>CM060937.1:765549152-770549152 GCA_030765085.1 Allium cepa | reverse complement strand
ATAGGTATGAATTAAATATTATTAGGCATATATTATATGAAGAGCATTTTTATCATACAAATTACAAATGTAAAGTATTTGAATCATGGAAGCTAACAAGTGTAACAATTCTAACATAAAATTTAACAAGTGTCACTCATATTTTTATTTTGAGAAATTAACAAAAATAAAATTTAAAACTATATGACATTACATCTCCTTCTCCTCTCATTTTTTTCTTTTACTCAAAATCCTCAGTCAGCAAGTCAAGAAAAATAATATAAACCAAGATTAATTTAAACCTGAAACCCCTTTCAATATCAAAGCAGCAAACTCAAACCATACAACTGAAACCAAGAATGTATATCTTCTCTGAAACATTTCATCAACTCTGTAATTCTCTTTTATCAAGCCTACAGCATGTTCCAATATTGCAAAAACTAGAATCTAAAGCAACTTAAGCTGCATGCATGCATTTCTCTCTGAAAACTGGAAAATTTGTCCCTGCATACAACAAGCCTTCTGCAAGCATTCAAGTTTAAAAAAAAATTCAAGAATTTAAAACATTCAAGCAAGTTGAAAGGGATGTTCTGCATGCTAAAAAAAAAAAATTCATGCCCTGTCTGCTTGATTAAAGAGGTGGGTAGACTGCTTCTTTGATTCCGTTTAAAACTGTTAAGATTTGATTCTTGTGTTAAACATAGAACAACCTTGTGGAAAGTTGTATGCATGATGAGATTTCGTTTGTATATAAATAAATATGCATATAATTTAACATGCATGTCTGTATAAACCCCCTGTCTTAGTTACAGTGTTGTAGTTCAAGATTAAAAATGTAATTATCCTTCTTACAAAATAAATTAAGCTAAGTTCTTTATAAATAAAGTGATCAAAGCTATGTAATCTCATTTCTAAAAAGAAATGGGGAAACTGACCTCTGTTTTAAAATGACAGGTGAGTGAATTCTTTTCTCTTAAAAATGGATTTTTAAATCTATGATTAAACTTAAATGTTTGTGATGGATGGTTTGCATATGTGTATACATAATGCATGTTTGAACAAATGGAATGCCTGTAGACAAGTCTTTGTATATGAATATATATCCCTCTGACCCATGCCAGGCTTAAACATATTCAAGTTTAATTCCATTCCTTTGTATATATATTTAGATTTTGGGTCTTGATTTCTTATTACAAACAATTTAAGTAGTTAAATATTGTTTTTTTTAAATGTTTCCAAGAAATTATATAAAGGAATTATTTCAAAAATGGGAGAATTACAGTAAAGATCAAAATAATCCAAAATTCGATGGTTATAATTTCAAGATTTGATCTTACATTGTTATTCGTAGTGACTAATTAGGAATTTAGGAAGTAAGATCTTGATTTTTAGATAAAGAATGGGGGAGATATTCCGAAATGAATGATTTTGGGCATTCGGTCAATCGGCGGCAAATGGTGATGATATGGTGCTCGGGGTTGATGTCGAAGAAAGCCTAAAGGGTGACGACTTAAGGAAAAATGATCACCAGTATTATCGGTCGTTGTGGTGGATAGGGATCGCCGTTGTAGGGTTTAGTTGCCAAATTGGGTGGCCTTTGTTTTCAAGGTAAATATAGTGGCTGTAGTTCACCGGAATGGATCGCATGGAGGGGAAAGTAAAGGATGGAGGTTAAGGTATCGATGGTGAAGATGGGGATGATCATCGTGGTTGAGATCGTCGTGGATGGATGATTTTCCAATGTGACTGTTTCCTGTAAATGTGATGATGGGTTCGTTTTTTTGATTTAAGGATGAAATCGCCAATATGATGTCTGTGGGGGTTCTGTGAGGTGGAGGTTGACTTGTGGGATGGTTCGTCGTCGAACGTTGGTGGTCAGAACCACCGTGCATATGCACGGTGCACATGTGAGTCTCGTGTGGTTTGAGCTTGGGATGGGGGAGAACGTTTTCTTTGGGATTAACTCGATAATTTTTGGAGTGTTGACTCGGGTTGTTGAGAATGGGTTCTTGTTCCAGTTTTTACTTTAGACAAGAACAAGTTTTTAGGAAAAAGGGATATTCTCGAGTTGTACCCGAGTAGGCTTCGGGTCAAACCCAAAGTAGCTTGGGAGTCAGATTGTTATAAGGGTTTAAAATTTAAAACATGTTTGAAATTAAATAATTTGATTTTAAATTTTTATAGATCTCTTTAATTGATAAGTAATTTTATCTAACATTTGTTTCAAAATGATTGTAAATTTTGATTTAAATCTTGTTTGAGTTTAAATTATAATTATTTTTCAAATCCTTAATTTGAAATCAATTATAGGAAGATTTAAAAGTGAAATATTTTAAAGATTTTTGTAAAATGTAAGGAAGTTTCAAAATAAGGTATTGAACTAAATTAATCAAAAGAGACTCAAGTGATTTCATATTATCTCAAGTATAATATCTAATAAGATTTAAATATAATCAAGTAATAAACTGAGGCAAATGGACTATCTTCAATTGAATAAGGTCTTAAGTAATTAAAAGCTAATTACTTAATGTAAGAAATTAAGAATTTCAAATTAAGTTAAGATTATTTAGCAAAAATTAATGTGATTAATTTTAATAATTAATTAGATTAATTAATTAATAATAATCAATTGAGAAATTGTTTAAGTTTAATTACTTAATAAAAGTAATTAAGAAATTAATTACTTAATGTAATTAATTGGGCCTTATATTATTAGTTTAAATTAATTAGTTAAGTTTAATTAATTTAAACACTTGATGATTGATGAATAATTACTTAATGTAATTAATGGAAGCGTAATTACTTAAGGAAGTAATTAATGGTAATTACCGGATGTGATTAATTTAAGGAAATTACTTGATGGGTAGTTAAAGGTAATTAATTAATGAAGTAATTAAAGGTTAATTATCGTATTTGGTTAAGGACAATCAATTTGTGAAATTAATTAAGGGCTAATTACTTAAATGTAATTAAATGATAAATAGAATGATATTGGAAGCCTTGATTAATTGTTATCCCTAATAGGTGGTTCGTGATGCTATGTGATATGATATGTTTGATTTAAACTGTGAAGATGTGATTATCTATTGATGATGAATTACTGTGACATCCTGTATTAAAAGTAGAGTTGTATTTCACTTTGAATAATGTAAGTTAAGTTGATAATGTTTTCGAGGAGACCGGAGTCGGGTATTAGTAAATACCTGAAACCACTTCGATTCTTATAATTTGATATGTCAAACTAATAGGCTGAAGTGGAATGACTTAAGTAAATTGGACCATTTAATCTAAGTTTGACACTTAGAAATTGATGTGTGATATAAATGATGTCTATAACGACTTGTGAAGTTATAAACTGATACAAGTTACCTGAGTTTATATAGTTGTATGCTTTTGTATTCCATGTTGGATGGGTTTACTTACGCTGGTTTCCAGCCTGACCCGGGTGTTACTTGATGTAATGCTCGTGTCATATTGAGTATTTCAGATTTTCAGGTAAGGACGTTCTGGAGCTCAGGAGGCGAGCTGGAGAGCAGGAACGTGTGGAGAGCTTCTAATGTTAATGTATTATAGTATCTGAAATAGATAGATTTATCTGTTCTGTAAAGCTGTTGTAACTCTGATATAAAAAAGTGTAATTTGACAAGTACGGTTTTCTTTGTATAATTATTATTTATGTGATACTATATTTTATCCGCTGCGAATGTGAGATTTTGAGTTTGAGTTTTCTGTTTCTTCTGCTTTCTCTTTCTTCTTTTCACTAACTATATAGAAAATTTCGAGATCGAAATTTTCGGGCCTTTACATTTGGTATCAGAGCAGAAGGTTAAGCGAGAACCTTGGCTCTGGTGGGATTACTCATTAAGGATAGGGTCAATAGTACCGTATAATGAGTTGAGTGTATAAATATGAGGGAGCGTACTTGTTATTTTCTTATATCAAGGTTTTTAAATGATTTCAAAAGTAAATGAATCTTATATAAGAAATAAATTATCTATTATATTAAGGATATTGGTTGTAGTATTAATTAAATTAAAAGTAATAGTAAGAATTAAGAAGTAATATAATACAACCAAATTGAAATTAAATAAGCATAAGTTTGAAAAGGATTCAAACTTAAATTAAAATCTTAAAGTTAAGAAAGAGTTTCAAAATAAGATGAATCGGAATTGGTTTCAAACCAGGAAATTGAATGGTTATTGTGTTTAATAATGGAAAGATTGTTTTAAACAATAAAATGTTTTAAGGAAATAACCATTTGATGAGAATAACTTGTAAATTAGAAAGGATGGAAATTGAAGAGGATTTAAAATTGTGAAGTTTTGAATTCTAAATTTAAACATTTGAATTGATTTCAAATGTTAAAGGAGATAATATTATTCAAACTATATGTGAATATGATCTTATTTTAAAATAAGAGATGTTTTTTTGATATATTCGAATGAAAGGGGGTCCTATTTCAAATAAGGGTTGTTTGAAAATTTTAAAGGAATTTGTTTGAACTTGAAACCAAAGGTGGTTTAAAAAATTAAAGTAACCAGGTGTGTAAAGGAAATAAACTCTATGGTTGAGTTTTAAATTTGGAATGAGATGTAGAAACCCAAAGTGATAAGTTTTAAAATTATAGATGGGAAAGAATTTTGAAATTTGAAAAGGAGAATTCAAATTTGAGTAAGGTTAAACTGGATTAAGTGAATTGATTTTAACTTGGGAAAAGTTAAATATGTTGGGATGTTCAATCTGATTTGTAAATTTTAAGATGAAATTAAGATTTAACTTGGGAAGTTAAATGGTTGATTGTAATTGAGAGTTTGAGTGATCTCAAATTGGGTTTGAGATCTAGAAACTTAAAATGAATGGTTGTTTTAAAATAAATTATATAATATCATCCTATTGTTGTTAAAAATCTTTAAGTTATGAATTGGAATTGTCTAAATGAACGAGAAATGGAGTATGGTAATCCATTGTTGGGGTAAAAAGGTAAATTGATTTAAAGGAATTAAATCAACATTTGAAGTATTAACTCGAATTTATATATAATTCGAGATGGTTTAAAATTTGGAATTCGAATTGAAATTAGTTCAAATTGAATTTGATTCGAATTAATTGAAATTGTGATTGAAGCTGTATGAATATAAGATTCAAATGGAAATTTGAATTGGGATGATTTGAATAATTGGGAATTGAATAGTTTTGACTCTGGACTATTTTTTTATATAAATTGTTTTAATATAAAACTATTTTTTTTCAAACTGTTTATTATATATACAACCTTTCTTTAAAAAGCCAAACTATCTTATACTTGTTTTACAATTATTTTTGAAACTGTTTATTCTAACTATTTTATAAACTAATTACTATTTTCAACTACTAATTACTATTTTATAGCTATTTTGCAATTATTTAAAATTTCTATGACTATTTAACTATTTCCCAATTATTTTACAATTACTGAACTATTTTACAGCTATTTTACAAACTAGTAATTATTTTTCAACTACTTATATATTTCTTTAATTTTTCAAGCTATTTTCTAAATAAACTGGTCGGAGTTCAAACTGTTATTGGTTAAATACCCAATCGAGATAAGAATAGAGGTGATAATCCAAATGGATTAAAGCAATTGTGAGTAAGTGAATCAAAATCAAAGTGAATGTGAATTGAAAGAGAATTGATTTGGCTAATAACCAATAAAGATAAATACGTAGGGTGTACGCATGTTATTCTATTCGCATAGTAATGTGATCGAGATTCGAGCACAGAATTTCGGGATAGTATGTCGATCCGAGTTGGAATCTTTTTGACTCGATTTTTGACGGCGAACCTGGATATGGATTGTTGATTGGTTCTGGATATTCTCTATCATAGTTAGGCTATGCAAGGAGAATGACGGTTTTTGATCAAGAAACCAGATCTATGTCCACACTAGAAAGTTGGGTGGACGATACTAGTTAAGAACTGAAATTGTGTGATCGAGTGGGCGATCAGATTGGTATAGCGTACGGATGATATGTGTACATTATACGAATTTGAATGAAATTGATATTGAAAAGAGTAATCAAATTTTAATATTTGATTTTGAAGAAACAAAGTTATATATCTTTGTTATATAAGATAAAACTTCCCTTAATGAGTCTTTTGCCGGAAGAAAATGGTTTTTGGTGGTGTTTGAAGTATAAAAGGAGTTTTATACAAGTTTGAAATGATCCAAAGTTTTTAAAAATTATATATATCTGTATATATATATATATACATATATATACATATATATATATACACATATATACACATATATATACATATGTATATATGTAGGTAAAGGATCATATGAGGATTTTGGAAAAAGGTTTTGGGAACCTATGGATTTGGAAAGGCTTCTGATTTTAGGGTAAAATCAATATTATATTTGGAAAGCCTAGTTTGAGAATTATTGATTTAGGGATAATCGATTTTGTATAAAGGAGCTTTGAATGAGATCATACTAGGTGTAAGATTTAAAGATACTATATATATAGTATAAAATGTTTTGATGATGGCTCTGGGGAAAAAGGCGCTCCCTTGAAATGGACTTCTCAGGAGTACCTCCGGGTGGTGCTGCCTTGAGCCCCAAGAGGGGGTTCTAAAGTTGATCCTATGAGGAGTCCGGACAAAACTAGTTCCTGAGGATTATTGGGTAGCGAAAGTCGAGGGAGCTGACGCCTACAGGGGCATTTAGGTTATGCTGTGACGACAGTGTAACTCGATGTCACTGCGATCTACTATGGGGACCATAGCGAAAATCATGTGGAGGATGATAGTCAACGGTCAACACTTGATTTTTCCGGGAAGGCAACGCAACATCGGTTGACTGCGATCTATGGTCAAGTGGAGTGGAGAAGTTTCATTTTTTTGGCAGCGAAATTCGAGGGCGCTGATGCCTACAGTTTTATGGGTTTTTGCTGTGATAACTACGTAACCCCAGTTGTAGCTGCGATCTGTAGCGGGTTCAATGGTGTAATCGATGGGCGCGGAGGCCTACTGTTATCTATGGATTTTGTCGGGATGACAACGTAACCATCGGGTTAACTGCGACCATGGATGGGGGTGATGATTTCTAGAGCATTCTCACCAAAGATATATCCTCTATTTTTGAAAAAAACTATTTTCTGTATTTTGAATAAAATTATTTTCCAAGTATTTTCACTGGATGTTGAAAATGAGTCTGCTAAGTATTTATAGATTTTCAGTCTTACGCCTGATCAACGTATGACCGAATTTCCATGAGAACAAGGATGGACTAGTTGAGACATCGAGATATAAAAGTATTTTTTTTTTATAAAAACTATTTTTGTAATGCTATATATGCTTTATAATGTTTTAAGTTATCAAAGAAATTTTTCTGATAATAAACATTTTAATAAACTCTAGTTTCGTTCCTTTTCGAAGACAAAAAGATTCAAGGGGGGAGGAATGTGTTAACCCGGATTTCTGGGCATTGTAGTTAATAATATAATTTGGTTAATTAATAGAAATACTGAATATTAGATAAATAAAATTTTAAATAGATTATTGATCACAAATTTAATATGGGATTATTTAATATATATATATATATATGTATGTATGTATGTATTTGTTTTAGTTGATTTTTAATTGGATTTAAACTTGAAATTTAAAAGATGCATCTTAAAAATGAATTTGGATTTGAAAATGAAATATGTATGTTATTAATACATAATTTAGTTTTAAAACATATTCTTTGAAATTTTATAAATGTTAGTATAAGAAATTTTATTTAATAAGGATATAAATTGGTAGAACATATACATAGGTATAAATTAAATATAATTAGGAATATATTATATAAAGGGCATTTTTATCATACAAATTACAAATGTAAAGTATTTGAATCATGGAAGCTAACAAGTGTAACAATTCTAACATAAAATTTAACAAGTGTCACGCATATTTTTATTTTGAGAAATTGACAAAAATAAAATTCAAAACTATATGATATTACATCTCCTTCTCCTCTCATTTTCTTCTTTTACTCAAAAACCTCATTCAGCAAGTCAACAAAAAATAATATAAACCAGCCAGGATTAATTTAAACCTGAAACCCCTTTCAATATCAAAGAAGCAAACTCAAACCGTACAACTGAAACCAAGAATGTATATCTTCTCTGAAACATTTCCTCAACTCTGTAATTCTTTTTTATCAAGCCTACAGCATGTTCCAATATTGCAAAAACCGGAATCTAAAGCAACTTAAGCTACCTGCATGCATTTCTCTCTGAAAACTGGAAAATTTGTCCCTGCATACAACAAGCCTTCTACAAGCATTCAAGTTAAAAAAAAATTCAAGAATTTAAAACATTCAAGCAAGTTGAAAGGGATGTTCTGCATGCTAAAAAAAAATCCATGCTCTGTTTGCTTGATTAAAGAGGTGAGTAGACTGCTTCTTTGATTCCGTTTAAAGCTGTTAAGATTTGATTCTTGTGTTAAATATAGAACAACCTTGTGGAAAGTTGTATGCATAATGAGATTTTGTTTGTATATAAATAAATATGCATATAATTGAACATGCATGTCTGTATAAACCCCCTGTCTAAGTTACAGTGTTGTAGTTCAAGATTAAAAATGTAATTATACTTCTTACAAAATAAATTAAGATAAGTTCTTTATGAATAAAGTGAATCAAAGCTATGTAATCTCATTTCTAAAAAGAAAAGGGGAAACTGAACTTTGTTTTAAAATGACAGGTGAGTGAATTCTTTTCTCTTAAAAATGGATTTTTAAATCTATGATTAAACTTAAATGTTTGTGATGGATGGTTTGCATATGTGTATACATAATGCATGTTTGAATAAATGGAATGCCTGTAGACAAGTCTTTATATATGAATATATCCCTCTGTCCCATGCCAGGCTTAAACATATTCAAGTTTAATTCCATTCCTTTGTATATATATTTAGATTTTAGGTCTTCATTTCTTATTACAAACAATTTAAGTAGTGAAATACTGTTTTTTAAAATGTTTCCAAGAAATTATATAAAGGAATTATTTCAAGAATGGGATAATTACAGTAAAGATCAAAATAATCCAAAATTCGATGGTTATAATTTCAAGATTTGATCTTACATTGTTATTCGTAGTGACTAATTAGGAATTTAGGAAGTAAGATCTTGATTTTTAGATAAACAATGGGGGAGATATTCCGAAATGAATGATTTTGGGCTTTTGGTCAATCGGCGGCAAATGGTGACGATATGGTGCTAGGGGTTGATGTCGAAGAAAGCCTATAGGGTGACGACTTAAGGAAAAATGATCACCAGTATTATCGGTCGTCGCGGTGGATAGGGATCGCCGTTGTAGGGTTTAGTGCCAAATTGGGTGGCCTATGTTTTCAAGGTAAATACAGTGGCTGTAGTTCACCGGAATGGATCGCATGGAGGGGAAAGTAAAGGATGTAGGTTAAGGTATCGGTGGTGAAGATGGGGATGATCATTGTGGTCGAGATCGTCGTGGATGGATGATTTTCCGATATGGCTGTTTCCTGTAAATGAGATGATGGGTTCGTTTTTTGATTTAAGGACGAAATCGCCAATCTGGTGTCCGTGGGGGTTCGGTAAGGTGGAGGTCGACTTGTGGGAGGGTTCGTCGTCGAACGTTGGTGGTCAGAACCACCGTGCATGTGCACGGTGCACATGGGAGTCTCATGTGGTTTGAGCTTGGGATGGGGGAGAACGTTTTCCTCGGGATTAACTCGATAATTTTTGGCGTGTTGACTCGGGTTGTTGAGAATGGGTTTTTATTCCAGTTTTTTAGACAAGAACAAGTTTTGAGGAAAAAGGGATATTCTCGTGTTGTACCCGAGTAGGCTTCGGGTCAAACCCAAAGTAGCTTGGGAGTCAGATTGTTATAAGGGTTTAAAATGTAAAGCAAGTTTGAAATTAAATAATTTGATTTTAAATTTTTATAGATCTCTTTAATTGATAAGTAATTTTATTTAACATTTGTTTTAAAAAGATTGTAAACTTTGATTTAAATCTTGTTTGAGTTTAAATTATAATTATTTTTTAAATCCTTAATTTGAAATCAATTATAGGAAGATTTAAAAGTGAAATATTTTAAAGATTTTTGTAAAATGTAAGGAAGTTTCAAAATAAGGTATTGAACTAAATTAATCAAAAGAGATTCAAGTGATTTCGTATTATCTCAAGTATATCATCTAATAAGATTTAAATATAATCAAGTGATAAAGTGAGGCAAATGGACTATCCGCAATTGAATAAGGCCTTAAGTAATTAAAAGCTAACTACTTAATGTATGAAATTAAGAATTTCAATAAGTTAAGATTATTTAACAAAAATTAATGTGATTAATTTTAATAATTAATTAGATTAATTAATTAATAATAATCAATTGAGAAATTGTTTAAGTTTAATTACTTAATAAAAGTAAATAACAAATTAATTACTTAATGTAATTAATTGGGTCTTATATTATTAGTTTAAATTAACTAATTAAGTTTAATTAATTTAAACACTTGATGATTGATGAATAATTACTTAATGTAATTAATGGAAGCGTAATTACTTAAGGAAGTAATTAATGGTAATTACCGGATGTGATTAATTTAAGGAAATTACTTGATGGGTAGTTAAAGGTAATTAATTAATGAAGTAATTAAAGGTCAATTATCATATTTGGTTAAGGACAATCAATTTGTGAAATTAATTAAGGGCTAATTACATAAATGTAATTAAATGATAAATAGAATGATATTGGAAGCCTTGATTAATTGTTATCCCTAATAGGTGGTTCGAGATGCTATGTGATATGATTACAAAGCAAGATCGGAAACCCAAATCAATATAGTGTCAGATTACAAAGCAAGATCGGAAACCCAAATCAACATCAACAACTCAAACAACACAATATATAACACATTTTAAATATAGGTTTACAAAGCAAGAATAGGGATTCAAATTTGATTGACCCAAATCAAGAGAACCCTGATTCGAAGATAAGTTAGAAACAAAAGATAAGATGATTAAATTGACAGAATAAGGAATGGATAAGCTTACACAAATCGTGGGCAACCTTAACAGGGTCAACTGTGACATCAAGAATTAGATCAATGTGGAATTTTGAGGTAATTCTACATTCGATCTTAAGAAATAGAATTCGGAATAACGAGAGGCAATAACATCTAAACCAAGGACACATATAAATCTCCGGTGAATCAGTGCCAATTGCAAAGGAGTTTCACTCCTTTACAAGTCATCTGAATGTTGACGAGACCGCCAATTCATTATAAATATCATTCGAAGTGGAGTTATGGGATACTCCAGAATCAAAAGAACAAGAATAGTGAGGGAAAAGAATGATTTTTGAAACCGCAGGAACGTTCCAAAACTCAAAAGAAACCCAAGTCAAAAAGGAAGAAATTCGACTCAAATGAAAGTGATTCTGTAAATAAATTTACCATATATGCTAAGTTTTCCTAGAGCCAAAGCTCTGATACCAGATGTAGCGACCGGATGTTGTATTCGTATCCGCACGTGTCGGACTTGAACTGCTCAAAATACCGAGTTGTAAAATAAACTTGGCAAAACACAGCATAAATAAATAAATCATAGATTATAGACACGGAGTAATAAATGCAGCGGAAGCAAAAAGATAGTAGTTCATGAAGATACTATATAAATATATTAGAGCTATACAAGATACAATAGAAGTTTAATATGATAAATAAGCACAAGCTGAATCATCACCGGAATCAACTGAATAACTAGAATCAACAGAATACTGAAATTGAAATAGATGGCCGGATCTTCAAGCAAGGCTCCAGCTCCATAGGTGAGTCTCTAATGCTGTATCACTCAGTCTGACCAGAGCGTAAAGAAAAACACAAAACACTCGAGTCAGGACATACATACTTATACAATGTAAACCAACTCAAGCGAACTGTAATATAAGGTACAAGTAACTTAAAAGATGCTTGGGACCGCCCATCCTCTAAGGATCCGTTAAACTATTTATTATGTAGTAATATTTCTCTATTATAATAATGTCTATAGTAAAATAAACTTACTTTTAAATAGCGTTAAGGCTTTACATTTTCCACCTTAACACATTTATATATTCCCATAGTCTATATAGTACCGTAATCTCCCCCATACTGGGCGTCGTCAGAGGGCACTCCATAGGTATGGTACAAAACAAAATCGTATAAGGCGCTAGGGTATATGACACGGCACAACTAGGCAATGCTAGGGTAGATATACCAATTGCTTTCCGGACTGGTGGTAACGCAAAGCCGCAGCTACCTCCCACCTCGAGCCACACCCAAAAATAAAGAAAATCAAAAGTGGCCACCGAATCAATCCAAAAGTCAAAGTATAATATCAAAGGGATGTTTCCGATCAAAGGTGCTATCACATTAGCCCAAGAATCGCTCCTGTTTTAGCCACCTTATGCCAACTCACGGGAGTTGGGTCCACGTATTTACCTCAAAGGAACGCCGCCGCCATCCTACTTCATTCAAGAATCTCCACCGCGTACACGGTTGTTAAAGTGGTTTTCGGAGTTGGCAGAGAGTATGACAACTTCCAATCCTGGTCTCTTTAACAACCAAACGTTATTATAACCCATGGACATTTATTTCGAAATCATTTGTACTTTCTAAACCAAACTAGCATATCCATTTCAAAATCATATCATTTCATTCAAACTAGTATATACTTTCAAAACCAAAATATCATACTCGTTTCAAAACCATATCATAATAGTATCATTTCCATTTCAAAACTAATTCAATAATATATCATTTAAATAAAACCCAAATTTCCAAATCATTGAATATTTCCTTTAATCTATTAAACTTGAAATATTCCTTTAAATTATCATAGCATTTTGGAAATGTTACCTTAAGGAATCATAGCATTTTTGGAATGTAATACTTTCCACTTTAACATTTTATATAATCTAAGTATTTATATGCTTACAAATTTAACACGGTCATTTCATCAAGCCTTATATTTAAATAAACTTTGTTACTGTAATATCCAATTTAAAGCTGAAATTTTTATGTTAAGTTAAAAGCACCTTACTAACTTACATTATTATTACAATAAAGAAACTTTATTATTTTAATCATTTAAAGTATGCCATTTACATAAATTAAAACTTGCATATCAAATTCACATTATCAACTTATATTTTATTATTACAGTAAGTAACATTTATCATTTTAATCAATTTAAAGTACACCATTACATTGATTAAACTTACCTGCCAAATTTACGTTTTAACATACATTTATTATAATAAAGAGCATTTATCATTTTAATCAATATTACACAAATTAAAACTTACATTATCAAATGTACGTTTTAATTTACATTCCTATTACAGTAAAAAGCATTTATTAATTTAATCAATACCACACTAATTAAAAATTTACATGTTTCTTTCATTAATTAAAACTTTACATGTTTCTTGCATTAATTAAAAACTTTACATGTTCTCTCATTAATTAGGACTTTACACGTTTTTTTCATTAATTAAAAACTTACACATTTCTTTCATTAATTAAAACTTTACATGTTTCTTGCATTAGTTAAAAACTTTACATGTTCTCTCATTAATTAGGACTTTACACGTTTCTTTCACTAATTAAAAACTTACACTTTTCTTTCATTAATTAAAACTTTACATGTTTCTTGCATTAATTAAAACTTTATATGTTCTCTCATTAACTAAAAACTTACACGTTTCTTTCATTAATTAAAAACTTACACTTTTCTTTCATTAATTAGGAATTTACTTGTTTCTTTCATTAATTAAAACTTTATATGTTTCTTCAATTTAAAATACCTTATTTTCTTAACTTAAAATCTCCATTTGGAAACCAATTTCCAATCATCAAGTTAAATCATAATATAAACTACATTTTATACATTAACTTATACAACTTAACTTAGAAAATCACTGTCAACCTATTTATACAAACATATCCACTTCATGGACTAAAATTCATTCCAACTACTAGGCTAGATTTAGAATTCCATATTAAATCAAATTTCATTATTAAGTTGTTTATTATATTCCAAATCTTTAAATTACAAATTTAAAACCAAATAAAGAGTTTTTTCATTACAATTAAAAACCAAAATCAACTCATAAAATCTTAACTTATAGAAAACCAATATCTCTTTATATTCTAAATCTTTAAATCAATTTTTTTTTAAATTTCCATATATTTATAAATTCAAAATACTTAATACTTTTAGGAAACTATTATAAAATTTCTATCCATGGGCCTGTAGAAAATTTTCAAACCTAGGTCAAGCGATACGGATATGTATCATTTCAATCCGTAATTTAAAAAGAAAAATCCAGTTTCTATCATTTCAAACCCGCAATCCCATGTAAATAAATGGAATAAAATCATTTGAGTCTATCATTTCAGCCCATAGTGATAGGGAACTTGCAGTGTGAGATACAGTATATAAAATGAATAATATAACATATAAATACATATTAGATGATGCAACAAATATATAAACAACATTTAACATCATATAACATATCACAGGCATGTATGAATGACATATCAATTTATACAGGTCCACTTGTCATTATTCCACAATAATATAAGTACATATGTCTAGAGTGATAAAAACTCACCTTTTAAAAGCTAGAATCAAATTCACGATACACAATTGAAACTCCGCAAAGCACGACAAGGCACGACCAAACTTTTGAGTAGATGGAGAGTCAAGATCTATATCTTATATATAACAAATACACAAATCATAAGAATAAGATTCAACACAACGAAAGATGGATTAAACTATGCAATTACGAATCAAAGAACATAACCTTGCTTTCAACAACCAAGTGGGCTTGGCCGTGGTCTAATAGTGAGGAGGAGGTGATGTTGTGGTGGTGGAGGCCGAGCTATGCAAGGAGAAAACAGAAAGGAAAGGAGAGAAAAAAGAAAGTGGAAAAATAATAGAGAGGGAAGCCCTAACTTTCTATGAATTTTTTTCCACGCAGATGCTAACGAGATGAAAAGTTTTTCACGTGAAAAAGAAAAGGAGGTGGCTAGGGTTTGTGGGAAAAAGAACTGTTAGAGATGAAGGGTCTAGAAAATGAAAGGCTAGCAAATTAGAAGGCACAATTTTAGGAGAAGGAATCTTGTATATTTTTTGTTTGCACGCAAATGGCAAATGAAGTGAATGGAAAGTTTCTCACAGCTTAAAGAAAATAAAATGCATAGCGAGAAGGTAATTAAGGAGGTAGGAAATAAAAAGGCAAGAAATAAAGAGCCTAGTGAATGAATGGGATTTATTTCCTATTAAATAAAAAGAAACAATGGAACAAAATGGGGTGAGTTACTTACTTTTTCACGTGATTTGACAGGGTATGAATTGCTAAAGTTTTAGTAGGCACGGCTAGAAATTAATTAAGGAGGTAGGAAATAAAAGATAGGCAAATAAAGAGGCAGGAAATAAAACAAATGTAACGTATGCCAATTAAAGCAAAGTAACATACGCCTAATTAATTTGTTTCCTTGCCATTCAAATAGATAAATCAATCAAAAATCAAATGAATAAAATCTAAGTTTATACAATTAAAAATAAAAATAAAGAACAAACATAAGGAAATAAAATGAGATATGTTTGAGGAGTTTTGTACGTGAATGATAAAAGGAAATACACGGCTAATAAGAAAAAAAACAGCTAAGGAGTTATGAATACTAGAGAAACGGAAAGGCATAAGTTAAGGAGGAAGAAACGTATGATATATTTTATTTTTAAACACAAATGAAAAAAAATGAGAGATGAGAAATAATTTTTTTTGTACATGAATTTTCAACTTGATATGCAAGGCTATGAGTAGAGTAATTCATGGCTAGGAATGAGGAGGAAACAGCTAGAAAATAATAAAGGTCATGCAAATAAAAAAGGCAAGAATTTAAACAATGAAACGTATGCCTCTTAAATTTCTCCAAGCCAATTATTTGCATACATTTCTTTCTAGAAATGAAATGTGAAGTAAATGTGTACGTGAATTATGAAGTGGAGTGGATGGCAAAAAAGATTTAAATGGCTAAAGAGGAGTAAATGATAGGAAAATAAAAAGCCTAGAAAAAAAGCAAGAAATAAGGAGAAAGACACACACACACACACACACATATGTGTGTGTGTGTGTGTATTATTAAATGCAATTGAAAAGAGGATATTTTGAGATGTTTGTACATGATTAATAACTGCAATTCACGGCTATGAATGTGAATGGTTAGGGTAAGTAATAAAGAGGATAGTAAATAAAAAACGCAAGCATTAAAGAAATGTAACGCATGTCTCCTTGATTTCTTCCAAACCTTTTATGAAAAGATATACACACAAGTAAAATCCAACAAATAAAGTTTAGATAAACAAAATATAAAAATAAAATAAAATAACAAAGAAAATAAAAATATAAAACTGCTCATAGAAAAATAGATTTGGGTTTCCAGCCTGACCCGTGTATTACTTAATGTAATGCTGGGGTCATATTGAGTATTACAGATTTTCAGGTAAGGACGTTCTGGAGCTCAGGAGGCGAGCTAGAGAGCAGGAACGTATGGAGAGCTTCTGATGTTAATATATTATAGTATCTGAAATAGATAGATTTATCTGTTCTGTAAAGCTGTTGTAACTCTGATATAAAAAAGTGTAATTTGACAAGTACAGCTTTCTTTGTATAATTATTATTTATGTGATACTATATTTTATCCGCTGCGAATGTGAGATTCTGAGTTTGAGTTTTCTGTTTCTTCTTCTTTCTCTTTCTTCTTTTCACTAACTATATAGAAAATTTCGAGATCGAAATTTTCGGGCCGTTACATTTGGTATCAGAGCAGAAGGTTAAGCGAGAACCTTGGCTCTGGTGGGATTACTCATTAAGGATAGGGTTAATAGTACCGTATAATGAGTTGAGTGTATAAATATGAGGGAGCGTACTTGTTATTTTCTTATATCAAGGTTTTTAAATGATTTCAAAAGTAAATGAATCTTATATAAGAAATAGATTATCTATTATATTAAGGAAATTGGTTGTAGTATTAATTAAATTAAAAGTAATAGTAAGAATTAAGAAGTAATATGATACAACCAAATTGAAATTAAATAAGCATAAGTTTGAAAAGGATTCAAACTTAAATTAAAATCTTAAAGTTAAGAAAGAATTTTAAAATTAGATGAATCGGAATTGGTTTCAAACCAGGAAATTGAATGGTTATTGTGTTTAATAATGGAATGATTGTTTTAAACAATAAAATGTTTTAAGGAAATAACCATTTGATGAGAATAACTTGTAAATTAGAAAGGATGGAAATTGAAGAGGATTTAAAATTGTGAAGTTTTGAATTCTAAATTTAAACATTTGAATTGATTTCAAATGTTAAAGGAGGTAATATTATTCAAACTATTTGAATATGATCTTATTTTAAAATAAGAGATGTTTTTTTGATATATTCGAATGCAAGGGGTTCCTATTTCAAACAAGGGTTGTTTGAAAATTTTAAAGGAATTTGTTTGAATTTGAAACCAAAGGTGGTTTAAAAATTTAAAGTAACCAGGTGTGTAAAGGAAATAAACTCTAAGGTTGAGTTTTAAATTTGGAATGAGATGTAGAAACCCAAAGTGATAAGTTTTAAAATTATAGATTGGAAAGAATTTTGAAATTTGAAATGGAGAATTCATATTTGAGTAAGGTTAAACTGGATTAAGTGATTTGATTTTAACTTGGGAAAAGTTAAATATGTTGGGATGTTCAATCTGATTTGTAAATTTTAAGATGAAATTAAGATTTAACTTGGGAAGTTAAATGGTTGATTGTAATTGAGAGTTTGAGTGATCTCAAATTAGGTTTGAGATCTAGAAACTTAAAATGAATAGTTGTTTTAAAATAAATTAGGTAATATCATCCTATTGTTGTTAAAAATCTTTAAGTTGTGAATTGGAATTGTTTAAATGAACGAGAAATGGAGTATGGTAATCCATTGTTGGGGTAAAAAGGTAAATTGATTTAAAGGAATTAAATCAACATTTGAAGTATTAACTCGAATTTATATATAATTCGAGATGGTTTAAAATTTGGAATTCGAATTGAAATTAGTTCAAATTGAATTTGATTCGAATTAATTGAAATTGTGATTATTTGATGTGATTAATTACCGGATTACCGGATGTTAGCGTTCAATTCGAATGTGAAATTGAAATTGAACGCTAAAAATTGAAATTGAAATTGAACGCTAAAAAATTGAAATTGAAATTGTGAAATGATTATTACCGGATGTCATTAATTTAAGGAAATTACTTGATGGGTAGTAATTAAAGGTAATTAATTAATGAAGTAATTAAAGGTTAATTACCGTATTTGGTTAAGGATAATCAATTTGTGAAATTAATTAAGGGCTAATTACTTAAATGTAATTAAAGGATAAATAGAATGATATTGGAAGCCTTGATTAATTGTTATCCCTAATAGGTGGTTCGTGATGCTATGTGATATGATATGTTTGATTTAAACTGTGAAGATGTGATTATCTATTGATGATGAATTATTGTGACATCCTGTATTAAAAGTAGAGTTGTATTTCACTTTGAATAATGTAAGTTAAGTTGATAATTTTTTCGAGGAGACCGGAGTCGGGTACTAGTAAATACCCGAAACCACTTCGATTCTTATAATTTGATATGTGAAACTAATAGGCTGAACTGGAATGACTTAAGTAAATCGGACCATTTAATCTAAGTTTGACACTTAGAAATTGATGTGTGATATAAATGATGTCTATAACGACTTGTGAAGTTATAAATTGATACAAGTTACCCGAATTTATATAGTTGTATGCTTTTGTATTCCATGTTGGATGGGTTTACTCACGCTGGTTTCCAGCCTGACCCGGGTGTTACTTGATGTAATGCTCGGGTCAGACCGAGTATTACGGATTTTCAGGTAAGGACATTCTGGAGCTCAGGAGGCGTGCTGGTGAGCAGGAACGTATGGAGAGCTTCTGATGTTAATATATTATAGTATCTGAAACATATAGATTTATCTATTCTATAAAGCTGTTGTAACTCCGATATAATAAAGTGTAATTTGACAAGTATAGTTTTCTTTGTATAATTATTATTTATGTGATACAATATTTTATCCGCTGCAAATGTGAGATTCTGAGTTTGAGTTTTCTGTTTCTTCTTCTTTCTCTTTCTTCTTTTCACTAACTATCTAGAAAATTTCAGGATCAAAATTTACGGGCCGTTACAATCTCTCTCAAAACCAGAAGTCTATCAGAGATAATGGCTCCTGGAAGAAAGCGTGGATCTACAAGACCTAGTAATGTCCGTGAAAATACTGCCACTTCTCCTTCGTCAAGTCAAGCATCACAAAGTGCCGGAATTACACGAGCGGTGTTAGATGCTGCAGTATCTGGATTATACCAACAGATGGAAACTCAGAATGCTTTAATGCTTGAGAGGTTAAATGCATTGCTCGGAGCTAACCATCAACCGATGAATAATGAAGAAAACCTTGCAGATGATGTTCATGATCCTGAAGAGGGGAATATTCCTCAAAGAGCAGCTAGCCCGCAAAAGAAACACCTCCTCAAGCTGGAGGATCGAGACTGCATCCAACTCTCCGCGAACGTTTTTCCAAACAAACTTCCGAGAAAATGGCCGAAGTTTGTCTTGCTGATCCTTTAAATGATGAGGAATATCTTTCGGGCATGGTGCGATAAATTATGAAAGAAAGCATGTAGAAGGATGAAGATGAGAAGGAATGGGGATTCACTCCGACCAAAACTCCGTTCACTGAAAAGATTCTAAAGGTGGAATTCCCAAGGAAGTTTGTTCCTCCTACCATCCCGGCTTATAAGGGAACAAGCGACCCCAATCAATTCCTGTATAAGTATGATTGGCACATGACTGGTGCTAGAGCGTCTGATGAGATCAAATGCCGGTACTTTCCGGTATACTTGGAAGGAGTGGCTCTGCGCTGGTTCACAAAGCTTCCGGTCCGATCCATAGACCAGTTCGCCGATTTGACTTGTAAGTTTAAATAGCAATTCAGGTTGTATGCTTCAAAGGCTAAGGATATTATGTCACTTTCGAGCCTGGAACAGAATCCTGGGGAATCTATCAGGTCTTTCTTGAACCGCTTCAACATAGCTTTGGCTAAAGTGGACAATGCAGAACTACGGATGGTCTTGACATACTTGATGAGGGCAATCGACAAGTCAAGCGAATTTGGGAAGTGGCTGAAGATGAAAGAACCGAATTCGCTTGAGAAATTCTATAAGAAAGCTGATGAATTCATGCGCTTGGAAAACCTTCGAACACCAGTTAAAGTGGCATTGACAGAGGTTAAGAATAATATTTCTGCTCCTACCAAAAAGGAATCCGAAAGTCAGAAAAGGGAGAATAATGGTGGGAAGAAACAGAAAGATATGAAGAAACCTCACTTCTTAAAACCTTCAGATTTCACTCCTTTGACTGACACTCCGGAGACTATCATTTTTGCTACCAAAGATGCAGTAGAATATCCTAAACCGTCGGAGATGAGAGTTAGCAAAAAAGCCGCTCAGAGTGGGAGATTCTGTCGGTTTCATAATCAACCCGGTCATGATACCAACGAGTGTCGCCATCTGAAAAGTTTAATTGAAGAACTACTGAGAGAGAACAAGTTGCAGCAATATGTTAAGAGAAGTAGAAATGACCCAACTTCATCTACTAAGGGCCAGCAACTTTCTGCTTATCCATCTGGCTCGGGTGGGAGGAATACCGTGCATGAATCGGAAAGGCCTGTTATCAATGTGATTATAGGAGGTCCTCACCCAGCAGGCAGAAGCTGGGGCGAGATGGAAAGATATGCCCGTGCCTTGAAGTATGTACCAGCAGAAGAGAGTGTTTTTGTGCTAGAAAATGAAGCACCTTTGAAGTAGCAGAAAACTTTCAATGATGATATTGTGTTCAAAGTCAGGGACTCTATAGGTATTGAAGCTCCAACCATAGATCCATTGGTCATCTCTGCAGGCATTGGGCCGGCTATTGTGAGAAGAGTGCTTGTAGATTGCGGCGCTTCTTGCAATATTCTCTTCAAAAAGACGTTTGACCAAATGAAAATTCTGATGGCTGACGTTCAAGCCTCATATCAAAAGATCGTTGGGTTTAGTGGGGAACCGAAGCAGCCCATTGGAACTATTGACTTGTTCGTGGAGCTTGGAGAGGGGCAGAAAAAGGTAGTTCGGAAACAGACTTTTGTAATTGTTGATGAATTTTCTGCCTACAACGCCTTCCTGGGCCGACCAACTCTTGCGGTTTTTAAGGTAATTCTCGCCCCATGGTGCCTCACTATGAAATTTCTCATGGATAATAGCGTTGGAGTTATTAAAGGGGATTAGAATGCTGGGCGAGAATGTTATCTAATAGAGTTGCGTGAAGCAAGGAAGAGAGAGATGGGAAAAGATGTGGCAGCCCCAGTCCGCATCAAAGAACCAACCTTGTTGCAATTACAAGGCGGACCCTGCACTGGCGAGCATAGCGGGGCACGAAGAGAAATGGATCCCAGAAAAGCTAGTGCAGGGGAAAATAGAGTAATGCCAGTGGAAGTAACGGTGCCAGTACCTGTTGACCCGAAAGATCCGAACAAAGTGGTGAATGTGGGTTCGCAACTTAATGTGACGGTTCAAAATTCCTTAATATCATTCTTGAAAGCAAATATGGATGTATTCGCTTGGGCTCATGCTGATATGTGCGGAATATCCCCAGAAATTGCAGCACATACTCTGAATATTGATCCGAAGTTTACACCGGTAAAACAAAAAAGAAGAACCCAGGGTCCTGAAAGGTCTGCAGCGTTGAAAGAAGAGGTAGACCGGCTTATGGAGAATGGTTTCATTAGGGAGTCTACTTATCCGAATTGGGTTTCAAATCCAGTACTGGTTAAGAAAGCTAATGGGAAATCGAGAGTTTGCATTGACTTCTCAGATTTAAACAAAGCCTGCTCCAAAGACTGCTTCTAGTTACCCAGGATAGATCAGTTGGTGGATGGAACAGCGGGGCATGAATTGTTATCTTTCTTGGATGCTTACTCTGGATACAACCAGATTATGATGCATGAGCCAGATCAGGAGGATACAAGCTTCATCACCGATGTTGGTCTCTACTGCTATAAAGTCATGCCCTTCGGACTTAAGAATGCAGGGGCAACTTATCAAAGACTCGTCAATGCTATGTTCAAACCGCAGATTGGCAAAACTATGGAAGTTTATGCTGACGATATGTTGGTGAAATCAAAGAAAACGGTAGACCATATGGATCACTTGACGGAAATGTTTGCAATCCTCTGGAAGTACGGAATGAAGCTTAATCCTTTGAAATGTTCGTTTGGGGTAGAGTCCGGAAAGTTCTTTGGTTTTATTGTGTGTGCTAGGGGCATTGAAGCTAATCCTACTCAGATTGTTGCCTTAAAAGAAGTCAAAGCTCCTAGATCGAAGAAGGAATTGCAAAGTCTTAATGGAAAAGTCGCTGCCTTGAGTTGATTCATTTCTAAAGGTACTGATAAATGCATTCCATTCTTCGATGCACTGAAGAAAGGAAGGAAGAATTTTGACTGGACTCCTGAATGCCAGAAAGCCTTCGATAACTTGATTCGTCATATGGAAACACCTCCGATACATTCTAAGCCCGACGATGGCGAGGATCTTTTCATATATTTGGCAATCTCATCTCATGCTCTTAGTGCAGCTTTGATACAGGAAGACGCAAAAATTCAGCGCCCGGTCTATTATATCAGCAAGAAATTCACCGGGGCAGATATGAATTTTTCAAAATTGGAAAAGCTCGCCTATTGTCTACTGATTGCATCAAGAAAGTTGAGGCCGTATTTCCAAGCTCATCCTATCAAAGTCCTCACTGATCAACCTCTAAAGCATGTCCTGTTTCGTCCTGAGACTTCGGGTCGTCTTCTGAAGTGGAATATTGAACTCAGCCAATACGACATCACTTATCATCCCCGGAGAGCAATCAATGGATAAGCTTTGGTGGATTTCATCGCATAATTTACAGATAAAGGTGATAGTGAGGAAGAAGTGATTGATAATCCCCCAATTCGATGGAAATTATATGTTGATGGTGCAAGAAACGATTACTGTTCCGGAGCTGGTGTTGTGCTTGAAACCCCTGAAGGGCGGTCATTATGCTATGCGTTGAGATTGGAATTCCCTTCGACAAACAATGAAGCAGAATATGAAGCTCTTATTGCCGGCTTGAGAATTGCTAAAGAATTGAATGTCAAAGTGTTGCAGATCTATAGTGATTCACAGCTTATTGTATGTCAAGTCAAAAAGGAGTGTCAGACTAAAGGAGGAAATCCATCTGCTTACTTGTCAAGAGCCTGGGAACTTCTCGATGATCTTGACCATTATACGATAAATTATATACCCTGGGAAGAGAGCATGAAGGTAGATTCTCTCGCAAAGTACGCAAGCAGTGGTGAAGCTCTATTATTGGGATTAGTTCCTGTGGAAGTCATGTCGGCTCCAAGCATTGATGAGATGGATATTGACTGGATCATGACTATATCTCAGGAGCAAGAATCATGGATGACTCCGATAATGGAATATCTGCTCAACGGTTCTCTATCAGAAAATTCAAAAGAACGAAAGAAGTTGCTAAGAAAAGCCTCTAGATATGTAATTCAAGATGGTCGATTGTATAGGCAGGGATTCTCAATGCCATTACTCCGATGTGTGACTAAGGAAGAAGCTAAGACAATTCTAGCTGAAGTACATGGAGGAGGGTGTGGAGACCATTCAGGTGGTCAAACTCTAGCAAAGAAAATTCTCCGTTATGGGTATTTTTGGCCAGATATTAATCGTGATGCTGCAAGCTATGCCCGAAAATGTGACCGATGCCAAAGATTTGCAAAAATCCCAAGAGCACCTTCCACCGAGATAACACAGATGGCCAGTCCGTGGCCATTTGCTATTTGGGGAATAGATCTCATCGGGCCTTTGCCAACCGCCAAATCCGGAATCGGATATGCTATTGTTGTTGTTGATTATTTTACTAAATGGGCTGAATCTGAACCATTAGCCACTAGTACCTCCAAAAAGATGATAAACTTTGTAACTAAGAATATCATTTGCAGGTATGGTGTGCCTCAAGAGATAATCACAGATAATGGAACCCAATTCGAAAGTGAAGAGTTCCAAGATTTTTGCAAGCGATTCAAGATTCAAAAAAGCTTCTCAGCAGTGGCTCATCCGCAGGCAAACTGGCAAGTGAAAGCAGTAAACAAAATTGTCAAATCAACCATCAAAAAACAGTTGGAAAAAGCGAAAGGTGGTTGGGTCGATAAGCTTCCACTAGCACTATAGGCATATAGAACTACCCACAAAACTGCGACTGGGCACACCCCATTTTCATTGTCATATGGATCAGAAGCAATGATTCCGGTAGAAATAGAAGTCCCTACACATAGAAGAATTCATTTCAACCAAGATGAAAACGAAGAGCTGCAACTTGAAGCACTTGACTTCCTTGATGAAAAAAGGGAAGAGGCTCAACTCAGAATTGCAGCCCATCAGCAAAGAATTGCCAGGCACTTCAATTCCAAAGTTCGCCAACGCAGCTATGAGATTGGAGATCTAGTTTTGAAAAGGGTCATGACAGCAACAGGAGTGTTTGCGCCAAATTGGGAAGGGCCATATGTCATAGGCAAAAAACTTCTGGACGACACTTTCAAACTGACAACTGTCGAAGGAGATCCAATTCCAAGAGCTTGTAACAGCAATCACCTACGACTATATTTTACTTAAAAGCTTTACTGAAATACTGTAGAAGAATTATGAATTTATGATTCTTGTATTGAAAGCCATTGTAAAGCCAGTGCAAGTGAATAATAAGAACTATAAAGTTGATGTAGGCCTAGTTTTTGGCCAAACCACTATAAATCTTGTTTTCTCTACTATTATAAACTGCTTGTTTTATTTCGATATATAAAGTACTTCAATGGTATTGCTAAAATGTCGATTTAATATTGCAGGCCATCAAAACAAAGCTTACCCATCATAAGACCAAGCGATCCCTGACATCACTCAATAAATGAATATCTATCCACAAAAAATTCCAGACTCAAATCCTATATAAGAAGTGCTTCAAGCAAACAGTTAGTGGTTCAGCCAGAGGTAGACCCTTCCTAACTAATTGTGATCGTTTGTGCAAACAAACATACGATTAATTAGCCTGTGTCTGCCCCTGCGAACTCATCTAACAATGAAGTACACTTCTTTGGATAGAATAAGCCACTTGCAAAGGAAAGGAATGTGTGCTTGGAAATGATAACAGGGAATCGCTGATATGAGCAAATGGTGAAAAGACATGGGAGAGCAGGCAACATACAGCAAAAGACCTCCTCGGAGGCACAAGCCCTCTTCGGAGGCACAACTCTTCGGAGGATAAAGACCTCTAATGGCACTTGCCAGAAAAAGAAAGTTCTCTTTCTCAACAAAAAGTTGTGGAATGACCGGTGGCACAGGACACTCGTTAACTAGCTGAGAACGTTTGTGAAAACAAACAATCCAAGTAACTTGTGTCCGGCCCATGAATCCATCTAACCGAGAGAAGGAAACTTCCAGGCAAAATCCCTACTCGGAGGCACACATTTCACCGTGATCTGAAATAAAACTTCACACGAGTTGAAAGGTGAAAAGACCTCTTCGGAGACACGCATTCCACCGAGATCTGAAATAAAACTTCACAGGTGCTGGAATGTGAAAAGCCCTCTTTGGAGGCCCATTTCACCATAGTTGAAATGCTAAAAGACCTCTTCGGGGGCATGCATTTCACCGCGATCTGAAATAAAACTTCACACGAGTCGAAATGCAAAAAGCCCTCTTCGGAGGCCCGCTTCCCAGCGGACAAGGAAAAAATTAAAAGCCTCTCCCCAGAGGCAGAAACAAAAAGCCCTCTTCCCAGAGGCACAATCAAACAAAAAAGCCCTCTTCCGAGAGGCACAATCAAACAAAAAGCCCTCTTCGTAGAGGCACAATCAAACAAAAGCCCTCTTCGGAGGCACAAGCAGGTTAAAGCCCCTTTTTCGGAAGCCCACTTGACCACAAAGGAAAATTCACTTGCCAAAAATAGAAGTGACTTTCTCCGAAAGTGAAATGTAAAAACTTCTCCATAAAAAAAAAAGAAGTAAGAGACAACTTCTCCAATACAAGGCGCATTCTGCTAAATCAGAAAAATATTTCCTTAAAATGGAAAAATTATTCTATAAAGTACAGATGCAAACCTCCTTCGAATGGAAAAGTTGTTATCTAAACGAAAAGTACAAGTCTTCTCGAAACAGAAGAGTTGTGCTCCAAAATTTTGCCAAAGTGAAAGAAATTGCAATAAACCATGTTATGGGGGCAATATAATACAATTACATAAATGAAAACCATGCTCAAGCAACATGCCATAGGTTTATTGCAACATCACATAGAAGAAATAAAGAAACTTGTATGAAAATGAAGAATAAATGCATTCTCAAATACAG
Organism: Allium cepa; assembly: GCA_030765085.1. Taxonomy (NCBI): domain Eukaryota; kingdom Viridiplantae; phylum Streptophyta; class Magnoliopsida; order Asparagales; family Amaryllidaceae; genus Allium; species Allium cepa. Next base: position 770,522,583 of record CM060937.1, on the reverse strand, counting down.
ACAGAAGTTTGTACAAGTAAAAGAATCATTTTATTCCATACTATAAATTTTTTATACATGTGCAGGTTTCAAAACAAAAGAAGGCGGGGACCGGTACCCGCACAATTTCCGATCAGCACAAGTCTTTATATATACAAGCAAAAAGGCGAGGCGAAAAGCATAAGTCCCAAACCCATCACTTCTTCTTCCTACCACCTTTCGAGCCTTCACCTGGCCGGATGATTAACTTTTTGGGCCGACTTATGAGAGTAGGGGAAGAAAGAGGAAGGGGTGCAATTGGACTCTCTTCTGCTTTTTCTTCGCAGGCAGAAGCTTCCTTCTTTTTCTTTGAAACTCCGCGCTTCCCCTTCTTCCTTGAAGAAGACTTACTGCCCGGAGTGAAAAGTGCAGACAACTTTATGTCATCAGAAATAGTTTGCTCCAGGGTTCTTTTGCCTTCTTCAGGTTCCTCAGCCTTCTGTTCTTGAGAAGCGACTGGGTCATCCAAGCCTTGAAGAGCTTCTATCTGCTCCTCTTGTGACCCCGGTTGAGAAACGGAAGGGGGAGTAATCTAAAGAGGCGGAGAGGAAATAGCTGGAAGAGGGGAAGGTTGAACAACACTTGGCGCTTTCACTACAGGAGAAGAGAAGTTAAAGTTAGTATCTCTCATAAAAGGAGAAGAAAGTGGCGCGTCAAGATTTAAGAAATGATCAAAAAGTTCATCAAACTCATGTGAAGTTAACAAGCAGTCCACTTGAGCGAGATCAATAGAGGTTACCTGGAGAAGTAGGCTTCACAATGTCAATTTCAAAGTCCTGCGCCTCAGTGCTTTCTTGAGTCTCATCTCCAGTGCGGGCGGTGGCACTCTCAGTAATAGATTTAGCAGGAGGAGGAGAATGGGAACTGGAGCCAACAATATCGATGTCGGCGGAAACCGAAGGTTGAACTGGGACGGTTGAGATTGTCTTCCCTAAATGTTCTCCTTCTGTTATTTCGGCTCTCTCTTTGGCGAGTTGCTCCTTTCCCCTGGCAAGAGCGGCACATGCATCACCATGTAGATAGTGCGCCATTAAATCTACTTCGGCATATCTGGCTCCTCCAAGCATATCGAGTATGGCCTCCCACACTTTGGCCAAAGTGATCTCATACTCCGGTCCCAGAAATTTAAGGCTACCGCGCCCCAGAACACTATGGATGTAAAACTCGAATAGAGTGGAGCTGACTTCGGCTTTAGTTGTCGTATGAGATTCTTCAGCTGCAGCTTTGCCGGCAATAGCTTCATCACGCTCCTTTTCAGCTTCAGAAAGTCGAGCTTTGAGTAGTTCAATCTCCAAGTTCTGGGAGTTGGTTTTCTCTCGAAGTTGAGCAACATCAGCTCGGTAGTTTTCTACAGCTTGCTGCTGTGCTTCAAATTTAGCTTCAGCTTCTCTCTGTGCCGCATTAGCATCTCTCACTTGTTTTTGAAGCACTTCTTCTCTCCGAGAGTAGGAGGTGGAAGAAGTGGCGAGCTCTTCCTTATGTTTTTCAACCTCTGCTTCAAGCTTCTCATTATAGGCGGCAATACTCTTCATTTCGGTATCATGCTTCTCGAGTGTTTTCTACCACTAGGATTTGTCATTTTCTATAGTCAGCATGGCTTCGAGATTCGCGTGATTTACTCTCTGAAGCTCGTCAACAAGTTTCTGCCAGCTAGACATTCTCTCGATATCAAGTTTGACGGCATCAAGATTGCGCAACATGGCTTGTTTGTCAGTCGGAACCAAGTCAAGGTCGAAACGCACTCCCTTTAAGCACCAGTGCGGGAATTGGCTTTGAAGAGTAGCCGGACCCTGTCCAACTTGAAAGGGGGGCCTACTTATGATTGTTTGAGTATCGGTTCTTTGAAGGGGGAGCAGGAAGGAATTTCCAAAGAGACGAGAGCAGTAGGCTTTTCAGAGAGTTCAGATGTCAGTTTTTCACCAAGCTTGGCCCGTTTACTCGGTTCCTCAGCGACATGGCTTTTTCCCTTGTCATCAGGGGATTTTCGCTTGTGGGAGTCAACCTCTCCCTGGGAAGAATCACGTCGTTCGTCCCGTCTCCCGTAGTGCTCTTCATAAGCATGCTTCTCATTAGCTTTCCTCGCAGCTCTTTCTTCGTCCGTTTCCCAGGAGGCAGGGAGATACCTCTTGGGGTCATAAGAACCGTGCCTCGCATAACGCTGGAAATCATAGTAGTAGGATCCACTTCGTCCCATTGGAGAATCTGAAAATGAAGAAAAGATAAACTCAGAAATCTTGAAAGCAAGAAAGTTGAACGCATATAAGTGCTGAAAAGTCCTAAGTGTGCGTAACGTGCAAACTACGCGCGTCGAACTATGAACCACTCCTGGGTTGGGAGGTGATGATGGATTTTATAGCTAGTGTCAACTCTTGGGCTGATGGAGTTTGTTGCAGAATGGATGTCGCTTCAACTGCTGGAGAAGTAACTTTAACAGTGATAGGATCATCTTTAAAAAGCTCCTGTGAAGTAATCATCAGATCGCTCAACCCCTCAAAAGTATCATTACCGCTGTGCCTGGCGGGACTTGCTCTCTCAGTTCCTTTGTCAACAGGTTTCCCAGATTGTTGGGGAGGTTCCCCTTCTTCGATGACTGGGGCAAGTGCAAGTTTGTCGGATGACCTCGCAACATCAATTGAAGTAGAACACTTTACCAATGAAGCCTCGACAGTACGTTCTTTCGGCGTAAGTTCTCCGATGGAAACTGGGGCATCCGATGTCTCTACTGGGGAGTCGGGGACTTCATGAGGTTGAGTAGAACGAGAGGGGTGCAGAAGCCCGTATTGGTGAAGAAGTTCATCTTTTATCAGAAACTTAATACGTCTTTCCTCAACCGGCACGACACTTAATCTTTCAAAAGTCGTTTTGTGACTGAGATTTCTAGAGGGAGGAGGAAGTGCTGTAAAAGAAAAGAATTAAATTAGCACTTAGCAATTCGGATCTCAAAAAACTCAGAAACGGAAAGAACGAGGATGAGCAATCTTACTTCCTATTCTCCAGATGGCATAAAACCCTGGGGGGCAGCGAACGAAAAAGAATTGATTCAGAAAACCGTGAGCACTTTCGGAAAGATCGGTGATAAGTTTATGATTTCTGGCACTTTCACGAGTATAATGGAGGGGTGGTCTTTATTCTTTGCGAATGTGCATAAGTAGCAGATTTCTTCGAAGCTCGAAAGACGGTTAAGTGTCCTCCTGTATAAAACACACAATCCCATCAGGATGGCGTAGCCATTGGGATGCAGTTGAAAGGGAGGGATGGTTAGTCGGAAAAGGAGTCGACTAAGAAATTCATTGAAAGGAGGAATGGCACCACCAAGGCACATCTGACGGTTGACGGTGACGAAACCGAGGGTGGCCTGTCAGCAGTATCATTTGGCCCAGGAAGTATAGCATCCGCTTCGGCAATCCCAAATTGAATACGTAATTGGTCGAATGCCCGCTGACTCAAGGTAGTTGGAGTTCTTTCCGGAGGATTATCCAATGGGTTGGCTACCGGGAAGACTCCTTCAGATTGCTCGATTATCCTTTAGAAGACATTCTACACAAGAAACTGGATATTTGAATATGAGGGTGCACGTTTCCTAAATGTGTGAAGTGTTGTGCAGAACTAATAAAATGACAAGCAAATATAACTGAAATTAAACTAACAGGCATTTGTCAGTTACAAAGTTTTAGGTTTTGTTGTTTTAAGTCCAAATGCAAGTGCAGTATTGATGCAAACAAATCAGTTTTAATTGATTAATATTGCTTTGCTTTAATACTTTACTTGAATTTATTGATTCATAGCACTTCATAAAATTTCTTTAAGTTGATTATCTTGTATCGACTAATCTATCATTCGATGTGGGCAATCAATGGCAGTATATACGCCCTATTTTTCTGCAAATGTTGTGTTCAGCAGGTTGTTAGCTTACAAGTGAATATAATCTGTAAAGAATTGCAGCAAAGTTCAAACAGTTTAAAGTCCAGACAGTTCAAAGTTCAACCAATTCCAAGTTCAGACAGTTCAAGACAGGCGAGTTCAAGTTGAAATTATGCTTCAAGACATGCAAAGCATTTTTTAAACCAAGTGTTAGCTTGTCCACGACCTAAAAGCTATGTCGCGGGTTAACTTAGGTCGTTAATTCTTTACGTCATGATGAATATAAGAGAATAAATCCTCAGGTCAGAATGACGCAAAATTGTTAAGTCCTAGCTCGGCCACGACCTAAATCTTACGTCGTAGAAAGTTAGGTCGCTAGCTTTTAAGGCCGTTCTGCTTTTAACTTCACGGTATTCCAGCGACCTATCATAGGTCGGACTTCCTTAAGTCGTTCTGTTTAGAATTCATGTGATATTTTGACCAGTTAAGTCGCAAAACAGTTAAACCGTTGAGCTGATTGAGTCAAGCAATTCATGTCTCAAACCACTAAAGCCCTAGGTCGTTCGAGGCTCCTAAGTCGAGCACGACCTAACTCTCCTAAACTCGCTAACTCTTCTCCTCTCAACAAATCGCCTAACCCGTTAACCCAATAACCTGTTAGCCTCTCTACAATAAAATCCACCATCTCTCCACACCACCAGATCATCCAAAACCAATTCAAATCGCCTCAGATCCATCACGAACCCAATGTACTGTTGTACTCTCGTGAATCACAACGACAACGTGTCTAATAACGGTCAAAAGTTAATCATAACGTGATCCACGGTGAAATGCGGCATGTAAAATCGGGATAGGGTCGAAAATTGTGGGATTCACAATTCGATGGTGATCGTGGTTGAATAATGGTCGAATTCACTTACGTAGTGAGATTGAGGAGATGATTGGCGGCTGGTTGATTCAAATTCTTCTTCGAAAGCTCGAAAATCTTTTGAAAGCGGGTTAGGGTGTTAGAGCAGGTAAAGAGAAGAAGCAGTGATCTCGGCAGCTTATATATAGGGGTGGAGGAACACGAATAGGCACGAACGACCTAACGCTTTCATAAGTCGTCCATGACTTAACGACCTAAGCTAGCATGGGTTAAAAGATATCGAAGCACACGACCTAACTCTTAGGAGTATACTTCGAGGGGCAAATGTTAACACTCTTCTATCTACGACCCTGCGATCTAGAGAGAGTAGCGACCTAACGACTCAACTAGTCAGCGACCTACCGAGCTCAATGATCTAGCAACCTAAGGCCCACGACTTGACAAGCTATAACAGGCTGCGACCTAAAGAGTTAAAGAGGCAGTGACTTAACGTTTATTACTCCGCGACCTAACAACTTAACGAGCTAATGGTTCTGGAGGTATTAGCGACCTAAGGATGGAACAGTCATAACGACCTAAAGATAGAACGGTCCTAGCGACCTAAGGATGAAACAACCTAACACAGCAAGCATTGCGACCTAGCGAACTAATGGACCAATAGCGGGTTAATAACCTAAAGTGCGAACGAGTTACTTAGCCACGACCTAAAAGGAGTTGAGATGCCTTGCGATCCAATGGAGTAACATAGTGTCAGTTGAAGAGCACGGCGACTTAGCAAGCCAAGAAGCTCAACGACCTAAGGGTTGAACGACCTAGCGAGTTAATAAGGGGGGTGTTAACGCTAAAATGTGAACGCTAACACCCCGGTGTGTAAAGTGTAGTTGTGAAAGCACCACCCGATAGATCGGGAAAGAATTACAAGCAAGTAATAGCAGAAAAGCAGTAAACAACAACGATTTTATAGTGGTTCGGCTTAAGAGTATAGCCTACGTCCACTCTAAGTATTTTTATTAATAATCCCGTTACAAACTGATACAATTCTTCTCAAGTACAATACACTTCAAGTTACAAGTGATTTGGAACAAGTCTTAAGCTTCAATGTCGATTAAAGTTCTTAGATTCATGTTGAAGATGTGTGGTTTCTTCGTGAATTTCTTTGATGTATTCCTCTAATCTTGGAAGCTCTAAGTGTTGATGAAGTTCTCAATGCAGCAAGGTAACGGTGTGTGAAGAGAATGCGCCAAAGTCCCTTGAATGTTGGAGATAGGTGCCTATTTATAGAGAGTTCTGATTCTGAAATTTGCCAAGTCCTAAACCGCGGCCGACTCAAGTTAAGACGCAGCCGACCTAAGTTGAGTCGTGACCGGTCTAAGGTCGCCTCTGAGTCAACACCCCCTCTTCTCAGTAATGTGGCATCGGACTTATATTCAGTGGCCTTGGGTCGTGAACGACTTAACATAGGTCATAGGTCGGTCGCGACTTAGGCGTAGTTCATGATCTTGTCCCTGTCCTAAGTGGTTAGATCGGTAAATTCTCTGGATGGTTAGGTCGTCTTCTGTCTTAGGTCGGTAGCTATCTTAGGTCGGTAGCCATCTTGTTAAGTTTTAGGTCGGCAACTGTTTAGCCCTAAGTCGGTATCCATTTGGGCCTTAAGTCGGCATCTCCTTAGCCTGTTAGGTCGGCACCTCTTCGAGTCTTAAGTCGGCATGCTACTCAAGCTCCTTAGGTCGGCATCCCTTCGTGCCTTAGGTCGGTCTCCCTGATAAGGCAGTTAGGTCGGCAACCAGTTGAGTCGGTAGCCTTGTTAAAGTGTTAAGTCGGCATACCCTTAGGCCTTAGGTCGGCATGCTTCTAACTGTTAGGTCGGTAAGTCATGGTCGAGGCGGAGTTAACATTTGCCCCTCGAAGTATACGCCTGAATGTTAGGTCGTGTGCTTCGATAGTCCTTAACCCTTCCCCTCTTAGGTCGGTAGGTCGTGTACGACCTAACAGTTTGGTCACACGCGCCGCTTCAGGTCTCTCTACTATAAGTCATATATTCTCTCCTCTCTTCTCATTACTTACTCTCTTGCTTCTGCCATTAAAAACTTTCTTAAGCTCCAAAAGGCGATTCCATTCCAAACAACCACCTATAATCTTTGTTGTTCATCACGTAAGTAAAACCTGCTCTTCTCTTGATTCCTTATTGTCATCGATTCATGAATTCCATTCAAACCGAACCCACCCCTTGCGCGCTGCTTTACTGCGAACCTCATTGCACCAGCAGTTTGTGAGCTCGAGTTTGCTTGGTTTTGGCTTTAAATGATCGACGAGACGATGGAGATGGTTTACTGCTTCTGGCTAGTTGATTTTTGATTTGCGATAGGATGGTTCAGCATTGAATTTGGGTGATTTTGAACTGACTTAGTGGATGATCCGATATCATGAATGAGACAGCGTGAATGGAGTGAGGGTTTTTTGTGGATGGAGCGGCTAGCGGGTTAACAGGTTGAGTGGAGTGGGATACTGACCTGGACGCGACCCAGTAATTTTGGGTGACCTAACCTTTGACCGCCTTTATCCTTAAATCGTAGCCGAATTGACCCTTGGGGGAAATCTGCCGATCTAATCTTCTACCGATTTAACCCTTGAACCGTGGCCGAGTTAAACCTTAAACCGTGGCCGAGTTAACCCTTAAACCGTGGCCGAGTTATCCCTTAAACCGTGGCCGAGTTAACCCTTGGTGAATTTCACACCACTTTTTGAACCAGAGCCTTTACCCTTCCTACTTCTTACAACTTAAAGAGCTACCGAGCTAAAGAATTAGAAACTTAATCTTCATTTGCGAGAGACTCCTTGGGTCGCCGCCGAGTTAATACTTAAGCTTTGGGCATGCTGACTTGTTGAGAGCATAGATCCACTTTGAGTTTCTAACTTGAACTGCCAAACTAAGTTGCCTGAATTTTGAACTGCCCCAACTTTAAATTTGCTTGAATCTCATTGTATTATTTCACAGATCGCATTAACTTATAAGCTGCTAACCTGCTGAAAATAACAAACAAAGAAAACCAAGGCGAAAATACTGCCATCGACTGCCCATGTCAGATGACAGATTAGTCAAGACAAGACAAGCAACTTAATTATATTGCATGAAATGTTTGTGAATCAATCAATTAAAGTTAAACATTAATGCAAAGTATCAATAATCTGAACTGATTTATCTGCATCAACATCTTACTTGCATATTTAGGCCTAAAACAATAGTCCCTGAATTTCATAACTAACAAATGCTTGCTAGTTTTCATTCCAGTTATATTTGTTCTCTGCTTAATTGATTTTACACAACACTTCACACACTTTAGGAAACGTGCACCTTCATGTTTGAATACCCAGTTGTTTATGTAGAATGACTTCCCACCGAGAAGAAGAAGTGGTAACTCAAGAGGAAGAAACTTTTCCGATAGCTGTTCCCATAGAGAATCCTCCGGAGAGAACCCCGACTATTCTAACTTCGAGAGCGTTTGTCCAGCTGCGCACTCAATTTGGCTTTGCTGAAAGTGACGTTCTTCTCCCTGGGCCAAGTGATACTGCTGACAATCCTCCCTATGGTTTTGTTGCAGTCAATCGCCAAATGTGCTTAAGTGGGGCGATTCCTCCTTTTAACGACTTCCTTCGAACTCTTCTCCTTCGGTTGACAATCTCTCCGTTTCAACTTCATCCCAACGGCTATGCCATCTTGACGGGGTTATGTGTTTTGTTTAGAAGAACCCTTGATCGCCTACCGAGTTTTGAAGAAATTCGTTATCTGTGCTCGTTTGCAAAGAGTAAAGATCATCCCTCCCTTATTATTGTGAGAAGTGCCCGGAACCGCAAGCTCATTTTCGATCTTACTGAAAGCGTTCATGGATTCTTGAACCAGTTTTTCTTTGCCCGCCGTCCCTCAGGCTTTTATGCCATCTGGAGAGTAGGAAGTAAGATTAGTGTTTCTATTTTCTCCGTTTTGAAACTTTTTCGAGATCCGATCTTTCAGTTGCTAATTTCATTCTTTATTCTTTTCAGCACTTCCTCTCCTCTCTAGAGACCCAATTCACAAGCAAGTTTTTGAGAGGTTGAGTGCCGTGGCCACAGAAGAGAGGAGCATAAAATTTCTGTTGAGGGATGAATTTTTACATCAACATGGGCTTCTACACACTTCTCGCTCTATGCATGCTCATGAAGTTCCAACGGAAGTCCCCGATTCTCCGATAAAGACTCCTGAATCTTCGCTGGTGAAGTGCTCCACTTCTGTCGATGTTGCAGGGCCATCTGGTAAACTTGCCCCAGTTATCGAGGAAGAAGAGCCTCAGGGATCCTCTCACCATTCACAAGAATCTGGTGAAAAGGCTAAGAAATCCAGCCCTGTCAAGCAAAGCAGGGACGATACCTTCGAAGGATTGAGCGACCTCTTCGCTACTTCACAAGAGATCTTCAAAGATGACCCTACTGCCACCGGGATTTCTACTTCAGTAGTTGAAGCTACTTCTACTCTGCAACAGTCGTCGTCGACTCAAGAGTTGACGTTAACCATTACACCCACAACCACTCCCCAAATAAAGAGTGGTTCGTAGATTAATGCGCGTAGTTTGCACAACACACACACTTAGAATTTCTCATCACTTCTATGCACTCATCTTCTTGCACTTTAAAGATTTCTAAAGCTTATTATTTTAATTCCAGATTCTCCTATGGGGCGCAGCGGCTCGTATTATGACGATTTCCAGCGCTACGGGAGGCGTAGCCAGTATGATTACAGGCGTTACCTTCCTTCCTACAGAGAGTCGGATGAAGAGAGGGCTGCCCGAAAGGCTCATGAAAGGAGGACCGAAGAAGAACATCGTGAAAGAAGGGAGAGAGAAGAGCGCCATGATTCTTGGCAAAAAGGCGATGACTCTCACAAGAGAAAATCTCATGACGATCGAGGAAAAGGTCACATGAGTGAAGACTTAAGCAAACGAGCTCGTCACAGTGAAAAGCATGCCTCTACTACTCCTGAGAAAGTTACTATTCCTGCCTCACTCGACATCCCTTCTGACTCTCCCGCTCTTGGGAAATCAGATATTCAAACGATAATTATCAGGCCCAAATTTCAAGTTGGACCGGGTCCTGCCACTCTGCAGAGCCGATTTCCTCAATGGTGCCTTAAGGGGGTGAGGTTCGACCTAGACTTGGTCCCCATCGACAAGTCTGCTATGTTGCGCAATCTTGATGCCGTCAAGCTCGATATCGAGAGGATGTCAAACTGGCAGAAGCTTGTCGATGAGCTTCAAAGAGTTAACCGTGCCAACATAGAGGCCATGCTTACTATGGAAAACGATAAGGCCGAATGGCAAAAGGTCGTTGAGCAACACGACACCGAGATGAGGAACATTGCTTCTTACAATGAGGAGCTCGAAGCAAAAGTCGAGGGATTGAAACATGAACTTGCTGCTTCCTCTACTTCCTATTCTCAAAAAGAAGAAGTGCTCCTGAAACAAGTGAGGGACGCTCACGCTAGCCAAAGGGATGCCGAAGACAGGCTAGAAGTACAAAAAAGAATCAGAGAGGGCTATGCTACTGACATCGTTGAGCTCCGAAAGAAAAACAACTCCCAGGAGGCGGAGATACAAATGCTTAAGCTTCAGCTTGCCAAAACTGAAAGGGAGCGTGATGAGGCTGTCGCCGGCAGAATCGCAGCTGAAGAATCTCACGAGGCGACTAAAAACAGCATCAGCTCAACATTATTCGACTTCTATTTGCACAGCGTCTTGGGGCGTGGAAGCCTTGCCTTTCTAGGCCCCAAGTATGAAATCACACTGGCTGAAGTTTGGGAGACAGCACTTGATATGCTCGGAGGTAAAGGTGCTGGATATGCTGAGTCAGCCCTTGAAGAGCATTATCTTGATGACGAAGCCCGTGCCGCTCTTGCCAAGGGTAAGGAGCAGCTTGCCAGAGCGCGGGCCGGGATGGCAGAAGAAGAGCGTTCTGAAAAAGAAGTACCGCCTACCATCCCCGAACGTCCTCTAGTTTCTCCCGAGGTGGACATTACAGGCCCTAGTGCTCATTTGCCGCCTCCTACAAAAACTGGGGTAATCACCCCTACCGACGAAGAGGCTTTGGAGGACATTGGGGCTCAGAATTATGAGATTGAATTGACAAAGCCAATATCTTCAGGTAATTTCGACATTGGTCCGATTCAGGTGGATTGCCTTCTTATTCCTCAAAAATTTGATGAGCTTCTCGATTACCTCCTGAATCTCGATGAACCCATATCTCCCTTCTTTCGGGAAGATACTAACATTTTCAATTTTTCTTCTTCTGCAGTTGAAACAACAAGTGCCGTGCAGACTTCGCCTTCTCTGGTTATTCCTCCTCCATCTCTTCAAGTGACTCCTCCTTCTGCTTCACAACCTGGGTCACAAGAGGAGAAAATTGAGGCTCTTCATGGTTTGGATGACCCTGTTGCCTCGCAGGAGCAAAAAGATGAGGGACTCGAAGGAGGCGAGATCTCTCCGGAGCGGACTCCTTCTGACGACGTAGTTTTATCCGCTCTCGTTACTCCGGGGAGTGAGTCTTCTTCGCAGAGAAGAAAGAAGCTTGGGACATCGAAGAGGAGGGGGAAGAAAATTATCACCACTGAAGAGGAACCGGAAATTGCGCCAGTTGTACCTCCCTCCCCTTCTTCCCTTATACCCACTGGCCGACCTGAAAAGCTGGTCATTCGGTCGGGTAAAGGGTCCAAAGGCAGTAAAAAGAAGTGAAGACTTTAGCTTTTTGTCTTTTGTATGAACTGGCCGAGAGTTGTGCGGGTACCGGCCCCCGCTTTTATTTTGAAACCTGTATCTGCATTATAGTTGAATAAAATGATTCTTCGTTTGTACAAACTTCTATTTGAATTTGAGAATGCATTTACTATTTATTTTTTGCACAAGTTTATTTACACGATATTGCAGCGAGCTTATGGCATGTTACTTGAGCGTTACATTTTGCTGGTTTGGCTATACCATATTGTGTGTAATTATACTATATTGCCCCCATTCCATAAGTTTGCTGCACTATTCTATACTTCGAGGGGACTTGCACTCATATTTGCTAAAGAATAATTATTTTATTCTTTAAAGAAAATTTTTGTAGAGTACAACTCCCTTCGTATAAGTTTCTACGCTTTGTCGTTCGAAGAAATCACTTTTTTTTTTCTTTTGCTTATGTGCATATTTTACCAAGTGAATTCCTCTATGTGGTAAAGCGGACCTCTGAAGGGTACTTTAACTTCTTTTCTTTTTTTTTTTCTTTTTTTTTAACGATCATTTTCCATAGTAGGTAAATTACTCTTCCTTTGAAAGTTAAAGTACGCTTTTGATGAGGATTTTTTTTTATACAAAGTTGTACCTCTGAGGAGGGATTTTTCACGTTTCAACACTTGGAAGTTTTATTTCGATCTCGGTGAAACGTGTACCTCCAAAGAGTTGTGCCTTTGAAGAAAGCCTTTTCACGTTTCAACACTTGGAAGTTTTATTTCAATCTTGGTGAAACGTGGGCTTCCGAAGAGGTCTTTCTTCTTGATTGTGTCCCCGGGAGGGGGTTGTACCTCTAAGGAGGGATTTTTCACGTTTCAACACTTGGAAGTTTTATTTCAATCTTGGTGAAAGGTGTACCTCCAAAGAGTTGTGCCTTCGAAGAAAGCCTTTTCACGTTTCAACACTTGGAAGTCTTATTTCAATCTTGGTGAAACATGTACTTTCAGGAAGGTCTTTATTTTGTTTTTGCATTTCAACTTTGGTGAAGTGAAATTCCGAAGAGCGGTTGTTACACTTCAACTCCTGGCGAAATGTGCCTCCGAAGAGGGCTTTTATTTTGTTTACATTTCAACTCTGGTGAAGTGAAATTCCGAAGAGCGGTCATAATACTTCAACTCCTGGTGAAATGGGCCTCCGAAGAGGGCTTTTATTTTTTGGCATTTCAACTCTGGTGAAGTGAAATCCCGAAGAGCGGTCATAACACTTCAACTCCTGGTGAAATGTGCCTCAGAGAGGGTTTTTCATCGCCTGGAAGTTACTCTCTCATGGTTGGAGGGTCATGACTCCTCCAATCTTTTTTGTTGAGTAGAGAACTTTCTTTTTTGTGGCGTATGACCCATTAGAGGTCTTTTATCCTCCGAAGAGGACTTGTGCTGCTGATGGTAGCTTTGGTTGTTCCTCTGTTCACTTGCTTATGCCTTTTCAGCAATCCTCTCTTTTTTTCCTTTTCAAGTTTTCATTCCCCTTTTCTCGCAAGTGGCTTGTTTAATCCAAGGAAGCGTACTTCATTGTCAGGCAAGTTCGTGAGAACGGGCACTAGCTTCCTAATTGGATGTTTGTTCGTTCAAACAATCTCAATTTATTAGCAAGGGCTCGTTTCTATCGAAATCATAAGCCGTTCAATTGAAGTATTTCCTATCTAGGATTTGAATTCGGGGCCTTTATGACTTGAAATTTGTTTGTTGAATGATGATGAGAATCACTCGGTCTTATTATGCGCAAGTTTTACTTCCATTGTCTGCAAAAATTTAAATCGACATTTCAGCAATACATTTTATGTATTTTTATATCGAAAACAAAGCAAACATATAATAATAATAAGGAACACAAGATTTATAGTGGTTCGGCCATGAAATTGGGCCTACATCCACTTTATATTCTTTCATTATTTACTTGCATCAGTTTCACAATTGCTTTCAATTACAAGAATCATACATTCATAATTCTTTTTACAATGTTTCAACAAAATTTTCAAGTAAAGTATGGACGCAAATGGTTGTTGTTCCATGCCCTTGGAATTTGATCTCCATCAACAGTGGTGAGCTTGAATGTGCCGTCAAGAAGTTTCTGACCTATTACATACGGTCCTTCCCAATTTGGCCCAAACACACCTGTCGCGGTCATAATTCTTTTCAAGACTAGATCTCCAATTTCAAAGCTGCGTTGACGAACTTTGGAATTGAAATGTCTGGCTATCCTTTGCTGATGAGCTGCAACTCTGAGGTTAGCTTCATCTCTTTTTTCATCAAGGAGATCTAGTGCTTCAAGTTGTAGCTTCTCATTTTCTGCTTGATTGAAATGGATTCTTCTGTGTGAAGGGACCTCTGTTTCAACCGGGATCATTGCTTCCGATCCGTATGCTAACGAAAAAGGAGTATGCCCAGTTGCAATTTTGTGAGTAGTTCTGTATGCCCATAGTGCAAGTGGTAGTTTATCGATCCAACCACCTTTTGCTCTTTCGAGTTGCTTTTTGATGGTTGATTTGATGATCTTGTTCACTGCTTCCACTTGCCCGTTAGCCTGTGGATGAGCTATTGCCGAAAAGCTTTTCTGGATTTTGAATCGTTTGCAAAAATCCTGGAATTCCTCGCTTTCAAACTGAGTACCATTGTCTGTGATTATTTTCTGAGGCACACCGTATCTGCAAATGATATTCTTGGTCACAAAGCTTATCATTTTCTTAGAAGTGATAGTAGCCAATGGTTCAGCTTCAGCCCATTTAGTAAAATAATCAACTGCAACAATAGCATATTTAACCCCTGATTTAGCAGTTGGTAGCGGCCCAATGAGATCCATTCCCCAAATTGCAAATGGCCATGGACTGACCATCTGTGTGAGTTCGGTAGAAGGTGCTCTAGGAATTTTGGCAAATCTTTGGCATTTGTCACATTTTCGGGAGTAATCTGCAGCATCTCGATTAATTTCTGGCCAAAAATATCCGTACCGGAGAATTTTCTTTGCTAATGTTTGACCACCTGAATGATCACCACATTCTCCTCCATGCACCTCAGCTAGGATTGTTTTGGACTCTTCCCGGGATACACATCGAAGCAATGGCATTGAGAATCCCCGTCTGTACAATCGGCCGTCCTGAATTACATAGCGAGAGGCTTTCCTTAGTAGCTTTCGTCTTTCTATCGAATTTTCTGGCAGAGAACCTCTGGGTAGGTAGTCCAGTATTGGAGTCATCCATGACTCTTGTTCTTGAGATACATTCATAATCCAGTCTATATCCATCTCGTCTATACTCGGTGCTGAAAGGACTTCTACAGGGACCAATCCCAATAGTTGAGCTTCACCAGAACTTGAATACTTTGCGAGGGAATCTGCCTTCATATTCTCTTCCCGAGGAATGTGGCTTATTGAATAGTGATCGAGTTCACATAGGAGTTCCCAAGCCTTTGACAAGTAGGAAGGCAGGTTTCCACCTTTTGCTTGAAATTCCTTCTTGACTTGGCATACAATAAGCTGAGAATCACTGAAGATTTGTAATGCTCGAATGTTTAGCTCTTTAGCGATTTTCAGACCTGCAATAAGAGCTTCATATTCTGCTTCATTGTTTGTTGAAGGAAATTCCAACCTTAGTGCATAACATAATGATCGACCTTCAGGAGTTTCAAGTACCACTCCGGCTCCAGAACAGTAGTCATTTCTTGCGCCATCAACATACATCTTCCACTGGATTGGGGAATCATTGATCGTTTCTTCCTCACCATTATCTTTTTCTGTGAATTCTGCAATGAAATCGGCTAAAGCTTGTCCGTTGATTGCTTTTCGGGGGTGATAGGTGATGTCATATTGACTGAGTTCAATGTTCCATTTTAGAAGGCGACCCGAAGTTTCAGGGCGAAATAGGACTTGCTTTAGAGGTTGATCAGTGAGTACTTTGATAGGATGAGCTTGGAAATATTGCCTCAGCTTCCTTGATGCAACTAGTAGGCAATAGGCGAGTTTTTCCAACTTGGAGTAATTCAGCTCTGCCCCAGTGAGTCTTTTGCTGATATAGTAAACCGGATGTTGAATCCTTTTGTCTTCCCGTATCAGCGCTGCACTTAGAGCATGAGATGATACTGCCAAGTATATAAGAAGATCCTCACCATTGCCTGGCCTAGAAAGTATTGGAGGCGTTTCCATATGACGGATCAACTCATCGAAGGCTTTTTGGCATTCGGAAGTCCATTCAAAATTCTTCTTTCCTTTCTTCAGGGCGTCAAAGAATGGGATGCATTTATCAGTGGCTTTGGAAATGAACCGACTCAGGGCGGCGACCTTTCCGTTGAGACTCTGCAATTCCTTCTTTGTTCTAGGAGCTTTAACTTCTTTCAAGGCAGTAATTTGAGCTGGACTAGCCTCAATGCCCCTAGCACTGACGATGAAACCTAAGAACTTTCCGGACTCGACCCCAAATGTACATTTCAGAGGGTTAAGTTTCATTCTGTATTTCCGGAGGACTGCGAACATTTCTGCTAAGTGTTCAATGTGATCCGCTGCTTTCCTGGACTTCACTAACATGTCGTCGGCGTAGACTTCCATAGTTTTGCCCAATTGCGGTTTGAACATAGCATTAACAAGTCTTTGGTAGGTTGCCCCTGCATTTTTCAATCCGAAGGGCATAACTCTGTAGCAATAAAGTCCAACATCTGTGATAAAGCTTGTATCCTCCTGATCCGGCTCGTGCATCATGATTTGGTTATAACCGGAGTAGGCATCCATGAAAGATAACAATTCATGTCCCGCAGTTCCGTCTACCAGTTGATCGATCCTGGGTAATGGGAAGCAATCTTTGGGGCAAGCCTTGTTTAGATCATAAAAATCAATGCACACTCTCCATTTTCCATTAGCTTTCTTGACCAACACAGGATTTGAAACCCAATTCGGGTATGTAGATTCTTTGATGAAGTTATTTTCCATGAGTCGATCAACTTCTTCTTTTAATGCTGCTGATCTTTCTGGACCTTGGGTTCTTCTTTTCTGTTTAACTGGCGTAAACTTTGGGTCAATATTCAGAGCGTGTACTGCAACTTCTGGGGATATTCCACACATATCGGCATGAGTCCAAGCAAAGACATCCAGATTTGCTTTCAGGAAAGATATCAAGATATTCTGAATTGACACATTAAGCTGTGAACCCACATTTAACACCTTATTTGGGTCCTTCGGGTCAACAGGTACCGGAACCGTCGTTTCCACCGGTACCACTCTATTCTCCCCTGCACTGGCTTTTCTGGGATCCATTTCTTTCCGTGCCCCGCTGTGCTCGCCAGTGCAGGGTCCGCCCCGTAATTGCTACAAGGCTGGTTCTTTGATGCGGACTGGGGTTGCCGCATCCTTCCCCATTTCTCTTTTTCTTGACTCTCGCAGCTCTGTCAAATAGCACTCTCGCGCAGCATTTTGATCCCCTTTTATAACTCCTACTCCATTGTCAGTAGGGAATTTAATAGTGAGGCACCACGGGGCTAGGATAGCTTTGAATGCTGCGAGCGTTGGACGGCCAAGAAAAGCATTATAAGCAGAAAACTCATCGACAATCACAAATGTTTGCTTGCGGACCACTTTCCTTTCTGCTTCTCCAAGTTCTACAAGTAGATCAATGGTCCCAATTGGTTGTTTCGGCTCCCCAGTGAAGCCAGCGATCTTTTGTGATGAAGCTTGTACATCGATCATAGGGATTTTCATCTGGTCGAATGTCTTCTTGAAGAGGATATTACATGATGCTCCGCAGTCAATGAGGACTCTTCTGACCATGGCCGGTCCAATACCAGCCGAGATGACCAAGGGATCTAGGGTAGGAGCTTCTATACCTGTGGAATCTCTGGCTCTGAAAACAATATCATCGCTGAAAGTTTTCTGTTGTTTCAGGGGCGTAGTGTCTTCTAAAACAAAGAGTCCTCTTCGGCTGGAGCATATTTCAAAGCCCTGGAATATCTCTCCATC
The DNA here is from genome assembly GCA_030765085.1 of Allium cepa. Lineage (NCBI taxonomy): Eukaryota > Viridiplantae > Streptophyta > Magnoliopsida > Asparagales > Amaryllidaceae > Allium > Allium cepa. Next base: position 770,505,111 of record CM060937.1, on the reverse strand, counting down.
TCACCCCAGCTCTTGCCAGCTGGGTGAGGCCCTCCTGTAATGACATTAATAACGGGCCTTCCAGATTCATGTCCCGTAGCTTTCTCACCTGTCCTAGGCTGATGAACAGGAACCTGTTGCCCCTGACTTGACGATGCAGGATTGTTGCTATTTTTCTTCACGAATTGCTGCAGTTTGTTTTCTCTTAGCAACTCTTCAATCAGATTTTTCAACTGGCGGCATTCATCAGTCTCATGACCGGGTTGATTGTGGAAGCGGCAGAATTTCCCACTCTGTATGGCTTTTTTCCCGGTTCTCAAAGGGATAGGTTTAGGGAAATCGACGGAATCTTTAGTGGCCAGGTAGATGTGCTCCGGTGTATGTGATAATGGAGTATATTCTGATGGCTTGAAGGATCGGGGCTTCTTCAGATTGCCCTGTTTCTTCCCATTATTATTCTCCCTTTTTTGCCCCACCGATTCATTCTTGCGTGGAGCGACAGTGTTGTCTTCTTCTTTCTCCAACACCGTCTTTACTGGTAAAGGACGGCTTTCCAGGCGAATGAATTCATCTGCTTTTTTGTAGAACTTTTCGAGAGTGGTTGGCTCCTTCATATTTAACCATTTCCCAAATTCGCTTGACTTATCAATAGCCCTCATCAGATAAGTTAATATCATTCGTCGTTCAGCATTGTCCACCTCAGCCAGTGCTATATTAAAGCGGTTCAAGAAGGATCTGATAGACTCACCAGGATTCTGCTCTAAACTCGATAGTGACATAATGTCCTTGGCCTTCGAATCATATAGTCTAAACTGCTCCTTGAATTTTCTGGTCAAGTCTGAAAACTGATCAATAGATCGGACTGGCAACTTGGTGAACCATAGTAGAGCCACACCTTCCAGGTATACGGGGAAATATCGACATTTTATTTCGTCAGAGGCCCTGGCACCTGTCATGTGCCAATCATATTTATACAAGAACTCATTCGGATCATTCGTCCCTTTGTAAGCTGGAATAGTCGGAGGGACAAACTTCCTTGGAAATTCCGCCTTCAAGATTTTTTCAGTAAACGGAGTTTTACTTGGGGCGAAACCCCATTCCTTCTCATCTTCAACCCTTTGCATACTTTCCTTCATGATCTGCCGGACCATTCCAGAAAGATATTCCTCATCATGCCGAGTTCTAGATCCACCAGCCTCAGGAACTGCCTGCTCAAAGGGACTAGTAGCCCTTTCAGGAGCATTCCTCTCACTAACATCATGAATGTTGCCAGCATAGTTCCTTTCATTACCAGCTGGTTGATTGTTTGCCCCAAGTAAATCGTTCAACTTATTCAGAATCAGAGCATTCTGGGCACTTTGAGCCTCTAGTTGTGCATTTTGGGCGTTTATCTGCTGGTTTAGCCCTAGAATCACAGCATCCAATTCCGCTTTCGTAACTCCAACAGACGGAATGGGTTGATTAGGTACAGGGGAAGCGGAGGTTCCCTCTTGAATGTTCCCAGATCTGATAGATCTACTTTTCCTTCCAGGAGCCATAATCTCAGATAGACTTCTGGTTTTTAAGGAAATTCTTTCTTCAAATCTCTGTGAAGCAATGATGACAATTTTCCTGAGTTCAATTCTCAGTGAAAGCACCAAAAATGTTAACGCTAAAATGTGAACGCTAACACCCCGGTGTGTAAAGTGTAGTTGTGAAAGCACCACCCGATAGATCGGGAAAGAATTATAAGCAAGTAATAGCAGAAAAGCAGTAAACAACAACGATTTTATAGTGGTTCGGCTTAAGAGTATAGCCTACGTCCACTCTAAGTATTTTTATTAATAATCCCGTTACAAACTGATACAATTCTTCTCAAGTACAATACACTTCAAGTTACAAGTGATTTGGAACAAGTCTTAAGCTTCAATGTCGATTAAAGTTCTTAGATTCATGTTGAAGATGTGTGGTTTCTTCGTGAATTTCTTTGATGTATTCCTCTAATCTTGGAAGCTCTAAGTGTTGATGAAGTTCTCAATGCAGCAAGGTAACGGTGTGTGAAGAGAATGCGCCAAAGTCCCTTGAATGTTGGAGATAGGTGCCTATTTATAGAGAGTTCTGATTCTGAAATTTGCCAAGTCCTGAACCGCGGCCGACTCAAGTTAAGACGCAGCCGACCTAAGTTGAGTCGTGACCGGTCTAAGGTCGCCTCTGAGTCAACACCCCCTCTTCTCAGTAATGTGGCATCGGACTTATATTCAGTGGCCTTGGGTCGTGAACGACTTAACATAGGTCATAGGTCGGTCGCGACTTAGGCGTAGTTCATGATCTTGTCCCTGTCCTAAGTGGTTAGATCGGTAAATTCTCTGGATGGTTAGGTCGTCTTCTGTCTTAGGTCGGTAGCTATCTTAGGTCGGTAGCCATCTTGTTAAGTTTTAGGTCGGCAACTGTTTAGCCCTAAGTCGGTATCCATTTGGGCCTTAAGTCGGCATCTCCTTAGCCTGTTAGGTCGGCACCTCTTCGAGTCTTAAGTCGGCATGCTACTCAAGCTCCTTAGGTCGGCATCCCTTCGTGCCTTAGGTCGGTCTCCCTGATAAGGCAGTTAGGTCGGCAACCAGTTGAGTCGGTAGCCTTGTTAAAGTGTTAAGTCGGCATACCCTTAGGCCTTAGGTCGGCATGCTTCTAACTGTTAGGTCGGTAAGTCATGGTCGAGGCGGAGTTAACAGGGGGCGACCTAACAGGGAAGAAGTTCTGCAGCGAGCTAAGGTGTGACGACCTATTCCTAAGTCGTTCACGAACTAAACATACCAAAGGAGCTTCCTATGCCGCTTCCTACCTAGGTCGGCCACGACCTATGACTTGTTAGTTTATTCAAAATGATCAAGTGCGCCATATTTAAGCCGTAAACCACTCCCACTAGGTCGCGGACGACCTATGACCTATCCAAGGTCGCTTGCGACCTACGACCTAACACCGAACTCTCCTATAAATACCCCGCCTACTCCAACTAAAAGGGGATCTTTTGTCTCATTTTTGGAACGCCGATACTCTGCTGAATTCTCGACTCGCTCGACACTTCAAACACGAAAGGCATCTCGACATACTTCAAGAGTAAATCTAACACAACCGACATGGATTCAAAGAATTCTTCAACATTGGAGTTCCAGTTGTTTGTCTCATCAGTGTTGTAATCAAAGATTGTTGTAATTGATTCAGTAATAAAGAAGATTATAGTGGACGTAGGCTTAACCTGAAGCCGAACCACTATAAAACTGTTGTCTTTTACTGCTTTCTCTGTGACTTTTCTACTTGTTTCTAATTCCTGTATTCACGGGTGGTGCTTTCACTTAATCTCTACTTACACCGGGGTGTTAGCGTTCAATTTTTAGCATTAACACCGTGTATAAGAAGAAAAATCAGTGCGCAATCAAAATCGTGGCCTTTTTTTTAAATCAATATCTTATTTCTTGCCTATAACTGCTCATTAAAAATCAACACTAGTTTAATTTCCTTTCCATTTCAAAGCAAGTTGATTTATTGTCGTTCTGTCTTCTCCTTAAATCACGCTACCTCTCGGATCAAACCTACATAACTCACGCAAATATTCATTTCTCAACAAAATTTTATTTTTCTAACCTTTCCTTTCCTATGCTCCCTGTTTCCGCTTCTTTCTTTATGACCATTCATTATACACACACACACACACACACACACACTACAGCTGGAAAGTTATAAACGTATAAACTTAGAAATGTTTTGTATTTATTAAAAATTTAAAGCTTACCTTTAATTGTGACTTTTCTCTTTCCTTCCGTTCAAATTTAAACGCGCATCAATCAATTGCTTTAATAAATATTGCAGAATCAATGCACAGACGTTATCAATTTCATTTTATGGTGGTACGTTTTTACGTTTCCTACCATTTAAAATTTAAATAATTGGCTTTTATGGGTCACATGAATCAAAGCAACGTGACCGTTGCTATTTATTTCTTTTATTAATTGCTACAATTATTTTCACCAAATCAAGGGTTGACCGTTACAATCACTTTTATTTATTTATTCACTTAAAATTTGGTTGCCTATTCATTTTCTTCCGTTATATTTGCCTGAAAACATGTGGTTCATCCCTATTTATTTTTGCTTTCACTTCTCTTTTTTCTAGATCTGTTCATTCCCCTCCCTACTTTTCTTTGGAGAAAAAAGCAAACTGAAGCATGCGGCTGTCACCATTATTTGCATCCGCCACTTCACCTTTCTTCCAAACCTCCTCATCAAATGAAACCCATCACCTCACCTTCCGTTTGCTTCTGTTTGATCAGTGAGGTATAGGCGTGTAAGCACATATACGTTTTGATTTATATTCGTAATTACATGTTTTTTTTGTTTTTTGTTTTGTTTTGTTAGTTGTGATATACATATTATTTAAATAAGTATTGAATACTATTTTTTTTCAAAAGTTTATTTTCATAACATGACAGTGTATGTTTATATATAGTTTCTATTTGATCTTCCTCACAGGTTATAAGTCATGTTAATATTTTGAACTATGTATGCGACATTTTGAAGGGAACATACTATAATATAAGTATCTTTCGTTTTTAATAAGAATATATATATACATATATATATATATGTATATTGTGTTTTATATTTTAATATGGGTCAGCTTCTATTTGTTGATATCAGGTTTCCTATAATATGGTTATTTGCTTATGTAAGTCATATATTTGTTTTGTTACAAACTATATAAAATACTTTAATATATGTATATTATGCGGTTTGTTACCATATGGGTTTCTATGTGGTACTGACTTATTTAGTTGATGATTGTATATATTTGTTACAGTATTATATTTATACTATTTTGGATTTAAGATGATTTTATAAATACTCTACTTTATAAATTATTTTAATACACGTATATAATTTGGTAATTTATATAGGTTGAATATAATATGTTATTTAATGTAAAAGTATAGATGGATTTAAATTATATATATATATAACATTTAATATATATATATATATAAATGGTTAAAAACAAAAAAGTTTTCTTTTAGGTATTCATATTTAAACATTTATTTTATCTGTTTGAGAATATATATACACTAGTCATATAAGTTTAGTATATAGGTGTTAGTATATATATATATATTATTTTAAGTGTATATTGATTTTTAAAAAAATGTAAGCTTGATTTATTTATTTATTTATATGTTTGAAAAACATGTAAATTAAATTTGTGATGTTTGAACTTAGAATATAAATTTCATATGTGTATATATAGTTATAGGTGGTTATAAAAGTTCGCTTATACCATTTATCTTCATGGTTCCAGTTCTGATCTGATCCGTTTCATCAATTCGAGCCAATCAGCTTTGCTCGTTAAATTCATGCCGATTTTGCTTTGCTTGGATTTGAAATTTAATTTCAATGTCTGTATCAGTGTGCGTATCCGTGTCTCCTTCTATATTCTCTAGCCTCGAAAGGTGTACAATCACTCACGATTAACGTTTTTATTTATTAAATTTGATTTCAATTGAAATATACTACTGTAGTTAGTAAATCTGCTATATATGTTATTATCTATAACTGTTCACCTATGTGATATGACACCATATCCTATTATTTATATTTTTTTTAATTATTGGTGATATATGCTTGTTGTTATATTATTATCATATCTGTTATCACTCTGCAAGTTCCATGTTAGTATAGAATTCACTATGGCTTGAAATGATACATACCCGAAGGACCTTAGAATAGGAGAAAATCGTTATGGGTTGAAATGATAAACCCAAGCGATTTTCATTTGAATTGAATGTGGGATTTTGGGTTGAAATGATATCCACCCGTATATATTTAGTGTACGGATTGAAATGATAAATATCCATAGCACTTGAAAATATATACCAACACCATTGGTCCATATATAAATATTTTGAAAATAATTTCAATGGTTTTGGGAAGAAATATATGGTCTTAATAAATGTTGATTCTTAAATTATTATATATAAAGGGTAATGATATATATAAATTTAATAATATTTAATTTAATTAAGATTGATATAATACATAAATTATGTTAAATATTTATGTAAATTATATTTAAAATAGATTTTTGCAAATAATTGGTATAAATTGAGGTGGGGAGATAAAATTTGGATTCAGCTGAAATGGTATTAAATTAAGAATTTTATTTAGTTAAATCGATTTGAAATTATTGAATGGGAAATTTAAACGTACGATATTTATAACTGGATTTTTACTCAAAATAAATTAAATGAATATTTCTAGTATAAATAAATGAAGGAAATATTTATTTGTTAGAAATTTGAGTTATATTTTATGGATTTATTTGGTGTATATTTTAAAACTAAATAATAGGACAATAAACTGTTGAATATAAATTCCAACCTTAGTTTTGAAATTATTAAATACTCAAGGTTTGAAATATATTGGGGTAATTTGTGATTACAAATCCGAATTTGAGATCGATAAAATTTAAGTGGTTATTTTAGGAATTGAGTTGAATTTAGATTAATAAAATTGAGATTGAATTTAATTTGAATGGGAAGGTCAGGTTGATTTTGAAAACGATTTGTTAAGTTGAGGAAACTACAAATATTCTACTCCATAAATATTTATGTAAATTTTGGAAATATATATACGAAATGAAAAGATATTTTTGTTGTGAAGTATAAATTAATTTGAAATGACCTCGGTGTTATAGTGTATATTTCTACCTTATAGATAGTTCCATGGACCCTTAGAGGATGGTTATCCCAAACGTCCTTTAAGTTAATTATATTTCAGTTGATATTTCACTTGAGTTAGATTTATAGATATAAGAATGTTAATCCTGACTCGAGTGTTTTGTGTTTTGCTTTACGCTCGGGGTCAGACTGAGTGATACAGCATTTGAGACTCACCTTCGAAGTTGGAGCTTTGCTTGAAGATCCAGCTATTTATCCCTTCAGTCATCCAGTTGATTGGTTTAGAGAAGTCATCTGCTCGTACTGGAGACTTCACTACATCTGGGATATTCTGATGTATTTTACTTCTGACTCTGATGTATATAGTTGCTTCATGAACTACTATTGCTTATCTATTCCGCTGCATTTTATTACTCTATGTCTGTCCTCTATGACTGATTTATTTATTGTATATGTTACCTTTGCCAAATTTAAATTAACAATTCGATATTTTGAATTATTCAAGTTAGACATGTATGGTTTTATTGTCGATTTGAATGGTCCAAAATAGCGGGTTGTTACAGTTGGTATGAGAGCTTTGGCTTTAGGCAAAACTTTGCATATATGGTAAATTTATTTACAGAATCACTTTCGCTCGAGTTGAATCTCTTCCTTTTGACTCGATTTCCTTTCAATTTTGGAATGTCCCTCGGTTCCGAAATTCATTCTGTCCCTCCCTATTTATATTCGTTTGATTCTGGAGTATTCCATAACTCCATTGAATGATTTGTAAAGGGGGTGAAAACTCCTTTTCAATTCGCATTGACTCACCGAAGATTTTTGTATCCTCGGTTTACGATGCTGCTATATCTTATTATGTTGAATTTTATATCTCTAGCGATCGAATGTCGAATTGCCTCAGAATTCTACATCGATCTAATTTTGGAATCTCGGTTGACCAGTAAAGGTCGCCCGCGATTTACAGAAGTATATCCATCTTCTATTTTGTAATTTATTTATCTCATCTTCGATCGAGTCTATCTTCGAATCAGAATTCTATTGATTTGAGTTCCTCTAATTCAAATCTCTATCTTTGTTTTAAAATCCATTCTTAAAATTATCCTTTGAAAATAGGGTATGTTTGCATTTTTGAAATTGTTTTATGTATCGAAATTATTATTTTAATAACTATGATTTTATTCTATATATAAAAGTGAATTTTTTTTCGATAAGGATTATATACCTATATATATATATATATATAAAGCAAATAAGAAATGTTATTCTATATTAAAAGGTTTTGAAAGGATTTAAAATTTTGAAAAATTATAAGAAATTGATTTATATAAAAATGATTTATAACTGAAGTGTTAAATTTGAAATTCGAGAATTGAATTCCGGTGTTTTGAAATTGGTTTTAAGATTTTTGAAATTATATAATAATACGATTTGAAAGTATTTTATGAATAAGAAGTGTTTCAAATGACTCAAACGAGTTCCAATGATTTCAATGAAATTTCAAGGAAGTTTTAAGAAAATAGAAGTCCAAGACTCACTTATGTCGTTGGAAAATAATTTCGGTGATGAGTGCACGCATCATCGACAATGATTTTCGAGTTTCAGAGTGGGAGAGAGGCCACTTTAATAGCTTCGCTATGCAAGTGATTTTGTAAAACCGTTTTTGATTTCAAATTCTGAAGTATAATTTGATATTTTAGAAAGATATAAGTATATATTTGAAACAATTTAAAATGAAACCGGCGTTCAGTCCTCGAGTTTCGGATTTAATAATTGATTTATTGATTTATTGTTGATTTTCAACTCTTGAATTGAAAATTTGATTTCCCTAACTATTTTGAATGTTCGAACACTTCCAAATCGATATTAAATTTTCAAAGCTAAGAAATTTGGAAGAGTATAAAATGTTTGGTAAAGAATATAAATTTAGTTTTGAAATATTTTGAAAAAATAATAGTTGAATAATGGTTTTTAGAAAGGTAAATTGGATATTTCACATAGAAATAGATAGTTTAAAAGTTTAAAAAAAGGGATAATTATAAATTTGGAAACCATTTTGAGTGTAATTGATTTTGGGAAAATATATGGTTTTGAAATTAAATTGGAATTAAAAACCAGTACTTATATGGTGATTTTGGAAATGAATTTGTTTGACTTGAATTATTTTAATTTGGAAAATGGGATAATTTTCTAAACCTATTATTTGGGAACTTTGAAATTTAGATATTTAATTTGGAAGAAAATTTGGTGAAATCATATATGATTTTGAAACTGAATTGATATTGAAATGATTTGAAATTTAAGAACCTTATATTATTAAGCACTTGATTTGGGAGTGGTCGAACTTATATAAAATGGTTTGTATAAGTATGAAGTTGATTTGAAATCTATTGATTTGAAAGGTACTCAATTTGGAAAGAGATTTTTTATAATCGAAGTCTATAAAAGTATGATTTGATCTACTATTGATTTGGAAAGTATTCGATTTGGGAAAAATGGAATTATATATATATGGACTTTATATAAGTACGATATTTGAAAGTGATTTGAAAAGGAACTATATGATATATATTTTCGAAGTAAAGATATGGAAAGTGCCTTCTGCTTGATATCCTCTTTGTGGCCTCATCGTGGATTCATTCTATCGATATTAGTCTCTTTGATTTTTGGTTTTCCTGATGTAATACTCGATTGTTCCCACCGTGGCGTAACCCATGGTTTTTTTTTTCTCTCGCGACTGCATACCGCAATTGCCTAGCTGAGTCTGGCCTAGGGGTACGGATTGTTTCCTAGGGGATCCAGGCGTAACCATTGTGTATCCTGCAATCTGTGTAGGTCGCGAATAGTAGCGAAACTACCTGGCTGAGACAGCATAGGGGTACGGATTGTTTCCTGGGGGACCCAGGCGTAACCATTGTGTATCCTGCACTCTACTAGTCATCATGGCGTAACTCGCAGGGCTGAGAAAGCTTACGGATACGGATTGTTTCCTGGGGGATCCAGGCGTAACCATTGTGTATCTACGAACCATGGTCGGACAAAGGCTTTGGTTTGGTTGTTTTGTTTGGATTGTACTTTCCATATCTGTTTTAAAGGTTTTTCAAGTATTTTCACTGGGTGTTGAAACAAGTGTACTAAGTACTTGAAGAATTCTAGCTTTGCGCCTGATCAACGCATGGCCAGAGTCTGCAAGAACGAGGATAAACTTGTTGAAACATCGAGTAATAAAAGTATTTTCGAAAGGAAAATTTATTTCGATAAAATAGTATTTTATTACAAAAGTATTATTACAAAGGTATTTATTATAAAAGTATTTTTCCCAACAAAGAAATTTGAATTAATATTTGAAATTTTAATTCTTACGGTTCTAGATTTATTATTCGTGCCGATACTATTCCTTGCATCTACCTTATCTACTCAGTTTAGTTATTCACCTTGATTCTGTTTTCCAAATCTACCTTCCTTCCTTGTTGGATATATCCTTTTTAGATATTGCTTATTTGTATACTACATTGTTTAATAGAAAATTTTAATGTTATAAATATTTTGAAGTTATCAATTTAATAAAACATGTTTAAATAAAATGATTATTGATGTATCTATAATGTTGAAAGTATCTTAAGATAAAGTAGTAAAAAAAATTGAAGTATTAAAGAAAATTGATTTCCAAGTGAAGTTTTCAAGTGAATATTCCAAGTAAAATTTAGATAATTTTAAAATTTATTGTTTATCTTGTCTTTCAATCTATTTTCTTTCTGGTTGTTTTAATTCTCTACCTCCTTCCTTTTCGGGGACGATAAGTTTTTAGTGGGGGAGAGTGTAACAGCCCAAATTTTAGCAATATTTTATTCTTTATTTATAACTCTGGGGTTTTATTTTTCTAAAATTTGATTGTCTAAATTTAATTATAAATAATCACCCAAGATTTTTATTAGTGTGAAAATTCTAAAATCTTATTTTGGTTAAAACTTAACATTTTTTTTGAAGTTATAAATCTTTAAATTTTTAATTTTTAATCTTTTGGTTTAATTTAATATATTTGTAACAACGTTTATTTCACCTTTTGTTCTTTAAAAAAATTGATTTTATACTTTTAAAAATTTTATATTTTATATTTTACTTATATACATTTTTGAAATAAATTTCTTAGTAAATGTGTAAATAAATCATAATTTTATGTAAGTAATAAATTTCCAAAACTTTGTGTATAAATAAATTGTTTAATTTCGCGTTTAAAAGGCGCATTATTTGATGGAATAAATAATGCATATACACATACAAGAAAACGTATAAAATTTAAATCCGTTATTTTCATTTTTTTGGACAAAAGTCACCGCGTTTGTTGTACACATTCTAATTTTATTCACTTTCCTTTTACACTCCTTATTTAATAGGAACGTTATTTACAAATTTTATAACCATTCACCTTTTTAATTTCTTGCAATTGTTCCCATCAACGCGAGCTTTAAATTTTAAACGCATTCAATATTGTTTAAAAATCTTATTCCAAAATCTAATCTTAGCTGACCGTTTCTTCTGCTTTAATTTCGAAACACATTTGCGTAAAATTTGTTAAAAATCTAGTAGCCGTGTAAACAAGAAAAATCAGTGCTCAATCAAAATGTGGCTTTTTGTAAAGACCCGCAAATCCGTACTCCTTGAATAGACACTGATCTCCAGTGATTAACTCAAGATGAACGGAAATACGAACCCTTAGGGTTTTAAGAAGAAGAAAAGAAAAAGAAAGAGGTAGAAGAAGGTAGAAAAGAAATAAAATAGAACGGAAAGAAATAACAGAACAACATCAGAATCTCACAATTCGCAGCGGAACAACATATAATAGATAAATGAATAATCTTTAAACAAAGAACTATATCAGTTATTACATTACATTACATCAGAGTGTACAACAACAAACAACAACAACAATGCAACGGAAAAAGAAGTACTATATACTAGTAATACGCTATGCCATCCATCTTGCCTCTAGCAACTCCTGATTTCTAGAATATCCTGATAAACCTTAACTCTTGACTGCCCGTGTGGAAATTGGTGGGCACCCAGAGTTTAGGAAGGAAAACAATAAACTCCGAGTCAGTCATGTGACTGGTGTGAGAACTCAAAACAGTTTATTTATCTTTAAAATCAAAATAGAGGAATATTTTTAAAGTCAATTCGCAATGCTTTTAAAAATGAGACTACCATAAGACCTCCCGCCACACACACAATGCAAACGCAGACTTGGAGGAGATTTCTTCTTATGATAGTCAAAGATGCTTGATACGCATTAAAGAGAAACATTTGATATTATTATTAGTGCATAGTGTAGAAAACATTTCGAAAGTAGAATATAAATCTTAGCCAGCATAGGTACCATTATATTATGTCTACTATAGCTACCATATTAGATGGCAGGTTCTACAACTAAAACCGTACAAGATCGTATTGTTTCTTTGGATTTCCAACGAATGGTCAGGCCAAGGAACTTCCCATTGCCACATGAGAACGCCTCTGGAAAGACGTCCCCGAGAACCAAACCGGATCTCTGCCAACACAAGGTCGGGTTACCCCTAACTGGGTAACAACTGACACGAGCATGCCATCCCCCGGTCCTTTGGGACCTTTATCCAAGAGCTCTCTAATCAACATCACACCATAATAATAAGTGTTTCAACATGAGTAAGAATCTGGGCTCCATACCATGATACCACCCTTTTCCAGAAGGAAATGCACATACCTAAAGGGAGCTACCCCTCATAACCTTGCTGCATCTTTCCTGTTGTGACCATTCCGGGGTGTGAGGCTCAACGAAGTCTCGTCCACAAAGCCACGCTTTATACAAAGTCATGCTTTGGGTCAACTAATGATCATAGAAATGATCACAAAGATAAACGATCAAAAAGATGATCTTATCACAAATGATCAACACAATGATCATTTCACAGCAACACTCAGCATGTCACATTACCAAATTGGGAATATATTGCTGATAACCTTCAACTACATAACCTCTGAGCTCGTACGTCTCAGAGAAGGGTGTTAAGCTAAGAGAATAAATTCTCCTCCACCAACAGAAATATATTTGAAAGAAATCAGCTTTATATCTCAATTTGTAATGTCAGACATACAATCCATACAAGTCTGTTCCGGGCGCGAACAGAACCGAAGGCACTTACAAAGAAGTCCTTGTAATCCGGATAATCTCTAATCACGTCCGAACTTCCCATCACATAGGGGGTCTCTATACCGTAGCTACTCGGTGTAAAGACAATCGACGAGTTGTCCTTTCGCTTTCAAAAATATCCGGTCTTCAACACCGGTCATCAATGCTATCCATTACGTCGTATCACTATTCGGAATGGGTAATCCGAATAACGAGCGCATAATTTAAAAATAAGTGTGGCATTCAAATTCAGCAAATCACAACAAACACCTTTCAAAGATAAATATTGATAGTCGGTTATTGAACTATCAATGGATATGCACAACATCACCAGATTCCAAATAATTTTCCAAATTATTTATTTCCCAAAAATACCTTTACAAGATATAAAATTTTCACACTTCAAAAATAAATCAATATTTATTTTTAAACAAATTCCACTTCTTTTTATAAATTCCATAGTGAATTTATATCTCACAATATCTACTGATATACGATTTCAATTATTCATTTTAATTTATCTTCAAAAAGATAAATTCTCAAAATATTCACTTTATATTGGAAAACATTTCCATACTTACTTATTAAGTAATTCTCAATCCATTTATTTTCAGCACTTGGAAAATATTCAATATACTTAAATCGAGATTAAGTACATATTTCATTCTTTAAGGAAATCATTCTCTTAAACATATATATTTGGGCCAAAACGAATGTTGCGTAAAACATCGTTAAGACAACCCAAAATCACTAGTATAGGGATTCGAAATTAAAATAGATATATAAATCCCAATACTATACAAAACATTTCCTTTCGAAAATCATTTACTATAACAACAGTGTTATAGTCCACCATTTCCTTCTATTTCTCGAAAACGTCTATTTCAACAATGAATGTTGAAATCTATGGTTTCGAATCTCAACACATTTAAAACATCGTTAGATCGTTTTAATTCTGTTTAAAATATCACATCCTAAACATTTTCTTTAACATATTATTCACTATTCAAAACGTGAATATACTACGTTAACCAATTTCATCATTTCTATTCATTTTTATTTCAAAGGATTATTCACAGTCTAAAACATGAATTTAACTCCATAAATAAGTTATAACAATTTACTTATCAAAATAAGTCGTTTGCGGATTTATAAAACAATGTTTATAAATTCCATTTCTATTTATTTTATAACTATTTTCTCTTATAATTTCCTCTGTTAACCTATTCGATTTATAACTCAATTATATACCGAAAGTCCATATTATAAGTTAAATGCTTATAATTTATTTGTTTACAAAATCGTTCCTTTAAACTTCATAATTATAAATCTTATAACTTATAAGATTCATTTATTTATCCAAATCTATTCCCTAAATAACATTATAAATTTTATTTATAAAATTCCATTCATAACTTCACCGTTATAATCCTATAGATTTCATTCATTTATGAAATTCATTCATAAATCATTCTAACACTTATAAAAGCTCGTTTTACAATTCCAATATTTTTAATTTGTAAATATCAATTTATAAATCTTTTATATGGATCAATTTACATTATTCTTTTAAATAACTTTAAACTCCTTTATAATTTCATTATTTTGATTTATAAAATAATCAAATTTCATAAATCCTATTTTTAATCTTTTTATAATAAATTCAGAAATCCCAGTTTAAACTATTTTATAAAATCATTAATCCCATATTTTCAAAAATCAACTTTTAACTGTATTTCTCAAAAATATAATTTTTATAACATTAAAATTGTAACGTTTATTTATTTAAGATGAATCCTTTCAAAAAAAATATTTTATAAACGTATACTTTCAAAAATCACTTTAGAAATCCCTTAAAATCAAAATCGTTATTTTTAAGCTTCAAAATTGGATTCGATGATGCAACACATCAAATAGTCAATCACGACTTTCCAATATCATATATCGATATGATAAACAATCAAATATCACAATATCTGAATCAAATAAATATTTGTGAGGAATCCAGTTGGATCCCTCCAACCTGTTTCCCTACATCCACAGACATTAGCACAATACCCATTCCACTTCGAGGTGGAATATCGCGGTATATGGGATTTATAAAATATTATTCGCTTCATATGCGGTGCAATAGGGTCTCATCCGCTATACAATGCGGGAAATCAATCGACTGCAATATATACATATGCCAATATTTATATTGCTATATATATAGATATATCCTACTATATTTAATATCACAATCAAGCAACAATCAATAAATAACTGCAAATCCAACTTATAAATTTTTTTGAGTGAGAATGTAACGACCCGTTAAATTCAATGATATTAAATGAATCAATTTGATATGTTTTCTAATCTAATTTAAATTGAATCAGAAGTCTTAGGATTTTTAATGGAGTAAATGTAGGGGTTAACTAGTAACTGTAATTAAAAGTAAATAATTTAAAATGTTTATATGACATAGATTGAAATAACGAAAATTTGTGTTTGTGGTTATAAGTCATAATTAGTTGATTAAAATGGTATTAATGAAATAATAACTGAATTTAATTGCAATATATATGTGACGACCCAAAAATTTTAACAATTTAAAATGGAATAATAAATTGATTTTTAACATTTGAAAGGTTAATTTCAGCTTGAATTCCAAAATATTAATATTTATTAGATAATTAATGTATTGAATTATATAATAGAAATTGGGTAAATTGTTGAATTTGAGATTTTAAGCCTATTAAAAATAATTTGAAGGCTTATAAAATTTACAATGATGATACTGAAGATAATTGAATGATTAAAATTTTATTTAAAGGTAATTTGTACAAGTTTAATGATATATCGTTTAATTCGAATTTAAAAATAGCCTTCCGAGGCACAGTCTCGGAATTCGACGAAACCTGTTCCATTGGATCCGTAATAGTTAGTTATTATCGGGTTTCAATTTCCGTAGCAATCGGAGTCGTCGTTTAAACCTGGCAGCTCAAAACGCTTAGAAATATTCTAATCGATTTATTTTGAAGCTGATCGTTTTCTTCTGTAACTCGTGCATACGATCGAATTAAGTTTCGAAACACGTTTCATCGGGGTCGGAACGCGGGTAAAACTTTATAATTGCCTAACGACATTCCTTAAGAGGAGTTTGAAAATTTAAATGACAGTTAATATAACGTTTTGAAATTATAATGGAATTTAAAGTCAAAAGGGTCAAAGATATTTTCATCAACGCGTATTCAGGAAGCCTCCCTCCTACATCTATTTCATCCCGTCCCTTTGATTCTCTGAGGAGATCAAAATGAAAATAAAATCGAGCTCGTATTCGTTCAAATCAATAATGGCTTCCTCCTTTTCTTCAGTTAAAATCAAAGCGACAGTCTCTCCTTCCTCTTTGTAAACTCACGCCTCCAAACCCTAGCACTAATTGCGATTTCCAGTTCCGATTAAAAAAAAAAAAACGAGAGATAATTAATGGCCGAACTTCCAATCTACGGCCTCGCGATTTCTCCAGCTACCTCCCTTCTTCCTTTATCAGGCCGAATTGATTTGGCCCCTTTCGTTGATCGAACCGAGTTCGATGCTCGACACAAGAAGCCGTTCATTGGAGGGGGAAGGACGCAACGTCGTTCGTGTGGAGTGAAGGGGCTTCGGCATCTCGACGTCGCTCGAAGCAGGGGAGTTTGGGTTTCGCGACTACGGTTCGGTCATAGCGTCGCTGGTTAGGGCTTCAAATGGGGATCTGGTAGTTGTGATAAGGCGGACTGAGACTCGATGGTGGAAGCATCGCGTGCTTGTGGCAGTAGGAATTACGAATGGAGGTTTGTGGGGTTCTCTGGGTGATCAACAGGGAGAGGCTCAGTGATTTACAGGTGAGTAAATTCCTTATACTCGTTATTCTTTTCAGAGTTTGGCAGTTTGGTATTTCTTGGAATCATCTGAATAACTTGATTCATCTGAGTGTGGAACTGGAAGGCACTTTGTTTTTATCCTAAACAATATATGTATAGTCAGGGAATTCGGGTTTTCCACAGTATAGCGATGATTAAAAAAAAAAAAGTTTTAGCAACGTGTATAATATTTAACCAACTGAATGTTTCCTTAAGTATAATTAAGAATTGATAAATTATAAAATAAGTTAAAGATTAATTAAGTAATTGGGATTGTGATTAGTGTTTGAGTGATTAGTAATTAGTGATTTACAAATGAGTAATGAGGTTTAGAAATTAACAAAGAAGGTAAATAATTAACAGGTAGGAAGTAATGAGTTAATAAATTATGTGGGAAAGGACTAAATTAATAATCACCGATGAAATTAGTTGGATGAAGTGGATTGCAAAATTTTAGAAGGCTAAGGTGAGTAAATCTCACACCGGTAGATTTTATTAAAATTTCAATGATTAAATTTAAATTAAATAATTGGTTGGACGAATAAATTATTTGGATGTTTTACTGATGATGACGTGACCTTGGTTTTGGATGGTTCTCGAGTTAAACGTGATTTGACTCGAAGATTTGGGGTTTTAGCTTGTTTAATAACTTAAGTTCTAAATAAGGAAAAATATTTTCATTTTAATGTTGATAAGGACTTGGTGATTTGTGATTCATCAAATTAGTAGAATAATTAAATGGATAATTAATTCAATTAAATGAGAATAATCATTGGATGGCTTAATGAGTAATTACTTAAAGTAATAAATAAAATATAACTACCCGCGGAATAAATGCAAGAGATTAATTAATATCACTGATTAAGGAGTAATTAAATTATTAATGAAGTAAATAAAAAGGTAGTTAATTATAGAATGAGATTAATCGAGAATGATTAATATTGTGGTTGAATTTGTGTAATTAATTTAGATTAGATAAATTAAAATATTACTGGAAATCATTAATCTTTATAATTGACGATATAATTAAAGATTGAATAAAGAAGATTAATTAAATTGATAATAAGCGACTTATGAGAAGTAAATTAATATAAGTAATTAAGGATTATTGTAATTAAAATGGTTAATTAATTCACGAAGTAATTAAGATTACTGATTGATTTTGGTTAAGGAAAATTAATATCGTGAAATTAATTGAAGTTAATTACTTGAATGTAATGGGAAGACAATTGATCCCAGGATAATTAATTAAGATGAATAACGAAGGGTTGAATAATTAATGGATTTGTAATCAATTAATATTGAATGAAGAAATCTACGTGGATGAGGTTAGTAATTCAGCCAGGATTAATTCAATTAATTTGGAAGTGATTAAATTTTGTTTATGGGTGATTGAATGGTATTGGAAGCTTGAATGTGTTGATATCTCTGGTATGAAACGTTGTAAATTTTATTTGAATAGCTTGGGTTAGGGTAACATGATTTTCGAAGAGACCGGGGACGGGTATCAGGAAATACCCGAATCTACTTCGAATTAAAATTAAATTTATGTGTGAAATCAATAGGCTGGAATAAACCGATGTAAATGAATTGGATTATTTTATCTAAGTGGGTACTTAGAAACGTATTTGAGGAATAAGTGTTGTCTATTGCAAATTGTAAATTGGAAAAATTGATATATGTTACTCGGGTTTATATAAGTTGATTTCTTTGGTATTCCATGTTAGATGGGTTTACTCACGCTGGTTTCCAGCCTGACCCGGGTGTTACTTTGATGTAATGCTCGGGTCAGACCGAGTATTACAGATTTTCAGGTAGGTACGTTTGGAGCTCAGGAGGAGAGCTGGATGGCAATATCGTATAAAGTATATCCGCTGTATTTATAAGATTGTTAATCTGAGACAGAATAATTGTAAATATTCAGTGACTGTATATATGTAAAACTCTGATGTATATAATTGTAATCGACTGATATAGAATTCTATTGTAAGCTATTATTATTTATTATTATATTTTATCCGCTGCGAATGTGAGTTGTTGATGTTTCTTTTCTTCTTCTTCTTCTATCTCTTTCTTCTTTTTCCTAACTATCTTGGATTTTCGGCTTCGAAAATTCTGGGTCGTTACATTTGGTATCAGAGCTGAAAGGTTAAGCGAGAACCTTGGCTCTGGTGGGGATTACTCATTTAATAGAGTCTGTAGTACTCTATAATGAGTTGAGTGACTATATATATATGAGTGCGTACTTGTTATTTTCTTATATAACGGTTTTAAATGATTTTATATAAGAATGTAATTTGATATATAAAGCTATATCTTCTTCTAATAAGTATTAAGGAGATTGGTTGTTAAATTATTGTAATTAAATTAAGAAGTAAAATAATACAATCAAATTGAAATCTTGAATTGGGACTAAGTGAAGTAGGAATATAATACAACCAAATTAAAATTAAATCAATTAAAAATGAAGTTCTAGAATTAGAACTCAGAAATTAGAATTGTTTGAAACTATAAATGAACAAGTTAATTTGGTTTAAAAAGGTTAAACCAATCCTTGAGAATTTAACTCGAATTTATATAATTCGAGATGATTTAAATTTGAAGTTGGAATTGAACTCATTCAAATTGAACCCGATTTGAATTAATTGAATTTGGAATTGAAGATGTATAAGTTCAAAAATTTAAATGGACGATTTGGATAGAATTGTAATGATTGAAATTGAAGTGGAACTGGTTTAAAATCAAAAAGGAATTTGAAAATGCAATTTATAAATTGAAATAAACTTCATAAATAAATGAGATTATAATATGGAATAGAATTCCAGAGAATATTTGAAATAGAGTAAGATGAAAATTCCAGAGTAATGTTTAAATATGAATTGGATGGATTGGGAATTTGGCATTTTTGGGAGAATCTAAAATTCCTTTGGGTTGAATGTGGTTTTCAAAGGTTTTGGAGAAATAATAGCATTATTTCAAAAATATTGGAAGTGTTTTTAGAGAGATAAAAGCATTAAACTCTTTCGGTCACTGGAAAATAACGTCAGTGATGACTGCAGCATCATCGATGTTCGTTTTCGAGTTTCTAGAAGAGAAATTTTGCTACCAAATTGTTTTAAATTAGGATTATTTGTGAAATGGGTTTGGTTTTGAAATTCAATAAGTGATAATTGAATTCGCCAAAGAATTTTGGATATAGTTGAATTCTAAGGTGATATTGAAATTTGGAAATTTGTTTAAACTCTGGAATCTTGATTAAATGTTTATGGAATAATAAAAATATGTTGGCTAAATAAACTGTATAATTCTAAGTTAAATGTAAATGTGAATGTAATTGATTATAAATAGAAGGTGTAAAATTGAAATTATACTTAAGGTTGTAAGTTGAAAGACCAAATGGAATTTAATCTGAAATTGGAAGGAAATTGAGAATCAATTCAATTTGAATTGGGAATGAATCAAGTCCAATGGAAATTGGAGTTAATTAAATTGGGATTGGGTCAATTTAAATGGAGATTTAAATTGAATTGTTGGGGAAGTGAACAGTTGGCTCTTGACTATTTTTAATATAAATTGTTTTGATATAAACTTATTTTCTAAGCTATTAAATATATACAGCCTTTCTTTTTAAAGCTAATTTATTATACATTTGTTTTACCATTATTTTTGGAGCTATTTAAATATTTTTTTTCAATTGTTTCCTAAACTACTTATTATTTTTCCACTACTTTACAAATAAATCACTACCTTTCAATTGTCTAAAAATCTCTGGAACTATTCAACTATTTTTCGACTATTTTACAATTAGTTAACTATTTTACAATTATTTTGCAAACTAATAATTATTTTTCAACTACTTACCAATTTTTACAATTTTCAAGCTATTTTTCTAAATTGGTCGGAGTTCAAACTGTTATTGATTAAGTACCCAACTGAGATAATGATTGAAGTAATAATCCAAATGGGGATTAATGTAAAGGTGAATAAGGAATATGAAATGGTTCTTTTGAACTGAAAGAATATTTTGAGAAATATGAAATGAATAAAGATGGAAATTGGATATTTCTATGGTTTTTGAGAAGTGTTTGGAGTATAAAAGGTGTTTTATACAAGAAGGTAAGGATCCAAAGTTTTAAATTTTTTTATATATATATCTGAATATATATAAGGGATCTTATGTGGATTTTGAGAAAGGCTTTTGATTTTTGGAAAAAAAAATCAATATTGAGTTTGGAAAGCCTATTTTGAGAATTATCGATTTTGGGATAATCGATTTTGTGTAAAGGAGCTTTGATAAAATTCATACTAGGTATATGATTTGAAAGATACTATATGTGTATAGTATAAAGTGTTTTGATGATAGCTCTGGGGAAAAAGGCGCTCCCTTGGAATGGACTTCTCAGGAGTGCCACTGGGTGGCGCTGCCTTGAGCCCCAAGGGAGGGTTCTAAAGTTGATCCTGTGAGGAGTCCGGACAAAACTAGTTCCTGAGGATTATGAGTTGAGTTACCATAGCGTAAGTCGTGTGTGCCGCGGAGAGCCAACAGTTACATGGACTTTTGTTGTGACTGCAACGTAACCCAGGATGTAACTGCGACCTATGGTAACATTGTGAAAGTCGTGTGTGCCGCTGAGAGCCAACAGTCTGCGTTTGAGTTTATCTCGGTAGACTGCGACCTATGTAGGAGTGGAGAAGTTTCATTTCGACAGCGAAATCAGAGGCCGCAGAGAGCCTGCAGTTACATGGACTTTTGCTGCGACGGCAACGTAACCCTGGATGTAACTGTGATCTGTTGTGTGGGATCCATGGCGTAATCGAGAGGCCGCGGAGAGCCTGCAGTTACATGGACTTTTGTTGTGACTGCAACGTAACCCTGGTATGTAACTGTGACCATGGATGGGGGTGATGATTTTCAGAGCATTGTCACCAAGGATATTTCCTCTATTTCAAAATGCTTTCAATATTTTCAATAAAATTATTTTCCAAATATTTTCACTGGGTGTTGAAAACGGGTTACCAAGTACTTATAGATTTTCGGTCCTACACCTGATCAACGTATGACTGAATTTCTGTGAGAACAAGGATGGACTGGTTGAGACATCGGGTTATAAGAAATATTTTATAAAAACTATTTTAATATTATTATGAGATTTTATAGGCATTTCTAAAATTTTAAAATAAAGGAGATGAAATTTTGGAAAATCAAGGGAAGTTCAAACTGAAATTATAAAATTGAAACTCGGGAAATTTTAATGAAGTGATTCTTTGTAGTAAAATAAAAAATAAAATAAATAAATAAATAAAAAAAATCCAATGTTGGATTAAAAGTGGAAGTAAGCTAATTATCTAAATAAATTATTTAATAGAGAATGTTAATAAAATTTAACTTGGATAACTAAAATGGATTGTAAGTAGATAATGAAGTTTGGAAATGAATTCGAGTTATAAATAGAATTCGACTTGGGTTTGATAATGAATTAAATAAGAGAAGATATTGTAAAATAAAAATGAAATAGAGTTGGATTGAAAAATGTGATGGTTTGAATTGCAAATAAAATCCAAGTGTGATTTGAATAATATTTAATGAAATTTGCAAGTAAATTTGATATGATGGAAAAGTTGTAGAATGAAATTAAAGTGAACTATAATAGTAATGGTTCGAATTGCATCTAAAACCCAGGTGGGTAGAGATAAGTTGAGAATGGCTTTGTATTAATAAATAAATTCGCAAATGAATTAAGAAAGTGAAATATAAAATGAGTTAATTGAATTAGATAATAATGGATGAAGTCTGATTTAATAAAGACTAAATCAAAGATGTGATTGGAATTGGATTATTAGACTGAATTTAAGTTCGGTGGCATATGTGCATGGATATTGTTTTTATTAATTGAGAGGGTGGATTAAATTTAAAATGAAGGAGATGGGTTAACTAAATTAAATGGAATTTGATTTAATGAGAATCAAATTTAATGGAAGTGAACTTAAGTTGATGTTGGAATAAATTAAAGTAATTAACTTAAGTTCAAAGTTTATGGAAGCTTGGCTTCGAATAAGGATAAAAGCCTATTAAATTAAAGCTTGGATAAAATTATTTGGAAATGGTTATAAATTTAGAAATATTGAATATGCTAAGCTTAATAAATAGTTTGAATGAAGTCAATAAGGTGGTGAAATGAAATGCGTATGTATGGTTGGTGAATAAATTCAAATGGAATTGAATTAAATAAAACTGAGTTGGAATCAATTTTAATTGGTTATAAAACATAAACAATTAATTATTCACATGGATATTATCAAATTGAATGCTATGAATTATTGGAAGCGATATAATTGATTTATGAATCAATTGAAGTGAATATGAGATTGTTTCACTTAAAATGAGTTGAATGCAAGTAATTGTGTGTAAACCATTAAAATTGAATGAAAAAGCATATAAATTTGGTGGGAAATAATTAGATGTGCTTTAAAGCATATAAATTGCTTATTGGAAGTGTTTGGTGCTTGTTATTTATGTAATGCTTGTGTTTAGCTATTAAAAGTAAGTGAAATGTTAATAGATTTCCTATGTATGACACTTACGTATTTAAATTGAGTAAGTACAGGTACAGGGAAGCCGTTTGGCTAGATTTGGGGTATGCTAATTGCAAAATAAATAAGCTGCTTGCTTAAAATGCTAAATAAGGTACGCCTACGCTATAAAAATAGGAAATATGAACTGTTTTTGCTTTTTCCGACCGTGTGGGTCGATGTATACATATTTATATCTCTTGTCAAATTGCAAAAGCTCCTCCGTACAAAGGAGACTCTGCCAAAATTTTCTGAAAATTTTGGGAGTTAGAAAAATTTTGGAAAATTTTGGTTAACGACAAAACAATTTCAAACGGGAAACTTAAAGTAAACTAGTAAATGAAACTAATATGAATCAATTTAAATGAATGATATAACTCAATATTAGAAATCGAAAATGAATTGAATTCATATGAAATGGCGAAAACTAATTTGATTAGAAGTGGATATAAAACTTATCTGAAGAGATGTATAAAATGATTTATAAGGTTATGATTGGATATTGTTGCTAAGTGAGATATGCAGGTATTAAAGAGAAAAGAAATTGGATTTGATTCCCAATGATAAATGTGAATTGCCCGAAAAAGGTATGTATTTAAATTTCTGTATGAAATTGGATTGGGTTTTGATGTAGCCACTTGGCTTTTGTTTTCTTTTGGTATTTGGGAGCCCGTAGAGGCCTTTTGTAGTTGTACCGAGCTAGCCGCGCAAAGGAAACGCTGGCAAAATTTTTCGGGAATTTAGAGAGTTAGAAAATTTTTGAGAAATTTTGATAATTCAAAAATTGGTTTTAATTTGAAATTTAATTGATTGAGCAGAAGAGTATTGATTGAATCTATAGAAGGTTTTGGGAAAGTTGAATAAGGTGTTAGTGGACCTTTATTAAAAGATAAGTGGTAGGATGTTGAATTGTGAATTTTGGAAAAGATAAACGGGTAATGGTCAATTCTTCTTAATTAGTAATTTCGGGGACGAAATTCTTTTAAGGGGGGAGGAATGTGACGACCCAAAAATTTTAACAATTTAAAATGGAATAATAAATTGATTTTTAACATTTGAAAGGTTAATTTCAGCTTGAATTCCAAAATATTAATATTTATTAGATAATTAATGTATTGAATTATATAATAGAAATTGGGTAAATTGTTGAATTTGAGATTTTAAGCCTATTAAAAATAATTTGAAGGCTTATAAAATTTACAATGATGATACTGAAGATAATTGAATGATTAAAATTTTATTTAAAGGTAATTTGTACAAGTTTAATGATATATCGTTTAATTCGAATTTAAAAATAGCCTTCCGAGGCACAGTCTCGGAATTCGACGAAACCTGTTCCATTGGATCCGTAATAGTTAGTTATTATCGGGTTTCAATTTCCGTAGCAATCGGAGTCGTCGTTTAAACCTGGCAGCTCAAAACGCTTAGAAATATTCTAATCGATTTATTTTGAAGCTGATCGTTTTCTTCTGTAACTCGTGCATACGATCGAATTAAGTTTCGAAACACGTTTCATCGGGGTCGGAACGCGGGTAAAACTTTATAATTGCCTAACGACATTCCTTAAGAGGAGTTTGAAAATTTAAATGACAGTTAATATAACGTTTTGAAATTATAATGGAATTTAAAGTCAAAAGGGTCAAAGATATTTTCATCAACGCGTATTCAGGAAGCCTCCCTCCTACATCTATTTCATCCCGTCCCTTTGATTCTCTGAGGAGATCAAAATGAAAATAAAATCGAGCTCGTATTCGTTCAAATCAATAATGGCTTCCTCCTTTTCTTCAGTTAAAATCAAAGCGACAGTCTCTCCTTCCTCTTTGTAAACTCACGCCTCCAAACCCTAGCACTAATTGCGATTTCCAGTTCCGATTAAAAAAAAAAACGAGAGATAATTAATGGCCGAACTTCCAATCTACGGCCTCGCGATTTCTCCAGCTACCTCCCTTCTTCCTTTATCAGGCCGAATTGATTTGGCCCCTTTCGTTGATCGAACCGAGTTCGATGCTCGACACAAGAAGGCGGTCAATTGGAGGGGGAAGGACGCAACGTCGTTCGTGTGGAGTGAAGGGGCTTCGGCATCTCGACGTCGCTCGAAGCAGGGGAGTTTGGGTTTCGCGACTACGGTTCGGTCATAGCGTCGCTGGTTAGGGCTTCGAATGGGGATCTGGTAGTTGTGATAAGGCGGACTGAGACTCGATGGTGGAAGCATCGCGTGCTTGTGGCAGTAGGAATTACGAATGGAGGTTTGTGGGGTTCTCTGGGTGATCAACAGGGAGAGGCTCAGTGATTTACAGGTGAGTAAATTCCTTATACTCGTTATTCTTTTCAGAGTTTGGCAGTTTGGTATTTCTTGGAATCATCTGAATAACTTGATTCATCTGAGTGTGGAACTGGAAGGCACTTTGTTTTTAAACCTAAACAATATATGTATAGTCAGGGAATTCAGGTTTTCCACAGTATAGCGATGATTAAAAAAAAAAAAAAAGTTTTAGCAATGTGTATAATATTTAACCAACTGAATGTTTCCTTAAGTATAATTAAGAATTGATAAATTATAAAATAAGTTAAAGATTAATTAAGTAATTGGGATTGTGATTAGTGTTTGAGTGATTACTAATTAGTGATTTACAAATGAGTAATTAGGTTTAGAAATCAACAACGAAGGTAAATAATTAACAGGTAGGAAGTAATGAGTTAATAAATTATGTGGGAAAGGACTAAATTAATAATCACCGATGAAATTAGTTGGATGAAGTGGATTGCAAAATTTTAGAAGGCTAAGGTGAGTAAATCTCACACCGATAGATTTTATTAAAATTTCAATGATTAAATTTAAACTAAATAATTGGTTGGACGAATAAATTATTTGGATGTTTTACTGATGATGACGTGACCTTGGTTTTGGATGGTTCTCGACTTAAACGTGATTTGACTCGAAGATTTGGGGTTTTAGCTTGTTTAATAACTTAAGTTCTAAATAAGGAAAAATATTTTCATTTTAATGTTGATAAGGACTTGGTGATTTGTGATTCATCAAAGTAGTAGAATAATTATATGGATAATTAATTCAATTAAATGAGAATAATCAGTGGATGGCTTAATGAGTAATTACTTAAAGTAATAAATAAAATATAACTACCCGCGGAATAAATGCAAGAGATTAATTAATATCACTGATTAAGGAGTAATTAAATTATTAATGAAGTAAATAAAAAGGTAGTTAATTATAGAATGAGATTAATCGAGAATGATTAATATTGTGGTTGAATTTGTGTAATTAATTTAGATTAGATAAATTAAAATATTACTGGAAATCATTAATCTTTATAATTGACGATATAATTAAAGATTGAATAAAGAAGATTAATTAAATTGATAATAAGCGACTTATGAGAAGTAAATTAATATAAGTAATTAAGGATTATTGTAATTAAAATGGTTAATTAATTCACGAAGTAATTAAGATTACTGATTGATTTTGGTTAAGGAAAATTAATATCGTGAAATTAATTGAAGTTAATTACTTGAATGTAATGGGAAGACAATTGATCCTAGGATAATTAATTAAGATGAGTAACGAAGGGTTGAATAATTAATGGATTTGTAATCAATTAATATTGAATGAAGAAATCTAAGTGGATGAGGTTAGTAATTCAGCCAGGATTAATTCAATTAATTTGTAAGTGATTAAATTTTGTTTATGGGTGATTGAATGGTATTGGATGCTTGAATGTGTTGATATCTCTGGTATGAAACGTTGTAAATTTTATTTGAATAGCTTGGGTTAGGATAACATGATTTTCGAAGAGACCGGGGACGGGTATCAGGAAATACCCGAATCCACTTCGAATTAAAATTAAATTTATGTGTGAAATCAATAGGCTGGAATAAACCGATGTAAATGAATTGGATTATTTTATCTAAGTGGGTACTTAGAAACGTATTTGAGGAATAAGTGTTGTCTATTGCAAATTGTAAATTGGAAAAATTGATATATGTTACTCGGGTTTATATAAGTTGATTTCTTTGGTATTCCATGTTAGATGGGTTTACTCACGCTGGTTTCCAGCCTGACCCGGGTGTTACTTTGATGTAATGCTCGGGTCAGACCGAGTATTACAGATTTTCAGGTAGGTACGTTTGGAGCTCAGGAGGAGAGCTGGATGGCAATATCGTATAAAGTATATCCGTTGTATTTATACGATTGTTAATCTGAGACAGAATAATTGTAAATATTCAGTGACTGTATATATGTAAAACTCTGATGTATATAATTGTAATCGACTGATATAGAATTCTATTGTAAGCTATTATTATTTATTATTATATTTTATCCGCTGCGAATTTGAGTTGTTGATGTTTCTTTTCTTCTTCTTCTTCTATCTCTTTCTTCTTTTTCCTAACTATCTTGGATTTTCGGCTTCGAAAATTCTGGGTCGTTACAATATAAACATCAGAAAAATTTAATTGGTGGATTAAATTTGTTAAAATTCATAAGTTTTGTAATTTAGTTTAGTAGAACTTTAAATTATAAATGAAGATTGAAACAAACGATAAATTTAATTATGTCAATGGTGACTCAAGACCTAGGTTATAGGAATTGGAACATAATCCAATTTGAATTAAGTAGAAGAAGGATTTGGTTAATATGTAAGTTATTGTTCAAGGTATTGAATAAAAACTTGGAATCCAATCATAATTTAATGATAATAACGTTAGTATTAGAGAATAAATATATTTCAATGCACTACCCGAATGAACGGAATAAAATGAATATATATTGAATGGAAATGAAATGTAAATTGGCACATTTGGTTGAAAGTTAATTTTAAGAAACATATAAATGTTGAATTTGTGAATATTAATATAAATATTAACTTGAATGGGATTCATTAATACAAAGATGTAATAAGTGTAGATAGTAAAAATTTAATGGCTGTAGTGGATAAAAAAAATCTAGTAGTAACATAAAATTTATTTATATGGAAAAAGAGTATAGATTTGAACAAATTTATGAAAATTTGATAAGAACAGTGGTTCTAATCAGTTTGGTTATTTAATGTTTGAAGATAGAGATTTGTAAATCCGTTAATGAATTTATAATGGGAAGGAATGATAAGAATGTAAAAATTATAAGCATTTGATTCGATTAAGGGAATTAAAGTATAATAAATGGTCATTTAATAAATTCAACGTTCTGTGAGAAATCATAATAGTTGTGTAAAATGTGTACAAACTCCGATTTGGAAATTTATTGGATTTATAACGGTTTTGGTATTACATTTATGAGTTTAAAAGTTATTCCATTTTGTAAAGTAATAAAAGCTTATTTAGGTGACTAGAATTTAGCGTAACGACTATTGTGTGTTACCTATTCTTGTTGCTTGTTAATTTAAATTTTGGGAATCAAATTCAATTTATCCGCCAATTTACCGCAGTTAAAATGAAATGAATTGGTGAATGAGCAATGTTAAATACAAATAAGATGTAACCAAGAAAAATCCCATTCATAATAATTTATGTAGAATAAAGTAAAGAAACCAGGAAATGAAAATGTGAAAATGTGGATGCAATGAGATCTTAAGTAATAATAACTTTGTTAGGTAAGTGATAACGGATTTTTTTTGTATAACCAAATAAAGATCCTAATTTATTTGGAAATTAATTGCAATCAATTGAATTTATTGCAATTAAATGGATTTAATATTTAATAGTTATGTAATTATTATTTGGAAGAAATTGGAGTTATTTGTAATAAGTATGAACCTAATGTTAATTTTTCTTATAGGATTGACAATCGATATGGAATGAAAAGAAGAAAATTTGGGTCAGTAAAATTTGTAATTTATGCATAATAAAATGGATTCTAACGTTAAATACTACGTTATTGAGATTTAAATTAGACTTAAAGAATAATGATGTGAATCAGGAACTAATGTTTATGGCATCTTTATTTTAAGTGAAAGTTGAGAATATAAAGATTAAAAATCTAAAGTATGGGTTTTGAGAATATAATTTATAAAATTCTTAAATATAAGAAAGTGTAGAAATTAACATTGCAATTAATATACTGTCAACTTTTAATTCACAGCTAAGCCTGTTAAATCTTTTCAATTGATTACGGATCATATAAGAAATAAAATTTGGCCAATTTTAGAATTTAATATAAAATTTGGATTTTTATAATTTATTTAATTTATTTAATGAATATTAAAAATAGCCATTTTGGCCACGGACTCGGATTTCGACGAAACTAGTTTCATCGGATCCGTATCGGTGAATTATTATAGGGTTTCAAGTTTCGTATCGATCGGACTTGTCGTTTAATCGTACGGGCGTGAAACGCCTTGAAATTAATTTTAATAAAATCAATTTGAAATCAATTTGGAAATTTTGTTTTCAGCATAACTTCTTCATACGATCAAATTTGGACGTGAAACTTTTTCCATCGCGTTCAGAATATCTTAAAATACCTATCTGGATATATGGGTTTGACAAATTTCGTTCCGGGGTCAGAACGGGCTTTTTGGGCCTTAGTTTGTTTCGTACGTTCATCTATCTAGTCTATCTACTCTAACCCAACCCTACCTATAAATATACAGTTATAAACCCTAGCTCCATTCTATTGTCTATTTGCTGTACGTTCATCTTCTTCAAGCTTCTCTTCTTCTTCAATGGGGGCTAACCCTAGATCCAGTCAGTTCAAAAAAAAAAAATTCAAATTTAAAAAAAAAAATAAATTCGGATCTGCAGCAGCTTCTGGTCGCGCTTTGGGTTTCAGGGGAGAAAACCCTAGAGCAACTTCGGGTCAGGAAGAAAATGACTCTGGTCGATCCGGGTCGTTTTGGCGAAAACTCCAAGCAAGCACCGGGGAATTGAGGCGGCGCACCGAAGTCGAACCCGAAGTCGACCCAGGACCAGAATTTTTCATTTTTCAAATTTTCATAACTTTTGCATACGAGCTCGGATTCACGCGCGGTTTGTTTTGCTGGGATCGTATCGGAATTTCGGACGTTTTGGCATGAGTTTGGATGAATTTGGAGACTATCAAATTTTTGGGTTTAAATTGAATTTGAATTCAATTTAAATTCCAAAGGTGAGTGTTTTAACCCACTCACAACTACTAGAAGCTTTTATGTTTGTTAAATTAATTTTAGAAATGAATAGAAATTTATTTATGAGTATTTGGCATGTTTATTTCACTCATATTTGTTAAATTGCATAGATTAAATTTAACTGATATTTTAATTTATGTATTGCGTTTAATTGATAGTTAGAATTTATTTGTTTGCCTATAAACTGCTAGTTAACAGTTATATAGATTATTACTGAATAATAAACTGTTAGATTAATAGTTGTTAAATTTAATCTGAATAAAATTGCCAGTTATTACCTGTTATATATTATCAAATATAAATTGTTACTGATTGATATTGCTTGATGATTGTGATTGGATGATGGGTGATGTTGATGAATGGATGTTTATTGTATATCATTAAATTGCAAATTATCATGCATACTTCATTTCATTCGGGATTGTGGTTTGAAATGATATATAACCGCAAAATTTTATATCTTTTAAATTGCGGATTGAAATGATAAATATCCGTATCACTTGACCATAGGATAGAAAATTATATACAGGCACCGCGGTCTATATATAACTATTTTAATGTGATTTCTATGGTTTGGATGGAATACGGTTTATAATAATCTTAAATTTTATGTTGTATAAATATTTTTCTTCCATATATATATACATATGAAGTTGAAAATTTTGAATTTAAAAGGTGTATAAAAATCTTTATTGAAAATGGAAGAAAATTAAGAAAATGGAGTTTAATAATTTATATCATATGTTTAAATGTTAAGTTTGGAAATTTTAAGATATGATATTTATAATTGGATTTTCCCAAAATAAATCGAAATGAACATTCTAGTATAATTTGAATTGGGAAAAATATATATATATATATTTACTAGAAATTGAAGTCTTATTATTTATGGATTTTATATGAATATTCAAGACTAATTAATAGAACAATTGATTTGTTGAAAGAATAAAATCCAACTTTAGTTTGAAATATTGATACTCAAAATGGATATACGTATATATAAATAAATTGAAGTGGTTTTGGAACTTGAGAAAGATAATATAAATTTTGGTTTAGACTTTAATAAAGAAATGTATTTGTAAACCATGAGAACTATTTTCTTTACAAAATAACATTTAAGTTAAACCATTTAATTCATATACCGTTGAATGTCCAAACCATTCAAGTTTTAGAAGTTATGGTTTAAATTATGATTTTCAAAAATACTATGCTTTGAAAATATTTGATTTTTAGACGTTATGAAGTTAAAGCATTTTGATTTTGGAAAAGAATTATATTTGGGATAAGTGATAAAATATGGTTTTGGGTTTTGAAATGATAACGTATTCATGGTTATGAAATGGAATGTTTATTTTGATTTTTAAAGTATAACCTATTTTTAAATGACCGCGGTGTTATAATAACGATGGGTTGGCAAAGAGACCGGGATCGGATATCTGACATACTCTCTGTCGATATCGAAAACCACTTTGACTAACCGTGTAGGCGGTGGAGATTCTAGAATGAAGTAGGTGATGGCGACGTTTCCTGTAAGGTAAATACGTGGACCCGACTCCCGTGGGTTGGCATAAGGTGGCTAAAACAGGAGCGATTCTCAGGCCAATGAGGTCATTCCTCTGATCGGACCCTCCTCTTCGATATTATACTTTGATTTTGGATTGATTCAGTGGCCACTTCTATATTTTGATTTTTGGGGGACTTAGTCCGAGGTGGGCGGTAACTGCGGCTACGCGTTTCCACCAGCCTGGATAGCACTTGGTATATCTACCCTGGCATTGCCTAGTTGTGCCGTGTCACCTACCATACCGAGCCTTTACTACGAGTTTCTATTTGTGTCGTACCTATGGAGTATCCTCTGGTAGCTTCCCGATCAGGAGGTATTACGGTACTGTATAGACTATTGGCATTATTTGTGTTAAGGGCTATATGGGTAACCCCTTAACGCTATTAAAAAGTAAGTTTATTTTATAAATAGACACTATTATAATAGCGCAATATACTACATAGTAAATAGTTTAACGGATCCTTAGGAGATGTAAATCCCGAACATCTCTTGAGTTACTGTACTCATATTTATTTCTGTTAATTTAACTCACATAAGATCTTTTAGTCTGACTCGAGTGTTTTTGTCTTTTCAAATTCGCTCGGGTCAGTCCGAGCGTTTCAGGATCGAAGACTTTAGCTTTGGAGGACGAAGACGAAGAATTTGTATTATTATTATTTATAGTATTGCACCACACTCATACTGTTCCGCTGCATTGATTGTACTGGTATGTGTAACTCTGATATTTATTGTATAAAGCAAATCAAGTGTTTGTAAACTGTTTGAACTGTATATTTATTATTATATTTTATCCTTCCGCTGTGAGATTCTGTTTTGTTTTTATTTCTTCTCTGTTTTTTCTTATTTACCCCATAACAATCCGCCTTTGCGTATGCTTTGAATTGACACGTGTGTTGGTTTAAAGTGTGCGAAAAGGCGGGATGTTACAGTTGGTATCAGAGCTTTGGTTGCGGGTTTGACTCTTTGTTAATAGGGTAGTAATACCCTATGGGAGTCGCTGAGTGTATATATATGAGAGAGCGTATTTGTTAGTTTTATAAAAAGATTTTAATATTATGTTACTCTATTCCGTTTTGTATTTATAGATTCTGGTTGATGCATGAGACGCTATGCCATCAATAGGGATTTCTAAACACTTAATAGGACAGACCGACATAATATTTGTTTTTAATATAGGTGAATGAAATAATTTTGCCTATTATATTTTCTATATATATATATAAAAAAATATTTTTATAAAGATATATATATATTTTTTGTTGCTATAGATTGGGTGTTAGGTAGTAAAAATATTTATAATAATTGAAGCTAAGTCGAAATTATAATAAATCAAATTGGAGATTTTAGAACTTAAGTCCGGAATTTTTGAAATCTCCTTTCAAAGGATTTATGAAATATAATGATTTGGTTTATAAATATTTTCTTATATAAATATTTAGTATAATTCGAAAGAATTGGTTTAAGAGGATTTTGAAGAAAATAAATTTGTACTTTCCTCTCTGTCGCTGGAAAATAATTTCGGTGATGACGGCCGCATCATTGACTTTCATTTTCGAGTTTCGAAGGGAAAGGCCGCTATAGTAAATTCTACTGAAGATTTGTTTTGAAATTATTTAAAATTTTAATTGATTAAAGGTAATTAGAGATATAAAAGTTGTAAGAAATTAATTATCTATTATTTCAAAAATAAATTGAAATTTGACCCGGAATTTAATTCTAAAATTTTCCATTAATTAATTGTTAAATTTTAGTGGAATAAAAAAAAGTAAGTAATGAATGGATTGAAAACCTCTAATAAGTAAGAGAATTAATGCTAAGTATAAAGGAAGTTAAAAATTTAAATTATAAATAATGGTAAAGATTTATTGGAAAATCAATGAATTAAAAGAATTGAGATTAAACTAGTATAAGTTCAATTGCATTTCTCTTTAAACATATATAACTTACCAAATATGAAAGGTTGAAATGTTAATTAAGAGATTGAAATAGAATAGTATACAAGTAGAGATTTTGGAAATAATGAAGTATTCAATGAATTACTATATTAAATAAGAATTAAATGTTATAAACTTAAGTTATAAATTAAAATCTTACTATAATTAGAGGTAAATATTATTAATAGGTGATATGAACTTAAGTATATAAAGTGAAATTCTAAACAAAAATTGATTGTAGGATTATTAACTTAAGTATGTTTTAATTTCCACTATTCTAATATAATGGAAAGTAGAAAAAAAAAATTAAATGACTGCAATCCATAGTTAATGAACAAGTAAAATCTTTCACTTATAGGAATGCAGGTTATAAGGTTAATAAATTAAGTGTAAGTAGAGGGTTACTGTAATTAAATATAATAGAAACGTAAACATTAAATAAAGGAATGAAATTAGGGGTAAGTTGAAATTGTAATTTATAAAACGAATATATATTTGTTGAACCATAAATTAATAAAAAGGAATTGAGAAGAAACTTGTAAATTTTCACTTACATAACTTACCACATAATAAAAGTTGCAATGTTAGTAAGAAAATGTAGGGGAAATCTTACAAGTGAAGCTTGAGGTAATTAAGATATTCAATAAATTTGCTGTTATTAATGAGAATTAATTGTATAAACTTGAGTTAAATTGGAAATTTTACTATATAAGAAAAGATAAGTAGTATAAATAGATGATATAAACTTTAGTCAATAAATTAGAATACAAATATAATGAATTTTGTAATAAATGGAAAATGAAAATTGTAAGAAATAAAGAAATCCCTCCATAAATGAAAGAAAGAAAATCAAAACACTAAAGCATGAGATAAATGTATAATAAATAAATTTGGGTGTTGGTTTGAATTGTGTTGTTTGATTTATGTTGTTGGGTAAGAAATTTGAAGTGGTTAAATGAATAAGTATCTATCTTTGTTCCATCTATGACTGTTGAGTAAAGGATGCACTTGATAATTAATTTCATTTCATACAAATTTCAAGTTTGAACCCAAACAACTATTTGGTTGATGGATTAAATGGTTGCTTTGTTTGTGTATGTATGTTGTTTGTAAGGTTGATGGTTGTTGAGTTGTTTGGTTGATTAATGATTGAATCCACTTGAATAGTTCACTTTAAAATAAATATTTAACCTTTTAGATTATATAAGTGAATACAGGTGATGGAAGCAACTGCTACTGCTTTTGGTTCCAAAATAATTAGCGTAATTGCCCGACAAATAGGTACGTTTCCGGATTATGTTTTAGCGCTATTTTATATAATATTTCCCGTGTTGGGATAATATTTTGATAATATATGTAATATTTGTATATTTTGATATTATATTTTCTCCAGAGTCTCTCCGTACAAAGGAGACTCTGCCAAAATTTTCCGTAAATTTTGGACATAGAATTTTGTGAAAATGTTTTCCAGCTTTAATAATCTAAGTATAAAAGAATATAATGATTATAAACAGGTATATTTTATTTAAGAAAATAAATTTAGTAAATTATTGTTTATAAGTTAATATTTGAAATAAGATGTACTGTTTATTCTTCCTTCTCCCTTCTTTTTCCTTTTCGGGGACGAAAAGTTTTGAGTGGGGGAGAGTGTAACGACCCGTTAAATTCAATGATATTAAATGAATCAATTTGATATGTTTTCTAATCTAATTTAAATTGAAACAGAAGTCTTAGGATTATTAATGGAGTAAATGTAGGGGTTAGCTAGTAACTGTAATTAAAAGTAAATAATTTAAAATGTTTATATGACATAGATTGAAATAACGAAAATTTGTGTTTGTGGTTATAAGTCATAATTAGTTGATTAAAATGGTATTAATGAAATAATAACTGAATTTAATTGCAATATATAAACATCAGAAAAATTTAATTGGTGGATTAAATTTGTTAAAATTCATAAGTTTTGTAATTTAGTTTAGTAGAACTTTAAATTATAAATGAAGATTGAAACAAACGATAAATTTAAATATGTCAATGGTGACTCAAGACCTAGGTTATAGGAATTGGAACATAATCCAATTTGAATTAAGTAGAAGAAGGATTTGGTTAATATGTAAGTTATTGTTCAAGGTATTGAATAAAAACTTGGAATCCAATCATAATTTAATGATAATAACGTTAGTATTAGAGAATAAATATATTTCAATGCAGTACCCGAATGAACGGAATAAAATGAATATATATTGAATGGAAATGAAATGTAAATTGGCACATTTGGTTGAAAGTTAATTTTAAGAAACATATAAATGTTGAATTTGTGAATATTAATATAAATATTAACTTGAATGGGATTCATTAATACAAAGATGTAATAAGTGTAGATAGTTAAAATTTAACGGCTGTAGTGGATAAAAAAAATCTAGTAGTAACATAAAATTTATTTATATGGAAAAAGAGTATAGATTTGAACAAATTTATGAAAATTTGATAAGAACAGTGGTTGTAATCAGTTTGGTTATTTAATGTTTGAAGATAGAGATTTGTAAATCCGTTAATGAATTTATAATGGGAAGGAATGATAAGAATGTAAAAATTATAAGCATTTGATTCAATTAAGGGAATTAAAGTATAATAAATGGTCATTTAATAAATTCAACGTTCTGTGAGAAATCATAATAGTTGTGTAAAATGTGTACAAACTCCGATTTGGAAATTTATTGGATTTATAACGGTTTTGGTATTACATTTATGAGTTTAAAAGTTATTCCATTTTGTAAAGTTATAAAAGCTTATTTAGGTGACTAGAATTTAGCGTAACGACTATTGTGTGTTACCTATTCTTGTTGCTTGTTAATTTAAATTTTGGGAATCAAATTCAATTTATCCGCCAATTTACCGCAGTTAAAATGAAATGAATTGGTGAATGAGTAATGTTAAATACAAATAAGATGTAACCAAGAAAAATACCATTCATAATAATTTATGTAGAATAAAGTAAAGAAACCAGGAAATGAAAATGTGAAAATGTGGATGCAATGAGATCTTAAGTAATAATAACTTTGTTAGGTAAGTGATAACGGATTTTTTTTGTATAACCAAATAAAGATCCAAATTTATTTGGAAATTAATTGCAATCAATTGAATTTATTGAAATTAAATGGATTTAATATTTAATAGTTATGTAATTATTATTTGGAAGAAATTGGAGTTATTTGTAATAAGTATGAACCTAATGTTAATTTTTCTTATAGGATTGACAATCGATATGGAATGAAAAGAAGAAAATTTGGGTCAGTAAAATTTGTAATTTATGCATAATAAAATGGATTCTAACGTTAAATACTATGTTATTGTGATTTAAATTAGACTTAAAGAATAATGATGTGAATCAGGAACTAATGTTTATGGCATCTTTATTTTAAGTGAAAGTTGAGAATATAAAGATTAAAAATCTAAAGTATGGGTTTTGAGAATATAATTTATAAAATTCTTAAATATAAGAAAGTGTAGAAATTAACATTGCAATTAATATACTGTCAACTTTTAATTCACAGCTAAGCCTGTTAAATCTTTTCAATTGATTACGAATCATATAAGAAATAAAATTTGGCCAATTTTAGAATTTAATATAAAATTTGGATTTTTATAATTTATTTAATTTATTTAATGAATATTAAAAATAGCCATTTTGGCCACGGACTCGGATTTCGACGAAACTAGTTTCATCGGATCCGTATCGGTGAATTATTATAGGGTTTCAAGTTTCGTATCGATCGGACATGTCGTTTGATCGTACGGGCGTGAAACGCCTTGAAATCAATTTTAATAAAATCAATTTCAAATCAATTTGGAAATTTTGTTTTCAGCATAACTTCTTCATACGATCAAATTTGGACGTGAAACTTTTTCCATCGCGTTCAGAATATCTTAAAATACCTATCTGGATATATGGGTTTGACAAATTTCGTTCCGGGGTCAGAACGCGCTTTTTGGGCCTTAGTTTGTTTCGTACGTTCATCTATCTAGTCTATCTACTCTAACCCAACCCTACCTATAAATATACAGTTATAAACCCTAGCTCCATTCTATTGTCTATTTGCTGTACGTTCATCTTCTTGAAGCTTCTCTTCTTCTTCAATGGGGGCTAACCCTAGATCCAGTCAGTTCAAAAAAAAAAAAAATTCAAATTTAAAAAAAAAAAAAAAAAAATTCGGATCTGCAGCAGCTTCTGGTTGGCTTTGGGTTTCAGGGGAGAAAACCGTAGAGCAACTTCGGGTCAGGAAGAAAATGACTCTGGTCGATCCGGGTCGTTTTGGCGAAAACTCCAAGCAAGCACCGGGGAATTGAGGCGGCGTACCGAAGTCGAACCCGAAGTCGACCCAGGACCAGAATTTTCCATTTTTCAAATTTTCATAACTTTTGCATACGAGCTCGGATTCACGCGCGGTTTGTTTTGCTGGGATCGTATCGGAATTTCTGACGTTTTGGCATGAGTTTGGATGAATTTGGAGACTATCAAATTTTTGGGTTTAAATTGAATTTTAATTCAATTTAAATTCCAAAGGTGAGTGTTTTAACCCACTCACAACTACTAGAAGCTTTTATGTTTGTTAAATTAATTTTAGAAATGAATAGAAATTTATTTATGAGTATTTGGCATGTTTATTTCACTCATATTTGTTAAATTGCATAGATTAAATTTAACTGATATTTTAATTTATTTATTGCGTATTAATTGATAGTTAGAATTTATTTGTTTGCCTATAAACTGCTAGTTAACAGTTATATAGATTATTACTGAATAATAAACTGTTAGATTAATAGTTGTTAAATTTAATCTGAATAAAATTGCCAGTTATTACCTGTTATATATTATCAAATATAAATTGTTACTGATTGATATTGCTTGATGATTGTGATTGGATGATGGGTGATGTTGATGAATGGATGTTTATTGTATATCATTAAATTGCAAATTATCATGCATACTTCATTTCATTCGGGATTGTGGTTTGAAATGATATATAACCGCAAAATTTTATATCTTTTAAATTGCGGAT
Organism: Allium cepa; assembly: GCA_030765085.1. Lineage (NCBI taxonomy): Eukaryota > Viridiplantae > Streptophyta > Magnoliopsida > Asparagales > Amaryllidaceae > Allium > Allium cepa. The sequence goes on along the minus strand of CM060937.1, from coordinate 770,466,145 downwards.
TGAAATGATAAATATCCGTATCACTTGACCATAGGATAGAAAATATATACAGGCACCGCGGTCTATATATAACTATTTTAATGTGATTTCTATGGTTTGGATGGAATACGGTTTATAATAATCTTAAATTTTATGTTGTATAAATATTTTTCTTCCATATATATATACATATGAAGTTGAAAATTTTGAATTTAAAAGGTGTATAAAAATCTTTATTGAAAATGGAAGAAAATTAAGAAAATGGAGTTTAATAATTTATATCATATGTTTAAATGTTAAGTTTGGAAATTTTAAGATATGATATTTATAATTGGATTTTCCCAAAATAAATTGAAATGAACATTCTAGTATAATTTGAATTGGGAAAAATATATATATATATATATTTTCACTAGAAATTGAAGTCTTATTATTTATGGATTTTATATGAATATTCAAGACTAATTAATAGAACAATTGATTTGTTGAAAGAATAAAATCCAACTTTAGTTTGAAATATTGATACTCAAAATGGATATACGTATATATAAATAAATTGAAGTGGTTTTGGAACTTGAGAAAGATAATATAAATTTTGGTTTAGACTTTAATAAAGAAATGTATTTGTAAAGCCATGAGAACTATTTTCTTTACAAAGTAACATTTAAGTTAAACCATTTAATTCATATACCGTTGAATGTCCAAACCATTCAAGTTTTAGAAGTTATGGTTTAAATTATGATTTTCAAAAATACTATGCTTTGAAAATATTTGATTTTCAGACGTTATGAAGTTAAAGCATTTTGATTTTGGAAAAGAATTATATTTGGGATAAGTGATAAAATATGGTTTTGGGTTTTGAAATGATATCGTATTCATGGTTATGAAATGGAATGTTTATTCTGATTTTTAAAGTATAACCTATTTTTAAATGACCGCGGTGTTATAATAACGATGGGTTGGCAAAGAGACCGGGATCGGATATCTGACATACTCTTTGTCGATACCGAAAACCACTTTGACTAACCGTGTACGCGGTGGAGATTCCAGAATGAAGTAGGTGGTGGCGACGTTTCCTGTAAGGTAAATACGTGGACCCGACTCCCGTGGGTTGGCATAAGGTGGCTAAAACAGGAGCGATTCTCAGGCCAATGAGGTCATTCCTCTGATCGGACCCTCCTCTTCGATATTATACTTTGATTTTGGATTGATTCAGTGGCCACTTCTATATTTTGATTTTTGGGGGAGTTAGTCCGAGGTGGGCGGTAACTGCGGCTACGCGTTTCCACCAGCCTGGATAGCAATTGGTATATCTACCCTGGCATTGCCTATTTGTGCCGTGTCACCTACCATACCGAGCCTTTACTACGAGTTTCTATTTGTGTCGTACCTATGGAGTATCCTCTGGTAGCTTCCCGATCAGGAGGTATTACGGTACTGTATAGACTATTGGCATTATTTGTGTTAAGGGCTATATGGGTAACCCCTTAACGCTATTAAAAAGTAAGTTTATTTTATAAATAGACACTATTATAATAGCGCAATATACTACATAGTAAATAGTTTAACGGATCCTTAGGAGATGTAAATCCCGAACATCTCTTGAGTTACTGTACTCATATTTATTTCTGTTAATTTAACTCACATAAGATCTTTTAGTCTGACTCGAGTGTTTTTGTCTTTTCAAATTCGCTCGGGTCAGTCCGAGCGTTTCAGGATCGAAGACTTTAGCTTTGGAGGACGAAGACGAAGAATTCGTATTATTATTATTTATAGTATTGCACCACACTCATACTGTTCCGCTGCATTGATGGTATTGGTATGTGTAACTCTGATATTTATTGTATAAAGCAAATTAAGTGTTTGTAAACTGTTTGAACTGTATATTTATTATTATATTTTATCCTTCCGCTGTGAGATTCTGTTTTGTTTTTATTTCTTCTCTGTTTTTTCTTATTTACCCCATAACAATCTGCCCTTGCGTATGCTTTGAATTGACACGTGTGTCGGTTTAAAGTGTGCGAAAAGGCGGGATGTTACAGAGAAGTTCTCACCTTTGCTTCTATTAGCAATCCATTTTCCATCTTGACTCGATTTCCTTGTTTTAAGACCTTGTATAAATATTATACAAATTCATTAATATTCGAATAAATCGAATAATAAATTTTCATTTGATAACTTCGATTCATTGGTGATTTCATTTTAATAGTTGAATTAACTGATAGTTTTATTTAAACCAGTTTCTTCTTTAATAAATTTATTTTAACTAATTTTCCTTTTATAAATTAATTTAAATTAACCAATGATTTTCTTTTCAACTAAAAATTTAAAATTTGAACTGATTCTTTTTAAATAAATCTATCCAACTAAGACTTTATTTTTAAAATTAATTACTCTATTTTAAATCAATTTCTTTTAATGATTAAATTAACAAAAGTTCAATTAAAACTAAATTTCCTTTTCCCAAAATCATATCTATTAATATTTAACAACTGCTTAGATCAAATTCGTATAAACTTTCGAATCTTTTATTTTATTTTCAAATCTCCCTTTCAAAATTCTATTCCTAAAAAAAAACTGAACATAACAGTAATTTAATTTACTGTAAAAAATCTTTTCTATTTTTTTTTTCACTGCATATATTTTTATTTTCAAATATATATATATATATTTATTATTTATTCAAATTAAACGAAAATGACAATTATACCTTACTGCAAATTGTTCGAGCCCCATTTCCAGCCGCATCCCCAAACACGCGCGCCACTCAAGGACCACCGTCGCACTTACGCGCTCACGCCCATCGACGTCGCTGCCTGCTGCTCCACCGCTCCTTCGAATCGCGCGCCACTTACTGCTCGCGAAACCCATCGCGTGCGCCGCTGTATTGAAGCCCTAGCTCGCGACCAATTTGCATCGCGACACCAGACCCATCGCGCGCCCTCATTTTATTTTATATTTTTTTTTATTACTCGGCTGTGGCCATGAACGTTAATGTGAAGAGAGAAGAATTGAAAAGGGGGAAAGGACTCGGTTGCTTTTGAATTGAATGGACGAAGACAGTATACGAGATTTATCCATCTGCCATTAATTTGTTTTCGAACGAAGAAAACATTTGCTCGTGCTATTTTAAAAGGAGCAGCAGGGGAATAAAGTTACATGATTCAATAGAGAGAACGTGTTTGCACGTTTTATCCATGATTTTAGGCGTGATTTTAGGAGAGATGTTAGGGAGATAACATGCTGATATTTGACTAAAGAAAATATTAATTTCAAATTGAATTCGATCAAATTCCAATGCGTTTACTCACCGTGTGCTCTCATATGAACTCAGAAAAATATGAAATTTGAAATCCGAGAATAATTCAATATTACGGACCCAATGGAACTGGTTTCGTTGAATTCCGAGACCGTGCCTCGGACGGCTATTTTTAAATATCGATTCAAACGATTAAAATTTCAAAACTGAACAAAGCAGTTTCAAATTCAATTCTGAAGCTTCTATTACCTTCAGTATTATCAATATGAATTTTACAAGCCTTTGAAATATTTTTAATCGGCTTAAAATTGAAGATTCAAATTTTTAATCAACTTTCAATAGATTAAACTCTAAAATTTAATCGCCAAAATCAAAGTTATATTGGGTATTCAAGTCAAACCATCATTCAAATATTTAAAATTAATTAAATATTTTCAAATTAAATTGTTCAAAGTTCTGGGTCGTTACAATCTTCCCCCTTTAAAAGAATTTCGTCCCGAAATTACAAGTTAAGAAGAATGCCCCTATCCCGTCTATCATTTTTCACAATCCAAATAGTTTTATCAACTTTCTAAAACAAATCTTTTTGCTACAGATTCATTATCATTTCAACTAGCTTTCCAACTTCAATTATAAGTTTCAACCAATATTGTTTACTTCAAATTCAAATTTAAATTTAAATTCAAATTTCAAACTTTCAAAAATTTCTCAAAAATTTTCTAACACCCTAAATTTTCGAAAAATTTCGCCAGCATCTCCTTTGCGCGGCTAGCTCGCTACGACTACAAAATGGCACCACGGCCCCTCAGAATCAAAAAGAAAAGAGAAAGCCAAGTGGCTGGAGAAGAAAATCATCAAATCTCATAATGAAATTGAAATACGTACCTTTTTGTCGAGCCATTTAATTTTATCTTCGAAATCAAAATCCCAATTCCATTTCTTTTTAATACACCTGTATATCCTGCTAGTCATAATATCAAATTCCAACATTCCAACCATTTTGCCAATTTTATTACAAAATTTTCCAATATATGCTTCTTATACATTTTTACTTCACTATTGAAGTTACATATTTATTTTCATTCAATTTTACATTTCAACTTCATTTGAATTCAATTCACTATTTCAATTCTATTTGAATTCAATTCACAATTCTAAATATTGAATTCTATCGATTAACTTTCATTTGCTAATTCATATTACTACTTTAAATTAGTTTCATTCACTGATTCATTTCAATTTGCAAATTTCGAAATCGATTTGTCGTTAACTAAAATTTTCCAACAATTTTCAAAAAAAATTCTAACTCCCAAAATTCATGGAAAATTTTGGCAGAGTCTCCCTTGTACGGAGGAGCTTTTGCAATTTTACAATATGTATAAATATGTATACATCGACCCACACGGTCGGAAAACAGAAAAAAAGTTCATATTTCCTATTTTTATTGCGTAGGCGTACCTTATTTAGCAATTTTAAGCAAAGCGGCTAATCATTAGCTTATTAGCACAATCAAATCCAGCCCAACGACTTCGCTGAACCTGTACTTACTTAGTTTAAACACGTCAGTGACAAATATAAGAAATCTATTAACATTCCATTCATTTTTCAATAACAAATATATAGATTTCATTAGCAATACATCCAAGATAAATTCCATTAGCAATTCATATGGTTTCAATTCATCTTTAGTCGCATACGACTAATTCACATGACATTTCCATTAAATCAAGTCGTTTACAACTCATTTTCTTCATTCTATTCATTTCTAAGCAAAACGAATTCATACCATTTTAATTGATTAAAAAATCAATTTTATTTGCTTTCATTAACTCATATAATTTTATACAATCTTGTTTGCGTCGAACGACAATTATTTCTATGCAAATTTAATGATATTCACTTAATAGAATATCCATTCTAGTTTATAACTAGCTTAAATTGATGCCAACTCAATTTATTTTAATTCCACTCCAGTTCAATTTGCGTTTCATATTTTCATTCGGTTTATTCATATTTATAACTTTCGTTTGTTAAATGAATTTATCTCTAATCATTGGTTATACATTTTATTTCTTACTTAATTCCATATAATAATGATAATAATTTAATATTATTAACAACCATGCAACCATATACTATAATAATTCATAGAAAACCATTTCTTTTCTATACAAAAATAGTTTTGGGCAAAATTATCTTATTTACCCGATTCAAAAATAATTTTATATTCACTAACAAATACGCGCTCATATCTATTATTACACTCAAACTCATTCTAGAGTACTGCTGACTCTATCTCTAATGAGTAACACCCAACAGAGCCATGGTTGTCGCTTAAACATACGCTCTGATACCAAATGTAACGTTTTGCGGTCACAACCAGTAGGCTTTTCAACCATCCCAGCCCCACCGTGGCTTACACTGATATCCCAAACTTGCTTTTACGGCCAGCCTCTCGACTGTCTCAGCTTACGCCTAACCAACCCTGTAAAGAGGACGTGCGGGGGCAAGAGTCTCCCGTTCGCCACCAAACCGCGAAGCGAGAATCCCCCATCACGTTTCACCTAGACAAAGCAAGACTGGTGTGGGAACTCAAAACAGTTTATTTATCTTTAAAATCAAAATAGAGGAATATTTTTAAAGTCAATTCGCAATGCTTTTAAAAATGAGACTACCATAAGACCTCCCGCCACACACACAATGCAAACGCAGACTTGGAGGAGATTTCTTCTTATGATAGTTAAAGATGCTTGATACGCATTAAAAAGAAACATTTGATAATATTATTAGTGCATAGTGTAGAAAACATTTCGAAAGTAGAATATAAATCTTAGCCAGCATAGGTACCATTATATTATGCCTACTATAGCTACCATATTAGATGGCAGGTTCAATAACTAAAACCGTACAAGATCGTATTGTTTCTTTGGATTTCCAACGAATGGTCAGGCCAAGGAACTTCCCATTGCCACATGAGAATGCCTCTGGAAGGACGCCCCGAGAACCAAACCGGATCTCTGCCAACACAAGGCCGGGTTACCCCTAACTGGGTGACAACTGACACGAGCATGCCATCCCCCGGTCCTTTGGGACCCTTATCCGAGAGCTCTCTAATCAACATCACACCATAATAATAAGTGTTTCAACATGAGTATGCATCTGGGCTCCATACCACGATACCACCCTTTTCCAGAAGGAAATGCACATACCCTAAAGGGAGCTACCCCTCATAACCTTGCTGCATCTTTCCTGTTTTGACCATTTTGGGGTGTGAGGCTCGACGAAGTCTTGTCCACAAAGCCACGCTTTATACAAAGTCAAGCTTTGGGTCAACAAATGATCATAGAAATGATGACAAAGATAAACGATCGAACAAATGATCTTATCACAAATGATCAACACAATGATCATTTCACAGCAACACTCAGCATGTCACATTACCAAATTGGGAATATATTGCTGATAACCTTCAACTACATAACCTCTGAGCTCGTACGTCTCAGAGAAGGGTGTTAAGCTAAGAGAATAAATTCTCCGCCACCAACATAAATGTATTTGAAAGTAATCAGCTTTATATCTCAATTTGTAATGTCAGACATACAATCCATACAAGTCTGTTCCAGGCTCGAACAGAACCGAAGGCACTTACAAAGAAGTCCTTGTAATCCGGATAATCTCTAATCACGTCCGGACTTCCCATCACATAGGGGGTCTCTATACCGTAGCTACTCGGTGCAAAGACAATCGACGAGTTGTCCTCTCGCTTTCAAAAATATCCGGTCTTCAACACCTGTCATCAATGCTATCCATTACGTCGTATCACTATTCGGAATGGGTAATCCGAATAACGAGCGCATAATTTAAAAATAAGTGTGGCATTCAAATTCAGCAAATCACAACAAATACCTTTCAAAGGTAAATATTGATAGTCGGTTATTGAACTATCAATGAATATGCACAACATCACCAGATTCCAAATAATTTTCCAAATTATTTATTTCCCAAAAATACCTTTACAAGATATAAAATTTTCACACTTCAAAAATAAATCAATATTTATTTTTAAACAAATTCCACTTCTTTTTATAAATTCCAAGAATTTATATCTCACAATATCTACTGATATACGATTTCAATTATTCATTTTCAATTTATCTTCAAAAAGATAAATTCTCAAAATATTCACTTTATATTGGAAAACATTTCCATACTTACTTATTAAGTAATTCTCAATCCATTTATTTTCAACACTTGGAAAATATTCAATATACTTAAATCGAGATTAAGTACATATTTCATTCTTTAAGGAAATCATTCTCTTAAACATATTTATTTGGGCCAAAACGAATGTTGCGTAAAACATCGTTATGACAACCCAAAATCACTAGTATAGGGATTCAAAATTAAAATACATATATAAATCCCAATACTGTACAAAACATTTCCTTTCGGAAATCATTTACTATAACAACAGTGTTATAGTCCACCATTTACTTCTATTTCTCGAAAACGTCTATTTCAACAATGAATGCTGAAATCTATGGTTTCGAATCTCAACGCATTTAAAACATCGTTAGATCGTTTTAATTCTGTTTAAAATATCACATCCTAAACATTTTCTTTAACATATTATTCACTATTCAAAACGTGAATATACTACGTTAACCAATTTCATCATTTCTATTCATTTTTATTTCAAAGGATTATTCACAGTCTAAAACGTGAATATAAATCCATAAATAAGTTATAACAATTTACTTATCAAAATATGTCGTTTGCGGATTTATAAAACAATGTTTATAAATTCCATTTCTATTTATTTTATAACTATTTTCTCTTATAATTTCCTCTATTAACCTATTCGATTTATAACTCAATTATATACCGAAAGTCCATATTATAAGTTAAATGCTTATAATTTATTTGTTTACAAAATCGTACCTTTAAACTTCATAATTATAAATCTTATAACTTATAAGATTCATTTATTTATCCAAATCTATTCCCTAAATAACTTTATAAATTTTATTTATAAAATTCCATTCATAACTTCACCGTTATAATCCTATAGATTTCATTCATTTATGAAATTCATTCACAAATCATTCTAACACTTATAAAAGCTCGTTTTACAATTCCAATATTTTTAATTTGTAAATATCAATTTATAAATCTTTTATATGGATCAATTTACATTATTCTTTTAAATAACTTTAAACTCCTTTATAATTTCATCATTTTGATTTATAAAATAATCAAATTTCATAAATCCTATTTTTAAACTTTTTATAATAAATTCAGAAATCCCAGTTCAAACTATTTTATAAAATCATTAATCCCATATTTTCAAAAATCAACTTTTAACTGTATTTCTCAAAAATTTAATTTTTATAACATTAGAATGATAACGTTTATTTATTTAAGATGAATCCATTCAAAAAAAATATTTTATAAACGTATACTTTCAAAAATCACTTTAGAAATCCCTTAAAATCAAAATCGTTATTTTTAAGCTTCAAAATTGGATTCGATGATGCAACACATCAAATAGTCAATCACGACTTTCCAATATCATATATCGATATGATAAACAATCAAATATCACAAAATCTGAATCAAATAAATATTTGTGAGGAATCCAGTTGGATCCCTCCAACCTGTTTCCCTGCATCCACAGACATTAGCACAATACCCATTCCACTTCGAGGTGGAATATCGCGGTATATGGGATTTATAAAATATTATCCGCTTAATAGGCGGCGCAATAGGGTCTCATCCGCTATACAATGCGGGAAATCAATCAACTACAATATATACATATGCCAATATATATATGTTGATATATATATATAGATATATCCTACTATATCTAATATCACAATCAAGCAACAATCAATAAATAACTGCAAATCCAACTTATAAATTTTTTTGAGTGTGAAGTTCTCACCTTTGCTTCTATTAGCAATCCATTTTCCATCTTGACTCGATTTCCTTGTTTTAGGACCTTGTATAAATATTATACAAATTCATTAATATTCGAATAAATCGAATAATAAATTTTCATTTGATAACTTCGATTCATTGGTGATTTCATTTTAATAGTCAAATTAACTGATAGTTTTATTTAAACCAGTTTCTTCTTTAATAAATTTATTTTAACTAATTTTCCTTTTATAAATTAATTTAAATTAACCAATGATTTTCTTTTCAACTAAAAATTTAAATTTTGAACTGATTCTTTTTAAATAAATCTATCCAACTAAGATTTTATTTTTAAAATTAATTACTCTATTTTAAATCAATTTCTTTTAATGATTAAATTAAAAAAAGTTCAATTAAAACTAAATTTCCTTTTCCCAAAATCATATCTATTAATATTTAACAACTGTTTAGATCAAATTCGTATAAACTTTCGAATCTTTTATTTTATTTTCAAATCTTCCTTTCAAAATTCTATTCCTAAAAAAAAACTGAACATAACAGTAATTTAATTTACTGTAAAAAATCTTTTCCTATTTTTTTTTCACTGCATATATTTTTGTTTTCAAATATATATATATATGTATATATATATATATATATATTATTTATTCAAATTAAACGAAAATGACAATTATACCTTACTGTAAATTGTTCGAGCCCCATTTTCAGCCACATCCCCAAACATGCGCGCCACACCACGACCCCCGTCGCACTTACGCGCTCACGCCCATCGACGTCGCCGCCTGCTGCTCCACCGCTCCTTCGAATCGCGCGCCACATACTGCTCGCGAAACCCATCGCGTGCCGCCGCCGTATTGAAGCCCTAGCTCGCGGCCAATTCGCATCGCGACACCAGACCCATCGCGCGCCCTCATTTTATTATATATTTTTTTTATTACTCGGCTGCGGCCATGAATGTTAATGTGAAGAGAGAAGAATTGAAAAGGGGGAAAGGACTCGGTTGATTTTGAATTGAAGGGACGAAGATAGTATACGAGATTTATCCATCTGCCATTAATTTGTTTTCGAATGAAGAAAACATTTGCTCGTGCTATTTTAAAAGGAGCAGCAGGGGAACAAAGTTACGTGATTCAATAGAGAGAACGTGTTTGCGCGTTTTAGCCATGATTTTAGGCGTGATTTTAGGAGAGATGTTAGGGAGATAACATGCTGATATTTGACTAAAGAAAATATTAATTTCAAATTGAATTCAATCAAATTCCAATGCGTTTACTCACCGTGTGCTCTCATATCAACTCAGAAAAATACGAAATATGAAATCCGAGAATAATTCAATATTACGGACCCAATGGAACTGGTTTCATCGAATTCCAAGACTGTGCCTCGGACGGCTATTTTTAAATATCGATTCAAACGATTAAAATTTCAAAACTGAACAAAGCAGTTTCAAATTCAATTCTGAAGCTTCTATTACCTTCAGTATTATGAATATGAATTTTACAAGCCTTTGAAATATTTTTAATCGGCTTAAAATTGAAGATTCAAATTTTTATTCAACTTTCAATAGATTAAACTCTAAAATTTAATCGCCAAAATCAAAGTTATATTGGTAATTCAAGTCAAACCATCATTCAAATATTTAAATTAATTAAATATTTTCAAATTAAATTGTTCAAAATTCTGGGTTGTTACACTTTTTTTTAAATCAATATCTTATTTTATGCCTATAACTGCTCATTAAAAATCAACGCTAGCTTAATTTCCTTTCCATTTCAAAGCAAGTTGATTTATTGTCATTCTTTCTTCTCCTTAAATCACGCTACCTCTCTGATCAAACCTATATAACTCACGCAAATATTCATTTCTCAACAAAATTTTACTTTTCTAACTGTACCTTTCCTACGCTCCCTGTTTCCACATCTTTCTTTATGACCATTCATTATATATATACACACTACAGCTGGAAAGTTATAAACGTATAAACTTAGAAACGTTTTGTATTTATTTAAAATTTAAAGCTTGCCTTTAATTGTGACTTTTCTCTTTCCTTCCGTTCAAATTTAAACGTGCATCAATCAATTGCTTTAATAAATATTGCAGAATCAATGCACAGACGTTATCAATTTCATTTTATGGTGGTACGTTTTTTTACGTTTCCTACCGTTTAACTTTTAAATAATTTGCTTTTATGGGTCAGCTGAATCAAAGCAACGTGACCGTGGCTATTTATTTCTTTTATTAATTGCTACAATTATTTTCACCAAATCAAGGGTTGACCGTTACAATCACTTTTATTTATTTATTCACTTAAAATTTGGTTGCCTATTCATTTTCTTCCGTTATATTTTCCTGAAAACATGCGGTTCATCCCAATTTATTTTCGCTTTCACTTCTCTTTTCTCTAAATCTGTTCATTCCCCTCCCGACTTTTCTTCGAAAAAAAAGCCAACTGAAGCATGCGGCTGTCACCATTATTTGCATCCGCCGCTTCACCTTTATTCCAAACCTCCTCATCAAATGAAACCCATCGCCTCGCCTTCCGGTTGATTCTGTTTGATCAGTGAGGTATAGGTGTGTAAGCACATATATGTTTTGATTTATATTCGTAATTACATGTTTTTTTTTGTTTTTTGTTTTGTTTTGTTAGTTGTGATATACATACTATTTATATAAGTATTGAATACTATTTTTTTTCAAAAGTTTATTTTCATAACATGATAGTGTATATTTATATATAGTTTTATTTGATCTTCCTCACAGCTTATAAGTCATGTTAACATTTTGAATTAAGCATGCGACATCTTGAAGGGAACATACTATAAAATAAGTATCTTTCATTTTTAATAAGAATATATATATATAGATACATACATATATATTGTGTTTTATATTTTAATACGAGTCAGCTTCTATTTGTTGATATCAAGTTTCCTATAATATGGTTATTCGCTTATGTAAGTCATATATTTGTTTTGTTACAGACTATATAAAATACTTTAATATATATATATTATGCGGTTTGTTACCATATGGGTTTCTATGTGGTACTGACTTAGTTACTTGATGATTGTATATATTTGTTACAGTATCATATTTATACTATTTTGGATTTAAGATGATTTTATAAATACTCTACTCTATAAATTATTTTAATACACATATATAATTTGGAAATTTATATAGGTTGAATATAATATTTTATTGAATGTAAAAGTACGGATGAATTTAAATTATATATATATATATATATAACATTTAATATATATATATATATATAGAAATAGTTATATATAAAAATGTTTTCTTTTAGGTATTCATATTTAAACATTTATTTTATCTGTTTAAGAATATATATACTAGTTATATAAGCTTAGTATAAAGGTGTAGTGTGTGTGTGTGTGTCTATATATATATATATATATATATATTATTTTAAGTGTATGTTGATTTTTAAAAAAATGCAAGCTTGATTTATTTATTTATTTATATGTTTGACAAACATGTAAATTAAATTTGTGATGTTTGAACTTAGAATATAAATTTCATATGTGTATATATAGTTATAGGTGGTTATAAAAGTTCGCTTATACCATTTATCTTCATCGTTCCAGTTCTGATATGATCCATTTCATCAATTCGAGCCAATCAGCTTTGCTCGTTGAATTCATGCCGATTTTGGTTTGCTTGGATTTGAAATTTAATTTCAGTATCTGTATCAGTGTGTGTATCCGTGTCTCCTTCTATATTCTCTAGCCTCGAAAGGTGAGCAATCACTCACGATTAACGTTTTTATTTATTAAATTGGATTTCAAATAAACGACAATTGAAATATACTACTGTAGTTAGTAAATCTGTTATATATGCTATTATCTGTAATTGTTCACCGATGTGATATGACACCATATCCTATTGTTTATTTTTTTTAATTACTGATGATATATGCTTGCTGTTATATTATTATCATATTTGTTATCACTCTGCAAGTTCCCTGTTAGTATAGAATTCACTATGGGTTGAAATGATACATACCCGAACGGACTTTAAAATAGGAGAAAATCGTAATGGGTTGAAATGATAAACCCAAGCGATTCTCATTTGAATTGAATTTGGGATTTCGGGTTGAAATGATATCCACCCGTATATATTTAGTGTACGGATTGAAATGATAAATATCCATAGCACTTGAAAATATATACCAACACCGTTGGTCTATATATAAATATTTTGAAAATAATTTCTATGATTTTGGGAAGAAATATATGGTCTTAATAAATGTTGATTCTTAAATTATTATATATAAAGGGTAATGATATATATAAATTTAATAATATTTAATTTAATTAAGATAGATATAATACATAAATTATGTTAAATATTTATGTAAATTATATTTCAAATAGATTTTTGCAATAATTGGGATAAATTGAGGTGGGTAGATAAAATTTGAATTTAGCTGAAATGGTATTAAATTAAGAATTTTGTTTAGTTAAATCGATTTGAAATTATTGAATGAGAAATTTAAAGGTACGATATTTATAACTGGATTTTTACTCAAAATAAATTAAATGAATATTTCTACTATAAATAAATTGAAGGAAATATTCATTTGTTAGAAATTTGAGTTTTATTTTATGGATTTATTTGGTGAATATTTTAAAACTAAATAATAGGACAATAAATTGTTGAATATAAATTCCAACCTTAGTTTTGAAATTATTAAATACTCAAGGTTTGAAATATATTGGGGTAATTTGTGATTACAAATCCGAATTTGAGATCGATAAAATTTAAGTGGTTATTTTAGGAAATGAGTTGAATTTAAATTGATCAAATTGAGATTGAATTTAATTTGAATGGGAAGGTCGGGTTGATTTTGAAAACGATTTGTTAAGTTTAGGAAACTACAAATATTCTACTCTATAAATATTTATGTGTATTTTGGAAATATATATAAGAATTGAAAAAATATTTTTGTTGTGAAGTATAAATTAATTTGAAATGACCTCGGTGTTATAGTGTATCTTTCAACCTTATAGATAGTTCCATGGACCCTTAGAGGATGGTTATCCCAAACATCCTTTAAGTTAATTATATTTTAGCTGATATTTCAATTGAGTTAGATTTATAGATATAAGAATGTTAATCCTGACTCGAGTGTTTTGTGTTTTGCTTTACGCTCATTTCAGACTGAGTGATACAGCATTTGAGACTCACCTTCGAAGTTGGAGCTTTGCTTGAAGATCCAGCTATCTATCCTTTCAGTCATCCAGTTGAATGGTTCAGAGAAGTCATCTGCTCGTACTAGAGACTTCACTGCATCTGGATATTCGGATGTATTTTATTTCTAACTCTGATGTATATAGTAGCTTCATGAACTACTATTCCTTATCTATTCCGCTGCATTTTATTACTCTGTGTCTGTGATCTATGACTGATTTATTTACTGTATATGTTACGTTTTCCAAATTTAAATTAACAATTCGGTATTTTGAATTATTCAAGTCAGACATGTATGGTTTTATTGTCGATTTGAATGGTCCAAAATAGCGGGTTGTTACAGACTACCTTCCGGCAGTACATCTCTAGAAAAATGTACCGAGAAACCATCACAAAGTTTCTCTACCAACACAAGAGCAGCCCACCTCTACAACTAGATGGTACCGAATATGTCATCCTCTGATCCTTACCGACCTTTACCGAGGGCCCTCTAGCATACAAACCACAATAATCGGATACACAGCGTCATAGCATGCAAAGATATATCTAGAAGAGGATGTCATACCCTAATGGGAGCGACACACATAGCCCTGCTGCATCTAATCCTGTTTTGGTCATTTCTGGTTGATGAGGCTAGAGGTAACGATTACCTTTCACAAATCACAATCACGTCACTTTGAATGCCACATGGCCATTTTCGTTGACTACTAATTGCCTTCCATAAAAATACAACCCTTAAGCTCGTATGTCTCAAGGAGGGCGTTAAGCTAAGAGAAGTTACCTTCTCCACCACCACTGATGCACGTTTGTAAAAACCAATGTTCATAATCATTAGAAATGCTATGTCAGACAAACATCCATACAAGTTGTCCAGGAACAGGACAAACCGAAGGTACTTTCCTACCACATCCTATCGAGAAATCCCTACGATTAGTAGCGAATAGTCCTTGCATTGGATATTTCATAATAAAAAGACCACTGCTACTAGATGTATATTTGGATTTTAACCCCAAACGATCAACAAGCAGTCCCCTACTATGAAAATCCGAAATATCAATATCCTCAAAAGCAACCTGCATAATCGTCGCATATACGTTGGTCCAAAGTGGTTTTCAGATAAATCCGATCCCGGTCTCTTCGCACCAAAACCGCAAAAGCGTTTCTCAACCTCACATAGCAGCTAAGTCTCATAGATTTATCTCGTTTCCAACTTTCAACTTGCTATCCTTCAGGCCAAGAAGGAAGCTCGATAGATTGGAGTAATACTCCGCACTATACGAATCAACATCCTCAACACAAACGATAATAAAGCCTACACAGAAAGCTACGTACTAAGTGTACGACTAAATAGTTCCCACATCAAGTCGAGGAACTAAAATTTTTGGGCAATTTGATAGTCGGTTATTTAACTATCAAAGCAAACAAACAAATATTTAGCACCATAACAATCACTAGGCCCTTTTAACTAATCTTTTGCTAATTAAATCATTAGCCAAATATTCACCTCAAATTATCTTTAAAAAGATATATCTTCAAAACCATTTCAAATTTCTATATTGGAAAACATTTCCATATACCTATTTAATAATAAGTAATTCACAAATCAATTTATTTTCAACACTTAAAAATTATTCAATATACTTAAAACACGATTAAGTATATATTTTATTCTAGGAAAAGATTCTCTTTAAACACATTTATTTGGGTCAAAACGAATGTTGCGTAAAGCATCGTTACGACCACCCAAAATCACTAGTACAGGGATTCAGAAATTAGATAGATACATAAATCCCAATACTATACAAAAACATCTCCTTTCGGAAATCATTTACTATAACAACAGTGTTATAGTCCATCATTTCCTTATTTCTCGAAAATGTCTATTTCAATAATGAATGTTGAAATCTATGGTTTCGATACTTAATACATTTTAAAACAACTTCAAATCGTTTTAATTTTATTTAAAATATCACTTCCCAAAACATTTCTTTAATATATTATTCAGTGTCCAAAATCGTGAATATAAATCGTTTACGAAATTCAATATTTCTACACATTTATTTATTAAAGGATCATCCACTGTCCAAAATCGTGGATATAATTCCTTTAATATACTGCTATATTTAACTTATCAAATTCGATTGATTACAGATTAATAAAACAATGTTTATAAATTCCATATATATTTTATAAAAACTTCAACTTATGAAATCGCTTTATTAACCAATTACATTTATAACTCAATTACATGCCAAAAATCCAAGTTATAAATTAATTCCTTATAAATGATTTATTTACAATTTCATTCATTCTATAACTTCACAAATTTTAAACCTTATTCACTTATAAAAATCCTTTATAATTCTAATATTTTAATTTATAAAATACCAATTTTACAAATCTTTTATATAAACCGTTTATATTAAATAAAAAAATTCAATTTAAACTATTTTATAAAATAATCTACTTCATATTTCCAAAAATCACATTTCAACTATATTTCTCAAAACATCATAATTTTTATAACATAAAGGTTATAACTTTCATTTATTTTCAAAATCACTTAAAAATCTTTTTAAATCCGAAATCGTTACTTTAACAATTTTAAATTATCAAAATTGGCCCAATGCTGCAACAGCTCCAAGTACATCAATCACGGCATTCAAAACATCATATATCATACGATAACAGAATATATCACAATATCTGTCGATAAATCAATACAGTTGAGGAATCCAGTTGGATCCCTCCATCTTGTCACCTGCAACAAATATTCATATTACAATATGTGTACAATGTCTGCTTCAAGGCAGACGCGCGTACATAGGGTCATCCGCTCATACACCGGAACGTATAGGGTCTCATCTGCTCCCATAGGCAGGTATATATCGAAATACCGATCAATATATCATATATCATCCAAACAATCATCAATCATCATATAATAAATTATTTCTCACTTATATAAAAATACCAATGAGTCAGAAAGAGTGAGTTGTACTCACTTTGCTTACAGTCGTCGCGTTAGCAATTTATTCCGATTAAAATTAAATGAGCATTTAATTTCAACCAAAATTTTCACTAGCTTAAATGAATCCCAGTCCAGCTCCATAATGTAGTGCTCTTTAATACGAACCTAACGCAATTCGTTTCGTGCGAAACGGACCTCGTATGAAAAAGTTATAGCGTTTTAAAGTTTAAACGAATTAATATAAATCAATTTCAATTTTATTTTTAGTTTCTAAACCTAGAATCAAATCTGGCCGCACGTTCCTAGAGTTGAAATCAAGGTCGTGCTTTTCCTTTCTCCTCCATCAGGTTATACACGCAACAAAATGAACCCATAGCCGCCACTCTTCATCTAATTATCGCGGCCACCACGTTGAAGTTGAAGACGGTCGGCGTCCTCCGTTGCGAAGCTCGCCTCGACCCCATCATCGACCAAGGAACAGCCAAGCTCGGTCAAGCCTATGCCTAGATAAACGTGCATGAAGGCATAAAAAACGTGACCACTTTGATGATGATCCGTAGCTCCAAATTCGATTGTAGCCATTGATCTTGTAGATCTCGTCGTGCTCTACGACTTTGCAGTTGGAAGTTTCTTGAATCGATTTGTGGATCGAAGATAATAGAGGGGAAAGAAGATGAAATTCTGGCCATTAAAATGATGGTGGCGGCTAGGGTTAGAAACACTAATGTTTTGCAAATTAGAAAATAGTGAGGCCTTTTATAGAAAATTTCACGACACTATTCACCCAAAATTTTTCCGAAATCGAAACGAAGCGTGCCGCCTGGCGTTTATAATGTCTTACCCCTATTCCGAACGCAATGGAGTATATATCGGGTGCCAATTCGATCATATTTGGAAGTTAGGTTTTCAAATTGACTAATTTAAATTTAAAATTCTCTTAAACCGATTTCTACGCGTTTTAGCATGCCCCGGACAAACCGTAAATCCAATGGACACGAAATTTGAAATCATACAATTACATAACATTATGGGTCCGATGGAACTTGTTTCATCAAAATACGAGACTGTTTGAAAAATGGCTATTTTTACTCGTCAATTAAATATTAAAATATTCAATTTCTTCAAATCAACTTTTAATTTGATTTTAAAAGTTTTGTAACATCATTCTAACTCAAATAAGATTTAATACAACTTCATAAATCATTTTCATTCATATTTAATTCAATTTCCAATTATTTCTGCAAATTCTAATATTAAATTATCAATTTAATTATCCAATTAAATCCTTATATTTCATATATAATTTATTAAGCTTATAAAATTTACTTAGGAATATTTAAAATCAATTAAATATACGAATTTCAAATGACTAAAATTCTGGGTCGTTACATTCTCCCCTACTTAAAAGAATTTCGTCATCGAAATTACCAAGTAAGAAAAAGCCACAAAATCCACTAACTTTTCAAAACAATTCGTTAAACTCGATTTACCAAAAGTTTAAACCCTTTAACTTTTCTCCAAATCCATTAGTTAAACTTCTTACAAAAACTTTACTAAGTTTTCAAATCCATTTAGTTATCTTTCCAAAACCAACTAATATCGTTTAACTTTATAACTCAATATCAAAATTTATTTTTCACAAATTTTTCCAATTTTCCCAATATTTTCTAACACCTCAAATTTTCAAAAAATTCACCATAGTCTCCATTGCGCGGTTCGATCCAAAAAAAATAACAATATATATATATATATATATATATATATATATATATATATATATATATATATCATAAATATACATCTCGTCATCAAGGATGAGGCATCCCGAAGGTAAAATAGCGTAAAGTACGATATGTGGTCTGAGATATGTACCTTATATATTATTAGCGAGCATATACGGCTACTATAGCGCGAAAGCAAGCTCCAAAAGTGAAGCAAGCACCATCCGCACCTACTATGCACTCAACAAACAAATGAGAAACATGTATATATGAAAGTACTATCAATATACAACATATACCAACACAACTACTACATATGTCAATATAGCAAATGTAACAAAAGGCAACAAATCCAACCATCAAACAACTATCATCCAACTAACATCTATAGTCAAATCAATATCTGTCCAATCCATCCACAACCAAATCGTTATACTTTCACTTTTCATTAATATTCATTGAATTGATTTTTTTCCAATTAAATCATATTCAATTCATTAACATTGGATTTTACTAACATCATCTATTCATTTTCAATTAGCTTACGTTCACTAATTTACATTCAAGTTTGTTCACTTCCAATTACAACAAATTCAATTCTATTCAAATTTACTTACTTCCAATTTGAATTCAATTACTTAGCTTTCCATTTATTAGTTCAATTTCATATGAATTTTTATAAAATCAACTAACAAGCATCTAATTAACCAATGTATAACCAACATTACCAAATTAATTTACTTTACTTCGTTTATATTCAATTTGGTTCAACACTTTTAATTTCAATTGGTTTAACATTCAATTATTTAATTTCAAATTTCATTAGCTTAATGAATTAACACTTGCATTCACTATTCCATATCAATTTATTTACTTTGCTTACATTTTCTCATTTTATAAGTTATACAACTCATTTATTCAACTTCCACAAAGATTTACCTAAGCATACTTCCATTTTCAAAACTCATTTTATAATTTCAATTCATGATTATACAATCACTTAACCATTTAACTTTAACTTCGATTTCAGTAACATATCTAATCCAATTCAAATCCAATTTAATTCAACCTTCCTTTTGTTAGATTTCAAATCATATAATTCACTTACTAACTCAAATTTCTTTCAACTTTACCAAAGCTAAAATATTATTATGTCATATATTATAAGTCAAAAACTTATTTTACTTATATTTACCAATTTGAACTTGGATTTTAAATTCAAATTTGTTTGTCAAAACAAAACTTCAATTTCAATTTATTATTGGTAGCAAATCCGTCACACAGAAACTCGAAAATGATACCGATGATGCTGCAGTCATACCCTTATTATTTCCCCGCAACAGTAGTGAATTCAGTGCTTTCTATTCTTTTAAAAATATCGTTTTATATTTATAAACCAGATTTATACATCTTTTACTTATATAATTTCACTACTTCACTTACTTATATAAGATCAATTCAAATTTACTCATCTTATTTAGATTTATAATATTATAACATCTTTAACTTTGAAAAACAACTTTCAAAATAAACGGAATTCAAAATTTCAAATTCTTGGCTAAATCCATTTTTATTTACAACTCATATTTATAAATATATTCATATAGTTTCATCTCTTATTTATAAGATTATTTCACAATTGTAAATCATATTAATTATAATTCCATACTTATAATTCTTTGCTTATATAATTTACTCATTTACAATTGTTGTCTTCGATTAAGATTATTCAAACATCTTTTATTTATCTTATATATATTTACATTTCCATACAACCAAATAATCAATTTATATATTTTAATAATTCTTGAGAAATTATTTCCTTTATATATAAAATATAATAGAGGTAAAATTATTTCATTTACCCAATTTAAAATGATACTATGTCGACTTGCCTCGTTTAAGAGTTTGGAAATCCCTATCGATAATATGGCTTCCCACATCACGACCAGAATTTACAAACAACTCAATGGATAAGCAAACACAATATAAAACATTTTATATTCACTAACAAATACGCGCTCATATATATAATACAATTAAACTCAATCTAGGGTGCAACTGTCCCTATCAATACTTGGTACACGTCAAAGCTTAGGAATATACAAAATCTAAGCTTTGATACCAAATGTGATAACCCGAAAATCCATACCTTTGAATCGACAATAATCCACACATGTCCGACCTAAAAAGAACAAATTGACGGAAAGTCAAGAGAAATAAAAGAAGAGAGAAGAAGAGGAGAAGAAAGAGAGAAGATAGAACCAAACAGAATAATACATAATCTCACATCGCAGCGGAAAATATACAATATCGTATCAATGATCTTTACAAAACAGAAACTGTATATACATACATCAATCAGAGTTCAACAATCAATCAGAGTTATCAGCTTGAATAGTTATAATAACTTGTCCTCACAAATGTTGATAATATAAAACAACTAAGCAGAGCGGATAATCAATAATAAAAACAGATACGCGTATAAGTAAATTGTAATGACCCGTAAATTTCGACAACTAAAGTTGTTAATTAAATAGGATTTTGTTATTGAAATTTTGTAAAAATAAAAAAGGCGATAAATTAGTATTGAAATGAAATACAATTGAAGAAATAGTGGAAACCATTATAATTTGTTAATTAAATTTGATTTTTGAATTTAAAACTGGAAGAAATAAATTGGAAATAGTATTAACGAAATAATAACTGAATTGAATTACGACTATGTAAATGGAAGTAAATTTTATTAAGTGGATGTCAATATTGAATAAATAAATTAAAATAAAATCTAAATGCATGTTCGGATAGAATCAATGATTAATTGATTAAATGGTAAGTAATTAGAATTTAATTCTATAAAATTTGGAAAATGAAAGTAATTTAAAGTAATAAGGTTAGTGCAATACACATTAATGAATGGAATTAAAAGGGGCTAATATAAATGTATACTAGGTTATAAGTCAAATTGAAGGAAACAAACATAAATATTGAATTGATTGATGAATAAATATACATGGAATCTGTAACAACCCGCATATTTATCGATTGTGTATTTAAATATTTTATTTAAATATTTCATCGTTAGTCGGATTTTAGTTTGTGACGATCGAGATTTTTCGTTGATGAAAACCGACATCAATACGTCCACTGTATCAACTGCCGAGCAATCGAAAGCCGAAAAAAACCGTACCGTAAGAGTTTTAGAAAAAGAAAAGGTAGAAGGAGTTAGAAAAAGATAGAACAGAACAGAAGAAATAACCGAACAACATCAGAATCTCACAATTCGCAGCGGAACAACATATAATAGATAAATGAATAATCTTTAAACAAAGAACTATATCAGTTATTACATTACATCATATTACATTACATCCTCAGAGTGTACAACAACAACATGTAGCGGAAAAGAAATATAATATACTAGTAATACGCCGTGCCATCCAGCTTGCCTCCTGCAACTCCTGAATTCCAGAATATCCTGATAAACCTAACTCTTGACTGCCCCTGTGGAAATTGGTGGGCACCCAGAGTTTAGGAAGGAAAACAATAAACTCCGAGTCAGTCATGTGACTGGTGTGAGAACTCAAAACAGTTTATCTTTAAAATCAATATAGAGGAATATTTTAAAGTCAATTCGCAATGCTTTTAAAAATGAGACTACCATAAGGCCTCCCGCACACACACACAATGCAAACGCAGAATCGAAGGAGATTTCTCCTTATGATAGTCAAAGATGCTTGATACGCATTAAAAAGAACATTTGATATTATTACTAGTGCATAGTGTATAAAACAATTTCGAAAGTAGAATATAAATCTTAGCCAACATACGACCATTATCGTATGCCTACTATAGCTACTATGTTCAATAGCAGGTTATCGCCACATTCCATAGCAGGTTATACAACTAAAACCGTACAAGATCGTATTGTTTCTTTGGATTTCCAACAAATGGTCAGGCCAAGGAACTTCCCATTGCCACATGAGAACGCCTCTGGAAGGACGTTCCCGAGAACCAAACCGGATCTCTGCCAACACAAGGCCGGGTTACCCCTAACTGGGTAACTACTGACACGAATATGTCATCCCCCGATCGTAACCGATCTATCCGAGGATCCTCGATTTCCAACAACCACAAAATATGCAGCAACAACATAGGTTAAGCATCTGGGCTCCATACCATGATACCACCTCTATCCAGAAGGAATGACATACACTAAAGGTGCGCTACCCCCTAATAACCTTGCCGCATCCTTCCTGTTTTGACCATTTCCGGGGTGTGAGGTCCGACGAAGTCTCGTCTACAAAGCCACACTTTATACAAAAGCCGTGCTTTAGGTCAACAAATGATCATAGAAATGATCACCAAGATAAATGATCAAATAAATGATCCTATCACAAATGATCAAACAATGATCATTTCACAGCAACACTCAGCATGCCACACTACCAAATTGGGAGTATATCACTAATAACCTTCAACTATATAACCTCTGAGCTCGTACGTCTCAGAGAAGGGTGTTAAGCTAAGAGAATAAATTCTCCGCCACCAACAGAAATATATTTGAAAGAAATCAGCTTTAAATCTCAATTTGTAATGTCAGACATACAATCCATACAAGTCTGTTCCGGGATCGAACAGAACCGAAGGCACTTACAAAGAAGTCCTTGCATTCCGGATATTCACTAATCAGGACCGGACTTCCCGTCACTAAGGGTGATAAAACCTCTATATCGGAGATCAGCCGATGTAGAGTAACTCGACGGTAATCCTTCCGTTTTCAAAAATATCCGGTCTTCACCACCGGTCATCAAATGCAATTCATAACGACGTATCACATATTCGGAATGGGTTATACGACCCTAAGGTCCTTTCCCGGCTAACTCGAATAGTGAGCGCTTATTCAAAAATAGGTGTGGCATTCAAATTCAAACAAATCACAACAAATACCTATTTAAAGGTAAATATTGATAGTAGGATTATTTAACTATCAATAGGCATGCTCAACATCACCAAATCCAAATAATTTTTCAAATTATTTATTTTCCAAAACGTCTTTACAAGATATATATATATATTTCCCACACTTCAACATTTGAAAACTAATTTTCAAATCACTTTTCACCTTTACCACTTTTGAAAACAAATTTCAATCACCATGATTCATTTAAACCAATTTAAATAAATCCTTAACGATTTACTTTATATTTACATTCCAAATCCGTAAATTAATTCCCATAATTTCAAAAATAAATCAACATTTATTTTTAAAGAAGTTCCCCTTTTTATTTGTAAATTCCATAGTGAATTTACATTCCAAAATATTTATGAATATACGATTTCAATTATTCATTTTCAATTTACCTTCAAAAGGATAAATTCTCAAAACATTTCATTTCACATTGGAAAAACATTCCCATACTTATTTATTCATAAGTAATTCACAAATCCATTCAATTTCAACACTTGGAAAATATTCAATATACTTAAATTGAAAATTAAGTATATATTTCATTCTTTAAGAAATCATTCTCTTAAACACATTTGTTTGGGCCAAAACGAATGTTACGTAAAACATCATTACGACGACCCAAAATCACTAGTATAGGGATTCAAAGTTTAAATAGATATATAAATCCCAATACTATACAAAACATTTCCTTTCGGAAACCATTTACTATAACAACAGTGTTATAGTCCACCATTTCCTTCTATTTCTCGAAAACGTCTATTTCAACAATGAATGCTGAAATCTATGTATTCGATACTTAATGCATTTTAAAACGTCTTTAAAATCATTAACTTCATTTCATAATATTCCTTCCCCAAAAACATATCCATTTCATTTAATAATATATTCACTGTCCAAAACCGTGAGTATAATTCCTTTCATATATTCCTATATCCAACTTATCAAATTCAATTTATTTCGGATTTATAAACAACGTTTATAAACTCCATTTATATTTTTATAAACTTCTATTTATAAAAATCCTTTTTATATCTCATTTTAAATGCCAAAATCCGATTTATAAGTTGATTACTTATAAATCTTATACTTTACAAAATCTATCCATTTTATATATTCATATTTCATAAATTTATAAATCTCAATTCACTTATGAAATCCATTTTTATTTCACTTTATTACTTATAAAAACTCGTTTTATAATTCCAGTATTTTTAATTTATAAATATCAATTTTATAAATCTTTTATATAAATCGTTTATAATAATTCAAAATTCCCAATTAAACCATTTTATAAATTAATTACTATTTATTTCAAAAATCTTAATTTGGTTATATTTTACAGAAATTATAACTTTTATAACATTAAACTTATAACGTTAATTTATTTAAAATAAATCAATTCAAAATTTTAATAAAACGTATACTTTCAAAAATCACTTTAAAAGTTCCTTTAAAAACTAAAAATCATTATTTTAAAACTTCAAAAATGGATCTGATGATGCAGCAGCACCAAATAGTCAATCACGACATCCAAATATCATATATCGATATGATAATCAACAAATATCAAAATATCTGTAAATAAATCAATATAGTTGAGGAATCCAGTTGGATCCCTCAAACCTGTTTCCCTGCGTCCAAAAACATTAGCACAATACCAATTCCGCTCCAGTACGGAATTATCGCGGTATATGGGATTTATAATATTATCCGCTTAATAAACGGCGCAATAGGGTCTCATCCGCTATACAATGCAGGAAATCAACAACTGCAATATATACATATGCCAATATATATATATTGCTATTATATATAATACCAATTTCACTGTTTATGAAATATTCACGGTATATGTTTTTAATAAATAACATCCGCTTACTAACGGCGCATAATGTCTATTTTAACAATCAATGGATAACAATCATCATTCAAACATACATTCAAGAATTTTAAATTTAACTATTTAAAATTAAAATCGAAACCGATTCGATTGAGTGAGAAGTTCTCACCTTGATTTCAATTTCGTTTTAGCGATTTATTTCGAATAAAATTAAACGGACGTTTAATTTTACCCGAAATTCTCCCTAACTCCAAATGACTCCAATCCAATTGCATCGCGTAGTGCTCGTCCATACGATTCCAACGCAACTGGTTTTGTGCGTTTTCGACCTCGTATGAAAAAGATATGCATTTATGAAGTTTACACGAATTTAATAAACAATTATTTACAACTTTTAATTAATTTCAAACCCACATCTCATCATCCACCATCCATTCTCTTTTTGCTTCAGATCTGGCCGCGTGCACAAACTAGCTTCTCCCATCTTCCTTCACGCGACATCCCAGCTTGCTCACGAAAAATGAACCCAACCATCACACTTAGGGTTTAAGGCCACACCTCATACCATTGTTTTTAACTCGATCAGATAGTGCCATCCTGACCGCCTTCGCACCCTCTTCCACCGGCCGCGAGCATGAGAAGCTCAGCCTTCCTTATTGCACGCACCTCAAGGACGAACGGCCGACCAACGCGCCCCCCAGCTCCTTCCACGCTGCACGAAACTCGATCATCTCCGTATGAAATCGAAGATCACGTCGCCCTCTACAAATTTCGTTCAGATGTCGAAACCTAATTATTTGTAGATTGGAAGTTTATAAGGGATGAAGATGGAACAATTTCGGCCTTTGGTTTCATAAAGTGGCGGCTGCTCAATGTTGGGCTAAGGTTTTGCAAGTTGTTGAGAGGGAGGTCCTTTTATAGAATTTCAACCGAAAATCACTATTCATCGAATTTTTTCGAACTCCGATTTACGCACGGTAACCGGCATTCCTAGGGTTTATCCCGCGTTCTGTACACAATGGAACAGGTTTCGGGAGCTAATTCGGTCATCTGTGCGAGTTATGGCAACGAACATTCAATTTAAATTTAAACCGATTAAACGATTTTCTAGGCGTTTTAGCTTGCACCGGACAAACGATAAATCCGATTGACTTGAAATTTGAAACCATACAATAATATCACATTACGGATCCGATGAAACTAGTTTCGTTGAAATCCGAGACTTTTTGAAAAATGACTATTTTAACTCGCCAAATTAATATTAAAACAATTTCGATGCGTTTCGAGCTGCCACGGTCAAACGACAACTCCGATTGCTATGAAAATTGAAATTCGATAATAACTAATTATTACGGATCCAATGGAATTGGTTTTGTACAATTCTGAGACTGTTCAAAAATTGGCTAATTTCACCTGTCGATTAAATATTAAAATATTCAATTTTCACAATTTAACTTTTAATTCGATTTTAAAAGTTCTAAAATATCATTCTAACTCCAACATAATTAAATAAAATTTTAAAAATCATTTTCAATCATATTTAACCCTATTTTCAATTATTTCTGCATTCTCACATATTAAATTATCGATTTAATTATCCAATTAAATCCAATTATTCGAAATAAAATTTATTCGACTTATAAATTTCACTTATTAATATTTAAATTCAATTAAATATTCAAATTTAAATTAATAAAAATTCTGGGTCGTTAAAGACTTCCCCCCTTAAAAGAATTTCGTCCTCGAAATTATCAAGTAAGAAAAGTTACAGAATCTATTAACTTTCCAAAACCATAGATAAACTTCTTACAATACTTTACTAAGTTTTCAAATCATACTTAGTTATCTTTTCAAAAACAACTACTATTGTTTAACTTTCAATTCCAAATCAAAGTTATAGTTTTCAAAATTTTCCAAAATTTTCCCAAAAATATTCTAACGCCTTAAATTTTCGGAAAAATTCGCCATAGTCTCCTTTGCGCGGCTCGATCCGAAAAAATAAAATGATAGTATATATATCACAAATATACATCTCATCAAGTGATGAGGCATCCCGCAGGGAAAAAAGTGTAAAAGTACGATATTTAATCCGAGATATGTACCTTATATTTTATTAGCGAGCGTATACGGCTAATATAGCGCGAAAGCGAGCACCAAAAGTGAAGCAAGCGCAATCCGCACCTACTATACATTCAACAACAACATGAGAATCATGCATATATGAAAATAGTATCAATATACAACATATAATAACGTAATAACTACATGTGCCAACATAGCAATGCATCCAATCAACAAATGCATCCATCAACCAACTATCATCCATAACCCAATCAATATTCATTCATATTCTCATTAATATTCAATGAATTGGTTTTCAATTTAAATCACATTTGATTTATTAATGTTGGAATTTTACCAACACTCTTTCTTTCATTTCTAATTAGTATATATTCACTAATTTATATTCAAGTTGATTCATTTCCAAATCAAATTCAATTCTATTCAAATTCATTTACTTCATTTGCAATTTGAATTCAATTATATAGCTTTCAATTTCGCTAATTTACTTTCATTAACACTTAATGAATTCATATACAATCAACTAACAATCAAATAACAACCAATGTTCATCCAATTTACTTCCAACATTCAATTTGGTTCAATACTTTTAATTCCAATTGCTTGATATTAAATTGACTTCCATTCAATTATTCCATTTCCAATTATATTAGCTTTCAACTTCTATTAAGTCGATTACTTTAGCTTTAAATGAATTAACACTTGTATTCATTGTTTTATATCAATTATTTACATTTAATTGATTAACATTCAATCCCTTTATCAATTCAATTTCTAACTCCTTTAACAATATAATGTTGAATTTCATTTATATAACTCAAGTTCAAATTCTTAATGACTTCACTTCATTAATTCACTTATTAATTTACTTCGATACCAAAATTTACTTCATTCAAATTCACTTAAGTTATATTCCTTTTCAAACATCTTATCAAATCCAAATCAATTTATTTAACTTTCCTTTTGTTAAATTTCAAATCATATATCTTTGATGACAACTCAAATTTATTTCAACTTGGATTTTATTTATTTACTTATACTTCCTTTAATTTAACTTCATCCTTTAAGTTAAATTTATTCTATCAAAATCCAATCTGTATAAGTTATCAACTCATTTATCATTCTCATAATATTTTAAATAGGATTCCAAAGTCTTTTCAATCTTTCAAAACCATTTTTTTTAAATCAATTCAAATTACCTTTTGAATTTCCAAAACCAAATCCAAACAACTTTTATTTAAAATAATTTGGCAACAATCCCTCTTTTGGAAACTCGAAAATGAACACAGATGATGTTGCAATCATCATCGGAATTATTTTCCAGCGACCGAAAAGAGTTTAGAGCTTCCATCTTTCCAAAACAATTTTCCAAAATATTTAATCCCTTCAAAACACTTCTCTAGAATTTTATTTTCAGATTATAAATCCCATTTATAAATCTTTTACTTATATAATTTTTCTTCTTATATATAAGATTATTTCACAAGTGTAAATTATTTTAATTATAACTTCATACTTATAATTTGATTGCTTATACAATTCATTCTTTTACAGCTGTTGTTTTTATTTAACTTATTCAACAACCAAATAATCAATTATATACTTTAATAATTCTGAAAAATTATTCTTTCATATATAAAATATAATCAAGGTAAAATTATTTCATTTACCCAATTTAAACAATACTGTGTCAAATTGTTCTATACAAGTGTTTATAAACCCCTTCGTCATAGTTGTACAGACCATGCTGACGAAGGTTCATATGCCACTCAACAAACCAATCATTACAATATAAAACAATTTTATATTCACTAACAAATACGCTCTCATAGCTATTATTACACTCAAACTCATTCTAGAGTACTACTGACTCTAGCTCTAATGAGTAATACCCAACAGAGCCATGGTTGTCGCTTAACCATATGCTCTGATACCAAATGAGACGATCGAGATTTTTCGTTGATGAAAACCGACATCAATACGTCCACTGTATCAACTGCCGAGCAATCGAAAGCCGAAAAAACCGTACCGTTAGGGTTTTAGAAAAAGAAAAAGTAGAAGGAGATAGAAAAAGATAGAACAGAACAGAAGAAATAACAGAACAACATCAGAATCTCACAATTCGCAGCGGAACAACATATAATAGATAAATGAATAATCTTTAAACAAAGAACTATATCAGTTATTACATTACATCATATTACATTACATCATCAGAGTGTACAACAACAACATGCAGCGGAAAAGAAATATAATATACTAGTAATACGCCATGCCATCCAGCTTGCCTCCTGCAACTCCTGAATTCCAGAATATCCTGATAAACCTAAATCTTGACTGCCCGTGTGGAAATTGGTGGGCACCCAGAGTTTAGGAAGGAAAACAGTAAACTCCGAGTCAGTCATGTGACTGGTGTGAGAACTCAAAATAGTTTATCTTTAAAATCAAAATAGAGGAATATTTTAAAGTCAATTCGCAATGCTTTTAAAAATGAGACTACCATAAGGCCTCCCGCACACACACAATGCAAATGCAGAATCAGAGGAGATTTCTCCTTATTATAGTCAAAGATGCTTGATACGCATTAAAAGGAACATTTGATATTATTACTAGTGCATATTGTATAAAACAATTTCGAAAGTAGAATATAAATCTTAGCCAACATACGACCATTATCGTATGCCTACTATAGCTACTATGTTCAATAGCAGGTTACCGCCACATTTCATAGCAGGTTATACAACTAAAACCGTACAAGATCGTATTGTTTCTTTGGATTTCCAACAAATGGTCAGGCCAAGGAACTTCCCAATGCCACATGAGAACGCCTCTGGAAGGACGTTCCCGAGAACCAAACCGGATCTCTGCCAACACAAGGCCGGGTTACCCCTAACTGGGTAACTACTGACATGAATATGTCATCCCCCGATCGTAACCGATCTATCCGAGGATCCTCGATTTCCAACCACCACAAAATATGCAGCAACAACATAGGTTAAGTATCTGGGCTCCGTACCATGATACCACCTCTATCTAGAAGGAATGACATACACTAAATGGGCGCTACCTCCTAATAACCTTACCGCATCCTTCCTGTTTTGACCATTTCCGAGGTGTGAGGTCCGACGAAGTCTCGTCCACAAAGCCACACTTTATACAAAAGCCGTGCTTTAGGTCAACAAATGATCATAGAAATGATCACCAAGATAAATGATTAAATAAATGATCCTATCACAAATGATCAAACAATGATCATTTCACAGCAACACTCAGCATGCCACACTACCAAATTGGGAGTATATCACTAATAACCTTCAACTATATAACCTCTGAGCTCGTACGTCTCAAAGAAGGGTGTTAAGCTAAGAGAATAATGTTAGGCGAATTCTCACCCATGGGATCACGAGACCAAGAGGCATTAGCTTCCATGCCGAACCACGGCTTCTCCATTACCTAGCCGAACCAAGTACACCTCCTATCTACCGAACCAGAAGCCAACCCACCACCGAATCAAACTCACGCCCTCGTACCACCTGACCATTCATAGCCGGACCAACACCACCCAATCAACCCAACACCGGACCAACGCTTCTTCCAACCCAACACCGGACCGACCCTTCTACCAATCAAGACCGAACCAACCCATTTCTCTCGCTACCGAGCCAAGTCAAAGTGGCACCACCGGACCAAGTTACGTCCCCACTGCCGAACCAAGGGGTTGCCGAACCAGGACGCCGTCAGGCCAGAATTGCTTCAGCCCAGGCCCACCAGCAGCTATATACATCCAAGACCCCTACCACCAGCCTCACTCTATAAATAGAGGGGCAGGGGTACAACAATGGCAGACAAGTTTGAGAGCTCAAGCACGGAAGGAACTTTCAAACAACTTTCATATACTTGTATACAAAGCTTTGTACTTGTAATCTGAAAGAAAAGAGAGAATAACATATAAAGTGGACGTAGGCACGTTCTGGCCGAACCACTAAAAATCTGCGTGTCTTTTACAGTTTAGCCCCTGTTTTTTTATATATTTGCATAAATCACCCGCTAAGAACAACATAAAATCAACTAAATCATACGACTTTGAGGTGTTTGTCCATTTTTTGTGCAAACATTTTTAGTGCTTTCACTGAGAAATTGGAACTCGAAGCTTCAGCTTCCCTCATTCAACCTTCTTTCCCAATAGCACCCTTCATTGCCTAGGAAACATGACTCCCAGGCCGAGAAAAGACGCCAACAAGGGAAAGAACGTTGCAACCAGCAGCGCTCCAGATCTAGTGGATCCAGATCAAGAGAACCATCCCACTACGACAGCAGTGCCAAATGTAGATCAGGCAATTCCGACAGGCCCTGCCGCGGAACAACCGGCAGCAATCACTAGGGCAGACCTAGACAGAGTTGTGGTTGAAGTGACTAACCGCTTCACATCCCAACAAGAAGCTTTGGTGAACCAACTCATGTCATGCTTGAGGGATGCCGAAGAATCCAACCGCAACACTAAATCATGGGGTGAGTCTCAATCTGGAGGATCTCGGCGACAACAAAGGTCTTCCCTCTTCGAAGAAGCTATCAACAGGAACAACAATGATAGGGGCCGCGCCTGGACTCAGCCCGAACTCCGGCTCGATGAAGCGCTTGGAACCGGACCCAATGGGGGAGGCACTAGGCGAGGGTCGGATGTAGCTGAGCCAGTCATGCCGCCTAATCATAGAAACCCCGCTGAACGGAGTCGAGCTAGAACCCAGCCCGAAGTTGACCCCATGGAAATGCTCGATACAGAACCCCACAGGGGAAGATCAAGGCAGGGGCCAAATGTAGCTGGTCCTAGCATGCGTCCGAGCAGCCAAAGACAGCCACGGGTTAACGTCAGAAGTGATAGACTATACCATCCCTACAGGTCATCTGGACGAGATCGATCCCGCAGGGAAGAACCAAGCTCATTTTTGTCCGCTCCAGATTCTGATGAAAGAATGGCACGATTATTCAGGGAATGCATCCCACGGGAGCAAAGGGATCGAGGGATAGGCGCTAGGGTAACCAGCCCTTTCACCCGCGACATCGAAACTGCCATCACCCCTCGAGAATGGAAAATGCCGACGATGGAACCATACAAGGGAACTTCCGACCCCGTTGTACACTTGCGGAGATACACATAGCATATGCTCATGAGCGGAGCAACGGAAAGAGTGTTGTGTAAATGCTTTCCGCTATTCCTAGCAGACCTAGCTACCTCCTGGTTCTGCCATCTACCCCAAGGATCTATCAGCTCATGGGAGATGTTGAAAGAAAAGTTCATTAGTCAGTTCTGCATTCATGTGGAACAACCCAAGGATGCTTACTCCCTATCTACTGTCAAACAGAAACCCGGAGAGATACTGCAGCAATACCTAACCAGGTTCAATGCCGCAGCGGCAGCAGTTCAAGATGCCGACGAGAAACTTGTCCTGATGGCCCTCTGTAGTGGTGTGCATCCGGATACCAAGTTTGCTAGAAGACTAAATAAAGAAAAACCAGCTACCTTGCCCTATTTCTTCCATGAAGCTGGGAAGTACATGAAACTCGAAGAGGCTGCCACTGAAAGGCAGACAGGACCACAGGCTAAGACGGCTCATGGAAACGCCCCCATCGCAGCGAAGGACATTCGGAGAAACGACTCCATAGACAATGCAGGGGGCAAGAAGGGAGAAAAGCGCTTGTACCGACCAGGACCGAGGTTTGACGCTTACACTCCCTTGAATGAAACAGTCGAGAACATCTTCCTGGCCACCCAGGACGAACTTACATACAAGCGCCCTCCATACAAGAAAGAGTCAGATCGCGCAATCCAGTCCGAAAAATTCTGCCGTTTCCACGAGTCTCATGGGCACGATACCAATGAATGCCACCATCTCCGAGACCTAATTGAAGAACATATCAGGAGAAAGAGGCTGGAACGCTATGTAAAGGGCCAGGACAGGACTCCAACTCCCGCCACGGAAAACCCAGGGCAGGTCCACCTAGAAACAGGCGGAGGAAACCGCAACAACAGCGGTTCCAGCCAAGAGAAGATAGTGGTTCATACAATACCTGGGGGGTCACACATCGCCGACAAAAGCTGGACAGAAATGGAAAGATATGGAAACTCACTCAGAAGCGAGGGAGACTGCGTCAATTCTGTTATGGAAGAACGCCACCGTAAGCGGAAGGAAAATAATGACATCACATTCAGTGGGCGCGACCTAGAAGGAAGGCAATACCCTCAGATGGATCTTATGGTCATCTCTGCCTGGTTCGGCCCAGCTGAAGTTTTTCGAATCCTAGTAGACACTGGAAGCTCAGTGAATATTCTGTTCAAGCATGCTTTCGACAAAATGAAGCTTTCAATGAAGGACGTGTCTCCCTGCAACAAAACGCTACACGGTTTCACTGGAGAAGAAAAGATGCCCCTCGGACAATTGGATCTCTTTGTTGAATTGGGAAGTCATCCCCGCTCTGCCGTTCGGAAACAAACATTCGTGCTAATAGACAACCACTCGGCCTACAATGCCTTTTTAGGAAGACCAGCCTTGTCCGACTTCCAAATTGTCCTTGCCCCATGGTGCCTGAAGATGAAGTTCCCAACGAATAATGGAGTGGGAGAGGTAGAAGGGGATCAAGACGCCGCTCGGGACTGCTATGTAACCGAACTTCGCCATAATCGCAGGAGAGATAAAGGGAAAAATGCAGAGACTATTCTCTGCATGAAAAGCTTGGAAGCATAGCAACTAAAGAAAGCCCTTCCTCTTTGGTATACCAGTGATCCTTTCAATGAATTAGACCCCAGGGACAAAGAGGAGGAGGCCACCGCCGAGCCTGCAGAGGCTATGGAATTCGTATCTGTAGACAAACGCGACCCAAGTAAACTGCTGAGAGTCGGATCTCAGTTAAAAAGAGAATTAAAGAATCAACTCATTTATTTTCTTCGCCACAACATGGATGTATTTGCATGGACGCACGCTGATATGACTGGAATCTCCCCGGACATAGCATGCCATGCACTAAACATCGATCCTACCAAGGTACCGGTAAAGCAAAAGAAAAGAAGTATGGGGGCAGAACGATCAGCAGCCCTCGAGGAAGAAGTAAAGAACTTACTTGCCAATGACTTCATACGTGAAGCCATCTACCCAGAATGGATCGCCAACCCGGTACTGGTAAAGAAAGCTAATGGGAAGTGGCGAACATGCATCGATTTCTCCAACGTAAATGACGCTTGCCCGAAAGACTGCTTCCCACTCCCCCGAATCGACCAACTCGTGGAAAACACTGCCGGACACGAACTCTTATCCTTTATGGATGCATACTCAGGATATAACCAGATCCCTATGCACGCCCCCGATCAAGACCACACTAGCTACACCACTGACCGAGGATTGTACTGCTACAAGGTAATGCCATTTGGACTTAAAAACGCCGGAGCTACTTATCAGCGCCTCGTCAACAAGATGTTTGCAGAACTGATAGGACGAACTATGGAAGTTTATGTGGATGACATGCTGGTAAAATCGAGGAAAGCCAACGACCATATAAACCACCTGGACGAGATGTTTCAAGTACTTCGCCAATATGGAATGAAGCTGAACCCTCTAAAGTGCTCCTTCGGAGTATCATCGGGAAAGTTCTTGGGATTCATCGTTCATGCTAGGGGGATTGAAGCAAACCCCGAACAAGTCCGAGCTTTACAAGATATCAAGACACCATCTACTCGAAGAGAGATGCAAAGCCTAAACGGGAAAGTGGCCGCCCTGAGTAGGTTCATCTCTAAAGCAACCGACAAATGCATCCCTTTCTTCGAAGCTCTAAAGAAAGACAAAGGAAAGCTCGAATGGACTGACGAATGCTCGACAGCCTTCCTTAAATTAATCGGACACCTCCAGAGACCACCGGTACTTTCAACTCCAAATGAAGGCGAGGAACTATACCTATACCTTGCTGTGTCACCACATGCCCTAAGTGCCGCGCTGGTGAGAGAAGACAACCGCACGCAACGGCCCGTATACTTCGTAAGTAAGAGGTTTACGGGGGCAGAAGTCAAATACCCTAAACTTGAAAAGCTAGCATACTGTCTGCTTATCACGTCGCAGAAACTGCGACACTATTTCCAGTCTCATTCCATCAGAGTTTTAACCGATCAACCGCTAAGGCAAGTGCTCCATCACCCCCACACTTCTGGGCGATTACTTAAGTGGTGCATCGAACTAAGTCAATATGATATCACTTACCATCCTCGCACCGCTATCAAGGGGCAAGCCATAGCTGATTTCATTGCCGAATTCACTACTAGCGAAGGTAAGGACCAATCTGAAATAGCAGAAGATATCAAGTGGAATCTCTTCGTAGATGGAGCGTCGAACGAACAAGGCTCTGGGGCAGGTGTTGTGATAATCACCCCCAGGGGAAAGAAGCTGCACTGCGCCCTAAGATTGGAATTCGCTGCCACCAACAATGACGCAGAATACGAAGCAGTGATAGCCGGATTAGAACTTGCACTAGAAATTGGAGTCAGTTTTTTATGTCTCCATAGTGATTCTCAACTTATTGTAAATCAAATACTAGGAGAGTTCCAGACTCGAGGAGAACGGCTCACAGCATACCTAAAGAAGACCAAGCTGCTACCTAACCAACTGGATCACTATTTGATCAGACACATTCCTCGAGAGGAGAATCAAGAGGCCGACGAACTGGCAAAGCAAGCCAGCATGAAGAACAACTCCTTTTCGGGACCAATAGCCGTCTCAAAACAACTAGCCCCGAGCTTCGAACGGGAGGGTCTGATAGCTGCGATTGAAGAAGAAACTTGGATGGCTCCTATCCGAAAATACTTACAAGATGGCGCATTGCCCAGCGAGCGTAGCGAAGTCAGGAAAATCTTGAGGAAAGCATCCCGCTACACACTGCAAGAAGGAATCCTCTACCGGCGTGGCTTCTCTAACCCCTTATTACGATGTGTCGCTGGAAGGGAAGCCAAGGAAATCTTATCCAACATCCACCAGGGAAGCTGCGGAGATCACACTGGAGGGCAGACTCTGGCAAAGAAGATACTTCGATATGGATATTTCTGACCCACCTTGAACAAAGAGCCTTAGACTTCGTCAGAAAATGTGACAGATGTTAGAAATTTGCCAAAATTCCTCGACTACCGACAAATGAGATCACTCAAATGACTAGCCCTTGGCCCTTTGCAGTATGGGGAATTGACTTGATTGGTGAACTGCCAATGGGCTGAGGCGGAGCTAAATATGCTATAGTAGCAGTCGACTATTTCACCAAATTGGTGGAAGCGGAACCTCTAAATAAAATATCTTCGACAAAAATCATTAACTTCTTGATCAAAAATGTTCTGTGCAGGTACGGAGTACCACTCAAAATCATATCAGACAATGGACTTCAGTTTGACAGTGAGGAATTCACCGACTGGTGCCAAGAGCACGGGATTCACAAAAGCTTCTCATCCGTGGCTTATCCCCAGGCAAATGGCCAAGTCGAAGCTGTCAACAAAAGTCTCAAAACGCTGATCAAGAAGAAGCTTGAAAAGTCAAAGGGCGCTTGGGTGGATCAACTTCCTACGGCACTTTGGGCTTACCGCACATCTTTCAGAACATCAATAGGGCATACTCCTTTCTCTTTGGCATGCGGATAGGAGGCAATGCTCCCAGTTGAGACTATTGTGCCTTCCCACCGTAGGATCCACTACAACGCAGAAGAAAACGAAGAACTCCTCCTCATGTCTTTGGATCTGATTGAGGAGAGAAGAAATGATGCAGCACTCAAAGTAGCAGCTCACAAACAAAAAGTGGAAGCACTATACAACTCCAATGTCAAGCATCGCAGCTTACAAGAAGGAGATCTTGTCCTCAAGCGAATCTTTCCGCGCCCCGGGGCACTGGACCCTATCTGGGACGGACCATATTTAATTCATAAAGATCTCCACAACGCAGCTTATATTTTGTCAACAGTGGGTGGAGAGGTGTTCCAGAGGGCATGGAACATCCGACACCTCCGTCGATACTTTTCTTAAATTGTACTTCCCATATGAAGTGAATTAACAAAGAGAATAAGTGGACGTAGGCATTTTCGTGCCGAACCATTTTAAAAACTTGGCTCTTGTTAACTTGTTCCTTTATATCTTGGCTACTTGTTAAGATTTATCCTTTGCTGTTGAACAAAATCCTTTGCAGATGACATTTCAATTCAGAGCTTCACAACACAACCACGCCTGGACAAAATCTAACAGGTACGCTACGATCCTATGCCCTCGCCAATGAGACACTTTGCTCCGGTATCCCTCTACCGCGAGTTAACTCATTGTTTGCCTCGGCCCTTAAAGCCGACTGTAATAAGCCGAGTATAAGCCACCGAGAAGGCCGATTATGCCATGGCAGTTCATTACAGCGATTCGGCTTGCCGGCAACTGTGAACCGACCATAAGCCCCAACATAAGGTGTGGCCAGCCAGGGGCAGTTCACAGTTGACGATCGGCCCCCACGCAAGCCGACCACAGTAAATCGAATAATACCCGCGATTACGGGCCATAATGGCCCGTAATCTTACTGTGCGCGATCGGCTCCGATGTGTCTTAAGTGCGGCTGTGGTAGAAAAGAAAACTCCCCACAGAGGCGTAAGATGGTTGACAAATGTCTCCAAGACCCACAGCTAGGGAAAGTGACTACAAAACCCGTTTGCCGCGAACTTCAGCACATCGACGGCATTCCGTGACTGGAAGTTTTACTTTTCCTATAATTCCATTTCATTTATAACTTTTCTCCTATTCTCCGTAACGGTGCTTGAAAGTACAGGACATGAAATAGGGAACGCTCGCTAATGGGAACAGAAACTTACAATCGGATGACGAGACACTCAACAGCATTCCGTGCTTAGTCTTACAGGGCGCACGAAGTTGCCGTCCACGGCTGAAACATGAAGGGCGGTACCTTCTACTTTTATACATTAATGCATAGATGCAGTTCATATTCATACATCACATTTACGTTGCAAAATGAGAAAATTATACTTTAAGCAAAAAACTTGGCATCAGGCACAGTCAAGCCACTAGTAACATGCATAGTTACATCACTTACACAGCACAACAAAATAGCGATAACATTCCAACATAAAGGAATCAGCTTATGTTATGAAATTACATAAAGTCATTCATCATAAACAATATTATTACAGTCACATCAATGTTTTGGACTAACATAAACAGCGATAAAAGGAAATCAAAGGTGGCCGAATCTGGACAAGGAACCAGCTGCGTCCACGCTTCGCCCTCATCCTACCAACTCTCCAAGCCTACTTGGCCACAGGGTTGGAGCTCGCAGCATGTTGATCGGAAGCCCCACCTGTCCAATTCAGAAGAGGAGTTCATTAAACAAACAGTAAGCGATCAAGTTATGAAAATCTAAAAAGAAAAGTGAAAGAGAAGAGAGACTCACCAGCGTCCGCCGCTTGATCCTCATCCTCCAATTGCACACCCGCTTCCTCCACAGCAAGCAGCCGCATCCCCTCCTTCACCGCCGCCTGCTCCTCCTTCGAAAACTGAGCGGTGACTACATCCAGACTAAAGGCCGCTACACCTTTCTTACCCGCATCAACCCTGGCCTCCTCTAAAACCCGAAGATATACCTTGGCCATAACCCGGGGATAGTCATCCATCCAGGATAAGCTGCCCTCCTTCCTAGTGCGGAAGTACATGTCCTGCAGCATATCGTCCATCATCCCCTCATCCTCTTCAAACCTCTTCACCCGGGCCTTGGAAATCTACAACATAGTGGCAGCAGCATCCCTCTCCCGCCGGTATCTCGAGCACACAGCCTGGAGGGATCTCCTCATCTCCTCCATCTCTTCTTTCAACTTGGCTTGAGCAAGTTCTGCAGCTTCAAGCTTCCCAGATATCTCCTCAACCTGCTCGAGGTCTGCCCTCCTAACCTCATCAACCATGGTAATGGCCATGTCAATGCGTTTCTTGCAAGCGGCCTCCATTTTCCGCAACTCAGCTCTGCTAGCCTCTTCCATGGCCTTCTTCAGTCGTTGGGAGTCGGCTTCATGCTGCGAAATCTGAAAAGCCTGGTCGGCTAGTTGTTTGGCCTGATCAGCAACCACTAACCGCAACCTTATATTGGCACTCCCTATCTCCTCCCCGTCCTTGGCCAATAGGGCGTGAATTTTCCATTATCTTCTTGGCCTCCTCCGCGACCCGGTCTATGTTGGCCTTGGCTTCATCCCCCATAGCAGCTATCCGAGTAGTGAGCAAATCCAGATCTAGGGACTTAGCCTCATCAAGAATCCGAACCATGGGATTGCGGGGGAGAAGATGCTCGCCCGTGGCCTCGTCAAATAAAATATCCTGAGAGCTTGGGTCCAAATCCGGGTGGCCGGCAAAGGGATTGCGAGCCACGTCGGGACGTTTTATGCGGATAACAGTAGGATTCTCGGAAGGATGCGGAGAGGGGACAAACTCCGTGGTCTCCTCCGTGGTATCTCGGGAAGGCTGAGTGGGAGGCTGAGGACCAGGTGGTGAATCAAATAAGGAACGCCTCCTCTTCCTCTGCTGGATACCCTCCTCGATAACTCCAAGGAGAGGGCGGTAGCTGACCACGTCCCCAGGACGACCAGTAGGAGGCTTTGGCTTAGCAGAAGCTCTCATCAACTTGAATTGTTCGAGGCGGTGTCGAACATCTGACATTTTGGCCACCTGGCCCGCCCCTGGAGTAAAGAATAAATGTTGCAAGCATGTATCAAATCATGAGGCAAGAGATATATCGAGTTAAAAAAAGAACAAGAAAGACGCTTTTACTATACAAACCATGCAAAGAAGGAGGATCCTGCAATAAGTCCTGGATTTCATCCCAAGACGGGAGCGAGCCATAAAATATTCCTAAGTCCCTATCGTAAATGGAATCTGCAGAAGTCAAAATTTCACCTTGCACCGCCGGAGTCACCCTAGCTGAGGAGCTCTTAGGGGATGGATCGGCTCCAGCCCCGGCCTTGCCAGTCTTCTTCGCCTCCTCCGCCAAATCCAATTCTCCCTCCGATTCCCCGAAAGCTTGACGGAGAGCCTCATCCGTCCACTCCTGAAGCTCCCCCACTTGCCCGGAGGTTAAGGCACCAGTGC
Source organism: Allium cepa (assembly GCA_030765085.1). Taxonomy (NCBI): domain Eukaryota; kingdom Viridiplantae; phylum Streptophyta; class Magnoliopsida; order Asparagales; family Amaryllidaceae; genus Allium; species Allium cepa. The sequence continues at coordinate 770,425,029 of CM060937.1, read as the reverse complement.
CACTACCGCCCTGTCCGTCGCCATCACCATTGCCCTCTCCATCTCCATCGCCATCTCCTCCACCCTCTGACTCTCCTCCTACATCGCTTCCTTCGCCCTCGCCTCTATCCTCTTCCACATCTTCCTCCTCCGGGATAATCGGGCAAGTGCTAGGAGAGGAGCCGTCGGACTCCTTAAGTTTATTACCCCCGACAACCGGAGGCTTTGTAAAAGTTTTCCTCTTGCCACTCTTCTTCGTGGCCCCTCCTGTAGTCTGGGCAGCTTTCTCTTCCGCCGTATCTCTCTGTTTAACCACGGACTTATGTGGAAGAATCAAGTTGTACATCAAGAGTCTAGCATTCCTGATCTGGTAAGCAGCCGACCTGTCTCTCTCTGAAATAGCTTCTATCTCAGCTGCCATCTGAACTAGGCGATCGTTCTCCACAACCACAAAGCCACCTGTCGCTAGCAAGAAATGAAAGCACATAAGGAAAAGAATTGCGGCCAAGACAAGGAATGTAAATAAAACTTTGACTTACATCTGAAGGTGAAGCGACGGATAGAGACGGAGTCATCTCTGACGAAGAACCACTCCTTCTTGAACATACCGTACTTCGAATAGAGGTCCAGAACCAACTTAAAAGAGACGGCAGACTCCAAGCTAATATATGGGGATCCCTTCCGGTATCCCCTCAGATTGTACAGATACCGTATCTCCCGGTTGGAAGGAGCGCGCCCATACCTCTCCTGAAAGATAGCGTACAAGCACACCAGGATGGCGTAAGAGTTGGGCTGGAGTTGGAATGGAGCCACCTTCAGATAAGTGATGAAGCTGACTACCCAGGCGTTGATGGGAGGAATGGCCCCGCACATACAGTGGTACCTACTATACGCAAAATACCCTTCAGGAGGGTCATATGGCATAACTCCAGCCCCCGGCAGCACCATGAGCGCTCTGTCTATCCCGAAGGAATGAGATATAACATCGAGTTGCTCCTCCTTCAGGGAGCTAGGAAAGCAGTCAGGAGGGGAGACCAGATGTTCCTGGGGACCATACCCATCCACTAACGACCTCGGGGCAGGTCCATGTTGCGCCGGTCCTGACTGGGCTGGGGGCACGGTAGAAGTCTCTTCTCTGTCCTTGGACTTCTTTCTGTCTGATCGACTTTCTGCTTTGTGAGACATTTATCTGCAACACAGGAAAAACATGATGTGAGAACAAGGAATATGGGAATATAAACGAATGGTTATCAAGCTCATTCGGTAGTGGAAATGTTCATCCGGTGCTGAATTCGTTCATGTTCCATTCGGGATTAAGTCCGTTCGGCACCCAAATTACCAAGCCCATTCGGTAAAGAAAGACCAAACCTCGTTCGGCACTAGAGCCTTATGCTCACTCGGTAGTGCAGTACAAGGGAGCATTTGGCATTAAGATCCTTTCGTGTTCATTCGGCGAAAGGACATATACCTGGTTCGGTACGAGCTTGATTCGGCTCTCTCTGGTTCGGTAAGGAAAAACAAAGGGGGTGTAGCCCCTATATATAGGCAAGCGAAGGGCAACCGGACCAACCGGTTCGGCACTCCACGCCTAATGAAACTATCCAAAGTACCCAACTTGAAACAAAGCACGACCCATGCAAGCACGCGCCCCACTTTGGGGGGCAAATGTTGGGCGAATTCTCACCCATGGGATCACGAGACCAAGAGGCATCAGCTTCCATGCCGAACCACGGCTTCTCCGTTACCTAGCCGAACCAAGTATACCTCTTATCTACCGAACCAGAAGCCAACCCACCACCAAATCAAACTCACGCCCTCATACCACCGGACCATTCATAGCCGGACCAACACCACCGAATCAACCCAACACCGGAACAACGCTTCTTCCAACCCAACACCGGACCGACCCTTCTACCAATCAACACCGAACCAACCCATTTCCCTCGCTACCGAGCCAAGTCAAAGTGGCACCACCGCACCAAGTTACGTCCCCACTGCCGAACCAAGGTGTTGCCGAACCAGGACGCCGCCAGGCCAGAATTGCTTCAGCCCAGGCCCACCAGCAGTTATATACATCCAAGACCCCTACCCCTAGCCTCACTCTATAAATAGAGGGGCAGGGGTACAACAATGGTAGACAAGTTTGAGAGCTCAAGCACGGAAGGAACTTTCAAACAACTTTCATATACTTGTATACAAAGCTTTGTACTTGTAATCTGAAAGAAAAGAGAGAATAACATATAAAGTGGACGTAGGCACGTTCTGGCCGAACCACTATAAATCTGCGTGTCTTTTATAGTTTAGCCCCAGTTTTTTTATATATTTGCATAAATCACCCAAACCGCTAAGAACAACATAAAATCAACTAAATCATACGACTTTGAGGTGTTTGTCCATTTTTTGTGCAAAAAAAAATTCTCCGCCACCAATAGATATATATTTGAAAGAAATTAGCTTTAAATCTCAATTTGTAATGTCAGACATACAATCCATACAAGTCTGTTCCGGGATCGAACAGAACCGAAGGCACTTACAAAGAAGTCCTTGCATTCCGGATATTCACTAATCACGACCGGACTTCCCGTCACTATGGTTGATAAAACCTCTATATCGAAGATCAGCCGATGTAGAGTAACTCGACGGTAATCCTTCCGTTTTCACAAATATCCGGTCTTCGACACCGGTCATCAAATGCAATTTATAACGACGTGTCACATATTCGGAATGGGTTATACGACCCTAAGGTCCTTTCCCGGCTAACCCGAATAGTGAGCGCTTATTCAAAAATAAGTGTGGCATTCAAATTCAAACAAATCATAACAAATACCTATTTAAAGGTAAATATTGATAGTCGGATTATTTAACTATCAATAGGCATGCTCAACATCACCAAATCCAAATAATTTTTCAAAATATTTATTTTCCAAAATATCTTTACAAGATATATATATATATATATTTCCCACACTTCAACATTTGAAAACTAATTTTCAAATCACTTTTCACCTTTACCACTTTTGAAAACAAATTTCAATCAACATGGTTCATTTAAACCAATTTAAATAAATCCTTAACGATTTACTTTATATTTACTTTCCAAATCCGTAAATTAATTCCCATAATTTAAAAAATAAATCAACATTTATTTTTAAAGAAGTTCCCCTTTTTATTTGTAAATTCCATAGTGAATTTACATTCCAAAATATTTATGAATATACGATTTCAATTATTCATTTTCAATTTACCTTCAAAAGGATAAATTCTCAAAACATTTCATTTCACATTGGAAAAACATTCCCATACTTATTTATTCATAAGTAATTCACAAATCCATTCAATTTCAACACTTGGAAAATATTCAATATACTTAAATCGAAAATTAAGTATATATTTCATTCTTTAAGAAATCATTCTCTTAAACACATTTGTTTGGGCCAAAACGAATGTTACGTAAAACATCGTTACGACGACCCAAAATCACTAGTATAGGGATTCAAAGTTTAAATAGATATATATATCCCAATACTATACAAAGCATTTCCTTTCGGAAACCATTTACCATAACAACAGTGTTATAGTCCACCATTTCCTTCTATTTCTCGAAAACGTCTATTTCAACAATGAATGTTGAAATCTATGTATTCGATACTTAATGCATTTTAAAACGTCTTTAAAATCATTAACTTCATTTCATAATATTCCTTCCCCAAAAACATATCCATTTCATTTAATAATATATTCACTGTCCAAAATCGTGAATATAATTCCTTTCATATATTCCTATATCCAACTTATCAAATTCAATTTATTTCGGATTTATAAACAACGTCTATAAACTCCATTTATATTTTTATAAACTTCTATTTATAAAAATCCTTTTTATATCTCATTTTAAATGCCAAAATCCGATTTATAAGTTGATTACTTATAAATCTTATATTTTACAAAATCTATCCATTTTATATATTCATATTTCATAAATTTATAAATCTCAATTCACTTATGAAATCCATTTTTATTTCACTTTAGTACTTATAAAAGCTCGTTTTATAATTCCAGTATTTTTAATTTATAAATATCAATTTTATAAATCTTTTATATAAGCCATTTATAATAATTCAAAATTCCCAATTAAACCATTTTATAAATTAATTACTATTTATTTCAAAAATCTTAATTTGGTTATATTTTACAAAAATTATAACTTTTATAACATTAAACTTATAACGTTAATTTATTTAAAATAAATCAATTCAAAATTTTAATAAGACGTATATTTTAAAAAATCACTTTAAAAATTCCTTTAAAAACTAAAAATCATTATTTTAAAACTTCAAAAATGGATCTGATGATGCAGCAGCACCAAATAGTCAATCACGACATCCAAATATCATATATCGATATGATAATCAACAAATATCAAAATATCGACAAATAAATAAATACAGTTGAGGAATCCAGTTGGATCCCTCCAACCTGTTTCCCTGCATCCAAAAACATTAGCACAATACCAATTTCGCTCCAGTACGGAATTATCGCGGTATATGGGATTTATAATATTATCCGCTTAATAGACGGCGCAATAGGGTCTCATCCGCTATACAATGCGGGAAATCAACAACTGCAATATATACATATGCCAATATATATATATATATATTGCTATTATATATAATACCAATTTCACTGTTTATGAAATATTCGCGGTATATGTTTTTAATAAATAACATCCGCTTACTAACGGCGCATAATGTCTATTTTAACAATCAATGGATAACAATCATCATTCAAACATACATTCAAGAATTTTAAATCTAACTATTTAAAATTAAAATCGAAACCGATTCGATTGAGTGAGAAGTTCTCACCTTGATTTCAATTTCGTTTTAGCGATTTATTTCGAATAAAATTAAACGGACGTTTAATTTTACCCAAAATTCTCACTAACTCCAAACGACTCCAATCCAATTGCATCGCGTAGTGCTCGTCCATACAATTCCAACGCAACTGGTTTTGTGGGTTTTCGACCTCGTATGAAAAAGATATGCATTTATGAAGTTTACACGAATTTAATAAACAATTATTTACAACTTTTAATTAATTTCAAACCCACATCTCATCATCCACCATCCATTCTCTTTTTGCTTCAGATCTGGCCGCGTGCACAAACTAGCTTCTCCCATCTTCCTTCACGCGACATCCCAGCTTGCTCACGAACAAATGAACCCAACCATCACACTTAGGGTTTAAGGCCACACCTCATACCATTGTTTTTAACTCGATCAGATAGTGCCATCCTGACCGCCTTCGCACCCTCTTCCACCGGTCGCGAGCATGAGAAGCTCGGCCTTCCTTATTGCACGCGCCTCAAGGACGAACGGCCGACGAACGCGCCCCCCAGCTCCTTCCACGCTGCACGAAACTCGATCATCTCCGTATGAAATCGAAGATCACGTCGCCCTCTACAAATTTCGTTCAGATGTCGAAACCTAATTGTTTGTAGATTGGAAGTTTATAAGGGATGAAGATGGAACAATTTCGGCCTTTGTTTTCATAAAGTGGCGGCTGCTCAATGTTGGGCTAGGGTTTTGCAAGTTGTTGAGAGGGAGGTCCTTTTATAGAATTTCAACCGAAAATCACTATTCATCGAATTTTTCCGAACTCCGATTTACGCACGGTAACCGGTGTTCCTAGGGTTTATCCCACGTTCCGGACACAATGGAACAGGTTTCGGGAGCTAATTCGGTCATCTATGCGAGTTATGGCAATAAACGTTCAATTTAAATTTAAACCGATTAAACGATTTTCTAGGCGTTTTAGCTTGCACCGGACAAACGATAAATTCGATTGACTCGAAATTTGAAACCATACAATAATATCACATTACGGGTCCGATGAAGCTAGTTTCGTCGAAATCCGAGACTTTTTGAAAAATGGCTATTTTAACTCGCCAAATTAATATTAAAATAATTTCGATGCGTTTCGAGCTGCCACGGTCAAACGACAACTCCGATTGCTACGAAAATTGAAATCCGATAATAAATAATTATTACGGATCCAATGGAACGAGTTACGTCCAATTGTGAGACTGTTCAAAAATTGGCTAATTTCACTAGTCGATTAAATATTAAAATATTCAATTTTCACAATTTAACTTTTAATTCGATTTTAAAAGTTCTAAAATATCATTCTAACTCCAACATGATTAAATAAAATTTTACAAATCATTTTCAATCATATTTAACCCTATTTTCAATTATTTCTGTATTCTCACATATTAAATTATCGATTTAATTATCCAATTATTCGAAATAAAATTTGTTCGACTTATAAATTTCACTTATTAATATTTAAATTCAATTAAATATTCAAATTTAAATTAATAAAAATTCTGGGTCGTTACATAGTCCGAAAATCTACTTTTTGCAAACTGTCGAATTAGGACTCAAGACCACTACCATTGAGTTCAAAATGCCGTTTACGACCTTTTTGAGTATAAACTTCGATATGTTTGGAGCTAGCTAAAAATTTGACCATTTTCACGTTGGGTTTGGGTTTGGGTTTGGGTTCTGCACACTAGCCAACTTAATACCCAAATCTGAACCACCTCTCCCCATTCACCCTCACTTCCTCCTCTTTTCAGTTCTAAAGCAAAAATGGTGGAAGAGAATTGGAAATAGAAATCCAAAACCCTAGTTTCCATTTGCAAATCAATTTCTAGCTTCAAACTCAAGAGAACCCATTGGTAAGCATCCTCTTCTTCTTCTCCAACTCATTCTCCTTCCAATTTAAGAATTTCCTAAACCTAACTTAGGAAATATTTTATATGTAAGCTTAGATTGAAGCTTCTTGAGTTGTTATTGAAGAGGAATTGATCTTAGCTTGTTTTAAAAGCTTCTCCTTCATTGATTTGGGTTTAAAGGTTAGATTTTTATCTCACATCTATGCCTATATTTATCTTCGATTGTTAGGTATGAATTCCAAACACTTATTCTTGTGCAATTGCTTTTGGTTTGGATTTATTTGGTGAATATTCCAATTTTTTGTGTTTTGGGTTCAATTCTTTAAAAATCATAGCTTTGATCTTTTGATCATGTTTTTGGCGATGAACCAAAGAGCTTCTATAGCCGGGTAGTCGATTGGCGTAAACCCTTAGTGCCGTTACTCGACCGTTTGCAAATTAAGGGAGTTTGCACCTCTTTTGAAATAGGGTAGGAAATGCAAGAATACAGTTTCGGCCGACCGAACTCAGTGGCCGGTCGACAGACCTGCTACCCGAGCACTTTCTGCCTCTGTTTTGGAAGTGCAGGATACAGGCTCTGGTCGACCAAGCTCAGGGTCCGGTCGACCGACCTGCTACCCGAGCACTTCCTGCCTCTGGTTCGGTCAACCGAACCACAAAGTCCGGTTGACCGACCTGCTCCTATTCGCAATTATGCTTATATTGCCTATTTGTTTGAATTTCCAACTTTAATCGATTCGTGTTGTTTCCCTTTTGTTATTATCATTTATTATCGACTTTGATGACATTTTCTTTGGGAATTTTCATAATATCCATTTTGGTGGATTTGATATCGATTTGATTGGATTTTTATTCACGTCTTCGTATGTGGATTTTTATGATTGATTGTTTCTACAATCGCTTCTATGATTTGTCACTTTAAAATATAAAGGTTTTCTATACTAGTAGTAAATATCAAAACCCTTTCTTCAAAATGATTTCAACACTATTTTATTACAAAGCTCATTTTCTCAAAACGATTTCCAATCTATTAGTATATACAAACCTTTACCTCACTCGTATGAGAAATCTAATTAAACGACTTAGTAAAACAAGTGGTATGAAACACTTGCGTTTACTTCTTTGGTTAATTCTTGGACTGGTTCGATTGAATCTCTTGTGACAATTTTCTAGTGGAGATCTACAATTTGTTCACAAATATTTAAGTTAAGGTAGTGGTTATGGGACATGATGCTATACTCATATATTTACTAACTTATTGTAATTGACACTTCATGATGATCGATGATGATCATTTTATAGTTTAGACTAACAATGTGCGATGTCTCTTTGTCCACGTGGAGGACTGTACCTCATTTTGTTGAGCTTTGTCTCATTTCTTTGTGGGCTAGCGACCCATGTATCTTTAATGTGTTTCGATTCATTGGATGTACCGTTTGTACTACATCGATGTCTCGGCTTTTCGATTCATCGGACGTACCGTGTGTACTACGTCGATGTTCCGAATTGTTTTGTGTTTCGATTCATTGGATGTAACATTTGTACTACATCGATGTCTCGGCTTTTCGATTCATCGGACTTACCGTGTGTACTACGTCGATGTTCCAAATTGTTTTGTGTTTCGATTCATTGGATGTGCCGTTTGTACTACATCGATGTCTCAGCCTTTCGATTCATTGGACGTACCGTTTGTACTGCGCCGACGTTTCTAATTGTTTTTGATACACGTGTTGGTGAGTTTTCATGCTCCCGCTTGGGATTGGCCATCCTTTTATTGTGATTTCTGGATTCCTAATTGATGATTTCTGGAATTTATGTTTCACCACCTTTTTCAGTTGGCATTGATATGTATGTCATTTATTGTGGCTTGGTGAATTAAATAAAGAATATGATATTCTTTTTGATGCTATGAGATTCTTGAGATATCTGTATGATTTAGTTGATTCTCTGTGTATGCTTTTCACAGTATGACCTTTTTGGTTATCGTACATTTTTAATTATATCTCTTCTTATATCTCATTTTATCTGATAATTATAGCTAGATTGATCCGTTTATTATTTTCTTCTTAAATAATACTCGGGTCAGACTGAGATTTTACAAGTGCTTCCTCTTGACTCCTTATCGGACCATCATCTGACTTTTGGCTAACTGCTTTAGCTTAGTAGTTTTTGGTTGTATACATTTGAGATTTAGACTCCTTGATGTATACGTATTCTTTTGCCTAGCACTTGTATCTATTCTTTTTGATATTGTGGACCTTATTTGACTACTACTCTGATGTACACTTTCACGTGCTATATTCATATCTATTTCCACCTTTGTGATATGAATTGTCTGTGACTGATTTGTGTTCTGTTTATTTCTATATTTGTTTTCTGAAGATTACATAAAGCCACTGTGTAGTAGCTTTGAGTTTGTGTCGGTATGTCGGATTTCCCCTTGAGATGAAAAGTTATATTTTTATCTGGCATATCGGTACTCGCACAAAGCAATTATACAGATGGTCGCTCCTCAACAGCCTTATTCTCCGTGCTAGTCGACAGCATTACACCGTAGTGTTCTTGGCTAGCATGGGTATAGAGGTGAGGCGTTACAGCTTGGTATCAAAGCCAAACTTCGGAACAATGTAGAATAATTTAACAAGGATCATCGTCCTAAGTCCATCTTAGGAGTCATGCTTTAGGATTTAATTCGAGTCTTCGTATCGATTCATCCTATTTTTTATGATTCCTTGTTTTATCTATCAAGATTTCTTGATATCTATTTTGAGAATAACTTTTCTTCTTCTTTCTTTCTTAAAGAAGCGAAATGGTGGACCTGGCCGTCCCAGCGCCGGTCAATCTTGTGCTACTCCCCAGGATGGAGTATTTATGTCTGCCCGGCAGCTTATTGATCCTTTAAAGAATGCTCAAGCTGTCAGACCCATTCCTGAACCTACTCATCCTAGATCCGGTTTTGCACATTTGTGCAGAGACTACACCGATTTGGGTGGAGGCCATTCAAGGGATCCAAGGGTGTCATAGAAATTTAAGCTTGGCTCAAATCATGCGATCGTATCTTTTCTCGCATGAACCTTATTGATCTACATCGAGTCCAAGTGGCTTCTAGCATGCTCCAAGAAAGAGCGTTAGATTGGTATGAGCTCTTGACTTTGGAGATTATCGAAGCGGATCTTACTGGGGAGCAATTCCGGGAACGATTCGAGCTAAAGTTTGTGCCGGAGGCTGAAAAAGTAACTTTAGCACGACGTTTTATTGACCTTGTTCAAGGTGAATCTTCTGTGACAGACTATGTCTCATCTTTCGAATCTCTTTCTAAGTACGGGATCGAGTATATAAATACCCCATTGAAGAAAAATCAGAGATTTTTCTATGGCTTAAATAAGAATCTTAAGAAGCCATTACTCCTGAAACTTGAAGTTTCATTTGATCAGCTTATTGATGTCGCTCTTTGTCTTGAAGAGACCGATAGAGAAAGTAATGTTGAAGTTGTGGTTGCCAAATAGAATTTTAACGACAACATGAAGAGGCCTATTAAATTCAAAGGCCCCACTTCCAACAAGAAAGGGAAGCAACAAATTCCGGTAGCAAAGACTCCTACCCCTAGTCGTGGTCAATGCTACAATTGTGGTTCCACGGACCATTATGCAAGGGAGTGTCCGAAACCCCTTATTTGTCGTTATTGCAAAAGTTCAGGTCATCTTTTATCGTCGTGTCCTAGGCTTCCAAGCAAGAGAGGGGGAAAGTTGCAAGCCCTTAACAACTCTTCTCTTGGTCAAGGTATTTTTCACTCAATCCTTGATGGCATCATTTTATTCTTTAAGACCGCATGGTGAGGAAAGTGTTATTTCTCTCATCTAAATAGTTTATGAAACTTTCCGGTATTTTTGAGCTTGTCTTAGGATTATCACCTAAGTAATCTTTTGTGTGGTGCTAAGGTCTTTTCAGTTCGACTTTACCACCGGTTTTCATTTGCCACGAGTTGCGGGAGTTAGCATTCCACTTACTGCATTCCGCACTCGTTACGATTATTATGAATGACTTATTATGTCATTCGGTTTATCCAGCTTATTTCATCCATTTTACAAATCGAATACTCTATGAATATTTCGATGAGACCATTCTAGAATTTATTGATTTTGGATGAAAATAGCAATTTAAAAATTTTGTAAATCTTTTCATAAGATTTATTTATAAGTAAGATTGGATTTTTGTTCTTGAAACGAATGTTCTTAAAAGTTTTTAAGAAACATGTTTATTATCTAGAAGATAATTTTGTGATTGTATTGCCCATTGAGTGCTTTAAGAATTTTTGTCGATGCACTTGATCAACGTTATCGATAAAAATCTCCTAAACGCTTTGATGAGACAGTCAGACACAATATATTGACTTGTAAAAATGTAAATTTTTCTAGAAAGATCATTACATAAAGATAAATGTAATTTTAAAAATTTTAGCTTTTCGGGATAGAAGATTATTTAAAAAGAACTCTTCCTTTCGATACTCTTATTCTTGTGATTCCTGAAGGGGAACCAAGACTTTGCTATTTGTACCGATGCTTATCGTATTGGTTTGAGTGTCGTTCTCTTGCAAAAGAGAACGTGCTATAATTTATGTTTCTTAATCATTAATGCCCGTCGAGACAAGATATGTCATTCTAATGCTCGCGGCTATTGATTCCACTTTTAGAATTTGGCACCATCATTTTCGGATGAGAAATTTATTCTCTACCCCGATCATAAATCTTTGGAATACTTATTTTCTCATAAGGAACTTAATGTTAGCTAGAGTTCTTTGCATCTTATGATCTTGATATTCTTTCTATTCCCGAGGGGAAATCGTGTTGCCAATGCCTTTAGTCGTAGGCAACGAGTGGTTGATTCTTTGATGAGGTCTGAATTGAATTATCTTTTTATCAAGTTCATCGGGCGTTTTGATGTACTTCGTTTTATTGAGTTTTATCTCATTTATTTTATGGACTTGCGTCTGATGTTCTTTTACGGTGTTCGGTTCATTGGACGTACCGTTTTTGTACTATGTCGGTGTTTCGAAATTGTTCGAGCTTTGGTTCATTGGGCGTACCGTTTTTGTACTACGCTGTTGTCCCAGATTATTTGAGTTTCTAGACTCTCGGGCGTACTGTTATTATACTACGTCGTTGCACCAGCTCAATTTTCTCATATCCATGACGTTTTCTCATGTCTTTCTACTACGGAAATGCCTTAGGGATTCCGATTTTTATTCTTGAGCCCGGTGTTATTGAGGAAATTGAAGTTTCACCAGATTTGATTTATGAGCAACATTCCATTCACATCATTACTTCGGAGGTTGAGCGCCTTCGGAATAAAGATGTCCTTTTTGTGAAAGTTCAATGGTTCTCAGATCCTAAGGATTGCTCTCGGAAATCCTGGGAATTCATCGAGCGATCCCGTTCAGGCTTCTCTTCCATGCTCTTTATGGTGAACTTCCTATTTCAAATTTCTTTTTTGTTGATATGCTTTTATGGTTGTTACTCTATATTTTATTCTTAAGTATTGCGAGGACGCAATTTCTTTAAGGAGGGTAGTCTGTAACAACCCGCATATTTATCGATTGTGTATTTAAATATTTTATTTAAATGTTTTATCGTTAGTCGGATTTTAGTCCGAAAAACTACTTTTTGCAAACTGTCGAATTAGGACTTGGGACCACTTCCATTGAGTTCAAAATATCGTTTGCGACCTTTTTGAGTATAAACTCCGATATGTTTGGAGCTAGCTAAAAATTTGACCTTTTTCACGTTGGGTTTGGGTTCGGCCCACTAGCCAACTTAATACCCAAATCTGAACCACCTCTCCCCATTCACCCTCACATCCTTCTCTTTTCAGTTCTAAAGCAAAAATGGTGGAAGAGAATGGGAAATAGAAATCCAAAACCCTAGTTTCCATTTGCAAATCAATTTTTAGCTTCAAACTCAAGAGAACCCATTGGTAAGCATCCTCTTCTTCTTCTCCAACTCATTCTCCTTCCAATTTCATAATTTCCTAAACCTAACTTAGGAAATATTTTATATTTAAGCTTATATTGAAGCTTCTTGAGTCCTTATTAAGGAGGAATTGATCTTAGCTTGTTTTAAAAGCTTCTCCTTCATTGATTTGAGTTTAAAGGTGAGATTTTTATCTCACATCTATGCCTATATTTATCTTCGATTGTTAGGTATGAATTCCGAACACTTATTCTTGTGCAATTGCTTTTGGTTTTGATTGATCTGGTGAATATTCCCATTTTTGGTGTTTTGGGTTCAATTCTTTAAAAATCATAGCTTTGATGTTTTTGGCGATGAACCAAAGAGCTTCTATGGCCGGGTAGTCGATTGGCGTAAACCTTTAGTGCCGTTGCTCGACCGTTTGCAAATTGAGGGAGTTTGCACTTCTTTTGGAATAGGGTAGGAAGTGCAAGACTACTTTAAGGACCAGGTATTTTTAACCATTCGCATCCATTATAAGTGTATAGGTAGACACTCATGCCGGAATTGAATTGCTCAAAATATCGCGTTGTAAATAAAAATTTGGCAAATCCCAGAATATACGGTAAATAAAAATCACAGACACAGAATAATAATAATGCAGCGGAAGTAAAAGAAATAGTAGTTCATGAAGCTACTATATAAAAATATCAGAGTTACATAAAATACAATAGAAGAAATAAAGTACAAAGGAAGTCTCACTACATAGAAGTCTACTAATACAAGAGCTGAAAGGAACAACAGACTGCGAAGGATGAAACTTGACAAGTAGATAATCTCCAGCGATATCAATCTCCAGAAAGTGGGAATCCAAATCTATGAATAACTCAGGCTGACCCGAGCGTAAATAAAAATACAAACACTCGAGTTAGGACACTGACGCAGCGGATAATTGACAAAACGATATGGATCGATGAAAGTAGCAATCGGTGGATTGAAGATACTTAAATGCCCAAATTCATTGATCACAAAGATACCGAATTCTAGCTATCTTCGATACGTTGATCGCGCACGATATCGTGAGAGAAGATCTTAAATTCTTCAAGCGTTGATCAAGCGCACTTGATTCCGCGAATCGGCTTCAACAATCGTTGATTCGAGCGCACTCGAATAACCGAAAGTGGAGATAGGAGATTACACTCAACTACCGATTTAAATTGAAAGCACAACGCTAACAAAAGATAATTTTATTCCAAAATAAATCAACCAACAAAATGACACAACACTGCTATTTATAGCTTTTACAACGCAACGCAATCAAAACATCACCAGACTCTTAGGTCGTTCGCGTCTTACGACCTATCTTAGGTCGGTAGCGACTTAACAACAGCGACTCAACGCTACAGTCAACACATAACAGCGCTGCACCGGACGACCTACGACTCAACAAGGTCGTGAGCGACCTAAATGATCAACACAACACGACTTACGGCTTACAAACACAATACAACACGTAGCCACAAACTCGGACGACTTAAAACACACGACTCACGACCTATACTTGATATGGCTTAACGACCTAAACAAGGTCGCGACCTTACTCCAAGCAGTTTAACCCTTCAGCGACTTATCGTAGGTCGGTACCAAGATAAGGTCGATGCGACCTAAGTATTAGCTTCTGGATGTCTTTACAAGACCTAACTAGGTCGTAGGTCGAGATTGTCTTTAAGGAAATATCGGAGCGACCTATCTTAGGTCGTAATTCGTTAGGTAATTTAGGTCGTCCACGACCTAAATGAAAATGCACCTTAGCTTGCTTAGGTCGTAACTCAGCACAGTTAGCTCGTTCTTCATCACTAGGTCGTACCCGACCTAAGACATGTCTGTTAACTCGTAAGTCACTAGGTCGTATTTCATTAGGTTGGAGCTCGTTAGGTCGGAACTCTTCATCTTGTGACTTCTTAGGTCGTACTCGACTTAAAAACAAGTTAGGTCGGATCCAACCTATATCTTCGTCTCTCTGGGCTGCATCATCCTCCCCTGGTTAAGAAAAATTCGTCCTCGAATTTGTGCCCTCTTCTTCCATACCAAGATCATCCCCATGATACGGTATAAGATGTTTAACATTAAACACGTCAGAAATGTACACATACTCCGGCAGCTTCAACTTATAAGCATTTTCATTAATCCGTTTCACAACTTCTACAGGACCAACTTTTTTGGCTTTCAATTTGTTATAAGCGCCCACTGGAAAACGATCCTTTGTTAACACAGCATACACTAAATCACCTTTGTTAAATTTAACATTTCGTCACCCTAAATCTGCAGTTCACTTATACTTCTCATTTGCTTTCACCAATCGTTCCTGAATGATTTTATGACATTCAGTTAATTCATCAACAAAATCAACAGCTCGTTTAACCGTCCCCTTTGGTGGTGGAACTGCTAAATCCAACGGTCCCCTTGGCAAACTTGAATATATGATCTGAAATGGACTGAATCCCGTACTACGATTCACTGCATGATTATGAGCAAACTCTGCTTGGCATAACTTCATGTCCCAACTCTTCAGATTATCCTTCACAAGACATCGCAACAAATTTCCCAATGATCTGTTAACAACTTCTGTCTGTCCATCTGTCTGCGGATGATAAGCGCTACTAAATTTCAGCTTTGTTCCCACCATCTTCCACAAACTTAGCCAAAATTGACTCAGAAAGCGAGTATCCCTATCCAACACAATAGATTCTGGTAATCCATGAAGTCGATAGATCTCCTTGAAAAACAACAGAGCAACACGAACAGCATCTGCCGTCCTTTTACAAGCAATAAAATGCACCATCTTCGAGAAACGATCCACCACAACATATATCGAGTCATTTCCCCTTTGCGTTCTCGGCAAACCCAACACGAAATTCATGCTGATATCAACCCATGGTTTAGTCGGTATAGGTAACGGCATATACAACCCTGCATTTGTCGCTGTTCCTTTCGAAACCTGACAGATATGACATCTCTGAACAAACCTTTCAACTTCCTTCCTCATTGACGGCCAAAAATAAGATTGAGAAATCGAATGCAACGTACGATCACGGCCCACATGTCCTTCCTCATGCAACTCCTTGATAATCTTCATTCTCAAACTACAGTCTGGAATACATAATCGATTCCCCTTGAACAAGAATCCATCAACCAACACAATTTCATCAGTATCCCCATCCTTAACTTTCTCAACGAGCTTTGCAAAGTAAGGATCCTCCTCAAACAACGCTGGCAATAATTCAAACCCTATCACCTCCACATTCATTGTAGTCAACAAATGACTCCTCCTACTCAAAACATCAGCCAGATGATTCGTCACCCCTGATTTGTGTTTCGCGACAAAAGTAAACTGCTGTAAAAAGGCAATCCACGATGCATGTCTCGCGGAAATCTTATCCTGCCATTGCAAATGCTTCAAAGCCTCATGATCAGTGTAGAGAACAAACTCCTTATGGAACAGATAGTGTCTCTAATGTTTTACTGCTTGCACCATAGCATAAAACTCAACATCGTATGTACTATATCTCATCTTTGCCCCTGATAACTTCTCACTAAAGTATGCAATAGGACGTCCCCTCTGACTCAACACTCCTCCAATACCAAATTTTGACGCATCAGTATTCAATTCAAACAACAATTGAAAATCTGGTAAAACAAGAATAGGTGCTATTGTTAACAGTTCCTTGATCTTCTTAAAAGCATTCCTGGCTTCCTCTGACCATAAAAACTGTTTCCCTTTCATGCAATCAGCAACTGGAGCCATCACGCTACTGAAGTGTGGAATAAATCTTCGGTAGAATGACGCTAGCCCATGAAAACTTCTCACCTCTGTAATTGTCCTCGGCTGTGGCCAATTCCTGACTGCTTCAACTTTATTCTGGTCCACCTGGATTCCCTTCTCAGACACAACATATCCCAAATATAATACACTTCGAGTCATGAACACACATTTCTTCGTAGCTGCATAAAATTGTTCCTCATGAAGAATAATTAACACCTTTCTCAAATGCTCTACATGCTCCTCCGTACTTCCACTATATATCAGAATATCATCGAAATAAACTACCACAAACTTTCCAATGTATGGTCTGAAAATTTGATTCATCACCCTCATGAATGTACTCGGTGCATTCGATAGACCAAATGGCATAACCATCCATTCGTATAGACCCTCCCTGGTTTTAAAAGCAGTCTTCCACTCATCACCCGATCTAATACGAATTTGATGATATCCGCTCTTTAAATCAATCTTCGAAAAGATAGTTGCCCCACTCAACTGATCTAGCAAGTCATCCAATCTTGGCATAGGAAATCTGTAGCGAACAGTAATCTTGTTCAAAGCTCTACTATCGGTGCACATTCTCCATGTTCCATCCTTCTTCGGCACCAACAAAGCTGGTACCGCACAAGGACTCAAGCTTTCCTCAACATGTCCCTGCTCTAACAACTCTTCCACTTTCCTTCGCAACTCCTCGTGTTCCTTTGGACTCATTCGGTAATGTGGTCTATGCGGTAATACTGCTCCCGGAACAAGATCGATTTGATGTTGAATGTCTCTCAGTGGCGGTAAATCCTTAGGCAACTCTTCTGGAAATACGTCTTCAAATTCTTTCAAAACTGGTTTCGCTTCTTCTGGAATTTCAACCTCTTCATGACTCTCTCGTCCAATCAACAAATAGACTTCAGGCTCGTCTTCCACTTCCCTAACAAACTCCTTCAAAGATAGTAAAGTTTTTAGCTGTTCAATCTCCTCCAACTTGCTTTCCTTCTGTTGTTGCTTCTTAGGAACTAAAATAATCTTAGTACCTTCAAACATGAAACTATAGCTATTAGCACGTCCATCATGTTGTACCGCTCTATCAAACTGCCATGGTCTGCCCAACAATAGATGGCACACATCCATGTCCACAACATCACACCAAATTTCATCTTTGTATTTCTTCCCAATTGAAAAATTCACACAAGCTCTTCGCCCAACTTTCACTTCACCACCCCTCCTTAACCATGCTAGCTTGTACGGTTTAGGATGCTTCTCAGTTTTCAAGTTCAACTTCCTTACTGCTTCAGTAGAGATAATATTGTCACAACTCCCAGCATCAATGACGAACTTGCAAACTTTTCCCAGAATAGTGCATGTGGACTGAAATATGTTATTCCTCAACCAACTGTTTTCCTCTTCTTGTTTCGGTGCCAAATAACTTCTCCTCATCATTAAATTACACCCTTCATCTCCTGACAACAAATCTTCCTCCTCAACTAGTAATGAATTAGAACATTCTGCATCTACTTCCTCTTCTTCAATCTCTACGACCATTGCTCTCTTCTTCGGCTTCGGACATTCATTGCTTTTGTGACCCAACTCCTGACAATTGTAACATATGAAACTGCTATTAACCTTCGCCTTCTCAGCCTCCTTCACCACTGGTTTACTGATAGGTTTAGAAACAGTAGAACTTCCGCTAACACCCTTCACTTGATTGTTGGAATTTGTAAACACACCACCTCCACGTCTTCCCTGCTTCTCCCAAGCCAACGCTTTCTGATGTGCTTCTGCCACAGATCTTGGATCGAACATATTAACCATATCCTGAATCTGCATTCGCAACCCTCCAACAAACCTAGCAGTCAGCTGTTCTTCCGTCTCCATAATATCATTTCTGGCAATGAGTTGGTAAAATTCATCTGCATAATCATTAACTGACTTCGTCCCTTGCCTCAGATTCTGCAATCTCTGGTACATAAGTGATTGATAGTTGTATGGGAAAAATGTAGCTCTCATCATTTTCTTCATCTTATCCCACGATTCAATCTTTGACTTTCCCATTCTCTCCCTTGTAAGTTTAGTTTGCTGCCACCATGCCAAAGCTCTCCCCCTCAGCCTTGTAGCAACTAACTTCACCCTTCGATTCTCCGGAACCTCCTTGAAATCAAAGATCTCTTCAACATTAGACAACCAATCTAAGAACTCTTCAGCTACCATTCCACCCTTGAATTTTGGAATTTCCATCTTCATTCCCGATTCCCATCGACCATCATCATCTACATCCCGGTATGAATTTCGAATTTGGTCTCGATCTTGATAATGAATGCTAGCTCTATCACCCTCTTCATTGAAATCAAATGTACGTCTATATCGATCTCGACCATCAACATCCCTTCGATCACGCATGTCTCTTCTACTATGTCTCTCTTCATCTCTATATGGCTCATTTTCAAACTCTCGTGGAGTTCTTCTCTCTTCATGTTCATAGTCATGGTGATCTCTTCTCGATGAAATTGATGTTTCTCTTCTCTCTCTAAAAGATTGCGGTGATACCCTCCTCGCTTCCGTAACCGATAGCGAAACTCAGTTTCCTCTATGGTTCGAGATTGGTGATCTCCTCCTTTGAGTTTGATTCAAATCATTCATCAATTTCTCAAACTTTCCAATGCCTTCATCAAATTTCTCATTAATGTGTTGTTCCATTAGTTCGGCTTCTTCTCTTCTATACAACGCTTCAACATTTTGATGAGATTAGCTCTCCTTGGTGGCATGATTGAATTAACACAAACACTTCAACAAATCTTCAAAAATTCTTCAAATTTCAACAAAACACAAGTCACGGCTCTACACTAGCTCGCACAACTCCTTAGCTCGCTCGGCTTGAACTTCACACTTCAACACAACATAAGGCACGTCCTATGCTTCTATCTCGGGTCAAACACTTTTGCACACTTCGATCCAAAAGGCTATGGATCAAATGTTCCAAACTTGTGGCAACTTCAATAAGAACACAACGAACAACAACTTCAAACTTCAACTTCAAAAATTGGCTCCAAGACTCGGCTTAGCTATGATTGGCTAAGTCTAGCTCTGATACCAAAACTGACGCAGCGGATAATTGACAAAACGATATGGATCGATGAAAGTAGCAATCGGTGGATTGAAGATACTGAAATGCCCAAATTCGTTGATCACAAAGGTACCGAATTCTAGCTATCTTCGATACATTGATCGCGCACGATACCGTGAGAGAAGATCTTCAATTCTTCAAGCGTTGATCAAGCGCACTTGATTCCACGAATCGGCTTCAACAATCGTTGATTCGAGCGCACTCGAATAACCGAAAGTGGAGATAGGAGATTACACTCAACTACCGATTTAAATTGAAAGCACAAAGCTAACAAAAGAGAATTTTATTCCAAAAAAATCAACCAACAAAATGACACAACACTGCTATTTATAGCTTTTACAACGCAACGCAATCAAAACATCACCAGACTCTTAGGTCGTTCGCGACTTATGACCTATCTTAGGTCGGCAGCGACTTAACAACAGCGACTCAACGCTACACTCAACACATAACAGCGCTGCACCGGACGACCTACGACTCAACAAGGTCGTAAGCGACCTAAATGATCAACACAACACGACTTACGACTTACAAACACAATACAACACGTAGCCACAAACTCGGACGACTTAAAACACACGACTCACGACCTATACTTGATATGGCTTAACGACCTAAACAAGGTCGCGACCTTACTCCAAGTAGTTTAACCCTTCAGCGACTTATCGTAGGTCGGTACCAAGATAAGGTCGATGCGACCTAAGTATTAGCTTCTGGATGTCTTCACATGACCTAACTAGGTCGTAGGTCGAGACTGTCTTTAAGGAAATATCGGAGCGACCTATCTTAGGTCGTAACTCGTTAGGTAATTTAGGTCGTCCACGACCTAAATGAAAATGCGCCTTAGCTTGCTTAGGTCGTAACTCGGCACAGTTAGCTCGTTCTTCATCACTAGGTCGTACCCGACCTAAGACATGTCTGTTAACTCGTAAGTCACTAGGTCGTATTTCAGTAGGTCGGAGCTCGTTAGGTCGGAACTCTTCATCTTGTGACTTCTTAGGTCTACTCGACTTAAAAACAAGTTAGGTCGGATCCAACCTATGTCTTCGTCTCTCTGGGCTGCATCAGACACACATACTTATACAATGTATACCAACTCAAGTGAACTGTAGTAAATGTACAAGTAACTTAGAAGATGCTTGGGACCGCCCATCCTCTAAGGATCCGTTAAACTATTTACTATGTATTAATATACGCTATATACAGTAGTGTCTAATCAGTAAAGTATAATCATATAGGAAATAGCGTTAAGGGGATGGCGAACCATAACGCGGTCAGATATTTAAAACCAAAATCGTAGTGGGCTCGATATAAGGATATGACACGGCACGTGAGGCAATGCTAGGGTGGATACACCGTTTGCACTCCCGGACCGGTGGTGACGGCAAGCCAGCAGCTTCCGCCCACCTCGAACAATACCCCCGAATCAATGTGGCGCCACCGTATCGAATCACAAAAGTAATAGAATGTTTTTCGATAGAGCATGCTCGATGAAAGGGTGCGACCCTTTGTGTAGCCCGGTATTGCTCCTGTTTTAGTCAAATATGCCAACTCACGGGAGTTGGTCCACGTAATATACCTCGAGAACGTTGCCACAATCCTACTTCGTTCTGGAATCTCCACCGCGTACACAGTTGTTAAAGTGGTTTTCGGTATTGGCCAGTTATAAGACAATATCCGATCCCGGTCTCTTTAATAACCAATCGTTACTATAACCCGTAGTTATAACTTTAAAACAATATTTTATATTTCAAAATAAAATATCATTTCAACCCAAATCTTTATCAAAATAAAGATTAAATCATTTCCAAACCATTTCAATGTATCATCATACCATATCTTTCAATTCAAATATTTATCAAAATAAATATCAAGTCATTTCTAACCATTTCAATATATTATCATATCCTTTCAAAACATCCTTTCAAATCATTGTAATATATCAAAATGTTATAACCTTTCAAAGCTTCATTTCTAGAATATCATATCTTTCAGAACTTCTTTTCAAATCATTTTAATATCAAAATATCATATCTTTCAAAACTTCGTTTCAAATCATTTTAATATATCAAAATATCATATCTTTTCAAAACCACATTTCAAATCATTTTAATATATCAAAATAGCTATTTTTTCAAAACCACATTTCAAATCATTTCAATATACCAAAATATCATATCTTTCAGTACCACATTTCAAATCATTTTAATATATCAAAATATCATATCTTTTCGAAACCACATTTCAATCATTTTAATATATCAAATAGTTATATTTCAAAACAAATTACTTCATTTTAAATCATAAAAATGAAGTTATTACATTGAATAATTAAATTCCAAAAATTTAAACTTTTCAATGTTCATTTATGCATTTAAATTTATTAAAACAATGAAAATTCAAGTTTCGCAGCATTTGGAAAATGCTACAGAAAGTTACATTCAAAACAATTCAATTTAACAAAAGACAGCATTTAAAATGCTGCTAATTAGCTTCAAATATTCAATAGAATTTCACAAACACTTATTTTTTTATTTAAATAATTTTTAACTTATAAATCATACGTTTTCCCATTTATAAGCATCATATAATTTTTCTTAAATTCATGACTTTATAAAGTTAAGTTTCCTTTCAAAAATCAATATTTATTAATAATTCACTTATTAAATTTCAACATTCAAATTTAAATTCATTACATTAAATTTCAACTTAACACTTAAGTTTAAAATTTCAAATATAACTTAATTCCATTTTATTTAACTTTACCTAAAATTTCACTTTTAAACCAAATTCATAAATTCCAATTTAAGTTATATTTCCAAATTCAACTCAATATTCACTCCTGAACATTTTAACTTTATTCAAAAATCATTAATATGTTATAAAATCATTTTAAATTAATCTAAATTCAAAATATCATAAATTTATCATATTTTCAAAGTTAATTTAAATTCCATTAAAAATTAAATCAAAATTTCCAAAATAACTTACATTCAGATTATCTAACTTTTCCATAATTTATTTAACTTATAGATTTCTAGAAAATCAACAATACTTTACAAAAATTATATTTTTATATGATTTTAAATCAAAATATTATAATGATTAAATTTCTAAAATATTTTAAAATTTTTAGAAAAATATATTTTAACTATTGGCCTGTATATAATTTTCTACGCTAGGTAAAGTGATACGGGTAATATATCATTTCGACCCGTAATTTACAAAGAAAAATCTGTGTTTTATCATTTCAAACCCGCAGTCCCAAGTAAATAAAATAAGTTAAAAATCGTTCAGGCCTATCATTTCAGCCCATAACAATTTTCCCCTATTCTAAAGTTCGTTCGGGTATGTGT
This sequence comes from Allium cepa, assembly GCA_030765085.1. Lineage (NCBI taxonomy): Eukaryota > Viridiplantae > Streptophyta > Magnoliopsida > Asparagales > Amaryllidaceae > Allium > Allium cepa. Next base: position 770,402,072 of record CM060937.1, on the reverse strand, counting down.
CATTTCAACCCATAGTCATTCTAATCTAAAGGAAACTTGCAGTGTGATAAACTGATAAAATAGAAGAACAACAAAATGTAATAGTAACGTATGTTATAACAGGTGTTTAAGCATGGGTGAACATCATAAAATCATAATATAGCAGGTGTAACATGATAATGCATTTTATACGTTCAAAAGGGGTCAATTTACTAGTTATATATGTACATATTGTCTTGTGAGAATAACTCACATGTTCGAAGCTGGAGATCGCTGCCAAAGCATACATACCGACACTAAGAAGGCATGACAACATGAATACGATAAGATAGTGGAGAGCCAAAGTAATTAGACTTGTTCAAATATTTACACAAAACAATGCAAATATATGTAAGTTTCAACGCAAGTTATCACCAAATAACATTATGAACAAAAGCCCAAAACAACATCGAACGAATTGCACTTGTGCTCAACCTCATGTACTTCAGTTAGGAACTGATTAGACTCAGCTAATTCAGGGAATTGGGTCAGGTTTGGGTGTGACAAGGGTCGGCCTACACATGGGTTTGAAGGTGGGCTTAGTCTAGGTGCATAAAACTAGGCGTACAAGGCTAAAACTATGCAACATACATCATTTGTTGCTCTTGTTTGGTTCGTCTAGAGGCTAGGTGGGCCCAACCAGTGGTGCAGGTGGTGATGGGTGATGTGGAAGAGGGTGGGGTCAGGTCATAGGTGGTGGTGGTGGTGGCGGAAAATGGTGGTAGAAGGAGGAGATGACAATTCTAGGCCATAAGTGATAGTTTGCGATGGTTTTTGGTGGATTTTGTAGTGGTCCTTACCATTGATGGTCTCGACCTAAAATGGAGAGGTTGTAGGATGGGTGATGGTCAGAGGAAAGGGGTGGTAGAGGTCAGGTCAGATCATGTTGAGGAGGGGCCAAGCTATGAAGGTGAGAACAAGCACAAAATTAAAAATAGAAAAGTAGAAAAACAAAGGAAGAAGAAGATAATTTTTACCTTAAATCCTTCAAGCCATGGCCGTATTTTTTTTTAGATGAGAAATGGATCTGAGATCCACGTGAAAAATGAAGGAGGAAGTCACGGCTAAAAACAAAAAAAAAAACAAAAAAAAGGTCAAAGAGTAAATGAGGAAACTGTAAAAGAAACGACTTAAGTTTCAAAAGCTTTTAAAACCTTTCAACTTTCTTAAATTTATTTATATACCTTGATATTTATGGAAACAATAATAATCCCAGATAAAATTTAGAAAATTTATCAAAATATAAAAATATATATAATATTTATTAATTATAAATTTAAATTAAGGAAAATAGCTAGAAATAGTAAACTAGTCTAGAAAATTTGAAATTACATGAAATAAATTTAGAAAATTCGTATGAGCTTGTAATATATTTTTAAACATAAATAATAATATAAAATAAAAGTAAATTCACAAAATAAATAAATAAAATAAATTTAAATAAAATTTTAATGAAGAAAATAGCAGAAAATAACAAAACAGCCTTTTAAAAAAAGGAAATCAACACAGTAAACTTTGGAAAAATTATAACATCACTTTAAAAATATTTAAAAGACAAAATATACTTAAAATAACATACTAACACATATAAAAAAAATTAAGTTTAAAGAAAATAGAAAAAGATTTAAAGAAATTGCTTAAAAATCCAAAACGGTGTCCAGAAATTACAATAAATCACCATTGACTTTGGAAAATTGTTTACTTCATTTTAAAATTATTATAATACAAAAATATACATAAAATAACATATTAAAATAAAATATGACAAAGAAAATAAGATTTATATAATTTAAAATAGACAAAATTGTTAAATAAATCAAATTACACTCAAAATTGAAATGTACATAACTTTTACAGTTTAAGTCCGTTTTCAACGAAACGAAAAGCAGTGTTCAGTTATTACATCTATTTTCATAACAAAAGGTAAAATTTAAGATTTAAAATGATTTTAATTTTAATTTTAAAGGTCAAAGTTTAAACAGTTTGAGTAGAAATTCACCTTTTTAGTAAAATGTCCAATTTACACTATTCTGAACTATATATCACTTAATAGACAGCATTTATATTTCAAATGAAATATTTGAAATAAAAATGAATTTAAAATAAGTAAAATAGAAAATAAAGTCAAATTTAAAATATATAGGCAAAATTCTAGGGTTGTTACACTCTCCCCCACTCAAAACTTTTCGTCCTCGAAAAGGGATGAGGTACGGAAAAGCACAGAAAAAGATAGAGTGAAATAGGATTAAGATAAGATGACAAGAAGATTGAAGTTATACCTGATAACTGTAGTTATAGGTAAGTTTCGCAAGGTGGAGTTGATCTTTCCAAGAATCTCTAAAATCAAGAACACAAGCACGCAAAAATAGATTCAAAATGAGTACCAAAGATTATCAAAGATTATAGAAAGATTTGTAAGCAGAAAGAATATAGAAAGATGCCTATACCAGTCTATAGCAAGATAAGGATGATAAGGACAACCAAAAGATAGTTTGAAAAACAAAATAAGGAAATAAATTTGAAAGCGTGGAAATTTCAACTTAAATTTTTTTTCCCTTTTTTTTTCATAAGTTAAATAAATCTTTAACTATCTCAAATTTCATTATCTTATTATCCAATCATCTTAAATTAACAATTTTTTTTACCATGGGTTTGAAAGATAATCATTTATTACACTCACAATGTACTTAATAAATTTTATTCTTCTTTATTCCTAATTAAAATTAAATTTATTCGTCTCAATATGTGTATCACTTATGTTAAATATACTTTGACTTATTATAACTGCTTTGATTTATTCTTAGTTCTTTTAACATTATTTTATTGTAAGTTATTCAATTACCCTTTATTATATTTACCTCTTGTTAATCATTTTATAATTAAAATTTAAGTGTATAACATTTATTATAACCACTCAAATTTTATTTACAAAATCTTTTATATTGTACATTATCCAATTACATTGTTAACTTCTGAAAATTTAAGTTAAGTTATATTTGAATGCAATTGTATTATACAAATAAAACTTTCCAATTCAATCATTTCAAGCTTAAATCATTAAATCCAAATTTTTGATTTTCTTTTTATAACTAAAATAAAATTTAAGAATTAAATTTCCAATTTCTTCAAACCATTTAGAGATAACTAATGGTATGTACATAGTTTATCAAATCAAATTTAAATCATATATCTATATATATATTATAAATCAAGTCATATTTTAGAAATTCAATTCAAATCAATTTGATTTACCAAAACAAAGCTGTAGTAACTCTATAGAGCGGTCTCTTTACTTCGAAACTCGAAAATGAATGTCGGTGATGCTGCAGTCATCACCGAAATTATTTTCCCAGCGACAAAGAGAAGAACATTAATTTTTAAACTTTAAAATCCTTTGGAAACATATTCTTATTCGAAAATACTTTAAATAATATACTTTAAAACTTAAACACAATGTTTGAAACCATCGAAAATTAAATTTCTCAAATTTCTTGTTTTAACTTCATTTCAGTTCCCAAATCAATTTATAAACAACTATTTATAAATTAATTTATAGAACAATAAATGATAAATTAAGTATTATCATTTCAAATGATTAATTTAAATCATTTTATTAAGTTCCATAAATTTACTTATATATCAAAATTTATTTCATTAACCAAGTTTAAAAAAAAATATTGTGTCAGTTTGTTATATCAATGTGTTTTAGAAATCCTATCGATGGCGTTGATTAGACGAATCGATCAGAAACCCAAATCAACATCAACTACCCAAACAACACAATATATAAAACAAAACATAGATATACAAGTACAATTCAAAATGTTTGGAAGTATAGATTGGAAACAAAAGTCAAGATGATTAAATAAAAATATAGGGAGGTGGATAAGCTTAAGTAAATCACGGGCAACCTTAACCGGGTCAACCGTGACTTAAAGAATAAGATCAATGTGAATTTTTTTGGGGTAAATCTACATTCGATCTCAAGAGTTAGAGTTTGGGATAACAAAAGATATTAGCATCTAAACCAAGGATAGATATAAATCTTTGGTGAATCGATGCTAATTGTAAAGGAGTTTCCCCCGTTTTCAATTCAATTTGAAATTGGCGTGACCGCCAACTCACTAAAAAGATCATTCGAAGCGGAGTTATGGAATACTCCAGAGTCAAAAAAAGATGAATAGTGAGGGACATGAATGGATTTTGCAACCGCAGGGAACGTTCTAAAATTCAAAGGAATCGAGTCAAAAAGGAAGAGATTCAAACTCGAATGAAAGTGATTCTGTAAATACATTCACTCCATATGCTGAGTTTTGCCTAGATCTACCAAAGCTCTAATACCAACTGTAACGACCAGGTATTTTCAACCATTCGCATCCATTATAAGTGTATAGTTAGACACTCATGCAGGAATTGAATTGCTCAAAATACCGCGTTGTAAATAAAAATTTGGCAAACCTCAGAATACACAGTATATAAAAATCACAGACATAGAGTAATAATAATGCAGCGGAAGTAAAAGAAATAGTTGTTCATGAAGCTACTATATAAATATATCAGAGTTACATAAAATACAATAGAAGAAATAAAGTACAGAGGAAGTCTCACTACATAGAAGTCTACTAATACAAGAGCTGAAAGGAACAACAGATTGCGAAGGATGAAACTTGACAAGTAGATAATCTCCATCGATTTCAATCTCCAGAAAGTGGAAATCAAAATCTGTGAATAACTCAGGTTGACCCGAGCGTAAATAAAAATACAAACACTCGAGTCGGGACATACATACTTATACAATGTAAACCAACTCAAGTGAACTGTAGTAAAGGTACAAGTAACTTAGAAGATGCTCGGGACCGCCCATCCTCTAAGGATCCGTTAAACTATTTACAATCTAGTAATATACGCTATATACAGTAGTGTCTAATCAGTAAATTATAATCATATAGAAAATTGCGTTAAGGGGATGGTGAGCCTTAACGCGAACGGATCTTTAAAACCAAAATCGCAGTGGGCTCGATATAAGGATATGACACGGCACGCAAGGAAATGCCAGGGTGGATACACCGTTTGCACTCCCGGACCGGTGGTGACGGCAAGCCAGCAGCTTCCGCCCACCTCGAACAACACCCCCGAATCAAAGTGGCGCCACATATCGAATAACAAAATTAATAGAATGGTTTTCGATGGAGCATGCTTGATGAAAGGGTGCGACCCTTTGTGTAGCCCGGTATAGCTCCCGTTTTAGTCATATATGCCAACTCACGGGAGTTGGGTCCATGTAATATACCTCGAGAACGTCGCCACAATCCTACTTCATTCTGGAATCTCCACTGCGTACACAGTTGTTAAAGTGGTTTTGGGTATTGGCCGGCTATAAGACAATATCCGATCCCGGTCTCTTTAACAAACAATCATTATTATAACCCGTAGTTATAACGTTAAAACAGTATTTTATATTTCAAAATAAAATATCATTTCAACCCAAATTTTTATCAAAATAAATATTAAATCATTTCCAAACCATTTCAATATATCATCATACCATATCTTTCAATTCAAATATTTATCAAAATAAATATCAAGTCATTTCTAAACATTTCAATACATTAAATTATCATATCCTTTCAAAACTTCCTTTCAAATCATTTTAATATATCAAAATATTATAACCTTTCGAAGCTTCATTTCTAGAATATCATATCTTTCAGAACTTCTTTTCAAATCATTTTAATATCAAAATATCATATCTTTCGAAACTTCGTTTCAAATCATTTTAATATATCAAAATATCATATCTTTTCAAAACCACATTTCAAATCATTTTAATATATCAAAATAGCTATATTTTTCAAAACCACATTACAAATCATTTCAATATACCAAAATATCAAATCTTTCAGTACCACATTTCAAATCATTTAATATATCAAAATATCATATCTTTTTGAAACCATATTTCAATCATTTTAATATATCAAATAGTTATATTTCAAAACAAATTACTTCATTTTAAATCATAAAAATGAAGTTATTACATTGAATAATTAGATTCCAAAAATTTTAACTTTTCAATGTTCATTTATGCACTTAAATTTATTGAAACAATGAAAATTCAAGTTTCGTACCATTTAGAAAATGCTACAGAAAGTTACATTCAGAACAATTCAATTTAACGAAAGACAACATTTAAAATGCTTTTAATTAACTTCAAATATTCAATAGAATTTCACAAACACTTATTTTTTTATTTAAATCATTTTTAAATTATAAAATCATACATTTTCCCATTTATAAGCATCATTTGTTTTTCTTAAATTCATGATTTTATAAAGTTAAGTTTCCTTTCAAAAATCAATATTTATTAATAATTCACTTATTAAATTTCAACATTCAAATTTAAATTCATTACATTAAATTTCAACTTAACATTTAATTTTAAAATTTCAAATATAACTTAATTCCATTTTATTTAACTTAACTTAAAATTTCACTTTTAAACCAAATTCATAAATTCCAATTTAAGTTATATTTCCAAATTCAACTCAATATTCACTCATGAACATTTTAACTTTATTCAAAGATCATTAATATGTTATAAAATCATTTTAAATTAATTTAAATTCAAAATATCATAAATTTATCATATTTTCAAAGTTAATTTAAATATAATTAAAAATTAAATCAAAATTTCCAAAATAACTTACATTTAGATTTTCTAACTTTTCCATAATTTATTTAACTTATAGATTTCCAGAAAATCAATAATACTTTACAAAAATTATATTTTTATTTAATTTTAAATCAAAATATTATAATGATTAAATTTCTAAAATATTTTAAAATTTTTAGAAAAACATATTTTAACTACGGGCCTGTATATAATTTTCTACGCTAGGTAAAGTGATACGGGTAATATATCATTTCAACCCGTAATTTACAAAGAAAAATTCAGGTTTTATCATTTCAAACCCGCAGTCACAAGTAAATAAAATAAGTTGAAAATCGTTCAGGCCTATCATTTCAGCCCATAACGATTTTCCCCTATTCTAAAGTCCATTCGGGTATGTATCGTTTCAACCCATAGTGATTCAAATCTAAAGGGAACTTGCAGTGTGATAAACAGATAAAATAGCAGAACAACATTATGTAATAGTAACAGATGTTATAACAGGTGTTTAAGCATGGGTGAACATCATAAAATCATAATATAGCAGGTGTAACATGATAATGCATTTTACAGATTCAAAAGGGGTCAATTTACTAGTTATATATGTACATATTGTCTGGTGAGAATAACTCACATGTTCAAAGCTAGAGATCGCTGCCAAAGCACACATACCGACACTAAGAAGGCACGACAACACGGATACGACAAGAAAGTGGAGAGCCAAAGTAATTAGACTTGTTTAAATATTTACACAAAACAATGCAAATATATGTAAGTTTCAACGCAAGTTATCACCAAATATGATTAGAAACAAAAGCCCAAAATAACATCGAATGAATTGCACTTGTTCTCAACCACATGTACTTCAGTTAGGCAGTGATTAGACTCAGCTAACTTAGGGAATTGGGTCAGGTTTGGGTGTGCAAGGGTCGTCCTACACATGGGTTTGAAGGTGGGTTTAGTCTAGGTGCATAAAACTAGGTGTACAAGGCTAAAACTATGCAACATACATCATTTGTTGCTCTTGTTTGGTTCGGCTAGAGGCTAGGTGGGCCAACCAGTGGTGCAGGTGGTGGTGGGTGGTGTGGAAGAGGGTGGTGGTCAGGTCAAAGGTGGTGGTGGTTGTGGCGGAAAATGGTGGTAGAAGGAGGAGATGACAATTCTAGGCCATAAGTAATAGTTTGTGATGGTTTTTGGTGGATTTTGTGGTGGTCCTTGCCATGGATGGTCTCGATCTGAAATGGAGAGGTAGTAGGATGGGTGATGGTCAGAAGAAAGGGGTGGTAGAGGTAAGGTCAGATCTGGTTGAGGCGGGGCCATGCTATGAAGGTGAGAACAAGCACAAAATTCAAAATAGAAAAGTAGAAAAACAAAGGAAGAGAAGTTAATTTTTACTTCAACTCCTTCAAGCCACGGCCGTATTTTTCTTTTAGATGAGAAATGGATCTGAGATCCAAGTGAAAAATGAAGGAGGAAGTGACGGCTAAAAAGAGAAAAAAAATTAAAAAAAGGGTAAAAGAGTAAATGAGGAAACTGTAAAAGAAACGACTTACGTTTCAAAAGCTTTTAAAACCTTTCAATTTTCTTAAATTTGTTTATATAACTTGATATTTCTGAAAATAATAATAATACTAGATAAAATTTTGAAAATTTATCAAAATATTAAAATAAATATAATATTTATTAATTATATAAATTTAAATTAAGGAAAATAGCTAAAAATAGTAAACTAGTCTAGAAAATTTGAAATTACATGAAATAAATTTAGAGCTTGTAATTACATGAAATAAAATTAGAAAATTCATATGAGCTTGTAATATATTTTTAAACATAAATAATAATATAAAATAAAAGTACATTCGCAAAATAAATAAATTAATTAAATTTAAATAAAATTTTAATGAAGAAAATAGCAGAAAATAAGAAAATAGCGTTTAAAAAAAATAACGCAGTAAACTTTGGAAAAATTATAACATCACTTTAAAAATATTTAAAAGACAAAATATACTTAAATAACATATTAACACATATAAAAAAAATTAACTTTAAAGAAAATAGAAAAAGATTTAAAGAAATTGCTTAAATATCCAAAACAGTGTCCAGAAATTACAATAAATCACCATTGACTTTGGAAAATTGTTTACTTCATTTTAAAATTATTATAATACAAAAATATACATAAAATAACATATTAAAATAAAATATGACAAATAAAATAAGATTTATATAATTTAAAATAGACAAAATTGTTAAATAAATCAAATTACACTCAAAATTGAAATGTACATAACTTTTACAGTTTAAGTCCGTTTTCAACGAAATGAAAAGCAGTGTTCAAGTTATTACATCTATTTTCATAATAAAAGATAAAATTTCAGATTTAAAATAATTTTAATTTTAATTTTAAAGGTCAAAGTTTAAACAGTTTGAGTAGAAATTCACCTTTTTAGTAAAATGTCCAATTTACACTATTTTGAACCATAGATCACTTAATAGTCAGCATTTATATTTAAAATGAAATATTTGAAATAAAAATAAATTTAAAATAATTAAAATAAAAAATAATGTCAAATTTAAAATATATAGGCAAAAATCTAGGGTTGTTAAAAATACAGGTTCGGCCGACCGAACTCAGTGGTCGGTCGACCGACCTGCTACCCGAGCACTTCCTGCCTCTGTTTTGGAAGTGCAGGTTACAGGCTCCGGTCGACTGAGCTCAGGGTTCGATCGAACGACCTGCTACCCGAGCACTTCCTGCCTCGGGTTAGGTCAACCAACCCAGAAAGTTCGGTTGACCGACTTGCTCCTATTTGAAATTATGCCTATATTGCCTATGTGACGCCCCACCTCTATACCCACGCTAGCCAAGAACACTCCGGAGTAGTGCTGTCAACTAGCACGGAGAATAAGGCTGTTGAGGAGCGACCATCCATGTAATTGCTTATCACACGGTGGCTATAGATAATCTTCGGAAACAAACATAGAAATAATCATATCACAAATCAGTCACAGATATCCATATCACAAAGGCGGAAGAAGATATGAATATATAACTAACACATGAAAGTGTACATCAGAGTAGTGGTCATTAAGATCCACGATAATACAAAAGAATAGCAACACGTGCTATACAAAAGAATACAACTATGAGTCTATATCTCAAGTGTATACAACAAAAACTGCTAATCTAAACAGTTAGCCAAAAGTCAGAGTGATGAATCCCTGGGAAGAAGTCAAGCAGAAGCACCTGTAACATCTCGGTCTGACCCGAGTATTATTTAAGAAAATAATAAACGGATTAGTCTAGCTATAAATATCAGATGACATGATATAACATAAAAGATATGGCATAAACATAAACATCCATAACGACATACCACTATAAGTATGTAAATAATGATCAACAGAAGATCAATCAATAAGAGATAATCAATATCACAAGAATCTTCTCAAAGATTCGAAGAGGGCATCATACCCTAAACTTGTACTCATAACAAGTCAATGACATAAATTCCAGAAATCAACACGAGAAATCCAGAAATCATAAAAAGGGAAAGAGGCCTATCACATGACGGTCCGAAGACCATGGGGAGCTACCCCGCATGTGTGAATGGAATCACACAGATTGAGGTCAAGACTAACCAAAAAGCAGAAAGGTATGTGTGAATGGAATCACACAAGTGGTGTCTAGTCTAACCTTGCAATGAAAGAGACATCGCGCAATTGCTAGTCTAATTCATAAAGCGATCGTCAAGATCAACGAGAAGTGTCAATTACACTAAGCTAGTAAATATAGAAGTTTAGCTTCATGTCCCATAACCACTTGCTTAACTTAAATATTTACGAACAAACTGTAAATCTTCACTAATAAAATTGTCACAAGAGGTTCAATCGAACAAGTCCAAGAATTAACCGACGAAGTGAACGCAAGCGTTTCATACCACTTGTTTTACTAAGTCGTTTAATTAGATTTCTCATCGGAGTGAGGTAAAGGCTTGTATATACTAATAGATTGGAAAACGGTTTAAGAAAAGAGCTTTGTTATTAAAAATAGAGTTGAAATTGTTTGTTAAAAGAGTTTTGATATTTACTACTAGTATTGAAACCTTTACATTATAAAGTGACAAAACACAGAAGCAATTGTAGAAACAATCAGTCACAAAAATCGCATACGAAGATGTGAATAAAATCCAAGGAAATCAGCTCAATGTTTTTCAGATAAGATCCCCTACGGAGGGGGGGTCCGGGGGGGTGGCATCCCCCCAAGGTGGGGGTGCGGGGGCAACGCCACCGCTTACGGGGTTCGACCTACCCGGTCAGGTCGCGGGGGTCCAGGGGGCAGCGCCCCGACCAAAACGGTACGACCTAGTGAAGACAAAATGAGGTCTAACGACCTAAAGGGATAGGGTCGAGCGACCTAAAGGTGTTCGCGACCTAACGATGACTCGCGACTTAAGGAAGAGGGGGTGAGCGACCTATGGTCATAAACGAGACCGAGTGACCTAAGGGAATAAGGGCCGAGCGACCTAGCATTCGAACGACCTAAAAGAGGCGTGGCCTAAAGGAGACGCGACCTAAAAGAGGCGCGACCTAAAGGAGACGCGACCTAAAAGAACATAAGGTCAAACGACCTAACTGTATTGGGTCACGCGACCTAAAGAGAGGCGGCCTAGCGACCTAGAGTGCACACGTCCAAAAGTGGGAACGACCTATCGAGGTAAGGTCCAACGACCTACGACCTAAACAAATAGGCCAAGCGACCTATGGGGTTAACGGTCTAACGACCTAACAGTTATGGGGTCACGCGACCTAACTAAGTACGCGACCTAGTGGGTAAGAGAGTCGAGCGACCTAACTGCATCTAGTGACGAGCGACCTAATGGAGTCAAGTAGCGAGCGACTTAACTAGTTAACGACCCAAGGGGGTCAACGACCTAAAGGTCCAACGACCTAAACCCAAACACACGAAAAGCGGCCAGAACGACCTAGGGGTTAACTCACATGCGACCTAACAAGGTTCACGACCTAACGGAGACGAGGTCATGCGACCTAAAAGTGAAACGACCTAAGGGCGAAAACTAGGTCACGCGACCTAACAGGAAACAAGGTCAAGCGACCTAAGGGGTTACGCGACCTAACGTAACACGGGTCAAACGACCTAAGGCATCACAGGACGAACGACCTTACTTCTTAAGGGACAGGCGACCTAAAGAGGTTCGCGACCTAATAGGGTTCGCGACCTAATAGGGTTCGCGACCTAAAGGTGCACGACCTAAGGTCTTTCGACCTAGGGGTATATAGGTAACACGACCTAAAGATGTCGCGACCTAAAAATAGAAAGCATGGCCGAACGACCTATCGAAGTAGAAAGGCATGCGACCTAACGGTCAAAAGGCCAACGACCTACGACCTAAAAGTCATACTACTTACGACCTAAAAGCCATACGACCTATGACCTAAAAGCCATACGACCTAACGTGAAACGACCGAACTCCGAAGTGAAGATTCATGGCAGTGCGACTTAGCGTGATAACATGCGAATGACCTAAGGGTTAGGTCGCGAGCGACCTAAGTACTAGGTCGTGAACGACCTAACTCCGAACACGCGAAAAATGGTCAGAACGATCTAGGAGCTATCTCGTATGCGACCTACGACCTAAGACCCACACGACCTAACTCTGAACGACCTAAAAATGGCCAGAACGACCTAAATGCAGAAATTTCGCCAAAACGCCAAAAATCGGAGTTTTTCGCCAATCCAATCCAAACCAAAAGCAAATATTCATTCTAAAGTGATAGGGAATCATTCCCAACAACCCAATATAGTTATAGACTAGATTTGTGAGATAAAATTCTCACCTTTGCACCAAATATCAATGAAAATGAAGTTTTAAGCAAGCAAGAATCAATCCTTCTTCTATCTAAGCACAAGAAGCTTGAATCCAATGTCTTCTTCTTGAATTTGGAGTAGAAAGATGGATTGCAATTGAATTTGAGTTTTGGAATTTTAATTTCCCATTCCCTCCACCATTAATGCCAAAGCTTGATTAGTTAGGAAATTTATGAAGAGTGAGGAGAAGAGGGTTGGAACTTGGGCTTAATAGGCTAAACTAACCCAAAGTCCAAAGCGGGAAAAGTTAGTGAAATTTCACTAACTCCAAACCTATCGATGTTTATACTTAAAAAGTTGTAAATGACATTTCGAACTCAATGGAAGTGGTCTCGAGTCCTAATTCGACCGTTTGCAAAAAGTAGCTTTTCGGACCAAAATCCGATTAACGAGTTAATATTTAAATAAAATATTTAAATACAAACTCGATAAATATGCGGGTTGTTACAGCCTATTTGTTTGAATTTCCAACTTTAAACGATTCGTGTTGTTTCCCTTTTGTTGTTATCATTTATTATCAACTATGATGACATTTTCTTTGGGAATTTTCGTAATATCCATTTTGATGGATTTGATATCGAATTCTTTGGATTTTTATTCACGTTTTCGTATGTGAATTTTTATGATTGATTGTTTCTACAATCGCTTCTATGATTTGTCACTTTAAAATGTAAAGGTTTTCTATACAAGTAGTAAATATCAAAACCCTTTCATCAAAATGATTTCAACACTATTTTATTACAAAGCTCGTTTTCTCAAACCGATTTCTAATCTATTAGTATATACAAACCTTTACCTCACACGTATGGGAAATCTAATTAAACGACTTAGTAAAACAAGTGGTATGAAACGCTTGCGTTTACTTCGTTGGTTAATTCTTGAACTTGTTCGATTGAATCTTTTGTGACAATTTTCTAGTGGAGATCTACAATTTGTTCGCAAATATTTAAGTTAAGCAAGTGGTTATGGGACATGATGCTAAACTCATATATTTACTAGCTTATTGTAATTGACACTTCATGATGATCGATGATGATCATTTTATAGTTTAGACTCACAATGTGCGATGTCTCTTTGTCCACGTGGAGGACTGTACCTCATTTTATTGAGCTTCGTCTCATTTCTTTGTGGGCTAGCGACCCATGACCTTTGATGTGTTTCGATTCATTGGATGTACCATTTGTACTACATTGATGTCTTGGCTTTTCGATTCATCGGACGTACCGTGTGTACTACGTCGATGTTCCGAACTGTTTTGTGTTTCGATTCATTGGATGTACCATTTGTACTACATCGATGTCTTGGATTTTCGCTTCATCAGACGTAACGTGTGTACTACATCGATGTTCCGAACTATTTTGTGTTTCGATTCATTGGACGTACCGTTTGTACTACATCGATGTCTCGACCTTTCGATTCATTGGACGTACCGTTTGTACTACGTCGATGTTTCGTATTGTTTGTGATACACGTGTTGGTGAGTTTTCATGCTCCCGCTTGGGATTGCCCATCCTTTTATTATGATTTCTGGATTTCTAATTGATGATTTCTGGAATTTATGTTTCACCGCCTTTTTCAGTTGGCATTGATATGTATGTCATTTATTGTGGCTTGGTGAATTAAATAAAGAATATGATATTCTTTTTGATGCTATGAGATTCTTGAGATATCTGTATGATTTAGTTGATTTTCTATGTATACTTGTCATAGTATGACATTTTTGGTTATCATACTTTTTTAATTATATCTCTTCGTATATCTCATTTTATCTGATAATTATAGCTAGAACGATCCGTTTATTATTTTCTTCTTAAATAATACTCGGGTCAGACTGAGATTTTAAAAGTGCTTCCTCTTGACTCCTTATGGACCATCATCTGACTTTTGGCTAACTACTTTAGCTTAGTAGTTTTTGGTTGTATACATTTGAGATTTAGTCTCCTTGATGTATACGTATTCTTTGGCCTAGCACTTGTATCTATTCTTTTTGATATTGTGGATCTTATTTGACTACTACTCTGATGTACACTTTCACGTGTTATATTCATATCTATTTCCGCCTTTGTGGTATGAATTGTCTGTGCCTGATTTGTGTTATGTTTATTTCTATATTTGTTTTCCGAAGATTACATATAGCCACTGTGTAGTAGCTTTGAGTTTGTGTCGGTATGTCGGATTTCATCTTGAGATGAAAAGTTATATTTTTATCTGGCATATCGGTACTCGCACAAAGCAATTATACAGATGGTCGCTCCTCAACAGCCTTATTCTCTGTGCTAGTCGACAATAGTAATTGATTGTAAACTCAACCGTAATTGTATAAAATCAATATAAGATAATGGATTGCAATAATTGTGGGTTGATAGTAGGGTGTGAATGGGAAAATGATGGTTATGGTAATTGGATGTGATTCAAATTTGTTGGAAAAGGTAAATGGGGATTTGGTAATAAATTTAAACGGAATTAAATATTCTATTTATTTAATTAATATATATAATAAATAATGATTTAATGAAAACCAATACTCTGTGAATATCTATAATATTTGAGTGGAAATAAATAAACTTATAAATGTGGGATTTAGAGTTTCACAACAATTATTATGAGTTATATACTTAGTTCATTCAATTAAATTGGAAATCATTGCAATAAATATAAATTAAATGTTACGGTAAATAAATTAAGGTAATAAACGGGGAATATCGTAAATGTTCTTCATAATGTGAGATGATTTATGAAAAAAAATGAACGGAAATAAAGTTTTATCAATATATCGGAATTTAATTTATGATAAAAAGGTTATTTGCAATTAAATGAGTTAAATATTTAAACGGGAATCAAGCTTTATGTATTTATTTGGATTTAAAATATGATAATTTGGATTTATTGCAAATAATTGAAATTAAATATAAAATTTTACGTTAATTGGAAATTAAGTTGAAATTGAAAATATTTATGTAATAGATTTGAACCAATGATTGATTTCACCCATTTGACTATAATGGATTGAATAAAAAAAATGAATAGTGAATTCAAAGGAATTATTGAAAAGTTAATTTATAATTGATAAATATAACGAAATTTGAATTTACGTTGAAATTCATGATTGAATCAACAATTAATTGACATCTAAATTAGTTTAAATCACTGAGATTGTTTAAGAAAACAAAACTGATAAGATTTGTAAATTTTGGAAGTGAATTTGAAAAAGTGGTTTTATTTAATGAATTTTTCATTTACTAAATTAATATAAAAATAGCCATTTCGGCCGCTGACTTGGATTTCGACGAAACCGGTTTCATCGGATCCGCAACAAAAATTTTTTGTAGGGTTTCAAGGTTCGTAGCGATCGGCCTTGTCGTTTGATCGTACGAACGCGAAACGCTTTGAAATCAATTTAATTGAAATCAATTTGAAATCGATTTGAAAATATTGATTTCAGCATAACTTCTTCATACGATGGAATTTGGACATGAAACTATTTCCATCGCGTTCAAAATATTTGAAAACACCTATTGGGATATATGGATGACCCAATTTCGTTCCGGAGTTGAAACGGGCTTTTTGGGCCAATTATCGTTCAGCACGTTTGTTTATCAGATCCATCTACTCTATTTCTAACCTACCTATATAAACCCTAGCCTCCATCTATTCTCATTTGTTTGTGCGTTTATTTCCTCAGCTCCTTCTCTTCCTCAATGGATGCTAACCCTAGATCCATTCACAAATTCAAAATCAAATCCAAAGCCTAAAATTTTAAGTCCTCGGAAAAATCTCAAAAAAATATGTTGATGCTCTCGACGAGCGCAACCCAGATCTGCGATTTATTTTTTATTTGGTACCTGGTTTGACCAAATTGCCCAAATTAGTCACTGCCGTTCGTCATGTCTTGATCAACATGGTCCTATCGTCCAATCCTTGGTACCGTTGTGTGTAGAGGCGAGTGTGTTGTCCATCAGTGCAGTTTGTAAGGAGTTTTGATGGTGGGATCGATGGCAAAATTTGAATAGGGTTTGAATTTAGTGGTGGCGACCGGCAAAAAATTCGCACGCGTCGTCGAAATGTGGGGTTCCAAGGGAGTGCGGCGACGTGGAGTAGGATCTCGGCGAAGTTATGGAGGTGCGGTTGTGAGGCATCGAGGGGCGGCGGCTGCGACGTCGTACGAGAGGGTCGCGTGTTTTTTCCAGAAGGCTCGTGCCTGTACCGCTTTTTGGTTCTAGAAGAAGAATAGATGCGTCTTGTATATGGTGACGTGGCACTAAAATAAGTGAGTTTTATTTTGTTTTTGTTTTGTTTAATTAAATTTTTGTCTTTAAATTTTTAAATCGCTATAACTTTTTCGTATGAACTCCTATTCACGCGCGGTTTGCTCCACTAGGTTCGTATTAGAATTCCGGACATTTTGGCACTGGGTTGGACAGATTTGGAGACTGTAAAAAATTTTGGGTTTAAATTGGATTTAAATTCAATTTAAATTCAAAGGGTGAGTGTTTTAACCCACTCACAACATCTAAAATTTCTTATGATTATTAAATTGATTGATGAGATGAGTAGAAATTCATTTATGACTGTTTGGCATATTTTATTCATCATCTCAGTTAGATTGCATTTATTTAAATTTAATTATTATTTAATTTTATTATTGCATATAAATTGACAGTTAATTTATTTATTTTTGCATATGAACTTCCAATTTTATAGTTATTAATTTATTATTGAATATAAACTGTTAGTTGGTACCGGTTATATTTTATATGCTCTATTGATGTTTGGCTAAATTGATGATGATTGCAATAAATTGGTTGATGATTGATATTGGGTGAATGGACGATGTGTTCTATATTATATAGACTGCAATTTATTATGCATTTTCATTTCATTCGGGATTGCGGTTTGAAATGATATACAGCCGCATTTTTATTTTTAAATTGCGGATTTAAATGATAAATATCCGTATCACTTGACCATAGGATAGAAAATTATATACAGGCACCGCGGTCTTTATATAAAAATATTTTGAAATGATTTTTATGGTTTGGATAGGATACAGTTTAATCGATATTAATTTTGATGTTATATAAATAATATTATATATATACATATACAGTTAAATTTTTGAATAGCTATGTATAAATCTGTTAAAAAAATATGTTGAATAATGGAGTTTGATAATTTATAATATATGGTCAAGTACAGTTTTAAGATATGGTATATATGTAACGACCCCACTTCCTACCCCAAGGAAGAAGTAACGTTTTTAAGAAAGAAAAGGGTGAGAAAATAGAAAAGATAGAGAAGAAAGAACAACAACATCAGAATCTCACAGCGGAACGAATAAAATATATTAATCACATAAGTACCTACATAATATATAACATCAATCAGAGTTATACATATAGTACATCACATACTAGACAGTTATAAACACCTGTCTAGTTATACAACTCAATACACAATACATCACAGAGATACCACACAGCGGAACTATATATATATATATATATATATATATATATATATATATATATATCTACAGCGCTGAAGCCTCTTGCACCATTGCTCCTTAAGAATTCGTAAAAGCTAACCCTGTATCCCTTGGCTACCCGTAAAAATTTGGGTACCCGAGAGTTTATGAAAAACAAAAATAAACTTCGGGTCAGACATGGGTCTGGTATGAGTAACAAGTTAAAGTTGCTTAATTTTGAAAAATCCTTTGAAAATAAAAGGTATCACGTAAGACTTTCCACACATAAACATGGAAAAGTTTTTACCTTACGCTAACCAAAACATTTGACAGAAAATCCAGTGATATTATAATAGGTCTAGGGTTTTCAAGTAAATAGAAAATAACCGAAATTGTTACATGATTAAATTCCAGCTACTAGCCACAAAAGTGGGTAATACAATCAAAACTGTTGGCACTTATTGGATTTTGGATTCCATACAATGGCAGGGCTACTGGGTACACTCCGTCACAGTACGTGGCCTAGATCAACGTACCGAGGATCACTCCCGACCGCCTGCAACACAAGGCCGGAACCATTCCTTACTGAACAGTCCCGAACAAGATAAACCCCGCAGTTAGCTGCAGACCAACTGCCCACACAGCCGAGTAAAAAGGGACATCTAAACAGGGGAATATCCTTGTCCTGCTTGGGCATGACCCACCTAACCTTGCTGCACCTCCCCTGTTTTAGCCATTCTCGGTTGATGAGGCTTGAGGTTACGATTACCTTTATAGAAAATATTTCTTAGAATGCCCATCGTCCGCCTGACGATGTGTTGAAAGCATTCAATCCATACAAGTTCGTTCCGGGTTCGAGCGAAACCGAAGGCATCATCTCGTTACACTCATTTTGGAATCACCCTTAGAGTTAATGACGATAACCCTTGCATTCTGAATTTTCATCTTCACTTCAGATTCACGACCTATCGTTAATTTGGAATCGATGTGGTTTTCGGGTATTCCTAATGTGGAAAACCGATCTCGGTCTCATCGAAATCCAAAACGTGTCTTTTAGGGCCAAGTTGTCTATTTAGTCTTAACAGTCAATTCAATATTATCAATATGCACAGATAGATAATTCACATCTCATAATAGATAATCACATCATCATCATAAACAGATAACTAATATCATCATCCAAACAGATAATTAAATATTATCATACTTAAAACATACATCCATATCACATAGACATTATCCATCTCATATCTGAGATCACAATCAAACAATGAAATATCAATATCATCCATAAGCAATGATTTACGAATCACAATATATAATTAATTTAAAATGAATTAAATTAACCACTTCCCTCTTTATTTAATTTAAAATAAATTAAATTAATTACTCATTCCATAAATCCTGCTCTCACAACCATTAATTAACTGTAAATCAAATCAATTAATCATTCTCTAATTACAAGAATAATTTAGTCTTTAATTAATTTCTAAAATGAATTATTCTAAATCATTTATAGTAGGTTAACATTTAATTACTTCCTTATTAATTATTCCTTAATTTACAATTCTTAATTACATCATTAATTATATTAATTAATGATCTTCAATTTATATTAAATTACTTATTTAAATTAATTAAGTGATTAATCTGTACTTAACACAATTATTAATCACCCCTTGATTAATAACAAACCAGTAATTATCTATCCTTAATTACTTATTAATCATTCCAAGATTAATTATTTCCATAGATCAATCCTTTGATTAATTACAAAAGAAATTACTCAAATTACTTCATTTACAAATCATCTTGTATTAACTTCATCAAGTAATGATCACCCAATTACTATTCTGAGTAATTATGCTCCATTAATTACACTAAGTAATTACACATATCAAATCATCAAATGATTTCTTAAATTAATTAATATTAATTAACTCAAATTTAAATCTTATTATCCATTACTTATATATTCAAATTAATTATCTTTGATTTAAATATACTTGACTGCATTGCAGTAATCTTCCTTAATTTATTTACAGAAATTAATCTTGAATAAATCCATTAATTAATTATTTTTATATCGATTTATTACCATTTATTTATTTTGTTGATTTATTATTCCCAAATAAACCAATTTCTAATCCCATCATTAATTATATTAATTAATGATTTCTAATTTACATTTTTCATTTGTTAATTATATTAAGAATACACATCTTCAAATTACAAATATTAATCCTCTCGATTAATAACATACAGTAATTAATCATTCACAATTAATTACTTCCTAATAACAAGCTTAATTAATCCCTTGATTAATTTAATGAAATTATACTCCAGTTACTCCTATTAACAAACATCATCCAGTTAATTACCTCTAGTAATTACCCATCATTACTTCTCTAAGTAATTTAATTTCCAAAATATCAGTTAATTGAACTAAATTAATTAACTCAAGTCAATCTACACAATTAATAAGTAATTAATTTCTAATTACTTTTCAAATAAATAGTTTACATTTAAACTATCACAACGATTATTATTGAATTAATTAATCAAATTAATTCATTAATTAATTATAAATAATTTAATTATTTTCTTCTAAAATAATTAACTTAGTTAATCATTATCAATTATAAGTTTGATTAACCATTTAAAATTTATTAATTTAAATCAAAACCCAATCTGTGGTTCTTAATCACATATTAGTTAATTAACTCATTAATTCACTATAATTACTACCTTTAAACTTATAATTACTAATTGAATTAATATCAATCATTAATTATGTTTACTTAATTAACTTAAAGGTTAATGTATATCAAATTCTAAAACTTCATGAATTAAAGTAAATCATCCTTATTATTAATTATGTACTCAATTCCAATATGTTTAAAACATTTATTTTAAATTCCTTTCTAAATAAAACCAATTTATTCTTAATAAAGTTTTAAAACTAATTTATTATATTTTCAAAACCCCTTTGCAAACTCACATGTTTAATTACAATTAAAACTTATTTGAATAAAATTATAAAACTTTATTTTATTTCCAAATTTAGAATTTCATATCCAAGTCCCGATTTCTATTTTTGGTGTTAACCTGTTTTCAACCTTCCCTCAACAGTTTGAATTTTCATTCGATCTCAACTGTAGTTGAAAATACTTTACTTATTCACCTTTAAGTTATTAAAATAATCTAAATTTTGAAAACTTTATTTATTTTCAACTCTCTTTCAAAACTAACTTAAATTCATGTTTAAACTTGATTTAAAACTAGACTTGCCTTTGTTTAAAATTTAAAACCAAAAATCTCAAATCAGTAAAAAAACAGCAACAGGTTTTTAAAACCTGAAAAATAACAGCCGAGCCCCTCCCCCCTCTATGTTACTTCGAGTAACATACGTGTTTCCCCCGAGAAAGTCGACCAGCTGCTTCGAGTTGCCCCTCATGCTCGCAAATGAAATTAAAAAAAAACAAAACCTAGAAACACGCCCTCACTTCCCCTCCAAACCTGTCACCGCCACGTGCGCACAGCTCCGACCACCAGAGGCCACCAAACTCCGGCTACCACTTTGACCATCTACCCTCTACCTTCCCTCACAACGGCGTGGCACTCGGTTCATCAACGGTGATGAACAAGCCAAGAGAAACCGATACCTTTAAACTAGGTCACCCGCATTAGAACGTCTCCTGCCGCCACCCTAAGGCTTAGGTCGACCTCCGAACAATTTTCCCAGACCCCATTATCGCCCCCGCATCTCCAGTTCCAGTCACGACCTCCCCCATCCACGCTTTGGTCCATGGCGACTCAAATTGCTCCAAACAGAAAACCCAAGCTGCTCTCAAAACACACCACTAAAAATTATGCTTTAACCCTTAAAAATCATGTTATTGTTCATTAATTCACTTTGTATACCTGAACCAATGATTAGTGAAAGTTTAAATTTTCCCAATCTTAAGATTGCTTTAAATTTTGGGTTCCAGAGATAAATTTTTAAGTTGTTGTTATCTGAACTAAATACTTAAACTTAGTTTGAGATGATACAAACATCATTTGCTTGAAACTAAAGTGCAAGCATAAATCAGGAAAGAAGTAAATAAGTTTTAATAGCAAGATTTTGTTTACAAAGAGTAACAGAGAACAAGCATATGCAAACACTGCAGGTTAGATTTGGTTCCAGATAAAACTCAAGAGTATATTACTTTAAGTATAATTCTAAACTTACTCATGGTTTAACAAACTTAAATTGTTCAGATCTCTAACTCTAACAAAGATTAGATGAATAGATTTGCATTTTGATCTAACTTTTAAATTTCTGAACTAAGAACAGAGTTACTTGAATACAACAGGCAAGCATATTTACAAACATTTATAATCTCAGAATTATCAACCCTATATATATATACACAAACAAAGCATATTTCATCTCAGAAATTTTCACAAGCAACAAATTAAAATTTACTTAAGCTTTTAAAAAGAAGTTACTCACCAATTTTACAGAGTAGAACAGAGACACTTTTATTGAAGCAGGCTTTGAAATTTACAGGCTTGAATACAACAGAAACTTCTTTTTGCTTTGCTTCCTGAATTTTGTTTAAGTTTGAAATAGTTTTACTTTCATGTGTTTACATAGTTCGAACTGAATATGCAGATTTATAGAAAAGAAAAGAAGACAGGGTTCATTATTATGTTTTATGCACTGTGACAATATTTGCATACAAATCTTTGTATTGTACAGATTTTTGTCCAGAGATATTTGTTAATGGTGGCTGATATGAAATATAATGGTGTGCTAAAAAGATTTTTGCATTAATGGTTTTTGTTTGTTTGCTTAAAGATACTTAATAATGTCTTCCTACACAAGCTTCATACATATACAGTTGTTTTATTACTATCTATATTTTGTTTTACCTAGTTTGGCCTGCACACATATAAATTTTATTTTTGTTACTGTCTTTGCTTTAAGGTTCGACTTTTGTTCTTGATTCTTAAAACATATATATATATATATATATATATATATATATATATATATATATATATATGCTGCAGTTCATTGTTAATAGTTTACAAACTTAAAAACTTATTTGTTTTCTAGTTTATTTGTTGTCCTGTTATTATAATTGAAATGTATGAGAAGTTCTATAAGTTGATCCTATATGTTTTTTTCTTATTTAAACTTATCATATACAGTATTTTAACTTCTAATTTATAGCTTTATGTATATTTTTTTTTATTTCTATGTTTGTTGTTTGAAAACTAAATGACTTGATAGTTGTTATGTTATTATAATTTAACTAATGTACTACTTATATTTCTTTTCCAATTTATCTTGTAGGCTTGTATTTTTATATGTACATCTTTATTTTATTTATTTTATAAAACAAATTTATCAATTTGAAAAGATAGATAGAATAAATTATCTTTTTATTTTAAACTACATATTTTATTAATGTATGTTAAAGTATTGATTGACAAACTTATATTTAAAACTCATATATATCTTTAAATTCATATTTTGATCAAGTTATACTAAAAAGAAAAGAAAACAAACCTTTTTGTTAATAAAATAAAATTTAAACTTAAGTTAAAATAAGTTTCAATCTATTTAAGCATTTATTCTATATATTTAAAACCCTGTATTTATTTATTTATTTAGCTTTGAAAAGTTTATATTAAATAAAACATAATTTCCAATTCACTAAAATGTATATTAGAATTTAAAACATAATTTATTAGTTATGTTTTAAAACAAATCTCATCTATTTACAATGTATACAAATATATACATTTATAAATAGAAAACAAACAATTAATTTTTAACAGATAAATTTACCAATTAGATATTTATTAGAAGAAAAGTACCAATTCAGATCTAATTAACAAAAATATATCAAATCACTTTAATATTTAATGCAGATTATTAAATTGATATTGCTAGAAAATTCCGGGTTGTCACATTCCTCCCCCCTTAAAAGAATTTCGTCCATGAAATTTAAAAGGAAAGGCAATTTAATTATATATTTAAGATATTAATTAATTTTAAATCATAATCATATATCAATCACATGCTAACAACCATCACAACCAATCTACTCAATCAACAAAGCTAACTATCCACACAAAATTCTGGATAGAGTTTCCTAGAGTTTTCCAGGATAATACCGGAATAATCTATAGAATCCAAACAGTCTATACTACTAATCCACAGAACTCCTTCGAATCATAGAAAATTCATACAAAATGAAATCTCCGACTCCTAAATCCAAATTCCTTCATCTCTTATCCACTAAATACTTCGGACAATCCAGAGCTGCCTTCATCTTACTGATCAGCTCAACCTTTGCTGATAGCTCTTAAAACAATCCGAATCCAAAAACAATCCAGTAGAATGATCTCCTCAAGACCAACCAAAATCAAGAACACAACATCTAATATCATCGGTAGAAAACAATTTCTCTTTTTCCAGAAAAGAAAAACAAATGCACTCCCAACTGCTTCCGCTGCACAACTCGGATCTGGGGTAGATGAAAATGCTGATGATGCACATAAGCATAAACTGGACAACACATTACAAAAATATGGTTCAACAGATCCAAAATAAAACTCAGAAGTTCCTCCAAAACTTGTGTCGCTTTACCAATTCCTCTCTCTAGAAACCATTCTATTACTAAGCTGAACCATCGGTATTTCTTCTGAAATCCAGTCGATACCAAACTTAACTCCGCAGATGCTAAGGCAAACCACCGACCTCTTCAAAGATATCCAGAAGAATTTCTGCCATCCCAGAGAATACTTTAACTATCGCAAGTCACTTTTGCGATCAACCAAGGCTAATATCCCAAGAAAACTGTACTCTCCTTATCAATCTGAATAGCTTAAACTTATCCAGCCAATCCATTGAAGAAATGCATTCACAAACTGCCTCTTAACATCACCTCTAAAGAACTGCTGACAGATGACCTCCTCGCGTGCCGGCAGAACAATCTGAGCTGTAACACTGCTACTGATGCTCAAAAATTCCTTAATCCAAAACTCCTCGGAAAACTCAGGCCTCAAAGCCAAACACAACATTTCGCTGAACTCAAAACTAATGCAGACACACTTCCTTATCCAAATTCCTTGAGAACTTCTTCGGAAACAATCCATCGCTACTGCATCTCAACACACAACTACTACTTCTTGAGGTTCTAAAATAATATTCTAGCTTCTGCTCAACTCACAAAAATCCAAATTCTACTCATCCAAACTTGTACAACAAAAATGGACTCCAAATCTTAACAGTTTTCCCTCCAGAGATTTGGTGAAATCCTTACACCACAAATTTACTCGAGACGGTATTAGATCTACAGTCTCGTCAAATATACTTCCAACCACAGGTAGTCGTGTTACACACACCACTACTCAATCTACCCTTATACTTATGATAGAAAACCCGAACAGGTAATCCAACAAGTAGATGAATATATATATATACATACATACATACATACATACACATATATATATATATATATATCAAAATTACAAATACGCTCTCTCTGGAAAGAAATCACTCAAGAGCCTAGGTATTCACTTAACCTAGCGCTCTGATACCACTGTAACGACCCCACTTCCTACCCCTAGGAAGAAGTATCGTTTTTAAGAAAGAAAAGGGTGAGAAAATAGAAAAGATAGAGAAGAAAGAACAACAACATCAGAATCTCACAGCGGAATGAATAAAATATATTAATCACATAAGTACTTACATAATATATAACATCAATCAGAGTTATACAAATAGTACATCACATACTAGACATTTATAAACACCTGTCTAGTTATACAACTCAATACACAATACATCACAGAGATACCACACAGCGGAACTATATATATATATATATATATATATATATATATATATATATATATCTACAGCGCTGAAGCCTCCTGCTCCATTGCTCCTCCAGAATTCGTCAAAGCTAACCCTGTATCCCTTGGCTACCCGTAAAAATTTGGGTACCCGAGCGTTTATGAAAAACAAAAATAAACTTCGGGTCAGACATGGGTTTGTATG
Source organism: Allium cepa (assembly GCA_030765085.1). NCBI lineage: Eukaryota > Viridiplantae > Streptophyta > Magnoliopsida > Asparagales > Amaryllidaceae > Allium > Allium cepa. The sequence goes on along the minus strand of CM060937.1, from coordinate 770,375,962 downwards.
AGTAACAAGTTAAAGTTGCTTAATTTTGAAAAATCCTTTGAAAATAAAAGGTATCACGTAAGACTTCCCACACATAAACATGGAAAAGTTTTTACCTTACGCTAACCAAAACATTTGATAGGAAATCCAGTGATATTATAATAGGTCTAGGGTTTTCAAGTAAATAGAAAATAGCCGAAATTGTTACATGATTAAATTCCATCTACTAGCCACAAAAGTGGGTAATACAATCAAAACCGTTGGCACTTATTGGATTTTTGATTCCATACAATGGCAGGGCTACTGGGGTACCGCCCGTCACAGTACGTGGCCTAGATCAACGTACCGAGGATCACTCCCGACACCCTGCAACACAAGGCCGGAACCATTCCTTACTGAACAGTCCCGAGCAAGATAAACCCCGCAGTTGGCTGCAGACCAACTGCCCACACAGCCGAATAAAAAGGGACATCTAGACAAGGGAATATCCTTGTCCTGCTTGGGCATGACCCACCTAACCTTGCTGCACCTCCCCTGTTTTAGTCATTCCCGGTTGATGAGGCTTGAGGTTACGATTACCTTTACAGAACATATTTCTTAGAATGCTCATCGTCCGCCTGACGATGTGTTGAAAGCATTCAATCCATACAAGTTCATTCCGGGTTCGAACGAAACTGAAGGCATCATCTCGTTACACTCATTTTGGAATCACCCTCAGAGTTAACGACGATAACCCTTGCATTCTGAATTTTCATCTTCACTTCAGATTCACGACCTGTCGTTAATTTGGAATCGATGTGGTTTTCGGGTATTCCTAATGTGGAAAACCGATCTCGGTCTCATCGAAATCCAAAACGTGTCTTTTTGGGCCAAGTTGTCTATTTAGTCTTAACAGTCAATTCAATATTTTCAATATGCACAGATAGATAATTCACATCTCATAATAGATAATCACATCATCATCATAAACAGATAGCTAATATCATCATCCAAACAGATAATTAAATATTATCATACTTAAAACATACATCCATATCACATAGACATTATCCATCTCATATCTGAGATCACAATCAAACATTGAAATATCAATATCATCCATAAGCAATGATTTATGAATCACAATACATAATTAATTTAAAATGAATTAAATTAACCACTTCCCTTTTTATTTAATTTAAAATAAATTAAATTAATTACTCATTCCATAAATCCTGCTCTCACAACCATTAATTAACTATAATCAAATCAATTAATCATTCTCTAATTACAAGAATAATTTAGTCTTTAATTAATTTCTAAAATGAATTATTCTAAATCATTCATAATAGGTTAACATTTAATTACTTCCTTACTAATTATTCCTTAATTTACAATTCTTAATTACATCATTAATTATATTAATTAATGATCTTCAATTTATATTAAATTACTTATTTAAATTAATTAAGTGATTAATCTGTACTTAACACAATTATTAATCACCCCTTGATTAATAACAAACCAGTAATTATCTATCCTTAATTACTTATTAATCATTCCATGATTAATTATTTCCATAGATCAATCCTTTGATTAATTACAAAAGAAATTACTCAAATTACTTCATTTACAAATCATCTTGTATTAACTTCATCAAGTAATGATCACCCAATTACTATTCTGAGTAATTATGCTCCATTAATTACACTAAGTAATTACACATATCAAATCATCAAATGATTTCTCAAAATAAATTAATATTAATTAACTCAAATTTAAATCTTATTATCCATTACTTATATATTCAAATTAATTATCTTTGATTTAAATATACTTGACTACATTCCAGTAGTCTTCCTCAATTTATTTACAGAAATTAATCTTGAATAAATCCATTACTTAATTATTTTTATATTGATTTATTACCATTTAATTATTTTGTTGATTTATTATTCCCAAATAAACCAATTTCTAATCCCATCATTAATTATATTAATTAATGATTTCTAATTTACATTTTTCATTTGTTAATTATATTAAGAATACACATCTTCAAATTACAAATATTAATCCTCTCGATTAATAACATACAGTAATTAATCATTCACAATTAATTACTTCCTAATAACAAGCTTGATTAATCCCTTGATTAATTTAATGTAATTATACTCCAGTTACTCCTATTAACAAACATCATCCAGTTAATTACCTCTAGTAATTATCCATCAATTACTTCTCTAAGTAATTTAATTTCCAAAATATCAGTTAATTAAACTAAATTAATTAACTCAAGTCAATCTACACAATTAATAAGTAATTAATTTCTAATTACTTTTCAAATAAATAGTTTACATTTAAACTATCACAATGATTATTATTGAATTAATTAATCAAATTAATTCATTAATTAATTATAAATAATTTAATTATTTTCTTCTAAATAATTAACTTAGTTAATCATTATCAATTATAAGTTTGATTAACTATTTAAACTTATTTATTTAAATCAAAACCTAATCTGTGGTTCTTAATCACATATTAGTTAATTAACTCATTAATTCACTTTAATTACTACCTTTAAACTTATAATAAGTAATTGAATTAATATCAATCATTAATTATATTTACTTAATTAACTTAAAGGTTAATGTATATCAAATTCTAAAACTTCATGAATTAAAGTAAACCATCCTTATTATTGATTATGTACTCAATTCCAATATGTTTAAAACATTTATTTTAAATTCCTTTCTAAATAAAACTAATTTATTCTTAATAAAGTTTTAAAACTAATTTATTATATTTTCAAAACCCCTTTGCAAACTCACATGCTTAATTACAATTGAAACTTATTTGAATAAAATTATAAAACTTTATTTTATTTCCAAATTTAGAATTTCATATCCAAGTCCTGATTTCTATTTTTGGGGTTAACCTGTTTTCAACCTTCCCTCAACAGTTTGAATTTTCATTCGATCTCAACTCTAGTTGAAAATACTTTACTTATTATTCACCTTTAAGTTATCAAAATAATTTAAATTTTGAAAACTTTATTTATTTTCAACTCTCTTTCAAAACTAACTTAAATTCATGTTTAAACTTGATTTAAAACTAGACTTGCCTTTTGTTTAAATTTTAAAACCAAAAATCTCAAATCAGTAAAAAAAACAGCAACAGTTTTTTAAAACCTGAAAAATAACAGCCGAGACCCCCCCCCCTCTGTGTTACTTCGAGTAACATACGTGTTTCCCCCGAGAAAGTCGACCAGCTGCTTCGAGTTACCCCTCATGAGCGCAAATGAAATTAAAAAAAAAAAAAACAAAACCTGGAGACACGCCTTCACTTCCCCTCCAAACCTGTCACCGCCACGTGCGCACAGCTCCGACCACCAGAGGCCACCAAACTCCGGCTACCACTTCGACCATCTACCCTCTACCTTCCCTCACAACGGCGTGGCACTCGGTTCATCAACGGTGATGAACAAGCCAAGAGAAACCGATACCTTAAAACTAGGTCACCCGCGTTAGAATGTCTCCCGCCGCCACCCCAAGGCTTAGATCGACCTCCGAACAATTTTCCCAGACCCCACTATCGCCCCCACATCTCCAGTTCCAGTCAGGACCTTCCCCATCCAAGCTTTCGTCCATGGCGACTCAAATAGCTCCAAACAGAAAACCCAAGCTGCTCTCAAAACACACCACTAAAAATTATGCTTTAACCCTTAAAAATCATGTTATTGTTCATTAACTCACTTTGTATACCTGAACCAATGATCAGTGAAAGTTTAAAATTTTCAAATCTTAAGATTGTTTTAAATTTTGGGTTCCAGAGATAAATTTTTAAGTTGTTGTTATCTCAGCTAAATACTTAAACTTAGTTTGAGATGATACAAACATCATTTGCTTGAAACTGAAGTGCAAGCATAAATCAGGAAAGAAGTAAATAAGTTTTAACAGCAAGATTTTGTTTACAAAGAGTAACAGAGAACAAGCATATGCAAACACTGCAGGTTAGATTTGGTTCCAGATAAAACTCAAGACTATATTGCTTTAAGTATAATTATAAACTTACTCATCTTTTAACAAACTTAAATTGTTCGGATCTCTAACTCTAACAAAGATTAGGCGAATAGATTTGCATTTTGATCTAACTTTTAAATTTCTGAACTAAGAACAGAGTTTCTTGAATACAACAGGCAAGCATATTTACAAACATTTATAATCTCAGAATTATCAACCCTATATATATATACAAACAAAGCATATTTCATCTCAGAAATTTTCACAAGCAAAAAATTAAAATTTACTTAAGCTTTTAAAAAGAAGTTACTCACCAATTTTACAGAGTAGAACAGAGACACTTTTATTGAAGCAGGCTTTGAAATTTACAGGCTTGAATACAACAGAAACTTATTTTTGCTTTGCTTCCTGAATTTTGTTTAAGTTTGAAATAGTTTTACTTTCATGTGTTTACTTAGTTCGAACTGAATATGCAGATTTATAGGAAAGAAAAGAAGACAGGGTTCATTATTATGTTTTATGCACTGTGACAATATTTGCATACAAATCTTTGTATTGTACAGATTTTTTTCCAGAGATATTTGTTAATGGTGGCTGATATGAAATATAATGGTGTGCTAAAAAGATTTTTACATTAATGGTTTTTGTTTGTTTGCTTAAAGATACTTAATAATGTCTTCCTACACAAGCTTCATACATATACAGTTGTTTTATTACTATCTATATTTTGTTTTACCTAGTTTGGCCTGCACACATATAAATTTTATTTTTGTTACTGTCTTTGCTTTCAGGTTCAACGTTTGTTCTTGATGCTTAAAACACACACACACACACACAGATATATATATATATATATATATATATGGTGCAGTTCATTGTTAATAGTTTACAAACTTAAAAACTTATTTGTTTTCTAGTTTATTTGTTGTCCTGTTATTATAATTGAAATGTATGAGAAGTTCTATAAGTTGATCCTATATGTTTTTTTCTTATTTTAACTTATCATATAAAGTATTTTAACTTCTAATTTATAGCTTTATGTATATTTTGTTTTATTTCTATGTTTGTTGTTTGAAAACTAAATGACTTGATAGTTGTTATGTTATTATAATTTAACTAATGTACTACTTATATTTCTTTTCCAATTTATCTTGTAGGCTTGTATTTTTATATGTACATCTTTATTTTATTTATTTTATAAAACACATTTATCAATTTGAAAAGATAAATAGAATAAATTATCTTTTTATTTTAAACTACATATTTTATTAATGTATGTTAAAGTATTGATTGACAAACTTATATTTAAAACTCATATATATCTTTAAATTCATATTTTGATCAAGTTATACTAAAAAGAAAAGAAAACAAACCTTTTTGTTAATAAAATAAAATTTAAACTTAAGTTAAAATAAGTTTCAATCTATTTAAGCATTTATTCTATATATTTAAAACCCTGTATTTATTTATTTATTTAGCTTTGAAAAGTTTATATTAAATAAAACATAATTTCCAATTCACTAAAATGTATATTAGAATTTAAAACATAATTTATTAGTTAAGTTTTAAAACAAATCTCATCTATTTAAAATGTATACAAATATATACATTTATAAATAGAAAACAAACAATTAATTTTTAACAGATAAAATTTACTAATTAGATATTTATTAAAAGAAAAGTATCAATTCAGATCTAATTAACAAAAATATATCAAATCAATTTAATATTTAATGCAGATTATTAAATTGATATTGCTAGAAAATTCCGGGTTGTCACATTCCTCACCCCTTAAAAGAATTTCGTCCACGAAATTTAAAAGGAAAGGTAATTTAATAATATATTTAAGATTTTAATTACTTTTAAATCATAAGCGTATATCAATCACATGCTAACAACCATCACAACCAATCTACTCAATCAACAAAGCTAACTATCCATACAAAATTCTGGATAGAGTTCCCTAGAGTTTCCCAGTATAATACCAGAATACTCGATCTATAGAATCCAAACAGTCTATACTACTAATCCACAGAACTCCTTCGAATCATAGAAAATTCATACAAAATGAATCTCCGACTCCCAAATCCAAATTCCTTCATCTCTTATCTACCAAATACTTCTGACAATCCAGAGCTGCCTTCAACTTACTAATCAGCTCAACCTTTGCTGATAGCTCCTAAAACAATCTGAATCCAAAAACAATCCAGTAGAATGATCTCCTCAAGATCAACCAAAATCAAGAACACAACATCTACTATCATCGGTAGAAAACAATTTCTCTTTTTCCAGAAAAGAAAAACAAATGCACTCCCAACTGCTTCCGCTGCACAACTCGGATCTGGGGTAGACGAAAATGCTGATGATGCACATAAGCATAAACTGGACAACACATTACAAAAATATGGTTCAACAGATCCAAAATAAAACTCAGAAGTTCCTCCAAAACTTGAGTCGCTTTACCAATTCCTCTCTCTAGAAACCATTCTATTACTAAGTTGAACCATCGGTATTTCTTCTGAAATCCAGTCGATACCAAACTTAACTCCGCAGATGCTAAGGCAAACCACCGACCTCTTCAAAGATATCCAAAAGAATTTCTGCCATCCCAGAGAATACTTTAACTATCGCAAGTCACTTTTGCGATCAACCCAGGCTAATATCCCAAGAAAACTGTACTCTCCTTATCAATCTGAATAGCTTAAACTTATCCAGCTAATCCATTGAAGAAATGGATTCACAAACTGCCTCTTAACTTCACCTCTAAAGAACTGTTGACAGATGACCTCCTCGCGTGCCGGCAGAACAATCTGAGCTGTAACACTGCTACTGATGCTCAAAAATTCCTTAATCCAAAACTCCTCGGAAAACTCAGGCCTCAAAGCCAAACACAACATTCCGCTGAACTCAAAACTAATGCAGACACACTTCCTTATCCAAATTCCTTGAGAACTTCTTCGGAAACAATCCATCGCTACTGCATCTCAACACACAACTACTACTTCTTGAGGTTCTAAAATAATATTCTAGCTTCTGCTCAACTCACAAAAATCCAAATTCTACTCATCCAAACTTGTACAACAAAAATGGACTCTAAATCTTAACAATTTTCCCTCCAGAGATTTGGTGAAATCCTTACACCACAAATTTACTCGAAACGGTATTAGATCTACAGTCTCGTCAAATATACTTCTAACCACAGGTAGTCATGTTACACACACCACTACTCAATCTACCCTTATACTTATGTTAGAAAACCCGAACAGGTAATCCAACAAATAGATGAAAATAAATAAATAAATAAATATATATATATATATCAAAATTACATATACGCTCTCTCTGGAAAGAAATCACTCAAGAGCCTAGGTATTCACTCAACCTAGCGCTCTGATGCCACTGTAACGACCCCACTTCCTACCCCCAGGAAGAAGTATCGTTTTTAAGAAAGAAAAGGGTGAGAAAATAGAAAAGATAGAGAAGAAAGAACAACAACATCATAATCTCACAGCGGAACGAATAAAATATATTAATCACATAAGTACTTACATAATATATAACATCAATCAGAGTTATACAGATAGTACATCACATACTAGATAGTTATAAACACCTGTCTAGTTATACAACTCAATACACAATACAGAGATACCACACAGCGGAACTATATATATATCTACAGCGCTGAAGCCTCCTGCTCCATTGCTCCTCCAGAATTCGTCAAAGCTAACCCTGTATCCGTTGGCTACCCGTAAAAATTGGGTACCCGAGAGTTTATGAAAAACAAAAATAAACTTCGGGTCAGACATGGGTCTGGTATGAGTAATAAGTTAAAGTTGCTTAATTTTGAAAAATCCTTTGAAAATAAAAGGTATCACGTAAGACTTCCCACACATAAACATGGAAAAGTTTTTACCTTACGCTAACCAAAACATTTGATAGGAAATCCAGTGATATTATAATAGGTCTAGGGTTTTCAAGTTAATAGAAAATAGCCGAAATTGTTACATGATTAAATTACAGCTACTAGCCACAAAAGTGGGTAATACAATCAAAACCGTTGGCACTTATTGGATTTTGGATTCCATACAATGGCAGGGCTACTGGGGTACCGCCCGTCACAGTACGTGGCCTAGATCAACGTACCGAGGATCACTCCCGACCCCCTGCAACACAAGGCCGGAACCATTCCTTACTGAACAGTCCCGAACAAGATAAACCCCGCAGTTGGCTGCAGACCAACTGCCCACACAGCCGAATAAAAAGGGACATCTAGACAGGGGAATATCCTTGTCCTGCTTGGGCATGACCCACCTAACCTTGTTGCACCTCCCCTGTTTTAGCCATTCCCGGTTGATGAGGCTTGAGGTTACGATTACCTATATAGAACATATTTCTTAGAATGCTCATCGTCCTCCTGACGATGTGTTGAAAGCATTCAATCCATACAAGTTCGTTCCGGGTTCAAACGAAACCGAAGGCATCATCTCGTTACACTCATTTTGGAATCACCCTCAGAGTTAACGACGATAACCCTTGCATTCTGAATTTGCATCTTCACTTCAGATTCATGACCTATCGTTAATTTGGAATCGATGTGGTTTTTTGGTATTCCTAATGTGGAAAACCGATCTCGGTCTCATCGAAATCCAAAATGTGTCTTTTAGGGCCAAGTTGTATATTTAGTCTTAATAGTCAATTCAATATTATCAATATGCACAGATAGATAATTCACATCTCATAATAGATAATCACATCATCATCATAAACAGATAACTAATATCATCATCTAAACTGATAATTAAATATTATCATACTTAAAACATACATCCATATCACATAGACATTATCCATCTCATATCTGAGATCACAATCAAATAATGAAATATCAATATCATCCATAAGCAATGATTTATGAATCACAATATATAATTAATTCAAAATGAATTAAATTAACCACTTCCCTCTTTATTTAATTTAAAATAAATTAAATTAATTACTCATTCCATAAATCCTGCTTTCACAACCATTAATTAACTATAAATCAAATCAATTAACCATTCTCTAATTACAAGAATAATTTAGTCTTTAATTAATTTCTAAAATGAATTATTCTAAATCATTCATAGTAGGTTAACATTTAATTACTTCCTTATTAATTTGTAACGACCCGATATTTTCAACCATTCACATCCGCACATGTCGGACTTGAATTGTTCAAAATACCGCATAGTAAATAAAATTTGGCAAATCTCAAAATATACAGTAATAATTAATCACACAATCACAGACACAAAATCAGAATACTCGCAACGAAATTTAAACATACTTAGTGGTTCATGAAGCCACTATAAATAGTCTCAACAAATACAAATTACAAAGTCTTTCATCCCAAATATAGTTTAAATCATCAAATAGAAAATCCAAAAATCCCAAAGTCTTGATTTCATAAATAAGATAACGGACAGAAAGAAGCCAGCAGCTTGAAAGGATCTACAGAAGTCCTAGCTCCGGGATGATGACTGAACTGCAACTCAGGCTGACCCGAGCGTAAAATAAAACATAAACACTCGAGTCAGGACATACATACTTATATAGTGTAAGCTAATTCAAGTGTACTGTAATATAAAGCAAGTAACTTAAAGGATGCTTGGGACCGCCCATCCTCTAAGGATCCGTTAAACTATTTACTATGTAGTAATACTTCGCTATTAAAATAGTGTCTATTAGTAAAATAAACTTACTTTTAAATAGCGTTAAGGCTTTACATTTTCCACCTTAACACATAATATATTCCCATAGTCTATACAGTACCGTAATCTCCCCCGGAATGGGCGTCATCAGAGGGCACTCCATAGGTATGGTACAAAACCAAAATCGTATAAGGCGCGCTAGGGTAGGTGACACGGCACAATTAGGCAATGCCAGGGTAGATACCAATTACGCTTCCGGACCGATGGAAACGCGCAGCGCGCAGCTGCCGCCCACCTCGAACAACACTCCCAAATCAAAGGTGCGCACCAAAACAATCACAAAAGTAATAGAATGGCATACGAAGAAGTGCGTCCGATCAGAGGTGCTACCTCATTAATCCATCGATCGCTCCTGTTTTAGCCACCTTATGCCAACTCACGGGAGTCGGGTCCACGTATATACCTCAAAGGAAACGTCACCACTATCCTACTTCATTCTGGAATCTCTACCGCGTACATGGTTGTTAAAGTGGTTTTCGGTATCGACAGAGAGTATGCCAGATATCCGATCCCGGTCTCTTTAACAACCAAACGTTATTATAACCTGTGGTTACAACTTTTAGAATGGTATTTGTACTTTAAAAATCAAAATAAGTTTCAAATACATTTCAATACCATAATATCATTTCAACCATCATTTATTTAAAGATTAGTCATTTTATTTAATATAAAATACCATTTAAATCTATTCAATTTATTTAGGAATTAATTTGCCTTTCAACTCACATTTAAAAGTTAAATTCTTCCATTTAAAACCAATTAAAGTCAATTCCTTATTTTTTATTAATTACATATTAAATTCCAAAATTTAAGCCTTTTTCCCTAAAGATTATTTCCATTTATTTTAAACAATCCGAAAATTCAGTTTCCGTAGCATTTATGAAATGCCACCTAAAGTCTGTAAGTCAAAACAGTTCATTTATAAAAGACAGCATTTAAGTGCTGTAATAAATTATTAACTTAACAATCAAATTTTAAATTCCCAAATATAACTTATTATCAATTATTTTCTTAACAAAAACTCACTTTTAATAAAATTTCAGAATTTCCCAAAATAAGTTATATTCCAAAAATTTTACTTAAACATTTATTTTTTTAACATTTTGACTTATTCAAAAATCATTATAAATGTTATAAAAATCCTTTACATTTGAACCCGAATATTATAAATTCCCATTTAAAATACTTTTAAACATTTCAGAAAAATATTATATAAACCACGGGTGTGTATATAGTTTTCTAGCCTAGGTCAAGTGATACGGATTTATATCATTTCAATCCGCAATTTACAAACTCCCGGGTTCTATCATTTCAAACCCGCAATCCCAAGTTAACAAATAAATAATTAAACAATTAAATAAATGAACAAATGATTATCATTCAGGCCTATCATTTCAGCCTATAACGATCTCAAATTTACAAGAACTTACATTACAGTGATGATTTAATCAGTAAATAAGCATTACATAGTATAACTGTAATAATATTACAATAGATAAACAACCGATGAGGTGTCAATTTAAAATGGGGTTTAACATCATACGTTATATCATAGGCAGATAAAATTTAATAAATAATTTACAAATACACTTGTGATAAATCACGGATATATAGGTATGTTTGTCTGGTGAGAAATACTCACCTTAAAGCTGCAGAAATTTTGATTCAAAATGAAAATCCCCCGAAAAAGAATCGCACAACGGGTAACGATCAAATTTTTCCCGGATGTCACGCCTAGATTCAAGATCCAAATACCGAATACGTGACTTTAAAAATTACGGTCAAAGCAAAATTTTTGAGACAATTGGAACGAATAGAGTAAAAGAAATTTTGGTTCAGCTTTTGCTCGACTGCCTCACCCCACCTCCCGACCCCAACTTCATAGGCTTGGCAATACTATTTATTATTATTATACATTTTATTATTATTATATATTTTTTTCCAACGGCATGTCCTAACTAATCTAGTTTTGAAAATATGTATTTGTGCAAAACTTGCGTCTCTGCCTAAACTATTCTTCAATGCAAACTCTCTCTGTTTCTTAATTACAATACGTCTCTACCACTTCAATTTCAAAACATGCACACATGCACTAACGCCCAGGCTTATTTCATATCCAATTTTCTTTCTCTACCAAATATATCAATTTCCTTTTCAACTACCTCTATGCAACACGTGAACTAGATTTGCAAAATAATAGAACACTTTGGGGAAAAATATGTAGGCAAACACTTATGCATGGCACGGCCCTGGGTTGTTTCACACGCACTACTATATCACAAAGTATTCTAGATGGCTCCAAATATATCCCCATTTGCTAACACACATCAATATGGCTCACATTAAAGGTCACGTGGCCCAACCTATAGGTACGCATGCAACATTTCTCAACAGAATGCAAAAAAAAGAACAAATCTTGGTTTCCTTTATCACTATGGTATGCATGGCAAAACATGGCAACGCTATCAGGGGTTGTTCGGGATATAAGCTCGGTTATGAAAACTTAGAGGGACGTGACGTGGTGGAGGGGAAAATGGGGTGTAGGCCGAGCATTTTTTTGAAGCAGTGGAGCAAACGATATAAACTGATCATAAGGAAATGTAAAGAAGAAGAAAGAGTAAAACCATTACCTAAAGCTTGTACGCAACAGCTCGAGAAGATCAGAGGAGAGGAGGTATATGAAAGTTTAGGTGAACGAGTAGGGTATTTATAGATGATAAAACTTGCGAAATCTAGGAAATCAAATAGGCAAGCTTGAATTTATTTTTGTTGACCAGAAAAAATGTAAGAGATAAATGGTAAAGGGAAACGAATATAAGGAGGCAAGCGAAATAATGTTTACATAATTATGCGTGATTTATTCCCAGATATACGAAAAATTTGATTGCAACGTTATATCTCTTTTTTTTTTCAATTAATAGTTGCGTGCTATTTTTATAGTCTGAGAGATTTATATACAAAGAATCAGCAAGTATTAATTTGCTTTGGATGCTACTTCAAGGACAGATTTGAATGCATGCGTTGATTTATGTCACGGAGAGAAAATGGTAAGAAATTTAATTTTCTGATTGATTGAATTTTAGAAGGCAAGCAATTATATTTGATTGAGAGGAATGAATGGCAAGTGGAATAAAATTTATTTGTCAAAGTTTTTAAATCAAATCTCTATAAAGAGGCAAATGAAAACGATGTTAAAGGAAATAAATTTCACTGATATGTCACGCGCAAGGAAAGCAAGTTTGATTTCTTTCCAGATGATATTTGCGTGAAAGGGAAGCACGATTTTGAAAACAATATTGGTAGTGGGAATCTCCTTAATCAGTGCATGATTTTAGAGAAACGGACAGGCACAAAATCAATACGTTTTGGTTGGAAATCTCCTAACTGATTTTATTAATCCATATAGATATTGAAATATAATTTTTTTTTCAATACGCCAAACTGACGCATAACAATACACCAAAAATTAATACAAAAGTAACGTTTTTAATTTATACGTTTTTACGTTACTTATATCATTACAACGCGTACCCTTTTTTAATGCGAAATTTAACAGTCTGTAAAACACTGGATTTTACAAAGTTATTACTTAACTAAAATTTTAACTTATTTACATTCTTCGTATTTAAAATATACATAGTTCATTTTTATTAAAATTCCAATTGAAGTTGTCTTTTAACAAAGTAAAAATTTCAAAACTTCCAATTTTATATTTAGACTTTTAGGAAATGATTAAATCAAGTTAAAATTCATATTAAATTTCAAGGTTTTATAAATAAAAAGAAATAAAGAGTAGGCAATTAAAACGGCAAGCAATTAAGACAATATAACGCATACCCTTTTAGTTTCTTCCAAGCCATAAATAAAAGATATAAACAAGCAATAATCTAATAAATAAACAAGACTGTCAAAAATAAAAATAGAAAGATAAAATAGAGGTGGATATATGAAATAATAATAATAAGAACACATATATATATATAATATGTAATAAAAGTAGAAAAATTTATTGCGTGTAAAACGCTGTATTTTATCAAAAAAAGTACAAGTTTTAAATTCCCAATAAATCCATATATTTGATTTCTCAATCATGTTATTGAATCGACTATTAACTTATCCTCTTATGGGTAATATTAAAATTGGTTTTTATACTAATACATAAAAAAAAAATCACAATTCATCCAAATTTCAGTTAATTACTTTCCAATAACTACCATGCTTTAATCCTACTCTTTTATTAAATCTGTTATCACTTTATAAACTTAGTTATTATTTGTTTATCTTTCCTTACAAAAATATATATTCTAATTTTCATCTTTCTTTTGTAATAACTTGTTATTTTCAATTATATTGAATTCCCCAAATATATACATTTATCATAAATAATAAATCAATTTATTCAACTTGTTTCATTCCATTATTTCATCTTATGAATAAAATATAAATTTCCAATTATGTCATTTCATTTACATTCACACATTACAGTTACAGTCCTATCTCACATTAATGAACATTTACCTACATTTAAATGTAATTGACTTCCTACTCTGAATTTAGCAGCCCTAAATAAAAGGTGACTTGCATAAATGTTGTCACTAACTTTATATTACACTGAAGTTTATTATTTCCACCAATTATCAGAATTGCTTATATAATGTTGAATTGCTTATATAATGTTGAATTCACTCCATTACCATATGTTTATTTGCATATATTCAATTTAATACCCAAATGTAACAGTTGAAACTACATTAATAGACCAATTAAATAGTAACTTACAACCGTTACTATATCCCTATTATTTTCATTTCATCTTAAACACTCACTTCATTATAAATTATAAAGGTTTTTTTTTCTTCTTAAATTTAATTACAAAAATCTTATTAAATTAACCAGTTTAATTATCGAAATTTACAGGTCATTACACTCTTCCCCACTCAAAACTTTTCGTCCCCAAAAAGGAAGGAGGTAGGAGAATAGAACACCCTGAAAGAAAACTAAATTGAAACTCAAAATTGAATCATATATTTAAACCATATAAATTCAATTTAAATTAATTAATATTCAATAATTGATTTAATTCATTTAATTTTTTTACTGAAGTTAAATCAATCTTAACTATTTCCAAATTAATTATCTTATTATCCAATTATTTTCTAAAATCAGAAATTTGTATAGTCATTTATAATAATCATCTTTTATTCAACAAATTTAATTCTTCTTTATTCCAGATTATTATTAAATATATTCTAATATATTTCTAAATTTCCTTTAACGCCATTTGATATTGTATATTATTCAATTATTATTTTATTTCTATTTACCTCTATTTGTCTTGTTGTAACTGAAACTTTAAGTGTATAACATTTATTATAACCACTCAAATTTTATTTATACAATCCTTTTATATTTTACATTATCCAATTACATAGTTAATTTCTGAATGATTTAGGTAAGTTATATTGGCATGCAATTATACAAGTAAAATTTTCCAATTCTTATTATTCAAGTTTAAATATTCATTCAAAATTTGACTTTATTTTATCATTAGAATCACCTTTTAACATAAATTTATGAATTAAATTTCCAATTAACTTCAAACCCTTTAGAGATAAATAAATACATACATATAACATATGTCAAATCAAATTTAAATCATATATCTATATATATTATAAATTAAGTCATATTTAGAAATTCAAATCAATTAAATTTTTGAAGCAAAACTACAACGTGTTCTCTTTACTTCGATACTCGAAAATGAATGTCGATGATGTTGTAGTCATCACCGAAATTATTTTCCAGCGACAAAGAGAAGAGCACTAATTTTTAAAACTTTAAAATTCTTTGGAAACAAATTTATATTCGAAAATAATATATCCTTTTAAGACTTTAAACACAAGGTTTGAAACTATCAGAAATTAAATTCTTAAAGTCTTGTTTTAAATCCATTTCTGTTTCCAAGTAAATTTATAACCATGTTTTATAGTTCAATTATTTATATAAGACAAAACCAATGGTTTACAAAACCATAAATAAAATCAAACACCATTATCTCTTGACAACTAGTTAAATTAATTATAAAATTCTGAAAATTATACTTATATATAATATTAGATTTTTCCCAAATATAGGAATAAATTTTTCAAAACAAGGATAGAGATTCAAATTTGATGGATTCAAATCAAAGAGAATTTTGATTTAAAGATAAATTGGAATCAGAAGATCCGATGATTACATAACAGAACAAGGAACTAGATAAGTTTATATAAATCGCGGGCAACCTTAACCTGGTCAACCGTGACTTAAAGAGTCAGATCGAATGTAGATTTACCATTCGATCCGAAGAGATAGAGTTCGGAATAACCAAAGATACTAGCATCTAAACCGAGGTTAAATATAAATCTTTGGTGAATCAATGCTAATTGTAATGGAGTTTCACCCCTTTATTGGAATATTGGCGAGACCGCCAATTCACTATAAAGATCATCCGAAGTGGAGTTATGGGATATTCCAGAATCGAAAGAAAATGAATAGTGAGGGACACGAATGAACTTCGGAACCGCAAGGAACGTTCCAAAATTCAAAGGAAATCGAATCAAAAGGAAGAGATTCAAGCTCGAATGAAAGTGATTCTGTAAATCAAATTTACCATACATTCTAAGTTTTGCCTAGAGCCAAAGCTCTGATACCAAATGTAACGACCCGATATTTTCAACCATTCGCATCCGCACATGTCGGACTTGAATTGTTCAAAATACCGCGTTGTAAATAAAATTTGGCAAATCTCAAAATATACAGTAATAATTAATCACAGAATCACAGACACAAAATCAGAATACTCGCAGCGGAATTTAAAAATACTTAGTGGTTCATGAAGCCACTATAAATAGTCTCAACAAATACAAATTACAAAGTCTTTCATCCCAAATATAGTTTAAATCATCAAATAGAAAATCCAAAAATCCCAAAGTCTTGATTTCATAAATAAGATAACGGACAGAAAGAAGCCAGCAGCTTGAAAGGATCTACAGAAGTCCTAGCTCCGGGATGATGACTGAACTGCAACTCAGGCTGACCCGAGCGTAAAATAAAACATAAACACTCGAGTCTGGACATACATACTTATATAGTGTAAGCTAATTCAAGTGTACTGTAATCTAAAGCAAGCAACTTAAAGGATGCTTGGGACCGCCCATCCTCTAAGGATCTGTTAAACTATTTACTATGTAGTAATACTTCGCTATTATAATAGTGTCTATTAGTAAAATAAACTTACTTTTAAATAGCGTTAAGGCTTTACATTTTCTACCTTAAAACATAATATATTCCCATAGTCTATACAGTACCGTAATCTCCCCTGGAATGGGCGTCGTCGGAGGGCACTCCATAGGTATGGTACAAAACCAAAATCGTATAAGGCGCGCTAGGGTAGGTGACACGACATAACTAGGCAATGCCAGGGTAGATATACCAATTACGCTTCCGGACCGATGGAAACGCGCAGCGCAGCTGCCGCCCACCTCGAACAACACTCCCTAATCAAAGGTGCGCACCAAAACAATCACAAAAGTAATAGAATGGCATACGAAGAAGTGCGTCCGATCAGAGGTGCTACCTCATTAATCCGTCGATCGCTCCTGTTTTAGCCACCTTATGCCAACTCACGGGAGTCGGGTCCACATATATACCTTAAAGGAAACGTCACCACCATCCTACTTCATTATGGAATCTCCACCGCGTACACGGTTGTAACAACCCGCATATTTATCGGTGGTATATTTAAATATTTTATTTAAAGATGACATCGCTTGTCGGATTATGGTCTGAAAAGCTACTTTCTACAAACGGCCGAATTGGGACTCGAAAACATTTCCATTGAGTCCAAAATGTCGTTTGCGATCTTTTTGAGTATAATCTTTGATATGTTTGGAGTAAGTTGAATTTTGCTACATTTTCTATTGGGTTTAGGGTTTGGGTTCAGCCCACTAGCTTAACTAATACTCTAACTCAGCCCATCTCCTCCCATTCATTCATTCCTACTCCTCTTCACTTCTAAACTCAAGCTAAAAACTTAAATGGGGGAAGGAAAGTGGAAATAGAAATTAGCAAGCCCTTGCTTCTTCTTGTAAACTTGATTCTTGCTCCAAAATCAAAGAGAATCCATTGGTAAGTTCATCTCCATCTTCTCCATCTCTTCTCCTCTTCAATTTCAGTAATTTCCTAACCCTAACTTAGGAAATACTTGCTTTGATTCTTAGATTGAAGCTTGTTGAGTAAGAGTGAAGAGTGGTTAGCCTTTCCATTGCATTTGAGCTTCTTCTTCTTCTTCTTGAGTTAAAAAGGTGAGTTTTTAACTCACATCTACCTCTCTTGCTATCATTGATGTTGGGTATGATTTCCTAACAAATATTCATGTGCTATTGCTTTGATTTGAAAAAGATTTGGAATTCATTTGATAAGGGCAAGAAGTGTTGGAAAACAGCCTTCGGCCGACCGAGCGCAGGCTTCGGTCGACCGACCTGCTGCCTCGAGCCATATTTTGTTTCCTGCATCTGGCCGACCGACCGAGCCCTGTAGTCCAGTCGACCGACCTGCTCTGTTCTGCCTGTTTTGCCTATTTTGCATATTTGATTGATTTTCCAGACTTTGTTAACGCTAAAATTTGAACGCTAACACCCCGGTGTGTAAAGTGTAGTTGTGAAAGCAACACTCGATGATTCGGGAATAGATTATAGCAGTAAAATCACAGAAAAGCAGTAAAAGACAATTTTTATAGTGGTTCGGCTTAAGATCGAGCCTACGTCCACTCTTAATATCTTTATTGATGATTTCGTTACAAGTCGATACAATTCTTCCCGAGTACAATACACTTTGAATTACCCAACACTTTGAAAGAGTAGTTTAAACTTCAATGTAAGTGAAAGTCTTTAAACCCATGTTTGATGTATGAGATTTCTTCTTAAAGTTGTTGGTAATGTTCTACGTGTCTTGAAAGCTTTGAGTATAGAGTCGGTTTGGAATGCAGCAGAGTATCGGTGCTTCAAAGAATGAGCCAAAAAGTCCCTTTCTAGTTGGAGCTAGGGTCGTATTTATAGACATTTCTCGGAGTTAGTTCGTAACTCGTACACGACTCATGATAAGTCGTAACTCGTAGATGACTCATGGTAGGTCGCGACCGACCTACTGGGTTTAGCTCATGGCTTGGTCCAAAGTTATGCACTCATTTGAATGAATGATACAAGTTCTAAGTCGTTCCTGAGTTAACCAAATGCAACTTCCTTTATGCTAGCATGAGTCGTACACGACTCATCATAAGTCGTAAGTCGTTAACGAGTCATCTCATTACAGCATGGTATTGAACTTGCCTCCAAGTCTTAGGTTGTGAACGACTTATCTGCAGTTATAATTCAGCAGCGACTTAAGTGTTGTTGACTCTTCCTTTTAGTGCTTTGAGTCGCTGACGATTCAGGGTAGGTCGTAAGTCGCACATTCTTTAACTCGTGCAACTCCTTAATTCTTGAGTCAGTAACTTGCTGAGTCGTGAAGTGCCTTGAGTCGGCCAACATCTTTAAGGCATTAAGGTTATAACCCGGTGAGTCGCTGTCCCTCCCGAGTCGTTAAGTCGGCAATCAGTTGAGTCGTCATTCATTTTAGGTTGGCAACGAGCTAAGGCTGTTGAGTCGTGACTTTCCCTAAGTCGTTTAGGTCTTAACCTGTTAGGTCGTTAGCTCCTTAACTCGTAAGCTCTTTAACTCGTAGACGCCTTAACTCGTGTGCTCTTTAACTCGTAGACTCCTTAACTCGTGCGTTCTTTAACTCGTAAGCTCCTTAACTCGTGGGCGAAACGGGGTTAACATTTGCCCTTCGAAGCACACGCTTAAGTCGTGAGTCGTGTGCTTCGACTCATCATAACCCGGGCGCGCCGATTCGAGTTACAGCGCCTCCAGATATAAAATGCTTGAGTCGTTCCTCCTATCTCACTCTTCTCATTACTTATCCCCTGAGCCATTCCTGCTATTATCACGTCTTCAAGCTTCCAAAGGCGATCTCGACCCAATTTTACTTCCAACCATCTCTAGCTTCACACTACGTAAGCAACTTTCTCTTTTTCCCAATCGCCGATTACCATCATCGATCTCCGCCCACGATTTACATCCTTGAGCCTTGCAAATACTACTGCATGGATCATCGCTGGACTTAAGGCTATTTGATTTGATTCAGGATAACTCGCGATTTATAACGATTTCGTAGTGTGATAAGATTAAGGTTGGGGACTGTGAAGTTACTGGATTAATGGGTCAGGAGAAAAAAGCTTGTGGGTTAGAAGAAAAGACTAACGGGTTAGGAGAAGAAGTTAACGGGTTAGGAGTGAATCGTTGTTTTGAGTATGATTCAGCAGTCTTACGCGACCAAGTATTCTCTGGGACATAGCAACCTTTACGACTCAAGCCCTGAGTCGTAGCCGAGTTAAAGCTTGAAATCTTGAGTCGTGGCCGTGTTAGTACTTAGGAAATTTCTCACTGCTTTTCCACTGGAGTCCTTCCTCTGTTTCACAACCTTTGACCCAAAGCACTGCCGACTTAGAACATCATTGACTTAAAATTGAAGCAACCTAAACTGACTCGCCCCTTAATCCTTAAGTCGTAGGCAAGTTAGCCAGAAAACCAATGACCTGACTTGTTAACGCTCAAATTTAAACGCTAACACCCTGGTGTGTAGGATGTGATTGTGAAAGCACCACCCGTTCGTACGGGAAACAGAAATAAGCAGAAAGTATGCAGAAAAACAGTAAGAGACACAGTATTTATAGTGGTTCGGCTTATAATCCAGCCTACGTCCACTTTAATCTTTTTATCACTAGTTTGATTACAATCCTTTACAAAATCTTTCAATTACAACATACTTCAAGTGATGGGATATGTAAAACAAGTAGCTCAAGCTTTGATGTTAACAATCATCTTCAAATCCATGGTGAATGTAGATGATTTCTTCACGGAGTTCTTTTAGAAGTTTGTTGGATCTCAAAAGCTTTGAAGTAGTCTGGAATTCGGCAGAGTAATGGCGCCTGAAATTGATCAACCCCCAAAAGTCCTTTGAATGTTGGAGGTAGGTTGGTATTTATAGGCAAAGATTTTGGACCTAAACTCGGTCTTAACTCCTCACCGATCTAGTTAAGTCGCGGCCGACTTATAGGAGCTCTGATATGGTCAAGCTGTGTTGATCCTTCTTCGCTGAATTTGCACAAGTCCTAAGTCGTCTCCGACTTAGACTAAGTCGCCTCCGGTCTAACGCGCTACGCCTTAAATGGTTGAACCGCTTCTCCCTTCATCTCTCTGGATCGGTCGCGATTCATCGTAGTTAGGTCGGCACCATGTGAGGCATTGGGTCGGCAATTATGTGAGGCATTGGGTCGGCAACCATGCTAAGTCGGACCCCTTTCTAATTAGCTAGGTCGGCCACCCTCTAATTAGTTAGGTCGGTTATCTCTTTAAGTCCTGAGCTATTTTAGGTCGGTCATTCTTGTTAACACATTAGGTCGGCATAGCCCTAGGTCGGCGTAGCCTTTAAAGCATTAGGTCGGTAAGCATGTTAAGTCCTTAAGCAGTTAGGTCGGTATGTCCTTTAGATCGGCAGACCCCGCACAACTCTTACTCAGTTAGGTCGGCATCTCTTGGGTCGGCGCCATCTCCACACACTAGACCTGCTGAGTCGTAACCGAGATAGGGTTAACATCTGCCCCTCGAAGTATACGCCTTAGACTTAAGTCGTGTGCTTCGAAATATCTTAGCTCGGCTTCTCTTAGGTCGGTAGATCGCGTACGACTTACCAGTTAGTATTGTTTAACATTCCTTCACCATGAGATATAAATTAGCCCCCTTCCTCCTTTTTCTTCATTCGAACCCTTGCTCAATTCCGCCATTAAAGCACCCTCAGATCTTAAAGGCAACTTTATTCAATCGATCACAAATAATCTCTGCTACGCATCGTGTAAGTGGTTTTCCTGATTGTAATTTATTGCCGATTCACATTTCTTGTTTGTTCGAACTCGAATCGCCTCCTTGCACGATGCTTCATCGCGAATCCTATCATGTTTACAGTTGATGAAACTTAGGTTGCCCGATTTCGGCTTCAGATGATCGTTAATACCATGAAGGCGGTTGATCGCTTCAGGCTTGATGATCTCCAATGGCTGGGCATTGAACTTGTGACAATCTCAGTTTGCTTTGTTGGATGATTGGTTGGTGTGAATGAAGGTGGCTGTTGATGGGAAGGTTATTGGGTTAACGGGTTGAATGCCGTGAGATGGTGGTTTTCAGGGAATTTGAGTGACTCAAATTTCTGCCGACTTAAACTTTAAAACTTGAATCGAAGCCGAGTTAATCGCTCGGTGGAACTTGCCGACCTAAGCCTTTGAACCGCGGCCGTGTTAATACTTGGAGAGATCCCTATCTGTCGCTTGCAACTTAGATGACTGCCGAGTTAGGGAACTAACAAACCGGCTTTAACTTGTAAGAGATCCTTAGGTCGTGACCGGGTTAACACTTGAGCATCTAACCTGAGTAGCCGAATCATATCGCTTAGTTAGGACTTAAGCATCTGATCTCTTACCGTCTTAGTTTTATCTCGTGGGATTTTTTAGACCGTAGCTGGGTTAGGACTTTAGCCCTGAACGTGCTGACACTTAGGAGCATTGGCCTTCCTCGAGCACCTGATTTGTACTTTGAACTGTTCCAACCTTGAATTTGCTCGAATCTCATTGCATTACTCCACAGATTGTGTTAACTTGCCAACCTGTCGAAAATAATAAACAAAGAAAACCAAGGCGAAAATTTTGCCATTGACTGCCCACATCAAATGACAGATTAGTTGAGACAAAGTAATTAACTTAAATGCATTGCATGAAATGCTTGTGGATCGATCAACTAAGGCCAAATATCAATGCAAAGTATGAACAATTTGAACTAATTCGTTTGCATCAATGTTGTGCCTACATATTCAGACTTAAAACAATGACCCCTGGATTTTCACAACTAACAAATGCTTGCCAGTTTTTTTTTTTTTTTAATTCCAGTTATATTTGTTTATCGTCTTGTTGATCTTACACAACACCTCACACATTTTAGGAAACGTGCACCTTGATATTTGAATATATAGTTGTTTATGTAGAATGACTTCCCATCAAGGAGAAGAAGCAGCAAGTCAAGAAGAAGAAACTTTCCCGATAGCTGTTCCTATACAGAATCCTCCGGAAAGAACTTCGACTATTCTATCTTCGAGAACATTTATTCAGTTGCGTACTCAATTCGGCTTTGCTGAAGATGATGTCATATTTCCTGGACCGAATGATACTGCTGACAGACCTCCCTATGGTTTTGTCGCGGTTAATCGTCATATGTGCTTAAGTGGGGCGATTCCACCTTTCAATGACTTTCTTCGAATTCTTCTTCTTCGGATGTCAATTTCTCCGTTCCAACTTCATCCTAATGGTTACGCTATCTTGATGGGGTTGGGTGTTTTGTTCAGAAGAAATCTTGACCGACTGCCGAGCTTCGAAGAAATTCGCTACTTATGCTCGTTTGCAAAGAGCAAAGACCATCCTTCTCTTATTATTGTGAGAAGTGCAAGAAACCGCAAGCTCATTCTTGATCTTACTGAAAGTGTCCATGGATTTTTAAACCAATTTTTCTTTGCCCGCAGTCCCCCAGAGTTTTATGCTTCTTGGAGAGTAGGAAGTAAGATCATTTATTTCCGTCTTTCCACTTTCTTTTTTAACTCTTTTCGGGGTCCAAATTGCTGATCTCATTCTTTGCTTTTTTCAGCACTTCCCCTTCCCTCTAGAGATCCGATACATAGGCAGACTTTTGATAGACTGAGCGCTGTAGCTGCAGAAGAGAGAAGTATCAAGTTTCTACTAAGCGACGAATTTCTACATCAATACGGACTCCTCCACCCTTCTCGCTATACTCAGCTTTGTGAAGCTCCGACTGAAGTTCCCGATTCTCCGACTGAAGCATCGGATGCCCCCGTTACTATCGAACAACCCTCATCAAAAGAGTCTAACATCAAAGCTTCATTGGTGAAATGTTCCACCCCTACCGACATTATGGGGTCATCTAGTAAGGCGGCACTTGCCCCGATTGAGGAAGAAGAAGAACCTTCACAGCCTCTCGGGGGATTAGCTGATGTAGGAACTGAGAAAACAAGTCTCACCGAGCATGATGGTGACGATGTTTATGATGGGTTGAGCGACATAATAGTGACCTCACAGGAGCTTTTTAGAGATGACGTGTCTAAAACTATCTCTCCTATAGTTGAGGCGACGTCCCTTCTTCGACTAACACCAACACAAACACCAACTCCTCATACCCAAGCTATCATCACCTCTACACCAATGAGTGGTTTGTAGCTTAATGCGCGTAGCTTGCACATCACACAACACTTAGGATTTTTTGGCGTTTGTTCACATTTAACTTCTTTTCTCCGGAAGTTTCTAAGACTTGCCATTTTTGCCTTTTCAGATTCCTCTATGGGGCGCAGCGGCAGCGGTTCTTATTATAAAGACTTTCGACGCTATGGAGGGCGTGGCAGCTATGATTACAAGCAATATTATACCGATCCCAGAGAGACCAATGAGCAGAGAGCTGCGCGAAAAGCTGAAGAGAGGAGAAGGTATGAAGAACGTCATGAGGGAGCGGGCACGCGACATGAATCCTTCCCAAGAGATGATGATTCCCATAAACGTAAAACGCACGATGATAGGGGGAAGAGCCATATTGAGGATTCGAGAAAGCGGACCAAACTTGGCGAGGAGCACGTGCCCGTGACATCTGAGAGACCTGGTGCCTCAGTTTCTATTGACATCCCTTCCAAATCTCCTGCTCTTGAAGGAAGTGACATCCAAACACTTCTCAACAGGCCTTCATACCATGTTGAAAGGGGCCCCCCGACCTTGCAGAGCCGATTCCCGAATTGGTGTTTGAGGGGGGTACGCTTCGACCTCGATTTGGTCCCCATCGACAAAGAAGCTATGTACAGAAATCTCGATGCTGTCAAGCTTGATATCGATAGAATGTCTGGATGGCAAAAGTTGGTTGATGAACTTCAAAGAGTTAATCGGGCTAACATCGAAGCAATGCTGACCATGGAAAATGACAAATCAGAATGGCAGAAGATTCTTGATCAACACAACGCTGAGATGAAGGAGATAGCCGAATACAATGAAAAACTCGAAGCTGAAGTAAAGCAGCTCAAAGATGATCTTGTCTCTTCTACTAATACTTACACCCAAAGAGAAGAGGTATTGCAAAAACAAGTGCGAGATGCGCACGCCAGCCAGAGGGACGCTGAAGCTAAAGCTGAGAGGTTAGAACAAGCTGTAGAGAACCACCGCACTGATGTCACCCAGTTGCAGAATAAACTGAGCGCCCGGGACATGGAGATTGAAGCGCTAAAAGCCCAACTTGCTCAGACCGAAAAAGATCGAGATGAGGCCATGGCTGGCAAAATTGCAGCCGAAGAAACTGCTCAGACCATGGAAACCGATATCAATTCGACTTTATTCGATTTTTATTTACACTGTGTCTTGGGACGCGGCAGCCTCTCTTTTCTTGGTCCTAAGTATGAAATCACCCTGGCCGAGGTGTGGGAAGCTGCTCTTAACATGTTTAAAGACGCCGGGTATGGCGATGAAGATTTTGAGGCGCGTTACCTGGATGAGGGAGCTCGCGCTGCTCTTGCGAAGGGGCGAGAACAACTTGCCAGGATGAGAACTGGAATGGCGGAAGAGGAACGTTCTGGAAAGGAATTAACGCTTACTTCCTCTGTCCAACCTCCAGTTTCTCCTGTGGTTGACATCACGGGTTCTAGCTCCTCTACTCCGCCTGCAACTAAGACAGTAACTGAAACTACAAGTGCACAAGGCGGGGATGAAGGTGGTGAAAGCAACGAAGCACAGCGATATGAAATCAGCCTCAGAGATCCAACTGCCCCAGGTAAACTTGACACCGGACCAGCCCAAGTGGTGAACTGCTCGTTCGCTCCTTGTGAACTTGACGATCTTCTTGATTATTTTTCAAATGTCAATGAATTCCCGACTTTTGATTATTCCTCAAATGTTAATGAATTCCCGACTTTTGACGAGCCGTCATCCCCTCTCTTTTCGAAAGATACTGATATTTTAAGTTTTTTCTCCTTTGTAGAGAAAGCACCGAGTCAAACTCAAGCTTCTTCTCCCCCGGTGATCCTTCCTCCATCTCTTCAAGTGGCGCCTCCTTCTGCCTCGCAACCTGGGTCACAAGAAGAACAAATAGAGGCTCTCCATGGCCTGGATGATCCCATTGCTTCGCAAGAGCAAAAAGATGAGGGACTTGAGGGAGGTGACATATCTCCGGAGCGGACTCCTTCTGACGATATAACTTTATCTAAACTTGTCACTCCAGGAAGTGAGTCTTCCTCGAGGAGGAGAAGGAAGCAAGGAGCATCAAGGAGGAGAGGGAAGATAATCACTGCCACTGAAGAGGAGCCAGAAGTTGGGCCAGCTGCGCCTACCTCTCCTTCCTCCCTTATACCCACTGGCCGACCTGAAAAGCTGGTCATTCGGTCGGGTAAAGGGTCCAAAGGCAGTAAAAAGAAGTGAAGACTTTAGCTTTTTGTCTTTTGTATGAACTGGCCGAGAGTTGTGCGGGTATCGGCCCCCGCTTTTATTTTGAGAACCTGTATCTGCATTATAGTTGAATAAAATGATTCTTCGTTTGTACAAACTTCTGTTTGAATTTGAGAATGCATTTACTATTTATTTTATTTTTTGCACAAGTTTATTTACACGATATTGCAGCGGGCTTATGGTATGTTGTTTGAGTATTACTTTACTGATGCAACTATACTACTATACCATGTTGCCCCCATACCTTAAGCTTGCTGCAATATTTTACACTTCGAGGGGACTTGCACTCTTATTTGCTAAAGAATAATTATTTTATTCTTTAAAGAAAAATTTTTATAGAGTACAAATCCCTTCGTATAAGTTTTTACGCTTTGTCGTCCGAAGAAATCACTTTTTTCTTTTGCTTACGTGCATATTTCACCAAGTGAATTCCTCTATGTGGTAAAGCGGACCTCTGAAGGGTACTTTAACTTCTTTTCTTTTTACGATCATTTCCCATAGTAGGCAAATTACTTTTCCTTTGAAAGTTAAAGTACGCTTTTGATGAGGATTTTTTTTTTTATATATAGAAAGTTGTACCTCTAAGGAGGGATTTTTTTCACGTTTCAACACTTGGAAGTTTTATTTCAATCTCGGTGAAACGTGTACCTCCAAAGAGTTATGCCTTAGAAATCCTTTTCACGTTTCAACACTTGGAAGTTTTATTTCAATCTCGGTGAAACGTGGGTTTCTGAAGAGGTCTTTCTTCTTAATTGTGTCCCCGGGAGGGGGTTGTACCTCTGAGGAGGGATTTCTCACGTTCCAACACTTGGAAGTTTTATTTCAATCTTGGTGAAACGTGTACCCCCAAAGAGTTGTGCCTTTGAAGAAAGCCTTTTTACGTTTCAACACTTGGAAGTTTTATTTCAATCTCGGTGAAACGTGTGCTTTCAAGAAGGTCTTTGTTCTTGCATTTCAACTTTGGTGAAGTGAAATTCCGAAGAGCGGTTGCTACACTTCAACTCCTGGCGAAATGTGCCTCCGAAGAGGGCTTTTATTTTGTTTACATTTCAACTCTGGTGAAGTGAAATCCCGAAGAGCGGTTATAACACTTCAACTCCTGGTGAAATGGGCCTCCGAAGAGGGCTTTTATTTTGTTTACATTTCAACTCTGGTGAAGTGAAATACCGAAGAGCGGTTATAACACTTCAACTCCTGGTGAAATGTGCCTCAGAGAGGGTTTTCATCGCCTGGAAGTTACTCTCTCATGGTTGGAGGGTCATGACTCCTCCAATCTTTTTTGTTGAGTAGAGAACTTTCTTTTTTGTGGCGTATGACCCATTAGAGGTCTTTTATCCTCCGAAGAGTTGCGCCTCCGAAGAGGACTTGTGCTGCTGATGGTAGCTTTGGTTGTTCCTTTGTTCACTTGCTTATGCCTTTTCAGCGATCCTCTTTTTTTTTTTTTTTTTTTTTTTTTTTTTTTTTAAGTTTTCATTCCCCTTTTCTCGCAAGTGGCTTGTTTATTCCAAGGAAGCGTACTTCATTGTCAGGCAAGTTCGTGAGAACGGGCACTAGCTTCCTAATTGGATGTTTGTTCGTTCAAACAATCTCAATTTATTAACAAGGGCTCGTTTCTATCGAAATCATAAGCCGTTCAATTGAAGCATTTCCTATCTAGGATTTGAATTCGGGGCCTTTATGACTTGAAATTTGTTTGCTGAATGATGGTGAGAATCACTCGGTCTTATTATGCGCAAGTTTCATTTCCATTGTCTGCAAAAAATTTAAATTGACATTTCAGCAATACATTTTATGTATTTTTATATCGAAAACAAAGCAAACATATAATGATAATAAGGAACACAAGATTTATAGTGGTTCGGCCATGAAATTGGGCCTACATCCACTTTATATTCTTTCATTATTTACTCGCATCGGTTTCACAATTGCTTTCAATTACAAGAATCGTACATTCATAATTCTTTTTACAATGTTTCAACAAAATTTTCAAGTAAAGTATGGACGCAAGTGGTTGCTGTTCCATGCCCTTGGAATTTGATCTCCATCAACAGTGGTGAGCTTGAATGTGCCGTCGAGAAGCTTCTGACCTATTACATATGGTCCTTCCCAATTTGGTCCAAACACACCTGTCGCGGTCATAATTCTTTTCAGGACTAGATCTCCAATTTCAAAGCTGCGTTGACGAACTTTGGAATTGAAATGTCTGGCTATCCTTTGCTGATGAGCTGCAACTCTGAGGTTAGCTTCATCTCTTTTTTCATCAAGGAGATCCAGCGCTTCAAGTTGCAGCTTTTCATTTTCTGCTTGATTGAAATGGATTCTTCTGTGTGTAGGGACCTCTGTTTCAACCGGGATCATTGCTTCCGATCCGTATGCTAATGAAAAAGGAGTATGCCCAGTTGCAGTTTTGTGAGTAGTTCTGTATGCCCATAGTGCAAGTGGTAGTTTATCGACCCAACCACCTTTTGCTCCTTCGAGTTGCTTTTTGATGGTTGATTTGATGATCTTGTTCACTGCTTCCACTTGCCCGTTTGCCTGCGGATGAGCTACTGCCGAAAAGCTTTTCTGGATTTTGAATCGTTTGCAAAAATCCTGGAATTCCTCACTTTCAAACTGAGTACCATTGTCTGTGATTATTTTCTGAGGCACACCGTATCTGCAAATGATATTCTTAGTCACAAAGCTTATCATTTTCTTAGAAGTGATAGTAGCCAATGGTTCAGCTTCAGCCCACTTAGTAAAATAATCAACCGCAACAATAGCATATTTAATCCCTGATTTAGCAGTTGGTAGCGGCCCAATGAGATCCATTCCCCAAATTGCAAATGGCCATGGACTGATCATCTGTGTGAGTTCGGTAGAAGGTGCTCTAGGAATTTTGGCATATCTTTGGCACTTGTCACATTTTCGGGAGTAATCTGCGGCATCCCGATTAATTTCTGGCCAAAAATATCCGTATCGGAGAATTTTCTTTGCTAATGTTTGACCACCTGAATGATCACCGCATTCTCCTCCATGCACTTCAGTTAGGATTGTTTTGGACTCTTCCCGGGATACACATCGAAGCAATGGCATTGAGAATCCTCGTCTGTATAATTGACCATCCTGGATTATATATCGAGAAGCTTTTCTCAGTAGCTTTTGTCGTTCTTTAGAGTTTTCTGGTAAAGAGCCATTGAGTAGATACTTTGTTATTGGAGTCATCCATGATTCTTGCTCTTGCGACATACTCATAACCCAATCGATATCCATTTCATCAATGCTCGGATTTGACAAAACTTCCACTGGAACTAACCCTAAGGATTGGGCTTCGCCAGAACTTGAGTATTTTGCGAGAGAATCTGCTTTCATGTTTTCTTCTCGAGGAATATGAGTTATCGTGTAATGGTCGAATTCACATAAAAGTTCCCAAGCCTTTGACACATAAGCGGGCAGATTTCCTCCTTTCGTTTGAAACTCCTTCTTGACTTGGCAGACTATAAGCTGAGAATCACTGAAGATCTGTAACGCTCGAATGTTTAGTTCTTTAGCAATTTTCAAACCAGCAATCAGAGCTTCATATTCTGCTTCATTGTTTGTTGAAGGAAATTCTAATCTTAGCGCATAGCATAATGACCGGCCTTCAGGAGTTTCAAGAACAATTCCAGCACCTGAACAGTAATCATTTCTTGCGCCATCTACAAATAACTTCCATTGGGTTGGGGAGTTCTCGATTGTTTCTTCCTCGCTGTTACCCTTGTCTGTAAATTCTGCAATAAAATCTGCCAAAGCTTGTCCGTTGATCGCTTTTCTAGGATGATAAGTGATGTCATATTGGCTCAATTCAATATTCCACTTTAAAAGGCGGCCCGAAGTCTCAGGGCGAAACAAGACTTGCTTTAAAGGTTGATCAGTGAGGACTTTGATAGGATGAGCCTGGAAATATTGCCTCAACTTTCTTGAGGCAATCAATAGACAATAGGCGAGTTTTTCCAACTTGGAGTAATTCATTTCTGCCCCAGTGAGTCTTTTGCTGATATAGTAAACTGGATGTTGAATCCTTTTGTCTTCCCGTACCAGCGCTGCACTTAAAGCATGAGATGAAACTGCCAAGTATATAAGAAGATCCTCGCCATCGTCGGGCCTAGAAAGTATTGGAGGCGTTTCCATATGTTGAATCAATTCTTCAAAGGCTTTCTGGCATTCGGGAGTCCAGTCAAAGTTTTTCTTTCCTTTCTTTAGAGCGTCGAAGAATGGAATGCATTTATCAGTAGCTTTGGATATGAACCGACTTAAGGCGGCAATTTTTCCATTGAGACTTTGCAATTCCCTCTTTGTTTTAGGAGCTTTGACTTCTTTTAAAGCAGTGATTTGAGCTGGACTAGCTTCAATGCCCCTAGCGCTCACGATGAAACCCAAGAACTTTCCAGATTCTACCCCGAAAGAACATTTTAAAGGGTTAAGCTTCATTCCGTAACTTCGGAGGATTGCGAACATTTCTGCTAAGTGTTCGATGTGATCCACTGCTTTCTTAGATTTTACTAGCATGTCATCAACGTAAACTTCCATAGTCTTTCCCAACTGCGGTTTGAACATAGCATTGACCAGTCTTTGGTATGTTGCCCCCGCATTCTTCAACCCAAAGGGCATAACTCTGTAACAGTAAAGACCGACATCGGTGATAAAGCTTGTGTCCTCCTGATCTGGCTCATGCATCATGATCTGATTATATCCGGAGTAGGCATCCATAAAAGACAACAATTCATGACCCGCTGTTCCATCTACCAGTTGATCGATCCTGGGTAATGGGAAGCTGTCTTTGGGACAGGCCTTGTTTAGATCTGAAAAGTCGATGCACACTCTCCATTTACCATTGGCCTTCTTAACCAGCACTGGATTTGAAACCCAATTTGGATAGGTAGATTCTCTGATGAAATTATTCTCCATGAGCCGGTCAACTTCCTCTTTCAATGTTGTCGACCTTTCTGGACCTTGGATTCTTCTTTTCTGCTTTACTGGCGTGAACTTTGGGTCAATATTCAGAGCATGTACCGCAACTTCTGGGGATATTCCGCACATATCGGCATGGGTCCAAGCAAATACATCCAGGTTTGCTTTCAAAAAAGATATCAAGGCATTCTGAACTGACACATTAAGTTGTGAACCCACATTCAGCATCTTGTTTGGGTCCTTCAGATCAACGGGCACCGGTATCGTTGTTTCTGCTGGTACCACCCTACTCTCCCCCGCACTGGCCTTTCTAGGATCCATCACTTTTCGTGCCCCGCTATGCTCGCCAGTGCAGGGTCCGCCCTGTAGTTGCTATAGGGTTGGTGTTTTGATGCGGATTGGGGTTGCCGCATCTTTTCCCATTTCTCTTTTTCTTGACTCTCGCAGCTCTGTCCAATAACATTCTCGCGCAACATTTTGATCCCCTTTTATAACTCCTACTCCATTGTCAGTAGGAAATTTAATAGTGAGGCACCACGGGGCTAGGATAGCCTTGAATGCTGCGAGTGTTGGACGGCCAAGAAAAGCATTATAAGCAGAATATTCATCGACGATCACAAAAGTTTGTCTGCGGACCACTTTCCTTTCTCCTTCTCCAAGTTCAACAGGTAGATCAATGGTCCCAACTGGTTGCTTTGGCTCCCCAGTGAAGCCAACAATCTTCTGAGATGAGGCTTGCACATCCGCCATCGGGATTTTCATCTGATCAAACGTTTTCTTGAAGAGGATGTTGCAAGATGCGCCGCAGTCAATAAGAACTCTTCTGACAATAGCCGGTCCAATACCGGCCGAGATGACTAACGGGTCCAAAGTAGGGGCCTCAATGCCCGTGGAATCTCTAGCCCTGAACACAATATCATCATTAAAAGTCCTTTGTTGTTTCAGGGGTGTAGAGTCTTCTAAAACAAAGACATTCTCTTCAGTTGGCACATGTTTCAGAGCTCGAGTGTACCTCTCCATTTCACCCCAGCTTCTGCCTGCTGGGTGGGGTCCTCCTGTGATGACATTAATAACTGGCCTTCCAGATTCATGTCCTGCGGCCTTCTCATTTGTCCTGGGCTGATGAGCAAGAGCTTGTTGCCCCTGACTTGACGAAGCAGGATCATTACCACTCTTCTTCACAAATTGCTGCAGCTTATTTTCTCTTAGCAATTCTTCGATTATATTTTTCAATTGACGGCAGTCGTCTGTGTCATGACCAGGCTGATTATGGAAGCGACAGAACTTCCCACTTTGCACAGCTTTTCTTCCGGTTCTGAGAACAGGAGGTTTGGGATACTCAAAAGAGTCTTTTGTAGCCAGGTAGATGCGCTCTGGTGTCTCTAACAAAGGAGTATATTCTGATGGCTTGAAGGATCGAGGCTTCTTTGAATTGTGTTGTTTCCTTCCATCATTATTTTCTCTTTTCTGTCCCACAGATCCATTCTTACGTGGCGCAGCAGTGTTGTCTTCAGCTTTCTCTACTGTTGCCTTTGCCGGGACAGGACGGCTTTCCAAACGCATGAACTCATCCGCCTTTTTGTAGAACTTTTCCAGAGAATTTGGCTCCTTCATGTTCAGCCACTTTCCGAATTCACTTGACTTATCAATAGCTCTCATCAAATAGGTCAAGACCATGCGGGGTTCTGCATTATCCACCTCAGCTAACGCTATATTAAAGCGATTTAAAAAAGACTTGATAGTTTCCCCCGTATTCTGTTCCAAACCGGATAACGACATGATGTCTTTTGCCTTTGAAGCATATAGCCTAAATTGCTCTTTAAATTTCCTGGTTAGGTCTGAAAACTGATCGATGGACCGGACAGGTAGCTTTGTGAACCAAAGCAGAGCTACGCCTTCCAAATATACGGGGAAGTATCGGCATTTTATCTCGTCAGAAGCTCTGGCACCTGTCATGTGCCAATCATATTTGTACAGGAACTCATTTGGATCGCTTGTCCCTTTGTAAGCTGGAATGGTCGGAGGGACGAACTTCCTTGGGAATTCAGCTTTTAGGATCTTTTCAGTAAACGGAGTCTTGCTCGGAGCGAAACCCCACTCTTTCTCATCTTCGACCCTTTGCATACTTTCTTTCATAATCTGTCGAACCATACCAGAAAGATATTCTTCGTCATTCCTATTTCTGGATCCTCCAGCCTCAGGCAATGTCCGTTCAAAGGGGCTAGCAGCCCTTTCGGGAATGTTTCTAGTTTCAGCATCATGGACATTACCGACAAAGTTCCTTTCATTATTCGCAGGTTGACGGTTTGCCCCGAGCAAATCGTTTAACCTATTCAGAATCAGAGCATTCTGAGCATTCTGAGCTTCCAATTGCGCGTTCTGGGCATTTATTTGCTGATTCAACCCAAAGATAGCAGCGTCCAATTCCGCTTTTGAAACTCCAACAGCTGGAGTGGCCGGAGTAGGTACCGGGGAAGCGGAGGTTCCCTCTTGAGCATAGTTTCCAGATCTCACAGATCTACTTCTTCTCCCTGGAGCCATTATTTCAGATAAACTCCTAGTTTTCAGAGAGATTCTTTCAACAAATTTCCGTGGAGCAATGATGACAATCTTCCTGAGTTCAATTCTCAGTGAAAGCACCAAAATGTTAACGCTCAAATTTAAACGCTAACACCCTGGTGTGTAGGATGTGATTGTGAAAGCACCACCCGTTCGTACGGGAAACAGAAATAAGCAGAAAGTATGCAGAAAAACAGTAAGAGACACAGTATTTATAGTGGTTCGGCTTATAATCCAGCCTACGTCCACTTTAATCTTTTTATCACTAGTTTGATTACAATCCTTTACAAAATCTTTCAATTACAACATACTTCAAGTGATGGGATATGTAAAACAAGTAGCTCAAGCTTTGATGTTAACAATCATCTTCAAATCCATGGTGAATGTAGATGATTTCTTCACGGAGTTCTTTTAGAAGTTTGTTGGATCTCAAAAGCTTTGAAGTAGTCTGGAATTCGGCAGAGTAATGGCGCCTGAAATTGATCAACCCCCAAAAGTCCTTTGAATGTTGGAGGTAGGTTGGTATTTATAGGCAAAGATTTTGGACCTAAACTCCGTCTTAACTCCTCACCGATCTAGTTAAGTCGCGGCCGACTTATAGGAGCTCTGATATGGTCAAGCTGTGTTGATCCTTCTTCGCTGAATTTGCACAAGTCCTAAGTCGTCTCCGACTTAGACTAAGTCGCCTCCGGTCTAACGCGCTACGCCTTAAATGGTTGAACCGCTTCTCCCTTCATCTCTCTGGATCGGTCGCGATTCATCGTAGTTAGGTCGGCACCATGTGAGGCATTGGGTCGGCAATTATGTGAGGCATTGGGTCGGCAACCATGCTAAGTCGGACCCCTTTCTAATTAGCTAGGTCGGCCACCCTCTAATTAGTTAGGTCGGTTATCTCTTTAAGTCCTGAGCTATTTTAGGTCGGTCATTCTTGTTAACACATTAGGTCGGCATAGCCCTAGGTCGGCGTAGCCTTTAAAGCATTAGGTCGGTAAGCATGTTAAGTCCTTAAGCAGTTAGGTCGGTATGTCCTTTAGATCGGCAGACCCCGCACAACTCTTACTCAGTTAGGTCGGCATCTCTTGGGTCGGCGCCATCTCCACACACTAGACCTGCTGAGTCGTAACCGAGATAGGGTTAACATGACTTAACCCATAAGATATTAAAAGGAAAATCTTTGAGTCGTTGGCGAGTCATGACTTGTATGAATTTTGTTCGTACTTTGAACCGTTGCATAGACTTTGAACTGTTGAACTTTATTGCATTCATTCACAGGTCACTTTAACTTGCAAGCTAACAATCTGTCCAATACAACATTTATAGAAAATTGGGACGAATATACTGCCATCGACTGCCTACATCAAATGACAGATTAGTTAATAACAGATAATTAACTTAAATAAATTGTGTGAACGAGGTGCTTTCAACTCATCGATTTCAAGTAAAATATTAAAGCAACACTGAAATAGTCAATTGAAACTGACCAGCCTGCACTAATATTATGCTTGAACTTTAAATTAATAATTTCTGAAATTTTCGTAGTCGATCAATCTTCGACTAGTTTAATTCCAGTTATATTTACTTGTTGTTTTTATTAGTTCTGCACGACACTTCACACTTTTAGAAAACATGTACCTTCATATTTGAATATCCAGTTGCTTGTGTAGAATGACTTCTCAGGAAGAAGATACAACAGTTCAGACTGGAGAGGCAACTGTTATTCCGGCTCCACTAGTCAATCCTCCCGAAAGAGCCCCTACCACGCTATCATACAATGTTTTTCGCCATTTGCGTGCTCAGTTTGGCATTGCTGAATCGGATGCCATTCTTCCCGAGAGAAGTAACACTGCTGACATAGCACCCTCTGGCTTTGTGACAATTAACCGACAGATGTGCCTGAGTGGGGGCATTCCTCCTTTCAATGACTTTTTCCAACAATTTCTTCGTCAATTGGCCATTGCCCCATCCCAATTACACCCCAATGGCTATGCCATCCTAATGGGGTTGTGTGTGCTATTTAGGAGAACGCTTGATCGACTTCCGAGCTTTGATGAAATCCGTTACTTACGTTCCTTTACCCGGACCAAAGATCATCCATCTATTACTGTTGTGAGAAGCGCCCGAAACCGCAAATTAATCGTTGGCCTTCCAGACACTGCTCATGGGTTCCTAACCCAGTTCTTCTTTGTTCGTTGCCCCCCGGGGTTTTATGCTGTGTGGAGGGAAGGAAGTAAGATCATCCATCCTTACTTCGTTTGTTACCCGACTTTTGCGAGACTGAATTGCTAAGTGTTAACTCCGCTTCTTTTTATTTTCAGCGCTCCCTCCTCCTTCTAAGGATCCCAGTCACAAGCTGACCTTCGAGAGGCTTAAGGTCGTGCCAGTTGAGGAGAGAGATATTCAATTTCTGTTGAAAGACGAATTTTTGCATCAGTTCGGACTTTTGCATACTTCTCGTTCTACGCATCCTCATGAAATCCCAGACTCCCCGGCTAGAGCGTCGGATGCCCCAGCTTCTACCGACACATCTATACCAAAAGGACATGCTCCCGAGGCTTCACTAGTGAAGTGTTCAACTCCGAAAGATGCTGCAGGGCCATCTGACAAGCCTGTACTTTCTCCAGTGATTGAAGAAGAAGAGCCCCTTCATCAAACCGAGGAGAATGTTGAGGAAGGAGTTGATGGAGGGAGCCTGGTTAGGCACGATGGTGATGACATCTTTGGGAGTTTAAGTGACATAATGACCACCTCTCAAGAACTCTTTAAAGATGATTCTGCCAATGTAAAAGTTATATCTCCGGCGATTGAAGCGACATCCGTCCTTAAACAGACTCCTTTATCCCAAGAGTTGCCATTAGCTATAAAACCTGTCGTTACCCCTCAACCGACGAGCGGTTCGTAGTCCAGTCTGACGCGTTTAGTTTACACATCACACATGACTAGGATTCTTTGATATCTTATACGCCTGGCTCTTCATACTTTCAAAAAATTCTAAAGTTGCGCTTTTTCCAATTTCAGGTTCTTCAATGAAGCGACGTGGCTCGTATTATGATGACTTCCAGCGATACCGGAGACGCGGCCAGTATGATTATAAGCGCTATCTTCCTGTTCACCGAGAGACTGATGAAGAGAGGGCCGCTCGAAAGGCTCGGGAGAGACGTGCCCATGAAGAACGTTATGGAAGACCGGATGACCGATACGATTCTTCCCACAAAGAGGGTGACTCCCACAAACGCAAATCTCACGATGATAGAGGGAAGAGTCACATAACTAATGACTCGAGTAAACGGGCTAAAATCAGTGAGGAGCCAATGCCTGCGACTTCTGAAAAGATTATTGCTCCTACTTCTTCTCAGTCTCCTGCCCCTTCCCGCACTGATATCCACGCAATTATCAACAGGCCTTCTTACCAAGTTGGACCAGGTCCAGCCACTCTCCAAAGCCGATTTCCAAATTGGTGCTTAAAAGGAGTTCGCTTCGATCTTGACCTGGTTCCCATAGATAAAAATGCCATGTTACGGAACCTCGATGCCGTCAAAACTGACATTGAGAGGATGTCGAATTGGCAAAAACTTGTTGATGAGCTCCAAAGGGTGAATCGGGCCAATCTCGAAGCTATGCTGACCATGGAGAATGACAAAACTGAATGGCAAAAGACCCTTAAGCAGCATGATGCAGAAATGAGGAGCATTGCCGATTACATTGAAACACTTGAAGCGGAAGTTGGGAAACTCAAAGAGGAGCTTGCCACTTCCTCCACTTCTTATTCTCAAAGGGAGAGTGTGCTCCAGCAGCAGGTGTGGGATGCTCATGCTGTGCAAAGGGATGCCGAGGCCAAGGCTGATGGGTTGGAGCAACTTGTAGAGGGCTACCGTACTGATATTACTTAGTTACGAGAGCAAACTAGCTTTCAGGTTGCAGAAATTGAAAAATTGAAAGCACAACTATCTAAAGTCGAAAGAGAACGAGATGAGGCTATTGCTGGTAGAATTGCAGCTAAAGAAGCTCATGAAGCTACCAAAGTTGACATCGGCTCGACATTATTTGAATTCTATTTGCAAAGTGTGTTAGGGCGTGGCAGTCTTGCATTCCTGGGTCCCAAATATGAGGTTACCCTAGCTGAAGTATGGGAAGCCGCGCTTAATATGCTTAAAGGCGCCGGGTACACGGAAGAGGAGCTAGAGGCATACTATTTATACATCGAAGCTCGCGCAGCCCTTGCTAGAGGGAAGGAGCAACTTCCTAGATCACGAGCTGAAACGATGGGGGAAGAGCATCAAGAAAAAGAAACAACCATGACTGCCCTTGTCCCTCCTTCAACTTCAGTCGATGTTGACATTGCTGGTTCTAGCTCTCATACACCGATTCCTACTCAAGCTGATACCGGAGTTGCAATTACACAAGCTGTAGATGAGCCACAAGAGAGTGCTGAAGCTGTAGACTACGAAATTGATGTAATACCACCAACTTCTCCAGGTAACCCTAATAATGCTCAGGGGGACAACTTGCCAGTTTCTTACGGATTTGGCGAGCTTCTTGATTATCTCTTGAATCTCGACGAGCCATTGTCTCCTCTTTTTGCGGGAAATACTGACACTTTTATCTTTTCCTTTGTAAAGAAAGCGCCGAGCGCCATTCAAACTTCTCTACCTCCAGTTACTGTTTCTTTGCCTCCACCAATCACCCCTACTCCTCATCTGGGATCACAGGAAGAAATAATAGGTGCCCTTCGGGGCTTGGATGACCCAGCTGCTTCGCAAGAGCAAAAAGACGAAGGACTTGAGGGAGGTGAGATATCTCCGGAGAGGACTCCTTCTGATGACATAATTTTGTCTAAACTTGTCACTCCAGGGAGTGAATCTTCTTCAAGGAGGAAAAAGAAGCGCGGAACATCAAAGAAGAGGAGGAAGAGCATCATTGCTACTGAAGAGGAACCGGAAGTTGAACCAGTCGTACCTCCCTCTCCTTCTTCCCTCATGCCTATAGATCGACCCAAAAAGCTAACCATCCGGCCGGGCGAAGGGTCCAAAGTTGGCAAGAAGAAATGAATATTCCAGTTTTTAGCCTTTTGTTTTTTGCACGTACTGGTCGGGAATTGTGCGGGTACCGGCCCTCGCTTTCTTCATCTCGAAACTTGTATCTGTAAGAAATTGTAATAGAATTGAATAAAATGATCCTTTATTTGTACAAACTCTTGTTTGAATTTGAGAATGTATTTATTTTTTATTTTTGTACAAGTTTCTTTACACGATATTGCAGTGAGATTGTGGTATGTTGTTCGAGCGTAATTTTACCAATGTAGCTATACCATGTTGCATGTAACTATACTATGCTGCCCCCATACCATAAGCTCGCTGCAATATTTTATACTTCGAGGGGACTTGTACTCTTATTTTCTGGAGAATAATTATTTCATATTTGGAGAAATTTTATCTCGTTAAAAAACAGAGTACAACTCTCTCCATATAAGTTTTTACGCTTCATCCTTCGAAGAAATCACATTTTCTTTTGTGTATATACACATTTTACCAAATGAATTCTTCTATGTGGTAAAGCGGGCCTCTGAAGGGTACTTTAACTTCTTTTTAAGGAAGATTATTTTCCAGAATAGGTAAATCATTCTTCCTTTGAAAGTTAAAGTGTGCCTTTGATGAGGATTTTTTTTATGCCACAGTAAAGGGCTTTTTGATTTTTGTTTCTTTGAAAAGTTGCACCTCTGAGGAGGGCTTTTTCACATTTCAACACCTGGAAGTTTTATTTCAATCTCGGTGAAACGTGTGCCTCCGAAGAGGTTTTTCTGCTTAATTGTGCCTCCGGGAGGAGGTCTTTTCATTTCTGCCCCTGGGAAGAGGTCTTTTATTTTGTTTTGTATTTCAACTTTGGTGAAGTGAAACTCCGAAGAACGGCTCTTGCACTTCAACTCTTGGTGAAATGTGCCTTCGAAGAGGGCTTTACTTTGCTTTGCATTTCAACTCTGGTGCAGTGAAACTCCGAAGAGCGGCTGTTGCACTTCAACTCTTGGTGAAATGTGCCTCCGAAGAGGGCTTTATTTTGTTTTGCATTTCAACTCTGGTGAAGTGAAACTCCGAAGAGCGGCTGTTGCACTTCAACTCTTGGTGAAATGTGCCTCCGAAGAGGGCTTTACTTTGTTTTGCATTTCAACTCTGGTGAAGTGGACCTCCGAAGAGCGGCTCTTACACTTCAACTCCTGGTGAAATGTGCCTCCGAAGAGGGCTTTATTTTGTTTGGCATTTCAACTCTAGTGAAGTGGGCCTCCGAAGAGGGGCTCTTACACTTAAACTCCTGGTGAAATGTGCCTCCAAAGCGGGCTTTTATTGCCTGGAAGTTACTCTCTCATGGTTGGAGGGTCATGACTCCTCCAATCTTTTTTGTTGAGTAGAGAACTTTCTTTTTTGCGGCATATGCCTCGTTAGAGGTCTTTATCCTCCGAAGAGTTGTGCCTCCGAAGAGGGCTTGTGCCTCTGTTGAGAAGCATTTTGCCTCCGAAGAGGGCTTTGGTCTCTGAGGAGAAGCATTCGGTCTCCGTAGAGAAGCATTTTGCCTCCGAAGAGGGCTTTAATCTCTGAGGAGAAGCATTCGGTCTCCGTAGAGAAGCATTTTGCCTCCGAAGAGGGCTTTGGTCTCTGAGGAGAAGCATTCGGTCTCCGTAGAGAAGCATTTTGCCTCCGAAAAAGGGCTTTGGTCTCTGAGGAGAAGCATTCGGTCTCCGTAGAGAAGCATTTTGCCTCCGAAGAGGGCTTTGGTCTCTGAGGAGAAGCATTCGGTCTCCGTAGAGAAGCATTTTGCCTCCGAAGAGTGCTTTGGTCTTTGAGGAGAAGCATTCGGTCTCCGTAGAGAAGCATTTTGCCTCCGAAGAGGGCTTTGGTCTCTGAGGTGAAGCAATCGGTCTCCGTAGAGAAGCATTTTGCCTCCGAAGAGGGCTTTGGTCTCTGAGGAGAAGCATTCGGTCTCCGTAGAGAAGCATGTTGCCTCCGAAGAGGGCTTTGGTCTCTGAGGAGAAGCATTCGGCCTCCGTAGAGAAGCATTTTGCCTCCGAAAAGGGCTATTGTCTCTGAGGAGAAGCATTCGGTCTACGTAGAGAAGCATTTTGCCTCCGAAGAGGGCTTTGGTCTCTGAGGAGAAGCATTCGGTCTCCGTAGAGAAGCATTTTGCCTCCGAATAGGGCTTTGGTCTCTGAGGAGAAGCATTCGGTCTCCGTAGAGAAGCATTTTGCCTCCGAAGAGGGCTTTGGTCTCTGAGGAGAAGCATTCGGTCTCCGTAGAGAAGCATTTTGCCTCCGAAGAGGGCTTTGGTCTCTGAGGAGAAGCATACGGAGAGGTCTCTGAGGAGAAGCATTCGGTCTCCGTAGAGAAGCATTTTGCCTCCGAAGAGTGCTTTGGTCTCTGAGGAGAAGCATTCGGTCTCCGTAGAGAAGCATTTTGCCTCCCAAAAGGGCTTTGGTCTCTGAGGAGAAGCATTCGGTCTCCGTAGAGAAGCATTTTGCCTCCGAAGAGGGATTTGGTCTCTGAGGAGAAGCATTCGGTCTCCGTAGAGAAGCATTTTGCCTCCGAAGAGGGCTTTGGTCCCTGAGGAGAAGCATTCGTTCTCCGTAGAGAAGCATTTTGCCTCCGAAAAGGGCTTTGGTCTCGGAGGAGAAGCATTCGGTCTCCGTAGGGAAGCATTTTGCCTCCGAAGCGGGCTTTGGTTTCCGAGGAGAAGCATTTTGTCTCCGTAGAGGGCTTTTATCCCAATTGTACCTCTGGGGAGAGGCTTTTTGTTTCTGCCCCTTGGGAGAGGCTTTTATTTCATCACTTGGAAGTTTTATTTCAATCTCGGTGAAACGTGTGCCTCTGAGTAGGGCTTTTGCCTGGAAGTTTGGAGTTTCTTTCTCTCGGTTGGACGGATTCACGGGAGTGTATCGACCGATCATTCCGCAACTTTGTAACGAGAAAGATCTCTCTTTTCCTGGCTAGGCCCGCTCGAGGTCTTTCTCCTCCGAAGAGTTGTACCTCCATAGACGGCTTATGCCTCCGAGGAGGTCTTTTGCTGATTGATGCTCGCTCGCCCATGTCTCTTTTGCCATTCATTCACGTTGGTGATCCCCGTTGTCTTTTGCAAGTGTCAACTCTTTTTAGTTGCCAATGATTTCCCTTATCCAAAGAAATACACTTCATAGTTAAGCAAATTGGTGGTGGTAGACACAGGCTATTTAACTGGTTGTTTGTTTGTTCGAACACTTGCAGTCAGTTAGAGATGGTCCACTTCCATCCGCATTGCCCACTTTTGTTTGAAGCACTTCTTTTGTAGGATTTGAGTATGGAAATTTTGCATGGTTTAGTGCTTGCTTGCTGAGTGATGTCAAGGATCGCTCAGTCTCGTGACGGGTAAGCTTTGTTTTTATGGCCTGCATTATTAAATCAACATTTTAGTAACGTAGTTAACGTATTTTATATGTCGAAATAAAACAAAGCAGTTTATAATAGTAGGGAACACAAGAGTTATGCTGGTTTAGCCAAAACTGGGCCTATATCCACTTTATAGCTTTTTGTTATTCGCTTGTTTTTCGATTGCCTTCAATAGAAGAATCATATATTTGTAATTATTTCACAATATTTCAGCAAAGCTTTCAAGTAAAACATGAACGCAAATGGTTGTTGTTCCAAGTTCTTGGAATTGGTTCTCTTTTGACAGTTGTGAGTTTGATTGATTATACTAGCAACTCCTTGGTGCCATCTTTAAGCATGCATCACCTTCTTCTGCTGGCGGGTAGTTTTGACCAAAGAAACATACTCCAGCCCAATCACTATTTGTTTGCTTAGAGTACTTCTTATTTAGGATTCGACCCTGGAATTTTGT
This sequence comes from Allium cepa, assembly GCA_030765085.1. NCBI lineage: Eukaryota > Viridiplantae > Streptophyta > Magnoliopsida > Asparagales > Amaryllidaceae > Allium > Allium cepa. The sequence goes on along the minus strand of CM060937.1, from coordinate 770,333,222 downwards.
TGTTTAAAACTTGCTTTTGAGTGCTACCAAGGGTTGTTTGGTATTGCCTGCAAATTTAGATCGACATTTTTAGTGATACTTTCAAAGTATTTTACATATCGAAATAAAATAAGCCACTGGTAATAATAGAGAAAACAAGACTTATAGTTTCTATTATTTATTTGCCCTATTTTTACAATAGCTTTTGATACAAGAATGATACATTCAGCCATCTTTTATAAATTTGCAATAAGGCGCTTAAGTAAAATATGCAAACAATTGCTGTCTCAGGCTTTTAGGAATCGAATCTTCGACATGAGAGGACTAGATGGCAGCATCTTTCAGAATCGAAATTTCCTTTCACTTTGAGGATTTCCTTGAGGCATGAGCATGTCGTCCTATCTCATCCAATTTTTTCCTGTCGGGTGAGGGCTTGCCGTGATGACACTGATAATAGGCCCTTCATCTCCCTGCACTACAGTTCTTTTACATGAGCTGCATTGTTGAGCGGGAACTAGTTGCCCCTTAGAGGATGAGGAGAGGTCATTTCTATCTTTCTTCACATATTGTTGCAGTTCATTCTGCTTCAGCAATTTTTCAATCTCTTTCTTTAACTGGCGACATTGGTTAGCATCATGGCCAGGCTGATTGTGAAATTGATAGAATTTTCCATTGCTTGGCACACCCCTCCCCATTAGAGGTGGTTTGGGGTACATGACAACATCTTTTGTTGCCAAGAAGATATTTTCCGGAGTGTCAGTCAAGGGAGTGAAGTCGAAGGATTTAAAGCGCCGGGCTTTTTTCGAGACTTTCTGCTTTCTCCGACCTTCATTCTCCTTTTTCTGTTTGATCATCTCTAGTATGTATTCCTCATCATTGTGAGGACTCCAGGGATAGTCGTCGACTACTCTTTCAAAAGTTTGCCTTGACAAACGTTCGTGGATAGTTGGTCGTGGCCATGAACTTTCCGCTTGGGGGAATGTTACAACGGTAATGCCAGTTGCCCGTTGAGGAGTATTCCATCCCTCCGAAACATGAGCCTCTTTGGCGATGGTTTTTATATCAATTTCTAGTTGTTGAACTTCCTCTTGCAATGCATTCATCTTGTCAAGTATCCTATTGCTCTGGACTTCCATGTGTTGATATAATCCATACACCACGGCGTCTAATTCAGCCCTTGTGACTCCAATACTAGAAGCTGTTTCACTTAGCGTGGGAAAAGCAATGGCATTGCTACAAGTACCTTCAAACCTCAAAAATTTACGTTTCCTTTCAGAAGTCATGATTTCTGTTAGACTTTTGGTTCGGAGAAAAATCTTTTCCACAAGCTTTTGTTGAACAATGGTGGAAGTTTTCCTTGAGTTCAACTCTCAGTGAAAGCACCAAAAATGTTAACGCTAAAATTTGAACGCTAACACCCCGGTGTGTAAAGTGTAGTTGTGAAAGCACCACCCGATGATTCGGGAACAGAGTATAGCAGTAAAATCACAGAAAAGCAGTAAAAGACAATTTTTATAGTGGTTCGGCTTAAGATCGAGCCTACGTCCACTCTGAATATCTTTATTGATGATTTCGTTGCAAGTCGATACAATTCTTCCCGAGTACAATACACTTTGAATTACCCAACACTTTGAACGAGTAGTTTAAACTCCAATGTAAGTGAAAGTCTTTAAACCCATGTTTGATGTATGAGATTTCTTCTTGAAGTTGTTGGTAATGTTCTACGCGTCTTGAAAGCTTTGAGTGTAGAGTTGGTTTGGAATGCAGCAGAGTATCGGTGCTTCAAAGAATGAGCCAAAAAGTCCGTTTCTAGTTGGAGCTAGGGTCGTATTTATAGACATTTCTCAGAGTTAGGTCGTAACTCGTACACGACTCATGATAAGTCGTAACTCGTAGATGACTCATGGTAGGTCGCGACCGACCTACTGGGTTTAGCTCATGGCTTGGTCCAAAGTTATGCACTCATTTGAATGAATGATACAAGTTCTAAGTCGTTCCTGAGTTAACCAAATGCAACTTCCTTTATGCTATCATGAGTCGTACACGACTCATCATAAGTCGTAAGTCGTCAACGAGTCATCTCATTACAGCATGGTATTGAACTTGCCTCCAAGTCTTAGGTCGTGAACGACTTATCTGCAGTTATAAGTCAGCAGCGACTTAAGTGTTGTTGACTCTTCCTTTTAGTGCTTTAAGTCGCTGACGATTCAAGGTAGGTCGTAAGTCCCACAATTCTTTAACTCGTGCAACTCCTCAATTATTGAGTCAGTAACTTGCTGAGTCGTGAAGTACCTTGAGTCAGCCAACATCTTTAAGGCATTAAGGTTATAACCCGGTGAGTCGATGTCCCTCCTGAGTCATTAAGTCGGCAATCAGTTGAGTCGTCATTCATTTTAGGTTGGCAACGAGCTAAGGCTGTTGAGTCGTGACTTTCCCTAAGTCGTTTAGGTCTTAACCTGTTAGTTCGTTAGCTCCTTAACTCGTAAGCTCTTTAACTCGTAGACGCCTTAACTCGTGTGCTCTTTAACTCGTAGACTCCTTAACTCGTGCATTCTTTAACTGTAAGATCCTTAACTCGTGGGCGAAACGGGGTTAACAGACTTTATCGATTCAAGTTGGTTTTTAGTGTTTGTTATTGCCTCTTTGATTTTGATAACTTATTTTTTTGATTTCATTCACGGGTTTTATAAATAATCCCTCTAAATCGTATTAAAAGCTTCCGTCTCCAATTCATAAATTCCATTTATAATGCACACAGACGATTTCGCACTTCGAACGAAGTGGAAAGGTGATTAAATGGTTAGGTAAAACACGAACCATGAATCCGCGCGTTCACCCTTCCGATTAATCCCCGACCTATTCAATTGATCGTTTTGACCTTCGGGTTTAGTTTACCGATGATATGAGGTAAATTTGTACTGCATTGAGTGTGAAAGTGGCCGACGGATAGTAAACCGTTTAGTGCGAACGAGTGGTTATAGGACATACGTTAACACTTTTCGGATTCCTTTTCGAGTGTTGTGACACATTCCGCCAGTTAGTGGTGTCCAGTACTGGGTCTTCGACCTTCACCACTACGGCTTGTCGCCCTATAGTATCGCTCCGATGTTGGCCTCATGTGCCGCATGGGTGATATTGGGTTTGTGCCTTCGAGTTTGTCGCCCTATATAGTTTCGCTCTGATGTTGGCCTTATGTGCCGCATGGGTGATACTTGGGTTTGGAGCCTTCGGGCTTATGGATCCTTGTTGTACAGTACTTAGCTCGAGCAATCATATGTTTCATTGATATTATATTCCCTTGGTATCACCCATCGTGTTAGTCTGTTTGAGCCGCAAGATGTATAACGATTACCTTGTGGAACTTGTATACCTTATTGGTATTTGTTATTTGCCATTCGGCTTGTTTTGGGATATTTGTGTCCTTTGTTTCTATATGTTGCCGATGATATGAGGCTTGTTCTATATGATTCATCTCTTGTTGATGATTGTGTTATCTCCTCTAGAGATATTTGTTATACTGTATGACCTTGCAGGTTTATTATTGATCAGTTTATCTAACTGATTTGTTTAGCTAGACTGACCCGGGTATTTTATACTCGGGTCAGACCGAGATGTTTCAGGTTAGGTGCTTTGGACTTAGCCTCTTTTGCTTCCGCATGGACTACTCCGCTAGTTTCTTTTTGTCTTAGCTTTCTTGTAATCCTGATATGTTGTAACTCTGATATGTATTCTTGTGAACTCGTCTGTTTATTGTGGTTTGCTATACCACTTGATGTGTATCATTTCGTATACTCTGTTATGTATCTATATATGTTTATGTGATGATTTACTGTTCTGTGATGTATATTACATTTGAGTTGTTATATTATGTTCTGATAGATCCTATAGCCATTGTAGTCTCGCTTTAAATATTTATTGAATACGTCGAACTGTTTGTGATTCTACTTTTCGACGTGTTTAGTGAATAGTTAAGGTAAGATTACACATGGTCGCTCCTATCCAGCCTTATTCTCCGTGTTAGCAGACGGTATTATCTATACAATACTCTTTGCTAACGTGGGTATAGAGGTGGGGCGTCACAGCGTGGTATCAGAGCTGCGTTCAGAACAAAATATGATAAACACAGAACAGAAGCACATATTATGGTACATCAAAGTGTAAAAAGTGTTACAGATCTTTGAATCATCGTGCTTTTATTCCCTCCGTGTTTTTGGGGTAGATAGGATTTGGGGAATACGTCTAGGAATATATTTTATTCCGTAGTATTCCTTATTGAAATATCTACCTTGTAGTTAATCTTTATCTTCTTCAACTTTCAGCTTATGGCTGGAAGAGGCAGAGGACGACGCTCGGGTGCTGGGCAATCCAGTGGCTCGCATCCGGACGGCGTTTATATGTCTGTCGATCAGTTTATGGAGTTGTTTAGGAGCACTCAGCCTCCAGTTCCTGCTCGAGTGTCTCCACCTCGCAAGTCTACCTTTGCACGCTTGTGCAGTGATTTTACTCATCTTGGAGGAAAGCCATTTAAAGGCTCCGAGTCTGTTCTTGAGACCCAAGCTTGGTTTCGCACGTGCGAACGTATCTTCTCTAGAATGGATATTTCGAATCATGATAGAGTTCTTGTAACTTCTAGCTTATTGCGAGAGCATGCCCTTGATTGGTACGAGCTTCTTGTAGCCAAAATTGATGAGTCTGCTCTTTCTTGGACTCAGTTTCGGGAACGATTCGAACTCAAGTTCGTTCCTGAATCTGAGAATGCTTTGTTGTCCCGGCGCTTTCTTGAGTTGAAGCAAGGGGAGTCTTCCGTTTCTGAATATGTTGCATCTTTCGAGGCCTTATCTATGTATGTTCTTGAATTCATTAGCACTTCTTATAGGAAGAATCTGAAGTTTGTATCTGGTCTTAGGAAATATCTGAAGAAGTCTTTATTGCTTGAGCTTAAGCTTTCCTTTGAGGAGTTAGTTGATTCTGCACTTCATCTCGAAGCCATCGAGGGGGAGTGTGATAGTAGTGATGATGTTGAGGTTTGCAAGAACCCCAACAAAAAGCAGTCTCCATTGGATGAGCCGGAATTTTTCCCTTCCAAGAAGAAAAAGTCCGTTGAATCTGATTCTCCGTCTCAGTCTGCAGGAACACCTTCCATTCGGAAGTGTTTCAATTGTGGTTCCCCTGATCATATGATTTAAGCTTGTCCTAAGCCTCTCTTCTGTCGCTACTGCAAGAAGGAAGGCCATCGTAGTTCCACTTGTCCCATTGCTCCGAATAATTCTCAACCAGGCAAGCCAAGTATAGCAGATGCTCTTGGAGGTTCTTCTCGAGCATAAGGTATGTTTCCATCTATTTTGGTAGGTCTCTATTTTCTTTGTGATTTCGATTCCAATTTGATGGTATCATTTTATTCTTTAATCCCTCATGACGAGAAAAGTGTCGTTTCTCTCATTCTTGTAGTTTGAGAATTTTCTGGTATTTCTGGTCTTGTCTTAGGATTATCACATAAGCAAATCTTTTGAGTAGTGTTAAGGTCTTTTCAGCTCGGCCTTGCCACCGGTTTTGATTTGGTTGCGAGTTGCGGAAGTTAGCACTCCATTTACCGCATTCCACACTCGTTGTGATTCTTATGAATGATTTATTATGTCATTCAGTTTGTCTAGCTCATTTCATCCATTTTATGAATCGAGTATTCTGTGAATATCTCGATGATTCCATTTTGGTATTTATTGATTTTGGATGGAAAATAGCAATTTAAAGAGTTTTGCAAATCTTTTTCATAAGATTTATTTATAAGTATAATTGGATTTTTGTTCTTTAAACGAACAAAGAATATTTTTAAAAGTTTTTAGAAACATATTTATCATATAGAAGATGATTTTGTGATTGTATTGCCCATTGAGTGCTTTAAGAATTCTGGTCGATGCGCTTGATCAACGTTATCGATAGGAATTTCCTAAATGCTTTGATGAGACAATTTGACACAATAAATTGATTTGAAATAAGAAAATTTTTCTTGAAATATTATTACATAAAGATAATTGTAATTTTGAAAGTCTTAGCTTTTTGGGAAAGAAAATTAATTTAGAAGAACTCTTTCTTTTCGATATCCCTATTCTTGTTATTCCCGTAGGGAACCAATGCTTTATCTTTTGTACCAATGCTAATCGTATTGGTTTGGATGCCGTTCACTTGCAAAAGAGAACGTGCTATCATTTATTCTTCTAAATAGTTATAGCCTATCGAGACTAGATATGCCACTCATGATTTAGTGCTCGCGACTATCGTTTTTGCTTTTAGAGTTTGGCATCATCGTTTATTTATGGCGGAGAAATTTGTTCTCCACCTCGATCATAAATCTTTGGAATATTTATTTTCTCATAAGGATCTTAATGATGGCTTGAGTTCCTTGCATCTTATGACCTTGATATTCTTTGTATACTCCCGGAAGGGGGATCGTGTTGCCAATGCACTTTGTTGTAAGCAACAAGTGATTGTTTCTTTGTTGATGTCCGAATGGAATGATCTTTTTACCAAGTTCATCGGACATTTTATTGTGCTTCTTTTTGTTGGACTTCGGTTCATTGACGTATTGTTTGCATTACGTCGGTGTTCCGAATATTTGAGCTTAGGAGTCTAGAGAATTCTCTAAGCAAGCAAGTTCGGACTTATCTTTTCGTGCTCTTTATTGTGAGCTTCTTCTTCGGATATTCTTTTGTGTTGATATGCCTTTTGGTTGTTACTATTTATTTTTTCCTTAAGTATTGCGAGGACTCAATTTCTTTAAGGAGGGGAGTCTGTAACAACCCGCATATTTATCGGTGGTATATTTAAATATTTTATTTAAATATGTCATCGTTTGTCGGATTATGGTCCGAAAAGCTACTTTCTTTAAACGGCTGAATTGGGACTCGAAACCATTTCCATTGAGTCCAAAATGTCGTTTGCGATCTTTTTGAGTATAATCTTTGATATGTTTGGAGTAAGTTGAATTTTGCTACTTTTTCTATTGGGTTTAGGGTTTGGGTTCAGCCCACTAGCTTAACTAATACTCTAACTCAGCCCATCTCCTCCCATTTATTCATTCCTACTCCTCTTCACTTCTAAACTCAAGCTAAAAACTAAAATGGGGGAAAGGAAGTGGAAATAGAAATTAGCAAGCCCTAGCTTCTTCTTGTAAACTTGATTCTTGCTCCAAAATCAAAGAGAATCCATTAGTAAGTTCATCTCCATCTTCTCCATCTCTTCTCCTCTTCAATTTCAGTAATTTCCTAACCCTAACTTAGGAAATACTTGCTTTGATTCTTAGATTGAAGCTTGTTGAGTAAGAGTGAAGAGTGGTTAGCCTTTCCTTTGCATTTGAGCTTCTTTTTCTTCTTCTTGAGTTAAAAAGGTGAGTTTTTAACTCACATCTACCTCTCTTGCTATCATTGATGTTGGGTATGATTTCCTAACAAATATTCATGTGCTATTGCTTTGATTTGAAAAAGATTTGGAATTCATTTGATAAGGGCAAGAAGTGCTGGAAAACAGCCTTCGGCCGACCGAGCGCAGGCTTCGGTCGACCGACCTGCTGCCCTGAGCCATATTTTGTTTCCTACATCTGGCCGGCCGACCGAGCCCTGTAGTCCGGTCGACCGACCTGCTCTGTTCCGCCTGTTTTGCCTATTTTTCATATTTGATTGATTTTCCAGAATTTATCGATTCAAGTTGGTTTTTAGTGTTTGTTATTGCATCTTTGATTTTGATAACTTATTTTTTTTGATTTCATTCATGGGTTTTATAAATAATCCCTCTAAATCGTATTAAAAGCTTCCGTCTCCAATTCATAAATTCCATTTATAATGCACACACACGATTTCGCACTTCGAACGAAGTGGAATGGTGACTAAATGGTTAGGTAAAACACGGACCATGAATCCGCGCGTTCACCCTTTCGATTAATCCCCGACCTATTCAATTGATCATTTTGACCTTCGTGTTTAGTTTACCGATGATATGAGGTAAATTTGTACTGCTTTGAGTGTGAAAGTGGATGGTGGATAGTAAACCGTTTAGTGCGAACGAGTGGTTATGGGACATACGTTAACACTTTTCGGATTCCTTTTCGAGAGTTGTGACACATTCCGCCAGTTAGTGGTGTCCAGTACTGGGTCTTCGACCTTCACCACTACGGCTTGTTGCCCTATAATATCGCTCCGATGTTGGCCTTATGTGCCGCATGGGTGATATTGGGTTTGTACCTTCGGGTTTGTCGCCCTATATAGTTTCGCTCTGATGTTGGCCTTATGTGCCGCATGGGTGATACTTGGGTTTGGAGCCTTCGGGCTTATGGATCCTTGTTTTACAGTACTGAGCTCGAGCAATCATATGTTTCATTGATATTATATTCCCTTGGTATCGCCCATCGTGTTGGTCTGTTTGAGCCGCATGATGTACAACGATTACCTTGTGGAACTTGTATACCTTATTGGTATTTGTTATTTGCCATTCGGCTTGTTTTGGGACATTTGTGTCCTTTGTTTCTATATGTTGCCGATGATATGAGGCTTGTTCTATATGATTCATCTCTTGTTGATGATTGTGTTATCTCCTCAAGAGATATTTGTTATACTGTATGACCTTGCAAGTTTATTATTGATCAGTTTATCTAACTGATTTGTTTAGCTAGACTGACCCGGGTATTTTATACTCGGGTCAGACCGAGATGTTTCAGGTTAGGTGCTTTGGACTTAGCCTCTTTTGCTTCCGCATGGACTACTCCGCTAGTTTCTTTTTGTCTTAGCTTTTTTGTAGTCCTAATATGTTGTAACTCTGATATGTATTCTTGTGAACTCGTCAGTATATTGTGCTTTGCTATACCACTTGATGTGTATCATTTTGTATACTTTGTTATGTATCTATATATGTGTATGTGATGATTTACTGTTCTGTGATGTATATTACATTTGAGTTGTTATATTCTGTTCTAATAGATCCTATGGCCATTGTAGTCTCGCTTTAAATATTTATTGAATACGTCGAACTGTTCGTGATTCTACTTTTCGACGTGTTTAGTGAATAGTTAAGGTAAGATTACACATGGTCGCTCCTATCCAGCCTTATTCTCCGTGTTAGCAGATGGTATTATCTATACAATACTCTTTGCTAACGTGGGTATAGAGGTGGGGCGTCACAACGGTTGTTAAGTGGTTTTCTGTATCGACAGAGAGTATGCCAGATATCCGATCCCGGTCTCTTTAACAACCAAACGTTATTATAACCCGTGGTTACAACTTTTAGAAATGGTATTTATACTTTAAAAATCAAAATAAGTTTCAAATACATTTCAATACCATAATATCATTTCAACCATCATTTATTTAAACATCAGTCATTTTATTTAATATAAAATACCATTTAAATCTATTCAATTTATTTAGGAATTAATTTGCCTTTCAACTCACATTTAAAAGTTAAATTCTTCCATTTAAAACCATTTAAAGTCAATTCCTTATTTTTTATTAATTACATATTAAATTCTAAAATTTAAGCCTTTTTCCCTAAAGATTATTTCCATTTATTTTAAACAATCCAAAAATTCAGTTTCCGTAGCATTTATGAAATGCCACCTAAAGTCTGTAAGTCAAAATAGTTCATTTATAAAAGACAGCATTTAAGTGCTGTAATAAATTATTAACTTAACAATCAAATTTTAAATTCCCAAATATAACTTATTATCAATTATTTCCTTAACTAAAACTCACTTTTAACAAAATTTCAGAATTTCCCAAAATAAGTTATATTCCAAAAAAATTACTTAAACATTTATTTATTTAACATTTTGACTTATTCAAAAATCATTATAAATTTTATAAAAATCCTTTACATTTGAACCAGAATATTATAAATTCCCATTTAAAATACTTTTAAACATTTCAGAAAAATATTATATAAACCACGGGTCTGTATATAGTTTTCTAGCCTAGGTCAAGTGATACGAATTTATATCATTTCAATCCTCAATTCACAAAATCCCGGGTTCTATCATTTCAAACCCGCAATCCTGTAACGACCCAGAATTTTTGATAATTTAAATTTGAATATTTAATTGAATTTAAATATTAAAAAGTTGAATTTATAAGTCGAATAATTTATTTTTCGAGTATTAGATTTAATTGAATAATTAAATAGATAATTTAATAGTGAAAATATGGAAATAATTGAAAATTGGGTTAAATATGATTGAAAATGATTTGTAAAATTTTATTTCATCATATTGAAGTTAGAATGATATTTTTGAACTTTTAAAATCGAATTAAGAGTTTATTTGTGAAAATTGAATATTTTAATATTAAACCGACTAGTGAAATTAGCCAATTTTCGAACAGTCTCAGAATTGGACGAAACTAGTTCCATTGGATCCGTAATAGTTAGTTATTACCGGATTTCAATTTTTGTAGCAATCGGAGTTGTCGTTTGATCGTGGCAGCTCAAAACGCGTCGAGATTGTTTTAATATTAATTTGGCGAGTTAAAATAGCCATTTTTCAAACTGTCTCGGATTTCGACGAAACTAGTTTCATCAGATCCGTAATGTGATATTATTGTATGGTTTCAATTTTCGTGTCAATTGGATTTACCGTTTGCCCGGTACAAATTAAAACGCCTAGAAAATCGTTTAAATCGGTTTAATTCAAATTGAACGTTTATTGCCATAACTCGCACAGATGTCCGAATTAGATTCCGAAACCTATTCCATTGTGTCCGGAATGGGGGGTAAACCCCAGAAACGCTGGTTACGGCGCGTGAGTCGGAGTTTAGAAAACCCAGATGAATAGTGAATCAGAATTTCCCAAAATAAGTTATATTCCAAAAATTTTACTTAAACATTTATTTATTTAACATTTTGAATTATTCAAAAATCATTATAAATTTTATAAAAATCCTTTACATTTGAACCCGAATATTATAAATTCCCATTTAAAATACTTTTAAACATTTCAGAAAAATATTATATAAACCACGGGTCTGTATATAGTTTTCTAGCCTAGGTCTAGTGATACGGATTTATATCATTTCAGTCCCAAGTTAACAAATAAATAATTAAACAATTAAATAAATGAACAAATGATTATCATTCAGGCCTATCATTTCAGCCTATAACGATCTCAAATTTACAGGGAACTTACAGTGATGATTTAATCAGTAAATAAGCATTACATAGTATAACTGTAATAATATTACAATAGATAAACAACTGATGAGGTGTCAATTTAAAATGGGATTTAACATCATACGTTATATCACAGGCAGATAAAATTTAATAAATAATTTACAAATACACTTGTGATAAATCACGGATATATAGGCATGTTTGTCTGGTGAGAAATACTAACCTTAAAGCTGCAGAAATTTTGATTCAAAATGAAAATCCCCCAAAAAAGAATCGCACAACGGGTAACGATCAAATTTTTCCCGGATGTCACGCCTAGATTCAAGATCCAAATACCGAATACGTGACTTTAAAAAATTTCGGTCAAAGCAAAAATTTTGAGACAATTGGAACGAATGGAGTAAAAGAAATTTTGGTTCAGCTTTTGCTCGACTGCCTCAACCCACCTCCCGACCACAACTTCGTAGGCTTGGCAATACTATTTATTATTATTATACATTTTATTATTATTATATTTTTTTTTCCAATGGCATGTCCTAACTTATCTAGTTTTGAAAATATGTATTTGTGCAAAACTTGCGTCTCTGCCTAAACTATTCTTCAATGCAAACTCTCTCTGTTTCTTAATTACAACACGTCTCTGTCGCTTCAATTTCAAAACATGCACACATGCACTAACGCCCATGCTTATTTCATATCCTATTTTCTTTCTCTACCATATATATCAATTTCCTTTTCAACTACCTCTACGCAACACGTGAACTAGATTTGCAAAATAATAAAACACTTTGGGGAAAAATATGCAGGCAAGCACTTATGCATGGCACGACCCTGGGTTGTTTCACACGCACTACTATATCACAAAGTAATCCAGATGGCTCTAAATATATCCCCATTTGCTAACACACATCAATATGGCTCACATTAAAGGTCACGTGGCCCAACCTATAGGTACGCATGCAACATTTCTCAACAGAACGCAAAAAAAAGAACAAATCTTGGTTTCCTTTATCACTATGGTATGCACGGCAAAACATGGCAACACTATCAAAGGTTGTTCGGGATATAAACTCGGTTATGAAAACTTAGAGGGACGTGACGTGGTGGAGGGGAAAATGGGGTGTAGGCCGAGAATTTTTTTGAAGCAGTGGAGCAAACGATATAAACTGATCATAAGGAAATGTAAAGAAGAAGAAAGAGTAAAACCATTACCTGAAGCTTGTACGCAACAGCTCGAGAAGATCAGAGGAGAGGAGGTATATGAAAGTTTAGGTGAACGAGTAGGGTATTTATAGATGATAAAACTTGCGAAATCTAGGAAATCAAATAGGCAAGCTTGAATTTATTTTTGTTGACCAGAAAAAACATAAGAGATAAATGGTAAAGGGAAACGAATATAAGGAGGCAAGCGAAATAATGTTTAAACAATTATGCGTGATTTATTACCAGATATACGAAAAATTTGATTGCAACGTTATATCTCTTTTTTTTTCCAATTAATAGTTGCGTGCTATTTTTATAGTCTGAGAGATTTATATACAAAGAATCAGCAAGTATTAATTTGCTTTGGATGCTACTTCAAGGACAGATTTGAATGCATGCGTTGATTTATGTCACGGAGAGAAAATGGTAAGAAATTTAATTTTCTGATTAATTGAATTTTAGAAGGCAAGCAATTATATTTGATTGAGAGGAATGAATGGAAAGTGGAATAAAATTTATTTGTGAAAGTTTTTAAATCAAATCTCTATAAAGAGGCAAATGACAAAGATGTTAAAGGAAATAAATTTCACTGATATGTCACGCGCAAGGAAAGCAAGTTTGATTTCTTTCCAGATGATATTTGCGTGAAAGGGAAGCACGATTTTGAAAACTATATTGGTAGTGGGAATCTCCTTAATCAGTGCACGATTTTAGAGAAACGGATAGGCACGAAATCAATACGTTTTGGTTGGAAATCTCCTAACTGATTTTATTAATCCATATAGATATTGAAATATAAGTTTTTTAAAATACGCCAAACTGACGGATTACAATACACCCAAAAATTAATACAAAAGTAACGTTTTTAATTTATACGTTTTTACGTTACTTATATCATTACAATGCGTACCCTTTTTTAATGCGAAATTTAACAGTCTGTAAAACACTGGATTTTACAAAGTTATTACTTAACTAAAATTTTAACTTGTTTACATTCTTCGTATTTAAAATATACATAGTTCATTTTTATTAAAATTCCAATTGGAGTTCTCTTTTAACAAAGTAAAAATTTCAAAACTTCCAATTATATATGTAGACTTTTAGGAAATGATTAAATCAAGTTAAAATTTATATTAAATTTCAAGGTTTTATAAATAAAAAGAAATAAAGAGTAGGCAATTAAAACGGCAAGCAATTAAGACAATATAACGCATACCCTTTTAGTTTCTTCTAAGCCATAAATAAAAGATATAAACAAGCAATAATCTAATAAATAAACATGACTGCCAAAAATAAAAATAGAAAGATAAAATAGAGGTGGATATATGAAATAATAATAATAACTACATATATATTATATATATATATATATATAATATGTAATAAAAGTAGAAAAATTTATTGCGTGTAAAACGCTGTATTTTATCAAAAAAAAGTATAAGTTTTAAATTCCCAATAAATCCATATATTTGATTTCTCAATCATGTTATTGAATCGACTATTAACTTATCCTCTCATGGGTAATATTAAAATTGGTTTTTATACTAATACATAAAAAAAAATTCCTAATTCATCCAAATTTCAATTAATTACTTTCCAATAACTACCATGCTTTAATCCTACTCTTTCATTAAATCTGTTATCACTTTATAAACCTAGTTATTATTTTTTTATCTTTCCTTACAAAAATATATATTCTAATTTTCATCTTTCTTTTGTAATAACTTGTTATTTTCAATTATATTGAATTCCCCAAATATATACATTTATCATAAATAAAACCTAAATCAATTTATTCAACTTGTTTCATTCCTTTATTTCATCTTATGAATAAAATATAAATTTCCATTTATGTCATTTCATTTACATTCACACATTATAGTTACAGTCCTATCTCACATTAATGAACATTTACCTACATTTAAATGTAATTGACTTCCTACTCTGAATTTAGCAGCCCTAAATAAAAGGTGACTTGCATAAATGTTGTCACTAACTTTATATTACACTCAAGTTTATTATTTCCACTAATTATCAGAATTGCTTATATAATGTTGAATTGCTTATATAATGTTGAATTGCTTATATAATGTTGAATTCACTCCATTACCATACGTTTACTTGCATATATTCAATTTAATACCCAAATGTAACAGTTGAAACTACATTAATAGACCAATTAAATAGTAACTTACAACAGTTACTATATCCCTATTATTTTCATTTCATTTTAAACACTCACTTCATTATAAATTATAAAGGTTTTTTTTTTCTTCTTAAATTTAATTACAAAAATCTTATTAAATTAACCAGTTTAATTATCGAAATTTACAGGTCATTACATAATTATTCCTTAATTTATAATTCTTAATTACATCATTAATTATATTAATTAATGATCTTCAATTTATATTAAATTACTTATTTAAATTAATTAAGTGATTAATCTGTACTTAACACAATTATTAGTCACCCCTTGATTAGTAACAAACCAGTAATTATCTATCCTTAATTACTTATTAATCATTCCATGATTAATTATTTCCACAGATCAATCCTTTGATTAATTACAAAAGAAATTACTCAAATTACTTCATTTACAAATCATCTTGTATTAACTTCATTAAGTAATGATCACCCTATTACTATTCTGAGTAATTATGCTCCATTAATTACACTAAGTAATTACACATATCAAATCATCAAATGATTTCTTAAATTAATTAATATTAATTAACTCAAATTTAAATCTTATTATCCATTACTTATATATTCAAATTAATTATCTTTGATTTAAATATACTTGACTGCATTCCAGTAGTCTTCCTTAATTTATTTACAGAAATTAATCTTGAATAAATCCATTAATTAATTATTTTTATATCGATTTATTACCATTTAATTATTTTGTTGATTTATTATTCCCAAATAAACCAATTTCTAATCCCATCATTAATTATATTAATTAATGATTTCTAATTTACATTTTTCATTTGTTAATTATATTAAGAATACACATCTTCAAATTACAAATATTAATCCTCTCGATTAATAACATACAATAATTAATCATTCACAATTAATTACTTCCTAATAATAAGCTTAATTAATCCCTTGATTAATTTAATGTAATTATACTCCAGTTACTCCTATTAACAAACATCATCCAGTTAATTACCTCTAGTAATTATCCATCAATTACTTCTCTAAGTAATTTAATTTCCAAAATATCAGTTAATTAAACTAAATTAATTAACTCAAGTCAATCTACACAATTAATAAGTAATTAATTTCTAATTACTTTTCAAATAAAAGTTTACATTTAAACTATCACAATGATTATTATTGAATTAATTAATCAAATTAATTCATTAATTAATTATAAATAATTTAATTATTTTCTTCTAAAATAATTACCTTAGTTAATCATTATCAATTATAAGTTTGATTAACCATTTAAAATTTATTAATTTAAATCAAAACCCAATCTGTGGTTCTTAATCACATATTAGTTAATTAACTCATTAATTCACTTTAATTACTACCTTTAAACTTATAATTACTAATTGAATTAATATCAATCATTAATTATACTTACTTAATTAACTTAAAGGTTAATGTATATCAAATTCTAAAACTTCATGAATTAAAGTAAACCATCCTTATTATTGATTATGTACTCAATTCCAATATGTTTAAAACATTTATTTTAAATTCCTTTCTAAATAAAACCAATTTATTCTTAATAAAGTTTTAAAACTAATTTATTATATTTTCAAAACCCCTTTGCAAACTCACATGTTTAATTACAATTAAAACTTATTTGAATAAAATTATAAAACTTTATTTTATTTCCAAATTTAGAATTTCATATCCAAATCCTGATTTCTGTTTTTGGGGTTAACCTGTTTTCAACCTTCCCTCAACAGTTTGAATTTTCAATCGATCTCAACTCTAGTTGAAAATACTTTACTTATTAATCACCTTTAAGTTATTAAAATAATTTAACTTTTGAAAACTTTATTTATTTTCAACTCTCTTTCAAAACTAACTTAAATTCATGTTTAAACTTGATTTAAAACTAGACTTGCCTTTGTTTAAAATTTAAAACCAAAAATCTCAAATCAGTAAAAAAAACAGCAATAGGTTTTTAAAACCAGAAAAATAACAGCCAAGCCCCCCCTGTGTTACTTCGAGTAACATACGTGTTTCCCCCGAGAAAGTCGACCAGCTTCTTCGACTTACCCCTCATGCGTGCAAATGAAATTAAAAAAAAACAAAACCTGGAAACACGCCCTCACTTCCCCTCCAAACCTATCACCGCCACGTGCGCACAGCTCCGACCACCAGAGGCCACCAACTCCGGCTACCACTTCGACCATCTACCCTCTACCTTCCCTCACAACGGCGTGGTACTCGGTTCATCAACGGTGATGAACAAGCCAAGAGAAACCGGTACCTTAAAACTAGGCCACCCGCATTAGAACATCTCCCGCCGCCACCCCAAGGCATAGATCGACCTCCGAACAATTTTCCCAGACCCCACTATCGCCCCCGCATCTCCAGTTCCAGTCACGACCTCCCCCATCCACGCTTTCGTCCATGGCGACTCAAATAGCTCCAAACAGAAAACCCAAGCTGCTCTCAAAACACACCACTAAAAATTATGCTTTAGCCCTTAAAACTCATGTTATTGTTCATTAATTCACTTTGTATACCTGAACCAATGATCAGTGAAAGTTTAAAATTTTCAAATCTTAAGATTGTTTTAAATTTTGGGTTCCAGAGATAAATTTATAAGTTGTTGTTATCTCAACTAAATACTTAAACTTAGTTTGAGATGACACAAACATCATTTTCTTGAAACTGAAGTGCAAGCATAAATCTGGAAAGAAGTAAATAAGTTTTAGTAGCAAGATTTTGTTTACAAAGAGTAACAGAGAACAAGCATATGCAAACACTGCAGGTTAGATTTGGTTCCAGATAAAACTCAAGACTATATTGCTTTAAGTATAATTCTAAACTTACTCATGGTTTAACAAACTTAAATTGTTCAGATCTCTAACTCTAACAAAGATTAGACGAATAGATTTGCATTTTGATCTAACTTTTAAATTTCTGAACTAAGAAAAGAGTTACTTGAATACAACAGGCAAGCATATTTACAAACATTTATAATCTCAGAATTATCAACCCTATATATATATATATATACAAACAAAGCATATTTCATCTCAGAAATTTTCACAAGCAAAAAATTAAAATTTACTTAAGCTTTTAAAAGGAAGTTACCCACCAATTTTACAGAGTAGAACAGAGACACTTTTATTGAAGCAGGCTTTGAAATTTACAGGCTTGAATACAACAGAAACTTCTTTTTTCTTTGCTTCCTGGATTTTGTTTAAGTTTGAAATAGTTTTACTTTCATGTGTTTACTTAGTTCGAACTGAATATGCAGATTTATAGAAAAGAAAAGAAGACAGGGTTCATTATTATGTTTTATGCACTGTGACAATATTTGCATACAAATCTTTGTATTGTACAGATTTTTTTCTAGAGATATTTGTTAATGGTGGCTGATATGAAATATAATGGTGTGCTAAAAAGATTTTTACATTAATGGTTTTTGTTTGTTTGCTTAAAGATACGTAATAATGTCTTCCTACACGAGCTTCATACATATACAGTTGTTTTATTACTATCTATATTTTGTTTTACCTAGTTTGGCCTGCACACATATAAATTTTATTTTTGTTACTGTCTTTGCTTTCAGGTTCAACTTTTTTTCTTGGTGCTTAAAACATATATATATATATATATATATATATATATATATATATATGCTGCAGTTCATTGTTAATAGTTTACAAACTTAAAAACTTATTTGTTTTCTAGTTTATTTGTTGTCTTGTTATTATAATTGAAATGTAAGAGAAGTTCTATAAGTTGATCCTATATGTTTTTTTCTTATTTTAACTTATCATATAAAGTATTTTAACTTCTAATTTATAGCTTTATGCATATTTTGTTTTATTTCTATGTTTGTTGTTTGAAAACTAAATGACTTGATAGTTGTTATGTTATTATAATTTAACTAATGTACTACTTATATTTCTTTTCCAATTTATCTTGTAGGCTTGTATTTTTATATGTACATCTTTATTTTATTTATTTTATAAAACACATTTATCAATTTGAAAAGATAGATAGAATAAATTATCTTTTTATTTTAAACTACATATTTTATTAGTGTATGTTAAAGTATTGATTGACAAACTTATATTTAAAACTCATATATAACTTTAAATTCATATTTTAATCAAGTTATACTAAAAAGAAAAGAAAACAAACCTTTTTGTTAATAAAATAAAATTTAAACTTAAGTTAAAATAAGTTTCAATCTATTTAAGCATTTATTCTATATATTTAAAACCCTGTATTTATTTATTTATTTAGCTTTGAAAAGTTTATATTAAATAAAACATAATTTCCAATTCACTAAAATGTATATTAGAATTTAAAACATAATTTATTAGTTAAGTTTTAAAACAAATCTCATATATTTACAATGTATACAAATATATTCATTTATAAATAGAAAACAAACAATTAATTTTTAACAGATAAAATTTACCAATTAGATATTTATTAAAAGAAAAGTATCAATTCAGATATAATTAACAAAATATATCAAATCAATTTAATATTTAATGCAGATTATTAAATTGATATTGCTCGAAAATTCCGGGTTGTCACAATATATATAGAGTTTTAATGATTTAAACAAATTAATATTGGAAGGTAAATTGGAAATTTATTTGGAATTGAGCTTATTTAAAAATTAAACTCCATAAGTTGATGTAAAATTTATTAAACTTGAAATTTTAAAGGTATGATATTTATATCTGAATTTTTAAATGAATAATTCTATTATAAATAAATGGAAGGAAATATCTAGTGTTAATAAATTGAGTTTATTTTAAATGGTTATGGATCTATTATGAAAACATTTCAAAACTAAATAATAGGACAATGAATTGTTGAATAGGAATTCCCAACCTTAGTTTGGAATTTACTAAATACTCAAAGTTCGAAAATATTGAAATCGTAATGTTTTTATTCAACTGAAAGTGAATCTAAAGGTTATGGATTTAGACTGAATTTTAAGTGTATAAAATTGTAAAGGCGTGGAAATTATTTACTTTATAAAGAAATTTTAAAATTCATCTGTTTTATTTTATATACCGTTGAATACCCAAACCATTTAAGTTTGAAAGTTATGGTTTTAAAGCTACAAATTTCGTAGTTTTATGTTTGAAAGTTATAATTCAAATGTTTGGTTTCCAATATTATAAATTTTAAAGTAATATGATTTTGGTAAAGAAATATATTTGAAATAAAATGATATTATATAAATTTGGGTTTTATAAAAATAATATCAAATGAGTTTGTTTTGAAATGGAAAGGATATCTTGTTTATATGATTTTGAAAATAGATATTATATTGTGGTTTTGAAAGTAAAATTATTTTTAAACGACCGTAGGGTTATAATAACGTTTGGTTGTTAAAGAGACCGGGATCAGAAGTTGTCATACTCTCTTCCAACTCCAAAAACCACTTTAACAACCGTGTACGCGGTGGAGATTCCAGAATGAAGTAGGTTGGTGGCTGCGTTTCCTGTAAGGTAAATACGTGGACCAAACTCCCGTGAGTTTGAATAATGTGGCTAAAACATGAGCGATTGAAAGGTTAATAAGGTAGCACCTTCGATCAGACACTCCCCTTCGATACTATACTCTAACTTTGGATTGATTTGGTGGCCGCCTTCACTTTTGATTTCTTGGATTTGGGGGAGTTTGTTTGAGGTGGGCGGTAGCTGCGCGCTACGCGTTACCACCGACCTGGAAGCATAATTGATATTTATTGGTTTGTGAACTCTGATATTTATTGTATAAAGAAGAATCAAATGTTTTGTAAACAGTTTTATGAACTTTATATTTATTATTATATTTTATCATTCCGCTGTGAGATTCTGTTTAGTTTTTTTTCTCTTCTCTGTTTTTCTTATTTACACCACAACAATCCGCCCTTCCATATTCTTTGAATTGACATGTGTTTCGATTTAAAGCGTGCGAAAAGGCGGGATGTTACATCTGGTATTAGAGCTTTGGTCTAGAGATAAACCTTAGCTTTGTGGGGTTTGACTCTTTACTAATAGGGTAGAAATACCTTATGGGAGTCGCTGACAGTATATATATGAGAGAGCTTATTTGTTAGTGTTATAAAAAGGTTTTTATATTGTGTTAATCTGTATCGTTTTGTATTTATAAATTCTGGTTGGTGCATAGGACGCTGTGACATCAATAGGGATTTCTAAACACTTAATAGGACAGACCGACATAATATTTGCTTTTAATATAGGTGAATGAAATAATTTTGCCTATTATATTTTCTATATATAAAATAAATTTTCAAATGATATCTATATTTGGCTGCAATAGATTGGTTGTTAGGTAATAAAGTGTATAAATAATAATCGAAATAAGATTGAAAAGTAAAATAAATGAAATTTAGAAATTTAGAACTTAAGTATTTTCTGATATAAATATTTTAATATAATTTGGAAGAATTGTTTTAAAGAAGATTTTGGAGAAATTAAGTTTTGTACTTTCCTCTCTGTCGCTGGAAAATAATTTCGGTGATGGCGGCCGCATCATCGACTTTCATTTTCGAGTTTCGAAGAGGGAAGGCCACTGTAGTAGCTTTACTGCAGATTCATTTTTGAAAAAAAAGAGAAAATATAAATTTTGAATTGTTTAAATATAATTAGAGATATATAAGTTGTAAGAATATATTTATCTATTATTTTAAAATAATTTGAAATTTAACCCGGTATTAGATTCTTAAATTTCGGTTAATTAAGTGTTTCAATTTTTGTAGTGAAATGAAAGGTAAGTAATTAATAATTGAAACCTCTAATTTAGGTAAGAGATTTAAGGCTAAGTTATAAAGGAAATGAAAAGGAAGTTGAAATTGTAACTTATAAGGAAAAGGTAAAAATTTATTTAACAATGAATTAATTAAAAGAAATGAGAAAACTTATATAACTTTCAATTACATTCTTTAAAAGCATATATATAGCTTACCAAATGTTAAAAGTTGAAATGTTTGATAAGAAATGTATTGGAATTTAGTAAATAATAATAATAATAATAATAATAATAATAATAATAATAATAATAATAATAAAATGATAAATAGATGAAACGAAGTAGTATAAATGAATGATAAGGAACTTAAATAAACAGTTGAAGCTATTTATAAATAAAATTAGCAGGAAAATGAATACTATAATAAATGAAATTAAGTAAAAATAAATGAAGCAAACATTTAATGAGTAAATGTAAATTAAAAAGATAAGTCACTATATAAATAAGAACAAAAATCAAACAACAAACGCATGAAATGAAATTAATAATAAATTAAGTTGATTGTTGTTTGGATTTGTTGTTGTTTAGTTGGTGGTTGTTTGGGCAAGGATACTTTAAAATTGGATTTGGGTGAATGAATAATCTATTTAGTTTTATCTAAGACTATTGAGTAAATGATGCGCTAGTAATTTATTCTTCATTCCGGATAATTTAAAAGTTTTGAACCCGAACAACTATTTGTTTGTTTGATTGAATGGTTGTTTTGTATTTGTTGTGTATGCTCTTGTTGAAATTGATGGTTGTTGTATTGACTTGTTAGGGAATGAAACCACTTAAATATTTCACTTTACATAAATAGTTAACCATTTGGATTTTATAAGTGAAATGCAGGTTATGGAAGCAATTGCTACTGCTTTTGGTTCCATAAATTAAGCGTTAATTGCCCGACAAATAGGTACGTTTTCGGATTACGTTTTATAGCGCTATTATATATTGTTCCCGTGTTGGGATTTATATTATATTGTAAATATTTGTTGCAAATTGTTATATTTATATTATACTTTCTCCTGAGCCTCCCCGTACAAAGGAGGCTCTGCCAAAAAAAATTCGAAATTTTTGGACTTAGAAATTTTTGAAAATGATTTACAAACATTATTAATTTAAGTATAAAAAGATTTAATGGTTATAAATTGGTATATTGTATAAATTAATTAATTTGGTGAATCTATTTAGTTATAAATTTAATATATTATGTAAGATAAATGATTTCTTAATTCTTCTTTTCCCTTCTTTTCCTTTTCGGGGACGAAAATTTTTGAGTGGGGGAGAGTGTAACGACCCGTAAATTTCGACAATTAAAGTTGTTAATTAAATAGGATTTTGTAATTGAAATTTTGTAAAAGTAAAAAAAGGTGATAAATTAGTATTGAAATGAAATCCAATTGAAGAAATAATGGAAACCATTATAATTTGTTAATTAAATTTGATTTGTGAAATTAGTACTGGAAGAAAAAAATTGGAAATAGTATTAATGAAATAATAACTGAATCAAATTGCAACTATGTAATTGGAACTAAATTTTATTAAGTGGATGTCAATATTGAATAAATTAATTAAAATAAAATCTAAATGCATGTTCGGATAGAATCAATGATTGATGGATTAAATGGTACGTAATTAGAATTTAAATCTATAAAATTTGGAAACTGAATGTAATTTAAAGTAATAAGGTTAGTGCAATACCCATTAATGAATGGAATGAAATGGGACTAATATAAATGTATATTAGGTTATAAATCAATTTGAAGGAAACAAACATAAATATCGAATTGATTGATGAATAAATATACAAGGAATAGTAATTGAATGTAAACTCAATGGTAATTGTATAAAATCAATATAAGATCATGGATTGCAATAATTGTGGGTTGATAATAAGGTGTGAATGCGAAAATGATGGTTATGGTAATTGAATGTGATTCAAATTTGTTGGAAAAGGTAAATGGGGATTTGGTAATAAATTTAAATGGACTTAAATATTGTATTTATTTAATTAATATATATAATAAATAATGATTTAATGAAAATCAATACTCTGTAAATATCTATAATATTTGAGTGGAAATAAATAAACTTATAAATGTGGGATTTAGAGTTTTACAATAATTACTATGAGTTATATACTTAGTTCATTCAATTAAATTGGAAATCATTGCAATAAATATAAATTAAATGTTACGGTAAATAAATTAAGGTAATAAATGGGGAATAACGTAAATGTTCTTCATAATGTGATGATTTGTGAATAAAAATGAATGGAAATAAAGTTTTATCAATATATCAGAATTTAATTTGTGATAAAAAGGTTAATTGCAATTAAATGAGTTAAATATTTAAACGGGAATCAAGCTTTATTTATTTATTTGGATTTAAAATATGATAAATTGGATTTATTGTAAATAATTGAAATTAAATATAAAATTTTACGTTAATTGGAAATTAAGTTGAAACTGGAAATTTTTTATGTAATAGATTTGAACCAATGATTGATTTCACCATTTGACTCTAATGGATTGAATAAAAAAAATGAATAGTGAACTCAAGGGAATTATTGAAAAGTTAATTTATAATTGATAAATATAACGAAATTTGAATTTACGCTGAATTCATGATCGAATCAACAACAAATTGACATCTAAATTGGTTTAAATCACTGAGATTGTTTAAGAAAACAAAACTGATAAGATTTGTAAATTTTGGAAGTGAATTTCAAAAAGTGATTTTATTTAATGAATTTTTAATTTATTAAATTAATATAAAAATAGCCATTTTGGCCACTGACTCAGATTTGGACGAAACTAGTTTCATCGGATCTGTAACAGTGAATTTTTGTAGGGTTTCAAGTTTCGTAGTGATCGGACTTGTCATTTGATCGTACAAATGCGAAACGCCTTGAAATTGATTTAATTGAAATCAATTTGAAATCAATTTGAAAATATTGATTTCAGCATAACTTCTTCATACGATGGAATTTGGACGTGAAACTTTTTCCCTCGCGTTCAGAATATTTTAAAATACCTATTGCTATATATGGGTTGACCCAATTTCGTTTCGGAGTTGAAACGGGCTTTTTGGGCCAATTATCGTTCAGCACGTTTGTTTATCGGATCCATCTACTGTATTTCTACCCTACCTACATAAACCTTAGCCTCCATATATTCTCATTTGTTTGTGCATTCATTTCCTCAGCTCCTTCTCTTCCTCAATGGATGCTAACCCTTGATCCATTAAAAAATTAAAAATCAAATCCAAAACCTAAAATTTAAAGTCCATGGAAAAATCTCAAAAAAATATATGTTGATCCTCTCGACGAGCGCAACCCAGATCTGTGATTTATTTTTTGATTTGATTCCTGGTTTGACCATAATTCCCGAAATCAGTCATGGCCGTTCGTCGTGTCTTGATCAACGTGGTCCGATCGTTGAATCCTTGGTACCGTTGTGTGGAGAGGCGAGTGTGCTTCCATCAGTGCAGTTTGTATGGAGTTTTGATGGTGGGATCGACGACAAAAATTGATTAGGGTTTGAATTTAGTGGTGGCGGTCGGCTAAAAATTCGCACGCGTCGTCGAAACGTTGGGTTCTAGGGGAGTGCGGCGACGTGGAGTAGGGTCTCGGCGAAGTTATAAAGGTGTGGTGGTGAGGCATCGAGGGGCGGCGGCTGCGATGTCGTACGAGAGGGTCGCGTGTTTTTTCCAGAAGGCTCGTGCCTGTAGCGCTTTTCGATTCTGGAAGAAGAATGGGTGCGTCTTGTATATGGTGACTTGGCCCTAAAATAAGTGGGTTTTATTTTGTTTTTGTTTTGTTTTAATTAAATTTTTGTCTTCAAATTTTTAAATCGCTATAACTTTTTCGTATGAGCTCCAATTTACTCGCGGTTTGTTCCGCTAGTTTTATATTTGAATTCCGGACATTTTGGCACTGGTTTGGATGGATTTGGAGACTGTCAAAAATTTTAGGTTTAAATTGGATTTAAATTCAGTTTAAATTCGAAAGGTGAGTGTTTTAACCCACTCACAACTTCTAAAATTTCTTATGTTTTTTAAATTGATTGATGATATGAGTAGAAATTCATTTGTGACTGTTTGGCATATTTTATTCATCATCTCAGTTTGGTTGCATTTATTTAAATTTAATTGTTATTTAATTTTATTATTGCATATAAATTGATAGTTAACTTATTTATTTTTGCATATAAACTTACAATTTTATAGCTATTAATTTTATTGAATATAAACTGTTAGTTGGTACCTGTTATATTTTATACGCTCTATTGATGTTTGGCTAAATTGATGATATTGCAATAAATTGTTTGATGATTGATATTGGGTGAATGAATGATGTGCTCTATATTGTACATACTGCAAGTTATTATGCATTTTCATTTCATTCGGGATTGCGGTTTGAAATGATATACAACTGCATTTTAATTTTTAAATTGCGGATTTAAATGATAAATATCCGTATCACTTGACCATAGGATATAAAATTATATACCGCCACCGCGGTTTATATATAAAAATATTTTAAAATGATTTCTATGGTTTGGATAGGATACGGTTTAATAAATATTAATTTTTGATGTTATATAAATAATATTTTATATATATACATATATAATTAAAATTTTGAATTTAAGCTATGTATAAATCTATTAAAAAAATAAATATTTTGAATAATGGAGTTTGATAATTTATAATATATGGTCAAGTACAGTTTTAAGATATGGTATATATATAGAGTTTTAATGATTTAAACAAATTAAGATTGGAAGGTAAATTGAAAATTTATTTGGAATTGAGCTTATTTAAAAATTAAACTCCATAAGTTGATGTAAAATTTATTAAACTTGAAATTTTAAAGGTATGATATTTATATCTGAATTTTTAATGAATAATTCCAGTATAAATAAATGGAAGGAAATATCTAGTGTTAATAAATTGAGTTTATTTTAAATGGTTATGGATCTATTGTGAAAACTTTTCAAAACTAAATAATAGAACAATGAATTATTGAATAGGAATTCCCAACCTTAGTTTGGAATTTACTAAATACTCAAAGTTCGAAAATATTGAAATCGTAATGTTTTTATTCAACTGAAAGTGAATCTAAAGGTTATGGATTTAGACTGAATTTTAAGTGTATAAAATTGTAAAGGCGTGGAAATTATTTACTTTATAAAGAAATTTTAAAATTCAACTGTTTTATTTTATATACCGTTGAATACCCAAACCATTTAAGTTTGAAAGTTATGGTTTTAAAGCTACAAATTTCGTAGTTTTATGTTTGAAAGTTATAATTCAAATTTTTGGTTTCCAACTATTATAAATTTTAAAGTAATATGATTTTGTTAAAGAAATATATTTGAAATAAAATGATATTATATAAATTTGGGTTTTATAAAAATAAGATCAAATGAGTTTGTTTTGAAATGGAAAGGATATCGTTTTTATATGGTTTCGAAATAGATATTATATTCTGGTTTTGAAAGTAAAATTATTTTTAAATGACCGTGGTGTTATAATAACGTTTGGTTGTTATAGAGACGGGATCGGAAGTTGTCATACTCTCTGCCAACTCCGAAAACCACTTCAACAACCGTGTAGACGGTGGAGATTCCAGAATGAAGTAGGTTGGTGGCGACGTTTCCTGTAAGGTAAATACGTGGACCCAACTCCCGTGAGTTGACATAAGTTGGCTAAAACAGGAGCGATTGATGGGTTAATAAGGTAGCACCTTTGATCGGACACTTTCCTTCGATATTATACTCTGACTTTGGATTGCTTTGGTGGCCACCTTCACTTTTGATTTCTTGGATTTGGGGGAGTTTGTCCGAGGTGGACGGTAGTTGCGCGCTACGCGTTACCACCGACCCGGAAGCGTAATTGATATTTATTGGTATGTGAACTCTGATATTTATTGTATAAAGAATAATCAAATGTTTTGTAAACAGTTTTATGAACTGTATATTTATTATTATATTTTATCCTTCCGCTGTGAGATTCTGTTTAGTTTTTTTCTCTTCTCTGTTTTTCTTATTTACCCCATAACAATCCGCCCTTCCGCATTCTTTGAATTGGCATGTGTGTCGATTTAAAGCGTGCGAAAAGGCGGGATGTTACATAAATAAAGACCTTCTGCTCTCCTGTTGAAGCTCCAAAAGCACCAATCTAAACCTGTAAATATACTTGGTCCGACCCGATCATTGAAAGGAAAGAACGCCTGGATCAGTCTGATAAACCAGCGTGAGAAACACACTCAACTGAATTTATTAAATTACCAAACTTTTCCTTAGTTTTCAAAACAAAAGTATCTCGTATGACAAGTCCACACATAAACACGGACATGTTTTTACCTTACGATAACTAAAACATTTTATATCAAATGTCATGTTATATTATAGTAGTGTCTACTATATACAAATGATATTAATCATAGCCGAAATTGTTACATTGATTAAATTACAGCATATAGCCCAATTGGGTAATACAATCAAAATGGCAAGCACGTAGTGGAGTTTGGATTTCCATACAAATGACCAGGTGAAAGGACTACCTTCCGACAGTACATCTCTTGAAAAATGTACTGAGAAACAATCACAAAGTTTCTTTACCAACACAAGACCGACCCAACTCTATAACTAGATGGTACCGAATATGTCATCCTCCGTCGTTACCGACATTTACCGAGGGCCCTCTAGCATACAAACCACAATAATCTGATACACGACGTCATAGCACGCAAAGATATATCTAGAAGAGGATGATCATACCCTAATGGGAGCGACCGACCCACATAGCCCTGCTGCATATAACCCTGTTTTGGTCATTTTCGGTTGATGAGGCTAGAGGTAACGATTACCTTTCACAAATCACAATCACGTCACTTTGAATGCCACATGCCATTTCCATTGACTACTAATTGCCTTCCACAAAAATACAACCCTTAAGCTCGTATGTCTCAAGGAGGGTGTTAAGCTAAGAGAAGTTGCCTTCTCCGCCACCACTGATGTACGTTTGTAAAAACCAATCTTCGTAATCATTAGAAATGCAATGTCAGATAAATATCCATACAAGTTGTCGAGGAAAATGACAAACCGAAGGAAGCTCGACAGATTGGCGTTTCCAACTTTCAACTTGCTATCCTTCGGGCCAAGAAGGAAGCTCGATAGATTGGCGTAATACTCCGCACTATACGAATCAACATCCTCAACACAAACGATAATCAAGCCTACATAGAAGGCTACGTACAAAGTGTGCGACTAAATAGTTCCCACATCAAATCGAGGAACTAAATTTTTTCGGCAATTTGATAGTTAGTTATTTAACTACCAAAGCAAACAAACAAATATTTAGCACCATAACAATCACTACGCCCTTTTAATTAATCTTTTGTTAATTAAATCATTCGCCAAATATTCACCTCAAATTATCTTTAAAAAAGATATATCTTCAAAACCATTTCAACTTTCTATATTGGAAAACATTTCCATATACTTATTTAATAATAAGTAATTCACAAATCAATTTATTTTTAACACTTAGAAAATATTCAATATGCTTAAAACACGATTAAGTATATATTTTATTCTTTAAGGAAAAGATTCTCTTTAAACACATTTATTTGGGTCAAAACGAATGTTGCGTAAAACATCGCTACGACAACCCAAAATCACTAGTATAGGGATTCAGAAATTAGATAGATATATAAATCCCATTACTATACATAAACCTCTCATTTCAGAAATCATTTACTATAACAACAGTGTTATAGTCCATCATTTCCTTATTTCTCGAAAATGTCTATTTCAATAATGAATGTTGAAATCTATGGTTTCGATACTTAATACATTTTAAAACAACTTCAAATTGTTTTAATTCTACTTAAAATATCACTTCCCAAAACATTTCTTTAATATATTATTCACTGTCCAAAATCGTGAATATAAATCGTTTACCAAATTCAATATTTCTGCACATTTATTTATTAAACGATTATCCACTGTCCAAAATCGTGGATATAATTCCTTTAATATACTTCTATATTTAACTTATCAAATTCAATTGATTTCGGATTTATAAAACAATGTTTATAAATTCCATATATATTTGATAAAAACTTCAACTTATAAAATCACTTTATTAACCAATTCTATTTATAACTCAATTACATGCCAAAAATCCAAATTATAAGTTAATTCCTTATAAATGATTTATTTATAATTTCGTTCTTTCTGTAACTTCACAAATTTTAAATCTTATTCACTTATAAAAATCCTTTATAATTCTAATATTTTAATTTATAAAATAGCAATTTTATAAATCTTTTATATAAACTGTTTATAATAAATCAAAAATCTCAATTTAAACTATTTTATAAAATAATCAAACTTCATATTTCCGAAAATCACATTTCAACTATATTTCTCAAAACATCATAATTTTTATAACATAAAAATTGTAACTTTCATTTATTTAAAATAAACCAATTCACTTAAAAATTCAAAATTCAATAAAACGTTTATTTTCATAATCACTTAAAAATCCTTTTAAATTCGAAATCGTTACTTTAGCATTTCTAAATTATCAAAATAGGCCCAATGCTGCAACAGCTTCAAATACATCAATCATGGCATTCAAAACATCATATATCATATGATAACAGAATATATCACAATACCTGTAAATAAATCAATACAGTTGAGGAATCCAGTTGGATCCCTCCAACCTGTCACCTGCAACAAATATACATATTAGAATAGTGTACAATGTCTGCTTCAAGGCAGACGCATGTACAAAGGGTCATCCGCTCATACACGGGAACGTATAGGGTCTCATCTTCTCCAATAGTCAGGTATATATCCAAATACCAATCAATATATCATATATCATCCAAACAATCATCAATCATCATATAATAAATTATTTCTCACTTATATAGAAATACCAGTGAGTCAGAAAGAGTGAGTTTTACTGACTTTGCTTGTAGTCGTCGCATTAGCGATTTATTCCGATTAAAATTAAACGAGCATTTAATTTCAACCAAAATTATCACTAGCTCAAATGAATTCCGTTCGAGCTCCATAATGTAGTACACCATAATGTAGAGCTCTATAATTTAATTTCAAGTGACAGGTACTCCATCGTCCCGACACTTCTGGGCGACTACTTAAATGGTGCATTGAACCGAGTCAATATGATATCACCTACCATCCTCGCACCGCCTTCAAGGACAAGCCCTGGCCGATTTCATTGCCGAATTCACTACCAACGAAGGTAAGGAGCAATCTGAAATAGCAGAAGACATCAAGTGGAATCTCTTTGTGGACGGAGCATTAAATGAACAAGGCTCGGGGGCAGGTATTGTAATAATCACTCCCAGGGGAAGGAAGCCACATTATGCTCTAAGGTTGGAATTCGCTGCCACCAACAACGATGTAGAATATGAAGCAGTAATAGCTGGATTAGAACTTGCCTTAGAGATTGGACTCAGTTCTTTATGTCTTCATAGTGATTCGCAACTTATTGTAAATCAAATACTAGGAGAATTTCAGACTCGAGGAGAACGACTCACAGCATATCTAAAGAAGAACAAGCCATTACTCGATCAATTGGATAATTATTTAATCAAACACATTCCTCGAGATGAGAACCAAGAGGCCGACAAATTGGCAAAGCAAGCTAGCATGAAAGACGGCACCATTTCCGAAACAGTAGCCATCTCAAGGCAACTAACCCCGAGTTTCTAGCAAGTGAATATGATAGCTGCAATCGAAGAGGAAACTTGGATGACTCCCATTTGAAAATTCTTACAAGATGGCACACTGCCCGACAAGCGTAACGAAGTCAAGAAAATCTTAAGGAAAGCTTCCCGCTACACAGTACAGGAAGGCATCCTCTATCGGGGCGGCTTCTCTAACCCCTTATTAAGATGTGCCGCTGGAAGGGAAGCCAAGGAAATCTTATCCAACGTCCATCAATGAAGCTGCAGAGATCACATTGGAGGGCAGACTCTGGCAAAGAAGATACTCCGATATGGATATTTCTTGCCAACCTTAAACAAAGACGCCTTGGACTTCGTCAAAAGATGTAACAGATGTCAGAAATTTGCTAAGATTCCTCGACTACCAACAAATGAGATTACTCGAATGACCAGCCCTTGGCCCTTTGCAATATGGGGAATTGACTTGATTGGCGAACTACCGATGGGCCGAGGCGGAGCCAAATATGCTATAGTGGCAGTCGACTATTTCACCAAATGGGTGGAAGAGGAACCTCTAAATAAAATATCTTCGGCAAAATTTATTAACTTCTTGATCAAAAATGTTCTAAGCAGGTACGGAGTTCCACTCAAAATCATATCGGACAATGGACTTCAGTTTGATAGCGAGGAGTTCGCCTACAGGTGCCGAGAGCACGGAATTCACAAAAGCTTCTCATCTGTAGCTTATCCCCAGGCAAACGGACAAGTCGAAGCTGTCAACCAAATTCTCAAAACTCTAATCAAGAAGAAACTTGAAAAGTCAAAAGGCGCTTGGGTGGATGAACTTCCTACGGCACTTTGGGCCTACCGCACATCTTTCAGAACATCAACGGGGCATACTTCTTTCTCTTTGGCATACGGATCGGAGGCCATGCTCCCAGTCAAAACTGTAGTGCCTTCCCACCGTAGGATCCACTATAACCCAGAAGAGAACGAAGAACTCCTTCACATGTCTTTCGATCTAATTAAAGAGAGAAGGAACGATGCAGCACTCAAAGCAGCAGCTCACAAGCAAAAAGTGGCAGCGTAATACAACTCCAAAGTCAAGCATCGTAGCTTACAAGAAGGAGATCTTGTCATCAAGCGAATCTTCCTGCGCCTCGGAGCGCTAGATCCAATCTGGGACGGACCATATGTGATTCATAAAGATCTCCACAACGGAGCTAATATTTTGTCAACAGTGGACGGAGAGGTGTTCCAGAGGGCATTGAACATCCGACACCTTCGTCGATACTTTTTTTAAATTGTACTGCCCATATGAAGTGAATTAACAAAGAGAATCAGTGGACGTAGGTATATTCGTGCCGAACCACTTTAAAAAACTTGTCTCTTTTTAACTTGTTCCTTTATATCTTGGCTGCTTGTTAACTTTATCCTTTTCTGTTGAACAAAATCCTGTGTAATGGCATTTCCATTCAAGGCACATCACGGCGCGACCTCACCTGGACAAGACCTAGCAGGTACTATAGGAATCTATGCCCTCGCCAATGAGACACTTTTGCTCCAGCATCCCTCTGCTGCGGGTTAACTCATTGCTCGCGATCGGCCCTTAAAGCCAACTGTAATGAGCCGATTATAAGCCACCGAGAAGGCCGACTATAGCCGAGGCAGCTCATTGCGGCGTTCGGCTCGCCGGCAAACGCGAACCTACTTTAAGCCCCAACATAAGGTGTGGCCAGCCAAGGGTAGTTCATAGTTGACGATCGGCACCCACGCTAGCCGGCCACGGTAAATCGAATAATACCCACGATTACGGGCCATAATGGCCCGGGTAGTTACCATGCGCGATCTCGGCTCCGAGTGTCTTAAGTATGGCTGTGGTAAAAAAGAGAAACTCTCCGCGGAGGCGTAAGATGGGTGAAAAATGTCTCCAAGACCCACAGCTTGGGAAAGTGACTACAAAACCCGTTTGCCACAAACTTAAGCGCATCGCAGGCCTTCCGTGATTGGATGTTTTACTATTTCTTATATTTCTATTTTATTCAAAAACTTTCCTCCTATACTCCATAACGATCTCTAAAGTACAGGACACAAAATAGGAGACGCCGCTAATGGGAATAGGAACTCACAACTGGATGACAGGTCACTCAGCTGCATTCCATACTCAGTCATACAAGACATTCAAAGGTACCATCTACAACTAAAACATGAAGGGCGATACTATCTTCTTTTGTATATGAATACGTAGCTATAATTTATTCACACATCACACTATCATTGCAAGATATGAAATTATATTTTGAGCAAGAGCTTGGCATCAAACTCGATCGAATCACAGGAATATCAAAGCAATATTTCTTATGCAACACAGCAAAATAACGACAGCATTCAAATATGACAGAATCAGCTTAAGTTAAAAATTACATGCCAAGAATAAAGTTGTTCGTTACTAATAACATAATTACAGCCTAAAAGTTACATTAATGCTTTGGGACTAGCATAGACAGCAATGTCAAGTAAACCAAAAGATATGCAGATCAAGTCAAGGAGTCGGTTGCATCGGAGCTTCACCTCTATCCTACTGGCCCTCGAGATCTACTTAACCGCACGATTGGAACTCTTAGCATGTTGACAAGAGGTAGTTGATGCTTCAGAGGTCCCGCCTATCCAATTCAGGAGAAGAATTCATTAAATAAACAATTAGCAATCAAGTTACGAAAAGCTAAAAGGGAAGACTTACCAACATCTGCTCCTTGATCATCATCCTCTAACTGCACACCTACCTCCTCAGCAGTAAGCAGCCGCATACCCTTCTTCATCCTTGCCTCTTTCCTCCTCCACATCTTCCTCCTTCGGGACATCTGGACATGTGCTGGGGGAGGGTCCATCGGACTTCTTATGTTTCTTCCCCTGGCAATTGGATGTTTCGAGAAGGGTTTCCTTTTGCTGCTCTTCGCCGTAGCCCCTCCTTTAGCTTTGGCAGCCATCTCTTCAGCTGTGTCTCTTTGCTTGACCACAGACTGGCGTGGAAGATTCAAGTTGAGCACCAAAAGAGTAGCGTTCTTGATCAAATAAGAAGCTGCCCTCTCGTTTTCCGGAATGGCTTCTATTTCCGCAGCCATCTGAACCAGACGATCGTTCTCTACAACTGCAAAGCCACCTATCGCTAGCAAGAAATAAAGCACATAAGGAGGAGCATTGCAGTCAGAACGGAAATTATAAATGAGATTCAACCTACAGCCAGAGGTGAAGCGGTGGAAAGAAACAGAGTGATCCTTGACAAAAAACCATTCCTTCTTGAACATGCTAAATTTTGAATATAAGTCCACGACTGGCTTGAAAGACACGGCCGATTCTAAGCCAATATAGGGAGACCCCTTCTTGTAGCCTCTCAAGTTGTACAGGTACCGGATGTCCCGGTTGGAAAGGAGGCGCCCGTATTTTTGCTGGAAAATAATGAAAAGACTTACCAAGATGGCATAGGAGTTGGGCTGAAGCTGGAAAGGGGCCACCTTCAAGTATGTGATAAATCTAACTATCCAAGAGTTGATCGGAGGGATGGCTCCGCACATACAGTGATACCTACTGTAAGAGAAATATCCTTCAGGGGGGTTATACGGCATCACTCCTTTCCCGGGAAACATCATA
The DNA here is from genome assembly GCA_030765085.1 of Allium cepa. Taxonomy (NCBI): domain Eukaryota; kingdom Viridiplantae; phylum Streptophyta; class Magnoliopsida; order Asparagales; family Amaryllidaceae; genus Allium; species Allium cepa. The sequence goes on along the minus strand of CM060937.1, from coordinate 770,298,559 downwards.
TGCGCTCTGTCGATCCCAAAAGATCTAGATATAACGTCAAGCTGCTCGTCTTTGAGGGAGCTGGGAAAACAGTCGAGCGGTGAGTTCAAGAGCTCTTAAGGACCGTACCCGTCTACTAACGACCTCGGGGTTGGTCCATGTCGTTCTTGTTCTGCCTGAACTGGGGGTACTATGGAGGACTCTCCTTTGTCCTTGGATTTCTTCTTGTCAGAACGAGTTTCTACTTTATGAGACATTATCTGCAACACAAGGAAACATATTGTTAGGGCAAGGAGTGAAGAGATATAAACAAGCAAATACCTACAGTCTGGAATCTCATTCATAATTCAAAACATAAAAGTTTCAATCGGTAGTTCAATTCTTAGAGTTCATTCGGCACTCATGTTCCCTAAGTGTCATTCGTAATCCGAGTCTTAGAGATCATTCGGCACTCATGTTCCCTAAGTGTCATTCGGTAGTCCGAGTCATACAGTTCATTCGGCATTCATACTCCTTAAAGTTCATTCGGTAGTTCGAGCATAAAGTTCGTTTGGCAGAAGGAGACCTCACCTGATTCGGCCGACAGAGGTTTGGTCCGGCTCTTTCAGATGGTAAAGAATGACAGAGGCGTGAAGCCCATACTTATCGGCAAGCAGGGGATGACCGGACCGATTGGTTTGGCACTTGGGCTGAATGAAAGTGTCCAAACTGCGGAAAACAAAGCGCGACATATGCAGGCATATGCCCTACTTTGGGGGGCAAATGTTGGGCATGTTTCCACCGGACCAGGGCCACCGGACCAATGCTACCGAATCGAAACAACGAAGGCACCACCGAATCGAAACAACTAACCCACTACCGAACCAACCCACTACCGGACCAATCCACGCCTCCACCCACTACCGAACCAAAGCACTACCAGACCAATCCATGCCTCCACCCATTACCAAACCAAAGCACTACCGGACCAATCCACGCCTCCACCCACTACCGAACCAAAGCACTACCGGACCAATCCATGCCTCTACCCACTACCGAACTAAAGCACTACCGAACCAACATTACCAGGCCAGATCACGTCATCCCAGGCCCACTAGCAGCTATATACATCCAGGACCCTACCCCCAGCCTCACTCTATAAATAGAGGGGTAGGGGTACAACAATGGGGGACAGTTTGGGGAGCTCAAGCACGGACAGAACTTTCAAACAACTTTCATATAATTGTAATCAAAGCTTTGTATTTTTAATCTGAACAGCGAAAGAGAATAACATATAAAGTGGATGTAGGCACATTCTGGCCGAATCACTATAAATTTGCGTGTCTTTTACAGTTTAGTCCCTGCTTTTTACATATTTGCATAAATCACCCAAATCACTAAGAACAACATAAAATCGACTAAATCATACGACTTGAAGGTGTTTTCCCATTTTTTGTGCAAACACAACACTACCAATATCTGATAGCCTTATCGCTTCTCACAAGCATGCTGGTGTATTAAAATAAATTCCTTGAGGATCCAGATTCCACACGACTCCTCCATACTCATACAACCGATAGTGAAATAAATGTCCTATAGACCACATAATTACTATCATCTACTGGATGCGAGGCTCGTGAGGCTACGTTCAATTTTAACAAAGGCACACTTTCTATTCACAAAGCCATGCTTTATTCTTCCACAAAACACATTCCACTTAAAATTCCACATTGTCATTCCTTCGATCACTATTGGCTTCTAGGAACATACAAACTCAAAGCTTGAACGTTCCAAAGAAGGATGTTAATCTAAGAGAAATTGCCTTCTCCGCCACCAAGAAGATGTACGTTTGTAAAAGTCAACGTTGTGATCTTAGAAATGTAATGTCAGACATTTATCCGTACAAGTTCAATCTCAGACTGAACAAAACTGAAGGCATTCCTCCTACCACATCCTTTTTTGGCAATCACCCCTAGGATTAGTAGTGAGTAGTCCTTACATTATGAAGATTTCAAAATACGATAGGACCACTGCTATAATAAATGTCTTGGTATTTGGAAGCTATCCAGAGAATGTCAACAAGCAGTTCTTTCGCTATGGAGATCTCCGTTCTTCAATACAATGAAGGTTTTCAGAATGCAAACACCACTGCCATATAAATATAATATGGGATAAAGCCATCGGACTCGTGACAGCAATCCCTACATTCTGAAGATCTCCGATCTTCAAACATCATCATCTTCAACATGTCTTCACTTTCAAGCGTATACATTAGCTCGAAGTAGTTTTCGGATAGGGATTATCCCAATGCGACCATGGTTCCTTCGCACCAATCATCGATTATAAAGATGTTAAGTTCATATGTGATAATCAATCATTAATTAATTTAATTCAGCTTTTTAATCATTCATAAATATCTCAAAGAGAAATATTTCTTTTACATTATTCCATTTATCTTCTTAAGAGTACATGGAATCATTAAGACTCATTTATCAAATCATTTGGTAAATTTAAATCTTTTTAATCTTGAAATAATTCCAAATAAATTAACCTTTTACGTAAGAAAATATTTCCAAATCATTCATTTAAATCTCATATTGGAAACATTATTTTAGAGCATCCGGGCTTTCCCTTCGATCTGTTCCACCCCTTGTCTAAAAGTGAAAACAGAGGCGAAATAAATTCAGGGTACTAGTTGCTCCATTCCTAACCTTAGTTACACACCTTGTTTTACCGTTTCGATCTCACAAGCAGGACAAATGTACTAGTTTTTTCCGCTTACTCCTTTCATTTTAGAAATGATTTATAAAACTTCTAAATTATTATTTTAAACATTTATTCATTTATTGAAAACACTTATAAAATGGTTGGGAAAGAATATGTAAGTTTAAAGGCCTATTTTAAAAGTTAATAAAAACTGCTGCAAAAAGTGCTGTGAATTTTGCTTCAAAGGCTTATTTGATAAAAACTTCTTTTCTGTCATTTAGAAATTCATTTTTATAACTCGACTCTCTTTTAAAATATTTTAAATGATTTATAAAATTTATTTCATGTTTTTAAACATTTAAAATATTCATTTTAAATTAATTTCAAACTCGAGATATAAACTTCAAAATCGTGATTTTTTTGAAAACTTCTTTTACTCATAATCAAAAATTTACAAGATGAAATCTTGATTTTCTTTCTTCATCTAAATACTATGGATATAATAGTTTGGAAAATTTATATCTCAAAGAACTCTAAGCTAAATTCCATTCCTATACTCATTAGAATTCTTCAGCGTGTAATCGTGAACCGTCCTTACGAGGCACGCCTAGTTTTGACATGTTTTTCAATTTTTTTCAAGCTTCCTCGAAACATATTTATATGTTTATAAAACATTTCTAAACTATTTTAAGCTCAATTCAACCAATATAATCATATTTCAAACTCATATTTTATTTCATTTCATATTATAATTATATTATTGTAATACCATTTTCAACCTTTTTAGATATTTAATATCAAATAGACGCTAAACAACTCCATACGTATCTTTATATAGATTTAATTCTCATTTAATTAACTATGGTTAATTACTAACCACTTCGGTTATGATTTATCGACCAAGTTATCAACCATCTTAACATCTATATAAGCAACCACATTATTATCCAAGTTATCAAACATATTAAACATCCAATACTTTAACTTTCCATATCATTATACTTGGAATTATTAATTGGTAAATTTAAATGTGAGTACTCATCTTAAATCAAACCAATTTCCTACCAACATTCATATCATCATAACACTTCAGTTGGTCATTATTAACCTCAACTAATCAACGTCTACTCCACCAAATCAATTTCTTCTTCACTTAAACATCACCTAGAACCATGCTTCTCTCCTCTAAACCACACAACCGTCATTTATCACCATCTTTTAGCTCATGGCCATTCCTCATCTCCTCGATTATTGTGCTCATTACCCAAGCCCTATCTCCCCTTCCTTTATCACTTCTTCCCTTTTTAGGCGTTAAACCATCTTCTCTAAGCGTAATAAGAACTTTGGTATAGTTTGGTGGAGATTGAATATGATTTACAAAGTTTTCTATAAAGATAGAGAGGAGGAAGAAGAGACGAAGGTGCCATTAGAGAGCATGGAAGAAGAAGAAATTGAAGAAGAATGTAACAACCCGGGATTTCACATCAATTAATTATCGTCATTAAACGATTAATGGTAATAGCTAATTGCTATAGGGAGTTTCAACTGGGTTGTGATTCTTCTAAAAAATTTGTTAAAAAGTTATGCGGGCTTTCAATTGAATCTTGGCCCATGTTTTGTGTTGGTGCCGTGATAATATTCAAAACCTGTCCCCCCTTATTCATTTTTGATCGCATCCCTAAAACAAAACAAAACCAAAAAGAATGGCGGCTCGTTCTTTCTTCAAAAATTAGGGTTTTGAAAAAATTTGAAGACGCCAACTTTACTTAGATCGATTAAGTGGATATTCGCGAGGAGCTTTGATCGATCGTTTCCTCGTTGCTCACTTCAGCTGTGGATTTGCACTCGTTGAACAGAGGTTAGTGATTTTATTCACTCACATCTAGTTTAAACCGTTGTTTTTATAACATTTGAATTCCTAATTTGTGTCCGTCTAATTGTTGCTCGACTTCGTTCCGGCAGTTTGATTTCGTTTCAATGTTGATTTTGAATTGGTCGTTTTTCTTGGTCATCACTGTTTCAATTTTGGGTTTGACGATATTAATGTCGTTCGTAACCACCACGATCTCGATTTTTGTTGACTTTGGTCATTTGAATTGATTATATTGATTTTATGAAAATATTTGGGTTTGACATTATCTTGAGTTGAAACAGCTGTACCATGATTTTGGAACTTGCATGATTCTGTCTCACTGCCGTGTTGGTGTTGCACTTGTGCTTGTTGACAGTGATAATCTTTTTGCTCTGTGGATTTGCTGATTCCTTGTTTACCAAGGCACTGACTTTGGCCTCCGTGGTTGAACTTGTTTCTGACTCGTTCCAATTCGGGTATATTTGATTACTTGATTCATGGCATCGATTTTGAACTCGTTGGTTTCCTTGATTGATACGGTTTCAATTCAGAACCATTCGACCTTTCCTTGGTCATTACAGTAGCTCTGCATTGTTGTAGCTATGCAATTGTGGTCACTACATGTTGCGTTGCTTAATTAAGTGGTAAATTTTAGTCATGGCCTCACTGTAGTAAAATGCTTTATATAATGGGTTATATTTCATGAGTCAAGTTATTGAAATGTGTGTGCATGTATCTTGTGATGTGCAGGTGTCTTAAGTGACGTGCGTACCCTATGGAGTGTGAGAATATGCCAGGCATTTCATTTTTTTTTTGTGTATATTTTCTACATAAAGTTTTAGAAAACGAAATTGTATTTTAGTTTGGCAATTTATGTTTGCAAATTGGTCATTTTATAACCTGTAGCATACTTGACTATTTGGTTACCAGATCATTTGAGCTTCATGTGCACTGATCAGTTCATAATTGTGGTCTTTGTTTTCTTGATGTTGTGGTTTTCGGTGCACATGCATGCTTCCCAGACTTTTGTTTGCTACATTTTGTAGTTGTTGTTAGCATGTATATGTGTATACATGTTGTTGCCAGTTGCCTCTGTTGGGTACTGATTCTTCTGTGCATTTTGATGTTGTTGAGCAACTTCGTTGTGAGGCCGTGCTTGCATCGTACCTATTTTATTTGCTCTTGCACTCCTATGTGCACTGTTCTAGCTTGTAGTGTGTAACACTGCCAGTTCATGGTGATATTTACACTGCTTGTATACATGTATTCTTGTTCTTTTGGCACTACTGCACTGTTTTGTTGCTGTAGTTGAGTTAAGTCGGTGACTTGAACTTTTGCATTTTGATTGTGGTTTGGTGCATTCTTGAATTTTGCAGTATTGTTGTACATGATTGCATCGTTGAATCTGGGTAGCTTGTCACTGTGTTGCACTTTGCTATGCAATGTCACTGTATTGGTTTCATGAGCATTTGGAGCCAACCTGTGTCCTTTGTACCTTGTTGTTCCATTGGTGCAGTGCATCATATATTTGTTGCATCAATTCTTGGTATTACTGTTAGCTTTGTTTTGTTCTTGCAGTTTTGTTGAGTCATGATAGTAGTGACTTGACCTTTGCATTTTGTTATTGATTTGGCTTTGCAGTCTCGACTATGTCCCCTGTTGTATTAGGCTGTACCTGTTTTGTGCTTTCATGTTCATGCCGAGCCTTGTTGGCATCATTGGTGCACTAACTTGAGTCTTTGCCATTGTTGTTTTACTGTTTCACTTGATGCCATTCCTTTGGTGCAGTTTCATGTTGCCCCCTCTGTTTGCTTTCACCACTTTGCGCTGTGGTTTCTCTGACCAATCTAGGTTGGATCTTTTGATTTTTCTGGGTTATCATTTGCTGTTAATATTTGGAGTTGTGCTGATATCATATGTTGTAGTGGCGACGCAGTACACGCAAGCGTGTACTGCAGCCAAAACAATATTGGTTTTTAATTGATATTTCAATTGCTTGAATTGTTCGTGTGTCCAATTCAATATTTTGAAATTGTATTTTGATTTGATTTAATTTGATCATTTTGTTGCTATCTAATTATCTACTAGATAATTAGATTATGTGTTTTCTAATTATCGTATTGATAATTAGATTTTGTTGTTTATGCTGTCCATTGGCTAGGGTTTTTCTTTGGCCACTTGTTGTTAATTTTCGTTTAGGCAATTCTGTTGTTTTCAAATTATCTTCTTTGATAATACTTCTATTTATCTTTTTTGATTATTTGATTTTTGCTAATTTGCTGTTTAACGCTGTTACGCGTTATATTTACCGTTATCCGATTCCTTATTAATGGATTGGATAGGTGAGATTTATTGTGACTATCATCTATTTGATTATTTAATTATTATTTCTTCCGTGCATTAATAATTGAGTTTGAATTAGACTGACCCGTGTATTATTTTCTTTTGAATTTAATACTCAGGTCAGACCGAGTTATTTCAGGTTGTTGATATCTTGCTTTGGGTTGCTGCTATAGCTGTGAAGTCTTTTCATATCTTTCGGAGTAGTCGTTGATATTTTATAGGATGATATGTATTCATGTATATTATTTACAATAATGTACTTATATATGTAACTTCCAGTATCGACAGTTGTAGTTGTATCATATGTATTGTATCACATATATTGTAACTGACTTCAGTTATATATATATATGTGTGTGTGTGTGTGTGTGTGTGTGTGAGACTTTATATTATCTGTGTTCTGTGTTTAGCTTATCTGTGTTAATATTATATATATTGTCCCAAACTATTATGAACCATCGTAGTTCGTTTTATACTGGAATTGGATATGTCGGAGGGAGTAAATAAATAAGAGATGGAAAAAAAATATACCACTCCTATCGAGATAACCAACACTAGTGCAAGACCTAACTACGAATGGTCGTTCCTATGCAACCTTATCCTTCGTAATAACAAACAGTATTTCTTTAAATACTCTTTGTTATTGTGAGCATAGAGGTGAGGCGCCACAGTTGGTATCAGAGCGAGGTGTTTATGGACATAATATAGAACATGACTTAGATGGAACATGTGTTACAACTATTTGTTGATGTTTTTATTTGTGCCTTGAGTCAAAACTAAAGTTTTGAAATTAGGATGAAATTTTTTAATATATTTGGTGTTTTGGGTTCAATTCTTTAAAAATCATAGCTTTGATGTTTTGATCATGTTTTTGGCGATGAACCAAAGAGCTTCTATGGCCGGGTAATCGATTGGCGTAAACCTTTAGTGCCGTCGCTCGACCGTTTGCAAATTGAGGGAGTTTGCACCTCTTTTGAAATAGGGTAGGAAGTGCAAGAATACTGTAACGACCAGGTATTTTCAACCATTCGCATCCATTATAAGTGTATAGGTAGAGACTCATGCCGGAATTGAATTGCTCAAAATACCGCGTTGTAAATAAAAATTTGGCAAATCTCAGAATATACAGTAAATAAAAATCACAGATCACCGACACAGAATAATAATAATGCAGCGGAAGTAAAAGAAATAGTAGTTCATGAAGCTACTATATAAAAATAACAGAGTTACATAAAATACAATAGAAGAAATAAAGTATAAAGGAAGTCTCACTACATAGAAGTCTACTAATACAAGAGCTGAAAGGAACAACAGACTGCGAAGGATGAAACTTGACAAGTAGATAATCTCCAGCGATTTCAATCTCCAGAAAGTGGAAATCCAAATCTGTGAATAACTCAGGCTGACCCGAGTGTAAATAAAAATACAAACACTCGAGTCAGGACATACATACTTATACAATGTAAACTAACTCAAGTGAACTGTAGTGAAGGTACAAGTAACTTTGAAGATGCTTGGGACCGCCCATCCTCTAAGGATCCGTTAAACTATTTACTATGTAGTAATATACGCTATATACAGTAGTGTCTAATCAGTAAAGTATAATCATATAGAAAATAGCGTTAAGGGGATGGTGAACCGTAACGCGGTCGGATCTTTAAAACCAAAATCATAGTGGGCTCAATATAAGGATATGACACGGCACGCGAGGCAATGCCAGGGTGGATACACCGTTTGCACTCCTGGACCGGTAGTGACGGCAAGCCAGCAGCTTCCGCCCACCTCGAACAATACCCCCGAATCAACGTGGCGCCACCGTATCGAATCACAAAAGTAATAGCATGTTTTTCGATGGAGCATGCTCGATGAAAGGGTGCGACCCTTTGTGTAGCCCGGTATAGCTCCTGTTTTAGTCAAATATGCCAACTCACGGGAGTTGGTTCCACGTAATATACCTCGAGAACGTCGCCACAATCCTACTTCGTTCTGGAATCTCCACCGCGTACACAGTTGTTAAAGTGGTTTTCGGTATTGGCCGGCTATAAGACAATATCAAATCCCGGTCTCTTTAACAACCAATCGTTATTATAACCCGTAGTTATAATTTAAAACAATATTTTATATTTCGAAATAAAATATCATTTCAACCTAAATCTTTATCAAAATAAAGATTAAATCATTTCCAAACCATTTCAATATATCATCATACCATATCTTTCAATTCAAATATTTATCAAAATAAATATCAAGTCATTTCTAAACATTTCAATATATTAAATGATCATATCCTTTCAAAACTTCCTTTCAAATCATTTTAATATATCAAAATGTTATAACCTTTCAAAGCTTCGTTTCTAGAATATCATATCTTTCAGAACTTCTTTTCAAATCATTTCAATATCAAAATATCATATCTTTCAAAACTTCGTTTCAAATCATTTTAATATATCAAAATATCATATCTTTTCAAAACCACATTTCAAATCATTTGAATATATCAAAATAGCTATATTTTTCGAAACCACATTTCAAATCATTTCAATATACCAAAATATCATATCTTTCAGTACCACATTTCAAATCATTTTAATATATCAAAATATCATATCTTTTCGAAACCACATTTCAATCATTTTAATATATCAAATAGTTATATTTCAAAACAAATTACTTCATTTGAAATCATAAAAATGAAGTTTTTACATTGAATAATTAAATTCCAAAAATTTGAACTTTTCAATATTCATTTATGCACTTAAATTTATTAAACAATGAAAATTCAAGTTTTGCAGCATTTGAAAAATGCTACAGAAAGTTACATTCAAAACAATTCAATTTAACAAAAGACAGCATTTAAAAGGCTGCTAATTAACTTCAAATATTCAATAGAATTTCACAAACACTTATTTTTTTATTTAAATTATTTTTAACTTATAAAATCATACATTTTCCCATTTATAAGCATCATTTAATTTTTCTTAGATTCATGATTTTATAAAGTTAAGTTTCCTTTCAAAAATCAATATTTATTAATAATCCACTTATTAAATTTCAACATTCAAATTTAAATTCATTACATTAAATTTCAACTTAACTCTTAAGTTTAAAATTTAAAATATAACTTAATTCCATTTTATTTAACTTTACCTAAAATTTCACTTTTAAACCAAATTCATTAATTCCAATTTAAGTTATATTTCCAAATTCAACTCAATATTCACTCATGAACATTTTAACTTTATTGAAAAATCATTAATATGTTATAAAATCATTTTAAATTAATTTAAATTCAAAATATCATAAATTTATCATATTTTCAAAGTTAATTAAAATTCCATTAAAAATTAAATCAAAATTTCCAAAATAACTTACATTAAGATTTTCTAACTTTTCCATAACTTATTTAACTTATAGATTTCCAGAAAATCAATAATACTTTACAAAAATTATATTTTTATATAATTTTAAATCAAAATATTATAATGATTAAATTTCTAAAATATTTTAAAATTTTTAGAAAAATATATTTTAACTACATGCCTTTATATAATTTTTTGTGCTAGGTAAAGTCATACGGGTAATATATCATTTCAACCCGTAATTTACAAAGAAAAATCTGTGTTTTATCATTTCAAACCCGCGGTCCCAAGTAAATAAAATAAGTTAAAAATCGTTCAGGCCAATCATTTTAGCCCATAACGATTTTCCCCTATTCTAAAGTTCGTTCGGGTATGTGTCATTTCAACCCATAGTGATTCTAATCTAAAGGGAACTTGCAGTGTGATAAACTGATAAAATAGCAGAACAACATAATGTAACAGTAACAGATGTTATAACTGGTGTTTAAGCATGGGTGAACATCATAAAATCATAATATAGCAGGTGTAACATGATAATGCATTTTATAGATCCAAAAGGGGTCAATTTACTAGTTATATATGTACATATTGTCTGGTGAGAATAACTCACATGTTCAAAGCTGGAGATCGCTGCCAAAGCACACATACCGACACTACGAAGGCACGACAACATGGATACAATAAGAGAGTGGAGAGCCAAAGTAATTAGACTTGTTCAAATATTTACACAAAACAATGCAAATATATGTAAGTTTCAACGCAAGTTATCACCAAATAGCATTATAAACAAAAGCCCAAAACAACATCGAATGAATCGCACTTGTTCTCAACCTCATGTATTTCAGTTAGGAACTGATTAGACTCGGCTAACTCAGGGAATTGGGTCAGGTTTGGGTGTGCAAGGGTCGGCCTACACATGGGCTTGAAGGTGGGTTTAGTCTAGGTGCATAAAACTAGGTGTACAAGGCTAAAACTATGCAACATACATCATTTGTTGCTCTTGTTTGGTTTGGCTAGAGGCTAGGTGGGCCCAACCAGTAGTGCATGTGGTGTTGGGTGATGTGGCATAAGGTGGAGGTCAGGTCAGAGTTGGTGGTGGTGGTGGTAGTGGCGGAAAATGGTGGTAGAAGGAGGAGATGACAATTCTAGGCCATAAGTGATAGTTTGTGATGGTTTTTGGTGGATTTTGTAGTGGTCCTTACCATTGATGGCCTCGACCTAAAATGGAGAGGTAGTAGGATGGGTGATGGTCAGAGGAAAGGGGAGGTAGAGGTCAGGTCAGATCTGGTTAAGGAGTGGCCAAGCTATGAAGGTGAGAACAAGCACATAATTCAAAATAGAAAAGTAGAAAAACAAAGGAAGAAGAAGATAATTTTTACCTCAACTGCTTCAAGCCATGGCCGTATTTTTTTTAGATGAGAAATGGATCTTAGATCCATGTGAAAAATGAAGAAGGAAGTCACGCCTAAAAACAAAAAAAAAACAAAAAAAAAACGGTCAAAGAGTAAATGAGGAAACTGTAAAAGAAACGACTTACGTTTCAAAATCTTTTAAAACCTTTCAACTTTCTTAAATTAGTTTATATACCTTGATATTTCTGGAAATAATAATAATCCCAGATAAAATTTTGAAAATTTATCAAAATATAAAAATATATATAATATTTATTAATTATATAAATTTAAATTAAGGAAAATAGCTAAAAATAGTAAACTAGTCTAGAAAATTTTAAATTACATGAAATAAATTTAAAAAATTCATATGAGCTTGTAATATATTTTTAAACATAAATAATAATATAAAATAAAAGTACATTCTCAAAATAAATAAAAAAATAAATTTAAATAAAATTTTAATGAAGAAAATAGCCGAAAATAAGAAAACAGCCTTAAAAAAAAAAAGAAATCAACACAGTAAACTTTGGAAAAATTATAACATCACTTTAAAAATATTTAAAAGACAAAATATACTTAAAATAACATACTAACACAAATAAAAAAAAAGTAAGTTTAAAGAAAATAGAGAAAGATTCAAAGAAATTGCTTAAAAATCCAAAACGGTGTCCAGAAATTACAATAAATCACCATTGACTTTGGAAAATTGTTTACTTCATTTTAAAATTATTATAACAAAAATATAAATACAATAACATATTAAAATAAAATATGAAAAAGAAAATAAGATCTATATAATTTAAAATAGACAAAATTGTTAAATAAATCAAATTACACTCAAAATTGAAATGTATATAACTTTTACAGTTTAAGTCCGTTTTCAACGAAACGAAAAGCAGTGTTCAATTATTACATCTATTTTCATAATAAAAGGTAAAATTTAAGATTTAAAATAATTTTAATTTTAATTTTAAAGGTCAAAGTTTAAACAGTTTGAGTAGAAATTCACCCTTTTAGTAAAATGTCCAATTTACACTATTCTGAACTATAGATAACTTAATAGACAGCATTTATATTTAAAATGAAATATTTGAAATAAAAATGAATTTAAAATAATTAAAATAAAAAATAAAGTCAAATTTAAAATATATAGGCAAAATTCAAGGGTTGTTACACTCTCCCCCACTCAAAACTTTTCATCCTCGAAAAGGGATGAGGTATGGAAAAGCACAGAAAAAGATAGAGTGAAATAGGATTAAGATAAGATGACAAGAAGATTGAAATTATACCTGATAACTGTTGTTATAGGTAAGTTTTGCAAGGTGGAGATGATCTTTCCAAGATTCTCTAAAATCAAGAACACAAGCACGCAAAAATAGATTCAAAATAAGTACCAAAGATTATCAAAGATTATAGAAAGATTTCTAAACAAAAAGAATATAAAAAGATGTCTATACTAGTCTATAGCAAGATAAGGATGATAAGGACAACCAAAAGATAGTTTGAAAAACAAAATAAGGAAATAAATTTGAAAGCGTGGAAATTTCAACTTAAAATTTTTTTTCCCTTTTTTTTTCATAAGTTAAATAAATCTTTAACTACCTCAAATTTCATTATCTTATTATCCAATCATCTTAAATTAACAATTTTTTTTACCATGGGTTTGAAAAATAATCATTTATTACACTCACAATGTACTTAATAAATTTTATTCTTCTTTATTCCTAATTAAAATTAAATTTATTTGTCTCAATATGTGTATCACTTATGTTAAATATACTTAGACTTATTATAACTGCTTTGATTTATTCTTAGTTATTTTAACATTATTTTATTGTAAGTTATTCAATTACCCTTTATTATATTTACCTCTTGTTAATCATGTCATAATTAAAATTTAAGTGTATAACATTTATTATAACCACTCAAATTTTATTTATAAAATCTTTTATATTGTATATTATCCAATTACATTGTTAACTTCTGAAAATTTAAGGTAAGTTATATTTGAATACAATTGTATTATACAAATAAAACTTTCCAATTCAGTCATTTCAAGCTTAAATCATTAATTCAAAATTTTTGATTTTCTTTTTATAATTAAAATAAAAAATTAAATTTCGAATTTCTTCAAACCATTTAGAGATAACTAATGGTATGTACATAGTTTATCAAATCAAATTTAAATCATATATCTATATATATTATAAATCAAGTCATATTTTAGAAATTCAATTCAAATCAATTTGATTTACCAAAACAAAGCTGTAGTAAGTCTATAGAGCGGTCTCTTCACTCGAAACTCGAAAATGAATGTCGATGATGCTGCAGTCATCACCGGAATTATTTCCCAACGACAAAGAGAAGAGCACTAATTTTTAAACTTTAAAATCCTTTGGAAACATATTCTTATTCGAAAATACTTTAAATAATACACTTTAAAACTTAAACACAATGTTTGAAACCATCGGAAATTAAATTTCTCAAATTTCTGGTTTTAACTTCATTTCAGTTCCCAAATCAATTTATAAACAACTATTTATAAATTAATTTATAGAACAATAAATGATAAATCAAGTATTATCATTTCAAATGATTAATTTAAATCATTTTATTAAGTTCCATAAATTTACTTATATATAAAAATTTATTTCATTAACCAAATTTTAAAAAAAAAAATTGTGTCAGTTTGTTCTATCAATGTGTTTTAGAAATCCTATCGATGGCGTTGATCAACATCAACAACCCAAACAACACAATATATAAAACAAAACATAGATATACAAGTACAATTCAAAATGTTCGGAACAATAGATTGGAAACAAAAGTCAAGATGATTAAATAACAAAATAGGGAGGTGGATAAGCTTAAGTAAATCACGGGCAACCTTAACCGGGTCAACCGTGACTTAAAGAATAAGATCAATGTGAATTTTTCTGGGGTAAATCTACATTCGATCTCAAGAGTTAGAGTTTGGGATAACAAAAGATATTAGCATCTAAACCAAGGATAGATATAAATCTCTGGTGAATCGATGCTAATTGTAAAGGAGTTTCCCCCTTTTTCAATTCAATTTGAAATTGGCGTGACCGCCGACTCACTAAAAAGATCATTCGAAGCGGAGTTGTGGAATACTCCAGAGTCAAAAGAAGATGAATAGTGAGGGACATGAATGGATTTTGGAACCGCAAGGAACGTTCCAAAATTCAAATGAATCGAGTCAAAAAGGAAGAGATTCAAACTCGAATGAAAGTGATTCTGTAAATACATTCACTCCATATGCTGAGTTTTGCCTAGAGTGTAACGACCCGCTATTTTCAACCATTCAAATCGACAATAAAACCATACATGTCCGACTTGAATAATTCAAAATACCGAATTGTTAATTAAAATTTGGCAAAACTTAAAATATACAGTAAATAAATCAATCACAGATCACTTACACAGAGTAATACAATGCAGAGGAATAGATAAAGAATAGTAGTTCATGAAGCTACTATATACATTGGAGTTAGAAATAAAATACAACTGAATATCTTAGATGTAGTGAAGTCTCCAGTATGCGCAGATGACTTCTCTGAACAAATCAACAGGATGACTGAAAGGATAGATAGCTGGATCTTCAAGCAAGGCTCCAACTTCGAAGGTGAGTCTCAAATGCTGTATCACTCAGTCTGACCCGAGCGTAAAGCAAAACACAAAACAATCGAGTCAGGATTAACATTCTTATATCAATAAATCTAACTCAAGTGAAATATCAACTGAAATACAAATAACTTAAAGGATGTTTGGAATAACCATCCTCTAAGGGTCCATGGAACTATCTACAGGGTAGAAATATACACTATAACACCGTGGTTCTTTCATCTTAATTTATACCTCAAAATCAAATATCATTTCACTTCAAATATAGCTATTTTCCAAAATAGTATTTAGATATATTAAATAATTTATACCATAAAATATTTTCAATTCCCTCAACTTAACAAATTGTTTCAACATCAACCCGACCTTTCCATTTAAATTAAATTCAATCTCAATTTATCAATTTAAATTCAACTCAATTCCTGAATTAACCACTTCAATTTTATCGATCTCAAATTCGGATTTGTAATCAAAAAATACCCCTTTATATTCAATATTTTTAAACCTTTAACTATTTAACGTTTCAACTAAATTTTTATTCAATTTAGTTTTCTAAATAATAAATTCAAATTTAGTTTAACCTAAATTTTCATTTTAATTCAATTTAGTTTCTAAATAACAAATTCAACTATATTGATTTCAAATACAGATCTGAATCTCTGATGCAGTCATGAGTCGTATACGACTCAAGTTGTTACGAGATAAGGAGCAGCGCTTAAAGTTGAGTGGAAGGATTGAGTCGTCCACGACTCAACATGGAGGAGTTGAACCATACACGACTCAACTGGAGACCAGAGGGGACACGGAGAAAGAGATGCGAGTTAAAGAAAGAGATTTGAGTCGTATCCGAGTTAACAAGAAACAGGAGAAGGAGTTACGACTTAGCAGAAGTTTGAGGTGTGCGAGTGTGATGAGTCGTACACGACTCAACAACTCATCCATAAGTCGTGTACGAGTTAACAATAGCAGAGAAGTGGAAGTAGATGAGTCGTTCGGAGTTGACTCGGTTGAAGGGATATGCCGCAAGTAAGCTTGGGAGCTTGAGTCATTGGAAGTATGTTGAGTCGTGACCTTTGTTGAGTCGGGTGGTATGCATATGTTATTGAGTCGTATGTCGTACACATTGTGTGGCATTTTTAAGTCGTAAGTGTTGTACTGTTTGTATTTTTCCTAAGTCATGAGTCGTATGGACTGTGAAGTGATGAGTCGTTCACGAGACATGTTGAGCCGCTGTATTGTATGAATGGTAGTGAATCTGTTGAGTCGTGAGTCATTGAGCCGGCATGGTGTTGTAAGTGTTAAACTGTGTACATTGAGTCGCCACCGACTTATAGTGAGTCGTAAGTCGTGTGCGACTTAAGGGTCAGGGTCAAAACTCTATAAATAGGGGGGGTGCGTTGTACATTGTGATAGTTGATTTTGAAATAAAATTTCTTGTTGATTGCTTTGTGCTTTCTTCTCTAATTGGTAGTTGAGTGTAATCTCCTATCTCCACTTACGTCATTCGAGTGCGCTCGAATCCACGTTTGTTGAAGCCGATTCACGGTATCTAGTGCGCTAGATCAACGTACGAAGAATCGTAGATCTTCTTTCTCGGCATCGTGTGCGATCAACGAGACGAAGATAGCTAGAATCCGGTATCTTTGGATCAACGGATTTGGGCCTTGCAGTATTCTCAACTCACCGATTGCTACGTTCCGTCGATTGAAGTTTGTTTAGATCAATCCGCTGCGTCATTATTGGTATCGGAGCCATACTTAGCCAATCATAGCTAAGTTGATTCTTGGAGCCAAGTATTTGAAGTTGAAGTTTGAAGTTGTGTTCGTTGTGTTCATCTTGAAGTTGCAACAAGTTCGAAGATTTTGATCCATCTCATTTTGGATCTAGATTTGGAGAAGTGTTTGAATTTGAAGTTAGGCCGTGTATACTTGGGAAGTAGCCGAGCCTAGTGAAGGGTTTTGAAGTTTGAAGCCGTGACTTGAAGTTTTATATTGTTTGAATCATGCCGCCTAGGAGAGCTAACCGTCAGCAAAATGTTGAAGCATTGTATCGAAGAGAAGAAGCCAAGCTTATGGAACAACGTATTAATGAGAAATTTGATGAAGGCATTGGGAAGTTGGAGAAATTGATGAATGATTTGAATCAAAGGAGGAGATCACCAAACTCAAACCATGGAGGGAACCGAGTTTCGCCATCGGTTACGGAAGCGAGGAGGGTATCACCACATTCTTGTAGAGATAGAAGAGAAACGTCAATTTCATCACGAAGAGATCATCATGACTATACACATGAAGAGAGAAGAAGTAGCCGTGAATTTGACAATGAAGCATATAGAGAGGAAGAGAGACATAGTCAAAGAAGCATGCATGAACGAAGGGATGATAATGGTCGAGATCGATGTAGGCGTACCTTTGATTTTGATGAAGAGGGTGATAGAGCAAGTATTCATTATCGAGATCGAGATCAAATTCGAAATTCTTACCGGGATGTTGAAGATGATCGTCATTGGGAATCGGGTATGAAGATGGAAATACTAGAGTTTAAAGGAGGAATGGTAACTGAAGAATTTCTTGATTGGGTGTCAAATGTTGAAGAGATCTTTGATTTTAAGGAGGTTCCTGAGCATAGGAAAGTAAAGTTGGTTGCTACTAGGTTGAGGGGGAGAGCTTTGGCGTGGTGGCAACAAACTAAACTTACCAGGGAGAGAATGGGGAAGTCAAAGATAGAAACGTGGAAGAAGACGAAGAAATTGATGCGAGCTACATTCTTACCATACAACTATCAATCACTTATGTACCAGAGATTGCAGAATCTGAGGCAAGGGACGAAGTCTTTTAATGATTATGCTGACGAATTTTACCAACTCATTGCCAGGAATGATATTATGGAAACGGAAGAACAGCTAACTGCTCGATTCATTGGGGGGTTGAGAATGCAGATCCAGGATATGGTTAATATGTTTGATCCTAGATCAGTGGCAGAGGCACATCAGAAAGCGTTGGCTTGGGAGAAGCAAGGAAGGCGTGGAGGTGGTGTGTTTACTAATTCCAATAATCAAGCGAGGGGTGTTAGTGGAAGTTCTAATGTTCCTAAACCTGTCAATAAGCCAGTGGTGAAAGAGGCTGAGAAGGCGAAGGTTAACAATGTTTTCAAATGTTATAATTGTCAGGAGTTGGGTCACAAAAGCAATGAATGTCCGAAGCCGAAGAAGAGAGCAATGGTTGCTGAGATTGAGGATGATGATGAGAAGGCAGAATGTTTAAATGCACCTTATGATGAGGAGGAAGAAGAATTGTCTGGAGATGAAGGTTGTAATCTTATGATGAGGAGGTCATGTCTTACACCAAAGCAAGAGGAGGATTGTAGTTGGTTGAGAAGCAATATTTTTCAGTCGACATGCACTATTCTAGGGAAAGTTTGCAAGTTCGTTATTGATGCTGGAAGCTGTGACAACATTATTTCTACAGAAGCAGTAAGAAAGTTGAACTTGAAAACTGAGAAGCATCCTAAACCGTACAAGCTAGCATGGTTAAGGAAAGGTGGTGAAGTGAAGGTGTGTCGAAGAGCTTGTGTGAATTTTTCTATTGGAAAGAAGTACAAAGATGAAATTTGGTGTGACATTGTAGACATGGACGTATGTCATCTGTTGTTGGGCAGACCATGGCAGTTTGATAGAGCAGTGCAACATGATGGTCGTGCTAATAGCTATAGTTTCATGTTCGAGGGTACTAAAATCACTTTGGTTCCCAAGAAGCAACAACAGAAGGAGAGCAAGCTAGAGGAGATTGAGGAATTGAAAACTCTGTTGACTTTGAAGGAGTTTGTTAAAGAAGTTGAAGAGGAGCCTGAAGTCTATTTGTTGATTGGGAGAGAGAGCAGTGAAGAGGTTGAAATTCCTGAAGAAGCAAAGTCAGTTTTGCAAGAATTTGAAGATGTATTTCCAGAGTAGTTGCCTAAGGAGTTACCGCCACTTAGAGACATTCAACATCAAATTGATCTTGTTCCGGGAGCAGTTTTACCACATTGACCACATTACCGAATGAGTCCGAAGGAACATGAAGAGTTACGAAGGCAAGTGGAAGAGTTGTTAGAACAGGGACGTGTTCAGGAAAGCTTGAGTCCTTGTGCTGTACCAGCTTTGTTGGTGCCGAAGAAGGATGGAACATGGAGAATGTGTACAGATAGTAGAGCTCTGAACAAGACTACTGTTCGCTACAGATTTCGTATGCCGAGGTTGGATGACTTGCTGGATCAGTTGAGTGGAGCAACTATCTTTTCGAAGATTGATTTGAAGAGTGGTTATCACCAGATTCGAATTAGACCGGGAGACGAATGGAAGACTGCATTCAAGACGAGGGAAGGTTTATATGAATGGCTGGTTATGCCGTTTGGTTTATCAAATGCACCTAGTACATTTATGCGGGTGATGAATCAAATCTTTAGACCATTCATTGGGAAGTTCGTGGTGGTTTATTTCGATGATATTCTGATTTATAGTGCAAGCACAAAGGAGCATGTAGAGCATTTGAGAAAGGTGTTAATTATTCTTCGTGAGGAACAATTTTATGCAGCTACGAAGAAATGTGTGTTCATGACGAGAAGTGTATTATTTTTGGGATATGTTGTTTCAGGAGAAGGTATTCAAGTTGACCAGAGTAAAGTTGAAGCTATTAGAAGTTGGCCACAGCCGAGAACTATCACTGAAGTTAGAAGTTTTCATGGATTGGCATCATTCTACCGAAGGTTCATTCCACATTTCAGTAGCGTGATGGCACCAGTTACTGATTGCATGAAAGGAAAACAGTTTGTATGGTCAGAGGAAGCGGGAATTGCTTTTGAACGAATCAAGGAACTATTGACGACAGCACCAATTCTTGTTTTACCGAATTTTCAGTTGTTGTTTGAATTGCATACTGATGCTTCGAAAGTTGGTATTGGAGGAGTTCTGAGTCAGAATGGGAAGCCAGTTGCTTATTTCAGTGAGAAGTTGTCAGGGGCAAAGATGAGATACAGTACATATGACGTTGAATTCTATGCTGTTGTGCAAACGATTAAACATTGGAGACATTATCTATTTCAGAAGGAGTTTGTTCTGTACACTGATCATGAGGCGTTGAAGCATTTGCAGGGGCAGGACAAGATTTCAGTGAGACATGCGTCATGGATCGCATATTTACAGCAGTTTACCTTTGTTGTTAAGCACAAATCTGGGGCGACGAATCGGGTAGCTGATGCTTTGAGTAGGAGGAGTCATTTATTAACGACAATGAAGGTTGAAGTGACGGGGTTTGAATTACTGCCAGAGATGATTGAAGAAGATCCTTACTTTGTGAAATATGTTGAAAAAGTGAAGGATGGAAGTACCGATGAATTTATGTTGGTTGATGGATTCTTGTTTAAAGGAAATCAGTTATGTATTCCAGGGGGCAGCTTGAGAATGAAAATTATCAAGGAGTTGCATGAAGAAGGGCATGTGGGCCGTGATCGTACTTTGCAATTGATTTCACAGTCTTACTTTTGGTCGTCGATGAGGAAAGAAGTGGGAAGGTTTGTGGAGCGATGTCATATTTGCCAAGTTTCGAAAGGAACCGCGACCAATGCTGGGTTGTATATGCCGTTGCCTGTACCGGCTAGACCATGGGTTGATGTGAGTATGGACTTTGTATTGGGATTGTCGAGAACACAGCGTGGTAATGATTCTATATATGTAGTGGTTGACAGATTTTCTAAAATGGCACATTTTATTGCTTGCAAGAAGATGGCGGATGCTGTTCGTGTTGCTCAGTTATTTTTCAAGGAGAACTATCGACTTCATGGGCTGCCAGAATATATTGTGTCAGATAGGGATACTCGTTTTCTGAGTCACTTTTGGTTAAGTTTGTGGAAGATGGTGGGAACAAAGCTGAAGTTTAGTAGCGCTTCTCATCCGCAAACTAATGGACAGACAGAAGTTGTAAACAGGTCATTGGGAAATTTGTTACGATGTCTTGTACAGGATAATTTGAGAAGTTGGGACATGAAGTTATGCCAAGCAGAATTTGCTCATAATCATGCCAAGAATCGCAGTACGGGTTTCAGTCCATTCCAGATTGTATATTCAAATTTACCAAGGGGACCATTGGATTTAGCAGTAGTACCACAACCGAAGGTGACAGTTAAACGAGCTGCTGATTTTGTTGGTGAGCTGACTGAGTGTCATAAAATCGTTCAGGAATGATTGGAGAAAGCGAATGAGAAGTATAAGAAGTCTGCAGATTTGAAACGACGAAATGTTGAATTTAACAAAGGCGATTTGGTGTATGCTGTGTTGACGAAGGATCGTTTTCCAGCGGGCACTTACAATAAGCTGAAAGCCAGAAAAATTGGTCCAGTTGAAATTTTGAAGAAAATCAATGAGAATGTTTATCAATTAAAGTTACCAGATAATGTTTATACTTCTGATGTTTTTAACGTCAAATATTTAATTCCATATCATGGAGGTGAGATTGATGTGGAGGAATTTACAAATTCGAGGTCGAATTTTTCTCAACCAGGGGAGAATGATGCAGTCATGAGTCGTATACGACTCAAGTTGTTACGAGATAAGGAGCAGCGCTTAAAGTTGAGTGGAAGGATTGAGTCGTCCACGACTCAACATGGAGGAGTTGAACCATACACGACTCAACTGGAGACCAGAGGGGACACGGGGAAAGAGACACGAGTTAAAGAAAGAGATTTGAGTCGTATCCGAGTTAACAAGAAAGAGGAGAAGGAGTTACGACTTAGCAGAAGTTTGAGGTGTGCGAGTGTGATGAGTCGTACACGACTCAACAACTCATCCATAAGTCGTGTACGAGTTAATAATAGCAGAGAAGTGGAAGTAGATGAGTCGTTCGGAGTTGACTCGGTTGAAGGGATATGCCGCAAGTAAGCTTGGGAGCTTGAGTCATTGGAAGTATGTTGAGTCGTGACCTATGTTGAGTCGGGTGGTATGCATATGTTGTTGAGTCGTATGTCGTACACATTGTGTGGCATTTTTAAGTCGTAAGTGTTGTACTGTTTGTATTTTTCCTAAGTCATGAGTCGTATGGACTGTGAAGTGATGAGTCGTTCACGAGACATGTTGAGCCGCTGTATTGTATGAATGGTAGTGAATCTGTTGAGTCGTGAGTCATTGAGCCGGCATGGTGTTGTAAGTGTTAAACCGTGTACATTGAGTCGCCGCCGACTTATAGTGAGTCGTAAGTCGTGTGCGACTTAAGGGTCAGGGTCAAAACTTTATAAATAGGGGGGGTGCGTTGTACATTGTGATAGTTGATTTTGAAATAAAATTTCTTGTTGATTGCTTTGTGATTTCTTCTCTAATTGGTAGTTGAGTGTAATCTCCTATCTCCACTTACGTCATTCGAGTGCGCTCGAATCCACGTTTGTTGAAGCCGATTCACGGTATCTAGTGCGCTAGATCAACGTACGAAGAATCGTAGATCTTCTTTCTCGGCATCGTGTGCGATCAACGAGACGAAGATAGCTAGAATCCGGTATCTTTGGATCAACGGATTTGGGCCTTGCAGTATTCTCAACTCACCGATTGCTACGTTCCATCGATTGAAGTTTGTTTAGATCAATCCGCTGCGTCAATCTCAAATTTAAACCATTTAAATTCCAATATAGTTTAAGGCTTAAAAATTTAAATGTTCAATTTAACCGTTTCATATAGATCTCGATTTAACCTCATTATTATTTAGTCTTGAAATACTTCCTCATTTGATTCAAGATTATTTAGTTGACCTTAAATTCCATTTTTCTCAATATTTTCTTTAATTTACTTAAACGTGAAATATGCATTTAATCGCTTAAATCAAAAATCCAGTTATAAAATCCTACCTTTTTAAAATTTCCCATTTAAAAATTTTAGATCGATTTAATTAAATAAATCCTTATTTAGATACCATTTAATAAACTCAAATTTATCTCCCCATCTTAATTTATCCCAGTTATTTCAAAAATCTACTTGAAATATAATTTACATAAATATTAACATAGTTTATGTATTAAATCAAACTTAATTAAATTAAATATTATTAAATCTATATATATAGAAATTTAAGAATTAACATTTATTAAGACCATATATTTCTTTCCAAACAAAGAATTTATTTCCAAAATATTTATATATGAACCACGGTGTCTGTATATATTCCTTATCATCTGGTCAAGTGTTACGGATATTTATCATTTAAATCCGTACACTAAATATATACGGGTGGATATCATTACAATTCGTAATCCCAAATTTAATTAAATGAAAATTGCTTTGGTCTATCATTTCAACGCATAGTGAATTCTAAACTACAGGGAACTTGCAGAGTGATAACAGATAACAAAAATATAGCAGGATATGATAATAATATACAACAGGAATATATCATCAGTAATTAAATAAAAATAGGATATGGTGTCATATCCCGTAGGTGAACAGATACAGGTAATAGCATAAATATAAAAATTTAAATAACTACAGCAACATATTTCAATTGTCGTTTCAATTGAAATCAAATTTAATAAATGAAAGAACGTTAATCGTGAGTGATTTCTCACCTTTCGAGCCTAGAGGAAAGGGCGGAATGAGAAGAGATACGAATCCAAGCACAGATTTTGAAGCAACGCAATATTGGCAAGAATTTTAACGATCAAAGCTGATAAAGAGGAATTGACGAAACTCAAATCAGAGTTGGGTCGATTGAAGATAAATAGGATAAGTGAGCTATATATAACCATGTACAAATAAAACTGTATTCTAAATTTATACATATATTAAATTAGATATATATTTTCAAAAACCATTGGTGTAAACAAAACATATCTATATGTAGTATAGTTTAAAATAAGGTATATGTTTAAACCTATATACAAACCAATATCCAACACCATTTAAAAATTTAAATCTTTATAAAGTAACCCTTGTAAATAAAATATTAAAATCAATATTAAAACATATTCTAAATTTAATATACATACATTCCAAATCCTTATTTTCAACAAAACATATATACACTAAAATCAGACATGTATGCAATATATATGTTGAAATAATACTAATTAAAATATAAATACATATATATAATGCATGTTTATTTGCAACGTATCAACTACCACATATATTATACTTTTAAATTTAACATATCTTAAAAATATAAACTGTACCAACTTTTATAACTTAAGATAATTTATATTATACATACTGTAACTTATATAACCCAACTTATATAAACAGACCGAATCAACAATTTATACTTATGTAAACATAAACATAACGCATAAAAGAAAAATCAAGGCACGTCCTGACATATTATAGTTTAAGTCAAAACAAATGGAACTAATATTATAACTTGTAAAATATATATAAACATAAAACATACCCATACTTGAATAAGGATATGTATCCACTACATGTAGATACGCAGCCGAAGCAGTAGAGTTACATGGTGAGCGGACTTGGTGGTGGAGCGAGCAACTTCCCAACATTTTTTTTCGTTTGGGTCTGAAAGAAGAAAAGAAGGGGAGGCGGAATATAATGGCAGAGAGAAAATGAACAGGGGAGACAAAAGAGAACAATGATGCAGATAGAAGAGAATGGAATATATATATAAGTTTGAATTGGAATCCAAGAGACTGGAGCAACCGAAAAAAAGGAACGCCACAAAAGTAACGTTCAAATTAGTTAACCCAAGGTAAAGCAATAAATCATGGACCGTTTGATTTAAAAAAAAAATCAATGCAAACGTATGTTTGCTTTTCTCAACGGTTATAAAACAATGCGTAGGGCCTAAGGTTAAGAATGAAAAAGGAGATCAACGTACCATCAATAGATTAAGGTGAAAAAAAGCAGGGAGCAATCAAAAATCAAAATTTCCAATTTGAGACCTTCAAATTAAAGAATAGAACGTTTGTACTGAATTGAGAATAGTTACAGTCCCTTACATTTCGGAGTTATGAAATTTATTGAAGCAATTTATTTTATGGCAAGAAATCTCATTTGCCTATAAACGGCAAATCTAGGGATGTGTATAGTTTTTATAGGAGCTATATTTTCGTTGCTTTGTATGCAAGGAAATAATAAGATGCACAATCAAAGCATGCAAGTTTTATGGTCAAGGAATTTTCTTTGTTTGCAAATCAATAAGTAGAGAAAACGGCAAGTCTCATTTTGAAATAAATGATTTCAATGAAATAAAAAGGTGCGTGGGTTTTTATTACTTGGATTATGGGAAAAAAACGGTTGAAAATAATTGAACATTCCGAACGTGTTATAAAATAGGAAGCTGCATGATTTTTTTCTTCTGAGATTTAGTAATTTCGTTCACACAGGTAAGGGATAAGTTGCTTCCATTTAATGTTTATTAACAGAGCTATAAATGAGGTGAAGTACTAATGCAACGTTTCCAGTATTTAGGTGAAGCTTGCGAAAATTTTGACTAACCAAAAAGGCATGCAAGCACTTGATTTGTTGATTGGATTTTAAAGGCGGCAAGCAATTATTTTATCCTTGAACGGAATAGAATTTTGGACAAATTTATTGCAACGTATTTAAATGAGAGAATTGGCCTTTGATAGCTGAGGAAACGGAATGATATTTGATTTCGAACGTTACCTTATCTTATAATAACTTGCGTGAATTTAGAGTATCGAAGTGGCAATAAATTTCGTACGTGAGTGCGTTGGATTAGGGAAAGAAAAAGGCAAGCACTAAATATTAAGATGACGTTGATTTAAGTGGAAGAAAACGTCACTAATTTATGGTTTGAACGTTTTTAAACAATGCGTTTTATTTCTATTAGATAAAAGGAGGTAACGGAAAGAGAAAATTTATTTCTTTCCCACTTAAAAGAATGCACGCCTACTTGTATATTTATTTATGTAGTTAAGGTAAAATTTTATTTCCTTTTGTAATATTTATCTTTTTCTTTAAAAAGTATACAACAAATATCTGTAGAACAACCGCAAAATAAGTATTGTTCATATATATATATATTGCGGTGTGAATTTTAAAAATGCGTAGAACCTATGAAATAATATTAACCCAAAATTAATGCAAAGGTAACGCTTTTTAATTAATACGATTTTCTATTTTATACGTTATTTATTAAATATCGTACCCTTTAAATGCGTAATTTAACAGTTTCCTTGTACACTATAAATCTTCTTCAAATTTATTACTTGAATAAAAGATAGAATTATGGTTACCTTCTTCTCTGATTACTATTACCATTTACAAAGCGATTTATTATTCAAATGGACAAAATATTACCAATTTTTTTAAAGCAAGTAGATAATCCAATCCTTTTATTAAAATTCCAATTAGAGTTATCCTTTAAACAAAGTTAAAAAAATTTCAGAACTTCCATTTTATACTTAGAATTTTGGGAAAAGATTTAATCAAATTAAAAATATATATCAAAACAAATTTCAAGGTTTTATAAATAAAAGAATAAAGTGCTAGAAAACTATGGCTGTTACACTCTCCCCCACTCAGAACTTTTCGTTCTCGAAAAGGAACGAAAGAAGGAAAACAAAGGAAGATAAGGTAGTAAAGCAAATATTTAAAAGGATATATCCAACAAGGAAGGAAGGTAGATTTGGAAAATAGAATCAAAGTGAATAACTAAACTGAGCAGATAAGGTAGATGCAAGGAATAGTATCAGGCACGAATAATTAATCTAGAACCATAAGAATTTAAATTTCAAATATTAATTCAAAATTTTTTGTTGGGAAAAATACTTTTATAATAAATAACTTTATAATAATACTTTTATAATAAAATACTATTATATCGAAATAAATTTTCCTTTCGAAAATACTTTTATAACTCGATGTTTCAACAAGTTTATCCTCGTTCTTGCAGACTCTGGCCATGCGTTGATCAGGCGCAAAGCTAGAATTCTTCAAGTACTTGGTAGACCCGTTTCAACACCCAGTGAAAATACTTGAAAAACCCTTTTTAAAAAAAAACAGATATGGAAAGTACAATCCAAACAAAACAACCAACCAAAACCTTTGTCCGATCATGGTTCGCAGATACACAATGGTTACGCCTGGATCCCCCAGGAAACAATCCATATCCGTAAGCTTTCTCAGCCCTGCGAGTTACACCATGATGACTAGTAGAGTGCAGGATAGACAATGGTTACGCCTGGATCCCCCAGGAAACAATCCGTACCCCTAGGCAAGACTCAGCCAGGCACTTGCGCTACTATTCACGACCTACACAGATTGCAGGATACACAATGGTTACGCCTGGATCCCTCAGGAAACAATCCGTACCCCTAGGTAAGACTTAGCCAAGCAATTTCGCTATGCATTCACGAGAGAGAAAAAAACCATGGGTTACGCCACGGTGGGAACACTCGAGTATTACATCCGGAAAACCAAAAATCAGAGAGAATAATATCGATAGAATGAATCCACGATGTGGCCACAAAGCGGATATCAAGCAGAAGGCACTTTCCATATCTTTACTTCGAAAATATATATCATATAGTACCTTTTCAAATCACTTTCAAATATCGTACTTGTATAAAGTCCATATATATAGGATTCCATTTTTCCCAAATCGAATACTTTCCAAATCAATAGTAGATCAAATCATACTTATATAGACTTCGATTATATAAAATCTCTTTCCACATTGAGTACCTTTCAAATCAATAGATTTCAAATCAACTTCATACTTATACAATCCATTTTATATAAGTTCGACCACTCTCAAATCAAGTGCTTAATAATATAAGGTTCTCAAATTTCAAATCATTTCAATATCAATTCAGTTTCAAAATCATATATGATTTCACCCAATTTTCTTCCAAATTAAATATCTAAATTTCAAAGTTCCCAAAATAATAGGCTTTGAAAATTACCCCATTTTCAAAAATAATTCAAGTCAAACAAATTCATTTTCAAAATCACTATAAAAGTATTGGTTTTTAATTCCAATTTAATTTCAAAACCAAATATTTTCCCAAAATTAATTATACTCAAAAATGGTTTCCAAATTTATAATTATCCCTTTTTTTTTACAACTTTTAAACTATCTACTTCTATGTGAAATATCCAATTTACCTTTCTGAAAACCATTATTCAACTATTTTTTTTCAAAACATTTCAAAATTAAATTTATATTCTTTATCAAACATTTTATACTCTTCGAAATTTCTTAGCTTTGAAAATTTAATCTCGATTTGGAAGTTGTCGAACATTCAAAATAGTTAGGGAAATCAAATTTTAAATTCAAGAGTTGAAAATCAACAATAAATCAATTATTGAATCCAAAACTCGAGGACTGAACACCGGTCTCATTTTAAATTGTTTCAAATATATACATATATCTTTCTAAAATATCAAATTATACTTGGGAATTTGAAATCAAAAACGGTTTTACAAAATCACTTGCATAGCGAAGCTATTAAAGTGGCCTCTCCCCCACTCTAAAACTCGAAAATCAATGTCGATGATGCGTGCACTCATCACCGAAATTATTTTCCAGCGACATAAGTGAGTTCTGGACTTCTATTTTCTTGAAAACTTCTTTGAAATTTCTTCAAAATTATTGGAATTCATTTGAACTCATTTGAAACATTTCTTATTCGGAAAAATACTTTTAAATCGTATTATTTTTATACATTTTCCAAAATCTTAAAACCAATTTCAAAATACCGGAATTCAATTCTCGAATTTCAAATTTAACTCTACAGTTATAAATCATTTTTATATAAATCAATTTCTTATAATTTTTCAAATTTTCAAATCCTTTCAAAACCTTTTTATATAGAATAACATTTCTTATTTGCTTTATATATATAGGTATATAATCCTTATCGAAAACATTTTCACTTTTATATATATACAAAAAAATCATAGTTATCAAAATAAAATTTCGGTATAAACAATTTCAAAAATACAAACAAAACCCGATTTTCAAAGGATGATTCAAGAATGGTTTTCAAAAAAAAGATAGAGATTTAATTTAGGGGAACTCCAATCAATAGAATCCTGATTCGAAGATAGACTCGATCGAAGATGAGATAATTAAATTACAAAACAGAAGATCGATATACTTCTATAAATCGCGGGCGACCTATACCGGTCAACCGTGATTCCAAAATTAGATTGGTGTAGAATTCTGAGGCAACTCGACATTCGATCGCCAGAGATATAGAATTCGGCATAACAAGATATATCAGCATCGTAAACCGAGGATATAGAAATCTTCGGTGTCGATGCCAATTGAAAAGGAATTTTCACCCTCTTTACAAATCATTTAGTGGAGATATGGGATACTCCGAAATCAAACGAATATAAATAGGGAGAGACGAAATGAATTTCGGAACTGAGGGACATTCCAAAATTCAAAGGAAATCGAGTCAAAAGGAAGAGATTCAACTCGAGCGGAAGTGATTCTGTAAATAAATTTACCATATATGCTAAGTTTTGCCTAGAGCCAAAGCTCCGATACCAACTGTAACGACCCGCTATTTTCAACCATTCAAATCGACAATAAAACCATACATGTCTGACTTGAATAATTCAAAATACCGAATTGTTAATTAAAATTTGGCAAAAATTAAAATATACAGTAAATAAATCAATCACAGACCACTTACACAGAGTAATACAATGCAGCGGAATAGATAAAGAATAGTAGTTCATGAAGCTACTATATACATTGGAGTTAGAAATAAAATACAACTGAATATCTTAGATGTAGTGAAGTCTCCAGTATGCGCAGATGACTTCTCTGAACAAATCAACAGGATGACTGAAAGGATAGATAGCTAGATCTTCAAGCAAGGCTCCAACTTCGAAGGTGAGTCTCAAATGCTGTATCACTCAGTCTGACCCGAGCGTAAAGCAAAACACAAAACACTCGAGTCAAGATTAACATTCTTATATCAATAAATCTAACTCAAGTGAAATATCAACTGAAATACAAATAACTTAAAGGATGTTTGGAATAACCATCCTCTAAGGGTCCATGGAACTATCTACAGGGTAGAAATATACACTATAACACCGTGGTTCTTTCAACTTAATTTATACCTCAAAATCAAATATCATTTCACTTCAAATATAGCTATTTTCCAAAATAGTATTTAGATATATTAAATAATTTATACCGTAAAATATTTTCAATTCCCTCAACTTAACAAATTGTTTCAACGTCAACCCGACCTTCCCATTTAAATTAAATTCAATCTCAATTTATCAATTTAAATTCAACTCAATTCCTAAAATAACCACTTCAATTTTATCGATCTCAAATTCGGATTTGTAATCACAAAATACCCCTTTATATTCAATATTTTTAAAACCTTAAGTATTCAACGTTTCAACTAAATTTTTATTCAATTTAGTTTTCTAAATAATAAATTCAAATTTAGTTTAACCTAAACTTTCATTTTAATTCAATTTAGTTTCTAAATAACAAATTCAACTATATTGATT
Source organism: Allium cepa (assembly GCA_030765085.1). Taxonomy (NCBI): domain Eukaryota; kingdom Viridiplantae; phylum Streptophyta; class Magnoliopsida; order Asparagales; family Amaryllidaceae; genus Allium; species Allium cepa. The sequence continues at coordinate 770,267,824 of CM060937.1, read as the reverse complement.
TCAAATACAGATCGGAATCTCAAATTTAAACCATTTAAATTCCAATATAGTTTAAGGCTTAAAAATTTAAATGTTCAATTTAACCGTTTCATATAGATCTCGATTTAACCTCATTATTATTTAGTCTTGAAATACTTCCTCATTTGATTCAAGATTATTTAGTTGACCTTAAATTCCATTTTTCATAATATTTTCTTTAATTTACTTAAACGTGAAATATGCATTTGATCGCTTAAATCAAAAATCCAGTTATAAAATCCTACCTTTTTAAAATTTCCCATTTAAAAATTTTAGATCGATTTAATTAAATAAATCCTTATTTAGATACCATTTAATAAACTCAAATTTATCTCCCCATCTTAATTTATCCCAGTTATTTCAAAAATCTATTTGAAATATAATTTACATAAATATTAACATAGTTTATGTTTTAAATCAAACTTAATTAAATTAAATATTATTAAATCTATATATAAAGAAATTTACGAATTAACATTTATTAAGACCATATATTTCTTTCCAAATAAAGAATTTATTTCCAAAATATTTATATATGAACCACGGTGTCTGTATATATTCCTTATCATCTGGTCAAGTGTTACGGATATTTATCATTTAAATCCGTACACCAAATATATACAGGTGGACATCATTACAATCCGTAATCCCAAATTTAATTAAATGAAAATCGCTTGGGTCTATCATTTCAACCCATAGTGAATTCTAAACTACAGGGAACTTGCAGAGTGATAACAGATAACAAAAATATAGCAGGATATGATAATAATATACAACAGGAATATATCATCAGTAATTAAATAAAAATAGGATATGGTGTCATATCCCGTAGGTAAACAGATACAGGTAATAGCATAAATATAAAAATTTAAATAACTACAGCAACATATTTCAATTGTCGTTTCAATTGAAATTAAATTTAATAAATAAAAGAACGTTAATCGTGAGTGATTGCTCACCTTTGGAGCCTAGAGGAAAGGGCGGAATGAGAAGAGATACGAATCCAAGCACAGATTTCGAAGCAACGCAATATTGGCAAGAATTTTAGCGATCAAAGCTGATAAAGAGGAATTGACGAAACTCAAATCAGAGTTGGGTCGATTGAAGATAAATAGGATAAGTGAGCTATATATAACCATGTACAAATAAAACTGTATTCTAAATTTATACATATATTAAATTAAATATATATTTTCAAAAACCATTGGTGTAAACAAAACATATCTATATGTAGTATAGTTTAAAATAATGTATATGTTTAAACCTATATACAAACCAATATCCAACACCATTTAAAAATTTAAATCTTTATAAAGTAACCCTTGTAAATAAAATATTAAAATCAATATTAAAACATATTCTAAATTTAATATACATACATTCCAAATCATTATTTTCAACAAAACGTATATACACTAAAATCAGACATGTATGCAATATATATGTTGAAATAATACTAATTAAAATATAAATACATATATATAATGCATGTTTATTTGCAACGTATCAACTACCACATATATTATACTTTTAAACTTAATATATCTTAAAAATATAAACTGTACCAACTTTTATAACTTAAGATAATTTATATTATACATGCTATAACTTATATAACCCAACTTATATAAACAGACCGAATCAACAATTTATACTTATGTAAACATAAACATAACACATAAAAGAAAAATCAAGGCACGTCCTGACATATTATAGTTTAAGTCAAAACAAATGGAACTAATATTATAACTTGTAAAATATATATAAACATAAAACATACCCATACTTGAATAAGGATATGTATCCACTACATGTAGATACGCAGCCGAAGCAGTAGAGTGAGATGGTGAGCGGACTTCGAGGTGGAGCGAGCAACTTCTCAACATTTTTTTTCGTTTGGGTCTGAAAGAAGAAAAGAAGGGGAGGCGGAATATGATGGCAGAGAGAAAACGAACAGGGGAGACAAAAGAGAACAATGATGCAGATAGAAGAGAATGAAATATATATATAAGTATGAATTGGAATCCAAGAGACTGGAGCAACCAAAAAAAGGATAGCCACAAAAGTAACGTTCAGATTAATTAACCCAACATAAAGCAATAAATCATGGACCGTTTGATTTTAAAAAAAAATCAATGCAAACGTATGTTTGCTTTTCTCAACGGTTATAAAACAATGCGTAGGGCCTAAGGTTAAGAATGAAAAAGGAGATCAACGTACCATCAATAGATTAAGGTGAAAAAAGCAGGGAGCAATCAAAAATCAAAATTTCCAATTTGAGACGTTCGAATTAAAGAATAGAACGTTTGTACTGAATTGAGAATAGTTACAGTCCCTTAAATTTCGGAGTTATGAAATTTATTAAAGCAATTTATTTTATGGCAAGAAATCTCATTTGCCTATAAACGGCAAATCTAGGGATGTGTATAGTTTTTATAGGAGCTATATTTTTTTTGCTTTGTACGCAAGGAAATAATAATATGCGCAATCAAAGCATGCAAGTTTTATGGTCGAGGAATTTCATTTGTTTGCAAATCAATAAGTAGAGAAAACAGCAAGTCTCATTTTGAAATAAATGATTTCAATGCAATAAAAAGGTGCGTGGGTGTTTATTACTTGGATTAAGGGAAAAAAAACGGTAGAAAATAATTGAACATTCCGAACGTGTTATAAAATAGGAAGCTGCATGACTTTTTCTTTTTTGAGATTTAGTAATTTCGTTCACACAGGTAAGGGATAAGTTGCTTCCATTTAATGTTTATTCATAGAGCTACAAATGAGGTGAAGTAATAATGCAACGTTTCCAGTATTTAGGTGAAGCTTGCGAAAATTTTGAGTAACCAAAAAGGCATGCAAGCACTTGATTTGTTGATTGGATTTTAAAGGCAGCAAGCAATTATTTTATCCTTGAACGGAATAGAATTTTGGACAAATTTATTGCAACGTATTTAAATGAGAGAATTGGCCTTTGATAACTGAGGAAACGGAATGATATTTGATTTCGAACGTTACCTTATCTTATAATAACTTGAGTGAATTTAGAGTATCGAAGTGGCAATAAATTTCGTACGTGAGTGCGTTGGTTTAGGGATGAAAAAGGCAAGCACTAAATATTTAGATGACGTTGACTTAAGTGGAAGAAAACGTCACTAATTTATGATTTGAACGTTTTTAAACAATGTGTTTTATTTCTATTAGATAAAAGGAGGTAACGGAAAGAGAAAATTTATTTCTTTCCCTCTTAAAAGAATGCACGCCTACTTGTATATTTATTTATGTAGTTAAGGTAAAAATTTATTTCCTTTTGTAATATTTATCTTTTTCTTTAAAAAGTATATAACAAATATCAGTAGAACAACCGCAAAATAAGTATTGTTCATATATATATATATATATTGCGGTGTGAATTTTAAAAATGCGTAGAACCTATGAAATAATATACACCCAAAATTAATGCAAAGGTAACGCTTTTTAATTAATACGATTTTCTATTTTATACGTTATTTATTAAATATCGTACCCTTTAAATGCGTAATTTAACAGTTTCCTTGTACACTATAAATCTTCTTCAAATTTATTACTTGAGTAAAAGATAGAATTATGGTTACCTTCTTCTCTGATTACTATTACCATTTACAAAGCGATTTATTATTCAAATGGACAAAATATTACCAATTTTTTTAAAGCAAGTAGATAATCGAATCCTTTTATTAAAATTCCAATTAGAGTTATCCTTTAAACAAAGATAAAAAAAAATTCAGAACTTCCATTTTATACTTAGAATTTTGGGAAAAGATTTAATCAAATTAAAAATATATATCAAAACAAATTTCAAGGTTTTATAAATAAAAGAATAAAGTGCTAGAAAACTAGGGCTGTTACATAGAGCTACCAAAGCTCTAATACCAACTGTAACGACCAGGTATTTTCAACCATTCGCATCCATTATAAGTGTATAGGTAGACACTCATGCCGGAATTGAATTGCTCAAAATACCGCGTTCTAAATAAAAATTTGGCAAACCTAAGAATATACAGTAAATAAAAATCACAGATCACAAACATAGAGTAATAATAATGCAGCGGAAGTAAAAGAAATAGTTGTTCATGAAGCTACTATATAAAAATTTCAGAGTTATATAAAACACAATAGAAGAAATAAAGTACAGAGGAAGTTTCACTACATAGAAGTCTACTAATACAAGAGCTGAAAGGAACAACAGACTACGAAGGATGAAACTTGACAAGTGGATAATCTCCAGCGATTTCAATATCCAGAAAGTGGAAATCCAAATCTATGAATAACTCAGGCTGACCCGAGCGTAAATAAAAATAAAAACACTCGAGTCAGGACATACATACTTATACAATGTAAACCAACTCAAGTGAACTGTAGTAAAGGTACAAGTAACTTAGAAGATGCTCGGGACCGCCCATCCTCTAAGGATCCGTTAAACTATTTACTATGTAGTAATATGCGCTATATACAGTAGTGTCTAATCAGTAAAGTATAATCATATAGAAAATAGCGTTAAGGGGATGGTGAACCTTAACGTGGTCGGATCTTTGAAACCAAAATCGCAGTGGGCTCGATATAAGGATATGACACGGCACGCAAGGCAATGCCAGGGTGGATACACCGTTTGCACTCCCGGACCGGTGGTGATGGCAAGCCAGCAGCTTCCGCCCACCTCGAACAACACCCCCGAATCAAAGTGGCGCAACATATCGAATCACAAAAGTAAAGAATGGTTTCCGATGGAGCATGCTCGATAAAAGGGTGCGACCCTTTTTGTAGCCCGGTATACCTCCTGTTTTAGTCATATATGCCAACTCACGGGAGTTGGGTCCACGTAATATACCTCGAGAACGTCGCCACAATCCTACTTCATTCTGGAATCTCCACTGCGTACACAGTTGTTAAAGTGGTTTTCGGTATTGGCCGGCTATAGGACAATATCTGTGACAACCCGGAATTTTCAAGTATTTAAAATCGGAATATTTAATTGATTTTGAATATTCGATAGATTAATTTTTACTTGAATTACGAATATCACAATTTATTTGGTAATTGAATTATTAAATTTAATAATTTAAAATTGGATGAAATGTTGAATCTATAATTTTAAGCCAATCAAAAATAATTTGAAAACTTATAAAATTTATATTGATAATACTGAGGATAATAGAAGTTTTAAAATTTAATTTAACAGTAATCTGTTCAGTATTGAAATTTTAAAGTTTAAATTGAATCTAAAATGGCCTTCCGAGGCATAGTCTCGGAATCCGACGAAACCAGCTCCATTGGGTCCGTAATATTGAATTATTATCGGATTTCAAATTTCGTATTTATCGGAGTCAGTGCGTGAGTGTACGATGTATAAACGCGCTGAAATTTTTTTATAATTTAAATTGATGAGCCTTCTTGTGTACGCCTCCTCGCTTAACTTAAAATCAAATATAGATCGTCTTCTTGCAGAAGCCATCTTCTTTCCCACTTTCTCTTTAAAATTCTTACTTTCTAATCCCCTTTTTCTTCAATTCAAATCGCAGAGAAATAAAATAATAATGGCCGAAATATTGTAAACGAAAATCACGCTTCACCCTCTCTAAATTATTAGTTCGCCGGTTCCCCCTTTTTCTTCTTCCAGTTCATAGATTGAAAATCATTCGGAAAAAAAAATGAGCGATTGAAATCGCGAAATCAAGAAGGGCCGAGCATTCGTATCGAAATCGAGGTCGATTTTAAACTCCATTCTTAATTCGTTCGAAACCCTAGATGAAGCAATCACGTCCTCATCGAGTCGAGGTCGCGAAAGAGGAGGAGGGTTTCGAAATTTCTGGTGGAAGCCGCCGTGTATCGCGCGAGCACCGTTCGAGTCGTGGGGTTGTGGCGGGCGAGTGGTGTCGCGATGTGCTGTGCGGCGTCGAACTCGAAGTGCGTTGTGGGGTTTGTGGTGGTTCTCGTCGCGCTCTGCTTCGTGGGGAAATGGGGGGAGAAAGTTGAGTGTAGGTGTGAACTTCTATGTTGATGTTTGCAGAGGGTATTTTCTCAAAGAGGTAACGATTTCGTCCCTAATTCAAATTTATATCGATCGAATGTTTATGTAAATATCAATTTTAAACCTATCCAAATTACTTTTATAAGTACATATTAGTATATATAAATAGTCTCAGAGAAGGAAAAACAAGAAAAATAAATAAAATATAGTGGAACAGTAAAGTAAACGCTTGTTGTTGAGGTTCACTGTGACTTGAAGAATAGTTTAGTTACCAAAGAATATTTTATACAAAGGAGAGTAATTTAAAATAAATAATTGGCTAGATCAAATTATCAAAGGGAAATAATTGTTCAGCATGTTCAAAATATTAATAAAATGTAAAATGTTTATACAAGGTAAACTGTGAAGAATTGTGACGAAACGAGCGGATCAGAAATGGATTGCAAATGGAATAAGGTGAGTTAATCTCACTCAGTTAAATTTAAATTTAAATGATTAAATTTAAATAATTGTTTGAATGGTTGAATTTTTTGATGGGCTATTGTATGCTATATTTGGGAATTTATGCATTATATTGTGCTAATGATTGTGGATGCAGGGAAAAACAGGTTGGAGGGATCCAATTGGATCCCTCAATATTTATTTAAATTATTTAAAACCCTCTATTGTAATTTATTTGATATCCTATGATCATCTTTATTGGAATATTGAATGCCATGGTTAGATTGGATATCATTGGGTATGATGAATTGCCAAAAATATATAAATTGGATTTTGGTAATATAATAAAAGGAGTGAAATTGTAAGTGAAATAATTATAGAAATTTGAATAAATTTTTAAATGAATTGGAAAGAAATAAAGTTACTTTAAAATTCTACTAAATAGATTCTGGTATAGAATGAAAATTTGACTAAACAGGAAGTTAATGAAATTTTAATCTTCAATGATATTAATTAAAAGAATAAAACATTTATTTAAAGCTTAAGATTTAAATTTTTGAGAAAGAAAAAAAAATATAAAATAAAGAAGAAGTTGGGAAGAGCTGAAATTTGTATATTTCAGTTAAAAGATTTAAAATCAAATGGAAAATAATCACAATAATAACTATGTGTATAATTAATGAGATTTGAAATGAATTGAGTAATTAAAGAAACTTAATTCAAATGGAATAAATTGGGAATCAATTTGGAAAATTGATTTAAGGGATTGAAATTGGAATTCTCCCTGGATAACTAAGTACGTTTCAAGTAAATTTTTAAATATAAGTTAATAGTTTTAAACTTGTTTTAAAAAGGTATGTTTTGACAAATATATTATTTCTAATATTTAAATTCTAAAGTAAGTATTTTCTCAAATCTATTATAGTAGTAATTATTTTAAAAGGTGACTTAGTATTTTGTTTCAAAAGTGAAAAGCTAGTTTTATATTTTATTAAGTAACTTTAATTTCAAATATTCATATAAGATGTACTGTTAACAAATTATTAGAGTAGTTTTAATTTAAATGTTTTAAAAGTATATATGTCAAAGTGGAGTGTTTTAAATTATTTTAAAATTTAGCTTTGTGCTTGGTGATTTCAGAGGAGATAGAAAATATTTGGGAAAGTTGATTCTGAAAAGAAGGATGGTTTTGAAACTGTTTTCAAAGGATTGAAAATAGAAATATAACTTGTGAAGATATCTTTGAGATAAATATATAATTTGGGGAAATTATTTATTGTTGATGGATATTTGTGAATATAAGTTGATAGTTAAATAACCGACTATCAATATTGGCCAAATGCGTTGATCGTTTCGAAGAGACCGGGATCGAGATTTATTTCTCGAAAACCACTTCGATCCGGTTTGTACGTTTCGCGTAAACGATTTTGGATTCGAAGATGGAGCAGTGAAGTGCAAGGGCTAGTCGCTAATAATCCTGAGGATATTTCCAAAATGGATGTAGTAGGAATAGTACCTTCGATTCCATTCGAACCCGGGACGGACTTGTATGGATGAATGCTTGCGAAAACATCGTCAGGTGGACGATGGGCATTCTAAGAGATATATTCGAAAAAGGTAACGCTTAGCCTTAAGCCTCATCAAATGGGAATGGCTGAAAATCAGGGGATATGCAGCAAGGCTTCGTGGGTAGCCCCCACTGGAGGGTAAGGTCATCCCTGTCTAGATGTCCCTTTATTTCGGCTTAGTGGGCGGTTATTGATCCCAACCGCGGGGTGATCTTGCTCGGGACTGTCCAGTAAGGGATGGTTCCGGTCTTGTGTTGCAGGGAGTTAGGGTGGCTCCTCGGTACGCTGATCTAGACCAGGTACTGTGACAGGTATTACCCCAGTGCCTAGCCATTAGTTGGAATCCATTTTCCCTATGCGCCCGTACGGTTTTGATTGTGCCCAACTATTGCTGAAACGTGAGATGCAAGCATTTCAGCTAGATTCTATTTACTTTCTATAGACACTATTATAATATAAGAGGATTTCTATAAAAATTGTTTTATCTATCGTAAGGTAAAAACCCGACATGTTTATTTGTGGCGTGGTCTTATGAGATGCTTTTGTTTTCAAAGGATTTTTGAAACTTTAATTATCAATTGGGTGTGATTTTCTCACGCTGGTAATCCAGACTGACTCGGGTGTTATTTAACTGTAATGCTCGGGTCAGACCGAGTATTATAGGATACAGGACAAGTTGCTGTGGAGCTCAGGAGACGAGCAGGAGGACGATACGTACTCTCGTACTTGTTTATATATATATATATATATATATATATATATATATATATATATATATATATATATATATATATATATGCCGCTGTGTTGACTGGCTGTGTATCCTTTGTATGTTATTGATGTGAACTGTGATTGATGTACTCTGATGATGTAATATATGTAAATAGATATATTTGATTTGAGTAAAGATTATTTACTATTTATTATATTTTATTCCGCTGCGATGGTTAGATTCTGATGTTGATTTTGTTTTCTCTTCTTCTACCTTTCTTCTTAAACCCAAATGGTTCGTATTTCTGTGCAACTTGAGTTGATTGTTGTAGAATAGTGTTGACTCAAGGGGTACGGATCTGCGGGTCGTTACACTTGGTATCAGAGCCAGGTTGGAGATAACCTTGGCTCTGGTGGAAAAATTACTCATTTAAATTAGAGTCCGAAGTACTCTAAAATGAGTTTGAGCGTATTAATAGATATGAGCGCGTATTTGTTAGTGAATATAAATTGTTTTAAATATTGTGTTGATTGATTTATTGAGTGGCATATGAACCTTTGTCGACACAGTCTGCGCAACTGTATCAAAGGGGTTTCTAAACACTTGAATAGAACAATCGACACGATATCGTCTTAAAGGTGGGTAAATGAAATAATTTTACCCAAAAATATATTTTGATATAAAGAAAAGTTTTTGAAAACTATTTAGCTAATATATGGTTGCTTGGATGTTAGAAATGATAATATTAAATTATTATCGTCGTTGTGTAAAAAAAAGATTAACTAGAAATTTAAAACGTAACTAAAGGATAAGGGAATAAATTCATTATAAAATGGAACTTATAAATATGAATTATAAATGTAATTTATAAATTGAAATATAATCAAGTAAGAATTTGTATGAGTATGAGCTATGCAAATGCATTATAGTTAAAATTTGAATTAAAAACCGAATTTGAAACTTTAAACCCGGAGATTTTGAAGGTATTTTGAAAATAAGTAGTAGCATTGTTGTTTTTAGGGTATTTCTGAAAGGAAAATTGTTTTAAATAAATTTTGGAAAGAGGTTTAGCATTGAATTCACTTCAGCCACTGGAAAATAACTTCGGTGATGACTGCAGCATCATCGATGTTCATTTTCGAGTTTCTAAGTGATGAATTGCTGCCAAGTTGATTTGTTCAGGAAAACCTGTTTGTTTTGAAATTTCAAAGGAAGTTTGTTGGGAATAAAACCAGGATGGATTTGATTTTTGAGAAGTGTGATTTGGGAATGTTGGAGATTTCAAATAATTTGAAACTAAAAAAAACCGGGTGTTTAAAAATCTTGATGAGATAGTTGTAAGCTTATAAATTAAGATGATTTTTAAATCAAGAAGGAAATATAAGCTTTGAATGTTGGGAATTTAATTTTAAGTGAAAAGTTAAAAATGAAATTAACTTGGATTGGGAAATAAAAATTTAACTGGATTGAAATTAATTGAATAAGCTGAAAAAAATATCCAGTTGTATTCGAATTAAGTTGAAGTCAAATTGAGTTAAATAAATCCGAGTTAAACTAAAATTGAATTGGAATAAAAATTCAGCTGAATTATTGAATGAAATTAAATTCTTACCTGGATAACTGGGAAATAAGTTGGATAAGAAATAAATTGGATAAGAATTAAATTGAGTTAAATAAATCAGAATAGCGTATAAAAGAATTAAAAATGCATGGAATAAAATATGCTTGGGTTATAAATAAGCATAAGGCTTGAGTTAAAAATAAAAGAATAATATATTCAAGCCTATGATGATGGAATTGTGTAAATAATAAGTTGTGACTTATAAAATTTGAAAAAGTGGAATACAAAGCCCAAAATTAATATTTTGATGAATTGAAAAATAAAATGAAGATCAAACTTAAATTATAAAATAAATTTGTACCTAAGAAAAATTAAATGAAGTGATATTTGGAATAAAAATTCAAGTGTTGGATTATAATAAGGGAAGAACTAATTAGATAATAAATTAGTTAATGAAATTGAATTGTGAGTTTATGATAAAGTTTGGAAATAAACTCAAGTTCTAAATTAAAATGGATTCAAATTGTTGATGAAGTGAAAGAAATTAAGAATGAAACTGAATTGTGAGTTAATAAATTGGATGATAAATTAAAGGTGAATAATAAAATCAGAACTTGAGTTATTAATTAAAATTAGACTTGAGGTCTTAACAAAATATATATAATTTGGAAGTATAGAATAAAAATGAAATGGATTAAAATAGTAATGGTATGAATTGCAAATAAAATCCAAATAAGTGGAAATAAATTGGAGATGGCCATGTAATCAATTAAATGAGTTGGATTTGAAAAGTTAAATTTGATATTAACCAATCAAATGAAGTTGCAAATTTGAATTGAGATTTGATTGGGAGAGAATTAAGTTGAATAAGAAAATTTACTTGAAAATAAAATGAGCTTAAGTATAAAATTGGAGTGAATAAACTTAAGCTAAAGGATGAAAGGAGTTAGATTGAATTCAACTTAAAATTTAGATTAATAATAGTGAATTGGATTTAAATCAAGTAGGAATAAATTTTAATTGAAATAAAAAATTTGGTGTGATGCTGATAATATTTAATGGAGTGAAAATGCTTAAATAAATAGTTGTAAACCATTTAAATTATTAAGGGATTGAAATAACTTGAGACAATAAGGAAAATGGAATGTTTAGAGTTTATTAGAATGGTTTAAGTGAATGTGGATAGACTAATTATATTGAATAAATAAGTGATGGAATAAATAAGAATCAAATGAAATGTGGTTTAAATAAGTTGAGAAATGGTTATTGAATGAAATAGCTTGAATTTTCTTCGATCTAAATAAAATAGTTTAGAATAAACAAATATGGAATGAAATGCAAATAAATGGATGGTAAATGAATGTCAAATGGAATGGGTCGAGCTAAATAAATGGCTGTGAATGAATTAAAATAAAAAGGGAATCAATTGATAATGGAGATAGAACATAAGTTGTTAATGGTTTTGAATGGACTAGTTTGGTTAATAAAATTGAAATGCAATGAAACTCAGAATATATGGATTGTGAATAAATTTTCAAATGGAATAAAATTAAGTATAAATTGAGTTGAAATCCATTTCAATTGATTATAAAACATAAGTACTTATTTATTCACATAGATCTCGTCAAATTGCTAGAATAAATTGTCATTGGATGTAAATGGAAGTAGTTAAAATTCTATAAATTGATGGGAGTAAATAAATTGATTTTTGAGATCAATTGGATTAAATATGAGTTCAGTTGCTTAAAAATAAATTAAAAGTAAATGGTTGAGTTTTAAACCATTCAATTGGTGAAGTTGTATACGAGTGGATTGAAAACCATTCAGAATTGGATGAAAATAATTATAAATTAATTGAAACAATCGAATTAGCATGGAAACTATAAAAATTTCTTACGGAAAATATTTGATGTGCATTTCTTTTAGTATTCATATGTTTTAACTATTGCTAATAAGTGAAATATAGTTAAACTGTATATATTTGGCACTTACATGTTTAAATTGAGTAAGTACAGGTGCCTGGGAGCCGTGTGGCTGGATTTGGTAGTGCTATTTGCTAAAAATAATAAGCCGCTTGCTTAAAATGCTAAATAAGGTACGCCTACGCAATAAAAATAGGAAATATGAACTGTTTTTGGTTTTTTCGACCGTGTGGGTCGATGTATATATATATTTATCTCTTTTGTCAAATTGCAAAAGCTCCTCCGTACAAGGGAGACTCTGCCAAAAATTTTAGGAAATTTTGGGAGTTAGAAAATTTTTGATATTTCTTTTTTTTTGGAAAATTCATTAACGACAAAACAATTTCAAACTAGAAAATTGAAATAAGTTAGTGAATGAAACTAATTAAAATACTGACATGAATTAATTCTAAATAAAAAAAATAAAAATTAAAGTATAGAGTTGAAAATAAATTGAATTCGTATGAAAATGAAAGAATCGATTTAAATAGAAATGGATATAAACTAAATGGTAAGATGAAAATAAATATAAGAAGCATATAAAATGCTTAAACTAAATTTAAGAGGGAGTGGTGAAGTCTTAAATGGAAATTGATACTACCAATGTAATTTAAGTCAATATTGGAATGAATAGATGTTGACATTTTGTGAGAAAGTCGATAAAATGTTTTGGAATATTGTGTTTGGATATTGGTGCTAAGCAGGTATGTAGGTATTATAAAGGGAAAAAGAAAATTGGGTTTGATATGAAAAGGTAAAATTTGAAATGCTCGACAAAAGGGTATGTATTTAAATTTGGTATGGAATTTGATTGGGATTTGGATTTGGATTGAGCCACTTGGCTTTTTGTTTCTTTTTGGATTTGGGAGGCCGTAGAGCCATTTTATAGTTGTACCGTGCTAGCCGCGCAAAGGAGACGCTGGAAAAATTTTTCGGAAATTTAGGGAGTTAGAAAAAAAATTGAGAAAATTTTGATAATTCAAAATTGGTTTTAGGATTTAAAACTTGAATGGTTGGGCAAATAGGATTGTTTGCAAACTAGGGAAAGGTTTGGAAAGTTAATAAGAATAATAATGGGTCTTTTATGAAAAAAAATATAGTTGGTAAGATGTTGAATTGTTAGAAACTGTTTGGTTTTGGAAAAGTAACGGGTTTTGGGCCATTCTTCCTAGCTAGAAATTTCGGGGACGAAATTCTTTTAAGGGCGAAGGAATGCGACGACCCGAAATTTTCAAGTATTTAAAATCGGAATATTTAATTGATTTTGAATATTCGATAGATTAATTTTTACTTGAATTACGAATATCCCAATTTATTTGGTAATTGAATTATTAAATTTAATAATTTAAAATTGGATGAAATGTTGAATTTATAATTTTAAGCCTATTAAAAATAATTTGAAAGCTTATAAAATTTATATTGATAATACTGAGGATAATAGAAATTTTAAAATTTAATTTAACAGTAATCTGTTCAGTATTGAAATTTTAAAGTTTAAATTGAATTTAAAATGGCCTTCCGAGGCACAGTCTCGGAATTCGACGAAACCAGCTCCATTGGGTCCGTAATATTGAATTATTATCGGATTTCAAATTTCGTATTTATCGGAGTCAGTGTGTGAGTGTACGATGTATAAACGCGCTGAAAAAAAAAATTAATTTAAATTGATGAGCCTTCTTGTGTGTACGCCTCCTCACTTAACTTAAAATCAAATACAGATCGTCTTCTTGGAGAAGCCATCTTTTTTCCCACTTTCTCTTTAAAATTCTTACTTTCCAATCCCCTTTTTCTTCAATTCAAATCGCAAAGAAATAAAATAATAATGGCCGAAATATTGTAAACGAAATCACGCTTCACCCTCTCTAATTTATTAGTTCGCCGGTTCCCTCTTTTTCTTCTTCCAGTTCATAGATTGAAAATCATTCGGAAAAAAAAATGAGCAATTGAAATCACGAAATCAAGAAGGGTCGAGCATTCGTATCGAAATCGAGGTCGATTTTAAACTCCATTCTTAATTCGTTCAAAACCCTAGATGAAGCAATCACATCCTCATCGAGTCGAGGTCGCGAAAGAGGAGGAGGGTTTCGAAATTTCTGGTGGAAGCCGCCGTGTATCGCGCGAGCACTGTTCGAGTCGTGGGGTGTTAACGCTAAAATGTGAACGCTAACACCCCGGTGTGTAAAGTGTAGTTGTGAAAGCACCACCCGATAGATCGGGAAAGAATTACAAGCAAAGAATAGCGGAAAAGCAGTATACAACAACGATTTTATAGTGGTTCGGCTTAAGGGTATAGCCTACGTCCACTCTAAGTACTTTTATTAATAATCCCGTTACAAACTGATACAATTCTTCTCAAGTACAATACACTTCAAGTTACAAGTGATTTGGAACAAGTCTTAAGCTTCAATGTCGATTAAAGTTCTTAGATTCATGTTGAAGATGTGTGGTTTCTTCGTGAATTTCTTTGATGTATTCCTCTAATCTTGGAAGCTCTAAGTGTTGATGAAGTTCTCAATGCAGCAAGGTAACGGTGTGTGAAGAGAATGCGCCAAAAGTCCTTTGAATGTTGGAGGTGGTTGCCTATTTATAGAGAGTTCTGGTCTGAAATTTTTGCCAAGTCCTAAGTCGTGGCCGATCTAAGTTAAGTCGTAGCCGACTTAATATGAGTCGTGGCCGGTCCATCTGGCCCCCTTCTGGCTTCACAGGAGTTCACTTGCACAAGTCTTAGGTCGCCTCCGAGTCAACACTACTCCTTCTCAGTAATATGGCATCGGGCTTATACTTAGTGGCTTTAGGTCGTGGATGAGTTAACTCGGTAAGTCGCAAGTCACGGTTCAACTGGTAAGTCCTGGATCGTGTACGAGTTAAGAGGCCACTGTGCCAAGTAGCTGCATTGAACTTACCTTCCTTTTCTCAGGTCGTGACCGACTTAACATTGGTCATAGGTCGGTAGCTATCTTGAGTCGGCGTTCCTTAAGTCTTAGGTTGGTATACATGCTAGAGCATCAGGTTGGCACCTCTCTTAAGTCGGTATCCCTTTTCGGCCTTAGGTCGGCATTCCTGTTAAGGCAGTTAGGTCGGCAACCAGTTAAGTCGGCAATCTCCCTAGACTGTTAAGTCAGTATCTATGTTGAGTCAGTAGCCTCATTGAAGTGTTAGGTCGGCAATCTCCCTAGACTGTTAAGTCGGTATCTATGTTGAGTCAGTAGCCTCATTGAAGTGTTAGGTCGGCAACCCTGTTGAGCCTTAGGTCGGCATCTCCTTGAGTCACAGAGTCTAAACCGAGGCGGAGTTAACAGTTGCCCCTCGAAGTATACGCCTAGTGGTTAGGTCGTGTGCTTCGATAGTCCTTAACCCGTCCCCTCTTAGGTCGGTGGGTCGTACGCGACCCAACAGTTAGACCGCATCTGCCGCTTCAGCTCTCCCTACTGTAAGGTATAAAACATCCATCTTCTTCTTCCTTTTCATTACTTACTACCTTGCTCAATTCTGCCATTAAAATTCTTCCGGGCTCAAAAAAGACGATTTAATTTCCAATCAACTACTGAAAACATCTGCTATTCATTGCGTAAGCGATTTCATTCTTTTTTCGACCATAGATTACCATTGATTCGTGAATTCTGTTCCCTAAACTCGAATCGCCTCCCTATATGACGCTCCATCACGAATCTCATCACGTTTATAGCTGATGGAGCCTAGGTTACTCAATCCGGCTTCAGATGATTGCTGATACAATGAAGGTGATTTATCATCTTAGGCTCGATGATCTCTGATGGCAGGGTATCGGATTTGTGACAACTTCGAACTGTTGTATTGGGTGATTCGATAGCACGAATGAAGGCTGTTGTTGATGGAATGGTTATCGGGTTAATGGGTAGATGGAGTGTGATGTTGGTTCGGGAGCGAGTCAGTGATTTTGGGTGGCTTATCCTTTAGCCGACCTTCCTCTTAGCAACCTTAAGTCGTGGCTGAGATAGTGCTTGAAGAACACTTGCCGATTTAAACTTTAAGGCCTGAATCGTGACCGAGTTAATACTTGGAAAAGTTCCTGTCTTTCGGACCGGAGCTTACATTCTTATCTCACCCTTGCGACCTAGAGGACTGAGTTGCCAAATTAAAATGCTTAGACTCTGACCCGCTACCGACCTAGCCTTATCTCGCGAAAAACTTTTGAACCGTAGCCGACTTAATACTTGGGGAAATCTGCCGATTCAACCTTCTACTGATTTAACCTTGAACGGAAGCCAAGTTAACCCCTAAGTCGTGACCGAGCTAAGCCCTTAAACCGTGACCGAGCTAAGCCCTTAAACCGCTGCCGAGCTAACACTTAAGCTTTGGGCATGCTGACTTGTTGAGAGCATAGATCCACTTTGAGTTCCTAACTTGAACTGCCAAACTAGGTTGCCTGAATTTTGAACTGCCCCAACTTTAAATTTGCTTGAATCTCATTGTATTATTTCACAGATCGCATTAACTTATAAGCTGCTAACCTGCTGAAAATAACAAACAAAGAAAACCAAGGCGAAAATACTGCCATCGACTGCCCATGTCAGATGACAGATTAGTCAAGACAAGACAAGCAACTTAATTATATTGCATGAAATGTTTGTGAATCAATCAATTAAAGTTAAACATTAATGCAAAGTATCAATAATCTGAACTGATTTATCTGCATCAACATCTTACTTGCATATTTAGGCCTAAAACAATAGTCCCTGAATTTCATAACTAACAAATGCTTGCTAGTTTTCATTCCAGTTATATTTGTTCACTGCTTGATTGATTTTACACAACACTTCATACACTTTAGGAAACGTGCACCTTCATGTTTGAATACCCAGTTGCTTATGTAGAATGACTTCCCACCGAGAAGAAGAAGTGGTAACTCAAGAGGAAGAAACTTTTCCGATAGCTGTTCCCATAGAGAATCCTCCGGAGAGAACCCCGACTATTCTAACTTCGAGAGCGTTTGTCCAGCTGCGCACTCAATTTGGCTTTGCTGAAAGTGATGTTCTTCTCCCTGGGCCAGGTGATACTGCTGACAATCCTCCCTATGGCTTTGTTGCAGTCAATCGCCAAATGTGCTTAAGTGGGGCGATTCCTCCTTTTAACGACTTCCTTCGAACTCTTCTCCTTCGGTTGACAATCTCTCCGTTTCAACTTCATCCCAACGGCTATGCCATCTTGACGGGGTTATGTGTTTTGTTTAGAAGAACCCTTGATCGCCTACCGAGTTTTGAAGAAATTCGTTATCTGTGCTCGTTTGCAAAGAGTAAAGATCATCCTTCCCTTATTATTGTGAGAAGTGCCAGGAACCGCAAGCTCATTTCCGATCTTACTGAAAGCGTTCATGGATTCTTGAACCAGTTTTTCTTTGCCCGCTGTCCCTCAGGCTTTTATGCCATCTGGAGAGTAGGAAGTAAGATTAGTATTTCCATTTTCTCCGTTTTGAAACTTTTTCGAGATCCGAACTTTCAGTTGCTAATTTCATTCTTTATTCTTTCCAGCACTTCCTCTCCCCTCTAGAGACCCAATTCACAAGCAAGTTTTTGAGAGGTTGAGTGCCGTGGCCACAGAAGAGAGGAGCATAAAATTTCTGTTGAGGGATGAATTTTTACATCAACATGGGCTTCTACACACTTCTCGCTCTATGCATGCTCATGAAGTTCCAACGGAAATCCCCGATTCTCCGATAAAGACTCCTGAATCTTCGCTGGTGAAGTGCTCCACTTCTGTCGATGTTGCGGGGCCATCTGGTAAACTTGCCCCGGTTATCGAGGAAGAAGAGCCTCAGGGATCCTCTCACCATTCACAAGAATCTGGTGAAAAGGCTAAGAAATCCAGTCATGTCAAGCAAAGCAGGGACGATACCTTCGAAGGATTGAGCGATCTCTTCGCTACTTCACAAGAGATCTTCAAAGATGACCCTACTACTGCCGGGATTTCTTCTTCAGTAGTTGAAGCTACTTCTATTTTGCAACAGCCGTCGTCGACTCAAGAGTTGACGTTAACTATTACACCCACAACCACTTCCCAAATAAAGAGTGGTTCGTAGATTAATGCGCGTAGTTTGCACAACACACACACTTAGAATTTCTCATCACTTCTATGCACTTATCTTCTTGCACTTTAAAGATTTCTAAAGCTTATTATTTTAATTCCAGATTCTCCTATGGGGCGCAGCGGCTCGTATTATGACGATTTCCAGCGCTACGGGAGGCGTAGCCAGTATGATTACAGGCGTTACCTTCCTTCCTACAGAGAGTCGGATGAAGAGAGGGCTGCCCGAAAGGCTCATGAAAGGAGGACCGAAGAAGAACATCGTGAAAGAAGGGAGAGAGAAGAGCGGCATGATTCTTGGCAAAAAGGCGATGACTCTCACAAGAGAAAATCTCATGACGATCGAGGAAAAGGTCCCATGAGTGAAGACTTAAACAAACGAGCTCGTCACAGTGAAAAGCAGGCCTCTACTACTCCTGAGAAAGTTACTATTCCTGCCTCACTCGACATCCCTTCTGACTCTCCCGCTCTTGGGAAATCAGATATTCAAACGATAATCAACAGGCCCAAATTTCAAGTTGGACCGGGTCCTGCCACTCTGCAGAGCCGATTTCCTCAATGGTGCCTTAAGGGGTTGAGGTTCGACCTAGACTTGGTCCCCATCGACAAGTCTGCTATGTTGCGCAATCTTGATGCAGTCAAGCTCGATATCGAGAGGATGTCAAACTGGCAGAAGCTTGTCGATGAGCTTCAAAGAGTTAACCGTGCCAACATAGAGGCCATGCTTACTATGGAAAACGATAAGGCCGAATGGCAAAAGGTCGTTGAGCAACACGACACCGAAATGAGGAACATTGCTTCTTACAATGAGGAGCTTGAAGCAAAAGTCGAGGAATTGAAACATGAACTTGCTGCTTCCTCTACTTCCTATTCTCAAAAAGAAGAAGTGCTCCTGAAACAAGTGAGAGACGCTCACGCTAGCCAAAGGGATGCCGAAGACAGGCTAGAAGTACAAAAAAGAATCAGTGAAGGCTATGCTACTGATATTGCTGAGCTCCGAAAGAAAAACAACTCCCAGGAGGCGGAGATACAAATGCTTAAGCTTCAGCTTGCCAAAACTGAAAGGGAGCGTGATGAGGCTGTCGCCGGCAGAATCGCAGCTGAAGAATCTCATGAGGCGACTAAAAACAGCATCAGCTCAACATTATTCGACTTCTACTTGCACAGCGTCTTGGGGCGTGGAAGCCTTGCCTTTCTAGGCCCCAAGTATGAAATCACACTGGCTGAAGTTTGGGAGACAACACTTGATATGCTCGGTGGTAAAGGTGCTGGATATGCTGAGTCAGCCCTTGAAGAGCATTATCTTGATGACGAAGCCCGTGCCTCTCTTGCCAAGGGTAAGGAGCAGCTTGCCAGAGCGCGGGCCGGGATGGCAGAAGAGGAGCGTTCTGAAAAAGAAGTACCGCCTGCCATCTCCGAACGTCCTCTAGTTTCTCCCGAGGTGGACATTACAGGCCCTAGTGCTCATTTGCCGCCTCCTACAAGAACTGGGGTAGTCACCCCTACTGATGAAGAGGCTTTGGAGGACATTGGGGCTCAGAATTATGAGATTGAGCTGACAAAGCCAATATCTTCAGGTAATTTCGACATTGGTCCGATTCAGGTGGATTGCCTGCTTATTCCTCAAAAATTTGATGAGCTTCTCGATTACCTCCTGAATCTCGATGAACCCATATCTCCCCTCTTTCGGGAAGATACTAACATTTTCAATTTTTCTTCTTCTGCAGTTGAAACAACAAGTGCCGTGCAGACTTCGCCTTCTCTGGTTATTCCTCCTCCATCTCTTCAGGTGACTCCTCCTTCTGCTTCGCAACCTGGGTCACAAGAGGAGAAAATTAAGGCTCTTCATGGTTTGGATGACCCTGTTGCCTCGCAGGAGCAAAAAGATGAGGGACTCGAAGGAGGCGAGATCTCTCCGGAGCGGACTCCTTCTGACGACGTAGTTTTGTCCACTCTCGTTACTCCGGGGAGTGAGTCTTCTTCGCAGAGAAGAAAGAAGCTTGGGACATCGAAGAGGAGGGGGAAGAAAATTATCACCACTGAAGAGGAACCGGAAATTGCACCAGTTGTACCTCCCTCCCCTTCTTCCCTCATGCCTTCAGACCAACCTGGAAGACCCGAAAAGCTAACCACTCGGCCGGGTAAAGGGTCTAAAGGCGGCAAGAAGAAATGAAGAGTTGAGCTTTTTGATTCCCTCTTTTTTTTGTGTAATGGTCGGATGTTGTGCAGGCACCGGCCCCTGCTTCTTATTTTGAAACCTGTATCTGCAATATCTGCAATTGAATAAAATGGTTCTTTATTTGTACATACTTTTGTTTGAATTTGAGTATGCATTTATTATTCATTTTTGCACAAGTTTATTTATATGATATTGCAGCGGGCTTATGGTATGTTGTTTGAGTATTACTTTACTGATGCAGCTACACTATTATACCATGTTGCCCCCATACCTTAAGCTTGCTGCAATATTTTATACTTCGAGGGGACTTGCACTCTTATTTGCTAAAGAATAATTATTTTATTCTTTAAAGAAAATTTTTGTAGAGTACAACTTCCTTCGTATAAGTTTCTACGCTTTGTCGTTCGAAGAAATCACTTTTTTCTTTTGCTTATGTGCATATTTTACCAAGTGAATTCCTCTATGTGGTAAAGCGGACCTCTGAAGGGTACTTTAACTTCTTTTCTTTTTCTTTTCTTTTTTTTTTTAACGATCATTTTCCATAGTAGGTAAATTACTCTTCCTTTGAAAGTTAAAGTACGCTTTTGATGAGGATTTTTTTTTTATACAAAGTTGTACCTCTGAGGAGGAATTTTTCACGTTTCAACACTTGGAAGTTTTATTTCAATCTCGGTGAAACGTGTACCTCCAAAGAGTTGTGCCTTTGAAGAAAGCCTTTTCACGTTTCAACACTTGGAAGTTTTATTTCAATCTTGGTGAAACGTGGGCTTCCGAAGAGGTCTTTCTTCTTGATGGTGTCCCCGGGAGGGGGCTGTACCTCTAAGGAGGGATTTTTCACGTTTCAACACTTGGAAGTTTTATTTCAATCTTGGTGAAACGTGTACCTCCAAAGAGTTGTGCCTTCGAAGAAAGCCTTTTCACGTTTCAACACTTGGAAGTTTTATTTCAATCTCGGTGAAACGTGGGCTTTCAGGAAGGTCTTTATTTTGTTTTTGCATTTCAACTTTGGTGAAGTGAAATTCCGAAGAGCGGTTGTTACACTTCAACTCCTGGCGAAATGTGCCTCCGAAGAGGGCTTTTATTTTGTTTACATTTCAACTCTGGTGAAGTGAAATCCCGAAGAGCGGTCATAACACTTCAACTCCTGGTGAAATGGGCCTCCGAAGAGGGCTTTTATTTTGTTTACATTTCAACTTTGGTGAAGTGAAATCCCGAAGAGCGGTCATAACACTTCAACTCCTGGTGAAATGTGCCTCAGAGAGGGTTTTCATCGCCTGGAAGTTACTCTCTCATGGTTGGAGGGTCATGACTCCTCCAATCTTTTTTGTTGAGTAGAGAACTTTCTTTTTGGTGGCGTATGACCCATTAGAGGTCTTTTATCCTCCGAAGAGTTGCGCCTCCGAAGAGGACTTGTGCTGTTGATGGTAGCTTTGGTTGTTCCTCTGTTCACTTGCTTATGCCTTTTCAGCGATCCTCTCTTTTTTTCATTTTTTTTTTCTTTTCAAGTTTTCATTCCCCTTTTCTCGCAAGTGGCTTGTTTAATCCAAGGAAGCGTACTCCATTGTCAGGCAAGTTCGTGAGAACGGGCACTAGCTTCCTAATTGGATGTTTGTTCGTTCAAACAATCTCAATTTATTAGCAAGGGCTCGTTTCTATCGAAACCATAAGCCGTTCAATTGAAGTATTTCCTATCTAGGATTCGAATTCGGGGCCTTTATGACTTGAAATTTGTTTGTTGAATGATGGTGAGAATCACTCGGTCTTATTATGCGCAAGTTTTATTTCCATTGTCTGCAAAAATTTAAATCGACATTTCAGCAATACATTTTATGTATTTTTATATCGAAAACAAAGCAAACATATAATAATAATAAGGAACACAAGATTTATAGTGGTTCGGCCATGAAATTGGGCCTACATCCACTTTATATTCTTTCATTATTTACTTGCATCAGTTTCACAATTGCTTTCAATTACAAGAATCATACATTCATAATTCTTTTTACAATGTTTCAACAAAATTTTCAAGTAAAGTATGGACGCAAATGGTTGCTGTTCCATGCCCTTGGAATTTGATCTCCATCAACAGTGGTGAGCTTGAATGTGCCGTCAAGAAGCTTCTGACCTATTACATATGGTCCTTCCCAATTTGGCCCAAACACACCTGTCGCGGTCATAATTCTTTTCAGGACTAGATCTCCAATTTCAAAGCTGCGTTGAAGAACTTTGGAATTGAAATGTCTGGCTATCCTTTGCTGATGAGCTGCAACTCTGAGGTTAGCTTCATCTCTTTTTTCATCAAGGAGATCCAGCGCTTCAAGTTGTAGCTTCTCATTTTCTGCTTGATTGAAATGGATTCTTCTGTGTGAAGGGACCTCTGTTTCAACCGGGATCATTGCTTCCGATCCGTATGCTAACGAAAAAGGAGTATGCCCAGTTGCAGTTTTGTGAGTAGTTCTGTATGCCCATAGTGCAAGTGGTAGTTTATCGACCCAACCACCTTTTGCTCTTTCGAGTTGCTTTTTGATGGTTGATTTGATGATTTTGTTCACGGCTTCCACTTGCCCGTTTGCCTGCGGATGAGCGACTGCCGAAAAGCTTTTCTGGATTTTGAATCGTTTGCAAAAATCCTGGAATTCCTCGCTTTCAAACTGGGTACCATTGTCTGTGATTATTTTCTGAGGCACACCGTATCTGCAAATGATATTCTTGGTCACAAAGCTTGTCATTTTCTTAGAAGTGATAGTAGCCAATGGTTCAGCTTCAGTCCATTTAGTAAAATAATCAACTGCAACAATAGCATATTTAATCCCTGATTTAGCAGTTGGTAGCGGTCCGATGAGATCCATTCCCCAAATTGCAAATGGCCATGGACTGACCATCTGTGTGAGTTCGGTAGAAGGTGCTCTAGGAATTTTGGCAAATCTTTGGCATTTGTCACATTTTCGGGAGTAATCTGCAGCATCTCGATTAATTTCTGGCCAAAAATATCTGTATCGGAGAATTTTCTTTGCTAATGTTTGACCACCTGAATGATCACCACATTCTCCTCCATGCACCTCAGCTAGGATTGTTTTGGACTCTTCCCGGGATACACATCGAAGCAATGGCATTGAGAATCCCCGTCTGTACAATCGGCCATCCTGAATTACATAGCGAGAGGCTTTCCTTAGTAGCTTTCGTCTTTCTATCGAATTTTCTGGCAGAGAACCTCTGAGTAGGTAGTCCAGTATTGGAGTCATCCATGACTCTTGTTCTTGAGATACATTCATAATCCAGTCTATATCCATCTCGTCTATACTTGGTGCTGAAAGGACTTCTACAGGGACCAATCCCAATAGTTGAGCTTCACCAGAACTTGAATACTTTGCGAGTGAATCTGCCTTCATATTCTCTTCCCGAGGGATGTGGCTTATTGAATAGTGATCGAGTTCACATAGGAGTTCCCAAGCCATTGACAAGTAGGAAGGCGGGTTTCCTCCTTTTGCTTGAAATTCCTTCTTGACTTGGCATACAATAAGCTGAGAATCACTGAAGATTTGTAATGCTCGAATGTTTAGCTCTTTAGCGATTTTCAGACCTGCAATAAGAGCTTCATATTCTGCTTCATTGTTTGTTGAAGGAAATTCCAATCTTAGTGCATAACATAATGATCGACCTTCAGGAGTTTCAAGTACCACTCCGGCTCCAGAACAGTAGTCATTTCTTGCGCCATCAACATACATCTTCCACTGGATTGGGGAATCATTGATCGTTTCTTCCTCACCATTATCTTTCTCTGTGAATTCTGCAATGAAATCAGCTAAAGCTTGTCCGTTGATTGCTTTTCGGGGGTGATAGGTGATGTCATATTGACTGAGTTCAATGTTCCATTTTAGAAGGCGACCCGAAGTTTCAGGGCGAAATAGGACTTGCTTTAGAGGTTGATCAGTGAGTACCTTGATAGGATGAGCTTGGAAATATTGCCTCAGTTTCCTTGATGCAACTAGTAGGCAATAGGCGAGTTTTTCCAACTTGGAGTAATTCAGCTCTGCCCCAGTGAGTCTTTTGCTGATATAGTAAACCGGATGTTGAATTCTTTTATCTTCCCGTATCAGCGCTGCACTTAGAGCATGAGATGATACTGCCAAGTATATAAGAAGATCCTCACCACTGCCTGGCCTAGAAAGTATTGGAGGCGTTTCCATATGACGGATCAACTCATCGAAGGCTTTTTGGCATTCGGAAGTCCATTCAAAATTCTTCTTTCCTTTCTTCAGGGCGTCAAAGAATGGGATGCATTTATCAGTGGCTTTGGAAATGAACCGACTCAGGGCGGCGACCTTTCCGTTGAGACTCTGCAATTCCTTCTTTGTTCTAGGAGCTTTAACTTCTTTCAAGGCAGTAATTTGAGCTGGACTAGCCTCAATGCCCCTAGCACTGACGATGAAACCTAAGAACTTTCCGGATTCGACCCCAAATGTACATTTCAGAGGGTTAAGTTTCATTCTGTATTTTCGGAGGACTGCGAACATTTCTGCTAAGTGTTCAATGTGATCCACTGCTTTCCTGGACTTCACTAACATGTCGTCGACGTAGACTTCCATAGTTTTGCCCAATTGCGGTTTGAACATAGCATTAACAAGTCTTTGGTAGGTTGCCCCTGCATTTTTCAATCCGAAGGGCATAACTCTGTAGCAATAAAGTCCAACATCTGTGATAAAGCTTGTATCTTCCTGATCCGGCTCGTGCATCATGATTTGGTTATAACCGGAGTAGGCATCCATGAAAGATAACAATTCATGTCCCGCAGTTCCGTCTACCAGTTGATCGATCCTGGGTAATGGGAAGCAATCTTTGGGGCAAGCCTTGTTTAGATCAGAAAAATCAATGCACACTCTCCATTTTCCATTAGCTTTCTTGACCAACACAGGATTTGAAACCCAATTCGGATATGTAGATTCTTTGATGAAGTTATTTTCCATGAGTCGATCAACTTCTTCTTTTAATGCTGCTGACCTTTCTGGACCTTGGGTTCTTCTTTTCTGTTTAACTGGCGTAAACCTTGGGTCAATATTCAGAGCGTGTACTGCAACTTCTGGGGATATTCCACACATATCGGCATGAGTCCAAGCAAAGACATCCAGATTTGCTTTCAGGAAAGATATCAAGATATTCTGAATTGACACATTAAGCTGTGAACCCACATTTAACACCTTATTTGGGTCCTTCGGGTCAACAGGTACCGGAACTGTCGTTTCCACCGGTACCACTCTATTCTCCCCTGCACTGGCTTTTCTGGGATCCATTTCTTTCCGTGCCTCGCTGTGCTCGCCAGTGCAGGGTCCGCCCCGTAATTGCTACAAGGCTGGTTCTTTGATGCGAACTGGGGTTGCCGCATCCTTCCCCATTTCTCTTTTTCTTGACTCTCGCAGCTCTGTCAAATAGCACTCTCGCGCAGCATTTTGATCCCCTTTTATAACTCCTACTCCATTGTCAGTAGGGAATTTAATAGTGAGGCACCACGGGGCTAGGATAGCTTTGAATGCTGCGAGTGTTGGACGGCCAAGAAAAGCATTATAAGCAGAAAACTCATCGACAATCACAAATGTTTGCTTGCGGACCACTTTCCTTTCTGCTTCTCCAAGTTCTACAAGCAGATCGATGGTCCCAATTGGTTGTTTTGGCTCCCCAGTGAAGCCAGCGATCTTCTGTGATGAGGCTTGTACATCAATCATAGGGATTTTCATCTGGTCAAATGTCTTCTTGAAGAGGATATTGCATGATGCTCCGCAGTCAATGAGGACTCTTCTGACAATGGCCGGTCCAATACCAGCCGAGATGACCAAGGGATCTAGGGTAGGAGCTTCTATACCTGTGGAATCTCTGGCTCTGAAAACAATATCATCGCTGAAAGTTTTCTGTTGTTTCAGGGGCGTAGTGTCTTCTAAAACAAAGACGTCTTCTTCGGCTGGAGCATATTTCAAAGCCCTGGAATATCTCTCCATCTCACCCCAGCTCTTGCCAGCTGGGTGAGGCCCTCCTGTAATGACATTGATAATGGGCCTTCCAGATTCATGTCCCGTAGCTTTCTCACCTGTCCTGGGCTGATGAACAGGAACCTGTTGCCCCTGACTTGACGATGCAGGATTGTTGCTATTCTTCTTCACAAATTGCTGCAGTTTGTTCTCTCTTAGCAACTCTTCAATCAGATTTTTCAACTGACGGCATTCATCAGTTTCATGACCGGGTTGATTGTGGAAGCGGCAGAATTTCCCACTCTGTATGGCTTTTTTCCCGGTCCTCAAAGGGATAGGTTTAGGGAAATCGACGGAATCTTTAGTGGCCAGGTAGATGTGCTCCGGTGTATGTGATAATGGAGTATATTCTGATGGCTTGAAGGATCGGGGCTTCTTCAGATTACCCTGTTTCTTCCCATTATTATTCTCCCTTTTTTGCCCCACCGATTCATTCTTGCGTGGAGCGACAGTGTTGTCTTCTGCTTTCTCCAACACCGTCTTTACAGGTAAAGGACGGCTTTCCAAGCGAATGAATTCATCTGCTTTTTTGTAGAACTTTTCGAGAGAGGTTGGCTCCTTCATATTTAACCATTTCCCAAATTCGCTTGACTTATCAATAGCCCTCATCAGATAAGTCAATATCATTCGTGGTTCAGCATTGTCCACCTCAGCCAGTGCTATATTAAAGCGGTTCAAGAAGGATCTGATAGACTCCCCAGGATTCTGCTCCAAACTCGATAGTGACATAATGTCCTTGGCCTTCGAAGCATATAGTCTAAACTGCTCCTTGAATTTTCTGGTCAAGTCTGAAAGCTGATCGATAGATCGGACTGGCAACTTGGTGAACCATAGTAGAGCCACACCTTCCAGGTATACGGGGAAATATCGACATTTTATTTCGTCAGAGGCCCTGGCACCTGTCATGTGCCAATCATATTTATACAAGAACTCATTCGGATCACTTGTCCCTTTGTAAGCCGGAATAGTCGGAGGGACAAACTTCCTTGGAAATTCCGCCTTCAAGATTTTTTCAGTGAACGGAGTTTTACTTGGAGCGAAACCCCATTCCTTCTCATCTTCAACCCTTTGCATACTTTCTTTCATGATCTGCCGGACCATTCCAGAAAGATATTCCTCATCATGCCGAGTTCTAGATCCACCAGCCTCAGGAACTGCCTGCTCAAAGGGACTAGTAGCCCTTTCAGGAGCATTTCTTTCACTAACATCATGAATGTTGCCAGCACAGTTCCTTTCATTACAAGCTGGTTGATTGTTTGCCCCAAGTAAATCGTTCAATTTATTCAAAATCAGAGCATTCTGGGCACTTTGAGCCTCTAATTGTGCATTTTGGGCGTTTATCTGCTGGTTTAGCCCTAGAATCACAGCATCCAATTCCGCTTTCGTAACTCCAACAGACGGAGTGGGTTGATTAGGTACAGGGGAAGCGGAGGTTCCCTCTTGAATGTTTCCAGATCTGATAGATCTACTTTTCCTTCCAGGAGCCATAATCTCAGATAGACTTCTGGTCTTTAAGGAAATTCTTTCTTCAAATCTCTGTGAAGCAATGATGACAGTTTTCCTGAGTTCAATTCTCAGTGAAAGCACCAAAAATGTTAACGCTAAAATGTGAACGCTAACACCCCGGTGTGTAAAGTGTAGTTGTGAAAGCACCACCCGATAGATCGGGAAAGAATTACAAGCAAAGAATAGCGGAAAAGCAGTATACAACAACGATTTTATAGTGGTTCGGCTTAAGGGTATAGCCTACGTCCACTCTAAGTACTTTTATTAATAATCCCGTTACAAACTGATACAATTCTTCTCAAGTACAATACACTTCAAGTTACAAGTGATTTGGAACAAGTCTTTAGCTTCAATGTCGATTAAAGTTCTTAGATTCATGTTGAAGATGTGTGGTTTCTTCGTGAATTTCTTTGATATATTCCTCTAATCTTGGAAGCTCTAAGTGTTGATGAAGTTCTCAATGCAGCAAGGTAACGGTGTGTGAAGAGAATGCGCCAAAAGTCCTTTGAATGTTGGAGGTGGTTGCCTATTTATAGAGAGTTCTGGTCTGAAATTTTTGCCAAGTCCTAAGTCGTGGCCGATCTAAGTTAAGTCGTAGCCGACTTAATATGAGTCGTGGCCGGTCCATCTGGCCCCCTTCTGGCTTTACAGGAGTTCACTTGCACAAGTCTTAGGTCGCCTCAGAGTCAACACTACTCCTTCTCAGTAATATGGCATCGGGCTTATACTTAGTGGCTTTAGGTCGTGGATGAGTTAACTCGGTAAGTCGCAAGTCACGGTTCAACTGGTAAGTCCTGGATCGTGTACGAGTTAAGAGGCCACTGTGCCAAGTAGCTGCATTGAACTTACCTTCCTTTGCTCAGGTCGTGACCGACTTAACATTGGTCATAGGTCGGTAGCTATCTTGGGTCGGCGTTCCTTAAGTCTTAGGTTGGTATACATGCTAGAGCATCAGGTTGGCACCTCTCTTAAGTCGGTATCCCTTTTCGGCCTTAGGTCGGCATTCCTGTTAAGGCAGTTAGGTCGGCAACCAGTTAAGTCGGCAATCTCCCTAGACTGTTAAGTCGGTATCTATGTTGAGTCAGTAGCCTCATTGAAGTGTTAGGTTGGCAATCTCCCTAGACTGTTAAGTCGGTATCTATGTTGAGTCAGTAGCCTCATTGAAGTGTTAGGTCGGCAACCCTGTTGAGCCTTAGGTCGGCATCTCCTTGAGTCGCAGAGTCTAAACCGAGGCGGAGTTAACATGGGGTTGTGGCGGGCGAGTGGTGTCGCGATGTGCTGTGCGATGTCGAACTCGAAGTGCGTGGTGGGGTTTGTGGTGGTTCTCGTCGCGCTCTGGTTCATGGGGAAATAAGGGGAGAAAGTCGATTGCAGGTGTGAACTTTTATGTTGATGTTTGCAGAGGGTATTTTCTCAGAGAGGTAACGATTTCGTCCCTAATTCAAATTTATATCGATCGAATGTTTATGTAAATATTAATTTTAAACCTATCCAGATTACTTTTATAAGCACATATTAATATATATAAATAGTTTCAGAGAAGGAAAAATAAGAAAAATAAATAAAATATAGTGGAACAGTAAAGTAAATGCTTGTTGTTGAGGTTTCCTGTGACTTGAAGAATAGTTTAGTTACCAAAGAATATTTTAT
Source organism: Allium cepa (assembly GCA_030765085.1). Classification (NCBI taxonomy): domain Eukaryota; kingdom Viridiplantae; phylum Streptophyta; class Magnoliopsida; order Asparagales; family Amaryllidaceae; genus Allium; species Allium cepa. Next base: position 770,238,150 of record CM060937.1, on the reverse strand, counting down.
ACAAAGGAGAGTAATTTAAAATAAATAATTGTCTAGATAAAATTATCAAAGGGAAATAATTGTTCAGCAAGTTCAAAATATTAATAAAATGTAAAATGTTTATACAAGGTAAACTGTGAAGAATTGTGACGAAACGAGCGGATTCGAAAATGGATTGCAAATGGAATAAGGTGAGTTAATCTCACTCAGTTAAATTTAAATTTAAATGATTAAATTTAAATAATTGTTTGAATGGTTGAATTGTTTGATGGGCTATTGTATGCTATATTTGGGAATTTATGCATTATATTGTGCTAACGATTGTGGATGCAGGGAAAAACAGGTTGGAGGGATCCAGTTGGATCCCTCAATATTTATTCAAATTATTTAAAAACCCTCTGTTGTAATTTATTTGATATCCTATGATGATTTTTATTGGAATATTGAATGCCATGGTTAGATTGGATATCATTGGGTATGATGAATTACCAAAAATATATAAATTGGATTTTGGTAAGATAATAAAAGGAGTGAAATTGTAAGTGAAATAATTATAGAAATCTGAATAAATTTTTTAATGAATTGGAAAGAAATAAAGTTACTTTAAAATTCTACTAAATAGATTCTGGTATAGAATGAAAATTTGACTAAACAGGAAGTTAATGAAATTTTAATCTTCAATGATATTAATTAAAAGAATAAAACATTTATTTAAAGCTTAAGATTTAAATTTTTGAGAAAGAAAAAATATATAAAATAAAGAAGAAGTTGGGAAGAGCTGAAATTTGTATAATTCAGTTAAAAGATTTAAAATCAAATGGAAAATAATAACAATAATAACTATGTGTATAATTAATGAGATTTGAAATGAATTTAGTAATTAAAGAAACTTAATTCAAATGGAATAAATTGGGAATTAATTTGGAAAATTGATTTAAGTGATTGAAATTGGAATTCTCCCTGGATAACTAAGTACGTTTCAAGTAAATTTTTAAATATAAGTTAATAGTTTTAAACTTGTTTTAAAAAGGTATGTTTTGACAAATATATTATTTCTAATATTTAAATTCTAAAGTAAGTATTTTCTCAAATCTATTATAGTAGTAATTATTTTAAAAGGTGACTTAGTATTTTGTTTCAAAAGTGAAAAGCTAGTTTTATATTTTATTAAGTAACTTTAATTTCAAATATTCATATAAGATGTACTATTAACAAATTATTAGTGTAGTTTTAATTTAATTGTTTTAAAAGTATATATGTCAAAGTAGAGTGTTTTAAATTATTTTAAAATTTATTTTTGTGCTTGGTGATTTCAGAGGAGATAGAAAACATTTGGGAAAGTTGATTCTGAAAAGAAGGATGGTTTTGAAACTGTTTTCAAAGGATTGAAAATAGAAATATAACTTGTGAAGATATCTGTGAGATAAATATATAATTTGGGGAAATTATTTATTGTTGATGGATGTTTGTGAATATAAATTGATAGTTAAATAACCGACTATCAATATTGGCCAAATGCATTGATCGTTTCGAAGAGACCGAGATCGAGATTTATTTCTCGAAAACCACTTCGATCCGGTTTGTACGTTTCGCGTAAACGATTTTGGATTCGAAGATGGAGCAGTGAAGTGCAAGGGCTAGTCGCTACTAATCCTGAGGATATTTCCAAAATGGATGTAGTAGGAATAGTACCTTCGGTTCCGTTCGAACCCGGGACGGGCTTGTATGGATGAATGCTTTCGAAAACATCGTCAGGTGGACGATGGGCATTCTAAGTGATATATTCTAAAAAGGTAACGCTTAGCCTCAAGCCTCATCAAATGGGAATGGCTGAAAATCAGGGATATGCAGCAAGGCTTCGTGGGTAGCCCCCACTGGAGGGTGTGGTCATCCCTGTCTAGATGTCCCTTTATTTCGGCTTAGTGGGCGGTTGCTGATCCCAACCGTGGGGTGATCTTGCTCGGGACTGTCCAGTAAGGGATGGTTCCGGTCTTGTGTTGCAGGGGAGTTAGGGTGGCTCCTCGGTACGCTGATCTAGACCAGGTACTGTGACAGGTGGTACCCCAGTGCCTAGCCATTAGTTGGAATCCATTTTCCCTACGCGCCCGTACGATTTTGATTATGCCCAACTATTGCTGAAACGTGAGATGCAAGCATTTCAGCTAGATTCTATTTACTTTCTATAGACACTATTGTAATATCAGAGGATTTCAATAAAAATTGTTTTAGCTATCGTAAGGTAAAAACCTGACATGTTTATTTGTGGCGTGGTCTTACGAGATGCTTTTGTTTTCAAAGGATTTTTGAAACTTTAATAATCATTTAGGTGTGATTTTCTCACGCTGGTAATCCAGCTTGACTCGGGTGTTATTTAACTGTAATGCTCGGGTCAGACCGAGTATTATAGGATACAGGACATGTTGCTGTGGAGCTCAGGAGACGAGCAGGAGGACGATACGTACTCTCGTACTTGTTTATATATATATATATGCCGCTATGTTGACTGGCTGTGTATCCTTTGTATGTTATTGATGTGAGCTGTGATTGATGTACTCTGATGATGTAATATATGTAAACAGATATATTTGATTTGAGTAAAGATTATTTACTATTTATTATATTTTATTCCGCTGCGATGGTTAGATTCTGATGTTGATTTTGTTTTCTCTTCTTCTACCATTCTTCTTAAACCCAAATGGTTCGTATTTCTGTGCAACTGGAGTTGATTGTTGTAGAATAGTGTTGACTCAAAGGGTACAGATCTACGGGTCGTTACAATATCTGATCCCGGTCTCTTTAACAACCAATCATTATTATAACCCGTAGTTATAACGTTAAAACAATATTTTATATTTCAAAATAAAATATCATTTCAACCCAAATCTTTATCAAAATAAAGATTAAATGATTTCCAAACCATTTCAATATATCATCAATCCATATCTTTCAATTCAAATATTTATCAAAATAAATATCAAGTCATTTCTAACCATTTCAATACATTAAATTATCATATCCTTTCAAAACTTCCTTTCAAATCATTTTAATATATAAAAATGTTATAACCTTTCAAAGCTTCATTTCTAGAATATTATATCTTTCAGAACTTCTTTTCAAATCATTTTAATATCAAAATATCATATCTTTCAAAACTTCGTTTCAAATCATTTTAATATATCAAAATATCATATCTTTTCAAAACGACATTTGAAATCATTTTAATATATCAAAATAGCTATATTTTTCAAAACCACATTTCAAATCATTTCAATATACCAAAATATCATATCTTTCAGTACCACATTTCAAATCATTTTAATATATCAAAATATCATATCTTTTTTGAAACCATATTTCAATCATTTTAATATATCAAATAGTTATATTTCAAAACAAATTACTTCATTTTAAATCATAAAAATGAAGTAATTACATTGAATAATTGAATTCCAAAATTTAAACTTTTCAATGTTCATTTATGCACTTAAATTTATTAAAACAATGAAAATTCAAGTTACGCAGCATTTGGAAAATGCTACAGAAAGTTACATTCAAAACAATTCAATTTAACAAAAGACAGCATTTAAAATGCTGTTAATTAACTTCAAATATTCAATAGAATTTCACACACTTATTTTTTTATTTAAATCATTTTTAAATTATAAAATCATACATTTTCCCATTTATAAGCATCATTTAATTTTTCTTAAATTCATGATTTTATAAAGTTAAGTTTCCTTTCAAAAATCAATATTTATTAATAATTCACTTATTAAATTTCAACATTCAAATTTAAATTCATTACATTAAATTTCAACTTAAAACATAAGTTTAAAATTTCAAATATAACTTAATTCCATTTTATTTAACTTAACTTAAAATTTCACTTTTAAACCAAATTCATAAATTTCAATTTAAGTTATATTTCCAAATTCAACTCAATATTCACTCATGAACATTTTAACTTTATTCAAAGATCATTAATATGTTATAAAATCATTTTAAATTAATTTAAATTCAAAATATCATAAATTTATCATATTTTCAAAGTTAATTTAAATTCCATTAAAAATTAAATCAAAATTTCCCAAATAACTTACATTTAGATTTTCTAACTTTTCCATAATTTATTTAACTTATAGATTTCCAGAAAATTAATAATACTTTACAAAAATTATATTTTTATTTAATTTTAAATCAAAATATTATAATGATTAAATTTCTAGAATATTTCAATTTTTTTAGAAAAACATATTTTAACTACGGGCCTATATATAATTTTCTACGCTAGGTAAAGTGATACAGGTAATATATCATTTCAACCCGTAATTTACAAAGAAAAATCCGGGTTTTATCATTTCAAACCCGCATTCCTAAGTAAATAAAATAAGTTTAAAATCGTTCAGGCCTATCATTTCAGCCCATAACGATTTTCCCCTATTCTAATGTCTGTTTGGGTATGTATCGTTTCAACCCATAGTGATTCTAATCTAAAGGGTTGCAGTGTGATAAACTGATAAAATAGAAGAACAACATTATGTAATAGTAACAGATGTTATAACAAGTGTTTAAGCATGGGTGAACATCATCAAATCATAATATAGCAGGTGTAACATGATAATGCATTTGACAGATTCAAAAGGGGTCAATTTACTAGTTATATATGTACATATTGTCTGGTGAGAATAACTCACATGTTCAAAGCTGGAGATCGCTGCCAAAGCACACATACTGACACTACGAAGGCACGACAACACGGATACGACAAGAAAGTGGAGAGCCAAAGTAATTAGACTTGTTCAAATATTTACACAAAACAATGCAAATATATGTAAGTTTCAACGCAAGTTTTCACCAAATAGGATTAGAAACAAAAGCCCAAAACAACATCGAATGAATTGCACTTGTTCTCAACCTCATTTACTTCAGTTAGGCAGTGATTAGGCTCAGCTAAATCAGGGAATTGGGTCAGGTTTGGGTGTGCAAGGGTTGGCCTACACATGGGTTTGAAGGTGGGTTTAGTCTAGGTGCATAAAACTAGGTGTACAAGGCTAAAACTATGCAACATACATCATTTGTTGCTCTTGTTTGGTTCGGCTAGAGGCTAGGTGGGCCCAACCAGTGGTGCAGGTGGTGGTGGGTAATGTGGCAGAGGGTGCAGGTCAGGTCAGAGGTGGTGGTGGTTGTGGCGGAAAATGGTGGTAGAAGGAGGAAATGACAATTCTAGGCCATAAGTAATAGTTTGTGATGGTTTTTGGTGGATTTTGTGGTGGTCCTTGCCATGGATGGTCTCGACCTGAAATGGAGAGGTAGTAGGATGGGTGATTCTCAGAAGAAAGGGGTGGTAGAGGTAAGGTCAGATCTGGTTGAGGCGGGGCCAAGCTATGAAGGTGAGAACAAACACAAAATTCAAAATAGAAGAGTAGAAAAACAAAGGAAGAAGAAGTTAATTTTTACCTCAACTTCTTCAAGCCATGGCCGTATTTTTTTAAGATGAGAAATGGATCTGAGATCCATGTGAAAAATGAAGGAGGAAGTCACGGCTAAAAAGAGAATTTTTTTAAAAAAAACGGTCAAAGAGTAAATGAGGAAACTGTAAAAGAAACGACTTACGTTTCAAAAGCTTTTAAAACCTTTCAATCTTCTTAAATTTGTTTATATAACTTGATATTTATAGAAATAATAATAATCCCAGATAAAATTTTGAAAATTTATCAAAATATTAAAATACATATAATATTTATTAATTATATAAAGTTAAATTAAGGAAAATACCTAAAAATAGTAAACTAGTCCAGAAAATTTGAAATTACATGAAATAAATTTAGAGCTTGTAATTACGTGAAATAAAATTAGAAAATTCATATGAGCTTGTAATATATTTTTAAACATAAAAACAAAATAACACAGTAAACTTTGGAAAAATTATAACATCACTTTAAAAATATTTAAAAGACAAAATATACTTAAAATAACATATTAACACATATAAAAAAAATTAATTTTAATGAAAATAGAAAAAGATTTAAAGAAATTGCTTAAAAGTCCAAAAAGTGTCCAGAAATTACAATAAATCACCATTGACTTTGGAAAATTGTTTATTTCATTTTAAAATTATTATAATACAAAAATATACATAAAATAACATATTAAAATAAAATATGACAAATAAAATAAGATTTATATAATTTAAAATAGACAAAATTGTTAAATAAATCAAATTACACTCAAAATTGAAATGTACATAACTTTTACAGTTTAAGTCCGTTTTCAACGAAACGAAAAGCAGTGTTCAAGATATTACATCTATTTTCATAATAAAAGATAAAATTTAAGATTTAAAATAATTTTAATTTTAATTTTAAAGGTCAAAGTTTAAACAGTTTGAGTAGAAATTCGCCTTTTTAGTAAAATGTCCACTTTACACTATTTTGAACCATAGATCACTTAATAGTCAGCATTTATATTTAAAATGAAATACTTGAAATAAAAATAAGTTTAAAATAATTAAAATAAAAAATAAATTCAAATTAAAAAATATATAGGCAAAAATCTAGGGTTGTTAAAAAAACAGGTTCGGCCGACCGAACTCAGTGGCCGGTCGACCGACCGGCTACCCAACCACTTCCTGCCTCTGTTTTGGAAGTGCAGGTTACAGGCTCCGGTCAACCGAGCTCAAGGTCCGGTCGAACGACCTGCTACCCGAGCACTTCCTGCCTCTGGTTCGGTGAACCGACCAAGAAAGTCCGGTTGACCGACCTGCTCCTATTTGCAATTAAGCCTATATTGCCTATTTGTTTGAATTTCCAACTTTAAACGATTCGTGTTGTTTCCCTTTTGTTGTTATCATTTATTATCGAATTTGATGACATTTTCTTTGGGAATTTTCGTAATATCCATTTTGATGGATTTGATATTGAATTCTTTGGATTTTTATTCACGTCTTCATATGTGAATTTTTATGATTGATTGTTTCTATAATCGCTTCTATGATTTGTCACTTTAAAATATAAAGGTTTTCTATACAAGTAGTAAATATCAAAACCCTTTTATCAAAATGATTTCAACACTATTTTATTACAAAGCTCGTTTTCTCAAACCGATTTCTAATCTATTAGTATATACAAACATTTACCTCACTCATATGAGAAATCTAATTAAACGACTTAGTAAAACAAGTGGTATGAAACGCTTGTGTTTATTTCGTTGGTTAATTCTTGGACTTGTTCGATTGAATCTCTTGTGACAATTTTCTAGTGGAGATCTACAATTTGTTCGCAAATATTTAAGTTAAGCTAGTGGTTATGGGACATGATGCTAAACTCATATATTTACTAGCTTATTGTAATTGACACTTCATGATGATCGATGATGATCATTTTATAGTTTAGCCTCACAATGTGCGATGTCTCTTTGTCCACGTGGAGGACTGTGCCTCATTTTTTTGAACTTCGTCTCATTTCTTTGTGGGCTAGCGACCCATGTACCTTTGATGTGTTTCGATTCATTGGATGTACCGTTACTACATCGATGTCTCGGCTTTTCGATTCATCGGACATACCGTGTGTACTACGTCGATGTTCCGAATTGTTTTGTGTTTCGATTCATTGGATGTACCATTTGTACTACATCGATGTCTTCGATTTTCGATTCATCGGACGTACCGTGTGTACTACGTCGATGTTCCGAACTGTTTTGTGTTTCGATTCATTGGACGTACCGTTTGTACTACATCGATGTCTCGGCCTTTCGATTCATTGGACGTACCGTTTGTAGTGCGTCGATGTTTCGTATTGTTTGTGATACACGTGTTGGTGAGTTTTCATGCTCCCGCTTGGGATTGCCCATCCTTTTATTATGATTTCTGGATTTCTAATTGATGATTTCTAGAATTTATGTTTCACCGCCTTTTTCAGTTGGCATTGATATGTATGTCAATTATTGTGGCTTCGTGAATTAAATAAAGAATATGATATTCTTTTTGATGCTATGAGATTCTTGAGATATCTGTATGATTTAGTTGATTTTCTATGTATGCTTGTCATAGTATGACATTTTTGGTTATCATGCTTTTTTAATTATATCTCTTCTTATATCTCATTTTACCTGATAATTATAGCTAGACCGATTCGTTTATTATTTTTGTGACGACCAGCAATTTTCAAGCATTTAAAATCGGAATATTTAATTGATTTTAAATATTTAATAGAGCAAATTTAACTTGAATTACGAATACCACAATTTATTTGATGATTGAATTATTAAATTAAATAAGTGAAGTTGAGTAAAATGTTGAATTTGGAGTTTTAAGTCTGTTAAAATATAATTTGAAGGCTTGTAAAATTTATATTGATAATACATAGGATAATAGAAATTGTAAAATGGAAATTAGCAGTGGTTTGTTCAGTTTTGAAATTTATATCGTTTAAATTGAATTTAAAGAAAAAAATAGCCTTCCGAGGCACAGTCTCGGAATTCGACGAAACCAGTTCCATTGGGTCCGTAATATTGAGTTATTATCGGATTTCAAATTTCGTATTGATCGGAGTTAGTGTGTGAGTGCATGATATATAAACGCGCTAAAAATTTACTTGATATTAATCGAAATGAAATATACTTATAAAAGAAAAGTCAAACCTTCTTCTATACGCCTCCTTCCCAACTATTTCAACGCCGAAGCCATTATCCCCTTTTATAAATCTCAAGTCCCCAAACAGTTCGTATTTAAAAAAAAATAAAAAATAATGGCCGAAGCCCTCACGTTCAAATTTTCGTCTCCCTCTTTCTCAATCGCGACTTCATCTTCCCCAATTAGAATCGATTTCGTTCGATTAAAAAAAAATTCGAATCGCTCATGAACCTGGCTCGAGCGATGCACGATGCGGGGTTGAGGCGCGACGACTTGGTAGAGGCGTGGGTTAGGGTTTAGGTTCGCGTGCGATTCTGGAAGTCTGGCTTCGCGTGGTGGCCGAGGTCGAGTGGGAAGGAGAAGGGAACTCGATTGGGATTGCCGTCGAATGGTGAAGAGGTGGCATGTGATGATGTCGGGAATCCTTGTGGATCTGGAGGCTGCTCGATTTTTTTTTTGTTCGAAGCATGTGATCGTTCAGGCATGGAATCGTTGGATGGGCTCGGTTTAGGGCAGTGAGGTAATTAACTTTTATAGATTCGGTAAATTTATCTTAATTGGATTTGAGATATTAATCTATGTATGCAGAAAGAATATATACAGTGAATTTTAAACGAGCAGTAAGGTTCTAAACAGTTATTTTAAATTTAATCACGTATATATCTAGATTAAGTAAGCATAGATATACCTATATTTCATTCACTAATTATTATAATAATAATAACGTATTTTGAAGATAAATTTCTTTAGATAAACTTGTTAATTTTTTTTTTAGCCTGTAACATTTTTAGTAAAAGAATTAGTTAAAATTTAAAACAATCAGTTTTTTTAAAAAAAAAATGAAGAATCGACTGCACAAGATTTTATTTACAGTAAGATATTTCTGTTTCGGGGTTTAATTTAATTTTTTATATATATAACCAAATTAATTGTTAAAACAAAAGTATTAGGAATTAACTGATCAGTTAATCCGAATATTAATAAACTGCAAAATATTTATACAAGGTTAAAAATTGAGAAGGAGGCAAGCTGGATTGGAATGGATGCTAATAAAATGAAAAGGTGAGTTAATCTCACTCAGTTTAAATTTAAATTTAAAACGATTAAATTTTAAATAATTGTTTGAATGGTTGAATGAATTGATGTGATTATAGTATGATAGTTTGGAATTGATATATTATATTGTGCTAACATCTATGGATGCAAGGAAAACAGGTTGGAGGGATCCAACTGGACCCCTCAATATTTATTTAAATGATTTAATACCCTCTGTTGTGATTTACTTGATATCCTATGATGATCTTTATTGGAATATTGAATGCTATGGTTCGATTGGATATAATTGGGTATGATGAATTACCAAAAATATATAAATTGGGATTTTGTAAGAAAATAAAAGAAGTGAAGTTGTAAGTAAAATAATTATAGAGATTTGAATAAATTTTCAAATGAAATGGAAAGAAATAAAGTGACTTTACAATTCTAGTAAATAAATCGTGATTATAGAAAGGAAATTTGAATAAACAAAGAGTTAATGAATTTTAATCTTCAGTGATATTAATTAAAAGAATAAAACTTTTATTTAAAATTTAAGATTTAAATTATTGAAAGAAATAAAGAAGAAGTTGGGAAAAACTGAAATTCGTATATTTCACTTAAAAAGGTTCAAAAACAAACGGGAAATAATAACATTAATAATAAGTCATAATTAATGAATTTTAAAATGAATTAAGAAAGTAAAGAAATTTATTTCAAATAAAATAAATTGGAAATCAATATGGGAAAACTGATTTAAGTGATGGAATTTGGAATTTTCTCTGGATAGCCAAGTACATGTTTTTAAAAAGTAAATTTTTAAATATAAATTAAATGTTTTAAAATTGTTTTAAAGAAAGCAAGTTTTGTAAATTTCATTTTTTTTCTAATATTTAAAATCTCAAGTAAGGTTTTCTTTTAATCTATTTTAGTAGTAATTATTAAGAAGTAACTTTGTATTTTGTTTTTTTTTTAAAAAGAAGAAATCTAGTTTTATATTTACTAGGTAACTTTATTTCAAATATTCATATAGTATGTATTTTTAACAAATTATTAAAGTAGCTTAATTTAAATGTTTTATGAGTTTATATTTTCAAAATAAAGTGTTTTAAAATTATTTTTAAAATCTAGTTTTATGCTTGGGGATTTCAGAGGAGATAGAAAAAAATTTGGAAAAGTTTATTCTGGAAAGAAAGATGGTTTTGAAACTGTTTTCAAAGGATTGAAAATAGAAATATATCTTGTGAAGATATTTTGAGGTTAATAAATAATTTGGGAAATTATTTATTGTTTGATGGATGTTTGTGAATATTAACTGATAGTTAAATAACCGACTATCAATATTGGCCAACTGCGCTGATCGTTTCGAAGAGACCGGGATCGAGATTTATTTCTCGAAAACCACTTCGATCCGGTTTGTACGTTTCGTGCGAAAAACGTGTTCGGAGTCGAAGATGGAGCAGTGAAGTGCAAGGGCTAGTCGCTACTAATCCTGAGGATATTTCCAAAATGGATGTAGTAGGAGTAGTGCCTTCGGTTCCGTTCGAACCCGGGACGGACTTGTATGGATGAATGCTTGCGAAACATCGTCAGGTGGACGATGGGCATTCTAAGCAATATGTACTATAAAAGGTAATGCTTAGCCTCAAGCCTCATCAAATGGGAATGGCTGAAAATCAGGGGATATGCAGCAAGGCTTCGTGGGTAGCCCCCACTGGAGGGTGAGGTCATCCCTGTCTAGATGTCCCTTTATTTCGGCTTAGTGGGCGGTTGTTGATCCCAACCGCGGGGTGATCTTGCTCGGGACTGTCCAGTAAGGGATTGTTCCGGTCTTGTGTTGGAGGGGAGTTAGGGTGGCTCCTTGGTACGCTGATCTAGACCAGGTACTGTGACAGGTGGTACCCCAGTGCCTAGCCATTCGTTGGAATCCATTTTCCCTACGCGCCCGTACGGTTTTGATTGTGCCCAACTATTGCTGAAACGTGAGATGCAAGCATTTCAGCTAGATTCAATTTACTTTCTATAGACACTATTATAATATCAGAGGATTTCTATAAAATTGTTTTAGCTATCGTAAGGTAAAAACCCGACATGTTTATTTGTGGCGTGGTCGTACGAGATGCTTTTGTTTTCAAAGGATTTTGAAACTTTAATAATCAATTGGGTGTGATTTTCTCACGTTGGTATTCCAGACTAACTCGGGTGTTGTTTTATATGATGCTCGGGTCAGACCGAGTATTATGGATACAGGATTTGACGCTGTGGAGCTCAGGAGACGAGCTGGATGACGATACGTACTTTTCGTACTTGTTTATATATATATATATATATTCCGCTGTGTTGAGTTACTGTGTATCCAGTTGTATGTGATTGATGTTGTATGTGATTGATGTTGTGTGGACTCTGATGATGTACTCTGGTAATGCATAAACAAACAGATATAGTTTTGATTTGTGTAAAGATCTGTTATTATATATTATATTTTATTCCACTGCGATGGTTAGATTCTGATGTTGTTTTCTGTTTCTCTTCTTCTACCTCTTCTTCTTAAACCAAATGGTTCGTATTTCTGTGCAACTTGAGTTGATTGTTGTAGAATAGTGATGACTCAAGGGGTACGGATTTACGGGCCGTTACACTTGGTATCAGAGCTTAGGTTGGCGATAAGCTTGGCTCTGGTGGGAGTTACTCATTTAAATTAGAGTCCGTAGTACTCTAAAATGAGTTTGAGCGTATTTATAGATATGAGCGCGTATTTGTTAGTGAATATAAATTGTTTTAATATTGCGTCGATTGGTTTATTCAATGGCATATGAATCTTCGTCGACACAGTCTGCGCAACTATATCGAATTGGTTTCTAAACACTTGAATAGAACAATTGATACGATATTGTTTTAAATGTGGGTAAATGAAATAATTTTACCCAAAATATATTTTGATATAAGTAAAAGTTTTTATAAACTATTTTAGCTAATATGGTTGCTTGGATGTTAGAAATAAGGATATTTAAATTATTATCCTTATTGTATGGAAAATTTAACTAGAAATTGAAAACGTAACCAAAGTTTAAGGGAATAAATTCATTATAAAATGAAACTTATAAATACGAATCATAAATGTAATTTATAAATTGAAATATAATCAAATAAGAATTTGTATGAGCATAAGCTATGCAAATGAATTATAGTAAAATTGATTTAAGCAGGATTTGGAAATTTAAATTCCGGGAGATTTGGAAGTATTTTGAAGAAAATTATAGTATTATTGTTTCGGAGGTACTTCTGAAAGGAAATTTGTTTTAAAGGGATTTTGAAAGTGAAATAGCATTGAAATCACTTGGATTATTGGAAATTAATTCTGATGATGACGGCCGCATCATCAGTATTCATTTTCGAATTTCTAAGTGACGGATTGCTACCAAATTGATTTATTCAGAAAGCTAGTTGTTTTTGAAAATTTCAAAGGAAATTTGTTGGGGTAAAAACCAGAATTGGTTTAAATATTTGAGAAGTGAGATTTGAGATATTGGAGATTTCAAAATGTTTTGAAACCAAAAGCCGGGAATTTAAAAATTCTGATGAGATAAATTGTAAGCTTATAAATTGAGATGATTTTGAAATCAGGAAGGAAATATAAGCTTTGAATGTTGGAATTTGAATTTAAGGTGAAAGGTTAAAAATGAAATTAACTTGGATTAGGAAATAAAATTTAACTGGATTGAAAATTAATCGAGTAGGCTGAAAATAATATTCAGTTGTATTCGAATTAAGTTGAAATCGAATTGAGATTAAATAAATCTGAGAGTTAAAATAAAATTGAATTGGAATAAGAATTCAATTGAGTAATTGGGATAAATAAATCAGAATAACTTATAAAAGAATTAAAATGCATGGAATAAAAATATGGTTGGATTATAAATAAGTGTAAAACTCGAATTAAAAATAGAAGATGAGTATGTTCAAGCCCATAATGAATGTGATTGTATAAAATAATAAGTTGAGACTTATAAAATTGAAATGGAATACAAAGCCTAAAATTAATATTTTGATGAATTGGAAATTGGAAAGAAAATCCAAACTTGACTTATTAAATAAATTGAACTAAGAAAATTAAATGCAGTGATATTTGAGATTAAAAATCAAGTGTTGAATTTTAACCAGGGGAGGAACTAATTAGATAATAAATTAGTTAATGAAATTGAATTGTGAGTTTAAGATGAAGTTTGGAAATAAACTCAAGTTATAAATTGAATTCGACTTGAATGGTCAGTAAAGTAATTGTAACTGAATTGTGAGTTCATGAAATTGAGTGGTACATTGAAAATGGATAGTGGGTTTAGAACTTGAGTTATTAATTAGAATTTAATTTGAGGTGTTAACAAATTAAGTATAATTGAAATGTATCGAATAAAGATGTAAATGGATTAAAATAGTAATGGAATGAATTGCAAATAAAATCCAAATAAGTGAAGATAAATTGGAAGATGGCCATGTAATAAATTGGATGGACCGAATCTGGAAAGTTAAATTGTATAATAAATAATCAAATGAAATTGTAAATTTTAGAATGAGATTTAACTAAAATAGAATTAAGTTGAATGGAAGAGAAAGATTTACTTGAAACGAAATGGGCTTAAGTATAAAATTTGGATAAATCAAAATAAATTCACTTAAGCTGCATATAAGGGGGAGAGTTGAATTAAATTCAACTTAAAACCAAGTTTAATAATATTGAATTACATTTGGAATAAATAAGAATCAAATGAAATGTGGTTTAATAAGTTGAGGAATGATTATGGAATGAAATAGCTTGGATTGTTTTCGAGCTAAATAAAATAGTTTGGAATAAACAAATATGAAATGAATTGTAAATGAATAGATTGTGAATGAAATTCTAGAATAAATAATTGTAAACCATTTAAAATTATTAAGAAATTGAAATAACTTGAGACAATAAGAAAATAGAATGTTTCGAATTTAATAGAATGGATTTAAATGAATGTGGATAAGAAATAAAGTATAAATGAGTGGACTGTGAATAAAAATTAATAGGTAATGAAGATGAACCTAAGTTGTTAATGGTTTGAATAAACAAATATGAATTGAAATGCAAGTGAATGGATTCAAATTTGAAATGCAATGAATATGAGAATATATGGGTTGTGAATAAATTGAAAACGGAATAGAATTAAGTATAAATTTAGTTGAAATCAATTTCAATTGATTATAAAACATAAATACTTATTTATTCACATAAATCTTGTCAAATTTCATGGAATAAATTGTTGTTTGTTGGAAATGGGGTAATTAAACATTCTATGAGTGAGAGTAGTAAAATAAATTGATTTTGAAAGCAATTGAATTAAATATGAGCTCAGTTTGCTTAAAAATAAATTAAATGTAAGTGATTGAGATTAAAACCCTTTAAAATTGATGAGGTTGTATACGAATGGATTGAAAACCATTCAAATTTTATAAAAATGGTTTATAAATAAATTGGAACAGTTGAATTAACATGGAAATTGTAGAAGTTGCTTATGGAAAAATGTTTGGTGTGAATTTCTTTTAGAATTCATATGTTTTAACTATTGCAAGTAAGTGAAATGTGTTAAACTTCTTATATTTGGCACTTACAAGTTTAAACTGAGTAAGTACAGGTACCTAGGAGCCGTGTGGCTGGATTCGGTAGTGCTATTTGCTAAAAATAATAAGCGGCTTGCTTAAAATGCTAAATAAGGTACGCCTACACAATACAAATAGGAGATATGAACTGTTTTTGGTTTTTCCGACCGTGTGGGTCGATGTATATATATTTATCTCTTTTGTCAAATTGCAAAAGCTCCTCCGTATAAAGGAGACTCTGCCAAAAATTTCCGGAAATTTTGGGAGTTAGAAAATTTTTGAAAAATTTGAAATTTTTTGTTAATGACGAACGAATTCAAATTGAAAACTAAAATAAGTTAGTAAATGACATAAAGTAGTTATAAATGAAAGATAAGATTAAAGATTCAAAGTTGAAAATAAATGAAATTCATATGTAATGTGGAAATCAATTTGAATAGAAATAGATATTAACTGAGGTGATAAAGTGAAAACAAACAAAGAAGCATATAGAATGCTTATACTAAACTTAAGTAAGGAATGGTGGACTCTTAATTTGGAGATTGATATTACAAATATATTCCAAGTTGATATTTGAATGAGTAAATAATTGACACTTGTAAGGAAATCGATAAAATGTTTTGAAATATTGTGATTGGACATTATTGTCAAGTAGAATATGCAGTTATTATAAAGGGAAAAGGGAATTGATTGTGATTTTAGAAGATAACTTTGAAATGCTCGACAAAAAGGTATGTGTTTAAATTCCTGTATGAAATTTGATTGGGTTTTTGATCGAGCCACTTGGCCTTTTTGTTTTCTTTTGAGATTTGGGAGGCCGTAGAGCCATTTTTGTAGTAGTACCGAGCTAGCCGCGCAATGGAGATGCTGGCAAAAATTTTCGGGAATTTAAGGAGTTGGAAAAATTTTGAGAAAATTTTGATAATTCAAAATGTAGTTTTAAATTGAAACTTGAGTGACTAAACAAATAGTATAGTTTCAAACTATGGGAGGGTTTGCAAAGTTAATAAGAATGATATTGGTCTTTTATAAAAGGTAGTTGGTTAGATGTTGAACTGTTTGGATTTGAGGAAAGTAAATGGGTATTGTATTCATTTCTTTCTAATTAGTAATTTCGGGGATGAAATTCTTTTAAGGGAGGAGGAATGTGACGACCCGGAATTTTCGAGAATTTAAAATCGGAATATTTAATTGATTTTAAATATTTAATAGAGCAATTTTAACTTGAATTACGAATACCATAATTTATTTGATGATTGAATTATTAAATTAAATAAGTGAAGTTGAGTAAAATGTTGAATTTGGAGTTTTAAGTCTGTTAAATTATAATTCGAAGGCTTGTAAAATTTATATTGATAATACATAGGATAATAGAAATTGTAAAATGGAAATTAGCAGTGGTTTGTTCAGTTTTGAAATTTATATCGTTTAAATTGAATTTAAAGAAAAAAATAGCCTTCCGAGGCACGGTCTCGGAATTCGATGAAACCAGTTCCATTGGGTCCGTAATATTAAGTTATTATCGGATTTTAAATTTCGTATTGATCGGAGTTAGTATGTGAGTGCATGATATATAAACGCGCTAAAAATTTACTTGATATTAATCAAAATGAAATATACTTATAAAAGAAAAGTCAAAGCTTCTTCTATACGCCTCCTTCCCAACTTTTTCAACGCCGAAGCCATTATCCCCTTTTATAAATCTCAAGTCCCCAAACAGTTCGTATTTTTTAAAAAAAAAAAATAATAATGGCCGAAGCCCTCACGTTCAAACTTTCGTCTCCCTCTTTCTCAATCGCGACTTCATCTTCCCCAATTAGAATCGATTTCGTTCGATTAAAAAAAAAAATCGAATCGCTCATGAACCTGGCTCGAGCGATGCGGGGTTGAGGCGCGACGACTTGGTAGAGGCGTGGGTTAGGGTTTAGGTTCGCGTGCGATTCTGGAAGTCTGGCTTCGCGTGGTGGCCGAGGTCGAGTGGGAAGGAGAAGGGAACTCGATTGGGATTGCTGTCGAATGGTGAAGAGGTGGCATGTGATGATGTCGGGAATCCTTGTGGATCTGGAGGCTGCTCGATTTTTTTTTGTTCGAAGCATGTGATCGTTCAGGCATGGAATCATTGGATGGGCTTGGTTTAGGGCAGTGAGGTAATTAAATTTTATAGATTCGGTAAATTTATCTTAATTGGATTTGAGATATTAATCTGTGTATGCAGAAAGAATATATACAGTGAATTTTAAACGAGCAGTAAGGTTCTAAACAGTTATTTTAAATTTAATTACGTATATATCTAGATTAAGTAAGCATAGATATACATATATTTCATTTACTAATTATTGTAATAATAATAACGTATTTTGAAGATAAATTTCTTTAGATAAACTTGTTAAAAATTTTTTTTTGCCTGTAACATTTTTAGTAAAAGAATTAGTTAAAATTTAAAACTATCAGTTTTTTTTAAAAAATAAATAAAGAATCAACTGCACAAGATTTTATTTACAGTAAGATATTTCTGTTTCGGGGTTTAATTTAATTTTTTATATATATAACCAAATTAATAGTTAAAACCAAAGTATTAGGAATTAACTGATCAGTTAATCCGAATATTAATAAACTGCAAAATATTTATACAAGGTTAAAAATTGAGAAGGAGGCAAGCTGGATTAGAATGGATGCTAATAAAATGAAAAGGTGAGTTAATCTCAATCAGTTTAAATTTAAATTTAAAATGATTAAATTTTAAATAATTGTTTGAATGGTTGAATGAATTGATGTGATATAGTATGATAGTTTGGAATTGATATATTATATTGTGCTAACATCTGTGGATGCAGGGAAAACAGGTTGGAGGGATCCAACTGGACCCCTCAATATTTATTTAAATTATTTAATACCCTCTGTTGTGATTTACTTGATATCCTATGATGATCTTTATTGGAATATTGAATGCTATGGTTCGATTGGATATAATTGGGTATGATGAATTACCAAAAATATGTAAATTGGATTTTTGTAAGATAATAAAAGAAGTGAAAGTTGTAAGTAAAATAATTATAGAGATTTGAATAAATTTTCAAATGAATTGGAAAGAAATAAAGTGACTTTACAATTTAAATAAATCGTGATTATAGAATGGAAATTTGAATAAAAAAAGAGTTAATGAATTTTAATCTTCAGTGATATTAATTAAAAGAATAAAACATTTATTTAAAATTTAAGATTTAAATTATTGAAAGAAATAAAGAAGAAGTTGGGAAAAACTGAAATTCGTATATTTCACTTAAAAAGGTTCAAAAACAAACGGGAAATAATAACATTAATAATAAGTCATAATTAATGAATTTTAAAATGAATTAAGAAAGTAAAGAAATTTATTTCAAATAAAATAAATTGGAAATCAATATGGGAAAATTGATTTAAGTGATGGAATTTGGAATTTTCTCTGGATAGCCAAGTACATGTTTTTAAAAAGTAAATTTTTAAATATAAATTAAATGTTTTAAAATTGTTTTAAAGAAAGCAAGTTTTGTAAATTTCATTTTTTTCTAATATTTAAAATCTCAAGTAAGGTTTTCTTTTAATCTATTTTAGTAGTAATTATTAAGAAGTAACTTGGTATTTTGTTTTTTTTAAAAGAAGAAATCTAGTTTTATATTTACTAGGTAACTTTATTTCAAATATTCATATAGTATGTATTTTTAACAAATTATTAATGTAGCTTAATTTAAATGTTTTATAAGTATATATTTTCAAAGTAAAGTGTTTTAAAATTATTTTTAAAATCTAGTTTTATGCTTGGTGATTTCAAAGGAGATAGAAAAAAATTTGGAAAAGTTTATTCTGGAAAGAAAGATGGTTTTGAAACTGTTTTCAAAGGATTGAAAATAGAAATATATCTTGTGAAGATATTTTGAGGTTAATAAATAATTTGGGAAATTATTTATTGTTTGATAGATGTTTGTGAATATTAACTGATAGTTAAATAACCAACTATCAATATTGGCCAACTGCGCTGATCGTTTCGAAGAGACCAGGATCGAGATTTATTTCTCGAAAACCACTTCGATCCGGTTTGTATGTTTCTGCGAAAAACGTGTTCGGAGTCGAAGATGGAGCAGTGAAGTGCAAGGGCTAGTCGCTACTAATCCTGAGGATATTTCCAAAATGGATGTAGTAGGAGTAGTGCCTTCGGTTCCGTTCGAACCCGGGACGGACTTGTATGGATGAATGCTTGCGAAACATCGTCAGGTGGACCATGGGCATTCTAAGGAATATGTACTATAAAAGGTAACGCTTAGCCTCAAGCCTCATCAAATGGGAATGGCTGAAAATCAGGGGATATGCAGCAAGGCTACGTGGGTAGCCCCCACTGGAGGGTGAGGTCATCCCTGTCTAGATGTCCCTTTATTTCGGCTTAGTGGGTGGTTGCTGATCACAACCGCGGGGTGATCTTGCTCGGGACTGTCCAGTAACGGATTGTTCCGTTCTTGTGTTGCAGGGGAGTTAGGGTGGCTCCTCGGTACGTTGGTCTAGACCAGGTACTGAGACAGGTGTTACCCCATTGCCTAGCCATTCGTTGGAATCCATTTTCCCTACGCGCCCGTACGGTTTTGATTGTGCCCAACTATTGCTGAAACGTGAGATGCAAGCATTTCAGCTAGATTCTATTTACTTTCTATAGACACTATTATAATATCAAAGGATTTCTATAAAATTGTTTTAGCTATCGTAAGGTAAAAACCCGACATGTTTATTTGTGGCGTGGTTTTACGAGATGCTTTTGTTTTCAAAAGATTTTGAAACTTTAATAATCAATTGGGTGTGATTTTCTCACGTTGGTATTCCAGACTGACTCGGGTGTTGTTTTATATGATGCTCGGGTCAGACCGAGTATTATGGATACAGGATTTGACGCTGTGGAGCTCAGGAGACGAGCTGGATGACGATACGTACTTTTCGTACTTGTTTATATATATATATATATATATATATATATATATATTCCGCTGTGTTGAGTTACTGTGTATCCAGTTGTATGTGATTGATGTTGTATGTGATTGATGTTGTGTGGACTCTGATGATGTACTCTGGTAATGTATAAATAAACAGATATAGTTTTGATTTGTGTAAAGATCTGTTATTATATATTATATTTTATTCCACTGTGATGGTTAGATTCTGATGTTGTTTTCTGTTTCTCTTCTTCTACCTCTGCTTCTTAAACCAAATGGTTCGTATTTCTACGCAACTTGAGTTGATTGTTGTAGAATAGTGATGACTCAAGGGGTACGGATTTACGGGCCGTTACAATTTTCTTCTTAAATAATACTCGAGTCAGACTGAGATTTTACAAGTGCTTCCTCTTGACTCCTTATCGGACCATCATCTGACTTTTGCCTAACTATTTTAGCTTAGTAGTTTTTGGTTGTATACATTTGAGATTTAGACACCTTGATGCATACGTATTCTTTTGCCTAGCACTTGTATCTATTCTTTTTGATATTGTGGATCTTATTTGACTACTACTCTGATGTACACTTTCACGTGTTATATTCATATCTATTTCCGCCTTTATGATATGAATTGTCTGTGCCTGATTTGTGTTATGTTTATTTATATATTTCTTTTCCGAAGATTACATATAGCCACTGTGTAGTAGCTTTGAGTTTGTGTCGGTATGTCGGATTTCATCTTGAGATGAAAAGTTATATTTTTATCTGGCATATCGGTACTCGCTCAAAGCAATTATACAGATGGTCGCTCCTCAACAACCTTATTCTCTGTGTTAGTCGACAACAGTAATTGAATGTAAACTCAATGGTAATTGAATAAAATCAATATAAGATAATGGATTGCAATAATTGTGGGTTGATATTAAGGTGTGAATGGGAAAATGATGGTTATGGTAATTGGATGTGATTCAAATTTGTTGGAAAAGGTAAATGAGGATTTGGTAATAAATTTAAACGGACTTAAATATTGTATTTATTTAATTAATATATATAATAAATAATGATTTAATGAAAACCAATACTTTGTAAATATCTATAATATTTGAGTGGAAATAAATAAACTTATAAATGTGGGATTTAGAGTTTTACAACAAGTATTATGAGTTATATACTTAGTTCATTTAATTAAATTGGAAATCATTGCAATAAATATAAATTAAATGTTACGGTAAATAAATTAAGGTAATAAATGAGGAATAACGTAAATGTTCTTCATAATGTGATGATTTGTGAATAAAAATGAATGGAAATAAAGTTTTATCAATATATCGGAATTTAATTTATAATAAAAAGGTTATTTGCAATTAAATGAGTTAAATATTTAAACGGGAATCAAGCTTTATGTATTTATTTGGATTTAAAATATGATAATTTGGATTTATTGCAAATAATTGAAATTAAATATAAAATTTTACGTTAATTGGAAATTAAGTTGAAATTGAAAAATATTTATGTAATAGATTTGAACCAATGATTGATTTCACCCATTTGACTGTAATGGATTGAATAAAAAAATGAATAGGGAATTCAAAGGAATTATTGAAAAGTTAATTTATAATTGACAAATATAATGAAATTTGAATTTATGCCGAAATTCATGATTGAATCAACAATTTATTCACATCTAAATTAGTTTAAATCACTGAGATTGTTAAAGAAAACAAAACTGATAAGATTTGTAAATTTTGGAAGTGAATTTGAAAAAGTGATTTTATTTAATGAATTTTTCATTTATTAAATTAATATAAAAATAGCCATTTTGGCCGATGACTTGGATTTCGACGAAACCGGTTTCATCGGATCCGTTACAGTGAATTTTTGTAGGGTTTCAAGATTCGTAGCGATCGGACTTGTCGTTTGATCGTACGAACGCGAAACGCCTTGAAATCGATTTAATTGAAATCAATTTGAAATCAATTTGAACATATTGATTTCAGCATTACTTCTTCATACGATGGAATTTGGACATGAAACTTTTTCCATCGTGTTCAAAATATTTGAAAACACCTATTGTGATATATGGGTGACCCAATTTCGTTACGGAGTCAAAACGGGCTTTTTGGGCCAATTATCGTTCAGCACGTTTGTTTATCAGATCTATCTACTCTATTTCTAACCTACCTATATAAACCCCAGCCTCCATCTATTCTCATTTGTTTGTGCGTTCATTTCCTCAGCTCCTTCTCTTCCTCAATGGATGTTAACCCTAGATCCATTCACAAATTCAAAATCAAATCCAATGCCTAAAATTTTAAGTCCACGGAAAAATCTCAAAAAAATATGTTGATGCTCTCGACGAGCGCAACCCAGATCTGTGATTTATTTTTTATTTGTTTCCTAGTTTGACCATAATTGCCCAAATTAGTCACTGCCGTTCGTCGTGTCTTGATCAACGTGGTCCTATCGTCCAATCCTTGGTACCGTTGTGTGGAGAGGCGAGTGTGTTGTCCATCTATGCAGTTTGTATGGAGTTTTGATGGTGGGATCGACGTCAAAAATTGAATAGGGTTTGAATTTAGCGGTGGCGGCCGGCAAAAAATTCGCACGCGTCGTCGAAATGTGGGGTTCCAAGGCAATGCGGCGACGTGGAGTAGGGTCTCGGCGAAGTTATGGAGGTGCGGTTGTGAGGCATCGAGGGGCGGCGGCTGCGACGTCGTACGAGAGGGTCGCATGTTTTTTCCAGAAGGCTCGTGCCTGTAGCGCTTTTCGGTTCTAGAAGAAGAATAGGTGCGTCTTGTATATGGTGACGTGGCCCTAAAATAAGTGAGTTTTATTTTGTTTTTGTTTTGTTTTAATTAAATTTTTGTCTTTAAATTTTTAAATCGCTATAATTTTTTCGTATGAACTCCTATTCACGCGCGGTTTGCTCCACTAGGTTCATATTAGAATTCCGGACATTTTGGCACTGGGTTGGACGGATTTGGAGACTGTCAAAAATTTTGGGTTTAAATTGGATTTAAATTCAATTTAATTCAAAAGGTGAGTGTTTTAACCCACTCACAACTTCTAAAATTTCTTATGTTTGTTAAATTGATTGATGATATGAGTAGAAATTCATTTATGACTGTTTGGCCTATTTTATTCATCATCTCAGTTAGATTGCATTTATTTAAGTTTAATTGTTATTTAATTTTATTATTGCATATAAATTGACAGTTAATTTATTTATTTTTGCATATGAACTTCCAATTTTATAGTTATTAATTTATTATTGAATATAAACTGTTAGTTGGTACCGGTTGTATTTTATATGCTCTATTGATGTTTGGCTAAATTGATGATGATTGCAATAAATTGGTTGATGATTGATATTGGGTGAATGGACGATGTGTTCAATATTATATAGACTGTAATTTATTATGCATTTTCATTTCATTTGGGATTGCGGTTTGAAATGATATACAACTGCATTTTTATTTTTAAATTGCAGATTTAAATGATAAATATCCATATCAACTTGACCATAGGATAGAAAATTATATACAAGCACCGCGGTCTATATTTAAAAATATTTTGAAATGATTTCTATGGTTTGGATAGGATACAGTTTAATCAATATTAATTTTTGATGTTATATAAATAATATTTTATATATATACATATATAGTTAAATTTTTGAATTCAAGCTATGTATAAATCTATTAAAAAAAATATGTTGAATAATGGAATTTGATAATTTATAATATATGGTCAAGTACAGTTTTAAGATATGGTATATATATAGAGTTTTAATGATTTAAACAAATTAAGATTGGAAGGTAAATTGGAAATTTATTTGGAATTGAGCTTATTTAAAAATTAAACTCCATAAGTTGATGTACAATTTATTAAACTCGAAATTTTAAAGGTATGATATTTATATCTGAATTTTTAAATGAATAATTCTAGCATAAATAAATGGAAGGAAATATCTAGTGTTAATAAATTGAGTTTATTTTAAATGTTTATCGATCTATTATGAAAACATTTCAAAACTAAATAATAGGACAATGAATTGTTGAATAGGAATTCCCGACCTTAGTTTGGAATTTACTAATACTCAAAGTTCGAAAATATTGAAATCAAAGTTTTTTTATTCAACTGAAAGTAAATCTAAAGGTTATGGGTTTAGACTGAATTTTTAAGTGTACAAAATTGTAAAGGCGTGGAAATTAATTACTTTATAAAGAGATTTTAAAATTCAACTGTTTTATTTTATATACTGTTTAATATCCAAACCATTTAAGTTTGAAAGTTATGGTTTTAAAGCTACAAATTTCGTAGTTTTATGTTTGAAAGTTATAATTCAAATGTTTGGTTTCCAACTATTATAAATTTTAAAGTAATATGATTTTCGTAAAGAAATATATTTGAAATAAAATGATATTATATAAATTTGAGTTTTATAAAAATAATATCAAATGAGTTTGTTTTGAAATGGAAAGGATATCGTGTTTATATGGTTTTGAAATAGATATTATATTCTGGTTTTGAAAGTA
Organism: Allium cepa; assembly: GCA_030765085.1. NCBI lineage: Eukaryota > Viridiplantae > Streptophyta > Magnoliopsida > Asparagales > Amaryllidaceae > Allium > Allium cepa. The sequence goes on along the minus strand of CM060937.1, from coordinate 770,213,395 downwards.
AAATTATTTTTAAACGACCGCGGTGTTATAATAACGTTTGGTTGTTAAAGAGACCGGGATCGGAAGTTGTCATACTCTCTGCCAACTCCCAAAAACACTTTAACAACCATGTACGCAGTGGAGATTCCAAAATGAAGTAGGTTGGTGGCGGCGTTTCATGTAAGGTAAATACGTGGACCCAACTCCCATGAGTTGGAATAAGGTGGCTAAAGCAGGAGCGATTGACAGGTTAATAAGGTAGCACCTTTGATCGGACGCTTCCCTTCGATGATATACTCTAACTTTGGATTGATTTGGTGGCCAACTTCACTTTTGATTTCTTGGATTTGGGGGAGTTTGTCTGAGGTGGGCGGTAGCTGCACGCTATGCGTTACCACCGACCTGGAAGCATAATTGATATTTATTGGTTTGTGAACTCTGATATTTATTGTATAAAGAAGAATCAAATGTTTTGTAAACAGTTTTATGAACTGTATATTTATTATTATATTTTATCCTTCCGCTGTGAAATTTTTGGACTTAGAAATTCGAAATTTTTATCCTTCTATCAAATTGATTTTTATCCTTCTGCCAAAAAAAATTCGAAATTTTTGGACTTAGAAATTTTTGAAAATGATTTACAAATTTTATTAATTTAAGTATAAAAAGATTTAATGGTTATAAATTGGTATATTGTATATAAATTAATTAATTTGGTGAATCTATTTGGTTATAAATTTAATATTTTATGTAAGATATAATGATTTCTTAATTCTTCTTTTCCCTTCTTTTCCTTTCGGGGACGAAAAGTTTTGAGTGGGGGAGAGTGTAACGACCCGTAAATTTCGACAACTAAAGTTTTTAATTAAATAGGATTTTGTAAGTGAAATTTTGTAAAAATAAAAAAGGTGATAAATTAGTATTGAAATGAAATCCAATTGAAGAAATAGTGGAAACCATTATAATTTGTTAATTAAATTTGATTTGTGAAATTAATACTGGAAGAAATAAATTGGAAATAGTATTAATGAAATAATAACTGAATCGAATTGCAACTTTGTAAATGGAAGTAAATTTCATTAAGTGGATGTCAATATTGAATAAATTAATTAAAATAAAATCTAAATGCATGTTCGGATAGAATCAATGATTGATGGATTAAATGGTACGTAATTAGAATTTAATTCTATAAAATTTGGAAACTGAATGTAATTTAAAGTAATAAGGTTAGTGCAATACTCATTAATGAATGGAATGAAATGGGACTAATGTAAATGTATACTAGGTTGTAAATCAATTTGAATGAAACAAACATAAATATCGAATTGATTGATGAATAAATATACAAGGAATAGTAATTGAATGTAAACTCAATGGTAATTATATAAAATCAATATAAGATCATGGATTGCAGTAATTGTAGGTTGATAATAAGGTGTGAATGGAAAAATGATGGTTATGGTAATTGAATGTGATTCAAATTTGTTGGAAAAGGTAAATGGGGATTTGGTAATAAATTTAAACGGACTTATATTGTATTTATTTAATTAATATATATAATAAATAATGATTTAATGAAAATCAATACTCTGTAAATATCTATAATATTTGAGTGGAAATAAATAAACTTATAAATGTGGGATTTAGAGTTTTACAACAATTATTATGAGTTATATACTTAGTTCATTCAATTAAATTGGAAATCATTGCAATAAATATAAATTAAATGTTACGGTAAACAAATTAAGGTAATAAATGGGGAATAACGTAAATGTTCTTCATATGTGATGATTTGTGAATAAAAATGAATGGAAATAAAGTTTTATCAATATATCAGAATTTAATTTATGATAAAAAGGTTAATTGCAATTAAATGAGTTAAATATTTAAACGGGAATCAAGATTTATGTATTTATTTGGATTTAAAATATGATAATTTGGATTTATTGCAAATAATTGAAATTAAATATAAATTTTTACATTAATTGGAAATTAAGTTGAAATTGGAAAATATTTATGTAATAGATTTGAACCAATGATTGATTTCACCCATTTGACTGTAATGGATTGAATTAAAAAAATGAATAGTGAATTCAAGGGAATTATTGAAAAGTTAATTTATAATTGATAAATATAACGAAATTTGAATTTACGCTGAAATTCATGATCGAATCAACAACTAATTGGCATCTAAATTGGTTTAAATCACTGAGATTGTTTAAGAAAACAGAACTGATAAGATTTGTAAATTTTGGAAGTGAATTTGAAAAAATGATTTTATTTAATGAATTTTTAATTTATTAAATTAATATAAAAATAGCCATTTTGGCCACTGACTCGGATTTGGACGAAACCAGTTTCATCGGATCCGTAACAGTGAATTTTTGTAGGGTTTCAAGTTTCGTAGTGATCGGACTTGTCATTTGATCGTACGAACGCGAAACGCCTTGAAATTGATTTAATTGAAATCAATTTGAAATAAATTTGAAAATATTGATTTCACCATAACTTCTTCATACGATGGAATTTGAACATGAAACTTTTTCCATCGCGTTCAGAATATTTTAAAATACCTATTGTTATATATGGGTTGACCCAATTTCGTTCCGGAGTCGAAACGAGCTTTTTGGGCCAATTATCGTTCCGCACGTTTGTTTATCGGATCCATCTACTGTATTTCTACCCTACCTATATAAACCCTAGCCTCCATCTATTCTCATTTGTTTGTGCATTCATTTCCTCAGCTCCTTCTCTTCCTCAATGGATGCTAACCCTAGATCCATTTACAAATTCAAAATCAAATCCAAAGCCTAAAATTTAAAGTCCTCGGAAAAATATCAAAAAAATATATGTTGATGCTCTCGACGAGCGCAACCCAGATCTGTGATTTATTTTTTGATTTGGTTCCTGGTTTCACCACAATTGTCGAAATCAGTCGCGGCCGTTCGTCATGTCTTGATCAACGTGGTCCGATCGTTGAATCCTTGGTACCGTTGTGTGGAGAGGCGAGTGTGCTTCCATCGGTGCAATTTGTATGGAGTTTTGATGGGGGGATCGACGGCAAAAATTGATTAGGATTTGAATTTAGTGGTGGTGGTTGGCTAAAAATGCGCACGCGATGTCGAAACGTTGGGTTCTAGGGGAGTGCGGCGACGTGGAGTAGGGTCTCGGCGAAGTTATGGAGGTGCGATGGTGAGGCATCGAGGGGCGGCGGCTGCGACGTCGTACGAGAGGGTCGCGTGTTTTTTTCAGAAGGCTCGTGCCTGTAGCGCTTTTCGGTTCTGGAAGAAGAATGGGTGCGTCTTGTATATGGTGACGTCGCCCTAAAATAAGTGGGTTTTATTTTTTTTGTTTTGTTTTAATTAAATTTTTGTCTTTAAATTTTTAAATCGCTATAACTTTTTCGTATGAACTCCAATTTACTCGCGGTTTGCTCCGCTAGTTTCGTATTGGAATTCCAGACATTTTGGCACTGGTTTGGATGGATTTGGAGACTGTCAAAAATTTTAGGTTTAAATTGGATTTAAATTCAATTTAAATTCGAAAGGTGAGTGTTTAAACCCACTCACAACTTCTAAAATTTCTTATGTTTATTAAATTGATTGATGATATGAGTAGAAATTCATTTATGGCTGTTTGGCATATTTTATTCATCATCTCAGTTTGGTTGCATTTATTTATATTTAATTGTTATTTAATTTTTTTATTGCATATAAATTGACAGTTAATTTATTTATTTTTGCATATAAACTTACAATTTTATAGCTATTAATTTTATTGAATATAAATTGTTAGTTGGAACCTGTTATATTTTATACGCTCTATTGATGTTTGGCTAAATTGATGATATTGCAATAAATTGTTTGATGATTGGTATTGGGTGAATGGATGATGTGTTCCATATTACATAAACTGCAAGTTATTATGCATTTTCATTTCATTCGGGATTGCGGTTTGAAATGATATACAACCGCATTTTTATTTTTAAATTGCGGATTTAAATGATAAATATCCGTATCACTTGACCATAGGATAGAAAATTATATACGGCCACCGCGGTCTATATATAAAAATATTTTAAAATGATTTCTATGGTTTGGATAGGATACGGTTTAATAAATATTAATTTTTGATATTATATAAATAATATTATATATATATACACACACACATATATAGTTAAATTTTCGAATTTAAGCTATGTATAAATCTGTTGCAAAAAATAAATATTTTGAATAATGGAGTTTGATAATTTATAACATATGGTCAAGTACAGTTTTAAGATATGGTATATATATAGAGTTTTAATGATTTAAACAAATTAAGATTGGAAGGTAAATTGGAAATTTATTTGGAATTGAGCTTATTTAAAAATTAAACTCCATAAGTTGATGTAAAATTTATTAAACTTGAAATTTTAAAGGTATGATATTTATATCTGAATTTTTAATGAATAATTCCACTATAGATAAATGGAAGGAAATATCTAGTGTTAATAAATTGAGTTTATTTTAAATGGTTATGGATCTATTGTGAAAACATTTCAAAACTAAATAATAGAACAATGAATTGTTGTATAGGAATTCCTAACCTTAGTTTGGAATTTACTAAATACTCAAAGTTCAAAAATATTGAAATCGAAGTGTTTTTATTCAACTGAAAGTGAATCTAAAGGTTATGGATTTAGACTGAATTTTAAGTGTATAAAATTGTAAAGGCGTGGAAATTATTTACTTTATAAAGAAATTTTAAAATTCAACTGTTTTTTTTATATACTGTTGAATACCCAAACCATTTAAGTTTGAAAGTTATGGTTTTAAAGCTACAAATTTCGTAGTTTTATGTTTGAAAGTTATAATTCAAATGTTTGGTTTCCAACTATTATAAATTTTAAAGTAATATGATTTTGGTAAAGAAATATATTTGAAATAAAATGATATTATATAAATTTGGGTTTTATAAAAATAATATCAAATGAGTTTGTTTTGAAATGGAAAGGATATCGTGTTTATATGGTTTTGAAATAGATATTATATTATGGTTTTGAAAGTAAAATTATTTTTAAATGACCGCGGTGTTGTAATAACGTTTGGTTGTTAAAGAGACCGGGATCGGAAGTTGTCATACTCTCTGCCAACTCCGAAAACCACTTTAGCAACTGTGTACACGGTGGAGATTCCAGAATGAAGTAGGTTGGTGACGGCGTTTCCTGTAAGGTAAATACGTGGACCCAACTCCCGTGAGTTGGCATAAGGTTGCTAAAACAGGAGCGATTGACGGTTTAATAAGGTAGCACCTTTGATCGGACACTTTTCTTCGATATTATACTCTGACTTTGGATTGGTTTGGTGGCCACCTTCACTTTTGATTTCTTGGATTTGGGGGAGTTTGTCCGAGGTGGACGGTAGCTGTGTGCTACGCGTTACCACCGACCCGGAAGCGTAATTGATATTTATTGGTATGTGAACTCTGATATTTATTGTATAAAGAAGAATCAAATGTTTTGTAAACAGTTTTATGAACTGTATATTTATTATTAAATTTTATCCTTCCGCTGTGAGATTCTGTTTATTTTTTTTCTCTTCTCTGTTTTTCTTATTTACCCCATAACAATCCGCCCTTCCGTATTCTTTGAATTGGCATGTGTGTCGATTTAAAGCGTGCGAAAAGGCGGGATGTTACATAAATAAAGACCTTCCGCACTCCTGTTGATGCTCCATAAGCACCAATCTAAACCTGTAAATATACTCGTTCTGACCCAAACATTGAAAGGAAAGAATGCCTGGATCAGTCTGATAAACCAACGTGAGAAACGCACTCAACAGAATTTATTAAATTACCAAACTTTTCCTTAGTTTTCAAAACAAAAGTATCTCGTAAGACAAGTCCACACATAAAAACAGACATGTTTTTACCTTACGATAACTAAAACATTTTATATCAAATGTCATGTTATATTATAGTAGTGTCTACTATATACAAATGATATTAATCATAGCCGAAATTGTTACATTGATTAAATTCCAGCATATAGCCCAATTGGGTAATACAATCAAAATGGCAAGCACGTAGTGGAGTTTGGATTTCCATACAAATGACCAGGAGAAGGGACTACCTTCCGACAGTACATCTCTTGAAAAATGTACCGAGAAACCATCACAAAGTTTCTTTACCAACACAAGACCGACCCAACTCTATAACAAGATGGTACCGAATATGTCATCCTACGGTCGTTACCGACATTTACCGACGGCCCTCTAGCATACAAACCACAATAATCAGATACACGACGTTATAGCACGCAAAGATATATCTAGAAGAGGATGATCATACCCTAATGGGAGCGACCCACATAGCCCTGCTGCATATAACCCTGTTTTGGTCATTTTCGGTTGATAAGGCTAGAGATAATGATTACCTTTCACAAATCACAATCACGTCACTTTGAATGCCACATGCCATTTCCATTGACTACTAATTTCCTTCCACAAAAATACAACCCTTAAGCTCGTATGTCTCAAGGAGGGTGTTAAGCTAAGAGAGGTTGCCTTCTCCGCCACCACTGATGTACGTTTGTAAAAACCAATCTTCGTAATCATTAGAAATGCAATGTCAGACAAACATCGATACAAGTTGTCCAGGAAAAGGACAAACCGAAGGTACTTTCCAACCACATCCTATCTGGAAATCCCTAGGATTAGTAGCGAATAGTCCTCGCATTGGATATTTCATAATAAAGAGACCACTACTACTGGATGTATATCGGGATTTTAACCCCAAACGATCAACAATCAGTCCCCCACTATGAAAATATGAAATATCAATATCATCACAAGCAACCAGCACAATCGTCGCATATACGTTGGTCCGAAGTGGTTTTCAGATAAATCTGATCCCGGTCTCCTCGCACCAACAACGCGAAAGTGTTTCTCAACCTCACACAGCAACTAAGTCTCATAGACTTATCACGTTTCCAACTTTCAACTTGCTATCCTTCGGGCCAAGAAGGAAGCTCGATAGATTGGCGTAATACTCCGAACTATACGAATCAACATCCTCAACACAAACGATAATCAAGCCTATAGAGAAGGCTACGTACAAAGTGTGCGACTAAATAGTTCCCACATCAAGTTGAGGAACTAAATTTTTTAGGCAATTTGATAGTTGGTATTTAACTACCAAAGCAAACAAACAAATATTTAGCACCATAACAATCACTAGGCCCTTTTAATTAATCTTTTGTTAATTAAATCATTTGCCAAATATTCACCTCAAATTATCTTTAAAAAAGATATATCTTCAAAACCATTTCAACTTTCTATAATGGAAAACATTTCCATACACTTATTTAATAATAAGTAATTCACAAATCAATTTATTTTCAACACTTAGAAAATATTCAATATCCTTAAAACACGATTAAGTATATATTTTATTCTTTAAGGAAAAGATTCTCTTTAAACGCATTTATTTGGGTCAAAACGAATGTTGCGTAAAACATCGCTACGACAACCCAAAATCACTAGTATAGGGATACAGAAATTAGATAGATATATAAATCCCATTACTATACAAAAACCTCTCCTTTCGGAAATCATTTACTATAACAACATTGTTATGGTCCATCATTTCCTTATTTCTCGAAAATGTCTATTCCAACAATGAATGTTGAAATCTATGGTTTCGATACTTAATACATTTTAAAACAACTTCAAATCGTTTTAATTCTACTTAAAATATCACTTCCCAAAACATTTCTTTAATATATTATTCACTGTCCAAAATCGTGAATATAAATCGTTTACCAAATTCAATATTTATACACATTTATTAAAGGATTATCCACTGTCCAAAATCGTGGATATAATTCCTTTAATATACTGCTATATTTAACTTATCAAATTCAATTGATTTCGGATTTATAAAACAATGTTTATAAATTCCATATATATTTTAAAAAACTTTAACTTATAAAATCACTTTATTAACCAATTCTATTTATAACTCAATTACATGCCAAAAATCCAAATTATAAGTTAATTCCTTATAAATGATTTATTTACAATTTCATTCTTTCTATAACTTCACAAATTTTAAATCTTATTCACTTATAAAAATCCTTTATAATTCTAATATTTTAATTTATAAAATAACAATTTTATAAATCTTTTATATAAACCGTTTATAATAAATCAAAAATCTCAATTTAAACTATTTTATAAAATAATCAAACTTCATATTTCCAAAAATACATTTCAACTATATTTCTCAAAACATCATAATTTTTATAACATAAAAATTATAACTTTCATTTATTTAAAATAAACCAATTCACTTAACAATTCAAAATTCAATAAAACGTTTATTTTCATAATCACTTAAAAATCCTTTTAAATTCGAAATCGTTACTTTAGCATTTTTAAATTATCAAAATAGGCCCAATGCTGCAACAGCTCCAAATACATCAATCATTGCATTCAAAACATCATATATCGTATGATAACAGAATATATCACAATACCTGTAAATAAATCAATACAGTTGAGGAATCCAGTTGGATCCCTCCAACCTATCACCTGCAACAAATATACATATTAGAATAGTGTACAATGTCTGCTTCAAGGCAGACGCATGTACAAAGGGTCATCCGCTCATACACGGGAACGTATAGGGTCTCATCTGCTCCAATAGGCAGGTATATATCCAAATACCAATCAATATATCATATATCATCCGAACAATCATCAATCATCATATAATAAATTATTTCTCACTTATATAAAAATACCAATGAGTCAGAAAGAGTGAGTTTTACTGACTTTGCTTGTAGTCGTCGCGTTAGCGATTTATTCCGATTAAAATTAAACGAGCATTAATTTCAACCAAAATTTTCACTAGCTCAAATGAATTCCAATCGAGATCCATAAAGTACTACTCCATAATGTAGAGCTCCATAATTTAATTTCAAGTGACAGGTACTCCATTGTCCCGACACTTCTGGGCGACTACTTAAATGGTGCATTGAACTGAGTCAATATGATATCACCTACCATCCTCGCACCGCCTTCAAGGACAAGCCCTGGCCGATTTCATTGCCAAATTCAATACCAACGAAGGTAAGGAGCAATCTGAAGTAGCAGAAGACATCAAGTGGAATCTCTTTGTGGACGGAGCATTAAATGAACAAGGCCCGGGGCAGGTATTGTAATAATCACTCCCAGAGGAAGGAAGCTACATTATGCTCTAAGGTTGGAATTCGCTGCCACCAACAACGATGCAGAATATGAAGCAGTAATAGCTGGATTAGAACTTGCCTTAGAGATTGGAGTCAGTTCTTTATGTCTTCATAGTAATTCGCAACTTATTGTAAATCAAATACTAGGAGAATTTCAGACTCGAGGAGAACGACTCACAGCATATCTAAAGAAGAACAAGCCGCTACTCGATCAATTGGATCACTATTTAATCAAACACATTCCCCGAGAAGAAAACCAAGAGGCCGACGAATTGGCAAAGCAAGCTAACATGAAAGACGGCACCATTTCCGGAACAGTAGCCATTTCAAGGCAACTAACCCCGAGTTTCGAGCAAGTGAATACGATAGCTGCAATCGAAGAGGAAACTTGGATGAGTCCCATCCGAAAATTCTTACAGGATGGCACACTGCCCGACGAGCGAAATGAAGTCAAGAAAATCTTGAGGAAAGCTTCCCGCTACATGGTACAAGAAGGCATCCTCTATCGGCGCGGCTTCTCTAACCCCTTATTAAGATGTGTCGCTGGAAGGGAAGCCAAGGATATCTTATCCAACGTCCATCAAGGAAGCTGCGGAGATCACATTTGAGGGCAAAATCTGGAAAAGAAGATACTCGGATATGGATATTTCTGGCCCACCTTAACAAAGACGCCTTGGACTTCGTCAAAAGATGTAACAAATGTCATAAATTTGCTAAGATTCCTCGACTACCAACAAACGATATTACTCGAATGACCAGCCCTTGGCCCTTTGTAATATTGGGAATTGACTTGATTGGTGAACTACCGATGGACCGAGGCGGAGCCAAATATGCTATAGTGGCAGTCGACTATTTCACCAAATGGGTGGAAGCGGAACCTCTAAATAAAATATCTTCGGCAAAATTTATTAATTTCTTGATCAAAAATGTTCTATGCAGGTACGGAGTTCCACTCAAAATCATATCGGACAATGGACTTCAGTTTGACAGTGAGGAGTTCGCCGACTGGTGCCGAGAGCACAGAATTCACCAAAGCTTCTCATCTGTAGCTTATCCCCAGGCAAACGGACAAGTCGAAGCTGTCAACAAAATTCTCAAAACTCTAATCAAGAAGAAACTTGAAAAGTCAAAAGGCGCTTGGGTAGATGAACTTCCTACGGCACTTTGGGCCTACCGCACATCTTTCAGAACATCAACGGGGCATACTCCTTTCTCTTTGGCATACGGATCGGAGGCTATGCTCCCATTCGATACTGCAGTGCCTTCCCACCGTAGGATCCACTATAACCCAGAAGAGAACGAAGAACTCCTTCACATGTCTTTCGATCTAATCAAAGAGAGAAGGAACGATGCGGCACTCAAAGCAGCAGCTCAAAGCAAAAAGTGGCAGCGCGATACAACTCCAAACTCAACCATCGTAGCTTACAAGAAGGAGATCTTGTCATCAAGCGAATCTTCCCGCGCCCCGGAGCGCTAGACCCAATTTGGGACGGACCATATGTGATTCATAAAGATTTCCACAACGGAGCTAATATTTTGTCAACAGTGGACGGAGAGGTGTTCCAGAGGGCATAGAACATCCGACACGTTTGTCGATACTTTTCTTAAATTGTACTGCCCATATAAAGTGAATTAACAAAGACAATCAGTGGACGTAGGCATTTTCGTGCCGAACCACTTTAAAAAACTTGTCTCTTTTTAACTTGTTCCTTTATATCTTGGCTGCTTGTTAACTTTATCCTTTTCTGTTGAACAAAATCCTGTGTAATGACATTTCCATTCAAGGCACATCACGGCGCAACCTCACCTGGACAAGACCTAGCAGGTACTATAGGAATCTATGCCCTCGCCAATGAGACACTTTTGCTCCAGCATCCCTCTACTGCGGGTAAACTCATTGCTCGCGATCGGCCCTTAAAGCCAACTGTAATGAGCCGATTATAAGCCACTGAGAAGGCCGACTATAGCCGAGGCAGCTCATTGCGGCGTTCGGCTCGCCGGCAAACGTGAACCTACTTTAAGCCCCAACATAAGGTGTGGCCAGCCAAGGGTGGTTCACAGTTGACGATCGGCACCTACGCTAGCCGGCCACGGTAAATTTAATAATACCCACGATTACGGGCCACAATGGCCCAGGTAGTTACTATGCACGATCTCGGCTCCGAGTGTCTTAAGTATGGTTGTGGTAAAAAAGAGAAACTCTCCGCGGAGGCGTAAGATGGGTGACAAATGTCTCCAAGACCCACAGCTAGGGAAAGTGACCACAAGACCCGTTTGCCACGAACTTAAGCACATCGCAGGCCTTCCGTGATTGGAAGTGTTACTATTTCTTATATTTCTATTTTATTCAGAAACTTTCCTCCTATCCTTCATAACGATCTCTAAAGTACAGGACACAAAATAGAAGACGCGCTAATGGGAATAGGAACTCGCAACTGGATGACAGGTCACTCAGCTGCATTCCGTACTCAGTCATACAAGACATTCAACGCTACCATCTACAACTAAAACATGAAGGGCGATACTATCTTCTTTTGTATATGAATACGTAGCTATAATTTATTCGCACATCACACTAACATTGCAAGATATGAAATTATATTTTGAGCAAGAGCTTGGCATCAAACTCGATCGAATCATAGGAATGTCAAAGCTATATTTCTTATGCAACACACCAAAATAACGACAGCATTCAAATATGACAGAATGAGCTTAAGTTAAAAATTACACGCCAAGAATAAAGTTGTTCGTTACTAATAACATAATTACAGCCTAAAAGTTACATTAATGTTTTGGGACTAGCATAGACAGCATTGTCAAGTAAACCAAAAGATATCCAGATCAAGTCAAGGAGTCGGTTGCATCGGAGCTTCACCTCTATCCTACTGGCCCACGAGATCTACTTAACCGCAGGATTGGAACTCTCAGCATGTTGACTAGAGGTAGTTGATGCTTCAGAGGTCCCGCCTGTCCAATTCAGGAGAAGAATCCATTAAATAAACAATTAGCAATCAAGTTACGAAAAGCTAAAAGGGAAGACTTACCAGCATCTGCTCCTTGATCATCATCCTCTAACTGCACACCTATCTCCTCAGCAGTAAGCAGCCGCATACCCTCCTTCATCCTCGCCTCTTTCCTCCTCCACATCTTCCTCCTCCGGGACATCTGGACATGTGCTGGGGGAGGGTCCATCGGACTTCTTAAGTTTCTTCCCCCGGCAATTGGATGTTTCTAGAAGGGTTTCCTTTTGCTGCTCTTCGCCGTAGCCCCTACTTTAGCTTTGGCAGCCATCTCCTCAGCTGTGTCTCTTTGCTTGACCACAGACTGGCGTGGCAGAATCAAGTTGAGCCCCAAAAGAGTAGCGTTCTTGATCAAATAAGAAGCTGCCCTCTCATTTTCTGGAATGGCTTCTATTTCCGCAGCCATCTGAACCAGATGATCGTTCTCTACAACCGCAAAGCCACCTATCGCTAGCAAGAAATAAAGTACATAAGGAGGAGCATTGCAGTCAGTACGAAAATTATAAATGAGATTCAACTTAGAGCCAGAGGTGAAGCGGTGGAAAGAAACAGAGTCGTCCTTGACAAAAAACCATTCCTTCTTGAACATGCTAAATTTTGAATATAAGTCCAGGACTGGCTTGAAAGACATGGCCGATTCTAAGCTAATATAGGGAGACCCCTTCTTGTAGCCTCTCTAGTTGTACAGGTACCGCATCTCCCATTGGAAAGGAGGCGCCCGTATTTTCGCTGGAAAATAATGAAAAGACTCACCAAGATGGCATAGGAGTTGGGCTGAAGCTGGAAAGGGGACACCTTCAAGTATGTGATAAAGCTAACTATCCAAGCGTTGATCGAAGGGATGGCTCCGCACATACAGTGATACCTACTGTAAGCGAAATATCCTTCAGGGGGGTTATACGGCATCACTCCTTTCCCCGGCAACATCATATGCGCTCTGTCGATCCCAAAAGATCTAGATATAACGTCAAGCTGCTTGTCTTTGAGGGAGCTGGGAAAGCTGTCGGGCAGTGAGTTCAAGAGCTCTTGAGGACCGTACCCGTCTACTAACGATCTCGTGGTTGGTCCATGTCGTTCTTGTTCTGCCTGAACTGGGGGCACTATAGAGGACTCTCCTTTGTCCTTGGATTTCTTCTTGTCAGGATGAGTTTCTACTTTATGAGACATTATCTGCAACACGAGGAAACATATTGTTAGGACAAGGAGTGAAGAGATATAAACAAGCAAATACCTACAGTATGGAATCTCATTCATAATTCAAAACATAAAAGTTTCAATCGGTAGTTCGAGTCTTAGAGTTCATTCGGCACTCATGTTCCCTAAGTGTCATTCGGTAGTCCGTGTCTTAAAGGTCATTAGGCACTCATGTTCCCTAAGTGTAATTCGGTAGTCCGAGTCATACAGTTCATTCGGCATTCATACTCCCTAAAGTTCATTCGGTAGTTCGAGCATAAAGTTCGTTCGGCAGAAGGAGACCTCACCTGATTCGGCAGACAGAGGTTTGGTCCGGATCTTTCAGATGGTAAAGAATGACAGAGGCGTGAAGCCCATACTTATAGGCAAGCGGAGGATGACCGGACCGATTAGTTCGGCACTTGGGCCGAATGAAAGTGTCCAAACTGCGGAAAAGAAAGCGCGACATATGCAGGCATATGCCCCACTTTGTGGGGCAAATGTTGGGCGTGTTTCCACCGGACCAGGGCCACCAGACCAATGCTACCGAATCGAAACAACGAAGGCACCACCGAATCGAAACAACTAACCCAGTACCGAACCAACCCACTAACGGACCAATCCACGCCTCCACCCCCTACCGAACCAAAGCACTACCAGACCAATCCATGCCTCCACCCATTACCGAACCAAAGCACTACCGGACCAATCCGCGCCTCCACCCACTACCGAACCAAAGCACTACCAGACCAATCCATGCCTCTACCCACTACCGACCAACATTACCATGCCAGATCACGTCATCCCAGGCCCACCAGCAGCTATATACATCCAGGACCCCTACCCCCAGCCTCACTCTATAAATAGAGGGGTAGGGGTACAACAATGGGGGACAGTTTGGGGAGCTCAAGCACGGACAGAACTTTCAAACAACTTTCATATAATTGTAATCGGAGCTTTGTACTTTTATTCTGAACAGTGAAAGAGAATAACATATAAAGTGGATGTAGGCACATTCTGGCCGAACCACTATAAATCTGCGTGTCTTTTACAGTTTAGTCCCTGCTTTTTACATATTTGCATCAATCACCCAAATCACTACGAACAACATAAAATCGACTAAATCATACGACTTGGAGGTGTTTGCCCATTTTTTGTGCAAACACAACACTACCAATATCCGATAGCCTTATCGCTTCTCACAAGCATGCCGGTATATTAAAATAAATTCCTTGAGGATCCAGATTCCACTGAACTCCTCCATACTCATACAACTGATGGTGAAATAAATGTCCTACAGACCACATAATTACTATCATCTACAGGATGCGAGGCTCGTGAAGCTACGCTCAATTTTAACAAAGCCACACTTTCTATTCGCAAAGCCATGCTTTATTTTCTACAAAACACATTCCACTTAAAATTCCACATTGTCATTCCTTCGATCACTATTGACTTCTAGGAACATACAAACTCAAAGCTTGAACGTTCCAAAAAGGATGTTAATCTAAGAGAAATTGCCTTCTCCGCCACCAAGAAGATGTACGTTTGTAAAAGTCAACGTTGTGATTTTAGAAATGTAATTCAGACATTTATCCATACAAGTTCAATCTCAGACTGAACAAAACTGAAGGCATTCCTCCTACCACATCCTGTTTTGGGAATCACCCCTAGGATTAGTAGTGAGTAGTCCTTGCATTATGAAGATTTCAAAATACGATAGGACCACTGCTATAATAAATGTCTTGGTATTTGAAAGCTATCCAGAGAATGTCGACAAGTAGTTCTTTCGCTATGGAGATCTCCGGTCTTCAATACAATGAAGGTTTTCAGAATGCAGACACCACTGCCATATAAATATAAAATGGGATAAAGCCATCGGACTCGTGACAGCAATCCCTACATTCTGAAGATCTCCGATCTTCAAACATCATCATCTTCAACATGTCTTCACTTTCAAGCGTATACATTAGCTCGAAGTGGTTTTCGGATAGGGATTATCCCAATGCGACCACAGTTCCTTCGCACCAATCATCGATTATAAAGATGTTAAGTTAATATGTGATAATCAATCATTAATTAATTTAATTCAGCTTTTTAATCATTCATAAATATCTCAAAGATAAATATTTATTTTACATTATTCCATTTATCTTCTTAAGAGTACATGGAATCATTAGGCCTCATTTATCAAGTCATTTGGTAAATTTAAATCTTTTTAATCTTGAAATAATTCCAAATAAATTAACCTTTTACTTAAGAAAATATTTCCAAATCATTCATTTAAATCTCATATTGGAAACATTATTTTAGAGCATCCAGGCTTTCCCTTCGATCTGTTCCACCCCTTGTCTAAAAGTGAAAACAGAGGCCAAATAAATTCAGGGTACTAGTTTCTCCATTCCTAACCTTAGTTACACACCTTGTTTTACCGTTTCGATTTCACAGGCAGGACAAATGCACTAGTTTTTTCCGCTTACTCCTTTCATTTTAGAAATGATTTGTAAAACTTCTAAATTATTATTTTAAACATTTATTCATTTATTTGAAAACACTTATAAAATGGTTGGGAAAGAATATGTAAGTTTAAAGGCCTATTTTAAAAGTTAATAAAAACTACTGCAAAAAGTGCTGCGAATTTTGCTTTAAAGGCTTATTTGATAAAAACTTCTTTTCTGTCATTTAGAAATTCATTTTTATAACTCGACTCTCTTTTAAAATATTTTAAATGATTTATAAAATTTATTTCATATTTTTAAACATTTAAAATATTCATTTTAAATTAATTTCAAACTCGAGATATAAACTTCAAAATCGTGATTTTTCTGAAAACTTCTTTTACTCATAATTAAAAATTTACAAGATGAAATCTTGATTTTCTTTCTTCATCTAAATACTATGGATATAATAGTCCGGATAATTTATATCTCAAAGAACTCTAAGCTAAATTCCATTCCTATACTCATTAGGATTCTTCAGCGTGTAATCGTGAACCGTCGTTACGAGACGCGCCTAGTTTTGACTTGTATTTCAATTTTTTTCAAACTTCCTCGAAACATATTTATATGTTTATGAAACATTTCTAAACTATTTTAAACTCATTTCAACCAATATAATAATATTTCAAACTCATATTTTATTTCATTTCATATTATAATATTATATTACTATAATGCCATTTTCAACCTTTTTAGATATTTAATACCAAATAGACGCTAAACAACTCCATACGTATCTTTATATAGATTTAATTCTCATTTAATTAACTATGGTTAATTACTAACCACTTCCATTATGATTTATCGACCAAGTTATCAACCATCTTAACATCTATATAAGCAACCATATTATTATCCAAGTTATCAAACATATTAAACATCCAATACCTTAACTTTCCATATCATTATACTAGGAATTATTAATTGGTAAATTTAAATATGAGTACTCATCTTAAATCAAACCAATTTCCTACCAACATTCATATCATCATAACACTTCAGTTGGTCATTATTAACCTCAACTAATCAACGTCTACTCCACTAAATCAATTTCTTCTTCACTTAAACATCACCTAGAACCATGCTTGTAACATCCCGAAAATTATGAATTTAAATTTTAGTAATGTATTTGAACTTTTTGAAATTTAAATTGAAAAGTTATTAAGAAATAAAATATGAACAAAATTTAGTGTTTTTAGTTAAAACTTTTAATAGAATTAAAACAAATATTGTAATAAAATCACATAGTTATTTAATGTTAATAACTAAAACCACTTTTCTTTTTAACAAAGTAAAATAAGAAATTGTGATGGATGAGCTTTTAATAGAAATAAAATTGTTAAGGTAAGTTATGATGAAATTATAAAATTTAAATAACATAATCATAATCTAACATAAGAATAAATAAACATATGAACAAATAAACAAATAATTAAACAAATGAACAAATATTAAACAAATGAACAAATGAACAAATGAACAAATAATTAAACAAGATAACAAAACAGCAAGAAGAAATATAAACTGTAAAAAGAAAACAAAACCCTTCCATTTAACAAGATAAGGTAAGTTTGTATTAAATAAAAATAAAAATAAATAAATGATAAAGTAACATTACCTGTAGGTGTACAAGGAGGCATGAAGCATTTAATGCTATACACTTCAGCAAATTTAAAGTAAGATTTCCTGTATAAAACATACAAGGAAAACACTACATCACATACTTTCATTAAATGATTTCAAACACGCCTATACACAAAGTACAAAGCTGGTATAATATAATTATACAAAAGAAAGATGCTCAGTGCTGTCTAAAAAAAAAAACTGCACATCCCTTTATATATAAGTGAGTAGCCTCCAAGTTTGTTCAAGAATTTTTACTGAAGAAAGAAAAAAATAAACAAGCAAAGATCAGAAATTAAAAAGAAAAGGGAAACATTACTTTATATTTCAAAGTTGAAAATAAATTACTGAAGAAAGAAGAAAAGAGAAGAGGAACAAACTACAGTTCAAAGAAAAATCAATATAGCCTCTGTTTAAACATTAGCCATGTGACGAGACGAATTTTGCCCGCTCAAAAATCGACATCCATACTTCAAATCGTATTCGAATGCCATACATTCGACCGTTCAAATCCGATTCGCCGGAGCTTATAACAACATTAAGTAAATAACGCAGCAGAATAAAAGAATAATATATTGATATACAGCTTTGATACAATATCTGATACAACAGATGATCCAATAGATATCAATATACATCAGAGATATGATACAATAAATAGCAGCGGAACAATATAACTCTAAGATAGTCTTCAAAAGAGAACTCCGAGAACTGCAACTCCATTTCCAAGAATCAATCCAGCAATAGCTCGAACTCCCAATAACGATGCACCAAGCTAAGCAAGACTGGTGTGATCCAAAGACTGAACTAACTCCAGATAACCTACTAATCTGACTATCTGAAAAACCCAACTCTAGACTGCTCGTGTAGAAAATAATGAGCACCCAGAGTTTAGGAAAGAAACAATAAACTCTGGATCAGTCGTGGGACTGGTGTGAGCAACAAAAACAGTTTATCTTTTAAAACATTCAAAGAAATATTTTAAAGTAAATTCGCAATGCTCTTTGAAATGAGACTACCATAAGGCCTCCCACACACACACACAATGCAAACGCAAGAATCGGAGGAGATTTCTCCTTAAGATAGTCAAAGATGCTTGATACGCATTAAAAGAAACCTTTGATATTATTACTAGTGCATAGTGTAGGAAAAATTCATTTCGAAAATAAAGATATAAATCTTAGCCAACATACGACCATTATCGTATGCCTACTATAGCTAACCATGTTCAATAGCAGGTTACCGCCACATTCCATGGCAGGTTATACAACTAATACTGTACAAGGTTCGTATTGTTTCTTTGGATTTCAAACGAATGATCAGGCCAAGGAACTTCCCATTGCCACATGAGAATGCCTCAGGATGGACATCCCCGAGAACCAAACCGGATCTCTGCCAACACAAGGCCGGGTTACCCCTAACTGAGTAACAACTGACCGAATATGCCATCCCCCGGTCCTTTGGGACCTTTCAACCGAGCGCTCGCAATCAATTCACACAATCATAAAGTGTTTTCAACATGAGTAAGCATCTGGGCTCCATACCATGATACCACCCTTTTCCAAAAGGAAATGCACATATCCTAAAGGGCGCTACCCCTCATAACCTTGCCGCATCTTTCCTGTTTTGACCATTCCCGAGGTGTGAGGCTTGACGAAGTCACGTCCACAAAAACATACTTTATACAAAAGCCATGCTTTGGGCCAACAAATGATCATAGAAATGATCACCAAGATAGACGATCAAACAAATGATCCTATCACAAATAATCAACACAATGATCATTTCACAGCAACACTCAGTATGTCACATTACCAAATTGGGAATATATTGCTGATAACCTTCAACTACATAACCTCTGAGCTCGTACGTCTCAGAGAAGGGTGTTAAGCTAAAAGAATAAATTCTCCGCCACCAACAGAAATATATTTGAAAGAAATCTGCTTTATATCTCAATTTGTAATGTCAGACATACAATCCATACAAGTCTGTTCCGGGCTCGAACAGAACCGAAGGCACTTACAAAGAAGTCCTTGCAATCCGGATATTCACTAATCACGTTCGGACTTCCCATCACAGATGGAGTCTCTATACCGGGGACCAGTCGATGCAAAGACATTCGACGAGTTGTCCTTACGTTTTCGAAAATATCCGGTCTTCAAATGCTATCCATAACGACATATCACATATTCGGAATGGGATATATGACACAAAGGTCCTCTCCCGGCTAAACCGAATAGTGAGCGCAATATTTACAAGAAATATATGGATATTGGGATTTCAATTAAGTCACAACTTATTACCCAAAACTTTCTTCCAAATGGTTTAAATCAATTACCATTTCAAATCTTTAAACAAAAAGATTTATTTCAAAAAGATCCATTCATAGATTTCCAAAACAATTTCATCTCGATAGGATTAACCCGTTAAATCTTTAAATCAAAGATTTAACTTATAGCTTTCAAATCGTTTCTATAACTTGGAAATCATTTTCATTTTAAACTAGAAATCTTTTTAACACAAATTGGAAGTTCATTTCTTATGTGAAAGCTTTTATTATTTGAAAACAAACAGTTTTCGTTTCAGAAAAAATCCAATTAATTTACACGAGTTAAAGTTCTTGAATTACATTCACATTCCTAAATCAATACTTTTAAAATAGTTTAACCCATATATAACTGGTATAACATCTTTAATCCCTGGTTTCAAATCATAGAATTCAGTTTCACATTTTGAATTTAAATTCAAAACAAATTATTCAACTTCATATTTTATCGAGTTATTCAAAATAAATTTCATCTATGAAATTCCATTTCAAAAGCTTTTAACTTTAAACCCAATCTATTTCCAAAACATTTAAATTTAAAAATTCAAACACAAAACTATTTCAAACATCTGTGACTTAATCGATTTCCTCGTGAAATCCATATTGGTGTGTGTATATAAGTGTGGTCCAGGGGTTTAACACAATTAGTGCAATCATCATTTAATCATCACAGATTAAAACACAGAAATATAGTTGATAAGCGATATAAACTATAAAGCTTATCGCCCATTCACAGATATATATGACATATAATAAATTACAGTCATCCCAAATAAATAAACTAAATTACAGATAGCACACAAATCAGGATATATCACAAAACATCAGACATCGGGGATACCAACAATTCAACCATTCAATAAGACCTAAACATTCATAGGTAAAATTTATCAATCAACTGATTAATCTAGATCAGATGTATTACTTGTCATAAATCATGGTTACTTAACATAAGTTAATTTCTAATCATCTGAGATATATTTCCTTTTAATTATTAACTAACCCTCCCTAATTTATGAATCAACTGATCTTTAACTTCTAAATTAATCTTAGTTAATAACCTTTATTAACGATTAAAATTTATTTAATTGCTTTGCTAAAGAAATTCACTCATATGGATCTTTATTGATTTTAATTTGAATAACCATTAAGAACACATTAATTAATTCTAATTATTTAGTTAATTAAGTTCAAAGCAATAGCTAAATAAATTCTTAATTATTTGATTGATTTATTTCCAATCAAAAATTAATTTTCTTAAGATATCTAATCTTATCCAATTTATAATCCTTAATTACATTCCTTAATTAATTAACTATTAATTATTCATTAATTACTTAAGTAGTTAATTACAATTTACTTATCACTTAATCATTAATTTATCTCAAATTATAATTATAATGTAATTATAATTAATTACATTATAGAAATAATTAACTGGTATTAATTATTAAACAAAATAAACCATTCAAAAATTTCATTTAAATTATCAATTTAAATTTATAAAAATCTAGGGTCGTTACAAACTTCCCCCCTTAAAAGAATTTCGTCCTCGAAATTCGCAGGCACGAAAACAACAAAGATAGATCAAAGATAGAGAAATATCTTTTCAGATCAAACTGGATATCAGTTCTATATTTGACTCACCAAATCAGAATATCAACAACATATACAAGAAATTACAATAGAATTCCAAATTCGGTTTTTAAACGAAATCATTTTATCGATACAATTCTAATCATTCTTCATATACTATTAATCAAGTTAACTCAATTTAAAATTTTCAATTTATTTAAATTTTCAATTTCAAATTTCCCATTTATACAGAATTTCCAATTTATTCAAAATTTTCAATTCTAAATTTCAAATTCATTATAGTTTAAAATGAAAAACTGATAAGAAATTGATGAAGATACGAAATAAAAATTTCCTACTACGATTCGTAGAGCCTCAATGCACCGAACTTCATTCTGTAGCTGGTACGAAGAAATCAAAAGAGTTTGAAAATGAATTAAATAAAATTGATAGAGAAAGATTATTTCCACTGTTACAGGGTATTGACCATTTATAGTCGCATTCCCCTGTCCTCTATCTCGTTCTCTTCTTGCACTCATACTTACTATCAGTAGATAGTAAGAGAATTTACTGAGGCATTCAAACGGATATCTTAGGGATTACTCATTCTAGGGTTTACTTCACCCTATCTCTAAGGAGCTACTTAATGTTTTATACTCCTGAGCTAAAGTTCAACCTTAGCTCTGATACCAAATGTGACGAGACAAATTTTGCCCGCTCAAAAATCGACATCCATACTTCAAATCGTATTCGAATGCCATAGATTCGACCGTTCAAATCCGATTCGCCGGAGCTTATAACAACATTAAGTAAATAACACAGCGGAATAAAAGAATAATACATTGATATACAGCTTTGATACAATATCTGATACAACAGATGATCCAATAGATATCAATATACATCAGAGATATGATACAATAAATAGCAGCAGAACAATATAACTCTAAGATAGTCTTCAAAAGAGAACTCCGAGAACTGCAACTCCATTTCCAAGAATCAATCCGGCAATAGCTCGAACTCCCAATAACGATGCACCAAGCTAAGCAAGACTGGTGTGATCCAAAGACTGAACTAACTCCAGATAACCTACTAATCTGACTATCTGAAAAACCCAACTCTAGACTGCTCGTGTAGAAAATAATGAGCACCCAGAGTTTAGGAAAGAAACAATAAACTCTGGATCAGTCGTGGGACTGGTGTGAGCAACAAAAACAGTTTATCTTTTAAAACATTCAAAGAAATATTTTAAAGTAAATTCCCAATGCTCTTTGAAATGAGACTACCATAAGGCCTCCCGCACACACACACACAATGCAAACGCAGAATCGGAGGAGATTTCTCCTTATGATAGTCAAAGATGCTTGATACGCATTAAAAGAAACCTTTGATATTATTACTAGTGCATAGTGTAGGAAAAATTCATTTCGAAAATAAAGATATAAATCTTAGCCAACATACGACCATTATCGTATGCCTACTATAGCTAACCATGTTCAATAGCAGGTTACCGCCACATTCCATGGCAGGTTATACAACTAATACTGTACAAGGTTCGTATTGTTTCTTTGGATTTCCAACGAATGATCAGGCCAAGGAGCTTCCCATTGCCACATGAGAATGCCACTGGATGGACATCCCCGAGAACCAAACCGGATCTCTGCCAACACAAGGCCGGGTTACCCCTAACTGAGTAACAACTGACCGAATATGCCATCCCCCGGTCCTTTGGGACCTTTCAACCGAGCGCTCGCAATCAATTCACACAATCATAAAGTGTTTTCAACACGAGTAAGCATGTGGGCTCCATACCATGATACCACCCTTTTCCAGAAGGAAATGCACATATCCTAAAGGGCGCTACCCCTCATAACCTTGCCGCATCTTTCCTGGTTTGACCATTCCCGAGGTGTGAGGCTTGACGAAGTCACGTCCACAAAAACATACTTTATACAAAAGCCATGCTTTGGGTCAACAAATGATCATAGAAATGATCACCAAGATAGACGATCATACAAATGATCCTATCACAAATAATCAACACAATGATCATTTCACAGCAACACTCAGTATGTCACATTACCAAATTGGGAATATATTGCTGATAACCTTCAACTACATAACCTCTGAGCTCGTACGTCTCAGAGAAGGGTGTTAAGCTAAAAGAATAAATTCTCCGCCACCAACAGAAATATATTTGAAAGAAATCTGCTTTATATCTCAATTTGTAATGTCAGACATACAATCCATACAAGTCTGTTCCGGGCTCGAACAGAACCGAAGGCACTTACAAAGAAGTCCTTGCAATCCGGATATTCACTAATCACATTGGGACTTCCCATCACAGATGGAGTCTCTATACCGGGGACCAGTCGATGCAAAGACATTCGACGAGTTGTCCTTACGTTTTCGAAAATATCCGGTCTTCACCACCGGTCTTCAAATGCTATCCATAACGACATATCACATATTCGGAATGGGATATATGACACAAAGGTCCTCTCCCGGCTAAACCGAATAGTGAGCGCAATATTTACAAGAAATATATGGATATTGGGATTTCAATTAAGTCACAACTTATTACACAAAACTTTCTTCCAAATGGTTTAAATCAATTACCATTTCAAATCTTTAAACAAAAAGATTTATTTCAAAAAGATCCATTCATAGATTTCCAAAACAATTTCATTTCGATAGGATTAACCCGTTAAATCTTTAAATCAAAGATTTAACTTATAGCATTCAAATCGTTTCTATAACTTGGAAATCATTTTCATTTTAAACTAGAAATCTTTTTAACACAAATTGGAAGTTCATTTCTTATGTGAAAGCTTTTATTATTTGAAAACAAACAGTTTTCGTTTCAGAAAAAATCCAATTAAATTACACGAGTTAAAGTTCTTGAATTATATTCACATTCCTAAATCAATACTTTTAAAATAGTTTAACCCATAAATAACTGGTATAACATCTTTAATCCCTGGTTTCAAATCATAGAATTCAGTTTCACATTTTGAATTTAAATTCAAAACAAATTATTCAACTTCATATTTTATCGAGTTATTCAAAATAAATTTCATCTATGAAATTCCATTTCAAAAGCTTTTCACTTTAAACCCAATCCATTTCCAAAACATTTAAATTTAAAAATTCAAATACAAAACTATTTCAAACATCTGTGACTTAATCGATTTCCTCGTGAAATCCATATTGGTGTGTGTGTATAAGTGTGGTCCAAGGGTTTAACACAATTAGTGCAATCATCATTTAATCATCACAGATTAAAACACAGAAATATAGTTGATAAGCGATATAAACTATAAAGCTTATCGCCCATTCACAGATATATATGACATATAATAAATTACAGCCATCCCAAATAAATAAACTAAATTACAGATAGCACACAAATCAGGATATATCACAAAACATCAGACATCGGGGATACCAACAATTCAACCATTCAATAAGACCTAAACATTCATAGGTAAAATTTATTAATCAACTGATTAATCTAGATCAGATGTATTACTTGTCATAAATCATGGTTACTTAACATAAGTTAATTTCAAATCATCTGAGATATATTTCCTTTTCATTATTAACTAACCCTCCCTAATTTATGAATCAACCGATCTTTAACTTCTAAATTAATCTTAGTTAATAACCTTTATTAACGATTAAAATTTCTTTAATTGCTTTGCTAAAGAAATTCACTCATATGGATCTTTATTGATTTTAATTTGAATAACCATTAAGAACACATTAATTAATTCTAATTATTTAGTTAATTAAGTTCAAAGCAATAGCTAAATAAATTCTTAATTATTTGATTGATTTATTTCCAATCAAAAATTAATTCTCTTAAGATATCTAATCTTATCCAATTTATAATCCTTAATTACATTCCTTAATTAATTAACTATTAATTATTCATTAATTACTTAAGTAGTTAATTACAATTTACTTATCACTTAATCATTAATTTATCTCAAATTATAATTATAATGTAATTATAATTAATTACATTATAGAAATAATTAACTGGTATTAATTATTAAACTAAATAAACCATTCAAAAATTTCATTTAAATTATCAATTTAAATTTATAAAAATCTAGGGTCGTTACAAGCCAAGTGAGTAAATTTACTGTTTGGATATTAAAAATTTGTGTATTAGATTTGTGAACAGTTTGCTTAGCTATGTAAGTTTTAAATGATAACTCTCCATATGTTTGTGATATCTCTTCTTCTAGTTTTTGGTTTCAAAACAGAGTGAAGTAGAAAAATAGAATCAAAACATTTCCGTATGAACATTTTTAACTTAGGATTCTTAAAACAAAATAGGTTGTGTAAACTTAACTCACAGTTTACAATTTTATTTTAAGTTTGGAGTGAAAACTTTTGGCTGTGCAACCTCAAACCTTACAGTAAAACAAAATGATGATAAATTCAAGTATGATAAATCATTGATTTGATTGTATAATTCGAGTAAGTATACAAAAATAGGATTTTTAAACTAAATATGATGATTTTTACTTGGGTATCTTAGGAGCAGTTCATATTTTAACAAATGTTGCTTTTAAATCAATTCCTGTTAATCAAAAGATTTTTGAATGTTGCAATTTCGCGTGGAGCTAGTTTAATACTCAATAATGTTAAGAAAAATATTAAAAAATTTGATTACTGCAAGAATTTTGAGCACGAGATTGAAATAGGGTTTGAGAACCCATGTTCGTTCATGTTAAAAGAAATGGTCGCGGACGGTTCTGGGGTGCATCGAGTTGGACGAGGTAATGGGGGTTAGCTTCGAGAATGACCGGAGGTGATGTGACTGGGGCGGCGTGGTGTCAGATGGACGGCGTCGCGAGGCCGAGGTGATTGGGGATGATGCATTCGTATGGTTGGCGCACGCTTCAGGCAAATTTCGATTTAGACAATTTCGTGAAGAATTAAGTTTCGATCTCGTATGGAGGGATGCATCGTGGTTTGCTGGCGATCGAAATGGCCACCGGAGTGACGCCGTGGCGATGTGCACGTGTACAGCGTTCGTATGGGTATAGGCAGTTGTCGTGTGTGTTTGGCTTCGGGAGAGACTCGAAAATTTTCGTGTAATGCTTCAGGTTGTGTTCGTGTTTGAGAGAGAGTTCCCCTGAGGCTAATTTTAGTTAGCTAAAGTTTAAACTTGAAAAAAAAAGAAACTGGCAGAAGTAAAGAAGAACAGGCATGGGGAGGAAGAGAAATGGGCTATGGGAGAAGGCGTGATGGAACCGGGGTGGACGCGAGTGAAACACTGTTTTTACTCGGGTTGTTTTATATGGGCTAAGCCCATTCAAATCTTTAAGTCAGAAATGTTAAGAAAATTTTGTGTTTTGCAATATAAACAATTTAGATTTTGTTAAGTTAAATTATTTAACAAATGCTTTAGAATTTGTTGATTCTTTAATTAGGTAAAGAAAGTTTAAAATCAAAATTTATTTAACCCTTTAATTAAATGATTAAATTTTAAAAGAAGAATTTTAAATTAATTTACATTAAAATTTTCAATGTAACAATAAATTAATTTTTAAAGTATAAAATAGATTTTCAAATGGAAATTAAGGTAAACGATTTTTATCAATAGTTTTGAAAAGGAATTTAGAATAATTTAAAGTTTGTGATTAAAATTGATTTAATAAACAATTAAGTACTCAAATAAATTTATAATTAAGAATTTATTGATTTGATAAAGCAAGTTAATTAATTTAATTGGCAGTTAATTAAATTAACTAATTAAGGAAAAATCAATGTATCAAGATGATTAAGATTTATTTATTTATCATTAAGAATAATAAATCATTGATTGAATAATCAATAAAATAATTATTTGGTTAATTTATCTCATTCGTTTTGATTGGTAAATAATTAACTATTGTTGTTAACTTATATTGATATCTCTGTTCTGTTTGTAATTCTGTATGATGTAATTGCCATGTTATTGCACTGTGATTATGATTTGTTCTGTACTGATGTGAAAACCCTGTTGTCCGTAAAATGGCATTTAAACTTCGATGCGACAGGGAATCGAATTTTAGTTGGTTATCCGAAACCCACAACGAACCTGTGAATATTCGTGAATGACATCCACATGTTTTAAAATTTGACACTCACTATTCGAATTAGCCGGGGAAGGACCTTTGGGTCGTATAACCCATTTCGAATATGTGATTCGACGTTATGGATAGCATTTGAAGACTGGTGTTGAAGACCAGGTATTTGCGAGAGCGCTAGGATGACCTGTCGATTGACTCTGCACCGAGTTGCTCCGGTATAGAGTTCTTCATATGTGATGGGGAATCCAATCAGGATTGTGGATATCCGGATTGCAAGGACTTCTTTGGAAGTGCCTTCGGTTCTGTTCGAGCCTGGAACAGACTTGTATGGATTGTATGTCTGACATTACAAATTGAGATATAAAGCAGATTTCTTTCAAATATATTTCTGTTGGTGGCGGAGAATTTATTCTCTTAGCTTAACACCCTTCTCTAAGACGTACGAGCTCAGAGGTTATATAGTTGAAGGTTATCAGCAATATATTCCCAATTTGATAATGTGACATGCTGAGTGTTGCTGTGAAATGATCATTGTATTGATCATTTGTGATAGGATTATTTGTTTGATCGTCTATCTTGGTGATCATTTCTATGATCATTTGTTGACCCAAAGCACAACTTTTGTATAAAGCGTGGCTTTGTGGAAGAGACTACGTCGGACCTCACACCCCGAAATGGTCAAAACAGGAAAGATGCAGCAAGGTTATTGGGGGTAGCACCCCTTAGGGTATGTGCATTTCCTTCTGGATAGAAGTGGTATCATGGTATGGAGCCCAGATACTTAACTTATGTTGATATCGCAGATATATATATATATATTACTTTGTGATTTGTTGTTGGGGCCCCGGTTAAAGGTTGGTTACAACCGGGAGATGGCATACTCGTGTCAGTAGTTACCCAGTTAGGGGGAACCCGGCCTTGTGTTGGAAGAGATCCGGTTTGGTTCTCGGGGACGTCCTTCCAGAGGCGTTCTCATGTAGCAATGGGAAGTTCCTTGGCCTGACCATTTATTGGAAATCCAAAGAAACAATACGAAACCCTGTACGGTTTTAGTTGTAGAACCTGTCATGCAGCGTGGCGGTAACCTTCCACAAAACATGGTAGCTATAGTAGGCATAGTTCGGAATGTCTATGCTGGCTAAGATTAATATTCTATTTTTGAAATGATTTACTTCACTATGCACTAGTATAATATCAAAGAATTCTTTTCTCGTACCAAGCATATTTAACTATCATAAGAAGAAATCAACTCCAATTCTGCGTTTGCATTGTGTGTGTGGCGGGAGGTCTTATGATAGTTCCATTTTTAAAAGCATACCGAAAATTCTTTTATAAATCTTGTTTTATTTAAATGCAACTGTTTTTGTTTACTCACACCAGTCCCATGACTGATCCGGAGTTCATTGTTTTCTTTCCTAAACTCTGGGTGCCCATTATTTCCACACGGGAAGCCTGGTAGCAGGTTTCTGTATTTTGGAGGAGCAATATTTTGGAGCTCTTATCTTGGAGTTACCTTAGGAGCTATTGGAGATTTCAGGTGTTAGCTTTTGGGAGTTCGTTATCACCTCTCTCATTAGAGGACTTTTGGATATATGATCTCTGTTATATTAATCATGATGTTGTATTTGGAGTTGTAGTGTATGTATTATGTACTCTGCTGCAGTATGGATATTATGTTGATGTTGTAACTGTGATGATATTTATGATATTGATTCTGTTCCGCTGTTTTATATTCATCTAATTGTTGTTATAAGATCCGGCGATGCAAATTTGGTGTTGTTTATCGAACATCGAGTTTGGATCGTCACAAGTGGTATCAGAGCTGTTGGTTGAGTAAGAACTTTAGCTACGGAGTATAACACATTAGATGGCTCATTAGAGATAGGGTGAAGTATACCATAGAATGAGTATAACCAAGACTGAAACTTTAAAATTTTCGTAGTCTGTTTCTTTTTACCGCTGATATTCCTTAAGATATTTCTTCTGTATATCTAAATCAATTTTCTTACTAATCTCAGATAGTGAAAATGAGTGGACGCAGAGGAAGAGCTAGGGGTCAAGGCAATGCTGCAGCACCTAATCAAATTCCCCCAGCCGTAGAAGCAGTAATAGATATTCAGCAGCAGTCGGACTTGGCTGATTTATATAAGAAGTTCGAAAAGCTTGGTGGCAAACCGTTCATTGGCAAGGAGTCAATTATTGACGCTCAAGCTTGGGTAAGATCGTGTGAAAAGATTTTTAAAGGGCTAAAACTGTAGGATGAGCAGAAAAGACTTATAGCTTCTTGGCAACTCCAAGGAGAAGCTTCAGCTTGGTGGGAAACCATCATTATAGATGAACCCGAGGAAGAATTTACATGGGATCGTTTTAAGGAAGTGTTTGAGAAACGTTACATGCCATGGGCAGGAGTTTCCAGATTGTATCAGGAATTTCTGGATTTGAAACAAGGAAGTTTGTCGTTTGAAGAATACTTGAATAAATTCAGCGAACTATCTCGGTTTGGCCCGGAATTGCTAAATACACCTCTTAAGAAAAACGAAAGTTTTATCCGTGGTATGAACCAGAAATATCATGGAAGAATGACGGGTCATGTTAAAGAATCTTTTTCAGATTTAGTAGATATGGGGTACAGATACGCTACCCTTGATATACAAGAAGAAACTGTGGAGAAAGGTAATTCAGGTAGTCCGAATTATAAAAAGCGGAAATTTGGAGGCAAGAAACCTTCGCAAGGCAATGAGAAGAAGAGGAGCATTCAAGGAAGCGCAACAGAAAATGTCACTTGTTACAACTGCAAAGAGAAAGGCCACTATTCAAATGACTGCCCAAAACCGAAGAAGCCAGCTAAACAATGCTACAATTGTCATAAACCGGGACATTTAGTTAAAGATTGCCCAGTGATGAAGCCAGCGCAGGTGGCAAAAGTTTACACGATAAAGAAGGACCCCTCATCTTCAAAAGTTGATAAAGGGAAAAGTGTTTTGGAAGGTAACCTTACTATTAATAATAGAACTGTTAGAGTTTTATTTGATATAGGAGCTTCACATAGCTTTATCTCCCAAAAAACCGTAAATGAGTTAGGACTTGAAACTAAATTTGCTAACGATCTTATTTGCGTGAAAAATCCGGTTGGAGGTCCCGCAAATCTTTGTTCATATTGTAAGAGAGTTCCTATTTCATATGCTAGCTATAAATTTCCTATCAACCTTTTCGTACTCGAATTTAATGAATTTGAAATCTTACTCGGTATGAACTGGTTATCGAAATACGAAGCTATATTGGAGTGCAGTAATCGGACAGTTTTAATCAAAACAAATTTTGGAAATTTTATTGAAATCTCGTGTGAGAATCCAAGTCCAAGGAGAGATAGGTTGATGTATACTTTGGGAAATCTTGAACCCACTTTGCAGTCTATACCTGTTGTTCGGGATTTTTCCGACGTGTTTGAAGAAGTGAAATCTTTACCTCCTCATCGAGAAATAGAATTCCGAATCGATCTTGTACCTAATACTCGTCCTGTGGTTCGCAAGTCGCAGGATGGCACCCGGGGAAAGATTGAATTGGTTCATCAAACTGATGAGCTACGAGCAAAAGGATTAATTCGACCAAGTGTTTCTGAATGGGGCTCAGCCGTCGTATTTGTTGCCAAATCGGACGGATCTTTGAGATTGTGTGTAGATTACCGCGATCTAAATAAACAAATTCTCAAGAATAAATTCCCTCTACCAAGAATTGATGATCTATTCGACCAACTTCATGGCGCTCGTTTCTTTTCAAAAATGGATCTAGCCCAAGGATTCCATCAACTACGAATAGCTGAAGACTGTGTCCATTTGACTGCTTTCAGAGGTCCTGATATGTTCTATGAATGGTTAGTTATGCCTTTCGGGCTAACCAATGCTCCAGCATACTTCGTAGATCTTATGACTCGTGTGTTTCGGGAAGTTCTGAATAAATTTGTGCTTGTATTCATTGATGATATTTTGATCTATTCTAAGACTAAAGAAGAGCATGCCGAACATCTTAAAATCGTATTGGAAATATTGAGGAGAAATGTTCTATTTGCAAAATTTCCCAAATGCCACTTCTGGGTCAATGAAGTCAAATTCCTTGGCCATATTGTTAATAAAGAAGGGATTTCGGTAGATCCTAGCAAATTTCCGCTATTCTTAATTGGAAACAACCCACTACTCCAAGAGAAGTTCGAAGCTTTTTGGGTTTAGCAGGCTATTACCGGAAATTCTTTCAAGATTTTTCTAAGTTGGCTAGTCCGTTGACTAAGCTAACAATGAAAAATGCAAAGTTCATTTGGACTTCAGAATGTGAAGAAGTTTTTCAGGAGTTGAAAAAGAGATTGACTACTGCTCCTGTTCTAACTATTGTTAACGGGAACCAAGGCCTATCTGTCTATACCGATGCATGTGGTGAAGGGGTATGTGTAGTATTAATGCAAAATGGAAAGGTGGTTGCCTACGCGAGTAGACAATTACGTCCGCATGAGAAAAACTACTTGACGCACGATTTGGAACTTTTGGCTGTTGTTTTCGCTTTGAAAATATGGTGACGCTATCTTCTGGGTAAGAATCTTTTCAGCTTTCCTAACAATTTATGAACTAGCTTAACTAAAGAAATATACCTAATAAACTCTCTTTGTTTTAGGTGAAAAATTCGAATTATTCACCAACCATAAATCCTTGAAATATCTTTTCACCAAGAAGGATTTGAATTTGCGACAACAACGTTGGTTGGAATTTCTGGCATCTTATGACCTAGATATCCAATATACACAGGGAAAAGCCAATGTGGTTGCTGATGCTTTAAGTAGGAGACATGTTGTTCTTGCATATCTTGTTATCACTCCTACTCTCTTTGAGAAGATCGCAAGACAGCAATATGAAGATGAGTTTCTTCGGGGAATTTATAAAAGAATTTTCCAAGGAGAAGACACTAGTTTTGAGATGGATAATAGAGGAGTAATAAGATTAAAAGGCAGGATTTGTGTTCCAGACTTCCCTGATCTGAAACGTGAAGTATTGGACGAATGCCACAAGTCCAAATTCAACATCCATTCAGGAGTCTGTAAAATGTATCGAGATGTTAAAAGAACATTCTGGTGGAAAACGATGAAGAGAGACATATCTATTTATGTTAGTCGCTGTGCTACTTGTCAGCAAATCAAGAGCGACCAAATGAAAGTGGCCGATTTACTTCAACCTTTGGAAGAACCGAAATGGAAGTGGGATCAGGTATCGATGGATTTCATCGACGGGTTGCCACGAACCAAGAAAGGCAATGAAGCGATTTGGGTTATTGTGGATCGTCTAACCAAAAATGCTCATTTCATTCATGTTAAATCCACTCGGACTACGGCAAGCTTGGCAGGTATATATATAAAGGAAATTGTTTGCCTCCATGGTATTCCCAGTAGTATAGTGAGTGATCGTGATCCGATCTTCACTAGTAGATTTTGGGAAGCATTTCAGGACGCATTGGGAACGAAATTAAATTTCAGCACTGCTTATCACCCACAATCTGATGGGCAGACTGAAAGGGTTAACCGAATTTTAGAAGACCTACTGCGTGCTTGTGTTCATGATTTTGGTGGTTCTTAGGAGGACCATTTGCATGTGGTTGAATTCTCATATAATAACAGTTATCATGCCAGTTTAGAAATGGCTCCTTTCGAAGCTTTATATGGTCGTCCGTGTCGATCACCTACATGCTGGATCGAATCAGGTGATAGACTTGTTCTTGGACCGGATATGATAAAAGATGCCACTGAGAAGGTAGATTTTATTAGAAAGAAGTTATTAACTACCCAAAGCCGTCAGAAGAGCTATTATGACCGACGAAGAAGAAATTTGGAATTTCAAGTTGGAGATTCTGTATTTCTAAAAGTATCTCCGATGCGGGGTGTATTGAGATTCGGGAAAACTGGAAAGTTGGCACCGCGTTATATTGGTCCTTTTCCTATTCTAGAAAGGATTGGTTCTCTAGCATATAGAGTGCAGTTACCCAGCTGGTTGTCTGGCGTACATGATGTGTTCCATATTTCTAATCTTCGGAAATATGTGCATGATCCAGATGATATTATTGAAGAAGCTGCTCAGCAGGATCTAGAAATCACTCCTAACTTGGCAGTTAGAAGGGAACCGATAAAAATTGTTGATCGTGATGAGAAGCGATTAAGAAACAAGATTGTGAAATTGGTCAAAGTTCAATGGAGTGGCGATCCAAAGGACTGTACTTGGGAGACCGAAGATAATATGAAGAAATCGTATCCCAATTGCAGAATTGACATCTCGACTTAAAACTGTAAGTCATTTCCTTATTTATAAATTCGTCTATTCTTTGTTTACGTTTCTCTCTCTTCCAATTTCGAGGACGAAATTTTCTTAAGGAGGGGATATTGTAACATCCCGAAAATTATGAATTTAAATTTTAGTAATGTATTTGAACTTTTTGAAATTTAAATTGAAAAGTTATTAAGAAATAAAATATGAACAAAATTTAGTGTTTTTAGTTAAAACTTTTAATAGAATTAAAACAAATATTGTAATAAAATCACATAGTTATTTAATGTTAATAACTAAAACCACTTTTCTTTTTAACAAAGTAAAATAAGAAATTGTGATGGATGAGCTTTTAATAGAAATAAAATTGTTAAGGTAAGTTATGATGAAATTATAAAATTTAAATAATAGAATCATAATCTAACATATGAACAAATAAACATTTGAACAAATAAACAAATAATTAAACAAATGAACAAATGAACAAATATTAAACAAATGAACAAATGAACAAATAATTAAACAAGATAAC
Source organism: Allium cepa (assembly GCA_030765085.1). NCBI lineage: Eukaryota > Viridiplantae > Streptophyta > Magnoliopsida > Asparagales > Amaryllidaceae > Allium > Allium cepa. Next base: position 770,179,049 of record CM060937.1, on the reverse strand, counting down.
AAAACAGTAAGAAGAAATATAAACTGTAAAAAGAAAAGAAAACCCTTCCATTTAACAAGATAAGGTAAGTTTGTATTAAATAAAAATAAAAATAAATAAATGATAAAGTAACATTACCTGTAGGTGTACAAGGAGGCATGAAGCATTTAATGCTATACACTTCAGCAAATTTAAAGTAAGATTTCCTGTATAAAACATACAAGGAAAACACTACATCACATACTTTCATTAAATGATTTCAAACACGCCTATACACAACGTACAAAGCTAGTATAATATAATTATACAAAAGAAAGATGCTCAATGCTGTCTAAAAAAAAAACTGCACATCCCTTTATATATAAGTGAGTAGCCTCCAAGTTTGTTCAAGAATTTTTACTGAAGAAAGAAAAAAATAAACAAGCAAAGATCAGAAATGAAAAAGAAAAGGGAAACATTACTTTATATTTCAAAGTAGAAAATAAATTACTGAAGAAAGAAGAAAAGAGAAGAGGAACAAACTACAGTTCAAAGAAAAATCAATATAGCCTCTGTTTAAACATTAGCTAGGTGAGTAAATTTACTGTTTGGATATTAAAAATTTGTGTATTAGATTTGTGAACAGTTTGCTTAGCTATGTAAGTTTTAAAGGATAACTCTGCATATGTTTGTGATATCTCTTCTTCTAGTTTTTGGTTTCAAAACAGAGTGAAGTAGAAAAATAGAATCAAAACATTTCCATACGAACATTTTTAACTTAGGATTCTTAAAACAAAATAGGTTGTGTAAACTTAACTCACAGTTTACAATTTTATTTTAAGTTTGAAGTGAAAACTTTTGGCTGTGCAACCTCAAACCTTACAGTAAAACAAAATGATGATAAATTCAAGTATGATAAATCATTGATTTGATTGTATAATTCGAGTAAGTATACAAAAATAGGATTTTTAAACTAAATATGATGATTTTTACTTGGGTATCTTAGGAGCAGTTCATATTTTAACAAATGTTGCTTTTAAATCAATTCCTGTTAAACAAAAGATTTTTGAATGTTGCAATTTCGCGTGGAGCTAGTTTAATACTCAATAATGTTAAGAAAAATATTAAAAAATTTGATTACTGCAAGAATTTTTAGCACGAGATTGAAATAGGGTTTGAGAACCCATTTTCGTTCATGTTAAAAGAAATGGTCGCGGACGGTTCTGGGGTGCATCGAGTTGGACGAGGTAATGGGGGTTAGCTTCGTGAATGACCGGAGGTGATGTGACTGGGGCGACGCGGTGTCAGATGGACGGCGTCGCGAGGCCGAGGTGATTGGGGATGATGCATTCGTATGGTTGGCGCATGCTTCAGGCAAATTTCGATTTAGACAATTTCGTGAAGAATTAAGTTTCGATCTCGTATGGTGGGATGCATCGTGGTTTGCTGGCGATCGAAATGGCCGCTGGAGTGACGCCGTGACGATGTGCACGTGCACAGCGTTCGTATGGGTACAGGCAGTTGTCGTGTGTGTTTGGCTTCGGGAGAGACTCGAAAATTTTCGTGTAATGCTTCAGGTTGTGTTCGTGTTTGAGAGAGAGTTCCCCTGAGGCTAATTTTAGTTAGCTAAAGTTTAAACTTGAAAAAAAACAAAAGAAACTGGAAGAAGTAAAGAAGAAGAGGCATGGGGAAGAAGAGAAATGGGCTATGGGAGAAGACGTGATGGAACCGGGGCGGACGCGAGTGAAACACTGTTTTTACTCGGGTTGTTTTATATGGGCTAAGCCCATTCAAATCTTTAAGTCAGAAACGTTAAGAAAATTTTGTGTTTTGCAATATAAACAATTTAGATTTTGTTAAGTTAAATTATTTAACAAATGCTTTAGAATTTGTTGATTCTTTAATTAGGTAAAGAAAGTTTAAAATAAAAATTTATTTAACCCTTTAATTAAATGATTAAATTTTAAAAGAAGAATTTTAAATTAATTTACATTAAAATTTTCAATGTAACAATAAATTAATTTTTAAAGTATAAAACAGATTTTCAAATGGAAATTAAGGTAAATGATTTTTATCAATAGTTTTGAAAAGGAATTTAGAATAATTTAAATTTTGTGATTAAAATTGATTTAATAAACAATTAAGTACTCAAATAAATTTATAATTAAGAATTTATTGATTTGATAAAGCAAGTTAATTAATTTAATTAGCAGTTAATTAAAATAACTAATTAAGGAAAAATCAATGTATCAAGATGATTAAGATTTATTTATTTATCATTAAGAATAATAAATCATTGATTGAATAATCAACAAAATAATTATTTGGTTAATTTATCTCATTCGTTTTGATTGGTAAATAATTAACTATTGTTGTTAACTTATATTGATATCTCTGTTCTGTTTGTAATTCTGTATGATGTAATTGCCATGTTATTGCACTGTGATTATGATTTGTTCTGTACTGATGTGAAAACCCTGTTGTCCGTAAAACGACATTTAAACTTCGATGCGACAGGGAATCGGATTTCAGTGGGTTATCCGAAACCCACATCGAACCTGTGAATATTTGTGAATGACATCCACATGTTTTAAATTTTGACACTCACTATTCGAATTAGCCGGGAAAGGACCTTTAGGTTGTATAACCCATTTCGAATATGTGATTCGACGTTATGGATAGCATTTGAAGACCGGTGTTGAAGACCGGATATTTGCGAGAGCGATAGGATGACCTGTCGATTGACTCTGCACCGAGTTGCTCCGGTATAGAGTTCTCCATATGTGATGGGGAATCCGATCAGGATTGTGGATATCCGGATTGCAAGGACTTCTTTGGAAGTGCCTTCAGTTCTGTTCGAGCCCGGAACAGACTTGTATGGATTGTATGTGTGACATTACAAATTGAGATATAAAGCAGATTTCTTTCAAATATATTTCTGTTGGTGGCGGAGAAATTATTCTCTTAGCTTAACACCCTTCTCTGAGACGTACGAGCTCAGAGGTTATATAGTTGAAGGTTATCAGCAATATATTCCCAATTTGGTAATGTGACATGTTGAATGTTGCTATGAAATGGTCATTGTGTTGATCATTTATGATAGGATCATTTGTTTGATCGTCTATCTTGGTGATCATTTCTATGATCATTTGTTGACCCAAAGCACAGCTTTTGTATAAAGGGTGGCTTTGTCGACGAGACTTCGTCGGAACTCACACCCCGAAATGGTCAAAACAGGAAAGATGCAGCAAGGTTATTGGGGGTAGCATCCCTTAGGGTATGTGCATTTCCTTCTGGATAGAAGTGGTATCATGGTATGGAGCCCAGATACTTAACTTATGTTGATATCGCAGATATATATATATATTACTTTGTGATTTGTTGCTGGGGCCCCGGTTAAAGGTTGGTTACAACCGGGAGATGGCATACTCGTGTCAGTAGTTACCCAGTTAGGGGTAACCCGGCCTTGTGTTGGCAGAGATCCGTTTTGGTTCTCGAGGACGTCCTTCCAGAGGCGTTCTCATGTGGCAATGGAAAGTTCCTTGGCCTGACCATTTGTTGGAAATCCAAAGAAACAATACGAAACCCTGTACGGTTTTAGTTGTAGAACCTGTCATGTAGCGTGGCGGTAACCTGCCACAAAACATGGTAGCTATAGTAGGCATAGTTCGAAATGTTTATGCTGGCTAAGATTAATATTCTATTTTCGAAATGATTTACTTCACTATGCACTAGTATAATATCAAAGAATTCTTTTCTCGTACCAAGCATATTTAACTATCATAAGAAGAAATCTCCTCCAATTCTGCGTTTGCATTGTGTGTGTGGCGGGAGGTCTTATGGTAGTTCCATTTTTAAAAGCATACCAAAAATTCTTTTATAAATCTTGTTTTATTTAAATGCAACTGTTTTTGTTTACTCACACCAGTCCCATGACTGATCCGGAGTTCATTGTTTTCTTTCCTAAACTCTGGGTGCCCATTATTTCCACACGGGCAGCCTAGTAGCAGGTTTCTGTATTTTGAAGGAGCAATATTTGGGAGCTCTTATCTTGGAGATATCTTAGGAGCTATTGGAGATTTCAGGTGTTAGCTTTTGGGAGTTCGTTATCACCTCTCTCATTAGAGGACTTTTGGATATATGATCTCTGTTATATTAATCATGATGTTGTATTTGGAGTTGTAGTGTATGTATTATGTACTCTGTTGCAGTATGGATATTATGTTGATGTTGTAACTATGATGATATTTATGATATTGATTCTGTTCCGCTGTTTTATATTCATCTAATTGTTGTTATAAGCTCCGGCGATGCAAATTTGGTGTTGTTTATCGAACATCGAGTTTGGATCGTCACAATGCTTCTCTCCTCTAAACCACACAACCATCATTTATCACCATCTTTTAGCCCATGGCCATCCCTCATCTCCTCGATTATGGTGCTCATTACCCAAGCCCTATCTCCCCTTCCTTCATCATTTCTTCCTTTTTAGGTGTTAAACCATCTTCTCTAAGCGTAATAAGAACTTTGGTATAGTTTGGTGGAGATTGAATATGATTTACATAGTTTTCTATAAAGATAGAGAGGAGGAAGAAGAGACGAAGGTGCTATTAGAGAGCATGGAAGAAGAAGAAGAAGAAATTGAAGAAGGATGTAACAACCCGGGATTTCGCATCAATTAATTATCGTCATTAAACGATTAATGGTAATAGCTAATTGCTATAGGGAGTTTTAACTGGGTTGTAATTCTTCTAAAAATTTTGTTAAAAAGTTATGCGGGCTTTCAATTTAATCTTGGCACATGTTTTGTGTTGGTGCCGTGATAATTTTCAAAACCTGTCCCCCCTTATTCATTTTTGATCGCATCCCTAAAACAAAAAAAACAAAAAAGAATGGCAGCTCGTTCTTTCTTCAAAAATTAGGGTTTTGAAAATATTTGAAGACGCCGACTTTACTTAGATCGATTAAGTTGATATTCGAGAGGAGTTTTGATCGATCGTTTCCTCATTGCTCACTTCAGTTGTGCATTTGCCTCGTTGAACAGAGGTGAGTGATTTTATTCACTCATATCTAATTTAAACCGCTGTTTTTATAACATTTGATTTCCTAATTTGTGTCCGTCTAATTGTTGGTCGACTTCATTCCGGCAGTTTGATTTCGTTTCGATGTTGATTTTGAATTGGACATTTTTCTTGGTCATCACTGTTTCAATTTTGGGTTTGACGATATTAATGTCGTTCGTAACCACCACGATCTCGATTTTTGTTGACTTTGGTCATTTGAATTGATTATGTTGATTTTATGAAAATATTTGGGTTTGACATTATCTTGAGTTGAAACAGCTGTACCATGATTTTGGAACTTGCACGATTCTGTCTCACTGCCGTGTTGGTGTTACACTTGTGCTTGTTGACAGTGATAATCTTTTTGCTCTGTGGATTTGATGATTCCTTGTTTACCAAGGCTCTGACTTCGGCCTCCGTGTTTGAACTTGTTTCTGACTCGTTCCAATTCGGGTATATTTGATTACTTGATTCATGGCATCGATTTTGAACTCGTTGGTTTCCTTGATTGATATGGTTTCGATTCAGAACGATTTGACCTTTCCTTGGTCGTTACAGTAGCTCTGCATTGTTATAGCTATGCAATTGTGGTCACTGCATGTTGCGTTGCTTAATTAAGTGGTAAATTTTAGTCATGGCCTCACTGTAGTAAAATGCTTTATATAATGGGTTATATTTGATGAGTCAAGTTATTGAAATGTGTGTGCATGTATCTTGTGATGTGCAGGTGTCTTAAGTGGCATGCGTACCCTATGGAGTGTGAGAATATGTCAGGCATTTCATTTTTGTTTTGTTTATATTTTCTACATAAAGTTTTAGACAACGAAATTGTATTTTAGTTTTGCAATTTATGTTTGCAAATTGGTCATTTTATAACCTGTAGCATACTTGACTATTTGGTTACCAGATCATTTGAGCTTCATGTGCACTGATCAATTCATAATTGTGGTCTTTGTTTTCTTGATGTTGTGGTTTTCGGTGCACATGCATGCTTCCCAGACTTTTGTTTGCTACATTTTGTAGTTGTTGTTAGCATGTATATGTGTATACATGTTGTTGCCAGTTGCCTCTGTTGGGTACTGATTCTTCTGTGCATTTTGATGTTGTTGAGCCACTTTATTGTGAGGCCGTGCTTGCATCGTACCTGTTTTATTTGCTCTTGCACTCCTATGTGCACTGCTCTAGCTTGTAGTGTGTAAAACTGCCAGTTCATGGTGATATTTACACTGCTTGTATACATGTATTCTTGTTCTTTTGTCACTACTGCACTGTTTTGTTGCTGTAGTTGAGTTGAGTCAGTGACTTGAACTTTTGCATTTTGATTGTGGTTTGGTGCCTTCTTGAATTTTGCAGTATTATTGTACATGATTGCATCTTTGAATCTGGGTAGCTTGTCACTGTGTTGCACTTTGCTATGCAGTGTCACTGTATTGGTTTCATGAGCATTTGGATGTTCAGGGTGCGTGCACAATTCATGTGTTGCCAACCTGTGTCCTTTGTACCTTGTTGTTCCATTGGTGCATTGCATCATATATTTGTTGCATCAATTCTTGGTATTGCTGTTAGCTTTGTTTTGTTCTTGCAGTTTTGTAAAGTCATGATAGTAATGACTTGACCTTCGCATTTTGTTATTGATTTGGCTATGCAGTCTCGACTATGTCTCCTGTTGTATTACGCTGTACCTGTTTTGTGCCTTCATGTGCATGCCGAGCCTTGTTGGCATCATTGGTGCACTAACTTGAGTCTTTGCCATTGTTGTTTTACTGTTTCACTTGATGCCATTCCTTTGGTGCAGTTTCATGTGGCCCCCTCTGTTTGCTTTCACCACTTTGCGCTGTGGTTTCTCTGACCAATCTAGGTTGGATCTTTTGATTTTTCTGGGTTATCATTTGCTGTTAATATTTGGAGTTGTGCTGATATCATATGTTGTAGTGGCGAGGTAGTACATGCGAGCGTGTACTGCAGCCAAAACAGTATTGGTTTTTAATTGATATATCAATTGCTTGAATTGTTCGTGTGTCCAATTCAATATTTTGAAATTGTATTTTGATTTGATTTAATTTGATCATTTTGTTGCAATCTAATTATCTACTAGATAATTAGATTATGTGTTTTCTAATTATCGTATTGATAATTAGATTTTGTTGTTTATGCTGTCCACTGGCTAGGGTTTTGCTTTGGCCACTTGTTGTTAATTTTCGTTTAGGCAATTCTATTGTTTCCAAATTATCTTCTTTGATAATACTTCTATTTATCTTTTTTGATGATTTGATTTTTTCTAATTTGTTGTTTAACGCTGTTACGCGTTATATTTACCGTTATCCGATTCCTCATTAATGGATTGGATAGGTGAGATTTATTGTGACTATCGTCTATTTGATTATTTAATTATTATTGCTTCCGTGCATTAATAATTGAGTTTGAATTAGACTGACCCTTGTATTATTTTCTTTTGAGTTTAATACTCGGGTCAGACCGAGTTATTTCAGGTTGTTGATATCTTGCTTTGGGTTGCTGCTAAAGCTATGAAGTCTTTTCATATCTTTTGGAGTAGTCGTTGATATTTTATAGGATGATATGTATTCATGTATATTATTTACAATAATGTACTTATATATGTAACTTCCAGTGTCGACAGTTGTAGTTGTATCATATGTATTGTATCACATGTATTGTAACTGACTTCAGTTGTGTGTGTGTGTGTGTGTGTGTATGAGACTTTATATTATATGTGTTCTGTGTTTAGCTTATCTGTGTTAATATTATATATATTGTCCGAAACTATTATGAACCATCGTAGTTCGTTTTATACTGGAATTGGATATGTCGAAGGGAGTAAATAAATAAGAGATGGAAAAAAAGAATATATACCACTCCTATCGAGATAACCAACACTAGTGCAAGACCTAACTACGAATGGCCGTTCCTATGCAGCCTTATCCTTCGTAATAACGGACAGTATTTCTATAAATACTCTTTGTTATTGTGAGCATAGAGGTGGGGCGCCACAGTTGATATCAGAGCGAGGTGTTTATGGACATAATATAGAACATGACTTAGATGGAACATGTGTTACAACTATTTGTTGATGTTTTTATTTGTGCCTTGAGCCAAAACTAAAGCTTTGAAATTAGGATGAAATTTTTAAATATCTTTATTTAAAATAAAAGTGAAATTGTGTTTTGATGATAGATTAATTTGTGTTCTGTTTATCAGAGTGCGCAGCGGAAACAATGAGACTGCCTTCGTTGAGTACAGCTGACAACCTTTTTGATTTAAAAATCAAAATATGAAAATGAAGTTAAATTCAATGTGTTATTACATTGATGTGTTTACATTTTTTTTCTTTGAAAATTTCGAACCCAAGTTGATGATCCGAAGCGATTGCGGTTATGTGATTCTGTTGAGATTTTTGCTGTTTAAATTATCTTCATTGAAGGTATAATCGAGTGATTTCTTTGCTCATCTTTCAGTGTTCGTGCAAATATGAGTTGCACGTTACTGCATTTGAGTTTACGTTGAATGGTGTTTGGTTCTAAAACGTATTTTGTTGCCGTTATTTTTTATAACAGGATTTTTACACTGGTATTATATTTTGATGCGAATTATTTGGATGAGATTTTGACTATAAAAATTACTGTCGCTTTGACTTCAGTAACCGTCAAATTTAAAAGTGGATTTTCAAACGGTTAGCCTGCAATGTTGATTTGATACCCGTTTTTACGGTGTTTTGAGAAGTGGAATTTCCTCGTTGAAATTGCTAATGTTGTTGCTTTTTTAATCACGGATTTGCAAATCGTTTTAAAATAAAATTGTTTCCAAAAATTATACAGTTTGCGCTTTCAAAAGAATGAGGAAGCGATTTAAATTCTTCAGCAAAATTGAGGACTATGAACCTTCACATTTACCGATTCGCTTAATTCCGAACTAGTCCGTTTGAGAACGTAAAATGTTATTTATTTAAAATACACAATTTTGCACTTTCAAAGAAACGATGAAGGGAGTTAAACGATTTAGTAAAAAAAAGTGGTATGGGACATGTGCATTCACTATTTCGGTTAATTTAGGACTAGTTAATTGAAATATTTGTTGTTTGATGATTTTGATGATTTTCGTGTGCTTTCGAGCCACTATGTTGGACCTACGGGTTATATGATGGACCTTCGGGTCAAATACCAGTACCAGACCTTCGGGTCATATGTTGAACCTTCGGGTCATTTGTTTGGCGCCAAAAATATGATGACGGTACTTGGTAGGCTTCGGCCATATGTTGTTGCACGTGCGGCGTAGCTTAGACTCGCCATATGATGGGATCGATCCACCTTTTATGTTGATTTTCTAGATTATCTTAATTGATTTTTAGATATTTGTTGTTTCTAATTATTTGCAGGTAATTAGATATTTGCTGTTATGAGTTCTAATTATCTTTGTTGATAATTAGATATTTACTGCTATGAGTTCTAATTATCTTTGTTGATAATTAGATATTTGCTATTATGAGTTCTAATTTTCTTTGTTGACAATTAAATATTTACTGTTATGAGTTCTAATTATCCTTGTTGATAATTAGATATTTGATGTTTTCTGATTATCGTTCTTGATAATTAGATATTTGTTATTTTCTGATTATCGTTTTTGATAATTAGATATTTGTTAATTTGGGATTTCTGATTATCGTTGTGATATCCCGGAATTCTAGACATATGTGATTGATAAATAATTGGGTTAATTAATAAAAATACTGAATTGTAAATTTAACAAATGAATCTAATCGTAAATATTTATGTTTGGATAAATATTTATTTGATCATATCTTAATATAATTACTTAAAATTAACAAAGTATTCTTTTAAAAATAAGCAATGATGATTGTTTATATAAGTAAATTATATAAATTAGACAAAATTGTTAATTTTCAAACCAATAATATTATGTGTTATTTTAAGTTAAATAGGGTTAGAAAGAAAAATAAAATAATATATCTTAAATATATGTTATATTGATTTGATCAAAAACATAAGTTATGTATAAATAAATTTTTGTATAAATTCATATGTAAATTAAAAAAAATCTAAAGCTCATTTATATAAAATAAATACACAATATATTTATGTGAATATTATATAATTACATACATAGCTTAAATAAATTATTAAAAATAAAAGTAATATTTGTAAATCTTTAATTAAGCATTTAAAATACTTGTAAACATTTTGATACATGCTAGAGACAATTGTAAATCAATATGCATATGTGTAAGTTAATTAAAAACATGAAGGGACAAGTGGCATTTCCCTTGGTAATTTAATTTAAAATCAAAATTTGTAAAGATATATGAAGAAGAAATTTATCATCAGCCAAAAATCTCAATTTTCTTCAACCATAATGAAACAAATCAAGGATCTAAAGAAAGAAACAAAATCTGGGAAAAAAAAAAGAATTTTAGAAGAAGCAAATGAAACCTGAAATATGAGATCTGGAGATAGATAATCCAAGAAATCAGGGGCAAAGGGGAATTCAACAGCAATGCTAGATGTAAAAACTTCAACAAGCATTTCAAAAGATTCAGCATGCAAAATAAAATTCAATTCAACATCAAGAGATTTTCAGATATCAAAACCCTTTCCAAACTATCCTCTGTTCTATGCTTTTACAAGAACAGGTGAGTTAAACTGATACTTGTTTCAAAATCTATTGAACAATCTGATGCATGCAACCTATATATGAAACAAGTATGATAAATTGATGTCTGATGGTTTAATTTCCTTTGTTCTTCCTTAATCTGAGGGAAGATTTGTTTGAACCATGTCTGTTAAATCATTTGAATATTGAGCCTGCAACAACTGAAGTTACTAACTCAAATCTACGATTGCATGAATGAATAGATATTGTTCAGATATATATAAATTTATTCACAGTTTGCATGTCTATGTGAATATGTGTATATCTCTGTTCTAAATTTCAACAATCCTAATTAAGTTCAAATTTTGTAAATCTCTTCACCTGATCATTCTAGCATGAAATACTTGAAAGAAAAATGTTAATAACAGTAAGTTCTTGTTTTTTTTTGTTTTAAAAAAAAAGAAAAAAATAGTGTTCTAAGTGATCTTATTTTAAAAAAAAAAATGCTGTAAGTTTAAGAATTACAGTGTAAATCAGAAATGGAAAAAAAATTTCGAACTTGAATGCATGTGGAAATATGGGTTTGTATAGAAGTACTTCATTCTGGAAAGTATCTGAAAATTTATACGTGTAATGTGGGTACATCAGTTTATTTATATTCAAGATCCTGTTCTCTGTGTTGTACAATCCCTGTTTTTCCTTTTAAAATCCAAATCTCTCTATCAAGGCAATGTTAAACTTTGATATCTAAATGAATAACGTTTGCTAATGTATGGTGATAATACTAAAAATAGTTTGAGGGTTTAAAATTTAATAAATTATTTTTAAAATGAAATAGCAGTGGGAAAAGTATATATACGATAAAAACCAACCAATCCAATTTCTGTTTGGAATGACATGAATGAATTAGTGAAGGAAAATCTTGATTTTTAACAAGCATTTCATGATTTTTAGATTGATAAATTATGGGAATTTATGAGATAATCATTTTGGGGTTTTTTGGCATTTGCCGTTGATCAAAGTGATGTGTGGGGTTGAGATTGTGGGTGAAGCTTGCTTGGGTGTTAGCGATGAAGGGAAAAATACGCTTGAATTTTTCTGATGATTGTATCGAGGGGAATTGGCTCAACTAGAGTTTTGTGTGGGTTTTTGTTTGGCATTGCTGTCTTGTCTTTTGCGACGCGAAGGAGAGGCAGGTGGTGATCGCGACGGGTGGATAAGGAGGCTCGTGACGTAGCGTTTCGGTGGTAGGGAAGGAGAGGTTCATCGGCGTCGGGTTTGATGGCTGTGGGGAAATTTTGGTGGATGTTGTTCCAGCAGGCTTCGAGTTGAAGCTTGAATTTTTGATTCGCGATAATATTTTGAAATCTGGGTTGAGGATCGAATTATTGAGGTCGCGTGTGATGGTTGTTGGGGGTTGCGATGATCGTCGCTGGCCAGTAGCGTCGTTGCATGTGCACCGTGCACGACCGTGTTGTGTGAGTTTCTGTTTTGAGAAGATGGGGTTTTGCTCAGGAAGTTCTCATGCTTTCCTCTGGTTCATCTCAAAGAGGGAATGGTTTTACTCGGGGTTTTATCCGGATGCTTGCCTGTTTTTGTTGTATAGCAGTAAAAAGTATATAGGGGAAGAAGAGAAGAACTCGAAGTCGGTTTCGAGTTGAATACGCGTCATAACCGAAGTAGCACTGATCTGGTTATAATCAAGGATTTAAATCACGTTTTTTCAAAAAAAAAGGGTTTTATAGAAAACCATGTTTTAAGGAAAATGATGATGGTTCTACTTGTTAAGTTAAACTTTAAGACAAATTAAAACTTAATTTTTGTAAATAAAATTAAGTATTAATTTAAATAATAATGTTTTAATTCAGGTGATTAGAAAATTGATAATAGAATAATTACTCGGTAGAAGTAATTAAAGATTAAATACCTAGTGAAATTTATCAAGGACTTTTGGTAATTGATGATTACCTAATGAAATTGATAAGAGGAACTTCTTAGTGAAGTAATGGATGGATAAATTATAAGTTGAAATTAATATAAGGAAAATTACTTAATAGAAAGTAATTAAAGGTTAATTACTTAGGAGAAGTAATTCATGATTAAATTACTTTGTGTAATTTTTAAAGAATTAATATAATTAATTAAGGAATTAATTAATTAGGGATTTGTGATTCAATAAGGTTAATTACTGTTTTAAGATTGATTAAGGCTGAGTAATGAAAGTGATTAATTAAAATTGTAATTTAATGGAGGTAATTAATTAAAGATTAATTACTGTAAAAAGGTTAAGGATAATTACTTTGAGTAATCAATTGAGAATTAATTACTTAATTAAGGAGGCTAATAAAAGGTGATTGATTAATTGGTTATAACCAATTAATATTAAGTAAATGATAATCTAAGTAATTAAGAATTATAGTTAATTTAATTAGAGATAAAATAAATTAACTTTTGGAAGTGATAAAACTTGCTTATAAATAATTGAATAATATTGCATGACTTAGACTGATTGATATATAGAATATGTTATTTGGATGCTATGTGTTATGAGACATTGAGATTTAACTGAAATGTTTTACATTTCTATTGATGATGAATTAATGTGGGTGACATTCTGTGTTTGGAGTTTGAATTGTGTTTCACCTGGACATCTGAATAAAATAGTATGGGATTCGAACGGATCGGAGTCGGGTATTAGTTAGTACCCGAAACCACTTCGATTCTTTATGAATTTCTATGTGAAATCAATATGCCGTAATGAAATGATGTAAGAGAATTTAACCTTTTAATCTAAGGTTTAGGTACTTAGAAATTGATGATGAAATGAGTAATGTCTTTATCGACTTGTGAACTTGTAAATTGATATAAGTTACCCGGGTTCATATCAGTTGTATGCTTTGGTATTCATGTTAGATGGGTTTACTCATGCTGGTTTCCAGCCTGACCCGGGTGTTACTTTGATGTAATGCTCGGGTCAGACCGAGTATTACAGATTTTCAGGTAAGGACGTTCTAGAGCTGAAACGTATAGAGAGTTTCCACTATGATATTGTATATATCTGAGACATGTTAAATTGTATCTATCCAATGTTGTATAAAATTGTTGTAACTCTTATATATCGATGTAAAATTGATAGATAAAGTTTTCTTTGGTAATTAATATTATTGATATTATATTTTATCCGCTGTGATTGTGAGATTGTGTGTTTCTTTTCTGTTCTTCTTCTCTTTCTTTTCTTCTTTTCTCTAACTATCTGGAATTTTTAGGATCGGAATTTCCCGGTCATTACAATCGTTTTTGATAATTAGATATTTGTTGATTTGAGATTTCTGATTACGTTTTTGATAATTAGATATTCGTTGATTTGAGATTTCTGATTATCGTTTTTGATAATTAGATATTTATTGTTTTGAGATTTCTGATTTTTGATAATTAGATATTTGTGTTTTCTGATTATCGTTTTGATAATTGGATATTTGTTGTTTTCTGATTATTGTTTTTTGATAATTAGATATTTGTTGATTTGAGATTTCTGATTATCGTTTTTGATAATTAGATATTTGTTGATTTGAGATTTCTGATTATCGTTTTGATAATTAGATATTCGTTGATTTGAGATTTCTGATTATCGTTTTTGATAATTATATATTCATTGATTTGAGATTTCTGATTATCGTTATTGATAATTAGATATTTGTTAATTTGAGATTTCTGATTAACGTTCTTGATAATTAGATATTTGTGTTATCTGATTATCGTTTTGATAATTGGATATTTGTTGTTTTCTGATTATCGTTTTTGATAATTAGATAATTGTTGATTTGAGATTTCTGATTATCGTTTTTGACAATTAGATATTTGTTGATTTGAGATTTCTTATTATTGTTTTTGATAATTAGATATTGGTTGATTTGAGATTTCTGATTATCGTTTTTGATAATTAGATATTCATGATTTGAGTTTTCTGATTGTCGTTTTTGATAATTAGATATTTGTTGATTTGAGATTTTTGATTATCAATTTTGATAATTAGATATTCGCTGATTTGAGTTTTCTGATTATCGTTTTTGATAATTAGATATTTGTTGATTTGAGATTTCTACTTATCGTTTTCGATAATTAGATATTCGTTGATTTGAGATTTCTGATTATCGTTTTTGATAATTGGATAATTGTGTTTTTTGATTATCTACTTGATAATTAGAATTTGTTGAGAATTTGTGAATTTCTTTTATGAAATTAAACGATTTCTTTGGAATTTGTATTCTTGACCATATTTTTCTAGCTTAACCAGTTTATGTTAGAAAAATAATTTTTATTCACGACTTTAATTATGCAAATTGGAGGGACGCAATTTTTATAAGGAGGGGAGTCTGTAACAACCTGGGATTTCACATCAATTAATTATCATCATTAAACGATTAATGGTAATAGCTAATTGCTATTGGGAGTTTTAACTGGGTAGTGATTCTTTTAAAAAAATTGTTAAAAAGTTATGCGGACTTTTAATTGAATCTTGGCCCATGTTTTGTGTTGGTGCCGTGATAATATTCAAAACCCATCCCCCCCTTATTCATTTTTGATCGCAACCCTAAAACAAAATAAAATGAAAAAGAATGGCGGCTCGTTCTTTCTTCAAAAATTAGGGTTTTGAACAAATTTGAAGGCACCGACTTTACTTAGATCGATTAAGTGGATATTCGCGAGTAGCTTTGATCGATTATTTCCTTGTTTCTCACTTCGACTATGGATTTGCACTCGTTGAACAAAGGTGAGTGATTTTATTCACTCACATCTAATTTAAACCGCTGTTTTTATAACATTCGAATTCCTAATTTGTGTTTGTCTGATTGTTATTTGACTTCATTTCGGCAGTTTGATTTCGTTTCGATGTTGATTTTGAATCGGTCATTTTCCTTGGTCATCACTGTTTCGATTTTGGGTTTGACGATATTAATGTCGTTCGTAACCACCACGATCTCGATTTTTTTACTTTGGTCATTTGAATTGATTATGTTGATTTTATGAAAATATTTGGGTTTGACACTATCTTGAGTTGAAACAGCTTTACCATGATTTTGGAACTTGCACGATTCTGTCTCACTACCGTGTTGGTGTTGCACTTGTGCTTGTTGACAGTGATAATTTTTTCGCTCTGTGTATTTTCTGATTCCTTGTTTACAAAGGATCTGACTTCGGCCTCCGTGGTTGAACTTGTTTCTAACTCATTCCAATTTGGGTATATTTGATAACTTGATTCATGGCATCGATTTTGAACTCGTTGGTTTCCTTGATTGATATGGTTTCAGTTCAGAACCATTCGACCTTTCCTTGGTCTTTACAGTAGCTCTTCATTGTTGTAGCTATGCAATTGTGGTCACTACATGTTGCGTTGCATACTTAAGTGGTAAATATTAGTCATGGCCTCACTGTAGTAAAATGCTTTATATAATCGGTTATATTTCATGAGTCAAGTTATTGAAATGTGTGTGCATGTATCTTGAGATGTGCAGGTGTCTTAAGTGGCATGCGTACCCTATGGAGTGTGAGAATATGCCAGGCATTTCATTTTTGTTTTGTGCATATTTTCTACATAAAGTTTTAGAAAACGAAATTGTATTTTAGTTTGGCAATTTATGTTTGAAAATTAGTCATTTTATAACCTGTAGCATACTTGACTATTTGGTTACCAGATCATTTGAGCTTCATGTGCACTGATCAGTTCATAATTGTGGTCTTTGTTTTCTTGATGTTGTTGTTTTCGGTGCACGTGCATGCTTCCCAGACTTTTGTTTGCTGCATTTCGCAGTTGTTGTTAGCATGTATATGTATACATGTTGTTGCCAGTTGCCTTTGTTGGCTACTTATTCTTCTGTGCATTTTGATGTTGTTGAGCCACTTCGTTGTGAGGCTGTGCTTGCATCGTCACTTGTTTTATTTTCTCTTGCACTCCTATGTGCACTGTTCTAGCTTGGAGTGTGCAACACTGCTAGTTCATGGTGATATTTACACTGCTTGTATATATGTATTCTTGTTCTTTTGGAACTACTGCACTGTTTTGTTGCTACAGTTGAGTTGAGTTAGTGACTTGACCGTTTGCATTTTGATTGTGGTTTGGTTCCTTCTTGAATTTTGTAGTCTTGTTGTACATGATTTCATCTTTGAATCTGGGTAGCTTGTCACTGTATTGGTTTCATGAACATTTGGATGGTCAGGTTGCGTGCACAATTCATGTGTTGCCAACCTGTGTCCTTTGTACCTTGTTGTTCCACTGGTGCATTGCATCATATATTTTTTGCATCAATTCTTGGTACTACTGTTAGCTTTGTTTCATTCTTGCAGTTGTGTTGAGTCATGATAGCAGTAACTTGACCTTTGCATTTTCTTATTGATTTGGCTATGTAGTCTCGCCTCTGTCCCCGGTTGTATTAGGTTGTACCTATTTTGTGCCTTCATGTGCATGCCGAGCCTTGTTGGCATCATTGGTGCACTGACTTGAGTCTTTCCCATTGTTGTTTACTATTTCACTTGATGTCATTCCTTTGGTGCAGTTTTATGTTGCCCCCTCTGTTTTCTTTCACCACTTTTCAGTGTGGTTTCTCTGACCAATCTAGGTTGGATCTTTTAATTTTTCTAGGTTATCATTTGCTGTTAATATTTGGAGTTGTGCTGTTATCATATGCTATAGTGGCGAGGAAGTGCACACGAGCGTGTACTGTAGCCAAAACAGTATTGGTTTTTAATTGATATTTAAATTTCTTGAATTGATCGTGTATCCAATTCAATATTTTGAAATTGTATTTTGATTTGATTTAATTTGATCATTTTGTTGCTATCTAATTATCTACTAGATAATTAGATTATGTGATTTCTAATTATCGTATCGATAATTAGATTTTGTTGTTTATGCGGTCCACTGGCTAGGGTTTTGCTTTGGCCACTTGTTGTTAATTGCCGTTTAGGCAATTATGTTGTTTTCAAATTATCTTCATTTATATTACTTCTATTTATCTTTGTTGATGATTTGATTTTTGTTCATTTGCTGTTTAACGTTGTTACGCGTTATATTTACCGTTATCTGATTCCTTATTAAAGGATTAAATATGTGATATTTATTGTGACTGTCGTCTATTTGATTATTTAATTATTATTGCTTCCGCGCATTAATAACTGAGTTTGAACTAGACTGACCCGTGTATTATTTTCTTTCGAATTTAACACTCGGGTCAGACCGAGTTATTTTGTAACGACCCGGAATTTGGGGCAATATCAATTTAATAATCCGTATTAATAATTAATTTGGTTTGATAATTTTTCTTCATAATTTTAATTTAAGTTGGCTAATTTAATCTTTTAAAGGTTAATAAATTTTTAATCTGGCAATATGGATAAGATTTATTTTTTTCAAAGCTAATAAAAATTTACTCCGTTTATAATATATATATTTGATATATATTGTGAATAGAAGAGCTTTTGTTTTAAATAAAAGATGAATTTTCAAATTATAATATATATGTATGTATATGATATAATTTGAGTTGTTTTGAAATTTAATTTAATCTGTTGATAATTTATATATGAATTGTAACTTAAAGCTTTGTTTTAAGATTTAGTATTTTTCAAAAGTTAATTTAAGGTTAATTCAATTTATTTTCAAAGTAAGATAATTGTTTGTTTTTTTAAAATATGATAGTTTAAAAAGGATTTAAATAAAGTTTTGTTTTGTTTTCTTTTTAAAGTGTTTAAATTTAAAAATGGTTACAAATGTGTGTATATATATAAATGTGTTAGATTTTTAAAATACATGTATAAGAGATTTATTTATATTATAATTAGTTTTAGAATATGTCCTTTAAAAAGTAATTTTTTTATATATATGTAAGTATTATCTACTTAGCAAATTAAATATGTAAGTTATATTTACATTCAAATAAAGTAAAAGAAATTTAATTAAAAATGCTAAAACATGTGTAACCATATTAAGCCTCTTAATAACACTTGTTAATCATTCAAGCTAAGTTGTGACAAATGTAAATTTTTAATCAACATGTGGCATTATTCTTATTTTGATTTTAATAAATGTTTTTAAGAAGAAACTAGTTTTATTTACACACACTTTCATTCCTCAGTACAAATTCTTTTCTTTCCCAAAACATTGTCTTCTTCTTCTTAACTAAATCTGAAAATTCCAAATCTGTAAATCAAGTTCTTCATATCAACAAAGTTCAAACCTGAAACACGAATTCAAATCTGCAAATTAATGTTCTTCACAATAATTCAACCTGCAACTTAAAAGGGATCAAAAGAAAATTTAAATCCTGCAATTATCAAAACTGCCATTTCAAATCTGCAAATTAAAGTGGAACTGTGATCAACTAAGCAACTTCAAGATCCATTTCAACTTTTAAAACAACAAATCGATGGCATGCAAAGTTTTTCTTCAGAAAAGCAAAATCAAAGCTATTTCAGATTTGATGTTCAAGTGCCTGGAATAATAAAAAGAAACCTGCTCTGCAAATTTGAACAGGCGAGTAAATTATATTTTAAAAACAGTTTTGATATAATCTATGATTGAATGTTGCATGCAAATGAATTTGGCTTTGATGAAGAATATTTGTTTACCTGAATGTATGTTTATAATAAAAAATATTGAATGCCTGGATATTAATACTGTTATTTGTACAGGTTTGATTTTCCTTTTTAAATTCAATGTCATCTTCTTGAATCATTGTTAGTTTGTGGTTTGCAAACAAGAATTGATTGAAATCATGTATCTTCAC
The DNA here is from genome assembly GCA_030765085.1 of Allium cepa. Lineage (NCBI taxonomy): Eukaryota > Viridiplantae > Streptophyta > Magnoliopsida > Asparagales > Amaryllidaceae > Allium > Allium cepa. The sequence continues at coordinate 770,159,626 of CM060937.1, read as the reverse complement.
TACCAAAAGTCATTCCAAGAATTTATAATAAGTATTCAGTTCAAATTTGTAAAATGACAGTGAAAGCCCAAACTTTTCACAAGAATCAACTTGCTAAATTTCGTGTTTACATTATAGGATTGTATTCGTGTTTGAAAATCATGAATTTTAACGTGCAAATCATAATTTTTAACGTGATAATCAACTGGGAATTTTAAATTGAACTATATCGGCAATTTGACGAGTTGCTGAAGATATACTCAATAATTTGAGTTAAAATTGAGGTAGTAGCTTGTTTTTAGATTGTTGATTATGGAAAAATGCAAAAGAATTTTTCTAATGAATGATTTGTTCGAATTTGAATCAATTAGGTTTTTAGAGTTGTTTGGTTTCGGCCGAACAGTAGAAGCTTTTGCGTCTTGAATTTTTGACCGAGTTTGATCGCATTTGGGGAAGTTGATGATTATGGTGTGGCGCATCTTCAGGTAGAACGGCGTGGTCTATCATCGTCGAGTTCATCGGCAATGGGGGTTTTGGGTCGAGTAGTTCTGCAGTTTTTCATGAGGAAGGTCGTATTTTGATTCGAACAAATGTAGTTGGATATGGGTTCGAATTCATGCTTGCACGCGTTCAGGTGACTATCATCGATGGTCGCGACGAACTTTTGTGGACGGCGACGTTGGTGCACGTGCACCGTGCACGGCATGGATCTGGGGAGTTCGAATTTGGGGAAGTTTGGATTGGGAAAGACGAGTTAAAACTCGAGTTTACCCTCGTGTATTTCAAGTTACGACTCAAAGCAGTGTTGAAGTTGTAGAGTAACTTGAGTGATTAAGTACTGTGTAATTATTAAAGTGCTAATTCAACTTGTTGTTGAATAAACCGAAGACAAGTTGTAAAAGTAACTCGAGTTTGAATAATTGAAAGATCAAGCTTTAAATTCTAAAACCAAGTTTATAAAGGAAACAAATTTATAAAAGGTTAAACTTATTCCTTAATATAAAAGTAAATCAATTTTTAAAAGTGTTAATTGAATTAAATTTTCAAATTTAAATTTGTTGACGATGGTTTCTTTTGAGAGTAATTTAACTTAATTAAAATTGAATTTTAAATTTAAGTGAGGAATGTTTTGAATTTGTATATTCAATCAAAGTTTTAAAGTAAATTATTAAGTAATGTTTAAAAACTAAGTTTTCAAATTCTATTTGAAATAAATAGGTTTAAATTTTGATAATTTAAAGTGTTCTAGATTTTAAATTGATTTCAAATGCGTTATTTCCAATTAAGGTTATTGTTATAATTTTGAAATCAAAATAGATTAATTTAATTTTAAGTTTTTAAAATTTGATTAAATTCAAATAATTTATTTATAGAAATAAATAAGGTTAAATTATTTGGATATAAATTTAATAATACTTAATAATTTGTTAATAAGTAAAAGTTTAATTAAGAATAATGTTTTCTTAATTAATTAAGGATTTTTGAAATATGAGAAGTTAATTAATTAATTAATTGTTTAATTAATTTTGAATAATTAGTTAATTATTTATTTAATTTTAAATATCACTTAATTATGGATTAATTAAGTGTAATTACTTAGTGAAGTAATTAATGGTTAATTATTTCATGTAATTATGGAAAGAGTAATTGCTTATGGAAGTAATTAAAGTTGAGGTGATTAATGGATAATCGCTAAACGTTATTAATTAAGGAATTAATCAATATAATTGTTTTGAAGTTAATTAATTATGGATAACTAATTAATTAAAGAATTAAGAATTATTTAATAATGGAATTAATTACTTGTTAAGTAATTAATTAAGGGAATAATTAAGATTTATTAATAAAAGTAATTAGAAGATAATTACTTATGTAAGTAATTAAGAGTTAATTACTTAGTCAATATTAGTTAGTTAATTAATGTGATTAATTGATTAGTGAATGTGATTAATTTAAGATTAACTACTATAGGTAATAAATTAAAATTTAATTAATCAGTAAAGTAATTAATTAAGGATTATTGTTTAACTGAATAATAATTACTTAGTGATGTAATTAAAGATTAATTAATTAGATTAATTAATCAAAGGATTAATATAATTAATTAAGAAGTTAATTAGTTAAGATAGGTAATTACAAGTTATTAATTACTGTTTATAATTAATAAGATGATTAATTACAAGTTAATTATTTAATTAATTAAAGTAGTTATTAATTAATAAGGATCATTAATTGATTAATGAAATTAATCAAGGTTGATTAATAAAAGTAATTAATTAAAGTATGATTAATTAATTGTAATTAATTGAGGATTAATGTAATTATTATAGTTAATTAATTAATGAAGGATCATTAATTATTGTAATTAATGATAGTAATTAAAGATTAATTACTGAGTATGGGTAAGGATAATTACTTGAATATAATTAAAAGATAACTAACCGGGGAAATTAAAGAGGATCATTAAGAGACGATTGATGAATTTGATTTGTAATAAATCAATGAAGTAGGATTTAGATAATCCAAGTAATTGAAGGATAGTAATTAATTTAATTAAAGGTTAATTAAATTGATTTAAGAGTTAATCAATTCTGCTTATGGATGATTTATTGATCTTGGATGTTTGATATTGGATGTTGAATGATATTGGGTGACTGGTTGATACTAGATGATTTGGATATCTCCGATATGTGATATGCTGCTTTGTGAGACGAATGTTTGATATGAATTGTCTATAACGATAATTTGATTCATCTATCTGTTTATATCATCCTGAACATAAGTTAATTGTTTAAACCCTTTAGTACAACTTGGACATAAAAATGGTGTTTCTTTTCGGTGAGACCGGGATCGGGTTTCCATATTTGGGATCCGAAAACCACATCGATTCCAATGAAATGTTAGGTCGTGAATCCAAGTGGAGCAAGTGAAGACTCGAGGTGTAAGAACTATACGTCAGTATAACTCTGTAGGTGATTCCGTAATGTGTTTGACGGAATAGTACTTATAGGTTCGAGATGGTGATTTAGAGTGCAAGGGCTATGGTCGTTGACTCTGAGGGTGATTCCAGAATGAGTGCAACGAGATAGTGCCTTCGGTTTCGTTCGAACCCGGAACAAACTTGTATGGATTGAACACATTCAGCACAACGTCAAGCGGGCGATGAGTATTCCAGGTGATGTGTCCTATAAAGGTAATCGCAGCGTCAAGCCTCATCAACCGAGAATGGCTAAAACAGGGGAGGTGTAGCAAGGCTTCGTGGGTAGCCCCCACTGGAAAGTGAGATTTACCCCTGTCAAGAGGTCCCTTTCTATTTCGGCTTAGTGTGTGGTTGGTCGCGCCAACCACGGGGTGGTCTTGTTCGGCACTGTCCAGTAAGGGATGGTTCCGGCCTTATATTGCAAGGGAGCGGGCGTACTCCTTGGTACGTTGATCTAGGCCACGTATTGTGACGGGCGGTACCCCAGTGGCCCTGCCATTGATGGAAACCCATTTTCCCTACGAGACCCTACGGTTTTGTATGTATTACCCACTTTGTGGCTAATAGCTGGAATTTAATAATGTAACAATTTCGGCTATTTCTTATTTACTTGAAAACCCTAGACACTATTATAATATCATTAGATTTCCTATCAAATTTTTTGGTTAGCGTAAGGTAAAAACTTTTCCATGTATATGTGTGGGAAGTCTTACGTGATACCTTTTCTTTTCAAAGATTTTTCTAAAGTTAAGCAATTTTAAACCGTTTACTCACACCAGACCCCTGTCTGACACGAGTGTTTATTTTCTGTTTTATTAAACTCTTGGGTACTCATATTATGTATGAGTAGTCAAGTGATTCGGCTTAGCTTGATGAATTTTGGAGGAGTTCTGGAGCCGGAGGCTTCATCGTGTAGATATATTATGGCTCCGCTGTTTTTGTATTGTAATGACCCGAAATTTTCGAAGCCGAAAATTCCAGATAGTTATGAAAAATAAGAAAGAGATAGAAGAAGAAGAACAGAAACACCAAACATCTCACAATCGCAGCGGATAAAATATAATAAATAATAATAGCTTACAAAAGAATACTATATCTGTTGATTACATTTCAATACGTCAGAGTTTCACATATATTCAAATGCTGGTCGTATACAATCAATTTATCATAGAATTACAATAATATAATTACAGCGGAATATTCTAAGCGATATTGCCATCCTGATTGCCTCCTGAGCTCCAGAACGTACCTACCTGAAAATCTGTAATACTCGGTCTGACCCTAGCATTACGTCAAAGTAACACCCGGGTCAGGATGGAAACCAGCGTGAGTAAACTCATCTAACAAGGAATACAAAGGATACAACTCATATAAACCCGGGGTCACTTATATCAATTCACAAAGCCACAATTTATTTTAGGCAATACATATTTCACACATCAATTTCTAAATACCAAACTTAAGTAAAATAATCCAATTCAATTCAAACATTTCATTCCTGTCTATTTCTTTCACAAAGCAATTTATAAAGATTCGAAGTGGTCTCGGGTATTTCATAATACCCGATCCCAGTCTCCTCGGAAACCCATGTTATCCTATCCCAAGTTAATTAAGGGAAATACACAACATCTCATATCAGAGATATCAACTCATTTAAACATCCAATACCATTCAATCATCCATAAGCGAAACTTAATCACATACAAATCAAGTCAATTGATTTGTGATTGAACTTCAAACCTCAAACCCTTAGATTCCTTCATTCAATATTGATTAATTCTAAATCAATTAATTAATCAATCAATCATTATTCATCTTAATTAATCATACTGGATTAATTATCTTTCAATTTCGTGCAAGAAATTATCTTTAATTAATCTCACGACATTAATTATTCTTAACCCATAATTAATGAGTAATCTTAATTACTTCGTAAATTAATTAACTATATTAATTACATTAATCCTTAATCACTTATATTAATTAATTTCCCATAAATCACTTATTACGGATTAATAAATCTTAATTACTCAAATCTTTAATTTCTTCATTAATTTTATAAGTCATTGATTTCCAATTGTATTTCAATTTATCTAAATCTAAATTAATTGTATTAATTAATCCACAGTATTGATCCTACTAGATTTATCTCCACCTAAAATTTTCCATCTTTTTTTATTTACTTCATTAAATAAATTAATTCTTCTTAATTAATTAGCTTAATTATCTCTCGATTAATTTCACAAAGTAATTATACTATTAGTTACATTAAGTAATTACCCATCGAACCATCCATTGATTATTCTAAATCCATCGAAAATTCATTAATTAACCTTAAACACTTATTAATCAATTCAAACCCTTAACTACTAAATTAATCTATCCAAATTATCAATTTATTGAATTAATTAATTATCCAATTTAATTACCCCACTAATTTGATGAATCACGATTATTAAATCCTTATTAACATTTAAGTTGGAAACATTTCTTATTTATGATTTAAGTTTTGAAATAACTTAAAACGCCAAATACTTCGAGTTAGGCAAAAATTAACTCGAAAACCAATCAAAAACTAAATTCACCAGATCTTTTGTTAACATCAAATAAATTCAACCATTCAACCAACTATTAAAATTTAATCGTTTAAATTTAAATAAATAAAATCCAACAAAGTGAGATTTACTAACCCTTTGTTTTTCTTTTTAATTTTCAATCCACCCAAACCAGCTTGTTTCCATCAGAAATCAGACCTTGTATAGTATTAAATGATTTTGTTAATATTGAATATATCGAACGATTAAATCCCCATTTGATAGATGTAATTAACTAACTACTTTAGTTCCAACTAGTCTTCCTTATCGAATTGTAAAAATTAAATAATTTGATTAATTAATTTAAACGCTCTCACTGAATTAAAATTATTACATCAAACCTGGTAATTAAATCTTATTATATATATATATATATTTAATTAACTAGCATATTCAAAATTTAAACTTGCTGTCTTCATAAGTTTGAAACTAAAATTTCCAGATTCTAGTTAAATTTGATACAAAATCCTGAGAGTACTCACCTGCATCCTGATTAACATCTACTGTCAACTTTGAACAGAGCCTCCCACCTCGCCTCAAGTTCTCCTCCCTATCGGGCAACGAAAAACCCCAGATTGAAGCTCCCTCCACCTAATGCGCTTGTTGTCTCCTCAACGAACTCGACGACGGCTACCACCACCCACTCGCGAGCGCGCACGCCCTCTTCTGGCCTCTCGACATCAAGAAACTCGAATCGAGCACACCCATGCTCGATCGATATCTCGCCTTCGTATTAACTGAATTTGTCGAATCGTGATCTCGAATTGTTTTCAGAAATTTTGGAAAACGAATGCGCGATAGGGTTCGGGTTTCTACAGGTAAACGCGGCCATTTTTTTTGAGATGGTCACGATTTTAAATGGAATAGAGGAGAGAACGAGATTTTGGGGGAAAAGAAAAGAAAGAAAAAAAAAAGAAATGAGAATTGGATCTCGGTCGCCATTGATTTTATATTTTTTTTCTTTTTGATTTTCTCCTGAAGATTAGAGAGGAAGACAGGAATAGTATAAAGATTTGGGGAAACTTCTCCAGTACGCGTTGGAAAAATATCTCTGACTATATGTACCTCAAATTTTATTAAATAATAAAACTTACAAAACGTCTCGTTAAGCAATAATGCAAAATTCCGAAGCCCGAATCAGTCATATCGACAGGTGTTTATAAGGTTTTACCCGCATTCCGAACCCAATGGAACGTGTTTCGGAAGCTAAATCGATCATATGCGTGAGTTATGGAAATAAACGATCAATGTTAAATTAAATCGATTAAAATAGTACGAAGCGTTTCGAGCTGCCAGGGTCAAACGACAACTCCGATTGCTACGAAAACTGAAATTTGATAATAACTAACTATTACGGATCCTATGGAACTGGTTTCGTCGAATTCCGAGACTGTGCCTCGGAAGGCTATATTCAAATTCCAATTTAAACGATAAATTATTAAAATTGAACAAATTTCCTTTACATTAAATTCCAACCATTCTATTATCTTCGGTACCATCATTATAGATTTTATAAGCCTTCAAATTATTTAAACAGGCTTAGAAATTTTAAATTCAACAATTTACCAAATTTCAATTATTAAAATTCAATATTTAAACTATACAATTCATTGATTTCATTATCAAGTAAATATTGATATTCAGAATTCTAGTTTAAAATTAACTTTTAAATATTTAAAAATAAATTTATAATTCCAATTTAAATTGTTAAAAATATCGGGTCGTCACATTCCTCCCCCCTTAAAAGAATTTCGTCCCTGAAATTACTAATTAGGAAGAATGGACCAATACCCGTTTAATTTTTTTCCAAATCTCACAATTCAACATCCTACCATCTGTCTTTTATTAAAGACTCACTGTCACCTTAACCAACTACTTAAAACCTCTTATAGTTTCAATCAATAACCTTCTGCTCAATTATTTAAATTTCAATTTAAAACCAAAATTTGAATTATCGAAATTTTCTCAAAATTTTTCTAACTCTCTAAATTTCCGAAATTTTTTTGCCAGCGTCTCCTTTGCGCGGCTAGCTCGGTACTACTACAAAAGGCCTCTACGGGCTCCCAAATTTCCAAAAGAAAACAAAAGCCAAGTGGCTACATCAAAAACCCAATCCAATTTCATATAGAAATTAAAATACATACCTTTTTGTCGGGCAATTCACATTTATCTTTTGGAATCAAATCCAATTCATTTTCCCCCTTTTACTACCTCCATAACCTACTTAGCAATAATATCCAATCATAGCTCTTTCAAATCTTTACGTACCTTTCCTTTTAGAAGTTTTCATATCTGTTTCTACTCAAACTAGTTTTTCCCCTTTTATACAATTTCAATTTACTTTAAATTTTGAATATTGTATTTTTATCCTTCATTCATAATATGATTCATAGTAGTTTCATTTGCTAATTTACTTTAGTTTCTAATTTGAAATTTTTTTGTCGTTAACAAGATTTTTCCCAAAAATTTCCAAATATTTTCTAACTCCCAAAATTTTTGGAAAATTTTGGCAGAGTCTCCTTTGTATGGAGGAGCTTTTGCAATTTGACAAGAGATATAAATATGTATACATGGACCCACACGGTCGGAAAAAGCAAAAACAGTTCATATTTCCTATTTTTATTGCGTAGGCTTATTTAGCATTTTAAGCATGCGGCTTATTTATTTTAGCAATTAGTGCAATCCAAATCCAGCCAAACGGCCTTCAGGTACCAGTACTTACTCGATTTAAACATATAAGCACTATATATAAAGTTTATAACATTTGTCTTACATAAACAACTATAATACTTCAATTCTAAAAGAAATGCATTCAATATATTTTCCACGAGCAATTTATATGTTTTCTACACTAATTCAATTTCTTTCAATCAAACATATACAATTCCGTTCAATTTTATTGGTTTACAACTCAATTGCTTACATTCAATTAAGTTTTAATCCAAACAATTTTATATTCACTTCAAATGACATAAAATCAATTTTATTTAATCTCTATCAACTCAAAGAATTTTAATTATTTTTGAACATGCCAAATGACAATTATTTTAGGAAAATATTGACGATATTCGCTTGATAGAGTATTTAATTTGAGTTTATAACTACTTTTACATTAATTTCAACTCATTCTGTAAGTAATTCCATTACAATTTTTTTTTCACTACCGTACATATGCCTTTCATTTCATTTCTAATTTATTCACCACCATTTATTTAGCTCGACATATTCATTCTTGTATACTACTAACCATTCTTTAATCCAAGCTTTTATTTTAATGGGCTTTCACTCTTATTCGAAGCCAAGCTTCCATAAACTTTAAACTTAAGTTCATTTATTTTAATTTATTCCAACATCAAACTTAAGTCTACTTCTATTTGATTCTCATTTAATCAACTTCCATTAAATTCAGTTAGTCATCCATTTTAAATTTTAATTTTAAATTCACCTTTTTAATTTATCAAAATAATATCCAAGCACATACTTATCTCATTTATACTTCAAATTAATATACTACCAAATTTAAGTTCAGTCTGATAATCCAATTCCAATCACAACTTTGATTTAGTTTTTAATCAATCAGGCTCCATCCATTTATTATTTATCTCAATTAACCCATTTTTTTTAAAAAAAAATTAATTTACTTAACTTAATTCGTTATCAAATTTATTTTATTAATACAAAGTCATTTTCAATTTGTTTCTATTCATTTGGGTTTTGTTTGCAACCCAACCATTTTTATTATTATTCACTTCCATATCATATGACAACACTTCTCTTATATCCAATTTACTTGCAAATTTAATTAAATATTATTTAAATCACACTTGAATTTTATTTGTAATTCAAATCATCTCATTTTTTTTTCAATCCAACTCGATTTTATTTGTTTTTATTCTTCAACATCTCCTCTTATTTAATTCATTATCAAATCCAAGTCGAATTCTATTTACAATTCGAATTCATTACCAAATATTATTAATTTACAATCCATTTGTTTACCCAAGTTAAATTTTATTAACATACTCGATCAAACAATTATTTAACCAATTAGCTTATTTCCAATTTCTAAATCAATATTCGATTTTAATTACAAATCACTTCATTGAAATTCTAGTTTGGATTTCCTTTTTATTTTCCCAAAATTCCAAAACCTTTATTTAAAATTTTAGAAATCCTTTTAAATTCACATCATACTTAATAAAATAGCTCTTTATAAAAATACTTTTATAACTCGATGTCTCAACCAGTCCATCCTTGTTCTTATAGAAATTCAATCATATGTTGATCAGGCGTAGGACTGAAAATCTATAAGTACTTGGAAAACCCGTTTTCAACACCCAGTGAAAATATTTGGAAAATAATGTTACTGAAAATATAGAAAACAGTTTTTAAAAATAGAGAAAATATCTTTGGTGCGAATGGTCTGGAAAACATCACCCCCATCCATGGTCACAGTTACATCCCAGGGTTACGTTGCCGTGGCAGCAAAAGTCCATGTAACTGCAGGCTCTCCGCGGCCTCTTGATTACGCCATGGAACCCACACAACAGGTCACATTTACATCCATCGTTACGTTGCCGTCGCAGCAAAAGTCCATGTAACTGTAGGCTCTCCGCGGCCTCTGATCTTCACTGTTGAAATGAAACTTCTCCACTACTACATAGGTCGCAATCTGCCGATATAAAATCAAACGCAGACATGTTGGCTCTCAGCGGCACACACGACTTTCGCTATGTTATACCATAGGTCGCAGTCTACCGATATAAAATCAAACGCAGACTGTTGGCTCTCAGCGGCACACACGACTTCCACTATGGTATACGCTATCCATAATCCACAGGAACTAGCTTTGTCCGGACTCCTCACAGGATCAACTTTAGAACCCCCCCTTGGGGCTCAAGGCAGCACCATCCGGTGGCACTCCTGAGAAGTTCATTTCAAGGGAGCGCCTTTTTCCCCAGAGCCATCATCAAAACAATTTTATACTATACACATATAGTATCTTCAAATCATACACCTAGTATGATATTATACAAATCTCCTTTACACAAAATCGATTATCCCAAAATCGATAATTCTCAAACTAGGCTTTCCAAATTCAATATTGATTTTACCCAAAAATCAAAAGCCTTTCCAAATCCAAAGGTTCGCAAAACCTTTTCCAAAATCCTCATAAGATCCTTTATATATATAATGATATATACAATTTTTAAAACTTTGGATCATTTCAAACTTGTATAAAACCCCTTTTATACTTCAAACACATTCAAAAATCCTTTTCCTTCAAGCAATAGATTCAACAAGGGGGGTTTCATCTTAAATAAAACAAAGATATATAACTTTGTTTATTCAAAATCAAATATTCCAATTTGATTACTCTTTTCAATATCAATTTCTTTTCCATTCACTTATCCACCTTTACATTAATCCCCATTTGGATTATCACTTCAATTCCTATCTCAGTTGGGTATTAAATCCATAACAGTTTGAATTCCGACCAGTTTATTGAGAAAATAGCTTGAAAATTTTTAAAATAGATAAGTAGTTGAAAAATAATTAATAGTTTGCAAAATAGCGGTAAAATAGTTAAATAGTTTAAAAAAAATTTAGATAATTGCAAAATAGTTGTAAATTATTAAATAATTTGTAATATAGTTGAAAAATAGTAATGAGTTTAGAAAACAGCTGAAAAATGGTTAAATAGTTCCAAAATAATTGTGAAACAAGTATAAAATAATTTGGCTTTAACAAAGAAAAGTTGTATATATTTAATAGCTTAGAAAAACAAGTTTATATTAAGACAATTTATATTGAAAATAGCCTAGAGTCAAAACTGTTCACTTCCCCAACATTTCAATTTAAATTTCCACTCCCATCTAAGTTGACCCAATTCCAAATTGAATAATCTTCAATTTCCATTGAAATTGATTTAATCCCAACTCAAGTTGAATTGATTCTCAATTTCCTTCCAACTTCCAATCAAATTCAGTTTGATCTTAAACCAATTCCACTTTAATTTTAATTCCAAATTATTAACATAAATCTGGACCAATATCAATTGAACTCTCTCCAAGTTCAATACCCTTTTCAAGTTAATCCAATACAAATTTCCCATTTGAATTTTAAACTTGTACAACTTTAATTATAATTAAAAAAATTCAACTTCTATTTATAATTAATTACATTCACATTTGGCTTTTAACTTGGAGTTATACATTTTATTTACCCAATATATTTTTATTATTCCATGAACATTTTAAATCAAGATCCCAGAGTTTTAACAAATTTCCAAAATTTCAATATTACCCTAGAATTCAACTATATCCACAATTCTTTGGCAAACTCAATTATCCCTTTGAATTTCAATACCAAACTCAGTTCACAAACAATTCCAATTTAAAATAATTTGGTAGCAATTTCTCTTCTAGAAACTTGAAAATGAACATCGATAATGCTGAAGTCGTCATCGGCGTTATTTTCCAGTGACCAAAAGAGTTCAATGCTTTTATTTCTTTAAAAACATTCCCAAATAAATTTTGATTTCAAATCTCCCACATTTCAAATTCATCACAAAAAAAATATTTTTGAAATAATACTATAGTTTTTCCAAAACCTTTGGAAACCACTTCCAAATCCAAAGGAATTTTAAATTTTCCCAAAAATTCCAAATTCCCAATTCATCCAATACATATTTAAACATTCTTCTGGAATTTTATTTCAAATTATAATCTAATTTATTTATGAAGTTTATTTCAATTTATAAATTACATTTACAATCTATTTTTCAAATTCCATTTTGTTATATAAGTTTATTCTTCAACTTTGGTTATAAGTTTCAATTTGGTCGTATTTTATATTACTTCATAACTTAGTTTCAATAATTTAACAACCATCCACCTTAATATTCATTAGAAGGAAATATTGGTTTATATATCAAAATATATTTTTATCTAAAATCATTTAAAACCTTTATGAGCAAGTAACAAGTACGCTTTCATATATATATATATATATATATATATATATACACACACACACACATATATATACTCAACTCATTCTAGAGTACTACAGACTCTATTCAATGAGTAATCCCCACTAGAGCCAAGGTTCTCGCTTAACCTTTCAGCTCTGATACCAAATGTAACGACCCGAAATTTTCGAAGCCGAAAATTCCAGATAGTTATGAAAAAGAAGAAAGAGATAGAAGAAGAAGAACAGAAACACCAAACATCTCAATATCGCAGCGGATAAAATATAATAAATAATAATAGCTTACAAAAGAATACTATATCTGTTGATAACATTTCAATACATCAGAGTTTCACGTATATTCAAATGCTAGTCATATACAATCAATTTATCACAGAATTACAATAATATAATTACAGCGGAATATTCTAAGCGATATTTCCATCTTGATTGCCTCTTGAGCTCCAGAACGTACCTACCTGAAAATCTGTAATACTCGGTCCGACCCGAGCATTACGTCAAAGTAACACCCGGATCAGGCTGGAAACCAGCGTGAGTAAACTCATCTAACAAGGAATACAAAGGATACAACTCATATAAACCCGGGGTCACTTATATCAATTCACAAAGCCGCAATTTATTTTAGGCAATACTCATTTCACACATCAATTTCTAAGTACCAAACTTAAGTAAAATAATCCAATTCAATTCAAACATTTCATTCATGTCTATTTCTTTCATAAAGCAATTTATAAAGATTCGAAGTGGTTTCGGGTATTTCATAATACCCGATCCCAGTATCCTCGGAAACCCATGTTATCCTATCCCAAGTTAATTAAGTGAAATACACAACATCTCATATCAGAGATATCAACTCATTTAAACATCCAATACCATTCAATCATCCATAAGCAAAACTTAATCACATACAAATCAAGTCAATTGATTTGTGATTGAACTTCAAACCTCAAACCCTTAGATTCCTTCATTCAATATTGATTAATTCTAAATCAATTAATCAATCAATCATTCATTATTCATCTTAATTAATCACACTGGATTAAATATCTTTCAGTTTCGTGCAAGAAATTATCTTTAATTAATCTCACGACAGTAATTATTCTTAACCCATTAACAAGTAATCTTAATTACTTCGTAAATTAATTAACTATATTAATTACATTAATCCTTAATCACTTATATTAATTAATTTCCCATGAATCACTTATTACGGATTAATAAATCTTAATTACTCAAATCTTTAATGTAACAACCCGCATATTTATCGAGTTTGTATTTAAATATTTTATTTAAATATTAACTCGTTAATCGGATTTTGGTCCGAAAAGCTACTTTTTGCAAACGGTCAAATTAGAACTCGAGACCACTTCCATTGAGTTCGAAATGTCGTTTACAATTTTTTTAAGTATAAACATCGATAGGTTTGGAGTTAGTGAAATTTCACTAACTTTTCCCGCTTTGGACTTTAGGTTAGTTTAGCCTATTAAGCCCAAGTTCCAACCCTCTTCTCCTCACTCTTCATAAATTTCCTAACTAATCAAGCTTTGGCATTAATGGTGGAGGGAATGGGAAATTAAAATTCCAAAACTCAAATTCAATTGCAATCCATCTTTCTACTCCAAATTCAAGAAGAAGACATTGGATTCAAGCTTCTTGTGCTTAGATAGAAGAAGGATTGATTCTTGCTTGCTTAAAACTTCATTTTTATTAATATTTGGTGCAAAGGTGAGATTTTTATCTCACAATTCTAGTCTATAACTATATTGGACTGTTGGGAGTGATTCCCCATCACTTTAGCATGTATATTTGCATTTGGTTTGGATTGGATTGGCGAAAAACTCCAATTTTTAGTTGTTTGGTGAACTTCCTGAGCTTAGGTCGCTCTGCCCAGGTATAGGTCGCTCGGAATCATTAGCTCGCGCGTGTGGAAAAGTCAAGGCCTGCATATTTCGTTCGCCTCGGATTTAGGTCGCCTCGGATTTAGGTCGTAGGTCGTTGGACTTTAGGTCGTTCGCGTATAGGTCGTTCGGCCTTGCCTGCCTCATTAGGTCGTGGGACCTTAGGTCGTGGTTCGTTAGGCTTAGGTCGTTAAGTCGTTCCCTCTGTTGGAAACGTCTCCTCGGTCTTAGGTCGTTAGACCTTAGGTCGCCCCCCCTAGGTCGTTAGACCCTGAGTTGTTCCGCCTTCATTTAGCTCGCGCACTTCTTTAGGTCGCATACTCCTTTAAGTCGCATGACTCCCATCCCTTTAGGTCGTTAGACCTTGTTTTCCTTAGGTCGTTGGACCCTATTTCCTTTAGGTCGTATGACCCACTAGGTCGCTTGGCCCCTTAGGTCGCCACATCTTTAGGTCGTGTTACCTATATACCCCTAGGTCGAAAGACCTTAGGTCGTGTACCTTTAGGTCGCGAACCCTATTAGGTCGCGAACACCTTTAGGTCGCGAACCACTTTAGGTCGCATGACCTCGTCTCTGTTAGGTCGTGAACCTTGTTAGATCGCGAACACCTTTAGGTCGCGAACCACTTTAGGTCGCATGACCTCGTCTCCGTTAGGTCGCGAACCCATTTTAGGTCGCATGACCTTTACCCTTTAGGTCGCTGGACCACTAGGTCGTGCCCCTTAGACCCCTAGGTCGCAACCATTAGGTCGCTCGACCCTATCCCTCTTAGGTCGTGCCCCCGTAAGCGGTGGCGTTGCCCCGGCACCCCCACCTTGGGGGGTTGCCACCTCCCTGGACCCCCCCCCTCCGTAGGGGATCTTATCTGAAAAACATTGAGCAGATTTCCTTGGATTTTATTCATATCTCCGTATGCGATTTTTGTGACTGATTGTTTCTACAATTGCTTCTGTGTTTTGTCACTTTATAATATAAAGGTTTCAATACTGGTAGTAAATATCAAAACTCTTTTAACAAACAATTTCAACTCTATTTTTAATAACAAAGCTCTTTTCTTAAACCGTTTTCCAATCTATTAGTATATACAAGCCTTTACCTCACTCGGATGAGAAATCTAATTAAACGACTTAGTAAAACAAGTGGTATGAAACGCTTGCGTTCACTTCGTCGGTTAATTCTTGGACTTGTTCGATTGAACCTCTTGTGACAATTTTATTAGTGAAGATTTACAGTTTGTTCGTAAATATTTAAGTTAAGCAAGTGGTTATGGGACATGAAGCTAAACTTCTATATTTACTAGATTAGTGTCATTGACACTTCTCGTTGATCTTGATGATCGCTTTATGAATTAGACTAGCAATTGCGCGATGTCACTTTCATTGCAAGGTTAGACTAGACACCACTTGTGTGATTCCATTCACACATACCTTTCTGCTTTTTGGTTAGTCTTGACCTCGATCTGTGTGATTCCATTCACACATGCGGGGTAGCTCCCCTTGGTCTTCGGACCGTCATGTGATAGGCCTCTTTCCCTTTTTATGATTTCTGGATTTCTCGTGTTGATTTCTGGAATTTATGTCATTGACTTGTTATGAGTACAAGTTTAGGGTATGATGCCCTCTTTGGATCTTTGAGAAGATTCTTGTGATATTGATTTACCTCTTATCGATTGATCTTCTGTTGATCATCATTTGCATACTTATAGTAGTATGTCAGTATGGATATTTTATGTTTATGCCATATCTTTTATTTTATATCATGTCATCTGATATTTATAGCTAGACTGATCCGTTTATTATTTTCTCAAATAATACTCGGGTCAGACCGAGATGTTACAGGTGCTTCTGCTTGACTTCTTCCCGGGATTTGCTACTCTGACTTTTGGCTAACTATTTAGATTAGCAGTTTTTGTTGTATACACTTGAGATATAAACTCATAGTTGTATTCTATTGTATAGCACGTGTTGCTATTCTTTTGTATTATTGTGGATCTTTTTGACCACTACTCTGATGTACACTTTCATGTGTTAGTTATATATTCATATCTTCTTCCGCCCTTGTGATATGGATGTCTGTGACTGATTTGTGTTATGCTTATTTCTATGTTTGTTTCCGAAGATTATTTAAAGCCACCTTGTGATAAGCAATTACATGGATGGTCGCTCCTCAACAGCCTTATTCTCCGCGCTATTTGACAGTACTACTCCGTAGTGTTCTTGGCTAGCGTGGGTATAGAGGTGGGGCGTCACAGCTTGGTATCAGAGCCAAACTTCGGAACAATGTAGAATAATCTAACAAGGATCATGTCCTAAGTCTTTCTTAGGAGTTGTGCCTTAGGATTTAATTCGAGTCTTCGTACTGATTCATCCTATTTTCTTTATGATTCCTTGTTTTATCTATCAAGATTGCTTGATATTCATTTTGTGAATAACCTTCTTCTTCTTCCTTCTTTCTTTCTTAAGGAAGAGAAATGGTTAGTTCTAGCAGTCCTAGCACTGGTCAATCCAGTAGCCCTTCTCTAGATGGCGCATTCATGTCTGCCCAACAACTTTTGGATCTTGTTAAGAATCAAGAGTTTATCTGTGCTTTGAGTAAGAACCCCGAAATTGTTCTACCTTTGAAACTTGAAGTTTCTTTCAATCAGCTTGTGGATGTTACTCTTCTTCATGGAGAGGTTGGTAAAGGAAGTATTTATGATATTGGGACTTCCAAGAAGAGGCATATTAAGTTCAAGAGCCTCAATCCCAATAATAGAGTGAAGCAAACTACTTTTGTAGCAAAGACTCCAATCCCTAATCGTGGAGGATGCTACAATTGTAATTCTAAGGACCACTATGCAAAGGAATGTCCTGAGCCACTCTTTCGTCGCTATTGCAAAGATGCCAGTCATCATATTTCTGTCTGCCCATACTTTTAAGAAAGAAGAGGGTGGAACCAGAAACTTCAGTAGCCAAGCCACCTACCTCTAGTCGTAAACGATGTTACAATTGTGGTTCCACAGACCATTATGTAATCAATTGCCCAGAACCTCTTTATTGCCGCTATTGTAAAGGCTCGGGCCATTACTTGTCTACATGTCCCAAGCGACCTAGCAAGAGAGAAGGAAAGCTAAATGCTTCTAACAAAACTTCTCTGGGTCAAGGTATTTCTTATTTAATCCTTGATTTCATTTGTTTTCGATTATCCGATTCGAGTTCTTTTTGATATAGGTTCGTCTCATTATTTTTATATCAAAAGAACTTGATGATTTTCTTTCTTATTATGTTTTGGGCTTGATGACTTCTTTGAGGATTGCGAATCCAGATTAGTGGATCTGCAACACTCTTCTTGCTTTTTATTGATATCGAAAATTATTTCATGTGATTTTTCTTTCCGAACCAATTTGCATGTTATGCATTGCTTTGGTTTCGGAATTGATTTGCGTGAAAGGATTGGCTTATTGCAAAGCCCATATCCAATTTTTCCGAAAGGACTATTCATTTTCGATATTTTCGATTTGTTAAGCAGATTAATATTTTTCCTTTGTGATTTCGATTTCAAATCGATGGCATCATTTTCCTCTTTTAGCTCACATGTTGAGTAAAGAGATATCTCTCTCATTCTTATCGGTTGAGAATTTTTCGGTATTTTTGAGTTTGTCTTAGGATTATCACCTAAGCAGCCTTTTTGAGTGGTGTTAAGGTCTTTCCAGTTTGACCTTGCCACCGAATTTCAATCGCTACGAGTTGCGGAAGTTAGCCTTCCACATACCGCATTCCGCACTCGTTATGATTTATATGAATGACATATTATGTCATTCAGTTTATCCAGTCTATTTCATCCATTTTATAAATCGAGTATTCTATGAATATCTCAAATAATTCCAATCTTATATTTATTAATTTTGAATGAGAATGGAAATTTAAAATTTTGGAAATCTTTTTAAGAAGATATTTTAAATTCCTAAAAAAAAAAAAAAAAATTTTGTGTTGTATTGCCCATTTAGTGTTTTAAGAATTCTGGTCGATGCGCTTGATCAACGCTATCGATAGGAATTTCCTAAACGCTTTGATGAGACAGTCAGACACAATAAATTGACTTGTAAAAACGTAAATTCTTCTAGAAAGATTATTACATAAAGATAAATGTAATTTGGAAAGTTTTAACTTTTCAGGAAAGAAGATTATTTAAAAGATATTCTTTCTTTTCGATACTCTTATTCTTGTGATTCCCCAGGGGAACTAAGACTTTATCTTTTGTACCAATGCTAATTGTATTGGTTTGGATGTCGTTCTCTTGCATAAGATAACGTGCTATCACTTGTGCTTTTAAATCATTAAAAGCCGATTGAGACTAGGTATGCCACTCATGATCTAGCGCTCGCGGCTATTGTTTTCGCCCTTCGAATTTGGCGGCAATATCTATTGGGAGAGAAATTTATTCTTTACACGGATCATAAGTCTTTGAAATATTTATTTTCTCAAAAGGAACTTAATTTGCGTCAACAGCATTGGCTCAAGTTCCTTGCACCTTATGATCTTGATATTCTTTATACCCCCGGTAAGGATAATTTTGTCGCCGATGCTCTTAGCCGTAAACAACAAGCTGTTGTTTCTATGATGATATCCGAATGGAATGATCTCGAGGTTATATCTACTTGTGAGATTCGAGAGCGCGTATCCGATTTATGCTCATCACTTGTTTTATGTAGCCTTGAGGCTTATCCTTCTCTTTTAGACCGCATTCTTGAAGCTCAAGGGCTAGATCCTGAATTGGCTCTTCTTGGCCAAAATGTTAAGGATAGAATTGATATTGAAGTTTTGAAAGACTTTGATATTGATTCTCGCGGCGGCATTCGAAAATTTGGTAGACTTATCGTACCAAATATTGGTGATCTTCGTAAAGATATTTTAGAAGATTCCCATTGTTCTAAATTCACCATTCACCCCGGTAGTAGTATAATGTATGCTGATATGAAGCGACTTTATTATTGGGAGGGAATGAAATCTGATATTGCTAACTTTATTAAGTGTTGCATGACTCGCCAACTTGTCAAGTCCAAACATCAAAGGCCTGGTGGGTTATTGCAACCTTTAGAAATTCCAATTTGGAAGTGGGACCAAATTTCCTTGGATTTTTTTGATGACCTTCCCCTTTCTCGTTCGGGTCATGATAGCTTATAGGTTACAGTAGATAGACTTACTAAATCCACCCAATTTATTCATGTTCGGTCTAACCGAACCGTTCATCTTTGGGCCAAACTCTTTGTTAAAGGAGTTGTTAAATTCATGGAGTTCCTACTTCTATTGTTAGCTATCGGGATCCATTAATCACTAGTGGACTTTGGAAAAGTCTTCGAGATTTTATCACCGCTTATCATCCCGGTCCGATGGACAAACTGGGCGTGTGAATCAAACTCTTGAAGATCTCCTTCGAGCTTGTGTGCTTGATGTCGGTGGAAGTTGGGAAGGCCATGCCGATCTCCTTCTTGTTGACTTGAGGCCGGTGAGAAGCTGGTTTTAGTTCCAGAATTTATTCAAGCTTCACCTATGAAAGGTGTTGTACGTTTCAGTCGGCCGTGAAAGTTAGCGCCTCGATATATTGGGCCATTTCCTATCACTGAACGTATTGGTTCCATGGCTTATCGCCTTGCATTGTCGGCTCAGTTTTCTGCTATGCATGATGTATTTCACGTTTCTCAATTACGGAAATGCCTTCGGGATTCCGATTCTATTCTTGAGCCTGCTCTTGTGGAAGAAATTGAAGTTTCGCCGAATTTAACTTATGAGCAGCATCCTATTCGAATTATAGCTTCTGAGGTTAAACGACTTCGAAATAAAGATGTTCCGCTTGTGAAGGTTCAATGGTCCTCAAATCCTAAGGATTGTTCTTGGGAATCCAGAGAATTCATCGAGCGTACACATCCGGACTTGCTTACTCCTGCTCCTTGAGGTGAACTTCTTATTTCAAAATTCCTCTTGTGTTAATACGCTTTTATGGTTGTTACTTTTTATTTCCATCTTATATATATTGCGAGGACGCAATTTCTTTTAGTAGGGGAGTCTGTAACAACCCGCATATTTATCGAGTTTGCATTTAAATATTTTATTTAAATATTAACTCGTTAATCGGATTTTGGTCCGAAAAGCTACTTTTTGCAAACGGTCAAATTAGGACTCGAGACCACTTCCATTGAGTTCGAAATGTCGTTTACAATTTTTTTAAGTATAAACATCGATAGGTTTGGAGTTAGTGAAATTTCACTAACTTTTCCCGCTTTGGACTTTGGGTTAGTTTAGCCTATTAAGCCCAAGATCCAACCCTCTTCTCCTCACTCTTCATAAATTTCCTAACTAATCAAGCTTTGGCATTAATGGTGGAGGGAATGGGAAATTAAAATTCCAAAACTCAAATTCAATTGCAATCCATCTTTCTACTCCAAATTCAAGAAGAAGACATTGGATTCAAGCTTCTTGTGCTTAGATAGAAGAAGGATTGATTCTTGCTTGCTTAAAACTTCATTTTCATTGATATTTGGTGCAAAGGTGAGATTTTCATCTCACAATTCTAGTCTATAACTATATTGGACTGTTGGGAATGATTCCCCATCACTTTAGCATATATATTTGCATTTGGTTTGGATTGGATTGGCGAAAAACTCCAATTTTTAGTTGTTTGGTGAACTTCCTGAGCTTAGGTCGCTCTGCCCAGGTATAGGTCGCTCGGAATCATTAGCTCGCGCGTGTGGAAAAGTCAAGGCCTGCATATTTCGTTCGCCTCGGATTTAGGTCGCCTCGGATTTGGGTCGTAGGTCGTTGGACTTTAGGTCGTTCGCGTATAGGTCTTTCGGCCTTGCCTGCCTCATTAGGTCGTGGGACCTTAGGTCGTGGGTCGTTAGGCTTAGGTCGTTAAGTCGTTCCCTCTGTTGGAAATGCCTCCTCGGTCTTAGGTCGTTAGACCTTAGGTCGCCCCCCCTAGGTCGTTAGACCCTGAGTTGTTCCGCCTTCATTTAGCTCGCGCACTTCTTTAGGTCGCATACTCCTTTAAGTCGCATGACTCCCATCCCTTTAGGTCGTTGGACCTTGTTTTTCTTAGGTCGTTGGACCCTATTTCCTTTAGGTCGTATGACCCACTAGGTCGCTTGGCCCCTTAGGTCGCGACATCTTTAGGTCGTGTTACCTATATACCCCTAGGTCGAAAGACCTTAGGTCGTGTGCCTTTAGGTCGCGAACCCTATTAGGTCGCGAACACCTTTAGGTCGCGAACCACTTTAGGTCGCATGACCTCGTCTCCGTTAGGTCGTGAACCTTGTTAGGCCGCGAACACCTTTAGGTCGCGAACCACTTTAGGTCGCATGACCTCGTCTCCGTTAGGTCGCGAACCCATTTTAGGTCGCATGACCTTTACCCTTTAGGTCGCTGGACCACTAGGTCGTGCCCCTTAGACACCTAGGTCGCAACCATTAGGTCGCTCGACCCTATCCCTCTTAGGTCGCTCGACCCTATCCCTCTTAGGTCGTGCCCCCGTAAGCGGTGGCTTTGCCCCCGCACCCCCACCTTGGGGGGTTGCCACCCCCCTGGACCCCCCCCTCCGTAGGGGATCTTATCTGAAAAACATTGAGCTGATTTCCTTGGATTTTATTCACATCTCCGTATGCGATTTTTGTGACTGATTGTTTCTACAATTGCTTCTGTGTTTTGTCACTTTATAATATAAAGGTTTCAATACTAGTAGTAAATATCAAAACTCTTTTAACAAACAATTTCAACTCTATTTTTAATAACAAAGCTCTTTTCTTAAACCGTTTTCCAATCTATTAGTATATACAAGCCTTTACCTCACTCAGATGAGAAATCTAATTCAACGACTTAGTAAAACAAGTGGTATGAAACGCTTGCGTTCACTTCGTCGGTTAATTCTTGGACTTGTTCGATTGAACCTCTTGTGACAATTTTATTAGTGAAGATTTACAGTTTGTTCGTAAATATTTAAGTTAAGCAAGTGGTTATGGGACATGAAGCTAAACTTCTATATTTACTAGCTTAGTGTAATTGACACTTCTCGTTGATCTTGATGATCGCTTTATGAATTAGACTAGCAATTGCGCGATGTCTCTTTCATTGCAAGGTTAGACTAGACACCACTTGTGTGATTCCATTCACACATACCTTTCTACTTTTTGGTTAGTCTTGACCTCAATCTGTGTGATTCCATTCACACATGCGGGGTAGCTCCCCTTGGTCTTCGGACTGTCACGTGATAGGCCTCTTTCCCTTTTTATGATTTCTGCATTTCTTGTGTTGATTTTTGGAATTTATGTCATTGACTTGTTATGAGTACAAGTTTAGGGTATGATGCCCTCTTTGGATCTTTGAGAAGATTCTTGTGATATTGATTTACCTCTTATCGATTGATCTTCTGTTGATCATCATTTGCATACTTATAGTAGTATGTCAGTATGGATATTTTATGTTTATGCCATATCTTTTATTTTATATCATGTCATCTGATATTTATAGCTAGACTGATCCGTTTATTATTTTCTCAAATAATACTCGGGTCAGACCGAGATGTTACAGGTGCTTCTGCTTGACTTCTTCCCGGGATTTGCTACTCTGACTTTTGGCTAACTATTTAGATTAGCAGTTTTTGTTGTATACACTTGAGATATAGACTCATAGTTGTATTCTATTGTATAGCACGTGTTGCTATTCTTTTGTATTATTGTGGATCTTTTTGACCACTACTCTGATGTACACTTTCATGTGTTAGTTATATATTCATATCTTCTTCCGCCCTTGTGATATGGATGTCTGTGACTAATTTGTGTTATGCTTATTTCTATGTTTGTTTCCGAAGATTATTTAAAGCCACCTTGTGATAAGCAATTACATGGATGGTCGCTCCTCAACAGCCTTATTCTCCGCGCTAGTTGACAGCACTACTCCGTAGTGTTCTTGGCTAGCGTGGGTATAGAGGTGGGGCGTCACATTTAATTTCTTCATTAATTTTATAAGTCATTGATTTCCAATTGTATTTCAATTTATCTAAATCTAAATTAATTATATTAATTAATCCATAGTATTGATCCTACTTGATTTATCTCCACCTAAAATTTTCCATCTTTTTTTATTTACTTCATTAAATAAATTAATTCTTCTTAATTAATTAGCTTAATTATCTCCCGATTAATTTCACAAAGTAATTATATTATTAGTTACCTTAAGTAATTACCCACCAAACCGTCCATTGATTATTCTAAATCCATCAGAAATTCATTAATTAACCTTAAACCCTTATTAATCAATTCAAACCCTTAACTACTAAATTAATCTATCCAAATTATCAATTTATTGAATTAATTAATTATCCAATTTAATTACACCACTAATTTGATGAATCACGATTATTAAATCCTTATTAACATTTAAGATGGAAGCATTTCTTATTTATCATTTAAGTTTTGAAACAACTTAAAATGCCAAATACTTCGAGTTAGGCAAAAATTAACTCGAAAACCAATCAAAAGCTAAATTCACCAGATCATCAGTAAACATCGAATCAATTCAACCATTCAACAAAATATTAAAATTTAATCATTTAAATTTAAATAAATAAAATCCATCAAAGTGAGATTTACTCACCCTTTGTTTTTCCTTTTAATTTTCAATCCACCCAAACCAGCTTGTTTCCATCAGAAATCAGACCTTGTATAGTATTAAATGACTTTGTTAATATTGAATATATCAAACGATTAAATCCCCATTTGATATATGTAATTAACTAACTACCTTAGTTCCAACTAGTCTTCCTTATCGAATTATAAAAATCAAATAAGTTGATTAATTAATTTAAACGCTCTCACTGAATTAAAATTATTACATCAAACCTGGTAATTAAATCTTATTATTTATATATATATTTTTTTAATTAACTTGCAGATTTAAAATTTAACTTGCTGCCTTCATAAGTTTGAAACTAAATTTTCCAGATTCTAGTTAAATTTGATACAAAATCCTGAGAGTACTCACCTGCATCCTGATTAACATCCACTATCGACTTTGAACAGAGCCTCCCACCTCGCCTCAAGTTCTCCTCCCGATCGGCCAACGAGAAACCCCATATTGAAGCTCCTTCCACCTAATGCGCTTGCTGTCTCCTCAACGAACTCGACGACGGCTACCACCACCCACTCGCGAGCGCGCGCGCCCTCTTCTGGCCTCTCGACATCAATAAACTCGAATCGAGCACACCAATGCTCGATCAATATCGCGCCTTCGTATTAACTGAATATGTCGAATCCTCATCTCGAATTGTTTTCAGAAATTTTGGAAAACGAACGCGCGATAGGGTTCGGGTTTCTACAGGTAAACGCGGCCATTTTTTTTTTGAGATGGTCGCGATTTTAAAATGGAATAGAGGAGAGAACGAGATTTTGGGGGAAAAGAAAGAAAGAAAAAAAAAGAAATGAGAATTGGATCTGGTCGCCATTGATTTTATATTTTTTTCATTTTGATTTTCTCGTGAAGATTAGAGAGGAGGACGGGAATAATATAAAGATTTGGGGAAACTTCTCCAGTACGCGTTGAAAAAATATCTCTAACTATATGTACCTCAAATTTTATTAAATAATAAAACTTACAAAACGTCTTGTTAAGCAATAACGCAAAATTTCGAAGCCCGAATCAGTCATGCCGACAGGTGTTTATATGGTTTTACCCACATTCCGAACCCAATGGAACGTGTTTCGGAAGCTAAATCGATCATATGCGCGAGTTACGGAAATAAACGATCAATATTAAATTAAATCGATTAAAATAGTTCGAAGCGTTTCGAGCTGCCAGGGTCAAACGACAACTCCGATTGCTACGAAAATTGAAATTCGATAATAACTAACTATTACGGATCCCATGGAACTGGTTCCGTTGAATTCCGAGACTGCGCCTCGGAAGGCTATATTTAAATTCCAATTTATACGATAAATTATTAAAATTGAACAAATTTCCTTTACATCAAATTCCAACCATTCTATTATATTCAGTACCATTATTATAGATTTTATAAGCTTTCAAATTATTTAAACAGGCTTACAAATTACAGATTCAACAATTTACCAAATTTCAATTATTAAAATTCAATATTTAAACTATACAATTCATTGATTTCATTATCAAGTAAATATTGATATTCAGAATTCAAGTTTAAAATTAACTTTTAAATATTTGAAAATCAATTTATTATTCCAATTTAAATTGTTAAAAAATCGGGTCGTCACATGTATTGTATCTGTATCTTGTGGTCTTGAGTTGTATAGTTAGACAGATGTTTTATAACTGTCTAACATGTGTTGTATAAGTTGTGTACTCTGATGTAATATGATACTATGTAATATTTTATGTGATATATTATATTTCATTCGTTCCGATGTGAGTTCTCTGATGTTGTTGTCTTTCTTCTTTCTCTTTCTTTCCTTCTTCTATCCCTTTCTTTCTTCATTAGTGATGCAACTTTCTGGAGATAGGAAGTCGGGTCGCTACATCTGTATTAGAGCATTAGGTTGAGTGAATACCTAGGCTCTGGAGTGGTGTCTTTCTTGAGAGAGCGTACTTGTAATTTTTATATATAACTATATATAACTATATATATATATATATATATATATATATATATATATATATATTTCTTTATCTACCTGATCTGTTGGGTTATCTATTCGGATTTTCCAGCATAAGTTTTAGAGGTAGATGGAGTAGTGGTGTGTGTAACATGACTACCACTATTGGTAGAGGTCCATATGTTTGCGGTTGGAAATATATTTGTTGAGACTGTAGACCTAATATCGTCTCAAGTAAGATTTGTAGTTTGGAGTAAGGATTTATCTGATATCCGAAGGAAATCTTTTTAAAAGATTTGGAGTTCATCTTTGAAGTGTAAGTTTGGAATTCGCTCAGGTCAACGGATTTTCTAGAGTTTGGATTTGTCTAAAATGCAGAAGTAAGTGATTGTATCTTTGTAGCTGCGTGATGAGATGCAGTACGCATGGATATCTCCAGGGATGTTTTCTTTTGAAGCAGTTTTAGAAGTGGTTGAGGAGTAGTCTTTACCTGCCGTAGGGAAGATTTGTCTGTATAGAAGTTATCTGCATCTTTAGCATGAAAGTTGGCTGTTTGGAATATGAGACTAAGGTCTATGAGTTGTTGCACTTCGGCATGGTCTCATTTGTCATTCCTTAAGGAGAGCGAGATGATGATGCTTGGTTTGGAGTCCGAGTTTCTTTTGAGATATCTTCCATCTCGGAGGTCCGTTGTGTGGTTTGTTGATGGTTTTGGTTTTCGAGGAGCCTTTGGATTAGAAGTCTTTGGTTAGCTGTGGTAGCAGTGAAACTCGAAGTGTTCGGTATGCTGACGAGAAGATCTTTTAGCTTTGTAGTATCATCGGGGTGGAATTTGGAAGCAGCAGTGTGTCCATTTCTCCGATAGTTCAGGAATCTTTGTGGTTCTTCTATAGCAGTCCGGGCAGCTGGTGATGTTTTCTCGAAGAGATAACCTTGTTTGGAGAAGATTTAGGCTGTTCTACTTGGTAGAGAGAGAACAGTTTATTTGGAATCCAAACTAGGTAGGATTGCAAAAGTGACTTGCGATTAGCTTGGGAATTTTTCTTGTGCAATCTTTTGTTTGAGACCGAGGGTTCTCATATGGAAGTAGGAGCTACTGAAGTAATCAGAAGTTTGTCTACATCTAGAGTTGAGTTCCATATTGTTTTGGTTCCAGAAGCGATTTTGGTAGTTAGCCTGGAAGTTGGATGGTTCTTGGAGAAGGAAGAGTTGGTGTAGCAGCTCAGAAATTTTTGGAATTTGGATTGGTCAGATCTAGTTTTTGAGTTAGATTCTGCTGTAAGGTTGTGTGACCGAGTCTGATGAGTCACTTAGATTTTATGGATGTGATGAACAAAGTTTCCCTGATATATTGGATAAGTTTGTACTCGTGTTCATCAATAGCATTCTCATACATTTCAGAATCAGAGTTGTGCAGAGAAAGCAAGGTATCAGCTTTGCAAGGAAGGAAGCAAGTTCAGTTTGCTTAAGAAATAAAGCTTGTGTTCTGGATTTCGACGGATTTTGCAAGACTTTTCTGTTGAATAGGATCCATAAACTGGTTTGTTTTGGTCTAGTTGTTTCTGGAGGTATCAGCATAGGTTGAGCTGATCAAGAAGATTGGCAGCCTAGGATTGTCTGTTGGGTTATGCAGATATGAGATATGGAGTTTGGAATTTGAAGTTGGAGATTTCATTGTTCTTAAGGTTTCTCTGGTTAAGAGAGCAGTAATTGGATAAGTTTGGAT
Organism: Allium cepa; assembly: GCA_030765085.1. Classification (NCBI taxonomy): domain Eukaryota; kingdom Viridiplantae; phylum Streptophyta; class Magnoliopsida; order Asparagales; family Amaryllidaceae; genus Allium; species Allium cepa. The sequence goes on along the minus strand of CM060937.1, from coordinate 770,131,863 downwards.
GGCTAGTTCTGAGGCATTTGAGATTTCTTATCTATGTTTTTACTAGAATAAGATTGAATTGCCTGTTTGGATAGCTGGAATTCATTATATTTCACGTATATCTGAGGGAGTACGTGTATGATTCATTGTTGGTTGTTGAATCTGTAGTCCACTTGGATTTGGAAGTTGAGCTGGACTTCGGTACAGTCCGATGTTCTGTTCAGACTGATGGATCTAGAGATGAGTTGAGCTCTGGACTTTTGGTGGTGTAGTTTGTTAGCTTCTATAGAGCGAGTCTCTCGGTGATTTATACTTGGGAAACTCTCGATAGTGTTAGAGATTTATTCTGATTTGTGTCAGATAATTAGTTAGGTTTGTTTGTTTGATTAATTGTTATGGTTGTTAGTATCTGGATGTTAGGTATGATTTGCTGATTGAAATTGAAATCTTTGGTGGGCTATTAAATTACCTTTGCTTTTAAATTTCGGGGACGAAATTCTTTTAAGGGGGAAGATTGTAACGACCCGGAATTTCGGGCAATATCAATTTAATAATCCGTATTAATAATTAATTTGGTTTGATAATTTTTTTTATAATTTTAATTTAAGTTGGCTAATTTAATCTTTTAAAGGTTAATAAATTTTTAATCTGGCAATATCGATAAGATTTTTTCAAAGCTAATAAAATTTTATTCTGTTTATAATATGTATATTTAATATATATTGTGAATAGAAGAGCTTTTGTTTTAAATAAAAGATGAATTTTCAAATTATAATATATATGTACGTATGTATATGTTATAATTCGAGTTGTTTTGAAATATAATTTAATCTGTTGATAATTTACATATGAATTGTAATTTAAAGCTTTGTTTTAAGATTCAATATTTTTCAAAAGTTAATTTAAGGTTAATACAATTTATTTTCAAAGTAAGATAATTTTTTGTTTTTCTAACATATGATAGTTTAAAAAGGATTTAAATAAAGTTTTCTTTTTTTTTTCTTTTTAAAGTGTTTAAATTTAAAAATGGTTACAAATGTGTGTGTATGTGTGTATATATATAAATGTGTTAGATTTTTAAAATACACGTATAATAGATTTATTTATATTATAATTAGTTTTAGAATATTTCCTTTAAAAAGTAAATTTATTTATATATATGTAAGTATTTATCTACTTAGTAAATTAAATATGTAAGTTTTATTTACATTTAAATAAAGTAAAAAAAAATAAAAAAAATGCTAAAACATGTGTAACCATGTTAAGCCTCTTAATAACACTTGTTAATCATTCAAGCTAAATTGTGACAAATGTAAATTTTTAATCAACATGTGGCATTATTCTTATTTTGATTTTAATAAATGTTTTTAAGAAGAAACTGTTTTATTTACAAACACTTTCATTCCTCGGTACAAATTCTTTTCTTTCCCAAAACATTGTCTTCTTCTTCTTAACTAAAATCTGAAAATTTCAAATCTGTAAATCAAATTCTTCATATCAACAAACTTCAAACCTGAAACTTGAATTCAAAACTGCAAATTAATGTTCTTCACAACAATTCAACCTGCAACTTAAAAGGGATCAAATGCAAATTTAAATCCTGCAATTATCAAAACTGCAATTTCAAATCTGCAAATTAAAGTGGAACTGTGATCAACTCAGCAACTTCAAGATCCATTTCAACTTTTAAAACAACAAGTCGATAGCATGCAAAGTTTTTCTTTAGCAAAGCAAAATCAAAGCTTTTTCAGATTTGATGTTCAAGTGCCTGGAATAATAAAAAGAAACCTGCTCTGCAAAATTTAAATAAGTGAGTAAATTATATTTTAAAACCAGTTTTGATATAATCTATGATTGAATGTTGCATGCAAATGAATTTGGCTTTGATGAAGAATATTTGTTTACCTGAATGTACGTTTATAATAAAAAATATTGAATGACTGGATATTAATACTGTTGTTTATTGTGATATCCCAGAAATTTGGGACAATATCAATTTAATAATCTACATTAAAAATTAAATTGATTTGATAATATTTGTTAATAATTTAATAATCTTCTTTTAAATTAATATTTAACTGATAATTTATCTTTTAAAAGTTAATCAAATTGCCTTCTATTTATAATGTATATATCTGTATATATTGTACATGGATAATCTTTGTTTTAAATTTAATAAATAGACATGTTTCTATTTCTAATATTTTTGATAATTTAGAAATTTGATATTAAGCTATTTAATAAGTGATCATAGGATTTTAAATTACTCAAGATTTAAGTTTAGTTTGTTTAAAATAATTTTAGCTTACATTCAAATTTAGAAAATGGGTTGTTTAATTTGTTTTAAATTTAACTTGATAAAAATAAGTAGTTTATTTATAAAGAGATAAATTCTTTTATAAATCATTTTGATTTAATAATGAGCTATATTAATAATGTAAATCTTTACAAATGAATTTTTAATAAAATTTTCATGTCAACATTATTCATATATATGTGTGTTTGAATGGAAGTTATAATTTGGAAATTAAAAATAAAGGTTTTCAAAATTGTTTAAATCAAAATAAACATTATTAATATTCATATAAGTATAAAGTAAAATAATAATAAGTAATCAAATATTTGTTAGTCTATGTTTAAAAATAAAAGAAAAAATAAATAAAAGTAAACACACATGCTAGAAATAGAACTAAATATTTAGACTAAATTTATAACAAATAACTAAAGCAACTTTACATATGTAATAAAGCATAACCAGACTAAAGATAAAAAAAAGAAAGAATAAGGCCTGTAAGTAATTTGTAGTGCAAGCTAATGCAAAGTAAAATTCAAAACACATGCTTGTAAGTATGCAAGACAAAATAATAAAAAGTATGCAGGCAAGAATAGGAAAGAAAAAGACAAGTATGCAAAGCCAAATAAAATATCTTCATTCTAGTCAAATGAAATTGGTCAAAGTATGGAAATAACACCTCACAAAAGATGTATATTATATTTCAAACTAAAAATAAAATAAAACAAATATCTTTAACAAGTAGCTTCATATACAAGCTAAATCTTGACCTGTAGGTTATATACTTACATGCATATCTTTTTGCAGCTGTACATAATTATGCTTATGTCAACTAATAGAGGAACCAAGTCTTAATTACTATCGTATCAGCACATAATTTTGTCAATTCAAGTGAATATAAATCTGTACCTCTCAGATACAAAAATCTGCCATATCAAAACAAGTAAAACTTGTACATATGGTAACCTATAGCTGTTCAACAGTTTTCCTATTTATATATCCTACTATTTTAGTTCGTTCAACATAGCATAGTATAGCAAGCACTTATATTTTTTATAACTGAAGCTTTGTATAATAACAATACATCGCTGCAAATAAGATGAATTTAACAGGAAAATCAATGAAAACCATTTTCCAGTTTTGACATCCAAAGTTTTACAAATAAAAGTGCTCTGTCCATCTCCATCACTGGTGAGTAACATCATCTTTAAGGTTTAAAATTTTAACTATGGTTGCTTGGTTGATGTTTGTAATATGTACATATTGTTTGTGATATCTCTGTATAGCTATTTCTGTAACATGCTGTTCTTACTTCAAGTATCAGTGTGATTTAAAAGTCATCATCTTTTTACTTCCTTACTATTTGGATTAGAACTTAGTCTAAAATTTTTGAATTAGCATAGATGGATGGTTAAAATTTATAAGAAAGTTAAATACAAATTTGAGTAAGCCTGAAAAGAAAACAAAATGAAGTAACAGAGCAAATTATAAAACAAGTCAAAATTTAGTTTTCATGATCCACCAATTCAAGTTTATGAACTGATTACTAAATCAAAATTAGGATTTTTAAAACTCAAATTACATTTTTTTTTAGTTGAGCTATGAACGTGCTTTACTGGGTTGAACAATTCGAGCATTTTGGGTTGCCTCTGGAAGTGTAGTTGATCGGAGGGCTTGAGGTTCATTTTGGAGGTAGTTGGATGGTCGGTGAGGCCAGGAAAATTGTCAGGAAGTTGATCTATGACCGGAGGAGACGATGGTGGCTAGTTTTATCTCCTAGACCTAGTTTTGACTATGGCTGGAAATTTGATCGTTTCGGGGCCAAGAAGGGATCGAGTTCGATGGAACTCTGGGGGATAGTTGCGGGGACATGGTAGAAGCTGTAGCCAGAGGCGGTGGTACTCCGGTGGTCGGAGTTTGAAGAGCGGTGGAGGTTACAGGTTTTGGGGTTGTTGCTTGTTGTGTTTACAGGTTTTAGAGGGATGGTGTGTTTTTGTTTTCGAGCAAATGGCTAGCTTCTGGTGATTGTGATAGGATCTGGAGGTAACTGGCGTCGTGTGGGGGTGCTAGGGGATGGCCGGAGTTTGCAGGGGCCACGGTGCACGTGCACCGTGCCATTGATGTTTGGTTGAGTTTTGGGTGAGTGTGCGGTGGCTTAAACTCAGGAAGTACTCGAGTCACTCGAGTTGATTACTCGAAGCAAGGTGGTGGAGGACTCGAAGCACTGAAGTGGTTGGGTAATTTAGATGGTTCCAGGTTTGGTTTGTCTCAGTTTTTAGTGTGCAGGTTTTAGGCTCGGGGAAAGTCTCGGGTTATTTACATTTTTACTCGAAGTAGGGAGGCAGTTGACCCGAAGCATTCTGTTCTTGTTTCGGGTGTGTGTTGAATTGCTACAGGTTGTATAAACTGCCCGTAGATTTTAAATTTAAACAAAATTTAAAGCAAAATTAAATGTAAGTTAGTTGAAATCATGATATATTTGAATTTAAGTTGTCAACTAAGATTTAACATAGTCTAAATCTAATTAGAGGTATGAATTCAAATTTATGTTTAAATCTAAAATGCAGTTTTGAAATATTTAAATGAGTTTCAGATTTAAAACTTGATAATTTTCAGAATTTAAAATTTGACCTGAAACAAAAATGTTGCTGCAGTTAAATTCGATTTTTGTTAAAGTTTTTGATTCAAATGGATATTTGAATTTTAAAAGTTTAAAATAGATTTGGATTTAAAAATCGAGTTCCTAATTCTAGTTGTCAAAAGAGAGTTTAAATCGAAGTTTTTAAATCAAGATAAATTGAGAGATTCAAGTTTACTTAGAATTCAAAATCTGAAAATTTAAATTAGTTAAAATATGAATGTTATAAGAATGAGTTCAAATAAAATAGTTGACAAGTAATTTGTTTCAATAAAAATTAACTTGATTTTTGAGAATTCTTTGATTAAAGATTTTTGAATGAAAAATAAATAAATTGTTTAACTTGAGGTTTGCAAGTTAAATATTAATGTAATTTGGAAATTTAAATTTGAATTAAAATTCAAGTAGTTTAATTTAAGAGATTTTCTTATGCAAGTTCATGTGTAAATGTTACTTAAATTTATTTAAAAGATTTTTTTAAATTGAATTTAAATTATAATCATTTTGAATCTTCAATCCAAATGATATTAGAATTTAAATTTAAAATGTAATGTAATGAAGTCATTAATTAAAGAATAAATTATCTTAAGGATAATAAGGTAATTAAGGAATGACCTATGTATTTAAGTAAATAATTTAAATTGATTCATAACTAAAGATCAATTAAGAAGTAAATTAAGAAATGATATTGAATGTAGACAATTAACTAAGGATTATTAATTAATTAATATATAGGATTAATTTTGGATAACTAATTAGATTAATTGGATAAGCTATTGTAAATTGTTAAATGTAATTACTTGATAAAAGTAATTAAGAGATTAATTACTTATGGTAATTAATTTTGGTAAGATGATTAATTTAAGTTAATTAATTTAAGGAAATCATTTGATAAATTGATAAGTGTAATTACTTAGTGTATGCAATGGAGCACAATTTCTCAAGAAATAATTAATGATAATTACTGAATGTAATTAGTGAAAGATAATGTGTTAATAAGTAATTTGGATAATTACTTTTGTAATTAATTAGAAGATTAATTAATGGAGATAATTATGTATGGAATAATTAATTTATTATTATGTAATTAAGGGTAGTTAATTACTGGTTGATATTAATCAAAGGTGATTAATAATTGTGTTTAATACAAGATTAATCACTTAATGTGATTAATAAAGTAATTTAATCTGAATTAGAGATCATTAATTAATATAATTAATGATGTAAATTAAGAATTGTTTAATTAAGTAATAATTAATAATGTGGAGATTAATTTATGTAATTAATTAAGAATAAATGTAATTAATTATAAATGAAGTAATTAAAAGTTAATTACTAGGAATGATTTAGAATAATTAATTTGTAAAATTAATTAAAGACTAATTACTTACTGTAATTAGAAAATGATTAATTAGAGGAGTTAATCAAGATAAATATCTAGAGATTAATTAATTAATTTGTATAAATTTAATTATTGGTTGTATAAGCAGGATTTATAAATGAAGTAATTAATTTAATTTACTTTAAATTAATTAGAGATAGAAGTAGTTAATTTAATTCATTTTAAATTAATTACAAATGGAAAGATTATAAATCATTGCTTATGGATGAATGAAATTGATATTTCATTGATGATAGTGAACTCAGATATGAGATGAATAATATCTAGGTGACTTGGATGTTTGTTTACGTATGATAGTATATTTTTATCTGATTGGGTTGATAATTTTGATTATCTGTTTATGATTATTTATTATGATATTATGATTTATCCATCTGTGTGTATATTGATTATGTTGAATTAAACTGTTAAGACTAAATAGACAACTTGGCCTTAAAAGACACGTTTTGGATTTCGATGAGACCGGGATCGGTTTTCCTTATTTGGAACATCCGAAAACCACATCGATTCCAAATTAACGATAGGTCGTGAATCTGAAGTGAAGATGAAGATTCAGAGTGCAAGGGTTGTCGTCGTTAACTCTGAGGGTGATTCCAAAATGAGTGTAACGAGATGATGCCTTCGGTTTCGTTCGAACCCTGAACGAACTTGTATGGATTGAATGCTTTCAACACATCGTCAGGTGGGCGATGAGCATTCTAAGAAATGTTTTCTATAAAGGTAATCGTAGCCTCAAGCCTCATCAACCGGGAATGGCTAAAACAGGGGAGGTGAAGCAAGGTTAGGTGGGTAATGCCCAAGCAGGACAAGATTTTCCCCTGTCTAGATGTCCCTTTTTATTCGGCTGTGTGGGCGGTTGGATGTACACCAACTGCGGGGTTATCTTGTTCGGGATTGTTCAGTAAGGAATGGTTCCGGCTTTGTGTTGCAGGGGGTCGGGAGTGATCCTCGGTACGTTGATGTAGGCCACGTACTGTGACGGGCGGTACCCCAGTAGCCCTGCCATTGTATGGAATCCACAATCCAATAAGTGCCAACGGTTTTGATTGTATTACCCACTTTTTTGGCTTGTAGCTGGAATTTAATGAATGTAAAAATTTCGGCTATTTTCTATTTACTTGAGAACCCTAGACCAATTATAATATCACAGAATTTCATATCAAATGTTTTGGTTAGCGTAAGGTAAAAACTTTTCCATGTTTATGTGTGGGAAGTCTTACGTGATACCTTTATGTTCAAAAGATTTTCAAAGTTAAGCAACTTTAACTTGTTACTCATACTAGACCCATGTCTGACCCGGAGTTTGTTTTTGTTTTTCATAAACTCTCGGGTACCCAAATTTTTACGGGTAGCCAAGGGTTTCAGCTTAGCTTTGACGAATTCTGGAGGAGCAATGGAGCAGGAGGTTTGAGCGTTGTAGATATATATATAGTTCCGCTGTGTTGGTATCTCTGAGTCGTTTGTTTGAGCTGTATTGTATTGAGTTGTACAACTAGACAGGTGTTTATAACTGTCTAGTATGTGATGTATTATCTGTATAACTCTGATTGATGTTATATATTATGTAAATACTTATGTGATTATTATAATTTATACGTTCCGCTGTGGGATTCTGATATTGTTGTTCTTTCTTCTCTATCTTTTCTATTTTCTCATCCCTTTCTTTCTTTAATAACGATACGTCTTCCTGGGCGTAGGAAGTCGGGGTCGTTACAGTGGTATCAGAGCGCTAGGTTGAGTGAATACCTAGGCTCTTGAGTGATTTCTTTCTTGAGAGAGCGTATTTGCAATTTTGATATATTTATATATATATTTATATATTTGTTTCTACCTATTTGTTGGGCTACCTGTTCAGGTTTTCCAATGAGTAATAAGGGTAGATAGGTAGTGGTGTGTGTAACACAACTATCAATGATTGGAAGTGTAATTGTCGAGACTGCAGGCCTAATACTGTCTCGAGTAAGTTTTGGACGGTGTAAGGATTTCATTGATCTCTGGAAAAAAATCTGTTAAGGTTCGGAGTTCATTTTTGAAGTGTAAGAGTTTGGTTGAGCTAGAATTTGGATTTGTCGAGTGGACAGAAGTAAGTCAAGATATTTTGATACATCAAGGTGTAGTAGCTGTGTGATGAGACACGGTGACTATGGATATCTCCGACGATGTTTCTTTGGAATAAGGAAGAGTGACTGCTTCGGTGTTGTGGCTGTGCTCAGTTGGATGTTTTATTTGTTTGAGGTCCGAGTTTCTCGAAGACTTTGGATAGGAAATCGTAGCATTTGTGGCAGCAATGCAGCATGGGATGTTTTCGGTGTTGGCAAGAGATCTTCTGGCTTAGCAGATTTTCTGGAATGGAATTCAGAAGTAATTATGTAGACCCGTTTCTTCGATGGATTGGCCACATAAGTGTAAGCTGTTGTGATTTGTAAAGAGAGAGCATTATCTTTGGAATTTGGCTGTATTGATCGCAAAAGTGACTTGCGATGGTTTGGGTGTTCTTTTGGGGTTTCAGAGATTTTTCTAGATGTCTTCTGGAAGTTAGAGTTTTGTTAACATCTGGAAATTGAGTTTGGTGAAGCAGCTCAGAATTTTGGTGGAATTTCTGAGTTTTATTTTTTTGGAATGTGTTCACCAGTCTGTGCTTGAGATCATCATCAGCATTTTCATCTGTTCAGTCAGAGTTGCGCAGTGGAAGCATGGTGGCAGATGTTCTAGTTGGAAGCAATTGGATGTTGCAGTGTTTGGATTAGAGAGTTCTACGGGAAATTTCTCAGAATTTGAGGCCAGTTTGGAGTGCTCATGTTCTATCTTTTCTAGATGCGCGAGATGTGAGTTCTGTTTTCTGATTTTGGAATAGAGTTTATGTTCTGAGTTTTGGTTGATCTTGGAAAGATCCATTTGTTGGATTGTCTTTGGTTCAGTTTGTTTATAGGGCATCAGCAAGGGTTAAGCTGATCAGGAAAGATGAAGGAAGCCCAGGATCGTCCGAACAGTTTCGTGGATAAGAGACGAAGAAATTTGGAGTCCGTAATCGGGGATTTGATTTTGGATAAGTGTTTGGTTTCAGAATTGAATTGTCGGTTTGGATAACTGGAATTCGGAGTGTTTCACGTATCTCTGAGGGAATACGTGTAAGATCTATCTTTGATTTTAGAGTCAACAGTTCAGGGGATTTCGGTTGTTGGATCAGACTTGAGTTTGGTCTGATATTTTGATTTGTTTTGTAGATTTAGTTGAGTAGGAACTCTGTAGTTTAGTAATGGTTTTGCTTGTTTGGATTCTATAGGGAAAGTAACTTGGTATTTATACTTGGGGAAACTCGAGAAAATTCTATTTAGAATTTTGTCTAGATAATTAGACTTGTTTGTTTGGATAAATTGGTTGCTATGATTGTAGTTTATGATTGATATATGCTGGTGTTAAAACTTTAAATTTTTAATTGGATTATTAAATTACCTTTGTTTTAAATTTCGGGGACGAAATTCTTTTAGGGGGGAAGAATGTGATATCCCGGAAATTTGGGACAATATCATTTAATAATCTACATTAAAAAATAAATTGATTTGATAATATTTGTTAATAATTTAATAATCTTCTTTTGAATTAATATTTACCTGATAATTTATCTTTTAAAAGTTAATCAAATTGCCTTCTATTTATAATGTATATATCTGTATATATTGTAAATGGATAATCTTTGTTTTAAATTTAATAAATAGACATGTTTCTATTTCTAATATTTTTGATAATTTAGAAATTTGATATTAAGCTATTTAATAAGTGATCATATGATTTTAAATTACTCAAGATTTAAGTTTAGTTTGTTTAAAATAATTTTAGCTTACATTTAAATTTAGAAAAAGGGTTGTTTAATTTGTTTTAAATTTAACTTGATAAAAATAAGTAGTTTATTTATAAAGAGATAAATTCTTTTTATAAATCATTTTGATTTAATAATGATCTATATTAATAATGTAAATCTTTACAAATGAATTTTTAATAAAATTTTCATGTCAACTTTATTCATATATATGTGTGTTTGAATGGAAGTTATAATTTGGAAATTAAAAATAAAGGTTTTCAAAATTGTTTAAATTAAAATAAACATTATTAATATTCATATAAGTATAAAGTAAAATAATAATAAGTAATCAAATATTTGTTAGTCTATGTTTAAAAATAAAAGAAAAAAAAATAAAAGTAAACACACATGATAGAAATAGAACTAAATACTTAGACAAAATTTATAACAAATAACTAAAGCAACTTTACATATGTAATAAAGCATAACCAGACTAAAGATTAAAAAAAAAAGGCCTTTAAGTAATTTGTAGTGCAAGCTAATGCAAAGTAAAATTCAAAACACATGCTTGTAAGTATGCAAGACAAAATAATAAAAAGTATGCAGGCAAGAATAGGAAAGAAAAAGACAAGTATGCAAAGCCAAATAAAATATCTTCATTCTAGTCAAATGAAATTGGTCAAAGTATGGAAATAACACCTCACAAAAGATGTATATTATAGTTCAAACTAAAAATAAAATAAAACAAATATCTTTAACAAGTAGCTTCATATACAAGCTAAATCTTGACCTGCAGGTTATATACTTACATGCATATCTTTTTGCAGCTGTACATAATTATGCTTATGTCAACTAAAAGAGGAACCAAGTCTTAGTTACTATCGTATCAACAAATAATTTTGTCAATTCAAGTGAATATAAATCTGTACCTCTCAGATACAAAAATCTGCCATATCAAAACAAGTAAAACTTGTACATATGGTAACCTACAGCTGTTCAACAGTTTTCCTATTTATATATCCTACTATTTTAGTTCGTTCAACATAAAATAGTATAGCAAACACTTATATTTTTTATAACTAAAGCTTTGTATAATAACAATACATCACTGCAAACAAGATTAATTTAACTGGAAAATCAAAGAAAACTATTTTCCAGTTTTGACATCCAAAGTTTTACAAATAAAAGTGCTCTGTCCATCTCCATCACTGGTGAGTAACATCATCTTTAATGTTTAAAATTTTAGCTATGGTTGCTTGGTTGATGTTTGTAATATGTCTATATTGTTTGTGATATCTCTGTATAGCTATTTCTGTAACATGTTGTTCTTACTTCAAGTATCAGTGTGATTTAAAAGTCATCATCTTTTTACTTCCTTACTGTTTGGATTAGGACTTAGTCTAAAAATTTTGAATTAGCATAGATGGATGGTTAAAATTTATAAGAAAGTTAAATACAAATTTGAGTAAGCCTGAAAAGAAAACAAAATGAAGTAACAGAGCAAATTATAAAACAAGTCAAAATTCAGTTGTCATGATCCATCAATTCAAGTTTATGAACTGATTAAAAAATCAAAATTAGGATTTTTAAAACTCAAATTACATATTTTTTTTAGTTGAGCTATGAACATGCTTTACTGGGTTGAACAATTCGAGCATTTTGGGTTGCCTCTAGAAGTGTAATTGATCGGAGGGCTTGAGGTTCGTTTTGGAGGTAGTTGGATGGTCGGTGAGGCTAGGAAAATTCTCAGGAAGTTGACCTATGATCGGAGGTGACGATGGTGGCTAGTTTTATCTCCTAGACCTAGTTTTGACTATGGCTGGAAATTTGATCGTTTCGGGGCCAAGAAGGGATCGAGTTTGATGGAACTCTGGGGGATGGTTGCGGGGACATGGTAGAAGCTGTAGCCAGAGGCGGTGGTACTCCGGTGGTCGGAGTTTGAAGAGCGGTGGAGGTTACAGGTTTTGGGGGCTATTGCTTGTTGTGTTTCCAGGTTTTAGAGGGAAGGTGTGTTTTTGTTTTCAAGCAAATGGCTAGCTTCTGGTGATTGTGATAGGATCTAGAGGTGACTGGCGTCGTGTGGGGGTGCCAGGGGATGGCCGGAGTTGGCAAGGGCCACGGTGCACGTGCGCCGTGCCATTGATGTTTGGTTGAGTTTTGGGTGAGTGTGCAGTGGGTTAAACTCAGGAAGTACTCGAGTCACTCGAGTTGATTACTCGAAGCAAGGTGGTGGAGGACTCGAAGCACTGAAGTGGTTGGGTAATTTAGATGGTTCCAGGTTTGGTTTGTCTCAGTTTTTAGTGTGCAGGTTTTGGGCTCGGGGAAAGTCTCGGGTTATTTACATTTTTACTCGAAGTAGGGAGGCAGTTGACCCGAAGCATTTTGTTCTGGTTTCGGGTGTGTGTTGAATTGCTACAGATTGTATAAACTGCCCGTAGATTTTAAATCTAAACTAAATTTAAAGCAAAATTAAATGTAAGTTAGTTGAAATCAGGATATATTTGAATTTAAGTTGTCAACTAAGATTTAACATAGTCTAAATCTAATTAGAGGTATGAATTCAAATTTATGTTTAAATCTAAAATGCAGTTTTGAAATATTTAAATGAGTTTCAGATTTAAAACTTGATAATTTGCAGAATTTAAAATTTGACCTGAAACAAAAATGTTGCTGCAGTTAAATTCGATTTTTGTTAAAGTTTTTGATTCATATGGATATTTGAATTTTAAAAGTTTAAAATAGATTTGGATTTAAAAATCGAGTTCTTAATTCTAATTGTCAAAAGAGAGTTTAAATCAAAGTTTTCAAATCAAGATAAATTAAGAGATTCAAGTTTACTTAGAATTCAAAATCTGAAAGTTTAAATTATTTAAAATATGAATGTTTTAAGAATGAGTTCAAATAAAATAGTTGACAAGTAATTTGTTTCAATAAAAATTAACATGATTTTTGAGAATTCTTTGATTAAAGATTTTTGAATGGAAAATAAATAAATTGTTTAACTTGAGGTTTGCAAGTTAAATATTAATGTAATTTGGAAATTTACATTTGAATTAAAATTCAAGTAGTTTAATTTAAGAGATTTTCTTATGTAAGTTCATGTGTAAATGTTACTTACATTTATTTAAAAGATTTTTTTTTAAATTGAATTTAAATTATAATCATTTTGAATCTTCAATTCAAATGATATTAGAATTTAAATTTAAAATGTAATGTAATGAAGTCATTAATTAAAGAATAAATTATCTTAAGGATAATAGGGTAATTAAGGAATGATTTATGTATTTAAGTTAATAATTTAAATTGATTTATAACTAAAGATCAATTAAGAAGTAAATTAAGAAATGATATTAAATGTAGACAATTAACTAAGGATTATTATTTAATTAATATATAGGATTAATTTTGGATAATTAATTAGATTAATTGGATAAGCTATTGTAAATTGTTAAATGTAATTACTTGATAAAACTAATTAAGAGATTAATTACTTATGGTAATTAATTTTGGTAAGATGATTAATTTAAGTTAATTAATTTATTTTAATTAATTTAAGGAAATCATTTGATAAATTGATAAGTGTAATTACTTAGTGTATGCAATGGAGCATAATTTCTCAAGAAAGTAATTAATGATAATTACTGAATGTAATTAGTGAAAGATGATGTGTTAATAAGTAATTTGGATAATTACTTTTGTAATTAATCAGAAGGTTAATTAATGGAGATAATTAATTATGGAATAATTAATTTATTATTATGTAATTAAGGGTAGTTAATTACTAGTTGATATTAATCAAAGGTGATTAATAATTGTGTTTAATACAAGATTAATCACTTAATGTGATTAATAAAGTAATTTAATCTGAATTAGAGATCATTAATTAATATAACTAATGATGTAAATTAAGAATTGTTTAATTAAGTAATAATTAATAATGTGGAGATTAATTTATGTAATTAATTAAGAATAAATGTAATTAATTATAAATGAAGTAATTAAAAGTTAATTACTAGGAATGATTTAGAATAATTAATTAGTAAAATTAATTAAAGACTAATTAGTTACTGTAATTAGAAAATGATTAATTAGAGGAGTTAATCAAGATAAATATCTAGAGATTAAATAATTAATTTGTATAAATTTAATTATTGGTTGTATAAGCAGGATTTATAAATGAAGTAATTAATTTAATTTACTTTAAATTAATTAGAGATAGAAGTAGTTAATTTAATTCATTTTAAATTAATTACAAATGGAAAGATTATAAATCATTGCTTATGGATGAATGAAATTGATATTTCATTGATGATAGTGAACTCAGATGTGAGATGAATAATATCTAAGTGACTTGGATGTTTGTTTACGTATGATAGTATATTTTTATCTGATTGGGTTGATAATTTTGATTATCTGTTTATGATTATTTATTATGATATTATGAATTATCCATCTGTGTGTATATTGATTATGTTGAATTAAACTGTTAAGACTAAATAGACAACTTGGCCTTAAAAGACACGTTTTGGATTTCGATGAGACCGGGATCGGTTTTCCTTATTTGGAACATCCGAAAACCACATTGATTCCAAATTAACGATAGGTCGTGAATCTGAAGTGAAGATGAAGATTCAGAGTGCAAGGGTTGTCGTCGTTAACTCTGAGGGTGATCCCAAAATGAGTGTAACGAGATGATGCCTTCGGTTTCGTTCGAACCTGGAACGAACTTGTATGGATTGAATGCTTTCAACACATCGTCAGGTGGGCGATGAGCATTCTAAGAAATGTTTTCTATAAAGGTAATCGTAGCCTCAAGCCTCATCAACCGGGAATGGCTAAAACAGGGGAGGTGCGAAAATAAGGAATAAATGCATTCACAAATACAGTCAAAAGATTGTACAAGTAAAAAGAATCATTTTATTCCATACTATAAATTTTTTATACATGTGCAGGATTCAAAAAGGTGGCGGTCGGAACCCGCACAATTTTCGGTCAATACAAGCCTTTATATACAAGCAAAAAAGCAAAACAAGAAGGGTAAAGAAAGACTCGTTATTTCTTCTTCCCGCCACCTTTAGAGCCATCGCCTGGCCTAATGGCTAGCTTTAGGAGCCGGCCTGAACGAGTCGGGGAAGAAGGAGAAAGAGGTACAACTGGGTCTACTTCCGCTTTCTCTTCACTAGCAGAAGTGCTTTTCTTTTTCTTCTTCGAAGTTACGTGCTTCCCCCTCTTCCTTGAAGAAGACTCGCTGCCCGGAGTGATAAGTTCAGACTGCTTTGTGTCGTCAGCATAAAATTTCTACGGAGTGCTTTCACCTTCTTCAAGTTCCTCAGCCTTATGCCCTTGTGAAGCGACCGGGTCATCCAAGCCTTGAAGAGCTTCTATTTGTTCTTCTTGCGACCCCGTTTGAGAAGCGGAAGAAGGAGTAATTTGAAGAGATGGAGGTGGAACGGCTGGAAGAGAAGTCTGTGCAGCACTTGGTGTTTTCACTACAGAAGAAGATAAGTTAAAATCGGTATTCCTCGTAAAGAGAGGAGATAGTGGCGCGTCAAGGCTTAACTAATAATTAAGAAGTTCATCAAGATCATGTGAAGCAAACAAGTAGTCCACTTGAGCTAGATCAGTGTTGAAGTTACCTGGAGAAGTTGGCTTTATCACGTCGATTTCGAAATCGTGGGCTTCAACGTCTTCCTGGGACTCGGTGTGGGCAGTTGTAATTCCAGTCTCGGCTTTGGCTGGAGGCGGAGAGTGAGAACTAGAGCCAGTAGTATCGACATCAACCGACACTGAAGGACGAGTCCGGTCAGTCAAAAGTAGCTTCCCTGAATGCTCTCCTTCCGCCGCTTCGGCTCGTGCTTTGGCGAGTTGTTCTTTCCCTTTAGCAAGGACGGGTCGACCCTCGTCATCCATATAATACGCCTCAAGATCCGCCTCAACATAGCCGGTGCCTCCAAGCATTTCAACTGCTGCCTCCCACACTTCAGCCAGGGTAATCTCATACTTTGGGTCCAAAAACGAAAGGCTACCACGCCCCAGGATGCTGTGAAGATAAAACTCGAATAAGGTAGAGCTGACATTGGCTTTGGTTGCCTCATGAGACTGTTCGGCTGCTGCTTTTCCGGCAATGGCCTCATCACGCTCTTTTTCAACTCTAGAAAGCTGAGCTTTTAACATTTCGATCTCCATGTCTTGGGAGCTAGTCTTTTCCCACAACTGAGCAACATTAGTGCGGTAGCTTTCCACAATTTTCTGATGTGCCTCAAGTCTAGCCTCGGCATCTCGTTGACTAGCATGGGCATTTCTCACTTTCTTTTGAAGCACCTCTTCCTTTTGGGTATAAGAAGCGGAAGAGGTAGCAAGGTCATCTTTAAGTTGCTTGACTTCAGCCTCGAGTTTCTCATTATACGCAGTGATATTTTCATCTCCGTGTCGTGATGGTCAAGAACTTTTTGCCATTCAGATTTATCACTCTCCATGGTCAGCATAGCTTCGAGGTTTAAACGGTTCACTCTTTGAAGCTCATCGACTAGCTTTTGCGACCCGGACATCCTCTCAATGTCAAGCATAACAACATCAAGATTTCTAAGCATAGTCTTCTTGTCAATGGAACCAAGTCCAAATCAAAGCGTACTCCTTTTAAACACCAGTTTGGAAACCAGCTTTGGAGTGCAGGCGGAGCATTCTCAACTTGATACGGAGGCCTATTAATAATTGTTTGAATGTCAGCTCTTTTAAGGGCCGGGGAGCTAGAAGGGATATCTAAAGAAACAGAAGTAACAGGCACTTTAGAGATTACAACTGACGATTTTTCACTAGGCTTGGCCCGCTTATTGAACGCTTCAGCGTCATAACTCTTCTCATTGTCATCGTGAGACTTTCTTTTATAGGATTCATCATCCCCTGAGTGAGAGTCATGGCGTTCATCCCTTCTTCCATATCGCTCCTCATAAGCTTGCCTCTCGCGAGCTTTCCTGGCAGCTCTTTCTTCATCAGTTTCCCTAGGGGCAGGAAAATAACGCCTGACGTCGTAAGAATCGCGTCTCCCACAGCGTTGAAAGTCGTCGTAATACGAACCACTGTGTCCCATAGGAGAACCTGAAAGTGAAAAAGAGACATAGTTTAGAAATCTTCGAAAAAGAGAAGCTAAATGCTCATAATTGCCAAAAATCCTAAGTGTGTGTGATGTGCGGACTGCACGCGTTGAGCTACAAACCACTCTTCGGCTTGGGAGTAATGTCGTCTTTTGCAACAGGCGTCAACTCTTGGGTTGATAAAGTTGGTCACAAGGTGGATGTCACTTCGACTTCTTGAGAAACAAGTTTAGAAGTAGTGGTATCATCTTTGAAGAGCTCATGTGAAGTCACAACTAGGTCGCTCAGCCCTCCGAAAATGTCATCCCCATCATGCCTAGCGGAACTCTCTTTCTCAGCTCCCTCATCAGCAGCCTTCCCGGAATGTTGAGGAAGTTCCTCTTCTTCGATAACCGAGGGAAGTGTATACTTGCTAGATGACCCGCACTGTCAACAGGAGTAGAACATTTCACCAATGAGGCTTCTGCAATAGGTTCCTTCGGTGCAATTTCCTTTGCGGAAACTGAGGCATATGACGTCTCTGCTTGAGAACCGGGGGCATCACGAAGCTGAGTGAATCGAGAAGAGTGCAAAAGTCTGAATTGATGCAAAAATTCGTCCTTCAGTAAGAACTTAATGCTTCTCTCCTCGACTGCCACGACACTTAGTCTTTCAAAAGTTGACTTGTGGCTGGAATCTTTGAAAGGAGAAGGAAGTGCTATAAAAGTAAAGAATGAAGTTAGCACTTGACAACTCAGATTTTGAAAAGCTCAGAAATGAAAAAAACGGAGATAGGCAATCTCACTTCCTACTCTCCAGATGCCATAGAATCCCGAAGGGCAACGAACAAAGAAAAATTGGTTCAAAAACCCGTAGGCGCTATAAGGAAGATCAATAGTCAATTTACGGTTTCCTGCGCTCCTCACAAGTGTAATAGAAGGATGATCTTTGTCTTTGCAAATGTGCACAAATAGAAGATCTCTTCAAAGCTCGAAAGACGGTCGAGCATCCTCCTGAACAGTACACACAATCCCATCAAGATGGCGTAGCCATTAGGGTGTAACTGGAAAGGAGAGATAGTTAATTGAAGAATGAGCGTTTGAAGAAAATCATTGAAGGGGGTAATAGCTCCGTTCAGGCACATTTGACGATTAACTCCAATAAAGCCAAGAGGTGGCCTGTCAGCAGTGTCATTTACCCCAGGAAGCAGGGCGTCCGCTTCAGCAATGCCGAACTGAATGCATAACTGACTGAAAACTCGTTGATTCAGAGTGGTTGAAGCTCTTTCCGGAGGATTCTCTAAGGGGTTAGCAATTGGGAAAACCCCTTCTTCTCGCCCAACCATCACTTCTTGTGCACGTTGAGAAGTCATTCTACATAAGGAACTGGATATTCAAATATGAAGGTGCACGTTTCCTAAAAGCGTGTGAAGTGTTATGCAAAGCTACTGAAATAACATGTAAATAAAGTAAAACTTGAAATAATACTGGTTGGCACATGTCAATTCAGGAAGATTCGAGGCTTGTGATTGTGTTAAAACTAAATGTAGTATCAATGCAGATAATATTCAGCAATAAGCAGTTATAACTGTGTGAATTTTGTGTTGATACTTCATTTAAGACAGTTGGTTCACAATACTTCATCTTTAATCAAATTCATATTATTTTACTTAAGTAAAATGTTGTCTCTCTGATCTAATCCATCACTCGATGTGGGCAGTCGATGATGAGTATATCTGTCCTATTTTTTCTACAAATGTTATGTTTGACAGGCTGTTAGCTTAAAAGTTAATTCAATCTGTGGAAAAATGCAACATGTTCTAGCAGTTTATCCTGACAGTTCAAGTTGAAGATTCAATTAAGTGCTGACAAATTTTACAAGTGATCAAGTTCAAACGACTTAGCATAGGTCGAAGCTTCCTTAAGTCGCTCCGTGCGAGTTGTGAAGTTTATTATTTATGCTCCTACGAGTTAAGGTTATGCTGTAGGTTATGGCATAAGGCTTTAAGTCAAGACAAGGCAAATTTGCTTAAGTGTTAACTCGTCCAAGTATGTCCACGACCTAAAGGTTGTGTCATAAAAAGTTAACTCGCCCAGATCATAATGCGACCCAAAGATATGTCGCTAAGAGAGTTATCTCGTCCGAAGAAGTATGCTATACAAGTTAAGTCGCAAGCTCGTTAGTCGCTCAGATTCCCTTAAGTCGCAAGTATCTTAGGTCGTTCGACTCATTAGGTCACTCTAAGAGTAGTTCGGAAATGCCGAGCTTTCTTCCATCAAGAAATCCTAAGTCCTACTCTCCACTCACATGTTGCCACGTGTCCATCTCCCTTGTCTCATCAGAAACGCCACAGCATAACCTAAAATCCACTAACCCGTTAACCAAAGATTTCCTCGTCTCCTCCAAACTCCCAAAACCTCCTCAAAAATGTAACGACCCTGTATTTTGTAATTATTTTATTGTATATTTTAATTATTTTTAATGTAAGATTTTGATTAAAAACTTATTTTACTTATTTGAAATGATTAAATTTATTATTTAAATATATTCTTGATTTTTATATGAGTTATAATTCCAAACTTGTGTAAGTTGAATATTTGCCTGAAATGCAGATTTTGGTCAAAATAGTCAAACTGTGACTTTTAACTTAAAATTTTAAAAGTTTAAAATTTTAATTTTTTTATTTTATTATGAAAGTGCATAAAATTCTAAGAACACCACTTTTCGTTTCGTTGAAATCGGATGTAAATTGTGGAAGTTATACCTTTTACAATATTGTGCGTATATACGGTTATTTAACAATGACTATTTTAAATTGTATAAGTTACTTCTTCTTGGCTATATCTTTATTTTAATATGTGATAATATGTTATATTATGTATATTTTGACTTTTAAGTATTTTTAAAATGATAATATAATTTTTCTAAAGTTTATTTGAATTTATTTCAATTTATAAAGCCTAGTCTACAATTTTAAACCATTTTCTTAATTTAATTATATATAATTAAAATTTATTTATTTATTTTATGCACTCACTTTTATTTGCTGTGTTTTACTTTATTTTATTCATTTTACATGCATTTAAATTAAAGTAAATTTTTCCAGAGTATTGAAGTTATTTCTAATTCTTAAGTCAAGTTTTCATTTTCTGTGCCATTTTTCATATTTTAATCGTATCTAATTAATAATTAATTATTAATATTTTGTTTATCTGTTATATTTTCTAATTCTAACTGAAATTTCTAAGTTTTTTCAGTTATTTAAGATGTATATGAATATATATAGGAAGTTTAAAAGGTTTGAAAGCAAAGAAACGTAAAACCGTTTTAACGTTTCTTCTTCCGTTTCTTTTCCAATTAATAGATTTAATTTCCTTTGACCGTTCCTTTTTTTATTGTAGCTGTGCATTTCTTACCTCATTTTCACGTGAAAACATTCCTCTCCACTTCATTTTTCACGGCTAGAAAGGTTTGGTAATGGCTCCTCTTTTCCTCTTCATTTTGCTCTTCTTTTTCCATTGTTTTCTTATATTTTGCCTTGTTTTCTCATGTGTATTGCTTGGCCTCTCCTCATTACCACAACACACCCCCCCTCACCTCTGTCCAGTCATGAAACATCACAGGTCGAGCCCAATCCGCAAGGCTGAGCCCTTGTTTTGACCAAAAACTACCTAATTGCCTTCAAAACCACATCACCTCCTCATGTACAAACTCCACCTTGTCTTGCCTTGAATCCGAGCTATGTTAGCCCAAACCTGACCCAAAACATGACCACATCTGAACCACATCAGACCCCAAAGCCATACCAAACAATAGAGAAGGCAAAGCAAAAGACTGCGTAGTCGTATCTACTTTTATTTCAATGTTATTGCATTTTAAAGTCGTATTGAATTTTGTTGTTTTGATTGTTTGTTTTGGGTTGTACACAAGAGTTGTAGATTGGTGTAACGACCCAGAATTTTAATTTATTAAAAATTTGAATATTTAATTAATTTTAAATATTAATAAGTGAAATTTATAAGTCGAATAAATTTTATTTCGAATGATTGGATTTAATTGGATAATTAAATCGGTAATTAATATGTTAAATTATGGAGATAATTGAAAATTGGGTTAAATATGATTGAAAATGATTTGTAAAATTTTATTTTATCATATTGAAGTTAGAGCGATATTTTAGAACTTTTAAAATCGAATTAAAAGTTAATTTGTGAAAATTGAATATTTTAATATTAAATCGACTAGTGAAAATAGTCAATTTTTGAACAGTCTCAGAATTGGACGAAACCAGTTCCATTGGATCCGTAATAGTTAGTTATTACCGGATTTCAATTTTCGTGTCAATCGGAGTTATCGTTTGATCGTAGCAGCTCGAAACGCATCGAATTATTTTTTATTTTAATTTGGCGAGTTAAAATAGCCATTTTTCAAAAAGTCTCGGATTTCGACGAAACCAGTTTCATCGGATCCGTAATGTGATTTTATTGTAAGGTTTCAAATTTCAAGTCAATTGGATTTACCGTTTGTCCGGTACAAATTAAAACGCCTAGAAAATCGTTTAAATCGGTTTAATTCAAATTGAACGTTTGTTGCCATAACTCGCACAGATGTCCGAATTAGCTTCTGAAACCTGTTCCATTGTGTCCGGAACGCGGGGTAAATCCTAGAAACGCTGGTTACGGCGCGTGAATCGGAGTTCGGAATTTCCGGAATGAATAGTGTTTCGTTCGTTTCCTATAAATAGACCCTTACCCCTTCATAAATTAAAAAAAAAAACCCCTAATATTAACCCTAGCCGCCAGTTCAAGCTTCAATGGCCCGAAACGTCCCTTTTTCTCCTCTCAATCTCTCATGATCCATCAACAATTATGAGAACTTGTCAACACGAAGGTTGGAGAGCACGACGAGATCTTTAAATCCATACGGATTTGATCGCGAATGGAGCAGTGTGGTGGTCGTTGGAGAGCCATGAAGGCAGGCCGTTCGGCCTCGATTTGCGCGCAATATAGATGACCGAGCTTCATCACCTTGTGGCCGAGTATGGAGCAAGCTATGGCCTTCGACATGGGGGTCTTTGATCGGGGTAGATGCAAGCGAGGTGGTTGCAAAGTGGAAACCTAATTTGAAGGAGTATGGGTTCGGCGGCTTCGTGAGTACCTGGAGATGTGAACGTGAGATAGAGGAGATGAAGTGCACGGCTATGATTGCAAAGGCATGGATCCAAGGGCCAGTGTTGATGGAGGTTAAAATGATAAAGAAAAATGTTGTGAATAGTTATTATAAAATCATGTAAACTATAAAATGCATAACTTTTTCATACGAGGTCGAAAACGCGCGAAACCAGTTGCATTGGAATCGTATGGATGAGCATTACGCGATGCAAATGGATTGGAGTCGTTTGGAGTTAGTGAGAATTTTGGGTAAAATTAAACGCGCGTTTAATTTTATTCGAAATAAATCGCTAAAACGAAATTGAAATCATGGTGAGAACTTCTCACTCAATCGAATCAGTTTCGATTTTATTTTAAATAGTTAGATTTAAAATTGTTGAATGCATGTTTGAATGATAATTGTATCTATTGATTGTTAAAATAGACATTATGCGCCGTTAGTAAGCGGATGTTATTTATTAAAAACATATACCGCGAATATTTCATAAACAGTGAAATTGGTATTATATATAATATCAATATATATATATTGGCATATGTATATATTCAGTTGTTGATTTCCCGTATTTTTTAGCGGATGAGACCCTATTGCGCCGTTATTAAGCGGATAATATTATTAATCCCATATACCGCGATAATTTCGTACTGGAACGGAATTGGTATTGTGCTAAGGTTTGTGGATGCAGAAAACAGGTTGGAGAGATCCAACTGGATTCCTCAACAGTTTTTATTTGATTTCAGATATTTTGATATTTGATGGATTATCATATCGATATATGATATCGTTGTAGTCGTGATTGACTATTTGGTGTGTAGCATCATTGGACCTAAATTTTGGTATTTTAAAATGATTTTTAAGTGATTTTTGAAAATATTCTATATTTTTGGAATTGATTCATTATAAATAAATAACGATATAATTTTTAATGTTATAAAAATTATGATTTTTGAGAAATATAGTTAAAAGTTGATTTTTGAAATTATGGGGTTAATAATTTTATAAAATGGTTTAAATTGGGAAATTTGAATTTATTGTGAAAAGTTTAAATATAGGATTTATAAAATTTAATTATTTTATAAATCAAGGGAATGGTGAAATTATAAAGGAGTTTAAAGACGTTTTAAAGAATACTATAAATTGATTTATATTAAAGATTTATAAATTGATAATTTATAAATTAAAATGATTGGAATTATAAAACGAGTTTTTATAAGTGTTAGAATGAATTGTGAATGAATTTCATAAATGAATGAAATTTATAGAATTTTATACGGTGAAGTTATAAATAAATTTTATAAGCAGTTGGTTTATAAAATTTATAAAGTTATTCGAAGAATATATTTTGGTTAAATAAATGAATCTTATAAGTTATAAGATTTATAATTTGCGAAGTTATAAGAACGATTTTGTAAAATAATCGTTTTATAAGCATTTAACTTATAATGTGAACCTTTGGCATATAATGGAGTTATAAATCGAATAGGTTAATAAAGGAAATTTGTAAAAGGAAGTAGTTATAAATAAATAGAAATGGAATTTATAAACGTTATTTTATAAATTCACAAACGACTTATTTTGATAAGTAAATTGTTATAACTTGTTTATGGAGTTATATTCACGTTCTAGACAGTGAATAATCCTTTGAAATGAAATGAATAGAAATGATGAAATTTGTTGACAAAGTACCTTCACGTTTTTGAATAGTGAATAATATGTTAAAGAAAATGTTTTGGATGTGATGTTTTAAATAAAAATTAAAACGATCTAACGATGTTTTAAAAGGTGTTGAGATTCGAAACCATAGATTTCAACATTCATTGTTGAAATAGACGTTTTCGAGAAATAAAAGGAAATGGTAGACTATAACACTGTTGTTATAGTAAATGATTTCCGAAAGGAAATGTTTTGTATAGTATTGGGATTTATATATCTATTTTAATTTCGAATCCCTATACTAGTGATTTTGGGTTGTCGTAACGATGTTTTACGTAACATTCGTTTTCGCCCAAATAAGTATGTTAAGAGAATGATTTCCTTAATAGAATGAAATATATACTAAATTTCGATTTAAGTATATTGAATATTTTCCAAGTGTAGAAAATAAAAAGATTTGTGAATTACTTATTTTTAATAAGTATGGAATTGTTTTCCAATAAATAAGTGAATATTTTGAGAATTTATCTTTTTGAAGATAAATGGAAAATGAATATTAGAAATCGAATTGAAACGTATATTCACAGATATTTTGGGAATTATAAATTCACTATGGAATTTATAAAATAAAGTGGAATTTGTTTAAAAATAAATATTGATCTATTTTTAAAGTATTGAAAATCATATATCTTGTAAAGATATTTTGGAAAGTAAATAATTTGGAAAATTATTTGAAATCTGGTGATGTGTGCATATCCATTGATAGTTCAATAACCGACTATCAATATTTCCCTTTGAATGGGTAATTGATGTGATTTGTTTGAATTTGAATGCCACACTTATTTTTGAATAAGCGCTCACTATTCGGGTTAACCGGGAAAGGACCATGGGGTCGTATAACCCATTCTGAATATGTGATACGTCGTTGTGAATTACATTTGATGACCGGTGTTGAAGACCGAGTATTTGCGAAAGCGATAGGATGACCTATCGATTGTCTCTGCACTGGGTAGCTCCTGGTATAGAGATTTCCTAAGTGATGGGAAATTCGATCGGGATTGTGAATACCCGGATTTGCAAGGGCTTCGTGAGAAGTGCCTTCAGTTCTGTTCGAGCCCGGAACAGACTTGTATGGATTGTATGCCTGACATTACAATTTGAGATATAAAGCTGATTTCTTTCAAATATATTTCTGTTGGTGGCGGAGAATTTATTATTTTAGCTTAACACCCTTCTCTGAGACGTACGAGCTCAGAGGTTATGTAGTTGAAGGTTATCAGCGATATATTCCCAATTTGGTAATGTGACATGCTGAGTGTTGCTGTGAAATGATCATTGTGTTGATTATTTGTGATAGGATCATTTATTTGATCGTCTATCTTGGTGATCATTTCTATGATCATTTGTTGAACCAAAGCATGGCTTTTGTATAAAGTATGTTTTTGTGGACGTGACTTCGTCGAGCCTCACACCCCGTGAATGGTCAAAACAGGAAAGATGCAGCAAGGTTATGAGGGGTAGCGCCCTTTAGGATATGTGCGTTTCCTTCTGGAAAAGGGTGGTATCATGGTATGGAGCCCAGATACTTACTCATGTTGAAAACACTTTATGATTGTGTGAATTGATTAGAGAGCTCTCGGATAAAGGTCCCAAAGGACCGGGGGATGGCATATTCGGTCAGTTGTTACTCAGTTAGGGGTAACCCGGCCTTGTGTTGGTAGAGATCCGGTTTGGTTCTCGGGGATGTCCATCCAGAGGCATTCTCATGTGGCAATGCGAAGTTCCTTGGCCTGATCATTCGTTGGAAATCCAAAGAAACAATACGATCTTGTACGGTATTAGTTGTAGAACCTATCATTCACTTATGGTGGCGCCCCACTGTTTGGATGGTAGCTATAGTAGGCATAGTTCGGAATGTCTATGTTGGCTAAGATTTATATTCTACTTTCGAAATATTTCCTACACTATGCACTAGTAATAATATCAAATGTTCTTTTTAATACGTATCAAGCATCTTTGACTATCATAAGGAGAAATCTCCTCCGATTCTGCGTTTGCATTGTGTGTGTGTGCGGGAGGCCTTATGGTAGTCTCATTTTTAAAAGCATTGCGAATTGAATTTAAAAATATCTCTCTATTTTGATTTTAAAGATAAATAAACTGTTTTGAGTTCTCACACCAGTCACATGACTGACTCGGAATTTGTTTTCCTTCCTAAACTCTGGGTGCCCACCAATTTTCACACGGGCAGTCAAGAGTTAGGTTTATCAGGATATTCTGGATATTCAGGAGTTGCTGGAGGCAAGCTGGATGGCATGGCGTATTACTAGTATATAGTATTTCTTTTCCGCTGTTTGTTGTTGTATGTTGTTATACACTCTGATGATATGATGTAATGAAATGTAATGAAATGTAATAACTGATATAGTTCTTTGTTTAAAGATTATTCATTTAACTATTATATGTTGTTCCGCTGCGAATTGTGAGATTCTGATGTTGTTCTGTTATTTTCTTTCTGTTCCGTTCTATTTTCTGGTTTTTTTTCCCTCTATTTTCTATCATCTTCTCTCTTTTTCTTTTCTTAAATTCTTTTTAAAACCCTAACTATGCGATTTTTCGGCAACGAAAAATCGATGACGTTACATTTGGTATCAGAGCATATGGTTAAGCGACAACCATGGTTCTGTTGGGTATTACTCATTAGAGGTAGAGTCAGTAGTACTCTAGAATGAGTTGAGTGTAATAATAGCTATGAGAGCGTATTTGTTAGTGAATATAAAATTGTTTTATATTGTGATGATTGGTTTGTTGAGTGGTATATGAACCTTCGTCGGCGCAGCCTCGAAACTGAATCGAAGGGGTTTCTAAACACTTGAATAGAACAATTCGACATAGTATTGATTTTAAATTGGGTAAATGAAATAATTTTACCTTGATTATATTTTATATATAAAGAAATAATTTTTCAGAATTATTAAAGTGTATATAAGTTGATTGTTAAGTTGTTTGGATAATTTAAATAAAGGAATAATTGTATAAGCAAATGAATTTAAAGTTAAATGGAGTATAAACTTGAGTTATATAAATGAAATTCAACTTTTGTAATTGAATTGAATGAATGAATTGGATGTTAATAAATTGAATGTGAATTTAATTGATATGGAATAATGAATATATGCGTTAATTCATTAAAATCTGATGTTATTGGAAGTAGAAAGATTGAATGCAAAATCAATTTAATTAAACCAATTGAAAGTAAAGGTGTTAAACCAAATGGAATGAATGTAAGTAAAGGAATTTGGTTGAAATTAATATATATTGGTTGTTATATGGTTGTTAGTTGATTGATTGTATATAATTCATTAAGAGTTAATAAAATTGAAAGCTATGTAATTGAATTCAAATTAAAGGTAAATAAATTTGAATAGGATTGAATTTGATTTGGAAGTGAACCAACTTGAATATGAATTAGTGAATATAAACTAATTGAAAATGAATGTTAGTAAAAATATCCACTGTATATGAATCAAATGTGATTTAAATGGAAAACCCAATTCATTGAATATTGATGAGAATATAAATGAATATTTAGTTGGTTGATGGTTGAATATAATTGCTATTGAATACATTTGCTATGTTAGCATATATAGTTATTATGTTGCTATATGTTGTATATCGATACTATTTGTCTATATGCATGTTCTCATGTTGTTTGTTGAGTGATTAGTAGGTGCGGATCGCGTTTGCTTCGCATTTGGAGCTCGCTTTCGCGCTATATTAGCCGTATATGCTTGCTAATAAAATATAAGGTACATATCTCGGATTACATACCGTACTTTTATACTTTTTCCCTTCGGGATGCCTCATTACTTGATGAGATGTATATTTGTGATATATATACTATCATTTTTTTTTTCGGATCGAGCCGCGCAAAGGAGACTATGGCGAATTTTTCCGGAAATTTAAGGCGTTAGAAAAATTTGAGAAAATTTGGAAAAATTTTGAAAACTTAACTTTGATTTTGGAATTGAAAGTCAAACAAGATAGTTGTTTTTGAAAAGGATAACTAAGTATGATTGGAAAACTTAGTAAAATATTTTAAGAAGTTTAACTATGGATTTTGAGAAAATTAATAGATTCTGTAACTTTTCTTACTTGATAATTTCGAGGACGAAATTCTTTTAAGGGGGGAAGATTGTAACGACCCAGAATTTTAATTTATTAAAAATTTGAACATTTAATTAATTTTAAATATTAATAAGTGAAATTTATAAGTCGAATAAATTTTATTTCGAATGATTGGATTTAATTGGATAATTAAATCGGTAATTAATATGTTAAATTATGGAGATAATTGAAAATTGGGTTAAATATGATTGAAAATGATTTGTAAAATTTTATTTTATCATATTGAAGTTAGAGCGATATTTTAGAACTTTTAAAATCGAATTAAAAGTTAATTTGTGAAAATTGAATATTTTAATATTAAATCGACTAGTGAAAATAGTCAATTTTTGAACAGTCTCAGAATTGGACGAAACCAGTTCCATTGGATCCATAATAGTTAGTTATTACCGGATTTCAATTTTCGTGTCAATCGGAGTTATCGTTTGATCGTAGCAGCTCGAAACGCATCGAATTATTTTTTATTTTAATTTGGCGAGTTAAAATAGCCATTTTTCAAAAGTCTTGGATTTCGACGAAACCAGTTTCATCAGATCCGTAATGTGATATTATTGTAAGGTTTCAAATTTCAAGTCAATTGGATTTACCGTTTGTCCGGTACAAATTAAAACGCCTAGAAAATCGTTTAAATCGGTTTAATTCAAATTGAACGTTTGTTGCCATAACTCGCACAGATGTCCGAATTAGCTTCCGAAACCTGTTCCATTGTGTCCGGAACGCGGGGTAAACCCTAGAAACGCTGGTTACGGCGCGTGAATCGGAGTTCGGAATTTCCGGAATGAATAGTGTTTCGTTCGTTTCCTATAAATAGACCCTTACCCCTTCATAAATTAAAAAAAACCCCTAATATTAACCCTAGCCGCCAGTTCAAGCTTCAATGGCCCGAAACGTCCCTTTTTCTCCTCTCAATCTCTCATGATCCATCAACAATTATGAGAACTTGTCAACACGAAGGTTGGAGAGCACGACGAGATCTTTAAATCCATACGGATTTGATCGCGAATGGAGCAGTGTGGTGGTCGTTGGAGAGCCATGAAGGCAGGCCGTTCGGCCTCGATTTGCGCGCAATATAGATGACCGAGCTTCATCACCTTGTGGCCGAGTATGGAGCAAGCTATGGCCTTCGACATGGGGGTCTTTGATCGGGGTAGATGCAAGCGAGGTGGTTGCAAAGTGGAAACCTAATTTGAAGGAGTATGGGTTCGGCGGCTTTGTGAGTACCTGGAGATGTGAACGTGAGATAGAGGAGATGAAGTGCACGGCTATGATTGCAAAGGCATGGATCCAAGGGCCAGTGTTGATGGAGGTTAAAATAATAAAGAAAAATGTTGTGAATAGTTATTATAAAATCGTGTAAAGTATAAAATGCATAACTTTTTCATACGAGGTCGAAAACGCGCGAAACCAGTTGCGTTGGAATCGTATGGATGAGCACTACGCGATGCAATTGGATTGGAGTCGTTTGGAGTTAGCAAGAATTTTGGGTAAAATTAAACGCGCGTTTAATTTTATTCGAAATAAATCGCTAAAACGAAATTGAAATCAAGGTGAGAACTTCTCACTCAATCGAATCAGTTTCGATTTTATTTTAAATAGTTAGATTTAAAATTGTTGAATGCATGTTTGAATGATAATTGTATCTATTGATTGTTAAAATAGACATTATGCGCCGTTAGTAAGCGGATGTTATTTATTAAAAACATATACCGCGAATATTTCATAAACAGTGAAATTGGTATTATATATAATATCAATATATATATATTGGCATATGTATATATTGCAGTTGTTGATTTCCCGTATTTTTTAGCGGATGAGACCCTATTGCGCCGTTATTAAGCGGATAATATTATTAATCCCATATACCGCGATAATTTCGTACTGGAACGGAATTGGTATTGTGCTAAGGTTTGTGGATGCAGAAAACAGGTTGGAGGGATCCAACTGGATTCCTCAACAGTTTTTATTTGATTTCAGATATTTTGATATTTGATGGATTATCATATCGATATATGATATCGTTGTAGTCGTGATTGACTATTTGGTGTGTAGCATCATTGGACCCAAATTTTGGGATTTTAAAATGATTTTTAAGTGATTTTTGAAAATATTCTATATTTTTGGAATTGATTCATTATAAATAAATAACGATATAATTTTTAATGTTATAGAAATTATGATTTTTGAGAAATATAGTTAAAAGTTGATTTTTGAAATTATGGGGTTAATAATTTTATAAAATTGTTTAAATTGGGAAATTTGAATTTATTGTGAAAAGTTTAAATATAGGATTTATAAAATTTAATTATTTTTTAAATCAAGAGAATGGTGAAATTATAAAGGAGTTTAAAGACGTTTTAAAGAATAATATAAATTGTTTTATATTAAAGATTTATAAATTGATAATTTATAAATTAAAATGATTGGAATTATAAAACGAGTTTTTATAAGTGTTAGAATGAATTGTGAATGAATTTCATAAATGAATGAAATTTATAGAATTTTATACGGTGAAGTTATAAATAAATTTTATAAGCAGTTGGTTTATAAAATTTATAAAGTTATTCAAAGAATATATTTTGGTTAAATAAATGAATCTTATAAGTTATAAGATTTATAATTTGGGAAGTTAAAAGAACGATTTTGTAAAATAATCGTTTTATAAGCATTTAACTTATAATGTGAACCTTTGGCATATAATTGAGTTATAAATCGAATAGGTTAATAAAGGAAATTTGTAAAAGGAAGTTGTTATAAATAAATAGAAATGGAATTTATAAACGTTGTTTTATAAATTCACAAACGACTTATTTTGATAAGTAAATTGTTATAACTTGTTTATGGAGTTATATTCACGTTCTAGACAGTGAATAATCCTTTGAAATAAAATGAATAGAAATGATGAAATTTGTTAACAAAGTACCTTCACGTTTTTGAATAGTGAATAATATGTTAAAGAAAATGTTTTGGATGTGATGTTTTAAATAAAAATTAAAACGATCTAACGATGTTTTAAAAGGTGTTGAGATTCGAAACCATAGATTTCAACATTCATTGTTGAAATAGACGTTTTCGAGAAATAAAAGGAAATGGTAGACTATAACACTGTCGTTATAGTAAATGATTTCCGAAAGGAAATGTTTTGTATAGTATTGGGATTTATATATCTATTTTAATTTCGAATCCCTATACTAGTGATTTTGGGTTGTCGTAACGATGTTTTACGTAACATTCGTTTTGGCCCAAATAAGTATGTTAAGAGAATGATTTCCTTAATAGAATGAAATATATACTAAATTTCGATTTAAGTATATTGAATATTTTCCAAGTGTAGAAAATAAAAAGATTTGTGAATTACTTATTTTTAATAAGTATGGAATTGTTTTCCAATAAATAAGTGAATATTTTGAGAATTTATCTTTTTGAAGATAAATGGAAAATAAATATTAGAAATCGAATTGAAACGTATATTCACAAATATTTTGGGAATTATAAATTCACTATGGAATTTATAAAATAAAGTGGAATTTGTTTAAAAATAAATATTGATCTATTTTTAAAGTATTGAAAATCATATATCTTGTAAAGATATTTTGGAAAGTAAATAATTTGGAAAATTATTTGAAATCTGGTGATGTGTGCATATCCATTGATAGTTCAATAACCGACTATCAATATTTCCCTTTGAATGGGTAATTGATGTGATTTGTTTGAATTTGAATGCCACACTTATTTTTGAATAAGCGCTCACTATTCGGGTTAACCGGGAAAGGATCATGGGGTCGTATAACCCATTCTGAATATGTGATACGTCGTTGTGAATTGCATTTGATGACCGGTGTTGAAGACCGAGTATTTGCGAAAGCGATAGGATGACCTATCGATTGTCTCTGCACTGGGTAGCTCCTGGTATAGAGATTTCCTAAGTGATGGGAAATTCGATCGGGATTGTGAATACCCGGATTTGCAAGGACTTCGTGAGAAGTGCCTTCGGTTCTGTTCGAGCCCGGAACAGACTTGTATGGATTGTATGCCTGACATTACAATTTGAGATATAAAGCCGATTTCTTTCAAATATATTTCTGTTGGTGGCGGAGAATTTATTCTTTTAGCTTAACACCCTTCTCTGAGACGTACGAGCTCAGAGGTTATGTAGTTGAAGGTTATCAGCGATATATTCCCAATTTGGTAATGTGACATGCTGAGTGTTGCTGTGAAATGATCATTGTGTTGATTATTTGTGATAGGATCATTTATTTGATCGTCTATCTTGGTGATCATTTCTATGATCATTTGTTGACCCAAAGCATGGCTTTTGTATAAAGTATGTTTTTGTGGACGTGACTTCGTCGAGCCTCACGCCCCGTGAATGGTCAAAACAGGAAAGATGCAGCAAGGTTATGAGGGGTAGCGCCCTTTAGGATATGTGTATTTCCTTCTGGAAAAGGGTGGTATCATGGTATGGAGCCCAGATACTTACTCATGTTGAAAACACTTTATGATTGTGTGAATTGATTAGAGAGCTCTCGGATAAAGGTCCCAAAGGACCGGGGGATGGCATATTCGGTCAGTTGTTACTCAGTTAGGGGTAACCCGGCCTTGTGTTGGTAGAGATCCGGTTTGGTTCTCGGGGATGTCCACCTAGAGGCATTCTCATGTGGCAATGGGAAGTTCCTTGGCCTGATCATTCGTTGGAAATCCAAAGAAACAATACGATCTTGTACGGTATTATTTGTAGAACCTATCATTCAATTATGGTGGCGCCCCACTGTTTGGATGGTAGCTATAGTAGGCATTGTTCGGAATGTCTATGTTGGCTAAGATTTATATTCTACTTTCGAAATATTTCCTACACTATGCACTAGTAATAAAATCAAATGTTCTTTTTAATACGTATCAAGCATCTTTGACTATCATAAGGAGAAATCTCCTCCGATTCTGCGTTTGCATTGTGTGTGTGTGCGGGAGGCCTTATGGTAGTCTCATTTTTAAAAGCATTGCGAATTGAATTTAAAAATATCTCTCTATTTTGATTTTAAAGATAAATAAACTGTTTTGAGTTCTCACACCAGTCACATGACTGACTCGGAGTTTATTGTTTTCCTTCCTAAACTCTGGGTGCCCACCAATTTTCACACGGGCAGTCAAGAGTTAGGTTTATCAGGATATTCTGGATATTCAGGAGTTGCAGGAGGCAAGCTGGATGGCATGGCGTATTACTAGTATATAGTATTTCTTTTCCGCTTTTTGTTGTTGTATGTTGTTATACACTCTGATGATATGATGTAATGAAATGTAATGAAATGTAATAACTGATATAGTTCTTTGTTTAAAGATTATTCATTTATCTATTATATGTTGTTCCGCGGCGAATTGTGAGATTCTGATGTTGTTCTGTTATTTTCTTTCTGTTCCGTTCTATTTTCTGTTTTCTTTTCCCTCTATTTTCTATCATCTTCTCTCTTTTTCTTTTCTTAAATTCTTTTTAAAACCCTAACTATTCAGTTTTTCGGCAACGAAAAATCGATGACGTTACAATTGGATTCGTTCTCCACTCATGTCCGTAGTCTTGTCATCGTGCTTGTCGTGCTTTTGGAATCGCACTTGTATTAGTTGTTTTGGTCTTCAACTTGAAAAAAAAGTGAGTCTTTCTCACTCTGACATTTATACTTATGAGAAGTGAATTGATGACAAGTGTTTAGTAATATAAAATGTTTATGAAAATTAATGATGATCATATGATATGCTATGCCATGTTATTACCATGTTATTACCATGTTTAAACTGTTAATTTTCACCTGACATCTGATATATGACTGTATATTGTGATATTGACCTTGTTTATATTATTTCTGTATATGATCACACTGCAAGTTCCCTGTTAGTAAAAAAATGTTATGGGCTGAAATGATAGGCCTGAATGGTTTTAAATTTTTCATTTTGACATGGGATTGCGGGTTTGAAATGATAGAACCTGGATTTTCTTTGTAAATGATGGGTTGAAATGATATGTTACCCATATCACTTTACCCTGCGTAGAAAATTATATACAGGCCCGTAGTTAAAATATGTTTTTCTAAAATTTTAAATATTTTAGAAATTTAGTTATTATAATAATTTGATTTTAAATAAAAAAAAGGATTTTTGTAAAATATTATTGATTTTCTGAATAATTGTCAGTGAAATGAATTAATGAAAAAGCTAGAAATTTTAAACGTAAGTTATTTTGAAAATTTTGATTTAATTTTAATTGGAAATTTAATTGAGTATGAAATTATGATAAATTTATGATAATTTGAATTTAATTGAATTTAAAATGATTTTTATCATATTTATGATTTTTTAATAAATTTGAAATGTGAAATGAATAAATATTTTAAGTTGAAACTTTGAAATATAACTAGAATTGGAAATTTATGACATTGACGTAAAGTGAACTTTTAGTTAAGCAAATAAAAATAAAACTAAGTTATATTTGAGAATTTGAACTTAAGTGTTAAGTTGAAATTTAATGTAATGGATTTTAAAACTGAACATTGCATTTTAATAAGTGGATTATTATTAAATCTTGATTTTTGAATGGAAATTTAACCCTGTAAAATCATGAACTTGAGGAAAATTAAATGATGTTATAAATGTGAAAATGTATGACTTTATAAGTTAAAAATGTTTTAATAAAAATTTAACTGGTTGAGAAATTTTATTGAATATTTGAAGTTAATTGATTGCATTTTTGAAATGATATTAATTACAATGTAAATGATATTACAGCAATTGTAAATACTGTAGTTGATGATAATGAACTAAAAAAAGGCTATTGAAAAAAAAACTATTATAGAAATTGTTGTAAGTACTATGGTTTTTGAATTTAACTAAGTTTATTTGAAATTTAAGAAAACTCTATTACAACATTTTTAAACGTTGTCTTTTGTTAAATTGAACTGTTTTGAATGTAACTTTCCGTAGAGTTTTCTAAATGATGCGAAAAGTGAATTTTCACTGTTTTGATAAACTTAAGTGAATAAATGAACTTTGGAAGTTGAAATTTTGGAAATTTAATAATTTAATTATTAAGCATAATAACTTCATTGAAATGGAAAAAAAAGAATTTTTGGAATATAAACTGTTTTGAAATATGAATTGAAATGGTATTTTAGATTGAATAAAATGAATAATGATTTGAAATGAATGAAGTTTGAAAAGATACGATATTTTGATATATTAAAATGATTTGAAACGAAGTTTTGAAAGGATATGGTATTTTGATATATTAAAATGATTTGAAACGAAGTTTTGAAAGATATGATATTTTTGATATTAAATGATTTGAAAACGGAGTTTGAAAGATAGGACATTTTGATATTAACATGATTTAAAAAGAAGTTCTGAAAGATAGGATATTTTGGAACTGAAACTTTGAAAGGTTATGATATTTTGATATATTAAAATGATTTGAAACGAAGTTTTGAAAGATATGATATTTTTGATATTAAATGATTTGAAAACGGAGTTTGAAAGATAGGACATTTTGATATTAACATGATTTAAAAAGAAGTTCTGAAAGATAGGATATTTTGGAACTGAAACTTTGAAAGGTTATGATATTTTGATATATTAAAATGATTTGAAAGGTAGTGTTGAAATGGTATGAAAATTTAATATATCGAAATGGTTATAAATGACTTGATATTTATTTTGATAAATATTTGAATTGAAAGATATTTTACGATGATATATTGAAATGGTTTTGGAAATGATTTAATCTTTATTTTGATAAAGATTTGGATTGAAAAGGATATTTTATTTTGAAGTATAAAATATTGTTTTAAAAGTTATAACTACGGGTTATAATAACGATTTGTTGTTAAAGAGACTGGGATCGGATATTGTCTTATAGCCGGCCAATGCCGAAAACCACTTTAACAACTGTGTACGCGGTGGAGATTCCAGAATGAAGTAGGATGGTGGCGACGTTCTCGAGGTATATATTACGTGGACCCAACTCCCGTGAGTTGACATATATGATTAAACAGGAGCTATACCGGGCTACACAAAGGGTCGCGCCCTTTCATCGAGCATGCTCCATCGGAAAACCATTCTATTACTGTTGTGATTCGATTCGGTGGCGCCACTTTGATTCGGGGGTATTGTTCGAGGTGGGCGGAAGCTGCTGGCTTGCCGTCACCACCGGTCCGGGAGTGCAAACAGTGTATCCACCCTGGCATTGCCTCACGTGCCGTGTCATATCCTTATATCGAACCCACTACGATTTTGGTTTTAAAGATCCGACCGCGTTAAGCTTCACCATCCCCTTAACGCTATTTTCTATAAGATTATACTTTACTGATTAGACACTAGCGTATATAGC
The DNA here is from genome assembly GCA_030765085.1 of Allium cepa. NCBI lineage: Eukaryota > Viridiplantae > Streptophyta > Magnoliopsida > Asparagales > Amaryllidaceae > Allium > Allium cepa. The sequence continues at coordinate 770,095,304 of CM060937.1, read as the reverse complement.
GTATATTACTACATAGTAAATAGTTTAACGGATCCTTAGAGGATGGGCGGTCCCAAGCATCCTTTAAGTTACTGATGTATTTTGTTACTGTTCACTTGAGTTGATTTACAGTTTATAAGTATTTATGTCCTGACTCGAGGGTTTTGTGTTTTTCTTTACGCTCGAGTCAGATTGATTGAGTTTGCATTCAAGATTCACCTTCGGAGTTGTAGCTTTCCTTGAAGATCCAGCCATCTATTTTGTTTCAGTATCTAGTGTTTCAGTGATGTATCTGATTTGTACCTGATGTATCTTGTTACTCTTCGGTTGTATCTTATTTTACCCTGATGTATCTTATATTTTATATAGTAGCTTCATGAACTACTATCTCATTTTCTTCCGCTGCATTATTATTACTCTGTGTCTGTGATCTGTGATTTTATTTACTGTATATTCTGAGGTTTGCCAAAATTTTATTTACAACGCGGTATTTTGAGCAATTCAATTCCGGCATGAGTGTCTACCTATGCACTTATAATGGATGTGAATGGTTGAAAATACCTGGTTGTTACAAAAAACCCATGATCGATTCCAAAAACTTTACACTCACCAAATTACTCTACGAAACCCTAAACCGATTCATTTTTAAAGCAATTGCCAATGGTTCGACGAAAATTGGAGGGCGAATCAGAATATTGTCTTACAACATGATAACGAAAATCGTATGGAGCTGCTTATGGAGGAATTGATGGTAAACGTGACGGATAGATGATCAGAATTACCTAAATTTGCTGTTGGAATCGACGATGATTGGGGATGAAAAGGAGAGGATTTCGTGTTAACTCCTAAGCTCGAACGCAACAATGGCGGCAAAGTATGAGCAATAAAGTGAAGAGGACGAAGTGGTTTAACGGCTTATATAGGAGAAAATAGGAGAAGACGAATAGGTGCACGAGTTAACGAGCTTCTTGAGTCGCCCACGACCTAGAAAAGTTGAATCGAAGCACACGACCTATAACATAGGCGTATACTTCGAGCGGCAAGTGTTAATCCCTTTCTGAACGGCGACTCAATTATTCAAGGAAAGCACATGACTTAACAGATCACAACGCTTCAGCGACCTAACGACCTAAACGTCCAAGCGAGCTAACATAGATATAAGACTTACAACAAGTTAGCATGGCAACAACTTAGCGACATACTCGACCTAACGAGTAAACAACCTAAGCCACTCAACGAGTTAACAACCTAGAAATCCAGACAGGTCAACGGCATAACATAACAGTGGAGTGAACACTGCAGTATCTCAGCGACCTAAGCGTCTCAACAACCTAAGCGACCTAAGCGCCTAGGCGACCTAAGCAACCTAAGCGATCTAGCGACTCAGCGAGCTAACCTAGCGACCTAGCACCTACATAAACCACATCTATTTAAGCCGCTTGCATATAGGTCGTTCCCAACCTTGGGTTGCTGCCTCACCCATAACTATCATAAGTCGCTCCATTTAAGCCGCTTATTACTCTCATAGGTCGCTACGACCTACCAGCAGAAGCAGTTGATCAAGCGCTACCATTATAGGCTATAGCCCGTATCCATTAGGTCGCCCACGACCTACGACCTACGACTTAGACCCAGAATTTTCTTATAAATACCCCGCCTACTCCACCCGGAAAGGGACTTTTGGATCATTTCTGGAACGCCGATACTTTGCTATTTTCTCAACTCCTTCAACACTTCAAACACCGAAGACGCTTCAACGAACTTTGGGAAAAGATCTAACTCATTCAACATAAATTCGAAGGGCTTTTCTACATCGAAGTTCTAGCTACTCGTCTTGATCGTGTTGTAATTGAAGAATCATTGAAAAAGTTGTAATCAAATCAGCAATAAAAGAGATTAAGTGGACGTAGGCTTGACTTTGAGCCGAACCACTATAAAAACTGTTGTCTCTTTACTATTTCTCTACTATTTTCAGCTTATTTTCAGTCCCCGTACCAACGGGTGGTGCTTTCGCTAACTCACAACTTACACTGAGGTGTTAGCGTACATTTTTTGCGTTAATACTACATATAAATATGCTCTGAAATTTAAAATAAGCCCAATATTAAAGTTTGATTATTTTATATAATATAGTTAAATGAATATTGATTTTTGAGATTATATAAATATTACTTTGATATACATAGTTAAATTCATGTCTTTAAATATGTATGAATTTGGTGAGTAGCAAATAGTTTAATAATGGAGTTGATTTTTATTTAAATCAATAGGGTTAAGTGATAAAATCATACCTTAATATAAAAGTTATGAAGATTTAAAATAAAATAAGATTTGAAGGTAAATTGGAGATTTATTTGAAATTGAGAGGTATTTAAGAATTTAACTCGATAAGTTAATGTAAATGTATTAAACATGAAATTTTAAAAGATATAATATTTATAACTGGATTTTCCAAGATTGAATTAAATGAATATTTCTAACATAAATAAATTGAAGGAAATATTTAATTACTGGAAATTTGAGTTTATTTAAATGATTATGAATTTATTGTGCAAATATTTCAAAACTAAATAATAAGACATTGAAAATTTGAAATATATGGAAATTTAAATGGTTTATTTGGGAATTCAAATCTGTATTTGGAATTGATTTGAGAAATTAAAAAGATAATTTACTTTATAAGTAGTTTATATTTAGACCATTTAAGTATCGAAAATTATGTTTCGAAGCTGTGGGTTTAAGGTATATATATTTTTGAAAGTACTATGATTTTTGAAAAAGATATATTTGAAATAAAAATGATATCATATTGATATGGGTTTTAAAATAGAAATGATATCATATTTATATGGTTTTGAAATGGATATTATATTCTGGTTTTAAAGTATAAACTATTTTGAAATGACCGCGGTGTTATAATAACAATTGGTTATTGACGAGACCGGGATCGGAAGTTGTCATACTCTCTGCTAACTCCGAAAACCACTTGAATAACCATGTACGCGGTGGATATTCCAGAATGAAGTAGGATGATGGTGGCGTTTTCTTTGAGGTAAATACGTGGACCTAACTCCCGTGAGTTGGCATAAGGTGGCTAAAACAGGAGCGATTGACGGTTTAATTGAGGTAGCACCATTGGTCGGACACATCCCTTCGATATTATACTTTGACTTTTGGATTAATTCGGTGGCCACTTTTGATTTTTTTATTTGGGGGCGTGGCTCGACTTGGGCGGTAGCTGCAGCTATGCGTTACCACTGACCCGGAAGTGTAATTGGTATATCTACCCTGGCATTGCCTAGTTGTGCCGTGTCACCTACCCTATCGCGCCTTGTATGAGTTTCTATTTGTGTCGTACCTATGGAGTTTCCTCTAGTAGCCTCCCGACCAGGTGGTATTACGGTACTGTATAGACTATTGGCATTTTACATGTTAAGGTGGAAAATGTAAAGCCTTAACACTATTTAAAAGTAAGTTTATTTTACTAATAGACACTATTATAATAGCGAAATATACTACATAGTAAATAGTTTAACGGATCCTTAAGAGATGTAAATACCGAGTATCTCTTGAGTTACTGCACTCATATTTATTTCTGTTGATTTAACTTACATAAGATATTTTAGTTCTGACTCGAGTGTTTTGTCTTATCAATTCGCTCGAGTCTGTCGGAGCGTTTCAGGATCGAAGACTTTAGCTCTGGAGGACGAAGATTTCTATTGTTATTATTTATTATATTCCACCACACTCATATTGTTCCATTGCATTGTTATATGGTATGTGTAACTCTGATATTTGTTGTATAAGTATAATCGAATATTTTAAAACAGATTTATAAACTGTATATTTGATTATTATATTTTATCCTTCCGCTATGAGATTCTATTTTGTTTTATTTCTTTCTCATTTTTCCTATTTACCCCATAACAATCCGCCCTTCTGAATGGTTTGAATTGGCACGTGTGTTGATTTAAAGCGTGTGAAAAGGCGCGACGTTACATCTGGTATCAGAGCCAGGTTTAGCGAAAAACCTTAGCTTTGTGGGGTCTGACTCTTTACTAATAGGGTAGTAGTACCCTATGGGAGTCGCTGAGTGTATATATATGAGGGAGCATATTTGATAGTGTTCTAAAAAGGTTTTAATATTGTGTTAATCTGTTCCGTTTTGTATTTATAAATTCTGGTTGGTGCATCGGACGCTGTGACATCAATAGGGATTTCTAAACACTTAATAGGACAGACCGACATAATATTTGTTTTTAATATAGATGAATGAAATTTTTTGCCTATTATATTTTCTATATATAGAATAAATTTTTATAAATGATATATATTTGGTTGCAAAATATTGGTTGTTAGATAACGAAATTACAAATAATAGTTGAAATGAGATTTAAAATAAAATAAATGAAATTTGGGAATTTTAGAACTTAGGTTCTGGGGTTTTGAAAATTATTTCAATTGATTTTGGAATGAAATAATAATACTATTAGAAGTATTTTCTAATATAAATATTTCAATATAATTTGAAAGAATTGTTTTAAAAAGCAACTTTGAAAAGAAATAAATTTTGTACTCCCCTCTCTGTCATTGGGAAATAATTTCGGTGACGAGTGCATGCATCATCGACATTCATTTTCGAGTTTCGAAGTGGGAAGGAAACTGTAGTGGTTTACTGCAAATTTGTCTTGATAAACAAATATAAATTTTAAAATTGTTTAAATATAATAGGATATATAAATTGCAAGCATATGTTTATTTGTTATTTTAAAATGATTTTTGAATAAAACCCGGTATTTAATACTTAAGTTTCCGTTAATTAATAGTTTCAGTTATTGTAGTGTAATGGAATGTAACTAATTTAAAATTTGAACCTTTAATTAAAATAAGAAATTTAATGCTAAGTATAAAAGAAATTAAAAGAAGGTTGAAATTGTAACCTACAGAACAAAAGATGAAATTTATTGAACAATGAATTAATTAAAAGAAATAAAATAAATTTGTGTAACTTTTAATTGCATTCTTAAAAGCATATAGATATAACTTATCAAATAATAAAAGTTACAATGTGTAATAAGAAACTATAATAGAGTATTATACAAGTAAAAATTTGAAGTAATAAAAGTGTTCAATGAATTTCTTTAGTAAATAAGAATTTGATGTTATAGGGGTTATGAACTTAAGTTATAATTGAAATGTACTATAATAAAATATGGTAGGAAGCAAGCATTGTAAGTAAGCAATTAGAAACTTAAGTAAATGAATACAAATGCTAAGCCATTGAATAAAGCACGAATCCTATTGATAAATGAAGGTAAGTAATGTAAATAAATGAAATTGAGAAAATATATGAATGAAATGCAAACAAAAGAAAACTATTTGATATGAGTATATAAAAATGAAATTTTGCAAGAAATAAATGTAAATTTAAAGATAAATAAATATATGGATAAAAAGGAAATAAAACAACAATAGTATGAAATGTAATTAACAAGAATAAACTTAGTTTATTGTTTGGATCTATTGTTTGTTTGGTTTATATTTGTTTGGGTAAGGATACTTTAAATCTGTTTGGAAGGTTTGATAATCTATTTATTGTCACCTAAGACTGTTGAGTGAAGAGTACACTTAGTAGTTTATTTTTCATTCTGTACAATTTAAAGTTTGAACCCGAACAACTATTTGTTTTGTTTGATATGAATAAATGATTGAATTGTGTTGATTTTGTATGATGGTTGTATGCATTATTGGAATTGATTGTTGTTGTGGTTGAAACAACATTAAATATTTCATTTTATATAATTGTTAACCTTTTTAGATTATATAAGTGAAATGCAGGTTATGGAAGCAATTGCTACTGCTTTTGGTTCCATAAAATAAGCGTAAATTGCCCGACAAATAGGTACGTTTTCGGATTACGGTTTATAGCGCTATGATATTATTTCTTCCGTGTTGATATATATATATATATTATTTTGGAAAATATTTGTTGCATATTGTTATATTGATATTATATTTTCTCCCGAGCGTCTCCGTACAAAGGAGACTCTACCAAAATTTTCCATAAATTTTGGACTTAGAAATATTTTGAAAATGTTTTCCAAACTTTATTAAATTGAGTATAAAAAGATTTAGTGGTTATAAATCGGTATATTTTATTTAAATTAATTAATTTTGTAAATTTATTTGTTTATAAATTTAACATTTTAAACAAGATATTATTGATTTCTTAATTCTTCTTTTCCATTCTTTTTCCTTTTCGGGGACGAAAAGTTTTGAGTGGGGGAGAGTGTAACGACCCGTGAATTCGTAATTAAATTTTGTCATATTAATAAGATTTTGTAATTAAATTTGTAAAGAAATATAATTTTTATAATTTGTAAAGAAGTAAATGTTAAGAATCAACCTATGAAATATTATATTGATTAAAATAGACTTAATTAAAAAGGTTGAATTGAATTAATCCTATTTATTGGAACCTAATTTATTGGTATGCAAATTTATAATAAATGAGTTATTGCAAGAAATTGAAATTTGAATAGAATTCTAATGAATGAAAGTAGTGAAAAGATTATACCCGGATATAATTGTATATGAGAAATAAAGGAAAGTATTAAATTGATTAATGTACATAGTAGGCAATTGACAATTTATGTATTTGTTAAGATTGCAAAGTTATAATTGAGTGTAAATAGAAAAATTTGGTAATAAATTAAAATAAGAAAAATGTAAATGTTATAACTAGGTTACAAAAAAAAAATATACGCAAGTGGATATAAATATGAATTAATTAAAGTGCGCATTTATTTATAATGGGATAAAACGTAAATTTATGTAATAGGGATGATGCAGGTTGATAAGTATTCATAATGTTTGTGTTGTTGATGAACGTTACTTTAATGATTGTAATATAAAATAACGGAAGTGTGAATGGAAATTAATAGAAACGTAATCTTATTTTAAGGTGGTAATTGGATGTATATTTATGGAATGGAGTTAATGCAAATCAATAGAAATTAATTTAATTACAGGTTATATTAGTATAAATTAGGGTAGTAATGGGTAATAATGTATTTCTAATGGAGTATGAATGAATTGATGATTAAATTTAAGGAAATGATGTTAAGGTTATTCATATTAGACAATTTGTTGAATTATAAGGAATGGAATAAATTTAGTGTAATAAGTGTGGTTATAATAATTGTTTGTAAGGAATGAACTTACAAATATTATAAAAATGTATAATGGTGACAATTGTTGTTGTTACCAATTTAATTAATCAATTACAAATATATGTCAATAAAATGCTACATAAATATAAGTAAAGGTTAATGGTAACCATCATTTTTAGTTACCTGTTTATTTTATTTGGTCTATTAGATTAAAATGGGAAATCAATTACAATTAAATGAACTTTAATGTTACACTAATAAGATCTAGACAATAACTGAAAATTATGAACGTAACAAAATGAATAGAAATGTTAATTTTATTCATAAGTTAACAATTGGGGTAAATAAAAGAAAGACACCAAGATAAAATAATTAAATGGGATTCTAATTTTTATTAATATGTAAAACTGACAAAATTCAATATAAATTGAAATATAGTAATTAATATAAATAAAAGACTAAAATTGGATAGTATTAATGTAGTGAATGATAAACAAATATTAACTATGTTATTTGTGTAATTTGTGTAATTAATGGATAGGAATACCAAAGGCTAATTGTAATAAGGGATATAATTGAAGAATATAAGTGGTAGAATAATAAAAATTTATGATTTTATTTTTGTTAACATGTTGTTTAATTTCCAATCTAATCATAAAGAGGGACAAATGAAGATTTCTTCATGTTGTATATTCTTTTAATTTATGACACAAATTTATGTGGAGAATTTATTTTCATTTATTGTGTGTTAATTAAATCTTTAAAAGATGTTAATTTTGGTATGTTTGGGGTTAACCAAATTAATTAAGTAAACGATTGTTTTGAAATTTGAATTCTGAAAGTTTGTTTACAGTATAGAGTTAGGCCATTCATTCCCTTTCTAATTAATAATTACCTCTTTTTAATACCTACTACTTTTGAAAAGGTTCTTCATATTTACTATATTTCAATACCAAATTTGTTCATATTTACTTTATTTTTATTTTATTTTATTTCATTCATTTCCAACTTTATTTTCCGAAACGTCATCTCATTTATTTCTAATTAATAGCAGCCTCTCTTTTCAAATCTCTTTGTCCCTAAGCCTAACACTAACCTTATAAATATGATATGATGCAAATGAAACCCTATCCTTCATTCTAATCTTCTTCTTCTTTTTTTATTTTTTTTCAAATCTCCTTATTATATTTCATTTTAATTTTTCCTTCCTCTTCAAATATTCTTCTTCTAAAATATTTTTCTATTTCAAACTTTCTTCTTTCTTTTCAAATCTTGATCTTCTCTACAATTTTCAGTTCTTCTTATTTCAATCCGTTTCTTTTTCAATTCTTCTTTTTCAAATCTTTTCCAAACCTTTTAAAAATACATACATAAATACATACATACATACATATATATGTATTAATATAATAAGGAGGGAAATTAAAGTAAATCAAAATAAAAGAAAAATTACGGAACAAAGCTAGCAATCAAGAAGAAGACTAAGGAAACGTAGAGCGAAGCTATTGATTAGAAGTCTATTATTTTTAGATTCGTATCAAGGTGAGTGTTTTAACCCACTCACAACTTCTAAAAATTTTTATGTTTGTTAAATTGATTTATGATATGAGTCGAAATTTATTTATGACTGTTTGACATATTTTATTCATCATCTCAGTTAAATCGCATTTATTTAATTAAATTGTTATTTAATTTTTCATTGCATATAAACTGCCAGTTAAAAAGTATTTAAATTTATTATTGAATATAAATTGCTAATTAATACTTGTTGTTTATTATTCATTCTATAGTGATGTTTTTGTGTATATTGGATGATGATTGTATAAATGGTTGATGATTGATATTGGATGAATGGATGCTATATTTTATATTGTATAAACTGCAAGCTATTGTTCATTTTCATTTTATTCGGGATTGCGATTTGAAATAATATATAACCTTAATTTTTATTTTTAAATTACGGATTGAAATGATAAATATCCGTATCACTTGACCATAGGATAGAAAATTTTATACAGACACCGTGGTGTGTATATAAAAATATTTTGAAATGATTTCTATGGTTTTGTAAAGGAATATACGGGTTATATAAATATTGGTTTTGATATTATATAAACGTCAAATTTATATTTTGATTCTAGCTATGTATAAATATTCTTTGAAATATAAAATAAGCCCAAAATTAAAGTTTGATTATTTTATATAATATGGTTAAATGAATATTGATTTTTGAGATTTTATAAATATTACTTTTATATATATAGTTAAATGCATGTCTTTAACTGTGTATGAATTTGGTTAATAACAAATAGTTTAATAATGGAGTTGATTTTTATTTAAATAAATAGGGTTAAGTGATAAATTCATACTTTAACATAAAAGTTATGAAGATTTAAAATAAATTATGATTTGAAGGTAAATCAGAGATTTATTCGAAATTGAGAGGTATTTAAGAGTTTAACTCGATAAGTTGATGTAAATGTATTAAACTTGAAATTTTAAAAGATATGATATTTATAACTGGATTTTCCAAGATTGAATTAATTGAATATTTCTAATATAAATAAATTGACGGAAATATTTATTTATTGGCAATTTGAGTTTATTTAAATGATTTTGAATTTATTGTGCAAATATTTCAAAACTAAATAATAGGACATTGCAAGTTTGAAATATATGGAAATTTAAATGGTTTATTTGGGAATTCAAATCTGTATTCCAGAATGAAGTAGGATGGTGGCGGCGTTTCCTTTTAGGTAAATACGTGGACCCAACTCCCGTGAGTTGGCATAAGGTGGCTAAAACAGGAGCAATCGACGGGTTAGTTGACGTAGCACCTTTGATCGTACACATCCCTTTGATATTATGCTTTAACTTTTGGATTGATTCGGTTGCCATTTTTGATTTTTTTTATTTGAGGGTGTGGCTCGAGGTGGGTGGTAGCTGCGGCTACGCGTTAACACCGTCCCGGAAGCGTAATTGGCATATCTACCCTGACATTGCCTAGTTGTACCATGTCACCAACCCTATCGCGCCTTGTACGAGTTTGGTTTTCTCCCGTAGCCCGTGTGGTATCCTTTGGTGGCTTCCCGATCAGGACGGACTATGATACTGGATGGACTACTGGGACTATTATTGTGTTAAGGGAGACATTGGGTAACTCCTTAATGCTATTTAAAAGTATGTTTATTTTACTATAGACGTTATTATAATAGCGAAATATTACTACATAGTAAATATTTTAACGGATCCTTAGGAGATGTAAATCCCGAGTATCTCTTGAGTTACTGCACTCATATTTACTTCTGTTGATTTAACTTACATAAGATCTTTTAGTTCTGACTCGAGTGTTTTGTCTTTTCAATTCGCTTGGGTCAGTTCGAGCGTTTCAGGATTTGAAGATTTTAGATCTGGAGGAAGAAGACGACGATTAGTAGTACTATTATCTACTATATTATTCCACTACACTATTGTATTCCGCTGCACTATTGATATTCTGTGGTATGTATATCTCTGATATATATTGTATGAGTAAAATTAAATATTTTGTAAACAGTTTAAGAACTGTATATTTGATTATTATATTTTATCCTTCCGCTGTGAGATTCTTTTTTTTATTTCTTTCATCCCATAACAATCCGCTCTTCCGTATGGTTTGAATTGACATGTGTGTCGTTTTAAAGCGTGCAAAAAGGCGGGACGTGATGAATATGCGCTTATATGATTTTTGTTTGATGATAATAAACATATATACATTCGTTTAAATGTATTTGTTAATGTACTATTTTATTTTTCATCGATTGAATAAAAATTTGCTGAATAAAATAAAATACACAGAATTTGAGTTCAAACAGAAATTTTATTCAAACAAATATTTATTACAATTTTGAATAGTACAAATTCAAGCTCTCACTATACATATATAATTTTGATTCTAACTACATCACAATTCAGTTTACATAATTTCCTCACTACATATCACTCCAAGTCCATTCCATTTATAATCCAGCATCTGAGAAATCTACAAAAATATTCACTAATGCAGTAAAATTGAAAAAGAAATATTTTGCAATATAAAATGAAATATGATTTTTGAAAATATGATTTGCCTCAGTTATTTGGGTTGTTCGTCATCATCATTTACATTTGAATTCATCATACACGAACAATGTGACATGCACAGTGTATCACTGTACATGCTACAAGGCCGTGCACATCGATATACACTTGATAATGCTACAGGGACAGGTGAGCACAGGTCAAACCCAAATGAAAAGCCGGGTTCAACTCACGTGCAATATATTTAAAATCACGACACGAGCACAAGGTCAAACCCGAGTTTTGAAACTGGATTCAACTCAAGTGAAATTTCAATAATCAACAACAACATGAAACCAAACAGTCAAGTTCAAGACATATCAATGGAAATAGTGTGGTCGAGAACTGATACAAGCAAATCATAGAATGGCATCAAAACCAGTTCAGCAATCATGCACAGATGCATTTAAGACTCAAGCAACATGTCCAGTTACAACAAAGATCAAATGCACGACTAAACCAACATCAAAGTGCAACAGAAAATCAGTGCAACCCGAAGCCAAGACAACATGAAGCATGCAAGCTATTGCACAAGATATAGAGCCACAACAACTCCAACAGTGAAATAGACATGAAGATCAACAACAAACCCAATTGAAGACCACAAGTATACAATAACTCCAGCAGTGACAGTGAAATATGCAAACTGACTCGAAGATTGCCACCAACATAAGCAGCAACAATGGAGACCACTTTGCAGTAGACATGAATGCAACTTGACAATCAAGACTCAATAAACAACAACAATATCAAGTATCATGATACAGCATCAAGACGAGTCAACAATCAGAATATATGAAACACAGAAATGATTCATGCAAGCTGCAGATATATGGCAATGCACAAACGAGTATGCTAAAACAAAATCTGGTTCAAACTAGTTGCAAACAACATGAATGTCACAAGTAAGTAACAACATAGCAACTGCCACAACACCACAATAAAGTTGTACAAGAATACTAGAGACTACAAAGTATGGAGTGTGCAAGTGCAAACCAACCAGAAATTCAAGGCAACAGAGACCAAGCAATGAACAACTCAAAGCAACAATCAACATGCCAGAAGCTCAAGTACACAAGTGACACAGTGATGCAATGCAAGTTCATATGGATAGCAAACTACATGAAACAAACAGCAGACAGCAAGACAAATGCATGACAATGGTGATTAACACAAGTGCATGACAAACAGAGTGCGACTACAAAGAACAATCATGCCAGAAGTATGGTTACATCATCAAGGCGGTCAAGGCTAAAATCAATTAAGTGCCAAAGAAGTCAATGCCGTGTATATCAATGCTAAAGGGATGTTCGAAGTCGAACAATGCAGACGTACGATAATCAAGTGTGTGTGGTTTTTTGAAAAAGTCAAAACAAATAAAAGAGGAAAGTTTTTTGTCGTATGAATCAAAGGAAAATCAAACGTTTGAAAATCGAGGCCGTGCGCATCAAGTTATTAAAATATCAGGAAAGCCGTGCACATCAGGCAATCAAAAAATTAGGAAACTGTAAATGAATACGAGCAAATTAAAGTGACTCGAATTCATATAAATATCAAACCCAAAATTCATTGTCGGCATCGAGTTCGAGTACGAAAATCAGAAAAGCACAAACAGGGAATTTACATACCGAAGCAACAGTGAACTCGATCGTCTCGAAGCAACCAAGTCCAAATTTCATAAAACGATCAACAAAGGAGCAGCTGCGAACGAGCGCGAGCAAGAGAAACACAAACCAGAGAATCATATTTGAAGAAAGCCCCAATCTGGATCGAAGAACGAAGCCCTAATTTAGTGGCAAAGGGGATCGGTCGACATTTTCTTTGCAAGCCAGAAAAGAGAACGGGCTAAAGAAATAAAAGGGGGACGGTTTTTTTTATGTTTATTATAAGGGTTTTTTTTTAGGGTTTTAGTTTTTAATTTGTTTTAAAATTTAAATTCTCTTTTTAAGGTTGTCAAACCTCGGTAAATCACCACCTAGGTTATAGGTAGTGTCAGACTGTCTAGTTAGAATTAGTTCAGTGAGCAGGGTGTGCGAGTTTGCAAAACTCTATAGGCGGGAGCAGGGTTTGCGAGTTTGCAAAACTCTATAGGCGGGAGCAGGGGTTGCGAGTCTATTAGAGTGTTTGTAAGCGGAAGCAGGGTTTGCGAGTCTGTTAGAGTGTTTGTAAGCGGGAGACTGTTTAATTCTAATAGAAATCTGGGAATGCAGCAGTAGGCAGGGGTTGCCGAAGCTGGGTAAATTTTGTGTGCGATTTACTTTTCAACATATTTATTTCTGCAGTTTGTTTCTGTGTTTAAATCGAGAAAATTTGCTATAACCCTATTCACCCCCCCTCTAGGGTTAATCTTGATCCTACAAGTGGTATCAAAGCACGGTATTTTTCTTTAACTGTAGAGTCATGAATCCATCAAATAATGCTTTTTCTAAGGGGCAATCTTTTGTTATGCCACCCATGTTTAATGGGAATTATTATGCTTACTGGAAAGTTAGGATGGGTATTTATCTTAGTTCTGTTGATTATGATGTTTGGGACATTATTGAAACTGGCTATAAATATCCCACTATAACTGTTGGTGATACTGAGATTCCTAAACCTAAGGATAGGTGGGATGCTAAGGATAAGAAATTAAAAACTACAAATGCTAAAGCCATGAATGCTCTGATCTGTGCTCTTGATAAGTCTGAATTTAATAGAATTTTTCATTGTAAAACTGCACAGGAAATTTGGCATACCTTGGAGGTGACACATGAAGGAACTTCTCAAGTCAAAGAGTCTCATCTAGCCCTCAGCAATGAATACGAGAACTTTGTGATGGATAAAGGCGAGAGCATAAAGGACATGTTTGGAAGCTTTTCAACTTTGGTGCGCTAGAGCGCTTGTGAAGGTATTCACTAAGGTAGAGCTTGTGAAGAAGGTGCTACGAGTCTTACCGATGAGCTTTGAGGCAAAAGTCACGGCAATACAAGAATCGAAAGATCTGAGTAAACTAAGCATGGAGGAGTTGATCGACAACTTGACGACATATGAGCTTGAGCTAAAAGCAAAGGAGGAACGCAACAACTCCAAACAAAAGAAGAAGACGATTGCCTTAAAGAGCAAAGAAGAGAGCGATGAAGAAGAAGATCCAATTGAAGAGCTTGCAATGGCTGTCAATAATCTTAGAAAATGGTCAAGATTCAAGCCACGCAAGAAGAAAACAAATGGTAATAGGTCAAAAGATTCTGACAATTCCGATAATGAATCGACGTGCTTTAACTGCAACAAGCCTGGCCACTTCAAACAACATTGCTGTAACGACCCGTAGATTTCATGGATTTAATTTGGTTAAATTAATAAGTTGTAATTAAATTTAGAAGAAAAATAAATTAAAAACCTACTTATAGTAATTCGAAGTTAATTCAAATGATTTTAAGTGGTGAAAAGAATTTTACCTGTATATGAGTGGAATATGAGGAATATGAGGAAAATATTAAACTAATATAATGTAATAAACATTGTTAACAGTAAATGGAATATGATAATAAGAACAATTGCAAGTTTGTATTTATGGGCGAAATAATATTGATAGGTAATAATTGTTCTAGAGAATAAATTACAAATGTTATAAATTGTATAATGGTGACAACTATTGTTCGTTACCAATGCATTTAATTTATAGCGATTAAATGTAATTAATCATTGAATTTTTGTAAGTTAAGAAGTAACTGAAAATTTTGAAGGAAAAATCAATAGAAAGGTTAACTATATGCATAAGATGGAAAGTTGAATAGAATTCTAATAAATGATAATAATGGAAAACGTATACAATCAATGTAGGTAATTTGAAATTACAATGTTGTTGAAATGATTAAACGTTTCTTGTGATAATTAATAAATAACGAAAGGAGCAAGTGTAACGCCCCGGGGATTTTTCGTGCTTCGAAAATCCGACATCGATACTCACTTTATCGACTGCCGAGAAATCGAAGGCCGAAAACCGAGATGTTATGGGTTTTTAAAAAGAATTTGAGAAAAGAAAAAGAAAGAAGAAGATAGAAATAGAGAAAACAGAGAAAAAGAAAATTTGAAAATAGAACGGATAGAACAGAAACAACAGAACAACATCAGAATCTCACAATTCGCAGCGGAACAACATATAATAATAAATGAATAATCTTTAAACAAAGGACTATATCAGTTATTACATTATCATCATATTACATCACATCATATCATCAGAGTGTACAACAACATACATCAACAAACAATACAGCGGAAAAAGAAATACTATATAAACTAGTAATACGCCATGCCATCCAGCTTGCCTCCAGCAACTCCAGAATATCCAGAATATCCTGATAAACCTAACTCTTAACTGCCCGTGTGGAAATTGGTGGGCACCCAGAGTTTAGGAAGGAAAACAATAAACTCCGAGTCAGTCATGTGACTGGTGTGAGAACTCAAAACAGTTTATTTACTTTAAAATCAAAATAGAGGAATATTTTAAATCAATTCGCAATGCTTTTAAAAATGAGACTACCATAAGGCCTCCCGCACACACACACATGCAAACGCAGAATCGGAGGAGATTTCTCCTTATGATAGTCAAAGATGCTTGATACGCATTTAAAATAATATTTGATATTATTACTAGTGCATAGTGTAGAGGAAAATCATTTCGAAAATAAAGATATAAATCTTAGCCAACATACGACCATTATCGTATGCCTACTATAGCTACTATCCAAACAGTGGTGACCACCATAAGTGAATAGCAGGTTCTACAACTAATACCGTACAAGTTTCGTATTGGGAATTGGATTTCCAATAAATGGTCAGGCCAAGGAACTTCCCATTGCCACATGAGAATGCCTCTGGATGGACATCCCCGAGAACCAAACCGGATCTCTACCAACACAAGGCCGGGTTACTCCTAACTGAGTAACAACTGACCGAATATGCCATCCCCCGGTCCTTTGGGACCTTTATCAACCGAGCGCTCGTAATCAATTCACACAATCATAAAGTGTTTTCAACATGAGTAAGTATCTGGGCTCCATACCATGATACCACCCTTTTCCAGAAGGAAATGCACATATCCTAAAGGGCGCTACCCCTCATAACCTTGCTGCTTCTTTCCTGTTTTGACCATTCACGGGGTGTGAGGCTCGACGAAGTCACGTCCACAAAAACATACTTTATACAAAAGCCATGCTTTGGGTCAATAAATGATCAACACAATGATCACTAAGATAGACGATCAAATAAATGATCCTATCACAAATAATCAACACAATGATCATTTCAGCATCACTCAGCATGTCACATTACCAATTTGGGAATATATCGCTGATAACTTCAACTATATAACCTCTGAGCTCGTACGTCTCAGAGAAGGGTGTTAAGCAAAAAGAATAAATTCTCCGCCACCAACAGAAATATATTTGAAAGAAATCGGCTTTATATCTCAACTTGTAATGTCAGACATACAATCCATACAAGTCTGTTCCGGGCTCGAACAGAACCGAAGGCACTTACAAAGAAGTCCTTGCAATCCGGATATTCACAATCCTGATCGGATTCACCATCACATATGGAGAACTCAATACCGTAGCTACTCGGTGCAGAGTCAATCGATAGTTCATCCTATCACTCTCGCAAATACCGGTCTTCAACACCGATCTTCAAATGCGATTCACAACGACGTATCACATATTCGGAGTGGGTTATACGACCCCATGGTCCTTTCCCGGTTAACCCGAATAGTGAGCGCTTATTCAAAAATAAGTGTGCATTCAAATTCAATCCATTCACATCAAATACCCATTCAAAGGGAAATACTGATAGTCGGTTATTGAACTATCACTGGATATGCACACATCACCAGATTCCAAATAATTTTCCAAATTATTTATTTTCTAAAATATCTTTAAAAGATATAAAATTTCAATACTTCAAAAATAAATCAACATTTATTTTTAACAAGTTTCACTTTCACATATAAATTCCTTAGTGAATTTATATTCCAAAATATTCATGCATATACGATTTCAATTATCCATTTCAATTTATCTTCAAAAAAATAAATTCTAATTATTCACTTCATATTGGAAAACATTTCCATACTTATTATTCATAAGTAATTCACAAAACTTTTTATTTTCAACCTTGGAAAATATTCAATATACTTAAATCGAATTAAGTATATAATTCATTCTTTAAGGAAATCATTCACTTAAACATATTTATTTGGGCCAAAACGAATGTTGCGTAAAACATCGTTACGACAACCCAAAATCATTAGTATAGGGATTCGAAATTAAAATAGATATATAAATCTCAATACTATACAAAACATTTCCTTTCGGAAATCATTTACTATAACAACAGTGTTATAGTCCACTATTTCCTTTTATTTCTCGAAATCGTCTATTTCAACAATAAATGTTGAAATATATGGTTTCGAATCTCAACACCTTTAAAACATCGTTAGATCGTTTTAATTCTGTTTAAAATATCACATTCTAAAACATTTTCTTTAACGTGTTATTCACTATTCAAAAATCGTGAACATACTTCGTTAACAAATTTCATCCTTTTATTCAATTTATTTTAAAGGATTATTCACTATTCAAAAATGTGAATATAACTCCATTAATAGGTTATAACAATTAACTTATCAAAATAAGTCGTTTGCGAATTTATAAAACAACGTTTATAAATTCCTCTTCTATTTATTTATAAAAACTTCCTTTAATAAATTCCTTTATTAACCTATTCCAGTTTATAACTAAATTATAAACTAAACGTTCATATTATAAGTTAAATACTTATAAAACGATTATTTTATAAGATCGTTCTTTTAAAGACTTTCCAATTTATAAATCTTATAACTTATAAGATTTAATGATTTATCCAATCTATTCTTCAAATAATTTCACCAAATTTATAAATCTTACTATTTATAAATTTCATTTATAACTTCACGGTTTATAATTCTATAAATTTCATTCTTTAATGAAATTCATTTTCACTTAATTCAAACACTTATAAAAACTCGTTTTATAATGTCTATATTTCAATTTATAAATATCCATTTATAAATCTCTTAATATAAATCAGTTTATATTATTATTCTGAAACGTCTTTAATTCCCTTTATAATTTCACCATTTTGATTTATAAAATAATCAAATTTTATAAATCCTATATTTAAACTTTTGATAATAAATTCAAAAATCCAGTTTAAACTATTTTATAAAGTCATTAATTCCTATTTCTCAAAAATCAGCTTTTAACCGTATTTCTCAAAAATTATAATTTTTATAACTTTAAGAATTATAACGTTCATTTATTTAAAATGGATCAATTCCAAAATATTTTATCTTTTCAAAAATTACTTTAAAAACATTTTTAAAATACCAGAAATTTGGTCCAATGATGCTACACACCTAATAGTCAATCACGACTAACAACGATATCATATATCGATATGATAATCCATCAAATATCAAAATATCTGAAATCAAATAAAAACTGTTGAGGAATCCAGTTGGATCCCTCCAACATGTTTTCCTGCATCCAAAAACATTAGCACAATACCAATTTCGCTCCAGTACGAAATTATCGCGGTACATGTTTTTAATAAATATTATCCGCTTACTAACGGCGTAATAGGGTCTCATCCGCTAAACAAAAAATGCGGGAAATCAACAACTGCAATATATACATATGCCAATATATATATATATTGATATTATATATATTACCAATTTCACTGTTTATGAAATATTCGCGGTATATGTTTATAATAAATAACATCCGCTTACTAACGGCGCATAATGTCTATTTTAACAATCAATACATAACAATCATCATTCAAACATGCATTCAAATATTTTAAATCTAACTATTTAAAATAAAATCGAAACTTATTTGATTGAGTGAGAAGTTCTCACCTTGGTTTTAATTTCCGTTTTAGCTTTTATTTCGAATAAAATTAAACGCGCGTTTAATTTTACCCGAAATTCTCACTAACTCCAAACGACTCCAAACCAACTCCATCGCGTAGTGCTCGTCCATACGATTCCAACGCAACTGAGTTTGCATTTTTTCGACCTCGTATGAAAAAGATATGAATTTTACAAGATTGTACACGTTTTTAATAACTAATATACAACATAACTTAATTATTTTAACCTACAGCTCATCCTAGCCACTAGATCCAGATCCAACGGCCCCAGGTTCATCTTCCCCAACACCTAACTCACGTTATCATCTCCAGGCCGTGCAAATTGAGGCCGAACCCAAACATGTAGATTAGGGTTAAATTATTCTCCTCCAATGCTCGATGAAAACTCGATCGGGGAACTCCGTTGCGAAGCCCATCACCTCCACCATGTTCGGCCCCCACCCTATGAAGCTCGGCCTCATGTGCTGCGTGGAAATGCGTGCCAAAACTGAAGAGAACGGCCACATCTAGCTCCCCCTACGCAACTCCAAACTCGATCATCACCGTATGAAATTAAAGCTCTCTCCATGCTCTTCAATCTTCGTGTTGAACACCTCGCGTGAATGTGAATGGATTTGAAGAGATTGATGAATGAAATTGGGAAAAATCTGGCCTTAGAAATAGAAAGTGGCGGCTACAACAATTAGGGTTAGGGTTTGTATATTTTTTTTTTTAATTTATGAAGAGGTGGGTCTATTTATAAGGAACGAGCGACACTATTCATCCCGGAAATTCCGAACTCCGATTTACGCGCCGTAACCAGCGTTTCTAGGGTTTACCCCGCGTTCCGGACACAATGGAACAGGTTTCGGAAGCTAATTCGGAAGTATGTGCGAGTTATGGCTGCAAACGTTCAATTTAAATTAAACCGATTTAAATCGATTTCTAGGCGTTTTAATTTGTACCGGACAAATGGTAAATCCAATTGACTTGAAATTTGAAACCTTACAATAATATCACATTACGGATCCGATGAAACTGGTTTCGTCGAAATCCGAGACTTTTTGAAAAATGGCTATTTTGACTCGCCAAATTTAAATTAAAAATAATTCGATGCGTTTCGAGCTGCCACGATCAAACGATAGCTCCGATTGCACGAAAATTGAAATTCGGTAATAACTAACTATTACGGATCCAATGGAACTGGTTTCGTTCAATTCTGAGACTGTTCAAAAATTGACTATTTTACAGTCGATAATTAAATATTAAAATATTCAATTTTCACAAATTAACTTTTAATTCGATTTTAAAAGTTCTAAAATATCGTTCTAACTTCAATATGATTAAATAAAATTTTACAAATCATTTTCAATCATATTTAACCCGATTTTCAATTATTTCCATAATTTAACATATTAAATTATCAATTTAATAATCCAATTAAATCCAATAATTCAAATAAAAATTTATTTGACTTATAAATTCACTTATTAATATTTAAAATTAATTAAATATTCAAATTTTAATTACTAAAAATTCTGGGTCGTTACAATCTTCCCCACTTAAAAGAATTTCGTCCTCGAAATTACAAGTAAGAAAGTTACAAAATCTATTATCTTTCCCAAAATCCATAATTAAACTTCTTTCAATATTTTACTAAGTTTTCAAATCATACTTAGTTATCTTTTCAAAAACAACTATCTATTGTTTAATTTTCAACTTCAAAATCAAAGTTGAAGTTTTCAAAATTTTCCCAATTTTCTCAAAAATTTTCTAACGCCTTAAATTTTCGGAAAAATTCGCCATAGTCTCCTTTGCGCGGCTCGATCCGAAAAAAAAATGACAGTATATATATCACAAATATACATCTCATCAAGTAATGAGGCATCCCGAAGGGAAAAAAGTGTAAAAGTACGATATTTAATCCGAGATATGTACCTTATATTTTATTAGCAAGCATATACGGCTAATATAGCGCTAAAGCGAACTCCAAATGCGAAGCAAACGCGATCCGCACCTACTAAACTCAACAAACAACATGAGAATCATGTATATAAAGCATAGTATCGATATACAACATATATCAACATAACTACTACATAATATAGCAAATGCAACAAAACAACAAATGCAACATATTCAAACATCAACCAACTAGCATTCAACAAATTCATAATCAATATATATTCATTTATATTCTCATTAATATTAATGAATTGGTTTTCAATTTAATCACATTCGATTCATATACAGTGGATTTACTAACATTCATTTTCAATTAGTTTATATTCACTAATTCACATTCAAGTTGGTTCACTTCCAATTCAAATTCAATTCTATTTAAATTGATTTACTTCACTTTCAAGTTGGATTCCATTTCTTTAGCTTCCAATAACATTAATACTTAATGAATTTTATACAATCAATCTAACAATCATATAAAAATCAATGTTTATTAATTACAACCAAATTACTTTGCTTATATTCATTCTATTTGGTTTAACACCATTACTTTCAATTGGTTTAATAAATTGATTTTTATTCAACTATTCAACTTTCTAATAACATTAGATTTTAATGAATTACACTTATAATCATTATTTCATATCAACTTAATTTACATTCAATTGATTAACATTCAATCCATTCATTCAATTCAATTACAAAGTTGAATTTCATTCATATACTCAAGTTCACATTCATTTAATCCACTTGATTATTTACAACTCATATTCATATAATTTTCATATAGTTTCACTTCTTAGATATATAAGTTTATTTCACAATTGTAAACACTTTAATTATAATTCAATTCTTCTAATTCTTTTACTTATACAATTACTCTTTTATTTAGATTATCCAAACAACTAAACAATCACTTATATACACTTTAACAATTCTGAAAAATTATTCCTTTACATATAAAATATAATCAAGGCAAAATCATTCCATTTACCCAATTTAAAAACAATATTGTGTCGAATTGTTCTATTCAAGTGTTTAGAAACCCCTTCGGCTCAGTTTCGAGGCTGTGCTGACGAAAGTTCATATACCAGTCAATAAATCAATCATCACAATATAAAACAATTTTATATTCACTAACAAATACGCTCTCATAGCTATTATTACACTCAAACTCATTCTAGAGTACTGCTGACTCTATCTCTAATGAGTAATACCATACAGAACCATGGTTGTCGCTTAACCATCAGCTCTGATACCAAATGTAACGCCCCGGGGATTTTTCGTGCTTCGAAAATCCGACATCGATACTCACTTTATCGACTGCCGAGAAATCGAAGGCCGAAAACTGTAACGTACGCGGATTTTCGTTGCCGAAAAACCGAATAGTTATGGGTTTTAAAAAGAAAAGAAAGAGAAGAGAGAAGAGATAGGAAATAGAGAGGAAAGAAGATAGACAATTTTTTTTAAAAACAGAGAAACCGAAAATAGAAGATAGAAGAATTTTAAATTTTAAAATAGAACATAGAGAAGAAGGAATAGAACGGACACAACAGAACAACAACAGAATCTCACAATTCGCAGCGGAACAACATATAATAATAAATGAATAATCTTTAAACAAAGAACTATATCAGTTATTACATTACATCATATCATCAGAGTGTACAACAACATACAACAATGCAGCGGAAAAAGGAATACTATATAAACTAGTAATACGCCATGCCATCCAGCTTGCCTCCAGCAACTCCAGAATATCCAGAATATCCTGATAAACCTAACTCTTGACTGCCCGTGTGGAAATTTGTGGGCACCCAGAGTTTAGGAAGGAAAACAATAAACTCCGAGTCAGTCATGTGACTGGTGTGAGAACTCAAAACAGTTTATTTATCTTTAAAATCAAAATAGAGGAATATTTTTAAATTCAATTCGCAATGCTTTTAAAAATGAGACTACCATAAGGCCTCTCGCACACACACACATGCAAACGCAGAATCGGAGGAGATTTCTCCTTATGATAGCCAAAGATGCTTGATACGCATTTAAAATAACATTTGATATTATTACTAGTGCATAGTGTAGTAAATTCTTTCGAAAGTAAAGATATAAATCATAGCCAGCATAGGTACCATTATATTATGCCTACTATAGCTACCTCCTGAGGAAGCAGGTTCTACAACTAAAACCGTACAAGTCACGTATTGTTTCTTTGGATTTCCAACAAATGGTCAGGGCAAGGAACTTCCCATTGCCACATGAGAATGCCTCTGGATGGACATCCCCGAGAACCAAACCGGATCTCTACCAACACAAGGCCGGGTTACCCCTAACTGGGTAACTACTGACACGAGTATGCCATTCCCCGATCGTAAACGACCTTTCTCACGGGATCCCGATAACCAACAACCACAAAGTAATAAATTCGCAGTAATCACATAGGTTAAATATCTGGGCTCCATACCATGATACCACCTCTATCTAGAAGGAAATGTACATACCCTAAGGGGAGCTACAGCAACCCCTAATAACCTTGCTGCATCTTTCCTGTTTTGACCATTTCCGGGATGTGAGGCTCGACGAAGTCACGTCCACAAAAACACACTTTATACAAAAGCCATGCTTTGGGTCAACAAATGATCAACACAATGATCACTAAGATAGACGATCAAATGAATGATCCTATCACAATAATCAACACAATGATCATTTCAGCATCACTCAGCATGTCACATTACCAAATTGGGAATATATCGCTGATAACTTCAACTATATAACCTTTGAGCACATACGTCTCAAAGAAGGGTGTTAAGCAAAGAATAAATTCTCCGCCACCAACAGAAATATATTTGAAAGAAATCGGCTTTATATCTCAACTTGTAATGTTAGGCATACAATCCATACAAGTCTGTTCCGGGATCGAACAGAACCGAAGGCACTTACAAAGAAGTCCTTGCAATCCGGATATTCACAATCCTGATCGGATTCACCATCACATATGGAGTTTCTATACCGGCGCGACTCGGTGCAGAAACAATCGATAGGTCATCCTATCGCTCTTGCAAATATCCGGTCTTCAACACCGATCTTCAATTGCAATTCACAACGATGTATCACATATTCGGAATGGGTTATACGACCCCATGGTCCTTTCCCGGTTAACCCGAATAGTGAGCGCTTATTCAAAAAATAAGTGTGCATTCAAATTCAATCAAATCACATCAAATACCCATTCAAAGGGAAATATTGATAGTCGGTTATTGAACTATCACTGGATATGCACACATCACCAGATTCCAAATAATTTTCCAAATTATTTATTTTCCAAAATATCTTTACAAGATATAAAATTTCAACACTTCAAAAATAAATCAATATTTATTTTTCTAAACCAATCCCACTTTCATTATAAATTCCATAATGAATTTATATTTCAAAATATCCATGCATATACGATTTCAATTATCCATTTCAATTTATCTTCAAAAAGATAAATTCTAATTATTCACTTCATATTGGAAAACATTTCCATACTTATTTATTCATAAGTAATTCACAAATCTCTTTTATTTTCAACACTTAGAAAATATTCAATATACTTAAATCGAATTAAGTATATATTTCATTCTTTAAGGAAATCATTCACTTAAACATATTTGTTTGGGCCAAAACGAATGTTACGTAAAACATCGTTACAACAACCCAAAATCACTAGTATAGGGATTCGAAATTAAATAGATATATAAATCCCAATACTATACAAAACATTTCCTTTCGGAAATCATTTACTATAACAACAGTGTTATAGTCCACATTTCCTTTTATTTCTCGAAACATCTATTTCAACAATAAATGTTGAAATCTATGGTTTCGAATCTCAACATGTTTAAAAACATCGTTAGATTGTTTTAATTCTATTTAAAACATCACATTCAAAACAATTTCTTTAACGTGTTATTCACTATTCAAAAACGTGAATATAACTCCATTAAATAAGTTACAAAAATTAACTTATCAAAATAAGTCGTTTGCGAATTTATAAAACAACGTTTATAAATTCTATTTCTATTTATTTATAAAAACTTCCTTTTTTTTATAAATTCCTTTATTAACATATTTCAGTTTATAACTAAAATACAGACTAAAAGTTCATATTATAAGTTAACTACTTATAAACGATTATTTTACAAAATCGTTCTTTTTAACTTCATAATTATAAATCTTATAACTTATAAGATTCATTTATTTAACCAAATCTATTCTTCAATTAACTCCACAAATTTATAAATCTTACTATTTATAAATTTTATTTATAACTTCACAGTTTATAATTCTATAAATTTCATTCATTTATGAAATTCATTTTCACTTCATTCAAACACTTATAAAAACTCGTTTTATAATGTCAATATTTCGATTTATAAACATCCATTTATAAACCTCTTAATATAAATCAATTTATATTATTCTTTTCAAAATGTCTTTAATTTCCTTTATAATTTCACCATTCTGATTTATAAAATAATCAAATTTTATAAATCTTATATTCAAACTTTTATAATAAATTCAAAAATCCAATTTAACTACTTTATAAAATCATTGATCCATATTTCTCAAAAATCAACTTTTAACCGTATTTCTAAAAATCAGCTTTTTAACTATATTTCACAAAATCATAATTTTTATAACTTTAAAAATTATAACGTTTAATTATTTAAAATGGATCAATTCCAAAAATAAAGTATATTTTCAAAAATCACTTTAAAATCATTTTAAAATCCCAAAATTTGGGTCCAATGATGCTACACACCAAATAGTCAATCACGACTACACGATCCATCATATATCGTATATGATAATCAATCAAATATCAAAATATCTGAAATCAAATAAAACTGTTGAGGAATCCAGTTGGATCCCTCCAACCTGTTTTCCTGCATCCAAAAACATTAGCACAATACCAATTTCGCTCCAGTACGAAATTATCGCGGTATATGTTCTTAATAAATATTA
The DNA here is from genome assembly GCA_030765085.1 of Allium cepa. Classification (NCBI taxonomy): domain Eukaryota; kingdom Viridiplantae; phylum Streptophyta; class Magnoliopsida; order Asparagales; family Amaryllidaceae; genus Allium; species Allium cepa. The sequence continues at coordinate 770,069,148 of CM060937.1, read as the reverse complement.
TCCGCTTAATAACGGCGTAATAGGGTCTCATCCGCTAAACAAAAAATGCGGGAAATCAACAACTCCAATATATACATATGCCAATATATATATATATATTGCTATTATATATAATACCAATTTCACTGTTTATGAAATATTCGCGGTATATGTTTTTACTAAATAACATCCGCTTACTAACGGCGCATAATGTCTATTTTAACAATCAATAGATACAATCAACATTCAAACATGCATTCAAATATTTTAAATCAAACTATTTAAAATAAAATCGAAACCGATTCGATTGAGTGAGAAGTTCTCACCTTGGTTTTAATTTCCGTTTTAACGATTTATTTCGAATAAAATTAAACGCGCGTTTAATTTTACCCGAAATTCTCACTAACTCCAAATGACTCCAAACCAAATCCATCGCGTAGTGCTCGTCCATACGATTCCAACGCAACTGAGTTTGCATTTTTTCGACCTCGTATGAAAAAGATATGAATTTATGAAGTTTGCACACGATTTTATAAACTTAAATTACAATTTCCTTTCATAAATTCAACATACACACCCACTAGCCCTTGGATCCAACTTGAGAAATCTGGGCCGTGTATATGCTTCTCCCTCCCTCTCGTTTGCATCTCCAGGAACACGTAACATGGCCGAACCCAATATAGCAAATTAGGGTTAAATATTACTCCTCCAATTCTCAACGAAACTCGATCACACAACCACCAACTCGAAGCTCTCGACGCAAGCTACCACCACCATCAACCCCTTGAAGTTCGGCCTCATGTATAGCCCAAAAACACGTGCCGACCTGATGGTGAACGGCCCACATTTGCTCCCTCCACGCGACGCCAAATCCGATCATCACCGTATGAAATTAAAGCTCTCTCCATGCTCTTCAATCTTCGTGTTGAACACCTCGCGTGAATGTGAATGGATTTGGAGAGATTGATGAATGAAATTGGGACAATTCTGGCCCTTCATTGCTAAAGTGGCGGCTACATGAATGAATTAGGGTTTTTTTTTTTTTTTATTTGTGTGTGGTGCTATTTATAAGAAAAGCAAGCGTAAACACTATTCATCCCGGGAATTCCGAACTCCGATTTAGACGCCGTAACCAGCGTTTCTAAGGTTTACCCCGCGTTCCGGACACAATGGAACAGGTTTCGGAAGCTAATTCGGAAGTATGTGCGAGTTATGGCTGTAAACGCTCAATTTGAATTAAACCGATTTAAACCGATTTCTAGGCGTTTTAATTCGTACCAGACAAACGGTAAATCCAAACGACTTGAAATTTGAAACCTTACAATAATATCACATTATGGATCCGATGAAACTGGTTTCGTCGAAATCCGAGACTTTTTGAAAAATGGCTATTTTGACTCGCCAAATTTAAATTAAAAATAATTCGATGCGTTTCGAGCTGCCACGATCAAACGATAGCTCCGATTGATACGAAAATTGAAATCCGATAATAACTAACTATTACGGATCCAATGGAACTGGTTTCGTTCAATTCTGAGACTGTTCAAAAATTGGCTATTTTACAGTCGATTATTAAATATTAAAATATTCAATTTTCACAAATTTACTTTTAATTCGATTTTAAAAGTTCTAAAATGTTATTCTAACTTCAATATGATAAAATAAAATTTTACGAATCATTTTCAATCATATTTAACTCAATTTTCAATTATTTCCATAATTTAACATATTAAATTATCGATTTAATTATTCAATTAAATTCAATAATTCAAATAAAAATTTATTTGACTTATAAATTCACTTATTAATATTTAAAATTAATTAAATATTCAAATTTAAATAAATAAAAATTCTGGGTCGTTACAATCTTTCCCCCTTAAAAGAATTTCGTCCTCGAAATTACAAGAAAAGTTACAGAATCTATTAACTTTCCAAAATTTATAATTAAACTTCTTATAAATCTTTACTAAGTTTTCAAATCATACTTAGTTATCTTTTCAAAAACAAACTATATCATTTAACTTTCAATTCCAAAATCAAAGTTAAAGTTTTCAAAATTTTTTCCAAATTTTCTCAAATTTTTCTAACGCCTTAAATTTTCGGAAAAATTCGCCATAGTCTCCTTTGCGCGGCTCGATCCGAAAAAAAAATGACAGTATATATATCACAAATATACATCTCATCAAGTAATGAGGCATCCCGAAGGGAAAAAAGTGTAAAAGTACGATATTTAATCCGAGATATGTACCTTATATTTTATTAGCAAGCATATACGGCTAATATAGCGCTAAAGCGAACTCCAAATGCGAAGCAAACGCGATCCGCACCTACTAAACTCAACAAACAACATGAGAACCATGCATATATGTAAATAGTATCAATATACAACATATATCAACACAACAACTATATATGTCACATAGAAATGCAACTAAACAACAAATGAAACCATCAACCAACTATCATCCATATCCAAATAAACATTCATTCATATTCTTATTCTCATTATATGTTCAATGAAATGGTTTTCAATTTAAATCACATTTGATTTATTTACATTGGATTTACTAACATTCATTCTCAATTCAATTAGTTTACATTTACTAATTAAATCCAATTCACATTCAATTCTATTCAAATTTATTTACTTTCCATTTGAATTCAATTTCATAGCTTTAAATTTCACTAATTCAATTTCATTAACTCTTAATGAATTATATACAATCAATCAACAATCATATAACAACCAAAGTATATTAATTGCAACCAAATTCCTTTGCTTATTTGATTTAACACCATCACTTTGAATTGGTTTAATTAAATTGATATTCATTCATTTTTTTTTATTCAACTTCTAATAACATTAGATTTTAAATGAATCAACACTTACATTCATTATTCCATATCAACTTTAAATTACATTCAATTGATTAATCATTCAATCCATTAATTCCATTAAATTACCAAAGTTGGATTTCATTTATATAACTCAAGTTTATATTCATTTAATCCACTTGATTATTTACTTCGATACCAAAATCAATTCCATTCAACAACACTTAAGTTGTATTCCATTTAACTTTATATTCACTTTATATTTACAACTCATATTCATAAATATATTCATATAGTTTCACTTCTTATATATATAAGTTTATTTCACAATTGTACATCACTTTAATTATAATTCAATTCTTATAATTCATTTGCTTATACAATTATTCTTTTATTTAGATTATTCAACAACTAAACAATCACTTATATACACTTTAATAATTTTGAAAAATTATTCCTTTATATATAAAATATAATCAAGGTAAAATCATTTCATTTACCCAATTTAAAATCAATATCGTGCCGAATTGTTCTATTCAAGTGTTTAGAAACCCCTTCGGCATAGTCTTGCGGACCACGCTGACGAAAGTTCATATGCCACTCAATAAACCAATCATCACAATATAAAACAATTTTTATATTCACTAACAAATACGCTCTCATAGCTATTATTACACTCAAACTCATTCTAGAGTACTACTGACTCTATCTCTAATGAGTACTACCCTACAGAACCATGGTTGTCGCTTAACCATCAGCTCTGATACCAACTGTAACGTACGCGGATTTTCGTTGCCGAAAAACCGAATAGTTATGGGTTTTAAAAAGAAAAGAAAGAGAAGAGAGAAGAGATAGGAAATAGAGAGGAAAGAAGATAGACAATTTTTTTTAAAAACAGAGAAACAGAAAATAGAAGATAGAAGAATTTTAAATTTTAAAATAGAACATAGAGAAAAAGGAATAGAACGGACACAACAGAACAACAACAGAATCTCACAATTCGCAGCGGAACAACATATAATAATAAATGAATAATCTTTAAACAAAGAACTATATCAGTTATTACATTACATCATATCATCAGAGTGTACAACAACATACAACAATGCAGCGGAAAAAGGAATACTATATAAACTAGTAATACGCCATGCCATCCAGCTTGCCTCCAGCAACTCCAGAATATCCAGAATATCCTGATAAACCTAACTCTTGACTGCCCGTGTGGAAATTTGTGGGCACCCAGAGTTTAGGAAGGAAAACAATAAACTCCGAGTCAGTCATGTGACTGGTGTGAGAACTCAAAACAGTTTATTTATCTTTAAAATCAAAATAGAGGAATATTTTTAAATTCAATTCGCAATGCTTTTAAAAATGAGACTACCATAAGGCCTCCCGCACACACACACACGCAAACGCAGAATCGGAGGAGATTTCTCCTTATGATAGCCAAAGATGCTTGATACGCATTTAAAATAACATTTGATATTATTACTAGTGCATAGTGTAGTAAATTCTTTCGAAAGTAAAGATATAAATCATAGCCAGCATAGGTACCATTATATTATGCCTACTATAGCTACCTCCTGAGGAAGCAGGTTCTACAACTAAAACCGTACAAGTCACGTATTGTTTCTTTGGATTTCCAACAAATTGTCAGGCCAAGGAACTTCCCATTGCCACATGAGAATGCCTCTGGATGGACATCCCCGAGAACCAAACCGGATCTCTACCAACACAAGGCCGGGTTACCCCTAACTGGGTAACTACTGACACGAGTATGCCATTCCCCGATCGTAAACGACCTTTCTCACGGGATCCCGATAACCAACAACCACAAAGTAATAAATTCGCAGTAATCACATAGGTTAAATATCTGGGCTCTATACCATGATACCACCTCTATCCAGAAGGAAATGTACATACCCTAAGGGGAGCTACAGCAACCCCTAATAACCTTGCTGCATCTTTCCTGTTTTGACCATTTCCGGGATGTGAGGCTCGACGAAGTCACGTCCACAAAAACACACTTTATACAAAAGCCATGCTTTGGGTCAACAAATGATCAACACAATGATCACTAAGATAGACGATCAAATGAATGATCCTATCACAATAATCAACACAATGATCATTTCAGCATCACTCAGCATGTCACATTACCAAATTGGGAATATATCGCTGATAACTTCAACTATATAACCTTTGAGCACATACGTCTCAAAGAAGGGTGTTAAGCAAAGAATAAATTCTCCGCCACCAACAGAAATATATTTGAAAGAAATCGGCTTTATATCTCAACTTGTAATGTCAGGCATACAATCCATACAAGTCTGTTCCGGGATCGAACAGAACCGAAGGCACTTACAAAGAAGTCCTTGCAATCCGGATATTCACAATCCTGATCGGATTCACCATCACATATGGAGTTTCTATACTGGCGCGACTCGGTGCAGAAACAATCGATAGGTCATCCTATCGCTCTTGCAAATATCCGGTCTTCAACACCGATCTTCAATTGCAATTCACAACGACGTATCACATATTCGGAATGGGTTATACGACCCCATGGTCCTTTCCCGGTTAACCCGAATAGTGAGCGCTTATTCAAAAAATAAGTGTGCATTCAAATTCAATCAAATCACATCAAATACCCATTCAAAGGGAAATATTGATAGTCGGTTATTGAACTATCACTGGATATGCACACATCACCAGATTCCAAATAATTTTCCAAATTATTTATTTTCCAAAATATCTTTACAAGATATAAAATTTCAACACTTCAAAAATAAATCAATATTTATTTTTCTAAACCAATCCCACTTTCATTATAAATTCCATAATGAATTTATATTTCAAAATATCCATGCATATACGATTTCAATTATCCATTTCAATTTATCTTCAAAATGATAAATTCTAATTATTCACTTCATATTGGAAAACATTTCCATACTTATTTATTCATAAGTAATTCACAAATCTCTTTTATTTTCAACACTTAGAAAATATTCAATATACTTAAATCGAATTAAGTATATATTTCATTCTTTAAGGAAATCATTCACTTAAACATATTTGTTTGGGCCAAAACGAATGTTACGTAAAACATCGTTACAACAACCCAAAATCACTAGTATAGGGATTCGAAATTAAATAGATATATAAATCCTAATACTATACAAAACATTTACTTTCGGAAATCATTTACTATAACAACAGTGTTATAGTCCACATTTCCTTTTATTTCTCGAAACATCTATTTCAACAATAAATGTTGAAATCTATGGTTTCGAATCTCAACATGTTTAAAAACATCGTTAGATTGTTTTAATTCTATTTAAAACATCACATTCAAAACAATTTCTTTAACGTGTTATTCACTATTCAAAAACGTGAATATAACTCCATTAAATAAGTTACAAAAATTAACTTATCAAAATAAGTCGTTTGCGAATTTATAAAACAACGTTTATAAATTCTATTTCTATTTATTTATAAAAACTTCCTTTTTTTTATAAATTCCTTTATTAACATATTTCAGTTTATAACTAAAATACAGACTAAAAGTTCATATTATAAGTTAACTACTTATAAACGATTATTTTACAAAATCGTTCTTTTTAACCTCATAATTATAAATCTTATAACTTATAAGATTCATTTATTTAACCAAATCTATTCTTCAATTAACTCCACAAATTTATAAATCTTACTATTTATAAATTTTATTTATAACTTCACAGTTTATAATTCTATAAATTTCATTCATTTATGAAATTCATTTTCACTTCATTCAAACACTTATAAAAACTCGTTTTATAATGTCAATATTTCGATTTATAAACATCCATTTATAAACCTCTTAATATAAATCAATTTATATTATTCTTTTCAAAATGTCTTTAATTTCCTTTATAATTTCACCATTCTGATTTATAAAATAATCAAATTTTATAAATCTTATATTCAAACTTTTATAATAAATTCAAAAATCCAATTTAACTACTTTATAAAATCATTGATCCATATTTCTCAAAAATCAACTTTTAACCGTATTTCTAAAAATCAGCTTTTTAACTATATTTCACAAAATCATAATTTTTATAACTTTAAAAATTATAACGTTTAATTATTTAAAATGGATCAATTCCAAAAATAAAGTATATTTTCAAAAATCACTTTAAAATCATTTTAAAATCCCAAAATTTGGGTCCAATGATGCTACACACCAAATAGTCAATCACGACTACACGATCCATCATATATCGTATATGATAATCAATCAAATATCAAAATATCTGAAATCAAATAAAACTGTTGAGGAATCCAGTTGGATCCCTCCAACCTGTTTTCCTGCATCCAAAAACATTAGCACAATACCAATTTCGCTCCAGTACGAAATTATCGCGGTATATGTTCTTAATAAATATTATCCGCTTAATAACGGCGTAATAGGGTCTCATCCGCTAAACAAAAAATGCGGGAAATCAACAACTCCAATATATACATATGCCAATATATATATATATATATATATATATATATATATATATATATTGCTATTATATATAATACCAATTTCACTGTTTATGAAATATTCGCGGTATATGTTTTTACTAAATAACATCCGCTTACTAACGGCGCATAATGTCTATTTTAACAATCAATAGATACAATCAACATTCAAACATGCATTCAAATATTTTAAATCTAACTATTTAAAATAAAATCGAAACCGATTCGATTGAGTGAGAAGTTCTCACCTTGGTTTTAATTTCCGTTTTAGCGATTTATTTCGAATAAAATTAAACGCGCGTTTAATTTTACCCGAAATTCTCACTAACTCCAAACGACTCCAAACCAACTCCATCGCGTAGTGCTCGTCCATACGATTCCAACGCAACTGAGTTTGCATTTTTTCGACCTCGTATGAAAAAGATATGAATTTATGAAGTTTGCACACGATTTTATAAACTTAAATTACAATTTCCTTTCATAAATTCAACATACACACCCACTAGCCCTTGGATCCAACTTGAGAAATCTGGGCCGTGTATATGCTTCTCCCTCCCTCTCGTTTGCATCTCCAGGAACACGTAACATGGCCGAACCCAATATAGCAAATTAGGGTTAAATATTACTCCTCCAATTCTCAACGAAACTCGATCACACAACCACCAACTCGAAGCTCTCGACGCAAGCTACCACCACCATCAACCCCTTGAAGTTCGGCCTCATGTATAGCCCAAAAACACGTGCCGACCTGATGGTGAACGGCCCACATTTGCTCCCTCCACGCGACGCCAAATCCGATCATCACCGTATGAAATTAAAGCTCTCTCCATGCTCTTCAATCTTCGTGTTGAACACCTCGCGTGAATGTGAATGGATTTGGAGAGATTGATGAATGAAATTGGGACAATTCTGGCCCTTCATTGCTAAAGTGGCGGCTACATGAATGAATTAGGGTTTTGTTTTTTTTTTTTTATTTGTGTGTGGTGCTATTTATAAGAAAAGCAAGCGTAAACACTATTCATCCCGGGAATTCCGAACTCCGGTTTAGACGCCGTAACCAGCGTTTCTAAGGTTTACCCCGCGTTCCGGACACAATGGAACAGGTTTCGGAAGCTAATTCGGAAGTATGTGCGAGTTATGGCTGTAAACGCTCAATTTGAATTAAACCGATTTAAACCGATTTCTAGGCGTTTTAATTCGTACCGGACAAACGGTAAATCCAAACAACTTGAAATTTGAAACCTTACAATAATATCACATTACGGATCCGATGAAACTGGTTTCGTCGAAATCCGAGACTTTTTGAAAAATGGCTATTTTGACTCGCCAAATTTAAATTAAAAATAATTCGATGCGTTTCGAGCTGCCACGATCAAACGATAGCTCCGATTGATACGAAAATTGAAATCCGATAATAACTAACTATTACGGATCCAATGGAACTGGTTTCGTTCAATTATGAGACTGTTCAAAAATTGGCTATTTTACAATCGATTATTAAATATTAAAATATTCAATTTTCACAAATTTACTTTTAATTCGATTTTAAAAGTTCTAAAATGTTATTCTAACTTCAATATGATAAAATAAAATTTTACGAATCATTTTCAATCATATTTAACTCAATTTTCAATTATTTCCATAATTTAACATATTAAATTATCGATTTAATTATTCAATTAAATTCAATAATTCAAATAAAAATTTATTTGACTTATAAATTCACTTATTAATATTTAAAATTAATTAAATATTCAAATTTAAATTAATAAAAATTCTAGGTCGTTACAAAAACCGAGATGTTATGGGTTTTTAAAAAGAATTTGAGAAAAGAAAAAGAAAGAAGAAGATAGAAATAGAGAAAACAGAGAAAAAGAAAATTTGAAAATAGAACGGATAGAACAGAAACAACAGAACAACATCAGAATCTCACAATTCGCAGCGGAACAACATATAATAATAAATGAATAATCTTTAAACAAAGGACTATATCAGTTATTACATTATCATCATATTACATCACATCATATCATCAGAGTGTACAACAACATACATCAACAAACAATACAGCGGAAAAAGAAATACTATATAAACTAGTAATACGCCATGCCATCCAGCTTGCCTCCAGCAACTCCAGAATATCCTGATAAACCTAACTCTTAACTGCCCGTGTGGAAATTGGTGGGCACCCAGAGTTTAGGAAGGAAAACAATAAACTCCGAGTCAGTCATGTGACTGGTGTGAGAACTCAAAATAATTTATTTACTTTAAAATCAAAATAGAGGAATATTTTAAATCAATTCGCAATGCTTTTAAAAATGAGACTACCATAAGGCCTCCCGCACACACACACATGCAAACGCAGAATCGGAGGAGATTTCTCTTTATGATAGTCAAAGATGCTTGATACGCATTTAAAATAATATTTGATATTATTACTAGTGCATAGTGTAGAGGAAAATCATTTCGAAAATAAAGATATAAATCTTAGCCAACATACGACCATTATCGTATGCCTACTATAGCTACTATCCAAACAGTGGTGACCACCATAAGTGAATAGCAGGTTCTACAACTAATACCGTACAAGTTTCGTATTGGGAATTGGATTTCCAACAAATGGTCAGGCCAAGGAACTTCCCATTGCCACATGAGAATGCCTCTGGATGGACATCCCCGAGAACCAAACCGGATCTCTACCAACACAAGGCCGGGTTACTCCTAACTGAGTAACAACTGACCGAATATGCCATCCCCCGGTCCTTTGGGACCTTTATCAACCGAGCGCTCGTAATCACTTCACACAATCATAAAGTGTTTTCAACATGAGTAAGTATCTGGGCTCCATACCATGATACCACCCTTTTCCAGAAGGAAATGCACATATCCTAAAGGGCGCTACCCCTCATAACCTTGCTGCTTCTTTCCTGTTTTGACCATTCACGGGGTGTGAGGCTCGACGAAGTCACGTCCACAAAAACATACTTTATACAAAAGCCATGCTTTGGGTCAATAAATGATCAACACAATGATCACTAAGATAGACGATCAAATAAATGATCCTATCACAAATAATCAACACAATGATCATTTCAGCATCACTCAGCATGTCACATTACCAATTTGGGAATATATCGCTGATAACTTCAACTATATAACCTCTGAGCTCGTACGTCTCAGAGAAGGGTGTTAAGCAAAAAGAATAAATTCTCCGCCACCAACAGAAATATATTTGAAAGAAATCGGCTTTATATCTCAACTTGTAATGTCAGACATACAATCCATACAAGTCTGTTCCGGGCTCGAACAGAACCGAAGGCACTTACAAAGAAGTCCTTGCAATCCGGATATTCACAATCCTGATCGGATTCACCATCACATATGGAGAACTCAATACCGTAGCTACTCGGTGCAGAGTCAATCGATAGTTCATCCTATCACTCTCGCAAATACCGGTCTTCAACACCGATCTTCAAATGCGATTCACAACGACGTATCACATATTCGGAGTGGGTTATACGACCCCATGGTCCTTTCCCGGTTAACCCGAATAGTGAGCGCTTATTCAAAAATAAGTGTGCATTCAAATTCAATCCATTCACATCAAATACCCATTCAAAGGGAAATACTGATAGTCGGTTATTGAACTATCACTGGATATGCACACATCACCAGATTCCAAATAATTTTCCAAATTATTTATTTTCCAAAATATCTTTAAAAGATATAAAATTTCAATACTTCAAAAATAAATCAACATTTATTTTTAACAAGTTTCACTTTCACATATAAATTCCTTAGTGAATTTATATTCCAAAATATTCATGCATATACGATTTCAATTATCCATTTCAATTTATCTTCAAAAAAATAAATTCTAATTATTCACTTCATATTGGAAAACATTTCCATACTTATTATTCATAAGTAATTCACAAAACTTTTTATTTTCAACCTTGGAAAATATTCAATATACTTAAATCGAATTAAGTATATAATTCATTCTTTAAGGAAATCATTCACTTAAACATATTTATTTGGGCCAAAACGAATGTTGCGTAAAACATCGTTACAACAACCCAAAATCATTAGTATAGGGATTCGAAATTAAAATAGATATATAAATCTCAATACTATACAAAACATTTCCTTTCGGAAATCATTTACTATAACAACAGTGTTATAGTCCACTATTTCCTTTTATTTCTCGAAATCGTCTATTTCAACAATAAATGTTGAAATATATGGTTTCGAATCTCAACCCCTTTAAAACATCGTTAGATCGTTTTAATTCTGTTTAAAATATCACATTCTAAAACATTTTCTTTAACGTGTTATTCACTATTCAAAAATCGTGAACATACTTCGTTAACAAATTTCATCCTTTTATTCAATTTATTTTAAAGGATTGTTCACTATTCAAAAATGTGAATATAACTCCATTAATAGGTTATAACAATTAACTTATCAAAATAAGTCGTTTGCGAATTTATAAAACAACGTTTATAAATTCCTCTTCTATTTATTTATAAAAACTTCCTTTAATAAATTCCTTTATTAACCTATTCCAGTTTATAACTAAATTATAAACTAAACGTTCATATTATAAGTTAAATACTTATAAAACGATTATTTTATAAGATCGTTCTTTTAAAGACTTTCCAATTTATAAATCTTATAACTTATAAGATTTAATGATTTATCCAATCTATTCTTCAAATAATTTCACCAAATTTATAAATCTTACTATTTATAAATTTCATTTATAACTTCACGGTTTATAATTCTATAAATTTCATTCTTTAATGAAATTCATTTTCACTTAATTCAAACACTTATAAAAACTCGTTTTATAATGTCTATATTTCAATTTATAAATATCCATTTATAAATCTCTTAATATAAATCAGTTTATATTATTATTCTGAAACGTCTTTAATTCCCTTTATAATTTCACCATTTTGATTTATAAAATAATCAAATTTTATAAATCCTATATTTAAACTTTTGATAATAAATTCAAAAATCCAATTTAAACTATTTTATAAAGTCATTAATTCCTATTTCTCAAAAATCAGCTTTTAACCGTATTTCTCAAAAATTATAATTTTTATAACTTTAAGAATTATAACGTTCATTTATTTAAAATGGATCAATTCCAAAATATTTTATCTTTTCAAAAATTACTTTAAAAACATTTTTAAAATACCAGAAATTTGGTCCAATGATGCTACACACCTAATAGTCAATCACGACTAACAACGATATCATATATCGATATGATAATCCATCAAATATCAAAATATCTGAAATCAAATAAAACTGTTGAGGAATCCAGTTGGATCCCTCCAACCTGTTTTCCTGCATCCAAAAACATTAGCACAATACCAATTTCGCTCCAGTACGAAATTATCGCGGTACATGTTTTTAATAAATATTATCCGCTTACTAACGGCGTAATAGGGTCTCATCCGCTAAACAAAAAATGCGGGAAATCAACAACTGCAATATATACATATGCCAATATATATACATATTGATATTATATATATTACCAATTTCACTGTTTATGAAATATTCGCGGTATATGTTTATAATAAATAACATCCGCTTACTAACGGCGCATAATGTCTATTTTAACAATCAATACATAACAATCATCATTCAAACATGCATTCAAATATTTTAAATCTAACTATTTAAAATAAAATCGAAACTTATTCGATTGAGTGAGAAGTTCTCACCTTGGTTTTAATTTCCGTTTTAGCTTTTATTTCGAATAAAATTAAACGCGCGTTTAATTTTACCCGAAATTCTCCCTAACTCCAAACGACTCCAAACCAACTCCATCGCGTAGTGCTCGTCCATACGATTCCAACGCAACTGAGTTTGCATTTTTTCGACCTCGTATGAAAAAGATATGAATTTTACAAGATTGTACACGTTTTTAATAACTAATATACAACATAACTTAATTATTTTAACCTACAGCTCATCCTAGCCACTAGATCCAGATCCAACGGCCCCAGGTTCATCTTCCCCAACACCTAACTCACGTTATCATCTCCAGGCCGTGCAAATTGAGGCCGAACCCAAACATGTAGATTAGGGTTAAATTATTCTCCTCCAATGCTCGATGAAAACTCGATCGGGGAACTCCGTTGCGAAGCCCATCACCTCCACCATGTTCGGCCCCCACCCTATGAAGCTCGGCCTCATGTGCTGCGTGGAAATGCGTGCCAAAACTGAAGAGAACGGACACATCTAGCTCCCCCTACGCAACTCCAAACTCGATCATCACCGTATGAAATTAAAGCTCTCTCCATGCTCTTCAATCTTCGTGTTGAACACCTCGCGTGAATGTGAATGGATTTGAAGAGATTGATGAATGAAATTGGGAAAAATCTGGCCTTAGAAATAGAAAGTGGCGGCTACAACAATTAGGGTTAGGGTTTGTATATTTTTTTTTTTAATTTATGAAGAGGTGGGTCTATTTATAAGGAACGAGCGACACTATTCATCCCGGAAATTCCGAACTCCGATTTACGCGCCGTAACCAGCGTTTCTAGGGTTTACCCCGCATTCCGGACACAATGGAACAGGTTTCGGAAGCTAATTCGGAAGTATGTGCGAGTTATGGCTGCAAACGTTCAATTTAAATTAAACCGATTTAAATCGATTTCTAGGCGTTTTAATTTGTACCGGACAAACGGTAAATCCAATTGACTTGAAATTTGAAACCTTACAATAATATCACATTACGGATCCGATGAAACTGGTTTCGTCGAAATCCGAGACTTTTTGAAAAATGGCTATTTTGACTCGCCAAATTTAAATTAAAAATAATTCGATGCGTTTCGAGCTGTCACGATCAAACGATAGCTCCGATTGACACGAAAATTGAAATCCGGTAATAACTAACTATTACGGATCCAATGGAACTGGTTTCGTTCAATTCTGAGACTGTTCAAAAATTGACTATTTTACAGTCGATAATTAAATATTAAAATATTCAATTTTCACAAATTAACTTTTAATTCGATTTTAAAAGTTCTAAAATATTGTTCTAACTTCAATATGATTAAATAAAATTTTACAAATCATTTTCAATCATATTTAACCCGATTTTCAATTATTTCCATAATTTAACATATTAAATTATCAATTTAATAATCCAATTAAATCCAATAATTCAAATAAAAATTTATTTGACTTATAAATTCACTTATTAATATTTAAAATTAATTAAATATTCAAATTTTAATTACTAAAAATTCTGGGTCGTTACAGCAAGCGTATTTATTTAGAGTATTAATTACTATTTGGTAGAGATTTAAGTAACAACGTTTAATGCAATGTTAGTAATGCCAATTTAAGTCAATAATAAGGAATTGGGAATCATATCTATGAAATGATAACGAGAATACAAGGTGATAAATGCCAATTAAGGGTAATAATTAATAAACTTAATGAAATCCCAATTTTATATAAAATAATTTAAAAGTCAGGTTTGGCTATAGTTTGAACATAAGTAAATTGAATTTGTAGTATGAAAATATATGCAAAAATTGATTTTTGTAATAAAAGATTTTGTATGTGACAAAAAGGTAACGGTAATGTTTATGGTAGGTTGCCTATTCATTTATTTAGATTGTTAGTTGGAATTGGAAATAAGTTTGTAATAAATGTAAATAAATGATACATTTATGTGAAATGTAACCGATGTAAATTTTATTTATAATATAGCAAAGGGTGGATTTAAGAAGTGAAATTGTAGAATTTGAAGCTAATTAATAATTGACTTAGTAAAGATGGAAATCCAATCAAATACTTAGGAATAAAATTTATTGGAAGGTAACCTAATTTATAAATAAATTGTAAGTATTTAAGATATGATTCTATATTAATTGAAACTGATTGTAGATTTAGTGTAGTAATGTTAAGGCTAACTAAATTTGCTTTATAGATGGAATTATAATCAAGGTGGATAGGTAACGAACTTAAAAATATAATTAAGAACTAATAGGTGGCAAATTAATATAGTTTGTATTATGTAAGTAAACTTTGGTAAATCAAATTCTACATATCCAAAGCTAACGTTTTGTTAATATAGATTTAAGTATAGAGAGCAATATTTATTAATTTAATTGAAGTATTGCAAAATAAATGAAAATTTAACATCTAAATATTATGTTAATAGGAAGTAATTGTTCTACTTATCATTACATTCATTTAGCCCATTTTGAAACTTAATCAACTGAAATTAATGTAATTGAAAATTTTCAATTAATAGGATAGAGAATACTAATTGTAATAGGTGCAACTAAAAGCAGCTTATGTTTTGTGAAATATAAGGAAAGTTTTGATTCAATAAAAAAAAACATTTACATCAATAAAATGAAAGTTTCATCTATGAATGTAGGTTTAATATAATTTAAATAAAAATATAGAAAGATTGATTTTTAAAGAAAGAAATATATGTTTATTTGAACTGTGTTTAGCTTACAAACTAATTATAAGAATAGGAAAATAATCTATTTATTACTCTTATGTATAAACAATTTTTTTATTTTTTTATTTTTTTTATTTTTATTTTTATGCATTTTAGTTGTCTGTTTTAAAATTTAATTTTGTGTGATTGCAATTAGTGTAGTTCAAATACTTCAATTAGAAGAAAAGAAAATGGTGATTGCAATTAATAGATTTAATAAAAAAAACGCGCGTTTTATGGTAAACAAAAAGGGTGTTTAATGGTAATTAGAGATCATTTCGGGAAAAACAAATCAAATGTTTTCATTTTTAAGGTAATTATAAAAAATTATTATGCATAGACAAAAACCCAAATGCGTAGAAATTCGAATATTACTTGAGTTAATGAAGTTAATTTTGGTGTGATTAGGGTTAACAAAATTTATTAAGTAAACAATTGTTTTGAAATTTGAATCCTAAAAGTATGTTTACAGTATAGAGTTAGTCCATTCATTCCCTTTCTAATAAATAGTTACCTCTTTTTAATACCTGCTACTTTTAAAAAGGTTGTTCATATTTACTATATTTCAAAACCAAGTTTGTTCATATTTACTTTTTCTTTCCATTCATTTTCCAACTTCATTTTCTGAAACGTCATTTCATTTACTTCTAATTAATAGCGGTCTCTTTCAAATCTCTTTGATCCTAAACCTAACTCTAACCTTATAAATAAGATATGACGCAAATGAAACCACAACCACCATTATAATCTTCTTCTTTTTTTCTTTTTTTTTTCCTTCAAATCTCCTTATTATCTCTGATTTTAATTTTTCCTTCCTCTTCAAATATACTTCTTTTTTCAAATTTTGTTCTATTTCAAACCTTCTTCTTTCTTTTCAAATCTAGATCTTCTCTTCCATTTTAAGTTCTTATTTTAATCATTTTCTTTTTCAATTCTTCTTTTTCAAACCTTATTTTTTTTTTTCAAACCTTTCAAAAATGCATACATTCATATAATAAGGAGGAAAATTAAAGTAAATCGAAACAAAAGAAAAATTACGGAACAAAGTTAGCAATTAAGAAGAAGCATACGCGTTTTTCACGAGGGAAGAGTGGATGTGGCACGGTATTTTATTTTTGTTTAATTTATTTTTGTTAATTTTGATTTCAATTAGTTCTAATAATCATAACTCGTACATACGGACTCCGTTTCACGCAATTTTTTTTGTTAGGATCGAAATTAAATTTCAGATCTTTTGACACTGGTTTGGACAGATTTGGAGATAGTCGAATTTTTGGGTTTAAATCGGATTTAAATTCGATTTAAAATCAAAAGGTGAGTGTTTTAACCCACTCACAACTTCTAAAAGTTTTATGTTTGTTAAATTTATTTTAGATATGAGTAGAAATTTATTTATAACTGTTTGGCATGTTTTGTTCATCATATTTGCTAAATCACGTTATTTAATTTAACTGTTAATTTATTTTATTTATTGCATATTAATTGACAGTTAGAATTTATTTATTTGCATAGGAACTGCTAGTAAACAGTTATAAAATTTATTACTAAATATAAACGGTTAGTTTAATAGTTGATTAAATTTATTTTTGAATATAACCGCCAGCTATTACCTGATATATATTATCAGATATATATTGATATTGAATTATTATTGGATGATGATTGTGATTTGTATGATGGATGATGCTGATGAATGGATGTTTTATTTTATATCATTAAACTGCAAGTTATCATGCATTTTTCGTTTCATTCGGGATTGTGGTTTGAAATGATATACAACCGCAAAATTTTATTTTTAAATTGCGGATTGAAATGATAAATGTCCGTATCACTTGACCATAGGATAGAAAATTATATACAGGCACCGTGGTCTATATATAAATTATTTTAAAGTGATTTCTATGGTTTGGATGGGATACGGTTTATAAAAATTTGATTTTGATATTTTATAAAATATTATTTTTCGATATATGTAACGACCCGTTAAATTTGATGATTTTTAAATGTGATAATTTAATAGGATTTCTAATTTAATTTAGAATGAAATCCAAATGAATTAAGTAGAAAAGGATTTTCACCTGGATATGGAATTTAATATGAGAAATTTATGAAAATGTTAAATGGTTTTAATGCAATGAAAGATTTTTAACGGTAAATGGGAATAAATTAAGGAATCATACTAGTTCCAGTTAATAGATTACAACTTGAATGAGATTCCAATTTAATAAAATCATTTAAATGTTATGATTTGATTTTATGGAATATGAGAAATACAAATGTAGGGATTTGATTAATATATATGTTATTTGTTCAAGGTATTAAATAAAATTGGGAATCCAATTTAAATTAATGATAATAACGTGGATATTAGTTAATAAATAAATTTCAATGCAATGCCCATAAATGAATGAAATGAAATGAATATATGTAAAATGTATACTAGGTTATTGATCAATAGGAGAAAAGAAGAATGAATATCGAATTTATTTATGAATAAATATATATATTAAATAGTAATGAAATGTAAAGTAAATGGCGATTGTATAAAACCAATGCAATAAGATTTTCTAATAGTAACTGAACGTAGACGTGTGAAACAGAGTTAATGACTATAATTATTGTACGTTACTTATTTTATTTGTTGTCAATGTTAATCTGGAATCAAATTCAATTTATCCCCAAAATTACTGCAGTTAAAGTGGAATAAATTGGTAATTGAAGAATGTTGGATCCAAATAAGTTGTAACCAAGGAATAATCCCATTTTTAATAAACTATGTGGGAAAAGAAATGAAACCAAAATGAAAAAATGTGAAAATATAAAATGTAATGAAATTCTAAATAATAATGACTTTGTTAGTTAAGTGAAAACTGATTTAATATTAAGTTGTAACCGGATAAAAATCAAATTTATTTGGAATTGATTTGCAATCAATTGATTTTTTTTTTGCAATTAAATGGATTCAATATTTAAATTAATTATGTAAGAAGAAATTGAAGTTATTTGGGTAATAAGTATTGTAATTGGCTAATTTAGATACTTTAAAGTGAAACGGAAATTATTAACGAAATAGTTGATTGCAATATTTAATTCATCTAATGGATGATAAAGATTTGTTAGATTTATTTAATAGGAATTTTGGGGCATTTAATAGGTAACTGCTGATTTTGAATCGAAGTAAAGGGATTACTGAAATCAAAATTTAGCAACTTTTAAACCATTGCAATTGATTTAGAATATAAAGAGTTGTCTATTTAATTGAGTTAAATTTTTGGAATTGCGTTGTTGCAATTAAATGGGGAAAAAAAACGTTAAGGATAACCAGTATTCAAGATTTACCATCTATTTCGTATATTAATTGTAACTGATAATCAACTGCAATAAATAATAAATAAATTACTACGGTAACGTTAATTGAAGTGATATTTGAAATTTAATATTTAGAAATTATGTAAATATAAGTTCAAATGAAATTGGAAATATTTACATATTGAAATATGAATCCAATGATAAATTCTTCTATTTGACAATATTAATGGAAAGTAAATTTAATTAAATTTTTGGAAATTTAATTTATAAGTTGGTGAAATTAATGAAATTTGGGGATTTCTAAAATTTTTAATTCGACAAGTTAAATTTTGTTTAAATTTGTATAGGTGATTGAAAAATGTATAATAATAAGAATCGTCAATTATCAAAAAGAAATAGGAAATTTGATTTAATTGACTAATTGTTAATTTATTTAATTAATATAAAAATAGCCATTATGTCACAGACTCGGATTTCGACGAAACCAGTTTCATCGGATCCGTATCAGTGAATTTTTGAAGGGTTTCAAGTTTCGTATCGATTGTACCTGTCGTTTGATCGTACGAATGCGAAACGCCTTGAAATCGATTTAATTAAAATCAATTTGAAATCAATTTGGAAATTTCGTTTTCATCATAACTTCTTCATACGATCAAATTTGGACGTGAAACTTTTTCCATCGCGTTCGGAATATTTTAAAATACCTATTTGGATATATGGGTTTAATAAATTTCGTTCCGGGGTCAGAACGGGAATTTTGGGCCAACTTTCAAATATTTGGTTTCAAATATTTGGTTTCAACTTTTAAAAATCATCGAATATTATGCTTTGAAAGTATAATTCAAATATTTGGTTTCCAGATGTTATAAATTTTAAAGCAGTATGATTTTTTGGAAAAGAATTATATTTGGGCTAAAATGATATCATATTGTTTTGGGTTTTAAGATGATATCGTATTCATAGTTTTGAAATGGAATTTTTATTCTGGTTTTAAAGTATAAACTATTTTAAATGACCGCGGTGTTATAATAACGATTGGTTGGCAAAGAGACCGGGATCGGATATGGACATACTCTCTGTCGATACCGAAAACCACTTTGACTAACCGTGTACGCGGTGGAGATTCCAGAATGAAGTAGGTTGGTGGCGACGTTTCCTGTAAGGTAAATACGTGGACCCAACTCCCGTGAGTTGGCATAAGGTGGCTAAAACAGGAGCGATTCTCGGGCCAATGAGGTCATTCCTCTGATCGAACGCACTCCTTCGATACTATACTCTGACTTTGGATTGATTCGGTGGCCACTATTGATTTCTTTGATTTGGGGGTGTTAGTTCGAGGTGGGCGGTAGGTGCGGCTACGCGTTACCATCAGCCCGGATAGCAATTGGTATATCTACCCTGGCATTGCCTAGTTGTGCCGTGTCACCTACCCTAGCGCGCCTTATACGATTTTGTTTTGTACCATACCTATGGAGTGCCCTCTGACGACGCCCAGTACGGGGGAGATTACGGTACTGTATAGACTATGGGAATATATTCTGTGTTAAGGGCTATATGGGTAACCCCTTAACGCTATTTAAAAGTAAGTTTATTTTATGAATAGACACTACTATAGTAGCGCAATATACTACATAGTAAATAGTTTAACGGATCCTTAGGAGATGTAAATCCCGAGCATCTCTTGAGTTACTGTACTCATATTTATTTCTGTTAATTTAACTCACATAAGATGTAACAACCCGCATATTTATCGATTTTATATTTAAATATTTCATTTAAATATTTCATCGTTAGTCAGATTTTAGTCCGAAAAGCTACTTTTTGCATACGGTTGAATTAGGACTCGGGACCACTCCCATTGAGTTTAAAATGTCGTTTGCGACCTTTTTGAGTATAAGCTTCGATATGTTTGGAGAAAGTTGTTTTTTGCTACTTTCCACTTTGGGTTTGGTTTTTGGGCTCAGCCCTATGTTTTACTTATGCTCAAATCTGAGCCACTCTTCCCCATTCACCCTCATTCTCTTCTCTTTTCAGTTTTCTTAGCTTTAATGGTGGGAGAGATTGGAAATTTAAAACCCCAAAACCCTAGTTTCTCTTGCAAATCAAATTCCTAGCTCCAAACTCAAGAAGAACCCATTGGTAAGCTTCTCTTCTTCTTCTCCAACTTATTCTCTTACCAATTTCAGAAATTCCTAAACTTAATTTTGGGAATGTTCTTGTTTTGAGCTTAGATTCAAGCTCAATTGGGTTGTGTTGAAGAGAAGTTGATTCTCCATTTGCTTTCAAGCTTCTTCTTGTTCGATTTTGTGAAAAAGGTGAGATTTTTATCTCACATCTATGCTTATATTTATCTTCGATTGTCAGGTATGAATTCCTAACACTCATTCGTGTGCATTTGCTTTTGGATTGGATTGAATTGGTGTATATTCCAATTTTTAGTGTTTTGAGTTCAGTTCGTTAAAAATCCAAACTTTGATGTTTGAACATGTTATTGGTGACGCATCGAGGAGCATATAGGGCCGGGTAGTAGATTGGCATAATCCCTTAGCGCCGTTGCTCGAGAAAATGCAATTTGGTCAAGATTGAACCTCATTTGTTATAGGCAGGGAAGAGGCTGGAAACAGGTTCGGCCGACCGACCCCTCTGGTCCGGTCGACCGACCTGCTTCCAAGTGCATAAACACTTTCTGTTTTAAGGTTCGGTCGACCGAGTACAGGGTTCGGTCGACCGACCTGCTGTCCCGAGAGGTTTCCAACCTTTGGTTCGGTCGACCGACTCAGGGAGTCCGGTCGACCGACCTGATGATTTTTGCCAGATTAGCCTATTTTGCTAATCCGTTTGAATATCCAACTTTAATCGATTCGTGTTGTCTCCCTTTTGTTGTTGTCATTTATTATCGACTTAGATGACCTTTTCTTTGGGAATTTTAGATATATCCACTTTGATGGATTTTATATCGATTTCTTTGGATTTTATTCACGTTTTCGAATGTGAATCTTAGTGAATGATTGTTCCTACAATCTTCTTTGTGATTTGTCACTTTAAAAATATAAAGGTTTTCTATACTAGTAGTAAATATCAAAACTCTTTCCTCAAACGATTTCAACACTATTTTAATACCAAATTCGTTTATAAAACCGTTTTCCAATCTATTAGTATATATAAACCTTTACTTCACTCGTATGAGAAATCTAATTAAACGACTTAGTAAAACAAGTGGTATGAAACGCTTGCGTTCACTTTATTGGTTAATTCTTGGACTTGTTCGATTGAAACTCTTGTGACAATTTTCTAATGGAGATCTACGATTTGTTCGTAAATATTTAAGTTAAGCTAGTGGTTATGGGACATGATGCTAAGCTCATATATTTACTAGCTTACTGTAATCGACACTTCTCGATGATCATGACGATCATTTTTGTGATTTAGACTAGCAGTTATGCGATGTCTCTTTGTCTGCTTTGTGGAGTTTCGACTCAAATTTGGTGGGGTAGCAACCCACGGTCTTCGGACCATTCGTGTGTCAGGTCTTCGGACTATTCGTGTGTCAAATTAATGGCTAGCTACCATGAGATAGCTTCTCGTTCATGTGTTATAGCCGTTGGTGAGTTTTCATGCTCCCGTTCATGTGATAGGCCTCCCCCCTTTATTTTGTGAAATTTCTGGATTTCGTGTGTCGAATTCTGGAGTTTATACTTCACCTATTTTTGTGATTTCTATTGATATGATTTATCAATTCTTGTGCATAGGTGAATTTGTGTGTCATTGACTGGATTTCTTGTGTTGATTTCTGGAATTTATGTTTCGCCAACTTTGTGATTTCTATTGATATGATTTATCAATTCTTGTGCATAGGTGAATTCGTGTGTCATTAACTTGTTGTGAATACAAGTTTTGGGTATGATACCCTTTTTGGATCTTTGAGAAGATTCTTTGATATTGATAAATCGTTTGTTGATTACCATTTACATACTTATAGTAGTATGCCGTTATGGATATTAAACGTCTATGCCATATCTTATATGTCATTTATTGTGGCTTGGTGAATGAAATTAGGAGTATGACATTCCTTTTTATCTTGAGTAGATTATCGTGATATTGATTAATCTCTTGTTGATTTTCAATTACTTATATATATCACAGCTTGGCATTGTGATTATTATGTGTTTAGTCATATCTCCAATTCTATATCATGTTATCTGATATTTATAGTTAGACTGATCCGTTTATTATTTTCTTATAAATAATACTCGGGTCAGACCGAGATGTTGCAGGTGCTTCGACTTGACTTCTCTCCGGGGATCCATTTCTCTGACCTTTTGCTTACTACTTAGATTAGTAGTTTTTGTTGTATACATTTGCGATACAGACTCCATAATGTATACTTATTCTATTGTGTAGTTCATGTAACTATTCTTTTGTGATATTGTGGATCTTTTTAGACCACTACTCTGATGAACACTTTCATGTGTTATATTCATATCTATTTCCGCCTTTGTGATATGAATTGTCTGTGACTGGTTTATGTTATGTTTACTTCTATATTTGTTTCCGAAGATATTATAGCCACTGTGTAGTAGCATTGAGTTTGTGTCGGCATGTCGGATTTCCACTTGAAAAGAATTGCATGCTATACTATCTGACATATCGATGCTCGCACAAAGCAATTACACGGATGGTCGCTCCTCAACAGCCTTATTCTCCGTGCTAGTTGACAGCATTCACCGTAATGTTCTTGGCTAGCGTGGGTATAGAGGTGGGGCGTCACAGCTTGGTATCAGAGCCAAACTTCGGAACAATATGGAATAATATAACAAGGATCATCGTCCTAAGTTCTTCTTAGGAGTCGTGCTTTAGGATTTTATTCGGGTCTACGTACCGTTCTATCCTATTTTCCTTTATGATTCCTTGTTTTGTCTATCAAGATTGCTTGATACTCAATTTGGTGAATAACCTTTTTCTTCCTCTTCTTTCTTTCTAAAGGGAGAAGAATGTCTAGACCAGGCCGCCCCAGAGCCGTACCGTCTTGCACTCCACCCCAAGATGGAGTTTTTATGACTGCTCAACAGCTTCTTGATTTAGTGACGAATGCTCAAGCAGCTGGAGCTAACCCGGAACCTACTCACCCAAAGTCGGGATTTGCACGCTTGTGTAGCGATTACACTAATTTGGGTGGGGAGCCATTCAAAGGTTCCGAAACTGTTATTGAAGTACAGGCTTGGCTAAGGTCATGCGATCGAATCTTTTCTCGCATGAATCTTATTGACCTTCACCGAGTTCAGGTGGCCTCAAGTATGCTCCGAGAAAGAGCATTGGACTGGTACGAGCTTCTTATTTCTGAAACTAATGAAGCGGATCTCACTTGGGAGAAATTCCGAGAACGCTTCGAGTTGAAATTCGTACCGGAAGCTGAGAAAGTGACATTGGCTCGACGATTTATAGACCTTGTTTAAGGTGAGTCCTCCATGACTAATTACGTCGCCTCTTTCGAGTCGCTTTCCAAATATGGGGTTGAATACATCAACACCCCTTTAAAGAAGAACCAGAGATTCGTCTATGGCTTAAACAAAAGTCTCAAGAAGCCATTACTTCTAAAATTAGAAGTTTCTTTCGACCAACTCGTTGATATCGCTCTTCGTCTTGAAGAGGCGGATAGGGAGAATGATGTTGAAGTATTAGGTTCCAAACCAAACTTCAACAACAAGAAGAGGCCAAGCAAATTCAAAGGTCCTTATCCCAATAAGAAAGGGAGGCAAGCAACTCCTACTGAGAAGACCTTTTCCTCTACTCAAGGGAAATGCTATAATTGTGGTTCGAAAGACCATTTTGCGAACAAGTGTTCAAAGCCTCGTACTTGTCGCTATTGCAAGAGCCCGGACCATTTTATGCATGTGTGTCCCAAACTTCAAAATAGGAGGGAGGGAAAACTTAATGTTGCTCAAGCCCCTGGCAACACATCTCGTGGCCAAGGTATTTCTCATTCTATCCTTGATGGAATTATTTTATTTCGTGATCATCCTATTCGAGTTCTTTTTGATACGGGTGCGTCCCATTCTTTTATATCAAAAGAACTTGTTGATACTTTTTCTTTGGATGTTTTGTGCTTAATGACTTCTTTGAGGATTGCGAGTCCGGTTGGTGGATCCGCAACAATCAGTTTATTGTGTAAAGATGTCGAGATTATTTTGTGTGATTTTCCTTTCCTAGCCGATTTGCATGGCATACGTTATTTAGGCTTTGGATTGATTTTGGGAATGGATTGGCTTAACCGTTATGAAGCTCATATCCTATGTCCTGAGCGGACTATTCATCTTCGACATCCTCAATCTGTTAAGCAAATTTCTATTAATCTTCAAGATTCAGTTTCCAGCTTGGTTGCATCTTTATATTCTTTAAATCCTCGTGATGACGATGATGATGATGAGGGTGATATTATTTCTCTTATTCATGTCGTTCGTGAATTTTCCGACATATTCGAGCCCGTTTTAGAATTACCACCTAAGCGAGCAATTGAGTTCAAAATCAATCTTATTCCTGGAGCTCAACCTATTACCCGTCCTCCTTATCGTATGTCCAATAAAGAAAACGAGGAGATGCGTAAACAATTATCCGAATTGGAGACGAAGCAATTTATTCGCTCTAGTTCCTCGCCTTCGGGAGCTTCGGCTATTTTCATGAAGAAATCCAATGGTACACTTAGCCTTTGCGTTGACTACCGCAAGCTTAATGATCTTACTATCAAAAATAAATATCCTTTACCTCGGATTGATGATTTATTTGACCAACTTAGCGGTGCTAGAGTCTTTTCACAATTGGACTTGGCTACCGGTTTTCATCAGCTTCGTATTGCAGAGGATAGCATTCCTTTGACATCGTTCCGTACTCGTTATGGATCTTATGAATGGCTTGTGATGCCATTTGGGTTAACGAATGCCCTGGCCTATTTCGTTGACCTTATGAATCGAGTTTTTAAAGACTTCCTCGATCGATTTGTTCTCATCTTTATTGATGATATTCTTGTGTATTCTAAAACCGAGGAGGAGCATGAAAAACATCTTCGGATTGTGTTGGAAACTCTTAGGAGCAATCAATTAAAGGCAAAATTTTCTAAGTGCCACTTTTGGCAATCTAGTGTGAAGTTTCTCGGTCATATTATTTCTGAATCCGGAATTTCCGTGGATCCTTCAAAGATTGAAGCGATTCAAGATTGGAAGAGACCGGAGTGTGTGACAGAGATTCTTAGTTTTCTCGGATTGGCGGGCTATTACGGTCGTTTTATCAAAGACTTTTCTAAGATTGCCGTGCCTCTCACTAGCTTGACGAAGAAAGGTGTTAAATACATTTGGTCGGACAAATGTGAAGCTTCTTTTCAGAAATTAAAAGAACTCCTATCTAATGCTCCTATTCTATTTATTCCCGAGGGGAATCAAGATTTCATTGTTTATACCGATGCTAGTCGCGTTGGTTTGGGTGTCGTTCTTATGCAAAGAGAACGTGTTATTGCTTATGCTTCTAGGCAATTGAAGCCAGTTGAGACTAGATATGCCACTCATGATTTAGAGCACGCCGCTATTGTTTTCGCCCTTCGTGTTTGGCGTCATTATCTCTTGGGAGAGAATTTGTTCTTTACATAGATCATAAGTCTTTGACATATTTATTTTCTCAAAAGGAACTTAATTTGCGGCAACAACGTTGGCTCGAGTTCCTTGCTCCTTATGATCTTGATATTCTTTATACGCCCAGTAAGGGTAATCGTGTCGTCGATGCTCTTAGCCGTAAACAACAAGCTGTTGTTTCTATGATGATATCCGAATGGAACGATCTCGAGATTTTATCCACTTGCGAAATTCGAGACCGTGTTTTCGATTTATGCTCATCATTTGTTTTATGTAGCCTTGAGGCTCATCCTTCTCTTTTAGACCGCATTCTTGAAGCTCAATGGATAGATCCTAAATTGGCTCTTCTTGGACAAAATATTAAGGAAAAAATTGATATCGAAGGTTTGAAAGACTTTGATATCGATTCTCGTGGCGGCATTCGGAAATTTGGTAGACTTATCGTGCCAAATATTAGTGATCTTCGTAAAGATATTTTAGAAGATTCTCATCACTCTAAATTTACCATTCATCCCGGTAGTAGTAAAATGTACGCGGATATGAAGCGACTTTATTATTGGGAGGGAATGAAACAGACATCGCTAACTTCGTTAAGCATTGCATGACTTGCCAACTCGTTAAGGCCGAACATCAAAGGCCCGGTGGGTTATTGCAACTTTTAGAAATTCCGGTTTGGAAGTGGGATCAGATTTCCATGGATTTTATACATGGCCTTCCCTGTTCTCGATCGGGTTATGATAGCTTATGGGTAATTTAGACTTACTAAATCCGCCCATTTTATTCCCGTTCGGTTTAACCGAACCGTTCCTCTTTTGGCCAAACTCTTTATTAAAGAGATTGTTAAATTTCATGGGGTTCCTACTTCAATTGTTAGTGATCGTGATCCATTGTTTACTAGTGGATTTTGGAAGAGTCTTCAAAAAGCTTTGGGAACGAAGCTTAATTTTAGCACCGCTTATCATCCCCAGTCCGACGGACAAACCGAGCGTGTGAATCAAACTCTTGAAGATCTTCTTCGTGCATGTGTTCTTGATTTTGGTGGAAGTTGGGAAGATCATATTTCTCTTGTCGAATATTCCTATAATAATAGCTTCTAATCTAGTATTGGTATGGCACCTTTTGAGGCACTCTATGGAAGGCCATGCCGATCTCCTTCTTGTTGGCTTGAGGCCGGTGAGAAGCTGGTTTTAGGTCCAGATTTTATTCGGGATTCCACAGAAAAAATTGATCTTATTCGTCATAGGATGAAAGAAGCCCAGAGTAGTCAAAAATCCTATGCCGATAATCGAAGAAGGAAGTTAGAATTTTCTGTGGGAGATCTTGTGTTCATTCGTGTTTCACCTATGAAGGGTGTTGTACGTTTGAGTCGATCGGGAAAGTTAGCGCCTCGATATATTAGGCCATTTCCTATCACCGAATGTATTGGTTCCATGGCTTATCGCCTTTTATTACCGGCTCAATTTTCTGCTATCCATGACGTGTTTCACGTTTCTCAACTTCGAAAATGTCTTCGAGATTCCGATTCTCCCTCATTCTCCATTCACCCTCATTCTCTTCTCTTTTCAGTTTTCTTAGCTTTAATGTTGGGAGAGATTGGAAATTTAAAACTCCAAAACCCTAGTTTCTCTTGCAAATCAAATTCCTAGCTCCAAACTCAAGAAGAACCCATTGGTAACCTTCTCTTTTTCTTCTCCAACTTATTCTCTTACCAATTTCAGAAATTCCTAAACCTAATTTTGGGAATGTTCTTGTTTTGAGCTTAGATTCAAGCTCAATTGGGTTGTGTTGAAGAGTGGTTGATTCTCCATTTGCTTTCAAACTTCTTCTTGTTCGATTTTGTGAAAAAGGTGAGATTTTTAACTCACATCTATGCTTATATTTATCTTCGATTGTTAGGTATGAATTCCTAACACTCATTTGTGTGCATTTGCTTTTGGATTGGATTGAATTGGTGTATATTCCAATTTTTAGTGTTTTGAGTTCAATTCGTTAAAAATCCTAACTTTGATGTTTGAACATGTTTTTGGTGACGCATCGAGGAGCATATAGGGCCGGGTAGTCGATTGGCATAATCCCTTAGCGCCGTTGCTTGAGAAAATGCAATTTGGTCAAGATTGAACCTCATTTGTTATAGGCAGGGAAGAGGCTGGAAACAGGTTCGGCCGACCGACCCCTCTAGTCCGGTCGACCGACCTGCTTCCAAGTGCATAAGCACTTTCTGTTTTAAGGTTCGGTCGACCGAGTACAGGGTTCGGTCGACCGACCTGCTGTCCCGAGAGGTTTCCAACCTTTGGTTCGGTCGACCGACTCAGGGAGTCCGGTCGACCGACCTGATGATTTTTGCCAGATTAGCCTATTTTGCTAATCCGTTTGAATATCCAACTTTAATCGATTCGTGTTGTCTCCCTTTTGTTGTTGTCATTTATTATCGACTTAGATGACCTTTTCTTTGGGAATTTTAGATATATCCACTTTGATGGATTTTATATCGATTTCTTTTGATTTTATTCACGTTTTCGAATGTGAATCTTAGTGATTGATTGTTCCTACAATCTTCTTTGTGATTCGTCACTTTAAAAATATAAAGGTTTTCTATACTAGTAGTAAATATCAAAACTCTTTCCTCAAACGATTTCAACACTATTTTAATACCAAATTCATTTATAAAACCGTTTTCCAATCTATTAGTATATATAAACCTTTACTTCACTCGTATGAGAAATCTAATTAAACGACTTAGTAAAACAAGTGGTATGAAACGCTTGCGTTCACTTTGTTGGTTAATTCTTGGACTTGTTCGATTGAAACTCTTGTGACAATTTTCTAGTGGAGATCTACAATTTGTTTGTAAATATTTAAGTTAAGCCAATGGTTATGGAATATGGTGCTAATCTCATATATTTACTAGCTTACTGTAATCGAAACTTCTCGATGATCATGACGATCATTTTTGTGATTTAGACTAGCAGTTGTGCGATGTCTCTTTGTCTGCTTTGTGGAGTTTTGACTCAAATTTGGTGGGGTAGCAACCCACGGTCTTCGGACCATTCGTGTGTCAGGTCTTCGGACCATTCGTGTGTCAAATTAATGGCTAGCTACCATGAGATAGCTTCTCGTTCATGTGTTACAGCTGTTGGTGAGTTTTCATGCTCCCGTTCATGTAATAGGCCTCCCTCCTTTATTTTGTGAAATTTCTGGATTTCGTGTGTCGAATTCTGGAGTTTATACTTCACCTGTTTTTGTGATTTCTATTGATATGATTTATCAATTCTTGTGCATAGGTGAATTTGTGTGTCATTGACTGGATTTCTTGTGTTGATTTCTGGAATTTATGTTTCGCCAACTTTGTGATTTCTATTGATATGATTTATCAATTCTTGTGCATAGGTGAATTTGTGTGTCATTAACTTGTTGTGAATACAAGTTTTGGGTATGATACCCTTTTTGGATCTTTGAGAAGATTCTTTGATATTGATTAATCGTTTGTTGATTATCATTTACATACTTATAGTAGTATGCCGTTATGGATATTAAACGTCTATGCCATATCTTATATGTCATTTATTGTGGCTTGGTGAATGAAATTAGGAGTATGACATTCCTTTTTATCTTGAGTAGATTATCGTGATATTGATTAATCTCTTGTTGATTTTCAATTACTTATATATATCACAGCTTGGCATTGTGATTATTATGTGTTTAGTCATATCTCCAATTCTATATCATGTTATCTGATATTTATAGTTAGACTGATCCGTTTATTATTTTCTTATAAATAATACTCGGGTCAGACCGAGATGTTGCAGGTGCTTCGACTTGACTTCTCTCCGGGGATCCATTTCTCTGACCTTTTGCTTACTACTTAGATTAGTAGTTTTTGTTGTATACATTTGCGATACAGACTCCATAATGTATACTTATTCTATTGTGTAGTTCATGTAACTATTCTTTTGTGATATTGTGGATCTTTTTAGACCACTACTCTGATGAACACTTTCATGTGTTATATTCATATCTATTTCCGCCTTTGTGATATGAATTGTCTGTGACTGGTTTATGTTATGTTTACTTCTATATTTGTTTCCGAAGATATTATAACCACTGTGTAGTAGCATTGAGTTTGTGTCGGCATGTCGGATTTCCACTTGAAAAGAATTGCATGCTATACTATCTGACATATCGATGCTCGCACAAAGCAATTACACGGATGGTCGCTCCTCAACAGCCTTATTCTCCGTGCTAGTTGACAGCATTCACCGTAATGTTCTTGGCTAGCGAGGGTATAGAGGTGGGGCGTCACATAAGATCTTTTAGTTCTGACTCTAGTGTTTTTGTCTTTTCAAATTCGCTCGGGTCAGTCCGAGCGTTTCAGGATTGAAGATTTAGCTCTGGAGGACGAAGACGAAGATTTGTATTATTATTATCTATAGTATTGCACTACACTCACGCTGTATTCCGCTGCATTGATATTATTGGTATGTGAACTCTGATATTTAATTGTATAAAGAAGAATCAAATGTTTTGTAAACAGTTTTATAAACTGATTATTTTATTATTATATTTTATCCTTCCACTGTGAGATTCTATTTTGTTTTATTTCTTCTCTATTTTCTTATTTACCCCATAACAATCCGCCCTTGCGTATGGTTTGAATTGGCACGTGTGTCTGTTTGAATCGTGCGAAAAAGCGGGATGTTACAAGTTGGTATCAGAGCTTTGGTTTAGCGATAAACCTTAGCTTTATGGGGTTTGACTCTTTGTTAATAGGGTAGTAATACCCTATGGGAGTCGCTGAGTGTATATATATGAGAGAGCGTATTTGTTAGTGTTATAAAAAGATTTTTATATTGTGTTAATCTGTTCCGTTTTGTATTTATAAATTCTGGTTGGTGCATGGGGCGCTATGACATCAATAGGGATTTCTAAACACTTAATAGGACAGACCGACATAATATTTGTTTCTAATATAGGTAAATGAAATAATTTTGCCTATTATATTTTTATATATATAAAATATTTTATAAAGATATATATATTTGGTTGCTATAGATTGGGTGTTAGGTAATAAAAATATTTATAATAATTGAAGCTAAGTTGAAATTATAATAAATCAAATTGGAGATTTTAGAACTTAAGTCCGGGATTTTGAAAATCTGCTTTCAAAGGATTTATGAAATATAATGATTTGGTTTATAAGTATTTTCCTATATAAATATTTAGTATAATTTGGAAGAATTGTTTTAAAGAAGGTTTTGGAGAAAATAAATTTTGTACTTTCCTCTCTGTCGCTGGAAAATAATTTCGGTGATGGCAGCCGCATCATCGACTTTCATTTTCGAGTTTCAAAGGGGAAAGGCCCCTGTAGTGAATTCTACTACAGATTTATTTTGATATTTTCTAAATTTTAATTGTTTTAAATATAATTAGAGGTATATAAGTTATAAGAATATATTTATCTATTAAAATTTGACCCGGTATTTAATTCTTAAATTCCCATTAATTAATTGTTTAAAATTATTTTAGTGAAATAAAAGGTAAGTAATTAATGGATTGAAACCTCTAATTTAGGTAAGAGAATTAATGCAAAGTTATAAAAAGAAATTTGAAAATTTTAACATAAATAACTTACCAAATATGAAAAGTTGAAATGTTAAATAAGAAATTTGAATAAAATATTATACAAGTAGAAATTTTGGAAATAATGAAGTACTCAATGAATGCTTTTATAAATAATAATTTAATGGTATAAACTTAAGTTATAATTGAAATTTTACCATAATTAAAGGTAAGTATTATAAATAGGTGATCTTAAACTTAAGTAAATAAAACGAAATTCTTTAATAAATAAGGATTGATGTTTATGGTTATAAAAATTTAGTATGATTTAAATGCTACTAGTTGAATAAAATGGAAAGTAGGTAATGTAAATAAATGGCTGCAAACCCTAAGTAATAAATTAATAAAATCCTTTATTTATAAGAATGGGGGTTATATGGTTAAGAATTTAAGTGTAATTAAAAAGGGTTATTGTAATTAAATATAATAGAATGTAAGCATTTAATAAATGATTGAATTTGAAGAAGTACATTTAACGTAATACCAATAAAAGAGACCTACATAACCTGAATAAATAAAAATGAATAATGGTAAGTAATAAGTAGAAATAAGGAAACAACCATTGAATGAGAAATAAAAATTTGAAGTTGTTAGATATAAATGTATATTATAAAAGGATAATTTATGTGGTATGAATTGTAAACTTAAGGAAAGGGTTTAAGAAAATAAATGATAAACTGTTATATGAATGAAAAGATCAAACAGCTAATGTATGAAATAAAAATTTATAATGAGTAAATTGATTGGTTGGTTGAATTGTTATTGTTTGATTTATGGTTTGGTCGGGTAAGGAAATTTGAAGTAGTTGGATGAATAAATAATCTATTCCGTCTCATCTAAGACTGTTGAGTAAATGATGCACTGGATAGTTATTTTTCATTCCGTACCATTTCAAGCTTTGAACCCGAGCAACTATTTGATTGTTGAGTATATGGTTGTTTATATTTGTCGGGTATGCTGTTTGTTGAAATGGATGGTTGTTGGATTGATTTGATTGTTAGTGATTGAAACCACTTAGAGATTATTTGAAAATGTTATCCAAACTTTATTTATTTAAGTACATAAAGATATGATGATGATAAAACAGGTATATTTCATTTAAGGAAATTAATTTAGTAAATTATTGTTTATAAATTAATATTTGAAATAAGATATACAGTTTTTTTTATTCTTTCTTTTCCCTTCTTTTTCCTTTTCGGGGACGAAAAGTTTTGAGTGGGGGAGAGTGTAACGACCCGTTAAATTCGATGATTTTTAAATGTGATAATTTAATAGGATTTCTAATTTAATTTAGAACGAAATCCAAATGAATTAAGTAGAAAAGGATTTTCACCTGGATATGGAATTTAATATGAGAAATTTATGAAAATGTTAAATGGTTTTAATGCAATGTAAGATTTTTAACGGTAAATGGGAATAAATTAAGGAATCATATTAGTTCCAGTTAATAGATTACGACTTGAATGAGATTCCAATTTAATAAAATCATTTAAATGTTATGATTTGATTTTATGGAATATGAGAAATACAAATGTAGGGATTTGATTAATATATATGTTATTTGTTCAAGGTATTGAATAAAATTCGGAATCCAATTTAAATTAATGTTAATAACATTGATATTAGTTAATAAATAAATTTCAATGCAATGCCCATAAATGAATGAAATGAAACGAATATATGTAAAATGTATACTAGGTTATTTATCAATAGGAGAAAAGAAGAATGAATATCATATTTATTTATGAATAAATATATATATTAAATAGTAATGAAATGTAAAGTAAATGGCGATTGTATAAAACCAATGCAATAAGATTTTCTAATAGTAACTGAATGTAGACGTGTGAAATAGAGTTAATGACTATAATTATTAAACGTTACTTATTTTATTTGTTGTCAATGTTAATCTGGAATCAAATTCAATTTATCCCCAAAATTACTGCAGTTAAAGTGGAATAAATTGGTAATTGAAGAATGTTGGATCCAAATAAGTTGTAACCAAGGAAAAATCCCATTTTTAATAAACTATGTGGGAAAAGAAATGAAACAAAAATGAAAAAATGTGAAAATATAAAATGTAATGAAATTCTACGTAATAATGACTTTGTTAGTTAAGTGAAAACTGATATAATATTAAGTTGTAACTGGATAAAAATCAAATTTATTTGGAAATGATTTGCAATCAATTGAATTTTTTTTTGCAATTAAATGGATTCAATATTTAAATTAATTATGTAAGAAGAAATTGAAGTTATTTGGGTAATAAGTATTGTAATGGCTAATTTAGATACTTTAAAGTGAAACAGAAATTATTAACGAAATAGTTGATTGCAATATTTAATTCATCTAATGGATGATAAAGATTTGTTAGATTTATTTAATAGGAATTTTGGGGCATTTAATAGGTAACTGCTGATTTTGAATCGAAGTAAAGGGATTACTGAAATCAAAATTTAGCAACTTTTAAACCATTGCAATTGATTTAGAATATAAAGAGTTGTCTATTTAATTGAGTTAAATTTTTGGAATTGCGTTGTTGCAATTAAATGGGAAAAAAAACGTTAAGGATAACCAGTATTCAAGATTTACCATCTATTTCGTATAGTAATTGTAACCGATAATCAACTGCAATAAATAATAAACAAATTACTACGGTAACGTTAATTGAAGTGATATTTGAAATTTAATATTTAGAAATTATGTAAATATAAGTTCAAATGAAATTGGAAATATTTACATATTGAAATATGAATCCAATGATAAATTCTTCTATTTGACAATATTAATGGAAAGTAAATTTAATTAAACTTTTGGAAATTTAATTTATAAGTTGGTGAAATTAATGAAATTTGGGGATTTCTAAAATTTTAAATTCGACAAGTTAAATTTTGTTTAAATTTGTATTGGTGATTGAAAAATTTATAATAATAGGAATCGTCAATTATCAAAAAGAAATAGGAAATTTTATTTAATTGACTAATTGTTAATTTATTTAATTAATATAAAAATAGCCATTTTGTCACGGACTCGGATTTCGACGAAACCAGTTTCATCGGATCCGTATCAGTGAATTTTTGAAGGGTTTCAAGTTTCGTATCGATTGTACCTATCGTTTGATCGTACGGATGCGAAACGCCTTGAAATCGATTTAATTAAAATCAATTTGAAATCAATTTGGAAATTTCGTTTTCATCATAACTTCTTCATACGATCGAATTTGGACGTGAAACTTTTTCCATCGCGTTCGGAATATTTTAAAATACCTATTTGGATATATGGGTTTAATAAATTTCGTTCCGGGGTCAGAACGGGCATTTTGGGCCAACTTTCGTTTAGCACGTTCGTAATTCGTGCCCACCTAGCCTACTACTATGTGTCTATATATATGCTGTGATAAACCCTAGCCTCCATCTTCTATCACTTGTCTGTACGTTCATTTTCTTCATCTCTTTCTCTTCCTCAATGGTTGCAAAACCTAGATCTATTTCAATTCAATTTCAATGAAAATTCAAACTCTCCAGAAAAATTCCTCAAAAATATATGTCAGTGCTCTCGATGAGCGTAATTCAGTGGTGATATCCATTTTTCGATTGGAGCTATCGTTTGTCCAGAAAAATTCAAATCATTTTCGGCCTTACATCATCGCCGCGACGAACTTTGTCGGATCGAGAAAATATTTCTGGGTATTGTGGAGATAACCGAGGGGATCACATCTGTATATTTTGTTTGTCGATTTGACGGCTAGATCGGCGTCAAAATTGGATTAGGGTTAGAAACAATAAGGCGGCGGCTGCTCTTTTCTTGGTCTAGAGAGTCACGATGGTCGCGACTAACGGCAGTGGGTCGGCGTTCATCTCGCCCGAGGCAGCGACAGCTACTATGGCCTTGTGCGCGAGCGTGAGTTCCTCTGTTCGTGGCGGCATCAGGTGCTCAAATGCGTGCTTGAAGTTTGCGTGAGTTACTGGAGATAATTTTGGGATGAATGTGATTACGTGGCGGGAGGTTTGAATGTGTTCCATTTGTTTTATTTTTATTTTTTTGATTTCAACTCGCAATTATCGATATAACTTCTACATACGAATTCCGTTTCATGCGAGATTTTTTTTGTTAGGATCGTAATTAAATTCCAGATCTGTGGACGCGGGTTTGGACCAATTCGGAGACCGTCGAATTTTTGGGTTTAAATCGAATATAAATTCGATTTAAATTCAAAAGGTGAGTGTTTTAACCCACTCACAACTTCTAAAAGTTTTTATGTTTGTTAAATTTATTTTAGATATGAGTAGGAATTTATTTATGACTGTTTGGCATGTTTTATTTATCATATCTGTTAATTCGCATTTAATTAAATTAACTGTTAATTTAGTTTATTGATTGCATATAAATTGACAATTAGAATTTATTTATTTGCATATAAACTGCTAGAAATGATTTTGATGGATAGATGTTTTATTGTATATCATTTAACTGCAAGTTATCATGCATTTTTCGTTTCATTCGGGATTGTGGTTTGAAATGATATACAACCGTAAATTTTATTTTTAAATTATGGACTGAAATGATAAATATCCGTATCACTTGACCATAGGATAGAAAATTATATACAGGCACCGTGGTCTATATATAAAATATTTTAAAGTGATTTCTATGGTTTGGATGGAATACGGTTTATAATAATTTTAAATTTTGATATTTTTCTTCTATACATGTATACATATGAAGTTAGAAATTTTGAATTTTAAAACTGTGTATAAATCTCTTAAATAAAAATGAAAATTCGAGAAAATGGAGTTTTATAATTTATATCATATGTTTAAATGTTTAAGTTTGGAAATTTTAAGATATGATATTTATAACTGGATTTTTCCCAAGATAAATTAGAAATGAATACTCTAGTATAAATTAAATTGAAGAAAATATTTAATTGCTAGAAATTGAAGTTTTATTTATGGATTTTTATGTGAATATTCAAGACTAAATAATAGAACATTAATTTGTTGAAAAAAATAAAATCCAACTTTAGTTTTGAAATATTAATACTCCAAATGGATATATATATATATATATATATATATAGAAATCGAAGTGGTTTTGGAACTTGAAAGTGATATTTCAATTTTGGTTTAGACTTTAATAAAGAAACATATTTGTAAAGCCATGGAAATTATTTTCTTTATAAAGTAACCTTAAAGTTAAACCATTTATTCTATATGCCGTTGAATATCCAAACCATTCAAGTTTTAGAAGTTATGGTCTTAAAATTTTGAATTTCGAATATTATGCTTTGAAAGTATAATTCAAATATTTGGTTTCCAGATGTTATAAATTTTAAAGCATTATGATTTTTTGGAAAATAATTATATTTGAGCTAAAATGATATCATATTGTTTTGGGTTTTAAGATGATATCGTATTCATAGTTTTGAAATGGAATTTTTATTCTGGTTTTAAAGTATAAACTATTTTAAATGACCGCGGTGTTATAATAACGATTGGTTGGAAAAGAGACCGGGATCGGATATGGACATACTCTCTGTCGATACCAAAACCACTTTGACTAACCGTGTACGCGGTGGAGATTCCAGAATGAAGTAGGTTGGTGGCGACGTTTCCTGTAAGGTAAATAGGTGGACCCAACTACCGTGAGTTGGCATAAGGTGGCTAAAACAGGAGCGATTCTCGGGCCAATGAGGTCATTCCTCTGATCGAACGCACTCCTTCGGTACTATACTCTTACTTTGGATTGATTCGGTGGCCACTATTGATTTCTTTGATTTGGGGGTGTTAGTTCGAGGTGGGCGGTAGGTGCGGCTACGCGTTACCATCAGCCCGGATAGCAATTGGTATATCTACCCTGGCATTGCCTAGTTGTGCCGTGTCACCTACCCTAGCGCGCCTTATACGATTTTGTTTTGTACCATACCTATGGAGTGCCCTCTGACGACGCCCAGTACGGGGGAGATTACGGTACTGTATAGACTATGGGAATATATTCTGTGTTAAGGGCTATATGGGTAACCCCTTAACGCTATTTAAAAGTAAGTTTATTTTATGAATAGACACTACTATAGTAGTGCAATATACTACATAGTAAATAGTTTAACGGATCCTTAGGAGATGTAAATCCCGAGCATCTCTTGAGTTACTGTACTCATATTTATTTCTGTTAATTTAACTCACATAAGATCTTTTAGTTCTGACTCGAGTGTTTTTGTCTTTTCAAATTCGCTCGGGTCAGTCCGAGCGTTTCAGGATTGAAGATTTAGCTCTGGAGGACGAAGACGAAGATTTGTATTATTATTATCTATAGTATTGCACTACACTCACACTGTATTCCGCTGCATTGATATTATTGGTATGTGAACTCTGATATTTAATTGTATAAAGAAGAATCAAATGTTTTGTAAACAGTTTTATAAACTGATTATTTTATTATTATATTTTATCCTTCCGCTGTGAGATTCTATTTTTTTTATTTCTTCTCTATTTTCTTATTTACCCCATAACAATCCGCCTTTCCGTATGGTTTGAATTGGCACGTGTGTCTGTTTGAATCGTGCGAAAAAGCGGGATGTTACAATATATATACATATGAAGTTAAAAATTTGAAAATTAAGTTGTGTATAAACCTGTTGAATAAAAATGAAAAATTGAGAAAATGGAATTTGGAAATTTATCTTATATGTTTAAGTTCGGAAATTTTAAGGTATGATATTTATAACTGGATTTCCCAAGATGAATTAAAAATGAAAATTCTAGTATAAAGTAAATTTGAGAAAATATTTAATTGCTAGAAATTGGAGTTTTATTTATGGAATTTATATTAATATTCAAGACTAAATAATAGAATATTAATTGTTGAAAGAAGAAAATCCAACTTTAGTTTTGAAATATTAATACTCCAAATGGATATATATATATAGAAATTGAAGGCATTTTTGGAACTTGAAGTGATATTTAAATTATGGTTTAAACTTTAAATAAAGAAATATATTTGAAAAGCCATGGAAATTATTTTTCTTTACAAAGTAACTTTAAAGTCAAACCATTTATTTTACATTCGTTGAATATCCAAACCATTCAAGTTTTAGAAGTTATGGTTTTAAAATTTTGAATTTCGAAATATTATGCTTTGAAAGTATATTTCAAATATTTGGTTTCCAGATATTTTAAATTTTAAACCATCATGATTTTGGAAAAGAATTAAATTTGAGATAAAATGATATCATATTGTTTTGGGTTTAAATTGATATCGTATTCATAGTTTTGAAACGGAAAATTTTATTCTGGTTTTAAAGTATAAACTATTTTTGAAAGACCGCGGTGTTATAATAACGATGGGTTGGCAAAGAGACCGAGATCGGATATGGACATACTCTCTGTCGATACCGAAAACCACTTTGACTAACCGTGTACGCTGTGGAGATTCCAGAATGAAGTAGGTGGTGGCGACGTTTCCTGTAAGGTAAATACGTGGACCCGACTCCCGTGAGTTGGCATAAGGTGGCTAAAACAAGAGTGATTCTTGGGCCAATGAGGTCATACCTCTGATCGGACGCACCTCTTCGATATTATACTTTGACTTTGGATTGATTCAGTGGCCACTTCTATTTTTGATTTTGGGGGAGTTTGTTCGAGGTGGGCGGTAACTGCGGCTACGCGTTTCCACCAGCCTGATAGCAATTGGCATATCTACCTTGGCATTGCATAGTTGTGTCGTGTCACCTACCATACCAAGCCTTTACTACGAGTTTTGTTTTGTACCATACCTATGGAGTGCCCTCTGACGACGCCCAGTACGGGGGAGATTACGGTACTGTATAGACTATGGGAATACATTATGTGTTAAGGGCTATATGGGTAACCCCTTAACGCTATTAAAAAGTAAGTTTATTTTACAATTAGACACTATTATAATAGCGCAATATACTACATAGTAAATAGTTTAACGGATCCTTAGGAGATGTAAATCTCGAGCATCTCTTGAGTTACTGCACTCATATTTATTTCTGTTAATTTAACTCACATAAGATCTTTTAGTTCTGACACGAGTGTTTTGTCTTTTCAATTCGCTTGGGTCAGTCCGAGCGTTTCAGGATGTGAAGTTTTAGCTCTGGAGGACGAAGACGAAGATTTGTAGTATTACTATTATCTACTATTATTCCACTACACTCATATTTTTCTGCTGCATTGTTATTGGTATGTGTAACTCTGATATGTATTATATAAATGTTTGTAAACAGTTTTATAAACTGTATATTTTATTATTATATTTTATCCTTCCGCTGTGAGATTCTATTTTTTTTATTTCTTCTCTATTTTTCCTATTTAACCCATAACAATCCGCCCTTCCGTATGGTTTGAATCGTCATGTGTGTCGGTTTGAAGTGTGCGAAAAGGCGTGACGTTACAGTTGGTATCAGAGCTTTGGTTTAGCGATAAACCTTAGCTTTGTGGGGTTTGACTCTTCACTAATAGAGTAATAATACCTTATGGGAATCACTGAGTGTATATGTATGAGAGAGCGTATTTGTTAGTGTTATAAAAAGGTTTTTATATTGTGTCAGTCTGTACCGTTTTGCATCTATAAATTCTGGTTGATGCATGGGATGCTATGACATCAATAGGGATTTCTAAATACTTAATAGGACGGACCGACATAATATTTGTTTTATATAGGTGAATGAAATAATTTTGCCTATTATATTTTCTATATATAAAATAAATTTTTCAAAACTATATTTGGCTGCAATAGATTGGCTGTTAGGTATCAAAGTATATAAATAATAATAGAAATAAGACTGAAAAATAAAATAAATGAAATTCGAAAATTTAGAACTTAAGTTCCGGGGTTTTGAAGTTTTTCCGAATAAGCTTTGGAATATAATAATATTGTTTATAAGTATCTTCTGATATAAATATTTATTATAATTCGGAAGAATTGTTTTAAAATAAAATTTTGGAGAAATAAGTTTGTACTTTTCTCTCTGTCGCTGGAAAATAATTTTGGTGATGGCGGCCGCATCATCAACTTTCATTTTCGAGTTCAAGAGGTGAAGGGCACTGTAGTAGTTTTACTCATATTCATTTTTGAAAAATATACAAATTTTGAATTGTTTTAAATATAAATAGAGATATATAAGTTGTAAGAATATATTAATCTATTATTTTAAAATAGTTTGAAATTTAACCCGGTATTAAATTCTTAGATTTCCATTAATTAATTGTTTCAATTATTGTAGTGAATTGAAACGTAGGTAATTAATAAATTAAAACCTCTAAAGGAAATAAGAGATTTAATGATAGGTTATAAATGGTATTAAATGGAATTTGGAATTATAACCTACGAAATAAAGAATATTATTATTGAACGTTAAATTAATCATAGGTAATGAGGAAACTTGTTTAACTTTCAAGTACATTCTTTAAAAACATATACAACTTACCAAATATTAAAAGTTGAAATGTTTAATAAGAAATGTAATAGAAATTTGTACAAGTAAAAGTAGATAATGAAGTATTCAATAAAATTGCTGTTAAATGAGAATTTAATGTTATAGACATAAGTTATAATTGAAATTTTACCTAGTAAATATAATTAAAGTTAAGTATGACAAATACATGATTATAAAATTAAGTAAATTAAGTGTAAACAGATGAGGTCATGCAATTATAAATGAATGTAATATAATAAAGAGAAATTGTAAACTTAAGAAAAGGGTTGAAGTTATTTTCTAAATAAAATAGAAAGAAATAAAATGAAAATAAATGAAGTAATCACTGAATAAATGAAAGAAAGGAAATCAAACAACTAAAGTATGAAATAAATTTATATAAGTTAATTTGATTTGTTGGTTTGAATTGTTATTGTTTGATTTATGGTTGGTTGGGTAAGAAAATTTGAAGTTGTTGGATGAATAAATAATCCGTTTTTGTCCCATCTAAGATTGTTGAGTAAATGATGCACTTGATAGTTATTTTTCATTCCGTACAATTTCAAGTTTTGAACCCGAACAACTATTTGCTTGTTTGATTGAATGGTTGTTTTGTCTTGTTGTGTATGATGTTTGTTGAAATTGATGGTTGTTGTATTCATTGTTGTTAGTGATTGAAACCACTTAAATATTTCACTTTATATAAATTATTAATCTTTTGGATTTTATAAGTGAAATGCAGGTTATGGAAGCAATTGCTACTGCTTTTGGTACCATAAATTAAGCGTAAATTGCCCGACAAATAGGTACGCTTCGGATTACGATTTATAGCGCTATTTTATATATTTTCCCGGGGTGAGATATAATATTTTGGATAAAATATGTAATATAATTGTTATATTTTGATATTAATTTTCTCCCGAGTCTCCCGGTTCAAAGGAGACTCTGCCAAAAGTTTTTCGTAAATTTTGAACTTAGAAATATTTTGAAATGTTTTTCCAAGCTTTAGTAATTTAGATATAAAATTTTTTTATGGTTATAATTGATATATTTTATCTAAATTAATTAATTTGATAAATTTAATTGTTTATAAAGTTAATGTGTGAATGAGATATATTGATTTCTTAGTTCTTCGTTTTCCCTTCTTTTCCTTTTCGGGGACGAAAAGTTTTGAGTGGGGGAGAGTGTAACGACCCGTAGATTTCATGGATTTAATTTGGTTAAATTAATAAGTTGTAATTAAATTTAGAAGAAAAATAAATTAAAAACCTACTTATAGTAATTCTAAGTTAATTCAAATGATTTTAAGTGGTGAAAAGAATTTTACCTGTATATGAGTTGAATATGAGGAATTTGAGGAAAATATTAAACTAATATAATGTAATAAACATTGTTAACAGTAAATGGAATATGAAAATAAGAACAATTGCAAGTTTGTATTTATGGGCAAAATAATATTGATAGGTAATAATTGTTGTACAGAATAAATTACAAATGTTATAAATTGTATAATGGTGACAACTATTGTTCGTTACCAATGCATTTAATTTATAGCGATTAAATGTAATTAATCATTGCCTTTTTGTAAGTTAAGAAGTAACTGAAAATTTTGAAGGAAAAATCAATAGAAAGGTTAACCATATGCATTAGATGGAAAGTTGAATAGAATTCTAATAAATGATAATAATGGAAAACGTATACAATCAATGTAGGTAATTTGAAATTACAATGTTGTTGAAATGATTAAACGTTTCTTGTGATAATTAATAAATAACGAAAGGAGTAAGCGTATTTATTTAGAGTATTAATTACTATTAGGTAGAGATTTAAGTAGCAACGTTTAATGCAATGTTAGTAATGCCAATTTAAGTCAATAATAAGGAATTGGGAATCATATCTATGAAATGATAACGAGAATACAAGGTGATAAATGCCAATTAAGGGTAATAATTAATAAACTTAATGAAATCCCAATTTTATATAAAATAATTTAAAAGTCAGGTTTGGCTATAATTTGAACATAAGTAAATTGAATTTGTAGTATGAAAATATATGCAAAAATTGATTTTTGTAATAAAAGATTTTGTATGTGACAAAAAGGTAACGGCAATGTTTATGGTAGGTTGCCTATTCATTTATTTAGATTGTTAGTTGGAATTGGAAATAAGTTTGTAATAAATGTAAATAAATGATACATTTATGTGAAATGTAACTAATGTAAATTTTATTTATAATATAGCAAAGGGTGGATTTAAGAAGTGAAATTGCAGAATTTGAAGCTAATTAATAATAGACATAGTAAAGATGGCAATCCAATCAAATACTTAGGAATAAAATTTATTGGAAGGTAACCTAATTTATAAATAAATGGTAAGTATTTAAGATATAATTCTATATTAATTGAAACTGATTGTAGATTTAGTGTAGTAATGTTAAGGCTAACTAAATTTGTTTTAAAGATGGAATTATAATCAAGGTGGATAGGTAACGAACTTAAAAATATAATTAAGAACTAATAGGTGGCAAATTAATATAGTTCGTATTATGTAAGTAAACTTTGGTAAATCAAATTCTACCAAT
Organism: Allium cepa; assembly: GCA_030765085.1. Lineage (NCBI taxonomy): Eukaryota > Viridiplantae > Streptophyta > Magnoliopsida > Asparagales > Amaryllidaceae > Allium > Allium cepa. The sequence goes on along the minus strand of CM060937.1, from coordinate 770,024,768 downwards.
CCAAAGCTAACGTTTTGTTAATATAGATTTAAGTATAGAGAGCAATATTTATTAATTTAATTGAAGTATTGCAAAATAAATGAAAATTTAACATCTAAATATTACGTTAATAGGAAGTAGTTGTTCTACTTATCATTACATTCATTTAGCCCATTTTGAAACTTAATCAACTGAAATTAATGTAATTGAAAATTTTCAATTAATAGGAGAGAGAATACTAATTGTAATAGGTGCAACTAAAAGCAGCTTATGTTTTGTGAAATATAAGGAAAGTTTTGATTCAATAAAAAAAAAACATTTACATCAATAAAATGAATGTTTCATCTATGAATGTAGGTTTAATATAATTTAAATAAGAATATAGAAAGATTGATTATTAAAGAAAGAAATATATGTTTATTTGAACAGTGTTTAGCTTACAAACTAATTACAAGAATAGGAAAATAATCTATTTATTACTCTTGTGTATAAACAATTTTTCTATTTTTTTATTTTTTCTATTTTTATTTTTATGCATTTTAGTTGTCTATTTTAAAATTTAATTTTGTGTGATCGCAATTAATGTAGTTCAAATACTTCAATTAAAAGAAAAGAAAACGTTGATTGCAATTAATAGATTTAATAAAAAAAACGCGCGTTTTATGGTAAACAAAAAGGGAGTTTAATGGTAATTAGAGATCATTTTGGGAAAAACAAATCAAATGTTTTCATTTTTAAGGTAATTATAAAAAATTATTATGCATAGACAAAAACCCAAATGCGTAGAAATTCGAATATTACTTGAGTTAATGAAGTTAATTTTGGTGTGATTAGGGTTAACAAAATTTATTAAGTAAACAATTGTTTTGAAATTTGAATCCCAAAAGTATGTTTACAGTATAGAGTTAGTCCATTCATTCCCTTTCTAATAAATAATTACCTTTTTTTAATACCTTCTACTTTTAAAAAGGTTGTTCATATTTACTATATTTCAAAACCAAGTTTGTTCATATTTACTTTATTTCTTTCCATTCATTTTCCAACTTCATTTTCTGAAACGTCATTTCATTTATTTCAAATTAATAGCGGTCTCTCTTTTCAAATCTCTTTGATCCTAAACCTAACTCTAACCTTATAAATAAGATATGACGCAAATGAAACCACAACCTCCATTATAATCTTCTTCTTTTTTTCTTTTTTTTTCCTTCAAATCTCCTTATTAAATCTGATTTTAATTTTTCCTTCCTCTTCAAATATACTTCTTTTTCAAATTTTCTTCTATTTCAAACATTCTTCTTTCTTTTCAAATCTAGATCTTCTCTTCCATTTTCAGTTCTTATTTTAATCATTTTCATTTTCAATTCTTCTTTTTCAAATCTTCTTTTTTTTCAAACCTTTCAAAAATGCATACATTCATATAATAAGGAGGAAAATTAAAGTAAATCGAAATAAAAGAAAAATTACGGAACAAAGTTAGCAATCAAGAAGAAGCATACGCGTTTTTCCCGAGGGAAGAGTGGATGGGGCACGGTATTTTATTTTTGTTTAATTTATTTTTGTTAATTTTGATTTCAATTAGTTCTAATAATCATAACTCGTACATAAGGACTCCGTTTCACGCACTTTTTTTGTTAGGATCGAAATTAAATTCCAGATCTTTTGACACTGGTTTGGACAGATTTGGAGATAGTCGAATTTTTGGGTTTAAATCGGATTTAAATTCGATTTAAATTCAAAAGGTGAGTGTTTTAACCCACTCACAACTTCTAAAAGATTTATGTTTGTTAAATTTATTTTAGATATGAGTAGAAATTTATTTATAACTATTTGGCATGTTTTGTTCATCATATTTGCTAAATCGCGTTATTTAATTTAACTGTTAATTTATTTTATTTATTGCATATTAATTGACAATTAGAATTTATTTATTTTCATAGGAACTGCTAGTAAACAGTTATAAAATTTATTACTAAATATAAACTGTTAGTTTAACAGTTGATTAAATTTATTTTTGAATATAACCGCCAGTTATTACTTGATATATATTATCAGATATATATTGATATTGAATTATTATTGGATGATGATTGTGATTTGGATGATGGATGATGTTGATGAATGGATGTTTTATTTTATATCATTAAACTGCAAGTTATCATGCATTTTTCGTTTCATTCGGGATTGTGGTTTGAAATGATATACAACCGCAATTTTTTCTTTTAAATTGCGGATTAAAATGATAAATATCCGTATCACTTGACCATAGGATAGAAAATTATATACAGGCACCGTGGTCTATATATAAATTATTTTAAAGTGATTTCTATGGTTTGGATGGGATACGGTTTATAAAAATTTGATTTTGATATTTTATAAAATATTATTCTTCGATATATATACATATGAAGTTAAAAATTTGAAAATTAAGTTGTGTATAAACCTGTTGAATAAAAATGAAAAATTGAGAAAATGGAATTTGGAAATTTATCTTATATGTTTAAGTTCGGAAATTTTAAGGTATGATATTTATAACTGGATTTCCCAAGATGAATTAAAAATGAAAATTCTAGTATAAAGTAAATTTGAGAAAATATTTAATTGCTAGAAATTGGAGTTTTATTTATGGAATTTATATGAATATTCAAGACTAAATAATAGAATATTAATTGTTGAAAGAAGAAAATCCAACTTTAGTTTTGAAATATTAATACTCCAAATGGATATATATATATATATAGAAATTGAAGGGGTTTTTGGAACTTGAAGTGATATTTAAATTATGGTTTAAACTTTAAATAAAGAAATATATTTGAAAAGCCATGGAAATTATTTTTCTTTACAAAGTAACTTTAAAGTCAAACCATTATTTTACATTCATTGAATATCCAAACCATTCAAGTTTTAGAAGTTATGGTTTTAAAATTTTGAATTTCGAAATATTATGCTTTGAAAGTATATTTCAAATATTTGTTTTCCAGATATTTCAAATTTTAAACCAGCATGATTTTGGAAAAGAATTATATTTGAGATAAAAAGATATCATATTGTTTTGGGTTTAAATTAATATCGTATTCATAGTTTTGAAATGGAAAATTTTATTCTGGTTTTAAAGTATAAACTATTTTTAAAAGACCGCGGTGTTATAATAACGATGGGTTCGCAAAGGGACCGGGATCGGATATGGACATACTCTCTGTCGATACCGAAAACCACTTTGACTAACCGTGTACGCGGTCGAGATTCCAGAATGAAGTAGGTGGTGGCGACGTTTCCTGTAAGGTAAATACGTGGACCCGACTCCCGTGAGTTGGCATAAGGTGGCTAAAACAGGAGTGATTCTTGGGCCAATGAGGTCATACCTCTGATCGGACGCTCCTCTTCGATATTATACTTTGACTTTGGATTGATTCAGTGGCCACTTCTATTTTTGATTTTGGGGGAGTTTGCTCGAGGTGGGCGGTAACTGCGGCTACGCGTTTCCACCAGCCCGGATAGCAATTGGTATATCTATCCTGGCATTGCCTAGTTGTGCCGTGTCACCTACCATACCGAGCCTTTACTACGAGTTTTGTTTTGAACCATACCTATGGAGTGCCCTCTGACGACGCCTAGTACGGGGGAGATTACGGTACTGTATAGACTATGGGAATATATTCCGTGTTAAGGGCTATATGGGTAACCCCTTAACGCTATTAAAAAGTAAGTTTATTTTACAATTAGACACTATTATAATAGCGCAATATACTACATAGTAAATAGTTTAACGGATCCTTAGGAGATGTAAATCCCGAGCATCTCTTGAGTTACTGTACTCATATTTAGCTATGTTAATTTAACTCACATAAGATCTTTTAGTTCTGACTCGAGTGTTTTGTCTTTTCAATTCGCTCGGGTCAGCCCGAGCGTTTCAGGATGTGAAATTTTAGCTCTGGAGGACGAAGACGAAGATATGTAGTATTACTATTATCTACTATTATTCCACTACACTCATATTTTTCTGCTGCATTGTTATTGGTATGTGTAACTCTGATATGTATTATATAAATGTTTGTAAACAGTTTTATAAACTGTATATTTTATTATTATATTTTATCCTTCCGCTATGAGATTCTATTTTGTTTTATTTCTTCTCTGTTTTTCTTATTTACCCCATAACAATCCGCACTTCCGTATGGTTTGAATCGTCATGTGTGTCGGTTTAAAGTGTGCGAAAAGGCGGGACGTTACAGTTGCCCACTTCTCAAAAACAACAAAGGAAAGAAAAAGAAGAAGAAGGCCTTTGCCGCGACTTAGGATGATGAAGAAGGAGAGGAAGTTTCGAATAGTAGCTCAGAGGAGGCTAACTTGTGTCTTTTGGCAAAATCAGATTCAGAAGCAAGCTCAGAGGAATCTAGTGAGGTAGGTGACTATTCTTATAAAGATCTTGTTTTTATGTGTCTTGATCTTACTAAAGTAGTTGATACTCTTGAATCTAAAATTGAAAAACTTAGATCTGATAGTAGAGAACTTGCTCGTGAAAATTTTAGGTTAGAAACTGAACTTGAAAATATTCAAAACCTAGAACGTAAAAAATGTAAAATTTTAGATTCAGAATTATCAAGACTTAAGAATAGCTCTGAGAATCTTGAAAAAGAAAACTTGAGTCTTAAGGAAATCATTGACACTAGGAAAAAGGATTTTATAAATAGATGCACCTCCCTTGTCACTGAAAACACAACACTAAAAACCAAAGTCCAAAATCTTGAGAAATCTCTGAATGACTTTTCAAGAGGGGAAAAATCATTCAACATGCTATTGGGAAATCAAATTTTTGCTAACAACAGAAAAGGACTAGGTTTTGGGAAAACACAAGTTGATGGTAATGCAAAAGGTAAGAGTGTCTTTGATAGATGTGAAATAATTGGACATCATGTTGAAAATTGTAGTCATAGGAACAAGAACACAAAATTTATACAAGCTTGGGTTCCTAAGAATTGTACAAACAAATTTCATGTCTATTGGAACAAAAATGAAAGGATTAAATAAGTTTGGGTTCCAAAGGGTTTGTTTATTCACAATGCTTCAACCACTAACAATCATGGACCTATAAAAACAAATAGGTCACAAAAATCTTTCATCGTGTAGGTATGGTGGCAGGCTAAGGAACAACAACAGTGTTTTCTGGATTTTGGCTGTTCCAGAAACACAACGGGCAACAAAGCAAAAGTTCCTTAGCCTAGTACAAAGGTGACAGAGTCGCAATGGGCAACCAGGAAAAATTATCGTAAAGGTCAAACAAGTGAAGGTATATTAAATGTGATAATCTGCACCGTATTCTGAATGAAATCAGCCAATATTGAGATGTTGTAAAGATGATGTTTTTTGATTCTGACTTGTTCAATATAGTTGGCCAATTACATTTATGCCAAAAACACTATTCTTTGATTTACTTCATATATATTAGTTTGGATATAATGTTTTGTTGGATGATAATATTTTTGGTTATAATACGGCTAACTCTATATTCACGGTTTTCTGATTATTTACACGGCTTCAATCCAAATTCAAGAGAATGCCATTTAAAATGTTGTTTGAGTTTTTATGCACACTTCATGGTCTGGTCTATCAAATTTAATTAGTGATGTTTTGGAGTGAAAAAGAAATTCAGATGCAGATTACACTGGTAATCTAGTTGACAGAAAACTTACTAGTTGAACGTGATTTATGATGAGACATTTAGTAATTGCATCGTTTTTCAAAGAAAATATCTACATATTTTTCATCACAAATTATTTTCAAATAGCAGAATTTTTTTCATATAACCCATTCAAGAAAAACATTTTTTGACCATGTTTTCAGATTAGTCGTTTTTATTTGATTTTAAATGACAAATTTTGACTAATCCGACTCCCTGCTAATTATCAAAAAGATAAATAGTGATTGAAAAGGTGATAAGTGTTGATATTTAACATACATTACTCAAGAGAGTATATTTGGAAAATTTCTTTAGGAATTCAAATAAGAGTCATAAAACTTTTTGTTGGGTAAAGATTCCATGACTATTTCTATATCTATCATATTTCTATCGACCATTGTTTATCAAAACTTAAATATAGTTTGTCGATATGTGGTACTATAATAAGGGATCATTTGTTTTTCATTTCTTATTTTTTTTGTAAAAATAAATAAATATCCAAAGTATTCACTCTCATTTAAAAGTCCTCACTGTTATGCATGAGTGAATTACTTGGATTTTTAATTATGTGCTTTCATGCTCATTTAAAAGTCCTTACGGTTATGCATGTATGGAACGCATATCAAAATTAATTGATTAAATAGACAAGTTGATTCTAATCCCATTTAAAAGTCCTCACGGTCATGCGTGGTTAGAAGATACTTGATTTCATTTTTAAAAATTAATTTGGAGTACTACTAATCTCATTTAAAAGTCCTAACAGTTATGCATGATTAGTAGATATTCAAATTCCTGATATAAACGTACCACAAGTTGATACAATTGTATGATTTTATATTAGAACATCATTTCCATTCATTCTAAAAGTGGAATATGCGCCTAACAAGGGTAGTTATGATTTTTGTTTGATTTTTATTGAAGTTTAATATTTATATTCAATTTGAGTTTAATGTTGGATTAATATTGATCACTTTATCTCTATTTTCTCTAACACTATTATTCTTTTGCTGATAACAATAGGGGGAGAGAAAAGTTAAGATTTTGTCAAATAAAATCAAGCAAAGGTCAAATAATTTTCCATTTGCATACAGGCTCATTTATATATTTCTATTTGTATGCATATATGTAGGGGGCATTATGAAGAGAGGAAGCATTTAAATATGGGGAGCAATTAGGATATATCTGTAACATCCCGTATTTTTAAGCCATTGAATTTGAACATTTAATTCATTTTAAATGTTGAATATGGATTATAAATTGAATCTTGAAATAAAATAAGCTATAATTTTTAGTTATAGTAATTCTATTCAATTTCAAATAATTGAGAACAATAATTAAATATTGAATCGGGAATTTAATTGGTAACTGAATAATACTAATTCAATATTAGAATTGGGGTAATTGGTAATTTCGAGTGTAAATGGAGATAAAATTAGATTCTAAAATTTAATTTAGGTCTAATTGGGTTTGAGTTTTAATATTGGACCATTGGAAGAAATTAAAAGTTAATAGATTGAATTTGGGATTTTATATTAATTTAATAATAGGATTTAATAATATAAAAATGCAATTAATCGGATTTTGATTCGAAATGAGTCAAAATTATTGTTAATGTGTTTTTAAATGATATATGATTTATTGTAAAGTTAATACAAATTTTAAAAGTAAAATTTTAAGCGTTTTTGTGACGCCCCACCTCTATACCCACGCTAGCCAAGAACATTACGGTGAATGCTGTCGACTAACATGGAGAATAAGGCTGTTGAGGAGCGACCATCCGTGTAATTTCTTTGCACGAGCACCGATATGTCAGATAATATAACATGCATTTTATTTCAAGAGGAAATCCGACATACCAACACAAACTCAAAGCTACTACACGGTGGCTATATAAATCCTTCGGAAACAAATATAGAAATAAACATAACACAAATCAGTCACAGACAATTCATATCACAAAGGCGGAATAAGATATGAATATTACACTAGGAAGTGTACATCAGAGTAGTGGTCTAAAAAGATCCACAATATCACAAAAGAATAGTTACACGAACTACACAAAAGAATAAGTATACATTAAGGAGTCTATATCTCAAATGTATACAACAAAATAACTACTAATCTAAGTAGTTAACCCAAAAGTCAAGGAGTTAATCCCGGATGAGAAGTCAAGCAGAAGCACCTGTAACATCTCGGTCTGACCCGAGTATTATTTAATAAGAAAATAATAAACGGATCAGTCTAACTATAAATATCAGATGAAACGATATAGAATAAGAGATATGACTAAACACGTAATAATCACAATGCCAAGCTGTGATATATATATATATATATATATATATACACACACACACACACACTTAGTTGATAATCATCAAGAGATTAATCAATGTCACCAAACCTACACAAGAATCAAAGAAGTGTCATACTCTTTATTTCGTTCATCAAACCACAAATATTGACGATAATATCAATGTCAATCACCAAAATCAAAGACGCACAAATTCCAGAAGACTACACAAGAAATCCAAAAATCACAAAAGTCAATGACACACAAATTCACCAATGCACAAATATTGATAAAACTTATCAATGGAAATCACGAAAATTGGTGAAACACAAATTCTAGAAATCTACACAAGAAATCCAGAAATCACAAAAAGGGGAGGGGGGGAGGCCTATCACAAACGGGAGCATAAAGCTCACCAACACGTGTATCACAAACGGAACGCTAATTCCATGGTCGCTAACCATCACAAATTGAGCCGAAACTCCACAAACGGCCCGAAGACCATGGGTTGCTACCCCATCACAAATTGAGTCGAAACTCCACAAAACGGGGTTTAGTCTCCCTCGCAGACAAAGAGACATCGCACATTGCTAGTCTAAATCACAAAGATGATCGTCATGATCAGCGAGAAGTGTCGATTACACTAAGCTAGTAAATATTTGAGTTTAGCTTCATGTCCCATAACCACTTGCTTAACTTAAATATTTACGAACAAACTGTAAGTCTCCACTAGAAAATTGTCACAAGAGGTTCAATCGAACAAGTCCAAGAATTAACCGACAAAGTAAACGCAAGTGTTTCATACCACTAGTTTTACTAAGCCGTTTAATTAGATTTCTCATACGAGTGAGGTAAAGGTTTGTATATACTAATAGATTGGAAAATGGTTTTATAAACGAATTTGGTATTAAATTAGTATTGAAATCGTTTGAGGAAAGAGTTTTGATATTTACTACTAGTATAGAAAACCTTTATATTTTTAAAGTGACAAATCACGAAGAAGATTGTAAGAACAATCAATCACAAAAATTCACGTACGAAGACGTGAATAAAATCCAAAGAAATCGATAAAGAATCCATCGAAATGGATATTCAAAAATCCCTAAAAAAAGAGTCATCAAAATCATAATAGATGATAACAACAAATAGGATTATCACGAATCGATTTAAATTGGAATTCCAATCCAAAAAGGCAAATTGGACTCAAACAGCAGGTTCAGTCGACTGAACAGAGAATTTCAGTCGACTGACTCTTTACATGGAAATTTTCCAGGTTCAGGAAACTTTCTGTTTCCAGTTTCAGTCGACTGTGCAGAAGTTTTCAGTCGACTGAATCATGCCTGGAAACTCTCGGGTTTCAGGTTCAGTCGACTGAACAGAGTTTTTCAGTCGACTGAATCATGCCTGGGCTGTTTTTCAGCCTTATTCAAATGAAGAGCAAACTCATCGGACGAGCATTGGCTCTAAGGGTTTATGCCAATCGGCAACCCGGCCCTATATGCTCCTCGATGCATCACCAAAAGCATGATCAAACATCCATAAAAGGATTTTACACAAATGTGACTTAAAAACCCAAAAATTGGAATATTCACAAAACCAATCCAAATCAAGAGCAAATGCACATGAAGAAGTGTTAGGAATTCATACCCAACAACCAAAGATAATTATAGTCATAGATGTGAGATAAAAATCTCATCTTTTCACAAAATCGAACAAGAAGAAGCTTGAAAGCAAACAGAGAATCAACCTCTCTTCAATCACAAGCCAAATGAGCTTGAATCTAAGCTCAAAACAAGAACATTCCCGAAATTAGGTTTAGGAATTTCTGAAATTGAATGGAGAAAGAGTTGGAGAAGAAGAAGGAGATGCTTACCAAGGGGTTCTTCTTGAGTTTGGAGTAAGGAGATGGATTTGCAAGAGAATCTATGGTTTTGGAATTTTAATTTCCAATCTCTCCCACCATTAACACTCTAAAAACTGAAATGAGAAGAGAATGAGGGTGAGTGGAGAAGAGTGGCTCAGATTTGAGCATAAGTTAACATAGGGTTGAGCCCAAAAACCAAACCCAAAGTAAAAAGTAGCAGAAATCAACTTTCTCCAAACATATCGAAGCTTATACTCAAAAAGGTCACAAACGGCATTTCAAATTCAATGGGAGTCGTCCTGAGCCCTAATTCGACCGTATGCAAAAAGTAGCTTTTCGGACTAAAATCCGACTAACGATAAAATATTTAAATAAAATATTTAAATATAAAATCGACAAATATGCGGGTTGTTATAGACTCCCCTCCTTAAAGAAATTGCGTCCTCGCAATATTACAAGAAGAAGATATATAGTAACAACCATAGAAGCATATTCAACACAAAAGAAGTTTGAAATAAGAAGTTCACCTCAAAGAGCACGAGAAAGTAAGTCCGGATGTGTACGCTCGATGTACTCTCTAGATTCCCAAGAACAATCCTTAGGATTTGAAGACCATTGAACTTTAACAAGCGGAACATCTTTATTTCGAAGTCGTTTGACTTCCGAAGCAATGATATGAATAGGATGTTGCTCATAAGTTAAATTAGGCGAAACTTCAATCTCTTCCTCAACACCGGGCTCAAGAATAGAATCGGAATCTCGAAGACATTTCCGAAGTTGAGAAACGTGAAACACGTCATGCATAGCAGAAAATTGAGCCGGTAATAAAAGGCGATAAGCCATGGAACCAATACGTTCGGTGATAGGAAATGGCCCAATATATCGAGGCGCTAACTTTCCCGATCGACTGAAACGTACCACACCTTTCATAGGTGAAACGCGAATGAACACAAGATCTCCCACAGAAAACTCTAACTTCCTTCTCCGGTTATCGGCATAGGATTTTTGTCTACTTTGGGCTTCTTTCATCCTATGACGAATAAGATCAATCTTTTCTGTGGAATCACGAATAAAATCTGGACCTAAAGCCAGCTTCTCACCGGCCTCAAGCCAACAAGAAGGAGATCGGCATGGCCTACCATAGAGTGCCTCGAAAGGTGCCATACCAATACTAGATTGGAAGCTATTATTATAGGAAAATTCAACATGTGAAATATGATCTTCCTAACCTCCACCAAAATCAAGAACACAAGCACGAAGAAGATCTTCAAGAGTTTGATTCACACGCTCGGTTTGTCCATCGGACTGGGGATGATAAGCGGTGCTAAAATTAAGCTTCGTTCCCAAAGCTTTTTGAAGACTCTTCCAAAATCCACTAGTAAACAATGGATCACGATCACTAACAATTGAAGTAGGAACCCCATGCAATTTAACAATTTCTTTGATAAATATCTTGGCCAAAAGAGGAACAGTTCGGTTAGACCGAACGGGAATAAAATGGGCGGATTTAGTAAGCCTATCAACAATCACCCATAAGCTATCATGACCCGAACGAGAACGGGGAAGGCCATCTATAAAATCCATGGAAATTTGATCCCACTTCCAAACTGGAATTTCTAAAGGTTGCAATAACCCACCGGGCCTTTGATGTTCGGCCTTAACGAGTTGGCAAGTCATGCAACGTTTAACGAAGTTAGCGATGTCAAGTTTTATTCCCTCCCAATAATAAAGTCGCTTCATATCCGCGTACATTTTACTACTACCGGGATGAATGGTAAATTTAGAACGATGTGAATCTTCTAAAATATCTTTACGAAGATCACCCATATTTGGCACGACAAGTCTACCAAATTTCCGAATGCCGCCACGAGAATCGATATCAAAGTCTTTCAAACCTTCAATATCCATTTTATCCCTAATATTTTGGCCAAGAAGAGCCAAGTTGGGATCTAGCCCTTGAGCTTCAAGAATGCGGTCTAAAAAGATGGATGAGCCACAAGGCTACATAAAACAAACGATGAGCATAAATCGGAAACACGGTCTCGAATTTCGCAAGTGGATAAAATCTCAAGATTGTTCCATTCGGATATCATCATAGAAACAACAGCTTGTTGTTTACGGCTAAGAGCATCGGCGACAAGATTACCCTTACCGGGAGTATAAAGAATATCAAGATCATATGGTGCAAGAAATTCGAGCCAACGCTGTTGACGCAAATTAAGTTCCTTTTGAGAGAATAAATATTTCAAAGACTTATGATCTGTGTAAAGAAAAAATTTCTCTCCTAAGAGATAATGACGCCAAATCCAAAGAGCAAAAACAATAGCCGCGAGCTCTAAATCATGAGTGGCATATCTAGTCTCAGCAGGCTTTAATTGCCTAGAAGCATAAGCAATAACGCGTTCCTTTTGCATAAGAACGACACCCAAACCAATGCGACTAGCATCGGTATAAACAACGAAATCTTGATTCCCTTCGAGAATAACAAGAATAGGAGCATCAGAAAGAAGTTCTTTCAATTTCTGAAAAGAAGCTTCATATTTGTCCGACCAAATGTATTTAACACCTTTCTTCGTCAAGCTAGTGAGAGGCACGGCAATTTTAGAAAAGTCTTTAATAAAACGACGGTAATAGCCCGCCAATCCAAGAAAACTACGAATCTCTATCACATTCTCCGGTCTCTTCCAATCTTGAATCGCTTCAATCTTTGAAGGATCCACGGAAATTCCGGATTCGGAAATGATGTGACCGAGAAACTTCACACGAGATTGCCAAAAATGGCATTTAGAAAATTTTGCCTTTAATTGATTACTCCTAAGAGTTTCCAACACAATCCGAAGATGTTTTTCATGCTCCTCCTCGGTTTTAGAATAAACAAGAATATCATCGATAAAGATGAGAACAAACCGGTCGAGAAAGTCTTTAAAAACTCGATTCATTAAGTCAACGAAATAAGACGGGGCATTTGTTAACCCAAATGGCATAACAAGCCATTCATAAGATCCATACCGAGTGCGGAACGATGTCAAAGGAATGCTATCCTCTGCAATACGAAGCTGATGAAAACCGGTAGCCAAGTCCAATTGTGAAAAGACTCTAGCACCACTAAGTTGATCGAATAGATCATCAATCCGAGGTAAAGGATATTTATTTTTGATAGTAAGATCATTAAGCTTGCGATAATCCACGCAAAGCCTAAGTGTACCATCGGATTTCTTCACAAAAATAGCTGAAGCTCCCCAAGGCGAGGAACTAGAGCGAATAAATTGCTTCGTTTCCAATTCAGATAATTGTTTACGCATCTCCTCGTTTTCTTTATTGGACATACGATAAGGAGGACGAGTGATAGGTTGAGCTCCCGGAGTAAGATTAATTCTGAACTCAATTGCTCGCTTAGGTGGTAATCCTAAAACGGGCTCGAATATGTCGGAAAATTCACAAACGACGTGAATAAGAGAAATAATATCACCCTCATCATCATCATCATCATCATCATCACGAGGATTTAAAGAATATAAAGATGCAACCAAAGCAGAATCTGAATCTTTAAGAATAACAGAAACCTGATTAACAGATTGAGGATGTCAAAGATGAATAGTCCGCTCAGGACATAGGATATGAGCTTCATAACGGTTAAGCCAATCCATTCCCAAAATCATTCCAAAGCCTAAGTAACGCATGACATGCAAATCGGCTCGGAAAGATAAATCACACAAAATAATCTCGACATCTTTACATAATAAACTGATTGTTGCGGATCCACCAACCGGATTAGCCATTCTCAAAGAAGTCATTAAACACAAAACATCCAAAGAAAAAGCATCAACAAGTTCTTTTGATATAAAAGAATGGGACGCACCCGTATCAAAAAGAACTCGAATAGGATGATCACGAAACAAAATAATTCCATCTAGAATAGAATGAGAAATACCTTGGCCACGAGATGTGTTGCCAGGGGCTTGAGCAACATTTATCTTTCCCTCCTTCTTGCCCTGAAGCTTGGGGCATGAAGATATAACATGACCGGGAACTTTGCAGTAGTGACAAGAAAGAGATTTTGGGCACTTGTTCGCATAATGGTCCTTCGAACCACAATTATAGCATTCCCCACGACCAAAGGAAGAAGTCTTTGCCACGGAGGTTGCTTGCTTCCCTTTCTTATTGGGATAAGGGCCTTTAAATTTGTTTGACCTCTTTCTGTTGTTGAAGTTTGGTTTGGAACCCACCACTTCAACATCATTCTCTCTATCCGCCTCTTCAAGACGAAGAGCGATATCAACGAGTTGGTCGAAAGAAACTTCTAACTTTAAAAGTAATGGCTTCTTGAGGCTTTTGTTTAATCCATAAACGAATCTCTGATTCCTCTTAAGAGGGGTGTTGATGTATTCAACCCCATATTTGGAAAGCGACTCGAAGGAGGCGACGTAATCAGTCACGGAGGACTCACCTTGAACAAGGTCTATAAATCGTCGAGCCAATGTCACTTTCTCAGCTTCCGGTACGAATTTCAACTCGAAGCGTTCTCGGAATTTCTCCCAAGTGAGATCCACTTCATTAGTTTCAGAAATAAGAAGCTCGTACCAGTCCAATGCTCTTTCTCGGAGCATACTTGAGGCCACCTGAACTCGGTGAAGGTCAATAAGATTCATGCGCGAAAAGATGCGATCGCATGTTCTTAGCCAAGCCTGTACTTCAATAACAGTTTCGGAACCTTTGAATGGCTCCCCACCCAAATTAGTGTAATCGCTACACAAGCGTGCAAATCCCGACTTTGGGTGAGTAGGTTCCAGGTTAGCTCCAGCTGCTTGAGCATTTGTTACCAAATCAAGAAGCTGTCGAGCAGTCATAAAAACTCCATCCTGGGGCGGAGTGCTAGATGGCATGGCTCTGGGGCGGCCAGGTCTAGACATTTCTCTTCCTTTAGAAAGAAAGAAGAAGAAAAGGTTATTCACCAAATTGAATATCAAGCAATCTTGATAGATAAAACAAGGAATCATAAAGAAAATAGGATAGAACGGTACGAAGACCCGAATAAAATCCTAAAGCACAACTCCTAAGAAAGACTTAGGACGATGATCCTTGTTATAATATTCCATATTGTTCCGAAGTTTGGCTCTGATAACAAGCTGTGACGCCCCACCTCTATACCCACGCTAGCCAAGAACATTACAGTGAATGCTGTCGACTAACATGGAGAATAAGGCTGTTGAGGAGCGACCATCCGTGTAATTTCTTTGCGCGAGCACCGATATGTCAGATAATATAACATGCATTCTATTTCAAGAGGAAATCCGACATACGAACACAAACTCAAAGCTACTACACGGTGGCTATATAAATCCTTCAGAAGCAAATATAGAAATAAACATAACACAAATCAGTCACAGACAACTCATATCACAAAGGCGGAATAAGATATGAATATTACACTAGGAAGTGTACATCAGAGTAGTGGTCTAAAAAGATCCACAATATCACAAAAGAATAGTTACACGAACTACACAAAAGAATAAGTATACATTAAGGAGTCTATATCTCAAATGTATACAACAAAATAACTACTAATCTAAGTAGTTAACCCAAAAGTCAAGGAGTTAATCCCGGATGAGAAGTCAAGCAGAAGCACCTGTAACATCTCGGTCTGACCCGAGTATTATTTAATAATAAAATAATAAACGGATCAGTCTAACTATAAATATCAGATGAAACGATATAGAATAAGAGATATGACTAAACACGTAATAATCACAATGCCAAGCTGTGATATATATATATATATATATATATATATATATATATATATATGTATGTATACTTAGTTGATAATCATCAAGAGATTAATCAATGTCACCAAATCTACACAAGAATTAAAGAAGTGTCATACTCTTTATTTCGTTCATCAAACCACAAATATTGACGATAATATCAATGTCAATCACCAAAATCAAAGACGCACAAATTCCAGAAGACTACACAAGAAATCCAGAAATCACAAAAGTCAATGACACACAAATTCACCAATGCACAAATATTGATAAAACTTATCAATGGAAATCATGAAAATTGGTGAAACACAAATTCTAGAAATCTACACAAGAAATCCAGAAATCACAAAAAGGGGGGGAGGCCTATCACAAACGGGAGCATAAAGCTCACCAACACGTGTATCACAAACGGAACGCTAATTCCATGGTCGCTAACCATCACAAATTGAGCCGAAGCTCCACAAACGGCCCGAAGACCATGGGTTGCTACCCCATCACAAATTGAGTCGAAACTCCATAAAACGGGGTTTAGTCTCCCTCGGAGACAAAGAGACATCGCACATTGCTAGTCTAAATCACAAAGATGATCGTCATGATCAGCGAGAAGTGTCGATTACACTAAGCTAGTAAATATATGAGTTTAGCTTCATGTCCCATAACCACTTGCTTAACTTAAATATTTACGAACAAACTGTAAGTCTCCACTAGAAAATTGTCACAAGAGGTTCAATCGAACAAGTCCAAGAATTAACCGACAAAGTAAACGCAAGCGTTTCATACCACTAGTTTTACTAAGCCGTTTAATTAGATTTCTCATACGAGTGAGGTAAAGGTTTGTATATACTAATAGATTGGAAAACGGTTTTATAAACGAATTTGGTATTAAATTAGTATTGAAATCGTTTGAGGAAAGAGTTTTGATATTTACTACTAGTATAGAAAACCTTTATACTTTTAAAGTGACAAATCACGAAGAAGATTGTAAGAACAATCAATCACAAAAATTCACATACGAAGACGTGAATAAAATCCAAAGAAATCGATAAAGAATCCATCGAAATGGATATTCAAAAATCCCTAAAAAAAGAGTCATCAAAATCATAATAGATGATAACAACAAATAGGATTATCACGAATCGATTTAAATTGGAATTCCAATCCAAAAAGGCAAATTGGACTCAAACAGCAGGTTCAGTCGACTGAACAGAGAATTTCAGTCGACTGACTCTGTACATGGAAATTTTTCAGGTTCAGGAAACTTTCTGTTTCCAGTTTCAGTCGACTGTGCAGAAGTTTTCAATCGACTGAATCATGCCTGGAAACTCTCGGGTTTCAGGTTCAGTCGACTGAACAGAGTTTTTCAGTCGACTGAATCATGCCTGGGCTGTTTTTCAGCCTTATTCAAATGAAGAGCAAACTCTTCCAAAATGCAATCGGATGAGCATTGGCTCTAAGGGTTTATGCCAATCGGCAACCCGGCCCTATATGCTCCTCAATGCATCACCAAAAGCATGATCAAACATCCATAAAAGGATTTTACACAAATTTGACTTAAAAACCCAAAAATTGGAATATTCACAAAACCAATCCAAATCAAGAGCAAACGCACATGAAGAAGTGTTAGGAATTCATACCCAACAACCAAAGATAATTATAGTCATAGATGTGAGATAAAAATCTCACCTTTTCACAAAATCGAACAAGAAGAAGCTTGAAAGCAAATGGAGAATCAACCTCTCTTCAATCACAACCCAAATGAGCTTGAATCTAAGCTCAAAACAAGAACATTCCCAAAATTAGGTTTAGGAATTTCTGAAATTGAATGGAGAAAGAGTTGGAGAAGAAGAAGGAGATGCTTACCAAGGGGTTCTTCTTGAGTTTGGAGTAAGGAGATGGATTTGCAAGAGAATCTAGGGTTTTGGAATTTTAATTTCCAATCTCTCCCACCATTAACACTCTAAAAACTGAAATGAGAAGAGAATGAGGGTGAGTGGAGAAGAGTGGCTCAGATTTGAGCATAAGTTAACATAGGGTTGAGCCCAAAAACCAAACCCAAAGTAAAAAGTAGCAGAAATCAACTTTCTCCAAACATATCGAAGCTTATACTCAAAAAGGTCGCAAACGGCATTTTAAACTCAATGGGAGTGGTCCCGAGCCCTAATTCGACCGTATGCAAAAAGTAGCTTTTCGGACTAAAATCCGACTAACGATAAAATATTTAAATAAAATATTTAAATATAAAATCGACAAATATGCGGGTTGTTACAGTTTTCGACAATTTGGATAATCGCCCGATTTAATAGACGAGTTAAAATAGCCTTCCGGGGCACAGTCTCGGAATTCGACGAAACCAGTTTCATTGGATCCGTAATTGTTAGTTATTATCGGATTTCAATTTTCGTAGCAATCGGAGTTGTTGTTTGACTGTGGCAGCTCGAAACGCATCGAAATCGATTTAATTTGAAATTGATCGTTTAATTCCGTAACTCGTATATACGACCGAATTAGCTTACGAGACTTGTTCCATTGTGTCCGGAACGAGGAAAAACCCTAGAATCGCCTGTCGGATCGCGAAGTTTGGAGGTCGTTTGTGTAAACGGTTAAACTGAGAAATTTTATTAATTAAATAATATTAAAACTATTATATATATTTAAAAATCTCTAAACCCTAGCTATTATCCACCGGCCACCTCTATTATCGTTCATGGCCGAAAATCAATTCGTTTCTCCTCCAAAAATCTCTCAATCCACTAATTAATTTCGAAAACTTTCAACTAATAAAGGGTAGAGCTCGTTGAGATCTACAAGTGGAGCGGTTAGAATCGTTTATTGTGTACCGTGGAGGTCGCAGTTTGCTCGCGTTCGTCGTACGTTTGCAAGCATGTTTCGTCGTGATGGTGAAACCGAGCTCGGAGCTTTTTGGGCCGTGGGTGAGCCTGGCAGTGGGCGTCGTGGTGGCGAGCTCCGATCGAGCTCGATGGCGTCGGAGTAGCAGCTATCTCGTGCCCTAGTTCCGGCAATGGGTTCGAGTATCCTGTTGTTATAGCGTGCGTGGGGGAAGAAAAACAACGTGCGGCCTAGATTTTGGTCCTTAGATCTAGCGGCCTGGATGATTTTGGGTATAAGAAAATTTAATTTAAAGGAAATTGTTGTTTAAATTTTATTCAAAACTTTAAAAATTAATATCTTCTGCATACGTTATCGGAATTTGACGAAACAGGAATCGCTGGAATCGCAGAGATGCGTACTACGCGGTGGTACAGTTCGAAAAACATTCCGGGCAAGTAGAAATTTGAGTTAAATCGAACGTCGTTCGGTTTAATTTAAATTTCGAACGCTCGCCGAAACTCAAGGTGAGTTATTCTCACTCACATCTGGATATTGGCTGATTTAAATAATAAATATTTAAATATCCGTGTGATTGGTTGCATATTATTGTTCTTATTTAGTCTGGATTGATATCTATATATATGCATTGTGCTAATATTTGTGGATGCAGGGAAAACAGGTTGGTGGGATCCAACTGGATTCCTCACATTATAATAATTATCTTTATAATTGATGTGGTGATCTGTTTTCATATTGTGATTGATAAATCTGAGTTTAAGTTGTACTGCGATATTGTTGAAATAAATATAAATCCTGAATTTTAATTGTAAACGAGATTTATTGGGATTTAAGAAAATAAAAGAAATTGTTATATAAAGAATTTAAAGGAATAAAAAATTTGGGTTTTCAGA
This sequence comes from Allium cepa, assembly GCA_030765085.1. Lineage (NCBI taxonomy): Eukaryota > Viridiplantae > Streptophyta > Magnoliopsida > Asparagales > Amaryllidaceae > Allium > Allium cepa. The sequence continues at coordinate 770,005,453 of CM060937.1, read as the reverse complement.
AATAAAGAATATGGTTGGATAAACTATAAATTCAGAATTTAATTATAAATGGATAAACTGAATTTTAGAGAAATAAAAGTTATTATCAAATAATGAATTTAAAAGAATTAAAATTTGAAATCCATTTGGAATGAAAATTGAAAATCGGTAAATCTGGAATGATAAACAAAGAGAAAAGTTATCAGTTGATAAATGGGAAAATTAGATTATGTTATTAAAATATAAACCTGAATTGAAATAATTGACAGAAATTGTGAGAAGGATTTCTGTGATGTTTTAAGTGGAAATGAGTTCCCTAGGAAAACCAAGTTCGAGTTTAAACTGATTTTATAAAAAGGAAGCTTTTAAAATTCAAGCTTGTTTAAAAGAATGTTTGAAAATATTTATTTTCAAAAGTAACTATTATAAATTAGCAACAGCAAATTTTATAAATATCTTAGTAATTATTTTTACAAATGGATTTGTTCAAAAGACTAGTTTTTAACTAAGTTATTGAAATTAGTATTAGCCTTTTAAAAACTCTACTTATAAGTTTAGTTTAAACTAAAACCCTTATTCAAAATCAAGATTTATATCCTAATAAATGGTTTAACATTAAATATTTTGAAAATATATTTTTTTTAGTAAATAATTAGTAGTAAAGTTACATATTTTAAAGTATATTTCAGAATAAAGTATTTTTACTGTTTTAAATCTAAATGTTTTGAACTTGGTTATTCCAATGGAAATATATGGCAAAGGATTTACCTTGTAAAGGAAGAGTTTTTGGGAAATTGTTTTCAAATGAGTTTTGAAACTTTGGAAATATATTTTGTAAATATATTTGGGTAAATAAATAATATGGGAATTATTTATTGTGTGATGGATGCTTATGGATGTTTATGAATATAAATTGATAGTTAAATCACCGACTATCAATATTGGACAAATGCGTTGATCGTTTCTAAGAGACCGGGATCGAGATTTATTTCTCGAAAACAACTTCGATCCGGTTTGTACGTTTAGTGCGAAAAACGTGTTCGGAGTCGAAGATGGAGCAGTGAAGTGCAAGGGCTAGTCGCTACTAATCCTGAGGATATTTCCAAAATGGATGTAGTAGGAGTAGTGCCTTCGGTTCCGTTTGTACCCGGGACGGACGTGTATGGACGAATGCTTGAGAAACATCGTCAAGTGAACGATGGGCATTCTAAGTGAAAACCTTCTAAAGGTAACGCTTAGCCTTAAGCCTCATCAACCGGGAATGACTGAAAATCAGGGGATATGCAACAAGGTTAGGTGGGTCATGCCCAAGCAGGACAAGATATTTCCCCTGTCTAGATGTCCCTTATATATATATATATTTTGGCTTAGTGGGTGGTTGGTCGCGCCAACCACGGGGTTTATCTTGTTCGGGACTGTTCAGTAAGGAATGGTTCCGGCCTTGTGTTGCAGGGGATGAAGGGAGTAATCCTTGGTACGGTGACCTAGGCCTCGTACTGTGACAGGTGGAACCCCAGTGCCTAGTCATTGTTGGAAATCCATTTTCCCTACGAGTGTTGTACGCGTTTTGTTTGTATTACCCACTTTTGTGGCTAGTAGCTGGAATTTAATAGATGTAACAATTTCGGCTATTTTATAAGTATTTGTAAATAGACCCTATTATAATATCAGGGGATTTCTATAAAAAGTGTTTTAGCTATCGTAAGGTAAAAACCCGACATGTTTATTTGTGGCATGGTCTTACGAGATGCTTTTGTGTTTTCAAAGGATTTTTGAAACTTTAATAATCAAGTTGGATGCATATTCAGTATCAGCTGGTATTCCAGACTGACTCGGGTGTTATTTCATTATAATGCTCGGGTCAGACCGAGTATTATATGTTCAGGTCAGGATGCTATGGAGCAGGAGAGGAGCTGGAGTCCGAGACGTATTATATGTACCTATATATATCCGCTGCTGTGATTGTATGATAGGTCTGATTTGTGATTGTTGATGTATGATACTCTGATGATATGATGTATAAAACAGTAATAGATTTCATTTTGTGTAAAGTTCTGTATTTACTATTATATTTTATTCTGCTGCGACTATGAGATTCTGATATTGTTTTAGTTTCTTCTTCTTTAACCCTAATGGTTCGTATTTCTGTGCCACTTGAGTTAATAGAGATAGAATAGTGTTGATTCAAGGGGTACGGATTTGCGGGCTGTCACACTTGTTATCAGAGCTTAGGTTGGCCACAACCTTGGCTTTGGTGGGGAAATTACTCATTAATCAGAGTCGATAGTCCTCTATAATGAGTTGAGCGTATTAATAGATATGAGAGCGTACTTGTTAGTGAATATAAAATTGTTTTTATACTGTGTTGACTTATCGGTTGTGTGTTTATGAATTCTGGTCGGTGCAGGAAGTACAACCGTATCGATAGGGGTTTCTAAACTCTTGAACAAGATAAACCGACATAGTATTGTTTTAAAGTGGGTAAATGAAATAATTTTACCCAAAACTATTTTGATATAAAAGAAATAATTTTCTAAAATTATATATATATTTGGATGATTGGTTGTTAATACTATAATCAAATATAAGAATCTAAAATTCAAAATGGTTATAACGAAATAAATTCCGTGAGTATAAATTATACAAAAGAGAATAGCTAAATGTAAATTAAACCAGAATTTAAATCCCGGAAGTTTTGAAAAAGATTTTGAATAGGTTGAAAATAAAGATTTGGAAATTTAAAATCTTTGTAATGTTTGAAATGTTTTCCAATGTATTTGAAGGCAATAATGGAATATTGTTTTGGGAAGCATTTTTGAATGGAAACTATTTAAAAATGAATTTTGGAAAGTAAAGAAGCACTGAACTCACTTCAGTCACTGGAAAATAATCCTGATGATGCTGGCCACATCATTAGAATTCATTTTCGAGTTTCTAGAGTGATGGATTGCTTCCCTAATGCTTGGTTATGATATTGTTTGGACTGGTTGGGTATAACAGTTGTTTTGGACATTCCAAAAATGAGGAAATTTGTTTTGGGTATAAACAAATTGTTTTGGAATCTGGAGATTGGGTTTGATAAACCGAGAGGAAATATGTAGATTTTTATTTCAAAATGGTTTTGAAATAAAAACTGGGTAAAATGAATTCTGGGAAGATTCTAATTAAATAATGTGTAAAGTTGAAATGAATTAACTATTGAACTTATTAAGTGAAATTAATATTAATAAGAAGTAAGAAATGAAAATTTTTGTCTTGGAATTAAAATTTAATTTGAGTAATTGAAAGTGAATAAAATATGTTGAAGTGAGTAGAAGATTTGAATTTAACTTGGATAAGTAAAGTAAATTAGACTTAAAATAAAGTTGATTTGAATTAAATTAAGATGTAGTTGACTTTGAGATTTTGGGTCATTGTGAAATGGAGTATACCCTCAAGCTAGTAAGTGTTATGCTTTAGTTGAGATTATGAATTTAGAATTGTGCAAAGTATTAAGGTGAAAGAAAATTTGTATCCTTTGAAATTCAGTAATACATATATATGTAAAATTTGAAATTGTGATTATATGATGTAGATGGATTAAAATGAGCTTTAAAATAAAAAGTTGGTGAACTTATATAAAAAGAAATGAAATTATAATCACAATTGGGGAATAGTTGAATGGTATGGTGGATTCAAACTTAATCTCTAATGAAATGTAAATTGAAATAAGGTAATGTGAGATATAAAGGAAATGAATGAACTTAAATTAGTAAATAAGTTTTGAACTTGTATATAGAGAATTAAAATTTGGATTTGATTGGATTTAACTTTGACTAAATGGACTTGAGTCGAATTTAGATTAATTAAAAACAAAATTCAATTGTGTTGTGAATAAAGTGAATGGAATTAAATTCTTATTTAAAATGGTAAAGGAAAATGAAATGAATTCAAGATGGCTAAATGAATTTAGTTAAAACTTGAATCTAAATTTGGAAAGAATTGAATTGGAAGAAATCTAATTGTGCTGAAAGGATATTGTATGAATAAAAATTTCTGACTCAACTAAATTCAAAGGGATTATTTGAGAAAGAATTTAGTATAAGTTGAATTAAATAAAGAGAAGCTTGAAGACGAATTTAGTATAAGCTAAATTAAATGAAAATAATACTGGAATGGATACGATTTTGGAAGCTTGTTAATAAATTGAAAGGTAAAATGAAAGCCAATTCTTGTTTTGAACATTAGAAAATGGTCGTTTGTAAATAAGTTCAGTATGAATTGGGAAAGTGAATTAACACCTAATATGGATTAGGTTAGTGACTAAATTGAATTATAATTAATTGGGATTTGTATTGTAATGGATAGAATTTGATAGTTAGTCAAAATTTGAAGGTAAATAAGAATCCTGATTTGGATTGGGATTTAATTGTGGTAACAAATATTGAAGTGTGAATGAAAATGGAATTGAATTATAATAATGATGGTTTGAATTGTAAGTAGGTTCCAAGGAGTGAAATAATTTAAATGTTCTCTTTGTTAATAAAATAAAGTTGTAAATGGATTGAATAAATAACAAAGAGCATTCAAATTTGTAAATGGATTTGAATTGATTTGGATGAAAATTGATTTATAAGAAGCTAATGAAAATATTGCGAAAGAACTTAAGCAAGTTGAATAATAGGTGTGATTAAGCTTTATAATTTTGTCTTGGATAAATTTTGGTTGGGAAATAAAGTTGAGTGGCAAGTGAAATGGTTGTAAATTAAACATTGTGATATCATATGAATATAAGAGTTGTAAATAAATCCAGGATGGAATGATAAAAGTGAACTTAAGTTGAATAATGGATTTGAAATATGAAAATCAAGACTTGGTTTTAAAAATAATAATAATAATAATAATAATAATAATAATAATAATAATAATAAGAATAATAAATAATAAAAAAATTTAACTTAAGATGAATAATAAATTTGAAAGGTGAGAATAAGGATTGATTTAATAATTGAAATGGAATAAGCATGCTTGGATTATGAACCATGTAGAAGTGAATAAAATTAATATAAATCCAGACTGGAATTAATTTTAAAAGGGTGTAAGCTGAAGTGATGATTAATTGCTTGAATGGCATGAAAATTATATGTATTCGGAATTGAGATGTTTAACAAGCAATTGAAATTGATTTTTGAATAAATTGAACTGAATTGGAATCTAATTCAAAGAGTTTGTAAATTAATACAAGTGAGTTGGTTTCAAGAAGCATATGGAATTGATTTTGAATCAATTGGAATGAATTAGCATTTTAATAAGCAATGTTTGCATATGAATGGAAATGAATCATAAAAGAAATGCAAATGTTTCAAGTTTAAAATGAAATTTGATTGTAAATCAAATTGGGAATATAAGTTAAAATAAGGAAATATAAGCAAGGCATATATTACTCATATTGAAATAGAAATGAATTGGTTGTAATTAATATAAATGGTATATAGTGAACTTGAATGTAAATCATTCAAGTGAAGTAAAATGAAGTTAGTTTGGATGAAAATAGAATGGGCTAAAATCTTAATAAATGGTTTGGAACCTATTTAGTGTGTCTGTTTGTAAAGGCAGGTTAGTTAAAAAAGAGAAGTAAATGGATTAAAGGCACATATTCATAATATCGAAGTGAATATGGTTTGGTGGTAGTAATTATAAATTGAGAATGGTAAACCTGTATGAAAATCATTGGTGTGAAATAAAATGGAATTTGGTATTAGGAAAGGAACATGTGCATGTTATAAAATATAGTTTACTTATGGAATCATGCAAATTGTTGATTGGATTATGAAATGGACATGTTTGGCTTGCATTTATATTGGAAATGTTGTAATATGTTCATATCTTTGAAATCTGATATGTTTGTTGAGTAAGTACAGGTATAGAAGGCGTTGGAGAGAGTTGGAGCGCGTATATGCGGTATATTAGCTACTTACTATTAAAATTTGCTAAAAAGGTACGCCTACGCAAATAAAATTCGGAAAATGATATATATATATATATTGTGATATATTTTGGTTTCCGACCGTGTGGGTCGATGTATATATATTTGTTTGTATCGTGATATCGCGAAAGCTCCTCCGTACAGGGAGACTCTGCCAAAAATTTTCGAAAATTTTGGGAGTTAGAAATTTTTTGGGAATTTTGAAAATTTGAATTAACTTGGAAAGTTATAAGTTAAAAGTAAAGCTTTAGAGAAATGAAGAGCATGGGTTTGGGATTGAGCTAAAGAGTTTTTGGAAAGTGTATATAAGTTTTAACTAAAAAAAATTGGGTTAAGTTAATGAGTGTAGGAATATTTTCTTCCTTAGCAAATTTCGGGGATGAAATTTTTATAAGGGGGGAGGAATGTAACATCCCGTATTTTTAAGCCATTGAATTTGAACATTTAATTCATTTTAAATGTTGAATATGGATTATAAATTGAATCTTGAAATAAAATAAGCTATAATTTTTAGTTATAGTAATTCTATTCAATTTCAAATAATTGAGAACAATAATTAAATATTGAATCGGGAATTTATTTGGTAACTAATAATACTAATTCAATATTAGAATTGGGGTAATTGGTAATTTCGAGTGTAAATGGAGATAAAATTAGATTCTAAAATTTAATTTAGGTCTAATTGGGTTTGAGTTTTAATATTGGACCATTGGAAGAAATTAAAAGTTAATAGATTGAATTTGGGATTTTATATTAATTTAATAATAGGATTTAACAATATAAAAATGCAATTAATCGGATTTTGATTCGAAATGAGTCAAAATGATTGTTAATGTGTTTTTAAATGATGTATGATTTATTGTAAAGTTAATAAAAAAATTTAAAGTAAAATTTTAAGCGTTTTCGACAATTTGGATAATCGCTCGATTTAATAGATGAGTTAAAATAGCCTTCCGGGGCACAGTCTCGGAATTCGACGAAACCTATTTCATTGGATCCGTAATAGTTAGTTATTATCGGATTTCAATTTTCGTAGCAATCGGAGTTGTCCTCTGACCGTGGCAGCTCGAAACGCATCGAAATCGTTTTAATCGATTTAATTTGAAATTGATCGTTTAATTCCGTAACTCATATATACGACCGAATTAGCTTACGAGACTTATTCCATTGTGTCCGGAACGCGGAAAAACCCTAGAATCGCCTGTCGGATCGCGAAGTTTGGAGGTCGTTTGTGTAAACGGTTAAATTGAGAAATTTTATTAATTGAATAATATTAAAACTATTATATATATTTAAAAATCTCTAAACCCTAGCTATTATCCACCGGCCGCCTCTATTATCGTTCATGGCCGAAAATCAATTCGTTTCTCCTCCAAAAATCTCTCAATCCACTAATTAATTTCGAAAACTTTCAACTAATAAAGGGTAGAGCTCGTTGAGATCTACAAGTGGACCGGTTATGATCGTTTATTGTGTACCGTGGAGGTCGCAGTTTGCTCGCGTTCGCCGTACTTTTGCAAGCATGGTTCGTCGTGATGGTGAAACCGAGCTCGGTGCTTCTTGGGCCGTGGGTGAGCGTGGCAGTGGGAGTCGTGGTGGCGAGCTCGATGGCGTCGGAGTAGCAGCTATCTCGTGCCCAAGTTTCGGCTATAGGTTCGAGTATCCTGTTGTTATAGCGCGCGTGGGGGAAGAAAAACAACGTGCGGCCTTGATTTTGGTCCTTAGATCTAGCGGCCTGGATGATTTTGGGTATAAGAAAATTTAATTTAAAGGAAATTGTTGTTTAAATTTTATTCAAAACTTTAAAAATTAATATCTTCTGCATACGTTATCGGAATTTGACGAAACAGGAATCGCTGGAATCGCAGAGATGCGTACTACGCGGTGGTACAGTTCGGAAAACATTCCGGGCAAGTAGAAATTTGAGTTAAATCGAACGTCGTTAGGTTTAATTTAAATTTCGAACGCTCGCCGAAACTCAAAGTGAGTTATCCTCACTCACATCTGGATATTGGCTGATTTAAATAATAAATATTTAAATATCCGTGTGATTGGTTGCATATTATTGTTCTAATTTAGTCTGGATTGATATCTATATATATGCGTTGTGCTAATATTTGTGGATGCAAGGAAACGGGTTGGAGGGATCCAACTGGATTCCTCACATTATAATAATTATCTTTATAATTGATGTGGTGATCTGTTTTCATATTGTGATTGATAAATCTGAGTTTAAGTTGTACTGCGATATTGTTGAAATAAATATAAGTCCTGAATTTTAATTGTAAACGGGATTAATTGGGATTTAAGAAAATAAAAGAAATTGTTATATAAAGAATTTAAAGGAATAAAAAATTTGGGTTTTTAGAAATAAAGAATATGGTTGGATAAACTATAAATTCAGAATTTAATTATAAATGGATAAATTGAATTTTAGAGAAATAAAAGATATTATCAAATAATGAATTTAAAAGAATTAAAATTTGAAATCCATTTGGAATGAAAATTGAAAATTGGTAAATCTGGAATGATAAACAAAGAGAAAAGTTATCAGTTGATAAATGGGAAAATAAGATTATGTTATTAAAATATAAACCTGAATTGAAATAATTGACAGAAATTGTGAGAAGGATTTCTGTGATGTTTTAAGTGGAAATGAGTTCCCTAGGAAAACCAAGTTCGAGTTTAAACAGATTTTATAAAAAGGAAGCTTTTAAAATTCAAGCTTGTTTAAAAGAATGTTTGAAAATATTTATTTTCAAAAGTAACTATTATAAATTAGCAATAGTAAATTTTATAAATATCTTAGTAATTATTTTTACAAATGGATTTGTTCAAAAGACTGGTTTTGAACTAAGTTATTGAAATTAGTATTAGCCTTTTAAAAACTCTACTTATAAGTTTAGTTTAAACTAAAACCCTTATTTAAAATCAAGATTTATATCCTAATAAATGGTTTAACATTAAATATTTTGAAAATATATATATTTTTTTAGTAAATAATTAGTAGTAAAGTTACATATTTTAAAGTATATTTCAGAATAAAGTATTTTTACTGTTTTAAATCTAAATGTTTTGAACTTGGTTGTTCCAATGGAAATATATGGCAAAGGATTTACCTTGTAAAGGAAGAGTTTCTGGGAAATTGTTTTCAAATGAGTTTTGAAACTTTGGAAATATATCTTGTAAAGATATTTGGGTAAATAAATAATATGGGAATTATTTATTGTGTGATGGATGCTTATGGATTTTTATGAATATAAATTGATAGTTAAATCACCGACTATCAATATTGGACAAATGCATTAATCGTTTCGAAGAGACCGGGATCGAGATTTATTTCTTGAAAACCACTTCGATCTGGTTTGTACGTTTCGTGCGAAAAACGTGTTCGGAGTCGAAGATGGAGCAGTGAAGTGCAAGGGCTAGTCGCTACTAATCCTGAGGATATTTCCAAAATGGATGTATTAGGAGTAGTGCCTTCGGTTCCGTTTGAACCCGGGACGGACTTGTATGGACGAATGCTTGAGAAACATCGTCAGGTGGACGATGGGCATTCTAAGTGAAAACGTTCTAAAGGTAACGCTTAGCCTCAAGCCTCATCAACCGGGAATGACTGAAAATCAGGGGATATGCAACAAGGTTAGGCGGGTCATGCCCAAGCAGGACAAGATATTTCCCCTGTCTAGATGTCCCTTATTTAATTATATATTTCGGCTTAGTGGGTGGTTGGTCGCGCCAACCACGGGGTTTATCTTATTCGGGACTATTCAGTAAGGAATGGTTCCAGCCTTGTGTTGCAGGGGATGAAGGGAGTAATCCTCGGTACGGTGATCTAGGCCCCGTACTGTGACAGGTGGTACCCCAATGCCTAGTCATTATTCGAAATACATTTTCCCTACGAGCCTTGTACGAGTTTTGTTTGTATTACCCACTTTTGTGGTTAGTAGCTGGAATTTAATAGATGTAATAATTTCGGCTATTTTATAAATATTTGTAAATAGACCCTATTATAATATCAGAGGATTTCTATAAAAAGTGTTTTATCTATCGTAAGGTAAAAACCCGACATGTTTATTTGTGGCATGGTCTTACAAGATGCTTTTGTGTTTTCAAAGGATTTTTGAAACTTTAATAATCAAGTTGGATGCATATTCAGTATCAGCTGGTATTCCAAACTGACTCGGGTGTTATTTTATTATAATGATCGGGTCAGACCGAGTATTATATGTTCAGGTCAGGATGCTATGGAGCAGGAGAGGAGCTGGAGTCCGAGACGTATTATATGCACCTATATATATCCGCTGCTGTGATTGTATGATAGGTCTGATTTGTGATTGTTGATGTATGAGATACTCTGATGATATGATGTATAAAACAGTAATAGATTTCATTTTGTGTAAAGTTCTATATTTACTATTATATTTTATTCCGCTGCGACTGTGAGATTCTGATATTGTTTTAGTTTCTTCTTCTTCGATCTCTTATTCTTTAACCCTAATGGTTCGTATTTCTGTGCCACTTGAGTTAATAGAGATAGAATAGTGTTGATTCAAGGGGTACGGATTTGCGGGCTGTCACAATATCTGTAGAGCAAATATATTTAACACATTCAAAATCTTAAATATATGTTTGTTATCATCAAAAGGGGGAGATTGATGAATATGCGCTTATATGATTTTTGTTTGATGATAATAAACATATATACATTCGTTTAAATGTATTTGTTAATGTACTATTTTATTTTTCATAGATTAAATGAATATTTGCTGAATAAAATAAAATACATAGAATTTGAATTCAAACAGAAATTTTATTCAAAAAAATATTTATTACAATTTTGAATAGTACAAATTCAAGCTATCACTATACATATACAATTTTGATTCTAATTACATCACAATTCAGTTTACATAATTTCCTCACTACATATCACTCAAACTCGTAGTTTATCTTCAAGTTCATTCCAGTTATAATCCAGCATCTGAGAAATCTGCAAAAATATTCACTAAACGCAGTAAAATTGAAAAAGAAATATTTTTACAATATAAAATGAAATATGATTTTTGAAAATATGATTTGCCTCAGTTATTTGGGTTGTTCGTTATCATCATTTACATTTGAATTCATCATACACGAACAATGTGACATGCATAGTGTATCACTGTACATGCCACAAGGCTGTGCACATCGATATACACTTGATAATGCTACAGGGACAGGTGAGCACAGGTCAAACCCAAATGAAAAGACGGGTTCAACTCATGCGCAATATATTTAAAATCACAATACGAGCACAAGGTCAAACCCGAGTTTTGAAACTGGATTCAACTCAAGTGAAATTTCAAAAATCAACAGCAACATGAAACTAAACAGTCAAGTTCAAGACATATCAATGGAAATAGTGTGGCCAAGAACTGATACAAGCAAATCATAGAATTGCATCAAAACCAGTTCAGCAATCATGCACAGATGCATTCAAGACTCAAGCAACATGTCCAGTTACAACAAAGACCAAATGCACGACTAAACCAACATCAAAGTGCAACAGAAAACCAGTGCAACCCGAAGTCAAGACAACATGAAGCATGCAAGCTATTGCACAAGAATAGAGCCACAACAACTCCAACAGTGCAATACAAATGAAGACCATCAACAAACTCAAATGAAGACCACAAGTATACAACAACTCCAGTAGTGACAGTGAAATATGCAAACTGACTCGAAGATTGCCACCAACATATGCAGCAACAATGAAGACCACTATGCAGTAGGCATGAATGCAACTTGACTATCAAGACTCAGTAAACAACAACAATATCAAGTATCATGATACAACATCAAGACGAGTCAACAATTAGAATATATGAAACACAGAAATGATTCATGCATGCTACAGATATACGTCAATGCACAAATGAGTATGCTAAAACAAAATCTGGTTCAAACCAGTTGCAAACAACATGAATGTCACGAGTAAGTAACGGCATAGCAACTGCCACAAGACCACAATAAAGTTGTACAAGAATACCAGAGACTACAAAGTATGGAGTGTGCAAGTGCAGACCAACCGGAAATTAAAGGCAATGGAGACCAAGCAATGAAAAACTCAAAGCAACATTCAACAGGCCAGAAGCTCAAGTACACCAGTGACACAGTGATGCAATGCAAGTTCATATGGACAGCAAACTACATGAAACAAACAGTAGACAGCAAGACAAGTGCATGACAATGGTGAGCAACACAAGTGCATGACAACCAGAGTGCGACTACAAAGAACAATCATGCCAAAAGTATGGTTGCAGCATCAAGGCGGTCAAGGCTAAAATCAATCAAGTGCCAAAGAAGTCAATGCCGTGTAAATCAATGCTACAGGGATGTTCGAAGTCGAACAATGCAGACGTACGATAATCAAGTGTGTGTGATTTTTTGAAAAAGTCAAAACAAATAAAAGAGGAAAGTTCTTTGCCGTATGAATCAAGGGAAAATCAAACGTTTGAAAATCAAGGCCGTGCACATCAAGTTATTAAAATATCAGGAAAGCCGTGAGCATCAGGCAATCAAAAAATTAGGAAACTGTAAATGAATACGAGCAAATTCAAGTGACTCGAATTCATATAAATATCAAACCCAAAATTCATCATCGGCATCGAGTTCGAGTACGAAAATAAGAAAAGCACAAACAGGGAATTTACATACCGAAGCAATAGTGAACTCGATCGTCTCGAAGCAACAAAGTCCAAATTTCATAAAACGATCAACAAAGGAGCAGCTGCGAACGAGCGCGAGCAAGAGAAACACAAACCAGAGAATCATATTTGAAGACAGCCCCAATTTGGATCGAAGAACGAAGCTCTAATTTAGTGGCAAAGGGGATCGGCCGACATTTTCTTCACAAGCCAGAAAAGAGAACGGGCTAAAGAAATAAAAGGGGGCCGGTTTTTTTTATGTTTATTATATTGGGTTTTTTTTAGGGTTTTAGTTTTTAATTTGTTTTAAAATTTGTTTTAAAATTTAAATTTTCTTTTTAAGGTTGTCAAACCTTGGTAAATCACCACCTAGGTTGTAAGTAGTGTCAGATTGTCTAGTTAGAATTAGTTCATTGAGTAGGGTGTGCGAGTTTGCAAAACTCTATAGGCGGGAGCAGGGTTTGCGAGTTTGCAAAACTCTATAGGCGGGAGCGGGGTTGCGAGTTTATTAGAGTGTTTGTAAGCGGGAGCAGGGTTTGCGAGTCTGTTAGAGTGTTTGTAAGCGGGAGACTGTTTAATTCTAATAGAAATGTGGGAATGCAGCAGTAGGCAGGGGTTGCCGAAGCTGGGTAAATTTTGTGTGTGATTTACTTTTCAGCATATTTATTTCTGCAGTTTGTTTCTGTGTTTTAATCGAGAAAATTTGCTATAACCCTATTCACCCTCTCCTTTAGGGTTAATCTAGATCCTACAGGACGTTACAACAAGGTTCTCAATTCCAAATCATTCCAATATCAATTCAGCTTCAAAATCATATATGATTTCACCAAATTTTCTTCCAAATTAAATATCTCAAATTCAAAGTTTCCAAAATAAAAGGTTTAGAAAATAATCCCGGTTTCCAAATTAACATAATTAAGGTCAAACAAATTCCTTTCCAAAATCATCATATAAGTACTAGATTTAAATTCCAATCTAATTTCAAAACCAAATATTTTTTTCAAAATCAATTATACTCAAAATGGTTTCCAATTTTATAACCATCCCTTTAAAATCGTTAAACTATTTATTTCTATTCAAATGAACCAATTTAGCATTGGAAAGATTATTTTTCTATACACACACACACACTTTATTCAAAACATTTCAAATATTTATTTCATACTAGCATAATTCAAAAATAGACTTATTTATTTTAGTCAACAAACAGTTTCAAACTTAAATAAATCATACTTTATACTTTGATCATACAAAACTAAACTTATATTCTTTCTCAAATACCTTATACCTTTCAAAATTACTTAGCTTTGAAAAGTTAACCTTGATTTGGAAGTGCTCGAACCTTAAAAATAGTTGAAGAAATCATATTTTCAATCCAAGAGATTGAAATAAGCAACAATCAGTAAATCAAATTTTATAATAGAGTTATACTAAATCAAATCGAAAACTAGAGGACTGAACACCGGGCTTACTTTAAATCATTTCAAATATATATACATATATCTTTCGAAGCTCAAATCATCCTTTGGAATTTTTGAAATCAAAATTTGGTTTCACAAAATCACTCGTATAGAAAAGCTACTAGCGTGGCCTCTCCCCCTCTCTGAAACTCGAAAATCAATGTCGTGATGCATGCACTCTTCACCGAAATTATTTCCCAGCGACACAAATGAGTTCTGGACTTCTATTTTCTTGAAAATTCCATTGAAATTTCTTTGAAATCATTGGAATTCACTTGAACTCATTTGAAACATTTCTTATTCAGAAAATATTTCAAATCGTATTATAATTATTATATATTTTCCAAAGTCTTAATACCGATTTCAAAAACCCTGGAGTTCGATTCCTCGAAATTCAGATTCAAAACCCTTTAGTTATAAATCATTTTTATATAAATCAAATTACTTATAAATTTTCAAAATTTCAAATCCTTTCAGAACTTCATATTTCCATTTATAAAGGGTATATAATCATTATCGAAAACACTTCACCTTTATATATAAAATGTGGTCATCCTTATCAAAATAATTATTTTGATGTATACACAATTTTAAAATAAAATCAACAAAATTTTCGAAGGGATGATTTAAGACTGGATTTCAAAACAAAACAGAGATTCAAATTTAGAGGAACCCTAATCAAATAGAATTCTGATTCGAAGATAAGCTCGAACGAAGATGAGATAATTTAATTGCCAAATAGAAGATGGATAAGCCTATATAAATCGTGGGCGAACTTAACAGGGTCAACCGTAACTTCAGGAATATAATCAATGCGGAATTCTAAGGCAAATCGACATTTGAACACCAGAGATAGTATCCAGGTATAGCAGAAGATAGATAGCATCATAAAACGAGGATACATAAATCTCTGGTGGATCAATGCCAATTGTAAAGGAGTTTCACCACTTTACAAATCATTCAAAGATTTATGGAATCATTGATCTTTATAGAGGTCATTCAAAGTGGAGTTATGGAATGCTCCAAAATCAAAGGAATACGAATAGGGAAGAAAGGAATGGATTTCAGAAAAAGTGGGTGCGTTTCAAAGTTCAGAGGAATCCAATCGATAAGAATCCTATCCAAGAGATTACTAACAGGGTGGATACAGAAGGGAAGAAGTTTAGAAAATCTTGATTTCAAAATAAGAAAATTTATACCAATATAATATTTGAAAATCTTTTAAAATCATTTGGAAATCATTTTACACTTCGAAAATACGTTCTCTCACAAAGAAATAATTCTGAGATTGATTTCACTCATTCTAGGTATTTCTACCCTATCTCTAATGAGTTTTTTTTGCTCCGCGGGCTAAGGTTTGCCTAAAACCAAAGCTCTGGTAACAAATGTAACGACCCACTATTTTAGAGCATTCAAATCGACAATAATCCACACATGTCAGACTTGAATAATTCAAAATAACAGATTGTAATAAAATTTGGAGCAAATAAAATCATTCATGGAATCACAGACACAGAAATATCATAATACTGGCAGCGAAAATAAAATACCATAGTAGTTCATGAAGCTACCATATACATACTCCCAAAACATATACAAAATCTCATAGTAAAATAGATACAATAGAAGTCATGATACATAAACAACAATACAGAGACAGATACCAAAAAGGACCTAACTGGAAGAAGTAGACGAATAGATAGACAGATAAGCTCCAGCAAAACTCTAGCTCCAAAAGGTGAATCCAAAGCTGTGATTCTTAGACTGGCCCAAGCGTAAAGTAAAACATAAACACTCGAGTCAGGACATAAATACTTAAACAATGTAAACCAACTCAAGTGAACTGTAATAGCAATGCACAATAACTTAAAGGGTGCTTGGGATCGCCCATCCTTTAAGGATCAGTCAAACCATCAATTAAGTATTAATAAACACTATCCTAGAAATATCCATATTAAAGTAAACAATGCAAATAACAGTGTTATTGTGACTAGGGTAGCGTAGAGCTGCAGTAACCGCTCACCTCTAGCCACACTCTTAAAATCAAAGGTGTGCATCAAACAATCACAAGAAAAGAACACGACACACAAAGCAGTGTACCCGTGGTTATAAATTTCAAAATGATTTATAATTCAGAATTAAAATCATTCATTTGAACCATTAAAAAGTGAAGTCATTATTCCTTCAAATCAAATATTCAATTCCCAAAACTTTAGCCTTTTCTGAGTTCATTTATTCAGTCAAACACTTCAAATATTGAAATTTTAGCTTTCCGCGGCACTAAGAAAATGATGCGGTAAGTTATAATTGAAAATAATTTAATTCGGTAAAGACAACATTTAAAACATGCTGTAATAGTTCGGTTTTAGTTGCAAAATAGTTCAATTCAGCAAAGATTGCTTTTACAAAACGACTGTAATAGTTTAGGGTTCAATTTTAAAGGTTTAGTTCAATTATATTCAAAAATCACATTTCAGCCAACTGCATCACTTAACAAGTGCTACAATAGCTCTGTTATTAGTTTCAGGTTTAAATTTAGATCCTGCTACTACAACACTTGCAAAGTGCTGCAATAGCCCTTAGTTCATTTTTTCCCTTTTTTTCACTTCTGCAACTACAACACTGACAAAGTGCTGCAGATTCTTATTAGTTTAGATTTTAGAAATTTTTCAGAAACGATAGCATTTCTGAAGTGCTACTAAAGATATTTCCAGATTTACGGTAGAATTTCAGCCGAAAATAAACTTTAATTTAAACCATTTTCAACTTATAAAATTTCATAATTTTCACTATAAAAATGGTCATTTAAATACCCTTGAACTGATGGGTTTTATAAAGTAAATTTCATAAATAAATATCAATAATTTCACTTATTAAATTCAAGTGTACAAATTTCCCATTCTTTACCTTTTAACAATTATTTATCACTTAAATTTCAAATACCATTTCATACATTAAACTAAATTTCCCTTTTATTTAATTTACTTAAATTTCCATTTTAAAACCGAATCTCACAATTCCAAGTCAAGTTAAATTCCAAAATTTCCATTTAACTAACCATTTAGTTAACATTTTAAATTAATTACATAAATTCAAAATAAACTGTGAGTGTAACGACCCAGAATTTCTGTTATTGAAATTCGTATATTTAATTGATTTTAAATATTAATAAGTAAAATTTGTAAGTCGAATAAATTATATTTTGAATATCTAGACTTAATTGGATAATTAAATCGATAATTTAATATTGGAAATTACATAAAAAATTGGAAATTGGGTTTAATGTGATTAAAAATGATTTGTAAAGTTGTATTAAATCATATTGGAGTTAGAATGATGTTATAGAACTTTAAAAATTGAATTAAATGTTAGTTGGTGGAAATTGAATATTTTAATATTTAATTGACGGGTAAAAATAGACATTTTTCAAACAGTCTCGGATTTCGACGAAACAAGTTTCATCAGATTCGTAATGTTATATTATTGTATGATTTCAAATTTCGTGTCAATCGGACTTACGGTTTGTCCGGGGCAAGCTAAAACGCGTAGAAATCGGTTTGAGTGAATTTTAAATTTAAATAATTCGATTCAAAAACTAATCTTTCAAATTTGATCGAATTGGCTCCTGATATATATTCCATTTGTTCGGAATAGGAGTAAAATATTATAAACGCCAGGCGGCACGCTTCGTTTGGAGTCCAGAAAAATTCCGGATGAATAGTGCGCGTTAATTTTCTATAAAAGGCCACCAACATTCACAATTTACACTCAAAACCCTTGCAAGGTTACAGCCGCCATCTTATAATCAATGGCCGAAAATGTTTTCATCTTCTTCCTCTAATATCTTCAAGTCCATCAGCTTTTAGAAAAAATCATCAACTACAAAGTTGAAGAGCTCAACGAGCACTATCTATCCAATGGTCAAGATCATAAATGGAGCTACGGATCGTCGGCAAATTAGGGATGAAGTCGTGCGTTCGAGCTCGGAAATCAAGAAGCATAGTTGACCGAGCTCTGTTGTTTTTGAGCCGTGGGTGGAGCATGTCTAGTCGCGCGTCGTGATGGTTCCTGATCGTGCTCCGGTCATGTCGTGGGGGGTGCGACGTTCGAAAGTTGAACGCGATGATGGGTATCTTCGTTCGAACATTACCTAGAGGAAAAAGGCATGCACGGCCTTGATTGGTTTGAAGAAATCGAACGGCTATGATGGATTGAGGTTACAAAATAAAAATAAAAATTGTAAATCGATTTATTTAAATTCGTACGAACTTTAAAACATTGTAACTTTTTCATACGAGTTCCGTTTTGGACGAAATAAGTTGCATCGGGTTCGTATTGACGAATACTACGCGATGGAGCTGGATTGGGGTTGATTGGAGTTAGTGAAATTTTTGGGTAAAATTAAACGCGTATTTAATTTTATTCAACATAAAATACTGAAACTATATTGGAAACAAGGTGAGAACTTCTTACTCTATCGAATTTGTTTCGATTTAAATTTTAAATAGCTAGATTTAAAATTGCTTGATTGTGTTGATTGTATGCTTGGATGATAAATTATTATCTATTATATTGAAATAGACTATATACGCCATATATTAAGCGGAGGTTGTTTATTAAACACATATACCACGATATTCCATATTGAAGTGGAATTGGTATTATATATGTACTTGGAGTTGATTTTCCCGCATTATATAGCGGATGAGACCCTATTGCGCCGCATAATAGCGGATAATATTTTATAAATCCCATATACCGCGATATCCCATATTGAAACGGGATTGGTATTGTGCTAACATCTGTGGACGCAGGGAAACAGGTTGGAGGGATCCAACTGGATTCCTCACCCGTATTAATTTATTTACGTATATTGTGATATATTCTGTTATCATATGATATATGATGTTTTGGATGTCGTGATTTTTATATTTAGTGCTGTTGCAGCGTTGAGCCTATTTTGGAAAATTAAAAGTGTTAAAGTTATGATTTTCTACTTTAAAAGGATTTAAAGTGATTTTTGAAAGTATACGTTTTATTAAATTTTGGAATTGATTCATTTTAAATAAATAAACGTTATAATTTTAATGTTATAAAAATTATGATTTTTGAGAAATATAGTTGAAATGTGATTTTTGAAATTATGGATTTAATGATTTTATAAAACAGTTTAAATAGAGATTTTTGAATTTATTATAAAAGCTTTATATATAAGATTTATAAAATTGGATTCTTATAAATCAAAGGATGGAATTATATAGGAGTTTTAAAGACGTTTTAAAATGATGTTATAAAAGGATTTTTGCAAAAGAATAGAATATACGATTTGTGAAGTTATAAAATGAATAAATTTGTAAATAGAGAATTTCAAGCAATTTGCTTAAATAATTGGATTTTGGCGAGTAAATGGGATATGGATAGAATTTGTTAATAAAGTGATTTTATAAGTTGAAGTTGTTATAAAATATAAATGGAATTTATAAACATTGTTTTATAAATCTGAAAATGACTTATTTTGATAATTTAATTATTGTAGCTTATTAAAGGAGATATACCCACGATTTTGGACAGTGGATAATCCTTTAAATAAAATGTGTAGAAATGTTGAAAGTGGTTAACGAAGTATATTCGCGATTTTGGACAGTGAATAACATATTAAAGAAATGTTTTGGGGAAGTGATATTTTAAATAGAATTAAACGATTTAAAGACGTTTTAAAATGTATTAAGTATCGAAACCCTAGATTTCAACATTCATTGTTGAAATAGACGTTTCGAGAAATAAAAGGAAATAGTGGACTATAACACCGTTGTTATAGTAAATGATTTTCGAATGGAAATGTTTTATATAGTATTGGGATTTATATATCTATCTTAATTTCGAATCCCTATAGTAGTGATTTTGGGTTGTCCTAACAATGTTTTGCGCAACATTCGTTTTGACTCAAATAAACGTGTTAAGAGAACGTTTTCCTTAAAGAATAAATTGTATACTTAATTGTGATTTAAGTATATTGAATACTTTCCAAGTGTTGAAAATAAATAGATTTGTGAATTATTTATTATTAAATAAGTATGGAATGTTTTTCCAATATGAAGTGAAATGTTTTGAGATTATATCTTTTAAAAGATAAATTGAAAAGTGACTTGAAATTGTTTTCAAATGGTTGAAGTGTGTAAAAATATATCTTGTAAAGATATATTTGGAAAATAAATAATTTGGGAAATTATTCGGAATCAGGTGATGTTGTGCATATCTATTGGTAGTTGAATAACCGACTATCAATATTTACCTTTAAATGGGTTTTTGTTGTGATTTGCTTGAATTTGAATGCTACACTTATTTTAAAAATAAGCGCTCGTTATTTGGTTTAGCCGAAAGAGGACCTTTGTGTCATAAATCCCATTCTGAATATTGATACGTCGTAATGGATAGCATTTAAAGACCGGTGTTGAAGACCGGATGTTTTCGAAAACGGAAGAATTACCACCGAATGTCTCTGCGTCGGCTGATCTCCGATATAGAGATTTTATCACCCTTTGTGATGGGAAGTCCGGACGTGATTGGTGAATATCCGGACTGCAAGGGCTTCTTGTGAAGTGTCTGCGGTTCCGTTCGATCCTGGAACGGACTTGTATGGATGTGTGTTTGACGTTACAATTTGAGATGTAAAGCTGGTTTCTATCAAATACATTTTTGTTGGTGGCGGAGAATTTATTCTCATAGCTTATCTCTGAGACGTACGAGCTCAGATGTTATGTAGTTGATGGTTACTAGTGATATATTCCCAATTTGGTAACGTGGCATGCTGAGTGTTGCTGATCATTTCTTGATCAAAGCACAGTTTTTGTATAAAGTGTAGCTTTGTGGACGATATTTCGTCGGACCTCACGCCCTGGTAATGGTCAAAACAGGAAAGATGCGGTAAGATTATTTGGAGATAGCGCCCCCTTAGGGTATGTCATTCCTTCTGGATAGAGGTGGTATCATGGTATGGAGCCCAGATACTTAACCTATGTTGTTGCTGCAATTTTATTACTTTGTGGTTGTTGGTGAATCCCAGGATATAGGTCGGTTACGATCGGAGGATGGCATACTCGTGTCAGTAGTTACCCAGCTAGGCGTAACTCGGCCTTTTGTTGGTAAGAAATCCGGTTAGGTTCTCGGGGCGTCCTTCCAGAGGCGTACCCATGTGGCAATGGAAAGTTCCTTGGCCTGTCCATTTGTTGGAAATCCAAAGAAACAATACGAGCCTTGTACGGTTTTAGTTGTAGAACCTGCCATCTAATATGGTAGCTATAGCAGGCATAATATAATAGTACATATGCTGGCTAAAATTTATATTCTACTTTCGAAATGGTTTTCCACATTTTTCACTTATTGTAATAATAAAAAAATAAATTCTCTACGTACTAAGACCTTTGACTATCATACGGAGAAATCTCCTCCAAGTTTTGCATTTGCATTGTGTGTGTGGCGGGAGTCCTTATGGTAGTTACATTTTCTAAAAGCATTGCGAATTGACTTTAAAAATATTTCTTTGTTTGTTTTTAAAGAATAACTGTTTTAAGTTCTCTCTATTTTAAAATATTCCTTGGTTTGTTTTTTTAAAGATAAACTGTTTAAGTTCTCACACCCGTCTCGTGACTGACTTGGAGTTATTGTTCCCTTCCTAAACTCTGGGTGCCCATCAATTTCTACACAGGCAGTCTAGAATCAGGTTATCAGGATATTTTGGAATTCAGGAGTTGCTGTAGAGATCTGGAGGCAAGCTGGATGGCATGGCGTATCAACTAGTATATAGTATTTGTTTTTCGCTATTTGTTGTTGTAAACTCTGATAATGTAATGTAATGTGATGTAATGTAATAACTGATATAGTTCTTTGTTTTAAAGATATTCATTTATCTATTATATGTGTTCC
Source organism: Allium cepa (assembly GCA_030765085.1). Lineage (NCBI taxonomy): Eukaryota > Viridiplantae > Streptophyta > Magnoliopsida > Asparagales > Amaryllidaceae > Allium > Allium cepa. The sequence goes on along the minus strand of CM060937.1, from coordinate 769,983,437 downwards.
ACTGCGATTGTGAGAATCTGATATTGTTTCTGTTTTCTTCTTTTATCTTCTACTTCTTCTATCTTTTTTTCTTCTTCTTAAACCCTAAGGGCACGGTTTTCCGGCATTTGATTGGTCGGCAGTTGATACAGTGGACGTATTAATGTCTGTTTTTGAAAGTCGAAGAATAAGTTCTTGCCAATTTGGTATTAGAGCGTATGGTTAAGCCACAACCTTGGCTCTGTTAGGTGTTACTCATTAGAGATAGAGTTAGTAGTGCTCTAGAATGGGTTTGAGTGTAATAATAGCTATAAGCCCATATTTCTTAGTGAATATAAAATTTTTTATATTGTGTTTGCTTATCCGTTGAGCTGTTTATGAATTATGGTCGGTGCGGGAAGTACAACCGTATCGATAGCGGTTTCTAAAATCTTAAACGAGATAAACCGACATAGTATTATTTAAATAGGGTAAATGGAATAATTTTACCTTGATTATATTTTACATATAAAGTAGATAACTTTTCAGAAATAATTAAAGTGTATATAAATTGATTGTTTGGCCGTTGAAAATGTAAGCATATATATAAGTTAATTAAAGGATGTTTGAATAATCTAAATAAAAACAATTGTAAAATAATAAATTGTATAAGTGAAGAATTATAAGTATGGAACTATAATTAATATGATTTACAATTGTGAAATGATCTTATATAAGTAAAGAGAAAATAGTGAAATTATATAAGTAAAGATTTGTAAATGAGATTTATGAATAAAAAGAAATTTTTTCTGAAAGTATATAAACCACTGAATCCACTACTGTCACTGGGAAATAATAAGGGTGATGACTGCAGCATCATCAGTATCATTTTCAAGTTTCTGTGTGATGGATTTGCTACCATTGTAAATTGAAAATTGAAGTTTTGTTGTGATAAACAGAGTTGAAATTAAAAATCCAAGTTGAAATGGATAAATATAAGTAGAATGAGTTTTGAACTTATAATATGAGATAATAAATTTAGCTTTGGTAAAGTTAAAGGATTTGGGTTAGCATAGTAAATATATGGTGGGAAAATTTAACTAAAGGAAGTTAAATAAATTAACTCAGATTTGAACTAGATTGGATTTATAAGTGGAAATTTAAGTTAATTTAAACAAATGATGTTTGGAATGGAATATAACTTAAGTAATGTTGAATGAAGTTGATTTTGGTATCGAAGTAAATTAATAAATAAAGTGATGAATATGAACTTGAGTTATGTAATGAAAGTCAACTTTTGTGGTTAAATGAATTAGCGACTGAATTGAACTAAGGAATTGAATATTAATCAATTGAATGTAAATAAATTAATATGAAATAATGGATGTAAGTGTTAATTCATTAAAGCTAATTAAAAGTGATGAACCAAATTGAATGAATGTAAGCAAAGTAAACAAATTTGGTAATGTTGGTTATAATTTGGTTGTTATATGATTGGTTAGTTGATTGTATAGAAATCCATATGAAATTGAATTAATGAAATTGAAAGCTAAGTAATTGAAATCAAATTGTAAGTTAAGTGAATCTTAAATAGAATTGAATTTGATTTGAAAGTGAACCAACTTGAATATGGATTAGTGAATGTAAACTAATTAAATATGAATGAATGAATGTTTGTAAAAACATCCAATGTTAATGAATCAAATGTGATTTAAATTGGAAAACTAATTCATTGAATATTAATGAGAAGTGAAAGTGTATTTATTTGGTTATGGATGTTAGTTGAATGCTAGTTGTTTGATGGTTGGATTTGTTGCCTTCTGTTGCATTTGCTATATTAGCATATGTAGTTGTTGGTATATGTTGTATATTGATATTACTTGCATATATACATGTTCTCATTTGTTTGTTGAGTGTTTAGTAGGTACGGATTGCGCTTGCTTCGCATTTGGAGCTCGCTTTCATGCTATATTAGCGGTACATGCTCGCTAATAATATATAAGGTACATATCTAAGATTACATATTGTACTTTTACACGTTTTACCTACGGGATGCGTCATTACATGATGAGATGTATATTTGTGATATATATATATCATCATTTTTTTTCGGATCGAACCACACAAAGGAAACTATGGCAAATTTTTCTGAAAATTTAAGGCGTAAGAAAATTTTTGGGAATTTTGGGAAAATTTGTGAAAACTAAATTTTGATTTTCAGTTGAAAGTTAAACGATATAGTTGGATTTGAAAACTTAGTAAAGTTATTGCAAGAAGTTTAACTATGGATTTTGGAAAAGTTAAAAATGTTTAAATGAATTTGAAATTTAATTTGAACAATTTGTTTTGGAAAGTTAATGGATTCTGTAACTTTCCTTACTTGGTAATTTGGAGGAAGAAATTCTTTTAAAGGGGGAAGTTTGCAATGACCTAGAATTTCTGTTATTTGGAATTCGTGTATTTAATTTATTTTAAATATTAATAAGTAAAATTTGTAAGTCGAATAAATTATATTTTGAATATCTAGATTTAATTGGATAATTAAATCGATAATTTAATATTGGAAATTACAGAATTAATTGGAAATTGGGTTTAATGTGATTAAAAATGATTTGTAAAGTTGTATTAAATCATATTGGAGTTAGAATGATGTTATAGAACTTTTAAAATTGAATTAAAAGTTAATTGGTGGAAATTGAATATTTTAATATTTAATTGACGAGCAAAAATAGCCATTTTTCAAACAGTCTCGGATTTCGACGAAACTAGTTTCATCGGATCTGTAAGGTTATACTATTGTATGGTTTCAAATTTCGTGTCAATCGAACTTACGGTTTTTCGGGGCAAGCTAAAACGCATAGAAATCGGTTTGAGTGAATTTTAAATTTAAATAATTCGATTCGAAAACTTATCTTTCAAATTTGATCGAATTGGCTCCTGATATATATTCCATAGCGTTCGGAATTGGAGTAAAATATTATAAATGCCAGGCGGAACGCTTCGTTTGGAGTTCGGAAAAATTCCAGATGAATAGTGCATGTTAATTTTCTATAAAAGGCCACAAACATTCACAATTTACACTCAAAACCCTAGCTAGGTTACAGCTGCCACCTTATAATCAATGGCCGAAAATGTTGTCATCTTCTTCCTCTAATATCTTCAAATCCATCAGCTTTTAGAAAAAATCATCAACTACAAAATTGAAGAACTCAACGAGCACTAGCTATCCAACGGTCAAGATTGTAAATGGAGCTACGGATCGTCTACAAATTAGGGATGAACGTCGTGCATTCGAGCTCGAAAATCGAGAAGCATAGTTGACCAAGCTCTTTCGTTTTTGAGCCGTGTATGGAGCGTGTCTAGTCGCGCTTCGTGATGGTTCTTGATCATGCTCCGGTTGTGTTATGGGGGGTGCGACGTTCGAAAGTTGAACGCGATGATGGGTATCTTCGTTCGAACATTACCTGGAGGAAGAAGGCGCGCACGACCTTGATTGGCTTGAAGAAATCAAACGGCTATGATGGATTGAGGTTATAAAATAAAATAAAAAATTGTAAATCGATTTATTTAAATTCGTACGAACTTTAAAACATTGTAACTTTTTCGTACGAGGTCCGTTTTGGACGAAACAAATTGCGTCGAGTTCGTATTGACGAATACTACGCGATGGAGCTAGATTGCGGTTGATTGGAGTTAGTGAAATTTTTGGGTAAAATTAAACGTGCATTTAATTTTATTCGAAATAAAACACTGCAAATGTATTGGAAACAAGGTGAGAACTTCTCACTCAATCGAATTTGTTTCGATTTAAATTTTAAATAGTTAGATTTAAAATTGCTTGATTATGTTGATTGTATGATTGGATGATAAATTATTATCTATTGTATTGAAATAGACCCTATACGCCGTATATTAAGCGAAGGTTATTTATTAAACACATATAACGCGATATTCCATATTGAAGTAGAATTGGTATTATATATGTACTTGGAGTTGATTTTCCCGCATTATATAGCGAATGAAACCCTATTGCGCCACATAATAGTGGATAATACTTTATAAATCCCATATACTGCGATATACCGTATTGAAACGAGATTGGTATTGTGCTAACATCTATGAATGCACGGAAACAGGTTGGAGGGATCCAACTGGATTCCTCACCCATATTGATTTATTTACAGATATTGTGATATATTCTGTTATCATATGATATATGATGTTTTGGATGCCGATTGTTATATTTAGTGCTGTTGCATCATTGAGCCTATTTGGAAAATTAAAAGTGTTAAAGTGATGATTTTCAAATTTAAAAGGATTTTAAAGTGATTTTTGAAAGTATATGTTTTATTAAATTTTGGAATTGATACATTTTAAATAAATAAACGTTATAATTTTAATGTTATAAAAATTATGATTTTTGAGAAATATAGTTGAAATTTGATTTTTGAAATTATGGAGTTAATGATTTTATAAAATAGTTTAAATAGAGATTTTTGAATTTATTATAAAAGCTTTATATATATGATTTATAAAATTGGATTTTTATAAATCAAAGGATGGAATTCTAAAGGAGTTTTAAAGACGTTTTAAAATGATGTTATAAATGGATTCTTATAAAAGAATAGAATCTACGATTTGTGAAGTTATAAAATGGATAAATTTGTAAATAGAGAATTTTAAGTAATTTGCTTATATAATTGGATTTTGGCGAGTAAATGGGATATGGATAGAATTTGTTAATAAAGTGATTTTATAAGTTCAAGTTGTTATAAAATATAAATAGAATTTATAAACATTGTTTTATAAATCCGAAAATGACTTATTTTGATAAGTTAATTATTATAGCTTATTAAAGGAGATATACTCACGATTTTGGTCAGTGGATAATCCTTTAGATAAAATGTGTAGAAATGTTGAAATTGGTTAACGAAGTATATTCACGATTTTGGATAGTGAATAATATATTAAAGAAATGTTTTGGGGAAGTGATATTTTAAATAGAATTAAACGATTTAAAGATGTTTTAAAATGTATTAAGTATCGAAACCCTAGATTTCAACATTCATTGTTGAAATAGACGTTTCTAGAAATAAAAGGAAATTGTGGACTATAATACTATTGTTATAGTAAATGATTTTCGAAAGGAAATGTTTTATATAGTATTGGGATTTATATATCTATCTTAATTTCGAATCCCTATACTAGTGATTTTGGGTTGTCATAACGATGTTTTGCACAACATTCGTTTTGACTTAAATAAACGTGTTTAAGAGAATTTTTTCCTTAATGAATAAAATATATACTTAATTGTGATTTAAGTATACTGAATATTTTTCAAGTGTTGAAAATAAATAGATTTGTGAATTACTTATTATTAAATAAGTATGGAAATGTTTTTCCAATATGAAGTGAAAAGATTTAAGATTATATCTTTTAAAAGATAAATTGAAAAGTGATTTGAAATTGTTTTCAAACGGTTGAAGTGTATAAAAGTATACCTTGTAAAGATATTTTTGGAAAATAAATAATTTGGGAAATTATTTGGAATCTGGTGATGTTGTGCATATCTATTGATAGTTGAATAACCGAGTATCGATATTTACCTTTAAATGGGTATATGTTGTGATTTGCTTGAATTTGAATGCTACACTTATTTTAAAAATAAGCGCTCGTTATTCGGTTTGGCCGGGAGAGGACCTTTGGGTCATAAATCCCATTCTGAATATTGATACGTCGTAATGGATAGCATTTGAAGACCGCTGTTGAAGACCGGATGTTTTCGAAAATGGAAGGATTACCGTCGAATGTCTCTACATCGGCTAATCTCCGATATAGAGATTTTATCACCCTTTGTGATGGGAAGTCCGGACGTGATTAGTGAATATCCGGATTGAAAGGGCTTCTTTGGAAGTGCCTTCGGTTCCTTTCGATCCTGGAACGGACTTGTATGGATGTGTGTCCGACGTTACAATTTGAGATGTAAAGCTGGTTTCTATCAGATACATTTCTGTTGGTGGACGAGAATTTATTCTCCCAGCTTAACACCCTTCTCTGAAACGTACGAGCTCAGAGGTTATGTAGTTGATGGTTACTAGTGATATATTCCCAATTTGGTAATGTGGCATGCTGAGTATTGCTGATCATTTTTTGATCAAAGCATAGCTTTTGTATAAAGCATAGCTTTGTGGACGAGACTTCGTCGGACCTCACACCCCGGTAATGGTCAAAACAGGAAAGATGAGAATAACTGTTTTAAGTTCTCTCTATTTTAAAATAATCCTTGGTATGTTTTTTTAAAGATAAACTGTTTAAGTTCTCACACCAGTCCCATGACTGACTTTGAGTTTATTGTTCCCTTCCTAAACTCTGGGTGCCCACCAATTTCTACACGGGCAGTCTAGAGTCAGGTTATCAGGATATTATGGAATTCAGGAGTTGTTGTAGAGATCTGGAGGCAAGCTGATGGCATGGCGTATCAACTATTATATAGTATTTCTTTTCCGCTGTTTGTTGTAAACTCTGATAATGTAATGTAATATGATATAATGTAATAACTGATATAGTTCTTCGTTTCAAAGATATTCATTTATCAATTATATGAGTTCCACTGCGATTGTGAGATTTTGATATTGTTTATGTTTTCTTCTTCTATCTTCTACTTCTTCTATCTTTTTTTTCTTCTTCTTAAACCCTAAGGGCTCGGTTTTTCGGCATTCGATTGGTTGGCAATTGATACAGTGGACGTGTTAATGTCGGTTCTCAGAAGTCGAAGAATCGGTTTTTGACAGTAAGTTGCTTAACTTTATTTTACAAATAACTTGATATTTTGTTTTACTTTATATTGATCCAATTCATACATCAATTATATTAATTACCAAGTTAAGCTTATAATTCCATTTTTATTTAAATTCCCATTATTAAGTTAAATCAAAATTTCACACTATAACTCAAACCATCTATTAACTTATAACATCTAACCATTTAAAAAACACTGTTTAACCATTTTAAATCCAATATAAGTCAAATTTCATATATTTTTCTTTCATTTACAATACATGAAATTTATAACAAATCATAATTTGAAATCAACTACGGTTCTAGAAAATATTTCACACCTAAATCAAGTGATACGGAAATTATCATTTAAATCCGTAATCAGTAAAATTTCCAGGTTTTGAATATTTCAAACCCGAAATCCCAAAACAGATATAAATAAATAAAAATCACCCAGGCCTATCATTTTAGCTCGTAATAATTTTTCCTATTCTAAAGTCTTCTCGGGTATGTATCATTTCAACCCATAGTGATTCTATTCTATAAGGAACTTGAAGTGTGAGAAATAGAAACAAATACACAATATAACAGAATAAAACATAACGGATGATGAGACAAGTTTATACCAGGGTTTAACATCATATAATTAACATCACAGGCAGGTATAACATAATATAACAATTATACACATTCACTTGTTGTCACTTCACTAATTATATAAGTACAAATGTCATGAGTGAAAACTCACCTTTTATGCTGGAGTTAGCAAATCAAAACACACAAATGAATTCCAGAAAGCACGATACGATTTTTGATTTGAGTGAAGAGAGGGAGCCAAGATGTTAATCTTGTATTCAACTACAAAACAAAGCCATATATAAATATAGATACGATACCAAAGTTTATATTGAAACAAATGGAAATAGAATTAACTAATGGACAACACCAAGCTTTTTAAATAAATTTTTGCTTGACTTGCTCACACTTTTACTCGGCCACACATGTTGTAGACTTGGCCAAGATGTACTAACTGGTGGCAATGGGTCTGGTTTGGCACATATAGGCACGGCAAGTAAGAGAATACAGGGGATTTGGGAGTTACATGTGAGGAATGCAAGGAGACAAGGCAAAATTGGAACTTTTGTTCGACATAGGCTAGGCCTAGAGTCACATCTAGGTTTGGCCATGGCATGTATAGGTCAGGTAGTGGATGGAGAGATGGCTAGTGGTGGTCAACAAGTAAGTGGTGATGGCTAAGGAGGAGGCCAAAGTGGAAAATGAAGGGTATACGCAAACTAGGTTTGGCTTTGGCATATTTTCCAAGGATTTTGCAACTTTTTGAGATGATTGCACCATTGGATGGCCACGGCCAATATAGGTCAGAGGAGAGGGATGTCAGCCCTTGTATGATGGTGGGAAGAAGGTGGTGTGGTTGTTGGAGAAGGTGGTGAGGTGATAGCCGAGCAAAATAGATGAAGAAACAAGAAAAAATAATTGAAAAATCAATAGAAAACGTAAAAGAAAAAGTAGAAAAAATATGAGAAGAAGGCATTACCTTTCTCAGATCTGAAATGTATGCATGAGAACTGAAATGAGAAAGAGTTTCTCACGTGAATATAGGTGGCCGGGAATCAAGGAAATAAACGACAACAAATATAGAGGAGTTATGGTATGAAGTCAATGGATGGAAAGATAAAGAGGCAATAAATCAAAACGTAACGTATGCCTTTAATTAAAAATAGGTAATGTATCTTAGTTTATGCGTTTCCTATATATTAAAGAAAGGTGTATGCAAGAAGCTTTCACAAACAAATAAATACACTAACGTTAAATAGATATATTTTAAAGATATGCCTTTTAAAGCAATAACGTGTGTGTGTGTGTATATTTGAAATTTCTTTCCAAGAAATAAATAGGAATCTAAATACTTATCCATTCAATTACTGAATGAATGTATAAATAATTAAAATAGAAAAATAAGGTAGAGACAGATATTATGAAGAATAAATAAATAGTTTTAGGAAAAGTAGGAAATAAATAAAGAAAATACTTTATTTAATGGAACTAGAATTAAAAATTGAAAACAATATACAATCAACATTTGAAAATGTGAATATTATGCTCAGGTCCCTAATAAGTTACAAAATATGCAGAAACCCCAGTAAAAAAACTATGTAAATTAGGTCCAAGAATTAAGTTACTAAGTTATTGCACATGGTTATGCAATTATTCGCTGAATAATTGCAAACATTTCTGCAATTATATCCAAAAGTTTCATAAATTTATACAATTTTTTCGGTGAATAATTGCGAAAATGTTCGCAGTTTTCTTGGTGAATAATTGCGGAATTTTCCACAACTTTTTGAAAAAATTGCGGAAATTTCTGCAATTTTTTTGGTGAATGGTTGCGGGATTTTCCACAATTTTTCAGTGAATAATTGGGGAAATGTCTGTAATTTTTTGATATAATTGCGTAAATGTCTGCAATTATTCATTGAATAATTGCTTAAGTGTATGCCATTATTCAGTAAATTAATTATAGGGACCTAATTTATAAACTTTTTTTTACTGGAGTTTTTGTGTATTTTGAAACTTATTAGGGCCTATGCCAAACTGTCCCTTTGAAAATTATAACTATGCTTTAAAAATGTTTTATAAATAAAATACATGCATAACATATCATGTTATACAAGTTAGAACGTGATTTTACAAAATAAAAATATTATTTACATAAATTTAAAATAAACAAATTTGTTAAATAAAACAATTTACACACAATATTGTAAAAAACATAACTTTCACAATATTAATCCGATTTCAACGAAACGAAAAGAAGTATTCGTGACATTAAATCTATTTTCATAATAAAGGATAAAATTCAAAAATTCAAAAATTTAAATTTTAAATTTAAATGTCAAAGTTTGACCATATTGACCAAAATCCACATTTTGAAAAATATTCTATTTATTCATGTTTGAAATTATAATTCACATAGAAATAAAAATTTATATTTACAATAAAAAAAATTATTCATTTTAAATAAATAAAATAAAGTTTTTAGATTAGGAATTTCAGTTAAAATAATTAAAATAATCACAAAATACAGGGTTGTTACAGATTTCCAATATGATGGGTAACTAGTGGCCTTTTCCTTTGATCCATGCATAGCAAACATAGTTCCCATGGTGCCTTTATCGCTTTTCTCAAGCAAGGCACTTGGAACTGCACTTGCTATACTGCCAATATCAGGTAGCCTTATCACTTCTCACAAGCAAGCCACTATTTTAAAATAACTGCATTAAGGATCCAGATTCCACCGACTCCTCCAGGCTCATACAACCGATAGCCTGAATTATATGTCCTACAGACCACATAATTACCCGTGTCATCCCCAACGTGAGGCGCGTAAGGCTACACTCAATTTTAACAAAGCAAAGCTTTTCTATTCACAAAGCCACGCTTTATTCTTCCACAAAGCACATTCCACATAGAATGCCACAGTATGTGATGACCCGATATTTTCAATCATTCGCATCCATTATAAGTGTATAGGTAGACACTCATGACGGAATTGAATTGCTCAAAATACCGCGTTGTAAATAAAAATTTGGCAAATCTCAGAATATACAGTAAATAAAAATCACAGATCACAGACACGGAGTAATAATAAGGCAGCGGAAGTAAAAGAGATAGTAGTTCATAAAGCTACTATATGAATATATCAGAGTTACATAAGATACAACAGAAGAAATAAAGTACAACAGAAGTTTCAATATGATAACCAAGTACAAGATGAATAGAACAACCGAACTGAAATAGATAAGACTACATAAGCAGATAATCTCCAGCGATTCAAATATCTAGAAGTGGAATCCAAATCTGTGAATAACTCAGGCTGACCCGAGCGTAAATAAAAATACAAACACTCGAGTCAGGACATACATACTTATACAATGTAAATCAACTCAAGTGAACTGTAGTAAAATTACAGGTAACTTAGAAGATGCTTGGGACCGCCCATCCTCTAAGGATCCGTTAAACTATTTACTATGTAGTAATAACACTATATAGAGTAGTGTCTAATCAGTAAAGTATAATCATATAGAAAATAGCGTTAAGGGGATGGTGAACCTTAACGCGGTCGGATCTTTAAAACCAAAATCGTAGTAGGCTCGATATAAGGAGATGACATGGCACGCGAGGCAATGCCAGGGTGGATACACCGTTTGCACTCCCGGACCGGTGGTGATGGAAAGCCAGCAGCTTCCGCCCACCTCGAACAATACCCCCGAATCAAAGTGGCGCCACATATCGAATCACAAAAGTAATAGAATGGTTTCCGATGGAGCATGCTCGATGAAAGGGTGCGACCCTTTGTGTAGCCCGGTATAGCTCCTGTTTTAGTCATTTATGCCAACTCACGGGAGTTTGGTCCACGTAATATACCTCAAGAACGTCCCACCATCCTACTTCATTCTGGAATCTCCACCGCGTACATAGTTGTTAAAGTGGTTTTCGGTATTGGCCGGCTATAAGACAATATCCGATCCCGGTCTCTTTAACAACCAATCGTTATTATAACCCGTAGTTATAACTTTAAAAAAAAATTGTACTTCAAAATAAAATATCATTTCAACCCAAATCTTTATCAAAATAAAGATTAAATTATTTCCAAACCATTTCAATATATCATCATACCATATCTTTCGATTCAAATATTTATCAAAATTAATATCAAGTCATTTCTAACCATTTCAATATATTAAATTATCATATCCTTTCAAAACTTCCTTTCAAATCATTTTAATATATCAAAATATCATAACCTTTCAAAACTTCGTTCAAAATATCTTATCTTTCAGCACTTCCTTTCAAATTATTTTAATATCAAAATGTCATATCTTTCAAAACTCCATTTTCAAATCATTTGATATATCAAAATATCATATCTTTTCAAACGACATTTCAATCATTTAATATATCAAAACCACATTCATTTCAAATCATTATTCATTTTATTCAATTTAAAATACCATTTCAATTCACATTTCAAAATAGTTTATACTAAAAAAAAATCATTTTTAATCATTAAAATGAACTTATTATGTTCAATAATTAAATTATTAAATTTCCAAAATTTTCAACTTCCAAAGTTCATTTATTCACTTAAGTTTATCAAAACAGTGAAAATTCACTTTTTGTGGCATTTTGAAAACGCTACGGAAAGATACATTCAAAACAGTTCAATTTAACAAAAGACAACATTTTAAAATGTTGTAATAGGGTTTACTTAAATTTCAAATAAACTTAGTTAAATTCAAAAATTATTACAAAAATTGCTATAATAGCTATTAATTCAGTTTAGCTTTTTAGTTCATTATCATCAACTATAGCACTTACAAATGTTGTAATATCATTTACATTGTAATTAATAGCATTTCAAAAATGCAGTCAATTAAATTCAAATATTCAATATAATTTCTCAACCAATAACTCATAAAATCATCCATTTTCACATTTATAAACATCATTTAATTTTCCTCAAGTTCATGATTTTATAAGATCGAGCGTCGCGCATCCTTAGGAGGTGGTAGGGGAGGTGTAGAGGAAGCGTCGACCGGAGTTTCAGCAACTCTGGTGGTCGGGGTTTTGAAAACGAGATGGTTCCAGGTTGTGGTGTTGTTCCAGTTTTGAGCTTTGATGCTCGATTTTGATTTCGAGCTGGATTCCAAGATTGAGTGGTTGGGATCGTGCGTGGTCGTGATCTTTGTTGTGTTGGAAGCGTCGGCGGTGGTCTGAGTCATCGTGATCGATTGTGCACGTGTACGGCGGCGGCGATATGTGTCAGTGGGTGATCGTGTGTCCATGCTCGAGCGAGGATAGTGGTCGCTTCGGGTTCGTGCTCGAGAATGCAAGCTTAGTTTTCCTGATGCCTTCGTTTTTAAACTTAAAATAAAAATTTAATTAACAAAAAAAGAAGAAGAAAGGTAGGGGAAGAAGGAGCTCGGGTTTTCTCTCGTTTTGTATCGCGTGTTACTCGAAGTAACGAGGAGTTGGCTCGAAGCATTATAGTGGGAGCTCGGGTTATTTTACTTGTGTGGTATCAGGTTTTAGAAACCTGATTTGTTTCAGATTTTAAGTTTAATTTAAAATTTGAAACAAGATTTAAAGCAAAGTTTAAAGAATAAATTCAAGTTGTTTGAAAGCTTAATTTGTAAATGAATCAAGTTTTAGAAAATTTAAATTGTTTAATAACTTGAGATGTGAAAGAATATAAACCAAATCTTAAAACCTGAACTTCACACAAAATCTGAATTCTAGTTTTCTTTTATGAATTCAAATGTTTAAATTAATTTAAATATAAATTTACTTTAGATATGTGAATACCAAGAAGTTTCATTTATGTTCTTTTAGATTTCTTTTATAACCAAAGTATCATTTCAACATGAGAATCTAAAGGCTTTACAATTGGGTTTAAACCTTGGTATTCATTTTAAAACATTATTAACAATAAATAAGAATTTAGTTTAAACATCGAAATACAAGTGAAATGGAAATATGAATTTGCAAATGACTGTTTTCAAACATATTTATAAGTGATAGTTGAATTATTAAATAGAATGAGTTTACGCTAAATTTGAGAAAATTAAATGATTGAAATTCATTATTAAATTTATTTGAATAAATGATAAATAATAATTAATCTAAGATAATTTCTTAAGAAAGTAATTAAAGAAATGTTATTAGTTAGCGAAGATAATTAACTGGGAATTATTAAGTAATTAAATTAATGTGATTAATTTTGATAATTAATTAGATTAATTAATTAAGATAATCAATCGTAAATTATTAATTTCTTAATGAAAGCAGTTAAGGGGTTAATTACTAACTGTAATTAAATATGGATATTTTGATTTATTCGATGATAAAGATTAATTGGTAATTAATGATTTATTTTATGATATGATTGTTTAATGGTCAAAAATTTAAGGTTTAATTTCTTAAAATGATTAATTAAGGGGGTTAATTAATTATGTAATTGGTTTAAAGGTTGATTTAATTAATATGATTAATTAAGAATAATTGAATTAACTAAAGTGTTTGATAAATTAATTTTTATCAAATGATTTGTAATTAATAAATCAGGATTGGATAATTAATTCATAAGCAATTAATTTACTTGGAAATAAATTGAATTGATTGGGATTAAACGATTAATTAATCCTACTTATAAATGACTATTGAATACTTGACCTTACTTATGAATGATTGAATCGTATGAGATACCGTGAATTGATTGTACTATCTGATCTGTTATATTTTGTTCTGTGGATGGAGCTGTGTATAATTTATTCGTTTATTTACGTTTGCATATTATCTGTGAATTTGTGAATGGACGATAAGCGTTATAGTTTATATCGCTTATCAACTATATTTCTGTGATTTGATCAGTGATGATTGATGATGTTGCACTATTGTGTTAAACCCCTGGACAACACTTATACACACACACATATGGATTTCACGAGGAAATTGATTAAGTCACAGATATTGAAATAGTTTAAAAGTTGAATATTCAAATCCAACTGGTTTTGGAAATGTTTTGCGATTAAAGTGAAAAGCTTTTGAAATGGAATTTCAAAGATGAAATTTATTTGGAACAACTTGATTAAGTTTTTGAATTCGAATAATTTGATTTAAATTAGAATTCAATATTTGAAATTGAATTCTGTATTCAGTATTTATGATATTAAATGGCATACAAGTTTATACGCGTTTTAAACCATTGTAAAGTGTTGGTTTTGGGAATTTGAATTAACCCAAAGATTTTAACTTTTATAAATGAGATCGAATTTCTCCGAAATGAAAACTACTTGTTTTCAAATAAAAATGGCTTGCATTTAAAGAAAGGATTTCCAAATAGTGTTGAAATGTTTCAAGTTTGAAATGGAATTGAAATGTTTTGAAAGCTATGAAATGAGTCTTTGATTCAAAGACCAAATAAGTTAATCCAACTTGAATTGGAATTGTTTTTGAAAGGCTATGAATGAATCTTTGGAAATGATTTTGAAAGCTATAAGTTGAATCTTTGATTTAAAGATTCAACGAGTTAATCAAATTTTGAAAGCTATGAGTTAAATCTTTGATTTAAAGATTTAACGTGTTAATCCAATTGAAATGGAAATTGTTTTGAAATCGTTAAATGGACATTTGTGAAAATGGGTGAACTTAGTGAAATAAATCTTTTTGTTTAAAGATTTGAAAATGGTAATTTGTTTAAACCATTTGAAAGAAAGTTTTGAATTATTAGGTTGTGGCTTAATTGAAATCCCATATCCATATGTTTTAAATGTTGCGTTCACTATTCGGTTTAGCCAGGAAAGGACCTTTGTGTCAAATAGCCCGTTCCGAATATGTGATATGACGTTATGGATAGCATTTGAAGACTGGTGTTGAAGACCGGGTATTTGTGAGAACGATAGGATGACCTATCGATTTTCTCGAGTAGCTACAGTATAGAGATTCCCTAAGTGATGGGAAGTCTGATCGGTATTGTGAATACCCGGATTGCAAGGGCTTCTTCGGAAGTGCCTTCGGTTCTGTTCGAACCCGGAATAGACTTGTATGGTTGTATGTCTGACACTACACTTTGAGATATAAAGCAGATTCCTTTCAAATACATTTCTGTTGGTGGCAGAGAATTTATTCTCTTAGCTTAATACCCTTCTCTGAGACGTACGAGCTCAGAGGTTATGTAGTTGAAGGTTATCAGCTATATACTCTCAATTTGGTAGCGTGGCATGCTAAGTGCTACTATGTGTTGATGATCATTGGTTGATCATTTGTGATCAGAGCATGGCTTTGTGCCAAAGCGTAGCTTTATGGACGAGACTGCATCAGGACCTCACTCCTCGGAAATGGTCAAAACAGGAAAGATGCGGCAAGGTTATGAGGGTCTCTCCCTTTAGGGTGTGTCATTTCCTTCAGGAAAAGGGTGGTATCATGGTATGGAGCCCAGATACTTACTCGTGTGGACACCATACATTTATTACTGTGTGATGTTGTTGGATTAGAGGTACCTCGGATAAAGGTCCCAAAGGACCGGGGGATGGCATGCTCGAGTAATAGTTACCTAGTTACAGAGGTAACCCGGCCTTGTGTTGGCAGAGATCCGATTAGGTTCTCGGGATGTCCCTCCAGAGGTTATCCCATGTGGCAGTAGGAAGTTCCTTAGCCTGACCATTTGTTGGAAATCCAATCAAAACAATGCGAGCCTTTTACGATTGCAATTGTATAACCTGCCTCCTCAGGAGGTAGCTATAGTAGGCATAATATAATGGTACCTATGCTGGCTAAGATTTATATTATACTTTCGAAATGTTTTCTGCACTTTGCACTTATAGTAAAAATATCAAAGAAATTCACGTATCAAGCATGTTTGACTATTATAAGGAGAAATCTCCTACAAATCTGCGTTTGCATTGTGTGTGTGGCGGGAGGCCTTATGGTAGTTTCATTTTCTAAAAGCATTGCGGTTATCAAATTTAAATCCTTTGCTGTTTGTTTTTAAAGATAAATTATTTTTGTTACTCACACCAGTCCCATGACTGATCCGGAATTTATTGTTCCTTTCCTAAACTCTGGGTGCTCACTATTTTCCATACGAGCAGTCCAGAGTTTGGTTTTTCAAATAGTCAGGTTTAGTAGATTATCTGGAGCTAGTTCAGTATTTGATGCACACCAGTCTTGCTTGTCTTAGTGTATCGTGATGTTGATTCGAGCTGCTGCTAGTGTTCTTCCTTGAAGATTATCTTAGAATTATCTGTTCCGCTGCTAGTGTTATCTATTTTCTTTCCGCTGCAATTTTATTGTATAATATCTTTGATGTATATCGATATCTATTGTATCATCTGTTGTATCAAAATGTTGTATCAGATGTTGTATATTGATATTCATTATTTCTTCCGCTGTGTTGTTTACTAAATTGTGTTATAAGCTCCGACGAACCAAATTTGACATTTGGATCTACGGCATTTGAATATAGGTGACATATTCGGTGCCGATTTTCGAAGGTTCGAGTTAGGATCGTTTCATAAGTAATTGCATATAGTTATGTAATTATATCCAAAATTTGGATAAATTTATGCAATTTTTCCGGTGAATAATTAAAGAAATTTCCATAATTTTTTTGGTGAATAATTGCGGAATTTTCCTCAAATTTCTGAAAAAATTACGGAAATTGCAGCATTTTTTAGGTGAATAATTGCAGAATTTTCCGTAATTTTTTGAAAAAATTGCCGAAATTTCCGCAATTATTGAGTGAATAATTGTGGAAATGTATGCAATTGTTTGATATAATTGCATAATGTCTGTAATTATTTACTGAATAATTGCATAAGTGTATGCAATTATTCACTGAATAATTGCATAAGTGTATGTCATTATTCGGTATCTCAATTTTAGGGACCTAATTTACAAACTTTTTTTTTACTGGGGTTTTTGTGTATTTTGAAACTTATTAGGGACCTGTGCCAAACTGTCCCTAAATTAAATGTGGGGTAACCCTCTAGAACTCGTGACTGCAATCCCTACATTCTGAAGAACTCCGGTCTTCAAAATTCATCATCTTCAACATATCTTCACTTTCGAACTTATACATTGGTTCAAAGTGGTTTTAAGATAGGAATTATCCAAATCCAACCCCGGTTCCTTTACACAAATCATTGATTAAAAAGTTGTTAAGTTCATATGTGATTATCAATCATCAATTAATTTAATTCATCTTTTTATTCATTCATAAATATCTTAGAGGGACATATTTCTTTTAATTATTTCATTTAGCTTCTTAACAATATATGAAATCATTAAGCCTCATTTATCAAATCATTTGGTAAATTTAAATCTTTTTAATATTGAAATAATTTTAAATCAATTCACCTTTTTCTTAGGAAAATATTTCCAAATCATTCATTTAAATCTCATATTGGAAAACATTATTTTAAAGCATCCAGGCTTTCTCTTTGATTTGTTCCACCCCTCATATAAAAGAGAAAACAGAGGCCAAGTAAGTTCAGGGCACTAGTTGCTTCATTCTAACCTTAGTTACACTCCTTGTTTTACCGTTTAGATCTCATAGGCAGGAACAATGTACTAGTCTTTTCCACATACTCCTTTCATTTTTATAAATGATTTATAAAACTTCCAAATCAATTTTTAAAACAATTATTCATTTATTTGAAAACGCTTATAAAAGATTTAGGAAAGAATACTTAAGTTTAAAGCCATATTTTAAAAATTATTAAAAGCTGCTGCTAGTAGTGCTTTAAAGGATTATTTGGTAAAAACGTCTTTTCAATCATTTAGAAATTCATTTTTATAACTCAAATCTCTTTTAAAAGGTTTTAAAAGTTTTATAAAATTTATTTTTTACTTTTAAACATTTAAAAATATTCATTTTAAAACAATTTAAATTCAGAATATAAAATACAAAATTGTGAATTTTTTTGAAAACTTATTTTACTCGTATTTGAAAATTTACAAGATGAAGTCTTGGTTTTCTTTCTTCATTTATAAACTAAGGATATAATATTCCGAAAAATTTATATATCAAAGAATTCCAAGCTATTCTCCATGCTCTATACTCGTTTGAATTCTTCGGCATGAAATCGTGAACTACCATTACGCGACGCGTCTAGTTTTGACTTGTTTTTCAATTTCTTTTCAAACGTCCTAGCTACAATTTTTATGTTTATAAAACATTTCTAAACAATTTTAAACTCATTTTAACCAATACAATAATATTTCAAACTCATATTTCATTTCATTTCATATTATATTGTTATAATATCATTTTCAATATTTTTGGATATTTAATAACAAATAGAGACTAAATAACTCCGTACACATCTTTATATGGATTAATTCTCATTTAATTAATTATGGTTAATTACTAACCATTTCCATTATGATTTATCAACTAAGTTATTGACCATCTTAACATCCATATAAGCAACCACATTATCATCCAAGTTATCAAACCTATTAAACATCCAACACATTAACTTTTCATATCATTATACTTGAAATTATTAACTAATAAATTTAAATGTGAGTACTCACCTTAAATCAAACAAACTTCCTACCAACATTCTGATCATCACAAAACTTCACTTGACCATTGTTATCTTCAACTAATCAACTTCTATTCCACTAAGTCAATTTTTTCTTCACTTAAACATCACTTAGAACCACGCTTCTCTCTTCTAAACCACACAATCATCCTCCATCACCATCTTTTAGCTCACGTCCATCCTCCATCCCCTTTATTATGGTGTTCACAGCCGAAGCATTATCTCTCTTTCCTTCATCATTACTTCCATTTTTAGGCGTTAAACCATCTTCGCTAAGCAATATAAGAACTTTGGTTGAGTTTGATGGAGATTGGATATGATTTACATAGTTTTCTAAAAAGTTAGAGAGGAAGAAGCCATTAGAGTGCAGGGAATAAGAAGAAGAAAATGAAGAAGGAGATAATTTTTGAATGAATGAAAATGAAGAGGGTATTTAGAGGAAGAAAATATGTACAAAATATCTTTTGGTAAAAAGATCAAAATACCCTTTCCTTAACATTAAGTAAACTCCATTTTTCAACAGTTAATCTCGCCTTTCACTTCATAACTTTATGTCTTAATCACTTAAGCATTAAAAAATAAAGTAATGATTTTGTTGGATTTTGGATGTGATTGATTTGATGTTTGCTTTTTTACTTTTGTTAAATTACCTTACTTACTATTACTAATGATATTCTAGAATTTTTTAATGGTACGTAGAAAAGGTAAACATTTTGTTATTAAAATATATGTATACATATGTTAAAACATGTTAACAAAGGTGCAACAACGTTGCGAAAACTTATTTTGAACTAAAATGTTGATTTTGACAAAACGTGTTACGGTCACATTTTGACGTTTTTGTTTAACTATTTATTTATGTAAACAAAACTTGAAAATACATTTCTTATCATATTAAAATAAATAAAACAAGTTTATTTAGTTATAAAATCATATTAAATAATATTAAAATTCAATAATAAAATTACGACATCGATTTGTCAACGTGCGATGAATTTTGTACATTTTTATAAAACAAGTATATATGTTTATAAAACAATTATAAATCAAATTTCTATATTATCATATAATTATATAACCACTAAAAAGAGTTATTTACCATTTATAACAATTATTCAAATGCATATTAAATTTTATCAAAAATTGGCTTTTGTCAGTTTTACGACAAAACTTCAAAATCTATATTTAATTCTTAAAATAAGTTCATAATTCTAATTTTTCACATAACACATGATTATTAAGTTTGAAAATTATATATTTGAATATTTAAAATTAATTAAATATTCCAATAAAAAGTTATAAAATTACGGGTCATTACATACTTCCCCACTTAAAAGAATTTCGTCCGCAAAATTAAACCAAACCCAATAATACTTACTCAAAACAATCTTTAAACTAAACTTGGTATGATATCATAGATCATCCATATGTGATCTCTGATGCGATCTTTTATTCTGATACACAATTTTTCTTCCAAACTAGTATTGATCTTTCGATCCTCTAGTGCGGACTCTAATCAGGCTCTATGATCAGAAACCTTCGTTCTCCTTACATTGCTCTCAACTATGATAGAAAACTTAAGTACCTTATCATAAACCTTTATCAATGTTCATCGCCAAGAATCGAGTGATAAGTCCTCTTTTGGACAGGTGAGAACGCCTTAAAATTCTATACTTGAATCTTAGATCAAAATTGTTCGATGAAATGATCTACGTACCTCATATGTACTTACTAACATGCAAAAATCTTTATGAAAACTTTTATCGCTTGTTTTTTAAAGATATAATCACTTTAAATATTTATTTCCAAATAGTTTTCTTTAAAGGAAAACATTTCATCCCAAAGGAATCATTTCATTTTAAAAGATAATTTACCTTTTATTTTCAAAATTACAATCAACTTCTCTCATTATAATTAATTTCTTTTTAATTACCTAGATATTAACCTATCAAATAATAATTATCTTTTTAACTTAAGGAACATTATATGGATCAAGTAACTCCAAAATAATATCATGGAACCAGGTACTACCAATAGTATTTTATATCTCCTTAAGAAGAAGGGTAATACTTAAGAGAAGTGTTTACAATCCGAATATATCTCTTGCTCATTTTTAGTTATTTTTGAGCCACTCAAACAAGTTATCATTTAAGACTCTTACTTTTCAAATTTCTTATTTGAAATTCCTTTTCAAAAACTCCATTAGAGATATTTTGTTTATAAAACCCATTTTATAAATTCCTTTCATTAAATCATCTTACTTTAACTAACTTCGGTTTTAAATTTCATAATTCTTTTCCAAAATACCCAAAAATTAATTTATTAAAATTTATAACATATCTTTTATATCATTCATTTTCAAAATCATCGTTTTTTGTGTAAAATACATATTTAAACTAAATGCTTATTTTATTATCATATATAAATTCATTAATTTAACCAAAAATTATTATCAAACATCTTATAGTCAAATCATGAAACTTAATTCATAAGATGTTCGTTCAATCAACAAATGGTAATAACTGAATATTATTATCACCTTAAACATAAACTGACACACCTAAATATATATATCTTTCAAAAGATATTCGTTTATACATAATCCTTTTAATTTTCAAACGAGGATTGGAGTTCTTAAAATTCCACTTTATCAAATGTAAATCTTTTACACTTCGAACATAATATATCAACCCTAAAAGATTTATTTCCTTTCTCTTTGCATTCCTTTTATTTTTCTATCCTTACACAGAACTACATAATGCCTTTCTTTACTGTATCTATGACAGAAGATGCTAGAATAAGATTCTAGTTTTAATTTCTCCTCTACCACTTTTTGTGCACACATTCTTTGTGCTTGCTTTGTATTTTCCCATAACTCATCACCCAGCATAAAATAAGACATTCTGATCTAAATAATAAACTGAGTTATTATCAGAAGTTTCATACCATTAATTTCTTGACTTATCAAAATTACTTTATTCATTCTTGTCCATATCTAAACTAGCTTTGATTGTACAATGATAAGAAGAATAATTTACCAAATTTTCGATGCCATTCTTCTAAGCCAACATTTGATCGATATTTAGAAGATTATTCCACCCATCACTACACAGATAATGACCTTATTCTTGGAATTTTCCAAAGGGATAACATCTTATAAGTTTTCCATATCAGATAAATATTTATACTCTTATGTGTATATATATGTGAAATATACTGCTTTTAAAACGTTGTGTCGATTGTTTAAGGGTTTAGGAACCTTTATCGATATCGTGGCATCCTACGTACCGACCAGAATCTATAAACCACTCGATAGATAAATCGACACAAAGCATTTTTGTATCAAATAACAAATACACACTCATATATATAATACTCTCTAACTCATAATAAGGTGTTAGTAACCCCATCTCTAATGAGTCACTCATTCTAGGGTATATTAACCCAATATATAATGAGTTTTACCACACCAAAGTCTAGGTGTTCACTCAATCTAAGCTAGGTTACCAAATGTAACGACCGAGGATTTTATACCCTCGAAAATCGACACTAATAAATCCTCGTGTCGCAAATCCAAATGCAGGAAGGCCTAATTATTAAGGAAAAAAGAATTAAGAATAAAGTAGAATCTCAGACGAATGGAATAACATGTATTATTTCAATATTTGATCTTTACAGTAGAATTTTTTTAATATGATATTGAAGTCTAATCTGGATTTAGCCTGGACGGTTATAAACCCCTGTCCTTACATATGTTGATAACCAAAAAAAATTGTAGTATGTGTAGATAACAGAATACATCCATACGTAGATGAAGATCTCCAGCTCTCCTTTGGAAACTGCAAGCATCTTCAACTAAACTTGAAACTACTTGGATCTTACCCGAGTATTAAAAACACTCAGATTAGGCTTGATAAACCAGCATGAGATACTCGAAATTTTAAATGTATAGATCACGTTGATGTAAATCAATAAGTTTAGAAAGAAAGGTATCTCATAAGACCACGTCCATACATAAATACGGTTGAGCTTTTATATTACGATAACCAAAATACTTTATACTGAAAACACACTATATTATTCCTAATGACATTGGTTTGAAAACATTTTTCAAATACATATATACACAATGAAAGTACCAATACCCGGACTAAGTCTATGGTAATATATTTGGAATAGGTCAAAGGGATATACCTGGATGGAATATATGATACCAAAAGTGGTAGCTAAAATGTTTGCAAAGCATTACAGCTATTTTAGGACTACAATCAAAACCGTAAAGTTTGTAGTGGAATTAGAGTTCCAACATGATAGGGAACTAGTGGCCTTTTCCTTCGATCCATGGATAGCAAACATAGTTCCCATGATGTCTTTATTGCATTTCTCACGCAAGCCACTTCGAACTGCACTTGCTACACTGCCAATATCCAGTGGCCTTATCGCTTCTCACAAGCAAGCCACTATATTAAAATAAATGCCTTGGGGATCCAGATTCCACTAACTCCTCCATACTCATACAACCAATAGCCTGAATTATATGTCCTGCAGACCACATAATTAGCCGTATCCTCTCCGGGATGTGAGGTTCATGAGGCTACACTAAAGTTTAACAAATCCATGCATTGCTACTGATGCAGCGCACTATGATTGCGATAGGTCGCTTGGAATAAATCGTTCTCGACCTAGGCATAGCGAGTTATGGGATAGCGAGATAAGAGAAGAAGGAGATGCAACACCAACTGCCAACGACCTATGTGTTGAGTAACGCAACGAGTTACAACCTAGCGAGGTATCAAGGTTGTGTAGTGAAGTGAGTTATGCAGGGAAAGGGGAACCAGCGACCTACGATAAGTCGCTCAACTTTAGGTCGCCAACTCATTAGACACAAGTTCATGTGGCAGTAATGTTTGTTTAGGTCGCTCGAAGATTTCTGGAAGCCACTTGTTTAGGTCGCTTAAGCGAGATAACGACCTTATGCCGCACGAAGCTAGCCGCTGTTGGTTAAGTCGCGTATGTGCTGTGTTGCTTAGATCGCGACTTGTGTTCTGTTGTTAAGTCGTTCACTGTTATGTCGTTATGTGTATATGTTGAGTCATTATTTGTTAAGTCGTATACTGTGTTGTATGTACTAGGTCGTTTACTTGTTGTAACTTGTATTTTGTTAGGTCGTTTAATCTGTTAGGTCGTTAACGACCTATATTAGATCGGTAAAGGATGTGTTGTGTGAGTTGTAATCTCTATAAATAGCGGGGCTGTGTCATTTGTAAAAGGAGTTGATTTTTGAATAAAACTTTGTTTGCGTGCTATGTGCCTCTTTGAAATTGGAAGTTGAGCGCTGTCTCCTTTCTCCATTTGCGATATTCGAGTGCGCTCGAATCAATGGATTTGAAGTCGATTCATGGAATCTCGTGCGCGAGATCAACGTAGAAGAATCGTAGATCTTTTAACACGGTATCGTGCGCTATCAACGTGTTGGAGATAGCTATAATTCGGTATCTCTCGAGATCAACGAATTTGGGCATTCGGTATTTTTCAATCCATCGATTTATCTTGTTTAATCTAATCGTTTCTTCGATTAGTTTAACGCGAAATCTTCATTTCGTCGTCATCGTTATATCCGCTGCGTCAGCTTGGTATCAGAGCTTGGCTTATCCAATCATAGCTAAGCCGAGTCCTTGGATCCAAGAAGAAGAGTTTGAAGTGTTGGAGTTTGAGATCCGAGCTATAAGAAGGAGTTGTGCATCACTTTTGTAAGTGCAGGCTGAGAGTTACATTGTCAAGCCGAGAGTGGGAGTTGGAGTCGTGCATCAAGTCCTTTGTTCAAGGCCGAGAGTTAAGTGTGCAAGTTGAAGAGTTGTTAAAGATTCTACAATGCCGCCAAGAAGAGCTAACCGTCATCAGAATATTGAAGATTTATATAGGAGACAAGAAGCCGAGCAAATGGAACAACGAATCAATGAAAAGTTTGATGAAGGCATTGGCAAGTTAGAGAAATTGATGATCGATATGAATCAAAGTCAAAGGAGAAGATCACCAATCTTGAACCATGGAGGAAACAGTGTTTCGCCATCGGTTACGGAAGCGAGGAGGGTGTCGCCACAATCTTATCGAAAACTAAGAGAATCATCAGTTTCAATGAGACGAGAACATCACGAGTATAGACATGAAGGGAGAAGAACTCCACGTGAGTCTGGAGATGAACCATATCATGATGATGAAAGACATAGTAGAAGAGATATGTATAATCATAGAGAAGTTGATGGTCGAGATCGATATAGACGTACATTTGATTTTGATTAAGATGGCGATAGAGGGAGATTCATTATCGAGATCGAGACCAAGTCCAAAATCACTACGGGATGTTGAAGATGATCATCGATGGGAGTCGGGGATGAAAACAGAAATTCCATAATTCGAAGGTGGAATGGTAGCAGAAGAATTTCTGGAATGGTTATCTAATGTTGAAGAAATTTTTGACTTCAAAGAAGTTCCTGAGCATCGAAGAGTTAAGTTGGTTGCTACTCGTTTGAGAGGGAGAGCTTTGGCATGGTGGCAGCAAACTAAACTTACACGGGAAAGAATGGGGAAGTCGAAAATTGAGTCATTGGAGAAGACGAAGAAGTTGATGAGAGCTACTTTCTTACCGTATAATTATCAATCTCTTATGTGTCAGCGATTGCAGAACTTGAGACAGGGAACAAAGTCGGTGAATGATTATGCAGATGAATTTTATCAGTTGATTGCCATGAATGACATCATGGAGACAGAGGAACAATTGAACGCTAGATTTGTTGGAGGGTTGAGAATGCAAATTCAAGATATGGTGAATATGTTTGATCCTAGATCTGTTGTTGAAGCACACCAAAAAGCTCTAGCTTGGGAGAAGCAAGGCAGAAGAGGAGGTGGTGTGTTTACAAATTCCAACAATCAAATGAAAAGAGTTACTAGCAACACTAACATTTCCAAAGCTGTTACTAAACCGGTTTTTAATGAAGTTGCTAAGGCCAAGGTCAATAGTAGTATCAAATGCTTTAATTGTCAGGAGTTTGGTCACAAGAGCAATGAATGTCCGAAGCCTAAGAAACGAGTAATGGTTGCTGAGGTTGAGGATGAGGATGCAGAAGCAGAATGTTTTAATTCACCACAAGATGAGGAGGAAAAAGAATTGTCAGGAGACGAAGGGTGTAATTTAATGATGAGGAGATCTTGTTTGACACCAAAGCAAGAGGAGGAGTCTAGTTGGTTGAGGAGTAATATCTTTTAGTCGACGTGCACTATTCAGGGGAAGGTTTGCAAGTTTGTCATCGATGCGGGAAGCTATGATAACATCATTTCTTAAGAAGCCGTAAAGAAGTTGGCGTTAAAGACAGAGAAGCATCCAAAACCTTACAAGTTAGCGTGGTTGAGAAAAGGTGGGGAAGTGAAGGTTTGTAGAAGAGCTTGTGTAACTTTTTCGATTGGGAAGAAATACAAAGATGAAATTTGGTGTGATCTGGTGGATATGGACGTATATCATTTGCTGTTGGGGAGACCATGGAAATATGATAGAGCTGTGCAACATGATGAGTGGGCTAATAGCTACAGTTTCATGTTTGAAGGCACCAAAATCACTTTTGTTCCTGAAAAGCGACAACAAGAAGGAAGCAAGTTGGAGGAGACTGAAGAACTGAAGACTTTGCTATCTTTGAAGGAGTTTGTTATAGAAGTCGAAGATGAACCTGAAGTTTTTTTGTTGATCGGACGTGAATGTAGTGAGGAGGTGGAGATTCTTGAAGAAGTTAAACCAGTGCTTAAGGAATTTGAAGATGTATTCCCAGAAGAGCTGCCAAAAGAATTACCACCGTTGAGGGACATTCAACATCAGATTGACCTTGTACCGGGAGCAGTGTTACCACATAGACCACATTACAGAATGAGTCCGAAGGAACACGAGGAATTGAGAAGGCAGGTGGAAGAGTTGCTTGAACAAGGACGCGTACAATAAAGTTTAAGTCCTTATGCAGTACCAGCTTTGTTAGTGCCGAAGAAGGATGGGACTTGGAGAATGTGTATAGATAGCCGGGCACTTAACAAAATAACTGTCAGATACAGTTTTCCGATGCCAAGACTTGATGATCTGTTGGATCAAATCAGTGGGTCTGTAATCTTTTCGAAGATTGATCTTAAGAGTGGTTATCATGAGATTCGAATTAGACCAGGGGACGAATGGAAGACAGCATTCAAGGCGAGGGAAGGATTATATGAATGGCTGGTTATGCCGTTTGGTCTATCGAATGCGCCAAGTACATTTATGAGGGTGATGAACCAAATTTTCAGACCATACATTGGGAAGTTTGTTATAGTTTATTTTGATTATATATTGATCTATATTGCGAGCACTGAAGAGCATGTTCAACACTTGCGGAAGGTGTTAATTATTCTTCATCAAGAACACTTTTACGCTGCAACAAAGAAACGTGTGTTCATGACGCATAGTGTTTTATTCCTGGGGTATGTTGTATCTGAAGAAGGAATTTAGGTGGGCGAAAGTAAAGTAGAAGTAATCAGAAATTGGCCATAACCCAGTACGATAACAGAAGTGTGGAGTTTTCATGGGCTAGCATCATTCTATCGAAGGTTTATTCCACATTTCAGTAGTGTGATGGCGCCTGTTACTGATTGTATGAAGGGCAAGCAGTTTTCGTGGTCGGAGGAAGCAGGATTTGCTTTTGAGTGAATCAAAGAACTTTTGACGTCAGCACCAATTCTAGTTTTGCCGGATTTCCAGTTACTATTTGAGTTACAGACTGATGCATCCAATGTTGGAATTGGAGGAGTGTTGAGTCAGAAGGGTCGACCAATTGCTTATTTTAGTGAGAAGTTTTCGGGAGCAAAGATGAGATATAATACGTATGATGTAGAATTTTATGCTATTGTGCAAGCCGTGAAACACTGGAGACATTACTTGTTTCATAAGGAGTTGTGTTATATACTGATCATGAGGCGTTGAAACATTTGCAAGGGCAGGACAAGATTGCAGCTAGTCATGCCTCGTGGATTGCATACTTACAGCAGTTTACGTTCATTGTGAAGCATAAGTCGGGAGTGACAAATCGTGTGGCAGATGCATTAAGTCAAAGGAATCATTTGTTGACTACAATGAGGGTTGAAGTGATAGGATTTGAAGTACTTCCAGAATTATTTATTGAAGATCCTTACTTTGCGATGTTTGTAGATGAAGTCAAGAAGGGAAAGACGAATGAGTTTTTGTTGGTGGATGGTTTTCTTTTAAAAGGAAATCAATTATGTATTCCAGATTATAGTTTGCGAATGAAGATTATCAAAGAATTGCATGAGGTAGGACATGTGGGAAGAGATCCTACTTTGCAGTTGATCTCACAATCTTATTTTTGGCCGTCAATGAGAAGGGAGGTTGAAAAGTTTGTTCAGAGGTGCCTTATTTGCCAAGTTTCGAAGGGAACCGCTACAAATGCTGGATTGTATAAACCGTTGCCTATACCTACTATGCCATGGGTGGATGTTAGTATGGACTTTGTGTTGGGTTTCCCGAGAACGCAACGTGGCAATGATTCTATCTATGCAGTGGTGGATCATTTTTCGAAAATGGTACATTTTATCGCTTGCAAGAAGATGGCAGATGCAATTAATGTAGCACAGTTATACTTCAAAGAGATCTATTGACTCATGGATTACATGAATCTATTATTTCGGATAGAGATACTAGTTTTCTGAGCCATTTTTTGGATGAATCTATAGAGAATGGTTGGGACAAAGCTGAAATTCAGTAGTGCTTATCATCCACAAACGGATGGACAGACTGAAGTTGTGAACAGATCCCTAGGTAATCTATTGAGATGCCTCGTAAATGACAATTTGAGAAGTTGGGATTCAAAGTTATGTCAAGCGGAGTTTGCACACAACCATGCAGTTAATCATAGCACGGGTTTCAGTCCATTCCAAGTTGTTTATTCAACTATTCCGAAGGGGCCATTGGATATATTGATAGTTCCATTTCAGAAAGGGATTGTTAAACGAGCTCGTGATTTGGTGAATGATTTGCAAGAATGCCACAAAGTTGTACAGGAATGATTGTCTAAGGCAAACGAGAAATATAAGCAATCCGTAGATATTAAACGACGGCAGGTTGACTTCAAAGAAGGAGATTTTGTGTATGCAGTGCTGACCAAGGATCGATTTCCTGTTGGAACTTACAACAAGCTAGCCGCTAGAAAGATTGGTCCTTTAGAGATTGTGACGAAGATCAATGAGAATGCGTATCAGTTAAGATTACCAAATGATGTTCATACCTCTGATGTTTACAATGTCAAATACTTGATTCCGTATCATGGGAAAGAGCCTGTCGAGGAAGAAGAAGGTGCAAATTCGAGGACGAATTCTTGTCAACCAGGGGAGGATGATGCAGCGCACTATGATTGCGATAATTCGCTTGGAATAAGTCGTTCTCGACCTGGGCATAGCGAGTTATGGGATAGCGAGATAAGAGAAGAAGGAGATGCAACACCAACCGCCAACGACCTATGTGTTGAGACGCGCAGCGTGTTACGACCTAGCGAGGTATCAAGGTTGTGCAGTGAAGCGAGTTATGCAGGGAAAGGGAAACCAGCGACCTGCGATAAGTCGCTCAACTTTAGGTCGCTAACTCGTTAGACACTAGTTCATGAGGCAGTAATGTTTGTTTAGGTCGCTCGAAGATTTCCGAAAGCCACTTCTTTAGGTCCCTCAAGCGCAATAACGACCTTATGCCGCATGAAGCAAGCCGCTGTCAGTTAAGTCGCGTATGTGCTGTGTTGCTTAGATCGCGACTTGTGTTCTGTTGTTAAGTCGTTCACTGTTATGTCGTTATGTGTATATGTTCCGTCGTTATTTGTTAAGTCGTATAGTGTGTTGTATGTACTAGGTCGTTTGCTTGTTGTAACTTGTATTCTGTTAGGTCGTTTAATCTGTTAGGTCGTTAGCGACCTATGTTAGGTCGGTAAAGGCTGTGTTGTGTGAGTTGTAATCTCTATAAATAGAGGGGTTGTGTCATTTGTAAAAGGAGTTGATTTTTGAATAAAACTTTGTTTGAGTGCTTTGTGCCACTTTGAAATTGGAAGTTGAGCTTTGTCTCCTTTCTCCATTTGCGGTATTCGAGTGCGCTCGAATCAACGGATTAGAAGCCGATTCGTGGAATCTCGTGCGTGAGATCAACGTAGAAGAATCGTAGATCTTTTAACACGGTATGTGCATGATCAACGTGTTGGAGATAGCTAGAATTCGGTATCTCTCGAGATCAACGAATTTGGGCATTCGGTATTTTTCAATCCATCGATTTATCTTGTTTAATCTAATCGTTTCTTCGATTAGTTTGACGCAAAATCTTCATTTCGTCGTCATCGTTATATCCGCTGCGTCAGCTACTCACAAAGCCACACTTTATTCTTCAAAAAAGCACATTCCACTTAGAATGTCACACTACCATTCCTTCGATCGCTATTGACTTCCATGAACATACGACCTCTGAGCTCGTACGTCTCAGAGTAGGGTGTTAAGCTAAGAGAAGTTGCCTTCCTTGCCGCCAAGTAGATGTACGTTTGTAAAAGTCAACGTTGTGATCTTAGAAATGAAATATAGCCATACAAGTTTGTTCTGGGACTAAACGAAACTGAAGGCACTCCTCCTACCACGTCCATCATTGGTAATCACCCCTAGGATTAGTAGAGAGTAGTCCTTGCATTATGAAGATTTCAATACATGATAACACCACTATTATAATAAATATCTCTATACTTGGGAGCTACCCAGAGAATGTCAACAAGCAGTCCTTCCGCTATGAAGATCTCGGACCTTTAAAACAACGAAGATTTTCAGAATGCGGACATCACTGCCATATAAATATAATGTGTGGTAAGCCCCTGGGACTCATGACAACAATCCTTACATTCTGATGATCTCGTTCTTCAAAAATCATCATCAACATATCCTCTCTTTCGAATGTATACATTGGTTCAAAGTGGTTTTCAGACAGGAATTACCCAAATTTTTCCCGGTACCTTCGCACTAATCATTGATTAAAAAGATGTTAAGTTCATATGTGATTATTAATCATCAATCAATTTAATTCTTCTTTTTATTCATTCATAAATATCTCGGAGAGACATATTTATTTTAAATTATTCCATTTATCTTCTTAATAGTATATGAAATCATTAAGCCTCATTTATCAAATCATTTGATAAATTTAAATCATTTTCATCTTGGAATAATTCTAAATCAACTCACCTTTTACTTAGCCAAATATTTTCAAATCATTCATTTAAATCTCATATTGGAAGACATTATTTTAAAGCATCTGGCCTTTCCCTTCGATCTGTTTGACCCATCATCTGAAATGGAAAACTGAGGCTAGGTAAGTTCATGGCACTGGTTGCTCCATTCCTAACCTTAGTTTCACACCTTGTTTTATCGTTTAGATCTCACAAGCGGGACAAATGTACTAATCTTTTCCGCACACTCCTTTCATTTTTGGAAATGATTTATAAAACTTCCAAATCATTATTTAAAACATTTATTTATTTAAAAACACATATAAATATTTGGGAAAGAATACTAAATATTAAAGTCATATTTTAAAAGTTATTAAAAACTGCTGCCAAAAATGCTGCGGATGGTGCTTTAAAGGTTTATTTGATAAAAACTCTTTTCTATCATTTAGAAATTCATTTTTATAACTCAAATCTATTTTAAAAAAATTTAAAAGATTAGTAAAATTCATTTCATATTTTTAGACATTTAAAAATATTCATTTTACATTGATTTCAAATTTGGATTTTGATCTGCAAAACCATGATTTTTCTAAAAACTTCTTTTGCTCATATTTAAAAAATTACAAGCTAAAATCTTGACTTTCTTTCTTCATGTAAAAACTATGGATATAATAGTCCAGAAAATTTATATCTCAGAGAATTTTGAGCTATATTCCATTCTCTATACTCGTTTGAATTCTTCGGCGCGAAATCGTGAACTATCGTTACGCGACGCGTCTAGTTTTGTCTTGTTTTTAAATTTCTTTCCAAACTTCTTAGAAACATTTTATATTTTTATAAAACATTCCTAAATCATTTTAAACTCATTTCAACCAATATAATGATATTTCAAACTCATATTTCATTTCATTTCGTATTATAATATTATATTATTGTAATACCATTTTTAACCTTAAAAACGGTTTTTCTTCCATGGGAGAGAAACAAAAGATGAGTGATTTCACTAATGGGATCTTCCATACCTCTTCTACTTACTAAGCCTGAAACTGTTTTTCGGCCAACTCACTTCAAATCGAAACAGATTTGGGGAAATTGCGCTCTAATCCTATGCTCCGACTTTCGATTTGGGGATTTACTAGTAGCCTAAATTACTATAATGGAAACCATCCATGCTTCAGTACGATTCGCAAATTATATTCACTCTAACCCAAATCGAGATCCGAAGTTCAGCGAATCTCGCTTTCCATTATTGATTTAGGGGTCCGCGAGCATTTCTGAAGAGTGTATTCTTAGATTACCTTAGTTTTTGTTTATTCAAGGTACGAAATCGGAGAAATTTTTAGCCAAATTTTTGTTGATTGAGCATCAGTTCGCAAATGGAGAATCTTTCGCCTAAGATTCATGTCTCCTTGACCTAGCGAGATTCAAGGGCAACTAAACAGTATTCAGGGTTGTGTAAGTCTTTTATCAATGAGTCGATCTGATGTTCTAATCATCAAAAAGGAGACTAATGGTTTTTTTAGATTTTTTTGGTTTGGAATGACTATCTGTTGATGAGGTACATGTGATTACAGTTTCTTCTTTGTACTTGGTTCCTATTTTAAGTTTGGCAGCCCATAGATTCATGACATTAGTTTTCGGCATGTATGAAATTTTTAGGCACAACAACATTTTCGATCTTTAGTGCCTAAGCTATTGCTTTTTTGAGATCTTGTTTGGCACATGGATTTATGAGTTTATTAAGATATATGTGATGGTGGTCAACTTCGGTGCTTCAAAATCACCATACGATATGTAAAATATCCATTTGTTTTCACTGATCAGGACTGGACTGCAATGTCAAAGTAATTTTCGGTAATGCTACATCGATAAGAGAAATGGAAGTTGGCTATCATGGGTGATTACAATGTATGAGCCGATGACAAAGGTGGTTCCACCTTGTGGTCCTTTCCGAAGGCTCGTGCACACCAATTGGAGAAGAAGGTTTCACATGATGGGCCATTAATCATATTTATCAGCAACTTGAACATCCCACAGAGCTGATGATTTGATTTAATACTACTATTTCCTATGATTCTTGAAAATGTTGAAACTCCCAATGTTCCTAAATAGGTAATGGATAAATGATCTAAGGTTGTGGTTGTAGGGTGTTAACGCTTAAATTTGAACGCTAACACCCCGGTGTGTGAAGTGTATTTGTGAAAGCACCACCCGATAGATCGGGAAAGAATTATAAGTAAGGAGATTGCAGAAAAGCAGTAAAAACACAAGTTTTATAGTGGTTCGGCCCAAAATCAGGCCTACGTCCACTTAGATTCTCTTTATTGCTGATATGAGTACAATTTATATCACTTTCTTCAATTACAATTAACTTCAGACAAATAGTTCAAACTCCCATGAAGAATAATCTTTCCAATTCATCTTGAATGATTGTGATTCTTCTTTGAAGTGTGTAATAGCGTCCTTGGAGTTTGGAGTGCTTGGAGTGCTGCTTGAGTTGAGAAAATGGCAGAGTAACGGTGCTTCGAGAATTAGCCCAAAAGGGTCCCCTCCACATTGAATGTGGCCATGTATTTATAGGCAAATTTTTAGGCTGGAACTTTCAAGTCATGAGTCGTGACCGACTCATCATGAGTCGTGAGTCGTGGCCGACTCATCGTGAGTCGTCTGCGAGTCAAAAGTTGCCGTCTAAGATGAGGCGACCCTGGTCTTCTACACAGCAGCTTCAGGTTGAGTCATCAACGAGTCATCATGTACGACTCATCTTAAGTCGTAAGTCATCAACGAGTCATCCCCTTGCAGCATGATTCTGAGCTTGTCTCTGAGTCGTGTGTCGTGAATTGACCTATCTTTTGAGTCGTAGCTGCCTTAGGTCATAGACTCCTTAAGTCGTAAGTCTTTTGAGCCATAAGGTTTTATGACTCGGATCTCTCCTTGGGTCGTTGAGTCGTTAATGAACTTGAGTCGTAAGGTTTTATGAACCGTTCATCTCCTGAGTCGTAAACCCAATGGAATACTTAAGGGCCTCGAATGGATGAGTCGCGACCAAATGAGTCGGTCTTTGATGAGTCGGAGCCAGGTCAGATGAGTCGGTGATAGAATGAATCGTGAGGTTTCTTGAGTCGGCAGCTTAATGAGTCGGCCTGTATCATTGAGTCGCTACTAGTTGAGTCGGGGATTCTTTGAGTCGGTCCTTTCCTTAAGTCGTGAGGTCTCCTAAGTCGTTAGGCACCTTAAGTCGTAGGTCGTTTCAAGTCTTATCCCGTTGACGCCTCTAAGTCGTAGGCCTTTTAGCTCGTATGCTGGAACGGGGTTAACATTTGCCCCTCGAAGCACACGCTTAAGTCGTAAGTCGTGTGCTTCGACTCATCATGACCCGTGCCGAGTCGAGTCCCAACATTTCCAGGTATAAAAATGCTTGAGTCGCTTCTCCTCTTTCTCACTTCTTATTACTTATCCCAGAGCCGCATCTGCCATTAGAGACCTTTCAACCTTTCGAAGGTGAATCCAAGTTAGCTGATTATCAATCCATCCTTTCCACTACATTGCGTAAGTGATTTCGAACTTCAATCCAACAACGTCCATTGCTAAGGCACAAATTTTCGCTTCCTGTTCCCAAATCACCGCCGCATGTCTCACTTGGGCTTTGATTTGAGTTGTGAACGATTCTGATCATTGTTGGCTACGTTGTTGTTGTGATCCTCTAGATTATAGCATCGCCCTTGATTCGTGGCAGCTTCATAACAGTTTTGGATCGGCGTTTGATAAACTGGTGGGATAAATGAGTAATAGGCTTAGTTGAGGAGTTTGCATTCCAGACCTACTTCACGACTTTATCGTCTTTTGGATCTTCCGACTTAAGGATTTTCCGCAATCTCAATTGCACACGGCTTAGATTTTAGGTTGTATTGGTTGTCTGACGACTTACAACTTCGGTTGTACGAGCGACCCAGTCCTTTGAATTTGTTACACGACCTATTCTTTAAGCCATGCACGACTTAAGCCTTGAGTCGTGAACGACTCAGCACTTGGCTATTTTCCATTCTGAGCTGCTTCTTGCGACTTAACCATGAACCGACCTAACGTACACCATGACTAAAGCCGTAAGTCGTGCCAGAGATAGGACTTGGAGATTTTCCCACTGTTTTTATGACTTATGACTCAAAGCTCTTAACTCGTAGGAAAGATTCTTGAGTCGTTGATGAGTTAGGACTTGTATGGATTTTGTTCGAACTTTGAACCATTGCATGGTATTTGAACCGTTGAACCCTATTGCGTTCATTGACGGGTTACCTTGACTTGCAGGCTAACAATCTGTCCAACACAATATTTACAGAAAATTGGGACGAATATATTGCCATTGACTGCCCACATCAAATGACAGATTAGCTTATAGCAGATAATCAATTTAAACAAATTATGTGAAAGAAGTGCTCTAAATCAACAAATCCAAGTAGAATGCTAAAGCAATATTGAAACAGTCAACTGAAATTAACCGGTTTGCACTAACACCACACCTGAACTTTTAAGTTAATAAGTCCTGAAATTTGGTAGTCAACCAACTGCCAACTAGCTTAACTTCAGTTATATTTACTTGTTTATTTTCATTAGTTCTGCACAACATTTCACACTTTTAGGAAACGTGTACCTTCGCATTTGAACATCCAGTTGCTTGTGTAGAATGACCTCTCATCAAGAAGAGCCGATGGACCAGGCTGAAGATGTCTTTCCAGTAGCCATCCCTATAGACAACCCTCCGGAGAGGACATCCACAACTTTGAATCAGCGGGCATTTAACCAACTGCGCGTCCAGTTTGGCATTGATGATGCCGACATCTTATTTCCGGGGCCAAATGACACTGCTGACAATCCTCCCTACGGCTTTGTTGCAGTCAATCGCCAAATGTGCTTAAGTGGGGCGATTCCTCCTTTTAACGACTTTCTCCAACAGTTCCTGCTTCGGTTGTCTATCTCTCCATTCCAATTACACCCCAATGGCTACGCCATTCTGATGGGGTTATGTGTTCTATCCAGGAGAGTTTTGGATCGGTTACCAAGCTTCGAGGAGATCTGCTATTTTTGCTCATTCACGAAAACTAAAGACCATCCCTCCATCGTGGTTGTAAGAAGCGCTCGAAATCGCAAACTTATTACTGATCTCTCCGAAAGCGCTCACGGATTTTTGAATCAGTTTTTCTTCGTTCGCTGCCCTCCAGGGTTTTATGCCATCTGGAGAGTGGGAAGTAAGATTTCCTGTCTCTACTTTTTCCGTTTTGAAACTTTCTCGAGATCTGAACTCTCAGCTGCTAATTTCATTCTTTCTTTTCCTGTTTTTAGCACTTCCTCTCCCTTCTAGAGATCCGATTCATAAACAAGTTTTCGAGAGGTTGAGTGCCGTGGCTGCGGAAGAAAGGAGCATAAAATTTCTGCTGAAGGATGAATTTTTACACCAATACGGGCTTCTACATGCTTCTCGTTCTACGCATGCTCATGAAGTTCCAACAGAAGTTCCTGATTCCCCGACGAAAACTCCTGACGCCCCGGTTACTGTCGAACAACTCGCATCAAAAGAGTCTAATATTGAAGCTTCATTGGTGAAGTGTTCCACTTCTACCGACATTATGGGGTCATCCAGTAAGACGGTGCTTGCCCCGATCGAGGAAGAAGAAGAACCTTCACAGCCTCTCGGGGGATTAGCTGATGTAGGAATTGAGAAAACAAGTCCCACCAAGCATGGTGGTGACGATGTTTATGAGGGGTTGAGCGACATAATAGTGACTTCGCAGGAGCTTTTTAGAGATGACGTATCTAAAACTATCTCTCCTGTAATTGAGGCGACGTCTCTTCTTCGACAAACGCCAACACAAACATCAACTCCTCATACCCAAGCTATCATCACCTCTACACCAAAGAGTGGTTTGTAGCTTAATGCGTGTAGCTTGCACATCACACAACACTTAGGATTTTGGCATTTGTTCACATTTAACTTCTTTTCTCTGGAAGTTTTTAAGACTTGTTATTTTTGCCTTTCAGATTCCTCTATGGGGCGCAGCGGCAGCGGTTCTTATTACAAAGACTTTCGACGCTATGGAGGGCATGGCAGCTATGATTACAAGCAATACTATACCGATTCCAGAGAGACCAATGAGCAGAGAGCTGCGCGAAAAGCTGAAGAGAGGAGAAAGTATGAAGAACGCCACGAGGGAGCAGGCACGCGATACGAATCCTTCCCAAGGGGTGACGATTCCCATAAACGTAAAACGCATGATGATAGGGGGAAGAGCCATATTGAGGATTCGAGAAAGCGGACCAAACTTGGCGAGGAACACGCGCCTGTGACATCTGAGAGACCTGGCGCCTCAGTTTCTACTGACATCCCTTCCAAATCTCCTGCTCTTGAAGGAAGTGCCATTCAAACACTCCTCAACAGGCCTTCGTACCATGTTGAAAGGGGCCCCCCGACTTTGCAGAGCCGATTCCCGAATTGGTGTTTGAGGGGGGTACGCTTCGACCTTGATTTGGTCCCCATCGACAAAGAAGCCATGTACAGAAATCTCGATGCTGTCAGGCTTGATATTGACAGAATGTCTGGATGGCAAAAGCTTGTTGATGAACTTCAAAGAGTTAATCGGGCTAACATCGAAGCAATGCTGACCATGGAAAATGATAAATCAGAGTGGCAGAAGATTCTTGACCAACACAACGTTGAGATGAAGGAGATAGCCGAATACAATAAAAAACTCGAAGCCGAAGTAAAGCAGCTCAAAGATGATCTTGCCTCTTCTACTAATACTTACACCCAAAGAGAAGAGGTATTGCAAAAACAAGTGCGAGATGCGCACGCCAGCCAGAGGGACGCCGAAGCTAAAGCTGAGAGGCTAGAGCAAGCTGTAGAGAACCACCGCACTGATGTCACCCAGTTGCAGAATAAACTGAGCGCCCGGGACATGGAGATTGAAGCGCTAAAAGCCCAACTTGCTCAGACCGAAAAAGATCGAGATGAGGCCATGGCTGGTAAGATTGCAGCCGAAGAAACTGTTCAGACCATGGAAACCGACATCAATTCGACTTTATTCGATTTTTATGTACACTGTGTCTTGGGACGCGGCAGCCTCTCTTTTCTTGGTCCTAAATATGAAATCACCCTGGCCGAGGTGTGGGAAGCTGCTCTTAGCATGTTTAAAGACGCCGGGTATGGCGATGAAGATTTTGAGGCGCGTTACCTGGATGAGGAAGCTCGCGCTGCTCTTGTGAAGGGGCAAGAACAACTTGCTAGGATGAGAGCTGGAATGGCGGAAGAGGAACATTCTGGAAAGGAATTACCACTTACTCCCTCTGTCCAACCTCCAGTTTCTCCCGTGGTTGACATCACGGGTTCTAGCTCCTACACTCCGCCTGCGACTAAGATAGTAACTGAAACTACAAGTGCACAAGGCGGGGATGAAGGCGGTGAAAGCAACGAAGCGCAGCGATATGAAATCAGCATCAGAGATCCAACTGCCCCAGGTAAACTTGACACCGGACCAGTCCAAGTGGTGAACTGCTCGTTTGCTCCTTGTGAACTTGACGATCTTCTTGATTATTTTTCGAATTTCAATGAATTCCCGACTTTTGATTATTCTTCAAATGTCAATGAATTCCCGACTTTCGACGAGCCGTCATCCCCTCTCTTTTCGAAAGATACTGATATTTTAAGTTTTTTCTCCTTTGTAGTGAAAGCACCGAGCCAAACTCAAGCTTCTTCTCCCCCGGTTATCCTTCCTTCATCTCTTCAAGTGGCGCCTCCTTCTGCCTCGCAACCTGGATCACAGGAGGAACAAATAGAGGCTCTTCACGGCTTGGATGATCCCATCGCTTCGCAAGAGCAGAAAGATGAGAGACCTGAGGGAGGTGACATTTCCCCGGAACGGACTCCTTCTGACGACATTGTTCTATCAAAACTTGTCACTCCGGGGAGTGAGTCTTCCTCACAAAGGAGAGAGAAGCGTGGGACATCAAAGAGGAGGGGGAAGAAAATCACCGCCACTAAAGAGGAGCCGGAAGTTGAACCGGTTACACCTGCCTCTCCTACTTCCCTTATAACCACTGGCCGACCTGAAAAGCTGGTTATTCGACCGAGTAAAGGGTCCAAAGGAGGGAAGAAGAAGTGAAGATTTTAGCTTTTTTCCTTTTGTATGAACTGGCCGAGAGTTGTGCGGGTACCGGCCCCCGCTTTTATTTTGAAACCTGTATCTGCATTATAGTTGAATAAAATGATTCTTCGTTTGTACAAATTTCTGTTTGAATTTGAGAATGCATTTACTATTTATTTTTGCACAAGTTTGTTTATATAGTGTTGCAGCGGGCTTATGGTATGTTGCTTGAGTATTACTCTACTGATGCATCTATACTACTATACCATGTTGCCCCCATACCTTAAGCTTGCTGCAATATTTTACACTTCGAGGGGACTTGCACTCTTATTTGCTAAAGAATAATTATTTTATTCTTTAAAGAAAATTTTTATAGAGTACAACTCCCTTCGTATAAGTTTTTACGCTTTGTCGTTCGAAGAAATCACTTTTTTCTTTTGCTTACGTGCATATTTCACCAAGTGAATTCCTCTATGTGGTAAAGCGGACCTCTGAAGGGTACTTTAACTTCTTTTCTTTTTACGATCATTTCCCATAGTAGGCAAATTACTTTTCCTTTGAAAGTTAAAGTACGCTTTTGATGAGGATTTTTTTTTTATATATAGAAAGTTGTACCTCTGAGGAGGGATTTTTTCACGTTTCAACACTTGGAAGTTTTATTTCAATCTCGGTGAAACGTGTACCTCCAAAGAGTTATGCCTTAGAAATCCTTTTCACGTTTCCACACTTGGAAGTTTTATTTCAATCTCGGTGAAACGTGGGTTTCCGAAGAGGTCTTTCTTCTTAATTGTGTCCCCGGGAGGGGGTTGTACCTCTAAGGAGGGATTTTTTACGTTTCAACACTTGGAAGTTTTATTTCAATCTCGGTGAAACGTGTACCCCCAAAGAGTTGTGCCTTCGAAGAAAGCCTTTTCACGTTTCAACACTTGGAAGTTTTATTTCAATCTCGGTGAAACGTGTGCTTTCAAGAAGGTCTTTGTTTTTGCATTTCAACTTTGGTGAAGTGAAATTCCGAAGAGCGGTTGTTACACTTCAACTCCTGGCGAAATGTGCCTCCGAAGAGGGCTTTTATTTTGTTTACATTTCAACTCTGGTGAAGTGAAATTCCGAAGAGCGGTCACAACACTTCAACTCCTGGTGAAATGGGCCTCCGAAGAGGGCTTTTATTTTGTTTGCATTTCAACTCTGGTGAAGTGAAATCCCGAAGAACGGTTATAACACTTCAACTCCTGGTGA
The DNA here is from genome assembly GCA_030765085.1 of Allium cepa. NCBI lineage: Eukaryota > Viridiplantae > Streptophyta > Magnoliopsida > Asparagales > Amaryllidaceae > Allium > Allium cepa. The sequence continues at coordinate 769,942,940 of CM060937.1, read as the reverse complement.
AATGGGCCTCCGAAGAGGGCTTTTATTTTGTTTGCATTTCAACTCTGGTGAAGTGAAATCCCGAAGAGCGGTTATAACACTTCAACTCCTGGTGAAATGTGCCTCAGAGAGGGTTTTCATCGCCTGGAAGTTACTCTCTCATGGTTGGAGGGTCATGACTCCTCCAATCTTTTTTGTTGAGTAGAGAACTTTCTTTTTTGTGGCGTATGACCCATTAGAGGTCTTTTATCCTCCGAAGAGTTGCGCCTCCGAAGAGGACTTGTGCTGCTGATGGTAGCTTTGGTTGTTCCTTTGTTCACTTGCTTATGCCTTTTCAGCGATCCCCTCTTTTTTTTTTTTTTTTTTTTTTTTTTTTCTTTTCAAGTTTTCATCCCCCTCTTCTCGCAAGTGGCTTGTTTAATCCAAGGAAATGTACTTCATTGCCAGGCAAGTTCGTGAGAACGGGCACTAGCTTCCTAATTGGATGTTTGTTTGTTCAAACAATCTCAATTTATCAGCAAGGGCTCGTTTCTATCGAAATCATTAGCCGTTCAATTGAAGTATTTCCTATCTAGGATTTGAATTCGGGGTCTTTGAGACTTGAAATTTGTTTGTTGAATGATGGTGAGAATCGCTCGGTCTTATTATGCGCAAGTTTCATTTCCATTGTCTGCAAAAATTTAAATTGACATTTCAGCAATACATTTTATGTATTTTTATATCAAAAACAAAGCAAACATATAATGATAATAAGGAACACAAGATTTATAGTGGTTCGGCCATGAAATTGGGCCTACATCCACTTTATATTCTTTCATTATTTACTTGCATCAGTTTCACAATTGCTTTCAATTACAAGAATCATACATTCATAATTCTTTTTACAATGTTTCAACAAAATTTTCAAGTAAAGTATGGACGCAAGTGGTTGCTGTTCCATGCCCTTGGAATTTGATCTCCATCAACAGTGGTGAGCTTGAATGTGCCGTCGAGAAGCTTCTGACCTATTACATATGGTCCTTCCCAATTTGGCCCAAACACACCTGTCGCGGTCATAATTCTTTTCAGGACTAGATCTCCAATTTCAAAGCTGCGTTGACGAACTTTGGAATTGAAATGTCTGGCTATCCTTTGCTGATGAGCTGCAACTCTGAGGTTAGCTTCATCTCTTTTTTCATCAAGGAGATCCAGCGCTTCAAGTTGCAGCTTTTCATTTTCTGCTTGATTGAAATGGATTCTTCTGTGTGAAGGGACCTCTGTTTCAACCGGGATCATTGCTTCCGATCCGTATGCTAACGAAAAAGGAGTATGCCCAGTTGCAGTTTTGTGAGTAGTTCTGTATGCCCATAGTGCAAGTGGTAGTTTATCGACCCAACCACCTTTTGCTCTTTCGAGTTTCTTTTTGATGGTTGATTTGATGATCTTGTTCACTGCTTCCACTTGCCCGTTTGCCTGCGGATGAGCTACTGCCGAAAAGCTTTTCTGGATTTTGAATCGTTTGCAAAAATCCTGGAATTCCACGCTTTCAAACTGAGTACCATTGTCTGTGATTATTTTCTGAGGCACACCGTATCTGCAAATGATATTCTTGGTCACAAAGCTTATCATTTTCTTAGAAGTGATAGTAGCCAATGGTTCAGCTTCAGCCCACTTAGTAAAATAATCAACTGCAACAATAGCATATTTAATCCCTGATTTAGCAGTTGGTAGCGGCCCGATGAGATCCATTCCCCAAATTGCAAATGGCCATGGACTGACCATCTGTGTGAGTTCGGTAGAAGGTGCTCTAGGAATTTTGGCATATCTTTGGCACTTGTCACATTTTTGGGAGTAATCTGTGGCATCCCGATTAATTTCTGGCCAAAAATATCCGTATCGGAGAATTTTCTTTGCTAGTGTTTGACCACCTGAATGATCACCGCATTCTCCTCCATGCACTTCAGCTAGGATTGTTTTGGATTCTTCCCGGGATACACATCGAAGCAATGGCATTGAGAATCCCCGTCTGTATAATCGGCCATCCTGAATTACATAGCGAGAGGCCTTTCTTAGAAGCTTTCGTCTTTCTATCGAGTTTTCTGGCAGAGAACCCCTGAGTAGGTAATCCAGTATTGGAGTCATCCATGACTCTTGTTCTTGAGATACATTCACAATCCAATCTATATCCATCTCGTCTATACTTGGCGCTGAAAGGACTTCTACAGGGACCAATCCCAATAGTTGAGCTTCACCAGAACTTGAATACTTTGCGAGGGAATCTGCCTTCATATTCTCTTCCCGAGGAATGTGGCTTATTGAATAGTGACCGAGTTCACATAGGAGTTCCCAAGCCTTTGACAAGTAGGAAGGCAAATTTCCACCTTTTGCTTGAAATTCTTTCTTGACTTGGCATACAATAAGCTGAGAATCACTGAAAATTTGTAATGCTTGAATGTTCAGCTCTTTAGCGATTTTCAGACCTGCAATAAGAGCTTCATATTCTGCTTCATTGTTTGTTGAAGGAAATTCCAGTCTTAGTGCATAACATAATGATCGACCTTCAGGAGTTTCAAGTACCACTCCGGCTCCAGAGCAGTTGTCATTTCTTGCGCCATCAACATACATCTTCCACTGGATTGGAGAATCATTGACCGCTTTTTCCTCACCATTATCTTTCTCTGTGAATTCTGCAATGAAATCAGCTAAAGCTTGTCCGTTGATTGCTTTTCGGGGGTGATAGGTGATGTCATATTGACTAAGTTCAATGTTCCATTTTAGAAGACGACCCGAAGTTTCAGGGCGAAATAGGACTTGCTTTAGAGGCTGATCAGTGAGTACTTTGATAGGATGAGCTTGGAAATATTGCCTCAGTTTTCTCGATGCAACTAGTAGGCAATAGGCGAGTTTTTCCAACTTGGAGTAATTCAGCTCTGCCCCAGTGAGTCTTTTGCTGATATAGTAAACTGGATGTTGAATCCTTTTGTCTTCCCGTATCAGCGTTGCACTTAGAGCATGAGATGATACTGCCAAGTATATAAGAAGATCCTCACCATTGCCTGGCCTAGAAAGTATCGGAGGCGTTTCCATATGACGGATCAACTCTTCAAAAGCTTTTTGGCATTCGGGAGTCCATTCAAAGTTCTTCTTTCCTTTTTTCAGGGCATCGAAGAACGGGATGCATTTATCAGTAGCTTTGGAAATGAACCGATTCAAAGCGGCGACCTTTCCGTTGAGACTTTGCAATTCCTTCTTCGTTCTAGGAGCTTTAACTTCTTTTAAGGCGGTAATTTGAGCTGGGCTAGCCTCTATGCCCCTAGCACTGACAATAAAACCTAAGAACTTTCCGGATTCGACCCCAAATGTACATTTCAGAGGGTTAAGTTTCATTCTGTATTCCCGGAGGACTGCGAACATTTCTGCTAAGTGTTCAATGTAATCCACTGCTTTCCTGGACTTCACTAACATGTCGTCGACGTAGACTTCCATAGTTTTGCCCAATTGCGGTTTGAACATAGCATTAACAAGTCTTTGGTAGGTTGCCCCTGCGTTTTTCAATCCGAAGGGCATAACTCTGTAGCAATAAAGTCCAACATCTGTGATAAAGCTTGTATCCTCTTGATCCGGCTCATGCATCATGATTTGGTTATAACCGGAGTAGGCATCCATGAAGGATAACAATTCATGTCCCGCAGTTCCGTCTACCAGTTGATCGATCCTGGGTAATGGGAAGCAATCTTTGGGGCAAGCCTTGTTTAGATCAGAAAAGTCGATGCATACTCTCCATTTTCCATTAGCTTTCTTGACCAGCACAGGATTTGAAACCCAATTCGGATACGTAGATTCTTTGATGAAGTTATTTTCCATGAGTCGATCAACTTCTTCTTTTAATGCTGCTGACCTTTCTGGACCTTGGGTTCTTCTTTTCTGTTTAACTGGCGTAAACTTTGGGTCAGTATTCAGAGCGTGTACTGCAACTTCTGGGGATATCCCACACATATCGGCATGAGTCCAAGCAAAGACATCCAGATTTGCTTTCAGGAAAGATATCAAGACATTCTGAATTGACACATTAAGCTGCGAACCCACATTCAACACCTTATTTGGGTCCTTCGGGTCAACAGGTACCGGAATTGTCGTTTCCACCGGTACTACTCCATTCTCCCCTGTACTGGCTTTTCTGGGATCCATTTCTTTCCGTGCCCCGCTGTGCTCGCCAGTGCAGGGTCCGCTCTGTAATTGCTACAAAGCTGGTTCCTTGATGCGGACTGGAGTTGCCGCATCCTTTCCCATTTCTCTTTTTCTTGACTCTCGCAGCTCTGTCCAATAACATTCTCGTGCAGCATTTTGATCCCCTTTTATAACTCCTACTCCATTGTCAGTAGGGAATTTAATAGTGAGGCACCACGGGGCTAGGATAGCTTTGAATGCTGCGAGTGTTGGACGACCAAGAAAAGCATTATAGGCAGAAAGCTCATCGACAATCACAAATGTTTGCTTTCGGGCCACTTTCCTTTCTCCTTCCCCAAGTTCTACAAACAAATCGATGGTTCCTACTGGTTGCTTTGGCTCCCCTGTGAAGCCCACGATTTTCTGTGATGAGGCTTGCACATCGATCATAGGGATTTTCATCTGGTCAAATGTCTTCTTGAAGAGAATATTGCATGATGCTCCGCAGTCAATGAGGACTCTTCTGACAATGGCTGGTCCAATACCAGCCGAGATGACCAAGGGATCTAAAGTAGGAGCTTCAATACCTGTAGAATCTCTGGCTTTGAAAATAATATCGTCACTGAAAGTTTTCTGTTGTTTAAGGGGCGTAGTGTCTTCTAGAACAAAGACGTTTTCTTCGGCTGGAGCATATTTCAAAGCCCTGGAATATCTCTCCATCTCACCCCAACTTTTACCAGCTGGGTGAGGACCTCCTGAAATGACATTGATAACGGGCCTTCCAGATTCGTGCCCCGTAGCTTTCTCTCCTGCCTCGGGCTGATGAACAGGGGCCCGCTGCCCCTGACTCGACGATGCAGGATTGTTGCTATTCTTTTTTACGAATTGCTGCAACTTGTTTTCTCTTAGCAACTCTTCAATCAGATTTTTCAGCTGGCGGCATTCATCAGTTTCATGACCTGGTTGATTGTGGAAGCGGCAGAATTTCCCACTTTGTATGGCTTTTCTCCCAGTTCTCAACGGGATAGGTTTAGGGAAATCGATGGAATCTTTAGTGGCGAGGTAGATGTGCTCCGGTGTATGTGATAATGGAGTATATTCTGATGGCTTGAAGGATCGGGGCTTCTTCAGATTACCCTGTTTCTTCCCATTACTATTCTCCCTTTTTTCCCCCACCGATTCATTCTTGCGTGGAGCGACAGTGTTGTCTTCTGCTTTTTCTAACACTGTCTTTACTGGTAAAGGACGGCTTTCCAAGCGAATGAACTCGTCTGCTTTTTTGTAGAACTTTTCGAGAGAGGTTGGCTCCTTCATATTTAACCATTTCCCAAATTCGCTTGACTTATCGATAGCCCTCATCAGATAAGTCAATATCATTCGTGGTTCAGCATTGTCCACCTCAGCCAGTGCTATATTGAAGCGGTTCAAGAAGGATGTGATAGATTCACCAGGATTCTGCTCTAAACTCGATAGTGACATAATATCCTTGGCCTTCGAAGCATATAGTCTAAACTGCTCCTTGAATTTTCTGGTCAAGTCTGAAAACTGATCGGTAGATCGGACTGGTAACTTGGTGAACCATAATAAAGCCACGCCTTCCAGGTATACGGGGAAATATCGGCACTTTATTTCGTCGGAGGCCCTGGCACCTGTCATGTGCCAGTCATATTTATACAGGAACTCATTCGTATCACTCGTCCCTTTGTAAGCTGGAATAGTCGGAGGGACAAACTTCCTTGGAAATTCCGCCTTCAAGATTTTTTCAGTAAACGGAGTTTTACTTGGAGCGAAACCCCATTCCTTCTCATCTTCAATCCTTTGCATACTTTCTTTCATGATCTGCCGGACCATTCCAGAAAGATATTCCTCATCATGTCGAGTTCTAGATCCACCGGCGTCAGGTACTGCCTGCTCAAAGGGACTAGTAGGTCTTTCAGGAGCATTCCTTTCATTAACATCATGAATGTTGCCAGCATAGTTCCTTTCATTACCAGCCGGTTCATTGTTTGCCCCAAGTAAGTCATTCAACTTATTCAGAATCAGAGCATTCTGGGCACTTTGAGCCTCTAGTTGTGCATTTTGGGCGTTTATCTGCTGGTTTAGCCCTAGAATCACAGCATCCAATTCCGCTTTCGTAACTCCAACAGACGGAGTGGGTAGATTAGGCACAGGGGAAGCGGAGGTTCCCTCTTGAATGTTCCCAGATCTGATAGATCTGCTTTTCCTTCCAGGAGCCATAATCTCAGATATACTTCTGGTTTTTAAGGAAATTCTTTCTTCAAATCTCTGCGAAGCAATGATGAAAGCTGTCCTGAGTTCAGTTCTCAGTGAAAGCACCAAAAATGTTAACGCTTAAATTTGAACGCTAACACCCCGGTGTGTGAAGTGTATTTGTGAAAGCACCACCCGATAGATCGGGAAAGAATTATAAGTAAGGAGATTGCAGAAAAGCAGTAAAAACACAAGTTTTATAGTGGTTCGGCCCAAAATCAGGCCTACGTCCACTTAGATTCTCTTTATTGCTGATATGAGTACAATTTATATCACTTTCTTCAATTACAATTAACTTCAGACAAATAGTTCAAACTCCCATGAAGAATAATCTTTCCAATTCATCTTGAATGATTGTGATTCTTCTTTGAAGTGTGTAATAGCGTCCTTGGAGTTTGGAGTGCTTGGAGTGCTGCTTGAGTTGAGAAAATGGCAGAGTAACGGTGCTTCGAGAATTAGCCCAAAAGGGTCCCCTCCACATTGAATGTGGCCATGTATTTATAGGCAAATTTTTAGGCTGGAACTTTCAAGTCATGAGTCGTGACCGACTCATCATGAGTCGTGAGTCGTGGCCGACTCATCGTGAGTCGTCTGCGAGTCAAAAGTTGCCGTCTAAGATGAGGCGACCCTGGTCTTCTACACAGCAGCTTCAGGTTGAGTCATCAACGAGTCATCATGTACGACTCATCTTAAGTCGTACGTAATCAACGAGTCATCCCCTTGCAGCATGATTCTGAGCTTGTCTCTGAGTCGTGTGTCGTGAATTGACCTATCTTTTGAGTCGTAGCTGCCTTAGGTCATAGACTCCTTAAGTCGTAAGTCTTTTGAGCCATAAGGTTTTATGACTCGGATCTCTCCTTGGGTCGTTGAGTCGTTAATGAACTTGAGTCGTAAGGTTTTATGAACCGTTCATCTCCTGAGTCGTAAACCCAATGGAATACTTAAGGGCCTCGAATGGATGAGTCGCGACCAAATGAGTCAGTCTTTGATGAGTCGGAGCCAGGTCAGATGAGTCGGTGATAGAATGAATCGTGAGGTTTCTTGAGTCGGCAGCTTAATGAGTCGGCCTGTATCATTGAGTCGCTACTAGTTGAGTCGGGGATTCTTTGAGTCGGTCCTTTCCTTAAGTCGTGAGGTCTCCTAAGTCGTTAGGCACCTTAAGTCGTAGGTCGTTTCAAGTCTTATCCCGTTGACGCCTCTAACTCGTAGGCCTTTTAGCTCGTATGCTGGAACGGGGTTAACATAGGGATAAAAAGATAACATGGGAAATTACATAGGAGATGAAGCTGCAGTCATATGGTAGCACACGGTGCATGTCTAGATAGGGAATTTGCTAAAGGACATTGTACATAATGGTATTATCACTTTGCTTACTTGGCTTGGCTATGGAGTTTTGAGCAGATACTGGACTAAAACGTGTTTAATCCTATGCTCTTTCATGTTTGATGCAGTTGGCATAATGTAGACTTGTATATGTTATTTAGGCTTGTTTGGATGGAATTTGTAATGCGGGCTGTGTTTAGTTAGGGCTTATGTAGATTAGTAGCCTTATTATTTCGTGGGCTGGTGCGGTGTATTGTATTTTGTAATTACGCTGAGTTAAAGCAATAAAAGGAACCCATTTTCAAAAAATAAACCATTTTCAACCTTTTTAGATATTTAATACCAAATGGAGGCTAAACAACTCCATACACATTTTTCGATGGATTTAATTCTCATTAAATTAACTATGGTCAATTACTAAACATTTCTGTTATGATTTTCAACAAGTTATCGACCATCTTAACATCCATATAAGCAACCACATTATCATCCAAGTTATCAAACATATTAAACATCCAATACATTAACTTTTCATATCATTATACTTGGAATTATTAATTAGTAAATTTAAGTGTGAGTACTTACCTTAAATCAAACCAACTCCCTGCCAACATTCATATCATCACAATACTTCACTAGACCATTGTTAACTTTAACTAATCAACTTCTACTCCACTAAATAAATTTCTTATTCACTTACACATCACATAGAACCGTGCTTCTCTCCTCTAAACCACACAGTCGTCCCCCATCGCCATCTTTTAGCTCACAGACATCCTCCATCTCCTCCATCATGGTGCTCACGGCCCAAGCCTTATCTCCCTCTTCCTTCATCGTTTCTTCCCTTTTCAGGTGCTAAACCATGTTCTCTAAGCGATATAAGAACTTTGATAGAGTTTGGTGGAGATTGGACATGATTTACATAGTTTTTTAAAAAGTTAAAGAGGAGGAGGAAGCGAGGAAGAAGCCATTAGAGAGCATGGAAGACGAAGAAAATGAAGAAGGAGATGAGTTTTAAATGAATGAAAATGAAAAGGGTATGCATGCATATTTATAGCAATAAAAGTTTACAAAATATCTTTAGGTAAAAAGACCATAATATCCTTTCCTTATCCATTAAGTAAGCCATATTTTTTCAAAATTTAATGTTATCTTTCACTTCATAACTTAATGTCTTAATCGTTTAAGCATTAAAAAATAAAGTAATGATTTTGTTGGATGTGGATGTGATTGAATTGATGTTTGTTTTTTTACTTTTGTTAATTACCTTACTTACTTTTACTAATGATATTCTAGAATTTTCTAATGCTACTTAGTAAAAGTAAACATATTTTGTTATTAAAATATGTATATGCATATGTTAAAACATGTTAATAAGGGTGCAACACTGTCGCAATAACTTATTTCGAACAAAAACGTTGATTTTCGACAAAATGTGTTACGCTCGCATTTTGACGTGTTTGTTAAACTACTTATTTATGTATAAAAACATGAAAATAAGTTTCTTATAGTTATAAAACCATATTAAATAATATTAAAATTCAATTATAAAAATACGACGTCGATTTGTCAACATGCGACGAAGTTTGTACATTTTTAAGTATATATGTTTATAAAACCATTATAAATCAAATTTCTATTATTATCATATCATTAGATAACCATTAAAAAGTGTTCTTTTTCATTTACAACAATTACTCGAATGTATATTAAATCTTACCAAAAACCGGCCTATGTCAATTTTACAACAAAACTTCAAAATCTCCATTTAATTCTAAAAATAAGTTAATCATTCTTATTTACCACAAAAAATATGATTATTAAGTTTAAAAATTCTATTTTCAAAATTTAAAATTAATTAAATATGTCGTTTAAAGGCTATAAAATTATGGGTCGTTGTAGTTGGCGGAGTTCGGCCTTGAACAGTGGAGGGACTTCGGATTATCATTGAATTTATAAAAATCAAACCCGAAAATGGATCATCATCCAAATGATTTTCGGTCAAGTTACTCATGGAATTGAAAAAGTTCTCGAAGGGAAAGTGTTCCAAATTCTTTTCTCTATAATTCAATTGAAGAATCACTCAATTTGGGTCCTTTTTGAGGGAGATATAGTCAAAAGAAGAAGTGCTGTCTCCGGTCTTGAAAATCTGGGTTAGAAAATGAGTCTAAAAGAAATGCATTTTTGACTTATTTACTCTCAGAAATTGAAGAAACGATGTAAATGAAAATTATAGCCAACTCTATTCTCTTGAAACTAAACTCTTTATTTGGAGTAGTTTAGAGAGAGTTATGGCCGTGAGAAAAGGAGGTAAATTTTGGGTAGAAAATGAAAATGAGAGAACGGAGTTACTATTTATAACCTTATGCAAAGTGGCTAATTCCACTAATACCCTCTTATCCATGGTTGCCACATCATCAAGCTTCCACCACCTCATTTTATCTCATGCCCCCTGTTGTCCCCCTCCTCTTATGCTTAGCCAACATGAAGATAATGCATATGTACTTTGTGTTTACTCATGTTTCCTAAGGCATCTTCTCTTTTTAACATTTTTAAATATTAATTCTTATTTCCATAAAATGTTGCATTACTTATATACATACATTTAAGTACACATATACCAATATCTGTCCTAACTCAAATATAAATGCATATGTTATATCGTACAATAGAGTTCACAATGTTTCCGTCGACTTTTCTTTGAACTATATATTTTTATAAACAAATTTGGAAAACTATTTCACCATCATTATTGAATATTTTAAAGAGTTTTATTTTGATTCTAAAATATATGATTTGAATATCTAAAATTAATTAAATTTTCGCAAATCAAAGTCGTGAAATTATGGGCCGTTACACTCTCCCCCCTTTAATCGACCCAAAATTTTTACCACAACCCTAAACCAGAAAACAACTAACTTAAGAATATATAAGACTACTTGTCGGTCTGTATGATGTACATAGATCATTCTTGTGCAAAAATCTGATTTGATCACTCATTTAAATACATAACTTTACTTCTAAACTAGTATTGCCCACTCGACTTCTTAGCGCGGACTTCGATCAGGATTCTCAATTAAAAATCTCTGTTCTTCTTACATTGCCATATACTATGACAGAAAATGTTGGTTCTAGATTAAGAACCCTCACCAAATGTTCGTCGCCAATAATCGAGTGACAAATTCTTATTCGGAATGGTGTGAAGCACCTCAAGTCATGTACTTGCATCTTAGATCTAGAGTTATGTGAGTAAATGAAAATGACCTACATGCTACTTATGTACTCATCTATAGGTTCTTACTACCCAAATATTTTTACCCTTCCAAAAATATTTATGAAAACATTTCATTATAATTTCAGCTTAGGTTCAAACATATTTAAATGATACAACTTATTTATGAAACCTTTTCATATAATAATTCTAGTTTATTAACTGTATAATACTCTATTACATCCTAATATTATATACAAAACATCTTATTTTTAATTTTGTTTACTTTTAACCATTCAAATATAGGCCCAAAATAATTGGGGTCTTAAAAACTTAATCGACCAACACAACCTCCTTACCCATTCGATCTGGTAAGTAGCTAAGTAGAGTATGACGTTGGTATCCAAACTCCATCCTAGAGTCTACTTTTTCATAGACACTTCTAAGATAAAGATGTTTATTAGTCGGCCTAATACATTAAATAATTTTTCACTTCCTAGATGTTAAATTCAAAAGACACAGTTTAATAGAACCCTTTTTATTAAATAAATTCAATTTTAGAACTTCGTTTATTCACCCATTCTTTAGTCAAAATATTTGAAAACTTGGGTGCCAAATACAAAGTTTATCTCAATTTTTTTTGAAATTTTACTTTATCTTTAACCCTTAGTAAACATACATATAGTCTGAATAACTTCAAAGTGATATTAAGGAACTGGGTACTACCAAGTAGTATTATATATCCCCTTACCAAGAAGGTAATACCCAAGAGAAATGTTTACCATCCGAACACATCTTCTATCCATTTTTTGTTTCTTTTGAGTCACTTGAAGTAGTTAATTATAAAATACATCTAATTTTTCAAATCCTTTTCGAAACAATACTATATATATCTCCAACAAACTAGTTTTTAACAAAATATTTAGCATCACTTGCTTTGGATTCATTCGGATTCGAACTTGTTTCAATCGTACAATGATAAAGAGAATAATTTACTAAGTGCACTATCACATTCGCCTAAGCAAACATTCATTTGTCACTTAGAAGATTATTCAGATCCTCATAAAACAGATTCGAGACATGTTTCTTGAACTGTCTAAAGAAAAATCTTACTCTCAATTTTTTTATAAATATTTATACCTTAAAGTATTTTCAAGTAAAATTATTACTATTTTTCCCAATCCTTGAAAATCATTTTCCAAAAGCATCGAGATTTAAATTCTTTGAAATCTAGCATATTTTCATAATATATTTTAAGATTCTAATTTATAAATCACCGTATATAAAATCTTTCCTCAAATATTCATTTTTAAAATATGTTTCCTTTAATTTTAATAAACACCCTTTTATTAAAATCAAATTTTAATCCCATATATCCTCGAACGTCTTATAGAACAATGAAACTTAATTCATAAGGTGTTCGTTTCAATGTTCCCACAAATTCTATACAACCAACCTATGATGGAAAAAGGAAAAGTACTAATAAATTAGATAATAGTCAATGCTCAAACTGGACGAGCATGACCAATCAAACCCTATATGATAATAATTAAATATTATCAACTCCTAACAACAACGATATCATAGATAAATATAAAAGAATTTGAAATTTTTTCCTTTATATATATAAATATATTCCTAGGAAAATAATTTCATTTACCACTTTTTAAACAATGGTGTCGATTGGACTTGTTCAAGTGTTTAGGAAATCCCTATCGATAACATTGGCTAAATGCATCGACTAGAATTGTTAAGCCACTCAACAAATCAAACAACATGATATAAAACATTTTTATATCACAAACAAGTATGCGCTTTCATATATAATATGCTCTCAAACTCATCCTAGGATCTCATTTAACATATCTCAAATGAGTCATCCCCATCAAAGCCAAGGTGTTCGCTTAATCTAAGCTGTGATACCACGTGTAATGATTTTCCTTTCTTACACCTAAAGATGACACTTAATACATCCATGATATTCTTGTGTCGATCGTTTAAGTGTTTGAAGGATGGATCATTTGGGGTGAAAGAAAGAAAAGATAGAATAGAATTTCACAGATTTGACGAGTAACATATAATATTCACAAGACCATCATAAGAGGAAATCATCTTTATTTATACAACACCGGAGTACACCATCAAAGCCTAGGTGTTCGCTCAACCTAAGTTGTGATACCACGTGTAATGATTTTCCTATCTTACACCTAAATATGACACTTAATACGTCCATGATATTCGTGTGCCGATCGTTTAAGTATTTGAAGGACATGTCATTTGGGGTGAAAGAAAGAAAAGACAGAATAGAATCTCACAGATGTGACGAGTAACATATAATATACATATGATCTTCATAAGAGGAAATCGTCTTTACTTATAAAACACCAGAGTACACTATTTTATTATTAGCTTGGACAGTTATAACATCCTATCATTACAATTGCTGATAAATACAGATAAGAAAAAAAACAAAACAGAATGGCGAAAGAATGTAAGATATGTGAATACGTCTTGGAGAATCTTGCTCGTCACTTGAAGGCTCCAAATTGCCTAGCTAAATCCGAAAAATATGCTCGGGATGACCCAAGCATTATAAGAAAATAAAACCCATATCAATCTAGTAAAACCAGCATGAGAAGCTCAAATCACAAGAAATTTTATTTATTATAACTTGTTAAATCATTAAAAATCAAAGGTATCTTATAAGACCACGACGCAAATAAACATGGGTTTTTACCTTAGGATAACCAAAACACTTTCTACAGAAAATGAAGTGATATTATAATAATGTCTAAGGTATAAATACATATTAATCATTATCGAAATTTTTATATTTTTTAAATTCCAGAAGAATCGTTATACAATCAAGTCCGAAGGAAATTATTTGAGAATGGATTCTAGCTTTGAAAGGTTAAGGGTCTACCCATCGAATTAGTCCACCTTTTGATAAAATGTAATAGAAGGCCAACGAATGGCACCTCAGCCACTCAGGACCGGCCTGCCTCTGAACTTGGATAGTATCGATTATGATCACCCTTGGATATAATCAATAACAAAAAATGGGCCCCAAAGCATACATAGAGATATCAACACTAGATCTTGGGATGATCAAATCCTAATGGGAGCGACCCACGTAGCCCTGTTGCACATTCCTAATTTAGTAATTTTTCCCACTGATGATGCTTGAGGATAAGATTACCTTCTTTTATAGCAATCCATCTCGAAATGCTAACGCTTCCCTTTAGGTAGAAATTCAATGCTAGCATTCATCTATACAAGTTCGTTTTGGGTTTGAATGAAATCGATGGCACTACCACTACTACATCCATTTTGGAATCACCATTAGGACTAGTAATAAGTAGCCCTTACACTCAATAAGCTCCATCTTCAAACATCTTCAAGATGTCTTCAATTCGAAATGCCTGAGTTGGATCGAAGAGGTTTTCGAATAATATATACTTATCCAATCTCGGTCTCTTCAAAAGAACATTCAATAGTTCCGGTAAACTCAAACCCAGTTCTTTTGCAAATATTCAGACAATATATAGGAGTAGGGATCACCCTCTAACCATTTAAGTGGATGGGTCTCTCTGTCATTTATCCTAGGAGAACAAAACGAGATTTATACGCATAATACATCATCATCGAAGATAACTGTGCCATATAACTCACGTGTTTCTCTTAGATATTTTCAGCGTTATATTTTGGTCCAAAATTGATAGTTGGTTATCTTACTATCAAACAAATAGACAAGAAATAATTCAGAGATTTAATTATCCACAGGAACCACTAGGTCTCAAAATAAATCTTTCATTTACTAAAACTCTTTTTAAAATGTTTATCAAAACATTCATAAACTTATCTCACTAGCATAAGTATATTCACAAAACATTTGTGAAAGGTTTTTCATTTCTATTTCGTATCATAGTTCCAAAACAAAATGTTTTTACAATTATAGATAAAGATAACCTCAAATAATATTCCTTCGGTGTTAAGTATGGAATGAACCTTCATACCATCAGAATTAAGAAGGTTAATTAAAGGAAATCAAATCACAAATCCTTGTATAAATTTCATTCAATAAATCCACTTGATAAATCACTTTAATTTTTTAATCTTCTTTACTTAAATTTTAAACCAATTTACAAAACTCTTCATAAACCTCGAAGTTAAACTTAAAAAACTCTTTTATAATAATTAAAACAATTAAAATATCTCTTTATAAATCTCCAAAATTATCCATAAAAGTTCCTTTATAAATATCCAAAATCATTTATAAAACTTCCTCATAAATATTCCTTATTAAAAACGAAAATCCTTTAAAAAGCTCATTTAATAAAGTCCTTTTGATAATCAAAATGATTATCAAAACATCTTTCCTAAAATTATTACTTAACTTGAAACCATTATTGAAAGAATGATTGACCTTAAAAATCCCAAAGAAACTTAGTGACCACGATGGGTCTCATTTAACTGAGTTTACTTTTCAATTTAAAACATGGATATTTACATATAAATGGATGTGTTATAACGGAATCAGCCCATAACAATCAATCAAATAAGTAAATGACAAATTTAACAGAATAGTAGACGGGGATTTATTTTTCTAAACACATGTCTATGTTAATATAATGGCAGAACGGGTTTTCATTTTGCTAATAGATGTCAACATAATCTACCTGGTGAACTATGGTATAACGGTGATTTATCCTACCAAACAGATGTCAAACACAAGTTAATTAGCAAAATAGTGATTTGTTCTACTAAACTAAAGTCAATTATGGCTTAATTAGCAGAACGGTGATTTATTCTGCTAAATAGATGTCATTAGGTTTCATATTCAATTGTGTTTACTTAAGGTTAGTTAACAAAGAAATCCCTTGGATTTAAACATTGGTATTTTAAATAGGGTTGCTTTTAAGCGAAACTATATTAGAAAAAAGTGGTTTAGACTCTAAGAATTTTATTTAATAGTTAAATAACATTTGAACCTTTATTTAATAATAACTAAACCTTTAATTATTAATTAAAAATTAATTAACTTTTAAATAAATAATTAAATAATAATTATCCTTGCATAAGTATTAAGTAATAGTTAGCTTTAAAATAACAAATTAAACCATAATTAATCTTTAATTAATTATTAAATGATAATTTAAACTTTTTAATAACAATTAAATAAGTAATTAGCCTTGAATAAATTGTACCTTTATTTAATAATAATTAAATCTTAATTCGGGCTTTATTAAATCTTAATTAACTTAATTAGTAATTAATTAATAATTAAATCCATTTATAAATAACTAATCAAAACTAATAATTAATCCTTAAATAATAAATTGAATCATCAACATTTAATTAATTAACTAATTATAATTAACTTACCTAATTAATACTTAAGTACTAACAACCTTTTTTAACAAATGATTAAGTGATAATTACTTTACTTAATTAAACAATAAAATAATCATTAAATAAATAAATTAATATTAAATAAATTATTATTGTTATTAAATACTTAATATATGATTTGAAAAATTCTTTCAAAATGATTCTTAAATATAAATAATTTAGGTTAAAACGCTTTTATTTATAATTTGTTGATTTTTCCGAACTACATCCATTGGGACTAACGCTATGGATGCGGTAACTTAAGGATAGTTTCTAAGTTACTATCTTCCAAACTCCTTTATTTAAATTTGCTACATTATAAAACATAAAAAATATTTGGAAAACAAAAAAAAATTAAAACTTTTAACTTTTGTTTTTTAGTACAATACAAATCACCATTTTTCCAAGGAATTTCAAGTCTTATTTAACATAACAATGTTAATAAGTTCACATACAACATCATATTCAAAGTTTGCATACAACATCATACTCAAAGTTCACAGTTTCCGAACAATACCAAAGTTAGACTTTAATCAAGTCTAATTTCCATCTTATATCAACAACATCTATAAAAACTGAAATATATAATAATCTAACATAATTCAACATATCATACAAACAATTTATTCAACACATATGAAAGGTTAAATCATTTTAATTTAAAAACAAAGTTTACTGACCAAAACCATCCAAACTTCCCCTAGAACTAGAATAGAACCTATATCCATGATATATGCTTTGAAAAATGAATGTTTGATGGCCATAAGCCTTAAGTGGGTTTGGCCAAGGTATTGTGCACACGTACAAAGGGTGGTGGAGCTCGGCCTTGAATGGTGGAGGGACTTTGGATTATAATTGAATTTACAAAAATCAAACCGGAAAATGGGTCATATTACAAATGATTTTTGGACAAGTTACTCATGGAATTTAAAGAAGGTCTCAGAGGGAAAGTTCTTGAAAATTATTTTCTCTACAAATTTAAAAACAAAATCACTCAATCTGAGTATATTTTGAGGGAGATATGGTCAAAAGAAGTAGAGCTATTTTCGGACTTAAAAATCTGGGTCTGTGAATGAGTCTGAAAGAAACGCATTTTTGACCAACTAAAAATTAGAAATTAAAGAAATAATTTAAATAAAAATTATAACCAACTTGATTCTCTTGAAATTGAAAAAATAATTTCTTTATTTGTATTAGTTTAGAAGGAGTTATAGCTATTAGAAGAGGAGGTAAAATTTGGGAAGAAAATAAAGATGAGATCATGGAGTTGTTATTTATAACCTCATGCGAAGTGGCTAATTCCACTAATACCCTCATATCCATGGTTGCCACATCATCAAGCTTCCACTACCTCTTTGAACCTCACATCCCCAATTTGAACCTCTCCTCTTGTGCTTAGCCAACATGAAGTTAATGCATGTATACTTTGTGTTTACTAATGTTTCTTAAGGCATCTTCTCTTTTTAATATTTTTAAATATTAATTCTTCTTTTCATAGAAGGTCACATTGCTTATATACATACATTTAAGTATACATATACCAATATCTATCCTAAATCAAATATAAATGTTTATGATTATACAATAGAGTTCATAACGTTTCTAATAACTTTTAACCGACGAAATGTCGAAAACTTGGAAAATGAATTCTGTTCATATTTTCGATTTTTCTTCAAACTGTTTATTTCTATAAACAAAATTGGAAAACTATTTCACCATCATTATTTATTATTTAAACGAATTTTATTTTAATTCTATATATTATTTGAATATTTAAATTAATTAAATACTTTCAAATCAATTTGGTGAAATTTTGGATCGTTATATATAGTAATTGAATTTACTGAAAATTCATCAAATTAGTTTTGGAGAGACCAAGATAAGTAATTGTTTTACTTATCGAGTACCACTTCAATACTACTATATGAGTTCTATGTGATGGAAGTGGTTGTGAAGTGAAGTGTTATAGAGTTTAACTGTTAATTCTAAGTTCAAAGGAGAGGTCATTGTTAACATTTCAAACAATACTATTGTATGGGATAGTCTACCTTGAAGGGTATTCCAAAAGAGAGGATAGCATTAGCATTCATCAGAAGTCTTATGTAGGAATCTATATGGAGATTCGAGATCTGCTTAAGATGCTTGGATCCATATAGTGATTTGTGATCTTTTTGAGACGATGGAATCCATTTGGGGATTTTTGTTTTGTTCGAGTAATGATGTAACGCCCCACCCCGAGGCCTACCTTAGCAAAGAGAATTAACAAGTAATCCCGTCTACTAAAGAGGAGAATAGGGCTGGTTAAGGGCGACTATCTATAATTTTGTCTTAAACATCTACCGAATACGTCGATAAATGCAATATAATTTTTCTTTTCTACTCAAGTGGCTCGACATTCCCCATAAATGCTTAATCCAAAACTATAGGTAGCTAATGGATCTATTAGAACAAAATACAACAACTAAATGTAAATCACATCACAAAACAGTAACCAACATCATATATATACATATACTCTGCTACATGTTTAGTACATTATAATATGAATACAATAATGGTTGTACTCAACCACACTTTAAACATCGAATCAAATGTAAATACATCAGAGTCACACGGAAAGAAATATAAACTACACAAAAGTGCTAGGCTGATATCCAAGAAGATGCATCAAAGCAAAGTCCCGTAACTGATAGCTAACCTGAAACAACTCGATCTGACCGAAGTACAAAGTACACGGGTCAGTCTAGCTAAAATAATCAATTAATGAGGATAGACGATAATATGAAGCATAAGACACAAGGTGATAATTCTTTTCGAATGATAAGAGGCAACAGAAAGAATACAACTCATGACTTAAGTGAAATAATGTCACATAAGTATACAAAGAGCTCAAAAGAGGTAAGTTAAATAATAATACTCAAATAATATAACATTCGCTTCATATCATCGGCGACATCCCAAAATGTCTACATGGTTTCTATGAATCTTATCTCCTCATAAGGGAAACATTAATATAAAATCTCGCCAAAAAGGAAAACATAAGACATTCTCAAGTAGGATAATCCAAAACTCAAATATAAAAGAATCTCCAAACTCAATTATACCTCATCTCATCAGTATAAATGTATATAAATCTCAATTTCAACTCGCCAGAATGGCAAGGCCTAGAATATCATATATGATCATGAAATTATCAAACTCATAACTAAAGGTACTCGATAAGAGTTCAAAACATCATAAATGAAATCACCATAAATATAACATCTCATATAACAATAGGCTATCGATGTAATCAAACATCTTAAAATGGTGAAATAACAATAAAACATAAAACTTAGAACCCAAATTGCCAAATCCCCGTTTGCAATGCCGAAGCAATGCTGCACATGCTAAACTCAGACGGCCGAAGCCTCAGACATGGTCGCTAACACCTACCAAAGCAGTTCGTCCCCATGACAAGGTCACTGACACCTCACCAAGCCGTTTTGTCAGCCCTAACAAGGTCGCTAACACCTTCCAAGCAGTTTTCGCTCATGACTAGGTCCCTAACACATCTCAAAGCAGTTCTGTTATGTAAACATCGTGAATGTGTCAAAAACTCATGGATAGAAACCTGAAATGTGTTAACGTGTGTCACATACCACACATTCGAACTTAATGGTTTACTAGCCTCCAGACGATGCCACATTAGGAACATCATAAAACTCAAAAAATCATATCTTACCTCATCTCATTGGCAAGTGATAAAGAGACACCATACTTGTCTCATCTTATCGATAAGAATGAAACGACATCGTAACTTGTCTCATCTCATCGACAAGTGAAAACATCATGATGGTTCCTCATAAACCATAAATTTTCAAGTAGAAATATCAAACTATACAACTCGCCAAATATTGGCCTTCCCAGATAATGCCTAAAGATAGGAATTATAAACACAAACCTGCCATAAATTGGCAAAACATCTTAGAAACACTAATCTCAAATAGCTTCGATCATACAAGTCCGGACTTAACCGAAATAGTAAACGCACATGTCTCATACCACGTGTTTTACTAAATCGTTTAATTCTCTTTCTTATATGTTCGAATAGTGAAAAAGTGTGTATTTTACATTTAAAATAGTTTACTAGAGAAAACAAGCTTTTAAAACATTTTCCCGAAATGATTAATAAAACCAATATTTGAAATTTCCTTTATTATAGGAAATAAATAGATTTTATATTAGAAGAATAATTTTCAAATACTATATAATAATAATTTGAAATTTCATTTATTTCAAAAATCACTTCAAAATGGTTTAGTCAAAACCGTGCTTGAAAACAATGAAAAACAAGAAAGACAACTCAAGGCCAATAACTTGAGTTCAATACGAATTCAGTCCAAATTTAACCCAAATCAATTCAAATTCTATTTAAATTTGAATTTAAAATTCTCCAAAAATAGCTAGCCTATTAATAGGCATTATAGCTTTCAAAACATCTCAAAAACAATCAACAAATCAAATAAAAGTGAGAGCAAAAATAAGCTAAAACACTCCTTAAGTCAATAATTGTTATTGTTGTCGTTTTGCTCTCATACCAGCAACAAACAACCACAGTTTTGACCAAGCAAATTTCAAAATTTTAGAAAACACAAAACATGATACTTTTAGTACAAAGTTTAAGCTTTCTGAAACATCTAAGATTATCAAATTTGGTTAAGAGACAAAGAAGTTATGGCAAATCTTGTTTCAGTTTCAACTACAGAGCAAATATTACTTTTGCTCTCGGGTTAGCAGTAGAAAAATTCAATTTTGACATAGAAGCACTCAAAATTACACAAAACTCAACATATGAAAGTTGTATATGACCTGTTCTTTCTGGAACGTCTGGAATTATCAAAATCCGATCAAAAACGAGAAAGTTATATCTAACTTTGTTTCAGCTTCAAGCAAAGAGAAAATATAGACTTTGCTCTCGGGTAAGCAGTAGAAAAATCAAATTTTGACATAGCTAACCTCAAAATTACAGAAAACATAAAAGTTGTAGTATAGGATTTAAGCTTTCCGGAACATCCAAAATTACCAAATTCCGATCAAAAACGAGAAAGTTATATCTTATTTTGTTTTAGTTTCAAAGATGGACAGAATTCAATTTTTACAAGAATAAAAACATCAACCAAAAATCAATATTCTCAAGCTATTTGCATATATCTTTTCATTTGAAGCTTTGCTTCAACTAGAGATCGTGGGTTTATTAACTCACCTTGCCTTAATGAAGATTGAACTTGATTTAGATGCCAAACATTAAAGCTTTTAGCAAAGAACAGAGCATCAAAACCTATAAAACTTAGAACAGGTACATGCAAACAAGGAGAGAAGCAAATCAATAATTATCATTATAAAAACAGATTTTGATGAAGAGAAGGGTTTTAGAAATCATTTACCTGAGTTTAGCTCTTGCTTTTTCTTTATAAATCATCAATTTTTCTATTAATTTGCTAATTTCTAGCTTAAGATTGAGGAGGATGGAGGTACGGCCATATTAGGTTTTCCAGAGAGTTAAAGAAGAGGATGAAAAAAATGTACGTACAGGCTATTCCCTTCTCATCTCTTTTCTTCATTACAGACCAGAGAAATAATTATGGGCTAAAGTCTAATTAGAATAAGAAGTTAGCCAAAGTTCAATATCTTGCCACTAATTAAATATTAACAATGCATACATACAAGTAAACATATATTCAAGCTCCATTTCACATTTATAAATTATGAAACTTTAATCTCATGATAATAAAATATTTTTATACACAAATAAAAGATTGTTAATATTATTAAACATTTTATGATCATATATCTTTAATTTAAATAAATTGACAATTTTACCTTTTTAATTACAAATCCCTTTGTAAATAACATTATAAATCACGCAAAAATCACATTTTTGTGTAATGAAATTTTATAACTCATTTCAAATATAATTTTACACTTAAATCATATTTTTAAACTCAATTCCATCATTATTTTAAATATATCTCATTTTAAAATTAATTACTCCTTTTAAATATCATTAAAAGAAGTAAATAGCAATAATTAACAAAATTACTGCATTACCTCTAAAATAAAAACATTTTCCTCGTTTTATTATCTCAAATCATCTTAATAAAGTGTTCAAAACTTTATTTTATCATCTTATCCTCAAATACATTGTTTATTCCCAATAAACAATTTAAATTCTTCATTTATTATTAATTTACACTATTAAATTATTGTGATAATTGGGGTCACATCCCTAAAACCAAACGTAATACACAAAAAATCCTTCCGATTGAAAGTTTATATATCCGGTCCTTATTTTTACATCGCCTTAATTCTTTTCCATAGATACCCTGGTTTATTCATCGCGGTTTTGAAATCTTCATTTCCATTTATCGATCCACTTTTGAAATCATATAAATCATATTTTCAGTTTATTATTTGCAATAGTTGCATTTCTGCAAATATGCAATAGTTGCAGAAAATGTCTGCAACTATATGAATTAGTTGCAGACATTTCTGCGACTATACCATATAGTTATAGAAATTTCGACAAGTATATGCAATAGTTGCAAAAATGTCTGCAACAATATGCAATAGTTGCAGACATTTCTGCAACCATAACATATATGCAACTATATGTAATAGTTGCATTTCTTCAACTATATGTAATAGTTGCAGAAATGTCCCCAACTATATGGAATAGTTGCAGACTTTTCTACAACTATACCATATAGTTGCAGAAATTTATACAACTATATGGAATAGTTGCAGACATTTCTGCAACTAGCAGCTTTTCTGTAACTATACCATATAGTTGCAGAAATGTCTGCAATTATTTGCAACTTTTGTACAATTGAAAAAAAATCGAAATTGTTCAAAAATGGTTGAATTGTCTGCAAATATTTGAAATAATTGCATCTTTACTGCAAATATGAATTTTGGTATCAACAATGGATCTCATTTTAAAGATCATAAAATTTGCGATTTTTTGGTGAAAACAATATGTTGATCCGAATTTTGTACATAAAGTTATACGCGTTTGAAGTGTTAAAAACATAAAGGGTACTTGGGTCTTTTTGCGTGTGCGAATTTGAAAATAGGGGGTGAAAAGGCAAGTGTTGGTTGTGAAGGATGTTTTCTCTATTTTGAAACTTATTAGGGATGTGAGCCAAACTTACCCTAAATTATAACTGCCGTTATAATTAAATACTCTCAGGTAATCGCTAAAACCAGGGTTATTACAGACTCCTCCCCTTACAAAAATTGCGTCCTCGCAATTTCCTTGAATAAGGGCTGCAACCAACATAAAATTCAATTAACAAAGGTGATAGACAAGCTCGAAACTCAAACCATTCATACTCTCAACATAGAATGGTAGAGAGAAATAAGAAGACACTCCCTTAGTTAATCCAATGGTCCATCATATGTCAATATATTGATTAGCAAACCATCGAAATTTCCAAACAACTCAGGAGAATTTCAAAAATATCCCGTCTTCGAATCAATACTTAATAAAAAGCTCAACCAATAATTTATCAAATAAGATAGATTTCTCCAAACTCTACGAATAGAGTCGGGATTAAACTCATTCAAACCCAAACTCTAAGCAACAAAAATGATCATCAACACAATTTTCCGCATGATAATACGGAAAGAACATCCTCACAACAAGGACAGACTCAATAGACAAGATAAATAAATCACACAAAATGGCTTCTCACGAGGCCACCAAACTCGAACGACCACGAAAATGCACGTCGTTATCAATAGCATAAGAATGGAGTGAACTCCAAGATAAGAATATAAACTCAACTTACTTTTTAATCCAAGATATTTAGATATTTTTTTTCCTTTTAAATTTTAAATTTCAATTTTCAACATTTGAAAATTTTCAAACTCCTTACTATATTACTTAGTAAGTAATGTAAAACTCAAATTAAAACTCCAAATTTCTTCTCTTACTTAAAAATTTATTTTCAAAGAATTTTTTAAATCCATAATAATATTCCTCATAATAAATTAAGGGTTTTAATTCTCTTTACTCTTTTAATTAAACCACTTAAATAGCTTAAAAACAATATTCAAACCGTCTTATAACTCTTCTTTGAAAACATCCAATGTATATAATATAGATTCAAAAATCTCAAAATATACTTCCAATAAAGTATGACTTAAGAATATTCTCATATATTCTCATCTTTATAACTTCAAAATAAATAAATAAATGACATTTTAGAGTCGATCGAACGATCAAAACTGCCTCGCCACTCTGATGCTTGTCTCTAAAATCAATGGCTGCAATTACCATTCAAAAATAAATTTAATATTTATTGTCAAAAATATTATTTTCAAAATATCAATCTTCAAAACACAAACCATCGTGTCTGATTGCCTCATCATAGCATTTAGGAGATTCCTATCAATAACATTGATCAGCCGTATCGACCAGAACTCTTAACTACTCGATGGATAACCCAACACTCCCAACTTATTTCTATAATAGAATAGTACACATATAAAATATTTTCTCAAAAAAAATTCTCTAATTTTTTTTTAAAAAAATATCTTAAAACTTCAATTTCTCTTTTTAAAACTCATATATATATGTGTGTGTATATATATATATATAGCTTCAAAAACTCAAGCCAAAGAACATTAAGAGAATGCATCGAGATATTCCTAGAATACTCGATTCACAAAATCAAAAGGAGATAAAGTGTTCGTCAACTCCTACAAAATGACAAGCCACTCTTGGAAATCATCAAGGCATAAGATAAGCAAGATATTCTTCTCGAAGGAGAAGAAGCACACAAACAACAAATCATTACTTCAAACAAAGTAATGCTGCAAAGAATAACACTGATTCAGTATCCGAAAAGGATAACTCAAAGCAACTGAATGATAAACTGAAACAAACTCGAACAATCTAGAAACTCACTTCATTCCCTAGTGGATATCCTCGTGGAAGGATAACAGAAGAACTAAGAGCCAGGAATAAGGTTGCCTCAACACTAGATTTCCCGATTGGATGTCAAATCCAAACCGACTTACAAAACTCAACAAAGTCACCCAACTGGAATTCGAGATATACCACCAACACTCGATACTCAGGAGTGAATTCAAAAACTTCGAAATCATCATCAACATTCCAAAGTGATAGAAATAATAAACCAATCAAATTAGCATGCCTAAATAAATATAGGATCCTATAACAACAAAAGGATCGGACTTAACATCAAATAAGTCAATCCATCTCAAATCAGATACATCTTAAGATTGTGAGTAACAAATAGATACTCACAAAAGTAACATCAAATAGAAATCCCACAATGCTCACAATAAGCCTATCGTTGTGGATCCCCTTAATACTTTTCATAACTCTCAAAGGTATACAACAAGAATACTCTAAGGAATCAATAAGCTTCATCGATACGAACTCACTCGCATCGACAAAAATAAGAATAGAATAATCCCAAATAAGATTACTCATAAGATAAGATAACATCAAACTTAATTATGGAATACTACGAAATACAATATATATTCCTAGACATATTCCATCTCAACATAACCCAATACTCAAAAAATAATCAAAGCACGATTCGAAAACAAGCTCGAATAAAGGACAATGATTCACTCGTATTGTACTTCGACGTATCATGATATACGTACTGTTCTATGTTTATTCTACTCTGTTCTGACCACAACTCTGATACCATGCTGTAATGCCCCACCCCGAGGCCTACCTTAGGAAAGAGAACTAACAAGTAATCATATTTACGAAAGCGGAGAATAGGGCTGGTTAAGGGTGACTATCTATAATTTTGTCTTAAACATCTACTGAATATGTCGATAAATGCAATATAATTTTTCTTTTCTACTCAAGTGGATCGACATTCCCAGTAAATGCTTAATCCAAAACTATAGGTAGCTAATGGATCCATTAGAACAAAATACAATAACTTAATGTAAATCACATCAGAACAGTAACCAACATCATATATATATACATATACACCGGTAAATATTTAGTACAATACAATATGAATACAATAAAGGTGGTACTCAACCACACTATAAACATCGAATCAAATGTAAATACATTAGAGTCAAGCGGAAAGAAATATAAACTACACAAAAGTGCTAGGCTGATATCCAGCAGATGCATCAAAGCAAAGTCCCGTAACTAATAGATAACCTGAAACAACTAGGTCCGACCCGAGTACAAAGTACATGGGTCAGTCTAGCTTTTAAATTATCAGTTAATGAGGATAGACGATAATATGAAGCATAAGATACAAGGTGATAATTCTTTTCGAATGATAAGAGGCAACAGAAAGAATACAACTCATAACTTAAGTGAAATAATGTCCCTTAAGTATACAAAGACCTCAAAAGAGGTAAGTTCAATATAATACTCAAATAATATAAACATTCGCCTCATATCATCGGCGACATCCCAAAATGTCTACATGGTTCCCATGAACCATATCTCCTCATAAGGTAAAACATTATTACAAAATCTTTCCATAAAGGCAAACATAAGACATTCTCAAGTAGGATGATTCAAAATTCGAATATAAAAGAATCTCCAAACTCAATTATACCTCATCTCATCGGTATAAATGTGTACAAATCTCAATCTCAACTCGCCAGAATATCAAGGCCTAGAATATCCTATAAAATCATGAAATCATCCAAACTCATAACTCAAGGAACTCGATAAGAGTTCAAAACATCATAAATGAAATCACCATACATATAACATCTCATATAGCACTAGTCTGTCGATGTAATCAAACATCTTAAAATAGTGAAATCACAATAAAACAAAAAAACTTAGAACCCGGATTGGCCAAATCCCCGATTGCAATGCCAAAGCAATGTTGCACGTGCTAAATTCAGAAGGTCGAAGCCTCAGACAAGGTCGCTAACACCTACCAAAGCAGTTTATCCTTATGACAAGGTCGTTGACACCTCACCAAGCCGTTTTGTCAGCCCTAACAAGGTCGCTAACACATTCCAAGCTGTTTATCCTCATGCCTAGGTCGTTAACACCTCTCAAAGTAGTTCTGTTATATAAACATCGTGAATGTGTCACAAACTCACGGATTGAAACCCGAAATGTGTTCACGTGTGTCCCATACCACAGGTTCGCACTTAACGGTTTACTAGCCGCTAGTCGATGCCACACTAGAAACATTATAAAACTCATAAAATCATATCTCGCCTCATCTCATCGGCGTGTGATAAAGAGACACCATAGGTGTCTCATCTCGTCGGCAAGAATGAAATGGCATCGTAACTTGTCTTATCTCATCGATAAGTGAAAACATCATGATGGTTCCTCAAAAACCATAAATTTCCAAATAGAAATATCAAGCTATAAAACTCTCCAAATATTGGTCTTCCCAGATAATCCTAAAGATAGGAATTATAAACTCAAACATGCCATGAATTGGCAAAACAACTTAGAAACACTAATCTCAAATAGCTTCGATCGTACAAGTCCTGAATTAACGAAATAGTAAACGCACATGTCTCATACCACGTGTTTTACTAAATCGTTTAATTCTCTTTCTTATATGTTCGAATATTGCAAAAGTGTGTATTTTACATTTAAAATAGTTTACTAGAGAAAACAAGCTTTTAAAACTTTTTCCCGAAATGATCAATAAAACCAATATTTAAATTCCTTTGTTATACGAAATAAATAGTTTTTATGTTAGAAGAATAATTTTAAAATACTATATAATAAAAATTAAAAAATTTCATTTATTTAAAAAATCACTTCAAAATAGTTTAGTGAAAACCGTGCTCGAAAACAATGAAAAACAAGAAAGATAACTCAAGGCCAATAACTTGAGTTCAATACGAATTCAAATAAAATTTAACCCAAAATCAGTTCAAATTCTATTTAAATTTGAATTTCCAAATTCTTCAAGTATAGCTAGCCTATTAATAGGAATTATAGCTTTCAAAACATCTCAAAAACAATCATCAAAATCAAATAAAAGTGAGAGCAAAAATAAGCTAAAACGCTCCTTAAGGCAATTATTGTTATTGTTGTCGTTTTGCTCTCGTACCACAAACAAACAACCATAGTTTTGACCAAGCAAACATCAAAATTTTAGGTACATGAAACTTTTAGTACAAAGTTTATGCTTTCCGAGACATCTAAGATTATCAAATTTGGTTAAGAGACAAAGAAGTTATGGCAAATCTTGTTTCAGTTTCAACTACAGAGCAAATATTGCTTTCGCTCTAAGGTTAGCAGTATAAAAGTTCAATTTTGACATAGAAGCACTCAAAATTACATAAAACTCAACAAACGAAAGTTGTAGCCTATGATTTATTCTTTTCAGAACATCCATAATTGTCAAAATCCGATCAAAAACGGAAAAGTTATATCTAATTTTGTTTCAGCTTCCAGCATAGAACAAATATATACTTTGCTCTCGAGTTAGTAGTAGAAATATCAAATTTTGATGCAGCTAACCTCAAAATTACAGAAAACATAAAACATAAAAGTTGTAGTATAGGATTTATGCTTTTCGGTACATCTAAAATTACCAAATTCCGATCCAAAACGAGAAAGTTATATCCAATTTTGTTTCAGTTTCAAAGATGGATAGAATTCAATTTTTACAGAAATAAAAACATGAACTAAAAGTCAATATTCTCAAGCTATTTGCATATATCTTTGCATTTGAAGCTTTGCTTCAGCTAGAGATTGTGAGTTTATTGACTCGCCTTGCCTTCATGAAGATTGAACTTGATTTAGATGCCAAACATTAAAACTTTTAGCCAAGAACAGAGCATCCAAACCTATAGAACTAAGAACAGGTACATGCAAACAAGGAGAGAAGCAAATCAACAATTATCACTATAAAAACGGATTTTGATGAAGAGAAGGGTTTAGAAATCAATTACCTGAGTTTAGCTTTTGCCATATCTTTCTAAATCATCAATTTTTCTATTATTGTGCTAATTTCTAGCTTAAGATTGAAAAGGATGAAGGTTCAGCCATTATTTGGTTTTCTGGAGAGCTAAAGAAGAGGATGGAAAAAAATGTACGTACAGGCTATTCCCTTCTCATCTCTTTTCCTTATTATAGACTAGAGAAATAATTATGGGCTAAAGTCCAATTAGAATAAGAAGTTAGACTAAGTTCAATATCTTGCCACTAATTACATATTATCAGTGCATACATACAAATAAACATATATTCAAGCTCCATTTCACATTTATAAATCATGAAACTTTAATCTCATGATAATAAAATATTTTTACACATAAATAAAAGATTATTAATATTATTAAAACATTTTATGATCATATATCTTTAATTTAAAGAAATTGACAATTTTACCTTAATTACAAATCCCTTTGTAATTAACATTATAAATCGCACAAAAATCACATTTTTGTGTAATAAAATTTTATAACTCATTTCAAATATAATTTTACACTTAAAATATATTTTTAAACTCAATTCCATCATTATTTTAAATATATCTCATTTTAAAATTAATTACTCCTTTTAAATATCATTAAAAGAAGTAAATAGAAATAATTAACAAAATTATTGCATTACCTCTAAAATAAAAACATTTTCTTCGTTTTATTATCTCAAATCATCTAAATAAAGTTTCCAAAACTTTATTCTATCCTCGAATATATTGTTTATTCATAATAAACAATTTAAAATTTTCATTTATTATTAATTTACACTATTAAATTATAACTCCGTTATAATTTAATGCTCTCAGGTAATCGCTAAAACCAGGGTTGTTACAAATGAAGAACCGAGTGGGAGATGCCGAATGTATCCTCAACATCGAAAATGACAAAAACCAGAGATAGGATGCATGACCAAAGGGAATTTAGCATTTCGGCCATCCCATGGGTGCAGGTGACTCCATCTAGTATTACTTACGGACCTACATGTAGGAGCGATGCATTCAAAATCACGCATGTTTTGGGTGTAGGCCGGTTATGTATTTCCTATAGTACATTCCGTAGAGATGCACGTTGCTTGGACAGATGTCTCTGATCATTGTGCAGGAGTTCAGATTCGGCTTGATCCAAGGAGAACTCAATGCAAAATCGATTATGAGAATCCACCTTAGCAATATTTATTATGTACTTATATTGTTGGCCTTCACACGATAGCTATTTGATATGATTTATGTGCTATACGCTACACATTATCTATCATATCACTATAAGTTAAACTTATTGAATGGTTTGTTTCATTTGAGGGGAAAACCATTATGATAATCCATATGGTCTCAATGGTTATTGTTACTTGTCTTATATTTCTTGAGTTTCTCAGGCTGGTTTACTAGACCGTTCTGGATATTATTTTCTTAAATGCTAGGGTCAGCCCCGTGTATGTTTGCAAATTCAGCTTTGGACGCTTTCGAACTAAGGAGAAGAGTTGGATGATTACCTACCATAGCATTCTTAATTCCATTGCATTTCTATATTGTATATATCACCATTATGAGGACATGTAGTTATAACTATTTAGGCTGATGATAGTGCTTAGATTTTAGTAACTCTGAATATTTTTGTATTCAGGGTAACCCTTTGTATTGTTCCTTTGATATAATACATTATCGTTCCATAATGAGATTCTGATGTTGTGTTCTCTCTTTTTTGTTCTATTCTATTTTTTTATATTTTACCCTAACCTTTTGTATGTCCGACACTTAGGTGTTCGGCACATAATTGATGTGGATGTGTTAGTGTCGACATTCGAGGATCAAAATGTCAAGTCGTTACATTCGATATTAGAGCCCAAGGTTAAGAAAACACATTGGCTTTGGTTGGGTATAGCTCCTTAGAGAGGATAAGTGACACCCTAGAATGAGTCGAGAATATTATACATATGAGAGTGTATTTGTATTTTGAAAACCAGACTTTTAAAAATATTTCTTAAGAATGCCTCTTTTTAGTAATCCTCTCTTAGTATTTTTCCCTTGAAATAACTCTATCCTTTTGTTTCCTAAAGCTGCTTTGCTTTGATTAGGTAGTAAGAACTATAGGTACTAAGGCTTCCAATGCTGTGGGAAATGTAGGAGAAGAAGTGATGCAAGTTCGACCAACGAAAGACATTGCTTCGTATGGCACAAGTTTGATTTGTTGGGCAAAAATAGGTTCAACGGCACTGAGATTATCATCAAGATCTAGGCTTAGATTAGTCCATGCAACGTGGTGTTTAAGGATATGACAGATCATATCCGAGGAGTGTCCTAGGATAATATAAGTAAGGCTTTTCGATTCGAGTGTTCACCTCCAACTAGCACCAGCCAGGTTAGTTGCTATAACTGGCACCAGCCAAGCCAGTTTATCAGGGATTGTTCGATTCTTTAGGTAGGGCAATGGCCTAGGGTATTTTACACCACCACTTCTACAGTTGCGAAAGGAAAGTAGATTCTTGAGGGTATGCTATCTGTTTGTGGTTTTCCTATTCGTGATTGGTTTGATATTAGTGCTTCTCATATATTAATATCTCACAACCTTGATAGTTGTTTAAATCATGCTCGGCCAGTTTAGGAATATGGACAATAGTTCGTTGACTGTTGATTTATGCTCGACTAGTTTATGAGCAGTTTTACCTTTCTACATCATGGAGTGGGTATACTGAAATACACCATGTGAATTAAGTTTCACAGCTTGACTATAAGGCATTCACTGATAATGTCAGGTTAGAAATTGAAATTTATAAAAGATGTTTCCTATAATCAAAAGGAAAAATATTAGGAAATAAATAGTTATGAAATGATTTATATAAGAAACTAATTTTGTACAAGTATGGTTTATAAAACATGGCTTATAAACAAAAAGTATTTAATCAGGGAATTCGAGAACTTAAATCCTAGTATCTTTGAATTTTTTTTTTTAAGATTTTGGAGAAAACAATAATAGTATAATTTGAAAGTAAATATTTGGGAAATTGGTTTAGGAAATTGAGATCATGATACTTAGTATTATTATATGAAGTATTTGATGGAGCTACAAAATGATTTTGGATAAATACCAAAAGTATGGTTTGAATGTATCGAACTCACTTTTTTCACTTGAAAATAATTTTGGTATGGGCTGCAACATCATCGACGTTCATTTTTGGGTTTCCGAGTGGGGGATGATATAGAGTTGTTTTGGTAAAATGGATTTTGATTTAAATCCCAAAAAGATGATTTGATATATAAAACGTATACATATATGTTATTTCAAAATTGTTAGAATTGAAAACTAATGTTTAGATCTTTCGGTAAACAAATTGAAACTTTGTTAAGTTATGATACGTTGTCTAGTGTTTCCATTTGTTAAATGAAATTGAATTTTCGATGATTTCGTACAGTCGAGAACTTCCAAATCATTATAAAACTCATAATAAAGTGTTTTTGAAATATGAAGTTGAGTTTATATACACACTTGAATTTGTAAAGACAGTAAGTTAAAACAAGTTCAAATTGTTGGTCGTCTTTGTTAAGCAAGTTAAATTTGATATTTTGGTATACACTCTTTGGATATAGTGGAGTGTTATACGAGTATGAACTTAAGTTATAAAATATGTATAAACTTGAAGTTAGGTGTTATGAGATGATTCATAATTGATTTTTGTATCAAATGACATACTAATTTTATAAATGAATGCGACGCGTGCTTAAGAAACCAATAGGATAAATACTTGTATGCGGATCATTTTATTTGCATGACTATTCTTGATCCAGTATTCGAGTACATGTGTTTGAGGTTGTTTAATTTGGTTTGAACAATGATTTTTCACTCGATTCTTAACGGCAAAAACTTGATACAGTTCTTGATACGATCCTGGTGTTTTATATCGTAGTATATGGCTATTGTTAACGCTAAAATTTGAACGCTAACACCCCGGTGTATGAGTTGTAGTTGTGAAAGCACCACCCGATAACTCGGGAACAGATTACAAGCAGATGATAGCGGAAAAGCAGTAAACAACAACAATTTTATAGTGGTTCGGCTTAATGGAATGGCCTACGTCCACTTTAAGTACTTTTATTGATGATCTCGTTACAAGCTGATACAATTCTTTCCAAGTACAATACACTTTGAATTACAAGTCACTTAGAACAAGTAGATTAAACTTCAATGGAGATTAGAGTCTTCAAATCCATGTTGGATGTGTGTGATCTTTTCTCGAAGTTATTTTTAGCGTTCTTCGTGTCTTGAGAGCTTTAAGTGTTTGATTGGTTTGGAATGCAGCGGAGTAACAGCGCATGAAGAGAATGAGCCAAAAGTCCTTTGAACGTTGGAGGTGGTTGCGTATTTATAGGAAAATTTCTAGGCGCTGGAATTGTCAAATCATGAGTCGTGACCGACTCAAGATGAGTCGTAAGTCGTGACCGACTCAGGATGAGTCGTAAGTCGTGGGCGACTCAACTGGTTGAGCCCAGACTTCCTATCAGAGCGTCTCCGGTCCTTTGTATATAGCACAAGTCCTAACTCGTCTGCGAGTTAAAAGGTCGTGGTCTAAAATGAAGCGGCATTGGATTTCTACATAGTAGCTTTAAGTCGTGGACGACTCAAGCTAGGTCGTGAACGACCTACCATAAGTCGTAGGTCGGTCCTTTGTTGTTTTGGGATTTTAGTCAGTTAGGTCATTTGACACCTTAGGTCGCTGAGTCGTTAGAGAACTTGAGTCGGTCTATCCCATACACCGTTAATCCCTTGAGTCGCTCCACTCCTCTAAGTCGCTTTAAGTTTTAACTCGTTGGCTTGTTGAGTCGGTAGCTTGTTGAGTCGGACTATTCTCTTAAGCTGCTAAGGTTACTAAGTCGTTTTTGCTGTTGAGTCGTAACTAGATGGGTCGTTGATTCGGTTCATATCTTAGGTCGGTAATCAGTTGAGTCGGTGACTCGATGAGTCGTGAGGCCTCCTGAGTCGTAGATCCTTCCTGAGCCGTTAAACATCTTAAGTCGTCGCTCACCCCAGGCCTTAACTCGTTGGTTTCTTTGACTCGTGAGCTGGAACGGGGTTAACATTTGCCCCTCGAAGCGCACGCTTAAGTCGTAAGTCGTGTGCTTCGACGTATCATAACTCGGGCGAGCCGATTCAAGTTCCAGCTCTTCCAGGTATAAAGCGCTTGACTCGTTCCTCCTATCTCCCACTTTTTATTTCTTATCCTTTGAACCGTGTCTGCCATTAACGCATCTTCAAGCTCTCAAAGGCGATTCCAACCTGATTTTTCTTCGATCATCTTTAGCATCACACCGTGTAAGAGATTTTGCATCTTTTTTTTCAATTGCTGATGATTGCCGATCTCCGCTTCTGTTTTTCCCCCTTATCCTTGCGAATACTATTACATCGGACATTGATGGATTAAAGGCAGGCGGTTTAATCTTACTTGTAACGATTTGAGATTTGAGGCGACCTAGTGGTGTGATGGAACTGGGGTTAACCATTGCGAGGTTATTGGGTTATCGGGTCATGGATTAGATGGTTGATGGGTTAGGAGTTAGATGGTTAATGGGTCAGACTGATTCGAACATTGCCGTAGGTTTGACTCGGCTATTTTTGTATGATCCAGCGACCCTCGCGATTCAACCATGATACGACTCAACATGCTTCCCGACCCAAGCCTTGAGTCGTGGCCGAGACAAAAACTTTGAGTCATGGCCGAGATAAGACCCTTGAGTTGTGGCCGAGATAACACCTTTGAGTCGTGGCCGAGATAAGACTTGGAGATTTTCTTGTTATTTTGAACCAGAGCTTCTTTAACATACTCCACGACCTAAGCCTTGAGTCGTTGCCGAGATAAGACTTGGAGATAATCTCCTTATTTCTACGACTCATGACTTAGGGCATTGCCGACTCCGAACTTTTGAACCGTTGACGAGTTATGAATTGCATGAATTCTGTTTGAATTTTGGACCATTGGATTAACTTTGAACTGTTGAATTTTATTGCATTCATTCACAGGTTATTTTGACTTGCAGGCTAACAACCTGTTCAATACAACATTCACAGAAAATTGGGACGAATATACTGTCATCGATTGCCCATATCAAATGACAGATTAGTTAATAACAGATAATTAACTTAAACAAATCGTGTGAACGAAGTGCTATCGATCTCAAGTAGAATATTAAAGCAACAATGAAACAATCAATCGAAACTGACCAGCCTGCACTAATATTATGCTTGAACTCTAAATTAACAAGTTCTGAAATTACCATAGCCGATCAATCGTCAACCAGTTTAATTCCAGTTATATTTACTTGTTATTTTTATTAGTTCTGCACAACACTTCACACTTTTAGGAAACGTGCACCTTCGCATTTGAACACCCAGTTGCTTGTGTAGAATGACATCTCAACAAGAAGAACCGATGGGCCAGGCTGAAGATGTCTTCCCAGTAGCCAACTTGTTGAATAATCCTCCGGAGAGAACTCCCACCACTCTGAATCAGCGGGTGTTTACTCAATTGCTCACCCAGTTTGGCATTGCCGAAGCTGATGCCTTACTGCCGGGGCCAAATGATACTGCAGATAGGCCTCCTTCTGGCTTTATTGCCGTCAACCGCCAAATGTGCTTGAGCGGTGCCATACCACCTTTTAATGACTTCCTTCGGCAGTTCCTGCTTCGATTATCTATCTCTCCATTCCAATTGCACCCCAATGGCCATGCCATTCTGATGGGGTTATGTGTGCTTTTTAGTAAAGTTCTGGACAGATTACCGAGCTTTGAGGAAATCTGCTACCTCTGCTCATTCACAAAGATTAAAGATCATCCCTCTATCGTAATCATAAGGAGTGCTCGAAACCGAAAACTCATCACTGATCTTTCTGATAGCGTTCATGGATTTCTAAATCAGTATTTCTTTGTTCGTTGCCCTCCAGGGTTTTATGCCATCTGGAGAGTAGGAAGTAAGATTTTCCTGTTTTTATTTCTCCAATCTTGGATTTTTCAAAATTTGAGTTGCTGAATGCTAACTTTGCTTCTTTTCCCTGTTTTAGCACTTCCTCCTCCCTCTAGAGATCCATGCTATAAACAAATTTTTGAGAGATTGAACGCCGTGGCGGCAGAAGAGAGGAGTATAAAGTTCTTGTTAAATGATGGATTTTTACATCAACATGGGCTTCTTCATCCTTCTCGCTTCACTCAGTCTCGTGAAGTCCCAACTGAAATTCCTGATTCTCCGACGGAAACTCCTGATGCCCCGATCCCTATTAAAGAGCACATTCAGGGAGGAACCTCTATAGAAACTCCACTAGTGAGATGTTCAATTCCGAAGGACGTTGCGGGGCCGTCTGATAAGCCTGCACTTGCCCCAGTTATCGAAGAGGAAGAAACTCCACGATCCTCCGGAAGATCTGCCGACGAAGGGGTTGAAAAAGCCAGTCCCAAAAAACATGATGGTGATGATGTTTTCAACGGGTTGAGCGATTTAATTGTGACTTCTCAAGAACTTTTCAAAGATGATGTTTCCAAAACTGTTTCTTCTGTAATTGAGGCGACATCTTCTCTACAACAAATGTCAACTCCTCCTACTAAAGTTATCACTACATCTATTCCACAGAGTGGTCTGTAACTTGATGCGTGTAGTTTACACGTTACACAACACTTAGGATTTTTCATCACTTCTACGCGTTTATCTTCTTGTACTTTAAAGATTTCTAAAGCTTATTATTTTTATTCCAGATTCTCCCATGGGGCGCAGCGGCTCGTATTATGATGATTTCCAGCGCTACGGGAGGCGTAGCCAGTATGATTACAGGCGTTACCTCCCTTCTTACAGAGAATCGGATGAAGAGAGGGCCATCGGGAAAGCTGACGAGAGACGAGCATATGAAGAACGTCACCGAAGGGAACAAGAAAGACATGACCCTCCCCACAGAGATGATGATACTCAAAAGAGAAAAGCTCACGATGAGAGAGGTAAAGGTCACAAAGACGATTCTTCTAGCAAGCGGGCTAGACTTACCGAAGAAACAATGCCAACAGCTTCGGAACATGTTCCTGCTCAATCTCCTGCTCCCGTTCGCTCCGACATTCAGGCAATCATCAACCGGCCCGCATACCAAGTTGGGCAAGGTCCTCCCACTCTTCAAAGTCGATTCCCTCAGTGGTGCCTGAGAGGGGTTCGGTTTGATCTCGACTTGGTTCCTCTCGACAAATCGGCTATGCTGCGAAATCTTGATACTGTCAGGACCGATATTGAAAGAATGTCGAACTGGCAAAAACTTGTCGACGAGCTTCAGAGAGTTAACCGAGCCAATCTCGAGGCCATGCTCACAATGGAGAACGATAAGGCTGAGTGGCAGAAGACTCTCGAACAGCATGACGCCGAAATGAGAAGTATTGCTTCCTATAATGAAAAGCTGGAAGCGGAATTGGAAAAGCTTAAGGAAGAATTAGTTACTTCATCAACTTCCTATTCTCAAAAGGAGAGCATGCTTCAGCAACAAGTACGAGATGCGCATGCCAGTCAAAGGGCTGTCGAGGATAAGCTTGCACACAAGGAAAAGGTCATAGAAGAATATCGTGCTGAAACTGTACAGCTGCGAGAACAGACCGGCTCTCAAAGCTTGGAGATAGAGTTGTTAAAAACTCGACTTGCTATGGCCGAAAAGGAGCGTGATGAGGCTGTTGCTGATAAACTTGCGGCCGAAGAGGCTCATCAAGCAACCAAAGCTGACATTAGCTCCACATTATTTGATTTTTATCTGCACAGCATTTTGGGGCATGGCAGCCTTGTCTTTCTAGGCCCTAAATACGAAATTACATTAGCTGAAGTCTGGGAGGCAGCACTTGATATGCTAGGTGGTAAAGGTGCTGGCTACGCTGAGACAGCTCTTGAAGAGCATTATCTTGATGATGATGCCCGCGC
The DNA here is from genome assembly GCA_030765085.1 of Allium cepa. Taxonomy (NCBI): domain Eukaryota; kingdom Viridiplantae; phylum Streptophyta; class Magnoliopsida; order Asparagales; family Amaryllidaceae; genus Allium; species Allium cepa. The sequence goes on along the minus strand of CM060937.1, from coordinate 769,904,721 downwards.
CGCTCTTGCCAAGGGAAAAGAGCAACTCGCCAAGGTACGGGCCGGAATGGCGGAAGGGGAACATTCTAAGAAAGAAATACCGCGTACCTCTTCTGAACGCCCTTTAGTTTCTTCCGAAGTGGACATTACAGGCTCTAGTGCTCATTCGCCGCCTCCTATAAGAACCGGGGTAATCACCCCTACTGATGATGAGGCTTTGGAAGATATCGGGGCTCAGAATTATGAGATTGAACTTACGAAGCAAACATCTTCAGGTAATTTTGAGATTGGTCCGATTCAGGTGGATCGCTTGCTTACTCCTCAAAAGTTTGATGAGCTTCTCAATTACTTCTTGAATCTCGACGAACCCATATCTCCCTTCTCTCGGGGAGATACTAATATTTTTAATTTCTTTTCTTCTGCAGTTGAAACGCCAAGTGTTGTGCAGACTTCACTTCCTCCGGTTATCCCCCCTCCGTCTCTTCAGGTGACTCCTCCTTCTGCTTCACAACCCGGGTCACAAGAGGAACAGATTGAGGCTCTTCATGGCTTGGATGACCCTATTGCTTCGCAAGAGCAGAAGGACGAGGGACTTGAAGGAGGCGAGATCTCTCCGGAGCGGACTCCCTCTGATGACGTAGTTTTGTCCACTCTTGTTACTCCAGGGACTGAGTCTTCTTCGAAGAGAAGAAAGAAGCACGGAACATCGAAGAGGAGGGGGAAGAAAATCATCACTACTGAAGAGAAACCGGAAGTTGCACCGGTTGCACCTCCCTCTCCTTCTTCTCTTATGCCTATAGGTAGACCTGAAAAATTAATCATTCGGCCAGGCAAAGGGTCCAAAGGTGGCAAGAAGAAGTGAAGAGTCGGACTTCGGGCTTTTTTGACTCCTTTTTTGTGTAATGGTCGGATGTTGTGCAGGCACCGGCCCCTGCTTTTTTATTTATTTTGAAACCTGTATCTGCAATTGAATAAAATGATCCTTTATTTGCACAGACTCTTGTTTGAATTTGAGAATGCATTTATTATTCATTTTTTCACAAGTTTATTTATATGATATTGCGGTGAGCTTGTGGTATTTTGTATGTAATTATACCTTGTTGCCCCAATACCATGAGCTTACTGCAATATCTTATACTTTGAGGGGATTTGCACTCTCATTTTTTGAAGAATAATTACTTCATTCTCGAAGAGAATTTTCGTAGAGTGCAACTTCCTTCATATAAGTTTTTACGCTTTGTCCTTCGAAGAAATCACTTTTCCCTTTTGCATATGCATACATCTTGCCAAGTGAATTCTTCTATGTGGTGAAGCAGGCCTCTGAAGGGTACTTTAACTTTAATTCTTCCTTTGAAAGTTAAAGTATGCCCTTGATGAGGAATTTTTTTTTTAAAATAGAAATTTGTGCCTCTGAGGAGGGATTTTTTCACGTTTCAACACTTGGAAGTTTTATTTCAATCTTGGTGAAACGTGTTCCTCCAAAGAGTTGTGCCTTTGAAGAAAGCCTTTTCACGTTTCAACACTTGGAAGTTTATTTCAATCTCGGTGAAACGTGGGCTTCTGAAGAGGCCTTTCCTTTTAATTGTGTCCCCGGGAGGGGGTTGTACCTCTAAGGAGGGATTTTTCACGTTTCAACACTTGGAAGTTTTATTTCAATCTCGGTGAAACGTGTACCTCCAAAGAGTTGTGCCTTCGAAGAAAGCCTTTTCACGTTTCAACACTTGGAAGTTTTATTTCAATCTCGGTGAAACGTGGGCTTCCAGGAAGGTCTTTATTTTAATTGTGTCCCCGGGAGGGGGTTGTACCTCTAAGGAGGGATTTTTCACGTTTCAACACTTGGAAGTTTTATTTCAATCTCGGTGAAACGTGGGCTCCCAGGAAGGTCTTTATTTTAATTGTGCATTTCAACTTTGGTGAAGTGAAATTCCGAAGAGCGGTTGTTACACTTCAACTCCTGGCGAAATGTGCCTCCGAAGAGGTCTTTATTTTGTTTGCATTTCAACTCTGGTGAAGTGAAATTCCAAAGAGCGGTCGTTACACTTCAACGCCTTGTGAAATGTGCCTCCGAAGAGGTCTTTATTTTGTTTGCATTTCAACTCTGGTGAAGTGAAATTCCGAAGAGCGGTCGTTACACTTCAACGCCTGGTGAAATGTGCCTCAGAGAGGGTTTTCATCGCCTGGAAGTTACTCTCTCATGGTTGGAGGGTCATGACTCCTCCAATCTTTTTTGTTGAGTAGAGAACTTTCTTTTTTGTGGCGTATGACCCATTAGAGGTCTTTATTTTCCAAAGAGTTGTGCCTCCGAAGAGGACTTGTGCTACCGATGATGGCTTTGGTTGTTCCTCTGTCCACTTGCTTATGCCTTTTTCAATGATCCTCTGCTTCTTCTTTTTTTTAACTTTCATTCCCTTTCCTCATAAGTAACTTGTTTAATCCAAGGAAGTGTGCTTCATTGTCAGGCAATTTCGTGAGAACGAGCATTAGCTTCTTAATTGGATGTTTGTTTGTTCAAACGATCTCAATTTATTAGCAAAGACCCATTTCTGTCGAAATTATAGGCCGTTCAATTGAAGTACTTCCTATCTAGGATTTGAATTCGGGGCTTTTTTTGAAATTTGGCGAGGATCACTTGGTCTTTTTATGTGCAAGTTTCACTTCCATTGTCTGCAAAAATTTAAATCGACATTTCAGTAATACATTCTATGTACTTTTTATATCGAAAATAAAGCAAACATGTAATAATAATAAGGAACACAAGATTTATAGTGGTTCAGCCAGGACATCGGGCCTACATCCACTTTATATTCTTTCCTTATTTACTTGCATCAGTTTTACAATTGCCTTCAATTACAAGAATCATACATTCATAATTCTTTTTACAATATTTCAACAAAATTTTCAAGTATAGTATGGACGCAAATGGTTGCTGTTCCATGCCCTTTGAATTTGATCTCCTTCAACAATGGTGAGTTTGAATGTGCCGTCAAGAAGCTTCTGACCTATGACATATGTTCCTTCCCAATTTGGCCCAAACACACCTGTCGCTGTCATAATTCTCTTCAGGACTAGGTCTCCAATCTCAAAGCTGCGTTGGCGAACTTTGGAATTGAAATGTGTGGCTATTCTTTGCTGATGAGCTGCAATTCTGAGATTAGCCTCATCTCTTTTTTCATCAAGGAGATCTAGCGCTTCAAGCTGTAGCTTTTCGTTTTCTGCTTGATTGAAATGGGTTCTTCTGTGTGAAGGGACCTCTATTTCTACCGGAATCATTGCCTCTGACCCGTATGCCAATGAAAACGGGGTGTGCCCAGTCGCAGTTTTGTGAGTGGTTCTGTATGCCCATAGTGCCAGTGGTAGCTTATCGACCCAACCACCTTTTGCTCTTTCAAGTCGCTTCTTGATGGTTGACTTAATAATTTTGTTCACGGCTTCCACTTGCCCGTTTGCCTGCGGATGAGCCACTGCTGAGAAGCTTTTCCGAATTTTGAATCGCTTGCAAAAATCTTGGAATTCTTCACTTTCAAACTGAGTTCCATTTTCTGTAATTATTTTTTGAGGCACACCGTATCTGCAAATGATGTTTTTAGTCACAAAACTTATCATCTTTTTTGAGGTGATAGTAGCCAGTGGTTCAGCTTCTGCCCACTTAGTAAAATAATCTACAGCAACAATGGCGTATTTAATTCCAGATTTGGCAGTTGGTAACGGTCCTACAAGGTCTATTCCCCATATTGCAAACGGCCATGGACTGACCATCTGTGTGAGTTCAGTGGAAGGAGCTCTAGGAATTTTGGCGAATCTTTGACATCTGTCACATTTTCGGGAATACTCTGCTGCATCTCGATTAATTTCTGGCCAAAAATATCCGTATCGGAGAATTTTCTTTGCTAATGTTTGGCCACCTGAATGATCACCACATTCTCCTCCGTGTACCTCTGCTAGGATTGCTTTAGTCTCTTCCCTGGATACGCATCGAAGTAATGGCATTGAGAATCCCCGTCTGTATAATCGGCCATCCTGGATTATGTATCGAGAGGCTTTTCTCAGTAACTTTTGTCGTTCTTTTGAGTTCCCTGGTAAGGATCCATTGAGCAGATATTCTGTTATCGGAGCCATCCATGATTTTTGCTCCTGAGACATGCTCATGATCCAATCAATGTCCATCTCATCAATGCTAGGAGTCGACAGGACCTCCACTGGAGTTAGCCCCAGAAATTGAGCTTCACCTGTGCTAGAATACTTTGCGAGAGAATCTGCTTTCGTGTTTTCCTCTCGAGGAATGTGACTTATCATGTAATGATCGAAATCAGCCAGGAGCTCCCAAGCCTTTGACAAGTAGGCGGGCAGATTCCCCCCTTTCGCTTGGAATTCCTTTTTGACTTGGCATATAATAAGCTGAGAATCACTGAATATCTGTAACGCTCGGATGTTTAATTCTTTAGCAATCCTTAAACCAGCGATAAGGGCTTCGTATTCTGCTTCGTTGTTTGTTGAAGGAAATTCCAATCTTAGTGCATAGCATAATGATCGGCCCTTTGGGGTCTCAAGTACGACTCCGGCTCCAGAACAGTAGTTGTTTTTCGCACCATCGACATATAACTTCCATTGGATGGGGGAATCGTCGACTGTTTCCTCCTTACTGTTACCCTTATCTGTGAATTCTGCAATGAAATCTGCTAAAGCTTGTCCATTGATTGCTTTTCGGGGATGATAAGTGATATCATACTGACTGAGTTCAATATTCCACTTTAGAAGACGACCCGAAGTTTCAGGGCGAAACAGGACTTGCTTTAAAGGTTGATCAGTGAGGACTTTGATAGGATGAGCTTGAAAATATTGCCTCAACTTCCTAGACGCAATTAGTAAGCAATAGGCGAGTTTTTCCAACTTAGAGTAATTCATCTCTGCCCCAGTGAGTCTTTTGCTGATATAGTAAACTGGATGTTGAATCCTTTTGTCTTCCCGTATCAGCGCTGCACTTAAAGCATGAGATGATACTGCCAAGTATATAAGAAGATCCTCGCCATCGCCAGGCCTAGAAAGTATTGGAGGCGTCTCCATATGGCGAATCAATTCATCAAAGGCTCTTTGGCATTCGGGAGTCCAATCGAAGTTTTTCTTTCCTTTCTTTAGGGCGTCAAAGAATGGGATGCATTTATCTATGGCTTTGGAAATGAACCGACTCAAGGCGGTGACTTTTCCATTGAGACTTTGCAATTCCTTCTTTGTTCTAGGAGCTTTGACTTCTTTCAATGCAGTAATTTGAGCTGGACTGGCCTCAATGCCCTTAGCGCTCACGATGAAACCTAAAAACTTGCCGGATTCCACTCCAAATGAACATTTTAAAGGATTGAGCTTCATTCCGTATTTTCGGAGGACAGCGAACATGTCTGCTAAGTGTTCTATGTGATCCAGTGCTTTCTTAGACTTTATTAACATGTCATCGACGTAGACTTCCATAGTCTTGCCCAGCTGCGATTTGAACATAGCATTAACGAGTCTTTGGTATGTTGCCCCTGCATTCTTCAATCCGAAGGGCATAACTCTGTAGCAGTAAAGACCGGTGTCGGTGATAAAGCTCGTGTCCTCCTGATCTGGCTCATGCATCATGATCTGGTTATATCCGGAGTAAGCATCCATAAAAGATAACAATTCGTGTCCCGCTGTTCCGTCTACCAGTTGATCGATTCTGGGTAATGGGTAGCAGTCTTTGGGGCAGGCCTTGTTTAGATCTGAAAAATCGATGCATACTCTCCATTTTCCATTGGCTTTCTTAACCAGCACTGGATTTGAAACCCAATTCGGATATGTAGATACTTTGATAAAATTATTCTCCATGAGCCGATCAACTTCTTCTTTTAATGCCGCTGACCTTTCCGGACCTTGAGTTCTCCTTTTCTGCTTCACAGGTGTAAATTTTGGATCAATATTTAGAGCATGCACTGCAACTTCTGGGGATATTCCGCACATATCGGCGTGAGTCCAAGCAAAAACATCCAGATTTGCCTTTAAAAAAGATATTAAGATATTCTGAATTGACGCATTAAGTTGTGAGCCCACATTCAACACTTTGTTTGGGTCCTTTGGGTCAACAGGTATTAGTATTGTCGTTTCCACCGGTACCACTCTATTTTCCCCTGCACTGACTTTTCTAGGGTCCATTTCTTTCCTTGCTCCGCTGTGCTCGCCAGTGCAGGGTCCGCCCTGTAATTGCTACAAGGCTGGTTCTTTGATGCGGACTGGGGCTGCCGCATTTTTTCCCATTTCTCTTTTTCTGGTTTCTCGTAGTTCTGTCAGATAGCACTCTCGCCCAGCATTTTGATCACCTTTTATAACTCCTACTCCATTGTCTGTAGGGAATTTAATAGTGAGGCACCACGGGGCAAGAACAGCTTTGAACGCTGCCAGAGTTGGACGACCAAGGAAAGCATTGTAAGCAGAAAATTCGTCGACAATCACAAAAGTTTGCTTGCGGACCACTTTTCTCTCTCCTTCTCCAAGTTCCACAAACAAATCAATGGTCCCTACCGGCTGCTTTGGCTCCCCAGTGAAACCAGCAATTTTCTGCGATGAGGCTTGCACATCAGCCATAGGGATCTTCATTTGGTCGAATGTTTTCTTAAAGAGAATATTGCTGGATGCGCCACAATCAATGAGAACTCTTCTGACAATAGCTGGCCCGATACCAGCCGAGATGACTAGAGGATCCAAGGTTGGAGCTTCAATACCTGCGGAATCCCTAGCTCTGAACACAATATCATCATCGAAAGTTCTTTGTTGCTTCAAGGGCGTAGCACCTTCCAAAACAAATACATCTTGCTCGGTCGGTACATACTTTAAAGCTCGGGTATACCTTTCCATCTCACCCCAGCTCCTGCCTGCTGGGTGAGGTCCTCCTGTAATGACATTAATAATGGGCCTTCCAGATTCATGCCCTGCAGCCTTCTCAATCGTCCTAGGCTGTTTAGTAGGAGCCTGTTGCCCCTGACTAGATGAAGCAGGATTGTTGTTATTCTTTTTCACAAATTGCTGCAGTTTGTTTTCCCTTAGCAACTCTTCAATCAGATTTTTCAACTGGCGACATTCGTCGGTCTCGTGACCGGGTTTATTATGGAAGCGGCAGAACTTCCCACTCTGTATAGCCTTTTTCCCGGTCCTTAGAGGAGGAGGTTTAGGAAAGTCAACAGAATCTTTAATGGCAAGGTAGATACGTTCCGGCGTATCTGATAAAGGAGTATACTCTGATGGCTTGAAGGATCGGGGCTTCTTCAGATTACTCTGTTTCTTCCCATTGTTATTTTCCCTTTTTTGCCCTACAGATTCATTCTTGCGTGGAGCAACAGTGTTATCTTCATCTTTTTCCAACACTTCCTTTACCGGTACGGGACGGCTTTCTAAGCGTATGAATTCATCTGCTTTTTTATAGAATTTTTCCAGGATTTGGTTCCTTCATGTTTAGCCATTTCCCAAACTCGCTTGACTTGTCAATACCCTTCATCAGATAAGTCAATATCATTCGCGGTTCTGCATTGTCCACCTCAGCTAGCGCTATATTAAAGTGGTTTAAGAAAGATCTGATAGTTTCCCCTGGATTCTGTTCCAAACTTGACAGTGACATGGTATCCTTAGCTTTTGAGGCGTATAGTCTGAACTGCTCCTTGAACTTCCGAGTTAAGTCAGAAAACTGATCGATAGATCGGACTGGAAGTTTGGTGAACCAAAGCAGAGCTACACCTTCGAGATACACAGGAAAATATCGGCACTTTATTTCATCAGAGGCTATGGCACCAGTCATGTGCCAATCATACTTGTATAAGAATTCGTTCGGATCACTCGTCCCCCTGTAAGCTGGAATGGTTGGTGGGACAAACTTCCTTGGGAATTCAGCCTTTAAGATTTTCTCGGTAAATGGAGTTTTACTTGGGGCGAAACCCCATTCTTTCTCGTATTCAACTCTCTGCATACTTTCTTTCATAATTTGTCGGACCATTCAGAAAGATACTCCTCATCATGTCGAGTTCTAGATCGACCAACCTCTGGAGGTGCTCGTTCAAAGGGGCTAGCAGCTCTTTCAGGTGCATTTCTTTCTTCAGCATCACGAATGTTGCCAGCCAAATTCCTTTCATTATCTGCCGGTTGGCGGTTTGCCCCAAGCAAATCGTTTAACCTATTCATAATTAGGGCATTTTGGGCATTCTGAGCCTCGAATTGTGCATTTTGGGCATTTATCCGCTGGTTCAGCCCTAAGATTGCAGCATCCAGCTCTGCCTTTGTAACTCTGACAGCTGGAGTGGCTTGATTCGATATAGGGGAAGCGGAGGTTGCCTCTTGAATATTCCCAGATCTGACAGATCTACTCTTCCTTCCAGGAGCCATAATCTCGGATAGACTTCTGGTTTTCAAGGAAATTCTCTCTACAAACCTCTGTGAAGCAATGATGATAACTGTCCTGAGTTCAGCTCTCAGTGGAAGCACCAAAAATGTTAACGCTAAAATTTGAACGCTAACACCCCGGTGTATGAGTTGTAGTTGTGAAAGCACCACCCGATAACTCGGGAACAGATTACAAGCAGATGATAGCGGAAAAGCAGTAAACAACAACAATTTTATAGTGGTTCGGCTTAATGGAATGGCCTACGTCCACTTTAAGTACTTTTATTGATGATCTCGTTACAAGCTGATACAATTCTTTCCAAGTACAATACACTTTGAATTACAAGTCACTTAGAACAAGTAGATTAAACTTCAATGGAGATCAAAGTCTTCAAATCCATGTTGGATGTGTGTGATCTTTTCTCGAAGTTGTTTTTAGCGTTCTTCGTGTCTTGAGAGCTTTAAGTGTTTGATTGGTTTGGAATGCAGCGGAGTAACAGCGCTTGAAGAGAATGAGCCAAAAGTCCTTTGAACGTTGGAGGTGGTTGCGTATTTATAGGCAAATTTCTAGGCGCTGGAATTGTCAAGTCATGAGTCGTGACCGACTCAAGATGAGTCGTAAGTCGTGACCGGCTCAGGATGAGTCGTAAGTCGTGGGCGACTCAACTGGTTGAGCCCAGACTTCCTATCAGAGCGTCTCCGGTCCTTTGTATATAGCACAAGTCCTAACTCGTCTGCGATTTAAAAGGTCGTGGTCTAAAATGAAGCGGCGTTGGATTTCTACATAGTAGCTTTAAGTCGTGGACGACTCAAGCTAGGTCGTGAACGACCTACCATAAGTCGTAGGTCGGTCCTTTGTTGTTTTGGGATTTTAGTCAGTTAGGTCATTTGACACCTTAGGTCGCTGAGTCGTTAGAGAACTTGAGTCGGTCTATCCCATACACCGTTAATCCCTTGAGTCGCTCCACTCCTCTAAGTCGCTTTAAGTTTTAACTCGTTGGCTTGTTGAGTCGGTAGCTTGTTGAGTCGGACTATTCTCTTAAGCTGCTAAGGTTACTAAGTCGTTTGCCTGTTGAGTCGTAACTAGATAGGTCGTTGATTCAGTTCATATCTTAGGTCGGTAATCAGTTGAGTCGGTGACTCGATGAGTCGTGAGGCCTCCTAAGTCGTAGATCCTTCCTGAGCCGTTAAACATCTTAAGTCGTGGCTCACCCCAGGCCTTAACTCGTTGGTTTCTTTGACTCGTGAGCTGGAACGGGGTTAACAGCTATGCAACGAGAATTGAGGTTTCTAATCAAGGAACTAAAATAGAGACCGCACTAAAGAAATCAAGTAATCTATACTATTTGAAAGTGGAGTCTATGTGATCAAGCAAGCGATCAGTTCGGGTGTTGTGTACGGATGGTCAATATACATCGTACGGGTTTAGTACATTTGTATGATGTGTTATGTTGACTTATAAAGAGTTTGGGAATAACTCTTCAATTTGTTATGAGGTAGCATGAATAATCATCTGAGTAAGAACCGCACGATGGGAGAGTTTTAAACCTGAACAATTCATGAGCTTTGTTTATTTGTCATTATAAATGCTATTTGAGTATTTGTGTACTTGTTTCTTTATTGAGGTCAGAAGTGCCATGGAGCAAGGATGCTTGAGATGGTACAAAGAAGCCAAAGGGAAATTTGAAGGGGATCCATTTAGAGTTGCTTCTTATCTTGGTATCGTACATCTTTTGTGTTGCACTCACTGCTCGAGGTACGGTCACTTAGTACACATTTGGTTCCCAGTTTAGTTAGTATATAGTTCTAGTAGTATGTTTTGTGTATATATATATATATTGTTCTTCTATCTTCTTTGATTATCATTCTTGTTTGAATTTTGAGGGTGAAATGTTCTAAGTGGAGAATGTAGCGACCCGAAAATTCGAACCCTTCATCTTTGAATATCGAAACGTTTTGAATTATAATTAAATTTTATAAATATGATTTTATAACCTTGCTAGGTATCATATAATTAATAAATAATAATAAGAAACTTTTTTTTAAAAATTGTTTACAAAAATTTATTCTTCGAAGAAAAATCGATAATATGACTAAAAATTGGTTCATCGGTAAATAGCATTTCAATCGATATAAGTTCCTCAAACTCTTGTGCACTTGTCTAATGATGAAATGAACACATTAGCAACTAATTGACACACGCACCTCTTAATGAATCATGGAACATTCTAGAAGCATCCATTAAGATAAGAGATATTATCATGAGAAGGGTATAAGTGTAATTAGCACAAAGGAGAAGTGATGTAAAGGAGAAGTGATGAGAGTTGAGTCTTCCAGGGCATGGTGAAGGGTGAAGGAAAGTTAGGCAACATCTTATGAAGCTTATAAAAGGAGAGGCGCACCCTTAGAAATACATCACAAATCCATAAACCAAAACCAAGCTTCTTTAATGGCTTCTTCTTCTCTTATGTTTTAAAGGAAATTATTGCAAATCAAATCCAAATTAACTTGAATTTGGAGTGAAGCTTGGGGGAATATGACAACATCTCCCATTTCAGGTAAGAAAATAAGCGCTACTGATGCTGTAGTCATCAATAGTATTATTCTCCAGCTACAAAATGAGACCAGTTAATAGTATCATTAACATCAAAGCATAGGAGTATGAAAAAAATTTCAAACACCATTTAAAGATAAACTTTTTCCATTACGTTAATAAATTTCCATATTCATTACATAATCACAAATGTTGCTCTGGTTCAGATAAAATATAATCATTACGAAATACTGCAAGAGCAACATATAAAGATGCCACCTTGGTTGATCAGAGTTTACTACTAGAGATATACAACTTCTATCTTACATATATTCAAACAAAATGACAGCACAGCGGACATAAATAGACCCATATATAGCTAGCTCTACCACCTACATGTCTTTGAAAGCTGTATTTATCAAACCTAAAAACCTTACTCTCGAACTACTCAATTAAGTACCCTTGAGTTAAAGAAGAAAAACCAAAAATTTGGATCAGACAAAATGTTCGGCGTGAATAATAATGTGTCATCTCGGTTGATAGATATCTAATGGGACCACGCCTTGAGTGAAATGGGTTTTCCCATCACTAGTTTCCTCTAAAAATATGTCTTTTATAAATCAAGCACCTGCAACCACAATGGTTAAACTAAACAATATACATAATGGTTAAACTAAACAATGTAAACAGTCATATGCACGCATCCAACCTGGATAATCATGACTAACATGTCTAAATAAATGGTCTATCTGTCCCACATCATAGTTTTCTTAAGGCATCTACAAACCTACATGGCTAACTTGGGCCTACTAAAAATATCGAATTCTCTAACTTACTATTAGAAGGAAATTGGTTGGTTTGTCTGAAACTCACTATTCCTTATTTTACTCCGATCATAACGGTTTTGCAGGCAAACCAATAACATACCTCATCTTTTTGTATTTCTTTCTGTGTGTAAACCAACTTTTAGTCTTACCCTTGACGAAGCCCTATGCATTAGAATTTTGGACTACCATAAGCTAAGGGCTAACAGTTGAAGTATAAGGCGCAACCATACACCAGTCCCATCTGGTTTTCTAATCTCTGAGTCAGTTCATCCTATTACAATTTATCAAAAGGTAAAAAGAATATTCTATCTAATAAAATTCAGGGAATAATACCCATTTTATTTCCTTGAAAATATAAATCTTTATTTAACCCTTGAAATCATAATTAAACATGGAAAATTTTATCCCTTTATTTTTGAGAATATATTATGCTAATGTACATGCTTTTATAAAGCAACATTAATGGATTTCAAAATCAATTAGAGGTTGTCAAGCCATATATAATAAAACGATTTATATTGATGAAATGCAGCATTGATATAGCCGCTTTGGGATTGTTGCTCCCTCTATGTCAAAATCATGTTACAACATTTGATTTATAAAACAGAAGGCCATAAGGCCAAAATCATTTATGTTGCATAGCATAAATATAAAGGTTACAGATTATAAGCGACATAACTATTGGCCTGCATAGTATAAAGCTTTAAACTTAGAAACATGGGAATACCGAAATTTAGTTTCAACGGCATCATTGTTTTATAAATCAATGTCAAAGATAGCCTATAGCGGCATCATGGCCAAAACACGGTCGCATAAGAAAATAGTGGCAATATTGCCGTGCAAAACCAATGTCGAAAGTAATAATAGCGGCACTACAGCCATTGTATAGTTAGTGTTGAAAAGGTAAACTAGTGGCATAAACGACATGCGATGTTGAAATCACAAGGAGTTGATATTAAAAACTAGCGACGTCATGGACGTCGTTATAAAATTGCAGCATTATTAATGTTACAATAAAACATATGGTATAAAATAGGCGGCATAGGACATATACGACATAAAAGACTAGTAGTATAGAATACCAACGACATTTCCAATATCGTAAGCATCAATGTCGACATTGAAGCCCCAACCTTAATGGAATTGTTATAGGCTACAAAGTTACTATCATATGCTTCTCTATAGGTTACAGACCGCATGTGGCATGGATGGATTTTGGCGTTGGTTAATGATGCATGGAAATCTCGTAATTAACATGAAAACTGTTTTATTTCTTTAAAAAACAATATCATTTTACAAATTCCAATTATTTGTCAAATTCTTGTTGGATGGTAATTTTCTTTACCAAACCCTTTTTAGAGAGCTCATACAGATCATATTTCTCATTCCTAAAATAATTTGCAAACCATATAATTTATATTAATATTTTGATATAATTATTAAGCTTCTTTAGTCTAATAAATACATACACATTTTCTTTAACATATAAAAATTTCAGAACCAAAAGCATTATTTAATTATTTTTAATAATTCAAACTTGAAATAAAGCAATTTCCTCATAAAGAAGCTAACGAATTATTCATAATTGAATGGAAAATTATGAAACTAAATACCAAATTCTAAATTAATGTTTCTAACATTATATCAAAATTTCAAGTTGAGTGGATGTCATAGACTAGGTTTTCACTCTTAAAACCTATTAAATAATTTCATAATAAATTTAATAATTCATCATTCAAGCATATGTTCAACTAATCATTTGAAACATAGTATAAAATAATCATAAGGTTTGGGTTTAATCATAAAAACAAAATTAAATAAGCAAACTTAAGATGAGTTATCATTATGCACCTTGCTTAGATAATTAGACTTGAGATTTGAGTGTTGATTCGGTTTCCTTAAGCTTTCTCTTCAATTCCCTAGCATTTCTTCATCTTTAATCTCTTAACAATGGTCTCCCTTGAGTATGCTTAGGTTTGTATGAATGTAAATAAAATGAAGGAGAGGAGAGTAAAACGGTTTATGTTAGGAAATGTAGCATTTTCCTTTTTTGCCCCTCGCTAAATTCCTCCTTCTTGTTAATATTCTAATTAGACTTATTTGTAACTATAACAACCGTGATTTTACTACCGCCGTAATAAACATTCTAAAAATCTTTATCGAACGCGATTTTTGAGTTACGGTCGGAGTAAATATATTAAATAGAAGTTTTTTAAATTAAAATTGGAAAGAAAAATAAAAAATCATACCATCAGGTACTCATTGCCTCAGTGTTAGCAACTCATTTGGTAGATGCAATTTATAGTAGGAATTTAAAATACACATGCATGCGTAATTATGTTATTTGTACATTTTGCGTTAATGCATTATAAAAACTATGACAAACCTTTTATGGACTTTGTTTTATTTGCATTCTTTTTGGTTTGTGTTCTCTGCATTCGTCAATCCCTACATACAAACCAAAAATATGTAATCTGAATGTCATGCTTGTGCACATTCACATGGATACGTAACATGCCCACAGACACACCTTAACTGATGTATTATTTCATAATCCTTGCATTGGTTTATAATGATGAGTTAAATAGAAAAGTTGATGATTTGTCGTCAGCTGAGTCACATTTTGAAAGAAACTATATAAAGCAAATTTCAAATACTGTCACCACCAGTTTTTAAATCAAATATGTAAGCACTTGATTGCTGGCATTCACGTAGTTATGCAACGGCATAACCAGGAAAGTGTAAAACAAAGTGTGAAAGCAAGTGTAATACACATCAGATATTATATTTTTTTGTTATCATCATTTTTGTGTGTCCTTTATATTCACTTAAGCACGTCGCATTAAATGCAAAGTGTACTCAGAAGTATTGGCCAACACTCATTCTCCTTACTGATACAAAAGAGAAATAATATTTCTCAGCAACACTTTTATTCTTCAAGTGGTGCTCTGCAGAACATTAATGGCCGAGTGAGGTCCTTTCTTTCAGATCTGGGGTATTAATTGGTATGGAAGCAATTATCAAGTAAGTTCAATACTCAGATTTCTATTTTATACTCTGTAGCGATCCTGACTCGACCTTCGAAAATCGGCACCGAATATGTCACCTATATTCGAATGTCGCAGATGCAAACGTCGAACCTGGTTCGTCAGAGCTTATAACACAATTAAGTAAACAATACAACGGAACAAAAAGAATAATACATTAATATACATCATTGATACAATATCTAATACAGCAGATGATTCAATAGATATCAATGTACATCAGAGATATGATACAATAAAATAGCAGCAGAAAAAAAATAGACAACATTTAGCAGCGGAACAATATAACTCTAAGATAGTCTTCAAGGAAGAACTCCAGTAGCAGCTCGAACTCCCAATAACGATGCACTAAGACAAGCAAGGTCAGTCATGTCCAAAGACTGAACTAGCTCCAGATAATCCACTGAACCTAACTATCTGAAAAACCCAACTCTGTACTGCTCGTGTGGAAAATAGTGAGCACCCAGAGTTTAGGAAAGGAACAATAAACTCCGGATCTGGGACTGGTGTGAGTAACAAAAACGGTTTATCTTTTAAAAAAAACATCAAAAGAATTTTTAAAGTCAATTCCCAATGCTTTTAGAAAATGAAACTACCATAAGGCCTCCCGCCACACACACAATGCAAACGCAGAATCGGAGGAGATTTCTCCTTATGATAGTTAAACATGCTTGATACGCGAATTTCTTTGATATTATTACTATAAGTGCAAAGTGTAGAAAATATTTCGAAAGTAGAATATTAATCTTAGCTAGCATAGACAATCCGAACTATGCCTACTATAGCTACCATCTAAACAGTGGTGCGCCACCATAAGTAGATGGCAGGTAATACAACTAAAACCGTACAAGGCGCGTATTGTTTTGATTGGATTTCCAACAAATGGTCAGGCTAAGGAACTTCCTACTGCCACGTGGGATCGCCACTGGCGGGACGTCCCGAGAACCTAGCCGGATCTCTGCCAACACAAGGCCGGGTTACAGAGGTAACTAGGTAACTACTACTCGAGCATGCCACTCCCCGGTCCTTTGGGAACTTTATCCGAGGTACCTCTAATCCAACAACATCACACAGTAATAAATGTATGGTGTCCATGTGAGTAAGTATCTGGGCTCCATACCATGATACCACCCTTTTCCAGAAGGGAATGACACACCCTAAAAGGAGCGACCCTCGTAACCTTGCCGCATCTTTCCTGTTTTGACCATTTCCGGGTTGTGAGGTCCTGTTGCAGTCTCGTCCTCAAAGCTACGCTTTATACAAAAGCCATGCTCTGATCACAAATGATCATCAACACACAGCAGCACTCAGCATGCCACACTACAAATTGGGAGTATATCACTGATAACCTTCAACTACATAACCTTTGAGCTGGTACGTCTCAGAGATGGGTATTAAGCTAAGAGAATAAATTCTCTGCCACCACAGAAATGTATTTGAAAGAAATTTGCTTTATATCTCAAGGTGTGTCAGACATACAACCATACAAGTCTGTTCTTGGTTCGAACAGAACTGAAGGCACATCAAAAGAAGCCCTTGCAATCCGGGTATCCACAATCCCGATCGGACTTCCCATCACTTAGGGAATCTCTATACCGAGGATCAGCCAGTGTAGAGACAATCGATAGGTTATCCTATCATTCTTACAAATACCCGGTCTGCAACACCGGTCTTCAAATGCTATCCATAACGTCGTATTATTATTCGGAATGGGTTATAAGACACAAAGGTCCTCTCCCGGCTAATCCGAATAATGAACGCGATTTTTTAAAACATATGGATATTGGGATTTCAATTAAGTCACAACTTATTACCCAAAAACCTTTCCTTTAAATGGTTAAACAAATTACCATTTCAAATCTTTAAACAAAAAGATTACTTCACAAAGTTCACCCAGTTCACAAAGATCCATTCATAGATTTCCCAAATCAATTTCCATTTCAATTGGATTAACCCATTAAATCTTTAAATTAAAGATTTAACCTATGGCTTTCAAAACATGTTTCAAAGATTCATTTATAACTTGAAAACCATTTCCAATTCAGATCTTTTATGTATAAAAGGTACACCATTTAAAATATTCTTCGTTTTCAAAACTAAGTTCAACGACCTTTCACAAAGATTAATTCATAGCTTTCAACACAATTTTATTTTAAATTGAAATCCTTGTAACAAAAATTGGAAATCCTTTTCCTTAAATGAAAGCTATTGTTACTTCAAACAAATAGTTCTCGTTTTGGAAAACACTACTTACAATTTGCACAAGTTAAAGCTATTCAAGTATTAAACTTAGATGTAAATTTAAATTTCCAAAATCATACCTTTAAATGGTTAAAAACCCATATAACACTTTTATAACTTGTATAATATTTTGACCAAGTCATCGAATTCAATTCCAATAATTGAATTCAAATTTAAATCAAATTATTTAAATTTTAAGTGTTATAAAGTTATTGAAAATAACTTTTATTTTTAAAACTCATTTCAAAAGTTCTCAATTACAATCCCAAAACTAATTTGGACTCAAGAATTAAATCTTTAAGATTGATAAAAATCTATGACTTAACCGATTTCCTCGTGAAATCCATATTCGTGTGTGTATGTGTAGTTCAGGGGTTTAACACAATAGTGCAACATCATTCAATCATCACAGATTCAAATACAACAATATAGTAGATAAGCGATATAACTATAACGGTTATCGCTCATTCACAGATTCACAGACAATATACTGATGTATCATCAATAAATGAATAAGTTATACATAGCACAATTTACAGAATAAAATATCACAGATCTGATAGGATAATCAATTCAAGGCATCTCATACAGTACAATCATTCATAACTAAGGTCAAACGTTTCAATAATCATTTATAAGCAGGATTAATTAATTGTTTAATCCTAATTAATTCAATTTATTTTTTATTAAATAAATTACTTATGAATTTATTGTCCATTTTTTTATTAATTATAAATCATTTGATATAAATTTATTAAATCAATCACCTTAATTAATTGAATTATTCTTAATTAATCATATTAATTCAATTACCTTAATTAATCAACCACATTAATTATTCTTCAAAGTAATTAACCTTTAATATTTGATTAATCAATCTTTAATCTTTAATTATCTATCCTAATTACTTCCATTAAGCAATTATTATCTTTAGTTAATCATTCATTAATTACTTGATTAATTAACTTGAATTCTTAATTAATTACTTTAATTACTTTAATTAAGTAATTCACTTCAAATAATAATGATTTCCCTATAACAAATATGTCAACTTAACCTTTGAAAGTTAATTAACCATTTTAAACATCCCTTATATTAATTATTCTTAATTATTAATAAATTAATCTTAATCCCAAATCATTAATTACTTGATTATCATTAATAATATAAATTAACTTACTTTTAATTTCAAAATTTAAAACATTTGATTTTGTTCCTAAATCACTTATTAAGTTTTATTTCAAACAACTTATTAAAATATAAGTTTAAAACTTAATTGTTTTTTAAAAAAAAATCCTTTACTTAATACCTTCTAACTTAATAATGAAATCATCATTTATAAAGGAAATAATTCTTAGAAATTTATTTAACTAATTTTCCACAGTTACAAAACTTGGAAACATAATCCCTAGGCAAACCCGAGCTAAACGCTGGAGTACTCGAGCTCTGCTTCGAGTTTTTCCCCCTAATAACTTGAGTGCCTCCCCAAAACTTCGTTTCAAACTTTAAAATTTTGTTTAAGTCTCTACCCAGTAAAACGCATAACCTGCTCGAACAAGAACTCGAGGTAGCACGTAGATTTCACGAGACATGCTCTGAGTTTCAACTTTCTTCCCCAACTCCATATTTCCAGATAAATACGCGAGCTTGCACGTACACGTGCATAAACGCCGCGACCAACTCCTGTCAACGCCGCAGCCCCACCCACGTCACCATCGACCATCCCAACCGTTCCGAGCCATCCACGATGCAAAATCATCACCGAGTCAAAATCGAGCGAGTACAGGGCCAATTCTCTTTTTCCTGTACCCATTTGAACACCAAGATCTTCCTCGTCCCACCTCGTGACGCCACCGGAGTCCATGCGAACCTAACCAAGCCTCCGCCACTCACCCACGAGCCTATCCCCATAGGTGCGATCGCCCAGATTACTGTGATGATGACAAGATTTGCTCGTGAACAACAACAAACCAAAACGAACCCAAAAACCTAATTGCGCCTCGTTCTAATATCTCACACAATAGAAAAATCATATGATAATTTTCGCAACTTCATCGATGGCAAAGTTTGCTTCTAGCAAAATTTCAACACCCAAAATTCGTTCAATCGCCTGTAATCGATTCAAAAGCATATTCTATTCAAATATGAACTACACATAAGATACTTGATTAAAAATCATCGTATTGATTTTAAAAATCATAACTTTGTATGTTTATACAAGTTATATAAACAAATCCAAAATTTACAACAATCCAAATTTTCATGTGTTCATACTTTTACTGTAAAACTTGATTTACAGAACCCATACTTCAATATCAAGCTTAAGATAAATCCTAAGCCATGATTTAGGTTCAAACAACTTGTTTAAATTTGAAATTCTAAGCTTAAAAATGTGGTATGAAGATATATAAATTTTCCTCTACTTTACTTTACTCTGTAGCCCAAAACCAGAAGAAGAACAACATCTTCAATTTACACAGGAAAATCATAATCTTGCACACAGAGCTACAACATGAACATATATACACAAAACCCAATATATTATGCACAGATTTTACGATACTTAAAGTATTGGAAGAGTTTGTTTACTCACCTGGTTTTCAGAAAAGAACAGAGTCTCTTTATTTAGCAACAGGCTTGAAAATTACAAGCTGAAACTCTTTCTCTTGATTCTCTTGTTGATTGATCTTAATTGTAGTTTAAACTGAAGTTTTGTTTGAGTTTGAAATGATATAAAAAAAAATTTTCCTTCAAGTGCTACTCAGTTTCATGGTCGAACTGAGATAAGGATTGATACATATATAAAAAAAGAAGTTTGCAGGATGATATGGTTGTACAAGATATTATTTTATTTCTTTGTTCAGGGTGACATACTTTGTACAATAAGTATGATGAAGTGATATACATCTTGGCTAGAGATAATCTTGCATTTAATGCTAAGTACTAGAAATTCAAACTTTAGTTGATATTTGTACAATTCTATACTTGAATATATATATTCTTCTTTGTCTTTAGTCTTGTTTTTCAAAAGCTTATTTCGGCTGAGAAGATGATGTTGTTTGTTTATACATAGGTGTGGCTGAAGTGATCTCTTTTGTACAATTTTGAATGACTAAAATATGGCTAGTATGTAATGCAAGTACTTTATGTTCCTCTTAACCATTTTGTATACAAAGATATTTTATATTTTTAACTTTGCTTTGCTTCTTCTTTTACTTAGTTTTGTGGCTGATGATAATATTTTGGGGGCTGACATGTAAATATCATATGCATATATTATTTGGTTTACAGCAAATCTACTTTTGTACTTCTTTGTTTTATTTAGTAGATATTTTTTTTACTTGATGGCTGATAGTTTTGGTGTGGTGGCTGCATTTATTACTTAGCTTGGTTTCATATTTGTGAATATATATATATATATAATGTTGTCTTTGTTTTACAAGCCCAGTTACATATATTTATTTTCTTGTTTGAACAAATTTGTTTTCATATTTGATGTATTTAACTATCTACTTTTGTTCTATTGCTTTGTAATATGGATGAGATTTTGTATTTATTATGTTGTTTAATTTTTAACAAATTTTTTTAATGTATATATTTAATGTTTTATAGTTTACATAATCAAAGTCTTAAGATATTTATTTTTACTTATTACTAATCGCATTATCTTACATTTTTATTCATTCATTATTTAGATGTTAAATTTTAAAAGAAATCGTTTTTAAAACTTAATAAAATAAACACATATCTTTTTACATGAATTATAAGAAATTCAAAGTAATTTACCAATAAATTTCACAATTTTTATATTTAAAAATGAAATTAATTATTAATTAAAATCATTTCCAAAATTGGGGTTGTTACAGACTTCCTCCCTTAAAGAAATTTCGTCCCCGAAATATGCAGGCACGAAAATTACACAGAGATAGATGAAACATCTTCAAACTGAACATTTATTCTTCATTTGGCTTACCAAATTAGAATATCAATAATAGATACAAGAATGAATCTATTTAACACTTCACAAGATGCTCGGGTTATCCAAATCTACGAAACATATAAGGTATTGGTTAGTTCGAAGGGATAACTAACCATCCGTAGAATATATAGAGACCTAAACAATAGATAAATTGATTTAATCTTCCATAATTCTCAAACACTAGATATGGATTCCAAACAAAAATCGGAATATCACAAAATATATATCAATTTGTCCCTCTTCAGACTTCGATCAACCAGAGAAATTATAATAGAATTTCAAATTTGGTTTTAAATGAATTCGTTTTATCGATATAATTCAAATTATCCTTCATATTCTATTAATCAAGTTAACTCGATTTAAAATTTCCAATTTATTTAAAATTTTCAATTTCGAATTTCAAATTCATATTCATTAAGGTTTAAATCAAAAACTGATAATAAACCGATGAATATATGAAGTAAGGATTTTCCTACAACGATTCGTAGGGCCATCATCACACCGAAACTTCTTTCTAGAGCTGTCACGAAGCAATCAAAATAAATTTGGAAAGAATCAAAGAAGATTGATAGAGAAAGTTTGCTTCCATTGTTGTTACAGGGTACTGACCATTTATAATCGTATTTCCCTGTCCCCTATCTCGTCCTCTCCTCGCACTCATACTCACTATCAGTGGATAGTAAGAGAATTTACTGAGACATTCGAACGGATATCTTAGGGATTACTCATTCTAGGGTATGCTTCACCCTATCTCTAATGAGTTACTTAACGTGTTATACTCCTGAGCTAAAGTTTAAACCTCAGGTCTGATACCAGTTGCAGCGATCCCTGACTCGACCTTCGGAAATCGACACCGAATATGTCACCTATATTCGAATGCCGCAGATCCAAACGTCGAACCTGGTTCGCCGGAGCTTATAACACAATTAGGTAAACAATACAGTGGAACAAATAGAATAATACATTGATATACAACATTGATACAATATCTGATACAACAGATGATTCAATAGATATCAATATACATCAGAGATATGATACAATAAAATAGCAGCAGAAAAGAAAAATAGATAACATCTCGCAGCGGAAGTATATAACTCTAAGATAGTCTTCAAGGAAGAACTCCAGCAGCAGCTCGAACTCCCAATAACGATGCACTAAGAGAAGCAAGGTCAGTCATGTCCAAAGACTGAACTAGCTCCAGATAATCCACTGAACCTAACCATCTGAAAAACCCAACTCTAGACTGCTCGTGTGGAAAATAGTGAGCACCCAGAGTTTAGGAAAGGAACAATAAACTCCGGATCAGTCATGAGACTGGTGTGAGTAACAAAAACAATTTATCTTTTAAAACAAACATCAAAATAATTTTTAAAGTCAATTCGCAATGCTTTTAGAAAATGAAACTACCATAAGGCCTCCCGCCACACACACAATGCAAACGCAGAATCGAAGGAGATTTCTCCTTATGATAGTCAAACATGCTTGATACGTGAATTTTTTTGATATTATTACTATAAGTGCAAAGTGTAGAAAATATTTCGAAAGTAGAATATTAATCTTAGCCAGCAAAGACATTCCGAACTATGCCTACTATAGTTACCATCTAAACAGTGGGGCGCCACCATAAGTAGATGGCAGGTAATACAACTAAAACCGTACAATGCGCGTATTGTTTTGATTGGATTTCCATCAAATGGTCAGGCTAAGGAACTTCCTACTGCCACATGGGATCGCCTCTGGCGGGACGTCCCGAGAACCTAACCGGATCTCTGCCAACACAAAGCCGGGTTACCTCTTTAACTAGGTAACTACTACTCGAGCATGCCACTCCCCGGTCCTTTGGGACCTTTATCCGAGGTACCTCTAATCCAAAAACATCACACAGTAATAAATGTATGGTGTCCACATGAGTAAGTATCTGGGCTCCATACCATGATACCACCCTTTTCCAGAAGGGAATGACACACCCTAAAGGGAGCGACCCTCATAACCTTGCTGCATCTTTCCTGTTTTGACCATTTCCGGGTTGTGAGGACCTGATGCAGTCTCGTCCTCAAAGCTACACTTTATACAAAAGCCATGCTCTGATCACAAATGATCAACAAATGATCATCAACATACAGCAGCACTCACCATGCCACACTACCAAATTGGGAGTATATCAGTGATAACCTTCAACTACATAACCTCTGAGCTCGTACGTCTCAGAGAAAGGTATTAAGCTAAGAGAATAAATTCTCCGCCACCACAGAAATGTATTTGAAAGAAATCTGCTTTATATCTCAAGGTGTACTGTCAGACATACAACCATACAAGTCTCTTATGGGTTCGAATAGAACCCGAAGGCACTTCAAAAGAAGCCCTTGCAATCCGGGTATCCACAATCCCGATCGGACTTCCCATCACTTAGGGAATCTCTATACCGGGGATCAGCCAGTGCAGATATAATCGATAGGTTATCCTATCATTCTTACAAATACCCGGTCTTCAACACCGGTCTTCAAATGCTATCCATAACGTCGTATTATTATTCGGAATGGGTAATATGACACAAAGTCCTCTCCTGGCTAATCTGAATAATGAACGCGATATTTAAAAACATATGGATATTGGGATTTCAATTAAGTCACAACTTATTACCCAAAAACCTTTCCTTTAAATGGTTAAACAAATTACCATTTCAAATCTTTAAACAAAAAGATATATTTCACAAAGTTCACCCAGTTCACAAAGATCGAATCATAGATTTCCCAAATCAATTTCCATTTCAATTAGATTAACCCATTAAATCTTTAAATTAAAGATTTAACCCATAGCTTTCAAAACATGTTTCCAAAGATTCATTTATAACTTGAAAACCATTTCCAATTCAGATCTTCTATATATAAAAGATACACCATTTAAAATATTCGTCGTTTTCAAAACAAAGTTCAACGGCCTTTCACAAAGATTAATTCATAGCTTTCAACATAATTTTATTTTAAATTTAAATCCTTGTAACACAAATTGGAAATCCTTTTCCTTAAATGAAAGCTATTATTACTTTGAAACAAATAGTTCTCGTTTTGGAAAACACTACTTACAATTTACACTAGTTAAAGCTATTCAAGTAATAAACTTAGATGTAAATTTAAATTTCCAAAATCATACCTTTAAATGGTTAAAAACCCATATAACACTTTTATAACTTGTACAATATTTTGACCAAGTCATCGAATTCAACTCCAATCATTGAATTCAAATTTAAATCAAATTATTTAAATTTTAAGTGTTGTTAAGTTATTGAAAATAACTTTAATTTTTAAAACTCATTTCAAAAGTTCTCAATTACAATCCCAAAACTAATTTGGACTCAAGAATTAAATCTTTAAGATTGATAAAAGTCTGTGACTTAACCGATTTCCTCGTGAAATCCATATTCGTGTGTGTATGTGTAGTTCAGGGGTTTAACACAATAGTGCAACATCATTCAATCATCACAGATTCAAATACAACAATATAGTTGCTAAGCGATATAACTATAACGCTTATCGCTCATTTACAGATCCACAGATAACATACAGATGTATCATCAATAAATGAATAATTTATACATAGCACAATATACAGAATAAAATATCACAGATCAGATAGGACAATCGATTCAAGGCATCTCATATAATACAATCATTCATAAGTAAGGTCAAACATTTCAATAATCATTTATAAACAGGATTAATTAATTGTTTAATCCTAATTAATTCAATTTATTTTCTATTAAATAAATTACTTATGAATTTGTTATCCATTTTTTCATTAATTATAAATCATTTTATATAAATTTATTAAATCGATCACCTTAATTAATTGAATTATTCTTAATTAATCATATTAATTTTATTACCTTAATTAATCAACCATATTAATTATTCTTCAAAGTAATTAACCTTTAATATTTAATTAATCAATCTTTAATTATCTATCCTAATTACTTCCATTAAGCAATTATTATCTTTAGTTAAACATTCATTAATTACTTGATTAATTAAGTTGAATTCATAACTAATTACTTTAATTAAGTAATTCACTTCAAATAATAATGATTTCCCTGTAACAATTATGTTAACTTAACCTTTGAAAGTTAATTAACCATTTTCAACATCCTTTATAATAATTATTCTTAACTATTAATAAATTAATCTTAATCACAAATCATTAATTACTTGATTATCATTAATAATATAAATTAACTTACTTTTAACTTCAACATTAAAAAATTTTTATTTTGTTCCTAAATCACTTATTAAGTTTTATTTAAAATAACTTATTAAAATATTAGTTTAAAACTTAATTTTTTCTAAAAAAAATCCTTTATTTAATACCTTCTAACTTAATAATGAAATCATCATTTATAAAGGAAATAATTCTTAGAAATTTATTTAACTAATTTGCTACAGTTACAAAACTGGGAAACATAATCCCCAGGCAAACCCGAGCTAGACGCTGGAGTACTCGAGCTCTGCTTCGAGTTTTGCCCTCTAATAATCCGAGTGCCTCCCTAAAACTTCGTTTTGAACTTTAAAATTTTGTTTAAGTCTCTACCAGTAAAACGCATAACCTGCTCGAACGAGAACTCGAGGTAGCACGTAGATTTCACGAGACATGCTCCGAGTTCCACCTTTCTTTCCCAACTCCACATTTCCAGATAAAACGCGAGCTTGCACGTACACATGCTCAAACGCCGCGACCAACTCCAGTCAACGCCGCAGCCCCACCTAAGTCACCGTCGACCATCCTAATCGTTCTGAGCCATCCACTATGCAAAATCATCACCGAGTCAAAATCGAGCGAGTACAGGGCCAATCCTCTTTTTCCTGTACCCATTCGAACACCAAGATCTGCCTCGTCCCACCTCATGACGCCACCAGAGTCCACGCGAACCTGACCAAGCCTCCGCCACTCACCCACGAGCCCATCCCCATAGGTACGATCGCCCAGACTACAGTGATGATGACAAGATTTTCTCGTCAACAACGGCAAACCAAAACGAACCCAAAACCCTAGTTGCGCCACGTTCTAATATCTTACACAATAGAAAAATCATATGATAATTTTCGCAACTTCATCGATGGCCAAGTTTGCTTCGAGCAAAATTTCAACACCCAAAATTCGTTCAATCACCAGTAATCGATTCAAAAGCATATTCTATTCAAATATGAACTACACATAAGATACTTGATTAAAAATCATCGTATTGATTTTAAAAATCATAACTTTGTATGTTTATACAAGTTATATAAACAAATCCAAAATATAAAACATTCCAAAAGTAGCGACCCGACTTCCATCCACTAGAAAATCGCATCACTAATTAAGAAAGAAAGGGATAGAAGAAGAAAAGAAAGAGAAGAAAGAAAAACAACACATCAGAAACTCACAGCGGAATGAATGAAATATAATATATAACATATACGTAGTATCATGTACATCAGAGTACACAACTACACATCTCAATTTAGACAGTTATAACATTTCTGTCTAATACAATACAAGAAGAACCATACAGAATAACACACGGCGGAAACTCTAACTATATCTACACGCTGAAGCCTCCTGCTGCAAAGCTCCTCCAGAATTCGTCAAGAGATAACCCGAATTACTTGACTACTCATACATAATATGAGTACCCAAGAGTTTAATAAAATAGAAAATAAACACTCAGATGAGATAGGGGTCTGATATGAGTAAACGGTTTAAGATTTTTTTAACTTTAGAAAAACCTTTGAAAAGGAAAGGTATCACGTAAGACTTCCCACACATAAACGTAGAAAAGTTTTTACCTTACACTAACCAAAATATTTGATAGGAAATTGTAACGACCCGCCCTTCTATGCCCAGAAAGATGTATCGTCTTGAAGAAAGAAAGGGATGAGAAAATAGAAAGATAGAGAAGAAAGAACAACAACGTCAGAATCTCACAGCGGAATGGAACAAAATATAATAGATCACATAACTATTACATAATTTTACATATATCAGAGTTATACAGTCAATACATCACATACTAGACAGTTATAAACACCTGTCTAGTTAATACAACACCACTCAAACAAATAACCCAAAGATACCAACACAGCGGAACTATAAATATCTATCTACGATGCTGAAGCCTCCTGCTCCATTGCTCCTCCAGAATTCGTCAAAGCCAACCTGAATTCCTTGGCTACCCATAAAAATTTGGGTACCCGAGAGTTTATGAAAAACAAAAATAAACTCCGGGTCAGACATGGGTCTGGTATGAGTAACAGGTTTAAGTTGCTTAACTTTGAAAAAAAACATTTGAAAACAAAAGGTGTCACGTAAGACTTCACCACATATAAACATGGAAAAGTTTTTACCTTACGCTAACCAAAACATTTAATAGGAAATCTAGTGATATTATAATAGTGTCTAGGGTTTTCAAGTAAAATACAGAAATAGCTGAAATGCTTACATCTCACATTCCAACATAGTTGGGCACAACTAATTCGTACGGCACTTATTGGATTTTGGATTCCATACAATGGTAGAGCTACTGGGGTACCGCCCGTCACAGTACGGGGCCTAGATCACCGTACCGAGGATTACTCCCTTCATCCCCTGCAACACAAGGCCGGAACCATTCCTTACTGAACAGTCCCGAACAAGACAACCCCGACAGTTGGAGCTCACAACTGTCCACACAGCCGAATAAAAAGGGACATCTAGACAGGGGAAAATCTTGTCCTGCTTGGGCATCACCCACCTAACCTTGCTGCACCTCCCCTGTTTTAGCCATTCCCGGTTGATGAGGCTTGAGGCTACGATTACCTTTAGAGAACATATTTCTTAGAATGCTCATCGTCCACCTGACGATGTGTTGAAAGCATTCAATCCATATAAGTTCGTTCCGGGTTCGAACGAAACCGAAGGCATTATCTCGTTACACTCATTTTGGAATCACCCTCAGAGTTAACGACGATAACCCTTGCACTCTGAATCTTCATCTTCACTTCAGATTCACGACCTATCGTTAATTTGGAATCGATGTGGTTTTCGGATGTTCCTAATGCGGAAAACCCGATCCCGGTCTCATCGAAATCCAAAACGTGTCTTTTAGGGCCAAGTTGTCTATTTAGTCTTATCAGTGTAATTCAAACACACAGATAGATAATCCACAATATCATCATAGATATTCAACATCAACATAAACAGATAATCAATATTATCACTACAACAGATAATGCATATTATCATAATAATAGATAATTCATATTATCATCATACTTAAACAAAGCATACATAGCATCATTAATCTCATATTGAGATCTCAAGCCATTCAGGGTAAACAATATCATCAATCAATATATAAGCAATCACATCAGCAATAATTAATTTTAAATGAATTAAATTAATTACCTACCTCTAATTAATTTAAAGTGAATTAAATTAATTACTTAACCATTCTATTGCTTATATCACTATTAATCGATTACCAATCAATTAATTTATCATCACTTAATTATTCAACTTAATTAATCATCCTTGATTAATTTATTTTAATTGTATTTAAATAATTATCCTTTAATTATTTCACAAATTAATTTCCTTTAACTAAACACAGAATTTAACCTTGAATTTACTAACATTAATTACATTATTTCCCAATTAATTGCATTAGTAAATCAATTCATTTATTAGTTATTTCCAAATAATCTATTCTAATTTACATCATTAATTATAATAATTAATGATCTCTAATTACATTTTCTATTTAAATTAATTACATTAAGTAATTAATCTTCAATTAAACCAAATTGTTAATCACCCTTAATTAACCCCATTCAGTAATTAACTACCCTTAATTACTTTATCAAATAAATAAATTACTCCATAATTTATTATCTCTAATTAACCCCTTGATTAATTATACCAAGTAATTATCTTCCAATTACTTCCACTATTAAATCATTCCTGGGTAATTACATCCAGTAATTATCATTAATTACTTCCCTAAGTAATTATACTTATCACATCAACAAATGATTATTTAAATTAATTAAACTTAATTAATTAACTTAAACAATTCAAATTAAATCGAATTAATTACAATGAGTAATTAATTCCTTAATTACTTCCGTTAAGTAATTATACTTAACAATTCACAATTGCTTATCTTAAATAAATAATTTAATTAATTATTAAAAATAAACTCATTAATTTATTCTTACATAATTTTTAGTTAATGACCTTCATTAACTAATTATAATCCTTTAATTACTCTTCTAAAGCAATTAACTTACATTTAAGTTAGTCTTAATAACTCATTAATTAATTCTTTATTAACTTATTAATTTATTACTAATCATTAATTAAATATTAAACCAATGGTTTCCTAATTACCAATTAATTTACCTTTAACTTACATCTTATTAAAATAAATTAAACTCTTAATTTCTGAGTTAATTAATTCTAGTCATTCATTATCCATTTAGTTAATTTAATAATTACAAGCCTTAAGTTTTTAAACCCTTTCCTATTTAATGATCCATTTATCATTAATAAGGTATTTAATCAATTTAATTTAAATTTACTTTTAAATTCATTTTAAATTTAAGATTTAAAATGAAATTAAATTAATCTTATCAATTCCAAACTCTTTTTATTTTACAACTGAAATAATAGTTATCTTAAAATAGTAGATTAAAGGAATTTACACACTGTTTCATATTGAATTCAAATCAAATTTAAAAATTCACTTCATCATTCAAATTAGTTTAAACAAATTTTAAATTTAAAAAAAATCTTTATTTGTTTAAAGACTGAGATTCAAACTACGTTCTGAATCCAATCTTATCTTGGTTTAAACTTTGTTTTAACTATGCATTTTTTTTTCATTTAAAAGCCCGGTTTTAAAAACTGAAATAAATTTACAGGTTTAAAACCCATAGCTAAAAATACCCGAGTCAAACAATTATTTTTACGAGCATAACCCCGCATTTCTTCGAGTCCGACACTCGAATCACTCGAGTGAAACTCGAGCAACAAATCAAACCGAGTTTCATTTATTTCACTCGAATCACTCGAGTGAAATCCTTTTTAAAGTGGTTTCAAATAATTTAAAATTTTAAACTTTATTTTATTTTAAAATGAGATTCAAACTTCTTTTGAATCCAAACTTTTCTTTTATTTAAATACCTATGTTAAACATTTATATTTCATTTTAAAAACCCAGTTTAAAGCATTTTAAAACTTTACAGGTTTTTACAACAAACTGTTACAACTTACCCAGCTCCTTTCCCACTACTCCGAGACAACCACGAGCACGCTTCGAGTTCGCGTGCAGAAATCCCCGAGTCAAAATACTAAAAACCCCGAGTACCCCCTGCTTCACAAAACATCCCAGGCACCACAGTGCACGTGCACGTGTACCCTCACCGGAGCTCCCTCCGATCATCGACGATCACTCCACCTCATCACCAAATCACGCAGCAACCCACAACGTTCACCTAAACAATTGCTCGAGCCTCGAAATCGAAAATAAACACAAACCCAAACCTGGAACCGTACTAGCACCACCTCCACGAAACCTGTCACCGCCTCTTCCACAACGCCACGGCCACTAGAAAATCCCCTACTCCGGCTACGACTTCGACTTCGACCCCACTATCATCCCCCAAAAGGTTGAAGCACTCGATCATCACCACAGGTCGCAGTGGTCGATTTACTAGGCACAAATAAAATTAGGGTTCTAAAAGAAATTTCTCTGCCGCGATCTCTCTGATGAATTTCATCATCATTAACTATTTTTCCAAGCATCTCCAGTCATTCCTCCACCTCCATGAGAAATTCCGACTCTCATATCCAAGTCGATCACCAGAGAATCACAATTTCACGTACTATGCTCAACCCAAAACTATATCTTAAACACTTAACTAAAGTAGTAATTTTGGTTTTAAAAATCAAGTTTCTGTTTTAGCTTTTGACTCATATGCCTGAATCCTCGATTTATAAAAGTTGAGTTTTGACTTATTTAAGCTTTTCACATTGGTTTTATTTTTCCAAAACCCATACAAGTTGATTTCTTTTTAAACAGATTTTTAAACATAAGACTATGTCATAACAAACATCTCAGGTTCATAACTCAAGTCAAATCAAGGCTTGGATTAAGAGTATATGAATTTTGATGAGAAATCAAGCCTGGAATCAAACAGAGCAAAAATACATTTACACAGCATGCACACGGTTAAACATTTACATCAGATTTCTCTTGTATACATATGCAATACATATTCATCTCAGCATACTAGCAAGCAACCAATTAATATTTTAAATTGTAAAAGTTACTCACCGCTTTGAAGATGATAGAGCCCTTCTTGTATGGACTCAGTTTTGAAGTATGAGGACATAGCCCTCCTCATAATTTTGAAAACAGTTTTGAAAACTTGAAACTGAGATGCCAAATCTTCTTGCCTATGAAAACTTGAAAACTACATGTATGCTTGCTTTTGTTTAGTTGAGTTGTAAATGTATGATGCTTATTTTCTTGTTCCAGTTTGAAAAGAAATGTAAACTTATTCTCTCTGGTTGCTATGTTGAACAAAAGCATTGCATACATGTAAAGAAACAGGTTGTACAGGGAGGCATCAACTGGAACATGCTTTTCTTACTTATTATTTTATCAGGCAAGATCTTTTTATTTTGGACGCTGAGAGATTTTTAGGCATATTCGAATTGACTTCTGTTGTTGGCTGAGAGAAAAGCATTAAATGCTTCAGTACTTTATGTTCTATGTTACCCATTTTTGTGTATGTAGATGTTTCTTCCCTTTGCTTGCCTGGTGTGTACATAGATATTACTTTGTTTATTTATAATCGTACATAGATATTTTATTATTTCCTGTTCTTGTCATAGCATACTTACTTACAGGTTTCATTTTATTACTTGCATATCTTAACTTCCATACAATATGTACAAATACATTTTGTTTTAGTTATTTTGTTATAAGTTTTTGACTTATAGATTTAATTCTATTCTTTAACACAGACGCTTATTTTTACTACTCTTTTTATTTTTAAACTTAAATTATTAAATACTTAGTCTACTATTATTTATTTTTATACTTATGTTAATATAATATATTTAGTTTATACTTAAGTTTAATAATTATAAGGTTTATTTTATCTTATATATTTCTGGAAGATCTATTTGAAATTTGAAAACTATAATTTCTTCCAAGTTATATATAACAACTTCTGTTTATATTAAAAATCCATTTATAAAAACATTACATTATTAATATAACTCATTATTAATTTAAAAGAAATTATAAAAGAAATTAGTCTCTTATTTAAATAAATTACTTATTTTATCAAACTATATTTAAAACCAAACAACCTTTTTATCTAAGTTTAATCTTAAGCTAAAATCAATTTTAAACAAATAAACATTTATCTTGAGTATTTTAAAATTATATGATTATTTATTCAATAGCTTAATATTAAATTTCTAAATTATCAAAAATATTGGAATTGGAAAACATGTCTATTTATTAAATTTAAAACAAAGATTATCCATTTACAATATATACAGATATATATATAATAAATAGAAAACAATTTAATTAGCTTTTAAAAAAATAAAACCACACATTTAAATATTTATCAAAGAATATTCAAATTTATTATTAACAATATTGTCAAATCAATTTAATTTTAACACAGATTATTAAATTGATATTGCCAAAAATTCCGGGATGTCACATTCCTCCCCCCTTAAAAGAATTTCGTCCCCGAAATTTAAAGCAAAGGTAATTTAATAATCTAATTAAAGATTTAATTTTAAAACACAAACATAGATCAATCATATGCAAACAACCATAGCAACCAATTCATCTAATCAAACAAATCTAACTATCCAGACAAAATTCTGAATAGAACTTCCTCGAGTTTCCCAAGTGTAAATATCGGGACACTCGCTCTACAAAATCCAAACAATCAATACTACTAAGCTACAGAGCATCCACTCATCTAGATCTATAAACAAGACAGGATATCAGACTATAGATAAGCCTGACTCAACAATCCAAAACTCCCTAAACTGCTGGCTCTCAGCCAGAGATAGCTCTTACACGTACTCCCTCAGAGATACGTGAAACACAACGAATCTCAATTATCCAAACAGACAATTCAATCCTGAAAACCAAATACTAATCCAAAATCAAACCTCCGACTTCGGAATCCAAATTCCTCCGTCTCTTATCCACAAAACTCTTCGGACGATCCTAGGCTGCCAACATCCTTCCTGATCAGCTCAATCCTTACTGATGCCCCTAGAAATAAACTGAACCAAAAACAATCCAACAAAATGATCTTTCCAAAATCAACTCAAAAATCAGAACACAAACCCTATTCCAAATCAGGAAACAGATCTCACTTCTCCCATTTGGAAAAGATAAAAACAGGTGCGCTCCAAATCTAGTCTCAGATCCTGAAAAAAATTCCTAAAGAAACTCTTTAATCAAAATACTGCAAATTCCAGTTGCTTCCAAACAAAACAGCTGCCACCATGCTTCCACTGCGCAACTCTAACTGAGCAGATGAAAATGCTGATAATGATCAAGAGCACAAACTGGACAACACATCCCAGAACTATGGTTCAACAAATCCACAAAAGAAACTCGGAAGTTCCTCCAAATCTCGAGCTGCTTCACCAACTCATTTTCCAAAAATCACCTTACTGAACCATCGATACCCCTCTTGGAATTTAATCGATACCAAACTCAATCTCTAAACACGGACAAAATTCTAACTTCCTGAAGACATCCAGAAAAAAAATCAGACCCAAGAGAAGCTCAAACAATCGCAAGTCACTTTTGCGATCCATCTAGCCCATTACCAAAGAAAAACTGTTCTCTCTTTACCGAACAGAACAGCCTATGCTTATTTGGCCAATTCATTAAAGAAATGGAACCACCCTGCAATTTCTGAACTCCACTGCTGATGCAGAAGTTAAAAACTTCCTTGCCAATACCAATGCCAAGAAATTCCTAACCACGAGCTCTTCGAGAAATTCGGACCTCGAACCAAACAGAAACATTCTACTGAACTCAGCCCAATTTCGAAACAGATACACTTCCTTACTGATTCCAAAAAAAAACATCTTCGGAGACTTCCACAGTCACTGTGTTTCATCACACAGCTACTACATCCGGAGATAAGATATCCGGACTTACTCAAGTCAATCCGATAGGTCCAAACTTTAGCTTATCCAAACTTACGCTTCAAAAATGAACTCTGAACCTTAACAGGTTTCCTTCAGAGATCAATGAAATCCTTACTCCATCCAAAGCTCACTCGAGACAGTAATAGATCTACAGTCTCGACAAATATGCTTCCAACCTCAGATATTCATATTCCAACCGTTGGTAGTCGTGATACACACACCACTACCCTATCAACCTTTATAACTTATATTGGATAACCCGGACAGGTAACCCAACAAATAGGTAGAAATAAATATAAATATATATTACAAAATTACAAATACGCTCTCTCAAGATAGAAATTACTTAAGAGCCTAGGTATTCGCTCAACCTAGCGCTCTGATACCACTGTAACGACCCGCCCTTCTATGCCCAGAAAGATGTATCGTCTTGAAGAAAGAAAGGGATGAGCAAATAGAAAGATAGAGAATAAAGAACAACAACATCAGAATCTCACAGCGGAATGGAACAAAATATAATAGATCACATAACTATTACATAATTTTACATATATCAGAGTTATACAGTCAATACATCACATACTAGACAGTTATAAACACCTGTCTAGTTAATACAACACTACTCAAACAAATAACCCAAAGATACCAACACAGCGGAACTATAAATATCTATCTACAATGCTGAAGCCTCCTGCTCCATTGCTCCTCCAGAATTCGTCAAAGCCAACCTGAATCCCTTGGCTACCCGTA
Organism: Allium cepa; assembly: GCA_030765085.1. Lineage (NCBI taxonomy): Eukaryota > Viridiplantae > Streptophyta > Magnoliopsida > Asparagales > Amaryllidaceae > Allium > Allium cepa. The sequence goes on along the minus strand of CM060937.1, from coordinate 769,869,768 downwards.
AAAATTTGGATACCCGAGAGTTTATGAAAAACAAAAATAAACTCCGGGTCAGACATGGGTCTGGTATGAGTAACAGGTTTAAGTTGCTTAACTTTGAAAAAAAACATTTGAAAACAAAAGGTGTCACGTAAGACTACACCACATATAAACATGGAAAAGTTTTTACCCTACGCTAACCAAAACATTTAATAGGAAATCTAGTGATATTATAATAGTGTCTAGGGTTTTCAAGTAAAATACAGAAACAGCTGAAATGCTTACATCTCACATTCCAACATAGTTGGGCACAACTAATTCGTACGACACTTATTGGATTTTGGATTCCATACAATGGCAGGGCTACTGGGGTACCGCCCGTCACAGTACGGGGCCTAGATCACCGTACCGAGGATTACTCCCTTCATCCCCTGCAACACAAGGCCGGAACCATTCCTTACTGAACAGTCCCGAACAAGACAACCCCGATAGTTGGAGCTCACAACTGTCCACACAGCCGAATAAAAAGGGACATCTAGACAGGGGAATATCTTGTCCTGCTTGGGCATGACCCACCTAACCTTGCTGCACCTCCCTTGTTTTAGCCATTCCCGGTTGATGAGGCTTGAGGCTACGATTACCTTTAGAGAACATATTTCTTAGAATGCTCATCGTCCACTTGACGATGTGTTGAAAGCATTCAATCCATACAAGTTCGTTCTGGGTTCGAACGAAACCGAAGGCATTATCTCGTTACACTCATTTTGGAATCACCCTCAGAGTTAATGACGATAACCCTTGCACTCTGAATCTTCATCTTCACTTCAGATTCACGACCTATCGTTAATTTGGAATCGATGTGGTTTTCGGATGTTCCTAATGCGGAAAACCCGATCCCGGTCTCATCGAAATCCAAAACGTGTCTTTTAGGGCCAAGTTGTCTATTTAGTCTTATCAGTGTAATTCAAACACACAGATAGATAATCCACAATATCATCATAGATAGTCAACATCAACATAAACAGATAATCAATATTATCACTACAACAGATAATGCATATTATCATAATAACAGATAATTCATATTATCATCATACTTAAACAAAGCATACATAGCATCATTAATCTCATATTGAGATCTCAATCCATTCAGGGTAAACAATATCATCAATCAATATAAAAGCAATCACATCAGCAATAATTAATTTTAAATGAATTAAATTAATTACCTACCTCTAATTAATTTAAAGTGAATTAAATTAATTACTTAACCATTCTATTGCTTATATCACTATTAATCGATTACCAATCAATTAATTTATCATCACTCAATTATTCAACTTAATTAATCATCCTTGATTAATTTATTTTAATTGTATTTAAATAATTATCCTTTAATTATTTCACAAATTAATTTCCTTTAACTAAACACAGAATTTAACCTTGAATTTACTAACATTACTTACATTATTTCCCAATTAATTGCATTAGTAAATCAATTCATTTATTAGTTATTTCCAAATAATCTATTCTAATTTACATCATTAATTATAATAATTAATGATCTCTAATTACATTTTCTATTTAAATTAATTACATTAAGTAATTAATCTTCAATTAAACCAAATTGTTAATCACCCTTAATTAACCACATTCAGTAATTAACTACCCTTAATTACTTTATCAAATAAATAAATTACTCCATAATTTATTATCTCTAATTAACCCCTTGATTAATTATACCAAGTAATTATCTTCCAATTACTTCCACTATTAAATCATTCCTGGGTAATTACATCCAGTAATTATCATTAATTACTTCCCTAAGTAATTATACTTATCACATCAACAAATGATTATTTAAATTAATTAAACTTAATTAATTAACTTAAACAATTCAAATTAAATCGAATTAATTACAATGAGTAATTAATTCCTTAATTACCTCCGTTAAGTAATTATATTTAACAATTCACAATTGCTTATCTTAAATAAATAATTTAATTAATTATTAAAAATAATCTCATTAATTTATTATTACATAATTTTTAGTTAATGACCTTCATTAACTAATTATAATCCTTTAATTACTCTTCTAAAGCAATTAACTTACATTTAAGTTAGTCTTAATAACTCATTAATTAATTCTTTATTAACTTATTAATTTATTACTAATCATTAATTAAATATTAAACCAATGGTTTCCTAATTACCAATTAATTTACCTTTAACTTACATCTTATTAAAATAAATTAAACTCTTAATTTCTGAGTTAATTAATTCTAGTCATTCATTATCCATTTAGTTAATTTAATAATTACAAGCCTTAAGTTTTTAAACCCTTTCCTATTTAATGATCCATTTATCATTAATAAGGTAATTAATCAATTTAATTTAAATTTACTTTTAAATTCATTTTAAATTTAAGATTTAAAATGAAATTAAATTAATCTTATCAATTCCAAACTCTTATTATTTTACAACTGAAATAATAGTTATCTTAAAATAGTAGATTAAAGGAATTTACACACGGTTTCATATTGAATTCAAATCAAATTTAAAAATTCACTTCATCATTCAAATTGGTTTAAACAAACTTTAAATTTAAAAAAATCTTTATTTGTTTAAAGACTGAGATTCAAACTACCTTCTGAATCCAATCTTATCTTGGTTTAAACTTTGTTTTAACTACGCATTTTTTTTCATTTAAAAGCCCGGTTTTAAAAACTGAAATAAATTTACAGGTTTAAAACCCATAGCTAAAAATACCCGAGTCAAACAATTATTTTTACGAGCATAACCCCGCATTTCTTCGAGTCCGACACTCGAATCACTTGAGTGAAACTCGAGCAACAAATCCAAACCGAGTTTCATTTATTTCACTCGAATCACTCGAGTGAAATCCTTTTTAAAGTGGTTTCAAATAATTTAAAATTTTAAACTTTATTTTATTTTAAAATGAGATTCAAACTTCTTTTGAATCCAAACTTTTCTTTTATTTAAATACCTATGTTAAACATTTATATTTCATTTTAAAAACCCAGTTTAAAGCATTTTAAAACTTTACAGGTTTTTACAACAAACTGTTACAACTTACCCAGCTCCTTTCCCACTACTCCGAGACAACCACGAGCACGCTTCGAGTTCGCGTGCAGAAATCCCCGAGTCAAAATACTAAAAACCCCGAGTACCCCCTGCTTCACAAAACATCCCAGGCACCACAGTGCACGTGCACGTGTACCCTCACCGGAGCTCCCTCCGATCATCGACGATCACTCCACCTCATCGCCAAATCACGCAGCAACCCACAACGTTCACCTAAACAATTGCTCGAGCCTCGAAATCGAAAATAAACACAAACCCAAACCTGGAACCGTACTAGCACCACCTCCGCGAAACCTGTCACCGCCTCTTCCACAACGCCACGGCCACTAGAAAATCCCCTACTCCGGCTACGACTTCGACTTCGACCCCACTATCATCCCCAAAAAGGTTGAAGCACTCGATCATCACCACAGGTCGCAGTGGTCGATTTACTGGGCACAAATAAAATTAGGGTTCTAAAAGAAATTTCTCTGCCGCGATCTCTCTGATGAATTTCATCATCATTAACTATTTTTCCAAGCATCTCCAGTCATTCCTCCACCTCCATGAGAAATTCCGACCCTCATATCCAAGTCGATCACCAGAGAATCACAATTTCACGTACTATGCTCAACCCAAAACTATATCTTAAACACTTAACTAAAGTAGTAATTTTGGTTTTAAAAATCAAGTTTCTGTTTTAGCTTTTGATTCATATGCCTGAATCCTCGATTTATAAAAGTTGAGTTTTGACTTATTTAAGCTTTTCACATTGGTTTTATTTTTCCAAAACACATACAAGTTGATTTCTTTTTAAACAGATTTTTAAACATAAGACTATGTCATAACAAACATCTCAGGTTCATAACTCAAGTCAAATCAAGGCTTGGATTAAGAGTATATGAATTTTGATGAGAAATCGAGCATGGAATCAAACAGAGCAAAAATACATTTACACAGCATGCACACGGTTAAACATTTACATCAGATTTCACTTGTATACATATGCAATACATATTCATCTTAGCATACTAGCAAGCAACCAATTAATATTTTAAATTGTAAAAGTTACTCACCGCTTTGAAGATGACAGAGCCCTTCTTGTATGGACTCAGTTTTGAAGTATGAAGACATAGCCCTCCTCATAATTTTGAAAACAGTTTTGAAAACTTGAAACTGAGATGCCAAATCTTCTTGCCTATGAAAACTTGAAAACTACATGTATGCTTGCTTTTGTTTAGTTGAGTTGTAAATGTATGATGCTTATTTTCTTGTTCCAGTTTGAAAAGAAATGTAAACTTATTCTCTCTGGTTGCTATGTTGAACAAAAGCATTGCATACATATAAAGAAACAGGTTGTACAGGGAGGCATCAACTGGAACATGCTTTTCTTACTTATTGTTTTATCAGGCAAGATCTTTTTATTTTGGAGGCTGAGAGATTTTTAGGCATATTCGAATTGACTTCTGTTGTTGGCTGAGAGAAAAGCATTAAATGCTTCAGTACTTTATGTTCTATGTTACCCATTTTGTGTATGTAGATGTTTCTTCCCTTTGCTTGCCTGGTTTGTACATAGATATTACTTTGTTTATTTATAATCGTACATAGATATTTTATTATTTCCTGTTCTTGTCATAGCATACTTACTTACAGGTTTCATTTTATTACTTGCATATCTCAACTTCCATACGATATGTACAAATACATTTTGTTTTAGTTATTTTGTTATAAGTTTTTGACTTATAGATTTAATTCTATTCTTTAACACAGACGCTTATTTTTACTACTCTTTTTATTTTTAAACTTAAATTATTAAATACTTAGTCTACTATTATTTATTTTTATACTTATGTTAATATAATATATTTCTTTATACTTAAGTTTAATACTTATAAGGTTTATTTTATCTTATATATTTCTGGAAGATCTATTTGAAATTTAAAAACTATAATTTCTTCCAAGTTATATATAACAACTTCTGTTTATATTAAAAATCCATTTATAAAAACATTACATTATTAATATAACTCATTATTAATTTAAAAGAAATTATAAAAGAAATTAGTCTCTTATTTAAATAAATTACTTATTTTATCAAACTATATTTAAAACCAAACAACCTTTTTATCTAAGTTTAATCTTAAGCTAAAATCAATTTTAAACAAATAAACATTTATCTTGAGTATTTTAAAATTATATGATTATTTATTCAATAGATTAATATTAAATTTCTAAATTATCAAAAATATTGGAAATGGAAAACATGTCTATTTATTAAATTTAAAACAAAGATTATCCATTTACAATATATACAGATATATATATAATAAATAGAAAACAATTTAATTAGCTTTTAAAAAAAATAAAACCACACATTTAAATATTTATCAAAGAATATTCAAATTTATTATCAACAATATTGTCAAATCAATTTAATTTTAACACAGATTATTAAATTGATATTGCCAAAAATTCCGGGATGTCACAGAAATCCAGTGATATTATAATAGTGTCTAAGGTTTTCAAGTAAATTTGAAATAGCCGAAATTGTTACATAATTAAATTCCAGCTAATAGCCACAAAAGTGGGTAATACAAACAAAACCGTAGGGTCTCGTAGGGAAAATGGGTTTCCATCAATGGCAGGGCTACTGGGGTACCGCCCGTCACAGTACGTGGCCTAGATCACCGTACCCAGGAGCCACCCTAACTCCCCTACAACACAAGGTCGAGACCATTCCTTACTGAACAGTCCCGAACAAGACCTCCCCCAGTTGGCTGTAGACCAACTGCCCACACAGCCGAAAATAAAAAGGGACTTCTAGACAGGGATGTATCTCGCCCTCCAGCGGGAGCTACCCACGAAGCCTTGCTGCACCTCATTTGTTTTAGCCATTCCCGGTTGATGTGGCTTGAGGCTGCGATTACCTTTATAGGACACATCTATCTTAGAATGCTCATTGTCCGCCTGACGATGTTCTGAAAACATTCAATCCATACAAGTTCGTTCCGGGTTCGAACGAAACTGAAGGCACTATCTCGTTGCACTCATTTTGGAATCACCCTCAGAGTCAACGACCATAGCCCATGCACTCTGAATCACCATCTCGAACCTATAAGCACTATTCCGTCAAACTCATTACGGAATCACCCACAGAGTTATACTGACGTGTAGCCCTTACACCTCCAGTCTTCACTCGCTCCACTTGGATTAACGACCTAACGTTTAATTGGAATCGATGTGGTTTTCGGATATCCAAATATGGAAACCCGATCCTGGTCTCACCGAATCCAAACGCTATTTTAATGTCCAAGTTGTACTTAAGGGATTTAAATAGTATTCAGAATATTACTTAACATAAATGAATGATTCACATTACACCACTAGATAATTCACTATTATCACATTCATCCATACATATCACAAAGCAGCTTATATATCACATCTCAGATATATCACATTCATATCATTACATATCAACCAATGACATATAATATCAACCAATATCATTAACTCATCCAATGATATTTATCAATCAATCATTAATCATTCATAGACAAGTTTGATCCAAACTTAATTAATTTAATCAATCCTTAAATTAAATTAATCCTTACTTAAACAATTAGAACATCTTCAATCCAACTTTTTATTCATTAATTAATTACAATTTAATTAACTAACATCACTTAATTATCCATTTTGAATTAATCATACTTGATTAATTATTACTTAATTACTTTAAGTAATTATTCCTTAATTACAAATTTAATTAATCATCTTGATTAATTACTTCTTAATTATCCAAGTAATTATCTCTTAATTACCTTTTTAAATTAATCAACCTTGACTAATTATTATTTAATTCTTCTGGTAATTATTTCTTAACTATTTTTTTAATTAACCACACCTGATAAATTACCTTTTAATTAATCACATTGATTAATTACTTCTAATTAAAAACTCTTGATTAATTACTTTTAATTAATTATTTTTAATTAATTACTTTTAATTAATCACCTTTGATTAATTACTTTTAATTACATTTAGTAATTAAAACTTAATTATAAATTAATTATTCTTTAAATTATTAATTAACAATTAATTAATTTTTTCCATTAATTAATGATTACTTCATTAATTAAATTTCTTTCTTTCTTAATTACTTTAACAAGTAATTAATCACTTAATTAATTACTCTCAATCCCTTTATTAATGAATCATAAATTAAATAATTTAAACCCTTAGTTAATTTTATTAATTAATTCTTTAATTAATAACTCAAGTGATTAATTCTTAATCACATTCACTTAATTACTTATGTAAGTAACTATCCTTTAATTAATTACTTCCATTAATTATTCACTTAATTACTTATTTACTTCACCAAGTAATTATAATAGATTAACCCATAAGTGATTATCTTAATTAATCACAAATTAATTATTTAATTAATTATTTAACTTAATCATTTAAGTTTAATTAAATGATTCTTAACTTAATTTATTAAAAAGATTCTTAATTAAGAAACCATTATCCTAATTAAATCATTTATTAACCAATAACTTTTCAATGGTTGACAATTTAATTATCCCAATTATCTTTACAAATTTAATTATCTTAGATCAAAATTCCAATTTACACAGGATAAATATTTATTATAATTGATTATCAAATGTTTAATCATTAAACTTTATTTAGATAAAATATAACATTTATAAATCAATTATAATTAAACACATTTCAAATTGAACTTTTAAATCTTTAAAACCTTTCCGAAGTTCTTTAATAAAAAAAATTAATACAAACTTAATTTCAAAATCCACTTTTTTTTAAACTATCCTATTTTAGAATATATAAACTTATTTAACCAACTTTAAAACAATTTAGTTTTATAACAAACTTGTTTAACCCTTGTTTTTAGTCTAGAATTATTTACAAAATCATAGTATCTTGGTTTTAAAACTTTTAAAACCTTACTGTTAATTAATTTTTTTTAACTTTTAAAACTTTCTGAAACCAATCTAAAGCATGCTGGACAACTCGAGCGAACACTCAGAAACTCACGCATCGACCCCGAGTCTTCCAGGCCTTCACCTTGCTTCGAGACAAAACGACACAAACCCGAGGCCATCTTCGAGTTTTCCTCAACTCGCCCAAACCCAAAACGGAAGAAATGAAATCATGCACGTATACGTGCACGTCGTCGATGGACGTTGGCGAACTCCACGCCAGCCACCTATAAGTCACACTCAACCCCTACTACCCATCGCGTCACCCAGTAAACCAAACTTCGATCAAAATCGAAATTTCGATATCAACCCAACTGCCTGAACCCAGTAACCAAAAGAATTTGATCACCGCCGACGAACCATCACTCGAGACGCCGTGCTATCCTCGCCCAAGCTTCGTCATGAACCACCTTACCTTCGGCAACAACCGGGATCGCCTCCGGTTATTCACGTCATCGCGAAACCCAACAGAACCTATCGACCAAAAACAGGTACGAAAACGCTAATCGATCGGACTCCGGCCATCTCGACCCATTAAAAATTACCACGGTAATTTTCCTATGATCAACGACACACCAACCACCTTCAACCTCAACTACGACCACTGATTCGCCGTCGTTCGCCATTAATTAGCCGAAATGTCCAAAACAAGAACTCAAAAATTCTCTTTAATTACCAATCTAAAAATTATGATTTATATCTCAAAAATCATGATTTCCCAATTGTAAACAAATTATAGAATCAAAACTTAAAATTGAATTGATAAGGATTTGACCCAATTTTAAATTTCACTGTAAATTTGAAGATTTAAAACCAATATTTTCTTTTTACAACTTGTAATTAATTTTAGATGATATCTTTCTTGTTTACAATCAACATCTATTTACAATTCAAAGTCTAATTCGAATACAAATCCAAGTTATTTAATTTATTATCAAATTGTAAACCTGCTATTTTACACAGAGTATAAGTTTCAACTGCACAGGGAATCAATCATCTACAATTCAAACATGCATCCATATAATTCCAAGAAATCAGGAAAATCATCATGATTACATGTACTAGAACAAGATGAAATACAAGATTAGAACTGTTTTTTTTTTTAATTTCATTTACTCACCTTTAAATTGCAGAGAACAGAAACTGTTCTTGACTTCCAGGTTTTAAATTTTATTTGCATGTTCTTAAATTCCTTCTGCATGTTGATGAACCCTCTGAATTGTTTGATTCCAGAATTTCTTGAATTGCTTGAATTATTCCAGTTGCTTGCCTCTAATTTCATTTGAAAATCTTGCATTAGCCTCTGTTTGAATTTCCAGTTTTTTACTTCTGATTTCAGATTTCTACAGTTTCATCTTTTTTTTAATCTTTGTTTTGATTTGCATTCATTTTTTATCTTTGTTTCAGAATGAACAAAATATTTTGCTGAAGAATATTTCTTTTTCTTATTATTAAATTTTAAATTAAAGTATTAAGATGATGACATTTGTCTAGCTTATATCCTTATTAGCTTACACCTATGCCATTTAATTTACATTTGTCTTAACATACATTAAATGTTTTACAAGTGTTGTTTTTAAATGTCTAATTATTATTTTAAATGTTATTTTCCTTTTATAATTTATTTTAAGCCTTGCATGAAATGTGTATATGAATGTAATGTATTTTAATGCTTACTTATTGATTTTATTATGTAATATTTATATGATTGTAAAATGTTTTTATCTTATATAAACAAGCTTTTGGATCATTAATAAATATTTCAAAAGAAAATTCATATATGCCTTTATAAATAACTTATATTTTAGATCCAATTTAATATAACATATGTTTATAGATTTGAAAATTTTATTTTAACTTTCTATGTAAAATTTTAGAACAACCTATCTTAAGATAAAATTAAAATGAAAGAATAATAAAAACAAATGAACTTTTTAAATTTAAATCTTATCTAAAATTCAAGTTGAATTATATGTTTATAATAATAAGAAATTAACTTTGTTATAAAAATTTAAATCTCAATTATCATTTCAAAAGCATTAAATCAAATTAACCTTTCAAATTACAAAACTATATATATCTATAATAAAGTTTGGAAATACTTATTAAATTCAAATTAATAAAATTCCTATTTCAAACATATATATACAAATATATATACACATTTCCAATAGAAAACATTTCAACATTATATTTGATAGTTACTGAATTAAGATTTGAAACACAAACCAAATCATAATATATATATTCATATATATTACAATTTGAATATATATTAGCTTTTAAAACTTCCTATTTACAAGATATATCAATACATATATATTATAAATAGAAAATATTTTTGATTGCTTCTGGAAAATAAATCTTACCAATTTTAAGTTGCCAAAATAAATATTCCAAATTAAAATATTATTAATTTTCAAAAGAAATAAATTTGCCAATTCATATTGTTCAAAAAAATGTTTATAGATATTAACAAATTAATATCATAAATCTTGAAAATAATTTTAACTTGTCAATTTATATTGTAAAATGATCAAATCAATTTAATTATTATCAAAGATTATTAAATTGATATTGCTCAAAATTCCGGGTCGTTACATTCCTCCCCCCTTAAAAGGATTTCGTCCCCGAAATTTGAAAGCAATTATAATTTAATAACCCAGCTAAAGAATTTAAAATTTTCAAACAGCAATCACACAATCAATCATGGCAACCAATTCAAGTAGACAATTTTATCTATCCAGACAAAATTCTGAATAGAACCTACTAATATTATCAAGAGTTTTCCAGGTACCAATACTGGAATACTCGCTCTACAGAATCTTAAGTAACCATACTATTATAACAAAGAACTCCCTCATCTGATTCTTTAAATCTGAACAAGATATCAGACTAAACTCAAAACCAGCTCAACCACCAGATTCTTCTAAACTGCTAATTCTATCACTCGAAGTATCATACGCATATTCCTCAGAAATATGTGAAAGATAATGAATTCTAGTTATTCGAACTGGCAGTTCAATCCTGTAGATCAAAATCTAATCTAGAAAACACAGGAAAAACTCAAAATACTTCTGGAGCTAGCTCTTCAGTTTTACCTAGTCTTAAAATTCCTTTGATCGGATAAAACTAAAGCAATATGCAAATTCTAACTGCATATTCCAAATCTCCTTAATTCTCAACGGTACAATTCTTCTGATACTCTGAGCCACCTCCCATATTCCTGATCAATTTAACTCTTGCTGATTACTTCATGAAACAACAGGACCATAATCAAATCAATTTCCAGATCCTACTCAAAAATTGGCTTTCCCAAAACTAATTTGCTGAAATCTAAAATATAACTCTACTCCACAAGCATTAGTGGACTTCAGACCTACCTCTCCTATCTGGAATAACCAAACAGTTGCACTTGACAACCTTGCCTACCAAATCCAGAAAATTCCTTCATACATGAATTTCCTGTAGAAATCCCCTGCTGCAACTCTCGGTTGCTCCCATAGCAGAATAACTGCTATCTCGCTTCCGCTGCACAACTCTGATCTGGAATAGATAAGAATGCTATCGAAGAACTTAAGCACACACTTCTCCATACCCTGTTCATCCAACCCATAAAATCTTAGTGACCCATTCCATTTGGTCAAAACTTCCCAGCAGAACCTTAACTAGAACTAGATGGTCAATCCCTCTCCAAAGAATCCTGAGCTGCCTCACTAACTCTTCTCGCTCTACGAGTCATCCCTCTACAAGGTTGAATCATCAGTACTGCTCCTAGAAATCCAAGTCGATAAGAAAACTCAAACTCTGTTTTGGGTAAATCTCTGATTTCCTCAAAAACATCTAGAGAATTTCCGACTACTTTCATTGCTTTCACCTCTACTTGAGATGCCCCAATCCCAAACCAAAGAATACTCAAAGATTCCCAAACTATTCGCAAGCCACTTTTGTGATCCCTCTCAGTTCAGACCCCAAAGAACTGTCTTCCCAACTAGAACAGCTTTTCCTATTCAAGATAAATCTTTCCAGAATGGCTCATCTACCAGAAAACTGATAGATCACTTCCAACAGATATCCTACTCTACCGAGCCTTACGAAGAAAAGGATAAGCCTTCACTATCTGCCTGGACTGCCGATAGTAGGATCCTAAAGATTTCTGAATCATCGAAGAAACGGACTCATGCTGCTGCTTCCAAACTTCACTTCAATGATACAGCTAAACCAAAGATCTTCCTTAACCAAAAGCTCCTTGAAACACAAAACTATCACCCAGTTCCACTAAAAGATCCTTGAGACGGTAGACATCTTTTCAAGAAACTCAGCTCCAACCCAACACCAACCACTTATCTTCTTAAAGAAAACAAATGAGACCGTGTCCGTAATAAGCTAACTCATCGACCTTAGTCTCCTACTTCAATACAGATAAGATACCCTTACTTGAGATCCAGAAAAATCCTAAACATCCGAATCTTCCCTGCAGTAGGCATCAATGTTCTTCCAATACCATCTAAATCTGGCTCCAAAAGAACATCTTCAGAACCATCTATGGAAAATGCATCTCATCACATAGCTATTCCTTCCTGAAGCGGTCAAGATACCACCACTTGCTTCTCCTCAACGGACAGATTCAAATTTAAGAAATCCCGCTCACTTGAGAGCAAATCAACCTCACACTTCAAGAATATACTCTAATCCTTGAAAAAGACTTCCTCTGGACTCAAAAAAATCCTTTCTCCAATCCACAAAACTTATTCGAGACGGTAATAGGTCTACAATCTCGACAAACACCTCTAACCACAACATATGAGCCTCTACCATTAGTGGTAGTCGTGTTACACACACTCCTACCACATCTACCTCTGTAACTTATGTTGGAAAATCCAAACAGATAACCCAACAGATTATGTAGATATATAAATATATAGATATATATAAAAATTACAAGTACGCTCTCTCAAGATATACACCACTCCAGAGCCTAGGTATTCACTCAACTTAACGCTCTGATACCAACAGTAGCGAACCGACATTCATCCACTAGAAAATCGCATCACTAATTAAGAAAGAAAGGGATAGAAGAAGAAAAGAAAGAGAAGAAAGAAAAACAACACATCAGAAACTCACAGCGGAATGAATGAAATATAATATATAACATATACATAGTATCATATACATCAGAGTACACAACTATACATCTCAATTTAGACAGTTATAATATTTCTGTCTAATACAATACCAGAATAACCATACAGAACAACACACAGCGGAAACTCTAACTATATCTACACGCTGAAGCCTCCTGCTCCAAAGCTCCTCCAGAATTCATCATGAGATAACCCAAATCACTTGACTACTCATACATAATATGAGTACCCAAGAGTTTAATAAAACAGAAAATAAACACTCGGGTCAGACAGGGGCCTGGTGTGAGTAAACGGTTTAAGATTTGTTTAGCTTTATAAAAACCTTTGAAAAGAGAAGGTATCACGTAAGACTTCCCACACATAAACATGGACAAGTTTTCACCTTACGCTAACCAAAACATTTGATAGGAAATCTAGTGATATTATAATAGTGTCTAGTGTTTTCAAGTAAATATGAAATAGCCGAAATTGTTACATGATTAAATTCCAGCTACTAGCCACAAAAGTGGGTAATACAAATAAAACCATAGGGTCTCGTAGGGAAAATGGGTTTCCATCAATGGCAGGGCTACTGGGGTACCGCCCGTCACAGTACGTGGCCTAGATCACCGTACCGAGGAGCCACCCTAACTCCCCTACAACACAAGGCCGGGACCTTTCCTTAATGAACAGTCCCGAACAAGACCACCCCGCAGTTGGCTGCAGACCAACTGCCCACACAGCCGAAAATAAAAAGGGACTTCTAGACAGGGATGTATCTCGCCCTCCAGTGGGAGCTGCCCACGAACCTTGCTGCACCTCCCCTGTTTTAGCCATTCCCGGTTGATGAGGCTTGAGGCTGCGATTACCTTTATAGGACACATCTATCTTAGAATGCTCATTGTCCGCCTGACGATGTTCTGAAAGCATTCAATCCATACAAGTTCATTCCTGGTTCGAACGAAACTGAAGGCAATATCTCGTTGCACTCATTTTGGAATCACCCTCAGAGTCAACGACCATAGCCCTTGCACTCTGAATCACCATCTCGAACCTATAAGCACTATTTCGTTAAACTCATTACGGAATCACCCACAGAGTTATACTGACGTGTAGCCCTTACACATCGAGTCTTCACTCGCTCCACTTGGATTAACGACCAAACGTTTAATTGGAACCGATGTGGTTTTCGGATATCCAAATATGGAAACCCGATCCTGGTCTCACCGAATCCAAAAGCCATTTTAATGTCCAAGTTGTACTTAAGGGATTTAAACAGTATTCAGAATATTACTTAACATAAATGAATGATTCACATTACACCAATAGATAATTCACTATTATCACATTCATCCATACATATCACAAAGCAGCATATATATCACATCTCAGATATATCACATTCATATCATTACATATCAACCAATGACATATAATATCAACCAATATCATTAACTCATCCAATGATATTTATCAATCAATTATTAATCATTCATAGACAAGTTTGATCCAAACTTAATTAATTTAATTAATCCCTAAATTAAATTAATCCTTACTTAAACACTTGGATTATCTTCAATCCAACTTCTTATTCATTAATTAATTACAATTTAATTAACTAACATCACTTAATTATCCATTTCGAATTAATCGTACTTGATTAATTATTACTTAATTACTTTAAGTAATTATTCCGTAATTACAAATTTAATTAATCATCTTGATTAACTACTTCTTAATTATCCAAGTAATTACCTCTTAATTACCTTTTTAAATTAATCAACCTTGATTAATCATTATTTAATTCTTCTGGTAATTATTTCTTAATTATTCTTTTAATTAACCACACCTGATAAATTACCTTTTAATTAATCACACTTGATTAATTACTTCTAATTAAAAACTCTTGATTAATTACTTTTAATTAATTATTTTTAATTAATTACTTTTAATTAATCACCTTTGATTAATTACTTTTAATTACGTTTAGTAATTAAAACTTAATTATAAATTAATTATTCTTTAAATTATTAATTAACAATTAATTAATTAATTCCATTAATTAATGATTACTTCATTAATTAAATTTCTTTCTTACTTAATTACTTTGACAAGTAATTAATCACTTAATTAATTACTCTCAATCCCTTTATGAATGAATCATAAATTAAATAATTTAAACCCTTAGTTAATTTTATTAATTAATTATTTAATTAATAACTCAAGTGATTAATTCTTAATCACATTCACTTAATTACTTCCATAAGTAACTATCCTTTACTTAATTACTTCCAGTAATTATTCACTTAATTGCTTAATTACTTCACCAAGTAATTATATTAGATTAACCCATAAGCGATTATCTTAATTAATCACAAATTAATTATCTAATTAATTATTTAGCTTAATCATTTAAGTTTAATTAAATGATTCTTAATTTACTATATTAAGAAGATTCTTCATTAAGAAACCATTATCTTAATTAAATCATTTATTAACCAATAACTTTTCAATGGTTGATAATTTTATTATCCCAATTATCTTTACAAATTTAATTATCTTAAATCAAAATTCCATTTACACAAGATAAATCTTTATTATAATTGATTATCAAATTTTTAATCATTAAACTTTATTTAGATAAAATATAACATTTATAAATCAATTATAATTAAACACATGTTAAATTGAACTTTTAAATCTTTAAAACCTTTCCAAAGTTCTTTAATAAAAACAAAATTTAATACAAACTTAATTTCATAATCCACTTATTTTTTTAAAAAAACTTTCCTATTTTAGAATATATAAACTTGTTTAACCAACTTTAAAACAATTTAGTTTTATAACAAACTTGTTTAACCCTTGTTTTTAATCTAGAATTATTTACAAAATCATAGTATCTTTGTTTTAAAACTTTTAAAACCTTACTGTTAATTATTTTTTTTTTTTAACTTTTAAAACTTTCTGAAACCAATCTAAAGCATGCTGGACAACTCGAGAAAACATTCAGAAACTCACGCATCGACCCCGAGTCATCCAGGCCTTCACCTTGCTTCGAGACAAAACGACACAAACCCGAGGCCATCTTCGAGTTTTAATCAACTCGCCCAAACCCAAAACAGAAGAAATGAAATCGTGCACGTGTACGTGCACGTCGTCGATGGACGTTGGCGAACTCCACGCCAGCCACCTACAAGTCACACTCAACCACTACTACCCATCGCGCCACCTAGTAAACCAAACTTCGATCAAAATCGAAATTTCGATATCAACCCAACTTCCTGAACCCAATAACCAAAAGAATTTGATCACCACCGACGAACCTTCACTCGAGACGCTGTTCCATCCTCACCCAAGCTTCGTCACGAACCCCCTAACCTTCGGCAACAACCGCGATCACCTCCGGTTACTTCACGTCGCCGCGAAACCCAACAGAACCTATCGACCAAAAACAGGTACGAAAACCCTAATCGATTAGACTTCGGCCATCACAACCCATTAAAAATTACCACAGTAATTTTCCTATGATCAACGACACACCAACCACCTTCAACCTCAACCATGACCACTGATTCGCCGTCGTTCGCCATTAATTGGCCGAAATGTCCAAAACAAGAAACTCGAAAATTCTCTTTAATTGCCAATCTAAAAATTATGATTTATATCTCAAAAATCATGATTTCCCAATTGTAAACCAATTATAGAATCAAAACTTAAAATTGAATTGATAAGGATTTGACCCAATTTTAAATTTCATTGTAAATTTGAAGATTTAGAACCAATATTTTTTTTTACAACTTGTAATTAATTTTAGATGATAGCTTTCTTGATTACAATCAACATCTATTTATAATTCAAAGTCCAATTCGAATACAAATCCAAGTTATTTAATTTATTATCAAATTGTAACCCTGCTATTTTACACAGAGTATAAGTTTCAAATTCACAGGGAATCAATCATCTACAATTCAAACATGCATCCATATAATTCCAAGAAATCAGGCAAATCTTCATGATTACATGTACTAGAACAAGATGAAATTCAAGATTAGAACTGTTTTTTTTTTAATTTCATTTACTCACCTTTAAATTGGAGAGAACAGAAACTGTTCTTGACTTCCAGGTTTTAAATTTTATTTGCATGTTCTTAAATTCCTTCTGCATGTTGATGAACCCTCTTAATTGTTTGATTCCAGAATTTCTTGAATTGCTTGAATTATTCCAGTTGCTTGCCTCTAATTTCATTTGAAAATCTTGCATTAGCCTCTGTTTGAATTTCCAGTTTTTTACTTCTGATTTCAGATTTCTACAGTTTCATCCTTTTTTTGTCTTTGTTTTGATTTGCATTAATTTTTGATCTTTGTTTCAGAATGAATAAAATACTTTGCTGAAGAATATTTCTTTTTCTTATTATTATATTTTAAATTAAAGTATAAAGAGGATGACATTTGTCTACCTTATATCCTTATTAGCTTACACCTATGCCATTTAATTTACATTTGTCTTAACATACATTAAATGTTTTACAAGTGTTGTTTTTAAATGTCTAATTAAGGTTTTAAATGTTATTTTCCTTTTATAATTTATTTTAAGCCTTGCATGAAATGTGTCTATGTATGTATTGTATTTTAACGCTTACTTATTGATTTTATTATGTAATATTTATATGATTGTAGAATGTTTTTATCTTATATAAACAAGCTTTTAGACCTTTAATAAATATTTCAAAAGCAAATTCATATAGGCCTTTATAAATAACTTATATTTTAGATCCATTTTAATATAACATATGTTTATAGATTTGAAAATTTTATTTTAACTTTCTATGTAAAATTTTAGAACAACCTATCTTAAGATAAAATTAAAATGAAAGAATAATAAAAACAAATGAACTTTTAAAATTTAAATCTTATCTAAAACTCAAGTTGAACTATATGTTTATAATAATAAGAAATTAACTTTGTTATAAAAATTTAAATCTCAATTATCATTTCAAAAGCATTAAATCAAATTAACCTTTCAAATTACAAAACTATATATATCTACAATAAAGTTTGGAAATACTAATTAAATTCAAATTAATAAAATTCCTATTTCAAACATACATATACAAATATATATACACATTTCAAATAGAAAACATTTCAACATTATATTTGATAGTTACCGAATTAAAATTTAAAACACAAACCAAATCATAATATATATATATATATATATATATTCATATATATTACAATTTGAATATATATTACAATTTGAATATATATTAGCTTTTAAAACTTCCTATTTACAAGATATGTCAATACATATATATTACAAATAGAAAATATTTTTGATTAGCTTCTGGAAAATAAATCTTACCAATTTTAAGTTACCAAAATAAATATTCCAAATTAAAATATTATAAATTTTCAAAAGAAATAAATTTGCCAATTCATATTGTTCATAAATTTGTTTATAGATATTAACAAATTATTATCATAAATCTTTAAAATAATTTTAACTTGTCAATTTATATTGTAAAATGATCAAATCAATTTAATTATTATCAAAGATTATTAAATTGATATTGCTCAAAATTCCGGGTCGTTACACCAAATTTTCATGTGTTCATACTTTTACTGCAAAACTTGATTTACAGAACCCATACTTCAATATCAAGCTTAAGATAAATCCTAAGCCATGATTTAGGTTCAAACAACTTGTTTAAATTTGAAATTCTAAGCTTAAAAAGTGGTATGAAGATATATAAATTTTCCTCTACTTTACTTTACTCTGTAGCCCAAAACCAGAAGAAGAACAATATCTTCAATTTACACAGGAAAATCACAATCTTGCACACAGAGCTACAACTTGAACATATATACACAAAATCCAATATGTTATGCACAGATTTTATGACACTTAAGTATTGGAAGAGTTTGTTTACTCACCTGTTTTTCAGAAAAGAACAGAGTCTCTTTATTTAGCAACAGGCTTGAAAATTACAAGATGAAACTCTTCCTGTTGATTCTCTGGTTGTTTGATCTTAATTGTAGTTTAAACTGAAGTTTTGTTTGAGTTTGAAATGATATAAATTTTTTTTCCTTCAAGTGCTACTCAGTTTCATGGTCGAACTGAGATGAAGATTAATATATATATAAAAAAAGAAGTTTGCAGGCTGATATGGTTGTACAAGATATTATTTTATTTCTATGTTCAAGGTGACATACTTTGTACAATAAGTATGCTGAAGTGATATACATCTTGGCTAGAGATAATCTTGCATTTAATGCTAAGTACTAGAGATTCAAACTTTAATTGATATTTGTACAATTCTATACTTGAATATATATATTCTTCTTTGTCTTTAGTCATGTTTTTCAAAAGCTTATTTCGGCCGAGAAGATGATGTTGTGTGTTTATACATAGGTGTGGCTGAAGTGATCTCTTTTGTACATTTTCGAATGACTAAAATATGGGTAGTATGTAATGCAAGTACTTTATGTTCCTCTTAACCATTTTGTGTACAAAGATATTTTATATTTTTAACTTTGCTTTGTTTCTTCTTTTACTTTGTTTTGTGGCTGATGATAATATTTTGGGGGCTGACATGTTAATATCATATGCATATATTATTTTGTTCAGAGCAAATCTACTTTTGTACTTCTTTGTTTTGTTTAGTAGATATTTCTTTTACTTGATGGCTGATAGTTTTGGTGTGGTGGCTGCATTTATTACTTAGCCTGGTTTCATATTTGTGAATATATATACATAATGTTGTCTTTGTTTTACAAGCCCAGTTACATATATTTATTTTCTTGTTTGAACACACTTGTTTTCATATTTGAATGTATTTAACTATCTACTTTTGTTCTATTGCTTTGTAATATAGATGAGATTTTGTATTTATTATGTTGTTTAATTTTTAACAAATTTGTTTAATGTATATATTTAATGTTTTATAGTTTACATAATCAAAGTCTTAAGATATTTATTTTAACTTATTACTAATCGCATTATCTTACATTTTTATTCATTCATTATTTAGATGTTAAATTCTAAAAGAAATCGTTTTTAGAACTTAATAAAATAAACACATATCTTTTTATATGAATTATAAGAAATTCAAAGTAATTCACCAATAAATTTCACAATTTTTATATTTAAAAATGAAATTAATTATTAATTAAAATCAATTCCAAAATTGGGGTCGTTACATACTCTATCCCATGTTAGTGTAAAATTTTGTTACCCTGATTGTTTTCAATTCCTCATTTATATGCGTGTAATATTTTCCAATTTTCCAGACCAAAATTTGCATTTCAACATGGCCTTGCATCTGACTTCATACTTTGCATATGTGCATAAATGAGAGTATTAATATGAGTGTTGACCATGTTGAATGTAACGATTGCGAATTTTTCGCGTTCGAAAATTGACATCCATATTTTTCATCGTACTCGAATGCCGCAGATTCGACCATTCAAATCCAAATCGTCGAAGCTTATAACACAATTAAGCAAACAACATAGCGGAAGAAAAAGAATAATGCATTGATATACAACATTGATACAATATCTGATGCAACGGATGATACAATAGATATCAATATACATCAGAGATATGATACAATAAAATAGTAGCGGAAAAGAAAATAGCTAATACCAGCGGCGGAACAAATAACTCTAGATAGTCTTCAAGAAAGAACTCCAGCAGCAGTTCGAACCAACATCATGATTCACTAAGACAAGCAAGTCTTGTCCATATCCAAGGATTAAAATAGCTCCAGATAATCTACCAAACCTAACTATCTGAAAAACCCAACTCTAGACTGCTCGTGTGGAAAATAGTGAGCACCCAGAGTTTAGGAAAGGAACAATAAACTTTGGATCAGTCATGGGACTGGTGTGTGTAACAAAAACAATTTATCTTTTTACAAACAAACAACAAGAGAATTTAAAAATAAATTCGCAATGCTTTTTAAAAAAAAATGAAACTACCTAAGACCTCCCGCCACACACACAATGCAAACGCAGAATTGGAGGAGATTTCTTCTTATGATAGTCAAACATGCTTGATACGCGAATTTCTTTGATATTATTATTATAAGTGCAAAGTGCAGAAAACATTTCGAAAGTAGAATATAAATCTTAGCCAACATATGACCATTATCATATGCCTATTATACCTGCCATCCAAACAGTGGGGCACCACCATAAGTAGATGGCAGGTAATACAACTAAAACCGTACAAGGCGCGAATTGTTTTGATTGGATTTCCAACAAATGGTCAGGCTAAGGAACTTCCTACTGCCACATGGGATCGCCTCTGGCGGGACGTCCCGAGAACCTATCCAGAACTCTGCCAACACAAGGCCGGGTTACCTCTGTAACTAGGTAACTACTACTCGAGCATGCCACTCCCCGGTCCTTTGGGACCTTTATCCAAGGCGCCTCTAAACAACAACCACATAGTAAATGAGATTGGAGCAACCACATAGGTTAAATATCAAGGCTCCATACCTAATACCACCCTTTACCAGAAGGGAATGACACACCCTAAAGGGCGCGACCCTCATAACCTTGCCACATCTTTCCTGTTTCGACTATTTCCGGGGTGTGATGTCCTGATGCAGTCTCATCCACAAAGCTACGCTTTATACAAAAGCCATACTCCGATCATAAATGATCAACAAATGATCATAAACACACAGCAGCACTCAGCATGCCACACTACCAAATTGGGAGTATATCGCTGAGAACCTTCAACTACATAACCTCTGAGCTCGTACGTCTTAGAGAAGGGTGTTAATGCTAAGAGAATAAATTCTCCGCCACCAATAGATATGTATTTGAAAGAAATCTTCTTTATATCTCAAAGTGTAGTCTCAGACATACAACCATACAAGTCTGTTCCGGGTTCAAACAGAACCGAAAGCACTTCCAAAGAAGCCCTTGCAATCCGGGTATTCACAATCCCGATCGGACTTCCCATCACTTAACGAATCTCTATATCGGGGATCAGCCAGTGTGGAGACAATCGATAGTTTATCATGTCGGTCTTACAAATACCCGGTCTTCAACACCGGTCTTCCAATGCTATCCATAACGTCGAATCACATATTCGGAATGGGTTATATGATATAAAGGTCCTCTCCCGGCTAAACCGAATAGTGAGCGCAACATTTAAAACATATGGATATGGGATTTCAATTAAGTCATAACTTAATAATTCAAAACTTCCCTTCAAATGGTTTAAACAAATTACCATTTTCAAATCTTTTAAACAAAAGATTTATTTCACAAAGTTCACCCAGTTTTCAAAACGATACATTCATAGAATTTCAAAACAATTTCTATTTCAATTAGGATTAACTCATCCAATCTTTTAAATTAAAGGTTTAACTTATGGCTTTCAAACTGTTTTCATAACTTGGAAAATATCTTCATTTTAAACTAGAAATCATTTCAACACAAGTTGGAAGTTCATTTCTTATGTGAAAGCTTTAATTATTTGGAAACAGATAGTTTTCGTTTCGGAAAAATCCAATTATATTTGCTCGAGTTAAAGCCCTTGAATTTAAATTATAATTCTCAAATCAACACATTTAAAAATGGTTTAATTCATATAACTCATAAATAAGTGGAACAACCTTTTTTTTCTAAACGCTAGTTCCTAAACCATAGAATTAAATTTCAAATATTGAATTCAAATTTAAATCAAATTATTTAAATTCCAAAACTGAACCAAGTTATTCAAAAATCAATTTCATATTTGAAATTCCATTTCGAAAGCTTTCCACTTTAAACCGATTCCATTTCAAAAACATTTGAATTCAAATGGTCTATTTAAAAATCGTTTCAAAAATCTGTGACTTAATAGATTTCCTCGTGAAATCCATTTTTTGTGTGTGTATAAGTGTGGTCCAGGGGTTTTATACAGTAGCGCAACATCACAAATCATCACATCATCCCAGATTCAAGCATATCAATATCGATAAGCGGTATAATCCTATAACGCTTATCTATTTACAGAATCACAGATAGATAATATAAATGCATTATAGATAAATAAATTACAGCTTGAATTAAAACAATTCAAATCACAAAGCATCACACAGTAGAGATCAAACAATTCAAAGCATTCAAATAGAATACAGACATCTATAAATAAAACCAATCAAGTCATCTGATTAATTTAAACTAGAATCATTTGCCTATGGATAATTCCTAGTCAAGGTTAATTAATAATCAATTAATTATAAAACATTTAATTAATTAATTACTCCAAATTATTTAATTCATTGAGTAATAATTGTAACTTAATTAGTTCTCAATTACAAATAATTAATTTCTGATGATTAATCAAAATTTAAATTCATGATTCTTAAATTACAAATAATTGTTCTAAGAATAATGAATATGAGTCTTTAGATTTAAGCCCTTAATTACTTTAAGTAATGATCCATTTCATTAATGTATTAAATAAACTAATTATCCATTCTACATAACCTAATAGCCGATGAATTACAAATCATTTCATTTTTTTATAAAAGAATTCAAAAGAGTTCAACATCAATTTCTCTTGGAATTCATATATCAAATGAATCCTTTACATTTAATTTATTTAAGTATTTTAAATTTGTACAACTTTATTTAACTCCAAAATCTGGAATTCAAAGTAGATTTAAATCTAGGTTTCTGAAATTTGATTCAACTTTTAAATGCTTCCTTTCCAATTTCAAAACCCAAGTTATATTTATATTCTTTTAAATCCTCTTAAATACTTAAACACCTTTAAGTTAGTAAACTATTTAATAATGAAAACATATTTAATTCCCTGTTTAAATATTAGTTCTAACCTTGCTTTAAAACTTTGAAATTTAATTTAATCTTCAAATAGGAGCAGATTTTGTTTTAAAACCTGAACAAAAGGTGAAAAAAAACTACCCAAGCCTCTTCTATTTTACTTCGAGTCGCACAGGCATTCACGCGAGACCTAACCCGATGGAACATCATCTCTCCTCCGGACGCGAAACTACCCAGTCACAACGATGGCACGGTGCACGTGCACACCGTTGATGATCGACTCCGGTCATCGTCGCGTCGCCGAGCAAGTCGACCAAACCTCAGATACCAACTACAGATCGTCAGCACCCCTTCATTTCCTCGAAAACGAAAACGAGCTCGGCTATGAAACCTGGAACCACCACAATACTCCTCACCCCAAACCTGAAACTTCACCGACCTCGCCACCTCGTCCACCGGAACCCCTGAAATTCTGGTCACCGCTACGTCAACAACTCCCCTACCAAACCCCAAAAGCATGTTGCCCTCGGTCGTCAAACGATGATGAACGAGACGAAAAACTCAGCGTCTCTAAAATTAGGTTTAGAATTTCCAAACACTTGCCGCTGCCACCACCGTGGCCGTGGCCACCTCCAATTATTTTTCCTTGACTCACCATAGGGTCGCCCTCCTCCACACGAAACTTCGATCATCAACCACCCTCCGATCACCTAGATTTCGACAAAAACCCATCTTTGTTCAACTAAAAAGTGCTCTCATTTCCTACCTCGAAAAACCATGATTAAGGTTTTAAAATTCATGTTATAGTGTATGAATTTAGATTACAAACCTGAATTCGAGAATTAAAATGTTTGGAAATTTAACTTATTTAAAGTTTTCTTAGGTTCCTTTGATTTCCAGAGCTAATATGATATTGTTTGAAAAAAAAATCTTTTAAAACTTAGTTTACAATCAACAAACAACTTTTGTTTATCTTTTAAGCTCTAACAATGATTAGATCAAAAGATGGGAATTTATTTGCAAATCTGAACAGGGAGAAACAAGAACAGAGGTATTGTCTAGATCACTAAACATGCAAGCATCACATATACACAGAATTTCATAAATATGTATACATATAAACATATTCATTTCAGACATATGCAGTATATATGTAAATGTACTTAAGCATTATTAAATTTAAGTTACTCACCGTTGTTTAAGAAGTGAACAGAGAAGCTTTTATCTTGAAACAACTTTGAACATGCTTACTGAAACTTCTTTCCTTGATTCTCTAGTTGAATTGATTTTGATTTTTTTCTTCAAGTTGAAACTTTGTTTGAGTTTGAAATAATTCTTACTTCAGATCCTTAGTTTTGGTTTTACGAAGTGAAATGAGAAGACAGAGATATATAAGATGAAAATATGTAGGTGATAAAATTTTGTTTGTACAACCTAACAGAGATATTTTCTTTTGTTTATTTGACTAAGCCAATATTTCTTCTGCTTAGTGGCTGAGATGATGTGCTTTGTGTGCTAACATTAATTGCCATTGTCTTATTTTATAAGCTTATGCTTATTGTATATTTTTCTTCTTTTCGGCTGAGATGATATTAGAGGCATGGCATTAAATGCTCTTGTACAATTTATACTTGAATATTCTTTTACCTTGTTGCTTCCTGTGTCTACTTGAGTATTCATGCATCATGATCTCACTTAGCATTTGTATATGTACTGAGACGATTTCATTTTGGTGCTGAGAAGATGCAATGTTTCCCATTTTGTTTACAACTTATATCATTTGTTTTGTTGACTATGCAGCAGATTCATTTCTTGCTTTGGATGGCTGCATTAATTATCACATACAAATTTATATATATATATATATATTTATTTATTTATTTATCTTTTGTATGCTGATATGATATTGCATTAATTGTTGTCTTGTATTATAAGCTAATGCTTATTATATATTTTTTTCTTATTTGCACAGTTCAATTATCCTTATGTCTACATAACTATACTTATTTGTATATGCTAAAATGTATATTTCTTTTGTCTCTTTTGTATTCACTTTATAATGTAAATAAGTTTCTATTTTAATTATGCTGTTAAGTTATTAGTTAATGTATTTACTTACTTCTTGTTTTGGCTGAGCATATATATATATTGCTTTGTAATTTTGATGAATAACATGTTGTTAGATTTAATTAATTTGTTTCTATGTTCTACTTTACTTTGTCCTTGCCTATAACTACTTATTATACTTGCCTACTTTTCATTAGCTCGGCTAAGATGGTGTTAAGAAGCACATATGGTTACTTCTTTGTCTACATGGATTATCTCTTTTATTTTGTCTTTGTCTCATTAAAATATAAATGAATTCCTATTTTGTTCTATATGTTGTTATAATTTATCTTTGTATTCTAATGTGTTTATTTTCTATTTTACAATTTAAATTCTATTTCTAGTTTAATACTTATTTGTTAATGTATTTTATATCAGTTTCCAATTAATTGCACAAATTTTTTATTCAAAAATTAAATTAATTATTAATTTACACTTAATTAAAATCCGTGATCGTTATAGACTTCCCCCCTTAAAATGAATTTCGTCCTCGAAATTCGCAGGCACGAAAACAACAAAGATACATACACAAAGACAGAGACATAGCTTTCCAGGTCAAAATGGATATCTATCCTGTATTTGGCTCACCAAATCAGAATATCAACAATATGAGAACGAACTCATTCAATACTACATAGGATACTCGGGTCACCAAATCTACGAAATATGCAAGGCATTGATTAGTTCGAATGGATAACTAACCATCCGTAGAATATATCGGACACCAACAATAGATAAAGGGATTTTTATTTTCCACAGCTTCCGAACACTAGATATGGATTCCAAACTTAAATCGAAATATCTCAAAATATATACCAATTTATCCCTCTTCGGACTTTGATCAATCCGAGAAATTATAATAGAATTTCAAATTTGGTTTTAAATGAAATCATTTTATTAATACTATTCAAATTATCCTTATATTTCATTATTCAAGTTAAGTCAAATTAAAATTTCCAATTTATTTAAATTTTCAATTCCAAATTTCAAATTCATTCAAATTTATTAAGGTTTAAATAAAAAACTGATAAGAAACCGGTGAAATACGAAGTAAGGATTTTCTTCAACGTTTTGTAGGGCCATCATCACACCGAAACTTCTTTCTAGAGCTGTCATGAAGCAATCAAAAGAATTCAAATCGAATCAAAGAGTATTGATAGAGAAAGATTGTTTCCACTGTTGCAGGGCATTGACCATTTTAGTCGTATTCTCCTGTCCCCTATCTTGTTCTCTTCTTGCACTCATACTTGCTATCACTGGACAGTAAGATAATTTACTGAGTCATTCGAATGGATATCTTAAGGATATACTCATTCTAGGGTTTTCTTTACCCTATCTCTAATGAGCTACTTAACGTGTTATACTCCTGAGCTAAAGTTTAACCTTAGCTCTGATACCAAATGTAACGATTGCGAATTTTTCGCGCTCGAAAATGGACATCCATACTTTTCATCGTACTCGAATGCCGCAGATTCGACCGTTCAAATCCGAATCGCCGGAGCTTATAACACAATTAAGCGAACAACATAGCGGAAGAAAAAGAATAATGTATTGATATACAACATTGATACAATATATGATACAACGGAGATACCATAGATATCAATATACATCAGAGATATGATACAATAAAATAGCAGCGGAAAAGAAAATAGCTAACACCAGCAGCGGAACAAATAACTCCATATAATCTTCATGAAAGCACTCCAGCAGAAGTTCGAACCAACATCACGATTCACTAAGACAAGCAAGTCTCGTCCATATCCAAGGATTAAACTAGCTCCAGATAATCTACCAAACCTAACTATTTGAAAAACCCAACTCTAGACTACTCGTATGGAAAATAGTGAGCACCCAGAGTTTAGGAAAGGAACAATAAACTCCGGATCAGTCATGGGACTGGTGTGAGTAACAAAAACAGTTTATTTTTTTACAAACAAACAACAAGAGAATTTTAAAGTAAATTCGCAATGCTTTTTTTTTAGAATGAAACTACCATAAGACCTCCCGCTACACACACAATGCAAACACAGAATTGGAGGAGATTTCTTCTTATGATAGTCAAACATGCTTGATACGCAAATTTCTTTGATATTATTATTATAAGTGCAAAGTGCAGAAAACATTTCAAAAGTAGAAAATAAATTTTAGCCAACATACGACCATTATTGTAACGACCCGAAATTTGCTAAGCCGAAAATTCCAAATAGTTATGAAAAAGAAGAAGAGATAGAAGAAGAGAACAGAAACACCAAACATCTCAAAAGCACAGCGGATAAAATATAATAATAAATAATAACAGTCTACAAAAGGATACTATATCTGTCGATTACATTTAATATATATCAGAGTTTCACATACATTCAGTCACTGAATATTTACAATTATCATGACTCAAAATAACAATAATATAAATACAGCGGAAATACTCTATACGATATTGCCATCCAGCTCGCCTCCTGAGCTCCAGAACGTACCTACCTGAAAATCTGTAATACTCGGTCTAACCCGAGCAATAAAACAAAGTAACACCCAGGTCAGGCTGGAAACCAACGTGAGTAAACCCAACTAACATGGAATACAAAAGAAATCAACTTTTATAAAACCCGGGTAACTCATTTCAATTCACAAGCCATAATTTTTATTATAGCCATCACAAATTCCACACATCCATTTCCTATCAAACTTAGATAAAATAATCCAATTCACTTAAATCATTTCATTCCAGTCTATTGATTCACACATCAATTTATTTTTAATCCGAAGTGGTTTCGGGTGTTTTCCAAATAGCCGATCCCAGTCTCCTAGGATGTCATGTCATCCTAATCCCAAATTATCCAAATGAAATACACAACATTTCATATCAGCGATATCATCTCATTCAAAGCAACCAATACCAATCAATCATCCATACGTGTAACAACCCGCATATTTAACGATTTAATATTTAAATGTTTTATTTAAATATAGCGTCGTT
Source organism: Allium cepa (assembly GCA_030765085.1). NCBI lineage: Eukaryota > Viridiplantae > Streptophyta > Magnoliopsida > Asparagales > Amaryllidaceae > Allium > Allium cepa. The sequence goes on along the minus strand of CM060937.1, from coordinate 769,840,700 downwards.
AGTCGGATTTAGGTCCGAAATGTTACTTTTTGCAAACAGCCGAATTGGAGCTCGAAACTACCTCCATTGGTTCCAAAATGGCGTTTGCGATCTTTTTGAGTATAATCTTTGATATGTTTGGAGTAAGTGAAATTTTGACCTTTTCTATTGGGCTTTGGGCTTGGGTTTCACCCAAACTGTTCTATTAACCTCAACTCAGCCCTCTCCTCTCCATTCACTCATTCCCACTCCTCAAACTCAAGCTCCAACTAAAAATGGTGGAAGGGAAAGGGAAATAGAAATTGCAAACCCTAGTTCTTCTTGCTAGCTCATATTCTTGCTCCAAAATCAAAGAGAACCAATAGGTAAGCTTCATCTTCATCTTCTCCATCTCTTCTCCTCTTCAATTTCAGTAATTTCCTAACCCTAACTTAAAAAATACTTGCTTTGATTTTAGATTGAAGCTTGTAGTGTTGAAGTGGAGTGTAGTTGGTTGATTCCTTGCATTTGTGCTTCTTCATCTTCTTTGTTTTGTGTAAAAAGGTGAGTTTTGAACTCACATCTTCTTCTCTTAATATCATGGGTGTTGGTATGAATTCCTAACAAGTATGCATGAGCCATTGTTTGGATTTGGAAAGAATTTGCATTTTCATTGAAATAGGGCAGGAAGTGCAAAATCATCAGGTTCGGTCGACCGAGCGCAGGCTCCGGTCGACCGACCTGCTGCCCCGAGCCATATTTGGTTTTCTGCATCTGGCCGGCCGACCGAGCTCTGCAATTCGGTCGACCGACCTGCTCTGTTTTGCCTGTTTAGCCTATTTTGTATATTTGATTGATTTTCCGGATTTTATCGATTCAAGTTGCTTTTTAGTGGTTGTTATTGCATATTTGGCTTTGATAACTTACTCTTGACTTCATCCATGGGTTTTTATAAAATAATCTCTCGAATCGCATTTAAAAGCTCGTTTCTCCAATTTATAAAATCTATTTAAAACACACACTTTTGCACTTCGAGCGAAGTGGAAGGGTGATTAAATGGTTGGGCAAAACACAGACCATGAATCTGTGCGTTTATCCTTCTGATTAATCCCCGACCTATTCAATTGATCGTTTTGACCTTCGGGTTTGGTTTATCGATGATATGAGATAAACTTTGTATTGCTTTGAGTGTGAAAGTAACTGACGGATAGTAAACCGTTTAGTGCGAACGAGTGGTTATGGGACGCACGTTAACACTTTTCGGATTCCTTTTCGAGAGTTGTGACACATTCCGCCAGTTAGTGGTGTCCAGTAATGGGTCTCACCACTACGGCTTGTCGCCCTATAGTATCGCTTTCGATGTTGGCCGTTATGCGCCACATGGGTGATATTGGGTTGCTATAGTATCGCTTCCGATGTTGGCCGTTATGCGCCACATGGGTGATATTGGGTTGCTACAGTATCGCTTCCGATGTCGGTCGTTATGCGCCACATGGGTGATATTGGGTTGCTATTGTATCGCTTCCGATGTCGCCCGTTATGCGCCACATGGGTGATATTAGGTTGCCCTATTGTATTGCTTTCGGAGTTGGTCATTCGTTACCGCTCGAGCAATTTTTATGATGTTTCAGTTGAGATGTATATTCCCTAGGTATCGCCCATCGGTGTAGGTCTTTTTGAACCACACGATATGTAGTGATCACCTTGTGAACTTGTATACCATATTGGTATTTGTTATTTGCCTTTTGGCTTGTTTTGGGATATTCCTATCCTTTGTTTCTATGAGTTGCCGATGATATGAGGCTTGTTTGTTATGATATGATTCATCTCTTGTTAGATGATTGTGTTATCTCTTTTAGAAATATTTGATATATATTGTGACCTTGCAGGTTTATTGTTGTTCAGTTTATCTAACTGATTTGTTTAGCTAGGCTGACCCGGGTATTTTATACTCGGGTCAGACCGAGATGTTTCAGGTTAGGTGCTTTGGACTTAGCCTCTTTTGCTTCCGCATGGACTATTCCGCTAGTTTCTTTTTGTCTTAGCTTTCTTGTAGTCCTTATATGTTGTAACTCTGATATGTATTCTTTTGAACTCGTTTGTATATTGTGGTTTGCTATACCACTTGATGTGTATCATTTTGTATACTCTTTTATGTGTCTATATATGTGTATGTGATGATTTACTGTTCTGTGATGTATATTACATTTGAGTTGTTATATTCTGTTCTGATAGATCCTATAGCCATTGTAGTCTTGCTTTAAATATTTATTGAATACGTCGAACTGTTTGTGATTCTACTTTTCGACGTGTTTAGTGAATAGTTAAGGTAAGATTACACATGGTCGCTCCTATCCAGCCTTATTCTCCGTGTTAGCAGACGGTATTATCTATACAATTCTCTTTGCTAACGTGGGTATAGAGGTGGGGCGTCACAGCGTGGTATCAGAGCTGAGTTCAGAACAAAATATGATGAACACAGAACAGAAGCACATATTACAGTACATCAAAGTGTAACAAGTGTTACAGATCTTTGAATCATCGTGCTTTTATTCCCTCCGTGTTTTTGGGGTAGATAGGATTTGGGGAATACGTCTAGGAATATATTTTATTCCGTAGTATTCCTTATTGAAATATCTACCTTGTAGTTAATCTTTATCTTCTTCAACTTTCAACTTATGGCTGGAAGAGGCGGAGGACGACGCTCGGGTGCTGGGCAATCCAGTGGCTCGCATCCGGACGGCATTTATATATCTCCCGATCAGTTTATGGAGTTGTTTAGGAGCACTCAGCCTCCAGTTCCTGCTCGAGTGTCTCCACCTTGCAAGTCTACCTTTGCACGCTTGTGCAGTGATTTTACTCATCTTCGAGGAAAGCCGTTTAAAGGCTCCGAGTCTGTTTTTGAGACCCAAGCTTGGTTTCGCACGTGCAAACGTATCTTCTCTAGAATTGATATTTCTAATCATGATAGAGTTCTTGTAAATCCTAGCTTATTGCGAGAGCGTGCCCTTGATTGGTACGAGCTTCTTGTAGCCGAAATTGATGAGTCTGCTCTTTCTTGGACTCAGTTTCGGGAACGATTCAAACTCAAGTTCGTTCCCGAATCTGAAAAAGCTTTGTTGTCCCGACGCTTTCTTGAGTTGAAGCAAGGGGAGTCTTCCGTTTTTGAATATGTTGCATCTTTCGAGGCCTTATCTAAGTATGGTCTTGAATTCATTAGCACTTCTTATAGGAAGAATCTGAAGTTTATATCTGGTCTTAGGAAATATCTGAAGAAGTCTTTATTGCTTGAGCTTAAGCTTTCTTTTGAGGAGTTAGTTGATTCTGCACTTCATCTCGAAGCCATCGAGGGGGAGTGTGATAGTAGTGATGATGTTGAGGTTTGTAAGAACCCCAACAAAAAGCAGTCTCCATTGGATGAGCCGGAATTTTTCCCTTCCAAGAAGAAAAAGACCGTTGAATCCGATCCTCAGTCTCAGTCTCGGTCTATTGGAACACCTTCCACTCGGAAGTGTTTCAATTGTGGTTCCCCTGATCATATGATTCGAGCTTGTCCTAAGCCTCTCTTCTGCCGCTATTGCAAGAAGGAAGGCCATCGTATTTCCACTTGTCCCATTGCTCCGAATAATTCTCAACCAGGCAAGCCAAGTATAGTAGATGCTCCTGGAGGTTCTTCTCGAGCATAAGGTATGTCTCCATCTATTTTGGTAGGTTTCTATTTTCTTTGTGATTTCGATTCCAATTTGATGGTATCATTTTATTCTTTAATCCCTCATGACGAGGAAAGTGTTGTGTTAACGCTAAAATTTGAACGCTAACACCCCGGTGTGTAAAGTGTAGTTGTGAAAGCACCACCCGACGATTCGGGAACAGAGTATAGCAGTAAAATCACAGAAAAGCAGTAAAAGACAATTTTTATAGTGGTTCGTCTTAAGATCGAGCCTATGTCCACTCTGAATATCTTTATTGATGATTTCGTTACAAGTCGATACAATTCTTCCCGAGTACAATACACTTTGAATTACCCAACACTTTGAACAAGTAGTTTAAACTTCAATGTAAGTGAAAGTCTTTAAACCCATGTTTGATGTATGAGATTTCTTCTTGAAGTTGTTGGTAATGTTCTACGTGTCTTGAAATCTTTGAGTGTAGAGTCGGTTTGGAATGCAGCAGAGTATCGGTGCTTCAAAGAATGAGCCAAAAAGTCCCTTTCTAGTTGGAGCTAGGGTCGTATTTATGGACATTTCTCGGAGTTAGGTCGTAACTCGTACACGACTCATGATAAGTCGTAACTCGTAGATGATTCATGGTAGGTCGCGACCGACCTACTGGGTTTAGCTCATGGCTTGGTCCAAAGTTATGCACTCATTTGAATGAATGATACAAGTTCTAAGTCGTTCCTGAGTTAACCAAATGCAACTTCCTTTATGCTAGCATGAGTCGTACACGACTCATCATAAGTCGTAAGTCGTCAACGAGTCATCTCATTACAGCATGGTATTGAACTTGCCTCCAAGTCTTAGGTCGTGAACGACTTATCTGCAGTTATAAGTCAGCAGCGACTTAAGTGTTATTGACTCTTCCTTTTAGTGCTTTGAGTCGCTGACGATTCAGGGTAGGTCGTAAGTCGTAGAATTCTTTAACTCGTGCAACTCCTCAATTGTTGAGTCAGTAACTTGCTGAGTCGTGAAGTACCTTGAGTCGGCCAACATCTTTAAGGCATTAAGGTTATAACCCGGTGAGTCGCTGTCCCTCCTGAGTCGTTAAGTCGGCAATCAGTTGAGTCGTCATTCATTTTAGGTTGGCAACGAGCTAAGGCTGTTGAGTCGTGACTTTCCCTAAGTCGTTTAGGTCTTAACCTGTTAGGTCGTTAGCTCCTTAACTCGTAAGCTCTTTAACTCATAGACGCCTTAACTCGTGTGCTCTTTAACTCGTAGACTCCTTAACTCGTGCGTTCTTTAACTCGTAAGCTCCTTAACTCGTGGGCGAAACGGGGTTAACATTAGCCGCTCGAAGCACACGCTTAAGTAGTGAGTCGTGTGCTTCGACTCATCATAACCCGGGCGCGCCGATTCTAGTTACAGCGCCTCCAGATATAAAATGCTTGAGTCGTTCCTCCTATCTCACTCTTCTCATTACTTATCCCCTGAGCCATTCCTGCCATTATCACGTCTTCAAGCTTCCAAAGGCGATCTCGACCCAATTTTACTTCCAACCATCTCTAGCTTCACACTACGTAAGCAACTTTCTCTTTTTCCCAATCGCCGATTACCATCATCGATCTCCGCCCACGATTTACATCCTTGAGCCTTGCAAATACTACTGCATGGATCATCGGTGGACTTAAGGCTATTTGATTTGATTCAGGATAACTCGCGATTTATAACGATTTCGTAGTGTGATAAGATTAAGGTTGGGGACTGTGAAGTTACTGGATTAATGGGTTAGGAGAAAAAAGCTTGTGGGTTAGAAGAAAAGACTAACGGGTTAGGAGAAGAAGTTAACGGGTTAGGAGTGAATCGTTGTTTTGAGTATGATTCAGCAGTCTTACGCGACCAAGTATTCTCTGTGACATAGCAACCTTTACGACTCAAGCCCTGAGTCATAGCCGAGTTAAAGCTTGAAATCTTGAGTCGTGGCCGTGTTAGTACTGAGAAAATTTCTCACTGCTTTTCCACTAGATCCTTCCTCTGTTTCACAACCTTTGACCCAAAGCACTGCCGACTTAGAACATCATTGACTTAAAATTGAAGCAACCTAAACTGACTCACCCCTTAATCCTTAAGTCGTAGGCAAGTTAGCCAGAAAACCAATGACCTGACTTAAACCATAAGATATTAAAAGGAAAATCTTTGAGTCGTTGGCGAGTCATGACTTGTATGAATTTTGTTCGTACTTTGAACCGTTGCATGGACTTTGAACTGTTGAACTTTATTGCATTCTTTCACAGGTCACTTTAACTTGCAAGCTAGTAATCTGTCCAATACAACATTTACAGAAAATTGGGACGAATATACTGCCATCGACTGCCCACATCAAATGACAGATTAGTTAATAGCAGATAATTAACTTAAATAAATTGTGTGAACGAGGCGCTTTCAACTCATCGATTTCAAGTAAAATATTAAAGCAACACTGAAATAGTCAATTGAAACTGACCAGCCTGCACTAATATTATGCTTGAACTTTAAATTAATAAGCTGAAATTTTCGTAGTCGATCAATCGTCGACTAGTTTAATTCCAGTTATATTTACTTGTTATTTTTATTAGTTCTGCACGACACTTCACACTTTTAGGAAACATGCACCTTCATATTTGAATATCCAGTTGCTTGTGTAGAATGACTTCTCAGGAAGAAGATACAACAGTTCAGACTGGAGAGGCAACTGTTATTCCGGCTCCACTAGTCAATCCTCCCGAAAGAGCCCCTACCACGCTATCATACAAAGTTTTTCGCCAGTTGCATGCTCAGTTTGGCATTGCTGAATCAGATGCCATTCTTCCCGAGAGAAGTAACACTGCTGACATAGCACCCCCTGGCTTTGTGACAGTTAACCGACAGATGTGCCTGAGTGGGGGCATTCCTCCTTTCAATGACTTTTTCCAACAACTTCTTCGTCAATTGGCCATTGCCCCATCCCAATTACACCGCAATGGCTATGCCATCCTAATGTGGTTGTGTGTGTTATTTAGGAGAACGCTTGATCGACTTTCAAGCTTTGATGAAATCCGTTACTTATGTTCCTTTACCCAGACCAAAGATCATCCTTCTATTACTGTTGTGAGAAGCACCCGAAACCGCAAATTAATCGTAGGCCTTCCAGACACTGCTCATGGGTTCCTAACCCAGATCTTCTTTGTTCGTTGCCCCCCGGGGTTTTATGCTGTGTGGAGGGAAGGAAGTAAGATCATTCATCCTTACTTCTTTTGTTATCCGACTTTTGCGAGACTGAATTGCTAAGTGTTAACTCCGCTTCTTTTTATTTTCAGCGCTCCCTCCTCCTTCTAAGATCCTAGTCACAAGCCGACCTTCGAGAGGCTTAAGGCCGTGCCAGTTGAGGAGAGAGATATTCAATTTCTGTTGAAAGACGAATTTTTGCATCAGTTCGGACTTTTGCATACTTCTCGTTCTACACATCCTCATGAAATCCCAGACTCCCCGGCTAGAGCATCGGATGCCCCAGCTTCTACCGACACATCTATACCAAAAGGACCTGCTCCTGAGGCTTCACTAGTGATGTGTTCAACTCCGAAAGATGCTGCAGGGCCATCTGACAAGCCTGCACTTTCTCCAGTGATTGAAGAAGAAGAAGAGCCCCTTCATCAAACCGGGGAGAATGTTGAGGAAGGAGTTGATGGAGGGAGCCTGGTTAGGCACGATGGTGATGACAACTTTGGGAGTTTAAGTGACATAATGACCACCTCTCAAGAACTCCTTAAAGATGATTCTGCCAATGTCAAAGTTATATCTCCGGCGATTGAAGCGACATCTGTCCTTAAATAGACTCCTTTATCCCAAGAGTTGCCATTAGCTATAAAACCTGTCGTTACCCCTCAACCGACGAGCGGTTCGTAGTCCAGTCTGACGCGTTTAGTTTACACATCACACATGACTAGGATCCTTTGATATCTTATACGCGGCTCTTCATACTTTCAAAAAATTCTAAAGTTGCGCTTTTTCCAATTTCAGGTTCTTCAATGAAGCAAGGTGGCTCGTATTATGATGACTTCCAGCGATACGGGAGACGCGGCCAGTATGATTATAAGCGCTATCTTCCTGTTCACCGAGAGACTGATGAAGAGAGGGCCGCTCGGAAGGCTCTGGAGAGACGTGCCCATGAAGAACGTTGTGGAAGACTGGATGACCGATACGATTCTTCCCACAAAGAGGGTGACTCCCACAAACGCAAATCTCACGATGATAGAGGGAAGAGTCACATAACTGATGACTCGAGTAAACGGGCTAAAATCAGTGAGGAGCCAATGCCTGCGACTTCTGAAAAGATTATTGCTCCTACTTCTTCTCAGTCTCCTGCCCCTTCCCGCACTGATATCCAGGCAATTATCAACAGGCCTTCTTATCAAGTTGGACCAGGTCCAGCCACTCTCCAAAGCCGATTTTCAAATTGGTGCTTAAAAGGAGTTCGCTTCGATCTTGACCTGGTTCCCATAGATAAAAATGCCATGTTATGGAACCTCGGTGCCGTCAAAACTGACATTGAGAGGATGTCGAATTGGCAAAAACTTGTTGATGAGCTCCAAAGGGTGAATCGGGCCAATCTCGAAGCTATGCTGACCATGGAGAATGACAAAACCGAATGGCAAAAGACCCTTAAGCAGCATGATGCAGAAATGAGGAGCATTGCCGATTACAATGAAAAACTTGAAGCGGAAGTTGGGAAACTCAAAGAGGAGCTTGCCACTTCCTCCTCTTCTTATTCTCAAAGGGAGAGTGTGCTCCAGCAGCAGGTGCGGGATGCTCATGCTGCGCAAAGGGATGCCGAGGCCAAGGCTGATGGGCTGGAGCAACTTGTAGATTGCTACCGTACTGATATTACTCAGTTACAAGAGCAAACTAGCTTTCAGGTTGCATAAATTGAAAAATTGAAAGCACAACTATCTAAAGTCGAAAGAGAACGAGATGAGGCTATTGCTGGTAGAATTGCAGCTGAAGAAGCTCATGAAGCTACCAAAGCTGACATCGGCTCGACATTATTTGAATTCTATTTGCAAAGTGTGTTAGGGCGTGGCAGTCTTGCATTCCTGCGTTCCAAATATGAGGTTACCCTAGCTGAAGTATGGGAAGCCGCGCTTAATATGCTTAAAGGCGCCGGGTACACGGAAGAGGAGCTAGAGGCATACTATTTAGACATCGAAGCTTGCGCAGCCCTTGCTAGAGGGAAGGAGCAACTTGCGAGATCACGAGCTGAAACGATGGGGGAAGAGCATCAAGAAAAAGAAACAACTTTGACTGCCCTTGTCCCTCCTTCAACTTCAGTCGATGTTGACATTGCTGGTTCTAGCTCTCATACACCGATTCCTACTCAAGCTGATACCGGAGTTGCAATTACACAAGCTGTAGATGAGCCACAAGAGAGTGCTGAAGCTGTAGACTATGAAATTGATGTGATACCACCAACTTCTCCAGGCAACCCTAATAATGCTCAGGGGGACAACTTGCTAGTTTCTTATGGATTTGGCGAGCTTCTTGATTATCTCTTGAATCTCGACGAGCCATTGTCTCCTCTTTTTGCGGGAAATACTGACACTTTTATCTTTTACTTTGTAGAGAAAGCGCCGAGCGCCATTCAAACTTCTCCACCTCCTGTTACTGTTTCTTTGCCTCCACCAATCACCCCTACTCCTCATCTGGAATCACAGGAAGAAATAATAGGTGCCCTTCGGGGCTTGGATGACCCAGCTGCTTCGCAAGAGCAAAAAGACGAAGGACTTGAGGGAGGTGAGATATCTCCGGAGCGGACTCCTTCTGATGACATAATTTTGTCTAAACTTGTCACTCCAGGGAGTGAATCTTCTTCAAGGAAGAAAAAGAAGCGCGGAACATCAAAGAAGAGGAGGAAGAGCATCATTGCTACTGAAGAGGAACCAAAAGTTGAACCAGTCGTACCTCCCTCTCCTTCTTCCCTCATGCCTATAGATCGACCCAAAAAGCTAACCATCCGGCCGGGCGAAGGGTCCAAAGGTGGCAAGAAGAAATGAATATTCCAGTTTTTAGCTTTTTGTTTTTTGCACGTACTGGTCAGGAATTGTGCGGGTACCGGCCCTCGATTTCTTCATCTCGAAACTTGTATCTGTAAGAAATTGTAATAGAATTGAATAAAATGATTCTTTATTTGTACAAACTCTTGTTTGAATTTGAGAATGCATTTATTTTTTATTTTTGTACAAGTTTCTTTACACGATATTGCAGTGAGCTTGTGGTATGTTGTTCGAGTGTAATTTTACCAATGTAGCTATACCATGTTGCATGTAACTATACCATGCTGCCCCTATACCATAAGCTCGCTGCAATATTTTATACTTCGAGGGGACTTGTACTCTTATTTCTGGAGAATAATTATTTCATACTTGGAGAAATTTTATCTCGTTAAAAAACAGAGTACAACTCCCTTCATATAAGTTTTTACGCTTCATCCTTCGAAGAAATCACTTTTTCTTTTGTGTATATACACATTTTACCAAGTGAATTCTTCTATGTGGTAAAGCAGGCCTCTGAAGGGTACTTTAACTTCTTTTTGAGGAAGATTATTTTCCAGAATAGGTAAATCATTCTTCCTTTGAAAGTTAAAGTGTGCCTTTGATGAGGATTTTTTTTTATGCCACAGTATAGGGCTTTTTGATTTTTGTTTCTTTGAAAAGTTGCACCTCTGAGGAGGGCTTTTTCACGTTTCAACACCTGGAAGTTTTATTCCAATCTCGGTGAAACATGTGCCTCCGAAGTGGTTTTTCTTCTTGATTGTGCCTCCGAGAGGAGGTCTTTTCATTTTTGCCCCTGGGAAGAGGTCTTTTATTTTGTTTTGTATTTCAACTTTGGTGAAGTGAAACTCCGAAGAACGGCTGTTGCACTTCAACTCTTGGTGAAATGTGCCTTTGAAGAGGGCTTTACTTTGCTTTGTATTTCAACTCTGGTGAAGTGAAACTCCGAAGAGCGGCTGTTGCACTTCAACTCTTGGTGAAATGTGCCTCCGAAGAGGGCTTTATTTTGTTTTGCATTTCAACTCTGGTGAAGTGAAACTCCGAAGAGCGGCTGTTGCACTACAACTCTTGGTGAAATGTGCCTCCGAAGAGGGCTTTACTTTTTTTTGCATTTCAACTCTGGTGAAGTGGACCTTCGAAGAGCGGCTCTTACACTTCAACTCCTGGTGAAATGTGCCTCCGAAGAGGGCTTTATTTTGTTTGGCATTTCAACTCCGGTGAAGTGGGCCTCCGAAGAGGGGCTCTTAAACTTCAACTCCTGGTGAAATGTGCCTCCAAAGAGGGCTTTTATTGCCTGGAAGTTACTCTCTTATCGTTGGATGGTCATGACTCCTCCAATCTTTTATGTTAAGTAGAGAACTTTCTTTTTTGCGGCATATGCCTCGTTAGAGGTCTTTTTTCTCCGAAGAGTTGTGCCTCCGAAGAGGGCTTGTGCCTCTGTAGAGAAGCATTTTGCCTCCGAAGAGGGCTTTGGTCTTTGAGGAGAAGCATTCGGTCTCCGTAGAGAAGCATTTTGCCTCCGAAGAGGGCTTTGGTCTCTGCGGAGAAGCATTCGGTCTCCGTAGAGAAGCATTTTGCCTCCGAAGAGTGCTTTGGTCTCTGAGGAGAAGCATTCGATCTCCGTAGAGAAGCATTTTGCTTCCGAAAAGGGCTTTGGTCTCTGAGGAGAAGCATTCGGTCTCCGTAGAGGAGCATTTTGCCTCCGAAAAGGGCTTTGGTCTCTGAGGAGAAGCATTCGGTCTCCGTAGAGAAGCATTTTTCCTCTGAAGAGGGCTTTGGTCTCTGAGGAGAAGCATTAGGTCTCCGTATAGAAGCATTTTGCATCCGAAAAGGGCTTTGGTCTCTGAGGAGAAGCATTTGGTCTCCATAGAGAAGCATTTTGCCTCCGAAAAGGGCTTTGGTCTCTGAGGAGAAGCATTCGGTCTCCGTAGAGAAGCATTTTGCCTCCGAAGAGGGCTTTGGTATCTGAGGAGAAGCATTCGGTCTCCGTAGAGAAGCATTTTGCCTCCGAAGAGGGCTTTGGTCTCTGAGGAGAAGCATTCGGTCTCCGTAGAGAAGCATTTTGCCTCCGAAGAGGGCTTTGGTCTCTGAGGAGAAGCATTCGGTCTCCGTAGAGAAGCATTTCGCCTCCGAAGAGGGCTTTGGTCTCTGAGGAGAAGCATTCGGTCTCCGTAGAGAAGCATTTTGCCTCCGAAAAGGGCTTTGGTCTCTGAGGAGAAGCATTCGGTCTGCGTAGAGAAGCATTTTGCCTCCGAAGAGGGCTTTGGTCTCTGAGGAGAAGCATTCGGTCTCCGTAGAGAAGCATTTTGCCTCCGAAAAGGGCTTTGGTCTCTGAGGAGAAGCATTCGGTCTCCGTAGAGAAGCATTTCGCCTCCTAAGAGGGCTTTGGTTTCTGAGGAGAAGCATTCGGTCTCCGTAGAGAAGCATTTTGCCTCCGAAGAGGGCTTTGGTCTCTGAGGACAAGCATTCGGTCTCCGTAGAGAAGCATTTTGCCTCCGAAAAGGGCTTTGGTCTCTGAGGAGAAGCATTCGGTCTTCGTATAGAGGCATTTTTCCTCCGAAGAGGGCTTTGTTCTCTGAGGAGAAGCATTCGGTCTCCGTAGAGAAGCATTTTGCCTCCGAAAAGGGCTTTGGTCTCTGAGGAGAAGCATTCGGTCTCCGTAGAGAAGCATTTTGCCTCCGAAGAGGGCGTTGGTTTCTGAGGAGAAGCATTCGGTCTCCGTAGAGAAGCATTTTACCTCCGAAGAGGGCTTTGGTCTCTGAGGAGAAGCCTTCGGTCTCCGTAGAGAAGCATTTTGCCTCCGAAAAGGGCTTTGGTCTCTGAGGAGAAGCATTCGGTCTCCGTAGAGAAGCATTTTGCCTCCGAAGAGGGCTTTGGTTTCTGAGGAGAAGCATTTTGTCTCCGTAGAGGGCTTTTATCCCGATTGTACCTCTGGGGAGAGGCTTTTTGTTTCTACCCTTTGGGAGAGGCTTTTATTTCAACACTCGGAAGTTCTATTTCAATCTCGGTGAAACGTGTGCCTCTGAGTAGGGCTTTTGCCTGGAAGTTTGGAGTTTCTTTCTCTCGGTTGGACGGATTCACGGGATTTTATCCACCGATCATTCCGCAACTTTGTAATGAGAAAGATCTCTCTTTTCCTGGCTAGGCCCGCTCGAGATCTTTCTCCTCCGAAGAGTTGTACCTCCATAGAGGGCTTGTGCCTCCGAGGAGGTCTTTTGCTGATTGATGCTCGCTCGCCCATGTCTCTTTTGCCATTCATTCACGTTGGTGATCCCCGTTGTCTTTTGCAAGTGTCAACTCTTTTTAGTTGCCAATGATTTCCCTTATCCAAAGAAATACACTTCATAGTTAAGCAAGTTGGTGGTGGTAGACACAGGCTATTTAACTGGTTGTTTGTTTGTTCGAACACTTGCAGTCAGTTAGAGATGGTCCACTTCCATCCGCATTGCCCACTTTTGTTTGAAGCACTTCTTTTGTAGGATTTGAGTATGGAAATTTTGCATGGTTTAGTGCTTGCTTGCTGAGTGATGTCAAGGATTGCTCAGTCTCGTGACGGGTAAGCTTTGTTTTTATGGCCTGCATTATTAAATCAACATTTTAGTAACGCAGTTAACGTATTTTATATGTCGAAATAAAACAAAGCAGTTTATAATAGTAGGGAACACAAGAGTTATGGTGGTTTAGCCAAAACTGGGCCTATATCCACTTTATAGCTTTTTGTTATTCGCTTGTTTTTCGATTGCCTTCAATAGAAGAATCATATATTTGTAATTCTTTCACAATATTTCAGCAAAGCTTTCAAGTAAAACATGAATGCAAATGGTTGCTGTTCCAAGTTCTTGGAATTGGTTCTCTTTTGACAGTTGTGAGTTTGATTGATTATACTAGCAACTCCTTGGTGCCATCTTTAAGCATGCATCATTTTCTTCTGCTGGCGGGTAGTTTTAACCAAAGAAACATACTCCAGCCCAATCACTATTTTTTTGCTTAGAGTACTTCTTATTTAGGATTCGACCTTGGAATTTTGTTGTTTAAAATTTGCTTTTGAGTGCTACCAAGGGTTGTTTGGTATTGCCTGCAAATTTAGATCGACTTTTTTAGTGATACTTTCAGAGTATTTTACATATCGAAATAAAATAAGCCACTGGTAATAATAGAGAAAACAAGACTTATAGTTTCTATTATTTATTTGCCCTATTTTTACAATAGCTTTTGATACAAGAATGATACATTCAGCCCTCTTTTATAAATTTGCAATAAGGCGCTTAAGTAAAATATGCAAACAATTGCTGTCTCAGGCTTTTAGGAATCGAATCTTCGGCATGAGAGGACTAGATGGCAGCATCTTTCAGAATCGAAATTTCCTTTCACTTTGAGGATTTCCTTGAGGCATGAGCATGTCTTCCTATCTCATCAAATTTTTTCCTACCGGGTGAGGGCTTGCCGTGATGACACTGATAATAGGCCCTTCATCTCCCTGCACTACAGTTCTTTTACATGAGCTGCATTGTTGAGCGGGAACTAGTTGCCCCTTAGAGGATGAGGAGAGGTCATTTCTATCTTTCTTCACATATTGTTGCAGTTCATTCTGCTTCAGCAATTTTTCAATCTCTTTCTTTAACTGGCGACAATGGTTAGCATCATGGCCAGGCTGATTGTGAAATTGACAGAATTTTCCATTGCTTGGCACACCCCTCCCGATTAGAGGTGGTTTGGGGTACATGACAACATCTTTTGTTGCCAAGAAGATATTCTCCGAAGTGTCAGTCAAGGGAGTGAAGTCGAAGGATTTAAAGCGCCGGGCTTTTTTCGAGACTATCTGCTTTCTCCTACCTTCATTCTCCTTTTTTCTATTTGATCATCTCCGGTATGTATTCCTCATCATTGTGAGGACTCCAGGGATAGTCGTCGACTACTCTTTCAAAAGTTCGCCTTGACAAACGTTCGTGGATAGTTGGTCGTGGCCATGAACTTTCCGCTTGGGGGAATGTTCCAATGGTAATGCCAGTTGCCCGTTGAGGAGTATTCCATCCCTCCGAAACATGAGCCTCTTTGGCGATGGTTTTTATATCACTTTCTAGTCGTTGAACTTCCTCTTGCAATGCATTCATCTTGTCAAGTATCCTATTGCTCTGGACTTCCATGTGTTGATATAATCCATACACCACGGCGTCTAATTCAGCCCTTGTGACTCCAATACTAGAAGCTGTTTCACTTAGCGTGGGAAAAGCAATGGCATTGCTACAAGTACCTTCAAACCTCAAAAATTTACGTTTCCTTTCAGAAGTCATGATTTCTGTTAGACTTTTGGTTCGGAGAAAAATCTTTTCCATAAGCTTTTGTTGAACAATGGTGGAAGTTTTCCTTGAGTTCAACTCTCAGTGAAAGCACCAAAAATGTTAACGCTAAAATTTGAACGCTAACACCCCGGTGTGTAAAGTGTAGTTGTGAAAGCATCACCCGATGATTCGGGAACAGAGTATAGCAGTAAAATCACAGAAAAGCAGTAAAATACAATTTTTATAGTGGTTCGGCTTAAGATCGAGCCTACGTCCACTCTGAATATCTTTATTAATGATTTCGTTACAAGTCGATACAATTCTTCCCGAGTACAATACACTTTGAATTACCCAACACTTTGAACGAGTAGTTTAAACTTCAATGTAAGTGAAAGTCTTTAAACCCATGTTTGATGTATGAGATTTCTTCTTAAAGCTGTTGGTAATGTTCTACGTGTCTTGAAAGCTTTGAGTGTAGAGTCGGCTTGGAATGCAGCAGAGTATCGGTGCTTCAAAGAATGAGCCAAAAAGTCCCTTTCTAGTTGGAGCTAGGGTCGTATTTATAGACATTTCTCGGAGTTAGGTCGTAACTCGTACACGACTCATGATAAGTCGTAACTCGTAGATGACTCATGGTAGGTCGCGACCGACCTACTGGGTTTAGCCCATGGCTTGGTCCAATGTTATGCACTCATTTGAATGAATGATACAAGTTCTAAGTCATTTCTGAGTTAACCAAATGCAACTTCCTTTATGCTAGCATGAGTCGTACATGACTCATCATAAGTCGTAAGTCGTCAACGAGTCATCTCATTACAGCATGGTATTGAACTTGCCTCCAAGTCTTAGGTCGTGAACGACTTATCTGCAGTTATAAGTCAGCAGCGACTTAAGTGTTGTTGACTCTTCCTTTTAGTGCTTTGAGTCGCTGACAATTCAGGGTAGGTCGTAAGTGGCACAATTCTTTAACTCGTGCAACTCCTCAATTGTTGAGTCAGTAACTTGCTGAGTCGTGAAGTACCTTGAGTCGCCAATATCTTTAAGGCATTAAGGTTATAACCCGGTGAGTCGCTGTCCCTCCCGAGTCGTTAAGTCAGCAATCAGTTGAGTCGTCATTCATTTTAGGTTGGCAACGAGCTAAGGCTGTTGAGTCGTGACTTTCCCTAAGTCGTTTAGGTCTTAACCTGTTAGGTCGTTAGCTCCTTAACTCGTAAGCTCTTTAACTCGTAGACGCCTTAACTCGTGTGCTCTTTAACTTGTAGACTCCTTAACTCGTGCGTTCTTTAACTCGTAAGCTCCTTAACTCGTGGGCGAAACGGGGTTAACATGTTGTTTCTCTCATTCTTGTAGTTTGAGAATTTTCTGGTATTTCTGGTCTTGCCTTAGGATTATCACCCAAGCAATCTTTTTTGTAGTGTTAAGGTCTTTTTAGCTCGACCTTACCACTGGTTTTCATTTCGATACGAGTTGCGGAAGTTAGCACTCCACTTACCGCATTCCGCACTCGTTGTGATTCTTATGAATGATTTGTTATGTCATTCAGTTTGTCTAGCTCATTTCATCCACTTTATGAATCGAGTATTCTGTGAATATCTCGATGATTCCATTTTGGTATTTATTGATTTTGGATGGAAAATAGCAATTTAAAGAATTTTGCAAATCTTTTTCATAAGATTTATTTATAAGTATAATTGGATTTTTGTTCTTTAAACGAACAAAGAATATTTTTAAAAAGTTTTTAGAAACATGTTTATCATATAGAAGAAGATTTTGTGATTGTATTGCCCATTGAGTGCTTTAAGAATTCTGGTCGATGCGCTTGATCAACGTTATCGATAGGAATCTCCTAAACGCTTTGATGAGACAATTTGACACAATAAATTGATTTGAAATAAGAAATTTTTTCTCGAAATATGATTTCATGAAGGTAATTGAAATTTTGAAGCTTTAGCTTTTTTGTAAAGAATTTTATTTGAAAGTTTTAGCTTTTAAGAAAGTAGATTATTTGAAAGGACTCTTTTCCGATACTCTTATCTTGGGATTCCCGAAGGTAACCAAGATTTTATCTTTTTACCAATACTAGTCGTGTTGGTTTGAATGCCGTTCTCTTGCAAAAGAAAACGTGCTATCACTTGTGCTTCTAAATCATTAAAGCCGATAAAGACTAGGTATGCCACTAATGATCTAGTGCTCACAGCTATTGTTTTCGCTCTTTATATTTGGCATCATTATTTTTGGGTAAGGAATTTTGTTCTCCTCACCAATCATAATTTTTGAAATGTTTATTTCTCATAGGGAACTTAATGTTGGTTCGAGTTCCTAGCATCTTATGATCTTAATATTTTAATTCCCGTAAGAGGGATCGTGTTGCCAATGCATTTAGTTGTAAGCAACAAGTGATGGTTTCTTTGTTGATGTCCGAATGGAATGATCTTTTTACCAAGTTCATCGGACGTTTTGTTGTATTTCATTTTGTTGAGCTTCGGATCATTTGACGTATTGTTTGTACCACGTCGGTGTTCCAAATTATTTTGAGCTTAGGAATCCATAGGATTCTCTGAGCAAGCAAGTTCGAACTTATCCTTTTGTGCACTTTATGGTTAATTTCTTAATCTGATATTCTTTTGTGTTGATATGCCTTTTGGTTGTTACTATTTATTTTCTCCTTAAGTATTGCGAGGACGCAATTTCTTTAAGGAGGGGAGATCTGTAACAACCCGCATATTTAACGATTTAATATTTAAATGTTTTATTTAAATATAGCGTCGTTAGTCGGATTTAGGTCCGAATTGTTACTTTTTGCAAACGGCCGAATTGGAGCTCGAAACTACCTCCATTGGTTCCAAAATGGCGTTTGCGATCTTTTTGAGTATAATCTTTGATATGTTTGGAGTAAGTAAAATTTTGACCTTTTCTATTAGGCTTTGGGATTGGGTTTCACCCAAACTGCTCTATTAACATCAACTCAGCCCTCTCCTCTCCATTCACTCATTCCCACTCCTCAAACTCAAGATCCAACTGAAAATGGTGGAAGGGAAAGGGAAATAGAAATTGCAAACCATAGTTCTTCTTGCTAGCTCATATTCTTGCTCCAAAATCAAAGAGAAGCAATAGGTAAGCTTCATCTTCATCTTCTCCATCTCTTCTCCTCTTCAATTTCAGTAATTTCCTAACCCTAACTTAAAAAATACTTGCTTTGATTTTAGATTGAAGCTTGTAGTGTTGAAGTGGAGTGTAGTTGGTTGATTCCTTGCATTTGTGCTTCTTCATCTTCTTTGTTTTGTGTAAAAAGGTGAGTTTTAAACTCACATCTACTTCTCTTGATATCATGGGTGTTGGCATGAATTCCTAACAAGTATGCATGTGCCATTGTTTGGATTTGGAAAGAATTTGCATTTTCATTGAAATAGGGAAGGAAGTGCAAAATCATCAGGTTCGGCCGACCGAGCGCATGCTCCGGTCGACCGACCTGCTGCCCCGAGCCATATTTGGTTTTCTGCATCTGGCCGGCCGACCGAGCTCTGTAGTCCGGTCGACCGACCTGCTCTGTTCTGCCTGTTTTGTCTATTTTGCATATTTGATTGATTTTTTGGATTTTATCGATTCAAGTTGCTTTTTAGTTGTTGTTATTGCATATTTGGCTTTGATAACTTACTCTTGACTTCATCCACGGGTTTTTATAAAATAATCTCTCGAATCGCATTTAAAAGCTCGTTTCTCCAATTTATAAAATCTATTTAAAACACACACTTTCGCACTTCGAGCGAAGTGGAAGGGTGATTAAATGGTTGGGCAAAACACGGACCATGAATCTGTGCGTTTATCCTTCTGATTAATCCCCGACCTATTCAATTGATCGTTTTGACCTTTGGGTTTGGTTTATCGATGATATGAGATAAACTTTGTACTGCTTCGAGTGTGAAAGTAACTGACGGATAGTAAACCGTTTAGTGCGAACGAGTGGTTATGGGACGCACGTTAACACTTTTCGGATTCCTTTTGGAGAGTTGTGACACATTCCGCCAGTTAGTGGTGTCCAGTACTGGTTCTCACCACTACGGCTTGTCGCCCTATAGTATCGCTTTCGATGTTGGCCTTTATGCGCCACATGGGTGATATTGGGTTGCTATAGTATCGCTTCCGATGTTGGCCGTTATGCGCCACATGGGTGATATTGGGTTGCTATAGTATCGCTTCCGATGTTGGCCGTTATGCGCCACATGGGTGATATTGGGTTGCTATTGTATCGCTTCGATGTTGGCCGTTATGCGCCACATGGGTGATATTGGGTTGCTATTGTATCGCTTCCGATGTCGGTCCTTATGCGCCACATGGGTGATATTAGGTTGCCCTATTGTATTGCTTTCGGAGTTGGTCATTCGTTACCGCTCGAGCAATTTTTATGATGTTTCAATTGAGATGTATATTCCCTAGGTATCGCCCCTCCGTGTAGGTCTTTTTGAACCACAAGATATGTAGTGATCACCTTGTGAACTTGTATACCATATTGGTATTTGTTATTTGCCTTTTGGCTTGTTTTGGGATATTCCTATCCTTTGTTTCTATGAGTTGCCGATGATATGAGGCTTGTTTGTTATGATATGATTCATCTCATGTTAGATGATTGTGTTATCTCTTTTAGAGATATTTGATATATTGTGACCTTGCAGGTTTATTGTTGTTCAGTTTATCTAACTGATTTGTTTAGCTAGACTGACCCGGGTATTTTATACTCGGGTCAGACCGAGATGTTTCAGGTTAGGTGCTTTGGACTTAGCCTCTTTTGCTTCCGCATGGACTATTCCGCTAGTTTCTTTTTGTCTTAGCTTTCTTGTAGTCCTTATATGTTATAACTCTGATATGTATTCTTGTGAACTCGTTTGTATATTGTGGTTTGCTATACCACTTGATGTATATCATTTTGTATACTCTTTTATGTGTCTATATATGTGTATGTGATGATTTACTGTTCTGTGATGTATATTACATTTGAGTTGTTATATTCTGTTCTGATAGATCCTATAGCCATTGTAGTCTTGCTTTAAATATTTATTGAATACGTCGAACTGTTTGTGATTCTACTTTTCGACGTGTTTGGTGAATAGTTAAGGTAAGATTACACATGGTTGCTCCTATCCAGCCTTATTCTCCGTGTTAGCAGACGGTATTATCTATACAATACTCTTTGCTAACGTGGGTATAGAGGTGGGGCATCACAATACGAAAAACTTAATCATATACAAACCAATTCAATTGATTCTAATTGAATTTCAAACCTCAATCACTTAGATTTCTTCATTCAATATTAATTAATTCCAAACAATTAATCAATCATCCCCTCATAATTCATCTTGATTAATCACAATGGATTAATTATCCTTCCATTACCTTCAAGTAATTATTTTTAATTAAATTCACGATATTAATTATTCTTAACCAAATCAAGAAGAAATCTTAATTACTTCATGAATTACCCAACTATTTCAATTACATTAACCCTTAATCACTTATGTTAATTAGTTTCTTACAAGTCATTTGTTATGAATTAATCAATCTTAAATAACCGGGCTTTGATTAAATCATCACACATCTAATTTAATTATATTAATTAAACCCACAATATTCATCATTGAAATCTTGCTTACTTACTAATAATTAGTTACACTCCAGTAACTTATCATTTCCTAAATATCCATCTTAAATTTATAACCTGTGTACTTGTTTTAAGGATAGTTAAATTTCTCTAATTAGCCTCCTGATAAATTCTCCGTCAATTGCTTCTACTAAGAACTTACCCTTCTCATTAATTTCACCAAGTAATTTAAATCTGAATTACTTCCATTTATTATCCATCCATTAGTTTATTACATCTAGTAATTTCAAGTATCACTAATTACCTTACTAAGTAGCCTTACTTTATAAAATACATTAAGTAATTATACCTTTCATATTTCACAATTAATTATCCTTAATTAATTAATAAAATTAATTACCTTAAATTAATCACATCAATGAATCATTTAATAACCTTTAATCATTGATCTTTCATTAGCTATATTCGTTAACCAATCCTTAAAGTACTTCTCTAAGTTCTTAACTTAAATTAAACACTTAATTACAAGTTAATTCGTTAATTCATTCTTGATTACAAACTATTTAACTTCTAATTACATCATCGATTTCACAGACCTTAACTAAATTTATCTTTAATTACTCGAATAACAAATTCTTACTCAACGATTAACAATTTAAACTTATTTAATTACAATTTATAATAGTAATTGATTCACTGATCATTCCTAAACACTTTTAAAATGTTTCTTTCAAATTCATTTAAACTTAAACTTTGTTTTCTTCAAATTCAAACAGAAAATCAATTATATGGATCATAGATTACTCACCTCGACATCGACCCATCGCCTCTGCATCACATCGCTTCGAAACCCACTCTCACACCTTGCGCAGTGACACCCTCAACCGCGCCATGCCAAAATCCTCGCAACCCCATAGCCACAGCGATAACCCTTCCTCCACGCGAAAACAGTCGCGGCTTTGCTAGCGAGCTCGAGCTGGCTCGGCTCAAGATTCCAAAATCGATGTCGTCTCCCCTTCGCGTCGCTATTTTTGACTTTTATTCTTTTCGATTTTTTTATGAAACTCGATTTGATTTCGAAACAGAAGGAGACTCGGCTGCGGTAGGTATTTGGATAGAAAATGAGGGAGCGGAAAGGAACGAATTCGATCGGCGATGAGATTAAGAGGACCAGGTGCCTTTTTTTCCCTTCAATTTCGGTTTCATTTCTTATCTGATGAAAGGAGAAGATATTTCTTAAGGGTGGCTTCCAGACTAAGAAGGAGAACAGGGATGAAATATAAGGTTGGGGATGCTTCCTGAATACGCGTCGTAATGAAAATATCTACTAATTTACTTTTAAATTAAATTATATTGTAAAACTTCAAACGCCTCGTTAATCGTTACTTGAATTTTTTTCGAACTCCTTTTAACAAATGTCGTTAGGTGATTTCAAGGTTTTACCCGCGTTCCGAGCACGATGGAACGTATTTCGGTGGCTAATTTGATCGCATGCTCGAGTTACAAAAGAAAACAATCAAATTTCAATTAAATCGATTAAAATAGTTCTAAGCGTTTTGAGCTACCAGGGTCAAACGACAACTCCGATGGCTGCGAAAATTGAAATCCGATAATAACTAACTATTACGGATCCAATGGAACTAGTTTCATCGAATTCCGAGACCGTGCCTCAGAAGGCTATTTTCAAATATCAATTTAGATGATATATTATTAAAATTGAACAAAACATCTTTAAATTAAATTCCAACCATTCTATTTTCTTCAGTATTATCATTACAAATTTTATAAGCCTTCAAATTATTTATAAACTGGCTTAGGATCTCAAATTCAACAATTACCCAATTTCAATTATTAAATTCAATATTTAAACTATATAATTCAACAATTTAATTATCAAATAAATATTGATATCTGGAATTCAAGTTTAAAATTAACTTTTAAATATTTAAAATCAATTTAATTATCCCGTTTTAAATAGTTGAAAATTCTGGGTCGTCACATTCCTCCCCCCTTAAAAGAATTTCGTCCCCCAAATTACTATTTAGGAAGAATGCACTAATACCCGTTTATTTTTTTCTCCAAAACCAACAATTCAATAGTTTTATCAACATCCTAGCAACTATCTTTTATTAAGGGCTTCTTATCCTTCTTACTAACCTCCCAAACTCTCTTACAGTTTTCAAACAGTCCCTTTTTACCCAATCATTTAAATTACAATTTAAAACCAAATTTGGATTATCAAAATTTTCTCAAAAAATTTCTGACTCTCTAAATTTCCGAAAATTTTTGCCAGCGTCTCCTTTGTGCGGCTAGCTCGGTGCAACTACAAAAGGCCTCTACGGCCTCCCAAAGTCCAAAAGAAAACAAAAGCCAATTGGCTACATCAAAAACCCAATCCAATTTCATCTAGAAATTTAAATACGTACCTTTTAGTCGGGAAATTCACATTTATCTTTTGGAATCAAATCCAATTTTCTTTTCCCGTTTTAATACCTGCATATCTTATTTAGCAACAATATACAATTGTAACTTTTCAAATCCTTTTATACATTCTCTTATATAGGTTCTCATATTTACTTCTTTTCAAATTCGTTTTCCCATTTTAATATGAATTCAACTTATTCAATTTTGAATATTAAATTTTTATTTGCCATTTATAACTGAGTCTTATTAGTTCCATCTACTAATCTATTTCAGTTTCATATTTAAAATCGTTTAATTGCTTAACAAAAAATTTCTAACTCCCAAAATTTTTAAAAAAAAAATGGCAGAGTCTCCTTTGTACGGAGGAGCTTTTGCAATTTGACAATAGATATAAATACGACCCACACGGTCGGAAAAAGCAAAAACAGTTCATATTTCCTATTTTTATTGCGTAGGCGTACCTTATTTAGCATTTTAAGCAAGCAGCGTATTTATTTTAGCAATTAGTGCAATCCAAATCCAGCCAAACGGCCTTCAGGTACCTGTAC
This sequence comes from Allium cepa, assembly GCA_030765085.1. Lineage (NCBI taxonomy): Eukaryota > Viridiplantae > Streptophyta > Magnoliopsida > Asparagales > Amaryllidaceae > Allium > Allium cepa. Next base: position 769,817,180 of record CM060937.1, on the reverse strand, counting down.
TTACTCAACTTAAACATATAAGCACTATATATGTGAAGTTTATAACATTTCTCTTACTTAAACAACTGTAACACTTCAATTCTAAAAGAAATGCATTCAAAATAACTTCCACAAGCAACTTATATGTTTTGAAAACTAATTCAATTGATTTCAACCAATTTATATACCATTTCATTCAATTTCAATGGTTTGGAACTCAATTTCTTACATTCCATTGATTTTTAGCCCAAACAAGCTCATATTCACTTCAAATGATTCAGAACCAATTTTATTTAATCTCCATTGACTCATAGCATTTTCATTACTTTCATTTACGCCGAACGACAACCATTTTTATGCAATTTCGACGACATTCGTTTAATGGAGTATCTATTTCAGTTTATAACTACTTTAAATTAATTTTCAACCCATTTTATATTTAATTCCATTTCATTTATAATTCATCTACCAACCATTCATTGCATTTCATTATATTTCCGCATTAGATTCATGCAAACAATTTATTAAGCTTGGCACATTCAAACTTATAAATTAATGACCATTTCCAAATTAATTTAATCCAAGCTTCTATATAATAGGCTTTCACTCTTATTCGAAGCCAAACTTCCATAAATTCTAAACTTAAGTGAATTTACTTTAGTTTAGTCGAAGACCAAACTTAAGTTTACTTCCATTTGATTCTCATTTTATCAAATTCCATTGAATTTAGTCTGATAATCCAATTCCAATCACAACTTTGATTTAGTTTTTATTCAATCAGACTTCATCGATTTATTATTTAACTCAATTAACCAATTTTTCCACCCCATTTTAAATTTTAAATTCACCTGCTTAACTAACTGACACCTCAAATTAATATGCCCCTGAACTTTAGTTCAGTCTGATAATCCAATTTACTTGCAAATTTTCATTAAATATTATTCAAATTACCTTTGAATTTTATTTGTAATTCAAACCATCACATTTTTTTCAATCCAGTTCTATTTTATTTTTATTTTACAACATCTCCTCTTATTTAATTTATCAAATCCAAGTTGAATTCTATCCACAATTCGAATTCATTACGAAACTCCGTTATTAATTTACAATCCATTTATTTACCCGAGTTAAAATTTATTAACGTACTCAATCAAACAATTGTTTAACCAATTAGCTTATTTCCAACTTCTAAATCAATATTCGATTTTAATTACAAAATCACTTCAATAAAATTCTAGTTTGGATTTCCTTTTTATTTCCCCAAAATTCCAACACTTTTTATTTAAAATTTGAGGAATGCTTTTGAATTCACATCATACTAATAAAATAGCTCTTTATAAAAATAATAATTTTTATAACTCGATGTCTCAACCAGTCCATCCTTGTTCTCACAGAAATTCAATCATACGTTGATCTGGCGTGGGACTGAAAATCTATAAGTACTTGGTAAACCCATTTTCAACACCCAGTGAAAATACTTGAAAAATAATTTTATTGGAAATCTAGAACCAGATTTTGAAAATAGAGGAAATATCCTTACTGAGAATGCTCTGGAAATCATCATCTCCATCCATGGTCACCGTTATATTCCAGGGTTACGTTGCCATCGCAGCAAAAGTCCACGTAACTGCAGGCTCTCGGCGGCCTCTCGATTACGCTATGGATCCCACACAACAGATCATTGTTACATCCAGGGTTACGTTGCCGTCACAGCAGAAGTCCATGTAACTGCAGGCTCTCAATGGCCTCTGATTTTCGCTGACGAAATGAAACTTCTCCACTCCTACATAGGTCGCAGTCTACCGATATAAAATCAAACGCAGACTGTTGGCTCGCAGCGGCACACACGACTTTCACTATGTTACCATAGGTCGCAGTTACATCCTGGGTTACGTTGCCATCGCAGCAAAAGTCCGTGTAATTGTTGGCTCTCAACGGCACACACGACTTTCGTTATGGTATACTCAACTCATAATCCTCAGGAACTAGTTTTGTCCGGACTCCTCACAGGATCAACTTTAGAATCCCCCTTGGGGCTCAAGGCAGCACCACCCGGTGGCACTCCTGAGAACTTCATTTCAAGGAAGCGCCTTTTTCCCCAGAGCCATCATCAAAACACTTTATACTATTCACATATAGTATCTTTCAAATCATACACCTAGTATGAATCTCATAAAAATCTCCTTTACACAAAATCGATTATCCCAAAATCGATAATTCTCAAAATAGGCTTTCCAATTTCCATATATTGATTTTACCCAAAAATATAAAGCCTTTCCAAATCCATAGGTTCCCAAAACCCTTTTCCAAAATCCTCATAAGATCCTTTATATATATACAGATATATATATAATTTTTAAAACTTTGGATCACTTTAAACTCGTATAAAATTCCTTTTATACTTCAAACACATTCAAAAATCCTTTTCCTTCCAGCAATAGATTCAACAAGGGGGTTTCATCTTAAATAAAACAAAGATATATAACTTTGTTTATTCAAAATCAAATATTCCAATTTGATTACTCTTTTCAATATCAATTTCTTGTCCATTCACTTATCCACCTTTACATTAATTCCCATTTGGATTATCACTTCAATTCCTATCTCACTTGGGTATTAGATCCATAACCGTTTGAACTCCGACCAGTTTATTTAGAAAATAGCTTGAAAAATTTAAAAATAGATAAGTAGTTGAAAAAATAATTACTAGTTCTGTAAAATAGTTAGAAAATAGTTAACTAATCGTAAAATAGTTGAAAATAGCCGAACAGTTTCAAAAATTTTAGATAATTGTAAAATAGTTGTAAAATAGTAATTAATTTGTAACATAGTTGAAAAATAGTAATTAGTTTAGAAAACAGTTGAAAAATGGTTAAATAGCTCCAAAAATAATCGTAAAACAAGTATATAAAATAATTTGGCTTTAAGAAAGAAAGGTTGTATATATTTAATTGCTTAGAAAAATAAGTTTATGTCAAAACAATTTATATTGAAAATAGTCAAGATCCAACTGTTCACATCCCCAATAATTCAATTTAAATCTCCATTTAAATTGACCCAATTCCAATTCAAATAACTCCAAATTCCATTGGACTTGATTAATTCCCAATTAAAGTTGAATCAATCTTGATTCCTTCCCCAATTTAAATCAAATTCTTGTTGATTTTAATCCTGTTCAATTTTAATTATAATTTCATATTATTCCAATCAATTTGAATTATTATCAATTTAATTTCAGAATCCAAATCACTTCAATTTAATCCAATCCAATTTCCCATTTAAAATTTTTAACTTATACATCTTCAATCACCAATCCAATTACTTCAAACCGAATTAAATTTTGAACTAATTCAATTTCAATCTTGAATTTAAACTATCTCGAATTATATAAATTCGAGTCAAATTCTCATAGGGTGTAACGACCCAGAATTTTTAGAAATTAAAATTTGAATATTTAATAAATTTTAAATATTAATAAGTGAATTTATAAGTCAAATAAATTTTATTTTGAATTATTGGATTTAATTGGATAATTAAATCGATAAATTAATATGTTAAATTATGGAAATAATTGAAAATTGAGTTAAATATGATTGAAAATGATTTGTAAAATTTTAATTTATCATATTGGAGTTAGAATGATATTTTAGAACTTTTAAAATCGAATTAAAAGTTAATTTGTGAAAATTGAATATTTTAATATTTAAATCGATTAGTAAAAATAGTCAATTTTTGAACAGTCTCAGAATTGAACGAAACCAGTTCCATTGGATCCGTAATAGTTAGTTATTACCGAATTTCAAATTTCGTGTCAATCGGAGCTATCGTTTGATCGTGGTAGCTCGAAACGCATCGAATTGTTTTTAATTTAAATTTGGCGAGTAAAAATAGCCATTTTTCAAAAAGTCTCGGATTTCGACGAAACTAGTTTCATCGGATCCGTAATGTGATATTATTGTAAGGTTTCAAATTTCGTGTCAATTGGATTTACCGTTTGTCCGGTACGAATTAAAACGCCTAGAAATCGATTTAAATCGGTTTAATTTAAATTGAACGTTTATAGCCATAACTCGCACATACTTCCGAATTAGCTTTCAAAACCTATTCCATTGTGTCCGGAACGCGGGATAAACTCTAGGTACGTCAGTTTCGGCGCGTAAATCGGAGTTCGGAATTTCCGGATGAATAGTGTTCGAAAATTCTCTATAAATACACCCCCTACCCTTCATTAATAAAAAAAAAATATCTCTAAACCTAACCCTAGCCGCCACTTTAATAACCAATGGCCAGAAATCGCTCTCACTTCTTCATCAATCTCTCTCAATCCGTAAAGAATTACGCGAATTGCTCAACTACAAAGTCGAAGAGCTCGACGAGAGCTTCGATTCCATACGGTGATGATCGAATTTGGAGCGACGATGGAGGAGCTATGTGGGGCCGACAGTGCTAGGCTGCGCACGACTTTCCATGTACATGATGAGGCCGAGCTTAGGGGGGTTCTGGCCGTGGGTAGCTTAGGTTGGTGGCTTCGATTTGGTGCCTACGTGATGAAGTTTCGTCGTGTATTGATGTCAAAAATTTAAACCCTAATCTACGTTTATGGGTTTGTCCGTTCGGCCTCTATGCTGTAGATAGAACGTGGAGGAAGATGAATAGGGAGCGGCTATGATGAAGGGGAGCTTGGATCGTGTGGCTCTGATTTAATGTAGGGTTTAATTATAAAATTTTGTTGTAAATTAGTTAATATAAAATCGTGTAACTTCAAATATTTGTAACTTTTTCATACGAGGTCGAAAAAATGCGAAACCAGTTGCGTTGGAATCGTATGGACGAGCACTACGCGATGGAGTTGGTTTGGAGTCATTTGGAGTTAGTGAGAATTTTGAGTAAAATTAAACGCGCGTTTAATTTTATTCGAAATAAATCGCTAAAACGGAAATTAAAATCAAGGTGAGAACTTCTCACTCAATCGAATCAGTTTCGATTTTATTTTAAATAGTTAGATTTAAAATATTTGAATGCATGTTTGAATGATGACTGATATCTATTGTTTGTTAAAATAGACATTATACGCCGTTAGTAAGTGGATGTTATTTATTAAAAACATATACCGCGAATATTTCATAAACAGTGAAATTGGTATTATATATAATATCAATATATATATATTGGCATATGTATATATTGGAGTTATTGATTTCCCGCATTTTTTTGTTTAGCGGATGAGACCCTATTGTGCCGTTATTAAGCGGATAATATTTAAATCCCATATACCGCGATAATTTCGTACTGGAGCGAAATTGGTATTGTGCTAATGTTTTTGGATGCAGGAAAACAGGTTGGAGGGATCCAACTGGATTCCTCAACAGTTTTTATTTGATTTCAGATATTTTGATATTTGATTGATTTTCATATTGATATATGATATCGTTGTAGTCGTGACTGACTATTTGGTGTGTAGCATCATTGGACCAAGTTTTGGAATTTTAAAATGATTTATAAAGTGATTTTTTTGAAATTATACTATATGTTTGGAATTGATTCATTTTAAATAAATAAACATTATAATTTTTAAAGTTGTAAAAATTATGATTTTTGAGAAATATAGTTAGAAAAACTGATTTTTGAGAATATGATGCTAATGATTTTATAAAATAGTTTAATCGGAATTTTTTGAATTTATTATGAAAAGTTGAAATATAGGATTTATAAAATTTAATTATTTTATGAATCAAAAGGAAGAAGTTTTTTTTAGGAATTTAAAGACGTTTAAAAAGAATAATATAAATTGATTTATATTAAGAGATTTATAAATGGATATTTATAAATTGAAATATGGACATTATAAAACGAGTTTTTATAAGTGTTTGAATGAAGTGAAAATGAATTTCATAATTGAATGGAATTTATAGAATTTTATACGGTGAAGTTATAAATGGAATTTTATAAGCAGTAGGTTTATAAAATTTATTAAGTTATTAAAATAATGATTTTGGATAAATGAATGAGTCTTATAAGTTATAAGATTTATAATTTGGGAAGTTAAAAAGAACGATTTTGTAAAATAATCGTTTTATAAGCCTTTAACTTATAATATGAACTTTTAGTTTATAATTGAGTTATAAACTGGAATAGATTTATAAAAGAATTTATAAAAAGGAAGTTTTTATAAATAAATAGAAATGGAATTTATAAACGTTGTTTTATAAATTCGCAAATGACTTATTTTGATAAGTTAATTGTTATAACTTATAAATGGAGTTATATTCACGTTTTAGACTGTGAATAGTCCTTTAAAATAAAATGTATAGAATTGATGGAATCTGTTAACAAATTATATTCACATTTTTAAATAGTGAATAATCCTTTAAATTAAAAAGAATAGAATTGATGAGATTAGTTAACATAGTATATTCACGTTTTGGAATAGTGAATAGTATGTTAAAGAGATTGTTTAGAATGTGATATTTTGAACTGAATTAAAACGATCTAACGATGTTTTAAAAGGTGTTGAGATTCGAAACCCTAGATTTCAACATTTATTGTTGAAAGAGACGTTTTCGAGAAATAGAAGGAAATGATGGACTATAACACTGTTGTTATAGTAAATGATCTCCGAAAGGAAATATTTGTATAGTATTGGGATTTATATATCTATTTAATTTCGAATCCCTATACTAGTAATTTTGGGTTGTCGTAACGATGTTTTATGCAACATTCGTTTTGACCCAAATAAATATGTTTAAGAGAATGATTTCCTTAAAGAATGAATTATATACTTAATTCGATTTAAGTATATCGAATATTTTCCAAGGTTGAAAATAAAAGGATTTGTGAATTACTTATGAATAGATAAGTATGGAAATGTTTTCCAATATGAAGTGAATATTTAGAATTTATCTTTTTGAAGATAAATTGAAAATGGATAGTTGAAATCGTATGTGCATTGTTAACCCTAACTCGTTCACAAGTTAACAGGTCCACGACTCAAGGCATGTACGACTCAAGGCATGTACGAGTTAAAGGATACATGAGTCAGCAACTTCCTACAACTTAAAGATCTTCTACGAGTTAGCAAGCTTACGAGATAAGCCTTTACGAGTTAGCATATCTACAAATTAGCAAGTGTACGAGTTAAGATCTTCCACAAGTTAAGCCTCTACGAGTTAATCCTCTGCGAGTTAAGATCTTCTACGAGTTAGCAGGCATACGAGTTAAGAAAAGCTAACGACTTAAGGTCTTTACGACTTAAGGAAATTGATGGCCTACGACTTAATGATAACTGCAGTTTGTACGACTTAAGACCCTTACGACTTAAAGAAGTTATACGACTTAAGGAGGATACGACCTAAAGACACACCTCTTAACTCGTCTACGAGTTAAGACTTGCTTTAAACCAGTTGCAATTAGTTAAGTCGACTACGACTTACGACATAAAAAGAGTCGTATACGACTTAAGAAAGGAAATTAGCAATTGCAGCCAGATAACTCGCACACGACTTAGAACTTAGGGATGGGTTCAAAAAAGGGGAACTGCCATAGACTCGGCTCAGTGACCCGGGGACGACTTACCTTAAGTCGAACACGACTTATCTTAAGTCGGCCATGAGTTAGGACTTAGCACTTTTTCCGCCCAGAACTCTCTATAAATATGAAACCATCTCCAACATGCAAAGGACCTTTGGGCTCATTCTCTTCAAGCGCCATTACTCTGCCGAATTCCAGACGACTTCAAAGCTTTTTAGATCCAACAAACTTCTAAAGGAACTCCATGAAGGAATCATCCACATTCACCATGGATTTGAAGATGATTGTCAACATCAAAGCTTGAGCTACTTGTTTCACATATCCTATCACTTGAAGTGTGTTGTAATTGAAAGATCTTGTAAAGAATTGTAATCAAACTAGTGATAAAAAGATTAAAGTGGACGTAGGCTGGATTATAAGCCGAACCACTATAAATACTGTGTCTCTTACTGTTTTTCTACATACTTTCTGCTTATTTCTGTTTCCCGTACAAACGGGTGGTGCTTTCACAATCGCATCTTATACACCAGGGTGTTAGCGTTTAAATTTTTTCGTTAACATGCATGAATATTTTGGAATATAAATTCACTAAGGAATTTATAAAAAGAAAGTGGAATTTGTATGAAAATAAATATTGATTTATTTTTGAAGAAATGAAATTATATATCTTATAAAGATATTTTGGAAAATAAATAATTTGGAAAATTATTTGGAATCTGGTGATGTATGCATATCAATTGATAGTTCAATAGCCGACTATCAATATTTCCCTTTGAATGGGTATATGATGTGATTTGATTGAATTTGAATGTCACACTTATTTTTGAATAAGCGCTCACTATTCGGGTTAACCGGGAAAGGACCATGGGGTCGTATAACCCATTCCGAATATGTGATACGTCGTTGTGAATTGCATTTGAAGATCGGTGTTGAAGACCGGTATTTGCGAGAGCGATAGGATGACCTATCGATTGTCTCTGCACTGGGTCGCTCCTGGTATAGAGATTCCATAAGTGATGGGAAATCCGATCAGGATTGTGAATATCCGGATTTCAAGGACTTCTTTGTAAGTGCCTTCGGTTCTGTTCGAGCCCGGAACAGACTTGTATGGATTGTATGCCTGACATTACAAGTTGAGATATAAAGCAGATTTCTTTCAAATATATTTCTGTTGGTGGCGGAGAATTTATTCTTTTTGCTTAACACCCTTCTCTGAGACGTACGAGCTCAGAGGTTATGTAGTTGAAGTTATCAGCGATATATTCCCAATTTGGTAATGTGACATGCTGAGTGTTGCTGTAACTGATCATTGTGTTGATTATTGTGATAGGATCGTTTATTTGATCGTCTATCCTGGTGATCATTTCTATGATCATTTGTTGACCCAAAGCATGGCTTTTGTATAAAGTATGTTTTTGTGGACGTGACTTCGTCGAGCCTCACACCCCGGAAATGGTCAAAACAGGAAAGATGCGGCAAGGTTATGAGGGGTAGCACCCTTTAGGGTATGTACATTTCCTTCTGGATAGAGGTGGTATCATGGTATGGAGCCCAGATATTTAACCTATGTGGTTACTACGAATTTATTACTTTGTGGTTGTTGGTTTTAGGGATCCCGTGAGAAAGGTCATTTACGATCGGGGAATGGCGTGCTCGTGTCAGTAGTTACCCAGTTAGGGGTAACCCGGCCTTGTGTTGGCAGAGTTCCGGTTTGGTTCTCGGGGATGTCTTTCCAGAGGCATTCTCATGTGGCAATGGGAAGTTCCTTGGCCTGACCATTTGTTGGAAATCCAAAGAAACAATACGAAACTTGTACAGTATTAGTTGTAGAACCTATCATTCACTTATGGTGTCGCAACACTGTTTGGATGGTAGCTATAGTAGGCATACGATAATGGTCGTATGTTGGCTAAGATTTATATTCTACTTTCGAAATGAATTTCTTCTACACTATGCACTAGTAATAATATCAAATGTTATTTTAAATGCGTATCAAGCATCTTTGACTATCATAAGGAGAAATCTCCTCCGATTCTGCGTTTGCATTGTGTGTGTGTGCGGGAGGCCTTATGGTAGTCTCATTTTTCAAAAGCATTGCGAATTGACTTTATAATCTTTTGTTGATTGTTTAAAGATAAACTGTTTTTGTTGCTCACACCAGTCCCACGACTGATCCGGAGTTTATTGTTTTCCTTCCTAAACTCTGGGTGCCCACCAATTTCCACACGGGCAGTCAAGAGTTAAGGTTTATCAGAATATTCTGGATATTCTGGAGTTGCTGGAGGCAAGCTGGATGGCATAGCGTGTTACTAGTATATAGTATTTCTTTTTCCGCTGCACTATTTGTTGTTGTTGTACACTCTGAAGATATGATGTAATGAAATGTGATGTAATGTAATAACTGATATAGTTCTTTGTTTAAAGATTATTCATTTATTATTATATGTTGTTCCGCTGCGAATTGTGAGATTCTGATGTTGTTCTATTTTCTTTCTGTTCTATTTTCTATTCTCTTTCTCTTCTATTTTAAAATTTTCTATCTTTTCTTTTTCCTTCTATCTTTTTCTCTCTTCTTCTTTCTTTTCTTGTTTTTAAAACCCATAACTATTCGGTTTTTCGGCAACAAAAATCCGCAAGCGTTACATTTGGTATCAGAGCATATGGTTAAGCGACAACCATGGTTCTGTTGGGTATTACTCATTAGAGATAGAGTCAGCAGTACTCTAGAATGAATTTCAGTGTAATAATAGCTATGAAAGCGTATTTGTTAGTGAATATAAAATTGTTTTATATTGTGATGGTTGGTTTATTGAGTGGCACACGAACCTTCGTCAGCACGGTCTGTCAAACTATGCCGAAGGGGTTTATAAACACTTGAATAGAACAATTCGGCACAATATTGATTTTAAAATTGGGTAAATGAAATAATTTTACTTGATTATATTTCATATATAAATGGAATAATTTTTCAGAATTATTAAAGTATATAAGTGGATTGTTTAGTTGTTTGAATAATCTAAATTAAAGAATAGTTGTATAAGCAAAAGAATTATAAGAATTGAATTATAATTAAAGTGATTTACAATTTTGAAATAAACTTATATACATAAGAAATGAAACTATATGAATATGAGTTGTAAATAAGGGTGAATTTAAAGTTAAATGGAAATTTACTTTAGAATTGAAATCTGAATTTATTTACAAGTAGGATTTTAAGTTATGTAAAACCAAATAAGGTTAAATGGAAATATAACTTAAGAGTTGTTGAATGGAATTGATATTGGTATCAAACTAAATTAATAAAGTTAAGTGATGGATATGAACTTGAGTTATGTAATAGAATTCAACTTTGTAATTGAATTGAATGAATGGAATAATGTGTAATCAATTAAATGTAAATTAAGTTGATATGGAATAATGAATATAAATGTTAATTCATTAAAATCTAATGTTATTGGAAGTTGAATAATTGAAATTCAATTGAAAGTGATGGTGTTAAACCAAAATGAATATAAGCAAAGGAATTTGGTTGAAATTAATATACATTGGTTGTTATATGATTGTTAGTTGATTGTATATAATTCATTAAGTGTTAATGAAAGTGAATTAGCAAAATTGGAAGCTATGAAATTGAATTCAAATTGAAAGTAAATAAATTTGAATAGAATTGAATGTGAATTGGATTTAAATTAGTAAATGATAACTAATTGAATTGAGAATGAAAGTTGATAAAATCTAATGTAAATAAATCAAATATGATTTAGAGTGAAAACTATTTCATTAATTATTAATGAGAATATGAATGAATATTTATTGGTTATGGATGTTAGTTGGTTGATGGTTGAATATATGTTGTTTTACTACATTTGCTATGTTGACATATATAGTTATTATGTTGCTATAGGATGTATATTGATACTATTTCCATACACGCATGATTCTCATGTTGTTTGTTGAGTGTTTAGTAGGTGCGGATCGCGTTTGCTTCGCATTTGGAGCTCGCTTTCGTGCTATATTAGCCGTATATGCTCGCTAATAAAATAATAAGGTACATATCTCGGATTAAATACCGTACTTTTATACTTTTTTCCCTTCGGGATGCCTCATTACTTGATGAGATGTATATTTGTGATATATATACTGTCATTTTTTTTTCGGATCGAGCCACGCAAAGGAGACTATGGCGAATTTTTCCGAAAATTTAAGGCGTTAGAAAAAATTTGAGAAAATTGGAAAATTTTGAAAACTTTAACTTTGATTTGGAATTGAAAGTTAAACAATAGTAATTGTTTTTGAAAAGATAACTAAGTATGATTTGAAAACTTAGTAAAGATTTGTAAGAAGTTTAACTATGAACTTTGGGAAAATTAATAGATTCTGTAACTTTTCTTACTTGTTAATTTCGAGGACGAAATTATTTTAAGTGGGGAAGATTGTAACGACCCAGAATTTTTAGAAATTAAAATTTGAATATTTAATAAATTTTAAATATTAATAAGTGAATTTATAAGTCAAATAAATTTTATTTCGAATTATTGGATTTAATTGGATAATTAAATCGATAAATTAATATGTTAAATTATGGAAATAATTGAAAATTGATTTAAATATGATTGAAAATTATTTGTAAAATTTTATTTTATCATATTGGAGTTAGAATGATATTTTAGAACTTTTAAAATCGAATTAAAAGTTAATTTGTGAAAATTGAATATTTTAATATTTAAATCGACTAGTAAAAATAGTCAATTTTTGAACAGTCTCAGAATTGAACGAAACCAGTTCCATTGGATCCTTAATAGTTAGTTATTACCGGATTTCAAATTTCGTGTCAATCGGAGCTATCGTTTGATCGTGGCAGCTCGAAACGCATCGAATTGTTTTTAATTTAAATTTGGCGAGTAAAAATAGCCATTTTTCAAAAAGTCTCGGATTTCGACGAAACTAGTTTCATCGGATCCGTAATGTGATATTATTGTAAGGTTTCAAATTTCGTGTCAATTGGATTTACCGTTTGTCCGGTACGAATTAAAACGCCTAGAAATCGATTTAAATCGGTTTAATTTAAATTGAACGTTTATAGCCATAACTCGCACATACTTCCGAATTAGCTTTCGAAACCTATTCCATTGTGTCCGGAACGCGGGATAAACCCTAGGTATGTCAGTTTCGGCACGTAAATCGGAGTTCGGAATTTCCGGATGAATAGTGTTCGAAAATTCTCTATAAATACACCCCCTACCCTTCATTAATAAAAAATAAATAAATATCTCTAAACCTAACCCTAGCCGCCACTTTAATAACCAATGGCCAGAAATCGCTCTCACTTCTTCATCAATCTCTCTCAATCCGTAAAGAATTGCGCGAAGTGCTCAACTACAAAGTCGAAGAGCTCGGCGAGAGCTTCGATTCCATACGGTGATGATCGAATTTGGAGCGACGATGGAGGAGCTATGTGGGGCCGACAGTGCTAGGCTGCGCACGACTTTCCATGTACATGATGAGGCCGAGCTTAGGGGGGTTCTGGCCGTGGGTAGCTTAGGTTGGTGGCTTCGATTTGGTGCCTACGTGATGAAGTTTCGTCGTGTATTGATGTCAAAAATTTAAACCCTAATCTACGTTTATGGGTTTGTGCGTTCGGCCTCTATGCTGTAGATAGAACGTGGAGGAAGATGAATAGGGAGCGGCTATGATGAAGGGGAGCTTGGATCGTGTGGCTCTGATTTAATGTAGGGTTAATTATAAAATTTTGTTGTAAATTAGTTAATATAAAATCGTGTAACTTCAAATATTTGTAACTTTTTCATACGAGGTCGAAAAAATGCGAAACCAGTTGCGTTGGAATCGTATGGACGAGCACTACGAGATGGAGTTGGTTTGGAGTCATTTGAAGTTAGTGAGAATTTTGAGTAAAATTAAACGCGCGTTTAATTTTATTCGAAATAAATCGCTAAAACGGAAATTAAAATCAAGGTGAGAACTTCTCACTCAATCGAATCAGTTTCGATTTTATTTTAAATAGTTAGATTTAAAATATTTGAATGCATGTTTGAATGATGACTGATATCTATTGATTGTTAAAATAGACATTATACGCCGTTAGTAAGCGGATGTTATTTATTAAAAACATATACCGTGAATATTTCATAAACAGTGAAATTGGTATTATATATAATATCAATATATATATATATTGGCATATGTATATATTGGAGTTATTGATTTCCCACATTTTTTTGTTTAGCGGATGAGACCCTATTGCGCCGTTATTAAGCGGATAATATTTAAATCCCATATACCGCGATAATTTCGTACTGGAGCAAAATTGGTATTGTGCTAATGTTTTTGGATGCAGGAAAACAGGTTGGAGGGATCCAACTGGATTCCTCAACAGTTTTTATTTGATTTCAGATATTTTGATGTTTGATTGATTTTCATATTGATATATGATATCGTTGTAGTCGTGATTGACTATTTGGTGTGTAGCATCATTGGACCAAGTTTTGGAATTTTAAAATGATTTATAAAGTGATTTTTTTGAAATTATACTATATGTTTGGAATTGATTCATTTTAAATAAATAAACATTATAATTTTTAAAGTTATAAAAATTATGATTTTTGAGAAATATAGTTAGAAAAACTGATTTTTGAGAATATGATGCTAATGATTTTATAAAATAGTTTAATCGGAATTTTTTGAATTTATTATGAAAAGTTGAAATATAGGATTTATAAAATTTAATTATTTTATGAATCAAAAGGAAGAAGTTTTTTTTAGGAATTTAAAGACGTTTAAAAAGAATAATATAAATTGATTTATATTAAGAGATTTATAAATGGATATTTATAAATTGAAATATGGACATTATAAAACGAGTTTTTATAAATGTTTGAATGAAGTGAAAATGAATTTCATAATTGAATGGAATTTATAGAATTTTATACGGTGAAGTTATAAATGGAATTTTATAAGCAGTAGGTTTATAAAATTTATTAAGTTATTAAAATAATGATTTTGGATAAATGATGAGTCTTATAAGTTATAAGATTTATAATTTGGGAAGTTAAAAAGAACGATTTTGTAAAATAATCATTTTATAAGCCTTTAACTTATAATATGAACTTTTAGTTTATAATTGAGTTGTAAACTGGAATAGATTTATAAAAGAATTTATAAAAAGGAAGTTTTTATAAATAAATAGAAATGGAATTTATAAACGTTGTTTTATAAATTCGCAAATGACTTATTTTGATAAGTTAATTGTTATAACTTATAAATGGAGTTATATTCACGTTTTAGACTGTGAATAATCCTTTAAAATAAAATGTATAGAATTGATGGAATCTGTTAACAAATTATATTCACATTTTTAAATAGTGAATAATCCTTTAAATTAAAAAGAATAGAATTGATGAGATTAGTTAACATAGTATATTCACGTTTTGGAATAGTGAATAGTATGTTAAAGAGATTGTTTAGAATGTGATATTTTGAACTGAATTAAAACGATCTAACGATGTTTTAAAAGGTGTTGAGATTCGAAACCCTAGATTTCAACATTTATTGTTGAAATAGACGTTTTCGAGAAATAGAAGGAAATGATGGACTATAACACTGTTGTTATAGTAAATGATTTCCGAAAGGAAATATTTGTATAGTATTGGGATTTATATATCTATTTAATTTCGAATCCCTATACTAGTGATTTTGGGTTGTCGTAACGATGTTTTATGCAACATTCGTTTTGACCCAAATAAATATGTTTAAGAGAATGATTTCCTTAAAGAATGAATTATATACTTAATTCGATTTAAGTATATCGAATATTTTCCAAGGTTGAAAATAAAAAGATTTGTGAATTACTTATGAATAGATAAGTATGGAAATGTTTTCCAATATGAAGTGAATATTTAGAATTTATCTTTTTGAAGATAAATTGAAAATGGATAGTTGAAATCGTATATGCATGAATATTTTGGAATATAAATTCACTAAGGAATTTATAAAAAGAAAGTGGAATTTGTATGAAAATAAATATTGATTTATTTTTGAAGAAATGAAATTATATATCTTATAAAGATATTTTGGAAAATAAATAATTTGGAAAATTATTTGGAATCTGGTGATGTATGCATATCAATTGATAGTTCAATAGCCGACTATCAATATTTCCCTTTGAATGGGTATATGATGTGATTTGATTGAATTTGAATGTCACACTTATTTTTGAATAAGCGCTCACTATTCGGGTTAACCGGGAAAGGACCATGGGGTCGTATAACCCATTCCGAATATGTGATACGTCGTTGTGAATTGCATTTGAAGATCGGTGTTGAAGACCGGTATTTGCGAGAGCGATAGGATGACCTATTGATTGTCTCTGCACTGGGTCGCTCCTGGTATAGAGATTCCATAAGTGATGGGAAATCCGATCAGGATTGTGAATATCTGGATTTCAAGGACTTCTTTGTAAGTGCCTTCGGTTCTGTTCGAGCCCGGAACAGACTTGTATGGATTGTATGTCTGACATTACAAGTTGAGATATAAAGCAGATTTCTTTCAAATATATTTCTGTTGGTGGCGGAGAATTTATTCTTTTATCTTAACACCCTTCTCTGAGACGTACGAGCTCAGAGGTTATGTAGTTGAAGTTATCAGTGATATATTCCCAATTTGGTAATGTGACATGCTGAGTGTTGCTGTAAATGATCATTGTGTTGATTATTGTGATAGGATCGTTTATTTGATCGTCTATCCTGGTGATCATTTCTATGATCATTTGTTGACCCAAAGCATGGCTTTTGTATAAAGTATGTTTTTGTGGACGTGACTTCGTCGAGCCTCACACCCCGGAAATGGTCAAAACAGGAAAGATGCGGCAAGGTTATGAGGGGTAGCACCCTTTAGGGTATGTACATTTCCTTCTGGATAGAGGTGGTATCATGGTATGGAGCCCAGATATTTAACCTATGTGGTTACTACGAATTTATTACTTTGTGGTTGTTGGTTTTCGGGATCCCGTGAGAAAGGTCGTTTACGATCGGGGAATGGCGTGCTCGTGTCAGTAGTTACCCAATGTGACGACCCGGAATTTTAGACATTTGAAATGGGAATATTTAATTAATTTTAAATATTCGAAAGTTAATTTTTAACTTTAATTTCAAACATCAATATTTATTGAATAATTAATTATTAAATTTAATTATCGGGATTGGGTAAAAATATTGAATCTTGATTTTTAAAGCTGGTTAAAAATAATTAGAAGGCTTATTTAATTTATATTAATAATACTGAAGACGATAGAAGTTGTAAAATTTAAATTAACGATGGTTTGTTCAGTTTTAAAATTTGATTGTTTAAATTGAATTTAAAAAATAGCCTTCCGAGGCACAGTCTCGGAATTCGACGAAACCAGCTCCATTGGATCCGTAATATCGAATTATTATTGGGTTTCAAATTTCGTAGTGATCAGAGTTGTTGTGTGAGCATACGTTATATAAACGCGTTTGAAATTTACATCGAAAATTCTATTTTTATATTCACGTACTATCCCTATCGGCCGCCTCCTTTCCAATCCTTGTCTCCTCTCGTACATGCCTTCATCATCATGTCTCCCTTTTCTCTTATCACGCAAGCTTCGTTCCCTTAGATAAATTCACCGAGACCTCCTTCAATTATCAAGTACTCAGTAAAAAAAAAAGGGGGGGCAAGACAAATCGAATAAAAATCAAAAAGGGGGCCGAGTTAGTCTCCATTTCATTCTCCCTATCGTTTTCGCATCAGGAAAATAATGGCGACTTCGATCGAATAAATCGAATCGACTGCCTTCATCCCGAGCCAACGTCTCGTGTGTTGTAATCGCCGCCGCCGCAAAGTCGAATTCATACGGGAAGGCCGTTAGTTTTCGATCAGGAACTTGGGTCTGTGTCTCGCGATGGTCGCGACTTTTGGGAAGTACGAGGAGAGACTCGAAGCGAGATTAGAGGCCGCGATTCCTAAGGATAATTCGAGCATAGTGCCGACATCTTGGAAACAAGGAGAGCAGTGACCACGTGGAGCCGTGTGGGTCAAGATAGTAGAAGACGTCGCGAGTCGTTGAGCTAGGCGAGACGTAGGGGCGCTAGGCACGGTGGTCCAGGTCGTTGCGGCGATCGAGAAGGAGGTTGCGAGCAGTTCAAGTTCTTTCACGACAGCTAGGGTTTGGGCATCTTGAGTTTAGGATTATGCTGTGAGGTAAAATAACTTTTCTTTTAATTTGAGTTAAATATATAGATAAGATTTAAAGAGAACTATATAAGAAGTTCTACATAAAAATAAATATATGTATACACACTCTCAACTCATTAGTTATTTTAAAAATATGTGTTTAGGTGATTAATTTATTTAATAAACTCATGTAGCTATGTTGTTACTGAAATGATTTATCAAAAGGGAAATTAGTTGGAAGTGTAATTATTTGCTTAAGTAAAATCATTAGTTAAAATTAAAAATTTATTAGCTTGAATCAAATTTATTAACTGAGAAATTGATTGATTCGATTAATTCAAATATTAATAAACTATATAAATATTTTTACAAGGTTTGAAATCTGAAAAGAAACAAGCTGGTTTGGGGTGCATTGCAAATTAAAAGGCAAAGGTGAGTTAATCTCACTCAGTTTAAATTTAAATTTAAATGATTAAATTTAAATAATTGTTTGAATGGTTGAAATTGATTGATTGATGTGCTATAGAATGATATATTCTGAAATTAGTAAATAATGATGTGCTAACATTTGTGGAAAAGAGTAAAATTTTAAGTAAATAATTCTAGTAAATTGGAATAAATTGAATAATGAAGTGAAAATAAAATAAAATAGAGTGATTTATAAACTCTAACAAAATATGGAATATGAGGAAATTGAATTAACAAAGGAATAATAAATTCTGGAACTTAAGTGAATAAAAGTCATTATTTTAAATGTAAGGATTAAATTTAAAGGTAAAGAAAGGAAATTGAGGAATCTGAATTTGGTATTTTTCAGTTTAAAGATTTTAAAACATAAATTGGAAATTAAATCTAAAGTTAATAAATTTTGAAATAAATGAAGTAAGAGAATTTATTTCATGGTAAAGTAAATGGAAATCAATTATAAAATTGATTTAGGTGTTGAAATTTAAATTTAAAGTGAAGAGAGATTTTGGGACTTTATGACTGGGTTATAAAGTGAAATAAAATGTCGGTGGATATTTTATAAATTCAAGGTAAGAATTTATTAAAGGAATGGGTATTTGTTTAAAAATAAATGGTGATTTATTTTTAAGAAATGGGAAACAGAAGAGGATTTCCCTGGATAGCCAAGTATGGTTTTCAAAAATATTTAAAGTTTTTAAGATCGTTTTAAAAAGCAGGTTTTGGAAAGTTTATTATTTCTAAATCTAAATTTTTAAAGCAAGCATATTTTTCTAAATCTATTATTGAGATAACTATATAAAGTAACTTGGTATTGAGTTTAAAAGAGGAAATTAGTTTATATTTATAAATTGTCTTATACAAAATATTTTTTTAGTATATTTATTTTAATAAAATATTTAAGTTATAATTTTAAAAGTTATAAGTATATTTTATAAAAAAAATGTTTTTAAATTATTTTAAACTTAAGTGTTTGTACTTGGCGTTCCAATGGAAATAATAATTGGGAATGTACCCTGGGAAGGGAAAACGGGTTTTGAAACTGTTTTCAAAAGGGGTTGAAAATTGGAAATATATATCTCGGGAAGATATTTTGGGATTAATAAATAATTTGGGAAATTATTTATTGGTTGATGGATGTTTGTGAATATTAATTGATAGTTAAATAACCGACTATCAATATTGGACAAATGCGTTGATCGTTTCGAAGAGACCGGGATCGAGATTTATTTCTCGAAAACCACTTCGATCCGGTTTGTACGTTTCGTGCGAAAAACGTGTTCGGAGTCGAAGATGGAGCAGTGAAGTGCAAGGGCTAGTCGCTACTAATCCTGAGGATATTTCCAAAATGGATGTAGTAGGAATAGTGCCTTCGGTTCCGTTCGAACCCGGGACGGACTTGTATGGACGAATGCTTACGAAACATCGTCAGGTGGACGATGGGCATTCTAAGTGAAAACGTTCTAAAGGTAACGCTTAGCCTCAAGCCTCATCAAATGGGAATGACTGAAAATCAGGGGATATGCAGCAAGGTTAGGTGGGTAGCACCCAAGCAGGGTGAGGTCATTCCAGTCTAGATGTCCCTTTTTATTTTTCGGCTTAGTGGGCGGTTGCTGATCCCAACCACGGGGTGATCTCACTCGGGACTGTCCAGTAAGGGATGGTTCCGGCCTTGTGTTGTAGGGGATGAAGGGAGTAATCCTCGGTACGGTGATCTAGGCCCCGTACTGTGACAGGTGGTACTCCAGTGCCTAGTCATTAGTTGGAAATCCATTCTCCCTACGAGCCTTGTACGAGTTTTGTTTGTATTACCCACTTTTGTGGCTAGTAGCTGGAATTTAATAATGTAACAATTTCGGCTATTTTATAAGTACTTGTGTATAGACCCTATTATAATATCAGAGGATTTCTATAAAATTGTTTTAGCTATCGTAAGGTAAAAACCCGACATGTTTATTTGTGGCGTGGTCTTACGAGATGCTTTTGTTTTTCAAAGGATTTTTGAAACTTTAATAATAAATTGGGTGTGATTTTCTCACGCTTGTAATCCAGACTGACTCGGGTGTTATTTAACTGTAATGCTCGGGTCAGACCGAGTATTATAGGATACAGGATATGATGCTATGGAGCTCAGGAGACGAGCTGGATGACGAAACGTTCTCTCGTACTTGTATATTTATATACGTATTCCGCTGTGTTGAGTTGTTGTGTACCCATTGTATGATATTGATGTTGAGTTGTGACTGATGTATTCGGAAGATTTAATGTATGTAAACAGATATATTTGATTTTGAGTAAAGATTATTTACTATCTATTATATTTTATTCTGCTGCGATGGTTAGATTCTGATGTTGATTTTGTTTTCTCTTCTTCTACCTCTTCTTCTTAAACCCAAATGGTTCGTATTTCTGTGCAACTTGGGTTAATTGTAGTAGAATAGTGTTGACTCAAGGGGTACGGAAGTGCGGGTCGTTACACCCAGTTAGGGGTAACCCGGCCTTGTGTTGGCAGAGTTCCGGTTTGGTTCTCCGGGATGTCTTTCCAGAGGCATTCTCATGTGGCAATGGGAAGTTCCTTGGCCTGACCGGTTGTTGGAAATCCAAAGAAACAATACGAAACTTGTACGGTATTAGTTGTAGAACCTATCATTCACTTATGGTGTCGCAACACTGTTTGGATGGTAGCTATAGTAGGCATACGATAATGGTCGTATGTTGGCTAAGATTTATATTCTACTTTCGAAATGAATTTCTTCTACACTATGCACTAGTAATAATATCAAATGTTATTTTAAATGCGTATCAAGCATCTTTGACTATCATAAGGAGAAATCTCCTCCGATTCTGCGTTTGCATTGTGTGTGTGTGCGGGAGGCCTTATGGTAGTCTCATTTTTCAAAAGCATTGCGAATTGACTTTATAATCTTTTGTTGATTGTTTAAAGATAAACTGTTTTTGTTGCTCACACTAGTCCCACAACTGATCCGGAGTTTATTGTTTTCCTTCCTAAACTCTGGGTGCCCACCAATTTCCACACGGCAGTCAAGAGTTAAGGTTTATCAGGATATTCTGGATATTCTGGAGTTGCTGGAGGCAAGCTGGATGGCATGGCGTGTTACTAGTATATAGTATTTCTTTTTCCGCTGCACTATTTGTTGTTGTTGTACACTCTGAAGATATGATGTAATGAAATGTGATGTAATGTAATAACTGATATAGTTCTTTGTTTAAAGATTATTCATTTATTATTATATGTTGTTCCGCTGCGAATTGTGAGATTCTGATGTTGTTCTATTTTCTTTCTGTTCTATTTTCTATTCTCTTTCTCTTCTATTTTAAAATTTTCTATCTTTTCTTTTTCCTTCTATCTTTTTCTCTCTTCTTCTTTCTTTTCTTATTTTTAAAACCCATAACTATTCGGTTTTTCGGCAACGAAAATCCGCAAGCGTTACATAGGGTTATTTAACTCTTTAAACCAAATTAACTTTTATTCAAAGTTTTTAATCAATTTAATTTCTGAGTTCAATTCTCAAAATTCCATTTTAAATTATCTTTACTTATGTATTTCATGGTTCAATACAATTTTATTTTAAAATTTTAATTTATTACTAAATTTTATCTTTCAGTTTTGAAGCCAGTTCTTAAATAAGTTTATTTTACAATTCAATTGTTCAAATTTATTTTATTTATACAATATTATTCTCAATTTAAAGATTTTTATCATTCAATTTATTTTAAGACATCCATCCATTTTCAATTTTTAAAACTCAAACCCCTTTTGAGATCACACAAATTCCTAATTCCAATCAACCATTTAACTTTCCAAGTTAAATTCCAATATACTTAATCCAATCAACCTTACTAAATTTGAATTCCCGCTTCAAACTTCAAAATTCTTACCCTCTTATAAGTTCAAAACCTATATCACTTTGGGTTTTTACATCACTTCAGAGAAAAATCAAAACTCAACCTCTTAGAGTTTATTTCAAATTATCTTTGATATCATGTATATCCATACATACATACATATTTATTTCTTGGCCCTCCCAGCCATATTTTAAAATTTTAAACCACCTTTGGTTTAAATTCAAATCGAATTTCAAACAACCCACTGTTTCCAAAAAGTCCCAATTATCCAATTTATACTTATTTACTATATATATTTTTTTTCCTTTTCTTTGAAACAAAATTTTCAAATTCTGGGACCTGATTTAGAATTTTATTTTCAATTCATTAAATTTATTTTAGTTGTACTTCTATTTCTACTTAATTTAATTTCAATTCAGGACTTCAGTTTGGTTGTATTATATTACTTCTTAGTTTTCATTTCAATAAATTTAGCAACCAATCGCTTTAATATTTATTAGAAGGAAATATTGCTTTATATGTCAAAATATACTTTATATAAAATCATTTAAATTTTTTTTATAAGAAAATAACAAGTACGCGCTCATATATATTTATATGCTCAACTCATTCTAGAGTACTACGGATTCTAATGAATGAGTAACTCCCACCAGAGCCAAGGTTCTTGCTTAACCTTTCAGCTCCGATACCAAATGTAACGACCCAAAATTTTCTAAGCCGAGAATTCCAGATAGTTATGAAAAAGAAGAAAGAGATAGAAGAAGAGATCAGAAACACCAAACATCTGACAATCGCAGCGGATAAAATATAATAATAAATAATAACAGTCTACAAAAGGATACTATATCTGTCGATTACATTTAATATATATCAGAGTTTCACATACATTCAGTCACTGAATATTTACAATTATCATGACTCAAATTAACAATAATATAAATACAGCGGAAATACTCTATACGATATTGCCATCCAGCTCGCCTCCTGAGCTCCAGAACGTACCTACCTGAAAATCTGTAATACTCGGCCTGACCCGAGCATTACACCAAAGTAACACCCGGGTCAGGCTGGAAACCAGCGTGAGTAAACCCAACTAACATGGAATACCAAAGAAATCAACTTTTATAAAACCCGGGTAACTCATTTCAATTCATAAGCTATAATTTTTATTATAGCCATCACAAATTCCACACATCCATTTCCTAAGAATCAAACTTAGATAAAATAATCCAATTCACTTAAATCATTTCATTCCAGTCTATAGATTCACACATCAATTTATTTTTAATCCGAAGTGGTTTCGGGTGTTTTCCTAATAGCCGATCCCGGTCTCCTCGGATCTCATGTCATCCTAATCCCAAATTATCCAAATGAAATACACAACATTTCATATCAGCGATATCAACTCATTCAAAGCAACCAATACCAATCAATCATCCATACGCAAAACTTAATCATATACAAACCAATTCAATTGATTCTAATTGAATTTCAAACCTCAATCACTTAGATTTCTTCATTCAATATTAATTAATTCCAAGCAATTAATCAATCATCCCCTCATAATTCATCTTGATTAATCACCCTGGATTAATTATCCTTCCATTACCTTCAAGTAATTATTTTTAATTAAATTCACGATATTAATTATTCTTAACCAAATCAAGAAGAAATCTTAATTACTTCATGAATTACCCAACTATTTCAATTACATTAACCCTTAATCACATATGTTAATTATTTTCTTACAGGTCATTTTTATGAATTAATCAATCTTAATTAACCGGGCTTTGATTACATCATTACACATCTAATTTAATTATATTAATTAAACCCACAATATTCATCATTGAATTCTTTCTTACTTACTAATAATTTGTTACACTCCAGTAACTTATAATTTCCTAAATATCCATCTTAAATTTATCACCTGTGTACTTGTTTTAAAGGATAGTTAAATTTGTCTAATTAGCCTCCTGATAAATTCTCCATCAATTGCTTCTACTAAGAACTTACCCTTCTCATCAATTTCACCAAGTAATTTAAATCTGAATTACTTCCATTTATTAGCCATCCATTAATTTATTACGTCTAGTAATTTCAAGTATCACTAATTACCTTACTAAGTAACCTTACTTTATAAATTACATAAAGTAATTATACCTTTCAAATTTCACAATTGATTATCCTTAATTAATTAATAAAATTAATTACCTTAAATTAATCACATCAATGAATCATTTAATAACCTTTAATCATTGATCTTTCATTAGCTATATTCGTTAACCAATCCTTAAAGTACTTCTCTAAGTTCTTAACTTAAATTAAACACTTAATTACAAGTTAATTAGTTAATTCATTCTTAATTACAAACTATTTAACTTCTAATTACATCATCGATTTCACAGACCTAAACTAAATTTGTATTTAATTACTCGAATAACAAATTCTTACTCATCGATTAACAATTTATACTTATTTAATTACAATTCATAATAGTAACTGATTCACTGATCATTCCTAAACACTTTTAAAATGTTTCTTTCAAATTCATTTAAACTTAAACTTTGTTTTCTTTCAAATTCAAACAGCAAATCAATTATATGGATCATAGATTACTCACCTCGACGTCGAACCACTGCCCATCGCATCTGCATCACATCGCTTCGAAACCCACTCTCACACCTTGCGCAGTTACACCCTAAACCGCGCCATGCCAAAACCCTCACAACCCCATAGCCGCAGCGATAACCCTTCCTCCACGTGAAAACAGTCGCGGCTTTGCTAGCGAGCTCGAGCTGCCTTGTCTCAAGATTCCCAAATCGATGTCGCCTCCCCTTCGCGTGGCCATTTTAGATTTTTATTCTTTTCGATTTTTTTTTATAAAACTCGATTTGATTTAGAAACTGAAGGAGACTCTGCTGCGGTTGGTATTTGGATAGAAAATGAGGGAGCGGAAAGGAACGAATTCGATCGGTGATGAGATTAAGAGGACGAGGCGCCTTTTTTTATTCTTTTTTTTATCTTCAATTTCGGTTTCATTTCTTATCTGATGAAAGGAGAAGATATTTCTTAAGGGTGGCTTCCAAACTAAGAAGGGGAACGGGGATGAAATATATGGTTGGGGATAGCTTCCTGAATACGCGTCGTAATGAAAATATCTTGCTAATTTACTTTTAAATTAAATTATATTGTAAAACTTCAAACGCCTCGTTAATCGTTACTTGAAATTTTTTTAGAACTCCTTTTAAGCAATGTCGTTAGGTGATTTCAAGGTTTTACCTGCGTTCCGAACACGATGGAACATATTTCGGTGGCTAATTTGATCGCATGCGCGAGTTACAAAAGAAAACAATCAAATTTCAATTAAATCGATTAAAATAGTTCTAAGCATTTTGAGCTGCCAGGGTCAAACGACAACTCCGATGGCTACGAAAATTGAAATCCGATAATAACTAACTATTACGGATCCAATGGAACTAGTTTCGTCGAATTCCGAGACCGTGCCTCAGAAGGCTATTTTCAAATATCAATTTAGATGATATATTATTAAAATTGAACAAAACATCTTTAAATTAAATTCCAACCATTCTATTATCTTCAGTATTATCATTATAAATTTTATAAGCCTTCAAATTATTTATAAACTGGCTTAGGATCTCAAATTCAACAATTACCCAATTTCAATTATTAAATTCAATATTTAAACTATATAATTCAACAATTTAATTATCAAATAAATATTGATATCTGGAATTCAAGTTTAAAATTAACTTTTAAATATTTAAAATCAATTTAATTATCCTGTTTTAAATGGTTGAAAATTCTGGGTCGTCACAATTATCATATGCCTACTATAGCTGCCATCCAAACAGTGGGGCGCCACCAAAAGTAGATGGCAGGTAATACAACTAAAACCGTACAAGGCGCGTATTGTTTTGATTGGATTTCCAACAAATGGTCAGACTAAGGAACTTCCTACTACCACATGGGATCGCCTCTGGCGGGACGTCCTAAGAACCTATCCGGATCTCTGCCAACACAAGGCCGGGTTACCTCTGTAACTAGGTAACCACTACTCGAGCATGGCACTCCCCGGTCCTTTGGGACCTTTATCCGAGGCGCCTCTAAGAAACAACCACACAGTAAATGAGATTGGAGCAACCACATAGGTTAAATATCAGGGCTCCATACCTAATACCACCCTTTACCAGAAGGGAAAGACACACCCTAAAGGGCACGACCCTCATAACCATGTCGCATCTTTCCTGTATCGACCATTTCCGGGGTGTGAGGTCCTGATGCAGTCTCGTCCACAAAGCTACGCTTTATACAAAAGCCATGCTCTGATCATAAATGATCAACAAATGATCATAAACACACTGCAGTACTCAGCATGCCACACTACCAAATTGGGAGTATATCGCTGAGAACCTTCAACTACATAACCTCTGAGCTCGTACGTTTTAGAGAAGGGTGTTAATGCTAAGAGAATAAATTCTCTGCCACCAACAGATATGTATTTGAAAGAAATCTGCTTTATATCTCAAAGTGTAGTGTTAGACATACAACCATACAAGTCTGTTCCGGGTTCGAACAGAACCGAAGGCACTTCCAAAGAAGCCCTTGCAATCCGGGTATTCACAATACCCGATCGGACTTCCCATCACTTAGGGAATCTCTATACCGGGGATCAGCCAGTGCAGAGACAATCGATAGGTTATCCTACCGTTCTTACAAATACCCAGTCTTCAACACCGGTCTTCAAATGCTATCCATAACGTCGAATCACATATTCGGAATGGGTTATATGACACAAAGGTCCTCTCCCGGCTAAACCGAATAGTGAGCGCAACATTTAAAACATATGGATATGGGATTTCAATTAAGTCACAACTTAATAATTCAAAATTTTCCTTCAAATGGTTTAAACAAATTACCGCTTTCAAATCTTTTAAAAAAAATATTTATTTCACAAAGTTCACCCAGTTTTCAAAAAGATCCATTCGTAGAATTTCAAAACAATTTCTATTTCAATTCGGATTAACTCATCCAATCTTTTGAATTAAAGGTTTAACTTATAGCTTTCGGACTGTTTTCATAACTTGGAAATTATCTTCATTTCAAACTAGAAATCATTTCAACACAAATTGGAAGTTCATTTCCTATGTGAAAGATTTAATTGTTTGAAAATAGATAGTTTTCATTTTGGAAAAATCCAATTATATTTGCTCCAGTTAAAGCCCTTGAATTTAAATTATAATTCTCAAATCAACACATTTAAAAATGGTTTAATTCATATAAACTCATAAATAAGTGGAACAGCTTTTTTTTTAAACCCTAGTTCCTAAACCATAGAATTCAATTTCAAATATTGAATTAAAATTTAAATCAAATTATTTAAATTCCAAAACTTAATCAATTTATTCTAAAATCAATTTCATCTTTGAAATTCCATTTCAAAAGCTTTCCACTTTAAACCGATTCCATTTCAAAAACATTTGAATTCAAATGGTCTATTTAAAAATCGTTTCAAAAATCCGTGACTTAATTGATTTCCTCATGAAATCCATTTTTTGTGTGTGTATAAGTGTGGTCCAGGGGTTTTATACAGTAGTGCAACATCACAAATCATCACATATCCCAGATTCAAGCATATCAATATTGATAAGCGGTATAATCCTATAACGCGTATCTATATACAAAATCACAGATAGATAATATAAATGCATTATAGATAAATAAATTACAGCTTGAATTAAAACAATTCAAATCACAAAGCATCGCACAGTAGAGATCAAACAATTCACAACATTCAAATAGAATACAGACATCTATAAATAAAACCAATCAAGTCATCTGATTAATTTAAACTAGAATCATTTGCCTATGGATAATTCCTAGTCAAGGTTAATTAATAATCAATTAATTATAAAACATTTAATTAATTAATTACTCCAAATTATTTAATTCATTGAGTAATAATTGTAACTTAATTAGTTCTCAATTACAAATAATTAATTTCTAATTATTAATCAAAATTTAAATTCATGATTCTTAAATTACAAATAATTGTTCTAAGAATAATGAATATCAGTCTTTAGATTTAAGCCCTTAATTACTTTAAGTAATGATCCATTTCATTAATGTATTAAATAAACTAATTATCCATTCTACGTAACCTATTAGTTGATGAATTACAAATCATTTCAATTTTTTTTATAAAAGAATTCAAAAGAGTTCAACATCAATTTCTCTTTGAATTCACATATCAAATGAATCCTTTGCATTTAATTTATTTAAATATTTTAAATTTGTACAACTTTATTTAACTCCAAAATCTGGAATTCAAAGTAGATTTAAATCTAGGTTTCTAAAATTTAATTCAACTTTTAAATGCTTCCTTTCCAATTTCAAAACCCAAGTTATATTTATATTCTTTTAAATCCTCTTAAATACTTAAACACCTTTAAGTTAGTAAACTATTTAATAATGAAAACTTATTTAATTCCCTGATTTAAATGTTAGTTCTAAACTTGCTTTAAAACTTTAAAATTCAATTTAAACTTCAAATAGGAGCAGATTTTGTTTTAAAACCTAAACAACAGGAGAAAAAAAACTACCCGAGCCTCTTCTATTTTACTTCGAGTCGCACAGGCATTCATGTGAGACCTAACCCGATGGAACATCATCCCTCCCCCAGACGCGAAACTACCCAGCTACAACGATGGCATTGTGCACGTGCACACCATTGATGATCGACTCCGGTCATCATCGTGTGGCCGAGCAAGTCGAACAAGCTTCAGATACCAACTCCAGATCGTCAGCACCCCTTCCTTTCCTCAAAAACAAAAACGAGCTCAGCTATGAAACCTGGAACCACCACAGTACTCCTCACCCCAAACCTGAAACTTCGCCGACCTTGCCCCCTCGTCCACCGGAACCCCTGAAATTCTGGTCACCACAACGTCAACAAATCCCCTACCAAACCCCAAAAGAATGCTGCACTCGATCGTCCAACGATGATGAACGAGACGCAAAACTAAGCCTCTCTAAAATTAGGTTTAGAAATTCCAAACACTTGCCGCTGCCACCACCGTGGCCGTGGCCACCTCCAATTATTTTTCCTTGACTCACCGTAGGTTCGCCCACCTCCAAACGAAACTTCGATCATCAACCACCATCCGATCGCCTGGATTTCGACAAAAACCCAACTTCGTTCAACTAAAAACTGCTCTCATTTCCTAACTCGAAAAATCATGATTAAGGTTTTAAAATTCATGTTATAGTGTATGAATTTGGATTGCAAACCTGAATTCGAGAATTAAAATGTTTGGAAATTTAACTTATTTAAAGTTTGCTTAGGTTCCTTTGATTTCCAGAGCTAATATGACATTGTTTGAATGAAAATAAATTTTTTAAAACTTAGTTTACAATCAACAAACAACTTTTGTTTATCTTTTAGGCTCTAACAATGATTAGATCAAAATATGGGAATTTATTTGCAAATCTGAACTGGGAGAAACAAGAACAGAGATAATGTCCAGATTACTAAACATGCAGGCATCACATATACATAGAATTTCATAAATATGTATACATATAAACATATTCATTTCAGACATAAGCAATATATATGTGAATCTACTTAAGCATTATTAAATTTAAGTTACTCACCATTGTTTAAGAAGTGAACAGAGAAGCTTTTATCTTGAAACAACTTTGAACATGCTTGCTGAAACTTCTTTCCTTGATTCTCTGGTTGAATTGATTTTGATTTTTTTTTCAAGTTGAAACTTTGTTTAAGTTTGAAATAATTCTTACTTCAGATCCTTAGTTTTGGTTTTACGAACTGAAATGAGAAGACAGAGATATATAAGAAGAAAACATGCAGGTGATAAAAAAAATTTTGTACAACCTAATAGAGATATTTTCTTTTGTTTATTTTACTAAGCCAATATTTCTTCTGCTTAGTGGCTGAGATAATGTGCTTTGTGTGCTAACATTTATTGCCATTCTCTTATTTTATAAGCTTATGCTTATCATATATTTTTCTTCTTTTTGGCTGAGATAATATTAGAGTTATGGCATTAAATGCTCTTGTACAATTTATACTTGAATATTCTTTTGACTTGTTGCTTCCTATATCTACTTGAGTATTCATGCCTCATGATCTTACTTAGCTTTTGTATATGTACTGAGATGATTTCATTTTGGTGCTGAGAAGATGCAATGTTTCCCATTTTGTTTACAACTTATATCATTTATTTCGTTGACTATGCAGTAGATTTGTGACGACCTTGGATTTTGGCCATATTATTTTAATAAATATTTAATCTAATTTAAATAAAAAAGTAAACTTATCGTTTTAAAATGATTATGACTTTTGGAATAATTGCCATTTATTTGTGTGGATTTATATTTTAAAAAGGGAATTGATTTGAAATTTTAAAATAAATTATCTCAATAAAATTTATAATAAAATTTGTCTTATATAATTGAATTAAAATACTTTGTCTTGTTAACATGTGATAAATAAATATATAGATGTGGATGATAACGTGTGAAACAAAAATCATATTCTATCAACATAAAAATAAGTCATAACATTTGAATATAACTTAATTATTGATAAAATACTTATAGAAATAAATATAAGTATAAAATGTAAGTAAACCATAATGAATGTATTTAAATATTGATAGTTAGAATATAAAATATAAACATAAATAAGTAAGCATGAATATCTTTAGCTACAAAAATATACAAATAGAAATAAATATAAAAATAAAATAAGCACAAAGTATAATAAAATAAAATAAGACAAACATTCGTATATTAAGCAAGGAAATGATGAAAAAATTATCTTCATATATACACAAGACTAAATATCTACCTGCAAAGGGATAATTAACAAAACAAATGATTTTATGCAAAATATCTTTATGCAGTAGACATAATAATATGTAAGCATATTAAGAAACAAGACAAAATATTTTGATACACAAATACAAACATCAGCAAATAATCATAATTAGATGTATACAAATAGGGACATATGCATTTAATTAGCACAAAAATTTATCTATTCGAATTGCAGAAAATCATCTTAGTACAAAAATCAGGCCAGCCGAATATACAAATATCACTTCAAATTGCAGCATATTAAACACAAATCTGAGCAAAAACAGTGTAGAAGGAACTTGTACCAGTTTTAACCTACCACTGTTCAAACCTATTTCCTTTATATACACCATCTTATTCTTACTCTTTTATAACTTAAAAAAAATTGAGATACGAAAGTAAACATCAACTTTACAAACTTAAATACCATTCAAAATCAGAAACAGAGAAGATTTGCAGGAAATCCAAACTCCAGCTCTTCAACACAAGGATTATTCTCTGTTCTTTGTTTTCGAGAAGCATGTGAGTAAAACCTTCTTTCTAAAAACAGTTTTTATCTCGATATCTATGATTATAGATTGGAATAAGGTTGAGGAAATCGTGATGATGCTTGTATGCTTTTACTGGTTGGAGTGCATATATGTATTTATATATATACAGAGTTTGTTCCAGGTTTCCTCAAGATTTAACTCTTGATTTAAAATCAAATTTTCCTTATATGATCTTCTTTAGGCTATAAGCTATAAACAAAGTTTGTTCGTTTTAACAAAACATCAAATTTAAAACTTTTTGTAAAATTTATTTGATGCTAGTCTGGACAAGAATGTAGAAATACATAGAATTTCAGTTTATATCTATTTTTCGAAGATAATAATTCCTGGTTTCGTGACTAGAACCTGAAGCAATATCAATATCTATTGTTAACTCCCCACTACTAGCGACCTAACTAATGAAGCAACCTAGAAGTAGTCGCGACCTAAGGAAGCCACGGCCTAAAAAATAGCGGCAACCTAAAGGTTATAACGACCTAAGAAGACTCCACGACCTAAAAATGGCTCGACCTAAAAAGGAGAACGACCTAAATATGTTTCGCGACCTAAAGGAGGCCGCGACCTAAGAAGCTCCGCGACCTAACAGAAAGTTACGACCTAAGAGGACTCGACGACCTAATAGCCTCAACGACCTAATAACATAATTGTCTTACGACCTTACGACCTAAAGGTGGAACGACCTAATGTTCAACACGACCTAAAGATATGTACCAATCTAAAGTATGGAGCGACTTAAAAAGGATAACGACTTAACGACCTATAGTAGGTCGCTTGCGTCCTAAGCAGATGAAATAAAATCCCTATGCCGCTTCACTTATACCCTGATCTGTTAAGTCGACCATGACCTACTGCTTACTAGCTCGTTCCAGAGTTAAGTGCAATGCTATTCAACCATCTTCAGGAAAAAGCTTGCGACCTACGACCTATGATAGGTCGCTCACGACTTAGGACTTGTGCGAACCAGCATGCGTGTTCTTGTGAAAGAGAAGCCAGTGCATCTTAGGTCAGTCACGACCTACGACCTAACTTAGGTCGGTCACGACCTACGACCTAACTCCGAAAAATGCCTATAAATACGACCCTAGTTCCAACTAGAAGGGGACTTTTTGCTCATTCATTTTCAAGCGCCGTTACTCTGCTGCATTCTGAACTACTTCAACATCTTCAAGGAACTTCACGAAGAAATCAAACATTTCAAACATGTGTTCAAAGATTTGGATCGACATTGAAGTTTTGGCTACTAGTTCTAAGTTACTTGAAACTCAGAGTGTGTTGTAATCGAAGTGTAACTGCATTGACTTGTAATCAAATCGTCAATAAAGATATTCAAAGTGGACGTAGGCTATCTCTTAAGCCGAACCACTATAAAATTGCTGCTGTTTACTGTTTTTTCACTACTATCTGCTTATAATCTGTTCCCGAGCTATCGGGTGGTGCTTTCACGATCTCACTTCATATGCCGGGGTGTTAGCGTTTAAATTTTAGCGTTAACATTTTTGGTGCTTTCACTGAGAAATTGAACTCAGGAGAGTTATCATCATTGCTTCACAGAGGTTTGTAGAGAGAATTTCCTTGAAAACCAGAAGTCTATCCGAGATTATGGCTCCTGGAAGGAAAAGTAGATCTGTCAGATCTGGGAATATTCAAGAGGGAACCTCCGCTTCCCCCATATCGAATCAAGCCACTCCAGCTGTCGGAGTTACAAAGGCAGAGCTGGATGCTGCAATCTTAGGGGCTGAACCAACAGATAAATGCCCAAAATGCACAATTTGAGGCTCAGAATGCCCAGAATGCTCTAATTCTGAATAGGTTGAATGATTTGCTTGGGGCAAACCGCCAACCAGCAGGTAATGAAAGAAATTTCGCTGGCAACATTCATGATGCTGAAGAAAGAAATGCTCCTGAAAGGGCTGCTAGCCCCTTTGAACAAACACTTCCAGAGGTTGGTGGATCTAGAGCTCGACATGATGAGGAGTATCTTTCTGGAATGGTCCGACAAATTATGAAAGAGAGTATGCAGAGGGTTGAAGACGAGAAAGAATGGGGTTTCGCCCCAAGTAAAACTCCGTTTACTGAGAAAATCTTAAAGGCTGAATTCCCAAGGAAGTTTGTCCCTCCAACCATTCCAGCTTACAAGGGGACAAGTGATCCGAACGAATTCTTATACAAGTATGATTGGAACATGACAGGTGCCAGAGCCTCTGATGAAATAAAGTGCCGATATTTTCCTGTGTATCTCGAAGGTGTAGCTCTGCTTTGGTTCACCAAACTTCCAGTCCGATCTATCGATCAGTTTTCTGACTTAACCCGGAAGTTCAAGGAGCAGTTCAGACTATACGCCTCAAAAGCCAAGGATATCATGTCACTGTCAAGTTTGGAGCAGAATCCAGGGGAGACTATCAGATCTTTCTTAAACCGCTTTAATATAGCGCTAGCTGAGGTGGACAATGCAGAACCGCGAATGATATTGACTTATCTGATGAAGGGTATTGACAAGTCGAGCGAGTTTGGGAAATGGCTAAACATGAAGGAACCAAATTCCCTTGAAAAGTTCTATAAAAAAGCAGATGAATTCATACGCTTAGAAAGCCGTCACGTACCGGTAAAGGCAGTGTTGGAAAAAGCCGAAGATAACACTGTTGTTCCACGCAAGAATGAATCTGTAGGGCAAAAAAGGGAAAATAACAATGGGAAGAAGCAGAGTAATCTGAAGAAGCCCCGATCCTTCAAGCCATCAGAATATACTCCTTTATCAGATACGCCGAAGCGTATCTACCTTGCCACTAAAGATTCTATTGACTTTCCTAAACCTCCTCCTCTAAGGACCGGGAAAAAGGCTATACAGAGTGGGAAGTTCTGCCGCTTCCATAATCAACCCGGTCACGAAACGGACGAATGCCGACAGTTGAAAAATTTGATTGAAGAGTTGCTAAGGGAAAAAAAACTGCAGCAATTTGTGAAAAAGAATAGCAACAATCCTGCTTCACCTAGTCAGGGGCAACAGGCTCCTACTCATCACCTAGGACGATTGAGAAGGCTTCAGGGCATGAATCTGGAAGGCCCATTATCAATGTCATTACAGGAGGACCTCACCCAGCGGGCAGAAGCTGGGGTGAGATGGAAAGGTATACCCGAGCTTTAAAGTATGTACCGACCAAGGAAGATGTATTCGTTTTGGAAGGTGCTACGCCCTTGAAGCAACAAAGAACTCTTGATGATGATATTGTATTCAAAGCTAGGGATTCCGCAGGTTTGAAGCTCCTACCTTGGACCCCTTAGTCATCTCGGCTGGTATCGGGCCAGCTATTGTCAGAAGAGTTCTCATTGATTGTGGCGCATCCTGCAATATCCTCTTCAAGAAAACATTCGACCAAATGAAGATCCCTGTGGCTGATGTGCAAGCTTCATCGCATAAAATCGCTGGCTTCACTGGGGAGCCAAAACAGCCGGTAGGAACCACTGATTTGTTTGTGGAACTTGGAGAAGGAGAGAGAAAAATGGTCCGCAAGCAAACTTTTGTAATTGTCGACGAATTTTCTGCTTACAATGCTTTCCTTGGTCGTCCAACTCTGGCAGCGTTCAAAGCTGTTCTTGCCGCGTGGTGCCTCACCATTAAATTCCCTACAGACAATGGAGTAGGAGTTATAAAAGGGGATCAAAATGCTGGGCGAGAGTGTTATCTGACAGAGCTACGAGAAACCAGAAAAAGAGAAATGGGAAAGAATGCGGCAGCCCCAGTCCGCATCAAAGAACCAGCCTTGTAGCAATTACAGGGCGGACCCTGCACTGGCGAGCACAGCGGAGCAAGGAAAGTGATGGACCCTAGAAAAGTCAGTGCAGGGGAAAATAGAGTGGTACCAGTGGAAACAACAATACCAATACCTGTTGACCCAAAGGACCCAAACAAGGTGTTGAATGTGGGTTCACAACTTAATGTGTCAATTCAGAATATCTTAATATCTTTTTTAAAGGCAAATCTGGATGTTTTTGCTTGGACTCATGCCGATATGTGCGGAATATCCCCAGAAGTTGCAGTGCATGCTCTAAATATTGATCCAAAATTTACACCTGTGAAACAAAAGAGGAGAACTCAAGGTCCAGAAAGGTCGGCAGCATTAAAAGAAGAAGTTGATCGACTAATGGAGAATAATTTTATCAAGGAATCTACCTATCCGAATTGGGTTTCAATTCCAGTGCTGGTTAAGAAAGCCAACGGAAAATGGAGAGTATGCATCGATTTTTCAGATCTAAACAAGGCATGCCCCAAAGACTGCTTCCCATTACCCAGAATCGACCAATTGGTAGACGGAACAGCGGGACACGAATTGTTATCTTTTATGGATGCTTACTCCGGATATAACCAGATCATGATGCATGAGCCGGATCAGGAGGATTCGAGCTTTATCACCGACACTGGTCTTTACTGCTACAGAGTTATGCCCTTCGGGTTGAAGAATGCAGGGGCGACATACCAAAGCCTCGTTAATGCTATGTTCAAACCGCAACTGGGCAAGACTATGGAAGTCTACGTCGATGACATGTTAGTAAAGTCTAAGAAAGCAGTGGATCACATAGAACACTTAGCAGACATGTTCGCAGTCCTCCGGAAATACAGAATGAAGCTCAATCCTTTAAAATGTTCATTTGGAGTGGAATCCGGCAAGTTTTTAGGCTTCATCGTGAGCGCTAGGAGCATTGAGGCCAGTCCAGCTCAAATTACTGCATTGAAAGAAGTCAAAGCTCCTAGAACAAAGAAGGAATTGCAAAGTCTCAATGGAAAAGTCGCCGCCTTGAGTCGGTTCATTTCCAAAGCCACAGATAAATGCATCCCATTCTTTGACGCCCTAAAGAAAGGAAAGAAAAACTTCGATTGGACTCCCGAATGCCAAAAAGCCTTTGACGAATTGATTCTCCATATGGAAACGCCTCCAATACTTTCCAGGCCCGGCAATGGCGAGGATCTTCTTATATACTTGGCAATATCATCTCATGCTTTAAGTGCAGCGCTGATACGAGAAGACAAAAGGATTCAACATCCAGTTTACTATATCAGCAAAAGACTCACTGGTGCAGAGATGAATTACTCTAAGTTGGAAAAACTCGCCTATTGCCTACTAATTGCATCTAGGAAGTTGAGGCAATATTTTCAAGCTCATCCTATCAGAGTCCTCACTGATCAACCTTTGAAGCAAGTCCTCTTTCGCCCTGAGACTTCGGGTCGTCTTCTAAAGTGGAATATTGAACTCAGTCAGTATGACATCACTTATCATCCCCGAAAAGCAATCAATGGACAAGCTTTAGCAGATTTCATTGCAGAATTCACAGATAAGGGTAACAGTGAGGAGGATACAGTCGACGATTCCCCAATCCAATGGAAGTTATATGTCGATGGTGCGAGAAACGACTACTGTTCTGGAGCCGGAGTTGTACTTGAGACCCCTGAAGGCCGATCATTATGCTATGCACTAAGATTGGAATTTCCTTCAACAAACAATGAAGCAGAATACGAAGCCCTTATCGCTGGCTTAAGGATTGCTAAAGAATTAAACATCCGAGCGTTACAGATATTCAGCGATTCTCAGCTTATTGTATGCCAAGTCAAAAAGGAATTCCAAGCAAAAGGGGGGAATCTGCCCGCCTACTTGTCAAAGGCTTGGGAGCTCCTGGGTGATTTCGATCATTACATGATAAGTCACATTCCTCGAGAAGAAAACATGAAAGCAGATTCTCTCGCAAAGTATTCTAGCACAGGCGAAGCCCAATTTCTGGGATTAACTCCAGTGGAGGTCCTGTCGACTCCTAGCATTGATAAGATGGATATTGATTGGATCATGAGCATGTCTCAAGAGCAAGAATCATGGATGACTCCGATAACAGAATATCTGCTCAATGGATCTTTACCAGGGAACTCAAAAGAACGACAAAAGCTACCGAGAAAAGCCTCTCGATATATAATCCAGGATGGCCGATTGTACAGACGGGGATTCTCAATGCCATTACTTCGATGTGTATCCAGGGAAGAGTCCAAAGCAATCCTAGCGGAGGTACACGGAGGAGAATGTGGTGATCATTCAGGTGGCCAAACATTAGCAAAGAAAATTCTCCGATACGGATATTTTTGGCCAGAAATTAATCGAGATGCAGCAGAGTATTCCCGAAAATATGACAGATGTCAAAGATTCGCCAAAGTTCCTAGAGCTCCTTCCACTGAACTCACACAGATGGTCAGTCCATGCCGTTTGCAATATGGGGAATAGACCTTGTAGGACCGTTACCAACTGCCAAATCTGGAATTAAATATGCCATTGTTGCTGTAGATTATTTTACTAAGTGGGCAGAAGCTGAACCACTGGCTACTATCACCTCAAAGAAGATGATAAGTTTTGTGACTAAAAACATCATTTGCAGATACGGTGTGCCTCAAAAAATAATTACAGACAACGGTAATCAGTTTGAAAGTGAAGAATTCCAAGATTTTTGCAAGCAATTCAAAATCCGGAAAAGCTTTTCAGCAGTGGCTCATCCGTAGGCAAACGGGCAAGTGGAAGCCGTGAACAAAATTATTAAGTCAACCATCAAGAAGCAACTTGAAAGAGCAAAAGGTGGTTGGGTTGATAAGCTACCACTGGCACTATGGGCATACAGAACCACTCACAAAACTGCGACTGGGCACACCCCGTTTTCATTGGCATACGGGTCAGAGGCAATGATTCCGGTAGAAATAGAGGTTCCTTCACACAGAAGAATCCATTTCAATCAAGCAGAAAACGAAAAGCTACAGCTTGAAGCGCTAGATCTCCTTGATGAAAAAAGAGATGAGGCTAATCTCAGAATTGCAGCTCATCAGCAAAGAATAGCCAGACATTTCAATTCCAAAGTTCGCCAACGCAGCTTTGAGATTGGAGACCTAGTCCTGAAGAGAATTATGACAGCGACAGGTTTGTTTGGGCCAAATTGGGAAGGACCATATGTCATAGGTCAGAAGCTTCTTGACGGCACATTCAAACTCACCACTGTTGAAGGAGATCAAATTCCAAGGGCATGGAACAACAACCATTTGCGTCCATATTTTACTTGAAAATTTTGTTGAAATATTGTAAAAAGAATTATGAATGTATGATTCTTGTAATTGAAGGCAATTGTAAAACTGATGCAAGTAAATAATGAAAAAATATAAAGTGGATGTAGGCCCAATTTCCTGGCCGAACCACTATAAATCTTGTGTTCCTTATTATTATTACATGTTTGCTTTATTTTCGATATAAAAAGTACATAGAATGTATTGTTGAAATGTCGATTTAAATTCTTGCAGACAATGGAAGTGAAACTTGCACATAATAAGACCCAGTGATTCTCGCCAAATTTCAAGTCACAAAAGCTCCAAATTCAAATCCTAGATAGGAAGTACTTCAATTGAACAGCCTATGATTTCGACAGAAACGGGCCTTTGCTAATAAATTGAGATCGTTTGAACAAACAAACATCCAATTAAGAAGCTGATGCTCGTTCTCACGAACTTGCCTGGCAATGAAGTACATTTCCTTGGATTAAACAAGTCGCTTGTAAAAAAAAAAAAAAAAAAAAAAAAAAAAAAGAGGATCATTGAAAAAGCATAAGCAAGTGGACAAGGGAACAACCAAAGCCATCATCGGCAGCACAAATCCTCTTCGGAGGCACAACTCTTCGGAGGATAAAGACCTCTAATGGGTCATACGCCACAAAAAAGAAAGTTCTCTACTCAACAAAAAAGATTGGAGGAGTCATGACCCTCCAACCATGAGAGAGTAACTTCCAGGCGATGAAAACCCTCTTTGAGGCACATTTCACCAGGAGTTGAAGTGTAACAGCCGCTCTTCGGAATTTCACTTCACCAGAGTTGAAATGCAAACAAAATAAAGACCTCTTCGGAGGCACATTTCACCAGGAGTTGAAGTGTAACAGCCGCTCTTCGGAATTTCACTTCACCAAAGTTGAAATGCAAAACAAAATAAAGACCTTTCTAGAAGCCCACGTTTCACCGAGATTGAAATAAAACTTCCAAGTGTTGAAACGTGAAAAGGCTTTCTTCAAAGGCACAACTCTTTGGAGGTACACGTCTCGCCAAGATTGAAATAAAACTTCCAAGTGTTGAAACGTGAAAAATCCCTCCTCAGAGGTACAACCCCTTCCCGGGGACACAATCAAAAAGAAAGACTTCTTCGGAAGCCCACATTTCACCGAGATTGAAATAAAACTTCCAAGTTTTGAAACGTGAAAAGGCTTTCTTCGAAGGCGCAATTCTTTGGAGGTACACGTTTCACCAAGATTGAAATAAAACTTCCAAGTGTTGAAACGTGAAAAATCCCTCCTCAGAAGTACAAATTTCTACCTCAAGAAAAAAAATATATATATATCCTCATCAGGGTATACTTTAACTTTCAAAGGAAGAGTGACTTACCTATTCTAGAAAATAACCTTCCTCAAAAAAAAAAAAAAAAAAAAAGAGGAAGAAAGTTAAAGTACTCTTCAGAGGCCTGCTTTACCACATAGAAGAATTCACTTGGCAAAATGCGTACTGAAGCAAAAGAAAAAAGTGATTTCTTCGAAGGACAAAGCGTAAAAACTTATATGAAGGAAGTTGTACTCTACGATAAATTTCTTCAAGAATGAAGTAATTATTCTTCAGAAAATAAAAGTGCGAGTCCCCTCAAAGTATAAAATATTGCAGCAAACTTATGGTATGGGGGCAACATGGTATAGTTACATACAAAATGGTATAGCTACATCGGTAAAGTACGCTCAAACAACATACCACAAGATCACCGCAATATCATATAAATAAACTTATGCAAAAATGAATAATAAATGCATTCTCAAATTCAAACAAGTGTCTGTACAAATAAAGGATCATTTTATTCAATTGCAGATACAGGTTTCAAAATAAAAAAAGCAGGGGCCGGTGCCTGCATAACATCCGACCATTACACAAAAAAGGAGTCAAAAAGCCCGAAGTCCGACTCTTCACTTCTTCTTACCACCTTTGGACCCTTTGCCTGGCCGAATGATTAGTTTTTCAGGTCTATCTATAGGCATAAGGGAAGAAGGAGAGGGAGGTGCAACCGGTGCAACTTCCGGTTCCTCTTCAGTAGTGATGATTTACTTCCCCCTCCTCTTTGATGTTCCGTGCTTCTTTCTTCTCTTCGAAGAAGACTCACTCCCTGGAGTAACAAGAGCGGACAAAACTACGTCATCAGAGGGAGTCCTCTACGGAGAGATCTCGCCTCCTTCAAGTCCCTCGTCCTTCTGCTCTTGCGAAGCGATAGGGTCATCCAAGCCATGAAGAGCCTCAATCTGTTCCTCTTGTGACCCGGGTTGTGAAGCAGAAGGAGGAGTCACCTGAAGAGACGGAGGAGGGATAACCGGAGGAAGTGAAGTCTGCACAGCACTTGGTGTTTCAACTGCAGAAGAAGAGAAATTAAAAATATTAGTATCTCCCCGAAAGAAGGGAGATATGGGTTCGTCGAGATTCAAGAAGTAATCGAGAAGCTCATCAAACTTTTGAGGAGTAAGCAAGCGATCCACCTGAATCGGACCAATATCAAAATTACTTGAAGATGTTTGCTTCGTTAGTTCAATCTCATAATTCTGAGCCCCGATATCCTCCAAAGCCTCATCATCAGTAGGGGTGATTACCCCGGTTCTTGTAGGAGGCGGCGAATGAGCACTGGAACCTATAATGTCCACTTCGGAAGAAACTAAAGGACGTTCAGAAGTGGTAGGTGGCATTTCTTTCTCAGAACGTTCCCCTTCCGCCATTCCGTCCCGTACCCTGGCGAGTTGCTCTTTTCCCTTGGCAAGAGCGGCGCGGGCATCATCATCGAGATAATGCTCTTCAAGAGCCGTCTCAGCGTAGCCAGCACCTTTACCACCTAGCATATCGAGTGCTGCCTCCCAGACTTCAGCTAATGTAATTTCATATTTAGGGCCTAGAAAGGCAAGGCTGCCACGCCCCAAAATGCTATGCAGATAGAAATCAAATAATGTGGAGCTAATGTCAGCTTTGGTTGCTTGATGGGCCTCTTCGGCCGCGAGTTTACCAGCAACAGCCTCGTCACGCTCCTTTTCGGCCATAGCAAGTCGGGCTTTTAGCATCTCTATCTCCAAGCTTTGAGAGCCGGCCTGTTCTCGCAGCTGTAAAGTTTCAGCACGATATTCTTCTATGACCTTCTCTTGGTGTGTAAGCTTATCTTCGACTGCCCTTTGACTGGCATGCGCATCACGTACTTGTTGCTGAAGCATGCTCTCCTTTTGAGAATGGAAAGTAGATGAAGTAGCTAATTCTTCCTTAAGCTTTTCTACTTCCGCTTCCAGCTTTTCATTATAGGAAGCAATACTTCTCATTTCGGCGTCATGCTGTTCGAGAGTCTTCTGCCACTCAGCCTTATCGTTCTCTATTGTGAGCATGGCCTCGAGATTGGCTCGGTTAACCCTCTGAAGCTCGTCGACAAGTTTTTGCCAGTTCGACATTCTTTCAATATCGGTCCTGACAGAATCAAGATTTCGTAGCATAGCCGATTTGTCGAGAGGAACCAAGTCGAGATCAAATCGAACCCCTCTCAGGCACCACTGAGGGAATCGACTTTGAAGAGTGGGAGGA
Organism: Allium cepa; assembly: GCA_030765085.1. Taxonomy (NCBI): domain Eukaryota; kingdom Viridiplantae; phylum Streptophyta; class Magnoliopsida; order Asparagales; family Amaryllidaceae; genus Allium; species Allium cepa. The sequence goes on along the minus strand of CM060937.1, from coordinate 769,775,042 downwards.
CCTTGCCCAACTTGGTATGCGGGCCGGTTGATGATTGTTTGAATGTCGGAACGAACGGGGGCAGGAGATTGAGCAGGAACGTTTTGAGAAAATGTCGGCATTGTTTCTTCAGTAAGTTTAGCCCGCTTGCTAGAAGAATCTTCCATGTGTCCTTTACCTCTCTCATCGTGAGTCTTTCTTTTTTGGGTATCATCATCTCTTTGGGGAGGGTCATGTCTTTCTTGTTCTCTTCGGTGACGTTCTTCATATGCTCGTCTCTCGTTTGCTTTCCTGATGGCCCTCTCTTCATCGGATTCTGTGTAAGAAGGGAGGTAACGCATATAATCATACTGGCTACGCCTCCCGTAGCGCTGGAAATCATCATAGTACGAGCCGCTGCGCCCCATAGGAGAATCTGGAATAAAAATAATAAACTTTAGAAATCTTTAAAGTATAAGAAGATAAGTGCGTAGAAGTGATGAAAAATCCTAAGTGTCGTGTAATGTGTAAACTACACGCATCGAGTTACAAACCACTCTGTGGAATAGAGGTAGTGATAACTTGAGTAGGAGGAGTTGACATTTGTTGTAGAGAAGATGTCGCCTCGATTACAGAAGAGATAGTTTTGGAAACATCATCTTTGAAAAGTTCTTGAGAAGTCACAATTAAATCACTCAACCCCTCGAAAACATCATCACCGTCATGTTTTTTGGGACTTGCTTTCTTGACTCCTTCGTTAGTAGATTTTTCGGAAGATCATGGAGGTTCTTCCTCTTCGATAACTGGGGCAAGTACAGACTTGTTAGACGGCCACGCAACATCCTTCGGAATTGAACACTTTACTGGTGAAGTTTCTATAGAGGTTCCTCCCTGCATGTGCTCTTTAGTAGGGACCGGGGCATCAGGAATTTTCATCGGAGAATCGGGAACTTCAGTCGGAACTTCATGAAGTTGAGTAGAACGAGAAGAATGTAAAAGCTCAAATCGATGAAGGAGTTCATCTGTCAATAGAAATTTTGCGCTCCTCTCTTCAGCAGCCACAATGCTTAGCCTTCCAAAGACTGGTTTATGACTGGAATCTCTAGAAGGAGGAGGAAGTGCTGTAAAAATAAGGAATGGAATCAGCATCTAGCAACACGAACCATGAAAAACTTAGAATGGAATTGAAGAAAGAAGGGAAAAAAGATCTCACTTCCTATTTTCCAGTCTGCGTAAAATCCTGCGGGGCAACGAATATAGAAGAATTGATTCAAAAAACCATGTGCACTCTCCGGCAAATCCAAAATTAGTTTACGGTTCCTCGCACCTCTTACAAGTACAATCGAAGGGTGATCCTTGTTCTTCGCGAAAGTGCACAGGTAACAGATTTCCTCAAAACTCGGAAGACGGTCAAGAATTCTCCTGAATAGAACGCACAATCCCATCAAAACGGCATAGCCATTGGGATGCAGTTGGAAAGGAGAAATCGTCAGTCGAAGAAGGATTTGTTGAAGAAATTCATTAAAGGGAGGAATTAATCCACTTAAGCACATTTGACGATTAATGGCAACAAAACCGGAAGGCGGTCTATCGGCAAAATCATTTGGTCCAGGGAGTAAAACTTCTGCCTCGGCAATGCCAAATTGAACGCATAATTGATTAAGCACCCGCTGTTTCAGAAGGGTAGGAGTTCTTTCCGAAGGGTTCTCTAGTGGAATAGCAATCGGAGGAGCCCCTTCGACGTGTTCTATCATCTCTTCTTGTTGAAACATCATTCTATACAAGCAACTGGATGTTCAGATGTGAAGGTGCATGTTACCTAAAAGTGTGAAGTGTTGTGCAAAACTAATAAAAATAACAAGCAAAATAACTGAAATTAAGCTAATTGACAACTGTTTGATTGTGAGATTTCAGGATTTGTTAATTTAAAACTCGAGTGCAGTGTTAATTCAAACAAAATTCTAGCTTTGCTTTAACACTTCATTTGAGTCGGTTGATTCACAGCACTTCACTCACACGATTTATTCAAGTTGATTATTCTTTATCGACTAATCTGTCATTCGATGTGGGCGGTCAGTGACAGTATATTTGTCCCACTTTTCTGCAAATGTTATGTTTAAACAGGTTGTTAAATTAAAAGTTAGAGCAATCTGCAAAGAAATGCAATGAATTTCAAATGATTCAAGTCCAAGCAGTTCAATCAAATTCTCTCAAAATTTTACAAGTCATAGGTCGTCCAGACTGTCCCCTGCAACTTAGCATAGGTCAAGGCTATATTAGGTCGCACCGTGCAAGTTAAAGGATTTCAAAGCAATGCAGATTTGTTCAAGTCCTAGCTCGGCCACGACCTAAAGCCTATGCCGCAAAGGAGTTAGGTCGTTAATTTGTTAAGTCGTGCTGCCTGGAATTCATGTGCAAATTTGTCAAGTCCTAGGTCGTCTGGTGACCTAACCTAGGTCGGGGTTAACTTAAGTCGCTCAATGCAAATCTGTTTACGTCATAACTCGGCCGCGAACTAAAGCTTATGTCGCAAACGATAGGTCGTTGATGTGTTAAGTCCCTATGCAGTCATTCAAAGGTGATAAGTTGCTAAGCTGTTAGGTCGTTCGGTTTAATGTTCATGTGCAAACCATCCAAGTACTAGGTCGGCAGCGACCTAACTTCTGTGCCACAAGAATTCAAGTCTAAGGTCGGCCGCGACCTAAAAGCAATGCCGCAAGAACTTAGGTCATTACAAAGTTAGATCCTAAGAAGTTAGGTCGCATGGTTAGTGTTCAAGCAGACATCCCTAAGGTCGATCCTCCACTCACACGCTGCCACATCATCTCCTCCATTACCCGTGTAGCTGAGAATCCATTAACCCGTTAACCCATCAGAACCCTCCTCGTCTCTTCCAAATTTGCAAGCCAACTAGTTCGAAACACCATGATTCACCATCTTCCTCCTACATCGTCACGAATTACCCAAGAATCCAACCCAAATCGTCTCAAATCCACCGTACACCTGATGTATTGCCATATTCACAAGAATCACCACGGTAACTCAATCAAAAGGTTAATTGACTCGTGACTTATGGGAAAACGTAGCATACAGACATGTATTAAGAACGACAAGTGGAATATCCGCGGTTTGATGATAGATGTGGTCGAATGTTGATAGAATTCACTTACGCAATCTGATGATGGAAAAGAATGAAGATTGAGCTGATCGGAATCGCCCTCGAGAAGTTCAAAAGCTTGTTAATGGTAGAATAGATGCTGAAGCAAATGAAGAAGGGAAGGAGCGACCTATGGTATTTATATTCAGGGATAGTGGAACACGAATCGACAGCATGCGACCTAATCCTCTCTCTAAGTCGTCTACGACCTAACGGCCCTCCAGAGCACGAGTTAATGAGATCGAAGCACGCGACCTATAACTTGGTCACATACTTCGAGGGGCAAATGTTAACTCCCCACTGCTAGCGACCTAACTAATGAAGCAACCTAGAAGTAGTCGCGACCTAAGGAAGCCACGACCTAAAAAATAGCGGCGACCTAAAGGTTATAACGACCTAAGAAGACTCCACGACCTAAAAATGGCTCGACCTAAAAAGGAGAACGACCTAAATATGTTTCGCGACCTAAAGGAGGCCGCGACCTAAGAAGCTCCGCGACCTAACAGAAAGTTACGACCTAAGAGGACTCGACGACCTAATAGCCTCAACGACCTAATAACATAATTGTCTTAGCGACCTTACGACCTAAAGGTGGAACGACCTAATGTTCAACACGACCTAAAGATATGTACCAATCTAAAGTATGGAGCGACTTAAAAAGGATAACGACTTAACGACCTATAGTAGGTCGCTTGCGACCTAAGCAGATGAAATAAAATCCCTATGCCGCTTCACTTATACCCTGATCTGTTAAGTCGACCATGACCTACTGCTTACTAGCTCGTTCCAGAGTTAAGTGCAATGCTATTCAAACATCTTCAGGAAAAAGCTTGCGACCTACGACCTATGATAGGTCGCTCACGACTTAGGACTTGTGCGCATGCGTGTTCTTGTGAAAGAGAAGCCAGTGCATCTTAGGTCAGTCACGACCTACGACCTAACTTAGGTCGGTCACGACCTACGACCTAACTCCGAAAAACGCCTATAAATACGACCCTAGTTCCAACTAGAAGGGGACTTTTTGCTCATTCATTTTCAAGCGCCGTTACTCTGCTGCATTCTGAACTACTTCAACATCTTCAAGGAACTTCACGAAGAAATCGAACATTTCAAACATGTGTTCAAAGATTTGGATCGACATTGAAGTTTTGGCTACTTGTTCTAAGTTACTTGAAACTCAGAGTGTGTTGTAATCGAAGTGTAACTGCATTGACTTGTAATCAAATCGTCAATAAAGATATTCAAAGTGGACGTAGGCTATCTCTTAAGCCGAACCACTATAAAACTGCTGCTGTTTACTGTTTTTTCACTACTATCTGCTTATAATCTGTTCCCGAGCTATCGGGTGGTGCTTTCACGATCTCACTTCATATGCCGGGTTGTTAGCGTTTAAATTTTAGCGTTAACATCTATGATTTTTAGAGTAAAATTTCGATTTTTAGGTATGTATTCGAGTGGAAATTCGGGTTAACAAAGAAATGGGTTTCGAGCAAATTATGATGATCGGGATAATTGTGGGTTACGAAATTGGGGTAATAGTTGGGTGATAGATGGTTAATCATAGGAAAAATACTTGTTGATTTTAAAATTTACTGTAAGGAGATGACGAGATTAATTTAGGGTTTTAACACTTGTTTTTAATCACGGCTGGAGTTTGCATCGCTTCGGTTTCGTCGTAGCACCAGGATCAATCGCACCCATGGCAATGGGTAGAAGAGGGGTTGGAGAAGCTCTGACCAGAGTATCATCGTCTCTGGTGGCCTATGGATTCGAGGCGAGGCGATTCTTTGGAGATTATCTTGGTTCCAGTTGGGTTGTAGTGCTCGATTTCGCCTTCGCCGTCGACTTCGATTTTCGGGGGAACGTGGTTGTTCGTGGGATCATCGCCGACGTGTTGATGATCATAGCTTCGATTGGCAGTGGCTGAATCGTGGTGCACGTGCACGAATTTCTGATATGGCCAATGCTGGGTTGATAAGGCCGTGAGGTTGAGATGGGATGGGCGTACTCGAGAAAATGAGGAAGATAACTCGGGTGATGCATCGAGTTATCTTATGGGTTTACTTGGGTCTTCATCTGGTTTCGCGTGAGAAAACTCGTACAGGTTTCTCAAAAACATTTTTAACAGTTTTAAAGGCAGGACGTTTTAACGAGCTATCAAGTGTCGAAGAATTTTAAGTTATTGGAATTGATTAGCAAATTTGTTTTCGAAATATATTGATAAACATCAAAGAATAATTACTAGAGGTAAGTAATTTAAAGATTAATTACTAAATGAAAGTAGTTAAGAAATAAATTCAATACTGAATGTGACTAATGGGAGTTATTTTAATGACGTAATAAATTCAAATTATAATTACTTAGAGTAAGTTATAATGGATAGTAATGTTGGGATCATTAACTAGTGGTTAAGAAATGATTAGTTAATTTAGGTAATTAATGTAAGAGAATTAATTGGTTTAAATTAATTAAGGATAAACTTGGAATTGATTAAGGATTGGTTACTTAATGAGATTAATTAAGGGAATTATTTAGTGTAAGTAGTTAATGTATGTAATAAATTTAAGAGAGTAATTACATTAAGGGAAGTAATTAAGGATTAATACTTGGAGAATAAAACAAAAAAGGGGAAATCAATTGATTTATAAAAATGATTAAACTTTATTTAATCAATGAGATTAATTAATGGATAATAAATGAAAATGATAAACAATGAGGTAGTTTCTTAATGAAGTAAGTAGAGGTAGTTTTTTAATGAAGTAAGTAGAGGAAAAATAATAAAGTAAGTTAGGGTTAATTAATGTGAATGTTGAAATAATTAATCTATGTGATTAATTGAAGATTAATTATTATTTTTATGAAATAAAAGAATAATTAATCAAGGAAGAATAACTAAGATGAATGATTATGGGGTGGTTAATAAATTTGGTTGAAATTAATAAGCAGGACTAAAGGTAATTGATTTAATCCAATTATGGTTAATTAGATTTATTCGAGTTGGTGTGGTTGATCTTGCTTATGTATGATAAGTGATTGTTTAAATGCCTGAACCGATTGATACTCCTGATGTGAAATGGTTCGTGATATGATGTGTTTGGGTGGGAAATGATAATATGATGAATTGCTGAGTAAAGGTGACATCTTTTATTTAAAATTGAATTGCAATTCACTAGGATAGCATGTGTTATGATGAACTGAATTCGAAGAGACCGGAGTCGGGTATTAGTTAATACCCGAAACCACTTCGATTCTTTATAAATTGATACGTGAAATCAATAGCGTGTAATGGAATGATTTAAGTGAATTGGACCATAATCTAAGTTCTGACACTTAGAAATTGATGTGTGGAATAAGTGATGTCTATAACAACTTGTGTATTTAAAATTGATATAAGTTACCCGGGTTTTATATGAGTTGTATACTTTTGTATTCCATGTTAAATGGGTTTACTCACGCTGGTTTCCAGCTTGACCAAGGTGTTACTTGATGTAATGCTCTGGTCAGACCGAGTATTACAGTTTTCTAGGTTAGGGCGTTCTGGAGTTCAGGAGGCGAGCTGGATGGCAATATTGTATAGAGTATATCCGCTATATTTATATTATCGTTAATCTGAGACATGATAATTGTAAGTATTCAGTGGCTATATATAATGTGAAACTCTGATGTATTAAATTGTAATCGATAGGTATAGTATTCTTTTGTCAACTATTATTATTTATTATTATATTTTTTCCGCTGCGAATGTGAGATGTTTGGTGTTTATGTTCTTCTTGTTCTATCTCTTTCTTCTTTTCCATAACTATCTGAAATTTTCAGGTTGGAAAATATCGGGTCGTTACATTTGGTATCAGAGTCGGAGGTTAAGCGAAAACCTTGGCTCTGGTGGGTGTACTCATTAAGGATAGGGTCAATCGTACCCTATAATGAGTTGAGTGTGTGTGTGTGTGTGTGCGTGTGTATATGAGAGAGCGTACTTGTTATTTTCTTATATAAAGATTTTAAGTGATTTCATATAAGATTATATTTTGATATATAAAGCAATATTTCACTTTAATAAATACTAAGAAAATTGACTGTTAAATTATTAAAATTAAATTAAGAAGTAATATAATACAACTAAACTGAGATTAAATAAAGATAAGTTTGAAATGGATTCAAACTAAAATTGAAATCTTGAATTGGAGAAGTATTTCGGGATAAGATGATAATGGATGGTTTTGATATGATAATCTTGGTTATTATCATAAGTGATTATTGTGTGTTGAAAATGTGCATTAATGAGTAAGCAAAATGAAGTAAATATTTAAGTAAAGTATGACTTATAAAATTGAAAATACCTAAATTGTGGAATCTTAAATTTAAATAAAAGAGACTTATTCCGAACAATGGGTTATTTGAAAATTTGATTTGAGTTTAAAACCCAAGGTGTTAAAATGTGAGGTATAATTTGGTAAGAAAATTAATATATACATATATATAAGTAAAAGTTGAATTCTTATGATTAAGTCAAATTTATAGGTTAGGGAGTCTCTCTAGAGTTCATTCTTCGAGAGAGATGGCTGAGAGTGAAGAATGGAAGGATAGATGCAGAGAGCAGAGAGCAACTAGACGTAGGGATCGAGAGGAAGAAAATCAAGAGTATGAAAAAGGGGTTAAGGAAAGAGCTAAACCAGGACCTCATGATAATGTCACCTGCTACAGATGTTTCAATAAAGGTCATTATGCGGCCAAGTGCAATAAGACAAGGAAAGAATTGAAGGGTACATTTCATCGGTTTCGCTCTGAGATCTCGTGCTTTAAGTGTCATAAGAAAGGACATTTCTTAAGTCATTGCCCGGAAGGGAGGAAGGCGAAGCGTAAACTAGTTGAACCGGTCAAGGAGTCGACTATTTGCTACCATTGTAAGAATATGGGACACATTGCTAGAAATTGTCCCGAAAGGCAGAAAAGGAGTAAAGCTATGGAACGTACTGTTGGAGGTGTGAAGGTTATCCAGATTGATGACAGGGTAGAAATATTTTGTGGTAAATGTTATAAGTGGGGACACCCTATTGAGAAGTGTATGTTCGGGCTTTGCCCTTTAGGGGGAAGTCCATAGAAAGGATTCTTGTAAGAATGTTATGGCTTTGATCTTTCCGAACCTTTAGGTAATAGAAAGGCAACAGGAGTTATGACTTCTGTAAGACTCTTATTTTGGATAGATGAAGGCAATGTTTGAACTACTAGTAAGTAGTTGATTAATGTATGGAACATTTTGTAGTAGTAAAACCTAATATAATGTTTTCTTTATCTATAGAGAGTTTAATCTAGGGATTAATTGTTTAAATATTGCATTTTGAATTTTTAAACAAGGATAATCTTATTTAAGAGGCTAATACAACATTGGGAAAGTTAACTCGAATTTATATAATTCAAGATAGTTTAAATTCAAGATTGAAATTGAATTAGTTCAAATTGAATCTGATTTGAATTAATTGGATTTGAGATTGAAGGTGTATAAGTCAAAAAAAAATTAAATGGAAAATTTTGGATTGGATTAAATTGAAATGATTTGAAACTGAAGTGGGTTCAATTGATATTAGATCAAATTGATTGGAATAATTTGAAATTATAATTAAAGTTGAACAAGTTTAAAATCAAATGGAATTTAATCTAAATATGGAAAGAGATTGAGAATTAATTTAACTTGACTTAGGAATAAATCAAGTGTAACGTCCCGGAATTTTTGACAATATCAATTTAATAATCTGTAGTTAAAATTAAATTGATATTCATAATCTGTTAATAATTACTCAGATAAATTTAATAATCTTCTTTAATAAATATTTAAATAGGTGATTTATCTTTTTAAAATAATAAATTGATTTCTATTTTCAATATAAATATATGGTTTATATTTTAAATAGATTGGTTTTGTTTTAAATTTAGAATAAATTCAATAAAATGTTTTATGGTTTAATAAAATGGACATCTTATTGTTAAAAATATAATTTCTTGAAAAATGATTTTAATTTAATAAAAAGAGATTTATAAAAATAATATTAATATTGTATTGACTTTTTAAATAAGTTTTAAATAACATTTGTAATTTTTAGTTCAAATTAAATTTCTATTTATAACTTAATTTGAAAATTGTTTGATTTTTGAATCTAGTTTGAATTTAAATTCTAAAGTATAAAGTTTTAAATTGTTTTAATTTTTATTTGTATAAATTTCATTTGTAAACATGATTTGTTTTCTTTTATAATTCATACACATATTCAAATTTAAATTAACATATTGAAACTAAGTTAATATATGCATTAGCTTGTAAATAAATACTAATTTCCCTTAAAGAAAATACATGTGTTAAATTAATGTGTAATCATATAGACAAGTGTCTCATTTTAGACAAGTGTTAGTTTTAGTTTTTAATTTTCTTTTATTTCCTAAAATCTGAAAATACCTTTTGTATAGCTTGCATTCTTCATTTCATATAACATCTTCATTCTTCTTTAATCAAATAAAGATCAGATCTGCATATACAATTCACCAAAACCACATTCAAATCCATCAATTTACATCTCCTCAAATCCAAATCTGCAATTCTGCATATAAAAGAATCCACAAATCTGCAAATTCCTCAAGCATAACTCTGTATGATTCAAAATCTGCATGTTCAAATCAAATCCACCTTCATTCAAATCTCAAATCAAAGAACCTGCATATCTCACTTCATTGCAAAATCAAAATAGAGACTCCTGCCTTTCTGTTTGAAACTGGGTTGATAGCATATGCATATAATTTGAGGATTTAGCCACTGCATTCTATCTGCATGTACTTGAGAAGCTAGCTACAGCATCATTCTTATCTGCATGCTAGCAAAAGAGTCAAGCTTGCACATGTTTGTTTCTGGAAAAATTCAACAGTGGTCTGCAAATTTCAAGTGATCAATAGGAGTTCTGCATGTTGTTTTCTGCAATTTAACAGGGGCCTGCATTCATAAATAAGGTGAGTAACATTTAAACTCTTTAGTTTTAAAAAAAAATAAGTTGCATGTTTTACTGAATGCAAATAATATTTTTGTGCTATCTATGGTTGTTGGTGTGGAAATGATTTATGATCATACTGTTTATATCATCTGTTCTGTTTTTGAATTTATTTCCAGGTAAAACTTTATTAACTACTCTTGCCTTTAAATCAGTTATCTGTTAAAAGAAAATGCAAAGTAAGGTTGTATTAGTTTCATAAGTTAATGTTTAAAAATGTCAAGAAGTTTAAAATATGAGTTGCCTCTGTAAAACAGAAAACATCATTGCATGTTATTTTTTTTTTTTTAAAAAAAAAAAAAGAACTCAATCAGAAAAATATGGTAATTTCAGTAATACAAATCAAACATATAAACTGAAACTTGGATTTTAAATTAAGTATCAGGATTTTTGAGTGCATGTGTCAGTTGCAGTCTGTTCTTGAACAAAATTATAAATCTGTGCAAATTCTATTGATCTTTGAATTGGAAAATTCTGAAATTCTTTTGAGTCGTTAAGTAAAGATTATAGATACCTAGAGAAATTTGAAATGATCATAATGATTGTTGGATTGTTGGCAGTTTGAAATTTTTGTGTATGAACCCTAGTTGAACAGGGGGTTAAAGGTTGGGTCAGTAAGAAGGCTTGGATGGATCGAGTGTTCTGGGTTTTGGGGTATGGGTAGTGGATGTGTAATGGAGTTCGTGGCAAAAGGGGGCAGGAGTCCGACGGTCGGAGCAGCGTGAAGTGGAAGTTTACAGGTTTTGAATAAACCTGTAAGTTGTTTTCAGGTTTTGAAAATTTGGGGTTTTCAAGCTAAATTTGAATGCTTGAATTTTTGTTCAACATGGTGTTGTAGTTAGGGTATTGAGTTTTTTTGAGGTTGTTGGATCATCACGAATGATCGGCAGATGTGGCGGCGATGAGTTTTCAGGTGAAACTCTGGTGATGTTGGGTTTGGGAATGTTCAGGGGAGATATTTGAATTGACTCGGAGCAAGTTGGTTAGTAACTCGAAGTGGGAGAGCATAAAACCCGAAGTAGAAATGGTTTTGTCTCGGGTTGAACTCTGCAGTTTTCCTGGTTTAAGATAAAAACTGTTTTGTTGTAAATCTGGGTTTTAAAAATTGTAAACTCTGTAGTTTTTAGGTTTTAAGAAAGTTTGAGTTTAAATCAAATTCAAGTTTGTATTTTAGATTCAAATTCAAGTTTGAATTTTTGAAATGAATTCAATTCCAGGTTTTTTTTAAAAACTGTTCTCTGTTTTTTTTAAAATCTGGGTTGAACTATTTAAATCTGCAGTTTTGGGTTTTGATTAAAATTTAAGAGTAAATTCAAATGCAAGTTTGACTTTCAGATTCAAATGTAAGTCCCGGTTTTTAAATTAAAATTGAAGTTTCAAGATTTAACTTAATCAACTATTTTAATTTGGGTAAAAAAATTGAAACTTTTTAATAATAATGTTTTTTTTTTTTAAAATATATGAATAGATTTAAGGATAATTTAAATCTGGAATTTAAAAGTTAAATTTGGATTTCAGGTTTAAATTTTAAAATAAGGTTTAATTTGAAGTTTTAAATTAAAGTGAAAACTTAGGTTATTAAAGGTTTGAAATGGAATTAACTTTAAAATTTTCATATAGTATTTGTTAGATTTGCAATTTAATTAAGTTTTAAATTTATTTAAAACTTCGATAAATTTGGAATTATCCTATTTTAAACTTGAATTTAAATTGAAATTTAAGGATAAGTTCAAAAAGTACTTTGTTTTGAATTAAATTGTTTTTAAAACATAATTAAGTTATGTTTATTTGAAAATTTAAAATCTGAATTATGTTTTAGAATTAATTAACAAGGTAATTAAGATTTGTTATTTAATTTAATTATTTAATTAAATTTGGAGTTAATAATTGATTAATGATTAATCAATTTGAAATTAAGATCATTAATTAAGTTATTAATTAATGATAAATGAATGATAATTATGTAATTAAGTTTTTAATTAAGGTTAATTAATTTAATAATTAACTTTAATTAATAAATGATTAAAATAATTTAATTGGTAATTAATTTAAGTTAATTACTTTAATAAAATAATTAGAGGATGGTTAATGAAGATCATTAACCATGATTATTTAATAATTAATTAATGTAGTTAATTTTTATAATTAATTAGATTAATTAATTTAATAATAATCAATTATAAATGGCTTAAGTATAATTACTTGATGAAGTAATTAAGAAATTAATTACTTGATGTAATTAATTTAATTGAATGAGATTGTTTAATTTAATTAATTAAGTTTAATTAATTTTAAACACTTGGGTTAAGGATAATTGCTTTATGTAATTAATGTTTTGGAAACTACTTAGTTAAGTAATTATTTGATAATTACAGATTGTAATTAAGGGATGTTAAGTATGAAGAAATTTGGATTAATTATTTAGTAATTAATCAAATAATTAATTAAGAAATTAAATTAAGGATAATTAATTTGGATTATTATAGTAATTGAGTTAGTTAATTACTGTGAGTAATTAATTTAAGAAATAATTAAGATCATTAATTATTTTAATTAATGATGTAATTAAGAATGATTAATTAGATTAATTAATCAATAATAGGTAATTAATTAATGTAATTAATTAAGGATTAAGATAATTAATTATGATTAATTAATTTAATTGAAGTAATTAAGGGTTAATTACTGTTTAGTGAGGATAATTAATTTGTGAAATTAACTAAGAATAATTACATGGATGTAATTAAGTAATTAATCAAGAGTGATTAATTAAAGTAATTTATGATTGATTAATTGATTTTAATCAATTAAATGATTAAGTAAGCAAGAAAATTTGGTAAAATAATTAATTTAATTTATTTTAAATTAATTATAGATGAAGGAATTAATTTAATTCATTTTAAATTAATTTGAGATATAGATAATTAATTTAATTCATTTTAAATTAATTATATGGTGATGAGTAAATCTTTGCTTATGGATGAATGGTTGATGATTGTCTTGGATGCTTAGTGATCTCAGTAATGAGATAAGTATGTTTGTGTGGTATGGAATGTATGGTTGCATTGTGATGATAACATAGGTTATCTATTGTGATGATATATGAGATATCTATTTGATATTGATGATGTGAATTACCTGTTATATGATAATGTTGATTTTCAGTTATGATTTAAGTTATCTATCTGTGTGTATATGGATACTGTAATTGAATTGTTTTAAACTTTAAAACAACTTGGACCTTAAAAGACACGCTTTGGATTTCGATGAGACCGGGATCGGGTTTCCATATTTGGATATCCGAAAACCACATCGTTTCCAAATAACGTTAGGTCGTGAATCTAAGTGGAGCTTTATGAAGACTCGAGGTGTAAGGACTATGAGTCATTATAACTCTGTGGGTGATTCCGTAATGAGTTGACGGAATTAGTCCTTATAGATTCGAGATGGTGAATCAGAGTGCAAGGGTTATTGTCGTTAACTCTGAGGGTGATTCCAAAATGAGTGTAACGAGATAATGCCTTCGGTTTCGTTCGAACCCGGAACGAACTTGTATGGATTGAATGCTTTCAGAACATCGTCAGGTGGACGATGAGCATTCTAAGTGATATGTCCTATAAAGGTAATCGTAGCCTCAAGCCTCATCAACCGGGAATGGCTAAAACAGGGGAGGTGCAGCAAAGCTTCGTGGGTAGCCCCCACTTGAGAGTAAGATTTTCCCCTGTCTAGAGGTCCCTTTTATTTCGGCTGTGTGGGACGGTTTAGTAGCTACAACCGTCGGGGTTGTCTTATTTGGAACTGTTCAGTAAGGAACGGGTCCGGCTTTGTGTTGCAGGGGAGTTAGGGTGGCTCCTCGGTACGGTGATCTAGGCCACGTACTGTGACGGGCGGTACCCCAGTAGCCCTGCCATTGTATGGAATCCAAAATCCAATAAGTGCCGTACGAATTAGTTGTGCCCAACTATGTTGGAATGTGAGATGTAAGCATTTCAGCTATTTCTGTATTTTACTTGAAAACCCTAGACACTATTATAATATCACAGGATTTCCTATTAAATGTTTTGGTTAGCGTAAGGTAAAAACTTTTCCATGTTTATGTGTGGGAAGTCTTACGTGATACCTTTCTTTTCAAAGGTTTTTAAAAGTTAAGCAACTTTAACCTGTTACTCACACCAGACCCATGTCTGACCCGGAGTTTATTTTTGTTTTTCATAAACTCTTGGGTACTCAAATTTTTATGAGTAGTCAAGGGATTCAGGTTAGAATTCTGGATTAGCTTTGACGATTTGTGGAGGAGCAATGGAGCAGGAGGCTTCTGCGTATAGCTATTGAGTATTCCGCTGTGTGTTCTCTGAGTTGTTGTATTGAGTTGTATAACTAGACAGGTGTCTATAACTGTCTAGTATGAGTTGATTATGCTGTGTATCTCTGATGTATATGATACTATGTAAAGTATTATGTTATTAATATATATAATTTATTCGTTCCGCTGTGTTAGATTCTGATGTTGTTTCTTTCTTCTCTTCTTCTTTCTTCTTCTATCCCTTTCTTTCTTCATTCATGACGCGATTTTCTGGGAGTGAAATTCGGGTCGTGACATTGTGGTATCAGAGCTTTAGGTTGAGCGAATACCTAGGCTCTGAAGTGTATCTTTCTTTAGGGAGCGTTAGGTTGAGCGAATACCTAGGCTCTATAGTGGTGTCTTTCTTGAGAGAGCGTATTTGTAATTTTTATATATCATATATATATATTTATTTCTACCTATCTGTTGGGTTACCTGTTCAGGTTTTCCAATTTGAGTTATAAAGGTAGATGGGGTAGTAGTGTGTGTAACACGACTACCATTGGTTGGAGTTTGAATGTTTGAGGTTGGAAGTGTTCTGTTGAGACTGTAGACCTAATATCGTCTCGAGTAAATTCTGTAGTGATGTAGAACTTCATTGATCTCTGAAGGAAACCTGTTAGGGTTCGGAGTTTATTTTTGAGATTGGATGAGTATTGTTTGGATCTGTTGACTTGGCAAAAGTAAGTGATGGTATTTTGTATACCTCAGGAAGTAGTAGCTGCGTGATGAGATGCAGTGAATATGGATGTTCCCGAAGATGTTTTCTTTGGAACAAGTTAGGAAGTGAGTCTGCTTCAGTAGTGTGGCTGTGTTCAGCTTGAGTTTTTGTTTGTTTTGAAGTCCGAGTTTCTCGGAGAGCTTTGTTTTGGAATTCTTTGGCATCTGTGGCAGCAGTGTAGTTTGGAATGTTCTCGGTGTTGGCAAGAGATCTTTTGGTTTAGCAGTTTTTCTGAAGTGGAGTTCAGAAGCAGTTAAGTGAACCCGTTTCTTCGATGGGTTGGCTTGTTGTGAGTAAGCTGTTCTTTTTGGGTTAAGGGAGAATAGTTTTACTTGGATTTGATTTGGGTGGTTCGCAAAAGTGACTTGCGATTGTTTGATAGTTCTCTTGGGTTATCTGAGTTTTTCTGGATGTTTTCAAGAAGTCAGAATTTGGTTCCAGGAGATTGAGTTGGTGTAGCAACCTGGAGTTTTGGAGGAACTTCTGAGTTTTTATTATGGATTTGTTGAACCATATTCTGGGGGGTGATGTCCTGTTTGTGCTTGTGTTCTTCTTCAGCATTCTCTTCTATGTCGGATCAGAGTTGAGCAGCGGAAGCAGTTGGGAAGTGTATCTGTTTTTCTTTGCCCGGACAGGAGAAGAGTGTTGTTGATTCTCTGATGTTGAGGAGAGTTGAGTTTGAGTTCTTGGTTTTGGTTGATCTTGAGGAGATCATTTTGTTGAGTTGTTTGGTCTAGTTTGTTTCTAGAAGCATCAGCGAAGGTTGAGCTGATTGATAGGCTGTAGGTAGCCCATGATCGTTTGGAGGGTTTTGTGGATAAGAGTCGGAGGGATTTGAACTCTGAAGTCGGAGATTTAATTTTGGATAAGTTTTCTCCGATCAAAAGTGAGCTATAAGTTTGGGTGAGTCTGAGAAGTTAGTTCTGAAGTGATTTTGGATCTTTTCTGTGATCTTGGAGAGTAAGTGATTGATCTACAAGATTGGCTGGCCAGTTTGGATAACTGGGATTCGATGAGTTTCACGTATATCTGAGGGAGTAGGTGTATGGTTTATCTCTGGTTGTGGAACCAGCAGTTCTGGAGTTTTGATTGTTAAGTCAGACTCGTCTGTAGTCTGATATCTTGTCTAGTGTTTAGATATAGTTGTATAGGAGCTTTGTAGCTTCATGGTATTGTTTGTTTGGATTTTCTAGAGCGAGTGTCCCGGTGGATATATATATACACACTGGGGAAACTCGATAAGATTTTATCCAGAATTTGTCTGGATAATTAGATTTGTTTGATTGGTTGAATTGGTTGTTTGGTTGTTAGCATATGTTGATATATGCATGTGTTTAAAATTAAAATATAATAAGATTATTAAATTACCTTTGTTTTAAATTTCGAGGACGAAATTCTTTTAAGGGGGAAGGATTGTAACGTCCCGGAATTTTTGACAATATCAATTTAATAATCTGTAGTTAAAATTAAATTGATATTCATAATCTGTTAATAATTACTCAGATAAATTTAATAATCTTCTTTAATAAATATTTAAATAGGTGATTTATCTTTTTAAAATAATAAATTGATTTCTATTTTCAATATAAATATATGGTTTATATTTTAAATAGATTGGTTTTGTTTTAAATTTAGAATAAATTCAATAAAATGTTTTATGGTTTAATAAAATGGACATCTTATTGTTAAAAATATAATTTCTTGAAAAATGATTTTAATTTAATAAAAAGAGATTTATAAAAATAATATTAATATTGTATTGACTTTTTAAATAAGTTTTAAATAACATTTGTAATTTTTAGTTCAAATTAAATTTCTATTTATAACTTAATTTGAAAATTGTTTGATTTTTGAATCTAGTTTGAATTTAAATTCTAAAGTATAAAGTTTTAAATTGTTTTAATTTTTATTTGTATAAATTTCATTTGTAAACATGATTTGTTTTCTTTTATAATTCATACACATATTCAAATTTAAATTAACATATTGAAACTAAGTTAATATATGCATTAGCTTGTAAATAAATACTAATTTCCCTTAAAGAAAATACATGTGTTAAATTAATGTGTAATCATATAGACAAGTGTCTCATTTTAGACAAGTGTTAGTTTTAGTTTTTAATTTTCTTTTATTTCCTAAAATCTGAAAATACCTTTTGTATAGCTTGCATTCTTCATTTCATATAACATCTTCATTCTTCTTTAATCAAATAAAGATCAGATCTGCATATACAATTCACCAAAACCACATTCAAATCCATCAATTTACATCTCCTCAAATCCAAATCTGCAATTCTGCATATAAAAGAATCCACAAATCTGCAAATTCCTCAAGCATAACTCTGTATGATTCAAAATCTGCATGTTCAAATCAAATCCACCTTCATTCAAATCTCAAATCAAAGAACCTGCATATCTCACTTCATTGCAAAATCAAAATAGAGACTCCTGCCTTTCTGTTTGAAACTGGGTTGATAGCATATGCATATAATTTGAGGATTTAGCCACTGCATTCTATCTGCATGTACTTGAGAAGCTAGCTACAGCATCATTCTTATCTGCATGCTAGCAAAAGAGTCAAGCTTGCACATGTTTGTTTCTGGAAAAATTCAACAGTGGTCTGCAAATTTCAAGTGATCAATAGGAGTTCTGCATGTTGTTTTCTGCAATTTAACAGGGGCCTGCATTCATAAATAAGGTGAGTAACATTTAAACTCTTTAGTTTTAAAAAAAAATAAGTTGCATGTTTTACTGAATGCAAATAATATTTTTGTGCTATCTATGGTTGTTGGTGTGGAAATGATTTATGATCATACTGTTTATATCATCTGTTCTGTTTTTGAATTTATTTCCAGGTAAAACTTTATTAACTACTCTTGCCTTTAAATCAGTTATCTGTTAAAAGAAAATGCAAAGTAAGGTTGTATTAGTTTCATAAGTTAATGTTTAAAAATGTCAAGAAGTTTAAAATATGAGTTGCCTCTGTAAAACAGAAAACATCATTGCATGTTATTTTTTTTTTTAAAAAAAAAAAAAAGAACTCAATCAGAAAAATATGGTAATTTCAGTAATACAAATCAAACATATAAACTGAAACTTGGATTTTAAATTAAGTATCAGGATTTTTGAGTGCATGTGTCAGTTGCAGTCTGTTCTTGAACAAAATTATAAATCTGTGCAAATTCTATTGATCTTTGAATTGGAAAATTCTGAAATTCTTTTGAGTCGTTAAGTAAAGATTATAGATACCTAGAGAAATTTGAAATGATCATAATGATTGTTGGATTGTTGGCAGTTTGAAATTTTTGTGTATGAACCCTAGTTGAACAGGGGGTTAAAGGTTGGGTCAGTAAGAAGGCTTGGATGGATCGAGTGTTCTGGGTTTTGGGGTATGGGTAGTGGATGTGTAATGGAGTTCGTGGCAAAAGGGGGCAGGAGTCCGATGGTCGGAGCAGCGTGAAGTGGAAGTTTACAGGTTTTGAATAAACCTGTAAGTTGTTTTCAGGTTTTGAAAATTTGGGGTTTTCAAGCTAAATTTGAATGCTTGAATTTTTGTTCAACATGGTGTTGTAGTTAGGGTATTGAGTTTTTTTGAGGTTGTTGGATCATCACGAATGATCGGCAGATGTGGCGGCGATGAGTTTTCAGGTGAAACTCTGGTGATGTTGGGTTTGGGAATGTTCAGGGGAGATATTTGAATTGACTCGGAGCAAGTTGGTTAGTAACTCGAAGTGGGAGAGCATAAAACCCGAAGTAGAAATGGTTTTGTCTCGGGTTGAACTCTGCAGTTTTCCTGGTTTAAGATAAAAACTGTTTTGTTGTAAATCTGGGTTTTAAAAATTGTAAACTCTGTAGTTTTTAGGTTTTAAGAAAGTTTGAGTTTAAATCAAATTCAAGTTTGTATTTTAGATTCAAATTCAAGTTTGAATTTTTGAAATGAATTCAATTCCAGGTTTTTTTTAAAAACTGTTCTCTGTTTTTTTTAAAATCTGGGTTGAACTATTTAAATCTGCAGTTTTGGGTTTTGATTAAAATTTAAGAGTAAATTCAAATGCAAGTTTGACTTTCAGATTCAAATGTAAGTCCCGGTTTTTAAATTAAAATTGAAGTTTCAAGATTTAACTTAATCAACTATTTTAATTTGGGTAAAAAAATTGAAACTTTTTAATAATAATGTTTTTTTTTTTAAAAATATATGAATAGATTTAAGGATAATTTAAATCTGGAATTTAAAAGTTAAATTTGGATTTCAGGTTTAAATTTTAAAATAAGGTTTAATTTGAAGTTTTAAATTAAAGTGAAAACTTAGGTTATTAAAGGTTTGAAATGGAATTAACTTTAAAATTTTCATATAGTATTTGTTAGATTTGCAATTTAATTAAGTTTTAAATTTATTTAAAACTTCGATAAATTTGGAATTATCCTATTTTAAACTTGAATTTAAATTGAAATTTAAGGATAAGTTCAAAAAGTACTTTGTTTTGAATTAAATTGTTTTTAAAACATAATTAAGTTATGTTTATTTGAAAATTTAAAATCTGAATTATGTTTTAGAATTAATTAACAAGGTAATTAAGATTTGTTATTTAATTTAATTATTTAATTAAATTTGGAGTTAATAATTGATTAATGATTAATCAATTTGAAATTAAGATCATTAATTAAGTTATTAATTAATGATAAATGAATGATAATTATGTAATTAAGTTTTTAATTAAGGTTAATTAATTTAATAATTAACTTTAATTAATAAATGATTAAAATAATTTAATTGGTAATTAATTTAAGTTAATTACTTTAATAAAATAATTAGAGGATGGTTAATGAAGATCATTAACCATGATTATTTAATAATTAATTAATGTAGTTAATTTTTATAATTAATTAGATTAATTAATTTAATAATAATCAATTATAAATGGCTTAAGTATAATTACTTGATGAAGTAATTAAGAAATTAATTACTTGATGTAATTAATTTAATTGAATGAGATTGTTTAATTTAATTAATTAAGTTTAATTAATTTTAAACACTTGGGTTAAGGATAATTGCTTTATGTAATTAATGTTTTGGAAACTACTTAGTTAAGTAATTATTTGATAATTACAGATTGTAATTAAGGGATGTTAAGTATGAAGAAATTTGGATTAATTATTTAGTAATTAATCAAATAATTAATTAAGAAATTAAATTAAGGATAATTAATTTGGATTATTATAGTAATTGAGTTAGTTAATTACTGTGAGTAATTAATTTAAGAAATAATTAAGATCATTAATTATTTTAATTAATGATGTAATTAAGAATGATTAATTAGATTAATTAATCAATAATAGGTAATTAATTAATGTAATTAATTAAGGATTAAGATAATTAATTATGATTAATTAATTTAATTGAAGTAATTAAGGGTTAATTACTGTTTAGTGAGGATAATTAATTTGTGAAATTAACTAAGAATAATTACATGGATGTAATTAAGTAATTAATCAAGAGTGATTAATTAAAGTAATTTATGATTGATTAATTGATTTTAATCAATTAAATGATTAAGTAAGCAAGAAAATTTGGTAAAATAATTAATTTAATTTATTTTAAATTAATTATAGATGAAGGAATTAATTTAATTCATTTTAAATTAATTTGAGATATAGATAATTAATTTAATTCATTTTAAATTAATTATATGGTGATGAGTAAATCTTTGCTTATGGATGAATGGTTGATGATTGTCTTGGATGCTTAGTGATCTCAGTAATGAGATAAGTATGTTTGTGTGGTATGGAATGTATGGTTGCATTGTGATGATAACATAGGTTATCTATTGTGATGATATATGAGATATCTATTTGATATTGATGATGTGAATTACCTGTTATATGATAATGTTGATTTTCAGTTATGATTTAAGTTATCTATCTGTGTGTATATGGATACTGTAATTGAATTGTTTTAAACTTTAAAACAACTTGGACCTTAAAAGACACGCTTTGGATTTCGATGAGACCGGGATCGGGTTTCCATATTTGGATATCCGAAAACCACATCGTTTCCAAATAACGTTAGGTCGTGAATCTAAGTGGAGCTTTATGAAGACTCGAGGTGTAAGGACTATGAGTCATTATAACTCTGTGGGTGATTCCGTAATGAGTTGACGGAATTAGTCCTTATAGATTCGAGATGGTGAATCAGAGTGCAAGGGTTATTGTCGTTAACTCTGAGGGTGATTCCAAAATGAGTGTAACGAGATAATGCCTTCGGTTTCGTTCGAACCCGGAACGAACTTGTATGGATTGAATGCTTTCAGAACATCGTCAGGTGGACGATGAGCATTCTAAGTGATATGTCCTATAAAGGTAATCGTAGCCTCAAGCCTCATCAACCGGGAATGGCTAAAACAGGGGAGGTGCAGCAAAGCTTCGTGGGTAGCCCCCACTTGAGAGTAAGATTTTCCCCTGTCTAGAGGTCCCTTTTATTTCGGCTGTGTGGGACGGTTTAGTAGCTACAACCGTCGGGGTTGTCTTATTTGGAACTGTTCAGTAAGGAACGGGTCCGGCTTTGTGTTGCAGGGGAGTTAGGGTGGCTCCTCGGTACGGTGATCTAGGCCACGTACTGTGACGGGCGGTACCCCAGTAGCCCTGCCATTGTATGGAATCCAAAATCCAATAAGTGCCGTACGAATTAGTTGTGCCCAACTATGTTGGAATGTGAGATGTAAGCATTTCAGCTATTTCTGTATTTTACTTGAAAACCCTAGACACTATTATAATATCACAGGATTTCCTATTAAATGTTTTGGTTAGCGTAAGGTAAAAACTTTTCCATGTTTATGTGTGGGAAGTCTTACGTGATACCTTTCTTTTCAAAGGTTTTTAAAAGTTAAGCAACTTTAACCTGTTACTCACACCAGACCCATGTCTGACCCGGAGTTTATTTTTGTTTTTCATAAACTCTTGGGTACTCAAATTTTTATGAGTAGTCAAGGGATTCAGGTTAGAATTCTGGATTAGCTTTGACGATTTGTGGAGGAGCAATGGAGCAGGAGGCTTCTGCGTATAGCTATTGAGTATTCCGCTGTGTGTTCTCTGAGTTGTTGTATTGAGTTGTATAACTAGACAGGTGTCTATAACTGTCTAGTATGAGTTGATTATGCTGTGTATCTCTGATGTATATGATACTATGTAAAGTATTATGTTATTAATATATATAATTTATTCGTTCCGCTGTGTTAGATTCTGATGTTGTTTCTTTCTTCTCTTCTTCTTTCTTCTTCTATCCCTTTCTTTCTTCATTCATGACGCGATTTTCTGGGAGTGAAATTCGGGTCGTGACATCAAGTCCAATAGAAACTGAAGTTATTTAAAATTGGAATTGGGTCAATTTAAATGGAAGTGGAAATTTAAATTGAATTAATGAGAATGGAGGTTGGGAATTGAACAGTCTTGACTCTAGACTATCTTCAATATAAATTGTTTTAATATAAACTTATTTTTCTAGGCTATTTAATATATACAACTTTTCTTTCTTAAAAAGCCAAATTATTTTATACTTGGTTTACAATTATTTTTGGAGCTATTTAACCATTTTTCAACTGTTTTATAAACTAATTACTATTTTTCAACTATTTCATAAATTAATTGCTATTTTACAAGTATTTTGCAATTATCTAAGATTTCTATAACTATTTAACTATTTAGTTATTTCTCAACTATTTTACAGTTAGTTACCTATTTTATAGCTATTTTGCAAACAAATAATTATTTTTCAACTACTTATCTATTTTTCAATTTTCAAGCTATTTTCTAAACATAAACTGGGGAGTTCAAACTGTTATGGATTTAATACCCAACTGAGATAAGAATTGAAGTGATAATTCAATGGAATTGAGACAAATGTAACTAAGTGAATGAATATTCAAGTGAAGGAGAATAGAAATGGGACTGTTTTTGCTAATAATCAATGAAGTTAAATACGTAGGATGCACGTATATTATTCTATTCGCATAATGATTTGATCCAGATTCGAGCATAAAATTTCGAGATAGTTTATCGATCCGAGTTGGGATTTTTTTACTCGATTTTCGACGGCGAACCTGGATATGAATTGTTGATTGGTTCTGGATGTTCTCTATCATAGTTATAACTATGCAAGGAGAATGACGGTTTCTAATCAAGAAATTAGATCTGTGTCCGCACTAGGAAGTCGGTGAACGATACTAGTTCGGAAGTGTTGGTGATCGAGTGAGCGATCAGATTGGTATAGCGTACGAATGTTATGTGTACATCGTACAGATTTGAATGGAATTGATATTGGAAAGAATAATCAAATTTGAATACTTGATTTTGAATAAACAGAGTTATATATCTTTGTTATATGTAACAATCCTGAATTTTAAACAATTTAAATTGAAAATATTTAATTTATTTTAAATATTCGAATGATGATTGACTTGAATTTCAAATTTTCAGGATAAATTGGCGATTAGATTTTAGAATTTAATCTATTTAAGTTGAATAAAATTTGAATTTGACTTTGGAGTTGAATTGAATATTGAATTTGTATTTAAAATTCGAACTAATGACTTAGGAAAATAATTTGGATTTAAGAATTTTTATTTATGTAAATTAATATAAATTGATATTTGATAGTTGAACTTTAAAACGTTTTTATATCTATGAAATTTACTAAAGAAAATATATACAAAACAAATTGAATTTAAAAATGAAAAAAATAATATAAAATAACAAAAGCAATAAAAAAATAAGTGAAATAAAATAAGAAACAAAAAAAAATTTATGAAGCATTGTACAAATTAATAAATGCAGCCACCCTAACCAAATCATCTCAGCCGAAATTCAAGGCAAGAAACAAGTTATTTGTGTACAAAATAAATTAAACAAAGGAAAGAAAATCTTTTCACCGACAACCCAATCTTTTAATCACGCCTTTAATTTAGCCTAAAATCACGTAACCATCATAATTAAAGGCATGGCCGTGTTATTTCAAGTATGTACCCGATCCCCTCATTTTAGTTAAAACCCTATACCCATTTCCTCCTCTACCCCATTCATTCGAAACCCCTCCTTTTCATTAAAAAAAAACATACGAAAAAAAAATGGCGGCCTCTCTCTGAAACTCGTTCGTTCCTCTTTGCAAACAAATTAGGGCTTTTCAAAATCAGAGT
The DNA here is from genome assembly GCA_030765085.1 of Allium cepa. Classification (NCBI taxonomy): domain Eukaryota; kingdom Viridiplantae; phylum Streptophyta; class Magnoliopsida; order Asparagales; family Amaryllidaceae; genus Allium; species Allium cepa. The sequence goes on along the minus strand of CM060937.1, from coordinate 769,750,652 downwards.
GCCACGATTTGGATTATCTTGATCGAACGAAGCCTCGTCAGACGATGGTCTTCTTGTAGCTTACATCGTTTGCCTCGATTCGTAAAAAAGGTGAGTGATTTTATATCACTCACATCTAATTTAAAGTCTAATGTTTACTAGTTTGTTCTAATTCGTGAATTTCGTTGCTTGATTTCTGGGCTATCATCGCTTTGAATTTTTCTGATGATTTTGTTTGTATTAGGCTTCGGCCATTCGATTTTGTGTTGATGCTTGAGATGATTTTACTGTGATGATTTTTTTTTTCTAATCTTGTACAACCTGATACTTGATATACATGGGTTTGAGCTGTTCGATTCTTGACAATCTTGTCTCTGACTCGTTAGACCTATTTTTTTTTATCATGGTTTAGATTTGGTTCGATTTCTTGAATATTTAGCTTCGGCCATGCTTGGTCATCACGTCACTGTTGAAATTCGTGGCCACCACGGTTTGAATTGCATTTTACTTTGGTCATATAATTTTCGTGTATGTGTTTTGTGTATTAGTTGCTAGTAATCTGAGATCTGAAATTTCTGTATTATTCACATACATATAGAGATTTCATTAGCGTATAATGTCATGATCCAAATTCTAGCGTTCGAAAATCGACATCCGTACTCCACTTGTACCTGAATGCCGCAGATCCAAACGTCGAAATTCGAGTCATGCCGGAGCTTATAACACATTAAGTACAACACAACGGAAGAAACAGAATATATCAATATACAACATTTGATACAATATCAGATACAACAGAATGATAGAATGAATATACATCAGGGATATGATACAAGACAATAGCAGCGGAAAGGAAAAAAAACAACACTAACAGTGGAACAAAAATCTCCAATATAGTCTTCAAGAAAGAACTCCAACTTCAAAACACCAATCCAGCAATAGCTCGAACTCCCAATCACGATGCACAAAGACAAGCAAGTCTCGCCCGCAAAGGATTGCCAAATCCTAGGCTGAAAGCTATCGAATCTACACCTCCTATTGATTATCTGAAAAACCCAACTCTAGACTGCCCGTGTGGGAAAATAGTGGGCACCCAGAGTTTAGGAAAGGAACAATAAACTCTAGGTCAGTCATGAGACTGGTATGAGCAAACAAAAGTATTTAGTCTTTTAAAATAGACAACAAGAAAATTTTAAAATAAATCCGCAATGATCTTTAGAAAATGAAACTACCATAAGGCCTCCCGCCACACACACAATGCAATCGCACACTTGGGGGAGATTTCCCCTTATGATAGTCAAATATGCTTACTACGAGAAAATTCTTTGATATTATTACTAGTGCATAGTGGAAAAATCTTTCGAAAGTATAATATAAATCCTAGCCAGCATAGGTACCATGATGCTATGCCTACTATAGCTACCATGTTAAATGACAGGTTCTACAACTAAAACCGTACAAGGCTCGTATTTGAAGAATGGATTTCCAACAAATGGTCAGGCTAAGGAACTTCCTACTGCCACATGGGATCGCCTCTGGCGGGACGTCCCGAGAACCTAACGTTACGGTTAGATCTCTGCCAACACAAGGCCGGGTAACCTCTGTAACTAGGTAACTACTACACGAGCATGCCATCCCCCGGTCCTTTGGGACCTTTATCCGAGGTACCTCTAATCCAACAACCACAAAGCAATCAAAAAGTAATAGATCTGCAGTATCCACATGAGTAAGCATCTGGGCTCCATACCATGATACCACCCTTTACCAGAAGGGAATGGCACACCCTAAAGGGCGCGACCCTCATAACCTTGTCGCATCTTTCCTGTTTCGACCATTTCCGGGGTGTGAGGTCCTGATGCAGTCTCGTCCACAAAGCTACGCTTTATACAAAAGCCATGCTTTGATCACAAATGATCAACAAATGATCATCAACACACAGCAGCACTCAGCATGCCACACTACCAAATTTGGGAGTATATCACTGATAAATATCAACTACATAACCTCTGAGCTTGTACATCTCAGAAAAGGGTGTTAAGCTAAGAGAATAAATTCTCCACCACCAAGCAGAAATGTATTTGACAGAGATCAGTTTAATATCTCAAAGTGTAGTGTCAGACATACAACCATACAAGTCTGTTCCGGGTTCGAACAGAACTGAAGGCACTTCCGAAGAAGCCCTTGTAAATCCGGGTATCCACAATCCCGACCGGACTTCCCATCACATAGGGAGAACTCTATACCGAAGCAACTCAGTGCAGGGTCAATCGACAGGTTATCCTATCGCTCTTGAAGATACCCGGTCTTCAACACCGGTCTTCAAATGCAATCCATAACGACGTATCACTATTCGGAATGGGTTATATGACACAAGGTCCTCTCCCGGCTTAACCGAATAGCGAGCGCGATATTTAAAACATATGGATATGGGATTTTAGTTAAGTCACAACTTATAAAACCCAAAAACCTTTCTTTTAAACGGTTAAACAAATTACCATTCTAAATCTTTAAACAAAAAGATTTATTCCACAAAGTTCACTCAGTTTCACAAAGATCTATTTGTAGATTTCCAAAAACAATTTCCATTTCAACTGGATTAACTCATTTAAATCTTTAAATTAAAGATTTCATTTATAGCTTCCAACCCATTTCCAAAGTTTTATCTATAACTTGGAGAACCATTTTATTTTAGATTTGAATTCCTTTTAACACCCATTGGAAATTCATTTCTTATGTGAAAGCTCTTATTATTTGAAAACAAATAGTTTTCGTTTTGGAAAAAATCCGATTTCATCTATACAAGTTAAACCTTTGGGTTAAATTTAAATTCCCAAACCAACACTTTTAAAAATGGTTTTAAAAAAAAAACCAATATAAACATATTTATAAGTTAAATAACCTTTTTAAACCATAATTTCCAAATCATAGAATTCAATTTCAAATATTGAATTCAAATTTAAATTAAATTATTTAAATTCCAAAACTCAATCAAGTTATTCAAAATTAACTTTTATTTTTGAAATTCACTTTTCAAAAGCTTCAATTCCAAAACTATTTTGGACTCAAAAATTAAATCTTTAAAACTATTTCAAAATCTGTGACTTAACCCATTTCCCCGAGCAATCCATATTTGTGTGTGTATAAGTGTGGTCCAGGGGTTTTACATAATAAAAGTGCCCCACCATCAATCAGCACAGATTCAAATATAGCAATATATTTAATAAGCGGTATAAACTATAACGCTTATATTTGATAAGCGGTACCAACCAATTATAACGCTTATCATTCATTCAGCGATCACAGGTATATATCATAGATAATAAATTACAGTAAACATAGCTCAAATCAAAACAGAGCATCACAATCAGGGATATCAAACAATCCAATCATCCAATCGAATCCAAACATACATAAGTAAGGTCGGTTAATTATCTGATTAATTCAGATCCGATTAATTACTTATGAATTACTAATCCTGGTTACTTAATATAAATTTATAACAATCATTTTGATCAATTTTTCTTTAATCAATTACTAATTAACAATTAATAATAAATTAATTAACCTTTAATTTTAATTCATCAACCTTAAATTATTAAATAATTTATCTTAACTTATTTAATTCATCATTTCATTTATCATCTTCCAATTAATCATATTAATTAGTTATCTTTAAATGAATTATTGTTTGATCACTTAGTTAATCAACTTTAAGTTATCAATTTATTACTTTTAATTAAGTAATTTACCTCTAAGCAATTAATTACCTTACCTTAAGGATTAATTATCTTTTAATTTATAAGTGATCATCTAAATCAATCATAATTTGTAATTACTAATTTAATTACATTGAGTTATTATACTATTTTAATCAATTATTCTTGATTACTTTTATTAAGTAACTATCCTTAAGTAATCAATTATTATTTGCAAACATCAATTAAGGAATTAATTAACTATATTTTATTTCATTAACCTCAAATTTATTAGCCTTAATTGAATCGCCAAAAAGTGATTATCTCTTTAAATCAACTACTTTAAAACATTTAATCCTTAAATCTTTACTCTTTGAAACAAAGTCTATTTTTTCATAAGTCAACTTGAGACTTTAAAGTCGAGTAACAAATTTTTAAACCTCATCATTTTCTCCTTCTTTTAAATTTATTTAATTTCTTAATTAAAACTTGAACTCGATTAGCTTTAAAATAATTACTCCAAACTTGATCCCACAGCTAAGTCAAAACATTTATTTTTCCTCAATGATGGATGGAAAAAGTTTCAGCTTGATTTAATTAAATTTGGATAAAAGCTTGTTTTATTTTTTAAATTTTGAACGGTAAAAAAAAAAAAATTACAACCCTGAGGTGACTCGAGTTCTTACCCGAGCTAGATGCCACTTTCCCCGGAGTTAGCGTCGAGCCTCCCTCTTTTTTTTTCTCTCTTTTTTTTAAAACCTGACACACTGATTTACTCGCGCAACGCCACGATATCGAACACGAGCCCAAAGCAAGTTTCCCCGATCCAAACCCTTATTTACTTCGAGACAATCTCGAGATGACTTCTTCTTCCCCAACTTCAACAACCCAGATACACGATCCCACGCGTGCACGTGTACACTGACTACGCTCGCCTCCGATCACTGTCGTGATCACTAGCAAGTCAACAACAATGCTCTCGATCCTCGCGACCCCCCAAACTCGTGAAAAAATCAATCAATCAAAATCCAAAGTTTGAAACCTGACAAGATGAAACTCAACAAACGAAAATGTCACGCATCACCACCACCGTCGATCTGACGCCCCTCCACTGCATCCAAAACCCTCGCCGAAGTTCACTGCACCGATCCCCCCAGGTGTGGTAGCACTCGATCCTCCCCTGCCCGCGTACGAACCCAAGAATTACTCCGACCAAACTGGGCATTAAAACCCTAAATTACTGCCGCAACATCACTGCTATGGTTAATAAAAACCCAGAGCATTTTTCCCATGTTTTCTTAGACCATCCCCCTTCCCTAGTGACGAACACGGCCTCTAGTTCGTCGTTGATGAAGGAGAATTGGCGAAAACGAATTTCCAGTATACCCCAAATTCTTCCCTCGAAACAAAACTAAATTTTATGATTTTTGTTTTAAAATTCATCACTCGAAAGATTGAACCAGGTTATATAACCAATGCAAGAAATCATGGATATTAAAGTTCTTGATTTTGTTGGATTATTACTGCTATTTATGAATTTGAAATAAATACTCAACAGAAACCCTTGCAATTATTTTCAAAAATACCCTCGAACTCGTATGATCATTATCCATTTGGAGGTCCTAACCTACATTTGTTCGTATGAAGAGCAAATGATATTTTTTTCTTCTTTCACCTAGGTCTGAACTTGTCGCACAGAGCATAAACATATGCATACATATCCAGATGGTGTATATAGCCTAATTCAACTGTATTCAAGTTGAATACACCCAGACAAACACACATACAACGTCACAGCACAGAAATGTCACATGCATCATAACCAAAGGATAATGGGTGGAAAGTTTGCTCACAAGCATGAAAACAGAGAAGCAATTAACAACAGAGTTTTATATATATGCATCAGATAAAAAAGGATGAAGGATTGCTCACAGTGGATGGTTTAAAAGCAGAGCATGGAATGGAACTTGGATTTGAACTTTTGATCAGTGGCTTTGAAACTGAGCATTTTGATTTTGAAAACCTTTATCTTTGATCTGATACTTGATATTCACATTGAGTTGAACCTTTGCATTTGATTTGTTTTTAAACTTTGCTGGAAATAATTGATGGTTTCGGTGGTTTAAATCCTTGTTTCCTTAATGTTTAACAAACTCAATTTATTTTTATTTTTTTAAAGAAAACTTTACTTGCCTTGATGTTTTTGAGTTTCCTAGTTGCTGTATGAATCCCCAGACTTTGATTTAAATCTTGATTTGAGATTTCTTTTTAGTTTGCTTTCAGATCTGTTGCTGTTGAATACTTTGTTTTGTTTGAACTGGCAAACTGGAAGATGATCTGAAGCTTTTGAGTTTGAGGTGATTTTTTTTTCCAGCTTGAGGATTACCAGGTTGCACTTGAAACAGACTTTTATATTGGGATGCTTTGATTTCAAGCTACTGATACTTGTCTCAGGTTGAAGATTAAATTGATCTCCCAGGTTGAAAGCTTTAACCTGCTATGTGTTTTCAGTTTTTTTTATTTATTTAAACTGTGCTTTCCATTTCGAATTGAGACAAGATGAGCTTGATGAATATGGACTGAAACAGGTTCAGCTTTATGATGTTGAAATGTGTGAGGCAAATCTCTTTTCTACTATTTCGTTTAGATTTTCCAAGATGTGATATGATTACTTATGGGGAGATGTATAGTTTCTTGTAATTTTAAATTTCAATATTTTAAAAAAAGGCAATGATGTCATTTTGTGTGTGTGTGTGTGTATGTTAGATCTAAAGGTATATTTACATTTGTAATTTTCAAAGATAAAAGAATTTTAAAAAAATAAATTTTATATCATATTCTTTTATAAATAAACATAACTTTTATTCATTAGTATATACATGTATACATATGCCTTTATTTCAAAATTGTTTACATTTTCCTTCATGTTTATGTTTATATTTACACAAGAAAATTTTATTCCAATTATTTTCTTTAATTTTTGTTCAATATGTTTATATACTTATATATATTTTTACAATTTTCATTCATACATTTTTTTTTAATTATCTATTTATTTTTTACAACTTTTAAAAAAAAAGAAGAACATAAAAAATTTGATTCCATATTAACAATTAGTCACATTTATTTATATAAGAAAATCTTAACTCAAAAATAATATTATGAAAATTAATACATCTTCCAAATATAATTAATATTTTAGAAAACAACTATCATTATCTTTTTTATTAATCTCAAGCTTTTAATTTCTATTTTATTTTTAATACATTATATTTTCCTAAATCCAATATTTATTTGTAAGCTACTTATACTTAAATTTCTAATCAAATTTTCTATCTATAATCAAAAATTATTCATTTATTCTAGAAATCTCTAAAAAAATTCACAATTTATTTTCAAAATAAATCTGATTGCCAAATTAAACTTGATAAATTCTCAGGAATGTTATAGATTTCCCCCTTAAAAAAAATTTCGTCCTCGAAATTTGCTAGGAAGACGATCAAGAAAAGATGATAGATAAAGAAATAATCGATCAATTCATATCGAAATATTTATTCTGCGTTCGGTTTACCAAATCAGAATATCAACAATATGAGAACAATCATTAATAATCACACAAGATATTCGGGTCCACCGGTCTACGAATATGCAAGGGCATTGATTAGTTTGAAGGGATAACTAATCGTTCGTATAATATATCGGATCCCAGAGAATAAATAGATGGATTCAATCTTTTACGATTTCTCAAACACTAGATATGGATTCCAAATTTAAGTCGGAACACCCAAAGTATATTTCTTGTCCCTCTTCGGACTTTGATATTCACAAGAAATTGCAATAGAATTTCTAATTTGGTTTTAATCGATATCATTTTATTGATACAATTCAAATTTAGTTTAATAATAGTTAACCAATTTACTTAACTTAAAATTTCAATTTCAAATTCAAATTCATTAGAGTTTAGATCGAAAAGCTAATAAGAAACTGATGAAGATACGAAGTAAGGATCGTCTACAACGAAGCAATCAAAAGAATTTGGAATCGAATCAAAGGAGATTGAGAAGAAAGTTATGCCGCTATTGCAGGGTATTGACCATTTGTACTGGTATTTCCCCGTCCCCTATCTCGTCCTCTTCTCGCACTCATACTTACTATTAGTGGATAGTAAGAGAATTTACTGAGGCATTCGAACGGATATCTTAGGGATTACTCATTCTAGGGTATACTTCACCATATCTCTAATGAGTTACTTAATGTGTTATACTCCTGAGCTAAAGTTTTAACCCTCAGCTCTGATACCAAAATGTCACGATCCAAATTCCAGCGTTCGAAAATCGACATCCGTACTCCACTTGTACCTGAATGCCGCAGATCCAAACGTCGAAATTCGAGTCGTGCCAGAGCTTATAACACATTAAGTACAACACAACGGAAGAAACAGAATATATCAATATACAACATTTGATACAATATCAGATACAACAGAATGATACAATGAATATACATCAGGGATATGATACAAGACAATAGCAGCGGAAAGGAAAAAAAACAACACTAACAGCGGAACAAAATTCTCCAATATAGTCTTCAAGAAAGAACTCCAACTTCAAAACACCAATCCAGCAATAGCTCGAACTCCCAATCACGATGCACAAAGACAAGCAAGTCTCGCCCGCAAAGGATTGCCAAATCCTAGGCTGAAAGCTATCGAATCTACACCTACTATTGATTATCTGAAAACCCCAACTCTAGACTGCCCGTGTGGGAAAATAGTGGGCACCCAGAGTTTAGGAAAGGAACAATAAACTCTAGGTCAGTCATGAGACTGGTATGAGCAAACAAAAATATTTGGTCTTTTAAAACAGGCAACAAGAAAATTTTAAAATAAATCCGCAACGCTCTTTAGAAAATGAAACTACCATAAGGCCTCCCGCCACACACACAATGCAATCGCACACTTGGGGGAGATTTCCCTTTATGATAGTCAAATATGCTTACTACGAGAAAATTCTTTGATATTATTACTGGTGCATAGTGGAAAAATCTTTCGAAAGTATAATATAAATCCTAGCCAGCATAGGTACCATGATGCTATGCCTACTATAGCTGCCATGTTAAATGGCAGGTTCTACAACTAAAACCGTACAAGGCTCGTATTTGAAGAATGGATTTCCAACAAATGGTCAGGCTAAGGAACTTCCTACTACCACATGGGACCGCCTCTGGCGGGACGTCCCGAGAACCTAACGTTACGGTTAGATCTCTGCCAACACAAGGCCGGGTTACCTCTGTAACTAGGTAACTACTACACGAGCATGCCATCCCCCGGTCCTTTGGGACCTTTATCCGAGGTACCTCTAATCCAACAACCACAAAGCAATCACAAAGTAATAGATCTACAGTATCCACATGAGTAAGCATCTGGGCTCCATACCATGATACCACCCTTTACCAGAAGGGAATGGCACACCCTAAAGGGCGCGACCCTCATAACCTTGTCGCATCTTTCCTGTTTCGACCATTTCCAGGGTGTGAGGTCCTGATGCAGTCTCGTCCACAAAGCTACGCTTTATACAAAAGCCATGCTTTGATCACAAATGATCAACATATGATCATCAACACACAGCAGCACTCAGCATGCCACACTACCAAATTTGGGAGTATATCACTGATAAATATCAACTACATAACCTCTGAGCTTGTACATCTTAGAAAAGGGTGTTAAGCTAAGAGAATAAATTCTCCACCACCAAGCAGAAATGTATTTGATAGAGATCAGTTTAATATCTCAAAGTGTAGTGTCAGACATACAACCATACAAGTCTGTTCCGGGTTCGAACAGAACCGAAGGCACTTCCGAAAAAGCCCTTGTAAATCCGGGTATCCACAATCCCGACCGGACTTCCCATCACATAGGGAGAACTCTATACCGAACCAACTCAGTGCAGGGTCAATCGACAGGTTATCCTATCGCTCTTGAAGATACCCGGTCTTCAACACCGGTCTTCAAATGCAATCCATAACGACGTATCACTATTCGGAATGGGTTATATGACACAAGGTCCTCTCCCGGCTAAACCGAATAGCGAGCGCGATATTTAAAACATATGGATATGGGATTTTAGTTAAGTCACAACTTATAAAACCCAAAAACCTTTCTTTTAAATGGTTAAACAAATTACCATTCTAAATCTTTAAACAAAAAGATTTATTCCACAAAGTTCACTCAGTTTCACAAAGATCTATTTGTAGATTTCCAAAAACAATTTCCATTTCAACTGGATTAACTCATTTAAATCTTTAAATTAAAGATTTCATTTATAGCTTCCAACCCATTTCCAAAGTTTTATCTATAACTTGGAGAACCATTTTATTTTAGAATTGAATTCCTTTTAACACCCATTGGAAATTCATTTCTTATGTGAAAGCTCTTATTATTTGAGTACAAATAGTTTTCGTTTTGGAAAAAATCCGATTTCATCTATACAAGTTAAACCTTTGGGTTAAATTTAAATTCCCAAACCAACACTTTTAAAAATGGTTTTAAAAAAAACCAATATAAACATATTTATAAGTTGAATAACCTTTTTAAACCATAATTTCCAAATCATAGAATTCAATTTCAAATATTGAATTCAAATTTAAATTAAATTATTTAAATTCCAAAACTCAATCAAGTTATTCAAAATTAACTTTTATTTTTGAAATTCACTTTTCAAAAGCTTCAATTCCAAAACTATTTTGGACTCAAAAATTAAATCTTTAAAACTATTTCAAAATCTGTGACTTAACCCATTTCCCCGAGCAATCCATATTTGTGTGTGTATAAGTGTGGTCCAGGGGTTTTACACAATAAAAGTGCCCCACCATCAATCAGCACAGATTCAAATATAGCAATATATTTAATAAGCGGTATAAACTATAACGCTTATATTTGATAAGCGGTACCAACCAATTATAACGCTTATCATTCATTCAGAGATCACAGGTATATATCATAGATAATAAATTACAGTAAACATAGCTCAAATCAAAACAGAGCATCACAATCAGGGATATCAAACAATCCAATCATCCAATCGAATCCAAACATACATAAGTAAGGTCGGTTAATTATCTGATTAATTCAGATCCGATTAATTACTTATGAATTACTAATCCTGGTTACTTAATATAAATTTATAACAATCATTTTGATCAATTTTTCTTTAATCAATTACTAATTAACAATTAATAATAAATTAATTAACCTTTAATTTTAATTCATCAACCTTAAATTATTAAATAATTTATCTTAACTTATTTAATTCATCATTTCATTTATCATCTTCCAAATAATCATATTAATTAGTTATCTTTAAATGAATTATTGTTTGATCACTTAGTTAATCAACTTTAAGTTATCAATTTATTACTTTTAACTAAGTAATTTACCTCTAAGCAATTAATTACCTTACCTTAAGGATTAATTATCTTTTAATTTATAAGTGATCATCTAAATCAATCATAATTTGTAATTACTAATTTAATTACATTGAGTTATTATACTATTTTAATCAATTATTCTTGATTACTTTTATTAAGTAACTATCCTTAAGTAATCAATTATTATTTGCAAACATCAATTAAGGAATTAATTAACTATATTTTATTTCATTAACCTCAAATTTATTAGTCTTAATTGAGTCGCCAAAAAGTGACTATCTCTTTAAATCAATTACTTTAAAACATTTAATCCTTAAATCTTTACTCTTTGAAACAAAGTCTATTTTTTCATAAGTCAACTTGAGACTTTAAAGTCGAGTAACAAATTTTTAAACCTCATCATTTTCTCCTTCTTTTAAATTTATTTAATTTCTTAATTAAAACTTGAACTCGATTAGCTTTAAAATAATTACTCCAAACTTGATCCCACAGCTAAGTCAAAACATTTATTTTTCCTCAAGGATGGATGGAAAAAGTTTCAGCTTGATTTAATTAAATTTGGATAAAAGCTTGTTTTATTTTTTAAATTTTGAACGGTAAAAAAAAATAAAAAAAATTTACAACCCTGAGGTGACTCGAGTTCTTACCCGAGCTAGATGCACTTTCCTCGGAGTTAGCTTCGAGCCTCCCTCTTTTTTTTCTCTTTTTTTTCAAAACCTGACACACTGATTCACTCGCGCAACGCCACGATATCGAACACGAGCCCAAAGCAAGTTTCCCCGATCCAAACCCTTATTTACTTCGAGACAATCCCGAGATGACTTCTTCTTCCCCAACTTCAACAACCCAGATACACGATCCCACGCGTGCACGTGTACACTGACTACGCTCGCCTCCGATCACTGTCGTGATCACTAGCCAGTCAACAACAATGCTCTCGATCCTCGCGACCCCCCAAACTCGTGAAAAAATCCATCAATCAAAATCCAAAGTTTGAAACCTGACAAGATGAAACTCATCGAACAAAAACGACATGCATCACCATCACCGTCGATCTGACGCCCCTCCACTGCATCCAAAACCCTCGCCGAAGTTCACTGCATCGATCCCCCCAGGTGTGGTAGCACTCGATCCTCCCCTGCCCGCGTACGAACCCAAGAATTACTCCGACCAAACTGGGCATTAAAACCCTAAATTACTGCCGCAACATCACTGCTATGGTTAATAAAAACCCAGAGCATTTTTCCCATGTTTTCTTAGACCATCCCCCTTCCCTAGTGACGAACACGGCCTTTAGTTCGTCGTTAATGAAGGAGAATTGGCGAAAACGAATTTCCAGTATACCCCAAATTCCTCCCTCAAAACAAAACTAAATTTTATGATTTTTGTTTTAAAATTCATCACTCGAGAGATTGAACCAGGTTATATAACCAATACAAGAAATCATGGATATTAAATTTCTTGATTTTGTTGGATTATTACTGCTATTTATGAATTTGAAATAAATACTCAACAGAAACCCTTGAAATTATTTTCAAAAATACCCTCGAACTCGTATGATCATTATCCATTTAGAGGTCCAAACCTACGTTTGTTCGTATGAATAGCAAATGATATTTTTTTTTTCTTTCACCTAGGTCTGAGTCTGTCGCACAGAGCATAAACATATGCATACATATCCAGATGGTGTATATAGCCTAATTCAACTGTATTCAAGTTGAATACACCCAGACAAACACACATACAACGTCACAGCACAGAAATGTCACATGCATCATAATCAAAGGATAATGGGTGGAAAGTTTGCTCACAAGCATGAAAACAGAGAAGCAATTAACAACAGAGTTTTATATATATGCATCAGATAAAAGAGGATGAAGGATTGCTCACAATGGATGGTTTAAAAGCAGAGCCTGGAATGGAACTTGGATTTGAACTTTTGATCAGTGGCTTTGAAACTGAGCATTTTGATTTTGAAAACCTTTATCTTTGATCTGATACTTGATATTCATATTGAGTTGAACCTTTGCATTTGATTTGTTTTTAAACTTTGCTGGAAATAATTGATGGTTTCAGTGGTTTAAATCCTTGTTTCCTTAATGTTTAACAAACTCAATTTATTTTTATTTTTTTAAAGAAAACTTTACTTGCCTTGATGTTTTTGAGTTTCCTAGTTGCTGTATGAATCCCCAGACTTTGATTTAAATCTTTGGCTTGAGATTTCTTTTTAGTTTGCGTTCAGATCTGTTGCTCTTGAATACTTTGTTTTGTTTGAACTGGAAAACTGGAAGATGATCTGAAGCTTTTGAGTTTGAGGTGATTTTTTTTTTCAGCTTGAGGATTACCAGGTTGCACTTGAAACAGACTTTTATATTGGGATGCTTTGATTTCAAGCTGCTGATACTTGTCTCAGGTTGAAGATTAAATTGATCTCCCAGGTTGAAAGCTTTGACCTGCTATGTGTTTTCAGTTTTTTTTTTATTTAAACTGTGCTTTCCATTTCGAATTGAGACAAGATGAGCTTGATGAATATGGACTGAAACAGGTTCAGCTTTATGATGTTGAAATGTGTGAGGCAAATTTCTTTTCTACTATTTCGTTTAGATTTTCCAAGATGTGATATGATTACTTATGGGGAGATGTATAGTTTCTTGTAATTTTAAATTTCAATATTTTAAAAAAAGGCAATGATGTCATTTTTTTTGTGTGTGTGTGTGCGTATATGTAAGATCTAAAGGTATGTTTACATTTATAATTTTCAAAGATAAAAGAATTTAGAAAAATAAATTTTATATCATATTCTTTTATAAATAAACATAACTTTTATTCATTAGTATATACATGTATACATATGCCTTTATTTCAAAATTGTTTACATTTTCCTTCATGTTTATATTTATATTTACACAAGAAAATTTTATTCCAATTATTTTCTTTAATTTTGTTCAACATGTTTATATACTTATATATATTTTTACAATTTTCATTCATACATTTTTTTTAATTATCTATTTATTTTTGTACAACTTTTAAAAGAAAAGAAGAAAGTAAAATTTTTGATTCCATATTAACAATTAGTCACATTTATTTATATAAGAAAATCTTAACTCAAAAATAATATTATGAAAATTAATACATCTTCCAAATATAATTAATATTTTAGAAAACAACTATCATTATCTTTTTTATTAATCTCAAGCTTTTAATTTCTATTTTTATTTTTAATACATTATATTTTCCTAAATCCAATATTTATTTGTAAGCTACTTATACTTAAATTTCTAATCAAATTTTCTATCTATAATCAAAATTTATTCATTTATTCTAGAAATCTCTAAAACAATTCACAATTTATTTTCAAAATAAATCTGATTGCCAAATTAAACTTGATAAATTCTCAGGAATGTTACATATAAAGATTTGAAAGTATAAATGCATGTTTCTGTGAAAACCCTCTCTGTCTTTTGTTTCAGAGTATAAAGCCTGTTCAAACTAATTACTTGATCATTTTAGACTTTGATCTCAAAAACAAAACTTGTGTGTTTAAGAAGGAACTATGATTTTAAAAATAGATTCAAGAAGAAAAGGATATACAGGTTCAAGGGAAGAAAATTTAGAAGTAGATAGAACTGCAGATTTTTAAACAAGTAAAAGATCTCTGTTTCAAAAATCTGTTCATGCGATTAAAGTTACTTTTTTTTGAAGAGTTTTAAATTTATTTAAAACAGTTTTAAACTTCCTCTACTAATGACTTGAATATGGTTCTGTTTGCATATACTGTTAGGTGTCTAGTATTTTTATGCCAAAAATGTATACAGGGTATTTACCTGATCCAAAACAAAAATTCATTTTTCTGATTTAACATTGCGAAGCTTTGGTTTTGAAAACTATCAAGATGTTTTTATCTCAAACAACATTTTAAACGAAAACCTGGATTTCAAACTAACTTTACATTTCAGTTTTGAAAGAAATAAGTTTTTAAAAGGATTCCTTTTATATTGAGAAAAGTTAATAAATTTGTTTAACTAAAAAATGGTAAGTTAAATAAATCAATTCATATGGCTTCACTTTGGTATTGTTGTATTTTAGTTGCTTGTTTTCTTGAGTTTATACTATGATCTGCCATGCTTCTGTTTATTGTACCTAGTACTTGCCTTTGAGCCTGTACACTTTTACTGCACCTTTGTGTATTTATCCATGCATGAATTAGATTTGATAGTGAACTTGTTCACTGTTTCCATTTGCTCGAATTGGATGAGCTTAGTTTGTGGTTCTTGATTATTTCAAGTTGATTTTAGAGATTTTACAGTGAGTTGAATCCAGTCTCAAAGACTTGGGTTTGACCCTGTACTCGAATGTAAACTTTCATAGTGCATTCATATGTACATCACTTGTTGTTGTTGCATGTGTTTGTTTCTCGACCTAGTGCAGTGTAATCTTCATGTTTTTGGAGCTCGCACTGTTATTTACAGTAGCATACCTGTTTCACCTTTGAGTTGGGTTTCACTTGCATACTACTGCAGCTTTGTTCTCTAGTTCTGGCTCCTGTAGTCTTGACTTTGAGTATTTATGTGTACGAGCACTTGTATCTGGCACATGTGTTATGTGCATTTCAGTTGTACTTCTTTTATTGCCTGGTCCTTTTTGTCACTGCCCTTGGGGTTCAGACCTATAGCACACATGTGCCATTCCTTGGTGCAGTTGCATATATTTTGTTATTGTTATTTCATAGTTGCTACCTTGACCTGTTGCACTGCCTGTATGTAAAAGCCAATGTATATGTGATTTCATGTATATGTGATTTCATGTATATGTGATTTTGTGATTTTATGAAGTGAGTTTCATTATAGCATTATCTTTGAAACAATTGTTATTTCACTGTTTATTTACCAATGCATGTCCACTGATTAGACACAGATCATATTTTCCATGAGATCTTGTTTCACTTGGTGTTCTAGGTGCATACGTGAGTCACGTGTACACCTCTCTGTTGCATAGTTCATCTACTTGTTGTATACTTTATGGTTCATACTACACTGTGACTCGAGACAGTGTTTGTTGCGTTGTCATCTTGTGGTAGCTGCGTTATTGTTGCAGTTGCCCTTGTGTCTAAGTAATGGCAGCAGTTTCATTTTTATGAAAATTTTGCACTTGTTGAAATGTGCAGTAATAAGTTGTTTGGAACTTGGTTTTTTGAGTTTTACTTGAGTATATGCAACAATTGCATTTCGACCCTGCCATGTTGCACGGGTTTTGGTGTTGTAGCCGCGTTGAGTCACTGACTTGACCTTTTGCATTTGGTTGAAGTTGATTTGGGCCTATTTAATCGCAGTCTACATTTTAGATAGTAGATTTGCACTTAAATTTCTAGCCCGTTATACTTAGTTTTATTGCAGTTGCGTTGAGTCACGATAGCACTAACTTGACCTCTGCAGCTTCGATTTCTGTTAGTTTTTACTGTTGTGATGATTTCTATTTCATTACGGTAGTGGCGAGGCAGTGCACGCAAGCGTGAACTGCAGCCACACGAAGTTAACATTTTAAAATATGGCGAGGCCGTACACGCATGTGTGTACTGCAGCCCTACCAAATCTAATGTTTTAATTGATGTTTTCTTTTTGATGAAAATTGTTTTATGTTGACAATTCAATATATTTTGAACCGATTTTGATGACTTTGTTGTTAAATGCCGTTTAGGCAGATTTTGATTGTTTTCTAAATTATCTTCATCAATAATCCCTTCATCTATCTTTGTTGATAATTTGAATCTACTGATTTATGGTTTAACACTGTTAAGTGTTATATTTACCGTTATCCGATTACTTGTTAAAGGATCGGATAGGTGAATTCATATTTGACTGTCGTCTAATTGCCAATTGATTAGTATTGCCTCTATGCACTAATAACTGAGTTTGAATTAGACTGACCTGTGTATTATTTTCTTTTGAATGTAATACTCGGGTCAGACCCAGTATTTTACAGCTTGAAGATTTTCAGGCCGCGAAGTTAGAGAGAGTTGGGGAAATTGCTTCACTTTAGCTTTTCGAAAAAAATTTGTACTTGTAAAAGATATATTCCACTGTATAAAAAATTTAATGCATTGTATAAACTCTGATATATGTAAGAAAATTCATTTATGTGAAATATTATGATTATTCTGTGATTCTGTGGCTGATTCTGTTTAAACTCTATAAACTGAATAACAATCCGTCATTTCGAACGTCTCAAGTTGGTTTAATTACCGACTGGAGGCGGTCAGAGCGGCGGGTCGTTACATTATATAAGATAAATCTTTCCTGGTTAAATCTATTGCCGGAAGAAAAGGATTTTTGAAGGTATTTGAACTATAAAAGGAGTTTTATACAAGTTTGAAAAGATCTAAAGTTTTTAAAAGTTTTATATATCTAAATATATATATATATATATAAAGGATCTTATGAGGAATTTGGAAAAGGGTTTTGGGAATCTTTGGATTGGAAAGGCTTTTGATTTTTGGGTAAAATCAATATTGGAATTTGGAAAGCCTAGTTTGAGAATTATAGATTTTGGAATAATCGATTTTGTGTAAAGGAGCCTTGTATGAGATCATACTAGGTGTATGATTCGAAAGATACTATATATATAGTATAAAGTGTTTTGATGATGGCTCTGGGGAAAAAGGCGTTCCCTTGAAATGAACTTCTCAGGAGTGCCACTGGGTGGTGCTGCCTTGAGCCCCGGGGGGGTTCTAAAGTTGCTCCTGTGAGGAGTCCGGACAAAACTACTTCTTGAAGATTATGAGTAGTGTATACCATAGCGAAAGTCGTGTGTGCTATGGAGAGCCAACTGTCTGCGTTTGATTTTATATCGGTAGACTGCGACCTATGTAGGAGTGGAGAAATTTCATTTCGACAGCGAAAATCAGAGCCTGCGGAGTGCCTGCAGTTACATGGACTTTTGCTGTGACGGCAACGTAAACCTGGATGTAACTGTAATCTGTTGTGTGGGATCCATGGCGTAATTGAGAGGCCGCGGAGAGCCTGCAGTTGCATGGACTTTTGCTGCGACAGCAACGTAACCCTGGGATGTAATTGCGGCCATGGATGCGGGGTGATGATTTCCAGAGCATCCTTAAAATATATATATATATATATATATATATATATATATATATATATTTCCTCTATTTTCAAAAAACAACTGTTTCTATATTTCAATAAAATTATTTTCCAAGTATTTTCACTGGATGTCGAAAACGGGTTTACCAAGTACCTATAGATTTCCAGTCGTACGCCTAATCAATGTATGACCGAATTTCTGTGAGAACGAGGATGGACTTGTCCAGCATCGAGTTATAAAAATATTTTTATAAAAACTATTTTAGAAATATTTTATAGATTTTTAAAATAGTAAGAATGATCAAAGAAAATTTATGTGGTTTTAAGCATTTTAACATTTTAATGAATCTGTCTTCGTTCCTTTTCGAGGACGAAAATATTCAAAGGGGGGAGGAATGTGACGACCCTGGATTTTGGCCCTATTATTTTAATAAATATTTAATCTAATTAAAATAAAAAAGTAAACTTATCATTTTAAAATGATTATGACTTTTGGAATAATTGCCATTTATTTGTATGGATTTATATTTTAAAAAGGGAATTGATTTGAAATTTTAAAATAAAATATCTCAATAATATTTATAATAAAATTTGTCTTATATAATTGAATTAAAATACTTTGTCTTGTTAACATGTGATAAATAAATATATAGATGTGGATGATAATGTGTGAAATAAAAATCATATTCTATGAACATAAAAATAAGTCATAACATTTGAATATAACTTAATTATTGATAAAATACTTATAGAAATAAATATAAGCATAAAATGTAAGTAAACCATAATGAATGTATTTAAATATTGATAGTTAGAATATAAAATATAAACATAAATAAGTAAGCATGAATATCTTTAGCTAAAAAAAATATACAAATAGAAATAAATATAAAAATAAAATAAGCACAAAGTATAATAAAATAAAATAAGACAAACATTCGTATATTAAGCAAGGAATGATGAAACAAATTATCTTCATATATACACAAGACTAAATATCTACCTGCAAAGGGATAATTAACAAAACAAAGATTTTATGCAAAATATCTTTATGCAGTAGACATAATAATAATATGTAAGCATATTAAGAAACAAGACAAAATATTTTGATATACAAATACAAATATCATCAAACAATCATAACTAGATGTACACAAATAGGGACATATGCATTTAATTAGCACAAAAATTTGTCTATTCGAATTGCAGAAAATCATCTTAGTTCAAAAATCAGGCCAGCCGAATATACAAATATCACTTCAAATTGCAGCATGTTAAACACAAATCTGAGCAAAAACAGTGTAGAAGGAACTTGTACCAGTTATAACCTACCACTGTTCAAACCTATTTCCTTTATATACACCATCTTATTCTTACTCTTTTATACCTTAAAAAAAACTGAGATATGAAAGTAAACATCAACTTTACAAACTTAAATACCATTCAAAATCAGAAACAGAGAAGATTTGCAGGAAATCCAAACTCCAGCTCTTCAACACAAGGATTATTCTCTGTTCTTTGTTTTCGGGAAGCATGTGAGTAAAACCTTCTTTCTACAAACAGTTTTTATCTCGATATCTATGATTAAGGATTGGAATAAGGTTGAGGAAATCGTGATGATGCTTGTATGCTTTTACTGGTTGGAGTGCATATCTGTATTTATATATATACAGAGTTTGTTCTAGGTTTCCTCAAGATTTAACTCTTGATTTAAAATCAAATTTTCCTTATATGATCTTCTTTAGGCTATAATCTATAAACAAAGTTTGTTTGTTTTAACAAAACATTAAATTTAAAACTTTTTGTAAAATTTATTTGATGTTAGTCTGGACAGGAATGTAGAAATACATAGAATTTCAGTTTATATCAATTTTTCGAAGATAATAATTCTTGGTTTCATGACTAAAACCTGAAGCAATATCAATATCAAGGATTTTTAGTAGTAAAATTTCGATTTTTCGGTATGTATTTCGAGTAGAAATTCGGGTTAACTAAGAAATGGGTTTCGAGCAAATTATGATGATCGGGATAATTGTGGGTTACGAAATTGGGGTAATAGCTAGGTGATAGATCGTTAATCATAGGAAAAATACTTGTTGATTTTAAAATTTACCGTGAGGAGCTGACGAGATTAATTTAGGGTTTTGACCCTTGTTTTTAATCACGGGTGGAGTTTGCATCGCTTCGGTTTCGTCGCAGCACCGGGATCAATCGCACCCATGGCAATGAGTAGAAGAAGGGTTGGAGAAGCTCTGACCAGAGTATCATCGTCTCTGGTGGCCTATGGATTCGAGGAGAGGCGATTCTTTGGAGATTATCTTGGTTCCAGTTGGGTTGTACCGCTCGATTTCGCCTTCGCCGTCGACTTCGATTTCTGGTTGAACGTGGGTGTTCGTGGGATCATCGCCGACGTGTTGATGATCATAGCTTCGATGGGCAATGGCTGGAATCGTGGTGCACGTGCACGAATTTCTGATATGGCCAATGCTGGGTTGATAAGGCCGTGAGGTTGAGATGGGATGGGCGTACTCGAGAAAATGAGGAAGATAACTCGGGTGATGCATCGATTTATCTTATGGGTTTACTTGGGTCTTCATCTGGTTTCGCGTGAAAAAACTCGTACAGGTTTCTCAAAAACATTTTTAACAGTTTTGAAGGAAGGACGTTTTAACGAGCTATCAAGTGTCAAAGAATTTTAAGTTATTGGAATTGATTAGCAAATTTGTTTTCAAATGGAAATATAATGATAAACATCAAAGAATAATTACCAGAGGTAGGTAATTTAATGATTAATTACTAAATGAAAGTAGTTAAGAAATAAATTCATTACTGAATGTGACTAATCGGAGTTAATTTAATGACGTAATAAATTCAAATGATAATTACGTAGATTAAGTTATAATGGATAGTAATGTTGGGATCATTAACTAGTGGTTAAGAAATGATTAGTTAATTTAGGTAATTAATGTTAGAGAATTAATTGGTTTAAATTAATTAAGGATAAACTTGGAATTGATTAAGGATTGGTTACTTAATGAGATTAATTAAGGGAATTATTTAGTGTAAGTAGTTAATGTATGTAATAAATTTAAGAGAGTAATTACATTAAGGGAAGTAATTACGATTAATTACTGGGAGAATAAAACAAAAAAGGGGAAATGAATTAATTTGTAAAAATGATTAAACTTTATTTAATCAATGAGATTAATTAATGGATAATAAATGAAAACGATAAACAATGAGGTAGTTTCTTAATGAAGTAAGTAGAGGTAGTTTCTTAATGAAGTAAGTAGAGGTAAAATAATAAAGTAAGTTAGGGTTAATTAATGTGAATGTTGAAATAATTAATCTATGTGATTAATTGAAGATTAATTATTATTTTTGTGAAATTAAAGAATAATTAATCAAGGAGGAATAACTAAGATGAATGATTATGGGGTGGTTAATCAATTAGGTTGAAATTAATAAGCAGGACTAAAGGTAATTGATTTAATCCAATTATGGTTAATTAGATTTATTCGAGTTGGTGTGGTTGATCTTGCTTATGTATGATAAGTGATTGTTTAAATGCCTGAATTGATTGATACCCCTGAAGTGAAATGGTTCGTGATATGATGTGTTTGGGTGGGAAATGATAATATGATGAATTGCTGAGTAAAGGTGACATCTTTTATTTAAAATTGAATTGCAATTCACTTGGATAGCATGTGTTATGATGAACTGAATTCGAAGAGACCGGAGTCGGGTATTAGTTATTACCCGAAACCACTTCGATTCTTTATAAATTGATACGTGAAATCAATAGCGTGTAACGGAATGATTTAAGTGAATTGGACAATATAATCTAAGTTCTGACACATAGAAATTGATGTGTGGAATAAGTGATGTCTATAACAACTTGTGTATTTAAAATTGATATAAGTTACCCGGGTTTATATGAGTTGTATACTTTTGTATTCCATGTTAAATGGGTTTACTCATGCTGGTTTCCAGCCAGACCCGGGTGTTACTTGATGTAATGCTCGGGTCATACCGAGTATTACAGTTTTCCAGGTTAGGACGTTCTGGAGCTCAGGAGGCGAGCTGGATGGCAATATCGTATAGAGTATATCCACTGTATTTATATTATCGTTAATCTGAGACATGATAATTGTATGTATTCAGTGGCTATATATAATGTGAAACTCTGATGTATTAAATTGTAATCGATAGATATAGTATTCTTTTGTCAACTATTATTATTTATTGTTATATTTTATCCGTTGTGAATGTGAGATGTTTGGTGTTTATGTTCTTCTTCTTCTATCTCTTTCTTCTTTTCCATAACTATCTGAAATTTTCAGGTTCGAAAATCTCGGATCGTTACAAGATTCATTTCTTGCTTTGGATGGCTGCATTAATTATCGCATACAAATATATATATATATATATATATATATATATATATCTTTTGTATGCTGATATGATATTGCATTAATTGTTGTCTTGTATTATAAGCTAATGCTTATTATATTTTATTCTTATTTGCACAGTTCAATTATCCTTATGTCTACAAACCTATACTTATTTGTATATGCTAAACTGTATATTTCTTTTGTCTCTTTTGTATTCACTTTATAATGTAAATAAGTTTCTATTTAAATTATGCTGTTAAGTTATTAATTAACGTATTTACTTACTTCTTGTTTTGGCTAAGCATATATATATTGCTTTGTAATTTTGATGAATAACATGTTGTTAGATTTAATTAATTTGTTTCTATGTTCTACTTCACTTTGTTCTTACCTATAACTACTTATTATATTTACCTACTTTTCATTAGCACAGCTGAGATGGTGTTAAGAAGTACATATGGTTACTTCTTTGTCTACATGGATTATGTCTTTTATTTTGTTTTTGTCTCATTAGAATATAAATGAATTCCTATTTTGTTCTATATTTATCTTTGTTTTCTAATGTGTTTATTTTCTATTTTACAATTTAAATTCTATTTCTAGTTTAATACTTATTTGTTAATGTATTTTATATCAATTTACAATTAATTGCACAAATTTTTTATTCAAAAATTAAATTAATTATTAATTTACACTTAATTAAAATCCGGGATCGTTACATTGAACGTGCTAGAAAGTTCCTTTTTATATTTTTGTATGCATGCAAAAGAGTGAGTTCAGGCTAGTTTGTTTTGGTTCACGTCATTTACATACTTACAAAATTTTGGCATGCTACATTTCATTTTAGTGTATGTGGTACTACACAAATTGCATGTCCAGACATTCCACCATTCTTGCCTCATTTTGTTACATGCGTGTAAGTATTTTTGGTGTGCAAGTAAAGTAGTATTGTTTTAAATCATGTACAGGCATCTTTCCTTTATTCATGCTCATGTACATATCTATATATAGAATCCAGCCATCCAAAGTTTGCATGAAAGGATCACACGTAAACTTTGCAATAAGTCTCCTCGTCCAGACTACAATTATGTATGCGTGAAAGACATGCGTGCATATAGCTTGTATTTAGTGTGCATCCAGACTATATTTTTGTTCATCCATTTTGGAAGTATTAAGTGGAATTCATAAAATAGAGTAACAGGAAAATTATAATTGCACATATGGGATTACGTGCATGTTTGAATTTGGGTGTGAGTGAAAATGATGCATGCATGTATTAGAGAAAATCATCAAAAATGCAATATATATAGTATAGATTTATTTTGGTATGTAACGACCCAGAATTTTATTTAATTAAAATTTGGATATTTAATTAATTTTAAATATTAATAAGTGAAATTTATTAGTTGAATAAATTTTATTTCGAATAATTGAATTTAATTGAATAATTAAATCAACAATTTAATATGTTAAAAATACAGAAATAATAGAAAATTGGGTTAAATATGATTGAAAATGATTTGTAAAATTTTATTTTATCATATTGAAGTTAGAATGATGTTATAGAACTTTTAAAATCGAATTAAAAGTTTATTTGTGAAAATTGAATATTTTAATATTTAATCGACTAGTGAAATTAGTCAATTTACGAACAGTCTCAGAATTGGACGAAACTAGTTCCATTGGATTCGTAATAGTTTGTTATTATCGGATTTCAATTTTTGTGTCAATCGGAGTTTTCGTTTGACCGTGGCAGCTCGAAACGCATCGAAATTGTTTTAATATTGATTTGGCGAGTTAAAATAGCCATTTTTCAAACAGTCATGGATTTCGACGAAACCAATTTCATCGGATCCGTAATGTGATATTATTGCATGGTTTCAAATTTCATGTCAATTGGATTTACCGTTTGTCCGGTGCAAGCTAAAACGCCTAGAAAATCGTTTAATTGATTTAATTTTAAATGGAACGTTTATTGCCATAACTCGCAGGATGACCGAATTAACTCCCGAAACACATTCCATTGTGTTCGAAACGCGGGGTAAACCTTAGGAACGCCAACCGGCTTGCTTCGTTTGGAGTTCGGAAATTCCGGGTGAATAGTAAATTGGAAAATTTTCTATAAAAGCCCCTAGAATTTTCATTTTGCAAAATAAACACAACCCTAGGGTTTCCATCTGCAGATCGCCGGCTTCATAATATTTAATGGCCAAAATCGTTCCTTTCTTCCTTCGTTAATTTCTTCAAATCCGTGCAATGATTCAACGAGGTTCCAACTACAAACTTAAAGAGTGATGTGAGGGCTTTAAATCTATACGGGGTTGATGAGATATGGAGCGTCGTGGAGGCCAAATTATGCTCGTGTTCGTGCTCGGTTGCGCACGTCTTTCCATGCCATAGAGGCGACCGAGCTCCTTGCTCCTCCGGCCCTAGGTAGCATTCGAGTGAGGCTTCGAAACGATGCAACTTGATCGATGCAAAAATGTTTGTAGTAGTTGCATGATTTAGGGCATGAAAGCGTGCAAAATGGGTTCGGCTTCCTATTAATTATCGCGTGATGGAGGAAGAAACGAGGGTGCGGCCCTGATGCGTTCAAGAAAAAATCTATGGCTGTGATGTGGGTTTGGAAAATAATAAAATAAATTGTTGTAAACTATAATTATAAAATCGTGTAACTTTGAAAATTCGTATCTTTTTCATACGAGGTCGAAAACGCGCGAAACTAGTTGCATTGGAATCGTATGGACGAGCACTACGCTATGGAATTGGTTTGGAGTCGTTTGGAGTTGGTGAGAATTTCGGGTAAAATTAAATGCACGTTTAATTTTATTCGAAATAAAAGATGAAACGAAATTGAAATCAAGGTGAGAACTTCTCACTCAATCAAATCAGTTTCGATTTTAATTTTAAATAGTTATATTTAAAATTCTTGAATGTATGTTTGAATGATGATTGTTATCTATTGATTGTTAAGATAGACATTATACGCCGTTAGTAAGCGGATGCTATTTATTAAAAACATATACCGCGAATATTTCATAAATAGCGAATTTGGTATTATTTATGTACTTGGAGTTGATTTCCCGCGGTATATAGCGGATGAGACCCTATTGCGCCGTCTATTAAGCGGATAATATTTTAAATCCTATATACCGCGATAATTTCGTACTGGAACGGAATTGGTATTGTGCTAACATTTTTGGATGCAGGAAAACAGGTTGGAGGGATCCAACAGGATTCCTCAACAGTATTTATTTGATTTCAGATATTTTGATATTTGATTGATTATCATATCGATATATGATGTCGTTGTTGTCGTGATTGACTATTTGGCGTGTAGCATCATTGGGCCAAATTTTGGAATTTTAAAAGGATTTCAAAGTGATTTTTGAAAGTATACGTTATAAAATATTTTTGGAATTGATCCATTATAAATAAATAAACATTATAATTTTAATGTTATAAAAATTATGATTCTTGAGAAATATAGTTAAAAGTTTATTTTTGGAAAATATGGGGTTAATGATTTTATAAAATTGTTTAAATCGGGATTTTTGAATTTATTATAAAAAGTTTATATATAGGATTTATGAAATTTTATTATTTTATAAATCAAAATGGTGAAATTATAAAGGAGTTTAAAGATGTTTTAAAATAATAGTATAAATTGATTTATATAAAAGATTTATAAATTTATATTTATAAATTAAAATATTTGAATTATAAAACGAGTTTTTATAAGTGTTAGAATGAATTGTAAATGAATTTCATAAATGAATGAAATTTATAGGATTATAAACGGTGAAGTTATAAGTGGAATTTTATAAGCAGCAGGTTTATAAAATTTGGAAAGTTATTAAAAGAATATTTTTGGGTAAATAGATGAATCTTATAAGTTATAAGATTTATAATTTGGGAAGTTTAAAAGAATGATTTTTGTAAACAAATAAATTGTAAGTATTTAACTTATAATATGAACTTTTAGTATATAATTGAGTTATAAATTGAATAGGTTAATAAAGGAATTTATAAAAGGAGTTGATATAAAATTAATAGAAATGGAATTTATAAACATTCTTTTATAAATTCGCAAACGACTTATTTTGATAAGTAAATTGTTATAACTTATTTATGGAATTATATTCACGTTTTAGACAGTGAATAATCCTTTTTAAATAAAATGTATAGAAATGATGAAATTGGTTAACGAAGTATATTCACGTTTTTGAATAGTGAATAATATGTTAAGGAAAATGTTTTGGATGTGAGGTTTTAAATAGAATTAAAATGATCTAACGATGTTTTTAAAATGTGTTAAGATTCGAAACCATAAATTTCAACATTCATTATTGAAATAGACGTTTTCGAGAAATAGAAGGAAATGGTGGACTATAACACTGTTGTTATAGTAAATGATTTCCGAAAGGAAATGTTTTATTTAGTATTGGGATTTATATATCTATCTTAAATTCAAATCCCTATACTAGTGATTTTGAGATGTTGTAACGATGTTTTACGTAACATTCATTTTGGCCCAAATAAATATTTTTAAACGAATGATTTCCTAAAAGAACGAAATATATACTTAATTTCGATTTAAGTATATTGAATATTTTCCAAGTGTTGAAAATAAATAGATTTGTGAATTACTTATTAAATAAGTATGGAAATGTTTTCCAATGTGAAATGAAACGTTTTGAGAATTTATCTTTTTGAAGATAAATTGAAAATGAATAATTGAAATCGTGTATTCATAAACATTTTGGAATATAAATTCATTATGGAATTTATAAAAGAAAAGGGGAATTTGTTTAAAAATAAATATTGATTTATTTTTTGAAGTATTGAAATTTTATATCTCGTAAAGATATTTTTGGAAAATAAATAATTTGGAAAGTTATTTGGAATCTGGTGATGTTGTGCATATCCATTGATAGTTCAATAACCGACTATCAATATTTACCTTTGAATGGGTATTTGTTGTGATTTGATTGAATTTGAATGCCACACTTATTTTTAAATTATTGCGCTCGTTATTCGGATTACCCATTCTGAATAGTGATACGATGTAATGGATAGCATTGAAGACCGGTGTTGAAGGCCGGATATTTTTGAAAGCGAAAGGACAACTCGTCGAATGTCTTTGCATCGACTGGTCCCCAGTATAGAGACTCCATATGTGATGGGAAGTCCGGTCGTGATTAGTGAATATCCGGATTGCAAGGACTTCTTTGTAAGTGCCTTCGGTTCTGTTCGAGCCCGGAACAGACTTGTATGGATAGTATGTCTGACGTTACAAATTGAGGTATAAAGCAGATTTCTTTCAAATATATTTCTGTTGGTGGTGGAGAATTTATTCTTTTAGCTTAACACCCTTCTCTGAGACGTACGAGCTCAGAGGTTATGTAGTTGAAGGTTATCAGCAATATATTCCCAATTTGGTAATGTGACATGCTGAGTGTTGCTGTGAAATGATCATTTTTTGATCATTTGTGATATGATCATTTGTTTGATCATTTATCTTTGTGATCATTTCTATGATCATTTGTTGACCCAAAGCACAGCTTTTGTATAAAGCGTGGCTTTGTGGACGAGACTTCGTCGAACCTCACACCCCGGAATGGTCAAAACAGGAAAGATTCAGCAAGGTTATTGGGGGTAGCGCCCCTTAGGGTATGTGCATTTCCTTCTGGAAAGGGGTGGTATGATGGTATGGAGCCCAGATACTTACTCATGTTGAAACACTTTATTTATCATTGTGTGATGTTTGTTATCGAGCTCTCGGATAAAGGTCCCAAAGGACCGGGGGATGGCATACTCGTGTCAATAGTTACCCAGTTAGGGGTAACCCGGCCTTGTGTTGGCAGAGATCCGGTTTGGTTCTCGGGGACGTCCTTCCAAAGGCGTTCTCATGTGGCAATGGGAAGTTCCTTGGCCTGACCATTTGTTGGAAATCCAAAGAAACAATACGAGACTTGTACGGTTTTAGTTGTAGAACCTGCCTCCTCAGGAGGTAGCTATAGCAAGCATAATATAATGGTACCTATGCTGGCTAAGATTTATATTTTACTTTCGAAATGATTTTCCCTACACTATGCACTAATAATAATATCAAATATTCTTTTTAAAACGTATTAAGAATATTTGACTATCATAAGGACAAATCTCCTCCGATTCTGCGTTTGCATGTGTGTGTGTGTGTGCGGGAGGCCTTATGGTAGTCTCATTTTTTAAAGCATTGCGAATTGACTTTAAAAATATTCCTCTATTTTTATTTTAAAGATAAATAAACTGTTTTGAGTTCTCACACCAGTCACATGACTGACTCGGAGTTTATTATTTTCCTTCCTAAACTCTGGGTGCCCACAAATTTCCACACGGGCAGTCAAGAGTTAGGTTTATCAGGATATTCTGGAATTCAGGAGTTGCTGGAGGCAAGCTGGATGGCATGGCGTATTACTAGTATATAGTATTTTCCTTTTCCGCTGTTTGTTGTTGTTTGTTGCTGTACACTCTGATGTTGTAATGTAATGTAATAACTGATATAGTTCTTTGTTTAAAGATTATTCATTTATTTATTATATTTTATTCCGCTGCGATTGTGAGATTCTGATATTGTTTTGTTGTTTTCTTTCTGTTCTATTCTATCTTTTCTCTCTTCTTCTACCTCTTTCTTTTCTTAAAACCCTAAGTGTTCGGTTTTCCGGCATTCGGTTGCTTGGCAGTTGATACAGTGAACGTATTGATGTCAGTTTTCGGAAGTCGAAGAATCGGGTCCTTACAATGTGGTATTAGAGCATTTGGTTAAGCGACAACCATGGCTCTATTGGATATTACTCATTAGAGATAAAGTCAGTAGTACTCTAGAATGAGTTTGAGTGTAATAATGGCTATGAGAGCGTATTTGTTAGTGAATATGAAATTGTTTTATATTGTGATGATTGGTTTGTTGAGTGGTATATGGATTCTGGTTAATACGTGTGATCAGCGTTGTTGATAGGGATCTCTAAACACTTGTGCAGAACAATTCGGCACAATATTGTTTTAAATTGGGTAAATGAAATAATTTTACCTTGATTATATTTTATATATAAAGGAATAATTTTTCAGAATTATTAAAGTGTATATAAGTTGATTGTTTAGTTGTTTGAATAATCTAAATAAAAGAATAATTGTATAAGCAAAAGAATTATAAGAATTAAATTATAATTAAAGTGATTTACAATTGTGAAATAAACTTATATATATAAGAAGTGAAACTATATGAATATATTTATGAATATGAGTTGTAAATAAAAATGAATTTAAAGTTAAATGGAAATTTACTTTAGAATTGGAAATTGAATTGAATGAATGGATTGTATGTAAATCAATTGGATGTAAATAATTGATATGAAATAATGAATGTAAGTATAAATTCATTAAAATCTAATGTTATTGGAAGTTGAATAATTGAATGAAAATCAATTTAATTAAACCAATTGAAAGTGAAGGTGTTAAACCAAATTGAATGAATATAAGCAAAGGAATTTGGTTGTAATTAATATACATTGGTTGTTATATGGTTGTTAGTTGATTGTATATAATTCATTAAGTGTTAATGAAATTGAAAGCTAAAGTAATTAAAATCCAATTGGAAGTTAAGTGAATCTTAAATAGAAGTGAATTTGATTTGGGAGTGAACCAACTTGAATATGAATTAGTGAATATAAACTAATTGAAAATGAATGTTAGTAAAACATTCCACTGTTAATGAATCAAATGTGATAAAATTGAAAACCCATTCCATTGAATATTAATGAGAATATGAATGAATATTCATTGGTTATGAATGTTAGTTGAATGCTAGTTGGTTGATGGTTGAATATATTGCTTTTGCTACATTTGCTATGTTGGCATATATAGTTATTATGTTGCTATATGTTGTATATCGATACTATTGCCTATATACATGTTTCTCATCTATTTGTTGAGTGTTTAGTAGGTGCGGATCGCGTTTGCTTCGCATTTGGAGCTTGCTTTTGCGCTATATTAGCCGTATATGCTCGCTAATAATAAATAAGGTACATATCTCGGATTACATACCGTACTTTTACACTTTTTTCCCTGCGGGATGCCTCATCACTTGATGAGATGTGTATTTGTGATGTATATACTGTCATTTTTTTTCGGATCGAGCCGCGCAAAGGAGACTATGGCGAATTTTTCCGAAAATTTAAGGCGTTAGAAAAATTTGAGAAAAATTGGAAAAAAAATTGTGAAAACTATAATGTTGATTTGGAGTTGAAAGTTAAACAATAGTAGTTATTTTTGAAAAGATAACTAAGTATGATTTGAAAACTTAGTAAAGTTATTGTAAGAAGTTTAACTATGAATTTTGGGAAAATTAATAGATTTTGTAATTTTGCTTACTTGGTAATTTCGAGGACGAAATTCTTTTAAGGGGGAAGTATGTAACGACCCAGAATTTTATTTAATTAAAATTTGGATATTTAATTAATTTTAAATATTAATAAGTGAAATTTATTAGTTGAATAAATTTTATTTTGAATAATTGAATTTAATTGAATAATAAAATCAATAATTTAATATGTTAAAAATACAGAAATAATTGAAAATTGGGTTAAATATGATTGAAAATAATTTGTAAAATTTTATTTTATCATATTGAAGTTAGAATGATGTTATGGAACTTTTAAAATCGAATTAAAAGTTTATTTGTGAAAACTGAATATTTTAATATTTAATCGACTAGTGAAATTAGTCAATTTTCGAACAGTCTCAGAATTGGACGAAACTAGTTCCATTGGATCTGTAATAGTTTGTTATTATCGGATTTCAATTTTCGTATCAATCGGAGTTTTTGTTTGACCGTGGCAGCTCGAAGCGCATCGAAATTGTTTTAATATTAATTTGGCGAGTTAAAATAGCCATTTTTCAAACTATCTCGGATTTCGACGAAACTAGTTTCATCAGATCCGTAATGTGATATTATTGCATGGTTTCAAATTTCATGTCAATTGGATTTACCGTTTGTCCGGTGCAAGCTAAAACGCATAGAAAATCGTTTAATCGATTTAATTTTAAATCGAACGTTTATTGCCATAACTCGCACAGATGACCGAATTAGCTCCCGAAACACGTTCAATTGTGTTCGAAATGTGGGGTAAACCTTAGGAACGCCAACCGACACGCTTTGTTTGGAGTTCGAAAATTCCGGGTGAATAGTAAGTTGGAAAATTTTCTATAAAAGCCCCTAGAATTTTCATTTTGCAAAATAAACACAACCCTAGGATTTCCATCTGCAGGCCGCCGGCTTCATAATATATAATGGCCGAAATTGTTCCTTTCTTCCTTCGTTAATTTCTTCAAATTCGTGCAATGATTCAACGAGATTCCAACTACAAACTTAAAGAGTGATGTGAGGGCTTTAAATCTATACGGGGATGATGAGATATGGAGCGTCGTGGAGGACAGATTTTGCTCGTGTCCGTGTTCGGTTGCGCACGTCTTTCCATGCCATAGAGGCGAACGAGCTCCTTGCTCCTCCGGCCGTAGGTAGCATTCGAGTGAGGCTTCGAAACGATGCAACTTGATCGATGCAAAAATGTTTGTAGTAGTTGCGTGACTTAGGGCATGAAGGCGTGCAAAATGGGTTTGGCTTCCTGTTAATTATTACGTGATGGAGGAAGAAACGAGGGTGCGACCCTGATGCGTTCAAGAAAAATATCTACGGCTGTGATGTGGGTTTGGAAAATAATAAAATAAATTGTTGTAAATTATAGTTATAAAATCGTGTAACATTGAAAATTCGTATCTTTTTCATACGAGGTCGAAAACGCACGAAACTAGTTGCGTTGGAATCCTATGGATGAGCACTACGCTATGGAATTGGATCGGAGTTGTTTGGAGTTAGTGAGAATTTCGGGTAAAATTAAACGCACGTTTAATTTTATTCGAAATAAAAGATGAAACGAAATTGAAATCAAGGTGAGAACTTCTCACTCAATCGAACCAGTTTCGATTTTAATTTTAAATAGTTATATTTAAAATTCTTGAATGTATGTTTGAATGATGATTGTTATCTATTGATTGTTAAGATAGACATTATATGCCGTTAGTAAGCGGATGTTATTTATTAAAAACATATAGCGCGAATATTTCATAAACAGTGAAATTGGTATTATTTATGTACTTGGAGTTGATTTCCCACAGTATATAGCGGATGAGACCCTATTGCGCCGTCTATTAAGCGGATAATATTTTAAATCCTATATACCGCGATAATTTTGTACTGGAACGAAATTGGTATTGTGCTAACATCTTTGGATGCAGGAAGACAGGTTGGAGGGATCCAACTGGATTCCTTAACAGTATTTATTTGATTTCAGATATTTTGATATTTGATTGATTATCATATCGATATATGATGTCGTTGTTGTCGTGATTGACTATTGGTGTGTAGCATCATTGGGCCAAATTTTGGAATTTTAAAAGGATTTCAAAGTGATTTTTAAAAGTATACGTTATAAAATATTTTTGGAATTGATCCATTATAAATAAATAAACGTTATAATTTTAATGTTATAAAAATTATGGTTCTTGAGAAATAGAGTTAAAAGTTGATTTTTGGAAAATATGGGGTTAATGATTTTATAAAATAGTTTAAATCGGGATTTTTGAATTTATTATAAAAAGTTTAAATATAGGATTTATGAAATTTGATTATTTTATAAATCAAAATGGTGAAATTATAAAGGAGTTTAAAGATGTTTTAAAATAATAGTATAAATTGATTTATATAAAAGATTTATAAATTTATATTTATAAATTAAAATATTTGAATTATAAAACGAGTTTTTATAAGTGTTAGAATGAATTGTAAATGAATTTCATAAATGAATGAAATTTATAGGATTATAAACGGTGAAGTTATAAATGGAATTTTATAAGCAGTAGGTTTATAAAATTTGGAAAGTTATTAAAAGAATATTTTTGGGTAAATAGATGAATCTTATAAGTTATAAGATTTATAATTTGGGAAGTTTAAAAGAATGATTTTTGTAAACAAATAAATTATAAGTATTTAACTTATAATATGAACTTTTAGTATATAATTGAGTTATAAATTGAATAGGTTAATAAAGGAATTTATAAAAGGAGTTGATATAAAATAAATAGAAATGGAATTTATAAACATTCTTTTATAAATTCGCAAACGACTTATTTTGATAAGTAAATTGTTATAACTTATTTATGGAATTATATTCACGTTTTAGACAGTGAATAATCCTTTTTAAATAAAATGTATAGAAATAATGAAATTGGTTAACGAAGTATATTCACGTTTTTGAATAGTGAAAAATATGTTAAAGAAAATGTTTTGAATGTGAGGTTTTAAATAGAATTAAAACGATCTAACGATGTTTTTAAAATGTGTTAAGATTCGAAACCATAGATTTCAACATTCATTGTTGAAATAGACGTTTTCGAGAAATAGAAGGAAATGGTGGACTATAACACTGTTGTTATAGTAAATGATTTCCGAAAGGAAATGGTGGACTATAACATTCATTGTTACGTAACATTCGTTTTGGCCCAAATAAATATGTTTAAACAAATGATTTCCTAAAAGAATGAAATATATACTTAATTTCGATTTAAGTATGTTGAATATTTTCCAAGTGTTGAAAATAAATAGATTTGTAAATTACTTATTAAATAAGTATGGAAATGTTTTCCAATGTGAAATGAAACGTTTTGAGAATTTATTTTTTTGAAGATAAATTGAAAATGAATAATTGAAATCGTGTATTCATAAACATTTTGGAATATAAATTCATTATGGAATTTATAAAAGAAA
This sequence comes from Allium cepa, assembly GCA_030765085.1. Lineage (NCBI taxonomy): Eukaryota > Viridiplantae > Streptophyta > Magnoliopsida > Asparagales > Amaryllidaceae > Allium > Allium cepa. The sequence goes on along the minus strand of CM060937.1, from coordinate 769,716,199 downwards.
AGGGGAATTTGTTTAAAAATAAATATTGATTTATTTTTGAAGTATTGAAATTTTATATCTTGTAAAGATATTTTTAGAAAATAAATAATTTGGAAAATTATTTGGAATCTGGTGGTGTTGTGCATATCCCTTGATAGTTCAATAACCGACTATCAATATTTACCTTTGAATGGGTATTTGTTGTGATTTGCTTGAATTTGAATGCCACACTTATTTTTAAATTATTGCGCTCGTTATTCGAATTACCCATTCTAAATAGTGATACGACGTAATGGATAGCATTGAAGACCGGTGTTGAAGACCGGATATTTTTGAAAGAGAAAGGACAACTCGTCGAATGTCTTTGCATCGACTGGTCCCCGGTATAGAGACTCCATATGTGATGGGAAGTCCGGTCGTGATTAGTGAATATCCGGATTGCAAGGACTTCTTTGTAAGTGCCTTCGGTTTTGTTCGAGCCCGGAACAGACTTGTACGAATAGTATGTCTGACGTTACAAATTGAGGTATAAAGCAGATTTCTTTCAAATATATTTCCGTTGGTGGCGGAGAATTTATTCTTTTAGCTTAACACCCTTCTCTGAGACGTACGAGCTCAGCGGTTATGTAGTTGAAGGTTATCAGCAATATATTCCCAATTTGGTAATGTGACATGCTGAGTGTTGCTGTGAAATGATCATTGTTTGATCATTTGTGATATGATCATTTGTTTGATCATTTATCTTTGTGATCATTTCTATGATCATTTGTTGACCCTAAGCACAGCTTTTATATAAAGCGTGGCTTTGTGGACGAGACTTCGTCGAACCTCACACCCCGGAATGGTCAAAACAGGAAAGATGCAGCAAGGTTATTGGGGGTAGCGCCCCTTAGGGTATGTGCATTTCCTTCTGGAAAGGGGTGGTATGATGGTATGGAGCCCAGATACTTACTCATGTTGAAACTCTTTATTTATCATTGTGTGATGTTGGTTATCGAGCGCTCGGATAAAGGTCCCAAAGGACCGGGGGATGGCATACTCGTGTCTGTAGTTACCCAGTTAGGGGTAACCCGACCTTGTGTTGGCAGAGATCCGGTTTGGTTCTCGGGGACGTCCTTCCAGAGGCATTCTCATGTGGCAATGGGAAGTTCCTTGGCCTGACCATTTGTTGGAAATCCAAAGAAACAATACGAGACTTGTACGGTTTTAGTTGTAGAACCTGCCTCCTCGGGAGGTAGCTATAGCGGGCATAATATAATGGTACCTATGCTGGCTAAGATTTATATTCTACTTTCGAAATGATTTTCCCTACACTATGCACTAATAATAATATCAAATGTTCTTTTTAATACGTATCAAGCATATTTGATTATCATAAGGAGAAATCTCCTATGATTCTGCGTTTGCATGTGTGTCTGTGTGCGGGAGGCCTTATGGCAGTCTCATTTTTTAAAGCATTGCGAATTGACTTTAAAAATATTCCTCTATTTTGATTTTAAAGATAAATAAACTGATTTGAGTTCTCACACCAGTCACATGACTGACTCGGAGTTTATTATTTTCCTTCCTAAACTCTGGGTGCCCACAAATTTCCACACGGGCAGTCAAGAGTTAGGTTTATCAGGATATTCTGGAATTCAGGAGTTGCTGGAGGCAAGCTGGATGGCATGGCGTATTGCTAGTATATAGTATTTTCCTTTTCCGCTATTTGTTACTGTTTGTTGTTGTACACTCTGATGTTGTGATGTAATGTGATGTAATGTAATAACTGATATAGTTCTTTGTTTAAAGATTATTCATTTATTTATTATATGTTGTTCCGCTGCGATTGTGGTATTCTGATATTGTTCTGTTGTTTTCTTTCTGTTCTATTCTATCTTTTCTCTCTTCTTCTACCTCTTTCTTTTCTTAAAACCCTAAGAGTTCGGTTTTCTGGCATTCGGTTGCTCGGCAGTTGATACAGTGAACGTATTGATGTCAGTTTTCGGAAGTCGAAGAATCGGGTCCTTACATGGTACAAGTGCTTTTGTAGTTTTGCCTGAAAATTTTTGTGTTTTATTTTTATGCAAAAATGTTTTACAAGTCTACGCTATGACAGTGCAAATTATTTGATGAGAATATAGTGGTGCAGTCCACTATTTTAAATTATTTTGAACCGGTGTTTCGTTTTAATATATGTTTTGTTACCATTATTTTTATAACGGATTTCTACATCGGTATTATGTTTTTGAAACGTGCTGTTTTAATGAGATTTTTTATGAATGAATTTACGGTTGTTTTGACTTCAGAAACCATCAATTTTAAAGTGAATTTCCAAGCGGTTATCCCGCAACGCTGATTTTTATCCGTTTTTACGGTATTTTGTGATGCGCAATTTCCTCGTCGAAATTGCTATAGTTGTTGCTGTTTTAATCATGTGTTTTTCAAATCATTTTAAAATAAAATTATTTTCAAATTTTTTACAGTTTGCGCTTTCAAAAGAATGAGGAAGCGATTTAAACGCTTCAGCAAAATTGAGGACTATGAACCCTTACTTTTACTGATTCGCTTAATTCCGGGCTTGACCGTTTGAGAATGTAAATTGTTATGTTTACAAAATACACACTTTGCACTTTCAAGGAAACGATGAAGAGATTTTAACGATTTAGCAAAAGTGCGGAGTATGGAACCACACTTTTACTATTTCAGTTAATTCCGGACTCATTAATTGAAACATCTGTTGTTTGATGATTTTGATGATTTTATTTGGCTTTCGAGCCACTCTGCTGGACCTTCGGGTCATTTGTTGGACCTTCGGGTCATCTGATGGACCTTCAGGTCAAATACCAGTACTAGACCTTCGGGTCACTCTGCGGACCTTCGGGTCATCTGATGGGCGCCAAAAATTTATAGTACTTAGTAGGCTTCGGCCATCTGAGATGCACGTGCGGCGTAGCTAAAACTCGCCATCTACTGGGATCGATCCATCTTTTTTGTTGATTTTCTAGTTATCTTATTTTGATTTCTAGATTTTGTGATTGTTGATTTGTCTAGTTATCTTAATTGATTTCTAGATTTTTGTGTACTTCTGCTTTGAATTCAATTATGAATTTGGAAGTGGATTTTAATGATGTTTAACGGGATTTCTTTCTTTAAACTATGCTGATTTCTCTGTTGTATAGTCTCTTCCGAGACTATAATTTTGTGCATAGTCTCATCCGAGATTATAAATTTGCGTATTGCTGTTTTGAATTCAACTGGGAATTTAAAAGCTAATTTTGATGGAGTTTAAATTGAGATTTCTTCATTTAAACTATGGTGATTATTTATGTTGAATAGTCTCATTTGAGATTATTTATTTTGATGGAGTTTAAATTGAGATTTCTTTATTTTAACTATGTTGATTATCTATGTTATATAATCTCATTCGAGATTATAATTATTTGCTTAAGTGATGTTTATCATACAATTATTTCTGAAGTTTAAATTAGACTGATCCATTTATTATTTTCTTTTAAATAATACTCGGGTCAGACCGAGTTATTTCAGGATATTCGCTATCTCTGATTCTGTTGCAGCTTCAGCTTTTGGAATTTCACTCCATCTTTTGTCTAGTCTTCGAGGTGTACTATTGGTGTTGACTCTCATCTCGTGTATGTTGATGTATATGTATAGGTACATTTGTTCTTGTGAACCATCGAGTGTTGTAGCATGTATCCAAACTTGTCTTCCGCTATATATCTCATATTTCTATTCTGATGTGATTATACAATCGGTGTTGTTGTTATTATGAGTTGTTCTGGATTTTTCTTTAGCCACTGTAGTTTCGTTGTAGATTTGGATTGAATTTATATCTTTGGGAGTAATTTTCACAACTCTTATCGATGTAATCAATACTCATCTAAGCATAACTTACAGATGGTCGCTTCTAACAAGCCTTATTCTTCGCAATAGCAGACGTTATTCCTTATAATTACCTTTGTTATTGTGAGCATAGTGGTGGGGCGTCACAGCTTCGTATCAGAGCTGAGATTCAGAACAAATTATAATAAACACAGAACAAAAGCAGAATGGAACATGTGTTACAACTATTCGGGAGTTTCATTCGTGCCTTTCTAATCCATTCCTTCATTGTTCTTAAACTTCTATCCTCTCTAACAAGTTGGAATACGTCTAGGAATATATCTCATATTTCCGTAGTATTCCTTTGGTTAAATTCCTTTTCAATCTTGAGTTGTTTTAACTGCTCCTAAGGGTTTCAAATCCGAGAAGCTTAATGTGCTAAAGCTTCTAGTGATTCTTCTCAGCCCGAAGATCTTACTCCTTCTGTTTTGGAAGGTTTTATTTTAATTCCTGGCCCTTCTATTAGAGTTCTTTTCGATACGGGTGTGTCGTGTTCGTTCGTATCGAAAGAGCTTGTTGATGTTATTCCTTTGGATGTTGTTACTCTTTGCGATCCTTTGAGAATCGTGAATCCTATTGGAGGATCCACTACTCTTGGTTTGTTGTGTGTTGATGTTGAGATTATTCTTTGTTGTTTTTCATTTCATGCAAATCTGCGTGTTATGGATCATCTTGATTTTGATATGATTTTGGGTATGGATTGGCTCGTCCTTTACGAAGTTCAATCCTATGTCCCGAAAGAACTTTATATCTCAAGCATCCCGATGCTATCGAGCAGTTATATATTATATTTCGAAGCATGGATCATGTAACGACCCGTAAATTTCGACAATTTAATTTGTTTATTTAATAGGATATTTGTAATTTATTTTAGTAGAAACAATAAAGGGAATAAATAAATGTTAAAATGAAGGCTAAAATAAATTATGTAAATGGTGATTTAAAACCTATTTATAGAAATCTGAATAAAATCCAAATGAATTAAGTAGAAAAAGGATTCTTACATGGATATAAATTTTAATATGAGAAATTAATGAAATATTAAATTGATTTAATGCAATAAAAGAGTGTAAACGGTAATTGGAATAAATTAAGGAATCATGTTAGTGCAAGTTAATAATTTATGACTTGAATGAAATTCCAATTCAATAAAATCATTTAAATGTTATGATTTGATTTTAAATGGAATATGAGAAAAGAAAAAAATGTAAGGATTTGATTAATATATATGTTATTTATTCAGGGTATTGAATAAAGTTGGGAATCCAATTGTAATTAATGGTAATAATGTTGGTATTAGCTAATAAATTAAATTTAAATGCAATACCCATAAATGAATGGAATGAAATGAATGTATGTAAATGTATACTAGGTTATTTATCATCAAATAGAAGGAAAGAAAAGTAAATACTAAATTGATTGATGAATAAATATGCATTGAATAGTAATTGAATATTTCGTTAGTATGAATTTAAAGGAATATGGGGGTAATTTGATTAAATCAATAAAAGAAAATAAATGCAATGATGGTGGGTTATTAATAAAAGTGAATAGGGCAACGATTGTTATAGTAAGAATGGAATTCCAACTTGTTGGAATGGAGTAAATACACTTAGTAGTAAATTTAGTATAGGAAAACGAAATGGAAATATTGAATTAATTAATTCGTATATATATAGTAAATGACGATTATTGGATTGTAAATAATAAACTTATAAAAGGTGATCAAGAGTTGTGACCACAAGTTATTATGAGTGATACATATATATTTAATTTATTCAATTGATTTGGAAATCATTGCAATAAATATAAATTAAATGTTACGTTAAATAAATTAAGGTAATAAATGGAGAATAATGTAAACGTTCTTCATAAATATGATGATTTGTGAATAAAGAATGGAAATAAAGTTTCATTAATATATCGGAATTTAATTTACCATAAAGAGGTTAATTGCAATCAAATGAGTTAAATGTTTAAACAAGAATCAAGCTTTATGTATTTATTTGGGTTTATTGTAATTAATTTAAAATTTAATAATAAAATTTTACGTTAATTGAAAATTAAGTTGAAAATGGGAAATATTTGTGCGATAATATTAAATCCAATGGTAAACCCTTCTAGTTGAAATTTTGAATGGAATAATAATTAATTTATTTAACTAAATGGAAATTTGAGGATTTTATTTATAATTTTGTGAATTAAATGAAGTTAATTATTAAAATTGAGATTTACATTTGGAATTGATAAATTTATCTTCTCTATATGGACATTTAAATTTGGTAAAATCATTGTAAATGTGAGTAATATAAAGATGAGAAGATTGTCAATTTTAGAATTTAAAACATAAAATTGGATTTAATCAATTTGTTTAATTTATTTAATTAATATAAAAATAGCCATTTTGGACACGGACTCGGATTTCGACGAAACCAGTTTCATCGGATCTGTAACAGTGAAATATTATAGGGTTTCAATTTTCGTAGCGATCGGACTTGTCGGTTGATCGTACGAACGCGAAAAGCCTTGAAATCGATTTTATTGAAATCAATTTGAAAATATTGTTTTCAGCATAACTTCTTCATACGATGGACTTTGGACGTGAAACTTTTTCCATCGCTTTCGGAATATTTTAAAATTCCTATTTCGATATATGGGTTTACCCAATTTCGTTCCGGGGTCAGAACGGGCCTTTTGGGCCACGTTAGCGGTAGCACGTATATCCAACTTGATCCATCTATTCAAATCTCTAACCTACCTATATAAACCCAATTATAAACCCTAGCCTCCATCTATCTTCATTTCTTTATGCGTTCATTTCCCTCAACTCCACCTTTCCAATGGCTGCAAACCCTAGATCCAGTTTCAATCCAAATCAAAAGTCCAAAATTCAAACATCTCAAAAAACTTTCTAAAAATTATATGTTAAAGCTCTCGAAATACGTAATCTCCTGGTACAACTAGTTTTCGCTTTGGTTTTTCGTTTGACCAGAAGAAATCAATGAAGTATCGGCCGTACATTACGTTGTCTGTCAGGACCCAATTCTTCGACTCCCGAAATTCGACATCAATACGTCCACTGTATCGAATGCCGATCAGTCGGATGCTGGAAAACCGAACACTGAGGGTTTAAGAAAGAAGAAAGAGGAAAAGAAATAGGTAGAAGAAGAGAGAAAAGATAGAAAATAGAACGGAAAGAAAATAGCAGAACAACATTAGAATCTCACAATTCGCAGTGGAACAACATATAATAGATAAATGAATAATCTTTAAACAAAGAACTATATCAGTTATTACATTACATTACATTACATCAGAGTGTACAACAATAAATAACAACAAACAGCGGAAAAGAAATACTATATACTAGTAATACGTCATGCCATCCAGCTTGCCTCCAGCAACTCCTAAATTCCAGAATATCCTGATAAACCTTTACTCTTGACTGCCCGTGTGGAAATTGGTGGGCACCCAGAGTTTAGGAAGGAAAACAATAAACTCCGAGTCAGTCATGTGATTGGTGTGAGAATTCAAAAAAAGTTTATTTATCTTTAAAATCAAATAGAGGAATATTTTTAAATTCAATTCAAAATGCTTTTAGAAATGAGACTACCATAAGACCTCCCACCACACACACAATGCAAACGCAGACTTGGAGGAGATTTCTTCTTATGTTAGTCAAAGATGCTTGATACGCATTAAAAGAAACATTTGATATTATTATTAGTGCATAGTGTAGAAAACATTTCGAAAGTAGAATATAAATCTTTGTCAGCATACGTACCATTATATTATGCATGCTATAGCTACCTCCTGAGGAAGCAGGTTCTACAACTAAAACCGTACAAGATCGTATTGTTTCTTTGGATTTCCAACGAATGGTCAGGCCAAGGAACTTCTCATTGCCACATGAGAACGCCTCTGGAAGGACGTCCCCGAGAATCAAATCGGATCTCCGTCAACACAAGGCCGGGTTACCCCTAATTGGGTAACTACTGACACGAGTATGCCATCCCCCGGTCCTCTGGGACCTTTATCCGAGAGCTCTCTAATCAACATCACACCATAATAATAAGTGTTTCAATATGAGTAAGCATCTGGGCTCTATACCATGATACCACCCTTTTCCAGAAGGAAATGCACATACCCTAAAGGGAGCTACCCCTCATAACCCTGCTGCATCTTTCCTGTTTTGACCATTCCGGGGTGCGAGGCTCGACGAAGTCTCGTCCACAAAGCCATGCTTTATACAAAAGCTATGCTTTGGGTCAACAAATGATCATAGAAATGATCACAAAGATAAACGATCAAACAAATGATCTTATGGCAAATGATCAACACAATGATCATTTCACAGCAACACTCAGCATGTCACATTACCAAATTGGGAATATATTGCTAATAACCTTCAACTATATAACCTCTGAGCTCGTACGTCTCAGAGAAGGGTGTTAAGCTAAGAGAATAAATTCTCCCCCACCAACAGAAATATATTTGAAAGAAATCAGCTTTATATCTCAATTTGTAATGTCAGACACACAATCCATACAAGTTTGTTCCGGGATCGAACAGAACCGAAGGCACTTACAAAGAAGTCCTTGCAATCCGGATAATCTCTAATCGCGTCCGAATTTCCCATCACATATGGAGATCTCTATACCGGGGATCAGCCAGTGCAGAGACAATCAACAAGAAACCCTTTCGTTTTCGAAAATATCCGGTCTTCAACACCGATATTCAAATGCAATTCATAACGACGTATCACATATTCGGAATGGGTTATACGACCCCAAGGTCCTTTCCCGGTTAACCCGAATAGTGAGCGCTTATTTAAAAAAAAAATGTGGCATTCAATTTCAAGCAAATCACAACAAATACCTATTCAAAGGTAAATATTGATAGTCGGTTATTGAACTATCAATGGATATGCACAACATCACCAGATTCCAAATAATTTTTCCAAATAATTTATTTTCCAAAAATATCTTTACAAGATATATATTTTCCATTCTTCAAAAATAAATCAATATTTATTTTTAAACCCATTTTCTAATTTCATTTATAAATTCCATATTGAATTTACATTTCAAAATATTTATGAATATACGATTTCCATTCGATTTCGAATATTCATTTTCAATTTATCTTCAAAAAGACAAATTCAAAATATTCACTTAATATTGGGAAAACATTTCTTTACTTATTAAAAATAAGTAATTCACAAATCTTTTTATTTTCTACACTTGGAAAATATTCAATATACTTAAATCGAAATTAAGTATATATTTCATTCTTTAAGGAAATCATTCTCTTAAACATATTTATTTGGGCCAAAACGAATGTTGCGTAAAACATTGTTACGACAACCCAAAATCACTAGTATAGGGATTCGAAATTAAAATGGATATATAAATCCCAATACTATACATAACATTTCCCTTCGGAAATCATTTACTATAACAACAGTGTTATAGTCTATCATTTCCTTCTATTTCTCGAAAACGTCTATTTCAACAATAAATGTTAAAATCTATGGTTTCGATAATTAATACATTTTAAAACATCTTTAGATCATTTTAATTCAATTTAAAACATCACATCCAAAACATTTTCTTTAATATATTATTCACCATTCAAAAACGTGAATGTTAACCCTAACTCGTTCACAAGTTAACAGGTCCACGACTCAAGGCATGTACGACTCAAGGCATGTACGAGTTAAAGGATACATGAGTCAGCAACTTCCTACAACTTAAAGATCTTCTACGAGTTAGCAAGCTTACGAGATAAGCCTTTACGAGTTAGCATATCTACAAATTAGCAAGTGTACGAGTTAAGATCTTCCACAAGTTAAGCCTCTACGAGTTAATCCTCTGCGAGTTAAGATCTTCTACGAGTTAGCAGGCATACGAGTTAAGAAAAGCTAACGACTTAAGGTCTTTACGACTTAAGGAAATTGATGGCCTACGACTTAATGATAACTGCAGTTTGTACGACTTAAGACCCTTACGACTTAAAGAAGTTATACGACTTAAGGAGGATACGACCTAAAGACACACCTCTTAACTCGTCTACGAGTTAAGACTTGCTTTAAACCAGTTGCAATTAGTTAAGTCGACTACGACTTACGACATAAAAAGAGTCGTATACGACTTAAGAAAGGAAATTAGCAATTGCAGCCAGATAACTCGCACACGACTTAGAACTTAGGGATGGGTTCAAAAAAGGGGAACTGCCATAGACTCGGCTCAGTGACCCGGGGACGACTTACCTTAAGTCGAACACGACTTATCTTAAGTCGGCCATGAGTTAGGACTTAGCACTTTTTCCGCCCAGAACTCTCTATAAATATGAAACCATCTCCAACATGCAAAAGACCTTTGGGCTCATTCTCTTCAAGCGCCATTACTCTGCCGAATTCCAGACGACTTCAAAGCTTTTTAGATCCAACAAACTTCTAAAGGAACTCCATGAAGGAATCATCCACATTCACCATGGATTTGAAGATGATTGTCAACATCAAAGCTTGAGCTACTTGTTTCACATATCCTATCACTTGAAGTGTGTTGTAATTGAAAGATCTTGTAAAGAATTGTAATCAAACTAGTGATAAAAAGATTAAAGTGGACGTAGGCTGGATTATAAGCCGAACCACTATAAATACTGTGTCTCTTACTGTTTTTCTAGATACTTTCTGCTTATTTCTGTTTCCCGTACAAACGGGTGGTGCTTTCACAATCGCATCTTATACACCAGGGTGTTAGCGTTTAAATTTTTTCGTTAACATTTTGGTGCTTTCACTGAGAATTGAACTCAGGACATCTATCATCATTGCTTCAGAAAGATTTGTAGATAAAGTTTCTTTAAGAACCAGAAGTCTATCCGAAATCATGGCTCCTGGAAAGAAAAGTAAATCTGTGAGATCTGCAAACATTCAAGAGGGAACCTCCGCTTCCCCAACACCAAATCAAGCCACTCCAGCTGTTGGAGTTTCAAAAGCGGAATTGGACGCTGCTATTTTTGGGTTGAATCAGCAAATAAATGCCCAGAACGCGCAATTGGAAGCTCAGAATGCTCAGAATGCTCTGATTCTGAATAGGTTAAACGATTTGCTCGGGGCAAACCGTCAACCTGCGAATAATGAAAGGAACTTTGTCGGTAATGTCCATGATGCTGAAACTAGAAACATTCCCGAAAGGGCTGCTAGCCCCTTTGAACGGACATTGCCTGAGGCTGGAGGATCCAGAAATAGGAATGACGAAGAATATCTTTCTGGTATGGTTCGACAGATTATGAAAGAAAGTATGCAAAGGGTCGAAGATGAGAAAGAGTGGGGTTTCGCTCCGAGCAAGACTCCGTTTACTGAAAAGATCCTAAAAGCTGAATTCCCAAGGAAGTTCGTCCCTCCGACCATTCCAGCTTACAAAGGGACAAGTGATCCAAATGAGTTCCTGTACAAATATGATTGGCACATGACAGGTGCCAGAGCTTCTGACGAGATAAAATGCCGCTATTTTCCTGTGTATTTGGAAGGGGTAGCTCTGCTTTGGTTCACAAAACTACCTGTCCGGTCCATCGATCAGTTTTCAGACCTAACCAGGAAATTTAAAGAGCAATTTAGGCTATATGCTTCAAAGGCAAAAGACATCATGTCGTTATCCGGTTTGGAACAGAATCCGGGGGAAACTATCAAGTCTTTTTTAAATCGCTTTAATATAGCGTTAGCTGAGGTGGATAATGCAGAACCCCGCATGGTCTTGACCTATTTGATGAGAGCTATTGATAAGTCAAGTGAATTCGGAAAGTGGCTGAACATGAAGGAGCCAAATTCTCTGGAAAAGTTCTACAAAAAGGCGGATGAATTCATGCGTTTGGAAAGCCGTCCTGTCCCGGCAAAGGCAACAGTAGAGAAAGCTGAAGACAACACTGCTGCGCCACGTAAGAATGGATCTGTGGGACAGAAAAGAGAAAATAATGATGGAAGGAAACAACACAATTCAAAGAAGCCTCGATCCTTCAAGCCATCAGAATATACTCCTTTGTTAGAGACACCAGAGCGCATCTACCTGGCTACAAAAGATTCTTTTGAGTATCCCAAACCTCCTGTTCTCAGAACCGGAAGAAAAGCTGTGCAAAGTGGGAAGTTCTGTCGCTTCCATAATCAGCCTGGTCATGACACAGACGACTGCCGTCAATTGAAAAATATAATCGAAGAATTGCTAAGACAAAATAAGCTGCAGCAATTTGTGAAGAAGAGTGGTAATGATCCTGCTTCGTCAAGTCAGGGGCAACAAGCTCTTGCTCATCAGCCCAGGACAAATGAGAAGGCCGCAGGACATGAATCTGGAAGGCCAGTTATTAATGTCATCACAGGAGGACCCCACCCAGCAGGCAGAAGCTGGGGTGAAATGGAGAGGTACACTCGAGCTCTGAAACATGTGCCAACTGAAGAGAATGTCTTTGTTTTAGAGGACTCTACACCCCTGAAACAACAAAGGACTTTTAATGATGATATTGTGTTCAGGGCTAGAGATTCCACGGGCATTGAGGCCCCTACTTTGGACCCGTTAGTCATCTCGGCCGGTATTGGACCGGCTATTGTCAGAAGAGTTCTTATTGACTGCGGCGCATCTTGCAACATCCTCTTCAAGAAAACGTTTGACCAGATGAAAATCCCGATGGCGGATGTGCAAGCCTCATCTCAGAAGATTGTTGGCTTCACTGGGGAGCCAAAGCAACCAGTTGGGACCATTGATCTACCTGTTGAACTTGGAGAAGGAGAAAGGAAAGTGGTCCGCAGACAAACTTTTGTGATCGTCGATGAATATTCTGCTTATAATGCTTTTCTTGGCCGTCCGACACTCGCAGCATTCAAGGCTATCCTAGCCCCGTGGTGCCTCACTATTAAATTTCCTACTGACAATGGAGTAGGAGTTATAAAAGGGGATCAAAATGTCGCGCGAGAATGTTATTGGACAGAGCTGCGAGAGTCAAGAAAAAGAGAAATGGGAAAAGATGCGGCAACCCCAATCCGCATCAAAATTCCAACCCTATAGCAACTACAGGGCGGACCCTGCACTGGCGAGCATAGCGGGGCACGAAAAGTGATGGATCCTAGAAAGGCCAGTGCGGGGGAGAGTAGGGTGGTACCAGCAGAAACAACGATACCGGTGCCCGTTGATCTGAAGGACCCAAACAAGGTGCTGAATGTGGGTTCACAACTTAATGTGTCAGTTCAGAATGCCTTGATATCTTTTTTGAAAGCAAACCTGGATGTTTTCGCTTGGACCCATGCCGATATGTGCGGAATATCCCCAGAAGTTGCGGTACATGTTCTGAATATTGACCCAAAGTTCACGCCAGTAAAGCAGAAAAGAAGAATCCAAGGTCTAGAAAGGTCGACAGCATTGAAAGAGGAAGTTGACCGGCTCATGGAGAATAATTTCATCAGAGAATCTACCTATCCAAATTGGGTTTCAAATCCAGTGCTAGTTAAGAAAGCCAATGGTAAATGGAGAGTGTGCATCGACTTTTCAGATCTAAACAAGGCCTGTCCCAAAGACTGCTTCCCATTACCCAGGATCGATCAACTGGTAGATGGAACAGCGGGTCATGAATTGTTGTCTTTTATGGATGCCTACTCCGGATATAATCAGATCATGATGCATGAGCCAGATCAGGAGGACACAAGCTTTATCACCGATGTCGGTCTTTACTGTTACAGAGTTATGCCCTTTGGGTTGAAGAATGCGGGGGCAACATACCAAAGACTGGTAAATGCTATGTTCAAACCGCAGTTGGGAAAGACTATGGAAGTTTACGTTGATGACATGCTAGTAAAATCTAAGAAAGCAGTGGATCACATCGAACACTTAGCAGAAATGTTCGCAATTCTCCGAAGATACGGAATGAAGCTTAACCCTTTAAAATGTTCTTTCGGGGTAGAATCTGGGAAGTTCTTGGGTTTCATCGTGAGCGCTAGGGGCATTGAAGCTAGTCCAGCTCAAATCACTGCTCTAAAAGAAGTCAAAGCTCCTAAAACAAAGAGGGAATTGCAAAGTCTCAATGGAAAAATTGCCGCCTTAAGTCGGTTCATATCCAAAGCTACTGATAAATGCATTCCATTCTTCGACGCTCTAAAGAAAGGAAAGAAAAACTTTGACTGGACTCCCGAATGCCAGAAAGCTTTTGAAGAATTGATTCAACATATGGAAACGCCTCCAATACTTTCCAGGCCCGGCGATGGCGAGGATCTTCTTATATACTTGGCAGTTTCATCTCATGCTTTAAGTGCAGCGCTGGTACGGGAAGACAAAAGGATTCAACATCCAGTTTACTATATCAGCAAAAGACTCACTGGGGCAGAAATGAATTACTCCAAGTTGGAAAAACTCGCCTATTGTCTATTGATTGCCTCAAGAAAGTTGAGGCAATATTTCCAGGCTCATCCTATCAAAGTCCTCACTGATCAACCTTTAAAGCAAGTCTTGTTTCGCCCTGAGACTTCGGGCCGCCTTTTAAAGTGGAATATTGAATTGAGCCAATATGACATCACTTATCATCCTAGAAAAGCGATCAACGGACAAGCTTTGGCAGATTTTATTGCAGAATTTACAGACAAGGGTAACAGCGAGGAAGAAACAATCGAGAACTCCCCAACCCAATGGAAGTTATTTGTAGATGGCGCAAGAAATGATTACTGTTCAGGTGCTGGAATTGTTCTTGAAACTCCTGAAGGCCGGTCATTATGCTATGCGCTAAGATTAGAATTTCCTTCAACAAACAATGAAGCAGAATATGAAGCTCTGATCGCTGGTTTGAAAATTGCTAAAGAACTAAACATTCGAGCGTTACAGATCTTCAGTGATTCGCAGCTTATAGTATGTCAAGTCAAGAAGGAGTTTCAAACGAAAGGAGGAAATCTGCCCGCTTATGTGTCAAAGGCTTGGGAACTTTTATGTGAATTCGACCATTACACGATAAGTCATATTCCTCGAGAAGAAAACATGAAAGCAGATTCTCTCGCAAAATACTCAAGTTCTGGCGAAGCCCAATCCTTAGGGTTAGTTCCAGTGGAAGTTTTGTCAAATCCGAGCATTGATGAAATGGATATCGATTGGGTTATGAGTATGTCGCAAGAGCAAGAATCATGGATGACTCCAATAACAAAGTATCTACTCAATGGCTCTTTACCAGAACTACTCACAAAACTGCAACTGGGCATACTCCTTTTTCGTTAGCATACGGATCGGAAGCAATGATCCCGGTTGAAACAGAGGTCCCTTCACACAGAAGAATCCATTTCAATCAAGCAGAAAATGAAAAGCTGCAACTTGAAGCGCTGGATCTCCTTGATGAAAAAAGAGATGAAGCTAACCTCAGAGTTGCAGCTCATCAGCAAAGGATAGCCAAACATTTCAATTCCAAAGTTCGTCAACGCAGCTTTGAAATTGGAGATCTAGTCCTAAAAAGAATTATGACTGCGACAGGTGTGTTTGGGCCAAATTGGGAAGGACCGTATGTGATAGGTCAGAAACTTCTTGACGGCACATTCAAGCTCACCACAGTTGATGGAGATCAAATTCCAAGGGCATGGAACAGCAATCACTTGCGTCCATACTTTACTTGAAAATTTTGTTGAAACATTGTAAAAAGAATTATGAATGTATGATTCCTGTAATTGAAAGCAATTGTGAAACTGATGCAAGTAAATAATGAAAGAATATAAAGTGGATGTAGGCCCAATTTCATGGCCGAACCACTATAAATCTTGTGTTCCTTATTATCATTATATGTTTGCTTTGTTTTCGATATAAAAATACATAAAATGTATTGCTGAAATGTCGATTTAAATTTTTGCAGACAATGGAGATAAAACTTGCGCATAATAAGACCGAGCGATTCTCACCATCATTCAACAAACAAATTTCAAGTCACAAAGACCCCGAATTCAAATCCTAGATAGGAAATACTTCAATTGAACGGCTAATGATTTCGATAGAAACGAGCCCTTGCTGATAAATTGAGATTGTTTGAACAAACAAACATCCAATTAGGAAGCTAGTGCCCGTTCTCACGAACTTGCCTGGCAATGAAGTACACTTCCTTGGATTAAACAAGCTACTTGCAAGAAAAAGGAAAATAAAAAAAAAAGGAGAGGATCGCTGAAAAGGCATAAGCAAGTGAACAGAGGAACAACCAAAGCTACCATCAGCGGCACAAGTCCTCTTCGGAGGCGCAACTCTTCGGAGGATAAAAAGACCTCTAATGGGTCATACGCCACAAAAAAGAAAGTTCTCTACTCAACAAAAAAAGATTGGAGGAGTCATGACCCTCCAACCATGAGAGAGTAACTTCCAGGCGATGAAAACCCTCTCTGAGGCACATTTCACCAGGAGTTGAAGTGTTATAACCGCTCTTCGGGATTTCACTTCACCAGAGTTGAAATGTAAACAAAATAAAAGCCCTCTTCGGAGGCCCATTTCACCAGGAGTTGAAGTGTTATAACCGCTCTTCGGGATTTCACTTCACCAGAGTTGAAATGCAAACAAAATAAAAGCCCTCTTCGGAGGCCCATTTCACCAGGAGTTGAAGTGTTATAACCGCTCTTCGGGATTTCACTTCACCAGAGTTGAAATGTAAACAAAATAAAAGCCCTCTTCGGAGGTCCATTTCGCCAGGAGTTGAAGTGTAGCAACCGCTCTTCGGAATTTCACTTCACCAAAGTTGAAATGCAAAAACAAAGACCTTCTTGAAAGTCCACGTTTCACCGAGATTGAAATAAAACTTCCAAGTGTTGAAACGTGAAAAGGCTTTCTTCAAAGGCACAACTCTTTGGGGGTACACGTTTCACCAAGATTGAAATAAAACTTCCAAGTGTTGGAACGTGAGAAATCCCTCCTCAGGAAAGACCTCTTTGGAAACCCACGTTTCACCGAGATTGAAATAAAACTTCCAAGTGTTGAAACGTGAAAAGGATTTCTAAAGCATAACTCTTTGGAGGTACACGTTTCACCGAGATTGAAATAAAACTTCCAAGTGTTGAAACGTGAAAAAATCCCTCCTCAGAGGTACAACTTTCTATATATAAAAAAAAAATCCTCATCAAAAGCGTACTTTAACTTTCAAAGGAAAAGTAATTTGCCTACTATGGGAAATGATCGTAAAAAGAAAAGAAGTTAAAGTACCCTTCAGAGGTCCGCTTTACCGCATAGAGGAATTCACTTGATGAAATATGCATATAAGCAAAAGAAAAAAGTGATTTCTTCGAACGACCAAGCGTAAAAACTTATACGAAGGGGGTTGCACTCTACAAGAATTCTTTTTAAAATAAAAAATAAAATAATTATTCTTTAGCAAATAAGAGTGCAAGTCCCCTCGAGGTATAGAATATTGCAGCATACTTATGGAATGGGGGCAATATAGTATAATTACACACAATATGGTATAACTAAACCAGCAAAAGGTAACGCTCAAGTAACATACCATAAGCTCGCTGCAATATCAAATAAACTCATGCCAAAACGAATAACAAATGTATTCTTTAATTCAAACAAAAGTTTGTACAAACGAGGAATCATTTTATTCAATTACAATGCAGGTACAGGTTTCAAAATAAAGAAAAGCGGGGGCCGGTACCCGCACAATTCTCGGCCAGTACATGCAAAACACAAAAAACTAGAAACTGAAGATCTTCACTTCTTTTTGCTGCCTTTAGACCCTTTACCCGGCCGAATGATCAGCTTACCAGGGCGGTCGGTGGGCACAAGGGAAGTGGGAGAGGAAGGCGCAACCGGTCCAGCTTTCAGCTCCTCTTCAGTGGTGGTGACTATCTTCCCCCTCCTCTTTGGTGTCCCACGCTTCTTCTTTCTTCTTTTTGAGGAAGACTCACTCCCGGGAGTGACAAGTTTAGATAGAACAATCTCGTCAGAGGGAGTTCGCTCTGAAGATGTGTCACCTCCCTCAGGCCTTTCATCTTTCTGCTCTTGTGAAGCAATGGGATCGTCCAAGCCGTGAAGAGCCTCTATTTGTTCTTCTTGTGACCCAGGTTGCGAGGCAGAAGGAGGCGCCACTTGAGGAGATGGAGGAAGGATCACCGGGGGAGAAGAAGCTTGAGTTCGGCTCGGTGCTTTCTCTACAAAGGAGAAAAAACTTAAAATATCAGTATCTTTCGAAAAGAGAGGGGATGACGGCTCGTCAAAAGTCGGGAATTCATTGACATTTGAGGAATAATCAAAAGTCGGGAATTCATTGACATTTGAAAAATAATCAAGAAGATCGTCAAGATCACAAGGAGCGAACGAGCAGTTCACCACTTGGGCTAGTCCGGTGTCAAGTTTACCTGGGGCAGTTGGATCTCTGAGGCTGATTTCATATCGCTGTGCTTCGTTGCTTTCACCACCTTCATCCCGCCTTGTGCACTTGTAGTTTCAGTTACTGTCTTAGTTGCAGGCGGAGTATAGGAGCTAGAACCCGTGATGTCAACCACAGGAGGAACTGAAGGTTGGACAGAGGAAGTAAGCGTTAATTCCTTTCCAGAACATTCCTCTTCCACCATTCCAGTTCTCATCCTGGCAAGTTGTTCTCGCCCCTTCGCAAGAGCAGCGCGAGCTCCCTCATCCAGGTAACGCGCCTCAAAATCTTCATCGCCATACCCGGCGTCTTTAAACATGTTAAGAGCAGCTTCCCACACCTCGGCCAGGGTGATTTCATACTTAGGACCAAGAAAAGAGAGGCTGCCGCGTCCCAAGACACAGTGTAAATAAAAATCGAATAAAGTCGAATTGATATCGGTTTCCATGGTCTGAGCAGTTTCTTCGGCTGCAATTTTGCCAGCCATGGCCTCATCTCGATCTTTTTCGGTCTGAGCAAGTTGGGCTTTTAGCGCTTCAATCTCCATGTCCCGGGCGCTCAGTGTATTCTGCAGCTGGGTGACATCAGTGCGGTGGTTCTCTACAGCTTGTTCTAACCTCTCAGCTTTAGCTTCAGCGTCCCTCTGGCTGGCGTGCGCATCTCGCACTTGTTTTTGCAATACCTCTTCTCTTTGGGTGTAAGTATTAGTAGAAGAGGCAAGATCATCTTTGAGCTGCTTTACTTCAGCTTCGAGCTTTTCATTGTATTCGGCTATCTCCTTCATCTCAGCGTTGTGTTGATCAAGAATCTTCTGCCATTCTGATTTGTCATTTTCCATGGTCAGCATTGCTTCGATGTTAGCCCGATTAACTCTTTGAAGTTCATCAACCAGTTTTTGCCATCCAGACATTCTATCGATATCAAGCTTGACAGCATCGAGATTTCTGTACATAGCTTCTTTGTCAATGGGGACCAAATCAAGGTCGAAGCGTACCCCCCTCAAACACCAGTTCGGGAATCGGCTCTGCAAAGTCGGGGGGCCCCTTTCAACATGGTATGAAGGCCTGTTGAGAAGTGTTTGGATGGCACTTCCTTCAAGAGCAGGAGATTTGGAAGGGATGTCGATAGAAACTGAGGCGCCAGGTCTCTCAGATGTCACGGGCACGTGCTCCTCGCCAAGTTTGGTCCGCTTTCTCGAATCTTCAATATGGCTCTTCCCCCTATCATCGTGCGTTTTACGTTTATGGGAATCATCATCCCTTGGGAAGGATTCATGTCGCGTGCCCGCTCCCTCATGACGTTCTTCATACCTTCTCCTCTCTTCAGCTTTTCGCGCAGCTCTCTGCTCATTGGTTTCTCTGGGATCGGCATAGTATTGCTTGTAATCATAGCTGCCACGCCCTCCATAGCGTCGAAAGTCCTTGTAATAAGAACCGCTGCCGCTGCGCCCCATAGAGGAATCTGAAAAGGCAAGAATAGCAAGTCTTAGAAACTTCCGGAGAAAAGAAGTTAAATATGAACAAATGCCAAAAAATCCTAAGTGTTGTGTGATGTGCAAGCTACGCGCATTAAGCTACAAACCACTCATTGGTGTAGAGGTGATGATGGCTTGGGTATGAGGGGTTGGTGTTTGTGTTGGTGTTAGTCGAAGAAGGGACGTCGCCTCAATTATAGGAGAGATGGTTTTAGACACGTCATCCCTAAAAAGCTCCTGTGAGGTCACTATTATGTCGCTCAACCCATCATAAACATCGTCACCATCATGCTCGGTGAGACTTGTTTTCTCAGTTCCTACATCAGCTAATCCCCCGAGAGGCTGTGAAGGTTCTTCTTCTTCCTCAATCGGGGCAAGTGCCGTCTTACTAGATGACCCCATAATGTCGGTAGGGGTGGAACATTTCACCAATGAAGCTTCGATGTTAGACTCTTTTGATGAAGGTTGTTCGATAGTAACGGGGGCATCCGATGCTTCAGTCGGGGAATCGGGAACTTCAGTCGGGGCTTCATGAGGCTGAGTATAGCGAGAAGAGTGAAGAAGCCCGTATTGATGTAAAAAGTCATCTCTCAGCAAAAACTTTATACTCCTCTCTTCTACTGGCACAGCATTCAATCTTTCAAAAATTTGCTTATAGCCTGGGTCTCTAGAAGGAGGTGGAAGCGCTGAAAAGTAAAAAGGGAAATTAACATCTAACTACTCAGGCTATGAAAAGATTTTATAAGGAAAACATGTGTCAGGAATAAAGCTGAACGCCCTTACTTCCAACTCTCCACACACCATAAAACCCCGGAGGGCAACGAACATAGAAGAATTGGGTTAAAAACCCGTGAGCAGTATCAGGGAGGCCAACAATCAGTTTGCGGTTTCGGGCGCTCCTCACAACAGTAATGGAAGGATGATCCTTAGTCCGAGTAAAAGAGCATAGATACCAAACTTCACCAAAGCTTGGAAGTCGATCAAGTGTTCTCCTGAAAAGCACACACAACCCCATTAGAATGGCATAGCCATTGGGGTGCAGCTGGGATGGAGCAATGGCCAGTTGACGGAGAAGTTGTTGGAAAAAGTCGTTGAAAGGAGGAATGCCTCCACTTAGGCACATTTGCCGGTTAATTGTCACAAAGCCAGAAGGAGCTATATCGGCAGTGTTATTTCTTTCGGGAAGAATGGCATCTGATTCAACGATACCAAACTGAGCACACAACTGGCGAAAAACTTTGTATGATAGTGAAGTAGGAGCTCTTTCGGGAGGATTAACCAGTGGAGCCGGAAGAACAGTTACCTCTCCAGTCCGAACTGTTGCATCACCTTCCTGAGAAGTCATTCTACACAAACAACTGGATATTCAAATATGAAGGTGCACGTTTCCTAAAAAAGTGTGAAGTGTTGTGCAAAAAACTAATAAAAAATAACAAGTAAATATAACTGAAATAAGACTAGTCGACGATTGATCGATTACAAAAATTTCAGAACTTGTTAGTCTTTAGTTCAAGTATAATATTAATGCGAGCTGGTCAATTTTAATTGACTATTTCAGTATTGCTTTAGTATTTTACTTGAAGTTAATAAGTTGAGCACTTCATTCACACAATCTGTTTAAGTTTAATGACTGTTATTAGCTAATCTGTCATTCGAAGAGGGCGATCAATGGCAGTATATTCGCCCCGGTTTTTCTGTAAATGTTGTATTGGACAGGTTGTTAACTTGCGAGTCAAAGTAATTTGTAAAAGAAGGCATCAAAGTTCAACAGTTCAACATCACTGCAACAATTCAAGGTTTAAGCAGATCCTAAAAAAAAAAAAAAAAAAAAACACAAGTGCTAAGTCGTATCGAACTCAAGTGCTAAGTCAAAACCGACTCAAGTACTAAGTCGCAACCGACTCAAGGGATGAGTCGTTCCTATCCTCAGCCATCAAACACATCAAGCTGCTTATCCTCTAAGTCCTAAGTCGTAACTCGGGGAACAGGAGAAAGGCTCTGATCCAAAACAACTAGAAATCCTCCAAGTCTTAACCCGGCTACGGCTCATGGAAATCGCTAAGTCACGTGGAAGAAGCCGAGTCATATATGAGACGATCCCTTGTTATTTTCAATCAACCTATTCGACCAACTCGCCTCCCTTTCAAATCTCTTAACCTGTTCATCCTTGGCTTCTTCAGCAGCGACAACCTTAACCCGTTACACTATGAATCGCCCCAGAGCGCGAATCACCATAGGCCAAATCAGATGAATTTTAGTTCATCGGTAATCAATCCGAATAGAATTCGCAGGGTTTGAATGGGGCAAACCAAAGATGATGAACTGAATACATAAAGTAACAATGGTTAACGGTCGAAGTTTGAAGCAAGATCTCTTACGATTGTTTGATGCTAGAGAGAATCAGAGATGAATCGGGTCGAAATCGCCTCGGAGAGCTTGAAGATGCGTTAATGGCAGAAAGCAGTTTAAAAGGTTAAGTGATGGGAAGAAGGACGACTCAGGCTTTTATATCTGGAAGGGTTGGGATTTGAAACGACATGACCGAGTTATGATAAGTCGAAGCACACGACTTACGATTTAAGCGTGTGCTTCGAGGGGCAAATGTTAACCCTAACTCGTTCACAAGTTAACAGGTCCACGACTCAAGGCATGTACGACTCAAGGCATGTACGAGTTAAAGGATACATGAGTCAGCAACTTCCTACAACTTAAAGATCTTCTACGAGTTAGCAAGCTTACGAGATAAGCCTTTACGAGTTAGCATATCTACAAATTAGCAAGTGTACGAGTTAAGATCTTCCACAAGTTAAGCCTCTACGAGTTAATCCTCTGCGAGTTAAGATCTTCTACGAGTTAGCAGGCATACGAGTTAAGAAAAGCTAACGACTTAAGGTCTTTACGACTTAAGGAAATTGATGGCCTACGACTTAATGATAACTGCAGTTTGTACGACTTAAGACCCTTACGACTTAAAGAAGTTATACGACTTAAGGAGGATACGACCTAAAGACACACCTCTTAACTCGTCTACGAGTTAAGACTTGCTTTAAACCAGTTGCAATTAGTTAAGTCGACTACGACTTACGACATAAAAAGAGTCGTATACGACTTAAGAAAGGAAATTAGCAATTGCAGCCAGATAACTCGCACACGACTTAGAACTTAGGGATGGGTTCAAAAAAGGGGAACTGCCATAGACTCGGCTCAGTGACCCGGGGACGACTTACCTTAAGTCGAACACGACTTATCTTAAGTCGGCCATGAGTTAGGACTTAGCACTTTTTCCGCCCAGAACTCTCTATAAATATGAAACCATCTCCAACATGCAAAAGACCTTTGGGCTCATTCTCTTCAAGCGCCATTACTCTGCCGAATTCCAGACGACTTCAAAGCTTTTTAGATCCAACAAACTTCTAAAGGAACTCCATGAAGGAATCATCCACATTCACCATGGATTTGAAGATGATTGTCAACATCAAAGCTTGAGCTACTTGTTTCACATATCCTATCACTTGAAGTGTGTTGTAATTGAAAGATCTTGTAAAGAATTGTAATCAAACTAGTGATAAAAAGATTAAAGTGGACGTAGGCTGGATTATAAGCCGAACCACTATAAATACTGTGTCTCTTACTGTTTTTCTAGATACTTTCTGCTTATTTCTGTTTCCCGTACAAACGGGTGGTGCTTTCACAATCGCATCTTATACACCAGGGTGTTAGCGTTTAAATTTTTTCGTTAACAGTGAATATACTTGTTAACCAATTTCATCATTTCTATTCATTTTGTTTTACAGGATTATTCACTGTCTAAAACGTGAATATAACTCCATTAATAAATTACAACAATTTTCTTATCAAAATAAGTCGTTGCGGATTTATAAAATAATGTTTATAAATTCTATTTATATTTATTTTATAACACTTCCTCTTATAAATTTCCTTTATTAGACTATTCGATTTATAACTCAATTATATACCGAAAGCCCATATTATAAGTTAAATGCTTATAATTTATTTGTTTACAAAATTGTTCTTTTAACTTTCCAAATTATAAATTTTATAACTTATAAGATTCATTTATTTATCCAAAATCTATTCTTTTAAATAACTTTACAAATTTTATAAACCTACTATTTATAAAATTCCATTTATAACTTCACCATTATAATCCTATAGATTTCATTCATTTATGAAATTTATTCACAATTCATTCTAACACTTATAAAAGCTCGTTTTACAATTCCAATATTTTTAATTTATAAATATCAATTTATGAATCTTTTATATGGATCAATTTATATTATTCTTTTAAAACGTCTTTAAACTCCTTTATAATTTCATTATTTTGATTCATAAAATAATCAAATTTCATAAATCCTATTTTTAAACTTTTTATAATAAATTCAGAAATCCTAATTTAACTATTTTATAAAATCATTAATCCCATATTTTCAAAAATCAACTTTTAACTGTATTTCTCAAAAATCATAATTTTTATAACATTAAAATTATAACGTTTATTTATTTAAGATGAATCAATTCCAAAAACATTTTATAAACGTATATTTTCAAAAATCACTTTAGAAATCCCTTAAAAATAAAAATCGTTATTTTTAAGCTTCAAAATTGGATTCGATGATGCAACACATCAAATAGTCAATCACGACTTTTAAACATCATATATTGATATGATAAACAATCAAATATCAAAATATCTAAATTAATAAATATCTGTGAGGAATCCAGTTGGATCCCTCCAACCTGTTTCCCTGCATTCACGGACATTAGCACAATACCAATCCCGCTTCAAGACGGGATATCGCGGTATATGGGATTCATAAAATATTATCCGCTTAATAGGCGGCGCAATAGGGTCTCATCCGCTATACAATGCGGGAAATCAATCAACTGCAATATATACATATGCCAATATACATACATACATACATACATATATATATATATATTACTATATATATATATCCTACTATATCTAATATCACAACCAAATAACAACCAATAAATAACTGCAAATCCAACTTATAAATTTTTTTGAGTGAGAAGTTCTCACCTTTGCTTTTTGATTTGCCACCATTTTCCATCTCGACTCGATTTCCTTGATTTATACCTTGTATAAATATTTACACAATTTATTAATATTCGAACAGATCGAATAATAAATTTTCATTTGATTTAACTAGTTTATAATTTAATTTGGGCTTAATCACTCATTCCAAACAAATTCCCTTTTAATTTTAAACAGATTACTCTTAACAAATTTATCTAATAAAATTTAAATTTCAACTAAATTTACTTAAATAAATTTATTTAACTAAACCTTTTAATTTTAAAACTAAATTTTCTTCTTTAATAAATTTATTTCAACTAATTATTTTACTTTAAATTAATATCTTTAAATCAATTGCTTTTAATAAATTTGTTTAAGTAAAAATTTAAATTTTAAACTAAATTCCTTTTAAATAAATTATTTTTAACCACTAAAAATTAAATAAGTTAATTTAAACCAAACTAATAAATTAAAAATGTATACTTGCGTATTTATTTATTTTTTTCTCTAACCTATATTTTCTTATCTGTAATAATTCTTATTATACAAATCTTTATGCCTCGGACGGCTATTTTTAAATATCGATTCAAACGATATATTTCAAAACTGTACAATTCACTTTCAAATTCAATTCTGAAGCTTCTAATATCTTCAGTATTTTCAATATGAATTTTACAAGCCTTTGAAATATTTTTAATCGGCTTAAAATTGAAGATTCAATTTTTTATTCAACTCTCAATAGATTAAATTCTATAATTTAATCGCCAAATTCATTCTGATAATTTGAAATTCAAGTCAAACTATCATTCAAATATTTAAAATTAATTAAATATTTCCAAATTAAATTGTTCAAAATTCTGGGTCGTTACATCGTCGTAAGAATTCGTCAGATCGGGAACACTTCTGGGTATTGTGGAGAGTGTCGTGCGCTGTCCATTAGCATAGCTCGTTCGTCATTGCAACGGTTGGATCGAGGGGATTTAGCGAACTAGGGTTCGAATTTAGGGCGGCGGCGGCTGCTCATTTCGGTTCGAACGAAGGTGGCTTTGGGGTCGGCGGGGTGGTGGAGGGTCACGGCCGGACTAGGGAGAGGTCTCGGTGACGTTGATGTTGATCGGCGGCATAAAGTGGTGCCGTGCCGTGTGCTGTTGCGTGTCCAGGGTGTTGAGCGCGTGAAGTTAAGGGGGTGATGACGGGGAGGTGTTGTGTTGGGTGAGCTGTTTATTTTGTTTTTAATTAATTTTTTTTTTTTGAATCTTCTAATACGAATAACTTTTGCGTACTTAATCCAATTGACGCGCGATTTTTTTTTGTTAGGATCGTAATTAAATTCCAGATCTTATGACGCTGGTTTGGACAGATTTGTAGACCGTTGAATTTTTGGGTTTAAATCGTAATTAAATTCGATTTAAATTCAAAAAGTGAGTGTTTCAACCCACTCACAATTTCTAAAATTTCCTATGTCTTTTAAATTGATTTTAGATATGAATAGAAATTTATTTATGACTGTTTGGCATGTTTTATTCATCATCTCTGTTAAATCGCATTTATTTAATATAACTGTTAATTAATTTTATTATTGCATATAAATTGACAGTTAAATTTATTTATTTGCATATAAACTGATAGTTAAACAGTTAATAAATTTATTTTGAATATAAACTGTTAGTTAATAACTGTCATTTATTTCCTGCTATATTGTATATGCCATATATTGATGTTTGTTTAAATTGATGATGATTGAAATAAATTGATGATGATTGAAATAAATTGGTTGATGACTGGTATTGGATGAATGGATGATGTGTTCTATCTTATATAAACTGCAAGTTATCATGCATTTCTTTTCATTCGGGATTGTGGTTTGAAATGATATACAACGGCATTTTATTTTTAAATTGCGGATTGAAATGATAAATATCTGTATCACTTGACCATAGGATAGAAATTTATATACAGGCACAACGGTATATATATATATATATATATATTATTTTGAAATGGTTTTCTATGGTTTTGGAAAGGAAATACGGTTTAATAAATACTTATTTTGACGTTATTTAAATGTTACTTTATATATATAGAGTTAAATCCTTAAATCTAAGCTATGTATAAAAGGATTAATAAAATGGGTTTAATAAGGAAGTTGATTTCTTTTATATAAAGTGGTAGGTATCTATTTAAACTCTATTGTATATATTAAGTTTAAATGACTTAAATGAAATTTAGTTAGAAGGTAAATATGGGATGGGTTTTAGATTGAATTATTTCAGAATTGAGCTTAAATTAAAGTATTTAATAATTATCCTCGAAATTGGTTTCAAAATATAAATAAATTAAGATTTAAAAGGTATGATTGATAACTTGATTTTGATTTGAGGATTTAAATGAATATTAGATTGATTGGAAGAATATTATCAAGTTAATTTAATTGAAAGAATATCCTGTTATTCAAAGTTTAAATTTTTACGTAATTGATATTTGATTTATCAAGTAAGTATTTAAAAACTTAATAATAGTAAAGTGAATTTAATATATATATATATATATATATATATATATGAATAAAAAATTTAGTTTTGAAATGATGGAATATTTAAACTTTGAAATATATGAAATATAAATGGTTTATTTGAGAATTTAAATCTGATTTGGAATTGATTTGAGAATATGAAAGCTAATTTACTTTATTAGGTAATTTATTATTAAACCATTTAAGTATTTAAAATTCATGTTTCGAAGCTATGGGTTTAAGGAATATATATCTGAAAGTACTATGATTTTTGAAGAAAAAAAAGATAAACTTGAAATAAAAGTGATATCATATTGATCTGGTTTTAAAAGAAGAAATGATATCGAAATATTATGGTTTTGAAATGGATATATATTTTGGTTTTAATGTATAAATTATTTGGAAATAACCGCGGTGTTATAATAACGTTTGGTTGTTGAAGAGACCGGGATCGGAAGTTGTCATACTCTCTGCCAACTCCGAAAACCACTTTAACAACCGTGTACGCGGTGGAGATTCTAGAATGAAGTAGGTTGGCGGCGGCGTTTCCTGTAAGGTAAATACGTGGACCCAACTCCCGTGAGTTGGCATAAGGTGGCTAAAACAGGAGCGACTGACTGGTTAATAAGGTAGCACCTTTGATCGGACACATCCCTTCGATATTATACTTGACTTTTGGATTGTTTCGGTGGCCACTTTTGATTTTATTTGGGGTGTGGCTCGAGGTGGGCGGTAGTTGCGCGCTACGTGTTACCACCGACCCGGAAGCGTAATTGGTATATCTACCCTGGCATTGCCTAGTTGTGCCGTGTCACCTACCCTATCGCGCCTTGTACGAGTTTGGATTCCTCCCGTAGCCTGTGTGGTATCCTCTTGTGGCTTCCCGATCAGGAGGGACTATGATATTGGATGGACTACTGGAAATATTACTGTGACGACCCGGAATTTCTGGCAATATCAATTTAATAATCTGAATTTAAAAATTAAATTGGTTTGATAATCTTTGTAATAAGACTTGAATTAATTTAATAATTAAATAAAATAAATAGTCAAGTGATAGATTTTATCTTTTTAAATTAAATAAATTGTTTTCTATTTATAATATATATAGAATATTGTATATATTGTATATAGATCTTATTTTAATCTGATTAATAAACAAATCCTGTTTTCTATAAAATTTATATCTTTAGTAAAATTGGAAATTATGGTTTTATTTAAAATTTAAACTTTTTAAAAGCCATTTAATAAATAGAATATGGTTTTAAATACCTAAGATAAATATTAAATGATTTAAAATATGTGTTACTCAAGTTAAATTTTAATAAAATAACAACAAGAGTTATTTTGATATAATTGAATAAAATAAATAATTTATTAATAAAGAAGATAATTTCTTTTTATAAGTTATTTATGGTTATTAAATATTGTTATTTATAAAAATATAATAATACATTGTTTCAATGAATAAATTTTTAATAAAAATTATTATTTTTTTCAAAATTCAAATTGGTAGTGTATTTGTAAAATAAACTGAATTTCAAAAATTTAATTTGAACATGAATTCAAGGTTTTTAAAATTTAAAGTATAAATGTTTTTAATTTATCTTTATTTTGAAATATTTGTATAAGTTTAAATTTATAAATATAGTTTGATTTATTTTATTTTAAAATCTATATACATGTAAATAAGTTCATGTTAACAAATTAACTAAACTATCTTATATTAAACATCTTTAAAATTCAAGTTAACTAAATTTATAACTTATTAACATTTAAATAAATAACTAATTAACATTTAATTAACATTTTTGACAAGTGTAAACATCTTACAAATTAAATAAGCATGTGTTAACTAATTAACATCTTTACTTGACAAATGTTAGAATGTAAGACATGTGTCATTTAAATTTGGTTTTTCTTTTATTTGTTTAATAAAGTTTAATTTCAGTTTTTACATATAAACAAATTCTCTTTCATTTTTAATTCTTTTTCAAATCAAAAGCTAAGAAACAATGGAAAAACCCAAAATCTGAAAACATATTCAATCCACTCCACAAACCTGAAATAAAAGCCTGCACTTTACTTAGGAACTTGGAATCAAGCAACTTGCATGCAGTTTTTAAAACAAAGAACATTCAGGTGCAAAGTTTCTAAAACAAGAATTTTGGATTTCCTCCTTTCAAATTTCTGGAATTAGCCTGCATCATTTTAATATGGAGTTTCTGCATACAAACTTGGAATTAAAGCAAGTTTTTAAAGCATATAAACCTGGGAACAAATGCAAGTTGAAACATCAGTAACTCAGATTTCAAAAATGAAACATGCATGGAAGGTTTATAAATCAACAACAAAAGCACAAGTCTTCTTCTTTCAATTTCACTGTTCTTCCATCAAAATTAAGGTGAGTAACATTATAATTTAAGTGATTTAATATATTAGTATGGTTGCATGTTTATCACAGATAATAAATATGTTTATGGATGCATTTATAAGTATATCTTTGTATGATCATATGGATGTATAGTGGGTATTGAGATGTTGTGTTCTGTTTTTATATTTTTTTTCCCAGACTCAAGTTTTCAGTTTTGTTTTTAAACCACCTAATCTAGTTTTTTAAGACTCCATTTGCAAACCCAGTATGTTTGAATTAATGTAAAACTTGTTGTTATGTCATAGAGCAGGCATTAAAATTTGATGTAAATTAAATTGAATTTAAAAATCTCACTGGAAGTATGCAAACAACAATGAATGATAGACAAAGTGGAAACTCGACTTTGTAATTTAAGAATTCAGCACTATAAAGTGAGTAACACTTTCAAGTAACCTAAGTTTGAATATAGTTGTATTTTAATATCTTAAAGGTATGTTTGTGTGAACATTTTTATATGCATAGATCTGTGGAATTTCTGTGTACAGGTGAGTATGATTACCTGCATTGTTAAAATTGTAACACCTCTGTATTATGATTTAAAACACATACCATACTTCATTTCTAGTGGAATTAATTGCTGCTAGGACCTAGCATCTAAACAACAAATGTTTGTTTGATTTTTTTTAAGTTAAGTCTTATTGAGTTATAAAGAAATTATAATCTGCTCTAAAAAAAAAGGGGAAAACTAAAAGAGGAAAAAAAACAGGGTAGTTAAATCTGCTCTTTTAGGTCACTATGGATGATCGAGTTCTATAGGGTGTTAGGAGATGGTTGCTGAGGTATAAAAGAGATTATGGCCGGTAGTGTTGGCATTCTGATGGCCGGAGTAGCTTGGTTGAAGCTTTGACAGGTTTTGGTATTGACTGCTGTTGGGTTTCCAGGTTGGGGTTTGTTTCTCATTTTTGAATTGCGGGTTTGTGATGAATTTAGGTGGACGTGATCAAATCTGGTGAGGGTCGGCAATGTGGGGAAGGCCTGGAGGGTGGTCGGAGTTGGCCAGAATCACGATGAATGTGCACCGTGCAATTGGAAAGGTTCTGATGAACTTGTGAGTATAGGAAAGTTGGAACTCGATTTTTCTCGTGTAAATGTAGGGAAAGACTCGGAGCAAATAGGGTTTTGACCCGAAGCAGGTATTGGGTTGCCTCGGGCTAATTCTGAGTGGTTACAGTTTTCTATAATCCTGTCTAAAAATTTAAATTTTAACTAAATTTAAAAGAATTTCAAGGTTGCGAAGGAAGATTTAAGTAAGTTTAAATTCAGTATGAAGTTAAAGTTCAAATGGCTTTGAAATCACGAAGTTTGGAATATTTAGAGTGGATTTTCAGGCTTTTAAAAAAAAAACCGGGAGGTTTCAGGATTTGAAATTTTCATTTTTAAAATCTGAAGTATATTTTAAAACAGTGATTAAGACTAAGCTCAGTTTCAAATTGCTTTTGAATTTTAAGAATTTAAAATGAAATTTGGGTTTAAATAAAATGGTTAAAATCAAGGTTTAAACAAAGATTAATTGAAGTTTTAAATCAAAAGCTTTAAACAAATAATGGATTCAATTACCTTGAATTCAAATCTGAGATTTGAATAAGTTAAAATTTGAATGTTTTCAAACTAGTTTAAATTTAAATTGTTTAATTGAAGAAAAAAGAAAATTGTTTCAAACAAATATTTAAATTGATTTTTCTTTTTGAAATGAAATCATTATAAATAGTTTATAAAGGAAGTTAAATGATTGTTAACTTGAATTTGGAATTTAAATGTATTTTAAACTTAAATTTTAATTAAATTAAGTATATTAAGACTTATCTTATATAAGTGTTAATTATAAGTGATAAATGTTATTTACATTTATTCTAAAAAGGAACATGAATGAATTTAAATTAGATAATGCTTTAATAAATATTATTTTGATTTTAGATTCAAAATGAAAATGAAATTTAAATTTAAATTTTTAAATGAAATGTTCTAAGTACATTTTAATATTAATACAATTATTATTAAGGAATGGATTTTCTTAGAAATTAAAAATAATTAAATAAATTGGATAATTAAGGAATAACTTAATTATTTAATTTATGTAAATTAATAATTTGGATTAATTTAAATCAGAGATAATTAAGAAGTAATTTAACAAAAGTAATTAAGGAATTAATAATAGTTAATGGTGGTCATTAACTAAAGTTTATTTAGTAATTGATTAATATGATAATTTTTTAATAAATTAATTAGATTTATTAATTAATGATAATAAACTATGAAATTTATTTAAGTTAATTACTTTAATAAAAGTAATTAAGACATTAATTACTTAATGTAATTAATGAGTTTATTGAGATTGGTTTAGATTAATTAATTAAGTTTAATTAATTTTAAACATTTGATTTGATAATAATTACTTTATGTAATTAATGGAATTACTCAGTTAAGTAATTAGAGATAATTACAGGATGTAATTAGTGGATAGCATTGGAATTGTGAATGTAATTTGAATTAAATTATTTTGTATAATTAATCAAGTGATTAATTAAGGAAATTAATTAAGGAATAATTAATTTGATAAGTAAATAAGGGTAGTTAATTACAGATTGAAATTAATCAAAGGTGATTAATAATTATGGTTTAAGTGAGATTAATTACTGGAAGTAATTAATTTAATAGAGTAATTAATTAAATATAATTAAAAAATCATTAATTAATATAATTAATAATGTAATTGAGATTGATTAATTAATATTAATTAATCAATAATAAGTAATTAAGGATAATTAATTAATTGTAATTAATTAAGGTTAAATGTAATTAATTATAGTTAATTAATTAATGAAGTAATTAAGGGTTAATTAATGTATTTGGTTTAGAGTAATTAATTTTGTGGAATTAATTAAAGTATAATTAATCAGGATTGATTAATTAAGATGATAAATGAGAGGTTAATCAATTAATTTGTAATTAATTAATGATGATATAAGCAAGATTTATATTGTGTAAGTAATTAATTTAATTCATTTTAAATTAATTAAGGATGATGTAATTAATTTAATTCATTTTAAGTTAATTATAGATAGTGTGATTATAGATCATTGCTTATGAATGGTTGTTAGTGGTTGCTTTGAATGGTTTTGAATCTCAGCTATGAGATTAATAATGTTGAGTGATATGGATGTATTGGTTGCATTGTGATGGTGATATGGGTTATCCTTGATAGTGATAAATGTGGATTGTCTGTGGTTATGAAAATGATAATTATCTGATGTGAATCTATGAATTATCTATCTGTGTGTATATAGATAATGCTATTGAATTGTTTTAAACTTTAAAACAACTTGGACCTAAAAGACATGCTTTGGATTTCGATGAGACCGGGATCGGGTTTCCATATTTGGATATCCGAAAACCACATCGATCCAAATTAACGATAGGTCGTGAATCTTATGTGAAGAGTGAAGAATCTAGGTGTAAGGGCTATACGTCAGTATAACTCTATGGGTGATTCCGTAATGAGTTTGACAGAATAGTACTTATAGATTCGAGATGGTTGTTCAGAGTGCAAGGATTATCGTCGTTAACTCAGTGGGTGATTCCGTAACGAGTGTAACGAGATAATGCCTTCGGTTTCGTTCGAACCCGGAACGAACTTGTATGGATTGAATGCTTTCAGAACATCGTCAGGTGGACGATGAGCATTCTAAGATAATGTGTCCTCTAAAGGTAATCGTAGCCTCAAGCCTCATCAACCGGGAATGGCTAAAACAGGGGAGGTGCAGCAAGGCTTCGTAGGTAGCGCCCACTGGAGAGCAAGATTGATCCCTGTCTAGAGGTCCCTTTTTATTCGGCTTAGTGGGCAGTTGGAATCGCGCACCAACTGCGGGGTTGTCTTGTTCGGAACTGTTCAGTAAGGAATGAGTCCGGCCTTGTGTTGCAGGGGAGTTAGGGTGGCTCCTCGGTACGTTGATCTAGGCCACGTACTGTGACGGGCGGTACCCCAATAGCCCTACCATTGTATGGAATCCAAAATCCAATAAGTGCCAACGGTTTTGATTGTATTACCCACTTTTATGGCTAGTAGCTGGAATTTAATGAATGCAACAATTTCGGCTATTTCATATTTACTTGAAAACCCTAGACCTATTATAATATCTCTGGATTTCCTATCAAATGTTTTGGTTAGCGTAAGGTAAAAACTTTTCCATGTTTATGTGTGGGAATTCTTACGTGATGCCTTTCTTTTCAAAAGGTTTTTGAAAGTTAAGCAACTTTAACCTGTTACTCACACCAGACCCATGTCTGACCCGGAGTTTATTTTTGTTTTCCATAAACTCTTGGGTACTCAAATTTTTACGAGTAGCCAAGGGATTCAGGTTAGCTTTGACGAATATTGGAGGAGCAATGGAGCAGGATGCTTCTGCGTTAGATATTAGTATTCCGCTGTGTGTTCTGTGATTGACTCTGAGATTGTATTATGTTGTAAATACTAGACAGGTGTTATAACTGTCTAGTATGTGTTGAATTATCTGTGTACTCTGATAGTGGTTGTAAACTATGTAAATATTTTATGTTATTAATATAATTTATTCGTTCCGCTATTTAGATTCTGATGTGTTGTTTTCTTCTTCTTCTCTTTCTTTCTATTCTCTATCCCTTTCTTTCTTACTAGCGATACGACTTCCTGGAGATAGGAAGTTGGGTCGTTACAGGTGGTATCAGAGCATTATGTTGAGTGAATACCTATGCTCTGGAGTGGTGTCTATCTTGAGAGAGCGTATTTGTAATTTTATATATATTTATATATATTTATCTATTTCTACCTATCTGTTGGGATACCTATTCAGGTTTTCCAATATAGGTTATAAAGGTAGATAAGGTAGTAGTGTTTGTAACACGATTACTACCATTGATTGGAGTCTGATGTTTGAGGTTGGAAGTGTATCTATCGAGACTGTAGACCTAATACCGTCTCGAGTAAGATTTGTTGTGTTGAAGTATTTCATCGATCTCTGAAGGAAACCTGTTAAGGTTCGGAGACGTCTTTGAAGTACAAAGTTTGGTTAGTAGAGTTTGATTTGTTCAGATTGAGCTGGAGTAAGTGATAGTATTTTGATACATCAAGAAGTTGTAACTGCATGATGAGATGCAGTGACTATGGATGTGTCCGAAGATATTTCTTTGGAACAAGTTTGGGAAGTGTGACTGTCCCAAAGTTGTGGCTGGAGTCAGCAGGATGTTGTCATCTTTCTGTTTGTTTTGAAGTCCGAGTTCTTTGAAGAACTTTGGATTAAGAAGTTTGGCATTAGTGTCAGTAATGCAGCTGGAATGTTCTGTGAGCCGACAGGGAGGTCTTAGCAGAGTAGTTTTTCTGGAAATGGAGTTCAGAAGCTGCTGAGTGAATCTGTTTCTTCAATGGATTGACTAAACCAATGTAAGCTGTTCTGTTTGGTAAAGAGAGAACAGTTTTCTTAAGAAACCTATCTGGATTGATCGCAAAAGTGACTTGCGATTGTTTAAATATTCTCTTGGACTATTAGAGATTTTATGGGTGTCTTCTGGAAAGACAGAGGTTTGTCCATCTCCGGAGATTGAGTTTTCTTATCGACTAGAATTCGAGGAGTGGAACCGGTGGTTCTGTTTAGTTGGAGAATGATTCTTAGAGATGGAGTTTGATGAAGTAACTTAGTGTTCGAAAGAATTTCTATGTTTTCTTTATGGATCCGTAGAACCATATTTCTGGGTGGTGATGTCCAGTTGGTGCTTGTGATTCTTCGTCTACATTTTCTTATCTACTATGGATCAGAGTTGTGCAACGGAAGCATTTTGGATATGTTTTTGATTGTCTTTTTCGGATTAGGAAAAGTTTGTTATTTTCTTCCGTTTATGGAGTAAGATTGTATTTTGGTTTTGGATTGATCTTGAGGAGATCATTGTGTTGGGTTGTTTTTGGTTCTGATTGTACTGGAGGAATCAGCAAGGTTAAGCTGATCAGTTTAGACGATGGAAGCCCAGGATCGTCCGAAGACTTTTGTGGATAAGGGACAGAGAAATTTGGAATTCGAAGTTGGAGACTTCTTTGTTGTTGGAGTTTTCTCTGATTATGAAGCTATAAGTTTTGGGAAAATCTGGAAAGCCAGCTCCGAGATGTTTTGGATCTTTTCTCTGTGTTTTGGATTGGATAAGTGTTTGGTTTTTCAGGATTGAATTGTCAGTTTGGATAACTGGAATTCGATGGGTTTCACGTATCTCTGAGGGAGTATGTGTATGGTCTATCTCTGGTTTTAGAACCAGCAGTTATGGAGTTCGGTTGTGGAGTCAGACTCGTCTGTAATCTGATATGTTGTCCAGTTCTGTAGATATAGATGAATAGGTGCTCTATAGCTTAATAGTATTGATTGTTTGGGATCTATAGAGCGAGTATCCCGATATTTTTATACCGGGGAAACTCGTCAAAGTTTTTGTGACGACCCGTCCTTCTACCACCAAAAAGACGTATCATCATTAAGAAAGAAAGGGATAGAAATAGAAAAGAAAGAGAAAGAAAGAACAACAAACACGAAATCTCACAGCGGAATGGAATAAAATATAATACATCACATAACAATGACATAGTTTACATATATCAGAGTTATACAATATTATACACTTGACAAATTTTTATATACATCTGTCACTACATACATCACAATATACAACATACTCTAACTATCACAGCGGAACTAAATAAATATCTATAACGTTGAAGCCTCCTGCTCCATTTGCTCCTCCAGAATTCGTCAAAGCTAACCTGAATCCCTTGACTACCCGTAAAAATTTGGGTACCCGAGAGTTTATGAAAAAAACAAAATATAAACTCCGGGTCAGACATGGGTCTGGTATGAGTAAACAGTTTAAATTGTTTAACTTTGCAAAACTTTTGAAAATAAAGGTATCACGTAAGACTTCCCACAAATAAATACGGGTAAGTTTTTACCTTACGCTAACCAAAACATTTCATAGGAAATTCTGTGATATTATAATAGTGTCTAGGGTTTTCAAGTAAATAGCAAATAGCCGAAATTGTTACATGATTAAATTCCAGCTACTAGCCACAAAAGTGGGTAATACAATCAAAACCGTGGGCACTTATTGGAAAATGGATTCCATACAATGGCAGAGCTACTGGGGTACCGCCCGTCACAGTACGGGGCCTAGATCACCATACCGAGGATTACTCCCTTCATCCCCTGCAACACAAGGCCGGAACCATTCCTTACTGAACAGTCCCGAACAAGATAAACCCTGTGGTTGGCGCGCCCAACCACCCACTAAGCCGAATAAAAAGGGACGTCTAGACAGGGAAATATCTTGTCCTGCCTTGGCATGACCCACCTAACCTTGCTGCATCTCCCCTGTTTTAGCCATTCCCGGTTGATGAGGCTTGAGGCTACGATTACCTTTAGAGAACAAATTTCATAGAATGCTCATCGCCCTCCTGACGATGTGTTGAAAGCATTCAATCCATACAAGTTCGTTCCGGGTTCGAACGAAACTGAAGGCATTATCTCGTTACGCTCATTTTGGAATCACCCTCAGAGTTAACGACGACAACCCTTGCATTCTGAATCTTCACATCAGATTAACAACCTAACGTTAATTTGGATTGATGTGGTTTTTGGACATTCCAAATGTGGAAACCCGATCCCGGTCTCATCGAAATCCAAAACGTATCTTTTAGGGCCAAGTTGTCTTAGAGTTATAAAATAAACAATGTAATTATCCATATGCACACAGATAGATAACTCACAATATCAAAATAGAACATCATCATCATAAACAGGTAATTATCATCACAACATATAATCCATATTATCATCATATTACAATCAAGCACACATTTCATACAACATCATTTATCCCGTACTAGGAATTTCAAACCATTCAGAGTAAACAATAGCATCTATCCATATATGAGCAATCATATTAGCTATAATTAATTTAAAATGAATTAAATTAATTACTTGCATCTCTAATTAATTTAAAGTAAATTTAAATTAATTACTTAACCATTATAAGTCTTGCTTATATAACTATTAACCAATTATCAATCAATAAATACATCCAATTCACTTAATCATATTTGATTAATTAACATTAAATTCAACTAATCACCCTTTAATTATTTTCACAATTTAATTATCTAATCCAAATATGGAATTACCTTCAATTACAAATATTATTATTATTATTTCTTACTTACACCAATTAATTACTCCTTAATCTCTTAATATTAATTACCTTTATCAATGATTACTAATTACATTTAAAATTCATTATCCTGCATTAAATTAATTATCCTAAGTAATTAAATCTTTAGTTAAACTACCTTTATTAATCACTCCTGATTAATACTATTCAGAAATCAACCACTTTTAATTACTCTTATCACATCACTTAATCACTTCTCAACTGATTTCCTTTAATCAATTCCTTCATTAAATTACACAAAGTAATTATACTCAAATTACTTTCATTATTAACCTTAATCAGTTTCTTCTAGTCATTATCATCAATTACTTCTCCAAGTAATTACACTTATCACATCACCGAATAATTATTTAAATTAATTAAACTTAATTAATTAACTTAAACAATTCATTTTAAACTTCATTAATTACAGTAAGTAATTTATTCCTCAATTACTCAAGTAATCCACTCAAATCAATTTGTTTAACCTTAATGTGACGCCCCACCTCTATACCCACGCTAGCCAAGAACACTCCGGAGTAGTGCTGTCAACTAGCACGGAGAATAAGGCTGTTGAGGAGCGACCATCCATGTAATTGCTTATCACACGGTGGCTATAAATAATCTTCGAAAACAAACATAGAAATAATCATATCACAAATCAGCCACAGATATCCATATCACAAAGGCGGAAGAAGATATGAATATATAACTAACACATGAAAGTGTACATCAGAGTAGTGGTCAGTAAGATCCACGATAATACAAAAGAATAGCAACACGTGCTATACAAAAGAATACAACCATGAGTCTATATCTCAAGTGTATACAACAAAAACTGCTAATCTAAACAG
This sequence comes from Allium cepa, assembly GCA_030765085.1. Lineage (NCBI taxonomy): Eukaryota > Viridiplantae > Streptophyta > Magnoliopsida > Asparagales > Amaryllidaceae > Allium > Allium cepa. The sequence continues at coordinate 769,677,436 of CM060937.1, read as the reverse complement.
TTAGCCAAAAGTCCGAGTGATGAATCCCTGGGAAGAAGTCAAGCAGAAGCACCTGTAACATCTCGGTCTGACCCGAGCATTATTTAAGAAAATAATAAACGGGTCAGTCTAGCTATAAATATCAGATGACATGATACAACATAAAAGATATGGCATAAACATAAACATCCATAATGACATACCACTATAAGTATGTAAATAATGATCAACAGAAGATCAATCAATAAGAGATAATCAATATCACAAGAATCTTCTCAAAGATTCGGAAAGGGCATCATACCCCAAACTTGTACTCATAACAAGTCAATGACATAAATTCTAGAAATCAATGCAAGAAGTCCAGAAATCATAGAAAAGAGAAAGAGGCCTATCACATGACGGTCCGAAGACCAAGGGGAGCTACCTCACATGTGTGAATGGAATCACACAGATTAAGGTCCAGACTAACCAAAAAGCAAAAAGGTATGTGTGAGTGGAATCACACAAGTGGTGTCTAGTCTAACCTCGCAACAAGAGACATCGCACAGTTGCTAGTCTAAATCATCAGAATGATCGTCATGATCAACGAGAAGTGTCAATTACACTAAGCTAGTAAATATAGAAGTTTAGCTTCATGTCCCATAACCACTTGCTTAACTTAAATATTTACGAACAAACTGTAAATCTTCACTAATAAAATTGTCACAAGAGGTTCAATCGAACAAGTCCAAGAATTAACCGACGAAGTGAACACAAGCGTTTCATACCACTTGTTTTACTAAGTCGTTTAATTAGATTTCTCATCCGAGTGAGGTAAAGGTTTGTATATACTAATAGATTGGAAAACGGTTTAAGAAAAGAGCTTAGTTATTAAAAATAGAGTTGAAATTGTTTGTTAAAAGAGTTTTGATATTTACTACTAGTATTGAAACCTTTATATTATAAAGTGACAAAACACAGAAGCAATTGTAGAAACAATCAGTCACAAAGATCGCATACGGAGATGTGAATAAAATCCAAGGAAATCAGCTCAATGTTTTTCAGATAAGATCCCCTACGGAGGGGGCTCCAGGGGGGTGGCAACCCCCCAAGGTGGGGGTGCGGGGGCAACGCCACCGCTTACGGGGTTCGACCTAAGTGAAGGCAAGAGGCCTACAACCTAAAGCAAAATGAGGTCTAACGACCTAAGGGTTCACGCGACCTAACACAATGGCTGAGCGACCTAACTAAGTGCACGACCTGGTGGGTACGGAGGTCGAGCGACCTAAAGTTCTTTGCGACCTAACGAGGTAGAGGGGACACGCGACCTAAAGGTACGCGACCTAAGAAAGCACGCGACCTATCGGCAACAAGGATCGAGCGACCTAACGACAACATGGGTCGAGCGACCTAACTTTGCCGCGACCTATAAATATCACGACCTAAGGCCACAACGACCTAAGAAATAAAGGGGAGCGACCCAAAAGAGGAAGGGTTTAACGACCTAAGCAGTGAAGAGGCCAAGCGACCTAGCGTGGTCAACGACCTAAAAGGGTTCGCGTCCTAAGAAAGTGCGCGACCTAAAGCACACGCGACTTACGACCTAAGGAAAGCAGGCGACCTAACTCCACACACAAGGCCTAACGACCTAAGAGTTAAACGACCTACGACCTACGCCACCAACTCACGAGCGACACACACAAGGCCTAACGACCTAAGAGTTAAACGACCTACGACCTACGCCACCAACTCACGAGCGACCTAAGTACTAGGTCGTGAACGACCTAACTCCGAACACACGAAAAGTGGTCAGAACGATCTAGGAGCTATCTCGTACGCGACCTAAGACCCACACGACCTAACTCCGAACGACCTAAAAATGGCCAGAACGACCTAAATGCAGAAATTTCGCAAAAACGCCAAAAATCGGAGTTTTTCGCCAATCCAATACAAACCAAAAGCAAATATTCATGCTAAAGTGATAGGGAATCATTCCCAACAACCCAAGATAGTTATAGACAAGGATGTGAGTTAAAAATCTCACCTTTGCACCAAATATCAATGAAAATGAAGTTTTAAGCAAGCAAGAATCAATCCTTCTTCTATCTAAGCACAAGAAGCTTGAATCCAATGTCTTCTTCTTGAATTTGGAGTAGAAACATGGATTGCAATTGAATTTGAGTTTTGGAATTTTAATTTCCCATTCCCTCCACCATTAATGCCAAAGCTTGATTAGTTAGGAAATTTATGAAGAGTGAGGAGAAGAGGGTTGGAACTTGGGCTTAATAGGCTAAACTAACCCAAAGTCCAAAGCGGGAAAAGTTAGTGAAATTTCACTAACTCCAAACCTATCGATGTTTATATTTAAAAAAGTTGTAAACGGCATTTCGAACTCAATGGAAGTGGTCTCGAGTCCTAATTTGACCGTTTGCAAAAAGTAGCTTTTCGGACCAAAATCCGATTAACGAGTTAATATTTAAATACAAACTCGATAAATATGCGGGTTGTTACACTTAATTACTTAATTAGCTTTTCTTTAATTATTAGTTGCAAACCTTAATTATAAATCAAATAATTTGATTGACAAATTTTTTTATCATTGATTACTTTATTAATTATTTCTTAATTCTTAGTTAAATCTCTTGATTAATAAATTATTAATTGTCCATTAGTTTACCTAAGTAGTTAATTACAAATTAACTTATTTCTTAATTATTAGATCTTAATTATCATTTGAAAGAATTCTTCTTAAAGTTTGACTTCTTAAATGTTGGTTAACTTTAATCTTTACTCAAATCAATTGCTTAATTAAAATAAGGTGTTAAATGCATTTGTTAAATACCTATTAAATAACTGGAACTTATATTTAAGCTCTAATCTAAAACTGTTAAAACTCTATCAAGTTTTACAACACTTCCCATTTGTTTGAAAGTGATTTTCTTAATTTCCTAATTTTTATAACATGCTGTAGTTGAAATTACTAACTGAGTTTCCCCCTTGAGTTCACTCGAGTTCTTCACCGAGTCCCACTCTCCTTTTCCCCGTGTATTCTTCGAGTCTCCACCAAACCTTCCCGAGACACTCCGTACAAACCCCTTCTTCTTCTTGTTCCCTTTTTTTTTCAGTTTTAATTTTTCTAAGCATTAAGCTACAACACGTGAATCTAACTCACGCGCCTCACACTCGAATCAAACTCGAAGGAAACCCCCAAATTATTCGAGCACGACACGAGACTACCACGCGACCGACACTGCTGACACCAACATTCACCGTACACATGCACAGCGGCCGGCAAGGCACCGGCGATCCTCCAAGGTCTTCAACAAGTCACAAATCGTCCCAAAGTAAGAAATCACAATCCAAAACCCCCTCTGAAAACTCGAATCGAAATCGACAGTGCTGACCCAAACAGAACCTACACCCATCCACTCGAATCGCCTCGCGCCCACCGTTCAAACCACCGTAATCGCCGAGGTTTTGACCACGTCTTGACAACACGACCCTCGACCATCGTCCATAAACTCATGGCTCTCGATCGCGTAAATAAGTTGCATTAATCTGGTTACAGTCAGACAAAAACTTTGAGCAAGAACCTTAAATCGATCTTCATCTCTTGATTCTCTTAATAGAAAAATTATTTGATAATTTTTATGTGATCATCAATGTTTATTCTTGCCTAACTACAAATTTGAACGATTATTATTGAATCAATAATCGGTAATTGATAGAAATGCTCCTTTTTCTAAACCATGAACTGCTTCTTCAAATTTACTTTAAAATTTTCCATTCTTGTTTCTAAAATCCTATTTCGCATTGGAGTTCCAAGTTATCAACTTGAATTTATATTTTATAACAGATGAATTTATCATCAAAATGTTTGTTACCTGTAAAATTTTAGTTTGCTGTGCATAACAAATTTAAACCCCTGATTTAAATTCGAGTATATTGTTTTTTTGGAAAATTTTAAGCTCTTCTATGATCAAATAAGAGTAATACAGAATTAAATAGTTTTCAATTCTATAATCACTTAGCAGAAATGAACCAAATATTATCAAAGAATAATCTGTATATAAACACAGATTATACCAAAAGAAACACATAAACCACCGTGGAATCCACACCTCATCTTACTATTAAAATTAAACTAAAGCTTAAATTTTTATGTTTACTCACCTGGTAAGCCTTTTGAACAAAGAACACTACTTATTCTCTTGGAAGCCTGAAATTTTAGAATTGTTCTGCATCTGTTTTAAAACCTGAGTTTGCTTGCTTTTCATTTCTTCTTCTCCTGATTTACTCTTTAAATTCTCTTCAGGTATATTATGTGACTGATCAAATAAAGGATGCATACGCACACATATATATAAAAGATATAGTGTGTGAAGGAAGGCAGCAACTAGTCAGGTAGTTTTCCTATTTTGGCTTTATCAGGCAAGATTTTCTTTTTTTTTTATATATATACTGATATGATTCTTAATTCGGCTGAGATGCTAAATCATTAAATGCTATGTACTATTGCCTACACTTAATCTCGTAAATACATAGATTTTTTTATAGTTTGCTTAGCATAATCATTTGCAGGTTTCATAAATATCAAGCCTGTTATACTTTATTGTTTTTATATGTTTAACTCACTGCTATACAATCCTGTTAATTAGATTTCATTTCTGTGAAATAGGATTTGCATAATACAAATAGACACAAAGATGTGCTCAAATCAGAGGAGCATTAAATGTTGTTGTTTAACTTGTTCACATAATTAAGATTATTTTGTACTATGAACAAATTGTATGCATTTATATGGGTAATATTCTTCAGTAGGTAGCTTGCATAAAAAGACAAGTTATTATAAATGTTTATATTCAATCTTCCTTAGTTAGTCAAGTTTCTTTTTTTTTTTTCATGTTTACAGATATTTGTATTAAAACAATATGTGTCAGGTTTCTTTATACTTACTGACACTTGTGAATGATGAACATTTCCTTTGCACATTTGTTTTATTATTGTATATCCTATGTTTCAATTTATATGTGAAGATATGGTGTAAAACTTATTCTTATTTTATGAATTGCTTACTTAGAAAATAAATATGTTTGGGTCAGATGTATTTTTACTTTGGTTTGCTTGTAAAAATAAATTGTTTTATTGTTTCTAACTTGAATAATTAATTTACAATATAGTTGTTGTCAATTTGTATATGAAAATATTTTGTTTAGTTAACTTCTTATTTATATAAGTTATACATGATAGTTAAAGTTTGGTTTTACATTATATTTGATTTCATTTTACTTTACTTTGAATCTTATACTTTGTTCTTATTTTAGATTGTTAAATTATGTTTAAAAAAAGTCTTAACTAATAAATCCTTATTTAAATTTTACATTAGTACTTTATATTTAACTGTCAATATTCAAGTCATATTCAAAAATAAATTTCTCTCTTATATTTGTATTCATTTCTATTTGTATTCTCCTATTACTTATTTAAATTGAGTTATATACACATATTTGATTTATGTTTTACATTTATATTTTACATTTATATTTTATTTTGATAGAATTAGATTTTAAATTTTAAACATTATCATCCATATATATATATTTCCAAATGTAAACAAGGTACAGTATTTTAATTTAGTTATATAAGGTCAATATTATTAAAAGGTTCTATTTGAATTTCCAAGATCAAATTCCCTTTTAAAATACAAATTTACATAAACAATTGGAAATTATTCCAAAATCATATTCATTTGAAAATAATTAGTTCATATTTTATTAAATCAGATTAAATATTTATCAAAATAAGTAGGGTCAAAATTCAGGGTCGTTACATTCCTCCCCCATAAAAGAATTTCGTCCCCGAAATTTAAAACAAAGATAATTTAAAAGCGGTTATACCAACCATTCACACATACATATCATTCATACAATAGCAAACAATCAAACAGTTTATCCTAACAAGCAACACTAGCTATCCGAACACAAATTCGGATAAACTTCCCTAAAACTATCCAGAGTCTCCAGGTGCAATCACTGAGATTCTCGCTCTACTGCACTCAACCAGCTTCACTACTTCCTCCAGAGTTGCCTCTCAGTTGATCAACAATCTGAACAGGATTCCGAACTACAGTCAAAATCCGCATGACTTCCAAATCTCCCTGTACTACTAGTTCTAGAACTAATGATGGATCCTAAACAAAATTCCAAGATGAGATGCAGGGGATACATTATGAATTCCAGACATCCCTTCTAACAATTCAGTCCTATAAGATACAACTCCAATCCAAGTTGAATTTTATATATAAATATAACTCAAGGTCTCAGCCTCCTATTCATTTTAATTCACAATCAAATTTATTAATTCTCCATCCAACTTTATTTGACCAATTCTAATTTCATTTACATACTTAATTTGCCAATTTATTTCATCTTAGTTTATTTCCACTTCCAATTTAATATTTGATTTTATCTGGAAAAAAATCACTTCTTTATAGTTCTAGAGTTTATTTCTAGTTTGTAATTCTGATTTGGATATCTATTTCATTTCCTAAGTATAAAATAATTTTTATTTTGGCTTATAATTTCACTCTTAACTTTATGAGCCTCAATTTCATATATTCTCCATACTCACATCCATTTATTCTTAAACACATTCATTTTCACTTTAAATTTCAGATCTTACCTGTATCAAACAAGTATACTCTTTATTTCAAATATTTAAATTCCTTTGATAAGCCATCAGAGTTTATTTATACAAATTTAATTTTTATCCGACTATTCTATTTGAATAAAGGTCTTATTTCATTCAGCTTAAATCATCATTCAAGCTTTTACTAAATAAACTCTCACTTCCCTTGAAGCTATGCTTCTATAAAGTTTAATCTTTGGTTAATTTACTTGTTTAATTTCATACTTAAATTATTTTCAGCTTATTTGATACCCACCTAGATCAACTTCCATTATTATCTCATAATCAAACTTCTATTTAACCAATTTAAATCCCATTAACCTATTTAATCAACCAATTTATTCCAAATTAGTTCACTTCCATTTATTTATTTTTGATTAATTCCAAGGCCATATTTATTCCATCCATATTTGAATTGGATTTTATCTTCCAAAAATCATCTTATTATTTTATCAGTGTTCAATTTTATTTTATAATTCAATTTTGGATTTTTATTTCATTTTAACTTAAGATTGAACACTTATCCATAGCCAAAAATATTCCTAATCAATGTGTTGCTAATTTCTCTAACAAGTTACCGGAATATATTTATTCCAATTCAATTTCACATCAACTTACTTTTATCTATTTAAGTAAGAATTTATTTAACACCATCTATATCTCAACTGAATTCTATTCCAATTCAATTTATTTATCTTAACTTCCATTAAATTAAGCACCGTACCATTCTCTTTAATCTGGTTGGATTTGATTAAATAAGATCTTAATTTCATTTACCCATATCTCAATTCATTTCATTCCAAGCTTAAATTTAAATCCAATTATTATTAAGCTTAAGTTAACCACAATCAAAATTTTATTGCCAATCCAATTTATTTCCATTGTAAATTTGATGTACTTCATTCATTTATTTACATCCTTATTATTATTAGTTTAATTCCAAATTAAACTTCCAACTTAATTCAAAATAAATCCTCATTTTTAACTTCATGTTTTAAATTTTAATTCCAAATTAAATCTCTTACTTCCTTGGTTATATAAGCCATTGTAAATCTTTTGTAATCCTATTTGTCTATTAACACTATCATCGAAATACTATAATTATATATATTATAATTTACAAAAACAAAACTTTTTGATATAAACTTTTTGTTATATATATCAAAATAGATTTTGGATGAAATTATTTAATTCACCTACTTTTGAAAACAATATCATGTCGAATCGATCTATTCAAGTGTTTAGAAACCCATTCGGTACAGTTGTACAGACTGCACTGACGAAGGTTCATATACCACCCAATAAATCAATCAACATAATATAAACTCATTTAATATTCACTAACAAGTACGCACTCATATCTATTATTACGCTCAGACTCATCCTAGAGTACTACCGACTCTATCTCTAATGTGAAATCTCCACCAGAGCCAAGGTTCTCACTTAACCTTTCAGCTCTGATACCAACTGTGACGACCCGTCCTTCTACCACCAGAAAGACGTATCATCATTAACAAAAGAAAGGGATAGAAATAGAAAAGAAAGAGAAAGAAAGAACAACAAACACGAAATCTCACAGCGGAATGGAATAAAATATAATACATCACATAACAATTACATAGTTTACATATATCAGAGTTATACAATATTATACACTTGACAAATTTTTATATACATCTGTCACTACATACATCACAATATACAACATACTCTAACTATCACAGCGGAACTAAATAAATATCTACAACGCTGAAGCCTCCGGCTCCATTTGCTCCTCCAGAATTCGTCAAAGCTAACCTGAATCCCTTGACTACCCGTAAAAATTTGGGTACCCGAGAGTTTATGAAAAAAACAAAATATAAACTCCGGGTCAGACATGGGTCTGGTATGAGTAAACAGTTTAAATTGTTTAACTTTGCAAAACTTTTGAAAATAAAGGTATCACGTAAGACTTCCCACAAATAAATACGGGTAAGTTTTTACCTTACGCTAACCAAAACATTTCATAGGAAATTCTGTGATATTATAATAGTGGCTAGGGTTTTCAAGTAAATAGAAAATAGCCGAAATTGTTACATGATTAAATTCCAGCTACTAGCCACAAAAGTGGGTAATACAATCAAAACCGTGGGCACTTATTGGAAAATGGATTCCATACAATGGCAGGGCTACGGGGTACCGCCCGTCACAGTACGGGGCCTAGATCACCGTAACGAGGATTACTCCCTTCGTCCCCTACAACACAAGGCCGGAACCATTCCTTACCGAACAGTCCCGAACAAGATAAACCCTGTGGTTGGCGCGCCCAACCACCCACTAATCCGAATAAAAAGGGACATCTAGACAAGGAAATATCTTGTCCTGCTTTGGCATGAGCCACCTAACCTTGCTGCATCTCCCCTGTTTTAGCCATTCCCGGTTGATTAGGCTTGAGGCTACGATTACCTTTAGAGAACAAATTTCTTAGAATGCTCATCGCCCGCCTGAGATGTGTTGAAAGCATTCAATCCATACAAGTTCGTTCCGGGTTCGAACGAAACTGAAGGCATTATCTCGTTACACTCATTTTCGAATCACCCTCAGAGTTAACGACGACAACCCTTGCATTCTGAATCTTCATCTTCACAGCAGATTAACGACCTAACGTTAATTTGGATCGATGTGGTTTTCGGATATTCCAAATGTGGAAACCCGATCCCGGTCTCATCGAAATCCAAAACGTATCTTTTAGGGCCAAGTTGTCTTAGAGTTATAAAATAAACAATGTAATTATCCATATGCACACAGATAGATAACTCACAATATCACAATAGAACATCATCATCATAAACTGGTAATTATCGTCACAACAGATAATCCATATTATCATCATATTACAATCAAGCATACATTTCATACAGCATCATTTATCCCATACTAGGAATTTCAAACCATTCAGAGTAAACAATAGCATCCATCCATATATGAGCAATCATAGTAGCTATAATTAATTTAAAATGAATTAAATTAATTACTTGCATCTCTTATTAATTTAAAGTAAATGTAAATTAATTACTTAACCATTATAAGTCTTGTTATATAACTATTAACCAATTATCAATCAATAAATACATCCAATTCACTTAATCATACTTGATTAATTGACATTAAATTCAAATAATCACCCTTTAATTATTTTCACAATTTAATTATCTAATCCAAATATGGAATTACCTTCAATTACAAATATTATTATTATTATTTCTTACTTACACCAATTAATTACTCCTTAATCTCTTAATATTAATTACCTTTATCAATGATTACTAATTACATTTAAAATTCATTATCCTGCATTAAATTAATTATCCTAAGTAATTAAATCTTTAATTAAACTACCTTTATTAATCACTCCTGATTAATACTATTCAGAAATCAACCACTTTTAATTACTCTTATCACATTACTTAATCACTTCTCAACTGATTTCCTTTAATCAATTCCTTGATTAAATTACACAAAGTAATTATACTCAAATTACTTTCATTATTAACCTTAATCAATTTCTTCTAGTCATTATCATCAATTACTTCTCCAAGTAATTACACTTATCACATCACCGAATAATTATTTAAATTAATTAAACTTAATTAATTAACTTAAACAATTCATTTTAAACTTCATTAATTACAATAAGTAATTTATTCCTCAATTACTCAAGTAATCCACTCAAATCAACTTGTTTAACCTTAATTACTTAATTAGCTTTTCTTTAATTATTAGTTGCAAACCAAATAATTTGATTAACAACTTTTTTTATTATTGATTATTTTATTAATTATTTCTTAATTCTTAGTTAAATCTCTTGATTAATAAACTATTAATTGTCCATTAGTTTACCTAAGTAGTTAATTACAAATTAACTTATTTCTTAATTATTCGATCTTAATTATCATTTGAAAGAATTCTTCTTAAAGTTTGACTTCTTAAATGTTGGTTAATTTTAATCTTTACTCAAATCAATTGCTTAATTAAAATAAGGTGTTAAATGCATTTGTTAAATACCTATTAAATAACTGGAACTTATATTTAAGCTCTAATCTAAAACTGTTAAAACTCTATCAAGTTTTACAACACTTCCCATTTGTTTGAAAGTGATTTTCTTAATTTCCTAATTTTTATAACATGATGTAGTTGAAATTACTAACTGAGTTTCCCCCTTGAGTTCACTCGAGTTCTTCACCGAGTCCCACTCTCCTTTTCCCCGTGTATTCTTCGAGTCTTCACCAAACCTTCCCGAGACACTCTGTACAAACCCCTTCTTCTTCTTGTTTCCTTTTTTTTCAATTTTAATTTTTCTAAGCATTAAGCTACAACACGTGAATCTAACTCACGCGCCTCACACTCGAATCAAACTCGAAGGAAACCCCCAAATTATTCGAGCACGACACGAGACTACCACGCGACCGACACTGCTGACACCAACATTCGCCGTACACATGCACAGCGGGTGGCAAGGCACTGGCGATCCTCCAAGGTCTTCAACAAGTCACAAATCGTCCCAAAGTAAGAAATCACAACCCAAAACCCCCTCTAAAAACTCGAATCGAAATCGACAGTGCTAACCCAAACAGAACCTACACCCATCCACTCGAATCGCCTCGCGTCCACCGTTCAAACCACCGTAATCGCCGAGGTTTTGACCACGTCTTGACAACACGACCCTCGACCATCGTCCAGAAACTCACGGCTCTCGATCGCGTAAATAAGCTGCATTAATCTGGTTACAGTCAGACAAAAACTTTGAGCAAGAACCCTAAATTGATCTTCATCTCTTGATTCTCTTAATAGAAAAATTATTTGATAATTTTTATGTGATCATCAATGTTTATTCTTGCCTAACTACAAATTTGAACGATTATTATTGAATCAATAATCGATAATTGATAGAAATGCTCCTTTTTCTAAACCATGAACTACTTCTTCAATTTTACTTTAAAAATTTCCATTCTTGTTTCTAAAATCCTATTTCGCATTGAAGTTCCAAGTTATCAACTTGAATTTATATTTTATAACAGATGAATTTATCATCAAAATGTTTGTTACCTGTAAAATTTTAGTTTGCTGTGCATAACAAATTTAAACACCTGATTTAAATTCGAGTATATTGTTTTTGTTGGAAAATTTTAAGCTCTTCTATGATCAAATAAGAATAATACAGAATTAAATAGTTTTTAATTCTATAATCACTTAGCATAAATGAGCCAAATATTATCAAAGAATAGTCTATATATAAACACAGATTATACCAAAAGAAACACATACACCACCGTGGAATCCACACTCATCTTACTGTTAAAATTAAACTGAAGCTTAAATTTTTATGTTTACTCACCTGGTAAGCCTTTTGAACAAAGAACACTACTTATTCTCTTGGAAGCCTGAAATTTTAGAATTGTTCTGCATCTGTTTTAAAACCTGAGTTTGCTTGCTTTTCATTTCTTCTTCTCCTGATTTACTTTTTAAATTCTCTTCAGGTATACTATGTGACTGATCAAATAAAGGATGCATACACACACATATTGTTAACTCCGCCTCGGTTTAGACTCTATGACTCAAGGAGATGCCGACCTAAGGCTCAACAGGGGTGCCGACCTAACGCCTAATGGTTATGCCGACCTAACTGCCTTATCAGGGAGACCGACTTAAGATTCAAAGGGTTACCGACCTAGTAGGATTGAGAGGCATACCGACTTAAGAAATACCGAGTTAAGGCTAAAACAGTTGCCGACCTAACGTGGGTACTGGCCTAAGACTCAGAGGATGCCGACTTAATAAGAAGGCCGACCTAAGGTCTAAAAAAGATACCGACTCAGTAACTTGACCGAGTTACCGATCTAATGCCTTACCAAGCTGGCGACCTAGAATAGTTGCCGACCCAAGTCACAACCGATCCAGCTCCCCAGTTATCTCGATTACGATCCAGGACTTATCATTTGGACCGTGACTTGCGACTTACCAAGTTAACTCGTCCATGACCTAATATAAGCCCGATGCCATGTTACTGAGAAGAGGTGGTGTTGACTCGAAGGTAACCTTAGACCGGTCACGACTCACCTTAAGTCGGCTACGGCTTAACTTGAGTCGGCCACGGTTTAGGACTTGGCAAAAATTTCAGACCAGAACTCTCTATAAATAGGCAACCACCTCCAACATTCAAAGGACTTTTTTGGCACATTCTCTTCATACACCGTTACCTTGCTGCATTGAGAACTTCATCAACACTTAGAGCTTTCAAGATTAGAGGAATACATCAAAGAACTTCACGAAGAAACCACACATCTTCAACATGAATTTAAGGACTTTAATCGACATTGAAGCTTAAGACTTGTTCCAAATCACTTGTAACTTGAAGTATATTGTACTTGAGAAGAATTGTATCAGCTTGTAACGGGATTATTAATAAAAGTACTTAGAGTGGACGTAGGCTATACCCTTAAGCCGAACCACTATAAAATTGTTGTTGTTTACTGCTTTTCCGCTATTACTTGCTTGTAATTCTTTCCCGATCTATCGGGTGGTGCTTTCACAACTACACTTCACACACCGGGGTGTTACCGTTCACATTTTAGCGTTAACATTTTTGGTGCTTTCACTGAGAATTGAACTCAGGAAAACTATCATCATTGCTTCACAGAGATTTGTAGAAAGAATTTCCTTAAAAACCAGAAGTCTATCTGAGATTATGGCTCCTGGAAGGAAAAGTAGATCTGTCAGATCTGGAAACATTCAAGAGGGAACCTCCGCTTCCCCTGTACCTAATCAACCCACTACGTCAGTTGGAGTTACGAAAGCGGAGTTGGATGCTGTGATTCTAGGGCTAAACCAGCAGATAAACGCCCAAAATGCACAATTAGAGGCTCAGAGTGCCCAAAATGCTCTAATTCTGAATAAGTTGAATGATTTGCTCGGGGCAAACAATCAACCGGCTGGTAATGAAAGGAATTATGCTGGAAACATTCATAATGCTAACGAAAGGAATGCTCCTGAAAGGGCTGCTAGTCCCTTTGAGCAAACGCTTCCTGAGGTTGGTGGATCTGGAACTCGACATGATGAGGAGTATCTTTCTGGAATGGTCCGGCAAATCATGAGAGAAAGTATGCAAAGGGTTGAAGATGAGAAAGAATGGGGTTTCGCCCCAAGTAAAACTCCATTTACTGAGAAAATCTTAAAGGCGGAGTTTCCAAGGAAGTTTGTCCCTCCAACTATCCCAGCTTACAAAGGGACAAGTGATCCGAATGAATTCTTGTATAAATATGATTGGCACATGACAGGTGCCAGAGCCTCTGACGAAATAAAGTGTCGATATTTCCCCCTATACCTGGAAGGTGTGGCTCTACTATGGTTCACCAAGTTGCCAGTCCGATCTATCGATCAGTTTTCAGACTTGACCAGAAAATTCAAGGAGCAGTTTAGACTATATGCTTCGAAGGCCAAGGACATCATGTCACTGTCGAGTTTAGAGCAGAATCCTGGTGAGTCTATCAGATCTTTCTTGAACCGCTTTAATATAGCGCTGGCTGAGGTGGACAATGCTGAACCACGAATGATATTGACTTATCTGATGAGGGCTATTGATAAGTCAAGCGAATTTGGGAAATGGTTAAATATGAACGAGCCAACCTCTCTCGAAAAGTTCTACAAAAAAGCAGATGAATTCATTCGCTTGGAAAGCCGTCCTTTACCAGTAAAGACAGTGTTGGAGAAAGCAGAAGACAACACTGTCGCTCCACGCAAGAATGAATCGGTGGGGCAAAAAAGGGAGAATAATAATGGGAAGAAACAGGGTAATCTGAAGAAGCCCCGATCCTTCAAGCCATCAGAATATACTCCATTATCACATACGCCGGAGCACATCTACCTTGCCACTAAAGATTCCGTCGATTTCCCTAAACCTATCCCTTTGAGAACCGGGAAAAAAGCCATACAGAGTGGGAAATTCTGCCGCTTCCACAATCAACCCGGTCATGAGACTGATGAATGCCGCCAGTTGAAAAATCTGATTGAAGAGTTGCTAAGAGAAAACAAACTGCAGCAATTTGTGAAGAAGAATAGCAACAATCCTGCATCGTCAAGTCAGGGGCAACAGGTTCCTATTCATCAGCCTAGGATAGGTGAGAAAGCTACGGGACATGAATCTGGAAGGCCCGTTATCAATGTCATTACAGGAGGGCCTCACCCAGCTGGCAAGAGCTGGGGTGAGATGGAGAGATATTCCAGGGCTTTGAAATATGCTCCAGCCGAAGAAGACGTCTTTGTTTTAGAAGACACTACGCCCCTGAAACAACAGAAAACTTTCAGCGTTGATATTGTTTTCAGAGCCAGAGATTCCACAGGTATAGAAGCTCCTACCCTAGATCCCTTGGTCATCTCGGCTGGTATTGGACCGGCCATTGTCAGAAGAGTCCTCATTGACTGCGGAGCATCATGTAATATCCTCTTCAAGAAGACATTTGACCAGATGAAAATCCCTATGATCGATGTACAAGCCTCATCACAGAAGATCGCTGGCTTCACTGGGGAGCCAAAGCAACCAATTGGGACCATCGATCTGCTTGTAGAACTTGGGGAAGCAGAAAGGAAAGTGGTCCGCAAGCAAACATTTGTGATTTTCGATGAGTTTTCTGCTTATAATGCTTTTCTTGGCCGTCCAACACTCGCAGCATTCAAAGCTATCCTAGCCCCGTGGTGCCTCACTATTAAATTCCCTACTGACAATGGAGTAGGAGTTATAAAAGGGGATCGAAATGCTGCGCGAGAGTGCTATTTGACAGAACTGCGAGAGTCAAGAAAAAGAGAAATGGGAAAGGATGCGGCAACCCCAGTCCGCATCAAGGAACCAGCCTTGTAGCAATTACGGGGCGGACCCTGCACTGGCGAGCACAGCGGGGCACGGAAAGAAATGGATCCCAGAAGAGCCAGTGCAGGGGAGAATAGAGTGGTACCGGTGGAAACGACAGTTCCGGTACCTGTTGACCCGAAGGACCCAAATAAGGTGTTGAATGTGGGTTCACAGCTTAATGTGTCAATTCAGAATATCTTGATATCTTTCCTGAAAGCAAATCTGGATGTCTTTGCTTGGACTCATGCCGATATGTGTGGAATATCTCCAGAAGTTGCAGTACACGCTCTGAATATTGACCCAAAGTTTACGCCAGTTAAACAGAAAAGAAGAACCCAAGGTCCAGAAAGGTTAGCAGCATTAAAAGAAGAAGTTGATCGACTCATGGAAAATAACTTCATCAAAGAATCTACATATCCGAATTGGGTTTCAAATCCTGTGCTGGTCAAGAAAGCTAATGGAAAATGGAGAGTGTGCATCGATTTTTCTGATCTAAACAAGGCTTGCCCCAAAGATTGCTTCCCTTTACCCAGGATCGACCAACTGGTAGATGGAACAGCGGGGCATGAGTTGTTGTCTTTCATGGATGCCTACTCCGGATACAACCAGATCATGATGCATGAACCTGATCAGGAGGACACGAGCTTTATCACCGATGTTGGTCTTTATTGCTACAGAGTTATGCCCTTCGGATTGAAAAATGCAGGGGCAACCTACCAAAGACTTGTTAATGCTATGTTCAAACCGCAATTGGGCAAAACTATGGAAGTCTACGTCGACGACATGTTAGTGAAGTCTAAGAAAGCAGCGGATCACATTGAACACTTAGCAGAAATGTTCGCAGTCCTCCGGAAATACAGAATGAAGCTTAACCCTCTGAAATGTACATTTGGGGTCGAGTCCGGAAAGTTCTTAGGTTTCATTGTTAGTGCTAGGGGCATTGAGGCTAGTCCAGCTCAAATTACTGCCTTAAAAGAAGTTAAAGCTCCTAGAACGAAGAAGGAATTGCAGAGTCTCAACGGAAAGGTCGCCGCCCTGAGTCGGTTCATTTCCAAAGCCACTGATAAATGCATCCCATTCTTTGACGCCCTGAAGAAAGGAAAGAAGAATTTTGAATGGACTTCCGAATGCCAAAAAGCCTTCGATGAGTTGATCCGTCATATGGAAACGCCTCCAATACTTTCTAGGCCAGGCAATGGTGAGGATCTTCTTATATACTTGGCAGTATCATCTCATGCTCTAAGTGCAGCGCTGATACGGGAAGACAAAAGGATTCAACATCCGGTTTACTATATCAGCAAAAGACTCACTGGGGCAGAGCTGAATTACTCCAAGTTGGAAAAACTCGCCTATTGCCTACTAGTTGCATCAAGGAAACCGAGGCAATATTTCCAAGCTCATCCTATCAGAGTACTCACTGATCAACCTCTAAAGCAAGTCCTATTTCGCCCTGAAACTTCGGGTCGCCTTCTAAAATGGAACATTGAACTCAGTCAATATGACATCACTTATCACCCCCGAAAAGCAATCAACGGACAAGCTTTAGCTGATTTCATTGCAGAATTCACAGAGAAAGATAATGGTGAGGAAGAAACGATCAATGATTCCCCAATCCAGTGGAAGATGTATGTTGATGGCGCAAGAAATGACTACTGTTCTGGAGCCGGAGTGGTACTTGAAACTCCTGAAGGTCGATCATTATGTTACGCACTAAGATTGGAATTTCCTTCAACAAACAATGAAGCAGAATATGAAGCTCTTATTGCAGGTCTGAAAATCGCTAAAGAGCTAAACATTCGAGCATTACAGATCTTCAGTGATTCTCAGCTTATTGTATGCCAAGTCAAGAAGGAATTTCAAACAAAAGGTGGAAACTTGCCTTCCTACTTGTCAAAAGCTTGGGAACTTCTATGTGAACTCGATCATTATTCAATAAGCCATATTCCCCGGGAGGAGAATACGAAGGCTGATTCCCTCGCAAAGTATTCAAGTTCTGGTGAAGCTCAACTATTGGGATTGGTTCTCGTAGAAGTCCTCTCAGCACCAAGTATAGACGAGATGGATATAGACTGGATTATGAATGTATCTCAAGAACAAGAATCGTGGATGACTCCAATATTAGATTACCTACTCAACGGCTCTCTGCCAGAAAATGCGAGAGAGAGACAAAAGCTACTAAGGAAAACCTCTCGCTATGTAATTCAGGATGGCCGATTGTACAGACGGGGATTCTTAATGCCTTTACTTCCAAGTGTATCCAGGGAAGAGTCCAAAACAATCCTAGCTGAGGTACATGGAGGCGAATGTGGTGATCATTCAGGTGGCCAAACATTAGCAAAGAAAATTCTCCGATACGGATATTTTTGGCCAGAAATTAATCGAGATGCTGCAGATTACTCCCGAAAATGTGACAGATGCCAAAGATTTGCCAAAATTCCTAGAGCACCTTCTACCGAACTCACACAGATGGTCAGTCCATGGCCGTTTACGATTTGGGGAATGGATCTCATTGGGCCGCTACCAACTGCCAAATCAGGGATTAAATATGCTATTGTTGCAGTTGATTACTTTACTAAATGGGCTGAAGCTGAACCATTGGCTACTATCACTTCTAAGAAAATGATAAGCTTTGTGACCAAGAATATCATTTGCAGATACGGTGTGCCTCAGAAAATAATCACAGACAATGGTACTCAGTTTGAAAGCGAGGAATTCCAGGATTTTTGCAAACGATTCAAAATCCAGAAAAGCTTTTCGGCAGTAGCTCATCCGCAGGCAAACGGGCAAGTGGAAGCAGTGAACAAGATCATCAAATCAACCATCAAAAAGCAACTCGAAAGAGCAAAAGGTGGTTGGGTCGATAAACTACCACTTGCACTATGGGCATACAGAACTACTCACAAAACTGTGACTGGGCATACTCCTTTTTCGTTAGCATACGGGTCGGAAGCAATGATCCCGGTAGAAACAGAGGTTCCTTCACACAGAAGGATCCATTTCAACCAAGCAGAAAATGAAAGGCTACAGCTTGAAGCGCTAGACTTCCTTGATGAAAAAAGAGATGAGGCTAATCTCAGAATTGCAGCTCATCAGCAAAGAATAGCCAGACATTTTAATTCCAAAGTTCGCCAACGCAGCTTTGAGATTGGAGACCTAGTCCTGAAGAGAATTATGACAGCGACAGGTGTGTTTGGGCCAAATTGGGAAGGACCGTATGTAATAGGTCAGAAGCTTCTTGACGGCACATTCAAACTCACCACTGTTGAAGGAGATCAAATTCCAAGGGCATGGAACAGCAACCATTTGCGTCCATACTTTACTTGAAAATTTTGTTGAAATATTGTAAAAAGAATTATGAATGTATGATTCTTGTAATTGAAAGCAATTGTAAAACTGATGCAAGTAAATAATGAAAGAATATAAAGTGGATGTAGGCCCAATTTCCTGGCCGAACCACTATAAATCTTGTGTTCCTTACTATTATTACATGTTTGCTTTATTTTTGATATGAAAGGTACATAGAATGTATTGCTGAAATGTCGATTTAAATTTTTGCAGACAGTGGAAGTGAAACTTGCACATAAAAAGACCGAGTGATTCTCGCCAAATTTCAAGTCACAAAAGCCCCGAATTCAAATCCTAGATAGGAAGTACTTCAATTGAACGGCCTATGATTTCGACAGAAACGGGTCTTTGCTAATAAATTGAGATCGTTTGAACAAACAAACGTCCAATTAAGAAGCTAGTGCTCGTTCTCACGAAATTGCCTGACAATGAAGCGCACTTCCTTGGATTAAACAAGTTACTTAAAAAAAAAAAGGGAGGAGGCAGAGGATCATTGAAAAGGCATAAGCAAGTGAACAGAGGAACAACCAAAGCCATCATCGGCAGCACAAGTCCTCTTCGGAGACACAACTCTTCAGAGGATAAAGACCTCTAATGGGTCATACGCCACAAAAAAGAAAGTTCTCTACTCAACAAAAAAAAGATTGGAGGAGTCATGACCCTCCAACCATGAAAGAGTAACTTCCAGGCGATGAAAACCCTCTCTGAGGCACATTTCACCAGGAGTTGAAGTGTTATGACCGCTCTTCGAGATTTCACTTCACCAGAGTTGAAATGTAAACAAAATAAAAGCCCTCTTCGGAGGCACATTTCGCCAGGAGTTGAAGTGTAACAACCGCTCTTCGGAATTTCACTTCACCAAAGTTGAGATGCAAAGACAAAATAAAGACCTTCCTGAAAGCCCACGTTTCACCGAGATTGAAATAAAACTTCCAAGTGTTGAAACGTGAAAAGGCTTTCTTCGAAGGCACAACTCTTTGGAGGTACACGTTTCACCAAGATTGAAATAAAACTTCCAGGTGTTGAAACGTGAAAAATCCCTCCTTAGAGGTACAACCCCCTCCCGGGGACACAGTTCAAAGGAAAGACCTCTTCAAGGGCACAATCAAGAAGAAAGACCTCTTCGGAAGCTCACGTTTCACCAAGATTGAAATAAAACTTCCAAGTGTTGAAACGTGAAAAGGCTTTCTTCAAAGGCACAACTCTTTGGAGGTACACGTTTCACTGAGATTGAAATAAAACTTCCAAGTGTTGAAACGTGAAAAATCCCTCCTCAGAGGTACAACTTTGTATATAAAAAAAGAAGAAGTTAAAGTGCCCTTCAGAGGTCCGCTTTACCACATAGAAGAATTCACTTGGTAAAATATGCACGTAAGCAAAAGAAAAAAGTGATTTCTTCGAACGACAAAGCATAGAAACTTATACGAAGGGAGTTGTACTCTACAAAAATTTTCTTTAAAAAGAATAAAATAATTATTCTTTAGCAAATAAGAGTGCAAGTCCCCTCGAAGTATAAAATATTGCAGCAAGCTTAAGGTATGGAGGCAACATGGTATAATGGTATAGCTGCATCAGTAAAGTAATACTCAAACAACATACCATAAGCCCGCTGCAATATCATATAAATAAACTTGTGCAAAAATGAATAATAAATGCATTCTCAAATTCAAACAGAAGTCTGTACAAACAAAGGATCATTTTTATTCAATTGAAATGCAGGTACAGGTTTCAAAATAAAGAAAAGCGGGTGCCGGTACCCGCACAATTCTCGACCAGTACATACAAAAGGCAAAAAGCTAAAATGTTCACTTCTTTTTACTACCTTTGGACCTTTTTCCCGGCCGAATGATTAACTTTTCAGGCCGGTCAGTTGGCACAAGGGAAGAAGGAGGGGTAGGCGCAGCTGGTCCATCTTCTGGCTCCCCTTCAGTAACAGTGATTTTCTTCCCCCTCCTCTTTGACGTTCCGTGCTTTTTCCTCCTCTTTGAGGAAGACTCACTTCCCGGAGTGGCAAGTTTAGACAAAGTTATGTCATCAGAAGGGGTCCGCTCCGGAGATATCTCACCTCCCTCAAGTCCCTCGTCTCTATGCTCTTGCGAAGCGATGGGATCGTCTAAACCGTGAAGGGCTTCTATTTGTTCCTCTTGCGACCCGGGCTGAGAAGTAGAAGGAGGAGCCACCTGGAGAGATGGAGGAGGGATAACCGGAGGAGGAGAAATCTGAGCGGTGCTTGATACTTTCTCTGTAGAAGAAAAGAGGTTAAAGTCAGTAAAGAGAGGAGATGAAGGCTCATCAAAGTTGAGAAAATAGTCAAGGAGCTCATTAAACCCATGTGAAGTAAATGAGCAATCCACTTGAGCGAAATTTACAGTGGAGTTACCTGCAGAAGTTGTCTTTATTACATCAATTTCATAGTCCGGGGCTTCAGCACTCTCTTGCGATTCATCTGTAACTTGAATAATTTTGGCCCAGGTATCAGTTTGAGCAGGGATCGGTACATAAGAGCTAGAGCCAATAATGCCAGCATCGACCGAAGTTGAAGGAAGGACAGGAACAGTCAAATTTGTTTCTTTTTCTTGATGCTCTTCCCCCACTATTTCAACCCGCGATCTGGCGAGTTGCTCTTTCCCTCTGGCAAGGGCTACGCGAGCCTCAAAGTCTAAGTAGTGCACCTCCAACTCCTCTTCAGTGTACCCGGCCCCTTTAAACATATCTAGTGCGGCCTCCCACACTTCGGCCAGGGTAATCTCATACTTGGGGCCCAGGAATGCAAGACTGCCACGCCCTAATATACATTGCAAGTAGAAATCAAATAGTGTCGAGCCAATATCAGCTTTGGTAGCTTCATGGGCCTCTTCAGCTGCAATTCTACCCGCAACAGCCTCATCCCGCTCTCTCTCGACTTTGGATAACTGGGCTTTCAATTTTTCAATCTCTGCAGCCTGAAGGCCGGTTTGTCCTCGCAACTGAGTGATTTCAGTACGGTTGCTCTCTATAATCTGCTCCAACCCATCAGCCTTAGCCTCAGCATCCCTTTGCGCGGCATGAGCATCCCGCACCTGTTGAAGAAGCACACTCTCCCTTTGAGAATAAGAGGTGGAAGAAGTAGTGAGCTCTTCTTTAAGTTTCCCAACCTCTGCCTCGAATTTCTCATTGTAATCAGCAATACTCCTCATTTCTGCATCATGCTGCTTGAGGATCTTTTGCCATTCAGTTTTTTCATTCTCCATGGTAAGCATAGCTTCAAGATTGGCCCTATTCACCCTTTGGAGCTCATCAACGAGTTTCTGCCAAGATGACATCCTCTAAATATCGGTTCTGACTGCATCAAGGTTCCGTAGCATAGCATTTTTATCTATCGGAACCAGATCGAGGTCGAAGCGAACTCCTTTTAAACACCAATTAGGAAATCGGCGTTGAAGAGTGGCTGGACCTGGTCCAACTTGGTAAGATGGCCTATTAATGATTGCTTGGATATCAGTAGGGGAAGGGGCAGGAGATTGAGAAGAAGTAGGAGCAGTAATCTTCTCTGAAGGCACAGGCATTGGCTCCTCAATAACTTTGGCTCGTTTGCTCGAGTCATCAGTTGTGTGACTCTTCCCTCTATCATCATGAGATTTACGTTTAAGGGAGTCACTCTCTCTGTGGGAGGAATCATGTCGACTATCTGGTCTTCCAAAGCGTTCTTCATAATCACGTCTTTCCCGAGCCTTCCGGGCTGCCCTTTCTTCATCAGTCTCTCTATGAATAGGAGGATAGGATTGATAGCCATACTGGCTGCGTTTCCCATATCGCTTAAAGTCATCATAGTACGAGCTGCCTCGCCTCATTGGTAAACCTAAAATTTAAAAAGAAGAAACAAAACTTGAGAACTTTTCAAATAAAAAAGAGCATAAAAGTGCCAGGAATTCTAAGTGTGTGTGATGTGCAAACTACGCGCATCAATCTACGAACCACTCTTTATTTGGGGAGTGGTTGTGGGTGTAATAGTTAACGTCAACTCTTGAGTCGACGGCGACTGTTGCAAAATAGAAGTAGCTTCAACTACTGAAGAAGAAATCCCGGCAGTAGTAGGGTCATCTTTGAAGATCTCTTGTGAAGTAGCGAAGAGGTCGCTCAATCCTTCGAAGGTATCGTCCCCGCTTTGCTTGACAGGACTGGATTTCTTAGCCTTTTCACCAGAATCTTGTGAATGATGGGAAGATCCCAGAGGCTCTTCTTCTTCGATAACCGGGGGGAGTTTATCAGATGGCCCCGCAACATCAACAGAAGTGGAGCACTTCACTAGCGAAGACTCAGGAGTCTTTATCGGAGAATCAGGGACTTCCGTTGGAACTTCATGAGCATGCATAGAGCGAGAAGCGTGTAGAAGCCCATGTTGATGTAAAAATTCATCCCTCAATAGAAATTTTATGCTCCTCTCTTCTGCGGCCACGGCACTCAACCTCTCAAAAACTTGCTTATGAATTGGATCTCTAGAAGGGAGAGGAAGTGCTGAAAGGAACACAGAATGAAATTAGCAACTGAAAGTTCGGATCTCGAAAAGGTTTCAAAACGGAAGAAATAAAACACTAATCTTACTTCCTACTCTCCAGATGGCGTAAAACCCTGGGGGACAGCGGGCAAAGAAAAACTGGTTCAAAAATCCATGAACGCTTTCAGTAAGATCGGAGATGAGCTTGCGGTTTCTAGCACTTCTCACAATAATAAGGGAAGGATGATCTTTACTCTTTGCAAATGAGCACAGATAACGGATTTCTTCAAAACTCGGTAGGCGATCGAGAGTTCTTCTGAACAAAACACACAACCCCATCAAGATGGCATAGCCATTAGGATGAAGTTGGAACGGAGAGATCGTCAACCGAAGGAGAAGAATTCGAAGGAAGTCGTTAAAAGGAAGAATCGCCCCACTTAAGCACATTTGGCGGTTGGCTGCAACAAAACCATGGGGAGGATTGTCAGCAGTATCACTTGGCCCAGGGAGTTGGACATCACTTTCAGCAAAGCCAAATTGAGTGCGCAGCTGAATAAACGCTCTCAAAGATAGAATAGTCGAGGTTCTCTCCGGAGGATTCTCTATGGGAACAGCTATCGGGAAAGTTTCTTCCTCTTGAGTCACCACTTCTTCTTCTCGGTGGGAAGTCATTCTACATAAACAACTGGGTATTCAAACATGAAGGTGCACGTTTCCTAAAGTGTGTGAAGTGTTGTGTAAAATCAATCAAGCAGTAAACAAATATAACTGGAATGAAAACTAGCAAGCATTTGTTAGTTATGAAATTCAGGGACTATTGTTTTAAGCCTAAATATGCAAGTAAGATGTTGATGCAGATAAATCAGTTCAGATTATTGATACTTTGCATTAATGTTTAACTCTAATTGATTGATTCACAAACATTTCATGCAATATAATTAAGTTGCCTGTCTTATTTCGACTAATCTGTCATCTGACGTGGGCAGTCAATGGCAGTATTTTCGCCTTGGTTTTCTTTGTTTGTTATTTTCAGCAGGTTAGCAGCTTATAAGTTAATGCGATCTGTGAAATGATACAATGAGATTCAAGCAAATTTAAAAGTTGGGGCAGTTCAAAATTTAGGCAACTTAGTTTGGCAGTTCAAGTCAGAAGCTCAAAGTGGATCTATGCTCTCAAAAAGTCAGCATGCCCAAAGCTTAAGTGTTAACTCGGCAGCGGTTTAAGAGCCAACTCGGTCACGGTCTAAGGGCTTAACTCGGCCGCGACTTAGGGGTTAATTTGGCCGCGGTTCAAGGTTAAATCAGTAGAAGGTTAAATCGGCAGATTTCCCCAAGAATTAACTCGGCTACGATTCAAAAAGGGGGGGTAAAATTCCCCCAAGGGTCAACTCGGCTGCGGTTTAAAGGTTGGGTCAGCAGAAGTTGGCAATTTTCTTCAAGGGTTAACTCGGCCGCGACTTAGAGTTTAGGCCACTTCACTTAAGGGCTAGGTCGGCCGAAGACTAGTTCATCCAATTTCACTGACTCGTTCCCGAATCAACATCCCACAGCCATCGACCCGATAACCCAATAACTGTTCCATCAACCACAATCTTCGTTTCATTCAAGCTATCGGATCGTCCCACCAAGTAGTTCGAAACTGCCGCGAGTTCAACACCTTACAACCCTAGCACGAATCAAATTCAACTAGCTTGAATCATCTTCATCATCGGTCAGTTAAAATCAAACCAAACAACATAAACTCCATCGGCCATGGGTGCAATGGAATTCATGATGAAGCATTATGCGAGGTGGTGGTTTAGGTGTGAATAATGGAGTTCGTGGACCAACAATAACCTATGATTGAGGAAAATTCACTTACATAATAATTATCGGTGGTTGATGGAGCAAAATCGCCTTTTTTAAGCTTGGAGAAATTTTTCAATGGCGGGATCGAGAGAGCAAGTAATGAGAGAGAAGAAGGGGTTGTGATTTATATCTTGCAATGAAGGGATCTGGAGCGGCGCATGCGACTTAACTATTAGCTCGCGTACGACCTACCGACCTAAGAGGGGACGGGTTAAGGACTATCGAAGCACACGACCTAACCAGTAGGCGTATACTTCGAGGGGCAATTGTTAACTCCGCCTCGGTTTAGACTCTACGACTCAAGGAGATGCCGACCTAAGGCTCAACAGGGGTGCCGACCTAACGCCTAATGGTTATGCCGACCTAACTGCCTTATCAGGGAGACCGACTTAAGATTCAAAGGGTTACCGACCTAGTAGGATTGAGAGGCATACCGACTTAAGAAATACCGAGTTAAGGCTAAAACAGTTGCCGACCTAACGTGGGTACTGGCCTAAGACTCAGAGGATGCCGACTTAATAAGAAGGCCGACCTAAGGTCTAAAAAAGATACCGACTCAGTAACTTGACCGAGTTACCGATCTAATGCCTTACCAAGCTGGCGACCTAGAATAGTTGCCGACCCAAGTCACAACCGATCCAGCTCCCCAATTATCTCGATTACGATCCAGGACTTATCATTTGGACCGTGACTTGCGACTTACCAAGTTAACTCGTCCACGACCTAATATAAGCCCGATGCCATGTTACTGAGAAGAGGTGGTGTTGACTCGAAGGTAACCTTAGACCGGTCACGACTCACCTTAAGTCGGCTACGGCTTAACTTGAGTCGGCCACGGTTTAGGAGTTGGCAAAAATTTCAGACCAGAACTCTCTATAAATAGGCAACCACCTCCAACATTCAAAGGACTTTTTTGGCACATTCTCTTCATACACCGTTACCTTGCTGCATTGAGAACTTCATCAACACTTAGAGCTTTCAAGATTAGAGGAATACATCAAAGAACTTCACGAAGAAACCACACATCTTCAACATGAATTTAAGGACTTTAATCGACATTGAAGCTTAAGACTTGTTCCAAATCACTTGTAACTTGAAGTATATTGTACTTGAGAAGAATTGTATCAGCTTGTAACGGGATTATTAATAAAAGTACTTAGAGTGGACGTAGGCTATACCCTTAAGCCGAACCACTATAAAATTGTTGTTGTTTACTGCTTTTCCGCTATTACTTGCTTGTAATTCTTTCCCGATCTATCGGGTGGTGCTTTCACAACTACACTTCACACACCGGGGTGTTAGCGTTCACATTTTAGCGTTAACACATATATATAAAAGATATAGTGTGTGAAGGAAGGCAGCAACTAGTCAGGTAGTTTTCCTGTTTTGGCTTTATCAGGCAAGATTTTCTCTTTTTTTTTATATATACTGATATGATTCTGAATTCGCCTGAGATGCTAAATCATTAAATGCTATGTACTATTTGCCTACACTTAATCTCATAAATACATAGATTTTTTTATAGTTTGCTTAGCATAATCATTTGCAGGTTTCATAAATATCAAGCCTGTTATACTTTATTGTTTTTATATGTTTAACTCACTGCTATACAATCCTGTTAATTAGATTTCATTTCTGTGAAATAGGATTTGCATAATACAAATAGACACAAAGATGTGCTCAAATCAGAGGAGCATTAAATGTTGTTGTTTAACTTGTTCACATAATTAAGATTATTTTGTACTGTGAACAAATTGTATGCATTTATATGGGTTATATTCTTCAGTAGGTAGCTTGCATAAAAAGACAAGTTATTATAAATGTTTATATTCAATCTTCCTTAGTTAGTCAAGTTTCTTTTTTTTTTCATGTTTACAAATATTTGTATTAAAACAATATGTGTCAGGTTTCTTTATACTTACTGACACACGTGAATGATGAACATTTCCTTTGCACATTTGTTTTATTATT
The DNA here is from genome assembly GCA_030765085.1 of Allium cepa. Taxonomy (NCBI): domain Eukaryota; kingdom Viridiplantae; phylum Streptophyta; class Magnoliopsida; order Asparagales; family Amaryllidaceae; genus Allium; species Allium cepa. The sequence continues at coordinate 769,650,273 of CM060937.1, read as the reverse complement.
GTATATCCTATGTTTCAATTTATATGTGAAGATATGGTGTAAAACTTATTCTTGTTTTATGAATTGCTTACTTGAAAAATAAATATGTTTGGGTTAGATGTATTTTTACTTTGGTTTGCTTGTAAAAATAAATTGTTTTATTGTTTCTAACTTGAATAATTAATTTACAATATAGTTGTTGTCAATTTGTATATGAAAATATTTTGTTTAGTTAACTTCTTATTTATATAAGTTATACATGATAGTTAAAGTTTGGTTTTACATTATATTTGATTTCATTTCACTTTACTTTGAATCTTATACTTTGTTCTTATTTTAGATTGTTAAATTATGTTGTAAAAAAAATCTTAACTAATAAATCCTTATTTAAATTTTACATTAGTACTTTATATTTAACTGTCAATATTCAACTCATATTCAAAAATAAATTTCTCTCTTATAATTATATTCATTTCTATTTGTATTCTACTACTACTTATTTAAATTGAGTTATATACACATATTTGATTTATGTTTTACATTTATATTTTACATTTATATTTTATTTTGATAGAATTAGATTTTAAATTTTAAACATTATCATCCATATATATATATTTCCAAATGTAAACAAGGTACAGTATTTTAATTTAGTTATATAAGGTCAATATTATTAAAAGGTTCTATTTAAATTTCCAAGATCAAATTCCCTTTTAAAATACAAATTTACATAAACAATTGGCAATTATTCCAAAATCATATTCATTTGAAAATAATTAGTTCATATTTTATTAAATCAGATTAAATATTTATTAAAATAAATTGGGTCAAAATTCAGGGTCGTTACAGTTTTATCCGGAATTTTTCTGGATAATTCTATTTGATAATTAGATTTGTTTGATTGGTTGAATTGATTGCTATGGTTGTTAGCATATCATTGGTATATGCTTGTGTTTTAAAATTAAATCTTTAAAAAGATTATTAAATTACCTTTGTTTTAAATTTCGGGGACGAAATTCTTTTAAGGGGGGAGGAATGTGATGACCCGGAATTTCTGGAAATATCAATTTAATAATCTGAATTTAAAAATTAAATTGATTTGATAATCTTTGTAATAAGACTTGAATTAATTTAATAATTAGATAAAATAAATAGTCAAGTGATAGATTTTATCTTTTTGAACTAAATAAATTGTTTTCTATTTATAATATATATAGAATTTTGTATATATTGTATATAGATCTTATTTTAATCTGATTAATAAATAAATCATGTTTTCTATAAAGTTTATATCTTTAGTAAAATTGGAAATTATGGTTTTATTTAAAAGTTAAACTTTTTAAAAGCCATTTAATAAATAGAATATGGTTTTAAATACCTAAGATAAATATTAAATGATTTAAAATATGTGTAACTCAAGTTAAATTTTAATAAAATAACAATAAGAGTTATTTTGATATAATTGAATAAAATAAATAATTTATTAATAAAGAAGATAATTTATTTTTATAAGTTATTTATGGTTATTAAATATTATCATTTATAAAAATATAATAATACATTGTTTCAATGAATAAATTTTTAATAAAAATTATTGTTTTTTTTCAAAATTCAAGTTTGTAGTGTATTTGTAAAATAAACTGAATTTCAAAAATTTAATTTGAACATGAATTCAAGGTTTTTAAAATTTAAAGTATAAATGTTTTTAATTTATCTTTATTTTGAAATATTTGTATAAGTTTAGATTTATAAATATAGTTTGATTTATTTTATTTTAAAATCTATATACATGTAAATAAGTTCATGTTAACAAATTAACTAAACTATCTTATATTAAACATCTTTAAAATTCAAGTTAACTAAATCTATAACTTATTAACATTTAAATAAATAACTAATTAACATTTAATTAACATTTGTGACAAGTGTAAACATCTTACAAATTAAATAAGCATGTGTTAACTAATTAACATCTTTACTTGACAAATGTTAGAATGTAAGACATGTGTCATTTAAATTTGGTTTTTCTTTTATTTGTTTAATAAAGTTTAATTTCAGTTTTTACATATAAACAAATTCTCTTTCATTTTTAATTCTTTTTCAAATCAAAAGCTAAGAAACAATGGAAAAACCCAAAATCTGAAAACATATTCAATCCACTCCACAAACCTGAAATAAAAGCCTGCACTTTACTTAGGAACTTGGAATCAAGCAACTTGCATGCAGTTTTTAAAACAAAGAACATTCAGGTGCAAAGTTTTTAAAACAAGAATTTTGCATTTCCTCCTTTCAAATTTCTGGAATTAGCCTGCATCATTTTAATATGGAGTTTCTGCATACAAACCTGGAATTAAAGCAAGTTTTTAAAGCATATAAACCTGGGAACAAATGCAAGTTGAAACATCAGTAACTCAGATTTCAAAAATGAAACATGCATGGAAGGTTTATAAATCAACAACAAAAGCACAAGTCTTCTTCTTTCAATTTCACTGTTCTGCCATCAAAATTAAGGTGAGTAACATTATAATTTAAGTGATTTAATATATAAGTATGGTTGCTTGTTTATCACAGATAATAAATATGTTTATGGATGCATTTATAAGTATATGTTTGTATGATCATATGGATGTATAGTGGGTATTGAGATGTTGTGTTCTGTTTTTATTTTTATTTATTTTTTCCCAGGCTCAAGTTTTCAGTTATGTTTTTAAACCACCTAATCTAGTTTGTTAAGACTCCATTTACAAACCCAGTATGTTTGAATTAATGTAAAACTTGTTGTTATGTCATAGAGCAGTCTTTAAAATTTGATGTAAATTAAATTGAATTTGAAAATCTCACTGGAAGTATGCAAACAACAATGAATGATAGACAAAGTGGAAACTCGACTTTGTAATTTAAGAATTCAGCACTATAAAGTGAGTAACACTTTCAAGTAACCTAAGTTTGAATATAGTTGTATTTTAATATCTTAAAGGTATGTTTGTGTGAACATTTTTATATGCATAGATCTGTGGAATTTCTGTGTACAGGTGAGTATGATTACCTGCATTGTTAAAATTGTAACACCTCTGTATTATGATTTAAAACACATACCATACTTCATTTCTAGTGGAATTAATTGCTGCTAGGACCTAGCATCTAAACAACAAATGTTTGTTCGATTTTTTTTAAGTTAAGTCTTATTGAGTTATAAAGAAATTTAAAATCTGCTCTAAAAAAAAAGGGAAAACTAAAAGAGGAAAAAAAACAGGGTAGTTAAATCTGCTCTTTTAGGTCACTATGGATGATCGAGTTCTATAGGGTGTTAGGAGATGGTTGCTGAGGTATATAAGAGATTATGGCGGGTGGTGTTGGCATTCTGATGGCCGGAGTAGCTTGGTTGAAGCTTTGACAGGTTTTGGTATTGACTGCTGTTGGGTTTCCAGGTTGGGGTTTGTTGCTCATTTTTGAATTGCGGGTTTGTGATGAATTCAAGTGGACGTGATCAAATCTGGTGAGGGTCGGCAATGTAGGGAAGGCCTGGAGGGTGGCCGGAGTTGGCCAAAATCACGGTGCATGTGCACCGTGCAATTGGAAAGGTTCTGATGAACTTGTGAGTGTAGGAAAGTTGGAACTCGATTTTTCTCGTGTAATTGTAGGGAAAGACTCGGAGCAAATAGGGTTTTGACCCGAAGCAGGTATTGGGTTGCCTCGGGCTAATTCTGAGTGGTTACAGTTTTCTGTAATCCTGTCTAAAAATTTAAATTTTAACTAAATTTAAAAGAATTTCAAGGTTGTGAAGGAAGATTTAAATAAGTTTAAATTCAATATGAAGTTAAAGTTCAAATGGCTTTGAAATCATGAAGTTTGGAATATTTAGAGTGGATTTTCAGGGTTTTAAAAAAAAACCTGGCAGGTTTCAGGATTTGAAATTTTCATTTTTAAAATCTGAAGTATATTTTAAAACAATGATTAAGACTAAGCTCAGTTTCAAATAGCTTTTGAATTTTAAGAATTTAAAATGAAATTTGGGTTTAAATAAAAGGGTTAAAATCAAGGTTTAAACAAAGATTAATTGAAGTTTTAAATCAAAAGCTTTAAACAAATAATGGATTCAATTATCTTGAATTCAAATCTGAGATTTGAATAAGTTTAAAATTTGAATGTTTTCAAAAGAGTTTAAATTTAAATTGTTTAATTGACGAAAAAAGAAAATTGTTTCAAACAAATATTTAAATTGATTTTTCTTTTTGAAATGAAATCATTATAAATAGTTTATAAAGAAAGTTAAATGATTGTTAACTTGAATTTGGAATTTAAATGTATTTTAAACTTAATTTTTAATTAAATTTAGTATATTAAGACTTATCTTATATAAGTTTTAATTATAAGTGATAAATGTTATTTACATTTATTCTAAAAAGGAACATGAATGAATTTAAATTAGATAATGCTTTAATAAATATTATTTTGAATTTTAGATTCAAAATGAAAATGAAATTTTAATTTTAATTTTTAAATGAAATGTTCTACGTACATTTTAATATTAATACAATTATTATTAAGGAATGGATTTTCTTAGAAATTAAAAATAATTAAATAAATTGGATAATTAAGGAATAACTTAATTATTTAATTTATGTAAATTAATAATTTGGATTAATTTAAATCAGAGATAACTAAGAAGTAATTTAACAAAAGTAATTAAGGAATTAATAATAGTTAATGGTGGTCATTAACTAAAGTTTATTTAGTAATTGATTAATATGATTAATTTTTAATAAATTAATTAGATTTATTAATTAATGATAATAAATTATGAAATTTATTTAAGTTAATTACTTTAATAAAAGTAATTAAGACATTAATTACTTAATGTAATTAATGAGTTTATTGAGATTGGTTTAGATTAATTAATTAAATTTAATTAATTTTAAACATTTGATTTGATAATAATTACTTTATGTAATTAATGGAATTACTCAGTTAAGTAATTAGAGATAATTACAGGATGTAATTAGTGGATAGTGTTGGAATTGTGAATGTAATTTGAATTAAATTATTTTGTATAATTAACCAAGTGATTAATTAAGGAAATTAATTAAGGAATAATTAATTTGATAAGTAAATAAGGGTAGTTAATTACAGATTGAAATTAATCAAAGGTGATTAATAATTATGGTTTAAGTGAGATTAATTACTGGAAGTAATTAATTTAATAGAGAAATTAATTAATTATAATTAAAAAATCATTAATTAATATAATTAATGATGTAATTGAGATTGATTAATTAATATTAATTAATCAATAATAAGTAATTAAGGATAATTAATTAATTGTAATTAATTAAGGTTAAATGTAATTAATTATAGTTAATTAAATAATGAAGTAATTAAGGGTTAATTAATGTATTTGGTTTAGAGTAATTAATTTTGTGGAATTAATTAAAGTATAATTAATCAGGATTGATTAATTAAGATGATAAATGAGAGGTTAATCAATTAATTTGTAATTAATTAATGATGATATAAGCAAGATTTATATTGTGTAAGTAATTAATTTAATTCATTTTAAATTAATTAAGGATGATGTAATTAATTTAATTCACTTTAAGTTAATTATAGATAGTATGATTATAGATCATTGCTTATGAATGGTTGTTATTGGTTGCTTTGAATGGTTTTGAATCTCAGCTATGAGATTAATAATGTTGAGTGATATGGATGTATTGGTTGCATTGTGATGGTGAAATGGGTTATCCTTGATAGTGATAAATGTGGATTATCTGTGGTTATGAAAATGATAATTATCTGATGTGAATCTATGAATTATCTATTTGTGTGTATATAGATAATGTTATTGAATTGTTTTAAACTTTAAAACAGCTTAGACCTAAAAGACACGCTTTGGATTTCGATGAGACCGGGATTGGGTTTCCATATTTGGATATCCGAAAACCACATCGATCCAAATTAACGATAGTTCGTGAATCTTATGTGAAGAGTGAAGACTCGAGGTGTAAGGGCTATACGTCAGTATAACTCTGTGGGTGATTCCGTAATGAGTTTGACGGAATAGTACTTATAGATTCGAGATGGTGGTTCAGAGTGCAAGGGTTATCGTCGTTAACTCTGTGGGTGATTCCGTAACGAGTGTAACGAGATAATGCCTTCGGTTTCGTTCGAACCCGGAACGAACTTGTATGGATTGAATGCTTTCAGAACATCGTCAGGTGGACGATGAGCATTCTAAGATAATGTGTCCTCTAAAGGTAATCGTAGCCTCAAGCCTCATCAATCGGGAATGGCTAAAACAGGGGAGGTGCAGCAAGGCTTCGTGGGTAGCGCCCACTGGAGAGCAAGATTGATCCCTGTCTAGAGGTCCCTTTTTATTCGGCTTAGTGGGCAGTTGGAATCGCGCGCCAACTGCGGGGTTGTCTTGTTCGGAACTGTTCAGTAAGGAATGGGTCCGGCCTTGTGTTGCAGGGGAGTTAGGGTGGCTCCTCGGTACGTTGATCTAGACCACGTACTGTGACGGGCGGTACCCCAGTAGCCCTGCCATTGTATGGAATCCAAAATCCAATAAGTGCCAACGGTTTTGATTGTATTACCCACTTTTGTGGCTAGTAGCTGGAATTTAATGAATGTGACAATTTCGGCTATTTCATATTTACTTGAAAACCCTAGACCTATTATAATATCTCTGGATTTCCTATCAAATGTTTTGGTTAGCGTAAGGTAAAAACTTTTCCATGTTTATGTGTGGGAAGTCTTACGTGATGCCTTTCTTTTCAAAAGGTTTTTGAAAGTTAAGCAACTTTAACCTGTTACTCACACCAGACCATGTTTGACCCGGAGTTTATTTTTTTTTTCCATAAACTCTTGGGTACTCAAATTTTTACGAGTAGCCAAGGGATTCAGGTTAGCTTTGACGAATATTGGAGGAGCAATGGAGCAGGAGGCTTCTGCGTTAGATATTAGTATTCCGATGTGTGTTCTGTGATTGACTCTGAGATTGTATTATGTTGTAAATACTAGACAGGTGTTTATAACTGTCTAGTATGTGTTGTATTATCTGTGTACTCTGATAGTGGTTGTAAACTATGTAAATATTTTATGTTATTAATATAATTTATTCGTTCCGCTGTTTAGATTCTGATGTGTTGTTTTCTTCTTCTTCTCTTTCTTTCTATTCTCTATCCCTTTCTTTCTTACTAGCGATACGACTTTCTAGAGATAGGAAGTTGGGTCGTTACAATTACGTATTAAGGTAAAAATGTAAAGCCTTAACGCTATTTAAAAGTAAGTTTATTTTACAAATAGACACTATTATAATAGCGATATATACTATATAGTAAATAGTGTAACGAATCCTTAAGAGATGTAAATCCCGAGCATCTTTTAAGTTACTGCACTCATATTTATTTCCGTTGATTTAACTTACATAAGATCTTTTAGTTCTGACTCGAGTGTTTTGTCTTTTCAATTCGCTCGGGTCAGTCCGAGCGTTTCAGGATTTGAAGTTTTAGCTCTGGAAGACAAAGACGAAGATTTGTATTACTATTATCTACTATTATTGCACTACACTCATACTGTTCCGCTGCATTGTTATTGATATGTGTAACTCTGATACGTATTATGTAAATATAATCAAATGTTTTTGTAAAACAGCTTCATGAACTGTATAATTGATTATTATATTTTATCCTTCCACCGTGAGATTCTGTTTGCTTTTCTTCTTGTTTTTCTTATTTACCCCATAGCAATCCGTCCTTGCGTATGGTTTGAATTGGCAAGTGTGTCGTTTTAAAGTGTGTGAAAAGGCGGGATGTTACAGATCATACTTCGAATGCTTTCATTTCTTCCTTCAATCAAAGGATGTCATTGCTAATATTCCAGTTGTTTGTGATTTTTTGATGTCTTCGAGCCTATTTCGAGTTTGCCGTCGAATAGGGAAATTGAGTTCCATATTGAACTTACCTCTGTTGCTCATCCTGTCAGTCATCCTTCCACGAGGATGGCTACTAAGGAAAATAAGAAACTCGAGTAACAATTATCTGAGTTGGAAGCCAAATGATTTATTCATTCTAGCTCTTCTCCTAACTCGATCTTGCTACCGGTTTTCATTTGGTTACGAGTTACTAAAGTTACCATTTCACTTACTGCATTCCGCACTCGTTATGATTCTTATGAATGACCTATTATGTCATTCCGCTTGCCCAGCTTATTCCATCCATTTTATGAATCGAGTATTCTACGAATAACTCGATGACCACATTTGTGTATTTATTGATTTTGGATGGAAACAGCTGTGACGATCCGGGATTTTGGCCCTATTATTTTAATAAATATTTAATACAATTAAATAAAATGTAAACTGATCATTTTAAAATGAAAAAATTTTCTGGAGATAATTTCCATTTGTTTATATAGATTTGTATTTTAAAAAGGAAATCTTGATTTTGAAATTTAGAATAAATCCCTTAATAATATATACCATAAAATCTCTCTTATAAAATTAGATTTAAAATGCTTTATCTTATTAACATTTGGTAAACATATGTATATAAATGCCATATATGGATAATAATGTTTAAAATAAAATCAAATTCTATCAATATAAAATATAAATATTAAATGTAGATATAACTTATGAATATAATTTAAATATTGATAGATAAAAATACGAATAGGAATTAAAACGAAAGCAAGAATTAAGTAGATTTGGGATGCATACAACATATATTTAAATTGTAAAATCAAAGTGTATAAAAATAAGCATAAGTGTACAAAATTCAAGCTAGGACATAATAAAACAAATGTCTTGAACAAAATATCTTCACAAGACCAAAGTACAACATGAAACTGGACACAAACAGTATATGATGTTCAAGCTAAAGTCAAAAAAAAAATGTTTTCAAATGAATTATCTTCACTTACAAGCCATAGTCTACCTACAAAGTAAACATTTGCATACAAAATATCTATCTACACAGCAAACATAAAGATAAGTATGCAAACCCAGTTGGAAACACGACATTTAATACCATCTTCTCAAGCCAAATTTTTGTCTACTCAAAGGTTTACACATCTTTGCTTTTCAGAGGAGAAAAATCTGATCAATCTTAGTAAAGCAGCTGACTAGATACTACTTTCCCTATTACATCCTGTTCCTTCTATATATGTGTCCATCTTTCCATTTTAGTTCGTTCAGCAAATGCATAAGAAAATCAGAGAATAAGAAATAAGCATCTTCTTTTTTTTCAATGCTCAAAATTATTTAAACAAAAACACAATCTAAAACAAGTGATAGGTTAAGAGGCTGGGAAGGAATAAGAAACAGGTTTCTCTGTTCAAAAATAAACTGTGAGTAAACTACTCCTCTTATAGATGAATTTGCTTTCTACTTTCATGAATGTGATGAATAATGGTAGTGATGTTGTGGAATTATTTTTTTCATGAATGAATAATTGGTTAGTTGATATATGTGTGTGTGTGTGTGTCTATATATATATGGTGGAAATGTTTATATGTCTGTCTGCGAGAAATTTCAACTGATGACAGTAATATTTGAACTATTCCAAAATTTCAAAAATTTATATCTCAAAATCTAATTCGAATATGTCGATACTATGAACTAGGAAAGTGTTTATTTTTGTATATATTTTAAGTTAAAAATAATTATAGACCTGTTTATTAAATGGTTTGAGATATTATGGAGTTTACAGTAGGGATGTATATATTTGGTCGATTTTTAGCATATATGGAACATCAATTCACCTATATGATCGAAATCTTTGAAAGGAGACTTGAAATTTAGGGGATGTTTGGAAATTATTAGTAATATAGGAAGAGAAAATTTTGAGTTTTGATATTTTACAGAGAAAAATAAATTTTTCGACCATGGGTGGTCGAGATAGTGGATCGATGGCACTGGAAGACGCGCATGGTTGAGGGGGAAGGTTCCACCATGGCCGATTTTTGAATTAAGGTTTGGGTTAGGTGGGCGTTCGATTTTAGGGTTTTAGGAAGGGGATCGGCAGGGGTCGAGACGCAAGCAATTTTGGAAAGGTACGGTGTACCGGACGGCGTCACACTTGGCAAGAGGGTAGCGTGACACGGGGAGGCCCTGTGGGAAGTAGTGATGAGTGGCGCATTGCAGTGGGGTGGTAGCAATTTGGTGAAGTATGGGAATGGGTTGTTTTGGTGATCCTGTTCGAGGTCATATTTGGGTTTCATGGTGTGATAGACTCCGGCGAGGTAGTGTTGAAGGTCAAGGAAACGAGTGGAGTTTTCCAGAGCATCGCGGTGAGGGTGCAGGTGTCGGTATGGTTATGCACATGCACGACGTGCACAAAGAATTGGTTAATGGGGGATTCGGCAGGAAGGTTTGTGTTTGATGAGGGTATTTTTATGTTCGCTGGTATCGATGTTTGTTGGGAGACGTCAAGTTGGTCGGAGTTGTTCTCTTCGGCTCGTGCTTTCGTTTGAGCAATTTGTGTGTTTTTCCTGGAAGCCAAAGTTTGAGAAGAAGAAGTTTATTTGTTGGGAATTTCGGGTTATCTGTAGGTGATTAAATTTGGGCTTGGGCCGTATTTGTGTGGAAAGTTAATTATTAAGATCAGTTGTTTTTTTAATGGCTGGTTTCGGTTGGTTAGTTTTGGGCTTATGGGCTTGACCTGTTGGGTTTGTGCATTTATACCAAGACTTGATTTGTTTAAAAAAATGTTTTAAATGGAAAGTAAATCCATAACTGATTGAAATATATAACCGAGCATGTTGATTTAAAGTAAAAACAAAAACCGAAGTTCTTTAATGAAAATGCTTATTTAAAGTTTCATATGAACAAAACAATTTTTAAAATAGTCTATTTAAATTAGGTAATTAAATAAGTTATTGTATTAGCCAAGCATTTGAAAATAATTTATTGTTAATCCTTAGGTTCTTTTGGACAAATTTGTTAAGGGTTAATTTATTTAATTATTAATTAAAGGTTAAATCAATTAATGATAGAGGTTAACTAATTGAGGATAAATAACCAATAGGATAATTTCCTGATGAAAGTGATTTAAGGAAAATTAACTAATGATGTAAGAAGTAATTAAGGATTTATTACTTAGTATAATTAATTAAAGGGATTAATTACTCTAGTTTAACTTAATTGGTATGATTAATTTAAATAATCACTTGAGGATGGGATTGAGTATAATCACTTAATAAGGTTTATAGAGTGTAATTACTAAGTAGAAGTGATTAAGGATAAATTACTTGGTGTAATTAATAAAAAAGGGATTAATAATTAAGTAAGGGGTTAATTACTTAAGTAAGTAATTACAGAGGGGTAATTACTGTTTGTGAGTAATTGGAGTTGATTAATGGATGCAATTAATTAAGGATAATCATTCATGAAATGTGATTAAGTGTAATTACTTAATTGAAGTAATTAGATAATGATGATCATCTTAATGTAATTAGAGAATAATTAATCAAGGTGGATTAATTAAGATGAATAATTATGGGATGGTTAATCAATTGGGTTGAAACTAATAAATAAGCAGGACTTAAAGGTAATTGATTTAATTTAATTATGGCTAATTAGGTTTATTCGAAATGGTGTGATTGATTTATCTTGTTTATGTATGATTAAATGATAATTAAATGCCCTGAATTGATTGATACCCCTGATATGAAATGGTTCGTGGTATGATGTGTTTGGGTGGGCAAAGATAATTTGGTTATTTACCAATGAGGAGTTTTTAAGTAAAGGTGCCATCTTTTGTTTAAAATTGAATTGCATTTCACTTGGATAATATGTGTTAAGATGAACTGAATTCGAAGTGACTAGAGTCGGGCATTAGTTTATACCCGAAACCACTTTGATTCTTTATAAATTAATACTTGAAATCAATAGGATGTAATGGAATGATTTAAATAAATTGTACCATATAATCTAAGTTCTAGCACTTAATTGCTTTGTGAAATAAGTGATGTCTATAACAACTTGTGAAGTTGTAAATTGATATAGGTACCCCGGTTTTATATGAGTTGTATACTTTTGTATTCCATGTTGGATGGGTTTACTCACGCTGGTTTCCAGCCTGACGCGGGTGTTACTTTGACGTAATGCACGGGTAAGGCCGAGTATTACAGATTTTCAGGTAAGAACGTTTTGGAGCTCAGGAGGCGAGCTGGGTGGCAGGAATGTATGGTGTGTTTCTGATGTATTATATTGTTATATATCTCTGACATGATAATTGTGTATATCCAGTGTCTGTATATATGTGTAACTCTGATGTATTAAAGTGTAATCGACAGATATAGTATTCTTTTGTAAACTGTTAATATTTATTATTATATTTTATCCGCTGCGAATGTGAGATGTTGGTGTTTTCTGTTTTTCTATTTCTTCTATCTCTTTCTTCTTTCTTTCTAACTATCTGGGATTTTCGGGTTCGAAAATTTCGGGTCGTTACATTTGGTACCAGAGCGAGGTTAAGCGAAAATCTTGGCTCTGGTGGGTGTACTCATTAAGAATAAGGTCAATCGTACCCTAGAATGAGTTGAGTGTGTATATATATATATATATGAGAGAGCGTACTTGTTATTTTCTTATATAAAGATTTTAAATGATTTCATGTAAGATTATATTTTGATATATAAAGCAATATTTCACTTTAATAAATATTAAGGAAATTGACTGTTAAATTATTAGAATTAAATTAAGAAGTAATATAATACAACCAAACTGAGATTAAATAAAGATAAGTTTGAAATGGATTCAGACTAAAATTGAAATCTTGAATTGGAGAAGTATTTCAGAATAAGATGATAATGGATGGTTTTGATATGATAATCTTGGTTATTATCAAAAGTGATTATTGTGTGTTGAAGATGTGTATTAATGAGTAAGCAAAATGAAGTAAATATTTAAGCAAAGTATGACTTATAAAATTGAAAATACCTAAATTCTGGAATCTTAAATTTGAATAAAAAAGACTTGTTGCAAACAATGGATTGTTTGAAGATTGGACTTGAATTAAAAACCGAAGGTGGTTTAAAACTTAAGGTATATCTAGGTAAGAAAATTGATATATAAGAGTTGAATTCTCCTAATTAAGTCTAATTTATAGGTTAGGAAGTCCATCTAGAAGTCAGTTTTTTAGAGAAATGGCTAAGAGTGAAGAACGGAAGGCAAGGCGCAGAGAACGAAGAGCAGCTGCACGTAAGGAACGGGAAATAGCAATTCAGGAGTACGAAAATCGGATTAAGGAAAGAAATGGACCAGGACCTTATGATAATGTCACTTGCTATAGATGTTACAGCAAGGGTCATTACGCAGCTAAGTGTGGTAAAATGAGGAAGGAATTAAAGGGTATATTCCAACGTTTTCGATCCGAGATATTATGCTTTAAGTGCCATAAGAAGGGACATTTTCTTAACCATTGTCCTGAAGCGAGGAAGGTGAAGCGTAAACCAATGGAACCAGTCAACGAGTCAACCATTTGCTATCATTGCAAGGGAATGGGACATATCGCGAGAAATTGTCCCAAGAGACGGAAGAAGAAGATTAAGGTTGTGGAACATCCAGTAGGAAACATGGAGGTCATCCAGATTGATGAGAGGGTACAAACATTTTGTGGAAAATGCTAAAAGTGGGGACATCCTGTTGAAAGTGCATGTTCGGGCTTTGCCCATTGGGAGGAAGTCCATAGAAAGGATCCTTGTAAGAATATTATGGCTTTGTTCTTTCCAAACCTCTAGGTAATAGAAAGGCGTCTAGATTTATGACTTTTGTAAGGCTCTTATTTTTGGATAAATGTATGTAATGTATGAACTGCTAATAGGTAATCAACTAATGTATGGAATATTTTGTGGTAATACAACCTAATATAAAATTTTCTCCATCTATTGAGAATTGGACTCAGAATTAAATAGTTTAAAGATTTGGATTACTGATTGAAAGAAAAATAATATAAATAAATAAAGGTTAATCTAATTTAAGGGGATTAAATCAACATTTGAAAATTTAACTCTAATTTATACAATTCGAGATGGTTTAAAAAAATGATTGAAATTGATATTAGTCCAAATTGATCAGAATAATTTGAAATTATAATTAAAGTTGAACAAGTTAAATCAAATGAAATTTGATTTAAATTGGGAAAGAAATCAGGATTGATTCAACTTGAATTGGGTTAAATCAATTTCAATGGAAATCGAAGATTATTCAATTGGAATCGAGTCAATTTAAATGGAAGTGGAAATTTAAATTGAATTGATGGGATTGGAGGTTGGGAATTGAACAGTTTAATCTGGACTACCTTCAATATAAATTGTTTTAATATAAACTTATCTTTCCAAGCCATTAAATATATACAACCTTTCTTTCTTCAAGCCAAATTATTTTATACTTGTTTTACAATTATTTTTGAAGCAATTTAACTATTTTTTTGACTGTTTTATAAACTAATTACTATTTTTCAACTATTTTACAAATAAATTACTATCTTTCAAATACCTAAAATTTTTGGAACTATTTAACTATTTTTCCAACTATTCTAAGATTAGTTAACTATTTTATAGCTATTTTGTAAAATAATAATTATTTTTCAACTACTTATCTATTTATCAATTTTCAAGCTATTTTCTAATTATAAACTGGGGAGTTCAAACTGTTATGGATTTAATACCCAACTGAGATAAGAATTGAAGTGATAATTCTATGGAATTGAGACAATTGTAACTAAATGAAGGAAAATTCAAGTGAATGAGAATAGAAACGGGATTGATTGGACTAATGATCAATGAAGTTAAATACGTAGGATGTATGTATATTATTATATTTGTATAATGATTTGATCTGGTTTCGAGCACAGAATTTCGAGATAATTTATCGATCCGAGTTGGGATTTTTTTTCACTCGATTTTCGACGGCGAACCTGGATATGGATTGTTGATTGGTTCTGGATATTCTTATCATAGTTATGGCTTTGTAAGGGGAATGACGATTTCTAATCAAGAAACCAGATCCGTGTCCGCACTAGGAAGTCGGGTGGACGATGCTAGTTCGGAAGTGAAATTGTGCGATCGAGCAAGCGATCAGGTTGATATAGCTTACGGATGGTATGTGTACATCGTACGGATTTGGATGAAATTGATATTGGAAAGAGAAATTAAACTGTGATGTTCGATTTTGAATAAACAAAGTTATATATATCTTTGTTAAATAAGATAAAACTCCCCTTGTTGAATCTATAGCCAAAAGGAATTGGTTTTTGAAAATGTTTGAAGTATAAAAGGAGTTTTATACAAGTTTGAAATGATCCAAAGTTTTAAAAATTATATATATCTGTATATATATATAAAGGATCTTATGAGGATTTCGGAAAAAGGTTTTGCGAACCTTTAGATTTGGAAAGACTTTTGATTTTTGGGTAATTAGAATTTGGAAAGCCTAGTTTGAGAATTATCGATTTTGGGATAATCGATTTTGTGTAAAGGAGATTTGTATGATATCATACTAGGTGTATGATTTGAAGATACTATATGTGTATAGTATAAAATATTTTGATGATGGCTCTGGGGAAAATGGCGCTCCCTTGAAATGAACTTCTCAGGAGTGCCACCGGGTGGTGCTGCCTTGAGCCCCAAGGGGGGGTTCTAAAGTTGATCCTATGAGGAGTCCAGACAAAACTAGTTCCTGAGTATTATTGGGTAGCGAAAGTCGAGGGCGCTGATGCCTACAGGGGCATTTGGGTTATGTTGTGACGACAGTGTAACTCGATGTCACTGCGATCTACTATGGGGACCATAGCGAAATCGTGTGGAGGATGAGTGCCAGCAGTCTACAATTTATTTTGCTGGAAGGCAACGCAACATCGGTAGACTGCGATCTATGGTCAAGTGGAGTGGAGAAGTTTCATTTTGGCAGCGAAATTCGATGGTGCTGATGCCTACAATTATATGGGTTTTTGCTGTGATAGCTACGTAACCCCATTTGTAGCTGCGATCTGTCGTGGGTTCCATAGTGTAATCGAGGGGCGCGGAGGCCTACAGTTATCTACGGATTTTGTTAGGATGGCAACGTAACCATCGGGTTAACTGCGACCATGGATGGGGGTGATGATTTCTAGAGCATTTTCACCAAAGATATATCATCTTTTTCAAAACTATATTTTCAATAAAATTATTTTCACAAGTATTTTCACTGGATGTTAAAACAGGTCTGCCAAGCACTTATAGATTTTCAGTCGTACGCTTGATCAACGTATGACCGAATTTATGTAAGAACGAGGATGGACTTGTCAAATATCGAGTTATAAAAGTATTTTTTTAAACTATTTTAAAATATTATATAGATTATTAAATTAGTTTAAAAATGATCAAAGAAAATTTATATGATTTTAAGCATTTTAACAAAACTGGTTTCGTTCCTTTTCGAGGATGAAAAGATTCAAAGGGGAGGAATGTGACGACCCGGGATTTTGGCCCTATTATTTTAGTAAATATTTAATCCAATTAAATAAAATGTAAACTGATCATTTTAAAATGAATAAATTTTCTGGAGATAATTGCCATTTGTTTATATAGATTTGTATTTTAAAAAGGAAACCTTTATTTTGAAATTTAAAATAAATCCCTTAATAATATATACCATAAAATCTCTCTTATAAAATTAGATTTAAAATGCTTTATCTTATTAACATTTGGTAAACATATGTATATAAATGCCATATATGGATAATAATGTTTAAAATAAAATCAAATTCTATCAATATAAAATATAAATATTAAATGTAGGTATAAATTATGAATATAATTTAAATATTGATAGATAAAAATACAAATAAGAATTAAAACGAAAGCAAGAATTAAGTAAGTTTGGGATGCATACAACATAGATTTAAATTGTAAAAACAAAGTATATAAAAATAAGCATAAGTGTATAAAATTCAAGCTAGGACATAATAAAACAAATGTCTTGAACAAAATATCTTCACAAGACCAAAGTACAACATGAAACTAGACACAAACAGTATATGAAGTTCAAGCTAAAGTCAAAAAAAAATTTTTCAAATGAATTATCTTCACTTACATGCCATAGTCTACCTGCAAAGTAAACATTTGCATACAAAATATCTATCTACACAACAAACATAAAGATAAGTATGCAAACCCAGTTGGAAACAAGGCATTTAATGCCATCTTCTCAAGCCAAATTTGTAGCGACCCGACTTCCTATCTCCAGGAAATCGTGTCACTAGTGAAGAAAGAAAGGGATAGAAGAAGAAAAGAAAGAGAAAGAAGAACACAACAGCAACAGAGAACTCACAGCGGAACGAATAAAATATAACATATCAAATAAAATAATACATAGTATCTTAATACATCAGAGTACACACTTATACAACACATATTAGACAGTTATAAACATCTGTCTAATTCATACAAATCAAGAATAAAAGACAGAGATACAACATACACAGCGGAATCATAATATCTACACGAGGAAGCCTCCTGCTCCATAACTCCTCCAGAATTCGTCAAACAAACCTGAATCACTTGACTACTCATACATAATATGAGCACCCAAGAGTTTAATAAAACAGAAAATAAACACTCGGGTCAGACAGGGGTTTGGTGTGACTAAACGGGTTAAAATTGCTTAACTTTAGAAAACCTTTGAAAAAAAAGATATCACGTAAGACTTCCCACGCATAAACATGGAAAAGTTTTTACCTTACGCTAACCAAAACATTTGATAGGAAATCCAGTGATATTATAATAGTGTCTAGGGTTTTCGAGTAAATAAGAAATAGCCGAAATTGTTACATTTATTAAATTCCAGCTACATAGGTATACAAACAAAACGTTGGGTCTCGTAGGGAAAATGGGTTTCCATCAATGGCAGGGCTACTGGGGTACCACCCGTCACAGTACGTGGCCTAGATCACCGTACCGAGGAGTACTCCTACTCCCCTGCAACACAAGGCTGGGACCATTCCTTACTGAACAGTCCCGAACAAGACAGCCTCGGCAGTTGTCCGGATCAACCGCCCCACACAGCCGAAATAAAAAGGGACTTCTAGACAGGGGTAAATCTTGCTCTCCAGTAGGAGCTACCCACGAAGCCTTGCTGCACCTCCCATTTTTTAGCCATTCCCGGTTGATGAGGCTTGAGGCCGCGATTACCTTTATAGAACACATCTATCTTAGAATGCTCATCGTCTGCCTGACGATGGTTCGAAAGCATTCAATCCATACAAGTTCGTTCCGTGTTCGAACGAAACCGAAGGCACTATCTCGTTGCACTCATTTTGGAATCACCCTCAGAGTCAACGACCATAGCCCTTGCACTCTAAATCTCTATCTCGAATCTATAAGCACTATTCCGTCAAACTCATTACGGAATCACCCACAGAGTTATACTGACGTATAGCCCTTACACCTCGAGTCTTCAATTGCTCCACTTGGATTTACGACCTAACGTTTAATTGGAATCGATGTGGTTTTCGGATTCCAAATATAGAAACCCGATCCCGGTCTCACCGAAACCAAACGCCATTTTAATGTCCAAGTTGTACTTAAGGGGTTTAACAATTTAACTTATATTCAGGATGATATATAAACAGATAGATGAATAACATTATCACAATAGATAATTCATATCAATATTCATCTTCACAAAGCAGCATATCACAAATATCATAGTCATCCAAATCATCCAGTATCAACCAATCACCCAATATCAATCATCCAATATCTTTCATCATCCAATTTCAATCACTCAATATCAACCATTCAATACTAATCAATCACCCATAGCAGAATTGATTAACTCTTAACTAATTAATCTCAAATTAAATTAATTACTATCCTTAAATGATTACAAATCAAATTCATTAATCATCTCTTAATGATCTTCCTTAATTAATCTTCCTCGATTAATTATTCTTAATTACCTTCAAGTTATTAATCCTAACCATATTCAGTAATTAACCTTTAATTACTGTCATTAATTACAATAATTAATGATCCTTCATTAATTAATTAACTATAATTAATTACATTAATCCTTAATTAATTACAATTAATTAATCACACTTAAGTTAATTACTTTAGTTAATTACTTACATTAATTATATTAATTAATAATCTTTATTAATTAATAATCCTTTAATTAATTAAATAATTAACTTGTAATTAATCATCTCATTTATCATAAACAGTAATTAACAATTTGTAATTACTCATCTTAATTAATTAACTTCTTAATTAATTATTTCCAAATTAATTATATTAATCCTTGATTAATTAATCAAATTAATTAATCTTTAATTACTTCATTAAGTAATTATTAATCAATTTAAATTAACAATTGATCCTTAATTAATTACTTTATTAATTAATTACATTTTTAATTAATTACACTTAGTAATTAATCTTGAATTTAATCTCATTCATTAATTAATCATATTAATTAATTAACTAAAATAAATTAAGTAATTAACTCTTATTTACTTACATAAGTAATTATCTCTAATTACTTCTTTTAATAAATCTTAATTACTTTCTTAATTAATTACTTAACAAATAATTAATTCCATCATTGAATAATTCTTAATTCATTAACTAATTAATTCTTCATATTTAATAAATTTTAAAACAATTAAGTTAATCAATTCCATAATTGATAACATTAAGTGATCCCATCAATCACTTTCATTAATTACGACCATAAGTAATTACTTTCATTAATCACTTTCATTAATTACGACCATAAGTAATTAATCCACAATTAAGTGATTATTTAAAATTAATAAATAATTAACTAATTATTTAAAATTAATTAAAAAATTAATTAATTAATTTCTTATATTTCAAAATCCTTAATTAATTAAGAATTCGTAAATCTTAATTAACAAATCATAACTATTAAGTACTCTCAAATTCATATCCAAATAATTTAACATTTATTTATCTTTATAACTAAGTTATTTGAAATTAATCAAATTTTAACAACTTAATTAACTTATCCTATCTGGTTTTCAAATATTAATAATAATAATATCCTTATTTGAAATTAAGGCATTTAGAAAAAAATTTAAAATACTTAAAACATCTATTTTAAACCTATTAATTTTCAAAATTGAAACTTAAGTTTTTGAACACTTCTTTAAAATTTAACTTAAGACTTGATTCAATATTCAAATGTAAAACATTCCCCCTTTTAAATTTAAAATTTAAATTACTTCCAATATGAAATCATTTTAACCAATTTAAATTTAAAAAAAATAATAACTCAATTTACACCTTTTAAAAGTTCGATTAACTTTGTTTCAAACAACCAGTTTTTAACTTGCAAATCTATTTCCTTTTATAAAATCTTAAACATGATTTCTATTTATTTATTCAACAAGTTAATTCTGAAACTTCAGCTCACTACACAGTACAAATCAAACAGGCATCTCCTAAACTCGAGCTACCTACCTACGAACCCATGTTCTCCTCGCGTCACTCACCATTCTATACTGCATCGAGTCGACTGCAAATAAATACGAGAAGCTCTTCGAGTCGACCTCGATACTCAACATCTTTCCCAAAACTCCCATTCCCAGCTCAAAGCTCCCCCGTGCACACAACTGTGCTCGTGCACCTAGCACGCCATCTCCGACCAACGACGGTCATCACGACCCTCTACAACCATCACACGATCGCGTGTGTGCTCGAAAACATCCCCAGATACTTAAAAAATTAATCGAATCGAAATTCGACTCAAGCTTCCTTCTCCCCAAAAGCGAGCGCCTCCGGTCCCACCTTCATGTCTCAAAGATCACAATATCTAAGCCCAGCCGAAACAAATAAAAACCCTACTCGTACAAATTCCCATCGATTCAACCAATATAAAAATTGTTTTGTATTTTGCCTAACATCTACATCCTACAAACAATCTTCAATCCAAGTTTCACACCAAACCACAGTATGGATAATCGATAATTCACTAAAACCCAATTTACGAATAAACCCCAAATTCTCCCTATTTACACAACTAAAAATCATGATACAAGTATTAAAAATCATGAATTTCCATTGCTATTCCAATCATATAATCAAAATTTAAGTTTATGTTCACAAATTTTTTAGCCCAAACTGATTTTCTACTGTAAATTTAAAATTCTGAGAAACTCATCCATTTTTAAGTCCTATGATTATTTTCAGATGATAAGTTATGTGATTTCAAATAGTTTTCATTTACAAATCAATATCCAATTTGCATCCAAAATCAAGTTACTGATTTTTTTAAAGGATTTGAACTATTTTAGTAAACACAGTGTTATCCCGCTTTTTGGCAAAGCCGTGATACCAAAAGATTGGTCAAAAGCAAAAGACAATTCGCTTCAGAGATCGGTTGCATTCCACTTCACTATGGATATCGATGAATTTTGTCCGAGCCCGGATCAGGCTATAATTGATGGGACATGACAAGCAAGACCGTGAAAGCCAGTGTTTCAAATTTCAGGTTAATCGGAGTTCGTATGGACAAGATATGATCGATGCAAGTTAGCAAAAGTTCACAGTGTTCGAAACCATCGGTTTGCTGAGTAGATGCCCATTTCGAACCGATAGGGTTCGAACCCATCAAGCCTTGCTCGAACCCACTAGGCTCCACGCGTTTCGAATCGATCGCATTCGAAATGATCAGCAGTATTGTTTACTTCGAATCGATCGAGTACGAATCGATGAGATGGACATCCACTCAGCATGACGACGCCTCGCTCACTTCGAATCCATAAGGTTCGAACCCATCACCGCTTGTCAAGTTCGAACCCATCGCCGCTTGTCAAGTTCGAACCCATCACCGCTTGTACTTCGAATCCATCACCATCGGTAACTTCGAATCGATCGGTCCCACGACCAAGCACTGCTTCGTATCGATCGCCTCCATCAGGTTCGAATCCATGAACAATCGCTCATTCGAAACCACCCAGTCAACTAGTGACCTGTCACCCATTGGTTTGAATGCGCCGATGTACATGGATTCGAAGCGGTCAACACGGAGAAAAAAATAGGATCGATGCGAGGAGTGCGCGCCACGTCACTGCAGTACCACGTGCTTCCATCAATTCGAATGCATGGGTTCGAAGTCATGGGTTCGAACTAAACAGCCGGGCGAGATTCATCAACTCGAATCGATCATATCTCCTAAACTACTGATCCAAATGCAACGAAATTTTCATAGTAGCTTCCATACAAGGTAAAGATTGTTCCTGCCAAGTTTCAGCTCGATTGGACCATTTCTTGATGGGTTCGAAATCACTTCGAATCGATGTCAGATTGAGATGAAACTTGGTGGGGTCGGTCGCGTGGGCCCACTCACGTGCCAGAAGAAGTCTCCCGAAGTTTGAGCGAGATCTGGGCCTCCAACGCCTATAAATAGCACCCTGAAGCCTTCAGAAAAGGGGATCTTCCGAGAACTTCTGCCATTGAACACCAAGACTCTGCCGGATTCAAATCTATTCATCAGAATCACTGTTGTATTCAGATTTCAAAGCTATTGTCAACTGTAATCCGTTGTAATCGATCTAATCAAGCAAAGCAATAAAGAGAAAACCTTCAAAGTGGACGTAGGCGCGAACGCCGAACCACTATAAATCCTGTGTTTGTGATTGTTGTTTGTGAATTACTGTGATTTGTTACTTAGAGCTGAATTCTCTATTGATTGTTGCTGAGTTCTGTGTTGATTATTATCAAGTTGAATACGTAAACGGGTGCTTTCGTGATATTGGTTGTTTGTGACCAATTTTGGCGCAAACATTTTGGTGCTTTCACTGAGAGTTGAACTCAGGAGTTCTACCAGTTGATAGTTGATTCAGAGAAAATTTGGAAGTTTAGATTTGAGAAATTATGACGAGACAATCAAGCCGAAGGCCAAGGCCAGAGAGAAGTGAACAACAAGGAAGTTAGGAGGCTTCCTCAGGAGCGAATCAACCATCGATCTACATCACTAGGGACGAGATGGAGACGATGATGAAGAAGCAAGAGGAGTTGATCCAGAGTTTATTTCAACAGATAGGACAGCTTGGAGCACAGAATAGAGGAGCCAATGGAGTCCAGAACGAAGCAGGACCATCCGGCGTCGCACCCGGATTAGGGGGCACACCCATGGAGAACGTTGGTCCAATTTCGGAGGGAGAAAGAGGAGTATCTGCGCAACCTGGGGACAGCAGAGGAATGAACGCTCAGTCAAGGGGGCAGATTTCAGAGTTCCCTCGTGAACTCGGGGGGTAGGATGAAAGTAACGAACGAAGGTTACATCTCGGAGACACCGACAAGTTGGCAAAGATGGTTAGGCGAGCAATGAGAGGCGGTTTGGTGAACAAAGACCTAGAGGATGTTAATAGGAGTCCTTTCACTCCGGCAATCAGATGAGCTAGAAACCCACCGGATTTCAAATTACCATCGCTGGATATGTATGACGGGAGAACGGACCCCACGGTCCATCTGACAAAATATATGAGGCATATGGAAGTGCTGGGGTCATCAGAGGAGGTCATGGCCCGGTGCTTTCCACTGTATTTGGCGGATATTGCGGCATTATGGTTCAGGCAATTAGATAGTGGATCCATTGGAACATGGAATGATTTAACTGAGAGATTTATGAGGCAATTCAGGGTTCACATTACAAGACCCAAGAATGTGATGACGTTAGCAACTTTAAAACAGAAGGCTGGAGAAACATTGAGAAGTTTCCTGACACGGTTCAATGCGGCGGCAGCTTCGGTGGATAGACCGGATCCATCCATGGTTATGATGGCGGCTGTGTCCGGAATAGCAGACGGAACGGAGTTCAAAAATTCATTAACTAAGGATCCACCCGTAGATTTGGGAGAATTCTATCATGAGGCGGAAAATTTTTACGATTAGAGGATGCGAATGCAAAAAGAGAAGAAGGAGATGGGATAGAAGTTTATGCACTCAAAGACGAAAAGCCCCCTAGAAGGGACTCGGACAAGGATAAAGGTAAAAGAAGGATTGAGAATAACGGAGACAGATCAAAGCGGCAACGGAGGGAGCCGCGATTCACCACCTACACTGAGCTGAATGAGAGCCTGGAACGAATTTATCAGGATACCAAAGAACAGATTCCGTATCGTAGACCAATGCGAAGGGATCCAACCTCTGACGAAAGGACATCAGATAAGTTCTGTGTATTCCATGAATTAAATGGTCATAACACTAACGATTGTAGGCACCTGAAGGACGAGGTGGAAGGGCATATCAGGAACGGTATGCTCCTTCAATATGTAAGGAGGCGAGCTCCTGTGGCGGAACCAGAACGGCCACCATCCACATCAGCTAGAGGAGGCCCTGAATCAAGGCACCGTTTGGTTATCAATTGAGTGAAATAACGATGAACAAGTTGTAAGCTTCCACTAGCACAGTTAAATCATTTACACATGTGCGAGATCGCGAACGATCTCCAGGCATGCTCTGAGTGATCATTAACCGTTTCGTAGTGGGAACTTACACTTTGACATCCGTGCTTTGCTTTCGTTTCATTTTGATTTGAACATTTAAACTTGGCTTGTTTGGACATTTCTGTTTTAAAAACTCATCCGTTTAATAGATATTTGATTCTGATAACTCTGGAATGGCTAAGCTACTTACACATATGCGAACGATCCTTAGGCATGCTCTGAGATGGCGATGAACCGCCCTGACAAACGATCCAGGATCTCACCCGAACGTGACCCTGGCATCGATAACATCAAGCCCTCCCGGGCACACTTTATCGCCTCGAACGGCATCCGACCTTGAACGGTCACCACTCGACTTCGAACAGTCACAACTCACCTCACCTCAAATGGCTTGATCGCGAACGGTCGTCACTTGAGGTCCAACACCCGACCGCGAACGGTCACAAATTCGCCTCGAACGGCACACGATCGCGAACGCTCACTTTCTGCCTTGAATGGCACCGACCGCGAACGGTCATGGTTCACTAATTATATAATCCGACCTCGAACGGTCACCATTCGCCTTGAACGGCACTTGGTCGCGAACGATCATCATTTTCCACGAACAGCAGTCGACCGCAAACAGTCCCATCTCATCATTTGCCACGAACGGCATCGACCACGAACGGTCCTATTCCATCCTATGCCACGAACGGCACGGACCGCGAACGGTCCCGATTCACCTCAAGCAGTATGCGATCCCGAACGATCGACGCATGGATTTATACGCTCGACCGCGCACGGTCGCACTTCACCTCTAATGACTCGATCACAAACGATCGTCATTTGAAGTTAAGCGCTTGACCACGAACGGCCGCGCTTCATCTCAAATAGCTCGATCCCGAACGATCGTCATTTGAGGCCTTATGAAACTATCAAGTTCTTTGCAGGTTGATAATAGGATACGAACATCCAACTCAAGGCATTGCAAAACACACCTTCCTACCGCAAGGCATGTTTTGGGGGGCAAGATGTTATCCCGCTTTTTGGCAAAGCCGTGATACCAAAAGATTGGTCAAAAGCAAAAGACAATTCGCCTCAGAGATCGGTTGCATTCCACTTCACTATGGATATCGATGAATTTTGTCCGAGCCCGGATCAGGCTATAATTGATGGGACATGACAAGTAAGACCGTGAAAGCCGGTGTTTCAAATTTCAGGTTAATCGGAGTTCGTATGGACAAGATATGATCGATGCAAGTTAGCCAAAGTTCACAGTGTTCGAAACCATCGGTTTGCTGAGTAGATGCCCATTTCGAACCGATAGGGTTTGAACCCATCAAGCCTTGCTCGAACCCACTAGGCTCCACGCGTTTCGAATCGATCGCATTCGAAATGATCAGCAGTATTGTTTACTTCGAATCGATCGAGTATGAATCGATGAGATGGACATCCACTCAGCATGACGACGCCTCGCTCACTTCGAATCCATAAGGTTCGAACCCATCACCGCTTGTCAAGTTCGAACCCATCGCCGCTTGTCAAGTTCGAACCCATCACCGCTTGTACTTCGAATCCATCACCATCGGTAACTTCGAATCGATAGGTCCCACGACCAAGCACTGCTTCGTATCGATCGCCTCCATCAGGTTCGAATCCATGAACAATCGCTCATTCGAAACCACCCAGTCAACTAGTGACGTGTCACCCATCGGTTTGAATGCGCCGATATACATGGATTCGAAGCGGTCAACATGGAGAAAAAAATAGGATCGATGCGAGGAGTGTGCTCCACGTCACTGCAGTTCCACGTGCTTCCATCAACTCGAATGCATGGGTTCGAAGTCATGGGTTCGAACTAAACAGCCGGGCGAGATTCATCAACTCGAATCGATCATATCTCCTAAACTACTGATCCCAATGCAACGAAATTTTCATAGTAGCTTCCATACAAGGTAAAGATTGTTCCTGCCAAGTTTCAGCTCGATTGGACCATTTCTTGATGGGTTCGAAATCACTTCGAATCGATGTCAGATCGAGATGAAACTTGGTGGGGTCGGTCGCGTGGGCCCACTCACGTGCCAGAAGAAGTCTCCCGAAGTTTGAGCGAGATCTGGGCCTCCAACGCCTATAAATAGCACCCTGAAGCCTTCAGAAAAGGGGATCTTCCGAGAACTTCTGCCATTGAACACCAAGACTCTGCCGGATTCAAATCTATTCATCAGAATCACTGTTGTATTCAGATTTCAAAGCTATTGTCAACTGTAATCCGTTGTAATCGATCTAATCAAGCAAAGCAATAAAGAGAAAACCTTCAAAGTGGACGTAGGCGCGAATGCCGAACCACTATAAATCCTGTGTTTGTGATTGTTGTTTGTGAATTACTGTGATTTGTTACTTAGAGCTAAATTCTCTATTGATTGTTGCTGAGTTCTGTGTTGATTATTATCAAGTTGAATACGTAAACGGGTGCTTTCGTGATATTGGGTGTTTGTGACCAATTTTGGCGCAAACACACAGTATCTATTTTGAATTTATATACGCAATTCGACATTTAAATTCAACATGCATTCCAATGTAAAACGAATTTTCATATAACATAATATAGATTAACACATGCATCAACATTCAATCACAAGTTGAACCAAAACTGTTTTTAAAATTATTTACTCACTTGTTAAATTAAAGAGGCAGAGCAGTTTCAATTTACTTCTAGGATTTGAATAAATTCCAGGCACCTGAATCTTTAAATCTGGAAAATACTTCAAACACTTGCTTTGATGATGAAGTGAATTCCTTTGCATGCTTTTGAATTGAGGTTGTACTTCTTGCAGGTTGAAGATTTTATGTTGCAATATTTTTTTTTCAAATTTGTAGTTTGAAGAAATGCAGTTTTTAATTGTTGCAGGTTTGAACAGTATTTGAATTGGAGGCTTTACATTTGTAGATTGAAATTTCATTTAGTTGCAGAAGATTTGAATTTCAACTCTGCAGATTTCATTTTACTTCAGATTTGAGATATAGCTTTCTGTTTTTGCCATTAACAGTTGAAAGAAAGAAAGTGTTTTGAAAGAAGCTTGCTTTCTTCAAAAGACATTTATTAAAAAATTAAAATTATATGTTGCCACATGTTGTTTAAACTTACATTTGTCATTTATTTATTTAATTGCCTTACAAATGTCTTCAACAAGTTAATATGTTTACACATATTACTTAAGTGTTTTTAAACAAATTTTTATTTAATTTAAATGATCATATAAACTTACATATTAAATTTAGTTTATAAATAATACATGTATATGTAAATATAAATTTACTTTTAAAAGAAAATATTCTAAAACACTTATATTTATCATTTATAACCATTTTGAAATTAAACACCTTAAAGAAAAACAAAAAGAAAACTTTATTTGTAACAACCCTCATATGTTATGATTTATATATTTAAATGTTTTGTTTAAATATGGTATCGTAGTCGGATTTTAGTCCGAAAAGCTACTTTTTTCATACGGTCGAATTAGGACTCGGGGCCACTTCCATTGAGTTCAAAATGTCGTTTGTGATATTTTTGAGTATAATCTTTGATATGTTTGGAGTAAGTTGAATTTCGTTACTTTTTCTATTGGGTTTAGGGTTTGGGTTCATCCCACTAGCTTAACTAATACCCCAACTCAGCCCTCTCCTCTCCATTCTCTCACTCCACTCTTCTAAACTCAAGCTCCAACTGAAAATGGTGGAAGGGAAAGGGAAATAGAAATTGCAAACCCTAGTTCTTCTTGCTAGCTCAAGTTCTCGCTCAAAACTCAAAGAGAACCCATTAGTAAGCATCTCCTTCTTCTTCTCCAACTCATTCTCTCTTTGATTTCAGAAATTTCCTAAACCTAACTTAGGGAATGTTCTTCTTTTAAGCTTAGATTCAAGCTTCTAGTGTTGAGATTGAGGTGTGGTTGATCTTCCCTTATCTTCAACCTTCTCATTCATTGTTTTTGGGTTCAAAGGTGAGATTTTTATCTCACATCTATGACTATAATTATCTTTGGTTGTTGGGTATGAATTCCTAACACTTCTTTATGTGTATTTGCTCTTGATTTGGATTGGTTTTGTGAATATTCCAATTTTTGGGTTTCTAAGTCAAATTTGTGTGAAATCCTTTTATGGATGTTTGATCATGCTTTTGGTGATGCATCGAGAAGCATATAGGGTCGGGTTGTCGATTGGCATAAACCCTTAGAGCCAATGTTCGTCCGGATGCATTTTGGAAGAGTTAGCTCTTCATTTGGATAGGCTGAAAAACAGCCCAGGCAAGATTAAGTCGACTGAAAAGTCTGTTCAGTCGACTGAACCTGGAACCCGAAAGTTTCCAGGCATGATTCAGTCGACTGAATCCTCTGTTCAGTCGACTGAACCTGGAAACAGAAAGTTTCCTGAACGTGGAAAATTTCCAGGCACAGGGTCAGTCGACTGAAAACTCTGTTCAGTCGACTGAACCTGCTGTTTAAGTCCATTTTGCCTTTTTGGATTGAATTTCCAATTTAAATCGATTCGTGATGATCCTATTTGTTGTTATCATTTATTATGACTTTGATGACTCCTTTTTAGGGATTTTTGAATATCCATTTCGATGGATTCTTTATCGGTTTCTTTGGATTTTATTCACATCTTCGCATGTGAATTTTAGTGATTGATTGTTCCTACAATCTTCTTTGTGATTTGTCACTTTAAAAATATAAAGGTTTCGATACTAATAGTAAATATCAAGACTCTTTCTTCAAATGATTTCAACACTATTTTATTACAAAGCTCGTTTTCTCAAACCGATTTCCAATCTATTAGTATATACAAATCTTTACCTCACTCGTATGAGAAATCTAATTAAACGACTTAGTAAAACAAGTGGTATGAAACGCTTGCGTTTACTTCGTCGGTTAATCCTTGGACTTGTCCGATTGAATCTCTTGTGACAATTTTCTAGTGGATATCTACAATTTGTTCTTAAATATTTAAGTTAAGCTAGTGGTTATGGGACATGAAGCTAAACTCATATATTTACTAGCTTAGTGTAATTGACACTTCTCGTTGATCATGACGATCATCTTTGTGATTTCGACTAGCAATGTGCGATGTCTCTTTGTCTGCGAGGGAGACTAAACCCCGTTTTGTGGAGTTTCGACTCAAATTGGTGGGGTAGCAACCCATGGTGTGACGAGACGGATTTTGCCCGCTCGAAAATCGACATCCATACTTCATATCGTATTCGAATGCCATAGATTCGACCATTCAAATCCGATTCGCCGGAGCTTATAACAACATTAAGTAAACAACACAGCGGAATAAAAGAATAATACATTGATATACAACTTT
Source organism: Allium cepa (assembly GCA_030765085.1). Taxonomy (NCBI): domain Eukaryota; kingdom Viridiplantae; phylum Streptophyta; class Magnoliopsida; order Asparagales; family Amaryllidaceae; genus Allium; species Allium cepa. The sequence continues at coordinate 769,620,493 of CM060937.1, read as the reverse complement.
GATAAAATATCTGATACAACAGATGATCCTGTAGATATCAATATACATCAGAGATATGATACAATAAATAGCAGCGGAAAAGAAAATAGATGACATCTAGCAGCGGCACAATATAACTCTAAGATAGTTTCAAGGAAGAACTCCAAAACTGCAACTCCATTTCCAAGAACCAATCCAGCAATAGCACGAACTCCCAATAACGATGCACCAAGCTCAACAAGACTGGTGTGATCCAAAGGCGGAACTAACTCCAGATAATCTACTAAACCTGACTATCTGAAAAACCCAACTCTAAACTGCTCGTGTAGAAAATAATGAGCACCCAGAGTTTAGGAAAGAAAACAATAAACTCCGGATCAGTCGTGGGACTGGTGTGAGCAACAAAAACAGTTTATCTTTTAAAACATTCAATAAAAGATTTTCAAAGTCAATTCGCAATGCTTTTTATAAATGAGACTACCATAAGCCCTCCCGCACACACACACAATGCAAATGCAGAATCGGAGGAGATTTCTCCTTATGATAGTCAAAGATGCTTGATACGCATTAAAAAGAACATTTGATATTATTACTAGTGCATAGTGTAGGAAAATTTCATTTCGAAAATAAAGATATAAATCTTAGCCAGCATAGTCATTTCGTACTTATGCCTACTATAGCTACCATGTTCAATAGCAGGTTACCGCCACATTCCATGGCAGGTTATACAACTAAAACCGTACAGGATTCGTATTGTTTCTTTGGATCTCCAACAAATGGTCAGGCCAAGGAACTTCCCACTGCCACATGAGAACGCCTCTGGAAGGACGTTCCCGAGAACCAAACCGGATCTCTGCCAACACAAGGCCGGGTTACCCCTAACTGGGTAACTACTGACACGAGTATGCCATCCCCCGGTCCTTTGGGACCTTTATCCGAGCGCTCGCAATCAACATCACACAATCATAAATAAAGTGTTTCAACATGAGTAAGTATCTGGGCTCCGTACCATGATACCACCCTTTTCCAGAAGGAAATGCACATACCCTAAAGGGAGCTACCCCTCATAACCTTGCCGCATCTTTCCTGTTTTTACCATTCCGGGGTGTGAGGCTCGACGAAGTCTCGTCACAAAGCCACGCTTTATACAAAAGGTGTGCTTTGGGTCAATAAATGATCATAGAAATGATCACAAAGATAAACGATCAAACAAATGATCCTATGACAAATGATCAACACAATGATCATTTCACAACAACACTCGGCATGTCACATTACCAAATTGGGAATATATCGCTGATAACCTTCAACTACATAACCTCTGAGCTCGTACGTCTCAGAGAAGGGTGTTAAGCTAAGAGAATAAATTCTCCGCCACCAATAGAAATATATTTGAAAGAAATCATCTTTATATCTCAATTGTAATGTCAGACATACAATCCATACAAGTCTGTTCCGGGTTCGAACAGAACCGAAGGCACTTCCAAAGAAGTCCTTGCAAATCCGGATATTCACAATCCCGATCAGATTTCCCATCACTTAGGGAGTCTCTATACCGGCGCGACTCGGTGCAGAAACAATCGATAGGTCATCCTATCGCTTTCGCAAATACCCGGTCTTCATCACCGGTCTTCAAATGCTATCCATAACGTCGAATCACATATTCAGAATGGGTTATACGACACAAAGGTCCTTTTCCGGCTAAACCGAATAGTGAGCGAAAATATTTAAAACATATGGATATGGGATTTCAATTAAGTCACAACTTAATAATTAAAAACATTCTTTCAAATGCTTTAAACCAAATACCATTTCAAATCTTTTAAACAAAAGAATTATTTCACAAAATTCCATTTACGGATTTCAAAACAATTTCTATTTCATTTGGATTAACTCGTTTAAAAATCTTTAAATTAAAGATTTATCTTATAGCTTTCAAACCGTTCCCAAATATTCACTTTCAAAATTCATTTCCAAATATTCATCAATAACTTGGTAAACTATTTCAGTTTAAACTTGAAATCTCTTTTATATAATTTGAAATTCTTTTCTCCTATGAAAGCTTTTTATCATTTAGAAACAACAGTCTTATTTTGAAAAAACCCGATTTCATTTATACAAGTTACAATCTTTGGGTTAATTCAATTTCCCAAAAATATTACTTTAAAAATGGTTTAACTCATAATGACTAGTATAATATCGTTAATCCCTAGTTTCAAATCATAGAATTCAATTCCTAATTTTGAATTCAAATCTAAATCAAATTATTTAAATTTCAAAACTTAATTAAAATAAATTTTAACTTGAAATTCCATTTTAAAAGCTTTTCACTTTTATTCTGATTCCATTTCTAAAACATTTGAATTTAAAAATTCAAATTCAAAACTATTTCAAACATTTGTGACTTAACCGATTTCCTCGCGAAATCCATAATTTTGTGTGTGTATGGTGTGGTCCAGGGTTTTACACAATAGTGCACAATCATCCAGTCATCACAGATTAAAATACAGAAATATAATTGATAAGCGATATAAACTATAACGCTTATCTTACAGATCACAGATATATATCAATGTAAATAAATGAATGAATCATACACAGCTCAATCCACGGTACAAAATATCACAGATCAGTTAGGACAATCAATTCAATGCATATCATACAATACAATCATTCATAAGTAAGGTCAAACATCCAATAGTCATTTACCAATAGGATTAATTATCTGTTTAATCCTAATTTTTTTTCAATTTATTTTCAATTAAATTAACTACTTATGAATTAGTTGTCCAATCCTGATAAATTTATCACAAATCATTTGATATAAATAAATTAATCAATCACCTTAGTTAATTAAATTATTCTAAATTACTTGTTAACTAAATAAATTATCCCATGATTAACTATCTCCATTAATTAATCCCTTGATTAATTACAAAGGTAATTACCCCAAATTATATAAATCATCTTTAATGACCTTCATTAACATTTATTTAATTTCTTTTCCAAAGTAATTAAATCACATCAATCATTATTAATTATAAGTTAGATTAACCATTAATGATTCATTGATTAATTAAAATTTAATCTATATTACTTAATTCATTAAACTTTAATTAATACATTTAAACTTATATTTACTAATTTAATCTATACAAATCATCAATTTATCCATTCTAATTACCTTTTAATCAATTTATAAAACTACTTTAAAAACCTTTAAAGTTGTTTCAAAAAAACTAAATTTCAAAACTTTATTATATTTTAAAACTGAGATTCCAAAACCACATTGAATCATTGTCACATTTCTTTTGAAGATTATCAAGTCAAACAAATTAAATTCAAGACATTTTCATTATGATTTATATTTGATACTTGTTAATATTTAGCTTCGAAAATCTTGTTACTTTCCTTTACTTTGTAAAACTTCCAATCTTTGTTTTCTTTTCTTTTTTTTTAAAAAAAAACTTGCTAACAATTTCCTTTATTCAAAGTAACTTGGTATAAGTTGAAACTCCTCACAGTAAAATCCCGAACAACTCTCCAAAATCCCTGACACAGACTCGAGTCAGCACTCGAGTAGCTTGCTTCGCATCCCCTTCTTCCTACCCGAGACGAGCACGAGAGGAGCTCGAACTGCTTCGAGTGAAAACCCGAGTTCTTCGCTTCTTTCCCAACCCAACTGTGCACGGAGACCGTGCACATGCACCCATCACCGGCAACGCTCCGACACCTACGACCACCCCCAACAAGTCACTTGCGACCCCGTCAACATCTTCGACCCTCAAAACCACCAACCAACGGCAAACTCGCGAACGAGCTTTCTAACCCAGGCTGCATCAAAACGACCACCAAAAAAACGTCTCGTGCCAACGATTCCCACCACCGAAACTCACACGAACTCGACCAAAACTTCGACACTCACTCACGATCCTCCTCCCCTTGGTCCGATCCCCCGAAGCACCTCGACGACGCCGCGGCAATACGAATTCCAACAAATACATAACGTGAGTTTAAACCCTAGTTCACCAATCTTTGGCCATCACGATTATCTACAAATTTTCTAACTATTTTTCTGATCATCTATATCCTTCAATCTATCTCCACCCAGAGGCGCGACTCACAATTCGTTGGCGTTTGTTTGAATTTGATAAAAATACATTTTCTGTTCCACTCGCAATTCCCCAAAATCTACCAAACTAAAAATCTTCATTTGATTGTTAAAATTCATTATATTCGAATGTGATTCCAATTATCAAGCCAAACATGAATTTAAGAATAGTGATTTTTTTCTTTTAAAAATATTCTTCTGTAAATTTTCTTTTCTAGTAAAATATTTGATTTTGCTTATAATTATTTTTAAACTAGCATTAGATTAACATGAACAAATTTTCTTTAAGGATTGTAGCTTAACATCAATTATAGAAAGAGATGTTGAATTTTAAATCTTGAATTAGAATCCTGTTACTAAGAACAGATTAGATATGCACACCATAAATGCATATATACACCCTGTAAGTATTTTATACTTCCCACACAAAGCTTCAACATGCATCCAGATTGTAATAGACTCAAGGTAAGGGTTCGTTCACAAATAACAACAGAGAAGAGAGGGATTTAGTTTAGGGGTTTGCTCACCTGTAAATACTTGGAACAGAGAAGATGGGTAGAGAACTGAAATTGTTGAAAACTGGAAATACATTTAGTTGCCTAAACTTGCATGCTTGAATTTGCTAGGCTCCTTTAACTGCTTCAGGTTTGAATCCTTGCTATATATTTGAGTTGAACTTGCATTTGATCTAATTGATCCCAGATAGCATGTTTTGCCTGATCTTTGAGTTGAATCTTAATTGTAGTTTAAACTGAAGTTTTGTTTGAGTTTGCAATGATATAAAAAAAAATTCTTTTCCTTCGAGTGCTACTCAGTTTCATGGTCGAACTGAGATAAAGATTGATACATATATAAAAAAGAGAAGTTTGCAGGATGATATGGTTGTACAAGATATTATTTTATTTTCTTTGTTCAGGATGTTATTTGTTTATACAAGGTGATGTTTATTTTGTACCACAAGTCATGGCTGAGATGATCTTGTCCATGCTGAAGAATTTGGTATGCACGGTTCATTTTGCTTTGCATAAGCACGTACATAGGTACTTTATGTTTCATGCTTGAGTTCCAAATTGTTATGTACATATTTTTGTCTTGCTTGCATACTATCCTACAGGCAACATCATATATATTTGCTTGACTCTTGCTTTATGCTCTATGTACAATCTATATTTAAGTATACATATTGTTGTCTTGCATTAAATGCATGTGTACATGCTTATATACATTTGTTATTTCTTGCCTTGCATACTAAGCTTTGCAGGCAACATGCTATACTCGGCTGTGATGATGTTATGTACTTGTTGCTTTGTACATAGATACTTTTATTTGCTATATTTTATTCTTGTTTTATATTTGTACTTTATTTTATTACTTTGCTTTGTTTTTATAAGCTTATGCCTAACTTCTTTTATTTATACTTTTGTTTTGCTTACTTTGCATATTTATTTACAACTTTGTTTCATATTTAAATGTCGTTTCTTTTCTTTTCTTATGACTTACATATTAATTTTCAACTTAAATACTTATCGTCTTGTATTTTTATTTCTATTTATTTTAAAAACCATTTATTTAATATTTTATCTCAAATCCAATATATACATATATATTCACATATATACAAATTTTCAAATTCATACAACTTAATATAATTTCTATTTGAATCGGGGAAACTCGCTGCCATTTATAATCAATTTTACAATTTTTAAATTCAAAAATTCATTTAAATTATAAATTTAAATTCATAAAAATCCTGGGTCGTTACACATGGTCTTCAGGCCGTTTGTGGAGCTTCGGCTCAATTTGTGATGGTTAGCAACCATGGAATTAGCGTTCCGTTTGTGATACACGTGTTGGTGAGTTTTATGCTCCCGTTTGTGATAGGCCTCCCCCCTTTTTGTGATTTCTGGATTTCTTGAGATGATTTCTAGAATTTGTGTTTCACCAATTTTCGTGATTTCCATTGATAAGTTTTATCAATATTTGTGCATTGGTGAATTTGTGTGTGATTGCTTTTGTGATTGACATTGATATAATCGTCAATATTTATGGTTTGGTGAACGAAATAAGGAGTATGACATTTCTTTGATTCTTGTGTAGATTCGGTGATATTGATTAATCTCTTGTTGATTTTTAATTACTTATATATATCGCAGCTTGGCATTGTGATTATTATGTGTTTAGTCATATCTCTCATTCTATATCGTTTCATCTGATATTTATAGTTAGACTGATCCGTTTATTATTTTCTTATTAAATAATACTCGGGTCAAACCGAGATGTTACAGGTGCTTCAGCTTGACTTCTCACTTGGGATTGATTTCTCTGACTTTTGGCTAACTACTTAGATTAGTAGTTATTTTGTTGTATACATTTGAGATATAGACTCCATAATGTATACTTATTCTTTTGTGTAGTTCACGTAACTATTCTTTTGTGATATTGTGGATCTTTTTAGACCTCTACTCTGATCCGCACTTCTATGTGTAATATTCATATCTATTTCCGCCTTTGTGATATGAATTGTCTGTGACTGATTTATGTTATGTTTATTTCTGTATTTCTTTCCGAAGATATTATAGCCACTGTGTTGTAGCTTTGAGTTTGTGTCGGTATGCCGGATTTCCTCTTGATAAAAAATTGCATGTTATGCTATCTGGCATATCGATGCTCTCACAAAGCAATTACATGGATGGTCGCTCCTCAACAGCCTTATTCTCCGTGCTAGTTGACAGCATTCACCGTAATGTTCTTGGCTAGCGTGGGTGTAGAGATGGGGCGTCACAGCTTGGTATCAGAACCAAACTTCGGAACAATATGGAATATTATAACAAGGATCATCGTCCTAAGTCCATCTTAGGAGTCGTGCTTTAGGATTTTATTCGAGTCTTCGTACCGATTTATCCTATTTTCTTTTATGATTCCTTGTTTTATCTATCAATAATTGCTTGATATTCAATTTGGTGAATAACCTTTTTCCTCTTCTTCTTTCTTTCTAAAGGAAGAGAAATGTCTAGACCAGGCTGCCCTAGAGCCATACCATCTAGCACTCCGCCCCAGGATGGAGTTTTTATGACTGCTCAACAGCTTCTTGATTTAGTGACGAATGCTCAAGCAGCTGGAGCTAACCCGGAACCTACTCACCCAAAGTCGGGATTTGCACGCTTGTGCAGCGATTACACTAATTTGGGTGGGGAGCCATTCAAAGGTTCCGAAACTATTATTGAAGTACAGGCTTGGCTAAGGTCATGCGATCGAATCTTTTCTCACATGAATCTTATTGACCTTCACCGAGTTCAGGTGGCCTCTAGTATGTTCCTAGAAAGAGCATTGGACTGGTACGAGCTTCTTATTTCTGAGATTAATGAAGCGGATCTCACCTGGGAGCAATTCCGGGAACGCTTCGAGTTGAAATTTGTACCGGAAGCGGAGAAAGTGACATTTGCTCGACGATTTATAGACCTTGTTCAAGGTGAGTCCTCCGTGACTGATTATGTTGCCTCATTCGAGTCGCTTTCTAAATACGGGTTGAATACATCAACACCCCTTTAAAGAAGAACCAGAGGTTCGTCTTTGGCTTAAACAAAAATCTCAAGAAGCCATTACTTCTAAAATTAGAAGTTTCTTTCGACCAACTCGTTGATATCGCTCTTCGTCTTGAAGAGGCGGATAGGGAGAATGATGTTGAAGTGGTGGGTTCCAAACCAAGCTTCAACAACAACAAGAAAAGGACTAATAAATTCAAAGGTCCTTATCCCAATAAGAAAGGGAAACAAGAAACCTCTGTGGCAAAGACTTCTTCCTTTGGTCATGGGGAATGCTATAATTGTGGTTCGAAGGACCATTACGCGAACAAGTGCCCAAAGTCTCTCTCTTGTCGCTGCTGCAAAGGTCCCGGTCATGTTATATCTTCATGCCCCAAGCTTCAGGGCAAGAAGGAGGGAAAGTTGAATGTTGCTCAAGGCCCTGGCAACACATCTCGAAATCAAGGTATGTCTCATTCTATCCTTGATGGCATTATCATATTTTGAGATCAACCTATTCGAGTTCTTTTTGACACGGGTGCATCCCATTCTTTTATTTCAAAAGAACTCGTTGATACTTTTTCTTTAAGTGTTTTTGCTTTAATGACTTCTTTGAGAATTGTGAATCCGGTTGGTGGATCCGCAACAATCAGTTTATTGTGCAATGGTGTCGAGATTATTTTGGGTGATTGTTCTTTCCGAGCCGATTTTCATGTCATGCGCTACTTAGGCTTTGGAATGATTTTGGGAATGGATTGGCTTAACCGTTATGAAGCTCTTATCCTATGTCCTGAGCGGACTATTCATCTTCGACATCCTCAATCTGTTAAGCAGATTTCTATTAACCTTAAAGATTTGGATTCCAGCTTGGTTGCATCTTTATATTCTTTAAATCCTCGTGATGACAACGATGACGATGAGGGTGATATTATTTCTCTTATTCACGTCGTTCGTGAATTTTCCAACATATTCGAGCCCGTTTTAGGATTACCACCTAAGCGAGCAATTGAGTTCAGAATTAATCTTATTCCTGGAGCTCAACCTATCACTCGTCCTCCGTATCGTATGTCCAATAAAGAAAACGAGGAGATGCGTAAACAATTATCTGAATTGGAGACGAAGCAATTTATTCGCTCTAGTTCCTCGCCTTCGGGAGCTTCAGCTATTTTTGTGAAGAAATCCGATGGAACACATAGGCTTTGCGTTGACTACCGCAAGCTTAATGATCTTACTATCAAAAATAAATATCCTTTACCTCGGATTGATGATCTATTCGATCAACTTAGTGGTGCTAGAGTCTTTTCACAATTAGACTTAGCTACTGGATTTCATCAGCTTCGTATTGCAGAGGATAGTATTCCTTTGACATCATTCCGTACTCGTTATGGATCTTATGAATGGCTTGTTATGCCATTTGGTTTAATGAATGCTCCGGCTTATTTCGTTAACCTTATGAATAGAGTTTTCAAAGACTTCCTCGACCGGTTTGTTCTCATCTTTATCGATGATATTCTTGTGTATTCTAAAACCGAGGAGGAGCATGAAAAACATCTTCGGATTGTGTTGGAAACTCTTAGGAGTAATCAATTAAAAGCAAAATTTTCTAAATGCCACTTTTGGCAATCTCGTGTGAAGTTTGTCGGTCATATTATTTCCGAATCCGGAATTTCTGTGGATCCTTCAAAGATTGAAGTGATTCAAGATTGGAAGAGACCAGAGAGTGTGACATAGATTCGTAGTTTTCTCAGATTGGCGGGCTATTACCGTCGTTTTATCAAAGACTTTTCTAAGATTGTCGTGCCTCTCACTAGCTTGACGAAGAAAGGTGTTAAATACATTTGGTCGGACAAATGTGAAGCTTCTTTCCAGAAATTAAAAGAACTTCTTTCTGATGCTCCTATTCTCGTTATTCCCGAGGGGAATCAAGATTTCGTTGTTTATACCGATGCTAGTCGCGTTGGTTTGGGTGCCGTTCTTATGCAAAGAGAACGTGTTATTGCTTATGCTTCTAGGCAATTGAAGCCTATTGAGACTAGATATGCCACTCATGATTTAGAGCTCGCGGCTATTGTTTTCGCCCTTCGTATTTGGCGTCATTATCTTTAGGAGAGAAATTTGTTCTTTATACCGATCATAACTCCTTGAAGTATTTATTCTTTCAAAAGGAACTTAATTTGTGTCAACAGCATTGGCTCGAATTTCTTGCACCATATGGTCTTGATATCCTTTATACTCCCGGAAAGGGAAATCGCATTGCGGATGCACTTAGTCGAAAGCAACAAGCGGTTGTTTCTATGATGATAACCGAATGGAACGATCTCGAGATTTTATCCACTTGCGAAATTCGAGACCGTGTTTCCGATTTATGTTCATCTCTTGTTTTATGTAGCCTTGAGGCTCATCCTTCTCTTTTAGACCGCATTCTTGAAGCTCAAAGGCTAGATCCCGAATTGGCTCTTCTTGGCCAAAATGTTAAGGATAAAATTGATATTGAAGGTTTAAAAAACATTGATATTGATTCTCGTGGCGGCATTCGAAAATTTGGTAGACTTATCGTACCAAATATTAGTGATCTTCGAAAAGATATTTTAGAAGATTCCCATCGCTCTAAATTTACCATTCATCCCGGTAGTAGTAAAATGTACGCGGATATGAAGCGACTTTATTATTAGGAGGGAATAAAACTTGACATCGCTAACTTCGTTAAGCATTGCATGACTTGCCAACTCGTTAAGGCCGAACATCAAAGGCCCGGTGGCTTATTGCAACCTTTAGAAATTCCAATTTGGAAGTGGGACCAGATTTCCATGGATTTTATAGATGGCCTTCCCCGTTCTCGTTTGGGTCATGATAGCTTATGGGAGATTGTTGATAGGCGTACTAAATCCGCCCACTTTATTCCCGTTCGATCTAATCGAACCGTATCTCTTTTAGCCAAACTTTTTATTAAAGAAATTGTTAAATTACATGGAGTTCCTACTTCTATTGTTAGTGATCGTGATCCATTGTTTACAAGTGGATTTTGGAAGAGTCATCAAAAAGCTTTGGGATCCATTGTTCCCGATCTATTCCGATTCTATTCTTGAGCCCGGTGTTGTGGAAGAGATTGAAGTTTCGCCTAATTTAACTTATGAGCAACATCCTATTCGTATCATTGCTTCGGAGGTCAAACAACTTCAAAATAAAAATGTTCCTCTTGTTAAAGTTCAATGGTCCTCTAATCCTAAGGATTGTTCTTGGGAATCTAGGGAATTCATCGAGCGAACACATCCGGACTTACTCTCTCGTGCTCTTTAAGGTGAACTTCTTATTTCGAATTTCTTCTTTTGTGTTGATATGCATCTATGGTTGTTACTATTAGTTCATTTATTCCTTATGATTGCGTTGACGCAATTTCTTTAAGGAGAGGAGTCTATAACAACCCTCATATGTTATGATTTATATATTTAAATGTTTTGTTTAAATATGGTATCGCAGTCGGATTTTAGTCCGAAAAGCTACTTTTTTCATACGGTCGAATTAGGACTCGGGACCACTTCCATTGAGTTCAAAATGTCGTTTGCGATCTTTTTGAGTATAGTCTTTGATATGTTTGGAGTAAGTTGAATTTCGTTACTTTTTCTATTGGGTTTAGGGTTTGGGTTCAGCCCACTAGCTTAACTAATACCCCAACTCAGCCCTCTCCTCTCCATTCTCTCATTCCACTCTTCTAAACTCAAGCTCCAACTGAAAATGGTGGAAGGGAAAGGGAAATAGAATCTGCAAACCCTAGTTCTTCATGCTAGCTCAAGTTCTCGCTCCAAACTCAAAGAGAACCCATTAGTAAGCATCTCCTTCTTCTTCTCCGACTCATTCTCTCTTTGATTTCAGAAATTTCCTAAACCTAACTTAGGGAATGTTCTTCTTTTAAGCTTAGATTCAAGCTTCTAGTGTTGAGATTGAGGTGTGGTTGATCTTCCCTTGTCTTCAAGCTTCTCATTCATTGTTTTTGGGTTCAAAGGTGAGATTTTTATCTCACGTCTATGACTATAGTTATCTTTGGTTGTTGGGTATGAATTCCTAACATTTCTTCATGTGCATTTGCTCTTGATTTGGATTGGTTTTGTGAATATTCCAATTTTTGGGTTTTTAAGTCAAATTTGTGTGAATTCCTTTTATGGATGTTTGATCATGCTTTTGGTGATGCATCGAGGAGCATATAGGGCCGGGTTGCCGATTGGCATAAACCCTTAGAGCCAATGTTCATCCGGATGCATTTTGAAAGAGTTAGCTCTTCATTTGGATAGGCTGAAAAACAGTCCAGGCAAGATTCAGTCGACTGAAAAGTCTGTTCAGTCGACTGAACCTGGAACCCGAAAGTTTCCAGGCATGATTCAGTCGACTGAATCCTCTGTTCAGTCGACTGAACCTGGAAACAGAAAGTTTCCTGAACCTGGAAAATTTCCAAGCACAGGGTCAGTCGATTTAAAACTCTGTTCATTCGACTGAACCTGCTGTTTAAGTCCATTTTGCCTTTTTGGATTGAATTTCCAATTTAAATCGATTCGTGATGATCCTATTTGTTGTTATCATTTATTATGACTTTGATGACTGCTTTTTAGGGATTTCTGAATATCCATTTCGATGGATTCTTTATCGGTTTCTTTGGATTTTATTCACATCTTCGCATGTGAATTTTAGTGATTGATTGTTCCTACAATCTTCTTTGTGATTTGTCACTTTAAAAATATAAAGTTTTCGATACTAATAGTAAATATCAAGACTCTTTCTTCAAATTATTTCAACACTATTTTATTACAAAGCTCGTTTTCTCAAACCGATTTCCAATCTATTAGTATATACAAATCTTTACCTCACTCATATGAGAAACCTAATTAAACAACTTAGTAAAACAAGTGGTATGAAACACTTGCGTTTACTTCGTCGGTTAATCCTTGGACATGTCCGATTGAATCTCTTGTGACAATTTTCTAGTGGAGATCTACAATTTGTTCGTAAAAATTTAAGTTAAGCTAGTGGTTATGGGACATGAAGATAAACTCATATATTTACTAGCTTAGTGTAATTGACACTTCTCATTGATCATGACGATCATCTTTGTGATTTCGACTAGCAATGTGCGATGTCTCTTTGTCTGCGAGGGAGACTAAACCCCGTTTTGTGGAGTTTCGACTCAAATTGGTGGGGTAGCAACCCATGGTCTTCGGGCCGTTTGTGGAGCTTCGGCTCAATTTGTGATGGTTAGCAACCATGGAATTAGCGTTCCGTTTGTGATACACGTGTTGGTGAGTTTTATGCTCCCGTTTGTGATAGGCCTCCCCCCCTTTCTGTGATTTCTGGATTTCTTGAGATGATTTCTAGAATTTGTGTTTCACCAATTTTCGTGATTTCCATTGATAAGTTTTATCAATATTTGTGCATTGGTGAATTTGTGTGTCATTGACTTTTGTGACTGACATTGATATAATCGTCAATATTTATGGTTTGGTGAACGAAATAAGGAGTATGTTAACGCTAAAATTTGAACGCTAACACCCCGGTGTATGAAGTGAGATCGTGAAAGCACCACCCGATAGCTCGGGAACAGATTATAAGCAGATAATAGTGAAAAAACAGTAAACAACAGCAATTTTATAGTGGTTCGGCTTAAGAGAGAGCCTACGTCCACTTTGAATATCTTTATTGACGATTTGATTACAAGTCAATGCAGTTACACTTTGATTACAACACACTTTGAGTTTCAAGTGACTTAGAACAAGTAGCCTAAACTTCAATGTCGATCCAAATCTTTGAACACATGTTAGACATGTTTGATTTCTTCGTGAATTTCCTTGAAGGTGTTGAAGTAGTTCAGAATGCAGCAGAGTAACGGCGCTTGAAATTAATGAGCCAAAAGTCCCCTTTTGGTTGGAACTAGGGTTGTATTTATAGGCATTTCTCGGAGTTAGGTCGTAGGTCGTGACCGACCTAAGTTAGGCCGTAGGTCGTGACTGACCTAAGATGCACTGGCTTCTCTTTCACAAGAACACGCATGCTGGTTTTCACAAGTCCTAGGTCATGAGCGACCTATCATAGGTCGTAGGTCGCAAGCTTTTTCCTGAAGATGGTTGGATAGCATTGCACTTAACTCTGGAACGAGCTAGTAAGCAGTAGATCGTGGTCGACTTAACAGATCAGGGTATAAGTGAAGCGGCATAGGGATTTTATTTCATCTGCTTAGGTCGCAAGCGACCTACTATAGGTCGTTAAGTCGTTATCCTTTTTAAGTCGCTCCATACTTTAGATCGGTACATATCTTTATGTCGTGTTGAACATTCTGTAGTTAGGTCGTTCCACCTTTAGGTCGTAAGGTCGCTAAGACAATTATGTCATTAGGTCGTTGAGGCTATTAGGTCGTCAAGTCCTCTTAGGTCGTTGGGCTGCTGAGTTATAGGTCGCGGAGTTTTAGGTCGTTATGTTTTAGGTCGCGGCAGTAGTTGGAGTTAACATTTGCCCCTCGAAGTGCAGGCCTATGCCATAGGTCGTGTGCTTCGACTTAATTTTGCTAGGTCGTGAGCGACCTAAAACATATACTAACTCGCGCGTCTGCTTGTCTTCTTCTTTCAGTCCCATATAAATTCGTTAAGTCGCTACTCCCTCTTTACACACCTGCTTCAATTTCCTGTGCCACCATTAACAGAATTCTACGATTTTAAAGACAAATTCAAGTTAATCATTCAGCGATTCATCCTTGCTATCAAATTACGTAAGTATCTTCGATCTTTATCCATTCCATGGTCACCATCGAACCACGAACTCTAACTTCCAAACCCCAGACCAATTTTGTGCGTCGTGCTTCACTTTGAGTCAGGTTGTGATCGATTTGTGATCGTCTCTGGTTACTGTTGTTGTTGTGATTCACGAACGCACAGTAGTGAGTTAGATTTATGATAGATCGGAGATATGTTGAATTGGTTTTCGAGTGATTTGGTGGTATGAGAAGATGACGAACTTCATGAATAGGATGATGGATTTCGTGATGTTGGCGTTAACGGGTTAATGGATTCTCAGCTACACGGGTAACGGAGGAGATGACGTGGCAGCGTGTGAATGGAGGATCGACCTTAGGGCTGTCTGCTTGAATACTAACCATGTGACCTAACTTCTTAGCGATCTAACTTTGTAATGACCTAAGTTCTTACGGCATTGATTTTAGGTCGTGGCCGACCTTAGACTTGAATTCCTGTGGCACAGAAGTTAGGTCGCTGCCGACCTAGTACTTGGATGGTTTGCACATGAACTTTGAACCGAACGACCTAACAGCTTAGCAACTTATCACCTTTGAATGACTGCATAGGGACTTAACACATCAACGACCTATCTTTTGCGACATAAGCTTTAGGTCGCGGCCGAGTTAGGACCTGAACAGATTTGCATTGAGCGACTTAAGTTAACCCCGACCTAGGTTAGGTCACCAGACGACCTAGGACTTGACAAATTTGCACATGAATTCCAAGCAGCACGACTTAACAAATTAACGACCTAACTCCTTTGCGGCATAGGCTTTAGGTCGTGGCCGAGCTAGGACTTGAACAAATCTGCATTGCTTTGAACTCCTTTAACTTGCACGGTGCGACCTAATATAGCTTTGACCTATGCTAAGTCGCAGGGGACAGTCTGGATGACCTATGACTTGTAAAATTTTGAGAGAATTTGATTGAACTACTTGGACTCGAGTCATTTGAAATTCATTACATTCCTTTGCAGATTGCTCTAACTTTTAATTTAACAACCTGTTTAAACATAACATTTGCAGAAAAGTTGGACGAATATACTGTCACTGACCGCCCACATCGAATGACAGATTAGTCGATAAAGAATAGTCAACTTAAATGAATTGTGTGAGTGAAATGCTGTGAATCAACCGACTTAAATGAAGTGTTAAAGCAAAGCTAAAATTTTGCTTGAATTAACACTGCACTCGAGTTTTGAATTAACAAGTCCTGAAATATCACAATCAATCAGTTGTCAACTAGCTTAATTTCAGTTATTTTTCTTGTTATTTTTATTAGTTTTGCACAACACTTCACACTTTTAGGAAACGTGCACCTTCACGTCTAAACATCCAGTTGCTTGTATAGAATGACGTTTCAACAAGAAGAGATGATAGAACACGTCGAAGGGGCTCCTCTGATTGCTATTCCACTAGAGAACCCTCCGGAAAGAACTCCTACCCTTCTGAAACAGCGGGTGCTTAATCAATTATGCGTTCAATTTGGCATTGCCGAGGCAGAAGTTTTACTCCCTGGACCAAATGATTTTGCTGATAGACCACCTTCCGACTTTGTTGCCATTAATCGCCAAATGTGCTTAAGTGGAGTAATTCCTCCCTTTAATGAATTTCTTCAACAAATCCTTCTTCGACTGACGATCTCTCCTTTCCAACTGCATCCCAATGGCTATGCCATTTTGATGGGATTGTGCGTTCTGTTCAGGAGAACTCTTGACCGTCTTCCGAGTTTTGATAAAATCTGTTACCTGTGCACTTTTGCGAAGAACAAGGACCACCCTTCGATTGTACTTGTAAGAGGTGCGAGGAACCGTAAACTAATTTTGGATTTGCCGGAGAGTGCACATGGTTTTTTGAATCAATTCTTCTATATTCGTTGCCCTGCAGGATTTTACACAGACTGGAGAATAGGAAGTGAGATCTTTTTTCCCTTCTCTCTTCAATTTCATTTTAAATTTTTCATGGTTCGTATTGCTAAATGCTGATTCCATTCCTTATTTTTACAGCACTTCCTCCTCGTTCTAGAGATTCCAGTCATAAACCAGTCTTTGAGAGGCTAAGCATTGTGGCTGCTGAAGAGAGGAGCGTAAAATTCCTATTGACAGATGAACTTCTTCATCGGTTTGAGCTTTTACATTCTTCCCGTTCTACTCAACTTCATGAAGTTCCGACTGAAGTTCCCGATTCTCCGATGAAAACTCCTGATGCCCCAGTCTCTATTAAAGAGCACATGCGGGGAGGAACCTCTATAGAAACTTCACTAGTAAAATGTTCCACTCCAAGGGATGATGCGGAGCCATCTGAAAAGCCTGCACTTGCCCCCGTAACTGAAGAAGAGGAGTCCCTTCCTCATACTGATAAGAACGTTGATCTTGGAGTTGATATTTTTGGGAGTTTAAGTGACATAATGGTCACTTCTCAAGAACTTTTTAGGGATGATGTTTCCAAAACTGTCTCTTCTGTAATTGAGGCGACATCTTCTCTACAACAAATGTCAACCCCTTCTACTCAAGTTATCACTACCTCTACTCCACAGAGTGGTCTGTAACTTGATGCGTGTAGCTTACACGTTACACAACACCTAGGATTTTTCAGCACTTCTACGCATTCATCTTCTTATACTTTAAAGATTTCTAAAGCTTATTATTTTTATTCCAGATTCTCCAATGGGGAGCAGCAGTTCATATTATGATGATTTCCAGCGCTACGGGAGGCGTAGCCAATATGATTATAGGCGTCACCTCCCTTCTTACAGAGAATCGGATGAAGAGAGGGCCATCAGGAAAGCAGACGAGAGACGAGCATATGAAGAACGTCACCGAAGAGAACAAGAAAGACATGACCCTCCCCACAGAGATGATGATACCCAAAAAAGAAAGACTCACGATGAGAGAGGTAAAGGTCACATGGAAGATTCTTCTAGCAAGCGGGCTAAACTTACTGAAGAAAAAATGCCGACAGTTTCGCAAAACGTTCCTGCTCAATCTCCTGCCCCCGTTCGTTCCGACATTCAAACAATCATCAACCGGCCCGCATACCAAGTTGGGCAAGGTCCTCCCACTCTTCAAAGTCGATTCCCTCAGTGGTGCCTGAGAGGGGTTCGATTTGATCTCGACTTGGTTCCTCTCGACAAATCGGCTATGCTGCGAAATCTTGATACTGTCAGGATCGATATTGAAAGAATGTCGAACTGGCAAAAACTTGTCGACGAGCTTCAGAGGGTTAACCGAGCCAATCTCGAGGCCATGCTCACAATGGAGAACGATAAGGCTGAGTGGCAGAAGACTCTCGAACAGCATGACGCCGAAATGAGAAGTATTGCTTCCTATAATGAAAAGCTGGAAGCGGAAGTAGAAAAGCTTAAGGAAGAATTAGCTACTTCGTCTACTCTCTATTCTCAAAAGGAGAGCATGCTTCAGCAACAAGTACGAGATGCGCATGCCAGTCAAAGGGCAGTCGAAGATAAGCTTACACACAAGGAGAAGGTCATAGAAGAATATCACGCTGAAACTTTACAGCTGCGAGAGCAGACCGGCTCTCAAAGCTTGGAGATAGATATGTTAAAAGCTCGACTTGCTATGGCCGAAAAGGAGCGTGACGAGGCTGTTGCTGGTAAACTCGCGGTCGAAGAGGCCCATCAAGCAACCAAAGCTGACATTAGCTCCACATTATTTGATTTTTATCTGCACAGCATTTTGGGGCGTGGCAGCCTTGCCTTTCTAGGCCCTAAGTATGAAATTACACTAGCTGAAGTTTGGGAGGCAGCACTCGATATGCTAGGTGGTAAAGGTGCTGGCTACGCTGAGACAGCTCTTGAAGAGCATTATCTCGATGATGATGCCCGCGCCGCTCTTGCCAAGGGAAAAGAGCAACTCGCCAGAGTACGGGCCGGAATGGCGGAAGGGGAACGTTCTGAAAAAGAAATACCACCTACCACTTCTGAACGTCCTTTAGTTTCTTCCGAAGTTGACATTACAGGTTCCAGTGCTCATTCGCTGCCTCCTACAAGGACCGGGGTAATTACCCCAACTGATGATGAGGCTTTGGAGGATATCGGGGCTCAAAATTATGAGATTGAACTAACGAAGCAAACATCTTCAGGTAATTTTGACATTGGTCCGATTCAGGTGGATCGCTTGCTTGCTCCTCAAAGGTTTGATGAGCTTCTCGATTACTTCTTGAATCTCGACGAACCCATATCTCCCTTCTTTCGGGGAGATACTAATATTTTTAATTTCTCTTCTTCTGCAGTTGAAACACCAAGTGCTGTGCAGACTTTACTTCCTCCGGTTATCCCACCTCCGTCTCTTCAGGTGACTCCTCCTTCTGCTTCACAGCCCGGGTCAAAAGGGGAGCAGATTGAGGCTCTTCATGGCTTGGATGACCCTATCGCTTCGCAAGAGCAGAAAGACGAGGGACTTGAAGGAGGCGAGATCTCTCCGGAGCGGACTCCTTCTGATGACGTAGTTTTGTCCGCTCTTGTTACTCCAGGGAGTGAGTCTTCTTCGAAGAGAAGAAAGAAGCACGGAACATCGAAGAGGAGGGGGAAGAAAATCATTGCTACTGAAGAAGAACCGGAAGTTGCACCGGTTGCACCTCCCTCTCCTTCTTCCCTTATGCCTGTAGATAGACCTGAAAAGCTAATCAGTCGGCCGGGCAAAGGGTCCAAAGGTGGTAAGAAGAAGTGAAGAGTCGGGCTTCGGGCTTTTTGATTCCTTTTTTGTGTAATGGTCGGGTGTTGTGCAGGCACCGGCCCCTGCTTTTTCATTTTGAAACCTGTATCTGCAATTGAATAAAATGATCCTTTGTTTGTACAGACTCTTGTTTGAATTTGAGAATGCATTTATTATTCATTTTTGCACAAGTTTATTTATATGATATTGCGGTGAGCTTGTGGTATGTTGTTTGAGCATACTTTACCGATGTATCTATACCATTTTGTATGTAACTATACCATGTTGCCCCCATACCATAAGCTTGCTGCAATATTGTATACTTTGAGGGGACTTGCACTCTTATTTTCTGAAGAATAATTACTTCATTCTTGAAGAAATTATTCGTAGAGTACAACTTCCTTCATATAAGTTTTTACGCTTTGTCCTTCGAAGAAATCACTTTTTTTATTTTATTTTTTTGCTTATGTACGCATTTTGCCAAGTGAATTCTTCTATGTGGTAAAGCGGGCCTCTGAAGGGTACTTTAACTTTCTTCCTCTTTTTTTTTTTTTTTTTTGAGGAAGGTTATTTTCTAGAATAGGTAAATCACTCTTCCTTTGAAAGTTAAAGTATGCTCTTGATGAGGATTTTTTTTTTAAAATAGAAATTTGTACCTCTGAGGAGGGATTTCTCACGTTTCAACACTTGGAAGTTTTATTTCAATCTTGGTGAAACGTGTACCTCCAAAGAGTTGTGCCTTTGAAGAAAGCCTTTTCACGTTTCAACACTTGGAAGTTTTATTTCAATCTCGGTGAAACGTGGGCTTCCGAAGAGGTCTTTCTTTTTGATTGTGTCCCCGGGAGGGGGTTGTACCTCTGAGGAGGGATTTTTCACGTTTCAACACTTGGAAGTTTTATTTCAATCTTGGTGAAACTTGTACCTCCAAAGAGTTGTGCCTTTGAAGAAAGCCCTTTCACGTTTCAACACTTGGAAGTTTTATTTCAATCTCGGTGAAACGTGGGCTTCCAGAAAGGTCTTTATTTTGTTTTGCATTTCAACTTTGGTGAAGTGAAATTCCGAAGAGCGGCTGTTACACTTCAACTCCTGGTGAAATGGGCCTCCGAAGAGGGCTTTTATTTTGTTTGCATTTCAACTCTAGTGAAGTGAAATTCCGAAGAGCGGTCGTAACACTTCAACTCCTGGTGAAATGGGCCTCCGAAGAGGGCTTTTATTTTGTTTGCATTTCAACTCTGGTGAAGTGAAATTCCGAAGAGCGGTTGTTACACTTCAACTCCTGGTGAAATGTGCCTCAGAGAGGGTTTTCATCGCCTGGAAGTTACTCTCTCATGGTTGGAGGGTCATGACTCCTCTAATCTTTTTTGTTGAGTAGAGAACTGTCTTTTTTGTGGCGTATGACCCATTAGAGGTCTTTATCCTCCGAAGAGTTGTGCCTCCGAAGAGGACTTGTGCTGCCGATGATGACTTTGGTTGTTCCCTTGTCCA
This sequence comes from Allium cepa, assembly GCA_030765085.1. Taxonomy (NCBI): domain Eukaryota; kingdom Viridiplantae; phylum Streptophyta; class Magnoliopsida; order Asparagales; family Amaryllidaceae; genus Allium; species Allium cepa. The sequence continues at coordinate 769,599,955 of CM060937.1, read as the reverse complement.
CTTGCTTATGCCTTTTCAGCGATCCTCTTTTTTTTTCTTTTTTTTTTCAAGTAACTTGTTTAATCCAAGGAAGTGTACTTCATTGTCAGGCAAGTTCGCGAGAACGAGCATCAGATTCTTAATTGGATGTTTGTTTTTTCAAACGATCACAATTTATTAGCAGAGGCCCGTTTCTGTCGAAATCATAGGCCGTTCAATTGAAGTACTTCCTATCTAGGATTTGAATTCGGAGCTTTTGTGATTTGAAATTTGGCGAGAATCACTTGGTCTTATTATGTGCAAGTTTCACTTCCATTGTCTGCAAAAATTTAAAACGACATTTCAGCAATACATTCTATGTACTTTTTATATCGATAATAAAGCAAACATGTAGTAATAATAAGGAACACAAGATTTATAGTGGTTCGGCCAGGAAATTGGGCCTACATCCACTTTATATTTTTTATTATTTACTTGCATCAGTTTTACAATTGCCTTCAATTACAAGAATCATACATTCATAATTCTTTTTACAATATTTCAACAAAATTTTTAAGTAAAGTATGGACGCAAATGATTGCTGTTCCATGCCCTTGGAATTTGATCTCCTTCAACAGTAGTGAGTTTGAATGTGCCGTCAAGAAGCTTCTGACCTATGACATACGGTCCTTCCCAATTTGGCCCAAACACACCTGTCGCTGTCATAATTCTCTTCAGGACTAGGTCTTCAATCTCAAAGTTGCGTTGGCGAACTTTGGAATTGAAATGTCTGGCTATCCTTTGCTGATGAGCTGCAATTCTGAGATTAGCCTCATCTCTTTTTTCATCAAGGAGATCTAGCGCTTCAAGCTGTAGCTTTTCGTTTTCTGCTTGATTGAAATGGATTCTTCTATGTGAAGGGACCTCTATTTCTACCGGAATCACTGCCTCTGACCCGTACGCTAATGAAAACGGGGTGTGCCCAGTCGCAGTTTTGTGAGTGGTTCTGTATGCCCATAGTGCCAGTGGTAGATTATCGACCCAACCACCTTTTGCTCTTTCAAGTTGCTTTTTGATGGTTGACTTAATAATTTTGTTCACGGCTTCCACTTGCCCGTTTGCCTGCGAATGAGCCACTGCTGAGAAGCTTTTCCAGATTTTGAATTGCTTGCAAAAATCTTGGAATTCTTCACTTTCAAACTGAGTACCATTGTTTGTAATTATTTTTTGAGGCACACCGTATCTGCAAATGATGTTTTTAGTCACAAAACTTATCATCTTCTTTGAGGTGGTAGTAGCCAGTGGTTCAGCTTCTGCCCACTTAGTAAAATAATCTACAGCAACAATGGCATATTTAATTCCAGATTTGGCAGTTGGTAACGGTCCTACAAGGTCTATCCCCCATATTGCAAACGGCCATGGACTGACCATCTATGTGAGTTCAGTGGAAGGAGCTCTAGGAATTTTGGCGAATCTTTGGCATCTGTCACATTTTCGGGAATACTCTGCTGCATCTCGATTAATTTCTGGCCAAAAATATCCGTATCGGAGAATTTTCTTTGCTAATGTTTGGCCACCTGAATGATCACCACATTCTCCTCCGTGTACCTCTGCTAGGATTGCTTTGGACTCTTCCCTGGATACACATCGAAGTAATGGCAATGAGAATCCCCGTCTGTATAATCGGCCATCCTGGATTATGTATCGAGAGGCTTTTCTTAGTAGCTTTGGTCGTTCTTTTGAGTTCCCTGGTAAGGATCCATTGAGCAGATATTCTGTTATCGGAGTCATCCATGATTCTTGCTCTTGAGACATGCTCATGATCCAATCAATGTCCATCTCATCAATGCTAGGAGTCGACAGGACCTCCACTGGAGTTAACCCCAGAAATTGAGCTTCGCCTGTGCTAGTATACTTTGCGAGAGAATCTGCTTTCACGTTTTCTTCTCGAGGAATGTGACTTATCATGTAATGATCGAAATCACCCAGGAGTTCCCAAGCCTTTGACAAGTAGGCGGGCAGATTCCCCCCTTTTGCTTGGAATTCCTTTTTGACTTGGCATACAATAAGCTGAGAATCACTGAATATCTGCAACGCTCGGATGTTTAATTCTTTAGCAATCCTTAAGCCAGCGATAAGGGCTTCGCATTCTGCTTCATTGTTTGTTGAAGGAAATTCCAATCTTAGTGCATAGCATAATGATCGGCCTTCAGGGGTCTCAAGTACAACTCCGGCTCCAGAACAGTAGTCGTTTCTCGCACCATCGACATATAACTTCCATTGGATTGGGGAATCGTCGACCATTTTCTCCTCACTGTTACCCTTATTTGTTAATTCTGCGATGAAATCCGCTAAAGCTTGTCCATTGATTGCTTTTCGGGGATGATAAGTGATGTCATACTGACTGAGTTCAATATTCCACTTTAGAAGACGACCCGAAGTCTCAGGGCGAAACAGGACTTGCTTTAAAGGTTGATCAGTGAGGACTCTGATAGGATGAGCTTGAAAATATTGCCTCAACTTTCTAGATGCAATTAGTAGGCAATAGGCGAGTTTTTCCAACTTAGAGTAATTCATCTCTGCCCCAGTGAGTCTTTTGCTGATATAGTAAACTGGATGTTGAATCCTTTTGTCTTCTCGTATCAGCGCTGCACTTAAAGCATGAGATGATACTGCCAAGTATATAAGAAGATCCTCGCCATCGCCAGGCCTAGAAAGTATTGGAGGCGTTTCCATATGGCGAATCAATTCATCAAAGGCTTTTTGGCATTCGGGAGTCCAATCGAAGTTTTTCTTTCCTTTCTTTAGGGCGTCAAAGAATGGGATGCATTTATCTGTGGCTTTGGAAATGAACCGACTCAAGGCGGCGACTTTTCCATTGAGACTTTGCAATTCCTTCTTTGTTCTAGGGGCTTTGACTTCTTTCAATGCAGTAATTTGAGCTGGACTGGCCTCAATGCCCCTAGCGCTCACGATGAAACCTAAAAACTTGCCCAATTCCACTCCAAATGAACATTTCAAAGGATTGAGCTTCATTCCGTATTTTCGGAGGACTGCGAACATGTCCGCTAAGTGTTCTATGTGATCCACTGCTTTCTTAGACTTTACTAACATGTCATCGACGTAGACATCCATAGTCTTGCCTAATTGCTGTTTGAACATAGCATTAACAAGTCTTTGGTATGTTGCCCCTGCATTCTTTAGCCCGAAGGGCATAACTCTGTAGCAGTAAAGACCAATGTCGGTGATAAAGCTCGTGTCCTCCTGATCTGGATCATACATCATAATCTGGTTATATCCGGAGTAAGCATCCATAAAAGATAACAATTCGTGTCCCGCTGTTCCGTCTACCAGTTGATCGATTCTGGGTAATGGGAAGCAGTCTTTGGGGCAGGCCTTGTTTAGATCTGAAAAATCGATGCATACTCTCCATTTTCCTTTGGCTTTCTTAACCAGCACTGGATTTGAAACCCAATTCGGATAGGTAGATTCTTTGATAAAATTATTCTCCACGAGCCGATCATCTTCTTCTTTTAATGCCGCCGACCTTTCTGGACCTTGAGTTCTCCTTTTCTGTTTCACAGGTGTAAATTTTGGATCAATATTTAGAGCATGCACTGCAACTTCTGGGGATATTCTGCACATATCGGCATGAGTCCAAGCAAAAACATCCAGATTTGCCTTTAAAAAAGATATTAAGATATTCTGAATTGACACATTAAGTTATGAACCCACATTCAACACCTTGTTTGGGTCCTTTGAGTCAACAGGTATTGGTATCGTCGTTTCCACTGGTACCACTCTATTTTCCCCTGCACTGACTTTTCTAGGGTCCATCTCTTTCCTTGCTCCGCTGTGCTCGCCAGTGCAGGGTCCGCCCTGTAATTGCTACAAGGCTGGTTCTTTGATGCGGACTGGGGCTACTGCATTCTTTCCCATTTCTCTTTTTCTGGTTTCTCGTAGCTCTGTCAGATAACACTCTCGCCCAGCATTTTGATCCCCTTTTATAACTCCTACTCCATTGTCTGTAGGGAATTTAATAGTGAGGCACCACGGGGCAAGAACAGCTTTGAACGCTGCCAGAGTTGGACGACCAAGGAAAGCATTGTAAGCAGAAAATTCGTCGACAATCACAAAAGTTTGCTTGCTGACCATTTTTCTCTCTCCTTCTCCAAGTTCCACAAACAAATCAATGGTTCCTACCGGCTGTTTTGGCTCCCCAGTGAAGCCAGTGATTTTCTGCGATGAGGCTTGCACATCAGCCATAGGGATCTTCATTTGGTCGAATGTTTTCGTGAAGAGGATATTGCAGGATGCGCCACAATCAATGAGAACTCTTCTGACAATAGCTGGCCCGATACCAGCCGAGATGACTAAGGGATCCAAGGTAGGAGCTTCAATACCTGCGGAATCCCTAGCTTTGAACACAATATCATCATCAAGAGTTCTTTGTTGCTTCAAGGGCGTAGCACCTTCCAAAACGAATACATCTTCCTCGGTCGGTACATACTTTAAAGCTCGGGTATACCTTTTTATCTCACCCCAGCTTCTGCTGCTGGGTGGGGTCCTCCTGTAATGACATTGATAATGGGCCTTCCAGATTCATGCCATGCAGCCTTCTCACTCGTCCTAGGCTGATGAGTAGGAGCCTGTTGCCCCTGACTAGATGAAGCAGGATTGTTGCTATTCTTTTTCACAAATTGCTGCAGTTTGTTTTCCCTTAGCAACTCTTCAATCAGATTTTTCAACTGGCGGCATTCGTCGGTCTCGTGACCGGGTTGATTATGGAAGCGGCAGAACTTCCCACTCTGTATAGCCTTTTTCCCGGTCCTTAGAGGAGGAGGTTTAGGAAAGTCAACAGAATCTTTAGTGGCAAGGTAGATACGCTCCGGCGTATCTGATAAAGGAGTATATTCTGATGGCTTGAAGGATCGGGGCTTCTTCAGATTACTCTGCTTCTTCCCATTGTTATTTTCCTTTTTTTGCCCTACAGATTCATTCTTGCGTGGAGCAACAGTGTTATCTTCATCTTTTTCCAACACTGCCTTTACCGGTACGGGATGGCTTTCTAAGCGTATGAATTCATCTGCTTTTTTATAGAATTTTTCAAGGGAATTTGGTTCCTTCATGTTTAGCCATTTCCCAAATTTGCTCGACTTGTCAATACCCTTCATCAGATAAGTCAATATCATTCGCGGTTCTGCATTGTCCACCTCAGCTAGCGCTATATTAAAGCGGTTTAAGAAAGATCTGATAGTCTCTCCTGGATTCTGCTCCAAACTTGACAGTGACATGATATCCTTGGCTTTTGAGGCGTATAGTCTGAACTGCTCCTTGAATTTCCGGGTTAAGTCAGAAAACTGATCTATAGATCGGACTGGAAGTTTGTTGAACCAAAGCAGAGCTACACCTTCGAGATACACAGGAAAATATCGGCACTTTATCTCAATAGAGGCTCTGGCACCTGTCATGTGCCAATCATACTTGTATAAGAATTCGTTCGGATCACTTGTCCCCTTGTAAGCTGGAATGGTTGGAGGGACAAACTTCCTTGGGAATTCAGCATTTAAGATTTTCTCAGTAAACGGAGTTTTACTTGGGGCGAAACCCCATTCTTTCTCGTCTTCAACCCTCTGCATACTCTCTTTCATAATTTGTCGGACCATTCCAGAGAGATACTCCTCATCATGTCGAGTTCTAGATCCACCAACCTCTAGAAGTGTTTGTTCAAAGGGGCTAGCATCCCTTTCAGGAGCATTTCTTTCTTCAGCATCATGAATGTTGCCAGCAAAATTCCTTTCATTACCTGCCAGTTGACGGTTTGCCCCAAGCAAATCGTTCAACCTATTCAGAATTAGGGCATTCTGGGCATTCTGAGCCTCGAATTGTGCATTTTGGGCATTTATCTGTTGGTTCAGCCCTAAGATTGCAACATCCAGCTCTGCCTTTGTAACTCCGACAGCTGGAGTGGCTTGATTCGATATAGGGGAAGCGGAGGTTCCCTCTTGAATATTCCCAGATCTGATAGATCTACTTTTCCTTCTAGGAGCCATAATCTCGGATAGACTTTTGGTTTTCAAGGAAATTCTCTCTACAAACCTCTGTGAAGCAATGATGATAACTCGCCTGAGTTCGACGTTCTCAGTGAAAGCACCAAAAATGTTAACGCTAAAATTTGAACGCTAACACCCCGGTGTATGAAGTGAGATCGTGAAAGCACCACCCGATAGCTTGGGAACAGATTATAAGCAGATAATAGTGAAAAAACAGTAAACAACAGCAATTTTATAGTGGTTCGGCTTAAGAGAGAGCCTACGTCCACTTTGAATATCTTTATTGACGATTTGATTACAAGTCAATGCAGTTACACTTTGATTACAACACACTTTGAGTTTCAAGTGACTTAGAACAAGTAGCCTAAACTTCAATGTCGATCCAAATCTTTGAACACATGTTAGACATGTTTGATTTCTTCGTGAAGTTCCTTGAAGGTGTTGAAGTAGTTCAGAATGTAGCAGAGTAACGGCGCTTGAAATGAATGAGCCAAAAGTCCCCTTTTGGTTGGAACTAGGGTTGTATTTATAGGCATTTCTCGGAGTTAGGTCGTAGGTCGTGACCGACCTAAGTTAGGCCGTAGGTCGTGACTGAGCTAAGATGCACTGGCTTCTCTTTCACAAGAACACGCATGCTGGTTTTCACAAGTCCTAGGTCGTGAGCGACCTATCATAGGTCGTAGGTCGCAAGCTTTTTCCTGAAGATGGTTGGATAGCATTGCACTTAACTCTGGAACGAGCTAGTAAGCAGTAGGTCGTGGTCGACTTAACAGATCAGGGTATAAGTGAAGCGGCATAGGGATTTTATTTCATCTGCTTAGGTCGCAAGCGACCTACTATAGGTCGTTAAGTCGTTATCCTTTTTAAATCGCTCCATACTTTAGATCGGTACATATCTTTAGGTCGTGTTGAACATTCTGTAGTTAGGTCGTTCCACCTTTAGGTCGTAAGGTCGCTAAGACAATTATGTCATTAGGTCGTTGAGGCTATTAGGTCGTCAAGTCCTCTTAGGTCGTTGGGCTGCTGAGTTATAGGTCGCGGAGTTTTAGGTCGTTATGTTTTAGGTCGCGGCAGAAGTAGGAGTTAACAGAGTATGACATTTCTTTGATTCTTGTGTAGATTCGGTGGTATTGATTAATCTCTTGTTGATTTTCAATTACTTATATATATATATATATATATATATATATATATATATATCACAGCTTGGCATTGTGATTATTATGTGTTTAGTCATGTCTCTCATTCTATATCATTTCATCTGATATTTATAGTTAGACTGATCCGTTTATTATTTTCTTATTAAATAATACTCGGGTCAGACCGAGATGTTACAGGTGCTTGAGCTTGACTTCTCACTTGGGATTGATTTCTCTGACTTTTGGCTAACTACTTAGATTAGTAGTTATTTTGTTGTATACATTTGGGATATAGACTCCATAATGTATACTTATTCTTTTGTGTAGTTCATGTAACTATTCTTTTGTGATATTGTGGATCTTTTTAGACCACTACTCTGATCCGTACTTATAAGTGTAATATTCATATCTATTTCTGCCTTTGTGATATGAATTGTCTATGACTGATTTATGTTATGTTTATTTTGGTATTTCTTTCCGAAGATATTATAGCCACTGTGTTGTAGCTTTGAGTTTGTGTCGGTATGCCAGATTTCCTCTTGATAAAGAATTGCTTGTTATACTATCTGGCATATCGATGCTCTCACAAAGCAATTACACGGATGGTCGCTCCTCATCAGCCTTATTCTCCGTGCTAGTTGACAGCATTCACCGTAATGTTCTTGGCTAGCGTGGGTATAGAGGTGGGGCGTCACATTATTTAAACCCTTTTTAAACTATCATATTGAAAATAAACACAATCTTATATTTTAAAACAATTGAATTAAACTAAATTATCTTTTGGAAAAAAACATTATGTTTTAAAACAAAGCTTCAATTACAATATTCATTCATATATAATTTATTAATAGATTAAATTAAATTTCAAAACAATATCAAATTAAAACATATGCTTACATACATTACAATTTGAAAATTCAACTTTTAATTTAAAACAAAAGATATTCCCATTCACAATATATATCAAACATATATATTATAAATAGAATAAAAATTTATTAGCCTTTGAAAAACAATTCTAACCAATTTTTAAATTGTTAAAAGATATTGATTATACTTACCAAATTAAATGTTTATTATCCTTAATAAGATTAATTTCACCAATTTAAATTAAAATTATAAAGAAAATTAATAAATCGATTAAATTATTATTGCAGATTATTAAATTGATATTGCCCAAAATTCCAGGTCATTACAATCCTTCCCCCTTAAAAGAATTTCGTCCCCGAAATTTAAAAGCAAAGTTAATTTAATAACCCAGCAAAGATTTCAATTCCACACAGCAAACATACTTATCAACCAATTACTAACAATCATAGTAATTAATCACACAAACAAACTTAACTAATTATCCTGACATACGTCAAAATAAAACTCTAATACTGTCTCGAGTTTCCCAAATATAAATCACTGGGAGACTCGCTCTACAGAAGCTAACAAACTAAAACCACTACCAAAATCCAGAGCTTCTCTCCTTTCTAGATCCATTAATCTGAACAAATTAGATTACTCTCATTTCCATCTCAACATCCAACTCCAACTGAACTACAGATTCCATAACCAACAATATATCATACACGTACTCCCTTAGAGATACGTGAAATTCAATGAATTCCAGCTACCCAAACTGGCAATTCAATCTCATAGACAACAGATCTTATCTTATCAGAACATAGACAAGAAATCTCAAATGCCACAGAACTACCCATCCAAACTTATCCAATTGTTAGTTCTCTTAACCAGAGAAATCTTAACAACAAATGAAGTCTCCAACTTCGAATTCCAAAACTCCTTATCTCATATCTGTATAACTCAATAGACAATCCAAGGATGCCAATCTCTTCCTGATCGGCTCAACCTATGCTGATACTTCCAGAAACAACTAGACCAAAAAAAATAGTTCCTGGATTCTATTCAATAGAAAATCTTTATAATCCGTCGAAATCCAGAACACAAGCTCTATTACTCAAGCCATAGCTAAAGAACTTGCTTCCTTCCTTGCACAGCAGCTACCTCGCTTCCGCTGCGCAACTCTGATTCTGAAATAGATGAAAATACTGTTGATGAACACAAGTACAAATTTATCCAATATATGAGAAACCTTGTTCGTCAATTCCATAAAATCTTGAGTGACTCATCTGACTCAGTCACACATCCTTACTACAGAATCCAATTCAAAAACAAGATCCAACCAAATCCAAATTCCAAAAATGAATTCTTGACCTGCTACACCAATCTCTACTAGGCTAACCACCAAAATTTCTTCTGGAATCAAAACAATATGGAACTCAACTTCAGATGTAGACAACCTTCTGATTACTCCAGCAGCTCCTATTTCCTCATGAGAATCTTTAGTCTCAAACAAAAGAATGCTCAAGAAAATTCTAAAGGAACTGTCCTCTCTTTACCAATTAGAACAGCCTAAAGCTTCTCCAACCCAAGTTAACTTTTCAAGAAAACTTCCACCAACTGCTCGGGCAGCTGATAGAAGAACCAATAAGATTCCTGAACCATCGAAGAAACAACCCACCTTACTGCTTCCAAACTCAACTTCGATGATACTGCCAAGCCAAAAGACCTTCTTGTCAGCACACCGAACACTTCCGAGCTGCACTGCTACCACGGCTATCCACAGATTTCTAATCCAAATGCTTCTCGAAATTCGAAACTATGTACAAACCACACAAAAGACCTCTGAGATGGCAGACAATCCAAAAGAAACTCGGGCTCCAAACCAAGCATCAACACTTCACTCTCCTTAACATACGACAACTGAGACCATGCCGAAGCGAAGCAACTCATAGACCTTAGTCTCATATTCTAGAACAGCCAACCTCCATACTGAAAATCTAGATAACTTCTACTCAGATAAGTCTTCCCTGAGGCAGGTAAAGACTGCTCCTCAATCACCTCTAAAACTGCTTCAAGAGAAAACATCTTCTGGAAAATATCCAAGGATACCGCATCTCATCACGTAGTTATCCAGATACCATCTCTTACTACTGCACTACCATCAAATCCAAACTCAAGAAAAATTCGCTCACCCGAGCGAAATCCAAACTTATTCTTCAAAGATAAACTCCCAATCTTCAAAAGATTTCCTTCGGATATCAGAGAAATCCTTACTCCAAACAACAAAACTTACTCGAGACGGTATTAGGTCTACAGTCTCAACAAAAACTTCCAACCTCAACATATAGACCTCTTCCATCAGTGGTAGTCGTGTTACAAACACACACCACTACTCTATCTACCTTTAAACTTATGCTGGAAAATCCGAACAGATAACCCAACAGATCGGGTAGATATATATATATATATATATATATATATATATATACACACACACACACAGTTATATACAAAAATTACAAGTACGCTCTCTCAAGGAAGACACCACTACAGAGCCTAGGTATTCACTCAACCTAATGCTCCCTAAAGAAAAACACACTTCAGAGCTTAGGTATTCGCTCAGCCTAATGCTCTGATACCAACTGTAGCGACCCGACTTCCTATCTCCAGGAAATCGTGTCACTAGTGAAGAAAGAAAGGGATAAAAGAAGAAAAGAAAGAGAAAGAAGAACACAACAGCAACAGAGAGCTCACAGCGGAATGAATAAAATATAATATATCAAATAAAATAATACATAGTATCTTAATACATCAGAGTACACACTTATACAACACAAATTAAACAGTTATAAACATCTGTCTAATTCATACAACTCAAGAATAAAAGACAGAGATACAACATACACAGCAGAATCATAATATCTACACGAGGAAGCCTCCTGCTCCATAACTCCTCCAGAATTCGTCAAGCAAACCTGAGTCACTTGACTACTCATACATAATATGAGTACCCAAGAGTTGAATAAAACAGAAAATAAACACTCGGGTCAGACAGGGGTCTGGTGTGACTAAACGGGTTAAAATTGCTTAACTTTAGAAAACCTTTGAAAAGAAAAGGTATCACGTAAGACTTCCCACATAAACATGGAAAAGTTTTTACCTTACGCTAACCAAAACATTTGATAGGAAATCCAGTGATATTATAATAGTGTCTAGGGTTTTCGAGTAAATAAGAAATAGCCGAAATTGTTACATTTATTAAATTCCAGCTACATAGGTATACAAACAAAACCGTAGGGTCTCGTAGGGAAAATGGGTTTCCATCAATGGCAGGGCTGCTGGGGTACCGCCCGTCACAGTACGTGGCCTAGATCACCGTACCAAGGAGTACTCCCACTCCCATGCAACACAAGGCCAGGACCATTCCTTACTGAACAGTCCCGAACAAGACAACCCCGGCAGTTGTCCGGATCAACCGCCCCACACAGCCGAAATAAAAAGGGACTTCTAGACAGGGGTAAATCTTGCTCTCCAGTGGGAGCTACCCACGAAGCCTTGCTGCACCTCCCCTGTTTTAGCCATTCCCAGTTGATGAGGCTTGAGGCTGCGATTACCTTTATAGAACACATCTATCTTAGAATGCTCATCTTCCGCCTGACGATGGTTTGAAAGCATTCAATCCATACAAGTTCGTTCCGGGTTCGAACGAAACCGAAGGCACTATCTCGTTGCACTCATTTTGGAATCACCCTCAGAGTCAACGACCATAGCCCTTGCACTCTAAATCTCCATCTCGAATCTATAACCACTATTCCGTCAAACTCATTACGGAATCACCCACAGAGTTATACTGACGTATAACCCTTACACCTCGAGTCTTCATCTGCTCCACTTGGATTTACGACCTAACGTTTAATTGGAATCGATGTGGTTTTCGGATTCCAAATATGGAAACCCGATCCCGGTCTCACCGAAACCAAACGCCATTTTAATGTCCAAGTTGTACTTAAGGGATTTAACAATTTAACTTATATTCAAGATGATATATAAACAGATAGATGAATAACATTATCACACTAGATAATTCATATCAATATTCATCTTCACAAAGCAGCATATCACAAATATCATAGTCATTCAAATCATCCAGTATCAACCAATCATCCAATATCTTTCATCATCCAATTTCAATCACTCAATATCAACCATTCAATACTAATCAATCACCCATAGCAGAATTGATTAACTCTTAACTAATTAATCTCAAATTAAATTAATTACTATCCTTAAATCACCCGGATTATCTTAATCCTGTTTAAATAATTACAAATCAAATTCATTAATCATCTCTTAATGATCTTCCTTAATTAATCTTTCTCGATTAATTATTCTTAATTACCTTCAAGTTATTAATCCTAACCATATTCAGTAATTAACCTTTAATTACTATCATTAATTACAATAATTAATGATCCTTCATTAATTAATTAACTATAATTAATTACATTAATCCTTAATTAATTACAATTAATTAATCACACTTAAATTAATTACTTTAGTTAATTACTTACATTAATTATATTAATTAATAATCTTTATTAATTAATAATCCTTTAATTAATTAAATAATTAACTTGTAATTAATCATCTCATTTCTCATAAACAGTAATTAACAATTTGTAATTACTCATCTTAATTAATTAACTTCTTAATTAATTATTTCCAAATTAATTATATTAATCCTTGATTAATTAATCAAATTAATTAATCTTTAATTACTTCATTAAGTAATTATTAATCAATTTAAATTAACAATTGATCCTTAATTAATTACTTTATTAATTAATTACATTTTTAATTAATTACACTTAGTAATTAATCTTGAATTTAATCTCATTCATTAATTAACCATATTAATTAATTAACTAAAATAAATTAAGTAATTAACTCTTATTTACTTACATAAGTAATTATCTCTAATTACTTGTTTTAATAAATCTTAATTACTTTCTTAATTAATTACTTAACAAATAATTAATTCCATCATTGAATAATTCTTAATTCATTAACTAATTAATTACTTCATATTTAATAAATTTTAAAACAATTAAGTTAATCAATTCCATAATTGATAACATTAAGTGATCCCATTAATCACTTTCATTAATTACTACCATAAGTAATTACTTTCTTAATTCAAAAATTAACCATTGATTACTTCATTAAGTAATCACACTTAATTAATCCACAATTAAGTGATTATTTAAAATTAATAAATAATTAATTAATTATTTAAAACTAATTAAACAATTAATTAATTAATTTCTTATATTTCAAAATCCTTAATTAATTAAGAATTCATAAATCTTAATTAACAAATCATAACTATTAAGTACTCTCAAATTCATATCCAAATAATTTAACATTTATTTATCTTCATAATTAAGTTATTTTAAATTAATCAAATTTTAACAACTTAATTAACTTATCCTTTCTGGTTTTCAAATTATAATAATAATAATAATATCCTTATTTGAAATTAAGGCATTTTGAAATCAAAATTTAAAATACTTAAAACATCTATTTTAAACCTATTAATTTTCAAAATTGAACCTCAAGTTTTTGAACACTTCTTTAAAATTTAACTTAAGACTTGAGTCAATATTAAAATGCAAAACATTCCCCCTTTTAAATTTAAAATTTAAATTACTTCCAATAAGAAATCATTTTAACCAATTTAAATTTAAAAAAAAAAATTCAATTTACACCTTTTAAAAGTTCGATTAATTTTGTTTCAAACAACCAGTTTTTAACTTGCAAATCTATTTCCTTTTATAAAATCTTAAACATGATTTCTATTTATTTATTCAACAAGTTAACTCTGAAACTTCACCTCACTACACAGTACAAATCAAACAGGCATCTCCTAAACTCGAGCTACCCACCTACGAACCTGTGTTCTCCTCGCGTCACTCACCATTCTATACTGCATCGAGTCGACTACAAATAAATACGAGAAGCTCTTCGAGTCGACCTCGATACTCAACATCTTTCCCAAAACTCCCATTCCCAGCTCAAAGCTCCCCCGTGCACACAACTGTGCTCGTGCACCTAGCACGCCATCTCCGGCCAACGACGGTCATCACGACCCTCTACAACCATCACACGATCGCGTGTGTGCTCGAAAACATCCCCAGATACTTAAAAAATTAATCGTATCGCAATTCGACTCAAGCCTCCTTCTCCCCAAAAGCGAGCGCCTCCGGTCCCACCTTCATGTCGCAAAGATCACGACATCTAAGCCCAGCCGAAACAAATAAAAACCCTACTCGTACAAATTCCCATCGATTTAACCAATATAAAAATTCTTTTGTATTTTTCCTAACATCTACATCCTACAAACAAGCTTCAATCCAAGTTTCACACCAAAGCGCAGTATGGATAATCGGTAATTCACTAAAACCCAATTTACGAATAAACCCCAAATTCTCCCTATTTACACAACTAAAATTCATGATACAAGTATTAAAAATCATGATTTTCCATTGCTATTCCAATCATATAATCAAAATTTAAGTTTAAGTTCATAAATTTTTTAGCTCAAATTGATTTTCTACTGTAAATTTAAAATTCTGAGAAACTCATCCATTTTTAAATCCTATGATTATTTTTAGATGATAAGTTATGTGATTTCAAACAGTTTTCATTTACAAATCAATATCTAATTTGCATCCAAAATCAAGTTACTGGTTTTTTTGAAGGATTTGAACTATTTTAGTAACACATTATCTATTTTGAATTTATACAGGCAATTCAACATTTAAATTCAACATGCATTCCCATGTAAAACGAATTTTCATATAACATAATATAGAATAACACATGCATCAACATTCAATCACAAGTTGAACAAAAACTGTTTTTAAAATTATTTACTCGCCTGTTAAATTAAAGAGGCCGAGTAGTTTCAATTTACTTCCATGATTTGAATAAATTCCAGGCACCTGAATCTTTAAATCTGGAAAATACTTCAAACTCTTGCTTTGCTGATGAAGTGAATTCCTTTGCATGCTTTTGAATTGAGGTTGTACTTCATGATGGTTGAAGATTTTATGTTGCAGTATTTTTTTTTCAAATTTGAAGTTTGAAGAAATGCAGTTTTTAATTGTTGCAGGTTTGAACAGTATTTGAATTGCAGGCTTTACATTTGTAGTTTGAAATTTCATTTAGTTGCGGAAGATTTGAATTTCAACTCTGCAGATTTCATTTTACTTCAGATTTGAGATATAGCTTTCTGTTTTTGCCATTAACATTTGAAAGAAAGAAAGTGTTTTGCAAGAATCTTGTTTTCTTCAAAAGACATTTATTAAAAAATTAAAATTATATGTTGCCACATGTTGTTTAAACTTACATTTGTCATTTATTTATTTAATTGCCTTACAAATGTCTTCAACAAGTTAATATGTTTACACATATTACTTAAGTGTTTTTAAACAAACTTTTATTTAATTTAAATGATCATATAAACTTACATATTAAATTTAGTTTATAAATAATACTTGTATATGTAAATATAAATTTACTTTTAAGAGAAGATATTCTGAAACACTTATATTTATCATTTATAACCATTTTGAAATTAAACACCTTAAAGAAAAACAAAAAGAAAACTTTATTTAAACCCTTTTTAAACTATCATATTGAAAATAAACCCAATCTTATATTTTGAAAACAATTGAATTAAACTAAATTATCTTTTGAAAAAAAACATTATGTTTTAAAACAAAGCTTCAATTACAATATTCATTCATATATAATTTATTAATAGATTAAATTAAATTTTAAAAACAATATCAAATTATAACATATGCTTACATACATTACAATTTGAAAATTCAACTTTTAATTTAAAACAAAAGATATTCCCATTCACAATATATATCAAACATATATATTATAAATAGAATAAAAATTTATTAGCCTTTGAAAAACAATTCTAACCAATTTTTAAATTGTTAAAAGATATTGATTATACTTACCAAATTAAATATTTATTATCCTTAATAAGATTAATTTCACCAATTTAAATTAAAATTACAAAGAAAATTATTAAATCAATTAAATTATTATTGCAGATTATTAAATTGATATTGCCCAAAATTCCGGGTCGTTACAAAATTTTTGTCTACTCAAAGGTTTACAAATCTTTACTTTTCAGAGGAGAAAAATCTGATCAGTCTTAGTAAAGCAGCTGACTAGATACTACCTTCCCTTATTACATATTGTTCCTTCTATATATGTGTCCATCTTTCCATTTTAGTTCGTTCAGCAAATACATAAGAAAACCAGAGAATAAGAAATAAGCATCTTCTATTTTTCAAAGCTCAAAATTATCTAAACAAAAATACAATCTAAAACAAGTGATAGGTTAAGAGGCTGGGAGGGAATAAGGAATCAGGTTTCTCTGTTTAAAAATAAACTGTGAGTAAACTACTCCTCTTACAGATGAATTTGCTTTCTACTTTCTTGAATGTGATGAATAATAGTAGTGATGTTGTGGAATTGTTTTTTCATGAATGAATAAATGGTTAGTTGATATATGTATATATATATATGGTGGAAATGTTTATATGTCTGTCTGTGAGAAATTTCAACTGATGACAGTAATATTTGAACTATTCCAAAATTCCAAAAATCTATATCTCAAAATCTAATTCGAATTTGTTGATACCATGAACTAGGAAAGTGTTTATTTTTGTATATAGTTTAAGCTAAAAATAATTGTAGACCTGTTTATTAAATGGTTTGAGATATTATGGAGTTTACAGTAGGGATGTATATATTTGGTCGATTTTTAGCATATATGAAACATCAATTCACGTATATGATCGAAATCTTTGAAAGGAGACTTGAATTTTAGGGGATGTTTGGAAATTATTAGTAAGCTAGGAAGAGAAAATTTTGAGTTTTGATATTCTACAGAGAAAAATAAATTTTTCGACCATGGGTGGTCGAGATGGTGGATCGATGGCACTGGAAGACACGCATGGTTGAGGGGGAAGGTTCCACCATGGCCGATTTTTGAATTAAGGTTTGGGTTAGGTGGGGTTCGATTTTAGGGTTTTAGGAAGGGGATCGGCAGGGTTCGAGACGCAAGCGATTTTGGAAAGGTACGGTGTACCGGACGGCGTCGCACTTGGCAAGAGGGTAGCGTGACACGGGCAGGCCCTGTGGGAAGTAGTGATGAGTGGCGCATTGCAGTGGGGTGGTAGAAGTTTGGTGAAGTATGGGAATGGGTTGTTTTGGTGATCCTGTTCGAGATCATATTTGGGTTTCGTGGTGTGATAGACTCCGGCGAGGTAGTGTTGAAGGTCAGGGAAAGGAGTGGAGTTTTCCAGAGCATCGCGGTGAGGGTGCAGGTGTCGGTATGGTTGTGCACATGAATGACGTGCACGAAGAATTGGTTAATGGGGGATTCGGCAGGAAGGTTTGTGTTCGATCAGGGTATTTTTATGTTCGCTGGTATCGATGTTCATTGGGAGACGTCGAGTTGGTCGGAGTTGTTCTCTTTGGCTCATGCTTTCGTTTGAGTAATTTGTGTGTTTTTCCTGGAAGCCAAAGTTTGAGAAGAAGAAGTTTATTTGTTGAGAATTTCGGGTTATCTGTAGGTGATTAAATTTGGGCTTTGGCCGTATTTGTGTGGAAAGTTAATTATTAAGATCAGTTGTTTTTTTTATGGCTGGTTTCGGTTGGTTAGTTTTGGGCTTGTGGGCTTGACCTGTTGGGTTTGTGCATTTATACCAAGACTTGATTTGTTTAAAAAAAATTGTTTTAAACGAAAAGTAAATCCATAACCGATTGAAATATATAACCGGGCATGTTGATTTAAAGTAAAAACAAAAATAGAAGTTCTTTAATGAAAATGATTATTTAAAGTTTTATATGAACAAAAGAATTTTTAAAATAGTCTATTTAAATTAGGTAATTAAATAAGTTATTGTATTAGCCAAGCATTTGAAAATAATTTATCAAATAATTTATTGTTAATCCTTAGGTTCTTTTGGATAAATTTGTTAAGGGTTAATTTATTTAATTATTAATTAAAGGTTAAATCAATTAATGATAGCGGTTAATTAATTGAGGATAATTAACCAATAGGATAATTTCTTGATGAAAGTGATTTAGGGAAAATTAACTAATGAAGTAAGAAGTAATTAAGGATTTATTACTTAGTATAATTAATTAAAGGGATTAATTACTCTATGTAATTAATAAATATGATTAGTTTAACTTAATTAATTGGTATGATTAATTTAAATAATCACTTGAGGATGGGATTGAGTATAATCACTTTATAAGATTTATAAAGTGTAATTACTTAGTAGAAGTAATTAGGATAAATTACTTGGTGTAATTAATCAAAAAGGATTAATAATTAAGTAAGGGGTTAATTACTTAAGTAAGTAATTAAAGAGGGGTAATTACTATTTGTGAGTAATTGGAGTTGATTAATGGATGCAATTAATTAAGGATAATCATTCATGAAATGTGATTAAGTATAATTACTTAATGGAAGTAATTAGATAATGATGATCATCTTTATGTAATTAGAGAATAATTAATCAAGGAGGATTAATTAAGATGAATGATTATGGGATGGCTAATCAATTGGGTCGAAATTAATAAATAAGCAGGACTTAAAGGTAATTGATTTAATTTAATTATGGCTAATTAGGTTTATTCGAAATGGTGTGATTGATTTATCTTGCTTATGTATGATTAAATGATAATTAAATGCCGTGAATTGATTGATACCCCTGATATGAAATGGTTCGTCATATGATGTGTTTGGGTGGGCAAAGATAATGTGGTTATTTACCAATGAGGAGTTGTTAAGTAAAGGTGCCACCTTTTGTTTAAAATTGAATTGCATTTCACTTGGATAATATGTGTTAAGATGAACTGAATTCGAAGAGACCAGAGTCGGGCATTAGTTTATACCCGAAACCACTTTGATTCTTTATAAATTAATACGTGAAATTAATAGGAGTAATGGAATGATTTAAATAAATTGTACCATATAATCTAAGTTCTAGCACTTAATTGCTTTGTGAAATAAGTGATGTCTATAACAACTTGTGAAGTTGTAAATTGATATAGGTACCCGGGTTTCATATGAGTTGTATACTTTTGTATTCCATGTTAGACGGGTTTACTCACGCTGATTTCCAGCCTGATCCGGGTGTTACTTTGATGTAATGCTCGGGTCAGACCGAGTATTACAGATTTTCAGGTAAGAACGTTCTGGAGCTCAGTAGGCGAGCTGGGTGGCAGGAACGTATGGTGTGTTTCCTCTGTATTATATTGTTGTATATCTGTGACATGATAATTGTGTATATCCAGTGTCTGTATATATGTGTAACTTTGATGTATTAAAGTTAAATCGACAGATATAGTATTCTTTTGTAAACTGTTAATATTTATTATTATATTTTATCCGCTGCGAATGTGAGATGTTGGTGTTTTTTGTTTTTCTATTTCTTCTTTCTCTTTCTTCTTTCTTCCTAACTATTTGGGATTTTCGGGTTCGAAAATTTCGGGTCGTTACAACAACAATTTAAAATTTTGCAAATCTTTTTCATAAGGTTTATTTATAAGTATAATTGGATCTGTGTTTATCTTATAGAAGATGATTTTGTGATTATATTGCCCATTGAGTGCTTTAAGAATTGTGGTCGATGCGCTTGATCAACGTTATCAATAGGAATCTCCTAAACGCTTTGATGAGGCAATTTTACACAATAAATTGACCTATATAAAGTATAAAAAAAAATTTGAAAATGATTTCATAAAGATAATTAAAATTTTGAAAGTTTTAGCTTTTCTGAAAAGAAGATTATTTGAAAGAACTTAATTTGAGACAACAGCATTGACTCGAATTTCTAGCTTCTTATGATTTCAATATTCAGTATACCCCTGGTAAGAGTAATCGAGTTGTTGATGCGCTTAGTCAAAAGCAGCAGGTTGTTGTTTCCATTATGCTAGTGAAGTGGAATATGTTGGAAGCTTTATCTCTTTGTGATATTAGAGACCGTCCTTTGGTTTCTGATTCTCCCCTGCTTTTATTTAGCATGGAAGCTTGACCCAGTTTGTTGGATCGTGTTGCCGATGCCCTGAAACAAGATCCAGATTTCTTATCTTATTCAGAGTTGTAAATCGGAATCCTGAAGTGATGATCTAAAGGATTTCGATATTGATGTTCATAGTTGTATTCGGAAGAGGAGAATGTTGATCGTGCCTAGTATTTCTAATCTTAGAAATGACATTCAAGAGGACTATCATTGTTCTAAGTGTACTATCCATCCGGGTAGTAGTATGATGTATGCTAGTATGCAACACTTATACTTTTGGGAGTGTATGAAGCATGATGGTGCAAGTTATGTAAGTCGTTGCATGACTTATTAACTTATTGAAGCAGAATACCATCGTCTTAGTGGTCTTTTGCAGCCTCTTGAGATCCCATTATGAAAATGGGATCAAATTTCTATGGACTTCGTTGATGGTCTACCTCATTTGAGGTCGGGCCATACTAATGTTTGGGTGATTGTTGACCGGTTGATCAAATCAGCCCATTTTATTCCTATCAAGTCCAATCGGACCGCTTCTTGACTTTGGTGGTAGTTGGGAAGACCAATTATCTTTTGTTGAATTTTCTTTTAACAACAGTTTTCAATCCAGTATCGGTATGTGATGTGTACATAAATGTGCATATTTTTAACAACATATTTAATCTATTTAAATTAAATAAATGATCATATTGGGTATTTTAACTTGTTTTAACCAAAATCCATATTAATTCTAAATTTTCACATATCCATCTTCATCCGGGGCAAAACGGTCATTTGTGTGCATATATTTCTTTGAGAAAAATTGATTGGAAATTTATATATATTTTTGTAGGAAAATGGTCTCAAATAGGAGTGGTTTCATGAAGGAATATGCATGCACAAAGAATATAAAGGAATGAAGATGGAAATAATTCAAAGTGAAGATCATGGAGGACCCCACCTACCCACTACCTAATTTACAAATTAAAGGCTAATGCACATGCTAAAAGAAATTTAAAGCTTCATGTACATTTAAGTGGGAGATTATTAAAGCTAATGATAACTTGGCCACCACACTTCCTCCAAGGGCACTTTGGGTACTCCCCAAAAATATGCATTAGGGTTTCTAACTTGTATAAATACCCCTTATGTTTTATGTAGCCATCTTCCTCTTAGTTAATTAGTTTTAGTTTAGAAAATAAATCAAAGCTCTCTTTCTTTCCATGGCTACTTAGCCATTTTATTTCATGTAATTTTCTTTTCTTTTATGCAATGTTAATTCTCTTTTATTTACATGCTTCTTCTCTTCTTATGTAATATTGTAGATCTACCTTTATGCAATTAGATTAGTTGTCTTTTCCATTAGCTTTCATTTTCCTTTCTTTTTGATTTAATGTTGCTTTCTACATTTGTTGATTTGATAACAAATATGAGAGCTTAATCCCTACAATTTAGGGGTAATGAAGCTCTCTAGTATGTAGATGCAACATTTTGATGTTTATGCTCTCTTTTTGTGCTTTAATGGAAACACTTGAAGTGGTTTAATGATGTTTTTTAGCTTTGAATTTGATAGTCTATGTTGTTCATAACAAATAGGCTATGCTTAAACAAACATAACACAAATTGCCTCTTCATCTAAATATGATTATGGCAAAGAAGTGAATGTTGAAATTGAAATTTGATCGCCTATATTTCTAAACAATAGTTAATAGGCTATGCTTAAAATAGATTTTTATTTCAACTTTGTTGTCATATTTCATGAGAGTTAAATGTGTATTAGTGGTTGTGTTATAGTTTGATGGTTTATATTGAGCTAATTAATAGCACAAATATACCATACTTATGATAAGCACATCAACTAATTCACTAATGACAAGAAAAGAGAGATCATAACTTCATTTTGTTGATTTATATGATCTAGAGAGTCGATTTATCTCTAAATTGTTCTTTTAACTCTCATATTTTTATCATTTTCTTTTGCTAGTTTTTGTTAGTTTCTTACATTTCTAGCTATTCACTCTCGACTTTGGTATAATTTGATTGAATAGAATTTTAAAATCATCAATTCCCTGCGGATCGACCCGTATTCGTGGCGTGCTACATTCGTACACCGTGCGCTTGCGGTTATTTTTAAAGTTAAATTCGTTCGACGGTTTTCTAAACCGATAGAATTTTCGTCGACGAACAGTATGGCTCCTTTTGAAGCTCTTAATGGAAGGCCGTGTCGATCACCATCTATTGGTTGGAATCGGGAGGAAAATTTAGTTCTCGGTCCAGATTATACCCGTGATTATTCTGAGGGGATTGTTATTATCAGACAGAGAATGAAAGAGGCTCAGATAGGCTGAGATTTATGCTGATCATCGTAGGAAGCCATTGGAATTTTCTGTTGGCAATGGCATATCCATTTATGTTTCTCTGATGAAGAGTGTGGTGCGTTTTAGTAGCTCCGGGAAATTGGGTCCTCGTTATATTGGATCGTTTCCTATTACAAAATGCATTGACCCGGTTGCTTATCGTCTCTACATATTCAGTTTTTGGGAATTCATGACGTATTTCATATATCACGGTTACGTTGATGCCTTCGAGGTTCAGATTCTGTTATTGATCCTCATATGTTGCAAGATATTGAGATCTCACCTGACTTGTCTATTGTGCAAAATCCTATTCGTGTGCTAGCTACGGAGGTGAATCGCCTTCGGAACAAAGAAGTTTCGCTCGTGAAGATTCAATGGTCCGCACACCACAAGGATTGCATTTGGGAAACTAGAGAATTCATTGAGCGTCCTTATCCCGTTTTTCTCTCCTCTTCGGGTGGGGGTGAGCATTCATATCCATCATTTCTATTTTAATCTTTGTTGAGATGAATTATTTACGTTAGTGATTGCTTCTAGTATGAAAATTGCGGGGACGCAATTTTTATAAGAGGGGGAGTCTGTAACGATCGCGATTTTATTACCGCCTTAATAAACATTCTAAAAATCTTTGTCGAACGTGATTTTTGAGTTACGGTCGGAGTAAATATATTAAATAGAAATTTTTTAAATTAAAATTGGAAAGAAAAATAAAAAAATCATACCATCAGGTACTCATTGCCTCAGCATTAGCAAGTCATTTGGTAGATACAATTTATAGTAGGAATTTAAAATACACGTGCACGGGTAGTTATGTTATTTGTACATTCTGCTTCAATGCATTATAACCACTATGTAAAACCTTTTATGGACTTTGTTTTATTTGCATTCTTTTTGGTTTGTGTTCTCTGCATTGGTCAATGCTTACATACAAACCAAGAATATGTAATCTTAATGTCATGCTTGTGCATATTCACATGGATACGTTACATGCCCACACACACACACCTTAACCGATGTATTATTTCATAATCCTTGCATTGGTTTATAATATTCACATGATGAGTTAAATAGAAAAGTTGATGATTTGTCGTCAGCTGAGTCATATTTTGAAAAAAAAAAATACAAAGCAAATTTCAAATACTGTCAGCACCAATTTTTAAATCAAATATGTAAGCACTTGCATTGCTGGCATTCACGTAGTTATGCAAAGGCATAACCAGGAAAGTGTAAAACAAAGTGTGAAAGCAAGTGTAATATACATCAGATATTATATTTTTTTGTTATCATCATTTTTGTGTGTCCTTTATATTCACTTAAGCACGTCGCATTAAATGCAAAGTGTACTAAAAAATATGGCCAGCACTCATTCTTCTTACTGATGCAAATTAAAGAAAAGAGAAATAATATTTCTCGGCAACACTTTTATTCTTCAAGTGGTGCTCTGCCGAACACTAATGGCCGAATGAGGTTCTTTCTTTCAGATCTAGGGTATTAATTGGTTTGGAAGCAATTATCTAGTGAGTTCAATACTCACATTTATATTTTATACTCTATCCCATCTTAATGTAAAATTTTGTTACCCTGATTGTTTCCAATTCCTCATTTGTATGCTTGTAATATTTTCCAATTTTCCAGACCAAAATTTGCATTTCAACATGGCCTTGCATCTGACTGTTAGTTAGCTGATGTACCAAAACAAGTAGCAAGTAACTATAAACTCGTCGCACAAGTTTATCAATTAGAATTCCACTACGCTGGAATTTTGTATTAGATAATTGTAACTATAAGTTACATTGTAAATAAATTACAACAACTGCGTTATACTCTTTTGAATAAATAGTATAACCAGAATAATGGGTAGAATGTAAAATAATGTATATAAATATACAAACAAACTAGAATTCTAACCGGATTATAAAGGAAATTCCGTCTGAGGCTTGTTGTCGCAATTTCCTTAAGAATTTTATTTCAAAATTCCCCCAAGATACAACAGACGTATTCTACTCGAGATTGTAATGAGTATATCACTCTGTGATTTAGAGTATGGTAGCAGAAGAGAAGAAGAAGATTCGGATTCTGAAAAATAAGTTAGGAAAGTGATCATTTTTCCTTCTTATTTATAGTTGCTCCGTATCTCTTCCGAACGGTCGTATCTGCACCCGTTCGCTCAAACAGTCACGTCGGTACCTCTTCGTACAATCACATCTGTTCATCCGCTCGTACTACCTGGTACTGTTTTGCCCACGCCTCTTCAGTCGAGTTGCACCCACTCGGGCCACATCTGTTCGCCCGCGTCGGCTTCAATCGGCTCGCACCTATTTGCTTCTAACGGGTCGCACCCGCTCGCTTCAGAAGTCGCACCTCCTCAGGAAACCGCATCCGCTTATGAACAGTCGCGTCCGTTCGTATATCTGGTCTTGAGCAATTCATGAGATACATGAGACATCCTATTACATGAGAATATTCCAGTTGCATTACGCTCTCATTAGTGTTTTTATGCAGTACTTCTGATGGATTAAAAGGTGTATTTACTCCTTTAATTCCAAAATTTTGAAATCTTTCAATCACTTTTTCTACATAATGTGATTGAGATAACTCAATTCCATTAGGTGTTCTTATTAATTTTATTCCCAAAATAACATCTGCAACACCCAAGTCTTTCATGTCGAAATTGTTGATCAACATTCTCTTTATGGTCCCATTTACCTGAGTATTTGGACCGAGTATTAGCATATCGTCCACATATAGACAGATCATTACATATGATTGTCCAATTTGTTTATAATAAACACATTCGCTACATTCATTTATACGAAAACCATTTCTCATCATGACACTATCAAATTTTGTGTGCCATTGCTTTGGAGCTTGTTTTAGTCCGTATAATGATTTGACTAATCTATAGACTTTATTTTCATTTCCTTTGGAAGTAAATCCCTCAGGTTGCTCCATGTAAATTTCCTCATCGAGATTTCCTTTTGAGAATGTTGTTTTTACATCCATTTGATGAATTTCTAGATTATAGATGGATGCAATTGCTATTAACATTCTTGTAGAGGTTATTCGTGTTACCGGCGAATATGTATCAAAGAAGTCTACTCCTTCTTTTTGATGATATCCTTTGGCTATTAATCTGGCTTTATACTTGTCGATAGAGCCATCTGCTTTCATTTTCTTCTTGAAAATCCATTTGCAGGCAATTGGTTTTATTCCTGGTGGAATATCAACAATTTCCCAAGTTTGTTACTTAGAATTTATTCAATCTCACTTTGAATTGCTTCTTTCCAACATGAGGATTCGGAAGATGACATTGCTTCCTTGTACGTTTGAGGTTCTTGCTCTAATACATATGTAAAAAAGTCCGAACCAAATGTTTTGGAAGTTCTAGCCCTTACGCTTCTTCTTGATTCAGCATCCTCAATTTCACGATGAGTTTCATCTTCATGTGAATCGTTTGATTCTTCCCTTGTCCTTTTGGGATATTATTTCCTTCATTCCTTTTGTCCGGAAACACATCTTCAAAGAATGAGGCATCTCTTGATTCCATGAATGTATTTACATGAATATCAGTTATATCAGACTTGAATACCAAAAATCTATAGGCACTACTATTTTAGGCTGGCCCAAGATAATAACAATCTACTGTTTTTGGTCCAAGTTTGACTTTCTTGGGAGGCGGAACTGGAACTTTTGCCAAGCACCCCCACACTTTGAGGTATTTAAAGCTTGGTTTGTGTCCTTTCCATATCTCATATGGAATTGTTCCTGTTTTATTATGAGGAACCTTATTTAATATATGATTAGATATATTTAGTGCTTCCCTCCACAAGTTTTTCGGTAGACCAGAAGTTAAAAGCATTGCATTAATCATATCTTTTAACGTCCTATTCTTTGAAAATTGTTGCCATCTCTGTTTTAGTAAGAAAAAAGAAAAATTCTTAGATGTTAGTTGGCTGGTGTACCAAAACAGATAGCAAGTAACTATAAACTCGTCGCACAAGTTTATCAATTAGAATTCCACTACGCTGGAATTCAGTATTAGATAATTGTAACTATAAGTTACGTTGTAAATAAATTACAACAACTGCGTTATACTATTTTAAATAAATAGCACAACCAGAATAACGGGTAGACTGTAGAATAATGTATATAAATATACAAACAAACTAGAATTCTAACCGGATTATAAAGGAAATTCCGTCTGAGGCTTGTCGTCACAATTTCCTTAAGAATTTTATTTCAAAATTCCCCCAAGATACAACAGACGTATTCTGCTCGAGATTGTAATGAGTACATCACTCTGTGATTTAGAGTATGGTAGCAGAAGAGAAAAAGAAGATTTGGATTCTGAAAAATAAGTTAGGAAAGTGATCAGTTTTCCGTCTTATTTATGGTTGGTTCGTATCTCTTCCGAACAGTCGTGTCTGCGCCCGTTCGCTCAAACAGTCGCGTCTGTACCTCTTCGTACAGTCACATCTGTTCATCCGCTCGTACCACCTGGTACTGTTTTTCCTACGCCTCTTCAGTCGGGTCGCACCCGCTCGCGCCACATCAGTTCGCCCGCGTCCGCTTCAATCGGATCGCACCTGTTTGCTTCTAACTGGTCGCACCCGCTCGCTTCAGAAGTCGCACCTCCTCAGCAATCGCGTCCGCTTATGAACAGTCGCGTCCGTTCGTATAGCCTGCAACTGTTAAAAAGCCCGGTCCAGTTGCAGTAAAAATACGAGTGTCGCGCGGTTTGTGTGTGGTGGAGATGCATGATCTCGCTCCTCACAACGAAGCATACATTGGGTGCCCCTAGGCCCCAACACCTACATTGAAAAGCCATATATATATATTGGAATGGCTTTGCAAATTTGGCGATGTGGGACAAGTGTATTTCATTTACACTAGGAATTCCAACATTGACTTCATACTTCGCATACGTGCATAAATGAGAGTATTAAAATGAGTGTAGACCATGTTGAATGTGCCAGAAAGTTCCTTTTTATATTTTTGTATGCGTGCAAAAAAGTGAGTTCAGGCCTAGTTTGTTTTGGTTCACGTCATTTACATACTTACAAAATTACGGCGTGCTACATTTCATTTTAGTGTATGTGGTACTTCACAAATTGCATGTCCAGACATTCCACCATTCTTGCCTCATTTTGTTACATGTGTGTAAGTATTTTTGGTGCGCAAGTAAAGTAGTATTGTTTTAAATCATGTACAGGCATCTTTCCTTTATTCATGCTCATGTACATATCTATATATAGAATCCAGCCATCCAAAGTTTGCATGAAAGGATCACACGTAAACTTTGCACTAAGTCTCCTTGTCCAGACCACAATTATGTATGAGTGAAAGACATGCGTGCATATAGCTTGTATACAGTGTGCATCCAGACTATATTTTTGTTCATGCGTTTTGGAAGTATTAAGTGCAATTCAGAAAATAGAGTAATAGGCAAATTATAATTGCACATATGGGATTACGTGCGTGTTTGAATTTGGGTGTGAGTGAAAATGATGCATGCATGTATTAGAGAAAATCATCAAAAATGCAATATGTAGTATGAATTTATTTGGTACGAGTGCTTTTGTAGTTTGGCCTGAAAATTTTTGTGTTTTATTTTTGTGCAAAAATGTTTTACAAGTGTACGCTATGACAGTGCAAATTATTTAATGAGAATATAGTGGTGCAGTCCACTATTTTAAATTATTTTGAACCGACATTTCATTTTAAAACATGTTTTGTTATCGTTATTTTTATAACGGATTTCTACGTCGGTATTATATTTTTGAAACGTGCTATTTTGATGAGATTTTTGAGAATGAATTTACGGTTGTTTTGACTTCGGAAACCATCAATTTTAAAGTGAATTTCTAAGCAGTTATCCTACAACGCTGATTTGTTATCCGTTTTTACGGTATTTTGTGATGCGCAATTTCCTCGTCGAAATTGCTATAGTTGTTGTGGTTTTAATCACGTGTTTTTCAAATCGTTTTAAAATAAAATTATTTTCAAAATTTTTACAGTTTGCGCTTTCAAAAGAATGAGGAAGCGATTTAAACGCTTCAGCAAAATTGAGGACTATGAACCCTTACTTTTACTGATTCGCTTAATTCCGGACTTGTCCGTTTGAGAACGTAAATTGTTATATTTACAAAATACACACTTTTGCACTTTCAAGGAAACGATGAAGATATTTAAGCGATTTAGCAAAAGTGCGAAGTATGGAACCAAACTTTTACTATTTCGGTTAATTTCGAACTCGTTAATTGAAACATCTGTTGTTTGATGATTTTGATGATTTTATTTGGCTTTCGAGCTACTCTGTTGGACCTTCGGGTCATTTGTTGGACCTTCGGGACATTTGATGGACCTTCGGATCAAATACCAGTACTAGACCTTCGGGTCACTCTACGGACCTTCGTGTCATCTGATGGGCGCCAAAAATTTATAGTACTTGGTAGGCTTCGGCCATCTGAGATGCACGTGCGGCGTAGCTGAAACTCGCCATCTTCTGGGATCGATCCATCTTTTATGTTGATTTTCTAGTTATCTTATTTTGATTTCTAGATTTTGTGATCGTTGATTTGTCTAGTTATCTTAATTGATTTCTAGATTTTTGTGTACTGCTGCTTTGAATTCAATTGTGAATTTGGAAGTGGATTTTAATGATGTTTAATGGGATTTCTTCCTTTAAACTATGCTGATTACTCTATTGTATAGTCTCTTCCGAGACTGTAATTTTGAGTATAGTCTCATCCGAGATTATAAATTTGCGTATTGTTGTTTTGAATTCAATTGGGAATTTAAAAGCTAATTTTGATGGAGTTTAAATTGAGATTTCTTCATTTAAACTATGGCGATTATTTATGTTGAATAGTCTCATTTGAGATTATTGATTTTGATGGTGTTCAAATCGAAATTTCTTTATTTTAACTATGTTGATTATCTATGTTGTATAATCTCATTCGAGATTATAATTATTTGCTTAAGTGATTTTATCATACACTTATTTCTGAAGTTCAAATTAGACTGATCCGTTTATTATTTTCTTTTAAATAATACTCGAGTCAGACCGAGTTATTTCAGGATATTCACTATCTCTGATTCTGTTACAGCTTCAGCTTTTGGGATTTCACTCCATCTTTTGTCTAGTCTTCGAGGTGTACTATTGGTGTTAGCTCTCATCTCGTGTATGTTGATGTATATGTATAGGTACATTGGTTCTTGTGAACCATCGAGTGTTGTAGCATGTATCCAAACTTGTCTTCCGATATATATCTGATATTTCAATTCTGATGTGATTATACAATCGGTGTTGTTGTTATTATGAGTTGTTCTGGATTTTTATAGCCACTGTAGTTTCGTTTTAGATTTGGATTGAATTTATATCTTTGGGAGTAATTTTCACAACTCCTATCGATGTAATCAATACTCATCTAAGGCATAACTTACAGATGGTCGCTTCTGACAAGCTTTATTCTTTGCAACAGCAGACGTTATTCCTCATAATAACCTTTGTTATTATGAGCATAGAGGTGGGGCGTCACAGTAACGTTTCAGATTTTCGACTTTCGAAAATCAACATTAATACGTCCACTGTATCAACTGCCGAGCAATCGAAGGCCGGAAAAACCGAATTGTTAGGGTTAAAGAAGTAGAGGTAGAAGAAGAAAGAAAGAAGAAGCAACAGAAAACAATATCAGAATCTCACAAATCACAGCGGAACAACATATAGTATATCAATGAATAATCTTTAAAACAAAGAATCTTATCTGTTATTACATTACATCACATTACATTATCAGAGTTTACAACAACAACAGCGGAAAAAATATACTATATACTGGTTAATACGCCACGCCATCCAGCTTGCCTCCAGATCTCTACAGCAACTCCTAAATTCCAGAATGACCTGATAACCTGACTCTAGGCTGTCCGTGTGGAAAATTATGGGCACCCAGGGTTTAGGAAGGGAACAATAAACTCCAGGTCAGTCATGGGACTAGTGTGAGAACTAAAACAGTTATTTATCTTTAAAACAACAACATTCCATGGCATTACGCAAAATAAATCATTTTTGATATTATTATTAGTGCATAGTGTAGAAAACATTTCAAAAATATAATAGTAACCCTAGTCAGCATGGGCATTAAGCACTTATGCCAATTATAGCTACCATGATCAATAGCAGGTTACCGCCACATTCTATGGAAGGTTATACAACTAAAACCGTACAGGGTACGTATTGTTTCTTTGGATTTGCCCACCAATGATCGGCTAAGGAACTTCCCATACCGAAATGGAACGCCTATGGAAGGACGCCCGCGAGTACCTAACTGGATCTCTGCTAAACAAGGTCGACGCTACCTCACGCTATACAACTGTGACTAGGTAACTAACACACTGACGCTACCTCACGCTATATAGTTGTGACTAGGTAACGAACACACTAACGCTACCTCACGCTATACAGCTGTGACTAGGTAACTAACACACTGACGCTACCTCACGTTATACAGCTGTGACTAGGTAACTAACACACAAGCTATGACATCCCCCGATCGTTACCGACCTTTATCCGAGGATCCTCAACCACAAAGTAGTAAATATGTAGTAACCACATAGGTTCGATATTTGGGCTCTATACCATGATATCAACTTCTATCCAGAAGGAAATGAACATACTCTAGGGGCGCTACCCCTAAAAACCTTGCCGCAACATTCCTGTTTCGACCATTTCCGGGTTGTGAGGCTCGACGAAGTCTCGTCCAGAAAGCTATGCTTTTTCACAAAGCCATGCTTCGATCAACAAATGATCAGTAAAACTTCGTATGCCACATTACCAAATTGGGAATGTACCACTAGTAACCATCAACTACATAACCTTTGAGCTCGTACGTCTCAGAGAAGGGTGTTAACCTAAGAGAATAAATCCTCCGCCATCAACAGAAATGTATTTGATAGAAACCAGCTTTACATCTCAAAATGTAACGTCAGACATACATTCATACAAGTCTGTTCCGGGTTCGAACAAAACCGAAGGCACTTCCGAAGAAGCCCTTGCAATTCGGGTATTCACAATACCAATCGGACTTCCCATCACTTAGGGAATCTCTATACCGGAGCCATGATGTAGAACAAATCGACAGGTCATCCTATCATTCTCGCAAATACCCGGTCTTCACCACCGGTCTTCAATGCTATCCATATACGTCGTATCACTATTCGGAATGGGTTATATGACACAAAGGTCCTCCCCCGGCTAAACCGAATAACGAGCATAATATTTTAAAAATAAGTGTAGCATTCAAATTCAAGAAAATCACAACAATTTTTTCCACTTCGATCTTTTAAATAAAAGATTCATCATAATCACAAAGGTTCGATGTGCTTTTCGGATATCCACTTGGAATCCGACCCTCGGTCGCATCAAAATTCAAATGCCATTTAAAGGCAAATATTGATAGTCGGTTATTTAACTATTAATCAATATTCACAACAATTTTCAGGTTTAAATAATTTTCCCAATTATTTATTTTCAAAATATCTTCGCAAGATATATTTTCACACTTCAACCCTTTGAAACAAATTTCAAATCACTTTTCAATCCTTTGAAAACAAATTTCAAATTATTTCCCTACACGGGATATATTCACAAATATTTCTTCATTTTCATTTCAAAATGAATCATTTAAATCAATCAAATAAATCCTTACCGATTTATTTTAATTTTACGTTCCAAATCCGAAATTTTATTTCCACACTTCCAAAATAAATCAATGTTTACTTTTAAACAAATCTCCCATTCCATTATAAATTCCATGATGAATTTAAATTTCAAAATATCCACTGATATACGATTTTCAAATCGATTTCAAATATGCATTTTCAATTTATACCTAAAAGATATAATCTCAAAACGTTCACTTCATATTGGAAAACATTCCCATACTTATTTATAATAAGTAATTCACCAATCTATTTATTTTCAACATTTGCAAAATATTTAATATACTTAAATCACAATTAAGTATATATTTTATTCTTTAAGGAAAACATCATCTTGACACATTTATTTGAGTCAAAACGAATGTTGCCTGAAACATCGTTACGACAACCCAAAATCACTAGCATATGGATTCGAAATTGAGATAGATGTATAAATCCCAATACCATATAAAACATTTTCTTTCGAAAATCATTTACTATAACAACAGCGTTATAGTCCACCATTTCCTTCTATTTCTCGAAAACGTCTATTTCAACAATGAATGTTGAAATCTATGGTTTCGATACTTAATACATTTTAAAACACCTTTAAATTGTTTTGATTTTATTTAGAATATCACTTTCCCAAAGCATTTCTTTAGTATATTATTCACTGTCCAAAATCGTGAATATACTTCGTTAACCAAATTCAACATTTCTACACATTTTATTTCAAGGATTATCCACTGTCCAAAATCGTGGATATATCTCCTTTAATAATCTATAATAATTGACTTATCAAAATAAGTCGATTTCGGATTTATAAAACAACGTTTATAAATTAATATTTATATATTTTATAAAACTTCAACTTATAAAAATCCCTTAATTAACAAATTCTATTTATATTTCATTTAAATGCCAAAATCCAATTTATAAGGTAATTACTTATAAATCTTTTATTTTACAAAAATCATTTCATTTTGTAACTTCACAATTTATAAATCTATAAATTTCATTCGCTTATGAAATCCATTTATACTTCCTTTTTTAACACTTATAAAAGTTCGTTTTATGATTCCAATATTTTTAATTTATAAATATCAATTTTATAAATCCTTTACATAAAGCGTTTATAATAATTCAAAAATCCCACTTTAAACCATTTTACAAATTAATCAGCTACTTATTTCAAAAGAATCGCATTTCGGTTATATTTCACAAAAATCATAATTTTTATAACATAAAAATTATAACGTTTATTTATTTAAAATGAATCAGTTCCAAAATTCAAATAAAACGTATATTTTCAAATACCACTTGAAAATCCTTTTAAACTCGAAATCATTACTTTAACATTTTTTTTAAACTCCAAAATAGGCCAATGCTGCAACAGCAACAATATATCAACGACGGCATCCAAACGTCACATATCAATATGATAACAGAATATATCACAAATATCTGTAAATAAATCAATACTGTTGAGAAATCCAGTTGGATCCCTCCAACCTGTTTCCCTATATCCGCAGATGTTAGCACAATACCAACCCCGTTTCAAGACGGGATATCGCGGTACATGGGTTTATAAAATATTATCCGCTATTGTGCGGCGCAATAGGGTCTCATCCGCTATATAATGCGGGAAAATCAACTCCAAGTACATATATAATGCCAATTCCACTTCGAGGTGGAATATCACGGTATATGTTTTTAATAAATAACTTCCGCTTAATATACGGCGTATATGGTCTATTTCAATACAATAGATAATAATTCATCATCCAAGCATACAATCAACACAATCAAGCAATTTTAAATCTAACTATTTAAAATTTAAATCAAAACTAATTCGATTGAGTAAGAAGTTCTCGCCTTGCTTTCAATAGCAGTTTCAGCGTTTTATTTTGAATAAAATTAAACGTGCATTTAATTTTACCCAAAATTTTCACTAGCTCCAATCAATTCCAATCCCGCTCCATCGTGTAGTGTTCGACAATACGAACCGACGCAATTTGTTTCGTCCAAAACAGACCTCGTATGACAAAGTTACAACATTTTAAAGTTTGAACGAATTATAATATAATTCAATTTAAAATTTCTTTTATATTTTATACCCTATAATAATCCAGGCCGTTGATTTCAAACTTCATCAAATCAGGCTGTGCCCTGATGCTTCTTCCTCATCGTGAAATTCGAACGTAAGAACCCATTCGAGCCGCCCCCAAACCCTAGATGACGCGGCCTATTCGAGCACCTTCACAACGATCATCTAGCGCCATTCAAGAGCACTCGATCGTCTCTACTCTCGCCTATGAGCATGTCGAGCTCTCCCCTAGGTGGCACTCGAAAATGCTGGGCTGGAAACCAGAGGGGTCAGTCGACCGAACCCTAAAACAGAAAGTGCTTATGCACTTGGAAGCAGGTCGGTCGACCGGACCAGAGGGGTCGGTCGGCCGAACCTGTTTCCAGCCTCTTCCCTGCCTATAACAAATGAGGTTCAATCTTGACCAAATTGCATTTTCTCGAGCAACGACGCTAAGGGATTATGCCAATCGACTACCCGGCCCTATATGCTCCTCGATGCATCACCAAAAACAAGTTCTAACATCAAAGTTAGGATTTTTAACGAATTAAACTCAAAACACTAAAAATTGGAATATAAACCAATTCAATCCAATCCCAAAGCAAATGCACACGAATAAGTGTTAGGAATTCATACCTAACATTCGAAGATAATTCATAGACTTAGATGTGAGATTAAAAATCTCACCTTTGAACCCAAACGAATGAAGAAGAAGCTACGAAGCAATGGCAAGAACAAGCACTCTTCAATTCCAACTCTACAAGCTTGAATCTAAGCTTAAAGGAGAAACATTTCCTAAACTAGGTTTAGGAAATTTCTGAAATCAAAGAGAGAATGAGTTGGAGAAGATGAAGGAGATGCTTACCAATGGGTTCTCTTTGAATTTGGAGCAAGAACTTGAGCTAGGAGATGGATTTGCAAAGGAAGCTAGGGCTTGGAGTTTTAATTCTTTTTCTCTTCCACCATTGTTGAAAGCTTGAAGAGTTAGGAATTAGAAATGAAGTAATGAAGAGTTGGAGTGGGTTGGAACTGAGTTAGTAAGTGGGTTCAGCCCAAAACAAAGCCCAAAGCAAAACGTAGCAAAATTCAACTTTCTCCAAACATATCGAAGCTTATACTCAAAAAGGTCGCAAATGGCATTTTGAAGTCAATGGGGTGGTCTCGAGTCCTAATTCGACCGTATTCAAAAAGTAGATTTTCGGACTAAAATCCGACTAATGATAAAATATTTAAATAAAATATTTAAATATAAAATCGATAAATATGCGGGTTGTTACATCCCCCGGTCGTTACCGACCTTTATCCGTGGATCCTCAACCACAAAGCAACAACCACAAAGTAGTAAATATGTAGTAACCACATAGGTTCGATATCTGGGCTCTATACCATGATATCACCTTTTATCCAGAAGGAAATGAACATACACTAGGGGCGCTATCTCTAAAAACCTTGCCGCAACATTCCTGTTTCGACCATTTTCGGGTTGTGAGGCTTGACGAAGTCTCGTCCACAAAGCTACGCTTTTTCACAAAGCCATGCTTCCATCAACAAATGATCAGCAACACTTCGTACGCCATATTACCAAATTGGGAATGTATCACTAGTAACCATCAACTACATAACCTCTGAGCTTGTACGTCTCAGAGAAGGGTGTTAAGCTAAGAGAATAAATCCTCCGCCTTCAATAGAAATGTATTTGATAGAAACCAGCTTTACATCTCAAAATGTAACGTTACATCCATACAAGTCTGTTCCGGGTTCGAACAAAACCG
Source organism: Allium cepa (assembly GCA_030765085.1). NCBI lineage: Eukaryota > Viridiplantae > Streptophyta > Magnoliopsida > Asparagales > Amaryllidaceae > Allium > Allium cepa. Next base: position 769,563,929 of record CM060937.1, on the reverse strand, counting down.
AAGGCACTTCCGAAGAAGCCCTTGCAATTCGGGTATTCACAATACCAATCGGACTTCCCATCACTTAGGGAATCTCTATACTGGAGCCATGATGCATAGAAAATCGACAGGTCATCCTATCATTCTCGCAAATACCTGGTCTTCACCACCGGTCTTCAATGCTATCCATATATGTCGTATCACTATTCGGAATGGGTTATATGACACAAAGGTCCTCCCCCGGCTAAACCGAATAACGAGCGCAATATTTTAAAATAAGTGTAGCATTCAAATTCAAGCAAATCACAACAATTTTTCCACTTCGATCTTTTAAATAAAAGATTCATCACAATCACAAAGGTTCGATGTGGTTTTCGGATATCCACTTGGAATCCATCCCCCAGTCGCATCGAAATTCAAACGCCATTTAAAGGAAAATATTGATAGTCGCTTATTTAACTATCAATCAATATTCACTACAATTTTCAGGTTAAAACATGTTAACTCAGCTTTTTCAGCAAGGCCGTGACATCAAAAATCGACCGAGAAGCCAATGATAGTTCATCTCGAAGGATGGTCGATTTAACCTCCCAATAAAGCAAGTTCTGTTAAATGAATTTTCAGATAAGATCCCCTACGGAGGGGGGGGTCCAGAGGGGGTGCCAACCCCCCAAGGTGGGGGTGCGGGGGCAACGCCACCGCCTACGGTGTTCGACCTGACCGGTCAGGTCGCAGGGGTCCAGGGGGCAGCGCCCCCGGCAGGGTGCGGGGCAGCGCCCCGACCAAAACGGTATACGACTTAAAGAATGAAGCGACCTATCTTCTATTCGAGGCCAGCAACCTAACAACTCAATAAGTGGCGACTCAAGTGGTGGCACCGACTTAAGGAGTTAAAGGGTCAACCGACTTAACGAGATAAGCGGGTGCCGACCTAGTAACATAGCATGGAATGCCGACCTAAGGCCTGATTGGATGCCGACCTAAAGGTGCTACCGACCTAAGGCATGAAGGGATGCCGGTCTAATGAGGCTATGCCGACCTAAGGAGAGTTCCGACCTAGTATGGAAGCCGACCTAGTACTTTACAAGGTCTACGACCTAAGGCAGCTACCGATCTAGTGCCTTAGAAGGATAACCGATCTAACGAGTTAGAAGAGGTACCGATAAAACGCTCAGAAGGGGGGTTCCGACCCAGCATGTATGCTGACCTATTTACTCGAACTAATGGCCGACCTAAATGCTAAAAGTAAAGTGGTTCATACTTATCTCGGCAACGACCTAGAGCTTAACCTATCTCAGCCCCGACCTAGGACTTCAACCTAAAACCGGAGACCTCGCATTAGAAAAGGAAAGTAACCTGCGACCTAGCCTAACCCGGAGCTGACCTACGACCCAATTTTAGACCGGTCTAAAGTTGCGACCTAACTCCGAGCAGAGCCTATAAATACGCAACCACCTATAACATTGAGGGGACTTTTGGGCCATCACTTTCTTGAAGAGAACGACACCCTGCCACTTCTGAATTCAAGCAATACAACGAACTCCGAGAAAGGATCTACATCATTCATCATGAATTCAAGAGATTGCTTTTCATCGAAGTTTGAGCTATTCGTCAAAATGTGTTGTAATCGAAGTGTTTTGTAAAGAATTGTAATCAAATCAGTAATAAAGGAGATAAAGTGGATGTAGGCTTGATTATAAGCTGAACCACTATAAATATTGTGTCTTTTACTGCTTTTCTGCTAGTTTTATGCTTGTTTCTAATTCCCGTACGAACGGGTGGTGCTTTCACAATCACATCCTATACACCAGGGTGTTAGCGTTCAAATTTTAGCGTTAACATTTTGGTGCTTTCACTGAGAATTGAACTCAGGAATACTTTCACCATTGCTTCGCGAAAGTTTGTTGAAAGAATCTCTCTAAAGACCAGAAGTTTATTGGAAATAATGGCTCCTGGGAGAAAGCGAAGTTCCGCAAGATCCGATAATGTGAATACCGCTACCTCTCCTCCTTTAAGTCAAGCAGCTCCAACTGCTGGAGTTACACGAGCAGAATTGGACGCCGTAGTTTTGGGATTGAATCAGCAATTGAATGCTCAGAATGCGCAGTTGGAAGCCCAGAATGCCCAGAATGCCTTGATTATGGATAGGTTAAACGCCCTACTTGAGGAAAATCACCAACGACAGGATAATGAAACAATCTATGCTGAAGATGCCCGTGACCCCCAAGAGAAAGGTATTCCTCAAAAAGCAGACAACGCCACTGCAAGGGGACCTTCCCAAGCTGAAGGTTCAAGGCCGCAACCAACTTTTCGCGAATATTCGCCCAGGCAAACTTCCGAAAGAAGAGCGGACGCAGACGTCTGCCCTGCAAGACCTCTGAACGATGAGGAGTACCTATCAGGGATGGTTCGCTCGATTATGAAAGAAAGCATGCAAAAGCAAGAGGATGAAAAGGATTGGGGATTTGCCCCGAGTAAGACACCGTTCACCGAAAAAATCTTAAAGGCAGAGTTTCCCAAGAAATTTGTACCTCCTACAATCCCAGCTTATCGAGGGACAAGTGACCCTAACCAATTCCTGTACAAGTACGATTGGCATATGACCGGGGCAAGAGCAACAGATGAGATCAAGTGCCGTTACTTTCCGGTATACTTAGAGGGAGTGGCCTTACTTTGGTTCACAAAGCTGCTAGTTAGATCCGTGGATCAATTCTCTGACTTAACACGAAAGTTCAAGGATCAGTTCAGGTTATATGCTACAAAAGCCAAGGATATAATGTCTCTCTCTAGTCTAGAACAAAACCCCAGAGAATCTACCAGATCATTCTTAAATCGTTTCAATATAGCCCTAGCTGAAGTCGAGAACGCAGAGCCAAGGATGGTTTTGACTTATCTAATGCGGGCTATCGATAAATCAAGTGAATTCGGTAAATGGCTAAAAATGAAGGAGCCAAACTCACTTGAGAAATTCTATAAGAAGGCTGATGAATTTATGCGTTTGGAAAGCTTTCCTGCGACATCAAGAGCAATCGAGGCCGAAATTTTGAATGTCGGTGTTACTTCTGATAAAAGAGAATCTAGAGGACAGAAGAGGAAGAACGATGGTGGAAAAAAGCAGAGAGACTTGAAGAAAGCTCGCCGCTTTAAACCTTCAGACTTTACTCTCTTAACTGATACTCTGGAGAACATCTTTCTCGCAACCAAGGATGCTTTTGATTATCCTAAGCCACCTGAGTTGAAGGTTGGGAAAAATGCTATGCATAATGGGAGGTTCTGTCAGTTCCACAACCAACCTGGTCATGACACCAACGAATGTCGTCATTTAAGGAATTTGATTGAAGAACTATTGAGACAGAATAAACTCCAGCAATATGTCAAAAGAGACAGGAATGACCCATCCTCATCCACTCAGGGGAGCCCCTCACCCGGCAGGCAGGAATCATGATAGGATGGAATGATACGCTCATGCTCTAAGAAAAGCCCCGAAGGGAGAGAATGTTCCTGTTCTCGCACCGGAGATTCGATCACGAGAAGTTTGGGACAGCATGGACTTGCATCCATGTTTTACTTTAAAGCTTTGTTACAAATTTGTAAAAGAATAATGGATTTATCATTCTCGTATTAAAAGTCATTGTAAAAACATTGCAAATGAAATATAAGAACTATAAATCTTGTGTTTTCTATTACTATAAAAGACCTGTTTCATTTCGATATGCCAAATATCTTGAATATATTGCTAAATTGTCGATTTAATATTGCAGGCAATCAAAGCAAAGCTCACCTATTCAACACATCACGAAGCTAAGCGATTCCCATAAATCATTCAGCAAACAAATGAGGAAGCCAGAAAAGTTCCAAATTCAATTCCGGCATAAGAAGTGTTCCTTACAAATAGTCGATTCCACCAAAGGGGCACCTTCCTAACGTGAAGGTTTCAGGCCCTTGCTAACCAACAAAGATCGTTTGTGCAAACAGACATCTAGTTGAATAGTTTGGGTCTGCCCTGTGGATTCACTTAATAATGTAGAGCACTTCTCTGGAAAAGGAATGAATAACTGTCAAAGAAAAGAACATGGGCTTGGAAATGACGGCAAGGAATCGCTAAAAAGCAAATGGTGAAAAGATATCGGCAAGCAGACAGAAAACACACAAGCCCTCTTCGGAGGCACAAGTCCTCCAATGAGGCACACTTCCCAAGTTTGAAGTGCAAACTAAAGTCCTCCAATGAGGAACACTTCCCAAGTTTGAAGTGCAAACTAAAGTCCTCCAATGAGGCACACTTCCCAAGTTTGAAGTGCAAACTCAAGTCCTCCAATGAGGCACGCTTCCCATGTTTGAAGCGAAAACTAAAAGTCCTCCAATGAGGCACACTTCCCAAGTTTGAAGTGCAAACTCAAGTCCTCCAATGAGGCACGCTTCCCATGTTTGAAGCGAAAACTAAAAGTCCTCCAATGAGGCACACTTCCCAAGTTTGAAGTGCAAACTAAAGTCCTCCAATGAGGCACACTTCCCAAGTTTGAAGTGCAAACTCAAGTCCTCCAATGAGGCACGCTTCCCATGTTTGAAGCGAAAACTAAAAGTCCTCCAATGAGGCACACTTCCCAAGTTTGAAGTGCAAACTAAAGTCCTCCAATGAGGCACACTTCCCAAGTTTGAAGTGCAAACTCAAGTCCTCCAATGAGGCACGCTTCCCATGTTTGAAGCGAAAACTAAAAGTCCTCCAATGAGGCACACTTCCCAAGTTTGAAGTGCAAACTCAAGTCCTCCAATGAGGCACGCTTCCCATGTTTGAAGCGAAAACTAAAAGTCCTCCAATGAGGCACACTTCCCAAGTTTGAAGTGCAAACTAAAGTCCTCCAATGAGGCACACTTCCCAAGTTTGAAGTGCAAACTCAAGTCCTCCAATGAGGCACGCTTCCCATGTTTGAAGCGAAAACTAAAAGTCCTCCAATGAGGCACACTTCCCAAGTTTGAAGTGCAAACTCAAGTCCTCCAATGAGGCACGCTTCCCATGTTTGAAGCGAAAACTAAAAGTCCTCCAATGAGGCACACTTCCCAAGTTTGAAGTGCAAACTAAAGTCCTCCAATGAGGCACACTTCCCAAGTTTGAAGTGCAAACTCAAGTCCTCCAATGAGGCACGCTTCCCATGTTTGAAGCGAAAACTAAAAGTCCTCCAATGAGGCACACTTCCCAAGTTTGAAGTGCAAAACTAAAGTCCTCCAATAAGGCACGCTTCCCATGTTTGAAGCTTAAACTAAAGCCCTACTCAAAGGCACAACCCTTCAGAGGATAAAGACCTCTTCGGGGGCACATTTCACCGGAGCTGAAGTGCAATCTCTGTGGAGGCCCATTCCTCCAAAGTTGAAATGTCAAATCAAAGCCCTCCAACGAGGCGCAAAAAAAAAAAAAAAAAAAAAAAAAAGGAAGAAGAAAAGGCTTCTCCAATACAAGGCGCACTCTACCAGAGCAAGAATAATATTTCCTCAAAAATGGAAAATTATTCTCTAAAGAAAGAGTGCATGCCTTCTCAAAATGGAAGAGTTATTCTCTAAAGTAAGAGTACAAGTCTTCTCAAAACAGAAGAATTGTCCTCCAAAATCTCCGCAAAAATGGAGAATATTACAATAAGCTGTGGTATAGGGACAATAAAATATCGCTATATTAGTCAAAGCAATACCCAAGAAAAAGACCACAAGCTCACCGCGGTATTATGCAAAGAAAATGAAAAACTTATATGAAAATGAGCAATAATTGCATTCTCAAATACAGACAAAATTCTGTACAAGTGGGAAGAATCATCTAATTCCATACTATAAAAAATTTTCATACACTTGCAGGTCTCCTAGATGCAAGTTCCTCTGCGGAAGCTGGGGCACCTGAAGTCGCTGCTTGAAAATCAGGGGCGTCATAAGGCCAAGTCAATCAAAAGAGGGAAAAAGTCCGAATTAAGTGCAAAAATTCGTCTTTCAGCAGAAATTTAACACTCCTCTCTTTAACCGCCACAGCACTTAGTCTTTTAAAAATTGACTTATGACTGAAATATTCGGAAAGAGAAGGGAATGATACAAAGTAAAGAACGAAATTAGCACTCAACAACTCGAATTCTGAAAATCTCAGAGGTGAAAAAATCCAGCTTGCTCCACTAATTCTTCTTATCAAGAAGACATTCTACATAAAGAACTGAGTATTCGAAAATAAAGGTGCACGTTTCCTAAAAGCGTGTGAAGTGTTGTGCAAAGCTACTTGAATGACAAGCTAATAAAGTAATACTCGAAATAATACTGGTTGGCAAATATCTCAGTTCAGAAAAATTCGAGGCTTGTAAGTGCAGTATCAATGCAAATAGCAGTTATAACTGTGTAAATTTTTTGTTGATACTTCATTCAAGATAGTTGATTCGCAACACTTCATCAAATCCATACTAATTTACTTACCGTAAAATATTAGTTCCTTGATCTAATCCATCACTCGATATGGGCAATCAGTGATGAGTATATTCGCCCCATTTTTCCGCAAATGTTGCATTTAATAGGTTGTTAAAATAATCTATAAAGAGATACAACAAGTTCTGGTCAAGTTCAAAAGGCTTCAGGACAAAACAAAGTAAAGTTGCCTAAGTACAAGCACAGCAGCTCAATAAAGCACGAGTTAAGAAGAATCGAAGCACACGACCTAGTCCCTAGGCGTATACTTCGAGGGGCAAGTGTTAACTCAGCTTTTTCAGCAAGGCCGTGACATCAAAAATCGACCGAGAAGCCAATGATAGTTCATCTCGAAGGATGGTCGATTTAACCTCCCAATAAAGCAAGTTCTGTTAAATGAATTTTCAGATAAGATCCCCTACGGAGGGGGGGGTCCAGAGGGGGTGCCAACCCCCCAAGGTGGGGGTGCGGGGGCAACGCCACCCCCTACGGTGTTCGACCTGACCGGTCAGGTCGCAGGGGTCCAGGGGGCAGCGCCCCCGGCAGGGTGCGGGGCAGCGCCCCGACCAAAACGGTATACGACTTAAAGAATGAAGCGACCTATCTTCTATTCGAGGCCAGCAACCTAACAACTCAATAAGTGGCGACTCAAGTGGTGGCACCGACTTAAGGAGTTAAAGGGTCAACCGACTTAACGAGATAAGCGGGTGCCGACCTAGTAACATAGCATGGAATGCCGACCTAAGGCCTGATTGGATGCCGACCTAAAGGTGCTACCGACCTAAGGCATGAAGGGATGCCGGTCTAATGAGGCTATGCCGACCTAAGGAGAGTTCCGACCTAGTATGGAAGCCGACCTAGTACTTTACAAGGTCTACGACCTAAGGCAGCTACCGATCTAGTGCCTTAGAAGGATAACCGATCTAACGAGTTAGAAGAGGTACCGATAAAACGCTCAGAAGGGGGGTTCCGACCCAGCATGTATGCTGACCTATTTACTCGAACTAATGGCCGACCTAAATGCTAAAAGTAAAGTGGTTCATACTTATCTCGGCAACGACCTAGAGCTTAACCTATCTCAGCCCCGACCTAGGACTTCAACCTAAAACCGGAGACCTCGCATTAGAAAAGGAAAGTAACCTGCGACCTAGCCTAACCCGGAGCTGACCTACGACCCAATTTTAGACCGGTCTAAAGTTGCGACCTAACTCCGAGCAGAGCCTATAAATACGCAACCACCTATAACATTGAGGGGACTTTTGGGCCATCACTTTCTTGAAGAGAACGACACCCTGCCACTTCTGAATTCAAGCAATACAACGAACTCCGAGAAAGGATCTACATCATTCATCATGAATTCAAGAGATTGCTTTTCATCGAAGTTTGAGCTATTCGTCAAAATGTGTTGTAATCGAAGTGTTTTGTAAAGAATTGTAATCAAATCAGTAATAAAGGAGATAAAGTGGATGTAGGCTTGATTATAAGCTGAACCACTATAAATATTGTGTCTTTTACTGCTTTTCTGCTAGTTTTATGCTTGTTTCTAATTCCCGTACGAACGGGTGGTGCTTTCACAATCACATCCTATACACCAGGGTGTTAGCGTTCAAATTTTAGCGTTAACAAAACAATTTTCCCAATTATTTATTTTCAAAATATCTTCGTAAGATATATTTTCACATTCAACCCTTTGAAACAAATTTCAAATCACTTTTCAATCCTTTGAAAACAAATTTCAAATCATTTCCCTACACAGGATATATTCATAAATATTTCTTCATTTTCATTTCAAAATGAATCATTTAAATCAATCAAATATATCCTTACCGATTTATTTTAATTTTACGTTCCAAATCCGTAAATTTATTTCCACGCTTCAAAAATAAATTAATGTATATTTTTGAACAAATCTCCCTTTACTTTATAAATTCCATGATGAATTTAAATTTCAAAATATCCACTGACATACGATTTTCAAATCGATTTCAAATATGCATTTTCAATTTATCTCTAAAAGATATAATCTCAAAACATTCACTTCATATTGGAAATCATTCCCATACTTATTTAATAATAAGTATTCACCAATCTATTTATTTTCCACATTTGGAAAATATGCAATATACTTAAATCACAATTAAGTATATATTTTATTCTTTAAGGAAAACATTCTCTTGACACGTTTATTTAAGTCAAAACGAATGTTGTGTAAAATATCGTTACGACAACCAAAAATCACTAGCATAGGGATTCGAAGTTAAGATAGATGTATAAATCCCTATACCATATAAAACATTTTCTTTTGAATCATTTACTATAACAACAGTGTTATAGTCTATCATTTCCTTCTATTTCTCGAAAACGTCTATTTCAACAATGAATGTCGAAATCTATGGTTTCGATACTTAATACATTTTAAAACACTTTTAAATCGTTTTAATTCTATTTAGAATATCACTTTCCCAAAACATTTCTTTAATATATTATTCACTATCGAAAATCGTGAATATACTTCGTTAACCAAATTCAACATTTCTACACGTTTTATTTAAAGGATTATCCACTGTCCAAAATCGTGGATATATCTCCTTTAATAATCTATAATAATTGACTTATCAAAATAAGTCGATTTCGGATTTATAAAACAACGTTTATAAATTCATATTTATATATTTTATAAAAACTTCAACTTACAAAAATCCCTCAATAAAAAAATTCTATTTATATCTCATTTAAGTGTCAAAATCCAATTTATAAGGTTATTACTTATAAATCTTTTATTTTACAAAAATCATTTCATTTTGTAACTTCACAATTTATAAATCTATAAATTTCATTCACTTATGAAATCCATTTATACTTCTTTTTTTAACACTTATAAAAACTCATTTTATGATATCAAAATTTTTAATTTATAAATATCAATTTTATAAATCCTTTATATAAACCGTTTATAATAATTCAAAAATCCCAATTTAAACCATTTTACGAATTAATCAGCTACTTATTTCAAAAGAATCACATTTCGGTTATATTTCACAAAAAACATTATTTTTATTACATAAACTTATAACGTTTATTTATTTAAAATGAATCAATTTCAAAATTCAAATAAAACGTATATTTTCCAATATCACTTGAAAATCCTTTTAAACTCGAAATCATTACTTTAAAAATTTTTTAAAACTCCAAAAATAGGCCAATGCTGCAACAGCAACAATATATCAACCACGGCATCCAAACATCATATATCAATATGATAACAGAATATATCACAAATATCTGTAAATAAATCAATGCTGTTGAGGAATCCAGTTGGATCCCTCCAACCTGTTTCCCTACATCCACAGATGTTAGCATGATACCAATCCCGTTTCAAGACGGGATATCGCGGTACATGGGTTTTATAAAATATTATCCGCTATTATGCGGCGCAATAGGGTCTCATCCGCTATAATGTAGGAAAATCAACTCGAAGTACATATGCAATACCAATTCCACTTCAAGGTGGAATATCGCGGTATATGTTTTTAATAAATAACCTCCGCTTAATATATGGCGCATAGGGTCTATTCCAATACAATAGATAATAATTCGTCATCCAAGCATGCAATCAACACAATCAAGAAATTTTAAATCTAACTATTTAAAATTTAAATCGAAACTAATTCGATTGAGTGAGAAGTTCTCACCTTGCTTTCAATGGCGGTTTAAACGTTTTATTTTGAATAAAATTAAATGCGCGTTTAATTTTACCCAAAATTTTCACTATCTCCAATTAATTCCAATCTAGCTCCATCGCGTAGTGTTCGACAATATGAACCCGACGCAATTCGTTTCGTCCAAAACGGACCTCGTATGACAAAGTTACAGCATTTTAAAGTTTGAACGAATTATAATATAATTAAATTTACAATTTTCTTTTGTATTTTATACCCTATAATCACCCAGGCCGTTGATTTCAAGCTTCATCAAATCTGGTCGTGCCCTGATGCTTCTTCCTTATCGTGAAATTCGAACGTAAGAACCCATTCGAGCCGCCCCCAAACCCTAGTTGATGCGGCCTATTCGAGCACCGTCACAACGATCAGCTAGTGCTATTCAACAGCACTTGATCGCCTATGAGCACGTCGAGCTTGGCCCTAGGTAGACCTCAGAAATCGTGCACGAACGACCGACCCTTGAGTAAAGATTGCCGTCGATCCACCGCTTCTTTTTCGATCATAACCGTTGGAATTAAAGATCTCTTCGTCCTCTATAATGTTGTAGTTGATCATTTTTAAAATGATGTATGGATTGGAAGAAAATCGAAGAGGAACGAAATGAATTTTAGGCCACTAATAATTAGGTCCGGCTGAAGAAAGAATGAGGGTTTGGTTTGCAAACGTGAAAATAAGGGGCCTTATATAGAAAATTCTCAAAATACTATTCTCCAAAATTTTCCGAACTCCAAACGAAGCGTGCCGGCTGACGTTCCTAGGGTTTAACCCACGTTCCGGACACAATGGAACATGTTTCGGAAGCTAATTTGATCGTATGTGCGAGTTACAGAAATAAACGATCAAATTTAAATTAAATCGGTTAAACTAATTTCTATGTGTTTTGGCTTGCCCTGGACAAACCGTAGATCTGATTGACATGAAATTCGAAATCTTGCAATAATATAACATTACGGATCTGATGAAACTAGTTTCATCAAAATCCGAGACTGTTTGAAAAATGGCTATTTTCACTCATCAATTAAATATTTTCACAAATTAACTTTTAATTCAATTTTAAAAGTTCTATAACATCATTATAACTCCAATATGATTTAATACTATTAACAAATCATTTTTAATCACATTAAACCCAATTTCCAATTATTTCTGTAATTTGAAATATTAAATTATCAATTTAATTGTCCAATTAAATCTAGATATTCGAAATAAAATTTATTTGACTTACTTGTTAATATTTAAATTCAATTAAATATATGAATTTCAAATGACAGAAATTCTGGGTCGTTACATTATTAGTTCACTAATTAGGGCACGACTAGTTAGATTATCAAATCTCATTCTTCTTATCCTCTTACATTATTTTATTTTATTTATAGAATTAGATGTCCTAAATAATGTTAATAAATGTTAGGGGTGTTACAAGTATTATATCACCCTCCACCTAGTTAGAAGTTGAAGAAGTGAAGCCAAAATCCTATGGAAGCTTTGGCCGTGAGCTAAAAGGAGGAGAGGAGGAGAGAATAAGCAAGGAAAGGAGAAGGAAGAAGGTGGTTGCAAGGTGGATGCGAACTTGGGTGCTTGGATCTTGGTTGTCGTTGGATCAAAGGTGAGTTAACACACCTCTTTGAATAGAAAATATAACACATATATGTTGTGTTTAAGTTATTGGGTTGTTATTGACATTGTTGAAAACATTTGGTTTGATTCTTGTTTTGCAAACAAGAATCATAAGTGATCCATATGAATGAACTAAGAATGGACTCATATGACTTGCGACAAGACCTCGGAACAAAGCATATAGGTTATAGATGAACTTTGATTTAGATCGGACTCGGATTTAAAAGTGCACTTATAGTGATATTCGTAACAGATGCACTTAGATATTGCCGTGTTTTTGGTTAATTCTATGGAATTTTTTAGAGAGATCCTTGTGTTTTCTCAAAATACATATAATTATATATATATATATATGCTTGTTTCTATTAAAAGCTTTGAAAGAAAAAAAATAAGATGGCGAAAACTTCACTTTGCAAAACTGCCCTGTTTAGCCTTGACTTTTGGAATTTAAAAGTTTGAAAAGAAATTTAAACATAAGTTTTTCGGTTCATTCTTTTTACAAATATTTACTAACTCGTGTTAAAGTATTTCAAAAGTAGTTTAAGAACTATAAATTTTAAATAATTAGTTGTGAATTTTTAAAAAAAGGGTTTTATAATAAAAAATTATTTTTTCAAGTTTTTAAAGAAATTGTAAAGTTGTTATTTTCAAGTAATATTTTGAGAAAATATTTTAAAATCTATTATAAGTATTATAAAGTATTTTTAAAGCTTTTTTAATTATATATTTATTTTTTAAATATGTTGACTATTTTATATCTTATGTAATAAAATATGTTTTTGCTTCTTTATTTGCGTATCAAGTTTTGGTAAATAAATTACTATATATATATATATATCATTTTTAAATAGGTTTTAAAATTATAAACAAAAGGTTTAAAAAGCGGTTAGTAATTGCTTCATGGCTAAATGGTTAATTGTTCAATTAACTGTATGATAATTATGCTTAACACTAAAAGCCGATGAAGTAAGACATATCTATTTATAAGAGTTAAGATTGATGTTCGAGTAGGAATGGAGCAATAGAGCTCCAACCTTTTGGCTTCCCTCTTGATCGAGGAGTAGTAAGTTGGAAAATGTCGAAAACGTGTTAATCGTGTTGATTTCTTACTTGTTTATGGAAATTATTAACACTATACCTAACATTAGAAGCCGACGAGGTAGACTTATCTAACCTTCTAGGCAAGGCTTTGGCTAACTTACCTAACTTTACTCTTAAACGAGGAATAGTTAAGTTAGAATGTCAGAAACGAGTTAAGCGTACGAATATTGATTTTATAAGTAATTGTTTTGACTAGATAATCGATCAGTCGATTATCGAATTTGATCAAATATGACTTAGTAAGTTATCGAAAGGATTTGCTATTTCATATCAATGAGAACCCGTAGGTAGGAGCATTGGTACGAAACATCTCTTGTTTTTTTCTTATTTCTGAAAGAATTGTAATTGAGTTTACTAGAAATACATCAAATTATTTTTGGAAGGACCAGGATCGGTAAATGTTTTACTTGTCGAATACCACTTCAAAACTAGCATATGAATTATATGTTTTGGAAGCGATTATGAAGTGAAATGTTATTGAGTTGAACCGTCAATCGTAAGTTTAAGTCTAAGGAGAGGTTGGGTTAACATTTCAAATGATGCTACCATATGGGACTATCTATCTTGAGGAATATTCCAAAAGAGAGGACAGCATTAGCATTCGTTAGAAGACTTATGTGGAAATCTATGCGGAGATTCAAGATCTACTCAAGATGCTCGAATTCACATGGTGATTAATAAATAATCTGTTCGAGATAATGGAATCTGTGACGACCTGCTTTTTTTGGATGCTTTAAGCAGACACACATGCCGACTCAAACCATACAAAGACACAGATTGTTATTGGGGCAAATATGAAAAGGAGAAAGAAATAAAACAAATACAGAATCTCGCTGCGGAATGACAAAATATAATAATCAAATAACAGTTCATGAAGTTGTTTACAAAACATTTGATTATACTTATACAACACAGAATCAGGGTTACACACATATCAGAGATAAATAAATGATAAAGCGGCAGAACAGTATGATGTAGTGGAGTAATATAGTAAATAATAATACAATCTTCGTCTTCGTCCTCCAGAAACAGGTCTTCAAATCCCGAAATGCTTAGGTTGACCCAAGCGAATTAAAAAGACAAACACTCGAGTCAGAACTAAAAGATCTTATAAGAGAAAATCACGGTAAATATACCTGTGACAGCGCCAGAGATGTTTACGAGGTTTGACATATCCTATACAGTGTCTACGTGAGTGCAGTAACTCAAGAGATGCTCGGGGTTCACATCTCCTAAGGATCCGTTAATCTATCTATTATGTAGTACGATATACTATTATAATAGTGTCTATAGAAAAGTAAAAGTACTAAAATAGCATTAAGGCGTTATCCATATCCCCCTTAACATATTTTTATATATTCCCATAGTCTATACAGTACCGTAATTCCTCCGTAAACTGGAGGGGTATTAGAGGGCACTCCCATAGGTATGGTAAAAAAACAAACTTGCAGAAGGCGCGTTAGGGCATGTGAACATTACATACGAGGAAATGCCATGCTAGATATACCATTTGCGGATCCGGACTGGTGGTAACGCATAGCAGCTACTACCGCCCTCCTCGGAACACACTCCCAAATCAAAAATCAAGGGGTGGCCACCAAACAATCACAAAATCAGAATATAATATCGAAGAAGTGTGTCTGAAAGGAGGAATAACCTCACTTGTCCCGGCATGGCTGCTAATTTTAGTCACATCAATGCTGGCTCACGGAGTCAGGATTACGTCACACCTTATACAGGAATCGTTCACCAAACCATCTTACTTTATTTTTGGAATGTCCACAAGGTACACAGTTGTTAAAGTGGTTTTCGATATTGGCAGAGAGTATGACAATATCTGATCTCGGTCTCTTTAACAACCAATTGCTTATTACACACCGGATGGTTCTTTTACATTTCAAAAGTCAATTCACAACTGATATAAAAAATATCATATTCTCAAAACCATAAATTTTTCGAAATCATATTCACTTTGAAATCATATTCACTTTGAAATCATAGTTTGGAATTATATTACCTTTCAAAAAATCATAATTTCTTCCATAGTCATATTTCCAAAATAGGGTAAGGTAAATAAAACCTTGCTTCAAAATCAACGTTTTCAATATATTCTCTTTTAAAACAAAGCATTGAATTTAAACACTTCCACTTTACTTAGTCTGGAAATATAGAAATAGTTTAAATAATTATAAATAGTTAAAATAGTTATACATAGTTTAATTATAGGTAAAAAATACTTTTAAACTGATTTAAGATAGTTAAATTGATTTAAATTAGATTAATTATAATTAAAATAAATTAAATGGCTTTTAAATAAATTAATTATATTTAAATAAATTAAAATGGTTTAGAACAGATCAAAATAATTTTGTATAGTTAATATTAGTTAAATAGTTTAATAAATTTGAATAATCTGAATAATTAGAAATTTTAAAATAATTTATTCTTTTAAAATAGTTTATATTAAAATATAAGTTTTGAATTTATATACAATTAAGCTATTCATTTCATTTCAACACATTTAGACCAATTTCAATTTCCAAATCAACAAACCAAATTTTCCTTTTCAACATAAACTTGATTTCCCAAAAATATTTCAATTTATATAAATCAAATTTAACTCCAAAGCATCATTTAATTCCATTCAAAAATTATGGATTTTAAAATCATTCAATTTAACCAATCCGGTGTCCGTATATAATTCTTTACCCTATGGTCAAGTGATACCGATATTTATCATTTCAATCCACAATTTGAAATTTTACGATTATATATCATTTCAAACCGCAATCCCGAATAAATATAAAACTTCATAAAATCGCTCGAGTCTATCATTTCAACCCATAACGATTTTCAAATAATAATGTTTAAAGGAACTTGCAGAGTGATAACAGTATATGTGTGTGTGTGTGTATATATATAAATTAACATAACATTGAATCATCCAATACCAACAATCGACATCCATCATAATTATCATCCAAATTAACCACATAAATATCAGTAATTAACTAATTTGCAATCAGGTATTGAAGTGGCAATTTAATTTCAAAAATAAATTAAATAACAATTTGATTCGAAAGGATACAAATTAATGGGGATGGTAATTTAAATACATCAAACAGTCATAAATAATTTCCTAATCACATCATAAATTAATTTAACAAACATAAGAAATTTGAGAAGTTGTAAGTGAGTTGAAACACTCGCCTTTAATTTTAGCCCATAAGAATCCAAACAGATGTGCAAAACTCAACAAACTCCAAATTCAACTAAATCAATTTCATGTTGTCCAGAATTTAAATATGAATTCAACAGTAGAAATCACGCGTGAATCAAAGTTTATACGTAAAAGATATTCATGTTATACGAAATATTATTAAAATAAAAATTAGTATGCATTAAAAATATATATAAATAAACAAATTTTAATACATACATTTTCTCAAGACGAGGCTTTAGGAAAAGATTGAAGAACAACTAAGATGAGGAGAGAAAGTGTACGAAAAATGAAAAAAAAACATGTTTTATAAAAGATCGCTTTTGGATTTGCAAGAATAAGAGCTTTTGAATAAAAGGTGTTAAGAGAAACAAAATGTGAAAGAAGAAATAAGCTGTAGATTATTTATCAGTAGGAAATAAAGGTGGAGGGACAAAAATAAATGTCGCGTTTTATTTTTAAAGCTTCAGGCATTAATAATGCATAGGGAAATGTGCGTAGGAATGGAAAAGTTTGCAAACGAAGTAAAATTTTGTATACGCGAAAATGAGGTGGCAAGAATTAAATACAACCTAAAAGTCTAGGCTCGGGTATTAAACAGAAGGAGAAATAAACAGATCAAGTATTAATAATAAGTTAACTATTTTAAAACATTCATGCAACAATTAATATTAAAAGAAATGAAGGGACCATGTACATCGCACAACCTTTCGAAATTCAATTTTTTGAAATGTAACCAAATTAACTTCATTAGCTCAAATAATATTCAAATTTGTACACATTTAGGTTTTTATCTACGCACAATAAAATATTATACTTACCTTAAAAATGAAAACGTTCAATTTTTTTCTCAAAATGATATTTTATTTCCATTAAAACACCCTTTTTGTTTAACAAAAAACGTGCATTTCTTTTATTAAACCTACTAATTGCAATCAACGTTTTCTATCTTTTAATTGAAACATTTGAATCACATTAATTGCAGTTACTTACGAAGTTAAATTTTTTAAAACAGACAACTAAAATGGATGAAAATATAGAACAATTATTTATTTAAACACGGTTATAAATTTGTTTTTATACACAAGAGTAACAAATAGATTATTTTCCTATTCTTGTAATCAGTCTATAAGCTAAAACACAGTTCAAATAAACATATATTTCTTTCTTTAAAATCAATCTTTCTATTCTTTATTTTAATGAAATTAAACCTACATTCACAAATGAAACATTCATTTTATTTGATGTAAATGTTCTTTTCATTGAATCAAAACTTTCTTTATATTTTCACAAAACATAAGCTGCTTTTAATTGCACCTATTACAATTAGTATTCTCCCTCCTATTAATTGAAAATTTTCTGTAACAACCCGGGATTTTTGTGACAATAAATTATCGTCGAATGATGATTTAATTGGGTCGCTAATTTATGTTGGGGTTTTTAAATCAGTTGTAAATCCTTTGAAAATTTGTTAAGTATTGTTGAGCTTTGTAAATTTGCCTCGGCCCATTTATTCTTGGTGCCAAATTAACTTGAGTTAATACCCGATTCCATCTCTATTTTCATTCACTTCATAGAAACCCTAAAACAAAGCAATCGAACGAAAATGGCGGCCTCATGTCCTTTTTCTTCGAAAAACCCTAACCAAAACATATAACACAAAAATGGCTGCTTCGTTAGTTCGTGTTCATCCCTCTTTTCGAAAATCAGGGCGTTGCTGCCAATTTCTGGTGCTCGTTCGACCTTTTACAATTAGGGTTTTTGCAAATCCGAAGACGTCGAATTCGTGCTCTTCAAAAACAAAGGTGAGTGAAACTTTCACTCACATCTGATTCGAGTTCTATGATTCTTCTGTTTTATTCGCATAATTTCATTGTTGTTTAATATGGCTTCAATTGATTTTTAAGTCTCGAGATGCTTGAATTATCTTGGCTATTCAATTTTGTTTCTGCTATGATTACGTGATAATGTTTCGATGATTGATGCTTCTCTGTACATTTACATTTTTACTTGAGTTTACTTGGATTTGTACTGATACACTCACTTGTATCTCGCTGTCTTATGATTCTGGCTATTATGTCCTTGACTCGTTTTGAATTGGTCATTGATTTTGACCTCTGTGACTTCGGCCACTTGTTCGGGTTCATGTAAAATTGCACTTGATAAATTTGAAACTTCTTTTGCTAGATTTTGTTGGTGACTTCGGCCTTATACATTGTTTGCATATCTGTGCACATTGCTACCTTGGTCATCTCTGTTGGTATACATTTGCTCGACCACTCATGTCTGCATTTGCTCGATCCAATTGCACAGTTGTGGGGACTTGATATTATCATTTCAATGTCGCCAATGTTTCATGATCACTGGCGTCAAATAATGTTCAGTAGTCGACCATTTCACTTTACTGGTCTTGCAACACTTTTATACACACTGTTGCTTTATGCTGCATTTATAGTTTGATTGAGTCCACGATGTCACTAGGACTAACGAGGCGGTGGTTACAGACCTGCATTTAGATCTCGAGTCATGTTGACATTACTGGTTTTAGGTGCAGTTTGTACTTTACGCACTGTTGTATACTTTGTCTTGGTCTTGAGCATTGCCTCTATTTTCACTGCGTATGTGTTGGGTTACTGATGCATTCTAGAGTACATATTGGTTCGCATTGTTTCGACCATGTCACTATTGAGTTCGTCAGTTGCCATATCATGTGTATTTTGGTCATCTGTTTGGTTGGTATAGTTGCTTTAAGTCACTGATTTTGGCAACTGGTTTTATTTTATGCATGCAGTCCTTTGTGTTTGACCTATAAGCAGTTTTGAGTTCAAAGCTTGTAAGCTCCATTGCACTATGTCATTTCACTGATGCATGATTATATGCATACATGCATTCTTGTACTTGTATTGCGTGATGTCTTGAATTTGTTCGCTGTGTTCAGAGTGTTGCTTCTAGTACTTGATTTGAACTATAGCTACACTGTGTCGAGTTGTACACGGGCTTGTTTCCCGACCTGTGTCATATATGTAGGCACTACCTGTGTATGTTTCATATGCATTCTTGTAGTTACTGCTTTGGTTTGCATTTTATGTTGATGTCACCTGACTTCGACATCTTTTGGCACCTGACTACTTGCGGCAATGAGTTGGTGAAAATATATTTTGATGAGAATTTAAATTGAATATGCATGCATTTTATGTGAGGCCTGGGTTCCAACGTTTGTTTCTTGTAACGTGTACTTTGTGAAGAAACTTGAAGTTTTCTTGCTTCACTTTGGTGTCTGCAGTTTTAATTGTTACAGTTTTGCCCTTGTGCACTAATGTTTGCAGTCATGTTGAATTTGAGGACTTTTATGATGTATTGAGTTTGCTAGTGCATATGTTTGATTTTGAAGAATTTGAGCTGTTAGCATGCTCCCCTGTGACCTTCATGTATTTCTTTTACAGCCAGTTACCTCTGGTTTGAGTTTTCCTCGTCTTGGAGTTTCAGACCCATGTCCATCGTACACAGTTTGGTCTGATGCTCCAGTTACCACATCTTGTAGTGTGATAATCATGGATGTTGCACTTTGTAATTGCACTCTGGTTCATTATGCAGTGTCACTCCCCATGTAATTATAGTTGCATTTTTGGATTGTACTGTTTTGCGCTCGAGTACTTATATCACTTGATGGCATTTGGATGTTCACATGTACACCTTGTGCCTATCATTTTGCTACTGTTTGATACACCTGCCTTTGTGCACTTGGACATTCGAGTTGAGTTGTTTGCAGTTGTGTTGAGTAATGATAGCCGTGACTTGACCTCGGAAATTTCGATTTGCTGGTAAAATTGGAGTCGTGAGGACATCGTAAGCTATTATGGCAAGGCAGTGCACGCGTGCGTGTACTGCAGCCACACAGTATTGATTTTGTGATATCTCAATTGATTGAATTGTTTTGTTTATTCAAATTCAATATTTTGAAATTTCATTTGATTTTGGTTCGTTGATCTTTTGGGTATATCATCACTGTAGTGGCAAGACGGTGCACGCAAGCGTGTACTGCAGCCACATGGTATGGTTTTTATTGATATTCTATTTTGCTTTTGGATTTATTGATCTTTTGCATATTCCATATGCTGTAGTGGCGAGGCAGTACACGCGTGCATGTACTGCAGCCCTACCCATATTGTTATTTCAATTGATATTTCAATTGTTTGACCTGTTTCGTTTATTCAATTCAATATGATTTAATTTGTATTTTGATTGGTTTAATTTGATAATTTTGTTGTTAATTGCCGATTAGGCAATTTCGATGTTTTCCAAATTATCTTCATTGATATTCTTTTTACTTATCTTTGATGATGATTTGAATCTGTTGATTGTTGTTTAACACAGTTACGTGTTATATTTACCGTTATCCGATCTCCTTGTTAAAGGATCGGATAGACGAGATTTATTGTGACTGACTCGTGTATTATTTTCTTTTGAATTTAATACTCGGGTCAGACCAAGTATTTACAGGTTGTTGATATCTTACTTTGGGTTGCTGCTTGAGCTATGAAGTCACTTCATATCTTTTGGAGTAGTCGTCGTCATTTATAGTAATCGGTTTATTTGTATAGGAAGATATTTATTCATGTATATTATATAAGATAAGGTACTTGTATATGTAACTTCCAGAGTTGACAGTTGTAGTTGTATCATATGTACTGTATCACATGTATTGTAACTGACGTCAGTTATTATATATATGAGACTTTTGTTTTATCTGCGTTCCGCATTTATATCATCTGTGTTAGTATTATATCTGTTGTCCTAAACTATTATGAAACATTGTAGTTCGTTTTATACTGGAATTGGGTATGTCGATGGGAGTAAATAAATAAGAGATGAAAAGTAAAAATATATACCACTCCTATCGAAAAAACCAATACTAGTGTAAGGCCTAACTATGGATGGCCGCTCCTATCCAGCCTTATTCTTCGTGATAACAGATAGTATTTCCTTAATACTCTTTGTTATTGTGAGCATAGAGGTGGGGCGTCACATTTTCGATTCAATTAATTTCAGTTGATTAAGTTTCAAAATGGACTAAATGAATGTAATAAGAAGTAGAACAATTATTTCATATCAATTAAATATATTAATATTAAATTAATTAATTGCCTTTTCATTCAATATTTATAAACTAACCAATTCATCCTTTTTAATCACTTGGACTTTTACCATGACTTAATAAAGGTTTATATGACAATTCAATGTTGGTTATAACACTAATTATAGTGTTCAATTTCCATGTAATCAAATCTAATTTATTAAAATTAAATTTCAATTAATTGCTTTAATTTGATTTTTCAACCTTTATACTCAATCCATTATTACTTAATTAACCGAGTTAATAGTTGTTTGTCTTCCATTACATTAGTATGCTCCAATTTCCATCTTTAATTGTATCAACTACTATATTTCCCTTATATTGAAACTTTATCAAATGTACACATTAATTAAAATTTAAAGTCCCAATTAATTATTTCAGCTTCATTCTTTTGTTAACACAATTATTACTTTATGAATACATTTACATTTCTATTTATTTCATTACATTCACACTTCTCTTTATTGTATTAATTATCATTAATGTAACATTTAATTGCATTTATTTGAAATTGATAGTTAAATTGGTAAAAACACCAATTGTCGCCATTATATATTCTATAAAATTTGTAATTTAATTCTCTACAAACAATTATCACAACAACTCTCATTACACTACACTTATTCCATTTCCATCCATTTCACATTATTTTATTAATAAATCAACCTTTAAATTATTAATTACCTTTTATATCCCGCTATAAATCAATGCACGTATTTAAAATTTATACTCCCAATTTATTTATTCATCTTGATTTCATTCTTTTTATCAAATCCATTATTGCTCTATGAATAAAATTTACATTATTACCAAATATTACCTAAATTTACATTAACATGATACTTAATTACATTTATTGCAATTGATTTAAAATTTAATATAATACGCTAATTAAATAGGAACATATATTAATCGTTACTATTGACCTTAAATCAGACTTATAAATTCATTATTTACACACAAATGTTACAGTTTTATATAATATTGATTTTGTTCAATTACCAATAACTATATTATTACTTCATTAGTTAATGAAATATTTACATTTGTTTTCTTACATTTCAATTTATAACCAAGTATAACATTTACATTATTTCACTTATTGGAATTACATTCAAGTTATTAATAATTAGCTTACATTTATATTGTTGCAATGCATTCTAGTTACTATTTTCATTAACAATTCACTAATTTTATTTCCTTCAATATTAAATTACCAAAATCTTATTAAATTAACAAATTTAATTATTGAAAATTTACGAGTTGTTACAGAATCCATTTGGGATTCATGTTTTGCTCGAGTAATGAAGACTAGATTAAGAGATGCCGAATGCAGCCTCGACATCGAAAATTACTAAACTAGAGATTGGATGCATGGCCAAAGGGAACGTAGCATCTTAGCAATTCCAAGGGTGCATGCGACTCCATCTTGTATTACTTACGAACATGCATGTAGGAGTGATGCATTCTGAACCACAAGTGTTTTTGACATGGGCCACTTATGTATTTCATGTAGTACATTCCCTAGAAATGTACTTTTACTCAAAAGGTATCTTTGATCTTTGTTTAAGAATTCGAATTCGGCTTGATTAGAGGAGATCTTCATGGAAAATCCATTGTGCAAATGCACCTTAGCAATATTGATTGTAAACCTATTATTGTTGTGGTGTTCACACAGCAGCTATTTGATATGATTTATGTGCTATACATTAGACATTGTCTATCATATCATTATTTGTTAAACTTAATGAATGGTTGATTTCATTTGAGGGGAAAACCATTTCTATAATCCTTACTATCTCAATGGTTACTATTACTACTTTCATTTCTTGATGTTCTCACGTTGGTTTACCAGACTGATCCAGGTGTTATTTTCTTACAATGCTTAGGTCAACCTATGTATATTTAGCTTTGGACGCTTTGGAGCTTATGGAGAAGAGCTGGATGATTACATACCTAGTATTCTTAATTCCGTTGCATTTTTGTATCATATATATCAGCATTGTTAGGACATATAGTTATAATTGTCCACGCTAACGATAGTATTTAGGTTTTAGTAATTTTGAAATTTTTTATATTCAAAGTGACCCTTTTATTGTTCCTTTGATATTATATATTATCGTTCCATTGTAAGATTCTGATGTTGTGCTCTCTCTTCCTTGTTCTATAATTTTTTTACCATAACTATCTGTCTTTTCAACACTAGGGTATTCGGCAAAAAAATAGCATGGATGCATTAGTTTCAACATCCATCGGACAAAAAGATGGGTCATTACACTGTTAACGCTAAAAATTGAATGCTAACACCCCGGTGTATGTAGAGGTTAAGTGAAAGCACCCCCCGTGAACACGAGAATTAGAAACAAGTAGGAAAGTCACAGAGAAAGCAGTAAAAGACAACAATTTTATAGTGGTTCGGCTTCAGGTTAAGCCTACGTCCACTTTAATCCTCTTTATTACTAAACCAATTACAACTTTACAACAATTTTCAATTACAATACTGATGAGACAAACAACTAGAACTCCGGTGTAGAAGAATTCTTTGAATCCATGTTGATTGTGTTAGATTTCCTCTTGAAGTTAGTTGAGATGCCTTTCGTGTTTGAAGTGTCGAGTGAGTCGAGAATTCAGCAGAGTATCGGCGTTCCTTGAATGAACCAAAAAGCCCCCTTTCAGTTAGAATAAGTGGGGTATTTATAGGAGATTTCTGGACTAGGTCGTAGGTCGCGAGCGACCTTGGATGGGTCGTAGGTCGCCAGCGACCTAGGGGATGTGGTTTACGACTTAATAAGGTCATACTAGGTCATCTGAGCGAGTTAGTAGGTAGTAGAGACCTATGGGAGGTCGGTCCTGAAGTAGCTTAAGTCGTCCATGACCTAGTGAAGCCCCTTTTCAACCAGGCATTGGCTGTCAGCGACTTAGCACTTAAAGCATAAATGTTATATCGGCTTGCTTAGGTCGCAAGCGACCTAATGAGAAATAGAGAGTATACATGCGGCTTTGATCTCGAGCTCGCTAGGTCACTTCCTTTTTTGGCTCGCTAGGCCGTTGGATACTTAAGTCGCTAGGTCGCACTCTTCCTTAAGTCGTACATTCTTCAGATAGTTAAACTCATTAGCTCGCTGAGTGGCTTAACTCGTTTAGTACTTTAGGTCGTTAGGTCGCTGCCATATCTAGCTCGTTACATTGCTGATTCGTGAAAAAGAGGAGTTAACACTTGCCCCTCGAAGCATATGCCTAGGAGGTCGTATGCTTCGATATAACTCTGCTAGGTCGTAAGCGACTCAAGAAGATTGCTAACTCGCGCACCCAATCATCTTCTTCCTTTGTCTCCTTTATAAACTATAAGTCGCTTTGTTCCCCTCACTTTATTACCTATCCCTTTACCGCCATTGTTGTCATTCAAGCTCAGAAGCTAATCGCAAAATCTCCTCCTTTTCATCCCCAATTGTTGATTCCAACCGCAAACGAAGGTAATTCCGATCATCTATTCGTCACGTTCACCACCGATTCCTCCATGATCATTTCAATACAATTTTCGCCGCCATGTTGTAAGATTATGTCCTGATTCGCCTTCCGATTAATTTTGAATCGTTGGCGATTGCTTTAAAAAGGGAATCAGCCTAGGGTTTCATGGAGTTATCCTGGTGAGTGTAAAGTTTTTAGAATCGATCAGGGGTTTTTGAGGAAGTTTTGGGTGTTTGGAGGAGACAAGGAGCTGGTTATCGGGTTAATAGGTTTTAGGCTTTGCTGTGATACTTCGGTGAGGTAAGGGAGACGAATACGTGCCATCATGCAAGTGGAGAATAAGACTTAGGATTTCTTGATGGAAGAAAGCTTGGCATATTCCTGAAATACTCTCAGAGCGACCTAATGAGTCAGACGACCTAAGGGCCTTGCGACTTATGATGCATGACCCGTTACTTTAGACGAATCATCCTCTTTAACGACCTACCTCTAGGTCGCATCATGGCTTGGGCGAGCTAACCTTTGCAACACAACCTTTAAGTCGCAGACGAGCTAACACTTAGACACTTGCTGTGGCTTAACTTCCTGGGACTTGAGCATTTAGGTCGTGAGAGTGTCTGAACAACCTAATACCTAACCAAATTTGCATTGCCTTGCCTTTCCCTGAAGTTCTATGCCTTGAACTCTTTGACTTGAACAATGCGACCTAAGAAAGTTCGCCTTGGCCATTTGCAAAGCTTTGATAGAACTTAACTGAATTTCCAACTTGAACAGCTAGAATGAACTGCTTGAACTCGTCGTACTCTTTTACAGATTATATTAACTTTAATGCTATTAACCTGCTAAATACAAAATTTGCAGAAAATAGGACGAATATACTGCCATTGGCAGCCCACATCGAATGACAGATTAGTCGATAAAAGATAATCAACTTAAAGAAATTATATGAAATGCTGTGAATCAATAAACTCAAGTGAAGTATTAAAGCAATGCTGAATTAATCAACCAAAGCTAATCTGTTTGCTTCAACACTGTACTTGAACTTAAAACAACAAGCCTTGAAGCTTTTTAACTGACAACTATTAACTAGTTTAATTTCAGTTATATTTTCTCGTTATTTTATTAGTTCTGCACAACACTTCACACATTTAGGAAACGTGCACCTTCACATTTGTATATCCAGTTCCTTGTGTAGAATGTCTTCTCAAGAAGAAATAATCGAGCAATCCGAAGGAGTCTTCCCGATAGCCGACCCATTGGATGATCCTCCGGAGAGAACTCCAACTACCCTGAGTCAGCGAGCATTCAACTTATTACGAATTCAATTTGGGATTGCCGAAGCGGATGCTATACTTCCTGGCCTAAATGATACTGCTGATAGGCCACCTCTCGGTTTTGTCGCCGTCAACCGTCAGATGTGCCTTTGTGGTGCCATTCCCCCTTTCAATGAATTTCTTCATCAACTCCTTTTCCGGCTAACCATCTCTCCCTTTCAACTACATCTCAATGGCTACGCCATCCTGATGGGATTGTGTGTTTTATTCAGGAGGACACTTAACCGTCTTCCGAGCTTCGAAGAAATTTGCTACTTATGCACATTCGCAAAGAATAAAGACCACCCCTCCATTATACTCGTGAGAAGTGCTAGAAATCGTAAACTTATCACGGATCTTTCCGAAAGTGCTCACGATTTTCTGAATCAATTCTTCTTCGTCCGCTACCCCCTAGGGTTTTATGCCATCTGTAGAAAAGGAAGTAAGATTGCTCATCCCCGTTCTTTCCGTTTCAGCTTTTCAAGATCCAAATTGCTAAGTGCTAACTTCGTTCTTTTCTTTTACAGCACTTCCTCCTCCCTCTAGAAATCCCAGTCACAAGACGACTTTTGATAGATTAAGTGTCATGCCGG
The DNA here is from genome assembly GCA_030765085.1 of Allium cepa. NCBI lineage: Eukaryota > Viridiplantae > Streptophyta > Magnoliopsida > Asparagales > Amaryllidaceae > Allium > Allium cepa. Next base: position 769,537,359 of record CM060937.1, on the reverse strand, counting down.
TTGAAGAAAGAAGTATTAAGTTTTCGCTGAAAGATGAACTTCTGCACGAATACAGGATTTTGCACCCTTCTCTTCCACTCAACCTCATGAAGTCCCCGACTCTCCAGTAGAGGCATCGGATGCCCCAGTTTCCGTTGGAGAACCTATGCCGAAAGAACCTAAAGCCGAGGCTTCCTTTGTAAAGTGTTCTACTTAAGCTGATGTTGCGGGATCATCCGGCAAACATGCACTTTCCCCGGCCATCGAAGAAGAGGAGCCTCCTCAATAATCCGGGAACTCTGATGACGAAGGAGCTAAGAGAACAAGTCTCGCTAGGCACAGCGGTGATGATACTTTTGAGGGGTTGAGCGACCTGATGATTACTTCTCAGGAGCTTTTTAAAGATGATCCTAACACTGCTAAAGTTACTTCTTCAGCAGTTGAAGCGACATCCGTTCTGCAACAAACTCCATCAGCCCAAGAGTTGACACTGGCTACTAAATCCATCATCACCACCCAGGAGTGGTTCGTGATTCGACGCACGTAGTTTGCACATTACACACACTTAGGACTTTTCAGCACTTATATGCATTCAACTCAACTTTTCAGCACTTATATGCATTCAACTCTCTTACTTTCAACATTTCTGAGTTTATCTTTCCTTCATTTTCGGATTCTCCAATGGGAAGAAGTGGCTCCTACTACGACGATTTCTTGCGTTATGGGAAGCGCGGTGCTTATGACCCTAGGAGGTATCTTCCTGCCTCTTGGGAAACTGACGAAGAAAGAGCTGCAAGGAAGGCTCGTGAAAGGCGCGCCTATAAAGAACGCCACGAAAGACGAGATGCACGACATGATTCCTCCCAGAGGGAAGATGATTCTCATAAACAGAAATCCCATGATGATAAAGGGAAAAGCCACATCCCTGAAGATGCGAGTAAAAGGGCCAAACATGGCGAAAAGCCGGCGTCCGAACTTCCTGAAAGGCCCGCTGCTCCTGTACCTTCTCAATCTCCTACCCTTACTCGTACTGATATTCAAACAATTATCGGCAGGCCCTCATATCAGGTTGGACAAGGCTGGGCCACTCTTCAAAGACGGTTTCCGCATTGGTGCTTGAAGGGAGTGCGCTTTGACCTTGATTTGGTCCCGATTGACAAGCAGGCTATGCTGCGCAATCTTGATGCTGTGAAACTTGATATCGAGAGAATGTCTAGCTGGCAGAACCTTGTTGACGAGCTTCAGAGAGTAAATCGCACGAATCTTGAGGCCATGCTAACAATGGAAAACTACAAATCTGAATGGCAGAAAACTCTTGAGCATCATGACGTGGAAATGAGGAGCATAGCCACTTATAATGAGAAGCTTTAACCAGAAGTTGAAAAACTTAAGGAAGAGCTCGCCACTTCTTCCACTTCCTACTCTCAAAGGGAGGGAGTGCTTCAAAAACAAGTAAGAGATGCTCATGCGGCGCAGAGAGATGTTGAAGCCAAATTTGAAGCGCAGCAGCAAGCTGTAGAAAACTACTGGGCTGATGTTGCTCAACTTCGAGAGAAAACCAACGCCCGGAACTTGGAGATTGAACTGCTCAAAACTCGACTTTCTGAAGTTGAGAAGGAGCGTGACGAAGCTGTTGCCGGCAAAGCTGCAGTCGAAGAATCTCATATGGCAACTAAAGCTGAAGTCAGCTCCACTCTATTCGAGTTTTACATCCATAGCGTTCAGGGGCGTGGTAGCCTTAAGTTTTTGGGGCCGGCATATGAAATCACTTTGGCCAAAGTGTGGGAGGCCATACTTGATATGTTTGGAGGAGCCGAATATGCCAAAGTAGATTTAATGGCGCATTATCTAGATGATGATGCATGTGCCGCTCTTGTAAGGGGAAAGGAGCAACTTGCCAAAGAGAGAGCTGAAACGACAGAAGGAGAAAATTTAGGAAAGACCATCTCAACAGACCCAGTTCTACCTTCAGTTTCGGCCGATATCGATATTGCCAGCTCCACTTCCCATTCTCCTCCTCCTGCTAAAGCCATTATTGAAAGTGTCTCTACCCACACTGGAGATGAGACTCAAGAAAGTGCTGAAGCGTAGGACTTCGAAGTTGATATAGTAAAGTCTGCTTCTCCAGGTAACCTCAACGTTGATCTCGCTCAAGTGGACTGCTTGTTCGCTTCGACCGAGTTAGATGAGCTTCTTACTTATTTCTTAAGCATCGATGAGCCATTATCCCCTCTTTTTATGAGGAATACTGACTTTAACTTTTCTTCTCCTGTAGAGAAAGCACCAAGTATTGCTCAGCCTTCCCCTCTTCCAATTGTTTCCTCTCCGCCTCTTCAGGTTACTCTCCCTTCCGTTTCTCATCCAGGGTCACAAGAGGAGCAGATAGAAGCTCTTCAAGGCTTGGATGACCCAGTTGTTTCTCAAGAACAGAAGGCCAAAGAACCTTAAGAAGGCGAGAGAACTCCGGGGAAGACTGCTTTTGATGACATAACATTATCCACTCTTTTCTCTCCGGGCAGTGAATCTTCTTCTAAGAAGAGGGGGAAACACGGAGTCTCAAAGAAAAGGTGAGAAGCTTCTGCTGGCGAGGAAAAAACAGAAGAACGTCCAATTGCGTCTCTTCCTCTTTCTTCCCCTACTCTCACAAGCCGGCCCCAAAAAATTGATCATTCGGCCGGGCATAGGCTCGAAAGGTGGCAGGAAGAAGAAATATTGGGCTTTGGACTTATGCTTCTTGTCTTGTTTTTCGCTTTTTTGCTTGTATATACAATGACTTATGTCGACCGGCGATTGTGCGGGTACCGGTCCCCGCCTTCTTTTGTTTTGAAACCTGCACATGTATAAAAAAAATTATAGTATGGAATAAAATGATTCTTTTACTTGTACAAACTTCTATCTGTATTTGAGAATGCATTTATTCTTCTCTCTTTTTATACAGGTTTCTTTATTTTCTCTATGTGATGTTGCAGTAAACCTATGGTATGTTGTTTGAGCATTATTTTCATTTTTGCCACTATATTATATTGACCCATACCATGGTTTATTGCAATCTCTTTCACATTGGCAGAATTTTGGAGAAAAACTCTTCTGTTTCGAGAAGACTTGTGCTCCTTCTTTAGAGAACAACTTTTCCATTTGAAGGAGGTTTGCATCTGTACTTTATAAGATAATATTTCCGTTTTAAGGAAATATTTTTCTGATTTAGTAGAATGCGACTAGTATTGGAGAAGTTTTCACTTTTTTTATCGCGAAGTTTTTACACTTCACTTTTGGAGAAAGTCACTTTTATTTTGGCAAGAGAATTTTCCTTCATGGTACAGTGGGCCTCCGAAAAAGGGCTTCGACCTATTTGTGCCTCCGAAGAGGGCTTTTGTTTGATTATGCCTCTGGGAAGAGGGCTCTTTTTTTGATTGTTCCTCTGGGAAGAGGGCTTTTGGTTTGATTATGCCTCTTGAAAGAGGGCTTTTTGTTTGATTATGCCTATGGGAAGAGGTCTTTTTGTTTGTGCCTCCGAGGAGAGGGCCTTTTGTCTATGCCTCTGGGGAGAGGGCTTTTTTGTTTCAGCCTCTGGGGAGAGGCTTTTATTTTTTCCCTGTCCGCTGGGAAGCAGGCCTCCGAAGAGGGCTATTCACATTTCGACTCGTGTGAAGTTTTATTTCAGATCACGGTGAAATGTGTGCCTCTAAGTAGGGCTTTTGCCTGGAAGTTTGGAGTTTCCTTCTCTCGGTTGGATGGACTCACGGGGCGGACACAAGTTACTTGGATTGTTTGTTTGCACAAACGTTCTCAGCTAGTTAACGAGTGTCTTGTGCCACCGGTCAGTCCACAACTATCTGTCGAGAAAGAGAACTCTCTTTTGCTGGCTAGTCCCATTAAAGGTCTTTTAGCATTTCAACTATGGTGAAATGGGCCTTCGAAGAGGCTTTTCACATTCCAGCATTTGTGAAGTTTTATTTCAAATCTCGGTGGAATGCGTGCCTCCGAGTATGGCCTTTGCCTGGAAGTTTGGAGTTTCCTTATCTCGGTTGGATGGATTCACGGGGCGGACACAAGTAACTTGGATTGTTTGTTTGTACAAACGTTCTCAGCTAGTTAACGAGTGTCCTGTGCCACCGGTCAGTCCACAACTTTTTGTCACGAAAGAGAACTCTCTTTTTCTGGCTAGTCCCATTAGAGGTCTTTATCCTCCGAAGAGTTGTGCCTCCGAAGAGGGCTTGTGCCTCCGAGGAGGTCTTTTGCTGTTTGCTGCCTGCTCGCCCATGTCTTTTCGCCATTTGCTCATATCAGTGGTTTCCTGTTATCATTTCCAAGTGCACATTCCTTTCTTTTGCAAGTAGCTTATTCTATCCAAAGAAGTGTACTTCATTGTTAAATGAGTTCGCAGTGATAGACACGGGCTAATTAATCGAATGTTTGTTTGCACAAATGATCACAATTAGTTAAGGGTCTACCTCTGGCGGAACCACTAACTGTTTGCTTGAAGCACTTCTTATATAGGATTTGAATCTGGAATTTTTGTGGCTAGATATTCATTTGTTGAGTGATGTCAGGGATCGCTTGGTCTTATGATGGGTAAGCTTTGTTTTAATAACATGCAATATTAAATCGACATTTTAGCAATACAATTGAAGTACTTTATATATCGAAATAAAACAAGCAGTAGAGAACACAAGATTTGAAGTGGTTCGGCCAAGAACTGGGCCTACATCCACTTTATAGTTCTTATTATTCACTTGCACTGGCTTTACAATGGCTTTCAATTCAAGAATCATACATTCATAATTCTTTTTACAAACTTAAGCAAAGCTTTTAAGTAAAATATGGACGCAAATGATTGTTGTTCCAAGCTCTTGGAATTGGATCTCCTTCGACAATTGTCAGTTTGAAAGTGCCATCAAGAATTTTTTTGCCTATGACATATGGCCCTTCCCAGTTTGGCGCAAACACTCCTGTTGCTGTCATGATCCTTTTCAAGACTAGATCTCTAATCTCAAAGCTGCGTTGGCGAACTTTGGAATTGAAATGCCTGGCAATTCTTTGCTGATGGGCTGCAATTCTGAGCTGAGCCTCTTCCCTTTTTTCATCAAGGAAGTCAAGTGCTTCAAGTTGCAACTCTTCGTTTTCAGCTAGGTTGAAATGAATTCTTCTATGTGAAGGGACTTTTATTTCCACCGGAATCATTGCTTCTGATCCATATTCTAATGAAAATGGAGTGTGCCCGGTTGCAGTTTTGTGGGTAGTTCTATATGCCCATAGTGCTAGTGGAAGCTTATCGACCCAACCACCTTTCGCTTTTTCCAGCTGTTTTTTGATGGTTGATTTGATAATTTTGTTTATTGCTTCCACTTGCCCGTTTGCCTGCGGATGAGAAACTGCTGAGAAGCTTTTCTGGATCTTGAATCGCTTGCAAAAATCTTGGAACTCTTCACTTTCGAATTGGGTTCCGTTGTCTGTGATTATTTTTCGAGGCACACCATACCTGCAAATGATATTCTTAGTTACAAAGTTTATCATCTTTTTAGAGGTAATAGTAGCTAATGGTTAAGATTCAGCCCATTTAGTAAAATAATCAACAGCAACAATAGCATATCTGATTCCGGATTTGGCGGTTGGCAAATGCCCGATGAGATCTATTCCCCAAATAACAAATGGCCATGGACTGACCATCTGTGTTATCTCAGTGGAAGGCGCTCTTGGGATTTTTGCAAATCTCTGGCATCGGTCACATTTTCGGGCGTAGCTTGTAGCATCACGATTAATATCTGGCCAAAAATACCCATAACGAAGAATTTTCTTTGCTAGAGTTTGACCACCTGAATGGTCTCCACACTCTCCTCCGTGTACTTCAGCTAGAATTGTTTTAGCTTCTTCCTTGGTCACACACCGGAGTAATGGCATTGAGAATCCCCGCTTGTACAATCGGCCATCTTGAATAATATATCTGGAGGCTTTTCTTAGCAACTTCTGACGTTCTTTTGAACTTTTTGGTAGAGAACCGTTGAGCAGATATTCCATTATCGGAGTCATCCATGATTCTTGCTCTTGAGATGTAGTCATGATCCAGTCAATATCCATCTCGTCAGTGCTTGGAGCTGACAGGACTTCCACAGGAACTAATCCCAATAATTGAGTTCACCATTGCTTGCGTACTTTGCGAGAGAATCTGCCTTCATGTTCTCTTCCCGGGGTATGTGATTTATCGTATAATGGTCAAGATCATCGAGAAGTTCCCAAGCTTTAGACAAATAAGCAGGCAGATTTCCTCCTTTAGTCTGAAACTCTTTCTTGACTAGACATACAATAAGCTGTAAACCACTAAAGATCTGCAACACTTTGACATTCAACTCTTTAGCAATTCTCAAGCCGGCAATAAGAGCTTCATATTTTGCTTCATTGTTTGTCGAAGGGAATTCCAATCTCAATGCATAGCACAACGACCACCCTTCAGGGTTTCAAGCACAAGCCCAGCTCCGGAACAGTAATCGTTTCTTGCACCATCAACATATAATTTCCATTGAATTGGGGGATTATCAGTTCCTTCTTCCTCACTATCACCTTTATCTGTACATTCTGCGATAAAATCTGCCAAAGCTTGTCCATTGATTGCTCTCCGGGGATGGTAAGTGATGTCGTATTGGCTGAGTTCAATATTCCACTTCAGAAGACGACCCGAAGTCTCAGGACGAAACAGGACTTGCTTTAGAGGTTGATCAGTGAGGACTTTGATAGGATGAGCTTGGAAATACGGCCTCAACTTTCTGGATGCAATCAGTAGACAATAGGCGAGCTTTTCCAATTTTGAATAATTCATCTCTGCCCCGGTGAATCTCTTGCTGATATAATAGACCGGACGCTGAATTCTTGCGTCTTCCCTTATCAACGCTGCACTAAGAGCATGAGATAAGATTGCCAAATATATCAAAAGATCTTCACCATTATCGGGCTTAGAAAGTATTGGAGGTGTTTCCATATGACGAATCAATTCATGAAAGCTTTCGGCATTCAGGAGTCCAGTCAAAATTCCTCCTTCCTTTCTTCAGTGCATCAAAGAATGGAATGCATTTATCAGTAGTTTTGGAAATGAATCGACACAAGCAGCGACTTTTCCACTAAGACTTTCCAATTCCTTCTTCGTTCTAGGAGCTTTTACTTCTTTTAAGGCAGCAATCTGAGTAGGATTAGCTTCAATGCCCCTAGCACTCACAATGAAACCCAGAAACTTTCCAGACTCCAGCCCAAACGAACATTTCAAAGGATTAAGTTTCATTCCATACTTTCGGAGGATTGCAAACATTTCCGCCAAGTGGTCCACATGGTCTACCGCTTTCTTTGACTTCACCAACATATCGTCAACATAAACTTCCATAGTTTTGCCAATCTGCGGTTTGAACATAGCATTGACGAGTCTTTGGTAAGTTGCTCTTACATCCTTAAGTCCGAAAGGCATGACTCTATAGTAGTAGAGACCAACATCGGTGATGAAGCTTGTATCCTCCTGATTCGGCTCATGCATCATAATCTAGTTGTATCCGTAGTAAGCATCCATGAAAGATAACAATTCATGCTCCGCTGTTCCATCCACCAACTGATCTATCCTGGGTAATGGGAAGCAGTCTTTGGGGCAGGCTTTGTTTAAATCTGAGAAGTCAATGCAAACTCTCCATTTCCCATTAGCTTTCTTAACCAGTACAGGATTTGAAACCCAATTCGGATAAGTAGACTCCCTGATGAAACCATTCTCCATAAGCCGGTCAACCTCTTCTTTCAACGTTACTGACCTTTCAGGACACTGGGTTCTTCTTTTCTGTTTTACCGACGTAAACTTCGGATCAATATTCAGAGTATGTACTACAATTTCTAGGGATATTCCGCACATATCAGCATGAGTCCAAGCGAATAAGTCTAGATTTGCCTTCAAGAATGATATTAAGGAATTTTGAACCGTCACATTAAGTTGCGAACCCACATTCACCACTTTGTTCGGATCTTTCGGGACAACAGGTACTGGCACCGTTACTTCCACTGGCACCACTCTATTCTCCCCTGCACTAGCTTTTCTGGGATCCATTTCCCTTCGTGCCCTGCTATGCTCGCTAGTGCAGGGTCCACGCTGTAAGTGCTACAAGGTTGGTTCTTTGATGCGGACTGGGGCTGCCGCATCTTTTCCCATCTCTCTTTTCCTTGCATCATGCAGCTCTATTAGATAACATTCTCGCCCAGCATTCTGATCCCCTTTAATAACTCCAACGCCATTATCTGTTGGAAATTTCATAGTGAGGCACCACGGGGCGAGAATTGCCTTAAAAGTCGCAAGAGTTGGTCGACCTAGGAAGGCGTTGTAGGCAGAAAATTCATCAACAATTACAAAAGTTTGTTTTCGAACTAACTTTTTCTGCCCCTCTCCAAGCTCTACGAACAAGTCAATGGTTCCAATGGGCTGCTTCGGTTCCCCAGTAAACCCAACAATTTTCTGAGATGAAGCTTGAACGTCAGCCATTGGAACTTTCATTTGGTCGAACGTCTTTTTGAAGAGAATATTGCAAGAAGCGCCGCAATCTACAAGCATTCTTCTCACAATAGCCGGCCTAATGCCTGCAGAGATGACCAAGGGATCCATGGTTGGAGCTTCAATACCCATAGAGTCCCTGGCTTTGAACATAATATCATCATTGAAAGTTTTCTGCTGCTTCAAAGGTGCAGTGTCATCTAGCACAAAAACACTCTCTTCTGTCGGTGCATACTTCAAGGCACGGGCATATCTTTCTATCTCGCCCCAGCTTCTGCCTGCTGGGTGAGGACCTCCTATAATCACATTAATAACAGGCCTTTCTGATTCATGCACAGCGTTCCTCTCACTCGAGCCAGATGGATGAGCAGGAAGTTGCTAACCCTTAGTAGACGAAGTTGGGTCATTTCTACTTCTCTTAACATATTGCTGCAACTTGTTCTCTCTCAATAGTTCTTCAATTAAATTTTTCAGATGGCGACATTCGTTGGTATCATGACCGGGTTGATTATGAAACCGACAGAATCTCCCACTTTGAGCAGCTTTTTTGCTAACCCTCATCTCCGGCGGTTTAGGATATTCTACTACATCTTTGGTAGCAAAGAAGATATTCTCCGGAGTTTCAGTCAAAGGAGTGAAATATGAAGATTTTAAGAAGCGAGGTTCTTCATATCTTTCTGTTTCTTTCCACCATTGTTTTCCCTTTTCTGACTCCCGGATTCTCTTTTGGTAGGAGCAGTAGTATTATCCTTAACATCTGTCAATGCCACTTTAACTAGTGCCCGAAGGCTTTCCAAGCGCATGAATTCATCGGCTTTCTTATAGAATTTATCAAGCGAATTCGGTTCTTTCATCTTCAGCCACTTCCCAAATTCGCTTGATTTGTCGATTGCCCTTATCAAGTATGTCAGGACCATCCGTGGTTCTTCATTGTCCACTTCAGCCAAAGCTATGTTGAAGCGGTTCAAGAAAGACCTGATAGATTCCCCAAGATTCTGTTCCAGGCTCGAGAGTGACATAATATCCTTAGCCTTTGAAGCATACAACCTGAATTGCTCTTTAAACTTCCGAGTCAAATCGACGAACTGGTCTATGGATCGGACCAGAAGTTTTGTGAACCAGAGCATAGCCACTCCTTCCAAGTATACCGAAAAGTACGGGCATTTGATCTCATCAGATGCTCTAGCACTAGTCATGTGCGAATCATACTTATACAGGAATTGATTGGTGTCGCTTGTTCCCTTATAAGCCGGGATGGTCGGAGGAACAAACTTCCCTCGGAATTCTGCCTTTAGAATCTTCTCAGTGAACAGAGTTTTGCTCGGAGAGAATCCTCATTCCTTCTCATCTTCAACTCTCTGCATGCTTTCTTTCATGATTTGTCGCACCATGCCGAAAAGATATTCCTCATCATTTAAAGGATCTACAGGACAGACTTCGGCCATTTTCTCGGAAGTTTATCGGGACAAACGTTGGCGGAGAGTTGGCTGTGGTCTCGATCCTCCTGGTTGAGGAGGAGTTTCTTTGGTGGGGCTAGGTGGTCTTTGAGGAATATTCCTTTCCTCAGGATCATGAATATCATCTGCAAGGTTTTCTTCGTTATTCACCGGCTGACGGTTTGCTCCGAGCAACGCATTTGTCCTCTCAAGCATTAAAGCATTCTGAGTTTCCATCTGCTGGTATAATCCAGATACTGCAGCATCTAACTCTGCTGGTGTAATTCCGGCACTTGATACTGCTTGACTTGACGAAGAAGAAGTGGCAGTATTTTCATGGACATTACTAGGTCTTGTAGATCCATGCTTTCTTCCAGGAGCCATTATCTCTAACAGACTTCTGGTTTTGAGAGAGACTCTTTCAACAAACTTTTGCGAAGCAATAGCGAAGATATCCTGAGTTGGGTTCTCAGTGAAAGCACCCAAAATGTTAACGCTAAAAATTGAACGCTAACACCCCAGTGTATGTAGAGGTTAAGTGAAAGCACTACCCGTGAACACGGGAATTAGAAACAAGTAGGAAAGTAACAGAGAAAGCACTAAAAGACAACAATTTTATAGTGGTTCGGCTTCAGGTTAAGCTTACGTCCACTTTAATACTCTTTATTACTGAACCAATTACAACTTTACAACAATTTTCAATTACAATACGGATAAGACAAACAACTAGAACTCCAATGTAGAAGAATTCTTTGAATCCATGTTGATTGTGTTAGATTTCCTCTTGAAGTTAGTTGAGATGCCTTTCGTGTTTGAAGTGTCGAGTGAGTCGAGAATTCAACAGAGTATCGGCGTTCCAGGAATGAACCAAAAAGCCCACTTTCAGTTGGAATAGGTGGGTTATTTATAGGAGATTTCTGGACTAGGTCGTACGTCGCGAGCGACCTTGGATGGGTCGTAGGTTGCCACCGACCTAAGGGAGGATGTGATTTACAACTGAATAAGGTCGTACAAGGTCATCTGAGCGAGTTAGTAGGTAGTAGCGACCTATGGGAGGTCGGTCCTGAAGTAGCTTAAGTCATCCACGACCTAGTGAAGCCCCTTTTCAACCAGGTACTGGCTGTCAGCGACTTAGCACTTAAAGCATAAATGTTATATCGGCTTGCTTAGGTCGCAAGCGACCTAATGAGAGAGAGTATACATGTGGCTTTGTTCTGGAGCTCGCTAGGTCGCTTCCTTTTTTGGCTCGCTAGGTCATTGGATACTTAAGTCGCTAGGTCGCACTCTGCCTTAAGTCGTACATTCTTCAGATAGTTAAACTCATTAGCTCGCTGAGTGGCTTAACTCGTTTTGTACTTTAGGTCGTTAGGTCGCTGCCATATCTAGCTCGTTAATCGCTCATTCGTGAAAAAGAGGAGCTAACATACACATTTCCAAAAAGATTGGAGTAAAATAAAGAACTTCAAAAACCATTTCGAAATAAAGTATCACAGAAATTTCCAAAAAATCAGATTTAAAATCATTCTCCGAATCGAAACCATTTTCAAATCAAAACAGCTAACCATAGTATTTTAAAACAGTAAAATAAGGCCCAAAGCTACCATAGCACTTAACCAATGCTAAGGTTACATTTATTGCTAAAAAAGGTTCTATTTTTAACATATTTTAGTGTAACATCTAAAATGGCCAAGCTATCGAGCTTCTACCACTAAACAATTAACAATCAATAGTTAGCATATCACTTTCCAATATTAATTAATCCACATCTTAATTAACATTAAAAGTCATCATTTTACTTTGCAAGCACAAAACAGGGCTTATTCTTCTCAATAGATATCCAAAATAATCTATTTAATTTAATTATAGCAAAACGGTGTTTTATTTTGCTAAATATATATCACAAACGAAGTATAGTTATTTTAATTATATTATTTACTTAAAACAACGTAACTAAATTCAATCATTATTATTTTATCATTATTTTACACTTCGTTAAAACTATTAATAAGTTATACCACAATGTTGTACTCGATAATATGAGTCTAACGCAAAAATCCACTAAGTTAAACGTATTTAAGTTGAATGAGATATCCTAATTTAAAATTCACACACACAGTATTTGTGAGCTAAACAAATAAATTATATAATTATCTCACCAAACAAAAAGGGCCCACATGCACCATCGACCCGACCCACTCGCAACCCAATCTAGAACCTTATGGTATCTCTTCCCTCCAAAACTTAAAACGCGACCCAGAAAATTATATCGCCTCAACAAAACCGCGACCACCACCACCTCACCCCTTCCTAGCCCATGCTGCCACCACCATTCGCTTCGCCTCCGTCCCCTTCACCTCCAGCCAAGACTATGCCTCACTCGATGCTTCCAATTGGCCGTCAGCACGTGACGACCGGACCCAAGAATAAAAGATAACCGTGAAATCCTAATTGACCTCGCCTCGCCTCCTTCGACCACCACGCTTCCACTAACTACACCTATGCCTCCGCCTTGGCTCAACCTTACTCCTAGGATCACCACTCCTCCCCTAGCCACCTACATCGTCGGAATTTGCGAGATGATCCAAAAATGATCATCTACCTCCCGACGACGATTTCAATCACTAAAAACTACGAGACCAGCTTCAAAAATCATGGTTCGTCAAAATAAACGCAACCACGTCTTTCATTCTCCATTTCATATCGCTGAAAAATGACTATAATTCAACAGCCACTATTATTGGCCAATATTCGCCACAACACTCGACAAAATGATGAGTGGCTATTTTTGTAAAATACTAGGGCCTAAACAAACAATTTTGCCCTTGGAAGTTTTGCTGGAATGTTGTTAGATTCGGAGATGGGGATTTTTGAAGGTGGAAGATGGTATTTCTTTTTTTTTACGGGGAAATGAAAATGAATTTTAGATTTGGAGATGGGGATTTTTGAAGGTGGGAGGTGTTTTTTTACACAAGGAAATGAAACTAAAAGAAGAAGAAAAGAAAGAGAGTGGTAGAAGCAAAGAAATGAAGCAAAATGAGATGAAATGTGCATACTTAAACAAAACTAACAATATTACTTCGCACTTAAGCAAACCACATAATTCAAGGCAACCATCATATTAAAGGAAAATCAAAATTAATGCTTAATGAAATATCTTTGTTTTTGATTTGATTTGAAAAAAATTTGCGGTGCTCCGATAAAAAATATCATGTTCGCGTACAGACCGCGAGCAATACAATACACGAGCAATAGAAATAAAAATATGATTGCTTACAACAATGCGAAATGATCACAAAACAACAATAAAATGCAACTCTTTTGTTATCAAAAATAACAAAATTTGCCGAAAAATATGTCGAACGATAATTTAAGTATTTTTCAAATTAAAAATTATGGAAAAATCATGTAAATTCATAAAATCAAGTCATTTCATTAAAAATTGATTCTATTATTATTTATTACATTTGAATCAAATTTGAATATTTAAATAAATTAAATATTCTCATTAAAAACGTTAAAAATTCTTGGTTATTACATTTTTTTCCCGTTAAAAGAATTTCGTCCTTGAAATTTCAACTCTATCAAATTAAGAAAGAAATAAGCCTACATAAACGCTTAACATTTTCCACAAGTTCGTATGATGTAAAAATATCATCTGAAAGCAAGATCGAATTAAATCACTTACTCGAATGCATAAACTGTAACATCCCGCCTTTTCGCAAGCTTTAAATCGACACACATGCCAATTCAAACCATACGGAAGGGCGGATTGTTATGGGGTAAATAAGAAAAACAAGAAAGAAATAAAACAGAACCTAATCTCACAGCGGAAGGATAAAATATAATAATCAAATATAAAGTTCATAAAGCTGTTTTACGAAAACATTTGATTTTACTTATACAATATATATCAGAGTTACACATACCAAAGAATAACACAATGCAGCGAAACATTTTGAATGTAGTGGACTGACCCGAGCGAATTGAAAAGACAAAACACTCGAGTCAGAACTAAAAGATCTTATGTAAGTTAAATCAACAGAAATAAATATGAGTGCAGTAACTCAAGAGATGCTCTGGATTTTACATCTCTTAAGGATCCGTTAAACTATTTACTATGTAGTATATTTCGCTATTATGATAGTGTCTAATTGTAAAATAAAATTACTTTTAAGTAGCATTAAGGGGTTACCCATATAACCCTTAACACAAATAATGCCGATAGTCTATACAGTGCCTGCATATCTCCTGATCAGGAGACTACGAGAAGACACTCCATAGGTACGACACAAATAGAAACTCGTAGTAAAGGCTCGGTATGGTAGGTGACACAGCACAACTCGGCAATGACAGGGTAGATATACCAATTACGCTTCCGGGTCGGTGATAACGCGTAGCGCGCAGCTACCGCCCATCTCGAACAACACCCCCTAATCAAAGAAATCAAAAGTGGTGTAATGTACGTGATTTTTCGTTGCTGAAAAACCAAACCGTTATGGTTTAAGAAGAAGAGAAAGATAGAAGAGGAAAGACAAAGATAGAACAGAACAGAAAGAACAACAACAGAACAACATCAGAATCTTTCAATCGCAGCGGAACAACATATAATACATAAATGAATAATCTTTAAACAAGGAACTATATCAGTTATTACATTACATTTCATTGCATCATCAGAGTGTACAACAACAAACAACAACTAACAGCGGAAAAGAAATACTATACTAGTAATACGCCATGCCATCCAGCTTGCCTCCAGCAACTCCTGAATTCCAGAATATCCTGATAAACCTTACTCTTGACTGCCTGTGTGGAAATTGGTGGGCACCCAGAGTTTAGGAAGGAAAATAATAAACTCCGAGTCAGTCATATGACTGGTGTGAGAACTTAAAACAGTTATTTATCTTTAAAACAAAGAATAGGAGAAATTTTCAAAGTCAATTCGCAATGCTTTTAAAAATGAGACTACCATAAGGCCTCCCGCCACACACACAATGCAAACGCAGAATTGGAGGAGATTTCTCCTTATGATAGTCAAAGATGCTTGATACGCATTAAAAAGAAACATTTGATATTATTACTAGTGCATAGCGTAGAAAACAATTTCGAAAGTAGAATATAAATCTTAGTCGGCATAGTTACCATTATAGTATGCCTACTATAGCTACCATATTAAATGGCAGGTTCTACAACTAAAACCGTACAAGGCACGTATTGTTTTGTTTTGGATTTCCAACAAATAGTCGGGCAAAGGAACTTCGCAAGTAAAATAGAACGCCTCTGGAGAAACGTTCCTGGATCTAACGTTACGGTTAGATCTCTGCTACACAAGGCCAGGTTACCCCTAACTGGGTAACAAATGACACGAGTATGTCATCCCCCGGTCCTTTGGAACCTTAAACCGAGCGCTCGTAATCAACATCACACCAAATAATAAGTGTTTCAACAAAGTAAGTATCTGGGCTCCATACCATGATACCACTTATAATCCAGATAGGAAATGACATACCCTATGGAGGTGCGACCCCCAAATAACCTTGCTGCCACGATTCCTGTTTCGACCACAACCGGTCTGTGAGGCTTGACGAAGTCTCGTTCACAAAGCCACGCTTTAAATAAAAGCTGTGCTTTAATTCACAAATGCTCAATAGCACTTATATGGCACATTACGAACTTGGGAATGTATCACTAGTTACCATCAACTACATAACCTCTGAGCTCGTACGTCTCAGAGAAGGGTGTTAAGCTAAGAGAATAAATTCTCCGCTACCAATAGAAATATATTTGATAGAAACCAGCTTTACATCTCAAATTGTAATGAAAGACACACATCCATACAAGTACGTTCCGGGGTCGAACGTAACCGAAGGCACTTCCAAAGAAGTCCTTGCAATCCGGGTATTCACAAACCCGATCGAATTTCCCATCACAAAGGAAATCTCCATACCATAGCTAACGGTGCGTAAACAATCGATAGGTCATTCTATCGTTTTCACAAATACCCGATCTTCAACATCGGTCTTCGAATGCAATCCATAACGACGAATCACATACTCGGAATGGGTTATACGACCCAAAGGTCCTTTCCCGGCTAACCCGAATAGTGAGCACTTATTCAAAAATAAGTGTAGCATTCAAATTCAAACAATCAAAACAAATACCTATTTAAAGGTAAATATTGATAGTCGGATTATTTAACTATCAATAGGCGTGCTCAACATCACCAAATTCCAAATAATTTCCCAAGTTATTTACTTTCCAAAATATCTTTACTAGATATATAATTTCCACACTTCAACCATTTGAAAATACATTTTCAAATCAATTTCCTTAAATGGAAACACTTCCAATTATTTATCCATTTTAAATTTAAAATGGTTCATTTAAATAAATCAAATAAATCCTTACTGATTTACTTTTTTATTTACGTTCCACATCCGTAAATTTATTCCCATAGTTCAAAAATAAATCAACGTTTATTTTTAACAAATTCCCCTTCCTTTTATAAATTCCATAGCGAATTTACATTCCAAAATGTTTATGAATATACGATTTCAAATCGATTTCTAATATTTATTTTCAATTTATCTTCAAAAAGATAAAGTCCCAAAATATTCAGTTCATATTGGAAAACATTTCCATACTTATTAAATAATAAGTAATTCACAAATCCATTCATTTTCAACACTTGGAAAATCGTAAATATACTTAACATCGAAATTAAGTATATTCTTTATTCTTTAAGGAAAACATTCACTTAAACACATTTGTTTGGGCTAAAACGAATGTTGCGTAAAACATCGTCACGACGACCCAAAATCACTAGTATAGGGATTCGAAATTTAGGTAGATATATAAATCCCAATACTATACAAAAACATTTCCTTTCGGAAATCATTTACTATAACAACTGTGTTATAGTCCACCGTTTCCTTATTTCTCGAAAACGTCTATTTCAACAATGAATGTTGAAATCTATGTTTTCGATATTTAATCCATTTTAAAACACCGTTAAAATAATCAACTTCTTTTAATAATATCCATTTTGCCAAATATGACCATTTTATTCAATAATGTATTCACTGTCCAAAATCGTGAATATATTTCCTTTAATAAACTTCAATATTCAATTTATCAAATTCAATTGATTTCGAATTTATAAATAATGTTTATAAATTCCATTTCTATTTATAAGCTTTGATTTATAAATCTCATTTTTAACAAATTCCATTTATCTCTCATTTAAATGCCAAAATCCGATTTATAAGATAATTACTTATAAATCTTCTATTTTACAAAATCTATTCATTTTATAACTTCACAATTTATAAATCTATAAATTCCGTTCACTTATGAAATCCATTTTTATTTCATTTTTAACACTTATAAAAAACTCGTTTTAATATTCCAATATTTTTAATTTATAAAATATCAATTTTATAAGTCTTTTATACACATCGTTTTTAATAATTCTAAATTCCCAATTTAAACCAATTTATAAATTAATTAACTAATTATTTCCAAAAATCTCATTTCGGTTATATTTCTCAAAAATTTTAATTTCTATAACATAAAAGTTTATAACGTTTTAATTATTTAAAATGAATCAATTCAAAATCTAATAAAACGTATACTTTGAAAATCACTTTAAAAATTCTTTTAAAACCAAAAATCATTATTTTAAAACTTCAAAAATGGATCCGATGATGCAGCAACACCAAATAGTCAATCACGACATCCAAATGTCATATATCGATATGATAATCAACAAATATCAAAATATCTGTAAATAAATCAATACAGTTGAGGAATCCAGTTGGATCCCTCCAACCTGTTTCCCTGCATACACAAACATTAGCACAATACTAATTCCGCTCCAGTACGGAATTATCGCGGTATATGGGATTTATAAAATATTATCCGCTTAATAGACAGCGCAATAGGGTCTCATCCGCTATAAAATGCGGAAAATCAACAATTGCAATATATACATATGCCAATATATATATATTGCTATTATATATAATACCAATTTCACTGTTTATGAAATATTCGCGGTGTATGTTTTTAATAAATAACATCCGCTTACTAATGGCGCATAATGTCTATTTTAACAATCAATAGATAACCATCATCATTCAACATTCAATCAATAATTTTAAATCTAACTATTTAAAATATAAATCGAAACTATTCGATTGAGTGAGAAGTTCTCACTTTGATTTCAATTTCGTTTTCAGCGATTTATTTCAAATAAAATTAAACGTGCGTTTAATTTTATCCAAAATTTTCGCTAACTCCAAACGACTCCAAACCATTTCCATAGCGTAGTGCTCGTCCATACGATTCCAACGCAACTGGTTTCGCGCGTTTTCGACCTCGTATGAAAAAGTTACAGCAAATCTGAAGTTAATACAATCTAATTACAAATTAAATTCAACTTTTCTTTTTATATTTTAAACCTAACTACATCATCACCGTGCAAATCCCTGATGAAATCCAGGCCGCCCATTCTTTATCTTCCCCAACGTAACTCTTCAGGCCAAACAAACCCATAGACGCAACTTCTAGGGTTTCGAACCGCGACCACCTCGACGACTTATGCATCGATCAAGGACCATAGCTTCGAAGCCCTTCACAACCTCAACCTTCGGCCACCCCCTTATGAAGCTCGGCCTCCATATGAGCTTGGAAACTGTGCACGAGACGGCCACGAATGCGCCTTCCCAGCTCCCCCCACGTTGCTTCGATGACGATCATCTCCGTATGAAATCAAAGCTCTCACTTCGCTCTACAATGTTGTAGTTAACAACTTTCATTGATTTTTGACGGATTGAAATAAATTAAAGGAAGAAAAAATGAATTTTCAGCCCTTGGTTTCGAAGTGGCGGCCTGACATTGTTTCTAGGGTTTAGTGTTGAAATTTGTGAATGGTGAAGGGTTCTTTTATAGAAGTTTCAACGAAAACACTATTTACCCCGGTTTTCTGAACTCCGATTTACGCGCGGTGACTGACATTCCTAGGGTTTATCCCGCATTCCGGACACAATGGAATAGGTTCCGAAGCTAATTCGATCATATGTGCGAGTTATGGCAATAAACGTTCCAATTTAAATTAAACTGATTAAACGATTTTCTAGGCATTTTAGCTTGCACCGGACAAACAATAAATCCGATTGACACGAAATTTGAAACCATATAATAATATCACATTACGGACCTGATGAAACTAGTTTCGTCGAAATCCGAGACTTTTTGAAAGATGACTTTTTTACTCGCCAAATTAATATTAAAACAATTTCGATGCGTTTCAAGCTGGCACGATCAAACGACAACTCCGATTGCTACGAAAATTGAAATCCAATAATAACAAACTATTATGGATCCAATTGAACTAGTTTCGTCCAATTCTGAGACTGTTCGAAAAATGGCTAATTTCACTAGTCGATTAAATATTAAAATATTCGATTTTCACAAATTAACTTTAAATTCAATTTTAAAAGTTCTATAACATCATTCTAACTTCAATATGATATAATAAAATTTTACAAATCATTTTCAATCATATTTAACCCAATTTTCAATTTTTTCTGTATTTTCACATATTAAATTATCGATTTATTTATCCAATTAAATCCAATTTTTCAAAATAAAATTTATTCGACTTATAAATTTCACTTATTAATATTTAAAATTAATTAAATATTAATTTTTAATTAATAAAAGTTCTGGGTCGTTACATACTTTCCCCCTTAAAAAAAATTCGTCCTCGAAATTAACAAGTAAGAAAAGTTACAGAATCTATTAACTTTCCCAAAATTCATGGTTAAACTTCTTACAAAATCTTTACTAAGTTTCCAAATCATAGTTAGTTATCTTTTCAAAAACAAACTATCTTGTTTGACTTTCAATTCCAAATCAAAGTTAAAGTTTTCAAAGTTTTCCAATTTTTCTCAAATTTTTTTCTAACGCCTTAAATTTTCGAAAAAATTCGCCATAGTCTCCTTTGCGCAGCTCGATCCGGAAAAAAATGACAGTGTATATATCACAAATATACATCTCATCAAGTGATAAGGCATCCCGCAGGGAAAAAAGTGTAAAAGTACGGTATGTAATCCGAGATATGTACCTTATATATTGTTGGCGAGCGTATACGGCTAATATAGCGCGAAAGCGAGCTCCAAATGAGAAGCAAGCGCAATCCGCACCTACTAAACACTAAATCAAACATATGAGAACATGTAGATATGAAAATAATATCAATATACATCATATAGCAACATGACAACTACATGTGCCAACATAGCAAATACAACAAAACAACAAATGCAAACATCAACCAACTATCATCCATAACCAAATCAATATTCATTCATATTCTCATTAATATTCAATGAATTGGTTTTCCATTTAAATCACATTTGATTCATTTACATTGGATTTTATCAACATTCTTTTCCAATTAGTTTACATTCACTAATTTAAATCCAATTCACATTCAATTCTATTCAATTTCATTTACTTTCAATTTGAATTTAATTACATAGCTTTCAATTTCACTAACACTTAATGAATTTACATACAATCAATTAACATCCATATACAGCCAATGTATTTTCAACACAGCCAATTTATTAAATTTACATTCAATTTGGTTCATCACTTTTAATTCCAGTCGGTTCATATTAAATTGACTTCCATTCCAATTTATTTAACCTCCAATAACATTAGCTTTTAATGAATTAACACTTTCATTCATTATCCCAAATCAATTTTTATCTACATTCAATTGATTTACATTCAATTCATTAGTTCAATTCAATTGCTAATTCCTTTAACAATATAAAGTTGAATTCCATTCATATAACTCAAGTTCGAATTCTTAGTGACTTTATTTCATTAATTCACTTATTAATTTACTTTGACACCAAAAATCAACTTCATTCAACATCATTTAAGTTATATTCCATTTCAAACATCTTATCAAATCCAAATCAAATTATTTAACTTTCCTTTTGTTAAATTTCAAATCACATGTCTTTGAGGACAACTCAAATTTATTTCAACTTGGATTTTATTGATTTACTTATACTTCCTTTAATTTAACTCTATCCTTTAAGTTAAATTTACTCTATTAAAACTCAAATTGTATAAGTTATCAACTCATTTATCATTCTCATAAATATTTTAAATAGGATTCCAGAGTCTTTTCAACCTTTCAAAACCATTTTTGAAATCAATTCAAATTATCTTTTGAATTTCAAAAACCAAACCCAAATTTTCCAAACAACTTCAATTTAAAACAATTTGGCAGCAATTCCTCTTTTGAAAACCAGAAAATGAACACCAATGATGTCGCGATCATCATCGGAATTATTTTCCAGCGACCGAAAAGAGTTTAGAGCTTTAATTTCTCCAAAATAATTTTCCCAAAATATCAAATCTTTTCAAAATACTTCTCTGGAATTTTGTTTTCAGAATATAAATCACATTTATAAGTCTTTTACTTATATACTTTCACTTCTTATATATAAGATTATTTTACAGTTGTAAATCACATCAATTATAATTTCACACTTATAATTCATTTGCCTATGCAATTATTCTTTAAAAATTGTTGTTTTTATTTAACTTATTCAACAATCAACAATCAATTCATATACACTTTAATAATTCTGAAAAATTATTCCTTTATATATAAAAATATAATCAATGTAAAATTATTTCATTTACCCAATTTAAATAATACTATGTCGACATGCCTCGTTTAAGTGTTTAGAAATCCCTATCGATAATATGGCGTTCCATCTACCGACCAGAATTCACAAACAGCTCAACGGATAAGCAAACACAATATAAAACAATTTATATTCACTAACAAATACGCACTCGTATCTATTATTACACTCACACTCATTCTAGAGTACTGTTGACTCTATCTCTAATGAGTTATACCCAACAGAACCAAGGTTGTCGCTTAACCATATGCTCTGATACCAAATGTAACGTACGCGTTTTTTCGTTGCTGAAAAACCGAACCGTTATGGTTTAAGAAGAAGAAAAAGATAGAAGAGGAAAGAGAAAGATAGAACAGAACAGAAAGAACAACAATAGAACAACATCAGAATCTCACAATCGCAGCGGAACAACATATAATACATAAATGAATAATCTTTAAACAAGGAACTATATCAGTTATTACATTACATTTCATTACATCATCAGAGTGTACAACAACTAACAGCGGAAAAGAAATACTATACTAGTAATACGCCATGCCATCCAGCTTGCCTCCAGCAACTCCTGAATTCTAGAATATCCTGATAAACCTTACTCTTGACTGCCCGTGTGGAAATTGGTGGGCACCCAGAGTTTAGGAAGGGAAACAATAAACTCCGAGTCAGTCATGTGACTGGTGTGAGAACTTAAAACAGTTATTTATCTTTAAAACAAAGAATAGGAGAAATTTTCAAAGTCAATTCGCAATGCTTTTAAAAATGAGACTATCATAAGGCCTCCCGCCACACACACAATGCAAACGCAGAATTGGAGGAGATTTCTCCTTATGACAGTCAAAGATGCTTGATACGCATTAAAAAGAAACATTTGATATTATTACTAGTGCATAGTGTAGAAAACAATTTCGAAAGTAGAATATAAATCTTAGCCAGCATAGTTACCTTTATAGTATGCCTACTATAGCTACCATATTAAATGGCAGGTTCTACAACTAAAACCGTACAAGGCACGTATTGTTTTGTTTTGGATTTCCAAAAAATGGTCGGGCAAAGGAACTTCCCAAGTAAAATAGAACGCCTCTGGAGAAACGTTCCCGGATCTAACGTTACGGTTAGATCTCTGCTACACAAGGTCGGGTTACCCCTAACTGGGTAACAACTGACACGAGTATGTCATCCCCCGGTCCTTTGGAACCTTAAACCGAGCGCTCGTAATCAACATCACACCAAATAATAAGTGTTTCAACAAAGTAAGTACCTGGGCACCATACCATGATACCACTTATAATCCAGACAGGAAATGACTTACCCTATGGAGGTGCGACCCCCAAATAACCTTGCTGCCACGATTCCTGCTTCGACCACAACCGGTCTGTGAGGCTTGACGAAGTCTCGTTCACAAAGCCACGCTTTATATAAAAGCTGTGCTTTAATTCACAAATGCTCAATAGCACTTATATGCCACATTACCAACTTGGGAATGTATCACTAGTAACCATCAACAACATAACCTCTGAGCTCGTACGTCTCAGAGAAGGGTGTTAAGCTAGGAGAATAAATTCTCCGCCGCCAACAGAAATATATTTGATAGAAACCAGCTTTACATCTCAAATTTTAATGTAAGACACACATCCATACAAGTACGTTCCGGGATCGAACGTAACCGAAGGCACTTCCAAAGAAGTCCTTGCAATCCGGGTATTCACAAACCCGATCAAATTTCCCATCACAAAGGAAATCTCCATACCGTAGCTAACGGTGCTAAACAATCGATAGGTCATTCTATTGTTTTCACAAATACCCAGTCTTCAACACCGGTCTTCAAATGCAATCCATAACGACGCATCACATACTCGGAATGGGTTATACGAGCCAAAGGTCCTTTCCCGGCTAACCCGAATAGTGAGCGCTTATTCAAAAATAAGTGTAGCATTCAAATTCAAACAATCACAACAAATACCTATTTAAAGGTAAATATTGATAGTCGGATTATTTAACTATCAATAGGCGTGCTCAACATCACCAAATTCCAAATAATTTCCCAAGTTATTTACTTTCCAAAATATCTTTACTAGATATATAATTTCCACACTTCAACCATTTGAAAACAAATTTTCAAATCAATTTCCTTAAACGGAAACACTTCCAATTATTTATCCATTTTAAATTTAAAATGGTTCATTTAAATAAATCAAATAAATCTTACTGATTTACTTTTTTTTTTTACGTTCCACATCCGTAAATTTATTCCCATAGTTCAAAAATAAATCAACGTTTATTTTTAACAAATTCCCCTTTATTTTATAAATTCCATAGTGAATTTACATTCCAAAATATTTATGAATATACGATTTCAAATCGATTTCTAATATTCATTTTCAATTTATCTTCAAAAAGATAAAGTCCCAAAATATTCAGTTCATATTGGAAAACATTTCCATACTTATTAAATAATAAGTAATTCACAAATCCATTCATTTTCAACACTTGGAAAATCTTCAATATACTTAACATCGAAATTAAGTATATTCTTTATTCTTTAAGGAAAACATTCACTTAACACATTTGTTTGGGCTAAAACGAATGTTGTGTAAAACATCGTCATGAAGACCCAAAATCAATACTATAGGGATTCGAAATTTAGGTAGATATATAAATCCCAATACTACACAAAAACATTTCCTTTCGGAAATCATTTACTATAACAACTGTATTATAGTCCACCATTTCCTTATTTCTCGCAAACGTCTATTTCAACAATGAATGTTGAAATCTATGTTTTCGATATTTAATCCATTTTAAAACACCGTTAAAATAATCAACTTCTTTTAATTATATCCATTTTGCCAAATATGACCATTTTATTCAATAATGTATTCACCGTCCAAAATCGTGAATATATTTCCTTTAATAAACTTCAATATTCAATTTATCAAATTCAACTGATTTCGAATTTATAAACAATGTTTATAAATTCCATTTCTGTTTATTAGCTTTGATTTATAAATCTCATTTTTAACAAATTCCATTTATCTCTCATTTAAATGCCAAAATCCGATTTGTAAGATAATTACTTATAAATCTTCTATTTTACAAAATCTATTCATTTTATAACTTCACAATTTATAAATCTATAAATTCCGCTCACTTATGAAATCCATTTTTATTTCATTTTTAACACTTATAAAAAAACTCGTTTTAATATTCCAATATTTTTAATTTATAAAATATCAATTTTATAAGTCTTTTATACACATCGTTTTTAATAATTCAAAAATCCCAATTTAAACCAATTTATAAATTAATTAACTATTTATTTCCAAAAATCTCATTTCGGTTATATTTCTCAAAAATCTTAATTTCTATAACATAAAAGTTTATAACGTTTTAATTATTTAAAATGAATCAATTCAAAATTTAATAAAACGTATACTTTTGAAAATCACTTTAAAAATTCTTTTAAAACCAAAAATCATTGTTTTAAAACTTCAAAAATGGATCCGATGATGCAGCAACACCAAATAGTCAATCACGACATCCAAATATCATGTATCGATATGATAATCAACAAATAGCAAAATATCTGTAAATAAATCAATACAGTTGAGGAATCCAGTTGGATCCCTCTAACCTGTTTCCCTGCATCCACAAACATTAGCACAATACCAATTCCGCTCCAGTACGGAATTATCGCGGTATATGGGATTTATAAAATATCATCCGCTTAATAGACGGCGCAATAGGGTCTTATCCGCTATAAAATGCGGGAAATCAACAACTGCAATATATACATATGCCAATATATATATTGCTATTATATATAATACCAATTTCACTGTTTATGAAGTATTCGCAGTATATGTTTTTAATAAATAACATCCGCTTACTAACGGCGCATAATGTCTATTTTAACAATCAATAGATAACCATCATCATTCAACATTCAATCAACAATTTTAAATCTAACTATTTAAAATATAAATCGAAACTATTCGATTGAGTGAGAAGTTCTCACCATGATTTCAATTTCGTTTTCAGCGATTTATTTCGGATAAAATCAAACATGCGTTTAATTTTACCCAAAATTTTCTCTAATTCCAAACGACCCCAATCCAATTCCATAGCGTAGTGCTCGTCCATACGATTCCAACGCAACTGGTTTCGCGCATTTTCGACTTCGTATGAAAAAGTTATAGCAATCTGAAGTTAATACAGTCTAATTACAAATTAAATTCAACTTTTCTTTTTATATTTTAAACCTAACTACATCATCACCGTGCAAATCCCTAATGAAATCCAGGCCGCCCATTCTTCATCTTCCCCAACGTAACCCTTCAGGCCGAACAAACCCATATACGCAACTTCTAGGGTTTCGAACCGCGACCACCTCGACGACTTATGCATCGATCAAGGACCATAGCTTCGAAGCCCTTCGCAACCTCAACCTTCGGCCACCCCCTTATGAAGCTCGGCCTCCATATGAGCTTGGAAACCGTGCACGAGACGACCACGAACGCGCCTTCCCAGCTCCCCCCACGTTGCTCTGATGACGATCATCTTCGTATGAAATCAAAGCTCTCACTTCGCTCTACAATGTTGTAGTTAACAACTTTCATTGATTTTTGACGGATTGAAATAAATTAAAGGAAGAAGAAAACGAATTTTCAGCCCTCGGTTTTGAAGTGGCGTCCTGGCTTTGTTTCTAGGGTTTAGTGTTGAAATTTGTGAATGGTGAAGGGTTCTTTTATAGAAGTTTCAACGAAAACACTATTCACCCCGGTTTTCTGAACTCCGATTTACGCGCGGTGACTGACGTTCCTAGGGTTTATCCCGCGTTCCGGACACAATGGAATAGGTTTCGGAAGCTAATTCGATCATCTATGCGAGTTATGGCAATAAACGTTCCAATTTAAATTAAACCGATTAAACGATTTTCTAGGCGTTTTAGCTTGCACCGGACAAACGATAAATCCGATTGACACGAAATTTAAAACCATACAATAATTTCACTTTACGGATCCGATGAAACTAGTTTCGTCGAAATCCGAGACTTTTTGAAAAATGACTATTTTTACTCGCCAAATTAATATTAAAACAATTTCGATGCGTTTCGAGCTGCCACGATCAAACGACAACTCCGATTGGTACAAAAATTGAAATCAAATAATAACAAACTATTACGGATCCAATGGAACTAGTTTCGTCCAATTTTGAGACTGTTCGAAAAATGGCTAATTTCACTAGTCGATTAAATATTAAACTATTCAATTTTCACAAATTAACTTTAAATTCAATTTTAAAAGTTCTGTAACATCATTCTAACTTCAATATGATGTAATAAAATTTTACAAATCATTTTCAATCATATTTAACCCAATTTTCAATTTTTTCTGTATTTTCACATATTAAATTATCGATTTAATTATCCAATTAAATCCAATTATTCAAAATAAAATTTATTCGACTTATAAATTTCACTTATTAATATTTAAAATTAATTAAATATTAATTTTTAATTAATAAAAATTCTGGGTCGTTACAAGTGGTCATCGAATCAATCCAAAAGTCAGTATAATATCGAAGGATGTGTCCTATCAAAGGTGCTACCTCATTAACCCGTCGACCGCTCCTATTTTAGCCACCTTATGCCAACTCACGGGAGTTGGGTCCACGTATATACCTCAGAGGAAATGCCACAACTATCCTACTTCATTCTGGAATTTCCACCGCGTACACGGTTGTTAAAGTGGTTTTCGAAGTTGGCAGAGAGTATGACAACTTCTTATCCCAGTCTCATCAACAACCAAATGTTATTATAACACCGCGGTTATTTCAAAATAATTTATATTTTAAAACCAGAATATAATATCCCTTTCAAAACCATATAATTACGATATCATTTCTATTTTAAAACCCAAATCAATATGATATCATTTTTTTATTTCAAATATATTCCTTTTGCTAAAATCATATTGCTTTCAAATATATATGCCTTAAACCCATAGATTTGAAGCATAATTTTCAATACTTAAATGATTTAATAATAATTTACTTTATAAAGTACATTAGCCTTTTAATTTCTCAAATCAATTCCAAATACAGATTTGAACTCCCAAATAAAGCATTTAAATTTTCATATATTTCAATGTTTTAAATATTCCACCATTTCAAAACCGAATTTTTAATTCATATATATATGCCAAATTCATTTTACTATTATTTAGTTTTGAAATACTTACTTAATAAATCCAATATCCCTTATATAAAACTTTCAAATACAATAATTGAATATTCCTCAATTTATTTAGACTAGATTTATTCACTTAAATCATCTTAAACCCGAATTTAGTTGTAACACCATATTCTTTTTAAATCTAAATTTCAATAAGATCGTAATTAAATAAAATCTCAAATCAATTTCAAAACTATCTTCTCAACTTTGATTTATAAGAATCAATATAAACTCTATATTAGAATATAATTTAGGTAAATACTTATCCATAATATATTTTAATAAAATCAACTTTATTATTAAACTTACTTCATACTTTAAACAATTTTATACATAGCTTCAAACCAATAATTTAACTCTATATAAAATAATCTTTATCAAATATCCGAAATCAATATCTCATAAAAATATATATTTCTTTACAAAACCATAGAAAATCATTTCAAAATATTTTTATATGTATACCATGGTGTCTGTATAAAATTTTCTATCCTATGGTCAAGTGATACGGATATTTATCATTTCAACCCGTAATTTAAAATAAAAATTACCGTTATATATCATTTCAAACCGCAATTCCGAATGAAATGAAAATGCATAATAACTTGCAGTTTATAACAATAAAAAAATACAGCATCCATTCATCCAATATCAACCATCAACCATTTATCACAATCATCATCAAATTCAAATAATAACATCAATATAGAACGGAGAATAAACAATAGGTATTAAATAGCAGTTTATATTTAATAATAAATTAAATAACTGTTTAACTTGCAGTTTAAATGCAATGAATAATTAATTAACAATTTAACTGGCAGTTTAAATGCAATGAATAAATTAAATAGCAATTTAATTTAAATAAATGAAATTAACTGAGATAATGATTAAAATATGCCAAACAACCATAAATAAATTTTAAATCACATCATATATCAATTTAACAAACATAAGAAATTTTGGAAGTTGTGAGTGGGTTAAAACACTCACCTTTTGAATTTAAATTGAATTTAAATCCAATTTAAACCCAAAAATTTGAGAGTCTCGGAATCTGTCCAAACCAGCGCCAAAATGTCGGAAATCCCAAAACGAACCAAGTGGAGAAAACCGGGCGTAAATTCGAGTCCATACGCAAAAGTTATATCGATTTGAACGAATGAAATTTGAAATTAAAATAAAAGAAACAAAATAACACCAACCTACCCACAACCTTTCGCCACGTCATCGTCTTCTTCCCATCGCAACCCAGAACGGACTCATGCGAAAACACACGCACGCGCCCCCTTTTTGACCATCTTTTGACCGTGCTTTCCCAACCCTACAAGCCGCCGTTGGCCACGGCGTGGCCACATCATCATCTCCTCGTCCAGCCGAACCCCCCTAGGCCCACCACGAAGCCCATCGATCCCCAAAATCACCGCAGCCGCCCTTAGGGTTTGAAACCCTAACGAAATTTTCACGACTATCCAGCCGTTAAATCACCGAATAAATTGCATCGTTGAACTCCTCTCGTGAATCTCCACAACCCAGCAACTTCAATTTGTCGATCAGGTAATGTTGATCGACGATCAACGAACAGCCGAGACTTCTTCGATTTTTACCAGTCAAACGACAATCCAAAATGAAAAACGAATTTCAGCAGAGGATTACGCACATTGAGAGCTTCAACGCATATTTTTTCCAAATTTTTCCAAGGACTTTGAAATTTATGCTTTGGAATTGATTTGCAATTGGATCTGCAAATATAGAATTTTGTCTTCCATTGAAGAAGAGGAGGAATAGATTGAATTGCATACAGACAAATGAGAATGACAGGAATTAGGGTTTATAACCGGGTTTATATAGGTAGGTCAGAAATTAGAATGGATGGATAAGGTTGGATATACACGCTAACGCCAAAGTGTCCCAAAAAGCACGTTTCGACTCTGGAATGAAATTGGGTCAACCCACATATCCAAGTAGATGTTTTTAAATATTTTAAACGCGAATAGAACAAGTTTCAAGTCCAAATTCCATCGTATGAAGAAGTTATGCTCAGACCAATATTTTCCAAATTGATTTCAATTTCATTGATTTCAAGGCGTTTCGAGCCTGTACGATCAAACGACAAGCCTGATCGCTATGAATCTTGAAATCCTACAATAGTTCAACATTACGGATCCGATGAAACTGGTTTCGTCGAAACCTGAGTCAGTGGCCAAAATGGCTATTTTTATATTAATTAAATAAATTAAAAATAAGTTAATTGAATCAAATTTTACAAATTTACTTTAATTATTTACAATATTTATCAGTTTGGATTACTTAGTAAATTTAGAATCCTTTTAAAATTTTCTACATCAATTTATCATTGAAAATTCCCAATTTACAATATTAAGTTTAAATTTCAATTTATCCAGAAATTAACTTAAATTCCCAAGAAATTCATTTATTTAATTTTTAAATCCTATTACTCACTGCATTATCTCCAAGTAAATAAATTAACATTGGTTCATGGTTTATTATATTGTTATTCTCAATTTTCATCTTAAACTCCTTTAACGTAATATTTAAACATTTAATTTCAATGAATTGCAATAAACCCAATTACCCTAATTTATTCAAATAAATAAACAAATCTTGATTTCCGTTCTTATTATTCAAACAAATCATTATCCTATAAACATATTTAACATTTGGTCGCGTTTCATTACCCTGATACTTTCCGTTTCACCTTTATTCATATTAACTATTTTATTTCCACTAATTGTGAAATAACTACAAAATTCAATCCTATTGAAAATTTTCAATTTCATCCGTAAATTTAGATTTTAAATCCAATAAATTAATTTACCTTGGATCCATTCTTTATTACATCAATTGTTACTTATCGATCCGGATTTATAATTTCATATACGCTAAATTTTTATTTCATGACATTAATATACTCCTATGTACAACTTAATTTTAATAAATATTATATTCCTAAATGTATTTCTATCAATTAAATGCATTAAATAAGGTTTTAAAACCAATAAATGAATTTTCCTTAATTTCATCCTTAAACCAAGTTATTACTCCACATACACTGCGTATTAATTCATCAATTAACATACTTTGAACTATTTCCCCAATTTATCAATTACTACCTTAAAATAAACTTACGTTTCTATTTAATTTTCATTTACACTTTCGTTACTATACTAATAATCATTAAAGTAAGGTTTATTATCAACACGAACATTAAAATTTCGTTTCTAACATTGATTGTATTTTTTTTTATTATATTCCATTTATAGCTAAGTCATAATATTTGAATTTTAATTAAATTGTAACGTTCATTCAAGTTCATTAAATATTAACTTGCATTAACACGTTTCCCTTAATTTACAGTCAAATACCATTAACAATGTTTTGTTACAATAATCAATTTAATACTTTCCTTTATTTCTCATATACAATTACATCCGAGTATAATCTTTTCACTACTTTCATTCATTGGAATTCTATTCAATTTTCAATTTCTTGCATTAAATTCATTTATTATAAATTTGCATATCGATAAATTAGTTTCCAATAAATAGGATAGATTTAATTCAACCTTTTTAATTAAGTCTATATTAATCAATATAATATTTCATAGGTTAATCCTTAACATTTACTTCATTATTAATTAAATTATTTTTGTTCCTAAATTTAATTGCAAAATTAAATTAAACTAACCAATTTATTTATCAACATTTACGGGTCGTTACATAAACTTCTCTTCTGAACTAGTATCGCTCACCTGATACCCTAGTGCGGACCCCAATTAAACTTCTTGATTAGAAACCTATGTTCTCCTTACATAGCTATATACTATGATAGAAAACATCGACAACATATTAAGAATTCTCACCAAGTATTCATCGTCAATGTAATGACCTGAAATTTCACTGCTTTGATTGGTGAATATTCAATTAATTTTAAATATTCAATATATAGGTTTCATAATGAAAATAAACTCATTTTAATTAACTAGTAACGATGGTAAAATCATTTTTAAAATTTATTTACCAAATTAAATAGCTCGTAGAAAAACAGAAAATGTAGCAAAGAACATTTTTCGAAATTCCGACCTTTTGACACAGGAAAGTTAACGGGAACGTTCTTCGTCTTTTATGCACCATATACACACACACATATATATATAAGAGTTCATTAATTAAATAATAATACACTTAGAAATAAATTATCTTATATTAATTTAGATTAGTAAGTGATGTGACAAGACATAGTTTTATAAATAGTAAACACTTTTTTTAAATACACACACACACACACACATTAAGTATTGTCACATCTTAGATTTTCCAATCATATACCATAATTATCTCTTGTCACATCTTAGTTAATTAATAATTAAACTTATATATATAAAAGAAAGTAACATGACTAAACATAATAATTATATATGTAAAAAGTGATGTGACTAAACATAATAATTATATATACATATATAAGAAAGTGATGTGACTAAACATAATTATATATATATATATATAAGAGTGATGTGTTTAAACATAATTATAAACAGCCATATGTTTTTCCATTTTTTGTCCTCTTTCCAGCAACCTTTTCTTCCTCATTTCTAACTCAAATGAAGGTTTTTTTTTGAAACTATGTGAAATTTTAACGGCTACAACATTCTCATTGACCATTTTCTAAAATTTATATCGTAGCTATGTCAAAATACCCAATCTTTGCAAAGCAATTTTTCACCTAGAATTTCAAGTCCGAAAATTAGCCTTCTTCTTTTGATCATAGCTTCTTCAAAACTAATCAAAAATGAGTGATTCTTTCTATGAAATTGTAACAACCGAGATTTTATTACCGTAGTAATAAAATTTAAAATTGAAATTTGAAAAAAGAAGAAGAAGATGCAAATCATGTTGTAAAGTCAGTAGTCATATTAGTAGTAGCATGTTGTAAGTAAAGTGCATTTTGGCCTTCACGTGCATAAGAGAAATAAAGTCCATTTTAAAACAAAGTGGAACTTATTTTTGCTATATTGTCACCCAAGTTTCAAAAGCAAAGTGAACACCTTGCTGTTACCACTTATTTATAACCAATGTTTGAAAACTTTGCTTTGCACTTTTCTATCATCATTTTGTATAGGCCGT
Organism: Allium cepa; assembly: GCA_030765085.1. NCBI lineage: Eukaryota > Viridiplantae > Streptophyta > Magnoliopsida > Asparagales > Amaryllidaceae > Allium > Allium cepa. Next base: position 769,504,324 of record CM060937.1, on the reverse strand, counting down.
GTACTTTCTTTCCAATTATGCACGTCTCTAATTAAATGCAATTGTACAATGTTCGCCAGCACCCATATATTCTTTGACTTGTGCAAAATGTGAAAAGAAAGGTAAAGCTGCATTCCAGTGAACATGTCATCTTTCATTTTTCGTTTCAAAGTTCCAGTTGCTCAGCAAAGCTTTAATGGTGTTTTAAATATTCTTTCTTTCTGTTGGATCTAGGTGCTAACTGATTTTTGAGGCAAATCTAAGGTGAGTGAAAACTCACAATTTTTAATTTAAAAACTATGATGCATGTATGTGTATTTTATATTCTCTAAAGCTTGTTTTCTTTTTCCATTTCTTTCGTCCTTAATGTTTGAAAACATGTGCTACCTGATGCATTGTTTTTTCTTTTTGTCCAGACACTGTTTTAATTCGAGCGTGTGTATGATATACGCGTGAGAATATCTTTTTGTTTTGTGAAAAATTTGAAAGCATACGAAAACAAGTCCAGGCATCATTTGCTTGCGTACAAATCAATGCGTGCCTGATTATTGCCTGTAGCCATAACATCTTAGCAAGCCCAGGTTTTATTAGTTTAACTGTTCTAATGTTGCATGCGAAATTTGAGTTACACGTTATTCATTCAAATCATTTTATACAAACGTGTATGCCAAACCCAAAACTTATTCCATGTGTGGAGAAAATATTAGAGCGTTCGTGCATATATTTTTACACGCACCATTTATATTCACTTCAAATTTGTGTACAGGTCTTTTAAGTTGGAAACTACATCCTTACGTGAAAACACATTACAAAACCTTGCGTGCGTGCATTTTACGTTATGACAAAGTGAGTTTGCATTATTTTTTTGGTCAAATCTACAAAAATCATGCATGCAAAAAGTGACGCCCCACCTCTATACCCACGCTAGACGAGAACACTACGGAGTAATGCTGTCGACTAGCACGGAGAATAAGGCTGTTGAGGAGCGACCATCCATGTAATTTCTTTGCGCGAGCACCGATATGTCAGATAATATAACATGCATTCTATTTCAAGAGGAAATCCGACATACCGACACAAACTCAAAGCTACTACACGGTGGCTATATAAATCCATCGGAAAACAAATATAGAAATAAACATAACATAAATCAGTCACAGACAATTCATATCACAAAGGCGGAATAAGATATGAATACTACACTAGGAAGTGTACATCAGAGTAGTGGTCTAAAAAGATCCACAATATCACAAAAGAATAGTTACACGAACTACACAAAAGAATAAGTATACATTAAGGAGTCTATATCTCAAATGTATACAACAAAATAACTACTAATCTAAGTAGTTAACCCAAAAGTCAAGGAGTTAATCCCGGATGAGAAGTCAAGCAGAAGCACCTGTAACATCTCGGTCTGACCCGAGTATTATTTAATAAGAGAATAATAAACGGATCAGTCTAACTATAAATATCAGATGAAACGATATAGAGTAAGAGATATGACTAAACACATAATAATCACAATGCCAAGCTGTGATATATATATATAAATATATACTTAGTTGATAATCATCAAGAGATTAATCAATGTCACCAAATCTACACAAGAATCAAAGAAACGTCATACTCCTAATTTCGTTCACCATACCATAAATATTGACGATAATATCAACGTCAATCACAAAAGTCAATGACACACAAATTCCAGAAGACTACACAAGAAATCCAGAAACCACTAAAGTCAATGACACACAAATTCACCAATGCACAAATATTGATAAAACTTATCAATGGAAATCAAGAAAATTAGTGAAACACAAATTCTAGGAATCTACACAAGAAATCCAGAAATCACAAAGGGGGGAGGCCTATCACAAACGGGAGCATAAAGCTCACCAACACGTGTATCACAAACGGAACGCTAATTCCATGGTCGCTAACCATCACAAATTGAGCCGAAGCTCCACAAACGGCCCGAAGACCATGGGTTGCTACCCCATCACAAATTGAGTCGAAACTCCACAAAACGGGGTTTAGTCTCCCTCGCAGACAAAGAGACATCGCACATTGCTAGTCTAAATCACAAAGATGATCGTCATGATCAGCGAGAAGTGTCAATTACACTAAGCTAGTAAATATATGAGTTTAGCTTCATGTCCCATAACCACTTGCTTAACTTAAATATTTACGAACAAACTGTAAATCTCCACTAGAAAATTGTCACAAGAGGTTCAATCGAACAAGTCCAAGAATTAACCGACAAAGTAAACGCAAGCGTTTCATACCACTTGTTTTACTAAGCCGTTTAATTAGATTTCTCATACGAGTGAGGTAAAGGTTTGTATATACTAATAGATTGGAAAACGGTTTTCTAAACGAATTTGGTATTAAAAGAGTATTGAAATCGTTTGAGTAAAGAGTTTTGATATTTACTACTAGTATAGGAAACCTTTATATTTTTAAAGTGACAAATCACGAAGAAGATTGTAAGAACAACCAATCACAAAAATTCACATACGAAGACGTGAATAAAATCCAAAGAAATCGATAAAGAATCCATCGAAATGGATATTCAAAAATCCCTAAAAAGAGACATCAAAATCATAATAGATGATAACAACAAATAGGATTATCACGAATCGATTTAAATTGGAATTCCAATCCAAAAAGGCAAATTGGACTCAAACAGCAGGTTCAGTCGACTGAACAGAGAATTTCAGTCGACTGACCCTGTACATGGAAATTTTCCAGGTTCAGGAAACTTTCTGTTTCCAGTTTCAGTCGACTGTGCAGAGTTTTTCAGTCGACTGAATCATGCCTGGAAACTCTCGGGTTTCAGGTTCAGTCGACTGAACAGAGATTTCAGTCGACTGAATCATGCCTGGGCTGTTTTTCAGCCTTATACAAATGAAGAGCAAACTCTTCCAAAATGCAATCGGACGAACATTGGCTCTAAGGGTTTATGCCAAACGGCAACCCGGCCCTATATGCTCCTCGATGCATCATCAAAAGCATGTTCAAACATCCATAAAAGGATTTTACACAAATTTGTCTTAAAAACCCAAAAATTGGAATATTCGCAAAACCAATCCAAATCAAGAGCAAATGCACATAAAGAAGTGTTAGGAATTCATACCCAACAACCAAAGATAATTATAGTCATAGATGTGAGATAAAAATCTCACCTTTGAACTAAATTTATGAAGATGAAGCTTGAAAGTAATGGCAAGAACAAGCACTCTTCAATCTCAACACTAGAAGCTTGAATCTAAGCTCAAAAACAAGAACATTCCCGAAATTAGGTTTAGGAATTTCTGAAATTGGGAAGAGAATAAGTTGGAGAACAAGAAGAGAAGCTTACCAATGGGTTCTTCTTGAGTTTGGAGCAAGGAATTTGATTTGCAAGAGAAACTAGGGTTTTGGAATTTTAATTTCCAATCTCTCCCACCATTAACACTCTAAAAACTGAAATGAGAAGAGAATGGGGGTGAGTGGGGGAGAGTGGCTCAGATTTGAGCATAAGTTAACATAGGGCTGAGCCCAAACCAAACCCAAAGTGAAAAGTAGCAAAAATCAACTTTCTCCAAACATATCGAAGCTTATACTCAAAAAGGTCGCAAACGGCATTTTAAACTCAATGGGAGTGGTCCCGAGCCCTAATTCGACCGTATGCAAAAAGTAGCTTTTCGGACTAAAATCCGACTAACGATAAAATATTAAATAAAATATTTAAATATAAAATCGATAAATATGCGGGTTGTTACACAAAATATTTAATGTCCAAGCCTAGACCATTTTGCATTGTGTATCTCACTCTTTCATGTACCAGGTCATATTTCTGTAATGCATTAGTGTGTACAATATTATATGGTCCAGGTTGCATAATTTGAAATACAATTGTGTGTATTCAGGTATACAAGAAAGTGGGCAAGTCACTTTATTTTTCTTTAGGTATATGCGTGCAACAAGTAGTATATAAAAATTGGGTCCAAGTCATTTTGATCTTGCGCGCAATTAAGTGTGCTTGAAAATCTTTCTTGCGTGATACTTCATATTAATAATGTGCACACATATTAACTTTGTCAGGTCAAATATTGGTAAACTCATCATTTGCGTGTAAGACTTTAAGTGAAAATGTCAATGCGTATTGTTCAGGTCATCATGTATTTCTAGCGTGCATTTGTGTTTTCAGGCATGTCATTTATATTTTTATTGTTCATTTTAGTATGTGCAATTATATTGTAGGTAATGCATGAAACCATTCTTTGTAATTTAGAATACGCATGAAAGAAGTTAGTGTCAGACAGTGTAACATTTTGAGGAATATATAAATGGTGTAGACCAATGTTTAATAATTTATTTTTGAACCGGAGTTTCGTTTTAAAACGTATTTTGTTGTCGTTATTTTTATAACGGATTTTTACCCCGGCGTTATATTTTTGAAGCGTGTGATTTTGATGACATTTTTGACGAAAAAAAATCATTGTTGTTTTGGTTTCAGTAACTGTCAATTTAAAAATGAATTTTAAGCGGCTATCCCACAACGCTGATTTGATATCCGTTTTTACAGTGTTTTGTGAAGCGAATTTCCTTGCCGAAATTGTTACAGATGTTGCAATTTTAATCATGTGTTTTAAAAATCGTTTTAAAATAAAATTGTTTTCCAAAATTTTACAGTTTACGCTTTCATAAGAATGAGGAAGCGATTTAAACGTTTCAGCAAAATTAAGGACTACAAACCCTTACTTTTACTGATTCGGTAAATTTCGGACTTGTCCGTTTGAGAACGTAAAATGTTATTTATATAAAATACACAATTTTGCACTTTCAAGGAAACGATGAAGAGATTTAAACGATTTAGCAAAAGTGCGGAGTATGGAACCACACTTTTACTATATCGGTTAACTCCGGACTCGTTAATTGAAATGTTTGCTGTTTGATGATTTTGATGATTTTGTTGGGCTTTCGAGCCACTCTGTTGGACCTTCGGGTCATTTGTTGGACCTTCGGGTCATATGGTGGACCTTCATGTCAATTACCAGTACTAGACCTTCGGGCCATTTGTTGGACCATCGGGTCATTTGTTGTGTGCCAAAAATTATAGTACTTGGTAGGCTTCGGCCATATGAGATGCATGTGCGGCGTAGCTAAAACTCGCCATTTGTTTGGACCGATCCATCTTTTATGTTGATTTTCTAGTTATCGTATTCTGATTTCTAGATTTTGTGAATGTTGATTTTCTAGTTATCTTAAATGATTTCTAGATTTTTGTGTACTGCTGTTTCGAATTCAATTGTGAATTTGGAAATTTATTTTGATGGAGTTTAATGAGATTTCTTCATTTAAACAATTTGATTACTATGTTGTATAGTCTCATCCAAGATTATAATTTTGTATGTAGTCTCATCCGAGATTATAGTTTTGTGTATAGTCTCATCTGAGACTATAGTTTTGTGTATAGTCTCGTTCGAGATTATAATTTTGCGTATTGCTGTTTCGAATTCAATTGTGAATTTGAAAGTTAATTTTGATGGAGTTTAAATTGAGATTTCTTTATTGAAACTACGTTGATTATTTATGCTGAATAGTCTCATTTGAGACTATAATTATTTGCTTAAGTGTTGTTATCATACACTTATTTCTAACGTTTAAATTAGACTGATCCGTTTATTATTTTCTTTTAAATAATACTCGGGTCAGACCGAGTTATTTCAGGATAATCGCTATCTCTGATTCAGTTGCAGCTTCAGCTTTTGGGATCTCACGTCATCTTTTGTCTAGACTTCGAGATGTTTATTTTTGGTGCATTGACTCTCGTCTCATGTATGTTGATGACCTGTAAATGTATATTTGGTTTATGTGAACTATCTATTGTTGTAGCATGTATCCAGACTTGTTTTCTGCTATATATCTGATATTTCTATTCTGATGTGATTATACTTATCAGTGTTGTTGTTATTATGAGTTGTTCTGAATTCATCTTTAGCCACCGTGGTTTCGTTTAGATTTGGATTGGAATTATATTGTTGGGAGTAATTTACACAACTCCTATCGATGTAATCAATACTCGTCTAAGGCATAACTTACAGATGGTCGCTTCTAACAAGCCTTATTCTTCGCAATAGCAGACGTTATTCCTTATAATAACCTTTTTTATTGTAAGTATAGAGGTGGGGCGTCACAGTTTGTTATCAGAGCTGAGATTCAGAACAAATTATAATAAACACAGAACAGAAGCAGAATGGAACATGCGTTCCAACTAGTCGAGGGTTTTATTCGTGCCTTTCTAATCTATTCCTTCGTTGTTCTTAAACTTTTATCCTCTCTAACAAGTTGGAATATGTCTAGGAATATATCTCATATTTCCGTAATATTCCATTTGTTAAATTCCATATCAATCTTGCTTGTAGTTTCCTTGAGTTAAAACAAGGAAAGCCCTCTGTTTCCGATTGTTTTAACTGCTCCTAAGGGTTTCAAATCTGGGAAGCTTAATGTTGCTAAAGCTTTTGGTGATTCTTCTAAGCCCAAAGGTATTACTCCTTCTATTTTGGAAGGTTTTATTTTATTTCATGGTTGTTCTCTTAGAGTTCTTTTCGATACCGGTGCATCACATTCATTCGTGTCAAAGGAGCTTGTTGATGTTATTCCTTTGGATGTTGTTAGTCTTTAAGACCCTTTGTGGATTGCGAATCCTATTGGTGGATCCACTACTCTTGGTTTGTTGTGTGTTGATGTTGAGATTATTCAATGTAGTTTCTCCTTTCATGTGAATCTGCATGTTATGGATCATCTTGGTTTTGATATGATTTTGGGAATGGATTGGCTCGTCCGTTATGAAGTTCAAATCCTATGTATCGAAAGAACTTTATATCTCAAGCATTCCGATGCTATCGAGTAGTTATCTATTATATTTCGAAGCATGGACCATACTTCGAATTCTCTCATTTCTTCCTTCGAATCGGAGGATGTCATAGATAATATTCCGTTTGTTTGTGATTTTTCTGATGTCTTCGAGCCTATTTCGTGTTTGCCGCCGAAGAAGACAACTGAGTTCCGTATTGATCATATCTCTGGTGCTCATCTTGTTAGTCGTCCTACCAGGAGGATGTCTGTTAAGGAAAATGAGAAACGCAAGCATCAATTATCCAAGTTGGAAGCCAAGCAATTTATTCGTTTTAGCTCTTCTCTTTGGGGCCGCCGTTGTCTTTGTTAAGAAGCCAGATGTACTCTTAGGCTTTGCATTGGTTATCGCAAGCTTAACGAGCTCACTATCAAAAATAGGTATCCATTACCTAGGATCGACAACATGTTCGATCAATTAAGTGGCGCTAAGCTCTTCTCCCAACTCGACCATACCATCGGTTTTTATTTGGCTACGAGTTGCGGAAGTTAGCATTCCAATTACCGCATTCCACACTCAATATGATTCTTATGAACGACTTATTATGTCATTCAGTTTGCCCAGCTTATTTGATCTATTTTATGAATCGAGTATTCTACGAATATCTCGATGGCTCAATTGGTGTATTTATTGATTTTGGATGAAAGCGGCAATTTAAAATTTTGTAAATATTTTTCATAAGATTTATTTACAAGTATAATTGGATTTGTGTTTATCATATAGAAGATGATTTTTTGATTGTATTGCCCATTAAGTGGTTTAAGAATTCTGGTCGATGCGCTTGATCAATGTTATCGATAGGAATCTCCTAAACACTTTGATGAGACAATTTGACACAATAAATTGACCTGTAAGAAGTAAATTTTTCTAGGAAATGATTTCATAAAGATAATTGTAATTTTGAAAGTTTTAGCTTTTTAGGAAAGAAGATTATTTGAAAGAACTCTTTTCCAATACTCTTATCCTTGTGATTCCCGAAGGGAACCAAGACTTCATTATTTGTACCAATACTAGCCGTATTGGTTTCGGTATTGTTCTCATGCAAAAAGGATAGAGTATTTGCCTATGCTACTAGACAACTAAAGCCTAACGAGATTCGTTATGCTACCCATGATTTGGAGTTAGACGCTATAGTCTTTGCTCTAAAGATTTGGCGACATTATTTTTGGACGAGCATTTTATTCTCTTCACTGATCACTAATCTCTGAAGTATCTATTCACTCAGAAAGAACTTAATATGAGGCAACAACGTTGGCTCGAATTTCTTGCTTCAAATGATTTTGATATTCAGTATACCCCTGGTAAGGGTAATCGAGTTACTGATGTGCTTAGTCGCAAGCAGCAAGTTGTTGTTTCCATGATGCTAGCAGAGTGGAATATATTGGAAGCTTTATCTCATTGTGATATTAGAGATCGTCCTTCTGTTTCTAACTCTCCCGTGCTTTTATTTAGCATGGAAGCTCATACTAGTTTGTGGATCGTGTTGCTGATGCCCAGAAACAAGATCCAAATCTCTCTTATCTTATTCAGAGTTGTAAATCGGAATCCCAAAGTGACGATCTGAAGGATTTTGATATTGATATTCATGGTTGTATTCGAAAGAAAGGAAGGTTAATTGTGCCTAATGTTTCTAATCTTAGAAATGACATTCTTGAGGACTGTGATCGTTCTAAGTGTACTATTCATCCAGGCAGTAGTACAATGTATGCTGATATGAAACGCTTATACTTTTGGAAAGGTATGAAGCGTGATGTTGCAAGTTATGTGAGTCGTTACATGACTTGTCAACTTATTAAAGCAGAACACCATCGTCCTAGTGGTCTTTTGCATCCTCTTGAGATTCCATTATGGAAATGAGATCAAATTCCTATGGACTTCATTGATAGTCTACCTTGTTCGAGGTCGGGTCGTACTAGTGTTTGGGTGATTGTTGACCGATTGACCAAATCAGCCTATTTTATTCCTATCAAGTCCAATCGGACTGCTTCTTGACTTTGGAGGTAGTTGGAAAGACTATTTATCTCTTGTTGAATTTGATTATAGTAATAGTTTCCAATCCAGTATCGGCATGGTTCCTTTTGAAGCTCTTTACGGAAGACCGTGTCGATCACCATCTTGTTGGTTGGAATCCGGGGAAAAGTTAGTTCTCGGCCCCGATTTTATTCGTGAATCTTCTGCGAAGATTGATATTATTAGACAGAAAATGAAAGAGGCTTAGAATAGGCAAAAATCTTATGACGATCACCGTAGGAAGCCTTTGGAATTTTCTGTTGGCGATCACATGTTCATTCATGTTTCTTCGATGAAGGGTGTGGTGCATTTTTGTAGCTCTGGAAAATTGGCTCCTCGTTATATTGGACCATATCCTATTACGGAACGCATTGGCCCTGTTGCTTATCGTATATCGCCACCTATTCGGTTTTCGGGAATTCATGACGTATTTCATGTATCCCAGCTTCGTCGATGCCTTCGAGATTTGGATTCTATTATTATCCTCCTATGTTGCAAGACCTTGAGATCTCACCCGACTTGTCTATTGTGCAAAATCCTATTTGTGTGCTAGCTTCGGAGGTTAAACGCCTTCGGAATAAAGAAGTCCCGCTTGTGAAAACTCAATGGTCCACAAACCCAAAGATTGCACTTGGGAAACCAAAGAATTCATCGAGCATTCTTATCCCGGTTTTCTCTCCTCTTCGGGTGGGGGTGAGCATTCTTTATTCATCTTTTCTATTTTAAATCTTTGTTGTGGTGAATTAATTTGTGCTATAAATAACTTCTAGTATGAAAATTGCGGGGACGCAACTTTTATAAGGGGGAGTTTGTAACAACCGAGATTTTATTACCGTCGTAATAAAATTTAAAATAGAAATTTTTAAATTAAAATTTGAAAAAAAGAAGAAGATGCAAATCATGTTGTAAAGTCAGTAGTCATACTAGTAGTAGCATGTTGTAAATAAAGTGCATTTTGGCCTTCACGTGCACAAGAGAAATAAAGTCCATTTCAAAACAAAGTGGAACCTATTTTTGCTATGCTGTCACCCAAGTTTCAAATGCAAAGTGAACACCTTGCTGTTACCACTTATTTATAACCAATGTTTGAAAACTTTGCTTTGCTCTTTTCTATCATCATTTTGTACAAGCCGTGTACTTCCTTTCCAATTGTGCACGTCTCTAATTAAATGCAATTGTACAATGTTTGCCAGCACCCATATATTCTTTGACTTGTGCAAAATGAGAAAAGAAAGGTAAAGATGCATTCCAGTAAACACTTCATCTTTCATTTTTCGTTTCAAAGTTCCAGTTGCTCTGCAAAGCTTTAATGGTGTTTTAAATATTCTTGCTTTCAGTTGGATCTAGGTGCTAACTCATTTTTGAGGCAAATCTAAGGTGAGTGAAAACTCTCAATTTCTAATTTAAAAACTATGCTGCCTGTATGTGTATTTTATATTCTCTAAAGCTTGTTTTCTTTTTTCATCTTTCGTCCTTGATGTTCGAAAACATCTGCTACCTGATGCATTATTTTTTCTTTTATCCAAACACTATTGTAATTCGCGCGTGTGTATGATATACGCATGAGAATTTCTTTTTGTTTTGTGAAAAACTTGAAAGCATATGAAAACAAGTCCAGGCATCATTTGTTTTCGTGCAAATCAATGCGTGCCTGAGTATTGCCTGTAGGCATAACACCTTAGCAAGCCTAGGTTTTATTAGTTTAACTGTTCTAATGTTGCATGTGAAATTTGAGTTGCATGTTATTCATTCAAACCATTTTATACAAATGTGTATGCCAAACCCTTAACTTATTCCATGTGTGGAGAAAATATTAGAGCATGCATGCATATATTTTTACACGCATCATTTATGTTCACTTCAAATTTGTTTGCAGGTCTTTTAAGTTGGAAACTACGTCCTGACATGAAAACACGTTACAAAACCTTGTGCGCGTGCATTTTACCTTGTGGAAAAGTGAGTTTGCATTATTTTTTTTCTGGTCAAATCTACAAAAATCATATGTGCAAATTATTTAATGTCCAAGCCTAGACCATTTTGCATTGTGTATCTCACTCTTTCATGTACTAGGTCATATTTTTGTAATGCATTAGTGTGTACAATATTATATGGTCAAGGTTGCATAATTTAAAATACAATTGTATGTATTCAGGTATACAAGAAAGTGGGCAAGTCACTTTATTTTTCTTTAGGTATATGCGTGCAACAAGTAGTATATAAAAATTGGGTCCAAGTCATTTTGATCTTGCGAGCAATTAAGTGTGCATGAAAATCGTTCTTGCGTGATACTTCATTTTAATAACGTGCACACATATTAACTTTGTCAGGTCAAATATTTGGTAAACTCATCATTTGCGTGTAAGGCTTTAAGTGAAAATGTCCATGCGTATTGTTCAGGACATCATGTATTTATAGCATGCATGTGTGTTTTCAGGCATGTCATTTATATTTTTATTGTTCATTTTAGTATGTGCAATTATATTGTAGGTAATGCATGAAACCATTCTTTGTAATTTAGAATACGCGTGAAAGAAGTTAGTGTCAGACAGTGTAACATTTTGAGGAATATATAAATGGTGTAGACCACTGTTTATTAATTTATTTTTGAACCGGAGTTTCGATTTAAAACGTATTTTGTTGCAGTTATTTTTATGACGGATTTTTACCCCGGTGTTATATTTTTGAAGCGTGTTGTTTTGATGACATTTTTGACGAATAAAAATCACTGTTGTTTTGACTTCAGTAACCGTCAATTTAAAAATGAATTTTAAGCAGCTATCCCACAACGCTGATTTGATATCCGTTTTTACGGTGTTTTGTGAAGCGCGATCTCCTTGTTGAAATTGCTACAGATGTTGCTATTTTAATCACGTGTTTTAAAAAACATTTTAAAATAAAATTGTTTCCAAAAAAATTACAGTTTACGCTTTCAAAAGAATGAGGAAGCGATTTAAACGTTTCAGTAAAATTAAAGACTATGAACCCTTACTTTTACTGATTCGGTTAATTCTGGACTTGTCCGTTTGAGAACATAAAATGTTATTTATATAAAATACACAATTTTGCACTTTCAAGGAAACGATGAAGAGATTTAAACGATTTAAAAAAAGTGTGGGGTATGGAACCACACTTTTACTATTCCAGTTAATTCCGGACTCGTTAATTGAAATATTTGCTTTTTGATGATTTTGATGATTTTGTTGGGCTTTCGAGCCACTCTGCTGGACCTTCAGGTCATTTGTTGGACCTTCGAGTCATATGATGGACCTTCGGGTCAATTACCAGTACTAGACCTTCGGGTCATTTGTCGGGCGTCAAAAATTATAGAACTTGGTAGGCTTCGGCCATATGAGATGCACGTGCGGCATAGCTAAAACGTGCCATCTACTAGGATCGATCCATTGTAACAACCCGAGACTTTGCGCTAATTAGACAATAAAAAACCTGTTGCTAATTGTTATTGGCACTTTATTTTGGTTAAAATTCTTTTAAGAAAATTTGTTAAAGAGATATAATGGGCTTTAAATTGAAAAAAAATAAATTGGGCCACACTTCTTTTGACATTATGTTACAGGATGATATCTGTTCTCCTCTTATTTTTGCAAACCCGACCCTTTGCAAATCCATTCATTCGTTTTAAACCCTAATCGAAAAAAAAAGGAGAAACGATAACGGCGGCCACTTCTTTTCGTCTCCTTCCATCTGAGATTAGGGCTCTTTGAAGCGCCTTCAATCGCGTGGGTGATCGGGAGTGGCTTCTCGTTGCTTACCTCGGCTGCGCAATTCCAGATCGAGTTCGACCTTGGCTTCGTTGGATTTGGAGCTGCGACTCGTCGACAAAAAGTGAGTGAACTCTCTTCACTCACATCTAGTTTGAAATGTTCTAGCTTATATGTTTATTGTGTTTTGGGGTCTTCGATTCAGCTTGGTCTTATGATGTGTTTTTGGTTCTGGCATTTCACTGTAAGTTATGGCTTTGATTGTTTTGTTTTGAGGTTGATGATTCCTTGTTTTTGAATATCATGGCACCGTTGTATTCTCGTAGACACCACGACTTGATCTGCTTTCGGCTTCGGTCGCCTTGTTTTGTGTGATTGTTAAATTCTGATTTCCAAGATTATGCCTTGAGTTTGAAACCTACAGATTTAGCTTTGTGAAAGTATTCATTTGACTTCGACAGTTTTGGGACCCCTGATATTGCGGCCATGCCTTTGTGAAAATATATTTTGATGGAATTCTAAATTGACTTGCTTTTGCTAAGTACTGATTTTAGCCATTAGCTATAGCTTGAAATTTTCCGTTGGCTTTGAAATCTCCACTGTGTGAATGTACCATTAAGTTGTTCACTGTCTACATGAACCTGAAATTCGTGTCTGTAAATGGATAGCATCTCATGTGTATTCCATGGTTCACCATTCTCGAGTTCACTGCATATTATTGCAGTTGCCACTGCCTTCACTTGTACATGTTCATTGTACTTGAATATGTTGCATTGGTCCGTGTCATTGAAGTAGTTGTCACTGTGTACACTTCTGTTGCCACTGTGTTCATTTCTATTGATTTGGTGCCTTCATTTCTGTTGTATTCTTCCATTTGACAACCGTTTATTTCACTTGAGTGTACATGCAGCTTGGAGACAGTTTCCTTGTAGTGCTTACATTCTTGAAACTATTTTGACTTCTGGAATTACTTGAGTTTCTTGTTGCATTAAAACACCTTATTTGATTTACTTGCATGGTTACATGCGTGCTCAATATCACTTGATGTTGTTGCTTCACCACTGAGCCTTATTCATGCTTTTGTCATTGGGAATCTGTAGTGTTTTTGAATGCACATATAAGTTGCTTGACCCTCGCATATGTGCTGCTTTGTCCAGTTTTATGCATTCTGACTGTTGTTCTATGGTTCACCTTGCGTCTTTGAGTATTCTTGCATCATGTTGAATTTGGTGTAGTTGTGTGAACATGCTGTTGCTACACACATACTTGTTCCACTTGTAGCCTTTGTGCTTTGTATTGTGTTACACTTGAATGTGTAGCCTTGTTTCACTAATTCAGGCTGGTACTGTTTCAGTGATAGGTTGTTTTATCATGTTCACTTAGTGTCTTTTGCAATATCGTTTACCTTTCCAAACAGTTCTGGTTGTCTTGCTACATGTGGTGTTCAATTTAATTGAGCTTGCATTTGTATCATACTGTCTCTTGTGCCATTTACTTGGTGTTGTTCCATGTTGCACCCCAGTTTCATTTTATTCATGTGCAACCAGTAGTGTAAGTCCATTGTGTACATTTGGGTTCGCATTTATGTCGTCCAAACTTGACCTCTGCAGTTTTTGATTGCTGTCGGTATTCAATGGGTACATCATCACTGTAGTGGCACGGCAGTGCACGCAAGCGTGAACTGCAGCCACACGGTATTCAATGGGTACATCATCACTGTAGTGGCAAGGCAGTGCACGCAAGCGTGAACTGCAGCCACACGGTATTCAATGGGTACATCATCACTGTAGTGGCAAGGCAGTGCACGCAAGCGTGAACTGCAGCCACACGGTATGGTTTTATGATATCTATCTTGTTTTGATTAATTGATCTTTTGCATATTCCATATGCTGTAGTGGCGAGGCAGTGCACGCGTGCGTGTACTGCAGCCCTACTCGACTTAATATTTTAATTGATATCTAAATGTTTTGAACTGTTTTGTTTATTTCAATTCAATATTCTGAATTGCATTCTGATTTGGTTTAATTACTGTCGTCTATTCATTATTTTATTATTATCGCTTCTGTGCACTAATAACTGAGTTTGAATTAGACTGACCCGAGTATTATTTTCTTTTGAATTTAATACTCGAGTCAGACCGAGTATTTCAGGTTGTAGATATTCTGCTTTGGGTTGCTGCTAGAGCTATGAAGTTCTTTCATATATTTTGGAGTTGTCGTGTCATTGTATAGGTTGATATGTATTCATGTATGTTAGTCGTTAATGTACTTGTATATATAACTTCCTGATCGACTGTTGTAGTTGTATCGCATGTACCGTGTAAATGTATTGTAACTGACATCAGTTATTATATATGTATATGAGATTTTCTGTTTCATCTGTGTTCCGCATTCATATTATCTGTTATTAGTTTATATTTTGTCCTAGACTATTATAGCCACTGTGTAGTAGCTTTGAGTTTGCATCGGCATGTCGGATTTCCTCCTGAAATGAAATGTACGTCTTTACTATCTGGCCTATCGGTGCTTGCACAAGGCAATTACACGGATGGTCGCTCCTCAACAGCCTTATTCTCCGTGCTAGTTGACAGCACTACACCGTAGTGTTCTTAACTAGCGTGGGTATAGAGGTGGGGCGTCACAGCTTAGTATCAGAGCCTGGGGTTTAGAACAAATATAAAACATAACTTAGATAGTACATGTGTTACAACTATTTGTCGATGTTTTCTCTCTCATCTTTGCTTAAGATCATCTTTGATTTGTTAGGTATGAATTCCTAACTCTTATTCATGAGCATTGCTGCTATTCTTTATTGCACTTGCTCATTTCTGTATGCACTGCTAAGTATCATTGTGTATATGCTTTACCAAGTTGCATATTGCTGCAACTCGTACCACTTCAATTTGAACTCGCATTGTTTATTCGAACTGCTGTATATATGCATTCTTATCTCTGATTCGTGTACTTAATGCAGTCTCCATGCAATTGGGTTTTGGGTATCAATCTTTGAGACAAATTGAGTTTCAATGGTCGACTCTGTCTGTTTATCCGGCATATTGCATTTCAATTGTCGACTCTGTCTGTTTATCCATGGTTCTTTGGCTTTCATGTGCCTCTCTCTGATAGTTTTAAAATTTCTTTGGTATAAAAGAAATTGTCTTGGACTTTGCCTGGTCGATATCGACATTGACTTGACTTTTACTTTTGCTAAAGTCATTCAAGCATTTATGCTCGTTCTGCTTTGTTTTTCCAATTGTTGATCGATTCTTCTTTTCGATTAGTTGTTACCACCTTTGTCAACTTTGATAACTTCTATTTTAGGAATTTTTGGGTATTCCTACTTTGATGGATTGGAATCGAATTCTTCGGATTTTATTCACGTCTTCGAATGTGAATCTTAGTGAATTGATTTGGTTTTCGAATTTAATCGATTCTTGATTATTTCCCGATTTGTTGCTATCATTTATTAGCAACTTTGATGACCTTTTCTTCGGGATTTTTGTGGACATACCTTTCGATGAATTCGGTATCGATTTCTTTGGATTCTATTCACGTCTTCGTATGTGAATTCTTGTGATTGATTGTTTCTACAATCATTTTTGTGATTTGTCACTTTATAATATAAAGGTTTCAAATACTAATAGTAAATATCAAAACTCTTTTATCAAAATGTTTTCGACTCTATTTTCCATACAAAACTCTTTTTCTCAAATCGTTTTCTAATCTACTAGTATATACAAGCCTTTACCTCACTCGGATGAGAAATCTAATTAAACAGCTTAGTAAAACAAGTGGTATGAAACGCTTGCGTTTGCTTCGTCGGTTAATTCTTGGACTTGTTCGATTGAACCTCATGTGACAATTTTCTAGTGAAGATTTACAATTTGTTCGTAAATATTTAAGTTAAGCAAGTGGTTATGGGACATGAAGCTAAACTTTTATATTTACTAACTTAGTGTAATTGACACTTCTCGTTGATCATGACGATCATTTTTACGGTTAGACTAGGCCTCATCGGTGTGATTTTGTCTCACACATATCTCTTGGGCTTTGAGGATTGTCTAGACACCATTTGTGTGATTTCGTTCACACATACCTTTTCGGTTAGACTAGGCCTCATCGGTGTGATTTCGTCTCACACATATCTCTTGGGCTTTGTGGATTGTCTAGACACCATTTGTGTGATTTCATTCACACATACTTTTCTTTTGATTGCGAGGTTAGTCTTGACCTCAATCTGTGTGATTCCGACTCACACATGTGGGGTAGCGCCCCACGGTCTTCGGGCCATTCGTGTGTCAAAACTAATGGCTTGCAACCATGAGATAGCGTCTCGTTATGCGTTGCACGTGTTGATGATTTTTCATGCTTGCGTGTAGGTGAGATTCCGTGCTCCCGTTCTCGCTTTGCGTTGCACGTGTTGATGATTTTTCATGCTCACGTGTAGGTGAGATTCCGTGCTCCCGTTCTCGCTTTACGTTGCACGTGTTGATGATTTTTCATGCTCGCGTGTAGGTGAGATTCCGTGCACCCGTTCTCGCTTTGCGTTGCACGTGTTGATGATTTTTCATGCTCGCGTGTAGGTGAGATTCTGTGCTCCCGTTCTCACTTTGCATTGCACGTGTTGGTGAGTTTTCATGCTCGCATGTAGGTGAGTTTTCGTGCTCCCGTTCTCGTTATGCGTTGCACGTGCTGATGAATTTTCATGCTCGCATGTAGGTGAGTTTTCGTGCTCCCGTTCTCGCTTTGCGTTACATGTGCTGATGAGTTTTCATGCTCGCGTGTAGGTGAGTTTTCGTGCTCCCGTTCTCGTTATGCGTTACATGTGTTGATGAATTTTCATGCTCGCGTGTAGGTGAGTTTTCATACTCTGTTCGAGTTTTCATACTCTGTTCGAGTTTTCATACTCCGTTCGAGTTTTCATACTCTGTTCGAGTTTTCATACTCTGTTCGAGTTTTCATACTCCGTTCGAGTTTTCATACTCCGTTCGAGTTTTCATACTCCGTTCGAGTTTTCATACTCCGTTCGAGTTTTCATACTTCGTTCGAGTTTTCATACCCCCGTCCGAGTTTTCATACCCCCGTCCGAGTTTTCATACTCTTATTTTGTGATTTCTGGATTTCTTGTGTAGATTTCTAGAATTTGTGCTTCACCAATTTTCGTGATTTCTATTGATAAGTTTTATCAATTCTTGTGCATTGGTGAATTCATGTGTCATTGACTTGTTATGAGTACAAGTTTAGGGTATGATATCCCTTTCTATCTTTGAGAAGATTCTTGTGACACTTTTGATGAATGAAAATCCACTTATCGAAGTTGCTACTGATATCGCTGTTTTAATCACGTGTTTTAAAAATTGTTTCAAAATAAAAATCATTTTCAAAATTTTTATAGTTTACGCTTTCAAAAGAATGAGGAAGCGATTTAAACGTTTCAGCAAAATCGAGGACTATGACCCCTTTCTTTTACTGATTCGTTTAATTCCGGACTTGTCCGTTTGAGGGTGAAAATTTGTAAATTCCTTTTATAAAATTAAGAGAATATTTTGTGATTGTATTGCCCATTGAGTGCTTTAAGAATTCTGGTCGATGCGCTTGATCAACGATATCGATAGGAATCTCCTAGACGCTTTAATGAGACAATCAGACACAATAAATTGAATTTTAAAATTTTCTGAAAAGATAATTACATAAAGTAAATTGTAAATTTCGAAAGTTTTAGCTTTTCGGGAAAGAATATTATTTAAAACAACTCTTTTCCGACACTTCTATTCTGGTGATTCCCGTGGGAACCAAGACTCTATCGTTTGTACCAATGCTAATCGTGTTAGTTTGCATGCCATTTTCTTGCAAAAGAGAACGTGCTGTCTCTTGTGTTTCTAAATCATTAATGCCTATTGAGACTAGATATGTCACTCTTGATCTAGTGCTCGTGGCTATTGATTTCGCTCTTAAAAATTTTGGCATCATTATTTTGGGTGAGAAATTTGTTCTCTACCCTGTTCATGAATCTTGGGAATAGTTATTTTCTCATAAGGAACTTAATTTGCGTCAACCACGTTGACTCAAGTTCCTTACAAATTATGATCTTGATATTCTTTACCACTCCCGTATGGGAAATCGTGTTACCGATGCACTTGTCGTAGGCAACAAGTGGTTGTTTCTTTGATGATGTCCGAATGGAATCATCTTTTTACCAAGTTCATCAGACATTTCGATGTACTTCATTTTATTGAGCTTCGTCTCATTCCTTTTATGGACTTACGTCTGATGTTCTTTTATGTTGATCGGTTCATCGGATGTACCATTATTGTACTATATCGATGTCCCGACTTTTCGGTTCACTGGACGTACCGTTTTTGTACTACGTCAGCGTTCCGAATTAATGAAGCTTTGATTCATCTGGCGTATCGTTATTGTACTACGCTGTTGTTCCAAATTATTCGTGTTTCACCTATGAAAGGTGTTGTGCGTTTCAGTCGGTCGGGAAAGTTAGTGCCTCGATATATTGGGCCATTTCCTATCACTGAACGTATTGGTTTCTTGGCTTATCGCCTCTTATTACCGGCTCAATTTTCTGTTATTCATGACGTGTTTCACGCGTCTTTCTTTTACGGAAATGCCTTAGGGATTTCGATTTTTATTCTTGAGCCCGGTATTATTGAAGAAATTGAAGTTTCACCAGATTTGACTTTGAGCAACATTCTATTCACATCATTGCTTCGGGGGTTGAGCGCCTTCAAAATAAAGATGTTTCTCATGTGAAAGTGCAGTGGTTCTCAAATCCTAGGAATTTCATTTAGGAATCTGGAGAACCCATCGAGCAAACACGCTCAAGCTTATTCTTCCATGCTCTATATGATGAACTTCCTATTTCAAATTTCTTGATCTTGTGATGAATTATTCTTATGGTTGCTACCTTTTGTCCATGTATTCCTTATGATTGCGAGGACGCAATTTCTTTAAGGAGGGGAGTCTGTAACAACCCAAGACTTTGCGCTAATTAGGCAATAAAAAACCTGTTGCTAATTGTTATTAGCACTTTATTTTGGTTAAAATTCTTTTAAGAAAATTTGTTAAAGAGATATAATGGGCTTTAAATTGAAAAAAAATAAATTGGGCCACACTTCTTTTGACATTATGTTACAGGATGATATCTGTTCTCCTCTTATTTTTGCAAACCCGACCCTTTGCAAATCCATTCATTCGTTTTAAACCCTAATCGAAAAAAAAAAAGGAGAAACGATAACGGCGGCCACTTCTTTTCGTCTCCTTCCATCTGAGATTAGGGATCTTTGAAGCGCCTTCAATCGCGTGGGTGATCGGGAGTGGATTCTCGTTGCTTACCTCGGCCGTGCAATTCCAGATCGAGTTCGACCTTGGCTTCGTTGGATTTGGAGCTGCGACTCGTCGACAAAAAGTGAGTGAACTCTCTTCACTCACATCTAGTTTGAAATGTTCTAGCTTATCTGTTTATTGTGTTTTGGGGTCTTCGATTCAGCTTGGTCTTATGATGTGTTTTTGGTTTTGGCATTTCACTGTAAGTTATGGCTCTGATTGTTTTGTTTTGAGGTTGATGATTCCTTGTTTTTGAATATCATGGCACCGTTGTATTCTCGTAGACACCACGACTTGATCTGCTTTCGGCTTCGGTCGCCTTGTTTTGTCTGATTGTTAAATTCTGATTTCCAAGATTATGTCTTGAGTTTGAAACCTACAGATTTAGCTTTGTGAAAGTATTCATTTGACTTCGACAGTTTTGGGACCCCTGATATTGCGGCCATGCCTTTGTGAAAATATATTTTGATGGAATTCTAAATTGACTTGCTTTTGCTAAGTACTGATTTTAGCCATTAGCTATAGCTTGAAATTTTCCGTTGGCTTCGAAATCTCCCCTGTGTGATTGTACCATTAAGTTGTTCACTGTCTACATGAACCTGAAATTCGTGTCTGTAAATGGATAGCATCTCATGTGTATTCCATGGTTCACCATTCTCGAGTTCACTGCATATTATTGCAGTTGCCACTGCCTTCACTTGTACATGTTCATTGTACTTGAATATGTTGCATTGGTCCGTGTCATTGAAGTAGTTGTCACTGTGTACACTTCTGTTGCCACTGTGTTCATTTCTATTGATTTGGTGCCTTCATTTCTGTTGTATTCTTCCATTTGACAACCGTTTATTTCACTTGAGTGTACGTGCAGCTTGGAGACAGTTTCCTTGTAGTGCTTACATTCTTGAAACTATTTTGACTTCTGGAATTACTTGAGTTTCTTGTTGCATTAAAACACCTTATTTGATTTACTTGCATGGTTACATGCGTGCTCAATATCACTTGATGTTGTTGCTTCACCACTGAGCCTTATTCATGCTTGTGTCATTGGGAATCTGTAGTGTTTTTGAATGCACATATAAGTTGCTTGACCCTTGCATATGTGCTGCTTTGTCCAGTTTTATGCATTCTGACTGTTGTTCTATGGTTCACCTTGCGTCTTTGAGTATTCTTGCATCATGTTGAATTTGGTGTAGTTGTGTGAACATGCTGTTGCTACACACATACTTGTTCCACTTGTAGCCTTTGTGCTTTGTACTGTGTTACACTTGAACGTGTAGCCTTGTTTCACTAATTCAGGCTGGTACTGTTTCAGTGATAGGTTGTTTTATCATGTTCACTTGGTGTCTTTTGCAATATCGTTTACCTTTCCAAACAGTTCTGGTTGTCTTACTACATGTGGTGTTCAATTTAATTGAGCTTGCATTTGTATCATACTGTCTCTTGTGCCATTTACTTGGTGCTGTTCCATGTTGCACCCCAGTTTCATTTTATTCATGTGCAACCAGTAGTGTACGTCCATTGTGTACATTTGGGTTCGCATTTATGTCGTCCAAACTTGACCTCTGCAGTTTTTGATTGCTGTCGGTATTCAATGGGTACATCATCACTGTAGTGGCACGGCAGTGCACGCAAGCGTGAACTGCAGCCACACGGTATTCAATGGGTACATCATCACTGTAGTGGCACGGCAGTGCACGCAAGCGTGAACTGCAGCCACACGGTATTCAATGGGTACATCATCACTATAGTGGCAAGGCAGTGCACGCAAGCGTGAACTGCAGCCACACGGTATGGTTTTATGATATCTATCTTGTTTTGATTAATTGATCTTTTGCATATTCCATATGCTGTAGTGGCGAGGCAGTGCACGCGTGCGTGTACTGCAGCCCTACTCGACTTAATATTTTAATTGATATCTAAATGTTTTGAACTGTTTTGTTTATTTCAATTCAATATTCTGAATTGCATTCTGATTTGGTTTAATTACTGTCGTCTATTCATTATTTTATTATTATCGCTTCTGTGCACTAATAACTGAGTTTGAATTAGACTGACCCGAGTATTATTTTCTTTTGAATTTAATACTCGGGTCAGACCGAGTATTTCAGGTTGTAGATATTCTGCTTTGGGTTGCTGCTAGAGCTATGAAGTTCTTTCATATCTTTTGGAGTTGTCGTGTCATTGTATAGGTTGATATGTATTCATGTATGTTAGTCGTTAATGTACTTGTATATATAACTTCCTGAGTCGACTGTTGTAGTTGTATCACATGTACCGTGTAAATGTATTGTAACTGACATCAGTTATTATATATGTATATGAGATTTTCTGTTTCATCTGTGTTCCGCATTCATATTATATGTTATTAGTTTATATTTTGTCCTAGACTATTATAGCCACTGTGTAGTAGCTTTGAGTTTGCATCGGCATGTCGGATTTCCTCCTGAAATGAAATGTACGTCTTTACTATCTAGCCTATCGGTGCTTGCACAAGGCAATTACACGGATAGTCGCTCCTCAACAGCCTTATTCTCCGTGCTAGTTGACAGCACTACACCGTAGTGTTCTTAACTAGCGTGGGTATAGAGGTGGGGCGTCACATCCATCTTTTATGTTGATTTTCTAGTTATCTTATTTTGATTTCTAGGTTTTATGAATGGTGATTTTCTAGTTATCTTAACTGATTTCTAGATTTTTGTGTACTGCTGTTTCGAATTCAATTGTGAATTTGGAAATTTATTTTGATGGAGTTTAATGAGATTTCTTTATTTAAACAATGTTGATTACTATGTTGTATAGTCTCATCCAGGATTATAATTTTGTGTATAGTCTCATCCGAGATTATAATTTTGTGTATAGTCTCATCCGAGACTATAGTTTTGTGTATAGTCTCCTTCGAGATTATAATTTTGTGTATTGCTGTTTTGAATTCAATTGTGAATTTGAAAGTTGATTTTGATGGAGTTTAAATTGAGATTTCTTCATTTAAACTATGTTGATTGTTTATGTTGAATAGTCTCATTCGAGACTATAATTATTTGCTTAAGTGTTGTTATCATACACTTATTTCTGAAGTTTGAATTAGACTGATCTGGTTATTATTTTCTTTTAAATAATACTTGGGTCAGATCGAGTTATTTCAGGATAATCGCTATCTCTGATTCAGTTGCAGCTTCAGCTTTTGGGATCTCACATCATCTTTTTTCTAGACTTCGACGTGTCTATTTTTGGTGCATTGACTCTCGTCTCATGTATGTTGATGACATGTAAATGTATATTTGGTTTATACGAACTATCGATTGTTGTAGCATGTATCCAGACTTGTCTTCCGCTATATATCTCATATTTCTGTTCTGATGTGATTATACTTATCAGTCTTGTTGTTATTATGAGTTGTTCTGAATTTTTCTTTAGCCACCGTGGTTTCATTTTAGATTTGGATTGGAATTATATTGTTGGGAGTAATTTACACAACTCCTATCGATGTAATCAATACTCGTCTAAGGCATAACTTACGGATGGTCGCTTCTAACAAGCCATATTCTTCGCAATAGCAGACGTTATTCCTTATAATAACATTTGTTATTGTGAGTATAGAGGTGGCGCGTCACAGAAATGATAAAGAAAATAAATTCCAATAACTTCCTCATTGAGTGCTTTATGAAATTTCTTGAGTAGATAGCCCAAAAATCAATTGCAAAATGACCTATTTTCGAGTTTAATATGGAGAAATCGATGTTTATCCGAAGTCACAGTACATTACCAAAACATATCACGCTTCCTTGTTCATCCATGGCCTAGCCTACCTAGTAATTAGGATTTAAGAGTCCATCTATTTTCTTAGGAATGGAAGTGCTAGGTCGTACTCAAGTCGGCGAAAGTTTGTTTTGGGAAAGATCTTACCTTTATATACTTGTTGGTCGTATGGTTATATATATGATGTTGTGTTTGGATTATGATATGCTTGGATATTTTGTGTATGTGCCAACTTGTAGTTTAGCATTTGATTTGAGATTAATGGTTAGGTGATGTGTTTGTATATGAATGTAATGATTTTACTACAATATGATTATGATGTCATTTGGTGTCTATAATATGCTCGGAGTATACTTGAATGGTGTGGAAGATAGGAACTTGAGTTGTTAAGGGACTTGAAATCCATTTTGGAAATTTAATCCTTTACTAGTTTGGAGTTAATAAATGTTTTTTTTTAAATTCTAACTCGAGTTAAGGTTTTCAAAAACCATTTCTTTATGTATTAAAAAATTGATCCAAAGTAAGGTTAAAATTTTAGATGGTAAATTAGAGAAGTAATTCTAAGTCATTGCATCCATAGCAATAGTCGTTATGGATGCAATTCAGAAAAGTTTGTTTTGGGACTTGTCTTCCGCTATATATCTGATATTTCTGTTCTGATGTGATTATACTTATCAGTCTTGTTGTTATTATGAGTTGTTCTGAATTTTTCTTTAGCCACCGTGGTTTCATTTTAGATTTGGATTGGAATTATATTGTTGGGAGTAATTTACACAACTCCTATCGATGTAATCAATACTCGTCTAAGGCATAACTTATGGATGGTCGCTTCTAACAAGCCATATTCTTCGCAATAGCAGACGTTATTCCTTATAATAACATTTGTTATTGTGAGTATAGAGGTGGCGCGTCATAGAAATGATAAAGAAAATAAATTCCAATAACTTCCTCATTGAGTGCTTTATGAAATTCCTAGAGTAGATAGCCCAAAAATCAATTGCAAAATGACCTATTTTCGGGTTTAATATGGAGAAATCGATGTTTATCCGAAGTCATAGTACATTACCAAAACATATCTCGCTTCCTTGTTCATCCATGGCCTAGCCTACCTAGTAAATTAGGATTTAAGAGTCCATCTATTTTCTTAGGAATGGAAGTGCTAGGTCGTACTCAAGTCGGTGAAAGTTTGTTTTGGGAAATATCTTACCTTTATATACTTGTTGGTCGTATGGTTATATATATGATGTTGTGTTTGAATTATGATATGCTTGGATATTTTGTGTATGTGCCAACTTGTAGTTTAGCATTTGATTTGAGATTAATGGTTAGGTGATGTGTTTGTATATGAATGTAATGATTTTACTACAATATGATTATGATGTCATTTGGTGTCTTTCATATATGCTCGGAGTATACTTGAATGGTGCGGAAGATAGGAACTTGAGTTGTTAAGTGACTTGAAATCCATTTTGGAAATTTAATCCTTTACTAGTTTGGAGTTAGTAAATGTTTTTGTTTAAATTCTAACTCGAGTTAAGGTTTTCAAAAACCATTTCTTTATGTATTAAAAAATTGATCCAAAGTAAGGTTAAAATTTTAGATGGTAAATTAGAGAAGTAATTCTAAGTCATTGCATCCATAGCAATAGTCGTTATGGATGCAATTCAGAAAAGTTTGATTTCTAACTTTAAAGTTTCTTTTTAAAATGATTTGAAAACCTATTTTCAAATGTTCTTAGCAACACTAAGTTAATTATAACTTGATTAAGTATGTTTAATAATTAATTTATTAATTAAGGATAATTATTTATTAATAAATCAGTAATTAGGTTAAGTAATTAGTGACTAATTAGTGATAATTAAGTAAGTTATTAAGAAGTTTAATTAATGATTAATTAAGTTAATTAGGATAATTATTTTATGTACTCAAGTTTAATTATTTTAATTATTATTTAATTAACGTTGAATTATTTAATTCTTTATTTTTTAAATAAAGATTAATTATTTACTTAAATATTACTCAACTAGGGATAAATTTTAAGTAAATGCTTACTTGTTTTAAGTTTATTTATTAATTTACTTCTAATTAAATAAGACTGGATTATGATTTGATTTTGATTATTTAAAATTTAATAAAGCTTTAATTTATATTAAATTATGATTTAATTATTAAAAGTTATTTTAAACTTTATCGGTTATGTTTTAAGTTGGGTACTTTCTTAGTGGTTTGATTTTGACCAAAGGATCTCTTCTCCATGATATCAAATAGACAAACAACTATGAATAAGTTAGAATGCAATCTTTTGTGTTGTATGGATCTTCATTAGCAGAATAAAACATCATTCTGCTATAGGGTAATTGTTTGGACATGTGTTTAGCAAGATAAATCCTCGTTCTGCTATTAATTGATTGAATTGTTTGGACATCTATTTAGCAGGACAAATCACCCTTCTACTATTATGTTATTTGGACATGTATATGATAATTAGTTCATATTGACATGTTATTGCCTATTTTGGATATGAGTTGTATTTACATATATGTTGACCTATGTAAATTACTGTTAAGTGAATTGGAATTAAAATTTAATGGTAACTTAAATTAGTACCATCAGGATTGCTAAGCCTCTTTTCGAATTATTAAAGTATGTTTTTGAATTAACTTTAATTCTTAAATCAATTTGGATTTAAAGGTTATAATGATTTTTAAATTTTATTATTATTTTATAAATTTATTTTTAAATAATATATTGTTTTCTTTTAAATCATATATTGTTTTTAAAAAGGGGTTTATGAAATAGAAAGTTTTACCTAGAGTGATTTACAAAGAATATCTTGATAATGATATTTTATAAAGGAGATTTTATAAAGAAATTACGAAGGAAGATTTTTACGTAGTTTTAAAAATAGAAAGAGATTTTATAAATCATTTTAGATATTTTTGAAAGAAGTTATAAATCTGGTTTGAAAACTTTTAAGTGGCTTGAAATGTGAAGTGAACCTATATAATGAATTTTTATAAGGAGTAAATGTGTTTTATAGGAGGTGATGTTTTTGAAAGGGAATCATTTGGCCATATAATATGGAATTTTGAGGAAATGGAATTTCAAAATGTTTGGTAAATAATCATATTGTTTTTTTCAAGTAAAAAGGAATGCAAGAGGTTTGGAAATAAGGTTTGGAAAGATCTTTTGATCAGGTTTTATAAAGTGATTTTATTAATTAAAGTTTGATTAATAGAGGCTTAAAGGATCCCATATGTAAATTAAACCATGATTGGATGTTTTTTTTTTTATAGTTAAATAAAAGACTATCAAGTTTGACCCAATTTGATTTAGGAAGTATGAACGTGAATTCGAGTTTCCCGATAAGGTCTCGAATACTTACTTCTAAGAGAACTGGGAACAAGTCAACAAAAAATTATGGTTGTTGATACGAAGAGACCAGGATCAGATCTATATTCGAAAACCACTCTGAGCCAACATGTACGTTTGAGTGGAAGGCATCTTAATGATGATTGAAGGTGGTGCTCTTTGAAGTGCAAGGGCTACTGCTACTAATCCTAAGGGCGATTCCAAAATGGATATAGTAGTGTTAGTGCCTACGGTTTCGTTTAGACCCAAAACGAACTTGCATGGATGAATGATGGCATTGCGTTGACGCCTGGAGGGCAGTGCTAGCATTCCAAGATGGATTGCTATTCAGGAAGGTAAAACATAGCATCAAGCCTCACAACCGAGAGGAATGGCAAAAACAAGACATGTTGTAGAGCTATGTGGTTAGCTACTATTAGAAGTGGTCACCCCATTCTAGATGTCCCTTTTAGAGTTGGTTTACGTGCAAAAACTGTGGTAGTATAAGGCATCGGTGCAAGAGGGTGACGTAATCCGATCTGTCATGTTAAAGGGGTAGCCGGCTCTATGTTAGCATCAGTGCATTTTCTAGAGCTGTATCATAGGAAGGTAGTGCCTTACCATGCCATTCAGTCTCCAATACGTGCCTTACGTTCTTGATTGCAGAGCCTGGTATGTTGGAATGCAAGATGCAAGCATTTCATTTATTTTATCTAATTATTTTAAACCTAGAGACTATGATAATATCACTGGATTTTGATATAAAATGTTTTGGTTATCGTAAGGTAAAAACCCATCCGTTTTGATATGCGGTGTGGTCTTACGAGATACCCTTCGTTTAAAAAAATTGCAAATTTAGAAATCAGTTTGGTTGTTACTTGTTTTCAAGTTTTACTCACGCTGGTTTACTAGACTGGCCCAGGCGCTATTCGATGTAATGCTCGGGTCAGGCCGAGCATGTTATTCCAATTAGCTGGATATTTTTGAGTTGAAGAGGAGCTGGATAGTCAAGACATATTCACGTATATTTTTCTTCTACTGTATTATAGAGTTTGTATGTTTGTCAATTTAAGTGCAGGTTTCTATAACTGTCCAAATTTAGGATAAGTCTACTGTACTTTGATGTTGTATATATAAATAATTTGCTGCATTGTGAGATTCTATGTTGTTTAGTTTATTCTATCTTCTACCTTCTTCTTTCACCCTAACAAATCAGTATTTTCGACACATAAATGTTCGGCATGTGATACAATGGATGAATTAGTGCCAATTTTTGAGGGTCGAAAATCCAGATCGTTACATTTGGTATCAGTGCAGAAGGATAAGCAAGAACCTTGGCTTTGGTGGGGTAAACTCTTTAGGGATAGGGTAAGTGACACCCTAGAAGGAGTTTGAGTGTATATTATATAAGAGCGCATATTTGTTAGTGATATAAAAATGTTTTATATTGTGTTGTTTAATTGGTTGAGTGGTATACGAATTCTAGTCGATCCATTTGGCCAAAGTTATCGATAATTATTCCTAAACACTTGAACCGAACAACCGACTCTGTATTGTTTTGAAATAAAGGTAAATGAAATAATTTTACGTGGGGTATATTTTATATATAAAAGAATGATTTTTGAAAACAGTATAGGTATTTATGAGGTGATGTTGTTGGGAGATAATAATATTTTATTATTATCATATAGGTTTTGGTTAGTCATGCTCCTCCAAATTGAGCATTGACTATTGTTGAAATGTTTAGGTACTTTCCTTTGAATAAGATAAGTTTTTAATTAAAAAGAATTTAGGATGAAAATTTGAGAACCTAAATCCTAGTGTTTTTGAGAAATAATTTTCAGGGTTTTGAAATAATAGTATTTGAAAGCATTGGTTCAAGTATGAAATTTTAGGAATGAAAATATAAGTAAAAGTGATTTTCTTTGGATTGGTTAGAGGGAATGAGTCTTGATTGTTTTGTGATGATTAGAATAATCTTCTAAAAAATGTTTTTGAAATAAAGTCGGGTATTTGAATCTTGGGTTTTCTTAGGGAGATAAATTGAAAATGGTCAGATATGGGTATATACTCTTAGGCCGTAGTTAGGTATTGTCCAAGTTGAAACAACGAGTTGTTTATGAAATGTTTTCATAAATGATTTAATGGGAATATAATTGGTATTAGGGAGAACCAATTAAGTAAGTGCGTAGGGTGGACGTATGTGACGACCCGTATTTCAGAAGGTTTAAATCGACAGTAATCCACACAAGTCTGACTTAAAAAATCCGGAACGTAGATAATCAATGGGGATAACTAAGAAAAATAAGGAAAGAAGAAGAAAACAAACACGGAATCTCGCAATGGAACGACAAATATAATAATCAAATAAACAATTCATAAAGCTATTTATATTGTACATCTGATTATAATATATGCAACATTTAATAGAGTTATATATATATATATATATATTAGGGATAAATAAATAATGTAGCAGAACAGCATGATGCAAAGAATAATAATAGTAATAATATACCAAACTTCGTCTTCATCCTCCAAAAAATGATCTTCATTGCACTGAAGAAAAACTCAGGGCTGACCCGAGCTATTGAAATTACAAAACACTTGAGTCATGACTAAAATACTCTTAAGTTAGTCGAATCAATATCGCAAATAATATGAGTGTCATGGCGTCAGAGATGTATATGGGATTCTACATCTCCTATCCAGTGTATAATATGCGTGCAATAACTTAAGAGATGCTACGGGATTTTCCATCTCCTAAGAACCACTAAACTATTTATATATATAATACTATGCATTATAGGTTTGGGTCGATTTTAAATGGGTCGGGTCAACCCGTTCATTAAACAGGTCAGAAATGCTCAACCCGAACCCAACCCGTTTATAAACGGGTTGACCCGACCCAACCCGTGTAACCCGATTATAAACGGGTCAGGTCGGGTCGTAAATGGGTCGGGTCAACCCATATAAGGTGTAAACGGGTCGTAAACGGGTCGGATCAACCCATATAAGGTATAATTGGGTCGTCAATGGGTCGGAATTGATCGTAAACGGGTTGGGTCTACCCGTATAGCCCGTATAAGGTACAAATGGGTCATAAACGGGTCGGGTCGGGTCGTAAACGGGTCGGGTCAACCTATATAAGTATGAACGGGTTGTTAACGGGTCAATTTCGGGTTAGTGGGTCAACCCAAAACCCACCCGTTTATGAACGGGTCAAATTCGGGTTGACCCGAAAATGACCCGCCAACTTAAACGGGTCGGGTGAACCTGCTAGTTTCCATGCTGGTTTTGGGTCGTGTTTCAGGTCGTGTAGGAAATTAACAGCCCTACCTATAGGTACAATACTAAACCAAAGTCGTAATAGGCTCATATAACGATAAGTATGACAAGGCACATGAGGCAATGCCTAAGGTAGGATTCTACCAGTTTATCCTTTCTGGCTGGTCGTAACCCATCCATGGCCGACAACGATTATCAATCCAAACAAAAGGGTGCACCCATCGAGTACGAAATCACAATAGTAATACGAGTGATCAACTCCACTAGAGGTAGCTAACCTCAATGGTCAGACATAGGCTCATGTTTTAGTTATTTTAATTATGACCAAGTGTCAAGGCTATCCATCATCGTTCTCTTACTTCATTCCAGTAAACGTTCGCCAATTCAACCGCGACATTCTGGATATTATACACCGCGTATACGGTTGTCAAAGTGGTTCCAATATTGACAGAGAGTATGCCAATAAGAAGCCCCGATCTCATTAACAACCAAACGTCGTTTTACACACTGGTTGGTACTTTTACATTTCGAAAACAATTTGTACTTGATACCAAACTATCATATTCGCTTCATAATAAAATCCATTTCGAAATCATCATATTTACTCAAAGTATACCATATCATTTTTGACTTAATATCCCGATATCGCTTCCAAAATTGTTTTGAACTTCAATTTAGGTTTTAACTTCATTTTAACCTCATTCGCATTTAAATCCCGATATCCCGATACAAACATTCCACCCTTGAACCATTTGAATTTTAAGAAAATAGTTTAAATAGTTTTAAAATTGCTTAAATAGTTCAAATAGTTTAACAGAAAATAGTTTGACTATTAAAAATGGTTTATATAGTAAAATAGTTTGGGAAAATCAAAATAATTTGCATTTTTAAGAAGATAGATTTTAAATAGTTTGTACTACAATAATTTATTTGAAAATAGTTTTAAAGTCAAACTGATTCAATTCTAAATTTTCTATTTCAAATCAGTTTCAAGTTCCATTTTGATTAAATCAATCCAATTCTGATTTCAAGTCGAATTCTACTTCGATTCAAATTTCAATTCAAATAAATTCGATTTCCATTTCGAATTAATTAAATTTCGCTTTGAATTCCAATTTATTCCAATTTTATTTCCACCCTAAATAAATTTCAATCCAATCCCATTGAAATTTCAATTCCAAATTAGTTTCAATTTCAATTCCAAATTAATTTTAGTTTCAATTCCAAATTAATTTCTGTTTCAATTAAAATTAATTTCAGTTTCAATTCCAAGTTAATTTCCCTTCCAAATTAATTTTGATTTCAATTTGAAATAAATTTCAATTTCAATTTTAATTCCAAATTAATTTCAATTTCAATTCCAAATTAATTTCAATTTCAATTCTCAAATTTTAACCATTTCAATTTTAATCAATTTTGAGTTCGAGTTTTAAAATACGATTTAAATCACTTAAATCAAATTAGCCTTCAATATTCAATTTTAAAATCCAAATCTCCAAATATAATTCATTTCCGAGCTCAATTTTGAATATCGTTTTATATTACTTTTACTTAGCAATATACAAAGTTCGAATAGAAGTCCAATCTTTTAAAACAAATCAATTTCTGAAATTCAAATCATATTTCGATTATAACTTCAAAATCTCAACTTTGATTATTTAAAAAACTTCCTATTATCAAATTTAAATTTTAACATTTCGAACTCAGCTTAGAAAATAGTACGATTTCCATAAATTCGATTTTTAATTTCTTTAAATCAAATCATTTAAAATACTTTCAAATCGAAAAATTTCAAAATCATTTATTTTAACCAAATCAGGTGTCCGTATATAATTTTCTATCCTGTGACCAAGTGAATTTATTTCAATTTAATTTAGGGATGGAAGTATATCATTTCAATCCAAAATAAATGCCATAGGTATATATTATTTCAACATATTTCTTAATTTATTTGGAATAATCAATTCATAGTTTTATATACTGTAAATTATATATAGGATGATAACATGATATATCAAAATAAACAAACATCTAAATCATCCAAAATCTCAACCATTTAGCATTCATCACAAACAATCACCCAAACAGTCAATAATTCACATCAATTAACCAATTATCAATAATTTAAAATTTTACTAGTAGTTTAATTCTAATTCAATTTAACTGTTGATTCAAAATTCTAACATAAAAATTCTATATTTATTTCCATATCAGTAAAATTTACCAAACAACAATCAGTAAATTTAAATCACTTGACGATCTAAATTTAACTAACATAAAAATTATTTCAGTCAATTATGAGCGCATAAAACACTCGCCCTTCTGATTAAAACTGAAAACTTTCAGCTTCAAAAAAATGCCACTTCAATGTGAAGCTGTAGACGACGTCTATACGAATCCACTGCAATTCGTTTCATCCAAAACGGATCTCGCATGAAAATGATATAAATTTTTTTAACATTTGATACTTAACAATATATTTAAATTTAATTAACAAAAACAAAATAAAATAAACTCACTGCTCACCATCCAGGCTTAGGCGCAGGCTCAATCTTCCTTCCCTTTCAGATCGCGATTATTAATCCTTTTTTAATCTCGAACGATTGCCGTCGATTACAGCCTTCAAGGACATTCCCTCAAACAATTATCGCATCCCACCTCCACAGTCGCGCATGCGAGAACAACTCGCCAACAACCCTAGGTCGATTGACTCTGACTGCCACCAGTTGCCACTGCCTCACCACGTTACACTCCTCCCACACGCAGCTACAACTCGCACGCGATCACCTAATAGTGACTCGACATTCGTCCTTCATTTTTTTCATCGATCTATAGTTTCGTTTTTTCGCTTGAATGCCTTTATTCGAATAAAAGGGGAAAACGAAGAGTGGGGTTACGGGGACAAAGAAGTAGGTGGTTTTCACGAGAAATTTGGAAGTGCAGATATTTATATTTATTATTTAATTTGAAAATATTTCGCATTTAACATCCGAAATTTCTCGAGCTCAAAATGAAGCATGCCACTTGGCGTTTATAATATTTTATCACCATTCCGAACACAATAGAACTAGTTTCGGGGCCTAATTCGATCGTATGTAGAAGATAGCTTTTCAAAATCAATTTATTTAATTAAATTCTGCAATTAAATTCTACGCGTTTCAAGCTAGCACGGCCAAACGACAAGTCCAACCGCTACAAAATTTAAAATACTACAATGATTCACTATTACGGAACCGATGAAACTTGTTTCGTCGAAATCCGATACAGTGGCAAAAAAGGCTATTTTACTCGTTAATTATAATATAAAAGTTCCAATTTTTAATTATTCACTTTTTAAATCCAATTTTAAATATTAATAATCTTCATTTATGTTTAAATAAAATTTAAATCAATTTCCGACATCATTTTCAATCAAATTAAATTCAGAATTCAATTATTCAAATAATTTCCAATATTAAATTTAAAAAATTTAATTATCCAATAAATCTATATGAATAAATCATTAAATTCCAAATAAATTTTAGTTATCAAAATTATTTTAATTCTATCTAAATATATCACAATTATTATTCAACTCTAATTATTGATTATAAACGCAGTTAATATATAGAATTTCATTTCAATACTCATTATCGCCAAATCTTCGAAATTAGTTATTTCAAAAATTTATTCAAGTTCATATCCAATAACTTACATTCAAAATCATTAAATTTTTATTTTTAACTATAACGTCCCAATATTTTCAACAAATGCTCATCCGCACACGCCGAACTTGAATTGCTCAAAATATCAGATTGTTAATTTAAATTTGGCAAAACTCAACATATACAGTAAATAAGTCAATCAAAGAATCACAGACACAGAGTAATGTAAAAATAATGCAGCGGAATAGGTAAATAGTAGTTCATCAAGCTACTATATAAACATCAGAGTTAGAAATAAAATGCTGTAACGACCCAGAATTTCTATCACTTGGAATTCGTATATTTAATTGATTTTTAAATATTAACAAGTAAAATTTGTAAGTCGAATAAATTTTATTTTGAATATCTAGATTTAATTGGATAATTAAATCGATAATTTAATATTTGAAATTACACAAATAATTGGAAACTGGGTCTAATGTAATTAAAATTGATTCGTAAAGTTATATTAAATCATATTGGAGTTAGAATGATGTTATAACTTTTAAAATTGAATTAAAAGCTAATTTGCAGAAATTGAATATTTTTATATTTAAATTGACGAGTAAAAATAGTCATTTTTCAAACAGTTTCGGATTTCACCGAAACAAGTTTTATCGGATCCGTAATGTTATATTATTGTATGATTTCAAATTTCGTGTCAACCGGATTTACGGTTTGTCCGGGGCAAGCCAAAACGCATAGAAATTTGTATAACCCTAGGAACGTCAGCCGGCATGCTTCGTTTGGAGTTCGGAAATTTGGAGATGAATAGTGTTTTTGATATTTTCTATATAAGGCCCTCTATTTTTTCACAATTGCGCAAACCCTAAGGCTTCAAGCAGTAGCCGCCACTTTCAATTTCAATGGCCAGAAATCATACGATCTTCTTCCCTCAAAATCTTCAAAGCTATAAACAATTAGCAAATGCTTTCAACTACAAACTTGAAGAGGATTATGAGGCCTTCAAATCCATACGGCTACGATCATGTACGTCGCAATGATGAAGGAGATAAAGGGCCGCGTTCGCATACGGCTCGTGAGCGTTTTTCAGCGTAGGGGAGAGGCCGAGTTGTACGTGGTTGAGGCCAAAGATGGAGTAGATGTTGGGCTTCGACATGGAGGTATCCGATCGTTGTCACGATCGAAGGTGGAGGTGCGAAAATTCGAGAGAGAACGACGGCCATGGGTTCGTTTCCGCGTGTGAATAGCCTGGGAGGAAGAAGACAATGCGCGCGCGGCTGTGATTACTCCAGATGATCGTGCGGTTGTGATTTAAGCTGAGGTTAGAAATTAAAAAAATAAAGTTGTAAATTAATTATATTAAAATTAGTGTAATCTTTGTAACATCATACTTGGTCATACGTGGTCGAAATTTGATGAAACGAGTTGCGTTGGGTCCGTATGGACGAGCGCTACACAATCGAGCGGGATTGGAATCGATTGGAGCTAGTGATAATTTTGGGTAAAATTAAATGCGTGTTTAATTTTATTCGAAATAAACGCTGAGACCGCTATTGGAAGCAAGGTGAGAACTTCTCACTCAATGAAATTATTTCGATTTAAATTTTAAATAGTTGGATTTAAAATTGCTTGATTGTCTGCTTGGATGATAAATTATTATCTATTGTTTTGAAATAGACCCTATACGCCGCATATTAAGCGGAGGTTATTTATTAAACACATATACCGCGATATTCCACCTTGAAGTGGAATTGGTATTATATATGTACTTAGAGTTGATTTTCCCGCATTATATAGCGGATGAGACCCTATTGCGCCGCATAATAGCGGATAATATTTTATATAAACCCATGTACCGCAATATTCCGTCTTGAAACGGGATTGGTATTGTGCTAACATCTGTGGATGTAGGGAAGCAGGTTGGAGGGATCTAACTGGATTCCTCAACAGTATTGATTTATTTACAGGCATTTGTGGTATATTCTGTTATCATATTGATATACGATGTTTGGATGCCATGGTTGATGTATTGGTGCTGTTGCAGCATTGGGCCTATTTTTAGAGTTTTAAAAAAAATGTTAAAGTAACGATTTCGAATTTAAAAGGATTTTCAAGTGATTTTTGAAAGTATACATTTTATTGAATTTTGGAATTGATTCATTTTAAATCAATAAACGATATAATTTTTATGTTATAAAAATTATGATTTTTGTGAAATATAACCGAAATGTGATTTTTGAAATAAGTAGTTGATTAATTTGTAAAATGGTTTAAATTAGGATTTTTGAATTATTATAAACGGCTTATATAAAAGATTTATAAAATTTATATCTATAAATTAAAACGAGTTTTTATAAGTGTTAAAAGGAAGTATAAATGGATTTCATAAGTGCATGAAATTTATACATTTATAAATTGTGAAGTTATAAAATAAAATGATTTTTGTAAAATAAAAGATTTATAAGTAATTAACTTATAAATTGGATTTTGGCATTTAAATGAGATATAAATAGAATTTTTTAATTAAGGGATTTTATAACTTGAAATTTTTATAAAATATATATATATATATATATATATATATATATATATATATTGTGAATTTATAAACGTTGTTTTATAAATCCAAAATTGACTTATTTTGATAAGTCAATTATTATAGGTTATTAAAGGAGATTATCCACGATTTTGGACAGTGGATAATCCTTTAAAATAAAATGTGAAGAAATGATGAATTTGGTTAACGAAGTATATTAATGATTTGGGACAGTGAATAATATATTAAAGAAATGTTTAGGGAAAGTGATATTTAAATAGAATTAAAACGATTTAAAGATGTTTTAAAATGTATTAAGTATCGAAACCATAGATTTCAACATTTATTTCGTTGATATAGATGTTTTCGATAAATAAGGAAATGGTAGACTATAACACAGTTGTTATAGTAAATGATTTTCGAAAGGAAATATTTTATATAGTATTGGGATTTATATACCTATCTTAATTTCGAATCCCTATGCTTTTGATTTTTGGGTTGTCGTAACGATGTTTTACACAACATTCATTTTGACCCAAATAAATGGGTTTAAAGAGAACGTTTTCCTTAAAGAATAAAATATATACTTTATCGTGTTTTAAGTATATTGAATATTTTCTAAGTATTGGAAATAAATAGATTTGTGAATTACTTATTATTAAATAAGTATGGAAATGTTTTCCAATATGAAGTGAAATGTTTTGAGATTTTATCTTTTAAGATAAATTGAAAATGAATAAATATTTGGAAGTATTTCCGCGTAAGGAAAATGATTTGAAAATTTGTTTTCAAAAGTTGTAAAGGTGAAAAGTGATTTGAAATTTGATTTCAAATTGTTGAAGTATGGAAATTATATCTTGTAAAGATATTTTTGGAAAATGAATTATTTGAGAAATTATTTGGAATCTGGTGATGTTGTGCATATCTATTGATAGTTAAATAACCGACTATCAATATTTACCTTCAAATGGGTATTTGTTATGATTTTCTTGAATTTAAATGCTATACTTATTTTAAAATAAGCGCTCGTTATTCGGTTTAGTTGGGAGAGGACCTTTGGGTCATGAATCCCATTCCGAATAGTGATACGTTGTAATGGATAGCATTTGATGACCGGTGTTGAAGACCGGATATGTAACGAACGGGATTTTCGACTTTCGAAAATCGACATTAATACGTCCATTGTATCGACCGGAAAAACCGAATTGTTAGGGTTAAAGAAGAAGAGGTAGAAGAAGAAAGAAAGAAGAAGCCACAGAAACAATATTAGAATCTCATAATCGCAGCAGAACAACATATAATAGATAAATGAATATCTTTAAAATAAAGAACTATATCAGTTATTACATTACATCACATTACATTACATTATCATTACATTTCATTATCAGAGTGTGCAACAACAACAGCGGAAAAGAAATACTATATACTAGTTGATACGCCACGCCATCCAGCTCGCCTCCTGAGCTCCATAGCACCTCCTGAATTCCAGAATATTCTGATAACCTAACTCTAGACTGCCCGTGTGCAAATTGGTTGGCATCTAGAGTTTAGAAAGGGAACAATAAACTCCAGGTCAGTCATGGGACTGGTGTGAGAACTAAAACAGTTATTTATCTTTTAAAACAACAACAAAGGAAGTAAAAGACATCCGCAATGCCTTTTTTTGAAAAATGAGACTACCATAAGGCCTCCCGCCACACACACAATGCAAACGCACAATTGGAGGAGATTTCTCCTTATGATAGTCACACATGCTTACTACGCAAATAAATCAT
The DNA here is from genome assembly GCA_030765085.1 of Allium cepa. NCBI lineage: Eukaryota > Viridiplantae > Streptophyta > Magnoliopsida > Asparagales > Amaryllidaceae > Allium > Allium cepa. The sequence continues at coordinate 769,466,022 of CM060937.1, read as the reverse complement.
TTTTTATATTATTATTAGTGCATAGTGTAGAAAACATTTCGAAAATATAATAGTAACCCTAGTCAGCATGGGCATTACGCACTTATGCCAACTATAGCTACCATGTTCAATAGCAGGTTATACAACTAAAACCGTATAAGGTACGTATTGTTTCTTTGGATTTTCCAACAAATGATCGGGCTAAGGAACTTCCCATACCGAAATGGAACGCCTCTGGGAGGACGACCGCGAGAACCTGACCGGATCTCTGCTAAACAGGGCCGACCTACCTCACATTGTGCGGCTGTGACTAGGTTACTAACACACCGACGCTACCTCACACTGTACAGCTGTGACTATGTAACTAACACACCGACGCTACCTCACGCTGTGCAGCTGTGACTAGGTAACTAACACACTGACGCTACCTCACGATGTCCAGCTGTGACTAGGTAACTAACACACTGACGCTACCTCACGCTGTACAGTTGTAACTAGGTAGCTAACACACAAGCTATGTCATCCCTCGGTCATTACCGACCTTTATCCGAGGATCCTCAACCATAAAGCAACAACCACAAAGTAGTAAATATGCAGTAACCACATAGGTTCGATATCTGGGCTCTATACCATGATATCACCTTCTATCCAGAAGGAAATGGAAATACCCTAGGGGCGCTACCCTAAACAAAACCTTGCCGCAACATTCCTGTTTCGACCATTTCCGGTTTGTGAGGCTTGACGAAGTCTCATCCATAAAGCTATGCTTTTTCACAAAGCCATGCTTCGATCAGCAAATGATCAGCACCACTTCGTATGCTACATTACCAAATTGGGAATGTATCACTAGTAACCATCAAGTACATAAACTCTGAGCTCGCATGTCTCAAAGAAGGGTGTTAAGCTAAGAGAATAAATTCTTCTCCATCAACAGAAATGTATTTGATAGAAACCATCTTTACATATCAAAGTGTAACGTCAAACACGCATCCATACAAGTCTGTTCCGGGTTCGAACAGAACCGAAGGCACTTCTAAAGACGCCCTTGTAATCCGGGTATTCACAATCCCGATCGGACTTCCCATCACTTAGGGAATCTCTATACCATAGCTACTCAGTGCAGAGACAATCGATAGGTAATCCTATCATTCTCGCAAATACCCAGTCTTCACCATCGGTCTAAAAATGCAATCTCATTCCGTCGTATCATTATTCGGAATGGGTTATATGACATAAAGGTCCTCTCCAGGCTAATCCGAATAACGAGCGCTTATTTTAAAAAATTAAGCGTTCATCCAGATTTCAAAAAATCACAACAATTTTCCACTTCGATCTTTTAAACAAAAGATTCATTACAATCACAAAGGTTCGATGTGGTTTTTGGATATCCACTTGAAACCCGACCAACGGTCGCATCGAAATTCAAACGCCATTTAAAGGCAAATATTGATGGTCGGTTATTTAACTATCAATCAATATTCACAGCCATTTTCAGGTTTAAATAATTTTCCCAATTATTTATTTTCAAAATATCTTCGCAAGATATATTTTCACACTTCATCCCTTTGAAAACAAATTTCAAATCACTTTTCAATCCTTTGAAAACAAATTTCAAATCATTTCCCTATACGGGATATATTCACAAATATTTATTCATTTTCATTTCAAAATGGTTCATTTAAACCAATTAAATAAATACTTACCGATTTACCTTAAATCTACGTTCCAAATCCGTAAATGTATTTCCACACTTAAAAATAAATCGATGTTTATTTTTAAACAAATTTCTCTTTCCTTTATAAATTCCATGGTGAATTTAAATTTCCAAATATCCACTGATACACGATTTTAAAATCGATTTCAAATATGCAATTTCAATTTATCTTTAAAAGATATAATCTCAAAACATTCACTTCATATTGGAAAACATTTCCATACTTATTTAATAATAAGTAATTCACCAATCTATTTATTTTCAACATTTGGAAAATATTCAATATACTTAAATCACAATTAAGTATATATTTTATTCCTTAAGGAAAACATCCTCTTAACACATTTATTTGAGTCAAAACGAACGTTGCGTAAAACATCGTTACGACAACCCAAAATCACAAGTATAGTGATTCGAAATTAAGATTGATATATAAATCCCAATACTATATAAAACATTTTCTTTCGAAAATCATTTACTAGAACAACAGTGTTATAGTCCACTATTTCCTTCTATTTCTCGAAAACGTCTATTTCAACAATGAATGTTGAAATCTATGGTTTCGATACTTAATACATTTAAAAACACCTTTAAATCGTTTTAATTCTATTTAAAACATCACTTCCTCAAAACATTTCTTTAATATATCATTCACTGTCCAAAATCGTGTATACGCTTCGTTAACCAAATTCAACATTTCTACACATTTTATTTAAAGGATTATCCACTGTCCAAAATCGTAGACATAAGCTATAATAATTAACTTATCAAAATAAGTCGTTTTTGGATTTATAAAACAATGTTTAAAAATTCCATTTATATTTTATAACAACTTCAACTTATAAAATCACTTTATTAACAAATTCTATCCATATCCCATTTGCACGACAAAATCCAAATTATAAGCAAATTACTTATAATTCTCTATTTACAATTCCATTCATCTTATAACTTCACAAATCGTAGATTCTATTTTTTTTTAAATCCATTTATAACATCATTTTAAAACGTCTTTAAGACTCCTTTATAATTCCATCACTTTGATTTATAAAAATCCAATTTTATAAATCTTATATATAAAGCTTTTATAATAAATTCAAAAATCTCAATTTAAATTTTTTTATAAAACCATTAACTCCATATTTCAAAAATCACATTTCAACTATATTTCTCAAAAATCATAATTTTTATGACATAAAAATTATAACATTTATTTATTTAAAATGAATCAATTCCAAAAATTAATAAAACGTATACTTTCCAAAATCACTTTAAAAATCCTTCTAAAATTGGAAAATCATCACTTTAACACTTTTAATTTTCCAAAATAGCCCAATGCTGCAACAGCACTAAATATAACAATCACGGCATCCAAAACATCGTATATCATATGATAACAGAATATATCACAATATCTGTAAATAAACCAATACGGGTGAGGAATCCAGTTGGATCCCTCCAACCTGTTTCCCTGCATCCATAGATGTTAGCACAATACCAATTCCACTTCGAGGTGGAATATCGTGGTATATGGGATTTATAAAATATTATCCACTATTATGCGGTGCAATAGGGTCTCATCCGCTTTATAATGCGGGAAAATCAACTCCAGGTACATATATAAAACCAATTCCACTTCATGGTGGAATATCGCGGTATATGTGTATAATAAATAACCTCCGCTTAATACACGGCGTATAGGATCTATTTCAAAACAATAGATAGCAATTTATCATCCAAGCATACAATCAACACAATCAAGCAATTTTAAATCTAACTATTTAAAATTTAAATCGAAACAGATTCGATTGAGTGAGAAGTTCTCACCTTGTTTCCATTAACGGTTGCCGTGTTTTATTTCGAATAAAATTAAACGCGTGTTTAATTTTACCCAAAAATTTCACTAGCTCCAATCAACTCCAATCTAACTCCATCGCGTAGTGTTCGTCAATACGAAGCCAACGCAAGTTGTTTCGTCATTTTTCGACCTCGTATCAAAAAGTTACGCTATTACAAAGTTTATACGATTTAATAAAATTAACATTTACAGTTTCTTTTTTTTATATTTCTAACCTATTTTCTGGGCCGTCCATTTCCGGTGACGAAAATCTGGCCACGCCCCTTCTTCTTCCTCCCACATTTCTTTCTTCGTTTGAAACCAAACTTTAGCCGCCGTTATTTGAGCAATTATTGCGAACACCACACCCACTTCGAAGCCGATCAACGACCATTGCCCCATAGCCAGAGCCTAGCCCTACCACCGCCTGGAACTATGCTCGACTCCGTCGCGCCTGCTCCTCGAAAATCGTGCTTAAAACGTGCGCAAACATGAACAACTATCTCTCTCCCCATTGCGTTTCAGACGATCATAGCCATTCACATCGAAGATCTCATTACGCTCTTCGATGTTGTAGTTGGAGATTTTTGTTAATACTGAGTGGATCGAGAGAAAAATGAGGTGGAAGACGGGAGCTTTCTGGCCGTTCGAAATTATAATGGCGGTTGTGACCTATCTCAGCTAGGGTTTTGGCAAAAAAAATGAGATGTTAAGGTCCTTATATAGAAAATTCACCAAAAACACTATTCATCGTATTTTTTTTTTCGAACTACAAACGAAGCGTACCGGCTGGCGTTCCTAGGGTTTAACCCGCGATTCGGACACAATGGAATAGGTATCGAGAGCCTATTCGATCATATGTGCGAGTTGCGAAAATAAACGATCAAATTTAAATTAAATCGGTTAAACTAATTTCTATGTGTTTTGGCTTGCCCCGGACAAACCGTAAGTCCAATTGACATGAAATTTGAAACCATACAATAATATAACATTATGGATCCGATGAAACTAGTTTCGTCGAAATCCGAGACTGTTTGAAAAATTGCTATTTTTAGCGTCAATTAAATATTAAAATATTCAATTTTCACAAATTAACTTTTAATTCGATTTTAAAAGTTCTATAACATCATTCTAACTCCAATATGATTTAATACTACTTTACAAATCGATTTTAATCACATTAAACCCAATTTCCAATTATTTCTGCAATTTTAAATATTAAATTATCGATTTAATTATCCAATTAAATCTAGATATTCGAAATAAAATTTATTCGACTTACAAATTTTACTTGTTAATATTTAAAATCAATCAAATATACGAATTTCAAATGACAGAAATTCTGGGTCGTTATAGGATATTTTCGAAAATGGAAGAATTACCGTCGAATGTTTCTACATCGGCTGATCTCCGATGTAGAGATTTTATCACCCTTTGTGATGGGAATTCCGATCGTGATTAGCGAATATTCGGATTGCAAGGGCTTCTTTGGAAGTGCCTTCGGTTCCGTTCAATCCCGGAACGGACTTGTATGGATGTGTGTCTGACGTTACAACTTGAGATGTGAAGCTGGTTTCTATCATATATATTTCCATTGGTGGCGGATAATTTATTCTCTTAGCTTCACACCCTCAGAGGTTATGTAGTTGATGGTTACGAGTGATACATTCCCAATTTGGTAATGTGGCATACGAAGTGCTGCTGACCATTTGTTGATCAAAGCATAGCTTTTATGAAAAGCGTAGCTTTGTGGACGAGACTTCGTCGGACCTCACACCCCGGTAATGGTCAAAACAGGAAAGATGCAGCAAGGTTTTAGGGAGTAGCGCCCCTTAATGTATGTCATTTCCTTCTTGATAGAAGTGGTATCTTGGTATGGAGCCCAGATACTTAACTTATGTGAATGTCGCAAATAAAATGACTTTGTGATTGATGTTGGTTGAGGATCCTCGGATAAAGGTTGTTTACTACCGCGGGATGGCATACTCGTGTCAGTAGTTACCTACTTTTGCAGAGGTAACCCGACCTTGTGTTGGCATAGATCCGGTTAGGTTCTCGGGGCGTCTTTCCAGATAATAAACTTCAATATTATCAGATGAAAATTTACCAGTTGCTATGTTTAAATAGACGTATTCCATATAATAAATTTTTATTTTCAAATTTTATTGTTTAAAATTTCACAAAATTTCATTAATTTCGTAAATAAAACCTTTAAAATTTACGGGTTGTTACATTAACCGTTTTTATTCAAAATTCAATAATTTAAAATAGTTAAAAATATGGATCATTACAATGTAGATCATTTCTCCTTTCCATAGAGTTTTGATCTAAGATTGGAGTATATGACTTTGAGGTGTTTGCACCATTCCAAATATGGATCTATTACTCGACTTTTAACGATGAGCACCTGATGAGGGTTCTTGGTATGGGACCATATAACAACTCTGGTTTGGAGATTACCTTCCAATATTGAATTATAATGACAATTATAATTTAATATTATTAATTAAATTAGAGAAATTAAATTTTTTTGTTTGGAATAAATATTGAAATTGGAATTAAATTGAGAAAATAAAGTTCCAAGCTTTATTTTATTTTGTTTAGAGTGATAATAAATGGAATATGATTTTATTTAAGTGGAAATGCAACAATTATATCAATTATTGCCTATTTAATTCTCTTAATAATTTTAAGGAGAATTATTTTATTTTAAAGGTGGTATATTGAAATAAAAGGTAGAAATTGGGCTAAAAATAAGTTTTGGCCATAAATAATTGTTTGCAATGGTTTAAAATATTTTTCTAAGTGAGGAAATAAATTTTGTGGAATTTTAGAAGTTAACAATGCTTTATTCATTTATTGGAGTAAATGGTGTATTTTTGTTAAATTAAGGATTCTAATAGTAAAAATATTTTAAAAATATAAATTAATCTTTTTAAATGATAGAAAATGTTTTATTTTATATGTATACAAGTTTTCACATTTTTCTTACGTGAAACTTGAGAGAAATGCATTTTTATTTATGTGTATATGTGATATGTACACATTAATTTCTTAAGTGTTGATTTAAACCGTAAGCCATTTTTTTTTTTTTGAACCCAACTTGGCCCATTAACCTTTAACCAATTGGATAGTGAGAAATATTGATTAGCTATACGTTCATTTCATATTACCTTCTTCCTCCTTCAGCCTAAAAACAAAAGTCAGTAAACACTTTACCAATTTCTCAAATTCAAGTAAATTTATCAATTAAAACTCACCAAATTCAAATCTTTTTGTAAGCTATTGATAAATCTAAGGTAACCCCTCCAAACCACTGAATTTCATCACCAAATTCTTTTCTAGTTGATGGTTTTCTAATTTTTACTATATATTTTTTTGGATGTTCTGTATTTGTTTTCTGTAGGTTTTAAAGGCTTGTAATCTCAACCAAAGCTTCCTCTTTGCTGCTATAATCCGAGCTTTCACAAAAAATCAGCAAGGTGTTGTATAAACTCACAAACTAGCCAAAACAAAAGTGCTAGTGCTTGAATCTGTAAGGAATTTTCTTCTGTCTGTAGTTTTTTGTAGCTAGTTTTTGCCTTGTTTATAATCTGTTTCTGCTGCATTTTTGAACCCTTACATCTTGTGATTCCAGCATCAAAATGCGGCCAGGTTTCTTGCATTTGGTTGCTTGCATCTTGATCTTCATCTCTGTAACTTTTGTTCAAAATTATGGTCATTTGCTATGTCAAGATCTCCTTGGAAAATCAAAACAACGTTGGAAATCAACGTGGAGAAGAGTTTGTAGCCTGGGTCGATATGCAGGTCGACCCAGCACCCACAAAGTCGACCAGGTGGTCAACCTGGCCACTGGGCTGGGTCAACCCCCTTGTTGGCCCAGTGCGTGCGTTGTGGCCTTGTATTCGTATACTTTCGTAGCATATTTCGCGACGTCTGCCTTGGAATTGCTACTGTTTTGTCACTCGTTTTGATGCAAATTTCGTGATGATTTTGATAATGATTATAGGCCATGATGTCTATCAATAGACTAGCCAAATTTTGGAGATTTGGAAATTCAAATTTTGAATTATTATGAATTTAATTTGAAATTGTTCGAATATCGGTTTGAGTGTTTTTCCTTATTTTTATTCGTTTTCGAGCACGGTCTTCTCCAAATCTTTTTGAAATTATTTTTAAAATTAATTAGCATTTCATAAAAATTATTATATGATATCTTAAAGTATTTTCAAGTGTAAAATCTATTTATTCTCTATCATAAGGGATATTTTCAAATAGGATTTTCAAATTGATTTCGAAAATTGGTTTTCAAAGCTTGTTTTCCAAAGTAAATTATTTTATATATAAATTACAAGTTCTTGCACATTTCGAGCGAATAAGATGGAGAATTAAATGGTTTGGTAAATCACGTGGTTTGGGACACGTGCGTTTATCTTATAGGTTAATTCTCAACTTGTCTGTTTGATCGTTTTGACCTTCGGGTCGAGTTTACCGATGAGATGAGGTAAACTTTTTACTGATTTGAGTGTGAAATTTACCAATGGTTGGTAAACCGTTTAGTGCGAACGTGTGGTATAGACATACGTTAACACTATTCGGGTTCCTATCCGAGAGTTTGTGACACATTTGTCTAAGAGACGTATTAACTAGTACTGGACCTTTGGGTAATTTGTCCTTCCGGACGTTTGTCAAAGAGATGTATTTGCCCATTGCGATGTATTTGTCCTTCGGGATGTTTGTCTAAGAGACGTATTTATTTGTCCTTCGAGAGGTTTGTATAAGAAGTGTGGCTCCTTATTTTGAGAGAACAGTACTTGGCGGGCTCGGCCATAAGCATGTGCTATATCTTTGAGATGATTTCATCGATGTTTGTAATTTCCCAAGCGTGTCGCCTTTTTATTGTTGGCCACTTGAGTCATTTGGGATATTATATATATACGGCGATTACCTTATGGGAATTTGAACTCTTGTGAGTTCTATCTTTGAGATTTCAGTTGCTTACACTAGCGTTTATTTAAGACTGCTGATATGGCGTATATTTGAGATTTTAATCTCCTATTTGAAGATATATTTGCGTTGTGGCGCATTTGAAGATGGTGATTTCTTTGAATTGCTTTTGAGATTGTCGTTATGGTAGGTTTGGGATTTCTTCTTTTTAGGAGCTATAATTTTCCCTAAACCAGTATTGATGATTTATGATATGCCGATGTTATGAGGCTTGCTACACTTAGCGTTTTATGAATTGTTTTATCACTTTTGAGATTGTATGTTTGTGTAGTGATACCATATTATCACTTGATGTAACCTTACAGTTTAAATTGTCCCTTCTAACTTGGGAATATCATCACTTTATCCTTATGCTCGTATTATTGCTTATCCTTGTAAACTGATTTATTTAGCTAGACTGCCCCGTGTATTTTATACTCGGGTCAGACCGAGTTGTTTCAGGTTAGGTACATTTGGACTTAGCCTATTTTGCTCAACATGGACTATTCTGCTAGCTCTTTTTGTATAGCTTTTTGTATAGTCCTTTTTGTTTACTACTCTAATATGTATATTTTTTGACTCGCTTGTATGTTGTGGTCTCTATACGACTTGACATGTATCATTTTATATACCCTATGATGTATTTGTATTTGTATATATATATATGTGATGATCTACAGTTCTGTGATGTGCTTTGCATTTGATTTGTTGTATTTTGTTCTGATAGATCCTATAGCCACTTATGGCTTTGTATTAAACATTTATTGGATATTTCTATCCACTTGAGATAGAGAAAAAATATATATAGCATTTGTCAATGTATGCAATAGATATTTAATACAAGGCTATAGATGGTTGCTCCTAACCAGCCCTATTCTCCGCATTAGCAGACATTATTACCCAGTAATACTCTTTGTTAATGTGGGTCTCGAAGTGGGGCGTCATAGCTTGGTATCAGAGTTGAGTTCAGAACAAAATATGATAAACACAGAACATAAGCACATATTACGGTACATCTAAGTGTAATACAAGTGTTACGAATCCCTTAATTATCGTGCCTTTGACCATTTCTTGTCTTTTGGGGTAGATAGAAGTTTGGAAGTACGTCAAGGAATGCATTTTTATTCCGTAGTATTCCTTATTGAATTAATGATATCTACCCTGTAAATAATTCCTATCTTATCTTAACTTTTAGCTAATGGTTGGAAGAGGTAGAGGATGACGCTCGGATGCTGGGCAATCCAGCAGCTCGCATCCGGACGGCGTTTATATGTCTGCCGATAAATTCGTGGAGTTATTTAGGGGCACTCAACCTCCAGCTCCCAATCCTTCATCTCCTCCATGTAAGTCTATCTTTGTGCGCATGAGCGGTGATTTCTCTCATCTCGGAGGAAAGCCATTCAAAGGCTACGAGTCTGTTCTAAAGGTCCAAGCTTGGATTCGCACATGCAAACGCATCTTCTCTTGCATGGATCTTTCTGAGCATGACAGAGTTCTTATGGCATCCAGCATGCTACAAGAGCTTACTCTCAACTGGTATGAGCTTCTCATAGCCGAGCTCGATGAGTCTACTCTTTCTTGGACTTAGTTTCAAGAATGATTCGATCTCAAGTTCGTTCCTGAATCTGAGAAGGCTTTATTGGCCGGTCGCTTCCCCCAGTTGAAGCAAATAAAGACCTTCGTTTCTGATTATGTTTCATTCGAGGCCTTATGTAAGTATGGTCTTGAATACATCAGCACTCCCTATAAGAAGAATCTGAAGTTTGTCTATGGTCTTAAGAAGCATCTCAAGAAGTCTTTGATGCTACAGCTCAAGCTTTCTTTCGAGGAGTTGGTTGACTCGGCGCTTCATCTCGAAGTCGTCGAGAAAGAGAGGGACAATAGTGATAAGATCGAGGTTCACAAGAATCCCAATAAGGAGAAGTTCCCATTTCACAAGCCGAAGTTTTTTTTCTCAAAAGAAGAAGTTTGTTGGTCCTAGTTCTCAGCCTAGTGGAGCGCCTCCTACTCGGAAAGGGTGGTTCAACTGTGGCTCATCTGACCATATGATCCGTGACTGCCCTTAGCCTATTATTTGCCGCTATTGCAAGAAGGAGGGTCATCGAGTTGCCACTTGTCCTATTGCTCCGAATACCCAATCTGGAAAACTGAATGTAGTGGATGCTTCTGAGGGTCTTCTCAGTGCAGAGGTACCTCTCCTTCTATCCTTGAAGGCTCTATTTTATTCCACGATCGTTCTATTCGAGTGCTCTTCGATATGGATGTGTCGCCTTCATTCATATCGAAAGAGCTTATTGATGCTATTTCTTTGGATATTTCATGCCTTATTACTTCGTTGAGGATTGCGAATCCTATCGGGGGATCCGTATCCCTTAGCATGCTTTATGAGGATGTTGAGATTGTTATATGTGGCTTTTCTTTCCTTGCGAATCTGCAGGTTATTTCTTATTAGGGTTTTGATATGATTTTGGGTATGGACTGGCTAGTGCAATACGATGCCAGGATTATTTGTTCTGAGAGAGTTTTATATTTTCGACATCCAAATTCGTCCGATCAGCTATCACTTGTTCTTCAGAATGTGGGTAATTTAAAAGTGGCTTAATATTCTGTAGACCCACGAGATGATGATGATATATCTCGTATTCCTGTTGTTTTGGATTTCTGTGATGTGTTTGAGCCTGTTTCAGGTTTGCCACCCAAGCGGGCGATTGAGTTCCACATTGATCTCATTTCAAGCACGTAGCGTCATCCTCCTAAGAGGATGTTTACAAAGGAAAATAAGGAACTCAAGAAGCAAATTTTAGAGCTTGAGTCCAAACAGTTGACTCGATCTAGTTTTTCACCATGGCGTGTCGCGGTCGTCTTTGTAAAGAAGTCCAGTGGAACTCTTATGCTTTGCATCGACTATCACAAGCTTCACAAGTTGACCATCAAGAATAGGTATCCTTTGCCTAGGATCGACAACATGTTCAATCAATTGAGTGGCGCTAAGGTCTTCTCTCAGCTCGACCTTGTCACTGATTCTCATCAGCTCCGAGTGGCGGAAGACAGCATACCTCTTACATCTTTCTGCACAAGACATGGTTCATACAAGTGGCTCGTTATGTCGTTTGGTTTGATGTACGCTACTGCTTTCTTTGTCAATCTTATGGATCGAGTATTCCGAGAATATCTTGATAAGTTCATCCTTGTGTTCATCGATGACATCCTTGTCTATTCGAAGTCTGAAGCCGAGCATGCTAGTCACTTGAGAATTGTCTTGAGTACTCTTCGTCGTCATTAGCTTAAAGCCAAATTCTCCAAATGCCACTTTTGGGAGAATAAGGTTAAGCTCTTAGGCCACGTTGTTTCTTCCAAAGGCATTTTGGTCGATCTCTCGAAGATCGAAGCTATCCAGATTGGAAGAGGCTTGAGAATATTCATGAGATTCATAGCTTCCTTGGATTGGCAGGTTACTACCGTCGATTCATTAAGAATTTTTCCGCATTGTGCTTCCTCTCACTAGCCTTACTTGGAAAGGCATTTGATTCATTTGGTCCGAAAAGTGTGAAGCTTCTTTTCAACAGTTGAAGGAGGTTCTAACTAGTACTCCTATTCTAGTGGTTCCCGAAGGGAATCTGATTGTCTACACCGATGCTAGTAGATATGGCCTCGGTGTTGTGACTATGCAGAAGGATCAAGTAGTTTCTTATGCTTCTAGGCAACTTCGACCGAATGAAGTTAGCTATTCCACACATGACATTGAGTTATCCGCCATCGCCTTGAAGATTTGACGACATTATCTATTAGGCCAGCACTTCATTCTCTATACCAATCGCAAGTCCTTGAAGTATCTGTTTTCTCAGAAGGAGCTCAATATGAGGCAATAACGTTGGCTCGAGTTCCTTGCTCCCTACGACTTCGATATCCAGTATACCCCTAGTAAGGGTAATCGTGTTGTTGATGCTCTTAGTCGCAAACATTCGGCTGTTGTTTCTATGATGCTAGCCAAATGGGATGTTTTGAGACCTTGTCCCTTTTTGATATTCGTGATCGAGCTCCATCTTCTAATTCTCCTATTTTATTATTCAGTTTGGAAGCTCGACCTAGCTTATTAGATCGTATTGCTGATGCTCAGCAGCGTGATCCCAATCTTGTGCACTTTATCCAGATATGTGAGTTTAAGTCCCATGATGAGGAGTTGTGGGATTTCAGCATTGATTCTCAGGGGTGTCTTCACAAGAAGAACCGTTTGGTTGTGCCTTCTGATTCTGCACTTAGGCGTGACATTCTCGATGACTGTCATCGTACTAAGTATACCATTCATCCCGGCAGTAGTAAGATGTATGTCGATATGCATCGCCTTTATTATTGGGAAGGCAAAAATGCGATGTGGCAAGTTATGTGAGTAATTGCATGACTTGTCATCTCATCAAAATCAAGCATCAACGCCCTTCTGGTCTCCTTCAGCCACAAGAGGTCCCGTTTTGGAAATGGGATAAGATTTCCATGGATTTCATTGATGGCCTACCACGTTCGAGATCGGGCTATTGCAGTATTTGGGTTATTGTTGATCGCCTCACTAAATCTGCTCACTTCGTTCCTATTAAGTCTAATAGGACCGCCTCTCATTTGGCCATGTTGTATATCAAGGAAATAGTGAGACTTCACGGTGTTCCTAGTTCGATTGTTTGTGACAACGGTCTACTATTCACGAGTCATTTCTAGCAAAGTCTTCAGCAAGCTTTGGGAACAAAGCTTAACTTCAGCACAGCATATTATCCACAATCTGATGGACAGACTGAACGGGTGAATCGTATTCTTGAGGATCTTCTTCCTGCTTGCATTCTAGATTTTGGTAATGGTTAGGAGGATCACCTACCTCTTATGGAATTCTCTTATGATAATAGTTTCCAGTGTAGTATTGGTATCGCTCCTTTCGAAGCTCTTTATGGAAGGCCATGTCGATCACCTTCATGTTGGTTGGAATCGGGGAGAAGCTTACTCTAGGCCGATATTCTATTCGTGATTCTCCTGAGAAGATTGTTCTATTTTTTAGAGAATGAAAGAGGAACATAGCCGCTGGAAATCCTACGCGGACAACCGTAGAGTTCTCTATTGGTGATCTCGTCTTCACTCGTGTTTCTCCTCTGAATGGGGTTATGAGTTTCAGTGCGACTGGGAAATTGGCTCCTCGCTTCATAAGACCGTTTCTATTACTAAACGTATTGACCCAGTGGCTTATAAAGTTTCACTTCCAGCTCATTTATCTGGCATTCATGACGTGTTTCACATCTCTCAACTTCGAAAGTATCTTCGAGAGTCGAATTCGGTTATTGGTTCTCCTGATTTGCAAGAGCTTAAGATATCACCAGACCTATCTATTATGCAGCAACCTATTCGCATACTTGCTTCGGAGGTGAGACGCCTTCGAAACAAGGAAATGACGCTCGTTAAAGTTCAATGGTCCGCTAATCCCAAGGACTGCACTTGGGAAACCAAAGAGTTTATCGAGCGATCCTATCCTGGTTTTCTATCATTGCATAGCAATGGTGAGAATATCTTTTTATCTCAAGCTTATTTCTTTTTCCTTTGATTGATGAAATTAATAAGTTGAATACAAACTCTCCTCTAAAAATTGCAAGGATGCAATTTTGTTAAGTGGGGAGTGTGTAACAACCCTGATTTGGTGATTACCTTTCAATATTGAATTATAATGATAATTATAATATAATATTGTAAAACAAAAGTAAAATTGGAGAAATTAAGTTGTTTATTTGGAATAAACAATGAAATTGGAATTAAATTGATAAAATAAAGTTCCAAGCTTTACTTTAGTTTGTTTGGAGTGATAATAAATGGAATATGAATTTATTTAAGTGGAAATGCAATAATTATATCAATTATTGCCCATTTACTTCTCTTAATAATTTTAAAGAGAAGTATTTTATTTTAAAGGTGGTTATTGAAATAAAATGGTGGAAACTGGGTAAAAATAAGTTTTGACTATAAATATGTTTTGAAATGGTTTCAAATATTTTTCTAAGTGAGAAAATAAATTTTGTAAAATTTTAGAAGAAAAACAATGTTTAATTCATTTATTTGAGTAAATGGTATATTTTTGTTAAATAAAGGATTCTAATAATATAAATGTGTTAAAAATATAAATTATTCTTTTTAAAGGATAGAAAATGATTTGTTTTATATGTATATAAATTTTCACATTTTTCTTGTGTGAAACGTGAGAGAAATGCATTTTTATTTATGTGTATATGTGATATGTACACATTAATTTGTTGAGTGTTTATTTAAACCTTAAGCCATTTATTTCTTTTAATTTTTGAACCCAATTAGGCCCATTAACCTTTAACCAATTGAATAATTATTAGCTGTATGTTCATTTCATATTATCTTCTTCCTCCTTCAGCCTAAAAACAAAAGTCGGTAAACACATTACCAATTTCTCAAATTCAAACAAATTTCTCAATTAAAAATCACCGAATTCAAATCTTTTTGCAAGCTATTGATAAATCTAAGGTAATCCCCTCCAAACCACTAAATTTCATCACCAAATTCTTTTACAGCTAATGGTTTTCTAATTTTTACTATATTTTTTTTTGGATGTTCTGTATTTGTTTTCTATAGGTTCTAAAGGCTTGTAATCTCTACCAAAGCTTCCTCTTTGCTGCCATAATCCAAGCTTTTGCAACAAATCAACAAGATGAGTTGTATAAACTCACAAACTAGCCAAAACAAAAGTTCCAGTACTTGAATCTGTAAAGAATTTTCTTCTGTCTGTAGTTTTCTGTATCTAATTTTTGATTTGTTTATACTCAGTTTCTGTTGCATCTTTGAACCCTTATATCTTGTGATTCCAAAATCGAAATGCTGCCGAATTTCTCACATTTGGTAGAATGCATGTTGAGTTTCATCTCTGTAAATTTTTGTAAAAAATTATGGTCATTTGCTATGTCAAAATCTCCTTGGAAAACCAATACAACGCTAGAAAACAACCTGGAGAAGAGTTTGTAGCCTAGGTCGACCCAACACCCCCCAAGTCGACCAGGCGATCGACCTGGCCACTGGGCTGGGTCGACCCCCTTATTGGCCCTGTGCGTGTGTTGTGGACTTGTGTTCGTATACTTACGTAGCATATTTCTCGATTTTGCCTTGGAATTGCGACCGTTTTGATGCCATTTTCAAGATGATTTTGATGATGATTATAAGCCATGATGTCTATCAATAGACCAGCCAAATTTTGGAGGTTTTGAAATTCAAATTTTGAATTATTTTGAATTTAATTTGAATTTGAATTCGAATATCGGTTTGAGTGTTTTTCCTTGTTTCTATTCGTTTTCGAGCACGGTCTTCTCCAAATCTTTTTGAAATGATTTTAAAATTAATGGGCATTTCAAAATAATAATTATATGACATCTTAAAGTATTTTCAAGTGTAAAATCTATTTATTCTCTATTATAAGAGAAATTTTCAAATAGGGTTTTCAAATTTATTTTGAAAATTGGTTTTCAAAGCTTGTTTTCCAAAGTAAATTATTTTATATATAAATTACACGTTCTTGCACATTTCGAGTAAATGAGAAGGAGAATTAAATGGTATGGTTTGGTATAACACGTGGTATGGGGCACGTGCGTTTATCTTATCGGTTAATTCCCGACTTGTCTGTTTGATCGTTTTGACCTTCGGCTCGAGTTTACCAATGAGATGAGGTAAACTTTTTACTTATTTGAGTGTGAAATTTACTAGCAATTAGTAAACCATTTAGTGCGAACTTGTGGTATGGACCCACGTTAACACAGTTCGGGTTCCTATTCGAGAGTTTGTCACACATTTGTCTAAGAGACGTATTAGCCAGTACTGGACCTTCGGGTCATTTATTCTTCGGGATGTTTTTCTAAGAGATGTATTTGTACATTGCGATGTATTTGTCCTTCAGGATGTTGTTCTCCGGGATGTTTTTCTAAGAGACGTATTTATTTATCCTTCGGGACGTTTGTCTAAGTGGCGTCTATTTTGAGAGAACGGTACTTAGCGGGCTTCAGCCATAAGCACATGCTATATCTTTGAGATGATTTCATTGATGTTTATGATTTCTTAAGCGTATTGCCTTTTTATTGTTGTCCACTTGAGTCATTTGGGATATTATATATATACGGCAATTACCTTATGGGAATTTGAACTCTTGTGGGTTCTATCTTTGAGATTTGAGTTGCTTACACTGGCGTTTATTTGAGACTGCCGATATGGCGTACATTTGAGATTTTAGTCTCCTATTTAGAAATATATTTGCCTTGTGGCGCATTTGGAGATGGTGATTTCTTTGAAATTCTTTTGAGATTGTCATTATGGCAGGTTTGGGATTTCTTCTTTTTAGGAGCTATAATTTTCCCTAAACCATTATTAATGATTTGTGATATACTAATGATACGAGGCTTGCTACATTTAGCATTTTATGAATTGTTTTATCTCTTTTGAGATTGTATGTTCGTGTAGTGATACCATATTATCACTTGATGTAACCTTACACTTTAAATTGTCCCTTCTCACTTGATAATATTATCACTTTATCCTTATGCTCATATTATCACTTATCCTTGTAAACTGATTTGTTTAGCTAGACTGGCCCGTGTATTTTATACTCGGGTCAGGCCGAGGTGTTTCAGGTTCGGTACATTTGGACTTAGCTTATTCTGCTCCGCATGGACTATTCTGCTAGCTTTTTTTGTATAGCTTTTTATGTAGCCCTTTTTGTTTGCTACTCTGATATGTATATTCTTTTGACTTGCTTGTATATTGTGGTCACTATACCACTTGACGGGTATCATTTTATATACTCTGTGATGTATTTGTTTATGTGTGTATATATATGTGTGTGTGATGATCTACTGTTCGATGATGTGTTTTGCATTTAAGTTGTTGTACTTTGTTCTAGTAATCCTATAGCCACCTATGGCTTCGTTTTAACATTTATTGGATATGTCGATCCACTTGAGATAGAGAAAAAATATATATAACATTTGTCGATGTATTCAATATATATTTAAGACAAGGCTATAGATGGTCGCTCCTAACCAGCCCTATTCTCTACATTAGCAGACAGTATCATCTAGTAATACTCTTTGTTAATGTGGGTCTATGGGTAGGGCATCACATACCAAGGTTTTTTATCGTAGTTACAAATATGTAAGGATGACTGAGTTTCCAAATCAAGGTGCCTGATCGAAGTATGCACTAGAGAATCAGGTGAGCGATACTAGTTTGGAAGTGAAGTTATGTATTCGAGTTATGATCGAATTAGACATGGCATAAGAATGATCCATGTACATCATATGGACTGATGTATAGTGTTAAGTGTTTTTTGGGATAGGTTGAGTTGTAATTTTGGGGACAAAATTCTTTTAAGGGGGAAGAATGTAACACCCTAGAATTTCACTACTTTGATTAGTGAATATTTAATTAATTTTAAATATTCAATATATTGGTTTTATAATGAAAATAAACTCATTTTAATTAACTAATAATAATGGAAAAATCGTTTTCAATATGTATTACCAAATTAAATAGTTTGTAGAAAAATAGAAAATGTGACCGAAGAACGTTTTCCAAAATTTTGAACTTTCGACACCGAAAAGTTGTCGGGAACGTTGTTCGTCTTTTGTGCACCACATACATATATATAAGAGTCCATTAACTAAATAATAATACACTTAGAAATAAATTATCTTATATTAATTTAAATTAGTAAGTGATGTGATAAGGCATAGTTTTAAAAATAATAAACATTTTTCTTAAATATATACATATATATTGTATATTGTCACATCTTAGATTTTGCAATCATTAACCATAATTGTTTCTTGTCACATCTTAGCTAATTAATAATTAAACTTATATATATATAAGAAAGTGATGTGACTAAACTTAATAATTATATATATATAGAAAGTAATGTGACTAATCATAATAATTATATATATAAAAGAAAGTGATGTGTCTAAACATAATTATATATAAATAAAAGAGTGATGTGATTAAACATAATTATATATATGTTATAAAAGATTTGTGATGTGACTTGACATAATGATGACATTGGAAATTTGCGTATAAATAGCCATATGTTTCTTCATTTTTCATCCTCTTTCCATCAGCCTTTTCTTCCTTATTTCTAACTCAAATGGAGGTTTCCTTTATTGAAACCGTGTGAAATTTTAATGGCTACAACATTTTAGTTAACCATTTTTTTAAATTTATACTATAGCTATGTTAAATTACGCAATGTTTGCAAAGAAATCTTTCACCTAGAATTTCAAGTCCGAAAATTACCCTTCTTCTTTTGATCATAGTTTCTAAAAAAACAAATCGAAAATGAGTGATTCTTTTTGTGAAATGGTAGAGAAAAGAAATTCGAATAACTTTCTCTTTGAGTGTTTAACGAAATTCTTTGAGTAGATAGCCCAAATATCAGTTGCAAAATGACCTATTTTTGGGTTTATTATTGAGAAGTCGATGTTTATCTCAAGTCGCTCTACATTACCAATACATGTCTCACTTCCTTGTTCGTCCATGGCCTAGATTACCTAGTACATTTAGGATTCAAGACACCGTCTTTTTGCTTAGGAATGAAAGTGCCAAGTTGTAATCAAGTCAGCGAAAGTTTGGATAGCCTTCGATGAGTAAATTCTTAACTTTTTGAGAAAGATCTTACCTTTATATATTTTTTGGTTATATGGTTATATATATATGATGTTGTGTTTGGATTATGATATGCTTGGATGTTTTGTGTATATGCTAACTTGTAGTTTAGCATTTGATTTAAGATTGATGGTTAGGTGATGCGTTTGGATATGAATGTGGTGATTTTAATATAATATGATGATGATGTGATTTGGTATCTTTCATATATGCTCGGATTATGGTTGAATGTTATGGAAGATAGGAACTTGAGTTGTTAAGGGACCTGAGATCCATTTTGGAAATCTAATCATTTATTGGTTTGGAGTTAGTAAATGTTTTTGTTTAAATTCTAACTCGAGTTAAGATTTTCAAAAACATTTTCTTTATGTATTAAAAAAGTAATCCAAAGTAAGGTTAAAATTTTAGATGGTAAATTAGAGAAGTAATTCAAAGTTATTGCGTCCATAGTGATAGTCGCTATGGACACAGTTCGAGAAAGTTTGATTTCTAACTTTAAAGTTTCTCTTTAAAATGATTTCAAAACTTATTTTCAAACGTAATTAGCAACACATAAGTTAATTATAACTTGATTAATTATGTTTAATAATTAATTAATTTGTTAATTAAGGATAATTATCCAACAGTTAATCAGTAATTAGGTTAAGTAATTAGTAACTAACTGGTGATAATTAAGCAAGTTATTAAGAAGTTTAATTAATTATTAATCAAGTTGATTAGGGTAATTATTTTATGTAATCAAGTTTAATTAAAGTTCAATTATTTAATTAATTAATATTTAATTAATAATAATTATTTACTTAATTATTAATTAATTAGGGATTAAGTAAATGCTTATTTGTTTAAAGTTTAATTATTAATTACTTCTAATTAAATAAGACTTAATTATGATTTGATTTTGATTATTTAAGATTTAATTAAGCTTTAATTTATACTAAATTTTGATTTCATTATTAAAAGTTATTTTAAACTTTATCGATTATGTTTTAAGTCGGGTTCTTTCTAAGCAGTTTGATTTTAACCAAAGGATCTCTTGCCCATGATATTAAATAGACAAACAATTGTGAAAAGTTAGAATATGATTGTTTGTATTGTATGGACGTTCATTAGCAGAATGAAACACCATTCTGCTATAGGGTAATTTTTTGGATTGTTTGGACTTGTGTTTAGCAGAACAAATCACAGTTCTGTTATTAATTGATTGAATTGTTTGGACATCTTTTTAGTAGGACAAATCATCCTTCTACTATTATGTTATTTGGGCACGTATATGATAATTAGTTCATACTGACATGTTATTTCCTTTTTGATATGAGTTGTATTTACATATATGTTGATCTATGTAAATAAATGTTAAGTAAATTGGAATTAAAATTGAATGGCAACTTTAATTAGTACTATTGTGATTGCTAAGCCTCTTTTCAAATTATTAAAGTATGTTTTTGAATTAACTTTAATTCTTAAATCAATTTGGGTTTAAAAGTTATAAATGTTTTTCAAAATTTATTATTATTTTCTAAAGATATTTTTAAATAATATCTTGTTTTTAAAAAAGGGTTTACTAAATAAAAAGTTTTACCTAGAGTGATTTACAAAGGATATCTTGAAAAATGATATTTTATAAAGGATATTCAATAAAGAAATTATGAAGGAAGATTTTTATATTTTTTTAAAAATAGAAAGAGATTTTATAAATCAATTTAGATATTTTTGAAAGAAGTTTTAAATCTGGTTTGAAAACTTTTAAGTGGTTTGAAATGTGAAGTGAACTTATAAAAAGAATTTTTATAAGAAATAAGTAAATGTGTTTTATAGGAGGTGATTTTTTTGAAAGGGAATCGTTTGGCCATTTAATATGGAATTTTGAGGAAATGGAATTTCCAAAATATTCGGTAAATACTTATATTGTTTTTTTCAAGTAAAAATGGAATGCAAGAGGTTTGGAAATAGGGTTTGAAAAGATCTTTTGATCAGGTTTTATAAAGTGATTTCATTAATTAAAGTTTAATTAATAAAGGCTTAGAGGATTCCATATGGAAATTAAATCATGATTGGATGTTTGTTTATTTGATAGTTAATAGCCGACTTCAAGTTTGACCCAATTGACTTCGAATGTATGAATGTAAATTCGAGTTCCTCGATAAGGTCTCCAATACTTTCAAAAGAACCAGGAATGAGTCAACCAGAAATTATCAATTGTTGATATGGAGAGAGCGGGATCAGATCTTTATTCGAAAACCACTTTGAACCAAAACGTACATTCGAGTAGAAGACATCTTGATGATGATTGAAGATGCTGTTGTTTGAAGTGCAAGGGCTACTGCTACTAATCCTAAGGGTGATTCCAAAATGGATGTAGTAGAGTTAGTGCCTTTGGTTTCGTTCAGACCTAGAACGAACTTGTATGGATGAATGCTGGTATTGCATTGACGCTTGGAGGGCAATGTTAGCATTCCAAGATGGATGCTATTCAAGAAGGTAAAATATACCTCAAGCCTCACAACCGAGAGGAATGGAAAAAACAGCGCATGCAGTATAGCTATGTGGTTAGCTACCATTAGGAGCGGTCACCCCATTCAAGATGTCCCTTTAAGAGTTGGTTTGCATGAAAACACCGTGGTAGTATAAGGCCTCGGTGTCAGGGGGTGAGGTAACCTGGTCAGTCATGTTAAAAGGGCAGCCGGCTCTATGCTAGCATCAGTGCATTTTCTAGAGGTGTATCATCGAAAGGTTGTCCCTTACCTTGCCGTTGTTGGGATCCAATCTCCAATACGTGCCTTAATTTTTCGATTGCAGAACCTAGTATGTTGGAATGTGAGATGCAAGCATTTCAGCTATTTAATCTATTTACTTTAAACTAGAAACTATGATAATATCACTAGATTTGATATAAAATGTTTTGGTTATAGTAAGGTAAAAACCCATCCGTTTTTATGCGCAGTGTGGTCTTACGAGACAGCCTTTGTTTGAAAATTTTCAAATATAGAAATCGGTTTGGTTGTTACTTGTTATCAAGTTTACTCATGCTGGTTTACCAGATTGACCCGGGCGTTATTCCATGTAATGCTCGGGTCAGACCGAGCATGTTATCCCAGTTTCAGCTAGATACTTTGGAGCTAAAGAGGAGCTGGATGGTCAAGACATATTCACATATATTTTTCTTCCGCTATATTATAGAGTTTGTATGTTTGTTGTTAATGCTAAAATTTGAACGCTAACACCCCGGTGTATAAAGTGTAGTTGTGAAAGCACCACCCGATGATTCGGGAACAGAGTATAAGCAGAAAATTACAGAAAAAGCAGTGAATAACAATGATTTTATAGTGGTTCGGCTCAAGGCAAGCCTACGTCCACTTTAATTCTCTTTATTGCTAAACCGATTACAACTTTACAACAATCTTCAATTACAATTATGACAAACAACTAGAACTTTGGTAGAGAAGAATTCTTCGAATCCATGTAGATTGCGTTAGATTTCCCCTTGAAGTTAGTTGAGATGCCTTTTGAACTTGAAGTGTCGGGTGAGTTGAGAATTCAGTAGAGTATTGGCGCTTGAAGTGATTGGCCAAAAAGTCCCTTGAATGTTGGAGGTGGTCGCGTATTTATAGGGTTTCTGGTGTCAAGTTGCAGGTAGTGGCCGAGATAAGCTAGTTCGTAAGCCATTGCCGAGATAAGCTAGTTCGTAGGTCGCTGCTCCTCACCTATGCACGGCCTATGGTTTAAATGGGAGGCGCATATTCTTCTCGCCCCAAATCCTAAGTCCCAAGTCGCTGCCGAGTTATCGTGACGCGTATTGAGCTGTTGCACTACTTCCCCCTTCATATCCTTAGGTCGGTCACGACTTATCATGATCCGTAAACCGGCCACGACTCAGGTGTGGACCAACTTATTCTTAATAGCTAGGTCGGCAAACAACTTGAGTAGTTAGATCCGAAAACGTGTTAGGTCGGTAGACCTTTATAAGTCCTAGGTCGGAATCTCCTTGAACCTTAAGTCGGCATCATTTCAAGACGTTAGGTCGGAACTTTCTTTAAGGCATTAGGTCGGCATGCTTCTCAAGGCCCTTAGGTCGGTATCCCTCTTAGGTCTCATGCAGTTAGGTCGGTCTTCCATGTTAAGATACTAGGTCAGCATCCCTTCGTGTCTTGGGTCGGCATCCTTCGTTAAGTCGGTAGAGTGTTAGGTCGTTTATTATCTTGGATCGGTGAGCCACGGCCGAGGCGGGGTTAACATTTGCCGCTCGAAGCATGCGCCTAATGGTTAGGTCGTATGCTTCGATACTCTTTAACCCGTTCCTTTTTTAGATCGGTAGGTCGTAAACGACCTAACAGTTAGATGGCCTAAGTCACTTCAGTCTCTACCACAGCAAGATATAAGTCGTCCATTTTCTTTTCTTTTCCATCTTTATTACTTACCCCCTTGTTCGATTCCGCCATTTAAAATTTTCTCAAGCTCCTAAAGGCGATCTCATTCCAATCGATCACTGGTAATCTCTGCTATTCATCGCGTAAGTGGTCCTGCTCTCTTCTCGATCATAGATTACTGTTAGTCCATGAATTCCGCCACTTGAACTCGAACTGCCTCCTTGTTCAATGCTTCATCATGAATCCTGTTATGTTTATAGTTGATGAGGCTTAGGTTGCTCGATTTTGGCTTCAGACGACAGTTGAGACGATGAAGATGGTTTACCACCCCAGGCTCAATGATTTCTGATGGCAGGGCAATGGATTTGTGACAACTTTGAGCTTTTTATTGGGCGATCCGATAGCTTGAATGAAATGAAGGCTGTTGTTGATGGAACGGCTATTGGGTTAGCGGCTCGATGGAGTGTGATGTTGGTTCGGGAGCGAGTTAGTGAATTTGGATGGCTTAGCCTTTGGCCGACCTGGCTTTTAGTGACCTTAAGTCATGGCTGAGATAATGCTTGAAGGAAACTTGCCGATTTAAACCCTAAGGCCTGAATCGTGACCGAGTTAATACTTGGAGAAGTTCCAGCCTTTTGAATCGGAGCTTACTTTCTTATCTCTCCCTTGCGACCTAGAGGACTGGGTTGCCAAATTAAACTGCTTAGACCCTGACCCGCTACCGACCTAGCCTTATCTCGCGAAAGACTTTTAAATCGTAGCCGACTTAATACTTAAGCTTTGGACGTGTTGACATTTAGGAGCATAGACCCACTTTGAGTATTTGACTTGAACTGCCGAACTAAGTTGTCTGAGTTTTGAACTGCCCCAACTCTAAACTTGTTTGAATCTCATTGTATTATTTCACAGACCACATTAACTTATAAGTTGACAACCTGCTGAAAATAACAAACAAAGAAAACCAAGGCGAAAATACTGCCATTGACTGCCCACATCAAATGACAGATTAGTCGAGACAAGACAAGCAACTTAAATATATTGCCTGAAATGCTTGTGAATCAATCAACTAAAGTTAAACATTAATGCAAAGTATCAACAATCTGAATTGATTTGTCTGCATCAACATTATACTTGCATATTTAGGCTTAAAACAATAGTCCCTGGATTTCATAACTAACAAATGCTTGCTATTTTTCATTCCAGTTATATTTGTTTATTGGTTTGTTAATTTTACACAACACCTCACACATTTTAGGAAACGTGCACCTTGATGTTTGAATATCCAGTTATTTATGTAGAATGACTTCCCATCAAGAAGAAATGGCATCTCAAGAGGAAGAAACTTTTCCGGTAGCTCTATCTATAGAGAACCCTCCAGAGAGAACTCCAACCATTCTAACCCCGAGAGCATTTACTCAGCTGCGCACTCAATTTGGTTTTACTGAGAGTGATGTCCTGCTCCCTGGGCCAAGTGATACTGCCGACAATCCTCCCCGTGGCTTTATTGCAATCAATCGTCAAATGTGTTTAAGCGGAGCGATCCCTCCTTTTAATGACTTTCTCCGAATTCTTCTCCTTCGGTTGTCAATCTCTCTGTCCCAACTTCATCCTAATGGTTATGCCATCTTGATGGGGTTGTGCGTTTTGGTCAGAAGAACTTTTGATCGCTTACCAAGTTTTGAAGAAATCCGTTACTTATGCTCGTTTGCAAAGAGTAGAAATCATCCTTCCCTTATAATTGTGAGGAGTGCTAGAAACCGCAAACTTATTTCCGACCTTACCGAAAGCGTTCATGGATTTCTGAACCAATTTTTCTTTGCTCGCTGCCCCCAAGGGTTTTATGCCGATTGGAGAGTAGGAAGTAAGATTACTTGTCTCCATTTCTAAACTTTCTCGAGATCCGAATTACCAATTGCTAATTTCATTCTTTGCTCTTTTCAGCACTTCCTCTTCCCTCTAGAGATCCGGTCCATAAGCAGACTTTTGATAGATTGAGTGCCGTGGCCGTAGCAGAGAGAAGCATCAAGTTTTTGTTGGGGGATGAATTATTGCACCAATACGGGCTTTTGCATACTTCTCGTTCTACACATCCTCATGAAATCCCCGACTCCCCGGCTAGAGCATTGGATGCCCCAGTTTCTACAGATACATCCAAACCAAAAGGACCTGCTCGCGAGGCTTTGCTAGTGAAATGTTCCACTTCTGTTGATGTTGCGGGCCATCTGACGAACTTGCCCCAGTTATTGAGGAAGAGGAGCCTCAGGGATCTCCCCGACATTCACAGAAATCCGGAGAAGAAGCCGAGAAAACTAGCCTTGCCAAGCAGAGCAGGGATGATACTTTCGAAGGGTTGAGCGACCTCTTTGCCACCTCGCAAGAAATCTTTAAAGATGATCCTATCACTACCGGGGTTTCTTCTTCAGTAGTTGAAGCAACTTCCATCCTGCAACAGACTCCGTCAACTCAAGAGTTGACGCTAACTATTACACCCACAACCACTCCTCAATTAAAGAGTGGTTCGTAGTTTGATGCGCGTAGTTTGCACATCACACACACTTAGAATTTTTTCGGCACTTTTATGTTTCTCACTTTTTGTACTTTGAAGAATTCTAAGATTTAGCTTTTTTTTATTTCAGATCCTCTGATGGGGCGCAGCGGATCTTATTATGATGATTTCAGCGCTACGGGAGGCGTAGCCAGTATGATTACAGGCGTTACCTTCCCTCTTACAGAGAATCTGATGAAGAGAGAGCCGCTCGAAAGGCTCTAGAAAAGAGGGCTCAAGAGGAGCGCTATGAAAGAAGAGAGAGGGAAGAGCGCCACGATTCTTCACAGAGAGGTGACGATTCCCATAAAAGAAAAACCCATGATGACAGAGGAAAAAGTCATGTGGTTGAAGATTCGAGCAAGCGGGCCCGACATCGTGAGAAGCACACCACTACAACTCCTGAAAAGGTTACTGCCCCTGCCTCGCTTGATATTCCTTCCGGCTCTCCCGCTCTCGGAAGTCAGACATCCAAACTATAATTAGCAGACCCAAATTCCAAGTTGGACCGGGTCCTGCCACTTTGCAAAGTCGGTTTCCTCAGTGGTGTCTGAAGGGAGTAAGGTTTGACCTTGACTTGGTCCCCATTGACAAGTTTGCCATGTTACGAAACCTTGACGTCGTCAAGCTTGATATTGAGAGGATGACGAAATGGCAGAAACTTGTTGACAAGCTTCAGAGGGTTAATCGTGCAAACATAGAGGCCATGCTCACCATGGAAAATGATAAAGCCGAATGGCAAAAGGTGCTCGAGCAACATGACACCGAGATGAGAAACATTGCTTCTTACAATGAGGAGCTTGAAGCAAAAGTTGAAGAACTGAAACAAGAGCTTGCTGCTTCCTCTACTTCTTATTCTCAAAAAGAAGAAGTGCTCCTAAAACAAGTGAGAGATGCTCATGCTAGCCAAAGGGATGCCGAAGACAGGCTCGAAGTGCAGGAAAGAATTAGCGAGGGCTATGTCGCTGACATTGAAGAGCTTCGGAAGAAGAATAACTCCCAAGAGGCGGAGATCCAAATGCTTAAGCTTCAGCTTTCTAAAGTTGAAATGGAGCATGATGAGGCCGTTGCCGGCAAAATTGCAGCTGAAGAATCTCACGAGGCAACGAGGGCCAACATCAGCTCAACATTATTTGATTTCTATCTGCATAGCATCTTGGGGTGCGGTAGCCTCGCCTTTCTAGGCCCCAAGTATGAAATTACACTAGCTGAAGTTTGGGAGGCCGCACTTGATATGCTCGGTGGTAGCGGCGCTGGCTACGCTGAGTCAGCTCTTGAGGAGCACTATCTTGATGATGATGCTCGTGCCGCTCTCGCTAGGGGGAGAGAACAGCTTGCAAAATTAAGGGCCGAAACAGCGGCAGGGCAATATTCAGGAAAAATCACCTCAACTGCTCCAATTCAACCTTCTCCTTCAGCCGAAATTGACATTATCGGTTCTAGTTCTCATTCCCCATCTCCTACTAAAGTCACCACTGATATTACAAGCATACAAGGTGGAGATGAGGGCGGCGAGAGTGCCGAGGCACAGGCTTACGAAGTTGACGTCAGGGAACCGACTTCTGCAGGTAACCCTACTGACAATCTTGCCCAAGTAGACTGCTCATCTGTTTCTTATGAACTAGATGGGCTTTTTGACTACTTCTTGAATCTCAGCGAACCTTTATCTCCGCTTTTTGCTGACTTAAACTTTTTTTCTTCTGCAGAGAAAACGTCGGGCATTGTTCAGGCTTCTCCTCCTCCAATTATTCCTTCCCCGTCTCTTAAGGTCACTCCTCCTTCTGCTTCGCAACCCGGGTCACAAGAGGAGCAAATAGAAGCTCTTCACGGCTTAGATGATCCCGTTGCTTCTCAAGATCCGAAAGGAGAAGAAACTGAAGGAAGTGAGAGGACTCCAGAACCAACTGGCTCCGACGCTGAATCGTTATCCAAACTTCTTTCTCCAGGGAGTGGGTCTTCCTCCAAGAAGAGAGGAAAGCAGGGAGTTTCCAAGAAGAAGAATAAGAAGGGATCTTTAACTCGCGAAGAAGAGATGGAAGAAAGTCCGATCGAGCCCCTTTCTCCTTCATCTCCTACCCTTACAAGACGACCTAAAAAGTTGGTCATTCGGCCAGGTGCGGGCTCAAAAGTTGGGCGGAAGAAGAAATGATGGCTTTGGTTCTGTGGCTTCCATATCGCTTTTTTGCCTTTTTTGCATGCAATGACCGGAAATTGTGCGGGTACCGGCCCCCCGCTTTTCTTTTGTTGTTGTTTTTTACTTTGGAACCTGTACCTGTATATAAAATAGTGTTGAATAAAATGATTCTTTTTCTTTGTACAAACTTCTGTCTATATCTGAGAATGCATTTACTATTCATTTTTGTACAAGTTTCTTTGTATGATATTGCAGTGAGCTTGTGGTATACATTGTTCGAGCGCAATTTTACCGATGTAGTTATGCCATGCCGCCCCTATACCATAAGCCCATTGTAATATTTTATTTTATGAGGAACTTGTGCTTTTATTTTTTAGAGAATAATTATTCCACATTTGGAGGAATATGATTTCATTAAAAAAATAGAGCACAAATAAGTTTCTACGCTTCAACTTTCGAAGATTTCACTCTTTGTTTTGTGCATATACACATTTTATTGAATGAAATCTTCTATGTGGTAAAGCGGGTATTTGTAAGGTACTTCAACTTCTTTTTTAGGAAGAGAATTTTCTAGAACAAGTAATTCACTCTCCCTTTGAAAGTTGAAGTGTGCTTTTAATGAGGATTTTTTTTTAAACTTGCCACGGTAAAGGGCTTCTTGATTTTTGTTTCTTTGAAAAGTTGCACCTCTGAGGCAGACTTTTTCACGTTTCAACACTTGGAAGTTTTACTTCAATCTTGGTGAAACGTGTGCCTCCGAAGAGGTCTTTCTGCTTGATTGTGCCTCCGGGAGGAGGTCTTTTCATTTCTGCCTCTGGGAAGAGGTCTTTCTGTCTTATTGTGCCTCTGGGAAGAGGTCTTTCTGTTTCATTGTGCCTCTGGGAAGAGGTCTTTCTTTTTCTGCCCCTTGGGAGAGGCTCTCTCTTTTTTCTTTTATTTTTTAGCATTTCATCTTTGGTGAAGTGAAATTTCGAAGAGCGGCTGTTGCACTTCAACTCCTGGCGAAATGGGCCTTCGAAGAGGGCTTTTATTTTGTTTTACATTTCAACTCTGGTGAAGTGAAACTCCGAAGAGCGGTTGTTACACTTCAACTCCTGGTGAAATGGGCCTCTGAAGAGGGCTTTCATTTTGTTTTACATTTCAACTCCGGTGAAGTGAAACTCCGAAGAGCGGTTGTTACACTTCAACTCCTGGTGAAATGGGACTCCGAAGAGGGCTTTCATTTTGTTTTACATTTCAACTCCGGTGAAGTGAAACTCCGAAGAGCGGTTGTTACACTTCAACTCCTGGTGAAATGGGCCTCCGAAGAGGGCTTTTATTTTGTTTTACATTTCAACTCCGGTGAAGTGAAACTTCGAAGAGCGGTTGTTACACTTCAACTCCTGGTGAAATGGGCCTCCGAAGATTGCCTGGAAGTTACTCTCTCATGGTTGGAGGGTCATGACTCCTCCAATCTTTTTTGGTTGAGTAGAGAACTTTCTTTTTTGTGGCATATGCTTCGTTAGAGGTCTTTATCCTCCGAAGAGTTGTGCCTCCGAAGAGGACTTGTGCCTCCGAAGAGGGCTTTAGTTGTTCCTTGTCCACTTGCTGATGCCTTTTCAGTGATCGTCTATTTTTTTTTTCAAGCTTGCACTCCCTTCTCTTACAAGTAGTTTGTTTAATCCAAAGAAGTGTACTTCATTGCTAGGCCAGTTCACGAGAACGGACATAAGCTTCTTAATCGGATGTTTGTTTGTTCAAACTTCTCAATTTATTAGCTAAAGCCTGTTTTCGGCGAAATCATTGACCGTTCAATTGAAGCACTTCTTATCTAGGATTTAAGCTCGAGAATTTTGTGACTTGGAATTTTTTTGTTGAATGATAACAAGAATCACTTGGTCTTGTAATGTGAAAGTTTTGTTTTCGTTGCCTGCAAAAATTTAAATCGACATTTCAGTAATACATTTAATGTACTTTTCATATCGAAAATAAAGCAAACATGTAATAATAATAAGGAACACAAGATTTATAGTGGTTCGGCCAAGAATTTGGGCCTACATTCACTTTATAGTCTTTCATTATTCACTTGCATCGGTTTTACAATCACTTTAAATTACAGGAATCATACATTCATAATTCTTTTTACAATATCTCAACAAAGCTATCAAGTAAAGTATGGACGCAAGTGATTGCTGTTCCAAGCTCTTGGAATTTGATCTCCTTCGACAGTAGTGAGTTTGAATGTGCCGTCAAGAAGCTTCTGACCTATGACATATGGTCCTTCCCAATTTGGCCCAAACACAACTGTCGCTGTCATAATTCTCTTTAGGACTAGATCTCCAATTTCAAAGCTGCGTTGGCGAACTTTGGAATTGAAATGTCTGGCTATCCTTTGCTGATGAGATGCGATTCTGAGCTCAGCCTCTTCTCTTTTTTCATCAAGGAGATCTAGTGCCTCAAGCTGTAGTTTTTCATTCTCCGCTTGATTGAAATGGATTCTTCTATGTGAAGGGACCTCTGTTTCTACCGGAATCATTGCCTCTGATCCGTATGCCAATGAAAACGGAGTATGCCCAGTCGCAGTTTTGTGGGTAGTTCTGTATGCCCATAGTGCTAGTGGTAGCTTATCGACCCAACCACCTTTCGCTCTTTCAAGCTGCTTCTTGATGGTTGACTTGATAATTTTATTTACTGCTTCCACCTGCCCGTTTGCTGCGGATGAGCTACTGCTGAGAAGCTTTTTCGGATTTTGAATCGTTTGCAAAAATCTTGGAATTCTTCACTTTCGAACTGAGTACCATTGTCTGTAATTATTTTTTGAGACACACCATATCTGCAAATGATACTTTTAGTCACAAAACTTATCATCTTTTTTGAGGTGATAGTAGCCAGTGGTTCAGCTTCTGCCCACTTAGTAAAATAATCTACAGCAACAATGGCATATTTAATTCCATATTTGGCAGTTGGTAACGGTCCTACAAGGTCTATCCCCCATATTGCAAACGGTCATGGACTGACCATCTGTGTGAGTTCAGTGGAAGGAGCTCTAGGAATTTTGGCGAATCTTTGGCATCTGTCACATTTTCGGGAATAGTCTGCTGCATCTCGATTAATTTCTGGCCAAAAATATCCGTATCGGAGAATCTTTTTCGCTAAAGTTTGACCACCTAAATGATCACCACATTCTCCCCCATGCACCTCAGCTAGGATTGTTTTGGACTCTTCCCTGGATACACATCGAAGTAACGGTATTGAGAATCCCCGTCTGTATAACTGGCCATCCTGGAGTATATAGCGAGAGGCTTTCCTCAGTAGCTTCTTTCGTTCTTTTGAATTTTTCGGTAAAGAGCCATTGAGCAGATATTCTGTTATTGGAGTCATCCATGATTCTTGCTCTTGAGACACGCTCATGATCCAATCAATATCCATCTCGTCAATGCTCGGAGTCGATAGGACCTCCACTGGAGTTAACCCTAGAAATTGAGCTTCGCCTGTGCTAGAGTACTTTGCGAGAGAATCTGCTTTCATGTTTTCTTCTCGAGGAATATGACTTATCATGTAATGATCGAAATCACCCAGGAGTTCCCAAGCCTTTGACAAGTAGGCGGGCAGATTTCCCCCTTTCGCTTGGAATACCTTCTTGACTTGGCATACAATAAGCTAAGAATCACTGAAGATCTGTAATGCTTGGATGTTTAGTTCTTTAGCAATCCTTAAGCCAGCGATAAGGGCTTCGTATTCTGCTTCATTGTTTGTTGAAGGAAATTCCAATCTTAGTGCATAGCATAATGATCGACCTTCAGGGGTCTCAAGTACAACTCCGTCTCCAGAACAATAGTCGTTTCTTGCGCCATCGACATACAACTTCCATTGGATTGGGGAATCGTCGATCGTTTCATCCTCACTGTTACCCTTATCTGTGAATTTTGCGATGAAATCCGCTAAAGCTTGTCCGTTGATTGCTTTTCGGGGATGATAAGTGATGTCATATTGACTGAGTTCAATATTCCACTTTAGAAGACGACCCGAAGTCTCACGGCGAAACAGGACTTGCTTTAAAGGTTGATCAGTGAGGACTCTGATAGGATGAGCTTGGAAATATTGCCTCAACTTCCTGGATGCAATCAGTAGGCAATAGGCGAGTTTTTCCAACTTAGAGTAATTCATCTCTGCCCCAGTGAGTCTTTTGCTGATATAGTAAACTGGATGTTGAATCCTCTTGTCTTCTCGTATCAGCGCTGCACTTAAAGCATGAGATGATACTGCCAAGTATATAAGAAGATCCTCGCCATCGCTAGGCCTAGAAAGTATTGGAGGCGTTTCCATATGGCGAATCAATTCATCAAAGGCTTTTTGGCATTCGGGATTCCAATCGAAGTTTTTCTTTCCTTTCTTTAGGGCGTCAAAGAATGGGATGCATTTATCTGTGGCTTTGGAAATGAACCGACTCAAGGCGGTGACTTTTCCATTGAGACTTTGCAATTCCTTCTTCGTTCTAGGAGCTTTGACTTCCTTTAAGGCGGTAATTTGAGCTGGACTAGCCTCAATGCCCCTAGCGCTCACGATGAAACCTAAAAACTTTCCGGATTCCACTCCAAATGAACATTTTAAAGGGTTGAGCTTCATTCCGTACTTTCGGAGGACTGCGAACATGTCTGCTAAGTGTTCTATGTGATCCACTGCTTTCTTAGACTTTACTAACATGTCATCGACGTAGACTTCCATAGTCTTGCCCAATTGCGGTTTGAACATAGCATTAACAAGTCTTTGGTATGTTGCCCCTGCATTCTTCAGCCCGAAGGGCATAACTCTGTAGCAGTAAAGACCAACGTCGGTGATAAAGCTCGTGTCCTCCTGATCTGGCTCATGCATCATGATCTGGTTATATCCAGAGTAGGCATCCATAAAAGATAACAATTCGTGTCCCGCTGTTCCGTCTACCAGTTGATCGATCCTGGGTAATGGGAAGCAGTCTTTGGGGCAGGCCTTGTTTAAATCTGAAAAATCAATGCACACTCTCCATTTTCCGTTGGCTTTCTTAACCAGCACTGGATTTGAAACCCAATTCGGATAGGTAGATTCTTTGATAAAGTTATTCTCCATGAGCCGATCAACTTCTTCTTTTAACGCTGCTGACCTTTCTGGACCTTGAGTTCTCCTTTTCTGCTTCACAGGTGTAAATTTTGGATCAATATTCAGGGCGTGTACTGCAACTTCTGGGGATATTCCGCACATATCGGCATGAGTCCAAGCAAAAACATTCAAATTTGCCTTTAAAAAAGATATTAAGATATTCTGAATTGACACATTAAGTTGTGAACCCACATTCAACACCTTGTTTGGGTCCTTTGGGTCAACAGGTACTGGTATTGTCGTTTCCACTTGTACCACTCTATTCTCCCCTGCATTGGCTTTCCTAGGATCCATCTCTTTCCGTGCTCCGCTGTGCTCGCCAGTGCAGGGTCCGCCCTGTAATTGCTACAAGGCTGGTTCTTTGATGCGGACTGGGGTTGCCGCATCCTTTCCCATTTCTCTTTTCCTTGTTTCTCGTAGCTCTGTCAGATAACACTCCCGCTCAGCATTCTGATCCCCTTTTATAACTCCCACTCCATTATCTGTGGGAAATTTAATGGTGAGGCACCATGGGGCCAGAACAACTTTGAATGCTGCGAGAGTTGGACGGCCAAGGAAAGCATTATAAGTAGAAAATTCGTCGACAATCACAAAAGTTTGCTTGCGGACCACTTTTCTTTCTCCCTCTCCAAGTTCTACAAGCAAACCAACGGTTCCTATCGGCTATTTTGGCTCCCCGGTGAAGCCAGCGATTTTTTGCGATGAGGCTTGCACATCAGCCATAGGGATCTTCATTTGGTCGAATGTTTTCTTGAAGAGGATATTGCAGGACGCGCCACAATCAATGAGAACTCTTCTGACAATAGCTGGCCTGATACCAGCCGAGATGACTAAGGGATCCAAGGTAGGAGCTTCAACACCTGTGGAATCCCTGGCTCTGAACACAATATCATCATTGAAAGTTTTTTGTTGCTTCAGGGGCATAGCACCTTCCAAAACAAATACATCTTCCTCGGTCGGTACATACTTCAAAGCTCGGGTATGCCTTTCCATCTCATCCCAGCTCCTGCCTGCTGGGTGAGGTCCTCCCGTAATGACATTGATAACAGGCCTTCCAGATTCATGCCCTGCAGTCTTCTCACTTGTCCTGGGTTGATGAGCAGGAGCTCGTTGCCCCTGACTAGTCGAAGCGGGATTGCTGCTATTCTTTTCCACAAATTGCTGCAGCTTGTTTTCCCTTATCAATTCTTCCATCAAATTTTTCAATTGGCGGCATTCATCGGTATCATGACCGGGTTGATTATGGAAGCGGCAAAACTTTCCGCTTTGTACAGCTTTTTTCCCGGTTCTCAGAACGGGAGGTTTAGGATAATCAACAGAATCTTTAGTGGCAAGGTAAATACGCTCCGGCGTATCCAATAAAGGAGTATATTCCGATGGCTTGAAGGAACGAGGCTTCTTCAGATTTTTCTGTTTCTTCCCATCGTTATTTTCCCTTTTCTGTCCTACAGATTCACTCTTGCGTGGAGCAACAATGTTATTTTCATCTTTTTCCAATGCTGCCTTTACCGGTACAGGACGGCTTTCCAGGCGTATGAACTCATCTGCTTTCTTGTAGAATTTGTCAAGGGAATTTGGTTCCTTCATGTTAAGCCATTTTCCAAATTCGCTCGACTTGTCAATGGCCCTCATCAGATAGGTCAAGATCATCCGTGGTTCTGCATTGTCTACCTCGGCCAGCGCTATATTAAAGCGATTTAAGAAAGATCTGATAGTTTCCCCTGGATTCTGCTCTAAACTTGACAATGACATGATATCTTTGGCTTTTGAAGCGTATAGTCTGAACTGCTCCTTGAATTTCCGGGTTAGGTCAGAAAACTGATCTATGGACCGAATTGGTAGCTTGGTGAACCAAAGCAGAGCTACACCTTCCAGATATACAGGAAAATATCGACACTTTATTTCATCAGAAGCTCTGGCACCTGTCATATGCCAATCATACTTATACAAGAATTCGTTCGGATCACTTGTTCCTTTGTAAGCTGGGATAGTTGGAGGGACGAACTTCCTTGGGAACTCAGCCTTTAAGATTCTTTCGGTAAACGGGGTTTTACTTGGAGTGAAACCCCATTCCTTCTCATCTTCATTCCTTTGCATGCTTTCTTTCATGATTTGTCGAACCATTTCAGAAAGATACCCCTCATCATTTCGAGCTTTAGATCCACAAATTTCAGGAAATGTCCGCTCAAAGGGGCTGGCAGCCCTCTCAGGAATGTTTCTTTCTTCATCCTCATGAATGTTGCCAGCAAAGTTCCTTTCATTACCCGTTGGTTGACGGTTTACTCCAAGCAATTCATTCAACTTATTCAAAATTAGGGCATTTTGGGCATTCTGAGCCTCCAATTGTGCACTTTGGGCATTTATCTGCTGGTTCAGCACTAAGATTACATCATCCAACTCCGCTTTTGTAACCCCAACAGGTGAAGTGGCTTGATTAGGTACTGAGATAGCGGAGGTTCCCTCTTGAACATTTCCAGATCTAACAGATCTACTTTTTCTCCCCAGAGCCATGATTTCAGATAAACTTCTAGTCTTCAGAGAGGTTACTTCAACAAACTTTCGTGGAGCAATGATGATGATTCTCCTGAGTTCAATTCTCAGTGAAAGCACCAAAAATGTTAACGCTAAAATTTGAACGCTAACACCCCGTGTATAAAGTGTAGTTGTGAAAGCACCACCCGATGATTCGGGAACAGAGTATAAGCAGAAAATTACAGAAAAAGCAGTGAATAACAACGATTTTATAGTGGTTCGGCTCAAGGCAAGCCTACGTCCACTTTAATTCTCTTTATTGCTAAACTGATTACAACTTTTCAACAATCTTCAATTACAATTATGAGAAACAAACAACTAGAACTTTGGTAGAGAAGAATTCTTCGAATCCATGTAGATTGCGTTAGATTTCCCCTTGAAGTTAGTTGAGATGCCTTTTGAACTTGAAGTGTTGGGTGAGTTGAGAATTCAGCAGAGTATTGGCGCTTGAAGTGATTGGCCAAAAAGTCCCTTGAATGTTGGAGGTGGTCGCGTATTTATAGGGGTTTCTGGTGTCAAGTTGCAGGTAGTGGCCGAGATAAGCTAGGTCGTAAGCCGTTGCCGAGATAAGCTAGGTCGTTGGTCGCTGCTCCTCACCTATGCACGGCCTATGGTTTAAATGGGAGGCGCATATTCTTCTGGCCCCAAATCCTAAGTCCCAAGTCGCTGCCGAGTTATTGTGACGCGTATTGAGCTGTTGCACTACTTCCCCCTTCATATCCTTAGGTCGGTCACGACTTATCATGAGCCGTAAACCGGCCACGACTCAGGTGTGGACCAACTTATTCTTAATAGCTAGGTCGGCAAACAACTTGAGTAGTTAGATCGGAAAACGTGTTAGGTCGGTAGACCTTTATAAGTCCTAGGTCGGAATCTCCTTGAACCTTAAGTCGGCATCATTTAAAGACGTTAGGTCGGAACTTTCTTTAAGGCATTAGGTCGGCATGCTTCTCAAGGCCCTTAGGTCGGTATCCCTCTTAGGTCTCATGCAGTTAGGTCGGTCTTCCATGTTAAGATACTAGGTCGGCATCCCTTCGTGTCTTGGGTCGGCATCCTTCGTTAAGTAGGCAGAGTGTTAGTTCGTTTATTATCTTGGATCGGTGAGCCACGACCGAGGCGGGGTTAACATTTGTCAATGTATGTACAGGTTTCTATAATTGTCCAAATTTAGGATAAGTCTAGTGTACTCTGATGTTGTATATATGAATAAAGATTTTCCTTTTTATAAAGATCATTATTGTATTATATATTATTCGCTACGTTGTGAGATTCTATGTCATTTAGTCTCTTCTATCTTTTACCTTCTTCTTTCATCCTAACAAATCGGTATTTCCGGCACTTGAATGTACGACGTGTGATGCAGTGGATATATTAGTGTCGATTTTTGAGGGTCGAAAATCTTGTTCGTTGCATTCAAGAACCGGGTGATGAATCCTTATTTGGGTCGTTGTGAATCACCTCAAAGTCACGTACTCGAATCTTGGATCAAGTACCGTGCGAAGAAATGTATATGTTCAACTTACATACTTACTCTTATTGGTTCTTATCTATACCAATTTTCTTCTACTTTTAAAACCATTTATGAAAATATTTCACAAAACTAACTTAAGTTTTAACCTGTACAATACGCTACTATATCTTGAGAGTATATATACAATATTAGATTTATTTTACTTAACAAGGATGCTCAACAAATTTAAAACTTGTTTTAACTTGCTATCTTTCCATTCTAGAGTTACAAAACTCTTGATCTATATTTTCACAAACAATTAGCTTCAAGCTTTCAACAAATTTTTAACATAACATTATCATCGAACGTCTTATAGTCACTGTGAAACTAAATTCATAAGGTGTTCATTTCAATGTTCCCACCATTACTATCTACCCAATCCATGCAGTGAAACGGTAAAACCGTTCATAAACTGGTCGAGCACAACCAATCAAACAATAAATGATGATAATTGTTTCTTAACAAACAAACATATCAAAAATCTATATAAGTCTTTAGAAATTATTCTTTTATATATAAAATGTAATTTTAGGTAAAATTATTTTATTTACCAAATTTAAAACAATATTGTCTCGGTTTGTCTTGTTCAAGAGTTTAGAAACCCTATTGACAAAGTTGATCAGGCGCATTGATCAGAATTCATAAACCACTTAACTGACCAATCAACAAAATATAAAACATTTGTATAACATTAACAAACATGTGCTCTTAGATATAATACGCTTAAACTCATTCTAGGGTGTCACTTATCATATCTTTAATGAGTTTACTCTACCAAGGCCTAGGTGTTCGCTTATCCTAAGTTCTGATACCATGAGTAATAGCCGGCTTTTTCGATCTTTAAAAGCCGACACTAATACATAAACGATATTCACGTGTCAAACACCCAAGCGTCAGAAAAACAGATTGTTGGAGTGAAAGAAAAGAAAAGATAGAATGATAGAACATATTCTCACATCATGAAGAGGATATATAATATAAAACAGATCTTTACAAAAATATTTTTTTTTATGCATACAACAATCAGAGTAAACTAACATATCATTAGTCTGGACAGTTATAACAACATGTCCCCACAAATTCTGATAAATAGTAATAAGAAATGCAGTGGAAATAAAGATACATGAATACATCTTGGTGGCATCCAGTTTGTCTCCTGAAGCTTCAAAGCATCTATAACTAAATTTGGAAATTATACTCAGGCTAACCCAAGTATTATAAGAAAATAACGCCAAGATCAGTTTGGTAAACCAGCATAAGAAAAACAGGTCATATGGATTTTTAATGTTATAAAACCTTTCCAAAAATAAAGGTATCTCGTAAGACTACGCCGTACATAAACATAGATGGGGTTTTAACTTACGATAACCAAACAATTTATAGGAAATCTTGTGATATTATAATAATTTTTAAGCTTTAAAATAAATACATAACATAGTTAAAATGCTTACATCTCATATTCCAACATATATAGGCACAACTAAGTCTGAAAGGCATGTATCGAAAATTGGATTCCATCAATGACAAGGCTACTGGAGCATCATCTACCATAATAAACCCCTAGAAAATATTCCAAGGTTGAACCAATCAACCTCTACAGATCAGAGTCGGCATTCCACTAAACATGACAAGCCGGATTATACCATCCCTTGGGTACTAAGGCTGCAAATAGATGCACCAGGCCATGGATCCTGTAACAACCCGCATATTTAACGATTTTATATTTAAATGTTTAATTTAAATATAGCGTCGTTAGTCGGATTTTGGTCCGAAATGTTACTTTTTGCAAATGGCCGAATTGGAACTCGAAACTACCTCCATTGGTTCCAAAATGACGTTTGCGATCTTTTTGAGTATAAGCTTTGATATATTTGGAGTAAGTCGAATTTTGCTATTTGTTAAGTGGGATTTTGGGTTTGGGTTTCACCCAAACTGTTCTATAAACCAACTCAGCCCTTCTCTCCTTCCATTCACTTATTCATTTCATTAAACTTAAGCTAAAAACTGATAATGGTGGAAGAGAATGGAAATTAGAGACTCCTAGCCCTAGTTTACTTTCAAATCCAAATTCTTGCTCCGAAATCATAGCGAAGCTATTGGTAAGTTCATCTCCATCTTCTCCATCCCTTCTCCTCTTCAATTTCAGTAATTTCCTAAAACCTAACTTAGGAAAATACTTGTTCGTTCTTAGATTGAAGCTTGTTGGGTTGAAGTAGTGATTAGTTGGTCTTCTCCTTGTGTTTTAGCTCCTTCATCTTCTTGTTTTTGGGTTAAAGGTGAGTTTTGAACTCACATCTACTTCTCTTGATATCATGGGTGTTGGTATGAATTCCTAACAAGTATGCATGTGCCATTGTTTGGATTTGGAAAGAATTTGCATTTTCATTGAAATAGGGCAGGAAGTGCAAAATCATCAGGTTCGGCCGACCGAGCGCAGGGTCCGATCGACCGACCTGCTGCCTTGAGCCATACTTTGTTTCCTGCATCTGGCCGGCCGACCGAGCCCTGTAGTCCGGTCGACCGACCTGCTCTGTTCTGCCTGTTTTGCCTATTTTGCATATTTGATCGATTTTCCGGATTTTATCGATTCAAGTTGGGTTTTTTTTTAGTGTTTGATATTGCATCTTTGGTTTTGATAACTTATTTTTGACTTCATTCACGGGTTTTATAAATAATCCCTCTAAATCGTATTAAAAGCTTCCGTCTCCAATTCACAAATTCCATTTATAATGCACACACACGATTTCACACTTCGAGCGAAGTGGAAGGAAGATTAAATGGTTAGGTAAAACACGGACCATGAATCCATGCGTTTATCTTTTCGATTAATCCCCGACCTATTCGATTGATCGTTTTGACCCTTGTGTCTGGTTTACCGATGAGATGAGGTGAACTTTGTAATGCTTCGAGTGTGAAATTAACTAATGGATAGTAAACCGTTTAGTGCGAACGGGTGGTTATGGGACTCACGTTACCACTTTTCGGATTCCTCTCTGGGAGTTTATGACACATGTTGCCTTTGGGATAGTGTCTTCGGACTGTCTCCTCTGGCTTGTTGCCTTTAATATCGCTTTTGGAGTTGGTCCTTTGCCCTGACTCAAAAGATATTTGGGGTTTTCGGTTACCTTTAGTATAGATATTGGAGTGGTTTCTTCACCACCACTCAAGAGATATTGGAGTGGTTTCTTCACCACCGCTCAAGAGATATTGGAGTGGTTTCTTCACCACCGCTCAAGAGATATTGGAGTGGTTTCTTCACCACCGCTCAAGAGATAACAGAGTGGTTTCTTCACCACCGCTCAAGAGATAACAGAGTGGTTTCTTCACCACCGCTCATGATGTTTCATTTATATGTGTATTCCCTGTGTATTGCTTTTCTGTATTGGTTCTTTGGAGCCACACGAAATATAGCGTTTACCTTGTGGAACTCGTATTTATCGGTATTTGTTGTTTGCCTTTATGGCCTGCTTTGGGATATTCTTATCCTTTGTTTCTATATGTTGCCGATGATATGAGGCTTGTTCTATATGATTCATCTTTCGTTAGATGATTGTGTTATCTCTTTTAGAGATTTCTATTATGCTTTGTAACCTTGCAGGTTTATTGTTGTTCAGTTTATCTAACTGATTTGTTTAGCTAGACTGATCCGTGTAATTTATACTCGGGTCAGACCGAGATGTTTCAAGTTAGGTGCTTTTGGGACTTAGCCTATTTTGCTTCCGCATGGACTATTCGCTAGCTTTATTTTGTTATAGCTTTTTGTGTAGTCCCATTTTGTTGTAACTCTGATATGTATTTTATTGACTCGTCTGTATATTGTGGTTTGCTATACCACTTGACATGTATTATTTTGTATACTCTGTTGTGTATCTGTTTATGTGTATATTATGATCGACTGTTCTGTGATGTGAATTACATTTGAGTTGTTATATTCTGTTTTGATAGATCCTATAGCCATTG
The DNA here is from genome assembly GCA_030765085.1 of Allium cepa. Lineage (NCBI taxonomy): Eukaryota > Viridiplantae > Streptophyta > Magnoliopsida > Asparagales > Amaryllidaceae > Allium > Allium cepa. The sequence continues at coordinate 769,424,657 of CM060937.1, read as the reverse complement.
TAGTCTTGCTTAAAATATTTATTGAATACGTCGAACTGCTTGTGATCCTACTTTTCGACGTGTTTAGTGAATAGTTTAGGTAAGATTACACATGGCCGCTCCTATCCAGCCTTATTCTCCGTGTTAGCAGACGGTATTATCTATACAATACTCTTTGCTAACGTGGGTATAGAGGTGGGGCGTCACAGCGTGGTATCAGAGCGAGGTTCAGAACAAAATATGATAAACACAGAATAGATGCACATATTATGGTACATCAAAGTGTATAAGTGATACAAATCTTTGAATCATCGTGTCTCTTTATTCCATCAAGGTTAGATAGAGTTTGGGAATACGTCTAGGAATGCATTTAATTCCGTAGTATTCCATATTGCAATATCTACCTTGTGAATAATCTTGTTCTTATCTTACCTTCAGCGTATGGCTGGAAGCGCAGGGGACGAAGTTCGGGTGTTGGGCAATCCAGTGGCTCACATTCGGATGGCGTATATATGTCTGCTGATCAGTTTTTGGAATTGTTTAGGAGCACTCAGCCTCTCGTTCCTCCTCGAGTGTATCCACCTCGCAAGTCTGCCTTTGCACGTCAGTGTAGTGATTTTGCTCATCTTGGAGGAAAACTGTTTAAGGGCTCCGAGTCTGTTCTTGAAGTCCAAGCTTGGTTTCGCACGTGCGAACGTATCTTTTCTCGCATGGATCTTTCTGACCATGATCGAGTTCTTGTGACTTCTAGTTTGTTACAAGAGCGTGCTCTTGATTGGTATGAGCTTCTTGTAGCCGAGAATGATGAGTCTACTCTTTCTTGGACTCAGTTTCGGGGACGATTTGAACTCAAGTTTTTTCCTGAATCTGAAAAGTTTTATTGACCCGTCGCTTCCTTGAGTTGAAGCAAGGGAAATCTTCTGTTTCTGAGTATGTCGCATCGTTCGAGGCTTTATCTCAGTATGGTCTTGAATTCATCAGCACTTCTTACAAGAAGAATTTTAAGTTTGTCTCTGGTCTTAAGAAATATCTTAGGAAGTCTTTGTTGCTCCAGCTTAAACTTTCTTTTGAGGAGTTGGTTGATTCGGCACTTCATCTCGAGACCGTCGAGAAGGAGTGTGATAGTGATGTAGATGTTGAGGCTTCTAAGAACCCCAACAAGAGACCGTTTCCAATTCAGAAGAAGCCTTTTCCTTCTAAGAAGAAGAAGACCGGTGGTCCTAGCTCTCAGCCTCAGTCTTCCGGAACACCTTTCGTTCGAAAATGTTTCAATTGTGATTCTCCGGATCATATTATTCGAGCTTGTCCTAAGCCTTTCTTCTGCCATAATTGCAAGAGGGAAGGTCATCATAGTTCCACTTGTCCTATTGCTCCGAATAATTCTTCATCTGGCAAGTTAAATGTAGCGAATGCTTCTAGAGGTCCTTCTCAATCTAAAGGTATATCTCCATCTATTTTGGAAGGTTCTATTTTATTTTATGACCATAGTATACGAGTTCTTTTCGATATAGGTGCTTCACATTCTTTCGTATCAAAGAAGCTCAATGATGATTTATCTTTGGATGTTTCTTGTTTGGGATTTGATATGATTTTGGGAATGGACTGGCTAGTGAGATATGATGCCAGGATTATTTGTTCGGAGAGAATTTTATATCTTCGTCATCCTGATTCGCCTTCTCAGTTATCTCTTGTTCTTCGGGATGTGGATAATTCCGAGATGTCTTTATATTCTCTTGATTCGCGAGATGATGAGGATATATCTCGTATTCCTATTGCTTGTGACTTTTCTGATGTTTTTGAGCCTGTATCGGGTTTGCCACCCAAGTGGGCAATTGAGTTCCGCATTGATCTCATTCCAGGCACGCAGCCAGTTAGTCGTCCTCCCACGAGGATGTCTACAAAGGAAAATGAGAAATTCAAGAAACAACTTTTAGAGCTCGAGTCCAAGAAGTTGATTCAGTCCAGTTTTTCTCCGTGGGGATCCGCGGTCGTTTTCGTGAAGAAGTCTGATGGAACTCTTAAGCTTTGCATTGATTATCGCAAGCTTAACGAGTTGACCATTAGAAATAGGTATCCATTGCCAAGGATCGATGACATGTTCGATCTATTGAGTGGTGCTAAGGTCTTTTCTCAGCTCGACCTTGCCACAGGTTTTCATCAGTTACGAGTTGCGGAGGATAGCATACCTCTTACCGCTTTCCGCACTCGTTATGGTTCTTTCGAGTGGCTCGTTATGCCGTTCGGTTTGACGAACGCTCCTGCTTTCTTTGTTGATCTCATGAATCGGGTATTCCGGGAATATCTCGATAAGTTCGTGCTTGTCTTCATTGATGATATCCTTATTTATTCTAAGTCTGAAGCCGAGCATGCTAATCATTTGAGAATTGTCTTGAGTACTCTCCGTCGTCGTCAGCTTAGAGCCAAATTCTCCAAGTGCCACTTTTGAGAGAATAAGGTTAAGTTCTTAGGCCATGTTGTATCTTCCGATGGCATTTATGTCGATCCCTCAAAGATCGAAGCCATCCAGAATTGGAAGAGGCCTGAGAATGTTCATGAGATTCGTAGTTTCCTTGGATTGGCGGGTTATTACCGTCGGTTCATTAAGGATTTTTCCCGTGTTGTGCTTCCTCTCACTTGCCTTACTCGGAAAGGCATTCGTTTTGATTGGTCCGACAAGTGTGAAGCTTCCTTTCAGACATTGAAGGAACTTCTCACTAATGCTCCTATCCTTGTGGTTCCCGAAGGGAATCATGATATTGTTGTCTACACCGATGCTTGTGGTAGTGGTCTCGGTGCCGTGCTTATGCAGAGAGATCGGGTAGTTGCTTATGCTTCTAGGCAACTGCGTCCGAATGAAGTTCGCTATGCCACTCATGATCTTGAGTTAGCCGCCATTGTCTTTGCCTTGAAGATTTGGCGACATTATTTATTGGGCGAGCGCTTCATTCTCTATACCGATCATAAATCTTTGAAGTATTTGTTCACTCGGAAGGAACTCAATATGAGACAACAACGTTGGCTCGAGTTTCTTGCATCTTATGACTTTGATATCCAATATACCCCTGGTAAGGGTAATCGTGTTGCAGATGCGCTTAGTCGCAAACATTCGGCTGTTATTTCTATGATGTTTGCCGAATGGGATATTCTTGAAACTCTATCTTTTTGTGAAATTCATGATCGAGGTTCATCTTCTGATTCTCCTATTCTATTATTTAGTTTGGGAGCTCGACCTATTTTATTGGATCATATTGCCGATGCCCAACGGCGTGATCCTGATTTGTTGCATTTTATTCAGCTTTGTGAGTCTGGATCTTGTGATGAGGCGTTGCAAGATTTTAGCATCGATTCTCATGGGTGTCTTCGTAAGAAGAACCGTCTCTTTGTGCCTTCTGACTTTGCACTTAGGCATGACATTCTTGATGATTGTCACCGTTCTAAGTATACTATTCATCCCGGTAGTAGCAAGATGTATACCGATATGCGTCGTCTTTATTATTGGGAAGGCATGAAGCGCGATGTGGCGAGTTATGTGAGCAATTGCATAACTTGTCAGCGTTTTAAAGCCGAGCATCAGCGTCCTTCGGGTCTTCTTCAACCTCTTGAGATTCCATTGTGGAAGTGGGATCAAATTTCTATGGATTTCATTGACGGCCTACCTCGTTCGAGATCTGGCCATTCTAGCATTTGGGTTATTGTTGATCGCCTCACCAAGTCTGCTCATTTTGTCCCTATTAAGTCTAATAGGACTGCTTCGCTTTTGGCTAAGTTGTATATTAAGGAGATCGTGAGACTTCACGGTGTTCCTAGTTCTATTGTGAGTGATCGTGATCCTTTATTCACGAGTCATTTTTGGAAGAGTCTTCAGCAAGCTTTGGGAACAAAGCTTAATTTTTCTACAGCTTATCATCCGCAGTCTGACGGACAGACTGAACGGGTGAATCGTATCTTGGAGGATCTTCTCCGTATTTGTATTTTTGATTTCGGTGGTGGTTGGGAGGATCACCTACCTCTTGTAGAGTTCTCCTACAACAATAGTTTTCAATCTAGTATCGGTATGGCTCCCTTCGAAGCCTTATACGGAAGGCCATGTCGATCACCTTCATGTTGGTTAGAATCTGGTGAGAAGCTTATTCTTGGTGCAGATTTTTTTTGTGATTCTTCCGAGAAGATTGATCTTATTCGGTTGAGAATGAAAGAGGCACAGAGCCTCCAGAAATCCTACGCGGACAACCGTAGGAAGCCTCTCGAGTTCTCGATCGGCGATCTTGTTTTTATTCGTGTTTCTCCTTTGAAGGGGGTTATGCGTTTCAGTACGACTGGAAAATTGGCTCCTCGTTATATAGGACTGTTTTCTATTACTGAACGTATTGACCCTGTGGCTTATAGAGTTTCACTTCCAGCTCATCTATCTGGCATTCATGACGTGTTTCACGTCTCGCAACTTCGGAAGTGTCTTCGGGAGTCGGATTCTGTTATTACTTCTCCTGATTTGCAAGAGCTTGAGATCTCACCGGACTTATCTATTGTACAACAACCTATTTGCGTGCTTGACACGGAAGTGCGACACCTTCGGAACAAGGACGTGCCGCTCGTTAAAGTTCAATGGTCCGCTAATCCCAATGACTGTACTTGGGAAACCAGAGAGCATATCGAGCGATCTTATCCGGGTTTTCTTCCCTTGCTTTGAAACGGTGAGTATGTCTTTTCATCTCAAGCTTATTTTCTTTTCTTTTGATTGATTGTATGTATGTAGTTCTTACAAATATCGTCTCTAGAAATTGCGGGGACGCAATTTTGTAAGAAGGGGAGATCTGTAACAACCCGCATATTTAACGATTTTATATTTAAATGTTTAATTTAAATATAACGTCGTTAGTCGGATTTTGGTCCGAAATGTTACTTTTTGCAAATGGCCGAATTGGAACTCGAAACTACCTTCATTGGTTCCAAAATGGCATTTGCGATCTTTTTGAGTATAAGCTTTGATATATTTGGAGTAAGTCGAATTTTGCTATTTGTTAAGTGGGCTTTTGGGTTTGGGTTTCACCCAAACTGTTCTATAAACCAACTCAGCCCTTCTCTCCTTCCATTCACTTATTCATTTCATTAAACTTAAGCTAGAAACTGATAATGGTGGAAGAGAATGGGAATTAGAGACTCCTAGCCCTAGTTTACTTGCAAATCCAAGTTCTTGCTCTGAAATCATAGCGAAGCTATTGGTAAGTTCATCTCCATCTTCTCCATCTCTTCTCCTCTTCAATTTCAGTAATTTCCTAAAACCTAACTTAAGAAAATACTTGTTTGTTCTTAGATTGAAGCTTGTTGGGTTGAAGTAGTGATTAGTTGGTCTTCTCCTTGTGTTTTAGCTCCTTCATCTTCTTGTTTTTGGGTTAAAGGTGAGTTTTGAACTCACATCTACTTCTCTTGATATCATGGGTGTTGGTATGAGTTCCTAACAAGTATGCATGTGCCATTGTTTGGATTTGGAAAGAATTTGCATTTTCATTGAAATAGGGCAGGAAGTGCAAAATCATCAGGTTCGGCCGACCGAGCGCAGGCTCCGGTCGACCGACCTGCTGCCCCGAGCCATACTTTGTTTCCTGCATCTGGCCGGCCGACCGAGCCCTGTAGTCCGGTCGACCGACCTGCTCTGTTCTGTCTGTTTTGCCTATTTTGCATATTTTATCGATTCAAGTTGGGTTTTTTTTAGTGTTTGATATTGCATTTTTGATTTTGATAACTTATTTTTGACTTCATTCACGGGTTTTATAAATAATCCATCTAAATCGTATTAAAAGCTTCCGTCTCCAATTCACAAATTCCATTTATAATGCACACACACGATTTCGCACTACGAGCGAAGTGGAAGGAAGATTAAATGGTTAGGTAAAACACGGACCATGAATCCATGCGTTTATCTTTCCGATTAATCCCCGGCCTATTCGATTGATCGTTTTGACCCTTGTGTCTGGTTTACCGATGAGATGAGGTGAACTTTGTAATGCTTCGAGTGTGAAAATAACTAATGGATAGTAAACCGTTTAGTGCGAACGGGTGGTTATGGGACTCACGTTACCACTTTTCGGATTCCTCTCTGGGAGTTTGTGACACATGCTGCCTTTGGGATAGTGTCTTCGGACTGTCTCCTCTGGCTTGTTGCCTTTAATATCACTTTTGGAGTTGGTCCTTTGCCCTGACTCGAAAGATATTTGGGGTTGTCAGTTACCTTTAGTATTGCTTTCGGAGTGGTTTCTTCACCACCGCTCAAGAGATATTGGAGTGGTTTCTTCACCACCGCTCAAGAGATATTGGAGTGGTTTCTTCACCACCGCTCAAGAGATAACGGAGTGGTTTCTTCACCACCGCTCAAGAGATAACGGAGTGGTTTCTTCACCACCGCTCATGATGTTTCATTTATATGTGTATTCCCTAGGTATTGCTTTTCTGTATTGGTTCTTTGGAGCCACACGAAATATAGCGTTTACCTTGTGGAACTCGTATTTATCGGTATTTGTTGTTTGCCTTTATGGCCTGCTTTGGGATATTCTTATCCTTTGTTTCTATATGTTGCCGATGATATGAGGCTTGTTCTATATGATTCATCTTTTGTTAGATGATTGTGTTATCTCTTTTAGAGATATCTATTATGCTTTGTAACCTTGCAGGTTTATTGTTGTTCAGTTTATCTAACTGATTTGTTTAGCTAGACTGATCCATGTAATTTATACTCGGGTCAGACCGAGATTTTTCAGGTTAGGTGCTTTTGGGACTTAGCCTATTTTGCTTCCGCATGGACTATTCGCTAGCTTCATTTTGTTATAGCTTTTTGTGTAGTCCCATTTTGTTGTAACTCTGATATGTATTCTATTGACTCGTCTGTATATTGTGGTTTGCTATACCACTTGACATGTATTATTTTGTATACTCTGTTGTGTATCTGTTTATGTGTATATTATGATCGACTGTTCCGTGATGTGAATTACATTTGAGTTGTTATATTCTTTTCTGATAGATCCTATAGCCATTGTAGTCTTGCTTAAAATATTTATTGAATACGTCGAACTGTTTAAGATCCTACTTTTCGACGTGTTTAGTGAATAGTTAAGGTAAGATTACACATGGCCGCTCCTATCCAGCCTTATTCTCCGTGTTAGCAGACGGTGTTATCTATACAATACTCTTTGCTAACGTGGGTATAGAGGTGGGGCGTCACAGATCCACTCTTTTTCGTGCTCACACATACCAAAATCCATAAATATAGATCTAGATCAAGGAGTGATGCTCCTAATGGTAGCGAACCATATAGCCCTAAAGCATATCTCCTGTTTTAGTCATTCCAGGTTATGAGGCTTGTGAGGTTATGATTACCTTTTTCCTCTCTTAGCAAATCCCACTTGAAATCCTAACACTGCCCTCCAAGCAACAATGCAACGCTAGCATTCATTCATATAAGTTATTCAGGACATGAACAAACCGAAGGCACTATTTCTACTACATTCTTTTAAATTCATCCTCAGGATTAGTAGCAAGTAGCCCTTGCATTTCAAAGAACTCCATCTTCAATTACGTCCTCTTGAACCAATCTCAAACCTCTTCTAAAGTGTAGAACGTGCATATGGTTTTGGATTGGTTATGGTTTCGAGTTATCCCATATAAGTACACTCCTCTTCTTACTAATCGCTCTAAAACAAATTGGTAAACTCCAGTACACTCAACTCTGGTTTTTGGGAAATAAAATAACAATACATAAGAGCAGATATCAACTCTAAACCGTTTAAGCGGATGGATTTCCTTATCATTTGTCCAAAAAGAGCAAAACAAGTTTATATGTATAGCATCACCAAAGATAACTGTACCATATAACTCTCATGTTTCTTCTAGATTTTTTCAAAGTTATATTTGGTCAAGATTTGATAGTCGGTTATTTAACTATCAAATAAACAAATAAACCAATCAGAGATTTAATTTCATAAGAAACCAAGCACGGTTAAACACGTAAGTAACCACTACGCCTCTTTAGTTAATTAAAACCACTTTGTAAATACTTGTATCAAAATACTTTTACAAAGATGTACATAAGTATACTACTCATTCACTATTCATTTACTCTCTTTTAATACTTGGAAAAATATCCATATACTTATCTCAATAGTATAAGTATATCCATAAAACACTACACTTTTAATATTCAGAAAATGTATCCATATACTTATCTTACTGGTGTAAGAATATTCAAAAAATACAATAATTTCAATACTTAGAAAATGTAACCATATACTTATCCCAATGATGTAAGTATATTAATAAAACACTAGACTTTCAAAATCATACTTATTTCAGTTAAAAGAATTTTGAAAACGTGTTTATTATAAACCTAGACCACTTTGCTTTTTATAAAATTCCTTTTTATAAAACTCCTTTATAAAACTCCTTTCTATTTATAAATCTCCTTTTTATAAAAAAAATCATATTTATGAAACTTCTTTTATAGATCTCCAAATTTATGTATAAAACTCCTTTTATAAATTTTCAAATATAATTATAAAACTCCTTTTATAAATCTCAAATAAATCTCATATACATTAAATAAAACTTTCATTCTATATATCATAGTAACTTCACAAGGGTGTTTTATTATTCTAATTTATAAAAATGATATCAGTTCCCTTTTTATAAAATACTATATGTAAATCTTTTCTTTTATTTATAAAATACTACTTATAAATCTCTATTTTATTTATAAAATACTACTTATAAATCTATTTTATCTATACAACATTTTATGTAAAATGTTTCACCAATATTTATTCCAAAATATTGCTATCTTCCTTTAAAACAGAATTACTTTATTATAAAAGATAAACTCCTTTTTTCTTTAAAAATAAACATCTGTTATAATAACTTTCATGAAAAATAAATACTTTATAAATACCTTTAAAACATTTCCAAAAAGGTTGAAGTAAAATAGAGAAGTTCTAAAACTATTTCTAAATAAAATATCGTAGAAATTCTAAAAAGTTAGATTTAAAATCACTCTCCGAATCAAAACCATTTTAGAATCAAAACAGCAAACCATAGTATTTAGAATACTAAAATGAGACCCAAAGCTACCATATCACTTAACCAATGCTATTATCACCTTTATTACTAAAATGGTTCAACTTTTAATATATATCAATGTCACAATCAATACAGTCAAGCTACCAAGCTTATGGCACTCAACAATTAACAATAAATAGTTAACACTCACTTTCCAACATTAATTAATACACATATTAATTAGCTTCAAAACTCATTGTTTTACTTTACAAATACATAACGAGGATTTATTATGCTCAGTGGATGTTCAAAATAATCTATTCAATTTAATTATAGCAGAACGGTGTTTTATTCTGTTAAATAGACATCACAAACTAAGTATAATTATTTTAACTATGTTATTTATTTGGAAAAACGTAATTAAATTCAATCGCTGTTATTTTAATCATTATTTTAAACTTCGTTAAAACTATCACAAGTTATACCATAAAATTATACTCGTCAGTACGAGTCTAACAAAAAATCTACGGGTTAAATAGATTTAAAATTAATGAGGTATCCTAATTTAAAATTCACACACACACACACATTGTTTACAATTTAAACAAATAAACTATATAATTATCTTACCCAAACTAACAAGGCCCACTACACCATCAACGGGACCCGCTTGCAACCCGAACCGTACAGTATCTCTTCCCTCCCAAAATTAAAACACGACCCAGAAAATTATACCGCCAAGATAAAACCATGACCACCGCCACCTCACCCCTTCCTAGCCCACGTCGCCACCGCCATTCGTCTCACCTTCATTTGCCTCACCTCCAGTCAAGACCATGCCACACTAACTGCTTCCGATTGCCATCAGTGCGTGATGGCAGAACCCAAAAACAAAAGGCAATCGAAACCCTAATCGACCTCGCCTCACCTCCACCGATCGTCGCACCTCCTCGAACCGTACCAATGCCTTTGCCTTGCCTCGACCTTCCTTCCGACATCGCCGCTCCTTACCTACCAGCCTACATCATCAAAATTTGATGATCGAAAAATGATCATCCATCTCCCTACGATGATCCCGGTCACTGAAAATTACGAGATAAACTCCAAAAATCATGGTTCATCAATACAAATGAAACATGTCCTTCATTCTTTATTTTGTGAATGTTGAAAAACGACCATAATTCGACAACCTCTATTATTGACTAATATCTGCCACCACACTTAACAAAGGCTATTTTAATAAAAAATTAAAGGCAAACAACTTTGCAATTTGAAGTTTTGGCTAAATGTTTTTAGATTTGGAGATAAGGATTTTTGAAGGTGGAAGGTGGTATTTTGTTTTTTAGGGAAATGAAAATAAAAGAAGAAGAAAGAAAGAGAGAGGCAAAAGCAAAGAAATGAAGTGAAATGAGAGGAAACGTGATGATGTATGCATACTTAAACCAAACCAACAACATTATTTCAGACTTGAGCAAATTACGAAATTCAAGACAACCATCATATCAATGACAAATCAAAATTAAGGCTTGTTACCTTTTTTAATTTGATTTGAAAATTTTTGTGGTACTCTGCTACACAGTATGATGTTCACGTACATATCTCGAACGATAGAAATAAAAATACATCGTGTAGGACAATGCAGCATTATCACAGAACAACCATAAAATACACTGGTTTTTTATTCTCATTTATTTTCAAAAATGCCAACATTTGCTGTAAAATATGTCGAACGATAATTTAAATATTTTTCAAATTAAAAATTATGAAATTTTTTTATAATTCATTTAAAAAAGTCATTAAAATCAAGTCGTTTTATTAAAAATCGATTTCCTTGTTATTTATTATATTTGAATCAAATTTGAATATTTAAACAAATTAAATATTCTTATTCGAAACATTAAAAATTTCGAGTCATTATGTGAATTTATTACTTGCACATTTTATTGGTGAAAGTTTAATTTTACTTATGATAACTGGTACTCAGTAGCAACAATTATTTACATTAATTCTCCTCGCAACACTATATCACATTCGGACTAAAGGAATTTGGTATGGTCAAATTCCTTTATCATCCGCATTCAACTTTGTAAGTCCAAACAAAAGAACTTTGGTTCAATAACGACAATTACGGTTAACCGCACTGCTCTACCCAAAGACTTAACTTTAAGTTCATTACAATTGACCATGATACCGACTCCATATAACGAGAAGACAAATTCTTTATTAATTGTATTTTAGTTCCAACGCTTCAACTCAGATCCAATTATAGTAGTTCGAAGGACGTCATGCCATGATTTAACTAAAATCAAAGTAGAGTGTCCACATTGAACTTCAACTGTATTCTCAAGTTGAGAGAACTATGTAACATCGTCACTTCGAGATTCTAGTTATACTAACCAGCAGAAAACTCTCGAGCGAATCATTCTATAGTTTTCCAATAACTATCAGTAGTAACCCATTGGTAACCCCAATAGGCATGAGTAATACCTGCCCATTATTTGGAGAGTGTTATATATTATAGTCTCAATGGATTTAACGATATCCTTTCACAAATCATTCTGACTAGGAATATTTAAAATAATATGTTATTTTGTTGTGATAAATTTTCATAATTGCAACACATTTTATTCACTATCACTTGAGTATTTTCTATTTGATATACTTAAATTACTTGATTAATTAACATATCACAATATGACAAGTATATAATAGAAAGAAAACACAGTTTATTTTGAATAAGATTGGTAAATGAATTAGATATCTGTACCAAATTGTATAATTTCCCCTAGGACACACTATTAACTCTATCATGTCCAAATTTCATGATCAAAATTTAGAGCTATTTTTGGATACTATGAAATTCGTAGAGTTTGTGAAGATGATCATAACACATCGCTAGCTTGTTGTGAATGTAATGAACCTTGTCCTTCTATTCTGAAATTAATGTGCTAAAGTATAACTAAGTACAAGTGTGGTGAAGGAGATTAATGTAGGTATTAAAAAAACAATGACACTAAAAACAAAGAAAAATAAATGATATCAATGGCGTTATATATTATAGACTTGTAGCAGATATTGGAAAATGTTCTTAAGATGCTCAGAGATTAATTGCAATATGTGTTTATTATAATTTCTTAGTAAAATTATAAAGCGTGATGAAAGATCAAAAATGATGGGAAGAAAAAAAATTAAATTTCAGTTGAACTATTTGATAATATGATGTATTAATCAAACCGACCGTTAGAGAAGTTTGTCTACGGTATCAAATAGTGTGAAGCCAAAAAAAAAGTTGAAATAATGTCTTTAATATCTCCCTAAATATCTATAATTTTTTCAATATTATTATGTTTGCAAGTGTGTCAAATCAATTTTCTCATACTTGGATGATAATCAAATGGTTACATTTTATTTTCAAAATTTTGAATTTTTCATAACTTTTGAATTCTCTTACCAATTTCGAGTTCGAAACCGAAACTAAAATTTCTAACTTTCAAAGTTCAAATATTCAATAGAAAAATTGTAAAATTATGAATTCAAAATTCCAAATTTCATATGCAAAATAAAATTTAGAAATTTCTAGTTCTAAGAAAAAATATCAAAATTTTTATTTAATAGTTCCAAATTTTCAAATTCCGAATTCACGTTTTTTAAAATTCAAATTTCAGATTCAAAATTCTAAAAGTATGAATTCAAAATTTTAAAATGTAAAATTTAAAATTCAAAATATGAAAACTAAAATTCTTGAATATTCGAAATCCACATAGATTATTTTCTTTATGAAAGAGTTCTCAAATATAACTTCTTCTTTTTCAATTCATATTTAGGAACAAAAATTAAATTTCAAATTCAGAATTTATCATTTAAAAATTTAAAACGTCATTTCGAAATTCTAATATTTTAATTTTAGTTTTTCAAATTTTCAATTTTAATTTTCGAATTTAAAATTTAACTTTCATATTTAGTATTTTATACTGAAACCTTTAAATTCAAATAACTAATTGAAATTTCAAGTTTGAATTTTAATATTCAAATAGAAATTCAATTCCAAAATTCTAAAAAAAATATCTAACATATTATCATTTTGTGTTTACTTAAATTATGTAAAATGCAATAGATATTTCTTTCTAAAATTATGCAATCAAACGATTGGTTTCACCACTATTGTGTGGTTGTACTAGTAATATTCTTTACTACGAACATTACGGTACTCACTTTGCGCGTGATTATGGTACGTCTTCCCATATGTGTTATTTTTCTACAAACAGTATATGTTTAATACATTCAAGAGAAATAATTTGCACATGCTTCCCACATTGAAATCATGAGTTATTAGTTTTTAATTTTTATTTGTAACGATCCGACATTTCGGCCTTCGAATGTTGATACTAAATACATCCACGGTATTCATATGCGAGCACCTAAGTACTGAAAAGGCAAAAAGTAAGGGTGAATTAAAAGAAAATGAATCGAACAAGAAAAGAAAAATACAGTATTAGAATCTCACGACGAAACGGTAACATATAATATCAAAGGAACGACATAGAGGGTTACTCTGAATACAAAATATTAGAGTTACCAAGACCTAAGTACTATCACCAGCCTGGATAGTTATAACTGCTTGCCCTCACAATGTTGATATATACAATACAGAAATGAAGCCGAAAAAAGAATACTACGGAAGGTAATCACCGGCTCTTCTAAATAAGCTCTGAAGCGTCCGATGCTAAATTTAGAAACATGTATGGGGCTGACTCCAGCATTATAAGAAAATAACTTTAGAATCAGTCTGGTAAACTAACGTGAGAAATTCAAGAAATAAAAGTGACGTATAATAGCATCTTTTCGAGGCCGTACGGATTACCATAATGGTTTTACCCTCAAATGAAATCAACCATTCGTTAGGTTTAACATACAGTGATATGATAGATTATGTCTACAGTGCAGCGCATACAAATCATATCAAATAGCTACTGTGTGAATGCTACAACAATAATAGGTATATAGTGAATACCGCTAAGGCGCATTCGCATAATGGAGTTTCCGTGAAGATCTCCTCGGATCAAGCCGAATCCAAAGGCCTGCACAAGGATCAAAGATACCCTTACGAGTAATGTACTTCTCTAGGGAATGTACTGTAGGAAATGCATAACTGGCCAGGCTCAAACAATTGTGGTACCGAACGCATCACTCCCGCATGTATATCCATAATAATACTAGATGGAGTCGCATGCACCCCTAGGATTGTTATAATGCTACATTAACTTTGTCTATGCATCTTATCTTCGGTTTTAGACTTTTTTGATATCGAGGCTACGTTCGACATCTCTCGGTCGAGTTTTCATCACCCGAACAAAATACGGATCCCCAAATGGATTCCCACATCTCTAATAGATCACAAATCACTACATGGATTCGAGTATCTCGAACAAATCTTAAACCTCCACATAGGCTCCCTGCATAAGTCTTCCGATGAATACTAACGATGTCCTCTCTCTTGGAATACTCCTTAAGATAGACAGTCAAACACGATAGCGTCGCTTGAAATGTTAACGTTGACCTCTCCTTTCAATTTAACCTTAGGATTGATAGTTCAACTCTACAACATTTCACTTCACAACCGCTTCCAAAACATAGAACTGGTAGGCTAGTTTTGAAGTGGTATACAATAAACAAAATACTTACCATTCCGATATCTTCAAAACTAATATTATAAAATTCCAGCTAACTCAATTTCGGTTCTTTCAAAAATAAGCGAAAGCTAGAGACATTTCATATCAATGTTCCTCCTCAAGGGGTTCTCATTGATATGAAATCGCGAAGCCTTTCGATAATTTCTTAAGTCATATTTGGTCAAGTTTGATAATCAACTAATGGATTATCTAGCAAAAAACAATTGCTTATACAAATCATGATTCGTATGCTTAACTTGTTTCCAACATTCCAACTTAACTATTCCTCGTCCAAGAGTGAAACCTAAAAAGTTAAAGCATTCATTGTATCATAGCCTTGCCTAGACACTTCATTCTTGAATCTCACAAATAGGTAAGTCTATCTCGTCGGCTTTTATTATTAAATAATATTAATGATTTTCGTAAACAAGAAGAAATCAAAATGATTAACTCGTTTTCGATATTTTCCAACTTACTATTCCTCGATCAAGAGAGAAACCAGTAGGTTAGAGCTTTATTGCTCCATCCCTACTCAGCTCCAATCTTAACTCTCATAAATATAAGCCTTGCTTCGTCAGCTTTTAATGTTAAGCATAGTTAATTACTTTTCAAACAAGCAATCAAATATTTAAACATTTAGCAACTAAGTAATTCTTAACCCCTTTTTGATAACATTTGTATATGCTTTTAAAATACTTGAAAATACTTATAATAGGTTTTAAAACATTTATCCAAAATATTACTTGAAAATAACAACTTTAGAATTTTCCATAAAACTCGAAAAGAACATGTTTTCTATATTATTTTAACAATTTTTTTTTAAATTCACAACTAGTTCTTAAAAATTTATAAATATCTCAAACCACTTTTGAAAAACTCTAATATGATTAGTAAATACTTGTAAAAATAATGAAACAATATACTTAAATTTAAATATCCTTTCAAACCTTTAGGTCCAAAAATCAAGTCTAAACGGGACAGTTTTTGCACAATTACAATTTTGGTCATTTTCGAGTTGTTACTTAACTTTTTACTATCCAAGTTTTAATAGCAACAAACATACATAAAACATTATATGGCCAAAAACCCTTAAGTATCTCTCTATAAAATTCCATAGTAATCTCAAAAAACAACGCAATTTCGAACTGCATCTATAGCGACTATCTCTAAGTGCACTTTTAAATCCTAGTCCAATCTAAACCAAAGTCCATCTATAACCTATGTGCTTTATTTCAAGGCCTTGTCATAAGTCATACAAGTCCATTTTAAGCCCGTTCAGATCCATATAAATGGATCACATATGTCATTTGCTTTTAAAGTAAGAATTCAAACTAATGTTTTAACATAAGTTAGCAACAATTCAAGCATCTTAAACACCATTAAATACAAACAAATATGTATTATATTTTCATTCAAACTGAGGTGTTAAACTCACCTTTAACCTCTCTAACAACCAAGATCTAAGCACCCAAACCTAGATCCAACCTTACAACCATCTTTGCTTCCTCCTTTCCTTGCTTTCCACTTTGCTTTAGCTCTTCCTCCTCTCACTAATAGCTCATGACCATTCAAGATAGCATTAGATTGGCTTTGATTCTTTAAGTTCTAACTAGGTAGTTGTTTTGTAATATTGCCCCAAGGCTTCACTTCAAGTTTGAGCTGATTTGGATTTGATTTGCAAATATTTTGCTTTAGGAAATTATGAAGAAGAAGAAGAAGCCATGGATTTTCTTACTTGATATTTGTGAATTTATGATTAATATACAAGGTGTACCCCTCCTTATATAGGCTAAAAATGGTGCTCTTTAAGCTTGTTTTCACCCCGCCTTCATGCCATGGAAGACTCACCTCCCATCACTTCTCCTTAAGTCAATTCTCCCTTATGCTAGTTACCATTATACCCCTCTCATGAGAATATTTCTTATCCATTAGAATATTCTAGAACCTTCCAAGTTTTATGAAGAGGTGTGAATGTTAATTAGTTGTTAATGTGTTCGTTTGATCATTAGACAAGTGCACAAAGCTCGAACAACTTATATCGATCGAAAAGCTGTTTATTTTAAACCGATTTTCCGTCATATTATCGACTTTTCTTCGAAAAATAAGCTTTTATAAACAAATTTAAAAAACAAGTTTCTTATCATTATTTATCAATTAAACGATGTTAACATGGCTATAAAATTTATAACACTTAATTATATTTCAAAACGATTTGATATTCGAAGATGAAGTATTCAAATTTTTGGGTCAATATATTATTTATATCATTAATTGATAAAGAACGATTTTTTAATGGAAGTTGATTTGTTAGATCCTATTTTTAAGTGATATTAAAATAGTTAATATTTGTAGAAATGCAGTTCGAATTTGTAAAGAAAGTTTAATCGGGTAGATCATATTTTTAATTGTATTAGAAGAGCATTTTTGATAGTTCATGTTGTTACAAAAATTGTGACACCAAAGTTATTACAACTATTATTAAAGATATGTAATAATCAAAATTTAACCGAATCCAACCTGATTGTTCCATTCACAAAGTAGGTAGGTCAAAAAGATAAATGTTAATACCATCCTGAACAGCGACTCAATTACTCAAAAGAAACACGCGACCTAACGAGTTAAAATGCGAGCGAGCTAACATGATAAGCGACCTAGCAACCTAAACATGTGACAACCTAATGACCTGAACACTTGGTGAGCTAACACAACAGCAAGTTCCACAGTGACCTAGCGAGTTAAAGGTCTAGCGACCTAGCGAGTTAAAGGTCCAGCGACCTAGCGAGTTAAAGGTCCAGCGACCTAGCGAGTTAAAGGTTCAGCGACCTAGCAAGTTAAAGGTTCAGCGACCTAACGACTTAACGATCTAAGAAGGTCTAGCGACCTAAGCGAGCTAACGGCCTAGCGAGTTACAAATTGCATACCCCTATGTCATTTGACCATAGTCGCACTAACATTAGGTCGCTGCCGCTCTTAAGCATAGCCTAGGTCGCTCCACTTGATGCCTCAACATATTTAAGTCGCCTTCCCTTCCCCGTAGGTCGCAACGACCTACCAGCTTGTTCAAGTGATCAAGTGCAACCATGATGGGCCGTAACCTGTTCTTCCCTAGGTCGCTCACGACCTACGACTTATCCCTAGGTCACTCACGGCCTACGACCTACCTTCATATTTTCCCTACAAATACCCCGCTTGCTCCAATTGAAGAGGGACCTTTGGCTCATTTCTGGAACGCCTATACTTTGCTGTTTTCTTGACTCATCCGACGCTTCAAACACCGAAGACGCTTCAAGAACTTTAAGAAGAGATCTAGCACATTCAACATTAATTCGAAGAGCTCTTCTACATCGAAGTTTTAGCTACTTGTCTTTGTGGTGTTGTAATCGAAGATCATTGTAAAAGTTGTAATCGAATCAGCAATAAAGAAGATTAAAGTGGACGTAGGCTTGACTTAAAGCCGAACCACTATAAAACTGTTGTCTCTTTACTGTTTTTCTATGATTTTCTGCTTATTTCTAGTTCCCGTATCAACGGGTGGTGCTTTCACTTTATCTTTACTTACACCGGGGTGTTAGCGTCCAATTTTAGCGTTAACTTTTTTGGTGCTTTCACTAAGAATTGAACTCAGGAGTGCTCCAATCATTGCTTCGCAAAAGTTTTTTGAATAAATCTCTCTCAAAACTAGAAGTCTATCAGAGATTATGGCTCCTGGAAGAAAGCGCGGATCTGCTAGATCCGGTGATGCCCATGAGAATACTGCCACTTCTCCTTCGTTAAGTCAAGCAGCTCCAAGTGTTGGAATTACACGGACGGAGTTTGACGCTGTAGTGTCTGGGTTATATCAGCAAATGGAAGCCCAGAACAATTTAATGTTGGATAGGTTGAATGCTTTGCTCGGAGCTAACCATCAACCAGTGAATAAATGAAGAAAACTTTGCTGATGATGTTCATAATTTTGAAGGGAGGAATATTCCTCAAAGGGCAGCTGGCCTCGCCGAAGGGGCACCTCCCCAAGCTGGAGGATCAAGGCCACAGCCGAATCTCCATGAACGTTTGTTCAGACAAACTACCGAGAAAATGGCCGACGTCTGTCCTGCGGAGCCTCTAAACAATGAGGAATACCTCTCAAGAATGATTCGACAAATCATGAAAGAGAGCATGCAGAGGGATGAAGATGAGAATGACTGGGGGTTTGCTCCAAGCAAGACTCCGTTCACTGAAAGGATCCTAAAGGTTGAATTTCCAAAGAAGTTTGTTCCTCCCACTATTCCAGCTTATCGAGGAACAAGCAACCCTAACTAATTCTTATACAAATACGACTGGCATATGACTGGTGCCAGGGCATCGGATGAGATCAAGTGCAGGTATTTTTCGGTGTATTTGGAAGGAGTGGCTCTGCTTTGGTTCACAAAGCTTCTAGTTCGTTCTGTTGATCAATTCTCTGACCTCACTCGAAAATTCAAAGACTAGTTCAGGTTATATGCTTCAAAGGCCAAGCGTATAATGTCACTCTCCAACCTTGAGCAAAACCCTGGAGAGCCTCTCAGATCTTTCTTAAACCACTTCAACATAGCCTTGGCTGAGGTGGACAATGCTGAGCCTAGAATGATTTTGATTTACTTGGTGTGAGCCATTGACAAATCTAGTGAGTTTGGCAAGTGGTTGAAGATGAAAGAGCCAAATTCACTTGAGAAGTTTTATAAAAAGGCTGACGAATTTATGCGCTAGGAAAGCCTTCCTGTGCCAGCAAAATCAGTCGTGGCCGAAATTGAGAATAACAACGTTGCTTCTAATAAAAAGGAATCTGGAGGACAGAAGAGGGAGAATGATGGTGGGAAAAAGCAGAAAGATTTGAAGAAAATCTGCTACTCTAAACCTTCAGATCTCACTCTCTTAACTGATACTCCAGAGAATATCTTTTTCGCCACCAAAGATGTCATCGAATATCCTAAACCACCTGTGATAAAGCTTGGGAAAAATGCAGTTCAAAATGGGAGATTCTGTCGGTTCCTTAATCAACCTGGCCATGATACTAACGAATGTCACCATTTAAAGAGTTTGATTGAAGAACTACCGAGACAGAATAAACTGCAACAATATGTCAAGAGAAACAGAAATGACCCATCTTCATCTACTTAGGGGCAACTAGTTCCTGCTCATCCATACGGCTCAGATGAAAGAACTGTAGCGCAGGAATCCGAGAGGCCTATCATTAATGTTATCACAGGGGGCCCTCACCCAGCGGGTAGAAGTTGGGGCGAGATGGAAAGATATGCTCGCGCTTTGAGATAAGCCCCGGAGCGAGAAAATATTTCTGTTCTGAAAGATGCCGCCATCTAGTCCCAAAGCGTGACAGATGCCATAAATTTGCAAAATTCCCGAGAACACCTTCTGCTGAGCTAACACAGATGGTCGGTCTGTGGCCATTTGCTATTTGGGGGATTGATTTCATTTGGCATTTGCCGATTCCTAAGACCAGGATCAAATACACTATTGTTGCTATTGATTATTTTACTGAATGAGCTGAATCTGAACCATTACCTCTAAAAAATGATAAATACTGTGGCTAAAAATATCATTTGCAGGTATGGTGTGCCTCAGAAGGTAATCACAGACAATGGTACCCAATCCGAAAGCGAAGAATTCCAGGACTTTTGCAAGCAATTCAAGATCCAAAAAGCTTCTCAGCAGTGGCTCATCCGCAGGAAAACGGGCAAATGGAAGCAGTAAACAAAAGTATCAAATCAACCATCAAAAAACAGCTGGAAAAAGCAAAAGGTGGTTGGGTTGATAAGCTGCCACTAGCACTATGGGCATACAGAACTACCCACAAAACTGCAGTTGGGCACACTCCGTTCTTATTAACATACGGATCAGAAGCAATGATTCCAATGGAAGTAGAGGTCTCCTCACACCGGAGATCCAATTCTGAGAGCCTGGGGCAGCAATCGCTTGCGTCCATATTTTACTTAAAGGCCTTGCTTCAAATTTGTAAAATAATGATGGATGTATAATTATTGTATGAAAACCATTGTAAAATCAGTGCAAATCAATAATAAGAACTATAAATCTTGTATTCTTTACTACTATAAAATGCCTGTTTCATTTTGATATCAAATATCTTAAATATATTGCTAAAATGTCGATTTAATGTTTCAGGCTATCAAAGCAAAGCTTACCTATTCAACACATCACAAGGCTCGGCGATTCCTACAAATCACTCAACAAACAAATGTCAAGTCACAAAAATTCCACATTCAATTCCTACATCAAAAGTGCTTCTCACAAATAGTTGGTGATTCCACTGGAGGGGCATCTTCCCAACATGAAGGTTGCAGGCCCTTGCTAACTGATTGCGATCGTCTGTGCAAACGGACATCCGGTCAAATAGCTTGCGTATGCCCCGTGGATTCACTCAACAATGAAGTGCACTTCTCTGGAAAAGAAACAAATAACTGGCAAAGAAAAGAGCATGGGCTTGGAAATGATAACCGGGAATCGCTGAAGGGCAGATGGAGAAAAGTCATGGGCAAGCAGACAATAAAGCCCTCTTCGGAGGCATGCCAAAAAATGAAAATGTTCTTCTCAACCAACAAGGTTGATGGAACCACCAGAGGGGCACCTTCCCAAAGCGAAGGCACAGGGCCCTTGCTAACTGATTGTGATCGTTTTTGCAAACGAACATCCAATTGGGTAGCTTGCGTCCGCCCCGTGGGTCCATTTAACTGTGAGAAGTAACTTTCAGGCAAATCAAAAGCCCTCTTCAAAGGCGCAAGCCCTCTTCGGAGGCACAACTCTTCGGAGGATAAAGCCCTCTTCGGAGGCACGCCCAAAAATGGAAGTGCTTTTCTCAACCAATAAGGTTGGTGGAACCACCGGAGGGGCACCTTCCCAAGCGGAAGGCATAGGGCCCTTGTTAACTAGTTGCGATCGTTTGTCCAAACGAACATCCAATTAAGTAGCTTGCGTCTGCCCCATGGGTCCATTTAACTGTGAGAAAGTAACTTTCAAGCAAACGAATAAAGCCCTCTTCGGAGGCACAAGCCCTCTTCGGAGGCAAAAGCCCTCTCCCGAGGCACCACAAGCCCTCTTCGGAGGCACAAGCCTTCTCCAAAGGCACACCTGCCCTCTTCGGAGGCAGAAGCCCTCTCCCGAGGCACCACAAGACCTCTTCGGAGGCACAAGCCCTCTTCGGAGGCACGTCCCAAGATGAAATGCTTTCCTCAACCAACAAGGTTGATGGAACCACTGGATGGGCACCTTCACAAGATGAAGGCACAGGGCCCTTGTTAACTGGCTGTGATCGTTTGTGCAAACGAACATCCAATTAAGTAACTTGCATTCGCTCCGTGGATCCATTTAACTGTGAGAAAGTACTTTCAAGCGAACAAAACAAAAAGCCCTCCAATGAGGCACAACAAATATAAAAAGAAAAAATCCCTCCAACAAGTCACAACAAATATAAAAAGAAGAAAGCCCTCTTCAAAGGCACACTGCAGCTCTCAAGGGAGGATTAATTTTTCCATCTTGAAAATATTCTTCCTCAAAAGTTGGAGTGCTAAATAAAGCCCTCTTCAGAGGCCCGCTTTGCCGCGTAGGGGAATCCACTTTTCAAAAATAAAAGTGATCATCTCCGAAGGTTGAAGCGTAAAAACTTCTCCAAAACGAGGCATACTTTACTAGAGCAGAATAATGTTTCCTCAAAATGGAATAATTATTCTCCAAAATAAGAGTACAAGTCTCCTCAAAATGGAGAATATTACAATGAGTTGTGGTATGGGGATAATATGATATAGCTACATTAATAAAAGCAGTACTCAAGCAACATACCACAAGCTCACTGCAATATCATGCAAAGTAAATAAAGAAACTTGTATGAAAATAAAGAATAAATGCATTCTCAAATACAGACAGAAGTTTGAACAAGTGAAAGAATCATTTTATTCCATGCTATAAATTTTTTATACATGTGCAGGTTTCAAAAAAGCGAGGGCCGCTACCCGTACAATCTGCGGTCAATACAAGCCTTTATATACAAGAAAAAAAGCAAAAGGAGGGTAAAGCGAGACTCATTATTTCTTCTTCTTCCCGCCACCTTTAGAGTCCTCACCTGGCTTAATAGGTAGCTTTTCGAGCCGGCTTGAATGAGTTGGGGAAGAAGGAGAAAGAGGTACAGCCGGGTCAACTTCTGCTTTCTCTTTACAGGCAGAAGTGTTTTTCTTTCTCTTCTTCGAAGTTGTGCGCTTCCCCTTCTTCCTTGAAGAAGACTCGCTGCCCGGAGTGATAAATTCGGACAACTTTGTGTCGTCGGTAATAATTTTCTCCGGAGTCCTTTCACCTTCTTCAAGTTCCTCAGCTTTCTGCTCTTGTAAAGCGGCCGGGTCGTCCAAGCCTTGAAGGGCTTCTATTTGTTCTTCCTGCGACCCCGGTTGAGAAGCATGAGTGATTTAAAGGGATGGAGGAGGAACAGCTGGAAGAAGAGAAGTCTGTGCAGCACTTGGTGTTCTCACTACAGAAGAAGAAAAGTTAAAATCAGTATTCCTCATAAAAAGAGGAGATAGTGGCTCGTCAAGACTTAAGTAATAAGCAAGAAGTTCATCGAGCTCAGTCGAAGCAAACGAGTAATCCACTTGAGCTGGATCAACGTTGAAGTTACCTGGAGAAGTTGGCTTTATCACGTCAACTTCAAAGTCTTCTGCTTCAACGTTTTCTTGAGCCTCATCTCCAGTTTGAGCAGTTGCAATTTCAATGTCAGCTTTAGCAGGAGGCGAAAAATGGGAACTGGAGCCAATGATATCAATGTCGGCCGAAACCGAAGGATGAGTCGGGTCGGTTGAAGTTGCCTTCCCTAAATGTTCTCCTTCTGCCGTTTCGGCTCGCTCTTTAGCAAGTTGCTCCTTTCCCCTAGCAAGGGCGGCACCTGCCTCATCATCCAGATAGTGCGCCTCAAGATCTGCCTCAGCATAGCCAGCGCCTCCAAGCATATCAATTACGGCCTCCCACACATCGGTCAAGGTAATCTCGTACTTCGGGCCCAAAAACGAAAGGCTACCATGCCCCAGGACGCTGTGCAAATAAAAGTCGAATAATGAAGAGCTAATGTTGGCTTTAGTTTCCTCGTGAGATTCTTCGGCTACTACTTTGCCGGTAATGGCTTCATCACGCTCTTTTTCAACTCTAAAAAGCCAAGCTTTTAATATTTCAATCTCCATGTCCTAGGAGCTAGTTTTTTCCCGCAACCGAGCAACATCAGTGCGGTAGCTTTCTACAATTTTTTCCTGTGCCTCAAGTCTAGCCTCAGTATCTCTTTGACTAGCATGGGCATCTCTCACTTGCTTTTGAAGCACCTCTTCCTTTTGAGTGTAAGAAGTGGAAGAGGCAGCAAGGTCGTCTTTAAGCCGCTTGACTTCAGCTTCAAGCTTCTCATTGTATTCGGTGATATTTTTCATCTCTGTGTCATGATGGTCAAGGACTTTTTTCCATTCGGTTTTATCGCTCTCCATGGTTAACATAGCCTCGAGATTTAAGCGATTTACCCTTTGTAGCTCGTCAACTAGCTTTTTCCACCCAGACATTCTCTCAATATCAAGCTTAACAGCGTCAAGATTCCTTAGCATGGCCTACTTGTCGATGGGAACCAAGTCTAAGTCAAAGCGCTCCTTTTAAACACCAGTTTGGAAACCGACTTTGGAGTGCAAGAGGGCATTCTCAATTTGATACGAAGGCCTGTTGATGATCGTCTGAATGTCAGTTCTTTTAAGGGCAGGAGATCGAGAAGAGATGGGAGCAATGGGCTTTTCAGAAATCGCAGACGCCGGACTTTCGCTAAGCTTGGCCCGCTTGCTCGGATCTTCAGCGACGTGACCTTTCCCTTTGACATCATGAGATTTTCTTTTGTGGTAATCATTATCTCCCTAGGAAGAATCATGTCGTTCGTCCCTTCTCCCATAGCTCTCCTCATAAGCCCGCCTCTCGCGAGCTTTTCTTGCGGCTCTTTCTTCATCGGTCTCCCTAGGGGCAGTAAGATACCGCCTTGGATCATAAGTGTCGCGTCCATAGCACTGGAAGTCATCATAGTAGGAGCTGCTACGTCTCATTGGAGAACCTGAAAGTGAGGAAGAGACAAAACTAAAGAATCTTCGAAGTAAAGAAGCTAAGTACATATAAGTGTCAAAAATCCTAAGTGTGTCTGATGTGCAAACTACGCTCGTCAAACTACAAACCTCTCTTCAGTTAGGGAGTGATAAGGGATTTTGCAGCGGTGTCGACTTATGGGCTGACGAAATTTGTTGCAAGGTGGATGTCGCCTCAACCGCTGGGGAAATAACTTTAGTGGTGGTAGTGTCATCTTTAAAGAGCTCCTGTGAAGTAACCACCAGGTCGCTCAGTCCCTCAAAAATGTCGTCACCATCATGCCTAGCTGGACTCTCTCTCGCTCTCTCTCTTAGCTCCTTCATCAGCAGCCTTCCGGAGTGTTGAGGAGGTTCATCTTCTTCGATAACCGGGGGAAGTGCAAATTTGCCGGATGACCCCGCAATGTCGACGGAAATAGAACATTTCACCAATGAATCCTCGGCAGTAGGTTCCTTCGGTGCATGTTCTTCGGCAGAAACTAGGGCATCTGGTGTCTCTGCTTGAGAACCAGGGGCATCATGAAGTTGAGTGGATCGGGAAGAATGCAAAAATCTGAATTGGTGCAAGAATTCGTCCTTCAGCAAAAATTTAACGTTTCTCTCCTCAACCGCCACAGCATTTAGTCTTTCAAAAGTCGGCTTATGGCTGGAATCTTTAGAAAGAGGAGGAAGTGCTGTAAAAGTAAAGAATGAAGTTAGCACTTAACAACTCGGATTTTTAAAAGCTCAGAAACGGAAAGAACGGAGATAGGCAAGCTTACTTCCTACTCTACAGATGTCGTAGAATCCCGGAGGGCAACGGACGAAGAAAAATTGGTTCAAAAACCCGTGGGCGCTTTCAGGAAGATCAGTGATCAATTTACGGTTCCTTGCGCTTCTCAGAAGTATGATAGAAGGATGATCTTTGTTCTTCGCAAATGTGCAAAAATAGCAAATCTCTTCAAAGCTCGGAAGACAGTCAAGTGTCCTCCTGAACAGTACACACAGTCCCATCAAGATGGCGTAGCCATTGGGGTGCAACTGGAAGGGAGAGATAGTAAATCAGAGAAGGAGCTGTTGAAGAAAATCATTAAAAGGAGGAATAGCTCCACTCAAACACATCTGAAGATTAACTGCGATAAAACCGAGAGGTGGCCTGTCAGCAGTATCGTTTACCCCAGGAAGTAAAGCGTCTGCTTCAGCAATACCGAACTGAATACATAATTGATTGAACACCCATTCATTCAGAGTAGTTGAAGTTCTTTCCGGGGGATCATCCAAGGGGTTGGCTATTGGGAAGACCTCTCCAACGTGCCCTACTATTTCTTCTTGTTGAGAAGTCATTCTACACAAGGAACTGTATATTCAAATATGAAGGTGCATGTTTCCTAAAAGCGTGTGAAGTGTTGTGGAAGACTACTGAAATAACAAGTAAATGAAATAAAACTTGAAATAGTACTGATTGATGCACGTCAATTCAGGAAGTTTCGAGGCTTGTTATTAAACCGAAGTTAAGTGTAGTATCAATGCAGATGATATTTAGTAATAAGCAGTTATAACTGTATGAATTTTGCGTTGATACTTCATTTAATTAGTTGATTCACATCACTTCATCTTTAATCAGATTCATACTATTTTACTTAAGTAAAATATCGTTTCTTTGATCTAATCCATCACTCGATGTAGGCAGTCGATGATGAGTATATTCGTCCCATTTTTCTGCAAATGTTGTGTTTAACAGGTTGTTAGCGTTAAAGTTAATATAATCTGTAAAGAAGTGCAACAAGTTTAGGCAAGTTATCTCGACAGTTCAAGTTGAGAATTCAAGTTAAGTGCTGTCATAATTTTACAAGCAGTCAAGTCCAAACGGCTTAGCATAGGTCGAGCCTCCTTCAGTCGCTCTGTTCAAGTCAAGGGGTTCATCAATCATGCTCCTACAAGTTAAGGCCACACTACAGGACATGGAAAATCTGTTTAAGTGTTAGCTCGTTCGGATGTATCTGCGACCTAAAGCTTATGTCGCAAGTTCGAAAGTCATTCAGCTTCCCTTAGGTCGCAAGGCACTAAGGTCGTTCGATTCATTAGGTTGTTCGATTCATTAGGTCGTTCGAATCATTGGGTCGCTCAACTCACTAGATCGCTCTAAAAGTAACTCGGAAATGCTGCGCTTTCTTCCATCAAAAAAAAACCCTAAGGCCTGCTCTCCACTCACACTTTGCCACGCGTCCAATGCCCTTGCATCACCAGAAGCATCACAGCCTAACCTAAAACCTGTTAACCCGTTAACTAAATATCCCTTCGTCTCCTCCAATCACCTAAAGCCTCATCGTCCCCTCCGGATCTCCAGAAACCATCGTTAAGCTCCACAAATCCAAAATATTCACCAAACAACTCTGTGAAATCCTAGGCCGATTCAGTTTTCAAAACGATATCCAACGATTCAATGGTAATCGGAGGATGAATCAAGAGGTAATCTTACAGCAGGGTAACGCAAACCGTGCGAAATTGGTTATGGAGAAATCGATGGCAGGCATAATGGATAGATGATCAATTTACCTAGATTTGTTGTTGGAAAAGATGATCGAAGCAACAAGGAAGGGAGTTTCGCTTTGAAATCCTTATCTCAAATACGGCAATGGCGGCAAAGTGCAAACAGTTGAATGAGGAGGATGAAGCGAGCTAATCGCTTATATAGGGGAAAAAGGAGAAGACGAATCAGCACGCGAGTTAACGAGCTTCCTGAGTCGCTCACAACCTAGCAGAATTAGATCGAAGCACACGACCTATGACATTTATACTACGAGGGGAAAGTGTTAATACCATCCTGAAGGGCGACTCAATTACTCAAAGGAAACACACGACCTAACGAGTTAAAATGCGAGCGAGCTAACATGATAAGCGACCTAGCGACTTAAACATGTGACAACCTAATGACCTGAACACTTGGTGAGCTAACACAACAGCAAGTTCCACAGCGACCTAGCGAGTTAAAGGTCCAGCGACCTAGCGAGTTAAAGGTCCAGCGACCTAGCGAGTTAAAGGTTCAACAACCTAACAAGTTAAAGGTTTAGCGACCTAACGACTCAACGATCTAAGAAAGTCTAGCGACCTAAACGAGCTAACGGCCTAGCGAGTTACAAGTCGCATATCCCTATGTCGTTTGATCATAGGTCGCACCAACATTAGGTCACTGCCGCTCTTAAGCATAGCCTAGGTCGCTCCACTTGATGCCTCAACATATTTAAGTCGCCTTCCCTTCCCCATAGGTCGCAACGACCTACCAGCTTATTCAAGTGATCAAGTGCAACCATGATGGGCCGTAACCTGTTCTTCCCTAGGTCGCTCACGACCTACGACCTACCTTCAGGTTTTCCCTATAAATACCCCGCCTGCTCCAAGTGAAGGGGGACCTTTGGCTCATTTCTGGAACGCCTATACTTTACTGTTTTCTCGACTCATCCGATGCTTCAAACACCGAAGACGCTTCAACGAACTTCAAGAAGAGATCTAGCACATTCAACATGAATTTGAAGAGATCTTCTACATCGAAGTTCTAGCTACTTGTCTTTGTGGTGTTGTAATCGAAGATCATTGTAAAAGTTGTAATCGAATCAGTAATAAAGAAGATTAAAATGGACGTAGGCTTGACTTAAAGCCGAACCACTATAAAACTGTTGTCTCTTTACTGTTTTTCTGTGATTTTCTGCTTATTTCTAGTTCCCGTATCAACGGGTGGTGCTTTCACTTTATTTTTACTTACACCGGGGTGTTAGCATCCAATTTTAGCGTTAACAATAAAGGTAGATAGGTCTAACAGATCAGATTAAGATTTATCGGTTGTAACTGAAAGGACTTGGATCATTCTTGAATCAAGCACGGGTTGAAAAAGCTAAAATAGTAAACCCAATATAACCAAGGTTTTAAATCTTCGGTGGCGTCTCGCCTTGGGTATTCTACACATAATGATTCGTATCGGACGAGATCTCGGGTGAGATTAGTGTATCTCAAGTGTATATCTCGGATTTTAAAGTTCATCATGAGACCACCTTTGGCATTGATTAAATGAATTCTACTCATTTGGATATTAAAAATAAAAAATAAATAAAAAGTTCATCTATTTTTTGCACTTGGTGTAAAAAATTAAAATCAAAGAGCTAGTAAAAAGTCATTAGAGTGCAATTTCTTTTGAACCCACGTAAGAAGTTAAAGAAATATGTAAATGAAAAACATCTTCGAATCATATCTTCGATAAGATTTATCTCATATTCCACTTGAGATATTAATATCTCGGACGAGATGAGTGTCATATCTTCGGTAAACAAAATTTAATTTCTCGTTCCGCTAAATCTCGTCTTGTTCATGTTTGAAAATGAGATTTCGAGCGAGATATTGGGTGAGATAAACTAGATAACAGTGAATATAATGGATCGCATCTGAATCTTTGGACCCGTTAACTTCGAATTTGGCCACCAATGGTGGGATTAGGTTAATCAGGCTATTAGTAAGATCCTGCATCTACTGCTAGGCTATCAACGAATGCTTTCAGATGTGGATAATATCACATCCACATCCGCATCCAAAATCATTTTCAGATATCGGATATACGCATTCGCCGATACGGACGTATATCGGATAATTATCTTATTCGCTAACGATCAATCAATCAAGAATTATAAAAAGAAAATTTTAGTTTAACATAAAAAATATTCAATCTCATTAATTATAAAAGTGTTCAAAATAACAAATATGATGATAATAAATAGTTTCGAGCAGTTAATAAGTATTAAGTGCATATAATATAAACTACTAACTTAATAAAATAATAAACGAATATCTTTTACTGTATTGAAATACACGTAATTTAAACTATAATCTTAGTAAAAACCAAATGGATAATTTTCGGATGCGGATGTTTTCGTATCCGTATCCACATATACATCCGTTTTTCTGGACAAATGATATTTATCTACTTTTCGGATGCGGATGCGGACGAATTTTGGATTTTTCCACCAAGAGCCCTATTGACTGCTGGCTGAGCTCATTGGGCTAAGCTAATTTTACAATACGGGGACCGCTGTACAAATAGCAGGCCCCGCATTCAGGCCCCGCCGGTATACTATTTGGGGTTTATGAATTGAGACACTAACCATCATTTATCACTTGGAGGCGCCTCTTATCTTCATTGATTGATTGTACAAAGTTAGGGATTGATACAATGATGGAGATTTAAAGTCGAATAGAATTTAGACAATCAACAAGAAGATAAATGTTTAACTGAAAATCCTGCATTTTTACGAGGGAATAAAATGGAGGAAGTGAGATCTACGTCCGCATGGGTTGCCAGCTGCTGTAATCACGTCAAGATTGATTTTTTAGGTATTTTTTCCAATTCCTACGCATTTTTTATTTTTGTATCATTGCATACATATTCGATTTGGAAATGCCGCGTTTTGGTGCTTTATTTTTGTGTTGTCAGATATAATATATTCTTTGACTAATTATATGTGATTTAAAGATTACCGAATGGATATTGAATAATTGGTGATTTTTAACAGCTCCTTATAAGCTGGAAGAATCTTTACGTTTAAATACATCTTGACATTTTACTCAAAATAGTAAAAGTCTAAAATGTGATATCTTCAAATTCTATATTATACTTTTGTTGTACAGTGAAGCATGTGCAGGGAAGATGGTCCTTTTCTGTACAGAAGTTTGAATGTCAGAGATTTATTTGCTTTTGGTATAAAAAATAAGAACAATATGATACTTTTAAATATAATTCTTAGAAATTTAATTTGAAAACTAATAATTTAAGAATCAAGTTCTTGTTGCGATAATTCTTATTTTTGGTTCAGTATTGGCTCATTTGTTATTATTTCAAATCCTTTTAGAACTGGAGAAGGCTGTGGATAATATTCAAGGTTCAGTTCCAAAAGTTGAATGGGATTTTGAAAAGATTCATTACTTTGATAATGGCCCACTTACTGTTCAGTATCTTTTCGTGTTGGATGCTCTAAATTTCTGCTTTTGGCCAGGTCTGTTCTCATTGCTTGTTATTGCTATATGTGTGTGTTCTATGTACACACACACACACACACACATATATATATATATATACACACATATATACATATACATATATATTCCACGTGACATTCCTTTCAATGACATGGTCCTCACCACATCATCATCTAACATGCCATGACTTTCTTTGTTGAACTTTTATGGCTGACTGTTGGTTTTTGTTGGTTATCCTGAATTTAAACGTTACTGGTGACACCGATAGGCAATTTCATTGATATTTATGGTCTTATGGTCAATGTTTGTTGTGCGTCTTCTTAATGTAAGAATTCGTTGCGTTGTCTATTTTTATTTGATCTCCAGTAAATGTTGGGGCATTTTCATCGATGTCCTCGTATCTCTATTTTGGAGATTTAAAAGAAGAGACGGCGATATTTTCTCAATGAGCACTGTTATTTGCACGTAAACACCGGTCATAAACTTCACTTCTCAAAAACTACACCAAACTTTTGATAGAGTCTTCCTACACCACAATAAATGTCACTCTATGTTATAATACACAACGAAATTGAATGTGGATCCAAATTTGTGCAGCAAAACATAACTAACCGATCTGTTGTTTCAGTCAGTTTTAGTAAACCAGGTTATCTGGGGTTATTTTTCGAGTATATTTTAATTAAATATCATTTTCTTAAATGAGGTTTATGGAGGGGTTTTGGGGTGTATAATAGTGCTCTTTGCTAGTTTGTAAGTTACTCTGATCTTTATTTCGAAAGGCTGGAATCATCTTTACATTTGAGGATCACAATCTTCAGCCCTTTATAAATGTTAAGTACAAGTGTTATATAAAATTCAATGTTATATAAAATTCCATCTTTATAATAAATCACAAATCAGATATTTTTTTGTCTCTTTTCTTTAATGCTGTATACTACTTTTATGAGTTGAAATTGAAAGTCTCTATGGATCGAGCAATATGAATTGTTCTACTAAATCAAAACTTGTATACCAATAGCTTAAATAAAGTATATATATGTAATCACTAGTAGATATGCAGCGGAATAAACAAAGTAAAGGAAGTATAAACGATTACATCATATATTTTTATATTGGTTTGTATTTTCCATCGTACATTCAGTCCCAAACTGCTTCTGGAATTAACTAAGCAACCCCTTAACCTGGAGGAACATGTATCTTGCAAAATGTCCGAGCAGCCAAATAGGACTTCACTTGCTTGAAGATCTCCAATAGGAATTTGAATACAAATGATGAAATATCTGACTTTTTGTGCTCTTGAATAACACTTTTGAATCAATAAAGCACACCCTTCCTATAATCTCCTTGAGATGATGATTTGAAACTGATTGATTTCGGAATTGAAGACTTGAATCGTTGTAGTTCACAAGTATATAGAGAGCAGAAACAAAGTAAGAAATCGTGAGTTAAAAATATAATTTTCAACTCTATTTATAGTTGTGAAGAGTTCTAGTTGAATTGTTACAGTCAATCGAAGGATTGCAACCTTTGGGGAAGAAGATAGCTCTTCATAATTTGAATTTTTATGAAGAGGCACTTGTTCTCGTACATGTAAATTGACTGAATTTAAAGATTAGCTGGCTGAATTTAAAAATCAAATGGCTAAAATTTTACAGAAAAAGGCAAAAACAAAACCAGTTCAATAAATGGCAATTTCAAACGACTGAAATTAAGTTTCAGACATCTGAAATTTGATCCAGACGTCTGAAATTATATTTCAGCCGTCTGAAATACTATTTGTAGTGTATGTTTGTTTTCTACCTTTTTAATTTTTAATTGCCTTTGAAAATCTTAATTTCTTTGTTTATAGGAAAACTTTGAAATATAATTTTTTTGAAAATAAATTTTCAAAGCAATATTTGTGTGTGAAATCATCATATAGGAGATTGTACATATATATCTAAAATAACAAATATACAACTAACTCTGTTTATGTCTTCAATACTTGAGCTTGATTACGATGTTGATCGTCTTATCTCATTGTATATATTTATGCAAATATAGTAAAGTATGCGCGCACGCGTGTGTGTATTGAAATGTACAGTTGTCTCATTAAAACTTGGCAGGATCTAACAGAAAGCAACCTCTTAGTAGATTTAATAAATTGAGCGTACAATTTCGTCAAAAATATCATTTCACTACTCTAAATTGTAATCTGACTTAGAACTGTCTTTGCAGGTAGGACCTTCTACAAACAATTATTCAATTAAAGTTGATCTTTAAATTTCAGTCTTTCAGAGTCCATAGCTATTATAAATAATTTCTTATGTCAGAATAATTACCATGGGAGCGAATTCTTTAGAAATGTTTGGCCAAAAAAATTTGGGATAACGTATCAAGCTGTGTTTGAGGATAATGAGTCTATAATAACCATGGAGATGTTAGCTGTTAGGAATATTTGCACATAGGGAAAACAATATTTTGAATTATATGTGAAACATGGTTTCAGACCAAGTTCAATATGTGGTTGTGCTTTACTGTTGATGTGCTCACATGTCACCAATTGTCTATGTGTTAAACTTAAATGCACCATCCCTAAGGGGACACGGGTTTAAAATACATAACGTGAGCGGCCATGTTGAAATAATTCTACGTCAGACAATTAATATATTGAATCTTTATGAGTTTTATTAACCACTCCTTGCATTGTCATTTTATTTTGTGATAATATTTATTCTGCATTTGAGCAAAAGAGGCTTCTTTTCACAATATATTATCACTGTGCATTCTAAATTTGTTTCCTTAAGTTACATTCAACATTATTATTCCCATCCATCTTACCTCTTGTTCTAGACAATGATCTAAACTATGATGACTTGGCCTTGGGGTTGAAGCAAGCTGTAGAGGACGACAATTCTGCTCTTGATGCAGATCGTCTACAAAATTATACAGGTATCTAACTTAATCAAACTATGCATTAACTTTATTATTTAGTTTTTAGAGCTTGATAATTTTACAAGTTTATATCAGAATGTTGGATTCGGACGATCCTGGTTTAAGAAATGAAAATTCTTATATCAGGTCCAGAACTTAGAAAACTATTAAATTGGCCTCGTGAACTTCCCCTGGAGGATGAACGGATACGTCTACTTCGTGAGGTTAATCTTTTATCTTCTACTTTGTTTTTATTTTGTTTGTTTGTTAATTAAACAAGTGAATTAGCTTTCTACTGAATTATAATATTATGTAACACTCAGGTTGGAGTGAAACTGGAAAGAAATTTTGGTGGCGAGGCAGCTAATCTTGTTAGAGCTTGTGAAAAATCTGCTGCATCTCTTGTTGTTCTTATTGCACAACATTTTCCCGGTAATAGGCATTTGATTTCCTTTGTTATTAGTATCTTTATTATCCGTTATTTATAAATTGTTCATGCTGTGCTTTTGAGTTCAATTCAATTATCTTGTGGAAAGTTAAATATGAATATTTGAATGTTACCAAGTTTGTTCAAGGTGTTTTTTTGGGTCAAATGGAGGTAAACCTTAACAAACATGTTCGGTGCTTCAATTGGTTCTAGATTGTTTTATTACATTATAAACATGAAAATCACCATCTTTGTGTGCAGTTCTAACATAATTTTGTTACCACAGTTGTAAAAAATAAATAGTTATGGTCTTGTATTTTTTCGATTAACAGTATAATGAGCAACCATAATGCAGCTCCTTTAACTCGCAGTTTTGTTTACTTTGAGCTTTCAATTTCTGCCATTTATAATTCATATTCTTACATTATGGATATGCTACAAAGCTGTCAGTGTACGGTTCCGCCTTATGTCACAGTAAAGCATGTTTTTTAAGGTGTATTTGCCAACGTGAAATAAGATGAAGTAGGAGGCAATTTAATCAAAATAGATGTGTATTTCTATTATCTGCTTAAGTTGTTTTCTAACTCAATTTTGTTGATGTTAGGTTTTCGTGATCATTCGGTGTATAAAGGTCACCAAGTCTTCTTCTACAAAAGGGCCCAAATATTTGCTGCTGATCTTTGGGGTGCTTTTAAAGGAAAAGGTTATGGACAATTCTACGACGTTAGCTCAATTACCATTTTTGCTGACTATATTGTCCCTGCCGTGCTTAGAAATCTCGGTGTGCTGAAATATACGTCAGAGTTGGCCAACTCAATTGATTCAGGAAAGGTAATTGGTTCTGGTACAGAAGAGGAACTTGAGATACGGGCATGCTCTATTCATACTGTTGAGAAGATGAGGGAACTCATTGAAACCAAGTATAGGAAGCAGGTATTTTTACACATATCAATCGAGAGAACAATGATTAGCTTGATAAATATATAATGAAAAAATATATATCCATATTTAACTGCTCATCTCAGTTTCATTTTTATGTCAAAAATATTATGCTTGAAAGACACTTTATTAAATTAGCTACAAATGTAAGAATTCAGTAATATCATAATGAAAAGTTATACAACCACCTTGTCCTCACTAATATATTACATATTAACTTAGGCTATAGGAATTAGAACGCCTTTTCCTCACTGCACATTATTTTGGTGAAACCTTATGTGCTTACACCAACCAATCAAGTTGTGTAAGAAATGAATTTTGGTTCATTCTACAACTAGTTTTGTTTGTTATGACTAAAACGTCCATTATAGACAATGCTTACTTTGAAAGAAAATCATGAATTGCCAAATAATATGTGCAAACTAAATCATCATCCTTGTTTTTCAATAATAATTCTAATACATTTAGTATCACAATTATTTTGTATAAATGCAAACTTTTCAAATTGCACTTCTATTAATGCTTAGAAATTTGATGTAACACATGAGTCAACTTAAATAACCAAAATTTCTTATCACACTCAAACAGGACACAAAATTATACTTTTTTTTCTTTTATGTCTTTACATACACCTTTTAAAATGTTCATTTTTCGTAATAGTTTTGCATTTCAACCTTCAACATTTATGGTTAATTGGTGGCTTTATAAATACGATTTTTTTTTTTGAATAAACTCAATCTTAAGTTTACTTTTAATTTATCTTCAACATTTAGGAGGTTGTAAATCACTTTGGATTATATACCATTATTTTGTGATTTTTGATCAAATACATAATAAAAAA
Source organism: Allium cepa (assembly GCA_030765085.1). NCBI lineage: Eukaryota > Viridiplantae > Streptophyta > Magnoliopsida > Asparagales > Amaryllidaceae > Allium > Allium cepa. The sequence continues at coordinate 769,388,723 of CM060937.1, read as the reverse complement.
TTGATTTTGTTTTCTATCCAACAGACCTTTTTTATAAAAAGAGAAGAATAAAGGTAAAAATAAAATAAACATATTATTCAAGTATCTTCATGTTAATCATCAATTAAAAAACATATTTTCCAAGTAAAAGTAAAAACATATTAGTGCTACAGAACTATAATATCGAATTAATCCTCCATTATTTTTACCGAATGTTTCAAATCTTAAAATGTTTCAACCGTTCTCTTCATTACTTATTTTAAAATGATATTTTCCACAAATATTTAATTTTACAATTCCAAATTTTGTTTTTTAATTGAAACCCCTCGAATTCAGTTGAAACTACAGTCCTTTCATTTTTTGCTATTCTACAAAAATCATCTTTCTGGTTTATTGTTATTCAATATGTCTTGTTGTCATATTTATGTCTGTATGTATTTATGTATACTACAAAACTAGCATTTTGATTTAATATGTCATTATCATATTGAATCAAAATACAGTATCTTCATTTTTTGCTATTCTACAAAAATCATCTTTCTGATTTATTTTTATTCAATATGTCTTGTTGTCATATATATGTCTGCATGTATTTACACACATGCACAAGGTTTTCAAAATGGGTCAAGATCCAATCATAAAGTTCAAACTTTAAATTGAAAGTCATAGATTCAAAAAGTCCATATATCAAGATTTTTACCTACTTTAAAATTGATTTTGATATCTAGACTTCTACCGCTAAATCGATTATTCAATTTTCTCTCTTGTTTCATCTTTATTTTGTTTAAAAACAATAAAATGAGAATTTTTTATCCAAATAAATATATTGAACATAACGATATGAATTGAATGGAGATGGAGCCTTGGCGCAACGGTTAGGTTGCCCGCATGGTGATATGGGCGTCCAGATTTGAGTCCTAGAAATAGCCTCTTCGTGATGCGAGGGAATGATTGTGTACATTATTGGCCTCCGCAGAGCCCATTATCGTGCGAGAGCCTTGTGCACTGGGTTCCACCTTTTAACAATATGAATTGAATGGTTTTCTCAATTTTGGTTTTACCATTGTTTGAATCAGAATATAAGTCTAATTGTAATGGTAAAGATGCGATTTGAAACAAGATTTAAATCATAAGGTTTTAAGATTTTCAATAACTACACACACATCAAGATATGAGATTTCGGTTTGAACCCCGAGATTTCGGCTATTCCAGTTTGGGTTCCGGTCGAAGGCAGGACGAGATGAACCCTAATACTTGCTCCGCTGAAGATAATGAACTTTTTGAAAAATTATGCTCAAAATCGAGCAATACAGACCTCAGATCAAAGGAATGTTTAACACAAAAGTAACAAATCAAATCTTGTGCTCAAAATTGAAGAAAATTGAGATTAAAACTAATATGTAGCACCTACCTTGCAAAATCGAGCTTTTGTGTTATATTTCTCAAGTTGAGCAAGATGAAACATTAAAGTTATCTTTAATCTTATACCCTTGTATTTTTGGATCTATTGTAGGGACGAGTAAAAAAAAGAAAGTTAAGAAGTAGGTCAGGTTAGACAATAATTCGGATTCAGGGTGTTTTGGGTAAACCCGCCAAATATGTTGGTTTTGGTTACAAATGGGTTGGATCGATTTTGATCCATTTAATACAAACATCAATCTCACGTAACTCATTTAATATACGAGCTGCCTATTTATTCATTTAAAGATTTAAGTTTAACAAATATAAAATCAAGAAAATATACAAAAAATTCAAATTCAAAATTTTACCTTTTGAATTTCGAAAAAAAGCAGATTTCAAATTCAAATTTTGAAATTTTAATTCAAATTTTCATCCGAATTCAAATTTTCGTATTTCAGTTTGAAATTTTCAAATCCATGTCAAATGCGAAATTTCAAAAGTTAAAATTTCAGATGTAAATTCAAAATTCAAATTTAATATGAAATTCAAATATTCTAATAATATTCAAACTTAAAATTCAGTTTTTAATTTCAAATTTACATAATTCAAATGTTCAAAATATAAATTTTCTAATTTTCAAAATTCAAGTTTCAAAATTTCAAATTTCTTAATTCAATTTGTTATGGGTACTTTTTGCATGACTACCCAATGATTTGAAGACGAATGAATAATCGGAATATTTTTCGAGTTAGAATTTAGGCATAGGGATAAAGTCTGTCATTTGCCAAGTACAACCGTTAATCATCATAGAGAACTACACGTAAGTTCAGAAGAAATATCTGAATGTTTTGTATTGTCCATAATGTAGATGCAAGTTCATTATTTAAAATCTCGTTTTATTCCGATTTAGTATGAAAAAGTTATTGCAGTTTGAGCGAAAATAACAACTTCTGCCTGATTAGAGTTTAGATATGGAGATGTGACATGTTATTTGTTAAGTATAACTGTTAGTCACCATGAAGAACTTACTTTCAGAATATGATGTATCCAAATGTTCCATATTGCTTGAAATGTTGATGCAAATTCATTGGTCAAACTCTTATCTGATTCTGAGTTATTATGAAGAGTTTGAAGTTTCAACGAAAAAGATAATGCTTTCTGGATAGTTCAAATTTAGATATGTGAATGCAACATGTTATCTGCTAGGTATAAATGTTAGTCACCACATAGAAGTATAACGTACGTTTGAACATGAAATATCCAAGTGTTCCATATTTCCATATCGTCTGTAATGACGATATAAGTTCATTGGTTAAAATCTTCTTTGATTTCAAGTCATTGTGAAGAAGTTATTACCGTTTGGTGGCTTATGCCTGGTCGTCCAAGTACAAATTTTCAAATTTCCAAAATTCGAATTTTCAATTTTCAAAGTTTAAAAGTTGTAATTTTCAAAATTCATATTTTTAAATTTATATTTTTAAATTTCAAATTTTTAATGCATGGGTAAATGTGTTAGCCATTTATAATCCTTTTAGTAACGGATCAACCTATTTATGACCTATTTAATAAAGATTCATAAATAAGTTGATCCAACCCATTTATTTATAAATAGGGTTAATGGTTTGAATCATATTCCGACAGGTATAGCTTGTGTGTTGGTTTAGTACTATATATGCATAAGTGGTCTGACACGGGCTTGAATAATTTAATTTATATTAATTCTTAAGTTGATAAATAAACTAGATTTGAGCTAGTTTGAAACCAGTTTAGCTAAGTCTACGTCCTGAATTTAGTTCAGTTTCAAATAATAACAATTTTAGGTTTATAGTTTATAGTTTATATTTTGTTATCTAATTTTATATTTTTATTTATTTATTGTGATACATACATATATGTATACATACGTCGTACGTACATTGAAAACGAGTTCTTTATTATTGACGAGAACACTAAGGGTTCCGCTTCCTTAAAATGTATGTGTATATATATATATGTGTGTGTGTATTTATATTATATATTTATTTAAATTGATCATCGAGACCCAGAACCGAAATTTCCAAGATTAATGAAACAATTCGAAACCGAGTTATCAGACCTTTACACACACAAAACTGGTTTCACATTCATCAATCCATAATTTTCTTTACATGAATTAGGATATCATACTTAGATAAATTATTACAACACCTTGGAACATCTTTGACTTCATCATCATCTTGGTCTACTAGTTCAGCTTACTTCACCAACTTCAGCTGGTATCTCAAGTAGTTCTTCATCCGTTTCTTAATTCCAAACTGGTTTGGTATAATGGTATACCACCACCATACTTGAATGATCATACATGTAATGTTGATAAAATTATATCATATAAGGAGTTCCTTACACGGGTTATTTCAACCAAAGAATGAAATCCTTTTACACAGGCTATAAATATCTTTGTTGGCGTGTAGCCATGACCAGTAAAGTTCACCACTAAAGACAAATAAGAGTTTAATTTTGACAATTTTACCTTTGGGAAAAGTACTTTTCCTTTTCTATATGTTTCTGAATTGAAATCTGATCCAGACAATTTTATAAAGTGCTACGAAGCCTGAAGTGGCTAGTTATTATCATTTGAAACCAAGGAATGATTATCATGATACATTTGCACTTTTTGCTAAATTTGCGGAAGTTTGTGTGTTACTTTCTATTGCAGCTGATTGAAATTTGTCTATGCATCAATTAGATATTAAGTATTCCATCACAGGCAATTTTAAGAATATTTCTATAATTGTTCCTCTAGATTCACCAAATATAACAATGTTTTTGTGCTATATTTCGTTAGGTATAAGATGAGGTGAATAAACAAATTCCGACTTAGTTTAATACTATCATGCATCCCTTGGATAGCTTAAATTAAGTTGCTTTTTCGCTTTTACAAAGCAAAATCAAAAAAGTCAATTTAGACGAATAAAAATTAAAAGTTACTTTTTACCTGATGTTAGTTTAGTTTTTTCAACTTACACATGAATATTTTGCCGAAATGTATTTTTGCTTTTTTTCTTTCTTTCTGATTATTTTTAAAAGTGAGATGTCTTTTAACAAAAATATAGCAATGTTTGGTTTTTCTACCTTCAAATATAATTAACGTGCATACATATCTTTATATGCATGATGTAAATAATTTTATATTTCTACATTTTATGCTTGCAAAATAACATAATTAGTGAAGAAATCAGACAAAGCTTAGTGAACAGAGAACCACAGAATCTGCACTATCATACTTATATTTTAAATTTGAAGTTTAATTTTAGAATTAAACTTACAAAAACACCATGCATTTTAATCGTATAGTTTAGTATGAAATTATTTTTAGATTGAGCAAAGCAAACTACACATTTGCATTTCTTGCATTCTTTTTTAAAAGATTATATGGATATCATATGAATACAGCAAATTTAAAATGGATTCATCTCCAAATTCACTTAATATATGCCTAGACAGAATGCCATCATCATTAAGTATTGTTTAGGCACTACTTTTAAGCGTGCTTAAGCATTAAAGTTTGGTTATTGCTTGAGTGTTAGTTAAGCGGCATTTTAGCTCCTTGTAATCAAATCCGTTCAACGTTTTTGTAAACATAATGGCTATTTATGTTGTTGATATCATTGGTATTGCTGATTCAATTTTATTGAAAATATGCCTGTTTATATTTCATTCTGTGATTGTTAAAGTGATTGATGATATCTCAGGTGGTTTATTATGCGCATTTTGTGCAGGCACTAAGCATAGATTTGGACCTCTGGCTTTGGTCATGCGGTGTTCAGGATCGAGCTTTGAAATTCCACCGAACCCTCTCGATTTATTACTGATCAACCAACAATGCCAATCTATATGTTTTAGGTTTGCTTTCTTCCAGTTTTGAAGTAAAATTATGAAGTTCATAACGTCATTCTTACTTTCTGATTTTTGTTAATGTTTTTAGAATGAATGGATGGATGGTCAGTTAACTTCGATGCCTTGTTTGTTAATGCTTTTAGAATGAATGGATGGACAGTTACTTTTTGATTTTTGTTAATGCTTTTGGAATGAATGGATGGATGGACAGTCAACTTCGATACCTTATATGTTAAACCTAATTTATATCTTAAGTACTTTCCTGCATATGGGACGTTTATTGAATTAGTGCTTTTGTAATAACTGCTTCAAAGTGACATCTTTTTTATTTGTGCTGGAATTCTGCTTTTTTCTCATATTATTTGTTAGATTTTATCTTTGAAGAAGTTACTTTGTGATTATCACGATTATGTTGGCCATCTCAAGTCAATTGTAGCTCACTTTCTATACTTGTATTACTCTGGTCTCATTGTATAGGGCTATTAATTCTTATAATAAACGAACATTTATTCACTACTATTCATTTGTGGTTCATTTTTCTAGCTGATAGTTCATTGTAATATTTTTCATTATATTATAATTTTCTTTTGTAAAATATAATGAAACAGACATCTACCCTTTTTAAACCTGGTAAATATTACTTATATAGCACCCTATCAACATAGGGTTCATTTTTTATGAAATGAGGGGGTTATTTTTGCAGAGCATCAGTGGGATATTTGGATGGGGAAGTTGGTGGAAAGAGAAATGTGTTTGGTGATACGAAAGAGGTATTTAGACGTTTATTTAAGCGGGTATTTGAATTAATTATTTAATCGATAGTTAATTAATTGTTTGTTTTGCCATGTAATGTGCGTTAAATAATTGCAATTGAAATGAAATATATTATGAAATTTAATTAAAAATACTACAATAACAAATACAATAAAGATATAGATAAAATAATACAACTACAATGTTTCGTGGTAGTCTTGCTGCAATAATTTCATTCCTTATGGTGTCGTGAAGTATTGTCATTTCATTGTCTATGTGTCGTGGTTTTTCTCGTACTATAATATTCCTCATGTTATTCTTCTGGAACAAGATCAGGATCATTATCATAAGCTATAAAATTTGGATGGAACTATTGTATTTTCGTATAAAATTGTGTATAGCCATTGTAGCAACGACAGCTTTTTCTTGAGTTTCAAATGAGTATGTTTGGTACATTTTTTAAAAAAGTAAACTTTTTCTATCATATTTTAACGGTTCTCTCAATTGGCAAACACAAACTTGAATGATAAAAATTAAAATTTTCGTTGATCGGTTTTGGTTGATTTACGGTTCCATGAAAATAAAGAATATGGTATCTAATATTTCTTTAAGGTGGTAGATATCAGTTTGAAGTGGGTACCTTGAACCTATTAAATAATACCATCTCGATAAAGTTAGAGTTTCTATCATTTATAACTGCATTAAAAATTCTATCGTGCACATTACCTTTTCGACCATAACATAAGTGACTATAAATCGGATAAGCATGTTAAGATATTTTTTGTAGCAAAGCTTTTTCGTTCAGTATATGAAATAGCCTGTAACGACCCACTATTTTGGATCATTCAAATCGATAATAATCCGCACTTGTCGGACTTGAATAATCCAAAATAACAGATTGTAATAAAATTTGGGGCAAATAAAATCAAACATAGAATTACAGACACAGAAATATTAGAATAACTCGCAGCGGAAAAAATACCATAGTAGCTCATGAAGCTACTATAACAAAGTCTCAAAACAAAATACATAATATCAGTCTGAAAACAAACACAATAGAGATCCCAAATACATAGAAGTCCACTAATACAAGAGCTGAAATAGAACAACTGAAACTGAAATGGATAGATAACTAGATAAGCAGAATCTCCAACGATTCCTAGCTCCAGAAAGAGAAATCTGAAGCTGTGAATACTCAGGCTGACCCGAGCGTAAAGTAAAACACAAACACTCGAGTCAGGACATACATACTTATACAATGTAAACCAACTCAAGTAAACTGTAGTGGTAATGCACATTATCTTAGAGGATGATTGGGATCGCCCATCCTCCAAGGATCCGTTAAACCATCAATTTAACAGTAATAAACGCTATCGTAGAAATGTCTAAATTAAGTAAACTATGCAAATAACAGTGCTAATGTGGCTAGGGTAGCGCAGAGCAGCAGCAATCGCTCACCTCTAGTCACACTCTCAAATTGAAGGTGTACATCCAAAAATCACAAGCATACAGAGAAGTGTACCCGTGGTTAAAATTCCAAAAAGGCTTATAATTTCGAATTAAAATCATTCATTTAAACCATAAAAGTGGAGTCATTATACATTCAAATAAATATTAAAGTCCCAAAATTTTAACATTTTCAGAGTTCATTTATTCACTTAAATACATTAAAACAGTGAAATTTCAGCTTTCGCAGCACTTAGAAAATGCTACGGTAAGTTACATTTGAAAACAATTCAATTCAGCAAAGACAGCATTTAAAAACTGCTGTAATAGTTCAGTTTTAGTTGAAAAATAGTTCAATTCAACAAAGACAGCATTTACAGAACTGCTGTAATAGTTCAGGATTCAAATTAAAAGATTTAATTAAATTCAGCACAGACAGCGTTTACAAAACTGCTGTAATATTTAAATTTTAGTTCAAAAATCTCATTTCAGCCAACTGCAACACTTAACAGGTGCTACAATAGCTCTTTCATTAGTTTTTAGCCTTTTAGTTCACTTCTGCAACTACAGCACTTACGAAGTGCTGCAGATTCATTTATTCCAGATTTTAGTTCATTTCAGAAACGATAGCATTTCTGAAGTGCTACTAAAAGAATTTCCAGATTTACAATAGAATTTCAGCAACAATTAAACTTCATTTTAAACCATTTTAACATATAAAATTTCATATTTTCCACATTAAAAATGGTCATTTAAATACCCTTTAACTTATGAATTTTATAAAGTAAATTCACAAATAAATATCAAATTCTCAACGCTCCACTTATTAAAAATCAATGTATAAATTTCCAATTTTTTGCACTTACTTTACACTTTAATTAAATTTACCATTTCATAAATTAAATTAAATTTCCATTTTATTTTCTTAACTTAACTTTTATTATTAAACCAAATTTCACATTTCCAAGTTAAGTTATATTTCAAATTACACTTTTAAACATTTATTTATTTAACCATTTAATTCATAGAAAAATCAATAACACTTTATAAAAATCATTTTAAATTCAAATTTAAATCAATTATCATATTTTTATATTTTAAAAATATTTAAAATCCAAGAAAAATATATATAAAAATAACCACGGTTGTATAAAAATTTCTAACCTAAGTTAAGTGATATGGATAATATCATTTCAATCCGTAATTTACAAAGAAAAATCCAGGTTCTATAATTTCAAACCCGCAATCCCAAGTTAAATAAAATAAATAAAAATAAAAATCGTTAATGCCTATCATTTCAGCCCATAACGATTTTTTCCTATTCTAAAGTCTGTTCGGGTATGTATCATTTCAACCCATAGTGATTCTAGTCTACAGGGAACTTGCAATGTGAGAACAGAATAAAATAAACAATATAGCATCATATAGCAGTAACAGATGATATGACAGGTTTATAAACAAGTGTTAACATCAAATGATCCATATCACAGGCAGGTATAACATGATATAATAATTCTACACATTCACTTGTTGTCAATGCACCATTTATATAAGTATAAATGTCATGAGTGAATACTCACCTCTTTACGCCAGAGTTAGCAAATCAAAACACACAAACAAAAATCCAGAAATCACGATAGCACGACTTTTGGTTTGAGTGGAGTGGAGAGCCAAGATATTAATCTTGTATTCAACAACAAAACAAAGCAGAATATAAATATAAATACATATCAAAATTATTGGAACAAATGGAAATAGAGTTTACAAAAGACAACACCAAGCTTTTCAATTGATTTTGCTTAACCTCTAATTACTTTTGCTCGGCCATAATGCTATTTTGGTTCGGCCATGATGGTGTTTTGGCTCGGGTATGGGTCATATAGGCATGGCTACAAGGAGAAGTGAAGGGGTAGGAGTTACTAGTGAAGGAAGATCAAAGACAAGGCAAAAAGAGGAGTTTTGTGCACCATATAGGCTTGGCCATGCATCAATTGGCTCGGCCTTGGTCAAGTACAGGTATGGTGGTGGCTGGAGTGAAGGCCAAGGGTGGTGAACTTGATGGTGGTGGTGGCTAAGGGGTGGCCGAAGCAACATAAGAAGGGGATGGTGGAAACTAGCTTGGTTATGCATGGTTTCAAGGGGTTTTTTGCAACTTTTAGAGGTGTTTGCATCATTTGATGGTCATGGACAGTCTTGGTCAGAGGAGGAGGGGTTTAGGCCGTGTATGGTGATGGGAAGGAGGTGATGTGGTGGTCGGTGAAGGTGGTGACGGGTTTAGGCCGAGCAAAGCACATGAAGATCAATCAAAACAATGGAAAATTCAATAGAAAAGTGAAGAGAAAAGTAAAATTAGAGGAAGCCATTACCTTTTTCTTTTGTGGCCGTGAGAAAGAAGATGGGAAGTAATTTTTTTTTCACGTGAAAAAGTGATATAGGCGGTGGGTTGAGGAATGTACGACAAGATTTGTGGAGAATTTATGGTAGGAAATCAAAGGGGTGGAAAGATATAAAGGCAAGAAATCAAACGAAACGTATGCCTATAATTAAAACAAGTAACCTATCTTAATTGATTCATTTTCTATAAATTAAAGAAAGATATAAGCGGCTAGGGTTAAGGAATGTACGGAAAAATTTGTGGAGAAGTGGTAGGAAATCAAAAGGGTGGAAAGATATAAAGGCAAAAAAGAAACATATGCCTATAATTAAAACAAGTAACATATCTTAACTGATTCGTTTCCTGTAAATTAATGGAAGATGTATACAAAAGAAGCCTTTACAAACAAATAAATACAATAACGTTTAATAAATACATTTTACAAGATATGCCCTTTAATGCAATAACGTATATCTATTAGAAATTTCTTTCCAAAAAATAAATAAGGAATCTAAGCACATAACCATTCAATTAATAAATGAATGTCTAAATAAATAAAACTAAAAGATAAGGTAGAGATAGATATTATGAAAAATAAATAAATATTTTTAGGAAAAGCAGGAAATAAATAAAGAAAATACTCTATTTAATGGAAACTAGAATTAAAAATTGTAAATAAAATTCAACTGACTTTGGAAAATTTCAACAACACCTCTAAACAAATAAAAGTCAAGTAAACAAAATAAATGATGAACAAATAAAGTATAAATGAAAATAAAATAAGTTCTTAAGAAAATAGAAAAATAAATAAAGAATTACTTTAATCAATTGAAACTAGAAATTAAAAATTGAAAACAAAATACGACCGACATTGGAAATTTTCAATTATACTCTAAAAAATGTTTTTAAAACTAAAATATATACATCACATGTCATGTTAAACATGTAAAAATAAATTAGAAAATGATATGACAACCAAAAATATTATTTGTACAAACTAAAAAAAAATCAATTTTGTTAAATAAATCAATTTACATACAATAGTTTAAAAAGCATAACTTTCACAATATTAATCAGATTGCAATGAAACGAAAAGAAATATTCTTGAAATTTAATTTACTTTCATAATAAAAGATAAAATTCAAAAATTCAAAAATTTAAATTTAAAATTTAAAATTTAAAATTCAAAGTTTGACCACATTGACCAAAATCCATATTTCTGGAAAATATTATATTCATTTATGTTTGGAATTATAATTCACATAAAAATCAAAATTTATATTTAAAATAACAAAATTTATTCATTTTAATAAATAAAATAATTTTTTAAATCAAAAATTCAATTAAAATATATAAGTAAAAATAATCATAAAATACGGGGTTGTTACACTCTCCCCCACTCAAATCTTTTTGCCCTCGAAAAGGAATGAGGTATGGAAAACAAAGAAAAAGATAGAATGAAATAGGATTAAGACAAGATGACAAGAAGATTAAAATTATACCTGATAACTGTTGTTATAGGTAAGTTTAACAAGATGGAAAATATGAATAACTAGAAGGGAAAATAGGTTGAAAGACAAGGATGAACCATTATTTTAAAGCTATATAAATTTCAATTATTTAGAAAGGTAAAATAAATGATCAAAATATCCTTTAAATAATACTTTATCAAAATACTTTTATAACTCGATGTCTTAACAAGTTTATTCTCATTCCTGCAGACTCTAGCTATGCCTTGATCAGGCATAAAGCTAGAATTCTCCAGGTACTAAGTAGACTTGTTTCAACACCCAGTGAAAGTACTGCAAAAAACTTAAAAAACAGATATGGAAAGTACAATCCAAACAAAACGACCAAAACCTTTGTCTAACCATGGATCACAGATACACAATGGTTACACTTGGATCCCCCAGGAAACAATCCATATCCGTAAGCTTTCTCAACCCTGCGAATTGCGCCATGATGACTAGGAGACCGCAAATACGCAATGGTTACGCCTGGATCCCCCAGGAAACAATCAATATCTGTAAGCTTTCTCATCCCTGTGAATTCCGCTACTAATATGACCTACATAGATCACAGTATACATAATGGTTACGCCTGGATCCCACCCCTAGTCCATCTCAGCCAGGCGAATTGAGCTATGCAGTCACGCTCAAAAGACCATGGGTTACGCCATGATAGGACACTCGAGTATCACATCTAGAAAACCAAAACCAGAGAGAATAATATTGATAGAATGAATCCACAATGTGGCCACAGAGCGGATATCATACAGAAGGCACTTCCCATATCTTTACTTCGAAAATATATATCATATAGTACCTTTTCAAATCACTTTCAAATATCATACTTATATAAAGTCCATTATATATACAATTCCATTTTCAAATCGAATACTTTCCAAATCAATAGTATATCAAATCACACTTATATAGACTTCGATTATACAAGATTTCTCTTTCCAAATTGAGTACCTCTCAAATCAATAGTTTCAAATCAACTTCATACTTATACAAATCCATTTTACATTAGTTCGATAACAGCCAAATCAAGTATTTAGAAAAATAAGGTTCTCAATTTCAATTTGTCTCAATATCAGTTCAATTTCAAAATCATATACGATTTCACCAAATTATTTCTTCCAAATTAAATATCTTCTGTTTCAAAGTTTTCAAAATAATAGGTTTAGAAAATAATCCAAGTTTCCATATTAACATAATTTAAGTCAAACAAATTCGTTTCCAAAATCATCAGATAAATACTGGGTTTACATTCCAATCTATTTTCAGAACCAAATATTTTTCTCAAAATCAGTTATACCCGAAATGAGTTCCAATTTTATAACTATCCCCTTTTTAAAACCTTTAAACTATTTTTTTCTATTCAAAAGATCCAATTTTCCTTTTGCAAATTATTTACTTAACAAAAGTTTCAATTTATTTAATCATGCTCTTCATACTTTAAACATACAGAACTAAATTTATATACTTTATCAAATATTTTATACTCTTCGAAATTTCTTAGCTTTGAAAATTAAGCCTCGATTTGGAGGTGTTCGAAACTTCAAAATAGTCAGTGAAATCAAATTTCAAATCCAAGAGTTGAAAATCAGCAACAAATCAGCAAATCAATTTTTATAAATAGAGTTATACTAAATCAAAACCGAAACTTGAGGACTGAACACCGGGCTCACTTCAAATCATTTCAAATACATATACATATATTCATTGAATATCAAATCATACTTCAGAATTTGAAATCAAAATTGGTTTCACAAAATCACTCGCATAGCAAATCTACCAAAGTGGCCTCTCCCTCACTCTGAAACTCGAAAGTCAATGTCGATGATGAGTGCACTCATCACCGAAATTATTTTCCAGCGAGATAAGTGAGTTCGGACTTCTATTTTCTTGAAACTTCTTTGAAATCTCTTCGAAATCATTGGAATTCATTCGAATATATTTGAAATATTTCTTATTCGAAAAATATCTTTAAATTATATTATTATTATTATATATTTATTAAAATCTTAAAACCGATTTCAAAACACCGGAGTTCGATTCCTCGAAATTCAAATTCAAAACCCTTCAGTTATAAATCATTTTTATATAAATCAAATTTCTTATAAATTTTCAAAATTTCAAATTCTACATTTTAATGGTATATAATCCTTATCGAAAACATTTCACTTTTGTATATAAAATGTGGTCATCCTTATCAAACTAATAGTTTCGATGTATGCACAATTTCAAAATACAACCAAACACAAATTTTCCAAGGGATGATTCAAGGATGGATTTCAAAACAAACAAAGATTCAAATTTAGAGGAACTCTAATCAAATAGAATTCTGGTTCGAAGATAAGCTCGAACGAAGATGAGATAATTTAATTACCAAATAGAAGATGGATAAGCCTACATAAATCGCTGGCGACCTTAACCAATCAATCGTGACTTTAGGAATATACTCAATGCAGAAATCTAAGGAAAATTGACATTCGAACGCCAGAGATAGAATCCTGGTATAGCAGAATGTAGACCGCATCGAAACCGAGGATACAAAAGTCTCCGGTGAATCAATGCCAATTATAAGGGAGTTTCGCCCTTTCATAAATCATCCAAAGATTTGTGGAATCACCGATCTTTATAGAGGTCATTCAAAGTGGAGTTATGGAATGCTCCAAAATCAAAGGAATACAAATAGGGGAGACATGAATGGATTTCAGAACAAGTGGAAGCGTTCCAAAGTTCAAAGGAATCCAAATCGATAAGAATCCTAACCAAGAGATTACTAACAAGGTAGATACAGAAGGGACGAAGTTTAGAAGATCTTGATTTCAAAATAAGAATTTTTTTTATACCAATATAATCTTTTAAAATCCTTTAAAATCATTCGGAAATCATTTTATACTTCGAAAATATGTTTTCTCACAAAGAAATGATTCTGAGATTGATTTCACTCATTCTAGGGTATTTCTACCTTATCTCTAATGAGTTTTTGCTCCGCAGGCTATGGTTTGCCTAAAACCAAAGCTCTGATACTAACTGTAACGACCCACTATTTTGGACCATTCAAATAGACAATAATCCACACCTGTCAGACTTGAATAATTCAAAATAATAGATTGTAATAAAATTTGGAGCAAATAAAATTAAGCACAGAATCACAGACACAGAAATATCAGAATAATTCGTAGCGGAAAAAAATACCATAGTAGTTCATGAAGCTACTATAACAAAGTCTCAAAACAAAATACATAATATCAATCTGAAAACAAACACAATAGAGATCCCAAATACATAGAATTCCACTAATACAAGAGTTGAAATAGAACACCTGAAACTGAAATGGATAGATAACTAGATAAGCATAATCTTTAGCGTTTCCTAGCTCCAGAAAGAGAAATCCAAAGCCGTGAATACTCAGGCTGACCCGAGCATAAAGTAAAACACAAACACTCCAGTCAGGACATACATACTTATACAATGTAAACCAATTCAAGTGAACTATAGTGGTAATGCACAATAACTTAGAGGATGCTTGGGATCGCTCATTCTCCAAGGATCCGTTAAACCATCAATTTAACAGTAATAAACGCTATCATAGAAATGTCTATATTAAAGTAAACTATTGAAATAACAGTGCTAATGTGGCTAGGGTAGCGCAGAGCTGCAGCAATCGCTCACCTCTAGTCACACTCTCAAATTGAAGGTGTACATCCAAAAATCACAAGGCATACAGAGAAGTGTACCCATGGTTAAAATTCCAAAAAGGTTTATAATTTCGAATTAAAATCATTCATTTAAAACATAAAAGTGGAGTCATATACCTTCAAATCAAATATTAAATTCCCAAAATTTTAGCCTTTTCAGAGTTCATTTGTTCACTTATATACATTAAAACTGTGAAATTTCATCTTTCGCAGCACTTAGAAAATGCTACGGTAAGTTACATTTGAAAACAATTCAATTCAGTAAAGACAGCATTTAAAAACTGCTGTAATAGTTCAGTTTTTGTTGAAAAATAGTTCAATTCAGTAAAAACAGCATTTACAGAACTGCTGTAATAGTTCAATATTCAAATTAGAAGATTTAATTAAATTCAGCAAAGACAGCGTTCACAAAACTGCTGTAATATTTAAATTTTTGTTCAAAAATCACATTTCAGCCAATTGCAGCACTTAACAGGTGCTACAATAGCTCTTTCATTAGTTTTTAGCCTTTTAGTTCACTTCTGCAACTACAGCACTTACAAAGTGCTGCAGATTCATTCATTCCAGATTTTAGTTCATTTCAGAAACGATAGCATTTTTGAAGTGCTACTAAAAGAATTTCCAAATTTACAATAGAATTTCGGCAACAATTAAGCTTCAATTTAAAGCATTTTAACATATAAAATTTCATATTTTCCACTTTAAAAATGGTCATTTAAATACCCTTTAACTAATGATTTTTATAAAGTAAATTCACAAATAAATATCAAATTCTCAATGCTCCACCAATTAAAAATCTATGTATAAATTTCCAATTTTTTTCATTTACTTTACACTTTAATTTAATTTACCATTTCATAAATTAAATTAAATTTGCATTTTGTTTTCTTAACTTAACTTTTATTATTAAACCAAATTTCACATTTCCAAGTTAAGTTATATTTCAAATTACACTTTTAAACATACATTTATTTAACCATTTTAATTCATAGAAAAATCAATAACACTTTATAAAAATCATTTTAAATTCAAATTTGAATCAATTATCATATTTTTACATTTTAAAAATATTTAAAATCCCAGTAAAATATATATATAAATAACCACGGGTCTGTATAAAAATTTCTAACCTAAGTCAAGTGATACAGATAATATCATTTCAATCCGTAATTTATAAAGAAAAATGCAGGTTCTATAATTTCAAACTCGCAATCCCAACTTAAATAAAATAAATAAAAATAAATAAAAATCGTTCAGGGCTATCATTTCAGCTCATAACGATTTTTCCATATTCTAAAGTCCGTTCGGGTATGTATCATTTCTACCCATAGTGACTCTAGTCTACAGGGAACTTGCAATGTGAGAATAGAATAAAATAAACAATATAGCATCATATAGCAGTAACAGATGATATGACTGGTTTATAAACAAGTGTTAACATCAAATGATCCATATCACAGGCAGGTATAACATGATATAATAATTCTACACATTCACTTGTTGTCAATGCACCATTTATATAAGTATAAATGTCATGAGTGAATACTCACCTCTTTACGCTGGAGTTAGCAAATCAAAACACACAAACAAAAATCCAAAAAGCATGATAGCATGACTTTTGATTTGAGTGGAGTGGAGAGCCAATATATTAATCTTGTGTTCAACAACAAAACAAAGCAGAATACAAATAAAAATACACACCAAAATTATTGGAACAAATGGAAATAGAGTTTACAAAAGACAACACCAAGCTTTTCAATTGATTTTGCTCGACCTCTAATTACTTTTGCTCAGCCACAATGCTATTTTGGTTCGGCCACGATGGTATTTTGGCTTGGGTATGGGTCATATAGGCATGGCTACAAGGAGAAGTGAAGGGGTAGGAGTTATTCGTGAAGGAAGATCAAAAGGCAAGGCAAAAAGAGGAGTTTTGTGCACCATATAGGCTCGGCCATGCATCAATTGGCTCGACCTTAGTCATGTACAGGTATGGTGGTGGATGGAGTGAAGGCCAAGGGTAGTGAACTTGATGGCGGCGGCGGCTAAGGGGTGGCCGAAGCAACATAAGAAGGGGATGGTGGAAACTAGCTTGGCTATGCATGGTTTCAAGGGGTTTTTTGTAACTTTTAGAGGTGTTTGCATCATTTGATGGTCATGGCTAGTCTTGGTCAGAGGAGGAGGGGTTTAGGCCGTGTATGGTAATGGAAAGGAGGTGATGTGGTGGTCGGCGAAGGTGGTGATGGATTTAGGCCGAGCAAAGCACATGAAGATCATGCAAAACAATGGAAAATTCAATAGAAAAGTGAAGAGGGAAAGTAAAATTGGAGGAAGCCATTACCTATTTCTTTTGTGGCCATGAGAAATGAAGATGGGAAGTAATTTTTTTTTCACGTGAAAAAGTGATACAGGCGGCTAGGTTAAAGGAATGTACAGCAAAATTTGCGGAGATGTTATGGTAGGAAATCAAAGGGGTGGAAAGATATAAAGGCAAGAAATCAAACGAAACGTATGCCTATAATTAATACAAGTAACATATCTTAATTGATTCATTTCCTATAAATTAAAGAAATATGAATAAAAAAATAGTCTTCACGAACAAATAAATACAATAACGTTTAATAAATACATTTTAAAAGATATGCCCTTTAAGGCAATAACGTATATCTATTAGAAATTTCTTTCCTATAAATAAATAATGAATCTAAACACATAACCATTCAATTAATAAATGAATGTCTAAATAAATAAAATAGAAAGATAAGGTAGAGATAGATATTAAGAAAAGTAAACAAATAGTTTTAGGAAAAGTAGGAAATAAATAAAGAATATACTCTATTTAATGGAAACTAGAATTAAAAATTGTAAATAAATTCAACTGACTTTGGAAAATTTCAACAACACTTCTAAACAAATAAAAGTCAAGCAAATAAAATAAATGCTGAACAAAATTAAGTGTAAATGAAAATAAAATAAGGTCTTAAGAAAATAGAAAAATAAATAAAGAATTACTTTAATTAATTGAAACTAGAAATTAAAATTTGGAAACAAAATACGACTGACATTGGAAAATTTCAACTACACTTTTAAAAAATGTTTTTAAAACTAAAATATATACATCATGTCATGTTACACATGTAAACATAAATTAGAATATAAAACTAAAATATATACATCATGTCATGTTACACATGTAAACATAAATTAGAACATGGTATGACAACCAAAAATATTATTTATATAAATTAAAATAATCAATTTTGTTAAATAAATCAATCTACATACAATAGTTTAAAAAACAAAACTTTCACAATATTAATCAGATTGCAAAGAAACGATAGTTAATTCAGCATAAAAGTGGAGTCATATACCTTCAAAGTCTATATACAATAGTTTAAAAAACAAAACTTTCACAATATTAATCAGATTGCAAAGAAACGAAAAGCAGTATTCTTGAAATTTAATTTAATTTCATAATTGAAGATAAAATTCAAAAATTCAAAAATTTAAATTTAAAAGTCAATGTTTGACCACATTGACAAAAAATCCACATTTCTGGAAAATATTCTATTTATTCATGTTTGGAATTATAATTCACATAAAAATAAAAATTTATATTTAAAAATAACAAAATTTATTAATTTTAATAAATAAAATAATTTTTTTAAATCATAAATTCAATTAAAATAATTAAAATATACAATTAAAAATAATCATAAAATACAGGGTTGTTACATAGCCCGATCTGCAGTTAAGTATATGTGTACCGTCTATAGCATCAACACAGTTTCTAAAACATGGATAGTACCATTTCGAAATTTTAATATGTTTAGGGACATTATTAAATTGAGAATCGTTTGGATTAATAATATCTTTAGCAAATAACAGTGCAACTACTAAAACGACATGAAAATAAATTGAAACTGTGCTTTCTGACCTTTGAAATCTTTATCTCATTTGTCGATTTAAGAGCGATGCAGTTATGATGTATAAAAATATAGCAACCGGTTCCGCGATATTCATACTTTCCGTTTAAACCTGACCATAATTTTATAACCTATTGCACAATGAGAGATAGCACAGTCTTTTCATTCCAAAATTACATTGGCAGTGTTCTTGATGACCATTTATTATATTATCCATTGTAACGATCTAGAATTTTGAACAATTTAATTTGAAAATATTTAATTAATTTTAAGTATTTGAATGATGGTTTGACTTGAATTTCAAATTATCAGAATGAATTTGGCGATTTAATTTTTTGAATTTAATCTATTGAAAGTTGAATAAAAATTTGAATCTTCAATTTTAAGCTGATTAAAAATATTTCAAAGGCTTATAAAATTTATATTGATAACACTGAAGATAATAGAAGCTTCGGATTTGAAATTAATATTTAATTGTTCAGTTTTGAATTTATATCGTTTAAATTGAAATTTAAAATAGCCTTCCGAGGCACAGTCTCAGAATTCGACGAAACCAGTTCCATTGGATCTGTAATATTGAATTGTTATCGGATTTCAAATTTTGTATTTTTCGGAGTTGTTTTGTGAGCATACGACATATAAACACGTCGAAATTAAATTGAATTCAATTTAAATTTAAATTTAATTTGGCCAACATCAAAACACAGTAAAGTGTAAGGTAAGCACGATCTTTCCTCTACAAAGACACGATCTGAAGTCTCCTCCCTTTTCAGATTTTCAAATCGAAGAAAATCAAAATGGCCGAGCAACTAATTTAAATATCTCATTAGCTTTCCCCTCTTTCAGATTCAATACAAACAAAATAAAAAAAAACCGAGCATTTTAAAAAAAAATTAATGGCCGCGTCCAAATCAAATTCGAAAAACCCAAAATACAATCGTTCGAATTTCAAGTGCCTGCCGATCTTAGGGGCAGCCGCGAGGCCAGGAAGGGAAGCGGCAGCGATTCGTTCGACATCACGATTCGTGGAGGTCAAGTGTAACGACCCAGAATTTTTAGAAATTGAAAATTGAATATTTAATTAATTTTAAATATTTATAAGTGAATTTATAAGTCAAATAAATTTTTATTTAAATTTTTGGATTTAATTGAATAATTAAATCGATAATTTAATATGTTAAATTATGAAAATAATTGAAAATATAGTTAAATATGATTGAAAATGATTTGTAAAATTTTATTTAATCATACTGGAGTTATAGAGATATTTTAGAACTTTTAAAATCGAATTTAAAGTTAATTTGTAAAAATTGAATATTTTAATATTTAATAATTGACTGTAAAATAGCCAATTTTTGAACAGTCTCAGAATTGAACGAAACCAGTTTCATTGGATCCGTAATAGTTAGTTATTACCGAATTTCAATTTTCGTGTCAATCGGAGTTATCGTTTGATCGTGGCAGCTCGAAACGCATCGAATTATTTTTAATTTAAATTTGGCGAGTCAAAATAGCCATTTTTCAAAAAGTCTCGGATTTCGACGAAACCAGTTTCATCGGATCCGTAATGTGATATTATTGTAAGGTTTCAAATTTCAAGTCAATTGGATTTACCGTTTGTCCGGTACGAATTAAAACGCCTAGAAATCGATTTAAATCGGTTTAATTTAAATTGAGCGTTTGCAGCCATAACTCGCACAGATGTCCGAATTAGCTTCCGAAACCTGTTCCATTGTGTCCGGAACGCGGGATAAACCCTAGGTACGCTGGTTACGGCGTCTAAATCGGAGTTCGGAATTTCCGGATGAATAGTGTCGTTCGAAATTCTATAAATAGCCATCATCCTCTTCATAAATTAAAAAAAAAAAAATATATAAAACATTAAACCCTAGCCGCCTCCACCAGATTCAAGGGCCAAAAAACTCCCAACTTCCACCTCGATTATCTCCTCATCCATCGACATTTACCAACAACCTTCAACTAGAGAATCGAAGAGCATGAAGAGATCTACAACTTCAACGGTCAAGATCGCGAATGGCTTCACGGATTGATGGGAAATGGAGTGTGAACGTGGCCTATTGCGTGCGCGTTTCCCAAGGAGGGGAGGGGCCGAGCTTGCTGCAGTTTGGGCCGAGTATGGAGGGGGTCGTGCTCTTCGACATGGCGGTGGTGTGATGAAGTATAGTCGAGCGAGGTGGATGCAAATTGAAACCCTAGTTGTGATTGAGTGGGTTTGTGCGTGCGGCCTTGTTGCTGTAGATAGAACGTGAGATGGAAGATAGGGGGGACGGTGGAGATGCAGGGAGATGGGGATCCAATGGCTCTAGTTTGAGTAGGTTATAAATTTGTTGATTTAAGTTGTAATTAGTAAGTTAAATCGTGTACAAACTTCAAAAATGCATAACTTTTTCATACGAGGTCGAAAAAATGCAAACTCAGTTGCGTTGGAATCGTATGGACGAGCACTACGCGATGGAGTTGGTTTGGAGTCGTTTGGAGTTAGTGAGAATTTCGGGTAAAATTAAACGCGCGTTTAATTTTATTCGAAATAAAAGCTAAAACGGAAATTAAAACCAAGGTGAGAACTTCTCACTCAAAAGAAATTTCTGTTGTTTATTTAAATTTTTAAATAGTTAGATTTAAAATTGATTGACTATGTTGATTGAATGATTGAATGATGATTGTTATATATATTGGATGTTAATAGACCCTATACGCCGTTAGTAAGCGGAGGTTATTTAGTACACACATATACCGCGATATTCCACCTTGAAGTGGAATTGGTATTATATTATATATATAGCAATATATATATATTGGCATATGTATATATTGCAGTTGATTGATTTCCCGCATTTTCTTTTAGCGGATGAGACCCTATTACGCCGTTATTAAGCGGATAATATTTAATAAGAACATATACCGCGATAATTTCGTACTGGAGCGAAATTGGTATTGTGCTAATGTTTTTGGATGCAGGAAAACAGGTTGGAGGGATCCAACTGGATTCCTCAACAGTTTTTATTTGATTTCAGATATTTTGATATTTGATGGATTATCATATCGATATATGATATCGTTGTTTGTCGTGATTGACTATTTGGTGTGTAGCATCATTGGACCCAAATTTTGGGATTTTAAAATGATTTTAAAAGTGATTTTGAAAATATACTATATTTTTGGAATTGATCCATTATAAATAAATAACGTTACAATTTTTAAAGTTATAAAAATTATAGTTTTTGTGAAATATAGTTAAAAGCTGATTTTTGAGAAATATGAATTAATGACCTTATAAAATAGTTAAATTGGATTTTTGAATATATTATAAAAGTTAAAAATAGGATTTATAAAATTTGATTATTTTATAAATCAAGATGGTGGAATTATAAAGGAATTTAAAGACGTTTTAAAAGAATAATATAAATTAATTTATATTAAGAGATTTATAAATGGATATTTATAAATTGAAATATGGACAGTATAAAACGAGTTTTTATAAGTGTTTGAATGATGTGAGAATGAATTTCATAATAGAATGAAATTTATAGAATTATAAACTGTGAAGTTATAAATGAAATTTATAAATAGTAAGATTTATAAATTTGTGAAGTTATTTGAAGAATAAATTTTGTTAAATAAATAAATCTTATAAGTTATAAGATTTATGGTTTGGAAAGTCTTTAAAAGAACGATTTTGTAAAATAATCGTTTTATAAGCAATTGACTTATAATATGAACTTTTAGTTTATAATTGAGATATGAAATCAAATAGGTTAATAAAGGAATTTATAAAAAAGAAGTTTTTATAAATAAATAGAAACGGAATTTATAAACGTTGTTTTATAAATCCGCAAACGACTTATTTTGATAAGTTAATTGTTATAACCTATTAATGGAGTTATATTCACGTTGTAAACAGTGAATAATCCTTTAAGTTAAAAAGAATAGAAATAATGGAATTTGTGAACATAGTATATTCACGTTTTTGAATAGTGAATAAGACGTTAAAGAAATGTTTTGAATGTGATATTTTAAATAGAATTAAAACGATCTAACGATGTTTTAAAAGGTGTTGAGATTCGAAACCATAGATTTCAACATTCATTGTTGAAATAGATGTTTCGTGAAATAAAAGGAAATGGTGGACTATAACATTGTTGTTATAGTAAATGATTTCCGAAAGGAAATGTTTAGAATAATATTGGGATTTATATATCTATTTTAATTTCGAATCCCTATACTGGTGATCTTGGGTTGTTGTAACGATGTTTTACGCAACATTCGTTTTGGCCCAAATAAAAATATGTTAAGTGAATGATTTCCTTAAAGAATGAAATATATACTTAATTCGATTTAAGTATATTGAATATTTTCTAAGGTTGAAAATAAAAAGATTTGTGAATTACTTATTTTTAATAAGTATGGAAATGTTTTCCAATATGAAGTGAATATTTAGAATTTATCTTTTGAAGATAAATTGAAATGGATAGTTGAAATTGTATATGCATGATATTTTGAAATATAAATTCATTATGGAATTTATATGTGAAAGTGGAACTTGTTAAAAATAAATATTGATTTATTTTTGAAGTGTTGAAATTATATATATCTTGTAAAGATATTTTGGAAAATAAATAATTTGGAAAATTATTTGGAATCTGGTGATGTGTGCATATCCAGTGATAGTTCAATAGCCGACTATCAGTATTTCCCTTTGAATGGGTATTTGATGTGAATGGATTGAATTTGAATGCACACTTATTTTTAAATAAGCGCTCACTATTCGGGTTAACCGGGAAAGGACCATGGGGTCGTATAACCCACTCCGAATATGTGATACGTCGTTGTGAATCGCATTTGAAGATCGGTGTTGAAGACCGGTATTTGCGAGAGTGATAGGATGAACTATCGATTGACTCTGCACCGAGTAGCTACGGTATTGAGTTCTCCATATGTGATGGTGAATCCGATCAGGATTGTGAATATCCGGATTGCAAGGACTTCTTTGTAAGTGCCTTCGGTTCTGTTCGAGCCCGGAACAGACTTGTATGGATTGTATGTCTGACATTACAATTTGAGATATAAAGCCGATTTCTTTCAAATATATTTCTGTTGGTGGCGGAGAATTTATTCTTTGCTTAACACCCTTCTTTGAGACGTAAGTGCTCAAAGGTTATATAGTTGAAGTTATCAGCGATATATTCCCAATTTGGTAATGTGATATGCTGAGTGATGCTGAAATGATCATTGTGTTGATTATTGTGATAGGATCATTTATTTGATCGTCTATCTTAGTGATCATTGTGTTGATCATTTATTGACCCAAAGCATGGCTTTTGTATAAAGTATGCTTTTGTGGACGTGAATTCGTCGAGCCTCACACCCCGTGAATGGTCAAAACAGGAAAGAAGCAGCAAGGTTATGAGGGGTAGAACCCTTTAGGATGTGTCCATTTCCTTCTGGAAAAGGGTGGTATCATGGTATGGAGCCCAGATACTTACTCATGTTGAAACACTTTGTTTTTATGATTGTGTGAATTGATTAGAGAGCTCTCGGATAAAGGTCCCAAAGGACCGGGGGATGGCATATTCGGTCAGTTGTTACTCAGTTAGGAGTAACCCGGCCTTGTGTTGGTAGAGATCCGGTTTGGTTCTCGGGGATGTCCATCCAGAGGCATTCTCATGTGGCAATGGGAAGTTCCTTGGCCTGACCATTTGTTGGAAATCCAAAGAAACAATACGTGACTTGTACGGTTTTAGTTGTAGAACCTGCTTCCTCAGGAGGTAGCTATAGTAGGCATAATATAATGGTACCTATGCTGGCTATGATTTATATCTTTACTTTCGAAAGAATTTATTCTACACTATGCACTAATAATAATATCAAATGTTCTTTTAATGCGTATCAAGCATCTCTGACTCACATAAGAAGAAATCTCCTCCAAGTCTGCGTTTGCATTGTGTGTGTGGTGGGAGGTCTTATGGTAGTCTCATTTTTAAAAAGCATTGCGAATTGAATTTAAAAATATTCCTCTATTTTGATTTTAAAGTTAAATAAACTGTTTTGAGTTCTCACACCAGTCACATGACTGACTCGGAGTTTATTGTTTTCCTTCCTAAACTCTGGGTGCCCACCAATTTCCACACGGGCAGTCAAGAGTTAGGTTTATCAGGATATTCTGGATATTCAGGAGCTGCTGGAGGCAAGCTGGACGGCATGGCGTATTACTAATTTATATAGTAATTCTTTTTCCGCTGCACTGTTTGTTGTTGTATGATGTTGTACACTCTGATGTGATGATATGATGTAATAAAATGTGATGTAATGTAATAACTGATATAGTTCTTTGTTTAAAGATTATTCATTTATTATTATATGTTGTTCCGCTGCGAATTGTGAGATTCTGTTGTTGTTCTGTTGTTTCCTTTCTGTCCGTTCTATTTTTAAAATTCTTCTATTTTCTTCTATTTTAAAATTTTCTGTTCTCTTTTCTATTTTCTTTTCTCTCTATTTTCTATCTTCTCTCTTCTTCTCTTTTCTTTTCTTAAATTCTTTTTAAAACCCATAACATTCCGTGTTTCCGGCCTTCGATTTCTCGGCAGTCGATAAAGTGAGTATCGATGTTGAATTTTTGAAGAACGAAAATTCGTGTTCGTTACATCAAGGTTTGGGTTCGCGGTGACGGCAAGCTCGATCAAGCGGTGAAGCTCGGCATCGCGGCTTGGGTTTTGCGACTGAAGGCGACCAATGCGCGTGCGATTCAAGGCGGCGTCGCGAGTTCGAGGAGGAGCAGCGTTGTCGCGATCTAGAGTGATGGTCAATGATGGCTGTCGGTCGAGCAATTTGGGATTTCGTTCGAATGGAAGGGGTTATGCTCGAGCGACGAGGGCTGCAGTGTTTGGTAGCCGAGGTTTCAGATTGCAGTGAGGTATTTTTTTTTTAAATTTACAAAATTAATCTTGATTTAATAAAATATATACATACATTTATTTACTGTGAGATAAATTTATATATGTAGAGTAATACATATGTTACAGTAAGATCTATTAAGGCCATTTTGTTTTAATTTAATATATATAGAAGATTATGGATAAGATTTTGGGAAATATAAGGGTATGTGAAATAATATTTTAAATCTACATGGATTTTTTTTATAAAAATATATAGGGATGATAAACATGTTTAATTAATATACTCAATTATTTTAGTCACTAAGAAAATTATCAAATAGAAATTTGTTCAAAAAAATAATAATAAAATAAATAAATTAAAAGTGTTATTTTAAAATAAATCACTGGTTAATTAATCCATTAAATGGAAATTTATTATTATTCGATTCAGTTCAAATATTAATTAAGATCGTACAATTTATACGAGGTCAAAATTATGAAGGAAACGAGCTGAAATGGAAATGGACTGCAAATAAAAAGCTAAGGTGAGAACTTCTCACTCAAAAGGGTTTTATTTCAATCTTAAATAGTTAAATTTAAAATTGTTTGATTGTGTTGATTGAATGCTTGAATGATGATTGTTATATATATATATATATATATATATATATTGGATTGAAATAGACATTATACGCCGTTAGTAAGCGGATGTTATTTATTACACACATATACCGCGATATTCCACCTTGAAGGGGAATTGGTATTATATCTAGGTATAGCAATATATATATATATATATATATATATATATATATATATATATATTGGCATATGTATGTATTGGAGTTGTTGATTTCTCGCATTATATAGCGGATGAGACCCTATTGCGCCGCCTATTAAGCGGATAATATTTCATAAATCCCATATACCGCGATATCCCGTCTTGAAACGGGATTGGTATTGTGCTAATGTCTGTGGATGCAGGGATACAGGTTAGAGGGATCCAACTGGATTCCTCAACCGTATTTATTTATTTACATATATTGTGATATTTGATTGATTATCATATCGATATATGATGTTTGGATGCCGTGATTTATTTGTTGGTGTGGTGCATCATCGGATCCATTTTTGAAGTTTAAAAGTAACGATTTTGATTTTTAAGGGATTTTTAATGTGATTTTTGAAATTATACGTTTATTAAATTTTCGAATTGATTCATTTTAAATAATTAAAACATTATAAATTTTTATATTATAAAAAAATTAAGATTTTTGTGAAATATAACCAAAAAGGTGATTTTTGAGATAAGTAGTTAATAAATTTATAAAATAGTTAAATTGGAATTTTTGAATTATTTTAAAACGGGTTATATGAAAGATGTATAAATTTGATATTTATTAAAAATATTGAAATTATAAAACGAGTTTTTATAAGTGTTAAAGTGAAGTATAAATGGATTCATAAGTGAATGAAAATTTATAGATTTATGAATTGTGAAGTTATAAAATGAATAGATGTTGAAGACAAAAGATATTAAGGAATTAAATTATAAATCGGGTTTTTGCATTTAAATTGAAAACTTTGATGAAGCAAAAATGGTTTATAGTTGAGATTTATAAAATATATATTTTATAAATCAAAATAATAGAATTTTAAAAGGAGTTCTATTAATGTTGAAAATAGGGTTATAAATTAAATCTTATAAGTAATAAGATTTATAATTTGTGATGTTTTAAAAGAACGATTTTATAAATAAATGGATTATAAGCATTTAACTTATAATATGGACTTTTGGTATATAATTGAGTTATATCAATTAAATTGGATTAATAAAGGAGATTTATAAATCGAAGCTTATAAATAGAAATGGAATTTATAGACATCGTTTATAAATTCGAAATCAATGGAATTTGATAAATTGAAAGTTGAAATTGGTTAAGGAAGTATATTCACAATTTTGGACAGTGAATATATTATCAAATAAAATGGATATGCTTGGGAAAATGAATATTATAAAATAAAGTTAATCGTTTTAACAATGTTTTAAAATGTATTATAAATCGAATACATAGATTTTAACATTCATTGTTGAAATAGACGTTTTCGAGAAATAAGGAAATGGTGGACTATAACACTGTTGTTATAATAAATGGTTTCCGAAAGGAAATATTTTGTATCGTATTGAGATTTATATATCTATTTTAATTTTGAATCCCTATACTAGTGATTTTGGGTCGTCGTAACGGTGTTTTATGCAACACTCGTTTTGACTCAAATAAATGTGTTTAAGTGAGTATTTTCCTTAAAGAATGAAATATATACTTAATTTCGATATTAAGTATATTGAATACATTCTAAGTATTGAAAATAAATGGATTTATGAATTACTTATTAATAAATAAGTATGGAAATGTTTTCCCAATGTGAAATGAAACGTTTTGAGAATTTATCTTTTTGAAGACAAATTGAAAATGAATATTAGAAATCGATTTGGGAATCATATATTCATAAATATTTTGGAATGTAAATTCACTATGGAATTTATAAATGAAAAGGGGAATTTGTTTAAAAATAAATGTTGATTTATTTTTGAAGTATGAAAATTATCCATCTAGTAAAGATATTTTGGAAAGTAAATAATTTGGGAAATTATTTGGATTTGGTGATGTTGAACACGCCTATTGATAGTTAAATAACCGACTATCAATATTTACCTTTAAATAGGTATTTGT
The DNA here is from genome assembly GCA_030765085.1 of Allium cepa. NCBI lineage: Eukaryota > Viridiplantae > Streptophyta > Magnoliopsida > Asparagales > Amaryllidaceae > Allium > Allium cepa. The sequence continues at coordinate 769,360,128 of CM060937.1, read as the reverse complement.
TGTGAATTGCTTGAATTTGAGTGCTACACTTATTTTTTTCTAAAAATAAGCGCTCACTATTCGGGTTAGCCGGGAAAGGACCTTGGGGTCGTATAACCCATTTCGAATATGTGATATGTCGTAATGGATTGCATTTGATGACCGGTATTGAAGACCGGATATTTTTGAAAACGGAAGGATCACCGTTGAGTTGCTCTGCATCGGCTGATCTTCGATATAGAGGTTTTATCACCCTTAGTAACGGGAAGTCCGGACGTGATTAGAAATTATCCGGAATGCAAGGACTTCTTTATAAGTGCCTTCGGTTCCGTTCGATCCCGGAACGTACTTGTATGGATTGTATGTCTGACATTACAAGTTGAGATATAAAGCTGATTTCTTTCAAATATATTTCTGTTGGTGGCGGAGAATTTATTCTCTTAGCTTAACACCCTTCTCTGAGACGTACGAGCTCAGAGGTTATGTAGTTGAAGGTTATTAGTGATATACTCCCAATTTGGTAGTGTGGCATGCTGAGTGTTGCTGTGAAATGATCATTGTTTGATCATTTGTGATATGATCATTTGTTTGATCATTTATCTTGGTGATCATTACTTTGATCATTTGTTGACCCAAAGCACAGTTTTTGTATAAAGCGTGGCTTTGTGGACGAGACTTCGTCGGACCTCACACCCCGGAAATGGTCAAAACAGGAAGGATGCGACAAGGTTATTAGGGGGTAGCGCCCCTTTAGTGTATGTCATTTCTTCTGGATAGAGGTGGTATCATGGTATGGAGCCCAGATATTTAACCTATATTGTTGCTGCAAATTTTGTGGTTGTTGGAAATCGAGGATCCTCGGATAGATCGGTTACGATCGGGGGATGACATATTCGTGTCAGTAGTTACCCAGTTAGGGGTAACCCGACCTTGTGTTGGCAGAGATCCGGTTAGGTTCTCGGGCCGTCTTTCCAGAGATGTTTCCATGTGGCAATGGGAAGTTCCTCGGCCTGACCATTTGTTGGAAATCCAAAGAAACAATACGATCTTGTACAGTTTTAGTTGTAGAACCTATCATTCACTTATGGTGGCGCCCCACTGTTTGGATGGTAGCTATAGTAGGCATAAGTGCGAAATGCCTATGCTGGCTAAGATTTATGTCTTTACTTTAGAAATAATTTTCCTACACTATGCACTAGTAATAATATCAATTGTTTCTTTTTAATACGTATCAAGCATCTTTGACTATCATAAGGAGAAATCTCCTCCGATTCTGTGTTTGCATTGTGTGTGTGTGCGGGAGGCCTTATGGTAGTCTCATTTTCTAAAAAGCATTGCGAGTCTATTTTAAAATTATCCTGTTCTTGTTTTAAAGATAAACTGTTTTAGTTCTCACACCAGTCACATGACTGACTCGGAGTTTATTGTTTTCCTTCCTAAACTCTGAGTGCCCACCAATTTCCACACGGGCAGTCAAGAGTCAGGTTTATCTGGATATTCTGGAATTTAGGAGTTGCTAGAGGCAAGCTGGATGGCATGGCATATTCACTAGTATATGGTATTTCTTTTCCGTTGTTATATTGTTGTACACTCTGATGATGTAATGTAATAACTTATATAGTTCTTTGTTTAAAGATTATTCATTTATCTATTATATGTTGTTCCGCTGCGATTGTGAGATTCTGATATTGTTCTGTTGCTTCTTTCTGTTGTTTTCTTTTTCTTTCTCTCTTCTTCTATCTTTTCTTCTTCTTAAACCCTAAGTGATCGGTTTTCCGGCATTCGATTGCTCGACAGTTGATACAGTGGACGTATTGATGTCGATTTTCGAAAGTCGAAGAATCGGGTCCTTACATCCATCCACTGTAAACACGTATAATTTGACGTGTGAATACGTCTAATATCATTCCTTCTATGTAGATAAGCTGATATATTGACAAAATCATGCACACTTCGTAGTCGGAATATGTTGGAGTATAATTTGGATATTTTTGTCATACTTTTGACTTTGATGATCTGTTACAGATTCTTTCAGAAAATAGTTCATCCCTATCGAGTATAAAAAGACATCGAACTATTCTCGATCATATTCAATAAAGCCTTCTAACGACGTCAGTTGATTTAAAATTTTGTACTACTTTGATCAAGCCAAGAACACAGTAGTAAAATGCTTTTGATAATTTCCCAGAAAGAGTTATCAAAGAGAGAAAAAGACGATTTAATCACAAATTTGGATGTTAGTGTTAGGACTGATACCTTATATAGATGATATTTGGATGCGAAGAGGGTTGCCTCTCTTTAGAAAAAAACTGTTAGAAAAACCACTGAATGAATGGTAGCAACCGTCAACAAGAGTTGCAACACTTTGAAAGAACATAACTGTTCTCTGCCGTTGTTTACTGTACAATAGGCAGTACCACCGGTCAACCGGTGGTACTTGGAGACTGTAAATAGTTGTGCAGATATGTATCCATCTTCATTTCCTTTTTGATATAGTCGCTTCCCTTCTTCCAATCACACTCTCTCCTTACTCAAAAAAAAATGTTCCTAAAAAACCCTATTTTTATATTTTGAAAATATACACCATTCACCATCTATTTTCAAAGCTTAAAACATTTGGATTGAGTGATTGCCTATGTACTCAAATGGGGATAAGCCGATGTGGTTCATGGATAAGAAGTGTCATTATTATGAAAACCAACACCTAGGTGATGACTACCTTTTAGGTTTGAACTATTCAATTAGTGTAAACTCTTCAAAGCCGTATCGAGGTTATATAATGAAAGAATCTTGAACGAAGTACCCCTAATGATATGATCGAAAGAATCACACATCGATTTTCATAGGTTACTAGGTTCTGTATACTCCGCACATTAATGGTCATATGCTTTAGCCATGATTTTCATGAGTCTACTTAGAAAGCCGTCTTACTTTCTTAAGAAACGACTTGATTTATACACTCATATAGGTAAGTCTTTAAGTGCTTCTGCGATACACTTATATATATATACATATATTAAGAAATTTAATCCATCATCACTTATGCAGAATATACGATACTACCTTGTGGAAATTTTGGTGTAGCGTTCCATAATTATTCCATTAACTTGTTTGATACCCATTGAACTTTGACTATCTTTTTCAAGACATAAGTTGGATTGCCTTTAGTCGATGATCAACCTTCATTCATAGACCTTTACCCCATTTCACTTGATTTTATACAATTGCTTTTGGAAGACTCTTTATAAATGGGTCAACCAAGTTCTTCTTTATTTCTATGTAATCGATTGCAATTACTCCTTTGTCTTATTATCTCATGTTTTAGACTTACATGTCTAGACTTCCCATTATATGTCTTATTAGACACATTATATAATTCCTTAGCCATTTTCTATGTACTGGATATCGTATCCTGGTTATCACTATTAATCATGCCTGCCGAAGATGGCTTAGTCCATATAGATTATATATTAAAAAATTCCTTAGCCATTCCATCACTTTACATGCATTTTCTAATGCGATTAATTCTGGTAACATAGTTGAGTCAGAAACACAGGTCTGCTTCTTGGAACACTAAGTCACAGTAGCTCCTTCTAATATAGATATCCATTCAGTCATAGATTTGGATTTAGATTCTACATTGTTCTAAGTAATGTTACTATATCCTTCTAATACAACAGGATATCCTTTATAAGAAAGATCACAGTCGACGACACCTTTCAAATAAGCTAGAACTCTTGAAATTACTTTTTAATGTTCCGTACCCGGATTACTCGTAAAACGATATAATACGCTACTAGAAAATGCTATGTCAGGTCTTGTGTAATATATAACATACATAAGACTCCCAATAATGTTCGAGCATTCTAGTTTAGAAATAGTACGTCCAGTATTCTTCTCTAATTTAACACTAGGATCTAAAGGAGTTGGAGCTGGTTTGTCATCATAATGACCATATTTATTGAGAAATTTCTCAATATAATGAGATTGTGTTAACACAAACTCCCTTGGTTTTCTTAGAATCTTAAATCCTAAAATAACATTAGCTTCTCTTAAATCTTTCATATCAAATTTCAAGGACAAAAACTTCTTTGTTTCGTTCACAAAGGATATAGCAAGCCCTAAATTGGCATATCATCAACGTATAAACATCGTATAACATAACCGTTTTTATTCGATTTTCTATGTATACATTTATGTACATCGTGGACTTTAAGTCCATTTGATAAAATTACTTCATTAAACTTCTTTTGCCATCGTATAGGAGCTTGCTTCAGACCATGGAGTGATTTGACTAATTTTCAAAAGTTTCTTTCTTGGCCTGGCAATATGAAACCTTTGAGTTGTTCCATACATCTCTCTTCTTCTAAAACACCATTTAGAAATACTTTCTTTACATCCATTTAATGTATAATTAAATTATATGTGGATGTTAGCACTATCAAACAACGTTTAGAAGTAACATAAGCAACATAAGTATATGTGTCAAAATAGTCTACTCCTTGTCTTTGTATATAACCCTTTGCAACTAAACTAGCTTTAATTTTTCTTAGTGGATCCATCTGTATCCAATTTCCTCTTGAATACACATTTACATCATATTGGCTTAACACCAGGAGGTTAATCTATCAAACCCCAAGTTTGGTTGGCTAGAATTGAATTCATTTCATCATTTATTGCCTCTGTACAAAAATTTGCATCTCTGAAACTCATAGCATCTATATAGTTTGTAGGATCATCATCAACATTTACTACTTATTTAGTGATATTATGGATTTCATCTTTAGTGCCTTCGATAAGATATGTAATAAAGTCGGGGCCAAAATTCTTTTCCAATCTTGCTTTTTTGCTTCTTCTCTATTCAGTATCCTCATCAGGTGCTGATATATCCTTGTTGTTTTCGTTAGAGATATAATCATCATTAATATCATCATTAGTCTCAACATGTTCTAAACAAGGTGATAATAGTGGTTCGTCACTATATTTGTCTTATGATAGATACTTATTTTCAAAAAAATTTACATCTACAGATTCTATAACTTAAAAAGTATCTAAAATAATGAATCTATAAGCACTACTATTTTGAAACTATCCTATAAATATACATTTATAAGCTCTATTTCCTAATTTGGGTCTTTTAGGATGAGGTTTTCTGACTGTAACGACCCGCCTTTTTGGGCAGTTTAAACCGACGATCAAATACTCATGCCGGTTCCAAACCATTCAAAAGGGCAGATGGTTATTGGAGTAATTAAGAAAAGAAAGGGAAGGAGAAATAAAGGAAATGAAACAACACAGAATCTTGCAGCGGAACGATAAATATAATAGTCAAATAAACAGTTCATGAAGCTGTTTACAATACTTTGATCATTATTTATACAACATTTATCAGAGTTATACATATACAACAGAACAATAAATAATGCAGCAGACAGCATGATGCAAAGATAATAATAGTAATAGAATACCAAATCTTCGTCTTCGTCCTCCGGAATAGATCTTCAATAAGCTGAAAAACTCAGGTCTGACCCGAGCGTAATGAAAAGACAAAACACTCGAGTCAGGACTAAAATATGCTTATGAAAGTTAAATCAATCGTAAATAAATATGAGTGTAACGGCGTCAGAGATGTTTACGGGGTTTGACATCTCCTATCCAGTGTCAACGTGCGTGCAATAACTCAAGAGATGTTACGGGATTTTCCATCTCTCAAGGATCCGTTAAACAATCTACTAGGTAGTAATGTACGCTAAGTAGATAATGCCTATCAGTAATATAAAGTATCAAAATAGCATTAAGGCGTTACCATAATCCCCCTTAACACACTTTTATAATGCCATAGTCTATACAGCACCGTAAGCCCCACCGTAGACTGGTGGTTATCAGAGGGTACCCCATAGGTATAACACAAAACATAACGTAGTGGTCGTGAATGGGATAATCAGTATGACAAGGTACATGAGGCGATACCTAACTAGGGTACTAGTAGTTGTGTGATCCGGACTGATGTTGAGCATAGCCAGCAGCTACCCCAACATCGCGAAACAACACTCCCAAATCAAGGGGCGCACCCAAATCGCATCACAAATGTAATAGATATGGTATCGAAGAAGTGTGTCCGCTAGAGATGGCGAACCTTAATGGCCCGGCGCGGTTCCTGTTTTAGTCACGTCAGGGGTCATCCAATATCGTTCTCTTTCTTCAGTCAACGCGTTCACCAAACCATCCACTTCATTCTGGATCAACACTCCGCGTATAATAGTTATTAAAGTGGTTTTCGGTATCGACAGAGAGTATGTTCATATCCGATCCTGGTCTCTTTAATAACTACGTGTTATTACACCGTTGGCTCTTTTACATTTCAAATCGATTCATAATTGATATCAAAATATCATATTCGCTTCAAAAATCAAATCCATTTCAAATATCATCGTATCTATTAAAATGTCATATTCCGTTTCAAAAATCAATTTTCGTCTCAATATCTTATTTTGATTTCAAAATCAATTCGGATTTCAATTTTGGTTGCAACTTCATTTAACCCAATTCGTATTTAAATTCAAGATTTAAATATAAACATTTCACCTTATTAACCAGCTTAGAATTTTAGAAAATAGTTTTAAGGAGTTTAAAAGTAGTTTTAAATAATTAAAATAGTTAAAAATACTTAAAATCTTAAAATGGATTTGAAATAGATAAATTAGTTTAAAATAATTTAAATCGGGTTAAGTAGATTTAAAATAGATTAAAATAGTCTAAGTATTCACAATGGTTTATATAATCGAGTAATTTGGAAAACATAATAAAACAGCTTCAAAACCAAACCATTTCAATTATAACTTCCCAATTCAAAACAATTTCAATTTCCGTTCTACCGATTCAATTTCGATTTCGATTCAATCAACGTCAACTTTGACTTCAAATTTATTCAATTTTATATTCACTTTCAATTAATTCAATTTCAATTTACATCAATTTGGAGCTTGATTTTTTAAAAATATCCATTTATAATGCTTAACAAAATTATCCATCAATATTCAAGTTTAAATCCAAATTTCAAATATGGTTCGATTCCAAGTTCGATTTCAAAATATCATTTTTATATCACTTTTACTTAGTAATATTCAAAGCTCGAATTTAGGTTAAATCTTTATACAAATCAATTTTCGAAAATTTAATCATATCCCGATTTTTAAATTCCAAAGTCTCCACTTTAATTATTTAACAATTTCTTTTAACCAAAATTTATTTCAACATTCCAAACTCAATTTTCGATAAATTTGATTTCTATAAATTGATTTCTATTTATAACTTTTTAATCAAAACATTTAAATAAATTTCAAATCGACGATTTTAAAAACTATAATTTAGCCGATTCGTTGTCCGTATATAATTTTCTATCCTATGGCCAAGTAATTATTTATTTCAATTAAATGTCAGGGATGAATATATATCACTTAAATCAAATCCCGGTTTCATATGTATGCATAACGTGATATATATATATATATAAGAAAATAAACATCCAAACATTTAAATATCAACCAATAGCATCCATCGAAATACATCATCCAATATACGATACAATTCATGGCAATTTCATAGTTATAAATGTCGGGTAATTTAATCGCAATTCAATTTCAATTTTAACTGTCAATTTAATTTTCAACGGTTAGTTCAAATAACAACCTATATGACAATTAAATTCTATCAAACAACGACTAATAAAATTCCTGTCACTTCATAATATCAAATTTAACTAGCATAAAGATATTTAGCACGTTGTGAGCGTTATAAAACACTCACCTTGATTTCAATGTAGTTCCAACGTTTTATTTCGAATAAAATTAAACGTGCGTTTAATTTTACCCGAAATTTTCTCTAGCTCCAAATGATTCCAATCCATTTGCATTGCGTAGTGCTCAACAAAACGATTCCAACGCAAAAAGTTTCGTCGAATTCCGACCTCGTATGGAAGAGATATAGCCTTTTAAAGATATACGAATTTTAATATAAATAAATTAACAAATTTCCTTTATATTTTTAACTCAACTCATCAGGGCCGTGAGATTTCAAACCCCCCCATCAGGCCGCACGCACGCTTCTTCCCCCTAACGTGAAAATCGCGTTCGCAGCTACCCATAGCCGCCACCCATCTTGCAATTTTTGCTGCTACTACGACCAACGTGGAGACGATCATCGACCTCCTTTCGAACGCCCATGACGAGGGCTACCCACGCCTACAACCGCCTGCAGCTCGGCCTCCCCCAATGGCCTAGAAATTCGCGCGAACGGTAGCCATACACGGCCCAAAAACTTCCCCTACACTGCGCCATAATCCATCAACCCCATATGGATTTGAAGTTCGTGATATTATCCACAACTTTGTAGTTGGTCATTTTTGATGAAAGTGAGTGGATTGGATAAGATTAGGAGAAGAAGAATCGTGCGTTTCTGGCCTTCAAACCTGGAGATGGCGGCCAGGGTTTCTAAAACCCTAATTTGTTTTTATTTTGCCCAAAATGAATAATTTGAGGCGCTTTTATAGGAAATTCGACGAACACTATTTATCCGACTTTTTCGAACTCTGATTTACGCGCGGTGACCGGCGTTTCTAGGGTTTACCCCACGTTCCGGACACAATGGAACTGGTTTCAGAAGCTAATTCGATCGTCTGTGCGAGTTACGGCAATAAACGATCAATTTTAAATTAAACCGATTAATCAAATTTCCATGCGTTTTAGCTTGCTTCGGACAAACGGTAAATCCGATTGACACGAAATTTGAAATCTCACAATAATATCACGTTACGGATCCGATGAAACTAGTTTCGTCGAAATCCGAGACTGTTTGAAAAATGGCTATTTTAACTCGTCAAATTAATATTAAAACGATTTCGATGTGTTTCGAGCTGCCACGGTCAAACGAAAACTCCGATTGCTACGAAAATTGAAATCCGATAATAACAAACTATTACGGATCCAATGGAACTAGTTTCGTCCAATTTTGAGACTGTTCGACAATTAGCTATTTTTCAACCGATAATTAAATATTAAAATATTCAATTTTCACAAATTTACTTTTAATTCGATTTTAAAAGTTCTACAACATCATTCTAACTTTAATATGATAAAATAAAATTTTACAAATCATTTTTAATCATATTAAACCCGTTATTCAATTGTTCAATAAATTCCAAATATTAAATTCTTATTAACTCTATTATAATCCCGATATAACTTACATTCACTTTGGAAACCAATTTGAATCATATTAAATCAAATTTCAATCATTCACTCTATTTTCATATATTAAATTTCAATATCAAATTAATCATATCAAATTCGGAATTTAATTATTCAAACATTTGTAATATTAAATTTAAACAAATTTGCTTATTCTTAAATCACTATCTTTGAAATATTCAAAACGAACTTATAAATTTAACCTTTAAACAAATTCACATCGTAGAACCCTATTTTCATTTTATAGTTATTCAATTATACAATAAGTTTTAAATATTTAATTTAAACAATTTACCTGTTCAATATTCAATATTTGATTTAAATAGATTTTACTTACCAATCAATTACTCTATTATACCCGATGGATTCAACATTTATTATTATTCCAAAAGACTTACAATTTTTTTCTAACACTAAATCATGAAATCTTATTAAATTAGCTATTTTAATTATCGAAAATTTACGGGTCGTTACACTCTCCCCCACTCAAAACTTTTCGTCCCTGAAAAGGAAAAAGAAGGGAAAAGGAACTAAGTATAGAATTCAACATTAGATATATTTTGTAACGACCCTAGATTTTAATTTAATTTAAATTGATAATTTATCAAATTTTTGAATTAAAATTGTGAAATGTATAGATGGATTGATGCGAGTTTCCCCGATCTCAAATAAAAATGTGTTAAATTACTTGAATTTAAATCTTATATTTATGGTTTGAAAAATAAATATTAAAGTATATACATTGACACAAGTACGAAATGAATAAATAAGTGAATTGTTAATTTATTATTTGTGGTTAAAATATATATAATAAATACAAGACAATAAATAAGAAGTAAATAAAATATAAGATATAACAATATAAAGTAGATATATATATATATATATATATATATATATATATATATATATATATATATATATATATATATATCTTAATCTCATATTAATAAATCAATGCAAGATAATACAAATGGAGTAGGCTACAAAAGTAATAAAAATAAAAGATAAAAATAGAAGTTCACTTATTTTTCATACTTAAGCTATGAATAAAAATAAGAACATTGATATATATAAAACAAAAAAAATAAGTATAAAACTAAACTAAAAATAGAAGTAAATTTAAAATGCAAGAATAAAGCAAATACATTTAAGTAAGCAAAATAAAAGTATATATTTTTACATAAATAAACAAATGCATAAGAAAGAAACAAAATAGAATATATTGGTACATATATAAGTTAAAGTTATAACCAATAACAAAACAAAATAGATAAGTTTGTACACTTAAAAACAAAACTAAACAAAATAACAAAACAAAACAAAAGATAAAAACAAAAGAAAAAGTAACAAATCAAATACAAGAGCTTGTATATTAAATCAAGCAAGTTATGTTATATAAAATAGGAATTTATTTAAGTTATTAAAAGCAAAGTAAAGGAAAAGAAAATACAAGATACATTCAAGTGAACAAACAAAAGAAACAGTACAAGCATATTTACATCTATATTTCATAAGTCAAAGCAAGGAAATTAACAAAGTAAAATAAATAAAATAAAGTACATAATATAATACATTTCAGCCGAGACAATATGCAGGCAAGCATGGGAACAAGTGTACATAGTATAAACAAAGTACTTTAAAAAAAAAAAATAATAAAGAAAAGCAAAACACAAACAAAGCAAGCATTCATTAACATTATCTCAGCCGAGATAAAGTGATAAACAGAGTAATATGTACCAGAGAAATTAATGCATTACACCTCTAGCAATAAAAATAATGTAGCCATAACTTTAGTACAGGGAAGAGATAACATCACCTGTACACTTTCTACTTTATATCAACAATCCTCATCATTTATCACAACTAAGTAAAATGGAAGCTTCAGCAAATAAAATTTCAAACTTAAACAAAGATTTAAAGAAAAGAAGAAAAACAACTGCAGTTTTCAAATGGAATGCTCTGTTCACTCTGGAAACAATACAGTGAGTAAACCTTTGATCTCTTCAACCATTTTCTGATTTTGTGAATGCCTGAATGATGCTAAAAGCTTTGCATGTGAATGAGTTGTGGTGCTTTTGTTTTCTTTGCTTAGGAAATGTTATTTTCTTTTCCTGTTCTCCTATTCTTTTTCTTAGTCCCTGGGTTTTATAAAAAAAAAAAAAAAATTGAAACCATGATAGATTTAATATCTTTCTCTTAATTCTCCTCTGGAATTGTAGTCTAAACAAGTGGTAGTTTCGTTTTAAACTTGCATTATGTTTTCAGTAATTAATCAAAGCAAGTTTTGTTGTTTTTCTTTTTCACTGGAAACTGTGAAACCATAGATACATTTAAGTATCAGGTTTACAGAGAACAACCCAACAAAGCAAAGAAAAAGATAATTCAAGTTCTTGTTTTATAATCCATATCAGGCCTTAGTTTCAAAACAAGATCGATGTGTTTAAGTATGGGCTATAATTTAAAAATGGTTTCATAATGTATAGAGGTATGTAGAATAGAAGATCAAGATTTTACAGTACAAACTTTAAATATTGGAAATTTCGAATTACACGAATCATTAATTCAAGTGTATAACTTGAATCCTTATATCAAATGATGATTTTTAAGATGGGTTTCGTGATTTTTAGTGGGGTAGTTTGGTAGCAGTTTGAAGTTGAATGGAAATGGGTTTTTGGGGGATTTCTGGCGATCATGGGTACTAGAGGTGCTAGGGTTGTGCGTGGTGGTGGAGGAGCTTACCGGGGTGGCAGGAAAAATATAGGGATGGTGAGTAGATCACGGTGGTGGCGTCGGCAATTGGTTGAAGTCTGTAGCCCTAGTTTTGTTGGGGTCGAAGAAATTTGATTCGTTCGTCGTCCACGGTGCATCGAGTTGCACGAGACTGGGGGTGATGGAGGCTGGGGTGTAGATGAGGCGGTGGCCGGAGTTGCACGAACTCCAGTGGTTGAGGTGTCGAACACGAGACGTTGACAGGCTTCGAGTGGGAGTCCTGTGCTTGTTCTAGGTTTTAGCATTAAGCTCGATTTCGATTTTCGTGTGAAGGAGGGAGATTTGGTGGGTTGGAGTGTATGAATTGATGATCGTGGTCATATAGATGATCGTGGTGATGGTCAGAACGTCGCACGGCGACCGTGCAAGTGCACGGTGCATCTTATTGTACCTGAAAATGGATTGGGTAGAAGCAGCGTTCCAGTGGGTTTTTACCCGAAGTGGTACTCGAGTAAATCGAGTAAGTGACTCGAAGCAAAATGATAAAGTACCGGGTAAATTTTTAACACTTAAACAAAAATTTGAAATTTATAAAGTCTCGGGTTGGTTTGAGGAAAGACTCGGAGCAGGGCTCGGGTAGAACGTGGATTTCCTCGGGTTTGACTCGGGTAGGTATAAAAACAGTTTTTGAAACTTTAAAACAAAATGCAAGTTTTAAACATTTTTAACTCATTCTTTTAAATAATTATTTTATTTAAGTATGGGATTGGTTTAAGGTTTAAAAGTAAATTATTTTAATTTAATTAAGTTTTACTTAAAGATTTAATTAAAAGGATTAATTAATTAAAGATTTAATTTATGTGATTGGATAAATTAATGTGATTAATTAAAGATTTATTATTTAATAATTTAAAGGTTAATTAAGTACTGATTACAGATTAATTAATTTGTTAAGAGTTAATTTATTAATAATGAATAATTAAAGGATGACTACTTAAGCATATAATTACTTAATGTAATTGATAAAAGGGTTTTTACTTAATGGAATTAAAGGATAATTACTTAGTGTAATTACATTAAAGGATAATTATTTAATAATTAAAGATCGATTGATTATTAATTAAGATTTATGAATTAATGTTTAAAAAGTTAATTCATTTGAAGGATAATTAATTAATGAAATTAATTTATTAAGGAAAGTAAATTGAGGACAATTAAATAAATTTAAAGGTTAATTAATAAATGAAGGTGATTAAGGAATGATTATTAATCAAAGTAATTAATTTAAAATAATTAATAAAATAGTAAATTAAATGATTAAAGCTTTATTATTTAATAATTAAAGGTTGATAATTAAAGGTTAATTGATTTATTATTAATGGATAATTAATAAATGATTAAAGAATAATTAATCAAAATGATTTGTAAATTATTAATGTTAGTTAACCAGGATTAGTAATTCATAAGAAATAAATTCGATTTAAATTAATCAGATAATTTATTGATCTTACCTATGGATATTTGGATTCTATTGGATGACTTGATTGTTTGATATTCCTGATTTATGATGCTTAGTATATATCCTGATTATGTTGTGATCTGTGATAAATTATCTGTGATGTAATTTACTAGCCGTGGCATATATATTTGTGATCTGTATATAACAGATAAGCGTTATAGTTTATATCGTTTATCAACTATATTCCTGTATTCTGATCTGTGATGATTGAATGATATTGCACTATTGTGTATAACCCCTAGACCACACCATACACACACAATTATGGATTTCACGAGGAAATCGATTAAGTCGCAGATTTTTGAAATAGTTATATTTGAATTTTTAAATTCAAATGTTTTGGAAATGGAATCGGAATAAATGTGAAAAGCTTTTAGAATGAAATTTCAAAATAAAATTTATTATTTTTAAATTACTTGATTAAGTTTTGGAATTTAAATAATTTGATTTAAATTTAAATTCAATACTTGAAATTGAATCCTATGATTTGAAATTAGGGATTAAAGATGTTATATTGGTTATATAAGGATTAAACCATTTTAAAGGTATGGGTTTTGGGAATTTGAATTTAACCCAAGGACTTCAACTCGTATAAATGAATCAGATTCCCAAAATGAAAACTGTTGTTTTCAAATGATAAACACTTTTAGATAAGAACTGAGATTCCAGTTAATTAGGGGAATTTCAAGATTGAATAGAGAAATGATTTTCCTAAGTTATGAATGAATTCTTTTTGAAAGCTATGAATTAAATTTGTTTATTCTTAACAGATTTAAATTGATGATTTGTTTAAATCAAATTGAAATGAAATTGTTTCGAAGGCTATAAGTTAAATCTTTGATTTAAAGATTTAACGAGTTAATCAAATTGAAATGAAAATTTATTTGGAAAATCTGTGAAAGAATCTTTTGTTTAAAAGATTAAAATGTGAAAATTGTTTAAAACCGTTAAAGGTTGTGAAAATGAATCTTTTTGTTTAAAGATTGAAAATGGTAATTTGTTAAGCCATTTGAAGAAAAGTTTTGAATTATTAAGTTGTGACTTAATTGAAATCCCAATATCCATATATTTTAAAAATATTTTCGCTCACTATTCGGTTTAGCCGGGAAAGGACCTTTGTGTCGTATAACCCATTCCGAATAGGTGATTCGACGTTATGGATAGCATTTAAAGACCGGTGATGAAGACCGGGTATTTGCGAAAGCGATAGGATGACCTATCGATTGTCTCTGCACTGGGTAGCTCCTGGTATAGAGATTCCCTAAGTGATGGGAAATCCGATCGGGATTGTGAATATCCGGATTGCAAGGACTTCTTTGAAAGTACCTTCGGTTCTGTTCGATCCCGGAACAGACTTGTATGGATAGTATGTCTGACATTACAAGTTGAGATATAAAGCCGATTTCTTTCAAATATATTTCTGTTGGTGGCGGAGAATTTATTCTTTTAGCTTAACACCCTTCTCTGAGACGTACGAGCTCAGAGGTTATATGGTTGAAGGTTATCAGCGATATATTCCCAATTTGGTAATGTGACATGCTGAGTGTTGCTGTGAAATGATCATTGTGTTGATTATTTATGATAGGATCATTTGTGTGATCGTCTATCTTGGTGATCATTTCTATGATCATTTGTTGACCCAAAGCATGGCTTTTGTATAAAGTATGTTTTTGTGGACGTGACTTCGTCGAGCCTCACACCCCGGAAATGGTCAAAACAGGAAAGATGCGGCAAGGTTACGAGGGGTAGCTCCCTTTAGGGTATGTGCATTTCCTTCTGGATAGAGGTGGTATCATGGTATGGAGCCCAGATATTTAACCTATGTGGTTACCGTGAATTTATTACTTTGTGGTTGTTGGTTATCGGGATCCCGTGAGAAAGGTGGTTTACGATCGGGGAATGGCTTGCTCGTGTCAGTAGTTACCCAGTTAGGGGTAACCCGGCCTTGTGTTGGTAGAGTTCCGGTTTGGTTCTCGGGGATGTCCATCCAGAGGCATTCTCATGTGGCAATGGGAAGTTCCTTGGCCTGACCATTTGTTGGAAATCCAAAGAAACAATACGAGACTTGTACGGTTTTAGTTGTAGAACCTGCCATGGAATGTGGCGGTAACCTGCTATTGAACATGGTAGCTATAGTAGGCATAAGTGCGAAATGTCTATGCTGGCTAAGATTTATATCTTTAATTTCGAAATGAATTTTTCCTACACTATGCACTAGTAATAATACAAAATGTTTCTTTTAAATGCGTATCAAGCATCTTTGACTATCATAAGGAGAAATCTCCTCCGATTCTGCGTTTGCATTGTGTGTGTGTGCGGGAGGCCTTATGGTAGTCTCATTTTTAAAAGCATTGTGAATTGACTTTAAAAATCTTTTTTTGAATGTTTTAAAAGATAAACTGTTTTTGTTGCTCACACCAGTCCCACGACTGATCCGGAGTTTATTATTTCTTTCCTAAACTCTGGGTGCTCAAATTTTTTTCTACACGAGCAGTCTAGAGTTGGGTTTTTTAGATAGTCAGATGTAGTAGATTATCTGGAGTTAGTTCAGTCTTTGGATCGCACCAGCCTTGCTTATGCTAGGTGAATTGTTATTGGGGGTTCGAGATATTGCTGGATTAGTTCTTGGAAATGGAGTTGCAGTTCTTCCTTGAAGACTATCTCTGAGTTATTTTGTTCCGCTGCTAGATGTTATCTATCGTTTTCTTTTCCGCTGCTATTTTATTGTATCATGTCTCTGATGTATATTGATATCTATTGGATCATCTGTTGTATCAGATATTGTATCAAAGCTGTATATCAATGTATTATTCTTTTATTCCGCTGTGTTGTTTACTTAATGATTGTTATAAGCTCCAGCGAATCGGATGTGAACGGTCGAATCTATGGCATTCGAATACGATTTGAAGTATGGATGTCGATTTTCGAGCGGGCAAAATCCGACTCGTTACATTTGGTATCAGAGCTAAGGGTTGAACTTTAGCTCAGGAGTGTAACACATTAAGTAGCTCATTAGAGATAGGGTGAAGTAAATCCTAGAATGAGCAATCCTTAAGATATTTGTTTGAATGCCTCAGTAAATTCTCTTACTATCTACTGATAGTAAGTATGAGTGCAAGAAGAGAACGAGATTGGGGACAGGGAAATACGACTATAAATGGTCAATACCCTTCAACAGTTGAAATAACTTTCTTCTCAATCTCCTTTGATTCGATTTAAATTCTTTTGATTTCTTCGTACCAGCTACAAGAAGAAGTTTTGGTGTGGTGATGCTCTACGAATCGTTGTAGGGAATTTTCAATTCGTATCTTCATCTGATTTCTTATCAATTTTTGATTTAAACCTTAATGAATTTAAAATTGAAAATTTTAAATAAATTAGAAATTTTAAATTGAGTTAAAAATTGATTAATAGAATATGAAGTATGAAGAATGATTAGAATTGTATCGATAAAATGATTTTGTTTAAAACCAAAATTTGAAATTTTATTATAATTTCTTGTATCTATTGTTGATATTCTGATTTGGTGAGCCAAATGCAGAACTGATATCCAGCTTGATTTGAAAAGATATTTCTTTATCTTTCATCTATCTGTGTTGTTTTCGTGCCTGCGAATTTCGAGGACGAAATTCTTTTAAGGGGGGAAGTTTGTAACGACCCTAGATTTTAATTTAATTTAAATTGATAATTTATCAAATTTTTGAATTAAAATTGTGAAATGTATAGATGGATTGATGCGAGTTTCCCCGATCTCAAATAAAAATGTGTTAAATTACTTGAATTTAAATCTTATATTTATGGTTTGAAAAATAAATATTAAAGTATATACATTGACACAAGTACGAAATGAATAAATAAGTGAATTGTTAATTTATTATTGATGGTTAAAATATATATAATAAATACAAGACAATAAATAAGAAGTAAATAAAATATAAGATATAACAATATAATGTAGATATATATATATATATCTTAATCTCATATTAATAAATCAATGCAAGATAATACAAATGTAGTAGGCTACAAAAGTAATAAAAATAAAATATAAAAATAGAAGTTCACTTATTTTTCATACTTAAGCTATGAATAAAAATAAGAACATTGATATATATAAAACAAAAACAATAAGTATAAAACTAAACTAAAAATAGAAGTAAATTTAAAATGCAAGAATAAAGCAAATACATTTAAGTAAGCAAAATAAAAGTATATATTTTTACATAAATAAACAAATGCATAAGAAAGAAACAAAATAGAATATATTGGTACATATATAAGTTAAAGTTATAACCAATAACAAAACAAAATAGATAAGTTTGTACACTTAAAAACAAAACTAAACAAAATAACAAAACAAAACAAAAGATAAAAACAAAGAATAAGTAACAAATCAAATACAAGAGCTTGTATATTAAATCAAGCAAGTTATGTTATATAAAATAGGAATTTATTTAAGTTATTAAAAGCAAAGTAAAGGAAAAGAAAATACAAGATACATTCAAGTGAACAAACAAAAGAAACAGTACAAGCATATTTACATCTATATTTCATAAGTCAAAGAAAGCAAATTAACAAAGTAAAATAAATAAAATAAAGTACATAATATAATACATTTCAGCCGAGGCAATATGCAGGCAAGCATGGGAACAAGTGTACATAGTATAAACAAAGTACTTAAAAAAAAAAGAAAAAAGAAAATAAAAACACAAACAAAGCAAGCATTCATTAACATTATCTCAGCCGAGATAAAGGGATAAACAGAGTAATATGTACCAGAGAAATTAATGCATTACACCTCTAGCAATAAAAATAATGCAGTCATAACTTTAGTACAGGGAGAGATAACATCACCTGTACAATTTCTACTTTATATCAACAATCCTCATCATTTATCACAACTAAGTAAAATGGAAGCTTCAGCAAATAAAATTTCAAACCTAAATAAAGATTTAAAGAAAAGAAGAAAAACAACTGCAGTTTTCAAATGGAATGCTCTGTTCACTCTGGAAAAATACAGTGAGTAAACTTTTGATCTCTTCAACCATTTTCTGATTTTGTGAATGCCTGAATGATGCTAAAAGCTTTGCATGTGAATGAGTTGTGGTGCTTATGTTTTCTTTGCTTAGGAAATGTTATTTTCTTTTCCTGTTCTCCAATTCTTTTTCTTAGTCCCTGGGTTTTATAAAAGAAAAAAAAAAATTGAAACCATGATAGATTTAATATCTTTCTCATAATTCTCCTCTGGAATTATAGTCTAAACAAGTTGTAGTTTCGTTTTAAACTTGCATTATGTTTTCAGTAATTAATCAAAGCAAGTTTTGTTGTTTTTCTTTTCCACTGGAAACCGTGAAACCATAGATACATTTAAGTATCAGGTTTACAGAGAACAACCCAACAAAGCAAAGAAAAAGATAATTCAAGTTCTTGTTTTATAATCCATATCAGGCCTTAGTTTCAAAACAAGATCAATGTGTTTAAGTATGGGCTATAATTTAAAAATAGTTTCATAATGTATAGAGGTATGTAGAATAGAAGATCAAGATTTTACAGTACAAACTTTAAATATTGGAAATTTCGAATTACACGAATCATTAATTCAAGTATATAACTTGAATCCTTATATCAAATGATGATTTTTAAGATGGGTTTCGTGATTTTTAGTGGGGTAGTTTGGTAGCAGTTTGAAGTTGAACGGAAATGGGTTTTTGGGGGATTTCTGGCGATCAGGGGTACTAGAGGTGCTAGGGTTGTGCGTGGTGGTGGAGGAGCTTACCGGGGTGGCAGGAAGAATATATGGATGGTGAGTAGATCACGGTGGTGGCGTCGGCAATTGGTTGCAGTCTG
The DNA here is from genome assembly GCA_030765085.1 of Allium cepa. Taxonomy (NCBI): domain Eukaryota; kingdom Viridiplantae; phylum Streptophyta; class Magnoliopsida; order Asparagales; family Amaryllidaceae; genus Allium; species Allium cepa. Next base: position 769,340,826 of record CM060937.1, on the reverse strand, counting down.
TAGCCCTAGTTTTGTTGGGGTCGAAGAAATTTGATTCGTTCGTCGTCTACGGTGCATCGAGTTTCACGAGACTGGGGGTGATGGAGGCTGGGGTGTAGATGAGGCGGTGGCCGGAGTTGCACGAACTCCAGTGGTTGAGGTGTCGAACACGAGACGTTGACAGGCTTCGAGTGGGAGTCCTGTGCTTGTTCCAGGTTTTAGCATTAAGCTCGATTTCGATTTTCGTGTGAAGGAGGGAGATTTGGTGGGTTGGAGTGTATGAATGGATGATCGTGGTCGTATAGATGATCGTGGTGATGGTCAGAACGTCGCACGGCGACCGTGCAAGTGCACGGTGCATCTTCTTGTACCTGAAAATGGATTGGGTAGAAGCAGCGTTCCAGTGGGTTTTTGCCCGAAGTGGTACTCGAGTAAATCGAGTAAGTGACTCGAAGCAAAATGATAAAGTACCGGGTAAATTTTTAACACTTAAACAAAAATTTGAAATTTATAAAGTCTCGGGTTGGTTTGAGGAAAGACTCGAAGCAGGGCTCGGGTAGAACGTGGATTTCCTCGGGTTTGACTCGGGTAGGTATAAAAACAGTTTTTGAAACTTTAAACAAAATGCAAGTTTTAAACATTTTTAACTCATTCTTTTAAATAATTGTTTTATTTAAGTATGGGATTGGTTTAAGGTTTAAAAGTAAATTATTTTAATTTAATTAAGTTTTACTTAAAGATTTAATTAAAAGGATTAATTAATTAAAGATTTAATTTATGTGATTGGATAAATTAATGTGATTAATTAAAGATTTATTATTTAATAATTTAAAGGTTAATTAAGTACTGATTACAGATTAATTAACTTGTTAAGAGTTAATTTATTAATAATGAATAATTAAAGGATGACTACTTAAGCATATAATTACTTAATGTAATTGATAAAAGGGTTTTTACTTAATGGAATTAAAGGATAATTACTTAGTGTAATTACATTAAAGGATAATTATTTAATAATTAAAGATCGATTGATTATTAATTAAGATTTATGAATTAATGTTTAAAAAGTTAATTCATTTAAAGGATAATTAATTAATGAAATTAATTTATTAAGGTAAGTAAATTGAGGACAATTAAATAAATTTAAAGGTTAATTAATAAATGAAGGTGACTAAGGAATGATTATTAATCAAAGTAATTAATTTAAAATAATTAATAAAATAGTAAATTAAATGATTAAAGCTTTATTATTTAATAATTAAAGGTTAATTGATTTATTATTAATGGATAATTAATAAATGATTAAAGAATAATTAATCAAAATGATTTGTAAATTATTAATGTTAGTTAACCAGGATTAGTAATTCATAAGAAATAAATTCGATTTAAATTAATCAGATAATTTATTGATCTTACCTATGGATATTTGGATTCTATTGGATGACTTGATTGTTTGATATTCCTGATTTATGATGCTTAGTATATATCCTGATTATGTTGTGATCTGTGATAAATTATCTGTGATGTAATTTACTAGCCGTGGCATATATATTTGTGATCTGTATATAACAGATAAGCGTTATAGTTTATATCGTTTATCAACTATATTCCTGTATTCTGATCTGTGATGATTGAATGATATTGCACTATTGTGTATAACCCCTAGACCACACCATACACACACAATTATGGATTTCACGAGGAAATCGATTAAGTCGCAGATTTTTGAAATAGTTATATTTGAATTTTTAAATTCAAATGTTTTGGAAATGGAATCGGAATAAATGTGAAAAGCTTTTAGAATGAAATTTCAAAATAAAATTTATTATTTTTAAATTACTTGATTAAGTTTTGGAATTTAAATAATTTGATTTAAATTTAAATTCAATACTTGAAATTGAATCCTATGATTTGAAATTAGGGATTAAAGATGTTATATTGGTTATATAAGGATTAAACCATTTTAAAGGTATGGGTTTTGGGAATTTGAATTTAACCCAAAGACTTCAACTCGTATAAATGAATCAGATTCCCAAAATGAAAACTGTTGTTTTCAAATGATAAACACTTTTAGATAAGAACTGAGATTCCAGTTAATTAGGGGAATTTCAAGATTGAATAGAGAAATGATTTTCCTAAGTTATGAATGAATTCTTTTTGAAAGCTATGAATTAAATTTGTTTATTCTTAACAGATTTAAATTGATGATTTGTTTAAATCAAATTGAAATGAAATTGTTTCGAAGGCTATAAGTTAAATCTTTGATTTAAAGATTTAACGAGTTAATCAAATTGAAATGAAAATTTATTTGGAAAATCTGTGAAAGAATCTGTTGTTTAAAAGATTAAAATGTGAAAATTGTTTAAAACCGTTAAAGGTTGTGAAAATGAATCTTTTTGTTTAAAGATTGAAAATGGTAATTTGTTAAGCCATTTGAAGAAAAGTTTTGAATTATTAAGTTGTGACTTAATTGAAATCCCAATATCCATATATTTTAAAAATATTTTCGCTCACTATTCGGTTTAGCCGGGAAAGGACCTTTGTGTCGTATAACCCATTCCGAATAAGTGATTCGACGTTATGGATAGCATTTAAAGACCGGTGATGAAGACCGGGTATTTGCGAAAGCGATAGGATGACCTATCGATTGTCTCTGCACTGGGTAGCTCCTGGTATAGAGATTCCCTAAGTGATGGGAAATCCGATCGGGATTGTGAATATCCGGATTGCAAGGACTTCTTCGAAAGTGCCTTCGGTTCTGTTCGATCCCGGAACAGACTTGTATGGATAGTATGTCTGACATTACAAGTTGAGATATAAAGCCGATTTCTTTCAAATATATTTCTGTTGGTGGCGGAGAATTTATTCTTTTAGCTTAACACCCTTCTCTGAGACGTACGAGCTCAGAGGTTATATGGTTGAAGGTTATCAGCGATATATTCCCAATTTGGTAATGTGACATGCTGAGTGTTGCTGTGAAATGATCATTGTGTTGATTATTTATGATAGGATCATTTGTGTGATCGTCTATCTTGGTGATCATTTCTATGATCATTTGTTGACCCAAAGCATGGCTTTTGTATAAAGTATGTTTTTGTGGACGTGACTTCGTCGAGCCTCACACCCCGGAAATGGTCAAAACAGGAAAGATGCGGCAAGGTTATGAGGGGTAGCTCCCTTTAGGGTATGTGCATTTCCTTCTGGATAGAGGTGGTATCATGGTATGGAGCCCAGATATTTAACCTATGTGGTTACCGCGAATTAATTACTTTGTGGTTATTGGTTATCGGGATCCCGTGAGAAAGGTCGTTTACGATCGGGGAATGGCTTGCTCGTGTCAGTAGTTACCCAGTTAGGGGTAACCCGGCCTTGTGTTGGTAGAGTTCCGGTTTGGTTCTCGGGGATGTCCATCCAGAGGCATTCTCATGTGGCAATGGAAAGTTCCTTGGCCTGACCATTTGTTGGAAATCCAAAGAAACAATACGAGACTTGTACGGTTTTAGTTGTAGAACCTGCCATGGAATGTGGCGGTAACCTGCTATTGAACATGGTAGCTATAGTAGGCATAAGTGCGAAATGTCTATGCTGGCTAAGATTTATACCTTTAATTTCGAAATGAATTTTTCCTACACTATGCACTAGTAATCATACAAAATGTTTCTTTTAAATGCGTATCAAGCATCTTTGACTATCATAAGGAGAAATCTCCTCCGATTCTGCGTTTGCATTGTGTGTGTGTGCGGGAGGCCTTATGGTAGTCTCATTTTTAAAAGCATTGCGAATTGACTTTAAAAATCTTTTGTTGAATGTTTTAAAAGATAAACTGTTTTTGTTGCTCACACCAGTCCCACGACTGATCCGGAGTTTATTGTTTCTTTCCTAAACTCTGGGTGCTCAAAATTTTTTCTACACGAGCAGTCTAGAGTTGGGTTTTTCAGATAGTCAGATGTAGTAGATTATCTGGAGTTAGTTCAGTCTTTGGATCGCACCAGCCTTGCTTATGCTAGGTGAATTGTTATTGGGGGTTCGAGATATTGCTGGATTAGTTCTTGGAAATGGAGTTGCAGTTCTTCCTTGAAGACTATCTCTGAGTTATTTTGTTCCGCTGCTAGATGTTATCTATCGTTTTCTTTTCCGCTGCTATTTTATTGTATCATGTCTCTGATGTATATTGATATCTATTGGATCATCTGTTGTATCAGATATTGTATCAAAGCTGTATATCAATGTATTATTCTTTTATTCCGCTGTGTTGTTTACTTAATGATTGTTATAAGCTCCAGCGAATCGGATGTGAACGGTCGAATCTATGGCATTCGAATACGATTTGAAGTATGGATGTCGATTTTCGAGCGGGCAAAATTCGACTCGTTACATTTGGTATCAGAGCTAAGGGTTGAACTTTAGCTCAGGAGTGTAACACATTAAGTAGCTCATTAGAGATAGGGTGAAGTAAATCCTAGAATGAGCAATCCTTAAGATATCTGTTTGAATGCCTCAGTAAATTCTCTTACTATCTACTGATAGTAAGTATGAGTGCAAGAAGAGAACGAGATAGGGGACAGGGAAATACGACTATAAATGGTCAATACCCTGCAACAGTTGAAATAACTTTCTTCTCAATCTCCTTTGATTCGATTTAAATTCTTTTGATTTCTTCGTACCAGCTACAAGAAGAAGTTTTGGTGTGGTGATGCTCCACGAATCGTTGTAGGGAATTTTCAATTCGTATCTTCATCTGATTTCTTATCAATTTTTGATTTAAACCTTAATGAATTTAAAATTGAAAATTTTAAATAAATTAGAAATTTTAAATTGAGTTAAAAAATTGATTAATAGAATATGAAGTATGAAGAATGATTAGAATTGTATCGATAAAATGATTTTGTTTAAAACCAAAATTTGAAATTTTATTATAATTTCTTGTATCTATTGTTGATATTCTGATTTGGTGAGCCAAATGCAGAACTGATATCCAGCTTGATTTGAAAAGATATTTCTTTATCTTTCATCTATCTGTGTTGTTTTCGTGCCTGCGAATTTCGAGGACGAAATTCTTTTACGGGGGGAAGTTTGTAACGACCCTAGATTTTAATTTAATTTAAATTGATAATTTATCAAATTTTTGAATTAAAATTGTGAAATGTATAGATGGATTGATGCGAGTTTCCCCGATCTCAAATAAAAATGTGTTAAATTACTTGAATTTAAATCTTATATTTATGGTTTGAAAAATAAATATTAAAGTATATATATTGGCACAAGTACGAAATGAATAAATAAGTGAATTGTTAATTTATTATTGATGGTTAAAATATATATAATAAATACAAGACAATAAATAAGAAGTAAATAAAATATAAGATATAACAATATAATGTATATATATATATATATATATATATATCTTAATCTCATATTAATAAATCAATGCAAGATAATACAAATGGAGTAGGCTACAAAAGTAATAAAAATAAAAGATAAAAATAGAAGTTCACTTATTTTTCATACTTAAGCTATGAATAAAAATAAGAACATTGATATATATAAAACAAAAACAATAAGTACAAAACTAAACTAAAAATAGAAGTAAATTTAAAATGCAAGAATAAAGCAAATACATTTAAGTAAGCGAAATAAAAGTATATATTTTTACATAAATAAACAAATGCATAAGAAAGAAACAAAATAGAATATATTGGTACATATATAAGTTAAAATTATAACCAATAACAAAACAAAATAGATAAGTTTGTACACTTAAAAACAAAACTAAACAAAATAACAAAACAAAACAAAAGATAAATACAAAGAATAAGTAACAAATCAAATACAAGAGCTTGTATATTAAATCAAGCAAGTTATGTTATATAAAATAGGAATTTATTTAAGTTATTAAAAGCAAAGTAAAGGAAAAGAAAATACAAGATACATTCAAGTGAACAAACAAAAGAAACAGTACAAGCATATTTACATCTATATTTCATAAGTCAAAGCAAGCAAATTAACAAAGTAAAATAAATAAAATAAAGTACATAATATAATACATTTCAGCCGAGGCAATATGCAGGCAAGCATGGGAACAAGTGTACATAGTATAAACAAAGTACTTAAAAAAAAGAAAAAAAAGAAAAGAAAAACACAAACAAAGCAAGCATTCATTAACATTATCTCAGCCGAGATAAAGGGATAAACAGAGTAATATGTACCAGAGAAATTAATGCATTACACCTCTAGCAATAAAAATAATGCAGCCATAACTTTAGTACAGGGAAGAGATAACATCACCTGTACACTTTCTACTTTATATCAACAATCCTCATCATTTATCACAACTAAGTAAAATGGAAGCTTCAGCAAATAAAATTTCAAACCTAAACAAAGATTTAAAGAAAAGAAGAAAAACAACTGCAGTTTTCAAATGGAATGCTCTGTTCACTCTGGAAACAATACAGTGAGTAAACCTTTGATCTCTTCAACCATTTTCTGATTTTGTGAATGCCTGAATGATGCTAAAAGCTTTGCATGTGAATGAGTTGTGGAACTTATGTTTTCTTTGCTTAGGAAATGTTATTTTCTTTTCCTGTTCTCCTATTCTTTTTCTTAGTCCCTGGGTTTTATAAAAAAAAAAAAAAAAAAATTGAAACCATGATAGATTTAATATCTTTGTCATAATTCTCCTCTGGAATTATAGTCTAAACAAGTTGTATTTTCGTTTTAAACTTGCATTATTTTTTCAGTAATTAATCAAAGCAAGTTTTGTTGTTTTTCTTTTTCACTGGAAACTGTGAAACCATAGATACATTTAAGTATCAGGTTTACAGAGAACAACCCAACAAAGCAAAGAAAAAGATAATTCAAGTTCTTGTTTTATAATCCATATCAGGCCTTAGTTTCAAAACAAGATCGATGTGTTTAAGTATGGGCTATAATTTAAAAATGGTTTCATAATGTATAGAGGTATGTAGAATAGAAGATCAAGATTTTATAGTACAAACTTTAAATATTGGAAATTTCGAATTACACGAATCATTAATTCAAGTGTATAACTTGAATCCTTATATCAAATGATGATTTTTAAGATGGGTTTCGTGATTTTTAGTGGGGTAGTTTGGTAGCAGTTTAAAGTTGAACGGAAATGGGTTTTTGGGGGATTTCTGGCGATCAGGGGTACTAGAGGTGCTAGGGTTGTGCGTGGTGGTGGAGGAGCTTACCGGGGTGGCAGGAAAAATATAGGGATGGTGAGTAGATCACGGTGGTGGCGTCGGCAATTGGTTGAAGTCTGTAGCCCTAGTTTTGTTGGGGTCGAAGAAATTTGATTCGTTCGTCGTCTACGGTGCATCGAGTTGCACGAGACTGGGGGTGATGGAGGCTGGGGTGTAGATGAGGCGGTGGCCGGAGTTGCACGAACTCCAGTGGTTGAGGTGTCGAACACGAGACGTTGACAGGCTTCGAGTGGGAGTCCTGTGCTTGTTCCAGGTTTTAGCATCAAGCTCGATTTCGATTTTCGTGTGAAGGAGGGAGATTTGGTGGGTTGGAGTGTATGAATGGATGATCGTGGTCGTATAGATGATCGTGGTGATGGTCAGAACGTCGCACGGCGACCGTGCAAGTGCACGGTGCATCTTCTTGTACCTGAAAATGGATTGGGTAGAAGCAGCGTTCCAGTGGGTTTTTACCCGAAGTGGTACTCGAGTAAATCGAGTAAGTGACTCGAAGAAAAATGATAAAGTACCGGGTAAATTTTTAACACTTAAACAAAAATTTGAAATTTATAAAGTCTCGGGTTGGTTTGAGGAAAGACTCGAAGCAGGGCTCGGGTAGAACGTGGATTTCCTCGGGTTTGACTCGGGTAGGTATAAAAACAGTTTTTGAAACTTTAAAACAAAATGCAAGTTTTAAACATTTTTAACTCATTCTTTTAAATAATTGTTTTATTTAAGTATGGGATTGGTTTAAGGTTTAAAAGTAAATTATTTTAATTTAATTAAGTTTTACTTAAAGATTTAATTAAAAGGATTAATTAATTAAAGATTTAATTTATGTGATTGGATAAATTAATTTGATTAATTAAAGATTTATTATTTAATAATTTAAAGGTTAATTAAGTACTGATTATAGATTAATTAATTTGTTAAGAGTTAATTTATTAATAATGAATAATTAAAGGATGACTACTTAAGCATATAATTACTTAATGTAATTGATAAAAGGGTTTTTACTTAATGGAATTAAAGGATAATTACTTAGTGTAATTACATTAAAGGATAATTATTTAATAATTAAAGATCGATTGATTATTAATTAAGATTTATGAATTAATGTTTAAAAAGTTAATTCATTTAAAGGATAATTAATTAATGAAATTAATTTATTAAGGTAAGTAAATTGAGGACAATTAAATAAATTTAAAGGTTAATTAATAAATGAAGGTGATTAAGGAATGATTATTAATCAAAGTAATTAATTTAAAATAATTAATAAAATAGTAAATTAAATGATTAAAGCTTTATTATTTAATAATTAAGGGTTGATAATTAAAGTTAATTGATTTATTATTAATGGATAATTAATAAATGATTAAAGAATAATTAATCAAAATGATTTGTAAATTATTAATGTTAGTTTACCAGGATTAGTAATTCATAAGAAATAAATTCGATTTAAGTTAATCAGATAATTTATTGATCTTACCTATGGATATTTGGATTCTATTGGATGACTTGATTGTTTGATATTCCTGATTTATGATGCTTAGTATATATCCTGATTATGTTGTGATCTGTGATAAATTATCTGTGATGTAATTTACTAGCCGTGGCATATATATTTGTGATCTGTATATAACAGATAAGCGTTATAGTTTATATCGTTTATCAACTATATTCCTGTATTCTGATCTGTGATGATTGAATGATATTGCACTATTGTGTATAACCCCTAGACCACACCATACACACACAATTATGGATTTCACGAGGAAATCGATTAAGTCGCAGATTTTTGAAATAGTTGTATTTGAATTTTTAAATTCAAATGTTTTGGAAATGGAATCGGAATAAATGTGAAAAGCTTTTAGAATGAAATTTCAAAATAAAATTTATTATTTTTAAATTACTTGATTAAGTTTTGGAATTTAAATAATTTGATTTAAATTTAAATTCAATACTTGAAATTGAATCCTATGATTTGAAATTAGGGATTAAAGATGTTATATTGGTTATATAAGGATTAAACCATTTTAAAGGTATGGGTTTTGGGAATTTGAATTTAACCCAAGGACTTCAACTCGTATAAATGAATCAGATTCCCAAAATGAAAACTGTTGTTTTCAAATGATAAACACTTTTAGATAAGAACTGAGATTCCAGTTAATTAGGGGAATTTCAAGATTGAATAGAGAAATGATTTTCCTAAGTTATGAATGAATTCTTTTTGAAAGCTATGAATTAAATTTGTTTATTCTTAACAGATTTAAATTGATGATTTGTTTAAATCAAATTGAAATGAAATTGTTTCGAAGGCTATAAGTTAAATCTTTGATTTAAAGATTTAACGAGTTAATCAAATTGAAATGAAAATTTATTTGGAAAATCTGTGAAAGAATCTTTTGTTTAAAAGATTAAAATGTGAAAATTGTTTAAAACCATTAAAGGTTGTGAAAATGAATCTTTTTGTTTAAAGATTGAAAATGGTAATTTGTTAAGCCATTTGAAGAAAAGTTTTGAATTATTAAGTTGTGACTTAATTGAAATCCCAATATCCATATATTTTAAAAATATTTTCGCTCACAATTCGGTTTAGCCGGGAAAGGACCTTTGTGTCGTATAACCCATTCCGAATAAGTGATTCGACGTTATGGATAGCATTTAAAGACCGGTGATGAAGACCGGGTATTTGCGAAAGCGATAGGATGACCTATCGATTGTCTCTGCACTGGGTAGCTCCTGGTATAGAGATTCCCTAAGTGATGGGAAATCCGATCGGGATTGTGAATATCCGGATTGCAAGGACTTCTTTGAAAGTGCCTTCGGTTCTGTTCGATCCCGTAACAGACTTGTATTGATAGTATGTCTGACATTACAAGTTGAGATATAAAGCCGATTTCTTTCAAATATATTTCTGTTGGTGGCGGAGAATTTATTCTTTTAGCTTAACACCCTTCTCTGAGACGTACGAGCTCAGAGGTTATATGGTTGAAGGTTATCAACGATATATTCCCAATTTGGTAATGTGACATGCTGAGTGTTGCTGTGAAATGATCATTGTGTTGATTATTTATGATAGGATCATTTGTGTGATCGTCTATCTTGGTGATCATTTCTATGATCATTTGTTGACCCAAAGCATGGCTTTTGTATAAAGTATGTTTTTGTGGACGTGACTTCGTCGAGCCTCACACCCCGGAAATGGTCAAAACAGGAAAGATGCGGCAAGGTTATGAGGGGTAGCTCCCTTTAGGGTATGTGCATTTCCTTCTGGATAGAGGTGGTGTCATGGTATGGAGCCCAGATATTTAACCTATGTGGTTACCGCGAATTTATTACTTTGTGGTTGTTGGTTATCGGGATCCCGTGAGAAAGGTCGTTTACGATCGGGGAATGGCGTGCTCGTGTCAATAGTTACCCAGTTAGGGGTAACCCGGCCTTGTGTTGGTAGAGTTCCGGTTTGGTTCTCGGGGATGTCCATCCAGAGGCATTCTCATGTGGCAATGGGAAGTTCCTTGGCCTGACCATTTGTTGGAAATCCAAAGAAACAATACGAGACTTGTACGGTTTTAGTTGTAGAACGTGCCATGGAATGTGGCGGTAACCTGCTATTGAACATGGTAGCTATAGTAGGCATAAGTGCGAAATGTCTATGCTGGCTAAGATTTATACCTTTAATTTCGAAATGAATTTTTCCTACACTATGCACTAGTAATAATACAAAATGTTTCTTTTAAATGCGTATCAAGCATCTTTGACTATCATAAGGAGAAATCTCCTCCGATTCTGCGTTTGCATTGTGTGTGTGTGCGGGAGGCCTTATGGTAGTCTCATTTTTAAAAGCATTGCGAATTGACTTTAAAAATCTTTTGTTGAATGTTTTAAAAGATAAACTGTTTTTGTTGCTCACACCAGTCCCACGACTGATCCGGAGTTTATTTTTTCTTTCCTAAACTCTGGGTGCTCAAAATTTTTTCTACACGAGCAGTCTAGAGTTGGGTTTTTCAGATAGTCAGATGTAGTAGATTATCTGGAGTTAGTTCAGTCTTTGGATCGCACCAGCGTTGCTTATGCTAGGTGAATTGTTATTGGGGGTTCGAGATATTGCTGGATTAGTTCTTGGAAATGGAGTTGCAGTTCTTCCTTGAAGACTATCTCTGAGTTATTTTGTTCCGCTGCTAGATGTTATCTATCGTTTTCTTTTCCGCTGCTATTTTATTGTATCATGTCTCTGATGTATATTGATATCTATTGGATCATCTGTTGTATCAGATATTGTATCAAAGCTGTATATCAATGTATTATTCTTTTATTCCGCTGTGTTGTTTACTTAATGATTGTTATAAGCTCCAGCGAATCAGATGTGAACGGTCGAATCTATGGCATTCGAATACGATTTGAAGTATGGATGTCGATTTTCGAGCGGGCAAAATCCGACTCGTTACATATTTTATTCAAAGTTACCAACTTATAAACAATGAAATTCCATTTATAAAGTCATAACTACGCTTTCACTAAGTTACTCCGAACGGCTTTCTAACTTTAAAAGTTAGTTATCAAAACAAGTTATATAAAAAAAAAAATGTAAAACTTGAAAAATTTTCTAACACCCCGATTTACGGAAAATTTCGGCAGAGTCTCCTTTGCGCGGCTCGATCAGAAAAAAAATTGGCAGTATATATGTCAAAAATATACATCTCATCAAGTGATGAGGCATCCCGCAGGGAAAAAAGTGTAAAAGTATGGTATGTAATCCAAGATATGTACCTTATATATTATTAGCGAGCATATACGGCTAATATAGCGCGAAAGCAAGCTCCAAATGTGAAGCAAGTGCAATCCGCACCTACTAAACACTCAACAAACCATGAGAAACATGCGTATATGAAAATAATATCAATATACATCATATAGCAACATAACAACTACATATGCCAACATAGCAAATGCAACAAAGCAACAAATGCAACCATCAATCAACTATCATCCAACTATCATCCAACAAATCCATAATCAATCAATATAAATTCACTTCTCATTTATATATATTCACTTGGTTTTCAATTTTAATCACAGTTGATTCATTAACGTTGGATTTTACTAACATTCATTCTTAATTCAATTAGTTAACATTCACTAATTTATATTTACATTAGTTCACTTCCAATTTGAATCAAATTAAATTCTTTTAAATTCATTTAACTTCCAATTTGATTTCAATGATTTATAGCTTTCAATTTACACCTAATGAATTTTATACAATCAACTAACAATCATATAACAACCAAATCATACACAACATAACCAATTTATTAATTTTACATTCAATTTGGTTTATCTCTTTTATATATATATATATCCTGTTATATAATTTTAAAAGAATCATTTTATATTTGGCATCTTAAATTTCCAATATTAACTTTAATTAAGTTCGTTAGCCGTACATATATCATCCGTGAGCAATATCAATCTAATCGCTTATTCGATCACACAATTTCACTTCCAACTAGTATCGTTCACCCGACTCTCTAGTGCGGACTCAGATTTGGTTCCTTGATGGGAAACTGTTACTCTCCTTACATAGCCATATACTATGATAGAGAATTCCAGAATCAAATTAAAAATCCATATCTAGGGTTTGCCGTCGAAAATCGAGTGAAAAATCCTAACTTGGATCGATATAAATCATCTCGAAATTTTGTGCTCGAATTTGGATCAAATCGTTATGCGAATAAAATAATATACGTACAAAAATAGATTTCTATCCAATTTATCTATACTATATTATTTTATTGACTTCTATTTTTTTCACTTAGTTACTCACAATCCATTGTTCAGTTAGTATATTCATTTCTTTACATAGCATATTCTTTAACATTATCCTTTCTTAAACATCATATCATAGAATTTGCTTACTCAAGTTAATTTGAAACATTCTATATAATTTAATTAAACTCAATTTCTTTTCCCAATTGATTCTTAGCTATACCAAATTCTTTTATTTACATTTACTTCATATTCATAGTTTCAGTTAATACAAATTTATTTGTGGAACATTTTATTAATCATCACTTTAGTTTATAGTCATTCCATAAAAGTCTAACTTCTTATATATGACTTTTCTTAGTTTACGGTTATCTCAAAGTTACAAATTCAAATTTTTCTATGCAATTTATATTTATTTTCTATAACCAATTTACAAAAGATGTTATACAATTCATTTATCTTCTTTCTTAAGTTCACTTACTTGTTCCATTTATCCATTTATCATCTCATGCTATATTTAAGTATATATAAATTTTTTTCACAGCCAAAATTTTCATTTATATACTTTTTAGTTCCTTTTGAGTTTTCCTTACTTGTATACTTCAATTATTTTCAGGTTCTGTTTATTTGTACAACATCTCATTACATATCCAAAACATCATTTCAACTTCTTAATATTTGGTAAGTCATATTATATGTTATTAGAATGCAAATTTGGTATTATACAAATTTATAGAATTTCATTTTACTTAATTAGAATGTTCACAAATTTAATTTGTTTAAATCCTCTTTACCTTTCAACTTTAAAGTTTTCCCAAACAAAAGCTTAGATATCTTAATCCTCTTATTGTATAAATTCTGGTTATTCACATTCCATTCAAATAATTTGAAAATTATTAATTAACAAAACTTAGAAATTTAAATGCCCGGTTCTTTTCTAATCGTTTGAAATAAACATATACACTTGTGTCTTTTTTTTTTTATATATAACAAATCATACCTTTAGAGTTTAAACCAAAACCCATTTACCCAAATAATTTCGAAGAAAAGCAAAGCTTTTTAGAAGTCTCCCCCACTTTGAGACCCAAAAATGAACGTCGATGATGCTACGCAGTCATCACCGAAATTATTTTCCAGCGACAGAAGAGAGGAGTACTTAATTCATTCCTTCTTAAAATCCTTTCAAAATATTTCCCATAAACATTTTCCAACTAATATCACAATATATTTTCTTCAAAGCTTTGAAAACCATTTTAAAACCACCGGGTCTTAATTCAATATTTTCCAATTTAAATCTATTTTAATTTATAAGTCACCTTTATAAAATATTCTTATAGGATTTTCTTTCTTAAAACATTCCACAAGTGTTTTATCATTGTTTATTTTGTAATTCAGCTTATTTATTAAATTACAATATCCAATTAATGATAATAACCAATATTTTCATTCCTAACAACTAGGTAAGCTAGATAAGTCACAATAATTTCTGAAATTTTTTCTTTATATACAAAATATGATTTGAGAAAAATTATTTCATTTACCCAATTTCAAAACAATACTGTTAACGTGAAAATCGGACGCTAACACCCCAGTGTCAATTGAGGTTGGATGAAAGCACCACCCGTGTACACGGGAACTACAAGTAAGTAGAGAAAATACAGAAAAAACAGAAAAGACAACAGTTTTTATAGTGGTTCGGCTTAGAGTAAGCCTACGTCCACTTTAGCTCTCTTTATTACTGAATTTGATTACAACTTTACAACAATCTTCGATTACAACACACTTTAGACCAGTAGATCAAACTTTGATAGAGAATAATCTTCCGAATTCATGTTGAATGATGTAGATTTTCTCTTGGAGATCGTCGTAGTGTCCTTGGTGTTTGGAATACTTGAAGTGTTGAGTGAGTCGAGAATTCTGCAGAGTATCGGTGCTTGAAATGGTTGGCCAAAAGTCCTCTTGCCGTTGGAGCTCCTCTTGTATTTATAGAGAAAAATCTGGGCAAGATTCAATTTCCAAGTCTTAGGTCATGAGCGACCTAAGATAGGTCGTGGTCGTCAGTGACCTAAGAAGCTCAAGTTACTAAACGGTTCTGCACTTGATAGTCTGAGTCATTCGAACATTGTGACAAGTGGTAGGTAGTGGGCGACCTAAGGAGAAGCGGCATAAGTTATCTTGGCTTGCTTAAGATAGGTCGCGAGCGACCTAAGGGAAGTGACACATGCAGGCTGCTTGCTGAGTTGTTAGAATGCTGGAGCTTTATGTCGCTCTGTCTTCAGAAGTTAGGTCGCTGCTCCCCATAGGTCGTAGGTCTTGACAATACTTAAGTCTTTAGGTCGCAGAGCTCCTTTGTGGAGTTAGGTCGCGCAGTCTTTAGGAAATTACGTCGTTAAGTGTTAGGTCGCAAAACCTTTAGCTGTTAGGTCGTTGAACACTTTAGGCCACTAGGTCGCTAAGTGCTTTAAGTTGTTAGGTCGCTAAGTCTTTAGGTCGCAGAGCTACTTTGCGGAGTTAGGTCGTTAGGTCGCAAAGTGTTTAGGTCGTTAGGCCGCGATGTGTTAGGTCGTTAGGTCGCGAAGTAGTGATAGGTCGCTAGGTCGCATTACATTTTAGGTCGCTTCAAAATAGGAGTTAACACTTGCCCCTCGAAGTACCGGTCTATGTCTCGATCTAACTCTGCTAGGTCGTGAACGACCTAAAACATATGCTAACTCGCGTGCCTGTTCGAATTCTCCTTTTTGCCCCATATAAACTGTTTGGTCGTTTCTTCCTCTCTACCTTACTGCTCCGATTTACCACTCTCATTGACGAATTTTCGAACTTCCAAAGGCGAATTCAACCCAGCTAATCACCGATTCATCTTTTCCAACATATTACGTAAGTGAATTCGATCTCCATTCCACCATAATCACTGTTGAATTACGAATCCCCATTTTCCGACCTTAACCCAATTCCTTGTATCGTGCTACATTTTGAATCGTTGCAATTGACTTTCGATCACTGTTTGAGTAGGCACGGAAATGTATTGAATGTACGATGGTTTGGAGATGCTTTGAATCGCTTTTCAAGTGATTCGGTGATGTGTGGAGATGATGAACTTCACGAAGAGGATGATGGATTTCTGTGTAGTTGAAAGCGGGTTATCAGGTCTGGTGAAGTATTGCGTGGAGAGGAAGTTAGCGACCTAGTGAATTTGAGCGACTTAAGACAATTCGCGATCTAAGGACCCATGCGGCCAAAGGAATAGTTTCAACCTACACTAGGTCGCTGAACGACCTAAGATTTGCGCGACCTAAGACTTTGCATGAGCTAAGAGTTACTCGAGCTAAAAACTGCATGACCTAACTTTCTTGCGACATAGGCTTTAGGTCGCGACCGAGCTAACACTAGGATGAGTTTGAAATGCCTTATCCTTTACTTTGCACAGCGCGACCTAAGAAGGTTCCGACCTATGCTAGGTCGCTGGACGACCTAGGACTTGTGAAATCCTGAGACAACTTTGATTGAACTATTTGAACTTTGAACTTATTTGGACTTGAATTTTGTTGTACTTCTCTGCAGATTATCTCTAATGCTAATAACCTGTTAAACACAATATTTGCAAAAAAATGGGACGAATATACTGCCATTGACTGCCCACATCGAATGACAGATTAGTCGACAAAGAATAATCAACTTAAATGAACTGTGTGAACGAAATGCTGCGAACTAAAGAATTCAAGTGAAGTATTAAAGCAAAACTAAAATATCCAATTAAAGCCGATTCGTTTGCATTAACACTACACTTGAATTTTATATTAACAAGTCCTGAAATATCATAATCGACGAATTGTCAACTAACTTAATTTCAGTTATGTTTGCTTTCTGTTTTTGTTAGTTTTGCACAACACTTCACACTTTTTAGGAAACGTGCACCTTCTTATTTGAATGTCTAGTTCCTTGTATAGAATGACTTCTCAACAAGGAGAAACAAAACCGGCTGAAGAGACTTTCCTAATTGCTACTCCATTGGTTAATCCTCCAGAGAGAGTTTAAACCACACTAACATACAAAGTTTTCCGCCAAATGCGCGCTCTGTTTGGCATTGTTGAAGCAGATGCCATTCTTCCTGAGAGAAGCGATACTGCTGATATACCACCTTCTGGTTTTGTAGCAGTTAATCGTCAAATGTGCACGAGTGGAGCTATCCCTCCTTTTAACGACTTTCTTCAACGGCTTCTTCTCCGATTAGCTATCTCCCCCTTCCAGCTGCACCCCAATGGCTATGCTATTCTAATGGGGTTATGTGTGCTATTCGGAAGGATGCTGGATCGCCTTCCGAGTTTTGATGAAGTTTGCTATTTGTGCACATTTGCCAAAAATAAAGATCATCCTTCCATCATTCTTGTGAGAAGCGCTAGGAACCATAAACTAATAATTGGCCTTCCCGAAAGTGCTCACGGTTTTCTAAGCCAATTTTTCTTCGTTCGCTGTCCTCCGGGATTCTATGCTACCTGGAGAGTAGGAAGTAAGAGCATTTATCTTTGTTCCTGATGTTTTTCTCTGAGCTTTTCATAGCCTGAATTGTCAAATGTTAACTTCGCCTTTTACTTTTCAGCGCTTCCTCCTCCTTCTAGGGATTATAGCCATAAACCAACTTTTGAGAGGCTTATGGCCGTGCCAGTTGAAGAGAGAAGCATTCAATTTCTGTTGAAAGACGAATTTTTGCATCAATACTGACTTTTGCATACCTCTCGCTCTACACACCCTCATGAAGTCCCGGACTCCCCAACCCAAGCACTGGATGCCCCAGTTTTAAACGATGCACCTATACCGAAAGAACCTGCCTCTGAGGCTTCTCTAGTGAAGTGCTCACTTCTGTTGATGTCGCGGGGTCATCTGGCAAACTTGCCCCGGTCACTGAAGAAAAAGAGCTTCAGGAATCTCCTCCTCATTCAAAGAAGTCTGGTGACGAAGAAGCTGGGAAAACTAGCCCTGTTAAGCAGAGCAGGGACGACACGTTCGAAGGATTGAGCGACCTCTTTGCCACCTCACAAGAGATCTTTAAAGATGATCCTATCACTACCGGGGTTTCTTCTTCAGTGGTCGAGGCGACTTCTACTCTGCAACAGACTCCGTCGACTCAAGAGTTGACGCTAATTACTACACCCACAACTACTCCACAATTAAAGAGTGGTTTGTAGTTTGCCGCGCGTAGCTTGCACATCACACACATTTAGAATCTTTCAGCACTTTTATGCTTCTGACTCTTTGTACTTTGAAGAATTCTAAAGTTGTGTTTTTCCCAATTTCAGGTTCTTTAATGAAGCGAGGTGGCTCGTATTATGATGACTTCCAGCGATACGGGAGACGCGGCCAGTATGACTATAAGCGCTATCTTCCTGTTCACAGAGAGACTGATGAAGAGAGGGCCGCTCGGAAGGCTCGGGAGAGACGTGCCCATGAAGAACGTTATGGAAGACTGGATGACCGATACGATTCTTCCCACAAAGAGGGTGACTCCCACAAACGCAAATCTCACGATGACAGAGGGAAGAGTCACATAACTGATGACCCAAGTAAACGGGCTAAAGTCAGTGAGCAACCAATGCCTGCAACCTCTGAAAAGATTACCGCTCCTATTCCTTCTCAGTCTCCTGCCCCTTCCCGTACTGATATCCAGGCGATTATTAACAAGCCTTCTTACCAAGTTGGACCGGGTCCAGCCACTCTCCAAAGTCGATTTCCAAATTGGTGTTTAAAAGAAGTTCGCTTTGACCTTGACCTGGTTCCCAGAGATAAAAATGCCATGTTACGGAACCTTGATTCCGTTAGAATTGACATTGAGAGGATGTCAAATTGGCAAAAACTTGTTGATGAGCTCCAAAGGGTGAATCGGGCCAATCTCGAAGCTATGCTGACCATGGAGAATGACAAAACCGAATGGCAAAAGACCCTTAAGCAGCATGATGCAGAAATGAGGAGCATTGCCGATTATAATGAAAAACTTGAAGCGGAAGTTGGGAAACTCAAAGAGGAGCTTGCCACTTCCTCCACTTCTTATTCTAAAAGGGAGAGTGTGCTTCAACAGCAGGTACGGGATGCTCATGCTGTGCAAAGGGATGCCGAGGCCAAGGCTGATGGGCAGGAGCAAATTGTAGAGGGCTACCATACTGATATTACTCAGTTACGAGGGCAAACTAACTTTCAGTTTGCGGAAATTGAAAAATTGAAAGCTCAACTATCTAAAGTCGAAAGAGAGCGAGATGAGGCTATTGCTGGTAGAATTACAGCTGAAGAAGCTCATGAAGCTACCAAAGCTGACATCGGCTCGACATTATTTGAATTTTATCTGCAAAGTGTGTTAGGGCGTGGCAGTCTTGCATTTCTGGGTCCCAAATATGAGGTTACCCTAGCTGAAGTATGGGAAGCCGCGCTTGATATGTTTAAAGGCACCGGGTACACTGAAGGGGAGCTAGAGGCGCACTATTTAGACTTCGAAGCTCGCACAGCTCTTGCTAGAGGGAAGGAGCAACTTGCTAGATCGCGAGTTGAAATGATGGGGGAAGAGCATCAAGAAAAAGAAACAACTTTGACTGCCCTTGTCCCTCCTTCAACTTCATTCGATGTTGACATTGCTGGTTCTAGCTCTCATACACCGATTCCTACTAAAGCTGATACCGGAGCCATAATTACACAAGCCGTAGATGAGCCACAAGAGAGTGCTGAAGCTCTAGACTACGAAGTTGAAGAGATACCACCAACTTCTCCAGGTAACCCTAATAATGCTCATGGGGACAACTTGCTAGTTTCTTACGGATTTGATGAGCTTCTTGATTATTTCTTGAATCTCGACGAGCCGTTGTCTCCTCTTTTTGCGGGAAATACTGACACTTTTAACTTTTCCTTTGTAGAGAAAGCGCCGATCGTCATTCAAACTTCTCCACCTCCAGTTACAGTTCCTCTGCCTCCCCCAATCACTCCTATTCCTCATCTGGGATCACAGGAAGAAATAATAGGTGCCCTTCGGGCCTTGGATGACCCGGCTGCTTCGCAAGAGAAAAAGGACGAAAGACTTCAGGGAGGTGAGATATCTCCGGAGCAGACTCCTTCTGATGACATAACTTTGTCTAAACTTGTTACTCCAGGAAGTGAATCTTCTTCAAAGAGGAAAAAGAAGCGCGGAATATCAAAGAGGAGGAGGAATAGCATCATTGCTACTGAAGAGGAACCGGAAGTTGGACCGGTTGTACCTCCCTCTCCTTCTTCCCTCATGCCTAATGATCGACCCAAAAAGCTAACCATCCGGCCGGGTGGAGGGTCCAAAGGTGGCAAGAAGAAATGAAGATTCCAGTTTTTAGCTTTTTGTTTTTTGCACGTACTGGTTGGGGATTGTGCGGGTACCGGCCCCCGCTTTCTTTATCTCGAAACTTGTATCTGTAAGAAATTGTAATAGAATTGAATAAAATGATCCTTTATTTGTACAAACTTCTTATTTGTATTTGAGAATGCATTTATTATTCACTTTTGTACAAGTTTCTTTGCACGATATTGCAGTGAGCTTGTGGTATATTGTTCGAGCGCAATTTTACCGATGTAGTTATACCATGTTGCCCCTATACCATAAGCTCGTTGCAATATTTTATATCTTGAGGGGACTTGTACTTTTATTTTTTAGAGAATAATTATTCCATACTTGGAGGAATATTATTTCGTTAAAAAACAGAGTACAACTCCCTCCAAATAAGTTTTTACGCTTCATCCTTCGAAGATATCACCTTTTCTTTTGTGCATATACACATTTTACCAAGTGAATTATTCTATGTGGTAAAGCGGGTATTTGAAGGGTACTTTAACTTCTTTTTGAGGAAGAGAATTTTCCAGAATAGGTGGATCGTTCTTCCTTTGAGAGTTAAAGTGCTCCTTTGAAGATGGCTTTTTTTTTTATTATGCCACAGTAAAGGGCTTTTTGATTTTTGCTTCTTTGAAAAGTTGCACCTCTGAGGAGGGCTTTTTCACATTTCAACACCTGGAAGTTTTATTTCAATCTCGGTGAAACGTGTGCCTCCGAAGAGGTCTTTCTGCTTGCTTGTGCCTCGGGGAGGAGGTCTTTTCATTTTTGCCTCTGGGAAGAGGTTTTTATTTTTTCCTGTTCGCTGGGAAGCGGGCCTCCGAAGAGGGCTTTCCACATTTCAACGCTTGGAAGTTTTATTTCAATCTCGGTGAAATGTGTGCCTCTGAGTAGGGTTACTTCCTGGAAGTTTGGAGTTTCTTTCTCTCGGTTGGACGAATTCACGGGAGTGTATCGACCGATCAGTCCGCAACCTTGTATCGAGAAAGATCTCTCTTTTTCTAGTTTGGCCCGCCCAAGGTCTTTGTTTTGGACTCTAAAGAGTAGCTTTGGACTCTGAAGAGTAGCGTTGGACTCCAAGGAGTAGCATTGGACTCTGAAGAGTAGCGTTGGACTCCAAAGAGTAGCATTGGACTCTGAAGAGTCACGTTGGGTCTCCGAAGAGAAGCATTTGGACTCTGAAGAGTACTTTGGACTCTAAAGAGTAGCGTTGGGTCTCCGAAGAGAATCATTTGGACTCTGAAGAGTACTTTGGACTCTAAAGAGTAGCGTTGGGTCTCCGAAGAGAAGCATTTGGACTCTGAAGAGTACTTTGGACTCTAAAGAGTAGCGTTGGCGCTTGTGTCTTTATACCCTGCGCTTCTTAGCAATCCCTCACAATAACTTCAAGTACATGTCCCCTTCTTTCATTTGTTCTTTGCTAGAGAAATGTGCCTTATTGCTGAGTGGATCCATGGGGCGGATGCAAGCTACTCCGCCAGATGTTCGTTTACACAAACGATCGTGGTCGGTTAGCAAAGGCTCAGAATCTTCTTATCAGGAAGGTGCCCTCTTTGGTGGAGTCCTCAATCGTTTGCAAATTGCACTTCTTTCGAAATACTTGAATTCGGAGCATTTGCGACTTGTCACTTGTTTACTCCGTGATTTGTAGGGATCACTTCGCTTTGTGATGTGTTGGATGAGCAAGCTTTATTTTGGTAGCCTGCAATACTAAATCGATATTTTTAGTAATATTTGCATATCGAAATGATACAGGCATTTTAACGGCATTAAAGAATACAAGATTTATCATTGCTCATTACTAATTCACATCAAATTTACAGTGGTTAACAGCACAAGAATTATACATCCATGATCATTTTACAAAGTTAAGCAACGCTATTAAGTAAAATATGGGTGTAAATGAATACTATTCCATGATTTTGTGATTCATATGTTAGTCAATGACCAGCTTCTCGGATTCCTGCTCTGTAGTTCTGTTGCCTGAGCTGGACCGACAAGCAGGACATGGTTGCCCCTGAGTGGACGAGGTTGGGTCAATTCCGTCTTTCTTCACATATTGTTGAAGTTTATTCTGTTTCAGCAATTCTTCAATCACACTCTTTAACTGGCGACATTGATCAGCATCGTGACCAGGTTGATTGTGAAATCGACAGAATTTCCCATTTTGCACTGCGCCTCTCCCCATCTCAGGTGGTTTAGGGTACTTGACAACATCCTTTGTTGCCAAGAAGATCTTTTCCGGTGTATCAGTTAAGGGGGTGAAATCTGAAGGGTGAAAACGTCGAGGTTTTTTCTTATTCCCCTGCATTTTTCCTTCATCACTCTCCCTTTTCTGGTTTCCAGATCCTTTCTTGTTAGAGATGACATCGTCATTCTTGATTTCGGCCACCACTGCTTTTACTGGCATTGAGAGGTTTTCTAGGCGTATGAATTCGTCGGCCTTTTTATAAAACTTCTCGAGTGAGTTTGGTTCCTTCATTTTGAGCCACATCCCGAATTCGCTTGACTTGTCGATGGCCCGCATTAAATATGTTAGGATCATTCATGGCTCCGCGTTGTCTACCTCGGCTAAGGCTATATTAAAACGGTTCAAAAAAGACTTGATGGGTTCTCCGGGTGCTTGTTCTAGACTGGACAGTGACATTATATCTTTTGCCTTTGACGCATACAATCTGAATTGTTCTTTAAACTTCCGGGTTAAATCGGAGAATTGATCTATAGATCGAACTGGTAGCTTGGTGAATCAAAGCAAAGCCACCCCTTCTAAATATACTGGAAAATATTGGCATTTAATCTCATCCGATGCTCGTGCCCCAGTCATATGCCAATCGTATCTATATAGAAATTGGTTAGGGTCACTTGTCCCTCGATAGGCTGGGATGGTAGGAAGTATAAATTTCCTGGGAAATTCCGCCTTTAAAATCCTTTCAGTGAACGGAGTTTTGCTCAGAGCGAATCCCCAATCGTTTTCATCCTCATGCCTCCGCATACTTTCTTTCATGATTGAGCGAACCATCCCTGATAGATACTCCTCGTCGTTTTGAGACTTTGCCTGTAAAAAGTTAGCTGCCCTTTCGAAAGTTTGAAAGGTTGGCTGTGGCCTTGACCCTTCAGCTTGAGAAGGTGCCCTTGCAGCGGTGTTGTCTGGTCTTTGAGGAATATCTTTCTCTTGGGGGCCACGGGCATCTTCAGCATAGATTGCTTCATTATCCCGTCCTTGGTGATTTGACTCAAGCAGGGCGTTTAACCAATCCATAATCAAGGCATTATGGGCATTCTGATCCTCTAATTGTGCATTCTGAGCATTTAACTATTGATTTAATCCCAAAACCACAGCGTCCAATTCCGCTCGCGTAACTCCCACAGTTGGAGTTGTCCGACTCAGAGGAGGAGAAGTGGCGGTGTTCTCTTGAACATCATCAGATCTGGCAGATCTACGTTTCCTTCCGGGAGCCATAATTTCTGTTAGACTTCTGGTCTTAACGGAGATTCTTTCCTCAAAGTTTGGTAAAGCAATGATGTAAATACCCTGAGATCGATGTTCTCAGTGAAAGCACCAAAAATGTTAACGTGAAAATCGGACGCTAACACCCCGGTGTCAATTGAGGTTGGATGAAAGCACCACCCGTGTACACGGGAACTACAAATAAGTAGAGAAAATACAGAAAAAACAGAAAAGACAACAGTTTTTATAGTGGTTCGACTTAGAGTAAGCCTACGTCCACTTTAGCTCTCTTTATTACTGAATTTGATTACAACTTTACAACAATCTTCGATTACAACACACTTTAGACCAGTAGATCAAACTTTGATAGAGAATAATCTTCCGAATTCATGTTGAATGATGTAGATTTTCTCTTGGAGATCATCGTAGTGTCCTTGGTGTTTGGAATACTTGAAGTGTTGAGTGAGTCGAGAATTCTGCAGAGTATCGGTGCTTGAAATGGTTGCCAAAAGTCCTCTTGCCGTTGGAGCTCCTCTTGTATTTATAGAGAAAAATCTGGGCAAGATTCAATTTCCAAGTCTTAGGTCATGAGCGACCTAAGATAGGTCGTGGTCGTCAGTGATCTAAGAAGCTCGAGTTACTAAACGGTTCTGCACTTGATAGTCTGAGTCATTCGAACATTGTGACAAGTGGTAGGTAGTGGGCGACCTAAGGAGAAGCGGCATAAGTTATCTTGGCTTGCTTAAGATAGGTCGCGAGCGACCTAAGGGAAGTGACACATGCAGGCTGCTTGCTGAGTTGTTAGAATGCTGGAGCTTTAGGTCGCTCTGTCTTCAGAAGTTAGGTCGCTGCTCCCCATAGGTCGTAGGTCGTGACAATACTTAAGTCTTTAGGTCGCAGAGCTCCTTTGTGGAGTTAGGTCGCGCAGTCTTTAGGAAATTACGTCGTTAAGTGTTAGGTCACAAAACCTTTAGCTGTTAGGTCGTTGAACACTTTAGGCCACTAGGTCGCTAAGTGCTTTAAGTTGTTAGGTCGCTAAGTCTTTAGGTCGCAGAGCTGCTTTGTGGAGTTAGGTCGTTAGGTCGCGAAGTGTTTAGGTCGTTAGGTCGCGATGTGTTAGGTCGTTAGGTCGCGAAGTAGTGATAGGTCGCTAGGTCGCATTACATTTTAGGTCGCTTCAAAATAGGAGTTAACAAATACTATGTCAAATTCTTCTGTTTAAGTGTTTAGAGATCCCTATTAATGACGTTAATTGCTCGTATTGACCAGAATCCATAAGCCACTCAACAAATCAACCGACACAATATAAAACATTTAATATCACTAACAAATACGCTCTCTCATATATACACACTCAGCGACTCATCATAGGGTATTACTACCCTATTTATAAAGAGTCAGACCCCACAAAGCTAAGGTTATCGCTAAACCAAAGCTCTGATACCAACTGTAACGACCCACCTTTTTGGACAGTTTAAACCGACGATCAAATACACATGCCGGTTCCAAACCATTCAAAAGGGCATATGGTTATTGGGGTAATTAAGAAAAGAAAGGGAAGGAGAAATAAAAGAAATGAAACAACACAGAATCTTGCAGCAGAACGATAAATATAATAGTTAAACAGTTCATGAAGCTGTTTACAATACTTTGATCATTATTTATACAACATTTATCAGAGTTATACATATACAACAGAATAATAAATAATGCAGCAGTCAGCATGATGCAAAGATAATAATAGTAATATAATACCAAATCTTCGTCTCCGTCCTCCAGAATAGATCTTCAATAAGCTGAAATACTCAGGTCTGACCCGAGCGTAATGAAAAGACAAAACACTCAAGTCAGGACTAAAATATCCTTATGAAAGTTAAATCAATCGTAAATAAATATGAGTGTAACGGTGTCAGAGATGTTTACGGGGTTTGACATCTCCTATCCAGTGTCAACGTGCGTGCAATAACTCAAGAGATGTTACGGGATTTTCCATCTCTCAAGGATCCGTTAAACTATCTACTAGGTAGTAATGTACGCTAAGTAGATAATGCCTATCAGTAATATATAGTATCAAAATAGCGTTAAGGCGTTACCATAATCCCCCTTAACACACTTTTATAATGCCATAGTCTATACAGCACCGTAAGCCCCACCGTAAACTGGTGGTTATCAAAGGGTACCCCATAGGTATAACACAAAACATAAGGTAGTGGTCGCGAATAGGATAATCAGTATGACAAGGTACATGAGGTGATACCTAACTAGGATACTAGTAGTTGCGTGATCCGGACTGATGTTGAGCATAGCCAGCAGCTACCCTAACACCGCGAAACAACACTCCCAAATCAAGGGGTGCACCCAAATCGCATCATAAATGTAATAGATATGGTATCGAAGAAGTGTGTCGGCTAGAGATGGCGAACCTCAATGGCCCGGCGCGGCTCCTGTTTTAGTCATGTCAGGGGTCATCCAATATCGTTCTCTTTCTTCAGTCAACACGTTCACCAAACCATCCACTTCATTCTGGATCAACACTCCGCGTATAATAGTTATTAAAGTGGTTTTCGGTATCGACAGAGAGTATGTCCATATCCGATCCCGGTCTCTCTACGTATTGTTACACCGTTGGCTCTTTTACATTTCAAATCGATTCATAATTGATATCAAAATATCATATTCGCTTCAAAAATCAAATCCATTTCAAATATCATCGTATCTATTAAAATGTCAGATTCCGTTTCAAAAATCATTTTTCGTCTCAATATCTTATTTCGATTACAAAATCAATTCGGATTTCAATTTAGGTTGCAACTTCATTTAACCCAATTCGTATTTATATTCAAGATTTAAATATAAACATTTCACCTTATTGACCAGCTTAGAATTTTAGAAAATAGTTTTGAGGAGTTTAAAAGTAGTTTTAAATAATTAAAATAGTTAAAAATACTTAAAATCTTAAAATGGATTTGAAATAGATAAATTAGTTTAAAATAATTTAAATCGGGTTAAGTAGATTTAAAATAGATTAAAATAGTTTAAGTATTCACAATGGTTTATATAACTGAGTAATTTGGAAAACAAAATAAAATAGCTTCAAAACCAAACCATTTCAATTATAACTTCCCAATTCAAAACAATTTCAATTTCCGTTCTACCGATTCAATTTCGATTTCGATTCAATCAACGTCAACTTTGACTTCAAATTTATTCAATTTTATATCCACTTTCAATTAATTCAATTTCAATTTATATCAATTTGGAGCTTGATTTTTCAAAAATATCCATTTATAACGCTTAACAAAATTATCCATCAATATTCAAGTTTAAATCCAAATTTCAAATATGGTTCGATTCCAAGCTCGATTTCAAAATATCATTTTATATCACTTTTACTTAGTAATATTCAAAGCTCGAATTTAGGTTAAATCTTTATACAAATCAATTTTCGAAATTTAATCATATCCTGATTTTTAAATTCCAAAGTCTCCACTTTAGTTATGTAATAATTTCTTTTAACCAAAATTTATTTCAACATTCCAAACTCAATTTTCGATAAATTTGATTTCTATAAATTGATTTCTATTTATAACTTTTAAATCAAATCATTTAAATAAATTTCAAATCGACAATTTTAAAAATTATAAATTTAGCCAATTCGGTGTCCGTATATAGTTTTCTATCCTATGGCCAAGTAATTATTTATTTCAATTAAATGTCAGGGATGAATATATATCACTTAAATCAAATCACGGTTTCATATGTATGCATAACAGGATATATATAAGCAAATAAACATCCAAACATCTAAATATCAACCAATAGCATCCATCGAAATACATCATCCAATAGACGATACAATTCATGGCAATTTCATAGTTATCAATGTCGGGTAATTTAATCGCAATTCAATTTCAATTTCAATTTTAACTGTCAATTTAATTTTCAACGGTTAGTTCAAATGACAACCTATATGACAATTAAATTCTATCAAACAACGACTAATAAAATTCCGATCACTTCATAATATCAAATTTAACTAGCATAATGATATTTAGTACATTGTGAGCGTTATAAAACACTCACCTTGATTTCAATGTAGTTCCAGCGTTTTATTTCGAATAAAATTAAACGTGCGTTTAATTTTACCCAAAATTTCTCTAGCTCCAAATGATTCCAATCCATTTGCCTTGCGTAGTGCTCGATAAAATGATTCCAACGCAAAAAGTTTCGTCGAATTCCGACCTCGTATGGAAGAGATATAGCCTTTTAAAGATATAGGAATTTTAATATAAATAAATTAACAAATTTTCTTTATATTTTTAACTCAACTCATCAGGACCGTGTGATTTCAAACCCCCCCATCAGGCCGCACGCACGCTTCTTCCCCCTAACATGAAAATCGCGTTCGCAGCTACCCATAGCCGCCACCCATCTTGCAATTTTCGCCGCTACTACGACCAACGTGGAGACGATCAGCAACCTCCTTTCGAACGCCCATGACGAGGGCTACCCACGCCTTCAACCAACTGCAGCTCAGCCTCCCCCAATGGCCTAGAAATGCGCGCAAACGGTAGCCATACGCGGCCCAAAAACTTCCCCTACACTGCGCCATAACCCATCAACCCCGTATGGATTTGAAGTTCGTGATATTATCCACAACTTTGTAGTTGGTCATTTTTGATGAAGGTGAGTGGATTGGATAAGATTAAGAGAAGAAGAATCGTGCGTTTCTGGCCTTCAAACCTGGAGATGGCAGCCAGGGTTTTTAAAACCCTAATTTGTTTTTATTTTGCCCAAAATGAATAATTTGAGGCGCTTTTATAGGAAATTCGACGAACACTATTTATCCGACTTTTCCGAAGACCGATTTACGTGCGGTGATCGGCATTTCTAGGGTTTACCCCGTGTTCCGGACACAATGGAACAGGTTTCGAAAGCTTATTCGATCGTCTGTGCGAGTTACGGCAATAAACGATCAATTTTAAATTAAACCGATTAATCAAATTTCCATGCGTTTTAGCTTGCTCCGGGCAAACGGTAAATCCGATTGACACGAAATTTGAAACCTTACAATAATATCACGTTACGGATCCAATGAAACTGGTTTCGTCGAAATCTGAGACTGTTTGAAAAATGGCTATTTTAACCCGTCAAATTAATATTAAAACGATTTCGATGCATTTCGAGCTGCCACGGTCAAACGAAAACTCCGATTGCTACGAAAATTGAAATCCGATAATAACAAACTATTACGGATCCAATGGAACTAGTTTCGTCAAATTCTGAGACTGTTCGAAAATTAGCAATTTTTCAGCTGATAATTAAATATTAAAATATTCAATTTTCACAAATTACTTTTAATTCGATTTTAAAAGTTCTACAACACCGTTCTAACTTTAATATGATAAAATAAAATTTTACAAATCATTTTTAATCATATTAAACCCGTTATTCAATTGTTCAATAAATTCCAAATATTAAATTCTTATTAACTCTATTATAATCCCGATATAACTTACATTCACTTTGGAAACCAATTTGAATCATATTAAATCAAATTTTAATCATTCGCTCTATTTTCATATATTAAATTTCAATATCAAATTAATCATATCAAATTCGAAATTTAATTATTCAAACATTTGTAATATTAAATTTAAACAAATTTGCTTATTCTTAAATCACTATCTTTTGAAATATTCAGAACGAACTTATAAAATTTAACCTTTAAACAAATTCACATCTTAGAACCCTATTTTCATTTTACAGTTATTCAATTATTCAATAAGTTTTAAATATTTAATTTAAACAATTTACCTGTTCAATATTTAATATTTGATTTAAATAGATTTTACTTATCAATCAATTACTCTATTATACCCTATGGATTCAACATTTATTATTACTCCAAACGACTTGCAATTTTTTTCTAACACTAAATCACAAAATCTTATTAAATTAGCTATTTTAATTATCGAAAATTTACGGGTCGTTACACTGACATAAGCTAAACAACCATAAACCTTAAGTTTTGATTAATATGATTTTTCAATTAAACCATAATTCATAAGACAATACATCCTTTTCGTTTTAGAGGAACTCTATTTAAAATATAACTGGCCGATAACATAACATCATCCCATAATGAATTTAGTAAGTTAGAACTAATATGCATTGCATTGACCATTTCTGCCAAAGTTCTATTTTTCCTTTTTGCAATGCCATTTTGTTGTGGAGTATAAGGGGCCGTACATTGGTGAATCAAACCATGGTGTTAATAATGTAAGATGAATCCATTCAAGAATATTCAATGCCCCATCCCGAATGCAACACTTTAATTTAATTTTAAATTTTGTTTCCACTTCTACCTTATAGGTTTCGAATTTATCAAATACATCGTCTTTAGTTTTCACTAGATATACATAAGCATATCTATAATAATCATCAATAAACGTGATATAGTATTTGTTTCCTCTGTACTTTTAAGATCAGGAACGTCGCTATATACTAAGTCCAGCAAACTAATATTCGTTTCAATGGATTTAAAGGATTTCCATTCAAAACATGAACACATATCTTATATTTATCAATAGGTTCAAACTTTCAATCAGAAATTAATCTTAACTTATGCAGGTTCTGGAAACTTTTAATGGATAACAAATATTAATATGTATAGGTAATAAAGGGATTAGCTAAAAGAAAGAGGTGTAAAAGAGAAGTGATGGGGCATGTAGAGGGGGTGAGCCTTTTATTATATAAGAGGGGGCAAGAACAAGGCTAAGAAGCACCATCTTGAAGCCTATACAAGGGGAGACATACCCTTGAATTTATAATTACAAAGTAAAAGAAAGCTCTCTCTAATATCTTCCTCTTTACAAAATTTCTAAAGAAAATAATTTCAAATCAACTCCAAATCAACTTAAAGTTTGCCACAAGCCTTAGGACAACATTACAAAACCTTCAACATGTTACATCTTGAAGGAGTAAAGCCAAACCTCTCTCCCCTCATTGATTGGCCATGTGCATTATTGGGTTAATAATAGCCTTAAGTCAAGTGTAAAACAAGGAGAAGGAAGGAAGCAAAGTGTTTACAAGGTCGATGTAGCATCCCTTTACATTATTCAGCATTTTTAATTAAATATATTAAATAGAATAATGTGTGGAGTGATAAGAAGATTGAGATTTGATAATTAATTGGGTTAGGCCTTAAGATAGTTTTAAAAATATAACATAGAGGAGAATAAATAAAAGGGGAAAATTAAGAATAGATCTTTCTTTTTTCCGTTAATCTCTCCCTTTCCCATTTCATTCGCATTTTCACAACAATCAAATTGCAAAACATAGAGGCTGGCCATAACTTAGAAGGACTAGAAGAAGAAAGCTAAGGAATTTCAAAAGGAAAGCTTGGGAAATTATTCTCCATCAAATCTCAATGCCATTATCCCAATTAAGGTGAATAATAATAATAAACTGTCTCATTTTTATTCTTGTTTTGTTTTGGATTTGATTGGTTTTGATTCGTTGACGATGTTATGATTTTCCAATTAGATTTTTACCATTGTTTGGTTAAATAATGAATTATTAGGATTTTATGAAATTATTATGATAGGTTAATGCTAAAAACCTTAGTTTATGATTTTCAATTTTTTTATTTTTGGGTATGTTGTGTAATACATAATTTTAGGGATGATTTTTTAATTTCATAATTTTTCAAATTAAGGAATATTTTATGAATTTTCTAAGAAAGAAACGACATTCATTTTGGATTTTAATAATTAAAAATAATTAAATACAGATTTTGGTTCGGAAATTTTTATATGTTAAGGAATATGCTAATTCTGTTTTTAGTGAATTTTGGGGATTTTTTCTATGTAATTACAATTTAATATGAATTTAATCGGCCAGGAAAGCTAATAACCATTATTAAATAATTTATATTGACTAAGGGGTGCAAATGAGTTTTTGAATAGGTAGATAGATTGCGGCTGTTATTCTAAAAAGAAATTTGATAAAGATTGTTTTAACCAATAGAAAATCGACAAGGGTAAAGAGTTAGTGAAAAGTAATTGCTTTTAATAGCAATAAAACAGTTTTATGATAATTACGATATTGCCATTTTGCCAATATCAATGCCAAACCCAGCGGCATTAGCATGAACGGATACATAAGATACCAATTATGGCGGTATGGAATGAATCTCTTCAGGTTAAAGTCATATAGGACATTAAATCGATGTCGATATTGTTATCTCGTAACATATCAAAGCAATGCTGACCACCCTTGTTTCTTTATTTTAAAATCTATAACATACGACATTAATACCGCAAGTTCACAAACAATGTCGCATGCTTCCTATTCGATGCCATAACTTGAGGCAGCAATGTCGTAAGTATTAGTTTTGACATTAATTACTTTAGGCGGTGATGCCGCTAATATATAAAATGGTAATGATACCGCGTGTTATTAATTTTGGCATTATTATTAAAGCGGATAGTAGCCTAGTTTTATGATTCAATGTCAACTGTTTAAGACATTGATGTTGGAAGTCATCAAAGTCGACATTACTGTTTTAAAGCACCCGATATCAATGGTTTTATGATATTGATGCGGCATGTCATCAATGTTGGCTTCTATGTATTTTATGTATAAAAGACTATATTTAATAGGTTCAATAACCTTTAAATTTCTATATTATGACAACTTTAATTTTGGCATTATAGCCTTATATTTTTTTTACAAAATCACAATTATTTCTTAAAAGCTTTGATATGAAGGGGTGCGACATCCCTATCGTTCATACTAATGTCGTAAGTTTTCAATAATGAACATATTCTAATGTACTGTGTTATGCCCTATAATGAAGAGGTGCGACGTCCTCATATTAATACCAAAAGTATACATGGCAATATTAAATGGATTATAAATTGGCATGAGAAATTAGTATAATAATGGGCTAATTTTCCTTATTTTAAATATGAACGAAGGGGATTAATCTTAATAAAGATAAATGTTTTCAAGGAATAAATTGTTATTTTCCCAAGTTTTGATATGAATTTACCAAAGAGATTTATTACTTAAGGTTAAGTAATTATAAGATGCTAATTGATTGAACATATTCGAATGATGGATGCTATACATTCTTATTATTATTTGGTAGTTATTTTACATAATTATTACTATCATACTCACATCATCATGACCCATAATCGCGTTTTGAGATATCTAACGGTAGAATAATCCGTTAGGCTGACCCATTAGTGATTATAATTAGAATTAACTCTTGAGTGAGTAGAATTGCATCCATGAGATCACGTAGATTAGAAGTATTAGGTTGCCCAGAACGGATCAAAAGATTGTGATTTGAGATATGGTATTGGAAGGGTCCAATAGGTTTATAGTCATCCCATGAACACTACGGCTTGAGTAATATTATTGGAGATATCCAATAGGTTCATAGTCATTCCATGAAAATTATGATTTGAAAGATGTTACTGGTAGAAACCAATAGATTCTTAGTGATATCGTGAAAACTATGATCAGAAAGTGTTATCGGTAGAAATCAATAGGTTACTAGTGATCCTATGAAAACTATGATAGGAAAGCATTATTGGTAGAAACAAATAGGTTCTTAATCATCTTATGAAAACTATGATTCAAGACATGTAGTCCCTAAGAATTTTGACAGGTTATTGGTCAACCAATGAAAATTAATAGATTCATTATGACCCTAGGAAAACTATATGTTGAGACAGATTGTCAGTTCATTGAGAATAGGTGAACTTAGGGTAGATGTAACCCTAAATTGACAAATGAGTCAGACTTATCCCTTTGCATACTTGCACATGATTATGTTATTATCTTTTAACCATTATGGATGCAAGGGCACAATATATGGTTGATATGTTGATTAAGATACTAGTGAGGGGAAACCCCTTTCTGCTTAGCGGCATGGTCTCACTAGATATCTTTGGTTCGAGATGGTAGATTATTATTTACAGCAGACTTTTTATCTGACCCGAAGTTTTTGATTTTCACCTTAAAATATCGGGTATTCATTTGAGTAGGTTGGGAGTAAAGTTTTCAAGTTTTCTAGTTAAATGAGTAGGCTTCCAAATATATGCATGAGGCAAGCTGGCTATTATTAGGAGTTTTATTTAATCCGCTGCGTAGTTTATCTTGTTTGAATGAATGTCATAACAGAAACTATAACTGTCAAGTAGTAGACTCTGATCAACCAAAGTCTTCATATATCGCTCTTGGAGTATTTTGTAATAATTATTGTGTGATCGAATGGGATTATTAAATGATATGAAATCTTATTTGTGAAATGAAAAGTGAAAACCTGTTATTAAATTTTGTTTGAATACTTTTATATTCATGTGCTTTTTATTATTGGTGTGATTAACATAGCCACATTTTATATAGAAATTAATACTATGGATGACTATAGCATCCGCAACGCTTAGTTCCTAGCCTCAAAATGAGGGATGTTACAAGTTGGCACCGGAGCATAGATTTATGTCAAATTTAAAAGATCAAATGAGTTTTGAAAACATAATCTAATGAATCAGAGAATAAGATTGGGTTATGGGATAACATTATAGTAACGTACTTGTGGTTATATATAAGTTTTGTATTCTCCCTTTTCCTAGACCATTCTTCTGTATCTTATTAAGGCTCGTATGTAGATTACAAGAAAATGAGATATGGAAGCAGGAAATAGAAGAGTGAATCTAAGTGGAGGAAGCACTCCTACCAACGGAAATATTCGACCCAATAAAAGAAGGAACCAAGATCAACAAGAAAATGCTAACTACAATGCAAATGCTAAAATGATGTTGGAACCCCACTAGTAGATATGAGGACTATGTATCGGTTTTTTGTCTACATAATGCAAGTCCAAGCTGCTACTGGTTGGCTAGAGGAAATGTTGCTAATGTGGGAGGAGCTAATCCCATGGTTGTAACGACCCATAAAATTTTAAATGGTTTTATTAAAGTAATTAATTGACTTTTGGAGAAATATTATATAATAAATTCGAAATTAAAAATTTATATTTGGAATACGTATGTTTAAATGTGGAAGATGGTAATTTTCATCTGATTTAATGAAAGTTTATTTCATTGCGAAGTTCTATTAAATTCAAGTCAGTTAATAATTGTTGACATAAAAATATTTTCCAAACCTGAATATTTTTACATAGAAAAATTCTAATCATCTTCTGACTGAGACGTCATTTTTCGTTTTTCCAAATTTGGACTTCTATAGCTCCGTCGATCTTATTTTCCGCTTTTGTTTTTTTATGTTAGATTATATACTTTTTAAATTGAGTAATTAATATTTTTACTTATATACATCAGTTCTTGGTAAATGATGAACGAATCAGATGGATGTAAACAAATCGTATTTTTAATTAAGTAATAAAATTTAAAATTTATCGTGTGTAGATAAGCTTTATAAAATGAACGTTTTTAAATTATACGTTCGTATCCGTTTGATTTATTTAGTTAGCATATAAATAGTACGTAATTAATGAAATACTCTTTAAACATATATTTTACTAAATATAAGTAGTGAATAAATAAAAAAAGTATAAATTTAAATGCGTTTCTTTTATTTTAACGTGGGCATATGGTTGATTTGATTAATGCATCTATAGTGCACATTCTTAATAAATATTTATTACCTTAACTAAATTAATAAATTTATCTGTAGCCTTGCATTCCAAGTAGGAAAGAAATCATTTCCCTAGCTGTTCAATTTCTTTAAATCTACCTTTGATAGGTTACGTCTAAATTTCTACGCTTCCCTTTTTCTTCATTTTTATAATAGGAATAAAATCTCCAAATTCTCGTAGCCGTTTCAAGCAAATTTTTTTCTCTTTAAACGTTCAAAATCCATTTCAAGATTGCTTGAAGTTCACATGTAAACTTTTACATGTTCTTTTTGATTCAATGGCTTTAATTTGGTATAAAAACTCTTTTATTTACTTACCTTTGAAAACAATAATTATTTGCTTGCCACCTTTGCATTGGATTTACTAACTTATCAGCAATCCAATACGTATGGTAACTTCCTTGCCTCTCGGGTATAAACTGATAGGAATATATTTCATAGCCTGATACACAATCAACGCAATCGTGTATAATTAATTTAAATTTATTTCTTGCCTACATTCTCTCACCTTAATCAACGCAATCATGTATAATTCATTTAAATTTATTTCTTGCCTATATTCTCTCACCTCAATCAACGCAATCGTGTATAATTGATTTAAATTTATTTCTTGCCTATATTCTCTCACCTCAATCAACGCAATCGTGTATAATTAATTTAAATTTATTTCTTGCCTATATTCTCTCACCTCAATCAACGCAATCGTGTGTAATTAATTCAAATTTATTTCTTTCTTATATTCTCTCACCTTAATAAACGCAACCCTGATAAATATAAGCCTCGAACACAAATAGTTTTCAATTGCATCTCAACATTTCCTTCATTTCTTCTTGCGTGCGCTCCGAAGGTATGGCCTCCATTTTCTTCTTTTTATTTTATATTTTTATATTTTTTTTTCCATGCTTTGCTTCTCCCCTCTCGAGCATTGAAGCATCAGCACTTCTATGTTTTGCATAAGGTATATTAGTTATATACTTTGTTGTGCTTACAAGTTTTCCATGTTGGTAATATATTATACGTTATATATATGTATGTACCAGTCAAGTGTTGTACGTGTAGTATTTTATAAGGTTTATTTTATATACTATATAGGGTTAATCTATGTTACAGCTATGGTTAACTAGCACAACATTTTGTTTGAGTAAAGTACTGCAGCAGAAATATCTTTATGATTTCATACAGCAGTGTATATTGCTTGGCCAATAAAAAAAATAGGATGACAAATCGAATGCACTCTGTCCAGTTACAACCTGTTAAGTATTCTCAGTCTATTTATATCCACCTATTAACTTCCATGCTCATATATAAAACTTAGCTAAACTTAAAAGTAAACCTGAGAAGACATTGTATGCTTTGCAAACTTGGATTTAATTCAACAGCAAAACCAACAGGGAGAGTTTCAGAGAATTCTACTGCAAATTCTTCAACACATCAATTCTGTTCAACAGTTCTAGGTGAGTAAACATACTTTTCTTGAATTTTGGATATGGAATTTAACTTCTGATGATTGTGCTGCTACATATATTGATAATAAATGGACCTGTATTTATTTATGTACAGGATTGGATGCTTCTGTTCCTGATTTGTTGTTAAACTTCTGAGTAAAAGAAGTAAAGGATGTTAATACTTTTCCGTTTGAATTAATTTAAACCTAAAGATGTAAGTAATTCAAATGGTTATCATAAACAAAGCCTGAGAATATGTTTGCAGTATAACAGTAAGATGAAAACACTGTTTTTCTTCAATTTACAAGTAAAAGAAATCAAAGGCCAAAATTTGAATATTTAAATTTGTAAATTCAATAACATATTTAGATTTCATAAACATAATTATGATTTTTAACATAAAAATCTTGATTTTTAAGCAAAGATCAAAAGAGCAGTTTTAAAATGAAACTAAAATGGGTTTTTGTCAATTTTAGGAGATTGAGTTAATTTTAACTTCTGTAAATTAACAGGAAGCAAGATTGTAAACCATTTGATTCAAGAAAAATGTCGAAATAATTTTCGAATGCAAGGAGTTTGGGTTTGGATTGAAGATAGGGTTTACTGCCTACATTTTCAATGCTTTGTAAAATATTGATTCCGGCATCATAGGTCGATCGAGCTGGTCGTGATTTTTGGTGGAGTTAGGGGGGATGTGAGTGACGTTCTAGTGGAGTTTCATCGCCTCCGGTGATGTATGGTGGCCGCACGAATGATTTGACAGTGGGCGTTGTTGTTGCCATATTCGAGCATCAGATCATTTTTTTGTTTTCAACTTGAATTAGAATCTGAGTTTAGTTTTCGATTCTAGGGGTGATTTGTGGTTTGTGGGGATTGTCGCGAGTCGCCGCAGGGGAGGAGAGCCACCGTGAACGTGCACGGTGGCGAGGTGAGAATCGATGATCAGTGAGTCGTCGCGTGCCGTGATTTTTCGATGATTTCTTCGAGTATGGCTTCGGGCCTTCATGGGTGTAAGCGCGTGATGTTGGTACTGCAGTTTAATTTTACTTATTAAAAAAATGAGAAGAATAATAGAACTGGGGAGAAGAAGATAGTGGGAAAGTGGACGCAAGGAATAGGGAGGAGGCTCGTATGTTTCTCGAAGGAAACGTGGGATTGCCTCGGGTTTTTTTTGAGACCTGCCTAATTAATTTAAGTACTTTGAATAACAAAGTTAATATTATAAGTAGTGTTAGTTAGTGTTAAGTTAATATGTGATTTAAAAGTTTATTAAAGAAAGTTGTAAAGATAGTTAATCAGTTTAAGGTAAGGAAATTTAATTAATAACTTAAAGTAAATTAATAAATGGAAATAAACTAATTAAGTGATTAATTAAGGATTTTTTGATTTGTAAATTGATAATAAATGATTAATTAAAATAATTTGTGATAATTAAATAAGTAATTAAATTTTATTAATTAATAAGCAAGTTATTAATTAATAATCAAGAATCAATTAATTAACTGAGCAATTAAGTAATAATTTATGAATAGAAGTTAACTAATTAAATGATTAATTAAAGATTGGATGATTAATAAATTGATAATTAATGATTAACTAAGTAATTAATTGATCATTAATAAGTTAATTAATCAGTAAATAATTAAGCAGAATAAAGTAGATTATTCTTATGTAATTAATTAAGTTAAGTAAACCAAAACTGTTTGGTATGCATTGATGATTCTGTTTGATTGACTTTGATATCTGTTGATGATTTTTCTACGATATGTTGTGATATATTATGTATATTTGTGATAACTGTATATGATTTATCTGTAATATCCGTTATGTGAATTCTGATATTAAATTGAACTGTTAAGTTAAATAGACAACTTGGCCCTTAAAATGGCGTTTGGATTCCGATGAGACCGGGATCGGAAGAATCAATTTTGATTCTCCGAAAACCACATCGATCCAAATTAAACGATAGGTCGTGACTTATCAAATGGTGATCAAGGTGGTGTTTCAGAATGCAAGGGTTATCGTCGTTAACTCTGAGGGTGATTCCAAAATGAGTGTAACGAGATAATACCTTCGGTTTCGTTCGAACCCGGAACGAACTTGTATGGATTGAATGCTTTCAACACATCGTCAGGCGGGCGATGAGCATTCTAATAATAATTTTCAATAAAGGTAATCGTAGCCTCAAGCCTCATCAACCGAGAATGGCTTAAATAGGGGAGATGCATCAAGGTTAGGTGGGTCATGCCCAAACAGGACAAGATATTCCCCTGTCTAGATGTCCCTTTTTATTTCAGCTGTGTGAGCAGTTGTTGGCCACAACTGCGGGGTTATCTTGTTCGGTACTGTTCAGTAAGGAATGGTTCCGGCCTTGTGTTGTAGGGGGTCGGGAGTGATCCTCGGTACGGTGATCTAGGCCCCGTTCTGTGACGGACGGTACCCCAGTAGCCCTGCCATTGTTGGAAACCCATTTTCCCTACGAGACCCTACAGTTTTGTTTTGTATTACCCACTTTCGTGGCTAGTAGCTGGAATTTAATAGATGTAACAATTTCGGCTATTTTCTATTTACTTAAAAACCCTAGACACTATTATAATATCACAGAATTTCCTATAAAATGTTTTGGTTAGCGTAAGGTAAAAACTTACCCGTATTTATCTGTGGGGAGTCTTACGTGAGACCTTTATTTTCAAATGATTTTCAAAGTTAAGCAATTTTAACCTGTTTACTCATACCAGACCCATGTCTGACCCGGAGTTTATAATTTGTTTTCATAAATTCTTGGGTACTCAAATTTTTATGACTAGCCAAGAGATAGGTATTGGAAGTGTTGATTTTCTGGAGGAGCTATTTTGGGAAGAAGACCAGACGTATGTATCTATATATGTAGTTCCGCTGTGTAGTTAGTCTATGCTGTATTTTGGATGTATGTATGGACATATATGTATATGACAGTCCTGTTATATGATGTTGTATGACTCTGATGTATGTATAACTATGTAATAGTTATGTGATGTATTACATTTTGTTCTATTCCGCTGTGAGATTCTGATGTTGTTGTTCTTTCTTTCTATTCTTTTCTTTTTCTATCCCTTTCTTTCTTAATGATGAAACGTCTTTCTGGGGTTGAGAAAGGCGGGTCATCACAGTTGGTATCAGAGCGCTAGGTAGAGCGAGTACCTAGGCTCTTGTGTATATTTATCTTGAGAGTGCGTATTTGTATTTTCATATAATTATATATATCTATCTAAATTTGTTGAGTTACCTGTTCAGGTGACCAACATGAGTTCAGGAAGAAGAGGCAGAGTTAGGGCCAGTACTTCAACAGATAATGGACGGAGTCAAAATGTTAGTGGGGCTGTCAATCCTGTACCGTCTCAAGTTAGTTTTGCAGCCTTATGCAAGGATTTCAAACATCTTGGAGGCCAACCATTCAAAGGTTCATAGTCAATAATTGAAGTTCAAGACTGGCTACGCTCTTGTGAACGCATTTTCAAGAGCATGAGATTGACTGATGAGCGCAAGAGGCATATGGCATCATGGCAGTTGCAAGGTGGTGCAGAAGCATGGTGGGATTCAACTATTGCAAATATTTCTAAGGATGACATTTATTGGGACAGATTCAAGGAGTTGTTTGAAGAGAAGTTTGTGCCAACGGTAGGGAGAACCCAATTGTATCAGGATTTTCTGTATTTGAAGCAGGGTAGTATGTCTGTTTCGGAGTATGAAACCAGATTCTACGAACTCTCTTGTTATGGACAAGGACTCATCGATACTCCTCTGAAAAAGAATGAGAAAACATGCAAGGATTGAGGCCTGAATTCCATGGGAAATTGACAGTGCTTCTGAAGGGATCTTTTGTGGATTTGATTGATATGGCATTGAGGTATGAAAGTTTGATGAGTAAGCAGCCGGTGGTTCTAGTTGCAGCTTTAGGCGGGAATTTCACTAATTCGAATAAGCGAAAGTTCAATCCTAAATGGAGGAAACCGAATAAGAAGAAACCTGGGAATAACAACGGACCCCGAAAGTGCTACATTTGCCAGCAGGAAGGACATTTGGCAAATAAGTGTCCTAGAAAGGGATTCCAGCAGCAACAGCAACCACATCAGAGTGGCCCAGGATCAGCTATGGTTCAGAAATCATTGTGCTTTAATTGTCATCAGCTAGGACACATGATCAAGAACTGTCCACTTTTACAGAGGGCGCCTAAGAATAAAGTTTTTGCTTTGGAAGCTGGACCATCTTCTTCTTCGATGGGCAAGGAAGTATTAGAAGGTGCTTTACTTTTAGATGGAAAATATATTAGAGTTTTATTTGATTCGGGTGCTTCCTTGAGTTTTATTTCTTTAGACTCTGTTGAAAAGTTTTCTCTTACCCCTAATTCTGTAGACAGTCCTATCTTGGTATCTAATCCTATAGGAGGGGTGACCAAATTAGATACTATATGTAAGGACTTGAAGATCTCTTATCTATCCCACAGCTTTTCTTGTGACCCGTATGTGTTGAATTTTAAGGGATTTGATCTTATTTTGGGAATGGATTGGCTGGATAAGTATAAAGCCGTTTTGAATTGTGATGAGAGAACAGTTTCGTTGGAAACTGATATGGGTAGAATTGCCAGAGTGTCGTGTGATAATTCTGGAATTCACTTGAGCAGTCTTTTGCATGGAATTGAGACTTCTGAAGAGAGTGTTGAAGACATCGATGTGGTACAAGATTTTGCTGATGTTTTTGAAGAAGTGAAGTGTCTTCCACCACATCGAGAAATAGAGTTCCATATTGATTTGATTCCAGGAGCTGTGCCAGTGATTCAGCCCAGTAGGAGAATGGCTCCTAGGGAAAGAGAAGAGTTGATAAAGAAGACGCAAGATCTTTTGGAAAAGGGATTGATTAGACCCAGTTTTTCTTGTTGGGGTTCGGCAGTAGTGTTTGTGACCAAATCGGATGGATCACTGAGGTTCTGTGTGGATTATAGAGAATTGAACAAAGTGACTATCCGTAATAAATATCCTCTTCCTCGTATCGATGATCTTTTTGACCAGTTGCATGGTGCTTCTACCTTTTCTCAATTGGATCTAGCTTCAGGTTTCCACCAGTTGAGGGTAGCTGAAGACAGTATTCCCTTGATTGCATTTAGGGGACCGAATTGTTTCTATGAGTGGTTGGTTATGCCGTTCGGATTAGCCAACGCTCCTGCCTATTTCGTTGACCTCATGAATCGAGTCTTTAGGGATGTGTTGAATAAGTTTGTGCTGGTATTCATTGATGATATCTTGGTCTATTCCAAATCCGAAGAAGAGCACAGGGAACATTTGAGGATTGTATTGGAGACTCTGAGGAAGCATGTGCTGAAGGCGAAATTTTCGAAGTGCCATCTCTGGAAATCGGAAGTTAAATTTTTAGGGCACATTGTTTCTGGTGAAGGCATTTCTGTTGACCCAGCGAAAGTTGAAACTATTTTGGAATGGAAACAGCGAGAGACACCGACGGAGGTTCGTAGTTTTCTAGGATTGGCTGGCTACTACAGGAAATTTATCAGAGATTATTCCAAGATTTCTTCGCATCTGACTAAGCTGACCTGAAAAGGAGCAAAATTCAAATGGACACCTCAGTGTGAAGAAGCTTTTCAGGAATTGAAGCTAAGGCTTACTAGTGCACCAGTACTTGCTATTCCGGATGGGAAAAGCAAATTCGAGGTTTACACTGATGC
Organism: Allium cepa; assembly: GCA_030765085.1. NCBI lineage: Eukaryota > Viridiplantae > Streptophyta > Magnoliopsida > Asparagales > Amaryllidaceae > Allium > Allium cepa. Next base: position 769,298,261 of record CM060937.1, on the reverse strand, counting down.
TTGTATTGTTGGTTTGGGGGCAGTTCTGATGCAGAACGGAAGGGTTATCGCGTATGCTAGTCGACAGTTGAAGCCTCATGAGAAAAACTACGCTACGCACGATCTTGAACTGCTAGCCATTGTTTTTGCTTTGAAGATTTGAAGACATTATCTTTTAGGAGAGAAATTCGAATTGTTCACGGATCACAAACCGTTGAAATATCTATTCTCTCAAAAAGATCTAAATCTGAGACAGCAGCGGTGGGTTGAATTTCTTGCATCCTATGATTTGGATATTCTGTACACTCCGAGAAAAGCAAATGTCGTTGCTGATGCTCTCAGTAGGAATGCAGTTCTATCTCTTCTGGAAGTGGTTCCATCTCTTATTGAAAGGATATCAAGCAAGCAGAAATCTGATAAGATGTTGAGGAGAATCATCAAGAGAGTCAGGAAGGGACAGTGTCCCAATTTTGGAATTGATGACCAAGGAATACTAAAGATCAACGGGAGAATCTGTGTTCCGAATGACAAGGATTTGAAGTAGGAGGTTTTATCAGAGAGTCATCGCTCCAAACTAAATATTCATCCTGGAATCTCGAAGATGTACAAAGACATGAGGAGAGCTTTCTGGTGGCCGAATATGAAGAAGGATGTTGCTAGATTTGTGAACAGTTGTGCCATTTGTCAGCAAGTTAAAGGTGATCAACAGAAATCAGTCGGATTATTGCAACCTCTGGAAATTCCGAATTGGAAATGGGAAATGATCTCGATGGATTTTATTGATGGTTTGCCTAGAACCAGGAAAGGAAATGATGGTATATAGGTTATTGTAGATCGTTTAACTAAGAGTGCCCATTTTATACCAGTTAAGGCAACCCGTACTGCAGTTTCTTTGGCGGAAATTTTCTTGAAGGAGATAGTTCGATTGCATGGTGTTCCCGTCAGCATAGTAAGTGATCGTGATCCTATTTTCACTAGCAAATTTTGGGAAGCTCTGCAATCAGCAATGGGAACAGATTTGAGATTGAGTACAGCCTATCATCCTCAAACAGACGGACAGACGGAGAGGCTTAATCGTATTCTTGAGGATATGCTACGGGCTTGTGTTTTAGATTTTGGAGGATCTTGGGAAGACCATCTTCATCCAGTGGAATTTTCTTATAATAACAGTTATCAAGCAAGTATTAAGATGGCTCCTTATGAAGCTTTATACGGAAGACCGTGTAGATCCCCAGCTTGTTGGATTGAATCGAAAGATCGTCTTGTGCTCGGACCCGATCTTATTCATGAAGCTTCTACGAAGGTGGAGCTTATCAAGAAAAGGATGAAAGCTGCTCAAGATCGTCAGAAGAAATATGCGGATAGAAGAAGAAGGCCATTGGAATTTGAGATCGGAGACTTGGTTTTTGTTAAAGTTTCCTAAATTAAAGGTGCTATAAGATTCGGAAAGACGGGAAAACTTGCTCCGAGATACACTGGACCATTTAGAGTGTTGGAAAGAATTGGAACTGTAGCCTATAGGATTGAATTGCCAAAGCGGATGGCGGGGATTCATAATGTGTTTCATGTATCACATTTGAGGAAATTTGTTCATGATCCCTCATTGGTTGTAGAACCGGTAGTTCAAGAAGATTTGGAAGTGGAACCCAATTTAACTGTGGTCAGAAATCCAGTTCAGATTATGGACCAAGACGAGAAGCAACTTAGGCACAAAGTGGTGAAACTCGTCAAGGTGCAATGGAGTGAGGATCCCAGAGATTGTACCTGGGAAACTCTCGATAGTTTTAGGAATGCTTATCCAGATTTATGTTCGGATAACTAATGATGTTTGTTAGAATAGACTGTTGTTTGTTTGCTATTGTATGAATGATATGTATGTTTGGATTGTTAATATATAAGCTTTGAATTAACTGTTGTTTTAAATTTCGGGGACAAAATTCTTTTAAGGGGAGGAATGTAACAAGCCGGAATTTTTGACAGCATATTTTAATAAATATTAAATCTAGTTTAAATTAAATACAAGCTTTTTTTTTTAAAATGATGAGATCTTTGATAATATACATATAAATACAATGTTAGTTTTTAAAATGATAAGTTTAAAAATTTATAAACATAGAAACATTAAACATAAACATGAAAGTATAAGGCAATATGGATAAAAACATACAAAACTAGTATAAAACCATAATTATAAAAATAAGATGTAGTTAAAAATATAAATATACAAATATAAATTATAATTTGAAATATATAAATACAAATATTTTAGTCAAACAATAATCTTTAAGATTCAATTGTACAACACAACATCCTTAATAAAAATGTTAAGAAAGATCATAGGAACAAGTATATAAATTTCATATAAAATATATTTATGCATAAACTCTATATGCAAATGAATAATGCAAAGAAACAAGACAAGTTGTATATAGTTGTACTTAACAAATATAAAAAAAAAAATCAAAATCAGGCTTCACTAAGAATAATAAACATATGTGTAAATGAGCAAGCTTCTACAATAAGCCAAGTAAATAGATAGCTAAATATACTTACAAAGTCAAGTTGAAAAAACCTGTAAGAAAGGAAGGAAAAACGTATAGTACAAGATGATCAATTACACAAGACAAATTGGATATAAAATTTGTGTACTGTTATACAGTTTTATGCATCAGGAAACAAAAATCTCACTTCAATATAAAACAAAAATCTGCATCTTGTACAAATATATGCTGGCCGAAATTTGATAAGTATTTTTGTACAAATAGCAACTATCAGTAAACATTAAATACATGTTATCATAATTAAGGCATAAGCATTAACTAGCACAACATTTTGTTTGAGTAAAGTACTGCAGCAGAAATATCTTTATGATTTCATACAGCAGTGTATATTGCTTGGCCAATAAAAAAAATAGGATGACAAATCGAATGCACTCTGTCCAGTTACAACCTGTTAAGTATCCTCAATCTATTTATATCCACCTATTAACTTCCATGCTCATATATAAAACTTAGCTAAACTTAAAAGTAAACCTGAGAAGACATTGTATGCTTTGCAAACTTGGATTTAATTCAACAGCAAAACCAACAGGGAGAGTTTCAGAGAATTCTACTGCAAATTCTTCAACACATCAATTCTGTTCAACAGTTCTAGGTGAGTAAACATACTTTTCTTGAATTTTGGATATGGAATTTAACTTCTGATGATTGTGCTGCTACATATATTGATAATAAATGGACCTGTATTTATTTATGTACTGGATTGGATGCTTCTATTCCTGATTTGTTGTCAAACTTTTGAGTAAAAGAAGTAAAGGATGTTAATACTTTTCCATTTGAATTAATTTTAAACCTAAAGATGTAAGTAATTCAAATGGTTATCATAAACAAAGCCTGAAAATATGTTTGCAGTTTAACAGTAAGATGAAAACACTGTTTTTCTTCAATTTACAGGTAAAAGAAATCAAAGGCCAAAATTTGAATATTTAAATTTGTAAATTCAATAACATATTTAGATTTCATAAACATAATTATGATTTTTAACATAAAAATCTTGATTTATAAGCAAAGATCAAAAGAGCAGTTTTAAAATGAAACTAAAATGGGTTTTTGTCAATTTTAGGAGATTGAGTTAATTTTAACTTCTGTAAATTAACAGGAAGCAAGATTGTAAACCATTTGATTCAAGAAAAATGTCGAAATAATTTTCGAATGCAAGGAGTTTGGGTTTGGATTGAAGATAGGGTTTACTGCCTACATTTTCAATGCTTTGTAAAATATTGATTCCGGCATCATAGGTCGATCGAGCTGGTCGTGATTTTTGGTGGAGTTAGGGGGGATGTGAGTGACGTTCTAGTGGAGTTTCATCGCCTCCGGTGATGTATGGTGGCCGCACGAATGATTTGATAGTGGGCGTTTTTGTTGCCATGTTCGAGCATCAGATCGTTTATTTTGTTTTCAACTTGAATTAGAATCTGAGTTTAATTTTCGATTCTAGGGGTGATTTGTGGTTTGTGGGGATTGTCGCGAGTCGCTGCAAGGGAGGCGAGCCACCGTGCACGTGCACGGTGGCGAGGTGAGAATCGATGATCAGTGAGTCGTCGCGTACCGTGATTTTTCGGTGATTTCTTCGAGTATGGCTTCGGGCCTTCATGGGTGTGAGCGCGTGATGTTGGTACTGCAGTTTAATTTTACTTATTAAAAAAAATGAGAAGAAGAATAGAACTGGGGAGAAGAAGATAGTGGGAAAGTGGACGCAAGGAATAGGGAGGAGGCTCGTGTGTTTCTCGAAGGAAACGTGGGATTGCCTCCGGTTTTTTTTTTGAGACCTGCCTAATTAATTTAAGTACTTTGAATAACAAAGTTAATATTATAAGTAGTGTTAGTTAGTGTTAAGTTAATATGTGATTTAAAAGTTTATTAAAGAAAGTTGTAAAGATAGTTAATCAGTTTAAGGTAAGGAAATTTAATTAATTTCTTAAAGTAAATTAATAAATGGAAATAAACTAATTAAGTGATTAATTAAGGATTTTTTGATTTATAAATTGATAATAAATGATTAATTAAAATAACTTGTGATAATTAAATAAGTAATTAAATTTTATTAATTAATAAGCAAGTTATTAATTAATAATCAAGAATCAATTAATTAACTGAGTAATTAAGTAATAATTTATGAATAGAAGTTAACTAATTAAATGATTAATTAAAGATTAGATGATTAATAAATTGATAACTAATGATTAACTAAGTAATTAATTGATCATTAATAAGTTAATTAATCAGTAATTAATTAAGCAGAATAAAGTAGATTATTCTTATGTAATTAATTAAGTTAAGTAAACCAAAACTGTCTGGTATGCGTTGATGATTCTGTTTGATTGACTTGGATATCTGTTGATGATTTTTCTACGATATGTTGTGATATATTATGGATATCTGTGATGTATATGATTTATCTGTTATATATGTTATGTGAATTCTGATATTAAATTGAACTTCAAGTTAAATAGACAACTTGGCCCTTAAAATGGCATTTGGATTCCGATGAGACCTGGATCGGAAGAATCAATTTTGATTCTCCGAAAACCACATCGATCCAAATTAAACGATAGGTCGTGACTTATAAAATGGTGATCTAGATGGTGTTTCAGAATGCAAGGGTTATCGTCGTTAACTCTGAGGGTGATTCCAAAATGAATATAACGAGATAATACCTTCGGTTTCGTTCGAACCCGGAAAGAACTTGTATGGATTGAATGCTTTCAACACATCGTCAGGCGGGAGATGAGTATTCTAAGAATAATGTTCAATAAAGGTAATTGTAGCCTCAAGCCTCATCAACCGGGAATGGCTAAAACAGGGGAGATGCAGCAAGGTTAGGTGGGTCATGCCCAAGCAGGACAAGATATTCCCCTGTCTAGATGTCCCTTTTTATTTCGACTGTGTAAGAAGTTGTTGGCCACAACTGCGGGGTTATCTTGCTCGGGACTGTTCAGTAAGGAATGGTTCCGGCCTTGTGTTGTAGGGGGTCGGGAGTGATCCTCGGTACGGTGATCTAGGCCCCGTACTGTGACGGGCGATACCCCAGTAGCCCTGCCATTGTTGGAAACCCATTTTCCCTACGAGACCCTACGGTTTTGTTTTGTATTACCCACTTTCGTGGCTAGTAGCTGGAATTTAATAGATGTAACAATTTCGGCTATTTTCTATTTACTTAAAAACCCTAGACACTATTATAATATCACAGAATTTCCTATAAAATGTTTTGGTTAGCGTAAGGTAAAAACTTACCCGTATTTATTTGTGGGGAGTCTTACGTGATACCTTTATTTTCAAATGATTTTCAAAGTTAAGCAATTTAAACCTGTTTACTCATACTAGACCCATGTCTGACCCGGAGTTTATATTTTGTTTTCATAAACTCTAGGGTGCTCAAATTTTTATGAGTAGCCAAGTGATAGGTATTGGAAGTGTTGATTTTCTAGAGGAGCTATTTTGGGGAGAAGACCAGACGTATGTATCTATATATGTAGTTCCGCTGTGTAGTTAGTCTATGCTGTATTTGGATGTATGTATGGACATATATGTATATGACAGTCCTGTTATATGATGTTGTATGACTCTGACGTATGTATAACTATGTAATAGTTATGTGATGTATTATATTTTGTTCTATTCCGCTGTGAGATTCTGATGTTGTTGTTCTTTCTTTCTATTCTTTTCTTTTTCTATCCCTTTCTTTCTTAATGATGAAACGTCTTTCTGGGGTTGAGAAAGGCGGGTCGTCGCATCTTACTGATATAGAATTCAATATTTATGAATAAAACCTTTAATATTATAACAGTCTCCATTTAATTGATATTTTAGTATAAATCAATATCTACATATTTTTTTATGTTTAATGCTTATGTGAATTTTAAGCCAAGCTTTTCAAAGACGTATATGTACGTTAGTCTTATATCTTATTTGTTATTATAAAATAATAGTAATATACATATTTTGAAAATATAATTAGATTTTTATTCCTATTCGAATATAACATATATTAGTATGGAAGCTGAGTGTTGTAAAAGCATTAGTGATTGATGTTGCAAAACTAAAAATTTAAATGTACAATTTTCATCTCGATTCTAGTGTGTATATATATATAAAGTATGTTTTGTTTTTACCTCTTTCTATGTTTTGTTTTTTTTTCTCTTTTCTATAGTTATTCGTACATAAATACGTTGTTATATGGTTTGTATATGATAGTTGTTGAGTCGATTTTATAAAACTGTGTTTAAAAGTTTCCATTTTGTTTAACAATAATTGTAATTTTACAAGGTATGTATATAACAGTGGTTTATAAGTTGAAGTAATATATGTATATAAATTTTAGATTTACATACATGACCTGTTTGTATTGTTCAAGTGCATTATCTATTAGTCTTGTTTATATGGATATAAAGGGACAGATTGTACATATTGGTTTCTTTTATAAAATCTGTTGTTTATGTATAAAACTATGTATAAGTAATATTTTTAAATAAATATCTATTTAACCAGTTCGTTTTAATTTTTGTTATAATATAAATAGCTACAGTATAGTTTCCTATACATTATGTTATAGGGATGATGTTATATATATTTGTTTATTTAAATTATTGTTTTAAATCGTTATATATATATTTATTTGTTAAAAATCTAGTGTATGGTGTTTATTTATATCTCAGGTTTTGGTTGTAGAAATGCATAGTTGTAGAGATAGGCAGTTATATTATACATTTCAGAGAATTTGGGTCTATTCGTACAAGTGTTATGATGATTTTTCAGCATATAAATTATATCGATATAAAATATATGTTGATTTTAGTATAAGTGTTCAATTTAAAACAACGATGTTTGATATATATATATATATATATATATATATATATATATAATTTTATTTGTGTTTGAATTAAATATCGATTTGAAAATATACGTTTTAAATTGACTTTTCTGAAAATTATATATGCAATGTATCTTCTTCATTGATCCCGTTTTGATTTGAATTTTCCTATTCCTATTTATCAGCTTATCCATGATTCGTGCCAATCTTGTTCGTTTTGGAAATTCGTTCTTGGATTCATAACCCATTTCAAATCTCTCTAGCCTCGAAAGATGAGCAATCACTCACGATTAACGTTCTTTTATTTATTAAATTTGATTTCAATTGAAACGAAAATTGAAATATGCTGCTGTTAGTTATTTACATTGCTATACATGTTGTTATCTGAAATTGTTCACCGGTGGGATATGACACCATATCCTGTTGATTATAGTATATTTTTGCTAATGATATATGCCTGTTATTCTATTGTATTATTTGTTATCACTCTACAAGTTCCCTGTAGTTTAGAATTCACTATAGGTTGAAATGATACATACACGAACAGACTTTACGATAGGAGAATTTCGTTATGGGTTGAAATGATAAACCCAAGCGATTTTCAATTAAATTGAATTTGGGATTGCGGGTCGAAGTGATATCTACCCGTATATTTAAATTTCGGATTGAAATGATAAAGATTCATATCCCTTGACCATAGCGTAGGAAATTATATACAGACACAGTTGGTCCACACATATATATATATATAAATGTTTTGAAAATAATTTCTATTGATTTGGAAAGAAAAATATTTTTTTTATAAAGACTGATTCTTAGAATATTATATGTATAGAAATGAAAATTTTATGTATAGACCTAATAATAATATTTAATCTAATTGAGATTGGTTTAATACATATAATATGTTTAAGGATTCGTTTAAATTTATATTTCGAAATAGATTTGGTAAAATTTTGAATAAGCTAAAGTTGAGAAGATAAAGTTGAATTAAGTGGAAATGGTATTTAATTAAGAATTGTAACGATCCTGAATTTTGAACAATTTAAAAATGAAAATATTTAATTAATTTTAAATATTTGAGATAATTTTAAATTGAATTCCAATAAAACTATGAAGTTGACGATTAAATTTTTGAATTTAATCTATTTAAAGTTGAATAGAAATTTGAATTTAACTTTGAAGTTTGAAATTGAATATTGAAGTTGTATCTAAAATTCAAACTAATGACTTAGAAGAAAATTAATAAATTTGTAGTTAGTTTCAATAACATTTTTCATTTATTTAAATAAAATAGAACAAGATTTTAAATCAATATAAAATCAATAAATAAATATACATAGTAAAAATTTTAAACAAAAAAATTGGATTTAAAATAAGAAAGAAAAGATATAAAAAAAAATGATAAATAAAATGAATATAAAAAGAAGTATACATTACCTTACCTATCAGCTAAATCCAAGCCGCTTTACACGCCTTCAACCACGTAAACACACGTTCTCTTCTCCTTAAAAACACGACACCCTTTCCCCCAATTCATTCGAACCCTAAACAATTTCAAACCGAAGAAATAAAAATGGCGTCTTCGTTCTTCTTTGCAAAAAGCTAGGGCTTCGCGAATTAATGGCGGCTTCAATTTCGACTTCGACAATTTCGTTCGAGTTCGGTTCTTCTGCTTTGATTCGTCCTCCTGTTCGATTGCTTTGCTTCTGCGATTCAAATTTAGGGCTTTTGTCTCAAATTCTTCTTCGTTTGCGTTGCTCCATTTCAATTCGAGTAAAGGTGAGTTTCTCCTCACGATTAATCTTCATGCAAGTTTTTAGATTTGTTTTGAAGTGAATGCTTGGTTGCATGCTAGGAATTGTGGGTTATGCATTATCAGTTGCCCGGATAAATTAATCTAAACTGTTGAACCAATAAGTACTTGATTGCATGCTTTGTTTTGGTGGTTTGTGGTTTTCAGTTGCTCGGTTAAAAATTGAATTCTAGACTAATAAGAACAGATGACTCACTGCATGTTGGTTGTTCTTTTGCTATGAATTGCTCTGTTAATTTGTTATTTAAACTGATGAGGACAAATACTATTGAATTTAATTTTTTTCAAACTGATAAGAACAGATGTACCAAATTTTTTTGTTTTAAATTGATAAGGATAGGTGTTTTTAAATTGATAAAAAAAAGAAACAGATGCTATAAATTGTTTTAAACTGTAAGAAAAGATTATACCCAGTTTTTAATTTTAAACTAATAAGAACAAATGTTATGTGAAATTTGTTTGTAAAAAAAATTGATAAGAACAGATGCTATATTTATTTTGTTATTAAATTGATAAGTACAGATGCTACTAAATATCTTGCTTGGAAACTGTTTGCAAACAATTGCATTATGAACTTAAACTTGCATGTTTGTCCCATGCCTGGTAACCATTAGACCATTTATTATTTTGCACTTGAGTTAATAATTAGTTTAGAAAAGTGAAAATTAATGAATAATAATAGTTCCTGGGCAAGCTTAAATTGTTCTCTGTCTCTGTTCCTACAATGTGAGTAAACTACAACTTAAAAAGTTTAAGTGATAATTAATCCGTTGCTTGATAAACTTATGAAATAATTAATGCTTGCATGTTGGTGATTTATCTTTGTATATGAATGTGTTGAACATGCATGTTAGTTAAACTGTTTCTCTCTGATATTTTTATGTACAGAGATTTTAAATGAACCAAGTCCAAAACTCCTTATCAAATCACTTAGAAATTTTGATTCTAAACAAGTTAATTAAGCTTAAACATCATCTATGTTTAAATGACAAGTTCAAGTATTTTTATTTTTATTTTTAGTTTGGAAATTTACTGGAACATAGATAATGCAGTAAATCTAAGATATTTGATAAAATCCAATGTTAACTTGTATTGATTGGAATATACAACTTGAATCATCTTCGGAAGTCATGTTTTTTTTTAAATCAAAATAACAATTTTTAGTAAAGTCTTGAATGTGAATTTGGGGGTTCTCTGTAAATTGAATTTCTGGCCATTTCTGTTGATTTGTGTAACTGGGTTGCTTACTGATGCATTGTTGTATTTCATTTGTCTTGGACTTTGGTCTTTGCTGAACTTGTAATCTTTACTGTGTCTTGTTAAATATAGCTGCACTTGTTCATCATGTAGCTTGTTCTCTACATTTACTTCACTAAGTCTGCATAGCATATTTGTGCATTTTAAAAATTCTGACCTTGTCGCCTTTGTTCATTTGCTGGTTAGCTGCATTGATTTGCATTTGTGTACTGGGTCTTTGATTGGTCTGCACTTGCATGTGAACTTGATATTTCAGTCTCTGGCTTTGTATCATGATACACTTGTTATTTACATTTCATATGCTCGCAACTATGTATCATTCTTGAGCTCAAGTTGCTCCCCATTCACTGTTGCATATTGTTCATCAGTCTTCATACCCATTATTGCACGTATTAAGTATTTCATGTCTGATGTGTTTCAGTCTTCATATCCATTGTTGTTTGCATACCTGATATGTTTCAGTCTTCAAGCATGTTGCTGTTTGTAGTGTTTGGTCACTGATGCATTTGTGTACTGTTTCATTAGTTCATATTGAACTGTTTCCTGTCATGTTCACTTGCATACTCGAGTTTGTAATCTGGTCTGGTCTGCACTTGAATTTTTAGTCTGCCTTGATCATCTTGTAACCTGGTGCATCCTGTTGTTGTTGAGTTGATATGGTTTGGATTGGTTGCATTTCATGATTCACCTTGTATTGCATTTACTAGTGGTCTTATCTAGTCTGGTCTGGTCTGTGGTTGCTTTGGAATTTCAGACCTGTAGCCTTTGTGCATTTGCCCACTTTCATTGTTGAGTTGCATCTGCTTGTAATTACTTTGTTGTAGCATGCTGTGTACATGCAGTTTTGTAGGCTTGGAGTCTTTGTTCATTGATGATTTTGTTGGCTAAAAATTTGTTACATGGTCACTCAACCCTTAACTGGTCAGAATTGCATTTAGCTCGACATATGTAGTTTGTATTGAGTCTGTTGCATTTGGTATACATTTTGACCATGCACCTTGTTGCATGCTTGCTGTAGCCTTTCAGTTCCTATGCCTTGTTGTATGCTTGGTGTATCACTGTCCACATTTGCATCTTGGGTTGGTCACTGACCTTCTTGTATTCATGTGCCACTGAGTTTGAGCATTTGTACATATGTACTCACTGTCGTATTTACTTGCATTGTACTTGGGGATTGCATGTTGCTGTTGCATGTTTGTTTGCTACTGTGTCGTCTCTGATGTTGTTTCATTTGTGCACTAATTCAATGCTTAGTGCATTGTGCATCTGTTTTGGACTTGCAGTTTGAATTGCATTGAGTTGAGTCGAGTTTGCAGTGATTTGTCCGATTTGCGCTTGCACACGTGTTGGCGAGGCAGTGCACATGTGTGCAAAGTATACGTGTGTACTGCAGCCACACGGGATTGACAGAGAATAAAAATTTGAAGTTGTTAATATAAAAATCCATAATAGATTTTAAATTGATTTATGTGATTCGTCATCTCTGTCACCATTTTATTCAGTTCATTACAAATTTATTTACTTGAGTTAAGATTAATCCTGACTCGAGTGTTTTGTGTTTTGCAATTAACGCTCGGGTCAGACCGAGTATTTTTACAGCTTGAAGATTTTCAGGCCGCGAAGTTAGAGAGAGGGGATTTCGGCATTCACTAAAGTTTTAAAGAGATTTTTCTTGTATTTAATAAAAGATATATTCCGCTGTATAAAAATTTAATGCATTGTACAAACTCTGTATATAAATGAAAAATTCATTTATGAATAATATTATGATTATTCTGTGATTCTGTGGCTGATTCTGTTTAAACTCTATAAACTGACTAACAATCCGTCATTTTGAACGTTTCTAGTTGGTTTAATTACCGACTAGAGGCGGTCAGAGCGGCGGGTCGTTACAAAAAGTGGTATCAGAGCTTTGGTTTACACAAAGCTCAGTTTATGATGTTTAATATGAATAGTTACTAGAACCACTATAAAGAAAGTGCTTTTCAAATTTAAAGAAGTTTAAAGTTGTTTTCTTTAAAGTAAAAGGTATTTTGAAAATTAGAATTATTTTGAAATTTCCCCTCTCTAAATTTATGTGCGATAGTTTATATTCGGTGAGGTCTCATTAGATTTGAGTTTCAATCGTTCGGAAGCTCATTATCGAATTATTGTGATCTATGAAAAATGAAATATGAGTTAAGTGAACTAGTGAATTAGTGAATTGGTTTAAATTGGTTTAAATCAAATATTTTGAATATTTCGAGTAATAATTGTGAAATAAAATGATATGTTAATTTGGTTATAATCAAACGGATTATTGAACTATAACATGAGAATTTGACTCTGAATTCTTTTGAAATTGATTTCAAACGTTGTGAAGAACGATTTAGTAAATAAATGAATTATAAGTATTTAACTTATAATATGAATTTTTGGGTATATAACTGAGGTATATAAATTGAATTGAATTGAATTAATAAAAGATTTATAAATTGAAGTTTTATAAATAGAAAAGGGATTTATGAAGATTGTTTATAAATTCGAAATCAATTGAATTGATAAGTAAATTGTTATAACTTATTAAAGGAGATATATCCACGATTTTGGACAGTGGGCAATCCTTTAAAAAAAAATAAGTTGTAGAAATGATGAAATTGGTTGACAAAGTATATTCACGATTTTGGACAGTGAATATATTAGTGAATAAAACAGATATGTTTTAGGGAAAAAGATTGAATAATCCAACCTCTGCTAATAAGGATTTCGAATATTGATAGGAAACTTCGAAAACACCTTGTTAATTATAATGGCGAAAACCGAAGCACAAAAAGCAGCACGCCGTGAACGAAGAGAAATTGCTCGTAGAGAAGCAGGAGCGAGACGTGCGGAAATTGAAAGGAGATTCACTGAAAGGCAAGCACCTGGTCCATATGATGAGGTTATTTCCTATCGATGTCATAAAAAGGGACATTATGCCCTTAAGTGCCGAGAGAGGAGAAAGAAAAGGAATGTGGATGACCGGTTCGCTCGTCCGGAGATTGTGTGTTTTAAATGTCAGGAGAGAGGGCATTTTCTTAGTCATTGCCCTAAAGTGAAAAAGAAAAAGTGCGTACTCAATTTACCCGTCGATAGATTGACAATCTGCTACCATTGTCGTCAGTCTGGACATATAGCCAGAAACTGCACCGAAAGACAACAGGGAGAGCAAGCTATAGCCCGACCAGCTAGAGCGAAAAGTGCTAAGGTGATAGATAAAGATGGAAACATCTCATATTATTGCAATAATTGTAAGGAATGGGGACATGTGGATTTTGAATGTGTTAATTCTCCTTTAACACAACATGAAATAGTGTCATCCGATGATGAAAGTTTGGCAAAGATGCATACTATCGGACAAGAAGTCGTTAGTCCTTAATTATTCTGAATCTTAAACCAATCGATATATTTTGTAATACTATCTTTTGTAATCCACAATCTTCTGTGTACGTCTTTTAAAAGTATTAAGCTATGTAAAATTTTGTGCGGAGGAAATATTTTAATGGAATAGCATTTTGGGAAGTGATATTATGAAATGAAATTTAATTGTTGATTTTAACTGTAGGAATCAAACTAATTTTGATGTGAAGTTTATATTTCAAGTTTAGACTAATGTCTAAAATGATTAATGTGGAAATATGAATTTAATGGAACTAAATTGATGAATAATTTACTAAAGAATTAGTTGACTATTTTTGAAATAGAAAGTAAATGCAAAGTTCAAATAGAATTTAAATTTCAAATTTGAAGTTGTCAACACGATAATCTATAATAGGTTTAAACAGATTCAGTGATGAATTTGAATTTAAACGTGCGGAGAATTAAATTAAGTGGAAAACTTAATATTGAAAAGTTGAAATCGGTTTAAAACTGATATTGTGAAAAGTATGAAGAATTCAAACTATTGAATTCAAACTATTGAATTAAGTTGAAGTTGAAAAAGTTAATAGTTTTAAAGATGTTTTAAAATGCATTAACTATCGAATGCATAGATTTCAACATTCAATTGTTGAAATAGGCATTTCGAGAAACAAGGAAATGGTGGACTATAAAACTGTTGTTATAGTAAATGGTTTCCGGAAGGAAATGTTGTTTATAGTATTGGGATTTATATATCTATCTTAAATCCGAATCCCTATACTAGTGATTTTGGGTTGTCGTAACGATGTTTTACGCAACATTCGTTTTAACTCAAATAAATGTGTTTAAAAGAATGATTTCCTTAAAGAATGAAATATATACTTAATTTTGATTCAAGTATATTGAATATTTTCAAAGTGTTGAAAATAAAAGGATTTGTGAATTACTTATTATTGAATAAGTATGGGAATATTTTCCAATATGAAATGAAAGGTTTGAAATTTTATCTTTTAAAGATAAATTGAGAAATGAATATTTGAAATTAGTTTCAAATGGCTAAGTGTGAAAATTATATATCTTGTAAAGATATTATTTTGAGAAATTTGAACGATTAGTTCAACTTGGAAATTTTTCAAAGATTGAATCTTGAGTTAAATTGAGTTTAACTTTGACACCAAAAACAATATAAGTTCAACTTTGAATTTTGGATAGTCGATTGGGATTGTATTTCTAACATTGTGAATTGATGACATAGCATTTGATCTCTATTAAATATATATCTGTGGTGGCGGAGAATTTATTCTTTTAGCTTAACACCCTTCTCTGAGACGTACGAGCTTAGAGGTTATATATCGATAGACATCAATTATGTGTTGAGAATTGACGATGTAACGTGAAATCCAAATCGAATGTGAAGTCGATAATGAATTGGATTGTGAATGTGAATTAGGTTTGAAATAACCTTAAATTTTCAAATCGATTTAGAGGAAAATTTTAAACGTGATGGAAAATTGGAATCCTCTATTTGTTGTGAATGTGAATTGAGTTTTCGTAACTTATATATGTGAATATAATCGAAAACCATCAGTTTAGAAAGTCATTATTATGAAAGTCCTGTGTAAGTTTACATAGGTATGATAAGTACGAAATGTGAAATGAAGTACTATATGTATATGACATATGTTTTCTAAAAACTGAGGATATGGAAATGTACCTTCCATTTATTATATGTGAAAGTGATTGGAACTCGGTGGAGTGTCCATTGTAAATCGTAGCTACGTAGAATTCCATTAGTGGAATGTCCAATGGGACTGATTTGATATCCCCCACGATGGATCATCGTGTTTGGGATTATGTGATTGATGCTGGCGTAATTCGTGGGGCGTGATGCCTACAGTTACAAGCGATTCCACTGAGATAGTGGCGCAACCGCCGAGTAAACTGCGATCTGGAAACCGAAGCGTAATTCGAGGGGCATGATGCCTAAGGCTACGAGCGATTCTACTGAGATAGAAGCGTAACCGCCGTGTGGACCGCGATCTAAGGCGATAACCATGGCGAAATTCAGGAGTGATGAGAAATCTGAGATTACAAGCGATTCTACTGAGATAGTAGCGAAACCGCCGGGTAAACTGTGATCCATGGGGGAACGGACTTTCCATATCCATTTTTAAAAGATTTTTAAAAAGTATTTTCACTGGGAGTTGAAGCAAGTATGTTTAGTACTTGGAAATTTTTAGTCTTGCGCCTGGCCAGCGTATGCCTAAAGTCTGTGAGAACGACGATGAACTTGTTAAACTTTGAGTTATCAAGTATTTTCAAAAACTTTGGATAGAAAATCAATAATCTGAAATTAGAATTACATAATTCTAACTTAATGAACTAAGGAAGAAGATCTTTTTGAATATTTTGAAAGCACACAGCTTTGGATAAGATATATTATGCAAATATTTAACATGAAAGATTTAAAGTTTAAAAAAATCTGAGTTTTGTAAGTCAAAAATTTGATAAAAGACTTTTGTGTCTTGGTTATTGAAATCGATGAACAAAACTAGTGAAATGAAATAAATGGAATGAATCCTATATTTATTTATGAGTTTGAAACTTGGTAAAATTATGTAGGATATAAATATCGGTGAGATTTTAGCAATCGTTTTTCCTAACTTATAATTTCGGGACGAAATTCTTTTAAGTAGGGGAGATTGTAACGATCCTGAATTTTGAACAATTTAAAAATGAAAATATTTAATTAATTTTAAATATTTGAGATAATTTTAAATTGAATTCCAATAAAACTATGAAGTTGACGATTAAATTTTTGAATTTAATCTATTTAAAGTTGAATAGAAATTTGAATTTAACTTTGAAATTTGAAATTGAATATTGAAGTTGTATCTAAAATTCAAACTAATGACTTAGAAGAAAATTAATAAATTTGTAGTTAGTTTCAATAACATTTTTCATTTATTTAAATAAAATAGAATAAGATTTTAAATCAATATAAAATCAATAAATAAATATACATAGTAAAAAATTTAAACAAAAAAATTGGATTTAAAATAAGAAAGAAAAGATATATATAAAAAAAAATGATAAATAAAATGAATATAAAAAGAAGTATACATTACCTTACCTATCAGCTAAATCCAAGCCGCTTTACACGCCTTCAACCACGTAAACACACGTTCTCTTCTCCTTAAAAACACGACACCCTTTCCCCCAATTCATTCGAACCCTAAACAATTTCAAACCGAAGAAATAAAAATGGCGTCTTCGCTCTTCTTTGCAAAAAGCTAGGGCTTCGCGAATTAATGGCGGCTTCAATTTCGACTTCGACAATTTCGTTCGAGTTCGGTTCTTCTGCTTTGATTCGTCCTCCTGTTCGATTGCTTTGCTTCTGCGATTCAAATTTAGGGCTTTTGTCTCAAGTTCTTCTTCGTTTGCGTTGCTCCATTTCAATTCGAGTAAAGGTGAGTTTCTCCTCACGATTAATCTTCATGCAAGTTTTTAGATTTGTTTTGAAGTGAATGCTTGGTTGCATGCTAGGAATTGTGGGTTATGCATTATCAGTTGCCCGGATAAATTAATCTAAACTGTTGAACCAATAAGTACTTGATTGCATGCTTTGTTTTGGTGGTTTGTGGTTTTCAGTTGCTCGGTTAAAAATTGAATTCTAGACTAATAAGAACAGATGACTCACTGCATGTTGGTTGTTGGTTGTTCTTTTGCTATGAATTGCTCTGTTAATTTGTTATTTAAATTGATGAGGACAAATACTATTGAATTTAATTTTTTCAAACTGATAAGAACAGATGTACCAAATTTTTTTGTTTTAAATTGATAAGGATAGGTGTTTTTAAATTGATAAAAAAAAAACAGATGCTATAAATTGTTTTAAACTGTAAGAAAAGATTATACCCAGTTTTTAATTTTAAACTAATAAGAACAAATGTTATGTGAAATTTGTTTGTAAAAAAATTTGATAAGAACAGATGCTATATTTATTTTGTTATTAAATTGATAAGTACAGATGCTACTAAATATCTTGCTTGGAAACTGTTTGCAAACAATTGCATTATGAACTTAAACTTGCATGTTTGTCCCATGCCTGGTAACCATTAGACCATTTATTATTTTGCACTTGAGTTAATAATTAGTTTAGAAAAGTTAAAATTAATGAATAATAATAGTTCCTGGGCAAGCTTAAATTGTTCTCTGTCTCTGTTCCTACAATGTGAGTAAACTACAACTTAAAAAGTTTAAGTGATAATTAATCTGTTGCTTGATAAACTTCTGAAATAATTAATGCTTGCATGTTGGTGATTTATCTTTGTATATGAATGTGTTGAACATGCATGTTAGTTAAACTGTTTCTCTCTGATATTTTTATGTACAGAGATTTTAAATGAACCAAGTCCAAAACTCCTTATCAAATCACTTAGAAATTTTGATTCTAAACAAGTTAATTAAGCTTAAACATCATCTATGTTTAAATGACAAGTTCAAGTATTTTTATTTTTATTTTTAGTTTGGAAATTTACTGGAACATAGATAATGCAGTAAATCTAAGATATTTGATAAAATCCAATGTTAACTTGTATTGATTGGAATATACAACTTGAATCATCTTCGGAAGTCATGATTTTTTTTAAATCAAAATAACAATTTTTAGTAAAGTCTTGAATGTGAATTTGGGCGTTCTCTGTAAATTGAATTTCTGGCCATTTCTGTTGATTTGTGTAACTGGGTTGCTTACTGATGCATTGTTGTATTTCATTTGTCTTGGACTTTGGTCTTTGCTGAACTTGTAATCTTTACTGTGTCTTGTTAAATATAGCTGCACTTGTTCATCATGTAGCTTGTTCTCTACATTTACTTCACTAAGTCTGCATAGCATATTTGTGCATTTTAAAAATTCTGACCTTGTCGCCTTTGTTCATTTGCTGGTTAGCTGCATTGATTTGCATTTGTGTACTGGGTCTTTGATTGGTCTGCACTTGCATGTGAACTTGATATTTCAGTCTCTGGCTTTGTATCATGATACACTTGTTATTTACATTTCATATGCTCGCAACTTTGTATCATTCTTGAGCTCAAGTTGCTCCCCATTCACTGTTGCATATTGTTCATCAGTCTTCATACCCATTATTGCACGTATTAAGTATTTCATGTCTGATGTGTTTCAGTCTTCATATCCATTGTTGTTTGCATACCTGATATGTTTCAGTCTTCAAGCATGTTGCAGTTTGTAGTGTTTGGTCACTGATGCATTTGTGTACTGTTTCATTAGTTCATATTGAACTGTTTCCTGTCATGTTCACTTGCATACTCGAGTTTGTAATCTGGTCTGGTCTGCACTTGAATTTTTAGTCTGCCTTGATCATCTTGTAACCTGGTGCATCCTGTTGTTGTTGAGTTGATATGGTTTGGATTGGTTGCATTTCATGATTCACCTTGTATTGCATTTACTAGTGGTCTTATCTAGTCTGGTCTGGTCTGTGGTTGCTTTGGAATTTCAGACCTGTAGCCTTTGTGCATTTGCCCACTTTCATTGTTGAGTTGCATCTGCTTGTAATTACTTTGCTGTAGCATGCTGTGTACATGCAGTTTTGTAGGCTTGGAGTCTTTGTTCATTGATGATTTTGTTGGCTAAAAATTTGTTACATGGTCACTCAACCCTTAACTGGTCTGAATTGCATTTAGCTCGGCATATGTAGTTTGTATTGAGTCTGTTGCATTTGGTATACATTTTGACCATGCACCTTGTTGCATGCTTGCTGTAGCCTTTCAGTTCCTATGCCTTGTTGTATGCTTGGTGTATCACTGTCCACATTTGTAACTTGGGTTGGTCACTGACCTTCTTGTATTCATGTGCCACTGAGTTTGAGCATTTGTACATATGTGCTCACTGTCGTATTTACTTGCATTGTACTTGGGGATTGCATGTTGCTGCTGCATGTTTGTTTGCTACTGTGTCGTCTCTGATGTTGTTTCATTTGTGCACTAATTCAATGCTTAGTGCATTGTGCATCTGTTTTGGACTTGCAGTTTGAATTGCATTGAGTTGAGTCGAGTTTGCAGTGATTTGTCCGATTTGCGCTTGCACACGTGTTGGCGAGGCAGTGCACATGTGTGCAAAGTATACGTGTGTACTGCAGCCACACGGGATTGACAGAGAATAAAAATTTGAAGTTGTTAATATACAAATCCATAATAGATTTTAAATTGATTTATGTGATTCGTCATCTCTGTCACCATTTTATTCAGTTCATTACAAATTTATTTACTTGAGTTAAGATTAATCCTGACTCGAGTGTTTTGTGTTTTGCAATTAACGCTCGGGTCAGACCGAGTATTTTTACAGCTTGAAGATTTTCAGGCCGCGAAGTTAGAGAGAGGGGATTTCGGCATTCACTAAAGTTTTAAAGAGATTTTTCTTGTATTTAATAAAAGATATATTCCGCTGTATAAAAATTTAATGCATTGTACAAACTCTGTATATAAAAGAAAAATTCATTTATGAATAATATTATGATTATTCTGTGATTCTGTGGCTGATTCTGTTTAACCTCTATAAACTGACTAACAATCCGTCATTTTGAACGTTTCTAGTTGGTTTAATTACCGACTAGAGGCGGTCAGAGCGGCGGGTCGTTACAAGAATTATATTCAATTAAATTGATTTGAAACTATTGAATTCGGGATTTAAGATATGATTTTATAACTTGGTTTTGGTAAAAGGAATTAAATGGATATTTTAAGTTTAAATAAATTTAAGGAAATATTCTGTAAAATGAAATCTAAGGCTATTTAAATGATATTGAACTTGTTAAGTGGATATTTCCTGACTAAATAATAATGGTGAAGCTAAATCTTATGCTTGGTCATGTGTTAAATGGAATGAAATGTATGTAATAAATGAACTTTTGAATGGAATTTCGAAATGTATTTTTGTAATGATGTTTGAAATAATAAATGAATGACATATTTGATTTTTAAATGATACTTAAATTTGAATATTTGGATTTGAATTCAAATAATGATGTGATTATGAAGTTTTGAAAGGATGTAATACTTTAATGATTTTGAAATGGATTGGAAATAATTTGATCTTTATTTTTAATAAAGATCGTGAATGTGGAATGATATTTGATTTTGATTTATTTGATAAGGGATATTTGAAGTTTATATTTATGTGAAAAGATATTTGGTTCAATTGTACTTTAAGTTTATTTAAATAATATTGGATTTATGAAATGAATATTTCAAAACTACATAATAATGAAATTAGATTTGAGATATGAATATATGGAATTATAAAGTTTAGTTTTGAAATGTGGGATATTAAAGTTTGGAAATATATTAAAATTGGATAGTTATTTTGTAGATTAAATCTATATTTGAAATTTATAAGATTTGAAATGTTTGGTTAGAAAACTAAATTGAATTGAAACTAATGGTTTGAATTGAATTAAATTGGAAATTTGAAATTTTGGGTTTAATGGAATAAATTTGTAAAGTGTAAAGGATTAAAGGATGATTTCAAATGTATGATTTCAGAATGTTATGATTTTCAAAGTGTAATGATTTCAAGTATTTTGGTTTGGAAAAAGTTATACTTTGAAAGTATTATGAATTTTTTTTAAAGGTGAATATATGTTTGAAATGGGAATGATAAACTATTTTGATTTGAATATAGTTTTGAAATAAAAATGGTTTTGGTTTTGAAGTATAAACTATTTAGATTGAATAAAGTGTTTTGAAATAAAATGGTTTTGGTTTCGAAGTATAAATATTTTGAAAGGGATAAAATTTTGAAATGAAATGATTTGATTTTTGAAGTATAAACTATTTTGAAATGACCACGGCATTATAATAACGATTAGTTGTTAAAGAGACCGGGATCGGAAGTTGTCATACTCTCTGCCAACTCCGAAAACCACTTTAACAACTGTGTACACGGTGGAGGTTCTAGAATGAAGTAGGATGGTGGTGACGTTCCTGAGGCATATTACATGGACCCAACTCCCGTGAGTTGGCATAAGGTGGCTAAAACAGGAGCGATCTCGAGCCATGTGAGGTCATTCCCTCGATCAGACACATTCCTTCGATACTATACTCTTACTTGTGATTGATTAGATGGCCATCCTCTGATTTTGAAATGGGAGTGTGTTCCGAGGTGGGCGTATGTTGCTGCTGCGTTACAACCAGCCCGTGTGCGTAATTGGTATATCTACCCTGGCATTGCATTGTGTGCCGTGTCACCTACCATACCGAGCCTTTACTACGACTTTGTTTTTATCCCGTAGCCCGTGTGGTATCCTCTGATAGTCACCCGATGTGGAGATGTCATGATATTGGATGGACTGCTGGGACTATTATGTGTGAAGGTTGATATGGGTAGCCCAGAATGCTATTTAAAAGTATGTTTATGTAACAACCCGCATATTTATCGATTGTATATTTAAATATTTTATTTAAATATTTCATCGTTAGTCGGATTTTAGTCCGAAAACCTACTTTTTGCAAATAGTCAAATTAGGGCTCGAGACCACTCCTATTGAGTTCAAAATGACGTTTGCGACCTTTTTGAGTATAAACTTCGATATGTTTGGAGATACTGAAATTTTGCCACTTTTTCACTTAGGGCTTTGGTTTGGGCTGAACCCATTAATCACTTACTAACTCGGTCCCAACCTCCTCTACTCTTGATTACTTCATTCCTCATTTCCTAACACTTCAAGCTAAAGCAAAAATGGGGGAAAGAAGAGGAAATTAAAACTCCAAGCCTTAGTCTTCAGTAGCAAATCCAACTTCTAGCTCCAAATTCAAGAGATCCCATTGGTAAGTCTTCTCTTCATTTTCTCCAACTCCTCCTCTCTTGAATTTCAGAAATTCCTAAACCTAACTTTGGGAATGTTCTTCTTTTAAGCATTTCAAGCTTGTTGAGTTGGAATTGAAGAGTAATTGCTCTTGCCATTGCTCCATAGCTTCTTCTTCATTTGTTTGGGTTCAAAGGTGAGATTTTCATCTCACATCTTAGTCTATAATTATCTTCGATTGTTAGGTATGAATTCCTAACACTTATTCTTGTGCATTTGCTTTTGGTTTGGATTAATTTGGTGAATATTCCAATTTTTAGTGTTTTGAGTTCAATTCTTTAAAAATCCTAGCTTTGATGTTTTGATCATGTTTTTGGTGATGAATCGAAGAGCTAACATAGCCGGGTAGTCGATGGGCGTAAACCCTTAGTGTCATTGCTCGACCGATTGCAATTCGGAAGGGATTGGCATTCATTTGATAGGTGTGGGAGTGCTGGTAACAGGCTCCGGTCGACCGCACTCAGGGTCCGGTCGACCGACCTACTACCCGAGCACTTCCCTGCTTCTGGTTTGGAAGTGCAGGTTACAGGCTCCGGTCGACCGAACTCTGGGTCCGGTCGACCGACCTGCTACCCGAGCACTTCTATCTCTGGTTCGGTCAATTGACTCAGGGAGTCCGGTTGACCGACCTGCTCCTATTTGCCAATTATGCCTATATGGCCTATTTGTTTGAATTTCCAACTTTAATCGATTCGTGTTGTCTCCCTTTTGTTGTTGTCGTTTATTATCGATTTTGATGACATTTTCTTCGGGAATTTTTGGAAATATCCATTTTGATGGATTTGATATCGATTTCTTTGGATTTTATTCACGTCTTCGTATGTGAATTTTTATGATTGATTGTTTCTACAATCACTTCTATGATTTGTCACTTTAAAATATAAAGGTTTTCTATACTAGTAGTAAATATCAAAACTCTTTCTTTAAATGATTTCAACACTATTTTATTACAAAGCTCGTTTTCTCAAACCGATTTCCAATCTATTAGTATATACAAACTTTTACCTCACTCGTATGAGAAATCTAATTAAACGACTTAGTAAAACAAGTGGTATGAAACGCTTGCGTTTAATTCGTCGGTTAATTCTTGGACTTGTCCGATTGAAACTCTTGTGACAATTTTCAAGTGGAGATCTACAATTTGTTCGCAAATATTTAAGTTAAGCTAGTGGTCATAGGACATGATGCTAAACTCATATATTTACTAGCTTATTGTAATTGACACTTCTTGATGATCGATGATGATCATTTTATAGTTTAGACTAGCAATGTGCGATGTCTCTTTGTCCACATGGAGGACTGTACCTCATTTTATTGAGCTTCGTCTCATTTCTTTGTAGGCTAGTGAACCATATACTTTTAATGTGTTTCGACTCATTGGATTTACCGTTTGTACTACATCAATGTCTCGGCTTTTCGATTCATTAGACGTACCGTGTGTACTACGTCGATGTTCCGAATTGTTTTGTGTTTCAATTCATTGGATGTACCGTTTGTACTACATCGATGTCTCGGCTTTTCGATTCATTGGACGTACTGTGTGTACTACGTCGATGTTCCGAATTTTTTTGTGTTTCGATTCATTGGATGTACCGTTTGTACTACATCGATGTCTCGGCTTTTCGATTCATTGGATGTACCGTGTGTACTACGTCGATGTTCGAAATTGTTTTGTGTTTCAATTCATCGGATGTACCGTTTGTACTACATCGATGTCTCGGCTTTTCGATTCATTGGCGTACCGTGTGTACTACGTCCGAATTGTTTTGTGTTTCGATTCATTGGATGTACCGTTTGTACTACATCGATGTCTCGGCTTTTCGATTCATTGGACGTACCGTGTTTACTACGTCGATGTTTCGAATTGTTTTGTGTTTCGATTCATTGGATGTATCATTTGTACTACATCGATGTCTCGGTTTTTCGATTCATTGGACGTACCGTGTGTGCTATGTCGATGTTCCGAATTGTTTGTGATACACGTGTTGGTGAGTTTTCATGCTCCCGCTTGGGATTGGCCATCCTTTTCTTGTGATTTCTAGATTCCTAATTGATGATTTCTGGAATTTATGTTTCTACAACTTTTGCAATTGGCATTGATATGTATGTCATTTTATTGTGGCTTGGTGAATGAAATAAAGAATATGACGTTCTTTTTGATGTTATGAGATTCTTGAGATATTGTATGACTTTTGTGGATTTTCTAATGTCTACTTGTCGCAGTATGACATTTTTGGTTATCATACATCTTTTTTATTATATCTCTTCTTATATCTCATTTTATCTGATAATTATAGCTAGACTGATCCGTTTATTATTTTCTTCTTAAATAATACTCGGGTCAGACTGAGATTTTACAAGTGCTTCTGCTTGACTCCTTATCGGACCACCATTTGATCTTTTGGCTAACTACTTTAGTTTAGTAGTTTTTGTTGTATGCTATTGAGATATAGACTCCTTGATGTATACGTATTCTTTTATCTAGCACTTGTATCTATCCTTTTTGATATTATGGATCTTGCTTGACCACTACTCTAATGTACACTTTCATGTGTTATATTCATATCTATTTCCGCCTTTGTGATATGAATTATCTGTGACTGATTTGTGTCATGTTTAATTCTATATTTGTTTCCGAAGATTATAATAGCCACTGTGTAGTAGCTTTCTGTTTGTATCGGTATGTCGGATTTCCTCTTCAGATGAAAAGTTATATTTTTATCTGGCATATCGGTGCTCGCACAAAGCAATTACATAGATGGTCGCTCCTCAACAGCCTTACTCTCTACGCTAGTTGACGGCATTACCCCGTAGTGTCCTTGTCTAGCGTGGGTATAGAGGTGGGGCGTCACAGCTTGGTACCAGAGCCAAACTTCGGAACAATGTAGAATAATTTAACAAGGATCATCGTCCTAAGTCCATCTTAGGAGTCGTGCTTTAGGATTTAATTCGAGTCTTTGTACCGATTCATCCTATTTTCTTTATGATTCCATATTTTATCTTCAAGATTTCTTGATATTTATTTTGAGAATAACTTTTCTTCTTCTTTCTTTCTTAAAGAAGAGAAATGGTTAGACCTGGCCGTCCCAGCGCCGGTCAATCTAGTGCTACTCCCCAGGATGGAGTATTTATGTCTGCCCAGCAGCTTCTTGATCTAGTAAAGAATGCTCAAGCTGCCGGACCATTCCAGAGCCTACTCATCCTAGATCCGGTTTTGCACGCTTGTGCATAGACTACACCGATTTGGGTGGAAGGCCATTCAAGGGATCCGAGAGTGTTATACAAATTCAAGCTTGGCTCAAATCATGCGATCGTATCTTTTCTCGCATGAATCTTATTGACCTTCATCGAGTCCAAGTGGCTTCTAGCATGCTCCAAGAAAGTGCATTAGACTGGTATGAGCTTTATTTCTGAAATCGTTGAAGCGGATCTCACTTGGGAGTAATTCCGAGAACGATTCGAATTGAAATTTGTGCCTGAGGCTGAAAAAGTAACTTTGGCTTGGCGTTTTATCGACCTTGTTCAAGGTGAATCTTCTGTGACAGATTATGTCGCATCTTTCAAATCTCTCTCTAAGTACGGGGTTGAATATATTAATACCCCATTGAAGAAAAATCAGAGATTTATCTATGGCTTGAATAAGAATCTTAAGAAGCCATTACTGCTGAAACTTAAGGTTTCATTTGATCAGCTTATTGATATCACTCTTCGTCTTGAAGAGGCCGATAGAGAGAGTAATGTTGAAGTTGTGGTTGCCAAATGGAACTTCAACGACAACATGAAGAGGCCTATCAAATTCAAAGGCCCCACTCCCAACAAGAAAGGGAAGCAACAAATTCCGGTAGCAACGACTCCTACCTCTAGTCATGGTCAATGCTACAATTGTGTTTCCACGGACCATTATGCAAGGGAGTGTCCGAAACCCTTCTTTTGTCGTTATTGCAAAAGTTCGGGCCATCTTTTATCTTCGTGCCCTAGGCTTCCAAGCAAGAGAGAGGGAAAGCTGCAAGCCCCTAACAACTCATCTCTTGGTCAAGGCATTTTTCACTCAATCCTTGATGGAATTGTTTTATTTCGTGATCTTCTTATTTGAGTTCTTTTTGATATGGGTTCCATCTCACTAATTTATATCAAAAGAACTTGTTGATTCTTTTTTAAACATTTTTGGGCTTGAAGACTTCTTTGAGGATTGTGAATCCGCATGGATCCGAAACACTAAATTTGTTTCTTTTTATTGATGTCGAAATTATTTTATGTGATTAATCTTTCCGTGCCGATTACTTAGGCTTCGGAATTGATTTTTGTAAGGATTGGCTTAATCGTTGTGAAGCCCATATCCTATTTTTCCGTATGGACTATTTATCTTCGACGTTTTCTATCGGTTAAGCAGATTTCTAATTTTTCCTTGGTGATTTCGATTCTGAATTGATGGCATCATTTTTATTCTTTAAGTCTTCATGATGAGGAAAGTGTTATTGTGGCAACTCGAAAATCCGTACCCCTTGAATCAACACTATTCTACCTCTGTTAACTCAAGTGGCACAGAAATACGAACCATTTGGGTTTTAAGAAGAAGAGATAGAAGAAGAAGAAACTCAACAATATCAGAATCTCACAGTCGCAGCGGAATAAAATATAATAGTAAATATATCAGTTTTATACATCACATCATCAGAGTATCTCATACATCATCAATTACCAATCAGACATACCATACAATCACAACAGCGGAGTGTATATATATGTATAGATAATACGTCTCGGACTCCAGCTCCTTTCCTGCTCCAAAGCATCCTGTCCTGCACATATAATACTTGGTCTCACCCGAGCATTATAATGAAATAACACCCGAGTCAGTCTGGAATACCAGCTGATAATAATGCATCCAAATTGATTATTAAAGTTTCAAAATCCTTTGAAAACAAAAGCATCTCGTAAGACCACGCCACAAATAAACATGTCGGGTTTTTAACTTACGATAGCTAAAACACTTTTTATAGAAATCCTCTGATATTATAATAGGTTCTATTTACAAATACTTATAAAATAGCCGAAATTGTTACATGATTAAATTCCAGCTACTAGCCACAGAGTGGGTAATACAAACAAAACTCGTAAAAGGCAGGTAGGGAGAATGGTTTTCCAACTAATGACTAGGCACTGGGGTGCCACCTGTCACAGTACGGGGCTTAGATCACCATATAGAGGACCACTCCCGATCCCCTGCAACACAAGGCCGGACCCATCCCTTACTGGACAGTTCCGAATAAGATCACCCCGCGGTTGGGATCAGCAACCGCCCACTAAGCCAAAATAAAAGGGACATCTAGACAGGGATGACCTTACTCTCTAGTGGGGGCTGCCCACGAAGCCTTGCTGCATATCCCCTGATTTTTAGTCATTCCCATTTGATGAGGCTTGAGGCTAAGCGTTACCTTTTTAAACGTTTCACTTGGAATGCCCATCGTCCACTTGACGACGTTTCGAAAGCATTCATCCATACAAGTACGTCTCGGTTTCGAACGGAACCGAAGGAACTATTCCTACTACATCCATTTTGGAAATATCCTCAGGATTAGTAGCGACTACCCTTGCAATTCACCGCTACATCTTTGAATCCAAACACGTTTTGCCCACGAAACGTACAAACAGGATCGAAGTGGTTTTCGAGAAATAAATCTCGATCCCGGTCTCTTCGAAACGATCAACGCATTTGTCCAATATTGATAGTCGGTGATTTAACTATCAATTCATACACACAACATCCATCACACAATAAATAATTTCCCACATTATTTATTTTGCTCAAATATCTTTATAAGATATACTTTCAAATTTCCAAAACTCATTTGAGAATAATTTCCCAAAGTTCTTCCTTTATAAGGTAAATAGTTTATCATTAATTCCCATTGGGAATAACGAAGTTCAAAACATTTAGATTTAAAACAGTTAAAACCTTTCATACTGAAATATACTTTAAAATATGTAAATTTACTTCTAGTTATTTACTCAAAATATAAGTTCAAAATATGTGAAGTAAAACTATTTAATAAGACATAAACTTGATTTTACATAAAGGTTTAGTTAAACTAAATTTAAAAGTAGATTTTAAGAGGATTAATAATAATTTCTAATAACTTTATTCAAAATTAGCCTTTAAATAAATTCATTTGTAAAAATAACTTCTAATGTATTCATAAATAATTACTATTGCCAATTTCTAATTAATTACTTTAAAATAATAATTTCAAAAAAAATACTCTTTTAAATCAAGTTTAAACTTTAACTTATTCTTAAATAAAATATGTTAAAACATGAACTTGGTTCCCAGGGAAAACACACTTCCATTTCACCATCCCAAAGAACTTTTCTTATAAATTCAGCCGATTTGTTACCATTCAAATTCATGTTTAAATAACATAAATTTCTCTTCCATATTTCAAAAATAACTTCTTTCGAAGCCCAAACATAGTTTTCCATTCTTGGAAATTCACTTTCAAAGTTCGGGTTTAAAAATCTTTTAAAATAAACTTTTGAGAATTTATTAAAGGAAAATAATACCTATGAATTACTACAATAAAATTCCATTGGTGAAAAATGCATTTCAAAGTATTTTATTTACATTTAAAACTGTTAATTTATACTCGGAAAGCCTCTTTAAAATATTTTATTAATTTTTCAGGAAAACATCATCAAATAACCCCATCGTTATTTGTAACCAATTATAATTTCTATAGAATCATTACTACAATAAAATTTCTGCTTTGTTTATAATTCCCAATTTACCAATTTCATTCTTCACCCAAACCAAATTTCCAATTTTATTTGTTTATATTCTTTATTAAACAATTTTTTTTTTAAAAAACCCCAATTTATTCCCTTTATAATAAAATTCTAGATTCATAATTTATCCAACAACATCAAAATACAGTTTAAGTTCTAATTTATCAATCACAACATATAAACATCCATCATTACCAATTATAAAATAATTACTACATCGTGAGGAATCTAGTTGGATCCCTCCAACCTGTTTTTCCCTACATCCACAAAGATTAGCACAACAATATATATCAACTTAATTTGATAATAATTACCATATTCAGCTAAACATCCAAACAAACATTCAATATTAGCTGTTTACTTTACTGATATCCAGATGTGAGTGAGAATAACTCACCTTGAGTTTCTGCGAGCGTTCGAAATTTAAATTAAACCGAACGACGTTTGATATAACCCAAATTTCTACTTGCCCGGAATGGCTCCGGATCTGCACCATCTCGTAGTATTCTTTTCTGAGATGCCGGCGCCGTGAAATTCGGTCGAATATGATATTGTATGATAAAGTTATTTAATTTTAAAGATTGTATTTTATTTAAAACATTTTTTTTAAAGCTTATACCATCTTAGCCGTTCGATCAGCATCAGGAAATCACGACCCCCCAAAACTCTTCTTCCTCACATGATCTGCAGTAACCACCGAACCCAAAATAACCGACCTAGGGCTTCGAAATTGCGTCACCCTCTTCGCATCCAGCTTGATCGGAGCTCGCCACCACGCCGCTCGTCGACCACCCCACCATCGGCCAAGATCCGGTCCCCTCCGGCCCCCCATAGTTCGCGTACAATGAGCCTAGACCGACCACGAACGCGACTACCCCTTGGCCTCCACGCTCCACTACGACACATCCCCGCCGTATAGATTTCATCGTCTCGAATGGCTCTTCGATTTACTAGTTGACGATTTTGGCTACAGGTCGATGGATGGAGAGAAATTAGTGGGGAAAGACGATCGTTTTCGGCCATTAATTGATATTAGCGGCGGCCGGTGAAATAAAAATTAGGGTTTGCAATGTTTTTAAGTTATATAATATTATTTAATATTATTTAGTTAACAAATTTCTCAACTTAACATCATATGCAAACGAACTCCAAACTACGCATTCCGACAGCCGATTCTAGGGTTTTTCTGCGTTCCGGACACAATGGATCAGGTTTCGTAAGATAATTCGGTCATACGTGCGAGTTACGGAATTGAACGATCAATTTTAAATTAAACCGATTAAAACGATTTCGACGCATTTCGAGCTGCCACGGTCAAACGAAAACTCCGATTGCTACGAAAATTGAAATCCGATAATAACTAACTATTACGGATCCAATGGAACTGGTTTCGTCGAATCTGAGACTGTGCCCCGTAAGGCTATTTTAACTCGATGATTAAATCAAGCGATTTTCGAATTTGTCGAAAATGCTTAAAATTTCACCTTTAAAATTTTATTATCTTAATAATAAATCATATAAAATTTATAAATTACATTAAAAATTATTTTGACTCATTCCGGATTAAAATCTCACTAATTGCAATATTTTATTATTAAATTCCTTTATTAAATTAATATAAAATCCCAAATTTAATCTATTGACTTTTAATTTCATCCAATGGTCCAATATTAAAATTCAAACCCAATTAGACCTAACATAAACTTTAGAACCAAATTTTATACGTATTTACACTTAGAACTATCAATTATCCAAATTCTAATATTAAATTAGTATTATTCAATTTTTCAATTTCATTCCCGTATATGGAATTTGACTAATTTTATTAACCTAACCAAAGTCTTTTACTTCATAAATTCAAATTATAACCCATATTCAACATTTAAAATGAATTAAATGTTCAAATTTAGCGACCCAAAATTCCGGGTCGTTACATTCCTCCCCCTTATAAAAATTTCGTCCCCGAAATTTGCTAAGGTGGAAAGAATGTTCCAAACCCAATAACAAACTTACTTAGTGAAATCTCAATTTTCACTTTGCTCAAATTCTATAGTTTTCAAATTGAAACTACTAATTCAATCCTATTCCAAAATCCTTTATTTCCAATTGTTGTTTGAAATCAACTTGTCGCAAATGAAACAAATGCTCCAACACCCATTTACTTAACCCAAACTTCTTCAGTTAAACTTATATACACTTCCCAAAACCCTTTTAGCTCAAATCCAAACTCATTTACCTCATTTACTCTAAAACTTTAATTTTTACCATTTTCTTTAAAAATTCAATTTCTTAGCAAATCAAA
Source organism: Allium cepa (assembly GCA_030765085.1). Lineage (NCBI taxonomy): Eukaryota > Viridiplantae > Streptophyta > Magnoliopsida > Asparagales > Amaryllidaceae > Allium > Allium cepa. The sequence goes on along the minus strand of CM060937.1, from coordinate 769,266,493 downwards.
ACCCCAAAAATTTTCTAACTCCCAAAATTTCAGAAATTTTTTGGCAGAGTCTCCCCTGCACGGAGGAGATTTCGCGATATCGCGATACAGATAAATATATATACATCGGCCCATATGGTCGGAAACCAAAATATATCACAACAAATATATCTTTTCCCAATTATAATTGCGTAGGCGTACCATTTTAGCAAAATTTTAAAGCAAGCGGCTAATACAACACATATATGCGCCCCAACTCGATCGAACGCCTTCCGTACCTGTACTTTACTCGACAAACTCATCAGTTTCCAAAAATATGAACATTTCATTCATTTATTAAGACAATACATCAATTACCAAGCCTACGCGACACATTTCTCAAGTTTACATATAAACCATATGTTATATGCAATCACAAGCACCAAAACTACCTTAGTTTCCTTTTGCCAACTCGAACTTCATTTTCTATTTCACTCTAATGAATACATTCAAGTTACCATTCCCAATTCATAATTACCACATCTTATTCATTTTCACTTCAATATTATGAATGTAGGCTTTACTATCATCAATTTACTTCAATTTAAATTCAAATTGATTCACAATCAAATGTATATCCAATTTAATTTATTTGCATTTCTTTTCCAAATTCAAACTTCATTATATTCCACTCGAATGACTTACATCCGAGTTGTAAATGTTAGATTCACATTCACTTCAATAAGAGTAATATAAGCTTTTGATTCATTTACTTTTCTTTTTAATTAACCTGCATTTACATACAAATTTACTAAATAGATTCCCAATCCATTTCTCCTTATTCAAATATCAATTTCATTTACTTCTTTTAATACATTCACTTAAGTTTAATGTCTAATTTCTATGCAGGTTGTGGTTATTCAAACAAATAACCAATTCTTAAGCTTATAACCATTAACATTAATTCCAACTTATATTCATATTAATTTTATTAAATTTTGCATAGTTTATAATCCAAGCATTCTTATCACATTGCAATTATTAAATTAAATTCTTCCCTTACATTTTTATTTCATTAACCAATTCAAGTTTATAATAATATCATTCCATCCTGGGTCATTTACAACCCATTATATTTTTGTTTCATCACAACAATTAATTTAGATTTCCCCCGATTGCATTTAAATTTTATTATCTAAACAAATTTCATTCAAATCTACTAAATAAAGCTCATTCACAATCATTTTGTTTTTCTCTTTCAAGTTGCTTAAGTTCTTTCAATTTCCACAATATTTTCATTATCTTCTTATACCAATTTTATTTTATTTTCGTTTGATTCTCATCCGAATAAATTCCGATCCATTTAAAATCTTTAATGCACTTTGCTTATTTATTTAATCCATTTTAGATTTATTTTATTAGCAAAGAGACCACTTTAAATTATTTCACTCATTTGAATTTATTTACAATTCAAACCATTACTATTGAAATCTAATTCCATTATTCATTCGCACCCTCAACTTTTTATTGCCAAAATTAACTTTCATACCAGAGCTTGGTTTTTTATTCTTCTTTCCAAAATTCTCTTAACAAACCCTCCCAAAATTTCATCCATGCCAATACAAATTCCATTTAACTTAGTTTACACTAAATTCGTCTTCAAACTTTTTTTTATTTAATTCAGCTTATGCTAAATTCATTCTCAAACAATTCCTTTGAATTTAGTTGAGTTAAAATTTTATTCATACAATATCCTTTCAGCATAATTAAAGTTTCCTTCAATTCAATTCTTTTCCAAATTTAATTCAAGTTTAATTAAATTTATTTAGCCAATTTGGTTTCATACCATTCCCTTTACTATCATAAATAAGGATTTAATTCCATTCATTTTTATTCATAACACAGCTGAATTTTGATTTTTAATTAATCCAAATTCAACTCAATTCCATTTAACCGAAGTTAAATCCAATTTAATCTAATTTTAATTCTCCATATTCAATTTCAAAACTTATTTACTAACTTAAGTTCATTCACATCCTTTTATACCTCACTTCTTCTTATCTTACTTTACATTTCATTTAGGTTTAAGTTTGAATTCACCATACCATTCAACCATTTCCCATTTGCGATTATAATTCCGTTTTACTTGGGTTACAATCAAATTTTCCATTCTCAAGTTCATTAGCTCATTTATTTATAATTTTATATTGCTCATTTAAATCCATTTACTTCTTATAATCACAATTCCAAATTTCATACATATATGTATCTCTGAATTATTAAGCATATAAATTTCTTTCACCTTAATCCTTTGCACATTTTAAATCCTCAATGTTCAGATCACAAGTATAACTCTTAATAGCTTATGAGTATAATTTATTGTACAATGACCCATGATTGCCAAGTTATTATACATTTCAATTTAATCCAAATAAATTTAATTCTAAGTTCAATTTATTTAACTTATCCCAAGTTAAATTCCAATTTTCTATTCACTTCAATTTATTTTATTCACTTCCATTTACTCAAGTTAAATTTTAATCCCAAGATTAAAAATTTCATTTCCTTCTTATTAATATCAACTTTACCAAATAAGTCCAATAGTTGATTTATTTTAATTCTACTCATTAATTAAATAGAATTTTCCAGAATTAACTTACCCGGTTTTATACCAAAATCATTTGAAATAATAATCAACATATTCCCACTTGCTATATCAAACCAAACCCCAGATTCCAAAACAATCTGCTTGTACCAAACAATTTTCCCTTTTTAAATTTCCAAAACAACTGGCATACCCAACAAGTCCAAACAATATCATAACCAACCATTTTGGTTGCAATCCATCACTGTAGAAACTCGAAAATGAATTCTAATGATGTGGCCAGCATCACCAGGATTATTTTCCAGCGACTGAAGTGAGTTCAATGCTTTCTTACTTCCCAAATTCATTTCAAAACAGTTTCCATTCAAAAATATTTCCCAAAATAATATTCCAATATTGCCTTCAAACACCTTAGCAAACATTTCAACTTTCCCAGGATTTTAAATTTCCAAACTTTGTTTTCAATACATGTAAAATCCTTTTCAAAATTCCCGGGATTTAAATTCTGGTTCAATTTAAATTTAGTTATTCTTCTTTTGCATAATTCATATTTGTAGAATTTTGTTTTCATTGTAACTATTTCAAATTTCAGATTAAATTTTAGATTCCTATTTGATTATAGTATTAACAACCAATCATCCAAATATATATAATTTCAAAAAAAAATTATTCTTTTATATCAAAATATAATTTTGGGTAAAATTATTTCATTTACCCTTTTTTTTAAACCATACTATGTCGGTTTATCTTGTTTAAGAGTTTAGAAACCCCTATCGATACGGTTGTACTTCCCGCACCGACCATAATTTATAAACACTCAACCGATAAATCAACACAGTATAAAAACAATTTATATCCACTAACAAGTACGCTCTCATATCTATTAATACGCTCAACTCATTATAGAGTACTATTGACTCCATTTAATGAGTAATTTCCCCACCAAAGCCTAGGTTGACGCCAACCTAAGCTCTGATCCAAGTGTGACAACCCGCAAATCCGTACCCCTTGAATCAACACTATTCTACCTCTGTTAACTCAAGTGGCACAGAAATACAAACCATTTGGGTTTTAAGAAGAAGAGATAGAAGAAGAAGAAACTCAACAATATCATAATCCCACAGTCGCAGCGGAATAAAATATAATAGTAAATATAGAACTTTACACAAAATGAAAACTATATCAATTTTATAAATCACATCATCAGAGTATCTCATACATCATCAATTACCAATCAGACATACCATACAATCACAGCAGCGGAGTATATATATATGTATAGATAATACGTCTCGGACTCCAGCTCCTTTCCTGCTCCAAAGCATCCTGTCCTGTACATATAACACTCGGTCTGACCCGAGCATTATAATGAAATAACACCCGAGTCAGTCTGGAATACCAGCTGATATTAATGCATCCAAATTGATTATTAAAGTTTCAAAATCCTATGAAAACAAAAGCATCTCGTAAGACCACGCCAAAAATAAACATGTCGGGTTTTTACCTTACGATAGCTAAAACACTTTTTATAGAAATCCTCCGATATTATAATAGGGTCTATTTACAAATACTTATAAAATAGCCGAAATTGTTACATGATTAAATTCTAGCAACTAGCCACAGAGTGGGTAATACAAACAAAACTCTTAAAAGGCACGTAGGGAGAATGGATTTCCAACTAATGACTAGGCACTGGGGTACCACCTGTCACAGTACGGGGCCTAGATCACCGTACCGAGGACCACTCCTAATCCCTTGCAACACAAGGACGGACCCATCCCTTACTGGACAGTTCCGAATAAGATCACCCCGCGGTTGGGATCAGCAACCGCCCACTAAGACGAAATAAAAGGGACATCTAGACAGGGATGAACTTACTCTCCAGTGGGGGCTACCCACAAAGCCTTGCTGCATATCCCCTGATTTTCAGTCATTCCCATTTGATGAGGCTTGAGGCTAAGCGCTACCTTTTTGAACGTTTCACTTGGAATGCCCATCGTCCACCTGACGACGTTTCGAAAGCATTCATCCGTACAAGTCCGTCCCGGGTTCGAACGGAACCTGAAGGCACTATTCCTACTACATCCATTTTGGAAATATCCTCAGGATTAGTAGCGACTAGTTCCTTGCACTTCACTGCTACATCTTCGAATCCAAACACGTTTTGCCCGCGAAACGTACAAACCGGATCGAAGTGGTTTTCGAGAAATAAATCTCGATCCCGGGCTCTTCGAAACGATCAGCGCATTTGTCCAATATTGATAGTCGGTAATTTAACTATCAATTCATATACACAACATCCATCACACAATAAATAATTTACCACATTATGTATTTTCCTCAAATATCTTTAAAAGATATACTTTCAAATTTCCAAAACTCATTTGAAAACAATTTCCCAAAGTTCTTCCTTTACAAGGTAAATCCTTTATCATTAATTCCCATTGGGAATAACCAAGTTCAAAACATTTAGATTTAAAACAGTTAAAACCTTTCATACTGAAATATACTTTAAAATATGTAAATTTACTTCTAGTTATTTACTCAAAATATAAGTTCAAAATATGTGAAGTAAAACTATTTAATAATACATAAACTTGATTTTGCATAAAGGTTTAGTTAAACTAAATTTAAAAGTAGATTTTAAGAGGATTAATAATAATTTCTAATAACTTTATTCAAAATTAGCCTTCAAATAAATTCATTTGTAAAAATAACTTCTAATGTATTCGTAAATAATTACTATTGCCAATTTCTAATTAATTTCTTTAAAATAATAATTTCAAAAAAATACTCTTTTAAATCAAGTTTAAACTTTAACTTATTCTTAAATAAAATCTGTTAAAACATGAACTTGGTTCCCAGGAAAAACAAACTTCCATTTCACCATCCCAAAGAACTTTTCTTATAAATTCAGCCGATTTGTTACCATTCAAATTCATATTTAAATAACATAAATTTCTCTTCCATATTTCAAAAATAACTTCTTTCGAAGCCCAAACATTGTTTTCCATTCCTGGAAATTCACTTTCAAAGTTCGGGTTTAAAAATCTTTTAAAATAAACTTTTGAGAATTTATTAAAGGAAAATAATACCTATGAATTACTACAATAAAAGTCCATTGGTGAAAAATGCATTTCAAAGTATTTTATTTACATTTAAAACTGTTAATTTATACTCAGAAAGCCTCTTTAAAATATTTTATTAAATTTTCAGGAAAACATCATCAAATAACCCCATCGTTATTTGTAACCAATTATAATTTCTATAGAATTTTTTTCCTAGAAATCTATACTTTACATTTATCTACTGATAAATTTCCGCTTCGTTTATAATTCCCAATTTACCAATTTCATTCTTCACCCAAACCAAATTCCCAATTTTATTTCTTTAAATTGTTTATTAAACAATTTCTTTTATTTTTTTTAAAAACCCCAATTTATTCTCTTTATAATTAAATTCTGGATTCATAATTTATCCAACAACATCAAAATACAGTTTAATTTCTAATTTTTCAATCACAACATGTAAACAACCATCATTACCAATTATAAAATAATTACTACATCGTGAGGAATCCAGTTGGATCCCTCCAACCTGTTTTTCCCTGCATCTACAAAGATTAGCACAACAATATATATCAACTCAATTTGATAATAATTACCATATTCAGCTAAACATCCAAACAAACATTCAATATTAGCTGTTTACTTTACTGATATCCAGATGTGAGTGAGAATAACTCACCTTGAGTTTCGGCGAGCGTTCGAAATTTAAATTAAACCGAATGACGTTCGATTTAACCCAAATTTCTACTTGCCCGAAATGGCTTCGGATCTGCACCATCTCGTAATATTATTTTCTACGATCCCGGCGCCGCGAATTTCGCTCGAATCTGATATTGTATGATAAAGTTATTCAATTTTAAAGATTGTATTGTATTTAAAACATTTTTTTAAAGCTTAAACCATCTTAGCCGTTCGATCAGCATCAGGAAATCACGCCCCCCCAAAACTCTTCTTCCTCACGCGATCTGCAGTAACCACCGAACCCAAAATAGCCGACCTAGGGCTTCGAAATCGCGGCGCCTTCTTCGCATCCAGCTTGATCGGAGCTCGCCACCACGCCGCTCGTCGACCACCTCACCATCGGCAAAGATCCAGTCCCCTCCGGTCCCCTATAGTTCGCGTACAACGAGCTTAGACCGACCACGAACGCGACTACCCCTCGGCCTCCACGCTCCACTACGACACATCCCCGCCGTATAGATTTCATCGTCTCGAATGGCTCTTCGATTTTCTAGTTGATGATTTTGGCTACAGGTCGATGGATGGAGAGAAATTAGTGGGGAAAGACGATCGTTTTCGGCCAATAACTGATATTAGCGGCGGCGGTGAAATAAAAATTAGGGTTTGCAATGTTTTTAAGTTATATAATATTATTTAATTAACAAATTTCTCAACTTAACATCATATGCAAACGAACTCCAAATTACGCATTCCGACAGGAAATTCTAGGGTTTTTCCGCGTTCCGGACACAATGGAACAGGTTTCGTAAGATAATTCGGTCATACATGCGAGTTACAGAATTAAACAATCAATTTTAAATTAAACGTATTAAAACGATTTCGACGCGTTTCGAGCTGCCACGGTCAAACGAAAACTCCGATTGCTACGAAAATTGAAATCCGATAATAACTAACTATTACGGATCCAATGAAACTGGTTTCGTCGAATTCCGAGACTGTGCCCCGGAAGGCTATTTTAACTCGACGATTATATAGAGCGATTTTCGAATTTGTCGAAAACGCTTAAAATTTCACCTTTAAATTTTTTTTATCTTAATAATAAATCATATAAAATTTATAAATTACATTAAACATTATTTTGACTCATTCCGGATTAAAATCTCACTAATTGCAATATTTTATTATTAAATTCCTTTATTAAATTAATATAAAATCCCAAATTTAATCTATTGACTTTTAATTTCGTCCAATGGTCCAATATTAAAATTCAAACCCAATTAGACCTAACATAAACTTTAGAACCAAATTTTATATCTATTTACACTCAGAACTACCAATTATCCAAATTCTAATATTAAATTAGTATTATTCAATTTTTCAATTTCATTTCCGTATATGGAATTTGACTAATTTTATTAACCTAACCAAAGTCTTTTACTTCATAAATTCAAATTATAATCCATATTCAACATTTAAAATGAATTAAATGTTCAAATTTAGCGACCCAAAATTCCTGGTCGTTACAGTTATTTTTCTCATCTAAATAGTTTGAGAATTTTCCGATATATTTGAGCTTGTCTTAGGATTATCTTCTAAGCAATCTTTTGAGTGGTGTTAAGGTCTTTTTAGTCTGGCCTTGCCACCGATTTCCGTTTGGCTACGAGTTGCGGGAGTTAGCATTCCACTTACCGCATTCCGCACTCATTATGATACTTGTGAATGACTTATTATATCATTCAGTTTGTCCATCTTATTTCATCCATTTTATGAATCGAGTATTCTATGATCTCGATGACTCCATTCTTGTATATATTGATTTTGGATGAAAATGGTAATTTAAAATTTTGCAAATCTTTTTCATAAGATTTATTTATAAGTAAAATTGGCTTTTTGTTCTTGAAACGAACAAAGAATATTCTTAAAAGTTGTTAAGAGACATTTTTGTCATATAGAAGATGATTTTGTAATTGTATTGCCCATTCAGTGTTTTAAGAGTTCTGGTCGATGCGCTTGATCAACGTTATCGAAAGGAATCTCCTAAACGCTTTGATGAGACAGTCAGACACGATATATTGACTTGTAAAAAATGCAATTTTTTCTAGAAAGATCATTACATAAAGATAAATGTAATTTTGAAAGTTTTAGCTTTTCGGGAAAGAAGATTATTTAAAAGAACTCTTACTTTCGATACTCTTATCTTGTGATTCCAGAAGGGAACCAAGACTTTAACTTTTGTACCAATGCTAAGCGTATTGGTTTGGATGCCATTCTTGTGCTTCTAAATCATTAAAAGCCGATCGAGACTAGGTATGCCACTCACGATCTAGTGCTCACGCCTTTTGTTTTTGCTTTTAGAGTTTGGCATCATCATTTTTTGGGGAGAAATCTGTTCTTCACTTTGATCATAAATCTGTGAAATATTCATTTACTTATAAGAAACTTAATTTGCATCAACCCCTTTGGCTTGAAGTCCTTGTGTCTTATGATCTTTTTATCATGCTCATCAGATGTTTTGATATACTTCGTTTTATTGAGCTTTATCTCATTCTTTTTATGGACTAGCGTCCGATGTTTTTTATGGTGTTCGGTTCATCGGATGTACCATTATGTACTACATCGATGTTCCGTCTTATTTGGATCAATGGACGCACCGTTATTGTAACGACCCAGAATTTTAATTAATTAAAATTTGAATATTTAATTTATTTTAAATATTAATAAGTGAAATTTATAAGTCGAATAAATTTTATTTTGAATAATTGGATTTAATTGGATAATTAAATCGATAATTTAATATGTTAAATTATGGAAATAATTGAAAATTGAGTTAAATATGATTAAAAATGATTTGTAAAATTTTATTTTATCATATTGAAGTTAGAATGATGTTTTGGAACTTTTAAAATCGAATTAAAATTTAATTTGTGAAAATTGAATATTTTAGTATTTAATCGACTAGTGAAAATAGCCATTTTTCAAACAGTCTCGGATTTCGACGAAACTAGTTTCATCGGATCCGTAATGTGATATTATTGTAAGGTTTCAAATTTCGTGTCAATTGGATTTACCGTTTGTCCGGTACAAATTAAAACGCTTAGAAAATCGTTTAAATCGGTTTAATTTAAATTGAACGTTTATTGCCACAACTCGCACAGATGACCGAATTAGCTTCCGAAACCTGTTCCATTGTGTCCGGAACGCGGGGTAAACCCTAGAAACGCTGGTTACGGCGCGTAAATCGGAGTTCGGAATTTCCAGAATGAATAGTGTTTCGTCGGTTCCCTATAAATAGCCCACCTTCACAAATTTAAAAAAAAAAAAACCCTAATTTGCTGGAGCCGCCACTAACAGAACCGAGGGCCGAAAATTGCCAACCATCTTCCCTTATAATCTTCCAATCCACAAACAATTAGAAGAAATTTTCAACACGGAAGTTGTAGAGGGAGGAGAGCTCTACGAATCTATACGGAGTTGATGAGATTTGGAGCGTCGTGGAGAGAGGAAGATGGTCGCGTTCGTGGCCGTGTGTTCTCGGTTCGCGCATGTGTAGGGGTGGCCGAGCTCACCCATGTTATAGCCGAAGGTGGTGATCGAGATGCTTGTTCAAGTGGCAGTAGCTGATCGAGTTGTAGCGTGGTGTGGTGATCGAAAAATCAAAACCTAAGATCGTGCTAATGGGTTCGGCTACTGGAGTTGAAGCGCGTGAGAAGGAAGAAGGGGTGGACGGCCAGATGCAAGCAACGTGAGATCTACGGTCCAAATAGATTTAGTTTTAACATTTTAAAATATAGTTGTAAATTTATAAATAAAATTCGCGTAATCTTTAAAACTATATATCTTTTTCATACGAGGTCGAAAACGCGCGAAACCAGTTGCGTTGGAATCGTATGGACGAGCACTACGCTATGGAATTGGATTGGAGTCGTTTGGAGTTAGTGAGAATTTCGGGTAAAATTAAACGTCTGTTTAATTTTATTCGAAATAAATCGCTAAAACGAAATTGAAATCAAGGTGAGAACTTCTCACTCAATCGTACAGTTTCGATTTTGATTTTAAATAGTTAGATTTAAAATATTTGAATGCATGTTTTAATGATGATTGTATCTATTGAATGTTAAAATAGACATTATGCGCCGTTAGTAAGCGGATGTTATTTATTAAAAACATATACCGTGAATATTTCATAAACAGTGAAATTGGTATTATATACAATAGCAATATATATATATTGGCATATGTATATATTGGAGTTATTGATTTCCCGCATTGGTATAGCGGATGAGACCCTATTGCGCCGTCTATTAAGCGGATAATATTTTAAATCCCATATACCGCGATAATTCCGTATTGGAGCGGAATTGGTATTGTGCTAATGTTTGTGGATGGAGGAAAACAGGTTGGAGGGATCCAACTGGATTCCTCAACAGTTTTTATCTGATTTCAGATATTTTGATATTTGATGGATTATCATATCGATATATGATGTCGTTGTTGTCGTGATTGACTATTTGGTATGTAGCATCATTGGACCAAATTTGGAATTTTAAAGTGATTTTTGAAAGAAAACGTTTATAAAATATGTTTGGAATTGATTCATTTTAAATAAATAAACGTTATAATTTTAATGTTATAAAAATTATGATTTTTGAGAAATATAGTTAAAAGTTGACTTTTGAAAATATGAGGCTAATGATTTTATAAAATAGTTTAATTGGGATTTTTGAATTTATTATAAAAAGTTTAAAAATAGGATTTATAAAATTTGATTTTTTTTATAAATCAAGAGAATGGTGAAATTATAAAGGAGATTAAAGATGTTTTAAAATAATAGTATAAATTGATTTTATAAAGGATTTATAAATTGATATTTATAAATTAAAACATTTGAATTATAAAACGAGTTTTTATAAGTGTTTGAATGAAGTGAGAATGGATTGCATAAGTGAATGGAATTTATAAAATTATAAACGGTGAAGTTAGAAATAGAATTTTATAAGCAGTAGGTTTATAAAATTTATAAAGTTGTTAAAAGAATGGTTTTGGATAAATAATTGAATCTTATAAGTTATAAGATTTATAACTATGAAGTTTAAAGGAACGATTTTTGCAAACAAATAAATTATAAGTATTTCACTTATAATATGAACTTTTAGTATATCATTGAGATATGAATTGAGACAGGTTAATAAAGGAATTTATAAAGGAAGTTGTGGTAAAATAAATAGAAATGGAAATTTATAAATGTTGTTTTATAAATTCGCAAACGACTTATTTTGATAAGTAAATTGTTATAACTTATTTATGGAGCTATATTCACGGTTTAGACAATGAATAATCCTTTAAAATGAAATGTATAGAAATGATGAAATTGGTTAACGTAGTATATTCACGTTTTTGAATAGTGAATAATATGTTAAAGAAAATGTTTAGATTTGATGTTTTTTAATAGAATTAAAACGATCTAACGATGTTTTAAAATGTGTTGAGATTCGAAACCATAGATTTCAACATTTATTGTTGAAATAGACGTTTTCGAGAAATAAAAGGAAATAATGGACTATAACACTGTTGTTATAGTAAATGATTTTCGAAAGGAAATGTTTTGTATAGTATTGGGATTTATATATCTATTTTAATTTCGAATCCCTATACTGGTGATTTTGGGACGTCGTAACGATGTTTTACGCAACATTCGTTTTGGCCCAAATAAATATGTTTAAGAGCATGATTTCCTTAAAGAATGAAATATATACTTAATTTCGATTTAAGTATATTGAATATTTTCCAAGTGTTGAAAAATAAATGGATTGAGAATTACTTAATAAGTAAGTATGGAAATGTTTTCCAATATAAAGTGAATATTTTGAGAATTTATCTTTTTGAAGATAAATTGAAATGAATAATTGAAATCGTATATGCATGGATATTTTGGAATGAAAATTCACTATGGAATTTATGAATAAAAAGGGAAGTTGTTTAAAGATAAATATTGATTTATTTTTGAGGTATTGAAATTTTATATCTTGTAAAGATATTTTGGAAAATAAATAATTTGGAAAATTATTTGGAATCTGGTGATGTTGTGCATATCCATTGATAGTTCAATAACCGATTATCAATATTTCCCTTTGAACGGGTAATTGATGTGATTTGTTTGAATTTGAATGCCACACTTATTTTTGAATAAGCGCTCACTATTCGGGTTAACCGGGAAAGGACCATGGGGTCGTATAACCCATTCCGAATATGTGATACGTCATTATGAATTGCATTTGAAGACCGGTTTTGAAGACCGGATCTTTTTGAAAGCGAAAGGGCAACTCGTCGATTGTATTTGCACGGAGTAGCTACCGTATAGAGACTCCCTATGTGATGGGAAGTCCGGACGTGATTAGAGATTATCCGGATTGCAAGGACTTCTTTGTAAGTGTCTTCGGTTCTGTTCGAACCCGGAATAGACTTGTATGGATTGTATGTCTGACATTACAAATTGAGATATAAAGCCGATTTCTTTCAAATATATTTCTGTTGGTGGCGGAGAATTTATTCTCTTAGCTTAACACCCTTCTCTGAGACGTATGAGCTCAGAGGTTATGTAGTTGAAGGTTATCAGCGATATATTCCCAATTTGGTAATGTGACATGCTGAGTGTTGCTGTGAAATGATCATTGTGTTGATCATTTGTGATAGGATCATTTATTTGATCGTTTATCTTTGTGATCATTTCTAAATGATCATTTGCTGACCCAAAGCACGGCTTTTGTATAAAGTGTGTTTTTGTGGATGTGACTTCGTCGAGCCTCACAAACCGGTAATGGTCGAAACAGGAATTGTGCCGCAAGGTTTTCAGGGGTAACTTCCCTAGGGTATGACCATTCCTTTTGGAAAAGGGTAGTATCATGGTATGGAGCCCAGATACTTACTCATGTTGAAACACTTATTATTATGGTGTGATGTTGGTTAGAGAGCTCTCGTTTAAAGGTCCCAAAGGACCGGGGGTGGCATATCTGAGGGTTTGTAATATCCCTTGGGAAAAGGGGTTCCCGGCCTTGTTTGGCAGAGATCCAGTTGGGTTCTCGGGGAAGTCCTTCCAGAGGCATTCTCATGTGGCAATGGGAAGTTCCTTGGCCTGACCATTCGTTGGAAATCCAAAGAAACAATACGAGACTTGTACGGTTTTAGTTGTAGAACCTGCTTCCTCAGGAGGTAGCTATAGTAGGCATAATATAATGGTACCTATGCTGGCTAAGATTTATATTCTACTTTCGAAATATCTTCTACACTATGAACTAATAATAATATCAAAATTGATTTTATTTTAATGCGTATCAAGCATCTTTGACTATCATAAGGAGAAATCTCCTCCAAGTCTGCGTTTGCATTGTGTGTGTGGCGGGAGGTCTTATGGTAGTCTCATTTTTAAAAGCATTGCGAATTGACTTTAAAAATATTCCTCTATTTTGTTTTCAAAGATAAATAAACTGTTTTGAGTTCTCACACCAGTGTCATGACTGACTTGGAGTTTATTGTTTTCCTTCCTAAACTCTAGGTGCCCACCAAATTTCCACACGGGCAGTTAAGAGTTAGGTTTATCAGGATATTCTGGATATTCTGGAGTTGCAGGAGGCAAGCTGGATGGCATGGCGTATTACTAGTATATAGTATTTCTTTTCCGCTGTTTGATGTTGATGTTGTTGTACACTCTGATGATATGATGTAATGTAATGTAATGTAATAACTAATATAGTTCTTTGTTTAAAGATTATTCATTTATTATTATATGTTGTTCCGCTGCGATTGTGAGATTCTGATGTCGTTCTGTTCTTTCTTTCTCTTCTTCTACCTCTTTCTTTTTCTTTAACCCTCAGTGTTCGGTTTTCCGACATCCGACTGATCGGCATTCGATACAGTGGACGTATTGATGTCAATATTCGGGAGTCGAAGAATCGGGTCCTGACAATGTGGTATCGGAGCTTATGGTTAAGCGACAACCATGGTTCTGTTGGGTATTACTCATTAGAGATAGAGTCAGTAGTACTCTGGAATGAGTTGAGTGTAATAATAGCTATGAGAGCGTATTTGTTAGTGAATATAAAATTGTTTTATATTGTGATGATTGGTTTGTTGAGTGGTATATAGATTCTGGTTAATACGAGTAATTAACGTTGTTGATAGGGATCTCTAAACACTTGTACAGAACAATTCGACACAGTATTGTTTTAAAATTGGGTAAATGAAATAATTTTACCTTGAGTATATTTTATATATATAAAGGAATAATTTTTTAAGAATTATTAAAGTGTATATAAGTAGATTGTTTGATTGTTTGAATAATCTAAATAAAAGAATAATTGTATCAGCAAAAGAATTATAATTAAAGTGATTTACAATTGTGAAATAAACTTATATATATAAGAAGTGAAACTATATGAATATATTTATGAATATAAGTTATAAATAAAAATGAATTTAAAGTTAAATGGAAATTTACTTAGAATTGGAATCTGAATTGATTTATAAGTGGGAAATTAAGTTATGTAAAACCAAGTGATGTTTGTAAAATGGAATATAACTTAAGAGATATTCAATGAAGTTGATATTGGTATCGAAGTAAAATTAATAAAGTTAAGTAATAAATATGAACTTGAGTTATGTAATGAAATTCAACTTTAGTAATTGAATTGAATTAATGGATTGAATGTTAATCAATTAAATGTGAATAATTGATATGAAATAATGAATGTAACTGTAAATTCATTAAAATCTAATGTTATTGGAAGTTGAAAGATTGAATGAAAATCAATTTAATTAAACCAATTGAAAGTGAAGGTATTAAGCCAAATTGAATGAATAGAAGCAAAGGAATTTGGTTGCAATTAATAAACATTGGTTGTTATTTGATTGTTAGTTGATTGTATATAATTCATTAAGTATTAATGAAAATTGGAAGATAATGTAATTGGAATTCAATTGGAAGTTAAGTGAATCTTAAATAGAATTGAATTTGAATTGGAAGTGAACCAACTTGAATATGAATTAGTGAATATAAACTAATTGAAAATGAATGTTAGTAAAAACATCCACTGTTAATAAATCAAATATGATTAAATTGAAAACCATTTCATTGAATATTAATGAGAATATGAATGAATATTTATTGGTTATGGATGTTAGTTGGTTGATGTTTGCATTTGTTGCTTTTACTACATTTGCTATGCTGGCATATATAGACATTACGTTGCTATATGATGTATGTTGATATTATTTTCATATATACATGTTCTCATGTTGTTTGTTGAGTGTTTAGTAGGTGCAGATCGCGTTTGCTTCGCATTTGGAGCTCGCTTTCGCGCTATATTAGCCGTATATGCTTGCTAATAAAATATAAGGTACATATCTCGGATTACATACCGTACTTTTACACTTTTTCCCTGCGGGATGCCCCATTACTTGATGAGATGTATATTTGTGACATATGTACTGTCATTCTTTTTTGGGATCGAGCCGCGCAAAGGAGACTATGGCGAATTTTTCCGAAAATTTAAGGCGCTAGAAATTTTTTTGAGAAAATTGGGAAATTTTGAAAACTTTAACTTTGATTTGAAGTTGAAAGTTAAACAATAGTAGTTGTTTTGAAAAGATAACTAAGCATGATTTGGAAACTTAGTAAAGTTATTGTAAGAAAAGTTAACTATGGATTTTGGAAAGTTAATAAATTCTATAACTTTTCTTACTTGTTAATTTCGAGGACGAAATTCTTTTAAGGGGGGAAGATTGTAACGACCCAGAATTTTAATTAATTAAAATTTGAATATTTAATTTATTTTAAATATTAATAATTGAAATTTATAAGTCGAATAAATTTTATTTTGAATAATTGGATTTAATTGGATAATTAAATCGATAATTTAATATGTTAAATTATGGAAATAATTGAAAATTGAGTTAAATATGATTAAAAATGATTTGTAAAATTTTATTTTATCATATTGAAGTTAGAATGATGTTTTGGAACTTTTAAAATCGAATTAAAAGTTAATTTGTGAAAATTGAATATTTTAGTATTTAATCGACTAGTGAAAATAGCCATTTTTCAAACAGTCTCAGATTTCGACGAAACCAGTTTCATCGGATCCGTAATGTGATATTATTGTAAGGTTTCAAATTTCGTGTCAATTGGATTTACCGTTTGTCCGGTACAAATTAAAACGCTTAGAAAATCGTTTAAATCGGTTTAATTTAAATTGAACGTTTATTGCCACAACTCGCACAGATGACCGAATTAGCTTCCGAAACCTGTTCCATTGTGTCCGGAACGCGGGGTAAACCCTAGAAACGTTGGTTACGGCGCGTAAATCGGAGTTCGGAATTTCCAGAATGAATAGTGTTTCGTCGGTTCCCTATAAATAGCCCACCTTCACAAATTAAAAAAAAAAAATAACTAAAACCCTAATTTGCTGGAGCCGCCACTAACAGAACCGAGGGCCGAAAATTGCCAACCATCTTCCCTTATAATCTTCCAATCCACAAACAATTAGAAGAAATTTTCAACACGGAAGTTGTAGAGGGAGGAGAGCTCTACGAATCTATACGGAGTTGATGAGATTTGGAGCGTCGTGGAGAGAGGAAGATGGTAGCGTTCGTGGCCGTGTGTTCTCGGTTCGCGCACGTGTAGGGGTGGCCGAGCTCACCCATGTTATAGCCGAAGGTGGTGATCGAGATGTGTTAACGCTAAAATTTGAACGCTAACACCCCAGTGAGTAGATAGCAGTTATGAAAGCACCACCCGTTGGTACGGGAACAAGATACAAGTAAAGAAATTGCAGAAAAGCAGTAAAAGACAACAGTTTTATAGTGGTTCGGCCTAAAATCGAGCCTACGTCCACTTTGATCTCTTTATTGCTGAACAAATACAACTTATACAACTTTCTTCAATTACAATCCACTCTAGACTGTTAGTACAAACTTTTACGGAGAATTATCTTTCAAACCCATGATGAATGATGTGGATTCTCTTCGTGAATTTGATGTAATGTCTTCGATGTTTGGAGTGCTTGAAGTGTTGTTTGAGTCGAGAAAATGGCAGAGTTTTGGCGCTTCGAGAATGAACCAAAAGTCCCCTTAATGTTGGAGGTAGGTTGGTATTTATAGGCAAAGATCTTGGACCTAAGCTAAGTCGTAATCGGTTCTGAATCGCCCCTGACCCAGCTAAGTCGTGGCCGACTTATGGGAGCACCACTATGATCTAGCTGAGTTGATCTTTCTTCGCTGAATTTGCACAAGTCCAAAGTCGTCACCGGGTCAAGCCAGGTCGTAGGTCGTTCCCTCTCTCTGATGCATGGCCTCCGACTTAAATGGGAAGTGCATGCTCAAATAGGTCGTTGCCGATTTAATGGATTGACGAGCTAAACGTGAACTAACTCCCTTGCCCAGGTCGCGCACATCCTAGCACAGACCATGAGTCGGTCACGACACAAGTGTAAGTCGTGAACTTGTTCCACTCAGTTAGGTCGGTAAACATGTTAAGTCCTTAAGTCGGATCGAATTAGGTCGGCAACTTCATTAGGCAGTTAGGTCGGCACCATGTTAAGTCGGATCCTTTGTTAAGCAGTTAGGTCGGCTATCCCTTTAAGTCCTGAGTCGGCGCCATCTCCACATACTGGACCACTGAGTCGTAACCGAGGCAGGGTTAACATTTGCCCCTCGAAGTATACGCCTTGGGATTAAGTCGTGTACTTCGATACCTTTTAACTCGGTCACTCTTAGGTCGGTAAGTCGTGAACGACTTATCAGCTAACTCGTGTATGATGACCCGTATCATTTCACTTCAGAATATAAGCCGGCCTCCTTCAACCTTCTTCGTCGCTTATTCATTCACTCAATTTCGATTCTGCCATTAAAATTCTCCTGAGTTCTTTAAGGCGATTCCATCCTACCTGATCACCAGTAATTCCTACTATTCATTGCGTAAGTGATTCTACTCCTCCCTTGATTGTAGATTACCTTCGGTTCTCAAACTTTATCGCTTGAATTCGAACGGCCTCCTTGCATGATGCTTCATCACGAATTCTATCATATCTGCCGTTGATGAAACTCAGGTTGCTCGATTAAAAGTTCGATGAAATAATGAAAGTGGCCCGTCGTCTTAGGCTAATCGTTTGAGATTACCATGCGACAAATTTATGATAACTTCGAACTGATTTAGTGGATGGTCCGGCAACAGGTAATGGTATGAATGGAATAGGGGTTTTTGCTGGTGGAGGAGCGGTTAGCGGGCTAATGGGTTGAGTGGAGTGAGGTATTGGTTTAGACGCGACCCAGTGATTTTAGGTGACTCATCTTTTGGCCGATTCAAATCATAAATCATGACCGTGTTAGTGCTTGAGTGAGACCCACCGACCTACCATTCTGCCGATCTTAGCTTTAAATCGTGGCCGAGATAATGCCAGAAAGAAGCTTACCGATCTAAACTTTAAAGCTTGAATCGTGACCGAGCTAACACTTGAGAAATTCCTGCCTTTTGAACCAGAGCTTGCGACCTAGGGGAACGAGTTGCCAAGTTAAACTATTTAGACCTTGACCTGCTACCGACTTAGCTTTATCTTGCAAAAGAATTTTAAACCGTAGCCGAGTTAGTACTTGAGCTTCAGACATGTTATCATTTAGGAGCATGGGCCTACTTTGAGCATTTGCCTTGAGCTAAAGAACTAAATTGTCTGAATTTTTGAACTTTAAACTTGCATGAATCTCCTTGTATTATGCCGCATTAACTTATAAGCTGCTAACCTGCTAAAAATAACAAACAAAGAGAACCAAGGCGAAAATACTGCCATTGACTGCCCACGTCAGATGTCAGATTAGTCAAGACAAAACAAACAACTTAATTATATTGCATGAAATGTTTGCGAATCAATCAATTAGGGTTAAGCATTAGTGCAAAGTATCAACAATCTGAACTGATTTGTCTGCACCAACATCTTACTTGCATATTTAGGCTTAAAACAATAATCCCTGAATTTCATAACTAACAAATGTTTGCTAGTTTTTATTCCAGTTATATTTGTTTACCGCTTGATTGATTCTACACAACACTTCACACACTTTAGGAAACGTGCACCTTCATGTTTGAATACCCAGTTGTTTATGTAGAATGACTTCCCATCGAGAAGAAGAAGTGGTAACTCAAGAAGAAGAAACTTTCCCGACAACAGTTCCGATAGAGAATCCTTCGGAAAGAACTTCGACTATTCTATCTTTGAGAACATTTATTCAGCTGCGCACTCAATTTGGCTTTGCTGAAAATGATGTCCTATTCCCTGGGTCAAATGATACTGCTGATAATCCTCCCTATGGTTTCGTTGCAGTCAACCGCCACATGTGCTTAAGTGGGGCGATTCCTCCTTTTAATGACTTCCTTCGAACTCTTCTTCTCCGGTTGACAATCTCTCCATTTCAACTTCATCCTAATGGTTATGCCATCTTGATGGGGTTGTGTGTTTTGTTTAGAAGAACTCTTGATCGCCTACCGAGTTTTGAAGAAATTCGTTATCTATGCTCGTTTACAAAGAGTAAAGATCATCCTTCACTCATTATTGTGAGAAGTGCTAGAAACCGCAAGCTCCTTTACGATCTCACTGAAAGTGTTCATGGATTTTTGAACCAGTTTTTCTTTGCTCGCTGTCCTCCAGGGTTTTATGCCATCTGGAGATAGGAAGTAAGACTAGTGTTTCCATTTTTTCGTTTTTGAAACTTTTTTCGAGATCCGAACTTTCAGTTGCAAACTTCATTCTTTGCTCTTTTCAGCACTTCCTCTCCCTTCTAGAGATCCGATTCATAAACAAGTTTTTGAGAGGTTGAGTGCCGTGGCTGCGGAAGAAAGGAGCATAAAATTTCTGCTGAAGGATGAATTTTTACACCAATACGGGCTTCTACACGCTTCTCGTTCTACGCATGCTCATGAAGTTCCAACAGAAGTTCCCGATTCTCCGATGAAAACTCCTGACGCCCCGGTTACTGTCGAACAACTCACATCAAAAGAGTCTAATATTGAAGCTTCATTGGTGAAGTGTTCCACTCCTACCGACATTATGGGGTCATCTAGTAAGACGGTGCTTGCCCCGATCGAGGAAGAAGAAGAACCTTCACGGCCTCTCGGGGGATTAGCTGATGTAGGAATTGAGAAAACAAGCCCCACCAAGCATGATGGTGACGATGTTTATGAGGGGTTGAGTGACATAATAGTGACTTCGCAGGAGCTTTTTAGAGATGACGTATCTAAAACTATCTCTCCTGTAATTGAGGCGACGTCTCTTCTTCGACAAACACCAACACAAACATCAACTCCTCATACCCAAGCTATCATCACCTCTGCACCAAAGAGTGGTTTGTAGCTTAATGCGTGTAGCTTGCACATCACACAACACTTAGGATTTTCCAGCACATTTATGCACTTATCTTCTTATACTTTAAAGATTCCTAAAGCTTATCTTTTCTTATTTCAGATTCTTCAATGACACGCGGCGGATCGTATTATCAGGATTTCCAACGCTACGGGGGGCGTGGTCAATATGATTATCGGCGTTACTTTCCCTCCTATAGAGAATCTGACGAAGAGAGGGCTGCTCGAAAGGCTCGTGAAAGGAGGGATGCAGAAGAGCGTTATGACAGAAGGGATAGGGATGAGCACCATGATTCTCTGCAGAGAAGTGATGACTCTCACAAAAATAAATCTCACGACGACCGAGGAAAAGGTCATGTAGCTGAAGATTCAGGCAAACGAGCCCGATATGGTGAGAGACATGCTTCCACTATTCCCGAAAAGCCTACTGCCCCTGCCCCTCTTGACATTACTTCCGACTCTCCTGCTCTTGGGAAGGAGGACATCCAGACAATAATAAGCAGGCCTAAATTTCAAGTGGGACCGGGCCCAGCCACTTTACAAAGTCGTTTTCCGCAGTGGTGTTTAAAGGGTGTGAGGTTCGATCTCGACCTGGTCCCTATTGACAAGCCTGCTATGCTACGAAATCTTGACGCCGTTAAACTTGATATCGAGAGGATGTCAAACTGGCAGAAGCTTGTTGATGAGCTTCAACGAGTTAACCGCGCCAACTTAGAGGCCATGCTCACCATGGAAAACGATAAGGCTGAGTGGCAAAAGGTCCTTGAGCAGCACGACACCGAAATGAGGAGCATTACTTCCTACAACGAGGAGCTCGAAGCAAAGGTTGAGAAGTTGAAAGATGAGCTTGCTGCTTCCTCTACTTCATACTCTCAAAAAGAAGAAGTGCTTCTCAGACAAGTTAGAGATGCTCATGCCAGTCAGAGGGATGCCGAAGACAGGCTCGAGGCACAAAAAAGAATCAGTGAAGGCTATGTCTCTGATATTGCTGAGCTTCGAAAGAAAAACAACTCCCAGGAGGCGGAGATACAAATGCTTAAGCTTCAGCTTGCCAAAACTGAAAGGGAGCGCGATGAGGCTGTCGCCGGCAAAATCGCAGCCGAAGAATCTCATGAGGCGACCAAAAACAGCTTCGGCTCAACATTATTCGACTTCTACTTGCATAGCGTCTTGGGGCGTGGAAGCCTCGCCTTTCTTGGTCCCAAGTATGAGATCACTTTAGCTGAAGTGTGGGAGGCCGCCCTCGATATGCTTGGTGCTGAAGGTGCTGGTTATGACGAGTCAGCCCTGGAAAGGCATTATTTTGATGAAGACGCTCGCGCTGCTCTCGCCAGGGGAAAGGAACAACTTGCCAAACTAAGAACCGAAGTGACGGAAGGGGACCAGCTGGGGAAAACCACTTCAACTACTCTAGTCCAGCCACCTTCTTCGTCTGAAGTCGACATTATTGGTTCCAGTTCCCATCTCGCATCTCCCGCCAAAGTTACCGCTGATATTACAAGCACACAAGGCGGAGACGAGGGTGAAGAGAGCGCTGATGCGCAAGCTTATGAAGTCGATATCAGGAAACCAGCTTCTCCAGGTAACTTCACTGTTAATCTCGCTACTGTCAATTCTGCTCAAGCGGGTTACTCGTTTATTTCGCATGAGTTTCACGAGCTCCTTGGCTATTTTCTCAACCTTGACGAGCCTTCATCTCCTCTCTTTACTGACTTCATTGGTGAACCTTCATCTCCTCTTTTTACTGACTTTAACCTTTTTTCTTCTGTAGAGAAAGTACCAAGC
Organism: Allium cepa; assembly: GCA_030765085.1. Taxonomy (NCBI): domain Eukaryota; kingdom Viridiplantae; phylum Streptophyta; class Magnoliopsida; order Asparagales; family Amaryllidaceae; genus Allium; species Allium cepa. The sequence continues at coordinate 769,243,998 of CM060937.1, read as the reverse complement.
ACTGCTCAAACTTCTACTCCTCCGGTCATCCTTCCTTCATCTCTTCAGGCGGTGCCTCCTTCTGCCTCGCAACCTGGATCACAGGAGGAACAGATAGAGGCTCTTCACGGCTTGGATGATCCCATCGCTTCGCAAGAGCAGAAAGATGAGAGACCTGAGGGAGGTGACATATCCCCGGAACGGACTCCTTCTGACGACATTGTTCTATCAAAACTTGTCACTCCGGGGAGTGAGTCTTCCTCACAAAGGAGAGAGAAGCGTGGGACATCAAAGAGGAGGGGGAAGAAAATCACCGCCACTGAAGAGGAGCCGGAAGTTGAACCTATTACACCTACCTCTCCTACTTCCCTTATACCCACTGGCCGACCTGGAAAGCTGGTCATTCGACCGGGTAAAGGGTCCAAAGGAGGGAAGAAGAAGTGAAGATTTTAGCTTTTTGTCTTTTATATGAACTGGCCGAGAGTTGTGCGGGTATCGGCCCCCGCTTTTATTTTGAAAACCTGTATCTGCATTATAGTTGAATAAAATGATTCTTCGTTTGTACAAACTTCTGTTTGAATTTGAGAATGCATTCACTATTTATTTTATTTCTTGCACAAGTTTATTTACACGATATTGCAGCGGGCTTATGGTATGTTGTTTGAGTATTACTTTACTGATGCAGCAATACTATTATACCATGTTGCCCCCATACCTTAAGCTTGCTGCAATATTTTATACTTTGAGGGGACTTGCACTCTTATTTGTTAAAGAATAATTATTTTATTCTTTAAAGAAAATTTTTGTAGAGTACAACTCCCTTCGTATAAGTTTCTACGCTTTGTCGTTCGAAGAAATCACTTTTTTTTCGTTTGCTTACGTGCATATTTTATCAAGTGAATTCCTCTATGTGGTAAAGCGGACCTCTGAAGGGTACTTTAACTTCTTTTTTTTTTTTTTTTTACAATCATTTTCCATAGTGGGCAAATTACTCTTCCTTTGAAAGTTAAAGTACGCTTTTGATGAGGATTTTTTTTTTATACAAAATTGTACCTCTGAGGAGGGATTTTTCACGTTTCAACACTTGGAAGTTTTATTTCAATCTCGGTGAAACGTGTACCCCCAAAGAGTTGTGCCTTCGAAGAAAGCCTTTTCACGTTTCAACGCTTGGAAGTTTTATTTCAATCTCGGTGAAACGTGTGCTTCCAAAGAGGTCTCTCTCTTTTTTTTTTTTTTTTTTTTTTTGATTGTGTCCCCGGGAGGGGGTTGTACCTCTAAGGAGGGATTTTTCACGTTTCAACACTTGGAAGTTTTATTTCAATCTCGGTGAAACGTGTACCCCCAAAGAGTTGTGCCTTCGAAGAAAGCCTTTCCACGTTTCAACACGTGGAAGTTTTATTTCAATCTTGGTGAAACGTGGGCTTTCAAGAAGGTCTTTGTTTTTGCATTTCAACTTTGGTGAAGTGAAATTCCGAAGAGCGGTTGCTACACTTCAACTCCTGGCGAAATGTGCCTCCGAAGAGGGCTTTTGTTTTGTTTACATTTCAACTCTGGTGAAGTGAAATCCCGAAGAGCGGTCATAACACTTCAACTCCTGGTGAAATGGGCCTCCGAAGAGGGCTTTTATTTTGTTTGCATTTCAACTCTGGTGAAGTGAAATCCCGAAGAGCGGTCATAACACTTCAACTCCTGGTGAAATGTGCCTCAGAGCGGGTTTTCATCGCCTGGAAGTTACTCTCTCATGGTTGGAGGGTCATGACTCCTCCAATCTTTTTTGTTGAGTAGAGAACTTTCTTTTTTGTGGCGTATGACCCATTAGAGGTCTTTTATCCTCCGAAGAGGACTTGCACTGCAGATGGTAGCTTTGGTTGTTCCTCTGTTCACTTGCTTATGCCTTTTCAGCGATCCTCTCTCTCTTTTTTTTTTAAGTTTTCATTCCCCTTTTCTTGCAAATAGCTTGTTTAATCCAAGGAAGTGTACTTCATTGCCAGGCAAGTTCGTAAGAACGGGCACTAGCTTTCTAATTGGATGTTTGTTTGTTCAAACAGTCTCAATTTATCAGCAAGGGCTCGTTTCTATCGAAATCATTAGCCGTTCAATTGAAGTATTTCCTATCTAGGATTTGAATTCGGGGTCTTTGTGACTTGAAATTTGTTTGTTGAATGACGGTGAGAATCGCTCGGTCTTATTATGCGCAAGTTTTATTTCCATTGTCTGCAAAAATTTAAATCGACATTTTAGCAATACATTTTATGTATTTTTATATCGAAAAAAAAGCAAACATATAATGATAATAAGGAACACAAGATTTATAGTGGTTCGGCCATGAAATCGGGCCTACATCCACTTTATATTCTTTCATTATTTACTTGCATCAGTTTCACATTTGCTTTCAATTACAAGAATCATACATTCATAATTCTTTTTACAATGTTTCAACAAAATTTTCAAGTAAAGTATGGACGCAAGTGATTGCTGTTCCATGCCCTTGGAATTTGATCTCCATCAACAGTGGTGAGCTTGAATGTGCCGTCAAGAAGTTTCTGACCTATTACATACGGTCCTTCCCAATTTGGCCCAAACACACCTGTCGCAGTCATAATTCTTTTCAGGACTAGATCTCCAATTTCAAAGCTGCGTTGACGAACTTTGGAATTGAAATGTCTGGCTATCCTTTGCTGATGAGCTGCAACTCTGAGGTTAGCTTCATCTCTTTTTTCATCAAGGAGATCCAGCGCTTCAAGTTGCAGCTTTTCATTTTCCGCTTGATTGAAATGGATTCTTCTGTGTGAAGGGACCTCTGTTTCAACCGGGATCATTGCTTCCGATCCGTATGCTAACGAAAAAGGAGTATGCCCAGTTGCAGTTTTGTGAGTAGTTCTGTATGCCCATAGTGCAAGTGGTAGTTTATCGACCCAACCACCTTTTGCTTTTTCGAGTTGCTTTTTGATGGTTGATTTGATGATCTTGTTCACTACTTCCACTTGCCCGTTTGCCTGCGGATGAGCTACTGCCGAAAAGCTTTTCTGGATTTTGAATCGTTTACAAAAATCCTGGAATTCCTCGCTTTCAAACTGAGTACCATTGTCTGTGATTATTTTCTGAGGCACACCGTATCTGCAAATGATATTCTTGGTCACAAAGCTTATCATTTTCTTAGAAGTGATAGTAGCCAATGGTTCAGCTTCAGCCCACTTAGTAAAATAATCGACTGCAACAATAGCATATTTAATCCCTGATTTAGCAGTTGGTAGCGGCCCAATGAGATCCATTCCCCAAATTGCAAATGGCCATGGACTGACCATCTGTGTGAGTTCGGTAGAAGGTGCTCTAGGAATTTTGGCATATCTTTGGCATTTGTCACATTTTCGGGAGTAATCTGCAGCATCCCGATTAATTTCCGGCCAAAAATATCCGTATCGGAGAATTTTCTTTGCTAATGTTTGACCACCTGAATGATCACCACATTCTCCTCCATGCACTTCAGCTAGGATTGTTTTGGACTCTTCCTGGGATACACATCGAAGCAATGGCATTGAGAATCCCCGTCTGTACAATCGGCCATCCTGAATTACATAGCGAGAGGCCTTCCTTAGTAGCTTTCGTCTTTCTATCGAGTTTTCTGGCAGAGAACCTCTGAGTAGGTAATCCAGTATTGGAGTCATCCATGACTCTTGTTCTTGAGATACATTCATAATCCAGTCCATATCCATCTCGTCTATACTTGGCGCTGAAAGGACTTCTACAGGGACCAACCCCAATAGCTGAGCTTCACCAGAACTTGAATACTTTGCGAGGGAATCTGCCTTCATATTCTCTTCCCGAGGAATGTGGCTTATTGAATAGTGATCGAGTTCACATAGGAGTTCCCAAGCCTTTAACAAGTAGGAAGGCAGGTTTCCACCTTTTGCTTGAAATTCCTTCTTGACTTGGCATACAATAAGCTGGGAATCACTGAAAATTTGTAGCGCTCGAATGTTTAGCTCTTTAGCGATTTTCAGACCTGCAATAAGAGCTTCATATTCCGCTTCATTGTTTGTTGAAGGAAATTCCAGTCTTAGTGCATAACATAATGATCGACCTTCAGGAGTTTCAAGTACCACTCCGGCTCCAGAACAGTAGTCATTTCTTGCGCCATCAACATACATCTTCCACTGGACTGGAGAATCATTGATTGCTTTTTCCTCACCATTATCTTTCTCTGTGAATTCTGCAATGAAATCAGCTAAAGCTTGTCCGTTGATTGCTTTTCGGGGATGATAAGCGATGTCATATTGACTGAGTTCAATGTTCCATTTGAGAAGGCGACCCGAAGTTTCTGGGCGAAATAGGACTTGCTTTAGAGGTTGATCAGTGAGCACTTTGATAGGATGAGCTTGGAAATATTGCCTCAGTTTCCTCGATGCAACTAGTAGGCAATAGGCGAGTTTTTCCAACTTGGAGTAATTCAGCTCTGCCCCAGTGAGTCTTTTGCTGATATAGTAAACTGGATGTTGAATCCTTTTGTCTTCCCGTATCAGCGCTGCACTTAGAGCATGAGATGATACTGCCAAGTATATAAGAAGATCCTCACCATTGCCTGGCCTAGAAAGTATCGGAGGCGTTTCCATATGACGGATCAACTCTTCAAAGGCTTTTTGGCATTCGGGAGTCCATTCAAAGTTCTTCTTTCCTTTTTTCAGGGCATCAAAGAATGGGATGCATTTATCAGTAGCTTTGGAAATGAACCGACTCAGGGCGGCGATCTTTCCGTTGAGACTCTGCAATTTCTTCTTTGTTCTAGGAGCTTTAACTTCTTTCAAGGCAGTAATTTGAGCTGGACTAGCCTCAATGCCCCTAGCACTGACGATAAAACCTAAGAACTTTCCGGATTCGACCCCAAATGTACATTTCAGGGGGTTAAGCTTCATTCTGTATTTCCGGAGGACTGCGAACATTTCTGCTAAGTGTTCAATGTGATCCGCTGCTTTCCTGGACTTCACTAACATGTCGTCGACATAGACTTCCATAGTTTTGCCCAATTGCGGTTTGAACATAGCATTCACAAGTCTTTGGTAGGTTGCCCCTGCGTTTTTCAATCCGAAGGGCATAACTCTGTAGCAATAAAGTCCAACATCTGTAATAAAGCTTGTATCCTCCTGATCCGGCTCATGCATCATGATTTGGTTATAACCGGAGTAGGCATCCATGAAGGATAACAATTCATGTCCCGCAGTTCCGTCTACCAGTTGATCAATCCTGGGTAATGGGAAGCAATCTTTGGGGCAAGCCTTGTTTAGATCAGAGAAATCGATGCACACTCTCCATTTCCCATTAGCTTTCTTGACCAACACAGGATTTGAAACCCAATTCGGATATGTAGATTCTTTGATGAAGTTATTTTCCATGAGTCGATCAACTTCTTCTTTTAATGCTGCTGACCTTTCTGGACCTTGGGTTCTTCTTTTCTGTTTAACTGGCGTAAACTTTGGGTCAATATTCAGAGCGTGTACCGCAACTTCCGGGGATATCCCACACATATCGGCATGAGTCCAAGCAAAGACATCCAGATTTGCTTTCAGGAAAGATATCAAGACATTCTGAATTGATACATTAAGCTGTGAACCCACATTCAACACTTTATTTGGGTCCCTCGGGTCAACAGGTACCGGAACTGTCGTTTCCACCGGTACTACTCTATTCTCCCCTGTACTGGCTTTTCTGGGATCCATTTCTTTCCGTGCCCCGCTGTGCTCGCCAGTGCAGGGTCCGCTCTGTAACTGCTACAAGGCTGGTTCCTTGATGCGGACTAGAGTTGCCGCATCCTTTCCCATTTCTCTTTTTCTTGCCTCTCGCAGCTCTGTCAAATAGCATTCTCGCGCAGCATTTTGATCTCCTTTTATAACTCCTACTCCATTGTCAGTAGGGAATTTAATAGTGAGGCACCACGGGGCTAGGATAGCTTTGAATGCTGCGAGTGTTGGACGACCAAGAAAAGCATTATAAGCAGAATATTCATCGACGATCACAAAGGTTTGCTTTTGGACCACTTTCCTTTCTCCTTCCCCAAGTTCTACAAGCAGATCGATGGTCCCAATTGGTTGTTTTGGCTCCCCAGTGAAGCCAGCGATTTTCTGTGATGAGGCTTGCACATCGATCATAGGGATTTTCATCTGGTCAAATGTCTTTTTGAAGAGGATATTACATGATGCTCCGCAGTCAATAAGGACTCTTCTGACAATGGCTGGTCCAATACCAGCCGAGATGACCAAGGGATCTAAAGTAGGAGCTTCAATACCTGTAGAATCTCTGGCTCTGAAAATAATATCATCGTTGAAAGTTTTCTGTTGTTTAAGGGGCGTAGTGTCTTCTAGAACAAAGACGTCTTCTTCGGCTGGAGCATATTTCAAAGCCCTGGAATATCTCTCCATCTCACCCCAACTCTTGCCAGCTGGGTGAGGTCCTCCTGAAATGACATTGATAACGGGCCTTCCAGATTCATGCCCCGTAGCTTTCTCACCTGCCCCAGGCTGATGAACAGGAGCCCGCTGCCCCTGACTCGACGATGCAGGATCGTTGCTATTCTTTTTCACGAATTGCTGCAACTTGTTTTCTCTTAGCAACTCTTCAATCAGATTTTTCAGCTGGCGGCATTCATCAGTTTCATGACCTGGTTGGTTGTGGAAGCGGCAGAATTTCCCACTTTGTATGGCTTTTCTCCCGGTTCTCAATGGGATAGGTTTAGGGAAAGCGACGGAATCCTTAGTGGCCAGGTAGATGTGCTCCGGTGTGTGTGATAATGGAGTATATTCTGATGGCTTGAAGGACCGGGGCTTCTTCAGATTACCCTGTTTCTTTTCATTATTATTCTCCCTTTTTTGCCCCACCGATTCATTCTTGCGTGGAGCGACAGTGTTGTCTTCAGCTTTTTCCAACACTGCCTTTACTGGCAAAGGACGACTTTCCAAGCGAATGAATTCGTCTGCTTTTTTGTAGAACTTCTCGAGAGAGGTTGGCTCTTTCATGTTTAACCATTTCCCAAATTCGCTTGACTTATCGATAGCCCTCATTAGATAAGTCAAGATCATTCGTGGTTCAGCATTATCCACTTCCGCCAGCGCTATATTAAAGCGGTTCAAGAAAGATCTGATGGACTCACCAGGATTTTGCTCTAAACTGGACAATGACATGATATCCTTGGCCTTTGAAGCATAAAGTCTAAACTGCTCCTTGAATTTTCTGGTCAAGTCTGAAAACTGATCTATAGATCGGACTGGCAGCTTGGTAAACCATAGTAGAGCCACCCCTTCAAGGTATACGGGGAAATATCGGCACTTTATTTCGTCAGAAGCTCTGGCACCTGTCATGTGCCAATCATATTTATACAAAAATTCGTTTGGATCACTTGTCCCTTTGTAAGCTGGGATGGTCGGAGGGACAAACTTCCTTGGAAATTCCGCCTTTAAGATTCTTTCAGTAAACGGAGTTTTGCTTGGAGCGAAACCCCATTCCTTCTCATCTTCAACTCTTTGCATACTTTCTTTCATGATCTGCCGGACCATTCCAGAAAGATATTCCTCATCATGCCGAGTTCTAGATCCACCGGCGTCAGGTACTGCCTGCTCAAAGGGACTAGTAGGCCTTTCAGGAGCATTCCTTTCATTAACATCATGAATGTTGCCAGCATAGTTCCTTTCATTACCAGCCGGTTGATTGTTTACCCCAAGTAAGTCGTTCAACTTATTCAGAATCAGAGCATTCTGGGCACTTTGAGCCTCTAGTTGTGCATTTTGGGCGTTTATCTGCTGGTTTAGCCCTAGAATCACAGCATCCAATTCCGCTTTTGTAACTCCAACAGACGGAGTGGGTAGATTAGGCACAGGGGAAGCGGAGGTTCCCTCTTGAATGTTTCCAGATCTGACAGATCTACTTTTCCTTCCAGGAGCCATAATCTCAGATAGACTTCTGGTTTTTAAAGAAATTCTTTCTACAAATCTTTGTGAAGCAATGATGAGAGTTTTCCTGAGTTCAATTCTCAGTGAAAGCACCAAAAATGTTAACGCTAAAATTTGAACGCTAACACCCCAGTGAGTAGATAGCAGTTATGAAAGCACCACCCGTTGGTACGGGAACAAGATACAAGTAAAGAAATTGCAGAAAAGCAGTAAAAGACAACAGTTTTATAGTGGTTCGGCCTAAAATCGAGCCTACGTCCACTTTGATCTCTTTATTGCTGAACAAATACAACTTATACAACTTTCTTCAATTACAATCCACTCTAGACTGTTAGTACAAACTTTTACGGAGAATTATCTTTCAAACCCATGATGAATGATGTGGATTCTCTCTCGTGAATTTGATGTAATGTCTTCGATGTTTGGAGTGCTTGAAGTGTTGTTTGAGTCGAGAAAATGGCAGAGTTTTGGCGCTTCGAGAATGAACCAAAAGTCCCCTTAATGTTGGAGGTAGGTTGGTATTTATAGGCAAAGATCTTGGACCTAAGCTAAGTCGTAATCGGTTCTGAATCGCCCCTGACCCAGCTAAGTCGTGGCCGACTTATGGGAGCACCACTATGATCTAGCTGAGTTGATCTTTCTTCGCTGAATTTGCACAAGTCCAAAGTCGTCACCGGGTCAAGCCAGGTCGTAGGTCGTTCCCTCTCTCTGATGCATGGCCTCCGACTTAAATGGGAAGTGCATGCTCAAATAGGTCGTTGCCGATTTAATGGATTGACGAGTTAAACGTGAACTAACTCCCTTCCCCAGGTCGCGCACATCCTAGCACAGACCATGAGTCGGTCACGACACAAGTGTAAGTCGTGAACTTGTTCCACTCAGTTAGGTCGGTAAACATGTTAAGTCCTTAAGTCGGATCGAATTAGGTCGGCAACTTCATTAGGCAGTTAGGTCGGCACCATGTTAAGTCGGATCCTTTGTTAAGCAGTTAGGTCGGCTATCCCTTTAAGTCCTGAGTCGGCGCCATCTCCACATACTGGACCACTGAGTCGTAACCGAGGCAGGGTTAACAAGATGCTTGTTCAAGTGGCAGTAGCTGATCGAGTTGTAGCGTGGTGTGGTGATCGAAAAATCAAAACCTAAGATCGTGCTAATGGGTTCGGCTACTGGAGTTGAAGCGCGTGAGAAGGAAGAAGGGGTGGACGGCCAGATGCAAGCAACGTGAGATCTACGGTCCAAATAGATTTAGGTTTAAAATTTTAAAATATAGTTGTAAATTTATAAATAAAATTCGTGTAATCTTTAAAACTGCATATCTTTTTCATACGAGGTCGAAAACGCGCGAAACCAGTTGCGTTGGAATCGTATGGACGAGCACTACGCTATGGAATTGGATTGGAGCCGTTTGGAGTTAGTGAGAATTTCGGGTAAAATTAAACGTCCGTTTAATTTTATTCGAAATAAATCGCTAAAACGAAATTGAAATCAAGGTGAGAACTTCTCACTCAATCGAACAGTTTCGATTTTTATTCTAAATAGTTAGATTTAAAATATTTGAATGCATGTTTGAATGATGATTGTATCTATTGAATGTTAAAATAGACATTATGCGCCGTTAGTAAGCGGATGTTATTTATTAAAAACATATACCGTGAATATTTCATAAACGGTGAAATTGGTATTATATAGAATAGCAATATATATATATATATATATATATTGGCATATGTGTATATTGGAGTTATTGATTTCCCGCATTGGTATAGCGGATGAGACCCTATTGCGCCGTCTATTAAGCGGATAATATTTTAAATCCCATATACCGCGATAATTCCGTACTGGAGCGGAATTGGTATTATGCTAATGTTTGTGGATGCAGGAAAACAGGTTGGAGGGATCCAACTGGATTCCTCAACAGTTTTTATTTGATTTTAGATATTTTGATATTTGATGGATTATCATATCGATATATGATGTCGTTGTTGTCGTGATTGACTATTTGGTATGTAGCATCATTGGACCAAATTTGGAATTTTAAAATAATTTTTAAAGTGATTTTTGAAAGAAAACGTTTATAAAATATGTTTGGAATTGATTCATTTTAAATAAATAAACGTTATAATTTTAATGTTATAAAAATTATGATTTTTGAGAAATATAGTTAAAAGTTGACTTTTGAAAATATGAGGCTAATGATTTTATAAAATAGTTTAATTGGGATTTTTGAATTTATTATAAAAAGTTTAAAAATAGGATTTATAAAATTTGATTTTTTTTATAAATCAAGAGAATGGTGAAATTATAAAGGAGATTAAAGATGTTTTAAAATAATAGTATAAATTGATTTTATAAAGGATTTATAAATTGATATTTATAAATTAAAACATTTGAATTATAAAACGAGTTTTTATAAGTGTTTGAATGAAGTGAGAATGGATTGCATAAGTGAATGGAATTTATAAAATTATAAACGGTGAAGTTAGAAATAGAATTTTATAAGCAGTAGGTTTATAAAATTTATAAAGTTGTTAAAAGAATGGTTTTGGATAAATAATTGAATCTTATAAGTTATAAGATTTATAATTATGAAGTTTAAAGGAACGATTTTTGCAAACAAATAAATTATAAGCATTTCACTTATAATATGAACTTTTAGTATATCATTGAGATATGAATTGAGATAGGTTAATAAAGGAATTTATAAAGGAAGTTGTGGTAAAATAAATAGAAATGGAAATTTATAAACGTTGTTTTATAAATTCGCAAACGACTTATTTTGATAAGTAAATTGTTATAACTTATTTATGGAGCTATATTCACGTTTTAGACAGTGAATAATCCTTTAAAATGAAATGTATAGAAATGATGAAATTGGTTAACGTAGTATATTCACGTTTTTGAATAGTGAATAATATGTTAAAGAAAATGTTTAGATTTGATGTTTTAAATAGAATTAAAACGATCTAACGATGTTTTAAAATGTGTTAAGATTCGAAACCATAGATTTCAACATTTATTGTTGAAATAGACGTTTTCGAGAAATAAAAGGAAATAATGGACTATAACACTGTTGTTATAATAAATGATTTCTGAAAGGAAATTGTTAACGCTCGAATTTGAACGCTAACACCCCGATGTATGAGTTGTAATTGTGAAAGCACCACCCGACGACTCGGGAACAGATTACAAGCAGATAATAGTAGAAAAGCGGTAAACAACAACAATTTTATAGTGGTTCGGCTTTAGGGTATAGCCTACGTCAACTTTAAGTACTTTTATTAATAATCTCGTTACAAGCTGATACAATTCTTCCCAAATACAATACACTTTGAATTATAAGATACTTAGAACAAGTAGCTTAAACTTCGATGGAGATGAGGGTTTTCGAATCCATGTTGGATGTATGTGATCTCTTCTTGAAGTTGTTTGTAGCGTTCTTAATATCTTGAGAGCTTCAAGTGTTGGATTGGATTAGTTTGGAATGCAGCAGACTAACGGTGTTTGAAGGAAATCAGCCAAAAAAAGTCCTTTTTCAGTTGGAATTAGGGGTGTATTTATAGGCTTTGCTCGGACTTAGGTCGTAGGTCGTGACCGACCTAAGTAAGGTCGTAGGTCGTCTCCGACCTATGAAGCTCCGGTTTTCCTTTTTCATGAGTAGGCGCATGCTTTTTTCAACAAGTTCTAGGTCGTGCGCGACCTAACACTCAGCGGCATAGTAGAGGCGGCCTCTTTATTTACGTGTTTAGGTCGTTAGCGACCTACCCTAGGTCGTGAGTACTTTCCTGTGGCCATAGCTGATCATAGGTCGCTGAATCCTTTAGGTCGTGAAACTTCATAGGTCGGTGGACAGTTAGGTCGCATAAAGTCTTTAGGTTGCTTGCTTGCTTATCTGGTTAGGTCGTGAAGCTTGGTAGGTCGCGGCCTCCTTTAGGTCGGAGCTCTCTGTTAGGTCACAAAGCTTGATAGGTCGCTCCATATCTTCAGAAATTAGGTCGCTACTCCCCATAGGTCGTAGGTCGTGACAATGCTTAAGTCTTTAGGTCGCATAGCTGCTTCGTGGAGTTAGGTCGCTAATACAATTATGCCGTTAGGTCGTTGAGACCATTAAGTCGTCAAGTACTCTTAGGTCGTTGGGCTGCTGAGTTATAGGTCGTGGAGTTTTAGGTCGTGGTAGAAATGGGAGTTAACATTTGCCCCTCGAAGTACAGGCCTATGTGATAGGTCGTGTGCTTCGACTTAACTTTGCTAGGTCGTAAGCGACCTAAAACATACGCTAACTCGCGTGTCTACTCGCCTTCTTCTTTCAGCTCCATATAAATTGCTAGGTCGTTTCTTCTCCATTACCTAACTGCTTCAATTTCTTGCTCTGCCATTAACAGAATTCTGCGATTTCAAAGACGAATTCAACCAAATCATTCATCAATTCCTTCTTGCTATCAAATTACGTAATCATCTTCGATCTTTATTCATTCCATAACCACCATCGAACCACGAACTCCAACCTCTGAATCTCAAATCGATTTTGCGCGTCGCGCTTCACTTTGAGTTGCGCTGTGATCGATTTTTGATCGTTACTGGTTATTGTGGTTGTTGCGATTTACGAACGCACAGTAGTGAGTTAGATTTATGATAGATCGGAGATACTTTGAATTGGTTTTTCGAATGGTTTGGTGGTATGAAAAGATGATGAACTTCACGAATAGGATGATGGATTTTGGTGTAGTTGATAGCGGGTTATCAGGTCCGGTGAAGCATTGCGTGGAGAGGAAGCTAGCGACCTAGTGAATTTGAGCAACTTAAGATAATTCGTGATCTAAGAACCCTTGCGACCTAAGGAATAGTTTCGACCCATACTAGGTCGCTGAACGACCTAATATTTGCGCGACCCAAGACTTTTCATGAGCTAAGAGTTACTCGAGCTAGGAACCGCACGACCTAACTTTCTTGCGTCATAGACTCTAGGTCGCGGCCGAGCTAACACTATGACGAGATTGAAATGCCTTATCCTTTACTTTGCACAGCGCGACCTAAGAAGGTTCCGACCTATGCTAGGTCGCCGGGCGACCTAGGACTTGTGACATTTTGAGACAACTTTGATTGAACCGTTTGAACTTGGATTTTGTTGTACTTCCTTGCAGATTATCTCTAATGCCAATAACCTGTTAAACATAATATTTGCAGAAAACTGGGACGAATATACTGCCATTGACTGCCCACATCGAATGACAGATTAGTCGATAAAGAGTAATTAACTTAAATGAATTGTGTGAATGAAATGCTGTGAACCAATGAATTCAAGTGAAGTGTTAAAGCAAAACTAAAATATCCAGTTAAAGTTGATTCGTTCGCATTAACACTTCACTTGAGCTTTATATTAACAAGTCCTGAAATCTCATAGTCGACTAATTGTCAACTAGTTTAACTTCAGTTATGTTTGCTTTCTTTTTTTTTTTTAAAGTTCTGCACAACACTTCACACTTTTTAGGAAACGTGCACCTTCTCATCTGAACATCCAGTCGCTTATGTAGAATGATGTCTCAACAAGAAGAGATGATAGAACACGCTGAAGGGTTTTCCCGATTGCTATTCCACTAGAGAATCCTCCGGAAAGAACTCCTACCCTTTTGAAACAGCGGGCGCTTAATCAATTATGCGTTCAATTTGGCATTGCCGAGGCAGAAGTTCTACTCCCTGGACCAAATGACTCTGCTGATAGACCACCTTACGGTTTTGTTGCCATTAATCGACAAATGTGCTTGAGTGGAGCAATTCCTCCTTTTAATGAATTTCTCCGGCAAATCCTACTTCGACTGACGATCTCTCCTTTTCAGCTGCACCCCAATGGCTATGCTATTTTGATGGGATTGTGTGTTCTGTTCAGGAGGACTCTTGATCGTCTTCCGAGTTTTGAGGAAATCTGTTACTTGTGCACTTTTGCGAAGAACAAGGACCATCCTTCAATTGTACTTGTAAGGGGTGCGCGGAATCGCAAACTTATTTTGGATTTGCCGGAGAGTGCACATGGATTCCTGAATCAATACTTCTACATTCGTTGCCCCGCAGAATTCTACGCAAACTGGAGAGTAGGAAGTGAGATCTTTTTTCTCTTTAATTTTATTCTAAGTTTTACCTGGTTCGTATTGCTAGATGCTGATTCCATTCCTTAACTTTCCAGCACTTCCTCCTCCTTCTAGAGATTCCAGCCATAAGTCAGTTTTTGAAAGGCTAAGCACTGTGGCTGCTGAAGAAAGAAGCGCAAAATTTCTATTGACAGAAGAACTTCTTCATCAGTTTGAGCTTCTACATCCTTCTCGTTCCACTCAAATACATGAAGTTCCAACGGAGGTTCCTAATTCTCCGACAAGCACTCCTGATGCCCCAGTCTCCACTAAAGAGCACTTGCAGGGAGGAACCTCTATAGAAACTTCACTAGTTAAGTGTTCAATTCCGAAAGATGTTGTGGGGCCATCTGACAAGTCTATACTTGCCCCAGTTACTGAAGAGGAAGAACCCCCTCGATCTACTAGTGAAGGAGTTAAGAAAGCAAGCTCCAAAAACCAAGATGGCGATGATGTTTTTGAGGGGTTGAGCGATTTAATTGTGACATCTCAAGAACTTTTCAAAGATGATGTTTCTAAAACTGTCTCTTCTGTAATCGAGGCGACATCTTCTTTTCAACAAATGTCAACTCCTCCTACTCAAGTTATCACTACCTCTATTCCACAGAGTGGTTTGTAACTCGATGCGCGTAGTTTACACGTCACACGACACTTTGGATTTCTCATCACTTCTATGCACTTATCTTCTTGTACTTTAAAGATTTCTAAAGCTTATTATTTTAATTCCAGATTCTCCTATGGGGCGCAGTGGCTCGTATTATGATGATTTCCAGCGCTACGGGAGGCGTAGCCAGTATGATTACAGGCGTTACCTTCCTTCTTACAGAGAGTCGGATGAAGAGAGGGCCATCAGGAAAGCCGACGAGAGACGAGCATATGAAGAACGTCGCCGAAGGGAACAAGAAAGACATGATCTTCCCCACAGAGATGATGATACCCAAAAGAGAAAATCTCATGATGAGAGAGGAACGAGTCACATAGACGATTCTTCTAGCAAGCGGGCTAGACTTACTGAAGAAACAACTCCTTCAGCTTCTAAACATGTCCCTGCTCAATCTCCTGCTCCCGTTCGCTCCGACATTCAAGCAATCATCAACCGGCCCGCATACCAAGTCGGGCAAGGTCCTCCCACTCTTCAAAGTCGATTTCCTCAGTGGTGCCTGAGAGGGGTTCGATTTGATCTCGACTTGGTTCCTCTCGACAAACCGGCTATGCTGCGAAATCTTGATACTGTCAGGACCGATATCGAAAGAATGTCGAACTGGCAAAAACTCGTCGACGAACTTCAAAGGGTTAACCGAGCCAATCTCGAGGCCATGCTAACAATGGAGAATGATAAGGCTGAGTGGCAGAAGACTCTCGAACAGCATGACGCCGAAATGAGAAGTATTGCTTCCTACAATGAAAAGCTGGAAGCGGAAGTAGAAAAACTTAAAGAAGAATTAGCTACTTCATCTACTTTCCATTCTCAAAAGGAGAGCATGCTTCAGCAACAAGTACGAGATGCGCATGCCAGTCAAAGAGCAGTCGAAGATAAGCTTGCATACAAGGAAAAGGTCATAGAAGAATATCGTGCTGAAACTGTACAACTGCGAGAACAGACCGGCTCTCAAAGCTTGGAGATAGAGTTGTTAAAAACTCGACTTGCTATGGCCGAAAAGGAGCGCGACGAGGCTGTTGCTGGTAAACTTGCGGCCGAAGAGGCTCATCAAGCAACCAAAGCTGACATTAGCTCCACATTATTCGATTTTTATCTGCACAGCATTTTGGGACGTGGCAGCCTTGCCTTTCTAGGCCCCAAGTATGAAATCACACTGGCTGAAGTTTGGGAGGCAGCACTTGATATGCTCGGTGGTAAAGGTGCTAGATATGCTGAGTCAGCCCTTGAAGAGCATTATCTTGATGATGAAGCCCGTGCCGCTCTTGCCAAGGGAAAGGAGCAGCTTGCCAGAGCGCGGGCCGGGATGGCGGAAGAGGAGCGTTCTGAAAAAGAAGTACCGCCTACTACCTCTGAACGTCCTCTAGTTTCTCCCGAGGTGGACATTACAGGCTCTAGTGCTCATTCGCCGCCTCCTACAAGAACCGGGGTAATTACCCCTACTGATGAAGAGGCTTTGGAGGACATTGGGGCTCAGAATTATGAGATTGAACTGACGAAGCCAACATCTTCAGGTAATTTTGACATTGGTCCGATTCAGGTGGATTACCTGCTTATTCCTCAAAAATTTGATGAGCTTCTCGATTACCTCTTGAATCTCGATGAACCCATATCTCCCTTCTTTCGGGAAGATACTAACATTTCCAATTTTTCTTCTTCTGCAGTTGAAACAACAAGTGCCGTGCAGACTTTGCCTTCTCTGGTTATTCCTCCTCCATCTCTTCAGGTGACTCCTCCTTCTGCTTCACAACCTGGGTCACAAGAGGAGAAAATTGAGGCTCTTCATGGCTTGGATGACCCTATTGCTTCGCAGGAGCAAAAAGATGAGGGACTCGAAGGAGGCGAGATCTCTCTGGAGCGGACTCCTTCTGACGACGTAGTTTTGTCCGCTCTCGTTACTCCGGGGAGTGAGTCTTCTTCGAAGAGAAGAAAGAAGCATGGGACATCGAAGAGGAGGGGGAAGAAAATTATCACCACTGAAGAGGAACCGGAAATTGCACCAGTTGCACCTCCCTCCCCTTCTTCCCTTATGCCTTCAGACCAACCTGAAAGACCTCAAAAGCTAACCACTCGGCCGGGTAAAGGGTCTAAAGGCGGCAAGAAGAAATGAAGAGTTGAGCTTTTTGATTCCTTTTTTGTGTAATGGTCGGATGTTGTGCAGGCACCGGCCCCTGCTTTTTATTTTGAAACCTGTATCTGCAATATCTGCAATTGAATAAAATGATTCTTTATTTGTACAGACTTTTGTTTGAATTTGAGAATGCATTTATTATTCATTTTTGCACAAGTTTATTTATACGATGTTGCGGTGAGCTTGTGGTATGTTGTTTGAGCGTACTTTACCGACATAGTTATACCGCTTTGTATGTAACTATACCATGTTGCCCCTATACCATGAGCTTACTGCAATATCGTATACTTTGAGGGGACTTGCACTCTCGTTTTCTAAAGAATAATTACTTCATTCTCGAAGAGAATTTTCGTAGAGTGCAACTTCCTTCATATAAGTTTCTACGCTTTGTCCTTCGAAGAAATCACTTTTTCCTTTTGCGTATGTATATATTTTGCCAAGTGAATTCTTCTATGTGGTAAAGCGGACCTCTGAATGTACTTTAACTTTCTTCCCCCTTCTTTTTTTTTAGAATAGGTAAAGTCATCAAGTACGCTCTTGATGAGGATTTTTCTCTTTCTTCTTTTTTAATAAAAATTTGTGCCTCTGAGGAGAGATTTTTTCACGTTTCAACACTTGGAAGTTTTATTTCAATCTCGGTGAAACGTGGGCTTCTGAAGAGGTCTTTCTTTTTAATTGTGTCCCCGGGAGGGGGTTGTACCTCTGAGGAGGGATTTCTCACGTTTCAACACTTGGAAGTTTTATTTCAATCTTGGTGAAACGTGTGCCTCCAAAGAGTTGTGCCTTCGAGGAAAGCCTTTTCACGTTTCGACACTTGGAAGTTTTATTTCAACCTCGGTGAAACATGGGCTTCCAGGAAGGTCTTTATCTTGTTTTGCATTTCAACTTTGGTGAAGTGAAATTCCGAAGAGCGGTTGTTACACTTCAACTCCTGGTGAAATGGGCCTCCGAAGAGGGCTTTTATTTTGTTTGCATTTCAACTTTGGTGAAGTGAAATCCCGAAGGGCGGTCATGACACTTCAACTCCTGGTGAAATGGGCCTCCGAAGAGGGCTTTTATTTTGTTTGCATTTCAACTCTGGTGAAGTGTAATTCCGAAGAGCGGTCATAACACTTCAACTCCTGGTGAAATGGGCCTCCGAAGAGGGCTTTTATTTTGTTTGCATTTCAACTCTGGTGAAGTGAAATTCCGAAGAGCGGTCATAACACTTCAACTCCTGGTGAAATGTGCCTCAGAGAGGGTTTTCATCGCTTGGAAGTTACTCTCTCATGGTTGGAGGGTCATGACTCCTCCAATCTTTTTTGTTGAGTAGAGAACTTTATTTTTTGTGGCGTATGACCCATTAGAGGTCTTTATCCTCCGAAGAGTCGTGCCTCCGAAGAGGACTTGTGCTGCCGATGATAGCTTTGGTTGTTCCTCTGTTCACTTGCTTATGCCTTTTCAATGATCCTCTGCCCCTCTTTTTTTTTTTTTTTTCTTTTTTTTTTTACAAGTAACTTGTTTAATCCAAGGAAGTGTGCTTCATTGTCAGGCAATTTCGTGAGAACGAGCACTAGCTTTTTAATTGGATGTTTGTTTGTTCAAACGATCTCAATTTATTAGCAAAGACCCGTTTCTGTCGAAATCATAGGCTGTTCAATTGAAGTACTTCCTATCTAGGATTTGAATTCGGGGCTCTTGTGACTTGAAATTTGGCGAGAATCACTTGGTCTTTTTATGTGCAAGTTTCACTTCCATTGTCTGCAAAAATTCAAATCGACATTTCAGCAATACATTCTATGTACCTTTTATATCGAGAATAAAGCAAACATGTAATAATAATAAGGAACACAAGATTTATAGTGGTTCGGCCATGAAATTGGGCCTACATCCACTTTATATTCTTTCATTATTTACTTGCATCAGTTTTACAATTGCTTTCAATTACAAGAATCATACATTCATAATTCTTTTTACAATGTTTCAACAAAATTTTCAAGTAAAGTATGGACGCAAATGGTTGCTGTTCCATGCCCTTGGAATTTGATCTCCATCAACAGTGGTGAGTTTGAATGTGCCGTCAAGAAGCTTCTGACCTATTACATACGGTCCTTCCCAATTTGGCCCAAACACACCTGTCGCTGTCATAATTCTCTTCAGGACTAGGTCTCCAATCTCAAAGCTGCGCTGGCGAACTTTGGAATTAAAATGTCTGGCTATTCTTTGCTGATGAGCTGCAATTCTGAGATTGGCCTCATCTCTTTTTTCATCAAGGAAATCTAGCGCTTCAAGCTGTAGCCTTTCATTTTCTGCTTGTTTGAAATGGATCCTTCTGTGTGAAGGAACCTCTGTTTCTATCGGGATCATTGCTTCCAACCCGTATGCTAATGAGAAAGGAGTGTGCCCAGTCGCAATTTTGTGAGTGGTTCTGTATGCCCATAGTGCAAGTGGTAGCTTATCGACCCAACCACCTTTTGCTCTTTCGAGTTGCTTTTTGATGGTTGATTTGATGATCTTGTTTACTGCTTCCACTTGCCCGTTTGCCTGCGGATGAGCAACTGCTGAAAAGCTTTTCTGGATTTTGTATCGCCTGCAAAAATCTTGGAATTCCTCGCTTTCAAACTGAGTACCATTGTCTGTGATTATTTTCTGAGGCACACCATACCTGCAAATGATATTATTGGTCACGAAACTTATCATCTTCTTAGAGGTGATAGTAGCCAATGGTTCAGCTTCAGCCCATTTCGTAAAATAATCAACTGCAACAATAGCATATCTAATCCCTGATTTGGCAGTCGGTAGCGGCCCAATGAGATCCATTCCCCAAATTGCAAATGGCCATGGACTGACCATTTGTGTGAGTTCAGTTGAAGGTGCTCTAGGAATTTTGGCAAATCTTTGGCATTTGTCACACTTTCGGGAATAGCTTGCAGCATCATGATTAATTTCTGGCCAAAAATATCCGTATCGGAGAATTTTCTTTGCTAATGTTTGACCACCTGAATGATCACCACATTCTCCTCCATGCACCTCAGCTAGGATTGTTTTGGACTCTTCCCGGGATACACATCGAAGCAATGGCATTGAGAATCCCCGTCTGTATAATCGGCCATCCTGAATTACATAGCGAGAGGCTTTCCTTAGTAGCTTTCGTCTTTCTATCGAATTTTCTGGCAGAGAACCTCTGAGTAGGTAGTCCAGTATTGGAGTCATCCATGACTCTTGTTCTTGAGATACATTCATAATCCAGTCAATATCCATCTCGTCTATACTTGGTGCTGAAAGGACTTCTACAGGGACCAATCCCAATAGTTGAGCTTCACCAGAACTTGAATACTTTGCGAGGGAATCTGCCTTCATATTCTCTTCCCGAGGAATGTGGCTTATCGAATAGTGATCGAGCTCACACAGAAGTTCCCAAGCCTTCGACAAGTAAGCGGGCAGGTTTCCCCCTTTCGTCTGAAATTCCTTCTTGACTTGACATACAATAAGCTGAGAATCGCTAAAGATCTGTAATGCTCGTATGTTTAGTTCTTTAGCGATTTTCAGTCCTGCGATAAGAGCTTCATATTCAGATTCATTGTTTGTTGAAGGAAATTCCAATCTTAGTGCATAGCATAATGACCGACCTTCAGGAGTCTCAAGTACGACTCCGGCTCCAGAACAGTAATCATTTCTTGCACCATCGACATATAACCTCCATTGGATAGGGGAATTGTCGAACGTTTCTTCCTCACTGTTTCCTTTATCTGTAAACTCTGCAATGAAATCTGCTAAAGCTTGTCCATTGACCGCTTTCCGGGGATGATAAGTGATGTCATACTGACTGAGTTCAATATTCCACTTTAGAAGACGACCCGAAGTTTCAGGGCGAAACAGGACTTGCTTTAAAGGTTGATCAGTGAGGACTCTGATAGGATGAGCTTGAAAATATTGCCTCAACTTCCTAGACGCAATTAGTAAGCAATAGGCGAGTTTTTCCAACTTAGAGTAATTCATCTCTGCCCCAGTGAGTCTTTTGCTGATATAGTAAACTGGATGTTGAATCCTTTTTTCTTCCCGTATCAGCGCTGCACTTAAAGCGTATGATGATACTGCCAAGTATATAAGAAGATCCTCACCATCGCCAGGCCTAGAAAGTATTGGAGGCGTCTCCATATGGCGAATCAACTCATCAAAGGCTTTTTGGCATTCGGGAGTCCAATTGAAGTTTTTCTTTCCTTTCTTTAGGGCGTCAAAGAATGGGATACATTTATCTGTGGCTTTGGAAATGAACCGACTTAAGGCGGCAACTTTTCCATTGAGACTTTGCAATTCCTTCTTTGTTCTAGGAGCTTTGACTTCTTTCAAGGCAGTAATTTGAGCTGGACTAGCCTCAATGCCCCTAGCGCTGACGATAAACCCTAAGAATTTTCCGGACTCGACCCCAAACGTGCATTTCTGAGGGTTAAGCTTCATTCTGTATTTCCGGAGGACTGCGAACATTTCTGCCAAGTGTTCAATGTGATCCGCTGCTTTCTTAGACTTTACTAACATGTCATCAACGTAGACTTCCATAGTTTTGCCCAATTGCGGTTTGAACATAGCATTAACAAGTCTTTGGTAGGTTGCCCCTGCATTCTTCAAACCGAAGGGCATAACTCTGTAGCAATAAAGACCAACATCGGTGATAAAGCTCGTGTCCTCCTGATCCGGTTCATGCATCATGATCTGGTTATATCCGGAGTAGGCATCCATGAAAGATAACAATTCATGTCCCGCTGTTCCATCTACCAGTTGATCGATCCTGGGTAAAGGAAAGCAATCTTTGGGGCAGGCCTTGTTCAGATCTGAAAAATCGATGCACACTCTCCATTTTCCATTAGCTTTCTTAACCAACACAGGATTTGAAACCCAGTTCGGATATGTAGATTCTCTGATGAAGTTATTTTCCATGAGTCGATCAATTTCCTCTTTTAATGCTGCTAACCTTTCTGGACCTTGGGTTCTTCTTTTCTGTTTTACTGGTGTTAACTTTGGGTCAATATTCAGAGCGTGTACTGCAACTTCTGGAGATATTCCACACATATCAGCATGAGTCCAAGCGAAGACATCCAGATTTGCTTTCAGGAATGATATCAAGATATTCTGAATTGACACATTAAGTTGTGAACCCACATTCAACACCTTATTTGGGTCCTTCGGGTCAACAGGTACCGGTACCGTCATTTCAACCGGCACTACTCTATTCTCCCCTGCACTGGCTTTTCTGGGATCCATCTCTTTCCGTGCCCCGCTATGCTCGCCAGTGCAGGGTCCGCCCCGTAATTGCTACAAGGCTGGCTCTTTGATGCGCACCGGAGTGGCCGCATCCTTTCCCATTTCCCTCTTTCTTGACTCTCGCAACTCTGTCAAATAGCACTCTCGCGCAGCATTTTGATCCCCTTTTATAACTCCTACTCCATTGTCTGTAGGGAATTTAATAGTGAGGCACCACGGGGCTAGAATAGCTTTGAATGCTGCGAGCGTTGGACGGCCAAGGAAAGCATTATGAGCAGAAAATTCATCGACAATCACAAATGTTTGCTTGCGGACCACTTTCCTTTCTCCTTCCCCAAGTTCTACTAGCAGATCGATGGTTCCTATTGGTTGCTTTGGCTCCCCGGTGAAGCCAGCGATCTTCTGCGATGAGGCTTGTACATCGACCATAGGGATTTTCATTTGGTCGAATGTCTTCTTGAAGAGGATATTACATGATGCTCCGCAGTCAATGAGAACTCTTCTAACAATGGCCGGTCCAATACCAGCAGAGATGACCAAGGGATCTAGGGTAGGAGCTTCGATACCTGAGGAATCTCTGGCTCTGAAAATAATATCATCACTGAAAGTTTTCTGTTGTTTCAGGGGCGTAGTGTCTTCTAAAACAAAGACGTCTTCTTCGGCTGGAACATATTTCAAAGCTCTGGCATATCTCTCCATCTCTCCCCAGCTCTTGCCAGCTGGGTGAGGCCCTCCTGTAATGACATTGATAATGGGCCTTCCAGATTCATGCACCGTAGCTTTCTCACCTATCCTAGGCTGATGAACAGGAGCCTGTTGCCCCAGACTAGACGATGCAGGATTGTTGCTATTCTTTTCCACAAATTGATGCAGCTTGTTTTCTCTTAGCAATTCTTCAATCAGATTTTTCAACTGGCGGCATTCATCAGTCTCATGACCGGGTTGATTATGGAAGCGGCAGAACTTCCCACTTTGTATAGCCTTTTTTCCGGTCCTCAAAGGGATAGGTTTAGGGAGGTCAACAGAATCTTTAATGGCAAGGAAGATATGCTCCGGCGTGTCTAATAAAGGAGTATACTCTGATGGCTTGAAGGATCGGGGCTTCTTCAGATTACTCTGTTTCTTCCCATTGTTATTTTCCCTTTTTTGCCCTACAGATTCAATCTTGCGTGGTGCAACAGTGTTATCTTCAGCTTTTTCTGACACTGCCTTCATCGGTACAGGACGGCTTTCCAGGCGTATGAATTCGTCTGCCTTTTTGTAGAACTTTTCGAGGGAGGTTGGCTCCTTCATGTTTAACCATTTCCCAAATTCGCTCGACTTATCAATAGCCCTCATCAGATAAGTCAATATCATTCGCGGTTCAGAATTGTCCACCTCTGCCAGCGCTATATTAAAGCGGTTCAAGAAAGATCTGATAGATTCACCAGGATTCTGTTCTATACTTGACAATGACATGATGTCTTTGGCCTTTGAAGCATATAGTCTAAACTGTTCCTTGAACTTTCGGGTCAAGTCTGAAAACTGATCAATAGATCGGACTAGCAACTTGGTGAACCACAGTAGAGCCACACCTTCAAGGTATACGGGGAAATATCGGCACTTTATCTCGTCTGAGGCCCTGGCACCTGTCATGTGCCAATCATATTTATACAAGAATTCATTCGGATCACTTGTCCCTTTGTAAGCTGGGATAGTTGGAGGGATAAACTTCCTTGGAAACTCCGCCTTTAAGATTTTCTCAGTAAATGGAGTTTTACTTGGGGCGAAACCCCATTCTTTCCCATCTTCAACCCTTTGCATACTTTCTCTCATGATTTGCCGGACCATTCCAGAAAGATACTCCTCATCATGTCGAGTTCCAGATCCACCAACCTCAGGAAGCGTTTGCTCAAAGGGACTGGCAGCCCTTTCTGGAGCATTCCTCTCATTAGCATCATGAATGTTGCCAGTATAATTCCTTCCATTACCAGCCGATTGATTATTTGCCCCGAGCAAATCATTCAACTTATTCAGAATTAGAGCATTTTGGGCAATCTGAGCTTCTAATTGTGCATTCTGGGCGTTTATCTTCTGGTTCAGTC
The DNA here is from genome assembly GCA_030765085.1 of Allium cepa. Lineage (NCBI taxonomy): Eukaryota > Viridiplantae > Streptophyta > Magnoliopsida > Asparagales > Amaryllidaceae > Allium > Allium cepa. Next base: position 769,219,855 of record CM060937.1, on the reverse strand, counting down.
CTAATATTACAGCATCCAACTCTGCTTTCGTAACCCCAGCAGACGGAATGGGTTGATTAGGTACAGGGGAAGCGGAGGTTCCCTCTTGAATATTCCCAGATCTGACAGATCTACTCTTCCTTCCAGGAGCCATTATCTCGGATAGACTTCTGGTTTTCAGGGAAATTCTCTCTACAAACCTCTGTGAAGCAATGATGATAACTTGCCTGAGTTCAGTTCTCAGTGAAAGCACCAAAAATGTTAACGCTCGAATTTGAACGCTAACACCCCGATGTATGAGTTGTAATTGTGAAAGCACCACCCGACGACTTGGGAACAAATTACAAGCAGATAATAGTAGAAAAGCGGTAAACAACAACAATTTTATAGTGGTTCGGCTTTAGGGTATAGCCTACGTCCACTTTAAGTACTTTTATTAATAATCTCGTTACAAGATGATACAATTCTTCCCAAATACAATACACTTTGAATTACAAGATACTTAGAACAAGTAGCTTAAACTTCGATGGAGATGAGGGTTTTTGAATCCATGTTGGATGTATGTGATCTCTTCTTGAAGTTGTTTGTAGCGTTCTTATTATCTTGAGAGCTTCAAGTGTTGGATTGGATTAGTTTGGAATGCAGCAGAGTAACGGTGTTTGAAGGAAATCAGCCAAAAAAAGTCCTTTTTCAGTTGGAATAAGGGGTGTATTTATAGGCTTTGCTCGGACTTAGGTCGTAGGTCGTGACCGACCTAAGTAAGGTCGTAGGTCGTCTCCGACCTATGAAGCTCCGGTTTTCCTTTTTCATGAGTAGGCGCATGCTTTTTTCAACAAGTTCTAGGTCGTGCGCGACCTAACACTCAGCGGCATAGTAGAGGCGGCCTCTTTATTTACGTGTTTAGGTCGTTAGCGACCTACCCTAGGTCGTGAGTACTTTCCTGTGGCCATAGCTGATCTTAGGTCGCTGAATCCTTTAGGTCGCGAAACTTCATAGGTCGGTGGACAGTTAGGTCGCATAAAGTCTTTAGGTTGCTTGCTTGCTTATCTGGTTAGGTCGTGAAGCTTGGTAGGTCGCGGCCTCCTTTAGGTCGCAGCTCTCTGTTAGGTCGCAAAGCTTGATAGGTCGCTCCATATCTTCAGAAATTAGGTCGCTACTCCCCATAGGTCGTAGGTCGTGACAATGCTTAAGTCTTTAGGTCGCATAGCTGCTTCGTGGAGTTAGGTCGCCAATACAATTATGCCGTTAGGTCGTTGAGACCATTAAGTCGTCAAGTACTCTTAGGTCGTTGGGCTGCTGAGTTATAGGTCGCGGAGTTTTAGGTCGTGGTAGAAATGGGAGTTAACAGAAATGTTTTGTATAGTATTGGGATTTATATATCTATTTTAATTTCGAATCCCTATACTGGTGATTTTGGGACGTCGTAACGATGTTTTACGCAACATTCGTTTTGGCCCAAATAAATATGTTTAAGAGCATGATTTCCTTAAAGAATGAAATATATACTTAATTTCGATTTAAGTATATTGAATATTTTCCAAGTGTTGAAAAATATATGGATTGAGAATTACTTAATAAGTAAGTATGGAAATGTTTTCCAATATAAACTGAATATTTTGAGAATTTATCTTTTTGAAGATAAATTGAAATGAATAATTGAAATCGTATATGCATGGATATTTTGGAATGAAAATTCACTATGGAATTTATGAATAAAAAGGGAAGTTGTTTAAAGATAAATATTGATTTATTTTTGAGGTATTGAAATTTTATATCTTGTAAAGATATTTTGGAAAATAAATAATTTGGAAAATTATTTGGAATCTGGTGATGTTGTGCATATCCATTGATAGTTCAATAACCGAGTATCAATATTTCCCTTTGAACGGGTAATTGATGTGATTTGTTTGAATTTGAATGCCACACTTATTTTTGAATAAGCGCTCACTATTCGGGTTAACCGGGAAAGGACCATGGGGTCGTATAACCCATTCCGAATATGTGATACGTCGTTATGAATTGCATTTGAAGACCGGTGTTGAAGACCGGATCTTTTTGAAAGCGAAAGGACAACTCGTCGATTGTCTTTGCACCGAGTAGCTACGGTATAGAGACTCCCTATGTGATGGGAAGTCCGGACGTGATTAGAGATTATCCGGATTGCAAGGACTTCTTTGTAAGTGTCTTCGGTTCTGTTCGAGCCCGGAACAGACTTGTATGGATTGTATGTCTGACATTACAAATTGAGATATAAAGCCGATTTCTTTCAAATATATTTCTGTTGGTGGCGGAGAATTTGTTCTCTTAGCTTAACACCCTTCTCTGAGACGTACGAGCTCAGAGGTTATGTAGTTGAAGGTTATCGGCGATATATTCCCAATTTGGTAATGTGACATGCTGAGTGTTGCTGTGAAATGATCGTTGTGTTGATCATTTGTGATAGGATCATTTATTTGATCGTTTATCTTTGTGATCATTTCTATGATCATTTGCTGACCCAAAGCACGGCTTTTGTATAAAGTGTGTTTTTGTGGATGTGACTTCGTCGAGCCTCACAAACCGGTAATGGTCGAAACAGGAATTGTGCGGCAAGGTTTTCAGGGGTAACTTCCCTAGGGTATGACCATTCCTTTTGGAAAAGGGTAGTATCATGGTATGGAGCCCAGATACTTACTCATGTTGAAACACTTATTATTATGGTGTGATGTTGGTTAGAGAGCTCTCGTTTAAAGGTCCCAAAGGACCGGGGGTGGCATATCTGAGGGTTTGTAATATCCCTTGGGAAAAGGGGTTCCCGGCCTTGTTTGGCAGAGATCCAGTTGGGTTCTCGGGGAAGTCCTTCCAGAGGCATTCTCATGTGGCAATGGGAAGTTCCTTGGCCTGACCATTCGTTGGAAATCCAAAGAAACAATACGAGACTTGTACGGTTTTAGTTGTAGAACCTGCTTCCTCAGGAGGTAGCTATAGTAGGCATAATATAATGGTACCTATGCTGGCTAAGATTTATATTCTACTTTCGAAATATCTTCTACACTATGCACTAATAATAATATCAAAATTGATTTTATTTTAATGCGTATCAAGCATCTTTGACTATCATAAGGAGAAATCTCCTCCAAGTCTGCGTTTGCATTGTGTGTGTGGCGGGAGGTCTTATGGTAGTCTCATTTTTAAAAGCATTGCGAATTGACTTTAAAAATATTCCTCTATTTTGTTTTCAAAGATAAATAAACTATTTTGAGTTCTCACACCAGTCTCATGACTGACTTGGAGTTTATTGTTTTCCTTCCTAAACTCTAGGTGCCCACCAAATTTCCACACGGGCAGTTAAGAGTTAGGTTTATCAGGATATTCTGGATATTCTGGAGTTGCAGGAGGCAAGCTGGATGGCATGGCGTATTACTAGTATATAGTATTTCTTTTCCGCTGTTTGATGTTGATGTTGTTGTACACTCTGATGATATGATGTAATGTAATGTAATGTAATAACTAATATAGTTCTTTGTTTAAAGATTATTCATTTATTATTATATGTTGTTCCGCTGCGATTGTGAGATTCTGATGTCGTTCTGTTCTTTCTTTCTCTTCTTCTACCTCTTTCTTTTTCTTTAACCCTCAGTGTTCGGTTTCCGACATCCGACTGATCGACATTCGATACAGTGGACGTATTGATGTCAATATTCGGGAGTCGAAGAATCGAGTCCTGACAGTTATTACACTACATCGTTGTTTCGGTTTATCGGTTCATTGGACGTACCATTTTTGTCCTACGTCGGTGTTTCAAAAATATTCGAGATTTGGTTCATCTGGCGTACCGTTATTGTATTATTCCATTGTTCCAAATTATTCAAGTTTCTCGTTTCTCGAGCGTACCGTTTTTGTACTACGCCGTTGCACCGGCTCAACTTTTTTCTATTCTTTACGTTTTCCACGTCTTTTAACTATGGAAATGCTTTTATTTTTTTGATTTTTTATTCCTGAGCCTAGTGTTATAGTAGGGATTGAAGTTTCACCAGATTTGACTTTTGAGCAACATTCAATTCGCATCATTGCTTCGGAGGTTGAGCGCCTTTGGAATAAAGATGTTCTTCTTGTGAAAGTTCAATGGTTCTCAAATCCCAAGGATTGCTCTTGGAAAATCTTGAGAATTCATCGAGCGAACGCGTTTGGGCTAACTCTTTTGTGCTCTTTATGGTGAACTTTTTATTTCAAATTTTCCTTTGTGTTGATATGCCTCTATGGTTGTCACTCTTTGTTTTCTTCTTAAGTATTGCGAGGACGCAATTTCTTTAAGGAGGGGAGTCTGTAACAACCCGCATATTTATCGATTGTACATTTAAATATTTTATTTAAATATTTTATCATTAGTCGGATTTTAGTCCGAAACCTACTTTTTGCAAACAGTCAAATTAGGACTCGAGACCACCCCCATTGAGTTCAAAATGACGTTTGCGACCTTTTTGAGTATAAACTTCGATATGTTTGGAGATAGTGAAATTTTGCACTTTTTCACTTAGGGATTTTGTTTGGGCTGAACCCATTAATCACTTACTTACTCAGTCCCAACCCCCTCACCTCTTCATTACTTCATTCCTCATTTCCTAACACTTCAGCTAAAGCAAAAATGGAGGAAAGAAGAGGAAATTAAAACTCCAAGCCCTAGTCTTCATTAGCAAATCCAACATCTAGCTCCAAATTCAAGAGAACCCATTGGTAAGCCTTCTCTTCATCTTCTCCAACTCCTTCTCTCTTGAATTTCAGAAATTCCTAAACCTAACTTTGGAAATTTTCTTCTTTTAAGCTTTTCAAGCTTGTTGAGTTGGAATTGAAGAGTAATTGCTCTTGCCATTGCTTCATAGCTTCTTCTTCATTTGTTTGGGTTCAAAGGTGAGATTTTTATCTCACATCTTAGTCTATAATTATCTTCGATTGTTAGGTATGAATTCCTAACACTTATTCTTGTGCATTTGCTTTTGGTTTGGATTGATTTGGCGAATATTCCAAATTTTAGTGTTTTGAGTTCAATTCTTTAAAAATCCTAACTTTGATGTTTTGATCACGTTTTTGGTGATGAATCGAAGAGCTAACATGGCCGAGTAGTCGATGGGAGTAAACCCGTAGTGCCATTGCTCGACCGATTGCAATTCGAAAGGGATTGGCATTCATTTGATAGGCGTGGGAGTGTTGGTAACAGGCTCCGGTCGACCGAACTCAGGGTCCGGTCGATCGACCTGCTACCCGAGCACTTCCCTGCCTCTGGTTTGGAAGTGCAGGTTACAGGCTCCGGTCGACCGAACTCAGGGTCTGGTCGACCGACCTGCTACCCGAGCACTTCTGTCTCGGGTTCGGTCAACCGACTCAGGGAGTCCGGTTGATCGACCTGCTCCTATTTGACAATTACGCCTATGTGGCCTATTTGTTTGAATTTCCAACTTTAATCGATTCATGTTGCCTCCCTTTTGTTGTTATCATTTATTATCGACTTTGATGACATTTTCTTCGGGAATTTTTGGAAATATCCATTTTGATGGATTTGATATGGATTTCTTTGGATTTTATTCATGTCTACGCATGTGAATTTTTATGATTGATTGTTTCTACAATCACCTCTATGATTTGTCACTTTAAAATATAAAGGTTTTATACACTAGTAGTAAATATAGAAACTCTTTCTTCAAATGATTTCAACACTATTTTATTACAAAGCTCGTTTTCTCAAACCGATTTCCAATCTATTGGTATATACAAACCTTTACCTCACTCGTATGAGAAATCTAATTAAACGACTTAGTAAAACAAGTGGTATGAAACGCTTGCGTTTACTTCGTCAGTTAATTCTTGGACTTGTTCGATTGAAACTCTTGTGACAATTTTCTATTGGAGATCTACAATTTGTTCGCAAACATTTAAGTTAAGCTAGTGGTTATGGGACATGATGCTAAACTCATATATTTACTAGCTTATTATAATTGACACTTCTTGATGATCGATGATGATCATTTTATAGTTTAGACTAGCAATGTGCGATGTCTCTATGTCCACATGGAGGACTGTACCTCATTTTATTGAGCTTCGTCTCATTTCTTTGAGGGCTAGCGACCCATGTACTTTTAATGTGTTTTGATTCATTGGATGTACCGTTTGTACTACATCGATGTCTCGGCTTTTCGATTCATTGGACGTACCGTGTGTACTACGTCGATGATCCGAATTGTTTTGTGTTTCGATTCATTGGATGTACCGTTTGTACTACATCGATGTCTCGGCTTTTCGATTCAATAGACGTACCGTGTGTACTACGTCGATGTTCAGAATTGTTTCATGTTTCGATTCATTGGATGTACCGTTTGTACCACATCGATGTCTCGGCTTTTCGATTTATTGGACGTACTGTGTGTACTACGTCGATGTTCCGAATTGTTTTGTGTTTCGATTCATTGGATGTACCGTTTGTACTACATCGATGTCTCGGCTTTTCGATTCATTGGACGTACCGTGTGTACTACGTCGACGTTCGGAATTGTTTTGTGTTTCAATTCATCGGATGTACCGTTTTTACTACATCGATGTCTCGGCTTTTCGATTCATTGGATGTATCGTGTGTACTACGTCGATGTTCCGAATTATTTTGTGTTTCGATTCATTGGATGTACCGTTTGTACTAAATCGATGTCTCGGCTTTTCGATTCATTGGACGTACCGTGTGTACTACGTCGATGTTCCGAATTGTTTTGTGTTTCGATTCATTGGATGTACCGTTTGTACTACATCGATGTCTCGGCTTTTCGATTCATTGGACGTACCGTGTGTGCTACGTCGATGTTCCGAATAGTTTGTGATACACGTGTTGGTGAGTTTTCATGCTCCCGCGTAGGATTGGCCATCCTTTTCTTGTGATTTCTGGATTCCTAATTGATGATTTCTGGAATTTATGTTTCACCAACTTTTACAATTGGCATTGATATGTATGTCATTTAATTGTGGCTTGGTGAATGAAATAAAGAATATGACGTTCTTTTTGATGTTATGAGATTCTTGAGATATTGTATGACTTTTGTGGATTTTCTAATATATACTTGTCGCAGTATGACATTTTTGGTTATCATACATCTTTTTTATTATATCTCTTCTTATATCTCATTTTATCTGATAATTATAGCTAGACTGATCCGTTTATTATTTTCTTCTTAAATAATACTCGGGTCAGACTGAGATTTTACAAGTGCTTCTGCTTGACTCCTTATCGGACCACCATTTGATCTTTTGGCTAACTACTTTAGTTTAGTAGTTTTTGTTGTATGCTATTGAGATATAGACTCCTTGATGTATACGTATTCTTTTGTCTAGCACTTGTATCTATCCTTTTTGATATTATGGATCTTGCTTGACCACTACTCTAATGTACACTTTCATGTGTTATATTCATATCTATTTCCGCCTTTGTGATATGAATTATCTGTGACTGATTTGTGTCATGTTTAATTCTATATTTGTTTCCGAAGATTATAATAGCCACTGTGTAGTAGCTTTCTGTTTGTATCGGTATGTCGGATTTCCTCTTCAGATGAAAAGTTATATTTTTATCTGGCATATCGGTGCTCGCACAAAGCAATTACACGGATTGTCGCTCCTCAACAGCCTTATCCTCCGCGCTAGTTGACGGCATTACCCCGTAGTGTCCTTGTCTAGCGTGGGTATAGAGTGGGGCGTCACAGTTTATTTTACTGTAGACATTATTATAATAGCAAAATATTACTATATAGTAAATAGTTTAACGGATCCTTAAAGGATGGGCGATCCCAAACATCCTTTAAGTTACTGGTGCATTTTTGTTACTTTTCACTTGGGTTGATTTACAGTACATAAGTATTTATGTCCTGACTCGAGTGTTTTGGGTTTTGCTTTACGCTCAAGTCAGATTGAGTGAGTTAGCATTCAAGATTCACCTTCGGAGATGGAGCTTTCCTTAAAGATCCAGCCATCTATTTTGCTTTCTATATCCAGTGATTTCAGTGATGTATTCTGATTTGTACCTGATGTATCTTGTTACTCTTCTATTGTATCTTGTTTAACTCTGATATATCTTATTTTTATCGAGTAGCTTCATGAACTACTATCTCATTTATTTCCGCTGCATTATTATTTACTATGTGTCTGTGATCTGTGATTATGTATTTACTGTATATTTTGAGATTTGCCAAATTTTATTTACAACGCGGTATTTTGAGCAATTCAAGTCCGACATGTGTGGATGCGAATGGTTGAAAATTTCGGGTTGTTACAGTTGGTATCGGAGCTTTGGTAGCTCTAGGCAAAACTCAGCATATGGAGAACGTATTTACAGAATCACTTTCATTCGAGTTTGAATCTCTTTCTTTTTGACTCGATTCATTTGAATTTTGGAACATTCCCCGCGGTTCCTAAATCCATTCTTACCCCTCACTATTCATTCTGGAGTATTCCATAACTCCACTTCAAATGATCTTTATGATGAGTCGGCGGTCTTGCCAATCTCAAACTGATTTGTAAAGGGGTGAAACTCCTTTACAGCAACATCGATTCACCAAAGATTTTATATCCTCGGTTAAGAGCTGGTATCTCTTATTATTTAAAATTCTATCTCTTGAGATCGAATGTTGATTTACCCCATAAATCCACGTCGATCTTATTCTGTAAGTCATGGTTGACCCGGTTAAGGTTGTCCGTGATTAATATAAACATGTCCATCTTCCTATTATGTTATTTAATCATCACATCTTTGTTTCCAATTTATCTTCAAATCATTCTTGAAGTGTATTTGTAAATTAATATTTAAAATGTTTTATATATTGTGACGCCCCACCTCTATACCCACGCTAGCCAAGAACATTATGATGAATGCTGTCAACTAGCACGGAGAATAAGGCTGTTGAGGAGCGACCATCCGTGTAATTGCTTTGCGCGAGCATCGATATGTCAGATAGTATAACATGCATTTCTTTATCAAGAGGGAAATCCGACATACCGACACAAACTCAAAGCTACTACACAATGGCTATAATATCTTCAAAAACAAATATAGAAATAAACATAACATAAATCAGTCACAGACAATTCATATCACAAAGGCCGAAATAGATATGAATATTACACAAGGAAGTGTACATCAGAGTAGTGGTCTAAAAAGATCCACAATATAACAAAAGAATAGTTACACGAACTACACAAAAGAGTAAGTATACATTATGGAGTCTATATCTCAAATGTATACAACAAAAACTACTAATCTAAGTAGTTAACCAAAAGTCAAGGAGATAATCCCGGATGTAAAGTCAAGCAGAAGCACCTGCAACATCTCGGTCTGACCCGAGTATTATTTAATAAGAAAATAATAAATAGATCAGTCTAACTATAAATATCAGATGAAACGATATAGAATAAGAGATATGACTAAACACATAATAATCACCATGACAAGCTGTGATATATATAAGTAATTGAAAATCAACAAGAGATTAATCAATATCACCAAATCTACACAAGAATCAAAGAAATGTCATACTCCTTATTTCGTTCACCAAACCATAAATATTGACGATTATATCAATGTCAATAACAAAAGTCAATGACACACAAATTCACCAATGCACAAATATCGATAAAACTTATCAATGGAAATCACGAAAATTGGTGAAACATAAATTCTAGAAATCATCTCAAGAAATCCAGTCAATGACACACGAATTCACCTATGCAAAAAAATTGATAAATCATGTCAATAGAAATCACAAAAATAGTAAAGAAGAAATTCCAGAATTCGACACACGAAATCCAGAAATCACAAGAAAAGGGGGAGGCCTATCACACGAACGGTAGCATTAAAGCTCACCAACATATGTATCTCACGAACGAGAAGCTATCTCATGGTAGCTAGCCATTAATTTTTGACACACGGACGGCCCGAAGGCCATGGGGAGCTACCCCACCAATTTGAGTCGAAACTCCACAAAACGGGTTTAGTCTCCCTCGCAGATAAAGAGACATCGCACATTGCTAGTCTAAACCACAAAGATGATCGTCATGATCAACGAGAAGTGTCAATTACACTAAGCTAGTAAATATATGAGTTTAGCTTCATGTCCCATAACCACTTGCTTAACTTAAATATTCACGAACAAACTGTAGATCTCCACTATAAAATTGTCACAAGAGATTCAATCGAACAAGTCCAAGAATTAACCGACGAAGTAAACGCAAGCGTTTCATACCACTCGTTTTACTAAGTCGTTTAATTAGATTTCTCATACGAGTGAGGTAAAGGTTTGTATATACTAATAGATTGGAAAACGGTTTAAGAAACGAGCTTTGTAATAAAATAGTGTTGAAATCATTTGAAGAAAGAGTTTTGATATTTACTATTAGTATTCAAAACCTTTATATTTTTAAAGTGACAAATCACAAAGAAGATTGTAGGAACAATCAATCACTAAAATTCACATACGAAGATGTGAATGAAAATCCAACGAAACCGATAAAGAATCCATCGAAATGGATATTCAAAAATCCCTAAAAAGGAGTCATCAAAGTCATAATAAATGATAACAACAAATAGGAAACAAGACGAGTCGATTAAAGTTGGAAATTCAAACCATTAGGTGAAGTAGGCAAAAATTGCAACAGGTCGGTAGACCGGCTACAGAGCTCGTTCGACCGAACCAGAAGAACAGAATGTTCGGGGTAGCAGGTTAGTCGGCCGAACCCTGTAGTCGGTCGACCGGACCATAAACAGAGAAGTGCTTATGCACTTGGAAGCAGGTCGGTCGGCCGGCAGCAGGGCTCGGTCGACCGAACCTGTTGCCAGTCTCTTCCCAACCCATCCAAATGAGGTCCAACCTCGACCAAATTGCATTCGCTCGAGCAACGGCGTTAAGGGTTTATGCCAATCAACTACCCGGCCCTATAAGCTCTTCGATGCATAATCAAAACACATTCAAACATCAAAGTTAGGATTTTTAAAGATTTGAACCCAAAACACTAAAAATTGGAATATTCACCAATTCAATCCAAACCAAAAGCAATTGCACAAGAATAAGTGTTAGGAATTCATACCTAACAATCGAAGATAAATATAAGCATAGATGTGAGATAAAAATCTCACCTTTGAACCCAAACGGTTGAAGAAGAAGTTTGAAAGCAAAGGAGAATCAACCACTCTTCAAATCCAACTCAAGAAGCTTGATTCTAAGCTTAAAAAGAAGAACATTCCCAAAGTTAGGTTTAGGAATTTCTGAAATCGATAAGAGAATGAGTTGGAGAAGAAGAAGAGAAGCTTACCAATGCGTTCTTCTATTAGTTTGGATCTAGAGTTTCATTTGCAAAAGAAAACTAAGGTTTTGGAGTTTTAATTTCCCATCTCTCCCACCATTGATGCTTTAGAACTGAAAAGAGGAGAAAGTGAGGGTGAATGGGGAGGAGTGGCTCAGATTTGAGTATAAGTTAAACATAGGGCTGAACCCAAACCCAAACCCAAAGTGAAAAAGTAGCAAAAATCAACTTACTCCAAACATATCGAAGCTTATACTCAAAAGGGTCGCAAACGGCATTTCAAACTCAATGGGAATGGTCCCAAGTCCTAATTCGACCGTATGCAAAAAGTAGCTTTTCGGACTAAATTCCGAGTATCGATAAAATATTTAAATAAAATATTTAAATATAAAAAATCGATAAATATGCGGGTTGTTACAGACTCCCCTCCTTAAAGAAATTGCGCCCTCGCAATATTCAAGAAGAAAATATAAAGTAACAACCATAAAAGCATATTCAACACAAAAGTAGTTTGAAATAAGAAGTTCACCTCAAAGAGAACGAGAAAGTAAGTCCGGATGTGTTCGCTCGATGAACTCTCTAGATTCCCAAGAACAATCCTTAGGATTTGCAGACCATTGAACTTTAACAAGCGGAACATCTTTATTTTGAAGTCGTTTGACTTCCGAAGCAATGATACGAATAGGATGTTGCTCATAAGTTAAATTAGGCGAAACTTCAATCTCTTCCACAACACCGGGCTCAAGAATAGAATCGAAATCTCGAAGGCACTTCCGTAATTGAGAAACGTGAAACACGTCATGAATAGCAAAAAACTGAGCCGGTACTAAAAGGCGATAAGCCACAGAACCAATACGTTCGGTGATAGGAAATGGCCCAATATAGCGAGGCGCTAATTTTCCCGAACGACTGAAGCGTACAACACCCTTCATAGGTGAAACACGAATAAACACAAAATCTCCCACAGAAAATTCTAATTTCCTTCTTCGGTTATCGGCATAGGATTTTTGTCTACTCTGCGCCTCTTTCATCCTATGACGAGTAAGTTCAATCTTTTCTGTGGAATCACGAATAGAATCTGGACCTAAAACCACCTTCTCACCGGCCTCAAGCCAACAAGAAGGAGATGGCATGGCCTTCCATAGAGTGCCTTAAAAGGTGCCATACCAATACTAGATTGGAAGCTATTATTATAGGAAAATTCGACAAGTGAAATATGATCTTCCCAACTTCCACCGAAATCAAGCACACAAGCACGAAGAAGATCTTCAAGAGTTTGATTCACACGCTCGGTTTGTCCATCGGACTGGGGATGATAATTGGTGCTAAAATTAAGCTTCGTTCCTAAAGCTTTTTGAAGACTCTTCCAAAATCCACTAGTAAACAATGGATCACGGTCGCTAACAATAGGAGTAGGAACTCCATGTAATTTAACAATCTCTTTGATAAAGAGTTTGGCCAAAAGAGGAACGATTCGATTAGACCGAACGGGAATAAAATGGATGGATTTAGTCAACAATCACCCATAAGCTATCATGACCCGAACGAGAACGGGGAAGGCCATCAATAAAATCCATGGAAATTTGGTCCCACTTCCAAATTGGAATTTCCAAAGGTTGCAATAACCCACCAGGCCTTTGATGTTCGGCCTTAATGAGTTGGCAAGTCATGCAACGCTTAACGAAGTTAGCAATATCAGATTTCATTCCCTCCAAATAATAAAGTCGCTTCATATCCGCGTACCTTTTACTACAATCGGGACGGATGGTAAATTTAGAACGATGGGGATCTTCTAAAATGTCTTCTCGAAGATCACTAATATTTGGCACGATAAGGCATACCAAATTTCCGAATGCCGCCACGAGAATCAATATCATAGTCATTCAAACCTTCAATATCAATTCTATCCTTAAAATTTTGGCCAAGAAGAGCCAATTCAGGATCTAGCCCTTGAGCTTCAAGAATGCAGTCTAAATGAGGAGGATGAGCCTCAAGGCTACATAAAATAAATGATGAGCATAAATCGGATACGCGGTCTCGAATCTCATAAGTGGATAAGATCTCGAGGTCGTTCCATTCGGATATCATCATAGAAACAACAGCTTGTTGTTTACGGCTAAGAGCATCGGCGACACGATTACCCTTACCGGGGGTAGAAAGAATATCAAGATCATAAGGTGCCAGGAACTCAAGTCGACATGAAGTTCCTTATGAGAAAATAAATATTCCAAAGGTTTATGATCGAGGAGGAGAACAAATTTCTCCCCCAAAAATGATGATGGCAAATTCTAAAGACGAAAACAATAGGCGCGAGCACTAGATCATGTGTGGCATACCTAGTCTCAATCGACTTTTAATGATTTAGAAGCACAAGTGATAGCACGTTATCTTTTGCAAGAGAACGACATTCAAACCAATACGATTAGCATTGGTACAAAAGATAAAGTCTTGGTTCCCTTCGGGAATCACAAGAATAAGAGTATCGAAAAGAAAGAATTTCTTTTAAATAATCCTCTTTCCTGAAAAGTTAAAACTTTCAAAATTACATTTATCTTTATGTAATAATCTTTCTAGAAAAATTTACATTTTTACAAGTCAATTTATTGTGTCTGACTGTCTCATCAAACCGTTTAGGAAATTCCTATCGATAACGTTGATCAAGCGCATCGACTAGAATTCTTAAAACACTAAATGGGCAATACAATCAAAAAATCATCTATACTTATAAATAAATCTTATGAAAAAGATTTTAAAAATTTTTAAATTGCTATTTTCATCCAAAACCAATAAATACAAGAATGGTCTCATAGAAATATTCATAGAATACTCGATTTATAAAATGGATGAAATAAGATGGACAAGTTGAATGACATAATAAGTCATTCGCAAGAATCATAACGAGTGCGGAATGCGGTAAGAGGAATGCTAACCTCCGCAAATTGTAACTAATGAAAACCGGTGGCAAGGTCGACCAGAAAAGACCTTAACACCACACAAGATATTGCTTAGGTGATGATCCTAAGACAAACTCGAAATTACCGAAAAATTCTCAAACTACATGAATGAGAGAAACAACATTTTCCTCATCATGCGGGCTTAAAGAATAAAATGATGCCATCAAGTTGGAATCGAAATCACAAACGAGAAATAGAAATCTTCTTAGCAGATTAAGAATGTCAAAGATAAGTAGTCCATTAGGGACAAAGTATATAGCTCCATAATGATTAAGCCAATCCTTTCACACTAATCGATTCCGAAGCCTAAGTAAAAATATCGGCTCGGAAAGAAAAATCACGTAAAATAATTTCGACATCAATAGAAAGTAAGTTGAGTGTTGCGGATCCACCATTCGGATTCACAATTCCCAAAGAAGACATCAAGCCCAAAATATTCAAATAAAAAGAATCGACAAGTTCTTTTGATATGAAAATAATGAGATGAACCCATATCAAAAAAGAACTCAAATAGAAAGATCACGAAATAAAACAATAGCATCAAGGATTGAATGTAAAATACCTTGACCAAGAGAAGTGTCACAAGGGGCTTGCACGACTTTCAACTTTCCCTCCCTCTTACGAGGGAGTTTGGGACATGTAGATAAGTAATGACCCGAGCCTTTGCAATAGCGGCAATAGAGGGGTTTCGGGCACTTAATTACATAATGGTCCGTGGAACCACAATTGTAGCATTGTTTACGACTTGGGCTATGGGGTAGGAGTCTTGGCTACCGAAGTTTCTTGTTCCACCCTCCTCTTGCTTTGAAGTATGGGGCATATAGAAATATGATGACCTATATTTTTGCAATAGCAACAAAAGAGTGGTTCTGGACACTCCTTTGCATAGTGGTCCTTAGAATTACAATTGTAGCATCCTCCATGATTAGGGATTGGATTCTTTGCTACAAAAGTAGTTTGCTTCACTCTCTTATTGGTATTAAGGCTCTTGAACTTAATATGCCTCTTCTTGGAAGTCCCAATATCACAAACACTTCCTTTACCAACCTCTCCATGAAGAAGAGTAACATCCACAAGCTGACTGAAAGAAACTTCAAGTTTCAAAGGTAGAACCATTTCGGGGTTCTTACTCAAAGCATAGATAAACTCTTGATTCTTTACAAGATCCAAAAGTTGTTGGGCAGACATGAATGCGCCATCCAGAGAAGGGCTACTGGATTGACCAGCGCTAGGACTGCTAGAACTAACCATTTCTCTTCCTTTAGAAAAGAAAGAAGGAGAAAAGTTATTCTCAAAATAAATATCAAGAAATCTTGATAGATAAAACAAGGAATCATAAAAGAAAATAGGATAGGACGGTATGAAGACCCGAATAAAATCCTAAAGCACGACTCCTAAGAAAGACTTAGGACATGATCCTTGCTAGATTATTCTACATTGTTCCGAAGTTTGGCTCTGATACCAAGCTGTGACGCCCCACCTCTATACCCACGCTAGCCAAGAACATTACGGTGAATGCTGTCAACTAGCACGGAGAATAAGGCTGTTGAGGAGCGACCATCCGTGTAATTGCTTTGCGCGAGCATCGATATGTCAGATAGTATAACATGCATTTCTTTATCAAGAGGGAAATCCGACATACCAACACAAACTCAAAGCTACTACACAGTGGCTATAATATCTTCAGAAACAAATATAGAAATAAACATAACATAAATCAGTCACAGACAATTCATATCACAAAGGCGAAAATAGATATGAATATTACACTAGGAAGTGTATATCAGAGTAGTGGTCTAAAAAGATCCACAATATCACAAAAGAATAGTTACACGAACTACACAAAAGAATAAGTATACATTATGGAGTCTATACCTCAAACGTATACAACAAAAACTACTAATCTAAGTAGTTAACCAAAAGTCAAGGAGATAATCCCGGATGTAAAGTCAAGCAGAAGCACCTACAACATCTCGGTCTGACCCGAGTATTATTTAATAAGAAAATAATTAATGGATCAGTCTAACTATAAATATCAGATGAAACGATATAGAATAAGAGATATGACGAAACACATAATAATCACCATGCCAAGCTGTTATATATATAAGTAATTGAAAATCAACAAGAGATTAATCAATATCACCAAATCTACACAAGAATCAAAGAAACGTCATACTCCTTATTTCGTTCACCAAACCATAAATATTGACGATTATATCAATGTCAATCACAAAAGTCAATGACACACAAATTCACCAATGCACAAATATTGATAAAACTTATTAATGGAAATCATGAAAATTGGTGAAACACAAATTCTAGAAATCATCTCAAGAAATCCAGTCAATGACACACGAATTCACCTATGCACAAAAATTGATAAATCATGTCAATAGAAATCACAAAAATAGGTGAAGGAGAAATTCCAGAATTTGACACACGAAATCCAGAAATCACAAGAAAAGGGGGGAGGCCTATCACATGAACGGGAGCATTAAATCTCACCAACATATGTATCACACGAACGAGAAGCTATCTCATGGTAGCTAGCCATTAATTTTTGACATATGAATGGCCCGAAGGCCATGGGGAGCTACCCCACCAATTTGAGTCGAAACTCCACAAAACGAGGTTTAGTCTCCCTCGCAGACAAAGAGACATCGCACATTGCTAGTCTAAACCACAAAGATGATCGTCATGATCAATGAGAAGTGTCAATTACACTAAGCTAGTAAATATATGAGTTTAGCTTCATGTCCCATAGCCACATTCTTAACTTAAATATTTACGAACAAACTATAGATCTCCACTATAAAATTGTCACAAGAGATTCAATCGAACAAGTCCAAGAATTAACAGATGAAGTAAACGCAAGCATTTCATACCACTCGTTGTACTAAGTCGTTTAATTAGATTTCTCATACGAGTGAGGTAAAGGTTTGTATATACTAATAGATTGGAAAACGGTTTAAGAAACGAGCTTTGTAAAAAAATAGTGTTGAAATCATTTGAAGAAAGAGTTTTGATATTTACTATTAGTATTCAAAACCTTTATATTTTTAAAGTGACAAATCACAAAGAAGATTGTAGGAACAATCAATCACTAAAATTCACATACGAAGATGTGAATGAAAATCCAACGAAACGGATAAAGAATCCATCGAAATGGATATTCAAAAATCCCTAAAAAGGAGTCATCAAAGTACTAATAAATGATAACAACAAATACGAAACAACACGAGTCGATTAAAGTTGGAAATTCAAACCATTAGGCGAAGTAGGCAAAAATTGCAACAGGTCGGTCGGCCGGCTACAGAGCTCGATCGAACGCACCAGAAGAACAGAAATGTTCGGGGTAGCAGGTCGGTCGGCCGAACCCTGTATTCGGTCGACCGGACCATAAACAGAGAAGTGCTTATGCACTTGGAAGCAGGTCGGTCGGCCAACAACAGGGCTCGATCGACCGGACCTGTTGCCAGCCTCTTCCCAACCCATCCAAATGAGGTCCTGCCTCGACCAAATTGCATTCGCTCGAGCAACGGCGCTAAGGGTTTATGCCAATCGACTACCCGGCCCTATAAGCTCTTCGATGCATAACCAAAACACATTCAAACATCAAAGTTAGGATTTTTAAAGATTTGAACCCAAAACACTAAAAATTGGAATATTCACCAATTCAATCCAAACCAAAAGCAATTGCACAAGAATAAGTGTTAGGAATTCATACCTAACAATTGAAGATAAATATAAGCATAGATGTGAGATAAAAATCTCACCTTTGAACCCAAACGGTTGAAGAAGAAGCTTGAAAGCAAAGGAGAATCAACCACTCTTCAAATCCAACTCAAGAAGCTTCATTCTAAGCTTAAAAAGAAGAACATTCCCAAAGTTAGGTTTAGGAATTTCTGAAATTGATAAGAGAATGAGTTGGAGAAGAAGAAGAGAAGCTTACCAATGGGTTCTTCTATTAGTTTGGAGCTAGAGTTTGATTTGCAAAATAAAACTAGGGCTTTGGAGTTTTAATTTCTCATCCCTCCCACCATTGATGCTTTAGAATTGAAAAGAGGAGAAAGTGAGGGTGAATGGGGAGGAGTGGCTCAGATTTGAGTAGAAGTTAAACATAGGGCTGAACCCAAACCCAAACCCAAAGTGAAAAAGTAGAAAAAATCAACTTACTCCAAACATATCGAAGCTTATACTCAAAAAGGTCGCAAACGGCATTTTAAACTCAATGGGTATGGTCCCGAGTCCTGATTCGACCGTATGCAAAAAGTAGCTTTTCGGACTAAATTCCGAGTATCGATAAAATATTTAAATAAAATATTTAAATATAAAAAATTGATAAATATGCGGGTTGTTACATATATTGTGTTGTTTGAGTTGTTGATGTTGATTTGGGTTTCTGATTGATTCAGCTGATCAACGCTATCGATAAGATTTCCAAAACACTTGAACGGAACAAACTGACACAATATGTTGTTTTTTAAATTTAGTAATGAAATAAATTTTGTAAGATATTATAAATCTTTTTATGGATTTATTGAATTTGTTGTTAAGAAATAATAATTGATTTTATGTATCATTATCTTTTGTTTCATATATAAATAATTGAACTATAAACATAGTTAAAAATTTATTTGGAAATTTAAAACGAATTTAAACAAGAAATTTGAGAATTTAATTTCCGATGGTTTCAAACCTTGTATTTAAAGTCTTAAAGGATATACTATTTAAAGTATTTTGGAATAGAAATTTGTTTCCAAAGAATTTTAAAGTTTAAAACTAGTGCTCTTCTCTTTGTCGCTGGAAAAATAACTTCAGTGATGACTGCAGCATCATGGACATTCATTTTCGAGTTTTAAAGTGAAGAGACCATTCTGTAGTCTTCCCACAGTTTTGTTTTGGGAAACTTAATTTATTTTAATTTCTAAAATAAGACTGGATTTATAACATATGCTGATATATGATTTAAATTTGAATGGATATATATATATATATATATAGTATATGAGCATTTATTTATCTCTAAATAGTTTGGAATTTATCAGAAATTTAATTCCTAAATTTTATATTGAAGGATAATTTTAAGTAAAATTTCAAGATTTGGATAAATATTCAAGTTTGAAATGATTGAATTGGAAAGTTTATTTGTATAATACACAATTTCATTCCAATATAACATACCTAAATTTTCAGAAGTTGAATATGTAATTGGATAATATGAAATATAAAAAGATTTTATAAATAAAATTTCAATGGTTATAATAATTGTTATACACTCTAATTTTAGTTATAAAAAGATTAACAGGAGTAAATAGAATAAAAGGTCAATTGAATAATTTACAACATAAAATGATGGTTAATAGAACTAAAAATAAATTAAATCAGTTATAACAAGAGTAAGTATAATGGGCATAGATGATAAAATATATTGAGAGGAATAAATTTAACTTGAAGTTGGAATAAAGAAGAATTAAATTTATTAAGTACATTATGAGTATAATGAATGATTATTTTTCAAATCCATGATCTTTGAAATTGTTAATTTAAGATGATTAGAAGATAAGATAATAAAATTTGAGATAGTTAGATTTATTTAACTTGTGTAAAAAAATTATGTGACGCCCCACCTCTATACCCACACTAGCCAAGAACATTACGGAGAATGCTGTCAACTAGCACGGAGAATAAGGCTGTAGAGGAGCGACCATCCGTGTAATTGCTTTGCGCGAGCATCGATATGTCAGATAGTATAACATGCATTTCTTTATCAAGAGGGAATCCGACATACCGACACAAACTCAAAGCTACTACACAGTGGCTATAATATCTTCGGAAAGAAATATAGAAATAAACATAACATAAATCAGTCACAGACAATTCATATCACAAAGGCGGAAATAGATATGAATATTACACTAGGAAGTGTACATCAGAGTAGTGGTCTAAAAAGATCCACAATATCACAAAAGAATAGTTACATGAACTACACAAAAGAATAAGTATACATTATGGAGTCTATATCTCGAATGTATACACCAAAATAAACTACTAATCTAAGTAGTAAGCCAAAAGTCAGAGAAATCAATCCCAAGAGAGAAGTCAAGCAGAAGCACCTGTAACATCTCGGTCTGACCCGAGTATTATTTAATAAGAAAATAATAAACGGATCAGTCTAACTATAGATATCAGATGAAACGATATAGAATAAGAGATATGACTAAACACATAATAATCACAATTCCAAGCTGTGATATAACGATAGATTAATCAATATCACCAAATCTACACAAGAATCAAAGAAATGTCATACTCCTTATTTCGTTCATCAAACCACAAATATTGACGATTATATTAATGTCAATCACAAAAGTCGATGACACACAAATTCACCAATGCACAAATATTGACAATAATATCAATGTCAATCACAAAAGTCAATGACACACAAATTCCAGAATTCAATATGCGAAATCCAGAAATCACAAAAGTCAATGACGCACAAATTCACTAATGCATAAATATTGATAAAACTTATCAATGGAAATCAAGAAAATTGGTGAAACACAAATTCTAGAAATCATCTCAAGAAATCCAGAAATCACAAAGGGGGGGAGGCCTATCACAAACGGGAGCATAAAGCTCGCCAACACGTGTATCACAAACGGAACGCTAATTCCATGGTTGCTAACCATCACAAATTGAGCCGAAGCTCCACAAACGGCCCGAAGACCATGGGTTGCTACCCCACCAAATTGAGTCGAAACTCCACAAAACGGGGTTTAGTCTCCCTCGCAGACAAAGAGACATCGCACATTGCTAGTCTAAATCACAAAGATGATCATCATGATCAACGAGAAGTGTCAATTACACTAAGCTAGTAAATATATGAGTTTAGCTTCATGTCCCATAACCACTTGCTTAACTTAAATATTTACGAACAAACTATAGATCTCCACTATAAAATTGTCACAAGAGATTCAATCGAACAAGTCCAAGAATTAACCGACAAAGTGAACGCAAGCGTTTCATACCACTTGTTTTACTAAGTCGTTTAATTAGATTTCTCATACGAGTGAGGTAAAGGTTTATATATACTAGTAGATTGGAAAATGGTTTTATAAACGAATTTGGTATCAAAATAGTATTGAAATCGTTTGAGGAAAGAGTTTTGATATTTACTAGTATAGAAAACCTTTATATTTTTAAAGTGACAAAACACAAAGAAGATTGTAGGAACAATCAATCACTAAAATTCACATACGAAGATGTGAATAAAAATCCAACGAAACTGATAAAGAATCCATCAAAATGGATACTCAAAAATCCCTAAAAAGGAGTCATCAAAGTCATAACAAATGATAACAAGACATAGGAAACAACACGAATCGATTAAAGTTGGAAACCACACAAAATAGGCGAAATAGGCAAAATAACATCAGGTCGGTCGGCCGGCCTCAGGGCTCGGTCGACCGGACCCTGTTCAGAAAATAGTTCGGGAAGCAGGTCGGTCGACTGAGCTCTGTAGTCGGTCGACCGGACCCAAACAGAGAAGTGCATAGCACATTTGGAAGCAGGTCGGTCGGCCGGCTATAGAGCTCGGTCGACCGGACCTGTTTCCAGCCTCTTCCCTGCCTATTACAAATGAGGTTCAATCTTGACCGAATTGCATTCTCTCGAGCAACGGCGCTAAGGGATTATGCCAATCGACTACCCGGCCCTATAAGCTCTTCGATGCATCTCCAAAAAACATGATCAAAGATCAAAGGTATAATTTTTAAGGAATTGAACCCAAAACACTAAAAATTGGAATATTAACCAAATCAATCCAAACCAAAAGCAAATGCACACGAATAAGTGTTAGGAATTCATACCTAACAATCGAAGATAAATATAAACATAGATGTGAGATAAAAATCTCAACTTTGAACCCAAGAAATTGGAAAAAGAAGCTTGAAAGCAAAGGGGAATCAACCACTCTTCTAATCCAACTCAATAAGCTTGATTCTAAGCTTTAAAAGAAGAACATTCCCAAAATTAGGTTTAGGAATTTCTGAAATGACAAGAGAATGAGTTGGAGAAGAAGAAGAGAAGCTTAACAATGGGTTCTTCTATTAGTTTGGAGCTAGAGTTGATTTGCAAGAGAAAACTAGGGCTTGGAGTTTTAATTTCCTCTTCCACTCTCCATTAACATAAAAGCTTGTGTATTAGGAAAATAGAAAAGAAGTGAATGAAGAGGAGAGGGTTGGAACTGAGTTAAGTGGGGTTAATGGGCTCGGCCCAAACCAAAGTCCTAAGTAAAAAGTAGCAAAAATAAACTTTCTCCAAACATATCGAAGCTTATACTCAAAAAAGTCGCAAACGGCATTTTAAATTCAATGGGAGTGGTCCCGAGTCCTAATTCGACCGTATGCAAAAAGTAGCTTTTCGGACTAAAATTCGACTAACGATGAAATATTTAAATAAAATATTTAAATATAAAATCGATAAATATGCGGGTTGTTACAAACTCCCCTCCTTAAAGAAATTGCGTCCTCGCAATATTTCAAGAAGAAGATATATAGTAACAACCATAAAAGCATATTCAATACAAAAGAAGTTTGAAATAAGAAGTTCACCACAAAGAGCACGAGAAAGTAAGTCCGGATGTGTTCGCTCGATGCACTCTCTAGATTCCCAAGAACAATCCTTAGGATTTGAAGACCATTGAACTTTAACAAGCGGAACATCTTTATTTCGAAGTCGTTTGACCTCCGAAGCAATGATACGAATAGGATGTTGCTCATAAGTTAAATTAGGCGAAAATTCAATCTCTTCCACAACACCGGGCTCAAGAACAGAATCAGAATCTCGAAGGCACTTCCGTAATTGAGAAACGTGAAACACGTCATGAATAGTAGAAAATTGAGCCGGTAATAAAAGGCGATAAGCCATGGAATCAATACGTTCGGTGATAGGAAATGGCCCAATATATCGAGGCGCTAGTTTTCCCGATCGACTAAATCGCACAACACCCTTCATAGGCGAAACACGAACAAACACGAGATCTCCCATAGAAAATTCTAATTTCCTTCTCCGGTTATCGGCATAGGATTTTTGTCTACTCTGGGCTTCTTTCATCCTATGACGAATAAGGTCAATCTTTTCTGTGGAATCACGAATAAAATCTGGACCTAAATCCAGCTTCTCACCGGTCTCCAGCCAACAAGAAGGAGATCGGCATGTCCTTCCGTAGAGTGCCTCGAAAGGTGCCATACCAATACTAGATTGGAAGCTATTATTATAGGAAAATTCAACAAGTGAAATATGATCTTCCCAACTTCCACCAAAATCAAGCACACAAGAACGAAGAAGATCTTCAAGAGTTTGATTCACATGCTCAGTTTGTCCATCGGACTGGGGATGATAAGCGGTGCTAAAATTAAGCTTCGTTCACAAAGCTCTTTGAAGACTCTTCCAAAATCCACTAGTAAACAATGGATCACGATCGCTAACAATAGAAGTAGGAACCCCATGCAATTTAGCAATCTCTTTGATAAAGAGCTTGGCCAAAAGAGGTACGGTTCGGTTCGACAGAACGTGAATAAAATGGGCAGATTTAGTAAGCCTATCAACAATCACCCATAAGCTATCGTGACCCGAACGAGAACGGGGAAGGTCATCTATAAAATCCATGGAAATATTGTCCCACTTCCAAATTGGAATTTCTAAAGGTTGCAATAACCCACCGGGCCTTTGATGTTCGGCCTTAACGAGTTGGCAAGACATGCAACGCTTAACGAAGTTAGTGATGTCAAGTTTCATTCCCTCCCAATAATAAAGCCGCTTCATATCCGCGTACAATTTACTACTACCGGGATGAATGGTAAATTTAGAACGATGGGAATCTTCTAAAATATCCTTACGAAGATCACTAATATTTGGCACGATAAGTCTACCAAATTTCCGAATGCCACCACGAGAATCAATATCAAAGTCCTTCAAACCTTCAATATCCATCTTATCCTTAATATTTTGGCCAAGAAGAGCCAATTTGGGATCTAGCCTTTGAGCTTCAAGAATGCGGTCTAAAAGAGAAGGATGAGCCTCAAGGCTACATAAAACAAATGATGAGCATAAATCGGATACGCGGTCTCGAATCTCACAAGTGGATAAGATCTCGAGATCGTTCCATTCGGATATCATCATAGAAACAACAGCTTGTTGTTTATGGCTAAGAGCATCGGCGACACGATTACCCTTACCGGGAGTATAAAGAATATCAAGATCATATGGTGCAAGAAATTCGAGCCAACGCTGTTGACGCAAATTAAGTTCCTTTTGAGAGAATAAATACTTCAAAGACTTATGATCGGTATAAAGAACAAATTTCTCTCCTTAAAGATAATGACGCCAAATCCGAAGAGCGAAAACAATAGCCGCGAGTTCTAAATCATGAGTGGCATATCTAGTCTGGGCAGGCTTTAATTGCCTTGAAGCATAAGCAATAACACGTTCTTTTTGCATAAGAACGGCACCCAAACCAACGCGACTGGCATCGGTATAAACAACGAAATCCTGATTCCCCTCGGGAATAACAAGAATAGGAGCATCAGAAAGGAGTTCTTTTAATTTCTGAAAAGAAGCTTCACATTTGTCCGACCAAATGTATTTAACACCTTTCTTAGTCAAGCTAGTGAGAGGCACGGCAATCTTAGAAAAGTCTTTGATAAAACGACGGTAATAGCCCGCCAATCCGAGAAAACTACGAATCTCTGTCACACACTCCGGTCTCTTCCAATCTTGAATCGCTTCAATCTTTGAAGGATCCACGGAAATTCCGGATTCGAAAATAATACGACCGAGAAACTTCACACGAGATTGCCAAAAGTGGCATTTAGAAAATTTTGCCCTTAATTGATTACTCCTAAGAGTTTCCAACACAATCCGAAGATGTTTTTCATGCTCCTCCTCGGTTTTAGAATACACAAGAATATCATCGATAAAGATAAGAACAAACCGGTCGAGGAAGTCTTTGAAAACTCTATTCATAAGGTCAACGAAATACGCCGGAGCATTCGTCAAACCAAATGGCATGACTAGCCATTCATAAGATCCATAACGAGTATGGAACGAGGTCAATGGAATGCTATCCTCTGCAATACGAAGCTGATGAAATCCAGTAGCTAAGTCTAATTGTGAAAAGACCTTAGCACCACTAAGCTGATCGAATAGATCATCAATCCGAGGTAAAGGATATTTATTTTTGATAGTAAGATCATTAAGCTTGCGGTAGTCAACACAAAGCCTAAGTGTACCATCGGATTTCTTCACAAAAATAGCCGAAGCTCCCCAAGGCGAGGAACTAGAGCGAATAAATTGCTTCGTCTCCAATTCGGATAATTGTTTACGCATCTCCTCATTTTCTTTATTGGACATACGATACGGAGGACGAGTGATAGGTTGAGCTCCAGGTATAAGATTAATTCTGAACTCAATTGCCCGCTTAGGTGGTAATCCTAAAACGGGTTCGAATATGTCGGAAAATTCACGAACGACGTGAATAAGAGAAATAATATCACCCTCATCATCATCAACGTCATCACGAGGATTTAAAGAATATAAAGATGCGACCAAGATGGAAACTGAATCTTGAAGATTAATAGAAATCTGCTTAACAGATTGAGGATGTCGAAGATGAATAGTCCGCTCAGGACATAGGATATGAGCTTCATAACGGTTAAGCCAATCCATTCCCAAAATCATTCCAAAGCCTAAATAACGCATGACATGCAAATCGGCTAGGAAAGGAAAATCACACAAAATAATCTCGACATCTTTACACAATAAACTGATTGTTGCGGATCCACCAACCGGATTCGCAATTCTCAAAGAAGTCATTAAACACAAAACATCCAAAGAAAAAGTATCAACAAGTTCTTTTGATATAAAAGAATGGGACGGGCCCGTATCAAAAAGAACTCGAATAGGATGATCACGAAATAAAATAATTCCATCCAGAATAGAATGAGAAATACCTTGGCCACGAGATGTGTTTCCAGGGGCTTGAGCAACATTTAACTTTCCCTCCTTCTTGCCTTGAAGTTTGGGGCATGAAGATATAACATGACCGGGAACTTTGCAGTAGCGACAAGAGAGAGACTTTGGGCACTTGTTCGCATAATGGTCCTTCGAACCACAATTATAGCATTCCCCACGGAAAAAGGAAGAAGTCTTTGCCATGGAGGTTGCTTGCTTCCCTTTCTTACTAGGATAGGGGCCTTTGAATTTGTTTGGCCTCTTCTTGTTGTTGAAGTTTGGTTTGGAACCCACCACTTCAACATCGTTCTCCCTATCCGCCTCTTGAAGACGAAGAGCAATATCAACGAGTTGGTCGAAAGAAACTTCTAATTTTAGAAGTAATGGCTTCTTGAGATTTTTGTTTAAGCCATAGACGAATCTCTGGTTCTTCTTTAAAGGGGTGTTGATGTATTCAACCCCATATTTGGAAAGCGACTCGAAGGAGGCGACGTAATCAGTCACGGAGGACTCACCTTGAACAAGGTCTATAAATCGTCGAGCCAATGTCACTTTCTCTGCTTCTGGTACAAATTTCAACTTGAAGCGTTCCCGGTATTTCTCCCAGGTGAGATCCGCTTCATTAATCTCAGAAATAAGAAGCTCTTACCAGTCCAATGCTCTTTCTCGGAGCATACTAGAGGCCACCTGAACTCGGTGAAGGTCAATAAGATTCATGCGAGAAAAGATTCGATCGCATGACCTTAGCCAAGCCTGTACTTCAATAACAGTATCGGAACCTTTGAATGGCTCCCCACCCAAATTAGTGTAATCGCTGCACAAGCGTGCAAATCCCAACTTTGGGTGAGTAGGTTCCGGGTTAGCTCCAGCTGCTTGAGCATTTGTCACTAAATCAAGAAGCTGTTGAGCAGTCATAAAAACTCCATCTTGGGGTGGAACACCAGATGGTCCAGCTCTGGGACGACCTGGTCTAGACATTTCTCTTCCTTTAGAAAGAAAGAAGAACAAGAAGAAGATTATTAACCAAATTGAATATCAAGCAATCTTGATAGATAAACAAGGAATCATAAGGAAAATAGGATGAATCGGTACGAAGACTCGAATTAAATCCTAAAGCACGACTCCTAAGATGGACTTAGGACGATGATCCTTGTTATAATATTCCATATTGTTCCGAAGTTTGGCTTTGATACCAAGCTGTGATGCCCCACCTCTATACCCACGCTAGCCAAGAACATTACGGAGAATGCTGTCATCTAGCACGGAGAATAAGGCTGTAGCGGAGCGACCATCCGTGTAATTGCTTTGCACGAGCATCGATATGTCAGATAGTATAACATGCATTTCTTTATCAAGAGGGAAATCCGACATACCAACACAAACTCAAAGCTACTACACAGTGGCTATAATATCTTCGGAAACAAATATAGAAATAAACATAACATAAATCAGTCACAGACAATTCATATCACAAAGGCGGAAATAGATATGAATATTACACTAAGAAGCGTACATCAGAGTAGTGGTCTAAAAAGATCCACAATATCACAAAAGAATAGTTACATGAACTACACAAAAGAATAAGTATACATTATGGAGTCTATATCTCGAATGTATACACCAAAATAAACTACTAATCTAAGTAGTAAGCCAAAAGTCAGAGAAATCAATCCCAAGAGAGAAGTCAAGCAGAAGCACCTGTAACATTTCGGTCTGACCCGAGTACTATTTAATAAGAAAATAATAAACGGATCAGTCTAACTATAGATATCAGATGAAACGATATAGAATAAGAGATATGACTAAACACATAATAATCACAATTCCAAGCTGTGATATATATAAGTAATTGAAAATCAACGAGAGATTAATCAATATCACCAAATCTACACAAGAATCAAAGAAATGCCATACTTCTTATTTCGTTCATCAAACCATAAATATTGACGATTATATTAATGTCAATCACAAAAGTCAATGACACACAAATTCACCAATGCACAAATATTGACAATAATATCAATGTCAATCACAAAAGTCAATGACACACAAATTCCAGAATTCAATATGCGAAATCTAGAAATCACAAAAGTCAATGACACACAAATTCACCAATGCACAAATATTGATAAAACTTATCAATGGAAATCACGAAAATTGGTGAAACACAAATTCTAGAAATCATCTCAAGAAATCCAGAAATCACAAAAGGGGGGAGGCCTATCACAAACGGGAGCATAAAGCTCGCCAACACGTGTATCACAAACGGAACGCTAATTCCATGGTTGCTAACCATCACAAATTGAGCCGAAGCTCCACAAACGGCCCGAAGACCATGGGTTGCTACCCCACCAAATTGAGTCGAAACTCCACAAAACGGGGTTTAGTCTCCCTCGCAGACAAAGAGACATCGCACATTGCTAGTCTAAATCACAAAGATGATCATCATGATCAACGAGAAGTGTCAATTACACTAAGCTAGTAAATATATGAGTTTAGCTTCATGTCCCATAACCACTTGCTTAACTTAAATATTTACGAACAAACTATAGATCTCCACTATAAAATTGTCACAAGAGATTCAATCGAACAAGTCCAAGAATTAACCGACAAAGTGAACGCAAGCGTTTCATACCACTTGTTTTACTAAGTCGTTTAATTAGATTTCTCATACGAGTGAGGTAAAGGTTTATATATACTAGTAGATTGGAAAATGGTTTTATAAACGAATTTGGTATCAAAATAGTATTGAAATCGTTTGAGGAAAGAGTTTTGATATTTACTACTAGTATAGAAAACCTTTATATTTTTAAAGTGACAAAACACAAAGAAGATTGTAGGAACAATCAATCACTAAAATTCACATACGAAGATGTGAATAAAAATCCAACGAAACCGATAAAGAATCCATCAAAATGGATACTCAAAAATCCCTAAAAAGGAGTCATCAAAGTCATAACAAATGATAACAAGACATAGGAAACAACACGAATCGATTAAAGTTGGAAACCACACAAAATAGGCGAAATAGGCAAAATAACATCAGGTCGGTCGGCCGGCCTCAGGGCTCGGTCGACCGGACCCTGTTCAGAAAATAGTTCGGGAAGCAGGTCGGTCGACTGAGCTCTGTAGTCGGTCGACCGGACCCAAACAGAGAAGTGCATAGCACATTTGGAAGCAGGTCGGTCGGCCGGCTATAGAGCTCGGTCGACCGGACCTGTTTCCAGCCTCTTCCCTGCCTATTACAAATGAGGTTCAATCTTGACCAAATTGCATTCTCTCAAGCAACGGCGCTAAGGGATTATGCCAATCGACTACCCGGCCCTATAAGCTCTTCGATTCATCTCCAAAAAACATGATCAAAGATCAAAGCTATAATTTTTAAGGAATTGAACCCAAAACACTAAAAATTGGAATATTCACCAAATCAATCCAAACCAAAATCAAATGCACACGAATAAGTGTTAGGAATTCATACCTAACAATCGAAGATAAATATAAACATAGATGTGAGATAAAAATCTCACCTTTGAACCCAAGAAATTGGAAAAAGAAGCTTGAAAGCAAAGGAGAATCAACCACTCTTCAAATCCAACTCAATAAGCTTGATTCTAAGCTTTAAAAGAAGAACATTCCCAAAATTAGGTTTAGGAATTTTTGAAATGATAATTGAATGAGTTGGAGAAGAAGAGGAGAAGCTTACCCATATTCTTCTATTAGTTTGGAGCTAGAGTTGATTTGCAAGAGAAAACTAGGGCTTGGATTTTTAATTTCCTCTTCCACTCTCCATTAACATAAAAGCTTGTGTATTAGGAAAATAGAAAAGAAGTGAATGAAGAGGAGAGGGTTGGAACTGAGTTAAGTGGGGTTAATGGGCTCGGCCCAAACCAAAGTCCTAAGTAAAAAGTAGCAAAAATCAACTTTCTCCAAACATATCGAAGCTTATACTCAAAAAGGTCGCAAAGGGCATTTTAAACTCAATGGGAGTGGTCCCGAGTCCTAATTCGACCGTATGCAAAAAGTAGCTTTTCGGACTAAAATCCGACTAACGATGAAATATTTAAATAAAATATTTAAATATAAAATCGATAAATATGCGGGTTGTTACAAATTAATTATCTATTTAAGTTGAAATTTCCATGGTCTATAACTTATTATCTTATTTTGTTTTTCAAACTATCTTTTGGTTATCATAATTTTCCTTATATTGCTATAGAATTGGAAGGCTATTGCTTATACCAGTCTATTTATAAATCTTTCTATAACCTTTGTAAATCTTTGGTACTCATTTTGAATCTAAGCACCGCCTGTCATCCTAGACTGTCGATCAAATGGGAAGGGTGAATCAGATTCTAGAAGATCTTTTTCATGCTTGTGTTCTTGATTCAAGATCGTCTCCACTTTGTTAAACTTACCTATAACAATAGTTATCAGGTATAATTTTAATCTTCTTGTCATCTTGTCTTAATACTATTTCATTCTATCTTTTTCTGTGCTTTCCCGTACCTCATTCCTTTTCAGGGACGAAATGTTTTGAGTGGGGGAGAGTGTAATAACCCAGTATTATCTGATTCTTGTAATTGTATATTTTAATTATTTTAATTTAAATTCCTAATTTAAATACTTTATTTTATTTTGTAAAATGAATATATTTTGTTATTTGAAATATAAATGTTGATTTTGATGTGGATTAGAATTTCAAACATGCATAAATTGAATATTTTCAGAAAATGTGAATTTTGGTCAATTTGGTCAAACTTTGACTTTTAAATTTAAATTTAAATTTTTGAAATTTTTTAATTTTATCTTTTATTATGAAATTAAATAAAATTTTAAGAGCACTGCTTTTTGTTTCGTTGTAATCCGAATAATATTGTGATAGTTATGCTTTTTACAAAATTGGGTGTAAATTGTTTTATTTAACAATATTTTTTTTAAATTATATAAATAATCTTTTTAATTGTCATATATTATTATAAATTTTATTCTATGTTACGTTACATATATTTTTACCTTTTAAATATTTTTAAAGTGATGTTTGAATTTTTCCAAAGCTCATTGAATTTATTTTCTATTTTTAAAGGTTAGTTTCCATTTTTCTGCTATTTTCTTCATTTAAATTATATTTAATTAAAATTTATTTATTCATTTTTATGTATGCATTTTATTTTTATGTTTTTATCTTTATTTATAAATATTTTTCATGTACATAAATTTTTTCCAAAGTTTATTCCATTTATTTTAAAATTTTCTAGACTAGTTTTCATTTTCTGTGCTATTTTCTTAATTTAATCATATATAATTAATATTTATTTATTTATATTTTGTTATTTGTTATATTTTTGTATTTTATTTGAATTTATATATATATATAAATTATACAAAATTTAAAAAGAAATATTGGATATATGAAGAGTTTGAAACCCTTTGTATGCTTAGTCTCTGTGTATTCTTGTCCTTTCATTTTCCAATTGCCTCTTCATTTTTGATTGGCCGACCACTTTCTTTTGTTATTGCCATGAATTTCCTCTTCCATTCACGTGAATTTGTTTCTTCTCATCACAAACTCACGGCTCCAAAGCTTCAAGAGAGAAAAAAAATAGAAAACAATGGCTTTTCTTTTCACATTTTCTCCTCTTCTTCATTGATTTAGCCTTCCTCTTCTTCATGTTTGCTTGGCCTCACCTCTCTCCTTGCTGACCACCATCCTCTCCAACATCTACAGCAGCACCAACCCCCTCTCCTCTGACCACCACCTCTGGCCACGACCATTAGATGAAGCCACCACTTCAAATTTGCAAAGCACTTCACCAAAACAATGCTAGCCAAGCCTATACTGCACTATTGCCTTCATAGTTGCCTTTGGCCACCACTTAGCCACCACCACCATCATCTACTTCACCTCTGGCTGCCCCTTTCACTACTGTCCAGATATGAACTGACATGAAAACCCCATGGCTGAGCTTATATATGGTCATAGCCGAGTCAAAATGCACCAAAAACTTCACCTATTTGCCTTGAACCCATGTATGCTTCATGTTGTAACTCTTCCACCACCTTCATCCACTTGTAACCTGACCTTTATGGTTTCCATACCTGACCCAAACCAGAGCCTAGTATGGTGAGTTCAAGCCCATTTGATCATTTGACAAGCTTATGTTGTCGTGTGCAAGTCTTTTGCTTCTAAGGTTTGGTCATCTCTCTTGTTTTGCAAACTAAATTTGTTGATTATATTTGTATGTCGATATCTATATTTTGCTTATGTATGTTATATTTTGTGTTGTTTACAAGGGTCTCCATCTATTCAAATCAAATCGTGCTTGTCATGCCTTTGGAATCGCTCTTGTGTGTGTTGTTTGTCTCTAGCATTGATAAAGGTGAGTCTTTCTCACTCTAACATTTATACGTATGAAATAGTGAATTAATGACAAGTGTTTAGTAATATAAAATGTTTATGCAAGTTGATGATGATCATATGATATGTTATGCCATGTTATTACCATGTTAAAACTGTTAATTATCACCTGACATCTGATATATGGCATTATATTGTGACATTGACATTGTTTATATTGTTTATGCATATATTCACACTGCAAGTTCCCTGTTAGAATAGAATCACTATGGGTTGAAATGATACATACCCGAACGGACTTTAGAATAGGGAAAAATCATTATGGGCTGAAATAATAGGCCTGAGCGATTTTTATTTATTTTATTTACTTAGGATTGCGGGTTTGAAATTATAGAACCCGGGTTTTCTTTGTAAACTACGGATTGAAATGATATATATTAGTATCACTTGACCTAGGTTAGAAAATTATATACAGACCCGTGGTATAGTTTATTTTTATGATTTTATATAGATATGTATTTGTAAAAGTATGAAATTTTGATTTAAATATATATTTTATGGTTTTAAGAAAATTAAATATTAAGTCTTGAAATTGTGAATTTAAGTATGTAAATTTGAAGTAAATGTGATTTTTGACTTTAAATTTTTTTTAAATGTAAATAAATAATGGAAATTAAATTTGAAATTTTGAAATGATATTTGAAATAAAATTTTAAGTTTTATTAAATTTATAAGTTAATAAACAGTGAATTTTGACTTAATAAATGAATGGAGTTTTTAAAATTGAATATTTGATCTTAAAATTTTATTGTGTTAAATCATATGTTAAAATGATTTTAAATGTGAAATTTTGAAGTCTAGAAATAGGATTTTTAAGTTATAATAATAAAAATTTGGAGTTTTATTATTATTTTTGAAAAGTTAAAATAAAATCTGGAATTTTATAGCATTTCCAAAATGCTGTTGTTTTTTTGAATTTAACTATGATGGAAATAACTAAATATCTATTATGGCATTTTATAAATGCCGTTTTTCTTGAACTAAACTATTTTAGAAAATATTAGCTATGATAACACCTTATAAATACTGTCGCTGCTATAAATTTGACAATGTTTAAATGTAATAGATTTAACACTGTTTGTGTTATATTTTAAAGTGTTAAATGATTTAACTTTTGGAAATTGATTACTTGTGAATATAAGGAGTTTTGAATATATTTTTAATATTTAAATTTGAATTTTAAGTAATTTAAATTGAATTTGAATTTAAATAAGGTATGCTTGGTTATGTGTTAAATGGAATGAAATGTAATAAATGAATTTTTGAATGGAATTTTCAAATGTATTTTTGTAATGATGTTTGAAATAATAAATGAATGACATATTTGATTTTTAAATGATATATAAATTTGAATATTTGGATTTGAATTCAAATAATGTTGTGATTATGAAGTTTTGAAAGGATGTAATATTTTAATGATTTTGAAATGGTTTGGAAATGATTTGATCTTTATTTTTAATAAAGAATGCGAATGTGGAATGATATTTGATTTTGATTTATTTGATAAAGGAATATTCGAAGTTTATATTTGTGTGAAAAGATATTTGGTTTAATTGTAATTTAAGTTTATTTAAATAATATTGGATTTATGAAATGAATATTTCATAACTACATAACAATGAAATTAGATTTGAGATATGAATATATGGAATTATAAAGTTTAGTTTTGAAATGTGGGATATTAAAGTTTGGAAATATATTAAAATTGGATAGTTATTTTGTAGATCAAATCTATATTTGAAATTTATAAGATTTGAAATGTTTTGTTAGAAAACTAAATTGAATTGAAACTGATGGTTTGAATTGAATTAAATTGGAAATTTAAAATTTTGGGTTTAATGGAATAAATTTGTAAAGTGTAAAGAATTAAAGGATGATTTCAAATGTATGATTTCGGAATGTTATGATTTTCAAAGTGTAATGATTTCAAGTATTTTGGTTTTGAAAAAGTTATACTTTGAAAGTATTATGAATTTTTTTTAAAGGTGAATATATGTTTGAAATGGGAATGATAAACTATTTTAATTTGAATATAGTTTTGAAATAAAAATGGTTTTGGTTTTGAAGTATAAACTATTTAGATTAAAATGGTTTTGGTTTCTAAGTATAAATATTTTGAAAGGGATATAATTTTGAAATGAAATGATTTGATTTGATTTTTGAATTATAAACTATTTTGAAATGACCACGATGTTATAATAACGATTAGTTGTTAAAGAGACCGGGATCGGAAGTTGTCATACTCTCTGCCAACTTCGAAAACCACTTTAACAAGTGTGTACGCGGTGGAGATTCTAGAATGAAATAGGATGGTGGCGATGTTCCTAAGGTATATTACGTGGACCCAACTCCCGTGAGTTGGCATAAGGTGGCTAAAACATGAGCGATCTCGGGCCAAGTGAAATTCCTCTGATCGGACATATTCCTTCGATACTATACTCTTACTTGTGATTGATTAGATGGCCATCCTCCGATTTTGATATGGGAGTGTGTTCCGAGGTGGGCGTATGTGGCTGCTGCGTTACCACCAGCCCGTGTGCATAATTGGTATATCTACCCTGGCATTGCCTAGTGTGCCGTGTCACCTACCATACCGAGCCTTTACTACAAGTTTGTTTTTCTCCCGTAGCCCGTATGGTATCCTCTGACAGTCACCCGGTGTGGAGATGTCATGATATTGGATAGACTGCTGGGACTATTATGTGTGAAGGGTGATATGGGTAGCCCGGAACGCTATTTAAAAGTATGTTTATTTTACTGTAGACATTATTAAAATAGCAAAATATTACTATATAGTAAATAGTTAAACGGATCCTTAAAGGATGGGCGATCCCAAGCATCCTTTAAGTTACTGATGCATTTTTGTTACCGTTCACTTGAGTTGATTTACAGTTCATAAGTATTTATGTCCTGACTCGAGTGTTTTGTGTTTTGCTTTACGCTCGAGTCAGATTGAGTGAGTTAGCATTCAAGATTCACCTTCGGAGTTGGAGCTTTCCTTGAAGATCCAGCCATCTATTTTGCTTTCTATATCCAGTGATTTCAGTGATGTATTCTGATTTGTACTTGATGTATCTTGTTACTCTTCTGTTGTATCTTGTTTACCTCTGATGTATCTTATTTTTATATAGTAGCTTCATGAACTACTATCTCATTTATTTCCGCTGCATTATTATTTACTCTGTGTCTGTGATCTGTGATTATGTATTTACTGTATATTCTGAGATTTGCCAAATTTTATTTACAACTTGTTGTTTTGAGCAATTCAAGTCCGAGATGTGCGGATGCGAATGGTTGAAAATATCGGGTTGTTACAGGATGGGGCATTGAATATTTTTGAATGAATTCATCTTACATTTTTGAATGAATTCACTAATGAATTTTGGATGAGTCTATATGAAGCATTAGGTACCATGCTTAAGATGAGTACCGCTTATCACCCATAAACAGATGGACAGTTAAAGAGAGTCAATAAGGTACTTGATGATTTGTTGAGTGCTTGTGTAGATTTTGGTGGGTCATTGGAAGACCATTTGCACTTAATTAAGTTTTTCTATAATAATAACTATCAGACTATTATAGGAATGACGCCTTTTGAAGCTTTGTATGAAAGGCTGTGTAAATCACCATCGTGTTGGTTAGAAACGAGAAAAAGATTAGTTCTTGGACCAGATATAGTAAGAGAAGCCATGGTAAAGATTAAGATGATCCGAGTACGGATGAAGGAAGCTCGGTCTAGGCAGAAAAGTTACGTGGATAAGAGGCGTAAAGATCTAGAGTTCTAACTTGGAGACTTGTTAAAGAGTCATCGATAAAGGGTGTGGTACGGTTTGAAAAGACAATGAAGTTGACACTTAGATATGTAGGTCCATTTCCTATTATAGAGAGGATTGTGAAATTCGCTTATATAATAAAGTTACCGAATAGTTTGGCAGGAGTCCATAATGTATTTCATATTTCTTTTCTTAGAAAACATTTGCATGATCCAGAGACAACTATTACTCCGATCCGATTGCATTAGAAGATTTAGTAGTGGAACCAAATATGACTTTTATTAGACAACCTATTTGTGTTGTAGCAAGAGATGAGAAGAGGCTAAAGAACAGGACAGTGGAGTTAGTGAAAGTCCACTGGAGTGACAACAAAAAAGACTGTACGTGGAAAACTGAGGATAAGATTACAGATGTTTAAATGATTGATATGCCTATTATTATCCTTAACAAAATTTTGGGGACGAAATTCTTTATGGTGGGGAACCTGTAACACATCTAATTTGGTTAATATTATTAAAGAGATTTAATTAAATAGATTAAACAAAATAATGTGTGGAGTGATAGGGAGATTGAGATTTGATAATTAACTGGGTTAAGCCTTAATTATAAACTAATAAGATTGTTCTAAAAATATAAGGTAAAAGAAAATAAATAAGAGGGGAAAATTAGGAATAGACCTTTCTTTTATCCTTTAAACCTTCCCTCTCCCATTTCATTCTAATTTTCATAACAATCAAATTGCAAACCATAGAGGTTGGCTATAACCAAGAAGGATTAGGAGAATCACTGGCTATATACTGGCTATTCCTACATCCAAATAATTTAAAGTATCCTTAACCAAGCAACCATAAACCAAACAATCAACGAATCCAAACAAAATTTGGTTCATTCTTATTAATTTCATTTTATACATTTATTGTTTGATTTCTCCTTTTATTTCATAAAATGATTTATCTTACATTTTATTTCTAACAAACTTTTAATTTCATTTACACATTCAGTGTTTGTTTCATTTATTTTCACTTATTACTTACAATTATTCATTTTCATTAATTCAGGTCATGTAAGTTTCTTTTTATTGCATTACATTTATGCACTTCTCAATTTCAATCATTTATTTAATGTTTACATTTCTATTATATTTAATTATAGTAACCCTTTTTAATTACACTTAAAATTTTAACCTTATAACATTAATTCTTATAAGTAAAGGATTTCGTTAATTCATTTAATAAGGTTTGCAATCATTTACATATATTACTTACTTTTCTATTTTATTAAACTTGTAGCATTTAAATCATACTTTAAATTATTTGGTAGTATAACCAGTGTATAATTAATTTAAATTTATTTCTTGCCTATATTCTCTCACCTCAATCAACGCAACCCTGATAAATATAAGCCTCGTACACAAATAGTTTTCAATTGCATCTCAATATTTCCTTCATTTCTTCTTGCGTGCGTGAGCTCTGAAGGCATGGCCTCCATTTTCTTATTTTTATTTTATATTTTTATATTTTTTTCCATGCTTTGCTTCTCCCCTCTCGAGCGTTGAAGCATCAGCATTTCTATGTTTTACATAAGGTATATTAGTTATATACTTTGTTGTGCTTACAAGTTTCGCATGTTGGTTATATATTATACGTTATGTATATGTATGTACCAGTCAAGTGTTGTACGTGTAGTATTTTATAAGGTTTATTTTATATATTAAATAGGGTTAATCTGTGTTATATCTTTGGTTAACTTTGAAACAAATATACCTATTATATCTTAATTGTTTTATTTGAACTTGAAGGTAAATCTTATCGATATTGACTTCAATATTTATGAATAAAAACTTTAACATTATAACAGTCTCCATTTAATTGATATTTTAGCATAAAACTATATCTACATATTATTTTTCATGTTTAATGCTTATGTGAATTTTAAGCCAAGCTTTTCAAAGACATATATATATACACACACGTTAGTCTTATATCTTATTTGTTATTATAAAATATTAGTAATAGACATATTATGAAAATATAATTAGATTTTTATTCCTGTTTGAATATAACATATATTAGTATGGCAGTTGAGTGTTGTAAAAGCATTAGTGATTAATGTTGTAAAACAAAAAATTTAAATGTATAATTTTCATCTCGATTCTAGTGTATATATATATAAAGTATGTTTTGTTTTTTTCTCTTTTCTATAGTTATTCGTATATAAATACGTTGTTATATGGTTTGTATATGATAGTTGTTGAGTCGATTTTATAAAACTGTGTTTAAAAGTTTCCATTTTGTTTAACAATAATTGTAATTTTACAAGGTGTGTATATAACCGTGGTTTATAAGTTTAAGTAATATATGTATATAAATTTTCGATTTACATACATGACCTGTATGTATTATTCAAGTGCATGATCTATTAGTCTTGTTTATATGGATATAAAGGGATAGATTGTATATATTGGTTTCTTTTATAAAATATGTTGTTTATGTATAAAACTATGTATAAGTTATATTTTTAAATAAATATCTATTTAGCCAATTCGTTTTAATTTTTGTTATAATATAAACAGCTACAGTACAGTTTCCTATACATCATGTTATAGGGATGATGTTATATATATTTGTTTATTTAAATTATTGTTTTAAATCATTATATATATATATTAATTTATTAAAAATCTAGTGTACGGTGTTTATTTATATCTCAGGTTTTGGTTGTTAAAATGCATAGTTGTAGAGATAGGTAGTTATATTATATATTTCAAAGTTTTTGGGTCTAGTCGTACAAGTGTTATGATGATTTTTCAGCGTATAAATTATATTGATATAAAATATATGTTGATTTTAGTAAACGTGTTCAATTTAAAACAACGATGTTTGAAACACACAGATATATATGTATATATATATATATATATATATATATATATATATATATAATTTTACTTGTGTTTGAAT
Organism: Allium cepa; assembly: GCA_030765085.1. Taxonomy (NCBI): domain Eukaryota; kingdom Viridiplantae; phylum Streptophyta; class Magnoliopsida; order Asparagales; family Amaryllidaceae; genus Allium; species Allium cepa. The sequence goes on along the minus strand of CM060937.1, from coordinate 769,180,449 downwards.
TAAATATCGATTTGAAAATATACGTTTTAAATTGATTTTTCTGAAAATTATATATGCTATGTATCTTCTTCATCGATCCCGTTTTGATTTGAATTCGTCTATTCCTATTTATCAGCTTATCCGTGATTCGTGCCAATGTTGTTCGTTTCAAAAATTCGTTCTTGGATTCGTAACCCATTTCAAATCTCTCTAGCCTCGAAAGGTGATCAATCACGCACGAGTAATGTTCTTTTATTTATTAAATTTGATTTCAATTGAAACGAAAATTGAAATATGCTGTTGTTAGTTATTTACATTGCTATATATGTTGTTATCTGAAATTGTTCACCAGTGGGATATGACACCATATCCTGTTGTTTATATTATGTTTTTATTGATGATATATGCCTGTTATTTTATTGTATTATCTGTTATCACTCTGCAAGTTCCCTGTAGTTTAGAATTCACTTTGGGTTGAAATGATACATACCCGAATGGACTTTAGGACAGGAGAATTTCGTTATGGGTTGAAATGATAAACCCAAGCAATTTTCAATTAAATTAAATTTAGGATTGCGGGTCGAAGTAATATCTACCTGTATATTTAAATTTCGAATTGAAACGATAAATATCTGTATCCCTTGACCATAGCGTAGGAATATATATACAGACACCGTTGGTCCATATATATATATATAAATGTTTTGAAAATAATTTCTATGGATTTGGATAGAAAAATATAGTTTTAATAAAGACTGATTCTTAGAATATTATATGTATAAAAATGAAAATTTTATGTATAGACCTAATAATAATATTTAATCTAATTGAGATTGGTTCAATACATATAATATGTTTAAGGATTCGTTTAAATTTATATTTCAAAATAGATTTAGTAAAATTTTGGATAAGCTAAAGTTGAGAAGATAAAGTTGAATTAATTGGAAATGGTATTTAATTAAGAATTATATTCAATTAAATCGATTTGAAACTATTGAATTCGGGATTTAAGATATGATTTTATAACGTGGTTTTGGTAAAAGGGATTAAATGGATATTTTAAGTTTAAATAAATTTAAGGAAATATTCTGTAAAATGAAATCTAAGGCTATTTAAATGATATTAAACTTGTTAAGTGGATATTTCTTGACTAAATAATAATGACGAAGCTAAATCAAGATCTATATGAAACGGTTAGATTTAACTTTAAAAATATTAAAGCTTTGAATATAACGAAAGTTTAAATGGTTATTGGGAGCTGAATTGAATTAATGAATTGAGCTTTGAATAAATGAGAATTTGGAACTTGAGTTGATTAGAATCAATTTGTGTGGTTGAGGAAATTTCAAATACTTTACTTTATAGATTATTTAATATATATATATACACTATCTTGGAAAATAGATATATTTGAAAGGGAAATGATGTTATGATTTTGAAGTAAAAATAAAATTAAATGACCACGGTGTTATAGTGTATATTTCAACCTTGTAGATAGTTCTGCAAATCCATAGGGATGGTTATCCCAAACACACTTTGTGTTACTTGTATTTCAGTTGATATTTCACTTGAGTTGGATTTATTGATATAAGAATGTTAATCCTGACTCGAGTGTTTGTGTTTTGCTTTATGCTCGGGTCGGACTGAGTGATACAGCTTTTGAGACCCACCTTCAGAGTTTGGAGCTTCGTTTGGGGATCCAACTATCGATTTTACTTTCAGCCCTTCCAGTTGATCGGTTCAGAGAAGTCATCTGCTCGTACTAGAGAATTCACTGCATCTGAGATATTTTGTTGTATTTTTATTTCCAAATCTAATGTTTATATAGTAGCTTCAGGAACTACTATTTATGTATTCCGCTGCGTATTATTGTACTACTCTGTATCAGCGATTCTATAATTGATTTATTTTACTGCATATGCTGAATTTTGCCAAATTTAAATTAACAATCTGATATTTTGAGCAATTTAAGTCCGGCATGTGCGGATGCGAATGGTTGAAAATTATAGGTCCGTTACAATGGTGCTATTTGCATTGTGAAATGATCTTTGCTGATTTGGGTTTGAATGATGAACAGAAGAAAAGATTGACTTCTAGGCAGTTGTAACAAGCAACATTGTACTGACGGGATGGAGTGACCATTGGTGTGCTAGAAGAGGAATTGATTTGAATTTCGAAGGAGATTTGAGAAAAGATTTTTATCCGAGGTAGCCAAGTTAGCCTTGTTTCGGAAGTTTGATGACTAAAACGGGGAGACATGTCCATACTGGAACATGCTACTAAGTTTGATGAGTTGTCTAGGTATGGATATGTACCATCAACACCGCAATTAAGAGAAATGAGAAGTTTATCCGGGGTTTAAAGCTGGAGATTGCTAAAGAGACTATGCCACATCTCCAAGATTTGAGTAATATAGTAGTGGAAATGGCTATAAGGAATGAAGAGATGCTTCATACTTTCCTACTTTTGGGAAGGAGAAGTCAGTGGAGACTCATAATTTTCAGGGAAGAAGAGAAAGTTCTTCTTGGAGAAGGGAGCTCAAAAGAGTGAACTGCCAAGAAAGGGACAATAGATGTTGTCTACTTCAAGCGTGACAGGAAAGGACATTTTGCACATGAATGCCAAACCTGTAAGGGAAGGAAGGTTAAGGAAAAGAAAGGTGTGAAGTGTTTCAACTTCCACTAAATAGGACACTACAAGAATCAGTGTCCAGAGTCGGCCAAAGCTGACAAAGGAAAGTCATTGCATTGGAACCATCATCTTCTAAATCGACTGCTATTGAGAAAGGAAAGTCGGTGATACGTGGTTAGGATATTTTGCTTGGATAGAGAGATATCACCAAGACACTCTAATAGCCGTGAATGAATTATATACTCGGTTGGGAATTTGAGTTCAAAAGTTTGTGACTTATTGGGTGTAACGAAAGTGGAAGATAAGTTGAATCATATTTAAGTTGTTCCACATAAATTTCCATAGTTCGTCCTATTAGTTCCGCGAACATCTTGTTGGCGAGGCGTTGATAAGTAGCTCCGGCGTTTTTAAGTCCAAAAGGCATTACTCTATAGCAATACAATCCCTGTTCAGTGATGAAACTAGTGTGGTCTTGATCGGGGGCGTGCATAGGAATTTGGTTATATCCTAAGTATGCGTCTATAAAAGATAAGAGTTCGTGCCCGGTTGTGCTGTCCACAAGCTGGTCGATTCGAGGGAGTGGGAAGCAATCCTTTGGGCAAGCGTCATTTAAGTTGGAGAAGTCAATGCATGTTCGCCACTTCCCATTTGCCTTCTTTACTATTACTGGGTTAGCGATCCACTCTGGGTAGACAGCTTCCCGTATGAAGTTATTGGCAAGTAGGTTCTTTACTTCTTCATCGAGGGATGCTGATCGTTCTGCCCCCATACTTCTCTTTTTCTGCTTCACTGGCACCTTGGTAGGATCGATGTTTAGTACGTGGCATGCTACGTCTGGGGAGGCGTGCGTCCAAGCAAATATATCCAAGTTATGGCGGAGAAAATCAATGAGTTGATCCTTCAATTCTGCTCTTAGCTGAGATCCGATTTTCAACAGCCTACTTGAGTCGTGTTTGTCTACAGATACAAACTCCATAGCCTCTGCAGGCTCGGCGGTGGCCTCCTCCTCTTTGTCCCTGGGGGCTAATTCATTGAAAGGATCATTGGTATATCGAAGAGGAAGGGCTTTCTTTAGTTGCTATGCTTCCAAGTTTTTCATGCAGAGAGTAGTCTCTACATTCTTCCCTTTATCCTTCCTACGATTATTGCAAAGTTCAGTTACATAGCAATCTCGAGCGACGTCTTGATCTCCCTCTACTTCCCCTATTCCATTGTCTATTGGAAATTTCAGCTTCAGGCACCATGGGGCCAGGACAATTTGGAAGTCAGACAAGGCCGTTCTTCCTAAAACGGCGTTGTAGGCCGAGTGGTTTTCTATTAGCACAAATGTTTGTTTTCACACAACGGAGCGGGGATGACTTCCTATTTCAACAAAGAGGTCCAGTTGCCCGAGGGGCATCTTCACATCTCCAGTAAAACCGTGTAGTGGTTTGTTGCAGGGAGACACATCCTTCATTGAAAGCTTCATTCTATCGAAAGCATGCTTGAATAGGATATTTACTGGGATTCCAGTGTCTACAAGAATTCGGAAAACTTCGGCTGGACCGAACCAGGCAGAGATGACCATAGGATCCATGTGAGGGTACTGCCTTCCCTCTAGATCACGCCTATTGAATGTGATGTCATTATTCTCTTTCCTCTTCGGGTGGCGTTCTTCTATAACAGAATTAACGCAGTCTTTATTGTTTCTAAGTGACTTTCCATATCTCTCCATCTCTGCCCAGCTTCTGTCGGCGATGTGTGGTCCTCCCGATACGGTATGGACCACTACCTTCTCTTGACTAGAGCCGTTGGTGTTGCGATTTCCTCCGCCCACTTCTGGAGGGGTAGCCTTGGGTTCTCATTGGCAGGAGTTGGAGTCCTGTTCTGACCTTTTACATAGCGTTCTAGTCTCTTCCTTCTGATGTGTTCTTCAATTAAGTCCCGGAGATGATGGCATTCATTGGTATCATGCCCATGAGATTCGTGGAAGCGGCAGAACTTTCCAGATTTAATTGCATTATCTGATTCCTTCTTATACGGGGGGCGTTTGTATTTAACTTCATCTTGGGTGGCCAGGAAGATGTTTTCGATTGTTTCATTCAAGGGAGTGTAAGCGTCAAATCTCGGTCCTGGCCGATATAGACTCTTTTCTCCCTTCTTGCCCCCAACATGTTCTCTGGAGTCATTTCTCCGAACATCCTTCGTTACAGCAGGTGTGCTGCCATGAGCTGCCTTAGTTTGTTGCCGTGTCTGTCTTTCAATGGTAGTGTCTTCAAGTCTCATATATCTTCCGACTTCATGGAAGAAATCCGGTAAGGTAGCTGGTTTTTCTTTCGTTAATCTTCTAGCAAACGTAATATCCGGATGCACACCACTACAGAGGCCATTAAGATAAGTTTCTCATCAGCATCTTGGACTGCGGCCGCTGCAGCATTGAATCGGGTTAGATATCACTACACTGTCTCTCCTGGCTTCTATTTGATATTAGATAGGGAATAAGCGTCTTTGGGTTATTCCACATGAATGCGGAACTAGCTGATGAATTTTTCTTTCAACATTTCCCATGAGCTGATGGATCCTTGGGGTAGATGGCAGAACCAGGAGGTAGCTAGATCTGCCAAGAATAGTGGAAAGCATTTGCACAATACTCCTTCTATGGCTCCGCTCATGAGCATATGCTGTGTGTATCTCTGCTAGTGTACAACGGGGTCAGAGATTCCCTTGTACAACGGGGTCAGAGATTCCCTTGTAAGGTTCCATTATTGGCATTTTCCATTCTCGAAGGGTGATGGCAATTTCGATATTGCGGGTGAAAGGGCCGGTTACCCTAGCGCCTATCTCTCGATCTCTTTGATCCCGTTGGACGCACTCTCTGAACAATCGCGCCATCCTTTCATCATAATTTGGAGCAGATAGAAATGAGTTTGGTTCTTCTCTACGAGATTGATTCCGTCTAAATGACCGGTAGGGATGGTATCGTCTATCACTCCTAATATTTTCCAGTGGCTGTCTCTGGTCTTCTGGGTGGATGCTAGGGTCAGCTACAGTTGGCCCTTGCCTTGATCTTCCCCTGCTGGGTTCTGTTCCGAACACTTCCTCGGGTCCAACTTCGGGCTGGACTTTAGCTCGGCCCCGTTCATTGGTGTTTCCATGGCTAGGTAGCATGACAGGCTCAGCTATAGCCGAACCTCGCCTGGTACCTCCCCCACTGGGTTCGGTTCTAAGCGTTTCCTCGGGTCAGAGTTCGGGCTGAGTTCGGGCGCGGCTCCTACCATTGCTGTTTCGTTTGTTAGCTTCTTCGAGGAAGAAAGATCTTTGTCGCCTTCGAGATCCTCCAGACTGGGACTCATCCCATGATTCAGTGTTGCGGTTGGATTCTTCAGCATCCCTTAAGCGTGACATGTCGGTTCACCAAGGCTTCTTGTTGGGATGTGAAGCGGTCAGTCACTTCAGCCATAACCCTGTCTAGATCTGCCCTAGTAATTGTTGCCGGTTGTTCCGTGGCAGGGGCTGTCGGATTTGGCTGATTTCCATTTTGTACTGCTGTTGGAATGGGACGATTCTCTTGATCTGTGATCACTGGATCTAGAACACTGCTAGTTGCGATGTTCTTTCCTTTGCTAACATCTTTCTTCTGTCTGGGAGGCATGTCTTCCAAGCAATGACGATGCTGCTGGGAAGAAGGTTAAGTGGGAGAAGCTGAAGCTTCGAGCTCCTTCTCTCAATGAAAGCACCAAAAATGTTTGCACAAAAAATGGGCAAACACCTCCAAGTCATATGATCTAGTCGATTTTATGTTGTTCTTAGTGATTTGGGTGATTTATGCAAATATGTAAAAAGGAGGGGCTAAACTGTAAAAGACACACAGATTTATAGTGGTTCGGCCAGAATGTGCGTACGTCCACTTTATATGTTATTCTCCTTTACTATTCAGATTACAAGTACAAAGCTTTGATTACGAGTATATGAAAGTTGTTTGAAAGTTCTGTCCGGGCTTGAGCTCTCAAAACTGTCCTCCATTGTTGTACCCCTACCCCTCTATTTATAGAGTGAGGCTAGGGGTTAGGGGTAGGGGTCTTGGATGTATATAGCTGTTGGTGGTCCTGGGCTGATGTAATCTGGCCTGGCAATGTTGGTTCAGTAACGCCTTGGTCCGATGATGGTTGGAATAGCGCTTTGGAAATGGGTTGGTTCGGTAGTGCTTCGGAAATGGGTTGATTCGGTAGTGCTTTGGAAATGGGTTGGCTCGGTACTGCTTTGGAAATGGGTTGATTCGGTAGTGCTTTGGAAATGGGTTGATTCAGCAGTGCCGCGGTCCGGTGGAGAGTGGTGAGGTAGGGCCTTGGTTTGGTAGCGAGTGGTCCGGTAGGGAGTGGTTTAGTGGTGCCTTCTTCTCTTTAGTTCGGTGGAAACACGCCCAAGAACCTGCATTAACATAATCCCTTAATTTATTCCAATTACTGTTAACAATGTTTATTACATTAAATCAGTTTAATACTTTCCTTTAATGTCTCATTTTCAATTTGTATACAGGTAAAATTCTTTTCACTACATAAAATCATTTGAATTAACTTCGAATTACTATGGGTAGGTTTTAATTTCTATTGCTATAGTTAAATTTAGTGTTCATCCTAATATTAATTTATAAAGTTTTTCTTTCTACTAAATTAAATTGCAAAAGCTCCTTAATTTAATCAAATTAAATCAATGAAATTTTACGGGTCGTTACACTCTCCTCCACTCAAAACTTTTCGTCCCCGAAAAGGAAAAGAAGGGAAATGAAGAATTAAGAAATCGATACTTCTTTCTCAAAACATTAATTTTAAAACAATTAAATTTACAGTGTATTTAAAATAAAATATACAAATTTTATAACTATTAATTCTTTTTACTCAAATTAATAAAGTATGGAAAACATTTTTCAAAAATTTTCTAAGTCAAAATTTTACGGAAAATTTTGGCAGAGTCTCCTTTGTACGGAGAGGCTCGGGAGAAAATATAATATCCAATATAACAAAATATCACATATAATATCCAAAATATAATATCCCAACATGGGAAAATATATAAAATAGCGCTATAAAACCGTAATCTGAAAACGTACCTATTTGTCGGGCAATATATGCTTAATTATGAAACCAAAAGCAGTAGCAATTGCTTCCATAACCTGCATTTCACTTATATAATCTAAAAGATTACAATTATATAAAATGAAATATTTAATTTGTTTCAAACACAACAACAATCAATACAAAAACAATCAATTCCAACAAGGCATACAACCATCATACAAAATCAACACCGTTCAATCATTCGTCCATATCAAACAAAACAAATAGTTGTTCGGGTTCAAAACTTTAAATTGTACAGAATAAAGAATAAACTACTAAGTGCATCATTTACTCAACAGTCTTAGATGAAACTAATAGATTATTCCTACATCCAAATAATTTAAAGTATCCTTAACCAAGCAACCATAAACCAAACAATCAACGAATCCAAACAAAATTTAGTTCATTCTTATTAATTTCATTTTATACATTTATTGTTTGATTTCTCCTTTTATTTCATAAAATGATTTATCTTACATTTTATTTCTAACAAACTTTTAATTTCATTTACATATTCAGTGTTTGTTTCATTTATTTTCACTTATTACTTACAATTATTCATTTTCATTAATTCGGGTCATGTAAGTTTCTTTTTATTGCATTACATTTATGCACTTCTCAATTTCAATCATTTATTTAATGTTTACATTTCTATTATATTTAATTATAGTAACCCTTTTTAGTTACACTTAAATTTTTAACCTTATAACATCAATTCTTATAAGTAAAGGATTTCATTAATTCATTTACTGAGGTTTGCAATCACTTACATATATTACTTACTTTTCAATTTTATTAGACTAGTAGCATTTAAATCATACTTAAGTTTATAACCTTACACATCAATTCTAATTTATCAAAGAATTCCATTAATTATTTTCATTATCTCAAGTTACTTACTTGTGTAATATCTATTACATTTTCTTATTAAGATTTTCAACTTTTATATATTTTGGTAAGTTATATATATGCCTTTAAGAATGTAATTGAAAGTTATACACGTTTTTTCTCCATTCTTTTAAATAATTTAATGGTTCAATAATTCCATCTTTGTATTCTAAGTTACAATTTCAAATTTCATTTAATACCATTAATAATCTAGCATTAAATCTCTTATTTCATTTAGGGTTCCACTTATTAGTTAAATTCCGTTTTACTACATTAATTAAACTATTAATAAATGGAAACTTAAGAATTAAATAATGGGTTTAATTCAAAATCCTTTTAGAAAAATAAATAAAAATATACTTACACTTATATATTCATTTATATTTAAAACAACTCAAAATTTATATTTGTTTATCAAAAAAATCTGTAGTCGAACTGCTACAGTGGCTTTCCCATTTCGAAACCCGAAAATGAATGTTGATGATGCGTGCACTCGGCACCGAAATTATTTTCCTACGACAGAGAGGGGAGTACGACTTATTTCTTTCCAGAATTTCTTTAAAACCATACTTTCAAATTATATTTAAATATTTATATCAGAAAATATTTCTAAATACTATTATTATATTTCAAAATCCTTTAAAAGCAATTTTTCAAAATCCCGGACTTAAGTTCTAAATTTCCAATTTCATTTATTTTATATTTCAATCTTATTTCAGCTATTATTTATGAATTTCATTACCTAACAACCAATATACTACAACCAAACATAACCTTTATTAAAATTTATTTTATATATAGAAAATATAATAGGCAAAATTATTTCAATCACCTATATTAAAACCAAATATTATGTCGGTCTGTCCTATTAAGTGTTTAGAAATCCCTGTTGATGTCATAGCTCCCATGCATCAACCAGAATTTATAAATACAAAACGGACCAGATTAACACAATATTAAAACCTTTTATAAAACTAACAAATACGCTCTCTCATATATATATATATATATATATATATATATATATATATTCACTCGGCGACTCCCGTAGGGTATTTCTACCCTATTAATAAAGAGTCAGACCCCACAAAGCTAAGGTTTATTGTTAAACCAAAGCTCTGATACCAACTGTAACATCCCGCCTTTTCACACGTTTTAAACTGACACACATGCCAATTGAAACCATACGGAAGGGCAGATTGTTATGGGGTAAATAAGAAAAAACAAAGGAAGAATAAAAAAACAAAATAGAATCTCACAGCGGAAGGATAAAATGTAATAATCAAATACAGTTCATGAAGTTGTTTACAAAACATTTAGTTTTACATATATAATACATATCAGAGTTACACATACCAACAACAATGTAGCGGAACATTATGAGTGTAGTGAAATATAGTAAATAATAATAAAATCTTCGTCTTCTTCCTCTAGAGCAAAATCTTCTAATCCTGAAACGCTCGGACTGACCTGACCGAATTGAAAAGACAAAACACTCGAGTCAGAACTAAAAGATCTTATGTAAGTTAAATTAACAGAAGTAAATATGAGTGCGGTAACTCAAGAGATGCTTGGGATTTACATCTCCTAAGGAAACTATTTACTATGTAGTATATTTCGCTATTATAATAGTGTCTAATTGTAAAATAAATTTACTTTTAAATAGCGTTAACGCTTTACATTTTCCACCTTAACACATAATATATTCCCATAGTCTATACAGTACCGGAATCTCCTCCGTAATGGGCATCGACAGAGGGCACTCCATAGGTATGGTACAAAACAAAATCGTATAAGGCGCGCTAGGGTTGGTGACACGGCACAACTATGCAATGCCAGGGTAGATATACCAATTGCTATCCGGGCTGGTGGTAACGCACAGCCGCAGCTACCGCCCACCTCGAACAAACTCCCCCTAAATCAAATGTAAAGGTGACCACCGAATTAATCCAAAGTCAGAGTATAGTATCGAAGAGGAGTATCCGATAAAGGGCGCTAACCCCCTTGGCCCGAGAATCGCACCTGTTTTAGCCACCTTATGCCAACTCATGGGAGTCGGGTCCACATATTTACCTCAAAGGAAACGCCGCCACCATCCTACTTCATTCTGGAATCTCCACAGCGTACACGGTTGTTAAAGTGGTTTTCGAAGTTGGCAGAGAGTATGACAACTTCCGATCCCGGTCTCTTCAACAACCAAACGTTATTATAACACCGCGGTCTTTAAAATAGTTTATACTTTAAAACCAGAAAATAATTATCCATTTCAAAACCCATAAATACGATATCATTTCCATTTCCAAAACAACTCATTTTGATATTATTTTTATAAAATCCAAATCAATAATATCATTTTTATTTCATATATATTTCTTTTCCAAAATCATATTGCTTTAAAATTTATAATATCTGGAAACCAAACATTGAATTATAACTTCCAAAACATAATACTTCGAAACTCATAGCTTTAAAACCGTACTTCTAAAACTTGAATTGTTTGGATATTCAATAGTATATAGAATAAAATAGTCTGAATTCAAAATTACTTTATAAAATAATTTCCGCGACTTCACAATTTTATTCATTTAAAATTTTAGGTCTAAACCCCATAAATTTAGATTCACTTCAGTTTAAATAAACACTTCGATTTCAATATATTGAACTTTGAGTATTTAACAATTTCGGAACAAAGGTTGGAAATTCTATTCAACAATTTATTGTCCTACTAGTTAGTTTTGAAATATTCACAAAATAAATCATAAAATAAAAATCAAATTTCTAACAATTAAACATTTCCATCAATTTCTTTATACTAGAAATATTCATTAAATTTATCTTGAATAAAAATCAAGTTATAAATATCATACCTTTAAAATTTCCAAACCTTAATAAGTTATACATCAACTTATAGAGAGAAATTTTTAAATAAGTTCCATTCAAATAAATTTCCATGTTTACCTTCCAATCTTAATTGATTTAAATCATTAAAACTCTATATATACATGATATTTTAAACATGGACTTAACCATTTAACATAAATAATCAAACTCTATTGTTCAGCTTATTTATTTTTATTTAACCAATTTATACATAGCTTAAATTCAAAAATTTAACTATATATGTACATATAAAATATATTTATATAATATCGAAATTTAATATTTATTAAACCGTATCATATCCAAACCATAAAAAAATCACTTCAAAAATAATTTTAAATATGTACCGCAGTGCCTGTATATAATTTCCTATCCTATGGTCCAGTGATATAGATATTTATCATTTCAATCTGCAATTTAAAAAAAATAAAAATGTGGTTGTATATCATTTCAAACCGCAATCCCGAATGAAATGAGAATGCATAATAACTTACAGTTTATATAATATGGAACACATCATCCATTCACCCAATATCAATCATTAACCAATTTTATTTCAATCATCATCAATTTAAACAAACATCAATAGAGCATATAAAATATAACAGGTATCAATGAACAGTTTATATTTCAAAAATAAATAAAAAATAAATAAATAACTATTCAACTAGTAGTTTAGATGCAAAATAAATAAATTTTAACTGTCAATTTATGTGCAATAATAAAATTAATTAACATTTAAATTAAATAAATGCAATTTAACTGAGATGATGAATAAAATATGCAAAACAGTCATAAATAAATTTCAACTCATATCTTAAATCAATTTAACAAACATAAGAAAACTTAGAAGTTGTGAGTGGGTTAAAACACTCACCTTTTTGAATTTAAATTGAATTCAAATCCAATTTAAACCCAAAAATTGAACAGTCTCCAAATTCATCCAAACCAGTGCCAAAATGTCCGGGATTCCAATACGAAAATAGCGGAGAAAACCGCGCGTGAAACGGATGTCGTATGAGAAAGATATTCAACTTAAAAGATATAAAAAAAAACAATACTCACAAACAAAACTTCGCCATGTCACGAGGCTGCTTCTTTCCCAAACCGATGTCACACGCGAATTACCCTAACTCACGCATACAATAAAATAGCGCCTCCCTTAACATCGATCATCGCGGTCGTCAACGGCCCAAATCGACGCCTCGATCAGGCACTCCTCCTCGACCCTCGCCTTAGGCTGACCCAATCTCCCCCCACGCGCATGTCAATCGACTCAGAAAGCCTCCCCGCCGCCGCGAATATGAACCCTGGTTCGAAATAAGGTTGTCGATCTGACCGTTGAAAATGCCTGCAAACCCCGCCGATCGAATCCCCTCGACAATCTCCACCCAATGGTACAATCAATTCTATGATCCATCGACGTTCATCGGAACGTGATGAACGGCCGATATTTGTTCAAAATTTTCTAGACGAACAGGGCTTCATACTGGAAAACGAATCACGGATCTGGGTTACGCTCTTCGAGAGCTTCATTATATATTTTCTCGAATTTTTCTAAGGACTTGAATTTTTATTTGATTCTTGAATGGAATTGGATCTGAAATTTCGTTGTCTTCCATTGAGGATGAGAGAGTTGAGATGTACGTACAGAAAAATGAGAATAGATGGAGGCTAGGGTTTATAACTGGGTTTATATAGGTAGGTCGGAAATTTGAATAGATGGATCGGGTTGGATATACGTACTGACTCCAACGTGGCCCAAAAAGCCCGTTTCGACTTCGGAACGAATTTGGGTCAACCCATATATCATAATAGGTGTTTTAAAATATTTTAAACGCAATGAAAAAGGTTTCAGGTTCAAATTGCATCGTATGGAGAAGTTATGCTAAATTCAATTTTTCCAAATTGATTTCAATTGATTTCAATTTCGATTTCAAGGCGTTTCAAGCCCATATGATCAAATGACAAGTCCGATCAATACAAAACTTGAAACCCGATAATAATTCACCATTACGGATCCGATGAAACTTGTTTCATCGAAATCCGAGTCAGTGGCCAAAATGGCTATTTTTAAATTAATTAAATAAATAAGTAAATAAATTAATTAAATCTAATATTTAAATTTCAATCTTATAGTTGAAAATTTTATCCCTTTTTTATATCTCTTAATCATTTACAAAAGTTTAAACAAGATTTAAATGTCAATGTTTGCACAAAAAATGGGCAAACACCACCAAGTCGTATGATTTAGTCGATCTTAAGTTGTTCGTAGTGATTTGGATGATTTATGCAAATATGAAAAAAGCAGGGACTAAACTGTAAAAGACACACAGATTTATAGTGGTTCGGCCAGAACGTGCCTACGTCCACTTTATATGTTATTCTCCTTTTCTATTCAGATTACAAGTACAAAGCTTTGATTACAAGTAACTGAAAGCTGTTTTAAAGTTCTATCCGTGCTTGAGCTCTCAAACTTCTTCCCCCCTTGTTGTACCCCTGCCCCTCTATTTGTAGAGTGAGGCTGGGGCTAGGGGTCTTGGACGTATATAGCTGGTGGTGGGCCTGGGCTGATGCAATTTGGCTTGGCAAAGTCGGTCCGGAACGCCTTGATTCGGTGGGACTTGGTCCGGTGGTGAGTGATCCGGTGATGGTTGGTTGGAGTTTGATTCGGTGGCGAGGGCGTAGCTTGGTCCGGTAGTGCATGGAGTTGGTCCGGTAGTGTATGGAAAGATGGTTGGTTCGGCAGTGGATGGTAGAGGAGTAGCTCGGTTGGGCTAGGAAGGGAAGTGGAATTGGTTCGGCAGGGAGTTGGTTCGGCAGGAGGTTGGTTTGGACCGGCAGTGCTTGGGAGTGGAGGATGGATGGTTCGGCAGTGCTTCCTTTCATTTGGCTTGGTTATATCTCCTTCATACGAACTCCGATTAAGCTGAAATTTGAAACATAGCCTTTCCTAGTCCTTATCATCATTTCCAATCAATTTCGTCTGGATCAGAGCTCAACCAGATTTTGGCGATATCGATCGATGCCTTGATCCCAATCGATCTCCAACCCCGATATTCAACATTCCTTGCCAATTTGTTGATATTCCAGTTTTGACCAAAAATGGGATAACACTTTGGCCCCCAAAATATGCCTTGCGGTAGGAAGGCGTGTTTTGTAATGCCATAAGCTGGATGTTCATATCCGGTTGATGTCCTGCAAAGGAATTTACATTTTTATGTGACCTCAAATTACGATCGTTCGGGATCGAGATATTTGAGATGAAGTGCGACCGTTCATGGTCAAGCGCCTAACTTCAAATGACAATCGTTTCGGATCGAGCCATTTGAGGTGAAGTACGACCGTGCGCGTCAAGTGGCGGACCTCAAATGACGACCGTTCGTGATCGAGCCATTTGAGGTGAGGTGAGTTTTGCCGTTTGGGGCAAGTTGTGAATGTTCGAGGTCGGGTGCCGTTCTAGGCGAGTTGTGACTGTTCGAGGTCGGGTGCCGTTCGAGGCGACTTGTGACCGTTCGAGGTCGGGTTGTGGCCGTTCGAGGTCGGGTGCCGTTCGAGGCGAGTTGTGACCGTTCGAGGTCGGGTGTCGTTCGAGGCGAGTTGTGAACTTTCGAGGTCCGGTGCCGTTCGAGGCGAGTTATGACCGTTCGTGGTCAGGTTGTGACCGTTCGAGGTCGGGTGCCGTTCGAGGCGAGTTGTGACCGTTCGAGGTCGGGTGCCGTTCGAGGCGAGTTGTGACCGTTCGATGTCGTGTGCCGTTCGAGGCAAATGAGTGTGCCCGGGGGGGGGGGGGGGACTTAATATTATCAGTGCCGAAGTTATTGTTTGGGGGAGTTTCCGAATCAAAGACTTCGGCAGTTCACTGCCATGCAAGAGGTGTTCGCGTCCTCTAATCGTAGAAACCTTTCCGCCTCATGATAGAATTCTCCTAGATCCACGGGTGGATCCTTAGTTAATGAATTTTTGAACTCTGTTCCATCAGCTATCCCGGACACAGCCGCTATCATAACCATGGATGGATCTGGTCGATCCACCGAAGCTTCTGCCGCATTGAATCGCGTTAGGTAACTCCTCAAAGTCTCTCCGGTTTCCTGCTTTAGGGTTTCCAAAGTCATCACATTCTTGGGTCTTGTAATGTGGACCCTGAATTGCCTCATAAACTCTTAGTTAAATCATTCCACGTTCCGATGGATCCATTCTCCAATTGTCGAAACCACAATGCTGCAATATCCGCCAAGTACAATGGAAAAACACCTGTCCATAACGTCCTCTGATGCCCCCAGCACTTCCATATGCCTCATATACTTCGTTAGATGAACCGTGGGGTCCGTTCTCCCGTCATACATGTCCAGCGATGGTAACTTGAAATCCGGTGGGTTCCTAGCTTGTCTGATTGCTGGAGTAAAAGGACTCCTATTAACATCCTCCAAATCTTTGTTTACCAAACCACCTCTCATAGCTTTTCTAACCATCTCCGCCAACCTGTCATTGTCTCCGAGATGCAATCTTTGTTCATTACTTTCGACCTGCGCCCCGAGTCCATGAGGGAATTCTGGGATCTGCCCCCTTGACTGATCGTTCACTCCTCTGCCGCTCCCAGGTTGTGCAGATGCTCCTCTTTCTCTCTCTGAAATTGGATCTATGTTCTCCATGGGCGTGCCTCCTAATCCAGGTGCAACGTCGGATGGTCCTGCTCCGTTCCGAACTCCATCCGCTTCCCTATTCGGTACTCCAAGTTGCCCGATCTGCTGAAACAAATTCTGAATCAACTCCTCTTGTCTTTTCATTATTGTCTCCATCTCATCCCTGGTGATGAAGACTGAAGTTTGGTTCTCTCCTGAGGAAGCCCCTTGACTCCCTTCGTGCCGACTTCTTTCTGGTCTCTGTCTTCTACTTGTTTTCTTTCCAAGAGCCATAAACTCGGATAGACTTTTGGTTCTTAAAGAGAGTCTCTCAACAAATCTTTGCGAGGCAATGATTAAAGCGCTCCTGAGTTGTTTCTCAGTGAAAGCACCAAAAATGTTTGCACAAAAAATGGGAAAACACCTTCAAGTCGTATGATTTAGTCGATCTTAAGTTGTTCTTAGTGATTTGGATGATTTATGCAAATATGAAAAAAGCAGGGACTAAACTGTAAAAGACACACAAATTTATAGTGGTTCTGCCAGAACGTGCCTACGTCCACTTTATATGTTATTCTCCTTTTCTATTCAGATTACAAGTACAAAGCTTTGATTACAAGTAACTGAAAGTTGTTTGAAAGTTCTATCCGTGCTTGAGCTCTCAAACTTCTTCCCCCCTTGTTGTACCCCTGCCCCTCTATTTATAGAGTGAGGCTGAGGGTAGGGGTCTTGGACGTATATAGCTGGTGGTGGGCCTGGGCTGATGCAATCTGGCCTGGCAAAGTTGGTCCGGAACGCCTTGATTCGGTGGGACTTGGTCCGGTGGTGAGCGATCCGGTGATGGTTGGTTTGAGTTTGATTCGGTGGTAAGGGCGTAGCTTGGTCCGGTAGTGCATGGAGTTGGTCCGGTAGTGTATGGAAAGATGGTTGGTTCGGCAGTGGATGGTAGCGGAGTAGCTTGGTTCGGCTAGGAAGGGAAGTGGAGTTGGTTCGGCGGGAGTTGGTTTGGACCGGCAGTGCTTGGGAGTGGAGGATGGATGGTTCGGCAGTGCTTCCTTTCATTTGGCTTTGTTATATCTCCTTCATACGAACTCCGATTAACCTGAAATTTGAAACATAGCCTTTCCTAGTCCTTATCATCATTTCCAATCAATTTCGTCTGGATCGGAGCTCAACCAGATTTTGGCAATATCGATTGCAGCCTTGATCCCAATCGATCTCCAACCCCGATATTCAACATTCCTTGCCAATTTGTTGATATTCCAGTTTTGACCAAAAATGGGATAACAGTCAAATTAGAGTAGGAAAATTTATCAATTCAATACTAACCTCAGTTTCCTTAAATACCAAATTAATAAATCAAATCTCCAAAAATTCTATTAAATTCACTATCATTAAACGGATAAAATATTTGATTTACAACTATTACCATAATATTCTTACATTCCATTTAACTTTATACTAACAAAATATTTAGATGTTTGACTTCATTTAATTTCAATAAAATCTATTATTATACAAAAATTTCCAATATTGACACACTTTATATTTGCATTCTCTTCATTCAATATCAGTTGTCATTTTATAAGTAAATTTAACATTAGGTTCATACTCATTACATAAATAACTTCAATTTCATCGAAATAAATATTTACGTAATTTTTAAATATTAAATCCATTTTATTGCAATAAATCATACTATCGTAATTTAAATTCAAATGAGTAATTAAATGTTGATTCCCATACTCTTTTCATTCGGACCATCGTTACCCTATAAGCATATTTGACCTTTGTTTCCGTTTCATTTCAACGTTTCATTTCACTAAAACTTCTTTATACATCCTAGATTTGTATAAATGGTTATACTTCAAAAACGTGAAATCTTGTCTATTACGCCTATAAAATAAGGTTTTAAAACAATTGATAAAACTTCCTTAATATATAAAATTTAACCCCTCATAAACATGGTATTACATTTCACATTCTCCCAAGTAAAATCTGTGATAACCCTGATTTTTGTGAAGTAATTTCATGATTTAAATTAGTTTATGTTTGTTTAAAAATTGCATTGAGAAAAAAATATATAAACAGGAATGGAATCTGTTTTGCAAGTGTACGGTTTAAACATGTATGTGTGCATAAGATAGTGCAAACACATGCACACATTCTTCTGCATAATGAAATAGGCAGAAATCAATATATAAATTAGAGTAAATAATTTAGAAATACATATTGTATGGAAGACATGATTGTGTCTTTAATAAGTTTAGCACAAACAAAATAAATATTAGGCAGGAATAAATATATGAAAGAAAAATATTAATGAGACGACCCGACTTTCTACTACCAGAAAATCGCATCATCTTTAAGAAAGAAAGGGATAGAAAAGAGAAAAGATAGAGAAGAAGAAAGAAACAACACATCAGAATCTAAACAGCGGAACGAGTAAATTATATTAATCACATAATACTTTACATAGTATTATATACATCAGAGATACATAGCATAATCAACTCATACTAGACAGTTATAACATCTGTCTAGTTATACAACTCAATACAACTCAAAGACAACAACTCAGAGAACACACAACGAAATACTCTATAGCTATATGTAGAAGCCTCCTGCTCCATTTCTCCTCCAGTATTTGTCAAGCCAATCTAAAATCCTAACCTGAATCCCTTGGCTACTCGTAAAAATTTGAGTACCCAAGAGTTTAAGAAAAATAGAATAAACTTTGGGTCAGACGTGGATCTGGTGTGAGTAAACGGTTAAAGTTGCTTAAATTTAAAAACCCTTTTGAAAGAAAAGGTATCACCTAAGAATTCCCACGCATAAACATGGAAAAGTTTTTACCTTACGCTAACCAAAACATTTGACAGGAAATCCGATGATATTATAATAGTGTCTAGGGTTTTCAAATAAATAAGAAATAGCCGAAATTGTTACATTCATTAAATTCCAGCTACTAGCCACAAAAGTGGGCAATACAATCAAAACCGTTGGCACTTATTGGATTTTGGATTCCATACAATGGCAGGGCTACTGGGGTACCGCCCGTCACAGTATGTGGCCTAGATCAACGTACCGAGGACCATTCCCGATCCCCAGCAACACAAAGCCGGACCCATTCCTTACTGAATAGTTCCGAATAAGACAACCCCGACGGTTGTAGCTATTCAACCGTCCACACAGCCGAAATAAAAGGGACCTCTAGACAGGGGTAAATCTTACTCTCCAGTGGGTGCGACCCACGAAGCCTTGCTGCACCTCCCCTGTTTTAGCCATTCCCAGTTGATGAGGCTTGATGTTGCGATTGCCTTTATAGAACATGAAATCTAAATCGATAGCCGGTTGTCTCTCGCTTTTACAGGTACAATATGCATAGATATATTTTCTATAAACTCATATGCAATATTTAATTCTAAAGTTTCAAAATTTTAATTTATTTTACAGCTTTGGGCATGGACACATCTTCCCATTAGTCGTCCAAATGTGACTTCATCCATGCAAATCGATAGAAAATTGCCTTATAGTGCAAGGTAGTGAATTTCCAATTACATTTACATGTGTGTATTTTTGTACTAATAAAAATCTAATTGTATTACTATTTATATAGGTGGTTTGGTTCAAGGAGTTGGGTTGAGTCTCCAAAGCAGGTGGCCACTTACTATCGCGACCAGCTCGACATGTTAATAGATGAAGCTGTTATATGGAATCCGTACACACAGGATGTGCTAGTCGATCTTCCGCAGATATATCTAAGTGAGATGCATAGTAGGCTTTGTAAGACACCTATCATATGCATGCGAGATATAGAAATGTATAATCATGATCGAGTGATGCGACAGTTTGGTCTTCAGCAACACATACCCGATCCATGCGAACCAAAGCCAGATTTGGAGTTTTCTATCGTCCAATGGAACGATATACATAACCATATTATACACCAACAGTTTCCTACGATTCCTATTTCGAGTTACATGACTTGGTGTTGGTCGATTACTCGAAGATTCATTGTTGCAGATCGGACTTCTCACGAACGAGCATACACCGCTCGTGCACCGCTTGAGCGAGATGTGGTAAATCTTCACATTATCGTGATATTTTTAGTTTTTTCACTTGAATTATATTTCTAGTTTTGAATAAATAACTACAACTTGTAGGTCGATGTACTAGAGATGGTAGGAGGAGGGTTAGATGATATCGTACATAGTAGAGTACTCGAACTAGAAGTCCAACCACGGTGTCTTGATTTGAAAAAACTTATTGACACACTCCTTTTTAGAAATCGATTAACACGGCCAAGCTCTTCCGAACAAGATATGTGGACTAGAGAGCGAAGAACTAAAAGAAGGCAGGATACACACCAATCACAACCTACTGGACCTTCTCAACTCCAACCTACTCAAGACGATCCAACACAACCATGAGTACTCCTATTTTTAGTTTACTATTAACTTGCTTTTGTAATCGAACTATAACTTCTACTTTAATTCGATTGTAATCGAATTTTAATTATGTTATGCTGGAATTTATTTAATGGTAGTTTTATTTGTTGGCTTTCATTTTGATAAAAGTTTGCTATCGTTTTAAGATTTTGCATTTGAATTTCGATTTTGTGTATTTGAATTTGAATTGGTTAATATAGTTTGCTTTCCAGGTTTGGACAGAAAGATTTGCACTGGCGCATTTTGCAGATGCGCCAGCGCAAACTAAAAGGGGCGCATTTCTGAAATGCGCCCCGTTATATTTTTTAACAAAACAAGGCCAGCTCATCGCTGAGCTGGCCAAAACTAGCCTATATCTGCAAATAGTTTCAAAACTGGCCTCTTCATGCAAATGGTTTTGAAAAACGGTCTCTTTTGAAAATTTGTCCATTTTGTAATAATTACATTTTCTCTGAACATGGGATCAAATGAGATTATGTGATGAATATGATATCTTATTTGTGAAATGAAATGTCAAAACCTATAGTTAAATTTTGTTTGAAAACTTTCGTATTCATGTGCTTCTGATTATTGATATGATTAATATAGCCACATTTTGTCATCGAAAATTAATACTATGGATGATTGCAACATCTGTAGCGCTTAGTTTCGGGCCTTAAAATGATGGATGTTACAATGGAAGTATGACTTGGTTGCTTGGGATTGCTTGTTTGTTTGGATAAAAATGAGCTAACTCACCACTTTGAATGAAAATATTGTGTATATGTGTTTGTTATTGATTCCTTATATGTTATTTGAATTGATGTTGACATATGTTGAAACACTGGTTTTGATTCTTGCTTTGAAAGCAAATGGCATATGTAATCCATATATATGGACTTGAATGTACTTGGAAGGACTTGTATGGCTTGCAGCCTAGCCTTGAAACAAAGCACATAGGTTGTAGTTGGACTTTGGTTTAGATTGGACTTGGATTTGAAAGTGCTATCATAGCAATAGTCGCTATAGATGCTCTTAGGAATTATCTTATATTCGGAAATTTCTATGAAACTTTGTAGAGAGATACTAAAGTATTTCTTGCCATATTTGTGACTTTCTATATGCATGTTTGCTGCCATAAAAAGTTTGAACGTTAAAAAGTTGAGCAACATGTCGAAAAGTGGTTATGCTTCCACTTGTGCAAAACTTCCTCGTTTAGTTTTTTTAACTTTAAAGATTTAGAAAGGACTTTTAAATTAAGTATTTGGTTTCATTCTTTTTAAAAGTATTTGATAACTCTTATTAGCGTATTTTAAAAGTCGTTTGAAATTTTTATGGAAAGAATTAGCAATGAATTTTTAAATTAGAAGTATTTATTTAAAATAGATTGGAAATATAGTTTTTCTTGTTTTTAAGTAAATTTTAAAATGATTATTTTTGAGTAATATTTTTGGTAAATATTCTGAAACTTGTCACAAGTACGTTAAAGTGTTTTAAAAGTATTTTTAAGTATACATAGTTTTTAAGAAAACGTGCTGACTAGTTTATAATTATCTTAGGTAATATAATACCTTTTAAATTGTTTTATTAAATATCTAGCTTTATAAAAAAATTACTACACTAATATATACCATCTATAAAAGGGTTTTGAATTATAAAAAAGGATTTAGGAAGGGTCACGAATTGCTTACGTGGTTCAATCGTGTTTTTTTCATTACTTATTTGAGAAGTACCAAAAGCCGATGGAGTAGGCTTATCTTTTTTTGAGAGTTAAGATTTATGTTTGAGTAGGGACATAAGCAATATATCTCTTACCTACCAGCTTCCCTTATGACTGAGGAATAGTTAAGTTGGGAATGTTGTTGGAACTTGTAAAACAACTTATATATTTGTTAGATTCAAGAATGAAGTGTCTAGGCTAGGCTTTCGTAATGACTTGGAATTTCACGGCTTTAACCCGAATTTTCGACGTTTCATCGTATAAATGTTGTTTGAAATGTTGTGAGCCTTGTTTATATTTTAGACAACATTTAAATGGTTAAGGATGTAAATTAGTTAGTATATATTGGTATATACATAGGTATATATACTTAATTATATACATATATATACTACAAATGACTTAAGAGAGATGATTTGACAAATTGGCAACTTAGTACCTTAAGGGTACTTAAACATGTTTAAACATGTTTTTTTAACATGATGAGGGGGAATAAGGCGGTGGGCTAAAATGGCATGTGAGGTGGAGGGTGTTTAGGTGGAAAAACAATGCGAAGGGTAGAAGGGTAGATAGGTAATTCTTTTTTTTCTCATGTTTATAAATAGCCTTCCTTTCCTTCATTTTTCCTCCTATTCCTCCTATCATATTTTTCTCATCTCCGGTCAAAATGGAGGGTTTTTTTTGAAACCGTGTAAAATTTTAGTGCCTATAACTTTTATTTGTAGCACTACTTTAAATTTTGAGTTTAGCTATGTCCAAATCTCGTTTCTTTCCGACTCATTTCCGAACCTATATTTTCAAGTCTGAAAATACCACTTCTTCTTTTGACCATATCTTCCTCAATACATTGAGTGATTCTTGTCTTGAAATTGTAGAGAAAAGAATTTCCAAGAACTTTTCTTTCGAGCACTTTTCAAATTTCCAAGAGTAATATAACCAAAAATCCATGAGAATATGACTAATTTTTGGGTCTGGTTTTTTGAATTCAAACTTATCCAAAGTACCTCCACCTCTCCAAGTTAAGCCCACACATTCTTGTTCTTATCATGGCTGAGCCATGCATGCCCTAGACCGAGCCTACCGAGCCTATTTCAAGACACAAGGGTCCTAAGTCAAGTTTGTAAAGTTATTTAAAGTTTTCAAAAGTTTTCTAAACTTTGGTGAGTAAACTTTTAGTTTTTAAATTCAAAGTAAACTTTTATATGTTAGTTAAAGTGCGGTGTAATTTGTTGATTGAAATCTTGGTTTATGATATGATTGATTTTATAAGTGCTGTTTGAGTGTGATTTTAAATTAGACTTGAAATTGAAGTCTAAATATAGCATTGTTTGAAAATTTGTAAACTTTGTTTATGTGATGTGATCTTGCTTAGATTTGTGGATGTGGCACGTATGATTATGTTATGGTCTTGATGTTTTGGGAATATCATAAGCAAAGTTAGCATCTTTAATGTTAAAATGGAATGGACTTCCGTGTGTGAAACTATAGTCTTCTTCTTTTTGAAATCAAAATCGATTTTAAGTTTCCAAACTTTATTTTACTTTTACAAGGCTTAATTTATGTTTTGGAAAAAGTAAGTAAACTTCAAAAAATGCTAAGTTTCAAACTAAACTAAAAACAAACATTTTCAAGTTATGGGTATCCATAGCGATAGTTGCTATGAATGTAGTATCGCTTAAAAAACCGACGTTGCAAAATTTTGTTTTATTAACTTCAAGTTTTTTGAAAATGTTTTATAAACTTAATAATAATATTTTATAAAGTTAATTAAGTTTTTAACGATTAAATTTTTATTAATTAAATTTTAATGATTAATAATTAATTAAGATTAATCGTGGTTTATTAATTATAATTAAGTAAGGTTTCGTTATTAATTAATTATCTTTTAAAGATAAGATTAATTTTAATAATTATTAATCAAGTAAGATTAATTTTTAAATAAATATAATTTAAGTATATGATGTATTTTTAATTAATTATTAATTAACTATAAGGTCAATTACTTAAATAAATCAATTGTTAATTATTTTTAATGATTAAATAATCAGGGCTTTAATTTAAAATAAATTATTTATTTTTATTAATTAAGTTTTAATTAAAGGTTATTTTAATTAATTAAATAAGATTAATTAAAATTTAGTTTTTAATGAATGTTTAAATTATTATTTAATAATTAATAAAGGATAAAGTAGGGTTTAAATTATTATTTAATAATTAATAAAGGATAAAGCATGGTTTAAATTATTTTTTAATAATTAATAAAAGATAAAGTAGGGTTTAAATTATTTATAAAATAGTTAATTTTTGTTTAACTAGTTATTAAAGGTTAACTTATTTATTAATTTATAATTAAATTAAACTCAAATTTAATAAAAATTTAGTTAAGATTGATTATGATTTAAATAAAGAGTTCAACTTGTAATTAATCATTTTAAAAGGGAGTTTTGAGTTTTTAATCTTTGTTTTACAAGAATAAAATTTGTTTTAATGATACTTCTTTTACAAAGATGGTTTTGAGCACAAGGGATTCAAATGTCGATACCATTAAGTAGACAAACAATTGGGAATGAGTCATGTAAATGGTTTGATTATGTGGACATGTGTTAACGGAATAAATCTCAGTTCTGCTATAAGTTGATTATTTGATTGTTTGAATATCTATTAGCAGAATAAATTCTCATTCTGCTATAATGTAATTGTTTATTGTATGGACATATGTTTAGTAGAATATATTCCCATTTTGCTATAAGTAGTTAATTGTTTGGACATCTATTTAGCAGGGAAAATCACCGTCTTATTATTATGTTATTTGGACATGTATATGCTAGTTGTGTAACGTCCCGAAAATTTTCGACTTTCGAAAATTCAACATCGGTACTCACTTTATCGACTGCCGAGAAATCGAAGGCCAAAAACCCGAAATGTTATGGTTTAAGAAAAAGAATTTAAGAAAAGAGAAGAGAAAAAGATAAAAGATAGAAGATAGAGAAAACATAGAGAAAAGAAAATAGGAGAATAGAGGGAAAAGAAAGTAGAAAAAAATGGAAAATCTTTAAACAAAGAACTATATCAGTTATTACATTTTATACATTACATTACATCACATCATATCATATTATCATTACATCAGAGTGTACAACTACAACAACAACAAACTGTGCAGCGGAAAAAGAAGTACTATATACTAGTAATACGCCATGCCATCCAGCTTGCCTCCAGCAACTCCAGAATATCCAGAATATCCTGATAAACCTAACTCTTGACTGCCCGTGTGGAAATTGGTGGGCACCCAGAGTTTAGGAAGGAAAACAATAAACTCCAAGTCAGTCATGTGACTGGTGTGAGAACTCAAAACAGTTTATTTATCTTTAAAATCAAAATAGAGGAATATTTTTAAATCAATTCGCAATGCTTTTAAAAATGAGACTACCATAAGACCTCCTGCCACACACACAATGCAAACGCAGACTTGGAGAAGATTTCTCCTTATGATAGTCAAACATGCTTGATACGCATTTAAAAAGAGCATTTGATATTATTATTAGTGCATAGTGTAGAAGAAATTCATTTCGAAAGTAGAATATAAATCTTAGCCAGCATAGGTACCATTATATTATGTCTACTATAGCTACCTCCTGAGGAAGCAGGTTCTACAACTAAAACCGTACAAGTCACGTATTGTTTCTTTGGATTTCCAACGAATGATCAGGCCAAGGAACTTCCCATTGCCACATGAGAATGCCTCTGGATGGACATCCCCGAGAACCAAACCGGATCTCTACCAACACAAGGCCGGGTTACCCCTAACTGAGTAACAACTGACCGAATATGCCATCCCCCGGTCCTTTGGGACCTTTTCACCGAGCGCTCGTAATCAATTCACACAATCATAACAAAGTGTTTTCAACATGAGTAAGTATCTGGGCTCCATACCATGATACCACCCTTTTCCAAAAGGAAATGCACACATCCTAAAGGGCGCTACCCCTCATAACCTTGCTGCTTCTTTCCTGTTTTGACCATTCACGGGGTGTGAGGCTCGACGAAGTCACGTCCACAGAAACATACTTTATACAAAAGCCATGCTTTGGGTCAACAAATGATCATAGAGATGATCACCAAGATAGACGATCAAATAAACGATCCTATCACAAATAATCAACACAATGATCATTTTCAGCAACACTCAGCATGTCACATTACCAAATTGGGAATATATCGCTGATAACATTCAACTACATAACCTCTGAGCTCGTACGTCTCAGAGAAGGGTGTTAAGCTAAAAGAATAAATTCTCTACCACCAACAGAAATATATTTGAAAGAAATCGGCTTTATATCTCAACTTGTAATGTCAGACACACAATCCATACAAGTCTGTTCCGGGCTCGAACAAAACCGAAGGCACTTCTTACGAAGCCCTTGCAATCCGGGTATTCACAATCCCGATCGAATTTCCCATCACTTAGGAGATCTCTATACCAGGAGCTACCCAGTGCAGAGACAATCGATAGGTCATCCTATCGCTTTCACAAATACTCGGTCTTCAACACCCATCTTCAATGCAATTCACAACGACGTATCACATATTCGGAGTGGGTTATACGACCCCATGGTCCTTTCCCGGTTAACCCGAATAGTGAGCGCTTATTCAAAAATAAGTGTGGCATTCAATTCAATCAAATCACATCAAATACCCATTCAAAGGGAAATATTGATAGTCGGTTATTGAACTATCAATGGATATGCACTCATCACCAGTTTCCAAATAATTTTCCAAATAATTTATTTTCCAAAATATCTTTACAAGATATATTATTTTCAATACTTCAAAAATAAATCAATATTTATTTTTAAACAAATTCCACTTGCTTTTATAAATTCAATAGTGAATTTACATTCCAAAATATTCATGAATATACGACTTCAATTCGATTTCTAATATTCATTTTCAATTTATCTTCAAAAAGATAAATTCTTAAAATATTCACTTTATATCGGAAAACATTTCCATACTTACTTATTCATAAGTAATTCACAAATTTATTTATTTTCAACACTTGGAAAATATTCAATATACTTCAATCGAAATTAAGTATATATTTCATTCTTTAAGGAAATCATTCTCTTAAACATATTTATTTGGGCCAAAACGAATGTTGCGTAAAACATCGTTACGACAACCCAAAATCACTAGTATAGGGATTCAAAATTAAAATAGATATATAAATCCCAATACTATACAAAACATTTCCTTTCGGAAATCATTTACTATAACAACAGTGTTATAGTCCACTATTTCCTTTTATTTCTCGAAACGTCTATTTCAACAATAAATGTTGAAATCTATGGTTTCGAATCGTAACACATTTTAAAACATCGTTAGATCGTTTTAATTTCTATTTGAAATATCACATTCAAAACAATTTCTTTAACATATTATTCACTATTCAAAAACGTGAATATTCTTTGTTAACAAATTTCATCCTTTTATTCATTTTATTTCAAAGGATTATTCACAGTTCAAAAACGTGAATATAACTCCATTAATAGGTTTCAGCAATTTACTTATCAAAATAAGTCGTTTGCGAATTTATAAAACAATGTTTATAAATCCCTTTTCTATTTATCTTATAAAAACTTCTTTTTATAAATTCCTTTATTAACCTATTCCAGTTTATAACTCAATTATAAACTAAAATTTCATATTATAAGTCAAATGCTTATAAAACGATTATTTTACAAAATCGTTCTTTTAAAGACTTTCCAAATCATAAATCTTATAACTTATAAGATTCATTTATTTTACCAAATCTATTCTTCAAATAACTTCACAAATTTATAAATCTTACTATTTATAAATTTCATTTATAACTTCACCATTTATAATTTTATAAATTCCATTCACTTATGAAATTCATTTTCACTTCATTCAAACACTTATAAAAACTCGTTTTATAATGTCAATATTTCCATTTATAAATATCCATTTATAAATCCCTTAATATAAATCAATTTATATTATTCCTTAAAACGTCTTTAAATTCCTTTATTATTTCACCATTTTTGATTTATAAAAAAAAAATCAAATTTTATAAATCCTATATTTAAACTTTTCACAATAAATTCTAAAATCCCGATTAAACTATTTTATAAAATCATTAGCATCATATTCTCAAAAATCAGTTTTTAACTATTTTTCTCAAAAATCATAATTTTTATAACTTTAAAAATTATAACGTTTATTTATTTAAAATAGATCAAATTCCAAACATATAGTATATTTTCAAAAAAAAATCACTTTATAAATCATTTTAAAATTCCAAAACTTGGTCCAATGATGCTACATATCAAATAGTCAATCACGACAACAACGATATCATATATCGTATATGATAATCAACGAATATCAAAATATCCATAATCAAATAAATACTGTTGAGGAATCCAGTTGGATCCCTCCAACCTGTTTTCCTGCATCCACAAACATTAGCACAATACCAATTTCGCTCCAGTGCGAAATTATCGCGGTATATGGGATTTAAAATATTATCCGCTTAATAGACGGCGCAATAGGGTCTCATCCGCTAAACAAAAAATGCGGGGAATCAACAACTGCAATATATACATATGCCAATATATATATATATATATATATATATATATATATATATTGATATTATTTATAATACCAACTTCACTGTTTATGAAATATTCGCGGTATATGTTTTTAATAAATAACATCCGCTTACTAACGGCGTATAATGTCTAATTTTAACAGTCAATAGATAACAATCAACATTCAAACATGCATTCAAATATTTTAAATCTAACTATTTAAAATAAAATCGAAACTGATTCGATTGAGTGAGAAATTCTCACCTTGATTTTATATTCCGTTTTAGCGATTTATTTCGAATAAAATTAAACGGACGTTTAATTTTACCCAAAATTCTCACTAACTCCAAACGACTCCAAACCAACTCCATCACGTAGTTCTCGTCCATACGATTCCAATGCAACTGGTTTCGCGCATTTTCGACCTCGTATGAAAAGTTATGAATATTTGAAGTTACACGAATTTATAACTTAATAAATTTACAACTTTTATTTTAATTTTCAACCTTTGCTTTAATCGTGGCCCTTGATCCCAAGCCCAACACATCAGGCTCGTCCCTTCCCTCCATCTCCCTCTCACGCACATATGCTCATCATCTCCAGGAAGGTAAACACGCACGCAACCCATAGGAGCCCAAACTAGGGTTTCGATTTGCAACCTCATTTCTCGACGAAACTTCATAAAACCACCGCCATCTCGAAGCCCTTCACCCCCTCTATACTCGGCCCCAACCTCATGAAGCTCGGCCTCATCATGGCCTGGGAATTCGTTCCCAAACGCAGCGCCTTCTCGAACGATTTGCCGTTGATCCGTAGCTCCAATCTCGATCTCCACCGTTGAATATAAGGATCTTGCCATGCTCTACAATATTGTAGTTGAGGGTTTTGTCTAAAAGCTGATGGATTGAGAGATCGGAGGGGAAGAATGTGGGAGTTTTCTGGCCGTGCATAGATGTGGGTGGCGGCTAGGGTTTCTTTTTTTTTTCTTTTTTTTTTAGAGTGGTGGATATTTATAAGAAAATATCGAACACTATTCATCCCGGAAATTCCGAACTCCGATTCACGCGCCGTAACAAGCGTTTCTAGGGTTTACCCCGCGTTCCGGACACAATGGAACAGGTTTCGAAAGCTAATTCGGACATCTGTGCGAGTTATGGCAATAAACGTTCAATTTAAATTAAACGATTTTCTAGGCGTTTTAATTCATACCGGACAAACGGTAAATCCAATTGACTTGAAATTTGAAACCTTACAATAATACCACATTACGGATCCGATGAAACTTGTTTCGTCGAAATCCGAGACTTTTTGAAAAATGGCTATTTTAACTCGCCAAATTAAAATTAAAAATAATTCGATGCGTTTCGAGCTGCCACGCTCAAACGATAACTCCGATTGACACGAAAATTGAAATCCGGTAATAACTAACTATTACGGATCCAATGGAACTGGTTTCGTTCAATTATGAGACTGTTCAAAAATTGGCTATTTTCACTAGTCGATTTTAATATTAAAATATTCAATTTTCACAAATTAACTTTTAATTCGATTTTAAAAGTTCTAAAATATCATTCTAACTCCAACATGATAAAATAAAATTTTACAAATCATTTTCAATCATATTTAACCCAATTTTCAATTATTTCCATAATTTAACATATTAAATTATCGATTTAATTATTCAATAAAATTCAATTAATTCAAATAAAAATTTATTCGACTTATAAATTCACTTATAAATATTTAAAATTAATTAAATATTAAAAATTTAATTACTAAAAATTCTGGGTCGTTACAATCTTCCCCCCTTAAAAGAATTTCGTCCTCGAAATTATTAAGTAAGAAAAGTTACAGAATCTATTAACTTTCCCAAAATTCATAGTTAAACTTCTTATAATACTTACTAAGTTTTCAAATCATACTTAGTTATCTTTTCAAAAACAACTACTATCGTTTAACTTTCAATTCCAAAATCAAAGTTAAAGTTTTCAAAACTTTCCAATTTTCTCAAATTTTTTCTAACGCCTTGAATTTTCGGAAAAATTCGCCATAGTCTCCTTTGCGCGGCTCGATTCGAAAAAAAAATGACAGTATATATATCACAAATATACATCTCATCAAGTAATGAGGCATCCCGAAGGGAAAAAAATGTAAAAGTGCGATATTTAATCCGAGATATGTACCTTATATTTTATTAGCAAGCATATACGGCTAATATAGCGCAAAAGCGAGCTCCAAATGTGAAGCAAACGCGATCCGCACCTACTAAACACTCAACAAACAACATGAGAATCATGTATATAGACAATAGTATCAATATACAACATATATCAACATAATAACTATATATGTCAACATAGCAAATGAAACAAAAGCAATATATTCAACCATCATCCATAACCAATAAATATTCATTCATATTCTCATTAATATTCAATGAAATAGGTTTTCAATTTAAATCACATTTGATTCATTAACAGTGGATGTTTCTACCATTCATTTTCAATTAGTTTATATTCGCTAATTCATATTCAAGTTGGTTCACTTCCAAATCAAATTCAATTCTATTTAAGATTTACTTCTTCTAATTGGATTCCAATTACTTTAACTTTCAATTTCATTAACACTTAATGAATTATACACAATCAACTAACAATCATATATCAACCAAAGTATATCAATTACAACCAAATTCCTTTGCTTATATTCATTTCAATTTGGTTTAATTAAATTGATTTTCATTCAACTATTCAACTTCCAATAACATTAGATTTTAATGAATTAACACTTATATTCATTATTTCATATCAATTTCATTCACATTCAATTGATTAACATTCAATCCATTCATTAATCTAGTTGCTAATTCATTTCAGCGTTTCAATTCTAAGTAAATTTTCATTTAACTTTAAATTCATTTTTATTTACAACTCATATTCATAAATATATTCATATAGTTTCACTTTTTATATATATAAGTTTATTTCACAATTGTAAATCACTTTAATTATAATTCTTTTTTTATAATTCTTTACTTATACAATTCTTCTTTTATTTAGATTATTCAAACAACTAAACAATCAACTTATATACACTTTAATAATCCTGAAAAATTATTCTTTTATATATAAAAATATATAATCAAGGTAAAATTATTTCATTTACCCAATTTAAAATCAATATTATGTCGAATTGTTCTATTCAAGTGTTTAGAAACCCCTTCGGCATAGTCTTGCGGACCACGCTGACGAAAGTTCATATGCCACTCAATAAACCAATCATCACAATATAAAACAATTTTATATATTCACTAACAAATACGCTCTCATAGCTATTATTACACTCAACTCATTCTAAAGCACTGCTGACTCTATCTCTAATGAGTAATACCCAACAGAACCATGGTTGTCGCTTAACCATAAGCTCTGATACCAAATGTAACGTCCTGAAAATTTTCGACTTTCGAAAATTCAACATCGATACTCACTTTATCGACTGCCAAGAAATCGAAGGCCAAAAACCCGAAATGTTATGGTTTAAGAAAAAGAATTTAAGAAAAGAGAAGAGAAAAAGATAAAAGATAGAAGATAGAGAAAACATAGAGAAAAGACAATAGGAGAATAGAGGGAAATGAAAGTAGAAAAAAAATGGGAAATCTTTAAACAAAGAACTATATCAGTTATTACATTTTATACATTACATTACATCACATCATATCATATTATCATTACATCAGAGTGTACAACTACAACAACAACAAACTGTGCAGCGGAAAAAGAAGTACTATATACTAGTAATACGCCATGCCATCCAGCTTGCCTCCAGCAACTCCAGAATATCCAGAATATCCTGATAAACCTAACTCTTGACTGCCCGTGTGGAAATTGGTGGGCACCCAGAGTTTAGGAAGGAAAACAATAAACTCCAAGTCAGTCATGTGACTGGTGTGAGAACTCAAAACAGTTTATTTATCTTTAAAATCAAAATAGAGGAATATTTTTAAATCAATTCGCAATGCTTTTAAAAATGAGACTACCATAAGACCTCCTGCCACACACACAATGCAAACGCAGACTTGGAGAAGATTTCTCCTTATGATAGTCAAACATGCTTGATACGCATTTAAAAAGAGCATTTGATATTATTATTAGTGCATAGTGTAGAAGAAATTCATTTCGAAAGTAGAATATAAATCTTAGCCAGCATAGGTACCATTATATTATACCTACTATAGCTACCTCCTGAGGAAGCAGGTTCTACAACTAAAACCGTACAAGTCACGTATTGTTTCTTTGATTTCCAACGAATGACTAGGCCAAGGAACTTCCCATTGCCACATGAGAATGCCTCTGGATGGACATCCCCGAGAACCAAACCGGATCTCTACCAACACAAGGCCGGGTTACCCCTAACTGAGTAACAACTGACCGAATATGCCATCCCCCGGTTCTTTGGGACCTTTTCACCGAGCGCTCGTAATCAATTCACACAATCATAACAAAGTGTTTTCAACATGAGTAAGTATCTGGGCTCCATACCATGATACCACCCTTTTCCAGAAGGAAATGCACACATCCTAAAGGGCGCTACCCCTCATAACCTTGCTGCTTCTTTCCTGTTTTGACCATTCACGGGGTGTGAGGCTCGACGAAGTCACGTCCACAAAAACATACTTTATACAAAAGCCATGCTTTGGGTCAACAAATGATCATAGAGATGATCACCAAGATAGACGATCAAATAAACGATCCTATCACAAATAATCAACACAATGATCATTTTCAGCAACACTCAGCATGTCACATTACCAAATTGGGAATATATCGCTGATAACATTCAACTACATAACCTCTGAGCTCGTACGTCTCAGAGAAGGGTGTTAAGCTAAAAGAATAAATTCTCTGCCACCAACAGAAATATATTTGAAAGAAATCGGCTTTATATCTCAACTTGTAATGTCAGACACACAATCCATACAAGTCTGTTCCGGGCTCGAACAAAACCGAAGGCACTTCTTACGAAGCCCTTGCAATCCGGGTATTCACAATCCCGATCGAATTTCCCATCACTTAGGAGATCTCTATACCAGGAGCTACCCAGTGCAGAGACAATCGATAGGTCATCCTATCGCTTTCACAAATACTCGGTCTTCAACACCGATCTTCAATGCAATTCACAACGACGTATCACATATTCGGAATGGGTTATACGACCCAATGGTCCTTTCCCGGTTAACCCGAATAGTGAGCGCTTATTCAAAAATAAGTGTGGCATTCAATTCAATCAAATCACATCAAATACCCATTCAAAGGGAAATATTGATAGTTGGTTATTGAATTATCAATGGATATGCACACATCACCCGTTTCCAAATAATTTTCCAAATTATTTATTTTCCAAAATATCTTTACAAGATATATTATTTTCAATACTTCAAAAATAAATCAATATTTATTTTTAAACAAATTCCACTTGCTTTTATAAATTCAATAGTGAATTTACATTCCAAAATATTCATGAATATACGACTTCAATTCGATTTCTAATATTCATTTTCAATTTATCTTCAAAAAGATAAATTCTTAAAATATTCACTTTATATCGGAAAACATTTCCATACTTACTTATTCATAAGTAATTCACAAATTTATTTATTTTCAACACTTGGAAAATATTCAATATACTTCAATCGAAATTAAGTATATATTTCATTCTTTAAGGAAATCATTCTCTTAAACACATTTATTTGGGCCAAAACGAATGTTGCGTAAAACATCGTTACGACAACCCAAAATCACTAGTATAGGGATTCGAAATTAAAATAGATATATAAATCCCAATACTATACAAAACATTTCCTTTCGGAAATCATTTACTATAACAACAGTGTTATAGTCCACTATTTCCTTTTATTTCTCGAAACGTCTATTTCAACAATAAATGTTGAAATCTATGGTTTCGAATCATAACACATTTTAAAACATTGTTAGATCATTTTAATTTCTATTTGAAATATCACATTCAAAACAATTTCTTTAACATATTATTCATTATTCAAAAACGTGAATATTCTTTGTTAACAAATTTCATCCTTTTATTCATTTTATTTCAAAGGATTATTCACAGTTCAAAAACGTGAATATAAGTCCATTAATAGTTTTCAGCAATTTACTTATCAAAATAAGTCGTTTGCGAATTTATAAAACAATGTTTATAAATCTCTTTTCTATTTATCTTATAAAAACTTCTTTTTATAAATTCCTTTATTAACCTATTCCAGTTTATAACTCAATTATAAACTAAAATTTCATATTATAAGTCAAATGCTTATAAAACGATTATTTTACAAAATCATTCTTTTAAAGACTTTCCAAATCATAAATCTTATAACTTATAAGATTCATTTATTTTACCAAATCTATTCTTCAAATAACTTCACAAATTTATAAATCTTACTATTTATAAATTTCATTTATAACTTCACCATTTATAATTTTATAAATTCCATTCACTTATGAAATTCATTTTCACTTCATTCAAACACTTATAAAAACTCGTTTTATAATGTCAATATTTCCATTTATAAATATCCATTTATAAATCTCTTAATATAAATCAATTTATATTATTCCTTAAAACGTCTTTAAATTCCTTTATTATTTCACCATTTTTGATTTATAAAAAAAAAATCAAATTTTATAAATCCTATATTTAAACTTTTCACAATAAATTCTAAAATCCCGATTAAACTATTTTATAAAATCATTAACATCATATTCTCAAAAATCAGTTTTTAACTATTTTTCTCAAAAATCATAATTTTTATAACTTTAAAAATTATAACGTTTATTTATTTAAAATAGATCAAATTCCAAACATATAGTATATTTTCAAAAAAAAATCACTTTATAAATCATTTTAAAATTCCAAAACTTGGTCCAATGATGCTACATATCAAATAGTCAATCACGACAACAACGATATCATATATCGTATATGATAATCAACGAATATCAAAATATCCATAATCAAATAAATACTGTTGAGGAATCCAGTTGGATCCCTCCAACCTGTTTTCCTGCATCCACAAACATTAGCACAATACCAATTTCGCTCCAGTGCGAAATTATCGCGGTATATGGGATTTAAAATATTATCCGCTTAATAGACGGCGCAATAGGGTCTCATCCGCTAAACAAAAAATGAGGGGAATCAACAACTGCAATATATACATATGCCAATATATATATATATATATATTGATATTATTTATAATACCAACTTCACTGTTTATGAAATATTCGCGGTATATGTTTTTAATAAATAACATCCGCTTACTAACGGCGTATAATGTCTATTTTTAACAGTCAATAGATAACAATCAACATTCAAACATGCATTCAAATATTTTAAATCTAACTATTTGAAATAAAATCGAAACTGATTCGATTGAGTGAGAAATTCTCACCTTGATTTTATATTCCGTTTTAGCGATTTATTTCGAATAAAATTAAACGGACGTTTAATTTTACCCAAAATTCTCACTAACTCCAAACGACTCCAAACCAACTCCATCACGTAGTGCTCGTCCATACGATTCCAACGCAACTGGTTTCCCGCGTTTTCGACCTCGTATGACAAAATTATGAATATTTGAAGTTACACGAATTTATAACTTAATAAATTTACAACTTTTATTTTAATTTTCAACCTTTGCTTTAATCGTGGCCCTTGATCCCAAGCCCAACACATCAGGCCCGTCCCTTCCCTCCATCTCCCTCTCACGCACATATGCTCATCATCTCCAGGAAGGTAAACACGCACGCAACCCATAGGAGCCCAAACTAGGGTTTCGATTTGCAACCTCATTTCTCGACGAAACTTCATCAAACCACCGCCATCTCGAAGCCCTTCACCCCCTCTATACTCGGCCCCAACCTCATGAAGCTCGGCCTCATCATGGCCTGGGAATTCGTGCCCAAACGCAGCGCCTTCTCGAACGATTTGCCGTTGATCCGTAGCTCCAATCTCGATCTCCACCGTTGAATATAAGGATCTTGCCATGCTCTACAATATTGTAGTTGAGGGTTTTGTCTAAAAGCTGATGGATTGAGAGATCGGAGGGGAAGAATGTGGGAGTTTTCTGGCCGTGCATAGATGTGGGTGGCGGCTAGGGTTTCTTTTTTTTTTCTTTTTTTTTTTAGAGTGGTGGCTATTTATAAGAAAATATCGAACACTATTCATCCCGGAAATTCCGAACTTCGATTCACGCGCCGTAACTAGCGTTTCTAGGGTTTACCCCGCGTTCCGGACACAATGGAATAGGTTTCGAAAGCTAATTCGGACATCTGTGCGAGTTATGGCAATAAACGTTCAATTTAAATTAAACCGATTTAAACGATTTTCTAGGCGTTTTAATTCGTACCGGACAAACGGTAAATCCAATTGACTTGAAATTTGAAACCTTACAATAATATCACATTACGGATCCGATGAAACTGGTTTCGTCGAAATCCGAGACTTTTTGAAAAATGGCTATTTTAACTCGCCAAATTAAAATTAAAAATAATTCGATGCGTGTCGAGCTGCCACGCTCAAACGATAACTCCGATTGACACGAAAATTAAAATCCGGTAATAACTAACTATTACGGATCCAATGGAACTGGTTTCGTTCAATTCTGAGACTGTTCAAAAATTGGCTATTTTCACTAGTCGATTTTAATATTAAAATATTCAATTTTCACAAATTAACTTTTAATTCGATTTTAAAAGTTCTAAAATATCATTCTAACTCCAACATGATAAAATAAAATTTTACAAATCATTTTCAATCATATTTAACCCAATTTTCAATTATTTCCATAATTTAACATATTAAATTATCGATTTAATTATTCAATAAAATTCAATTAATTCAAATAAAAATTTATTCGACTTATAAATTCACTTATAAATATTTAAAATTAATTAAATATTAAAATTTTAATTACTAAAAATTCTGGGTCGTTACAATCTTCCCCCCTTAAAAGAATTTCGTCCTCGAAATTATTAAGTAAGAAAAGTTACAGAATCTATTAACTTTCCCAAAATTCATAGTCAAACTTCTTATAATACTTACTAAGTTTTCAAATCATACTTAGTTATCTTTTCAAAAACAACTACTATCGTTTAACTTTCAATTCCAAAATCAAAGTTAAAGTTTTCAAAACTTTCCAATTTTCTCAAATTTTTTCTAACGCCTTAAATTTTCGGAAAAATTCGCATAGTCTCCTTTGCGCGGCTCGATTCGAAAAAAATGACAGTATATATATCACAAATATACATCTCATTAAGTAATGAGGCATCCCGACGGGAAAAAAATGTAAAAGTGCGATATTTAATCCGAGATATGTACCTTATATTTTATTAGCAAGCATATACGGCTAATATAGCGCAAAAGCGAGCTCCAAATGCGAAGCAAACGCGATCCGCACCTACTAAACACTCAACAAACAACATGAGAATCATGTATATAGACAATAGTATCAATATACAACATATATCAACATAATAACTATATATGTGAACATAGCAAATGAAACAAAAGCAATATATTCAACCATCATCCATAACCAATAAATATTCATTCATATTCTCATTAATATTCAATGAAATAGGTTTTCAATTTAAATCACATTTGATTCATTAACAGTGGATGTTTCTACCATTCATTTTCAATTAGTTTATATTCGCTAATTCATATTCAAGTTGGTTCACTTCCAAATCAAATTCAATTCTATTTAAGATTTACTTCTTCTAATTGGATTCCAATTACTTTAACTTTCAATTTCATTAACACTTAGTGAATTATATACAATCAACTAACAATCATATATCAACCAAAGTATATCAATTACAACCAAATTCCTTTGCTTATATTCATTTCAATTTGGTTTAATTAAATTGATTTTCATTCAACTATTCAACTTCCAATAACATTAGATTTTAATGAATTAACACTTATATTCATTATTTCATATCAATTTCATTCACATTCAATTGATTAACATTCAATCCATTCATTAATCTAGTTGCTAATTCATTTCAGCGTTTCAATTCTAAGTAAATTTTCATTTAACTTTAAATTCATTTTTATTTACAACTCATATTCATAAATATATTCATATAGTTTCACTTTTTATATATATAAGTTTATTTCACAATTGTAAATCACTTTAATTATAATTCTTTTTTTATAATTCTTTACTTATACAATTCTTCTTTTATTTCGATTATTCAAACAACTAAACAATCAACTTATATACACTTTAATAATCCTGAAAAATTATTCTTTTATATATAAAAATATATAATCAAGGTAAAATTATTTCATTTACCCAATTTAAAATCAATATTATGTCGAATTGTTCTATTCAAGTGTTTAGAAACCCCTTCGGCATAGTCTTGCGGACCACGCTGACGAAAGTTCATATGCCACTCAATAAACCAATCATCACAATATAAAACAATTTTATATATTCACTAACAAATACGCTCTCATAGCTATTATTTCACTCAACTCATTCTAAAGCACTGCTGACTCTATCTCTAATGAGTAATACCCAACAGAACCATGGTTGTCGCTTAACCATAAGCTCTGATACCAAATGTAACGTCCTGAAAATTTTCGACTTTCGAAAATTCAACATCGATACTCACTTTATCGACTGCCGAGAAATCGAAGGCCAAAAACCCGAAATGTTATGGTTTAAGAAAAAGAATTTAAGAAAAGAGAAGAGAAAAAGATAAAAGATAGAAGATAGAGAAAACATAGAGAAAAGAAAATAGGAGAATAGAGGGAAAAGAAAGTAGAAAAAAAATGGGAAATCTTTAAACAAAGAACTATATCAGTTATTACATTTTATACATTACATTACATCACATCATATCATATTATCATTACATCAGAGTGTACAACTACAACAACAACAAACTGTGCAGTGGAAAAAGAAGTACTATATACTAGTAATACGCCATGCCATCCAGCTTGCCTCCAGCAACTCCAGAATATCCAGAATATCCTGATAAACCTAACTCTTGACTGCCCGTGTGGAAATTGGTGGGCACCCAGAGTTTAGGAAGGAAAACAATAAACTCCAAGTCAGTCATGTGACTGGTGTGAGAACTCAAAACAGTTTATTTATCTTTAAAATCAAAATAGAGGAATATTTTTAAATCAATTCGCAATGCTTTTAAAAATGAGACTACCATAAGACCTCCTGCCACACACACAATGCAAACGCAGACTTGGAGAAGATTTCTCCTTATGATAGTCAAACATGCTTGATACGCATTTAAAAAGAGCATTTGATATTATTATTAGTGCATAGTGTAGAAGAAATTCATTTCGAAAGTAGAATATAAATCATAGCCAGCATAGGTACCATTATATTATGCCTACTATAGCTACCTCCTGAGGAAGCAGGTTCTACAACTAAAACCGTACAAGTCACGTATTGTTTCTTTGGATTTCCAATGAATGATCAGGCCAAGGAACTTCCCATTGCCACATGAGAATGCCTCTGGATGGACATTCCCGAGAACCAAACCGGATCTCTACCAACACAAGGCCGGGTTACCCCTAACTGAGTAACAACTGACCGAATATGCCATCCCCCGGTCCTTTGGGACCTTTTCACCGAGCGCTCGTAATCAATTCACACAATCATAACAAAGTGTTTTCAACATGAGTAAGTATCTGGGCTCCATACCATGATACCACCCTTTTCCAGAAGGAAATGCACACATCCTAAAGGGCGCTACCCCTCATAACTTTGCTGCTTCTTTCCTGTTTTGACCATTCACGGGGTGTGAGGCTCGACGAAGTCACGTCCACAAAAACATACTTTATACAAAAGCCATGCTTTGGGTCAACAAATGATCATAGAGATGATCACCAAGATAGACGATCAAATAAACGATCCTATCACAAATAATCAACACAATGATCATTTTCAGCAACACTCAGCATGTCACATTACCAAATTGGGAATATATCGCTGATAACATTCAACTACATAACCTCTGAGCTCGTATGTCTCAGAGAAGGGTGTTAAGCTAAAAGAATAAATTCTCCGCCACCAACAGAAATATATTTGAAAGAAATCGGCTTTATATCTCAACTTGTAATGTCAGACACACAATCCATACAAGTCTGTTCCGGGCTCGAACAAAACCGAAGGCACTTCTTACGAAGCCCTTGCAATCCGGGTATTCACAATCCCGATCGAATTTCCCATCACTTAGGAGATCTCTATACCAGGAGCTACCCAGTGCAGAGACAATCGATAGGTCATCCTATCGCTTTCACAAATACTCGGTCTTCAACACCGATCTTCAATGCAATTCACAACGACGTATCACATATTCGGAATGGGTTATACGACCCCATGGTCCTTTCCCGGTTAACCCGAATAGTGAGCGCTTATTCAAAAATAAGTGTGGCATTCAATTCAATCAAATCACATCAAATACCCATTCAAAGGGAAATATTGATAGTCGGTTATTGAACTATCAATGGATATGCACACATCACCAGTTTCCAAATAATTTTCCAAATTATTTATTTTCCAAAATATCTTTACAAGATATATTATTTTCAATACTTCAAAAATAAATCAATATTTATTTTTAAACAAATTCCACTTGCTTTTATAAATTCAATAGTGAATTTACATTCCAAAATATTCATGAATATACGACTTCAATTCGATTTCTAATATTCATTTTCAATTTATCTTCAAAAAGATAAATTCTTAAAATATTCACTTTATATCGGAAAACATTTCCATACTTACTTATTCATAAGTAATTCACAAATTTATTTATTTTCAACACTTGGAAAATATTCAATATACTTCAATCGAAATTAAGTATATATTTCATTCTTTAAGGAAATCATTCTCTTAAACATATTTATTTGGGCCAAAACGAATGTTGCGTAAAACATCGTTACGACAACCCAAAATCACTAGTATAGGGATTCGAAATTAAAATAGATATATAAATCCCAATACTATACAAAACATTTCCTTTCGGAAATCATTTACTATAACAACAGTGTTATAGTCCACTATTTCCTTTTATTTCTCGAAACGTCTATTTCAACAATAAATGTTGAAATCTATGGTTTCGAATCATAACACATTTTAAAACATCGTTAGATCATTTTAATTTCTATTTGAAATATCACATTCAAAACAATTTCTTTAACATATTATTCACTATTCAAAAACGTGAATATTCTTTGTTAACAAATTTCATCCTTTTATTCATTTTATTTCAAAGGATTATTCACAGTTCGAAAACGTGAATATAACTCCATTAATAGGTTTCAGCAATTTACTTATCAAAATAAGTCGTTTGCGAATTTATAAAACAATGTTTATAAATCCCTTTTCTATTTATCTTATAAAAACTTCTTTTTATAAATTCCTTTATTAACCTATTCCAGTTTATAACTCAATTATAAACTAAAAGTTCATATTATAAGTCAAATGCTTATAAAACGATTATTTTACAAAATCGTTCTTTTAGAGACTTTCCAAATCATAAATCTTATAACTTATACGATTCATTTATTTTACCAAATCTATTCTTCAAATAACTTCACAAATTTGTAAATCTTACAATTTATAAATTTCATTTATAACTTCACCATTTATAATTTTATAAATTCCATTCACTTATGAAATTCATTTTCACTTCATTCAAACACTTATAAAAACTCGTTTTATAATGTCAATATTTCCATTTATAAATATCCATTTATAAATCTCTTAATATAAATCAATTTATATTATTCCTTAAAACGTCTTTAAATTCCTTTATTATTTCACCATTTTTGATTTATAAAAAAAAATCAAATTTTATAAATCCTATATTTAAACTTTTCACAATAAATTCTAAAATCCCGATTAAACTATTTTATAAAATCATTAGCATCATATTCTCAAAAATCAGTTTTTAACTATTTTTCTCAAAAATCATAATTTTTATAACTTTAAAAATTATAACGTTTATTTATTTAAAATAGATCAAATTCCAAACATATAGTATATTTTCAAAAAAAAATCACTTTATAAATCATTTTAAAATTCCAAAACTTGGTCCAATGATGCTACATATCAAATAGTCAATCACGACAACAACGATATCATATATCGTATATGATAATCAACGAATATCAAAATATCCATAATCAAATAAATACTGTTGAGGAATCCAGTTGGATCCCTCCAACCTGTTTTCCTGCATCCACAAACATTAGCACAATACCAATTTCGCTCCAGTACGA
Organism: Allium cepa; assembly: GCA_030765085.1. NCBI lineage: Eukaryota > Viridiplantae > Streptophyta > Magnoliopsida > Asparagales > Amaryllidaceae > Allium > Allium cepa. The sequence goes on along the minus strand of CM060937.1, from coordinate 769,137,252 downwards.
AATTATCGCGGTATATGGGATTTAAAATATTATCCGCTTAATAGACGGCGCAATAGGGTCTCATCCGCTAAACAAAAAATGCGGGGAATCAACAACTGCAATATATACATATGCCAATATATATATATTGATATTATTTATAATACCAACTTCACTGTTTATGAAATATTCGCGGTATATGTTTTTAATAAATAACATCCGCTTACTAACGGCGTATAATGTCTATTTTTAACAGTCAATAGATAACAATCAACATTCAAACATGCATTCAAATATTTTAAATCTAACTATTTAAAATAAAATCGAAACTGATTCGATTGAGTGAGAAATTCTCACCTTGATTTTATATTCCGTTTTAGCGATTTATTTCGAATAAAATTAAACGGACGTTTAATTTTACCCAAAATTCTCACTAACTCCAAACGACTCCAAACCAACTCCATCGCGTAGTGCTCGTCCATACGATTCCAACGCAACTGGTTTCGCGCGTTTTCGACCTCGTATGAAAAAGTTATGAATATTTGAAGTTACACGAATTTACAACTTAATAAATTTACAACTTTTATTTTAATTTTCAACCTTTGCTTTAATCGTGGCCCTTGATCCCAAGCCCAACACATCAGGCCCGTCCCTTCCCTCCATCTCCCTCTCACGCACATATGCTCATCATCTCCAGGAAGGTAAACACGCACGCAACCCATAGGAGCCCAAACTAGGGTTTCGATTTGCAACCTCATTTCTCGACGAAACTTCATCAAACCACCGCCATCTCGAAGCCCTTCACCCCCTCTATACTCGGCCCCAACCTCATGAAGCTCGGCCTCATCATGGCCTGGGAATTCGTGCCCAAACGCAGCGCCTTCTCGAACGATTTGCCGTTGATCCGTAGCTCCAATCTCGATCTCCACCGTTGAATATAAGGATCTTGCCATGCTCTACAATATTGTAGTTGAGGGTTTTGTCTAAAAGCTGATGGATTGAGAGATCGGAGGGGAAGAATGTGGGAGTTTTCTGGCCGTGCATAGATGTGGGTGGCGGCTAGGGTTTTGTTTTTTTTTTCTTTTTTTTTTTAGAGTGGTGGCTATTTATAAAAAAATATCGAACACTATTCATCCCGGAAATTCTGAACTCCGATTCACGCGCCGTAACCAGCGTTTCTAGGGTTTACCTCGCATTCCGGACACAATGGAACAGGTTTCGAAAGCTAATTCGGACATCTGTGCGAGTTATGGCAATAAACGTTCAATTTAAATTAAACCGATTTAAACGATTTTCTAGGCGTTTTAATTCGTACCGGACAAACGGTAAATCCAATTGACTTGAAATTTGAAACCTTGCAATAATATCGCATTACGGATCCGATGAAACTGGTTTCGTCGAAATCCGAGACTTTTTGAAAAATGGCTATTTTAACTCGCCAAATTAAAATTAAAAATAATTCGATGCGTTTCGAGCTACCATGCTCAAACGATAACTCCGATTGACACGAAAATTGAAATCCGGTAATAACTAACTATTATGGATCCAATGGAACCGGTTTCGTTCAATTCTGAGACTGTTCAAAAATTGGCTATTTTCACTAGTCGATTTTAATATTAAAATATTCAATTTTCACAAATTAACTTTTAATTCGATTTTAAAAGTTCTAAAATATCATTCTAACTCCAACATGATAAAATAAAATTTTACGAATCATTTTCAATCATATTTAACCCAATTTTCAATTATTTCCATAATTTAACATATTAAATTATCGATTTAATTATTCAATAAAATTCAATTAATTCAAATAAAAATTTATTCGACTTATAAATTCACTTATAAATATTTAAAATTAATTAAATATTAAAATTTTAATTACTAAAAATTCTGCGTCGTTACAAGTTGAGTTTTATTGACATGTTATTCCCTGATTTGGAAATGAGTAAAATTTACATATTATTGACTTACGTAAATAAATGGTTAAGTGACTTGAAAGTGAAATTAATGTTAATGGTAACTTAAATTACTACCATTGGGTTTGCTAATCCTCCTTTTGAAATTGTAAAGTATGATTTTGACATAATTTCAATTCTTTGATCAATTTGTGGTTAAGATTTATAAATGATTATTCAAGTTATATTATTATTTTATGGAAGTATTTATAAATAATAACTTGTTTATAAAAATGGGTTTTACTAGGTCAAAAGATTTATTTAAAGTGATTTAAAAGGACGAGGTTAGAACTAACACCGTGTTTTATTTCAAATCATTTTGAAATAATATATACATATCTTTTTTGTATATCAAATCACACATTTGGAATTTAAAACAGAATTTGTTTTACCGAAACAACTCTATAGCTAACTACTATGGTAGCATTCCCCACTTAGCAAAAATAAACATCGATGTTGATGCAGTCATCACCAAATTTATTTGCCAACGAGAGAAATCAGTTTAGTGCTTTCTGTCTCTTTTAAAATCTTTTTTAAATCATCTCTATTTATAAATACATTCAAATAATACTGTCACTATTATTTTCTCCAAAACTTTGAAAAACGATTTTCAAAAATACTGGGATTTAAGTTCTCAAATTCTCGGTTTTAAATCCTTTTTATTTATAAACCATATTTATAAATCATACTTATATAATTTCACTTCTTATATAAAATCATTTTACAAATGTATGCCTTTGTTTAGATAAAAACAAATTTGTTTAGATAAAAACAAATTTTTTATTAAAATTAATTTTTTAGCCCAACATTATCATCAAACGCCTTATAGTCAAGCTGTGAAACCTAATTCACAAGGTGTTCGTTTGGTGTTCCCACAATTACTATCTACCCCACCTATGTAGTGAAAAGGTAAAACTGCACCTAAATAAGGAAGCACAACTAATCAAATAATATATGATGATAATCGAGTATTATCATTTCCTAACAAACAAACATATTGTAAATCTATAAATTTTGTTTTATAAATTACTCTTTTATATGTAAAATATAATTATAGGTAAAATTATTCCATTCACTAATTTCAAAAACAATATTCCATCGATTTTTTTTTTTCAAGTGTTTAGAAACCCTTATCGACAACGTTGATCAGGCGCGTCGACCAGAATTCATAAACCACTCAACAAGCAATCAACACAATATAAAATACTTTTATATATATAGCACTAAAAAATATGCGCCCTTAGGTTAATACACTCAAACTCATTCTATGGTGTTACTAACCCCATGTCTAATGAGTCTACCCCACAAAGACTTGGGTGTTTGCTCAACCTAAGCTTTAATACCACTTGTTAGGACCTGCCTTTTCAACCCTCAAAAGTCGAAACTAATACATCCATGGTATTCATGTGTCAGACATCCACGTGTCGGAAAGATAGATTATTGGGGTGAAAGAAAAGAAAATATAGAACAGAATATCACAACGTGACGAGTAATATATAACATACAATAGATCTTTACAAAAGAAAATTTTTATATACATACAACAATCAGAGTAAACTAACCTATCATCAGCCTGGACAGTTATAACAGCCTGTCCTCATAAATGTTGATATAACAAAAACACAAGTATAGTGGAAATAAAAGAAAATATGGGAATATGTCTTGGAGGCATCGAATTCATCTCCTGAAGCTCCAAAGCATCCATCACCAAATATGGAAATATGTTTGGGCTGACTCGAACATTGTAATAAAATAATGTCCAGATCAATCTGGTAAACCAGCATAAGAAACTAAAATCATATAGATTTTTGATATTATAAAACCATTCCAAAAATAAAGGTATCTCGCAAGACCACTCCATACATAAACACAGATGAGTTTGTACCGTATGATACCAAACCATTTATTAGAAAATCGGTGATATTATAATAATACTAGGGTATAAATAAATATATAACATAGCCAAAATGCTTGCATCTCACGTTCCTACATAGTTAGGCACAACTAAGTCTGTAAAGGCACGTGTTGGAAATTGGAATCCATCAATGACAAGGTTACTAGGGTACCGCCTAACACCTGACACCTTTAGAAAAATGTACCAAGGTCGAATCTATCAACACCTACAAATCAGAGTTGGCTTACCCCTCTAATATAATAAGCCGAATTACATCATCCTCGGGCATTGATGCTACAAAGAGATGCATCGGCTATGGCCCCACCCTTTTCCATGTGCACGCATACCAAAATCATGAAATATTGATCTAGATCGAGGATTGATGTTCCTAATGGTAGAGAACCACATAGCCTGAAGCATATCCCCTAATTTTTCATTACCAAGTTGTGAGGCTTGTATGGTCACGATTACCTTTTTCTCTCTTATCAAATCTCACCATAGATGCTAACATTGTCCTCTAGGAAACAATGAATGCCAGCATTCATCCATACAAGTTGTTTAGAATATGAATAAATCGAAGAAACTACTTCTACTACATCCTTTTTAGAATCACCGTCAGGATTAGTAGAAAGTAGTTCTTGCAACTCAAAAAATCCGTCTTCAATTCCTTAATCTTAAACCAATCAACAACCTATTCCAAAGTGTAGATCATGCATATGATTTTGGAGTGGTTACTATTTCAAGTCATGTAATATAAGTACACTACCCCGCTTACCGATTGCTCCAAAACAATTGATAAATTTTAGTAAACTCAACTCCCATTCTTTTGGAAATAAATAAACAATACACAAGAGCGGAAATCACCTCCTAACTATTTAAGCAAATGGATTTCCTTATCAATTTTCCCAGAAGAGATAAACGAGTTTATACATACATTATAGCATCACTAAAGATAACTGTACCATATAATTCCCATGTTTCTTTTAGATATTTATAGAGTTATGTTTGATCAAGATTCGATAGTCGATTATTTAGCTACAAAATAAACAAAACAATCAAATCAGAGATTTAATTTTATATGGAAACAAACCATGTTTAAGCACATAAGCTACCACTAAGCCTCTTTAATTAATCCTTTCATAATTAAAACCACTTTGAAATACTTGTATTAAATACATTTACGAAAATATACAAATGTATACTACTCAATCGCTATTCATTTATATTCTTTTATTGCTTGGAAAAATATTCATATATTTTTCTTAACAGTATAAGTATATTCACAAAACACAACACTTTCAATACTTGGAAAATGTAATCATAAACTTATCTCAACGGTATAAGTATATTCACAAAATACTTATAAAAGATTTCTTTTTAAAAATAATACTTCGCCATTCGTTTATGAAATGGGGTCTTATTGATTTTATAAAATCCATTCATAAAACTTCCTTTATAATTCTTCTATTTATAAAATTCTAGTTTTATTTATAAAATCCCTTTTATGACGATATAAATTTTTCGCGTTCGAAAATCGACATCCATACTTTACATCGTACTCGAATGCCGTAGATTCGACTGTTCGAATCCGAGTCGCCGGAGCTTATAACACAATTAAGTAAACAACACAACGGAAGAAAAAGAATAATACATTGATATACAACATTGACACAATATCTGATACAACAGATGATACAATAGATATCAATATACATCAGAGATATGATACAATAAAATAGCAGTGGAAAGGAAAAATAGATAACACCAGCAGCGGAACAAATAACTCTAAGATAGTCTTCAAGAGAGAACTCCAGCCGCAGCTCAAACCAACATCACGATGCACAAAGATAAGCAAGTGCCGTCCGCATCCAAAGACTGAACTAGCTCCAGATAATCCACTTAACTTAACTATCTGAAAACCCCAACTCTAAACTGCCCGTGTGGAAATATTTTGAGCACCCAGAGTTTAGGAAAGAAATAATAAACTCCGGATCAGTCATGAGACTGGTATGAGTAACAAAAACAGTTTATCTTTAAAAACAAACAAAGAAATATTTTAAAATAGACCCGCAATGCTTTTAGAAAATAAAACTACCATAAGACCTTCCGCCACACACACAATGCAATCGTAGAATTGGAGGAGATTTCTTCTTATGATAGTCAAATATGCTTGATATGCGAATTTCTTTGATACTATTACTATAAGTGCAAAGTGGAGAAAAACATTTCGAAAGTATAATATTAATCTTAGCCAACATACGACCATTATCGTATGCCTACTATAGCTACCATGTTCAATAGCAGGTTACCGCCACATTACATGGTAGGTTATACAACTAAAATCGTACAAGGCTCGTATTGTTTCTTTGGATTTTCCAACAAATGGTCAGGATAAGGAACTTCCTATTGCCACATGGGAACGCCTCTGGCGGAATGCCCCGAGAACCTACCCGACTCTCTGCCAAACAAGGCCGGCTACCCCCTTCCCGGGTAGTAAAAAAGCTCAGATATGTCACCCCCGGTCCTTAGGGACTTTTATACGAGAGCTCTCTACACCAACAACATCACACAGTAATAAAATATAGTGTCCACATGAGTAAGTATCTAGGCTCCATACCATGATACTACCCTTTTCCAGAAGGAATGGTCATACCCTACGGTGCAACCCCTGAAAACTTGCCGCAACAATTCCTGTTTCGACCATTATCGGGTTGTGAGGTTCGACAAAGTCTCGTCCACAAAGCAACGATTTTTCACAAAATCCACGCTTTTATCAACAAATGATCAACAGCACTCAACATGCCACATCACCAAATTGGGAGTATCACTGATAACCATCAACTACATAACCTCTGAGCTCGTATGTCTCAAAGAAGGGTGTTAAGAAAAGAGAATAAATTCTCTGCCACCAACATAAATGTATTTGATAGAAATCTGCTCTACATCTCAAATGTAATGTCAGACATACAATCCATAAAAGTCTGTACTGGGTTCGAACAGAACCGAAGGCACTTCCAAAGAAGCCCTTGCAATCCGGATAACCCCTAATCACGTCCGGACTTCCCATCACATATGGAGTCTCTATACCGAGGACCATTCGATGCAAAGACATTCGATGAGTTATCCTTTCGCTTTCGAAAACATCTGGTCTTCACCACCGGTCTTCAAATGCTATCCATAACGTCATATCACATATTTGGAAAGGGCTATATGACACAAAGGTCCTTTCCCGGCTGATCCGAATAGTTAGCGCAATATTTACAAGAAACGTATGGATATTGGGGTCTCAGTTAAATCACAACTTATTACCCAAAACTTTTCTTTCAAATGGTTTAAACAAATTACCATTTCTAATCTTTTAAACAAAAAGATTCATTTCACAAAGATCCAGTTACGGATTTCAAAACAATTCTCATTTCAATTGGATTAACTCGTTAAATCTTTAAATTAAAATTTAATTTATAACTTTCAAACTCGTTTCCAAAGATTCATTCATACCCTTTCAAACATTTCAATTTCAATTCAAACTTGAAACCTTTCAGCACAAATTGGAAGTTCATTACTTATATGACAACTTTTATTTATTTGAAAACAAATAGTTTTCGTTTCAGAAAAATCCAATTATATTTGGACGAGTTATATCCTTTGAATTATATTCACATTCCCAAATCAATAGTTTAAAAATAGTTTTAACCCATATATAACTGGTATAACATCTTTAATCCCTAGTTTCTAATCATAGAATTCAATTCCAAATTTTGAATTCAATTTAAATCCAATTATTTAAATTTCAAGGCGTAATCAAGTTATTCAAAAATAATTTTTATCTTGAAATTCCATTTCGAAAACTTTTCACATTTAACCCGATTCCATTTCAAAACATTTGAATTTAAAAATCCAAATTCAAAACTTTTTTCAAAAATCTGTGACTTAGTCGACTTCCTCGTGAAATCCATATTTGTGTGTGTGTGGTGTGGTCCAAGCGTTTTACACAATAGTGCAACATCGTTCAATCATGATAGATCAAATACAATAATATATCTGATAAGCGACATAAACTATAACGCTTATCCTCATTCACAGATCACAGATATATATATATATATATATATCACATGTAATGAATTACATCACGGATAATTAATTATATTATAGATCACAACTTAAATCAGGATATATCACAAAGCATCACATATCAGGGGTATCAAACAATTCAACATCCAATATAATCCAAACATCCATAAATAAGGTCAATTTAATTACCTGATGGGTTTAAATCAGATTAAATACTCTGAATAATTTGCTAGTTATGGTAAATTAACAATTAATTAATTACAAAATATTTAATAAATTATCCTTTAATTAATCATTAATTAACTCTTCATTAATAATTAATCCTTAATTTATTATCTTTAATTTATTACAGTGACTAATAAATTACTCCTTAATTTATGATTATTTCTGAATAAATTACACTGGTTAATTTATCACATTATCCTTCAATTGATTTTTACTTAATCACTTGATTAAATCAATTTTTATCATTAATTTATATCTAATTAATAATCCTTGGTTTACAAATAAATTATTCCTTAATTAATTAATCTTTAAACCTTAATCAATGATTTTAAACCTTTAATTACATATTTAATTAACCCAAAATCATTAATAAATTTAATAAATAAATTATTCATTTTAATTAACTTAAGACAAATCTCATTCTTATTAGTGATTTATTATCACTTATAAATATGTTGACAATTCATATTCAATTCACTTTCAAATTCATTTCAAATTTCAAGATTTAAAAATGAATAACGCTTTTAAAATACACTTAAATATTCAACACTTTTAAGTTATTAAACAAATTTGAATTTTTAAACTTTGTTTCCAAACTAAGTGTCAAACCGAACCTAAATACATATTTAAACATAAATTCATAAGTTCAGTTCAAAACTTGCTTTAACTTTGCTCAAATCTTTCCTTTACAAATAAAATTCTAATTTGAAATTCAATTTCCATTTCAAATCCACTTAATTACTTAAATAATTCCAAGTAATTAAACTTTATTTATTTTCAACTAAGTTTCAACTGGACTTGGATTTCTATTTATCTTTGATTCAAAAACTCAATTTAAACCTTGATTTATAAATTTAAATTCAATCTTTTTAAATTGGAAAACTGGACAGGTTAAAACCTGTAACCAGTATCCTACCCGAGCCAGTCCCTTTCTTGTTTTGGGACGAACGCCTAAAAGTTCGAGTAAACACTCGAGTCTAACACGAGACCAACGTGAATCATTCCTGCTTTATTCCCAACGGACAAAATTTCCAGATTACCAAAAACTCATGCGAGGTGCACGTGCATGTCGCCGTTGATCAACTCCGATCGTCGCCATTGCATCGAGCAAGTCGAAGTCCATCCACGATTCAATCTCCCATCGCCAGAACTTCGTCACTTACGCGAAATCGAATTCGAGCTATTTTGAACAAAAACCTAGAACATATGGAACAACTCCAACCAACCCGGCAACGCGCCATTCTCGACGCCTCGACCACCGGAGGTGTTGAAATTCCGGTCATCGCTTCGTCGCCATCCCCACTACCATCTCCCAAAATCCTAGCGCACTCGATTAACAATCGATGACGAACGAAACAAAATTCTTAGCCATGACCAAACTAGGTTTGAAAATTTCAAACGTTCATCGAAACCACCACGACCACCTACCGACCATCTCCCTATTTTTCCTTGCAGTGCCGTAGACTTCTTCAACTCCACGCGAAGCCCCGATGCCCAGAACATCGTCCATCGCCGGAATTCGACGAAATTCCATTTTGCGTTCATCGTCGAACTGCTTTGCGCCCACTCAATTAAAAATCATCATTTTAGTTTTAAAAATCCTATCTTGTAGTGTTGATTCAAGTTATATAAGTGAATCAAGGTTTCATGACATTTGAATTTAGCACTCATTACCATTTTGCTCTGTAAAACAAGGTTTCTTACTGTAATATTAACAGAATTGATCGATCAAGAGGCTATGGCAATAGCCATTGCCGAACTATTTATTTCAGAATGAAAGGGAAAATTACAGAACTTAAAAAACAGAATGAAAAAAGAATTTATATCAAATACAAAACAGTAAAAAATAAAAAATCCCCGCCAAAGAAGTGAAGAAAGCATCTCGTGACTTAACGTGACACCATTCTGTAACACCCCCCCGCAAGCTGGAGCAGGTGATTCAATTGACATGCCCAGCTTGGACAGAAGTTGCCGAAAACGATCTGAAGGAAGAACTTTAGTCAATATATCAGCCAATTAATGTCGAGTAGGAAGGTAGGACAATTGTAACAATCCCTCCATCACTTTTTCACGAGTAAAATGACAATCAACTTCTATGTGCTTAGTCCGTTCATGAAAAACTGGATTTTTTTGCAATATGAATGACTGATTTATTGTCACAATCGAGAGTAACAAGAGTGATTAATTTAACACCAATTTCATCGAGTAATCCAACCAACCATGTTACTTCTGATGCAGCATGAGACATTGCTCTATACTCAGCTTCGCAAGAACTCCTTGAAACAGTTGCTTGTTTCTTTGATCGCCAACAAATAGGACTTTCTCCAAATAGTAGAACATATCCTGTTACTGATCTACGACTCATTGGACAAGTTGCCCAATCGGAATCTGAAAAGGCTTGCAGTGTAAGATTTTCACCTGCTTTAAACATTACACCATAGGAAACCGTTCCCTGAACATATCTCAGGACATGAATTAAAGCCTGTAAATGAGTCTCCTTAGGATTTTGTAAGAACTGACTTAAAACTTGCACTGAATAAGATAAATCTGGCCGTGTGTTGGTGAGATAATTGAGTTTTCCCACAAGACTTCTGTAATACACTGGATTCGTTATTTGAGCACTTGAATCATCAGTAGATAATTTGAAGTTTAAAGGTAAAGGAGTGACACAAAAAGAAGTTGAATTCAAATTTGCATCACGTATTATTTCAGAAGCAAATTTATGTTGTGTTAACAACAGCTTATCATCCAAATACACCACCTCCATCCCTAGAAAATAATTCAATTTTCCCAAATCCTTGATACTAAACAAAGAATGAAGAGTATCTTTCAGATATTGAATCATTTGATTATCAGTTCCTGTCACCAATATATCATCAACGTATACAACAATAAGAACAATATCATTTCCAGCAGTCTTGAGAAATAAAGAAGAATCAAATTTTGATTGAACAATACCAATATTATTAAGTGTAGAAGTCAACTTTTGGTACCATTGTCTCGAAGCTTGTTTGAGACCATATAATGATTTCTTAAGTCTGCAAACACAATTCATGGGATTAGATATACCTTCAGGTACTGTCATATACACTTCTTCAATTAAATCTCCATGAAGAAAGGCATTATTCACATCCAATTGAAAAATAGTCCATTTCTTTGTGACAGCCACAGCTAGCAATGTCCTGATTGTTGTCATTCTTACCATTGGAGAAAAAGTCTCTTCATAATCCACTCCATGTTTTTGTGTATATCCCTTAGCCACCAGTCGTGCTTTAAATCTTTCAACAGTACCATCTGATTTAAGCTTGACTTTATAAACCCATCTACATCCTATAGCCTTCTTTGTTGCTGGCAGAGAAACTAACTCCCAAGTGTTATTGTCTTGCAATGCTTGTATCTCCTTTTGCATAGCTACAACCCATTGTTTCTATTTAGAGGCTTCCAAATAATTTTTGGTTCAACAACAGACTGTTGTTTATTGGTGATTGGATCAGCATATTTTGAAGAGGTAACTAACAAAGAAGCAAAACCATAAATAAGGGGAAACTGTTCAACTGGTAAGGCACAGTTGCACACATAATCTTGCAAATATTTAGGTAACTGACGATTTCTTGTTGATCTTCTAACATGCTCAGCTGCATGTGATGTATTATTATTTGGTTCCAAAGGGATTGTAGATGTTGTATCATTGTTAGAAATGGTTGGTATAATTTCATCATCCTGTGTTGGAAATATGGTTGAAGATGAGGGTGTTGAACCCATGATGTTCTCAAAATCAGTAGGTATGGAGATAAAATCTTCTTCTGATTGATTATGTGAATGAATAATAGGTAATATAGAATCATTATGATCTCCCATCATTTTCAGCTGTAAAGGAAATATCATTTCAATGAAAATAACATCTCTACTAATAAAAACTTTACTTGTTTCGAGATTTAGCAACCTGTATCCTTTAATTCCTGATGAATATCCAAGAAAAATGCATGGTTGACTTCTTGGATCAAATTTCAATCTGTGCACCTGAGTTGTACTAGCATAACAAAGACAGCCAAAAGGCTTTAAATCTGTGTAATTTGGCACTTTGTGATACAACATTTCAAAAGGTGTTTTAAACTTTAAGGATGACAAGGGAAATCTGTTAATCAAATATGTAGCATGTAAAATTGATTCTCCCCAATAAGTATGTGGCAACTTGGACTGAAATAATAGTGCTCTAGCTGTCTCCAACAAATGTTGATGTTTCCTTTCCACAACACCATTTTTTGTGGTGTTGCTACACAAGTCAGTTGATGCAAAATTCCTTTTCTACCATAAAATTCTTTAGCCGAATTACTGCAAAATTCTCCCCCATTATCACTCCTTATAATTTTTACCGTTACATCAAACTGTTTCTCAACAAAATTAACAAAAGCTTGCAACACATGAAAAGCATTACTTTTATGTGATAATAAATGTGTCCAAGTAGTTCTTGTGTAATCATCTACCACTGTCAAGAAAAATCTGTATCCATTATATGTAGTAATCGAGTATGGACCCCAAATATCAACATGCAACATTTGAAAAGCAAAAGTACTCTTAATAGAACTTACAGGAAATGATTTTCTTTGCTGTCTAGCTTGTGGACAGATACTACATATAGGAATTTTATTAGAATCTAACACCTTCATAAAAGACAACCTATGCATTTGACTATATGGAATGTGTCCTAGTCTAAAATGCCATAGTTGTAAATCTTTACTACAAGTATTAGCAACTGGTTCAAAAATGTGCTTCTTTAGTCTCAGGTCAGTATGGAGAGAAGTGAGATAAAGTCCCTTTTGCTGTTCACCAAGAACCTGAGATATGTTCATTGAAGGGCCCTGAAGAATAAAACATTATGTTGACGTGAATAATAATTTGACATTGAGAGTTTTTGTAAGAAGTGAAGCTGACAGCAGATTATAAGCAAATTCTGGAACATGTAGAACATCTTCAAGTATTAAGTCATCATGTAATTGCACTCTTCCTACATGTTTAATTTCTCTTTTACTTCCATCAGGCAAAGTTATATACTCTGTCTTATATATTTCATTATAACTCTCGAACAATGACAAATGTGGAGTTATATGATGTGTTGCTCCTGTATCTATCACCCAGTTGTGTGAATTGATGTGTGCAACAAAACTGTAATTCATACCTGCCATCATGCTTGCTTTATCTGGTGTGGATTCTGAAACATCTCCTTTGCTGAGAAGAGCAATCAACTAATTGTACTGTTCCTTGGTCAGAACTGGTTCAAAAACTGATGAGGAGTTATGAGAATCAGATTGAATATCATCCTTTGATGCTGATCCATTAGCATTAAAAACTGAACCTCTCTGTTGATCTTTTCTCAAGTTTTGTGCCTTTTCCTTATCATTTCGTGGAGGATATCCATGGATTTTGAAACATCTTTCTATAGTGTGACCTGGTATTTTGCAGTTCTCACAGAAATACATAGATCTTCTGTCATTACCTCTGCCTCCTCCTCTGTTATTCGATTGTCCTCCTCTATTATTCCATGAACTTCCTCTACCAGCAACAGATCCAATTTTACGGTATACATTTAAAGCAATAGAATCACTTCCAACATCAAAAAATGACTTAAGTTCTTTCTGTTTTTCATCTTGTAAAACAAGCTGATATGCCTCATTAATTTTAGGAGTTGGCTTCATCATTAATATATTGGATCTGACAAGACTATAATCATCATTTAGGCCAACTAAAAACTATACAACTTGTTGATTATATAAAAATTTAGGCATAATTCCAATTTTTCCACACGAGTCACATGTTGGCATCTCAACAAGCACTATATATTCATCCCATAATTTCTTAAATTTGGTAAAATATGCAGTGATACTAAGATTTCCTTGAGAAACTGTGAATAACTCTTTTTGTACCTGAAAAATTCGAGCACAGCTTGGAATTCCAAAACGCATCTGAATTTCATTCCACACTTGATTAGCAGTATCGCAATACACCAGAGTTTCCTCGATGTCTTTATCCATGGAGTGAAATAACCATGCCATCACCATATTATTACACCTCTCCCATTGCTGAAATAAAGGTGAAGATTCATCTGGCTTCTGATATTTTCCTTTGATGAAATTTAATTTGTTCTTAGCTCTAAGAGAGATTTCCACCGATCTCTTCCAATGGTAATAGTTTCGATCTGTCAATTTCTGTGTTGTTAAGACATGATTACGATTATCCGAGTGATGTAAGTAAAAAACATGATTCAGATCTAGGGTTTGTGAATTTTGATCTACGGTTTGAGAATTTAATTCTTCGGATGTCGCCATGTGAGGAGAAGAAGAGAAAGATCAATCAGTTCTATTTAATGTTGCTCTGATACCATAACAGAATTGATCGATCAAGAGGCTATGGCAATAGCCATTGCCGAACTTTTTATTTCAGAATGAAAGGGAAAATTACAGAACTTAAAAAACAGAACGAAAAAAGTATTTATATCAAATACAAAACAGTAAAAAATAAAAAATTCCCGCCAAAGAAGTGAAGAAAGCATCTCGTGACTTCACGTGACACCATTCTGTAACAAATATTTCACCAACCTGTTCAAAACCAAGTTTTATCTCTTGTTCTATGTTTCAACAACCAGACTTGTCTAAAATTTTAAGCCTAATAATAATTGGATGTAGATGTATTGAATTTTATATAGTCTATTTCACTCTGAAACCAGAAATAAAAGAAAATAAGCAGGTTTGCAACCATATGGATATTCACAGAGCTAGAACTGGAAAGCAAATACTCAAGAAAAACAAGATATAAATCATAAGTCAGACACATAGATTACATCCCACTAAAATCTTGATTTTTTTTATTTACTCACAGTTGATTTTTGAAGAAAAAACAAAGATGCTTTTATCTTGAAACAGCTTTGAACTTGCTTGCTGATATCTTCTTATCTTTAATCCTCTGGTTTGTAGTGATTTGTTTTGATGTTTTAAACTGAATTTTATTTAAGTTTTACTTCATATTCACTTCAGATGCTACTCGAAACTGAGACGAAGTTAATATAAACAAAGAGGTGTATAGGGTAACATTACTTTGTACAGGTAAATATGTATTGCTTGTACAATAGGCATGTACAAGATTTTCTTTACTTTTCCTTTTAAATCTTTGGCCAGAGATTCAGGTATGGAGGCTGATGATGTTGTATGTACTTAGAGATGTTTTGTTTGTACTTATATTTTTATTTGTTCACAAATTTATGCAGGCTGATTGTATTTCCTTTGTTTATATTTTATATCCTTTCTTTCATACTTTACTTTCATACATACATTTGTTTATTTTTGCCTTGCGTACTACTTTACATACAATATTCTTACTTATCTGGCAACTTTTATACTTTATGTTGATAGATTTTTTTCTAAGTACATAGCTATACTCTTGTTTTATGTTTTACAAAGAAATCCATGTTCAAAAATATTTACCTTATATACAACATGCATTCATTTATTTTGTTTCTTTTGTCTTATTTCTTCTTTTTGTTCTATTACTTTGTATTTTACAATTTAACTTTTGTAAATATGTTTCTATTTCCAATTTAAATATTTATTTTAACTTTAATACTTATTGTCTTGTATGACTACATATTTATTTATTTTTATTATTTTGTAAATCCTAATTCAAATTTAATTTAAATACTTTTTTTTAGTAATTCATAATTTAACTGATATTTTATATCATTGCCAATTAATTTCACAAATTTTATTCAAAAATTAAATTAATTATCATTTAAACTTAATAAAAATTCAGGATCGTTACACCTTTTATAATATAAAATTTATAAATATATTCTTTTATTTATAAAACACAACTTATAATCTTACTTCCATAAACATTTTAAACAAAACTTTTCACAAATATTTTTCAGAAATATTTTCATCTTCTTTAAAAAAATCACTTTATTATAAGAGATAAACTCATTTTCTTTAAAATAAACATTATATTAAGTTTTATGTAATATAAATACTTCCAAAAATTCTTTTAAACACATTTCCGTACATATTAGATAAGACTAACAAAAAGTTGAAGTAAAAATAGAGATATTCAAAAACCAAGGGCTGTTATGGTAACGATAAATTTACCATCACCGTACTATTACCAATCAATCGGTTACCACTTTAAAGTAAAGTCGGTATACCGGCATAATCGGCTCGGTAATGGTAAATTTACCATTTTTTAGGTAAAACATCGGTAATATTTCTTCAAAACCAGTGGTAATGGTAATTTACCAGTTTATTCATAATACATTGATATTCATGTAAGATGTTGTATTACGACATTTAGAAGCAAGAAAAAAATTTAATTTATTTCAGTAATTCAACTCAAAGATGATAAATACACTTCTTTTCTATATCCTTTATTAAGTGACCCAATGAGATATATAATAAAGCATCAGTCAGTGTGAAAATATATCAACTTATTATTTTTCTAGACAAACGGTAATTTACCTTTACCAGTGTAACAGTCACCAGTTTATCGGTATACCAGTCAATCGGTAATGGTAAAAAAATTTAGTTTACCAGTAAAAACAGTACGATAACGATATTTACAAAATGGTAACGATAACCATTACAGTAACAACCCTACAAAAATCATTTCTAAATAAAAGGCCGTTGAAAATTCCAAAGTCACTTTTAATCAATTCAAATCAAAACTATTTTTAGATCAAAAATAATAAATAATAGTATTTCAAAATACTATAATGAGGCCCAGAGCTACTATACAGTTAACCAATGTTATTTTGGTCTTCATTCTAAAAAGAATTTAACTTTTATGACATATCAAAGTCACGTACAAATGGCTAGGCTACCAAGATTCTCGCACTCAACAATTTATACAATGGGTATGTAAATGAAACTAAATTCAATAATGGCGAAGAATTCCTTTGGATCTCTCTTCAAAAATTCCCCTGTAAATCATTTCATATGGCATCAGCTTTCTAAATCGAGAATTTAACAGAACCTAACAACAAAACTGCCAATAATAATAAACATTTTATTTATCCAATATTAATTAATCCACATATTAATTAACTTCAAAAATCATCTTTTACATTGCAAGCGTGAAATATGGATTTATTCTGCTCAATAGATGTCCAAAATTATCTACTCAATTTAATTATAGCAGAATAATAATATCACAAGCATAGTTTAGTCAATTTAACTACGTGATTATCAATATTGACATAATTATAATATCTTACTTTAAATTTATCAATATTTCATACATCGTTCAAACTATCAACAAGTTATACCATAATATTTTACTCATTAATATGAGTCTAACACAAAAATCCAAGGGTTAAATGGATTTAAAATGAATAAGATATCACATTTTAAAGTTAACAAACTTAATTCATATAATTAAATCAAATAAATTTATAATTATTCTCATCCAAACAAACCAAGCTAAGCTCACTTCACTACATACCCGAACCCTCATCTACGTTGGGCATTCAACAACCCCCCTCCCCTCCAATTTTCAAATAAGTGCGCTTGGAAATCAAAAGAAAACGATGCCAGCATGAGAAATCCACGTCCACCGCCACCACATCCAATGATCATCATTACTGCCACTGTCGTTCAACTCGCCACCCACCACCACACGTCTGACCAACCCCTTGTCACACTCGACGCCTCACTGCTACCGTAAGATCTCATAGACACAAATCCAAAAAATACGATCGAACCCTAAATCTACCTCACCCTGCTTCCTCCCACAATCGGAGCCACCCCGACCTTCGCCAATGCCTTGGAAGGTCCCTACACTCCTACCTGCAATCGTCATGATCCTCTCGACCATCACTTTGTCGGAACTTGTACATTGATCGAAAAATGATAACCACCAACTACGACCAACCCCGGCCATTAAAAATTCCACGAACATCATTAATAATCATGTTTTTCCGCCATGAACACAACCCAACTCTCTGATCTCCATATCATGTTTGTCAAAAAACCACTACAATTCGATAACCACTATCATCTAGAAATTCCTGCTACCATACTTGACGAAATGACGAGACAAGCTACTATTTTTATAAAAAACTAAAGGTGATGATAAACAATTTTGCTGTTGGAAGTTTTGGTTAAAACCGACGGTTTGAGAGATAATGAATTTTAAAGTGGGAAGGTGGTATATTTTTGTATAGGGAAGGAAAAGAAGAGGAAGAAGAAGAAGAAAGAAGAGAAGTGCAAAAAAAATGTAGTGAATTTAAAAAAACTAACTTTATTACATCTAATTTAACTAAAGAAAAATTCACCCATCACACCAAAAGGCGAATCAAAATTTAAGGCTTGTTGTAAAAGCTTTGCTTTTGATTTGATTTGTTTGGGTGCTGCTACACAATATCCTATTTGCTTACAAACCGCAAAATGTAGAAATAAAAATATAATCATGCATAAAAATGTGATCTGATCAAAAGACAACAAAATACATTGGTCATCTTATTGTGAAGTTTTCAAAAATAGCATTTTTATCGCAAAATACGTCAAACGATAATTTAAATATTTTCCAAATTAAAAATTATCGAAAAATCCTATAACTTCTTTTAAAGACATGTCGTTAAAATCAAGTCATTTTAATAAAGAACTCATTTATTACATTTGAATAAAATTTGAATATTTAAATAAATTAAATATTCAAAATTCGAAACGTTAAAAATTGCAAGTCGTTGCATTCCCTTAAAAAAAAGGGAACTTATTATCACTCATCATCGATTGAACCATGTCAAAAGAGTTTGATTCTCTTTTCAGAAACATCATTTTGTTGAGGAGTGTAAGGAAAGGAGTGACTAGAGAGAATATCATTCTCTTTTAGGTATTGTTCGGGCTCATATCCAATCTGCTCACTACCCTCATTAGAAAGATGTATTTTAATTGTGTTACAATTTTAGTTTTCTACTTCGTTCATATATTAGAAGAATTTATCATAGTTCGTAGATTTTTTCTCATAATATACACATCCATATCTAGATAAATCATCAGTAAACTTAACAAAGTATGAGGATCCAACTTTAGTAGTTGTTGAGATAGGACCACATACATTTATCTGCATGTACTAGTCCTAGGAGTTCAGCAACACTTTCGTTGATCCCACTGAATGGGTACTTGGCTATTTTACCTTTAAAGTATAATGTACAAATATTGAATGATTCATAATCGACTGATGATATAAGTCCTTGTTTTCTCAACTTGTTCAATCGTTTCTTACTTATATGGTCTAGTCTACAATCCTAAAGGTAGTTATAATTTATTTTAGATGCGTTATTATTTTCAATAGAAAATGCGCAGTTATAGTTAAGTATATAACTACTACCATTAAGGGTATCAAAATAAATAGTTTTATTACCATAACAAATATTGATAACATTGTCATTACAAATAGAATTGTAACAATTTTCCATTAAATAGGAAATATATCCACTAGCAAGATTCACATGGTAATCTTCTATTGCTGCAACAGTTATTGTAACTCCATTTGCAGCTTGGAATTCTATGGTCCCTCTTGCTATAGGCTTCTTTCTCCCATGTCCTTGTACCTAATTACAAAAATGAGTTCCAAATACAGTATTTAAAACTCTAAATAGAGCGCTTATAGGTAAATAATTTTCTAGAAGGAAAATTCCTATATGACCAGAACTGCCCTTGAGAATCTTCAAACAATCTGGGTAGTTTCTCTTCTATTTCCTCTTCTCAAAGCAGGGTGACATTCACCCTTCTTTTCTTTGGCCTTAGCTTTACCCTTGTTTTCCTTCAACCTATGCTTCTCCACTTTAAACTATTTGAGAGGATGCACCCCTGACTACGAGTGCAACACTCGGTTCTAATGTGTATGTACTCTCGGTCATCTTTAATATATTAGGGAGATCAACAACTATACACTTCAAAAATTCATATTGAAATTAAATACGAACGGATAAAACTGTGGATTCAAAGATCCTAGCACAAATTTGGTCTTTAACTCTAAGCCAAAAGTTGTTCCAATCTTTGCCAATCTCTCTATGTACCCAATTATAGTACATGGTCTTGAACAAGAATACCTTTGCTCATCTTCATATGAAATAATTTCCATGAGATTACAGTGCAAGACTATTCACATACAACTTTTGTAGGCGCTTATATATGGATCGAACATCCTTTTTCTCATACTATATTTGGAGCTTGGCGCTCATGGTTGATATAGTATACAGTATTGACCAATTTCATAGTGTATCGACCATTATTCATATAATACTGTTTGTTCTACCGTGGAATCTATATTGGGTTAGCCTTAGGTGCATTGGCGGCTACATATTGAGTTTCTCATAGTTAAGTGCGATTACTACATTCCTTAACCATTTTTTATAATTCACGCTGGTTGCTGCAATTTTCCCAAAATAGCTTTATTATTGCCATTTAATATGCACAAATTCATTAGAGTAAATAGGTAACATTACATATGTTCTAATATTTATTGGATTGGTTTATTATATTTATGTAATAAGGCTCCTACTGAATTTCATAACTTTCCAAAATCCTAAAAGTGGTACGTGAATTTTTTAAATTTCTTTAATATATGGGTGTTTTAATCCATTTATCATGTTACTACAACCTTGAGGGTGCTTAACAAGATATAGTCCCCGTAAAAGTTAAGTAAATCTTTACTAATGATATCTCGCATATAATCCTAACTATATATTCGCTTTGCTTCTAATTGTCTTTATGCCGTTAAGGGTGCTTAACAAATACTAAAACACATTGGATGCTATAGGCTAATCATTTAGCGATAGCCTAAGGGTAAATTTGTAATCCTTGAGGGTGCTTAACAAAGTTACAAAATATTCTTATCAATATAAGGACAATATATACATCACTATAAATATTCTATGGTTTGAGGATGCTCAATAACCATAAGTATGTATTGTACTCCATTAATATTATACACGGTGGAAACCGATTTTGGTTTAAATCTATATTTAAAAAAAAATTAATTGAGTATTATCAACACTTGAAGAAAAACAAGTAATATCTCATAACATCGTGTCTCCACATCTTATGTTTACTCTCTTAAGCTATAATGACCCCCTTTTCGACTCCCAAATATCGACATTAATATATCCATGATATTCTTGTAGCAAGCATCCAAGTGTCAGAAAGACAGATTGTTAGGGTAAAATAAAAGGAAAAAGAAACAAAACAAGAAAGAAGGAAGAATATTAGAATCTCATACCAGAACGATAACATATAATATCAAAAGACAACATGAAACCATCACTCAAAGATAGATAGCATTTTGGAGTTGCATTTCTAAATACTATCATTAGCCTTGATAGTTATGAAAACCTGTCCTCACAAATGCTGAAACATACTATAATGACCTGGAATTTTGTTGCTTTGGCTTGTGAATATTTTAGAAATTTTAAGTGCTCAATTAATGGTTTTTAACAATCAAATAAGCCTCTTTAAATTAATAAGTAATGAAGGTAAACATATTTTGAATGTTTGTTTTAAAAAATAAGCAGTTCGACGAAAAGCTAAAAATGTGGTCTAAAATCATTTCTAGATTTTCAACTTTTCGTCGAACAAAAGTTGTTGTAACTTTTCAAACTTTCAAATGGACATACAAACAACAAATAAAATTTTCTATTTTCTAATGAAATAATTGGTTGACATTAATTAGCATTTAAAAATTCAAAGTATACTTAAATAACGTAAAGGATTACTGAAAAAAAAAAAAGACTTTTCTTTTGATTTGACCACATGCGCATTAAGAGAGTTGTACAAATACTTAAGGAAGATAGTATATGGCATGTGGGAGGGATCCATGTTGTCAAATTTTTATGGAGGTGTTAGCTTAAGGTTAGTTTAGTAATTAGCCAATTTTATTTTCTATAAAAAGAACATCACTTTTCTACTTTCTACTTCATTTAGTTTCATTTTCCACTTTAAACTCTCTTCTTTTCCACTTTCCTCGCTACTCTTCCATCTTTTTTTATAAAACTAAGTGTTTCGTAATTAATTCTATTCCTCATTAAATCTACGAACAAGTTCCTAAAAATCATTTCCATCCCTCGCTATTGGAGGAGAAGGGTTGCGTGAGCAAGGAGGGTATAAGGAGGTGGCTTTATGTTGTCTTGGTAGTTGGAAGTAAAAAGTGTTATCTATCTTAGATATTTTAAAACCTCTTTTCAAATGTGTTTATAGGTGTTCTAAAAAAAGAAATTTGAATTTTAAATATATTTTTAAGAATTTATTTAGTTATTCAAACAAGAATTTTAAATTTTACGTCTTTATATTCTAATGTCAAGATTGTTTAAAAGTGAATATCTTTTATAGGATTTTTAAATACAAGTTCAAATTTTTTTAAAAAGTTTTAAAAGTAACTTATACAATAAAGAAATCATGGATTACAAAACTACTGTTGTAATAAATGTTTTTGAGAAAAGTAAAGAGATTATAACTATAAAAATTTTGTTGTAGTAAATGGTTTCGGATTAGAAAAGAAGTATGGTGTGTAATGCTTTGTTATTATTAAATAACTTGTTTACTTTTATAAAAAGAAAGATGTTTTAAAGTGGTTAGGAATACATCGATTAAAAATATGTTTATAAGGGAGGCTTTTTAAATCAAACTTGGATTCAAATAAGTGATTTTGGAAAATGCTTTGATAACAAGTATATTGGAACCCTTAGATCGTATTTTAAATTCTAAAATTCGATATATGGAAACTTTTTTCTATTTTGAAGTTAGAAATGTTTTTGTGTCAAGATTTGAGAGGTAATAATACCCTAACTTGACTGACTTTATTTCTAGCCGATGAAAATTACTAATTTGAAATCGAAGACTAGTAATAATTTTATGGAGTTGTTCATAATTAACCTTAATTAATATTATCGTACTATTTAAACATATGAGAACTTGATTAATATTGATTTGACTTTGTAATACGAATATGATATTTGAACTTAATTAAAGATGAAAGATTTGATGCTAATCTTGTTTGTTGAAATGTGTATATAAATATATGAAATAAATTGATTTTAGTTGCTATTTAATATGGTGAAATGAAGGACTATAGTAGTATATCAAAATTGCTTCAGAAAAGGCGTAGGTAAAATGAATATTGATGCAGCCAAAAGGAATTTGCACGGCGTAGGAAAAACTTAAAAAATACAGGTGTTGGTAAACCATAAATAAATTAATGGTGTAAAAAGGACATAGGGAAGGTAATATGTATGTATGGTGTAGGAAAAGTGTAGGAAAATATGGGCGTAGGGAAGACATAGGTAACGGATGATGTAGGAGTGGGTAACGAAAGAAGTAAAAATGGCATACCAAAACCATAGAAATATTATGGCATAGAGCAGACGCAAGAAAAATAATGTCATAGAGAAGGTGTAGGAAACAACCCCGCGGATGGTGTAGGTTAGGCATATTTATTTTATTACCTACATAGGTTTTACTGACGCCAATGTTGATGTAGGGGTTACGTAGTTGTTGCATTTACCTATGCCCCGTCTACGCCATTTTGGCGTAGGTAATCCGTAGTTTTCTTGTAGTGTATAAGGTTTGTTTATTCATGCTCGTCCAATTAAGAATTGAGTATTGTTAGTGTGTATAGGTAGGTTCCCTTTTTAAGATTTGGATTGGGTTAATAGGAATAGGAAAAAAGTTGAAACAAACACCTTGTGAATTAAGTTTCATAATTTGACTATAAGGCGTTCGATTGATAATGTGGGGTTAAATTTGATTTAATAAAAGATGTTATTAAAAGCTAGAATATTTGAAATAAATATTTGGAAAATGTTCTATAAAAGTTGATTTACAAAATGAATTTACAAGAAGGTGTCTTTTAACAAAAAAGAATTTAAGCTGACACTTGAGGACTAAAATCCTAGGACTTTTGAGAAATGGATTTCAGGGACTGGAAAAATAAAAATAGTATTATTTGAAAACATTTTTGGTTTAAGTATAAGACTTTAGGAATGAAAAGGTTAATTAAGAATTGTTTTCTTTGGATTAGTTTGGAAGAATGAGTCTTGATTTGTGATGATCTGAATAATCTTCTAAGTGACGACCGAATGTTTGCCTAGGCGAACACTATGGAGTACTTAGTAAATTATTCTCTTTATCATTGTACATTCGAAACAAGTTCAAACCCCGAACAAAACAAAAACGAGTTGGTGATAAATGTTTTGTTCAAAAATGTAAAGTATTGCTTCAGAAAAAATGAGATTTTGAAATAAAAGAGATATTTTTAAGTTAACTAGTTCGAGTGGCTCGAAAATAACTTTAAATCGGGGAAATGATGTAGTCGGATGGTAAGCACTTCTCCTGAGTATTACCCTTCTTAGTAAGGGAGTGTACGATAAAGTTTGGTAGTACCCAATTCCTTAGTATCATTTTGGAGTTACTTGAGCTATCTATTAATAATTAAATTAGAAAAGTTAGAAAAAATATCCTTGCCTCTATCTACATTTTTAATTCTCGAGATAGAGCCGAGTTTCCATATCTCGAAACTTGGTGTCAAATATATGATGAAATACCTTTCATATACTTAATTAATTATGACTCATTTATCTAAATTAACTCTCTTATACTTATCACTTTTTCAATATTTTGACTTCTCTATCCCTTGCCTAGAATCGAAGTCAAGTAATTTAATGACCTGTCTTTTGGGACTCTTTGGCAGACACACGCGTCGACTCAAACCATATAAAGAGGCAAATTGTTATTGGGCTAAATAAGAAAAAGAGAAAGAAATAAAACAAATACGGAATCTCGCAGTGGAATGACAAAATATAATAATCAAATAACAGTTAATGAAGCTGTTTACAAATAAATTTTATTATATTAATACAATATAGAATTAGAGTTATAGACAACAAGAATAAATAAATAAATGCAGCAGAACAACATGATGCAGCGAAATAGATATAATAAATAGTAATAGTACAAATCTTCGTCTTCGTCCTCCAAAAATAAGGTCTTCAACCCTTAAATACTTAGGCTGACCCGAGCGAATTTGAAAAGAAACAAAACTCAAGTCAGAACTAAAAGATCTTATGTAAGTTAAATCAACGGTAAATATGAGTGTGACGAAATCAGAGATGTTTACGGGGTATGACATCTCTTATCCAGTGTCTAACGTGATTGCAATGACTTAAGAGATGTTCGGGATTCCCATCTCCTAAGGATGCATTAAACTATCTACTATGTAGTACAATACGCTATTATAATATTGACTACAGTAAAGTAAAGCATTAAAATAGCTTTAAAGCATTACCCATATCCCTCTTAACACATTTTTATATATTCCCCATGGCTAGATGACGACTCAGACATTTCATCGAAATTTTAAATACCTAATTCAACCGATTAACCTAAAGGCTAGCTAGTTTAAGTTTCAATAAAAAAATATGAAGTACATTTAACCGATGTTTTTTTCATTTGTGAAGCATGCACAACATAGCAGATAGGACATACTAGGAGGTGCACTCAATGAAATTACTATACGCACCGTGTAAGAAGAGTTTGAAGATATAAATACCCAATTCTTTTTCTTTGATTTTTAAAGATGATTCTTGGGGGAAAAATCAAAAGTAAATAAATTGAATGAGTTGGAAAAAAAAATGTAGGGCTGGCAATACAAATTAGAGAGCAATTTTGTAGTAGTTATTTGAATATGGCAGAGCTTCGCATTTCAAATTGGACCAAAGTTAGCAATGGTCCTCAAAGTGATTTCCAATTTTTTTGTAAAACTAAGCAGAAATAGTATCGGCATAAATAAATTAGTTAGTTTGTAAGAATTCCTACCCAACATTGGCTTGCCAGAAACATCGACCCTTGTTAAGGAGGAGGAGTCCGACACAGCTGATGCATTATTCGATGGATTTGTAGCATCAAAATCATTGGGAGTCAGATGAACGATGGTAGACATGATATTCTTCTCTGCTGACTGTGATCTCGATCCATCTTGATCAGTAGGAGATGCGCTAGGTTATGCTGCAGCTGATATGTTGTTGCCAGAAAGACGTAAAGCAGGTCGTTTTGTGGAATGACGTTGATGATTAGCTCGAGTAGACATATCTGTTAAATGCAATTAATATAACATAAAGAAATACATATATGATTTGAAGAATTAAATATACATCAAAGCAATTAAAAGAACATGAACTAAAGACTAAGCATTTGAAGATAACTAGATATAAAAGAGTGATTTGAAGTAACAAAACGAGTACATTAATGAAAGCATGATACTAGTCAAATATGCGTGCTACAAATCAACATTACCATCATAAATTCCATTATTTACACTATCATATTCATCTTCGATTCGTCATCATCAACTTCAACATCTTCATCCACTTCGATAACATTTTCATCAACTTCGATATTATAATCAACTTCGACATCATCATCATTCTCTACTCCATCAAATACTTCATTATGAAGTGGTCCTATGTCGTCAATGTCTTCAGTGATTTGCAGTAGTCCGTTATGGTCCAAATCCTTCTGATATGGTTGATCTTCGCTTATGATTATGTTCGAATTGAATGGCCATCTTGCCATTGATTTAATGACAGCCCACCAATCCGCTTTATTGTTGTTCATAATAGGATAAGGTACATAATAAACCTGAGTCGCTTACAATGCCAACACAAATGGATCATAACCTTGGTATCGTCTTTTGTGATTTATTTAAACAAGTGGATAGTCTTTATAAGCACGATGTATTCCTACATCTTTTCTATTGTCAAACCACTCACAGTTGAACAAAAAAGTATTAAGCTCTGATGTCATCGAGTAAGCAAGTTCAATTATTTCTTGTAATATGCCATAATAATCTTCTAGATCATCATCCATGTTGCCTCCTTTAACACATTCACCACTATTGTAAGTTGTTTTATTTGCTCCAAATTCTATTGTGTGAAATTTATAGCCATTTATGTACATAATTGGAAATTTTCTATACTTCGTCATAGGACCAAATGTAAATTTTGCATAACAAACATCAATGATTCAATTATCACCAACCTATTAAAATAAATTCAAGTTATAATATTATATAGATTTACGATAAAAAATGCAATTAATACATAATAAATCATGCTTACATATTATTTTAAACCATTTCCCAGATCCTTTACTGGGCTCAACATTAGGATTTTCTACTTCAAATTAACGGTTGGAGAATTAAAATTAGCAATAAAATTTATAATATAAAACATAAATTATATTAATTGATTGAAGTAGTGTTACATACCAAATAAGATTTGATAGTTCTTCACAATTGAGAAGCATGACTGATTTAGCTAAAGTAAAATCTTTAATTATCCAAAAACCTCCATCTTTCCATTTACCAAATGGACGTCTCCGCTTTTGTAAGATGGATAAAGATATGTCGGGTGAATCATCTGTGTGATCCTCATTACGCTGGCCACTACTAGAATTCAACCTGATATGGTCTTCAAAATAGTAACTGAAAAACGTGGATGCTTCTTCAGTAATGCATACTTGGCAAATTGAACCTTCAACGAATGCTTTTTGCTTCACCTTTCTTTTAAGGTGACCAAGATAACTTAATATGAATACATGAAATATTGAATATAACATTCCTATGTTGATATGTTGAAAATATGAAATAAAGTCCACCATAGCTATATATACCTCTCAAAATGATACATCCATCCATATTGTATTGGTCCTCGCATTAAAGCTTCAGTCGGTAGATGTATAGGTAGATGTTTCATACTATTAAAAAATCCAGGCGCAAATATTTTTTCTAATTTACACAGTAACTTCGATACATCTTTCTCTAGTTTCTGTAAATGAGCTTTAATAAAAGTAGTCGAACATAAATCTTTGTACATCAAACTATGCTCGATTATGGGCATCCAAACCTTTATGGTAACTGCTCTTTAAAAACTATCGGAAATAGAGTCTCGAGTAATGCATGACAATCGTGACTCTTCATTCCCGATAGTTGAAGATCCTTAATATCAACAAATCGTTTCATATTAGAAGCAATTACATATGGTAACTTCAAACTTTCTACCCACTCCAATACTTTTTTATGATGAATATTTTCTAACTCATAACAAGCTAAACGTTTGAAATTTGGACGTTCATTATCAATTTTTAGTTCGAGATGATTACAATAGAATGCAATATCCTTTCTTGACTTCAAATCATCTTTTATTTTTCCTTTGATATTCATAATTGTGTTAAAGAAGTTCTCAAACACATTTTACTCATCATGCATTATGTCCAGATTGTGTTGAAGTTTCAGATTCTTCTAATATGGTAACTCCCAAAATATACTTTTTTTTTGACCAATTATGAATTTATCCTTTACCAAGGATTTTTGACTCCTTTTCTATCTCCTATATTTTAGGATAATCATACACGAACTCATATACTTGTTAACTACTTAGAATGTCAGGTGGCTCTAAAGTAATAGTCCTATTTTCCCTAAAGTTTTTCGTATCAAATCTAAAACGACCGTTTGGATGTAGAAAATGATGATGACGACCCCACCAACACTGTTTGCCAGCATATTTTAACCGAAATGATTCTGTCAAATCCATACAGATAGGACAAGCGAACTTGCCTATGACGACCCGGAATTTTTGAGAGTTTAAAATCGGAATATTTAATTGATTTTAATATTTAAGAGTAAATTTTAACTTGAAATCAAATATAACTAATTATTGATAAGTAAAGTATTGAATTAAATAATTGGAAGTTGAGCTAAATGTTGAATCGGAAGTTTTAAGCATGTTAAAAATAATTTGAAAACTTGTAAAGTTTATACTGATAACACTGAAGATAGTAAAAGCGTTAAATTTGGATTTGGAAGTGTTTGGTTCAGTTTTGAATATATATCGTTTATATTGAATTTAAAAATTGCCTTCCAAGGCACAGTCTCGGAATTCGACGAAACTAGTTCCATTGGGTCTGTAATATTGTATTATTATCGGATTTCAAATTTCGTAGTAGTTGGAGTAGTTGTGTGAGCATACGATATATAAACGCGTTGAACTTTGTTTGAAAACAAATTTAAATTTAAATAAAATATATTTCTTTTCTTAAACCGACAATACGTACAACCCGCCTCCAATTCGTTCCTTCGTACTCCCTTTCTCTTCTCTTCCCATCTTCTCAAATTATACGGTTGGGTCAAAAGAAAAAAAATGGCAGGTGATTAAAAAGTTGTGAATCCATGTCTCCCTTCCTCAGATTAAAACTGCGTACCTCCTTTCCTTTTTAGCTTTCAATTGAAATCGAAACCCTGGCTCCTCCTCCTCCTCAAATTCGTTCAGGAAACCGATACCCCTCCTCAAAACTACAAATCCCCCTTTTCAAAAATTGAACGACATCTCCCCTTTCCTCCACTTTTTAGTTCGATACCCAAGAGGAATACTCGTGATTCCCACTGCCGTTCAAATCGCGACGAGTTATAGCGAGTTTCGGGAGGTCGCGTGGGGCCGCGAGGGAAGTCTGTTGGTGATCTCGAGTCGCACGAGGCCTGGGATGACGCGATGAACATCGCGGCTGCTTTTGAGGGGTTCGGCCTTGTGGTGGTGGATGACTCACAACGTCGATTTCGCGGCGGCTTTGGATTGTCGGGCGAAGGAATGAAGTCGTGGAAGAACATGCTAGGTTTTTAGTACTGGTATTATATTATTTTCTCTCCTTAGGTTTTAGTAAACAGTTTTTTTTAAATATATATATACTGATAAAATATATTACAGTAGGTATACAACTATTCTTGTTTTTAAGTTAGAAAGAAGTTTTATTTTTGTAATTTACAGGAAAAAAAGAAGAGAAAAGAATATAAATAGTCAGAATATATATACAGTAAATTTTTAGGGTTTAAGTTATATAAAATTAAAATATGTATATCTGTATATAGTTTTAATTAACTTGTTTAATTTAAATTAAATTTTTTATTTAAATCTATATTGCTTGTTTTTATAAATATATACATAGGGATTTAAAAGAAAATAAATATACATATACGTTTTAAATTTACTAGCTTATTTTAAATTATGTATATATGGTGACTAATTTGTTTGATAAGCATATTTCATTATTTTAAATGGTAAACAATATTTTATTTGAACGGGAAGTCATTTTTTAAAATTAAACTTTTAGTTAAATGAAATTATATCAAGGAAAAGTTGTTCAAAATAAAATCACTGGGAAATTACACTTATCAAATGAAATTGATTTATTCGATTTGTTTCGAATATTAATGAAATTTTGAAATTTGTTATGAAAGGTTTAAAAATCATGGGAAATCAAGTCAGAATTGGATCGGGATTAGCAAAACAAAAATCAAAGGTGAGTTAATCTCACTTAGTTAAATTTAAATTTAAATGATTAAATTTAAATAATTGTTTGAATGGTTGAATTGATTGATGTGCTATAATATGGTATATTTTGGGATTCGTATTTATGTTGTGCTAATTTCTATGGATGCAGGTAAACAGGTTGGAGGGATCCAACAGGATTCCTCAACTTTTATTTAAAGTATTTAATATTATCTGCTGTGATTATTTGATATTCTATGATGAATCATATTGGAATATTGAATGTTGTTGTTTGATTGAATACGTTTGAGTATGAGATTCCAAAAATATATAAATTGGATTTTGGAAGTAAGTAAAAGAAGTAAATTTGTAAGCAAAAATATAGGAAATTGAATGAATTAAGAATGAATCGAAAAGTATGAAAATGATATTAAGATACTAATAAATAAAATAATTCCGAATATGGAAAAAGAGATTTTATAAATAGAAATTAATGAATTGTAACTTTAAATGATATCAATTAAAGGAATAAAGAATTATTTCAAATTTCAATGTTTAAATTTACTTAAAAGGATTAAGAAGTAAATTGAGGAATGTAAAATTGGAATTTTCAGTTAAAAGTATTTTAAATCATAAGTAAGGAATGAAATCTGAAATTAAAGGATTTTGGAATAAATGAAGTAAATTGGAAATCAATTTGGAAATTAATTTAAGTGTTTGAAATTTGATATTTGGAAGAATAAATTCAAGGTGAGAATTTATTTAGTGGAAATGAGAAAATTTGTTTAAAGATAAATAGTGATTTATTTCTAAAGGATGTGAAGAGAAGTATATTTCCCTTGATAGCCAAGTACGCTTTCAAAGTAAATTTTAAAATATAAGACAAAAGTTTAATGTTGTTTGAAAAAGCATATTTTAGAAAATTTATTGTTTCTAAATGTTTAAAATTCTAAAGTAAATATTTTTCAAATCTATTATTGTGATAATTATTTAAAGGTGACTTAGTATTTTGTTTTAAAAAGTGAAAGCCTAGTTTTATCTTTTATAAAGTAACCTTATTTTCAAATATTTATATAGTATGTATTTTTAATAAATTATTGAAGTAGTTTTAAAATAAATTTTTTTAAAGTATATTTCTAAGTAAAGCGTTTTAAATTATTATTTTTTTAAAAAAATCTATAGTTTTGTGCTTGGTGATTTCAGTGGAAATAGAAATAATTGGGAAATTTATTCTATAAAGGAATATAGTTTGAAAACTATTTTCAAAAGGATTTGAAAAGTGGAAATTTATCTTGTGAAGATATTTTTGGGATTAATAAATAATTTGGGAAATTATTTATTGGTTGATGGTTGTTTGTGAATATTAATTGATAGTTAAATCACCGACTATCAATATTGGACAAATATGTTGATTGTTTCGAAGAGACCGGGATCAAGATTTATTTCTCGAAAACCACTTCGATCCGGTTAGTACGTTTCGTGAAACGTGTTCGGAATCGAAGACGGAGCAGTGAAGTGCAAGGGCTAGTCGCTACTAATCCTGGGGATATTTCCAAAATGGATGTAGTAGGAATAGTGCATGCTGTTCCGTTCGATCCCGGGACGGACTTGTATGGATGAATGCTTGCGAAAAGTCGTCAGGTGGACGATGGGCATTCTAAGGGATATGTTCTATAAAGGTAACGCTTAGCCTCAAGCCTCATCAAATGGGAATAACTTAAAATCATGGGTTATGCAGCAAGGCTAGGTGGGTAGCACCCAAGCAGGTTGAGGTCATCCCTATCTAGATGTCCCTTTTTATTTCGGCTTAGTGGGCGGTTGCTGATCCCAACCGCGGGGTGATCTCACTCGGGATTATCCAGTAAGGGCTAGTCCCGGTCTTGTGTTGCAGCGGAGCGGGCGTACTCCTCGGTATGGTGATCTAAGCCCTGTACTGTGACAGGTGGTACCCCAATGCCTAGTCATTAGTTGGAATCCATTCTCCCTACGAGCCTTGTACGAGTTTTGTTTGTATTACCCACTCTGTGGCTAGTGGCTGGAATTTAATGAATGTAACAATTTCGGCTATTTTATAAGTATTTGTATATAGACCCTATTATAATATCAGAGGATTTCTATAAAAATGTTTTAGCTATCGTAAGGTAAAAACCCGGCATGTTTATTTGTGGCGTGGTCTTACGAGATGCTTTTGTTTTCAAAGCAATTTTGAAACTTTAATAAATCAATTAGTTGTGATTTTCTCACGCTGGTATTCCAGACTGACTCGGGTGTTATTTAACTGTAATGCTCGGGTCGGACCGAGTATTATAGGATACATGATATGATGCTGTGGAGCTTAGGAGACGAGCTGGATGACGATACGTACTCCCGTACTTGTTTATATACATATATTCCGCTGTGTTGAGTTGTTGTGTATCCATTTGTATTATATTGATGTCGAGCTGTGATTGATGTACTCTGATGATGTAATATGTAAACAAATATATTTAATTTGAGTAAAGATCATTTATTATCTATTAAATTTTATTCCGCTGCGTTGGTTAGATTCTGTTGTTGTTTTCAATTTTCTTCTCCTACTTCATCTTCTTCAACCCAGATGGTTCGTAATTCTGTGCAACTTGAGTTGATTGTTGTAGAATAGTGTTAACTCAAGGGGTACGGATTTGCGGGTCGTTACACTTGGTATCAGAGCTTAGGTTGGTGATAACCTTGGCTCTGGTGGGAATTACTCATAGAATAGAGTCTGTAGTACTCTAAAATGAGTTTGAGAGTATTAATAGATATGAGCGCGTATTTGTTAGTGAATATAATTTTTTTATATTGCGTTGATTTATCAGTTGAGTGTTTATGGGTTCTGGTCGATATATGGGAAGCCATGTCATCGATAGGGATTTCTAAACTCTTAAACAAGATAAATCGACACAATATTGTTTCAAACGGGGTAAATGAAATAATTTTACCCAAAATTATTTTATAAGTAAGGAAAATAATTTTCGTAAATTATTATATTTATATATGGATGTTTGGTTGTTAGAAAGTGATAATATTAAATTATTATTATTGTATTATATTTGAATAAGAAATTAAAATAATAACAAGAGATTTATGAATAAATTAATAAATGAAATTTGTGAATGTGATTCATAATCGAATATGGAATTGGACTCATAATTAAAAAACTAAGAAACAAATTCATAAACAAATGAGATTTGTATATATAAACTAAATGTGAATTATAGTGTGATTAGTTATTAAAGTAAGATAAAATTCCAAAGAAAAGTTTGAATATAAACTTAAAGAGATTGGAATTTGAAAATTTGGGAATTTAAGTTCCTTTGAATATGGAAATGATTTCCAAAGGTTGGGAAAAATAATATATATGTGCGAAATATTTTTGAATTGGATTTGAAATCTAGAGAGATTTGGAATTTAAAAATATTGGAAGGGTTTTAAAAGAGATAAAAGCATTGAACTCTTCCAGTCACTGAAAAATAATTTCGGTGATGACTGCAGCATCATCGATGTTTATTTTCGAGTTTCCAAGAGAGAAATTGCTACCAAATTATTTTAAATAGGAATTTTTTACGAACTGGATTTGGTTTTGAAATTCAAAGGGATAATTGAATGTGCAAAAGGATTTTAGATATA
This sequence comes from Allium cepa, assembly GCA_030765085.1. NCBI lineage: Eukaryota > Viridiplantae > Streptophyta > Magnoliopsida > Asparagales > Amaryllidaceae > Allium > Allium cepa. Next base: position 769,103,129 of record CM060937.1, on the reverse strand, counting down.
GTTGAATTCTAAGGTGATATTGAAATTTTGGAAAATTGTTTAACTCTGGAATTTTGGTTTAAAATGTTTATGGAATAATAAAAATATATAGGCTAAATAAAAGGTATAATTTCGAGTTAAAAAGTAAAAAGTGAATGTGATTGATCGTGAATAGATGAAACATGAATATAAATAAATGTGACTTATAAAAAGTTAGATGTGGAATAAATAAGCCAAAATGAAATTGTCTTGTATTTTGGGAAATGAATAAAATCCAAAAGTTAAACTATAAAATAGATTGAACATCAGTAAAATAGTTAACGTGATTTTTGAGATAAAAATCAAATAATGGGTATAAAATTTGAATAAACTAATTGGTAATAAATTAGTTAATGGAATATGAAAAGGAAAATGGAACTCGAATTGGTTAACAAAAATTTGAGTTGTGAATAAATTATAAAATTTGAAAGTGAAGCTTGAGTTATTAATGGAAATTCAACTTGAAATTGTAAGTGAATTAAATTTGAATTGAAGTTGAATGGAATTGAATTTACATAAAAATGATTTGTATTGCAAATAAAAATCCAAGTAGATATAAATTTAAAACTTCCCTTGTTATTGAAAGAAATAAATTCTATGAATTGATAGAAGTGAAATAAAACTGATTTTGAAATCAATTGAATTGAATATAAGCTTGATTGGATTAAAAATAAACTGAACGTAAGAAATTGAATTGTAAACCATTGGGATTGAATGAAATGGCATCAAAATTGATTGGTAATTGAAATCAATTAAAGATTTAAATTGGAAAGTGCTTATATAATATATATATATATATATATATATATATATATATTTATATATAACTTGAGTTTTAAAGTTGAATAACTTGACGAAAAAATAAAATGACTTAAGTAATATTAGAATAAAAGCTTGACTTAGGTAATTTGAGATATGGTGGTGTCGAGTTTTATGAAATGATTTGAAATAAAACATGTTTGGTAAATGAAATTAGCAATTGAGTTAATTAACTTAAGTTATATTAATGAGAACTTGACTTCGAATAAAAATGGGAGTTAGATTGCTTTTGGAAATCAATTCAATTTAAATGAGTTTGCTTGGACTTAAAATGAATTTAAGTTAAGTAAGAGAGTTGTGAAATCGTTTGAAATTGAATAGGATGGTTTGAATATTGTTTGGAAGCATTATAAATAAGTGTCGAAATATTTCATTGTGCTTATGGAAGTATATAATATGCACTGTTTATAGAATCCATGTTTTAGTTATTGATAATAAAGTGAAATGTTAATAAACTTTGTATATTTGACACTGGCATGTTTAAATCGAGTAAGTACAGGTTCTTGGGGGCCGTTTGACTGGTTTTGATTACGCTAATTGCTTAAATAAATAAGTTGCTTGCTTAAAATGATAAATAAGGTATGCCTACGCAATACAAATAGGAAATATGAATTGTTTTTCTGTTTTCCGACCGTGTGGGTCGATGTATATATATTTATATCTCTTGACAAATTGCAACAGCTCCTCCGTACAAAGGAGACTCTGCCAAAAAATTTCGAAAATTTTGGGAGTTAGAATTTTTTTGAATCTTTCGGAAATTTTCACTAACGACAAATGAATTAAAATTTGTAAGCTAATAGATATGAAACTAAATATTGAAATTCAATATTCGTGGTTTAGATATGAATAAAATTCAATTAGAATTGAAAATGAATTTGGATAAAAGATGAGAATAAAAGTATTAAGGTTTGAAATTAATTCGCAAATTGAAGCAAATTGAAACATATATAGAATTGGAATTCAACTTGAATATAAACTTCAGTAGTGAAGTTAAAATTAATGTAAGAAGTGTATGAAATAATTATATTAAACTTAAGAAATGAATGGTGAGATTCTTAAGTAAATTGGTATTGAGAAAAATTATTCCAACTGAATAATTGAATGAAAATTAAACTGAAGGTTGTGAAATGGGGATGGTTATGGATAAGTGAATAGAAAACAAAATGAATGTGAATACGTAGGGTGTACGTATATTATTTTGTTCGCATAGCAATGATCCAAAATTCGAGTGTAGAATTTCGAGATAGTTATATCTATCCGAGTTAGGATTTTTCACCCGATTTTTGACGGCGAACCTGGATATGGAGTTTTGATTGATTCTGGAAATTCTCTATCATAGTTGGTGACTATGCAAGGAGAATGACGGTTTCTGATCAAGAAACCAGATTTGAGTCCGCACTAGAAGGCGGGTGGACGATACTAGTTCGGAAGTGAAACTGTGTGATCGAGTAAGCGACCGGATTTGATATCCCGTACGAATGGTATATGTACATCGTACGGGCTTAAGTAAAGCAAATATTGAAAATTTAAAAAAAATGTATAAAATGGTTTTGAAACTGTAATTGGATATTATTTCTAAATAGGATTCACAGGTGTTATGAAGGAAAAGAAAAATTGGCTTTGATTTCTGAAGATAAATTTGAATTGCTCGACAAAAAGGTATGTGTTTAAATTTCTGTGAAATTTGATTGGGTTTTTGGATCTCGCCACTTGGCGTTTTGTTTTCTTTTGGATTTGGGAGCCCGGTGAGGCATTTGGTAGTTGTACCGAGCTAGCCGTGCGAAGGAGACGCTGGCGAAATTTTTTGAAATTTTAGAGAGTTAGAAAAAATTTGAGAAAATTCTAATAATTTTAAATTTGATTCAGAATTGAAATTTGAATGATCGAGCAAATAATATTGGTTGGAACTAAAGAAAGAAGTTTGGAAATTTGTAAGAATGGTAATGGGTCTTGTATAAAAGATTAGTTGGTTAGATGTTGAACTGATTGGTTTTGGGAAAAGTAAACGGGTATTGGACCATTCTTCCTAACTAGTAATTTCGGGGACGAAATTCTTTTGAGGGGGGAGGAATGTGACGCCCGGAATTTTTAAGAGTTTAAAATCGGGATATTTAATTGATTTTAATATTTAAGAGTAAATTTTTAACTTGAATTCAAATATCACTAATTATTGATAATTAAAGTATTGAATTAAATAATTGGAAGTTGAGCTGAATGTTGAATCTGAAGTTTAAGCATGTTAAAAATAATTTGAAAACTTGTAAAGTTTATACAGATAATACTGAAGATAGTAAAAGCGTTAAATTTGGATTTGGAACTGTTTGGTTCAGTTTTGAATATATATCGTTTATATTGAATTTAAAAATTGCCTTACGAGGCACAGTCTCGGATTCGACGAAACCAGTTCCATTGGGTCCGTAATATTGTATTATTATCGGATTTCAAATTTCATAGTAATTGGAGTATTTGTGTGAGCATACGATATATAAACGTGTTGAACTTTGTTTGAAAACAAATTTAAATTTAAATAAAATATATTTGTTTTCTTAAACCGACAATACGTACAACCCGCCTCCAATTTGTTCCTTCGTACTCCCTTTCTCTTCTCTTCCCATCTTCTCAAATCATACTGTTGGGTCAAAAGAAAAAAAAGGGCAGGTGATTAAAAAGTTGCGAATCCATGTCTCCCTTCCTCAAATTAAAACTGCGTACCTCCTTTCCTTTTTTGCTTTCAATTGAAATCGAAACCCTGGCTCCTCCTCCTCAAATTCGTTCAGGAAACCGATACCCCTCCTCAAAACTACAAATCCTCCTTTTAAAAAATCAAACGGCATCTCCCCTTTCCTCCACCTTTTAGTTCGATACCCAAGAGGAATACTAGTGATTCCCACTGCCGTTCAAATCGCGACGAGTTATAGCATGTTTTGGGAGGTCGCGTGGGGCCGTGAAGGAAGTCTGGTGGTGATCTCGAGTCGCACGAGGCCTGGGATGACGCGATGAACCTCGCGACTGTTTTTGAGGGGTTCGGCCTTGTGGTGGTGGATGACTCGCAGTGTCGATTTCGCTGCAGCTTTGGATTGTCGGGCGAAGGAATGAAGTCGTGGAAGAGCAAGCTAGGTTTTTAGCACGGTATTATATTATTTTCTCTCCTTAGGTTTTAGTAAACAGTTTTTTTTAAATATATATATACTGATAAAATATATTACAGTAGGTATACAACTATTCTTGTTTTTAAGTTAGAAAGAAGTTTTACTTTTGTAATTTATAGGAAAAAAAGAAGAGGAAAGAAAATATAATTAGTCAGAATATATATACAGTAAATTTTTAGGGTTTAAATTATATAAAATTAAAATTTTAGACCTATAATTAAAATATGTATATCTGTATATAGTTTTAATTAACTTGTTTAATTTAAATTAAATTTTTTATTTAAATCTATATTGCTTGTTTTTATAAATATATACATAGGGATTTAAAAGAAAATAAATATACATATACGTTTTAAATTTACTAGCTTATTTTAAATTGTGTATATATGGTGACTAATTTGTTTGATAAGCATATTTCATTATTTTAAATGGTAAAAAATATTTTATTTGAAGGGGAAATCATTTGTTAAAATTAAACTTTTAGTTAAATGAAATTATATCAAGGAAAAATTGTTCAAAATAAAATCACTGGGAAATTACACTTATCAAATGAAATTGATTTATTCGATTTGTTTCGAATATTAATGAAATTTTAAAATTTGTTATGAAAGGTTTAAAAATCATGGGAAATCAAGTCAGGATTGGATCAGGATTAGCAAAACAAAAATCAAAGGTGAGTTAATCTTACTCAGTTAAATTTAAATTTAAATGATTAAATTTAAATAATTGTTTGAATGGTTGAATTGATTGATGTGCTATAGTAAGGTATATTTTGGGATTGGTATTTATGCTGTGCTAATGTTTGTGGATGTAGGGAAACAGGTTGGAGGGATCCAACAGGATTCCTCAACATTTACTTAAAGTATTTAATATTATCTGCTGTGATTATTTGATATTCTATGATGAATCATATTGGAATATTGAATGCTATGGTTTGATTGAATACATTTGAGTATGAGATTCCAAAAATATATAAATTAAATTTTGGAAGTAAGTTAAAGAAGTAAATTTGTAAGCAAAATAATTATGGTAAATTGAATGAATTAAGAATGAATTAAAAAGAATGAAAGTGATATTAAGATACTAATAAATAAAATAATTCCGAATATGGAAAAAGATATTTTATAAATAAAAATTAATGAATTGTAACTTTGAATGATATCGATTAAAGGAATAAAGAATTATTTTAAATTTCAAAGTTTAAATTTATTTAAAAGGATTAAGAAGTAAATTGAGGAATGTAAAATTGGAATTTTCAGTTAAAAGTATTGTAAATCATAAGTAAGGAATGAAATATGAAATTAAAGGATTTTGGAATAAATGAAGTAAATTGGAAATCAATTTGGAAATTGATTTAAGCGTTTGAAATTTGATATTTGGAAGAATAAATTCAAGGTGAGAATTTATTTAGAGGAAACGAGAAATTTTTTTTAAAGATAAATAGTGATTTATTTTTAAAGGATGTGAAGAGAAGTATATTTCCCCGGATAGCCAAGTACGGTTTCAAAGTAAATTTTAAAATATAAGATAAAAGTTTAATGTTGTTTTAAAAAGCATATTTTAGAAAAGTTATTGTTTCTGAATGTTTAAAATTCTAAAGTAATTATTTTTCAAATCTATTATTGTAATAATTATTTAAAGGTGACTTAGTATTTTGTTTTAAAAAGCGAAAGCCTAGTTTTATCTTTTATAAAGTAACCTTATTTTCAAATATTTATATAGTATGTATTTTTAATAAATTATTGAAGTAGTTTTAAAATAAATGTTTTTAAAGTATATTTCTAAGTAAAGCATTTTAAATTATTTTAAAAAAAAAATCTATAGTTTTGTGCTTGGTGATTTCAGTGGAAATAGAAATAATTGGGAAATTTATTCTATAAAGGAATATAGTTTGAAAACTGTTTTCAAAAGGATTTGAAAAGTGGAAATTTATCTTGTGAAGATATTTTTGGGATTAATAAATAATTTGGGAAATTATTTGTTGGTTGATGGTTGTTTTGAATATTAATTGATAGTTAAATCACCGACTATAAATATTGGACAAATACGTCGATCGTTTCGAAGAGACCGGGATCGAGATTTATTTCTCGAAAACCACTTCATCCGGTTTGTACGTTTCGCGAAACATGTTCGGAATCGAAGATGGAGCAGTGAAGTGCAAGGGCTAATCACTACTAATCCTGAGGATATTTCCAAAATAGATGTCGTAGGAATAGTGCCTTTGGTTCTGTTCGAACCCGGGACGGACTTGTATGGATGAATGCTTGCGAAACATCGTCAGGTGGACGATGGGCATTCTAAGGGATATGTTCTATAAAGGTAACGCTTAGCCTCAAGCCCCATCAAATGGGAATGACTTAAAATCACGGGTTATGCAGCAAGGCTAGGCGGGTAGCACCCAAGCAGAGTGAGGTCATCCCTGTCTAGATGTCCCTTTTTATTTCGGCTTAGTGGGCGGTTGCTGATCCCAACCGCGGGGTGATCTCACTCAGGATTATCCAGTAAGGGGTAGTCCCGGTCTTTTGTTGCAGGGGAGCGGGCGTACTCTTCGATACGGTGATCTAGGCCCCGTACTGTGACAGGTGGTACCCCAGTGCTTAGTCATTAGTTGGAATCCATTCTCCCTACAAGCCTTGTACGAGTTTAGTTTGTATTACCCACTCTGTGGCTAGTAGCTGGAATTTAATGAATGTAACAATTTCGGCTATTTTATAAGTATTTGTATATAGACCCTATTATAATATCAGAGAATTTCTATAAAAATGTTTTAGCTATCGTAAGGTAAAAACCCGACATGTTTATTTGTGGCGTGGTCATACGAGATGCTTTTGTTTTCAAAGGAATTTTGAAACTTTAATAAATCAATTGGGTGTGATTTTCTCACGCTGGTATTCCAGACTGACTCGGGTGTTATTTAACTGTAATGCTTGGGTCAGACCGAGTATTATAGGATATATGATATGATGCCGTGGAGCTCAGGAGACGAGCTGGATGACGATACGTACTCCCGTACTTGTTTATATACATATATTCCGCTGTGTTGAGTTGTTGTGTATCCATTTGTATGATATTGATGCTGAGCTATGATTGATGTGCTCTGATGATGTAATATGTAAACAGATATATTTAATTTGAGTAAAGATCATTTATTATCTATTATATTTTATTCCGCTGCGATGGTTAGATTCTATTGTTGTTTTCTATTTTCTTCTTCTACCTCATCTTCTTCAACCCAGATGGTTCATAATTCTGTGCAACTTGAGTTGATTGTTGTAGAATAGTGTTAACTCAAGGGGTACGGATTTGAGGGTCGTTGCACTGCTAGTACTCTAGCCAGAAAGCATCCGATATTCTGGAAAATCACTTATTGTCCACAAAAAAGAAACAACGTTATGAAAGTTTTTTTCTTGACACATCATTAGCAACAACGCCATTTGTCCATAGTATTTTTCAAATCATTAACTAAATGTTGCAGATATACATTGATTCCATTTCTAGGATTCTTTGGTCCTGGAACAATCACTATTAAAAACATGTCTGAAATCTTCAAACACATCCACGTAGGTAAATTGTACGGTGTTACAATACTTGGCCATGTTGAATAAGGTTCACTGAATGAAGTAAAAGGGGTGAAACCATCTGTACACAAACCAAGTCGGACATTACGCGATTCTTTAGCGAAATCAGGATAAACATTATCAGAATGTTTCCACACCTCGCCATCAGAAGGATGACATAAGACCCCTTCCTCTCGTTGCGTTCATTTTGCCATCGCATGTGTTTCGCAGTAGTACTAGACGCATATAACCTTTGTAATTTAGGTGTAAACGAAAAATAATGCATACGAGTGAAACATACACATTTTCCATTAGTTTTTGTAGACTTATGTCTTTTTTTATTGTAGAATTTACAACTCGTAAGGTTTTAGCCTCCTTCCATTATATCATGCATCCACCTGGGCATGTGTCAATTTTTTCATACAGCAAACCGAATGCAGATACTTCCTTTTTTAAGGAATACCAGTTAGCTGCCGACAGATTGTCAGGTGGAAGCATTTCCGAATATAGACTTAGAATCGCATTCACCATATTTTCCGATGCATTGTATTCCGATTTCATAGTGATTAACCTAGATGTAGCCGACAAATGTGTCATTGCATAACCTTTATAAAGTGGTCGTTTCGATGCTTCTAACAAATCAAAAGACTTTTTAGTTTCCAAGTCAAGTTCTTCTTCTATATTAGGTTCGTCAGTCCACATACTTGGACTAGCAGCATCATTAACCATTTCTGTCATTCTGTCTCCCACGCTATAGTCATCAAAATCAACATCGATGTTTTCGGTCGCTTCTTCAACTATGATTGTCGAACCATGCCCTATCCCCACTTCAGCATGATATCTCCATAGGTGATAATTCGGCATAAAACCATGATTATGCAAATGAAAAGTTATAGTTTCGTTATCTTGAAGTTTCATACGATGACATTTCTCACACGGACATTGAATTTCTTTCATCTTTGTTTTATTACAAGATGCCACTTTTAGAAATGCTTCCATGCCATTTCTAAAATGCAATGATATTTATCCTTTTTTCCATCCAGGCTTATACATCCAAGTTCAAATTTCATATAATCCATCTTTTACTGTACAATTTGGAATAAAAATTAAATTATATTTTGTATAATAAATTATTGTTAAAAATTAACAAATATATTACGAGCTTTTAAGAAAATTCCCTACACATTATTTTTTATTCAAAAAACCGATTACACGTATACCTTATTTAAAAAGACCAATTATGCTTTTATCTTTAATAAAGGCGTATATTATTCTTATTATTGTACATTATTATTTTTCTTTATCGTAATAATGCCTTATAGTATTATTTTTTTAGTTACACTATTCATTGTTATATTATCATAGCTATTGGACTATGACAAAAGATCAGTTGTTGTCTACTGAAAATGATTCAGCCTAATATATAATATACATTTTTGGATTGGTGAACGTTGGACATAATATGGTAATAAAAGACCTATGCATAATATGGTAATAAATTACATATGGATTTCTAAATAAATTTCAGCATAAATATTCTGAAAGTTAATATCAGACTATGACAATGCAAAAAAATTCATTTGGCTTGGTTAAGTCAACACATAATTGGATCTGAGCGGTGAAGCAAAATGTGATCGGTGAGGCGTGTAACATCCCGTATTTTTAAGCCATTGAATTTGAACATTTAATTCATTTTAAATGTTTAATCTGGATTTTTAATTGATTTTGAAATGAATGGATTCGGGTTCAATAAATGAATTAAGCTATAGTTTTTAATTATAGTAATTCCGGTTGAATTTGAATAATGGGAAAATAATAATTTAAATATTCAAAATTGGAAAAAAAGTAAATCTGGATATAAATAGTGAAAAAAATGGCTTTAAAAATTTATTTTTTGAGTTATTTGAGTGTAAATAGCGTGGTGGGAATTTTAGAAGAATTTTAAAGTCGATAAATTAACATTTGGAATTTTATATTAATTTAAAAATGAATTTAATATTATTAAAATGCAATTAATCAGATTTTGGGTCCGGAATGAGCCAGAATGATTTGTAATGTGATTATATGATTTATTATTAAAGTACTAAAATTTTAAAAGCGAAATTTTAAGCGTTTTCGTTAATTTTGAAATTTGCTCGATTTAACAGACGAGTTAAAATAGCCTTCCGGGGCGCAGTCTTGGAATTCGATGAAACCACTTACATTGGATCCGTAATAGTTAGTTATTATCGAATTTCAATTTTCGTAGTAATCGGAGTTGTTGTTTGACCGTGGTAGCTCGAAACGCATAGAAATCGATTTAACCGATTTAATTTTAAGTTGATCGTTTAATTCCGTAACTCGCACATACGATCAAATTAGCTTACGAAACCTGTTCCATTGTGTCCGGAACGTGGAAAAACCCTAGACACGCCTATCGGCACGTAAGATTCGGAGTTTGTTTTGAAAATTGCTTTAGAGATAAATTAGCATTTAAATATTATTATATTTATATAGATATAAGCACGTTTAGGGCTAAAGCCCTATCTTCTTTCAGCCGCCGCTTATTATTTTCCATGGCCGAAAATGACTGTCCTTCTTCCTCCAAATCTCCTAATCCACTCATTATTTGCCAAAAAGTTCAACTGGAAAAGTGGAGAGGCCGTCGAGTTCTTCAAGTTGTGCGGTGGAGATCGTGATTGGAAGAGTGCGGAGACCTGGGTGGGCTCGCGTGCGTCGGCCGATAGATGAGGTTGTTCACAACCTATGGACGACCGAGTCTGGCCATACTCTGGCCAGAGATAGAGCTCGCGACGCACTTCGTCGAAGTGGTTTCCGATCGTCGTCTCGTGGGTTGTGATGGGTGCGATTTCATGCCCTAGCAACGTCGATTATGGGTTCTTTGCCGGCCTGGGTGCGTGTTGAGGGAAGAAGGTGTATGTGAACGTGATTTCTTCTCTGGATTGAACGGCCCTGATTTATTGTGGTAAAATTTATAATTAAATAAAAGAAAATTTGTTTTAAATTCAATTCAAACTTTAAAATCGAATATCTAATGCATACTATATCAGATTTTAACGAAATTTACGGCGCCGGAATCGCAGAGATGCGTACTACGCAGTAGTGCAGTTCGGGAACCATTTCAGGCAAGTAGAAATTTGAGTTAAATCGAACGTCGTTCGGTTTAATTGAAATTTCGAACGCTCGCCGAAACTCAAGGTGAGTTAATCTCACTCACATCTGGAATGTTAGCTGATTCAATTAGCTGATTCAAGTAGTTAATATTTAGATAATTGTGTGATTGGTTGAAATGTTTATTTGTATCAGCCTGGATTGAAATGTCTGTGTTGTGCTAACATTTGTGGATGTCGGGAAAACAGGTTGGAGGGATCCAACTGGATTCCTCACACTATAGTAATTATCTTTATAATTGATGTTGTATCCTGTTATATATTGTGATTGATAACTCTGAATTAATTGTACTGTAATATTGCCGGATAAGAATATACACAGAATTTTAAACATAAAATAAAATAAATTGGATTTTTAAAGAAATAAAGGAATTGATAAATAAAGAATTTAAAGGAATAAATTTGGAATCTGGGTTGAGTGAAGAATGAAATTTGAGATCATAAATAAGTGGAACATTTAGTAGTTGATAAATGTGAAAGTATGGATTTCTGGTGATAATTTTGATAAGAAATTATAAATGGTTAAAGATAACAATGGGGTTATTTTGATAATAATGTTTCCTGGAAATTAAATATGAGTTCATTAAATAAATTTATAATAGTTTATTCAAAAAGAGATTTTTAAAACCTACACTTTGAAAGTAAATTTCCGGGAATGGAAATGTGGTTAAGCTTCATAAGAAGTTATTTAAACGTGGAAAATAAATTTATGATTATGAAATCATAAATCTGAATTGAATAAATCGACAGAAATTATAAGATAGATTTCTGGGATGTTAAGTGGAAATGAGTTTCCCTAGGAATACCTAGTTCGAGTTTTAAACAGATTTTATTAAAAGGAAGTCTAAAGTTCGAACTTGTTTTAAAGAGTGTTTTTGAAAATTATTATTTTAAAAGTAACTATTAATAAATTAGCAATAGTAAATTTGTATGAATATCTTAGTAATTATTTTTACAAATGGATTTATTTAAAGGCTAGTTTTGAATAAAGTTATTTGAATTATTATGAATTCTTTTTAAAACTCTTCTTTTAAATTTAGTTTAACTAAACTTTTATGTAAAAATCAAGTTTAGATCTTAATAAATAGTTTTACTTCACTTATTTTAAATTTATATTTTTGAGTAAGTAACTAGAAGTAAATTTAGGTATTTTAAAGTATATTTCTGTATTAATGTTTTAACTATTTTAAATTTAAATGTTTTTGAACTTGGTTATCTCCAATGGGATTATATGGTAAAGGGTTTACCTTGTAAAGGAAGAACTTTGGGAAATTGTTTTCAAATGAGCTTTGAAAATTTTGAAATATATATTTTAAAGATATTTGAGACAAATAAAAAATGTGGGAATTATTTATTGTGATGGATGTTTGTGAATGTTAAATGATAGTTAAATCACCGACTATCAATATTGGACAAATGCGTTGATCGTTTCGAAGAGACCGGGATCGAGATTTATTTCTCGAAAACCACTTCGATCCGGTTTTTACATTTTCGTGAAAACGATTTTGGATTCGAAGATGGAGCAGTGAAGTGCAAGGGCTAGTCGCTACTAATCCTGGGGATATTTTCGAAATGGATGTAGTTGGAATAGTGCCTTCGGTTCCGTTCGAACCTGGGACGGACTTGTATGGACGAATGCTTTCGGAACATCGTCAGGTGGGCGATGGGAATTGTAAGAGAAATGTTCTAAAGGTAACGCTTAACCTCAAGCCTCATCAAATGGGAATGACTAAAAATCAGGGGATATGCAACAAGGCTTCGTGGGTAGCCCCCACTGGAGAGTAAGGTCATCCCTGTCTAGATGTCCCTTTTTATTTCGGCTTAGTGGTGCAGTTGCTGATCCCAACCGTGGGGTGATCTTATTCGGAACTGTCCAGTAAGGGATGGGTCCGGTCTTGTGTTGCAGGGGATCGGGTGTGGTCCTGGGTACGGTGATCTAGGCCCTGTACTGTGAGAGGTGGTACCCCAGTGCCTAGTCATTGTTGGAAATCCATTCTCCCTACGAGCATTGTACGAGTTTTGTTTGTATTACCCACTTTTGTGGCTAGTAGCTGGAATTTAATCATGTAACAATTTCGCCTATTTTATAAGTATTTGTAAATAGACCCTATTATAATATCAGAGGATTTCTATAAAAAGTGTTTTAGCTATTGTAAGGTAAAAACCCGACATGTTTATTTGTGGCGTGGTCTTACGAGATGCTTTTGTTTTCAAAGGATTTTTGAAACTTTAATAATCAATTTGGGTGCATTATTATCAGCTGGTATTCCAAACTGACTCGGGTGTTATTTCATTATAATGCTCGGGTCAGACCGAGTATTATATGTACAGGACAGGATACTATGGAGCAGGAGAGGAGCTGGAGTCCGAGACGTATTATCTGTACCTATATATATATATATATATTCCGCTGCTATGTTTGTATGGCATGTCTGATTGGTAATTGTTGATGTATGAGACACTCCGATGATATGATGTATAAAACTGGTATAGTTTCATTTTGTTTAAAGTTATATATTTACTATTATATTTTATTCTGCTGCGACTGTGAGATTCTGATATTGTTTAGTTTCTTCTTCTTTCATCTCTTCTTCTTTAACCCTAATGGTTCGTAATTCTGTGCCACTTGAGTTAATAGAGGTAGAATAGTGTTGATTCAAGGGGTACGGATTTGCGGTCTGTTACACTTGGTATCAGAGCTTAGGTTGGCGACAACCTAGGCTTTGGTGGGGAAATTACTCATTAAACAGAGTCAATAGTACTCTATATTGAGTTGAGCGTATCAATAGATATGAGAGCGTACTTGTTAGTGAATATAAAATTGTTTTTATACTGTGTTGCCTTATCGGTTGGGTGTTTATGAATTCTGGTCGGTGCGGGAAGTACAACCGTATCGATAGGAGTTTCTAAACTCTTAAACAAGATAAACCGACATAGTATTGTTTTAAAGTGGGTAAATGAAATAATTTTACCCAAATTATATTTTGATATAAAAGAAATAATTTTCTGAAATTATTATATATATTTGGATGATTGGTTGTTAATGTCTAAATCAAATAAGAATCTATAATTTAAACTGCAATTTGAAATAGTTATAATGAAAATAAAATTCTACAAATATAAATTATATAAAAGAAAGAATAACTAAAATTTGAATTGAACAAGAATTTACATCCCGAAAGTTTTGGAAAGGATTTTAAATGTAATGAAAACAAAAGTTTGGAAATTTAAAATCCTGGGAAAGTTTGAAATGTTTGCTAAGGTGTTTGAAGGCAATATTGGAATATTATTTTGGGAAGTATTTTTGAATGGAAACTGTTTTGAAATGAATTTCGGAAGTAAGAAAGCATTGAACTCACTTCAGTCGCTGGAAAATAATCCTGATGATGTTGGCCTCATCATTAGAATTCATTTTCGAGTTTCTAAAGTGATGGATTGCTACCTTGTGAGTGATTATGATTTTTGTTGGACTTGTTTGTGATACAAGTAATTTTAGAAGTTTCAAAAGGGAATTTGCTTTGGTGAAAACAGATTGTCTTAGAAATCTGGAAGTTTGATTTGATATGCCGAGAGAGTATGAGTTGATTATTATGTCAAAATGGTTTTGGAATAAATCCGGGTAAATTGAATTCTAGAGATTCTGTTTAGAATAAAAATGTGAGATAAAATTAATGAACTATATAACTTGTAAATAAAGTTGATTTAAAAATAATTGGAGTTGATATTAAGTATGAAAGGGAATGAAATTTTAATCCTGAAATTAAAGTTAATTTGGGTAAATGGAGGTAAATGAAATTATTGAAATAAATGGAATTGAGTTGTAACAGCCCGCAAATCCGTACCCCTTGAGTTAACACTATTCTACAACAATCACCTCATGTTGCACAGAAATATGAACCATTTGGATTTAAGAAGAAGAGGTAGAAGAAGAGAAAACAAAATCAACATCAGAATCTAAATCGCAGCGGAATAATATATAATAGATAGTAAATAATCTTTACTCAAAATCAGATGTATCTGTTTACATACATTACATCATCAGAGTACATCAGTCATAGCTCACATCAATAACATACAATGGATACACAACAACTCAAACAGCGGAATATATATATAACAAGTTAGACTATACGTATCGTCAATCCAGCTCGTCTCCTGAGCTCCACAACATCATATCCTGTATTCTATAATACTCGGTCTGACCCGAGCATTACAGTTAAATAACACCCGAGTCAGTCTGGATTACCAGCGTGAGAAAATCACACCCAATTGATTATTAAAGTTTCAAAAATCCTTTGAAAACAAAAGCATCTCGTAAGACAACGCCACAAATAAACATGTCGGGTTTTTACCGTACGATAGCTAAAACAATTTTTATAGAAATCCTCTGATATTATAATAGGGTCTATATACAAATACTTATAAAATAGCCGAAATTGTTACATCTATTAAATTCCAGCTACTAGCCACAGAGTGGGTAATACAAACAAAACTCGTACAAGGCTCGTAGGGAGAATGGATTTCCAACAATGACTAGGCACTGGGGTACCACCTGTCACAGTACGGGGCTTAGATCACCGTACCGAGGATTACTCCCTTCATCCCCTGCAACACAAGGCCGGAACCATTCCTTACCGAACAGTGCTGAACAAGATAAACCCCGTGGTTGGCACGACCAACCACCCACTAAGCCGAAATATATAAAAAGGGACATCTAGACAGGGGAAATATCTTGTCCTGCTTGGGCATGACCCACCTAACCTTGCTGCATATCCCCTGATTTTCAGTCATTCCCGATTGATGAGGCTTGAGGCTAAGCGTTACCTTTAGAACGTTTTCACTTAGAATGCCCATCGTCCACCTGACGATGTTTCGCAAGCATTCGTCCATACAAGTCCGTCCCGGGTTCGAACGGAACCGAAGGCACTACTCCTACTACATCCATTTTGGAAATATCCCCGGGATTAGTAGCGACTAGCCCTTGCACTTCACTGCTCCATCTTCGACTCTGAACACGTTTTTCGCACGAAACGTACAAACCGGATCGAAGTGGTTTTCGAGAAATAAATCTCGATCCCGGTCTCTTCGAAACGATCAACGCAGTTGGCCAATATTGATAGTCGGTTATTTAACTATCAATTAATATTCACAACATCCATCACACAATAAATAATTTCCCAAATTATTTATTAACCTCAAAAATATCTTCCCAAGATATATTTTCTATTTTCAACCCTTCGAAAACAGTTTCCAAAACCATCTTTCTTTTCAGAATAAACTTCCCAAATATTTCTTATCTCCTCTGAATATTACCAAGCACAAAACTAGATTTTTAAAATAATTTTAAAACACTTTACTTTAAAATATATACTTATAAAACATTTAAATTAAAGCTACTTCAATAATTTGTCAAAAATACATACTATGTGAATATTTGAAAATAAAGTTACTTAGTAAATATAAAGCTAGATTTCTTCTTTTAAAAAAACAAAATACTAAGTTACTTCTTAATAATTATTACTAAAATAGATTAAAAGAAAATCTTACTTGAGACTTTAAATATTAGAAATAATAAATTTTACAATACTTGCTTTCTTTAAAAACAACTTTTAATCTTTTAATTTATATTTAAAAATTTACTTTTTAAAAACATGTACTTGGCTATCCATAGAAAATTCTAACTTCAATCACTTAAATCAATTTTCCCAAATTGATTTTCAATTTACTTTATTTGAAATAAATTTCTTTACTTTCTTAATTCATTTTAACATTCATTAATTATGGACTTATTATTAATGTTATTATTTCCCGTTTGTTTTTAAATCTTTTTAAGTGAAATTTACGGATTTCAGTTTTTCCCAACTTCTTCATTATTCCTATTAATAATTTAAATCTTAAATTTTAAATAAATGTTTTATTCTTTTAATTAATATCACTGAAGATTAAAATTCATTAGCTCTTTGTTTATTCAAATTTCCTTTCTATACTCAAGATTTATTTACTATAATTTTTAAGTCACATTATTTCTTTCCAATTCATTTAAAAATTTATTCAAATTTCTATAATTATTTTACTTACAATTTCTCTTCTTTTATTATCTTACAAAAATCCAATTTATATATTTTTGGTAATTCATCATACCCAATTATATCCAGTCGAACCATAGCATTCAATATACCAATAAAGATCATCATAGGATATCAAATAAATCACAACAGAGGGTATTAAATAATTTAAATAAATATTGAGGGGTCCAGTTGGATCCCTCCAACCTATTTTCCCTGCATCCACAGACGTTAGCATCACATAATATGCCAATTCCAGAATATATCATACTATAGCACATCAATCAATCAATTTCAACCATTCAAACAATTATTTTAAATTTAATCATTTAAATTTAAATTTAAATTGAGTGAGATTAATTCACCTTTGCTTTGTTTTGTAATCCACTTCCATATTGCCTTCGATTTCCAAGTGTTTGACCTTAAATAAACAATTTATATAATTTATTAATATTTAAATTAATCGAACAATTAATTTCTGATTTACAGTTTAGTTTAATTTAACTAACTAGTGGTTTTATTTTTTTTATTTTAAAGTTCTCCTTTTAACAAATTTCCTTAAATAAATTTATTTTAGTAATTACAATCAATTAATCTGTTTATTTAACAAGTTAATTACTTATAATACATTTTTAAAACCAGCTAGTAAATTAAAATGTGCACATACAGGTTTATTTCTATTTACCCCTTTTTGTTCAAACCATATAAAAATTATTTTCCTGTTTCAGTAAATATCAGCAATAATTTACTTCACTGTATAAACATATATTTACAAATATAGATCTCTAAATCGAGGATAATTTTTTCCTTTACAACAGCAGTATATCTATATCACTTTTTTTATAAACTATTGTTATATTATTATTCGCCTTTGTAAATAACAAAACAGTAGTTTTGTTTATATTAAACCCTTCTTCTTCTTTTTTTATGCATATATATATATATATATATATATATGTAAATCTGTAAAACAGAATTTCTTTTCTGTGAAATGTTTACCCTTTATTTTAATTTTATTGATTCAAACATCTAATCCTACAGAGTGCAAGTATCATAACTAAGTAAAAATTATCCAAGAACAACAGATTACCAGAAATCGACTCGATCGCAGCTTCACTTGGCAACGAACACGACATCATTGATGCCGATAACTACCCACAGTCGCGCTCCCCTTGAAAACTGGGACCACCATAACCTCATCGAAGCCGTCCCCATCGTACACGCGACCACCAGTAATGACGAAAATTGACCCTAGCTTCGCCGCAGCCCCAACACCTCACGCACGTGAGTTCCAATCACCCAGCTTCACGCGCACCCTAACGCGAGTCCCCTCGTTCGCCGCGTAACTCCGATCCCCCCCACGAACCCATGCCGCCATACGAAGCCACCTTGTCACGATAGTTCCCTTCCTCGCGACTTCATCTCGAGCTCAAGCTCGAGTTCACATCCAAAAACTTCGATCTGATTTTGGGGAAAAGAATTTCGCGATTTTTTTTCATATATGTGAAATGAACGATTTCGTTTCCAGAGGATTTGGGTTTAGATTTGTGAAGGAACCAGAAGGGAGAAGAGAGGTTTCGTTGTGAACGAAAAAGTGAATTTATTCTGCCATGATTCTTTTCTCTCACGAGAACGAGATTGAAATAAAGAAAAGGGATTTTCGATAGATATAATCGTCCCCAGATATTTGTTAGGTCTTAGCTTCTGAGGGAAGACAATGGTAGCGTGCTTGAAACGAGAAGGGGAAACAACTAGGTCGATGAATATCAAATACTAGGGTGGCTACTGATTTACCCTGATTTGATTTAAAGTTTTATTTTAGTTTCAACGCATTCACTTATCGTACGCTCTCACAACAATTCCAATCAATACGAAATTTGAAATCCATTAATAATTCAATATTACGGACCCAAAGGAACTGGTTTCATCAAATTCTGAGACTGTGCCTCGAAAGGCTATTTTTAAATTCAATTTAAACGATATAAAATTTCAAACTGAACAAACCACTGATAATTTTAATTTTACAACTTCTATTATTTCCAGTGTTATTAATATAAGTTTTACAAACCTTTAAATTATTTTTCACAGGTTTTAAAACTCTAGATTCAACATTTTACCCAACTTCAACTTATTTAATGTAAAAATTTAACTATCAAATAGTTAGTGATATTTGAATTCGAGTTAAAATTGACTTTGAAATATTTAAAATCAATTAAATATTCCAATTTCAATTGCTCAAAAATTCTGGGTCGTCACATTCCTCCCCCCTTAAAAGAATTTCGTCCCCAAAATTACTATTTAGGAAGAACGGTCCAATACTCGTTTACTTATCCTCAAAACCAAACAATTCGACATCCAACCATTATCCTTTACAAAAGCACATCATTACCCTTATTAACTTTCCAAACATTTTCCTAATTTGTAAACATTCCTATTTGCCCAACTATCCAAGTTTTATTCTTAAAACCAGTTTTGAATTATCAAATTTCTCAAAAAATTTCTAACTCTCTAACTTTCCGAAATTTTTTGCCAGCGTCTCCTTTGCGCGGCTAGCTCGGTACAACTACAATATGGCTCTACGGCCTCCCAAATCCAAAAAGAAAACAAAAAGCCAAGTGGCTCAATCCAAATCCAAGTCCCAATCAAATTTCATACCAAATTTAAATGCGTACCTTTTTGTCGAGCATTTCAAATTTATCTTCTTGAAATCAAAAACCAATTTTCTTTTCTCTTTTATAATACCTGCATATCCTATTTAGTACTAATATCCAGACACAATATTCCCAAAACATTATATCAACTTTCTTACCAATGTCAATATTTATTAATCCAAATATTAACTTAGATGTATTTGTGATATTTCATTTCCAATTAAGAATGCACCATTTCATACATAAGTTAGTATAAATATTTTATGTGTTTCTTATATTTATTTTACTCCGACTTTAGTTTATATCTATTCCTATTCAAATCGATTCTTTCATTTCCATATGAATCCAATTTATCTTTAACTCTAAATATATAAATCTTGTTTTTCATTTATAACTAAGTTAGGTCATTATTTTAATTAGTTTCACTTATTAATTCAGTTTAGTTTCTAATTTGAATTCGCTAGTCGTTAACACAATTATCCAAAGTTTTTCTAAAATTTTCTAACTCCCAAAATTTCTGAAAATTTTTGGCAGAGTCTCCTCTGTACGGAGGAGCTTTTGCAATTTGACAAAAGATATAAATATATATACATCGACCCACACGGTCGAAAAAACCAAAAACAGTTCATATTTCCTATTTTTACTGCGTAGGCGTACCTTATTTAGCATTTTGAGCAAGCAGCTTATTATTTTTAACAAATAGCCCAAACAAATCCAGCCACACGGTTTCCAGGTACCTGTACTTACTCAATTTAAACATGTAAGTACGATATAAATGAAGTTTAACTACATTTTACTTATTTACAATAGTTAAAACATATGAATTCTAAAAGAAATTCACACCAAACATTTTTCCGTAAGCAATTCATATAGTTTTCATACCAATTCAACTGTTTTAATAACTTACAAACCATTTTCACTCAATTCAAAGGGTTTTCAATCCATTCATATACAATCTCATTAGTTTGAATGGTTTAAAATTCAATCGTTTACATTTTATTTATTCTTAAGCAAACTGAACTCATATTTTATTCAATTGCTTTCAAAATCAATTTATTTTACTTCCATTCATTCATAGAATTTTAACTACTTCCATTTACATCCAAAAACAATTTATTCTATGCAATTCGACAAGATTTATGTGAATAAATAAGTATTTATGTTTATAACCGATTTAAATTGACTCCAACCCAATTTATACTTAATTCTATTTCATTTTCAAATTTGTTCTCAATCTATATATTCTCATTTCATTGCATATCAAATTTGAATACATTCACTTGCATTTCATTTTATTAACCAAACTAGTTCATCCAAACCATTTACAATCCATTTATTTACATGCCATTCCATATTTGTTTATTCCAACTATTTTATTTAGCTCAAAACAACCAAGCCATATCGTTAACCATTACTCAACTTATTTAAGCCATACTCCATTTGGTTCTTATTTATCACATCCATTCATTTATTCAATATAATTAATTTATCCACTCAATCCATTGTGAATTTTTATTGCTTTAAATATTATTTACAACCCACCAAATTTTATTCCGATCCAAATTTATTTTTACTTGGTTTAAATTCCCCCCAATATCATTAAACTTGGTCTTAAGTTGAATTCAATTCAACTTTCCTTCATTCATTTAACTTATGTCCATTTTTAATTTAATAAGTCACAACTTATTGTTTTTATACAATTAGATTTCATCATAAGCTTGAATATATTCATCTTTTATTTTTAACTCAAGCCTATTTTATTCCATGAATTTTTAATTCTTCTATATGCTATTCTGATTTATTTAACTCAATCTAACTCTTACCTAATTAATTTATTATCTAACTTATTTTCCAGTTATCCAGGTAAGAATTTAATTCATCAATTAAATTGAATTCTTATTCCAATTCAATTTTACTTTAACTCGGATTTATTTAACTCAATTCGATTTCAACTTAATTCGAATACAACTGGATATTATTTCAGCTTATTCAATAATTTCAATCCAATCAAATTTTTATTTCCAACTCCAAGTTAATTTTCATTTCAACTTTTCTTTTTAAATTTAAATTTCCGACATTCAAAGCTTGTATTTCCTTCCTGATTTAAAAGTCATCTCAATTTATAACTTAACAATTTATAAGCTTACAGCTATCTCATCAGGAATTTAAAAACACCTACCTTGGTACCAAATCATTTTGAAATCTCCAACATCCCAAAATCACACTTCACAAAAATTTCAAACCAATCATGGTTTTTATTTCCAACAAATTTCCTTTGAAATCACTTATATCCAAAATCCCTTGCATTTCTAAAATCAAATTTATCCTTTGCAACTAATTCCAATTTAAAATAATTTGGTAGCAATTTATCTCTTGGAAACTCGAAAATGAACACCGATGATGTCGCGATCATCATCAGAATTATTTTCCAGTGACCGTAAAGAGTTCAATGCTTTTATCTCTTTAAAACATTTCAAATATTATTAATTTCAAGTCACACCAGATTTTAAATCCAATCCAAGATATTCCTCAAATATATATTATTTTCCCAACCCTTTTGAGAATCTTTCTCAAATTCAAGGGAATTTTAAATTTCCAAAGTTCAAATTCCCAATCCTTTAACTCTATATTCAACATTACTTTGAAATCTATCTTATTTTAATTATTATTATTACTCATATTATAATTCACATACATAAGTTACATTTACAAATTTCATTTGTTTATGAATTTGTTTCTTAGTTTATAATTATGATTTCTATTCCTTACTGATTTCTTAACCTTTAGTTATTATTTCAATTTCTCATTCACTTTTACATATTTATAATAATTTAACATTATCATTTCTAACAACCAAGCATTCATATATAACTGTAACCATTACGAAAAATCATTTCTTTTCTATACAAAAATAACTTTGGGTAAAATTATTTCATTTACCCTATTTTAAACAATATTGTGTCGAACTGTTCTATTCAAGTTTTTAGAAACCCCTTCGATACAGTTGTCCAGACTGTGCCGACGAAGGTTCATATGCCACTCAATAAATCAATCAACACAATATAAAACCATTTTTATATCCACTAACAAATACGCGCTCATATTTATTAATACGCTCAAACTCATTTTAGAGTACTATTGACTCTATTAATAATGAGTAATTCCCACCAAAGCCTAGGTTATCACCAACCTAAGCTCTGATACCAACTGTAACAGCCCGCAAATCTGTACCCCTTGAGTTAACACTATTCTACAACAATCAACTCAAATTGCACAGAAATACGAACCATTTGGATTTAAGAAGAAGAGGTAGAAGAAGAGAAAACAAAATCAACATCAGAATCTACCCATCGCAGCGGAATAATATATAATAGATAGTAAATAATCTTTACTCAAAATCAAATGTATCTGTTTACATACATTACATCATCAGAGTACATCAGTCACAGCTCACATCAATAACATACAATGGATACACAACAACTCAAACAGCGGAATATATATATAACAAGTACGACTATACGTATCGTCAATCCAGCTCGTCTCCTGAGCTCCACAGCATCATATCCTGTATTCTATAATACTCGGTCTGACCCGAGCATTACAGTTAAATAACACCCGAGTCAGTCTGGATTACCAGCGTGAGAAAATCACACCCAATTGATTATTAAAGTTTCAAAAATCCTTTGAAAACAAAAGCATCTCGTAAGACCACGCCCCAAATAAACATGTCAGGTTTTTACCTTACGATAGCAAAAACAATTTTTATAGAAATCCCTTGATATTATAATAGGGTCTATATACAAATACTTATAAAATAGCCGAAATTGTCACATCTATTAAATTCCAGCTACTAGCCACAGAGTGGGTAATACAAACAAAACTCGTACAAGGCTCGTAGGGAGAATGGATTTCCAACAGTGACTAGGCACTGGGGTACCTCCTGTCACAGTACGGGGCCTAGATCACCGTACCGAGGATTACTCCCTTCATCCCCTGCAACACAAGGCCGGAACCATTCCTTACTGAACAGTCCCAAACAAGATAAACCGCGTGGTTGGCGCGACCAACCACCCACTAAGCCGAAATATATAAAAAGGGACATCTAGACAGGGGAAATATCTTGTCCTGCTTGGGCATGACCCACCTAACCTTGCTGCATATCCCCTGATTTTCAGTCATTTCCGGTTGATGAGGCTTGAGGCTAAGTGTTACCTTTAGAACATTTTCACTTAGAATGCCCATCATCCACCTGACGATGTTTCGCAAGCATTCGTCCATGCAAGTCCGTCCCGGGTTCGAACGGAACCGAAGGCACTACTCCTACTACATCCGTTTTGGAAATATCCTCAGGATTAGTAGCGACTAGCCCTTACACTTCACTGCTCCATCTTCGACTCCGAACACGTTTTTCGCACGAAACGTACAAACCGGATCGAAGTGGTTTTCGAGAAATAAATCTCGATCCCGGTCTCTTCGAAACGATCAATGCACTTGGCCAATATTGATAGTCGGTTATTTAACTATCAATTAATATTCACAACATCCATCACACAATAAATAATTTCCCAAATTATTTATTAACCTCAAAAATATCTTCCCAAGATATATTTTCTATTTTCAACCCTTTGAAAACAGTTTCCAAAACCATCTTTCTTTTCAGAATAAACTTCCCAAATATTTCCTATCTCCTCTGAATATTACCAAGCACAAAACTAGATTTTTAAAATAATTTTAAAACACTTTACTTTAAAATATATACTTATAAAACATTTAAATTAAAGCTACTTCAATAATTTGTCAAAAATACATACTATGTGAATATTTGAAAATAAAGTTACTTAGTAAATATAAAACTAGATTTCTTCTTTTAAAAAAAACAAAATACTAAGTTACTTCTTAATAATTATTACTAAAATAGATTAAAAGAAAATCTTACTTGAGACTTTAAATATTAGAAATAATAAATTTTACAAAACTTGCTTTCTTTAAAAACAACTTTTAATCTTTTAATTTATATTTAAAAATTTACTTTTTAAAAACGTGTACTTGGCTATCCAGAGAAAATTCCAACTTCAATCACTTAAATCAATTTTCCCAAATTGATTTTCAATTTACTTTATTTGAAATAAATTTCTTTACTTTCTTAATTCATTTTAACATTCATTAATTATGGACTTATTATTAATGTTATTATTTCCCGTTTGTTTTTAAATCTTTTTAAGTGAAATATACGGATTTCAGTTTTTCCCAACTTCTTCATTATTCCTATTAATAATTTAAATCTTAAATTTTAAATAAATGTTTTATTCTTTTAATTAATATCACTGAAGATTAAAATTCATTAGCACTTTGTTTATTCAAATTTCCTTTCTACTCTCAAGATTTATTTACTAGAATTTTTAAGTCACTTTATTTCTTTCCAATTAATTTAAAAATTTATTCAAATTTCTATAATTATTTTACTTACAATTTCTCTTCTTTTATTATCTTACAAAAATCCAATTTATATATTTTTGGTAATTCATCATACCCAATTATATCCAATCGAACCATAGCATTCAATATACTAATAAAGATCATCATAGGATATCAAATAAATCACAACAGAGGGTATTAAATAATTTAAATAAATATTGAGGGGTCCAGTTGGATCCCTCCAACCTGTTTTCCCTGCATCCACAGACGTTAGCATCACATAATATGCCAATTCCAGAATATATCATACTATAGCACATCAATCAATCAATTTCAACCATTCAAACAATTATTTTAAATTTAATCATTTAAATTTAAATTTAAACTGAGTGAGATTATGTGACGCCCCACCTCTATACCCACGTTAGCAAAGAGTATTGTATAGATAATACCGTCTGCTAACACGGAGAATAAGGCTGGATATGAGCGACCATGTGTAATCTTACCTTAACTATTCACTAAACACGTCGAAAAGTAGATTTACAAATAGTTCGACGTATTCAATAAATATTTAAAGCAAGACTACAATGGCTATAGGATCTATCAGAACAGAATATAACAACTCAAATGCAATCTACATCACAGAACAGTAAACCATCATATACACATATATAGATACATAACAGAGTATACAAAATAATACATGTCAAGTGGTATAGGAAACCACAATATACGAACGAGTCAATAGAATACATATCAGAGTTATAACAGAAAGGACTACACAAAAAGCTTAAGACAAAAAGGAGTCAGCGGAATAGTCCATGCGGAAGCAAAAGCGGCTAAGTCCAAAGCACCTAACCTGAAACATCTCGGTCTTTTTACACAAAAAAAGAAGATGAAGAAGCACAAATGCAAGGAATCAACCAACTACACTCCACTTCAACACTACAAGCTTCAATCAATGGATTCCCTTTGATTTTTGGAGCAAGAATCAAGTTTACAAGAAGAAGCTAGGGCTTGCTAATTTCTATTTCCACTTCCTTTCCCCCATTTCAGTTTTTAGCTTGAGTTTAAGAAATGAATAAGTGAATGAGAGGAGAGAAGGGCTGAGTTGAGGTTAATAGAATAGTTTGGGTGAAACCCAAGCCCAAAGCCCAATAGAAAAGGTCAAAATTTCACTTACTCCAATCATATCAAAGATTATACTCAAAAAGATCGCAAACGCCATTTTGGAACCAATGGAGGTAGTTTCGAGCTCCAATTCGGCCGTTTGCAAAAAGTAACATTTCGGACCTAAATCCGACTAACGACGCTATATTTAAATCACACATTTAAATATGTAATCGTTAAATATGCAGGTTGTTACAGATCTCCCCTCCTTACAAAATTGCGTCCTCGCAATTCTTAAGAAGAAAATAAATAGTAACAACCAAAAGGCATATCAACACAAAAGAATATCAGAATAAGAAATTCACCATAAAGTGCACAAAAGGTAAGTTCGAACTTGCTTGCTCAGAGAATTCTATGGATTCCTAAGCTCAAAATAATTTGGAACACCGACGTGGTACAAACAATACGTCAAATGATCCGAAGCTCAACAAAAAGAAGCATAATAAAACGTCCGATGAACTTGGTAAAAAGATCATTCCATTCGGACATCAACAAAGAAACCATCACTTGTTGCTTACAACTAAATGCATTGGCAACACGATCCCTCTTACGGGAATTAAAATATCAAGATCATAAGATGCTAGGAACTCGAACCAACATTAAGTTCCCTATGAGAAATAAACATTTCAAAATTATGATTGGTAAGGAGAGCAAAAATCCCTCACCCAAAAGTAATGATGTCAATTACAAAACGCGAAAACAATAGCTGTGAGCACTAGATTATGAGTGGCATACCTAGTCTCTATCGGCTTTAATGATTTAGAAGCACAAGTGATAGCACGTTTCTTTTGCAAGAGATCGACATTCAAACCAACACGACTAGTATTGGTAAAAAGACAAAATCTTGGTTCCCTTCGGGAATCCCAAGATAAGAGTATCGGAAAAGAGTCTTTTCAAATAATCTACTTTCTTAAAAGCTAAACTTTCAAATAAAATTCTTTACCAAAAAGCTAAAGCTTCAAAATTTCAATTATCTTCATGAAATCATTTTTCGAGAAAAATTTTCTTATTTCAAATCAATTTATTGTGTCAGATTGTCTCATCAAAGCGTTTAGGAGATTCCTATCGATAACGTTGATCAAGCGCATCGACTAGAATTCTTAAAGCACTCAATGGGCAATACAATCACAAAATCATCTTCTATATGATAAACATGTTTCTAAAAACTTTTAAAAATATTCTTCGTTCGTTTAAAGAACAAAAATCCAATTATACTTATAAATAAATCTTATGAAAAAGATTTGCAAAATTCTTTAAATTGCTATTTTCCATCCAAAATCAATAAATACCAAAATGGAATCATCAAGATATTCACAGAATACTCGATTCGTAAAATGGACGAAATGAGCTAGACAAACTGAATGACATAACAAATCATTCATAAGAATCACAATGAGTGCGGAATGCGGTAAATGGAGTGCTAACTTCCACAACTCGCAACCAAATCAAAATCGGTGGCAAGGTCGAGCTGAAAAGACCTTAACATTACTCAAAAGATTTGCTTAGGTGATAATCCTAAGAAAAGCTCAAAAATACCCGAAAATTCTCAAACTACTAGAATGAGGAAAACAACACTTTCCTCGTCATGGGGGATTAAAGAATAAAATGATACCATCAAATTGGAATCGAAATCACAAAGAAATAGAGACCAACCAAAATAGATGGAGACATACCTTATGCCCGAGAAGGGCCTCCAGAAGCACGTGTTACCTTTAACTTGCCAGATGGTGAATTATTCGGAGCAATGGGACAAGTGGAACTAAGATGATCTTCCTTCTTGCAATAATGGCAGAAGAGAGGTTTAGGACAAGCTTGAATCATATGATCCGGGGAACCACAATTGAAACACTTCCGAATGGAAGGGGTTCCAGCAGACTGAGATTGAGAATCAGATTCAACGGACTTTTTCTTCTTGGAAGGGAAAAATTCTGGCTCATCCAAGGGAGACTGCTTTTTGTTGGGGTTCTTACGAACCTCAACCTCATTACCACTATCACACTCCTTCTCGACGGTTTCAAGATGATGTGCAAAATCTACCAACTCCTCAAAAGAAAGCTTAAGCTGGAGCAACAAAGACTTCTTAAGATATTTCTTAAGACCAGAGACAAACTTCAGATTCTTCTTATATGAAGTGCTAATGAATTCGAGACCATACTTAGATAAAGCCTCGAATGATGCAACATACTCAGAAACAGAAGATTTCCCTTTCTTCAACTCAAGGAAGCGCCGGGCCAACAAAGCTTTCTCAGATTCAGGAACGAACTTGAGTTCAAATCGTTCCCGAAACCGAGTCCAAGAAAGAGCAGACTCATCAATTTCGGCTACAAGAAGCTCGTACCAATCAAGGGCACGCTCTTGCAATAAGCTAGAAGTTACAAGAACTCTATCATGGTCAGAAATATCCATTCTAGAGAAGATACGCTCGCACGTGCGAACCCAAGCTTGGACCTCAAGAACAGACTCGGAGCCCTTAAACGGCTTCCCTCCAAGATGAACAAAATCACTACACAGGCGTGCAAAGGTAGACTTGCGAGGTGGAGATACCCGAGTAGGAGCTGGAGGCTGAATGCTCCTAAATAATTCCATAAACTGATCGGCAGACATATAAACACCATCCGGATGTGAGCCACTGGATTGCCCAACACCCGAACGTCGTCCCCTGCCTCTTCCAGCCATACGATGAAGGTAAGATAAGAACAAGATTATTAGCAAGGTAGATGATTCAAGATGGAATACTACGGAATAAAAAGCATTCCTAGACGTATTCCCAAACTCTATCTAACCTTGATGGAATAAAGAGACACAATGATTCAAAGATCTGTAACACTTGTCACACTCTGATGTATCGTAATATGTGCTTCTGTTTTGTGTTTATGATATTTTGTTCTGAACCTCGCTCTGATACCAAGCTGTGACGCCCCACCTCTATACCCACGTTAGCAAAGAGTATTGTATAGATAATACCGTCTGCTAACAGGAGAATAAGGCTGGATAGGAGCGACCATGTGTAATCTTACCTTAACTATTCACTAAACACGTCGAAAAGTAGATTTACAAATAGTTCGACGTATTCAATAAATATTTAAAGCAAGACTACAATGGTATAGGATCTATCAGAACAGAATATAACAACTCAAATGCAATCTACATCACAGAACAGTAAACCATCATATACACATATATAGATACATAACAGAGTATACAAAATAATACATGTCAAGTGGTATAGCAAACCACAATATACAGACGAGTCAATAGAATACATATCAGAGTTATAACAAAAAGGACTACACAAAATGCTTAAGACAAAAAGGAGTCAGCGGAATAGTCCACGCGAAAGCAAAAGAGGCTAAGTCCAAAGCACCTAACCTGAAACATCTCGGTCTTTTTACACAAAACAAAGAAGATGAAGAAGCACAAATGCAAGGAATCAACCAACTACACTCCACTTCAACACTACAAGCTTCAATCAATGGATTCCCTTTGATTTTTGGAGCAAGAATCAAGTTTACAAGAAGAAGCTAGGGCTTGCTAATTTCTATTTCCACTTCCTTTCCCCCATTTCAGTTTTTAGCTTGAGTTTAAGAAATGAATAAGTGAATGAGAGGAGAGAAGGGCTGAGTTGAGGTTAATAGAACAGTTTGGGTGAAACCCAAGCCCAAAGCCCAATAGAAAATGTCAAAATTTCACTTACTCCAATCATATCAAAGATTATACTCAAAAAGATCGCAAACGCCATTTTGGAACCAATGGAGGTAGTTTCGAGCTCCAATTCGGCCGTTTGTAAAATGTAACATTTCGGACCTAAATCCGACTAACGACGCTATATTTAAATCAAACATTTAAATATGTAATCGTTAAATATGCGGGTTGTTACAGATTAACTCACCTTTGCTTTGTTTTGTAATCCACTTCCATATTGCCTTGGATTTCCAGGTGTTTGACCTTAAATAAACAATTTATATAATTTATTAATATTTAAATTAATCGAACAATTAATTTTTGATTTACAGTTTAGTTTAATTTAACTAACTAGTGGTTTTATTTTTTTATTTTAAAGTTCTCGTTTTAACAAATTTCCTTAAATAAATTTATTTTAGTAACTACAATCAATTAATCTGTTTATTTAACAAGTTAATTACTTATAATACATTTTTAAAACCAGCTAGTAAATTAAAATGTGCACATACAGGTTTATTTCTATTTACCCCTTTTTGTTCAAACCTTATAAAAATTATTTTCCTGTTTCAGTAAATATCAGCAATAATTTACTTCACTGTATAAACATATATTTACAAATATAGATCTCTAAATCGAGGATAATTTTTTCCTTTACAACAGTAGTATATCTATATCACTTTTTTATAAGCCTATTGTTATATTATTATTCTCCTTTGTAAATAACAAAACAGTAGTTTTGTTTATAGTAAACCCTTCTTTTTTTTATGCATATATATATATATGTAAATCTGTAAAACAGAATTTCTTTTCTGTGAAATGTTTAACCTTTATTTTAATTTTATTGATTCAAACATCTAATCCTACAGAGTACAAGTATCATAACTAAGCAAAAATTAGCCAAGAACAACAGATTACTAGAAATCGACTCGATCGCAGCTTCACTTGGCAATGAACACGACATCATTGATGCCGATAACTACCCACAGTTGCGCTCCCCTTGAAAACTGCGACCACCATAACCTCATCGAAGCCGTCCCCATCGTACACGCGACCACCAGTAATGACGAAAATCGACCCTAGCTTCGCCGCAGCCCCAACACCTCACGCACGCGAGTTCCATTCGCCCAACTTCACGCGCACCCTAACGCGAGTCCCCTCGTTCGCCGCGTAACTCCGATTCCCCCCACGAACCCATGCCGCCGTACGAAGCCACCTTGTCACGATAGTTCCCTTCCTCGTGACTTCATCTCGAGTTCAAGCTCGAGTTCACAGCCAAAAACTTCGATCTGATTTTGGGGAAAAGAATTTCGCGATTTTTTTTTTCATATATGTGAAACGAACGATTTCGTTTCCAGAGGATTTGGGTTTAGATTTGTGAAGGAACCAGAAGGGAGAAGAGAGGTTTCATTGTGAACGAAAAAGTGAATTTATTCTGCCATGATTCTTTTCTCCCACGAGAACGAGATTGAAATAAAGAAAAGGGATTTTCGATAGATATAATCGTCCCCAGATAATTGTTAGGTCTTAGCTTCTGAGGGAAGACAATGGTAGCGTGCTTGAAACGAGAAGGGGAAACAATTAGGTCGACGAATATCAAATACTAGGGTGGCTACTGATTTACCCTGATTTGATTTAAATAAAGTTTTATTTTAGTTTCAACGCATTCACTTATCGTACGCTCTCACAACAATTCCAATCAATACGAAATTTGAAATCCGTTAATAATTCAATATTACGGACCCAAAGGAACTGGTTTCATCAAATTCTGAGACCGTGCCTCGAAAGGCTATTTTTGAATTCAATTTAAACGATATAAAATTTCAAACTGAACAAACCACTGATAATTTCAATTTTACAACTTCTATTATTTCCAGCGTTAATAATATAAGTTTTACAAACCTTTAAATTATTTTTCACAGGTTTTAAAACTCTAGATTCAACATTTTACCCAACTTCAACTTATTTAATGTAAAAATTTAACTATCAAATAATTGGTGATATTTGAATTCGAGTTAAAATTGACTTTGAAATATTTAAAATCAATTAAATATTCCAATTTCAATTGCTCAAAAATTCTGGGTCGTCACATGAGTTGAATTTAGATTAATTAAAATCAAAAATTTAGTTGGGTTATGAATAAAAATGAATGGAATTAAATCTTAATTTAAGATAGTAAAGGAAATGAAATGAATTCAAGTTGGCTAAATAAAAACTTAGGTGGACTTGAATTAAATTGAAAAAGAGATTGACTTGAAAGGAATTTAATTTAGTTGAAAGGATATTGTATGGATAAAAATTTAACTCAACAAAAATCCAAAGTAATTTGTTTGAGAATGAATTTAGCATAAGCTAAATTAAATAAAAGAAGCTTGAAGATGAATTTAGTGTAAACTAAATTAAATGGAATTTGTATTGAAATGAATAGAATTTTGATAGTTTGGTCAAAATTTGGAAAGTAAATAAAAATCCAATTGTGGCATGGGATTTAAATTTGTGGTAGCAAATATTGAAGTGTAGATGAAAAATAGAATTAGATTATAATGGTGATAGTTTGAATTGTGAATAAATTCAGAGGAATGAAATAATTTAAAGTGGTTTCTTTGCTAATAAAATAAATCTAAAAATGGATAAAATAAATAAACAAAGTGCATTAAAATTTATAAATGGATTGATTTGGGTAAGAATCAATTAAAATGGAAATAAATTGAGATATTATGGAATTGAAATCATTTAAGAACATGGTGAGATGGTTATGGTTGAGCTTATGAAATAGTTTTAAATGAAATTTGTGTAGATAATAAAACTGGGATGCAAGTAAATGGATTGGAAATTGATTTGGATGAGAATCAAATAGAAAAAAAGAAAAAAAAATTGATATAAGAAGACAATGGAAATAGTGTATGATTTAAACAACATAAGCAAATTGAAAACAATAATAATGGATGAGCTTTCTTAAGTAATCTTAAGTGAAATTTGTTAGATAATAAAATTTAAATGCAAGTGAAAAAGAAATTCTAATTAATTATTGTGATAAAATAAGGTTGTATGAGTGGTAAATAATCCAGAATGGAATGATATTAATATAAACATATATGGATAGTGATCTGGAGATATAACATTTGAATTTAATTCCATAATTGTGATAAAGCAAGAAAGTTTGGGCTGTAAATAATATAGAATGGGATGTTATTAATTTAAACTTAAATGATGATCTTGAAGTGAGAATAAGAAATAGAGTTAAAAATTGCAATGGAATGAGAATGCTTGGATTGTGAACCATGTGAAATTTAATAAATTTGTACGAATATAAGTGGGGATTAATGTGAATGGTTATATGTTTAAAAATTGGTTATTTGTTTGAATAACCAACACCTGCATGGAAATTAGTCATTAAACTTAAGTGAATAAATTAAAAGAAGTAAATGAAAATGATATTTGAATAATAGGAATGGATTGGAACCTATTTAGTGGTTGGTATATAAATGCAAGTTAATTAAAAAGAAAGGTAAATGAATTAAAAGCATATATTCATAATATTGAGTGAACATGAATTGGTGTAGTAATTATGAATTAGAATAGCGAAACTCATATGTAAATCCTTTGTGTGAAATAAAATGGAATTTGGCATTAGAAAAGGAACTTTGTATATGCTTTAAAATACGATTTACTTATGACATTATGCAAAATGTTGTTTGGAATGTAAATGGATATGTTGGCTTACAATATATTGGAAATGTTGTTAAAATGTTCATATCTTTGAAAATTGATGAGTTTGCTTGAGTTTAGTACAGGTACAGAAGACATTTGAGAGAGTTGGAGCGTGTATATGCCTTATATTAGCCGCTTGCTATTAAAATTTGCTAAAAAGGTACACCTACGCAAATATAATGGGGAAAATGATATATATATTGTGATATATTTTGGATTCCGACTGTGTGGGTCGATGTATATATATTTGTTTGTATCGCGAAAGCTCCTCCGTGCAAAGGAGACTCTGCCAAAAAAATTCGGAAATTTTGGGAGTTAGAAATTTTTTTGGAAATGTAAAAATTTGTAATCAAGATGGAAAGTTGTTTTAATAAAATGTTGAAACAAAAGCTTTTGCGTATAAATAATGCAAATGAGTTTGGATTTGTGCTAAATGGTTTTGGGATGAGTATATAAGTTGTAACTAAAGAAGTTTGGGTTAAGCTAATGAGTGTAGGAGCATTTGTTTCATTAGTAACAAATTGATTTAAAATAAACAATTGAAAATAAAAGATTATGGAATATGATTGAATTTGTAGTTTCGATTTGAAACTAAAGGAGTTTAGGCAAAGTGAATTTGGGATTTTCACTAAATGAGTTGGAGAGTATTTTCTACCGTAGCAAATTTCGGGGAAGAAATTTTTATAAGGGGGGAGGAATGTAACATCCCGTATTTTTAAGCCATTGAATTTGAACATTTAATTCGTTTTAAATGTTTAATGTGGATTCTTAATTGATTTGGAAATGAATGGATTCGGATTCAATAAATGAAATAAGCTACAGTTTTTAATTATAGTAATTCCGGTTGAATCTGAATAATGGGAAAAAAATAATTTAAGTATTCGAAATTGAAATAGAAGTAAATCGGGATATAAATAGTGAAAAAAAACGGCTTTAAAAATTTATTTTTTGAGTTATTTGAGTGTAAATAGCGTGGTGGGAATTTTAGAAGAATTTTAAAGTCGATAAATTAATATTTGAAATTTTATATTAATTTAAAAATGAATTTAATATTATTAAAATGCAATTAATCAGATTTTGGGTCCGGAATGAGCCAGAATGATTCGTAATGTGATTATATGATTTATTATTAAAGTACTAAAATTTTAAAAGCGAAATTTTAAGCGTTTTCGTTAATTTTGAAATTTTCTCGATTTAATAGACGAGTTAAAATAGCCATCCGGAGCACAGTCTCGGAATTCGACGAAACCAGTTCCATTGGATCCGTAATAGTTATTTATTGTCGGGTTTCAATTTTCGTAGTAATCGGAGTTGTCGTTTGATCGTGGTAGCTCGAAACGCATAGAAATCGATTTAACCTATTTAATTTAAGTTGATCGTTTAATTCCGTAACTAGCGCATATGATCAGATTAGCTTACGAAACCTGTTCCATTGTGTCCAGAACGCGGAAAAACCCTAGAGACGCCTGTTGGCACGTAAGATTCGGAGTTGTTTTGAAAATTGCTTTAGAGATAAATTAGCATTTAAATATTATTATATCTATATAAATATAAGCACGTTTAGGGCTAAAGCCCAATCTTCTTTCAGCCGCCGCTTATTATTTTCCATGGCCGAAAACGACTTTCCTTCTTCCTCCAAAATCTCCTAATCCACTCATTATTTCCCAAAACGTTCAACTGGAAAAGTGGAGAGGCCGTCGAGTTCTTCGAGTTGTTCGGTGGAGATCGTGATTGGAAGAGTGTGGAGACCTGGGTGGGCTCGCGTGCGTCGGCCGATAGATGATGTTGTTCTCAACCTAGGGACGACCGAGCCTGGCCGTACTCTGGCCAGAGATAGAGCTCGCGACGCACTTCGTCGAGGTGGTTTCTGATCGTCGTCTCGTGGGTTGTGGTGGGTGCGATTTCATGCCCTAGAAACGTCGATTATGGGTTCTTTGCCGGCCTGGGTGCGTGTTGAGGGAAGAAGGTGTATGTGAACGTGATTTCTTCTCTGGATTGAACGGCCCTGATTTGTTGTGGTAAAATTTATAATTAAATAAAAGAAAATTTGTTTTAAATTCAATTCAAACTTTAAAATCGAATATCTAATGCATACTGTATCAGTTTTCAACGAAATTTGTGGCGTCGGAATCGTAGAGATGCGTACTACACAGTAGTGCAGTACGGGAACCATTCTGGGCAAGTAGAAATTTGAGTTAAATCGAGCGTCGTTCGGTTTAATTTAAATTTCGAACGCTCGCTGAAACTCAAGGTGAGTTAATCTCACTCACATCTGGAATGTTAGCTGATTCAATTAGCTGATTCAAGTAGTTAATATTTAAATAATTGTGTGATTGGTTGAAATTTTTATTTGTATCATCCTGGATTGGTATATATGTTGTTGTGCTAACATTTGTGGATGCAGGGAAAACAGGTTGGAGGGATCCAACTGGATTCCTCACACTATAGTAATTATCTTTATAATTGATGTTGTAACCTGTTATATATTGTGATTGATAACTCTGAATTAATTGTACTGTAATATTGCTGGATAGGAATATACACAGAATTTTAAACATAAAATAAAATAAATTGGATTTTTAAAGAAATAAAGGAATTGATAAATAAAGAATTTAAAGGAATAAATTTGGAATCTGGGTTGAGTGAAGAATGAAATTTGAGATCATAAATAAGTGGAACATTTAGTAGTTGATAAATGTGAAAGTATGGATTTCTGGTGATAATTTTGATAAGAAATTATAAAAGGTTAAAAATAACAATGGGGTTATTTTGATAATAATGTTTCCTAGAAATTAAATATGATTTCATTAAATAAATTTATAATACTTTATTGAAAAAGAGATTTTTAAAACCTACACTTTGAAAGTAAATTTCCGGGAATGGAAATGTGGTTAAGCTTCATAAGAAGTTATTTAAGCGTGGAAAGTAAATTTATGATTATTAAATCATAAATCTAAATTGAATAAATCGACAGAAATTATAAGAAGGATTTTTGGGATGTTAAGTGGAAATGAGTTTCCTTGGGAAAACCTAGTTCGAGTTTTAAACAGATTTTATTAAAAGGAAGTCTAAAGTTCGAACTTGTTTTAAAGAGTGTTTTTGAAAATTATCATTTTAAAAGTAACTATTAATAAATCAGCAATAGTAAATTTGTATGAATATCTCAGTAATTATTTTTACAAATAGATTTATTTAAAGGCTAGTTTTGAATAAAGTTATTTGAATTATTATGAATTCTTTTTAAAACTCTTCTTTTAAATTTAGTTTAACTAAACTTTTATGTAAAAATCAAGTTTCGATCTTAATAAATAGTTTTACTTCACTTATTTTAAATTTATATTTTTGAGTAAGTAACTAGAAGTAAATTTAGGTATTTTAAAGTATATTTCAGTATTAAATGTTTTAACTGTTTTAAATTTAAATGTTTTTGAACTTGGTTATCTCCAATGGGATTATATGGTAAAGGAATTACCTTGTAAAGGAAGAACTTCGGGGAATTGTTTTCAAATGAGTTTTGAAAATTTGGAAATATATCTTTTAAAGATATTTGAGACAAATAAAAAATGTGGGAATTATTTATTGTGATGGATGTTTGTGAATGTTAATTGATAGTTAAATCACCGACTATCAATATTGGACAAATGCATAGATCGTTTCGAAGAGACCGGGATCGAGATTTATTTCTTGAAAACCATTTCAATCCGGTTTGTACGTTTTCATGAAAACGATTTTGGATTCGAAGATGGAGCAGTGAAGTGCAAGGGCTAGTCGCTACTAATCCTGAGGATATTTCTGAAATGGATGTAGTAGGAATAGTGCCTTCGGTTCCGTTCGAACCCGGGACGGACTTGTATGGACGAATGCTTTCGGAACATCGTCAGGTGGGCGATGGGCATTCTAAGAGAATCGTTCTAAAGGTAACGCTTAGCCTCAAGACTCATCAAATGGGAATGAATGAAAATCTGGAGATATGCAGCAAGGCTTCGTGGGTAGCCCCCACTGGAGAGTAAGGTCATCCCTGTCTAGATGTCCCTTTTTATTTCGGCTTAGTGGTGCGGTTGCTGATCCCAACCGTGGGGTGATCTTATTCGAAACTGTCCAGTAAGGGATGGGTCCGGCCTTGTGTTGTAGGGGATCGGGAGTGGTCCTCGGTATGGTGATCTAGGCCCCGTACTGTGACAGGTGGTACCCCAGTGCCTAGTCATTGTTGGAAATCCATTCTCCCTACGAGCATTGTACGAGTTTTGTTTGTATTACCCACTTTTGTGGCTAGTAGCTGGAATTTAATCATGTAACAATTTCGGCTATTTTATAAGTATTTGTAAATAGACCCTATTATAATATCAGAGGATTTCTATAAAAAGTGTATTAGCTATCGTAAGGTAAAAACCCGACATGTTTATTTGTGGCGTGGTCTTACGAGATGCTTTTGTTTTCAAAGGATTTTTGAAACTTTAATAATCAATTTGGGTGCATTATTATCAGCTGGTATTCCAGACTGACTTGGGTGTTATTTGATTATAATGCTCGGGTCAGACCGAGTATTATATGTACAGGACAGGATACTATGGAGCAGGAGAGGAGCTGGATTCCGAGACGTATTATCTGTACCTATATATATTCCGCTGCCATGTTTGTATGATATGTCTGATTGGTAATTGTTGATGTATGAGACACTCTGATGATATGATGTATAAAACTGGTATAGTTTCATTTTGTGTGAAGTTATATATTTACTATTATATTTTATTCTGCTGCGACTGTGAGATTCGGATATTGTTTAGTTTCTTCTTCTTCTATCTCTTCTTCTTTAACCCTAATGGTTCATAATTCTATGCCACTTGAGTTAATAGAGGTAGAATAGTGTTGATTCAAGGGGTACGGATTTGCGGGCTCTTACAAGGCGCCTTCGATCTGACGTTAGGCGACCTTCGATCGGTGAGGCGGCCTTCGATTGGTGAGACGACCTTCGATCCCAGCGGCAATCTTGATTTGGAACGACATAGAGATTGGGTTCTTATTTTATTTATTAATAATACGAAATATTGAAATTTTGGAACGACGCAAAGATTTTGGGTATTTTGATTTTGGAATGGCAATCTTGATTTGTATCTAAGTCGAAGTCGTAGGGATGGCGTAAGAACGTTTCTACGTCTTCCCTATGCCATCCCAGCTTTCTAGAAAATTATTAGAGACATGGACATGGCATATGGAATTATCCATGCCCTTCCGAACGGCATAATTTTGACGTAAGTAATTTGCTACGCCTTTCCTACGTTTCGATTATTTTTCTACATATCGAAGCAACCGTTGGTAAGACGTAGGAAATTTCCTTATGCCTTTCCTTGCCATTACCACTTTCTACCAATTTTCGATGCCTTACCTACGCTCCGCCTTTTGGCATAGGTTCGTAGAAAATAGAAGTGTTTTCTAGTAGTGTTAAATGATAATAATAAAATATTAGTATCTCCTAGCAAACAACATCTCAAAATACTATACTATTTTGAAAATCATTCAAATATTATTATCTCCTCGCACACAACATCTCAAAATACTATACCATTTTGAAAATCATTCTTTATATATAAAATATATTCTGGGTAAAATTATTTCATTTACCTAATTTCAAAACAATATTGTATTGAATGGTTTTGTTCAAGTGTTTAGAGATCCCTATTAATAACGTTAGCTACCCGTATTGACCAGAATTCATAAGCCACTTAGTAGATCAATCAACATAATATATAACATTTTTATATCACTAATTAATACGCGCTTGTTAACTCCTTTTCTCGAGCGACTCAAACCAGGCTCGCGACTCACAATGATTACCGACTCAACAGCCTTAGCTTGTTGTCGCCTAAAATGAATGACGACTCAACTGATTGCCGACTCAAAGTACCTCGCGACTCAGTTGCTTGCCAACTCAAGGTACCTCGCGACTCAACAAGTTACCGACTCAACAATTGAGGAGTTGCACGAGTTAAAGAATTTTGCGACTTACGACCCACCTTGAGTCGTCAACGACTCAAGCAAGCAAACAAAAAGCCACATCCAGTTAACTCGTGCGCGACTCACAGCTCACAGTTTACCACTTAAGGGACTACGACCTAAAAGACCTAAAGGCAGAACGACCTAGTGACACAAGACAAAGAAGGGCGAAAGCAACTGCATTTGAGTCGTGACCGACTTACGACCTAGTATAAGTCGAACACGACCTAAAACCACAGAGCCAAAATTTTAGTGCTGCCTCATTTTAAACCGTGACTTCTTAACTCACGAACGAGTTAGGACTTATATCCAGATGAACGAAGAAAAGCTCAGTACCACTTCACCTACTCCACTGCCTGCTGACTCTTGAACCTTGAGTCGAGCGCGACCTACGACTCTCCCTGAGTCGGTCATGACTCAGGACTTGGGTGAAAAATTCTTATCCAGATTTGCCTATAAATACGTGACGATCTCCAACATTACGGGGACTTTTTTGGGATCATTTTCTTCAAGGCATTGAGACTTCACTATCTTCAAAGCAATCTACACTCCATCGCTTCAAGCACACGCAAGACGCTTAGATCAACTTCGCACAGGAATTCCACACATTCAATCATGGATTCGAAGAACTCTGGCACGACGAAGTTTTCCTTAGCTACTTGTTTTCTGAATTGAATTGGATTGTAATTGAAAAAGATTGTAATAGGTTGTAATCCGATCAGCAATAAAAAGGAATGAAGTGGATGTAGACTTGATCATAAGCCGAACCACTATAAACTCTGTGCACATTTACTACATTTTCTGTTACTTACTGTTATTTATTGATTCCCGTATTACGGGTGGTGCTTTCACATCATTTTACACATACATCGGGGTGTTAGCGTCAGATTTTCACGTTAACATTTTTGGTGCTTTCACCGAGAACGATCGAACTCAGGATATTGGCATCATTGCTTCACCAAACTGTGAGGAAAGAATCTCCGTTAAGACCAGAAGTTTAACAGAAATTATGGCTCCCGGAAGGAAACGTAGATCTGCCAGGTCTGAAGATTTTCAAGAAAACACCGCCACTTCTCCTCCTCTGAGCCAGACAACTCCAACTGTGGGAGTTACACAGGCGTAATTAGACGCTGTGGTTTTGGGATTGAATCAACAGTTAAATGCTCAAAATGCACAATTAGAGGCTCAGAATGCTCAGAATACCTTGATATTGAATAAGCTAAATGATTTGCTCGAGGCTAATCGTCAGCCAACAAATAAAGAAGGAAACTCTGCTGATAGAGCTCAGGGGGTTAGAGGGAATACTTCTCAAAGGAAGGTAAGCCCTGCCGAAAGGCCACTTCCTCAGGATGGAGGATCGGGACCTCAAAAGACCCTTCGTGAACGACTGTCAAGGCAGAACTCTGAAAGAATGGCTGACGTTTCCCACGCAGGGCCTGTGGATGATGAAGAGCATTTTTCAGGAATGGTTCGTCAAATCATGAAAGAAAGTATGCGAAAGGACGGGGATGAGAAAGAGTGGGGCTTTGCTCCAAGCAAAACTCCATTCACCGAGAGGATTCTGAAAGCTGAATTCCCGAGAAAATTTGTTCCGCCCACTAGTCTAGCTTACAAAGGAACAAGTGATCCTAACGAATTTCTGTATAAATATGACTGGCATATGACTGGCGCCAGGGCGTTCGACGAGATTAAATGCCGATACTTCCCGGTGTATTTGGAAGGAGTAGCTTTATTATGGTTTACCAAGCTGGCAGTTAGATCCATTGATCAGTTCTCGGACTTAACTAAGAAGTTCAAGGAGCAGTTTCGGTTGTACGCCTCTAAAGCAAAGGACATAATGTCATTGTCAAATCTGGAGCAAAACCCAGGGGAATCCATCAAGTCGTTCCTGAATCGATTCAACATAGCTTTGGCCGAGGTTGATAACGCTGAGCCACGCATGGTTTTAACGTACTTGATGAGGGCAATCGATAAATCGAGCAAGTTTGGAGAATGGTTGAAAATGAAAGAACCAAATTCACTCGATAAATTCTATAAAAAAGCCGATGAGTTCATGCGCCTGGAAAGCCTTCAAGCACCGGCTAAGGTGGCATCAGCGGAAATTAAGAATGAAAGTAACGCTCCAGACAGAAAGGAATCCAATGCTCAGAAAAGGGGGAACGACGGCAGAAAGAAACAAGGGGATGCAAAGAAGGGTCGAGCTTTCAACTTCACACCTTTGACTGATACCCCTGAAAATATCTTCTTTGCAACCAAAGATAATATCAGTTATCCTACGCCACCTAAGATGAGGGTTGGAGATAAAATGGAGAAAAGTGGAAGATTCTGTCAGTTTCACAATCAGCCTGGTCATGACACTAACGAATGCCGACACTTGAAAGAAGTAATTGAGCGACTGTTGAAAGAGAACAAGCTCCAATAGTATGTTAGAAGGGGTAGGGACACAATAACCTCATCGGTCCAAAGGCAACAAGTCCCCGCTCACCATCCAAGCTCGAGTGAGAAGGCCGTAGAACATGAGTCAGACAGGCCTGTCATTACTGTGATAATGGGAGGTCCTCACCCAGCAGGCAGGAGCTGGGGTGAGATGGAAAGATATGCTCGTGCACTGAAGCATGCACCCGCAGAAGAAAGTGTTTTTGTGTTAGAGGATGCTGCGCCATTGAAACAGCAGAAAACTTTCCCTGATGACATCATATTTAGCACCAGGGATTCCATAGGTATTGAGGCCCCTACAATAGATCCTCTGGTAATTTTTGCTGGTATTGGCCCGTCCACTGTGAGAAGAATTCTGGTCGATTGCGGGGCTTCGTGTAATATTATCTTCAAGAAAACTTTTGACCAGATGAAGATACCAATGGCTGACGTTCAGGCTTCGTCATTGAAAATTGCTGGCTTCACTGGGGAGCCAAAGCAGCCGATTGGGACTATAGACTTGATTGTAGAGCTCGGAGAGGAGCTGAGGAAGGTAGCTCGAAGACAGACCTTTATAATTGTTGAAGAATTTTCTGCTTATAATGCTTTCTTGGGTCGACCGACTCTGGCTGCATTCAAAGCTGTTCTCGCCCCATGGTGTCTAACTATAAAATTTCCCACTGATAACGGAATTGGGATAATTAAAGGAGATCAGAACGTGGGACGGGAGTGCTATCTAGTAGAGCTACGTGAAACAAAGAGGAGAGAAATGGGAAAAGATGCCGCGCCTTCAGTCCGCATCAAAGAACGAACCTTGTAGCAACTACAGGTTAGTCCCTGCACTGGCGAACATAGCGGTGCCCGGAGAGAGATGGATCCAAGAAAAGCTAGTGCAGGGGAGAATAGAGTAGTGCCGGTAGAGGTGAAAGTGCCGGTACCTGTTGACTTAAAGGACCCAAAGAAGGTGCTGAATGTGGGTTCACAACTGAACACTACAGCTCAGGATATTCTGGTCTCATTCTTGAAGGCAAATTTAGATGTATTCGCATGGACTTATGCCGACATGTGCGGAATATCACCAGAAATTGCGGTACACGCTTTGAAGATCGATCCAAAGTTCACGCCAGTAAAACAGAAAAGAAGAACTCTAGGTCTAGAGAGGTCAGCACCGTTGAAGGAAGAAGTCGATCGACTCATGGAAAATGGCTTCATCAGAGAATCTGTTTACCCAGATTGGGTCTCAAATCCTGTCCTGGTTAAAAAGGCTAATGGGAAGTGGAGAGTATGCATTGACTTCTCAGATCTGAATAAGGCTTGCCCCAAAGACTGTTTCCCGCTGTCTAGAATTGATCAGTTGGTGGACGGAACGGCGGGACATGAATTGTTGTCTTTTATGTATGCTTATTCCGGGTACAATCAGATTATGATGCATGATCCAAATCAGGAGGACACGAGCTTCATAACGGATGTTGGTCTTTACTGCTACAAAGTCATGCCCTTCGGACTCAAGAATGCGGGGGCAACCTACCAAAGGCTTGTTAACACCATGTTTAAACCATAGATCGGAAAGACAATGGAAGTCTATGTCGATGATATGTTGGTGAAGTCAAAGAAAGCAGTGGACTACATGG
The DNA here is from genome assembly GCA_030765085.1 of Allium cepa. Classification (NCBI taxonomy): domain Eukaryota; kingdom Viridiplantae; phylum Streptophyta; class Magnoliopsida; order Asparagales; family Amaryllidaceae; genus Allium; species Allium cepa. The sequence goes on along the minus strand of CM060937.1, from coordinate 769,059,686 downwards.
ATCACTTGGCGGAAATGTTTGCGGTCCTCCGGAAATACGGAATGAAACTTAACCCGTTGAAATGTTCATTCGGAGTGGAGTCCGGAAGGTTTTTGGGATTTATTGTGAGCGCTAGGGGCATTGAGGCTAATCCTGCTCAAATCACTACCTTGAAGGAGGTCAAAGCTCCTAGAACAAAGAAGGAACTACAAAGTCTTAACGGAAAAATTGCTGCTTTGAGCCGATTCATTTCTAAAGCTACTGATAAATGCATTCCATTCTTTGACGCTCTAAAGAAGGGAAGAAAAAACTTTGATTGGACTCCCGAGTGTCAGAACGCATTTGATGAACTGGTTCGTTGTATGAAAGTGCCTCCAATACTCTCAAAGCCCGACAATGGTGAAGATCTCTACATCTATCTGGCAATATCATCTCACGCTCTGAGTGCAGCATTGGTTCGAGAAGATACAAGAATCCAGCGACCAGTCTATTACATTAGTAAAAGATTCACTAGAGCAGAGATGAATTACTCGAAGCTGGAGAAACTTGTCTATTGCCTATTGATTGCATAACGGAAATTGAGGCCGTATTTTCAAGCTCATCCCATCAAAGTCCTCACTGATCAACCTCTGAAGCAGGTCCTGTTTCGCCCTGAAACTTCGGGCCGTCTTTTAAAGTGGAATATTGAACTCAGTCAATATGACATCACTTACCATCCCCGAAGAGCTATCAACGGACAGGCTTTAGCAGACTTCATTGCTGAATGCACAGATAAAGGTGATAGTGAGGAAGAGGAAACTAATGACGTCCCGGTGAAATGGAAATTATACGTTGATGGCGCAAGGAATGACTACTGTTCTGGGGCAGGGGTTGTCCTTGAGACCCCTGAAGGACGATCATTGTGTTATGCACTGAGACTGGAATTTCCTTCAACTAATAATGAAGCAGAATATGAAGCTCTCATTGCAGGTTTGAGAATCACTAAAGAGCTAAATATCAGAACATTACAGATCTTCAGTGACTCACAGCTTATCGTATGCCAAGTCAAGAAGAAATTCCAAGATAAAGGAGGAAATTTACCCGCTTTTTTGTCGAAGGCCTGGGAGCTTCTTGGAGATTTTGATCATTATTCAATAAACCATATTCCCCGGGAAGAGAATATGAAGGCAGATTCTCTCGCGAAGTATTCAAGCACTGGTGAAGCTCAACTATTGGGGTTAGTCCCCATAGAAGTCCTGTCAGCACCAAGTACATACGAGATGGATGTTGACTGGATTATGAATGTATCTCAGGAACAAGAATCATGGATGACTCCAATACTGGACTATCTACTCAGAGGTTCTTTGCCAGAAAATTCGAGAGAAAGACAGAAGCTTCTGAGGAAAGCCTCCAGATATATAGTCCAAGACGGCCAATTGTACAGGCAGGGTTTTTCAATGCCATTACTCCGATGTGTAACTAAAAATGAAGCCAAGACAATTCTAGCTGAGGTACACGGAGGGGAATGTGGAGATCACACGGGTGGTCAGACATTAGCAAAGAAGATTCTCCGTTATGGGTATTTTTGGCCGGAAATTAATCATGACGCCGCTGTATATTCTCGGAAATGTGACAAGTGACAGAGATTCGCCAAAATTCCTAGAGCACCTTCCACTGAGCTAACACAGATGGTCAGTCCGTGGCCACTTGCCATTTGGGGAATGGATCTCATTGGGCCATTACCAACTGCCAAATCAGGGATTAAATATGCTATTGTTGCAGTTGATTAGTTTACTAAATGGGCTGAAGCTGAACCTTTGGCTACTATTACCTCTAAGAAAATGATAAATTTTGTGACTAAAAATATCATTTGCAGGTATGGTGTGCCGCAGAAAATAATCACAGACAATGGTACTCAATTTGAAAGTGAGGAATTCCAGGACTTCTGCAAACGATTCAAAATCCAGAAGAGTTTCTCAACAGTGGCCCATCCGCAGGCAAACGGGCAAGTGGAAGCAGTAAACAAAATCATCAAATCAACCATCAAAAAGCAGCCGGAAAAAGCAAAAAGTGGCTGGGTTGACAACTTACCGCTTGCACTATGGGCATACAGAACCACCCACAAAACTGCGACTGGGCATACTCCATTTTCATTGGCATATGGATCAGAAGCAATGATTCCAGTGGAAACTGAAGTCCCCTCACATAGAAGAATCCATTTTGATAAAGATGAGAATGAAAAACTGCAATTGGAAGCACTTGACCTCCTTGATGAAAGAAGAGAAGAGGCTAGACTTAGAATTGCGGCTCATCAACAAAGAATAGCCAGACACTTCAATTCCAAAGTTCATCAGCGCAACTTTGAAGTTGGGGACCTAATTCTGAAAAGAATCATGACAGCCACAGGTGTGTTTGGGCCAAACTGGGAAGGGCCATATGCTATAGGCACAAAGCTTCTTGACGGCACATTCAAACTCACAACTGTCGAAGGAGAACCAATCCCAAGAGCGTGGAACAGCAATCATTTGCGTCCTTATTTTACTTGAATGCTATGCTAAAATATTGTAAAAGAATTACAAAAATATGATTCTTGTATTGAAAGCAATTGTAAAGCAAGTGAGTAATAAAAAGCTATAAAGTGGATGTAGGCCCAGTTTTTGGCCGAACCATTATAAATCTTGTGTTCTCTACTATTATAAACTGCTTTGTTTTATTTCGACATATAAAATACATTAATTGTGTCATTAAAATGTCGATTTAATAATACAGGTCATGAAAGAAAAGCTTACCCATCCCAAGACCAGGCAAACACACACTAAACCATCAAAGATTTCCATACTCAAATCCTACAAAAGAAATGCTTCAAACAAGAGTGAGCAATGTGGGTGGAAATGGACCATCTCTAACTAACTATAAATGTTTGAACAAACAGCCAGTTAAGCAAAATGTGTCCACCACCACCAACTCACCTAACTGTGAAGTATATTTCTTTGGATAAGGGAAATTATTGGCAACTAAAAAGTGTTGACACTTGCAAAAGACAAGGAGGATCACCAACATGAGTGGATGGCGAAAGAGACATGGGCGAGCAAGCATCAATCAACAAAAGACCTCTTCGGAGGCACAAGCCCTCTACGGAGGCACAACTCTTCGGAGGAGAAAGACCTCGAGTGGGCCTAGCCAGAAAAAGAGAGATCTTTCTCGTTACAAGGTTGCGGAATGATCGGTCGATACACTCCCGTGAATCCGTCCAACCGAGAGAAAGAAACTCCCAACTTCCAGGCAAAAGTCCTACTCAGAGGCACACGTTTCACCAAGATTGAAATAAAACTTCCAGGTGTTGAAACGTGAAAAAGAAGCCCTCTTCGGAGGCCCATTTCGCCACAGTTGAAATGCTAAAAGACCTCGGGCGGGCCAACTAGAAAAAGAGAGATCTTTCTCGATACAAAGTTGCGGAATGATCGGTCGATACACTCCCGTAAATCCGTCCAACCGAGAGAAAGAAACTCCAAACTTCCAGGCAGTAACCTAGCTCAGAGGCACGCATTTCATCATCGGTCGATACACTCCCGTAAAATGAAATGTGAAAAGCCCTCTTCGGAGGCCCGCTTCCCAGCGAACAGGGAAAAATAAAAGCCTCTCCCATGGGGCAGAAACTAAAAAGACCTCTTCCCAGAGGCACAACAGAAAAAGAAAGACCTCTTCCTAGAGGCAGAAATGAAAAGACCTCCTCCCGGAGGCACAAGCAAACAGAAAGACCTCTTCGGAGCACACGTTTCACCAAGATTGAAATAAAACTTCCAAGCGCTGAAGCGTGAGAAAGCCCCCTTCAGAGGTGTAATTTTTCAAAGGCACACTTTAACTCTCAAAGGAAGAATGATCCACCTATTCTGGGAAATTCTCTTCCTTAAAAAGAAGTTAAAGTACCATTCAGATACCTGCTTTACCACATAGAATAATTCATTTAGTAAAATGTGTATATGCACAAAAGAAAAAGTGATATCTTCGAAGGATGAAGCGTAAAAACTTATTTGTACTCTGTTTTTTAACGAAATAATATTCCTCCAAGAATGGAATAATTATTCTCTAAAAATAAATAAATAAAAGTACAAGTTCCTCATAAAATAAAATATTGCAATGAGCTTATGGTATAGGGGCAACATGGTATAACTACATCGGTAAAATTGCGCTCGAACAAGTATACCACAAGCTCACTACAATATCGTGCAAAGAAACTTGTACAAAAGTGAATAATAAATGCATTCTCAAATTCAAACAAGACGTTTGTACAAATAAAGGATCATTTTATTTAATTCTGTTACAATTTCTTACAGATACAAGATTTGAAATAAAGAAAACGGGGGCCGGTACCCGCACAATTTCCGGTCAGTACATGCAAAAAAGCAAAAAGCGAGCCACAGAACCAGAGCCATCATTTCTTCTTCCGTCCACCTTTTGAGCTCGCACCTGGCCGGATAACCAACTTCCTAGGCCGGCTTGTAAGAGTAGGGGATGAAGGAGAAAGGGCTCAGTCGGACTTTCTTCCGTTTTTTCTTCGCCAGTTGAAGATCCTTTCTTCTTCTTCTTGGGAACCCCCTGCTTTCCTCTCTTCTTGGAGGAAGACCCACTCCCTGGAGAAAGAAGTTTAGCTAATGGTTCATCATCGGAACCAGTTGCTTCTGGAGCCTTCTCACTCCCTTCAGTTTCTTCTCCCTTGTGTTCTTGTGAAGCAATGGGATCATCCAAGTCTTGAAGAGCTTTTATTTGCTCCTCTTGTGATCCCGGTTGCGAGGCAGAAGGAGGAGTCACCTGAATAGATGGAGGAGGAATAATTGGAGGTGGGGAAGTTTGAACGATGCTCGACGTTTTCTCTACAGAAGGAGAAAAATTCAAGTCAATAAAAAGCGGAGATAAAGGTTCACTGAGGTTCAAGAAGTAGTCAAGAAGCTCATCAAGCTCGTAAGAAGCAGATGAGCAGTCTACTTGGGCAAGATTAATAGTAGGGTTACCTGCAGAAGTCGGTTTTCTGACATCAACCTCGTAAGCCTGTGCCTCGGCACTCTCGTCGCCTTCATCTCCACCGTGTGTGCTTGTGATCTCAGTGGTAACTTTGGTAGGAGATAGAGAATGAGAACTAGAAACGATAATGTCAATTTCGGCCGAAGGAGAAGGCTGAATTGCAACAGTTGAGATAGTTTTTTCCGAATATTCTCCTGCCGCTGTTTCGGTCCTTAATTTTGCAAGCTATTCCCTCCCCTTGGCGAGAGCGGCGCGAGCATCATCATCAAGATAATGCTCCTCAAGAGCTGACTCAGCATAGCCAGCGCCTTTACCGCCAAGCATATCGAGTGCAGTCTCCCAAACTTGAGCCAGAGTAATTTCATACTTGGGGCCTAGAAAGGCGAGGCTACTGCGCCCCAAGATGCTATGCAGGTAGAAATCAAATAATGTTGAGCTGATGTTGGTCCTCGTTGCCTCGTGAGATTCTTCAGCTGCAATTTTGCCGGCAATGGCCTCATCACGCTCCCTTTCAGCTTTGGAAAGTTGAAGCTTAAGCATTTGAATCTCCGCCTGTTGGGAGCTGTTTTTCTTCCGAAGCTCTTCAATATCAGCAACATAGCCCTCACTAATTCTTTTTTGCACTTTAAGCCTATCTTCGGCCTCTCTTTGGCCGGCATGAGCATCTCTCACTGGTTTTAGGAGCACTTCTTCTTTTTGAGTGTAGGAAGTAGAGGAAGTAGCAAGCTCTTGTTTAAGTTCCTCAACTTTTGCCTCAAGCTCTTCGTTGTAAGTAGCAATGCTACTCATTTCAGTATCATGTTGCTCAAGAACCTTTTGTCATTCGGCTTTATCATTTTCCATAGTGAGCATGGCCTCTATATTTGCACGATTAACCCTTTGGAGCTCGTCAACAAGTTTTTGCCAGTTCGACATCCTTTCAATATCAAGCTTGACGGCATCGAGATTTCGTAACATGGCAGACTTATCAATGGGGACCAAGTCAAGGTCGAACCTTACTCCCTTCAGACACCACTGTGGAAATCGGCTTTGCAAAGTGGCCGGGCCCTATCCAACTTGGAATTTGGGCCTGCTAATTATTGTTTGGATGTCTGTCTTCCGAGAGAGGGAGAGCCGGAGGGAATGTCAAGCGAGACGGGGACAGTAACCTTTTCAGGAGTTGTAGAGGTATGCTTCTCACCATGTCGGGCTCGCTTGCTTGAATCCTCAACCATATGACTTTTTCCTCGGTCATCATGGGATTTCCTTTTGTGGAAATCGTCGCCTCTCTGCGAAGAATCGTGGCGCTCCTCCCTCTCTCTTCTTTCATAACGCTCCTCTTGAGCCCTCTTCTCTTGAGCCTTTCGGGCGGCTCTTTCTTCATCGGATTCTCTGTAAGAGGGGAGGTAGCGCCTATAATCATATTGGCTACGCCTCCCGTAGCGCTGAAAGTCATCATAGTAGGATCCGCTGCGTCCCATCAGAGGATCTGAAATAAAAAGAGATAAATTTTAGAATTCTTCAAAATACAAAAAGTAAGAAGCATAAAAGTGCCGAAAGATTCTAAGTGTGTATAATGTGCAAACTACGCGCATCGAACTACGAACCACTCTTTAATTGTGGAGTAGTTATGGGAGTAGAAGTTAACATCAACTCTTGAGTTGACGGAGTCTGTTGCAGAATAGAAGTCGCCTCGACTACTGAAGAAGAAACCCCGGTAGTGATAAGATCATCTTTAAAGATCTCTTGCGAGGTGGCGAAGAGGTCGCTCAGTCCTTCGAAAGTGTCGTCCCTGCTCTGCTTGACAGGGATGGTTTTCTCGGCTTCTTCGTCACCAGACTTCTTTGAATATGGAGGAGATTCCCGAGGCTCTTCTTCTTCAGTAACCGGGGCAAGTTTGCCAGATGACCACGCGACGTCAACAGAAGTGGAGCACTTCACTAGAGAAGCCTCAGAATTAGGTTCTTTTGGTATGGATGCGTTAGTAGAAACGGGGGCATCTGACGCTCTAGCCGGAGAGTCTGGGACTTCATGAGGGTGTGTAGAGCGAGAGGTATGCAAAAGCCCGTATTGGTGGAAAATTCATCTCTCAACAAGAATTTTACACTTCTCTCTTCCGCGGCCACGGCACTCAGTCTCTCAAAAACTTGCTTATGGCCTGGATCTCTGGATAGGGAAGGAAGTGCTGAAAAAGGAAAGAGTGGAATTAACGATTAACAACTCAAAATTCGAAGAGTTCGGAAATGGAAAATAGAAGTAGGTAATCTTACTTCCTACTCTCCAGATGGCATAAAACCCTGGGGGGCAGCGAACGAAGAAAAACTGATTTAAAAATCCATGAGCACTTTTAGGTAGGTCAGTCACGAGTTTGCGATTCCTAACACTCCTTAAAACGACAATGGAGGGATGGTCTTTAATCTTGGTGAAAGAACATAAGTAACAAATTTCATCAAAGCTCGGTAACCGACCCAGGGTTCTCATGAATAAAACACACAACCCCATCAGAATGGCGTAACTATTGGGGTGCAGTTGAAACGGGGAGATAGTCAATCGAAGTAGAAATTGTTGAAGGAACGTTGAAGGGAGGAATAGCACCGAACAAGCACATTTGGCGATTGACAGCGACAAAACCGCAGGGAGGGCTATCAGCAAAATCATTTGGCCCAGGCAATATAGCATCCGTTTCAACGATGCCAAACTGAGCGCGCAATAAGCTAAACGTCCGGTAGTTTAAGGAAGTTGAGACTCTTTCCGGTGGAGCAGTCAGTGGAGCAGCTATTGGAAGAGCCTCTCCAATCTGTTCCGTTACTTCTTCTTGATGAGAGGCCATTCTACACAAGCAACTGAATATTCAAATGTGAAGGTGCACGTTTCCTAAAAAGTGTGAAGTGTTGTGCAAAACTAATAATGACAAGTAAATATAACTGAAGTTAAACTAATCGGCAATTGATCGATTACTAAATTTCAGGACTTGTTAATTTTAAAAAAGGTTCAAGTGCAGTATTGGTGCAAACCGGTCGATTTCCATTGACTATCTCAATATTGCTTTAATACTCTACTTGAATTCGTTGAATTGAAGCACTTCGTTCACACAATCTATTTAAGTTAATTACCTTCTGTCAACTAATCTGTCATTTGATGTGGGCAGTCAATGGCAGTATTTTCGCCTTGGTTTTCTATAGTTGTTATTTTCACCAGGTAGTTAGCTTATAAGTTAACAAGATTTGTGGAATAATGCAACAAAGTTCATACAATTTAAAGTTTGGGTAATTCAGAGTTTAGGCAATTCAGTCCGGTAATACAAGTTAAATAATCAAGTGGGATTATGCTTTTAAGTGACAACTCGTTCACGACCTAAGGGGTATGCGGCGAGTTGAGTTAAGTTCTGTAAGTCGTAGTGTGCATGGAGGAAAAAGCCTCAAATCAGAACAAAGCAAAATTCTCATAGTCCTGTCTCGCCCGCGACTCAAAGCCTAGGTCTCATCTACGTGAGTCGGTCAAGGGTTAAGCCACAAGAAGCAACTCGGTATGGAAAATAGCCAAGTACTAAGTCGTCCACGACTTATGGCTTGAGACGTTCACGGTCTAAAGGATAAGTTGTATTAAGAATCTAAAGGGCTGAGTCACTCGTACGACCTAAGTCCTAAATCGTCAGGAAATTAACACGACCCAAAAATTAGGTCGTGGACGGATGAGATTGCAAGGCCTTCCTAAGTTAGTAGACCCAAAAAACCAACCATGTAGTGAGAATTCTAGGTCATCTCCTCAACCGGTTAACTCCTTTCTAAACCATTAACCCGCTAAGGACCTCCTCATCTCCTCCAAACTCACAGACCAGCTAATTTGGGACACTGCAATCCATTATCTTCTCCTCACATGGTCAGAAACCACCCAAAAAACCAATTCGAATCGCTTCAAGTTTGCGACAAATCTGATGCACTACTATGTTATCACGAACGATAACAACAACATGATCGATAGCAGTCGCAAATCAATCAGAAAAGTGGTTCGCGATGGAACACGACACAAAGATGAATTGGAGTCAGAAAATGAGGAGTCCAGATTCGTGAGTCAATGGTGATCGTGGATTGAAAAGAAGGTGAATTCACTTACGCAATATAAAGGTTTAGATGAGTTGACGGCTGATTAGCTTGGATTCGTCTCTGGAAACTTGAAGGATCATTAATGGTAGATCAAGTAAAACAGATAAGTAGTAAAGTGAGGAGGAAGGACTGACTCAACGGCTTATATACGAAACAGGGGGGAAGATGAAAGGGCTAACAAGTCAGGAGCCTCTTTGAGTCGTTTACGACTCATGCACTGGGTCGAAGCACACGACTCATGGTTTAAGCGTGTACTTCGAGGGGCAATTGTTAACTCCTTTGCTCGAGCGACTCAAACCAGGCTCGCGACTCACAATGATTACAAACTCAACAGCCTTAGCTTGTTGTCGACCTAAAATGAATGACGACTCAACTGATTGCCGACTCAAAGTACCTCGCGACTCAGCTGCTTGCCAACTCAAGGTACCTCGCGACTCAACAAGTTACCCGACTCAACAATTGAGGAGTTGCACGAGTTAAATAATTTTGCGACTTACAACCCACCTTGAGTCGTCAACGACTCAAGCAAGCAAACAAAAAGCCACATCCAGTTAACTTGCGCGACTCACAGCTCACGGTTTACGACTTAAGGGACTACGACCTAAAAGACCTAAAGGCAGAACGACCTAGTGACTCAAGACAAAGAAGGGCGAAAGCAACTGCATTTGAGTCGTGACCGACTTACGACCTAGTATAAGTCGAACACGACCTAAAACCACAGAGCCAAAATTTTAGTGCTGCCTCATTTTAAACTGTGACTTCTTAACTCGCGAACGAGTTAGGACTTATATCCAGATGAACGAAGAAAAGCTCAGTACCACTTCACCTACTCCACTTCCTGCTGACTCTTGAACCTTGAGTCGAGCGCGACCTACGACTCTCCCTGAGTCGGTCACGACTCAGGACTTGGGTGAAAAATTCTTATCCAGATTTTCCTATAAATACGTGACGATCTCCAACATTACGGGGACTTTTTTTGGGATCATTTTCTTCAAGGCATTGAGACTTCACTATCTTCAAAGCAATCTACACTCCATCGCTTCAAGCACACGCAAGACGCTTAGATCAACTTCGCACACGAATTCTACGCATTCAACCATGGATTCGAAAAACTCTATCACGATGAAGTTTTCCTTAGCTACTTGTTTTCTGAATTGAAAAAGATTGTAATAGGTTGTAATCCGATCAGTAATAAAAAGGATTGAAGTGGACGTAGGCTTGATCATAAGCCGAACCACTATAAACTCTGTGCACATTTACTGCATTTTCTGTTACTTACTATTATTTCTTGATTCCCGTATTACGGGTGGTGCTTTCACATCGTTTTACACACACACCGGGGTGTTAGCGTCAGATTTTCACGTTAACAGCGCTCTTATATATACACTCCAATTCATAATAAGGCATTCCATTAACATATTTCTTAATGAGTTACCCCACCAAAGCCAAGGTTTTCGCTTAACCTTGCGCTTTGATACCAAATGTAATGAACGGTAATTTTTCGACCCTTGAAAATCGACGCTAATACATCCATTGTATTTTATGACAAGCATTCAAGTGCTTGAAAAATAGATCGTTAGGGGAAAGAAAGAAGATAGAAGAAACTAAACAATCATAAAATCTCAAAACGCAATGGAATAAAGTCGATTAATCAACATAATACTTTACAAAGTCATTTTCAAAATGATACATCAGAGTCATACTAATTAAATTTCTACCCTAGGATTGTAATAACAGCCTATCCCTATCTTTTGATACAATATACACACAAACCGTGGAAATAAGATAATAACAAGCTATTGATGAAGCCTCCTACTCCAATCTCCTCTAAGATGATCCATGGGAAAACCCGAACTACTTGGCTGCCCACAAAAATTTGAGCACCAAAAAGTTTTAGTAAAAGAAAATAAAAATCCAGGTCAGACATTGGTTTGGTGTGAGTAAACTCACCAACTGAATTATTATGTCTAAAATCCTTTTAAAATCAAAGGTACTCGTAAGACCCCGCCGCACATAAACACGGACGGGGTTTTACCTTACGATAATCAAAACACTTTTTTATAGAAAATCTATTGATATTATAATAATGTCTAGAGATCAAAGTAAAATACGAAAATAGCTGAAATGCTTGCATCTTACATTTCTAAATAGTTGGGAATCAAGACCATACGACGCTTATTGGAGAATGGATTTCATACTATGATAAGGCACCTGGGTACCACCTATCATAGTTCACGTCTAGAAAATGTACCAAGGACCTCGCCGGGATCCCCTTCCAACACAAAACCGGCATACCTCTTAGTGGATAGTACCAAATATGTCATCACCATGGTTGCTTTGCAACCCTTTTTTTTGAGATCTCATGCACAACCAATCCATAAATACGTAGATGTATCTATAAAGGTGATGACACACCCTAATGGGAGTGACCCACTAAGCCTTGCTGCATCTCCCCTGATTTTATTCATTCTCGGTTGATGAGGCTTGAGGCTACGCTTGCCTTTTGAATAGTAGTCCCATTTGGAATGTAACATTGCCTTCCAGGCGGTAATGTTGTGCCAACATTCATTCATACAAGTTGTTCAGGATAAGGACAAATCGAATGCACTACTTCGACTGCATTCATTTTGGAATGACCGTCAGGCCAAGTAGCAAGCAGCCCTTGCATTTCAATGCTCCGTTTTTGATTCCATGTTTTTCATGATGTCTTCAGCTCGAAACACTTGAGATGGATCGAAGTGGTTTCCGAATAACTGATCTGATTCCGGTGTCTTCGATACGGCTTTCGAAAATTCTCGGTAAACTCAACCCCAGTTCGTTAGGAAATAAACAGACCGAGAAAAGAGCACAGCTCACCTCCTAACTGTTTATGGACGGATTTCCTTATCATTTATCCTAAAATAACGAAACAAGGTCCATACACACAGTATAATATCATTATGAATGACTATGCCATATAACTCACGTGTTTCTCCTACATATTTCCAAAGTTACGTTTAAGTCCAGATTTGATAGTCGGTTATTTGACTATCAAATAAACAATTATTCAATATTGATTTGATCCATATGAGATTCACTAAGCCTTTATTAATAAATCTTTAGTTAATTAAAACAATTTGGAAAACTTAATCAAAAGATCTTTTTAAAACACTTTTCCCAAAACCCTTTACTTCCCTTTTATACTTGGAAAACATTTTTACTTTATCTCAAAGATACAAATATTTACCAAAAACATTTAGAAAATTCCTTTTTCTTAAATTCCATATTAGATGGCCAAGAAATTCCCTTTTCTAAACATCACTTACTATAAAACCCATTCATTTGATAAAACGGATTCGCTTATCCCTTAAAAACATCTTTTTATAAGTTTAGTTCTTATTTCAAACCTCCTTATAAATTTTCAAACTAGATTTAAACTTCCTTTTAAAATCGCTAAAAGATTTATAAAATCTTTTTCAATGTATAAAACCCTTTACAAAATTTCCTTTATAAAATGTCTTTGACATTAAAAAAATATCAATTTAAATTACTATAAATAAACCATTTTGCAAGTAAAACTCATTTACATTAATAAATTATTATTTATTATTTATAAATACCTTTATAGAATATAAAATGTGAAAATCATTTATAAACTTTAAAACCCAAATTGATTAAAGAATTTAAGTCAATTCAAAAACACACTTCATAAATTCAAAAAGAGTCTTAGCAATCCTAATGGCACTAATCTATGTTACCATTCAATTTCAAATCCAATTCACTTAACATTTATTTACATAGGTCAACATGTATGTAAATACAACTCATATCTAAATTAGGGAATAATATGTCAATATAACTAACTGGCATATACATGTCCAAATAACATAATATTAGGTTGGTGATTTGTCCTGCTAAATAGATGTCCGAATAATTCATTACATATTGTAGAATGGTGATTTATTCTACTAACTTATGTTCGCATAATCAATAATCAATTTATAACAGAACGGAAATTCATTCTGCTATCTTGTGTCCATGACAATTGAACAATTACACTATAGTAGAACGGGGATTGATTCTGCTATTAGATGTCCGAACAATTCAATCAATCAACATTATTACTCATTCATAGTTATTTGTCTACTTCATTTATCAACGTTTGAATCCCTTATCCTCAAAACTATCTTTTGTAAAAGAATTCCCTTTTTAGATAAATTGATTCTTGGAAAATCAAAGGATTTAAAACTTAAACTCCCCTTTAAAATAATTAATTATAAGTTAAACTCTTATTAAATCATGATTAACCTTTATTAAATCTTAATCTAATTAAATAAATAAATTAAGAAATAATTTAACCTCTAAATAAATGATTAAACAATAATTAATTATTAATAAATATTTAAACACTAATTAGTCCTTTATCAATTATTAAATAATCATTTAAACTTTAATTAATAATTTAATGTTAAATAATCTTAGTTAAAAAAATCTTTAATTAAGTCTTAAATAATAAGTAAAACATTTAGTAAATAATTTATAAATTAAAACCTTAATTAATTTAAAATTAATTAAGGTCCCATATATCGAATTAGTAGTTAATTAAAAGTAAATCATATACTTAGCTCATAATTCATTAAAAATTAATCGTACTTAATAATTGATTGATTAAAATTAGTCTAATAATTTCAAAGGTAATTAATCAGTAACTAATCTTCATTTAATTAAATTTAATAAACCTTATTAACACTTAATTAATTAATAATAATTAAAATTAGTTGATTAATCATTAATTATTAAATCCTTATTTAACTTTTAAAAACATTATTATTAGATATATAAAACATTTACAAAATAATTTTAAGTATGAAACTTAAATCTGAAAAATTCGGATTTTAAAGCGAAACCCCATCCAAATCGACTATCGCTATGGACGCCATAACTTGAATTTTTTTTGACCTTCCTCGTTGAAACCTCAATAATTAAATACTTATGAACTAGTCGTAAACATTGCATAATGGTTTGCATAAGAAAACAAAGTTGAAAACTTTGAAATAATTTTTAATTTCCTTTAAGCTAAACACTATTTTTTCCACAAAGAAATCCAATCATCAATACCATATCAAAGTGCCCCTTCCTTAGCATGACATCACATACATATGCCTAAACATCCATAACATATCACCCTCATAGCACAACCCGAAAATCTCATCTTTATAATGAAACACACCGCTTAAGCTTTTGATTCACAAGTCAATAGCTAAAACGCAACTAACAACATATACATATATTTAAACCATATAATATTCCAACCAAACAACCAACTTTTTGTACCATGCAAAATTAAATACATATAAAGGAAAAACTCTCCCAAAATTTAATGAATTTACTCACCAAAATCCTTTAGAAACTTGATGCATTTTGAAGTTCGGATAAATTGGAAAATCACAAAATACGTTCGAAAATAAGTCAACTTCGCCTCGATTTTGGACATGTAATTCTCAAATTTTGGTAAAGTAGTTAGAAGGAAAGTTTTTATAAAATTCTTTCCTCTATGATATAAAAAAGAAACACTCAATTTCAGCTATTTTTAGGAAGATATGGTCGAAAACGGTTGATCATTTTCGAACTTGGATTTCTGAGTCCAAAAACATTTTGTAAATAAACGAGATTTTGACAAAACAATACGCAAATTTAAAAAAGTGATCTATATAAAAGTTATAATCACTGAAATTTTACTTGGTTGAAAAAATAAAATCTCATTTTAATTGGAAATGAGGAAGATATGGTCGAAGAAAGAGGAGGAAAGATTGAGGAAATGGAAGGTTGTTTATAAATAGAAGAAAAAGGAAATTATCTATCTTCCCTTGCCTTATACCCTCCACTACCTTATTGCCACCTCACTTAGCCTTCAAATCACACCCACACCAGCACCCAAAGCATCAAACCATCCTTTCCCGTCAAAACCAACATGCATTTAAACGTTTTGTAGAAAATGTCACCTTATGTCCCATAAAGCATCTTCCATTTTATTAACATCTTTTAATATATACGTATGTATGTGTGTGTGTGTATATATATGCATATACAAAAGCATATATCTATGTGTAAACCGATACACAATAACTTATTAATACTTGTATGTATTATATTTACACAAGAGTTCACAACGTTTATGATGACTTTTAACCGACGAAAAGTCGAAAATTCAGAAAATAAATTCCGATCACATTTTCTGTTTTTCATCGAACTATATATTTTTGTAAACAAATTATGAAAATTATTTCACCATCATTAGTTATCACTTATAAGAGTTTTAATTTTATTATAAAATCTATATATTGAATATTTGAAATTAGTTAAATATTCGCAAATCAAGGGAGTGACATTCCAGGTCGTTATAGTCACCATTTTGTTTTTCGGTAAATTTTCCGTTAATTTATTATGTAAAATTGTTTTATGAAAAGTATATTGAGCTAATAATATTTGTAAAAAATATTTATTTATGTAATAAATAAACATGTATAATTATATATATATCTTTAATCATAGTTGTAATATCTCTAGTGTCACACTTTTTTTGGTGTTAGCTTGAATTACCAAAAATATCCTCTACATGTCAAACTTTAGTACCATTTAAAATATGATCTAACAATTAGAATTCTTTTACAAATTCAAACATCCCTCTACAAATATTGTCAAATGTTAATATTACTTAAAAATAGAATCAAATAAAAAAATTGTTTACAAATTCGTTATTTACTAATAGATAATATAAATAAATAGTTAAACTAAAAAATTAGATATTTCAACGTATAAATAAAAATTCAAACTAAACTACACATGATTTCAACGTAAAAATATGGTTAATTATTTGTGCAAATCATTTTATTTTAAATGTGGCAAACATATACAATTTGTTGAAAAAAATTCATGCGCGAAGCACATGCCTTAATGCTTATGTACTTATGGTATATATTAATATTTTTTTCAAATAAAAATAAATTGACTTGTATAAATTAGACAAAAGTAAATTTTTGATTGTTATTTTAAAAATAAAAACTATGATTTTAGAAATGAAACTATATAAATAATTTGAGAGTAAAAGATATTTTGAAATGGAGAAAGTGTTAGAATTTCTCTCTACCGAATTATATTTTCAAAAAGGAATATAAGGTCTTGATATTTTTACACGTATATAAATTAATTATAACTTTACATATGTATGTGTGTGCTAGGATTTGACGTAATGCTCAATTGAGTGAGTTTGTGTATGAAGTGTATGGTGTTGTGATATTACTATAAAGTGGTCACTTAGCATGAATGGGTACTTTTACATCTAGTTGGTCTTTGTTGATGCATTTATTTATTTTCGCTTATATGTAATTGAAAGTGCTTGTACTATAATGCTACGTTATATGTTAACCCCGTTTTCATCAACGAGTTAAGACTCAGGCCGACTCAACTGGTTACGACTTAACTAGCTAACGAGTTAAGGTTCACGGCGACTTAAAGGAATGGAACGGCTCATGGGGATTAACGGTTCATGAGACAGGCCGACACAGTGAGTTACCGACTCAACGAAGTTCACGGCTCGTATGAGACGACTCAAGGACTGGACCGACTCATCTACTAAAGGACTGGACCGACTCATCTGCACAAGGTTCGTAACGACTTAGTGGATCAACGACTCAACGAGTTAATGCCTTAGAGGAGCAGAGTGGTTTAACTAGTTAGTGGTTTATGGGGTAGACCGACTCAGGGTTTCCGACGACTCAGGGTTTCCAACGACTCAGGGTTTCCAACGACTCAGGGTTTCCAACGACTCAGGGTTTCCAACGACCTATCATAAGTCACTGGCGACCTAAGCATACGAGGAACAAGCTCAATGCCATTTCATCTATGCCACTGCTTGCTGACTCGTGACATGTGAGTCGGTCACGGTTCATCCTGAGTCGGTCACGACTCATGAGTTGATCAACAATTCCAGCCTAGAAATTTGCCTATAAATACATGGCCACCTCCAACATTCAGGGGACTTTTTTTCGGCTCATTCATTCCAAGCGTCGTTACTCTGCGGCATTCTGAACTACTCCAACACTTAAAGCTTTCGAGATATAAAGAACGCCTCAAGGAACTTCACGAAGAAATCATACATATGCAACATGAGTTCAAAGATTTGGATTGACATTGGAGTTTAGGCGACTTGTTCTAAGTCACTTGTAACTCTAAGTGTGTTGTAATCAAAGTGTAATTGCATCAACTTGTAATCAAATCGTCAATAAAGATATTCAAAGTGGACGTAGGCTCTCTCTTAAGCCGAACCACTATAAAATTGTTGTTGTCTACTGCTTTTTCGCTATATCTGCTTATAATCTGTTCCCGAGCTATCGGGTGGTGCTTTCACAATTTCACTTCATACACCGGGGTGTTAGCGTTCAAATTTTAGCGTTAACATTTTTGGTGCTTTCACTGAGAATTGAACTCAGCCAAATCGTCATCATTGCTCCACGAAAGTTTGTTGAAATAACCTCTCTGAAGACTAGAAGTTTATCCGAAATCATGGCTCCGGGGAGAAAGAGTAGATCTGTAAGATCTGGAAATGCTCAAGAGGGAACCTCCGCTTCCCCTGTATCGAATCAAGCCACTCCAGCTGTCGGAGTTACAAAGGCAGAGCTGGATGCTGCAATCTTAGGGCTGAACCAGCAGATAAATGCCCAAAATGCACAATTCGAGGCTCAGAGTGCCCAAAATGCCCTAATTCAGAATAGGTTGAACGATTTGCTTGAGGAAAACCGTCAACCGGCAGGTAATGAAAGGAACTTTGCTGGCAACATTCATGATGCTGAAGAAAGGAATGCTCCTGAAAGGGCTGCTAGCCCCTTCGACCAAACACTTCCTGAGGTTAGTGGATCTAGAACTCGACATGATGAGGAGTATCTTCCTGGAATGGTCCGACAAATCATGAAAGAGAGTATGCAGAGGGTCGAAGGCGAGAAAGAATGGGGTTTTGCCCCAAGTAAAACTCCATTTACTGAGAAAATCTTAAAGGCTGAATTCCTAAGGAAGTTTGTCCCTCCAACCATTCCAGCTTACAAGGGGACAAGCGATCCGAACGAATTCTTATACAAGTATGATTGGCACATGACAGGTGCCAGAGCCTCTGATGAGATAAAGTGCCGATATTTTCCTGTATATCTAGAAGGTGTGGCTCTACTGTGGTTCACCAAGCTACCAGTCCGATCTATTGATCAGTTTTCGGACTTGACCCGGAAATTCAAGGAGCAGTTCAGACTATATGCTTCAAAAGCCAAGGACATCATGTCGTTGTCAAGTTTAGAACAGAATCCAGGGGAGACTATCAGATTTTTCTTAAACCGCTTTAATATAGCATTGGCCGAGGTGGACAATGCAGAAACGCGAATGATATTGACTTATCTGATGAGGGCTATTGACAAGTCGAGCGAATTTGGGAAATGGCTAAACATGAAGGAACCAAATTCCCTTGAAAAATTCTATAAAAAAGCAGATGAATTCATACGCCTGGAAAGCCGTCCCGTACCGGTAAAGGCAGTGTTGGAAAAAGCTGAAGATAACACTGTTGCTCCATGCAAGAATGAATCGGTAGGGCAAAAAAGGGAAAATAACAATGGGAAGAAACAGAGTAATCTGAAGAAGCCTCGATCCTTCAAGCCATCAGAGTATGCTCCTTTATCAGATACGCCGGAGCGTATCTACCTTGCCACTAAAGATTCTGTTGACTTTCCTAAACCTCTTCCTCTGAGGACCGGGAAAAAGGCTATACAGAGTGGCAAGTTCTGCCGCTTCCATAATCAACCCGGTCATGAGACCGACGAATGCCACCAGTTGAAAAATATGATTGAAGAGTTACTAAGGGAAAACAAGCTGCAGCAATTTGTGAAAAGGAATAGCAACAATCCTGCTTCGTCTAGTCAGGGGCAACAAGCTCCTGCTCATCAGCCTAGGACAGGTGAGAAGGCTGCAGGGCATGAACCTGGAAGGCCCATTATCAATGTCATTACAGGAGGACCTCACCCAGCAGACAGAAGCTGGGGTGAGATGGAAAGGTATACCCGAGCTTTGAAGTATGTACCGACCGAGGAAGATGTATTCGTTTTGGAAGTTGTTATGCCCCTGAAGCAACAAAGAACTTTCAATGATGATATTGTGTTCAGAGCCAGGGATTCCGCAGGTATTGAAGCTCCTACTTTGGATCCCTTAGTCATCCGGCTGGTATCGGGCCAGCTATTGTCAGAAGAGTTCTCATTGATTGTGGCGCATCCTGCAATATCCTATTCAAGAAAACATTCGACCAAATGAAGATCCCTATGGCTGATGTGCAAGCCTCATCGCAGAAAATCGCTGGCTTCACTGGGGAGCCAAAGCAGCCGATAGGAACCGTTGACTTGTTTGTGGAACTTGGAGATGGATAGAGAAAAGTGGTCCGCAAGCAAACTTTTGTGATTGTCCATGAATTTTCTGCTTACAATGCTTTCCTTGGCCGTCCAACTCTCGCAGCGTTCAAAGTTTTTCTGGCCCCATGGTGCCTCACCATTAAATTTCCCACAGATAATGGAGTGGGAGTCATAAAAGGGGATCAAAATGCGGGGCGGGAAGTTATCTAACAGAGCTACGAGAAACCTGAAAAAGAGAAATGGGAAAGGATGCGGCAGCCCCAGTCCGCATCAAAGAACCAGCCTTGTAGCAATTACAGGGCGGACCCTGCACTGGCGAGCACAGCGGAGCAAGGAAAGAAATGGATCCTAGAAAAGTCAGTGCAAGGGAGAATAGAGTGGTACCAGTGGAAACGACAGTACCAATACCTGTTGACCCAAAGGACCCAAACAAGGTGTTGAATGTGGGTTCACAACTTAATGCGTCAATTCAGAATATCTTAATATCTTTTTTAAAGGCAAATTTGGATGTTTTTGCTTGGACTCATGCCGATATGTGCGGAATATCCCCAGAAGTTGCAGTACACGCTCTAAATATTGATCCAAAATTTACACCTGTGAAGAAGAAAAGGAGAACTGAGGGTCCAGAAAGGTCAGCAGCGTTAAAAGAAGAAGTTGATAGGCTCATGGAGAATAATTTTATCAAAGAATCTACCTATCCGAATTGGCTTTCAAATCCAGTGCTGGTTAAGAAAGCCGACGGAAAATGGAGAGTATGCATCGATTTTTCAGATCTAAACAAGGCCTGCCCTAAAGACTGCTTTCCATTACCCAGAATTGATCAACTGGTAGACGGAACAGCGAGACACGAATTGTTATCTTTTATGGATGCTTACTCCGGATACAACCAAATCATGATGCATGAGCCAGATCAGGAGGACACAAGCTTTATCACTGACATTTTTCTTTACCAGCTACAGAGTTATGCCCTTCGGGTTGAAGAATGCAGGGGCAACATACCAAAGACTTGTTAATGCTATGTTCAAACCGCAATTGGGCAAGACTATGGAAGTCTACGTCGATGACATGTTAGTAAAGTCTAAGAAAGCAGTGGATCACATAGAACACTTAGCAGACATGTTCGCAGTCCTCCGAAAATACGGAATGAAGCTCAATCCTTTAAAATGTTCATTTGGAGTGGAATCCGGCAAGTTTTTAGGTTTCATCGTGAGCGCTAGGGGCATTGAGGCTAGTCCAGCTCAAATTAACTCCTTAAAGGAAGTCAAAGCTCCTAGAACAAAGAAGGAATTGCAAAGTCTCAATGGAAAAGTAGCCGCCTTGAGTCAGTTCATTTCCAAAGCCACGGATAAATGCATCCCATTTTTTGACGCCCTAAAGAAAGGAAAGAAAAACTTCGATTGGACTCCCGAATGCCAAAAAGCCTTTGATGAATTGATTCGCCATATGGAAACGCCTCCAATACTTTCTATGCCTGGTGATGGCGAGGATCTTCTTATATACTTGGCAGTATCATCTCATGCTTTAAGTGCAGCGCTGATACGAGAAGACAAGAGGATTCAACATCCAGTTTACTATATCAGCAAAAGACTCACTGGGGCAGAGATGAATTACTCTAAGTTGGAAAAACTCGCCTATTGCCTACTAATTGCATCTAGGAAGTTGAGGCAATATTTCCAAGCTCATCCTATCAGAGTCCTCACTGATCAACCATTAAAGCAAGTCCTGTTTCGCCCTGAGACTTCGGGCCGTCTCCTAAAGTGGAATATTGAACTCAGTCAATATGACATCACTTATCATCCCCGAAAAGCAATCAACGGACAAGCTTTAGCGGAATTCATCGCAGAATTCACAGATAAGGGTAACAGTGAGGAGGAAATGATTGACGATTCCCCAATCCAGTGGAAGTTATATGTCGATGGCGCGAGAAACGACTACTGTTCTGGAGCCGGAATTGTACTTGAGACCCCTGAAGGTCGATCATTATGCTACGCACTAAGATTGGAATTTCCTTCAACAAACAATGAAGCAGAATACGAAGCCCTTATCGCCGGCTTAAGGATTGCTAAAGAACTAAACATCCGAGCGTTACAGATCTTCAGTGATTCTCAGCTTATTGTATGCCAAGTCAAAAAGGAATTCCAAGCAAAAGGGGGGAATCTGCCTGCCTACTTGTCAAAGGCATGGGAACTCCTGGATGATTTCGATCATTACATGATAAGTCACATTCCTCGAGAAGAAAACATGAAAGCAGATTCTCTCACAAAGTATTCAAGCACAGGCGAAGCTCAATTTCTGGGGTTAACTCCAGTGGAGGTCCTGTCGACTCCGAGCATTGATGAGATGGATATTGATTGGATCATGAGCATGTCTCAAGAGCAAGAATCATGGATGACTCCAATAACAGAATATCTTCTCAATGGCACTTTACCGGAAAACTCAAAAGAACGAAAGAAGCTACTGAGGAAAGCCTCTCGCTATATAGTCCAGGATGGCCAGTTATACAGACGGGGATTCTCAATGCCGTTACTTCGATGTGTATCCAGGAAAGAGTCCAAAACAATCCTAGCTGAGGTGCATGGGGGAGAATGTGGTGATCATTCAGGTGGTCAAACTTTAGCGAAAAAGATTCTCCGATACGGGTATTTTTGGCCAGAAATTAATCGAGATGCGGCAGACTATTCCCGAAAATGTGACAGATGCCAAAGATTCGCCAAAATCCCTAGAGCTCCTTCCACTGAACTCACACAGATGGTCAGTCCGTGGCCGTTTGCAATATGGGGGATAGACCTCGTAGGACCATTACCAACTGCCAAGTCTGGAATTAAATATGCCATTGTTGCTGTAGATTATTTTACTAAGTGGGCAGAAGCTGAACCACTGGCTACTATCACCTCAAAAAAGATGATAAGTTTTGTGACTAAAAGTATCATTTGCAGATACGGTGTGCCTCAAAAAATAATTACAGACAATGGTACTCAGTTCGAAAGTGAAGAGTTTTAAGATTTTTGCAAACGATTCAAAATCCGAAAGAGCTTCTCAGTAGTAGCCCATCCGCAGGCAAACGGGCAAGTGGAAGCCGTAAATAAAATTATCAAGTCAACCATCAAGAAGCAACTTGAAAGAGCAAAAGGTGGTTGGGTCGATAAGCTACCGCTGGCATTATGGGCCTACAGAACTACCCACAAAACTGCGACTGGGCATACTCCGTTTTCATTGGCATACGGATCAGAGGCAATGATTCCGGTAGAAACAGAGGTCCCTTCACATAGAAGAATCCATTTCAATCAAGCGGAGAATGAGAAACTACAGCTTGAGGCACTAGATCTCCTTGATGAAAAAAGAGAAGAGGCTGAGCTCAGAATCGCATCTCATCAGCAAAGGATAGCCAGACATTTCAATTCCAAAGTTCGCCAACGCAGCTTTGAAATTGGAGATCTGTCCTAAAGAGAATTATGACATCAACAGGTGTGTTTGGGCTAAATTGGGAAGGACCATATGTCATAGGTCAAAAGCTTCTGGACGGCACATTCAAACTCACTACTGTCGAAGGAGATCAAATTCCAAGAGCTTGGAACAGCAATCACTTGCGTCCATAATTTACTTGATAGCTTTGTTGAAATATTGTAGAAAGAATTATGAATGTATGATTACTGTAATTGAAAGCGATTGTAAAACTGATGCAAGTGATTAATGAAAGACTATAAAGTGGATGTAGGCCAAAATTCTTGGCCGAACCACTATAAATCCTGTGTTCCTTATTATTATTACATGTTTGCTTTATTTTCAATATGAAAAGTACATTAAATGTATTACTGAAATATCGATTTAAATTTTTGCAGGCAACGAAAACAAAACTTGCACATTACAGGACCAAGTGATTCTTGTATCATTCAACAAACAAATTCCAAGTCGCAAAATTCCCAAGCTTAAATCCTAGATAAGAAGTGCTTCAATTGAACGGTCAATGATTTCGCCGAAAACGGGCTTTAGCTAATAAATTGAGAAGTTTGAACAAACAAACATCCAATTAAGAAGCTTATGTCCGTTCTTGTGAACTGGCCTAGCAATGAAGTACACTTCTTTGGATTAAACAGGCTACTTGTAAGAGAAGGGAGTGCAAGCAAAAAAATAAAAATAAATAATAGAGGATCACTAGAAAGGCATAAGGAAGTGGACAAGGAACAACTAAAGTCCTCTTCGGAGGCACAACTCTTCGGAGGATAAAGACCTCTAACGAAGCATATGCCGTAAAAAAGAAAGTTCTCTACTCAACCAAAAAAAGATTGGAGGAGTCATGACCCTCCAACCATGAGAGAGTAACTTCCAGGCAATCTTCGGAGGCACATTTCACCAGGAGTTGAAGTGTTACAACCGCTCTTCGGAATTTCACTTCACCAGAGTTGAAATGTAAAACAAAATAAAGCCCTCTTCGGAGGCCCATTTCACCAGGAGTTGAAGTGTTACAACCGCTCTTCGGAATTTCACTTCACCAGAGTTGAAATGTAAAACAAAATAAAGCCCTCTTCGGAGGCCCATTTCACCAGGAGTTGAAGTGTTACAGCTGCTCTTCGGAATTTCACTTCACCGGAGTTGAAATGTAAAACAAAATAAAGCCCTCTTCGAAGGCCCATTTCACCAGGAGTTGAAGTGTTACAACCGCTCTTCGGAATTTCACTTCACCAGAGTTGAAATGTAAAACAAAATAAAGACCTCTTCGGAAGCCCACGTTTCACCGAGATTGAAATAAAACTTCCAAGTGTTGAAACGTGAAAAAATCCCTCCTCAGAGGTACAACTTTCTATGTAAGAAAAAAATCCTCATCAAGGGCACACTTTAACTTTCAAAGGAAGAGTGATTTACCTATTCTGGAAAATAACCTTCCTCAAAAAAAAAAAAAAGTTAAAGTACCCTTCAGAGGCCCGCTTTACCTCATAGAAGAATTCACTTGGTAAAACGTGTACATAGGCAAAAGAAAAGTGATTTCTTCGAAGAACAAAGCGTAAAAACTTATATGAAGGGAGTTGTACTCTACGAAGAATTTCTTCAAGAATGAAATAATTATTCTTCAGAAAATAAGAGTGCAAGTCCCCTCGAAGTATAAAATATTGCAGCAAGCTTATGGTATGGGGGCAACATGGTATGGTTATATAAAATATGGTATAAGCACGTCGACGAAAGTAATGCTCAAACAAAAGTAATGCTCAAACAACATGCCATAAGCCCGCTGCAATATCATATAAATAAACTTGTGCAAAAATGAATAATAAATGCATTCTCAAATTCAAGCAGGAGTCTGTACAAATAAAAGATCATTTTATTCAATTGTATTGCAGATACAAGTTTCAAAATAAAAAGCAGGGGCCGGTACCCGCACAGTTCTCGACCAGTACATGCAAAAGACAAGAAGCTAAAAGCTGGAATCTTCATTTCTTCTTGCCACCTTTAGACCCTTTGCCCGGCCGAATGGTTAGCTTTTCAGGACGGTCTGAAGGCATAAGGGAAGAAGGAGAGGGAGGTGCAACTGGTGCAATTTCCTGGAGTAACAAGAGCAGACAAAATTACGTCATCAGAAGGAGTCCGCTCCGGAGAGATCTCGCCTCCTTCAAGTCCCTCGTCTTTCTGCTCTTACGAAGCAACGGGATCATCTAAGCCGTGAAGGGCTTCTATTTGCTCTTCCTGTGACCCGGGTTGCGAGGCAGAAGGAGGAGTGACCTTAGGAAGCAGAGAAGGAATAATTGGAGGAGGAGAAGCTTGAACAATGCCCAGCATTTTCTCTGCAGAAGGAAGAAAGTTTAAGTCAGCAAAAAGTGGAGATAAAGGTTCGCCGAGATTCAAGAAGTAGTCGAAAAGCCCATCAAGTTCATAAGAAACAGATGAGCAGTCTACTAGGGCAAGATTGTCAGTAGGGTTACCTGCAGAAGTCGGTTCCCTGATGTCAACTTCGTAAGCCTGTGCCTCAGCACTCTCGCCGCCCACATCTCCACCTTGTATGCATGTAATATCAGTGGTGACTTTAGTAGGAGAAGGGGAATGAGAACTAGAACCGATAATATCAATTTCGGCTGAAGGAGAAGGTTGCATTGGAGTAGTCGAGGTGATTTTTCCTGAATATTCTCCTGCCGCTGTTTCGGCTCTCAATCTTGCAAGTTGTTCTCCCCCCTTGGCAAGAGCGGCGCGGGCATCATCATCAAGATAATGCTCTTCAAGAGCTGACTCAGCGTAGCCAGCGCCTTTACCACCGAGCATATCGATGTTGCTTCCCAAACTTCAGCCAGTGTAATTTCGTACTTAGGGCCTAGAAAGGCAAGGCTACACGCCCCAAAATGCTGTGCAGATAGAAATCAAATAATGTTGAGCTAATGTTGGCTTTCGTTGCCTCGTGAGAATCTTCAGCTGCAATTTTGCCGGTAACGGCCTCATCACGCTCCATTTCAGCTTTAGAAAGTTGAAGCTTAAGCATTTGAATCTCCGCCTCTTGGGAGCTATTTTTCTTTCGAAGCTCTACAATGTCGGCAACATAGCCCTCGCTAATTCTTTTTTGCACTTCGAGCCTGTCTTCGGCATCCCTTTGGCTAGCGTGGGAATCTCTCACTTGTTTGAGGAGCACTTCTTCTTTTTGAGAATTAGAAGTAGAGGAAGCAACAAGCTCTTGTTTCAGTTCTTCAACTTTCGCTTCAAGCTCCTCATTGTAAGAAGCAATGCTTCTCATCTCGGTGTCATGTTGCTCGAGCACCTTTTGCCATTCGGCTTTATCATTTTCCATGGTGAGCATGGCCTCTATGTTCGCACGTTTAACCCTCTGAAGCTCGTCAACAAGTTTCTGCCAGTTCGACATCCTCTCAATGTCAAGCTTAACAGCGTCAAGGTTTTGTAACATGGCAGACTTGTCAATGGGGACCAAGTCAAGGTCAAACCTTACTCCCTTCAGACACCACTGAGGAAATCGGCTCTGCAAAGTGGCAGGACCCGGTCCAACTTGGAATTTGGGCCTGCTAATTATAGTTTGGATGTCCGACTTCCCGAGAGCGGGAGAGCCAGAAGGAATATCAAGCGAGGCAGGGGCGGTAACCTTTTCAGGAGTTACAGTGGTGTGCTGCTCACCATGTCGCGCTCGCTTGCTCGAATCTTCAACCACATGACCTTTTCCTCTGTCATCATGGGTTTTTCTTTTATGGGAATCGTCACCTCTTTGTGAAGAATCATGGCACTCTTCCCTCTCCCTTCTTTCGTAGCGCTCCTCTTGAGCCCTCTTCTCTTGAGCCTTTCGGGCAGCTCTTTCTTCATTGGATTCTCTGTAAGAGGGGAGGTAACGCCTATAATCATATTGGCTACGCCTCCCGTAGCGCTGGAAATCATCGTAATATGAGCTGCTGCGCCCCATCGGAGAATCTGAAAATAAAAAAAGATAAGCTTTAGAAATCTTTAAATTATAAGAAGGTAAGTGTGTAGAAGTGCTGAAAAATCCTAAGTGTTGTGTAATGTGTAAACTACACGCATCAAGCTACAGACCACTCTGTGGAGTAGAGGTGGTGATAACATGAGTAGGAGGAGTTGGCATTTGTTATAGAGAAGATGTCGCCTCGATTACAGAAGAGATAGTTTTGGAAACATCATCTTTAAAAAGTTCTTGTGATGTCACGATTAGGTCGCTCAACCCCTCAAAAACATCATCACCATCATGCTTTTTAGGACTTGCTTTCTCAACTCCTTCGTCAGCAGATCTCCTGGAAGATCGTGGAGGTTCTTCCTCTTCGATAACTGGGGTAAGTACAGACTTGTCAGACGGCCCCGCAGCATCCTTCGGAGTTGAACACTTCACTAGTGGAGTTTCTATAGAGGTTCCTCCCCGCATGTGCTCTTTAGTAGAGACCGGGGCATCAGGAGTTTCCATCGGAGAATCGGGAATTTCAGTTGGAACTTCATGAGGCTGAGTGAAGCAAGAGGAATGAAGAAGCCCATATTGATGTAAAAATTCATCATTTAACAAAAACTTTAAACTCCTCTCTTCTACCGCCACGGCATTCAGTCTTTCAAAAATTTGCTTATAGCATGGATCTCTAGAGGGAGGAGGAAGTGCTGAGACAGGAAAACAAGAAGCGAAGTTAGCATTTAGCAACTCAGATTTCGAAAAGCTCAAGAATGGAGAAATAAAGACAGGAAATCTTAGTTCCTACTCTCCAGATGGCATAAAACCCTGGAGGACAGCGAACAAAGAAAAACTGATTTAGAAATCCATGAACGCTTTCAGGAAGATCAGTGATGAGTTTGCGGTTTCGAGCACTCCTTATAACTACGATAGAGGGATGATCTTTAATTTTCGTGAATGAGCAGAAGTAGCAGATTTCCCCAAAGCTCGGTAATCGGTCCAAAACTCTCCTAAATAGCACACATAACCCCATCAGAATGGCATGGCCGTTGGGGTGCAATTGGAATAGAGAGATAGATAACCGAAGCAGGAACTGCTGAAGGAAGTCATTAAAAGGTGGGATGGCACCGCTCAAGCACATTTGGCGATTGACAGCAACAAAGCCAAGAGGGGGCCTATCTGCAGTATCATTTGGCCTCGGCAGTAAGGCATCAGCTTCGGCAATGCCAAACTGGATGCGCAATTGGTTAAACACCCGCTGATTCAGAGTTGTGGAAGTTCTCTCCGGAGGGTTATCCAATGGGTTGGCTACTGGGAAGACATCTTCAGCCTGGCCCATCGGTTCTTCTTGTTGAGAAGTCATTCTACGCAAGCAACTGGATGTTCAAATGCGAAGGTGCACGTTTCCTAAAAAGTGTGAAGTGTTGTGCATAACTAATGAAGATAAACAAGTAAATACAACTGAAGTTAAGCTAGATGGCAATTGATCAATTACTAAATTTCAGGACTTGTTAATTTAAAGTTTCAGGTATAGTGTTAGTGCAAACCGGTCAATTTCAGTTGACTATTTCAGCATTGCATTAGCACTCTACTTGGATTCGTTGGTTTAAAGTACTTCATTCACGCAATCCATTTAAATTAATTATCTTCTATTGACTAATCTGTCATTAGATGTGGGCAATCAATGGCAGTATATTCGTCCCAATCTTCTGTGATTGTTGTATTAAACAGGTTGTATACTAGCAAATTGAAGTAATCTGCAAAACTAAAGTATGCAATAAAGTTTAACAGGTTAAAATCCAGACAATTCAATATTCAGGTGGTTTATTTCAGCAATTCAAGTCAAAGACCGAGTCACTGGTTCTTTAAGTCGTAAGGCATGGTAAAAGGAGAAAGTTTTTAGTTCAAAGCAGTGTGAAATTCTCCAAGTCCTGTGTCGGCCCGACTCAAATCCTAGGTTGCGTTTAATTGAGCCGGTCATAGGTTCAAACCACAAGGAGCAACTCGGTATGAAAAATAGTCCAAGTGCTGAGTCGTTCACGACCTATGAGTTGAGTCGTTCATGGCCTATGGCTTAAGTCGTTCGCGGCAGATAGTTTGAGTCATTCACGGTTCAAAGGATGAGTCGCGGTGAGGATCTAAAGGGGTGAGTCGCTCGTACGACCAAAAACTAAGTCATCAAAAAGGTCATTTCCTCGAGCGATCATCTTCCCTCTAACACATTAACCCGTTAAGGATCATTTCATCTCTTCCAAACTCACAGACCAAATAATTCAAGGCACTATAATCCATTGTCTTCACCTCACGCCATCAGAAAATCACTCAAAGGATCAATTCGAATCGCTCCAAGTTTGCAACGAATCTGACGCGCTATTATGTCATCGTGAACAATAACAATAACATAATCGATGGCAGTTGTAAATCGATCAAAAAAAGTATGAGTCACGATGGAACATGGCACAAAAATGCATCGGAGTCAGAAAAATGGGGAGTCCGGATTCGTAATTCAATAACAGTAAGGGATCGAGGGAGAATCAGACTCACTTACGCAACAAAGATTATTAGCAAGAAGTTGGAAAAGAATTGCTCTCGAAAGCTCGGAGGAATGTTAATGGCAGAAAACGACTTACGAGATTGGTATGAGAAGAAGAAGATAAAAGTGACGATTCATGCCTTTTATACCGGGGTAGTGGAACATGAGTCGGCACATGCGAGTCAAGATGAGTCGAAGTACACGACCTACGACTTAGGCGTGTACTTCGAGGGGCAAATGTTAACCCCGTTTTCATCAACGAGTTAAGACTCAGGCCGACTCAACTGGTTACGACTTAACTAGCTAACGAGTTAAGGTTCACGGCGACTTAAAGGAATGGAACGACTCATGGGGATTAACGGTTCATGAGACAGGCCGACACAGTGAGTTACCGACTCAACGAAGTTCACGGCTCATATGAGACGACTCAAGGACTGGACCGACTCATCTACTCAAGGACTGGACCGACTCATCTGCACAAGGTTCGTAACGAATCAGTGGATCAACGACTCAACGAGTTAATGCCTTAGAGGAGCAGAGTGGTTTAACTAGTTAGTGGTTTATGGGGCAGACCGACTCAGGGTTTCCAACGACTCAGGGTTTCCAACGACTCAGGGTTTCCAACGACTCAAGGTGACTAACAACCTATCATAAGTCGCTGGCGACCTAAGCATACGAGGAACAAGCTCAATGCCATTTCATCTATGCCACTGCTTGCTGACTCGTGACATGTGAGTCGGTCACGGTTCATCCTGAGTCGGTCAAGACTCATGACTTGATCAACAATTCCAGCCCAGAAATTTGCCTATAAATACATGGCCACCTCCAACATTCAGGGGACTTTTTTTCGGCTCATTCATTCCAAGCGTCGTTACTCTGCTGCATTCTGAACTACTCCAACACTTAAAGCTTTCGAGATATAAAGAATGCCTCAAGGAACTTCACGAAGAAATCATACATATCCAACATGAGTTCAAAGATTTGGATTGACATTGGAGTTTAGGCGACTTGTTCTAAGTCACTTGTAACTCGAAGTGTGTTGTAATCAAAGTGTAATTGCATCGACTTGTAATCAAATCGTCAATAAAGATATTAAAAGTGGACGTAGGCTCTCTCTTAAGCCGAACCACTATAAAATTGCTGTTGTCTACTGCTTTTTCGCTATTATCTGCTTATAATCTGTTCCCGAGCTATCGGGTGGTGCTTTCACAATTTCAATTCATACACCGGGGTGTTAGCGTTCAAATTTTAGCGTTAACATTATACATCTTTTATGCTTATCCCCTTAGTTGTATGCTTCATCCATGTTTATGTCATTATGCTAGGGTTTTGCAATAGACAAAAGTCAAAGCTAAACAAGGTACAGCTGAAATTTAGCAACGAGCAAAATCCATTGCTAATTAAAATTTAAGTAACGGCTCAATGCCGTTGTAAAATACCGTATAATTTTTTTGTACTAAAGCTCATGAATGAAGGCACAAAATCTGTAACTGCCCACAAATCCGTACCCCTTTGAGCCGACAGTATTCTCCAACATTTCAACTCAAAGTGGACGGAAATACGAACCGTTAGGGTTAGAGAAGAAAGAAGCAGAAGAAGAAATAGAAAACAACATCAGAATCTCACAAACGCAGCGGAATAATATATATCATAGATAACAACAGATTTTTATACAAAAGAATCTGTAACTGAATAATACATTACATCATTAGAGTACATACAAACAACAACCGAATACTGGACAGTTGTAACAACTTAACCTCACCCAAAAGTAGACTATACAGCTTATACTACACGTCGGAACAAATATCAAGTATGTTCCATGCGTCTCGCCATCCAGCACATCCCTTGAGCTCCATAGCAGTCGATCCAGAATCTATACTCTATAATACTTGGTCTAGCCTGATAAAGAAACAATGCCCGAGTCAGTCTGGAAAACCAGCGTGAGAAAGCACACTCAATTGGATGATTTAATTTTCGAAATCCTTTGAAAATCAAATGTATCTCGTAAGACCATGCCACAAATAAACATGTCGAGTATTTACATTACGATAACCAAAACATTTTTTTATCAAATTCGTCTTATATTATAATAGTGTCTATAGAAAGTAAAATAGAATCTAGCTAAAGTGCTTGCATCTCACGTTCCAACAATAGTTGGGCACAATCAAAACCGTACAGGTGCTTATTGGAGATTGGATTCCATAAAATGGCAGGGCTACTGGGGTACCGTCCGTCACAGTACATGGTCTAGATCAGAGTACTAAGGATCCACCCTCATCCTCTGCTACACAAGACCGGAGCTACCCCTTACTGGATAGTCCGAATAAGATCACCACACGGTTGGGATCAGCAACCGCCCACACAGCCGAATAAAAGGGACATCTAGACAGGGACGACCTTACACTAATTGGTTGCTAGCCACTTAGCCTTGCTGCACCTCCCCTGTTTTAGCCATTTTCGGTTGATGACGCTTGAGGCTATGCATTACCTTTTCAGGACATATCTCACTTAGAATGCTCATCGTCCTCCTGACGGCGTTCTGATAGCATTCATCCATACAAGTCCGTCACCGGTCCGAACGGAACCGAAGGCATTACTCCTACTACATCCATTTTGCAATCAACCTCAGGATTAGTAGCGATTACCCCTGGCACTTCACTGCTCCGTCTTCGACTCCAATCCCTTGCCTTCCTTATGAAAACGTTCACACCTGGATCGAAGTGGTTTTTAGGAAATTAATCTCGATCCCGGTCTCTTCGAAACGATCAGCGCACTGGCCAATATTGATAGCCGGTTATTTAACTATCATATAACATCCACAGACAACCATCAGGCCTTAATAATTACCCAAATTATTTATTTCAAAATATCTTCGCAAGATATTTCTCTACACTTTAACCCTTTTAAAATAGTTTTCAAATCACCTTTTTCTCTCGCAGAATAAATTTCCACCCAATTATTTTATTTCTACTGAAAATACCAAGTCTTAATACTTTAGATTTTTAGATAGTTTAAATCACTTATCCAAAAATATATTCTTCAAACACTTAAAATAAAAACTACTTAAAACACTTTATTTAAAATACTAGTTATGAAACTTTATAATAACTTCTCATGTAAAACTTAAGCCAAAACTAATTTTAAAATAAAAGTTAATCTATAAGGTATAAATATTCAAAAATTATCTTTTAAATCATAATATTAGGTAAAACTTTTAAAATAATTTACTTATATAATTAACTTAATAAATATTTACTTTTAAAAAATTTTAAAACCCCTAAATAATAATTTCTCTAAAAATAGCTTTTAAACCTTTAACTTATACTTGGAAATCTTCTTTTGAAAATTTACTTGGCTTTTTAGGGAAATACACATTCCTTTCCGCACCTTTAAAAATAAATCACTATTTATTTTTAAACAAATCACCCTTTCCTTATAAATTCCCATCCTGAATCTACACTTCCAAATTATCCTCTGATAAATATTTCACTTTATTTATAAACCCTGTTTAAAAATTTCACAATCTCATTATCCTTTAATCACAGTTTCAACACTTAGTCGGTTTTCTAATCGATTTCCAAAACCAACTCCATTTTAAAATTTACTCCTTTACTTATCCAAGTTTATTTCAAAACCTATTAATTTCATACTCACTTCTTTATTTATGATTCAAAATCTTATTTTAAACTGAAATATCCATTTCATTCTTGATTCAAAATTCTCCCTTCTATTTTTCTTCCCATTCATTTTAAATCTTAAAATTTAAAAATAAAATCCTTTAATTCTTACGAAATATCACTTAAGTCTCCAAAACTCTTTTAATTTCAATTATTTAAAATCTCTATATTTTTCTTTTCCATACCCAGCGCTTATTTAATAGAATTTAAAATCAAACCATTATTCTTTCCGAATTTATTCTTTTAATTTATCTAAAATTATTTTACTTAATATTTCTCTCTTTATATCTCTTTTCAAAATAAATTCTTTTATATATTTCATGTCCTCAAAATACCCAAATATATGCAGCCAAACCATAGCATTCAATAATTTCAACTCCCAATATAATCTATCACAGATTATCAGATAATCACATCACTGAATATGAAAATAAAGTTCAATGTTTTTTTGAAATCCAATTGGATCCTTCCAACCTATTTCTCTGTATCCATAGATGTCAGCAGAATATAAAAATACCAATCTCACTTCGAGGTGGAATATTACGGTATAAAGGATCATCCGCTATTATGCGGGGCGCATAGGGTCTCATCCGCTATATAATGTGAGAATCAATCACTCCAATATATATATATATATATATATATATATATATATATATATATATAATATCACATTCAGTCAATTCAATCATTCAACCGATAATTTAAATTTAACTATTTAAATTTAAATGGTAATCCAAATGAGTGAGATTAACTCACCTTTGCCCTTTAGTTTGCAAATCCAATCCAATCGGCTTGTTTTCTCCACGATTTCAGACCTTGAATTAACATTAGATGATTTTTAATAATATTCGAATAATTCAAACCATTAATTTCCATAAATTTAATTTAAACTAGTAATTAAATTTTAAACCAATTTTCCTGTCATAACTAATTTTTTTAGAACTAAAATTATTCAATGAGTTAATAACACAAGTTAAATCACTATAATATATTTATATATATATATATTTAAATTGACCGGTAAGTTTAAGCGTACATATATATATATTCTTTTGAAACCCATATACTAAAATATATAACCTATGTACATTTAAAAATAATCTATACAGATTCAAAAATTAGATTTATATATAAACTTAGCAGCATTATAAAATTCCCTTTTTTTCTAAACTTTATCGATATAAAATAATTTCTGTTTTCCCATATACATATATATCTTTATTAAATTAACCAGAATCGTTTTTCACCTTGTTGTAAATCAAAATCTTATCTATATATTTTCTGATTTCCCTCTAATACGTATACATGTATACATATATACAATTTAGTAAAATGAAACAAAAATACCTTCACTGCCTACCCTACAATGACTCGCGTGCATGCTAAAGCTAGGCTACACCGTAGCCATCAAAATCCCAGCATGAGCAGTGATCAACAACCCGATGCCAGAGCTCGAGGACGTGTTCCGACCCACGCCTTCAATCATTGCTAACGAACGTGATTCGATCCAAGCTTTTCCCCAGTCGCGACTCTAAACCTACGCCTCCTCACGAACCACCCACCGATCCTCCTCGAACACCGGCCTCTGACCTACCTAGTACACATGCGGCGCCCCTCCTTGATTCGTCTTCAAACAGCCTCCCTCGATTCCTTTTGATTTCAACTTATCTGATTTTGGATTTGTTTCGATTTCAAAAAGGCAGATTAGGGCGCGTTTATATTTTACGGTGACCTTGAACTCGATCGGCCACCCCTTTTTTTCGATCTGTGTTATCTTTTTTTATTGAGTTCAATTTAGGGAAATGACCGAGAAGAGGACTTGATTTTAACAGAAGGAAAGGAAAGGAGGACGGTGATTTGAACGATTTGAAAGAAACATGTTTTTATCTTTATTTTTTTCCTTTGAAGTAGACGCGTGTTCTCAGGAAGAACACGTGTTTTCAAATTGCATTACGTGTCGCAGACTTGCTTCAGTGTTCTGAGGTGATAAAAACAGCTGATGTTGACTAAAGTGTATATATATATACATTAAATTTTAAATTCAAATTTAAATCATCTTGAAATTGCAACTCAAAATTTCAAACTCCTATCGAGGTGTCGCAAGGCGTTTATAATGTTATACCTTTATTTCGATCATAATGGAAAAGGTCTCGAGTCCAAATTCGATCGTATGTAGAAGATAGTTTTATGGGACCCAGTTATTATATTGAATTCGATATAAATTTCAACGCGTTTATCTACCATACGATCACACGATAACCACAAACACTACGAGATTTGAAATCGATAATAATACACTATTACAGATTCAATGGAATTGGTTTCGTCGAAATCCGAGACCGTGCCTCGGAAGGCAATTTTTAATATCAATTTAAACGATATATTATTAAAACTGAATAAATCACCTTTAAATTCGATTCTATCACTTTTATTATCTTCAGTATTGCCAATATAAATTTTATAAGCCTTTGAAATATTTTTATTAAGCATAAAACTGAAGATTCAATATTTTACCAAACTCCCAATAATTAAATTTCAATAATTTTAATTACCAAACAAATAGTGACATTTGAAATTCAAGTTAAACTAACTTTCAAATATTTAAAATCAATTGAATATTTCAATTTCAAATATCTAGAAATTCTGGGTTGTCACATTCCTCCCCCCTTAAAAGAATTTCATCCCCGAAATTGCTAGTTAAGAAGAATGGTCCGATACCCGTTTATTATCTTTCCAAAGCCAAATAGTTTTTAACAACCTTCCAAAACCATCTTTTTTATTAAGGACATATAACATCCTTACTAACTTTCCAAACTCATCCATAGGTTCTAATTACTATTTGTTAACGTAAAAATTAGACGCTAACACCCCGATGTAAGTAGAGATTGAGTGAAAGCACCACCCTTCGATACGGGAATTAGAAACAAGCTGAAAGTCAGAAAATATAGTAAAGAGACAACGGTTTTATAGTGGTTCGGCTTCGAGTTAAGCCTACGTCCACTTTAATCTTCTTTATTGCTGAATTGATTACAACTTTATAACAGTCTTCAATTACAACACTACAAAGACAAGTAGCTAAAACTTCGATGTAGAAGAACTCTTTGAATCCATGTTGAATGAATTAGATTTCTCCTTGAAGTTTGATGAAGCGTCTTGTGTGTTTGAAGTGTCGGGTGAGTTGAGAAAACAGCAGAGTACCGGCGTTCCATAAATGAGCCCAAAAGGTCCTTTTTTCAGTTTGAGTAGGTGGGGTATTTATAGGAGAGTTCGGAGTTAGGTCGTAGGTCGTGGACGACTTAGGAATAGGTCATAGGTCGTGGGCGACTTAGTAGACACGGTTTGCGTCCTAACAGGAGAACCCTTGATCACCTGAACAAGTCATAGGTCAGGGGCGACCTAGGGAAGGAACAGCATAAGGAAGACAAGTTACCTCGGTTTTGTATAGCCCGCTATGTCGTTAAGTCCTTAGGCCGGTAGGTCTTTAGATACTTTAGGTCGTTTACTCGTTAGCTCATTAGGTCGGTAAATCCACTTAGCTACTAGGTCGCTTCACACTTTAGGTCGTTGCACCCCATAGATAGTTAGGTCGCTGCATCCCATAGATAGTTAGGTCGCTGCATCCCATAGATAGTTAGGTCGCTGCATCCCATAAGTCGTTAGGTTCTCCCTATAGGTCATTAGGTCGCTTCTCCCTATAGGTCGTTAGGTCGCTTCTCCCCATAGGTCGGCAGGTTTCTTTAAAAGAGGAGTTAACACTTGCCCCTCGAAGTACACAGCTAAGTCGTAGGTCGTGTGCTTCGATCTAATCCCGCTAGGTCGTGAGCGACCCAAGAGATAACTTAACCCGTATGCCCATTTGCTTTTGCCTTATAAAACTGCTAGCTCGTTCCTTCCTCTTTACTTAATTGTTCTAACAACTTGCTCCGCCATTAACGAGTCTTCGAGCTTTCAAGGGCGAATTCAATCTATCCAACTGTCAATACATCTTCACCATTATATTATGTAAGTGAATTTGATCCTTATCCAATCATGATCATCGCCGAACTGCGAATCCCGATCCCCTGACCGCAGACCAACTCTGTGTGTCGCATTTCATTTTCCAAGTCAAGTTGCAATCGTCCCGCCATTACCTATGTTGTTGTTGCAATTCACGAGAGCACAGCAGCGCATTGGGTGCAGGATGGATCTGAAACGATTCGAATCAGTATGGACGATTTGATGGTATGGGTGGATAATGGATTTTACTGAGAGGATGAGGGATTTCATTGCTTAGATGATAACAGGTTATCGGGTTGCAAGTTAACGAAATAGTGAGTTATTGAGTGGAGAAGAAGTTAGCGAGTCAAGGAAGGCAGGGCATAGTGGCTTTGACAGAAAATAGCTCGGGATTGTCAGAGGCGATTTAGCGAATTTGAGCGGCCTAGAAACCTTTGCGACCTAAGAAGCTTGGACAACCTAACAAACATGCGATTTAACTTGCTTGCAACCTATCACGCTCACGACTTAACTTAGTGGAACAATACAAAGTTTAAAGCAGAACGACCTAAGAGACCAAATAACTTTGTGCGGCATAGGTTTTAGATCGCCGCTGACCTAGAACTTGGACAATTTTTGTTTAATTTTGACCTGAAGCCTCATGCCTTGAATTCTTTAACTTGGACAATGCGTCTTAAGATAATTCGGCTTATGTTAGGTCGTTGGACTTGATTGATGAACCTTGACCCATGATGAGTTGCTTGAATTTGTTTACTTGCAAAAATATGACGACATTCATCTTGAATCTTCAACCTGAACTGTCGAGATAACTTGCGCGAACTTGTTGCATTTCCTTACAGATTATATTAACTTTAATGCTAATAACCTGTTAAACACAACATTTGCAGAAAACTCGGGTGGACTAATCGCCCACATAGAATGACAGATTGGTCGATAAAAGATAATCAACTTAAAGAAATTATATGAAATGCTGTGAATCAACAAACTCAAGTGAAGTATTAAAGCAAAGCAATGTTAATCAATTAAAACTGATTTGTTTGCATCAACACTGCACTTGTATTTGGACTTAAAACAACAAGCCCTGAAACTTAATAATTGAAAATGCCTGTTAGTTTAATTTCAGTTATATTTGCTTGTCGTTTTATTAGTCTTGCACAACACTTCACACATTTAGGAAACGTGCACCTTCATATTTGAATGCCCAGTTCCTTGTGTAGAATGTCCTCTCATCAAGAGGAAATAGTAGGACAAGCTGGAGAGGCCTTCCGAATAGCCAATCCACTGGAAAATCCCCCGGAAAGGACTCCAACTACCTTGAGTCAACGGGCGTTCAATCAGCTACGCATTCAGTTTGGTATTGCTGAAGCGGACGCTGTGCTTCCTGGGCCAAATGATACCGTTGACAAGCCACCTCTTGGTTTTGCCGCTGTTAATCGCCAAATATGCCTGTACGGCGCTATTCCTCCATTCAATGAATTTCTTCAGCGACTTCTTCTCCGACTGGCAATTTCTCCCTTTCAATTGCATTCCAATTGCTACGCCATCTTGATGGGATTATGCCTTCTATTCAGGAGGACACTTGACCGTCTTTCGAGCTTTGAAGAAATCTGCTACTTATGCACATTCGCAAGGAATAAAGACCACCCCTCCATCATACTCGTGAGAAGTGCTGGAAACCGTAAACTCATCACCAACTTTACCGAAAGCGCTCACGGTTTTTTGAACCAATTCTTCTTTGTTCGCTGCCCCCTAGGATTTTATGCTATCTGGAGAGTAGAAAGAAAGATTGCTCATCCCCGTTCTTTACATTTCTGAGTTTTTCGAGATCCGAATTGCTAATTGCTAACTTCATTCTTCACTTTTACAGCACTTCCTCCTCCTTCTAGAGACTCTAGCCACAAGCCGACTTTTTGAAAGGCTAAATGCTGTGGCGGCTGAGGAGAGAAGCATCAAATTTTTGCTGAGAGACGAGTTTCTGCACCAATTCGGACTCCTGCACTCTTCCCGTTCTACTCAGCCTCATGAAGTTTCCGATTCTCCAGCCAAGACACCAGATGCCCCAGTTTCTGCCGAGGAACCTATACCGAAAGAACCTACTTCTGAGGCTTCTCTGGTGAAGTGCTCTACTTCTACTGACGTTGCGAGGCCATCCGGCAAACTTACACTTGCCTCGGTCATCGAAGAAGAAGAACCTACTCAGGGAAATCCGGTGATGAAGGAGCAGAGAGAACGCCAAGCAGAGCGAGGATGACATATTTGAGGGATTGAGCGACCTGATGATTACTTCACAGGAGCTCCTTAAAGATGACCCTGTTACCGCTAAAGTTACTTCTCCAACGGTTGAAGCAACATCGTTTTGCAGCAAACTCCGTCAGCCCAAGAGTTAAAACTAGCTATAAAACCCATCATTTCCCAGCAACCGAGGAGTGGTTCGTAGTTTGACGCGCGTAGTTTGCACGTTACACACACTTAGGATTTTTCAGCACTTATGCACTTTGCTTCTTTACTTCAGAGATTCTTAAGTTTTGTCTATTTCTCATTTTCAGGTTCTCCAATGGGGCGAAGCCGCTCTTACTACAATGACTTTCAGAGCTAAGGAAGACGCGGCTCTTATGACCCCAAGAGGTATCTTCCCTCTTCCTGGGAGACTGACGCAGAAAGAGCTGCAAGAAAAGCTCGTGAGAGGCGTGCCTATGAAGAACGCCATAGGAGATGGGATGAACGACATGATTCCTCCCAGAGAGAGGATGATTCTCACAAACGTAAATCCCGGAATGATAATGAGAAAAGTCAAATTGCCGAAGATCTGAGTAAATGGGCCAAACATACGGAAAAGCCGTCATCCGAAATTTCGGAAAAGCCCGCTGCTCCCGTACGTTCTCAATCTCCTGCCCTTACTCGCACTGACATTCAAACAATCATCGGCAGGCCCTCATATCAAGTTGGACAATGCCCAGCCACTCTTCAAAGTCGGTTCCCACACTGGTGCTTGAAAGGAGTGCGTTTTGATCTTGATTTGGTCCCGACCGACAAGCAAGCTATGCTGCGCAATCTTGATGCTGTCAGACTTGATATTGAGAGAATGTCGGGTTGGCAAAAGCTTGTCAACGAGCTTCAAAGGGTGAACCGCACAAATCTTGAAGCCATGCTTACAATGGAAAATGACAAATCTGAGTGGTAGAAAACTCTTGATCAGCATGATGTAGAAATGAGGAGCATTGCCGCATATAATGAAAAGCTCGAAGCAGAAGTTGAAAAACTTAAAGAAGAGCTTGCCAATTCTTCCACTTCCTATACTCAAAAGGAAGAAGTGCTTCAAAAACAAGTGAGGGATGCTCATGTCAGCCAAAGAGATGCTGAAGCTAGGCTTGACGTGCAAAAAAGAATTATTGAGGGTTATCTCGCTGACATTGCAGAGTTGCGAAAGAAGACTAGCTCTCAGGACGCGGTGATTGAAAGGCTAAAAATTCAACTCTCTAAAGCTGAAAGACAGAGCGATGTGGCTGTTGCCGGCAAAATTGCAGCCGAAGAATCTCACCAGGCCACCAAAGCCAACATCAGCTCAACATTATTTGAATTTTACTTGCATAGCGTCCTGGGGTGTGGTAGTCTCTCGTTCCTACACCCTAAATATGAAATTACTTAGGCCGAAGTGTGGGAGGCCGCACTTGACATGCTTGGAGGTGGAGGCGCTGGCTACACTGAAGCAGATCTTGAGGCGCATTACTTAGATGATGATGCACGTGCTGCCCTTGCCAGGGGAAAGGAGCAACTTGCTAAGGAGAGAGCCGGAATGGCAGAAGGAGTGCATGTAGGGAAGGCAACTTTAACCGACCCTATTCAACCTTCGGTTTCGGCCGACATCGATATCGTTGGCTCACGTTCCCATTCCCCACCTCCTGCTAAAGCTATCATTGAAAGTGCGACTGCCCATTCTGGAGACGAGACTCAAGAAAGCACTGAAGTGCTAGACTTTTAAGTTGACATAGTAAAGCCTACTTCTCCAGATAACCTCAATGTCGATCTTGCTCAAGTGGACTGCTCGTTCGCTTCGACCGAGTTCGATGAGCTTCTTGGTTATTTCTTAAGTGTCGATGAGCCATTATCCCCTCTTTTTATGAGGAATACTGACTTCAACTTTTCTTCTCCTGTAGAGAAAGCACCAATTATTGTTCAGATTTCCCCTCCTCCAGCTGTTCCCCCTCCGTCTCTTCAGATTACTCCTCCTTCTGTCTCTCAACCGGGGTCGCAAGAAGAGCAGATAGAAGCTCTTCGTGACTTGGACGGTCCTGTTGCTTCTCAGGAACAGAAGGCCGAAGAACCTGAAGAAGGCGAGAGAACTCCGGGGCAAACTTCTTCTGATGACATAAAATTGTCCGCTCTTTTCACTCCGGGCAGTGAGTCTTCTTCTAAGAAGAGGGGGAAGTGTGGAGTCTCAAAGAAAAAGAAAGAAGCTTCTGCCAGCGAAGAAAAAGCAGACGAAAGTCCAATTGTGCCCCTTTCTCCTTCTTCCCCTACTCTTACAAGCCGGCCCAAAAAGTTGATCATCCGGTCAGGCGTAAGCTCGAACGGTGGAAAGAAGAAGAAATGATGGCTTTGGTCCTATGCTTTTTATCTTGCCTTTTGATTTGTTCTTTTTGCTTGTATATATAAGCTTGTGTTGGCTGGAGATTGTGCTAGTACCGGTCCCCGCGTTCTATTATTTTGAAACCTGCACATGAATAAAATTTTCGTAGTATGGAATAAAATCATTCTTTTACTTGTACAAACTTATGTCTGTATTTGAGAATGCATTTATTCTTCTTTTTCACACAAGTTTCTTTATTTTCTTTATGTGATGTTACAGTAAGCTTGTGGTATGTTGCTTGAGCATTGATTTTATGAATGTAACTATACTATATTGCCCCCATACCACAGCTTATTGCAATCTCTTTCACATTGTAAAAATTTTTAGAGAACAACTCTTCAGTTTCAAGAAGACTCGTACTCTTTCTTTGGAGAATGACTTTTCCATTTTGAAGAGGCTTGCATCCCTACTTTTAGAGAATAATTTTTCTTTTTTTAAAGAATTATTTCTCTGACTTAGTAGAATGTTAACGTGAAAATATGACGCTAACACCCCGGTGTGTGTGTAAAATGATGTGAAAGCACCACCCGTAATACGGAAATCAAGAAATAACAGTAAGTAACAGAAAATGCAGTAAATGTGCACAGAGTTTATAGTGGTTCGGCTTATGGTCAAGCCTACGTCCACTTCAATCCTTTTTATTGCTGATCGGATTACAACCTATCACAATCTTTTTCAATTACAATCCAATTCAATTCAGAAAACAAGTAGCTAAGGAAAACTTCGTCGTGACAGAGTTCTACGAATCCATGATTGAATGTGTAGAATTCCTGTGCGAAGTTGATCTAAGCGTCTTGCGCGTGCTTGAAGCGATGGAGTGTAGATTGCTTTGAAGATAGTGAAGTCTCAATGCCTTGAAGAAAATGATCCCAAAAAAAGTCCCCGTAATGTTGGAGATCGTCACGTATTTATAGGCAAATCTGGATAAGAATTTTTCACCCAAGTCCTGAGTCGTGACCGACTCAGGGAGAGTCGTAGGTCGCGCTCGACTCAAGGTTCAAGAGTCAGCAGGCAATGGAGTAGGTGAAGTGGTACTGAGCTTTTCTTCGTTCATCTGGATATAAGTCCTAACTCGTTCGCGAGTTAAGAAGTCACGGTTTAAAATGAGGAAGCACTAAAATTTTGGCTCTGTGGTTTTAGGTCGTGTTCGACTTATACTAGGTCGTAAGTCGGTCACGACTCAAATGCAGTTGCTTTCGCCCTTCTTTGTCTTGAGTCACTAGGTCGTTCTGCCTTTAGGTCTTTTAGGTCGTAGTCCCTTAAGTCGTAAACCGTGAGCTGTGAGTCGCGCACGAGTTAACTGGACGTGGCTTTTTGTTTGCTTGCTTGAGTCGTTGACGACTCAAGGTGGGTCGTAAGTCGCAAAATTCTTTAACTCGTGCAACTCCTCAATTGTTGAGTCGGTAACTTGTTGAGTCACGAGGTACCTTGAGTTGGAAAGCAGCTGAGTCGCGAGGTACTTTGAGTCGGCAATCAGTTGAGTCGTCATTCATTTTAGGTCGACAACAAGCTAAGGCTGTTGAGTCGGTAATCATTGTGAGTCGCGAGCCTGGTTTGAGTTGCTCGAGCAAAGGAGTTAACAATTGCCCCTCGAAGTACACGCTTAAACCGTGAGTCGTGTGCTTCGACCCAGTGCATGAGTCGTAAATGACTCAAAGAGGCTCATGACTCGTTAGCCCTTTCATCTTTCCCCCTGTTTCGTATATAAGCCGTTGAGTCGGTCCTTCCTCCTCACTTTACTGCTTATCTGTTTTACTTGATCTACCATTAACGATCCTTCAAGTTTCCAGAGACGAATCCAAGCTAATCAGTCGTCAACTCATCTAAACCTTTATATTGCGTAAGTGAATTCACCTTCTGTTCAATCCACGATCACCATTGACTCACGAATCTGGACTCCTCATTTTCTGACTCCAATTCATCTTTGTGCCGTGTTCCATCGCGAACCACTTTTATGATTGATTTGCGACTGCTATCGATCATGTTGTTGTTATCGTTCGTGATAACATAGTAGTGCATCAGATTTGTCGCAAACTTGAAGCGATTCGAATTGGTTTTTTGGGTGATTTCTGACCATGTGAGGAG
This sequence comes from Allium cepa, assembly GCA_030765085.1. Classification (NCBI taxonomy): domain Eukaryota; kingdom Viridiplantae; phylum Streptophyta; class Magnoliopsida; order Asparagales; family Amaryllidaceae; genus Allium; species Allium cepa. Next base: position 769,015,922 of record CM060937.1, on the reverse strand, counting down.
AAGATAATGGATTGCAGTGTCTCGAATTAGCTGGTCTGTGAATTTGGAGGAGATGAGGAGGTCCTTAGCGGGTTAATGGGTTAGAAAGGAGTTAACCGGTTGAGGAGATGACCTAGAATTCTCACTACTCAGTTGGTTTTTTGGGTCTACTGACTTAGGAAGGCCTTGCAATCTCATCCGTCCACGACCTAGTTTTTGGATCGTGTGAATTTCCTGACGATTTAGGACTTAGGTCATACGACTTACTCAGCCCTTTAGATTCTTACTACAACTTATCCTTTAGATCGTGAACGTCTCAAGCCATAAGTCGTGGACGACTTAGTACTTGGCTATTTTCCATATCAAGTTGCTTCTTGTGGCTTAACCCTTGACCGACTCATGTAGATGAGACCTAGGCTTTGAGTCGCGGCCGAGACAGGACTTCGTGAATTTTGCTTTGTTCTGATTTGAGGCTTTTTCCTCCATGCACACTACGACTTACAGAACCTAAATCAACTCGCCGCATACCCCTTAGGTCGTGAACGAGTTGTCACTTAAAAGCATAATCCCATTTGATTATTTAACTTGTATTACCGGACTGAATTGCCTAAACTCTGAATTACCCAAACTTTAAATTGTTTGAACTTTGTTGCATTATTCCACAAATCTTGTTAACTTATAAGCTAACTACCTGCTGAAAATAACAACTATAGAAAACCAAGGCGAATATACTCCCATTGACTGCCCACATCAAATGACAGATTAGTTGACAGAAGGTAATTAACTTAAATAGTTTGTGTGAACGAAGTGCTTCAATTCAACGAATTCAAGTAGAGTATTAAAGCAATATTGAGATAGTCAATTGAAATCGACCGGTTTGCACCAATACTGCACTTGAACCTTTTTTAAAATTAACAAGTCTTGAAATTTAGTAATCGATCAATTGCCGATTAGTTTAACTTCAGTTATATTTACTTGTCATTATTAGTTTTGCACAACACTTCACACTTTTTAGGAAACGTGCACCTTCACATTTGAATATCCAGTTGCTTGTGTAGAATGGCCTCTCATCAAGAAGAAGTAACGGAACTGATTGGAGAGGCTCTTCCAATAGCTGCTCCACCAGAAAGAGTCTCAACTTCCTTAAACTACCGGACGTTTAGCTTATTGCGCGCTCAGTTTGGCATCGTTGAAACGGATGCTATATTGCCTGGGCCAAATGATTTTGCTGATAGCCCTCCCTGCGTTTTTGTCGCTGTCAATCGCTAAATGTGCTTGTTCAGTGCTATTCCTCCCTTCAACGAGTTACTTCAGCAATTTCTACTTCGATGGAATATCTCCCCGTTTCAACTGCACCCCAATAGTTACGCCATTCTGATGGGGTTGTGTGTTTTATTCATGAGAACCCTGGGTCGGTTACCGAGCTTTGAAGAAATTTGTTACTTATGTTCTTTCACAAAGATTAAAGACCATCCCTCCATTGTCATTATAAGGAGTGTTAGGAATCGCAAACTCGTGACTGACCTACCCGAAAGTGCTCATGGATTTTTAAATCAGTTTTTCTTCGTTCGCTGCCCCCAGGGTTTTATGCCATCTGGGGAGTAGGAAATAAGATTACCTACTTCTATTTTCCATTTCCGAACTCTTCGAATTTTGAGTTGTTAATCGTTAATTCCACTCTTTCCTTTTTCAACTCTTCCTTCCCTATCCAGAGATCCAGGCCATAAGCAAGTTTTTGAGAGACTGAGTGCCGTGGCCGCGGAAGAGAGAAGTGTAAAATTCTTGTTGAGGGATGAATTTTTGCACCAATACGGGCTTTTGCATACCTCTCGCTCTACACACCCCCATGAAGTCCCAGACTCTCCGGCTAGAGCGTCGGATACCCCCGTTTCTACTGACGCATCCATACCAAAAGAACCTGCTTCTGAGGCTTCTCTAGTGAAGTGCTCCACTTCTGTTGATGTCGCGGGGTCATCTGGCAAACTTGCCCCGGTTACTGAAGAAGAAGAGCCTCGGGAATCTCCTCCATATTCAAAGAAGTCTGGTGACGAAGAAGCCGAGAAAACCAGCCCTATCAAGCAGAGTAGGGACGACACTTTCGAAGGACTGAGCGACCTCTTCGCCACCTCGCAAGAGATCTTTAAAGATGATCCTATCACTACCGAGGTTTCTTCTTCAGTAGTCGAGGTGACTTCTATTCTTCAATAGACTCTGTCAACTCAAGAGTTGATGTTAACTTCTACTCCCATAACTACTCCACAATTAAAGAGTGGTTCGTAGTTCGATGGGCGTAGTTTGCACATTACACACACTTAGAATCTTTCGGCACTTTTATGCTTCTGAGTTTTTGTATTTTGAAGAATTCTAAAATTTATCTCTTTTTATTTCAGATCCTCTGATGGGACGCAGCGGATCCTACTATGATGACTTCCAGCGCTACGGGAGGCGTAGCCAATATGATTATAGGCACTACCTCCCCTCTTACAGAGAATCCGATGAAGAAAGAGCCGCCCGAAAGGCTCAAGAGAAGAGGGCTCAAGAGGAGCGTTATGAAAGAAGAGAGAGGGAGGAGCGCCACGATTCTTCGCAGAGAGGCGACGATTTCCACAAAAGAAAATCCCATGATGACCGAGGAAAAAGTCATATGGTTGAGGATTCAAGCAAGCGAGCCCGACATGGTGAGAAGCATGCCTCTACAACTCCTGAAAAGGTTACTGTCCCCGTCTCGCTTGACATTTCCTCCGGCTCTCCCGCTCTCAGGAAGACAGACATCCAAACAATATGTAGCAGGCCCAAATTCCAAGTTGGACAGGGCCCGGCCACTTTGCAAAGCTGATTTCCACAGTGGTGTCTGAAGGGAGTGAGGTTCGACCTTGACTTGGTTCCCATTGATAAGTCTGCCATGTTACGAAATCTCGATGCCGTCAAGCTTGATATTGAAAGGATGTCGAACTGGTAAAAACTTGTTGACGATCTCCAAAGGGTTAATCGTGCAAATATAGATGCCATGCTCACTATGGAAAATGATAAAGCCGAATGGCAAAAGGTTCTTGAGCAACATGGTATTGAAATGAGGAGCATTGCTACTTACAACGAAGAGCTTGAGGCAAAAGTTGAGGAATTTAAATAAGAGCTTGCTACTTCCTCTACTTCCTATACTCAAAAAGAAGAAGTGCTCCTAAAACAAGTGAGAGATGCTCATGCCAGCCAAAGAGAGGCCGAAGACAGGCTTGAAGTGCAAAAAGAATTAGTGAGGGCTATGTTGCTGATATTGAAGAGCTTCGAAAGAAAAACAGCTCCCAAGAGGCGGAGATTCAAATGCTTAAGCTTCAACTTTCCAAAGCTGAAAGGGAGCGTGATGAGGCCGTTGCCGGCAAAATTGCAGCTGAAGAATCTCACGAGGCAACGAGGACCAACATCAGCTCAACATTACTTGATTTCTATGTAACGACCCCGAATTTTAATTAATTAAAATTTGAATATTTAATTAATTTTAAATATTAATAAGTGAATATATAAGTCAAATAAATTTTATTTCGAATAATTGAATTTAATTGAATAATTAAATCAATAATTTAATACGTTAAATTATGGAAATAATTGAAAATTGAGTTAAATATGATTGAAAATGATTTGGGAAATTTTATTTTATCATATTGACGTTAGAATGATATTTTAGAACTTTTAAAATCGAATTAAAAGTTTATTTGTGAAAATTGAATATTTTAATATTTAATCGACTAGTGAAAATAGCCATATTTTGAACAGTCTCAGAATTGAACGAAACCAGTTCCATTGGATCCGTAATAGTTAGTTATTACCGGATTTCAATTTTCGTGTCAATCGGAGTTATCGTTTGATCGTGGCAGCTCGAAACGCATCGAATTGTTTTTAATTTTAATTTGGCGAGATAAAATAGCAATTTTTCAAAAAGTCTCTGATTTCGACGAAACCAGTTTCATCGGATCCGTAATGTGATATTATTGTAGGGTTTCAAATTTCGTGTCAATCGGATTTACCGTTTGTCCGGTACAAATTAAAACGCCTAGAAAATCGTTTAAATCGGTTTAATTTAAATTGAACGTTTATTGCCATAACTCGCACAGATGTCCGAATTAGCTTCCGAAACCTGTTCCATTGTGTCCGGAACGCGGGGTAAACCCTAGAAACGCTGGTTACGGCGCGTGAGTCGGAGTTTGGAAAACCCGGATGAATAGTGTTCGAAATTCTCTATAAATAGCCCACCATCACAAACAAATAAAAATAATAATATCAAAACCCTAATCTAAAACGCAGCCGCCAGTTACAAATGGAAGGCCGAAAATCACTCTCCTTTCCCCCTCGATTTCTTCCAATCCACTAACAATTACAAGAAACTTACAACTAGAAAATGGTAGAGCTACGCGAGATCTTGAAGTTCAACGGGTATGATCGAGATTGGAGCTGTATTTTGGGAGATAATGGCCTGCGTTCGGCTATGATTGCGCACGCATTTCGATGAAAAGGGGGTGGCCGAGCTTGCTCTGGTGGCAGGCGTGGGTAGAGGAGGAGATGAGCTTCGTGTTGCAAGTTCCTGATCGAATTATCGTGCGTCGTGATGGCCGAAAAATCAAACCCTAGTGATCAAAGGGATGGGTTCTATGTGCGGCAATTACCTGGGCATGAACGAAGAGATGGAAGAAATAGGATGTGCGACTATGATGGCATGATGATGGATCATACGGCTGCGATGAAGTGGGTTTGAAAATAATAAAGTTAATGTTGTGAATCGTTTATATAAAATTCGTTAAACTTCATAAAATCATAACTTTTTCATACGAGGTCGAAAACGCGCGAAACCAGTTGCGTTGGAATCGTATGGACGAGCACTACGCGATGGAATTGGATTGGATTCGTTTGGAGTTAGTGAGAATTTCGGGTAAAATTAAACGTCCGTTTAATTTTATTCGAAATAAATCGCTAAAACGAAATTGAAATCAAGGTGAGAACTTCTCACTCAATCGAATCAGTTTCGATTTTATTTTAAATAGTTAGATTTAAAATATTTGAATGCATGATTGAATGATGATTCTTATCTATTGATTGTTAAAATAGACATTATGCGCCGTTAGTAAGCGGATGTTATTTATTAAAAACATATACCGCGAATATTTCATAAACAGTGAAATTGGTATTATATATAATAGCAACATATATATATTGGCATATGTATATATTGGAGTTATTGATTTCCCGCATTTGTATAGCGGATGAGACCCTATTGTGCCGTCTATTAAGCGGATAATATTTTAAATCCCATATACCGCGATAATTTCGTACTGGAGCGAAATTGGTATTGTGCTAATGTTTGTGGATGCAGGAAAACAGGTTGGAGGGATCCAACTGGATTCCTCAACAGTATTTATTTGATTTCAGATATTTTGATATTTGATGGATTATCATATCGATATATGATATCGTTGTTGTCGTGATTGACTATTTGGTATGTAGCATCATTGGACCAAACTTTGGAATTTTAAAATGATTTTTAAAGTGATTTTTGAAAATATACTATATGTTTGGAATTGATTCATTTTAAATAAATAAATGTATAAATTTTTAAAGTTATAAAAATTATGATTTTGAGAAATACGATTAAAGATTTATTTTTGAGAAATATGGGGTTAATGGTTTTATAAAATAATTAAATAGGGATTTTTGAAATTATTGTAAAAAGTTTAAATATTGGATTTATAAAATTTAATTATTTTACAAAACAAAATGATAAAATTATAAAGGAGTTTAAAGGCATTTTTAAAATAGTAATATAAATTGATTTATATAAGAGATTTATAAATGGATACTTATAAATTGAAATATTGAAATTATAAAACGAGTTTTTATAAGTGTTTGAATGAAGTGAAAATGGATTGCATAAGTGAATGGAAATTATAAAATTATAAATGGTGAAGTTATAAATGAAATTTATAAATAGTAAGATTTATAAATTTTGTGAAGTTATAAAAAAAAATATTTGGATAAATAATTGAATCTTATAAGTTATAAGATTCATAATTATGAAGTTTAAAAGAACGATTTTGTAAAATAATATGAATCTTTGGTTTATAATTGAGTTATAAAGTGAATAGGTTAATAAAGGAATTTATAAAAGGAAATGTTATAAAATAAATAGAAATAAAATTTATAAACGTTGTTTTATAAATTCTCAAACGACTTATTTTGATAAGTAAATTGTTGAAACCTATTAATGGAGTTATATTCACATTTTTAACTGTGAATAATCCTTTAAAATGAAATGAATAAAAGGATGAAATTTGTTAACAAAGTATATTCACGTTTTTGAATAGTGAATAATATGTTAAAGAAAATGTTTAGTATGTGATATTTTAAACAGAATTAAAACGATCTAACGATGTTTTAAAATATGTTGACATTCGAAACCATAGATTTCAACATTCATTGTTGAAATAGATGTTTTCGAGAAATAAAAGGAAATGGTGGACTATAACACTGTTGTTATAGTAAATGATTTCCGAAAGGAAATGTTTTGTATAGTATTGGGATTTATATATCTATTTTAATTTCGAATCCCTATACTAGTGATTTTGGGACGTCGTAACGATGTTTTACGCAACATTCGTTTTGACCCAAATAAATATGGTTAAGAGAATGATTTCCTTATAGAATGAAATATATACTAAATTTCGATTTGAGTATATTGAATATTTTCCAAGTGTAGAAAATAAAAAGATTTGTGAATTACTTATTTTTAATAAGTATGGAAATGTTTTCCAATATAAAGTGAATATTAGAGAATTTATCTTTTTGAAGATAAATTGAAATGAATAATTGAAATCGTATATGCATGGATATTGTGAAATATAAATTCACTATGGAATTTATAAAAGGAAGTGGAATTTGTTTAAAAATAAATATTGATTTATTTTTGAAGTGTGAAAATTATATATCTTGTAAAGATATTTTGGAAAATAAATAATTTGGAAAATTATTTGGAATCTGGTGATGTTGTGCATATCCATTGATAGTTCAATAACCGACTATCAATATTTCCCTTTGAATGGGTAATTGATGTGATTTGTTTGAAATTGAATGCCACACTTATTTTTAAATAAGCGCTCACTATTCAGGTTAACCGGGAAAGGACCATGGGGTCGTATAACCCATTCCGAATATGTGATACGTCGTTATGAATTGCATTTGAAGACCGGTGTTGAAGACGGGATCTTTTTGAAAGCGAAAGGACAACTCGTCGATTGTCTTTGCACCGAGTAGCTACGGTATAGAGACTCCCTATGTGATGGGAAGTCCGGACGTGATTAGAGATTATCCGGATTGCAAGGACTTCTTTGTAAGTGCCTTCGGTTTTGTTCGAGCCCGGAACAGACTTGTATGGATTGTATGTCTCACATTACAAATTGAGATATAAAGCAGATTTCTTTCAAATATATTTCTGTTGGTGGCGGAGAATTTATTCTTTTAGCTTAACACCCTTCTCTGAGACGTACGAGCTCAAAGGTTATGTAGTTGAATGTTATCAGCAATATATTCCCAATTTGGTAATGTGACATGCTGAGTGTTGCTGTAAATGATCATTGTGTTGATTATTTGTGATAGGATCATTTATTTGATCGTCTATCCTGGTGATCATTTCTATGATCATTTGTTGACCCAAAGCATGGCTTTTGTATAAAGTATGTTTTTGTGGACGTGACTTCATTGAGCCACACACCTCGGGAATGGTCAAAACAGGAAAGATGCGACAAGGTTATGAGGGGTAGCACCCTTTAGGATATGTGCATTTCCTTCTGGAAAAGGGTGGTATCATGGTATGGAGCCCAAATACTTACTCATGTTGAAAACACTTTATGATTGTGTGAATTGATTGCGAGCGCTCGGTTGAAAGGTCCCAAAGGACTGGGGGATGGCATATTCGGTCAGTTGTTACTCAGTTAGGGGTAACCCGGCCTTGTGTTGGTAGAGATCCGGTTTGGTTCTCGGGGATGTCCATCCAGAGGCATTCTCATGTGGCAATGGGAAGTTCCTTGGCCTGATCATTCGTTGGAAATCCAATTCCCAATACGAAACTTGTACGGTATTAGTTGTAGAACCTTCCATTTACTTATGGTGGTCACCACTGTTTAGATGGTAGCTATAGTAGGCATAGTTCGAAATGTCTATGTTGGCTAAGATTTATATTCTACTTTCGAAATGATTTTTTCCTACACTATGCACTAATAATAATATAAAATGTTCTTTTTAAATGCGTATCAAGCATCTTTGACTATCATAAGGAGAAATCTCCTCCGATTCTGCGTTTGCATTGTGTGTGTGTGCGAGAGGCCTTATGGTAGTCTCATTTTTAAAAGCATTGCGAATTGACTTTAAAAATATTCCTCTATTTTGATTTTAAAGATAAATAAACTGTTTTGAGTTCTCACGCCAGTCACATGACTGACTCGGAGTTTATTGTTTTCCTTCCTAAACTCTGGGTGCCCACCAATTTCTACACGGGCAGTCAAGAGTTAGGTTTATCAGGATATTCTGGATATTCAGGAGTTGCTGGAGGCAAGCTGGATGGCATGACGTATTACTAGTATATAGTATTTCTTTTTCCGCTGCACTGTTTGTTGTTGTTGTTGTACACTCTGATGATGATGTAATGAAATGTGATGTAATGTAATAACTGATATAGTTCTTTGTTTAAAGATTATTCATTTATTATTATATGTTGTTCCGCTGCGAATTGTGAGATTCTGTTATTGTTCGGTTGTTTTCTGTTCCGTTCTATTTTCTATTCTCTTTTCTCTCTATTTCCTACCTTCTTATCTCTTCTTCTCTCTCTTTCTTTTTCTTAAAACATTGATAATTCGTATTTCTGTTCATCTTGAATTAATCTATGGAGATTAGTGTATATTCAAGGGGTACGGATTTGCGGGTCTTCACAGGTGGTATCAGAGCATATGGTTAAGCGACAACCATGGTTCTGTTGGGTATTACTCATTAGAGATAGAGTCAGTAGTGCTCTAGAATGAGTTTGAGTGTAATAATAGCAATGAGAGCGTATTTGTTAGTGAATATAAAATTGTTTTATATTGTGATGATTGGTTTGTTGAGTGGCATATGAACCTTCGTCAGCGTGGTCTCGACAACTATGCCGAAGGGGTTTCTAAACACTTAAATAGAACAATTTGACACAGTATTGTTTTAAATTGGGTAAATGATATAATTTTACCTTGATTATATTTTATATATAAAGAAATAATTTTTCAGAATTATTAAAGTGTATATAAGTTGATTGTTTAGATGTTTGAATAATCTAAATAAAAGAAAATTGTATAAGCAAAAGAATTATAAGAATTGAATTATAATTAAAGTGATTTACAATTGTGAAATAAACTTATATATATGAGAAGCGAAACTATATGAATATATTTATGAATATGAGTTGTAAATAAAAGTGAATTTAAAATAAAATGGAATATAACTTAAGAGATATTGAATGAAGTTGATATTAGTATCAAAGTAAATTAATAAAGTTAAGTGATAGATATGGACTTAAGTTATGTAAATGAAATTCAACTTGAAATGGTTAAATGAATTACCAATTGAATTGAATTAATGGATATAAGTGTTAATTCATTAAAAATCTAATGTTATTGGAAGTTGAATGATTGAATGAAAATCAATTTATTAAACCAATTGAAAGTGATGGTGTTAAGCCAAATTGAATGAATATAAGCAAAGGAATTTGGTTGTAAATTAATATACCTTGGTTGTTATTTGTTGTTGGTTGATTGATTGTATATAATTCATTAAGTGTTAATGAAATTGAGTTAATGAAATTGGAAGTTAAAGTAATTGGAATCCAATTGAAAGTTAAGTGAATCTTAAATAGAATTGAATTTGATTTGGAAGTGAACCAACTTAAATATGAATTAGTGAATATAAACTAATTGAAAATGAATGTTAGTAAGAACATCCACTGTTAATGAATCAAATGTGATTAAATTGAAAACCAATTCATTGAATATTAATGAGAATATGAATGAATATTTATTGGTTATGAATGTTAGTTGGATGATAGTTGGTTGATGTTTGCATTTGCTATGTTGGCATATATAGTTATTATGTTACTATATGTTGTATATTGTTACTATTGTCTACATGCATGTTCTCATGTTGTTTGTTGAGTGTTTAGTAGGTGCGGATCGCGTTTGCTTCGCATTTGGAGCTTGCTTTCGTGCTATATTAGCCGTATATGCTTGCTAATAAAATATAAGGTACATATCTCGGATTAAATACCGTACTTTTATACTTTTTTTCCCTTCGGGATGCCTCATTACTTGATGAGATGTATATTTGTGATATATATATACTATCATTTTTTTCGGATCGAGCCGCACAAAGGAGACTATGGCGAATTTTTCCGAAAATTTAAGGCGTTAGAAAAAATTTGAGAAAATTGAAAAGTTTTGAAAACTTTAACTTTGATTTAGAAGTTGAAAGTTAAAATTAGTAATTGTTTTTGAAAGGATAACTAAGTATGATTTGAAAACTTAGTAAAGTTATTGTAAGAAGTTTAACTATGGATTTTTGGAAAGTTAATAGATTCTGTAACTTTTCTTACTAGTTAATTTCGAGGACGAAATTCTTTTAAGGGGGGAAGATTGTAACGACCCAGAATTTTAATTAATTAAAATTTGAATATTTAATTAATTTTAAATATTAATAAGTGAATATATAAGTCAAATAAATTTTATTTCGAATAATTGAATTTAATTGAATAATTAAATCAATAATTTAATATGTTAAATTATGGAAATAATTGAAAATTGAGTTAAATATGATTGAAAATGATTTGGGAAATTTTATTTTATCATATTAAAGTTAGAATGATATTTTAGAACTTTTAAAATCGAATTAAAAGTTTATTTGCGAAAATTGAATATTTTAATATTTAATCGACTAGTGAAAATAGCCATATTTTGAACAGTCTCAGAATTGAACGAAACCAGTGCCATTGGATCCGTAATAGTTAGTTATTACCGGATTTCAATTTTCGTGTCAATCGGAGTTATCGTTTGATCGTGGCAGCTCGAAACGCATCGAATTGTTTTTAATATTAATTTGGCGAGTTAAAATAGCCATTTTTCAAAAAGTCTCGGATTTCGACGAAACCAGTTTCATCGGATCCGTAATGCGATATTATTGTAAGGTTTCAAACTTCGTGTCAATCGGATTTACCGTTTGTCCGGTACAAATTAAAACGCCTAGAAAATCGTTTAAATCGGTTTAATTTAAATTGAACGTTTATTGCCATAACTCGCACAGATGTCCGAATTAGCTTCCGAAACCTGTTCCATTATGTCCGGAACGCGGGGTAAACCCTAGAAACGCTGGTTACGGCGTGTGAATCGGAGTTTGGAAAACCCGGATGAATAGTTTTCGAAATTCTCTATAAATAGCCCACTATCACAAACAAATAAAAAAAAATATCAAAACCCTAATCTAAAACGCAGCCGCCAGTTACAAATGGAAGGCCGAAAATCACTCTCCTTTCCCCCTCAATTTCTTCCAATCCACTAAAAATTACAAGAAACTTACAACTAGAAAGCGGTAGAGCTACGCGAGATCTTGAAGTTCAACGGTTATGATCGAGATTGGAGCTGTATTTTGGGAGATAATGGCCTGCGTTCGGCTATGATTGCACACGCATTTCGATGAAAAGGGGGTGGCCGAGCTTGCTATGGTGGCAGGCGTGGGTAGAGGAGGAGATGAGCTTCGTGTTGCAAGTTCCTGATCGAATTATCGTGCGTCGTGATGGCCGAAAAATCAAACCCTAGTGATCAAAGGGATGGGTTCTATGTGCGGCAATTACCTGCGCATGAACGAAGAGATGGAAGAAATAGGATGTGCGGCTATGATGGCATGATGATGGATCATACGGCTGTGATGATGTGGGTTTGAAAATAATATAGTTAATGTTGTGAATTGTTTATATAAAATTCGTTAAACTTCATAAAATCATAACTTTTTCATACGAGGTCGAAAACGCACGAAACCAGTTGCGTTGGAATCGTATGGACGAGCACTACGTGATGGAATTGGAATGGAGTCGTTTGGAGTTAGTGAGAATTTCGGGTAAAATTAAACGTCCGTTTAATTTTATTCGAAATAAATCGCTAAAACGAAATTGAAATCAAGGTGAGAACTTCTCACTCAATCGAATCAGTTTCGATTTTATTTTAAATAGTTAGATTTAAAATATTTGAATGCATGATTGAATGATGATTGTTATCTATTGATTGTTAAAATAGACATTATGCGCCGTTAGTAAGTGGATGTTATTTATTGAAAACATATACCGCGAATATTTCATAAACAGTGAAATTGGTATTATATATAATAGCAATATATATATATTGGCATATGTATATATTGGAGTTATTGATTTCCCGCATTTGTCTAGCGGATGAGACCCTATTGCGCCGTCTGTTAAGCGGATAATATTTTAAATCCCATATACCGCGATAATTTCGTACTGGAGCGAAATTGGTATTGTGCTAATGTTTGTGGATGCAGGAAAATAGGTTGGAGGGATCTATCTGGATTCCTCAACATTATTTATTTGATTTCAGATATTTTGATATTTGATGGATTATCATATCGATATATGATATCGTTGTTGTCGTGATTGACTATTTGGTATGTAGCATCATTGGACCAAACTTTGGAATTTTAAAATGATTTTTAAAGTGATTTTTGAAAATATACTATATGTTTGGAATTGATTCATTTTAAATAAATAAATGTATAAATTTTTAAAGTTATAAAAATTATGATTTTGAGAAATACGATTAAAGATTTATTTTTGAGAAATATGGGGTTAATGGTTTTATAAAATAATTAAATAGGGATTTTTGAAATTATTGTAAAAAGTTTAAATATAGGATTTATAAATTTTAATTATTTTATAAAACAAAATGATAAAATTATAAAGGAGTTTAAAGGCATTTTTAAAATAGTAATATAAATTGATTTAAATAAGAGATTTATAAATGGATATTTATAAATTGTAATATTGAAATTATAAAACGAGTTTTTATAAGTGTTTGAATGAAGTGAAAATGGATTGCATAAGTGAATGGAAATTATAAAATTATAAATGGTGAAGTTATAAATGAAATTTATAAATAGTAAGATTTATAAATTTTGTGAAGTTATAAAAAAAAATATTTGGATAAATAATTGAATCTTATAAGTTATAAGATTTATAATTATGAAGTTTAAAAGAACGATTTCGTAAAATAATCGTTTTATAAGCATTTAACTTACAATACGAATCTTTGGTTTATAATTGAGTTATAAAGTGAATAGGTTAATAAAGGAATTTATAAAAGGAGATGTCATAAAATAAATAAAAATAGAATTTATAAACGTTGTTTTATAAATTCGCAAATGACATATTTTGATAAGTAAATTGTTGAAACCTATTAATGGAGTTATATTCACATTTTTAACTGTGAATAATCCTTTAAAATGAAATGAATAAAAGGATGAAATTTGTTAACAAAGTATATTCACGTTTTTGAATAGTGAATAATATGTTAAAGAAAATGTTTAGGATGTGACATTTTAAACAGAATTAAAACGATCTAACGATGTTTTAAAATATGTTGACATTCGAAACCATAGATTTCAACATTCATTGTTGAAATAGATGTTTTCGAGAAATAAAAGGAAATGGTGGACTATAACACTGTTGTTATAGTAAATGATTTCCGAAAGGAAATGTTTTGTATAGTATTGGGATTTATATATCTATTTTAATTTCGAATCCCTATACTAGTGATTTTGGGACGTCGTAACGATGTTTTACGCAACATTCGTTTTGACCCAAATAAATATGGTTAAGAGAATGATTTCCTTATAGAATGAAATATATACTAAATTTCGATTTGAGTATACTGAATATTTTCCAAGTGTAGAAAATAAAAAGATTTGTGAATTACTTATTTTTAATAAGTATGGAAATGTTTTCCAATATAAAGTGAATTTAGAGAATTTATCTTTTTGAAGATAAATTGAAATGAATAATTGAAATCGTATATGCATGGATATTGTGAAATATAAATTCACTATGGAATTTATAAAAGGAAGTGGAATTTGTTTAAAAATAAATATTGATTTATTTTTGAAGTGTGAAAATTATATATCTTGTAAAGATATTTTGGAAAATAAATAATTTGGAAAATTATTTGGAATCTGGTGATGTTGTGCATATCCATTGATAGTTCAATAACCGACTATCAATATTTCCCTTTGAATGGGTAATTGATGTGATTTGTTTGAAATTGAATGCCACGGTTATTTTTAAATAAGCGCTCACTATTCGAGTTAACCGGGAAAGGACCATGGGGTCGTATAACCCATTCCGAATATGTGATACGTCGTTATGAATTGCATTTGAAGACCGGTGTTGAAGACCGGATCTTTTTGAAAGCGAAAGGACAACTTGTCGATTGTCTTTGCACCGAGTAGCTACGGTATAGAGACTCCCTATGTGATGGGAAGTCCGGACGTGATTAGAGATTATCCGAATTGCAAGGACTTCTTTGTAAGTGCCTTCGGTTTTGTTCGAGCCCGGAACAGACTTGTATGGATTGTATGTCTGACATTACAAATTGAGATATAAAGCAGATTTCTTTCAAATATATTTCTGTTGGTGGCGGAGAATTTATTCTTTTAGCTTAACACCCTTCTATGAGACGTACGAGCTCAAAGGTTATGTAGTTGAATGTTATCAGCAATATATTCCCAATTTGGTAATTTGACATGTTGAGTGTTGCTGTAAATGATCATTGTGTTGATTATTTGTGATAGGATCATTTATTTGATCGTCTATCTTGGTGATAATTTCTATGATCATTTGTTGACCCAAAGCATGGCTTTTGTATAAAGTATGTTTTTGTGGACGTGACTTCGTCGAGCCTCACACCTCGGGAATGGTCAAAACAGGAAAGATGCGGCAAGGTTATGAGGGGTAGCGCCCTTTAGGATATGTGCATTTCCTTCTGGAAAAGGGTGGTATCATGGTATGGAGCCCAGATACTTACTCATGTTGAAAACACTTTATGATTGTGTGAATTGATTGCGAGCGCTCGGTTGAAAGGTCCCAAAGGACCGGGGGATGACTTATTCGGTCAGTTGTTACTCAGTTAGGGGTAACCCGGCCTTGTGTTGGTAGAGATCCGGTTTGGTTCTCGGGGATGTCCATCCAGAGGCATTCTCATGTGGCAATGGGAAGTTCCTTGGCCTGATCATTCGTTGGAAACCCAATTCCCAATACGAAACTTGTACGGTATTAGTTGTAGAACCTGCCATTTACTTATGGTGGTCACCACTGTTTAGATGGTAGCTATAGTAGGCATAGTTCGAAATGTCTATGTTGGCTAAGATTTATATTCTACTTTCGAAATGAATTTTTCCTACACTATGCACTAATAATAATATAAAATGTTCTTTTTAAATGCGTATCAAGCATCTTTGACTATCATAAGGAGAAATCTCCTCCGATTCTGTGTTTGCATTGTGTGTGTGTGTGCGGGAGGCCTTATGGTAGTCTCATTTTTAAAAGCATTGCGAATTGACTTTAAAAATATTCCTCTATTTTGATTTTAAAGATAAATAAACTGTTTTGAGTTCTCACACCAGTCACATGACTGACTCGGAGTTTATTGTTTTCCTTCCTAAACTCTGGGTGCCCACCAATTTCTACACGGGCAGTCAAGAGTTAGGTTTATCAGGATATTCTGGATATTCAGGAGTTGCTGGAGGCAAGCTGGATGGCATGACGTATTACTAGTATATAGTATTTCTTTTTCCGCTGCACTGTTTGTTGTTGTTGTTGTACACTCTGATGATGATGTAATGAAATGTGATGTAATGTAATAACTGATATAGTTCTTTGTTTAAAGATTATTCATTTATTATTATATGTTGTTCCGCTGCGAATTGTGAGATTCTGTTATTGTTCTGTTGTTTTCTGTTCCGCTCTATTTTCTATTCTCTTTTCTCTCTATTTACTACCTTCTTATCTCTTCTTCTCTCTCTTTCTTTTTCTTAAAACATTGATAATTCGTATTTCTGTTCATTTTGAATTAATCTATGGAGATTAGTGTATATTCAAGGGGTACGGATTTGCGGGTCTTCACATTCTACCTGCATAGCATCTTGGGGCGCGGTAGTCTCGCCTTTCTAGGCCTCAAGTATGAAATTACTCTGGCTGAAGTTTGGGAGGCTGCACTCGATATGCTTGGCGGTAAAGGCGCTGGCTATGCTGAGTCAGCTCTTGAGGAGCATTATCTTGATGATGATGCTCGCGCCGTTCTCGCCAAGGGGAGAGAACAGCTTGCAAAATTAAGGACCGAAACAGCGGCAGGAGAATATTCGGGAAAAACTATCTCAACTGTTCCAATTCAGCCTTCTCCTTCGGCCGAAATTGACATTATCGGTTCTAGTTCTCATTCTCTATCTCCTACCAAAGTTACCACCGATATCACAAGCATACACGGTGGAGATGAAGGCGACGAGAGTGCCGAGGCACAGGCTTACGAGGTTGATGTCAGAAAACCGACTTCTGCAGGTAACCCTAACGTTAATCTTGCCCAAGTAGACTGCTCATCTGCTTCTTACGGGCTTGATGAGCTTCTTGACTACTTCTTGAACCTCAGTGAACCTTTATCTCCTCTTTTTACTGACTTGAATTTTTCTCCTTCTGTAGAGTAAACGTCGAGCATCGTTCAAACTTCCCCACCTCCAATTATTCCTCCTCCATCTATTCAGGTGACTCCTCCTTCTGCCTCGCAACCGGGATCACAAGAGGACAAAATAGAAGCTCTTCAAGACTTGGATGATCCCATTGCTTCACAAGAACACAAGGGAGAAGAAACTGAAGGGAGTGAGAAGACTCCAGAAGCAACTGGTTCCGATGATGAACCATTAGCTAAACTTCTTTCTCCACGGAGTGGGTCTTCCTCCAAGAAGAGAGGAAAGCAGGGGGTTCCCAAGAAGAAGAAGAAGGGATCTTCAACTGGCGAAGAAAAAACGGAAGAAAGTCCGACTGAGCCCCTTTCTCCTTCATCCCCTACTCTTACAAGCCGGCCTAGGAAGTTGGTTATCCGGCCAGGTGCGGGCTCAAAAGGTGGACGGAAGAAGAAATGATGGCTCTGGTTCTGTGGCTTTCATATCGCTTTTTGCTTTTTTGCATGTACTGACCGGAAATTGTGCGGGTACCGGCCCCCGTTTTCTTTATTTCGAATCTTGTATCTGTAAGAAATTGTAACAGAATTAAATAAAATGATCCTTTATTTGTACAAACTTCTTGTTTGAATTTGAGAATGCATTTATTATTCACTTTTGTACAAGTTTCTTTGCACGATATTGTAGTGAGCTTGTGGTATACTTGTTCGAGCGCAATTTTACCGATGTAGTTATACCATGTTTCCCCTATACCATAAGCTCATTGCAATATTTTATTTTATGAGGATCTTGTACTTTTATTTTTATTTTAGAGAATAATTATTCCATTCTTGGAGGAATATTATTTCGTTAAAAAACAGAGTACAAATAAGTTTTTACGCTTCATCCTTCGAAGATATAACTTTTTCTTTTGTGCATACACATTTTACTGAATGAATTCTTCTATGTGGTAAAGCGGGTATCTGAATGGCACTTTAACTTCTTTTTAAGGAAGAGAATTTCCCAGAATAGGTGGATCATTCTTCCTTTGAGAGTTAAAGTGTGCCTTTGAAAAATTACACCTCTGAGGAGGGCTTTCTCACGCTTCAACACTTGGAAGTTTTATTTCAATCTTGGTGAAACGTTTGCCTCCGAAGAGGTCTTTCTATTTGCTTGTGCCTCCGGGAGGAGGTCTTTTCATTTCTGCCTCTGGGAAGAGGTCTTTTTGTTTCTGTTGTGCCTCTGGGAAGAGGTCTTTTTAGTTTCTGCCCCATGGGAGAGGCTTTTATTTTTTCCTATTCGCTGGGAAGCGGCCTCCGAAGAGGGCTTTTCACATTTCATTTTACGGGATTGTATCGACCGATGATGAAATGTGTGCCTCTGAGCTGGGTTACTACCTGGAAGTTTGGAGTTTCTTTCTCTCGGTTGGACGGATTTACGGGAGTGTATCAACCGATCATTCCGCAACTTTGTATCGAGAAAGATCTCTCGTTTTCTGGTTGGCCCGCCCGAGGTCATTTAGCATTTCAACTGTGGTGAAATGGGCCTCCGAAGAGGGCTTTTTTTTCACGTTTCAACACCTGGAAGTTTTATTTCAATCTTGGTGAAACGTGTGCCTCTGAGTAGGAATTTTGCCTGGAAGTTGGGAGTTTCTTTCTCTCGGTTGGACGGATTCATGGGAGTGTATCGACCGATCATTCCGCAACCTTGTAACGAGAAAGATCTCTCTTTTTCTGGCTAGGCCCACTCGAGGTCTTTCTCCTCCGAAGAGTTGTGCCTCCGTAGAGGGCTTGTGCCTCCGAAGAGGTCTTTTGTTGATTGATTCTTGCTCGCCCATGTCTCTTTCGCCATCCACTCATGTTGGTGATCCTCCTTGTCTTTTGCAAGTGTCAACACTTTTTAGTTGCCAATAATTTCCCTTATCCAAAGAATTATACTTCACAGTTAGGTGAGTTGGTGGTGGTGGACACATTTTGCTTAACTGGCTGTTTGTTCAAACATTTATAGTTAGTTAGAGATGGTCCATTTCCACCCACATTGCTCACTCTTGTTTGAAGCATTTCTCTTGTAGGATTGGAGTATGGAAATCTTTGATGGTTTAGTGTGTGTTTGCCTGGTCTTGGGATGGGTAAGCTTTTGTTTCATGACCTGCATTATTAAATCGACATTTTAATGACACAATTAATGTATTTTATATGTCGAAATAAAACAAAGCAGTTTATAATAGTAGAGAACACAAGATTTATAGTGGTTCGGCCAAAAACTGGGCCTACATCCACTTTATAGCTTTTTATTATTCACTTGCTTTACAATTGCTTTCAATACAAGAATCATATTTTTGCAATTCTTTTACAATATTTCAGCAAAGCTTTCAAGTAAAATAAGGACGCAAATGATTGCTGTTCCACGCTCTTGGGATTGGTTCTCCTTCGACAGTTGTGAGTTTGAATGTGCCGTCAAGAAGCTTCGTGCCTATAACATATGGCCCTTCCCAGTTTGGCCCAAACACACCTGTGGCTGTCATGATTCTTTTCAGAATTAGGTCCCCAACTTCAAAGTTGCGCTGACGAACTTTGAAATTGAAGTGTCTGGCTATTATTTGTTGATGAGCCGCAATTCTAAGTCTAGCCTCTTCTCTTCATTCATCAAGGAGGTCAAGTGCTTCCAATTGCAGTTTTTCATTCTCATCTTTATCAAAATGGATTCTTCTATGTGAGGGGACTTCAGTTTCCACTGGAATCATTGCTTCTGATCCATATGCCAATGAAAATGGAGTATGCCCAGTCGAAGTTTTGTGGGTGGTTCTGTATGCCCATAGTGCAAGCGGTAACTTGTCAACCCAGCCACTTTTTGCTTTTTCCAGCTGCTTTTTGATGGTTGATTTGATGATTTTGTTTACTGCTTCCACTTGCCCGTTTGCCTGCAGATGGGCCACTGCTGAGAAATTCTTCTAGATTTTGAATCGTTTGCAGAAGTCCTGGAATTCCTCACTTTCAAATTGAGTACCAATGTTTGTGATTATTTTCTGCGACACACCATACCTGCAAATGATATTTTTAGTCACAAAATTTATCATTTTCTTAGAGGTAATAGTAGCCAAAGGTTCAGCTTCAACCCATTTAGTAAAATAATCAACTGCAACAATAGCATATTCAATCCCTGATTTCACAGTTGGTAATGGCCCAATGAGATCCATTCCCCTAATGGCAAATGGCCACGGACTGACCATCTGTGTTAGCTCAGTGGAAGGTGCTCTAGGAATTTTGGCGAATCTCTGGCACTTGTGACATTTCCGAGAATGTACAGCGGCGTCTTGATTAATTTCCGGCCAAAAATACCCATAACGGAGAATCTTCTTTGCTAATGTCTGACCACCCGTGTGATCTCCACATTCCCCTCCGTGTACCTCAGCTAGAATTGTCTTGGCTTCATTTTTAGTTACACATCGGAGTAATGGCATTGAAAAACCCCGCCTGCACAATTGGCCGTCTTGGACTATATATCTGGAGGCTTTCCTTAGAAGCTTCTGTCTTTCTCTCGAATTTTCTGGCAAAGAACCTCTGAGTAGATAGTCCAGTATTGGAGTCATCCATGATTCTTGTTCCTGAGATACATTCATAATCCAGTCAACATCCATCTCGTCTGTACTTGGTGCTGACAGGACTTCTACGGGGACTAACCCCAATAGTTGAGCTTCACCAGTACTTGAATACTTCGCGAGGGAATCTGCCTTCATATTCTCTTCCCGGGGAATACGGTTTATTGAATAATGATCAAAATCTCCAAGAAGCTCCCAGGCCTTCGACAAATAAGCGGGTAAATTTCCTCCTTTAGCTTGGAATTCCTTCTTGACTTGGCATACGATAAGCTGTGAGTCACTGAAGATCTGTAATGTTCTGATATTTAGCTCTTTAGCGATTCTCAAACCTGCAATGAGAGCTTCATATTCTGCTTCATTATTAGTCGAAGGAAATTCCAGTCTCAGTGCATAACACAATGATCGTCCTTCAGGGGTCTCAAGGACAACCCCTGCCCCAGAACAGTAGTCATTCCTTGCGCCATCAACGTATAATTTCCATTTCACCGGGACGTCATTAGTTTCCTCTTCCTCACTATCACCTTTATCTGTGCATTCAGCAATGAAATCTGCTAAAGCTTGTCCGTTGATAGCTCTTCGGGGATGGTAAGTGATGTCATATTGATTGAGTTCAATATTCCACTTTAAAAGACGGCCCGAAGTTTCAGGGCGAAACAGGACCTGCTTCAGAGGTTGATCGGTGAGGACTTTGATGGGATGAGCTTGAAAATACAGCCTCAATTTCCGTGATGAAATCAATAGGCAATAGGCAAGTTTCTCCAGCTTCGAGTAATTCATCTCCACCCCAGTGAATCTTTTACTAATGTAATAGACTGATCGCTGGATCCTTTTATCTTCTTGAACCAATGCTGCACTCAGAGCGTGAGATGATATTGCCAGACAGATGTAGAGATCTTCACCATTGTCGGGCTTTGAGAGTATTGGAAGCACTTTCATACAATGAACCAGTTCATCAAATGCGTTCTGACACTCGGGAGTCCAATCAAAGTTTTTTCTTCCTTTCTTTAGAGTGTCAAAGAATGGAATGCATTTATCAGTAGCTTTAGAAATAAATCGGCTCAAAGCAGCAATTTTTCCGTTAAGACTTTGTAGTTCCTTCTTTGTTCTAGGAGCTTTGACCTCCTTCAAGGCAGTGATTTGAGCAAGATTAGCCTCAATGCCCCTAGCGCTCACAATAAATCCCAAAAACCTTCCGGACTCCACTTCGAATGAACATTTCAACGGGTTAAGTTTCATTCCGTATTTCCAGAGGACCGCAAACATTTCCGCCAAGTGATCCATGTGGTCCACTGCTTTCTTTGACTTAACCAACATATCAACGACATAGACTTCCATTGTCTTTCCGATCTGTGGTTTAAACAGGGTGTTAACAAGCCTTCGGTAGGTTGCCCCCGCATTCTTGAGTCCGAAGGGCATGACTCTGTAGCAGTAAAGACCAACATCCGTTATGAAGCTTGTGTCCTCCTGATCTGGCTCATGCATCATAATCTGATTGTACCCGGAATAAGCATCCATAAAAGACAACTATTCATGTCCCGCCGTTCCGTCCACCAACTGATCAATTCTAGGCAGCGGGAAACAGTCTTTTGGGCAAGCCTTATTCAGATCTGAGAAGTCAATGCATACTCTCGACTTCCCATTAGCCTTTTTAACCAGGACAGGATTTGAGACCCAATCTGGGTAAACAGATTCTCTGATGAAGCCATTTTCCATGAGTCGATCGACTTCTTCCTTCAACACTGCTGACCTCTCTAGACCTTGAGTTCTTCTTTTCTGTTTTACTGGCGTGAACTTTGGATCGATCTTCAAAGCGTGTACCGCAATTTCTGGTGATATTCCGCATATGTCGGCATGAGTCCATGCGAATACATCTAAATTTGCCTTCAAGAATGAGACCAGGATATCCTGAGCTGTAGTGTTGAGTTGTGAACCCACATTCAGCACCTTGTTTGGGTCCTTTAAGTCAACAGGTACCGGCACTCTCACCTCTACCGGCACTACTCTATTCTCCCCTGCACTAGCTTTTCTTGGATCCATCTCTCTCCGGGCACCGCTATGTTCGCCAGTGCAGGGACCAACCTGTAGTTGCTACAAGGTTCGTTCTTTGATGCGGACTGAAGGCGCCGCATCTTTTCCCATTTCTCTCCTCTTTGTTTAACGTAGCTCTGCTAGATAGCACTCCCATCCCACGTTCTGATCTACTTTAATTATCCCAATTCCGTTATCAGTGGGAAATTTTATAGTTAGACACCATGGGGCGAGAACAGCTTTGAATGCAGCCAGAGTCGGTCGACCCAAGAAAGAATTATAAGCAGAAAATTCTTCAACAATTATAAAGGTCTGTCTTCGAGCTACCTTCCTCAGCCCCTCTCCGAGCTCTACAATCAAGTCTATAGTCCCAATGGCTGCTTTGGTTCCCCAGTGAAGCCAGCAATTTTCAATGACGAAGCCTGAACGTCAGCCATTGGTATCTTCATCTGGTCAAAAGTTTTCTTGAAGAGAATATTACACGAAGCCCCACAATCGACCAGAATTCTTCTCACAGTGGCCAGGCCAATACCAGCAGAAATGACCAGAGGATCTATTGTAGGGGCCTCAATACCTATGGAATCCCTGGTGCTAAATATGATGTCATCAGGGAAAGTTTTCTGCTGTTTCAATGGCGCAGCATCCTCTAACACAAAAACACTTTCTTCTGCGGGTGCATGCTTCAGTGCATGAGCATATCTTTCCATCTCACCCCAGCTCCTGCCTGCTGGGTGAGGACCTCCCGTTATCACATTAATGACAGGCCTGTCCGACTCATGTTCTACGGCCTTCTCACTCGAGCTTGGACGGTGAGCGGGGACTTGTTGCCTTTGGACCGATGAGGTTATTGTGTCCCTACCCCTTCTAACATACTGTTGGAGCTTGTTCTCTTTCAACAGTCGCTCAATTACTTCTTTCAAGTGTCGGCATTCGTTAGTGTCATGACCAGGCTGATTGTGAAACTGACAGAATCTTCCACTTTTCGCCATTTTATCTCCAACCCTCATCTTAGGTGGCGTAGGATAACTGATATTATCTTTGGTTGCAAAGAAGATATTTTCAGGGGTATTAGTCAAAGGTGTGAAGTTGAAAGCTCGACCCTTCTTTGCATCCCCTTGTTACTTTCTGCCGTCGTTCCCCCTTTTCTGAGCATTGGATTCCTTTCTGTCTGGAGCGTTACTATCATTCTTAATTTCCGCTGATGCCACCTTAGCCGATGCTTGAAGGCTTTCCAGGCGCATGAACTCATCGGCTTTTTTATAGAATTTATCGAGTGAATTTGGTTCTTTCATTTTCAACCATTCTCCAAACTTGCTCGATTTATCGATTGCCCTCATCAAGTACGTTAAAACCATGCGTGGCTCAGCGTTATCAACCTCGGCAAAAGCTATGTTGAATCGATTCAGGAATGACTTGATGGATTCCCCTGGGTTTTGCTCCAGATTTGACAATGACATTATGTCCTTTGCTTTAGAGGCGTACAACCGAAACTGCTCCTTGAACTTCTTAGTTAAGTCCGAGAATTGATCAACGGATCTAACTGCCAGCTTGGTAAACCATAATAAAGCTACTCCTTCCAAATACACCGGGAAGTATCGGCATTTAATCTCGTCGGACGCCCTGGCGCCAGTCATATGCCAGTCATATTTATACAGAATTTCGTTAGGATCACTTGTTCCTTTGTAAGCTGGAATAGTGGGCGGAACAAATTTTCTCGAGAATTCAGCTTTCAGAATCCTCTAGGTGAATGGAGTTTTGCTTGGAGCAAAGCCCCACTCTTTCTCATCCTCGTCCTTTCGCATACTTTCTTTCATGATTTGACGAACATTCCTGAAAAATACTCTTCATCATCCACAGGCCCTGCGTGGGAAACGTCAGCCATTCTTTCAGAGTTCTGCCTTGACAGTCGTTCACGAAGGGTCGTTTGAGGTCCCGATCCTCCATCCTGAGGAAGTGGCCTTTCGACAGGGCTTACCGCCCTTTGAGAAGTATTCCCTCTAACCCCCTGAGCTCTATCAGCAGAGTTTCCTTCTTTATTTGTTGGCTGACGATTAGCCTCGAGCAAATCATTTAGCTTATTCAATATCAAGGTATTCTGAGCATTCTGAGCCTCTAATTGTGCATTTTGAGCATTTAGCTGTTGATTCAATCCCAAAACCACAGCGTCTAATTCCGCCCGTGTAACTCCCACAGTTGGAGTTGTCTAACTCAGAGGAGTTGAAGTGGCGGTGTTTTCTTGAAAATCTTCAGACCAGGCAAATCTACGTTTCCTTTCGGGGGCCATAATATCTGTTAAACTTCTGGTCTTAACGGAGATTCTTTCCTCACAGTTTGGTGAAGCAATGATGTCAATATCCTGAGTTCGATCGTTCTCAGTGAAAGCACCAAAAATGTTAACGTGAAAATCTGATGCTAACACCCCGGTATGTGTAAAACGATGTGAAAGCACCACCCGTAATACGGGAATCAAGAAATAACAGTAAGTAACAGAAAATGCAGTAAATGTGCATAGAGCTTATAGTGGTTCGGCTTATGATCAAGCCTACGTCCACTTCAATCCTTTTTATTGCTGATCGGATTACAACCTATTACAATCTTTTTCAATTACAATCCAATTCAATTCAGAAAACAAGTAGCTAAGGAAAACTTCGTCGTAACAGAGTTCTTCGAATCCATGATTGAATGTGTAGAATTCCTGTGCGAAGTTGATCTAAGCGTCTTGCGTGTGCTTGAAGCGATGGAGTGTAGATTGCTTTGAAGATAGTGAAGTCTCAATGCCTTGAAGAAAATGATCCCAAAAAAAGTCCCCGTAATGTTGGAGATCGTCACGTATTTATAGGCAAATCTGGATAAGAATTTTTCACCCAAGTCCTGAGTCGTGACCGACTCAGGGAGAGTTGTAGGTCGCGCTCGACTCAAGGTTCAAGAGCCAGCAGGCAGTGGAGTAGGTGTAGTGGTACTGAGCTTTTCTTCGTTCATCTGGATATAAGTCCTAACTCGTTCGCGAGTTAATAAGTCACGGTTTAAAATGAGGCAGCACTAAAATTTTGGCTCTATGGTTTTAGATCGTGTTCAACTTATACTAGGTCGTAAGTCAGTCACGACTCAAATGCAGTTGCTTTCGCCCTTCTTTGTCTTGAGTCACTAGGTCGTTCTGCCTTTAGGTCTTTTAGGTCGTAGTCCCTTAAGTCGTAAACCGTGAGCTGTGAGTCGCGCACGAGTTAACTGGACGTGGCTTTTTGTTTGCTTGCTTGAGTCGTTGACGACTCAAGGTGGGTCGTAAGTCACAAAATTCTTTAACTCGTGCAACTCCTCAATTGTTGAGTCGGTAACTTGTTGAGTCGCGAGGTACCTTGAGTTGGCAAGCAGCTGAGTCGCGAGGTACTTTGAGTGGGCAATCAGTTGAGTCGTCATTCATTTTACGTCGACAACAAGCTAAGGCTGTTGAGTCGGTAACCATTGTGAGTCGCGAGCCTGGTTTGAGTCGCTCGAGCAAAGGAGTTAACATAGAATGTGCCTTGTATTGGAAAAGTTATTCTCTGTCTTTTTTTTTACACTTCAACTTTTGGAGATGATCAGTCTTCTCTCTCTTCCTTTTTTTAAAGAAAAGAAGTGAATTCTCCGGTGCGGTGAAGTGGGCTTCGAAAGAAGACTTTGATTTGGTACTTCAACTTTCAGAGAAGAATATTTTCATCCTAGAGAGATTGATCTTCTCTTAAGAGTAGAAGTAAGCCTCTGAAGATGACTTTTTTTATATGCGAGGTCGTGGGCCTCTGAAGAAGGTTTTTTGACATTTCAACTCTGGTGAAATGTGCCTCCGAAGAGGGCTTTTAATATTTCAACTCTTGTGAAGTTTGATTTCAGATCATGGTGAAATGTGTGCCTCCGAAGAGGTCTTTTTATCACTTCAACTCTGGTGAAGTGGGCCTCTGAAGAGGGCTTTTCACATCTCAATTCTTGTGAAGTTTGCACTTCAGATCTTGGTTAAATGTGTGCCTCCAAAGAGGTCTTGTTATCATTTCAACTCCGGTGAAATATTTCAACTCCTGGTGAAATGGGCCTCCGAAGAGGGCTTTTCACATTTCAACTCTTGTGAAGTTTGCACTTCAGATCTTGGTGAAATGTGTGCCTACGAGTATGCCTGGAAGTTACTTTCTCATGGTTGGCTGGATTCACGGGGCGGACGCAAGCTACTTGGATGTTTATTTGCGCAAACTATCTCAGCTAGTGAACAAACGCCTTGTGCCTTCCACTTGGGAAGGTACCTCCGGTCATCCCATGGATTCACGGGGCGGACGCAAGTTACTTGGATGTTTGTTTGCACAAGCTATCTCAGCTAGTGAACAAGCGCCTTGCCTTCCAATTGGGAAGGTGCCTCCGGTCATTCCACCAATCTTTTTTGTTGAGAAAGAGAACTTTCGTTTTCTGGCATGCCCCGTCAGAGGTCTTTATCCTCCGAAGAGTTGTGCCTCCAAAGAGGGCTTGTGCCTCCGTAGAGATCTTTGGTTGTTTCCTACTGGCTTGCCCATGTCTTTTCGCCATTTGCTCATATCAGCGATTCCCTGTTATCTTTTCCAAGCACACATCCCTTTCTTTTGCAAGTAGTTTGTTTTATCCAAAGAAGTGTACTTCATAGTTAAGTGAGTTCGCAGGGGCAAACACGGGCTATCTAATCGGATGCTCGTTTGCACAAACGATCTCAATTAATTAGCAAGGGCCCACCTCCGGCAGAATCATTAACTTTTTGTTTGAAGCACTTCTTATATAGGACTTAAGTCTGGAATTTTTTGTGTCTTATCATTTGTTTGTTAAGTGATGTCAGGGATCGATTGGCCTCGGGATGGGTAAGCTTTGTTTTAATTGCCTGCAACATTAAATTGACATTTTAGCAATACATTCTAAGTACTTTGCATATCGAAATAAAACAGGCATTTTAAAATAGCAGAGAACACAAGATTTACAGTGGTTCAGCCAAAAGCTGAGACTAATCCACTTTATAGTTCTTATTATTCACTTGCACTGGATTTACAATGCCTTTCAATACAAGAATCATATATCCATAATTCTTTTTACAATATTTCAGCAAAGCTTTTAAGTAAAATATGGACGCAAGTGATTGCTGTTCCAAGCCCTTGGAATTGGATCTCCTTCAACAGTTGTCAGTTTGAAAGTGCCATCAAGAAGCTTTTTGCCTATGATATACGGCCCTTCCCAGTTTGGCCCAAACACACCTGTTGCTGTCATGATTCTTTTCAAGACTAGATCTCCAACCTCAAAATTGCGTTGGCAAACTTTGGAATTGAAGTGCCTGGCTATCCTTTGCTGATGTGCTACAATTCTGAGCTTAGCCTCTTCCCTTCTTTCATCAAAGAAGTCAAGTGTTTCAAGTTGCAGCTTTTCATTTTTGGCTTGATCAAAATGGATTATTCTGTGTGAAGACACCTCTGTTTCCACCGGAATCATTGCTTCTGATCCATATGCCAATGAAAATGGAGTGTGCCCAGTCGCAGTTTTGTGGGTAGTTCTGTATGCCCATAGTGCTAGTGGCAGCTTATCGACCCAACCACCTTCTGCGTTTTCTAGCTGTTTTTTGATGGTTGACTTGATAATTTTGTTCACTGCTTCCACTTGCCCATTTGCCTGCGGATGAGCCACTGCTGAAAAGCTTTTTCGGATCTTGAATCATTTGCAAAAATCCTGGAATTCTTCACTTTCGAATTGGATACCATTGTCTGTGATTATCTTCTGAGGCCCACCTATTAATTCCACCTCGGTCAAGTGTTACCAATCCAAGAATAACCGACCTAAAAGACCCACCGATCTAGCATATCAAACAGTTAGCGACCCAGCGTTCTGCCGACCTAAGGCACAGAGGGATGCCGACCTAGTATCTTAGCATGGAAGACCGACCTAACTGCATAAGGCTTAAGAGGAATACCGACCTAAGGGACTTGAGAAGCATGCCGACCTAATGCCTCAAAGAGAGTTTCGACCTAACATCTTGAAATGATGCCGACTTAAGGTTCAAGGGGATTCCGACCTAGGGCTTACATAAGTCCACCGACCCAACGCGTGTACCGATCTAACTACCCAAGTTGGTCGACGACTTAACTGTTAAGAACAAATTGGTCCACACTTGAGTCGTGACCGACTTATGATTATGCTAGGTCGGCCGCGACCTAAGGATACAAAGGAGATACGGTGTTAAAACCTAACGCAGAGCACATTAACTCGGCAACGGCCTAAGACTTAAGAAACGAGGCTATAAAAACATTGGTCTTTGGCTTAAGCTGTAGACCGGGCATAAGAGATCGGTGCCGACCCACGACCTAGTTTAACCCGGAGCCGACTCACGATCTAACCTGCCTCGGCTACTACCTACAATGTGACACCAAGAACTCCTATAAATACGCGACCACCTCCAACTTTCAGGGGACTTTTGGCCAATCATTTCAAGCGCCAATACTCAGCCGAATTCTCAACTCACCCGACACTTCAAGTTTGAAAGGCATCTCAACTAACTTCAAGGGAAAATCTAACGCAATCTACATGGATTCGAAGAATTCTTCTCTACCAAAGTTCTAGTTGTTTGTCTCGTCGTAATTGTAATTGAAGATTGTTGTAAAGTTGTAATCGGTTTAGCAATAAAGAGAATTAAAGTGGACGTAGGCTTGCCTTGAGCCGAACCACTATAAAATCGTTGTTATTCACTGCTTTTTATGTGACTTTCTGCTTATACTCTGTTCCCGAATCATCGGGTGGTGCTTTCACAACTACACTTTATACACCGGGGTGTTAGCGTTCAAATTTTAGCGTTAATATTTTTGGTGCTTTCACTGAGAATTGAACTCAGGCAAATCGTCATCATTGCTCCACGGAAGTTTGTTGAAGTAACCTCTCTGAAGACTAGAAGTTTATCTGAAATCATGGCTCCGGGGAGAAAGAGTAGATCTGTTAGATCTGGAAATGTTCAAGAGGGAACCTCCGCTTCCCCAGTACCTAATCAAGCCACTCCACCTGTTGGAGTTACAAAAGCGGAGTTGGATGCTGTAATCTTAGGGCTGAACCAGCAGATAAATGCCCAAAGTGCACAATTGGAAGCTCAGAACGCCCAAAATGCCCTAATTTTGAATAAGTTGAATGACTTGCTTGGGGTAAACCATCAACCAACGGGTAATGAAAGGAACTTTGCTGGCAACATTCATGAGGATGAAGAAAGAAACATTCCTGAGAAGGCTGCAAACCCCTTTGAGCGGACATTTCCTGAAATCGGTGGATCTAGAGCTCGAAATGATGAGGGATATCTTTCTGAAATGGTTCGACAAATCATGAAGGAAAGCATGCAAAGGAATGAAGATGAGAAGGAATGGGGTTTCGCTCCAAGTAAAACCCCGTTTACCGAAATAATCTTAAAGGCTGAGTTCCCAAGGAAGTTCGTCCCTCCAACTATCCCAGCTTATAAAGGAACAAGTGATCCGAACGAATTCTTGTATAAGTATGATTGGCACATGACAGGTGCCAGAGCTTCTGATGAAACAAAGTGCCGATATTTTCCTGTATATCTGGAAGGTGTAGCTCTGCTTTGGTTCACCAAGTTTCCAATCCGGTCTATAGATCAGTTTTCTGACTTAACCCGGAAATTCAAGGAGCAGTTCAGAATATACGCTTCAAAAGCCAAAGATATTATGTCGTTGTCAAGTTTAGAGAAGAATCCAGGTGAAACTATCAGATCTTTCTTGATTCGCTTTAATATAGCGCAGGCCGAGGTAGACAATGCAGAACCACGGATGATCTTGACCTATCTGATGAGGGCCATCGAAAAGTCGAGTGAATTTGGAAAATGGCTTAACATGAAGGAACCAAATTCCCTTGAAAAATTCTACAAGAAAGCAGATGAGTTCATACGTCTGGAAAGGCGTCCTGTACCGGTAAAGGCAGCATTGGAAAAAGATGAAGATAACGTTGTTGCCCCACGCAAGAATGAATCTGTAGGACAGAAAAGGGAAAATAATGATGGGAAGAGACAGAAAAATCTAAAGAAGCCTCGTTCCTTCAAGCCATCGGAATATACCCCTTTATCAGATACGCCGGAGCGTATTTACCTTGCCACTAAAGATTCTGTTGATTATCCTAAACCTCCCGTTCTGAGAACCGGGAAAAAAGCCGTACAAAGCTGAAAGTTTTGCCACTTCCATAATCAACCCGGTCATGATACCAATGAATGCCGCCAATTGAAAATTTTGATTGAAGAATTGATAAGGGAAAACAAGCTGCAGCAATTTGTGGAAAAGAATA
Organism: Allium cepa; assembly: GCA_030765085.1. Taxonomy (NCBI): domain Eukaryota; kingdom Viridiplantae; phylum Streptophyta; class Magnoliopsida; order Asparagales; family Amaryllidaceae; genus Allium; species Allium cepa. The sequence continues at coordinate 768,985,261 of CM060937.1, read as the reverse complement.
GTAGCAATCCCGTTTCGACTAGTCAGGGGCAACGAGCTCCTGCTCATCAACCCAGGACAGGTGAAAAGACTGCAGGGCATGAATCCGGAAGGCCTGTTATCAATGTCATTACGGGAGGACCTCACCCAGCAGGCAGGAGCTGGGGTGAGATGGAAAGGTATACCCGAGCTTTGAAGTATGTACCGACCGAGGAAGATGTATTTGTTTTGGAAGGTGCTATGCCCCTGAAACAACAAAAAACTTTCAATGATGATATTGTGTTCAGAGCCAGGGATTCCACAGGTATTGAAGCTCCTAACTTGGATCCCTTAGTCATCTCTGCTGGTATCGGGCCAGCTATTGTCAGAAGAGTTCTCATTGATTGTGGCGCATCCTGCAATATCCTCTTCAAGAAAACATTCGACCAAATGAAGATCCCTATGGCTGATGTGAAAGCATCATCGCAGAAAATCGCTGGCTTCACTGGGGAGCCAAAATAGCCGATAGGAACCGTTGATTTGCTTGTAGAACTTGGAGAGGGAGAAAGAAAAGTGGTCCGCAAGCAAACTTTTGTGATTGTTGACGAGTTTTCTGCTTATAATGCTTTCCTTGGCCGTCCAACTCTCGCAGCATTCAAAGCTGTTCTGGCCCCATGGTGCCTCACCATTAAATTTCCCACGGATAATGGAGTGGGAGTTATAAAAGGGGATCAAAATGCTGGGCGGGAGTGTTATCTGACAGAGCTACGAGAAACAAGGAAAAGAGAGATGGGAAAGGATGCGGCAACCCCGGTCCGCATCAAAGAACCAGCCTTGTAGCAACTACTGGGCGGACCCTGCACTGGCGAGCACAGCGGAACACGGAAAGAGATGGATCCTAGGAAAGCCAGTGCAGGGGAGAATAGAGTGGTACCAGTGGAAACGACAATACCAGTACCTGTTGACCCAAAGGACCCAAAAAAGGTGTTGAATGTGGGTTCACAACTTAATGTGTCAATTCAGAATATCCTAATATCTTTTTTAAAGGCAAATTTGGATATTTTTGCTTGGACTCATGCCGATATGTGCGGAATATCCCCAGAAGTTGCAGTACACGCTCTAAATATTGATCCAAAATTTACACCTGTGAAGCAGAAAAGGAGAACTCAAGGTCCAGAAAGGTCAGCAGCGTTAAAAGAAGAAGTTGATCGGCTCATGGAGAATAATTTTATCAAAGAATCTACCTATCCGAATTGGGTTTCAAATCCAGTGCTGGTTAAGAAAGCCAACGGAAAATGGAGAGTATGCATCGATTTTTCAGATCTAAACAAGGCCTGCCCCAAAGACTGCTTCCCATTACCCAGAATCGATCAACTGGTAGACGGAACAGCGGGATACGAATTGTTATCTTTTATGGATGCCTACTCCGGATATAACCAGATCATGATGCATGAGCCAGATCAGGAGGACACGAGCTTTATCACCGACGTTGGTCTTTACTGCTACAGAGTTATGCCCTTCGGGCTGAAGAATGCAGGGGCAACATACCAAAGACTTGTTAATGCTATGTTCAAACCGCAATTGGGCAAGACTATGGAAGTCTACGTCGATGACATGTTTGTAAAGTCTAAGAAAGCAGTGGATCACATAGAACACTTAGCAGACATGTTCGCAGTCCTCCGAAAATACGGAATGAAGCTTAACCCTTAAAATGCTCATTTGGAGTGGAATCCGGAAAGTTTTTATGTTTCATCGTGAGCGCTAGGGGAATTGAGGCTAGTCCAGCTCAAATTACCGCCTTAAAGGAAGTCAAAGCTCCTAGAACGAAGAAGGAATTGCAAAGTCTCAATGGAAAAGTCGCCGCCTTGAGTCGGTTCATTTCCAAAGCCACAGATAAATGCATCCCATTCTTTGACGCCCTAAAGAAAGGAAAGAAAAACTTCGATTGGACTCCCGAATGCCAAAAAGCCTTTGATGAATTGATTCGCATATGGAAACGCCTCCAATACTTTCTAGGCCTGGTGATGGCGAGGATCTTCTTATATACTTGGCAGTATCATCTCATGCTTTAAGTGCAGCGCTGATACGAGAAGACAAGAGGATTCAACATCCAGTTTACTATATCAGCAAAAGACTCACTGGGGCAGAGATGAATTACTCTAAGTTGGAAAAACTCGCCTATTGCCTACTGATTGCATCCAGGAAGTTGAGGCAATATTTCCAAGCTCATCCTATCAGAGTCCTCACTGATCAACCTTTAAAGCAAGTCCTGTTTTGCCCTGAGACTTCGGGTCGTCTTCTAAAATGGAATATTGAACTCAGTCAATATGACATCACTTATCATCCCCGAAAAGCAATCAACGGACAAGCTTTAGCGGATTTCATCGCAGAATTCACAGATAAGGGTAACAGTGAGGACGAAACGATCGACGATTCCCCAATCCAATGGAAGTTATATGTCGATGGCGCGAGAAACGACTACTGTTCTGGAGCCTGAGTTGTACTTGAGACCCCTGAAGGTCGATCATTATGCTATGCACTAAGATTGGAATTTCCTTCAACAAACAATGAAGCAGAATACGAAGCCCTTATCGCTGGCTTAAGGATTGCTAAAGAACTAAACATCCAAGCGTTACAGATCTTCAGTGATTCTCAGCTTATTGTATGCCAAGTCAAGAAGGAATTCCAAGCGAAAGGGGGAAATCTGCCCGCCTACTTGTCAAAGGCTTGGGAACTCCTGGGTGATTTCGATCATTACATGATAAGTCATATTCCTCGAGAAGAAAACATGAAAGCAGATTCTCTCGCAAAGTACTCTAGCACAGGTGAAGCTCAATTTCTGGGGTTGACTCCAGTGGAGGTCCTGTCGGCTCCGAGCATTGATGAGATGGATATTGATTGGATCATGAGCGTGTCTCAAGAGCAAGAATCATGGATGACTCCGATAACATAATATCTGCTCAATGGCTCTTTACCGGAAAATTCAAAAGAACGAAAGAAGCTACTGAGGAAAGCCTCTCGCTATATAGTCCAGGATGGTACAGACGGGGATTCTCAATGCCGTTACTTCGATGTGTATCCAGGGAAGAGTCTAAAACAATCCTAGGTGAGGTGCATGGGGGAGAATGTGGTGATCATTTAGGTGGTCAAACTTTAGCGAAAAAGATTCTCCGATACAGATATTTTTGGCCAGAAATTAATCGAGATGCAGCAGACTATTCCCGAAAATGTGACAGATGCCAAAGATTCGCCAAAATTCCTAGAGCTCCTTCCACTGAGCTCACACAGATGGTCAGTCCATGGCCGTTTGCAATATGGGGGATAGACCTTGTAGGACCGTTACCAACTGCCAAATCTGGAATTAAATATGCCATTGTTGCTGTAGATTATTTTACTAAGTGGGCAGAAGATGAACCACTGGCTACTATCACCTCAAAAAAGATGATAAGTTTTGTGACTAAAAGTATAATTTGCAGATATGGTGTGCCTCAAAAAATAATTACAGACAATGGTACTCAGTTCGAAAGTGAAGAATTCGAAGATTTTTGCAAACGATTAAAAATCCAAAAAAGCTTCTCAGCAGTAGCTCGTCCGCAGGCAAACGGGCAGGTGAAAGCAGTAAATAAAATTATCAAGTCAACCATCAAGAAGCAGCTTGAAAGAGCGAAAGGTGGTTGGGTCGATAAGCTACCACTAGCACCATGGGCATACAGAACTACCCACAAAACTGCGACTGGGCATACTTCGTTTTCATTGGCATACGGATCAGAGGCAATGATTCCGGTAGAAACAGAGGTACCTTCACATAGAAGAATCCATTTCAATCAAGCGGAGAATGAAAAACTACAGCTTGAGGCACTAGATCTCCCTGATGAAAAAAGAGAAGAGGCTGAGCTCAGAATCGCATCTCATCAGCAAAGGATAGCCAGACATTTCAATTCCAAAGTTCGCCAACGCAGCTTTGAAATTGGTGATCTAGTCCTAAAGAGAATTATGACAACGACAGGTGTGTTTGGGCCAAATTGGGAAGGACCATATGTCATAGGTCAGAAGCTTCTTGACGGCACATTCAAGCTCACTACTGTCGAAGGTGATCAAATTCAAAGAGCTTGGAACAGCAATCACTTGCGTCCATACTTTACTTGATAGCTTTGTTGAAATATTGTAAAAAGAATTATGAATGTATGATTCCTGTAATTGAAAGCGATTGTAAAACCGATGAAAGTGAATAATGAAAGACTATAAAGTGGATGTAGGCCCAAATTCTTGGCCGAACCACTATAAATCTTGTGTTCCTTATTATTATTACATGTTTGCTTTATTTTCGATATGAAAAGTACATTAAATGTATTACTGAAATGTCGATTTAAATTTTTGCAGGCAACAAAAACAAAACTTGCACATTAAAAGACCAAGTGATTCTTGTTATCATTCAACAAACAAATTCCAAGTCACAAAATTCCGGAGCTTAAATCCTAGATAAGAAGGGCTTCAATTGAATGGTCAATGATTTCGCCGAAAACGGGCTTTAGCTAATAAATTGAGAAGTTTGAACAAACAAACATCCGATTAAGAAGCTTATGTCCGTTCTCGTGAACTGGCCTAGCAATGAAGTACACTTCTTTGGATTAAACAAATTACTTGTAAGAGAAGGGAGTGCAAGCTTGAAAAAAAATATAGAGGATCACTGAAAAGGCATAAGCAAGTGGACAAGGAACAACTAAAGCCCTCTTTGGAGGCACAAGTCCTCTTCGGAGGCACAACTCTTCGGAGGATAAAGACCTCTAACGAAGCATATGCCGCACAAAAGAAAGTTCTCTACTCAACCAAAAAAGATTGGAGGAGTCATGACCCTCCAACCATGAGAGAGTAACTTCCAGCCAATCTTCGGAGGCCCATTTCACCAGGAGTTGAAGTGTTACAACCGCTCTTCGGAATTTCACTTCACCAGAGTTCAAATGTAAAACAAAATAAAAGCCCTCTTCGGAGGCCCATTTCACCAGGAGTTGAAGTGTTACAACCTCTCTTCGGAATTTCACTTCACCAGAGTTGAAATGTAAAACAAAATAAAAGCCCTCTTCGGAGGCCCATTTCACCAGGAGTTGAAGTGTTACAACCGCTCTTCGGAATTTCACTTCACCAGAGTTGAAATGTAAAACAAAATAAAAACCCTCTTCGGAGTCCCATTTCACTAGGACTTGAAGTGTTACAACCGCTCTTCGGAATTTCACTTCACCAGAGTTGAAATGTAAAACAAAATAAAAGCCCTCTTCGGAGGCCCTTTTCACCAGGACTTGAAGTGTTACAACCGCTCTTCGGAATTTCTCTTCACCAGAGTTGAAATGTAAAACAAAATAAAAGCCCTCTTCGGAGGCCCATTTCACCAGGAGTTGAAGTGTTACAACCGCTCTTCGGAATTTCACATCACCAGAGTTGAAATGTAAAACAAAATAAAAGCCATCTTCGGAGGCCCATTTCACCAGGAGTTGAAGTGTTACAACCGCTCTTCGGAATTTCACTTCACCAGAGTTGAAATGTAAAACAAAATAAAAGCCCTCTTCGGAGGCCCATTTCGCCAGGAGTTGAAGTGTAACAACCGCTCTTCGGAGTTTCACTTCACCGGAGATGAAATGCTAAAAAAAAAAAAGAGAGAGCCTCTCCCAAGGGGCAGAAATAAAAGACCTCTTCCCAGAGGCACAATAAGACAGAAAGACCTCTTCCCAAAGGCACAATAAGACAGAAAGACCTCTTCCCAGAGGCAGAAATGAAAAGACCTCCTCCCGGAGGCACAATCAAGCACAAAAGACCTCTTCGGAGGCACACGTTTCACCAAGATTGAAGTAAAACTTCCAAGTGTTGAAACGTGAAAAAGTTTTCCTCAGAGGTGCAACTTTTCAAAGAAACAAAAATCAAGAAGCCCTTTACTGTGGAAAGTAAAAAAAAAAAAAAAAAAAAATCCTCATTAAGAGCACACTTTAACTTTCAAAGGAAGAGTGAATTACTTGTTCTAGAAAATTCTCTTCCTCAAAAAGAAGTTGAAGTACTTTACAAATACCCGCTTTACCACATAGAAGATTTCATTCAATAAAATGTGTATATGCACAAAATAAAGAGTGATATCTTCGAAAGTTGAAGCGAAGAAACTTATTTGTGCTCTATTTTTTAATGAAATCATATTCCTCCAAATGTGGAATAATTATTCTCTAAAAAATAAAAGCATAAGTTCCTCATAAAATAAAATATTACAATGGGCTTATGGTAAAGGGGCAGCATGGCGTAACTACATCGGTAAAATTGCGCTCGAACAATATATACCACAAGCTCACTGCAATATCGTAAAAAGAAACTTGTACAAAAATAAATAGTAAATGCATTCTCAGATATAGACAGAAGTTTATACAAAGAAAAAGAATCATTTTATTCAACATTATTTTATATACAGTTACAGGTTTCAACAAAAGAAAAGCGGGGGGCCGGTACCCGAACAATTTCCGGTCATTGCATGCAAAAAAAAGGCAAAAAAGCGATACGAAAGCCACAGAACCAGAGCCATCATTTCTTCTTCCGCCCACCTTTTGAGCCCGCACCTGGCCGAATGACAAACTTTTTAGGTCGGCTTGTAAGGGTAGGGGATGAAGGAGAAAGGGGCTCGATCGGACTTTCTTCCGTCTCTTCTCCGCCAGTTAAAGATTCCTTCTTATTCTTCTTCTTGGAAACTCCCTGCTTCCCTCTCTTCTTGGAGGAAGGCCCACTCCCTGGAGAAAGAAGTTTGGATAACGGTTCAGCGTCGGAGCCAGTGGGTTCTGGCGTCCTCTCGCTTCCTTCAGTTTCTTCTCCTTTCAGATCTTGAGAAGCAACGGGATCATCTAAGCCGTGAAGGGCTTCTATTTGCTCTTCCTGTGACCCGGGTTGCGAGGCAGAAGGAGGAGTGACCTTAGGAGGCGGAGAAGGAATAATTGGAGGAGGAGAAGCCTGAACAATGCCCGACGTTTTCTCTGCAGAAGGAAAAAAGTTTAAGTCAGCAAAAAGCGGAGATAAAGGTTCGCTGAGATTCAAGAAGTAGTCAAAAAGCCCACCAAGTTCATAAGAAACAGATGAGCAGTCTACTTGGGCAAGATTGTCAGTAGGGTTACCTGCAGAAGTCGGTTCCTTGATGTCAGCTTCGTAAGCCTGTGCCTCGGCACTCTCGCCGCCCTCATCTCCACCTTGTATGCTTGTAATATCAGTGGTGACTTTAGTAGGAGATGGGAAATGAGAACTAGAACCGATATTGTCAATTTCGGCTGAAGCAGAAGGTTGAATAGGAGTAGTTGAGGCGATTTTTCCTGAATATTCTCCTGCCGCTGTTTCGGCCCTTAATCTTGCAAGCTGTTCTCTCCCCTTGGCAAGAGCGGCGCGAGCATCATCATCAAGATAATGCTCTTCAAAAGCTGACTCAACGTAGCCAGCGCCTTTACCACCGAGCATATCGAGTGCTGCCTCCCAAACTTCAGCTAGTGTAATTTCATACTTAGGGCCTAGAAAGGCAAGGCTACCGCGCCCCAAGATGCTATGCAGATAGAAATCAAATAATGTTGAGCTGATGATGGCCCCGTTGCCTCGTGAGATTCTTCAGCTGCAATTTTGTCGGCAACGGCCTTATCACGCTCCATTTCAACTTTAGAAAGTTGAAGCTTAAGCATTTGGATCTCCGCCTCTTGGGAGCTATTCTTCTTCCGAAGCTCTTCAATGTCAGCGACATAGCCCTCGCTAATTCTTTTCTGCAATTCGAGCCTGTCTTCGGCATCCCTTTGGCCAGCATGAGCATCTCTCACTTGTTTGAGGAGCACTTCTTCTTTTTGAGAATAATAAGTAGAGGAAGCAGCAAGCTCTTGTTTCAGTTCTTCAACTTTTGCTTCAAGCTCCTCACTGTATGAAGCAATGCTTCTCATCTCGGTGTCATGTTGCTCGAGCACCTTTTGCCATTCGGCTTTATCATTTTCCATGGTGAGCATGGCCTCTATGTTTGCACGATTAAGCCTCTGAAGCTCGTCAACAAGTTTCTGCCAGTTCGACATCCTCTCAATATCAAGCTTAACGGCGTCAAGGTTTCGTAACATGGCAGACTTGTCAATGGGGACCAAGTCAAGGTCAAACCTTACTCCCTTCAGACACCACTGAGGAAATCGACTTTGCAAAGTGGCAGGACCCGGTCCAACTTGGAATTTGGGTCTGCTAATTATAGTTTGGATGTCTGACTTCCCGAGAGCGGGAGAGCCGGAAGGAATATCAAGCGAGGCAGGGGCGGTAACCTTTTCAGGAGTTGTAGTGGTGTGCTTCTCACCATGTCGGGCTCGCTTGCTCGAATCTTCAACAACATGACCTTTTCCTCTGTCATCATGGGTTTTTCTTTTATGGGAATCGTCACCTCTCTGTGAAGAATCGTGGCGCTCTTCCTTCTCTCTTCTTTCGTAGCGCTCCTCTTGAGCCCTCTTCTCTTGAGCCTTTCGGGCGGCTCTTTCTTCATCAGATTCTCTATAAGAGGGGAGGTAACGCCTATAATCATATTGGCTACGCCTCCCGTAGCGCTGGAAATCATCGTAGTATGAGCTGCTGCGCCCCATCGGAGAATCTGAAATAAAAAAATGATAAGTTTTAGAGGTCTTCAAAGTACAAAAAGTGAGAAACATAAAAGTGCCGAAAAGAAATTCTAAGTGTGTGTGGCGTGCAAACTACGCGCACCAAACTACGAACCACTCTTTAATTGAGGAGTGGTTGTGGGTGTAATAATCAGGGTCAACTCCTGAGTTGACGGAGTCTGCTGCAGGACAGAAGTTGCTTCAACTACTGAAGAAGAAACCCCAGTAGTGATAGGATCATCTTTAAAGATTTCCTTTGAGGTGGCAAAGAGGTCACTCAGCCCTTCGAAAGTATCATCCCTGCTCTGCTTGGCAAGGCTAGTTTTCTCGGCTTCTTCGTCAGATTTCTGTGAACGTCGGGGAGGTCCCTGAGGCTCCTCTTCCTCAATAACCGGGGCAAGTTCGTCAGATGGCCTCGCAACATCAACAGAAGTGGAACATTTCACTAGCAAAGCCTCGGGAGCAGTTCCTTTTGGTTTGGATGTATCTGTAGAAGCTGGGGCATCCCATGCTCTAGCCGGGGAGTCTAGGATTTCATGAGGATGTGTACAACGAGAAGTATGCAAAAGCCCGTATTGGTGCAATAATTCATCCCCCAACAAAAACTTGATGCTTCTCTCTGCTACAGCCACGGCACTCAATCTATCGAAAGTCTGCTTATGGACCGGATCTCTAGAGGGAAGAGGAAGTGCTGAAAAGAGCAAAGAATGAAATTAGCAATTGGTAATTCGGATCTCGAGAAAGTTTAAAAATGGAGACAAGTAATCTTACTTCCTACTCTCCAATCGGCATAAAACCCTGGGGGGCAGCGAGCAAAGAAAAATTGGTTCATAAATCCATGAACACTTTCGGTAAGGTCAGAAATAAGTTTGCGATTTCTAGCACTCCTCACAATTATAAGGGAAGGATGATCTCTACTCTTTGCAAACGAGCATAAATAACGGATTTCTTCAAAACTTGGTAAGCGATCAAAAGTTCTTCTGAACAAAACGCACAACCCCATCAAGATGGCATAACCATTAGGATGAAGTTGGGACGGAGAGATTGACAATCGAAGGAGAAGAATTCGGAGAAAGTCATTAAAAGGAGGGATCGCTCCGCTTAAACACATTTGACGATTGATTGCAATAAAGCCACGGGGAGGATTGTCGGGAGTTTTACTTGGCCCAGGGAGCAGGACATCACTCTCAGTAAAACCAAATTGAGTGCGCAGCTGAGTAAATGCTCTCAGGGTTAGAATGGTTGGAGTTCTCTCTGGAGGGTTCTCTATAGGTAGAGCTACCGGAAAAGTTTCTTCCTCTTGAGCTGCCATTTCTTCTTGATGGGAAGTCATTCTACATAAATAACTGGATATTCAAACATCAAGGTGCACGTTTCCTAGAATGTGTGAGGTGTTGTGTAAAATTAACAAAGCAATAAACAAATATATCTGGAATGAAAAATAGCAAGCATTTGTTAGTTATGAAATCCAGGGACTATTGTTTTAAGCCTAAATATGCAAGTATAATGTTGATGCAGACAAATCAGTTCAGATTGTTGATACTTTGCATTAATGTTTAACTTTAGTTGATTGATTCACAAGCATTTCCTGCAATATATTTAAGTTGCTTGTCTTCTCTCGACTAATCTATCATTTGATGTGGGCAGTCAATGGCAGTATTTTCGCCTTGGTTTTCTTTGTTTGTTATTTTCAGCAGGTTGTCAGCTTATAAGTTAATGCGGTCTGTGAAATAATATAATGAGATTCAAACAAGTTTAGAGTTGGGGCAGTTCAAAACTCAGACAACTTAGTTTGGCAGTTCAAGTCAAATACTCAAAGTGGGTCTATGCTCTTAAAATGTCAACACGCCCAAAGCTTAAGGGTCAACTCGGCTACGATTTAAAAGTCTCTTGCAGGATAGCACTAAGTCGGTAGCGGGTTGAAGCCTGGATAGTTTAGTTCGGCAACTCATCCCTCTAGGTCGCAAGGGGGAGATAAGAAAGCAAGCTCCGATTCGAAAGGCAGGAATTTCTCCATGTATTATCTCGGCCACGACTTAAGAGCCAGGTCGGCCAAAAACTAAGTCACCTAAACTCACTAACTCGTTCCCGAACCAACATCTCATGGCATTCAACCCGTTAACCCAATAACCATTTCATCAGCAGCCGCCTCTACTCATGCTATCGAATCACCCAATTAAACAACTCGAAATCGTAATAAATCCAACATTCTGCCATCAGACATCATCGAACTTGAGGTGGTAAACTGCCTTTGTTGAATCAGCGATCATCTTGAGCAACCTAAGCTTCATGAACTACAAATATGATGGGATTCGTGGTGGAGCATTGCTCAAGAAGATGATTCGAATTCGAGCGGCAGGACTAATGAATTGACAGTAATCTACGATCGAGAGAAGAGTGAAATTACTTACGCGATGGATAGTAGAGGTTATCGGTGATCGGTTGGGATTAAATCGCCTTTAGGAATTTGAGAATACTTCAATGGCGGAATTAAGAAAGAGAGTAAGTGACGAAGAAAGAGGGAGAAGGCTAACTTATACCCTGCAATGGAAGACTTGAAGCGACACGTACAGTCTAACTGTTAGGTCGCATACGACCTACCGACTTAAAAGGGACGAGTTAAAGGCTATCGAAGCACACAACCTAACCATTAGGCGTGTACTTCGAGGGGCAAATGTTAATTCCACCTCGGTCAAGTGTTACCAATACAAGAATAACCGACCTAAAAGACCCACCGATCTAGCATATCAAACAGTTAGCGACCCAGCGTTCTGCCGACCTAAGGCATAGAGGGATGCCGACCTAGTATCTTAGCATGGAAGACCGACCTAACTGCATAAGGCTTAAGAGGAATACCGACCTAAGGGACTTGAGAAGCATGCAGACCTAATGCCTCAAAGAGAGTTCCGACCTAACATCTTGAAATGATGCCGACTTAAGGTTCAAGGGGATTCCGACCTAGGGCTTACATAAGTCCACCGACCCAACGCGTGTACCGATCTAACTACCAAGTTGGTCGCCGACTTAACTGTTAAGAACAAATTGGTCCACACTTCAGTCGTGACCGACTTATGATTATGCTAGGTCGGCCGCGACCTAAGGATACAAAGGAGATACGGTGTTAAAACCTAACGCAGAGCACATTAGCTCGGCAATGGCCTAAGACTTAAGAAACGAGGCTGGAAAAACATTGGTCTTTGGCTTAAGCTGTAGACCGGGCATAAGAGATCGGTGCCGACCCACAACCTAGTTTAACCCGGAGCCGACTCACGATCTAACCTGCCTCGGCTACTACCTCAAATGTGACACCAAGAACTCCTATAAATACGCGACCACCTCCAACTTTCAGGGGACTTTTGGCCAATCATTTCAAGTGCCAATACCCAGCCGAATTCTCAACTCACCCGACACTTCAAGTTCGAAAGGCATCTCAACTAAGTTCAAGGGAAAATCTAACGCAATCTACATGGATTCGAAGAATTCTTCTCTACCAAAGTTCTAGTTGTTTGTCTCGTCGTAATTGTAATTGAAGATTGTTGTAAAGTTGTAATCGGTTTAGCAATAAAGAGAATTAAAGTGGACGTAGGCTTGCCTTGAGCCGAACCACTATAAAATCGTTGTTATTCACTGCTTTTTCTGTGACTTTCTGCTTATACTCTGTTCCCGAATCATCGGGTGGTGCTTTCACAACTACACTTTATACACCAGGGTGTTAGCGTTCAAATTTTAGCGTTAACACACACCATACCTGCAAATGATATTTCACAAAATTTATCATCTTTTTAGAGGTAATAGTAGCCAATGGTTCAGCTTCAGCCCATTTAGTGAAATAATCAACAGCAACAATAGCATATTTGATTCCGGACTTGGCAGTTGGTAAAGGCCCAATAAGATCTATCCCCCAAATGGCAAATGGCCATGGGTTAACCATCCGTGTTAACTCAATGGAAGGTGCTCTCGGGATTTTGGCAAACCTCTGGCATTTGTCACACTTTCGGGAATAGTCAGCAGCGTCTCGATTGATATCCGACCAAAAATATCCATAACGGAGATTTTTTTTTGCTAAAGTTTGGCCACCTGTATAATCTCCACATTCTCCTCTGTGCACCTCAGCTAGAATTGTCTTAGCTTCTTCCTTTGTTACACATCGAAGTAATGGCATTGAAAATCCCCGTCTGTACAATCGGCCATCTTGAATTATATATCTCGAGGCTTTTCTTAACAGTTTTTGACGCTCTATTGAATTTTTTGGCAGAGAACCGTTGAGCAGATATTTCTTTATCGGAGTCATCCATGATTCTTGCTCTTGAGACACAGTCATGATCCAGTCAATATCCATTTCATCAATGCTTGGAATTGACAAGACTTCGACAGGGACTAATCCCAACAATTGAGCCTCACCAGTGCTGGAATACTTCGCGAGAGAATCTGCCTTCATGTTCTCTTCCCGGGGTATATGGCTTATTGTGTAATGGTCAAAATCATCAAGAAGCTCCCAGGCCTTTGACAAATAAGCAGGCAGATTTCCCCCCTTTGGCTTGAAACACTTCCTTGACTTGGCACACGATAAGCTGAGAATCACCGAAGATCTGCGATACTTTGATGTTCAGTTCTTTAGCAAACTTCAGGCTGGCAATAAGAGCTTCATATTCTGCTTCATTATTGGTCGAAGGAAATTCTAATCTCAATGCATAGCACAATGATCGTCCTTCAGGGGTCTCAAGCACAACCCCAGCTCCGGAACAATAATCATTTCTTGCGCCATCCACATAAAACTTCCATCGAATTGGGGTGTTATCAACCACCACTTCCTCACCATCACCTTTATATGTACATTCTGCGATGAAATCTGCAAAAGTTTGTCCATTAATTGCTCTTCGGGGATGATAAGTGGTGTCGTATTGACTGAGTTCAATATTCCACTTCAGAAGACGACCCGAAGTCTCAGGGCGAAGCAGGACTTGCTTCAGGGGTTAATCGGTGAGGACTTTGATAGGATGAGCTTGGAAATATGGCCTCAATTTTCTTGATGCAATCAGTAGTCAATAGGTGAGCTTTCCGACTTCGAATAATTCATCTCTGCCCCAGTGAATCTTTTGCTAAGGTAGTAGACGGGGCACTGAATTTTTGCGTTTTCCCGTATCAATGCCGCAATGAGAGCATGAGATGAGATTGCCAAATATATGAAAAGATCTTCACCATTGTCGGGCTTAGAAAGTATTAGAGGCGTTTCCATATGACGAATCAACTCATCAAAAGCTTTCTGGCATTCAGGAGTCCAGTCAAAGTTTTTCCTTCCTTTCTTCAGAGCATCAAAGAATGGAATGCATTTATCAGTAGCTTTGGAAATGAACCGACTCAAGGCAGCGACTTTTCCACTGAAACTTTGCAATTCCTTCTTCGTTCTAGGAGCTTTGAAGTGATCTGAGCAGGATTAGCTTCAATGCCCCTAGCGCTCACAAGGAAACCCAAGAACTTTCCGGACTCCATCCCAAATGAACATTTCAAAGGATTAAGCTTCATTCCGCACTTTCGGAGGACTGCAAACATCTCTGCCAAGTGATCCGTATGGTCCACTGATTTCTTTGATTTCACCAACATATCGTCAACATAAACTTCCATGGTCTTTCCAATCTGTGGTTTGAACATCGCATTAACAAGTCTTTGGTAATTTGCCCCTGCATTCTTCAGTCCGAAGGGTATGACTCTGTAGCAGTAAAGACCAACATCGGTGATGAAGCTTGTGTCCTCCTGATCTGGCTCATGCATCATGATCTGGTCATATCCGAAGTAAGCATCCATAAAAGATAACAATTCATGCCCCGCTGTTCCATCCACCAACTGATCAATCCTGGGTAACGGAAAGCAGTCTTTGGGGTAGGCCTTGTTTAAATCTGAAAAGTGGATGCATACTCTCCACTTCCCATTAGCTTTCTTAACCAGTGCTGGATTTGAAACCCAATTCGGATAAGTAGATTCTCTGACAAAGCCATTCTTCATGAGCCGATCTACCTCTTCTTTCGATGCTGCTAACCTTTCAGGACCCTGGGTTCTTCTTTTCTGCTTTACAGGTGTAAACTTCGGATCAATATTCAGAGTATGTACTGCAACTTCTGGGGATATTCCACACATGTCAGCATGAGTCCAAGCAAATGAGTCCAAGCAAATAAGTCCAGATTTGCTTTCAAGAATGATACCAAAGTATTTTGAACCATTACACTAAGTTGCGAACCCACATTCACCACTTTGTTCGGATCTTTCGGGTCAACAGGTACTGGCACCGTTACTTCCACTGGTACCACTCTATTCTCCCCTGCACTGGCTTTTCTGGGATCCATTTCTCTTCGTGCTTCGCTACATTCGCCAATACATGGTCCACCCTGTAATTGCTACAAGGTTGGTCTTTTGATGCGGATTGGGGCCTCCGCATCTTTTCCCATCTCTCTCTTCCTTGCTTCATGCAACTCTATCAAATAACATTCCTGTCCTGCATTCTGATCCACTTTGATAACACCGACTCCATTATCTGTGGGGAATTTCATGGTAAGGCACCACGGGGCGAGAATTGCTTTAAAGGCTGTAAGAGTTGGTCGGCCTAGGAAGACATTGTAAGCAGAAAATTCATCAACAATTACAAAAGTCTGCTTTCGAACCACCTTTTCCTGCCCCTCTCCAAGTTCTACGAACAGGTCAATAGTTCCGATCGGCTGCCTGGGTTCCCTAGTAAACCCAACAATCTTTTGCGATGAAGCCTGAACATCAGCCATCGGAATCTTCATTTGATCAAATGTCTTTTTGAAAAGAATGTTGCAAGAGGCGCCGCAATCAATAAGCACCTTTCTAACAATAGCTGGCCCAATTCCTGCAGAGATAACTAGGGTATCTACGGTAGGAGCCTCAACGCCCATAGAATCCCTGACTCTGAAGACAATATCATCATTAAAAGTTTTCTGCTACTTCAAAGGTGAAGCGTCATCCAACACAAAAAACACTCTCTTCTGCTGGTGCATACTTCAAGGCACGAGCGTATCGTTCCATCTCACCCCAGCTTCTGCCTGCTGGGTGAGGTCCTCCCGTAATCACATTAATAACGGGCCTCTCCGATTCATGCGCTGCTGCCTTTTCACTTGAGCTGGGGCGATGAACATAAACCTTTTGTCCTTGGGTTGATGAAGTTGGGCTGTTCCTGTTCCTCTTCGCATACTGCTGGGTTTGTTTTCTTTCAATAGTTCCTCAACCAACTCCTTCAAGTGGCGGCACTCGTTAGTATCATGGTCGGGTTGGTTATGGAACCGGTAAAATCTTCCACTTTTCTCAGCTTTTTTCCCAACCCTCTGTTTAGCTGGTGTGGGGTATTCGACAGTGTCCTTGGTTGCAAAGAAGATGTTTTCTGGGGTATCAATCAAGGGAGTGAATTTGAAAGGACGGTTTTTCTTCGCATCTCCTTGCTTCTTTCCACCATCGTTTCCCCTCTTTTGAGTGCCAGATTCCTTCTTACTCGGAGCAGCATTACTGTTTCCATCTTCTGTCGATACCACCTTGGCCGTGCTTGAAGGCTTTCCAAGCGCATGAATTCATCAGCTTTCTTATAGAATTTCTCAAGTGAATTCGGCTCCTTCATCTTCAGCCATTTCCCAAACTCACTTGATTTATCAATAGCCTTCATCAAGTATGTCAGGATCATTCTCGGCTATGCGTTGTCTACCTCAGCCAAAGCTATGTTAAAGCGATTCAAGAAAGATCTAATAGATTCTCCAGGATTCTGCTCCAAGCTGGATAACGACATTATATCTTTCGCCTTCGAAGCATACAATCTGAATTGTTCCTTAAAATTTCGAGTCAAATCAAAAAACTGGTCTATAGATCGGACCGGCAGCTTCGTACACCAAAGTAGAGCCACACCTTCCAAGTATACCGAAAAATACCGGTATTTGATCTCATCAGATGCTCTGGCACCTGTCATGTGCCAATCATACTTGTACAAGAATTCATTAGGGTCACTTGTCCCCTTATAAGACGGAATGGTAGGAGGAACGAACTTCCTTGGAAATTCTGCTCTCAAAATCCTTTCAATGAACGGAGTTTTGCTCGGAACGAACCCCCATTCTTTTTCATTTTCTTCCCTTTGCAAACTTTCCTTCATGATTTGTCGAACCATTCCCGAGAAATATTCCTCATCATTTAGGGGCTCAAGAGGACAGGCATCGGCCATTTTCTCGGAAGTTTGCCTTGACAAGCGCTTACGGAGAGTTGGTTGTTGTCCTGATCCTCCAGCTTTGGAAGGTGTCTCTTCGATGGGGCCAGCTGCCCTTTGAGGTACATCTCTTCCTTCAACATGACGAACATTATCAACAAAGTTCTGTTCATTATTCATCGGTTTACGGTTAGCTCCGAGCAAAGCGTTCAACCTTTCCAACATTAGATTGTTTTGGGCTTCCATCTGCTGATATAGCCCAGAAACTACAGCATCTAGTTCCGCTCGTGTAACACCAACAGTTGGAGTTGTTTGACTCAACGGCGGAGAGGTGGCGGCATTTTCACGAACATCAACGAATCTGACAGATCTGCGCTTTGTTCCAGGAGCCATTATTTCTGATAAACTTCTGGTTTTTAGAGAGATCCTTTCCACAAACTTTTGTGAAGCAATGATGAAACTTGCCTGAGTTGGGTTCTCAGTGAAAGCACCAAAAATGTTAACGTAAAAATTAGAGGCTAACACCCCGGTGTAAGTGGAGATTGAGCGAAAGCACCACCCGTCGACACGGGAATTAGAAACCAGCTGAAATTGCAGAAAATACAGTAAAGAGACAACGGTTTTATAGTGGTTCGGCTTCGAGTTAAGCCTAAGTCCACTTTAATCTTCTTTATTGCTGAATCGATTACAACTTTATAACAGTCTTCAATTACAACACTACAAAGACAAGTAGCTAAAAATTATATGTAGAAGAACTCTTTGAATCCATGTCGAATGAATTAGATTTCTCCTTGAAGTTTGATGAAGCATCTTATGTGTTTGAAGTGTCAGGTGAGTTGAGAAAACAACAGAGTATTGGCGTTCCAGAAATGAGCCCAAAAGGTCCTTTTTTCAGTTGGAGTAGGTGGGGTATTTATAGGAGAGTTCGAAGTTAGGTCGTAGGTTGTGGACGACTTAGGAATAGGTCGTAGGTCGTGGGCGACTTAGTAGACACGGTTTACGGCCTGACAGGAGCGCCCTTGATCACCTGAACAAGTCATAGGTCGTGGGCGACCTAGGGAAGGAACGGCATAAGGAAGACAAGTTACCTCGGTTTTGTATAGCCTACTATGTCGTTAAGTCCTTAGGCCGCTAGGTCGTTAGATACTTTAGGTCGTTAACTCGTTAACTCATTAGGTCGGTAAATCCACTTAGCTACTAGGTCGCTTCACAATTTAGGTCGTTGCAACCCATAGATAGTTAGGTCGCTGCATCCCATAGCTAGTTAGGTCGCTGCATCCCATAAGTCATTAGGTCGCTTCTCCCTATAGGTCGTTAGGTCGCTTTAAAAGAGGAGTTAACACTATTATTTACCCAACAATCCAAATTATAATTTAAATTCAAAATTTAAATTATCAAATTTTCTCAAAATTTCCTAACTCCCTGAATTTTCGAAAAATTTCGCTAACGTCTCCCTTGCGCGGCTAGCTCGAAACAACTACCAGACGCCTCTACGGGCCCCCACATTCCAAAAGAAAACAAAATGTCAAGTGGCTAAATCAGAAAACTATCAAATTTCATATGACAATTTAAATACATACCTTTTGTCGAGCAATTCAATTTATCTTCGGAAATCAAAAATCCCAATTTATCCTTTTCCTTCAAAACACCTATATCTCCTACTTAGCAATAATATCAAATTACAGATTCCAAAATCATTTTATTCACTTCTTTTTACGAAATTTCAATATCTGTTCTACTTAAGCCGTACGATGCACGCATATCATCCATACGCAATATCAAATCCGATCGCTCACTCGATCACACAATTTCACTTTCGAACTAGTGTCGTCCACCCGACTTCCTAATGCGGACTCAGATCTGGTTTCTTGATCATAAAACGTCATTCTCCTTGCATAGTCACAAACTATGATAGAGAATATCCAGAATTAATCAAAAATCCATATCCAAGGTTCGCCGTCGAAAATCGAGTGAAAAATCCCAACTCAGATTAATAAAACTATCTCAAAATTCTGTGCTCGAATCTGGATCAAATTGCTATGCGAATAAAATAATATACATACATCCTACGTATTTATCTCCATTTGATTATTAGCTATATCAATTTTCCTTTTATTCACAATTACTTTGATTTCTATCCACTTATTCACAATTTCCTCATTTCACAACTTCCAGTTTAATCTTTATTCAATTATTAACTGAGTACATTTTCCCAGTACCAAATTTACTTAAGAATTTCACCCCTACTTCTTAAGTTCAGTTTGAATATTTACACACTCAAATATTTATTTTTACTTCACCACTTTGGTTCATATCTACTTTTATTCAATTTAAATCTCCTATTTCAATTTACCTTTCATTTTAAAATATTGAATTCTATTTGCCTCATCTTAAACATATTTAATTAACCATTTCTACAATTAGATTTACATACTAATTTATTTTAAACCTCAACAAATTTTATTTCCTATCTTTAATTAGTTTTAGTCCACTTCAAACTAATTCTTCAATTTCACTTTACTTAACAAAATTCAAAATGAATTCCAATACTTCAGTTTCAATTTTATTTACTTACCTATTTTACTGAATTGGTTTATTCTACCCATTTATTTTGACATAATTCAAATTTAAACATTATTCAAATGTTCAGTTCCAATTCCCATTTGGTTGCACTAAATAAATTTGTTCATTCACAAATTTATTTCCAACTAATAAATTTATTTCAATAACCATTCCATTAAGTGTACATAGAATTTTCTTCAAATTCACTTTTATTTAACTTAAATTTTTAATTCCATTCTGAATTCAATTTATCTTCAATTCTTAATTTATTTCCAAATCAAATTTAAATATTAAATTCTATTCACCTTTATTTTCCTTGATTCAGTTACACCTCAATTAATTCAAATTTTTAACTTCTATAAGTTTCCCATTTTATTTACTTTCCATTTGCTAACTTCTTTTAATTTTACTTCATCCAATTGGATTTCTTTCTAGCTTATCTCGTTTTCATACTAACTTTAATTTTACTCTTCTTTAAGTTCAAATTTTATATTCTAACAAATTTCAAATCTTATAAGTTACCAAACTCATTTTTCTTCACAAATATTTTTAAATAAGATTCCAAAGTTCAAGCTATTACTTAAACATTCAAAATCAATTTTGAAAACATATATATCCAAATCAAACCCAATTTCGCAAACAAATCCTAATTCAAAACATCCAGGCGGCAATTCCTCCGTTGGAAACTCGAAAATGAACATTGATGATGCTGCAGCCATCACCAAAGTTATTTTCCAACGACCGAAGTGAGTTCCGTGCTTTTACTTCCTTTAAAAACATTTAAATATTTTTAATTCCTAATCTCACCAGATTTCATATCCAATTGAAAAATATTTTCGAATAATATCACTATTATTCCTCCAAATGCCTCTGAAAATCATCTCCAAACCCAAAAGAAATTAAATTTCCCAAATTTTCAAACTTCAAAACCTTCCGATCTTTATTCAAATACTACTCTGCAAGTTCAAGTTGTAAATCCCATTTATAATTCACATTCCAAATCCCATTCTATCATATGGGTTAATTCCTTAACCTTTGATTATGACATTATTTCCTTATTTCAATTTCCACACAGAATTTATAATAATTTAATATCATCACTTTCTAACAATCATGCAACCATATATACACTATAATGATTTCTGGAAATTATTCCTTTTATATGTAAAAATAATTTGGGAAAAATAATTTCATTTACCCCATTTAAAACAATACTATGTCAGTTTATCTTGTTTAAGAGTTTATAAACACCTATCGATGACATGGCGTCCCACATATCGAACAGAATCCATAAACACTCAACCGATAAGTAAACACAATATAAAAACAGTTTTTATATTCACTAACAATTACACGCTCATAGCTATTAATACACTCAACTCATTCTAGAGTACTATTGACTCTATCACTAATGAGTAATCCCCACCAAAGCCAAGGTTCTCGCTTAACCTTCAGCTCTGATACCACTGTAACAGCCTGCAAATCCGTTCCCCTTTGAGCCAACAATATTCTTCAACAGTTCAACTCAAAATGGATGGAAATACGAACCATTGGGTTAAAGAAGAAAGAGGTGGAAGAAGAAATAGAAAACAGCATCAGAATCTCATAAACGCAGCGGAATAATATATAATAGATAACAACAGATTTTTATACAAAAGAATCTGTAACTGAATAATACATTACATCATCAGAGTACATACAAACAAAGCCAAATATTGGACAGTTGTAACAACCTGTCCTCACCCAAAAGAAGACTATAAAGCTTATACTGCACATCGGAATATATATCAAGTACGTGCGATACGCCTCACCATCCAGCACATCCCCTGAGCTCCATAGCAGCCCATCCAGAATCTGTACTCTATAATAATCGGTCTGACCCGAGCACAATAAAGAAAAAACACCTTAGTCGGTCTGGAAAACAACGTGAGAAAACACTCAATTGGATTATTTAAGTTTCAAAATTCTTTGAAAATCAAAGGTATCTCGTAAGACCACGCTACAAATAAACATGTCGGGTTTTTACCATACGATAACCAAAACATTTTTTATCAAATTCGTCCGATATTATAATAGTGTCTATAGGAAGTAAAATAGAATCTAGCTGAAATGCTTGCAACTCACGTTCCAGCAATAGTTGGACACAATCAAAACCGTACAGGCGCTTATTGGAGATTGGATTTGTGATGACCCGCCCTTCTCGACCCTCGAAAATCATCACAAATACGCTGTTAACCCCGCCTCGGCCGTGACTCACCGATCCAGAATAATGAGCGAGCTAATGTTCTGCCGATTTAACAAGGGGAGACCGACCTAAGGCTTCAAAGGGAGACCGACCTATGGCTTCAAAGGGAGACCGACCTAAGACCTAAGAGAGGTGCCGATCTAACACTTTAGCAAGGTCGCCGACTTAACCACCTTAATAAGGTTACCGACCTAACAGGTTAGAGGGGCATGCCGACCTAATGCCTCAAAGAGAGTTCCGACCTAACATCTTGAAATGATGCCGACTTAAGGTTCAAGGAGATTCCGATCTAGGGCTTACATAAGTCCACCGACCCAACGCATGAACCGATCTAACTACCCAAGTTGGTCGCCGACTTAACTGTTAAGAACAAATTGGTCCACACTTGAGTCGTGACCGACTTATGATTATGCTAGGTCGGTCGCGACCTAAGGATACAAAAGAGATACGGTGTTAAAACCTAACGCAGAGCACACTAACTCGGCCGCGACCTAAAAGCCGCTGAATGAAGAACCCGATGCCGTGTTACTAGGAAGGGGAGGAGTTAGCTCAGAGCCGACCTGGGACTTGAACGAAAATGCCTCTGTGAAGCCCGGGCTCGCTTTAAACCGGTTGCAACTAGTTAAGTCGTCCATGACCCAACTTAAGTCGGTCACGACTTGCGGCTTAAGGGAAAAATTTGCCTATAAATACATAACCATATCCAACATTCAAGGGACTTTTGGCCGATCATTCCAAGCACCAATACCAGCCGAATTCTCAACTCACTCGACACTTCAAGTTCGTAAGGCATCTCAACTAACTTCAAGGGAAAATCTAACGCAATCTACATGGATTCGAAGAATTCTTCTCTACCAAAGTTCTAGTTGTTTGTCTCGTTGTAATTGTAATTGAAGATTGTTGTAAAGTTGTAATCGGTTTAGCAATAAAGATAATTAAAGTGGACGTAGGCTTGCCTTGAGCCGAACCACTATAAAATCGTTGTTATTCACTGCTTTTTCTGTGACTTTCTGCTTATACTCTGTTCCCGAATCATCGGGTGGTGCTTTCACAACTACACTTTATACACCGGGGTGTTAGCGTTCAAATTTTAGCGTTAACATTTTTGGTGCTTTCACTGAGAAACTGAACTCAGGCAAATCGTCATCATTGCTCCATGGAAATTTGTAGAAGTAACCTCTCTAAAGACTAGAAGTTTATCTGAAATCATGGCTCCGGGGAGAAGGAGTAGATCTGTTAGATCTGGAAATGTTCAAGAGGGAACCTCCGCTTTCCCAGTACCTAATCAAGCCACTCCACCTGTTGGAGTTACAAAAGCGGAGTTGGATGCTGTAATATTAGGGTTGAACCAGCAGATAAATGCCCAAAGTGCACAATTGGAAGCCCAGAACGCCCAAAATGCCCTAATTTTGAATAAGTTGAATGACTTGCTTGGGGTAAACCGTCAACCAACGGGTAATGAAAGGAACTTTGCTGGCAACATTCATGAGGATGAAGAAAGAAACATTCCTGAGAGGGCTGCTAGCCCCTTTGAGCGGACATTTCCTGAAGTTGGTGGATCTAAAGCTCGAAATGATGAGGGATATCTTTCTGAAATGGTTCGACAAATCATGAAGGAAAGCATGCAAAGGAATGGGGTTTCGCTCCAAGTAAAACCCCGTTTACCGAAAGAATCTTAAAGGCTGAGTTCCCAAGGAAGTTCGTCCCTCCAACTATCCCAGCTTACAAAGGAACAAGTGATCCGAACGAATTCTTGTATAAGTATGATTGGCACATGACAGGTTCCAGAGCTTCTGATGAAATAAAGTGCCGATATTTTCCTGTATATCTGGAAGGTGTAGCTCTGCTTTGGTTCACCAAGTTGCCAATCCGGTCTATAGATCAGTTTTCTGACTTAACCCGGAAATTCAAGGAGCAGTTCCGACTATACGCTTCAAAAGCCAAAGATATTATGTCGTTGTCAAGTTTAGAGCAGAATCCAGGTGAAACTATCAGATCTTTCTTGAATCGTTTTAATATAGCGCTGGCCGAGGTAGACAATGCAGAACCACGGATGATCTTGACCTATTTGATGAGGGCCATCGACAAGTCGAGCGAATTTGGAAAATGGCTTAACATGAAGGAACCAAATTCCCTTGAAAAATTCTACAAGAAAGCAGATGAGTTCATACGTCTGGAAAGCCGTCCTGTACCGGTAAAGGCAGCATTGGAAAAAGATGAAGATAACGTTATTGCCCCACGCAAGAATGAATCTGTAGGACAGAAAAGGGAAAATAATGATGGGAAGAGACAGAAAAATCTAAAGAAGCCTCGTTCCTTCAAGCCATCGGAATATACCCCTTTATCAGATACGCCGGAGCGTATTTACCTTGCCACTAAAGATTCTGTTGATTATCCTAAACCTCCCGTTCTGAGAACCGGGAAAAAAGCTGTACAAAGCGGAAAGTTTTGCCGCTTCCATAATCAACCCGGCCATGATACCGATGAATGCCGCCAATTGAAAAATTTGATTGAAGAATTGATAAGGGAAAACAAGCAGCAGCAATTTGTGGAAAAGAATAGCAGCAATCCCGCTTCGACTAGTCAAGGGCAACGAGCTCCTGCTCATCAACCCAGGACAGGCGAAAAGACTGCAGGGCATGAATTCGGAAGGCCTGTTATCAATGTCATTACGGGAGGACCTCACCCAGCAGGCAGGAGCTGGGGTGAGATGGAAAGGTATACCCGAACTTTGAAGTATGTACCGACCGAGGAAGATGTATTTGTTTTGGAAGGTGCTATGCCCCTGAAACAACAAAAAAC
This sequence comes from Allium cepa, assembly GCA_030765085.1. Lineage (NCBI taxonomy): Eukaryota > Viridiplantae > Streptophyta > Magnoliopsida > Asparagales > Amaryllidaceae > Allium > Allium cepa. Next base: position 768,960,883 of record CM060937.1, on the reverse strand, counting down.
TTTCAATGATGATATTGTGTTCCGAGGCAGGGATTCCACAGGTATTGAAGCTCCTACCTTGGATCCCTTAGTCATCTCAGCTGGTATCGGGCCAGCTATTGTCAGAAGAGTTCTCATTGATTGTGGCGCATCCTGCAATATCCTCTTCAAGAAAACATTCGACCATATGAAGATCCCTATGGCTGATGTGCAAGCATCATAGCAGAAAATCGCTGGCTCCACTGGGGAGCCAAAACAGCCGATAGGAACCGTTGATTTGTTTGTGGAACTTGGAGAAGGAGAAAGAAAAGTGGTCCGCAAGCAAACTTTTGTGATTGTCGACGAATTTTCTGCTTATAATGCTTTCCTTGGTCGTCCAACTCTCCCAGCATTCAAAGCTGTTCTGGCACCATGGTGCCTCACCATTAAATTTCCCACAGATAATGGAGTGGGAGTTATAAAAGGGGATCAAAATGCTGGGCGGGAATGTTATCTGACAGAGCTACGAGAAACAAGGAAGAGAGAAATGGGAAAGGATGCGGCAGCCCCAGTCCGCATCAAAGAACCAGCCTTGCAGCAATTACAGGGCGGACCCTGCACTGGCGAGCACAGCGGAGCACGGAAAGAGATGGATCCTAGAAAAGTCAGTGCAGGGGAGAATAGAGTGGTACCAGTGGAAACGACAATACCAGTACCTGTTGACCCAAAGGACCCAAACAAGGTGTTGAATGTGGGTTCACAACTTAATGTGTCAATTCAGAATATCTTAATATCTTTTTTAAAGGCAAATTTGGATGTTTTTGCTTGGACTCATGCCGATATGTGCGGAATATCCCCAGAAGTTGCAGTACACGCTCTGAATATTGATCCAAAATTTACACCTGTGAAGCAGAAAAGGAGAACTCAAGGTCCAGAAAGGTCAGCAGCGTTAAAAGAAGAAGTTGATCGGCTCATGGAGAATAACTTTATCAAGGAATCTACCTATCCGAATTGGGTTTCAAATCCAGTGCTGGTTAAGAAAGCCAACGGAAAATGGAGAGTGTGCATCGATTTTTCAGATCTAAACAAGGCCTGCCCCAAAGACTGCTTCCTATTACCCAGGATCGATCAACTGGTAGACGGAACAGCGGGACACGAATTGTTATCTTTTATGGATGCCTACTCTGGATATAACCAGATCATGATGCATGAGCCAGATTAGGAGGACACGAGCTTTATCACTGACGTTGGTCTTTACTGCTACAGAGTTATGCCCTTCGGGCTGAAGAATGCAGGGGCAACGTACCAAAGACTTGTTAATGCTATGTTCAAACCGTAATTGGGCAAGACTATGGAAGTCTACGTCGATGACATGTTAGTAAAGTCTAAGAAAGCAGTGGATCACATAGAACACTTAGCAGACATGTTCGCAGTCCTCCGAAAGTACGGAATGAAGTTCAACCCTTTAAAATGTTCATTTGGAGTGGAATCCGGAAAGTTTTTAGGTTTCATCGTGAGTGCTAGGGGCATTGAGGCTAGTCCAGCTCAAATTACCGCCTTAAAGGAAGTCAAAGCTCCTAGAACGAAGAAGAAATTGCAAAGTCTCAATGGAAAAGTCGCCGCCTTGAGTCGGTTCATTTCCAAAGCCACAGATAAATGCATCCCATTCTTTGACGCCTTAAAGAAAGGAAAGAAAAACTTCGATTGGACTCCTGGGGCAGAGATGAATTACTCCAAGTTGGAAAAACTCGCCTATTGCCTACTGATTGCATCCAGTAAGTTGAGGCAATATTTCCAAGCTCATCCTATCAGAGTCCTCACTGATCAACCTTTAAAGCAAGTCCTGTTTCGTTCTGAGACTTCGGGTCGTCTTCTAAAGTGGAATATTGAACTCAGTCAATATGACATCACTTATCATCCCCGAAAAGCAATCAACGGACAAGCTTTAGCAGATTTCATCGCAGAATTCACAGATAAGGGTAACAGTGAGGAGGAAGCGATCGACGATTCCCCAATCCAATGGAAGTTATATGTCGATGGCGCGAGAAACGACTACTTTTCTGGAGCCGGAGTTGTACTTGAGACCCCTGAAGGTCGATCATTATGCTATGCACTAATATTGGAATTTCCTTCAACAAACAATGAAACAGAATACGAAGCCCTTATCGCTGGCCTAAGGATTGCTAAAGAACTAAACATCCGAGCATTACAGATCTTTAGTGATTCTCAGCTTATTGTATGCCAAGTCAAGAAGGAATTCCAAGCGAAAGGGGGATATCTGCCCGCCTACTTGTCAAAGGCTTGGGAACTCCTGGGTGATTTCGATCATTACATGATAAGTCATATTCCTCGAGAAGAAAACACGAAAGCAAATTCTCTCGCAAAGTACTCAAGCACAGGCGGAGCTCAATTTCTGGGGTTGACTCCAGTGGAGGTCCTGTCGGCTCCGAGCATTGATGAGATGGATATTGATTGGATCATGAGCGTGTCTCAAGAGCAAGAATCATGGATGACTCCAATAACAGAATATCTGCTCAATGGCTCTTTACCGGAAAATTCAAAAGAACGAAAGAAGCTACTGAGGAAAGCCTCTCGCTATATAGTCCAGGATGGCCAGTTATACAGACGAGGATTCTCAATGCCGTTACTTCGATGTGTATCCAGGGAAGAGTCCAAAACAATCCTAGCTGAGGTGCATGGGGGAGAATGTGGTGATCATTTAGGTGGTCAAACTTTAGCGAAAAAGATTCTCCGATACGGATATTTCTGGCCAGAAATTAATCGAGATGCAGCAGACTATTCCCGAAAATGTGACAGATGCCAAAGATTCGCCAAAATTCCTAGAGCTCCTTCCACTGAACTCACACACATGGTCAGTCCATGGCCTTTTGTGATATGGGGGATAGACCTTGTAGGACCGTTACCAACTGCCAAATCTGGAATTAAATATGCCATTGTTGCTGTAGATTATTTTACTAAGTGGGCAGAAGCTGAACCACTGGCTACTATCACCACAAAAAAGATGATAAGTTTTGTGACTAAAAGTATCATTTGCAGATATGGTGTGCCTCAAAAAATAAATACAGACAATGGTAGTCAGTTCGAAAGTGAAGAATTCCAAGATTTTTGCAAACGATTCAAAATCCAAAAAAGCTTCTCAGCAGTAGCTCATCCGCAGGCAAACGGGCAGGTGGAAGTAGTAAATAAAATTATCAAGTCAACCATCAAGAAGCAGCTTGAAAGAGCGAAAGGTGGTGGGGTCGATAAGCTACCACTAGCACTATGGGCATACAGAACTACCCACAAAACTGCGACTAGGCATACTCCGTTTTCATTGGCATACAGATCAGAGGCAATGATTCAGGTAGAAACAGAGGTCCCTTCACATAGAAGAATCCATTTCAATCAAGCGGAGAATGAAAAACTACAGCTTGAGGCACTAGATCTCCTTGATGAAAAAAGAGAAGAGGCTGAGCTCAGAATCGCATCTCATCAGCAAAGGATAGCCAGACATTTCAATTCCAAAGTTCGCCAACGCAGCTTTGAAATTGGAGATCTAGTCCTAAAGAGAATTATGACAGCGACAGGTGTGTTTGGGCCAAATTGGGAAGGACCATATGTCATAGGTCAGAAGCTTCTTGACGACACATTCAAACTCACTACTGTCGAAAGAGATCGAATTCCAAGAGCTTGGAACAGCAATCACTTGCGTCCATACTTTACTTGATAGCTTTGTTGAAATATTGTAAAAAGAATTATGAATGTATGGTTCCTGTAATTGAAAGCGATTGTAAAACCGATGCAAGTGAATAATGACAGACTATAAAGTGGATGTAGGCCCAAATTCTTGGCCGAACCACTATAAATCTTGTGTTCCTTATTATTATTACATGTTTGCTTTATTTTCGATATGAAAAGTACATTAAATGTATTACTGAAATGTCGATTTAAATTTTTGCAGGCAACAAAAACAAAACTTGCACAATACAAGACCAAGTGATTCTTGTTATCATTCAACAAACAAATTCCAAGTCACAAAATTCCCGAGCTTAAATCCTAGATAAGAAGAGCTTCAATTGAACGGTCAATGATTTCGCCGAAAATGGGCTTTAGCTAATAAATTGAGAAGTTTGAACAAACAAACATCCGATTAAGAAGCTTATGTCCTTTCTCGTGAACTGGCCTAGCAATGAAGTACACTTCTTTGGATTAAAAAAATTACTTGTAAGAGAAGGGAGTGCAACCTTAAAAAGAAAATATATAAAGGATCACTGAAAAGGCATAAGCAAGTGGACAAGGAACAACTGAAGCCCTCTTCGGAGGCACAAGTCCTCTTCGGAAGCACAACTCTTCGGAGGATAAAGACCTCTAACGAAGCATATGCCGCAAAAAAGAAAATTCTCTACTCAACCAAAAAAGATTGGAGGAGTCAAGACCCTCCAACCATGAGAGAGTAACTTCCAAGCAATCTTCGGAGGCCCATTTCACCAGGAGTTGAAGTGTTACAACCGCTCTTTGGAATTTCACTTCACCAGAGTTGAAATGTAAAACAAAATAAAAGCCCTCTTCGGAGGCCCATTTCACCAGGAGTTGAAGTGTTACAACCGCTCTTCGGAATTTCACTTCACCAGAGTTGAAATGTAAAACAAAATAAAAGCCCTCTTCGGAGGCCCATTTCACCAGGAGTTGAAGTGTTACAACCGCTCTTCGGAATTTCACTTCACCGGAGTTGAAATGTAAAACAAAATAAAAGCCCTCTTCGGAGGCCCTTTTCACCAGGAGTTGAAGTGTTACAACCGCTCTTCGGAATTTCACTTCACCAGAGTTGAAATGTAAAACAAAATAAAAGCCCTCTTCGGAGGCCCATTTCACCAGGAGTTGAAGTGTTACAACCGCTATTCGGAATTTCACTTCACCAGAGTTGAAATGTAAAACAAAATAAAAGCCCTCTTCGGAGGCCCATTTCACCAGGAGTTGAAGTGTTACAACCGCTATTCGGAATTTCACTTCACCAGAGTTGAAATGTAAAACAAAATAAAAGCCCTCTTCGGAGGCCCATTTCGCCAGGAGTTGAAGTGTAACAACCGCTCTTCGGAGTTTCACTTAACCGTAGATGAAATGCTAAAAAAAAAAAATAAGAAAGCCCTCTTCCCAGAGGCAGAAACGATAAGACCTCCTCCCGGAGGCATAATCAAGCAGAAAAGACCTCTTCGGAGGCACACGTTTCACCAAGATTGAAGTAAAACTTCCAAGTGTTGAAACATGAAAAAGTTTTCCTCAGAGGTGCAACTTTTCAAAGAAACAAAAATCAAGAAGCCCTTTACTGTGGCAAGTAAAAAAAAATAAAAATCCTCATTAAGAGCACACTTTAACTTTCAAAAGAGGAGTGAATTACTTGTTCTAGAAAATTCTCTTCCTCAAAAAGAAGTTGAAGTACTTTACAAATACCCGCTTTACCACATAGAAGATTTCATTCAATAAAATGTGTATATGCACAAAATAAAGAGTGATATCTTCGAAAGTTGAAGCGAAGAAACTTATTTGTGCTCTATTTTTTAACGAAATCATATTCCTCCAAATGTGGAATAATTATTCTCTAAAAAATAAAAGCACAAGTTCCTCATAAAATAAAATATTGCAATGGGCTTATGGTAAAGGGGCAGCATGGGGTAACTACATCGGTAAAATTGCGCTCGAACAATATATACCACAAGCTCACTGCAATATCGTACAAAGAAACTTGTACAAAAATAAATAGTAAATGCATTCTTAGATATAGACAGAAGTTTATACAAAGAAAAAGAATCGTTTTATTCAACACTATTTTATATACAGGTACAGGTTTCAAAAAAAAAAAAGCGGGGGGCCGGTACCCGCACAATTTCCGGTCATTGCATGCAAAAAAAGGCAAAAAAGCGATATGAAAGCCACAGAACCAGAGCCATCATTTCTTCTTCCGCCCACCTTTTGAGCCCGCACCTGGCCGAATGACCAACTTTTTAGGTCGGCTTGTAATGGTAGGGGATGAAGGAGAAAGGGGGTCGATCGGACTTTCTTCCGTCTCTTCTCCGCCAGTTAGAGATTCCTTCTTATTCTTCTTCTTGGAAACTCCCTGTTTCCCTCTCTTCTTGGAGGAAGGCCCACTCCCTGGAGAAAGAAGTTTGGATAACGGTTCGGCGTCGGAGCCAGTGGGTTCTGGCATCCTCTCGCTTCCTTCAGTTTATTCTCCTTTCGGATCTTGAGAAGCAACGGGATCATCTAAGCCGTGAAGGGCTTCTATTTGCTATTCCTGTGACCCGGGTTGCGAGGCAGAAGGAGGAGTGGCCTTAGGAGGCGGAGAAGGGATAATTGGAGGAGGAGAAGCCTGAACAATGCCCGACGTTTTCTCTGTAGAAGGAAAAAAGTTTAAGTCAGCAAAAAGCGGAGATAAAGGTTCGCTGAGATTCAAGAAGTAGTCAAAAAGCCCATCAAGTTCATAAGAAACAGATGAGCAGTCTACTTGGGCAAGATTGTCAGTAGGGTTACCTGCAGAAGTCGGTTCCCTGATGTCAACTTCGTAAGCCTGTGCCTCGGCACTCTCGCCGCCCTCATCTCCACCTTGTACGCTTGTAATATCAGTGGTGACTTTAGTAGGAGATGGGGAATGAGAACTAGAACCGATAATGTCAATTTCGGCTGAAGGAGAAGGTTGAATAGGAGTAGTTGAGGTGATTTTTCATGAATATTCTCCTGCCGCTGTTTCGGCCCTTAATCTTGAAGCTGTTCTCTCCCCTTGGCAAGAGCGGCGCGATCATCATCATCAAGATAATGCTCTTCAAGAGCTGACTCAGCGTAGCCAGCGCCTTTACCACCGAGCATATCGAGTGCTGCCTCCCAAACTTCAGCTAGTGTAATTTCATACTTAGGGCCTAGAAAGGCAAGGCTACCGCGCCCCAAGATGCTATGAGATAGAAACCAAATAATGTTGAGCTAATGTTGGCCCTCGTTGCCTCGTGAGATTCTTCAGCTGCAATTTTGCCAGCAACGGCCTCAACACGCTCCATTTCAACTTTAGAAAGTTGAAGCTTAAGCATTTGGATCTCCGCCTCTTGGAAGTTATTCTTCTTCCGAAGCCCTTCAATGTCAGCGACATAGCCCTCGCTAATTCTTTTCTGCACTTCGAGCCTGTCTTCGGCATCCCTTTGGCCAGCATGGGCATCTCTCACTTGTTTGAGGAGCACTTCTTCTTTTTGAGAATAAGAAGTAGAGGAAGCAGCAAGCTCTTGTTTCAGTTCTTCAACTTTTGCTTCAAGCTCCTCATTGTAAGAAGCAATGCTTCTCATCTCGGTGTCGTGTTGCTCGAGCACCTTTTGCCATTCGGCTTTATCATTTTCCATGGTGAGCATGGCCTCTATGTTTGTACGATTAACCCTCTGAAGCTCGTCAACAAGTTTCTGCCAGTTCGACATCCTCTCAATATCAAGCTTAACGGCGTCAAGGTTTCGTAACATGGCAGACTTGTCAATAGGGACCAAGTCAAGGTCAAACCTTACTCCCTTCAGACACCACTGAGGAAATCGACTTTGCAAAGTGGCAGGACCCGGTCCAACTTGGAATTTGGGTCTGCTAATTATAGTTTGGATGTCCGACTTCCCGAGAGCGGGAGAGCCGGAAGGAATATCAAGCGAGGCAGGGGCGGTAACCTTTTCAGGAGTTGTAGTGGTGTGCTTCTCACCATGTCGGGCTCGCTTGCTCGAATCTTCAACCACGTGACCTTTTCTTCTGTCGTCATGGGTTTTTCTTTTATGAGAATCGTCACCTCTCTGTGAAGAATCGTGGAGCTCTTCCCTCTCTCTTCTTTCGTAGCGCTCCTCTTGAGCCCTCTTCTCTTGAGCCTTTCGGGCGGCTCTTTCTTCATCAGATTCTCTGTAAGAGGGGAGGTAACGCCTATAAACATATTGGCTACGCCTCCCGTAGCGCTGGAAATCATCGTAGTATGAGCTGCTGCGCCCCATCGGAGAATCTGAAATAAAAAAAAGATAAGTTTTAGAGGTCTTCAAAGTACAAAAAGTGAGAAACATAAAAGTGCCGAAAAGAAATTCTAAGTGTGTGTGGCGTGCAAACTACGCGCATCAAACTACGAACCACTCTTTAATTGAGGAGTGGTTGTGGGTGTAATAGTCAGGGTCAACTCCTGAGTTGACGGAGTCTGCTGCAAGATAGAAGTCGCTTCAACTACTGAAGAAGAAACCCCATTAGTGATAGGATCATCTTTAAAGATTTCCTGCGAGGTGGCAAAGAGGTCGCTCAGCCCTTCGAAAGTATCATCCCTTCTCTGCTTGGCAATGCTAGTTTTCTCGGCTTCTTTGCCGGATTTCTGTGAACGTCGGGGAGATCCTTGAGGCTCCTCTTCCTCAATAACCGGGGAAAGTTCGTCGGATGGCCCCGCAACATCAACAGAAGTGGAACATTTCACTAGCAAAGCCTCGGGAGCAGGTCCTTTTGGTTTGGATGTATCTGTAGAAGCTGGGGCATCCAATGCTCTAGCCGGGGAGTCTGGGATTTCATGAGGATGTGTACAACGAGAAGTATGCAAAAGCCCGTATTGGTGCAATAATTCATCCCCCAACAAAAACTTGATGCTTCTCTCTGCTGCAGCCACGTCACTCAATCTATCGAAAGTCTGCTTATGAACCGGATCTCTAGAGGGAAGAGGAGGTGCTGAAAAGAGAAAAAAATGAAATTAGCAATTGGTAATTCGGATCTCGAGAAAGTTTAAAAATGGAGACAAGTAATCTTACTTCCTACTCTCCAATCGGCATAAAACCCTGGGGGGCAGCGAGCAAAGAAAAATTGGTTCAGAAATCCATGAACGCTGTCGGTAAGGTCGGAAATAAGTTTGCGGTTTCTAGCACTCCTCACAATTATAAGGGAAGGATGATCTCTGCTCTTTGCAAACGAGCATAAATAACGGATTTCTTCAAAACTTGGTAAGCGATCAAAAGTTCTTCTGAAAAAACACACAACCCCATCAAGATGGCATAACCATTAGGATGAAGTTGGGACGGAGAGATTGACAACCGAAGGAGAAGAATTCGGAGAAAGTCATTAAAAGGAGGGATCGCTCCGCTTAAACACATTTGACGATTGATTGCAATAAAGCCACTAGGAGGATTGTCGGCAGTATCACTTGGCCCAGGGAGCAGGACATCACTCTCAGTAAAACCAAATTGAGTGCGCAGCTGAGTAAATGCTCTCGAGGTTAGAATGGTTGGAGTTCTCTCTGGAGGGTTCTCTATAGGTAAAGCTACCGGAAAAGTTTCTTCCTCTTGAGCTGCCATTTCTTCTTGATGGGAAGTCATTCTACATAAATAACTGGATATTCAAACATGAAGATGCACGTTTCCTAAAGTGTGTGGAGTGTTGTGTAAAATCAATCAAACAATAAGCAAATGCAACTGGAATAAAGAACTAGCAAAATACTTGTCAGTTATAAAATCCGGAGTTCGTTATTCTAACATGCAAGTGTAATGTTGATGCAAACAGGTCGGTTTAAGTTAGCGATGATTTGCATTAATACTTCACTTTAGTCGATTGATTCACAACATTTTATACAGTGTATATAAGTTGCTTATCTTGTCTCAACTAATTTGTCATTTGATGTGGGCAGTCAATGGCAGTATTTTCGCCTTGGTTTTCTTTGTTTATTATTTTCAGCAGGTTGGCAGCTTATAAGTGAATACAATCTGTGAAATAATACAATGAGATTTAAGAAAATTTAAAGTTGGGGCAGTTCAAAATTTTGGCAACTTAGTTTGGCAGTTCGAGTCAGAAACTCAAAGTGGATCTATGCTCTTAAAATGTCAACATGCCCAAAGCTTAAGTGTTAACTCGGCTACGATTCAAAAAGTGGTGTGAAATTCCTCAAAGGGTCGACTCGGCTGCGGTTTAATGGTTGGATCAACAGAAGTTGGCAATTTTCTCCCAAGGGTTAACTCGGCCATGACTTAAAGTTTAGGCTATTTCACTTAAGAGCCAGGTCGGCCAAAGGCTAGTTCACCCAACTTCACTGACTCGTTCCCGAATCAACATCCCACGACAATCAACCCGCTAACCCAATAACCGTTCCATCAACCACAGCCTTCATTTCATTTAAGCTATCGGATTGTCCCATCAATTAGTTCGAAACCGCCGCAAATTGAACGCCTTGCAACCCTAGCACGAATCAAATTCAACAAGCCTGAATCATCTTCATCATCGGTCAGTTAAAATCGAACCAAGCAACCTAAACTCCATCAGCCATGGGTGCAATAGAAGTCATGATGAAGCATTATGCGAAGTGGCGGTTTAAATGTGAGTGATGGGGTTCGTGGACCAACAATAACCTATGATTGAAGAAGATTCACTTACGTAACAATTATCAGTGGTTGATGGAGCAAAATCGCCTTTTTTAAGCTTGGGGAAGTTTTTAATGGCGGGATCGAGAGAGCAGGTAATGAGAAAGAAGAAGGGGATGAGATTTATACCTTGCAGTGAAGGGATCTGGAGCGGCACATGCGACTTAACTATTAGCTCGCGTACGACCTACCAACTTAGAGAACGGGCGGGTTAAAGGACATCAAAGCACACGACCTAACCATTAGGTGCGTACTTCGAGGGGCAAATGTTAACCCTGCCTCGGCCGTGACTCACCGATCCAGAATAATGAGCGAGCTAATGTTCTGCCGATTTAACAAGGGGAGACCGACCTAAGGCTTCAAAGGGAGACCGACCTAAGGCTTCAAAGGGAGACCGACCTAAGATCTAAAAGAGGTGCCAATCTAACACTTTAGCAAGGTCGCCGACTTAACCACCTTAATAAGGTTACCGACCTAACAGGTTAGAGGGGCATGCCGACCTAATGCCTCAAAGAGAGTTCCGACCTAACATCTTGAAATGATGTCGACTTAAGGTTCAAGGAGATTCCGATCTAGGGCTTACATAAGTCCACCGACCCAACGCATGAACCGATCTAACTACCCAAGTTGGTCGCCGACTTAACTGTTAAGAACAAATTGGTCCACACTTGAATCGTGACCCACTTATGATTATGCTAGGTCGGCCGCGACCTAAGGATACAAAGGAGATACGGTGTTAAAACCTAACGCAGAGCACACTAACTCGGCCGCGACCTAAAAGCCGCTGAATGAAGAACCCGATGCCGTGTTACTAGGAAGTGGAGGAGTTAGGTCGGAGGCGACTGGGACTTGAACGAAAATGCCTCTGTGAAGCCCGGGCTCGCTTTAAACCGGTTGCAACTAGTTAAGTCGTCCATGACCCAACTTAAGTCGGTCACGACTTGCGGCTTAAGGGAAAAATTTGCCTATAAATACATGACCATATCCAACATTCAAGGGACTTTTGGCCGATCATTCCAGGCACCAATACTCAGCCGAATTCTCAACTCACTCGACACTTCAAGTTCGTAAGGCATCTCAACTAACTTCAAGGGAAAATCTAACGCAATCTACATGGATTCGAAGAATTCTTCTCTACCAAAGTTCTAGTTGTTTGTCTCGTTGTAATTGTAATTGAAGATTGTTGTAAAGTTGTAATCGGTTTAGCAATAAAGAGAATTAAAGTGGACGTAGGCTTGCCTTGATCCGAACCACTATAAAATCGTTGTTATTCACTGCTTTTTCTGTGACTTTCTGCTTATACTCTGTTCCCGAATCATCGGGTGGTGCTTTCACAACTACACTTTATACACCGGGGTGTTAGCGTTCAAATTTTAGCGTTAACATACGCCACTGTATAATATGTCGACGGTCGAGTGCCGGAAAAGACGGAACGTTAGGGTTAAAGAAGAAGGAAGTAGAAGAAGAAATAGAAATAATATCAGAATCTCAACATCGCAGCGGAACAATATATAATAGATGATTGACTAATCTTTAACCAAAAGAACTATATCTATTTATACGTTACATCATCAAAGTACAAAAAAAATTATTGCACACAACCGGACAGTTATCATAACCTGTCCTCAGAAATCTGACTATACAGTTAATCATACATAGTAGATATTTATCAAATACGTGTGATACGTCTTGCCATCCAGCTCGTCTCCTGAGCCACATAACAGTCCATCAGAATCTGCACTCTATAATACTTAGTCTGACCCGAGCATTATAGTGAAATAACACGGGAGTGAGTCTGGAAAACAAGAGTGAGAAAACACACCCAATTTGATTATTAAAGTTTCCAAAATCCTTCGAAATCAAAGGTATCTCGTAAGACCGCCTCACAAATAAACATGTCGGGTTTTTACCTTACGATAACCAAAACATTTTAATCAAATCCGTCTGATATTATAATAGTGTCTATAGAATCTAGCTGAAATGCTTGCATCTCACGTTTCAGCATAGTTGGGCATAATCAAAACCGTACAGGCGGTTATTGTAGATGGGATTCCATACAATGACAGGGCTACTAGGGTACCGCCCGCCACAGTACCTGGTCTAGATCAGCGTACCAAGGATCCACCCTGATCCCTTGCAACACAAGACCGGAGCTACCCCTTACTGGATGGTCCGAATAAGATCACCTCACGATTGGGATCAGCAACCGCCCACACAGCCGAATAAAAAGGGACCTCTAGACAGGGATGACCTTACCCTAATTAGTTCCTGGCCACTTAGCCTTGCGTGCACCTCCTCTGTTTTAGCCATTGTCGATTAATGAGGCTCAAGGTTAAGCGTTACCTTTATAGCACACATTTACTTAGAATGCTCATCGTCCTCCTAATGATGTTCTGATAGCATTCGTCCATACAAGTCCGTTCTGGGCCCGAACGGAACCGAAGGCACTACTCCTACTACATCCATTTTGGAAACACCTAGCGATTAGCCCTTGCACTTCACTACTCCATCTTTGACTCCAAGCTCTTGTCTTCCTCACAAAACGTTCAAACCGGATCGAAGTGGTTTTTGGAAAATTAATCCCGATCCCGATCTTTTGGAAATGATCAGCGCATTGGCCAATATTGATAGTTGGTTATTGAACTATTATGTAACATCCACAAACAACCATCAAGCCTTAAAAATTTCCCTAATTATTTATTTATTTCAAAATATCTTCGCAAGATATACTTCCACTCTTCAACCCTTTAAAAAATAGTTTTAAATCACTTTTCTCTTTCGAAATAAAATTCCAACCCAATTGTTTATTTCCACTTAAAATCACTAAGCCTTAATATTTTAGATTTTAAAATAATTTAAATCACTTTATCAATATATATATACTTTAAAACATTTAAAATAATATTTAAAACATTTAATTTAAAATACTAGTTATGAAAATTTTATAATAATTTCTCATGTAAAACTTAGGCCAAATTAAATTTAAAAGAAAAGTTATGAAATTCTATACTAATTTTTCAAATAAAAACTTTAGCCAAACCACCTTTAAAAAACTACTTTATAAAATATAAATATTTAATAATTATCTTTTAAATCATAATACTAGTTAAATATTCAAAATAATTACTACTAAAATTAATTTTAATAAATATTTACTTTAAAATTCTAAAACAACTTAACATAATATAATTTCTCTAAAACTTTCTTTTAAAACCACTTTAAAACCTCTAAATTGTACTTGGAAATCTTTCTTGAAAATATACTCGGCTTTTCAGGGAACTATACTTTCCTTTCCACACCTTTAAAAATAAACCACTATTTATTTTTTTAAACAAATTTCCTATTCTTCATAAATTCCCACCGTCAATTTATACTTCTAAATATCCACTGATATTCTATTTCACTTTATAAACCCAGTTTAGGAATTCCATAGTCTCGTTCTCTTTTTAAAACACATTTTCAAATGCTAAATCAATTTTCAAATCAATTTCCAAAATTTACTCCATTTAAAATTTATTCCTTTACTTATCCAAATTTATTTTAAAATCTATTAATTCCAAACTCACTTCTTTATTTATGATTCAAAATCTTATTTTAAACTAAAAATATCCATTTCATTCTTTATTCAAAATTCTCCCTTCTAATTCTTCCCAATCCTTTTAAATCTTAAAATTTAAAATAAAATCCTTTAATTCTTAAGTAAAGTCACTTAAATCTCCAAAACTCCTTTAATTTCATTTATTTGAAATCTCTATATTTTTCTTTTCCATACCCAACATTTATTTAATAGAATTTAAAATCAAACCTTTATTCTTTTTGAATTCATTCTTTGATTTATCTAAAATTATTTTACTTGATATTTCTCTCTTTATTTCCTTTAAATATCCAAGCTTTATACGTTTTTCTTTTTCTCCAATACCAATATATATTCAACCAAGCCATAACATTCAATAATTTCAATTCTCAATATAAACAATATAATTATCATAGATTATCACATGAATCACATCGCTGAATATAAAATAATTTCAACGTTTTGAGAAATCCAGTTGGATCCCTCCAACCTGTGTTCCTGCATCCATAGATGTTAGCACAATATAAAATACTAATCCCACTTCGAGGGGGATATCGCGGTATAAAGGGTCACCCGCTATTATGCGGGGCGCATATGGTCTCATCCGCTATATAATGCGGGAAATCAATCACTCCAATATATATATATATATATATACACTATTATATATAATATACCACATCCAGTCAATTCAATTAATCAACCAATAATTTAAATTTAACTATTTAAATTTAAAGGGTAATCCAAATGAGTGAGATTAACTCACCTTTGACATTTAATTTACTACCCAATCTAAATGAGCTTGTTTTCTTCACGATTTTGGACCTTGTACAAACATATATGGTTTATTAATATTCGAGATAATCAAATATTTAATTTAATTAACTAACAATTTAATATAAACTGATAACTTCCCTTTTAAAAACCTTTTTTTCTTTGTAACATAAATAAATTTAACCAGTTTATTAAGAAAATTAATCACTAATATACATTATTTAAAATAAACTAGTAGATATAAAAATGTGTATATATACATATTTTTTTTATTTTTTTTCCACTTTGAAAATACATATATATACTTAAAAATAAATTATAGATTTTAAAAATCAAATTTTTATATAAATTCCTATATTTCCACCTCAAAATCTTAACTTTAAAAAATATATTTACTGTTTGCCTATACTTAACACTACTAACTACTTTTTTTTAATCTAATCAGTTCCAATACAAATATATATACTTAACAAAAATGAATATACAGGTTCTCCATTTGTTTCCAAAACTGAAAACAAAAGTTAATTGATGTCAACGTTTCTTTACTGGAATAAAAATAAAAATAAAAACAAAAATAAAATTAAAAATATATACCCTAATAAGAACCAAACCAGTTGAACTCCTCCCCACCATGACTACTTCGACTCGTGTGCCACTTCGAACATTGCAACCACCTGCCCTAACTTCGTGACCACATCGTCCAAGCCTCGCGGCAGTTGATGCTTCCTCCATCACTATCAGTGCTCAAAGCAGACACCCACCTTGCCTACGAAGAACCTAAACTCCAGCGGCCAAAATCAACTCAAACTCCCATCGCAACCCTAGGCAGCGAACGACGCCGCTTGGCTTTTGCGCCACCACAGCGCGTACGAGCACGCGATCCAATTCTCTTTGCCGAGAGATTTTATTAATAAATTTTTTTAGTCGATTCCATTTCAACAGGGAAAGAGGGAAATGATTTCAATTTTTGAATGATTTCGATTTAGGGGAGAGTTTTCGATCGGCCATATTCTTTGATCTGGGTTTTACTTTTTTCTTTCGATTCAACATAGTGAAAATAAAGAAGGCTTGGCTTTTTTTTATATATGAGGAAGGTGGCATGATTTGAAAAGGAAGAGACATCTGGAGTGATTAAAAAAAAATAGGTGACACGTTTTAATAAGAGGAGGTGCGTGGCAAGAAAGCTACAGTGTTTCGATGCAATCTATCATTTACATTTGAATTTAAATTCTAGTATAAATCGTCTTGAATTCGAAGCTTAAATTTTTTACATCCTATCGAGGCATGCTGCCAGACGTTTATAATGTTATACCTCTATCCCAAATGCAATGGAAAAGGTTCCGAGTCCTAAATCGATCGTAGGAAAAGATAGCTTTTTGAACCCAGTTATTATATTGAATTTTCAATACAAATTTCAGCGCGTTTATATATCGTACGATCATACGACAACTCCAAATACTACGAAAATTTGAAATCCGTGAATATTGCACTATTACGGATCCTATGGAATTGGTTTCGTCGAATTCCGAGACTGTGTCTCGGATGGCTATTTTTAAATATCGATTTAAACGATATACCTTCAAAACTAAGAAAAACACTTCCAAACTTAAAATTAAAACTTCTATTATCTCCAGTATTATAAATATAAATTTTTCGAGCCTTTGACATATTTTTAACCAGCTTAAAAATCAAGATTCAATATTTTACACAATTTCTACTTATTAAATTCAATAATTTAATTACCCAAATAAATAGTGATATTTGAAATCCAAGTTAAACTAACTTTCAAATATTTAAAATCTATTAAATATTTCAATTTCAAATATCCAAAAAAATTGGGTCATCACATTCCTCCCCCCTTAAAAGAATTTCGTCCTCGAAATTGCTAGATAAGAAGAATGATCTATAACCCGCCAACTGTTTCCCAATCCAAACAGTTTTCAACAACACCAAAACAATCTTTTTATTAAAGTCACACTATCACCCTTGCTAACTTTCCAACTCAACCATAGATTACAATCCATATTATTGACTTAATCATTTCAAATTATAATTCAAAACCAAATTTTAATTTTTCAAAATTTCTCAAAATTTTCTAACTCTCTAAATTTTCGAAAAATTTCGCCAGCGTCTCCTTTGCATGGCTAGCTCGGTACAACTACAAATGCCTCTACGGCCCCCTAGATTTCAAGAGAAAACAAATGTCCAAGTGGCTAGATCAGAAAACCATCAAATTTCATACAAAAATTTAAATACTGACCTTTTGTCAGACAATTGAAATTTATCTTCTAGAATCAAAAATCCCCGTTTTCTTTTGCTTTTAAAACACCTGTATCATACTTAGCAATAATGTCCAGTTACAACATTCAAAATCATTTTATGCATTTCTTTACAAAAGTTTCCAATATCTATTTTATTCAAGTCCGTACAATGCACATAGATTATCCGTACGCAATATCAAATTCGATTGCTCACTCGATCACACAATTTCACTTCCGAACTAGTATTGTCCCACCGACTTCCTAATGCGGACTCATATCTAGTTTCTTGATCATAAACAGTCATTCTCCTTGCATAGCCATTTACTATGATAGATAATTTCTCGAATCAATAAAAAATTCATATCCAGGGTTCGCCATCGAAAATCGAGTGGAAAATCCTAACTTGGATCGATATAACTATCTCGAAATTTTGTGCTCGAATCTAGATCAAATCGCTATGCGAATAAAATAATGTATGTACATCATATATATTTTGCCCTAATTGATTATTAACTATATCAATTCTCTTTTATTCACATTTATTTTGATTTCTATTCACTTATTCACAATTATCATTTCACACACCCTTATTAAACCTTCTTTCTCTAACTTAGAATATTTCTCGACTCCAAATTTACTTAAGAATTTAACCATCCGTTTCTTAAGTTCAATATAAATATTTTATAGACTTCCTATATTTGTTTTCACTTTACCACTTTGGTTTATATCTACTTCTATTCAAAACTTAAATTTTTTTCCCTTTACAAATCAAATTTCAATTCCAAATCTTACTAATTTTATTTTCAATCCTCTGTTTTGTTTAGTCCAACTTGACTAAATTCCCATTCTTAAATATTGAATTCTATCAACTATCTTCCATTTACTAATTTATTTCAATTTCTAATAAATTTTAATTTTTTAGAACTTTGTTCTTTTAATCTACTCAACTATATTTTCCAATTCCACTCTACTTAACATAATTCAAATTGATTCCAATATACAATTTTCAACTCATTTGCTTACAATGGTAAATTCATTTGTTCATTTATAAATTAATTTAACATTTAGTAAATTTTAATTTCAATGTCCATTCTATTTAGCTTACTTAGATTCAGTTTCTCCAGATTTACTTTATTTAACTTAATTCAATTATCTTCCAATTAAATTAAAATTTTAAACTCCTATAAGTTTTCCAATTTATTTTTATTCCATTTACTAACCTTCTTTAGTTTACTTCATTTAACTAGCTTACCTTTCTAATTTTATTCTCTAGTCATACTTACTTTCATTAACTTTTACAAGTTAATTTCATTTCAGGAAATTTCCAAACTTTATAAGTTTCCAAACCTATTTATAATCCATGGACATTTTTAGTTAAACTTTCAAAGTTTAAACCATTACTTAAACACTCAAAAACATTTTAAACCAATTCCAGATTTTCAACAATCACTTAAATATTTCAAAATCATTTTGAAATCAATTATATCCAAAATCCTTAGGTATCAAATTATCTCTTGAATTTTAAAATCAAACTAAGTTTTGCAAACACTCCAATTTAAAACAATTTGGTAGCAATTCCTCTCTTGGAAACTCGAAAATGAACATCGATGATGCGGCAGTCATCACCGAGATTATTTTCTAGTGACCGAAAGGAGTTCAATGCCTTTATCTCTTTAAAACCCCTTCAAATATTTTTGTATTCCAAATCTTACCAGATTTCAAATCCAATTCAAAATATTTCTCAAATAATATCACCATTATTCCTCTAAAACCTTTGAAAATTGTTTTCAAACTCAAAGGTATTTAATTTCCAAAATTTCGAATTCCAAATCCTTTCAATTCATATTCAAATATTACTCTGGTATTTTTATTTCATTTTCAATTATAAATCACATTTATAATTTACATTCAAATTCCATTCTATTAATGAATTTATTTCCTTAATTCCTTATTCAACCACACAACAATGATAATAATTTAATATTATCACTTCCTAACAACCAAGCAACCATATATAACCATAATAATCTACGAAAAAATATTCCTTTTATATACAAAAGTAATTTGAGAAAAATTATTTCATTTACCCTATTTTAAAAAAAATACTATGTCGGTTTATCTTCTTTAAGAGTTTAGAAACCCATATCGATGACATAGTGTCCCACATATCGACCAGAATCCATAAACACTCAATCAATAAGTCAACACAGTATAAAAACAATTTTTGTATTCACTAACAAATACGCGCTCATATCCATTAATACTTCAAACTCATTATAGAGTACAACTGACTCCATTTCTATTGAGTAATTCCAACCACAGCCAAGGTTCTCGCTTAACCTTCAACTCTGATACCAACTGTGACGACCCGCCCTTCTCGAACCTCGAAAATCAACACAAATACGCCATTGTATAATATGCTGACGATCGAGTGCCGGAAAAGATGGACCATTAGGGTTAAAGAAGATGGAGGTAGAAGAGGAAATAGAAACAATATCAGAATCTCACCATCGCAGTGGAACAATATATAATAGATGAATGACTAATCTTTAATCAAAAGAACTATATCTGTTTATACATTACTTCATCGGAGTACAACAAAATTTATAGCACAAAACTGGACAGTTATCATAACCTGTTCTCACAAATCTGACTATACATTTAATCATACACAACGGAATATTTATCAAATATGTATGATACGTCTCGCCATCCAACTCGTCTCCTGAGTTCCATAGCAGTCCATCAGAATCGGTACTCTATAATACTCAGTCTGACCCGGGCATTATAGTGAATTAACACCCGAGTTAGTCTGGAAAACCAGAGTGAGTAAACACACCCAATTTGATTATTAAAGTTTCCAAAATCCTTTGAAATCAAAGGTATCTTGTAAGACCGTGCCACAAATAAACATGTCGGGTTTTTACCTTACGATAAGCAAAACATTTTTATCAAATCTGTCTGATATTATAATAGTGTCTATAGAAAGTAAAATAGAATCTAGCTGAAATGCTTGCATCTCCCGTTTCAGCATAGTTGGGCACAATCAAAACCGTAAAGGCGCTTATTGGAGATTGGATTTCATGCAATAGCAGGGCTAATGGGTACCGCCCGTCACAGTACCTGGTCTAGATCAGCATACCGAAGATCCACCCTGATCCCCTGCAACACAAGACCGAAGTTACCCCTTACTGGATAGTCCGAATAAGATCACCCCATGGTTGGGATCAGCAACCGCCCACATAGCCGAATAAAAAGGGACCTCTAGACAGGGATGACCTTACCCTAATTGGTTACTAGCCACTTAGCCTTGCGTTCATGTAACAACCCTGTTTTTGTTACCGTTGAAATAAAAATTTATTGAAATTTGAGAAAAAAATTTGCAATGCAAATCCATTGCAAAGTCAGTTGATATTATAAGTGGTGCACGTTGGAAATGAATTGCAAATGGCATTGTGTGTTGAAAATAATTAAGTATGTTGTAACTTCTTTATGCCTTCACGTGTGTGAAAATAGGTCCAATTCAAAAACGAAAAAAATGAACACTTTTTGCAGCCATCATTGTTTATATGCAAGTGGTGTCCTTCTTCTGTAGAAGCACGTTTTCAATTTAATGCGTTTGTACCAAAAACTCTAGCCAGCTCATTTTCTTTTGACTTGTAAACAAATTTGAGAAAAGAAAAGTAGTGCATCATTCTTTTGTTCATTTTTCCTATAAGCTCGGCAAAGCATTAATGGCGATTCAAAAAAAAATTCTCCATTTGATCTTGGTTGTTAACCAGTTTTGAAACAAATCTAAGGTGAATGCAAAACTCACAATTCTAATTCATCATTTCTTTTTTATGTGCAAAAACATCAGACTTTTGCAACATTGATTTTATGAAATTTTGGATTTTTGGAATATTAATCTCAACTTGCGCATACATATGACCGTCTATGATTTTTAATATCTGACTACAGATACAAAAGTCTACTTATTCTTGATTTTGAGTTTTACTTTGTCCGGGTCTTCAATTTGTATGCTAAATACACCATCATTTCTACAAAATAAAACAAATATATTCATATACAAAAAAATTCAATTGTATATATATGGCCAAAAATGTGTAGCACAAAAACTAGGTTCCTGGCATTTCTCATTTTCATTCTTATATTTCCTGTTTGCAAGTATATGTAATACAAAGGCAAGTCTAGGAAAGTATATATAATGCACGAAATAGTCCAGGTTACATTTGGTCTAGTTCGTTTGTGTGCATGCATAGTGTTGTATTGCCTGGTGTGTATTTTTGTTTCAATCTGGGCGTGAAAATATGTTCTGGTCTTATGTTTTTTGTTTACTTCATTTTAGCATGCGAGGTCAACTTCATTTTATGCTATATTTCGTGCGAGGTCAACTTCATTTTTATGCTATATTGCGCGTGCATTTAGCTCTGTCTAGACTATTTTCAATGCATGCGTGTAAACTTGTTATATGCGAAAATATGGTCCAGGTCACCTTATTTTGTATTTTAATTGTGCATGCTTATTGTAGTAATATCCAGGTTATTATACTTTGTCTATAGTGGTTGCTTGCATGTAAATGTGAGGAGCGCGAAAGTAAGTCAGATAATTTTTTTTTATTATTTCATTATTTGCACGAAGATTGAATTGCAAAGAAAAACCAAGTCCAGACCAATTTTTTTTATGTAAGTGCATTTCACGAAAATAAAGTCCAGACCTTTTTCATTTTTCCTATAATTGTTACATTCGGTGCATGCATATTGTATATTGCCAGGCATCATGTGTATCACATTTCGTGCTTTAATTTTGAGATAATGATGTATGAATTGATTCGATTTTCATTACGAGTCGGCGTGTTATAGTGTGCCTGCATGAAGTATATTGCCTAGGCAGTGCAATATTTAACGAATATATAAATAGTGCAGTCTAGTGATTTATTTACTTTTGAACCAGTGTTTTGTTTTGAACATATTTTGTTGTCTTTTATTTTTATAACGGGTTTTTACCCTGGTTTTTATATTTGAAGCGTGTTGTTTTGATGAGATTTTTGACGAATAAAAATTACTGTTGTTTTGACTTCAGTAACCGTCAATTTAAAGTGAATTTTCTAGTGGCAATCTTGCAACCAAGAAAACCCACAACGCTGATTTAATATCCGTTTTTATGGTGCTTTGTGAAGCGCAATTTCCTTGTAGAAATTGCTATAGAAGTTGCTGTTTTTAATCACGTGTTTTTAAATCATTTTAAAATATATTTTTTTCCAAAAAAATTATGGTTTACGCTTTTAAAAGAATGTGGAATCGATTTAAATGCTTTAGCAAAATTAAGTACTATGAACCCTTACTTTAACTGATTCGATTAATTCCGGACTTGTCCGTTTGAGAACGTAAAAATTATTTATATAAAACACATAATTTTGCACTTTCAAGGAAACGATGATGAGATTTAAACGATTTAGCAAAAGTGCGTAATATGGAACCACGCTTTTACTAATTCGGTTAAATCCGGACTCGATAATTGAAATATTTGCCGTGGAGTTGCTGTTTTAAAATTTTGATGATTTTGTTTGGCTTTCGAGCCACTATGATGGACCTTCGGGTCAATTACCAGTACTAGACCTTCGGGTCACTTGTTGGACCTTCGGGTCATTGTTGGGCGCCAAATATTATGATGACAGTACTTGGTAGGCTTCGGCCATATGAGATGCACGTGCGGCGTAGCTTAGACTCGCCATATGTTGGGGTCCATCCACTTTTATGTTGATTTTTCTAGTTATCTTATTTTGATTTCTAGATTTTTGTGTATTGCCGTTTTGAATTTAATTATGAATTTGGAAGTTGAATTTGATGGTGTTTAATGAGATTTCTTCATTTAAACAATGTTGATTATTTATCTTGAATAGTCTCATTCGAGATTACGATTACCTTGCAATGGTGTTGTTTATAATGCATTCATTTCTAAGTTTAAATTAGACTGATCCATTTATTATTTTCTTTTAAATAATACTCGGATCAGACCAAATTATTTCAGGATAATCGCTATCTCTGATTCAGTTTCTGCTTCCGCTTTTGGGGTTTCACCTCATCTTTTGTTTAGGCTTTGAGGTCTTACTTTTGGTGTATTGACTCTCATCTCATGTATGTTATGATGTATATGTATATGTACATTTGGTTCATGTGAACCATCGAGTATTGTAGCATGTATCCAGACTTACCTTCCGCTATATATCTGATATTTCTGTTCTGATGTGATTATACTTATTTGTGTTGTTGCTATTATGAGTTGTTCTGAATTTTTGTTAAGCTACCGTGGTTTCGTTTTAGACTTGGATTGAATGTATATCGTTGGGAGTAATTTACACAACTCCTATTGATGTAATAAATACTCGTCTAAGGCATAACCTACGGATGGTCACTTCTAACAAGCCTTATTCTTGGCAATAGCAGACATTATTCCTTATAATAACCTTTTTTATTGTGGGTATAGAGGTGGGGCACCACAGCTTGGTATCACGGCTGAGATTCAGAACAAATTATAATAAACACGGAAGCAAAATGGAACATATGTTACAGCTATTCGAGGGTTTTATTCGTGCCTTTCTAATCTATTCCTTCATTGTTCTTAAACTTTTATCCACTCTAACATGTTGGAATACGTCTAGGAATGAATCTCATGTTTCCATAGTATTCCATTTGTTTAACTGCTTGTCAATCTTGTATTGTTTCAACTAATCCTTATCTTCTCTTGTTCTCTCAGCCTATGGCTGGAAGAGGTAGAGGGAAGCGTTCTACTGCAGGTCCGTCTAGTGGTTCTCATACGGACGGAGTCTATATGTCAGCTGATCAGTTCATGGAGCTATTTCTGGGTACTCGACCTTCTGTTGCTACTCCCACAGCTCCTACTCATAAGTCGGCCTTCGCCCGCATGCCTAGTGACTATTCCCACCTTGAAGGGAAGCCGTTCAAGGGATCGAAAAGTGTATTGGTGGTTCATACTTGGTTGCATGCTAATGAGCGCCTATTTTCTCGGATGGATCTTTCAGATCATCATCGCGTTCTTGTGGCTTCTAGCATGTTGCAAGAACGTGCGTTTGATTGGTATGAGCTTTTGATTGTGGAAGTTGATGTGTCCTCTCTCTCATGGAATCAGTTTAAGGTATGTTTCGAACTTAAGTTCGTTCCTGAATTAGAAAAGGCCAATCTTGCTCGTAGTTTCCTTGAGGTAAAACAAGGAAAGTCCTCTGTTTCTGATTATGTTGCATCTTTCGAGGCCTTATCCAAATACGGAGTTGAGTTCATTAACACTTCGCGTAAGAAGAATCTTAGATTTGTAGATGGTTTGAAGAAGTATTTGAAGAAAGTCATTTTGCTTCAGCTTAAGCTTCCTTTTGAGTAAGTTATTGATTCGGCTCTTTGCCTTGAAGCTGTCGAAAAGGAACGTGATAGTAGTGATGAGGTTGAGGTTTCTAAGAACCCCAATAAGAAGAGGTTTCCATTACATAAGCCTAATCCTTCTTCCAACAAGAAGAAGAAGAAGAAGAAAGCTACCTCTAGTTCTCAGCCTAGTAGTGCACCTTCTAATCAAAGGGCGTGCTATAATTGTGGTTCTCTGGATCATCTTCTCCGTAGTTGTCCTAAGCCTCGCATTTGCCGATATTGCAAGAAAGAAGGTCATTGGGTTTCTGATTGTCCTACTGCTCCTAAGAGTTTCAAATCTAGGAAGCTTAATGTTGCTAAAGATTCTGGTGATTTTTCTCAGCTCAAAGGTATTCCTCCTTCAATTTTGGAAGGTTTTATTTTATTTCATGGCCGTTCTATTAGAGTTCTTTTCGATACGGGTGCATCACATTCATTCGTGTCAAAGGAGCTTGTTGATGTTATTCCTTTGGATGTTGTTAGTCTCTACGACCCTTTGACGATTGTGAATCCTATTGGTGGATCCGCTACTCTTGGTTTGTTATGTGTTGATATTGAGATTATTCTATGTGGTTTTTCCTTTCATGCAAATCTTCATGTTATGGATCATCTGGGTTTTGATATGATTTTGGGGATGGATTGGCTCATCCGTTATAAAGTTCAAATCCTATGTCTCGAAAGAACTTTATATCTCAAGCATCCCGATGCTATCGAGCAATTATCTATTATATTTCGAGACATGGACCATGCTTCGAATGCTCTCATTTTTTCCTTCGAATTGGTGGATGTCATAGCTAATATTACCGTTGTTTGTGATTTTTCTGATGTCTTTGAGCCTATTTCATGTTTGTCGCCGAAGAGGTCAATTGAGTTCCGTATTGATCTTATCTCTGGTGCTCATCCTGTCAGTCATCCTCCCACGAGGATGTTTACTAAGGAAAATGAGGAACTCAAGCAACAATTATCTTAATTGGAAGCCAAGAAATTTATTCGTTCTAGCTCATCTCCTTGGGGGGCCGCCGTTGTCTTTGTTAAGAAGCCAGATGGTACTCTTAGGCTTTGCATTGATTATCGCAAGCTCACTATCAAAAATAGGTATCCATTACCTAGGATCGACAGCATGTTCGATCAATTAAGTGGCGCTAAGCTTTTCTCCCAACTCGATCTTGCTACCGTTTTTCATCAGTTACGAGTTGCGGAAGATAACATCCCTCTTACTGAATTCTACACTCGTTATGGTTTTTACGAATGGCTTGTTATGCCGTTCGGTTTGACGAACGCTCCAGCGTATTTTGTTGATCTTATGAATCGGATATTCTAAGAATATCTCGATAAGTTCGTCTTGGTTTTCATAGATGATATTCTTATTTATTCCAAATCTGAAGCCGATCATATTCAGCATTTGGAGATTGTATTGAGAACTCTTCGTCAGCATCATCTTTATGCCAAATTCTAAAAGTGTCACTTCTGGAAGAATAAGGTGAAGTTTCTTGGTCATATTATTTCTTCCGGTGATATCTCTGTCGATCCTTCCAAGATCGAATCTATTCAGAATTGGAAGAGGCCCGAGACCATTTTTGAGATCCGTAGTGTAACAGCCCGCAAATCCGTACCCCTTGAGTCAACACTATTCTCATCAATCAACTCAAGGTGAATAGAAATACGAACCATTAGGCTTAAAGAAGAAGAGGTAGAAGAAGAAAATAGAAAAACAACATCAGAATCTAACCATCGCAGCGGAATAAAATATAATAGATAATCACAAATCTTTACACCAAAAACAAATACTATATCTGTTTATACATACATCATCAGAGTACATCATTAGAGTTCAACAAGAACAATAACATACATCTGGACAATAATCATAACATGTCCATACAATCTGAACACACAACGGAATATTTAAACAAATAGGGAAGTACGTATCGCCTCCAGCTCCACAGCATCATTTCCTGTCATATGTAATACTCGGTCTGGCCCGAGCATTACAGTTAAATAACACCCGAGTCAGTCTGAAAAACCAGCGTGAGAAAATCACACTCAACTTGATTATTAAAGTTTAAAAATCCTTTGAAAATCAAAAAGCATCTCGTAAGACCACGCCACAAATAAACATGTCGGGTTTTTACCTTATGATAGCTAAAACATTTTTATTAAAATTACAACGATCCTGGATTTTTACTAAGTTTAAATTGATAATTAATTTAATTTTTGAATAAGAATTGTGAACTTGTTTGGTAAATTAATCTGAGTTTCTCTAAATTTGAATAAAATGTGTGTGTTTATTTTATTAAATTTAAAATAAATATTTAAATTAGAAATAGAAATAGATATATATATATATATAAGATAAATTAAAACATAAAGTGATCACATTAGGAAAATTTTAACAATATATTAATTATAGAAATTCATTCATATTATCAAGCAATAAGAAAAAAGATAAATATCTATGTACACTTGCAAAATGAAGAAACAAAAATATATATTTAAGTAGAAACATAAAGGACTTATGCAATTAATGCCATGTCCTTAGCACACAAAATAAAGAGAAAAGAAATATCGGCTTAGTCAACCGCAAAGCATAAAACAATATCTCTGATATTGTACAAAATAATATAATCACTTGTACAAAGATATTATCACCTGTAAGCTTCATTTCCTATATATCAATCCATCCATTTCATTTCGTCCATCAGAGCTGAGAAAAATTTGAAGTAAACATCATCTTAAAAACTTAAATGAACCTCAATTATGACAATAATACAAATCAATATCAATTCAGAGATTAAAGAAGATCTTCAACTAGCAGAATTCACAGCCTGTTCAAATAGAGCAACTTTCTTCTTTCTCCTGAAAACAATGTGAGTAAACATAATTCTTAAATCTTTAAGTTTAATTAAACAGTTAAGGAGATTCTGTGATCTTATGGTATTGTATATGTTTTAAATCTTGAATATGATCCTGTATTGCATATGCTTCTCTGTTTAATTGATATAGGGTGAATATTTTATTCAAAACTCAAATTTATTTTGTGCTAGTCCTGTTAAGTTTTAACTTTTTTTTCAATCAAACAAGGTATTTAAACTAAAACTAAGATTTTATAGAGCTGTTTAAACCATCTTTGTAAAAATATGCTATTGTAATATTGTTTTACAGGCAATCAAGTAAGTAATTGATAAATTCGATTGTTACAAGAAGCTAAATCAACTTTATATCTTAAATCCTTACTGAAATTTATGATTTTTAAAACGAAACCAATAATTTTAGTTTTATATTCGAAGAGCAGTTTGTAGTTGAACAAAAATTGCATTTCTTCCAATTTCTAGCGACCGAATCAATTTTAAAGGTTGAAACTTGAATTGAAGCTAGTATGAACATCATTGATCTTGGGAAAATTATCAGATAATTTTTCCATTGCATATATTGTTGGGTCGAATCCATTTTAGGGTTTTACTTCAAGTTTTTTGCACTTGTCTGTAATGTGTCGAGTTCGTCATCAATACGCGATCAGTTGCATGAACGTCTGGTGGAAGGTTGTTTGTTGGGTTGTCGTAGTATGGCCGAAGTTTGAGTGCCTCCGGTGGTCAGTGCGATGGTAACGAGGTGGCTTTGACGTTTTGACTGAGATTCAGTTTCGAGCCGAAGGCTTAATTTCGATTCAAATTTTTTTGAGGCGATGCGTGTTTGGATTTCGTGTCTACATAAGATTTGGGGCTTACCGATGGCGTTGGTGTTCGTCGGAGATGGGTCACGCCGTCGTGCACGTGTACGGCAGCGGCGATGTGTGTCAGCGTCGTTAATGGGTGCGCGGTCTCGAGTCCTTACTCGAGTAATCGAGTTGATTTCTCGGGTTGGTGTTCGAGCGTTTGAGTGAGTACCTGATATTTATATTTCATTAAACTTAAGTTTACTGAAGAAAAAAGAAAGAGAGGAGAAGAAGAAGAAGGTTACGAGAAGACCACGGGAGAGTCTCGGGGAAATACGTGAGGTACTCGAAGTACCACTCAAGTTTTTATAGGGGAAGGCTCGGGTTTCTTCAAATTGCTGTATTTTTTTAAATGTAAAATCCTAAGTGATGGATTCAAATTCTTGAATTTAAATTGTAATTTAAATCAGTTTTTAAAATCAGGATGTTTAACAAGTTTAAATCAAATAGCTTTTTTAAGTAATTTGTTTTCAAATAAACTTTTGAATTGGACTTGATTAAGTTCTTTTATAAACAAAAAGATTTGAATGAAAGTTAAATAACTTGTTTTAACTTGGATTTGCAAGTTAAAATATAATGTATTTTTAAAACTTAAGTTTTAAAAAAAAAATTAAGAAATATAGTTAGGACTTTTCTTATATAGGTTAATAGGTTGATTTTAAATTTAGTTAATGTTTACTCAATTTGAATCTTAAATTCAAAATGAAATTTGAATCTAATTTTAAAAGTGTAATGTTTTAAATACACTTTAATGTTAATGAAGTCATTAATAAAGAAATGGATTACCTTAGAGATAATTAAGGTATTAAAAATGATTAAATGAATAAGATAATTAAGGAATGACTCAATTATTTAATTTATAAATTAATGATTTGGATTAATTTATAATTAGAGATTAATTCGGAAAGTTATTAAAGAATTGTTATTAGTTAATGACGGTCATTAACTAAGATTATTTAAATAATTAATTAATGGGATTAATTTTAACAATCAATTAGATTAATTAATTAATGATTGTAAGTGTAATCACTTTATGGTAAGTAATTAAAGGTTTAATTTCTCAAAATAATTAATTAAGGGCTTAATTAATTATGTAATTGGTTTAAAGGTTGATTTAATTAATATGATTAATTAAGAATCATTTAATTAATTAAGGTGATTGATTAATTAATTTATATAAAATGATTTGT
This sequence comes from Allium cepa, assembly GCA_030765085.1. NCBI lineage: Eukaryota > Viridiplantae > Streptophyta > Magnoliopsida > Asparagales > Amaryllidaceae > Allium > Allium cepa. The sequence continues at coordinate 768,931,623 of CM060937.1, read as the reverse complement.
AATAAATTAATAAGGATTGGATAAATAAATTCATAAGTAATTAATTTAATTAAATCGAATTAATTAGGATTAAACAATAAATTAATCCTACCTATAAACGATTATTAAATGCTTGACCTTACTTATGAATGATTATACTGTATGAGATGCCTTGAATTGATTGTCCAATCTGATCTATGATATTTTGTTCTATGGATTGAGCTGTATGTAATTTATTCATTTATTTGTGAGACATCTGTTTATTATCTGTGAATCTGTGAATGAAAGATAAGCGTTATAGTTTATACCGCTTATCAACAATATTTCTGTGTCTTGATCTATGATGATTAAATGATGTTGCACTATTTTGTTAAACCCCTGGACCACACTTATATACACACAAATATGGATTTTACAAGGAAATCAGTTAAGTCACAGATATTTGAATTTAATTCAAAATAGTTTTAAAAGTCGAATATTTAAATCCAAATGGTTTTGGAAATGTATTGGGTTTAAAGTGAAAATCTTTTGAAATGGAATTTGAAAGACAAAATTTATTTTTGAATAACTTGATAAAGTTTGAAGCTTAAATAATTTGATTTAAACTTAAATTCAAGATTTGAAGTTGAATTCTATGTTTGGAAACTAGGGACTAAAGATGTTATACCGGTTATATATGGGTTAAACTATTTTAAAAGTATTGATTTAGGAATGTGAATATAATTTAAGAGCTTTAACTCGTGCAAATATAATTGGATCTTTCTGAAATGAAAACTATTTGTTTTCAAATAATAAAAGCTTTCACATAAGTAATGAACTTCTGATTTGTGTTAAAGGGATTTCAAGTTAAAATGAAAATGATTTTCCAAGTTATGGAAACTAGTTTGAAGGCTATAAGTTAAATCCTTAACTTGAAGATTGGATGAGTTAATCCTAATTGGAATGGAAATTGATTTGAAATCTATAAATGGATCTTTGTGAAACTGGGTGAACTTTGTGAAATGAATCTTTTTGTTTAAAAAGATTGGAAATGGTAATTTGTTTAAACCATTTGAAAAAAAGTTTTGGGTAATAAGTTATGACTTAACTGAGACCCCAATATCCATATGTTTCTTGTAAATATTGCGCTCACTATTCGGTTTAGCCAGGAGAGGAACTTTGTGTCATTCAGCCCATTCCGAATATGTGATACGACGTTATGGATAGCATTTGAAGACCGGTGGTGAAGACCGGGTATTTGCGAGAACGATAGGATAACCTATCGATTGTCTCTGCGTTGAGTTGCTCCGGTATAGAGATTCCCTAAGTGATGGGAAGTCCGATCGGGATTGTAAATACCTGGATTTGCAAGGGCTTCTTCCTTTTTGGGACGAAGTGCCTTCGGTACTGTTCGAATCCGGAACATACTTGTATGGTTGTATGTCTGACATTACACTTTGAGATGTAAAACCGGTTTCTATCAAATACATTTCTGCTTGGTGGCGAAGATTTATTCTCTTAGCTTAACACCCTTCTCTGAGACGTACGAGCTCAGAGGTTATGTAATTTATGGTTACCAATGATACATTCCCAACTTGGTAATGTGGCATACGAAGTGCTGCTGATCATTTGTTGATCGAAGCATGGCTTTAGTGAAAAGCGTAGCTTTGTGGACGAGACTTTGTCGAACCTCCCAACCCGGTTATGATCAAAACAAGAATCGTAGCAGCAAGCTTATTTGAGGGTAGCGCCCTCTGAGGGTATGTCATTTCTTTCTGGATTATGAGTGGTATCTTGGTATGGAGGCCAGATACTTAACTTCATGGTTGCTGCAAACTTATTGCTTTGTGGTTCTTGGTTAAGAGGATCCTCGGATAACCGGGGGATGGCATGCTCGTGTCAGTAGTTACCTAGTTACCGAGGTAACCCGGCCTTGTGTAGCAGAGATCCGGTTAGGTTCTCGGGGGCATCTCTCTAGAGGCGTTCCATTTTATTTGGGAAGTTCCTTTGCCCGACCATTTGTTGGAAATCCAAACAAAACAATACGAGCCATGTACGTTTTTAGTTGTAGAACGTGCCATTTAAAATGGTAGTTATAGCTGGCATAATATAATGGTACCTATGCTGGCTAGGATTTATATTATACTTTCGAAAGGGTTTTTGTACACTATGCACTTATAATAATAATATAAAAGAAATTTTCTTGTATCAAGCATATTTGACTATCATAAGGAGAAATCTCCTCCAATTTTGCGTTTGCATTGTGTGTGTGGCTGGAGACCTTATGGTAGTTTCATTTTCAAAAAAGCATTGCGGATTTGAATTTTTAAAGATCTCTTGTTGTTTGTTTTAAAAGATATTTTGTTACTCATACCAGTCCTACGACTGACCTGGAGTTTATTGTTTCTTTCCTAAACTCCAGGTGCCCAATATTTTCCACACGAGTAGTCTAGAGTTGGGTTTTTTAGATAATAGATATCGATTCGGTAGCTTTCAGCTTTCTCTTTGGTATTCTTTGGAGATTTTGGATATTGAAATCTTTGGTTAGGATGGCAGTCCTTGCTCAGCTTGGTGCAACGTGATGATGGTCCAAGCTCTTTATGGATCGGTGCTTTAGAGTTGGTGTTGTTGTTGTTGTTGGAGTTTTTGGTTCCGCTGCTATATCATATTGTTATTCCGCTGTAGCATTTGTCATCTTGTATCTCTGATATTGATTCATATTGTATCATTGTTGTATCGAATTTTGTATATCAATGGTATTCATATTCTTTTCTTTCGTTGTGTTGTTGTACTTGATGGTGTTATAAGCTCCGGCGCACCAGATTCGACGTTTGGATCTGCGGCATTTGAATACGAGTGTCGTATTCGGTGCTGATTTTCGAAGGTCGAGTCTGGACCGATACAAAAATCCTCTACTATCATAATAGGGTCTATATACAAATACTTAACAAAATAGCTGAAATTGTTACATTATTAAATTCCAGCTACTAGCCACAGAGTGGGTAATACAAACAAAGCTCGTAAAAGGCGCGTTGGGAGAATGGATTTCCAACTAATGACTAGGCACTGGTGGTACCACTTGTCATGGTACGTGGCCTAGATCACTGTACCGAGGTCACTCGCGACCCTCTACAACATAAGACCGGCACTACCCATATTGGATAATCCCGAGTAAGATCATCCCACGGTTGGGATCAGCCACCGCGCCACTAAGCCGAATAAAAAGGGACATATAGACAGGGATGACCTCACCCTGATTGGGTGCTACCCACCTAGCCTTGCTGCATAAACCTTGATTTTCAGTCATTCTCGGTTGATGACGATCGTCCACCTGATGATGTTCCGAAAGAATTCATCCATACAAGTCCGTCTTGGGTTCGAACGGAACTGAAGCCACTATTCCCGCTACATCCATTTTGGAAACATCCTCAGGATTAGCAGCGACTAGCCCTTGCACTTCACTGCTCCATCTTCGAATCAAACTCGTTTTTCCACGAAAACATACAAACCGGATCGAAGTGGTTTTCAAGAAATAAATCTCGATCCTGGTCTCTTCGAAACGATCAGCACATTGTCTAATATTGATAACCGGTGATTTAACTATCAATTACTATTCACAACACCCATCAACATAAATAATTTCTCCAAATTATTTATTATTCTCAAAATATCTTCAGAAATACATTTCCACTTTCAACCCTTTTGAAATCAGTTTCAAATTACCTTCCTTTTACAGAACAAACTTTCCCAAATATTTTATATTTCCACTGAAATCACCAAGCACAAAATATTAGATTTTTAAAATAATTTAAAAACACTTTATTGTGAAATGTGCTTTAACATTTAAATTTAAAAAACTACTTTCATGTTTAATTAAAGATAATACTTTAGGAATATTTAAAATAAGGTTATTTCTTAAAATATGAACTAGATTTTCTCCTTTGAAACAAAATACTAAGTCACCTTTAAATAATTACTACGTTAATAGATTTGAAAAAAATACTTACTTTAGAATTTAAACATTTAGAAATAATAAATTTCCTAAAACATGCTTTTTAAAACAACATTAAAACTTTTATCTTATATTTAAAAATTTACTTTGAACGTACTTGGCTATCCAGGGAAATATACTTCTCTTCACATTATTTAAAAATAAAACTTTATTTATTTTAAACAAATGTTCCCATTCCTTTAATAAACTCCCATGGTAAATTTATTATTCCAAATATCCATGGATATATTACTTTGCTTTTATAAACCCAGTTTATAAATTTCATTGCCACATTCTCCTTTAAATTTCCAATTTCAAACACTTAAATCAATTTCCAAATTGATTTCCAATTTTCTCCATTTATTCCAAAATCCGTTCATTCGGATTTTATTCCTTAATTATGATTCAAAAAACTTTTAACCGAAAATACCAATTTTAGATTTCCCCAAATTACTTCTTTATCCCTTTAAATAAATTTAAACTTTGAATTTTAAAGTAGTTCTTTATTCCTTTAAATGATATCACTTGAGTTTACAACTCATTAATTTCTGTTTTATTCAAAATTCATTTTCTTTTCCATACTCGAAATTATTTATTAGTCAGTATTTTAATATCACTTCCATTCCTTTCAATTCATTCTTAATTTATTCAAATTCACTATAGTTATTTTATGTAAAATTCCACTCTTTTATTATCTTTCCAAAAATTTAATTTATATATTTTGATAACTCAGTGTACCGAAATGTTCAAGCAAACTATAACATTCAATATTTCAATATTATTCATCAGAGTATCAAATAATCATAATAGAGAATATTAAATAATTTAAATAAATGTTGAGGAATCGAGTTGGATCCCTCCAACCTGTTTTCCTACATCCACAAACGTTAGCACAACATAAAGTACCAATTCCACTTCGAGTTGGAATATCGCGGTATATGTGATTAAAATAAAATATCATCTGCTATTATGCGGCGCATAGGGTCTCATCCGCTATATAATGCGGGAAATCAAATATTCCAAGATATACTATATACTACTATATATAATATAACACACCAAATCAAATCAATCACTCAAGTATTTAAATTTAACCATTTAACTTTAAACTAAAATTCAACTGAGTGAGATTAACTCACCTTTGCATTCGTTTGCAGTCCACTTCAATTCTGTCTTAGTTTCCCGGTTTATAACCTTGTATAAACATTACATATTTTTTTATCAACATTCAACTCAATTTGAACGATTAAATTTCCATTTATAATTTAATTAACTACACATTTTATTACCAGTAACAGAATTTAATTTACTAATAAATTAATTTAATCTAAACTAATAATGCCCCTTTAAAAAATCTTTAGTAACTAAAATAAGTTGATAAAACAAGTTAGTCACCTTAATATACCCTTTTTAAAATTAAGCAGCAGGTTTACGGTGTGTGTGTGTATATTTATATATATTCTTTTCTAGTCAATAAATATTCATTAATTTAAATTAACCAAACTGATATACCTTACTGTATTTATACTTTCTTATCCGTATTCAAATACTTCTCTGAGAAATCAAGCTTAATCGAAAGGAGAAAGAATGAATACCTCTGCTACCCTCATCCCCACTGAAGACAATACCCTCCAAGGCACTGCATGGAGTCAAACGAATACCTCGACCGCAACATCGCCCACTGCTTCCAAAACCCTAACTTCGATCGCGTTATCACCTACTCGTCGAACGACCACCCACCGCCGCTCCAACCTTACTCTACCACGCACGGCCTCAAAGAAGTTGCGACCACGACTCCAGTGCCTCATCGCCGTTGCTTCCTAATCTAAGCTCGCGGCGATTCCAGCAGCAACTCCAAGCCTTAAATTGGAACCCATCATCCCACGTATTCGCGAGCACGCGCTCGACAACATGCGCCCGGTTGTGAAATCTACCAACAACTCGTCATCGCCTCCTTCTTGATCGAGCCACTCGATCGATATCACTCGCGAACGTGTGCGAACGTCGCTTGCCCCCCTTTTTCTTCTCCATGAGCCGATCGATTTCGATTTTAGAAGAGGGAAATAGGTTTCAGTTTTCGTTCGCCATTTATTTTCTGAGAGTTTGATTTTTTTATCTTTTTCTGCTTTCGTTCGAAGGAAGATAAAGCTGAAAATTCGCGTTCTAGAATATGAACGAGACTTAATTGTGTTAGGATTTGTTAAGGGCGAACGAGGGTGGGGTGCGTTTATTTATTTATTTTTATTTTTAGCTTGCAAGAGAAGGAACGAAGATATGGGTTTTATTTGATTCGATTTGGAAGCCTGGAATAAAAGAAATTTCGTGATTTAAAAAGGAAAGCGAAGAGGCAGGCAATGCTATTATTTTTATTTTTTCCGTTGAGAAAGAATGAAATCGATTTGAATTTTCGATATAAAATTTCAACGCGTTTATATGGCGTATGCTCACACAACAACTACAAACACTACGAAATTTGAAATTCGATAATAATACACTATTATGGATCCAATGGAACTTGTTTCATCGAAATCCGATACTGTTCCTCGGAAGGCTATTTTTAAATATCGATTTAAACTAAAAAAATTTAAAACTGAACAAACCACAACTAAATTCAATTTTAAAACTTCTATTATCCTCAGCACTATCAATATAAATTTTACGAGCCTTCAAATTATTTTTAATAGGCTTAAAACTCCAGATTCAACATTTTACCCAACTTCAAATTGTTAAATTAATAATTCGATTATCAAATAAATAGTGATATTTGAATTTAAGTAAAAAATTAACTTTTAAATATTTAAAATCAATTAAATATTCTGATTTCAAGCATCCAAAAATTACGGGTCGTCACATTCCTCCCCCTTAAAAGAATTTCGTCCCTGAAATTACTAGTTAGGAAGAATGGTCCAATATCCGTTTACCTTTTTCCCAAAACCAAATAGTTTTTATCAACTTTACAAAACAATCTTTTTATTAAGAACATCCTATCACAATTCCTAACTTTCCAAACTCCTTTCATTAGGTTCCCACTAATATCATATACCCAACCATTCAAATTTCAATTTAAAACCCAATTTAAATTTTCAAAATTTCTCAAAAAATTTCAAACTCCCTAAATTTTCGAAAAATTTCACCAGCGTCTCCTTTGCGCGGCTAGCTCGGTACAACTACAAAATGCCTCTACGGGTCCCCAGATTTTAAAAGAAAACAAAAATCAAGTGGCTAGATCAAAATCCCAATCAAATTTCATATAGAAATTTAAACACATACCTTTTTGTCGAGCAATTCAAATTTATCTTCTGAAATCAAAACCAAAATTTTCTTTTTCCTTTATAATACCTGCATATCCTACTTAGCAATAACATCCAATCACAACATTCAAAAACATTTTATTGACTTCCTTACAAAATGTCAATATTATTCATTCAAATATTAACTTAGAATATATTTGTAATATCAATTTCCAATTAAAAAATTCATCATTCCTTTCTTAAGGTTAATATACGCATTTTATATGTTTATTTATTTATTTTCACTTCACCAATTTAGTTTATATCTACTTCTATTCAAATTGGTTCTCCCATTTCCATATGAATTCAATTTATCTTCAATTCTGAATATTGAATTTTATCTCCCATTTATAACTGATTCATATCATTATTTTAAATTGGTTTCATCCACTAATTTATTTCAATTTCTAATTTGAAATCATTTTGTCGCTAACAAAATTTTCAACAATTTTTCGAACTCCCAAAATTTTCGAAAATTTTTGGTAGAGTCTCCTTTGTGCGGTGGAGCTTTTGCAATTTGACAAGAGATATAAATATATATACATCGACCCACACGGTCGGAAAAACAAAAACAGTTCATATTTCCTATTTTTATTGCGTAGGCGTACCTTTATTTAGCATTTTAAGCAAGCGGCTTATTATTTTAGCATCTTGCGCGATGAAATCCAGTCCAGCGGCTTCCCGGTACCTATACTCACTCAATTCAAACATATAAGTACTAAATATATGCAATTTATTAACGTTTCACTTACTTTCAATAGCTAACACATAAATTTCACATATAATGCACGTTATATAATTTCCATAAGCACATATAAGGTTCCGATACTTATTACAATTTCTTACAAGCAATCCTCAAACCATTTCATTCAGTTTAAATGATTTATAACTTACTCGCTTATATCTAATTCATTCTAAGCAAGTCAAACTTATATTCAATCCAATTGATTTCAAAATCATGCTATTTCACTTCTAATAACTCATAGAATTTTATCTAATCCCGTTTTCATCGAACGACCCATTTTCTTATGCAATTCGACAATATTAATGTGAATGAATAATGAATTAAACTTTATAACCATTTAAACTGATTCCAACTCAATTTACACTTGATCCCATCCCATTTTAATTTATTCACAAACTTTCATTGCATTTTCTTTCATATCAAAAAAGTTTGATTCCAAACCATTCTATTAAACTCGACAACCAATATATTAAATAGCCATCTCACAATTTACTTAAGTTATTTATTTTGTTCAAATTATTCCACCCAATAACTTAAGTTTATTTTATTCCACCAACTTCCATTTTAAATCCTTGATTTGATTTTTCTTTTGATCAAATCCCAACCATTTTACTAATTTATTCGATTAGTTCATTCTTTTATCCATTTTTAAATTTTAATTTACATTAACAATTCATTATTGAATTTATTAATAATAAGGTCATTCAATTTATGCTTGAGTTGGATTTGTTTACAACTCACACCAAATCTATTTTAATCCAATTCAATTTCATTCGACCATACTTTCAATTTATAATCCCATGCTCTTTGTTATTTTTTCATCTATCTTCAAAACCATTTTATTTAATTTTCTTGAGTTCAATCTTACTTTATATCCCAAGTTTGGATTTTTTTTCCATTCAAACTTAAGTTCAACATTCAATTGCAATTTTCGTTTGCTTATACCTTTAAACTCATCACTAAAATGTTCAAAATTCAATTTTGAAAACATATATATCTAAACCAAACTATTCCTCTGCATTTTCAAAATCAAACCAAATTTCACAAAAAACATTAATCCGAAACATCCAGATAGCAATCCCCCTCTTGGAAACTCGAAAATGAACACCGATAATGTTGAGATACTCATCGAAATTATTTTCCAGCAACCGAAAAGAGTTCAATGCTTTTATCTTTCTAAAATCCCATCAAATATTTTTAGATTCCAAATCTCTCTAGATTTTCAAATGCGATTCAAAAATATTTCTCAAATATATATTATTTTCCCAACTTTTGAGAATCATTTTCAAATTCAAAGGAATTTAAATTTCCAAATTTTCAAATTCCAAATCCTTTAAATTTATATTCAAACATTACTTTGGAATTTTATCTTATTTTAATTATTAATCACAGTATAATTCACATTTATAGTTTACATTTACAAATCTCATTTTTTTATGAATTTGTTTCTTAGTTTTTAATTATGATTTCAGTTCCTTATTCAATTATGAATCACATTTATAAATTCCATTTATATATTAATTTATTCCTTAATTTTTGGTTATTATTTCAATTTCTTATTCAATTCTCATACAATGATAATAATTTAATATTATCACTTTCTAACAACCAAACGTCCATATATAACTATAACAATTTACGAACAATCATTTCTTTTATATACAAAGGGTAAAATTATTTCATTTACCCTAGTTAAAACAATATTGTGTCGGTTTACCTTGTTTAAGAGTTTAGAAACTCTTATCGATAACATGGCGTCCCACACATCGACCAGAATCCATAAACACTCAACCGACAAATCAACACAATATAAAGCAATTTTATATACACTAACAAATACGCGCTTGTATCTATTAATACTCTCAAACTCATTCTAGAGTACTACAAACTCTATTCTTTAAGTAATTCCCACCAGAGCCAAGGTTATCACCAACCTAAGCATTGATACCAACTGTAACAGCCCGCAAATTCGTACCTCTTGAGTCAACACTATTCTCATCAATCAACTCAAGGTGAACAGGAATACGAACCATTAGAGTTAAAGAAGAAGAGGTAGAAGAAAAAAATAGAAAAACAACATCAGAATCTAACCATCGTAGCGGAATAAAATATAATAGATAATCACAGATGTTTACACCAAAAACAAATACTATATCTGTTTATACATACATCATCAGAGTACATCATTAGAGTTCAACAACATCAATAACATACATCTGGACAATAACCATAACCTTTCCATACAATCTGAATAAACGGTGGAATATTTAAACAAATACGGAAGTATGTATCGCCATCCAGCTCCACAGCATCATTTCCTATCATCTATAATACGCGGTCTGACCCGAGCATTACAGTTAAATAACACCCGAGTCAGTCTGGAAACCAGCGTGAGAAAACCACACTCAACTTGATTATTAAAGTTTCAAAATCCTTTGAAAATCAAAAAGCATCTCGTAAGACCATGCCACAAATAAACATGTCGGGTTTTTACCTTACGATAGCTAAAACATTTTTATTAAAATCCTTTGATATTATAATAGGGTATATATACAAATACTTAATAAAATAGCTGAAATTGTTACATTATTAAATTCCAGCTACTAGTACAAAGTGGGTAATACAAACAAAGCTCGTAAAAGGCGCGTAGGGAGAATGGATTTCCAACTAATGACTAGGCATTGGGGTGCCACCTGTCACGGTACGTGGCCTATAGCACTGTACCGAGGATCACTCCCGACCCCTTGCGACACAAGACCGGGACAATCCCTTACAGGATAATCCCGATTAAGATCACCCCACGGTTGGGATCAGCAACCGCACCACTAAGCCGAATAAAAAGAGACTTCTAGACAGGAATGACCTCACTCTGAATAGGTGCTACCCACCTAGCCTTATTGCATAACCCCTGATTTTCAGTCATTCCCTGTTGATGAGACTTGAGGCTAAGCGTTACCTTTTTAGAACATATCCCTTAGAATGCCCATCATCCACCTGACGTTGTTCTGAAAGCATTCATCCATACAAGTCCGTCCCGGGTTCGAACGGAACCGATGCACTATTCCTACTGCATCCATTTTGGAAACATCCTCAGGATTAGTAGCGACTAGCCCTTGCACTTCACAGCTCCATCTTCGAATCTAAACTCGTTTTTCCATGAAAACGTACAAACCGGATCGAAGTGGTTTTCCAGAAATAAATCCTGATCCCGGTCTCTTCGAAACGATCAGCGCATTGTCCAATATTGTTAGCCGGTGATTTAACTATCAATTAATATTCACAACATCCATCAGCATAAATAATTTCTCCAAATTATTTATTATTCTCAAAATATCTTCGCAAAATACATTTCCACTTTCAACCCTTTTGAAATCAGTTTAAAATTTCCTTCCTTTTACAGAATAAAGTTCCCCAAATATTTTCAATTTCCACTGAAATCACCAAGCACAAAACTTTAGAGTTTTAAAATAATTTAAAAACACTCTATTGTAAAATATGCTTTAACATTTAAATTTAAAAAATACTTTAATACTTAATTAAAGATAATACTTGAGGAATATTTAAAATAAGGTTATTTCATAAAATATAAACTAGATTTTCTCCTTTGAAATAAACTACTAAGTCACCTTTAAATAATTACTACGATAATAGATTTGAAAAAAATACTTACTTTAGAATTTAAACATTTAGAAATAATAAATTTCCTAAAACATGCTTTTTAAAACAACATTAAAACTTTTGTCTTATATTTAAAACTTTACTTTGAACATACTTGGCTATCCAAGGAAATATACTTCTCTTCACATTCTTTAAAAATAAAACACTATTTATTATAAACAAATGTTCCCGTTCCTTTAATAAATTGCCATGGTGAATTTATTTTTCCAAATATCCACTGATATATTACTTTGCTTTTATAAACCCAGTTTATAAATTTCATAGCCACATTCTCCTTTAAATTTCCAATTTCAAACACATAAATCAATTTCCAAATTGATTTCCAATTTTCTCCATTTATTCCAAAATCCATTCATTCGGATTTTATTCCATAATTATGATTTAAAATACTTTTAACTAAAAATACCAATTTTAGATTTCCCCAAATTACTTCTTTATCCCTTTAAATAAATTTAAACTTTTAATTTTAAAATGGTTCTTTATTCCTTTAAATGATATCACTTGAGTTTACAATTCATTAATTTCTATTTTATTCAAAATTCATTTTCTTTTTCATACTCGAAATTATTTATTAGTTAGTACTTTAATATCACTTCCATTCCTTTCCAATTCATTCTTAATTTATTTGAATTCACTATAGTTATTTTACGTAAAACTCCACTCTTTTATTGTCTTTCCAAAAATCCAATTTATATATTTTGATAACTCAATGTACCGAAATGTTCAAGCAAACTATAGAATTCAATATTCTAATATAATTCATCAGAGTATCAAATAATCATAATAGAGAATATTAAATAATTTAAATAAATGCTGAGGAATCCAGTTGGATCCCTCCAACCAGTTTTCCTACATCCACAAACGTTAGCACAACATACAATACAAATTCCACTTCGAGTTGGAATATCGTGGTATATGGGATTCAAATAAAATATCATCCGCTATTAGGCGGGGCATAGGGTCTCATCCGCTATATCATGCGGGAAATCAAATATTCCAAGATATACTATATACTACTATATATAATATAATGCACCAAATCAAATCAATCACTCAAGTATTTAAATTTAAACATTTAACTTTAAATTAAAATTCGGCTGAGTGAGATTAACTCACCTTTGCATTCGTTTGCAGTCCACTTCAATTTTGTCTTGGTTTCCCGGTTTATAACCTTGTATAAACATTACATATTTTTTATCAACATTCGAGTCAATTTGAACGATTAAATTTCCATTTATAATTTAATTAACTACATATTTTATTACCATTAACATAATTTAATTTACTAATAATTTAATTTAATCTAAACTAATAATTCCCCTTTAAAAATCTTCAGTAACTAAAATAAGTTGATAAAACAAGTTAGTCAACATAAAATGCCCTTTTTAAAATTAAGCAGCAGGTTTACGATGTGTATATATATTTTTTTCTTTTCTAATCTATAAATATTCATTAATTTAAATTAACCAAATTGATATACCTTATTGTATCTACACTTTCTTTTCTGTATTCAAATACTTCTCTGAGAAATCAAGATTAATCGAAAGGAGAAAGAATGAATACCTCTGCTACCCTCATCCCCACTGAAGATAATACCCTCCAGGGCACTGCACTGAGTCACACGAGTACTCGACAGCAACATCGCCCACTGCTTCCAAACCCCTAATTTCGATCGCGCTATCACCTACTCGTCGAACGACCACCCACCGCTGCTCCAACCTTACTCTACCATGCGCGCCCTCAAAGAATTCGCGACCATGAACTCTGGTACCTCATCGCCTTTGCTTCCCAATCAAAGCTCACGGCGATTCAAGCAGCAACTCCAAGCCTTAAATCGGAACCCAACCTCCCACGCATTCGCGAGCTCACGCTGGACAACACGCGCCCAGTTGCGACATCCACCGACAACTCGTCATCGCTGCCTCCTTGATCAAGCTTCTCGATCGATATCACTCGCGAACTGTGCGAACGTCGCTTGCCCCCTTTTTCTTTTCCACGAGCCGATCGATTTCGATTTTAGAAGAGGGAAATAGGTTTCGATTTTCGTTCGCCATTTATTTTCTAAGAGTTTGATTTTTTTTCTTTTTCTGCTTTCGTTCGTAGGAAGATAAAGGGGAAAATTCACGTTCTAGAAAATGAACGAGGCTTAATTGTGTTAGGATTTGTTAAGGGTGAACGAGGGTTAGCGTGCATTTATTTTTTATTTTTTGCTTGCAAGAGAAGGAATGAAGATATGGGTTTTATTTGATTCGATTTGGAAGTCTGGAATAGAAGAAATTTCATGATTTAAAAAGGAAAGGAAAGAGGCAGGCAACGCTATTATTTTTATTTTTATTTTTTCCGTTGAGAAAGAACGAAATCGATTTGAATTTTCGATATAAAATTTCAGCGCGCTTATATGTTGTATGCTCACACAACAACTCCAAACACTAGGGAATTTGAAATCTAGTAATAACACACTATTATGCCTCGGAAGGCTATTTTTAAATATCGACTTAAACTAAAAAATTTAAAACTGAACAAACCACTGCTAAATTCAATTTTAAAGCTTCTATTATCCTCAGCACTATCAATATAAATTTTACAAACCTTCAAATTATTTTTAATAGGCTTAAAACTCCAGATTCAACATTTTACCTAACTTCCAATTATTAAATTCAATACTTCGATTATCAAATAAATAGTGATATTTGAATTCAAGCTAAAAATTAACTTTTAAATATTTAAAATCAATTAAATATTTCGATTTCAAACATCCAAAAACTATGGGTTGTCACACGTAGTTTCCTTGGATTGGCGGGATATTATCGCCGGTTCATTAAGGACTTTTCTCGTATTGCCTTACCGCTTACCACTCTTACGAGGAAAGCTGTTCCTTTTATTTGATCTGATAAGTGTGAGATTTCTTTCATGAAGTTAAAAGATCTACTTACTCATGCTCCTATCTTAGTGGTTCCCGAATCATGATCTTGTTGTTTATACCGATGCCAGTAGTTATGGACTCGGTATTGTTCTCATGCAAAAGGATAGAGTAGCTTCCTATGCTTCTAGACAACTAAAGCCTAATGAGATTCATTATGCTAACCATGATTTGGAGTTGGCCGCTATAGTCTTTGCTCTAAAGATTTGGTGACATTATTTATTGGGCGAGCGTTTTGTTCTCTTTGCTGATCACAAATCTCTGAAATACCTCTTCACTCAGAAGGAACTTAATATGAGGCAACAGCGTTGGCTCTAATTTCTTGCTTCACATGATTTTGATATTCAGTATACCCCTGGTAAGTGTAATCGAGTTGCTGATGCACTTAGTCGCAAGCAGCAGGTTGTTGTTTCCATGATGCTAGAAGAGTGGAATATATTAGAAACTTTATCTTATTATTGTATTAGGGACCGTCCTTCAGTTTCTGATTCTCCCGTGTTTTTATTTAGCATGGAAGCTCATCTAAGTTTGTTGGATCTATTCCCGATGCCCAGAAACAAGATCCAGATCTCGCTTATCTTATTCAGAGTTGTAAATCGGAATCCCGAAGTGATAATCTAAAGGATTTCGATATTGATATTCACGGTTGTGTTCGGAAGAAGAGAAGTTTGATCATGCCTAGTGTTCCTAATCTTAGAAATAACATTCTTGAGGACTGTCATCGTTCTAAG
Organism: Allium cepa; assembly: GCA_030765085.1. Lineage (NCBI taxonomy): Eukaryota > Viridiplantae > Streptophyta > Magnoliopsida > Asparagales > Amaryllidaceae > Allium > Allium cepa. Next base: position 768,916,310 of record CM060937.1, on the reverse strand, counting down.
TATACTATCCATCCCGACAGTAGCAAGATGTATGCCGACATGAAACGCTTATACTTTTGGGAGGGTATGAAGAGTGATGTTGCAAGTTATGTGAGTCGTTGCATGACTTGTAAACTTATTAAAGCGGAACACCAACGTCCTAGTGGTGTTTTGCAGCCTCTTAAGATTCCATTATGGAAATGGGATCAAATTTCTATGGACTTCATTGATGGCCTACCTCGTTCGAGGTCGGGCCATACTAGTATTTGGGTGATTGTTGATTGGTTGACCAAATCAGCCTATTTTATTCCTATCAAGTCCAATCGAACTGCTCCTTTGTTGGCTAAGCTTTTTATTAAAGAAGTCGTTCGACTTCATGGTGTTCCTAGTTCCATTGTTAGTGACAGAGATCCGCTTTTCACTAGTGGTTTCTGGTAGAGCCTTCAGAAAGCTTTGGGGACTAAGCTCAATCTCAGTACAGATTATCATCCACAGTCTGATGATCAGACTGAAAGGGTGAATCAAGTCTTAGAAGATCTCCTTCGCGCTTGCATTCTAGAATTTGGAGGTAATTGTGAAGACCATTTATCTCTTGTTGAATTATGTTATAATAATAGTTTCCAATCCAGTATCTGTATGGCTCCTTTCGAAGCCCCTTACGGAAGGCCGTGTCGATCACCATCTTATTGGTTGGAATCCGGGGAAAAGTTAGTTCTCGGCCCCGATTATATTCATGAATCTTCTGAGAAGATTGATATTATTAGACAGAGAATGAAAGAGGCTCAGAATAGGATGAAATCTTATGTCGATCATCGTAGGAATCCTTTGGAATTTTCTGTAGGCGATCACGTGTTCATTCGTGTTTCTTCGATGAAGGGTTGGTGCGTGTTAGTAGCTCTGGGAAATTGGCTCCTCGATATATTGGACCATTTCCTATTACTGAATGCATTGGCCCTGTTGCTTATCGTGTATCGCTACCTATTCAGTTTTCAGGAATTCATGACGTGTTTCATGTATCCCAGCTTCGTCGATGCCTTCGAGATTCGGATTCTATTATTGATCCTCATGTGTTCCAAGACCTTGAGATCTCATCCGACTTGTCTATGGTGCAAAATCCTATCGTTTGCTAGCTTCGGAGGTTAAACGCCTTCGGAATAAAGAAGTCCCGCTTGTGAAAATTTAATGGTCCGCAAACCCCAAAGATTGCACTTGGGAAACCAAAGAATTCATCGAGCGTTCATATCCCGGTTTTCTATCCTCTTCGGGTGGGGGTGAGCATTCTTAATCCATCTTTTCTATTTTAAATCTTTGTTGTGATGAATTAATTTGTGTTATAAACAACTTCTAGTATGAAAATTACAAGGATGCAATATTTATAAGGGGGAGTTTGTGACAACCCTGTTTTTATTACCATCGAAATAAAATTTTCAAATGGAAATTTTAAATTGAAATTTGAAAAATCAAATTGCAATGCAAATCCATTGCAAAGTCGGTTGATATTTATGAGTGGTGCACGTTGGAAATGAATTGCAAATGGCATTGTGTGTTGAAAATAATTAAGTATGTTGTAACTTCTTTATGCCCTCACGTATATGAAATTAGGTCCAATTCAAAAACAAAAATGTGAACACTTTTTGCAGCCATCATTGTTTATATGCAAGTGGTGTCCTTCTTCTGTAGACGCACATTTTCAATTTAATGCATTTGTACCAAAAAATCCAGCGAGCTCGTTTTCTTTTGACTTGTGCACAAATTTGAGAAAAGAAAAGTAGCTACATCATTCTTTTATTCATTTTTTCTGTAAGCTCGGCAAAGCATTAATGGCGGTTCTAAGAAATTTTCTCCATTTGATCTTGGTTGCTAACTGGTTTTGAAACAAATCTAAGGTGAGTGCAAAACTCACCCTTCTAATTTATTCATCATTTCATTTTTGTGTGCAAAAACATCAGATGTTTGCTACATTGATTTTATGAAATTTGAATTTTTGGAATATTAATTGCAACTTGTGCATACATATGACCGACTATGATTTTGAATATCTGACTACAGATACAAAATTTTACTTATTCTTGATTTTGAGTTTTACTTTGTCCGGGTCTTCAATTTGTATGCCAAATACGCCATCATTTCTACAAAACAAAACAAATATATTCATGTACAAATAAATTCAATTGTATATATGGCCAAAAAATGTGTAGCACGAAAACTAGGTTCCTGGCATTCCTCATTTTCATTCTTATATTTCCTATTTGCAAGTATATGTAATACAAAGGCAAGTATATGTAATCCATGAAACTGTCCAGGTTACATTTTTTCTAGTTCGTTTGTGTGCATGCATAGTGTTGTATTGCCAGGTGTGTATTTTTGTTTCAATCTGGACGTGAAAAATATGTTTTTGGTTCACTTCATTTTAGCGTGCGAGGTCAACTTCATTTTATGCTATATTGCGTGCGAGGTCAACTTCATTTTTATTGTATATTGCACGTGCATTTAGCTCCGTCTAGACTATTTTCAATGCATGAGTGTAAAATTGTTATATACGAAAATATGGTCCAGGTCACCTTATTTTGTATTTTAATTCGTGCATGCATATTGTAGTAATATCCAGGTTATTATACTTTGTCTATAGTGGTTGCTTGCATGTAAATGTGAGGAGAACGAAAGTAAGCCAGATATTTTTTTTATTATTTCATTATTTGCGTGAAGATTGAATTGCAAAGAAAAACCAAGTCCAGACCAAAAAAAATTTGTGTAAGTGCATTTCACGAAAATAAAGTCCAGACCTTTTCCATTTTGCCTATAGTTGTTACATTCAGTGCATGCAAATTGTATATTGCCAAGCATTACGTGTATCACATTCTGTGCTTTAGTTTTGAGATAATGATGTATGAATCGATTCGATTTTCATTACAAGTCAGCATGTTGTAGTGTGCGTGCATGAAGTATGTTGCCCAAGCAGTGCAATATTTGATGAATATACAAGTAGTGTAGTCTAGTAATTTATTTACTTTTAAACCGGTGTTTTGTTTTGAACGTATTTTGTTGTCATTATTTTTATAATGGGCTTTTACCCTGGTGTTTATGTTTGAAGTGTGTTGTTTTGATGATATTTTTGACGAATAAAAATTACTGTTGTTTTGACTTCAGTAACCATCAATTTATAGTGAATTTTCAAGCGGCAATCTTGCAACCAAGAAAACCCACAACTCTGATTTTATATCCATATTTACGGTGTTTTGTGAAGCGCAATTTCCTTGTCGAAATTGCTATAGAAGTTGTTATTTTTAATCACGTGTTTTTAAATCGTTTTAAAATATAATTGTTTCCTAAAAAAATACGGTTTATGCTTTCAAAAGAATGAGGAATCGATTTAAACGTTTCAGCAAAATTAAGGACTATGAACCCTTACTTTTACTGATTCGATTAATTCCGGACTTGTTCATTTGAGAACGTAAAAATTATTTATATAAAATACACAATTTTACACTTTCAAGGAAACGATGATGAGATTTAAACGATTTAGCAAAAGTGCGGAATAGGGAACCAGGCTTTTACTAATTCGGTTGAATCCAGACTCGTTAATTGAAATATTTCCCGTGGAGATGCTGTTTGAAAATTTTGATGATTTTGTTGGGCATTCGAGCCACAATGATGGACCTTCAGATCAATTACCAGTACTAGACCTTCGGGTCATTTGTTGGACCTTCGGGTCATTTGTTGGGCGCCAAATATTATGATGACAGTACTTGGTAGGCTTCGGCCATATGAGATGCATGTGCATCGTAGCTTAGACTCGCCATACGCTAGGATCCATCCACTTTTATGCTGATTTTTCTAGTTATCTTATTTTGATTTCTTGATTTTTGTGTATTGCTGTTTTGAATTCAATTATGAATTTGAAAGTTGAATTTGATGGTGTTTAATGAGATTTCTTCATCTAAACAATGTTGATTATTTATGTTGAATAGTCTCATTCGAGATTACGATTACCTTGCATTGGTGTTGTTTACAATGCATTCATTTCTAAGTTTAAACAAGACTGATCTGTTCATTATTTTCTTTTAAATAATACTCGGGTCAGACCGAGTTATTTCAGGATATTCGCTATCTCTGATTCAGTTGTTGCTTCATCTTTTAGGGTTTCACCTCATCTTTTCTTTAGGCTTCGAGGTGTTACTTATGGTGTATTGACGCTCATCTCATGTATGTTATGATGTATATGTATATGTACATTTGGTTCATGTGAACCATCAAGTGTTGTAACATGTATCCAGACTTACATTCCGCTATATATCCGATATTTCTATTCTGATGTGATTATACTAATCTGTGTTGTAGCTATTATGAGTTGTTTTGAATTTTTCTTAAGCCACCGGGTTTCGTTTTAGATTTGGATTAAATGTATATCGTTGGGAGTAATTTACACAACTCCTATCGATGTAATAAATACTCGTCTAAGTCATAACTTGCGGATGGTCGCTTCTAGAAAGCCTTATTCTTCGCAATAGTAGATGTTATTCCTTATAATAACCTTTGTTACTGTGACTATAGAGGTGAGGCGCCACAGCTTGGTATTAGAGCTGAGATTCAGAACAAATTATAATAAACACGGAAGCAGAATGGAACATGTGTTACAACTATTCGAGGGTTTTATTCGTGCCTTTCTAATCTATTCCTTCGTTGTTCATAAACTTTTATCTACTCCAACATGTTGGAATATGTCTAGGAATGAATCTATATTTCCGTAGTATTCCATTTGTTTAATTGCTTGTCAATCTTGTATTGTTTCAACTAATCCTTATCTTCTCTTGTTCTCTCAGCCTATGGCTGGAAGAGGTAGAGGGAAGCGTTCTACTGCAGGTCCGTCTAGTGGTTCTCATCCGGACGGAGTCTATAAGTCAACTGATCGGTTCATAGAGCTATTTCGAGGTACTCAGCCTTCTGTTGCTGTCCCACACCTCTTACTCACAAGTCTGCCTTCGCTCGCATGTGTAGTGACTATTCCCACCTTGGAGGCAAGCCTTTCAAGGGATCGGAAAGTGTATTGGAGGTTCATACTTGGTTGCAAGCTAATGTGCGTATATTTTCTCAGATGGATCTTTCAGATCATCATCGCATTCTTGTGGCATCGAGCATGTTGCAAGAACGTGCTCTTGATTGGTATAAACTTTTTCTTATGGAAGTTGATGAGTCCTCTCTCTCGTGGAATCAGTTTAAGGAACGTTTTGAACTTAAGTTTGTTCCTGAATCAAAAAAGGCCAATCTTTCTCGTAGTTTCCTTGAGTTAAAACAAGGAAAGTCCTCTGTTTCTAATTATGTTGCATCTTTCGAGGCCTTGTCCAAATACGGAGTCGAGTTCATTAACACTCCACGTAAGAAGAATCTTAGATTTGTAAATGGTTTGATGAAGCATTTGAAGAAAGTCCTTTTGCTTCAGCTTAAGCTTCCTTTTGAGGAACTTTTTGATTCGACACTTTTCCATGAAGCTGTCGAAAAGGAACGTGATATTAGTGATGAGGCTTAGGTTTCTAAGAACCCCAATAAGAAGAGGTTTCCTTTTCATAAGCCTAATCCTTCTTCCAACAAGAAGAAGAAGCAAGCTACCTCTAGTTCTCAGCCTAGTAGTGCACCTTTTAATCATATGGCGTGCTATAATTGTGGTTCTCTGGATCCTCTTCTCCGTAGTTGTCCTAAGCCTCGCATTTGCCGCTATTGCAAGAAAGAAGGTCATTGGGTTTCTGATTGTCCTACTGCTCCTAAGGGTTTCAAATCTGGGATGCTTAATGTTGATAAAGCTTCTGGTGATTCTTCTCAGCCCAAAGGTATTTCTCCTTCTGTTTTGGAAGGTTTTATTTCATTTCATGGTCGTTCTATTAGAGTTCTTTTTGATATGGGTGCATCACATTCATTTGTGTGAGAGAAGCCTATTGATGTTATTCCTTTGGATGTTGTTAGTCTTTGCGACCCTTTGAGGATTGTGAATCCTATTGGTGGATCCGCTACTCTTGGTTTGTTATGTGTTGATATTGAGATTATTCTATGTGGTTTTTCCTTTCATGCGAATCTGCATGTTATAGATCATCTGGGTTTTGATATGATTTTGGGGATGGATTGGCTCGTCCGTTATCAAGTTCAAATCCTATGTCCCGGAAGAACTTTATATCTCAAGCATCCCGATGCTATCAAGCAGTTATCTATTGTATTTTGAGACATGGACCATGCTTCGAATGCTCTCTTTTCTTCCTTCGAATCGGAGGATGTCATAGCTAATATTACGGTTGTTTGTGATTTTCTGATGTCTTTGAGCCTATTTCATGTTTGCCGCCGAAGAAGGCAATCGAGTTCCGTATTGATCTTATCTCTGGTGCTCATCCTATCAGTCATCCTCCTGCGAGGATGTCTGCAAAGGAAAATGAGGAACTCAAGGAACAATTATCTAAATTGGAAGCCAAGAAATTTATTCGTTTTAGCTCATCTCCTTGGGGCGCCGCCGTTGTCTTTGTTAAGAAGCCAGATGGTACTTTTAGGCTTTGCATTGATTATCACAAGCTTAACGAGCTCACTATCAAAAAAAGGTATCCATTACCTAGGATCGTGACATGTTCGATCAATTAAGTGGCGCTAAGCTTTTCTCCCAACTCGATCTTGCTAACGGTTTTCATCAGGTATGAGTTGTGGAAGATAGCATCCCTTTTACCGCATTCCGCACTCGTTATGGTTCTTACGAATGGCTTGTTATGCCGTTCGGTTTGACGAACGCTCCAGCGTATTTTGTTGATCTTATGAATCAGATATTCCGAAAATATCTCGATAAGTTCATCTTGGTTTTCATAGATGATATTCTTATTTATTTCAAATCTGAAGCCGATCATATTCAGCATTTGGAGATTGTTTTGAGAACTCTTCGTAGCATTAGCTTTATGCCAAATTCTCCAAGTGTCACTTTTGGGAGAATAAGGTGGAGTTTCTCGGTCATATTGCTTCTTCCGATGATATCTCTGTTGATCCTTCCAAGATCGAATCTATTCAGAATTGGAAGAGGCCCGAGACCGTTTCTGAGATCATTAATTTCCTTGGATTGGCGAGATATTATCGCAGGTTCATTAAGGACTTTTCTCGTATTGCCTTACCGCTTAACACTCTTACAAGGAAAGCTGTTCCTTTTATTTGGTCCGATAAGTTTGAGATTTCTTTCACGTAGTTAAAAGATCTCCTTAATCACGCTCCTATCTTAGTGGTTCCCGAAGGGAATCATGATCTTGTTGTTTATACCGATGCCAGTGGTTATGGACTCGGTGCTATTCTCATGCAAAAGGATAGAGTAGTTGCCTATGCTTCTAGACAACTAAAGTCTAACGAGATTCGTTATGCTACCCATGATTTGTAGTTGGTCGCTATAGTCTTTGCTCTAAAGATTTAATGACATTATTTATTGGGCGAGCGTTTTGTTCTCTTCACTGATCACAAATCTCTGAAATACCTCTTCACTCAGAAGGAACCTAATATGAGGCAACAATGTTGGCTCGAATTTCTTGCTTCATATGATTTCGATATTCGGTATACCCCTGATAAGGGTAATCGAGTTGCTGATGCGCTTAGTCACAAGCAGGAGGTTGTTGTTTCCATGATGTTAGCAGAGTGGAATATATTAGAAGCTTTATCTCATTGTGATATCAGAGACCGTCCTTCGGTTTCTGATTCTCCCTTTCTTTTATTTAGCATGGAAGCTCGTCCTAGCTTGTTGGATCGTATTGCCGATGCCCAAAAACAAGATCCAGGTCTCGCTTATCTTATTCAGAGTTGTAAATCGAAATCCCGAAGTGATAATCTAAAGGATTTCGATATTGAAATTCATGGTTGTATTCGGAAGAAGAGAAGGTTGATCGTGCCTAGTGTTTCTAATCTTAGAAATGACATTCTTGAGGACTGTCATCGTTCTAAATATACTATTCATCCCGGCAGTAGCAAGATGTATGCCGACATGAAACGATTATACTTTTGGGAGGGTATGAAGCGTGATGTTGCAAGTTATATGGGTCGTGGATGACTTGTCAAATTATTAAAGTGGAACATCAACTTCCTAGTGGTCTTTTGAAGCCTCTTGAGATTCCATAATGGAAATGGGATCAAATTTCTATGGACTTCATTGATGGTCTACCTCATTCGAGGTCGGGCCATACTAGTGTTTGGTTGATTGTTGATCGATTGACCAAATCAGCCCATTTTATTCCTATCAAGTCCAATCGGACTGCTCCTTTGTTGGCTAAGTCTTCATTAAAGAAGTCGTTCTACTTCATGGTGTTCCTAATTCCATTGTTAGTGACAGAGATCCGCTTTTCACTAGTGGTTTCTGGTAGAGCCTTAAGAAAGCTTTGGGGACTAAGTTCAATCTCAGTATAGCTTATCATCCACAGTCTGATGGCCAGACTGAAAGGGTGAATCAAGTCTTAGAAGATCTCCTTCGCGCTTGCATTTATGATTTTGGAGGTAGTTGGGAAGACCATTTATCTCTTGTTGAATTTTCTTATAACAAAGTTTCGAATCCAGTATCGGTATGACTCTTTTCGAAGCCCTTTACGGAAGGCCGTGTTGATCACTATCTTATTGGTTGGAATCCGGGGAAAAGTTAGTTCCCGGGCCCGATTATATTCATGAATCTTCTGAGAAGATTGATATTATTAGACAAAGAATGAAAGAGGCTCAGAATAGACAGAAATCTTATGCCGATCATTGTAGGAAGCCTTTGGAATTTTCTGTAGGCGATTACATGTTCATTCGTGTTTCTCCGATGAAGTGGGTGGTGCGTTTTAGTAGCTCCGGGAAATTGGATCCTCGATATATTGGACCATTTCCTATTACAGAATTCATTGGCCCTTTGCTTATCGTGTATCGCTACTTGTTCAGTTTTCGAGAATTCATGACGTGTTTCATGTATGCCAGCTTCGTCGATACCTTCGAGATTCGGATTCTATTATTGATCCTCACGTGTTGCAAGATCTCGAGATCTCACCCGACTTGTCTATGGTGCAAAATCTTATTCATGTGCTAGCTCCGGGGGTTAAACGCCTTCGGAATAAAGAAGTCCCGCTTGTGAAAATTTAATGGTCCGCAAACCCCAAAGATTTCACTTGGGAAACCAAAGAATTCACCGAGTGTTCTTATCTCGGTTTTCTCTCCTCTTCGTGTAGGGGTGAGCATTCGTAATCCATCTTTTGTATTTTAAATCTTTGTTGTGATGAATTAATTTGTGTTATAAACAACTTCTAGTATGAAAATTGCGGGAAGGCAATTTTTACAAGGGGGAGTTTGTAACAACCCTGTTTTTATTACCGTCGAAATAAAAATTTAAAATGAAAATTTAAAATTGAAATTTGAAAAAAAATTGCAATGCAAATCCATTGCAAAGTCCGTTGATATTTATAAGTGGTGCACGTTGGAAATGAATTGCAAAAGTCATTGTGTGTTGAAAATAATTATGTATGTTGTAACTTCTTTATGCCTTCACGTGTGTGAAAATAGGTCCAATTCCAAAACAAAAATATGAACACTTTTTGCAGACATCATTGTTTATATGCAAGTGGTGTCTTCTTCTATAGATTCATGTTTTCAACTTAATGCATTTGTACCAAAAACTCTAGCCAGCTCATTTTCTTTTGACTTGTACACAAATTTGGGAAAAGAAAAGTAGCTGCATCATTCTTTTGTTTATTTTTCCTGTAAGCTCGGCAAAGCATTAATGGCGGTTCCAAAAATTTTGCTCCATTTGATCTTGGTCGCTAACTAGTTTTGAAACAAATCTAAGGTGAGTGCAAAAATCACACTTCTAATTTGTTCCTCACTTCATTTTTGTGTGCAAAAACATCATATGTTTGCTACATTGATTTTATGAAATTTGGATTTTTGGAATATTAATCTCAACTTGTGCATACATATGACTGGCTATGATTTTGAACACCTGACTACAGATACAAAAGTTTACTTATTCTTGATTTTGAGTTTTACATTGTCCGGGTCTTCAATTTGTATGCTAATACGCCATCATTTCTACAAAACAAAGCAAATATATTCATGTACAAATAAATTCACTTGTATATATGGCCAAAAAATATGTAGCACGAAAACAAGGTTCCTGGCATTCCTCATTTTCATTCTTATATCTCCTGTGTGCATGCATAGTGTTGTATTACCAGATGTGTATTTTTGTTTCAATCTGGGCATGAAAATATGTTCTGGTCTTATGTTTTTGGTTTACTTCATTTTAGCGTGCGAGGTCAACTTCATTTTATGCTACATTGCGTGCGAGGTCAACTTCATTTTTATGCTATATTTCATGTTCATTTAGCTCTGTCCCGACTATTTTCAATGCATGCGCGTAAACTTGTTATATACGAAAATATGGTCTAGGTCACCTTATTTTGTATTTTAATTCATGCATGCATATTGTAGTAATATTCAGGTTATCTACTTTGTCTATAGTGGTTGGTTTCATGTTAATATGAGGAGCACGAAAGTAAGTCAGATAATTTTTTATTATTATTTCATTATTTGCGTGAAGATTGAATTGCAATGAAAAACCAATTCCAGACCAAAATAATTTTTTATGTAAGTGCATTTCACGAAAATAGTCCTGATATTTTTCATTTTGCCCATAATTGTTACATTCGGTGCATGCATATTGTATATTGCCAGGCATCGTGTGTATCACATTCCGTGCTTTAGTTTTGAGATAATGATGTATGAACTGATTCGATTTTCATTACGAGTCAGCATGTTGTAGTGTGCGTGCATGAAGTATATTGCCCAGGCAGTGCAATATTTGATGAATATATAAGTAGTGCAGTCTAGTGATTTATTTACTTTTGAACCGGTGTTTTGTTTTGAATGTATTTTGTTGGCATTATTTTTATAATGGGTTTTTACCCCGGTGTTTATATTTGAAGTGTGTTGTTTTAATGAGAATTTTCAAGCGGCAATCTTGCAACCAAGAAAACCCACAACGCTGATTTTATATCCGTTTTTACGGTGTTTTGTGAAGAATAATTTCCTTGTCAAAATTGCTATAGAAGTTGTTGTTTTTAATCACGTGTTTTTAAATCGTTTTAAAATATAACGTTTCGAAAAATATTACAGTTTACGCTTTCAAAAGAATGTGGAATTGATTTAAACACTTCAGCAAAATTAGGGACTATGAACCCTTACTTTTAATGATTCGATTAATTCCGGACTTGTCCACTTGAGAACGTAAAAATTATTTATACAAAATACACAATTTTGCACTTTCAAGGAAATGATGATGAGATTTAAATGATTTAGCACAAGTGCGGAATATGGAACCAGGCTTTTACTAATTCGGTCAAATCTGGACTCGTTAATTGAAATATTTGCCGTGGAGTTGTTGTTTGAAAATTTTGATGATTTTGTTGGGATTTCGAGCCACTATGATGAACCTTCAGGTCAATTACCAGTACTAGACCTTCGGGTCATTTGTTGTACCTTCGTGTCATTTGTTAGGTGCCAAATATTATGATGACAGTACTTGGTAGGCTTCGGCCATATGAGATGCACGTGCGGTGTAGCTTAGACTCGCTATATGCTAGGATCCATCCACTTTTATGCTGATTTTTCAACTCATCTTATTTTGATTTCTAAATTTTTGTGTATTGCTGTTTTGAATTCAATTATTAATTTAGAAGTTGAATTTGATGGTGTTTAATGAGATTTCTTCATTTAAACAATGTTGATTATTTATGTTAAATAGTCTCATTCGAGATTACGATTACCTTCCATTGGTGTTGTTTATAATGCATTCATTTCTAAGTTCAAATTAGACTGATCCATTTGTTATTTTCTTTTAAATAATACTCGGGTCAGACCGAGTTATTTCGGGATAATCGCTATCTTTGATTCAGTTGCTGCTTCAGCTTTTGGGGTTTCACCTCATCTTTTGTTTAGGCTTGGAGGTGTTACTTTTAGGGTATTGACTCTCATCTCGTGTATGTTATGATGTATATGTATATGTACATTCTGCTTCATGTGAACCATCGAGTCTTGTAGCATGTATCCAGACTTACCTTCCGCTATATATCTGATATTTCTGTTTTGATGTGATTATACTTATCTGTGTTGTTGCTATTATGAGTTGTTCTGAATTTTTCTTAAGCCACCATGGTTTCGTTTTAGATTTGGATTGAATGCATATCGTTGGGAGTAATTTACACAACTCCTATCGATGTAATAAATACTCGTCTAAGGCATAACTTACGGATGGTCGCTTCTAACAAGCCTTATTCTTCGCAATAGCAGACGTTCTTCCTTATAACAACCTTTGTTATTGTGAGTATAGAGGTGGGGCCCCATAGCTTGGTATCAGAGATGAGATTCAGAACAAATTATAATAAACACGGAAGTAGAATGGAACATGTGTTACAACTATTCGAGTGTTTTATTCGTGCCTTTCTAATCTATTCCTTCGTTGTTCTTAAACTTTTATCCACTCTAACATGTTGGAATATGTCAAGGAATGAATCTCATATTTCCATAGTATTCCATTTGTTAAATTCCTTATAAATCTTGTATTGTTTCAACTAATCATTATCTTCTCTCGTTCTCTCAGCCTATGGCTGGAAGAGGTAGAGGAAAGTGTTCTACTGCAGGTTCTCCTAGTGGTTCTCATCCGGACGGAGTCTATATGTCAGCTGATTAGTTGATGGAGCTATTTCGAGGTACTCAACCTTCTGTTGCTACTCCCGCACCTCCTACTCACAAGTCTGCCTTCGCCCGCATGTGTAGTGACTATTCCTACCTTGGAGGCAAGCCTTTCAAGGGATCGGATAGTGTATTGGAGGTTCATACTTGGTTGCGAGCTAATGAGCGCATATTTTCTCGGATGGATCTTTCAGATCATCATTGCATTCTCGTGGCATCTAGCATGTTGCAAGAATGTGCGCTTAATTGGTATGAGCTTTTGATTGTGGAAGTTGATGAGTACTCTCTCTTGTGGAATCAGTTAAGGAACGTTTCGAACTTAAGTTCATTCTTGAATCAGAAAAGGCCAATCTTGCTCGTAGTTTCCTTGAGTTAAAACAAGGAAAGTCCTCTGTTTCTGATTATGTTGCATCTTTCGAGGCCTTGTCCAAAAACGGAGTTGAGTTCATTAACACTCCATGTAAGAAGAATCTTAGATTTGTAGATGGTTTGAAGAAGTATTTAATGTAAGTCCTTTTGCTTCAGCTTAAGCTTCCTTTTGAGGAACTTGTTGATTCAGCACTTTGCCTTGAAGCTATCGAAAAGGAACGTGATGGTAGTGATGAGGTTGAGGTTTCTAAGAACCCCAATAAGAAGTAGTTTCCATTTCTTAAGCCTAATCCTTCTTCCAACAAGCAGAATAAGCAAGTTACCTCTAGTTCTTAGCTTAGTAGTGCACTTCTAATCAGAGGGCATGCTATAATTGGAAGATAGTACCTTACCTTGCCATAGTATGGAATCCATCTCTAATATGTGCCTATGTGGTTTTAATTTTAGAGCCTAGTATGCTGGAATTTGATATGGTAAATTTTTTAGCTCTTTTGGATATGTATTTGTACTCTAGACATTTAATATAATATCATTAGATTGTATATATAAATGTTTTGGTTATCATTAGGTAAAAACCCGTCCATGTTTATATGCAGCGCAGTCTTACGAAATACCATCGATTTCGAAAGATTTTTTAAAATAAAAATTAAGTTTTTTAAAATAAAAGCAAAAATACGGAGTTGAGTTCATTAACACTCCACGTAAGAAGAATCTTAGATTTGTAGATGGTTTGAAGAAGTATTTAAAGAAAGTCCTTTTGCTTCAGCTTAAGCTTCCTTTTGAGGAACTTGTTGATTCAGCACTTTGCCTTGAAGCTATCGAAAAGGAACGTGATAGTAGTGATGAGGTTGAGGTTTCTAAGAACCCCAATAAGAAGTAGTTTCATTTCTTAAGCCTAATCCTTCTTCCAACAAGAAGAAGAAGAAGCAAGCTACCTCTAGTTCTTAGCTTAGTAGTGCACCTTCTAATCAGAGGGCATGCTATAATTGTGGTTCTCTGGATCATCTTCTCCGTAATTGTCCTAAGCCTCGTATTTGCCGCTATTGCAAGAAAGAAGGTCATTGGGTTTTTGATTGTCCTACTGCTCCTAAGGGTTTCAAATCTGGGAAGCTTAATGTTGCTAAAGCTTCTGGTGATTCTTGTCAGCCCAAAGGTATTCCTCCTTCTGATTTGGAAGGTTTTATTTTATTTCATGGCCGTTCTATTAGAGTTCTTTTCGATACGGGTGCATCACATTCATCCATGTCAAAGAAGCTTGTTGATGTTATTCCTTTGGACGTTGTTAGTCTTTGCGACCCTTTGAGGATTGTGAATCCTATTGGTGGATCCACTACTCTTGGTTTGTTATGTGTTGATATTAAGATTATTCTATGTTGTTTTTCCTTTCATGCGAATCTGCATGTTATGGATCATCTGGGTTTTGATATGATTTTGGAGATGGATTGGCTCATCCGTTATGAAGTTCAAATCCTATGTCTCGAAAGAACTTTATATCTCAAGCATCCCGATGCTATCGAGCAGTTATCTATTGTATTTCAAGACATGGACCATGCTTCGAATGCTCTCATTTCTTCCTTCGAATCGGAGGATGTCATAGCTAATATTCCGGTTGTTTGTGATTTTTTTTGATGTCTTTGAGCCTATTTCATGTTCGCCACCGAAGAGGGCAACTGAGTTCCATATATATCGTATCTCTGGTGCTCATCATGTCAGTCGTCCTCCCACGAGGATGTGCTAAGGAAAATGAGGAACTCAAGCAACAATTATTTGAATTTGAAGCCAAGCAATTTATTCGTTCTAGCACATCTCCTTAGGGTGCCGCCGTTGTCTTTGTTAAGAAGCCAGATGGTACTCTTAGGCTTAGCATTGATTATCGCAAGCTTAACGAGCTCACTATCAAAAGTAGGTATCCATTACCTAGGATCGATGACATGTTTGATTAATTAAGTGGCGCTAAGCTTTTCTCCCAACTCGATCTTGCTACCGATTTTCATCAGTTACGAGTTGCGGAAGATAGCATCCCTCTTACCACATTCCGCATTCGTTATGGTTCTTACGAATGGTTTGTTATGCCGTACGGTTTGACGAACGCTCCAGCGTATTTTGTTGATCTTATGAATCGAATATTCCGGGAATATATCAATAAGTTCGTCTTGATTTTCAAAGATGATATTCTTATTTATTCCAAATCTGAAGCCGATCATATTCAGCATTTGGAGATTGTTTTGAGAACTCTTTGTCAGCATCACCATTATGCCAAATTCTCCAAGTGTCACTTCTGGGAGAATAAGGTGAAGTTTCTCGGTCATATTGTTTCTTCCGATGGTATCTCTATCGATTCTTCCAAGATTGAATCTATTCATAATTGGAAGTGGCCCGAGACCGTTTCTGAGATCCGTAGTTTACTTGGATTGGAGGGATATTACCGTCGGTTCATTAAGGACTTTTCTCGTATTGCCTTACCACTTACCACTCTTACGAGGAAAGCTGTTCCTTTTATTTGTTCTGATAAGTGTGAAATTTCTTTCAAGAAGTTAAAAGATCACCTTACTCATGCTCCTATCTTAGTGGTTCCCGAAGGGAATCATGATCTTATTGTTTATACCGATGCATGTGCTTATGGACTCGGTGTTGTTCTCATGTAAAAGGATAGAGTAGTTGCATATGCTTCTAGACGACTAAAGCCTAACAAGATTCGTTATGCTACCGATGATTTGTAGTTGGCCGCTACAGTCTTTGCTCTAAAGATTTGGCGACATTATTTATTGGACGAGCGTTTTGTTCTCTTCACTGATCACAAATCTCAGAAATACCTCTTCACTCAGAAGGAACTTAATATGAGGCAACAGCATTGGCTCGAATTTCTTGCTTCATATGATTTCGATATTCAGTATACCCCTGGTACGGGTAATTGAGTTGCTGATGCGCTTAGTCGCAAGCAGCAGGTTGTTGTTTCCATGATGCGAGCAGAGTGGAATATATTAGAAGCTTTATCTCATTGTGATGTTAGTGACCGTCTTTGACGACTCGGAAATTTTAACAAGTTAAATTGGAATAATTAATCGATTTTTAAATATTTAAAAGTTAATTTTAACTTGAATTCCTGATATCAATATTTACTTGATAATAAAATCATTGAATTATATATTTTGAATATTGAATTTAATAATTGAAAATTGGGTAAATTGTTGAATCTGAAATTTCTAAGCCTGTTTAAAAAAAAATTGAAGGCTTATAAAATTTATAATGATAATACTGGAGATAATAGAATGATTGGAATGCAATTTAAAGGTGGTTTGTTCAATTTTGAAAATATATAGTTTAAACCGATATTTAAAAATAGCCTTCCCAGGCACAGTCTCGGAATTCGACGAAACCAGTTCCATTGGATCCGTAATAGTTAATTATTATCGGACTTCAATTTTCGTAGCAATCGGAGTTTTCGTTTGACCCTGGCAGCTCAAAACGCCTAGAACTATTTTAATCGATTTAATTTAAAATTGATCGTTTACTTCGGTAACTCGCGCATACGATCAAATTAGGCCTCCGAATCATGTTCCATTGGGTTCAGATTGCGGGTAAGACCTTATAACACCTGTCAGCATGTCTGATATGGAGTCCAAAATTTCGCATTATGCTTAACGAGACATTTGTAAATTTTATAATATAATAAAATTAAAAGTACAATTGTCAGAGATATTTTTCTAATGCGTACCCAAGAAGCTTTCCAACCCTATATTTTATTCCGTCCTCATTTCTTTCAACAGGGAGATAACCGAGCCTCCCTCTTTTCTTAATTCCTAAACCGTTTCATTTATAAAAAAAAATTAATGGCCGAAGCCCTCGAAGGTAGATGCGACGTGAGCTCGAGCACGATCGCATGAGGAAGGTCTCAATCGAATCGAAGGGGGGGTCGAAGCAGTTAGTGTTGTCGTCTTCAGTTAGGTCATGACTCGCGCTCGAAGGTGAGCTCGCGACCGAGTGTGGAGGCGACGCGGCCTGCGTGCACGCTGCGATGAGGAGGATTCGCAAGCTCGTCGATTGGCCGAGCACAAGCGAAGTGGAGATTGGAGGTAGGGCGGATTTGTGAGTCGCGACTGTAGATTTTGTGAGCTTTGGGTTTTGCGTGATGAACTCGGCAGCGTTGTTGGTAGTTCGGTTGCAGTGGCGGTGCGATCTCGAGGGTGGAGCCACTGCTAGGGTTTTTGTATATCTTGGGTTTTTGGATGAAGCAGTAAGGTATATCTGCTTTATATTAATTTATGTTAGTTTCAATATACATATTTTTATATTTATCAACTCTCATATTTTATTTAAATAGTAAGAATATAATAGATGTAAGATTTTTAAAATAGGGAACTTTAAAATGCTGGTAGAGTTTGAAGAAAACTAGTTAATTCAAATTTATTTAATGTTAAAAATAAATTTGTCGAATTAGATCAAGTTATTAATAAAATCATATAATTATTTATGCAAGGTCCAAATTGAGTAGAGATGGTCGAGATTGGATTTGGATTGCAAAAGAAAAGGTGAGTAAATCTCACACTGTTGAATTTTTATCTAAATTTAAATGGTTGAATTTAAATAAATGAATTGAATGATCGAATTGATTTGATGTGCACAGATGATGATGTGACTTTGGTTTTGGTTGGTTCTCGAGTTAGTTGTTGCTTGACTCAAAGTATTTGGGTTTAAATTGTTAAACTTAAATCATAAACAAGATAATGGTTTCGTTTTAAAGTTATAAGGGTTTGATGATTGTGATCCATTTAAAATAGTAGGGTAATTAAAATGGATAATTAATTAATTCAATTAATAAATGGTTTGGGTTAATAAATATAATAATTAAGGGTTTGAAGTAATTAATTAAGATAATTAATTTAGAAATAATTTATTTATTAAATAAAACAAATACAAGGTTAGATAATGTCAGGATGAGATAAATCAAGAGTGATTAATATTGGTGGTTAATGAATTGATTAATTATTTAATGTAATTAAATTAGATAGGACAAATTGAAATGCAGATGAGAATTTATTAATTGATATAATCAATGATCAATGATGTATGAGAAATTAATTAATAAGGGATTAAAGATTAATGTAATTAAATAATTAATCAATTCATGAAGTAAATAAGATTACTTAACGATCTTGGTTGAGATTAATTAATATTCTGAAGTTAATTTAAGATACTTGCTTGAATGTAATTGAAATAATTAATCCAGGGTGATTAATTAAGATGAATAGTGAAGGGTTGACTAATTAATTGATTCGGAAATTAATTAGTATTAAATGAAGAAATCTAAATGAATGTGGTTTGAATTCAATTAGAATCAATTGAATTAATTTGTATGTGATTAAGCACTGCTTATGGACGACTGAATGATATTGGATGCTTTGGATGAGTTGATATCTCTGATACGAAATGTTGTGTTTTTCATTTGGATACTTTGGAAAAGAGTGGTATGTGACTCGAAGAGGTCGGGGTTGGGTATTAGGAATACCCAAAACCACTTCGATGTTTTTTTTATAAGTTGATTTGTGAAATCAATAAACTGGAATGAAATGATTTAAGCAAATTGGATTATTTTAACTAAGTTTGGTACTTAGAAAAGTGCTTGGGAAATAAGTGATGTCTATAGCAACTTGTGTAGTTGTAAATTGATATAAGTTACCCGGGTTTATACAAGTTGTAGACTTTTATGTTTCATGTTAGTTGGGTTTACTCACGCTGGTTTCCAGCCTGACCCGGGTGTTACTTTGGTGTAATGCTTGGGTCAGACCGAGTATTATAGATTTTCAGGTAGGTACGTTCTGGAGCTCAGGGGGCAAGCAGGATGGCAATATCGCTTAGAATATTACGCTGTAATTATTTTATTGTAATTCTGTGATAAATTGATTGTATATGACCGGCATTTGAATATATGTGAAACTCTGATGTATTGAAATGAAATCAAAAGATATAGTATTCTTTTGTAAGCTATTATTATTTATTATTATATTTTATCCGCTGCGATTGTGAGATGTTTGTGTTTCTATTCTTCTTCTTCTTCTATCTCTTTCTTCTTTTCATAACTATCTGGAATTTTCGGGTTCGAAAATTTCGGGTCGTTACACCGTCCATCAGTTTCTGATTCTCCCGTGCTTTAATTTAGCATGGAAGGTCGTCCTAGTTTGTTGGATCGTATTGTCGATGCCAGAAACAAGATCCAGATCTCGCTTATCTTATTCTGAGTTGTAAATCGAAATCCCGAAGTGATTATCTAAAGGATTTCGATATTGATATTCATGGTTGTATTCGAAAAAAGGAAGGTTGATCGTTCCTAGTGTTCCTAATCTTAGAAATGACATTCTTGCGGACTGTCATCGTTCTAAGTATACTATCAATCCCGGTAGTAGAAAGATGTATGCCGACATGAAACGCTTATACTTTTGGGAGGGTATGAAGCGTGATGTTGCAAGTTGTGTGAGTCGTTGCATGACTTGTCAACTTATTAAAGCGAAACACCAACGTCCTAGTGGTCTTTTGCAGCCTCTTGAGATTCCATTATGGAAATGGGATCAAATTTCTATGGACTTCATTGATGGTCTACCTCGTTCGAGGTTGGGCCAAATTAGTGTTTGGGTGATTGTTGATCGATTGACCAAATCAGCCCACGTTATTCCTATCAGTCCAATCGAACTGCTCCTTTGTTGGCTAAGCTTTTTATTAAAGAAGTCGTTCGACTTCATGGTGTTCCTAGTTCCATTGTTAGTGACAGAGATCCGCTTTTCACTAGTGGCTTCTGGTATGTTAACGCCTCTGCTCAAGCGAATCAAACCAGGCTCACGACTCACAGTGATTACTGACTCAACAGCCTTAGCTTGTTGCCGACCTAAAATAAATGACGACTCAACTGATTGCCGACTCAACGAATTGAGGAGTTGCACGAGTTAAAGAATTGTGCGACTTATGACTTAAGGAGGTGAACGGTTTACGGCTTAATGATTGAACGACTTAATGAGTTGACAGACTGAGCGACTCACAACTCAGAGAAATCTGCGACTTAAGGCCTCCGTGACTTAAGATATGTCACGACTCAGGGGAGGTACACGACTTAAGGGGCTACAATTGAATTAAATAAAATTGAGTTGGAATCAATTTTAATTGGTTATAAAACTTAAGTAATTATTTATTCACATGGATATTATCAAATCGCGTAGAAATAATTGTCGTTTAACGTAAACGAGATTTAATTAAATTCTGTGAATTAGTGGAAGCAAATATAATTGACTTTTGAATCAATTGATATGAATATGAGTTTGTTTTGCTTAAAAATGAAATGAATGTAAGCAATTGCGTTGTGAACCATTGAAATTGAATGAAATGGCACATGAATTTGGTTGGAAGCAATTGGATTTGCTTTAAATTATATAAATCGCTTATGGTAAGCGTTTATTGCTTGTTGCTTTTGAATTGCTTGTGTTTAGCCGTTAAAAGTGAGTGAAATGCTAATAGAATTTCTATATGTGACACTTACATATTTAAATTGAGTAAGTACAGGTACAGGGAAGCCGTTTGACTAGATTTGGGGTATGCTAATTGCTAAAATAAATAAGCCGCATAATTAAAATGTTAAATAAGGTACACCTACACAATAAAAATAGGAAACATGAACTGTTTTTGCTTTTTCCGACCATGTGAGTCGATGTATACATATTTATATCTCTTGTCAAATAGCAAAAGCACTCCGTACAAAGGGGACTCTACCAAAAAATTTCGAAAATTTTGAGAGTTAGAAATTTTTTTGAAATTTTTCGAGAAACATTTTGTTAACGACAAAACGATTTCAAATTTGAAAACTAATATAAATTAGTAAATGAAACTAAGATGAATCAGATATACTTGAAAGATAAAATTCCACATTCAAAATTTAAGGTAAATTGAATTCAGATGAAAACGGGAAAAAACAAATTTGAATAGGAAAGGATATGAAAACTCCTGTAAGGAAATGTATAAAATAATTTGAAGGGCTATGATTGGATATTATTGCTAAGTAGGTTATGCAGGTATTAAAGGGAAAGAAAATTGGATGTGATTCCAAAAGATAAATTTGAATTTCCCGACAAAAGGTACGTATTTAAATTTCTAGATGAAATTGGATTGGATTTTTGATGTAGCCACTTTGCTTTTGTTTTCTATTTGGTATTTGGGAGCCCGTAGAAGCCTTTTGTAGTTGTACCGAGCTAGCCGCGCAAAGGAGACACTGGCAAAAAATTTCGGGAATTTAGGGAGTTAGAAAAATTTTGAGAAATTTTGATAATTCAAAATTTGATCTTAAACTTAAACTTGAATGGGTGAAGTAAATTAATGTCATTTGAAACTATGGAAGGTTTGGGAAGTTGGTTACGGTGATAGTGGGTCTTTAATAGAAGGTAGTTGGTAGAATGTTGAATTGTGAGTTTTAGGAGTAGGTAAACGGGTATCGGATCATTCTTCCTATCTAGTAAATTCGGGGACGAAATTCTTTTAAGGGGGGAAGAATGTGACGACTCGGAAATTTTAACAAGTTAAATTGGAGTAATTAATCGATTTTTAAATATTTAAAAGTTAATTTTAACTTGAATTCCTGATATCAATATTTACTTGATAATAAAATCATTGAATTATATAGTTTAAATATTGAATTTAATAATTGAAAATTGGGTAAATTGTTGAATCTGAAATTTCTAAGCCTGTTTATAAAAAATTTGAAGGCTTATAAAATTTATAATGATAATATTGGAGATAATAGAATGATTGGAATTCAATTTAAAGGTGGTTTGTTCAATTTTGAAAATATATCGTTTAACCGATATTTAAAAATAGCCTTACGAGGCATAGTCTCAGAATTCGACGAAACCAGTTCCATTGGATCCATAATAGTTAATTATTATCGAACTTCAATTTTTGTAGCAATCGGAGTTGTCGTTTGACCCTGGCAGCTCAAAACGCATAGGACTATTTTAATCGATTTAATTTAAAATTGATCGTTTACTTTTGTAACTCGCGCATACGATCAAATTAGGCCTCCGAATCATGTTCCATTGGGTTCGGATTGCGGGTAAGACCATATAAACACCTGTCAGCATGTCTGATACGGAGTCCGAAATTTCGCGTTATGCTTAACGAGACATTTGTAAATTTTATAATATAATAAAATTAAAAGTACAACTGTCAGAGATATTTTTCTAATCCTTACCCAAGAAGCTTTCTAACCCTATATTTTATTCCTTCCTCTTTTCTTTCAACAGGGAGATAACCAAGCCTCCCTCTTTTCTTAATTCCTAAACAGTTTCGTTTATATAAAAAAAAAATTAATGGCCAAAGCCCTCGAAGGTAGATGCGACGTGAGCTCGAGCACGATCGCATGAGGAAGGTCTCAATCGAATCGAAGGGGGGCTCGAAGCAGTTAGCGTTGTCGTCTTCAGTTAGGGCATGACTCGCGCTCGAAGATGAGCTTGCGACCGAGTGTGGAGGCGACGCGGCCTGCGTGCGCGCTGCGATGAGGAGGATTCGCAAGCTCGTCGATTGGCCAAGCACGAGCGAAGTGGAGATTGGAGGTAGGGCGGATTTGTGAGTCGCGACTGTAGATTTTGTGAGCTTTGGGTTTTGCGTGATGAACTCGGCAGCGTTGTTGGTAGTTCGGCTGCAGTGGCGGTGCGATCTCGAGGGTGGAGCTACTGCTAGGGTTTTTGTATATCTTGGGTTTTTGGATGAAGCAGTAAGGTATATCTGCTTTATTTTAATTTATGTTAGTTTCAATATACATATTTTTATATTTATCAACTCTCATATTTTATTTAAATAGTAAGAATATAATAGATGTAAGATTTTTAAAATAGGGAACTTTAAAATGCTGGTAGAATTTGAAGAAAACTAGTTAATTCAAATTTATTTAATGTTAAAAATAAATTTGTCGAATTAGATCAAGTTATTAATAAAATCATATAATTATTTATGCAAGGTCCAAATTGAGTAGAGATGGTCGAGATTGGATTTGGATTGCAAAAGCAAAGGTGAGTAAATCTCACACTGTTGAATTTTTATCTAAATTTAAATGGTTGAATTTAAATAAATGAATTGAATGATCGAATTGATTTGATGTGCACAGATGATGATGTGACTTTGGTTTTGGTTGGTTCTCGAGTTAGTTGTTGCTTGACTCAAAGTATTTGGGTTTAAATTGTTAAACTTAAATCATAAACAAGATAATGGTTTCGTTTTAAAGTTATAAGGGTTTGATGATTGTGATCCATTTAAAATAGTAGGGTAATTAAAATGGATAATTAATTAATTCAATTAATAAATGGTTTGGGTTAATAAATATAATAATTAAGGGTTTGAAGTAATTAATTAAGATAATTAATTTAGAAATAATTTATTTATTAAATAAAACCAATACAAGGTTAGATAACGTCAGGATGAGATAAATCAAGAGTGATTAGTATTGGTGGTTAATGAATTGATTAATTATTTAATGTAATTAAATTAGATAGGACAAATTGAAATGTAGATGAGAATTTATTAATTGATATAATCAATGATTAATGTAATTAAATAATTAATCAATTCATGAAGTAAATAAGATTACTTAATGATCTTGGTTGAGACTAATTAATATTGTGAAGTTAATTTAAGATACTTGCTTGATTGTAATTGAAATAATTAATCCAGGGTGATTAATTAAGATGAATAGTGAAGGGTTGACTAATTAATTGATTCGAAAATTAATTAGTATTGAATGAAGAAATATAAATGAATGTGGTTTGAATTCAGTTAGAATCAATTGAATTAATTTGTATGTGATTAAGCACTACTTATGGACGACTGAATGATATTGGATGCTTTGGATGAGTTGATATCTCTGATATGAAATGTTGTGTTTTTCATTTGGTTACTTTGGAAAAGAGTGGTATGAGACTCGAAGAGGTCGGGGTCGGGTATTAGGAATACCCGAAACCACTTCGATGTTTTTTTTTATAAGTTGATTTGTGAAATCAATAAACTGGAATGAAATGATTTAAGCCAATTGGATTATTTTAACTAAGTTTGGTACTTAGAAAAGTGCTTGGGAAGTAAGTGATGTCTATAGTAACTTGTGTAGTTGTAAATTGATATAAGTTACCTGGATTTATACAAGTTGTAGACTTTTGTGTTTCATGTTAGTTGGGTTTACTCACGCTGGTTTCCAGCCCGACCCGGGTGTTACTTTGGTGTAATGCTCGGGTCAGACTGAGTATTGCAGATTTTCAGGTAGGTACGTTCTGGAGCTCAGGGGGCAAGTAGGATGGCAATATCGCTTAGACTATTACGCTGTAATTATATTATTGTAATTTTCTGATAAATTGATTGTATATGACCGGCATTTGAATATATGTGAAACTCTGATGTATTGAAATGAAATCAAAAGATATAGTATTCTTTTGTAAGCTATTATTATTTATTATTATATTTTATCCGCTGCGATTGTGAGATGTTTTGTGTTTATGTTCTTCTTCTTCTATCTCTTTCTTATTTTCATAACTATCTGGAATTTTCGGGTTCGAAAATTTCGGGTCGTTACAGTTGGTATCAGAGCTGAAAGGTTAAGCGAGAACCTTGGCTCTGGTGGGGATTACTCATTGAATAGAGTCCGTAGTACTCTAGAATGAGTTGAGTATATATACGTATGAGAGCGTACTTGTTATTTGCTTATAATGATTTCAAATGATTTTATATAAAATATTTTTTTTTTGATATATAAAGCAATATTCTCTTCTAATAAATATAAAGGTTATTGGTTGTTAATTATTGAAATTAAAATGAAGAAGTAATATAATACAACCAAACTGAAGTCTAGAATTGGAATTAAATTAAGTAGAATCAAAAATACAACCAAATCAAAATTTAATTGATTGAAATGAAATTCTAAAATTAGAATTCAAGAATTAAATTTATTTTAAAGAGCTTTAAAGAAAGGCACGTTTGAAATGAGACTTATTGCAAATAATGGGTTGTTTGAAATTTGATTTGAATTTAAGATAATTGTAAGACATGGCTGGGAGGTCCAAGAAGTAAATATGTATATATGTATGGATATACATGATATCAAGGATAATTTGAAATAAACTCTAAGAGGTTGAGTTTTGATTATTTTTTTCCTGAAGTGTGATGTAAAAACCGATAGTGATATAAGTTTTGAACTTATAAGAGGGAAAGAATTTTGAAGTTAAAGCGGAAATTCAAATTGAATCAGGTTGACTGGATTAAGTAAATTGAATTTAGCTTTGGAGAAGTTAAATAAGTTGAATGAACAATTTGAATTAGTAGTTTGTGTGATCTCAAATTGGGTTTGAGAATTAAAAATTGAAAATGGATGGACGTTTTAAAATAAATTGGATGATATCATCCTATTGTAAATACAAATCTTTAAATTAAGGATGGAATTGTCTAAATAAAATAAAATAGGTTTGAATAATTGAATTGTAAAATAAAATTGTTTAAGATCTGGCTTCAAATTAGAAGATAAAGTTTAATAATAAATTAAATTTTTAAAAATAAAATTGTATAGAATTCTTATTTGAACCTTGAAATACATAAGTAAAGAAAATTT
Organism: Allium cepa; assembly: GCA_030765085.1. Lineage (NCBI taxonomy): Eukaryota > Viridiplantae > Streptophyta > Magnoliopsida > Asparagales > Amaryllidaceae > Allium > Allium cepa. The sequence goes on along the minus strand of CM060937.1, from coordinate 768,890,641 downwards.
AAAATGGAATTTTGAGAATTGAACTTAGAAATTAAACTGATTAAAACTTTGAATAAAGCGGATTGGTGATTGAAGATGTATAAGTTTAAAATTTAAATGGGAAATTGAATTGGATTATATTGAAATGATTTGAATTTGAATTGGATTCAATTAATAATAATTCAAATTGATTGGAATAATATGATATTAAAATTAAAATCGAACAGGATTAAAATCAACTAGAATTTGATTTAAATTGGGGAAGGAATCAAGATTGATTCAACTTGAATTGGGGATTAATCAAGTCCAATGGAATTTGGAGTTATTTGAATTGGAATTGGGTCAATTTAATTGGGAGTGGAAATTTAAATTGAATTGTTGGGGAAGGGAACAGTTGACTCTTGACTATTTTCAATATAAATTGTTTTGATATAAACTTATTTTCCAAGCTATTTGGTATATACAACCTTTCTTCTTAAAGTCAAATTATTTTATACTTATTTTACAATTATTTTTGGAGCTATTTAACTGTTTTATAAATAAATTACTATTCTTCAGCTATTTTACAAATAAATTACTATTTTACAACTATTTTGCAATTATGTAAAATTTTTGAAACTATTTAACTATTTTACAGCTATTTTGCAAACTAATAATTATTTTTCAACTACTTATCTATTTTGAAATTTTGAAGCTATTTTCTAAAAATAAACTGGTCGGAGTTCAAACTGTTATTGATTAAATACCCAACTGGGTTAAGACTTGAGGTAATAATCCAAATGGGATTAAGGCAAATGTGAAAAAGTGAATGAAACTTTAAGTGAATGTGAATAGAAAGGAAATCGATACTGGAAAGAGTAATCAAATTTGAATATTTGAATTTGGGTAAACAAAGTTATATCTTTGTTATATATTCTTCCCTTGCTGAATCTATTGTTGGAAGAAAAAGGATTTTGGAAGTGTTTGAAGTATAAAAGGAATTTTATATGAGTTTAAAGTGATCCAAAGTTTTAAAAAAATTATATATATCTGTATATATATAAAGGATCTTATGTGGATTTTGGAAAGGCTTTTGATTTTTGGGTAAAATCAATATATGGAATTTGGAAAGCCTATTTTGGGAATTATCGATTTGGGACAATCGATTTTGTGTAAAGGAGCTTTGATAAAATTCATACTAGGTGTATGATTTGAAAGATACTATATGTGTATAGTGTAGAATGTTTTGATGATGGCTCTGGGGAAAAAGGCGCTCCATTGAATTCGACTTCTCAGGAGTGCCACTTAGTGGTGCTGCCTTGAGCCCAAAGGGGGTTCTAAAGTTGATCCTGTGAGGAGTCCGGACAAAACTAGTTCCTCAGGATTATTGGGTAGCGAAAGTCGAGGGCGCTGATGCCTACAAAGGCATTTGGGTTATGCTGTGACGACAATGTAACTCGATGTCGCTGCGATCTACTGTGGGGACCATAGCGAAATTCGTGTGGAGGATGTGTGCCAACAGTCTACACTTGATTGTGCCGGGAAGGCAACGCAACATCGGTAGACTGCGATCTATGGTCAAGTGGAGTGGAGAAGTTTCATTTTTGGCAACGAAATTCGATGGCGCTGATGCCTACAGTTATATGGGTTTTTGCTGTGATAGTCACGTAACCCCAGTTGTAGCTGCGATCTGTCGTGGGTTCCATGGTGTAATAGAGGGGCGCGGAGGCCTACAGTTATCTGTGTATTTTGTCGGGATGGCAACGTAACCATCGGGTTAACTGCGACCATGGATGGGGGTGATGATTTCCAGAGCATTGTCACTAAAGATATTTCCTCTATTTTCAAAAAAAAAAAAACTACTTTCGATATTTTCAATAAAATTATTTTCTAAGTATTTTCACTGGGTGTTGAAAACGAGTTTACCAAGTACTTATAGATTTTCAATCCTACGCCTGACCAACGTATGAATGAATTTCTGTGAGAACAAGGATGGACTGGTTGAGACATTGAGTTATAAAAAGTATTTTTATAAAGAGTTATTTTAATAGTATTATGTGACTTTAAAAGCTTTTCTAAAATTTTGAAATAAAAGTGTTGGGATTTTAGAAAATCGAAGGAAATCCAAACTGAAATTATAAAATTGAAACTCGGGAAAATTTAATGAAGTGATTCTTTATAATTAAAGGAAATCGAATATTAAATTAAAAGTGAAAGTAAACCAATCCGCTAAATAAATTATTTGATAGTGTATGTTAATAAAATTTAACTTGGGTAAACAAATGGTTGTAAATTAATAATGGAATTTGGTAATGAATTCGAATTGTAAATAGAATTCGACTTGGATTTGATAATGAATTAAATAAGAAGAGATGTTGTAAAATAAAATAGAGTTAGATTGGGAAAAAAATGTGATGGTTTGAATTACAAATAAAATTCTAGTGTGATTTGAAAAGTATTAAATGAAATTTGCAAGCAAATTTGATTTGATGGAAGTGGGGTCGAATGAAATTGAATTATAATAGACATGGTTTGAGTTGCAAACAAAACCTAAGCGGATAGAAATGAATTGAGAATGGCCTTGTATTAATAAAATAAATTCGATAATGAATTAAGTAAGTGAATTTAACATTTAAAACGGGTTAATGGAATTAAATAATAAATGGATGAAGTCTGCTTGAATAGAAATTAAATTAAAGTTTTAATTGGAATTGGGTTATCGGAATTAACTTAAGTTTAAAGTTTATAAGAGTTTGGCTTTGAGCAAAAGTGGAATATTATAAAAAGTTTGGGTTAGATTTATTTTTGTGAAATGAGTATTAGTGTAAGCATTGAATGTTGTCAAGCCCTTGAAATAGTTTTTAAATGAAACCAATGCGGTGATGAAATGAAATGCATATGTATGGATGGAGAATAAATTAGAAATGAAACGGAACTAAATACAGGATGAGTTGAAATTAATTTGAAGTATTTATAAACTAAAATAGACACTTTATTAAGCAAGTATCGCCGAATTTGCATAAAATGAAATAGATGGGCTAAATGAATTAAATGGAATTCGATTCGATGAGAATCAAATTGAATGGAAGTAAACTTAAGATGATGTTGGAATAAATTAAAATAAATTACTGTAACTTTAAAATTATGGAAGCTTGGTTTCGAATAAGGGTAAAAGCCATTAAATAAAGGCTCGGCTTACATTAATTTGGAATGGTTAGTAGTACACAAGCATGGAATGTATCGAGCTAAATACAATGATTGTGAATAAATTAAAATGAAATTGAATTAAATAAAATTGAGTTGGAATCAATTTTAATTGGTTATAAAACTTAAGTAATTATTTATTCACATGGATATTATCAAATCGCGTAGAAATAATTGTCGTTTAACGTAAACGAGATTTAATTAAATTCTGTGAATTAGTGGAAGCAAATATAATTGATTTTTGAATCAATTGATATGAATATGAGTTTGTTTTGCTTAAAAATGAAATGAATGTAAGCAATTGTGTTGTGAACCATTGAAATTGAATGAAATGGCACATGAATTTGGTTGGAAGCAATTGGATTTGCTTTAAATTATATAAATCGCTTATGGTAAGCGTTTATTGCTTGTTGCTTTTGAATTGCTTGTGTTTAGCCGTTAAAAGTGAGTGAAATGCTAATAGAATTTCTATATGTGACACTTACATATTAAAATTGAGTAAGTACAGGTACAGGGAAGCCGTTTGACTAGATTTGGGGTATGCTAATTGCTAAAATAAATAAGCCGCATAATTAAAATGCTAAATAAGGTACGCCTACACAATAAAAATAGGAAATATGAACTGTTTTTGCTTTTTCCGACCGTGTGGGTCGATGTATACATATTTATATCTCTTGTCAAATAGCAAAAGCTCCTCCGTACAAAGGGGACTCTACCAAAAAAATTCGAAAATTTTGAGAGTTAGAAAATTTTTTGAAATTTTTCGAGAAACATTTTGTTAACGACAAAACGATTTCAAATTTGAAAACTAATATAAATTAGTAAATGAAACTAAGATGAATCAGATATACTTGAAAGATAAAATTCCACATTCAAAATTTAAGGTAAATTGAATTCGGATGAAAACGGGAAAAAACAAATTTGAATAGGAAAGGATATGAAAACTCCTGTAAGGAAATGTATAAAATAATTTGAAGGGCTATGATTGGATATTATTGCTAAGTAGGTTATGCAGGTATTAAAGGGAAAGAAAATTGGATGTGATTCCAAAAGATAAATTTGAATTTCCCGACAAAAGGTACGTATTTAAATTTCTAGATGAAATTGGATTGGATTTTTGATGTAGCCACTTTGCTTTTGTTTTCTTTTTGGTATTTGGGAGCCCGTAGAAGCCTTTTGTAGTTGTACCGAGCTAGCCGCGCAAAGGAGACACTGGCAAAAAATTTCGGGAATTTAGGGAGTTAGAAAAATTTTGAGAAATTTTGATAATTCAAAATTTGATCTTAAACTTAAACTTGAATGGGTGAAGTAAATTAATGTCATTTGAAACTATGGAAGGTTTGGGAAGTTGTTTACGGTGATAGTGGGTCTTTAATAGAAGGTAGTTGGTAGAATGTTGAATTGTGAGTTTTAGGAGTAGGTAAACGGGTATCGGATCATTCTTCCTATCTAGTAAATTCGGGGACGAAATTCTTTTAAGGGGGGAAGAATGTGACGACTCAGAAATTTTAACAAGTTAAATTGGAATAATTAATTGATTTTTAAATATTTAAAAGTTAATTTTAACTTGAATTCCTGATATCAATATTTACTTGATAATAAAATCATTGAATTATATAGTTTAAATATTGAATTTAATAATTGAAAATTGGGTAAATTGTTGAATCTGAAATTTCTAAGCCTGTTTATAAAAAATTTGAAGGCTTATAAAATTTATAATGATAATATTGGAGATAATAGAATGATTGGAATTCAATTTAAAGGTGGTTTGTTCAATTTTGAAAATATATCGTTTAACCGATATTTAAAAATAGCCTTACGAGGCACAGTCTCAGAATTCGACGAAACCTGTTCCATTGGATCCGTAATAGTTAATTATTATCGAACTTCAATTTTTGTAGCAATCGGAGTTGTCGTTTGACCCTGGCAGCTCAAAACGCATAGAACTATTTTAATCGATTTAATTTAAAATTGATCGTTTACTTTTGTAACTCGCGCATACGATCAAATTAGGCCTCCGAATCATGTTCCATTGGGTTCGGATTGCGGGTAAGACCATATAAACACCTGTCAGCATGTCTGATACGGAGTCCGAAATTTCGAGTTATGCTTAACGAGACATTTGTAGATTTTATAATATAATAAAATTAAAAGTACAACTGTCAGAGATATTTTTCTAATCCTTACCCAAGAAGCTTTCTAACCCTATATTTTATTCCTTCCTCTTTTCTTTCAACAGGGAGATAACCAAGCCTCCCTCTTTTCTTAATTCCTAAACAGTTTCGTTTATATAAAAAAAAAATTAATGGCCGAAGCCCTCGAAGGTAGATGCGACGTGAGCTCGAGCACGATCGCATGAGGAAGGTCTCAATCGAATCGAAGGGGGGCTCGAAGCAGTTAGCGTTGTCGTCTTCAGTTGGGGCATGACTCGCGCTCGAAGGTGAGCTTGCGACCGAGTGTGGAGGCGACGCGGCCTGCGTGCGCGCTGCGATGAGGAGGATTCGCAAGCTCGTCGATTGGCCAAGCACGAGCGAAGTGGAGATTGGAGGTAGGGCGGATTTGTGAGTCGCGACTGTAGATTTTGTGAGCTTTGGGTTTTGCGTGATGAACTCGGCAGCGTTGTTGGTAGTTCGGCTGCAGTGGCGGTGCGATCTCGAGGGTGGAGCTACTGCTAGGGTTTTTGTATATCTTGGGTTTTTGGATGAAGCAGTAAGGTATATCTGCTTTATTTTAATTTATGTTAGTTTCAATATACATATTTTTATATTTATCAACTCTCATATTTTATTTAAATAGTAAGAATATAATAGATGTAAGATTTTTAAAATAGGGAACTTTAAAATGCTGGTAGAGTTTGAAGAAAACTAGTTAATTCAAATTTATTTAATGTTAAAAATAAATTTGTCGAATTAGATCAAGTTATTAATAAAATCATATAATTATTTATGCAAGGTCCAAATTGAGTAGAGATGATCGAGATTGGATTTGGATTGCAAAAGCAAAGGTGAGTAAATCTCACACTGTTGAATTTTTATCTAAATTTAAATGGTTGAATTTAAATAAATGAATTGAATGATCGAATTGATTTGATGTGCACAGATGATGATGTGACTTTGGTTTTGGTTGGTTCTCGAGTTAGTTGTTGCTTGACTCAAAGTATTTGGGTTTAAATTGTTAAACTTAAATCATAAACAAGATAATGGTTTCGTTTTAAAGTTATAAGGGTTTGATGATTGTGATCCATTTAAAATAGTAGGGTAATTAAAATGGATAATTAATTAATTCAATTAATAAATGGTTTGGGTTAATAAATATAATAATTAAGGGTTTGAAGTAATTAATTAAGATAATTAAATTAGAAATAATTTATTTATTAAATAAAACAAATACAAGGTTAGATAATGTCAGGATGAGATAAATCAAGAGTGATTAATATTGGTGGTTAATGAATTGATTAATTATTTAATGTAATTAAATTAGATAGGACAAATTGAAATGTAGATGAGAATTTATTAATTGATATAATCAATGATCAATGATGTATGAGAAATTAATTAATAAGGGATTAAAGATTAATGTAATTAAATAATTAATCAATTCATGAAGTAAATAAGATTACTTAACGATCTTGGTTGAGATTAATTAATATTCTGAAGTTAATTTAAGATACTTGCTTGAATGTAATTGAAATAATTAATCCAGGGTGATTAATTAAGATGAATAGTGAAGGGTTGACTAATTAATTGATTCGGAAATTAATTAGTATTAAATGAAGAAATCTAAATGAATGTGGTTTGAATTCAATTAGAATCAATTGAATTAATTTGTATGTGATTAAGCACTGCTTATGGACGACTGAATGATATTGGATGCTTTGGATGAGTTGATATCTCTGATACGAAATGTTGTGTTTTTCATTTGGATACTTTGGAAAAGAGTGGTATGTGACTCGAAGAGGTCGGGGTTGGGTATTAGGAATACCCAAAACCACTTCGATGTTTTTTTTATAAGTTGATTTGTGAAATCAATAAACTGGAATGAAATGATTTAAGCAAATTGGATTATTTTAACTAAGTTTGGTACTTAGAAAAGTGCTTGGGAAATAAGTGATGTCTATAGCAACTTGTGTAGTTGTAAATTGATATAAGTTACCCGGGTTTATACAAGTTGTAGACTTTTATGTTTCATGTTAGTTGGGTTTACTCACGCTGGTTTCCAGCCTGACCCGGGTGTTACTTTGGTGTAATGCTTGGGTCAGACCGAGTATTATAGATTTTCAGGTAGGTACGTTCTGGAGCTCAGGGGGCAAGCAGGATGGTAATATCGCTTAGAATATTACGCTGTAATTATATTATTGTAATTCTGTGATAAATTGATTGTATATGACCGGCATTTGAATATATGTGAAACTCTGATGTATTGAAATGAAATCAAAAGATATAGTATTCTTTTGTAAGCTATTATTATTTATTATTATATTTTATCCGCTGCGATTGTGAGATGTTTGTGTTTCTGTTCTTTTTCTTCTTCTATCTCTTTCTTCTTTTCATAACTATCTGGAATTTTCGGGTTCGAAAATTTCGGGTCGTTACACCGTCCATCAGTTTCTGATTCTCCCGTGCTTTAATTTAGCATGGAAGGTCGTCCTAGTTTGTTGGATCGTATTGTCGATGCCAGAAACAAGATCCAGATCTCGCTTATCTTATTCTGAGTTGTAAATCGAAATCCCGAAGTGATTATCTAAAGGATTTCGATATTGATATTCATGGTTGTATTCGAAAAAAGGAAGGTTGATCGTTCCTAGTGTTCCTAATCTTAGAAATGACATTCTTGCGGACTGTCATCGTTCTAAGTATACTATCAATCCCGGTAGTAGAAAGATGTATGCCGACATGAAACGCTTATACTTTTGGGAGGGTATGAAGCGTGATGTTGCAAGTTGTGTGAGTCGTTGCATGACTTGTCAACTTATTAAAGCGAAACACCAACGTCCTAGTGGTCTTTTGCAGCCTCTTGAGATTCCATTATGGAAATGGGATCAAATTTCTATGGACTTCATTGATGGTCTACCTCGTTCGAGGTCGGGCCATATTAGTGTTTGGGTGATTGTTGATCGATTGACCAAATCAGCCCACGTTATTCCTATCAGTCCAATCGAACTGCTCCTTTGTTGGCTAAGCTTTTTATTAAAGAAGTCGTTCGACTTCATGGTGTTCCTAGTTCCATTGTTAGTGACAGAGATCCGCTTTTCACTAGTGGCTTCTGGTATGTTAACGCCTCTGCTCAAGCGAATCAAACCAGGCTCACGACTCACAGTGATTACCGACTCAACAGCCTTAGCTTGTTGCCGACCTAAAATAAATGACGACTCAACTGATTGCCGACTCAACGAATTGAGGAGTTGCACGAGTTAAAGAATTGTGCGACTTATGACTTAAGGAGGTGAACGGTTTACGGCTTAAGGATTGAACGACTTAATGAGTTGACAGACTAAGCGACTCACAACTCAGAGAAATCTGCGACTTAAGGCCTCCGTGACTTAAGATATGTCACGACTCAGGGGAAGTACACGACTTAAGGGGCTACAATTGAATTAAATAAAATTGAGTTGGAATCAATTTTAATTGGTTATAAAACTTAAGTAATTATTTATTCACATGGATATTATCAAATCGCGTAGAAATAATTTTAATTTTAACTAGCTACTTGTTTCTTTTGAATTGAATTGGATTGTAATTGAAGGAGATTGTAATAAGTTGTAATCCGATCAGCAATAATAAAGGATTGAAGTGGACGTAGGCTTGATCATAAGCCGAACCACTATAAACTCTGTGTTCATTTACTGCATTTCCTGTTACTTACCGTTATTTCTTGATTCCCGTATTCACGGGTGGTGCTTTCACATCATTTCTACACACATCGGGGTGTTAGCGTCAGATTTTCATGTTAACATTTTTGGTTCTTTCACTGAGAACGATCGAACTCAGGGTATTTACGTCATTGCTTCACCAAACTTTGAGGAAAGAATCACCGTTAAGACCAGAAGTCTAGCAGAAATTATGGCCCCCGAAAGGAAACGTAGATCTGCCAGATCTGATGATGTTCAAGAGAACACCGCCACTTCTCCTCCTCTAAGTTAGACAACTCCAACTGTGGGAGTTACGCGAGCGGAATTAGACGCTGTGGTTTTGGGATTGAATCAACAGTTAAATGCTAAAAATGCACAATTAGAGGCTCAAAATGCTCAGAATACCTTGATATTGAATAAGCTAAACGATTTGCTCGAGGCTAATCGTCGGCCAACAAATAAAGAAGGAAACTCTGCTGATAGAGCTCAGGATGTTAGAGGGAATACTTCTCAAAGGGCGGTAAGCCCCGTTGAAAGGCCACTTCCTCAGGATGGAGGATCGGGACCTCAACCGACCCTTCGTGAACGATTATCAAGGCAGAACTCTAAAAGAATGGCTGACGTTTTCCCCGCAGGGCCTGTGGATGATGAAGAGTATTTTTCAGGGATGGTCCGTCAAATCATGAAAGAAAGTATGCGAAAGGACGAGGATGAGAAAGAGTGGGGCTTCACTCCAAGAAAAACTCCATTCACCGAGAGGATTCTGAAAGCTGAATTCCCAAGAAAATTTGTTCCGCCCACTATTCCAGCTTACAAAGGAACAAGTGATCCTAACGAATTTCTTTATAAGTATGACTGGCATATGACTAGCGCCAGGGCATCCGATGAGATTAAGTGTCGATACTTCCCTGTGTATTTGGAAGGAGTAGCTTTATTATGGTTTACCAAGCTGGCAGTTAGATCCATTGATCAGTTCTCGGACTTAACTAAGAAGTTCAAGGAGCAGTTTCGGTTGTACGCCTCTAAAGCGAAGGATATAATGTCATTGTCAAATCTGGAGCAAAACCCAGGGGAATCCGTCAAGTCGTTTCTGAATCGATTCAACATAGCTTTGGCCGAGGTTGATAATGATGAGCCACACATGGTCTTAACATACCTGATGAGGGCAATTGATAAATCGAGCAAGTTTGGAGAATGGTTGAAAATGAAAGAACCAAATTCACTCGATAAATTCTATAAAAAAGCCGATGAGTTCATGCGCCTGGAAAGCCTTCAAGCACCGGCTAAGGTGGCATCAACAGAAATTAAGAATGATGGTAACGCTCCAGACAAAAAGGAATCCAATACTTAGAAAAGGGGGAACGACGGCAGAAAGAAACAAGGGGATGCAAAGAAGGGTCGAGCTTTCAACTTCACACCCTTGACTGATACCCCTGAAAATATCTTCTTGGCAACCAAAGATAATATCAGTTATCCTACGCCACCTAAGATGAGGGTTGGAGGTAAAATGGAGAAGAGTGGAAGATTCTGTCAGTTTCACAATCAGCCTGGTCATGACACTAACGAATGCCGACACTTGAAGGAAGTAATTGAGCAACTGTTGAAAGAGAACATGCTCCAACAATATGTTAAAAGGGGTAGGGACACAATAACCTCATCGGTCCAAAGGCAACAAGTCCCCGCTCACCATCCAAGCTCGAGTGAGAAGGCCGTAGAACATGAGTTAGACAAGCCTGTCATTAATGTGATAACGGGATGTCCTCACCCATCAGGCAGGAGCTGGGGTGAGATGGAAAGGTATGCTCGTGCACTGAAGCATGCACCCGCAGAAGAAAGTGTTTTTGTGTTAGAGGATGCTGCGCCATTGAAACAACAGAAAACTTTCCCTGATGACATCATATCTAGCGCCAGGGACTCTATGCGTATTGAAGCCCCTACGATAGATCCTCTGGTCATTTCTACCGGTATTGGCCCGGCCACTGTGAGAAGAATTCTGGTCGATTGCGGGGCTTCATGTAATATTCTCTTTAAGAAAACTTTTGACCAGATGAAGATACCAATGGCTGACGTTCAGGCTTCGTCATTGAAAATTGCTGGCTTCACTGGGGAGCCAAAGCAGCCGATTGAGACTATAGACTTGATTGTAGAGCTCGGAGAAGGGCTGAGAAAGGAGCTCGAAAGCAGACCTTTATAATTGTTGAAGAATTTTCTGCTTATAATGCTTTCTTGGGCCGACCGACCCTGGCTGCATTCAAAGCTGTTCTCGCTCCGTGGTGTCTAACTATAAAATTTCCCACTAATAACGGAATTGGGATAATTAAAGGAGATCAGAACGTGGGACGGGAGTGCTATCGTGCAGAGCTACGTGAAACAAAGAGGAGAGAAATGGGAAAAGATGCGGCGCCTTCAGTCCGCATCAGAGAACGAACCTTGTAGCAACTACAGGTTGGTTCCTGCACTGGCGAACATAGCGGTGCCCGGAGAGAGATGGATCCAAGAAAAGCTAATGCAGGGGAGAATAAAGTAGTGCCGGTAGAGGTGACAGTGCCGGTACCTGTTGACTTAAAGGACCCAAACAAGGTGCTGAATGTAGGTTCACAACTCAACACTACAGCTCAGAATATTCTGATCTCATTCTTGAAGGCAAATTTAGATGTATTCGCATGGACTCATGCCGACATGTGCGGAATATCACCAGAGATTGCGGTACACGCTCTGAACATCGATCCAAAGTTCACGCCAGTAAAACAGAAAATAAGAACTCAAGGTCCAGAGAGGTCAGCAGCGTTGAAAGAAGAAGTCGATCGACTCATGGAGAATGGTTTCATCAGAGAATCTGTTTACCCAGATTGGGTCTCTAATCCTGTCCTGGTTAAAAAGGCTAATGGGAAGTGGAGAGTATGCATTGACTTCTCAGATCTGAATAAAGCTTGCCCCAAAGACTATTTCCCGCTGCCTAGAATTGATCAGTTGGTGGACAGAACGGCGGGACATGAATTGTTGTCTTTTATGGATGCTTACTCCGGGTACAATCAGATCATGATGCATGAGCCAGATCAGGAGGACACGAGCTTCATAACGGATGTTGGTCTTTACTGCTACAAAGTCATGCCCTTCGGACTCAAGAATGTGGGGGAAACTTACCAAAGGCTTGTTAACACCATGTTTAAACCGCAGATCAGAAAGACAATGGAAGTCTATGTCGATGATATGTTGGTAAAGTCAAAGAAAGCAGTGGACCACATGGATCACTTGGCGGAAATGTTCGCGGTCCTCCGGAGATACGGAATGAAACTTAACCCGTTGAAATATTCATTCGGAGTGGAGTCCAGAAGGTTTTTGGGATTTATTGTGAGCGCTAGGGGCATTGAGGCTAATCCTGCTCAAATCACTGCCTTGAAGGAGGTCAAAGCTCCTAGAACAAAGAAGGAACTGCAGAGTCTTAATGGAAAAGTTACTGCTTTGAGCCGATTCATTTCTAAAGCTACTGATAAATGCATTCCATTCTTTGACGCTCTAAAGAAAGGAAGAAAAAAACTTTGACTGGACTCCCGAGTGCCAGAACGCATTTGATGAGTTGGTTCGTCGTATGGAAGTGCCTCCAATACTCTCAATGCCCGACAATGGTGAAGATCTCTAAATATATCTTGCAATATCATCTCACGCTCTGAGTGCAGCATTGGTTCGAGAAGATACAAGGATCCAGCAACCAGTCTATTACATTAGTAAAAGATTCACTGGGGCAGAGATGAATTACTCAAAGCTGGAGAAACTTGCCTATTGCCTATTGATTGCATCACGGAAATTGAGGCCGTATTTTCAAGCTCATCCCATCAAAGTCCTCACTGATCAACCTTTGAAGCAAGTCCTTTTTCGCCCTGAAACTTCGGGCCATCTTTTAAAGTGGAATATTGAACTCAGTCAATATGACATCACTTACCATCCCCGAAGAGCTATCAACGGACAAGCTTTAGCAGACTTCATTGCTGAATGCACAGATAAAGGTGATAGTGAGGAAGAGGAAACTAATGACGTCCCGGTGAAATGGAAATTATACGTTGATGGCGCAAGGAATGACTACTGTTATGGGGCAGGGGTTGTCCTTGAGACCTCTGAAGGACGATCATTGTGTTATGCACTGAGGCTAGAATTTCCTTCGACTAATAATGAAGCAGAATATGAAGCTCTCATTGTAGGTTTGAGAATCGCTAAAGAGCTAAATATCAGAATATTACAGATCTTCAGTGACTCTCAGCTTATCGTATGCCAAGTTAAGAAGGAATTCCAAGCTAAAGGAGGAAATTTACCCGCTTATTTGTCAAAGTCCTGGGAGCTTCTTGAAGATTTTGATCATTATTCAATAAACCATATTCCCCGGGAAGAGAATATGAAGGCAGATTCCCTCGCGAAGTATTCAAGTACTGGTGAAGCTCAACTATTGGGATTAGTCCCCGTAGAAGTCCTGTCAGCACCAAGTACAGACGAGATGAATGTTGACTGGATTATGAATATATCTCAAGAACAAGAATCATGGATGACTCCAATACTGGACTATCTACTCAGAGGTTCTTTGCCAGAAAATTCGAGAGAAAGACAGAAGCTTCTAAGGAAAGCCTCCAGATATATAGTCCAAGACGGCCGATTGTACAGACGGGGTTTTTCAATGCCATTACTCCGATGTGTAACTAAAGATGAAGCCAAGACAATTCTAGCTGAAGTACACGGAGGGGAATGTGGAGATCACACGGGTGGTCGGACATTAGCAAAGAAAATGCTCCGTTACGGGTATTTTTGGCCGGAAATTAATCAAGACGCCGCTGTATATTCTCGGAAATGTGACAAGTGCCAGAGATTCGCCAAAATTCCAAGAGCACCTTCCATTGAGCTAACACAGATGGTCAGTCTGTGGTCATTTGCCATTTGGGGAATGGATCTCATTAGGCCATTACCAACTGCCAAATCAGGGATTAAATATGCTATTGTTGCAGTTGATTATTTTACTAAATGGGCTGAAGCTGAACCTTTGGCTACTATTACCTCTAAGAAAATGATAAATTTTGTGACTAAAAATATCATTTGCAAGTATGGTGTGCCGCAGAAAATAATCACAGACAATGGTATTCAATTTGAAAGTGAGGAATTCCAGGACTTCTATAAACGATTCAAAATCCAGAAGAGTTATTCAGTAGTGGCCCATCCGCAGGCAAACGGGCAAGTGGAAGCAGTAAACAAAATCATCAAATCAACCATCAAAAAGCAGCTGGAAAAAGCAAAAAGTGGCTTGGTTGACAATTTACCGCTTGCACTATGGGCATACAGAACCACCCACAAAACTGCGACTGGGCATACTCCATTTTCGTTGGCATATGGATCAGAAGCAATGATTCTAGTGGAAATTGAAGTCCCCTCACATAGAAGAAAACATTTTGATAAAGATGAGAAAGAAAAACTGCAATTGGAAGTACTTGATCTCCTTGATGAAAGAAGAGAAGAGGCTAGATTTAGAATTGCGGCTCATCAACAAAGAATAGCCAGGCACTTCAATTCCAAAGTTCGTCAGAGCAACTTTGAAGTTGGGGACCTAATTCTGAAAAGAATCATGACAGCCACAGGTGTGTTTGGGCCAAACTGGGAAGGGCCATATGTTATAGGCATGAAGCTTCTTGACGGCACATTCAAACTCACAACTGTCGAAGGAGAACCAATCCCAAGAGCTTGGAACAGCAATCATTTGCGTACTTATTTTACTTGAAAGCTTTGCTGAAATATTGTAAAAGAATTGCAAAAATTGATTCTTGTATTGAAAGCAATTGTAAAGCATGTGAATAATAAAAAGCTATAAAGTGGATGTAGGCCCAGTTTTTGGCCGAACCACTATAAATCTTGTGTTCTCTACTATTATAAACTGCTTTGTTTTATTTCGACATATAAAATACATTAATTGTGTCATTAAAATGTCGTTTTAATAATGCAGGTCATGAAACTAAGGCTTACCCATCCCAAGACCAAGCAAACACACACTAAACCATCAAAAATTTCCATACTCAAATCCTACAAAAGAAGTGCTTCAAACAAGAGTGAGCAATGTGGGTGGAAGTGGACCATCTCTAATAACTATAAATGTTTAAACAAACAACCAGTTAAGCAAACCGTGTCCACCACCAACTCACCTAACTGTGAAGTATACTTCTTTGGATAAGGGAAATTATTGGCAACTAAAAAGTGTTGACACTTGCAAAAGACAAAGGGGATCGCCAACATGAGTGGATGGCGAAAGAGACATGGGCGAGCAAGCATCAATCAGAAAAAGACCTCTTCGGAGGCGCAAGCCCTCTACGGAGGCACAACTCTTCGGAGGAGAAAGACCTTGAGCGGGCCTAGCCAGAAAAAGAGAGATCTTTCTCGTTACAAAGTTGCGGAATGATCGGTCGATACACTCCCGTGAATCCGTCCAACCGAGAGAAAGAAACTCCAAACTTCCAGGAAAAAGTCCTACTCAGAGGCACACGTTTCACCAAGATTGAAATAAAACTTCCAGGTGTTGAAACGTGAAAAAAGCCCTCTTCGGAGGCCCATTTCACCACAGTTGAAATGCTAAAAGACCTCGGGCGGGCCAACCAGAAAAAGAGAGATCTTTCTCATTACAAAGTTGCGGAATGATCGGTCGATACACTCCCGTAAATCCATCCAACCGAGAGAAAGAAACTCCAAACTTCCAGGCAGTAACCCAGCTCAGAGGCACACATTTCATCATCGGTCGATACACTCCCGTAAAATAAAATGTGAAAAGCCCTCTTTGGAGGCCCGCTTCCCAGCGAACAGGGAAAAATAAAAGCCTCTCCCATGGAGCAGAAACCAAAAAGACCTCTTCCCAGAGGCACAACAAAAACAAAAAGACCTCTTCCCAGAGGCAGAAACAGAAAGACCTCTTCCCAGAGGCAAAAATGAAAAGACCTCCTCCCGGAGGCACAAGCAAGCAGAAAGACCTCTTCGGAGGCACACGTTTCACCAAGATTGAAATGAAACTTCCAGGTGTTGAAACGTGAAAAAAGCCCTCTTCGGAGGTGTAACTTTTCAAAGGCACACTTTAACTCTCAAAGGAAGAATGATCCACCTATTGTGGAAAATTCTCTTCCTCAAAAAGAAGTTAAAGTACCCTTCAGATACCCGCTTTACCACATAGAAGAATTCATTCAGTAAAATGTGTATATGCACAAAAGAAAAAGTGATATCTTCGAAGGATGAAGCATAAAAACTTATTTGTACTCTGTTTTTTAAACGAAATAATATTCCTCCAAGTATGAAATAATTATTCTCTAAAAAATAAAATTACAAGTTCCTCATAAAATAAAATATTGCGACGAGCTTATGGTATAGGGGCAACATGGTATAACTACATCGGTAAAATTACGCTCGAACAGTATACCACAAGCTCACTGCAATATCGTGCAAAGAAACTTGTACAAAAGTGAATAATAAATGCATTCTCAAATTCAAACAAGAAGCTTTACAAATAAAGGATCATTTTATTTAATTCTGTTACAACTTCTTACAGAGACAAGTTTCGAAATAAAGAAAGCGGGGACCGGTATCCGCACAATTTCCGGTCAGTACATGCAAAAAGCAAAAAGCGATATGAAAGCCACAGAACCAGAGCCATCATTTCTTCTTCCGTCCACCTTTTGAGCCCGCACCTGGCCGGATAACCAACTTCTTAGGCCGGCTTGTAAGAGTAGGGGATGAAGGAGAAAGGGGCTCAGTCGGACTTTCTTCCGTTTTTTCTTCGCCAGTTGAAGATCCCTTCTTCTTCTTGGAGACTCCTTGCTTTCCTCTCTTCTTGGAGGAAGACCCACTCCCTGGAGAAAAAAGTTTAGCTAATGGTTCATCATCGGAACCAGTTGCTTCTGGAGTCTTTTCACTCCCTTCAGTTTCTTCTCCTTTGTGTTCTTGTGAAGCAATGGGATCGTCCAAGTCTTGGAGAGCTTCTATTTGCTCCTCTTGTGATCCTGGTTGCGAGGCAGAAGGAGGAGTCACCTGAATAGATGGAGGAGGAATAATTGGAGGAGGGGAAGTTTGAACAATGCTTGACGTTTTCTCTACAAAAGGAAAAAAGTTCAAGTCAGTAAAAAGAGGAGATAAAGGTTCGCCGAGATTCAAGAAGTAATCAAGAAGCTCATCAAGCTCGTAAGAAACAGATGAGCAGTCTGCTCGGGCAAGATTAACAGTAGAGTTACCTGCAAAGGTCGGTTTTCTGACATCAACCTCGTAAGCATGTGCCTCGGCACTCTCGTCGCCTTCATCTCCACCTTGTATGCTTGTGATCTCGGTGGTAACTTTAGTAGGAGATGGGGAATGAGAACTGGAACCGATAATGTCAATTTCGGCCGAAGGGGAAGGCCGAATTGGAGCAGTGGAGATAGTTTTTCCCGAATGTTCTCCTACCGCCGTTTCGGCCCTTAATTTTGCAAGCTGTTCTCTCCCTCCGGCGAGAGCGGCGCGAGCATCGTCATCAAAATAATGCTCCTCAAGAGCTGATTCGGCGTAACCAGCACCCTTACCGCCAAGCATATCAAGTGCGGCATCCCACACTTCAGCTAAAGTAATTTCATACTTGGACCTAGGAAGGCGAGACTACCATGCCCCAAGACACTATGCAGGTAGAAGTCAAATAATGTTGAGCTGATGTTGGTCTTCGTTGCCTCATGAGATTCTTCAGCTGCAATTTTGCCGGCAACGTCCTCATCACGCTCTCTTTCAGCTTTGAGAAGTTGAAGCTTAAGCATTTGAATTTCTGCCTCCTGAGAACTGACTTTCTCCTGTAGTTCTGCAACCTCAGCACGATACACTCCTGTTGTTTTCTACTCAGCTTCAAGTTGCGCCTCGGCATGTCGCTGAGCTGCGTGAGCATCGCGAACTTGCTTATGAAGTACTTCTTCTTTTTGAGTATATGTGGTAGAAGAAGTAGAAAGCTCTTGTTTAAGTTCCTCAACTTTCGCTTCAAGCTCTTCATTGTAAGTAGCGATGCTCCTCATTTCAGTATCGTGCTGCTCAAGAACCTTCTGCCATTCGGCTTTATCATTCTCCATAGTAAGCATGGCCTCTATATTTGCACGGTTGACCCTTTGAAGCTCGTCTACAAGCTTTTGCCAGTTTGAATTCCTTTCAATATCAAGCTTGACGGCATCGAGATTTCGTAACATGGCAGGCTTGTCCATGGGGACCAAGTCAAGGTCGAACTTCACTCCCTTCAGGCACCAATGTGGAAACCAACTTTGCAAAGTGGCCGGGCGCGGTCTAACTTGGAATTTAGGCCTGCTAATTATTGTTCGGATGTCTGTCTTCCCGAGAGCTGGAGAGCCGGAAGGAATGTCAAGCGAGACGGGGGCGGTAACCTTTTCAGGAGTTGTAGAGGTATGCTTCTCACCATGACGGGCTCGCTTGCTTGAATCCTCAACCATATGACTTTTTCCTCGGTCATCATGGGATTTTCTCTTGTGGGAATCGTCGCCTCTCTGCGAAGAATCATGGCGCTCCTCCCTCTCTCTTCTTTCATAACGCTCCTCTTGAGCCCTCTTCTCTTGAGCCTTTCGGGCGGCTCTTTCTTCATCGGATTCTCTGTAAGAGGGGAGGTAGCGCCTATAATCATATTGGCTACGCCTCCCGTAGCGCTGGAAGTCATCATAGTAGGATCCGCTGCGTCCCATCAGAGGATCTGAAATAAAAAAAATAAGTTTTAGAATTCTTCAAAGTACAAAAAGCATAAGCATAAAAGTGCCGGAAGATTCTAAGTGTGTGTAATGTGCAAACTACGCGCATCAAACTACAAACCACACTTCAATTGTGGAGTAGTTGTGGGTGTAGAAGTTAGCATCAACTCTTGAGTTGACGGAGTCTGTTGCAGAATAGAAGTCGCCTCAACTACTGAAGAAGAAACCCCGGTAGTGATAGGATCATCTTTAAAGATCTCTTGCGAGGTGGCAAAGAGGTCGCTTAGTCCTTCGAAAGTGTCGTCCCTGCTCTACTTGACAGGGCTGGTTTTCTCGGCTTCTTCGTCACCAGACTTCTTTGAGTGCGGAGGAGATTCCCGAGGCTCTTCTTCTTCAGTGACCGGGGCAAGTTTGCCAGATGACCCAGCGACATCAACAGAAGTGGAGCACTTCACTAGAGAAGCCTCAGAAGCAGGTTCTTTTGGTATGGACGTTTCAGTAGAAACTGGGGCATCCGATGCTCTAGCCGGAGAGTCGGGGACCTCATGGGGGTGTGTAGAGTGAGAGGTATGCAAAAGCCCGTATTGATGCAAAAATTCATCCTTCAGCAAGAATTTTACACTTCTCTCTTCCGCGGCCACAACACTCAATCTCTCAAAAACTTGCTTATGGATTGGATCTCTGGATAGGGAAGGAAGTGCTGAAAAAGGAAAGAGTGAAATTAACGATTAACAACTCAAAATTCGAAAAAGTTCAGGAATGAAAAATAGAAGCAGGTAATCTTACTTCCTACTCTCCAGATGGCATAAAACCCTGGGGGGCAGCGAACGAAGAAAAACTGATTTAAAAATCCATGAGCACTTTCGGGTAAGTCAGTCACGAATTTGCGATTCCTTACACTCCTTATGACGACAATGGAGGGATGGTCTTTAATCTTGGTGAAGGAACATAAGTAACAAATTTCTCCAAAGCTCGGTAACCGACCCAGGGTTCTCATGAATAAAACACACAACCCCATCAGAATGGCGTAACTATTGGGGTGCAGTTGAAACGGGGAGATAGTCAATCGAAGTAGAAATAGCTGAAGGAACTCGTTGAAGGGAGGAATAGCACCGAACAAGCACATTTGGCGGTTGACAGCGACGAAACCACGGGGAGGTCTATCAGGAAAATCATTTGGTCCAGGCAATGTAGCATCCATTTCAACAATGCCAAACTGAGCACGCAATAAGCTAAACGTCCGATAGTTTAAGGAAGTTGAGACTCGTTCCGGCGGAGTATCCAGTGGAGCAGCTATTGGAAGAGCCTCTCCAATCTGTTCCGTTACTTCTTCTTGATGTGAGGCCATTCTACATAAGCAACTGGATATTCAAACGTGAAGGTGCATGTTTCCTAAAAATGTGTGAAGTGTCGTGTAAAATCAACAAAGCAATAAGCAAATATAACTGGAATAAAAGAAACTAGCAAGCGTTTGTCAATTATGAAATCCAGGGCTTATTGTTTTTAAATCCAAATATGCAAGTGAGATGTTAATGCGAACAAGTCAGTTCAAGTTAGCGATGCTTTGCATTGATGTTTCACTTTAGTTGATTGGTTCACAGCATTTCAAACAATCTATTTAAGTTAATTACCTTCTGTTAACTAATCTGTCATTTGATGTGGGCAGTCAATGGTAGTATATTCGCCTTGGTTTTCTGTAGTTGATATTTTCAGCAGGTAGTTAGCTTATAAGTTAACAGGATCTGTGGAATAATGCAAAAAAGTTCAAACAATTCAGAGTTTAGGCAATTCAGTCCGGTAATACAAGTTAAATAATCAAGTTGGGATTATGCTTTTAAGTGACAACTCGTTCACGACCTAAGGGGTATGCGGCGAGTTAAGTTAAGATCTGTAAGTCGTAATGTGCATGGAGGAAAACGCCTCAAATCGGAACAAAGCAAATTTCTTGAAGTCCTGTCTCGGCCGCAACTCAAAGCCTAGGTCTCATCTACTTGAGTCGGTCAAGGGTTAAGCCACAAGGAGCAACTCGGTATGGAAAATAGCCAAAGTGCTGAATCGTTCATGACTTATGGCTTGAGACGTTCACAGTCTAAAGGATAAGTCGTAGTAAGGATCTAAAGGGCTGAGTCACTCGTACGACCTAAGTCCTAAATCGGTAGATCCAAAAAACCAACTAAGTCGTGAGAATTCTAGGTCATCTCCTCAACTAGTTAACTCCTTTCTAGCCCATTAACCCGCTAAGGACTGTCTCATCTCCTCCAAACTCACAGACCAGTTCATTCGAGACACTGTAACCCATTATCTTCTCCTCACATGGTCAGAAATCACCCAAAAAACCAATTTGAATCGCTTCAAGTTTGCGGCAAATCTGATGCACTACTATGTTATCACGAACGATAACAACAATATGATCGATGACAGACGCAAATCAATCAGAAACGTGGTTCGTGATGGAACACGGCACAAAAATGAATTGGAGTCAAAAAATGGGGAGTCCAGATTCGTGAGTCAATGGTGATCGTGGATTGAACAGAAGTTGAATTCACTTACGCAATATAAAGGTGAAGATGAATTGACGACTGATTAGCTTGGATTTGTCTCTGGAAACTTGAAGGATCGTTAATGGAAGGACCAAATAAAACAGATAAGCAGTAAAGTGAGGAGGAAGGACAGACTCAACGGCTTATATATGGAACAGGGGGGAAGATGGAAAGACTAACGAGTCATGAGCCTCTTTGAGTCGTTTACGACTCATGCACTGAGTCGAAGCACATGACTCATGATTTAAGCGTGTACTTCGAGGGGCAATTGTTAACGCCTCTGCTCAAGCGACTCAAACCAGGCTCATGACTCACAGTGATTACCGACTCAACAGCCTTAGCTTGTTGCCGACCTAAAATAAATGACGACTCAACTGATTGCCGACTCAACGAATTGAGGAGTTGCGTGAGTTAAAGAATTGTGCGACTTACGACTTAAGGAGGTGAACGGTTTATGGCTTAAGGATTGAACGACTTAATGAGTTGACAGACTGAGTGACTCACAACTCAGAGAAATCTGCGACTTAAGGCCTCTGCGACTTAAGGCCTCTGCGACTTAAGATATGTCACGACTCAAGGGAGGTAGACGACTTAAGGGGCTACGACCTAAAAGACCTAGAGACAGAACGACCTAGTGACTCAAGACAAAAAAGGGTGAAAGCAACTGCATCTGAGTCATGACCGACTTACGACCTAGTATAAGTCGTACACGACCTAAAACCACAGAGCCAAAATTTTAGTGCTGCCTCACCTTAAACCGTGGCTTCTTAACTCACGAACGAGTTAGGACTAGTATCCAGATGAACGAAGAAAAGCTCAGTACCACTTCACCTACTCCACTGCCTGCTGACTCTTGAACCTTGAGTCGAGCGCGACCTACGACTCTCCCTGAGTCGGTCACGACTCATGACTTGGGCGAAAACCGCTGCCTAGAATTCTCTATAAATAGAGGGCTAACTTCAACATGAGGGGGACTTTTGGGGGATCATTCTTCTCCAAGGCACTGAAACCTCACTATCTTCAAAGCAATCTACACTCCATCACTTCAAGCACACGCAAGACGCTTAGATCAACTTCGCACAGGAATTCAACACATTCAATCATGAATTCGAAGAACTCTGTCACGTCGAAGTTTTCACTAGCTACTTGTTTCTTTTGAATTGAATTGGATTGTAATTGAAGGAGATTGTAATAAGTTGTAACCCGATCAGCAATAATAAAGGATTGAAGTGGACGTAGGCTTGATCATAAGCCGAACCACTATAAACTCTGTGTTCATTTACTGCATTTCCTGTTACTTACTGTTATTTCTTGATTCCCGTATTCACGGGTGGTGCTTTCACATCATTTCTACATACACCAGGGTGTTAGCGTCAGATTTTCACGTTAACATGGTAGAGCCTTCAGAAAGCTTTGGGGACTAAGCTCAATCTCAGTATAGCTTATCATCCACAGTCTGATGGTCGGACTAAAAAGGTCAATCAAGTCTTAGAAGATCTCCTTCGCGCTTGAATTCTTGATTTTGGAGGTAGCTGGGAAGATCATTTATCTCTTGTTGAATTTACTTATAACAATAGTTTCCAATCCAGTATGCCTCTTTTCGAAGCCCTTTATGGAAGACCGTGTCTATCACCATCTTGTTGGTTGGAATCCGGGGAAAAGTTGGTTCTCGGCCTTGATTATATTCATGAATCTTCGGAGAAGATTAATATTATTAGACAGAGAATGAAAGACGCTCAGAATAGGCATAAATCTTATGTCGATCATCGTAGGAAGCCTTTGGAATTTTCTGTAAGCGATCGCGTGTTCATTCTTGTTTCTCTGATGAAGGAGGAGGTGCGTTTTAGTAGCTCCGAGAAATTGGCTCCTCGATATATTGGACCATTTCGTATTACAGAACGCATTAGCCCTTTTCTTATCATGTATCGCTACCTATTCAGCTTTGGGGAATTCATGACGTGTTTCATGTATCCCAGCTTCGTCGATGCCTTCGACGTTCGGTGCATACATATTGTATATTACCAGGCATCACGTGTACATTCCGTGCTTTAGTTTTGAGATAATGAAGAATGAATTGATTCGATTTTCATTACGAGTCGGCATGCTGTAGTGTGCGTGCATGAAGTATATTGCCCAGGCAGTGCAATATTTGATGAATATTTAAGTAGTGCAGTCTAGTGATTTATTTACTTTTGAACCGGTGTTTTGTTTTGAATGTATTTTGTTGTCATTTTTCTTATAACGGGTTTTTACCCCGGTGTTTATATTTGAAGTGTGTTGTTTTGATGAGATTTTTGACGAATAAAAATTACTGTTGTTTTGACTTCAGTAACCGTCAATTTAAAGTGAATTTTCAAGCGACTATCTTGCAACCAATAAAACCCGCAACGCTGATTTTATATCTGTTTTTACGGTGTTTTGTGAAGCGCAATTTCCTTGTTGAAATTGCTATAGAAGTTGCTGTTTTTAATCACGTGTTTTTAAATCGTTTTAAAATATAATTGTTTCCAAAAAAAATTACGGTTTACGCTTTTAAAAGAATGAGGAATCGATTTAAACGTTTCAGCAAAATTAAGGACTATGAGCCCTTACTTTTACTGATTCGATTAATTCCGGACTTGTCCATTGGGAACGTAAAAATTATTTATATAAAATACATAATTTTGCACTTGCAAGGAAATGATGATGGTATTTAAACTATTTAGCAAAAGTGCAGAATATGGAACCACGCTTTTACTAATTCGGTTAAATCCGAACTCGTTAATTGAAATATTTGCCGTGGAGTTGCTGTTTGAAAATTTTGATGATTTTGTTGGGCTTTCGAGCCACTATGATGGACCTTCGGGTCAATTATCAGTACTAGACCTTCGGGTCATTTGTTGGACCTTCGGGTCATTTGTTGGGCGCCAAATATTATGATGACAATACTTGGTAGGCTTCAGCCATATGAGATGCACGTGTGGCGTAGCTTAGACTCGCTATATGCTGGGATCGATCCACTTTTATGCTAATTTTTCAAGTTATCTTATTTTGATTTATAAATTTTTGTGTATTGCCGTTTTGAATTCAGTTATGAACTTCGAAGTTTAATTTGATGGTGTTTAATGAGATTTCTTCATTTAAACAATGTTGATTATTTATGTTGAATAGTCTCATTCGAGATTACGATTACCTTGCATTGGTGTTGTTTATAAATCATTCATTTCTAAGTTTAAATTAGACGGATCCATTTATTATTTTCTATTAAATAATACTCGGGTCAGATCGAGTAATTTCAGGATAATTGCTATCTCTGATTCAGTTGCAGCTTTAGCTTTTGGGGTTTCACCTCATCTTTTGTTTAGGCTTCGAGGTGTTACTTTTGGTGTAGTGACTCTCATCTCATGTATGTTATGATGTATATGTATATGTACATTTGGCTCATGTGAACCATCGAGTGTTGTAGCATGTATCAAGACTTACCTTCCGCTATATATCTGATATTTCTGTTCTGATGTGATTATACTTATCTGTGTTGTTGCTACTATGAGTTGTTTTGAATTTTTCTTAAGCCACTGTGGTTTCGTTTTAGATTTGGATTGAATGTACATCGTTGGGAGTAATTTACACAACTCCTATCGATGTAATCAATACTCGTCTAAGGCTTAACTTACGGATGGTCGCTTCTAACAAGCCTTATTCTTCGCAATAGAAGACGTTAGTCCTTATAATAACCTTTTTATTGTGAGTATAGAGGTGGGGCATCACAGTGCACCTCCCCTTTTTTGGCCATTCTCGGTTGATGAGGCTTGAGGTTAAGCATTACCTTTTTAGCACACATTTACTTAGAATGCTCATCGTCCTTCTGACAATGTTCTGATAGCGTTCGTCCATACAAGTCCATTCTGGGTCCGAACGGAACCGAAGGCACTACTCGCGATTAGCCCTTGCACTTCACTGCTCCATCTTCGACTCCAAGCTCTTGTTTTCCTCACGAAAATGTTCAAACAGAATCGAAGTGGTTTTTGGGAAATTAATCCCGATCTCGGTCTCTTTGAAACGATTAGCGCATTGGCCAATATTGATAGTTGGTTATTTAACTATCATATAACATCCACAAACAACCATCAAGCCTTAATAATTTCCCAAATTATTTATTTATTTCAAAATATCTTCGTGAGATATACTTCCACTCTTCATTGAAAAATAATTTCAAATCACTTTTCTCTTTCGGAAGAAAATTCCCACCCAATTGTTTATTTCCACTGAAATCACCAAGCCTTAGTATATTAGATTTTAAAATAATTTAAATAACTTTATCAATATATATATACATATACTTTAAAACATTTAAAATAAAAACTATTTAAAACATTTAATTTAAATAATAGTTATGAAAACTTTACAATAATTTCTCATGTAAAAGTTAAGCCAAAACCAAATTTAAAATAAAAGTTATAAAATTCTATACTAATTTTTCAAATAAAAACTTTAGCCAAACCAACTAAAACTACTTTATAGAATATAAATATTTAATAATTATCTTTTAAATCATAATACTAGTTAAACCTTTAAAATAATTACTGTGACGACCCGTAATTCCTGACCCCAGAAATCTGGTTCATCTTCAAGAAAGAAAGGGATGAGAAAATAGAAAAGATAGAGAAGAAAGAACAACAACATCAGAATCTCACAGCGGAATGGAACAAAATATAATAGATCACATAACTATTACATAATTTTACATATATCAGAGTTAAACAGATCATAAAACACATACTAGGCAGTTATAAACACCTGTCTAGTTATACAAGTCAATATACAATACAACACAGAGATACCAACATAGCGGAACACCATATACAGACTACCACGCAGAAGCCTCCTGCTCCATTGCTCCTCCAGAATTTGTCAAAGCAAACCCGAATCCCTTGGCTACCCGTAAAAATTTGGGTACCCGAGAGTTTAACAAAAATAAACTCCGGGTCAGACATGGCTCTGGTATGAGTAACAGGTTAAAGTTTCTTAACTTTGAAAAACATTTGAAAATAAAAGGTGTCACGTAAGACTCCCCACAAATAAACACGGGTAAGTTTTTACCTTACGCTAACCAAAACATTTGATAGGAAATTCAGTGATATTATAATAGGTCTAGGGTTTTCAAGTAAATAGAAAATAGCCGAAATTGTTACATTATTAAATTCCAGCTACTAGCCACAAAAGTGGGTAGTACAATCAAAACCGTTGGCTCTTATTGGATTTTGGATTCCATAAAATGGCAGGGCTATTGGGGTACTGTCCGTCACAATACGTGGCCTAGATCAACGTACCGAGGATCACTCCCGACCCCCTGCAACACAAGGTCGGAACCATTCCTTACTGAACAGTCCCGAACAAGACAACCCCGACAGTTGGAGCTCACAACTGTCCACACAGCCGAATAAAAAGGGACATCTAGACAGGGGAAAATCTTGTCCTGCTTGGGCATGACCCACCTAACCTTGCTGCACCTCCCCTGTTTTAGCCATTCCCGGGTTGATGAGGCTTGAGGCTACGATTACCTTTAGAGAACATTTCTCTTAGAATGCTCATCGCCCACCTGACGATGTTTTGAAAGCATTCAATCCATACAAGTTCGTTCCAGGTTCAAACAAAACCGAAGGCATTATCTCGTTACACTCATTTTGGAATCACCCTCAGAGTTGACGACGATAATCCTTGCATTCTGAATTTTCACTTCAAATTCATGACCTATCGTAAATTTGGATCGATGTGGTTTTCGGACTTCCAAATATGGAAAACCCGATCCTGGTCTCATCGAAATCCAAAATGTGTCTTTTAAGGCCAAGTTGTTTTAAGGTTTAAAACAATTCAATTCAATTATCCATTTACACACAGATAGATAATTCACAACATCATAATAGATAATCAACATCAACATAAACAGATAATCTATATTATCATCACAACAGATAATCCATACTTTCATCGTACTTAAATCAAGCATCCATATTACACAGCATAAATATCACATATCCGGGATCTCAATTCATTCAAGGTAAATAATATCATCCATCCATACATAAACAATCATATCAGCTATAATTAATTTGAAATGAATTAAATTAATTATATCACCTCTAATTAATTTAAAGTAAATTAAATTAATTACTTCACCATTTTAAATCTTGCTTATATAATTATTAATCAGTTAATAAATCATTCACTAATTATTCGTTTCCATTAATCACACTTGATTAATTAACATTTAATTATATTCAAGTAATCATCCTTTAATTATTTCCACAAATTAATTATCTTATCCAAATATAGAAATTAACCTTAATTGCAAACATTACATTACTTCTTAATTACACTAATTAATTACTCTTTAATTATTGATTAATTAATCTAAATTTATCATCCCATCATTAATTATATCAATTAATGATTTCTAATTACATTTTAATTAAGTCCCTATTTAAATTAATCACCTTAAGTAATTAATCATCAATTAAACCACATTTATTAATCACCTCTGATTAATATCATTCAGTAGTTAACTATCTTTAATTACTCAATCAAATAAATTAATTTCTCCTTAATTAATTTTCTCTAATTAATCCCCTGATTAATTATACAAAGTCATCATATTCCAATTACTTTCACTATTAAATCACCTTCAGTTAATTACATCCAGTAATTATCATTAATTACTTCCCTAAGTAATTATACTTATCACATCCTCAAATGGCTATTTAAATTAATTAAATTTAATTAATTAACTTAAACAATTCATAGAATTAATTACAATGAGTAATTAATTCCCTAATTACTTCCGTTAAGTAATTATACTTAACAATTCACAATTGCTTATCCTAAATAAATAAAATAATCCCATTAATTGATTATTTTCATAATCTTAGTCAATGACCCTCATTATCTATTTACTATTCTTTAATTACTTTTCCTAAAGTAATTAGCTAAAATTTATTATCAATTACATTTATATTAATATTAAACACTCATTAATTAATCCTTAATTAATTCATAAATTGATTACTAATCATTAATTTAAAATCAATCCATATTTAATCAATGATTTTTAATTACAAATTGATTTACCTTAAAATTAACTTATATCTCTTTTAAATAAATTTAAACTCTTAATTTCTAAGTTAATTAATTCTAGTCATTAATTATCCATTTAGTTAACTTAATAATTACAAATCCTTAAGTCTTTAAAACCTTTTTCTATTTAATGTTCAATTTATCATTTATAAGATATTTAGTCAATTTAATTTAAATTTACTTTTAAATTCATTTTAAATTTAAGATTTAAAATGAAATCAAATTAGTCTTAACAATTCCAAACTCCTTCTTATTTTACAACTAAAAGAATAATTTTCTTACAATGGAAGATTGAAAGAATTTAAACACGATTTCATTTAAAATTCAATTTATCATTCAAATTTGTTTAAAACAATTTTAAATTTTAAAACTTTATTTATTTAAAAATTGAGATTCAAACTACGTTTTGAAACCAAACTTAACTTGATTTAAACCTTGTTTAAAGACCTATTTTTTTATTTAAAACCCGGTTTTAAAAATTTCATAAAACTTACAGGCTCTAAACCGTGTAACTAAAAATACCCGAGATAAACAAACATTTCTTCGAGCAAAACCCCAAATTTCTTCGGATCAACACTCGAATCACTCGAGTGAAACTCGAGCAACAATCCCCCTTTTTAAAGTGTTTTCAAATAATTTAAAATTTTAAAACTTTATTCTATTGTAATTGAGATTCAAACTTCATTTGAATCCTAACTCATCTATGATTAAGTACCTATTTTAAACATCTATTTCTTATTTTAAAACCCAGGTTTAAATTTTAAATTTAAACCTTACAGGTTTTTAAAACCTGTTACCAACTTACCCAGCCGCTGCATTTACTCCGAGCCAAATACGAACATGCTTCCAGTAAAACCCCCAACAACTCGAGTAAACACTCGTGTCCCATCTCCTGAAACACAGCTCCCCTTACATGAACACCGTGCATATGCACGGTGGTTCCAACCACCATTGATCGCCTACGGTAATCGCACCTTGTCAGAGAACAACTCAGCAACCACCTCAACCCTCAATCGAGCTTCCACTCTCAAAAATCTAAAAAAAACGAGACCTCGTCCAAACCTCAAAATTTCCAAAGCATCACCCACTGGAACCTGTCATCGCCTCATCTTCGATCCTCCAGCCACAGTAAACGCTGCAACTCCGGCTACGACCTTATCCACAACCAAACTTTCATCCATCGAAATCCCGCTACACTCGATCCATCCAAACAACCGTGGTGCTCGATTCTTTAAACACAGCAAAACTTAGGGTTCCGAACGAAAATCACCTGCCGCGATCTCCCTGATGAACTTCCCACACCGCCATATTTTTCCGAGCGTCTACACTCGCCCCTCCATCACCAGACGAGATCCCAAACTCTACCAACCCGAGGATCACCAGAGATCACTCCAACAAAGAAATTCCCACAAACCCGAACTGCTCTCGAACCTTAAATCGAAAAATTAAAATTTTTGCTTTAAAAATCATGTCATATCTTACTAATTCAGATTTCATACCTGAATTCGCGAATTACGATAATAAATTTTTGACTTATGTTGACATTGCTTTGTATTTTCTTCATTTTCAGAGACAATACCATTTGTTTTTAACTTAAAAAAAAAAATTCTACCTTGACTACTAACGAATCAAACAGATTTTGTTTAAATCTTATATCCTAACTTAGATTAGGTGATGAGATATTGATTTGGGAATGAATCTCGAGCTAAAAATATAAAAGAGTAATAACAGAGAAGTTACAGAAGATAAACACATACACTTTTCAAATATCTGTATATATATACAGAAAATTCAACAAACATTTATATTTCATATTAATACACATATATTCCAGAACAAATCATACAATTAAAATAAATCCAAAGCTTTAAAAATGTGATGTTACTCACCTGATTTTGAGAGGATGAACAGAGCATAGCTTGGTTTTGTAAACAGTTTGAACTTTTAAAAACTGTAAACCGGTTTGCTTCTTCCTTCAAATCACCTGTTCTTTGGTTTTGAGGCAGTTTAGGTTTGTAAATAAAAAATTACTTATATTTTCTGATTTTGCTTATGTTTTATAAACAAAAAGAAGTGGAAGATACGTACTTTTATAAGGAAAGATTTCAGAGGAAGGTGTTTACTGGGTAAACTCTTTGTTGGAACAAAATTTATCTTTGTTCAAAGATTTTATTTTTGTTTTTATCAGGCAGATGTTCTTCAAAAGGGAGGCTGAAATGTTAATTTAGATTTCGAATTGACTTTATTTGTATGCTGAAATGAAAGTATTAAATGCCTATGTACTTTTTGTTTCCTACTAGCTTACCTTATCTAATTAGTACATGTTGAAACTTAACTAAGCAGCGTAATCTAAACTTCCTATATAAGATTTTTACATGTTTCTTACTTGTCTTATTCTTAGCTTGTATATTAGGTTGCAGGCAACAAATATTACAATTTCAGGTTTGTATTTTTTATTTTTTATTTTTTTTACTTGTACCTGCATATTCACTTTTGTCTTATGATTTATTTTATTTTCTTACTTGTATTGCCTAAAATCTTACAGGCTACACATTATTATTTTTCACATGCCTAGCTTGCCTTATATCCTATGTACATATATACTTTGTTTTATTTCTACTTATTTATTACACATGTTTTACTTGCCAGATTCATTTTTATACTTCATGTATAAATATAAAGTTGTTTTAGTCTTTGCTTATTTATTTTACAAGTTACAAATATTTACAAGCCTAGTTTTATTTTATTTTTAAACTTTAACTATCAAATACTTAATTTTCTTACTATCTATTTTTTTTACACTTATAATAATTTCATAGCTTCTCATGTTAATGTATTTAAATAAATTTTGAAATAGCAATTCCTATCCATATAAAAAATCCGTTTGTAAAAATATTACATTATTAATATTGTTCAAATATAACTCATGATTAAACTAAAAATAATTTCCAAATGAAATTTTCTCTTTATTAATCAATTGCTTATTTTATCAAGTTATTTAAAAAGAATAAACAAACCTTTTTATTTAAATTTAAACTTAAGCTAAAATCAATTTTAAACAATTAAGTTTTTATCTTGAGTATTTTAAAGTCATGTGGTTATTTATTTAATATCTTAATATCAAATTAAATCCAATTTTTAATTTATCAAAAATATTAGAATAAGAAAACATGCCTATATATATTAAATTTAAAACAAAGATTATCTATTTATAATATATATAAATATGTATATATTCAAATACAAAATAATTTATTAACCTTTAAAGATTGATTATCAGTTTGAATATTTATTTTGAAGAAGATTATTAATTAAATTCAACTTTATTATTAACAATATGGTCAAATCAATTAAATTTTGACATAAATTATTAAATTGTTATTGTCAAAATTTCCGGGATATCACATTCCTCCCCCCTTAAAAGAATTTCGTCCTCGAAATTAAAAAAAGGAAATTTAATAATCTAATTGCAGATGTTAAATATAGGCATGTATCAATCATATACTAGCAACTATAGCAACCAATTCATCCAATCTACAAATCTAGTTGTCCAGATAAAATTCTAAATAGGATTTCCTCGAGTTTCCCCAAATATAAATATTGGGATACTCGCTCTATAGAATCCAAATAATCAATATTACTAAGCTACTAAGTTTTACTCATCTGGATCTACAAAACAAAACAGAATATCAGATTACAGACAAGTCTGACTCAACCACCAAAACTCCCTAAACTGCTAGTTCTATAATCAGAGATAGCTCATACACGTACTCCCTCAGAGATACGTGAAACACAACGAATTCCAATTATCCAAACTGACAATTCAATCCTAAAACTAAACATTTATCCAAAATCAAATCTCCGACTTCGGAATCCGAATTCCTCCGTCTCTTATCCACAAAACTCTTCGGACGATCCTGGGCTGCCTACATCCTTACTGATCAGCACAACCCTCGCTGATACCCCCAGAAACAAATTGATCCAAAAACAATCCAACAAAATGATCTTTCCAAGATTAACTTCAAAAATCAGAACACAACTCAATTCCAAAATCAAGAGACTGATCTTACTTCTTCTCATATGGAAAGATAATACAGATGCATTCCAATCTGGTCTTAAGGTTCTGAAAAATTTCCAGTAGAAACTCTTTAATCCAAAACACTGCAAATACTAGTTGTTTCCAAACCAAACAGCTGCCACCATGCTTCCACTGCGCTACTCTGACTGAGCAGATAAAAATGCTGATGATAATCACGAGGACAAGTGGACAACACATGACGCAGCGTGGGAAGCGAATTCGATGTTGTAAATCGAATCCGTCCAGGATCCCACACGATTAGCAGAAATAATCGGTGAATCGACAAAGAATCGATGGATTTATGAATACCGTAAGGCCCAAATCTGTTGATCACGAAGATACCGGACTTTAGCAATCTTCGACACGTTGATCGCGCACGATACCGTGAGAGAAGATCTTTAATTCTTCGAACGTTGATCAAGCGCACTTGATTCCGTGAATTGGCTTCAACAATCGTTGATTCGAGCGCACTCGAATGCCGAAAGTGGAGATAGGAGTTAACACTCGACTACCGATTTAAAAATGGAGGCACAAAGAACAAACCAAATTTTATTCAAATTTCAACAACTTTTCCAAATGTCACAGCCCCTATTTATAGAGCTTTACAACTCAACACACGACTTAAGAAAATTACAATACAAACGGCTTACAAAACAAACGACATAAGAAGAACAAGCGATGACTTAACAAACTCGGCAGCGACTTATTGCATGCGACACAAGGAAGCTTCAGCGACCTAAACTTCGCGACTCAAGATCTCCCATGGCAAAGATAAGTCGGCCGCGACCTACTGCTTCTCGCCCGCGACTTAGGCTACTGCTCTTTGCTTGCGACTTAGGGTTGGGTACGCCACATATGGAGGAGGAGTAGGTCGCTCGCGACTTATGGAGAAGGAAGTAAGTCGCTCGCGACATACGGAGGAGGAGTATGGATCTGCTTGCTCGCGACCTTGGACATGTCGCTCGCGACTTATGGTTAGGTCGTCATGTTGTTCGCGAGCTGGCATGAGTCGTTCGCGACTTATTGGGGCTTCTCGCACGTGCAACTTAAGGGGCACAGCAGAGCGAGTCAAGGCGGCAGAGCGACTCAAGGAAGAGGATCGGCGATCTCGATTTGATCGACTTAAGGTATGCTCTTCATCATCCTCCCCTTGTTGGAAGGAATTCGTCCTCGAATTCACACTCTCGTCGTCGTTGCTAGGTTTCTCCTCATAATACGGAATTAAGTCCTTCACGTTAAACACATCAGAAGTGTAAACATTCTCTGGCAGCTTCAACTTATAAACATTTTCGTTGATCCGTCTTATAATTTCTACGGGTCCAATCTTTCGAGCTTTCAACTTGTTGTAAGTTCCAACTGAAAAACGATCTTTCGTTAAAACGGCATATACAAAATCTCCCTCTTTGAAGACAACTCTTCTTCATTTCTTATTCGCCATTTGTTTATACTTCTCATTTGATTTAAGTAATCGTTCCTGTACAACCTTGTAGCATTCCTGTAACTCATTCACCAAGTCACTAGCTCGCTTAACAACTCCTTTCTGATGTGGTATTGTCGTCAAATCCAATGGTCCCTTTGGTAAGCTTGAATATACAACTTGAAACAGACTGAATCCAGTACTTCGATTGACTACATGATTATGTGCAAACTCCGCTTGACATAACTTCATATCCCAGCTTTTCAAATGGTCTTTCACAAGACATCTCAATAAGTTTCCCAACAGTCGGTTAACCACCTCCGTTTGCCCATCAGTTTGCGGATGGTACGCGCTACTAAAATTCAGCTTCGTTCCGACCATCTTCCACAAACTCAACCAAAAGTGGCTTAGAAATCGAGTGTCCCTATCAGAAACAATGGTCTCAGGTAACCCATGCAATCGATAAATCTCGTTAAAGAATAATTGAGCAACCCGGACGGCATCAGCTGTCTTCTTACAGGCTATGAAATGTGCCATCTTCGAAAACCTGTCCACTACAAAATATATAGAATTATTTCCCCTCTGAGTTCTCGGCAAACCCAACACAAAGTCCATGCTAAGATCAACCCATGGTTTAGTAGGCACGGGTAATGGCATGTATAATCCCGCATTCGTCACTGTTCCCTTCGAAACTTGACAGATATGACATCTCTCCACAAATTTCTCTACCTCTTTCCTCATTGAGCGCCAAAAATAAGATTGTGAAACTAACTGTAAGGTACGATCTCTGCCTACATGGCCTTCTTCATGTAACTCTTTGATAATCTTCATTCTCAAGCTGCAGTCTGGTATGCATAATCGATTCCCCTTGAACAAGAATCCATCAACCAACACAAATTCATCAGTATCCCCATCCTTAACTTTCTCAACAAACTTTGCAAAGTAAGGATCCTCCTCAAACAACTCTGGCAATAATTCGAATCCTGTCACTTCAACGTTGTCAACAAGTGATTCCTCCTGCTCAAAGCATCCGCTACACGATTTGTCACCCCTGATTTGTGTTTCACAACGAAAGTAAATTGTTGTAGATATGCTATCCACGAGGCATGTCTTGCTGAAATCTTGTCCTGCCCTTGTAGATATTTTAATGCCTCATGATCAGTGTAAAGAACAAACTCCTTCTGAAACAAGTAATGTCGCCAGTGCTTTACCGCTTGAACAATCGCGTAAAACTCTACATCATAAGTGTTATATCTCAACTTGGCTCCAGATAATTTTTCACTAAAATAAGAAACTGGTCTTCCGTTCTGGCTCAATACTCCACCAACCCCAACCTTCGATGTATCAGTATGTAATTTAAATTACAACTGAAAATCCGGTAAAATTAGAATTGGTGCTGTCGTCAATAGTGTCTTAATCTTCTCAAAAGCAACCCCTGCTTCCTCTGACCACTCAAACTTCTTTCCCTTCATGCAATCGGTTATAGGTGCCATCACACTACTAAAATGTGGAATGAATCTTTGATAGAAAGATACCAATCCATGAAAACTCCTCACTTCAGTAATTGTCTTTGGCTGTGGCCAACTCCTGACAGCTTCCACTTTATTTTCATCCACTTGAATGCCTTCCTTTGACAGAACATACCCGAGAAATAAAACACTGTTCGTCATAAACACACACTTCTTTGTTGCTGCATAAAACTGCTTTTTTCGTAGAATCAACAATACTTCTCGCAAATGCTGGATGTGTTCTTCCGTACTCCTACTATAAATCAAAATATCATCAAAGTAAACAACCACGAACTTCCCAACAAATGGTCTAAAAATCTGGTTCATCGCTCTCACGAAAGTACTAGGAGCATTTGACAAACAAAATGGCATAACTAACCATTCGTATAAACCCTCTCTGGTTTTAAAAGCAGTCTTCCACTCATCACCCGGTCGAATACGAATTTGATGGTAACCACTTTTCAAGTCAATCTTGGAAAACACAACTGCCCCACTTAACTAATCAATCAAGTCATCAAACCTCGGCATAGGAAATCTGTAGCTCACAGTGATTTTATTGAAAGCCCGACTGTTCGTACACATCCTCCACGTCCCATCCTTCTTCGGTACCAATAAGGCTGGCACGGGACATGGACTCAAACTCTCCTGAACACGACCTTGTTCTAACAACTCCTCCACTTGCCTTCTCAGTTCTTCATGTTCCTTGGGACTCATCCGGTAATGTGGTGTAACGACCCAGGATTTTTATTAATTAAAATTTGAATATTTAATTTATTTTAAATATTAATAAGTGAATTTATAAGTCGAATAAATTTTAATTCGAATAATGCAATTAATTGAATAATTAAATCGATAATTTAATATGTTAAATTATGGAAATAATTGAAAATCGAGTTAAATATGATTGAAAATGATTTGTAAAATTTTATTATATCATATTGGAGTTAGAACGATATTTTAGAACTTTTAAATTCGAATTAAAAGTTTATTTGTGAAAATTGAATATTTTAATATTTAATCGACTAGTGAAAATAGCCAATTTTTGAACATTCTCAGAATTGGACGAGACCAGTTCCAATTGATCCGTAATAGTTAGTTATTACCGGATTTCAATTTTCGTAGCAATCGGAGTTTTCGTTTGATCGTGGCAGCTCGAAACGCATCGAAATTGTTTTAATATTAATTTGGCGAGTTAAAATAGCCATTTTTCAAAAAAGTCTCGGATTTCGACGAAACCAGTTTCATCGGATCCGTAATGTGATATTATTGTAAGGTTTCAAATTTTAAGTCGATCGGATTTACCGTTTGTCCGGTGCAAGCTAAAACGCCAAGAAAATCGTTTAATCGGTTTAGTTTTAAATTGAACGTTTATTGCCATAACTTGCACAGATGACCGAATTAGCTTTCGAAACCTGTTCCATTTTGTCCGGAACATGGGATAAACCCTAGAAACGCTGGTCACCGCGCGTAAATCGGAGTTTGGAAATTCCGGAATGAATAGTGTCGTTCAAATTTTCTATAAACCCCCCCTCTTCATTTTTGCAAAATTATTAAAACCTAGGTTAAAAAAACTGTAGCCGCCACCCCCCAACATCAATGGCCAGAAATTATCAATCTTCTCCCCTCAATCTCTCTCAATCCATGCAATATTATCAAAAACTTTCTGAAGCAAAGATGAAGAGCATCCCGAGAGCTTTCGATCCATACAGATATGATCGTGTTTGGAGCGTCGGAGGGGGAGATAAGTGGGGCCGACGGTTGCTAGGTGCGCACGGTTTTCGAGGCTCATATGGAGGCCGAGTTGCAGGGGTTTGTGGCCGAAGATATAGCAGGAGTTGGGCTTTAATATGGAGGTAGTTGATCGTCTTGGAAGTTGACGTGGAGGCCGTAGTTATTAACCCTAGTTCTATGTCATGGGTTCGGTTTCACATTGGTTATCTGGAGAAAGAACGTGAGTTTGGGAAGAAGCATAGGGACGGCCTGATGTTGCAGGGTTTAGATCCAAGGGCTATGATTCATTTAGGTTAATTATAAAAACAAAATTATGTTGTAAATTTTAATTATAAAAATCGTGTAACTTCAAATATGCATAACTTTTTCATACGAGGTCGAAAACGCACGAAACCAGTTGCGTTGGAATTGTATGGATGAGCACTACGCTATGGAACTGGATTGGAGTCGTTTGGAGTTAGTGAGAATTTTGGATAAAATTAAACGTCCGTTTAATTTTATTCGAAATAAATCGCTAAAACGGAATTGAAATCAAGGTGGGAACTTCTCACTCAATCGAATCGGTTTTGATTTTTAATTTTAAATAGTTCGATTTAAAATACCTGAATGCATGTTTGAATGATGATTGTTATCTATTGGTTGATAAAATAGACATTATGCGCCGTTAGTAAGCGGATGTTATTTATTAAAAACATATACCGCGAATATTTCATTAACAGTGAAATTGGCATTATATATAATAGCAATATATATATATATTGGCATATGTATATATTACAGTTATTGATTTCCCGCATTATATAGCGGATGAGACCCTATTGCACCGTCTATTAAGCGGATAATATTTTAAATCTCATATACCGCTATAGTTTCGTACTGGAACGGAATTGGTATTGTGCTAACATCTTTGGATGCAGGAAAACAGGTTGGAGGGATCCAACTGGATTCCTCAACAGTATTTATTTGATTTCAGATATTTTGATATTTGATGGATTATCATATCGATATATGATGTCGTTGTTGTCGTGATTGACTATTTGGTGTGTAGAATCATTGGACCAAATTTTGGAATTTTAAAATGATTTTAAAGTGATTTTTGAAAGTATACGTTTATAAAATATTTTTGGAATTGATCCATTATAAATAAATAAACGTTATAATTTTAATGTTATCAAAATTATGATTTTTGAGAAAAATAGTTAAAAGTTGATTTTTGAAAATATGGGGTTAATGATTTTATAAAATAGTTTAAATTGGGATTTCTAAATTTATTGTGAAAAGTTTAAAAATAGGATTTATTTTAACAACCCGCATATTTATCGATTTTATATTTAAATATTTTATTTAAATATTTTATCGTTAGTCGGATTTTAGTCTGAAAAGCTACTTTTTGCATACGGTCGAATTAGGGCTCGGGACCACTCCCATTGAGTTTAAAATGCCGTTTGCGACCTTTTTGAGTATAAGCTTCGATATGTTTGGAGAAAGATGATTTCTGCTACTTTTTACTTTGGGTTTGGTTTTTGGGCTCAGCCCTTTGTTAACTAATGCTCAAATCTGAGCCACTCTTCCCCACTCACTCTCATTCTCTTCTCATTTCAGTTTTCTTAGCTTTAATGGTGGGGGGAGATTGGAAATTAAAACTCCAAAACCCTAGTTTTCCTTGCAAATCAAATTCCTAGCTCCAAACTCAAGAAGAACCCATTGGTAAGCTTCTCTTCTTCTTCTCCAACTTATTCTCTTACCAATTTCAGAAATTCCTAAACCTAATTTTGGGAATGTTCTTGTTATTGAGCTTAGATTCAAGCTCATTTGGGTTGTGTTGAAGAGAGGTTGATTCTCCACTTGCTTTCAAGCTTCTTCTTATTTGATTTTGAGAAAAGGTGAGATTTTTATCTCACATCTATGACTATAATTATCTTTGGTTGTTAGGTATGAATTCCTAACACTTCTTCATGAGAATTTGCTCTTGATTTGGATTGGTTTTGTAAATATTCCAATTTTTGGGTTTTTAAGTCAAATTTGTGTAAAATCCTTTTATGGATGTTTGATCATGCTTTTGGTGATGAATCGAGGAGCATATAGGGCCGGGTTGCCGATTGGCATAAACCCTTAGAGCCAATGTCCGTCCGGTTGCATTTTGGAAGAGTTTGCTCTTCATTTGAATAAGGTTGAAAAAACAGCCCAGGCATGATTCAGTCGACTGAAAACTCTGTTCAGTCGACTGAACCTGAAACCCGAGAGTTTCCAGGCATGATTCAGTCAACTGAAAAACTCTGCACAGTCGACTGAAACTGGAAACAGAAAGTTTCCAGAACCTGGAAAATCTCCAGGTACAGGGTCAGTCGACTGAAAATCTCTGTTCAGTCGACTGAACCTGCTGTTTGAGTCCAATTTGCCTTTTTGGATTGAAATTCCAATTTAAATCGATTCGTGATAATCCTATTTGTTGTTATCATCTATTATTACTTTGATGACTCTTTTTAGGGATTT
The DNA here is from genome assembly GCA_030765085.1 of Allium cepa. NCBI lineage: Eukaryota > Viridiplantae > Streptophyta > Magnoliopsida > Asparagales > Amaryllidaceae > Allium > Allium cepa. The sequence goes on along the minus strand of CM060937.1, from coordinate 768,851,047 downwards.
TTGAATATCCATTTCGATGGATCCTTTATCGATTTCATTGGATTTTATTCACGTCTTCGTATGTGAATTTTTGTGATTGATTGTTCTTACAATCTTCTTCGTGATTTGTCACTTTAAAAATATAAAGGTTTTCTATACTAGTAGTAAATATCAAAACTGTTTCCTCAAACGATTTCAATACTATTTTAATACCAAATTCGTTTATAAAACCATTTTCCAATCTATTAGTATATACAAACCTTTACCTCACTCGTATGAGAAATCTAATTAAACGGCTTAGTAAAACAAGTGGTATGAAACGCTTGCGTTTACTTTGTCGGTTAATTCTTGGACTTGTTCGATTGAACCTCTTGTGACAATTTTCTAGTGGAGATTTACAGTTTGTTCGTAAATATTTAAGTTAAGCAAGTGGTTATGGGACATGAAGCTAAACTCATATATTTACTAGCTTAGTGTAATCGACACTTCTCGCTGATCATGACGATCATCTTTGTGATTTAGACTAGCAATGTGCGATGTCTCTTTGTCTGCGAGGGAGACTAAACCCCGTTTTGTGGAGTTTCGACTCAATTTGTGATGGGGTAGCAACCCATGGTCTTTGGGCCGTTTGTGGAGCTTCGGCTCAATTTGTGATGGTTAGCGACCATGGAATTAGAATTCCGTTTGTGATACACATGTTGGTGGGCTTTATGCTCCCGTTTTTGATAGGCCTCCCCCCTTTGTGATTTCTGGATTTCTTGTGTAGATTCCTAGAATTTATGTTTCACCAATTTTCGTGATTTCCATTGATAAGTTTTATCAATATTTGTGCATTGGTGAATTTGTGTGTCATTGACTTTTGTGATTTCTGGATTTCTTGTGTAGTCTTCTGGAATTTGTGTGTCATTGACTTTTGTGATTTCTGGATTTCTTGTGTAGTCTTCTGGAATCTGTGTGTCATTGACTTTTGTGATTGACATTGATATTATCGTCAATATTTATGGTATGGTGAACGAAATAAGGAGTATGACGTTTCTTTGATTCTTGTATAGATTTGGTGACAGTGATTAATCTCTTGATGATTATCAACTAGTATATATATATATATATATATATATATCATAGCTTGGCATTGTGATTATTATGTGTTTGGTCATATCTCTTATTCTATATCGTTTCATCTGATATTTATAGTTAGACTTATCCGTTTATTATTTTCTTATTAAATAATACTCGGGTCAGATCGAGATATTACAGGTGCTTCTGCTTGACTTCTCATCCGGGATTAACTCCTTGACTTTTGGGTTAACTACTTAGATTAGTAGTTATTTTGTTGTATACATTTGAGATATAGACTCCTTAATGTATACTTATTCTTTTGTGTAGTTCATGTAACTATTCTTTTGTGATATTGTGGATCTTTTTAGACCACTACTCTGATGTACACTTTCTAGTGTAATATTCATATCTTATTCCGCCTTTGTGATATGAATTGTCTGTGACTGATTTGTGTTATGCTTATCTCTATATTTGTTTTCCGAAGGATTTATATAGCCACTGTGTAGTAGCTTTGAGTTTGTGTCGGTATGTCGGATTTCCTCTTGAAATAGAATGCATGTTATATTATCTGACATATCGGTGCTCGCGCAAAGAAATTACACGGATGGTCGCTCCTCAACAGCCTTATTCTCCATGCTAGTCGACAGCATTCACCGTAATGTTCTTGGCTAGCATGGGTATAGAGGTGTTGCGTCACAGCTTGGTATCATAGCCAAACTTCGGAACAATATGGAATATTATAACAAGGATCATCGTCCTAAGTCCATCTTGGGAGTTGTGCTTTAGGATTTTATTCGGGTCTTCGTACCGTTCTATCCTATTTTCTTTATGATTCCTAGTTTTATCTACCAAGATTGCTTGATATTCAATTTGGTGAATAACCTTTTCTTCTTCTTCTTTCTTTCTAAAGGAAGAGAAATGTCTAGACCTGGCCGCCCCAGAGCCGTGCCATCTAGCACTCCGCCCCAGGATGGAGTTTTTATGACTGCTCAACAGCTTCTTGATTTGGTAACAAATGCTCAAGCAGCTGGAGCTAACCCGGAACCTACTCACCCAAAGTCGGGATTTGCACGCTTGTGTAGCGATTACACTAATTTGGGTGGGGAGCCATTCAGAGGTTCCGAAACTGTTATTGAAGTACAGGCCTGGCTAAGGTCATGCGATCGAATCTTTTCTCGCATGAATCTTATTGACCTTCACCGAGTTCAGGTGGCCTCTACTATGCTCCGAGAAAGAGCATTGGACTGGTACGAACTTCTTATTTCTGAGATTAATGAAGCGGATCTCACTTGGGAGAAATTCCGAGAACGCTTCGAGTTAAAATTCGTACCAGAAGCAGAAAAAGTGACATTGGCTCGACGATTTATAGACCTTGTTCAAGGTGAGTCCTCCGTGACTAATTACGTCGCCTCCTTCGAGTCGCTTTCCAAATATGGGGTTGAATACATCAACACCCCTCTGAAGAAGAATCAGAGATTTGTTTATGGCTTAAACAAAAGTCTCAAGAAGCCATTACTTCTAAAGTTAGAAGTTTCTTTCGACCAACTCTGTAACGCACGCGGATTTTCGTTGCCGAAAAACCGAATAGTTATGGGTTTTAAAAAGAAAAGAAAACGATAGAAAGAGAAGATAAGAAGGTAGAAAGTAAAATAGATAATAGAGGGAAGAGAAGACGGAAGATAGAAAATTTAGATAGGGAAAAGAAGATAGAAAATTTAAAATTAGAAAGAAAAGAGAACAGAGGAAAAAGAAAAACAGAAGAAAATAGGACGGAACAGAAAACAACAGAACAACATCAGAATCTCACAATTCACAGCGGAACAACATATAATAGATAAATGAATAATCTTTAAACAAGAACTATATCAGTTATTACATTTTATACATTACATTTCATTACATCATATCATCAGAGTGTACAACAATATACAACAACAGTGCAGTGGAAAAAGAAATACTATATAACTAGTAATACGCCATGCCATCCATCTTGCCTCCTGCAACTCCAGAATATCCAGAATATCCTGATAAACCTAACTCTTGACTGCCCGTGTGGAAATTGGCGGGCACCCAGAGTTTAGGAAGGAAAATAATAAACTCCAAGTCAGTCATGTGACTGGTGTGAGAACTCAAAACAGTTTATTTACTTTAAAATCAAAATAGAAGAATATTTTAAATTCAATTCGAAATGCTTTTAAAAATGAGACTACCATAAGGCCTCCCGCACACACACACATGCAAACGCAGAATCGGAGGAGATTTCTCCTTATGATAGTCAAAGATGCTTGATACGCATTTAAAATAACATTTGATATTATTATTAGTGCATAGAGTAGGAAAAATTTATTTCGAAAGTAGAATATAAATCTTAGCCAACATACGACCATTATCGTATGCCTACTATAGCTAACTATGTTCAATAGCAGGTTACCGCCACATTCCATAGCAGGTTATACAACTAAAACCATACAAGTCACGTATTGTTTCTTTGGATTTCCAACAAATGGTCAGGCCAAGGAACTTCCCATTGCCACATGGAAACGCCTCTGGCTGGACGTCCCCGAGAACTTAACCAGCTCTCTGCCAACACAAGGCCGGGTTACCTTTATCACTAGGTAACTACTACACGAATATGGCATCCCCCGGTCCCATTGGACCTTTTAACCGAGCGCTCGTCACCAACAACACCACACAGTAATAAAATATAGTGTTTCAACATGAGTAAATATCTGGGCTCCATACCATGATACCACCCTTTCCAGAAGGAAATGCACATACCCTAAAGGGAGCTACCCCTCATAACCTTGCCGCATCTTTCCTGTTTTGACCATTCCGGGATGCGAGGCTCGACGAAGTCACGTCCACAAAAACATACTTTATACAAAAGCCATGCTTTGGGTCAACAAATGATCAACACAATGATCACAAGGATAGACGATCAAATAAACGATCCTATCACAAATAATCAACACGATGATCATTTCAGCATCACTCAGCATATCACATTACCAAATTGGGAATATATCGCTGATAACATTCAACTATATAACCTTTGAGCTCGTACGTCTCAGAGAAGGGTGTTAAGCTAAAAGAATAAATTCTTCGCGACCAACAGAAATATATTTGAAAGAAATCGGCTTTATATCTCAAATTGTAATGTCAGGCATACAATCCATACAAGTCTGTTCCGGGCTCGAACAAAACCGAAGGTACTTCTTAAGAAGCCCTTGAAATACGGGTATTCACAATCCCGATCGAATTTCCCATCACTTAAGGAATCTCTATACCAGGAGCTACCCAGTGCAGAGACAATCGATAGGTCATCCTATCGCTTTCACAAATACTCGGTCTTCAACACCGATCTTCAAATGCAATTCCTAACGACGTATCACATATTCGGAATGGGTTATACGACCCCATGGTCCTTTCCCGGTTAACCCGAATAGTGAGCGCTTATTCAAAAATAAGTGTAGCATTCACATTCAAACAAATCACATCAATTACCCATTCAAAGGGAAATATTGATAGTCGGCTATTGAACTATCAATTGATATGCACACATCACCAGATTCCAAATAATTTTCCAAATTATTTATTTTCCAAAATATCTTTACTAGATATAAAATTTCACACTTCAAAAATAAATCAATATTTATTTTTAAACAAATTCCACTTCCTTTTATAAATTCCTTAGTGAATTCTCCATTTCAAAATATCCATGCATATCGATTTTAATTATTCATTTCAATTTATCTTCAAAAAGATAAATTCTAAATATTCATTTCATATTGGAAAACATTTCCATACTTATTTATTCATAAGTAATTCACAAATCTTTTTATTTTCAACCTTGGAAAATATTCAATATACTTAAATCGAATTAAGTATATATTTCATTCTTTAAGGAAATCATTCACTTAAACATATTTATTTGGGCCAAAACGAATGTTACGTAAAACATCGTTACAACGTCCCAAAATCACTAGTATAGGGATTCGAATTTAAAATAGATATATAAATCCCAATACTATACAAAACATTTCCTTTCGGAAATTATTTATTATAACAACAGTGTTATAATCCACCATTTCCTTTTATTTCTCGAAACATCTATTTCAACAATAAATGTTGAAATCTATAGTTTCGAATCTCAACACATTTTAAAACAGCGTTAGATCGTTTTAATTCTATTTAAAACATTCAAATCTAAACCATTTTCTTTAACGTGTTATTCACTATTCAAAAATGTGAATAAACTTCATTAAGAAATCTCATCCTTTTATTCGTTTTAATTCAAAGGATTATTCACTATTCAAAAATGTGAATATAACTCCTTTAATAGGTTCCAACAATTTTCTTATCAAAATAAGTCATTTACGAATTTATAAAACATCGCTTATAAATTCCATTTCTATTTATTTATAAAAACTTCCTTTTTATAAATTTCTTTATTAACCTATTCCAATTTATAACTAAATTATAAACTACAAGTTCATATTATAAGTTAAATACTTATAAAACGATTATTTTACAAAGATCATTCTTTTAAACTTCCCAAATTATAAATCTTATAACTTATAAGATTCATTTATTTAACCAAATCTATTCTTCAATTTACTTCACAAATTTATAAATCTTACTATTTATAAATTTCATTTATAACTTTACCATTTATAATTCTATAAATTTCATTCATTTATGAAATTCAATTTCATTTCATTCAAACACTTATAAAAACTCGTTTTGTAATGTCAATATTTCAATTTATAAATATCTATTTATAAATCTTTTAATATAAATCAAATTATATTATTCTTTAAAACATCTTTAAATTCCTTTAAAATTTCACCACTTTGATTTATAAAATAATCAAATTTTATAAATCCTATATTTAAACTTTTATAATATATTCAAAAATCCAATCTAAACTATTTTATAAAATCATTAGTTCATATTTCTCAAAAATCAGCTTTTAACTGTATTTCACAAAAACCATAATTTTATAACTTTAAAAATTATAACGTTTAATTATTTAAAATGGATCAATTCCAAAAATAAAGTATATTTTCAAAAAAAATCACTTTATAAATCATTTTAAAATCCCAAAATTTGGGTCCAATGATGCTACACACCAAATAGTCAATCACGACAACAACGATATCATATATCAATATGAAAATCCATCAAATATCAAAATATCTGAAATCAAATAAAAACTGTTGAGGAATCCAGTTGGATCCCTCCAACCTGTTTTCCTGCATCCACAAACATTAGCACAATACCAATTTCGCTCCAGTACGAAATTATCGCGGTATATGTTTTTAATAAATATTGTCCGCTTAATAACGGCGCAATAGGGTCTCATCCGCTAAAAAATACGGGAAATCAATCAACTGCAATATATACATATGCCAATATATATATATTGATATTATATATAATACCAATTTCACTGTTTATGAAATATTCGCGGTATATGTTTTTATTAAATAACATCCGCTTACTAACGGCGTATAATGTCTATTTTAACAAACAATAGATAACAATCATCATTCAAACATGCATTCAAATATTTTAAATATAACTATTTAAAATAAAATCGAAACTGATTCGATTGAGTGAGAAGTTCTCACCTCGATTTCAATTTCCGTTTTAGCTTTTATTTCGAATAAAATTAAACGTACGTTTAATTTTACCCAAAATTCTCACTAACTCCAAACGACTCCAAACCAACTCCATCGCGTAGTGCTCGTCCATACGATTCCAACGCAACTGGTTTCGCGCGTTTTCGACCTCGTATGAAAAAGTTATTGATTTTACAAGATTGTACACGATTTAAATTGAAATTAATTTACAGTTTCTTATATATATTATACAACCTTTGATCTGGGCCGTGCATTTTTGATGATGGAATCGGGGCCGCGTGTTGCTTTCTCTCCCACGCTCCATCTCCCTCACGTTACAGCCGAAACAAATAAACCCACAAACCCTAATAACGCGATCAACTACGAGCCCCTCCACCTCGATCAACCACCCTCATTTTGTGTGCACGTCCCCACTCCACCCACGGTCAGAACGCGCGCCCACTCGGTCGCCCTATACGCATGCAAATCGAGCATGAACGGCAGGCCTTTGAGCCTCGATTTCGACCACTACGTTGCTCCAATCCAGATCTTGACCGTTGGATGTGTGGATGGCATTGTGCTCTTCAATTTACTAGTTGGAGATTCGTTGAATCGATGAACGGATTGGAAGAACGAGAGGGAAAGAGTTTGGCAAATTCTGCCCGTTCAGGGGGGGTGGCGGCTGCAACGCGATTAGGGTTTGGTGTTTTTTTTTTTTTTTAAATTTGTGTGGGGGGGGCTATTTATAAGGAATTCTCAAACACTATTCATCCCGGAAATTCCGAACTCCGATTTACGCACCGTAACCAGCGTTTCTAGGGTTTACCCCGCGTTCCGGACACAATGGAACAGGTTTCGGAAGCTAATTCGAAAGTATGTGCGAGTTATGGCTATAAACGCTCAATTTAAATTAAACCGATTTAACTCGATTTCTAGGCGTTTTAATTCGTACCGGACAAACGGTAAATCCAATTGACTTGAAATTTGAAACCTTACAATAATATCACATTACGGATCCGATGAAACTGGTTTCGTCGAAATCCGAGACTTTTTGAAAAATGGCTATTTTAGCTCGCCAAATTTAAATTAAAAATAAATCGATGCGTTTCGAGCTGCTACGATCAAACGATAACTCCGATTGACACGAAAATTGAAATCCGGTAATAACTAACTATTACGGATCCAATGGAACTGGTTTCGTTCAATTCTGAGACTGTTCAAAAATTGACTATTTTCACTAGTCGATTTAAATATTAAAATATTCAATTTTCACAATTTAACTTTTAATTCGATTTTAAAAGTTCTAAAATATCGTTCTAACTCCAGTATGATAAAATAAAATTTTACAAATCATTTTCAATCATATTTAACTATATTTTCAATTATTTCCATAATTTAACTTATTAAATTATCGATTTAATTATTCAATTAAATCCAATAAATCAAATAAAAATTTATTCGACTTATAAATTCACCTATTAATATTTAAAATTAATTAAATATTCAAATTTAAATTTAAAAAAATCCTGGGTCTTTACAATCTTCCCCACTTAAAAGAATTTCGTCCTCGAAATTAACAAGTAAGAAAAGTTATAGAATTTATTAATTTTCCCTAATTCATAGTTAAACTTCTTATAATACTTTACTAAGTTTTCAAATCATACTTAGTTATCCTTTCAAAAACAACTACTATTGTTTAACTTTCAATTCCAAAATCAAAATTAAAGTTTTCAAAATTTTTTCCCAATTTTTCTCAAATTTTTCCTAACGCCTTAAATTTTCGGAAAAATTCGCCATAGTCTCCTTTGCGCGGCTCGATCCGAAAAAAAAAAATGACAGTATATATATCACAAATATACATCTCATCAAGTAATGAGGCATCCCGAAGGGAAAAAAAGTGTAAAAGTACGGTATGTAATCCGAGATATGTACCTTATATTTTATTAGAAAGCATATACGGCTAATATAGTGCAAAAGCGAGCTCCAAATGCGAAGCAAACGCGATCCGCACCTACTAAATACTCAACAAACAACATGAGAACATGCATATATGGAAATAGTATCAATATACACATATATCTCCATAACAACTATATATGCCAACATAGCAAATGAAACAAACAACAAATGCAATATATTCAACCATCAACCAACTAACATCCATAACCAACAAATATTCATTTATATTCTCATTAATATTCAATGAAATGGTTTTCAATTCAATCACATTTGATTCATTAACAGTGGATGTTTACTAACATTCATTCTCAATTAGTTTATATTCACTAATTTATATTCAAGTTGGTTCACTTCCAAATCAAATTCAATTCTATTCAAATTATTTACTTCTAATCTGAATTCAATTACATAGTTTTCAATTTCATTAACACTTAATGAATTTTATAAAATCAACTACCAACCATATAACAACCAATGTATATATAATTACAACCAAATTCCTTTGCTTATCAATTGGTTTAATTAAATTGATTTTCATTCAACTATTCAACTTCCAATAACATTATATTTTAAATGAATTAACACTTATATTCATTATTTCATATCCATTTGATTTAATTGATTAACATTCATTTCATTAATTCAATTCAATTTCAAAAGTTGAATTTCATTTATCTTTGAATTCACTTTCATTTATAACTCATATTCATAAATATATTCATATAGTTTCACTTCTTATACATATAAGTTTTATTTCACAATTGTAAATTACTTTAATTATAATTCAATTCTTATAATTCTTTTGCTTATACCATTATTCTTCAATTTAGACTATTCAAACAACCTAACAATCAACTTATATACCTTTAATAATTCTGAAAAAAAATTATTCCTTTATATATAAAAATATACTCAAGGTAAAATTATTTCATTTACCCAATTTTTAAAATCAATATTGTGCCGAATTGTTCTATTCAAGTGTTTAGAGATCCTTATCAACAACGTTAATTACTCGTATTAACCAGAATCTATATACCACTCAACAAACCAATCATCACAATATAAAACAATTTTATATTCACTAACAAATACGCTCTCATAGCTATTACTACACTCAAACTCATTCTAGAGTACTACTGACTCTATCTCTAATGAGTTATACCCAACAGAACCATGGTTGTCGCTTAACCATAAGCTCTGATACCAAATGTAACGCACGCGGATTTTCGTTGCCGAAAAACCGAATAGTTATGGGTTTTAAAAAGAAAAGAAAAAGATAGAATGAGAAGATAAGAAGGTAGAAAGTAAAATAGATAATAGAGGGAAGAGAAGACGGAAGATAGAAAATTTAGATAGGGAAAAGAAGATAGAAAATTTAAAAATAGAAAGAAAAGAGAACAGAGGAAAAAGAAAAACAGAAGAAAATAGGACGGAACAGAAAACAACAGAACAACATCAGAATCTCACAATTCACAGCGGAACAACATATAATAGATAAATGAATAATCTTTAAACAAAAACTATATCAGTTATTACATTTTATACATTACATTTCATTACATCATATCATCAGAGTGTACAACAACATACAACAACAGTGCAGCGAAAAAAGAAATACTATATAACTAGTAATACGCCATGCCATCCAGCTTGCCTCCTGCAACTCCAGAATATCCAGAATATCCTAATAAACCTAACTCTTGACTGCCCGTGTGGAAATTGGTGGGCACCCAGAGTTTAGGAAGGAAAACAATAAACTCCAAGTCAGTCATGTGACTGGTGTTAGAACTCAAAACAGTTTATTTACTTTAAAATCAAAATAGAAGAATATTTTAAATTCAATTCGAAATGCGTTTAAAAATGAGACTACCATAAGGCCTCCCGCACACACACACATGCAAACGCAGAATCGGAGGAGATTTCTCCTTATGATAGTCAAAGATGCTTGATACGCATTTAAAATAACATTTGATATTATTATTAGTGCATAGAGTAGGAAAAATTTATTTCGAAAGTAGAATATAAATCTTAGCCAACATACGACCATTATCGTATGCCTACTATAGCTAACTATGTTCAATAGCAGGTTACCGCCACATTCCATAGCAGGTTATACAACTAAAACCGTACAAGTCACGTATTGTTTCTTTGGATTTCCAACAAATGGTCAGGCCAAGGAACTTCCCATTGCCACATGGAAACGCCTCTGGCTGGACGTCCCCGAGAACTTAACCAGCTCTCTGCCAACACAAGGCCGGGTTACCTTTATCACTAGGTAACTACTACACGAATATGGCATCCCCCGGTCCCATTGGACCTTTTAACCGAGCGCTCGTCACCAACAACACCACACAGTAATAAAATATAGTGTTTCAACATGAGTAAATATCTGGGCTCCATACCATGATACCACCCTTTCCAGAAGGAAATGCACATACCCTAAAGGGAGCTACCCCTCATAACCTTGCCGCATCTTTCCTGTTTTGACCATTCCGGGATGTGAGGCTCGACGAAGTCACGTCCACAAAAACATACTTTATACAAAAGCCATGCTTTGGGTCAACAAATGATCAACACAATGATCACAAGGATAGACGATCAAATAAACGATCCTATCACAAATAATCAACACGATGATCATTTCAGCATCACTCGGCATATCACATTACCAAATTGGGAATATATCGCTGATGACATTCAACTATATAACCTCTGAGCTCGTACGTCTCAGAGAAGGGTGTTAAGCTAAAAGAATAAATACTTCGCCACCAACAGAAATATATTTGAAAGAAATCGGCTTTATATCTCAAATTGTAATGTCAGGCATACAATCCATACAAGTCTGTTCCGGGCTCGAACAAAACCGAAGGTACTTCTTACGAAGCCCTTGAAATACGGGTATTCACAATCCCAATCGAATTTCCCATCACTTAAGGAATCTCTATACCAGGAGCTACCCAGTGCAGAGACAATCGATAGGTCATCCTATCGCTTTCACAAATACTCGGTCTTCAACACCGATCTTCAAATGCAATTCCTAACGACGTATCACATATTCGGAATGGGTTATACGACCCCATGGTCCTTTCCCGGTTAACCCGAATAGTGAGCGCTTATTCAAAAATAAGTGTAGCATTCACATTCAAACAAATCACATCAATTACCCATTCAAAGGGAAATATTGATAGTCGGCTATTGAACTATCAATTGATATGCACACATCACCAGATTCCAAATAATTTTCCAAATTATTTATTTTCCAAAATATCTTTACTAGATATAAAATTTCACACTTCAAAAATAAATCAATATTTATTTTTAAACAAATTCCACTTCCTTTTATAAATTCCTTAGTGAATTCTCCATTTCAAAATATCCATGCATATCGATTTTAATTATTCATTTCAATTTATCTTCAAAAATATAAATTCTAAATATTCATTTCATATTGGAAAACATTTCCATACTTATTTATTCATAAGTAATTCACAAATCTTTTTATTTTCAACCTTGGAAAATATTCAATATACTTAAATCGAATTAAGTATATATTTCATTCTTTAAGGAAATCATTCACTTAAACATATTTATTTGGGCCAAAACGAATGTTACGTAAAACATCGTTACAACGTCCCAAAATCACTAGTATAGGGATTCGAATTTAAAATAGATATATAAATCCCAATACTATACAAAACATTTCCTTTCGGAAATTATTTATTATAACAACAGTGTTATAATCCACCATTTCCTTTTATTTCTCGAAACATCTATTTCAACAATAAATGTTGAAATCTATAGTTTCGAATCTCAACACATTTTAAAACAGCGTTAGATCGTTTTAATTCTATTTAAAACATTCAAATCTAAACCATTTTCTTTAACGTGTTATTCACTATTCAAAAATGTGAATAAACTTCATTAAGAAATCTCATCCTTTTATTCGTTTTAATTCAAAGGATTATTCACTATTCAAAAATGTGAATATAACTCCTTTAATAGGTTCCAACCATTTTCTTATCAAAATAAGTCATTTACGAATTTATAAAACATCGCTTATAAATTCCATTTCTATTTATTTATAAAAACTTCCTTTTTATAAATTTCTTTATTAACCTATTCCAATTTATAACTAAATTATAAACTACAAGTTCATATTATAAGTTAAATACTTATAAAACGATTATTTTACAAAGATCATTCTTTTAAACTTCCCAAATTATAAATCTTATAACTTATAAGATTCATTTATTTAACCAAATCTATTCTTCAATTTACTTCACAAATTTATAAATCTTACTATTTATAAATTTCATTTATAACTTTACCATTTATAATTCTATAAATTTCATTCGTTTATGAAATTCAATTTCATTTCATTCAAACACTTATAAAAACTCGTTTTATAATGTCAATATTTCAATTTATAAATATCTATTTATAAATCTTTTAATATAAATCAAATTATATTATTCTTTAAAACGTCTTTAAATTCCTTTAAAATTTCACTACTTTGATTTATAAAATAATCAAATTTTATAAATCCTATATTTAAACTTTTATAATATATTCAAAAATCCAATCTAAACTATTTTATAAAATCATTAGTTCGTATTTCTCAAAAATCAGCTTTTAACTGTATTTCACAAAAACCATAATTTTATAACTTTAAAAATTATAACGTTTAATTATTTAAAATGGATCAATTCCAAAAATAAAGTATATTTTCAAAAAAAATCACTTTATAAATCATTTTAAAATCCCAAAATTTGGGTCCAATGATGCTACACACCAAATAGTCAATCGACAACAACGATATCATATATCAATATGAAAATCCATCAAATATCAAAATATCTGAAATCAAATAAAAACTGTTGAGGAATCCAGTTGGATCCCTCCAACCTGTTTTCCTGCATCCACAAACATTAGCACAATACCAATTTCGCTCCAGTACGAAATTATCGCGGTATATGTTTTTAATAAATATTATCCGCTTAATAACGGCGCAATAGGGTCTCATCCGCTAAAAAATACGGGAAATCAATCAACTGCAATATATACATATGCCAATATATATATATTGATATTATATATAATACCAATTTCACTGTTTATGAAATATTCGCGGTATATGTTTTTATTAAATAACATCCGCTTACTAACGGCGTATAATGTCTATTTTAACAAACAATAGATAACAATCATCATTCAAACATGCATTCAAATATTTTAAATCTAACTATTTAAAATAAAATCGAAACTGATTCGATTGAGTGAGAAGTTCTCACCTTGATTTCAATTTCCGTTTTAGCTTTTATTTCGAATAAAATTAAACGTACGTTTAATTTTACCCAAAATTCTCACTAACTCCAAACGACTCCAAACCAACTCCATCGCGTAGTGCTCGTCCATACGATTCCAACGCAACTGGTTTCGTGCGTTTTCGACCTATTATGAAAGAGTTATTGATTTTACAAGATTGTACACGATTTAAATTGAAATTAATTTACAGTTTCTTATATATATTATACAACCTTTGATCTGGGCCGTGCATTTTTGATGATGGAATCGGGGCCGCGTGTTGCTTTCTCTCCCACGCTCCATCTCCCTCACGTTATAGCCGAAACAAATAAACCCACAAACCCTAATAACGCGATCAATTACGAGCCCCTCCACCTCGATCAACCACCCTCATTTTGTGCGCACGTCCCCACTCCACCCACGGTCAGAACGCGCGCCCACTCGGTCGCCCTATACGCACGCAAATCGAGCATGAACGGCAGGCCTTTGAGCCTCGATTTCGACCACTACGTTGCTCCAATCCAGATCTTGACCGTTGGATGTGTGGATGGCATTGTGCTCTTCAATTTACTAGTTGGAGATTCGTTGAATCGATGAACGGATTGGAAGAACGAGAGGGAAAGAGTTTGGCAAATTCTGGCCGTTCAGGGGGGGTGGCGGCTGGAACGTGATTAGGGTTTGGTGTTTTTTTTTTTTTTAATTTGTGTGGGGGGGATATTTATAAGGAATTCTCAAACACTATTCATCCCGGAAATTCCGAACTCCGATTTACGCGCCGTAACCAGCGTTTCTAGGGTTTACCCCGCGTTTCGGACACAATGGAACAGGTTTCGGAAGCTAATTCGGAAGTATGTGCGAGTTATGGCTATAAACGCTCAATTTAAATTAAACCGATTTAACTAGATTTCTAGGCGTTTTAATTCGTACTGGACAAACGGTAAATCCAATTGACTTGAAATTTGAAACCTTACAATAATATCACATTACGGATCCGATGAAACTGGTTTCGTCGAAATCCGAGACTTTTTGAAAAATGGCTATTTTAGCTGGCCAAATTTAAATTAAAAATAAATCGATGCGTTTCGAGCTGCTACGATCAAACGATAACTCCGATTGACACGAAAATTGAAATCCGGTAATAACTAACTATTACGGATCCAATGGAACTGGTTTCGTTCGATTCTGAGACTGTTCAAAAATTGACTATTTTCACTAGTCGATTTAAATATTAAAATATTCAATTTTCACAATTTAACTTTTAATTCGATTTTAAAAGTTCTAAAATATCGTTCTAACTCCAGTATGATAAAATAAAATTTTACAAATCATTTTCAATCATATTTAACTATATTTTCAATTATTTCCATAATTTAACTTATTAAATTATCGATTTAATTATTCAATTAAATCCAATAAATCAAATAAAAATTTATTAGACTTATAAATTCACCTATTAATATTTAAAATTAATTAAATATTCAAATTTAAATTTAAAAAAATCCTGGGTCGTTACAAACTCGTTGATATCGCTCTTCGTCTTGAAGAGGCGGATAGAGAGAATGATGTTGAAGTGGTGGGTTCCAAACCAAACTTCAACAACAAGAAGAGGCCAAGCAAATTCAAAGGCCCTTATCCCAATAAGAAAGGGAAGCAAGCAACCTCCGTTGCAAAGACTTCTTCCTTTGGTCGTGGGGAATGCTATAATTGTGGTTCGAAGGAACATTATGCGAACAAGTGCCCAAAGTCTCTTTCTTGTCGCTACTGCAAACTTCCCGGTCATGTTATATCTTCATGCCCCAAGCTTCAGGGCAGGAAGGAGGGAAAGTTAAATGTTGCTCAAGCCCCTGGCAACACATCTCGTGGCCAAGGTATTTCTCATTCTATTCTAGATGGAATTATTTTGTTTCGTGATCATCCTATTCGAGTTCTTTTTGATACGGGTGCGTCCCATTCTTTTATATCAAAAGAACTTGTTGATACTTTTTCTTTGGATGTTTTGTGTTTAATGACTTCTTTGAGAATTGCGAATCCGGTTGGTGGATCTGCAACAATCAGTTTATTGTGTAAAGATGTCGAGATTATTTTGTGTGATTTTTCTTTCCGAGCCGATTTGCATGTCATGCGTTATTTAGGCTTTGGAATGATTTTGGGAATGGATTGGCTTAACCATTATGAAGCTCATATCCTATGTCCTGAGAGGACTATTCATCTTCGACATCCTCAATCTGTTAATCAGGTTTCTGTTATTCTTAAAGATTCAGATTCTGCTTTGGTTGCATCTTTATATACTTTAAATCCTCGTGATGACGATGATGATGATGAGGGTGATATTATTTCTCTTATTCACGTCGTTTGTGAATTTTCCGACATATTCGAGCCCGTTTTAGGATTACCACCTAAGCGAAGAATTGAGTTCAGAATTAATCTTATTCCGGGAGCTCAACCTATCACTCGTCCTCCGTATCGTATGTCCAATAAAGAAAACGAGGAGATGCGTAAACAATTATCTGAATTGGAAACGAAGCAATTTATTCGCTCTAGTTCCTCGCCTTGGGGAGCTTCAGCTATTTTTGTGAAGAAATCTGATGGTACACTTAGGCTTTGCGTTGACTACCGCAAGCTTAATGGTCTTACTATCAAAAATAAATATCCTTTACCTCGGATTGATGATCTATTCGATCAACTTAGTGGTGCTAGAGTCTTTTCACAATTGGACTTGGCTACCGGTTTTCATCAGCTTCGTATTGCAGAGGATAGCATTCCATTGACCTCGTTCCGTACTCGTTATGGATCTTATAAATGGCTTGTGACGCCATTTGGGTTAACGAATGCCCCTGCTTATTTAATTGACCTTATGAATCGAGTCTTCAAAGATTTTCTTGATCGATTTGTTCTCATTTTTATTGATGATATTCTTGTGTATTCTAAAACTGAGGAGGAGCATGAAAAACATCTTCGGATTGTGTTGGAAACTCTTAGGAGTAATCAATTAAAGGCAAAATTTTCTAAGTGCCACTTTTGGCAATCTCGTGTGAAGTTTCTCGGTCACATTATTTCTGAATCCGGAATTTCCGTGGATGCTTCAAAGATTGAAGCGATTCAAGATTGGAAGTGATCGGAGAGTGTGACAGAGATTCGTAGTTTTCTTGGATTGGCGGGCTATTACCGTCGTTTTATTAAAGACTTTTCTAAAGTTGCCGTGCCTCTCACTAGCTTGACGAAGAAAGGTGTTAAATACATTTGGTCGGACAAATGTGAAGCTTCTTTTCAGAAATTAAAAGAACTTCTTTCTGATGCTCCTATTCTTGTTATTCCCGATGGGAATCAAGATTTCATTGTTTATACCGATGCTAGTCGCATTGGTTTGGGTGCCGTTCTTATGCAAAAGGAACGCGTTATTGCTTATGCTTCTAGGCAATTAAAGCCTGCTGAGACTAGATATGCCACTCATGATTTAGAGCTCGCGGCTATTGTTTTTGCTCTTCGGATTTGGCGTCATTATCTCTTAGGAGAGAAATTTGTTCTTTACACAGATCATAAGTCTTTGAAATATTTATTCTCTCAAAAGGAACTTAATTTGCGTCAACAACGTTGGCTCGAATTTCTTGCACCATATGATCTTGATATTCTTTATACTCCCGGCAAGGGTAATCTTGTCGCTGATGCTCTTAGCCGTAAACAACAAGCTGTTGTTTCTATGATGATATCCGAATGGAACGATCTCGAGATTTTATCCACATGCGAAATTCGAGACCGTGTTTCCGATTTATGCTCATCATTTGTTTTATGTAGCCTTGAGGCTCGTCCATCTCTTTTAGACCGCATTCATGAAGCTCAAAGGCTAGATACTGAATTGGTTCTTCTTGGCCAAAATATTAAGGATAAAATTGATATTGAAGGTTTGAAAGACTTTAATATCGATTCTCGTGGCGACATTCGGAAATTTGGTAGACTTATCGTGCCAAATGTTAGGGATCTTCGTAAAGATATTTTAGAAGATTCTCATCACTCTAAATTTACCATTCATCCCGGTAGTAGTAAAATGTACGCGGATATGAAGCGACTTTATTATTGGGAGGGAATGAAATTTGACATCGCCAACTCCGTTAAACGTTGCATGACTTGCCAACTCGTTAAGGCCGAACATCAAAGGTCCGGAGGGTTATTGCAACCTTTAGAAATTCCAGTTTGGAAGTGGGATCAAATTTCCATGGATTTTATAGATGGCCTTCCCCGTTCTCGATCGGGTTATGATAGCTTATGGGTAATTGTTGATAGACTTACTAAATCCGCCCATTTTATTCCCGTTCGGTCTAACCGAACTGTTCCTCTTTTGGCCAAGATATTTATCAAAGAAATTGTTAAATTGCATGGTGTTCCTACTTATATTGTTAGTGATCGTGATCCATTGTGTTAACGCTAAAATGTGAACGCTAACACCCCGGTGTGTGAAGTGTAGTTGTGAAAGCACCACCCGATAGATCGGGAAAGAATTACAAGCAAGTAATAGCGGAAAAGCAGTAAACAACAACAATTTTATAGTGGTTCGGCTTAAGGGTATAGCCTACGTCCACTTTAAGTACTTTTATTGATGATCTTGTTATAAGTTGATACAATTCTTCCCAAGTACAATTCACTTTGAATTACAAGAAACTTAGAACAATTATTCTAAACTTCAATGGAGATGAGAGTCTTCGAATCCATGTTAGATGTACGTGATCTCTTCTTGAAGTTGTTTGTAGCGTTCTTAGTGTCTCGAGAGCTTCAAGTGTTGAATTGGTTTGGAATGCAGCAAAGTATCGGCGCTTGAAGAGAATGAGCAAAAGTCCTTTGAATGTTGGAGGTGGCTATGTATTTATAGGCAAGCTTGGACATGAATTCTGCGCATAAGTCCTGAGTCGTGACCGACTCAAGCTAAGTCGTCCCCGAGTCAGGCTAAGTCGTGGTTGACTTATAAAACCAACCTTTCCCCTCTTCATGGCTTATTCCTCTGCTGGATTTCATGACAAGTCTTGAGTCGTGTCCGAGTCAATTTTCCTAGGCATTGTGGCGATGGGTTACGACTCAACGATTTTGAGTCGTGGACGAGTCATGGTGAGTTGCCCCATGTTAACTCAAGGTCGAACTGCTGGCTTGGTCCCAAGAGATAAGTCATTCCCGAGTCAACTTATCATAACTCCTCTCATATTAGCATGTGTCGTACTCGACTTATCATAAGTCGTATGTTAACGCTCAAATTTAAACGCTAACACCCTGGTGTATAGGATGTGATTGTGAAAGCACCACCCGTTCGTACGGGAAACAGAAATAAGCAGAAAGTATGCAGAAAAACAGTAAGAGACACAGTATTTATAGTGGTTCGGCTTATAATCCAGCCTACGTCCACTTTAATCTTTTTATCACTAGTTTGATTACAATCCTTTACAAGATCTTTCAATTACAACACACTTCAAGTTATAGGATATGTAAAACAAGTAGCTCAAGCTTTGATGTTGACAATCATCTTCAAATCCATGGTGAATGTGGATGATTCCTTCATGGAGTTCCTTTAGAAGTTTGTTGGATCTAAAAAGCTTTGAAGTAGTCTGGAATTCGGCAGAGTAATGGCGCTTGAAGAGAATGAGCCAAAAGGTCCTTCGCATGTTGGAGATGGTTGCATATTTATAGAGAGTTCTGGGCGAAAAAAAAGTGCTAAGTCCTAACTCGTGGCCGACTTAAGATAAGTCGTGTTCGACTTAAGGTAAGTCGTCCCCGAGTCACTGAGCTGAGTCTATGGCAGTTCGCCTTTTTTGAACCCATCCCTAAGTTCTAAGTCGTGTATGAGTTATCTGGCTGCAATTGCTAATTTCCTTTCTTTAGTCGTATACGACTCTTTCTATGCCGTAAGTCGTAGTCGACTTAACTAATTGCAACTGGTTTAAAGCAAGTCTTAACTCGTAGACGAGTTAAGAGATGTGTCTTTAGGTCGTATCCTCTTTAAGTCGTAAGGGTCTTAAGTCGTACAAACTGCAGTTATCATTAAGTCGTAGGCCATCCATTTCGTTAAGTCGTGAGCCGCTTATCTCGTAAGCCTATTATCTCGGGTTCCTGTTTATCTCGTAGAGGCTTAACTCGTGGATGATCTTAACTCGTACACTTGCTAATTTGCAGATCTGCTAATCTCGTAAAGGCTTACCTCGCAAGTAGCATAACTCGGGTACTCCTTAACTCGTAGGCCGCTTATCTCGTAAGCTTGCCAACTCGTAGAGGTCTTTAAGTCGTAGGAAGTTACTGACTCATGTATCCTTTAACTCGTACATGCCTTGAGTCGTACATGCCTTAACTCGTGGACCTGTTAACTCGTGAACGAGTTAGGGTTAACATCGTAGGTATCCATAAGTCGTGACATTCCTTAGGTCGTTCCTTAGGATGAGTCGCGAACCTGTTGAGTCGTTGAACCATGAGTCGTTGAGTCATGAGTCGCTGAGTCATGAGTCGCTGAGTCATGAGTCGCTGAATCAGAAACTTCCATAAGTCGCATGACAGTTGAGTCGGCGATTTGTTGAGTCGGTCCTTGATGAGTCGGTGAGTCCCTTAAGTCGTGCAGTTCCTTCTCGGTTCATTGAGTCGTACGCGAGTTAATTGTAGGCTTGCACACTTGAACCGCTAACGACTCATGGTGAGTCGTAAATCTTCTGAGTCGCTGACTGCCTTGTCTGATGAGTCGGCCCAAGCTTCAGCAGGGTTAACACATTGTTTACTAGTGGGTTTTGGAAGAGTCTTCAAAAAGCTTTGGGAACGAAGCTTAATTTTAGCACCGCTTATCATCCCCAGTCCGATGGACAAACCGAGCGTGTGAATCAAACTCTTGAAGATCTTCTTCGTGCTTGTGTTCTTGATTTTGGTGGAAGTTGGGAAGAACATATTTCACTTGTTGAATTTTCCTATAATAATAGCTTCCAATCTAGTATTGGTATGGCACCTTTTGAGGCACTCTATGGAAGGCCATGCCGATCTCCTTCTTGTTGGCTTGAGGCCGGTGAGAAGCTGGTTTTAGGTCCAGATTTTATTCGGGATTCGACAGAAAAGATTGATCTTATTCGTCATAGGATGAAAGAAGCCCAGAGTAGACAAAAATCCTATGCCGATAAACGAAGAAGGAAGTTAGATTTTTCTGTGGGAGATCTTGTGTTTATTCGTGTTTCACCAATGAAAGGTGTTGTACGTTTCAGTCGATCGGGAAAACTTGCGCCTCGATATATTGGGCCATTTCTTATCACCGAACGTATTGGTTCCATGGCTTATCGCCTTTTATTACTGGCTCAGTTTTCTGCTATGCATGACGTGTTTCACGTTTCTCAACTTCGGAAATGTCTTCGAGATTCCGATTCTATTCTTGAGCCCGGTGTTGTGGAAGAGATTGAAGTTTCGCCTAATTTAACTTATGAGCAACATCCTATTCGTATTATTGCTTCGGAAGTCAAACGACTTCGAAATAAAGATGTTCCGCTTGTTAAAGTTCAATGGTCTTCAAATCCTAAGGATTGTTCTTGGGAGTCTAGAGAGTACATCGAGCGTACACATCCGGACTTACTTTCTCGTGCTCTTTGAGGTGAACTTCCTATTTCAAACTTCTTTTGTGTTGAATATGCTTTTATGGTTGTTACTATATATCTTCTTCTTGTAATATTGCGAGGACGCAATTTCTTTAAGGAGGGGAGTCTGTAACAACCCGCATATTTATCGATTTTATATTTAAATATTTTATTTAAATATTTTATCGTTAGTCGGATTTTAGTCCGAAAAGCTACTTTTTGCATACGGTCGAATTAGGGCTCGGGACCACTCCCATTGAGTTTAAAATGCTGTTTGCGACCTTTTTGAGTATAAGCTTCGATATGTTTGGAGGAAGATGATTTCTGCTTCTTTTTACTTTGGGTTTGGTTTTTGGGCTCAGCCCTATGTTAACTAATGCTCAAATCTGAGCCACTCTTCCCCACTCACTCTCATTCTCTTCTCATTTCAGTTTTCTTAGCTTTAATGGTGGGGGGAGATTGGAAATTAAAACTCCAAAACCCTAGTTTTTCCTTGCAAATCAAATTCCTAGCTCCAAACTCAAGAAGAACCCATTGGTAAGCTTCTCTTCTTCTTCTCCAACTTATTCTCATACCAATTTCAGAAATTCCTAAACCTAATTTTGGGAATGTTCTTGTTTTTGAGCTTAGATTCAAGCTCATTTGGGTTGTGTTGAAGAGAGGTTGATTCTCCACTTGCTTTCAAGCTTCTTCTTATTTGATTTTGAGAAAAGGTGAGATTTTTATCTCACATCTATGACTATAATTATCTTTGGTTGTTAGGTATGAATTCCTAACACTTCTTCATGAGAATTTGCTCTTGATTTGGATTGGTTTTGTAAATATTCCAATTTTTGGGTTTTTAAGTCAAATTTGTGTAAAATCCTTTTATGGATGTTTGATCATACTTTTGGTGATGCATCGAGGAGCATATAGGGCCGTGTTGCCGATTGGCATAAACCTTTAGAGCCAATGTCCGTCTGGTTGCATTTTGGAAAAGTTTTCTCTTCATTTGAATAAGGTTGAAAAAACAGCCCAGGCATGATTCAGTCGACTGAAAACTCTGTTCAGTCGACTGAACCTGAAACCCTAGAGTTTCCAGGCATGATTCAGTCGACTGAAAAACTCTGCACAGTCGACTGAAACTGGAAACAGAAAGTTTCCTGAACCTGGAAAATCTCCAGGTACGGGGTCAGTCGACTGAAAATCTCTGTTCAGTCGACTGAACCTGCTGTTTGAGTCCAATTTGCCTTTTTGGATTGAAATTCCAATTTAAATCGATTCGTGATAATCCTATTTGTTGTTATCATCTATTATGACTTTGATGACTCTTTTTAGGGATTTTTGAATATCCATTTCGATGGATCCTTTATCGATTTCGTTGGATTTTATTCACGTCTTCGTATGTGAATTTTTGTGATTGATTGTTCTTACAATCTTCTTCGTGATTTGTCACTTTAAAAATATAAAGGTTTTCTATACTAGTAGTAAATATCAAAACTCTTTCCTCAAACGATTTCAATACTATTTTAATACCAAATTCGTTTATAAAACCGTTTTCCAATCTATTAGTATATACAAACCTTTACCTCACTCGTATGAGAAATCTAATTAAACGGCTTAGTAAAACAAGTGGTATGAAACGCTTGCGTTTACTTTGTCGGTTAATTCTTGGACTTGTTCGATTGAACCTCTTGTGACAATTTTCTAGTGGAGATTTACAGTTTGTTCGTAAATATTTAAGTTAAGCAAGTGGTTATGGGACATGAAGCTAAACTCATATATTTACTAGCTTAGTGTAATCGACACTTCTCGCTGATCATGACGATCATCTTTGTGATTTAGACTAGCAATGTGCGATGTCTCTTTGTCTGCGAGGGAGACTAAACCCCGTTTTGTGGAGTTTCGACTCAATTTGTGATGGGGTAGCAACCCATGGTCTTCGGGCCGTTTGTGGAGCTTCGGCTCAATTTGTGATGGTTAGCGACCATGGAATTAGCGTTCCGTTTGTGATACACGTGTTGGTGGGCTTTATGCTCCCGTTTGTGATAGGCCTCCCCCCTTTGTGATTTCTGGACTTCTTGTGTAGATTCCTAGAATTTATGTTTCACCAATTTTCGTGATTTCCATTGATAAGTTTTATCAATATTTGTGCATTGGTGAATTTGTGTGTCATTGACTTTTGTGATTTCTGGATTTCTTGTGTAGTCTTATGGAATTTGTGTGTCATTGACTTTTGTGATTTCTGGATTTCTTGTGTAGTCTTCTGGAATCTGTGTGTCATTGACTTTTGTGATTGATATTGATATTATCGTCAATATTTATGGTATGGTGAACGAAATAAGGAGTATGACGTTTCTTTGATTCTTGCGTAGATTTGGTGACAGTGATTAATCTCTTGATGATTATCAACTAGTGTTTATATATATATATATATATATATATATATATATATATATATCACAGCTTAGGATTGTGATTATTATGTGTTTGGTCATATTTCTTATTCTATATCGTTTCATCTGATATTTATAGTTAGACCGATCCGTTTATTATTTTCTTATTAAATAATACTCGGGTCAGATCGAGATGTTACAGGTGCTTCTGCTTGACTTCTCATCCGGGATTAACTCCTTGATTTTTGGGTTAACTACTTAGATTAGTAGTTATTTTGTTGTATACATTTGAGATATAGACTCCTTAATGTATACTTATTCTTTTGTGTAGTTCGTGTAACTATTCTTTTGTGATATTGTGGATCTTTTTAGACCACTACTCTGATGTACACGTTGTAGTGTAATATTCATATCTTATTCCGTCTTTGTGATATGAATTGTCTGTGACTGATTTGTGTTATGCTTATCTCTATATTTGTTTTCCGAAGGATTTATATAGCCACCGTGTAGTAGCTTTGAGTTTGTGTCGGTATGTCGGATTTCCTCTTGAAATAGAATGCATGTTATATTATCTGACATATCGGTGCTCGCGCAAAGAAATTACACGGATGGTCGCTCCTCAACAGCCTTATTCTCCGTGCTAGTCGACAGCATTCACCGTAATGTTCTTGGCTAGCGTGGGTATAGTGGTGGGGCGTCACATTTATGAAATTTTATTATTTTATAAATCAAAGAGAATGATGAAATTATAAAGGAGTCTAAAGATGTTTTAAAAGAATAATAGTATAAATTGATTTATATAAGAAATTTATAAGATTGATATTTATAAATTAAAGCATTTGAATTATAAAACGAGTTTTTATAAGTGTTAGAATGAATTGTGAATAAATTTCGTAAATGAATGAAATTTGTAGAATTATAATCAGTGAAGTTAGAAATGGAATTTTATAAACAGTAGGTTTATAGAATTTGTAAAGTTATTTGAAGAATAAGTTTTGGGTAAATAAATGAATCTTATAAGTTATAAGATTTATAATTTGGGAAGTTTAAAGGAACGATCTTGTAAACAAATAAATTATAAGTGTTTAACTTATAATATGAACTTTTAGTATATAATTGAGTTATATTATTGAATAGGTTAATAAAGGAATTTATGAAAGGAGTTGTTATAAAATAAATAGAAATGGAATTTATAAACATTGGTTTATAAATTCGCGACGACTTATTTTGATAAGTAAATTGTATAACTTATTTATGGAGTTATATTCACGTTTTAGACAGTGAATAATCTTTTAAAATAAAATGAATAGAAATGATGAAATTGGTTAACAAGGTATATTCACGATTTTGAATAGTGAATAATATGTTAAAGAAAATGTTTAGGATGTGATATTTTAAACAGAATTAAAACGATCTAACGATGTTTTAAATGTGTTGAGATTCGAAACCATAGATTTCAACATTCATTGTTGAAATAGACATTTTCGAGAAATAAAAGGAAATGGTGGACTATAACACTGTTGTTATGGTAAATGATTTCCGAAAGGAAATGTTTTGTATAGTATTGGGATTTATATATCTATTTTAATTTCGAATCCCTATACTAGTGATTTTGGGTTGTCGTAACGATGTTTTACGCAACATTCATTTTGGCCCAAATAAATATGTTTAAGAGAATGATTTCCTTAAAGAATGAAATATATACTTAATTTCGATTTAAGTATATTGAATATTTTCCAAGTGTAGAAAATAAAAAGACTTGTGAATTACTTATTAAGTAAGTATGGAAATGTTTTCCAATATAAAGTGAATATTTTGAGAATTTATCTTTTTGAAGATAAATTTAAATGAATAATTGAAATTGTATATGCATAGATATTTAGAATATAAATTCACTATGGAATTTATAAAAGAAAGGGGAATCTGTTTAAAAATAAATATTGATTAATTTTTGAAGTATGAAAATTTTATATATCTTGTAAAGATATTTTTGGGAAATAAATAAAGTGGAAAATTATTTGGAATCTGGTGATGTTGTGCATATCCATTAATAGTTCAATAACCGACTATCAATATTTACCTTTGAAAGGTATTTGTTGTGATTTGTTGAATCTGAATGCCACACTTATTTTTAAATTATTGCGCTCGTTATTCGGATTGCCCATTCTGAATAGTGATACGACGTAATGGATAGCACTGATGACCGGTGTTGAAGACCGGGTATTTGCGAGAGCGATAGGATGACCTGTCGATTGACTCTGCACCGAGTTGCTCCGGTATAGAGTTCTCCATATGTGATGGGGAATCCGATCAGGATTGTGGATATCCGGATTGCAAGGACTTCTTTGTAAGTGCCTTCGGTTCTGTTCGAGCCCGGAACAGACTTGTATGGATTGTATGTCTGACGTTACAAATTGAGATATAAAGCAGATTTCTTTCAAATATATTTCTGTTGGTGGCGGAGAATTTATTCTCTTAGCTTAACACCATTCTCTGAGACGTACGAGCTCAGAGGTTATGTAGTTGAAGTTTATCAGCGATATATTCCCAATTTGGTAATGTGACATGCTGAGTGTTGCTGTGAAATGATCATTGTGTTGATCATTTGTGATAAGATCATTTGTTTGATCGTTTATCTTTGTGATCATTTCTATGATCATTTGTTGACCCAAAGCACGGCTTTTGTATAAAGTTTGTCTTTATGGACGAGACTTCGTCGAGCCTCACACCCCGAAATGGTCAAAACAGGAAAGATGTGGCAAGGTTATGAGGGGTAGCTCCTTTAGGGTATGTGCATTTCCTTATGGAAAAGGGTGGTATCATGGTATGGAGCCCAGATACTTACTCATGTTGAAACACTTTATTTATGATTGTGTGATGATGGTGACGAGCGCTCGGTTAAAGGTCCCAAAGGACCGGGGGATGACGTACTCGTGTCAGTTGTTACCCAGTTAGGGGTAACCCGGCCTTGTGTTGGCAGAGATCCGGTTTGGTTCTCGGGGACGTCCTTCCAGAGGCGTTCTCATGTGGCAATGGGAAGTTCCTTGGCCTGACCATTCATTGGAAATCCAAAGAAACAATACGATCTTGTACGGTATTAGTTGTAGAACCTATCATTCACATATGGTGGCGCCCCACTGTTTGGATGGTAGCTATAGTAGGCACAGTTCGGAATGTCTATGCTGGCTAAGATTTGTATCTTTATTTTCGAAATGATTTTCTCTACACTATGCACTAGTAATAATATCAAATGTTCTTTTTAATACGTATCAAGCATCTTTGACTATCATAAGGAGAAATGTCCTCCGATTCTGCGTTTGCATTGTGTGTGTGTGAGGGAGGCCTTATGGTAGTCTCATTTTTAAAAGCATTGCGAATTGACTTTAAAAATATTCCTCTATTTTGATTTTAAAGATAAATAAACTGTTTTGAGTTCTCACACCAGTCACATGACTGACTCGGAGTTTATTGTTTTCCTTCCTAAACTCTGGGTGCCCACCAATTTCCACACGGGCAGTCAAGAGTTAAGGTTTATCAGGATATTCTAGAATTCAGGAGTTGCTGGAGGCAAGCTGGATGGCATGGCGTATTATTAGTATATAGTATTTCTTTTCCGCTGTTTGATGTTGCTTGTAGTTGTACACTCTGATCTAATGTAGTGAAATGTAATGTAATGTAATAACTGATATAGTTCTTTGTTTAAAAATTATTCATTTATTATTATATGTTGTCCGCTGCGATTGTGAGATTCTGTTATTGTTCTGTTGCTTTCTTCTGTTCCTTTCTATTTTCTTTTCTCTCTATTTTCTATCTTTTTCTCTCTTCTTCTGTCTTTTTCTGTTTCTTAAACATTGAGAATTCGTATTTCTGTTCATCTTGAGTTAATCAATGGAGATTAGTGTATATTCAAGGAGTACGGATTTGCGGGTCCTCACAGGTGGTATCAAAGCATATGGTTAAGCGACAACCATGGTTCTGTTGGGTATTACTCATTAGAGATAGAGTCGGTAGTACTCTAGAATGAGTTTGAGTGTAATAATAGCTATGAGAGCGTATTTGTTAGTGAATATATAAAATTGTTTTATATTGTGATGATTGGTTTATTGAGTGGCATATGAACCTTCGTCAGCACGGTCTCGACAACTATGCCGAAGGGGTTTATAAACATTTGAATAGGACAATTCAGCACGATATTGTTTTAAATTGGGTAAATGAAATAATTTTACCTTGATTATATTTTTATATATAAAGGAATAATTTTTCAAAATTATTAAAGTGTATATAAGTTGATTGTTTGGTTGTTGAATAAGATGTTTGAATCATCTAAATAAAAGATTAATTGTATAAGAAAATGAATTATAAGAATTGAATTATAATTAAAGTGATTTACAATTGTGAAATAAACTTATATATAAGAAGTGAAACTATATGATTATATTTATGAATATGAGTTGTAAATAAAAAATGAATTTAAAGTTAAATGGAAATTTACTTAGAATTGGATTCTGAATTGATTTATAAGTAGGAATTTAAGTTTAGTAAAAACAAATAATGTTTAAATGGAAATATAACTTAAGAGATGTTGAATGAAGTTGATGTTGGTATCAAAGTAAATTAATAGAGTTAAGTGATAAATGTGAACTTGAGTTATGAAATGAAATTCAACTTTAGAAATTAAATTGAATTAATGGATTGAATGTTAATCAATTGAATGTAAATTAAGTTGATATGAAGTAATGAATGTAAGTGTTAATTCATTAAAATCTAATGTTATTGGAAGTTGAATAAGTGAATGGAAAATCAATTTAATTGAACCAATTGAAAGTAAGGATGTTAAACCAAATTGAATGAATATAAGCAAAGTAATTTGGTTGAAATTAATATACATTGGTTGTTATATGATTGTTAGTTGATTGTATATAATTCATTAAGTATTAATGAAAATTGAAAGCTAAAGTAATTGAAATCCAATTGGAAGTTAAATGAATCTTAAATAGAATTGAATTTGATTTGGAAGTGAACCAACTTGAATATGAATTAGTGAATATAAACTAATTGAAAATGAATGTTAGTAAAAACATCCA
This sequence comes from Allium cepa, assembly GCA_030765085.1. NCBI lineage: Eukaryota > Viridiplantae > Streptophyta > Magnoliopsida > Asparagales > Amaryllidaceae > Allium > Allium cepa. The sequence goes on along the minus strand of CM060937.1, from coordinate 768,822,089 downwards.
TTGTTAATAAATCAAATGTGATTAAATTGAAAACCCAATTCATTGAATATTAATGAGAATATGAATTAATATTATTGGTTATGAATGTTAGTTGGATGCTAGTTGGTTGATGGTTGAACATATTGCTTTTATTGCATTTGCTATGTTGGCATATATAGTTATTATGTTGCTATATGTTGTATATCGATACTATTGTCTATATACATGTTCTCATGTTGTTTGCTAAGTGTTTAGTAGGTGCGGATCGCGTTTGCTTCGCATTTGGAGCTCGCTTTCGTGCTATATTAGCCGTATATGCTCGCTAATAAAATATAAGGTACATATCTCGGATTAAATACCGTACTTTTACACTTTTTTCACTGCGGGATGCCTGATTACATGATGAGATGTATATTTGTGATATATATACTGTCATTTTTTTTTGGATCGAGCCACAAAAAGGAGACTCTGGCGAATTTTTTCGAAAATTTAAGGCGTTAGAAAAATTTGAGAAAAATTGGAAAATTTTGAAAACTATAACTTTGATTTGGAATTGAAAGTTAAACAATAGTAGTTGTTTTTGAAAATATAACTAAGTATGATTTGAAAACTTAGTAAAGTTATTGTAAGAAATTTAATTATGAATTTTGGGAAAATTAATAGATTCTGTAACTTTTCTTACTTAATAATTTCGAGGACGAAATTCTTTTAAGGGGGGAAGTATGTAACGACCCAGGATTTTTATTAATTAAAATTTGAATATTTAATTTATTTTAAATATTAATAAGTGAATTTATAAGTCGAATAAATTTTAATTCGAATAATTGGATTAATAGAATAATTAAATCGATAATTTAATATCTTAAATTATGGAAATAATTGAAAATCGAGTTAAATATGATTGAAAATGATTTGTAAAATTTTATTATTTTATATTGGAGTTAGAACGATATTTTAGAACTTTTAAATTCGAATTAAAAGTTTATTTGTGAAAATTGAATATTTTAATATTTAATCGACTAGTGAAAATAGCCAATTTTTGAACAGTCTCAGAATTGGACGAGACCAGTTCCATTGGATCCGTAATAGTTAGTTATACCCGGATTTCAATTTTCATAGCAATCGGAGTTTTCGTTTGATCGTGGCAGCTCGAAACGCATCGAAATTGTTTTAATATTAATTTGGCGAGTTAAAATAGCCATTTTTCAAAAAAGTCTCGGATTTCGACGAAACCAGTTTCATCGGATCCGTAATGTGAAATTATTGAAAGGTTTCAAATTTCAAGTCAATCGGATTTACCGCTAGTCCGGTGCAAGCTAAAACGCCTAGAAAATCGTTTAATCGGTTTAATTTTAAATTGAACGTTTATTGCCATAACTTGCACAGATGACCGAATTAGCTTTCGAAACCTATTCCATTATGTCCGGAACGCGGGATAAACCCTAGAAACGCTAGTCACTGCGCGTAATTCGGAGTTTGGAAATTCCGGAATGAATAGTGTCGTTCAAATTTTCTATAAACCCCCCCCCTCTCTTCATTTTTGCAAAATTATTAAAACCTAGGTTAAAAAAACTGCAGCCGCCACCCCCCAACATCAATGGCCAAAAATTATCAATCTTCTCCCCTCAATCTCTCTCAATCCATGCAATATTATCAAAAACTTTCTGAAGCAAAGATGAAGAGCATCCCGAGAGCTTTCGATCCATACGGATATGATCGTGTTTGGAGCGTCGGAGGGGGAGATAAGTGGGGACGACAGTTGCTAGGTGCGCACGGTTTTCGAGGCTCATATGGAGGCCCAGTTGCAGAGGTTTGTGGCCGAAGTTAGAGCAGGAGTTGGGCTTCAATATGGAGGTAGTTGATCGTCTTGGAAGTTAACGTGGAGGCCGTAGTTATTAACCCTAGTTCTATGTCATGGGTTCGGTTTCACGTTGGTTATATGGAGAAAGAACGTGAGTTTGGGAAGAAGCATAGGGACGGCCTGATGTTGCAGGGTTTAGATCCAAGGGCTATGATTCATTTAGGTTAATTATAAAAATAAAATTATGTTGTAAATTTTAATTATAAAAATCGTGTAACTTCAAATATGCATAACTTTTTCATACGAGGTCGAAAATGCGCGAAACTAGTTGCGTTGGAATCGTATGGACGAGCACTACGCTATGGAACTGGATTGGAGTCGTTTGGAGATAGTGAGAATTTTGGATAAAATTAAACGTCCGTTTAATTTTATTCGAAATAAATCGCTAAAACGGAATTGAAATTAAGGTGAGAACTTCTCACTCAATCGAATCGGTTTCGATTTTTAATTTTAAATAGTTAGATTTAAAATACCTGAATGCATGTTTGAATGATGATTGTTATCTATTGATTGATAAAATAGACATTATGCGCCGTTAGTAAGCGGATGTTATTTATTAAAAACATATACCGCGAATATTTCATTAACAATGAAATTGGTATTATATATAATAGCAATATATATATATTGGCATTGTATATATTACAGTTATTGATTTCCCGCATTGTATAGCGGATGAGACCCTATTGCGCCGTCTATTAAGCGGATAATATTTTAAATCCCATATACCGCGATAATTTCGTACTGGAACGGAATTGGTATTGTGCTAACATCTTTGGATGCAGGAAAACAGGTTGGAGGGATCCAACTGGATTCCTCAATAGTATTTATTTGATTTCAGATATTTTGATATTTGATGGATTATCACATTGATATATGATGTCGTTGTTGTCGTGATTGACTATTTGGTGTGTAGCATCATTGGACCAAATTTTGGAATTTTAAAATGATTTTAAAGTGATTTTTGAAAGTATACGTTTATACAATATTTTTGGAATTGATCCATTATAAATAAATAAACATTATAATTTTAATGTTATCAAAATTATGATTTTTGAGAAAAATAGTTAAAAGTTGATTTTTGAAAATATGGGGTTAATGATTTTATAAAATAGTTTAAATTGGGATTTCTAAATTTATTGTGAAAAGTTTAAAAATAGGATTTATGAAATTTGATTATTTTATAAATCAAAGAGAATGATGAAATTATAAAGTAGTCTAAAGATGTTTTAAAAGAATAATAGTATAAATTGATTTATATAAGAAATTTATAAGATTGATATATATAAATTAAAGCATTTGAATTATAAAACGAGTTTTTATAAGTGTTAGAATGAATTGTGAATAAATTTTGTAAATGAATGAAATTTATAGAATTTGTGACGCCCCACCTCTATACCCACGCTAGCCAAGAACACTACGGTGTAATGCTGTCAACTAGCAAGGAGAATAAGGCTGTTGAGGAGCGACCATCTGTATAATTGCTTTGTGCGAGTACCGATATGCCAGATAAAAATATAACTTTTCATCTGAAGAGGGAATCCAACATACCGACACAAACACAAAGCTACTACACAGTGGCTATAAAGGTCTTCGGAAACAAATATAGAAATAAACATAACACAAATCAGTCACAGATAATTCATATCACAAAGGCGGAAATAGATATGAATATTACACTAGCAAGTGTACATCAGAGTAGTGGTCAAAAAGATCCACAATAATACAAAAGAATAGCAACACGTGCTATACAAAAGAATACAAGTATGAGTCTATATCTCAAGTGTATACAACAAAAGCTACTACTAATCTAAGTAGTTAACCAAAAGATCAGATGTAGACGGATAAGGAGTCAAGCAGAAGCACCTGTAATATCTCAGTCTGACCCGTGTATTATTTAAGAAGAAAATAATAAACGGATCAGTCTAGCTATAAATATCAGATGAAGTGATATATAATAAGAGATATGACATAAACATATAATAATCACAACGCCAAGCTGTGATAAATAAATAATTGAAAATCAACAAGAGATTAATCAATATCACAATAATCTACTCAAGATAAAAAGGAATGTCGTACTCCTATTTTCATTCACCAAGCCACAATAAATGACATATATAGCAATGCCAATCGTAAAAGTTGGTGAAACATAAATTCCAGAATTCAACACACGAAATCCAGAAATCACAATTAAAGGGAACAACGACGTCGTACAGCGAGACATCCGATGAACCAAATCACAGTCAAAGGGGACAGCGACGTCGTACAGCGAGACATCCGATGAACCAAATCACAGTCAAAGGGGACAACGACGTCGTACAGCGAGACATCCGATGAACCAAATCACAGTCAAAGGGGACAACGACGTCGTACAGCGAGACATCCGTTGAACCAAATCACACTCAAAGGGAACAACGACGTCGTACAGCGAGACATCCTATGAAATAAAACACAGTCAAAGGGAACACCGACGTCGTACAACGAGACATCCGATGAACCAAAACACAATCAAAGGGAACAACGACGTCGTACAACGAGACATCCGATGAACCAAAACACAATCAAAGGGAACAACGACGTCGTACAGCGAGACATCCGATGAACCAAAACACAATCAAAGGGAACAACGACGTCGTACAACGAGACATCCGATGAACCAAAACACAATCAAAGGGAACAACGACGTCGTACAGCGAGACATCCGATGAACCAAAACACAATCAAAGGGAACAACGACGTCGTACAGCGAGACATCCGATGAACCAAAACACAATCAAAGGGAACAACGACGTCGTACAGCGAGACATCCGATGAACCAAAACACAATCAAAGGGAACAACGACGTCGTACAGCGAGACATCCGATGAAGCAAAACACAATCAAAGGGAACAACGACGTCGTACAGCGAGACATCCAATGAAGCAAAACACAATCAAAGGGAACAACGACGTCGTACAGCGAGACATCCGATGAAGCAAAACACAATCAAAGGGAACAACGGCGTCGTACAGCGAGACATCCGATGAACCAAAACACAATCAAAGGGAACAACGACGTCGTACAGCGAGACATCCGATGAGCCAAATCACAATCAAAGGGAACAACGACGTCGTACAGCGAGACATCCGATGAACCAAAACACAATCAAAGGGAACAACGACGTCGTACGGCGAGACATCCGATGAACCAAAACACAATCAAAGGGAACAACGACGTCGTACGGCGAGACATCCGATGAACCAAAACACAATCAAAGGGAACAACGACGTCGTACAGCGAGACATCCGATGAACCAAATCACAATCAAAGGGGACAACGACGTCGTACAGCGAGACATCCGATGAACCAAATCAAAATCAAAGGGTACAACGACGTCGTACAGCGAGACATCCGATGAACCAAAACACAATCAAAGGGAACAACGACGTCGTACAACGAGACATCCGATGAACCAAAACACAATCAAAGGGAACAGCGACGTCGTACAGCGAGACATCCGATGAACCAAAACACAATCAAAGGGAACAACGACGTCGTACAACGAGACATCCGATGAACCAAAACACAATCATAGGGAACAACGACGTCGTACAGCGAGACATCCGATGAACCAAAACACAATCAAAGGGAACAACGACGTCGTACAGCAAGACATCCGATGAACCAAAATCTCTAAGACATTGCTCAATGCTAGTCTAAAACATAAAATGATCGTCATGATCAAAGAGAAGTGTCGATTATAGTAAGCTAGTAAATACATGAGCTTAGCTTCATGTCCCATAACCACTAGCTTAACTTAAATATTTACGAACAAATTGTAGATCTCCACTAGAAAATTGCCACAAGAGATTCAATCGAACAAGTCCAAGAATTAACGGACGAAGTAATCTCAAGCGTTTCATACCACTTGTTGTACTAAGTCGTTTAATTAGATTTCTCATACGAGTGAGATAAAGGTTTGTATATACTAATAGATTGGAAAACGGTTTGAGAAAACGAGCTTTGTAATAAAATAGTGTTGAAATCATTTGAAGAAAGAATTTTGATATTTACTACTAGTATAGAAAACCTTTATATTTTTAAATTGACAAACCACAAAGAAGATTGTAGGAACAATCAGTCACTAAGATTCACATTCGAAAATGTGTATAAAATCCAAAGAAATCGATACTGAATCCATCGAAATGGATATTCCAAGAATTCCCAAAGAAAAGGTCATCAAAGTCGATAACAAATGACAACAACAAATAGGAAAAGAACACAAATCGATTAGAGTTGGAAATTCAAGCAATTAGGCAAAAATAGGCAAAATTGCACAGGTCGGTCGGCCGGCTGTAGGGCTCGGTCGACCGGACCCTGTTTTGAAAATTTCTCGGGACATCAGGTCGGTCGACCGAACCAGGGGGGTCGGTCGGCCGAACCAGAAACAGAGAAGTGCAACTGCACTTTTACTAGCAGGTCGGTCGACCGGACCAGGGGGGTCGGTCGGCCGAACCTGATGCTCTGCAAATTGATGCCCATAAATTGATATGCAACCTCCACCAATTCGCAACCGAACGAGCACGGACGCTAGGGAATTATGCCTAACGGCTACCCGGCCCTATATGCTCCTCGATGCATCACCAAAAACATGTTCAAACATCAAAGTTAGGATTTTTTAACGAATTGAACTCAAAACACTAAAAATTGGAATATTCACAAAAGCAATCCAAATCAAAATCAAATGCACATGAATAAGTGTTAGGAATTCATACCTAACAATCGAAGGTAAATCATAGACTTAGATGTGAGATTAAAAATCTCACCTTTGAACCCAAACAATAGAAGAAGAAGCTTGAAAGCAAGCTAAGATCAATTCCTCTTCAATAACAACTCAAGAAGCTTCAATCTAAGCTTAAAAGATAAACATTTCCTAAATTAGGTTTAGGAATTTTTTGAAATTGAAAGGAGAAATGTTTGGAGAAGAAGAAGGAGATGCTTACTAATGGGTTCTCTTTGAATTTGGAGCAAGAACTTGAGCTAGCAAGAGGAACTAGGGCTTGGAGTTTCTAATTCCCATTCTCTTCCACCATTGTTGCTTAAAGCTTAAAGTGTTAGGAATATGAAATGAAGTATTGAAGAGGAGAGGGTTGGAACTGAGTTAAGTGGGGTTATTGGGCTCAGCCCAAACCAAAGCCCAAAGCAAAAAGTAGCAAAATTCAACTTTCTCTAAACATATTGAAGCTTATACTCAAAAAGGTCGCAAACGGCATTTTGAACTCAATGGGGGTGGTCTCGAGCCCCAATTCGATTGTTTGCAAAAAGTAGCTTTTCGGACCAAAATGCGATGACCGGTGAAATATTTAAATAAAATATTGAAATATATAATCGATAAATATGCGGGTTGTTACAGACTCCCCTCCTTAAAGAAATTGCGTCCTCGCAAAACTTAAGAGGAAAATAAGAAGTAACAACCATGGAAGCATATCAACACAAAAGAAAATTGAAATATGAAGTTCATCATAAAGAGCACGAAAGAGTTAGCATGAACGGGATCGCTCGATGAATTCTCTAGATTCCCAAGAGTAATCCCTAGGATTTGAGAACCATTGAACTTTTATCAAAAAGAATATCTTTATATCGAAGGCGCTCAACCTCCGAAGCAATGATGCGAATAGAATGTTGCTCAAAAGTCAAATTTGGTGAAACTTCAATCCCCTCAATAACACCGGGCTCAAGATTAAAAATTCGGAATCCCTAAGGCATTTCCGTAGATAAAAGACGTGGAAAACGTCAAGAATAGAAGAAAATTGAGCCAGTGCAACGGCGTAGTATAGAAATGGTACGCCCGAGAAACTAGAAACTCGAATAATTTGGAACACCGACGTAGTACAAAAACAGTACGTCCAATGAACCGATAAACCGGAACAACGATGTAGTATAATGGTACATCCATTGATCCAGATAAGACGGAACATCGATGTAGTACAATAACAGTACATCCGATGAACCGAACACCATAAAAGAACATCAGACGTGGGTCCATAAAAAGAAATGAGATGAAACTCAATAAAATGAAGTATATCAAAACATCCGATGAACTTGATAAAAAGATAATTCCATTCAGACATCATCAAAGAATCAACCACTAGTTGCTTACGACAAAGCGCATTGGCGACACGATTTCCCTTCCGGGAATAAAAAGAATATCAAGATCATAAGATGTCAAGAACTCGAGTCAACGTGGTTGACGCAAATTAAGTTCCTTATGAGAAAATAAATATTCCTAAGATTTATGATCAGGGTAGAGAACAAATTTCTCACCCAAAAATAATGATGCCAAATTTTGAAGAACGAAATCAATAGCCAAGAGCACTATATCATGAGTGACATATCTAGTCTCAATAGGCACTAATGATTTAGAAACACAAGAGACAGCACGTTCTCTTATGCAAGAGAATGGCATGCAAACCAATACGATTAGCATTGGTACAAACGATAAAGTCTTGGTTCCCTCTGGAATCACAAGAATAGAAGTATCGAAAAAGAGTTGTTTTAAATAATATTCTTTCCCGAAAAGCTTAAACTTTCAAATTACATTTATCATTATGTAATAATCTTTCTAGAAAAATTTACTATTTTCAAGTTAATATACTGTGTCTGATTGTCTCATCAAAGCGTTTAGGAAATTCCTATCGATAACGTTGATCAAGCGTAACGACCAAAATTCTTAAAACACTAAATGGGCAATACAATCACAAAATCGTATTCTATAGGATAAGTAAGTTTCTTAAAAACTTCTAAGAATATTTTTTGTTAGTTTTAAGAACAAAAATCCGGTTATACTTCTAAATAAATCTTATGAAAAAGATTTTGCGAAATTTTTAAATTTCTATTTTCATCCAAAATCAATAAATACAAGAATAGTCTCATCGAAATATTCATAGAATATTCGATTTATAAAATGGATGAAATAAGCTGGACAAACTGAATGATATAATAATTCATTCATAGGAATCATAACGAGTGCGGAATGCGGTAAGTGGAATGCTAATTTCCGCAACTCGTAGCGAACGAAAACCGGTGGTAAAGTCAAACTGAAAAGACCTTAGCACCACACAAAAGATATTGCTTAGGTGATGATCCTAAGACAAGCTCAAAATACAGGAAAATTTTTCATAAATTATTTAGGTAAGAGAAATAATACTTTCCTCACCATAAGGGATTAAAGAAGAAAATGATGCCATCAAGTTGGAATCAAAATCATAAAGGAAAAAAAATAGAAATCTGCTTAACAGATTGAAAATATCAAAGATGAATAGTCCACTCGAGAAAATAGGATATGGGCTTCACAATGATTAAGCCGATCCTTTCAAAAAATCAATTCTGAAGCCTAAGTAAAAATATCGACTCGGAAAGAAAAATCACATAAAATAATTTTCGACATCAAATAAAAGCAAATTGAGTGTTGCGGATCTACCATCCGGATTCGCAATCCTCAAAGAAGTCATCAAGCCCAATATATTCAAAGAAAAAGAATCGACAAGTTCTTTTGATATAAAATAGTGAGATGGAACCCATATCAAAAGGAATCAAATAAGAAGATCACGAAATAAAACAGTGCCATCAAGGATTGAGTGAAAAGTACCTTGACTAAGAGAAGAGTTGCTAGGGGCTTGCACAATATTCAGTTCTCCCTCTCTCCTGCTTTGAAGAATGGGACATGAAGATATAGGATTACCCGAACTTTTGCAATAACGGCAAAAGAGAGGTTTCGGACACTCCTTTGCATAGTGGTCCGTGGAACCACAATTGTAGCATCGTCCACGACTAGAGATAGGAGACTTTGCTAACGGAGCTTGTTGCTTCCCTTTCTTGATGGGATTGGGGCCTTCGAATTTAATAGGCCTCTTCATGTTGTTGTTGAAGTTCTGTTTGGCACGCACAACTTCAATATCGCTTTCTCTATCGGCCTCTTCAAGACGAAGAGTGATATCAATAAGCTGATCAAATGAAACCTCAAGTTTCAAAAGCAATGGCTTCTTAAGATTCTTATTCAAGCCATAGACAAATCTCTGATTTTTCTTCATCGGGGTATTAATATACTCAACCCCGTATTTGGAAAGAGATTCGAAAGATGCGACATAGTCTGTCACAGAAGGTTCACCTTGAACCAGATCAATAAAACGCCAGGCCAAAGTTACTTTTTCAGCCTCCGGCACAAATTTCAATTCGAATCTTTCCCGGAATTGCTCCCAAGTGAGATCTGCTTCAACGATTTCAGAAATTAAAAGCTCATACCAATCTAATGCTCTTTCTTGGAGCATGCTAGAAGCCACTTGGACTCGATGAAGGTCAATAAGGTTCATGCGAGAAAAGATGCGATCGCATGATTTGAGCCAAGCTTGAATTTCTATAACACTCTCGGATCCTTTGAATGGCCTTCCACCCAAATCGGTATAGTCTCTGCACAAGCGTGCAAAACGGGATCTAGGATGAGTGGGCTCTGGAATGGGTCCGGCTGCTTGAGCGTTCTTTACTAGATCAAGAAGTTGCTGGGCAGACATGAATACTCCATCCTGAGGAGTAGCACTAGATTGACCGGCGCTGGGACAGCCAGGTCTAACCATTTCTCTTCTTTAAGAAAGAAAGAAAGAAGAGGAAAAAGTTATTCTCAAGATAAATGTCAAGCAATTCTTGATAGATAAAACAAGGAATCATAAAGAAAATAGGATGAATCGGTACGAAGACTCGAATTAAATCCTAAAGCACGACTCCTAAGAAAGACTTAGGACGATGATCCTTGTTATAATATTCCATATTGTTCCGAAGTTTGGCTCTGATACCAAGCTGTGACGCCCTACCTCTATACCCACGCTAGCTAAGAACACTACGGTGTAATGCTGTCAACTAGCACGGAGAATAAGGCTGTTGAGGAGCGACCATCTGTATAATTGCTTTGTGCGAGTACCGATATGCCAGATAAAAATATAACTTTTCATCTCAAGAGGGAATCCGACATACCGACGCAAACTCAAAGCTACTATACAGTGGCTACAAAGGTCTTCGGAAACAAATATAGAAATAAAAATAACACAAATCAGTCACAGATAATTCATATCACAAAGGCGGAAATAGATATGAATATTACACTAGGAAGTGTACATCAGAGTAGTGGTCAAAAAGATCCACAATAATACAAAAGAATAGCAACACATGCTATACAAAAGAATACAACTATGAGTCTATATCTCAAGTGTATACAACAAAAGCTACTACTAATCTAAGTAGTTAACCAAAAGATCAGATGTAGACGGATAAGGAGTCAAGCAGAAGCACCTGTAATATCTCAGTCTGACCCGAGTATTATTTAAGAAGAAAATAACAAACGGATCAGTCTAGCCATAAATATCAAATGAAGTGATATATAATAAGAGATATGACATAAACATATAATAATCACAATGCCAAGCTGTGATAAATAAGTAATTGAAAATCAACAAGAGAATAATCAATATCACAATAATCTACTCAAGATAAAAAGGAATGTCATACTCCTATTTTCATTCACCAAGCCACAATAAATGACATATATAGCAATGCCAATCTTAAAAGTTGGTGAAACATAAATTCCAGAATTCAACACACGAAATCCAGAAATCACAATCAAAGGGAACAACGACGTCGTACAGCGAGACATCCGATGAACCAAATCACAATAAAAGAGGACAACGACGTCGTACAGCGAGACATCCGATGAACCAAATCACAATCAAAGGGAACAATATGTTAAAGAAAATGTTTAGGATGTGATATTTTAAACAGAATTAAAACGATCTAACGATGTTTTAAATGTGTTGAGATTCGAAACCATAGATTTCAACATTCATTGTTGAAATAGACGTTTTCGAGAAATAAAAGGAAATGGTGGACTATAACACTGTTATTATAGTAAATGATTTCCGAAAGGAAATGTTTTGTATAGTATTGGGATTTATATATCTTTTTTAATTTCGAATCCCTATACTAGTGATTTTGGGTTGTCGTAACGATGTTTTACGCAACATTCGTTTTGGCCCAAATAAATATGTTTAAGAGAATGATTTCCTTAAAGAATGAAATATATACTTAATTTCGATTTAAGTATATTGAATATTTTCCAAGTGTAGAAAATAAAAAGACTTGTGAATTACTTATTAAGTAATTATGGAAATGTTTTCCAATATAAAGTGAATATTTTGAGAATTTATCTTTTTGAAGATAAATTTAAATAAATAATTGAAATTGTATATGCATAGATATTTAGAATATAAATTCACTATGGAATTTATAAAAGAAAGGGGAATCTGTTTAAAAATAAATATTGATTTATTTTTGAAGTATGAAAATTTTATATATCTTGTAAAGATATTTTTGGGAAATAAATAAAGTGGAAAATTATTTGGAATCTGGTGATGTTGTGCATATCCATTAATAGTTCAATAACCGACTATCAATATTTACCTTTGAAAGGTATTTGTTGTGATTTGTTGAATCTGAATGCCACACTTATTTTTAAATTATTGCGCTCGTTATTCGGATTACCCATTCTGAATAGTGATACGACGTAATGGATAGCATTGATGACCGGTGTTGAAGACCGGGTATTTGCGAGAGCGACAGGATGACCTGTCGATTGACTCTGCACCGAGTTGCTCCGGTATAGAGTTCTCCATATGTTATGGGGAATCCGATCAGGATTGTGGATATCCGGATTGCAAGGACTTCTTTGTAAGTGCCTTCGGTTCTGTTCGAGCCCGGAACAGACTTGTATGGATTGTATGTCTGACGTTACAAATTGAGATATAAAGCAGATTTCTTTCAAATATATTTCTGTTGGTGGCGGAGAATTTATTCTCTTAGCTTAACACCATTCTCTGAGACGTACGAGCTCAGAGGTTATGTAGTTGAAGTTTATCAGCGATATATTCCCAATTTGGTAATGTGACATGCTGAGTGTTGCTGTGAAATGATCATTGTGTTGATCATTTGTGATAAGATCATTTGTTTGATGGTTTATCTTTGTGATCATTTCTATGATCATTTGTTGACCCAAAGCACGGCTTTTGTATAAAGTGTGTCTTTGTGGACGAGACTTCGTCGAGCCTCACACCCCGGAATGGTCAAAACAGGAAAGATGCGGCAAGGTTATCAGGGGTAGCTCCCTTTAGGGTATGTGCATTTCCTTCTGGAAAAGGGTGGTATCATGGTATGGAGCCCAGATACTTACTCATGTTGAAACACTTTATTTATGATTGTGTGATGATGGTGACGAGCGCTCGGTTAAAGGTCCCAAAGGACCAGGGGATGGCATACTCGTGTCAGTTATTACCCAGTTAGGGGTAACCCGGCCTTGTGTTGGCAGAGATCCGGTTTGGTTCTCGGGGACGTCCTTCCAGAGGCGTTCTCATGTGGCAATGGGAAGTTCCTTGGCCTGACCATTCGTTGGAAATCCAAAGAAACAATACGATCTTGTACGGTATTAGTTGTAGAACCTATCATTCACTTATGGTGGCACCCCACTGTTTGGATGGTAGCTATAGTAGGCATAGTTCTGAATGTCTATGCTGGCTAAGATTTATATCTTTATTTTTGAAATGATTTTCTCTACACTATGCACTAGTAATAATATCAAATGTTGTTTTTAATACGTATCAAGCATCTTCGACTATCATAAGGAGAAATCTCCTTCGATTGTGCGTTTGCATTGTGTGTGTGTGAGGGAGGCCTTATGGTAGTCTCATTTTTAAAAGCATTGCGAATTGACTTTAAAAATATTCCTCTATTTTGATTTTAAAGATAAATAAACTGTTTTGAGTTCTCACACCAGTCACATGACTGACTCGGAGTTTATTGTTTTCCTTCCTAAACTCTGGATGCCCACCAATTTCCACACGGGCAGTCAAGAGTTAAGGTTTATCAGGATATTCTGGAATTCAGGAGTTGCTGGAGGCAAGCTGGATGGCATGGCATATTATTAGTATATAGTATTTCTTTTCCGCTGTTTGATGTTGCTTGTAGTTGTACACTCTGATATAATGTAATGAAATGTTATGTAATGTAATAACTGATATAGTTCTTTGTTTAAAAATTATTCATTTATTATTATATGTTGTCCGCTGCGATTGTGAGATTCTGTTATTGTTCTGTTGCCTTCTTTTGTTCCTTTCTATTTTCTTTTCTCTCTATTTTCTATCTTTTTCACTCTTCTTCTGTCTTTTTCTTTTTCTTAAACATTGAGAATTCGTATTTCTGTTCATCTTGAGTTAATCAATGGAGATTAGTGTATATTCAAGGAGTACGGATTTGCGGGTCCTCACAGGTGGCCTGTGAGGTAATACCGATCCTGGCACAAGATCAATCTGATGTTGAATATCCCTCAACGGTGGTAATTCCTTTGCCAACTCCTCCGGAAACACGACACTGAATTCTTCCAATACCGGCTTCACTTCCTCTGGAACATCAACTGATTCAGTAGCTTCATGTCCAATCAACAAAAACACTTCGGGACTCTTCTCTACTTCTTCAACAAATTCTTTCAAAGTCAATAAAGTTTTAAACTCCTCAATCTCCTCAGATTTACTCTCTTCCTGTTGTCTCTTCTTTGGAATTAAAATAATCTTAACGCCTTCAAACATAAAACAGAAGCTATTGGTTCGACCGTCATGCTGCACTGCTCGATCATACTGCCACGGTCTTCCCAAATGCAAATGACAAACATCCATCTCAACTACATCACAACAGATCTCGTTTTTATATTTCTTCCCAATAGAAAATGGAACTCGAACTCGCCTATCCACCTTCACCTCTCCTCCTTTTCTCAGCCACGCTAAATTGTAAGGATTAGGGTGTTTCTCCGTCTTCAGCTTCAGCTTCCTCACAGCTTGAGTAGAAATAATATTGTCACAACTTCCTGCATCAATCACATACTTACAAACTTTTCCCAGAATAGTGCATGTAGATTGAAAAATGTTGCTCCTCAACCAACTAGCCTCATCCTCTTGTTTGGGTGTTAAACAAGACCTTCTCATCATTAGATTACACCCTTCATCTCCTGACGCGATATCATGTTCATTCTCCTCAACTGGATTATCTTCACCTTCAACAGCATCCTCACTTTCAACTTCAGCAATCATCGTTCTCTTCTTTGGTTTTGGACATTCGTTGCTCTTATGACCCACTTCTTGGCAGTTATAACACTTGAAACTGTTAGTAACCTTCGCCTTCGCCACTTCATTCACAACTGGTTTATTGACAGCTTTAGTAACATTGGAACTCCCACTAACACCTTTGCTTTGAATATTGGAACTTGTAAACATGCCACCTCCTCGTCTTCCCTGCTTCTCCCAAGCCAACGCCTTCTGGTGCGCTTCAGCCACAGATCTCGGGTCAAACATATTAACCATATCCTGGATTTTCATTCGCAAACCTCCAACAAACCTAGCAGTCAACTATTCCTCTGTCTCCATAATGTCATTTCGAGCAATCAGTTGATAAAACTCGTCAGCATAATCATTAACATTCTTTGTCCCTTGCCTCAAGTTCTGCAATCTCTGATACATGAGTGATTGATAATTGTAAGGTAAAAATGTAGCTTTCATCAATTTCTTCATTTTCTCCCAATCCACAATCTTCGACTTCCCCATCCGTTCTCGTGTAAGTTTGGTTTGCTGCCATCATGCCATAGCTCTACCTCTCAAACGAGTAGCAACCAACTTAACTCTTCGATTCTCAGCAATTTCTTTAAAGTCAAAAATTTCGTCAACATTAGACAACCAATCAAGAAATTCTTCAGCTACCATTCCACCCTTGAACTCTGGAATTTCCATCTTCATACACGACTCCCATCGTCAGTCATCCTCAACATCCCGATATACATTTCGTACTTGGTCTCGATCTCGATGATGAATGCTAGCTCTATCACCCTCTTCATTAAAATCATATGTATGTCTATATCGATCTCGACCATCAACATCCCTTCTATCACGCATGTCTCTTCTACTATGTCTCTCTTCATCTCGATATGGCTCATCTTCAGACTCACGTGGAGTTCTTCTCTCTTCATGTCTATATTCATGGTGATCTCTTCTCAATGAAATTGACGTTTCTCTTCTTTCCCTAAAAGATTGTGGCGACACCCTTCTCGCTTCCGTAACCGATGGTGAAACTCTGTTTCCTCCATGGTTCGAGATTGGCGACCTTCTTCTTTGACCTTCATTCAAGTCATTCATCAATTTCTCTAACTTCCTAATACCTTCATCAAATTTCTCATTGATACGTTGTTCCATTTGCTCGGCTTCTTCCCTTCTATACAATGCTTCAACATTTTGATGACGATTAGCTCTCCTTGGCAGCATGAATGAATCAACACAAACACTTCAAAACTTCACAAATCTTCAACTCAAACTTGAACAACAAGTCACGGTACCACTAGCTCGAACAATATGTAATGACCTAAGGCTTAGGTCGGCTCGACTCAAACAAAGCACGGCTCAAACACCTCAATTTCAAACTTCAAACTCGGCTCCAAGTCTCGGCTTAGCTATGATTGGCTAAGTCTGGCTCCGATACCAAACTTCCCAACAATTTGCAAATCCAATCTCCAAACCTCTAATTCTCGAAACCCAAGTCTCCCAATAATGCAAACTTCTTGCGATCTAGCTCCGATACCAACTGACGCAGCGTGGGAAGCGAATTCGATGTTGTAAACCGAATCCGTCCAGGATCTCACACGATTAGCAGAAATAATCGGTGAATCGACGAAGAATCGATGGATTTATGAATACCGTAAGGCCCAAATCCGTTGATCACGAAGATACCGGACTTTAGCAATCTTCGACACGTTGATCGTGCACGATACCGTGAGAGAAGATCTTCAATTCTTCGAACGTTGATCAAGTGCACTTGATTCCATGAATTGGCTTCAACAATCGTTGATTCGAGCGCACTGGAATGCCGAAAGTGGAGATAGGAGTTAACACTCGACTACCAATTTAAAAATGGAGGCACAAAGCACAAAACAAATTTTATTCAAATTTCAACAACTTTTCCAAATGTCACAGCCCCTATTTATAGAGCTTTACAACTCAACACAAGACTTAAGAAAATTACAATACAAACGGCTTACAAAACAAACGACATAAGAAGAAAAAGCAACGACTTAACAAACTCAGCAGCGACTTATTGCACGCAACATAAGGAAGCTTCAGCGACCTAAACTTCGCGACTCAAGATCTCCCACGGCAAAGATAAGTCGGTCGCGACCTACTGCTTCTCGCCCGCGACATAGGCTACTGCTCTTTGCTTGTGACTTAGGGTTGGGTACGCGACATATGGAGGAGGAGTAGGTCGCTCGCGACTTATGGAGAAGGAAGTAAGTCGCTCGTGACATACGGAGGAGGAGTAGGGATCTGCTTGGTTGCGACCTTGGACATGTTGCTCGCGACTTATGGTTAGGTCGTCATGTTGTTCGCGAGCTGGCATGAGTCGTTCGCGACTTATTGGGGCTTCTCGCACGCGCAACTTAAGGGGCACGGCAGAGCGACTCAAGGAGGCAGAGCGACTCAAGGCGGTAGAGCGACTCAAGGAAGAGGATCGGCGATCTCGATTTGATCGACTTAAGGTATGCTCTTCATCAACACATCATAGAACTATGGTTCAAAAAAATCCACTAAAGATACTCAGAAATTCCTCCAAAACTCGAGCTGCTTTACCAAACTCATTCTCCAGAAATCGTCCTACTGCTAAACTGAACCATCGGTACCACTCCTGAAATCCAGTCGATACCAAACTCAATCTCAAGACACGGAAAAAATTCACATCCAGAAAAATCAGATAACCCAAGTGAACACTCAGAAATCGCAAGTCGCTTTTGCGATCAATCTAGCCCACTACAAAAGAAAACTGTTCTTTCTTTACCAAACCGATCAGCCTACGCTTCATTAGCCAATCCATCGAAGAAATGGAATCACTCTATTGCTCTTGAAATTTCTTCAAGAAAACTACCAAACAAGAAGATCTCCTTCATAGCACAAAGAACACTAGGAGCTGCACTGTTGACTCAGATGCCAAGACTTTCTATCGCAAGCTCTTCGAGAAACTCGGACCTCAAACCAACAGAAACATTCTATTGAACTCAGCCCCAACACCGAAACAGATATACTTCCTTAACCGATTCCAAAGAAACATCTTCGAAGACTTCCATAGTCACTGTGTCTCATCACACATCTACTACATCCTGAGGTAAGATATCCGGACTTGCTCATACAAAACCGATAGGTCCAAACTCTAGCTCATCCACACTTACGCTTCAAAAATGAACTCCGAATCTTAACAGGTTTCCTTCAGAGATCAAAGAAATCCTTACACCATCCAAAGCTCACTCGAGACGGTAATAGGTCTATAGTCTCGACAGATACACTTTCAACATCAAATATTCATACTCCAACCATTGGTAGTCGTGTTACACACACCACTACCCTATCTACCCTTATAACTTATATCGGATAACCCGGACAGGTAACCCAACAAATAGGTAGAAATAAATATAAATATATATTACAAAATTACAATACGTTCTCTCAAGAAAGAAATCACTCAAGAGCCTAGGTATTCACTCAACCTAGCGCTCTGATACCAACTATGACGACCCGTAATTCCTGACCCCAGAAATCTGTTTCATCTTGAAGAAAGAAAGGGATGAGAAAATAGAAAAGATAGAGAAGAAAGAACAACAACATCAGAATCTCATAGCGGAATGGAAGAAAATATAATAGATCACATAACTATTACATAATTTTACATATATCAGAGTTAAACAGATCATACAACACATACTAGACAGTTGTAAACACGTGTCTAGTTATACAAGTCAATATGCAATACAACACAGAGATACCAACACAGCGGAACACCATATATAGACTACCACGCAGAAGCCTCCTGCTCCATTGCTCCTCCAGAATTCGTCAAAGCTAACCTGAATCCCTTGGCTACCCGTAAAAATTTGGGTACCCGAGAGTTTATGAAAAACAAAAATAAACTCCGGGTCAGACATGGCTCTGGTATGAGTAACAGGTTAAAGTTGCTTAACTTTGAAAAACATTTGAAAATAAAAGGTATCACGTAAGACACCCCACAAATAAACACGGGTAAGTTTTTACCTTACGCTAACCAAAACATTTGATAGGAAATTCAGTGATATTATAATAGGTCTAGGGTTTTCAAGTAAATAGAAAATAGCCAAAATTGTTACATTATTAAATTCCAGCTACTAGCCACAAAAGTGGGTAATACAATCAAAACCGTTGGCACTTATTGGATTTTGGATTCCATACGATGGCAGGGCTATTGGGGTACCGCCCGTCACAGTACGTGGCCTAGATCAACGTACCGAGGATCACTCCCGACCCCCTGCAACACAAGGCTGGAACCATTCCTTACTGAACAGTCCGGAACAAGATAACCCCGACAGTTGAAGCTCACAACTGTCCACACAACCGAATAAAAAGGGACATCTACACATGGGAAAATCTTGTCCTGCTTTGGCATGACCCACCTAACCTTGCTGCACCTCCCCTGTTTTAGCCATTCCCGGTTGATGAGGCTTGAGGCTACGATTACCTTTAGAGAACATATCTCTTAGAATGCTCATCGCCCACCTGACGATGTTCTGAAAGCATTCAATCCATACAAGTTCGTTCCGGGTTCGAACGAAACCGAAGGCATTATCTCGTTACACTCATTTTGGAGTCACCCTCAGAGTTGACGACGATAATCCTTGCATTCTGAATTTTCACTTCAAATTCACGACCTATCGTAAATTTGGATCGATGTGGTTTACGGACTTCCAAATATGGAAAACTCGATCCCGGTCTCATCGAAATCCAAAATGTGTCTTTTAAGGCCAAGTTGTTTTAAGGTTTAAAACAATTCAATTCAATTATCCATTTACACACAGATAGATAATTCACAACATCATAATAGATAATCAACATCAACGTAAACAGATAATCTATATTATCATCACAACAGATAATCCACACTTTCATCATACTTAAATCAAGCATCCATATTACACAGCATAAATATCACATATCCAGGATCTCAAATCATTCAAGGTAAATAATATCATCCATCCATACATAAACAATCATATCAGCTATAATTAATTTAAAATGAATTAAATTAATTATATCACTTCCAATTAATTTAAAGTAAATTAAATTAATTACTTCACCATTTTAAATCTTGCTTATATAATTATTAATCAGTTAATAAATCATTCACTAATTATTCGTTTCAATTAATCACACTTGATTAATTAACATTTAATTATATTCAAGTAATCATCCTTTAATTATTTCCACAAATTAATTATCTTATCCAAATATAGAAATTAACCTTAAATTGCAAACATTACATTACTTCTTAATTACACTAATTAATTACTCATTAATTATTGATTAATTAATCTAAATTTATCATCCCATCATTAATTATATCAATTAATGATTTCTAATTACATTTTAATTAACTCCCTGTTTAAATTAATCACCTTAAGTAAATAATCATCAATTCAACCACATTTATTAATCACCTCTGATTAGTATCATTCAGTAGTTAACTATCTTTAATTACTCCATCAAATAAATTAATTTCTCCTTAATTAATTTTCTGTAATTAATCCCCTGATTAATTCTGCAAAGTAATTATATTCCAATTACTTTCACTATTAAATCACCCTCAGTTTATTACATCCAGTAATTATCATTAATTACTTCCCTAAGTAATTATACTTATCACATCCTCAAATGGTTATTTAAATTAATTAAATTTAATCAATTAACTTAAACAATTCATAGAATTAATTACAATGAGTAATTAATTCCCTAATTACTTCCGATTATACTTAACAATTCACAATTGCTTATCCTAAATAAATAAAATAATCCCATTAATTGATTATTTTCATAATCTTGGTCAATGACTGTTAACATTTTTGGTGCTTTCACTGAGAACCGAACTCAGGAAAACTGTCATCATTGCTTCACAGAGATTTGTAGAAAGAATTTCCTTAAAAACCAGAAGTCTATCTGAGATTATGGCTCCTGGAAGGAAAAGTAGATCTGTCAGATCTGGAAACATTCAAGAGGGAACCTCCGCTTCCCTGTACCTAATCAACCCACTCCGTCAGTTGGAGTTACGAAAGCGGAGTTGGATGCTGTGATTCTAGGGCTAAACCAGCAGATAAACGCCCAAAATGCACAATTAGAGGCTCAAAGTGCCCAGAATACCCTGATTCTGAATAAGTTGAACGACTTACTTGGGGCAAACAATCAACCGGCTGGTAATGAAAGGAACTATGCTGGCAACGTTCATGATGTTAATGAAAGGAATGCTCCTGAAAGGGCTACTAGTCCCTTTGAGCAGGCAGTTCCTGAGGCTGGTGGATCTAGAACTCGGCATGATGAGGAATATCTTTCTGGAATGGTCCGGCAGATCATGAAAGAAAGTATGCAAAGGGTTGAAGATGAGAAGGAATGGGGTTTCGCCCCAAGTAAAACTCCGTTTACTGAAAAAATCTTAAAGGCGGAATTTCCAAGGAAGTTTGTCCCTCCGACTATTCAAGCTTACAAAGGGACAAGTGATCCGAATGAATTCTTGTATAAATATGATTGGCACATGACAGGTGCCAGAGCCTCTGACGAAATAAAGTGCCGATATTTCCCCGTGTACCTAGAAGGTGTGGCTCTACTATGGTTCACAAAGTTGCCAGTCCGATCTATTGATCAGTTTTCAGACTTGACCAAAAAATTCAAGGAGCAGTTTAGACTATATGCTTCGAAGGCCAAGGACATCATGTCACTGTCGAATTTAGAGCAGAATCCTGGTGAGTCTATCAGATCTTTCTTGAACCGCTTTAATATAGCGCTGGCTGAGGTGGACAATGCTGAACCACGAATGATACTGACTTATCTGATGAGGGCTATTGATAAGTCAAGCGAATTTGGGAAATGGTTAAATATGAAAGAGCCAACCTCTCTCGAAAAGTTCTACAAAAAAGCAGATGAATTCATTCGCTTGGAAAGTCGTCCTTTGCCAGTAAAGGCAGTGTTGGAGAAAGCTGAAGACAACACTGTCGCTCCACGCAAGAGTGAATCGGTGGGGCAGAAAAGGGAGAATAATAATGGAAAGAAACAGGGTAATCTGAAGAAGCCCCGATCCTTCAAGCCATCAGAGTATACTCCTTTATCAGACACGCCGGAGCATATCTTCCTTGCCATTAAAGATTCTATTGACCTCCCTAAACCTATCCCTTTGAGGACCGGAAAAAAGGCTATACAAAGTGGGAAGTTCTGCCGCTTCCATAATCAACCCGGTCATGAGACTGATGAGTGCCGCCAGTTGAAAAATCTGATTGAAGAATTGCTAAGAGAAAACAAGCTGCAGCAATTTGTGAAAAAGAATAGCAACAATCCTGCATCGTCAAGTCAGGGGCAACAGGCTCCTGTTCATCAGCCTAGGATAGGAGAGAAAGCTACGGGGCATGAATCTGGAAGGCCCATTATCAATGTCATTACAGGAGGGCCTCACCCAGCTGGCAAGAGCTGGGGAGAGATGGAGAGATATGCCAGAGCTTTGAAATATGTTCTAGCCGAAGAAGACGTCTTTGTTTTAGAAGACACTACGCCCCTGAAACAACAGAAAACTTTCAGTGATGATATTATTTTCAGAGCCAGAGATTCCTCAGGTATCGAAACTCCTACCCTAGATCCCTTGGTCATCTCTGCTGGTATTGGACCGGCCATTGTCAGAAGAGTTCTCATTGACTGCGGAGCATCATGTAATATCCTCTTCAAGAAGACATTCGACCAAATGAAAATCCCTATGGTCGATGTACAAGCCTCATCGCAGAAGATCGCTGGCTTCACCGGGGAGCCAAAGCAACCGATAGGAACCATCGATCTGCTAGTAGAACTTGGGGAAGGAGAAAGGAAAGTGGTCCGCAAGCAAACATTTGTGATTGTCGATGAATTTTCTGCTTATAATGCTTTCCTTGGCCGTCCAACGCTCGCAGCATTCAAAGCTATTCTAGCCCCGTGGTGCCTCACTATTAAATTCCCTACAGACAATGGAGTAGGAGTTATAAAAGGGGATCAAAATGCTGCGCGAGAGTGCTATTTGACAGAGTTGCGAGAGTCAAGAAAGAGGAAAATGGGAAAGGATGCGGCCACTCCGGTCCGCATCAAAGAGCCAGCCTTGTAGCAATTACGGGGCGGACCCTGCATTGGCGAGCATAGCGGGGCACGGAAAGAGATGGATCCCAGAAAAGCCAGTACAGGGGAGAATAGAGTAATGCCGGTTGAAATGACGGTACCGGTACCTGTTGACCCGAAAGACCCAAATAAGGTGTTGAATGTGGGTTCGCAACTTAATGTGTCAATTCAGAATATCTTGATATCATTCCTGAAAGCAAATCTGGATGTCTTCGCTTGGACTCATGCTGATATGTGTGGAATATCTCCAGAATTTGCAGTACACGCTCTGAATATTGACCCAAAATTTACACCAGTAAAACAGAAAAGGAGAACCCAAGGTCCAGAAAGGTCAGCAGCATTAAAAGAAGAAATTGATCGACTCATGGAAAATAACTTCATCAAAGAATCTACATATCCGAATTGGGTTTCAAATCCTGTGCTGGTCAAGAAAGCCAATGGAAAATGGAGAGTGTGCATTGATTTTTCTGATCTAAACAAGGCTTGCCCCAAAGATTGCTTCCCGTTACCCAGGATCGATCAGCTGGTAGACGGAACTGCGGGACATGAATTGTTATCTTTCATGGATGCATACTCCGGTTATAACCAAATCATGATGCACGAGCCGGATCAGGAGGATACAAGCTTTATCACAGATGTTGGACTTTATTGCTACAGAGTTATGCCCTTCGGATTGAAAAATGCAGGGGCGACCTACCAAAGACTTGTTAATGCTATGTTCAAACCGCAATTGGGCAAAACTATGGAAGTCTACGTCGACGACATGTTAGTGAAGTCCAGGAAAGCAGCGGATCACATTGAACACTTAGCAGAAATGTTCGCAGTCCTTCGGAAATACAGAATGAAACTTAACCCTCTGAAATGTACATTTGGGGTCGAGTCCGGAAGGTTCTTAGGTTTCATCGTCGGTGCTAGGGGCATTGAGGCTAGTCCAGCTCAAATTACTGCCTTGAAAGAAGTTAAAGCTCCTAGAACGAAGAAGGAATTGCAGAGTCTCAACGGAAAGGTCGCCGCCCTGAGTCGGTTCATTTCCAAAGCCACTGATAAATGCATCCCATTCTTTGACGCCCTGAAGAAAGGAAAGAAGAATTTTGAATGGACTCCCGAATGCCAAAAAGCCTTCGATGAGTTGATCCGTCATATGGAAACGCCTCCAATACTTTCTAGGCCAGGCAATGGTGAGGATCTTCTTATATACTTGGCAGTATCATCTCATGCTCTAAGTGCAGCGCTGATACGGGAAGACAAAAGGATTCAACATCCGGTTTACTATATCAGCAAAAGACTCACTGGGGCAGAGCTGAATTACTCCAAGTTGGAAAAACTCGCCTATTGCCTACTAGTTGCATCAAGGAAACTGAGGCAATATTTCCAAGCTCATCCTATCAGAGTACTCACTGATCAACCTCTAAAGCAAGTCCTATTTCGCCCTGAAACTTCGGGTCGCCTTCTAAAATGGAACATTGAACTCAGTCAATATGACATCACTTATCACCCCCGAAAAGCAATCAACGGACAAGCTTTAGCTGATTTCATTGCAGAATTCACAGAGAAAGATAATGGTGAGGAAGAAGCAATCAATGATTCCCCAATCCAATGGAAGATGTATGTTGATGGCGCAAGAAATGACTACTGTTCTGGAGCCGGAGTGGTACTTGAAACTCCTGAAGGTCGATCATTATGTTATGCACTAAGATTGGAATTTCCTTCAACAAACAATGAAGCAGAATATGAAGCTCTTATTGCAGGTCTGAAAATCGCTAAAGAGCTAAACATTCGAGCATTACAGATCTTCAGTGATTCTCAGCTTATTGTATGCCAAGTCAAGAAGGAATTTCAAACAAAAGGTGGAAACTTGCCTTCCTACTTGTCAAAGGCTTGGGAACTCCTATGTGAACTCGATCACTATTCAATAAGCCACATTCCTCGGGAAGAGAATATGAAGGAAGATTCCCTCGCAAAGTATTCAAGTTCTGGTGAAGCTCAACTATTGGGATTAGTCCCTGTAGAAGTCCTTTCAGCACCAAGTATAGACGAGATGGATATTGACTGGATTATGAATGTATCTCAAGAACAAGAGTCATGGATGACTCCAATACTGGACTACCTACTCAGAGGTTCTCTGCCATAAAATTCGATAGAAAGACGAAAGCTACTAAGGAAAGCCTCTCGCTATGTAATTCAGGATGGCCGATTATATAGACGGGGATTCTCAATGCCATTGCTTCGATGTGTATCCCGGGAAGAGTCCAAAACAATCCTAGCTGAGGTGCATGGAGGAGAATGTGGTGATCATTCAGGTGGTCAAACATTAGCAAAGAAAATTCTCCGATACGGATATTTTTGGCCAGAAATTAATCGAGATGCTGCGGATTACTCCCGAAAATGTGACAGATGCCAAAGATTTGCCAAAATTCCTAGAGCACCTTCTACCGAACTCACACAGATGGTCAGTCCATGGCCGTTTGCGATTTGGGGAATGGATCTCATTGGGCCGCTACCAACTGCCAAATCAGGGATTAAATATGCTATTGTTGCAGTTGACTACTTTACTAAATGGGCTGAAGCTGAACCATTGGCTACTATCACTTCTAAGAAAATGATAAGCTTTGTGACCAAGAATATCATTTGCAGATACAGTGTGCCTCAGAAAATAATTACAGACAATGGTACTCAGTTTGAAAGCGAGGAATTCCAGGATTTTTGCAAACGATTCAAAATCCAGAAAAGCTTTTCGGCAGTAGCTCATCCGCAGGCAAACGGGCAAGTGGAAGCAGTGAACAAGATCATCAAATCAACCATCAAAAAGCAACTCGAAAGAGCAAAAGGTGGCTGGGTCGATAAGCTACCACTTGCACTATGGGCATACAGAACTACTCACAAAACTTCGACTGGGCATACTCCTTTTTCGTTAGCATACGGATCGGAAGCAATGATCCCGGTTGAAACAGAGGTTCCTTCACACAGAAGGATCCATTTCAACCAAGCAGAAAATGAAAGGCTACAGCTTGAAGCGCTAGATTTCCTTGATGAAAAAAGAGATGAGGCCAATCTCAGAATTGCAGCTCATCAGCAAAGAATAGCCAGACATTTTAATTCCAAAGTTCGCCAACGCAGCTTTGAGATTGGGGACCTAGTCCTGAAGAGAATTATGACAGCGACAGGTGTGTTTGGGCCAAATTGGGAAGGACCGTATGTAATAGGTCAAAAGCTTCTTGACGGCACATTCAAACTCACCACTGTTGATGGAGATCAAATTCCAAGGGCATGGAACAGCAACCATTTGCGTCCATACTTTACTTGAAAATTTTGTTGAAACATTGTAAAAAGAATTATGAATGTATGATTCTTGTAATTGAAAGCAATTGTAAAACTGATGCAAGTAAATAATGAAAGAATATAAAGTGGATGTAGGCCCAATTTCATGGCCGAACCACTATAAATCTTGTGTTCCTTATTATTATTACATGTTTGCTTTATTCTCGATATAAAAGGTACATAGAATGTATTGCTGAAATGTCGATTTGAATTTTTGCAGACAATGGAAGTGAAACTTGCACATAAAAAGACCAAGTGATCCTCGCCTAATTTCAAGTCACAAGAGCCCCGAATTCAAATCCTAGATAGGAAGTACTTCAATTGAACAGCCTATGATTTCGACAGAAACGGGTCTTTGCTAATAAATTGGGATCGTTTGAACAAACAAGCATCCAATTAAAAAGCTAGTGCTCGTTCTCACGAAATTGCCTGACAATGAAGCACACTTCCTTGGATTAAACAAGTTACTTGTGTAAAAAAAAAAAAAAACGGGGGGGGAGGGGGGGGCAGAGGATCATTGAAAAGGCATAAGCAAGTGAACAGAGGAACAACCAAAGCTATCATCGGCAGCACAAGTCCTCTTCGTAGGCACGACTCTTCGGAGGATAAAGACCTCTAATGGGTCATACGCCACAAAAAAGAAAGTTCTCTACTCAACAAAAAAGATTGGAGGAGTCATGACCCTCCAACCATGAGAGAGTAACTTCCAGGCGATGAAAACCCTCTCTGAGGCACATTTCACCAGGAGTTGAAGTGTTATGACCGCTCTTCGGAATTTCACTTCACCAGAGTTGAAATGCAAACAAAATAAAAGCCCTCTTCGGAGGCCCATTTCACCAGGAGTTGAAGTGTTATGACCGCTCTTCGGAATTACACTTCACCAGAGTTGAAATGCAAACAAAATGAAAGCCCTCTTCCGAGGCCCATTTCACCAGGAGTTGAAGTGTCGTAACCGCTCTTCGGAATTTCACTTCACCAAAGTTGAAATGCAAAACAAGATAAAGACCTTCCTTGAAGCCCACGTTTCACCGAGATTGAAATAAAACTTCCAAGTGTTGAAACGTGAAAAGGCTTTCTTCGAAGGCACAACTCTTTGGAGGTACACGTTTCACCAAGATTGAAATAAAACTTCCAAGTGTTCAAACGTGAGAAATCCCTCCTCAGAGGTACAACCCCCTCCCGGGGACACAATTAAAAAGAAAGACCTCTTCAGAAGCCCACGTTTCACCGAGATTGAAATAAAACTTCCAAGTGCTGAAACGTGAAAAGGCTTTCTTCAAAGGCACAACTCTTTGGAGGAACACGTTTCACCAAGATTGAAATAAAACTTCCAAGTGTTGAAACGTGAAAAAATCTCTCCTCAGAGGCACAAATTTTTATTAAAAGGAAAAAAGAAAAATCCTCATCAAGAGCGTACTTTAACTTTCAAAGGAAAAGCGATTTACCTATTCTAAAAAAAAAAAAAAGGGAAGAAAGTTAAAGTACATTCAGAGATCCGCTTTACCACGTAGAAGAATTCACTTGGCAAAATATATACATACGCAAAAGGAAAGAGTGATTTCTTCGAAGGACAAAGCGTAAAAACTTATATAAAGGAAGTTGCACTATACGAAAATTCTCTTCGAGAATGAAGTAATTATTCTTTAGAAAACGAGAGTGCAAGTCCCCTCAAAGTATACGATATTGCAGTAAGCTCATGGTATAGGGGCAACATGGTATAGTTACATACAAAGCGGTATAACTATGTCGGTAAAGTACGCTCAAACAACATACCACAAGCTCACCGCAACATCGTATGAATAAACTTGTGCAAAAATGAATAATAAATGCACTCTCAAATTCAAACAAAAGTCTGTACAAATAAAGAATCATTTTATTCAATTGCGGATATTGCAGATACAGGTTTCAAAATAAAAAGCAGGGGCCGGTGCCTGCACAACATCCGACCATTACACCAAAAAGGAATCAAAAAGCTCAACTCTTCATTTCTTCTTGCCGCCTTTAGACCCTTTACCCGGACGAGTGGTTAGCTTTTCAGGTCTTTCAGGTTGGTCTGAAGGCATAAGGGAAGAAGGGGAGGGAGGTGCAACTGGTGCAATTTCCGGTTCCTCTTCAGTGGTGATAATTTTCTTCACCCTCCTCTTCGATGTCCCATGCTTCTTTCTTTTCTTCGAGGAAGACTCACTCCCCGGAGTAACGAGAGCGGATAAAACTACGTCGTCAGAAGGAGTCCGCTCCGGAGAGATCTCGCCTCCTTCGAGTCCCTCATCTTTTTGCTCCTGCGAAGCAATAGGGTCATCCAAACCATGAAGAGCCTCAATTTTCTCCTCTTGTGACCTAGGTTGTGAAGCAGAAGGAGGAGTCACCTGAAGAGATGGAGGAGGAATAACCAGAGAAGGCGAAGTCTGCACGGCACTTGTTGTTTCAACTGCAGAAGAAGGAAAATTGAAAATGTTAGTATCTTCCCGAAAGAAGGGAGATATGGGTTCATCGAGATTCAAGAGGTAATCGAGAAGCTCGTCAAATTTTTGAGGAATAAGCAGGTAATCCACCTGAATCGGACCAATGTCGAAATTACCTGAAGATGTTGGCTTCGCCAGTTCAATCTCATAATTCTGAGCCCCAATGTCCTCCAAAGCCTCTTCATCAGTAGGGGTAATTACCCCGGTTCTTGTAGGAGGCGGCGAATGAGCACTAGAGCCTGTAATGTCCACCACGGGAGAAACTAGAGGACGTTCAGAGGTAGTAGGCGGTACTTCTTTTTTAGAACGCTCCTCTTCCGCCATCCCGGCCCGCGCTCTGGCAAGCTGCTCCTTTCCCTTGGCAAGAGCGGCACGGGCTTCATCATCAAGATAATGCTCTTCAAGGGCTGACTCAGCGTATCCGGCACCTTTACCACCGAGCATATCAAGTGCTGCCTCCTAAACTTCAGCCAGTGTGATTTCATACTTGGGGCCTAGAAAGGCAAGGCTGCCACGTCCCAAAATGCTGTGCAGATAAAAATCGAATAATGTGGAGCTAATGTCAGCTTTGGTTGCTTGATGAGCCTCTTCGGCCGCAAGTTTACCAGCAACAGCCTCGTCGCGCTCCTTTTCGGCCATAGCAAGTCGAGTTTTTAACAACTCTATCTCCAAGCTTTGGGAGCCGGTCTGTTCTCGCAGTTGTACAGTTTCAGCACGATATTCTTCTATGACCTTTTCCTTGTATGCAAGCTTATCTTCGACTACTCTTTGACTGGCATGCGCATCTCGTACTTGTTGCTGAAGCATGCTCTCCTTTTGTGAATGGAAAGTAGATGAAGTAGCTAATTCTTCCTTAAGTTTTTCTACTTCCGCTTCCAGCTTTTCATTGTAGGAAGCAATACTTCTCATTTCGGCGTCATGCTGTTCGAGAGTCTTCTGCCACTCAGCCTTATCATTCTCCATTGTTAGCATGGCCTCGAGATTGGCTCGGTTAACCCTCTGAAGTTCGTCGACGAGTTTTTGCCAGTTCGACATTCTTTCGATATCGGTCCTGACGGTATCAAGATTTCGCAGCATAGCCGGTTTGTCGAGGGGAACCAAGTCGAGATCAAATCGAACCCCTCTCAGGCACCACTGAGGAAATCGACTTTGAAGAGTGGGAGGACCTTGCCCGACTTGGTATGCGGGCCGGTTGATGATTGCTTGAATGTCGGAGCGAGCGGGAGCAGGAGATTGTGCAGGGACATGTTCAGAAGCTGAAGGAGTTGTTTCTTCAGTAAGTCTAGCCCGCTTGCTAGAAGAATCGTCTATGTGACTCTTTCCTCTCTCATCATGAGCTTTTCTCTTTTGGGTATCATCATCTCTGTGGGGAAGATCATGTCTTTCTTGTTCCCTTCGGCGGCGTTCTTCATATGCTCGTCTCTCGTCGGCTTTCCTGATGGCCCTCTCTTCATCCGACTCTCTGTAAGAAGGAAGGTAACGCCTGTAATCATACTGGCTACGCCTCCCGTAGTGCTGGAAATCATCATAGTACGAGCCGCTGCGCCCCATAGGAGAATCTGGAATTAAAATAATAAGCTTTAGAAATCTTTAAAGTACAAGAAGATAAGTGCATAGAAGTGATGAGAAATTCTAAGTGTGTGTGATGTGCAAACTACGCGCATTAATCTACGAACCACTCTTTATTTGGGGAGTGGTTGTGGGTGTAATAGTTAACGTCAACTCTTGAGTCGACGGCGACTGTTGCAAAATAGAAGTAGCTTCAACTACT
This sequence comes from Allium cepa, assembly GCA_030765085.1. Classification (NCBI taxonomy): domain Eukaryota; kingdom Viridiplantae; phylum Streptophyta; class Magnoliopsida; order Asparagales; family Amaryllidaceae; genus Allium; species Allium cepa. The sequence continues at coordinate 768,791,399 of CM060937.1, read as the reverse complement.
GAAGAAGAAATCCCGGCAGTAGTAGGGTCATCTTTGAAGATCTCTTGTGAAGTAGCGAAGAGGTCGCTCAATCCTTCAAAGGTATCGTCCCTGCTTTGCTTGACAGGACTGGATTTCTTAGCCTTTTCACCAGAATCTTGTGAATGATGGGAAGACCCCAGAGGCTCTTCTTCTTCGATAACCAGGGCAAGTTTATCAGATGGCCCCGCAACATCAACAGAAGTGGAGCACTTCACTAGCGAAGACTCAGGAGTCTTTATCGGAGAATCAGGGACTTCCGTTGGAACTTCATGAGCATGCATAGAGCGAGAAGCGTGTAGAAGCCCATGTTGATGTAAAAATTCATCCCTCAATAGAAATTTTATGCTCCTCTCTTCTGCGGCCACGGCACTCAACCTCTCAAAAACTTGCTTATGAATTGGATCTCTAGAAGGGAGAGGAAGTGCTGAAAGGAACAAAGAATGAAATTAGCAACTGAAAGTTCGGATCTCGAAAAGGTTTCAAAACGGAAAAAATAGAAACACTAATCTTACTTCCTACTCTCCAGATGGCATAAAACCCTGGGGGACAGCGAGCAAAGAAAAACTGATTCAAAAATCCATGAACACTTTCAGTAAGATCGGAAATGAGCTTGCGGTTTCTGGCACTTCTCACAATAATGAGGGAAGGATGATCTTTACTCTTTGCAAACGAGCACAGATAACGAATTTCTTCAAAACTTGGTAGGCGATCAAGAGTTCTTCGGAACAAAACACACAACCCCGTCAAGATGGCATAGCCATTAGGATGAAGTTGAAACGGAGAGATTGTCAACCGAAGGAGAAGAGTTCGAAGGAAGTCGTTAAAAGGAGGAATCGCCCCCACTTAAGCACATTTGGCGGTTGACTGCAACAAAACCATGGGGAGGATTGTCGGCGGTATCACTTGGCCCAGGGAGTAGAACATCACTTTCAGCAAAGCCAAATTGAGTGCGCAGCTGGATAAACGCTCTCGAAGTTAGAATAGTCGAGGTTCTCTTCGGAGGATTCTCTATGGGAACAGTTGTCGGAAAAGTTTCTTCCTCTTGAGTTACCACTTCTTCTTCTCGGTGGGAAGTCATTCTACATAAACAACTGGGTATTCAAACATGAAGGTGCACGTTTCCTAAAGTGTGTGAAGTGTTGTGTAAAATCAATCAAGCAGTAAACAAATATAACTGGAATGAAAACTAGCAAGCATTTGTTAGTTATGAAATTCAGGGACTATTGTTTTAAGCCTAAATATGCAAGTAAGATGTTGATGCAGATAAATCAGTTCAGATTATTGATACTTTGCATTAATGTTTAACTCTAATTGATTGATTCACAAACATTTCATGCAATATAATTAAGTTGCTTGTCTTGTTTTGACTAATTTGTCATCTGACGTGGGCAGTCAATGGCAGTATTTTCGCCTTGGTTTTCTTTGTTTGTTATTTTCAGCAGGTTAGCAGCTTATAAGTTAATGCGATCTGTGAAATAATACAATGAGATTCAAGCAAATTTAAAGTTGGGGCAGTTCAAAATTTAGGCAACTTAGTTTGGCAGTTCGAGTTAGAAACTCAAAGTGGATCTATGCTCTCAAAAAGTCAGCATGCCCAAAGCTTAAGTGTTAACTCGGCAGCGGTTTAAGAGCCAACTCGGTCACGGTTTAAGGGTTTAACTCGGCCACGACTTAGGGATTAACTTGGCCGCGGTTCAAGGTTAAATCAGTAGAAGGTTAAATCGGCAGATTTCCCCAAGAATTAATTTGGCTACGATCTAAGGGTAAGGTCGGCCAAATGTTAAGCTACCCAAATTCACTGAGTCGCTTCCGAGCTAACATCTCACTACATTCAACCCGTTAACCCAATAACCATTCCATCAGCAGCCGCCTTCGTTCACATAATCCAATAACCCAATAAAACAATTTGAAATTGTCACAGATCTGATGTCCTGCCATCAAAGACCATCGAGCCTGAGGCGATAAACCCCCTTCATTGTATCAACAATCATCTCAAGCAACCTAAACTTCATCAATTACGAAAACGATGGTATTCTTGATGGAGCATCACACAAAGAGGCGATTCGTGTTTGAGCGACAGGATTCATGAATCGACAAGTAATCTACGATCGAAAGAGAAATAGAATCACTTACGCAATGGATGGTAGAGGTTATCGGTGATTAGTTGGAAGGAAATTGCTTCTAGGAATTTGAGAATACTTTAATGGCGGAATCATTCAAGAGAGTAAGTGACGAAGAAAGAGGAAGAAAGTTAACTTATACCCTGCAGTGGAAAATTTGGAGCAACACATACGGTCTAACTGTTAGGTCGCATACGACCTACCGACCTAAGAGGGGACGGTTTAAGGGCTATCGAAGCACACGACCTAACATTTAGGCGTATACTTCGAGGGGCAAATGTTAACTCCGCCTTGACCATGACTCACCGATCTAGTGCATCAAGAGGTTCCGACCTAACAGTTAGAAGCATGCCGACCTAAGGCTCAACAGGGGGTGCCGACCTAAGGCCTAATGGTTATGCCGACCTAACTGCCTTATCAGGGAGACCGACTTAAGATTCAAAGGGTTACCGACCTAGTAGGATTGAGAGGCATACCGACTTAAGAAATACCGAGTTAAGGCTAAAACAGTTGCCGACCTAACGTGGGTACTGGCCTAAGACCCAGAGGATGCCGACTTAATAAGAAGGCCGACCTAAGGTCTAAAAAAGATACCGACTCAGTGACTTGACCGAGTTACCGATCTAATGCCTTACCAAGCTGGCGACCTAGAATAGTTGCCGACCCAAGTCACAACCGATCCAGCTCCCCAGTTATCTCGTTCATTTGGACCGTGACTTGCGACTTACCAAGTTAACTCGTCCACGACCTAATATAAGCCCGATGCCATGTTACTGAGAAGAGGTGGTGTTGACTCGGAGGTAACCTTAGACCGGTCACGATTCACCTTAAGTCGGCTACGGCTTAACTTGAGTCGGCCACGGTTTAGGACTTGGCAAAAATTTCAGACCAGAACTCTCTATAAATAGGCAACCACCTCCAACATTCAAAGGACTTTTGGCACATTCTCTTCATACACCGTTACCTTGCTGCATTGAGAACTTCATTAACACTTAGAGCTTTCAAGATTAGAGGAATACATCAAAGAACTTCACGAAGAAACCACACATCTTCAATATGAATTTAAGGACTTTAATCGACATGGAAGCTTAAGCTACTTGTTCCAAATCACTTGTAACTTGAAGTATATTGTACTTGAGAAGAATTGTATCAGCTTGTAACGGGATTATTAATAAAAGTACTTAGAGTGGACGTAGGCTATACCCTTAAGCCGAACCACTATAAAATTGTTGTTGTTTACTGCTTTTCGCTATTACTTGCTTGTAATTCTTTCCCGATCTATCGGGTGGTGCTTTCACAACTACACTTCACACACCGGGGTGTTAGCGTTCACATTTTAGTGTTAACAATGACCCTCATTATCTATTTACTATTCTTTAATTACTTTTCCTATAGTAATTAGCTAGAATTTATTATCAATTACATTTATATCAATATTAAACACTCATTAATTAATCCTTAATTAATTCATAAATTGATTACTAATCATTAATTAAAAATCAATCCATATTTAATCTATGATTTTTAATTAAAAATTGATTTACCTTAAATAATTAACTTATATCTCTTTTAAATAAATTTAAATTCTTAATTTCTAAGTTAATTAATTCTAGTCATTAATTATCCATTTAGTTAACTTAATAATTACAAATCCTTAAGTCTTTAAAACCTTTTTCTATTTAATGTTCAATTTATCATTTATAAGATATTTAATCAACTTAATTTAAATTTACTTTTAAATTCATTTTAAATTTAAGATTTAAAATGAAATCAAATTAATCTTAACAATTCCAAACTCCTTCTTATTTTACAACTAAAAGAATAATTTTCTTACAATGGAAGATTGAAAGAATTTAAACACGATTTCATTTAAAATTCACTTTATCATTCAAATTTGTTTAAAACAATTTTAAATTTTAAAACTTTATTTATTTAAAAACTGAGATTCAAACTACGTTTTGAAACCAAACTTAACTTGATTTAAACCTTGTTTAAAGACCTATTTTTTTATTTAAAAACCCGGTTTTAAAAATTTCATAAAACTTACAGGCTCTAAACCCTGTAACTAAAAATACCCGAGATAAACAAACATTTCTTCGAGCATAACCCCAAATTTCTTTGGATCAACACTCGAATCACTCGAGTGAAACTCGAGCAACAATCCCCCTTTTCAAAGTGTTTTCAAATAATTTAAAATTTTAAAACTTTATTCTATTGTAACTGAGATTCAAACTTCATTTGAATCCTAACTCATCTATGATTAAATACCTATTTTAAACATCTATTTCTTATTTTAAAACCCAGGTTTAAATTTTAAATTTAACCTTACAGGTTTTTAAAACCTGTTACCAACTTACCCAGCCGCTACATTTACTCCGAGCCAAATACGAACATGCTTCGAGTAAAACCCCCAACAACTCGAGTAAACACTCGAGTCCCATCTCCTGAAAACACAGTTCCCCTTACATGAACACCGTGCATATGCACGGTGGCTCCAACCACCATTGATCGCCTACGGTAATCGCACCTTGTCAAAGAACAACTCAGCAACCACCTTAACCCTCAATCGAACTTCTACTCTCAAAAATCTAAAAAAAAGGAGACCTCGTCCAAACCTCAAATTTTCAAAAGCATCACCCACTGGAACCTGTCATCGCCTCATCTTCGATCCTCCGGCCACTGTAAATGCGGCAACTCCGGCTACGACCTTATCCATGACCAAAATTTCATCCATCGAAATCCCGCTGCACTCGATCCATCCAAACAACCGTGGTGCTCGATTCTTTAAACACAGCAAAACTTAGGGTTCCGAACGAAAATCACCTGCCGCGATCTCCCTGATGAACTTCCCACTACTGCCATATTTTTCCGAGCATCTACACTCAACCCTCCATCACCAGACGAGATCCCAAACTCTACCAACCAGAGGATCACCAGAGATCACTCCAACAAAGAAATTCCCACAAACCTGAACTGCTCTCGAACCTTAAATCGAAAAATTAAAATTTTTGCTTTAAAAATCATGTCATAACTTACTAATTCAGATTTCATACCTGAATTCGCGAATTACGATAATAAATTTTTGACTTATGTTGACATTGCTTTGTATTTTCTTCATTTTCAGAGACAATACCATTTGTTTTTAACTTAAAAAAAAATTCTAAACCTTGACTACTAACGAATCAAATAGATTTTGTTTAAATCTTATATCCTAACTTAGATTAGGTGATGAGATATTGATTTGGGAATGAATCTCGAGCTAAAAATATAAAAAATTAATAACAGAGAAGTTACAGAAGATAAACACATACACTTTTCAAATATCTGTATATATATACAGAAAATTCATCAAACATTTATATTTCATATAAATACACATATATTCCAGAACAAATCATACAATTAAAATAAATCCAAAGCTTCAAAAATGTGATGTTACTCACCTGATTTTGAGAGGATGAACAGAGCATAGCTTGGTTTTGAAAATAGTTTGAACTTTTAAAAACTGTAAACTGGTTTGCTTCTTCCTTCAAATCATCTGTTCTTTGGTTTTGAGGCATTTTAGGTTTGTAAATAAAAATTTACTTATATTTTCTGATTTTGCTTATGTTTTATAAACAAAAAGAAGTGGAAGATACATACTTTTATAAGGAAAGATTTCAGAGGAAGGTGTTTACTGGGTAAACTCTTTGCTGGAACAAAATTTATCTTTGTTCAAAGATTTTATTTTTGTTTTTATCAGGCAGATGTTCTTCAAAAGGGAGGATGAAATGTTAATTTAGATTTTGAATTGACTTTATTTGTATGTTGAAATGAAAGTATTAAATGCCTATGTACTTTTTGTTTCCTACTAGCTTACCTTATCTAATTAGTACATGTTGAAACTTAACTAAGCAGCATAATCTAAACTTCCTATATAAGATTTTTACATGTTTCTTACTTGTTTTATTCTTAGCTTGTATATTAGGTTGCAGGCAACAAATATTACAATGTCAGGTTTGTATTTATTTTTTTACTTTTTTTTTACCTGTACCTGCATATTCACTTTTGTCTTATGATTTATTTTCTTTTCTTACTTGTACTTGCCTAAAATCTTACAGGCTACACATTATTATTTTTCACATGCCTAGCTTGCCTTATATCCTATGTACATATATACTTTGTTTTATTTCTACTTATTTATTACACATGTTTTACTTACCAGATTCATTTTTATACTTCATGTACAAATATAAAGTTGTTTTAGTCTTTGCTTATTTATTTTACAAGTTACAAATATTTACAGGCCTAGTTTTACTTTATTTTTAAACTTTAACTATCAAATACTTAATTTTCTTACTATATTTTTTTTTTTTTACACTTATAATAATTTCATAGCTTCTCATGTTCATGTATTTAAACAAATTTTGAAATAGCAATTCCTATCCATATAAAAAATCTGTTTGTAAAAATATTACATTATTAATATTGTTCAAATATAACTCATGATTAAACTAAAAATAATTTCCAAATGAAATTTTCTCTTTATTAATCAATTGCTTATTTTATCAAGTTATTTAAAAAGAATAAACAAACCTTTTTATTTAAATTTAAACTTAAGGTAAAATCAATTTTAAACAATTAAGTTTATATCTTGAGTATTTTAAAGTCATATGGTTATTTATTTAATAGCTTAATATCAAATTAAATCTAATTTTTAATTTATCAAAAATATTAGAATAAGAAAACATGCCTATATATATTAAATTTAAAACTAAGATTATCTATTTATAATATATACAGATATGTATATATTCAAATACAAAATAATTTATTAACCTTTAAAGATTGATTATCAGTTTAAATATTTATTTTGAAGAAGATTATTAATTTAATTCAACTTTATTATTAACAATATTGTCAAATCAATTAAATTTTGACATAAATTATTAAATTGTTATTGTCAAAAATTCCAGGATATCACAATTACTGCTAAAATTAATTTAAATAAATATTTACTTTAAAATTCTAAAACAATTTAACATAATGAAATTTCTCTAAAACTTTCTTTTAAAACCACTTTAAAACCTCTAACTTATACTTGAAAATCTTTCTTTGAAAATATACTGGACTTTTCGGGGAAATATACTTTCCTTTTCACACCTTTAAAAATAAACCACTATTTATTTTTTTTAAACAAATTACCTATTCCTTTATAAATTCCCACCATGAATTTATACTTCCAAATATCCACTGATATCTTATTTTACTTTATAAACCCAGTTTATAAATTTCATAGTCTCGTTCTCTTTTTACAACACAGTTTCAAACACTAAATCAATTTTCAAATCGATTTCCAAAATTTACTCCATTTAAAAATTACTCCTTTACTTATCCAAATTTATTTCAAAATCTAATAATTCCAAACTCACTTCTTTATTTATGATTTAAAATCTTATTTTAAACTGAAAATATCCATTTCATTCATTATTCAAAATTCTCCCTTTTAATTCTTCCTAATCATTTTAAATCTTAAAATTAAAAATAAAATCCTTTAATTCTTAAGAAAAATCACTTATGTCTCCAAAACTCCTTTAATTTCATTTATTTAAAACCTCTGCCTTTTTCTTTTCCATCCCCAGCATTTATTTAATAGAATTTAAAATCATACCTTCATTCTTTCCGAATTCATTCTTTAACTTATCTAAAATTATTTTACTTAATATTTCTCTCTTTATTTCCTTTAAAAATCCAAGCTTTATACATTTTTCATTTTCTCCAATACCATTATATATTCAACCAAGCCATAGCATTCAATAATTTCAATTCCCAATACAAACAATATAATTATCACAGATTATCACATGAATCACATCACTGAATATAAAATAATATCAACATTTTGAGGAATCCAACTGGATCCCTCCAGCCCGTTTTTCTGCATCCACAGATGTTAGCACAATATAAAATACCAATCCCATTTCGAGGGGAGTATCGCGGTATAAAGGGTCATCCGCTATTATGCGGGGCGCATAGGGTCTTATCCACTATATAATGCGGGAAATCAATCACTCCAATATATATACACTACTATATATAATATACCACATCCAGTCAATTCAATCAATCAACAAATAATTTAAATTTAACTATTTAAATTTAAAGGGTGATCCAAATGAGTGAGATTAACTCATCATTGACTTTTAATTTGCAACCCAATCCAAATGCGCTTGTTTTCTTCACGATTTTTGACCTTGTACAAACATATATGGTTTATTAATATTCGAGATAATCGAACATTTAATTTAATTAACTAACAATTTAATTTAAACTGATAACTTCTCTTTTAAAACCCTTTTTTTTCTTTGTAACATAAATAAATTTAATCAGTTTATTAAGCAAATTATTCACTAATATCCATTATTTAAAATAAACTTGTAGATATAAAAATGTGTATATGTGCAAATTTATTTTATTTCTTTCCCACTTTGAAAATAGATATATATACTTAAAAATAAATTATAGATTTTAAAAATCAAATTTTTATATAAATTCCTATATTTCCACCTAAAAATTTTATCTTTAAAAAATATATTTACTATTTGCCTATACTTAACACTACTAACCACTAATTATTATTATTTTTAATCTACAGTTCCTATGAAAATATATATACTTATCAAAAATGCATATACAGGTTCTCCGTTTTTTTTCAAAACTGAAAACAAAAGTTAATTGATGTCAACATTTCTTTATTGGAATAAAAATAAAAATAACCCTAATAAGAGCCGAACCAGCTGAACCCCTCCCCTCCATGACTACGTCGCCTCGTGCGCCACTTTGAACATTGCAATAACCTACCCTGACTTCGCGACCACATCGTCCAAGCCTCGTGGTAGTCGATGCTTCCTCCATCACTATCAGTGCTCGAAGCAGACACCCACGCCGCCTGCGAAGAACCCAAACTCCAATGGCCTAAATCACCCCAAACTCCCATCGCACCCCTAGGCAGTGAATGACACCGTTTGGCTTCTACGCCACCACAGCGCGTACGAGCACGCCATCCAATTCTCTTTGCCGAGAGATTTTATTTATAAGAATTTTTTTTTACTGGATTCCATTTCAATAGGGAAAGGGGGAAATAATTTCAATTTTTGAATGATTTTGATTTAGGGGAGAATTTTCGATCGACTATATTCTTTGATCTGGGTTTTAATTTTTTTTCTTTCGATTCAATGTAGTGAAAATAAAGAAGGCTCGGTTTTTTTTTATATATGAGGAAGGTGGCGTGATTTGAAAAGGAAGTGACATCTGGAGTGATTGGAAAAAAAACTGGCGACACGTTCTAATAAGAGGAGGTGCGTGGCAAGAAAGTTACAGTGTTTCAATGCAATCTATTATTTATATTTGAATTTAAATTCAAATTTAAATCGTCTTGAATTCGAAGCTTAAAATTTTTACATCCTTTCGAGGCATGCCCCAGGCATTTATAAGGTTATACCACTCTTCCGAACGCAATGGAAAAGGTTTCGAGTCCTAACTCGATCGTATGGAGAAGATTTGAACCTAGTTATTATATTGGATTTTCAATACAAATTTCAGCGCGTTTATATATCGCACGATCACACGACAACTCTAAATACTACGAGAATTAAAATCTGATAATAATACGCTATCACGGATCCAATGGAACTGGCTTCGTCGAATTCTAAGACTTGCCTCGGATAGCTATTTTTATATATCGATTTAAACGATATACAATTAAAACTGAGCAAAACAATTCCAAACTCAAATTTAAAACTTCTATTATCTCCAGTATTATAAATATAAATTTGTCAAGTCTTTGAAATATTTTTAACCAGCTTAAAAATCAAGATTCAATATTTTACCCAATTTCTACTTATTAAATTCAATAATTTAATTACCCAAATAAATAATGATATTTGAAATCCAAGTTAAGCTAACTTTCGAATATTTAAAATTAATTAAATATTTCAGTTTCAAATATCCAAAAATTCTGGGTCGTCACAGGATTCCATACAATGGCAGGGCTACTGGGGTACCACATGTCACAGTACCTGATTTAGATCAGAGTACCGAGGATCCATCCTGGTCTCCTGCTACACAAGATCGGAGGTACCCCTTACTGGATCGTCCGAATAAGATCACCCCGCGGTTGGGATCAGCAACCGCCTGCACAGTCGAATAAAAGGAACATCTAGACAGGGATGACCTTTCCCTAATTGGTTGCTAGCCACTTAGCATTGCCGCACCTCCCCATTTTTGGTTGATGAGGCTTGAGGCTATGCGTTAGCTTTTTAGAACATATCTCACTTAGAATGCTCATCGTCCTCCTGACGATGTTCTGATAGCATTCATCCATACAAGTCCGTTCCCGATCCGAACGGAACCGAAGGCACTACTCCTACTACATTCATTTTGGAATCACCCTCAGGATTAATAGTAATTAGCCCTTGCACTTCACTGCTCCATCTTCGACTCCAAGCTCTTGTCTTCCTCACGAAAACGTTCAAACCGGATCGAAGTGGTTTTCGAAAAATTAATCCCGATCTCGGTCTCTTCGAAACGATTAGCGCATTAGCCAATATTGATAGTCGGCTATTTAACTATCATATAACATCCACAAACAACCATCATGCCTTAATAATTACCCAAATTATTTATCTCAAAATATCTCTGCAAGATATTTATCTACACTTCAAACCTTTTAAAATAGTTTTCAAATAACCTTTTTCTCTCATGGAATAAATTTCCACCCAATTGTTTTATTTCCACTGAAAATCACCAAGTCTTAATACTTTAGATTTTTAAATAGTTTAAATCACTTATCCAAAAATATATTCTTTAAATGAAAAAAATTAAAACACTTTATTTAAAATACTAGTTATGAAACTGTTTAATAACTTCTCATGTAAAACTTAAGCCAAAACTAATTTTAAAATAAACGTTATTCTATAAGGTATAAATATTAAATAATTATCTTTTAAATCATAATACTACTTAAACCTTTTAAAATAATTTACTTATATAATTAACTTAATAAATATTTACTTTTAAAAATTTTTAAAACCCCTAAATAATAATTTCTCTAAAAACATTCTTTTTAAAAACAACTTTTAAACCTCTAATGTATACTTTGAAATCTTCTTTTGAAAATATACTTGGCTTTTCTGGAAAATACACTTTCCTTTCCACGCCTTTAAAAATAAGCCACTATTTATTTTTAAATAAATCACCCTTTCCATATAAATTCCCAACCTGAATTTATACTTCCAAATTATCCTCTGATAAATATTTCACTTTATTTATAAACTTTGTTTAAAAATTTCACAATCTCATTCTCCTTTAATCACAGTTTCAACACTTAGTCGGTTTTCAAATCGATTTCCAAAACCAACTCCATTTTAAAATTTACTCCTTTACTTATCCAAATTTATTTCAAAACCTATTAATTCCATACTCACTTCTTTATTTATGATTCAAAATCTTATTTTAAACTAAAATATCCATTTCATTCTTTATTCAAAATTCTCCCTTTTAATTCTTCCTAATCATTTTAAATCTTAAAATTTAAAAATAAAATCCTTTAATTCTTAGGCAAAACACTTAAGTCTCCAAAACTCTTTTAATCTCACTTATTTAAAATCTCTATATTTTTCTTTACCATACCTACCATTCATTTAATACAATTAAAATCAAACCTTTATTCTTTCTGAATTCATTCTTTTAATTTATCTAAAATTATTTTACTTAATATTTCTCTCTTTATATCTCTTTTCAAAATCAAATCTTTTATATTTTTCATATCTTCAAAATACCCAAATATATTTAGCCAAACCATAACATTCATTAATTTCAATTACCAATATAATCTATCATAGATTATGAGATAGTCACATCACTGAATATGAAAATAAAATTCAATGTTTTTGAGGAATCCAGTTGGATCCCTCCAACATGTTTCCCTGCATCTACAAATGTTAGCATAATATAAAAATACCAATCCCACTTCGAGGTGGAATATCGTGGTATAAAGGGTCATCCGCTATTATGCAAGGCGCATAGGGTCCCATCCACTATATAATGCGGGAATCAATCACTCCAACATACACACACACACACACACACACACACACACTATTATATATAATATCACATCCAGTCAATTCAATCATTCAACCAATAATATAAATTTAACTATTTAAATTTATATGGTAATCCAAATGAGTGAGATTAACTCACTTTTGCCCTTTAGTTTGCAAATCCAATCCAATCGGCTTGTTTTCTATAAGATTTCAGACCTTGAATTATCATTAGATGATTTTTATTAATATTTGAATAAATCGAAAAATTAATTTCCACAATTTAATTTAAACTAGTAATTAAATTTTAAACCAATTTTCCTATTATAACTAATTTTTTTTGGAACTAAAATAATTCGATGAGTTAATGAAACAAGTTAAATCACCATAATATATATATTGAAATTGACCGGTAAGTTTAAGTGTGTGTGTGTCTATATATATTTTCTTTTGAAACTCATATACTAAAAAATATAACCTATGTACATTTAAAAATAATCTATATAGATTTCAAAAATCAGATTTATACATAAACTTTACATCATTATAAAATTCCCTTTTTTTCAAACTTTATCTATATAAAATAATTTCTATTTTCCAATATACATATATATCTTTATTAAATTAAACAGAATTGTTTTTCACCTTGCTGTAAATCAAAATCTTATCTATATATTTTTTGATTTCCCTCTAATACATATACATGTATACATGTATATAATTTAGTAAAATGAAACAAAAATACCTTCACTGGCTACACTATAATGACTCTCGCACGTGCTATAGCCAGGCCACACCGTAGCCATCAAAAACCCCCCGCGAGCAGGGAGCACCAACCCAACACCAAAGCTCGAGCACGAGCTCCAACCCACGCCTTCAATCACTGCCACCAATCGTGATTCGATCGAAGCCTTTCCCTAGTCATGACTCTAAACCTACGCCTCCTCAAGGACCATCCACCGATCCTCCTCGAACGTCGGCCTCTGCCGTACCCAGTACACGCGCGGTGCCCCTCCTTGATTCGTATTCGAACATCCTCCCTCGATTTGTTTTGATTTCAACTTATCTGATTTTGGATTTGTTTCGATTTCGAAGAGGCAGATCGTGGCGCGTTTATATTTTACGGCGACCTTGAACTTGATCGGCCACTCTTTTTTTTTCAATCTGTGTTATCTTATTTTCTTGAGTTCGATTTGGGGAAATGACCGAGAAGAGGACTTGAATTTAACAAAAGGAAAGGAAAAGAGGACGGTGATTTGAACGATTCGAAAGAAACGTGTTTTTATCTTTATTTTTTTTCCTTTGAAGAAGACGCGTGTTCTCAGGAAGAACACATGTTTTCAAATTGTCTTGGGTGTCTGCAGGCTTGCTTCAATGTTCCGAGGTGATAAAAACAGCTGATGTTGACTAGAGTATATAAATATATATATTTTAAATTTTAAACTCAAATTTAAATCGTCTTGAAATTGCAACTCCAAATTTCGAACTCCTATCGAGATGTGCCACTAGGCGTTTATAATATTATACTCCTATTCCGAACGTAATGGAAAAGGTATCGAGTCCAAATTCGATCGTATGGAGAAGATAGCTTTTTAGGACCTAGTTATTACATTGAATTCGATATAAATTTCAACGCCTTTACCAACCATACGATCACACGACAACCCCAAACACTACGAGATTTGAAATTCGATAATAATACATTATTACGGGTCCAATGGAACTGCTTTCCTTGAAATCCGAGACCATGCCTCGGAAGGCTATTTTTAATATCAATTTAAACGATATATTTTCAAAACGGAACAAATCACCTTTAAATTCAATTCTATCACTTTTATTATTTTTAGTATTGCCAATATAAATTTTATAAGCCTTCAAAATATTTTTAATAAGCATAAAACTGAAGATTCGGTATTTTACCAAACTTCCAATAATTAAATTTCAATAATTTTAATTGTCAGATAAATAGTGACATTTGAAATTCAAGTTAAACTAACTTTCAAATATTTAAAATCAATTAAATATTTTAATTTCAAATATCCGGAAATTTCGGATCGTCACAAGATCCAAACTCATTTGATGCATGAAGCGACTACCTATGCAAAAACTACACATAAAAGTATTAACTACACAGTGCAAACATATCATTATTTCAATAAAAACATGATTACAACATCATTTTTCATTATTATTTCACAAACATACGATTACAAGATCACATGAAAAGCATAAGCAGGTGATAAGCGAGCTACATGCTCAAAATTATACTAGCACCCTACACAAAATTCTTGTAACCCGTAACGTAACACAACCTCTTCACTATTATTACTTAGTAATTACAATTTACAAAAAACAACCAAGTAAAGAAAAGCCTCAGGTTCTTGCTGTAATTCTAGTGTCTTCAAAAACACAAGGGGAAGTGTCTACTTTTCCGTAGGACCCATAAGCAACAACTCATTGCCTCATAATTCCTCATCTCCAGCACCTGATCGATCTTCAGCCTCTATTGTGGGGGATATTGTTTCGTATGCCATAGCTATCTATAAGATTTCTACCATCTCTTCCTCCACTTATTGTATGCATAATCTCCCATAATTTATACAGATCAGTTTAATGATTTCTATGTTAAGCATTTTTGGTACATATTAGCTAATGTTAAGTAGGGATGGGCATTTAACCGATCTAACAGAAATGAACCGACTTCACCGCTTAACTAACTTGATCGAACAATATGGTTAACCGATCGATCTTAACCGAACATAGGTTTGGTTAACAGAAGAGATAACTTAAACGTTTGGTTAATTATTTAACCGATTAATTTTTTACACTTTTTTCCTATGTTTCTACAGCCCACACACTTCCTTTCTTATATCCATTTGCAGCCCATGAATGACTTTTCTAATTTACAAGTGGTGATCTTATCTGATGGCTTTATTCATTTCTGATTTCGTTCTCATTTATTTGCTACCAACTTATAATTTATAAAGAATATAGATTGATTAACAATTTAATCAACAAGTCTCTATAAGTAAGAGCATCTCAAACAGAATGTTCAAAATTTTATTTTGTAACATGTAACTGCAATGGTTGTCCAATATAGTGTAGAAATTGTAATCGGTTACAAATTCAGTGAAAATGGTTACATATCTATAATCTGTTTAGAGGTTTGTTGAACAAAGTGTCCAACCATTAGGCTTACTCTTTAGGCATTTGTCGAACAAGTGTCTGAAATCATAAGTAATTTATTATTTATAATATGTGAAGCATAGACACTTAATCAACAAATGCTTGAAGACCACGTCTAAAAATTTTGTAATTTGGATCAAAAATTGTTGGAGATGCCTAAGTGTGAAATAACATTATTAACTCGACGTTCTTCATTTTTACATTGTAACAAAAATCTTTATGAATTTGAGTGTTAATTTTTACATTGCTGACTAAAAACTTCGTTTCTAGGTGTGTAGGCAAATAGAACAGGCAAATAGAAACAAAAGGACCACTTGATAATTATTAAGTGGTGGTAAAGTAAGCTAAATATAAGCATGTGTTTTAGTAAATAATGGTAAAAGATTAAATGTGTTGGTACTGTTAGCCTTTCAAATAGTTTGATTCATGAAACGTTAGTTATTCAAACTTAGTTTATTATTTCCCTCCTTGCTTTTACAAGTAGAAACAGTTTAATTCATGAAATGTTAGTTATCCAAAATTTATTTATTGTTTCCATGCTTGATTCAAAGAAATGGTTATATACTTATACGTCATTTACATCATACTGACCTTTCTGTTTAGCTTAGTCACATTGAACCAGTTGTAACATGTATTCATATTTGGTTGAAACACAATGTTTCCTCTGGTTATATTATAAAATATACTGACAAGGACAACATGCATGCACCACACACTTCAATCCACTGTCACATCGTCTATTGCTTAAGGCTTCAAGTTCTTAAGTAGTAATACTTAAGTACATGTCATTGTGTCCTAACGTAACAACAACATACAATTTCACGTAAGGATCCTAACTAAACGACAAAATACATCTAGACGCAAATATTTTCACATAAAAAAAACATTTTGTTCATATAATAATAAAGCAATAGCTTAAATAAGGTTAATCATTGTTCAGCAAAATATACAGCCAAACTGATATTGATAATTGGTTAAATATTTGGATGGTACATGTAACGACCATCTTTTTCGACCCTTGAAAATCGATATTAATACATCCATTGTATTTTGTGTCGAGCATTCAAATACTGAAAAAACATCATTAGGGGTGAAAGAAAGAAAAGATAGAAGATAAGAAACTTAACAACACAATCTCACAACACAACGGAAAAATATATATTACTCAACATAATATATTACAAAAGTCATTTCAAAATGTTACGCCAAAGTCATACTAATACAAACTCTATCCTACGATAGTTATAACAGTTTGTCCCTACCTAATCGAATAAAATATACATATAATACAACAGAATAAGAAAAATAACTAGCTATCGATGAAGCTACCTGTCCCCAACTCCTCCTAGTAAATCTACGAAAAAACCTGAACTGCTTGGCTGTCCATTCAAATTTGAGCACCCAAGAGTTTAGGAAAAGAAAATAAATTTCAGGTTAGACACGGGTTTGGTGCGGGTAAACTCAAAAAACTTAATTTTTATTTTAAAAAATCTTTCGAAATCGATGGTATTTCGTAAGACTGCGCCGCATATAAACACGGACGAGTTTTTACCTAATGATAACCAAAACATTTATATACACAATCTAATGATATTATACTAAATGTCTAGAGTACAAATACACATCCAAGAGAGCTGAAATAGTTACCATATCAAATTCCAGCATACTAGGCTCTAAAATTAAAACCACAAAGGCACATATTAGAGATGGAATCCATACTATGGCAAGGTAAGACACTATCTTCCAATAGTACAACTGACGCAGCGGAAATACGGATTGACGACGAAATGAAGATTTCGTGTTAAACTAATCGAAGAACGATTAGATGAATCAATATAAATCGATGGATTGAAAGATACCGAATGCCCAAATTCGTTGATCTCCAAAAAATACCGAATTCTAGCTATCTTCGACATGCTGATCGCGCATGATACCGTGAGAGAAGATCTACAATTCTTCGAACGTTGATCAAGCGCACTAGATACCGTGAATTGGCTTCAACAATCGTTGATTTGAGCGCACTCGAATACCAAAGTGGAGATAGAAGATCACACTCAACTACCAATTTCAAAAGAGGCACAAAGCACTCAAACAAAGTTTCATTCAAAAATCAACAACCATTACAAATGACCCAACATGCCTATTTATAGGCTACAGCTCACACGACTCAACACACACGACGTAACATAGGTCGCTAGCGACCTATCAGTGAGCGACTCAACACCAAAGACACGCGACTTAACAGATACAAGCGACCTACGACTTAAAACCAATGGCATAAGAAACACGATACAGCAAACGACCTAATCAGAAGTACAACACACACGAGTTACGTCCTAAGTAGAAAACGACATAACCATATATACATCACAACACAGCCGAACGACATACAACCTAAAAACAGGGCGACCTAAAAAAACAACACTGCTTCATGACATCGACCTTGGCTTCAGCGACCTAACAACTGAGCGGCATAAGATAGTAGCACGTCTTCAACGAAGCGACATAACCAATGCGCGACCTAAGAGATCAACGACTCAAGAGAATAACTTCTGTACAACTTCACGCGACCTAACTGGATGAGCGACTTATATTAGGTCGTGAGCGACCTACTGGAATGCTTACCTCGCTTGGTTGCTTGAATGCCCTAGTGTTTAATCCGTTAACACGCGAGCGACCTTCACTAGGTCGTGAGCGACCTAAGGCTCCTTCCTTTGAACAACTCCAATCCATTGATGTGTTATCCCGCGTGCGACCTTTACTAGGTTGTGAGCGACCTAAGGCTTCTTCACTAGGTCGTGAGCGACCTAAGGTTCTTGAACATTGTACTGCAGCATTAAGCACGTTAGGTTGTAAGTCGTTATGCACTTCACGACTTAAGGCAATCGAACCCACCTCCTGGGCTGCATCATCCTCCCCTGGTTGGGAAAAATTCGTCATCGAATTTAAAAGTTCTTGTCCATTGGATTGTTCATCTCCATAATATGGTACAAGATGTTTAACATTAAACACGTCAGAAGTGTACACATCCTCGGCAGCTTCAACTTATAAGCATTTTCATTGATCCGTTTCACAATCTTTACAGGACCAATCTTTCGAGCTTTAAGTTTATTGTATGCTCCTACTGGAAAACGATCCTTCGTTAGCACAGCATATACTAAATCTCCTTCATTAAATTCAACACTTCTTCGGTTCAAATCCGCAGATCGTCTATACTTCTCATTCGTCTTCTCCAACCGTTCCTGAATGATTCTATGACATTCTGTCAACCCATCAACGAAATCAGCAGCCCGCTTAACTGTCCCCTTCGGTTGTGGTACTATCGTTAAATCCAACGGCCCCTTTAGCAAGCTTGAATATACAATCTGAAATGGACTGAAACCCATACTACGATTGATAGCATGATTATGAGCAAACTCTGCTTGACATAACTTCACATCCCAGCTCTTCAGATTATCCTTTACGAGACACCGTAATAAATATCCCAACGATCTGTTCACAACCTCGGTTTGTCCATCCGACTGTGGATGATAAGCACTGCTGAAATTCAGCCTTATTCCCACCATCTTCCATAAGATCAGCCAAAAATGACTCAGAAATCTGGTAACCCTGTCTGAAACTATAGATTCTGGTAAACCATGCAAGCGATAGATCTCTCTAAAGAACAATTGTGCCACATGGACTGCATCTGCCGTCTTTTTACAAGCAACAAAATGTACCATCTTCGAGAAACGGTCCACCACAACATATATAGAGTCATTCCCCCGTTGAGTCCTCGGCAAACCCAACACGAAATCCATGCTTATATCTACCCACGGTTTCGTAGGAACAGGTAAAGGCATATACAATCCAGCATTTGTAGCCGTCCCTTTCGAAACTTGACAAACATGACATCTACGCACAAACTTTTCAACTTCCCGCTTCATCGAGGGCCAATAGTAAGACTGAGAAATCAACTGCAATGTGCGATCCCGTCCAACATGTCCTTCTTCATGCAACTCTTTTACAATTTTCATTCTCAAGCTGCAATCTGGTACGCATAATCGATTCCCTTTGAAGAGAAAACCATCCACCAACACAAACTCATTAGTACTCCCATCCTTGACTTTCTCAACAATCTTCGCAAAATAAGGATCTTCTTCAAACAACTCTGGCAATAGTTCAAATCCTGTCACTTCAACCTTCATTGTCGTCAACAAATGATTCCTCCTACTTAATGAGTTTGCCACGCGATTCGTAATCCCCGACTTATGTTTCACAACAAATGTAAATTGCTGCAGGTGTGCAATCCACGATGCATGCCTAGCTGAAATTTTCTCCTGCCCTTGCAAATGCTTCAAAGCTTCATGGTCAGTGTAAAGAACAAACTCCTTCTGAAACAGATAATGTCTCCAGTGCTTCACAGCTTGAACAATCGTGTAAAATTCCACGTCATAAGTGTTATATCTCAGCTTGGCTCCAGACAACTTCTCACTGAAATAAGCAACTGGTCTTCCCTTCTGACTCAATACTCCACCAATCCCAACCTTCGAAGCATCAGTATGTAATTCAAATAACAACTGGAAATCCGGTAAAACTAGAATTGGTGCTGTCGTCAAAAGTGTCTTGATCTTCTCAAAAGCTAACTCTGCTTACTCTGTCCACATGAACTTCTTTCCTTTCATGCAATCGGTTACCGGTGCCATCACACTACTAAAATGTGGAATGAATCTTCGATAAAAAGATACCAACCCATGAAAGCTTCGCACTTCAGTAATTGTCTTAGGTTGTGGCCAACTCTTGGCAGCTTCCACTTTGCTTTCATCCACTTGAATACCTTCCTTCGACAGAACATATCCCAGAAACAAAACACTGTGCTTCATGAACACGCACTTCGTCGTTGCAGCATAGAATTGCTCCTGTCGTAGAATAAACAGCACTTCTCGCAAATGCTGGATATGCTCTTCCATACTCCCACTATAGATCAAAATATCGTCAAAGTAAACTACTACGAACTTTCCAATAAATGGTCTGAAAATCTGGTTCATCACTCTCATAAAAGTACTAGGAGCATTTGACAAGCCAAACGGCATAACCAGCCATTCGTATAGACCTTCCCTAGTTTTAAAAGCAGTCTTCCACTCATCACCAGGTCTAATACGAATTTGATGGTATCCAATCTTTAAGTCAATCTTTGAGAACACAGTAGCCCCACTCAACTGATCAATCAAATCATCGAACCTCGGCATAGGAAACCTGTATCTCACAGTGATCTTGTTTAGAGCCCGACTGTTCGTACACATCCTCTGCGAAGCATCCTTCTTCGTTACTAACAATGCTGGTACAGCACAAGGACTCAAGCTCTCTTGAACATGCCCTTGTTCTAACAACTCCTCCACCTGCCTTCTCAGTTCCTCATGCTCCTTAGGACTCATCCTGTAATGTGGCCTGTGAGGTAGTACTGCTCCTGGAACAAGATCTATTTGATGTTGTATGTCCCTCAACGGTGGTAACTCCTTTGGCAACTCTTCAGGAAACACGTCTCTGAATTCTTCCAATACTCGCTTTACTTCCTCTGGGACTTCAACAGATTCAGTAGCTTCATGTCCAATCAATAGGAACACCTCTGGACTCTCCTCTACTTCTATAACGAACTCCTTCAAAGTCAACAAAGTCTTCAGCTCCTCAATCTCTTCTGACTTGCTCTCTCGTTGCTGTCTCTTCTTCGGAACTAAAATGATCTTAGTACCCTCAAACATAAAGCTGTAGCTATTGGTTCGGCCATCATGCTGCACTGCTCGGTCATACTGCCATGGTCTTCCCAACAGCAAGTGACAAACATCCATCTCCACCACATCACACCAGATCTCATCTTTATACTTCTTCCCAATAGAAAATGGAACATGAACTCGCCTGTCCACCTTCACCTCTCCTCCTTTCCTTAACCATGCTAACCTGTAAGGATTTGGATGCTTTTCCGTTTTCAATTTCAACTTTCTCACAGCTTCGGTAGAAATGATATTGTCACAACTTCCCGCGTCAATCACAAATTTACAAACCTTCCCCAGGATAGTGCATGTCGACTGAAAGAGATTACTCCTCAACCAACTAGCCTCCTCTTCCTGCTTCGGTGTCAAACATGATCTCCTCAACATTAGATTACACATTCATCTCCCGACGCGATATCCTGTTCATCCTCCTCAACTGGACTAGAATAACCTTCACCAACATCCTCATCTTCCACCTCAGCAATCATTGTTCGCTTCTTTGGCTTCGGACATTCATTACTATTATGACCCACTTCCGGGCAATTATTACACTTGTAACTGTTGTTGACCTTTGCCTTCTCAACTTCTTTCACAGCTGGTTTACTGACAACTTTAGAAACATTGGAATTCCCACTAGCACACTTGTTCTGAGAATTGTAACTTGGAAACACACCACCTCCTCGTGTTCCCTGCTACTCCCAAGCCAACGCTTTCTGGTGCGCTTCAGCTACAGATCTACGTTCAAACATATTCACCATATCTTGAATCTGCGTTCGCAACCCTCCAACAAATCTAGCAGTCGGCTGTTCCTCTGTCTCCATGATATCATTCCTGGCAATCAATTGATAAAATTCATCAGCATAATCATTAACAGTCTTCATTCCTTGCCTCAGATTCTGCAACCTCTGATACATGAGTGATTGATAATTATACGGCAAGAACGTATCTCTCATCAACTTCTTCATCTTCTCCCATGATTCAATCTTTGACTTCCCCCTTCTCTCCCGTGTAAGTTTAGTTTGCTGCCACCATGCTAAAGCTCTTCCCCTCAACCTTGTAGCAACTAACTTCACTCTTCTATGCTCAGGAACTTCTTTAAAATCAAAAATTTCTTCAACATTAGACAACCAATCCAGAAATTCTTCTGCTACCATTCCACCTTTGAATTCCGAAATTTCTGTCTTCATCCCCGACTCCCAATGTCGATCATCTTTTACATCCCGATATGCAGTTCGGACTTGGTCTCGATCTCGATAATGAACACTAGCTCTATCACCCTCTTCATCAAAATCAAATGTACGTCTATATCGATCTCAACCATCAACATCCCTTCGATCACGCATGTCTCTTCTACTATGTCTCTCTGCATCTCGATATGGCTCATCTTAAAACTCTCGTGGAGTTCTTCTCTCTTCATGTCTATACTCATGGTGATCTCCTATCGATGAAATTGATGTTTCTCTTCTTTCTCTAAAAGATTGTGGCGACACCCTCCTCGCTTCCGTAACCGATGGAGAAACTCTATTTCCTCCATGGTTCGAGACTGGAGACCTTCTCCTTTGATTCATATCTATCATCAATTTCTCCAACCTCCCAATACCTTCATCTAACTTCTCATTGAATTTATTTCTAATTCGTTGTTCCATCTGTTCAACATCTTCTCGTTTATACAATTCTTCAACATTTTGATGACGATTAGCTCTTCTCGGAGGCATGATTGAATCAAACAATTCTCAGTAACACTTTGCTCTCGGCCTTGAACTCAAATTGAACTTCACAATGCACGGCTCAAACTTAACTCGGCTACACTTCAAAATGAACTTCAACTCTCGGATCTACACTTCAATTCTCATCTTGAACAACAAAGTGATGCTCGGCCTAAAGTTCAACACAAAGTTATGCACAACTTCAACTTCAAACTCCTTAGCTCCAAGACTTGGCTTAGCTATGATCGGCTAAGTCTAGCTCTGATACCAATCTGACACAGCGGAAATACGGATTGACGACGAAATGAAGATTTCATGTTAAACTAATCGAAGAACGATTAGATGAATCAATATAAATCGATGGATTGAAAGATACCGAATGCCCAAATTCGTTGATCTCCAAAAGATACCCAATTCTAGCTATCTTCGACACGTTGATCGCGCACGATACCGTGAGAGAAGATCTACAATTCTTCGAACGTTGATCAAGCGCACTTGATACCATGAATTGGCTTCAATAATCGTTGATTCGAGCGCACTCGAATATCGAAAGTGGAGATAGGAGATCACACTCAACTACCAATTTCAAAAGAGGCACAAAGCACTCAAACAAAATTTCATTCAAAAATCAACAACAATTACAAATGACCCAACATGCCTATTTATAGGCTACGACTCACACGACTCAATATACACGACCTAACATAGATCGTTAGCGACCTATCAGTGAGCGACTCAACACCAAATACACACGACTTAACAGATACAAGCGACCTACGACTTAAACCAACGACATAAGAAACACGATACAACAACGACCTAATCAGAAGAACAACACACACGAGTTACGTCCTAAGTAGCAAACGACATAACCATATATACATCACAACACAGCCGAACGACATGTAACCTAAAAACAGGGCGACCTAAAAAAAACAACACTGCTTCATGACATTGACCTTGGCTTCAGCGACCTAACAACTGCGCGGCATAAGATAGTAGCACGGCTTCAACGAAGCGACTTAACCGATGCGCGACCTAAGAGATCAGTGACTCAAGAGAATAGCTTCTGTACAACTTCACGCGACCTAACTAGATGAACGACTTATCTTAGGTCGTGAGCGACCTACTGGAATGGTTAACTCGCTTGCTTGCTTGAATGCCCTAATGTTTAATCCGTTAGCACGTGAGCGACCTTCACTAGGTCGAGGGCGACCTAAGGCTCCTTCCTTTGAACAACTCCAATCCGTTGCTGTGTTATCCCGCATGCGACCTTTACTAGGGCGTGAGCGACCTAAGGCTTCTTCACTAGGTCGTGAGCGACCCAAGGTTGACGCAGCGGACAATAACAAATCGATATAGATCGATGAAAGTAGCAAACGGTGGATTGAAGATACTGAAATTCCCAAATTCGTTGATCACAAAGATACCAAATTTTGGCAATCTTCGACATGTTGATCACGCACGATACCGTGAAAGAAGATCTACAATTCTTCAAACGTTGATCAAGCGCACTTGATACCGTGATTGGCTTCAACAATCGTTGAATCGAGCGCACTCGATTAACCGAAAGTGGAGATAGGAGATCACACTCAACTACCAATTTAGATGAAAGCACACAACAATCAAAACGAAATTTCATTCAACCATTCCCCCAAAATGTACAACACACTCCCTATTTATAGCATTTCGCAACCGGTGCCTTAAGTCGTTCACGACTTACGACTCATCATAAGCCGGCAACGACTCAACGTACATGGCTCACGACTTAAGTTAGGTCGTACGCGACCTATCATCCAACGACTCAACCCCCTTACAACACAGCACACCGTCGGCCGACTTATCTACATGCCGACCTACGACTTATCACAACACAAGTTACCACGACTTAAAGCAATTACAACAATACGAACTAATCAAGTCCCAGCGACATAACGGCTTAAGAACGACACGACTTAACAATTTACAACACAAGACCTAAGATACAACGCATCCGACCTAAACATACAACGACTCACCTTCACATATGTACAACACAACGACTCAAGACACAACGACTTAAAATAACACAACTTAACTCTTCAGCGACTTAAGAGCATAACTTCTTTATTACTTCACGCGACTCAGGCTCCATGCGGCATAACTCCTCAAATGACTTAACTAGGTCGTGAGCGACCTAAAGTTTGTTAACTCGTAAAGTACTTATTTCGTAGGTTGATAAGTCGTGGCTCTTTTAGGTCGTAACCCGCAAACTCTTTAGGCCGCGCGCTCAATGCCACTTCCCTTTCTTGTTTATTGTTAAGTCAGGAGCGACCTATACTTTCCTCCTTAGGTCGTGGACGACTTATACCTTCACCTTCTGGGTTCCAGTTAGGTCGAAAACGACTTAAATTTTCCTCCTTAGGTCGTGGGCGACCTAAGTCTTCATCTTGCTTAGGTCGTGAACGACTTAAGCCTTGGAAAACGATAGCTTGCAATTGTTCGACCCTTGTCTGAGCTGCATCATCCTCCCTAGGTTGAGAAAAATTCGTCCTCGAATTTGTAAATTCTTCCACAACAAGTTCAGCTCCATGGTACGGAATTAAATATTTGACGTTGAAAACATCAGAAGTATGAACATCTTCTGGTAACATCAATTGATACGCATTCTCATTGATTTTCTTTAGAATTTCAACTGGGCCAATTTTCCGCGCCTTCAATTTATTGTACGTTCCCACCGGAAAACGATCCTTTGTCAGCACTCGTAAACCAAATCACCTTCGTTAAATTCAACACTTCGTCGCTTCAAATCTGCAGTTCGCTTATACTTCTCATTTGTCTTCTCCAATGGTTCCTGAACGATTTTATGACATTCAGTTAATTCATCAACAAAATCAATAGCCCGTTTAACCGTCCCCTTCGGTTGTGGTACTACCGCCAAATCCAACGGTCCCCTTGTCAAACTTGAATATACAATCTGAAATGGACTGTAACCCGTGCTTCTATTAACCACATGATTATGTGCAAACTCTGCTTGACATAACTTCATATCCCAACTTTTCAGATTATCTTTCACAAAACACCGTAGTAAATTTCCCAATGATCTGTTCACAACCTCCGTCTGCCCATCAGTTTGTGGATGGTAAGCGCTACTAAAATTCAGCTTCGTTTCGACCATCTTCCACAAACATAACCAAAAGTGACTCAGAAAATGAGTATCCCTATCCGACACAATAGATTATGGAAATCCATGAAGTTGATAGATCTCTTTGAAAAATAACTGAGCAACATGAACAGCATCCGCCGTCTTCTTACAAGCAATAAAATGTACCATTTTCGAGAAACGATCCACTACAACATATATAGAGTCATTCCCCTTTTGATTTCTCGGTAAACCCAACACGAAATCCATGCTAATGCCTACCCACGGTTTTGTAGGAACAGGTAATGACATATACAATCCCGCATTTGTAGCATTCCCTTTCGAAACCTGCCAAACATGACATCTCCGCACAAACCTTTCAACTTCCCTTCTCATCATCGGCCAATAATAAGATTGAGAAATCAACTGCAATGTTCAATCTCTACCCATATGGCCTTATTTATGTAATTCTTTGATAATCTTCTTTCTCAAACTACCTTCTGGTACGCACAATTGATTCCCTTTGAGTAAGAACCCATCTACCAACACGAATTCATCAGTACTCCCGTCCTTGACTTTCTCAACAAATTTCATAAAATAAGGATCTTCTTCAAGCAACTCTGGAAATAGTTCAAACCCTTTCAACTTTCATTGTCGTCAACAAATGATTCCTCCTGCTCAATGCATCTGCTACACGATTCGTAACTCCCGATTTATGTTTCACAACAAACGTAAATTGCTGCAGATAAGCAATCCACGATGCATGCCTTGATGAAATCTTATCATGCCCTTGTAAGCGCTTCAATGCTTCATGATCAGTGTAAAGAACAAACTCCTTCTGAAACAGATAATGTCTCCAATGCTTCACAGCTTGAACAATTGCGTAAAACTCAACATCATAAGTGCTATATCTCAACTTAGCTGCAGACAACTTCTCACTGAAATAAGCAACTGGTCTTCCTTTCTGACTCAAAACACCACCAATCCCAACCTTCAATGCATCAGTGTGTAATTCAAACAACAACTGAAAATCCGGTAAAACTAGAATTGGTGCTGGCGTCAATAGTGTTTTGATCTTCTCAAAAGCAACCCCTGCTTCCTCTGACCACTCAAACTTCTTTCCCTTCATGCAATCGGTTATAGGTGCCATCACACTACTAAAATGTGGAATGAATCTTCGATAGAAAGATACCAACCCATGAAAACTTCTCACTTCAGTAATTGTATTGGGTTGTGGCCAACTCCTGACAGCTTCTACTTTACTTTCATCCACCTGAATTCCTTCTTTCGATAGAACATATCCCAGAAATAAAACACTGTCCGTCATAAACACGCACTTCTTTGTTGCTGCATAGAACTGCTCTTGACGTAGAATCAGCAGTACTTCACGCAAATGCTGGGCATGCTTTTCCATACTCCCACTGTAAATCAAAATATCATCAAAGTAAACAACCACGAACTTCCCAATGAATGGTCTGAGAATTTGGTTCATCACTCTCATAAAAGTACTCGGAGCATTTGATAAGCCAAACGGCATAACCAACCATTCGTATAAACCTTCCATGGTTTTGAAAGCAGTCTTCCACTCATCACCTGGTCTAATACGAATCTGATGGTATCCACTCTTCAAGTCAATTTTCGAGAACATAACAGCTCCACTCAACTGGTCAATCAAGTCATCAAACCGCGGGATAGGAAATCTGTATCTCACAGTGATCTTATTCAGTGCCCGACTATCGGTGCGCATCCTCCACATTCCATCTTTCTTGGGTACCAATAAGGCTGGCACGGCACAAGGACTCAAGCTCTCCTGAACACGCCCCTGTTCTAACAACTCCTCCGCCTGCCTTCGCAACTCCTCATGTTCCTTTGGACTCATTCGGTAATGTGGCCTGTGTGGTAATACTGCCCCTGGCACAAGATCAATCTGATGCTGAATATCCCTCAACGGTGGTAACTCCGTTGGTAACTCCTCAGGAAACACATCACTGAATTCTTCCAATACCGGCTTCACTTCCTCTGGAACTTCAATAGATTCGGTCGCTTCACGTCCAATCAACAAAAACACCTCTGGACTCTCCTCTACTTCTTCAATAAATTCCTTCAAAGTCAATAAAGTCTTCAGCTCCTCAATCTCTTCTGACTTGCTTTCTCCTTGTTGTCTCTTCTTTGGAACCAAAATGATCTTAACACCTTCAAACATAAAACTGTAGCTATTGGTCCGACCGTCATGATGCACTGCTCGATCGTACTGCCATGGTCTTCCCAAAAGCAAGTGACAAACATCCATCTCCACAACATCACACTAAATCTCGTCTTTATACTTCTTTCCAATGGAGAATGAAACTCGAACTCGTCTGTCCACCTTCACCTCTCCTCCTTTTCTCAACCATGCTAACTTGTAAGGATTAGGATGTTTCTCTGTTTTCAACTTCAACTTTCTCACAGCTTCGGTAGAAATAATATTGTCACAACTTCCAGCGTCAATCACAAATTTACAAACCTTTCCCAGAATAGTGCACGTTGACTGAAAGATGTTACTCCTCAACCAACTAGCCTCTTCTTCCTGCTTCGATATTAAACAAGACCTCCTCATCATTAGATTACATCCCTCATCTCTTGACGCAACATCCTGTTCATCCTCCTCAGCTGGACTAGAATAATCTTCACCAACATCCTCACCTTCGACTTCAGCAATCATAGTTCGTTTCTTCGGCTTCGGACATTCATTACTCTTGTGACCCACTTCTTGGCAATTGTAACATTTGAAACTGTTGTTGACCTTTGCCTTTGCAACTTCATTCACAACTGGTTTACTGACAGCTTTCGAAACATTGGAACTCCCACTAGCACCTTTGTTCTGAATATTGGAACTTGTAAACACACCACCTCCACGTCTTCCCTGCTTCTCCCAAGCCAACGCTTTTTGATGTGCTTCTGCTACAGATGTTGGATCAAACATATTCACCATATCCTGGATCTTTATCCTCAACCCTCCAACAAATCTAGTAGTCAACTGTTCCTCTGTCTCCATAATGTCGTTTCGAGCAATCAGTTGATAAAATTCATCAGCATAATCATTAACAGTCTTCGTCCCTTGCCTCAGATTCTGCAACCTCTGATACATAAGTGATTGATAATTGTAAGGTAGAAATGTAGCTTTCATCAGTTTCTTCATCTTCTCCCTTGACTCAATCTTCGACTTTCCCATTCTCTCCCTGGTTAGTTTAGTTTGCTGCCACCGTGCCATAGCTCTACCTCTCAAATGAGTAGCAACCAACTTAACTCTTCGATTCTTGGGAATCTCCTTGAAATCAAAGATCTCTTCAACATTAGACAACCAATCCAAAAATCCTTCTGCTACCATTCCACCTTTGAATTCTGGAATTTCCATCTTCATACCCGACTCCCATCGTCGATCATCTTCTATATCCGATATCCATTTCGCACTTGGTCTCGATCTCGATGATGAATGCTAGCTCTATCACCTTCTTCATCATAATCAAATGTACGTCTATATCGAGTTCGACCATCAACATCCCTTCGATCACGCATGTCTCTTCTGCTATGTCTCTCTTCATCTCGATATGGCTCATCTTCAAACTCACGTGGAGTTCTTCTTTATTCATGTCCATAGTCATGGTGATCTCTCCTCGATGAAATTGATGTTTCTCTTCTCTCTCTAAAAGATTGCGGTGACACCCTTCTCGCTTCCGTAACCGATGGCGAAACTCGGTTTCCTCCATGGTTCGAGATTGGTGATCTCCTCCTTTGATTTTGATTCAAATCATTCATCAACTTCTCTAACTTTCCAATGCCTTCATCAAACTTCTCATTGATACGTTGTTCCATTTGCTCGTCTTCTTCTTTTCTATACAACGCTTCAACATTCTGATGACAATTAGCTCTCCTTGGTGGCATGATTGAATCAAACACAAATACTTCACAATTCAAACTTCAACTCTAACTTGTACAACAAGTCATGGCCTTCACTTGTCTCGGCTCAACTCACTTCATCTTCAAACTTCAAACTCGGCTTGAACAAGCAAGATGATGCACGGCTCAAAGCTTCAACAAGATGAACTTCAACTTCGAACTCCTTGGCTCCAAGTCTCGGCTTAGCTATGATTGGCTAAGTCTAGCTCTGATACCAAAACTGACGCAGCAGATAATAACAAATTGATATAGATCGATGAAAGTAGCAAATGGTGGATTGAAGATACCGAAATACCCAAATTCGTTGATCACAAAGATACCGAATTCTAGCTATCTTCGACACGTTGATCGCGCACGATACCGTGAAAGAAGATCTACAATTCTTCAAACGTTGATCAAGCGCACTTGATACCATGAATTGGCTTCAACAATCATTGAATCGAGCGCACTCGACTAACCGAAAGTGGAGATAGGAGATCACACTCAACTACCAATTTAGATGAAAGCACACAGCAATCAAAACGAAATTTCACTCAACCATTCCACCAAAATGTACAACACACTCCCTATTTATAGCATTTCGCAACCGGTGCCTTAAGTCGTTCACGACTTACGACTCATCATAAGCCGGCAGCGACTCAACGTACATGGCTCACGACTTAAGTTAGGTCGTACGTGACCTATCATCCAACGAATCAACCCCCTTACAACACAGCACACCGTCGGCCGACTTATCTACATGCCGACCTACGACTTATCACAACACAAGTTACCACGACTTAAAGCAATTACAACCATACGAACTAATCAAGTCCCAGCGACATAACGGCTTAAGAACGACACGACTTAACAATTTACAACACAAGATCTAAGATACAATGCACCCGACCTAAATATACAACGACTCACCTTCACATACGTACAACACAACGACTCAAGACACAACGACTTAAAATAACACGATTTAACTCTTCAGCGACTTAAGAGCATAGCTTCTTTATTACTTCACGCGACTCAGGCTCCATGCGGCATAACTCTTCAAACGACTTAACTAGGTCATGAGCGACCTAAAGTTTGTTAACTCGTGAAGTACTTATCTCGTAGGTTGATAAGTCGTGGCTCTTTTAGGTCGTAACCCGCAAACTCGTTAGGCCGCGCGCTCAATGCCACTTCCCTTTCTTGTTTCTTGTTAAGTCGGGAGCGACCTATACTTTCCTCCTTAGGTCGTGGACGACTTATGCCTTCACCTTCTGGGTTCCAGTTAGGTCGAAAACGACTTAAATTTTCCTCCTTATGTCGTGGGCGACCTAAGTCTTCATCTTGCTTAGGTCGTGAACGACTTAAGCCTTGGAAAATGATAGCTTGCAATTCTTCGACCCTGGTCTGAGCTGCATCAAAGGTCCTTGAACATTGTACTACAGCATTAAGCACGTTAGGTTGTAAGTCGTTATGCACTTCACGACTTAAGGCAATCGAACCCACCTCCTGGGCTGCATCAACAACCCTAGAAAATGTACCGAAGTTTGACAAGAACTTCTTGTATCCCTGCTACACAGAGCCAGCTGCCCCTTTAACATGGTGAACCGGGTTACCTCATCCCTTTTTGACACCTAGACCTTATACTACCATAGTGTTTGCATGCTGTTAACTCCATCTCGGCCATGACTCACCGATCTAGCACATCAAGCAGTTAGCGACCCAATGTTCTGCCGACCTAAGGCATGAAGGGATGCTGACCTAGTATCTTAGCATGGAAGACCGACCTAACTGCATAAGGCTTAAGAGGGATACCGACCTAAGGGGCTTGAGAAACATGCCGATTTATGGCCTTAAAGAAAGTTCCGATCTAACGTCTTGAAATGATGCCGACTTAAGGTTCAAGAGAAATCTGCGACCTAGGAAAACTTCGCGACTTAAGGTGTGTTGCGACTTACGAGTTAAGGCCTGGACGACTTGAGAAGTGTCACGACTCGGGAGGCAGCGACCTAAAAAAGCTAAAAAAAAACAGGACGACCTAGTGACTCAAGACAAAAAAGAGTGGAAGCAACTGCATTTAAGTCATGACCGACCTACGACCTAGTATAAGTCGTTCACGGCCTAAAACTACAGAGCTCAAAATAGATGCTGCCTCATTTTAAACCGTGAACCTCTTAACTCATGAACGAGTCAAGACTTATATCCATAAGAACAAAGAAAGACTCAGTGCCGCTTCACTCATGCCACTGCCTGCTAACTCTTGGCCCTTAGGTCGTGCGCGACCTACAACTTTCCCTAAGTCGGTCACGACTTATAACTTGGGCAATAATTCCAGACCAGAATTCTCTATAAATACCGACCTACCTCAAACATGAAGGGGACTTTGGGTCAATCATTTCAAGCGTCAATACTCTGCTGAATTCACGACTCATTCAACGCTTCAAGTATTCCAAACACCAAGGACTCTACTACGATCTTCAAGAGAAAATCTACATCATTCGACATGAATTCAGAAGATTATTCTCCATCAAAGTTTGATCTACTGGTTTAAAGTGTATTGTAATTGAAGATTTTTGTAAAGTTGTAATCAAATTCAGTAATAAAGAGAGTTAAAGTGGATGTAGGCTTCTCATAAGCCGAACCACTATAAAAATTGTTGTCTTTTCTGCTTTTTCTGTGATTTCTCTACTTGTTCATTAGTTTCCGGTTCACGGGCGGTGCTTTCGCTCAACTTCATTTTACACTGGGGTGTTAGCGTCTGATTTTCACGTTAACATTTTTGGTGCTTTCACTGAAATCCCAACTCAGGAAACTTCCACTATTGCTCCGCAAAGAATTGTTGGAAGAATTTCTTTTAAAACCAGAAGTTTGTTGGAAATAATGGCTCCTGGAAGAAAACGAAGTTCTGTAAGATCCGATAATGTTCAAGTGAACACCGCTACCTCTCCTCCTTCAAGTCAAGCAGCTCCAACTGTTGGAGTTACACGGGTAGAACTGCACGCCGTTGTTTTGGGATTGAATCAGCAATTGAATGCTCAGAATGCACAGTTGGAAGCCCAGAATGCCCAGAATGCCCTGATCTTGAGTAAGCTGAATGATCTACTTGGGGCAAATCGTCAACCAGTTAATAATGATGGGAACCCTACTGCGAGAGTTCAGAATGTTGAAGGAAACATTTCTCAAAGAGCCGCAGACCATGCAGAAAGAACTCCTCTTCAAGCTGGAGGATCAGGGCCACAGCCGATTCTCCGTGAACGGTTGTTAAGGCAGAGTTCAGAAAGAGTGGCTGATATGCGCCCTCAGAGCCTCTAAATGACAAAGAGTATTTTTCGGGTATGGTTCGTCAAATCATGAAAGAAAGTATGCGAAGAGATGAAGATGAGAAAGAGTGGGGTTTTGCTCCAAGCAAAACTCCATTTACTGAAAAGATCTTGAAGGCGGAGTTCCCAAGGAAATTCGTTCCTCGTACTATCCCGGCTTACAAGGGGACGAGTGATCCTAACGAGTTTCTGTATAAGTACGACTGGCATATGACTGGTGCCAGGGCGTCAGATGAAATTAAGTGCCGATACTTCCCGGTTTATCTAGAAGGTGTAGCTCTATTATGGTTTACAAAGCTGCCGTTCAGGTCCATCGATCAATTCTTCGATTTGACCATGAAATTCAAGGAGCAATTTCGATTGTATGCTTCTAAAGCAAAGGACATAATGTCACTGTCAAGTCTAGAGCAAAATCCGGGAGAGTCTATCAGGTCGTTCTTGAATCGCTTTAACATAGCATTGGCTGAGGTGGATAATGCTGAGCCACGCATGGTCTTGACATACTTGATGAGGGCAATTGACAAGTCAAGCGAATTTGGAAAATGGTTAAAAATGAAGGAACCAAACTCACTTGACAAATTCTACAAGAAAGCAGATGAGTTCTTTCGCTTGGAAAGCCATCAAACACCGGCTAAAGTGGTAACAGCAGAAGCCGGAAACAATGGTGTTCCTCCGAACAAGAAAGAACCTAACACTCAGAAAAGGGGAAACGATGGGGGGAAGAAGCAAGGAGACTCTAAGAGAGGCCGTTCTTTCAATTTCACACCCTTGACCGGTACCCCTGAAAACATCTTCTTCGCGACCAAAGATGACATCAATTATCCAGCGCCACCTAAAATGAGAGTTGCGATTAAGATGGAAAAAAGTGGAAGGTTTTGTCGGTTCCACAACTAAACCGGCCATGACACCAACGAATGCCGTCAGTTGAAAGAGGTAATTGAACAACTCTTGAAGGAAAACAAACTCCAGCAGTATGTGAAAAGGAACACAAATGCCCCAGCTTCGTCAACTCAAAGACAACAAGTTCCCGCACACCGTCCTACCTCAAGTGAGAAGGCCGTGGAACATGAATCAGAAAGGCCTGTCATCAATATAATAACTGGAGGACCTCACCCAACAGGCAAAAGCTGGGGCGAGATGGAAAGGTATGCCCAGGCGTTCAGACATGTACCAGCTGAAGAGAATGTTTTTGTCTTAGAGAATGATGCACCTTTAAAGCAACAAAAGACTTCCACAAATGATATTGTGTTCAGTGCCAGGGATTCTTTGGGTATCGAAGCTCCGACCATAGATCCTTTGGTCATATCCGCTGGTATTGGGCTGGCAACTGTGAGAAGAGTTCTAGTTGATTGTGGAGCCTCATGCAACATCCTCTTCAAGAAGACTTTTGATCAAATGAAAATTCCAATGGCTGAAGTTCAAGCTTCATCACTTAAGATTGCTGGGTTTGCTGGAGAACCCAAACAGCCAATTGAGACCATAGATTTGTTTGTAGAACTCGGAAAGGGACTGAGGAAGGTGGCTCGAATGCAAACCTTTATAATTGTTGAAGAATTCTCTGCCTACAACGCCTTTTTGGGCCGACCAACTCTTGCTGCATTCAAAGCTGTTGTTCCTCCATGGTGCTTGACTCTAAAATTCCCCACAGATAACGGAGTTGGTGTGGTTAAGGGGGACCAAGATGCGGGGCGAGAATGTTATTTTGCAGAATTGCGAGAATCCAGGAAGAGAGAGATGGGAAAAGGTGCGGCGGCTCCAGTCCGCATCAAAGAACCAACCTTGTAGCAATTACAGGGTGGTCCCTGCACTGGTGAATGTAGTGGGGCACGAAGAGAGATAGATCCAAGGAAAGCCAGTGCAGGGGAGAATAGAGTGGTACTAGTAGAGGTAACAGTACGGTGCCCGTAGACCCAAAGGACCCAAACAAAATGCTTAATGTGGGTTCACAACTCAATCCGACAGTTCAGAATGTTTTGATTTCATTTTTTAAGGCTAATTTGGATGTATTCGCTTGGACTCATGCGGAATATCCCCAGAGATTGCAGTGCATACACTGAACATTGATCCAAAATTTACACCTGTGAAACAGAAGAGAAGGACTTAGGGTCCTGAGAGAACGGCAGCGTTAAAAGAAGAAGTGGATCGACTAATGGAGAATGGGTTCATTAGAGAATCTACGTATCCAAATTGGGTCTCAAATCCAGTGCTGGTTAAGAAAGCCAACGGAAAGTAAAGAGTGTGCATTGATTTTTCGGATTTGAACAAACCTTCCCCAAAGACTATTTCCCGCCGCCCAGGATCGATCAGTTGGTGGATGGGACAGCAGGACATGAATTGTTAACTTTCATGGATGCATACTCCGGATATAACCAGATTATGATGCATGAGCCAGATCAAGAGGATACAAGCTTCATCACAGATGTTGGATTCTACTGCTACAAGGTCATGCCTTTCGGACTCAAAAATGCAGGGGCAACTTACCAGAGGCTTGTTAATGCCATGTTTAAACCACAGATTGGCAAGACAATGGAAGTCTATGTTGATGATATGCTAGTAAAGTCTAAGAAAGGAGTGAACCACATGGATCATTTGGCAGAGATGTTTGCAGTACTCCAAAAGTATAGAATGAAGCTTAATCCCCTAAAATGTTCATTTGGAGTGGAGTCCGGAAAGTTTTTGGGTTTCATTGTGAGCGCTAGGGGCATTGAAGCCAATCCAGCTCAAATCACTGCCCTGAGAGAGGTCAAAGCTCCTAGAACGAAGAAGGAATTGCAAAGTCTCAATGGAAAGGTTGCTGCTTTGAGTAGGTTCATTTCCAAAGCTACCGACAAATGCATTCCATTCTTTGATGCTCTGAAGAAAGGAAAGAAAAACTTTGAGTGGACTCCTGAATGTCAGAAAGCATTTGATGAGTTGATTCTTCATATGGAAGTGCCTCCGATACTTTCAAAGCCTGACAGTGGTGAAGATCTCTTCATATATTTGGCAATTTCGTCTCATGCTCTCAGTGCAGTGTTGGTACGGGAAGATGCAAGGATTCAACGCCCAGTCTATTATATCAGCAAAAGGTTCGCTGGGGCAGACATGAACTATTCAAGATTAGAAAAGCTCGCCTATTGTTTGTTGATCGCATCAAGAAAATTGAGGCCTTATTTCCAAGCTCATCCCATCAAAGTCCTCACTGATCAGCCTCTAAAGCAAGTCCTATTCGGTCCTGAGACTTCGGGCCGTCTTTTGAAATGGAATGTCGAACTCAGCCAGTATGACATCACTTATCATCCCCGGAAAGCAATCAATGGACAAGCTTTAGCAGATTTCATCGCAGAATGTATGGATAAGGGTGATAGTGAGGAAGAAGTCATTGATAACATCCCAATCCAATGGAAATTGTATGTCGATGGCGCAAGGAATGATTACTGTTCCGGAGCAGGGGTTGTCCTTGAAACCCCAGAAGGTAGATCACTATGTTATGCACTGAGGCTGGAATTCCCTTCGACAAATAATGAAGCTGAATATGAAGCTCTCATCGCTGGTTTAAGGATCGCTAAAGAACTAAACATCAAGGCATTGCATATCTTCAGTGATTCTCAACTTATTGTTTGTCAAGTCAAGAAGGAATTTCAAGCTAAAGGAGGAAATTTACCAGCCTATTTGTCAAAAGCCTGGGAACTCCTTCAAGATTTTGACCGTTATTCGATAAACCATATCCCCCGAGAAGAAAATATGAAGGCGGATTCTCTCGCAAAGTATTCAAGTACTGGTGAAGCTCAATTATTGGGGTTAGTTCCCGTCGAAGTCTTGTCAGCTCCAAGCACAGATGAAATGGATGTTGATTGGATTATGAATGTTTCCAAGGAGCAAGAGTCATGGATGACTCCGATACTTGAATATCTACTTAATGGTTCTCTGCCAGAAAATTCGAAAGAACGGCAAAAGCTGATGAGGAAAGCCTCCAGATATATAGTTCAAGATGGTCGTTTGTACAGACGAGGATTTTCAATGCCATTACTCCGATGTGTGACAAAGGAAGAAGCTAGGACAATTCTAACTAAAGTACACCGAGGGGAATGTGGAGATCATACAGGTGGTCAAACTTTAGCAAAGAAAATCCTCCGTTATGGATACTTTTGGCCAGAAATTAATCAGGATGCTACTGACTATTCCCGAAAGTGTGATAAATGCCAGAGATTCGCTAAAATTCCTAGAGCACCTTCCACTGAGCTAACACAGATGGTCAGTCCATGGCCGTTTGATGTCTGGGGAATAGATCTCATTGGGCCCTTGCCAACTGCCAAATCAGGGATTAAATATGCTATCGTTGCTGTTGATTATTTTACTAAATGGGCTGAGGCCGAACCATTGGCCACTATTACCTCTAAGAAAATGATAAGTTTTGTGACTAAAAATATCATTTGCAGGTATGGTGTGCCTCAGAAGATAATCACAGACAATGATACTCAGTTTGAAAGTGAGGAGTTCCAAGATTTTTGCAAACGATTCAAGATCCGAAAAAGCTTCTCAGCGGTGGCTTATCCGCAGGCAAACGGGCAAGTGGAAGCAGTAAAAAAAATCATCAAATCAACCATCAAAAAGCAGCTGGAAAAAGAAAAAGGTGGTTGGGTCGACAAGTTACCGTTTGCACTATGGGCATACAGTACCACCCACAAAACTGCGACTGGGCATACTCCATTTTCATTGGCATACGGATCAGAAGCAATGATTCCGGTGGAAACTGAAGTCCCATCACACAGAAGGATCCATTTTGACCAAAGTGAGAACGAAAAATTGCAACCGGAAGCACTTGACCTTCTTGATGAAAGAAGAGAAGAGGCAAGGCTTAGAATTGCAGCTCACCAGCAAAGAATAGCCAGGCACTTCAATTCCAAAGTTCGTCAGCGCAATTTTGAAGTCGGGGATCTAGTTCTGAAAAGAATCATGACAGCTACAGGTGTGTTTGGGCCAAACTGGGAAGGGCCACATGTTATAGGCACGAAGCTTCTTGACGGCACATTCAAACTCACAACTGTCGAAGGAGAACCAATCCCAAGAACTTGGAACAGCAATCATTTGCGTCCTTATTTTACTTGAAAGCTTTGCTGAAATGTTGTAAAAGAATTGCAAATATATGATTCTTGTATTGAAAATAATTGTAAAGCAAGTAAATAATGAAAAGCAATAAAGTGGATGTAGGCCCAGTTTTTGGCCGAACCACTATAAATCTTGTGTTCTCTACTATTATAAACTGCTTTGTTTTATTTCGACATATAAAATACATTAATTGTGTCATTAAAATGTCGATTTAATAATGCAGGTCATAAAAGAAAAGCTTACCCATCACAAGACCAAGCAATCCCCGACATCACTCAGTAAACAAACACTAAACCATTCAAAATTTCCATACTCAAATCCTACAAAATAAGTGCTTCAAACAAAAGTTGGCAATGTGGATGGAAGTGGACCATTTCAAACTAACTGCAAATGTTTGAACAAACAAACAGCCAGTTAAATAAACTGTGTCTACCACCACCAACTCACTCAACTATGAAGTATATTTCTTTGGATAAGGGAAATTATTGGCAACTAGAAAGTGAAAACACTTGCAAAAGACAACGGGGGTCGCCGACGTGAATCGATGGCAAAGAGACATGGGAGAGCAAGCATCAATCAGCAAAAGACCTCTTCAGAGGCACAAGCCCTCTTCGGAGGCACAACTCTTCGGAGGATAAAGACCTCGAGCGGGCCTAACCAGAAAAAGAGAGATCTTTCTCGTTACAAAGTTGCGGAATGATCGGTCGATACACTCCCGTGAATCCGTCCAACCGAGAGAAAGAAACTCCAAACTTCCAGGCAAATGCCCTACTCAGAGGCACACGTTTCACCGAGATTGAAATAAAACTTCCAGGTGTTGAAACGTGAAAAGCCCTCTTCGGAGGCCCATTTCACCACAGTTGAAATGCTAAAAGACCTCGAGCGGGCCAACCAGAAAAAGAGAGATCTTTCTCGATACAAAGTTGCGGAATGATCGGTCGATACACTCCCGTGAATCCGTCCAACTGAGAGAAAGAAACTCCAAACTTCCAGGCAGTAACCCAGCTCAGAGGCACACATTTCATCATCGGTCGATACAGTCCCGTAAAATGAAATGTGAAAAGCCCTCTTCGGAGGCCCGCTTCCCAGCGAACAGGGAAAAATAAAAGCCTCTCCCAAGTGGCAGAAACCAAAAAGACCTCTTGCCAGAGGCACAACAAAATAAAAAGACCTCTTCCCAGAGGCAGAAACAGAAAGACCTCTTCCCAGAGGCAGAAATGAAAAGACCTCCTCCCGGAGGCACAATCGAACAGAAAGACCTCTTCGGAAGCACACGTTTCACCGAGATTGAAATAAAACTTCCAGGTGTTGAAACGTGAAAAAGCCCTCCTCAGAGGTGCAACTTTTCAAAGAAGCAAAAATCAAAAAGCCCTTTACTGTGGCATAAAAAAAAAGAAAAAAAGAAAAAAAAAGCCATCTTCAAAGGCACACTTTAACTATCAAAGGAAGAATGATCCACATATTCTGGAAAATACTCTTCCTCAAAAGAAGTTAAAGTACCCTTCGGATGCCCGCTTTACCACAGAGAAGAATTCACTTGGTAAAATGTGTATATGCACAAAAGAAAAAGTGATATCTTTGAAGGATGAAGCGTAAAAACTTATACGGAAGGAGTTGTACTTTATTTTTAACAAGATAATATTCCTCCAAGTATGGAATAGTTATTCTCCAGAAAATAAAAGTACAAGTCCCCTTAAAATATAAAATGTTGCAACGAGCTTATGGTATAGGGGCAACATGGTATAACTACATCGGTAAAATTACGCTCGAACAATATACCACAAGCTCACTGCAATATCGTGCAAAGAAACTTGTACAAAAATGAATAATAAATGCATTCTCAGATACAGACATAAGTTTGTACAAAGAAAAAGAATCATTTTATTCAACACTGTTAAAATTTTGTACAGGTACAGGTTTCAAAGTAAAAAGTAAAAGAAAAGCGGGGGCCGGTACCCGCACAATCTCCGGTCAGTACATGCAAAAAGCAAAAAGCAATATGAAAGCCACAGAACCAGAGCCATCATTTCTTCTTCCGTCCTCCTTTTGAGCCCGCACCTGGCCGGATAACCAACTTCTTAGGCCGGCTTGTAAGAGTAGGGGATGAAGGAGAAAGGGGCTCAGTCGGACTTTCTTCCTTTTTTCTTCGCCAATTGAAAATCCCTTCTTCTTCTTGGAGACTCCCTGCTTTCCTCTCTTCTTGGAGGAAGACCCACTCCCTGGAGAAAGAAGTTTAGCTAATGGTTCATCATCGGAACCAGTTGCTTCTGGAGTCTTCTCACTCCCTTCAGTTTCTTCTCCCTTTTGTTCTTGTGAAGCAATGGGATCGTCCAAGTCTTGGAGAGCTTCTATTTGCTCCTCTTGTGATCCTGGTTGCGTGGCGGAAGGAGGAGTCACCTGAATAGATGGAGGAGGAATAATTGGAGGAGGGGAAGTTTGAACAATGCTCGACGTTTTCTCTACAGAAGGAAAAAAGTTCAAGTCAGTAAAAAGAGGAGATAAAGGTTCGCTGAGGTTCAAGAAGTAATCGAGAAGCTCATCAAGCTCGTAAGAAACAGATGAGCAGTCTACTTGGGCAAG
The DNA here is from genome assembly GCA_030765085.1 of Allium cepa. Taxonomy (NCBI): domain Eukaryota; kingdom Viridiplantae; phylum Streptophyta; class Magnoliopsida; order Asparagales; family Amaryllidaceae; genus Allium; species Allium cepa. The sequence goes on along the minus strand of CM060937.1, from coordinate 768,750,516 downwards.
ATTAACAGTAGAGTTACCTGTAAAGGTCGGTTTCCTGACATCAACCTCGTAAGCTTGTGCCTCGGCACTCTCGTCGCCTTCATCTCCACATTGTATGCTTGTGATCTCGATGGTAACTTTAGTAGGAGATGGGGAATGAGAACTGGAACCGATAATGTCAATTACGGACGAAGGAGAAGGCCGAATTGGAGCAGTTGAGATAGTTTTTCCCGAATGTTCTCCTACCGCCGTTTCGGCCCTTAATTTTGCAAGCTGTTCTCTCCCCCTAGCGAGAGCGGCGCGAGCATCGTCATCAAGGTAATGCTCCTCAAAAGCTGATTCGGCATAGCCAGCGCCTTTACTGCCAAGCATATCAAGTGCAGCCTCCCAAACTTCAGCCAGAGTAATTTCATACTTGGGACCTAGAAAGGAGAGGCTACCGCGCCCCAAGGCGCTATGCAGGTAGAAGTCAAATAATGTTGAACTGATGTTGGTCTTCGTTGCCTTATGAGATTCTTCGGCTGCAATTTTGCCGGCAATGGCCTCATCACGCTCTCTTTCAGCTTTGGAAAGTTGAAGCTTAAGCATTTGAATTTCCGCCTCCTGGGAGCTGACTTTCTCTTGTAGACCTGTAACCTCAGCAGGATACATTCCTGCTGTTTTCTGCTCGGCTTCAAGTTGTGCCTCGGCATGTCGCTGAGCTGCGTGAGCATCGCGAACTTGCTTCTGAAATACTTCTTCTTTTTGAGTATATGTGGTAGAAGAAGTAGCAAACTCTTGTTTAATTTCCTCAACTTTCGCTTCAAGCTCTTCATTGTAAGTAGCGATGCTCCTCATTTCAGTATCGTGTTGCTCAAGAACCTTCTGCCATTCGGCTTTATCATTCTCCATAGTGAGCATGGCCTCTATATTTGCACGGTTGACCCTTTGGAGCTCGTCAACAAGCTTTTGCCAGTTCGACATCCTTTCAATATCAAGCCTGACGGCATCAAAATTTCGCAGCACGGCAGGCTTGTCAATAGGGATCAGATCAAGGTCGAACTGCACTCCCTTCAGGTACCACTGTGGAAACCGGCTTTGCAAAGTGGCTGGGCCCGGTCCAACTTGAAATTTAGGCCTGCTGATTATTGTTTGAATGTCTGTTTTCCCAAGAGCGGGAGAGCCGGAAGGAATGTCTAGCGAGACGGGGCAGTAACCTTTTCAGGATTTGTATAGGTATGCTTCTCACCATGTCGGGCTCGCTTGCTTGAGTCCTCAACCATATGACTTTTTCCTCAGTCATCATGGGATTTTCTCTTGTGGGAATCGTCGCCTCTCTGCGAAGAATCGTGGCGCTCCTCCCTCTCTCTTCTTTCATAACGCTCCTCTTGAGCCCTCTTCTCTTGAGCCTTTCGGGCGGCTCTTTCTTCATCGGATTCTCTGTAAGAGGGGAGGTAGCGCCTATAATCATATTGGCTACGCCTCCCGTAGCGCTGGAAGTCATCATAGTAGGATCCGCTGCGTCTCATCGGAGGATCTGAAATAAAAAGAGATAAGTTTTAGAATTCTTCAAAGTACAAAGAGTCAGAAGCATAAAAGTGCCGAAAGATTCTAAGTGTGTGTAATGTGCAAACTACGCGCATCAAACTACGAACCACTCTTTAATTGTGGAGTAGTTGTGGGTGTAGAAGTTAACATCAAATCTTGAGTTGACGGAGTCTGTTGCAGAATAGAAGTCGCCTCGACTACTGAAGAAGAAACCCCGGCAGTGATTGGATCTTCTTTAAAGATCTCTTGTGAGGTGGCAAAGAGGTCGCTCAGTCCTTCGAAAGTGTCGTCCCTGCTCTGCTTGACAGGGCTGGTTTTCTCAACTTCTTCGTCACCAGACTTCTTTGAATACGGAGGAGATTCCGAGGCTCTTCTTCTTCAGTGACCGGGGCAAGTTTGCCAGATGACCCCGCGACATCAACAGAAGTGGAGCACTTCACTAGAGAAGCCTCAGAAGCAGGTTCTTTTGGTATGGATGTGTCAGTAGAAACTGGGGCATCCGACGCTCTAGCCAGAGAGTCGGGGACCTCATGGGGGTGTGTAGAGCGAGAGGTATGCAAAAGCCCGTATTGATGCAAAAATTCATCCCACAACAAGAATTTTACACTTCTCTCTTCCGCGGCCACGGCACTCAGTCTCTCAAAAACTTGCTTATGGATTGGGTCTCTAGAAGGGAGAGGAAGTGCTGAAAAGAGCAAAGAATGAGATTAGCAAATGATAATTCGGATCTTGGAAAAGTTTGGAAATGGAGAAAATAGAAACAGGTAATCTTACTTCCTACTCTCCAGATGGCATAAAACTCTGGGGGGCAGCGAGCAAAGAAAAACTGGTTCAAAAATCCATGAACGCTTTCTGTGAGATCAGAAATAAGCTTGTGATTTCTAGCTCTTCTCACGATGATGAGGGAAGGATGGTCTTTACTCTTTGCAAACGAGCATAAGTAGCGAATTTCTTCAAAACTCGGCAAGCGATCAAGAGTTCTCCTGAACAAAACACACAACCCCATCAAGATGGCATAGCCATTAGGATGAAGTTGAAATGGAGAGATTGTGAACCGAAGGAGAAGGGTTCGGAGGAAGTCGTTGAAAGGAGGAATCGCCCCGCTTAAGCACATTTGACGATTGACTGCAACAAAACCATGAGGAGTACTATCGGCAGTATCATTTGGTCCAGGTAGTAGAGCATCATTTTCAGCAAAGCCAAACTGAGTGCGTAGCTGAATGAACGCTCTCGGAGTTAAGATAGTCGGAGTTCTCTCTGGAGGATTCTCTACGGGAATAGCCATCGGAAAGGTCTCTTCATCTTGTGCTACCTCTACTTCTTCTTGATGTGAGGCCATTCTACACAAGCAATTGGATATTCAAATTTGAAGGTGCACGTTTCCTAAAAGTGTGAAGTGTTGTGAAAAACTAATAAAAATAAACAAGTAAATATAACTAGAGTTAAGTTCGTCGACAATTGATCAACTATCAAATTTCAGGACTTGTTAATTTGAAGTTCAAGCACAGTGTTAATGCAAACAGGAAAGTTTAATTGACTATTCCAATGTTGCCTTGATACTTTGCCTGAATTCGTTGTTTTAAAGCACTTCGTTCACACAATCTGTTCAAGTTGATTAATTGTTATTAACTAATCTGTCATTTGATGTGGGCAGTCAGTGGCAGTATATTCGTCCCAATTTTCTGTAAATGTTGCATTAGACAGGTTATTAGCTTGCAAGAGTGATCTGTGGAAAAAATGCAATAAAGTTTAACAAGTTAAAGTCCAAACAATTCAATATTCAGACAGTTCATTTTAGCAGATCAAGTTAAAGTTCAAGGTTCAAGCAAAATTATAAACTGCAACTTAAGTGTTGACTCGGCGACGACTTAAGTGATAACTCGGCGACGACTTAAGTATTGACCCGGCAACGACTTAAGTGTTGACAACGACTTAAGAAATTCTTCCGACGGGTTAAATCAAATCATTAGTTATCTGGCTAACTCGTCCACGACCTAAGGATTACGAGGCGAGTTAAGTTAGGTCGTTTCAATCTTGAATTGTTAGTGTCTTAAGTCGGCAATGCTCTAAGTCGTTAACCATGAAAAATAGAAAAGGCTTCCGTCCGAAGCAACGCAAATTTCCTCAAGTTCTAGCTCGGCCATGACTTAAGAGTTAGGTCGGCAAGTTTCCCCAAGAGCTAGATCGGCAACGACTCAAGGTTTAGGTCGGCCAGAAGATAAATCGCCCAAAATTGCTGGGTCACGTCTAGGCCGATGTCTCACTCTACCTATCCCGTTATCCCTATAGTTGTTCCATCAACAAAAAAACCTTCATCTCATTCATACTACCGGATCATCCCATAAGCTGGTTCAAAACCACCACGAATCCAACGCCTTACAATCTCAATGCGATTCAAAATTGGCTACGCCTAAAGCATTAACCCATCGGCATCATTTCATCGATAGCCTAAAGCCAGATCAAACTAACTAAGGATCATCAACTATAGGTGGAACAGGATTCGTGATGAAGTGTTGTACAAAAGACGGTTTAAATTTGAGGGGCAGAATTCATGAATCGACGGTAATCTAGGATCGAGGAGGGAGCAAGTTGACTTACTCGATGAATGGCAAAGGTTATCGATGATGAACTGGAGTAAAATCGCCTTTGAGAGCTCGGGAGGATTTTAATGGCAGAATTGAGCAAGGGAGTAAGTAGTGAAAAAGAAGGAGATGGATGTTTTATACCTTACAGTCGGGATAACTGAAGCGGCAGATATAACTGTTGGGTCGCGTACGACCAACCGACCTAGTGGCGGACGAGTTAAAGGATATCGAAGCACACGACCTAACCATTAGGCATGTACTTCGAGGGGCAAATGTTAACTCCATCTCGGCCATGACTCACCGATCTAGCACATCAAGCAGTTAGCGACCCAGTGTTCTGCCGACCTAAGGCACGAAGGGATGCCGACCTAGTATCTTAGCATGGAAGACCGACCTAACTGCATAAGGCTTAAGAGGGATATCGACCTAAGGGGCTTGAGAAACATGCCTACTTAAGGCCTTAAAGAAAGTTCCGATCTAACGTCTGGAAATGATGCCGACTTAAGGTTCAAGACAAATCTGCGACCTAGGAAAACTTCGCGACTTAAGGTGTGTGGCGACTTACGAGTTAAGGCCTGGACGACCTGAGAAGTGTCACGACTCGGGAGGCAGCGACCTAAAAAAGCTATAAAAAAAAAACAGGACGATCTAGTGACTCAAGACAAAAAAGAGTGGAAGCAACTGCATTTAAGTCGTGACCGACCTACGACCTAGTATAAGTCGTTCACGACCTAAAACTACGGAGCTCAAAATAGATGCTGCCTCATTTTAAACCGTGAACTTCTTAACTCGTGAACGAGTCAAGACTTATATCCAGAATAACAAAGAAAGACTTAGTGCCGCTTCACTCATGCCACTGCCTGCTAACTCTTGGCCCTTAGGTCGTGCGCGACCTACAACTTTCCCTAAGTCGGTCATGACTTATAACTTGGGTAATAATTCCAGACCAGAATTCTCTATAAATAACGACCTACATCAAAAATGAAGGGGACTTTGGGTCAATCATTTGAAGCGTCAATACTTTGCTGAATTCATGACTCATTCAACACTTCAAGTATTCCAAACACCAAGGACTCTACTACGATCTTCAAGAGAAAGTCTACATCATTAGACATGAATTCAGAAGATTATTCTCCATCAAAGTTTGATCTACTGGTTTAAAGTGTGTTGTAATTGAAGATTGTTGTAAAGTTGTAATCAAATTCAGTAATAAAGAGAGTTAAAGTGGATGTAGGCTTCTCATAAGTCGAACCACTATAAAAACTGTTGTCTTTTCTGCTTTTTCTGTGATTTCTCTACTTGTTCATTAGTTCCCGTGTTCACGGGTGGTGCTTTCGCTCAACTTCATTTTACACCGGGGTGTTAGCGTCTGATTTTCACGTTAACACATGCAAAACAACTCGAATATGGACAATTTAGAGTGGGATGGAGGCTTCTAATGGTAGCTGACCACATAGCGCTGCTGCGTACCCTGTTTTTTTTTTTTCCATTTTTCGATTTGTAAGGCTCGTGAGATCATGTCCTTACCTTCTTTCTCTTAGCAGACCATCTTGGAATGCTATCACTACCCTCCAAGCAGAGATACAGTGCCATCATTCATCCATCTAAGTTTTTCTAAGATTGAACAAACATTCCACATTACTATCTTCCATTCTGTAATCACCTTCAAGAAGAATAGCATAACTCCACGGCATACTTCAATATGATTTAACATCGTTATTAGTTTGGAGTGGTTTGGAAAATCCAGAAACTGATGTCTCCAATCTAAGAGATAATTTCTGACTAATGCAATCCAGTTCTTTTGAAAGTATGCACTAAGAAACCTAATCCTCACTGGGGAACTCGAATATACCCGAAATACCTCCTAAGTTAAATAGGTCCGGATGTGATAGCCAGTTATTTAACTATCAAATTAACAAATGACAACCCATTCCATTTGAGATTATTTACCTACAGCAACCACTAAGCCTCAAAACAAATCTTTATCAAAAACATTTGTCTACAACATTCATATACTTATCTTTCTAATATAAGTATATTCACAAAACATTTGCGAACAACTTCTTACTTAAAAATCATGTTAAAAAGGATTTCTAACATCGTTCTTCTAATTTGAAGTAAGGGTAACTCTAAAACAATTATTTTGGTGTAAAGTGTGGAACGGAAGTTCCATACATCCATTTTTAAAGGTCGACCTCGAGAAACCCAAACCTCAAATTCTATTTGAAATTTACTTTCCAGACCCTTTTAAAACAAATTATTTTAATAATGAAATCTTCCTTTTTTATAGACACAAATCCATTTATAGAAACACATTATAAAAACTTCTAACTTTATTTATAACACACTTTTATGAATATTTTCAAAACCATTTGTAAGTCCTTTATAAATAACCAAACTTTTTATAAACTTCCTCTATAAACATTCAACTTGTTTCAATGAATATTTAAAACATTTCTAAAACAGCCATTCGAAACTCCAAAATAATTCATAAATTTCCTTTATAAACCTTTCATATTTAAATAACTTCTTTAATAAAATCTTATCCAAAAAGTCCCACTTAATAAACCTATCCTTTTTTAATATCTTGATTAAAACCATTGCCAAATCATCCTTGGAAATGTCTTAATCCAAAATGGAATAACTTTGAAATCATTATCAAAAAGGAAAATGAAAACATTTAACTTCACTGAATCCAATGTAGGCTACAGACCGCAAGGGATTTGGTTATACTTAACAAGTTAATATGGATATTTGCATAAGCAAGCAGTAAGTAAAACGAACCATGCAATCATAGTTAATCAATCCATTGTACGGGTACATGCCTTGGTATTTATAACAACGGAATGTGTTTTATTCTGCCAATAGATGTCATTTGGTTTCTTAGTCATAAGAGTTACTTAAAGCTTAGATAAGAGATCCTTTGATTCAAAAACAATTCGCTTAGATAAAAAAACTGGTTAAAATTAATATCCAGTAGAGTTTTAAAGAACTTTTAAAATGAATACCTCAATTAAACAATAAGTAAAAACTTAGTTAAAACTTAAAAAATCTTAATTTAATCAAAGATCGATCATAATTAAACTCTAACTTAGGTTTTTTAACACTTAATTTATTTAACTAAAACTAAATCTCAATTTAGCTTGGATAAGTCCTAATTAACAAATAATTAAATCTTGATAATTTAAAAATTAATTAATAATTAAACATTAATTAAACTTAAATTAAACAAACATTTATTTATAATTAAACCCTAATTAAGTAATAATTAAGTGAATAGCCTTTAATTAAATAATAATTAAATAAACAATTAAAATTGATTAAGTAAAAATTTAATTACCTTAGTTAAAACTCCTTAATTAAAAATAATTAACTTTATAAATAAATTCTTAAACTCAAATTACTTAATACATTAATAAATATACATAATTAATAAATTAAATAAATTATAAATTATTAAATAGTTTAAACCTTAAACTTTTGACTTACTTAATTTAACTTGAAATGAGTTTTGAAAAACAATCCAAACGAAAACACTTTAGAACTTGAAATTGCAAAAATTTTCCGAACTGCATCCATAACAACTATCGCTATAACGACCCCTAATTTTACCATTTTGGAAATGAAATATTTAATGTATTTAAATATTCAAATATAGAATTTTCAAACTTAAATAGTCATGTTTTATATAATAAATAAAAATGGTGAACTTATGTTTTAGAATTGATAAAGATTTTGGACTTTTACCGTAACATTGACAATATTGACAAAAGCCGGTTTTCGATAAAATTGAATATACAGTCCAATAATTGTTTTAAAGGATAAATAATTTCTTTTAAAATCATTATATGATTGGTTGATAAAAGTTTCATAGCTCTATATATACTTATGTTATAATGATTGTCAAATTTCGTCGCGCATTGACAAAATCTATGTCATATATTTACAAGTTACTTTTGATATTGTTTTATATTATTTTATAAGTAAAATACACTTGTTTTAATTAATTAAATATGATAACATACTTATTTTCAAGTTTGGTTTATATGAATAAATAGTTTAACAAAAACGTCAAAATGTGGACGTAAAATATTTTGTCGAAAATCAACGTTTTGTCGAATAAAAGTTGTCGCAACATTGTTGCACCTTTATATACATATGCATGTACACATTTTTAAACATGTTAAGCATTAATAGTTAACTAATCAAGTATACTTTTGCTAAGTAAGGTTAGAAATTTCTAGAAAATCTTTAAGAAAAAGTAAACATAAAAGGACAAAATCATGCCAATCAAATCAAATAAATCTTTACTTTATTTTCCTTACGCATTATGTGATTAAGACATAAAGTATGATATGACAAAGTGATGGTAAGTGTTGAAAAAGTAAGATAAAGTAAGGATGTTTTGGTAATTTTGTAAAGGGTTAATTTTGCAATTCACCACTTCTTACTTTTCCTATAAATACCCATCCATTCTTCTCATTTTCTTCACACTTCTCATTCTTCTTCTTCATTTTTGAGCATTCTTTTTTCTAATAATGGCTTCTCTTCTTTAAGAGAGATAAGAGAGTTAAAAATAGTGGAGTGCTTAAGCACCAATCCGCTAATTACTCTTTAACATATTCTTAATTCACTTCTTCTTCTTCTTCTTCTCTTCTTTAAATGGTCTTAGGTCATGAGTATTGGGATGGGAAGGCTATGGCCATGAACTATTGAGGTGGAAAGAAGGTTTGGGCCGAGAGTAAAGTGGAGGAAGGATGGTCGTGAGCATGGACAAGGTGGTGGAGTTGTTTATGGATGTATTATTGATGTATATGTTAGTTTAGTGAAGTGTGGTTGGATAAGAATGTTGGTAGGAAGTTAATCAATTTAGTTAAAGATGAGTACTAAATTTATGTACATTTAGTAAATAATTATATAAATGTTTAAATTATAAATTTAAATGCTAGGTTGATTACTAGATTAATTAAACGGATGTTGATATGGTTGATAACTTGGTTGTGATAAATTATGAGGAATCATAATAAATGGTTAAGAATTTAACCATGATTAATTAATGAAAAATAAATCCATATGGATGTGTATATGAAGCTATTTAGCATATTAATGGTTTTGAAAATATAAAAAGGTTCAAAATGAATATTATAATACTATGAAATGATTTAAAAGTGAAAAAGAGATTTAATATGGAAAATATCAGTTTAAACATTTTAAAATGGTTAATAAATATTTTATAAACATTTAACAGTGTTTTTGTGAAGTTTGAATGAGAATAGAAAATTTAGTCAAAAATAGACGCGTCGCGTAAGAGTTGTTCGCGATTTCGCGCCTTAAAATTCAAACAAGTCTAAAAAGTGGAATATAGCTCGGAATTCTTTAAGATAAGAATTTTCCAAACAATTATATCCATAGTTTTCAATCAAAGAAAGAAAATCGAAATTTCAAAAAGTAGATTTTGAAATATGAGTAACACAAGTTTTTGGAAAATTCACGGTTTTGCAATTCAGAATCGAGAAAAGAATTTCTTTGAAAATGATGTTTTAAAATTGCTTAAAAATTTGAAATAAATCTCATAAATATTTTTTAAAAGTGATTTAAGTAATAAAAATGGTTCAAATAATAAAAAGTCATTTTAATCAATATAGCTTTAAAAAGCACTTTCCGTAGCACTTTTTCGCAACACTTTCAATAACTTCCGAAATATAATTTTAAATTCAACCATTGTTTTCAAAATCTTGTGTAAAGGTTCTTAAATGATTAATAAGTTTTCTAAGGATGATTTCAAGGATTTATGGAATTATCAAATTAATGAATAAGCGTTTTAAATAATGATTTGGAGGTTTTATAAATCATTTCTAAAAATGAAAGGAGTATGCAGAAACGACTAGTACATTTGTCCCGCTTGTGACATCTAAACGGTAAAACAGGATGTGCAATTAAGGTTACGCATGGAGCAATCTAGTGCCCTGAACTTACTTGGCCTTTGTTTTCTCTTTTAGACGAGGGGTGGAACAATTAGAAAGGAACACAAGAATGCTTTAAAAAGGTTTTCCCAATGTAAAAAAGCGAAGAGTTTTCCAAGAGTTAAACAAGGATTTAAATAGAATGGTTTTGGGTTAGTTGTAATGGTGTTTTATATAACATCATTTTTTACCCATTTAAATGAGGATTTAGAAATAGAAAATCTTTATTGAAGGTTTAAACGTGATATTAATAAGACGACTTGGTATTTCACAACTTTTAAAGAGGAGTTTTAAAGGAAAGATTTAAAGAAATAATGTTGAAATGTTTCCTAAGTAGAAGAGATTTTTTTTAAATTATTCCAAGATTTAATAAAGGTTTAAATATACCAAATGATTTAATAAATGAGGCATAATGATTCCATATTCTCTTGAAAAAAATGGAATAAATTGAAAAGAATATATCTAAGAAAGATATTTGATAAAAGATGAAGTAATTGATTGATGATTGATATCCACATATGAACTAAACATCTTTTTATCGATAATTGGTTTCGAAGGAACCGAGGCATGATTTGGATGATTCCTATTTGAAAACCACTTTGAACCAATGTATACGTTCGGAAGTAATGGCATCTTGAAGATGATGATTATTGAAGACTGGAGATCTTCATAGCGGAAAGACTGCTTGTTGACATTCTCTAGGTAGCTCCCAATATAGAGGCATTTATAGTTGTGGTTCTATCATATTTTGAAATCTTCAAATTGCAAGGACTACTCGCTACTAATGGTAGTAGTAGCAGTGCCCTCGATTTCGTTCAGTTCCATAATGAACTTGTATGGATGAGTGTCTAACATTGCATTGCAAAGATCACAAATGTTGACTTTTACCAACATACTTCTATGGTGGCGGAGAAGGCAACTTCTCTTAGCTTAACACCCTTCTCAGAGGCATACGAATTCAAAGGTTATATGTTCGTAAAAGTCAAATGGTGATCGAAGGAATGACAATGTGGCGTTCTAACTAGATTATGCTTTGTGAAATGTAAAACGTGGTTTTCTATAAAGAGCGTGGCTTTGTCTAAGTTGAGCGTAACCTCACTCCCAAGCCTTACATCTTGGAAATGATACGGAAACTATGTTACGTATTTCAGGCTTAGTATGATGAGGGTGGTGTATGATCCCACTAGGTGACAACGGTGTATGATCTATGTCACCAAGGTGTCTAGACGGGACCCTAATTGTATGGTATAGTGGCGTGTGAGTCCTTGCATGAGCCACCGGATGTCAAGAAGTGTGGCAATATGTGGAATAGTGGTGTGTGAGTCCTTGCACGAAAAACCTTCGGGTTACAGTTGTTATGCGTGGTTATCGAGGTTCCCTATCATATTGGAAAATCCAATTCCAATACGAGCTTTACAGTTTTGATTGTAGCCCCAAAATAGTTGTAATGACTTACAAACATGTAATGACCCGTAAATTTCGACAATTTAAAATATTTAATTTAATAAGATTTTGTGATTTAATATTGAAAGAAATAAAAATTTGTAATTTAATAATGAAATAATGACTAAAATAAAATGTAATAATGTTAATCTAAGTTAATTATTAATACATTGAATGATAGTCCAATCAATTGAAATAGTTTAAATGCTATACTTGGTTATAAATTGAATATATGAAAACAAATGTAAATATGGAATTAATTAATGAAATAGTATATAATAAATGGTAATTGAATAAATCAGTGTTCTGTAAGAATTATAATATTTGTTTGAAAATGATAAACTTATAGAAGTGTGATCCAGAGTTATGGTAACAATTATTATAAGTTACCTATATATCTAATCTGTTATATTAAATTAGAAATCAATTGCAATTAAATAGAATTAAATATTACATTAATAGAAATTTGGATGAAATTGTAACATATTAATGTAATTAGATATATAACAATGTTAACTATGAATATAGAGAAATAATTGATTGAATTGGATTATCAAAACCAAATTTAGTAAATTTATTGAAATTAAATTATATTAATTGGAGTTGATTACGGTTGTAATTGAACGCCGTAATTTGTGAAATATTTAACACTGAATTGATACGTAAACTTATTTTAATTTATTATAAATGTCTTTGCAATTAAAAATGATAAACATGGGCAGTTAACTAATTTGAATACAAGAAGTAATTAATATAATTTAATTGTTAATTTATTTAATTAATGTGAAAATAGTCATTTTGGCCACTGACTCTCATTTCGATGAAACTAGTCTCATCGGATCCTTAACAGTGAATTATTGTAAGATTTCAAGTTTCATAGCGATCGGACTTGTCATTTGATCGTACGGACTCGAAACGCGTAGAAATTAATTTAATTGAAATCAATTTGAAATAAGTCGATTTTAACATAACTTCTCCATATGATGGAATTATTGCTTGAAATATGTTCCATTGAGTTTAAAACTATCCAAAACATCTATTTTGATATATAGGATTCCCTATTTTCATTTCGGGAACGAAATGGGCATTCCGGGTCGTTCATCATTTATCGTTCAATCAAATATTGTCCATTATTTCTATTTTCAGCTCTGCCTATAAATCGCTTGTTATAAACCATAATTATTTCTTATTCCTCATTTTAGTACAAACATTTCATCTGTCCACTTCTCCTTCTCAATGGAAGACAAGCAAATTCCAAATTCAATTTCAAAAAAAATATCAAATTGAAAATTCACTCCTCAAACTATATCATATTATATATCTATTTGAAGCTCTCGTTGAGCGCAAGCCAAATCTACAGTTTGTTTTTCGATTTGAGTTTCTATGTGGCTAGAATTGGCCAGAGTTTTCTCGGCCGTTCATCGATCGTCGATCAACTTCGACCGATCGTCGACCGGAGGGTATTGGGTCGTAGAGATTCACGAGTGGAGTTCATTGGCGTAGGTGGTTCGTCGATTCAATGGTCAGATCACATGCAAAAATTCGATTAGTGTCACGTTTGGCGCGACAGCTGTGAGCTTTGGAAGGCGTCGCAACCATCGAGATGGGGTCGTTGGAGGCGCTTGGCCATGTGGGAGGCGTTAGTGGCTTTCGATCGTAGTCCAGAGCGTCGTGGCGGCGGCAAAGTCCGGTCAAAGGGGCGACTAGGGTTTGAATGATGGGTTTGGCTGGGATGTGGGATCGCGTGAGAGAGAGGATGCAGCAAGTGACGTGGCAGCTTGTGTTTGGGTACTTTTTTTTTAATTTCAATGTTCTAACACGCATATCTTTTGCATACGAGCTCCAATTCATGCACAATTTGTTTCATTAGGATCGTACCAAAATTATGGACATTTTGACTTTGATTTGGACGAATTTTGAGACTGTCTGAATTTGGACCCTAAATTGGATTTAAATCGATTTAAATTCAAAGGTGAGTGTTTTGATCCACTCACAACTTCTAAATTTTTTTATGTTAGTTAAATTAAATTTATGATGTGATTAGAAATTTATTTATGGCTGCTTGATATTTTTAAATTGCTATTATTGTTAATTTTAATTTATATTGCATTAAATAGCCATTTAAATTATTATTGAATTTAAAGTGTCAATTTAATGCCTGTATTGATTACCAGTTATATTGTGACGACCCGGATTTTTAGCGTCTAATTATTGGGTAATTAACTAGTTTAAATTATCGGAATATTAATTTTGATGGGTCGAACAAATAAATTTTTGATAATTAAAATATCCGAATAAATATAAATTGATTTAAAAACTATAATAAATATTGAATTATAAAATCTTTGGAGATGATAAATCTTATAGAAAATAAATAATATATATATGGTTGTAAAAGTATAGTATATGAAAATAAATATTTATATTTATATATATACGCACACATGGATGTATGAACTCCAAAATGGAAATTTCAAACTTATGAATTTATACACACACACACACACACACTTATATGGGTATATGTCTATAAAATGTAGTGCATATGTGAACATATACACATAAATATCTATATATGTGAACATGGGCGTTTTTAAATATGTATAGTAATATAGGTAAATGTATAGGTACATACGTTATATAAATTGGTAAATAAGTATATATATATATTTATATGTCAATATAAAATAGTGAATACGCAAGTAAGTACAAATATGTATACACACACACAAATGAAGTATGTATATGGGCATATATATAAATACAAAAGAATACATACGCATATATAAATTCATATAAACGTTCTTGTAAACACATATGGAGACAAGCATTAAATTATAGCATACAATACATCATTTCAAGCTTACAAAAGATCAAATCAGATTCATAAGAAATAAAAGTGAAGAAAAATCTTGAGTTGAAGCTTGTGACAAGCTCAGCCCTCCCATCCTCTCCTAGATATGCCACTATCTTCACCTTTAACAATTCCACCAGCCTTATATTTCGAAAGAAAAGAGGAAATATATATGTATGAAGATATGTACATATATATGTGTAAATGCTTAAGGGAACAATGTCCTGGCAAGATTTCAAAATCAGGTCATACTCTGGCAAAAGCCTGTGAACATCAAAACTTTTATGAAATATCAATTCACCTTTTGTTCAAAATCAGGTCAAAACATTTTATGATCAAAAAGAAAAGGAATAAAATAAAATAAAATAGAGAGCATGTACAGGCTGCAACCATTCTATGTATATATACATATACTCCTCATTGTCATGTTCCCATTTCATTGGATTCGAACAAGGTAAGAAGTGAAAAATATATATACAAATTACCATTACAAAACTTAAAGAAAATACAAAGCATTCAAGAAACTGGAAGCAACAACAAAGCAAGTAGCCTTTGTCAAAAAAAAAAACAGTACTCTGTTCAAAGAAGAACTGTGAGTAAACTCCTTTCAAAAATCAAAACCTTTCTTATAATATGATTATGTTCAAGATTAATAGGAGTAACAGTTTATGAATATGTTGTTGCATAGAAATAACTATAGCGATGCCTGTATATGGATGTTTGAAAGGCCTGCACACATATTATTACCTCTGTTCTTTGTTTTCTACCACGTGCAACTTTCAAAAATTCAATCCCCTTCATCTATAGAGTTTTAACTCATGATGATTGAAGGATTTCTATTTATATTCGAGTATACTTAATTTTAAAATTGATTTCATAAGATACTATCGAGTATACGTATAGGTAAAATTGTGTCTACATTAAGTTAACCAAAAGTGTAAAATTTTGAATATAGTATTTTGATCTTTGGCTCGCGTAGACGTAATCACTGGATGGAATGAGGAATTTTAGTGGCTATTTTATGATTTATAATGGTGGAATTTGTGAGATATAGGAGGATGGCCGTGTTTGGGGGAAAAGCAAATTTCCGACGAGATGGCTGTTTTCATGTCCGATAACTCAGCGTAGGGGAGCATCCATGGGTGTGGATTTGAGGAAAAATAGTACGGTAATTTTTAAACGTGGAGGGTGGACGAGCGAATCGAGGTTAGGGTTTAGGTAGGCTTTCCTTTTGGATCGTTTTCGAGAAAATGACGATGGAGGTGGGTTTTTAGGGAGGTGTGGTATAAGGGGAATAGGAGGAGGAGGTCTTGACGGAGCTTAGGGTGGATTTGGGTGGAAAATCGTATATCGTGGTGGCCAGAGGAGTTGCTGGAAGGGGTAAACAGGTCGTGCAGGGTTCGGCCGGTGTTCGAATTCTTCGAACGAGGTGATTGCCGTGGGATCCAAGTGGTGGGGTGAGTGAGGGGGTCGTAAGTGATTTGCGAGGCTGGTCAGTGGCAAGGATCGATCACCAGCGTTCGTGTGCACGTGTACAAGTTCATGCACGTTAACATTTTCGAATGGGGAGAAGAGTAGAGCAGAACTGGAAAGAAAGGATGGAGTAGGGGAAATTAGCAGGCCAGGTTTTAGGCCGAAGTAAACACAGAAAAAAATTAAAGAATAAAGAAAGAAAGGAAGGTGAAAAAATAAGGAATGAAATAAGAGAAAATAAAAAATAAAAAGAAGAACAAGAGAAAAGAAGAGAAAAGGAGTAAAGAAAGAAAAGAATATATATAAAAGAAAGAAAAAAAATATAAAAGTTTTTAAATGAAAAGGAATGGTTCAAAGTAATCAGTTCTATGGTTATATAAATTAAGTAATTTAAAAATCTTAAGTTAACTTAAAACTTAGGATTAGTAATGGCTAGGATAAATAAAAATAATTTAAACTTAAAATTTATTAAGTTAAAATAATTATATATATGTGTCAATTATTTAATAATTAACAAGGCATATATAAGTAAATAAATAGTGTAATTAGTAAAAGGTTGAGGATAAAACAAAATGATCTAACCTTTAATTAGTTCTAGATATTTAATTAGAATGGTTTAACGATAATTAAACATGATTTGGAAATAATTAATTAATTCTGCTTTAAAATAAATTAATGATTTGTGACTAGTTAATCTAGTCTATGAATAGTTTAAATTGGATTAAGTACACGGGATTGTTTTGTTTCTCTTGTATGTTGTTTTCGGTTATTCTGTGGAATGAAACACCTGAAATGAACAGTTAAATATAAAACGTGAGACATTTTATTTGAATAATATTGTAATGGAGTTTTTATGTGAATGTTGACACTCTGAAATTGTATTGTTTTGTTAAAGACAACTAGGCTTAAAGGATGGCGTTTGGATTCAAAGAGACCGGTATCGGATATCAGCGTTATCCAAAACCACTTCGATTTAATTACTACAATCTTTACGGGTTTGATTTGTATAATCAAATAGGCTGGAATTCAATAAATTAAGGAAAATCCGACTATTTTGAATTAGTAACTGCACTCAGAATTATTTTAAATAATCGATTTTGCAACAAGCATTGGTCAGGATAAGAACTCGTAATGTTGGACGAGTTACCCTAGTTTTCGTAGAAAGTTTCATAACTTAAATATTTCATATTATATGGGTTTACTCACGCTGGTTTCCAGCTTGACTCGGGTATTACTTTAAAGTAATGCTCTGGTCATACCGAGTATTATAGATTTTCAGGTTATGACGTTCTGGAGCTCAGGGGACGAGCTAGATGGCAGAGACGTATTGTTTATTTTCCGCCATGAATCATAGGCTGTATATTCAGTATTAAGAGACAAGTTATTATAGCTGTCAAGATTTGTTGTACTCTGATATCTTGTATGTATATTGGCAGTTACAACTTTTCTTTGTATAAAATGCTGTTATTTTATATTATAGTTTATTCCGGTGCGATTGTGAGATACTGTGATGTTGTTTTCTGTTTTTCTTCGATCGCTTTTTCTTCGATCGCTTTTTCTTCTAAAACCATAACAATCTGGTATTTCCGGCTCTCGATTACTCGGTACTCTATACAGTAGACATATTAGTGTCGATTTTTAGGGTCGAAAATCTTCGGACTGTTACATTTGGTATTAGAGCTGAAGGTTTAAGCGAGAACCATGGCTCTGGTGGGGATTACTCATTAGAGATAAGGTTAGTAGTACCCTAGAATGAGTTAAGAGTATTATATGAGGGCGTACTTGTTATTTTCTTATATAATGATTTTAAAAACCGTTTTAAAAATGATTTGTATATAAGCTTATATTTTGATATATATAAAGAAAACTTTTTTTTATTATAGTATATTAAGGAAATTGGTTGTTGTTATTAAAGTGAAATAAAATTATGGAAATTAGTGGTAACATATAACTAAAAAGAAATTTGAGTAAGGAATTGACTATACATATAAGTCAAATTAAAAATGGATTAACCCTGAAATTAAATCCTGATGAAATAAATATGGATTAACCCTAAAATTAACTATACATATAAGTAAAATTAAAAATGGATTAACCCCGAAATTAAAAATGTATTTGAAATAAGTTACCCAGATTATGTTTTTCCAATAAATTAAAATGGAATATATGGTGTGTTTGATTTCTAGATATGACAACTGGGTATTGTGTCTTAATAAAGGATATTTATTATAGAATAAACAATGATAAAACATAGTGATATGTTTTAAGGAAGTAAAAATTTATATAAGCTATAAATTGAAATGGATTTAAATCTAGACCTGGAGAAATGTGGAATTGTTTCAAAGTGTTA
Source organism: Allium cepa (assembly GCA_030765085.1). Classification (NCBI taxonomy): domain Eukaryota; kingdom Viridiplantae; phylum Streptophyta; class Magnoliopsida; order Asparagales; family Amaryllidaceae; genus Allium; species Allium cepa. The sequence goes on along the minus strand of CM060937.1, from coordinate 768,732,342 downwards.
AAAGGAACAATAAATAATATTATTTGGAAAATTTTTGAATATAGGAATATTGTTTTAAAACAAGAATTGTTTCGAAAATTTCAAAGAAAATTATTTTGAATTGAAAACCAAGAATGGTTTAAAAAAATTGAAAGTATGACTTGGTATGCAAATGAAATAAATATGTATATATAATTGGATCTACATAATATCAAGGTTGATATGAAATAAATACTAAGTGTAAATTGTGGAATTCCCTTGAGAATGAGATGTATAGCCCAAAGAGAAATAAGTTTTTGAACTTATAAGTGGGAAGGGATATTAATAAGAATTTAATTTTGGGACGGGAAATTTAAATTGAGTGAGCTTAAATGGATTAAATTAAAATTTAACTTAGGGAAAGTTAAATAAGTTTGGACCTATAATCTAAAATAGGATAATTTCAAGATGAAATTGAGATTTCACTTAGGGAAGTTAAATGGGTCAAATTGAAAAGGGAGTTATGGTCTTAAAACGAGGTTCAAATTCTGGAAATGTATGATGGATGATATTGATCGGTGCTTTAGACAATTTGGATGCTTATTTACCTTGACATATCCTGCTATCATTGTGTTGTGATTGACAGTATATATAAAACTGTAAATTGGACCATTTCGAGTAAATTAAGAAGTGGATTGAAATGATATACATCCATTGCTGAAATTAAATGGAAATTAAAACTTTATTTTGAAACTATCTAAGTGATCTTGATTCTTAGAAATAAAAATTGAAATTACGGAAATGGAATCACTTTGAACTTAAGATTAAAATGTTAGAAATGAATTCATCAATCGGAATTGTTTAAAGGGATTAGGTTTAACAATTTGAAGTGTAATTGGGAAATCAATTGAATTTTGAAAATTTACTTATTTAAATGGATTTGAATACTCACTCGAACCTTGAGATAAGTTAAGTAAAGATAATTTAAAAGAATATTAGAAAGTGGAAATTAGGTTAAAAGGCTTCTATTTGCAGGGTAATAAATTTAAGGACAACATTTCTGAATAATTAGTTTTAAGGACAATTTAGAGCATAATGATAAATTCATTTATCTTTTTAAGTTATACAGAAAAATGATAAATCATTTTATCATTATTTTTACATAACTGATAATGACAAATTCTTTTATCTTTTTCCTGTAAAATGTCCATAAAACTAATTTTTCAGAAGTAGTGTCCTTAAAACTAATTACCCTATACAAATAAGTCCTTGAAGTGAAAATCCCTATTAGAAATTTGGACTCAGAATTAAATTGTTTAAAGACTTGGGCTGTTAAATTAAATATTAAAGGTTAATTTGATTTAAGTGAATAAAATTTTTGGAAACCAAACCCGAATTAGTATAAATCAAGACTGGTGAAAATTGAGAATGGAATTGGAATTAATTCGAACTTAAAATTGAATGGGATTATTTAGGATTGTAATCGGAGTTGAATAAGTTTAAATCCAAATTGGGAATTGATTTAAAATAGAATGGGAATCGAAGTTAATTCGGATGGGAATCAAGATTGAATCAATTTAAGTGGGAATGGAAACTGAAATTGATTGAAGTGGAGATTGGGAAGTGAACTAGTTTGATTCTACACTATTTTCAAACAAATTATTTTAATATAAACCGTCTAAAATCTATTTTTCAAGCTATTTACTTTATAAACCATTCTTTTCAATCCTTAAACTATCTTATATTAAATATTTAACTATTTTCAAACTATTTAAGTTATTTTCTAAATTCAAACTAGTCAGAGTGGAAACTGTTTATATTTAATACCAATTGAGATAAAAATTGAAGTGGTAACCGAAATGGAAGCAAAAATTTAAAATTGGAACCAAAATCAGAAATTGAAGTAGAAATGATTTTAAAGTAAAATAATACGATGATTTAAAAATAAAAGATTGGATAGTATTATAACTGAAACTTACTTTATAAGTAATGGTACAAATGACTTTGGAAAAGGAAATCAAACTTGAACAAAAATTTTAGTTGGCATTAATGAGAATTATAACCAGAAGAAAAGATCTATGAAGTATATTTGAAATATAAAATTGAATTTATATAAGTATGAGAAAGTTATTCAAGTTGAAAGAATAAACATGTATACAAGAATGATTTTATGAGAATAGAACTGAAAAGGGTTTTGGTACTCTTTGATTTTGAAAGGCTTTTGGTTTTGGTAAAAAGAAAATTTTGGGAGTTTGGAAAGCCAAGTGAGAACTATCAATTTTGAGATATCGATTTTGTGTAAATGGGATTTATATGTGATACATATAAAGAGTATGTTTTGAAAGATACCATATGTGTATAGTATGAAATGTTTTGAGAATTCTATGGGGAAAAAGGCGCTCCTATTTAGAGTTGAAACTTAAAGTAGGAGATCCATAGGGTGGTTCTGCCTTGAGCCCTAAAGGGGTTCTAAATTTTGATCCTAGAGGACGTCCGGACTAAACTGAAGTTCCTGTGGATTGTGGTTGGGGTAGCGTAAGTCGAAGGCGCTGATGCCTACAGAGACATTGAGGTCATGCTGTGACGGCAATGTGACTCTGTGTAACTGCGATCTACTACGTTTCCATAGCATAAGTCCAGGGGCAGTGATTGCCTAAAGCATACGTTTGATTTCGCTGGGAGAGCAACGTATCATCGGTAGATTGCGATCTATGTGGTCCATAGCGAAAGTCGTGTGGCAGTGAGTGCTTACAAGATACATTGGGACTCGACTGATGTAGTCTGTGATCTATGTGTTGAAGTTTCATTTGGCAGCGAAATTCGAGAGCGCTAACACCTACAGTTACATGTTTTTGGCTGCGCTAGCAACGTAACCCTGGGTGTAGCTGCGATTTGTGGCAGTTCCATGGTGAAATCGAGGTGTGCGGATGCCTAAAGTTTTTTGTGTTTTTCGCCGAGATGGCGACGTAATCATTGGGCTAACTGCGACCCATAGAGAGGGTGATGATTTCCAGGGCATTCTCAAAAAAAAGTTATTTTTCCAAGTATTTTCACTGGGTGTTGAAAACGGGTTTACTAAGTACTTATAGATTTTCAGTCCTACGACTGATCAACGTATGACTGAATTTCTATGAGAACAAGGATGGACTTGTTGAGACATCGAGTTATAAAAAGTATTTTTATAAAACTGTTTTGGTAATATGATATAGATTTTAAAGTGTTTTAAAATTTTAAAAAGAGAAAAAGAGTTAAATGTCTAAAGAATGATTTAACTAAGAATACACAGTAAATTTAAATTCTCGCTTCGTTCCTTTTCGAGGACGAAAAGTCCTAAGGGGTGAGGAATTTGATAACCCAGATTTTTGGCGTCTAATAATTGGGTAATTAACTATTTTAAATTAACGGAATATTAATTTTGATTGGTCGAACAAATAAATTTCTGATAATTAAAATATCTGAATAAATATAAATTGATTTAAAACTATAATAAACATTGATTTATAAAATCTCTGGAGATGATAAATCTTATAGGAAATAAATTATATATATATATGTTGTAAAAGTATAGTATATGAAAATACACACACACACACGGATGTATAAACTCCAAAATGGCAATTTCAAACTTATGAATATATACACACACACACACACACTTATATGGGTATATATCTATAGAATGTAGTGCATATGGGAATGTATACATACATACATACATACATACATACATATATATATATATATATATATATATATATATATATATATATATATATATATATATATATATGGGTGTGTGTATGTGTGTGAACATGAGCGTTTTTAAATATGTATAGTAATATAGGTAAATGTATAGGTACATATGTTATATAAATTAGTAAATAAGTATGTATATATATGTCAATATAAAATAGTGAATATGTAAGTAAGTACAAATCTATATATATATATTTATATATATATATATATAAATGAAGTATGTATATGGGTATACACACACACACACACACAAAAGAATACATACACATATATAAATTCATATAAAAGTTCATGTAAATACATATGGAGACAAGTATTAAATTATAGCGTATAATACATCATTTCAAGCTTACAAAAGATCAAATCAAATTCATAAGAAATAAAAGTAAAGAAAAATCTTGAAAGTTGAAGCCTCTAACATGCTCAACCCTCCCATCGTCTCCTAGATATGCCAGTACCTTCACCTTTAACAATTCCACTAGCCTTATATTTCGAAAGAAAAGAGGAAATATATATATATATATATATGTATGTATGTTTGAAGATATGTACATATGTATGTGTAAATGCTTAAGGGAACATTGTCCTGGCAAGATTTCAAAATCAGGTCATACTCTGGCAAAAGCCAGTAAACATTAAAGATTTTATGAAATATCAATTCGCCTTTTATTAAAAATCATGTCAAAACATTTCCAGATCAAAAAGAAAAGGAATAAAATAAAATAAAATAGAGAGCATGTAAAGGCTGCAACCATTCTATGTATATATACATATACCCCTCATTGTCTTGTTCCTATTTCATTGCATTCGAACAATGTAATGATCCCGGATTTTTATTAAGTTTAAATTGATAATTAATTTAATTTTTGAATAAATTTTTTTGAAATTTATTGGTAAATTGATTTGAGTTTCTCCAAATTCAACTAAATATGTGTGTTTATTTTATCAAAGTATAAGTAAGTTTTAAAACGATTTCTTTAAAAGTTAAATATCTATATATATAAATGAATGCAAATGTAAAATAAGACAAAAGAAAGTAATACATTCAAGTATGAAAAAAATTTGGATAAGTATGAAAAATATATAAAGATAAGTATGTAGGCTTGCATCCGATTTGCATTCAAGGGATGCAAGGCTACATAAATAAACAAGTGCAAAACATAGCGCCAAGCTACATATTGTTAACGCTAAAATTTGAACGCTAACACCCCGGTGTATGAGTTGTAGTTGTGAAAGCACCACCCGATAACTCGGGAACTGATTACAAGCAGATGATAGCGGAAAAGCAGTAAACAACAACAATTTTATAGTGGTTCGGCTTAATGGAGTAGCCTACGTCCACTTTAAGTACTTTTATTGATGATCACGTTACAAGCTGATACAATTCTTTCCAAGTACAATACACTTTGAATTACAAGTCACTTAGAACAAGTAGATTAAACTTCAATGGAGATTAGAGTCTTCAAATCCATGTTGGATGTGTGTGATCTTTTCTCGAAGTTGTTTTTAGCGTTCTTCGTGTTTTGAGAGCTTTAAATGTTTGATTGGTTTGGAATGCAGCGGAGTAACAGCGCTTGAAGAGAATGAGCCAAAAGTCCTTTGAACGTTGGAGGTGGTTGCGTATTTATAGGCAAATTTCTAGGCGCTGGAATTGTCAAGTCATGAGTCGTGACCGACTCAAGATGAGTCGTAAGTCGTGACCGACTCAGGATGAGTCGTAAGTCGTGGGCGACTCAACTGGTTGAGCCCAGACTTCCTATCAGAGCGTCTCCGATCCTTTGTATATAGCACAAGTCCTAACTCGTCTGCGAGTTAAAAGGTCGTGGTCCAAAATGAAGCGGCATTGGATTTCTACATAGTAGCTTTAAGTCGTGGACGACTCAAGCTAGGTCGTGAACGACCTACCATAAGTCGTAGGTCGGTCCTTTGTTGTTTTGGGATTTTAGTCAGTTAGGTCATTTGACACCTTAGGTCGCTGAGTCGTTAGAGAACTTGAGTCGGTCTATCCCATATACCGTTAATCCCTTGAGTCGCTCCACTCCTCTAAGTCGCTCTAAGTTTTAACTCGTTGGCTTGTTGAGTCGGTAGCTTGTTGAGTCGGACTATTCTCTTAAGCTGCTAAGGTTACTAAGTCGTTTGCCTGTTGAGTCGTAACTAGATAGGTCGTTGATTCGGTTCATATCTTAGGTCGGTAATCAGTTGAGTCGGTGACTCGATGAGTCGTGAGGCCTCCTGAGTCGTAGATCCTTCCTGAGCCGTTAAACATCTTAAGTCGTGGCTCACCCCAGGCCTTAACTCATTGGTTTCTTTGACTCGTGAGCTGGAACGGGGTTAACATTTGCCCCTCGAAGCGCACGCTTAAGTCGTAAGTCGTGTGCTTCGACTTATCATAACTCGGGCGAGCCGATTCAAGTTCCAGCTCTTCCAGGTATAAAGCGCTTGACTCGTTCCTCCTATCTCCCACTTTTTATTTCTTATCCTTTGAACCGTGTCTGCCATTAACGCATCTTAAAGCTCTCAAAGGCGATTCCAACCTTATTTTTCTTCGATCATCTTTAGCATCACACCGTGTAAGAGATTTTGCATCTTTTTTTTCAATTGCTGATGATTGCCGATCTCCGCATCTGTTTTTCCCCCTTATCCTTGCGAATACTATTACATCGGACATTGATGGATTAAAGGAAGGCGGTTTAATCTTACTTGTAAAGATTTGAGATTTGAGGCGACCTAGTGGTGTGATGGAACTGGGGTTAACCATTGCGAGGTTATTGGGTTATCGGGTCATGGATTAGATGGTTGATGTGTTAGGAGTTAGATGGTTAATGGGTCAGACTGATTCGAACATTGCCGTAGGTTTGACTCGGCTATTTTTGTATGATCCAGCGACCCTCGCGATTCAACCCTGATACGACTCAACATGCTTCACGACCTAAGCCTTGAGTCGTGGCCGAGACAAAACCTTTGAGTCGTGGCCGAGATAAGACCCTTGAGTCGTGGCCGAGATAACACCTTTGAGTCGTGACCGAGATAACACCTTTGAGTCGTGACCGAGATAAGACTTGGAGATTTTCTTGTTATTTTGAACCAGATCTTCTTTAACATACTCCACGACCTAAGCCTTGAGTCGTTGCCGAGATAAGACTTGGAGATAATCTCCTTATTTCTACGACTCATGACTTAGGGCATTGCCGACTCAGAACTTTTGAACCGTTGACGAGTTATGACTTGCATGAATTCTGTTTGAATTTTGGACCATTGCATTAACTTTGAACTGTTGAATTTTATTGCATTCATTCACAGGTTATTTTGACTTGCAGGCTAACAACCTGTTCAATACAACATTCACAGAAAACTGGGACGAATATACTGTCATCGATTTCCCATATCAAATGACAGATTAGTTAATAACAGATAATTAACTTAAACAAATCGTGTGAACGAAGTGCTATCGATCTCAAGTAGAATATTAAAGCAACACTGAAACAATCAATCGAAACTGACCAGCCTGCACTAATATTATGCTTGAACTCTAAATTAACAAGTTCTGAAATTACCATAGCCGATCAATCGTCAACCAGTTTAATTCCAGTTATATTTACTTGTTATTTTTATTAGTTCTGCACAACACTTCACACTTTTAGGAAACGTGCACCTTCGCATTTGAACACCCAGTTGCTTGTGTAGAATGACATCTCAACAAGAAGAACCGATGGGCCAGGCTGAAGATGTCTTCCCAGTAGCCAACTTGTTGAATAATCCTCCGGAGAGAACTCCCACCACTCTGAATCAGCGGGTGTTTACTCAATTGCTCACCCAGTTTGGCATTGCTGAAGCTGATGCCTTACTGCCGGGGCCAAATGATACTGCAGATAGGCCTCCTTCTGGCTTTATTGCTGTCAACCGCCAAATGTGCTTGAGCGGTGCCATACCACCTTTTAATGACTTCCTTCGGCAGTTCCTGCTTCGATTATCTATCTCTCCATTCCAATTGCACCCCAATGGCCATGCCATTCTGATGGGGTTATGTGTGCTTTTTAGTAAAGTTCTGGACAGATTACCGAGCTTTGAGGAAATCTGCTACCTCTGCTCATTCACAAAGATTAAAGATCATCCCTCTATCGTAATCATAAGGAGTGCTCGAAACCAAAAACTCATCACTGATCTTTCTGATAGCGTTCATGGATTTCTAAATCAGTATTTCTTTGTTCGTTGCCCTCCAGGGTTTTATGCCATCTGGAGAGTAGAAAGTAAGATTTTCCTGTTTTTATTTCTCCAATCTTGGATTTTTTCAAAATTTGAGTTGCTGAATGCTAACTTTGCTTCTTTTCCCTGTTTTAGCACTTCCTCCTCCCTCTAGAGATCCATGCTATAAACAAATTTTTGAGAGATTGAACGCCGTGGCGGCAGAAGAGAGGAGTATAAAGTTCTTGTTAAATGATGGGTTTTTACATCAATATGGGCTTCTTCATCCTTCTCGCTTCACTCAGTCTCGTGAAGTCCCAACTGAAATTCCTGATTCTCCGACGGAAACTCCTGATGCCCCGGTCCCTATTAAAGAGCACATTCAGGGAGGAACCTCTATAGAAACTCCACAAGTGAGATGTTCAATTCCGAAGGACGTTGCGGGGCCGTCTGATAAGTCTGCACTTGCCCCAGTTATCGAAGAGGAAGAAACTCCACGATCCTCCGGAAGATCTGCTGACGAAGGGGTTGAAAAAGCCAGTCCCAAAAAACATGATGGTGATGATGTTTTTGAGGGGTTGAGCGATTTAATTGTGACTTCTCAAGAACTTTTCAAAGATGATGTTTCCAAAACTGTTTCTTCTGTAATTGAGGCGACATCTTCTCTACAACAAATGTCAACTCCTCCTACTCAAGTTATCACTACATCTATTCCACAGAGTGGTCTGTAACTTGATGCGCGTAGTTTACACGTTACACAACACTTAGGATTTTTCATCACTTCTACGCGTTTATCTTCTTGTACTTTAAAGATTTCTAAAGCTTATTATTTTTGTTCCAGATTCTCCCATGGGGCGCAGCGGCTCGTATTATGATGATTTCCAGCGCTACGGGAGGCATAGCCAGTATGATTACAGGCGTTACCTCCCTTCTTACAGAGAATCGGATGAAGAGAGGGCCATCAGGAAAGCCGACGAGAGACGAGCATATGAAGAACGTCACCGAAGGGAACAAGAAAGACATGACCCTCCCCACAGAGATGATGATACTCAAAAGAGAAAAGCTCACGATGAGAGAGGTAAAGGTCACATAGACGATTCTTCTAGCAAGCGGGCTAGACTTACCGAAGAAACAATGCCGACAGCTTCGGAACATGTTCCTGCTCAATCTCCTGCTCCCGTTCGCTCCGACATTCAGGCAATCATCAACCGGCCCGCATACCAAGTTGGGCAAGGTCCTCCTACTCTTCAAAGTCGATTCCCTCAGTGGTGCCTGAGAGGGGTTCGGTTTGATCTCGACTTGGTTCCTCTTGACAAATCGGCTATGCTGCGAAATCTTGATACTGTCAGGACCGATATTGAAAGAATGTCGAACTGGCAAAAACTTGTCGACGAGCTTCAGAGAGTTAACCGAGCCAATCTCGAGGCCATGCTCACAATGGAGAACGATAAGGCTGAGTGGCAGAAGACTCTCGAACAGCATGACGCCGAAATGAGAAGTATTGCTTCCTATAATGAAAAGCTGGAAGCGGAAGTGGAAAAGCTTAAGGAAGAATTAGTTACTTCATCAATTTCCTATTCTCAAAAGGAGAGCATGCTTCAGCAACAAGTACGAGATGCGCATGCCAGTCAAAGGGCTGTCGAGGATAAGCTTGCACACAAGGAAAAGGTCATAGAAGAATATCGTGCTGAAACTGTACAGCTGCGAGAACAGACCGGCTCTCAAAGCTTGGAGATAGAGTTGTTAAAAACTCGACTTGCTATGGCCGAAAAGGAGCGTGATGAGGCTGTTGCTGGTAAACTTGCGGCCGAAGAGGCGCGTCAAGCAACCAAAGCTGACATTAGCTCCACATTATTTGATTTTTATCTGCACAGCATTTTGGGGCGTGGCAGCCTTGCCTTTCTAGGCCCTAAATACGAAATTACATTAGCTGAAGTCTGGGAGGCAGCACTTGATATGCTAGGTGGTAAAGGTGCTGGCTACGCTGAGACAGCTCTTGAAGAGCATTATCTTGATGATGATGCCCGCGCCGCTCTTGCCAAGGGAAAAGAGCAACTCGCCAAGGTACGGGCCGGAATGGCGGAAGGGGAACATTCTGAGAAAGAAATACCGCCTACCTCTTCTGAACGCCCTTTAGTTTCTTCCGAAGTGGACATTACAGGCTCTAGTGCTCATTCGCCGCCTCCTATAAGAACCGGGGTAATCACCCCTACTGATGATGAGGCTTTGGAAGATATCGGGGCTCAGAATTATGAGATTGAACTTACGAAGCAAACATCTTCAGGTAATTTTGATATTGGTCCGATTCAGGTGGATCGCTTGCTTACTCCTCAAAAGTTTGATGAGCTTCTCAATTACTTCTTGAATCTCGACGAACCCATATCTCCCTTCTCTCGGGGAGATACTAATATTTTTAATTTCTTTTCTTCTGTAGTTGAAACGCCAAGTGTTGTGCAGACTTCACTTCCTCCAGTTATCCCTCCTCCGTCTCTTCAGGTGACTCCTCCTTCTGCTTCACAACCCGGGTCACAAGAGGAACAGATTGAGGCTCTTCATAGCTTGGATGACCCTATTGCTTCGCAAGAGCAGAAGGACGAGGGACTTGAAGGAGGCGAGATCTCTCTGGAGCGGACTCCCTCTGATGACGTAGTTTTGTCCGCTCTTGTTACTCCAGGGAGTGAGTCTTCTTCGAAGAGAAGAAAGAAGCACGGAACATCGAAGAGGAGGGGGAAGAAAATCATCACTACTGAAGAGGAACCGGAAGTTGCACCGGTTGCACCTCCCTCTCCTTCTTCTCTTATGCCTATAGGTAGACCTGAAAAATTAATCATTCGGCCAGGCAAAGGGTCCAAAGGTGGCAAGAAGAAGTGAAGAGTCGGACTTCGGGCTTTTTTGACTCCTTTTTTGTGTAATGGTCGGATGTTATGCAGGCACCGGCCCCTGCTTTTTTTTTTAATTTTGAAACCTGTATCTGCAATTGAATAAAATGATCCTTTATTTGCACAGACTCTTGTTTGAATTTGAGAATGCATTTATTATTCATTTTTGCACAAGTTTATTTATATGATATTGCGGTGAGCTTGTGGTATTTTGTATATAGTTATACCGTGTTGCCCCCATACCATGAGCTTACTGCAATATCGTATACTTTGAGGGGATTTGCACTCTCATTTTTTGAAGAATAATTACTTCATTCTCGAAGAGAATTTTCGTATAGTGCAACTTCCTTCATATAAGTTTTTACGCTTTGTCCTTCGAAGAAATCACTTTTTCCTTTTGCATATGCATATATCTTGCCAAGTGAATTCTTCTATGTGGTGAAGCGGGCCTCTGAAGGGTACTTTAACTTTAATTCTTCCTTTGAAAGTTAAAGTATGCCCTTGATGAGGATTTTTTTTTAAAATAGAAATTTGTGCCTCTGAGGAGGAATTTTTTCACGTTTCAACACTTGGAAGTTTTATTTCAATCTTGGTGAAACGTGTTCCTCCCAAGAGTTATGCCTTTGAAGAAAGCCTTTTCACGTTTCAACACTTGGAAGTTTTATTTCAATCTCGGTGAAACGTGGGCTTCTGAAGAGGTCTTTCCTTTTAATTGTGTCCCCGGGAGGGGGTTGTACCTCTAAGGAGGGATTTTTCACGTTTCAACACTTGGAAGTTTTATTTCAATCTCGGTGAAACGTGTTCCTCCAAAGAGTTGTGCCTTCGAAGAAAGCCTTTTCACGTTTCAACACTTGGAGGTTTTATTTCAATCTCGGTGAAACGTGGGCTTCCAGGAAGGCCTTTATTTTAATTGAGCATTTCAACTTTGGTGAAGTGAAATTCCGAAGAGCGGTTGTTACACTACAACTCCTGGCGAAATGTGCCTCCGAAGAGGTCTTTATTTTGTTTGCATTTCAACTCTGGTGAAGTGAAATTCCGAAGAGCGGTCGTTACACTTCAACTCCTGGCGAAATGTGCCGCCGAAGAGGTCTTTATTTTGTTTGCATTTCAACTCTGGTGAAGTGAAATTCCGAAGAGCGGTCGTTACACTTCAACTCCTGGCGAAATGTGCCTCCGAAGAGGTCTTTATTTTGTTTGCATTTCAACTCTGGTGAAGTGAAATTCCGAAGAGCGGTCGTTACACTTCAACTCCTGGCGAAATGTGCCTCCGAAGAGGTCTTTATTTTGTTTGCATTTCAACTCTGGTGAAGTGAAATTCCGAAGAGCGGTCGTTACACTTCAACTCCTGGTGAAATGTGCCTCAGAGAGGGTTTTCATCGCCTGGAAGTTACTCTCTCATGGTTGGAGGGTCATGACTCCTCCAATCTTTTTTGTTGAGTAGAGAACTTTCTTTTTTGTGGCGTATGACCCATTAGAGGTCTTTATTTTCCGAAGAGTTGTGCCTCCGAAGAGGACTTGTGCTACCGATGATGGCTTTGGTTGTTCCTCTGTCCACTTGCTTATGCCTTTCTCAATGATCCTCTGCTTTTTTTTTTTTTTTTTTTTAACTTTCATTCCCTTTCCTCACAAGTAACTTGTTTAATCCAAGGAAGTGTGCTTCATTGTCAGGCAATTTCGTAAGAACGAGCATTAGCTTCTTAATTGGATGTTTGTTTGTTCAAACGATCTCAATTTATTAGCGAAGACCCGTTTCTGTCGAAATTATAGGCCGTTCAATTGAAGTACTTCCTATCTAGGATTTGAATTCGGGGCTTTTTTTTGAAATTTGGCGAGGATCACTTGGTCTTTTTATGTGCAAGTTTCACTTCCATTTTCTGCAAAAATTTAAATTGACATTTCAGTAATACATTCTATGTACTTTTTATATCGAAAATAAAGCAAACATGTAATAATAATAAGGAACACAAGATTTATAGTGGTTCGGCCAAGAAATCGGGCCTACATCCACTTTATATTCTTTCATTATTTACTTGCATCAGTTTTACAATTGTCTTCAATTACAAGAATCATACATTCATAATTCTTTTTACAATATTTCAACCAAATTTTCAAGTATAGTATGGACGCAAATGGTTGCTGTTCCATGCCCTTGGAATTTGATCTCCTTCAACAGTGGTGAGTTTGAATGTGCCGTCAAGAAGCTTCTGACCTATGACATATGGTCCTTCCCAATTTGGCCCAAACACACCTGTTGCTGTCATAATTCTCTTCAGGACTAGGTCCCCAATCTCAAAGCTGCGTTGGCGAACTTTGGAATTGAAATGTCTGGCTATTCTTTGCTGATGAGCTGCAATTCTGAGATTAGCCTCATCTCTTTTTTCATCAAGGAGATCTAGCGCTTCAAGCTGTAGCTTTTCGTTTTCTGCTTGATTGAAATGGGTTCTTCTGTGTGAAGGGACCTCTATTTCAACCGGAATCATTGCCTCTGACCCGTATGCCAATGAAAACGGGGTGTGCCCAGTCGCAGTTTGGTGAGTGGTTCTGTATGCCCATAGTACCAGTGGTAGCTTATCGACCCAACCACCTTTCGCTCTTTCAAGTTGCTTCTTGATGGTTGACTTAATAATTTTGTTCACGGCTTCCACTTGCCCGTTTGCCTGCGGATGAGCCACTGCTGAGAAGCTTTTCCGAATTTTGAATCGCTTGCAAAAATCTTGGAATTCTTCACTTTCAAACTGAGTTCCGTTGTCTGTAATTATTTTTTGAGGCACACCGTATCTGCAAATGATGTTTTTAGTCACAAAACTTATCATCTTTTTTGAGGTGATAGTAGCCAGTGGTTCAGCTTCTGCCCACTTAGTAAAATAATCTACAGCAACAATGGCGTATTTAATTCCAGATTTGGCAGTTGGAAACGGTCCTACAAGGTCTATTCCCCATATTGCAAACGGCCATGGACTGACCATCTGTGTGAGTTCAGTGGAAGGAGCTCTGGGAATTTTGGCGAATCTTTGACATCTGTCACATTTTCGGGAATACTCTGCTGCATCTCGATTAATTTCTGGCCAAAAATATCCGTATCGGAGAATTTTCTTTGCTAATGTTTGGCTACCTGAATGATCACCACATTCTCCTCCGTGTACCTCTGCTAGGATTGCTTTAGACTCTTCCCTGGATACGCATCGAAGTAATGGCATTGAGAATCCCCGTCTGTATAATCGGCCATCCTGGATTATGTATCGAGAGGCTTTTCTCAGTAACTTTTGTCGTTCTTTTGAGTTCCCTGGTAAGGAACCATTGAGCAGATATTCTGTTATCGGAGCCATCCATGATTTTTGCTCCTGAGACATGCTCATGATCCAATCAATGTCCATCTCATCAATGCTAGGAGTTGACAGGACCTCCACTGGAGTTAGCCCTAGAAATTGAGCTTCACCTGTGCTAGAATACTTTGCGAGAGAATCTGCTTTCATGTTTTCCTCTCGAGGAATGTGACTTATCATGTAATGATCGAAATCACCCAGGAGCTCCCAAGCCTTTGACAAGTAGGCGGGCAGATTCCCCCCTTTCGCTTGGAATTCCTTTTTGACTTGGCATACGATAAGCTGAGAATCACTAAATATCTGTAACGCTCGGATGTTTAATTCTTTAGCAATCCTTAAACCAGCGATAAGGGCTTCGTATTCTTCTTCGTTGTTTGTTGAAGGAAATTCCAATCTTAGTGCATAGCATAATGATCGGCCCTCTGGGGTCTCAAGTACGACTCCGGCTCCAAAACAGTAGTCGTTTTTCGCACCATCGACATATAATTTCCATTGGATGGGGGAATCGTCGACTGTTTCCTCCTCACTGTTACCCTTATCTGTGAATTCTGCAATGAAATCTGCTAAAGCTTGTCCATTGATTGCTTTTCGGGGATGATAAGTGATATCATACTGACTGAGTTCAATATTCCACTTTAGAAGACGACCCGAAGTTTCAGGGCGAAACAGGACTTGCTTTAAAGGTTGATCAGTGAGGACTTTGATAGGATGAGATTGAAAATATTGCCTCAACTTCCTAGACGCAATTAGTAAGCAATAGGCGAGTTTTTCCAACTTAGAGTAATTCATCTCTGCCCCAGTGAGTCTTTTGCTGATATAGTAAACTGGATGTTGAATCCTTTTGTCTTCCCGTATCAGCGCTGCACTTAAAGCATGAGATGATACTGCCAAGTATATAAGAAGATCCTCGCCATCGCCAGGCCTAGAAAGTATTGGAGGCGTCTCCATATGGCGAATCAATTCATCAAAGGCTCTTTGGCATTCGGGAGTCCAATCGAAGTTTTTCTTTCCTTTCTTTAGGGCGTCAAAGAATGGGATGCATTTATCTGTGGCTTTGGAAATGAACCGACTCAAGGCGGCGACTTTTCCATTGAGATTTTGCAATTCCTTCTTTGTTCTAGGAGCTTTGACTTCTTTCAATGCAGTAATTTGAGCTGGACTGGCCTCAATGCCCCTAGCGCTCACGATGAAACCTAAAAACTTGCCGGATTCCACTCCAAATGAACATTTTAAAGGATTGAGCTTCATTCCATATTTTCGGAGGACAGCGAACATGTCTGCTAAGTGTTCTATGTGATCCAGTGCTTTCTTAGACTTTACTAACATGTCATCGACGTAGACTTCCATAGTCTTGCCCAGCTGCGGTCTGAACATAGCATTAACGAGTCTTTGGTATGTTGCCCCTGCATTCTTCAATCCGAAGGGCATAACTCTGTAGCAGTAAAGACCGGTGTCGGTGATAAAGCTCGTGTCCTCCTGATCTGGCTCATGCATCATGATCTGGTTATATCCGGAGTAAGCATCCATAAAAGATAACAATTCGTGTCCCGCTGTTCCGTCTACCAGTTGATCGATTCTGGGTAATGGGAAGCAGTCTTTGGGGCAGGCCTTGTTTAGATCTGAAAAATCGATGCATACTCTCCATTTTCCATTGGCTTTCTTAACCAGCACTGGATTTGAAACCCAATTCGGATATGTAGATTCTTTGATAAAATTATTCTCCATGAGCCGATCAACTTCTTCTTTTAATGCCGCTGACCTTTCCGGACCTTGAGTTCTCCTTTTCTGCTTCACAGGTGTAAATTTTGGATCAATATTTAGAGCATGCACTGCAACTTCTGGGGATATTCCGCACATATCGGCGTGAGTCCAAGCAAAAACATCCAGATTTGCCTTTAAAAAAGATATTAAGATATTCTGAATTGACGCATTAAGTTGTGAGCCCACATTTAACACTTTGTTTGGGTCCTTTGGGTCAACAGGTATTGGTATTGTCGTTTCCACCGGTACCACTCTATTTTCCCCTGCACTGACTTTTCTAGGGTCCATTTCTTTCCTTGCTCCGCTGTGCTCGCCAGTGCAGGGTCCGCCCTGTAATTGCTACAAGGCTGGTTCTTTGATGTGGACTGGGGCTGCCGCATTTTTTCCCATTTTTCTTTTTCTGGTTTCTCGTAGTTCTGTCAGATAGCACTCTCGCCCAGCATTTTGATCACCTTTTATAACTCCTACTCCATTGTCTGTAGGGAATTTAATAGTGAGGCACCACGGGGCAAGAACAGCTTTGAACGCTGCCAGAGTTGGACGACCAAGGAAAGCATTGTAAGCAGAAAATTCGTCGACAATCACAAAAGTTTGCTTGCGGACCACTTTTCTCTCTCCTTCTCCAAGTTCCACAAACAAATCGATGGTCCCTACCGGCTGCTTTGGCTCCCCAGTGAAACCAGCAATTTTCTGCGATGAGGCTTGCACATCAGCCATAGGGATCTTCATTTGGTCGAATGTTTTCTTAAAGAGAATATTGCAGGATGCACCACAATCAATGAGAACTCTTCTGACAATAGCTGGCCCGATACCAGCCGAGATGACTAGAGGATCCAAGGTTGGAGCTTCAATACCTGCGGAATCCCTAACTCTGAGCACAATATCATCATCGAAAGTTCTTTGTTGCTTCAAGGGCGTAGCACCTTCCAAAACAAATACATCTTCCTCGGTCGGTACATACTTTAGAGCTCAGGTATACCTTTCCATCTCACCCCAGCTCCTGCCTGCTGGTTGAGGTCCTCCTGTAATGACATTAATAATGGGCCTTCCAGATTCATGCCCTGCAGCCTTCTCAATCGTCCTAGGCTGTTGAGTAGGAGCCTGTTGCCCCTGACTAGATGAAGCAGGATTGTTGTTATTCTTTTTCACAAATTGCTGCAGTTTGTTTTCCCTTAGCAACTCTTCAATCAGATTTTTCAACTGGCGGCATTCGTCGGTCTCGTGACCGGGTTGATTATGGAAGCGGCAGAACTTCCCACTCTGTATAGCCTTTTTCCCGGTCCTTAGAGGAGGAGGTTTAGGAAAGTCAACAGAATCTTTAATGGCAAGGTAGATACGTTCCGGCGTATCTGATAAAGGAGTATACTCTGATGGCTTGAAGGATCGGGGCTTCTTCAGATTACTCTGTTTCTTCCCATTGTTATTTTCCCTTTTTTGCCCTACAGATTCATTCTTGCGTGGGGCAACAGTGTTATCTTCAGCTTTTTCCAACACTGCCTTTACCGGTACGGGACGGCTTTCTAAGCGTATGAATTCATCTTCTTTTTTATAGAATTTTTCAAGGGAATTTGGTTCCTTCATGTTTAGCCATTTCCCAAACTCGCTTGACTTGTCAATACCCTTCATCAGATAAGTCAATATCATTCGCGGTTCTGCATTGTCCACCTCAGCTAGCGCTATATTAAAGCGGTTTAAGAAAGATTTGATAGTTTCCCCTGGATTCTGTTCCAAACTTGACAGTGACATGATATCCTTAGCTTTTGAGGCGTATAGTCTGAACTGCTCCTTGAACTTCCGAGTTAAGTCAGAAAACTGATCGATAGATCGGATTGGAAGTTTGGTGAACCAAAGAAGAGCTACACCTTCGAGATACACAGGAAAATATCGGCACTTTATTTCATCAGAGGCTCTGGCACCAGTCATGTGCCAATCATACTTGTATAAGAATTCGTTTGGATCACTCGTCCCCCTGTAAGCTGGAATGGTTGGTGGGACAAACTTCCTTGGGAATTCAGCCTTTAAGATTTTCTCGGTAAATGGAGTTTTACTTGGGGCGAAACCCCATTCTTTCTCGTCTTCAACCCTCTGCATACTTTCTTTCATAATTTGTCGGACCATTCCAGAAAGATACCCCTCATCATGTCGAGTTCTAGATCCACCAACCTCTGGAGGTGCTCGTTCAAAGGGGCTAGTAGCTCTTTCAGGAGCATTTCTTTCTTCAGCATCACGAATGTTGCCAGCCAAATTCCTTTCATTATCTGCCGGTTGGCGGTTTGCCCCAAGCAAATCGTTCAACCTATTCAGAATTAGGGCATTTTGGGCATTCTGAGCCTCGAATTGTGCATTTTGGGCATTTATCTGCTGGTTCAGCCCTAAGATTGCAGCATCCAGCTCTGCCTTTGTAACTCCGACAGCTGGAGTGGCTTGATTCGATATAGGGGAAGCGGAGGTTCCCTCTTGAATATTCCCAGATCTGACAGATCTACTCTTCCTTCCAGAAGCCATAATCTCGGATAGACTTCTGGTTTTCAAGGAAATTCTCTCTACAAACCTCTGTGAAGCAATGATGATAACTCTCCTGAGTTCAGTTCTCAGTGAAAGCACCAAAAATGTTAACGCTAAAATTTGAACACTAACACCCCGGTGTATGAGTTGTAGTTGTGAAAGCACCACCCGATAATTCGGGAACAGATTACAAGCAGATGATAGCGGAAAAGCAGTAAACAACACAATTTTATAGTGGTTCGGCTTAATGGAATAGCCTACGTCCACTTTAAGTACTTTTATTGATGATCTCGTTACAAGCTGATACAATTCTTTCCAAGTACAATACACTTTGAATTACAAGTCACTTAGAACAAGTAGATTAAACTTCAATGGAGATTAGAGTCTTCAAATCCATGTTGGATGTGTGTGATCTTTTCTCGAAGTTGTTTTTAGCGTTCTTTGTGTTTTGAGAGCTTTAAATGTTTGATTGGTTTGGAATGCAGCGGAGTAACAACGCTTGAAGAGAATGAGCCAAAAGTCCTTTGAACGTTGGAGGTGGTTGCGTATTTATAGGCAAATTTCTAGGCGCTGGAATTGTCAAGTCATGAGTCGTGACCGACTCAAGATGAGTCGTAAGTCGTGACCGACTCAGGATGAGTCCTAAGTCATGGGCGACTCAACTGGTTGAGCCCAGACTTCCTATCAGAGCGTCTCCGGTCCTTTGTATATAGCACAAGTCCTAACTCGTCTGCGAGTTAAAAGGTCGTGGTCCAAATGAAGCGGCATTGGATTTCTACATAGTAGCTTTAAGTCGTGGACGACTCAAGCTAGGTCGTGAACGACCTACCATAAGTCGTAGGTCGGTCCTTTGTTGTTTTGGGATTTTAGTCAGTTAGGTCATTTGACACCTTAGGTCGCTGAGTCGTTAGAGAACTTGAGTCGGTCTATCCCATACACCGTTAATCCCTTAAGTCGCTCCACTCCTCTAAGTCGCTCTAAGTTTTAACTCGTTGGCTTGTTGAGTCGGTAGCTTGTTGAGTCGGACTATTCTCTTAAGCTGCTAAGGTTACTAAGTCGTTTGCCTGTTGAGTCGTAACTAGATAGGTCGTTGATTCGGTTCATATCTTAGGTCGGTAATCAGTTGAGTCGGTGACTCGATGAGTCGTGAGGCCTCCTGAGTCGTAGATCCTTCCTGAGCCGTTAAACATCTTAAGTCGTGGCTCACCCCAGGCCTTAACTCGTTGGTTTCTTTGACTCGTGAGCTGGAACGGGGTTAACACATATGGAAACAGATATTTTATCGAGTACTAATATATATTTACCTCTAGTTAAAACCAGAATCAATATTAGGTTGTACTCTAGTTTCTACATTTACAGTTTTACTAGCTAGGAATTTAATTGAAAATATAGCCTTATATATATACACATTTTAAGGCATACACAAACATACATCTGCAGCTACAAATAAAAAGATAATCTAATAGGCTAGAAATCATTCACTAATTTTTCCAAACTATATTATATCCATAACAACCTAGTAACTGAGAATATCACAAGGCTACGAACCAATATATTGTTATGGATATCATGCTTAATTACAAGGCAGTTGAGCACGCAACCTGAAGTAAATAGGAGCAAGGTTAATTAAGTTATCAATATCTATATAGAAACCAAAAACCAGTAAACTATATATTTCGATCCAACAGGCAATTCACCCAATAAAGCATGAATTGAATTCAATGCTATAACATGCTCATAAGGTTAGAGTTATTAATTTGAGGCTTGCATAAGAAGAAAAGGAGACAACAACAATTAATGCAGCATACAAAATGTTATACATCAGCCGAAATAAGAAAATATCAGCCACCATAAATCATTTCAGCCTCCAATTGCTAATAAAAATCTCTGATATTGTACAAAAACAAAATAATATCACCTGTATAAATATATCTCCTCTAAACTTCTTTTATATATATCGACTTCCTTTTCATTTCAGTTCATCCATCATAAGCTACAAATTTGAAGTAAATACTATTTCATACTTAAACAAACTTTAACTTGAACAACAATTCAATCAACTACAAACCAGAGAATCAAATTGAAGGCTTCAGCTAGCAATTTCAAAGTCTGGTTCAAAAAGAAGCAGCTCTGTTCAACTCTTAATTACTGTGAGTAACCTCACTTCTAAAAGTTTAAGTTTATGAATATAGTTGCATGATTAAATATCTGAAATATGTGTGTGTGTGTGTATATATATATTGTTGTATTTCTGGATGTATTAAATGCATGTTGTTTTCATCAGAGTACACTCTATTTATAGCTTCAGTTTACAAGTTTTGATTCAAATTCAAAACCCTTTGATTTTGATTCTGTTTAAACTTAAAATTTAGATAAAACTTTTTCTTGTCATAGAGAAGATTTTAAAATTTTGTTTAAGTTAAATTAAATTTAAAATCACACTGGAAATTTAAAACAACAGTGCATGTGTAATAAAACTGAAAAATCAAACATCTTAATTGATAAATTCAAGGATATATCCTAAATTCTTAATCCAAAACATGATTTTTAAAATCAAAATCATAATTTTTAGTGTTGAATTGAGGGTGCATTTCTGGTTTAACCAGAAAGGGGTTTTGGGAAGTTTTCTGGTGATCTAGTTGCTCTGGAGGTCTGGGATCTTCAGTGCTGATGGAGGAGTGATCAGTGTTGAAGGAAAAAATGGCTGGTAGTGTTGAACTTCATCAAGGAGACAGCGGTGGCGAATTATCTTCTGTAACCCTAGTTTTTAACTAGGTTAGTTGATTGGGTCGGCACGGCCTGTAGGAGTGATTGAGTTCAACAAGTTTTTGGGGAACGATAGCATGGTAGTTGACGAGACTGTGGCCGGTGTTGTAGAGTTACTGGTGGTCGAAGGGTCGTGGACGAGGCGATGACTGGTTTTGGTGATGGTTGTTCTTCTCTGTTCCAGGTTTTAAAATTTGAACTCGAATTCATATTCGAGTTGTGTGAGAGCGATATGATGATCGGGGTGGAGTGAGGAGTTGTTCGTCGATGAGGGAAGATCGTCGAATTTGATCGGAATCGATCAAGATCATTGTGCAGGTGCACGGTGCTCATTGTGGATGCTGTTAGTTTTTGGTTTGAGCAGAAGATTGAACTCTACTCGTGTTTTTGGGTAGTTTGCTCAAAGTAAGTAGATGGGTTGCTTGAAGTTTTTAGCTTGTGGACTCGAAGCAGAAATAGGGTGGCTCGGGTTTAGTAATTATAGCAGGTTTTAAACAGAAACCTGAAATGCTTTGTTTTAAAATTTCAAACTGAAGTTTAAAAATGAAAAGCAAAGGTTTAAACTAAGTTTTAAATCCATGTTTAAAATCTGGAATTCAAGTTTAAATTTAAAATCTCAGTTTTAAAAAAAAAATAAAGTTTTAAACTTGAATTGTTAAACTATTTTAAAAAAATTTAAGTAGTTTGAATTTTAAAGTTTTAAAATGTAAGTAGAGTTTAAAAATCTGAAGATTAATCTGGATTCAAATTTAAATATGTATTCCAGTTTTGAAATGAAGGAAAGTTTTCAAATTTAAAATAATTTAAACAATTAAGAATATTGTGTACTGGATTGGTATTTCTGATGTGATTGTGATACTGGGTGATGTGAATTGCTTTGTGCTGAACTGTGATTTGTGACTTGTTTCTATGTGTATGTGAAAACCTTTTTTTGCCCGTAAAACGGCATTTGAATTTCGATGCGACAGAGAGTCGGATTCCAGTTGGTTATCCTAAACCCACATCGAATCGTAATGGTAAATCTTTGTGATTGATAAATTTACTTTATCAATGAATCTGTGAATGAAGATAAGCGTTATGGGTTATACCACTTATCCATATTGACATGATTGAATCTGTGATGATTGATGATGTTGCATTATTGTGTAAACCCCTGGACTACACCATACACACACAAATGTGGATTTAACAAGGAAATCGGTTAAGTCACAGATTTTTGAAAATGGTTTTTAAATTTGAATTTTGAATTCAAATGGCTTGGAAATGGAATTGGGTTGAATATGAAAAGCTTTTGAAAAGGAGTTTTTGAGGATAAAAGTTATTTTGAATAACTTGATAAAGTTTTGGAATTCAGATAATTCGAATTAAATTTGAATTCAAGATTTGAACTTGAAATCTTTGTTTGGAAATTATGGTTTAAAAATGTTATACAAAGTTATAAATGTGTTTATATGGATTTTAAACCATTTTAGAAGTATTATTTTGAGAATTTGAATTCAACCCAAGTTTTATCATTGAAGGGTTTTAACTTGAGCAAATGTAATCGGATTTTCTCCAAAACGAAAACTATTTATTTTCAAATAACAATGGCTTTCATTTAAAGTAAGGATTTCCAAATTATGTAGAAAGGTTTCAAGTTTGAAATGAAATTGGAATTGATTTGAAAGGCTATAAATGAATCTTTGGGAAACTAGTTTTGAAAGCTATAGTTAAAATTTGATTTAAAGATGTAATGAGTTAATCCAATTGAAATAGAAATTGTTTTGAAATCCATGAATGGATCTTTCTGAATGGGGTGAACTTTGTGAATTGAATCTTTTTTTTAAAAGATTAAAAGTGTGGAAATTGTTTAACCATTGAAGGTTGTTGAAATGAATCTTTCTGTTCAAAAGATTTGAAATGGTAATTTGTTTTCACCATTCGAATGAAAGGTTTTTGGGCTTTAAGTTGTGATTTAATCAAGACCCCAGTATCCATATGATTTTTAATATTGCGCTCGTTATTCGGTTTAGCCGGGAGAGGACCTTTGTGTCATATAACCCATTCCGAATAGTGATACGACGATATGGATAGCATTTGAAGACCGGTGGTGAAGACCGGGTATTTGCAATAGCGGTAGGATGACCTATCGATTGTCTCTACACTGAGTCGCATCGGTATAGAGATTCCCTAAGTGATGGGAAGTCCTATCGGGATTGTGAATACCCGGATTGCAAGGGCTTCTTTGCAAGTGCCTTCGCTTCTGTTCAAACCCGGAACAGACTTGTATGGTTGTATGTATGACACTACACTTTGAGATGTAAAGCTGGTTTCTATCAAATACATTTCTGTTAGTAGCGGAGAATTTATTCTCTTAGCATAACACCCTTCTCTGAGACGTACGAGCTCAGAGGTTATGTAGTTGATGGTTACTAGCGATACATTCCCAATTTGGTAATGTGGCATACGAAGTGGTGCTAATCATTTGTTAATCGAAGCATCGCTTTGTGAAAAAGCGTAGCTTTGTGGACGAGACTTTGTCGAGCCTCACAACCCGGAAATGGTCGAAACTGGAATGTTGCGGCAAGGTTTTTTTTAGGGGTAGCGCCCCTAGGGTATGTCCGTTTCCTTTTGGATAAAAGGTGATATCATGGTATAGAACCTAGATATCGAACCTATGTGGTTACTACAAATTTATTACTGTGATTGTTGGTGTCGAGCGCTCGGATAAAGGTCGGTAACGACCGTGGATGGCATAGACCGTGTGGTAGTTACCAAGTTACAGCTTGGTTAAAGCGTGAGGTAGCGTCGGCCTTGTTTGGCAGAGATCCGGTTAGATTCTCGGGGACGTCCTTCCAGTGGCATTCCTTTTTATGTGGGAAGTTCCTTTGCCCGATCATTTGTTGGAAATCCAAAGAAATAATATGAGCCCTGTATGGTTTTAATTGTATAACCTGCCATGGAATGTGACGGTAACCTGCTATTGAACATGGTATCTATAGTTGGCATAAGTGTGAAATGCCCATGCCGGCTAAGATTAATATTACATTTTCGAAAGGTTTTCTGCACTATGCACTAATAATAATATCAATTGGTTTTCGCGTATCAAGCAATTTTGACTGTCATAAGGAGAAATCTCCTCCAAGTTTGCGTTTGCATTGTGTGTGTGGCGGGAGGCTTATGGCAGTTTCATTTTCCATAAAGCATTGCGAATTTCAATGTTTTAAAATCCTTTGTGGTTGTTTTAAAGATAAACTGTTTTTGTTACTCATACATGTCCCATGACTGACCCGGAGTTTATTGTTCCTTTCCTAAACTCTGGGTGATTACAATTTTCCACACGGGCGGTTTAGAGTTGGATTTTTTAGATAGTCAGGTTTAAAAGATTATCTAGAGATAGTCCAGTCTTTGGTTCACAACTGTACTTGCTTATCTTTGTGAATCGTGATGGTGGATCGATTTAGCTTTGGATTGGAGCATTGGATTTGGGGATGCATTCTATTGAAGATATTCTTTCCGCTGTGTTTTGTATCTCTGATGTATAAGGATATCTATTGCATCAGTTGTTGTATCATATTGTATCAGATATTATATCAAATGATATTATTATTCATTTTCTTCCGCTGTGTTGTACTTAATGGTGTTATAAGCTCCGGTGAACCAGATTCGACATTTGGATTTGCGGCATTTGAATACGAGTGTCGTATTCGGTGCCGATTTTCGAAGGTCGAGTCAGGACCGCTACAAACAAGGTAAGAAGTGAAAATATATATACAAACTACCATTACAAAACTTAAAGAAAATACAAAGCATTCAAGAAACTGGAAGCAACAATAAAGCAAGCAGCCTTTGTCAAAAAAACAGTACTCTGTTCAAAGAAGAACTGTGAGTAAACTCCTTTCAAAAATCAAAACCGTTCTTATAATGTGATTATGTTGAAGATAAACAGGAGTCACAATTTATGAATATGTTGTTGCATAGAAATAAATATAGAGATGCGTGTATATTGATGTTTGAAAGGCCTGCACATATATTATTGCCTCTGTTCTTTGTTTTCTGCCATGTGCAACTTTCGAATATTCAATCCTCTTCATCTACAGAGTTTTAACTCATGATGATTGAGGGATTTCTATTTATATTCGAGTATACTTAATTTTAAAATTGATTTCATAAGATACTATCGAGTATACGTATAGAGAAGATTGTGTTTACAGTAAGTTAACCAAAAGTGTAAAATTTAGAATATCGCATTTTGATCTTTGGCTCACATAGACGTAATCGCTGGATGGAATGAGGAATTTTAGTGGATGTTTTATGATTTTTAGTGGTGGAATTTGTGAGATATGGGAGGATGGCCATGTTTGGCGGAAAAACAAATTTTAGGCGAGGTGGCTGTTTTCGTGTCCGATAACTCAGCCTAGGGGAGCATCCATATGTGGGGTTTGAGGAAAAATAGTACGGTAATTTTTAAACGTGGAGGGTGGACGAGTGAATTGAAGTTAGGTTATAGGTAGGCTTTCCTTTTGGATCGTTTCTGAGGAAATGGTGACGGAGTTGGGTTTTAGGGAGGTGCGGTATGCGGGGAATAGGAGGAGGAGGTCTTGATGGAACTTAGGGTGGATTTGGGTGGAAAATCATATATCGTGGTGGCCAGAGGAGTTGCTGGAAGAGGGAAACAGGTCGTCTAGGGTTCAGCTGGTGTTGAAATTCTTCGAACGAGGTGATTTCCATGGGATCCAGGTGGTGTGGTGAGTGAGGGGGGTCATAGGTGATTTGCAAGGCTCGGTGGCAAGGATCGATCATCAATGTTCATGTGCACGTGTACAAGTTCGTGCACGCTAACGTTTTCGAATGGGGAAAAGAGGAGAGCAAAACTGGGAAGAAAGGAAGGAGTAGGGGAAATTAGCGGGCCGGATTTTGGGCCAAAGTAAACAATGGAAAAAAAGTAAAGAATAAAAAAGAAAGGAAGGAGAAAAAATAAGGAAAAGAAATAAGAGAAAAAGAAGAAAGAAAAGAAGAACAAGAGTAAAGAAGAGAAAAGGAGTAAGGAAAGAAAAGAATATGTATAAAAGAATGAAAAAAATATATATAAATTTTTAAACGCAAAGGAAATGGTTCAAAGTAATCAGTTTATGGTTATATAAATTAAGTAATTTAAAAATCATAAGTTAACTTAAACCCTAATATTAGTAATGGCTAGGATAAATAAAAATAATTTAAACTTAAAATTTATTAAGTTAAATAAATTATATATATATGTTAGTTATTTATTAATTACCAAGGTTTATATAAGTTAATAAATAGTGTAATTATTAAACGGTTAAGGATAAAACAAAATGATCTAACCTTTAATTAGTTAAAAGTCTTAAGTTAATTATATTTGTAATTATAAATTAATTCCATATATTTAATTAGATTGGTTTAATGATAATTTAACATGATTTAGAAATAATTAATTAATTCCACTTTAAAATAAATTAATGATTTGTGTGACTAGTTAATCTAGTCTATGAATAATTTAAATTGGATTAAGTAAACTGGATTGTTTTATTTCTCCAGTATGTTATTTCCAGTTATTCTATGAAATGAAATAACTTGAAATGAACAGTTAAATATAAAACGTGAGACGTTTTATTTGAATAGATATTGTGATGGAGTTCTTATTTGAATGTTAGACATTCTGAAATTGAATTGTTTTGTTAAAGACAACTGAGATTAAAGGATGGCGTTTGGATTCGAAGAGACGGGGATCGGATATCAGTGTTATCTGGAACCACTTCCATTTAATAACTACTACAATCTTTACGAGTTTGATTCTACAAATCAAATAGACTGGAATTCAATAAATTAAGGAAAATCCGACTATTTTGAATAAGTAACTGCACATAGATATTGTTTTGAATAATGGATTTAGCAACAAGCGTTGGTTATAACACGGTAAGAACTCGTAATATTGGACGAGTTACCATGGTTTACGAAGAAAGTTTCAAAACTTAAGTATTTCATATTATATGGGTTTACTCACGTTGGTTTCCACCCTGACTCGGGTGTTACTTTTATGGAATGCTCGGGTCAGACCGAGTATTACAGATTTTCAAGTTTTGACATTCTGAAGCTCAGGGGACGAGCTGGATGGCAAAGACGTATTGTTTATTTGCTGCTATGAATCATAGACTATATAGTCAGTATTTAGGGACAAGTTATTATAGCTGTCCAGATTTGTTGTGCTCTGATATTTTGTATGTATATTGGCAGTTACTACTTTTCTTTGTACAAAATGCTGTTGTTTTATATTATAGTTTATTCTGCTGCGATTGTGAGATACTATGCCGTTGTTTTCTGTTCTTCTTCTGTATCTTTTTCTTCTAAAACCCTAAGAGTCTAGGATTTTCGACTCTTGATTGCTCGACACTCCATACAGTAGACGTATTAGTGTCAATTTTCGGGGTCGAATATCTTCGGGCTGTTACATATTTATTGATGTTTATTGATTGATTTGGGTGACGATGGTGATATGTTTGATTGTTGATATTGGATGAATGGATGTTGTACTTTATACTGTTATAATATTGCAAGTTCCCTTAGTCACTATTAGGAAAATCACTATGGGTTGAAATGATATATACCCGAACAATCTATAGATTAGTGAAAAATCATTATGGGTTGAAATGAAAGACTCGAGCGATTTTATGGATTTTAATATTTATTCGGGATTGCGGTTTGAAATGACATATAATCGTAAAATTTTAAACTGCGGATTGAAACGATAAATATCTGTATCAGCTGACCCTAGGGTAGAGAATTATATATGGACACCGGATTGGTAAATTAAATGATTTTAAATTCTTAATTTTTGAATTTAATTAAATGATATTTTTGAAATAAAGTATGATCTACATAAATTGAATTATTATTGAAAAAAATCAAGTTTATGTTGAAATGTGAATTGGTTTAAAGGAAATGCTTAAGAAACTAAATTGAAATTTTAAAGTCGAATTTGAGATATAAGTGAAATTTGCCAGAATTGAGTTATTTGGGTTTGAAATATAACTCTGAAATGCATTGAAATTGGAATAATTTAAATTGATATTTCTAACATGGATTGAAATCAATATAGAATTTAACAGTTTATTTAAGATTTGAATTGAAAGATTTGCAATTGGGTTTGTTGATTTGCAAATTGAAATGGTTCAGATGTGCTCAAATGAGATAAATAGTTAAATTGGTATTAATTCCAAATTCATATTTTATTATAACTGTTTGAAAATACATTGTTAAATAATTTCAAATTATTAAGATTTTCAAATTATTAAACTACTTTAACTTATGTTAGCTCAATTAAATCATTTTAACCTATTTTAAACCAATTAATTTATTTTAAAACTAATTAACCCATTTAACTTATTTTAAATCTAATTAATCTATTTTGAAGCTATTTAATCTATTTTAATTATATTTAATTTATTTTAAATCTATTTGACTATCTTAAAATAAGAAAAATATTTTTAATCTATATTAAACTATTTTGGAATATTTTAACTATTTAAAATTTTATTTTGATTATTTTTAACTATTTAAACAAATGGTAACCATTTAAACTATTTCTAATTTCAGACTAAGTAAAGTGGAAGTGTATATATTCAAAATCCTTGATTTACAAACGAATACGGTTAAATGGTGTTATAACCTAAATTGGGATTTTTATAACATATTTTGAGTAAATATGAAGTTTTGAAATGAGGGTTCAAACTATTTTGAAATTATGATTTTTGAAAGGAAATACGATTTCGTAAATGATTTGATTTCGAAAGTGAATATAATTTCGAAAGTGATATGGTTTTGAGAATATGATATTTTGGATATAAATTGTGAATTGACTTTGAAATATAAAAGAACCATCCGGTGTGTAATAAGCGATTGGTTGTTAAAGAGACCGGGATCGGATATTTTGTAAACCACTTTAACAATTGTGTATGTGGTGGAGATTCCAGAATTAAGTAGGATGGTTTGGCGAACGATTCTGTATAAGGTATTTACGTGACCCTGACTCTCATGAGTCAGCTTGATGCGGCTAAAATTAGGAGCCATGCCGATCCAAGTGAAGTCATTCCTTCGATCGAGCACACTTCTTCGATACTATATTCTAACTTTATTATTTGATTTGGTAGCTACCCTTGATTTTGATTTGGAAGTGTGTTCCGAGGTGGGCGGTAGTAGCTGCTATGCG
This sequence comes from Allium cepa, assembly GCA_030765085.1. Lineage (NCBI taxonomy): Eukaryota > Viridiplantae > Streptophyta > Magnoliopsida > Asparagales > Amaryllidaceae > Allium > Allium cepa. The sequence continues at coordinate 768,703,003 of CM060937.1, read as the reverse complement.
TTACCACTAGTCCGGATATGTAATTTAATATCTACCCTGGCATTTCCTCGTGTGCTGTGGCGCATGCCCTATCGTGCCTTCTACGAGTTTGTTTTGTACCATACCTATAGAATGCCCTCTGATAGCCCTCCAGTTTACGGGGGGAGTTACGGTGCTCTATAGACTACGGGAATATATAACATGTGTTAAGGGGGATATGGGTGACGCCTTAACGCTACTTTACTGTAGACATATTATAATAGCGTATTGTACTACATAGTAGATAGTTTAACAGATCCTTAGGAGATGTGAATCCCGAACATCTATTAAGTTACTACACTCACGTTAGACATTGGAAACATCACTAATGTTAGATGTCAAAACCCATAAACATTGTTAACGTAAAAAGTCAGACGCTAACACCCCATGCAAATAAAGACAGAATGAAAGCACCACCCATTAACACGGGAATTAGAAAAAGCGGTAATTCACTGAAAAAGCAGTTAGGGACACAGAGTTTATAGTGGTTCGGCTTATAATCAAGCCTACGTACACTTCAATCCTTTTTTATTGCTTATATGATTATAATCCTTTATAATTTCCTTCAATTACAATTCACTTCAAAAGACAAGTAGCTAGAAAAACTTCGATGCAAGAGAGTTCTCCGAATTCATGGTTGAATATGTTGAATCCCTGTTTGAAGTTGACTGAAGCTTCTTGTGAGTATTGAATGTTGGAATAAGGCTCGGCTTGAAGATAGCAGAGTCTCGATGCTTTGAAGAAAATGATCGGAAAGTTCCCCTCAATGTTGGAGCATATGCCATATTTATAGGATATTTTTTGGGTGAGGTATAGGTTGCGCACGACTTAAGATAGGTCGTAGGTCGCTGGCGAGTTAAGGGGAAGCACGCTACAATTTAACCGGTCCTTCCACTGTCATATGAACTAGCTGATAGGCCGTAGCGACTTAGGAGGGAGCGGCATTATTTATTTGCCAAGTACTAGATCGTGAACGACCTAATGAAGGTCGTAAGTCGGCGGCGACCTAAGGGAGTAGCCAGTAACCTCACAATGCTGAGACAACCAATCTAGCGACTTAAGCTAAGTCGTTAAACCATACTGTCACTTAATTCGTTAGATCGTGGATCGCCCTATTCCTTAGGTCGCTAAGTCGCTGTAGTTTGTTGGTCGAGCACATAGTTTGGTCATTCCCCGTTTTAGGTCGCTAGGTCGCTTTGTATTATAAGTCGTTGAGTCGGTAGGAGGTTAGACAACTCCAACCCTTAAGTCGTTAGGTCGCGGTACTTTTTAGGCCGCATATATGGTTGAGTCGCTCCACATTTATCCCGTTAAGTCGCGTACATCTTTCGGCTTTTTTCTCGCTGAGACCTTGGGTCGCTTAGCCGTAGAACTCCTTAGGTCGCTAGGTCGCGAGCCTATCGGAGTTAACATTTGCCCCTTGGAGTACACGCCTATTCCTTAGGTCGTGTGCTCCGATCCAGCCTTTAGGTCGTTGGCGACTTATTAGGCTTGATAGGTCGCGTGTCGTTATGCATTTCTTTCACCCCGTATAAATTGCTTAGCTCGCTACTTCCTCATTTCATCCGCTCCAACTCTGTAAACCGCCATTAACAATCCTCCGAGGTTAAAGATTTAGCTCGAAACTTTCTACTCCTTCAACCGTTAATTCCATCAACGAATTTAGGTAATCTCGAGCATTTACTCACTGCACTTGTCGCCAATTCCACCATAACCGTTTCCACATGATTTTGTCGTTACGTTGTAATTTGGTATTCGAATCCGCCTCTTGACTCTTCGTCAAATTGCTAGTGGCTACTGAAAGAATCAATCGGCCTAGGGTTCCATGGGGTTTCTGGACTTTGGAGGAGGCGAAGAGTTTCTTAGTCATTGGGTTATTGGATAGCGGGATAAAGAATGTTAAGTGGTGAGAAGCAAACGGGCCAGAGAGGAATTGGGAACGACCGGTTTAAGAGCCTCAAGCGACCTTAAGCTTATTGGCTCAGATGCGAACTACCTAATTTAACTTTCTTGCAACCTAACCCACTTGCGACTTATCATATTTGTGACTTGGGTCTTAGGCCGCGGCCGAGTTAGGACTTAGATGATTTTGCACTGCCGAGAAGCTTCTTGTGGCTTTTACCAATCTCACTTACTTGTTAGGTCGTGAACGACCTCGGACTTGAGTAAACCTTCCACTGTCTTAATTTGAAGCCTTGCGATTTAACCCTTAGGTCGCGTGAGTGACCTAGGACTTAAGCAATTTGAAAACTTCAAAATTTTGACAGAACTTGATTGCCCTTTCAACTTGATCTTTAAACTGTTGAGACTACTTGCATGATTTTGCTATGCTTTCTTAACAGATTATACCAAATTTGATGCTAATAACCTGTTAAATATAACATTTGCATAAAACTAGGGCGAATATACTGCCACTGATTGCCCACATCAAATGATAGATTAGTCGATAAAATATAATCAACTTAGAGAAATCGTATGAAATGCTGCAAATCAACGAATTCAAGTGAAGTAGTAAAGCGATATTAATCAACTAGAGCGGATTTTTTGCATCAATACTGCACTTGTATTCGGACAAGTCCTGAAATTTTTCATGTTTATTAATTTAATTTCAGTCATGCTTGCTTGTCACTCTACTAGTTTTGCACAACACTTCACACATTTAGGAAACGTGCACCTTCATATTTGAATATCCGGCTGCTGATGTAGAATGGCTTGTCATCAAGAAGAAGGAGCAGTACCAACTGGAGAGGCCCTCCCGATGGCTGGTCCACCTGTCAACCCACCAGAAAGAACTCCAACCACCCTGAGTTACCGGGTGTTTAACCAGTTACGCGCCCAATTCGAGATTGTAGAAGCAGATGTTATTCTCCCTGGGCCAAATGATTATGCTGACAGTCCTCCCTTTGGGTTTGTTGCTGTTAACCGCCAAATGTGCCTTTGTGGAGCCATTCCTCCTTTCAACAGTTTTCTCCAACAAATCCTTCGCTGATTGGCTATTTCTCCATTTCAATTGCACCCCAACGGCTATGCCATTTTGATGGGATTATGCGTTCTCTTTAGAAGGACGCTTGATCGCCTCCCAAGATTTGAAGAAATTTGCTATTTTTGCACATTTGCGAGAAACAAAGACCACCCTTCCATTATATATGTGAGGAGCGCCAGGAAACGCAAGCTTATCACCGATCTTCCTGATAGCGCTCATGGTTTCCTAAACCAGTTTTTCTTTGTCCGTTGCCTCTAGGGATTCTACGCTATCTGGAGAGTAGGGGGTAAGCTTACTTATCCCCGTTCTTTCCTCTTCTGAGCTTTGCGAGATCCAAATTGCTAAATGTTAACCTCGATTTCTACTTTTGCAGTCCTTCCTCCTCTTTGTAGAGATCCAAGCCACAAGCAGACTTTTGAGAGGCTTAACGCTGTGGCGGCTGAGGAGAGAAGTATCAAGTTTTTGCTAAGAGACGAGTTCCTTCATCAATTCGGATTCTTACACCCTTCTCGCTCTACTCAGCCTTACGAAGTTCCTGATGCTCCGGTCGAGGCACCGGATGTCCCAGTTTCTGTTGAGAAGCCTACATTGAAAGATCCTGCTCCTGAGGCTTCTTTGGTGAAATGCTCTACATCTACCGATGTCGCGGGGTCATCTGGCAAATTTGCACTTGCCCCGGTCATTGAAGAAGAAGAGCCTCGATAATCCCCCCAACATTCAGGAAAGTCCAGTGACGGCGGATCCAGGAAAACAAGTCCTGCCAAGCAGAGCGGGGACGACACTTCTGAAGGGTTGAGCGACCTGTTTATCACCTCACAGGAACTCTTCAAAGATGATCCTGTTGCCACTAGGGTTTCCTCTTCAGTGGTTGAAGCAACTTCTGTTTTGCAACAGATCCCGTCGACTCAAGAGTTGATGTTAGCTACTACACCCATCATTCCTTCACAACCGAGGAGTGGTTTGTAGTTCAACGCGCGTAGTCTGCACGTTGCATACACTTAGGATTTTTCAGCACTTATATGCACTTAACTCCTTGCAATTTAAAGATTCTCAAGTTATGCTTTTTTTAAAATTTCAGGTTCTCCAATGGGGCGAAGTGGCTCGTATTATGATGACTTTAAGCAATATGGAAGAAGCAGTCAATATGATTACAGGCGCTATCTTCCCCCTCATAGGGAAACTGATGAAGAGAGGGCTGCTCGAAAAGGTCAGGAAAGAAGAACATATGAAGAACGGTACGGGAGAGGGGATGAAGGTCACGACTCTTCCCACAGAGAGGGTGATTCCCTCAAACGAAAATCCCATGATGACAAAGGAAAGAGCCACGCTGCCGAAGGTTCGAGCAAACGGACCAAGCATGGTGAAAATTCATCATTTGACATTCTTAAAGAGCCCATTGCTTCGGTGCCTCCTTAATCTCCCGCTCTCGCTCGTACCTACATTCAGACGATCATTGGCAGGCCCCCATATCAGGTTGGACCAGGCCCAGCTACTCTTCAAAGCCGATTTCCAAACTGGTGCTTGAAGGGAGTTCGCTTTGATCTTGATCTGGTTCCAATCGACAAACCAGCCATGTTGCGAAATCTTGATGCCGTCAAGCTTGATATTGAGAGAATGTCGAATTGGCAGAAACTTGTTGACGAACCCCAGAGAGTGAATCGCGCGAACCTTGAGGCTATGTTGACCATGGAGAACGATAAATCCGAATGGCAAAAGACTCTTGATCAACATGATGCAGAGATGAGGAGCATCGCCGCTTATAATGAAAAGCTTGAAGCGGAAGTTGGAAAACTTAAAGAGGAGCTTGCTACTTCCTCCACTTCCTACTCTCAAAGGGAAAGTGTGCTTCAGCAACAAGTGCGGGATGCTCATGCTAGCCAACGAGAGGCCGAAGATAAACTCAAGTGGCAGGAAAAGGTTGTAGAAGATTATCGCGTTGAAGTTGCACAGTTGCGACAACAGACCAGCTCCCAAAACCTCGAAATTGAGACATTAAAAACTCGACTTGCTATAGTTGAGAAAGAGCGCGATGAGGCTGTTGCCGGTAAAATTGCACCTGAAGAGCCCATCAAGCCACTAAAGCTGATGTTAGTTCGACATTATTTGACTTCTACTTGCAAAGTGTCCTAGGGCGTGGCAGTCTCGCATTTTTAGGCCCCAAATATGAAATCACTTTGGCTGAAGTATGGAAAGTTGCGCTTGATATGCTTAAAGATGCTGGGTATGCCGAAGAAGAACTCGAGGCACATTACTTGGATGACGGAGCTCGTGCAGCCCTTGTCAGAGGAAAAGAGAAGCTCGCTAGAGAGGGTGCTGGGACGATGAGAGAGGAGTATCCAGAAAAAGAAGCACCATTAATCTGCCCCTTGTCCCTCCTACAATTTCGGCCGACGCTGATATCACAGGCTCCGGTTCCCATTCTCCGTCCCCTGCTAAAGTCATAACTGAGATTACAAGCGCATAGGGTGGAGATGAAGGCGAAGAAAGTACTGAAGCACACGCTTATGAAGTTGACATTAGGAAGCCCACTTCTCCAGGTAATATTAACGTCGAACCATGCCAAGCGGATTACTCATTTGCTTCGGCCGAGCTTGATGAATTTCTTGCTTATTACGTAAGACTTAATGAGCTGTAATCTCCTCTCTTCGCGGGAGATACTAATATTTTTTGCTTTTCTTATGTAGCGAAAACGCCTAGTGTCATAGAAACTTCTCCTCCTCCAGCTGTTCCTCCTCCATCCCTTCAAATCACTCCTACTTCCCAGCCGGGATCGCAGGAAGAATTAATAGGAGCTCTTCATGACTTGGACGATCCAACCGCTTCGCGGGAGCATAAGGCCGAAGGACTTGAAGGAGGCGAAGTATCTCTGGAGCGAACCCTTTCTGATGACATAAAATTGTCTGCTCTTGTCACTCCCGGGAGTGAGTCTTCTTCAAAGAGGAGGAGGAAGCATACAACTTCAAAGAAGAAAGGGAGAAGCATTTCTGTTACCGAAAAGGAAATGGAAGTTGATCCAGCACTAGCTCTCTCACCTCCTCCCCCAACTCTCTCAAGCCGGACTGAAAAATTGCCTATCAAGCCAGGTGAAGGCTCTAAAGGTGGAGGGAGAAAGAAGTGATGAGTCCCGCTTTCCCTTCTTTGCTTTACTTTTTGCTTTTTTGCATCTATATAAGCTTGTGTTGACCGGAGATTGTGCGGGTACCAGTCCCCGCTTTCTTTTACTTTCAAACCTGCATATGTATAAAATTCTCATATTATGGAATAGAATGGTTCTTTTTTCTGTCTGTATTTGAGAACGCTTTTACTTTCTGTTTTTATGCAAGTTTCTTTATCCTCTTTATGTGAGGTTGCAGTAAACCTATGGTATGTTTATTGAGGATTGTCTTCGTTTTTGTGATGACTATACTGTATTGCCCCCATACCATAGGTTTATTGCAATCTTTTTTCATATTGGCAAAGTTTCGGAGAACAACTCTTCTATTTCAAGAAGACTTGTACTCTTCCTTTAGAGAATAACTCATCGAATTGAAGGAAGTTTGCATTTGTACTTTATAGGATAATATTTCCGTTTCAAGAAAATATTTTTCTAGCTTAGTAGAATGCACTTCATATTGGAGGAGTCTTCTCCTTCTCTTATTTTTGTTGCAAAGTTTTTACACTTCACTTTTTGAAAAAAGTCACTTTTGCTTTGGCAAGTGAATTTCACTTCATAGTGCAGTGAGCCTTTTGAAAAAGGGGTTTCAACCTGCTTGAGCCTTTAAAGAGAGTTTTTGATTGTGCCTCTGGGAAGAGGTCTTTTTGTTTGGCTGCGCCTCTGGGAAGAGGTCTTTTTGTTTGATTGTGCCTCTGGGAAGAGGTCTTTTTGTTTCTGCCTCTTGGGAGAGGCTTTTATCTTTTCCCTGTTCGCTAGGAAGCGGGCCTCCGAAGAGGGCTTTTCACATTTCGACTCGTATGAAGTTTTATTTCAGATCACGGTGAAATGTGTGCCTCTGAGTAGGGCTTTTGCTTGGAAGTTTGGAGCTTCTTTCTCTTAATTGGATGGATTCACGGGGCGGACACAAGTGTTCTGTGCCATTGTTCAGTCCGCAACTTTATGTCGAGAAAGAACTTTCTTCCCCTCGAGGTCTTTTAGCACTTCAACTATGGTGAAATGGGCCTCCGAAGTGGGCTTTTCACATTCCAACACTTGTGAAGTTTTATTTCAAATCTCGGTGGAATGCGTGCCTCCGAGTCTACCTGGAAGTTTCTTCCTCATGGTTGGCCGGATTCACGGGGCGGACGCAATTTACTTAGATGCTTATTTGTGCATATTGTCTCAACTAGTGAACAAGCGCCTTGCCTTCCACTTGGGAAGGTGCCTCCGATCATCGTATGGATTCACGGGGCGGACGCAAGTTACTTGGATGCTTGTCTGCGCAAACTGTCTCAGCTAGTAAACAAGCGCCTTGCCTTCCAGTCGGGAAGGTGCTCCCGGTCATTCCATACCAATCTTTTTTGTTGAGAAAGTCTTCTGGCATGCCCCGTTTGAGGTCTTTATCCTCCGAAGAGTTGTGCCTCCGAAGAGGGCTTGTGCCTCCGAAGAGGTCGTTTGCTGTTTGATGCTTGCTTGCCCATTTCTCTTCGCCATCTATTCATATCGGCGATCCCCGTTATCTTTTCCAAATACCCTTCCCTTTTAGTCGCCAACAATTTCCCTTATCCAAAGAAATATACTTCATAGTTAAGCGAGTTGGTGGTGGCAGACACAGGCTATTTAATTGGATGCTCGTTTGTACAAGCATTCACAGTTAGTTAGCAATGGCCCACTTCCAGCCGAATCGCTAACTTTTGTTCGAAGCATTTCTTTCGTAGGATTCGAGTATGGAAATTTTGAATGGCTTAGCATTTGCTTGTTGGGTGATGTCAAGGATTGCTTGGTCTTGTGATGGGTAAGCTCTATTTTTATGGCCTGCATTATTAAATCGACATTTTAGTAGTACAATTGACGTATTTTATATATCGAAATAAAGCAAAGAAGTCTATAATAGTAAAGAACACAAGATTTATAGTGGTTCAGCCAAGAACTGGGCCCACATCCACTTTATAGTTCTTATTATTCACTTGCACTGACTTTACAATGGCTTTCAATACAAGAATCATATATTCATCATTCTTTTACAATATTTCATTAAGGCCTTTAAGTAAAATATGGGCGCAAATGATTGCTGTTCAAGCTCTTGGAATTGGGTCTCCTTCGACAGTTACAAGTTTGAATGTGCCATCAAGAAGCTTTTGGCCTATAACATATGACCCTTCCCAGTTTGGTCCAAGCACGCCTGTAGGAGTCATAATTCTTTTTAAGATTAGATCCCCAACTTCAAAGCTGCGTCGGCGAACTTTGGAATTGAAGTGCCTGGCTATTCTTTGCTGATGAGCTGCAACTCTGAGCTCAGCTCTTCCCTTTTTTCATCAAGGAAGTCAAGGGCTTCAAGTTGTAGCTTTTCATTTTCGGCTTGATTGAAATAGATTCTCCTATGTGAAGGGACCTCTATTTCTACCGGAATCATTGCCTCTGATCCGTATGCCAATGAAAATGGAGTGTGCCCCGTCGCAGTTTTATGTGTAGTTCTATATGCCCATAGTGCTAGCGGATGTTTATCGACCCAACCACCTTTTGCTTTTTCCTGCTGTTTTTTGACGGTTGATTTGATAATTTTGTTTACTGCTTCCACTTGCCCTTTTGCCTGCGGATGAGCCACCACTGAGAAACTTTTCTGGATCTTGAATTTTTTGCAAAAATCTTGGAACTCTTTACTTTCAAATTGGGTTCCATTGTCTGTGATTATCTTTTGAGGCACTCCATACCTGCAAATGATATTCTTAGTTACAAAGTTTATCATTTTCTTAGAGGTAATAGTAGCTAAGGGTTCAGATTCAGCCCATTTAGTAAAATAATTAATAGCAACAACAACATATCTGATTCCGGATTTTGCAATTGGCAGAGGCCCGATGAGATCTATTTCCCGAATAGCAAATGGCCACGGACTAACCATCTGTGTTATCTCAGTGGAGGGTGCTTTTGGGATTTTTGCAAATCTCTGGCACCGGTCATAATTTCGAGCGTACTCGCGGCATCACGATTAATATCTGGCCAAAAATATCCATAACGGAGAATTTTCTTTGCTAAAGTTTGACCTCCTAAATGGTCTCCACACTCACCTCCGTGTAACTCAGTTAGAATTATTTCAGCTTCTTCCTTGGTCACACATCGGAGTAATGGCATTGAGAATCCCCGCCTATACAATCGGCCATCTTGAATTGTATACCTTGAAGCCTTTCTTAACAGTTTCTGACGCTCTTTTGAACTTTCTGGCGCAGATCCGTTGAGCAGATAATCCTTTATCGGAGTCATCCATGATTCCTGTTCTTGAGATATGGTCATGATCCAGTCTATATCCATTTCATCAATGCTTGGAGTTGATAGGACCTCCATAGGAACTAATCCCAATAATTGAGCTTCACCAGTGCTTGCATACTTCGTGAGGGAATCTGCCTTCATGTTTTCTTCCCGAGGTATATGGTTTATCGTATAATGGTCCAGGTCCTCAAGAAGCTCTCAGGCTCCTGACAATTAAGCTGGTAGATTTCCCCCTTTGGTTTGAAACTCTTTCTTGACTTGACACACAATAAGCTGTGAATCACTGAAGATCTGCAATGCCCTGACGTTTAATTCTTTAGCAATTCTCAAACCGGCAATAAGAGCTTCATACTCTGCTTCATTGTTTGTCGAAGGGAATTCCAATCTTAAAGCATAACACAGTGATCGTCCTTCAGGGGTTTCAAGCACAACCCCGGCCCCGGAACAGTAATCGTTTCTTACGCCATCAACATACAATTTCCACCGGATTGAAGGATTATCGGTCACTACTTCCTCACTATCACCTTTGTCTGTACATTCCGCGATGAAGTCTGCCAAAGCTTGTTGATTGATTGCTCTCCGGGGATGATAAGTGATTTCATATTGGCTGAGTTCAATATTCCATTTCAAAAGGCGACCCGTAGTCTTAGGGCGAAAGAGGACTTGCTTCAGAGACTGATCAGTGAGGACTTTGATTGTATGAGCTTGAAAATATTGGCCTCAATTTTCTTGATGTAATTAGAAGACAATGGGCAAGCTTTTCCAACTTCGAATAGTTCTTTTCTGCCCCAGTGAATCTCTTGTTGATGTAGTAAACCGGGCGTTGAATTTTCGCATCCTCTCGTACCAAAGCTGCGCTGAGGGCATGAGCGAGATCGCCAAATATACAAAAAGATCTTCACCAATGTCGGGCTTAGAAAGTATAGGAGGTGTTTCCATGTGGCGAATCAGCTCATCGAAAGCTTTCTGGCATTCAGGAGTCCAGTCAAAGTTTTTTCTCCCTTTCTTTAGAGCATCAAAGAATGGAATGCATTTATCAGTAGCTTTGGAAATGAACCGACTCAGGGCAGCAACTTTTCCATTGAGACTTTGCAATTCCTTCTTCGTTCTAGGAGCTTTGACTTCTCTTAAGGTAGTTATCTGAGCAGGATTAGCTTCAATGCCCCTAGCACTTACAATGAAACCCAAAAACTTTCCAGATTCTACCCCAAATGAACACTTCAAAGGATTCAGCTTCATACCGTACTTTCGGAGGATTGAGAACATTTCTGCCAAGTGATCCAGGTGGTCCACCGCTTTCTTTGACTTTACCAGCACATCATCGACGTAAACTTCCATAGTCTTGCCAATCTACGGTTTAAACATGGCATTAACAAGTCTTTGGTAAGTTGCCCTCGCATTCTTAAGTCCGAATGGCATGACTCTGTAGCAGTAAGGACCAACATCGGTGATAAAGCTCGTGACCTCTTGATCTGGCTCATGCATCATGATCTGGCTATATCCGGAGTAGGCATCCATAAAAGATAGCAAATCATGCCCCTCCGTTCCATCCACCAATTGGTCAATCCTGGGTAACGGGAAGCAGTCTTTGGGGCAGGATTTGTTTAGATCTGAAAAGTCAATGCACACTCTCCATTTCCCATTAGCTTTTTTAACCAGTACTGGATTTGAAACCCAATTCGGATAAGTGGATTCCCTGATAAAACCATTCTCCATGAGCCGATCAACCTCTTCTTTCAATGCTGCTGACTTTTCAGGACCTTGAGTTCTCCTTTTTGCTTTACTGGTGCAAACTTTGGATCAATATTCAAGGTATGCACTGCAATTTCTGGAGATATTCCACACATATCAGCATGAGTCCAAGCGAGTACATCCAGATTTGCCTTCAAAAATGATATCAAAACATTTTGAACCGTTGCATTAAGCTGCGAATCCACATTCAACACTTTGTTCGGGTCTTTCGCGTCAACAGGTACCGGCACTGTCACTTCTACTGGTACCGCTCTTTTCTCCCCTGCACTGGCTTTTCTGGGATCCATCTCTCTTCGTGCACCGCTGTGTTCGCCTGTGCAGGGTCCACCCTGTAATTGCTACAAGGTTGATTCTTTGATGCGGACTGGGGCCGCCGCATCTTTTCCCATTTCTCTCTTCCTCGTTTCACGCAACTATGTAAGATGACATTCTCGCCTAGCATTCTGATCCCCTTTCACCACACGGACTCCATTATCCGTGGGGAATTTCATGATCAGACACCACGGGGCAAGAATAGCTTTGAATGCTGCCAGAGTTGGTCGACCTAGGAAGGCATTGTAGGCAGAAAATTCTTCAACAATAACAAAGGTCGGTTTTCGAGCCACTTTCCTCTGCCCTTCTCTAAGCTCTACGAACAAATCGATAGTCCCAATTGGCTGTTTCGGCTCCCCAGTAAAACCATCAACCTTTAGTGTTGAAGCCTGAACATCGACCATTGGAATCTTCATTTGATTAAAAGTCTTCTTGAAGAGGATGTTGCACGAAGTTCCACAATCAACCAGAACTCTTTCAAAGTAGCTGGCCCAATGCCAGCGAAGATGACCAAAGGATCAATGGTAGGAGCTTCCACACCCATCGAATCCCTAGTACTGAATATAATGTCATCATTAAAGGTTTTCTGCTACTACAGGGGCGCGACATCTTCTAACACAAAAACACTTTCATCTGCCGGTGCATACTTCAAAGCACGGGCGTATGTTTCCATCTCGTCCCAACTCCTGCCAGCTGGGTGAGGGCCCCCTGTAACCACATTTATAACAGGCCTCTCCGATTCATGAGCTGCCGCCTTTTCACTTGAGTTAGGACGATGAACAGGAACCTGTGGTCCTTGAGTTGACGAAGTCGGGCCATTCTTGTTCCTTTTTACATATTGATGGAGCTTGTTTTCCTTCAATAGTTCCTCAATTACCTCCTTCAAGTGACGACACTCATTAGTATCATGCCTCGGTTGGTTATGGAACCGGCAAAACCTTCCATTCTTCTCAGCTTTCCTATTAACTCTTTGCTTAGCTAGTGCGGGGAATTCGACCGTGTCTTTGTTTGCAAAGTATATGTTCTCCAGGGTATTAGTCAGAGGGGTGAAGTTGAAGGGATGACCTTTCTTTGCATCTACTTGTTTCTTCTGACCATCGTTTCCCCACTTCTGATTGCCAGATTCCTTCTTATTTGGAATAGTATTACTATTTCCAGCCCCTGTCGATACCACCTTAGCCGGTGCTTGGAGGCTTTCCAGGCGCATGAATTCATCGGCTTTCTTACAAAACTTGTCAAGCGAATTCGGTTCTTTCATTTTCAACCACCTCCCGAACTCACTCGTCTTATCAGTAGCCTTCATCGGGTATGTCAAAATCATTCTCGGCTCTGCGTTGTCCACTTCAGCCAGAGCTATATTGAAGCGATTCAAGAAAGCTGTAATGGATTCTCCAGGATTCTGCTCCAAGCTGGATAACGACATTATATACTTTGCCTTTGATGCATACAACCGAAACTGTTCCTTGAATTTCCGAGTCAAATCAGAAAATTGGTCTATCAATCGGACCGGCAGCTTTGTGAACCAAAGTAAAGCAACTCCTTCCAGGTATACCGGAAAATATCGGCATTTGATTTCATCAGATGCTCTGGCACCTGTCATGTGCCAATCATACTTATACAGAAACTCATTAGGATCGTTCCCTTGTAAGCTGGAATAATTGGAGGGACCAACTTCCTTGGGAACTCAGCTTTCAAGATCATTTCAGTGAATGGAGTTTTGCTCGGAGTGAAACCCCATTCTTTCTCATCTTCATTTCTCTGCATACTTTCCTTCATAATCTGACGAACCATGCCTGAGAAATACTCTTCAACATTTTGAGGCTCAGCAGGACAAACATCAGCCATTCTCTCCGAATTTTGTCTTGACAATCGCTCACGGAGGGTTGGCTGCGGCCTCGATCCTTCGGCTTGGGGAGGTGTCCTTTCCACTGGGTCAGCTGGCCTATGAGGGATATTCCTTCCTTCCATATTCTGCATTTCATCGACATGGTTTCCCTCCTTAGTTGCCGGTTGGCGGTTTGCCTCAAATAAAGCATTCAACCTTTCCATCATTAGGTTATTTTGAGTTTCCATTTGTCGATGTAGCCCAGATACCACGACGTCCAGCTCTGCCCGTGTAACTCCGACGGTTGGAGTTGTTTGACTTAAAGGAGGAGAAGTGGCAGTAGTCTCGCGAACATCGTCGGACCTCACAGACTTGCGTTTTCTTCCGGGGGCCATTATTTCTGATAAACTCCTGGTTTTTAGAGAGATCCTTTCTACAAATTTCTGTGAAGCTATGATGACGGTATCCTGAGTTGGGTTCTCAGTGAAAGCACCAAAAATGTTAACGTAAAAAGTCAGACGCTAACACCCCGATGCAAATAAAGACCAAATGAAAGCACCACCCGTTGACACGGGAATCAGAAAAAGCGGCAATTCACTGAAAATGCAGTTAGGGACACAGAGTTTATAGTGGTTCGGCTTATAATCAAGCCTACGTCCACTTCAATCCTTTTTTATTGCTTATATGAATACAATCCCTTACAATTTCCTTCAATTACAATTCACTTTAATAGACAAGTAGCTAGAAAAACTTCGATGCAAGAGAGTTCTCCGAATTCATGGTTGAATATGTTGAATCCCTATTTGAAGTTGACTGAAGCTTCTTGTGAGTATTGAATATTGGAATAAGGCTTGGCTTGAAGATGGCAGCGTCTCCATGCTTTGAAGAAAATGATCGGAAAGGTCCCCTCAATGTTGGAGCATATGTCGTATTTATAGGAGAATTTCTGGGTGAGGTATAGGTTGCGCACGACCTAAGATAGGTCGTAGGTCGCTGGCGAGTTAAGGGGAAGCACGCTACGACTTAACCGGTCCTTCCACTGTCATCTGAACTAGCTGATAGGCCGTAGCGACTTCGGAGGGTGCGGCATCATTTATTTACCAAGTACTAGATCGTGAACGACCTAATGCAGGTCGTAAGTCGGCGGCGACCTAAGGGAGTAGCCAGTAACTTCACAATGCCGAGACAACCAATCTAGTGACTTAAGCTAAGTCGTTAAACCATACTGTCACTTAACTCGTTAGATCGTGGATCGCCCCATTCCTTAGGTCGCTAAGTCGCCGTACTTTGTAGGTCGAGCACACAGTTTGGTCATTCCACTTTTTAGGTCGCTAGGTCGCTTTGTATTATAAGTCGTTGAGTCGGTAGGAGGTTAGATAACTCCATCCCTTAAGTCGTTAGGTCGCGGCACCTTTTAGGCTGCATATATGGTTGAGTCGCTCCACATTTATCCCGTTAAGTCGCGTACATCTTCGGGCTTTTTTCTCGCTGAGACCTTGGGTCGCTTAGCCGTAGGACTCCTTAGGTCGCTAGGTCGCGAGCGTATCGGAGTTAACAAACATCTCTGACGCCGTTGCACTCATATTTACCATTTATTTAATTTACATAAGATCTTTTAGTTCCGACTCGAGCATTTTGTCTTTTCAATTCGCTCGGGTCAGCCTGAGCATTTTAGGATTTGAAGACTTTATTTCTAGAGGACGAAGACGAAGATTTGTACTATTATTATTTATGATATTTATTCCACTACATCATGTTGTTCTCCTACATTCATTTATTTATTCCTGTTTATGTAACTTTGGTATTTATGTGTAAAGTATAATCAAATATATTTGTAAACCATTTCATGAACTGTTATTTGACTATTATATTTTATCATTCCACTGCGAGATTCTGTATTTGTTTTATTTCTTTCTCTTTTTCTTATTTATACCATAACAATCTTCCCTTTTGAATGGTTCGAGTTTGATATGTTTGTCTGCTTAAAACGTCCAAAAAGGCAGGTCGTTACAGTTGGTATTAGACCTTTGGTTTAGCGATAACCTTAGCTTTGTGGAGTCTGACTCATTATTTAATAGGGTAATAATAACCTAGAATGAGTCTGTAACGACCCGCCTTTTTGGCAATTTAAACCGACGATCAAATACACATGCCGATTCCAAACCATTCAAAAGGGCAGATGGTTATTGGGGTAAATAAGAAAAGAAAAGAAAGACAAATAAAGTAAAAGAAACAACAGAGAATCTCGCAGCGGAACGGTAAAATATAATAATCAATAAACAGTTCATGAAGTTGTTTACTATACTTTGATCATTATTTACACAACATTTATCAGAGTTATACATAGTCAACAGAACAAATAAAATAATGCAGCAGATAGCATGATGCAAGGGTAATAATAGTAATAGTATACCAAATCTTCGTCTTCGTCCTCCAGAATAGATCTTCAAAAATCTGAAAAACTCAGGACTGACCCGAGCGTAATGAAAGGACAAAACACTCGAGTCAGGACTAAAATATCCTTACGAATGTTAAATCAATCGTAAATAAATATGAGTGTAACGGCGTTAGAGATGTTTACGGGGTTTGACATCTCATATCCAGTGTCAACGTGCGTGCAATAACTCAAGAGATGTTACAGGATTTTCCATCTCTTGAGGATCCGTTAAACTATCTACTATGTAGTAATGTACGCTAAGTAGATAATGCCTATCAGTAATATAAAGTATCAAAATAGCGTTAAGGCGTTACCATAATCCCCCTTAAAACATTTTTATAATGCCATAGTCTATACAGCACCGTAAGCCCCACCGTAAACTGGTGGTTATCAGAGGGTACCCCATAGGTATAACACAAAACAAAACGTAGTGGTCGCGAATAGGATAAACAGTATGACAAGGTACATAAGGCGATACCAACTAGGATACTAGTAGTTGCGTGATCCGGACTGATGTTGAGCATAGCCAGCAGCTACCCTAACACCGCAAAACAACACTTCCAAATCAAGGGGTGCACCCAAATCGAATCACAAATGTAATAGATATGGTATCGAAGAAGTATGTCCGCTAGAGATGGCGAACCTCAATGGCCCGACGCGGCTCCTGTTTTAGTCATGCCAGGGGTCATCCAATATCGTTCTCTTTCTTCAGTCAACGCGTTCACCAAACCATCGACTTCATTCTGGATCAACACTCCGCGTATAATTGTTATTATAGTGGTGTTCGGTATCGACAGAGAGTATGTCCATATCCGATCCCGGACTCTTTAGTAACTACGTATTATTACACCGGTGGCTCTTTTACATTTCAAATTGATTCATATTAGATATCAACATATCATATTCGCTTCAAAATCAAATCCATTTCAAAATATCATCATAGCTATTCAAAATGAAAGATTCCGTTTCAAAAATCATTTTTCGACTTAATATCTCATTTCGATTTCAAGATCATTTCGAATTTCAATTTAGGTTGCAACCACATTTAACACAATTCGTATTTAAATTCAAGATTTAAACATAAACATTTCACCTTATTAACCACCTTGGAATTTTAGAAAATATTTTTAAGTAGTCAAAAAGTAGTTTAAATAATTAAAGTTGTTAAAAATATTTAAAATCTTTAAATGGATTTCAAATAGATAAATTAGTTTAAAATAATTTAAATTGGGTTAAGTAGATTAAAAATAGATTAAAATAGTTTAAGTATTCAAAAGTGGTTTATATAACTGAGTAATTTGGAAAACAAAATAAAACAACTTCAAAACCAAACCATTTCAATTATAACTTCCCAATTCAAATCAATTTCAATTTCCATTCTATCGATTCAATTTCGATTTCAATTCAAAACAATGTCAACTTTGACTTCAAATCAATTTAATTCTTCATTCACCTTCAATTAATTCAATTTCAATTTATATCGATTCGGAGCTTGATTTTTCAAAATATCAATTTATAATACTTAACAAAATTATCTTCAATATTCAAATTTAAATCCAAATTTCAAATATGATTCCAAGCTCGATTTTCAAATATCATTTTTATATCACTTTTACATAGTAATATTCGAAGCTCGAATTAAGGTTCAATCTTTAAACAAATCAATTTTCGAAATTCAATCATATCCAGATTTTAAATTCCAAAGTCTCCAATTTAATCATTTAACAATTTCTTTTGACCAAAATTTATTTCAACATTCCAAACTCAATTTTTTGATAAATTCGATTTTTATAAATTGATTTCTATTTATAACTTTTAAATCAAAACATTTAAATAAATTTCAAATCGACGATTTTCAAAATTATTAATTTAGCCAATCTGGTGTCCGTATATAGTTTTCTATCCTATGACCAAGTGATTATTTATCTTAATTAAATGTCAGGGATGAATATATATCACTTAAACCAAATCTCAGTTTCATATGTATGCATAACAGGATATATATAAGCAAATAAACATCCAAACATTTAAATATCAACCAATAGCATCCATCGCAATACATCATCCAATAGACAATACAATTCACGGCAATTTCATAGTTATCAATGTTAGGTAATTCAATCGCAATTCAATTTTAATTTCAATCTAACTGTCAATTTAAATTTCAACGGTTAATTCAAATGACAATCTATATTACAATTTAAATTTTATCAAACAACGACAAATAAAATCCTAACACTTCATAATGTCAAATTAACTAGCATAAAGATATTTAGTACGTTGTGAGCATTACAAAACACTCACCTTGATTTCAATGTAGCTCCAGCATTTTATTTCGAATAAAATTAAACGAGCATTTAATTTTACTCGAAATTTTCACTAGCTCCAAACGATTCCAATCCAGCTCCATAGCGTAGTGCTTGACAAAACGAAGCCAAAGCAATTTGTTTCGTGCGTTTTCGACCTCGTACAAATTTTGTACAAATTTTAATATAACTGAATTCACAAATTTTAATACAAAGTTATCGCATTTAGAAGTTTGTACAAATTTTAATATAACTGATTTCACAAATTTATTTATTTCAAAACCTAGATTGAATCTGAGCCACACGTTTTCCCCACTCAACACCGGCCCGCTCTTTCTTCCTTCTTCTTCCTGTTCGCATTGTTTCCAGGTCACGAAGAAACCAATGCCGTCCAAAACCCTAATACACGCAACTCCATCTTCAACTTTTAACCCAATCAAACACCATCACTCCGAAGCCCATAGCCGACTCCATACTCGGCTCAAATATGGTGGAGCTCGGCCCTAGGTGGCACACAAAAACCGAGCAAACGTTGGACCTTTGAATGCAGATTGCCGTTGATCAGCCGCTCCAATTATGATCATACCCGTTGGATATCTAGAACTCACTGGCCTGTACAATCTTCTTGTTGACAACTTCTTGATTCGATGCATAGATTTTGAGAAATCGGAGGAAGAATTTAGTGTTTTTTGGCCGTTGATTATAATAAGAGGCGGCGGCTGAAGCAAACCCTAGGGTTTAGTTTTCTTTTAGCAAATGAAATAATATCGTGCTTATATAGAAATTCTGATGACACTATTCATTCCAGATTTTTCAAACTCCGATTCACGCGCGGTGACTGGCGTTTCTAGGGTTTATCCCGCATTCCGAACAAAATGGAATAGGTTTTCGGAGCTAATTCAATCATCTGTGCGAGTTACAGAAATAAACGATCAAATTTCAATTAAACCGATTAAACGAATTTCTATGCGTTTTGGCTCGACCCGGACAAACGGTAAATCCGATTGACACGAAATGTGAAACCTAACAATAATATAACATTACGGATCCGATGAAATTGGTTTTGTCGAAATCCGAGACTGTTTGAAAAATGGCTATTTTAACTCGTCAATTAAATATTAAAATATTCAATTTTCACAAATTTACTTTAAATTCAATTTTAAAAGTTCTACAACATCATTCTAACTTTAATATGATAAAATAAAATTTTACAAATCATTTTTAATCATATTAAACCAGTTATTCAATTATTTAATAAATTCCAGTTTTAAAATCTTACTAACTCTATTATAATCCCAATATAACTTACATTCACTTTGGAAACCAATTTGAATCATATTAAATAAAATTTCAATTATTCACTCTATTTCCATATATTAAATCTCAGTATCAAATTAATCATATCACATTCGGAATTTAATTATTCAAACATTTGTAATATTAAATTTAAACAAATTTGATTATTCTTAAATCACTTTCTTTTGAAATATTCAAAACGAACTTATAAATTTAACAAATTCAAATTGTAGAACAACCATTTTCATTAAAATAGTTATTCAATTGCCGTTATTCAATTATTCAATAAATTCCAAATATTAAATTTAAACAATTTAATTGTTCAATATTTGACGGATTTCAATATTGGATTTTTAAATAAAAATTTCATTATCAGTCGATTTACTATATTACATCAAATGAATTCCACATTATTATTAACAACAGTCAGAGATAGTGCACTCAACTAATATATGAACTTTCATTTCAATTGCAATTGGTTCACAAATTCAATTCGACTAGGTAACTTATAATTATCAACGTTAACTTTTAATTACTTATAAGTTTATTATTTACAAACAAGTGTCACAATTACCTATACAATACAAATTCATTCAATTACATTTGACTACATATTATTTCAATTGATTTGGGATTCCATTCAATTCATAAATAATTAACTTAGATAAAATTTGTTGCATTTCATTCTGGTTATTATTACCATACATAAATTACAAATTTTTTTTCTAACATTAAATCACGAAATCTTATTAAATTAGCTATTTTAATTATCGAAAATTTACGGGTCGTTACACTCTCCCCCACTCAAAACTTTTCGTCCCCGAAAAGGAAAAAGAAGGGAAAAGGAACTAAGTATAGAATTCAACATTAGATATATTTTATTCAAAGTTACCAACTTATAAAAAATGAAATTCCATTTAAAAAGTCATAACTACGCTTCCACTAAGTTACCCCGAACGACTTTCTAACTTTAAAAGTCAATTATCAAAATAAGTTATAAAAAAAATTCAAAACTTGAAAATTTTTCTAACACCTGGATTTACGAAAAATTTCGGCAGAGTCTCCTTTGCGTGGCTCGATATGAAAAAAAAAATGACAGTATATATATCACAAATATACATCTCATCAAGTGATGAGGCATCCCGCAGGGAAAAAAGTGTAAAAGTACGGTATGTAATCAGAGATATGTACCTTATATTTTATTAGCGAGCATATACGACTAATATAGCACGAAATCGAGCTCCAAATGCGAAGCAAGCACAATCCGCACCTACTAAATACTCAACAAACCATGAGAAACATGCATAAATGAAAATAATATCAATATACATCATATAGCAACATAACAACTACATGTGCCAACATAGCAAATGCAACAAAACAACAAATGCATCCACTAAATCAATTATCATCCAACTATCATCCAACAAATCCATAACCAATCAATATAAATTCACTTCTCTTTAATATTTATTCACTTGGTTTTCAATTTTAATCACAGCTGATTCATTAACGTTGGATTTTACTAACATTCATTATCAATTCAATTAGTTAACATTCACTAATTTATATTTACATTAGTTTACTTCCAATTTGAATCAAATTAAATTCTATTTAAATTCATTTAACTTCCAATTTGATTTCAATGATTTATAGCTTTCAATTTCATTAACACTTAATGAATTATATACAATCAACTAACAATCATATAACAACCAAATCATATAATTTTGAAAGAATCATTTTATATTTGGCATCATAAATTTCCAATATTAACTTTAATTAAGTCCGTAAGCCGTACATATATCATCCGTGAGCAATATCAATCTAATCGCTTATTCGATCACACAATTTCACTTCCAAACTAGTATCGTTCACACGACTCTCTAGTGCGGGCTCAGATTTGGTTCCTTGATTGGAAACTGTTACTCTCCTTGCATAGCCATATACTATGATAGAGAATTCCAGAATCAAATTAAAAATCCTTATCCAGGGTTTGCCGTCGAAAATCGAGTGAAAAATCCTAACTTGGATCGATATAAATCATCTCGAAATTTTGTGCTTGAATTTGGATCAAATCGTTATGCGAATAAAATAATATATGTACATTCTCACGTATTACCTTCCAATGGATTTCTATCCAATCTATCTATACTAAATTATTTTGTTGACTTCTTTTTTTTCACTTAATTACTCACAGTCCATTATTCAGTTAGTATATTCATTTCTTTACATAGCATATTCTTTAACATTATCTTTTCTTAAACAACATATCAAAGAATTTGCTTACTCAAGTTCATTTTAAACATTCTATATAATTTAATTTAAACTCAATTTCTTTTCCCAATTGATTCTTAGCTATAAGAAATTCCTCTGTTTATATTTATTGCATTTTCATATTTCAGTTAATAATGAACTCATTTGTGGAACATTTTATTAACCGGCACTTTAGTTTATTAATCCTCCTATAAAAGTCTAACCTCTCATAAATGACTTTTCTTAGTTTACAGTTATCTTAAAGGTTACGAATTCAAATTTTTTTCTCAATCCCTTTGCAATTTATATTTATTTTGCTATAACCAATTTACAAAGATATAATACGATTCATTTATCTTCTTTCTTAAGTTCACTTACTTGTTCCGTTTATCCAGTCATCATTTCATGTTATATTTAAGCATATAACATTTTTATCACAACCAAAATTTTCATTTATATACATTTAATTCCCTTTGATTTTTCCTTACTTGTATATTTCAATTACTTTCAGGTTCTGTTTATCTATACAATATCTCATTACATATCCAAAACATCATTTTAACTTTTAACCTTTGGTAAGTCTTGTTATATGTTATCAGAATGTAATTTTGGTATTATACAAATTTATAGAATTTCATTTTACTTAATTAGAATGTTCACAAATTTAATTTGTTAAAATCCTCTTTACCTTTCAACTTTAAAGTTTTCCCAAACAATAGCTTAGATATCTTAATCCTCTTATTTTATAAAATCTGGTTATTCACATTTCATTTAAAAAAAAATTTGAAAATTATTAATTAACAGAACTTAAAAATTTAAATGCCCGGTTCTTTTCAAATCGTTTGAAATAAATATATATGCTTATATCTTTTTTTATATATCAAATCATACCTTTGGAGTTTAAACCAAAACCCATTTACCCAAAATAATTTCGAAGAAAAGCAAAGCTTCTTAGAAGTCTCCCCCACTTTGAGACTCGAAAATGAACGTCGATGATGCTGCGCAGTCATCACTGAAATTATTTTCCAGCGAGACAGAAGAGAGGAGTACTGAATTCATTCCTTCCTTTAAAAATCCTTTTAAAATATTTCCATAAACAATTTCCAACTAATATTACTATATATTTCTTCAAAGCTTTTGAAAACCATTGTCAAAACCTCCGGGTCTTAAATTCAATATTTTCCAATTTAAATCTATTTTAATTTATAAGTCACCTTTATAAATATTCTTATAGGATTTTCTTTCTTAAAACATTCCACTAGTGTTTTATTATTGCTTATTTTTCAATAAACCTTATTTATTAAAACACAATTTCAATTAATGATAACAATCAATATTATCGTTTCCAACAACCAAATAAGCTAGGTAGATCACAATAAATTTTGAAATAAATTCTTTATATACAAAATATAATTAGGGAAAAATTATTTCATTTACCCAATTTCAAAACAATACTATGCCGAATTGCTCTGTTCGAGTGTTTAGAGATCCCTATCAATGACGTTAATTACTCATATTGACCAGAATCCATAATCCACTCAACAGATCAACCGACACAATATAAAACATTTTATATCACTAACAAATACGCTCTCTCATATGAATACACTCAACGACTCATCATAGGGTATTACTACCCTATTTATAAAGAGTCAGACCCCACAAAGCTAAGGTTATCGCTAAACCAAAGCTCTGATGCCAATTGTAACGATCTGCCTTTTTGGACAGTTTAAACCGACGATCAAATACACATGCCGATTCCAAACCATTCAAAAGGGCAGATGGTTATTGGGGTAAATTAGAAAAGAAAAGAAAGAGAAATAAAGGAAAAGAAACAACACAGAATCTCGCAGTGGAACGATAAAATATAATAATCAAATAAACAATTCATGAAGTTGTTTACTTTACTTTGATCATTATTTACACAACATTTATCAGAGTTATACATATTCAACAGAACAAATAAAATAATGTAGAAGATAGCATGATGCAAGGGTAATAACAGTAATAGTATACCAAATCCTCGTCTTCATCCTCTAGAATAGATCTTCAAAAATCTGAAAAACTCAGGACTGACCCGAGCGTAATGAAAGGACGAAACACTCGAGTCAGGACTAAAATATCCTTATGAAAGTTAAACCAATCGTAAATAAATATGAGTGTAACGGCGTCAGAGATGTTTACGGGGTTTGACATCTCATATCCAATGTCATCATGCGTGCAATAACTCAAGAGATGTTACGGGATTTTCCATCTCTTAAGGATCCGTTAAACTATCTACTATGTAGTAATGTACGCTAAGTAGATAATGCCTATCAGTAATATAAAGTATCAAAATAGAGTTAAGGCGTCACCATAATCCCCCTTAACACATTTTTATAATGCCATAGTCTATACAGCACCGTAAGCCCCACCGTAAACTGGTGGTTATCAGAGGGTACCCCATAGGTATAACACAAAACATAACGTAGTGGTCGCGAATAGGATAAACAGTATGACAGGGTACATGAGGCGATACCAACTAGGATGCCAGTAGTTGCATGATCCGGACTGATGTTGAGCACATCCAGCAGCTACCCCAACACCGTGAAACAACACTCCCAAATCAAGGGGCGCACCCAAATCGAATCACAAATGTAATAGATATGGTATTGAAGAAGTGTGTCCGCTAGAGATGGCGAACCTTAATGGCCCGGCGCGGCTCCTGTTTTAGTCATGTCAGGGTCATCCAATATTGTTCTCTTTCTTCAGTCAATGCGTTCACCAAACCATCCACTTCATTGTGGATCAATACTCCGCGTATAATAGTTATTAAAGTGGTGTTCGGTATCGACAGAGAGTATGTCCATATCCGATCCCGGACTCTTTAATAACTACGTATTATTACACCGGTGGCTCTTTTACATTTCAAATCGATTCATAGTTGATATCAAATCGCTTCAAAATCAAATCCATTACAAAATATCATCATAGCTATTCAAAATGTAAGATTCCGTTTCAAAAATCATTTTTCACCTTAATATCTCATTTCGATTACAAGATTATTTCGAATTTCAATATAGGTTGCAACTTCATTTAACCCAATTCGTATTTAAATTCAAGATTTAAACATAAACATTTCACCTTATTAACGAGCTTGGAATTTTAGAAAATATTTTTGAGTAGTTTAAAAGTAGTTTAAATAATTAAACTAGTTAAAAATATTTAATATCTTTAAATGGATTTCAAATAGATAAATTAGTTTAAAATAATTTAAATTGGGTTAAGTAGATTAAAAATAGATTAAAATAGTTTAAGTATTCAAAAGTGGTTTATATAACTGAGTAATTTGGAAAACAAAATAAAACAGCTTCAAAACCAAACCATTTCAATTATAACTTCCAAATTCAAATCAATTTCAGTTTCCATTCTACCGATTCAATTTCGATTTCAATTCAAAACAATGCAACTTTGACTTCAAATCAATTCAATTCAACATTCACCTTCAATTAATTCAATTTCAATTTATATCGATTCGGAGCTTGATTTTTCAAAATATCAATTTATAATACTTAACAAAATTATCTTCAATATTCAAGTTTAAATCCAAATTTCAAATATGATTCAATTCCATGCTCGATTTCAAAATATCATTTTTATATCACTTTTACATAGTAATATTCGAAGCTCGAATTAAGGTTCAATCTTTAAACAAATCAATTTTTGAAATTCAATCATATCCCGATTTTAAATTCCAAAGTCTCCACTTTAATTATTTAACAATTTCTTTTAACCAAAATTTATTTCAACATTCCAAACTCAATTTTTTGATAAATTCGATTTTTATAAATTGATTTCTATTTATAACTTTTTAATCAAAAAATTTAAATAAATTTCAAAACGACGATTTTTAAAATTATTAATTTAGCCAATCCGGTGTCCGTATATAATTATCTATCCTCTGGCCAAGTGATTATTTATCTTCATTAAATGTCAGGGATGAATATATATCACTTAAACCAAATCACGTTTTCATATGTATGCATATCATGATATATATAAGCAAATAAACATCCAAACATTTAAATATCAACCAATAGCATCCACCGAAATACATCATCCAATAGACAATACAATTTATGGCAATTTAATAGTTATCAATGTCAGGTAATTCAATCGCAATTCAATTTTAATTTCAATCTAACTGTCAATTTAAATTTCAACGGTTAATTCAAATGACAATCAATATGACAGTTTAAATTTTATCAAACAATGAA
Organism: Allium cepa; assembly: GCA_030765085.1. Classification (NCBI taxonomy): domain Eukaryota; kingdom Viridiplantae; phylum Streptophyta; class Magnoliopsida; order Asparagales; family Amaryllidaceae; genus Allium; species Allium cepa. Next base: position 768,677,165 of record CM060937.1, on the reverse strand, counting down.
AAATAAAATCATAACACTTCATAATGTCAAATTTAACTAGCATAAAGATATTTAGTACGTTGTGAGCGTTATAAAACACTCACCTTGATTTCAATGTAGTTCCAGCGTTTTATTTCGAATAAAATTAAACGAGCGTTTAATTTTACCTGAAATTTTCACTAGCTCCAAACGATTCCAATCCAGCTCCATAGCGTAGTGCTCGACAAAACGAAGCCAAAGCAATTTGTTTCGTGCGTTTTTGACCTCGTACAAAAAAGTTATCGCATTTAGAAGTTTGTACAAATTTTAATATAACTAATTTCACAAATTTATTTATTTCAAAACCTAGATTGAATCTGAGCCACACGTTTCCCCCACTCTACATTGGCCCGCTCCTTTCTTCCTTCTTCTTCCCGTTCGCATTGTTTCCAGGTCACGAAGAACCCTATGTCGTCCAAAACCCTAATACACGCAAATCCATCTTCAGCTTTTAACCCGATCAAACACCATCACTCTGAAGCCCATAGCCGACTCTATACTCGGCTCAAATATGGTGGAGCTCGGCCCTAGGTGGCACACGAAAACCGTGACCACGTTGGACCTTTGAACGCAGATTGCCGTTGAACGGCCGCTCCAATTATGATCATACCCGTTGGATATCTAGAACTCACTGGCCTCTACAATCTTCTAGTTGACAACTTCTTGATTCGATGCATAGATTTGGATAAATCGAAGGAAGAAATTTAGTGTTTTCTGGCCGTTGATTATAATAAGAGGCGGCGGCTGAAGCAAACCCTAGGGTTTAGTTTTCTTTTTGCAAATGAAACAATATCGTGCTTATATAGAAATTCTGACGAAAACTATTCATTCCGGACTTTTCGAACCCCGATTCACGCGCGGTGACCGGCGTTTCTAGGGTTTAATCCCGCGTTCCGGACACAATGGAATAGGTTTCGAGAGCTAATTCGATCATCTGTGCGAGTTACGGAAATAAATGATCAAATTTACATTAAACCGATTAAACGAATTTCTATGCGTTTTGGCTCGCCCCGGACAAACAGTAAATCCGATTGACACGAAATGTGAAACCTTACAATAATATAACATTACGGATCCGATGAAACTGGTTTTGTCGAAATTTGAGACTGTTTGAAAAATGGCTATTTTAACTCGTCAAATAAATATTAAAATATTCAATTTTCACAAATTTACTTTAAATTCAATTTTAAAAGTTCTACAACATCATTCTAACTTTAATATGATAAAATAAAATTTTACAAATCATTTTTAATAATATTAAACCTGTTATTCAATTATTCAATAAATTCCAATTTTAAAATCTTATTAACTCTATTATAATCCCAATATAACTTACATTCACTTTGGAAACCAATTTGAATCATATTAAATCAAATTTCAATTATTCACTCTATTTCCATATATTAAATTTCAATATCAAATTAATCATATCAAATTCGGAATTTAATTATTCAAACATTTGTAATATTAAATTTAAACAAATTTGATTATTCTTAAATCACTGTCTTTTGAAATATTCAAAACGAACTTATAAAATTTAACAAATTCAAATTATAGAACAACCATTTTCATTAAAACAGTTATTCAATTGCGGTTATTCAATTATTCAATAAATTCCAAATATTAAATTTAAACAATTTAATTGTTCAATATTTGACGGATTTCGATATTGGATTTTTAAATAAAAATTTCATTATCAGTCGATTTACTATATTACATCAAATGAATTCCACATTATTATTTAACAACAGTTAGAGATAATGCACTCAACTAATATATGAACTTTCATTTCAATTGCAATTGGTTCACAAATTCAATTCGACTAACTAAATGAATAGGTAACTTATAATTATCACCGTTAACTTCTAATTACTTATAAGTTTATTATTTACAAACAAGTGTCACAATTACCTATACAATACAAATTCATTCAATTACCTTTAACTACATATTATTTCAATTGATTTGGGATTCCATTCAATTCATAAATAATTAACTTAGATAAAATTTGTTGCATTTCATTCTAGTTATTATTACCATACTTCAATTACAATTTTTTTTCTAACATTAAATCGTGAAATCTTATTAAATTAGCTATTTTAATTATCGAAAATTTACGGGTCGTTACAGAGTCGTTGAGACTATATATATGAGAGAACGTATTTGTTAGTGTTATAAAGGTTTTTGTATTGTGTTCATTTGTTCCGTTTTGTATTTATAAATTCTAGTGGGCTAGAACACAACCCAAAGCCCAAACAAAAATACCAAATTCCTAATCAACTACAAACATATAGATGTTTATACTCAAAAAGGTCACAAACGCCATTTTGTAATCAATGGAAGTAGTCTCGAGTCCTAATTGGACTATTTACAAAAAGTAGCATTTCAGGCATTAATCCGACTAACGATGCTATGTTTAAATAAAACATTTAAATATACAATCGTAAAATATGCGGGTTGTTGCAACTATTTTCTGGAGGACGAAGACCAAGATTCAGTATTTATTACTATTTATTATAATTATTCCACTACATCATGTATTCCGTTGTATTATTTGTTTATTCCTGTTGTATGTATAACTCTGATTTGAATTGTAAAGTGTAATCACATGTTATTTGTAAAACAACTTCATGATCTGTTTATTTGATTATTATATTTGTCATTCCGCTGCGAGATTCTGTGTTTTATTTTTCCTTCTTTTGTTTTATTTTCTTATTTGCCCCATTAACAATCCTCCCTTTTGAATTGTTTGAATTAGACATGTATGGTTTATTGTCGATTTAAACCGTCCAAAAAGGTGGGTCGTTACAATCTTCATCTTCATCCTCCAGAAACAAGTCTTCAAATCCTAAAATGCTCAGGCTGACCTGAGCCAATTGAAAAGGCAAAACACTCGAGTTAGAACTAAAAGATCTTATGTAAGTTAACTCGACGGTAAATATGCGTGTGACGGCATTAGAGATGTTTACAGAGTTTGACATCTCCTATCCAATGTCTATCGTGAGTGTATTAACTCAAGAGACGTCCGGGATTCACATTTTTTAAGGATCCTATAAACTATCTACTATTTAGTACAATACGCTATTATAATATGTCTATAGTAAAGTAAACTATTAAAATAGCATTAAGGCGTCACCCATATCCCTCTTAACACATTTTATAGTGCCATAGTCTATGCAGTACCGTAATACCTCCTGATCGGGAGGCTACTAGAGGGCACTGCATAGGTACGACACAAAACAAACTCGTAGAAGGCACGCTAGGGCATGTGAACACGGCACAACTAGGCATGACCTCGGAACACATAGCAGCTACTACCTCCCACCTTGAACCACAGTCCCAAATCAAAATCAAGGGTGGCCACCAAGTAAATCACAAAGTCAAAATATAGTATCGAAGGAGTGTTCCCGATCGGAGGAATGACCTCACTTGGCCTGTCGATTGCTCCTGTTTTAGTCACATCTATGCTGACTCACGGCAGTCAGGGTCACATCATACCTTATACAGAAATCGTTCACCAAACCATCTTACTTCATTTCGGAATCTCCACCACGTACATAGTTGTTAAAGTGTTTTTGGGTATTGGAAAAGAGTATGACAATATCTGATCCCGTTCTCTTTAACAACCAATCGCTTATTACACACTGGATGGCTCCTTGAAATTTCCAAAATCAGTTCATAGTTGATATCAAAATATCTTATTCAATTCAAACCATATCACTTTCGAAATCATATTCACTTTCAAAATTATATTTTCAAAATAGATAAAACCCTCATTTCAAATCATCGTATTTACTCAAATTATGTTATGTAAATCCCAACTTAGGTTATTACATCATTTCATCATATTTGCTTTTAAATCAATGAATTTGAATATAAACACTTCCCTTTTACTTAGTCTGAAACCCTGGGAATAGTTTTAATAGTTATAAATAGTTAAAATAGTTATAAATAGTAAAATACTCTAAAGTGGTTAATTATTGATTAAAGATACTGTTAAATAGATTTAAGATAATTAATATAATTAAAATAGATTAAGTAGCTTTAAAATAGATTAATTAGATTTAAAATAAGTTAAAATGGGTTAATTAGTTTAAAAATCAATTTAAATGGTTTAAAATAGGTTAAATTGATTTAATATAGTTAAAATGGGTTAAAATAGTTTAATCATTTGAAAATCTTAAAATTTAGGATCTTTACAATAATATAACTTTTTTATAAAGCAGTTTATATGAAAAATAAGAATTTGGATTTATTATCAATTTAAACTATACATTTCCTTCCAACACATTTGGGCCATTTCAATTTCAAAAACCCAATTTCATATCTTTCAATTCAATCTCTCAATAAATATTAAATTCAATATTGCTCCCAAAACCCTGTTTGAAATATCAATTTAGATTATTCCAATTTCAATATATTTCAAAGTTAAATTTTGAACAATTTTAATAACTCAATTTCAACAAACTTTACTTATACTCCGAATTCAACTTTAAAATCTCAATTTAATTTCTTTAAACCAATTCAAATTTCAACATAAACTTGATTTTCAATAATACTTAATTTTATATAAATCGAATTCTTATTTCAAAATATCACTTAACTAAATTCAAAAATTAAAGATTTTAAAATCATTTAACATAACCAATCAAGTGTCCGTATATAATTCTCTATCCTAGGGTCAAGTGATACATATACTTATCATTTCAATCCGCAATTTAAAATTTACGGTTACATATCATTTCAAATCAAAATCCTGAATTAAATAAAAATCCATAAAATCGCTGGAGATTACCATTTTAACCCATAACAATTTTTCCCTAATCTATAGATCATTTGGGTATGTATCATTTCATCCCATAGTAAACTTGTAGTTTATAACGATATAAAATACAACATCCATTCATCCAATATCAAAAATCAATCATCCATCACAATCGTCATCCAAATCAACCAGTAAACATCAATAGAAAATTGATAATCAACAACAAGTATTTAACTGGCAATTTAAATTCAATAATAAATTAAATAACAGTTTAATTCAATTAAATTCAAAGTAACTGGGACGATGATTTAAAATATACCAAACAGTCATAAATAAATTCCTTATCACATCATAAATATATTTAACCAACATAATAAATTTTAGAAGTTGTGAGTGGGTTAAAACACCCAACTTTTAATTTAAATCGAATTTAAATCAAATTTAGGGATCAAATTCAAATGATCTTAGAATTCATCCAAACCTACGTAATTGTCCGAAATTTCGATACGATCCTAGTGGAACAAACCGCGTGTGAATTGGACCTCGCATGTGAAAGTTATAGCCATTAGAAAATTACACGATCAAAATTAAAATTAAAAACAAAATAAATAGGTTTGCACGTATACTACACGTCAACAACGCTCTCTCACTCCAAACCCTAATTCCATCCAGCAAGCACACGAACTGCCACCTCCAAACCCACGCTCTTCACCGTGCATTCGCCGCTGCCAACCACCCTTGACCCACGATCTGTCCTCGCCAATGGCTAAGCCTCCTCCGGCCAACCCTCTTGTGGCCATGCGACCCCCTACAGCCATCTCGAACGCAAAAGCCTCCCTCCTGTTCAATCTCCAATCGCAATGAATCGCGGCGCCATCGAAGCCAAGTAAACCCATGGGTCGAAAGCAAACGACTCCTCCTACGCAACTGTACCAACTAATCGTCCTTAAGTCGACGATCCACAGTCGATTCTCCACCACAACGTATGAACGGCCAGAATTTCTTCCTATATTCTGGTCACACAGAGGCCCAAATCAAAAAACAGACAGAAGATTTGATTTGCGCTCATCGAGAGTTTCAAATCGATTAAAATTCGATATATTTTGAAGAGTTTAAATTTTCGGAATGGTTTTGATTTTGAATTTGAAATTTGGGAACTTGTTTGTCTGCCATTGGAGAGTGAGAAACGGATGTACTTTTACATACAGACAAATTAAGTTGACAAACACTAAGGTTTATAGCTATTTATAGGCAGATGAGAAATAGAAATGAATGGACCAGATTGGTTTGGAAAGTTGAGCGATGAACGATCCAAAAATCTCGTTGTCTCCGGAACAAAAATGGGTCATCCCATATATCAAAATAGATGTTTTCGATATTTTTAAACTCAATGGAAAAGGTTTCAGGTCCTAATTCCATCGTATGAAGAAGTTATGTTAAAATCAGCTTATTTCAAATTGATTTCAGTTGATTTTAATTAATTTGATTTCTAGGCGTTTCGAGCCCGTACGATCAAACGACAAGTCTGATCGCTACAAAACTTGAAATCCTACAATAATTCACCGTTACGGATCCGATGAAACTAGCTTCGTCGAAATCCAAAACGATTGCCAAAATGGCTATTTTCACAATAATAAATTAAATTAATATTATTATTATTTTTAATCATATATTTTCACATAAAAATGGCATAAGTATTGATAAATGCATTTACGTCACAAAACAGTTATTTCATAGAAATGAACGTCACAAAACTGTTATTTTTAATCATATATTTTATCCTTCTTCATTCATCATTCAATAAAGAAAATTTACTTATGCCATTATTTCATATGTTGTATTTCATATCAAGACTTTACCACAAAAAACTAGATTGTGTATGAGTTATTTCTCTTTTTGAGTATTTTTTTAACCATTTCTAGATAGTATGACAATTGATTTTATTAGTTATTATCATGCACCAAAAACTAAAACTTGAACGGTAGTAAAGTTACATATTTGACATAGCGATAATGAATAGGCAAGAAGTTTCATCGATATCAAATCAACGTTGCTTATTCGATAAATTAAAAATGAAAAGAAAAAACTATAAATATGGAAAAGTATGCAAAGTAATATAAATTATTAGATGACTGAAGAAACAATAATATAATATAAAATGAATAAAATAATAAGCACGTTATACGAACTTCTCGATTTTTATGAGCCTATTTTGTGACTAGAATTTAATAGAAAATTAAAGTAATTAGATTCTAGCCCGTAGACTATAAACTACATACATTCACTCTTTAATAGTAATTTGTCAATATTTATCCCAATATTTAAAAACATAATCTTATTATAACATTATAAAATAGTACAATATCGTTTGTAACACGTGCTACCTATGTTTGATATTTTATCGATATTATCAAGATATTTTGAAATATCACATATCAATACTTGACCGATATGTATTAGATACTGATATTAACTACTTAGGTCCAAATTACTCCCCTCTTCAGGCCGCACAAGTTTTAGTTGGGGTTGACTTCGAATTTGGCCTCTGGTGGTCGTGATTGACTATGGCCGTTGGATGAAAGGGATTAAAAATGGCCCATAGTATATTAACTTCTTGTTTGGAAAAAAAGGGTATGGGTCCTTGTATAGTTATTCTAACCATCACTATTCACCCTAAAAAAAATCAAGAACTCCAATCGCGGCATGCTTTTTGGGGTTCCTAGCAAATACCAATATTCTAAACCTAATGAAATTATTTTCGGGACCTAATTTCATCGTATACAAAAGTTAACCTTTTTGGTCGCATGATATTACCAATCGAACTTAACCTTCTAATTTGAAACCAAACAGTCAAAATATATTGACGCTTATACTCATTCTGGCTCCCTCGGACCATCCCGATCCAATAGAAATAATTCCGAGTCCCAATCTGTGAAAATTGATTTTTCAGTTCATCGATAAAATAAGTCAATTAAATATTTAAATATCCTCTTAAATGAGGGTCAGGTCATATTTCAACTAAGGGAAATTTTAAAATATAAATATTTGTAAAGAGTAAGGAGTTGTAGTGTAAAAAAGGAGACTAAAAATCTTATAATTCGGTTTTTGTATGAAACTAAATGAGTTGAGAGTTAAATATTAGTCTTATATCAAACTCTTTAGATAATAGAATAGATAGAATAGATGAGAAGTGAAAATCATTACATTAAAAGACTATTGTTATATTTCTAGGCATGTTTAGTCCATAAAGTTTCAGAACTTAACACGACATGCTTTTTGAAAAATAAAGAGGAAATATGATGACCTAAATTCAAAATTTAGGTACAAATTGAAGAAAACATAGTATTAATAACCAAAATAACCGAAATAGGTACATAACTAAATTTTACAATGTTTAATATGAACGAGTAAATCTAGTACCCGTGAATGTTAGTGCTTATATTAAGCAAAATAAGCTACGAGCATATGACTATTGTTATAGTTGAAAGTGAATAGGAAAATACACAAAATTCTCTGAGACAATGTTAAAGATAATTATAAATCATAATATAAACAAATTATTTGGAATTTCAAGGCAAATACCACTATTGTTACTTTATAATAAAAAATATAAATTAATTATTCAAAATCTCAAGTCAAATGTGAGCGTTGTTACTATATAACTATATCCTAATTTATGGTAGTCAATACTATACAAATCTACATATATAGAAGTAAACGTTATGTATTATCCAATAATATGCAATTCGATTTTAGTGGCTGTATTATTATCATAAGAATGAAGCAACATTACTGTACTTGAATAGCACCAGATATATAAGTATTACATGTGCACAACTTATAAAAATGCGGAATTTTTTTGAAATCTAGGGTTTCCTCTCAGCCATGGGGAAAATCATCACCCTCATCTTTCTACATCTAATCTCTCCCAATCTTCTCTAATCAGACCACCTGAGGATTCTCACATCAGAAACCCATCAGGAGTTACAAATATTGATAATGATGGTTTTATTTTGGTCCAATCTAAACAGCAGAAGAGAAAAGAGGCCAAGAAATCATAGGAGTTGCTATCTGGTGTTAATAGAGGTAGCAGGAAAGGCAGAGATAATCAGGTTTCTACAAAGAACACTCAAATCCTGCCACCAATAAAAAAGCCGATAGCCATCTCACTAAATAAAGATCAAGGCCACAAATCCTGAGCTGATATTGTTGCTGATCAGCCTCAAGAACCAAATGATGAAGACTGCAATCTAGAACATATTGCACCGATCAAGATTAACAACATAAAGTATGCTCTGGTAAAGGAAGATATATGTAAAAGGGCTACCGAATCATGGAACAACTCTATTCTTGTATATGTAGTGGGTACCAAACCATACTATGTATTTTTGAAATCTTATATCGAAAGAGTATGGAAGCCGATCGGTGACTTTGAAGTTTTTACAAGAGAGAACGGTTTCTTTCTTGTAAAATTCAAAGAATCACTAGATTGCACTTCAGTCTTGAAGAATGGACCATATTTCTATAATGGCAAACTAATCATAGTGACAAAGTGGTCTGATTCTCTCAAAATGGACAGAGATTTGTTAACATCTATGCCCATTTGGGTTAGATTACCCTGCGTCAATCTAAAACTGTGGGACAGAGAAGCTTTTAGCGTCATGGCCAGTATTATTGGAAAACCCATTAAAATGGACGCAGCTACTACCTTAAAGACGAGATTGAATTAGGCTTGCCTTCTTGTGGAAGTTTCTGCGAATGACGAACTTCCAGAGGAAATCAATATCACCCTATATAATGGCGAAAACATTCAACAAAAAGTGGAATATGAATGGGCTCCACCGAAATGTAATGTTTGTAAATGCTTTGGTCACACCAGAGAACAGTGTAATCCAATTCAAAAGTGGATACCCAAAACCAGTAATTCAAAAAGAGACAACCTTCAAGAAGATAGCTCAGATGTTTTTCAAGAGCCAAATTTTCATAAAGATTTTATAAATCAATCAAGAAGTCAGAAAGAAAATGATCGGATCAATCAAGAATGTATCATTTCCGATCAAGAAAATAATACCTTGGTGCTCACTGATCAAGGGGATCAGATCACAGCAATGGAACTTCGTCAGTGTTAACGCTAAAATGTGAACGCTAACACCCCGGTGTGTAAAGTGTAGTTGTGAAAGCACCACCCGATAGATCGGGAAAGAATTACAAGCAAGTAATAGCAGAAAAGCAGTAAACAACAACGATTTTATAGTGGTTCGGCTTAAGGGTATAGCCTACGTCCACTCTAAGTACTTTTATTAATAATCCCGTTACAAACTGATACAATTCTTCTCAAGTACAATACACTTCAAGTTACAAGTGATTTGGAACAAGTCTTAAGCTTCAATGTCGATTAAAGTTCTTAGATTCATGTTGAAGATGTGTGGTTTCTTCGTGAATTTCTTTGATGTATTCCTCTAATCTTGGAAGCTCTAAGTGTTGATGAAGTTCTCAATGCAGCAAGGTAACGGTGTGTGTGCCAAAAGTCCCCTTGAAGTTGGAAGTGGTTGTCTATTTATAGGCGTGATTTTCTGGGCAGAATTCTCCAAGTGTTAGGTCGTCTTCGACCTAAAGTAGGTCGTAGGTCGGCAACGACCTAATAGTATGGGATCATTTTCTAAGCCTTGGGTCGTGGATGACCTATCATAGGTCGTAGGTCGTCTTTGAACTAAGGAGATCCGGCTTTCCTTTTTTATGAATGAGCGCATCCTTTTTTCTACAAGTTCTAGGTCGTACGCGACCTTACTAGCAGCGGCACAGAAAGGGCGGCCTTCCAATACAATGTCCTTAGGTCGTGAGCGACCTACCTTAGGTCGTGTGAGCTCTATAGGTCGCGGCGTCTCCTTAAATCGTTAGGTTGCGAAGTCTTTAAACCGCTAGGTCGCGGCCTTCCTTAGGTCGCTGTGAACCGTTAGGTCGCGGCCTTCCTTAGGTCGCTGAGAACCGTTAGGCCGCGGCCTTCCTTAGGTCGCTGAGAACCGTTAGGTCGCGGCCTTCCTTAGGTCGCTGTGAACCGTTAGGTCGCGGCCTTCCTTAGGTCGCTGAGAACCGTTAGGTCGCGGCCTTCCTTAGGTCGCTGAGAACCATTAGGTCGCGGCCTTCCTTAGGTCGCTGTGAACCGTTAGGTCGCGGCCTTCCTTAGGTCGCTGTGAACCGTTAGGTCGCGGCCTTCCTTAGGTCGTTGAGAACCGTTAGGTCGCGGCCTTCCTTAGGTCGCTGAGAACCGTTAGGTTGTGGCCTTCCTTAGGTCGCTGAGAACTGTTAGGTCGCGGCCTTCCTTAGGTCGCTGAGAACCGCTAGGTCGCTACTTTCCATGGATCATAGGTCGTGATGGTGCTTAAATCTTTAGGTCGTATAGTTGCTTTATGGAGTTAGGTCGTGCCCTTTCTTAAATTGCTAGGTCGCGTGTTAGGTCGCTGATGAAGAGTAGTTAACATTTGCCCCTCGAAGTATGGGCCTATGACATGGGTCGCGTGCTTCGACTCGACTTAGCTAGGTCGTGAGCGACCTAACACTTGTATCACGCGTGCCTATTTGCCTTCCCATTTTTACCTCATATAAATATGTTAAGTCGTTTTAATTCTTCTTCACCTCATTGCTCTGACCTCCTACCGCCACTAACGATTTTCTGAACTCCAAAAGGCGAATTCAAGTTCAATCATTCACCGATTCATCCTTGATACCAAATTACGTAAGTGCCTTCGGTTTCTCTCCATTCCACGATCATCGTTGAATCCCAAGCTCTAACCTCCGAACCCCAAATCAATTTTGTACGCCATGCTCCACTTTGAGCCGCGTTGTGATCGATTTTTGATTGTCAGTGATTATTGTTGTTGCAGCGATTCACGAACGCACAATAATGAATTTGATTTATGATAGATCGGAGGTATTTTGAGTCGGTTTTCAAATGGTTTAGTGGTATAGAAAGATGATGAATATCATGAATTGGATGATGGATTTAAGTGTAGTGGATAGCGGGTTATAGGGTCCGATGAAGCATTGCGTGGAGAGGAAGTTATTGACCCAGTGAATGTGAGCGATTCAAGACAACTCGTGATCTAAGAACCCCTGCGACCTAAGGAGTAGTCTCGACCTACACTAGGTCGCTGAACGACCTAAGACTATCCATGAGCTAAGAGCTATACTTAGCCAGGACCTGCGCGACCTAACTTTCTTGCGACATAGACTCTAGGTCGTGGCCGAGCTAACACTGTATTGGAATGCCTCATCCTTTACTTTGCACAGCACGACTTAAGAAGGCTTCGACCTATGTTAGGTCGCTGGACGACCTATGACTTGTGAAACTCTGTGAAGACTTGGTTGAATTGAACTGGATTGTTTAATCTCGAATTCTGTTGCGCTTTGTTGTAGATTATCTCTAACGCTAATAACCTGTTAAACATAATATTTGCAGAAAACTGGGACGAATATACTGCCATTGACTGCCCACATCAAATGACAGATTAGTCGATAAAGAGTAATTAACTTAAATGAACTGTGTGAATGAAATGTTGTGAACCAATGAACTCAAGTGAAGTGCTAAAGCAAAACTTTAAATATCCAGTTAAAGCTGATTCGTTTGCATTAACACTATTCTTGAGCTTTATATTAACAAGTCCTGGAATCTCATAGTCGACTAATTGTCAACTAGTTTAACTTCAGTTATGTTTGACTTTCTCTTGTTTTCATTATTATTATTATTATTATTATTTTTTTGCACAACACTTCACACTTTTTAGGAAACGTGCACCTTTTCATCTGAATCATCCAGTTGCTTATGTAGAATGACGTCTCAACAAGAACAAGAAGAGATGAAAGAATATGCCGAAGGGACTTTCCCGATTGCTATTCCATTAGAAAACTCTCCAGAAAGAACTCCTACTCTTCTGAAACAGCGGACACTTAATCAATTATGCGTTCAATTTGGCATTGCCGAGGCAGAAGTTTTACTTCCTGGACCAAATGATTTCGCTGATAGACCGCCTTACGGTTTTATTGCCATAAATCGCCAAATGTGCTTAAGTGGAGCAATTCCTCCTTTTAATGAATTTCTTCGACAAACCTTTCTCCGATTGACGATCTCTCCTTTCCAGTTGCATCCCAATGGCTATGCCATTTTGATGGGATTGTGCGTTTTGTTCAGGAGGACTCTTGACCGTCTTCCGAGTTTCGAGGAGATTTGTTACTTGTGTACTTTTGCAAAGAACAAGGACCATCCTTCAATCGTACTTGTAAGGGGTGCGCGGAACCGCAAACTTATTTTGGATTTGCCGGAGAGTGCACATGGATTCCTGAATCAATACTTCTACATTCGTTGCCCCGCAGAATTTTACGCAGACTGGAGAGTAGGAAGTGAGATCTTTTTTCCTTCATTCTTCAATTTTACTCTAAGTCTTTCATGTTTCGTATTGCCAAGTGCTGATTCCATTTCTTATCTTTACAGCACTTCCTCCTCCATCTAGGGACCTAAGCCATAAGGCGATGTTTGAGAGATTGAGCGCTGTCCCGGCTGAAGAGAGGAGCGTTAAATTTCTATTAACGGATGAATTTCTTCATCAGTTCGGGCTTCTACATATTTCTCGTTCAATTCAAGCTCATGAAGCTCCGACGGAAGTTCCTGACTCTCCAGTGACAATTCCTGATGCCCCGGTCTCTACTGGAGAACACATACAAGGAGAAATTTCTATAAAAACTTCACTAATAAAGTGTTCTGTTCCAAGAGATGACATGGGGCCATCAATAAAACCCGCGCTTGCCCCCATAATTGAAGAAGAAGAGGAGCCCCCTTCCCAAACCAGGAAGAGTGCCGACAAAGGAGCTGATGGAGGGAATCAGGTTGGGCATGATGGTGATGACGTCTTTGGGGATTTAAGTGACATAATTGTCACTTCCCAAGAGCTCTTTAAAGATGACCCTGCCTGCGGCAAAACTGTACCCTCGATGATTGAAGCGACATTTGCCCTCCAACAGACTCCAACTCCTTTATCTCAAGAATTGTCACCGACAGTGAAACCTATCACTTCCCCCCAACTGAGGAGTGGTTCGTTAGTCCAACGCGAGTAGTTTGCACTTCACACACAACTAAGGATTTTTCAGCACATTTATGCACTTATCTTCTTATGCTTTAAAGATTTCTAAAGATTGTATTTTCTTATTTCAGATCCTTCAATGACACGCGGCGGATCATATTATCAGGACTTCCAACGCTACGGGGGGCGTGGTCAATATAATTATGGGCGCTACTTCACCTCCTATAGAGAGTCTGACGAAGAGAGGGCTGCTCGAAAGGCTCGTGAAAGGAGGGATGAAGAAGAGCGTCGTGAAAGAAGGGAGAGAGAAGAGCGCCATGATTCTTGGCAAAAAGGCGATGACTCCCACAAGAGAAAATCTCATGACGATCGAGGAAAAGGTCACATGGGTGAAGACTTAAGAAAACGAGCCCGTCACAGTGAAAAGCAGGCCTCTACTACTCCTGAGAAAGTTACTACTCCTGCTTCGCTCGACATTCCTTCTGACTCTCCCGCTCTTGGGAAATCAGACATTCAAACGATAATTAGCAGGCCCAAATTTCAAGTTTGACCGGGTCCTGCCACTCTGCAGAGCCGGTTTCCTCAATGGTGCCTTAAGGGAGTGAGGTTCGACCTAGACTTGGTCCCCATCGACAAGTCTGCCATGCTAAGAAATCTCGACGCCGTCAAACTTGATATCGAGAGGATGTCAAACTGGCAGAAGCTTGTCGATGAGCTTCAAAGAGTTAACCGTGCCAACATAGAGGCCATGCTTACCATGGAAAACGATAAGGCCGAATGGCAAAAGGTCGTTGAGCAACACGACACCGAAATGAGGAACATTGCTTCTTACAATGAGGAGCTTGAAGCAAAAGTCGAGGAATTGAAACATGAGCTTGCTGCTTCCTCCACTTCCTATTCTCAAAAGGAAGAAGTGCTCCTGAAACAAGTGAGAGACGCTCACGCTAGCCAAAGGGATGCCGAAGACAGGCTCGAAGTACAAAAATGAATCAGTGAAGGCTATGCTACTGATATTGCTGAGCTCCGAAAGAAAAACAACTCCCAGGAGGCGGAAATACAAATGCTTAAGCTTCAACTTGCTAAAACTGAAAGGGAGCGCGATGAGGCTATCGCCGGCAAAATCGCAGCCGAAGAATCTCATGAGGCGACCAAAAACAGCTTCGGCTCAACATTATTCGACTTCTACTTGCATAGCGTCTTGGGGTGTGGAAGCCTCGCTTTTCTTGGTCCCAAGTATGAAATCACTTTAGCTGAAGTGTGGGAGGCCGCCCTTGAGATGCTTGGTGCTGAAGGTGCTGGTTATGACGAATCAGCCCTGGAAAGGCATTATCTTGATGATGACGCTCGCGCTGCCCTTGCCAAGGGAAAGGAACAACTTGCCAAATTAAGAACTGAAGTGACGGAAGGGGACCGGCTGGGAAAAGCCACTTCAACTACTCTAGTCCAGCGACCTTCTTCGTCTGAAGTCGACATTATGGTTCCAGTTCCCACCTTGCATCTCCCACCAAAGTTGCCACTGAAATTACAAGCATACAAGGTGGAGACGAGGGTGACGAGAGCGCTGATGCGCAAGCTTATGAAGTCGATATCAGGAAACCAGCTTCTCCAGGTAACTTCACTGTTAATCTCGCTACTGTCAATTCTGCTCAAGCGGGTTACTCATTTATTTCGCATGAGTTTCATGAGCTCCTTGGCTATTTTCTCAACCTTGATGAGCCTTCATCTCCTCTCTTTACTGACTTTATTGGTGAACCTTCATCTCCTCTCTTTACTGACTTTAACCTCTTTTCTTCTGTAGAAAAAGTATCAAGCACCGCTCAAATCTCTACTTCTCCGGTAATCCCTCCTCCATCTCTTCAGGTGGCTCCTCCTTCTGCTTCGCAGCCTGGATCACAGGAGGAACAAATAGAAGCTCTCCAAGGCCTGGATGATCCCATTGCTTCGCAAGAGCAGAAAGATGAGGGACTTGAGGGAGGCGACATATCTCCGGAGCGGACTCCTTCTGACGACATAACTCTATCTAAACTTGTCACTCCAGGAAGTGAGTCTTCCTCAAAGAGGAGAAAGAAGCAAGGAGCATCAAGGAGGAGAGGGAAGATAATCACTGCCACTGAAGAGGAACCAGAAGTTGGGCCAGCTGCGCCTACCTCTCCTTCCTCCCTTATACCCACTGGCCGACCTGAAAAGCTGGTCATTCGGTCGGGTAAAGGGTCCAAAGGCAGTAAAAAGAAGTGAAGACTTTAGCTTTTTGTCTTTTGTATGAACTGGCCGAGAGTTGTGCGGGTACCAGCCCCCGCTTTTATTTTGAAACCTGTATCTGCATTATAGTTGAATAAAATGATTCTTCGTTTGTACAAACTTCTGTTTGAATTTGAGAATGCATTTACTATTTATTTTTTGCACAAGTTTATTTACACGATATTGCAGCGAGCTTATGGCATGTTACTTGAGCGTTACCTTTTGCTGGTTTGGCTATACCATATTGTGTGTAATTATACTATATTGCCCCCATTCCATAAGTTTGCTGCAATATTCTATACTTCGAGGGGACTTGCACTCATATTTGCTAAAGAATAATTATTTTATTCTTTAAAGAAAATTTTTGCAAAGTACAACCCTCTTCGTATAAGTTTCTGCGCTTTGACCTTTGAAGAAATCACTTCTTTCTTTTGCTTAAGTACGTTTTTTTTTTACCAAGTGAATTCTTTTATGCGGTAAAGCGGACCTCTGAAGGGTACTTTAACTCCCTCTCTCTCTTTTTCTCTCTTCTTCGGAAGTTAAAGTATGCCCCTGATGAGGATTTTTTTTTTATATAGAAAGTTGTACCTCTGAGGAGGGATTTTTTACGTTTCAACACTCGGAAGTTTTATTTCAATCTCGGTGAAACGTGTACCTCCAAAGAGTTTTGCCTTAGAAAGCCTTTTCACGTTTCAACACTTGGAAGTTTTATTTCAATCTCGGCGAAACGTGGGCTTCCGAAGAGGTCTTTCTTCTTGATTGTGCCTCCGAAGAGGTCTTTATTTTGTTTGTTTTTCAACTCTGGTGAAGTGAAATTCCGAAGAGCGGCTGTTACACTTCAACTCCTGGTGAAATATGCCTCCGAAGAGGTCTTTATTTTGTTTGCATTTCAACTCTGGTGAAGTGAAATTCCGAAGAGCGGCTATTTCACTTCAACTCCTGGTGAAATGTGCCTCAGAAAGGGTTTTCATTGCCTGGAAGTTACTCTCTCATGGTTGGAGGGTCATGACTCCTCCAATCTTTTTTGTTGAGTAGAGAACTTTCTTTTTTGTGGCATATGACCCACTAGAGGTCTTTTATCCTCCGAAGAGTTGTGCCTCTGAAGAGGACTTGTGCTGCCGATGATGGATTTTGGTTGTTTCCTTGTCTTCTTGCTTATGCCTTTTCATCGATCCTCTTTTTTTCTCTTTTCAAGTTTTCATTCCCCTCTTCTTGCAAGTAGCTTGTTTAATCCAAGGAAGTGTACTTCATTGTCAGGCAAGTTCGTGAGAACGGGCACTAGCTTCCTAATTGGATGTTTGTTTGTCCAAACAATCTCAATTTATCAGCAAGGGCTCGTTTCTATCGAAATCATTAGCCGTTCAATTGAAGTATTTCCTATCTAGGATTTGAATTCGGTGTCTTTGTGACTTGAAATTTGTTTGTTGAATGATGGCGAGAATCGCTCGGTTTTATTATGCGCAAGTTTTATTTCCATTGTCTGCAAAAATTTAAATCGACATTTCAGCAATACATTTTATGTACTTTTATATCGAAAATAAAGCAAACATGTAATAAAAATAAGGAACACAAGATTTATAGTGGTTCGGCCAAGAATTTGGGCCTACATCCACTTTATATTCTTTCATTAATCACTTGCATCAGTTTTACAATTGCTTTCAATTGCAAGAATCATACATTCACAATTCTTTTTACAATATTTCAACAAAGTTTTCAAGTAAAGTATGGACGCAAGTGATTGCTGTTCCATGCCCTTGGAATTTGATCTCCTTCAACTGTAGTGAGTTTGAATGTGCCGTCAAGAAGCTTCTGACCTATGACATATGGTCCTTCCCAATTTGGCCCAAACACACCTGTCGTTGTCATAATTCTTTTCAGGATTAGATCTCCGATTTCAAAGCTTCGTCGACGAACTTTGGAATTGAAATGTCTGGCTATCCTTTGCTGATGAGCTGCCATTCTGAGACTAGCCTCATCCCTTTTTTCATCAAGGAGATCTAGCGCTTCAAGTTGTAGCTTTTCATTTTCTGCTTGATTGAAATGGACTCTTCTGTGTGAAGGGACCTCAGTTTCAACCGGGATCATTGCTTCCGATCCGTATGCTAATGAAAAAGGAGTATGCCCAGTCGCAGTTTTGTGGGTAGTTCTGTATGCCCATAGTGCAAGTGGTAGCTTATCGACCCAACCACCTTTTGCTCTTTCAAGTTGCTTCTTGATGGTTGATTTGATGATCTTGTTTACTGCTTCCACTTGCCCGTTTGCCTGCGGATGAGCCACTGCTGAAAAGCTTTTCTGAATTTTGAATCGCTTGCAAAAATCCTGGAATTCTTCGCTTTCAAACTGAGTACCATTGTCCGTAATTATTTTCTGAGGCACACCGTATCTGCAAATGATATTCTTGGTTACAAAACTTATCATTTTCTTAGAGGTGATAGTAGCCAATGGTTCAGCTTCAGCCCATTTAGTAAAGTAATCAACCGCAACAATAGCATATTTAATTCCTGATTTGGCAGTTGGTAGCGGCCCAATGAGATCCACTCCCCAAATTGCGAACGGCCATGGACTGACCATCTGTGTGAGTTCGGTAGAAGGTGCTCTAGGAATTTTGGCAAATCTTTGGCATCTGTCACATTTTCGAGAGTAATCTGCAGCATCTTGATTAATTTCTGGCCAAAAATATCCGTATCGGAGAATTTTCTTTGCTAATGTTTGGCCACCTGAATGATCACCACATTCTCCTCCATGTACCTCAGCTAGGATTGTTTTGGACTCTTCCCTGGATACACATCGAAGTAAAGGCATTGAGAATCCCCGTCTGTACAATCGGCCATCCTGAATTACATAGCTAGAGGCTTTCCTTAGTAGCTTCTGTCTCTCTCTTGAATTTTCTGGCAGAGAACCGTTGAGTAGGTAATTTAATATTGGAGTCATCCATGACTCTTGCTCTTGAGATACATTCATAATCCAGTCTGTATCCATCTCGTCTATACTTGGTGCTGAGAGGACTTCTACGGGAACCAATCCCAATAGTTGAGCTTCACCAGAACTTGAATACTTTGCGAGGGAATCTGCCTTCGTATTCTCTTCCCGGGGAATATGGCTTATTGAATAATGATCAAGTCCACATAGGAGTTCCCAAGCTTTTGACAAGTAGGAAGGCAAGTTTCCACCTTTTGTTTGAAATTCCTTCTTGACTTGGCATACAATAAGCTGAGAATCACTGAAGATTTGTAATGCTCGAATGTTTAGCTCTTTAGCGATTTTCAGACCTGCAATAAGAGCTTCATATTCTGCTTCATTGTTTGTTGAAGGAAATTCCAGTCTTAGTGCATAGCATAATGATCGACCTTCAGGAGTTTCAAGTACCACTCCGGCTCCAGAGCAGTAGTCATTTCTTGCGCCATCAACATACATCTTCCACTGGATTGGGGAATCATTGATCGCTTCTTCCTCACCATTATCTTTCTCTGTGAATTCTGCAATGAAATTAGCTAAAGCTTGTCCATTGATCGCTTTTCGGGGATGATAAGTGATGTCATATTGATTGAGTTCAATGTTCCATTTTAGAAGGCGACCCGAAGTTTCAGGGCGAAATAGGACTTGCTTTAGAGGTTGATCAGTGAGTACTCTGATAGGATGAGCTTGGAAATATTGCCTCAGTTTCCTAGATGCAACTAGTAGGCAATAGGCGAGTTTTTCCAACTTGGAGTAATTCAGCTCTGCCCCAGTGAGTCTTTTGCTGATATAGTAAACCGGATGTTGAATCCTTTTGTCTTCCCGTATCAGCGCTGCACTTAGAGCATGAGATGATACTGCCAAGTATATAAGAAGATCCTCACCATTGCCTGGCCTAGAAAGTATTGGAGGCGTTTCCATATGACGGATCAACTCATCGAAGGCTTTTTGGCATTCGGAAGTCCATTCAAAATTCTTCTTTCCTTTCTTCAGGGCGTCAAAGAATGGGATGCATTTATCAGTGGCTTTGGAAATGAACCGACTCAGGGCGGCGACCTTTCCGTTGAGACTCTGCAATTCCTTCTTCGTTCTAGGAGCTTTAACTTCTTTCAAGGCAGTAATTTGAGCTGGACTAGCCTCAATGCCCCTAGCACTAACAATGAATCCTAAGAACTTTCCGGACTCGACCCCAAATGTACATTTCAGAGGGTTAAGCTTCATTCTGTATTTCCGGAGGACTGCGAACATTTCTGCTAAGTGTTCAATGTGATCCGCTGCTTTCTTAGACTTCACTAACATGTCGTCGACGTAGACTTCCATAGTTTTGCCCAATTGCGGTTTGAACATAGCATTAACAAGTCTTTGGTAGGTTGCCCCTGCATTTTTTAATCCGAAGGGCATAACTTTGTAGCAATAAAGACCAACATCGGTGATAAAGCTCGTGTCCTCCTGATCAGGTTCATGCATCATGATCTGGTTGTATCCGGAGTAGGCATCCATGAAAGACAACAACTCATGCCCCGCTGTTCCATCTACCAGTTGGTCGATCCTGGGCAAAGGGAAGCAATCTTTGGGGCAAGCCTTGTTTAGATTGGAAAAATCGATGCACACTCTCCATTTTCCATTAGCTTTCTTGACAAGCACTGGATTTGAAACCCAATTCGGATATGTAGATTCTTTGATGAAGTTATTTTCCATGAGTCGATCAACTTCTTCTTTTAATGCTGCTGACCTTTCTGGACCTTGGGTTCTTCTTTTCTGTTTAACTGGCGTAAACTTTGGGTCAATATTCAGAGCGTGTACTGCAACTTCTGGAGATATTCCACACATATCGGCATGAGTCCAAGCAAAGACATCCAGATTTGCTTTCAGGAAAGATATCAAGATATTCTGAATTGACACATTAAGCTGTGAACCCACATTCAACACCTTATTTGGGTCCTTCGGGTCAACAGGTACCGGAACTGTCGTTTCCACCGGTACCACTCTATTCTCCCCTGCACTGGCTTTTCTGGGATCCATTTCTTTCCGTGCCTCGCTGTGCTCGCCAGTGCAGGGTCCGCCCCGTAATTGCTACAAGGCTGGTTCCTTGATGCGGACTGGGGTTGCCGCATCCTTTCCCATTTCTCTCTTTCTTGACTCCCGCAGTTCTGTCAAATAGCATTCTCGCGCAGCATTTTGATCCCCTTTTATAACTCCTACTCCATTGTCAGTAGGGAATTTAATAGTGAGGCACCACGGGGCTAGGATAGCTTTAAATGCTGCGAGTGTTGGACGGCCAAGAAAAGCGTTATAAGCAGAAAACTCATCGACAATCAAAAACGTTTGCTTGCGGACCACTTTCCTTTCTGCTTCCCCAAGTTCTACAAGCAGATCGATGGTCCCAATTGGTTGTTTTGGCTCCCCAGTGAAGCCAGCGATCTTCTGTGATGAGGCTTGTACATCGATCATAGGGATTTTCATCTGGTCAAATGTCTTCTTGAAGAGGATATTACATGATGCTCCGCAGTCAATGAGGACTCTTCTGACAATGGCCGGTCCAATACCAGCCGAGATGACCAAGGGATCTAGGGTAGGAACTTCTAAACCTGTGGAATCTCTGGCTCTGAAAACAATATCATCGCTGAAAGTTTTCTGCTGTTTCAGGGGCGTAGTGTCTTCTAAAACAAAGACATCTTCTTCGGCTGGAGCATATTTCAAAGCCCTGGAATATCTCTCCATCTCACCCCAGCTCTTGCCAGCTGGGTGAGGCCCTCCTGTAATGACATTGATAACGGGCCTTCCAGATTCATGTCCTGTAGCTTTCTCACCTGTCCTAGGCTGATGAACAGGAACCTGTTGCCCCTGACTTGACGATGCAGGATTGTTGCTATTCTGCTTCACAAATTGCTGCAGTTTGTTTTCTCTTAGCAACTCTTCAATCAGATTTTTCAACTGGCAGCATTCATCAGTCTCATGACCGGGTTGATTGTGGAAGCGGCAGAATTTCCCACTCTGTATGGCTTTTTTCCCGGTTCTCAAAGGGATAGGTTTAGGGAAATCGACGGAATCTTTAGTGGCAAGGTAGATGTGCTCCGGCGTATGTGATAATGGAGTATATTCTGATGGCTTGAAGGATCGGGGCTTCTTCAGATTACCCTGTTTCTTCCCATTATTATTCTCCCTTTTTTGCCCCACCGATTCATTCTTGCGTGGAGCGACAGTGTTGTCTTCTGCTTTCTCCAACACTGTCTTTACTGGCAAAGGACGACTTTCCAAGCGAATGAATTCATCTGCTTTTTTGTAGAACTTTTCGAGGGAGGTTGGCTCTTTCATGTTCAACCATTTCCCA
This sequence comes from Allium cepa, assembly GCA_030765085.1. Classification (NCBI taxonomy): domain Eukaryota; kingdom Viridiplantae; phylum Streptophyta; class Magnoliopsida; order Asparagales; family Amaryllidaceae; genus Allium; species Allium cepa. Next base: position 768,654,787 of record CM060937.1, on the reverse strand, counting down.
AATTTGCTTGACTTATCAATAGCTCTCATCAGATAAGTCAATATCATTCATGGTTCAGCATTGTCCACCTCGGCCAGCGCTATATTAAAGCGGTTCAGGAAAGATCTGATAGATTCACCAGGATTCTGCTCTAAACTTGACAGTGACATGATGTCCTTGGCCTTCGAAGCATATAGTCTAAACTGCTCCTTGAATTTTCTAGTCAAGTCTGAAAACTGATCAATAGATCGGACTGGCAACTTGGTGAACCTTAGTAGAGCCACACCTTCCAGGTATACGGGGAAATATCGGCACTTTATTTCGTCCGAGGCTCTGGCACCTGTCATGTGCCAATCATATTTATACAAGAATTCATTCGGGTCACTTGTCCCTTTATAAGCTGGGATAGTCGGAGGTACAAACTTCCTTGGAAATTCTGCCTTTAAGATTCTTTCAGTAAACGGAGTTTTGCTTGGGGCGAAACCCCATTCCTTCTCATCTTCAACCCTTTGCATACTTTCTTTCATGATCTGCCGGACCATTCCAGAAAGATATTCCTCATCATGCCGAATTCTAGATCCACCGGCCTCAGGTACTGCCTGCTCAAAGGGACTAGTAGCCCTTTCAGGAGCATTCCTTTCATTAACATCATGAACGTTGCCAGCATAATTCCTTTCATTACCAGCCGGTTGATTGTTTGCCCCAAGTAAGTCGTTCAACTTATTCAGAATCAGAGCATTCTGGGCACCTTGAGCCTCTAATTGTGCATTTTGGGCGTTTATCTGCTGGTTTAGCCCTAGAATCACAGCATCCAGCTCCGCTTTCGTAACTCCAACAGATGGAGTGGGTTGATTAGGCACAGGGGAAGCGGAGGTTCCCTCTTGAATGTTTCCAGATCTGACAGATCTACTTTTCCTTCCAGGAGCCATAATCTCAGATATACTTCTGGTTTTTAAGGAAATTCTTTCTTCAAATCTCTGTGAAGCAATGATGACAGTTTTCCTGAGTTCAATTCTCAGTGAAAGCACCAAAAATGTTAACGCTAAAATGTGAACGCTAACACCCCGGTGTGTAAAGTGTAGTTGTGAAAGCACCACCCGATAGATCGGGAAAGAATTACAAGCAAGTAATAGCAGAAAAGCAGTAAACAACAACGATTTTATAGTGGTTCGGCTTAAGGGTATAGCCTACGTCCACTCTAAGTACTTTTATTAATAATCCCGTTACAAACTGATACAATTCTTCTCAAGTACAATACACTTCAAGTTACAAGTGATTTGGAACAAGTCTTAAGCTTCAATGTCGATTAAAGTTCTTAGATTCATGTTGAAGATGTGTGGTTTCTTCGTGAATTTCTTTGATGTATTCCTCTAATCTTGGAAGCTCTAAGTGTTGATGAAGTTCTCAATGCAGCAAGGTAACGGTGTGTGTGCCAAAAGTCCCCTTGAAGTTGGAAGTGGTTGTCTATTTATAGGCGTGATTTTCTGGGCAGAATTCTCCAAGTGTTAGGTCGTCTTCGACCTAAAGTAGGTCGTAGGTCGGCAACGACCTAATAGTATGGGATCATTTTCTAAGCCTTGGGTCGTGGATGACCTATCATAGGTCGTAGGTCGTCTTTGAACTAAGGAGATCCGGCTTTCCTTTTTTATGAATGAGCGCATCCTTTTTTCTACAAGTTCTAGGTCGTACGCGACCTTACTAGCAGCGGCACAGAAAGGGCGGTCTTCCAATACAATGTCCTTAGGTCGTGAGCGACCTACCTTAGGTCGTGTGAGCTCTATAGGTCGCGGCGTCTCCTTAAATCGTTAGGTTGCGAAGTCTTTAAACCGCTAGGTCGCGGCCTTCCTTAGGTCGCTGTGAACCGTTAGGTCGCGGCCTTCCTTAGGTCGCTGAGAACCGTTAGGTCGCGGCCTTCCTTAGGTCGCTGAGAACCGTTAGGTCACGGCCTTCCTTAGGTCGCTGTGAACCGTTAGGTCGCGGCCTTCCTTAGGTCGCTGAGAACCGTTAGGTCGCGGCCTTCCTTAGGTCGCTGAGAACCGTTAGGTCGCGGCCTTCCTTAGGTCGCTGTGAACCGTTAGGTCGCGGCCTTCCTTAGGTCGCTGTGAACCGTTAGGTCGCGGCCTTCCTTAGGTCGCTGAGAACCGTTAGGTCGCGGCCTTCCTTAGGTCGCTGAGAACCGTTAGGTCGCGGCCTTCCTTAGGTCGCTGAGAACCGTTAGGTCGCGGCCTTCCTTAGGTCGCTGAGAACCGTTAGGTCGCGGCCTTCCTTAGGTCGCTGAGAACTGTTAGGTCGCGGCCTTCCTTAGGTCGCTGAGAACCGCTAGGTCGCTACTTTCCATAGATCATAGGTCGTGATGGTGCTTAAATCTTTAGGTCGCATAGTTGCTTTATGGAGTTAGGTCGTGCCCTTTCTTAAATTGCTAGGTCGCGTGTTAGGTCGCTGATGAAGAGTAGTTAACAGTCAGTATAAAGAACCCAGTAATAATGCAAATGCTATGAACCAGAATGCTATGGAGGGGAATGTTAATGTAAAGGTCTTTAGCTCTGAAACCCCTCCTATTTCAAAGCCATGCTTAGTTACAGAGATTGATAATACAAATATACATAAAGTCTTGCATAAAGACAACAGACAAATTAGCAATAACTCATTATTAGAGGAGTCTCCTTCGGAATTTGCTGCAGATATTGAGGACAGGTTAGAGGTCAACTCAACATTTGCCCCGCAAGAAGGTCTCTCCTCCGAAGTAGGCTGCAATAGAAGAGCTTGCTGACTCTTCATTGCCTCGCGTAGAATTCGATATTTTTCAGATAAAGGTTCCTGTTACAGAGCATAAGGAAGATAATGAGTTAGATATGATAGAAGCTGCAGACCAGTTTGACATTTCTAATTTACACATCCCAAAACCAAAGGCTACTAGTAAATTAAAGGGAAGCAAAGAGAAGAAAGTTTTTAAACAAAAGTACATCTCCATTAATCCAGAATGGGAAGAGATGTCAACCAGTTTAAAAACCAAGAGTGCTGAAAATAAGAGAAGAGGTAAGAGTTCCTCTGTGTCAGGTACCATTTGATCTTCTCTTATTATTATTTTTATTTTTATGTCTGTGTTTGTCTGGAATGTCAAGGGTATGAATTCCCCTACTAAGCAGTCTGATATTTTATATATGATAAATGTTTACAAACCTACCATTATTGCTCTTCTTGAAAATAAAATGAATGATGAAAGCTATGAGAAATTCTGTTTAAAGTTATCCAGTAATTGGAAATCTACAAATAACAATGATTATAACTGTAAAGGTAGAATCATTGTTATTTGGGATTCAAATATTTGGATTAATTTAAATATAAATAAAGACAAACAGTTTATAGATTGTCAATTCAAAAATATAGGAGAATTTTTGATCCAAATTACTAGTATTTATGGGAGTAACTTTGAAATTGAGAGAAATGATCTTTGGCATAAATTGACTAGTATGAATTAAAAATATAATCTCCCTTGGATTATTTTGGGAGATTTCAATACTGTTTTTCATTTGTCTGAGAAATTTGGAGGTAATAAAGTCCCTTACAGCAAATTTGATAAGGTTAATAATTTTCTTCTAAACACTGGTCTCATGGAACCAAATATAAGTGGAAATAAGTTTACTTGGAAATCTGGTTTGGCTAAGAACATTCATTGTAAGCTGGACAGAATCTTAATTAATAAGGATTTTTCAAATAATTTTTCTAACTTTATATGCTCAACCCTTGAACAAAATTCTAGTGATCATACCCCTCTAATGATAAATTTCTCTAATAATGTTATTGTAAATAAGAAGGCTGGTCCTTTTAGATTTAAAAATAGTTGGGTGTTGGAAGAGAATTTTAATAACTTGATGGAAAACAGTTTAAACTTCTCATGTAATGGTACTAAACAATTTCAGTTTAGTATGCTTCTGAAAAATATTAAATCTAATATCAAAAGTTGGAATAAAAATAATAGTGATAATAATAACAGTCTGAACTCTTTAAGAAAGGAGGGTAAAACTTTACAAAATCAAGTGGATGAAAATCCTGGTAATTTGTTTATTGTTAGCAGGTTTTTTAATAATCAGAAAAATCTTTCTAACGAAATATATAAAAATACTGTTAATGCCAAACAAAAAGCTAAAGTAGATTGGTTAACTCTTGGGGATGATTGTACAAATTTTTTTATGCTAAAATGAGTAATAGAAAGCATATAAACAGTATTGGCAATGTCATTGATTTTTCTGGTAATATTACAAATGCATATTCCAAAATTGCTAATGAAGCTATTGAGTACTTTGAAAACCTTTATTTTAATGAGTCTAGTGCTAAAGAATTTCCTCATATTATTTGTAAAAATATTTTGAATAATAATGCCTCAGATTTTCTGCTTGCTCCTGTTTCTATAGAGGAAATAAAACATATCATTTTTAAATCAGGTGATAACAAAAGTCCAGGTCCAGATGGGTTTAGTGCAAAGTTTTATAAAAATCAATGGGTTAATATTAAAAACCAAAATTTTGAAGTCATTAATGAATTTATGGATAAAGGTAAATTACTTAAAAGCATTAATCACACTTTCATTACTCTTATTCCTAAAAAGAAAAATCCAGCTAATATAGGATATTATAGACCAATTTCATGTTGCAACTTCATATACAAAATTATCTCTACTATATTAAGCAACAGAATTAAGAATTTTCTGCCTTTCATCATCTCTGAAAATCAGAGTGCTTTTGTACCTGGTAGGCTAATATTTGAAAATTCTATGTTAGCCCACGAGATGGTTAGAAATTTCAATATTAAATAAGGTGACAATGTGCGTTTAAAGATTGATTTACAGAAAGCTTATGATAAAGTTAATAGGAAGTTTATTTTTCACATCATGAAGTGTATGGGTTTTCCAAGCAAATTATGTGATCTTATTATAGAATGTATTGATACTCCTACTTTTTCTATTCTTATTCAAGGTAAACCTGTAGGTTTTATCAAAAGTAATAGGGGTATTAGACAAGGTGACCCCTTGTCTCCTTACTTATTTACAATGGTGATGGAATATTTCTCTGTTCTAACTGCAATAGAAACTATTAAAGGGAATATTAATCCCATAAACAGGGTCCAACCTATGATGTCCCGGAAATTTAGGCAATATTGATTTAATAATTTCATTGATAATTATTTTAAAATGTGAAATATTGATTTAATAATTTAATTCAAACAGAAATTCTCTTTTGAAAATTTATAATTATTTAGTTTGTTAAATGATATTCTTTTCAAATGTTAAAAATATTTAAGTAATAATTTATCTTTCTAAACTGATTTAAAAATATTTTATTTACAATGTATTAATGTTTATACATTGTAAATAAAGGATTTGGTTTTAATTTTAATTTATATTTAATAAAGGATATTTTCTAATTACTATATAAATGTATAAATCGTAAATTGATTAATTTGATTTAAATTAATTTAAAATAGTATTGTAAACTTTTCAAAAGTTTGTTTTAAAAATCTTTCTTTTATCTTTATAGAAATGTAAGTAAGTATTTATTTGTTTATAAGAATAATATAGTTTAAATTTTATTTTATAATAAAAAGTTTGTTTTGTTTTATTTTAAAATTGCTTTTCTTTTGAAATAAGTTTTAATTCATTCTTGATAAAGTATAACATTTGATTTAAAAACTCTTGAATAAAATCTAATTCAACATTTCTTTTTCTTCTTAATATCTTTTCTTTTGAAATTTAGTTTTATAAAGAATATTATTTTAAAAATAATTAAACAAACATTAAGTTGTAAATGTATAATTTTAAAATAAGTTTATAAGTAAACATTTAAATAGTGTATATGTTATTATTTAAAGACTAATGTTAATAAACATTTGTAACTTGCTAAACATAAATCTGAAATGGTTTAAGATAAATTCAAATACATATATAGATTTAGGAATTGCTTTTAAATATTGAAATATACATGTGTTAGTCATTTAACTAATAAATGGACACTTGTAATCACCTAACAAATCAATATAACAAGTGGCATTTGTTTTAAAACTTATTATTTAAATTATATTGTCAAGAAACATAGCAAATGCATTTGATAAAAACATTTTCTTCAAATGGAAAACAGAAATCAGATTTTTGTAAATCAAAAACTCAAAACAAATGCATGTTAAAATTTCTACAAAGCATGTTAAAATCTGAAACCAGATTTGTTAAAATTTCTGCATGTTAAAATTTCTGCAATCAAAAAATACAAATCAAATCCAGAAAAACAATCTTCAATCAAATCTGCAAACCCAAATCTACATATCTGAATAACAAAGTACAACATCAAATTGGAAGTTCAACTTTAATTTGAATCTGAGCATATGAAGTTTTGGGTCTGCATGCGTCATCAACAAGAAAAGCAACTTCAGTAATCATCTACAACTAGCAAATTGCATCCAGATTCAATATGCAGTTCCTGGAAATTGAAATCTGCATCTCTGAAATTTGATCTCTGCATCTTCATAAATTAGGTGAGTAAACCTTTTTTTTTAAAAACAGTTTCTCTTTTAAAATGGATGCTTAAGCAAGAAATAGAAATAAAGACTAATGCATACTGTTTCTAAGAAAATTAAACTGCAGTGCCTTTATTTGGTGAATAACTTCACAATTTAAAGTTTTAAGTTTCTGTGCATGTGAAATGGGCTGAAATATGTGTGTTGTGTGATTTCATATTGATAAATATTCTGTGTATACATATATATATATAAATATGTATATTTATGGTTTGCTATTACTGTAACGACGCGGATTTTGCCCGCTCGAAAATCGACATCCATACTTCATATCGTATTCAAATGCCATAGATTCGACCGTTCAAATCCGATTCGCCGGAGCTTATAACAATCATTAAGTAAACAACACAGCGGAATAAAAGAATAATACATTGATATACAACTTTGATACAATATCTGATACAACAGATGATCCAATAGATATCAATATACATCAGAGATATGATACAATAAAATAGCAGCGGAACAATATAACTCTAAGATAGTCTTCAAGGAAGAACTCTAGAAATAACTGCAACTCCATTTCCAATAACCAATCCAGCAATAGCTCGAACTCCCAATAACGATGCACCAAGACAAGCAAGTCTGGTGTGATCCAAAGACTGAACTAACTCTAGATAATCTACTAAACCTGACTATCTGAAAAACCCAACTCTAGACTGCTCGTGTAGAAAATAATGAGCACCCAGAGTTTAGGAAAGAAAACAATAAACTCCGGATCAGTCGTGGGACTGGTGTGAGCAACAAAAACAGTTTATCTTTTAAACAATCAACAAAAGATTTTAAATTCAATTCGCAATGCTTTTGAAAAATGAGACTACCATAAGGCCTCCCGCACACACACACATGCAAACGCAGAATCGGAGGAGATTTCTCCTTATGATAGTCAAAGATGCTTGATACGCATTAAAAAGAAGCATTTGATATTATTACTAGTGCATAGTGTAGAAAATTATTTCGAAATTAAAGATATAAATCTTAGCCAACATAGACATTTCGAACTATGCCTACTATAGTTACCATCCAAACAGTGTTGCGACACCATAAGTGAATGATAGGTTCTACAACTAATACCGTACAAGTTTCGTATTGTTTCTTTGGATTTCCAACAAATGGTCAGGCCAAGGAACTTCCCATTGCCACATGAGAATGCCTCTGGAAAGACATCCCCGAGAACCAAACCGGAACTCTGCCAACACAAGGCCGGGTTACCCCTAATTGGGTAACTACTGAAACGAGCACGCCATTCCCCGATCGTAAACGACCTTTCTCATGGGATCCCGATAACCAACAACCACAAAGTAATAATTTCGCGGTAACCACATAGGTTAAATATCTGGGCTCCATACCATGATACCACCTCTATCCAGAAGGAAATGTACATACCCTAAAGGGAGCTACCCCTCATAACCTTGCCGCATCTTTCCTGTTTTGACCATTTCCGGGGTGTGAGGCTCGACGAAGTCACGTCCACAAAAACATACTTTATACAAAAGCCATGCTTTGGGTCAACAAATGATCATAGAAATGATCACAAAGATAGACGATCAAATAAATGATCCTATCACAAATAATCAACACAATGATCATTTCACAGCAACACTCAGTATATCACATTACCAAATTGGGAATATATCGCTGATAACCATCAACTATATAACCTCTAAGCTCGTACGTCTCAGAGAAGGGTGTTAAGCTAAGAGAATAAATTCTCCGCCACCAACAGAAATATATTTGAAAGAAATCGGCTTTATATCTCAATTTGTAATGTCAGACATACAATCCATACAAGTCTGTTCCGGGTTCGAACAGAACCGAAGGCACTTACAAAGAAGTCCTTGCAATCCGGATATTCACTAATCACGTTCGGACTCCCCATCACATATAGAGTCTCTATACCGGGGACCATTCGATGCAAAGACATTCGACGAGTTGTCCTTACGTTTTCGAAAATATCCGGTCTTCACCACCGGTCTTCAAATGCTATCCATAACGACATATCACATATTCGGAATGGGATATATGACACAAAGGTCCTCTCCCGGCTAAACCGAACAGTGAGCGCAGTATTTCAAAAACATATGGACATTGGGATTTCAATTAAGTCACAACTTATTACCCAAAACTTTTCTTCAAATGGTTTAACAAATCACCATTTCAAATCTTTTAAACAAAAGGATTCATTTTCACAACCTTTAACGGTTTAAACAATTTTCACATTTTAATCTTTTAAACAAAAGATTCATTCACAGATTTTCCCAATCAATTTTTTTATTTCAATTTGATTAACTCGTTAAATCTTTAAATCAAAGATTTAACTTATAGCCTTCAAAACAATTTCATTTCAATTTGATTTAAACAAATCATCAATTTAAATCTGTTAAAAATAAACAGATTTAATTCATAACTTTCAAAAAGAATTCATTCATAACTTAGGAAAATCATTTCTCTATTCAATCTTGAAATTACCCTAATTAACTGGAATCTCAGTTCTTATCTAAAAGTGTTTATCATTTGAAAACAACAGTTTTCATTTTGAAAATCTGATTCATTTATACAAGTTAAAATCCCTGGGTTAAATTCAAATTCCCAAAAAAAATACTTTAAAAATGATTTAACTCATAATGACTAGTATAATATCATTAATCCCTAGTTTTAAATCATAGAATTCAATTTCAAATCTTGAAATTAAGTTCAAATCAAATTATTCAACTTCATATTTTATCGAGTTATTCAACACAAGTTTCATTTATGAAATTACATTTTGAAAGCTTTTCACTTTAAACCCAAATCTTTTTCCAAAACATTTGAATTCAAATATTCAAATTTAAAACTATTTCAAAAATCTGCGACTTAATCGATTTCCTCGTGAAATCCATAATTGTGTGTGTATGAGTGTGGTCCAGGGGTTTAACACAATAGTGCAACAACAATCAATCATCACAGATCAAAACACAGAAATATTGTTGATAAGCGATATAAACTATAACGCTCATCGTCCATTCACAGATCACAGATATATAAAGGTCACCAATAATAAATTACAGGTCACAACACAAATCAGGATATATCACAAAGCATCACATATCAGGGATATTAACAATTCAACATCCAATAAAATCCAAGCATCCATAAGTAGGATCAATTTAGTTATCTGATAATTTTAAATCTAATTAGATTTCTATGAATAATTCTTTTTACATTTATTATCGAATAAATTTCAAGTAAATGATCCTCATTAACTATTCATAATCATTTAATTACTATTCTTAAGTAATTAAACTCAATTTAATTATTGTTAATTATTATTTAATTAACCTTTTAAAATCATATATTTAATCACTGATTACTTAATTAATTAAGTTCTAAACTGTAACTTAATAAATCTTAACTACTTGATTAAATAACCTTAATCATTTGTTTTAAAAGACAACTCTTTATTAAATTCATGAATCTTATTTACAAATTAATTTACCTTAATTAATTTAACTCAAATCTTAATTTCTTGATTTAATATATTAATCAATTATTCGCTTGAACTAATTTAATGAGTGCATATCATTTTATCTTCACTAATTCAAATTTAAAACATTTTCTATTTTAATTATCTTCACAAAGCAAATTTAAACAATTTAAATATTAAAACTTCTTTGATTTCAGAACTAGGATTCAATTATATTTGATTCAGATTTAAATTTAACTTAAAAACTTATCTACAATTAAAAACTTTATTTTCAAATTCAAACTATTTAAACATTTAAGGTTGTTAAAACAATTCAAATTCTAAAACTTTATTTTTTTTTTAAACTCAGATTCAAACTATCTTTAATCATTTAAATAAATTTACTTTAATAAACCTTTAATTAATATTAATAAATCTCTTTTATTAATTAATCCTTAATTAACCTCTATTTGATTTATTATCCTTAATTAATCATAATAAGTAATTATTTCTGATTGCTTTCATTTTGTAATTTACAATTTACAATCTATAATTGATTATCTAAATTAATTTATCTAATTAATTATCAAAATTATTCATATTGAGTAATACTTAATTATCCTTAGTTAATCATCTTCATTAACTAATAAAATTTCTTAATTACTTTTAATTAATCTCTATTTATAAATAAATCTAAATCATAAATTTATAAATTAAATAAATGAGTCTTTAATTAATTATCATATAAATTACATCACTTAATGCATTAATTGTTTCTAATAAAATCAATTCCTTTATTAATGATTTCATTAATCATTCGAGTGTATTTTAAACTTACACTTTAAATTTAAAATTTAAATTTCCTTTTTAAAACTTTAGGATTCAAAGTTCTATTTGAATCAAACTTAAATCTGATTTAACTTTATTCATATCTAGTTTACAAATTCATTTAAATTTGGTTTAAATTTAAATTTGCAAACAGTTTTAAACAAAACTGTAACTCTGTTAAACCAACCCGAGGCAAACTGGAGTTTGCTTCGAGTCCAACAGCTAAGGACCTCGAGTAAATACTCGAGATAACTCGCGTTCAACCCTGGATACATTTTCTTCCCAAACCCAAAAACTTCTCTTTTCAAATTCCTGATGCTAGTGCACGGTGCACGTGCACCATGACACTGGCGAACTCCGGCTATCCACGAAGGCTTCAACACATCTGTGACCATCTCCAGATCCAATCGCAACCACTAAAAAATCCAACAGCAACTCGAAATTGAATTCGAGTTTAAAATTCGAAACCTGGAAACGCAACCCCCCCTCAACCCAAACCTGTCAACGTCTCGCATCCACCCCTCCGACCACCGGAACGTACGAAACTTCGGCCATCACTTCGTCATCAACCCTACCACCATCTCCCACAGTTGCTTCGCACTCGATGCATCATGGAGGAAGAACGAATCAAATCAAAAACTGCCACCAAAACTTGGTTTACGAGCAAATATTGCTCACCGCCTTCACCACGTCGAACGATCGCCACCCCTTCCATTTTTCCCAGCATCACTGACCACCCACCTACCTTCAGACAAAACCCCGAGACTTCTCCTTCCCTAGATCGCCAGAGATTTCCTCTAATATAATTTCCAGTTAAACCCAAACCCCACCTTTAATCCCAAACTAGAAATCCTGATTTTTGTGTTAAAAATCATATTTTTGTTTATGTATTCAGTTTATAATACTGAATTTGTAAATTCAAAAGTTTGAGTTTTGGTGTTATTTAACATATACAGTTGTTTTTTATACTTCCAGAGACAACTGGCTTCATTTCGATTTACTTAAAAATTTTAAACATAATTCATGTTAAATCAAACAAATTTTGTTTAATTATCAGATCCTATCAAACACTAGATCATGCCATAAGGATTTTTTAGTGAAAACTAAGCCTGCAAACAAGACAGAGTATCACATTTATATACAGTATGCATACAAATATTATTCACAACAGATTTTTACCTATACACAAACAAAACATTATCTACTATTCTAATTCAATTAATCATTCACAATATCAATATATAAAAGTGTGTTTAGGTTTAGTTTGCTCACCTTGTAGTGGAACAGAGCAACATATTTTGATGTTTTTGAACAGAGAAGCAAAGAAGAATTTTAGCCAGGAACTTGCATGCTTGATTTGTTTAAAGCTTCCCTTTTATTCTGATCTTTCATTTCTGATTTTCTTTATTTTGTTGAACGTAAGGAGTGATATATAGAAAAGAATGTATAGGTGATATGGTTGTACAGGGTAATGTTGTTTGTACAACACAGGCATGGCTGATATGATATGTTAGGGTGGCTGATATCTTGCTTTTGCTCATGTACTTGATGTTGATATACTTAAATATAAACTTACTGTCCTACCTTATATTGTATTTCTTTACTTTCCTGCATACTTGTTTCCAGGTCTACATGTTATATTAATTTGCCTTGTATTGTTTAAGTGTGCATACATAGATTTATATTTTATACTTTGCTTGTTTTTACTTTGTTTTATGTTCTTTCACTTTGTCTTGCATACTTACTTTTATATTTGTTTGTTTCTTAACTAATTCGTTTACATACTTATATTTCAGTTTTGAACATACTTATACTGCATTTGTTTTCATATTTTAAATGTTGTTTCTTTTCTTTTCTTTATTTTCTTTAAATCTTCTTGTTTTGTAATATAAATAAATTTCTATTTTATTATGTTGTTAGAATTCAGCAAATGTTCTACTTCCTATTTTTATTAAAATTTATCTCGTATTATTTTTTTCTATTTCTAGTTTAAATATCTATTGTTATCTTACTTTAATATTTATTGTCTTATATTATTTTATCTGCTCACACATTTTGTTTTAATGTTTAAATATAGCTGGTTTGTTTTGCAAGTTAATTCATATATATATGTTTTGTTCCACTGCTTTGTCCTATTACTTTATAGTATGAATAACTACTATTTTAACATGTTGTTAAAATTTATTTATGAGTTACTATATATACATATATATATATTTTTCTTAATTCATTTTATAACTCCAATATTTATTAAACCATTCATCTAAGATTTAAACTCAAATCAAAATATATATATATATATATACACACACAAGATTTTATAATTTCAAATTGACTCATATATACCCAAATATACATGTATATATATATATATACGTATATATATATATATATATTCACATATATACATATATATACAATATTCAAAAATTTAAATGATTTATATAGAATATATTTGAACTCGGGGAAACTCACATCACTAAATCGATTAATTTCACCGTTTTCTTCAAAAATAGATTTTAATTATCATTTTAAATTTATATAAAAATCCGGGGTCGTTACAGACTTCCCCCCTTAAAAGAATTTCGTCCTCGAAATTCGCAGGCACGAAAACAACAAGGATAGATGAAAGATAGAGCTGGATATCAATTCTATATTTGGCTTACCAATTCAGAATGTTAACAATAGATACAATAGATACAAGAAATTAAAATAGAATTTCAATTTTGGTTTTAAACAAAACCATTTTATCAAGACAATTCAAATTATCCTTTATATTCTATTAACCAATTAACTCAATTTTAAAATTTCTAATTCATTTAAAATTTCCAATTTCAATTTTCAAATTCATATTCATTAAAGTTTTAATCAAAGAAATGATAAGAAATCGATGAAGATACGAATTAAAAATTTCCTACAACGATTCGTATGGCTATCACCGCACCAAAACTTCTTCTTGTAGCTGGTACGAAGAAACCAAAAGAATTTGGAAACGAATCAAAGAAAATTGATAAGAAAGATGTTTCCACTGTTGTTACAGAGTATTGACCAATTATAGTCGCATTCCCTGTCCCCTATCTCGTTCTCTTCTTGCACTCATACTTACTATCAGTAGATAGTAAGAGAATTTACTGAGGCGTTAAAACGGATATCTTAAGGATTACTAATTCTAGGATTTACTTCACACTATCTCTAATGAGCTACTTAATGTGTTACACTCCTGAGCTAAAGTTCAACCCTTAGCTCTGATACCAAATGTAACGAGACGAGCCAGTGGTCACAACCGGTAGGCTTTTCAACCATCCCAGCCCCACCGTGGCTTACACTGGTACCCCAGACCTTGCTTTTACGGCCAGCCTCTCGACTGTCTCAGGTTACACCTAACCAACCCCCTAAAAGAGGACGTGTGGGAGTAAGAGTCTCCCGTTCGCCACCAAACCGCGAAGCGAGAACCCCCCATCACATAGCCCAAAACTTAACAAGACTGGTGTGATCCAAAGACTGAACTAACTATAGATAATCTACTAAACCTGACTATCTGAAAAACCCAACTCTAGACTGCTCGTGTAGAAAATAATGAGCACCCAGAGTTTAGGAAAGAAAACAATAAACTCCGGATCAGTCGTGGGACTGGTGTGAGCAACAAAAACAGTTTATCTTTTAAACAATCAACAAAAGATTTTAAAGTCAATTCGCAATGCTTTTGAAAAATGAGACTACCATAAGGCCTCCCGCACACACACACATGCAAACGCAGAATCGGAGGAGATTTCTCCTTATGATAGTCAAAGATGCTTGATACGCATTAAAAAGAAGCATTTGATATTATTACTAGTGCATAGTGTAGAAAATTATTTCGAAAATAAAGATATAAATCTTAGCCAACATAGACATTTCGAACTATGCCTACTATAGCTATCATCCAAACAGTGTTGCGACACCATAAGTGAATGATAGGTTCTACAACTAATACCGTACAAGTTTTGTATTGTTTCTTTGGATTTCCAACAAATGGTCAGGCCAAGGAACTTCCCATTGCCACATGAGAATGCCTCTGGAAAGACATCCCCGAGAACCAAACCGGAACTCTGCCAACACAAGGCCGGGTTACCCCTAACTGGGTAACTACTGACACGAGCACGCCATTCCTCGATCGTAAACGACCTTTCTCACGGGATCCCGATAACCAACAACCACAAAGTAATAAATTCGCGGTAACCACATAGGTTAAATATCTGGGCTCCATACCATGATACCACCTCTATCCAGAAGGAAATGTACATACCCTAAAGGGAGCTACCCCTCATAACCTTGCCGCATCTTTCCTGTTTTGACCATTTTCGGGGTGTGAGGCTCGACGAAGTCACGTCCACAAAAACATACTTTATACAAAAGCCATGCTTTGGGTCAACAAATGATCATAGAAATGATCACAAAGATAGACGATCAAATAAATGATCCTATCACAAATAATCAACACAATGATCATTTCACAGCAACACTCAGTATATCACATTACCAAATTGGGAATATATCGCTGATAACCATCAACTATATAACCTCTAAGCTCGTACGTCTCAGAGAACGGTGTTAAGCTAAGAGAATAAATTCTCCGCCACCAACAGAAATATATTTGAAAGAAATCGGCTTTATATCTCAATTTGTAATGTCAGACATACAATCCATACAAGTCTGTTCCGGGTTCGAACAGAACCGAATGCACTTACAAAGAAGTCCTTGCAATCCGGATATTCACTAATCACGTTCGGACTCCCCATCACATATGGAGTCTCTATACCGGGGACCATTCGATGCAAAGACATTCGACGAGTTGTCCTTACGTTTTCGAAAATATCCGGTCTTCACCACCGGTCTTCAAATGCTATCCATAACGACATATCACATATTCGGAATGGGATATATGACACAAAGGTCCTCTCCCGGCTAAATCGAACAGTGAGCGCAGTATTTCAAAAACATATGGACATTGGGATTTCAATTAAGTCACAACTTATTACCCAAAACTTTTCTTCAAATGGTTTAACAAATCACCATTTCAAATCTTTTAAACAAAAGGATTCATTTTCACAACCTTTAACGGTTTAAACAATTTTCACATTTTAATCTTTTAAACAAAAGATTCATTCACAGATTTTCCCAATCAATTTTTCTATTTCAATTTGATTAACTCGTTAAATCTTTAAATCAAAGATTTAACTTATAGCCTTCAAAACAATTTCATTTCAATTTGATTTAAACAAATCATCAATTTAAATCTGTTAAAAATAAACAGATTTAATTCATAGCTTTCAAAAAGAATTCATTCATAACTTAGGAAAATCATTTCTCTATTCAATCTTGAAATTCCCCTAATTAACTGGAATCTCAGTTCTTATCTAAAAGTGTTTATCATTTGAAAACAACAGTTTTCATTTTGAAAATCTGATTCATTTATACAAGTTGAAATCCCTGGGTTAAATTCAAATTCCCAAAAAAAATACTTTAAAAATGATTTAACTCATAATGACTAGTATAATATCATTAATCCCTAGTTTTAAATCATAGAATTCAATTTCAAATCTTGAATTTAAGTTCAAATCAAATTATTCAACTTCATATTTTATCGAGTTATTCGACATAAATTTCATTTATGAAATTACATTTCGAAAGCTTTTCACTTTAAACCCAAATCTTTTTCCAAAACATTTGAATTCAAATATTCAAATTTAAAACTATTTCAAAAATCTGCGACTTAATCGATTTCCTCGTGAAATCCATAATTGTGTGTGTATGAGTGTGGTCCAAGGGTTTAACACAATAGTGCAACAACAATCAATCATCACAGATCAAAACACAGAAATATTGTTGATAAGCGATATAAACTATAACGCTCATCGTCCATTCACAGATCACAGATATATAAAGGTCACCGATAATAAATTACAGTCACAACCAAATCAGGATATATCACAAAGCATCACATATCAGGGATATTAACAATTCAACATCCAATAAAATCCAAGCATCCATAAGTAGGATCAATTTAGTTATCTGATAATTTTAAATCTGATTAGATTTCTATGAATAATTCTTTTTACATTTATTATCGAATAAATTTCAAGTAAATGATCCTCATTAACTATTCATAATCATTTAATTACTATTCTTAAGTAATTAAACTCAATTTAATTATTGTTAATTATTATTTAATTAACCTTTTAAAATCATATATTTAATCACTGATTACTTAATTAATTAAGTTCTAAACTGTAACTTAATAAATCTTAACTACTTGATTAAATAACCTTAATCATTTGTTTTAAAAGACAACTCTTTATTAAATTCATGAATCTTATTTACAAATTAATTTACCTTAATTAATTTAACTCAAATCTTAATTTCTTGATTTAATATATTAATCAATTATTCGCTTGAACTAATTTAATGAGTGCATATCATTTTATCTTCACTAGTTCAAATTTAAAACATTTTCTATTTTAATTATCTTCACAAAGCAAATTTAAACAATTTAAATATTAAAACTTCTTTGATTTCAGAACTAGGATTCAATTATATTTGATTCAGATTTAAATTTAACTTAAAAACTTATCTACAATTAAAAACTTTATTTTCAAATTCAAACTATTTAAACATTTAAGGTTGTTAAAACAATTCAAATTCTAAAACTTTTTTTTTTAAACTCAGATTCAAACTATCTTTAATCATTTAAATAAATTTACTTTAATAAACCTTTAATTAATATTAATAAATCTCTTTTATTAATTAATCCTTAATTAACCTCTATTTGATTTATTATCCTTAATTAATCATAATAAGTAATTATTTCTGATTGCTTTCATTTTGTAATTTACAATTTACAATCTATAATTGATTATCTAAATTAATTTATCTAATTAATTATCAAAATTATTCATATTGAGTAATACTTAATTATCCTTAGTTAATCATCTTCATTAACTAATAACATTTCTTAATTACTTTTAATTAATCTCTATTTATAAATAAATCTAAATCATAAATTTATAAATTAAATAAATGAGTCTTTAATTAATTATCATATAAATTACATCAATTAATGCCTTAATTGTTTCTAATAAAATCAAATTCCTTTATTAATGATTTCATTAATCATTCGAGTGTATTTTAAACTTACACTTTAAATTTAAAATTTAAATTTCCTTTTTAAAACTTTAAGATTCAAAGTTCTATTTGAATCTAACTTAAATCTGATTTAACTTTATTCATATCTAGTTTACAAATTCATTTAAATTTGGTTTAAATTTAAATTTGCAAACAGTTTTAAACAAAACTGTAACTCTGTTAAACCAACCCGAGGCAAACTGGAGTTTGCTTCGAGTCCAACAGCTAAGGACCTCGAGTAATTACTCGAGATAACTCGCGTTCAACCCTGGATACATTTTCTTCCCAAACCCAGAAACTTCTCTTTTCAAATTCCTGATGCTAGTGCACGGTGCACGTGCATCATGACGCTGGCGAACTCCGGCTATCCACGAAGGCTTCAACACATCTGTGACCATCTCCAGATCCAATCGCAACCACTAAAAAATCCAACAGCAACTCGAAATTGAATTCGAGTTTAAAATTCGAAAACTGGAAACGCAACCCCCCCCCCCTCAACCCAAACCTGTCAACGTCTCGCATCCACCCCTCCGACCACCGGAACGTACGAAACTTCGGCCATCACTTCGTCATCAACCCTACCACCATCTCCCACAGTTGCTTCGCACTCGATGCATCATGGAGGAAGAACGAATCAAATCAAAAACTGCGACCAAAACTTGGTTTACGAGCAAATATTGCTCACCGCCTTCACCACGTCGAACGATCGCCACCCCTTCCATTTTTCCCAGCATCACTGACCACCCACCTACCTTCAGACAAAACCCCGAGACTTCTCCTTCCCTAGATCGCCAGAGATTTCCTCTAATATAATTTCCAGTTAAACCCAAACCCCACCTTTAATCCCAAACTAGAAATCCTGATTTTTGTGTTAAAAATCATATTTTTGTTTATGTATTCAGTTTATAATACTGAATTTGTAAATTCAAAAGTTTGAGTTTTGGTGTTATTTAACATATACAGTTGTTTTTTATACTTCCAGAGACAACTGGCTTCATTTCGATTTACTTAAAAAATTTAAACATAATTCATGTTAAATCAAACAAATTTTGTTTAATTATCAGATCCTATCAAACACTAGATCATGCCATAAGGATTTTTAAGTGAAAACTAAGCCTGCAAACAAGACAGAGTATCACATGTATATACAGTATGCATACAAATATTATTCACAACAGATTTTTACCTATACACAAACAAAACATTATCTACTATTCTAATTCAATTAATCATTCACAATATCAATATATAAAAGTGTGTTTAGGTTTAGTTTGCTCACCTTGTAGTGGAACAGAGCAGCATATTTTGATGTTTTTGAATAGAGAAGCAAAGAAGAATTTTAGCCAGGAACTTGCATGCTTGATTTGTTTAAAGCTTCCCTTTTATTCTGATCTTTCATTTCTGATTTTCTTTATTTTGATGAACGTAAGGAGTGATATATAGAAAAGAATGTATAGGTGATATGGTTGTACAGGGTAATGTTGTTTGTACAACATAGGCATGGCTGATATGATATGTTAGGGTGGCTGATATCTTGCTTTTGCTCATGTACTTGATGTTGATATACTTAAATATAAACTTACTGTCCTACCTTATATTGTATTTCTTTACTTTCCTGCATACTTGTTTCCAGGTCTACATGTTATATTAATTTGCCTTGTATTGTTTAAGTGTGCATACATAGATTTATATTTTATACTTTGCTTGTTTTTACTTTGTTTTATGTTCTTTCACTTTGTCTTGCATACTTACTTTTATATTTGTTTGTTTCTTAACTAATTCGTTTACATACTTATATTTCAGTTTTGAACATACTTATACTGCATTTGTTTTCATATTTTAAATGTTGTTTCTTTTCTTTTCTTTATTTTCTTTAAATCTTCTTGTTTTGTAATATAAATAAATTTCTATTTTATTATGTTGTTAGAACTTAGCAAATGTTCTACTTCCTATTTTTATTAAAATTTATCTCATATTATTTTTTTCTATTTCTAGTTTAAATATCTATTGTTATCTTACTTTAATATTTATTGTCTTATATTATTTTATTTGCTCACACATTTTGTTTTAATGTTTAAATATAGCTGGTTTGTTTTGCAAGTTAATTCATATATATATGTTTTGTTCCACTGCTTTGTCCTATTACTTTATAGTATGAATAACTTCTATTTTAACATGTTGTTAAAATTTGTTTATGAGTTACTATATATATATATATATATATATATATTTTCTTAATTCATTTTATAACTCCAATATTTATTAAACCATTCATCTAAGATTTAAATTCAAATCAAAATATATATATATATATATATATATACACAAGATTTTATAATTTCAAATTGACTCATATATACCCAAATATACATGTATATATATATATATATATTCACATATATACATATATATACAATATTCAAAAATTTAAATGATTTATATAGAATATATTTGAACTCGGGGAAACTCACATCACTAAATCGATTAATTTCACCGTTTTCTTCAAAAATAGATTTTAATTATCATTTTAAATTTATATAAAAATCCGGGGTCGTTACAGTTACAGGTATCTTTTTACCTGACTCTGATTTTAGAAACTAAACCTTTAAATGTAAATAAAAATATGATTCCTTGAATTAATTCTCTGTTGTATTTGTTATGGAAATGAGGGATGTTTGTTTAGTATAGATTAAATTTATAG
This sequence comes from Allium cepa, assembly GCA_030765085.1. Lineage (NCBI taxonomy): Eukaryota > Viridiplantae > Streptophyta > Magnoliopsida > Asparagales > Amaryllidaceae > Allium > Allium cepa. Next base: position 768,634,112 of record CM060937.1, on the reverse strand, counting down.
ATCATAACTAAGGTTAAATTTGATATCTGTTTTTTACTGTAAACTACAAGGGACAATAACATAGAAATTTCAAAACAAGAATCTTAAACTATTAAAACAAGTTTATCACAAGAATGCATGTTTCAAACATGAATTGTAAAATAAATATCACATTTTTGAAATCACTGTGGGGTTAGTATTTCTGTATAGTACAGAATTGGGAATTTTGTTTCTTCCTGATTATCAAGTGATATTGGGGTGGTGTGTTTCTGCTTGGAGGGGGAGGATTGATGGGAGAGTGGAGGAGTATGGTCAGAAGTAGTGTCAGTAGGTGGTGGTGATGGAAATGTTGATTTCCAGGTTTAAGCCCTAAATTAGAAGTGGTTGGTTTAGCTGCCTCTTGTTATCTCTGGGTTGCATCGAATGAAGTAGGGTTTTGGGAATTTGTAGAGGGGGCGTAGATGAAGAGATGGCCGGGGTTGTAGGTGGCCAGATGGTCGGGGATGGGATCGCGAGTTGATGACAGTTTTGGGTATTTTGAGTGCAGTGATGTTTCCAGGTGATTGGTTAACTCGATTTCAATTTCGAGCTTCTGTGGGTAATCTAGTGGTCGCAATCATGTCTAAAGTTGGACGACGACAGGTTGAAGGGGGTCATGGTGGCTGGTGATGGTTGGAGGGCCGGTGCATATGCAAAGGTCTGGTGAACTTTTGGGAATGTGCAGAAGAATGATGGCTCGGGTAATTCGAGAATTTAACTCGAAGCATCTAAGGTTTTTACTCGAAGTTATTGTTGAGTGGCCTCGGGTATTTGGTTGCAGGTTTTAAAATCTGTAATTTTACAGTTTTTAAAATTTTGAATGAAACTCATATTTTAAAGATTGTAAATTGAATCAAATGTAAGATTAAACAGAATTCAAATTAAGTTTGAAATTCGAAGTTTTTAAAAAGTAAAATCTTAAATTTAAACAAGATTTAAATTCAAGTTTTAAATCAAGACTAAAATCAGTTTTCAGGTTTTCCTTTAAACCAGATTTTTGATTTAAACAGTTTTTGTTAGTTTTTAAATTTTGATCAGATTCAAATGATTTAAACAAGTTTTAGATTCAGTTTTGAATCAAGTTTAAAAACTGTTTCAGGTTTACTTTTAAAACCTGACTTCTAATCCAAAACAGTTTTGTAAGATTTAAAATTATGAACAAATTTAAATGTTTTTAAGCAAGATTTAAATTTGTTTGGAAATCAAGTTAAAAACAGTTTTTGATTTAAACAGTTTGTAAATATAAAAAAAATGATGAACATATTCAAATGTTTTTAAAAGTGAATTTGGAAATGAAATTTGATTTCAAATAAGGTTTAAACTTAGAAAATTATTTCTTTTAATGTTTGAAATATGAAGTGTTAATTTAAAATTGAAGTTAAGAAATCAATCTATTCTCAAGCTTGATTTATTTTAATCAAGTAATTTTGTTCTAAACTTCTCTTTTATATCTAAGTAATGTTCTTAAACATTCATTTTATTGTAAGGTTTTATAATTATTTAATTTAGATTAATGTTTAATAGTTAAACATTTTAAATATTAAATTTTTAAATAGAATTTGAATTTAAATTTAGAAATGTATTGTGTAAATACATTTTGAATGTAAATGATCATTTGATAAGTAAATAAATTATTTTGAAAAATATTTAAGATAATCAAGAATTTACTTAATTATTTGATTTTAAATAATGATTTAGATTAATATTAATTAGAAATGATTTATTAATCTAATTCAAATTTTCTTAAGCATGAGATTATTGTAATGTTGTTAATTAATAAATGGTGATAATTATCTAGGATAATTAATAATTAATTAATGTAATTAATTTTGATAATTAACTAGATTAATTAATTGAATCTAATTAATTGAAATTTGTTAAGTATAATTAATAGTTAAAGTAATTAAGGAATTAATTACTTATTGTAATTAGTTTTGATGTGTGATTTAATTAAGTTAATTAATTTAGTTTAATTAATTTTAATAAATCATTTGATGATTTTATGAGAGTAATTACTTAATATAATTAATGGGGCAGGATTACTTAGAGAAGTAATAATGATAATTACTGGAATGTAATTAGTAATTTGGATAATTACTTTAGTAATTAATTAAGGAATTAATTAATGATTAGTTATTGGATAATTAATTTTTTAATAAGTAATTAAAAATAGTTAATTACTAAATTTAATATTAATCAAGGTGATTAACAATTAGATTAATTTCTAAATGTAATTAATTTTAATTAAGTAATTTATTTAAATATTAAAGATCATTAATTATTATAATTAATGATGTAATTAAGGATTGTTTAATTAAGTAATAATTAAATAAGTGATTAATTAATTATAATTAATTAAGGATAAATATAATTAATTATAATTAATTAATAAATGAAGTAATTAATTGTTAATTACCTATGATTAAGGTTAATTAATTTGTGAAATTAATTAAAGGCTAATTACTTATTGTAATTAGTGAATGATTAATCAAAGTTGTTTAATCAAGTTAAATACTTAGTGAATTAATTAACTGGGTTAATTAATTAATGAATATTAAGCAGGATTTAAATGAGTAATTAATTTAATTTAATTTAATTTAATTAGAGATGATTGTAATTAATTTAATTCATTTTAAATTAATTATAATTGTTGGTTAATAAATCATTGCTTATGGATGTTATTGATTGAATGATTGTGATCTCAGTAATGAGATGATTCATATCTATATGATATGAATGCTTGGTTTAAGTATGATGGTTTGTGATGGATTATTTGGTTGTGATGATTATCTGTTTGTGATGATACAGATTATCTGTTTATGATATGAATGTGATTATCTATTGTGAGATGTAGTTTATCTATCTTTGTGAAATAGATAATAATGAAATGAATTAATTGTTTAAAACCCTTAAGTACAACTTGGACATTAAGATGGCGTTTGTTTTCGGTGAGACCGGGATCGGGTTTTCATATTTGGATATCCGAAAACCACATCGATTCCAATTAAATGTTAGGTCGTTAATCCAAGTGTAGCAAGTGAAGACTCGAGGTGTAAGGGCTATACGTTAGTATAACTCTGTGGGTGATTCCGTAATGAGTTGACGGAATAGTGCTTATAGATTCGAGATGGAGATTTAGAGTGCAAGGGTTATCGTCGTTAACTCTGAGGGTGATTCCAATACGAGTGTAACGAGATAATGCCTTCGGTTTCGTTCGAACCCGGAACGAACTTGTATGGATTGAATGCTTTCAGAACATCGTCAGGTGGACGATGAGCATTCTAAGATTTATGTGTCCTATAAAGGTAATCGTAACCTCAAGCCTCATCAACCGAGAATGGCTAAAACAGGGGAGGTGCAGCAAAGCTTCGTGGGTAGCCCCCACCGGAGAGCAAGATTTACTCCTGTCTAGAGGTCCCTTTATATTCGGTTGTGTGGCAGTTGGTGACGACCAATCTGCGGGGTGGTCTTGTTCGGAACTGTTCAGTAAGCAACGGGTCCGGCTTTGTGTTACAACGGAGTGGGAGTACTCCTCGGTAAGGTGATCTAGGCCACGTACTGTGACAGACGGTACCCCAGTAGCTCTGCCATTGTTGGAAACCCATTTTCCCTACGTGACCCTACGGTTTTGATTGTATTACCCACATTTGTGGCTAGTAGCTGGAATTTAATCATGTAACAATTTTGGTTATTTCTTATTTACTTGAAACTCCTAGACACTACTATAATATCACTGGATTTCCTATCAAATGTTTTGGTTAGCGTAAGGTAAAACTTTTCCATGTTTATGTGTGGGAAGTCTTACGTGATACCTTTTGTTTTCAAAGGATTTTATAAAGTTAAGCAACTTTTATCCCCATTTACTCACACCAGACCCCTGTCTGACCTGAGTGTTTATTTTCTGTTTTATTAAACTCTTGGGTACTCATATTATGTATGATTAGTCAAGTGATTCAGGATTGCTTTGACGAGTTTCTAAAGGAGATAATGGAGCAGGAGGCTTCAGCATGTAGATATAGTTAGTAGTTCCGCTGTGTTGAGTAGTATCTGTTTTCTCTGATATACTTGAATTGTAATAGCTAGGCAGATGTTTATAACTGTCTAATTTGTGTTGTATTAGCTGTATTACGCTGATGTATATGATACTATGTAATGTATTATGTGATATATTGTAATTTATTCAATTCCGCTGTGAGATTCTGAAGTTGTCTGTTTCTTTCTTTCCTTTCTTTTCTCTTTTCTATCCCTTTCTTTCTTCTTAGCGATGCGACTTCCTGGAGTTTGGAAGTTGGGTCGCTACACAACCTTATATTAATCACCTTATATATGCTGATATTCTATGGTTTTTATCAAAGCCAACAAGAAAAATGCAATTTCCATTAAAAATGTTTTTGATTATTTGAATAAATATGCAGGTTTGCAAATAAATATAGATAAAAGTAAAGCATATTTCAGTAAATTTAGCAGCTATAAAAATGGTTTTTTAGATGTTCTAAAAATTGCTGAAGGTAATCTTCCTATTAAATATCTGGGTCTACCATTATCTGTTAATCAATTAAAGGACTCTGACTGTGCTATATTATTGGACAAAATTCAAGATAGAATGGAAACTTGGTCTAGTAAACTTTTATCTATTGCAGGCAGAATAGAACTTATCAAAACTGTTGTTTATGCTATCATTTTATACTGGATGCAAACCTTTCATATTCCTGCTGCCTCCATAAAAAAACTTGAAAGCAGATGTGCAAATTTTTTGTGGAAAGGTAAATACCACAAAATTAGTTGGGATACTGTATGTAAACCCAAGGATGAAGGTGGGTTTGGCATTAGAAACATGAAGGATCTTAGTATTACTTGTCATTTAAAAATGTTTTGGAGATTTCTAAGTGCTGATTCACTATGGGGCAATTGGATGAAGGCCAAATATCTCAGAAAAGGTAATTTCTGGAATATTACAACAAACAGTAAGTAGTCCAATACTTGGAAACATATATTAAACTGCAGAGATATTGGTAAGTCTCTTTTGGATAGAAAATTTAAATCAGGTAATGAAACTAGTTTATGGTTTGATCCCTGGTTTCAAAATGAATCATTTGTCAATAAAATAGGCTGGAGTAAATTAGTGATTTTTGGGGACCCTAATGCTATTGTATCTTCTATTATTATTGACAAGCAATGGCAACCTCAAATTCATCCAATTACTTATCCTCACAGTGCTGAAATCTGTAAGATTACCATTGATAATAATGCAGACTGTGATTACTAGGCATGGAAAGCAGATAATAAAGGGAAATTCTCTTTCAAAAATACACGGAATGCCATTAGAAATAAATTTACCAAAGTCGATTGGCATGACTGTATTTGGAATAGAGTGAACAACCCCAAAATGGCTTATTGTACTTTTTTTGCTTTACATAATAAACTGCCAACTTGGGACAAAATTAATAAATGGAGTAATTCTTCAAGTTCACTCTGTTCCTTATGCAGTCTAGATAATGAAAGTTCTAATCACTTATTTTTTTGTTGCAGTTATGCTCAGTTTATATGGAATCATATTAAAGTTAAGCTGGACATTCATAACAACAATACTGTGGAGCTCAATCATATTATTCAGATGGTTAATAATGAGTTCAAAAGGAAATCATTTGATAGAGATCATGCTCACATATATATCACTGCTGCTGTTTATCACATATGGAGAGAAAGAAATACTCGTGTTCATAATAAAGCTAGCAGCATTAAAGAGCAGCTATGGATTAGAATTGATACTAGTTGTCAGATCCTGCTTCATAAATCTAAAAATAAAGTGAAAGATCAAACCAAATTCGCTATTTTAGTTGATGGTTGGAGTACCGAAGCGGGCAGTAAGCATCTGGAACAAATTCTTTCTCATCCAAAGTATATTTGGACGGAAAATCTGTTTTCTGAAGAGCTTCTTCCAACTTGAGCCGAAAGCAGTGTCAACCCTATCTCCAAGCATGATAATACTTCTTACAGGGCTCAGAAGAATATTAATCAAGTGCGCCAGGCCTGTGAGAAGGTAAGACCAACAGATCTGAGTCGCTATGACTACAGTTCTGTTGATTTCACCAGAAATCAACTCCATCGGTTCACTAACAAGGAGATTATTGGTATGAGAGATAAGTTTAATAAAGGCCTCTCGTACTGGGAGAGAGGTGAAAGTAGCGGCGTGAAGAATGGTGGTGGTGGTAGCAGTGAAGCAAAGAATGGAGGAGGCGAAGGATAATTATCGTTCGCCATTTTTGTGTCTTTTGCTTTTCTGTTGTGAGAATATGTTGTCGGCTAGGGTTTGTGTGTGTTATAGTGTGAGTAAGCTCGGGTTTTTACCCGATTGATCCATTTCTTGTTTCTTATGTATTTGGGCTGGGCCCTGTTTTACTTTCTTTCAAAAAAAAAAACTTATAAAAATGCAATATGCAACTACCCGGAAATTTTAACCGTTTTATAACGTAATGAACTAAAATTTTCTTGAAGTATAAATAATAAAATTTTGAAACAAAAATTTGATATTTGAATTGCGTCTATTTAAATAAAGTAATTGATAAAACTTTATATAAAAAAAATATTAAAGTTAAAAAATTTGTGGAATATAAAATATAAATTTAATCGGTTTATTTTGTGAAATTTAAATATTTTTGAAAACTGAATATTTTTATATAATAAAAATGTAATTCATTTTCTGAGAAAGTGTCGTAATTCGTTTTGGCATATTCGGATTTTTATGGCTCCGTTTATCGTATTCTCTACGTTTTAGTAGCATTTTCGGTAGCATAAATTCGAGTTTTTATAATTTGATCGTATTAGTGATATCTGTGTATCATTCTATTCGTCTCGTTGTGCTGATCACCATAATTATTTATTTCTATAATTTGAAGTCCGGTACGCGACGAAAACGATAAAATAGTACGTATCGGTACCATAAATGGTGACTTTAGATTTTTCCTTCTGTTTCAAAATTTAAACGTGCTGCCCAAACAAAATCAATTTCTTTGAATTTCTGAGCAAAATCTTAGCACGACCGTTGATGATACGCCTAGTTTTATATAAATATACGTTCAGTCTTTTCGATTTCTTCACTGTTCATTCTAAAAGAGATTTGGTACGTATGTTTTTCTTTTCCTCACTGTAGCTCATGTTCCTTCTCTTATTTTTTTTGGTTAGCCGAGTTCCTTCCCACCTTTAACCTCTCCATCTCCACTGCTCGGCCATGTCTCATCACCGCACACCCACCTGACACTTGCCCCCGCCTCCGCCCTTAAACTGCCAACCAATGCCACACTCTTCCATCCCAAATCCCACCTCCGAACCACCTCCTCAACTCCCCTAGCCGAGCCCCCAGCCACCACCGTTCGGCCTACAGATCCACCTTCCACTCGCCCACACCTAGAAGCCCTACTAGCGCCTCACCACGCCCAGCCTCCGCCCGCTCGAGTGGACAACGCATGAGTTTTGCGTTGTTTAGTACGCAAGGATATATGGTTAGATATATTGATACAGTATATTTATATTTTGCTCATATAGGTCGTGTTAGCAGTATTAACTAGTAACCCTTCTCTGTTGTCTGCGAAATTGAGCGGAGGCTATAAGGAAATTTGTTTGTATTTAAGGCCTAGTCTGTTTGTAAACTTAAACTCTATTTATGCATGACAAAAAAATATATTAAGTAATGTATATATTTATGTCCTTTCGTACATATGTCATCTAGTTTTTTTATATATTGTATTGTTTACATTATATCTAGGTTACTGTGATTTGTGCGCAACAATATTCATATCATCTTTTGCTAAAAAGGGGATACGTTTCCTGTTACATACATGATTCTATAGACCAAAGCGTGACTCTATTTTGAAATCTAGGCTTACCTCTAATGGGATTTTCACTTCAAGGGCTTATTTGTATAGGGTAATAAGTTTTAAGGACACTACTTTTAAAAAATTAGTTTTAAGGACATTTTACAGAAAAAAAGATAAAAGAACTTATCATTTTCAGTTATACAATGATAAAAGGATTTATAAATTTCCTGTATAACTTAAAAAGATAAATGAATTTATCATTATGTAAATTGTTCTTAAAACTAATTATTCAAAAGTGCTGTCCTTAAAACTTATTATCCTGCAAATAGAAGCCCTTCAACCTAATTTCCACTATTTTTCTAATGTATGCAGCATTTATTTATACGTTTATACTTTTTCAGAATTCTCTACATTATAATTGTTGACAAAAGTACATATGTGTGTTTATATTTCACTCCATAAACGTTGAAAAAATGTTTTTTTGTGTGTGTATACTTGTTTGTTTCCATTGAATTTATCGTGTTAAAAATCTACCTTCGTATTTTTTTTTTGATAAGTGGGGAAAGATGTGTGGCAAGATGATTGATATTGGGGTTAACAGATGGTTCCTTGTTTAAGATGTTATTAATGTATGAGCCATCATCCAAGTTCATGACCTCTGTAACAGTTGAGACCATATTAACTTGTAAATTTGTGTCTTTGCCAATATCATGTGAAATTATGGTGTTGACCTCTGAGCTTGTAGATGCTTCAGAAATTTCAGTTTCTTTTTCCTTATTTGTCATGATTTTGTTGCCATCTTGAGAAACATTTTGATTTTGAATGATCATGGATTCTACAATATTTTTATTATTCCCCAAAATGACATTGTGATTGGGGACATTTTTGTTGTGGAGATCTGTAACTGGAATTTCAGCTTTATCAGTTTCTTCCACTGCACAGTTGCTACAATTCATTTCTGCATTCACTTGACTGCTTTGCTTTACTTTCCAAACCAAATTAGCATCACAACTTTCTAATGTGTGTCCAAAACAAGAACATGTTTTGCATCTGGGGGGAATCCATTCGTATTCAATATTTTGAACTAAATTTTCCCCATCATGCAGAGAAATAGTAACTTCATTAGGAAGGTGTGTGTTTGCATTTATTTCAACCAAGATTCTTGCAAAAGAAAGTCTAGATTCTTTTACAGTGTGTTCATCCAATTTGAGAGGAGTGCCTACCACACTTGCAATAACACTCAAAATTTCACTATCCCACAGTCTGAGATTTAATCCAGGCAATTTGATCCATATAGGCATGGTGGTAAGTAAGTCTCTATCAAGATTGAGTTTATTGCTCCATTTTTTCATGATGATAAGCTTTCCATTAATAAAAAATGGACCCCCATTGATTGCTTTATCGCAGTCAGAAGCATTAGTGAATCTGATTAGAAAGAAACCATTGTTACGAGTGAAGATATCGAAATTTCCAGTGGGGTTACATGCTCTAGCAATAACTGCCTTGAAGTGATGATAAGCCGGTCTATTGCCGAATACATAGGCAAGAACTGAGAAACTCCAGTTACTTTCAGCCCTTCTACTGGCCTCCGCGCTCACCACCACTATTTTCTTATCATTGATGGATAAAGGAGCAACAAATTTCAAATTGAAGTCAGAATTCGAAACACCTTTTTTAATCATATCTGCCCATGAAGATGGTTTGATCAGGTTAGAATTAGACTGGAAATCATTTATATTGTTTTGATTGATTCTTTCGTTGGATCTTGAGTTAGTGAAAAGATTATCTTGAAAAGAGCCATTCTGATTGATTCTTGTCATATTTCTTGAATAGATTCCATCAGAAACTGCAATTCTTGATTTGTAGAATCCATTATTTGCATATCTGGAATTCTTGTATTGATGATAAGAATTTTTATTCTTCAGATTGGATTTTCTACCTTGAACGGTCTGGAAGCCATCGGAATCAATAACAGGCCCTTTCTTTGACTGAGGTGGTTCTTGCGGCAGTGGCAATTGATTCAGTGGAGGTGGAGGAGAGTGGAGTGGAGAAGTATTAGGAGACCCATCTGTCTGATCGAGGCCAAATGTGGGATTATTGAGAAGTTTAGTGTAAGAAGCCATGGCTGCGAAACTTAATTTCTTGATGTATTTGGAGATATAGGAATATATCTACCTTCGTATTTGTCGCACCTTATTAACTGTCGTGCCTAATTCGTGTCAGTGTCCGTTTCATCGTTCTTTTCCATAGTCGTTTTCCATCGTTCTCTAGCTATTAAAGGTGAGAAATCACTCACGATTAATGTTCTGATGCTCATTAAATTGATTTCATAGGAAATTGCAATTTAAATGTACTGTTAAATGGAATTGCTAGCTATTAACTATTAAATATGATAAGTTATTTTAATTACTTCTGAAAATTGGCACTATTATATGTTAATTTATTTCGCTAGTAATTGTTATATAATGTTATGCTATTTATTGTTCTCACTCTACAAGTTCCTTTAGTCTTAGAAATCACTATGGGTTGAAATGATACATACCCGAACGGATTTTAGAATAGAAGGACTTGGTTATGGGTTGAAATGATAAAGCTAAGCGATTTTCAGTTATTATTGAAATTTTAGGATTGCTAATTTTAATAATATAAACCCGTAAATGTAAACCATTGCAGATTGAAATAACAATATTTGTACCACTTGACTATTGGATAGAAAATTATGTACGGATACCGTTGGTCTATATTTGAAGAAAAATGATTTTCAAATATGTGAAAGGAAATATACGGGTTGGATTTTGGGAAATGAAATAGATATTCTATTTATTATTATAAATAGTAAAACCTTAAATGTTGAATTGGAGATATAAAGGTATGAGTTTAATTTTAAAGAAATTTGTTAAGTTTTACTTATATTTTAATATATAAAATAAGAATTTAAAAAGATTAAAAAAGGTTTAATCTATTTTAAATTTTATAAATATAGTTGTATTTATTACATAATAGTTTAAAAAGGGGATCATTAACTTATATTTAAATAGATTTAAGAACGTAAATAAAAAAGGGTGAAAGGGTGCATTTATTTTTTGATTGGAGAATTGAATTGGCCGGTAATTGAATTTGAGTAAAGATTCATTCAGAACTTAAATGATTTTGAAATTAATTTATATCTTGTTTTAAATATAAGGTGGTTAAATGAATACTTTAAATTTTAAATAGAATTAAAATTTAATATTTGTTTTGACTAATTTTTTTTATTGGAGATCCGTTTAAATATTATAAGGAAATTTTATAAATGACCACGGTGTAAAAAAAGCGTTTCGTTTTTAAAGAGACCGGGATCAGATATTGTCATACTCTCTGCCAATACCGAAACCACTTTAACAACTGTGTACATGGTGGAGATTCCAGTATGAAGTAGAATGGTTTAGCGAACAATTCTGTACGGTATTTACTTAGCCCTGGCTCCGGTGGGGCAGCTTGATGTGGCAAAAACAAGAGCTACGCCGTGCCAAGTGAGGTCATTACTCCTATCGGGCACATTTCTTCAAAACCATATATGTTGCTTTTGTGAATTGTTTTTGGTGTGCACACCTTTGATTTTGATGTGTGTCTCGAGGTGGGTGGTAGTAGCTTGTAACGACCCGCTATTTTCAACCATTCGCATCCGCACATGTCGGACTTGAATTGCTCAAAATACTGAATTGTAAAATAAATTTGGCAAAACACAGCATTAACAGTAAATAAATAAATCACATATCACAAACACAGAATAATAAATGCAGCGGAAGTAAAGAAATAGTAGTTCATGAAGCTACTATATAAATACATCAGAGTCAAACAAGATACAACGGAGATAACAAGATAAAACGGAGGTCTCAACATGATAAGCAAGTATGAATCTGAATACATCACTGGAACCAACCGGATAACTAGAATCAACTGGATAACTGAAAGTGAAATAGATAGCTATATCTTCAAGCAATCCAACTTCGAAGGTGAGTCTCAAATGTTGTATCACTCAGTCTGACCCGAGCGTAAAGCAAAACACAAAACACTCGATTCAGGACATACATACTTTTGTAATGTAAACCAACTCAAGTGAACTGTAATATAAGGTACAAGTAACTTAAAGGATGCTTGGGACCGCCCATCCTCTAAGGATTCGTTAAACTATTTACTATGTAGTAATATTTCGCTATTATAATAATGTCTATAGTAAAATAAACTTACTTTTTTCATAGCATTAAGGGGTTACCCATATAGCCCTTAACACGCAATAGTCCCAGTAGTCCATCCAATATCATAGTCCCTCCTGATCGGGAAGCCACCAGAGGATACCACACGGGCTACGGGAGAAAACCAAACTCGTACAAGGCGCGATAGGGTAGGTGACACGACACAACTAGGCAATGCCAGGGTAGATATTCCAATTACGCTCCCGGGTCGGTGTTAACGCGTAGCTCGCAGCTACCGCCCATCTCGAGCCACACCCCTAAATAAAAATCAAAAGTGGCCACCGAATCAATCCAAAAGTCAAAGTATAATATCGAAGGGATGTGTCTGATCAAAGGTGCTACCTTATTAACCCGTCAACCGCTCCTGTTTTAGCCACCTTATGCCAACTCAATGGAGTCGGGTCCACGTATTTACCTTAAAGGAAATACCACCACCAACCTTCTTCATTCTGGAATCTCCCCCACGTACACGGTTGTCGAAGTGGTTTCGATATCGACAGAGTGTATGCCAGATATCCGATCCCGGTCTCTTTAACAACCAAACGTTATTATAACCCGTGGTTACAACTTTTAAAAATGGTATTTATACTTTAAAAATCAAAATAAATTTCAAATACATTTCAATATCATAATATCATTTCAAACATCATTTATATAAACATCAATCATTTTATTTAATATAAATACCATTTAAATCTATTCAGTTTTTTAGGAATTAATTGCCTTTCAACTCACATTTAAAAGTTAAATCCTTCCATTTAAAGTCAATTCCTTATTTTTATTAATTACATATTAAATTCCAAAATTTAAGCCTTTTTCGCAAAGATTATTAAATTTCATTAAAACAATCAAAAATTCAGTTTCCGTAGCACTTATAAAATGCTGCCTGAAGTTATAGGTTAAACAGTTCATTTACAAAAGACAACATTTAAGTGCTGTAATAGATTTCTTTATTTCCAACTAAACTTTAGTTATCTTTATCAACTATAGCACTTACAAAGTGCTATAATAGCTTTTAGTTCAAATTAGCCTTTAAGTTCATTTAAATTTAACTACAACATTCACAAATGCGGTAATATCCTTTATATTTAAAATTTCAAGGTTTAACTAAAATTTCATAACTGAGTAAATTTTTATTTAAATCATATTTAACTTACAAATCATATATTTTCACATTATGAAGTCATAATTTCAATACTCATATTTTTATGGATTTATAAGTAAATTTTCATACAAAAAAATCAAATTTTTATTATGAATTTCTTATTTAAATCCAAGTATTAAATTCCCATTTCTTTAATTAAATTATTAACTTAAAAATTAAGTATTCCCAGAATATAACTTATTATCAATTATTTTACTCAACTAAAATCTCACTTTTAACAAAAATTCAGAATTTCCCAAAATAAGTTATATTTCAAAATTTTTCTTAAACATTCATTTCTTTAACATTTGACTCATTCAAAAATCATTATAAATTTTATAAAAATCATTTAAATACATTTTAAACCAGAATATTATAATTTTCCATTTAAATATTTTTAAAACATTTCAGAAAAATATTATATAAACCACGGGTCTGTATATAGTTTTCTAGCTTAGGTCAAGTGATACGGATATATATCATTTCAATCCGCAATTTACAAAGAAAACCCGGGTTCTATCATTTCAAACCCGCAATCCAAAGTTAAATAAATCACTAAATAAATAAATGAATGCATAAATAAGTAAGTATCGTTCAAGCCTATCATTTCATCTAGTAACGATTTCTATTCTACAGGGAACTTGCAGTGTGATTTGCAGTAAATAAAAAAAAATCTAATTGCAACAATATAACAATAGATAATACAGCAGATGATGGGTCAATTAAATAATGGGGTTTTAACGTCATAAGTTTAGATCACAGGTAGATACAATTAAATAAAATAAATTTACAATTACACTTGTTATCAATCTATAGATGTATAGGTATGTTTGTCTGGTGAGAAATACTCACCTTAAAGCTGTAGAAAATTAGATTCAAACGATTGTATCACTTGATAAAGAAACGTACAAATGGCACGATCAGATTTCCATGGAGGCAACGTCTTGATTCGAATCTTGAACAAGATTAATGAAAAACTAAGTATTCGCATTTTACTATGATTACTGAAAACAGAATAAGAAAATTTTGACCCAAATTCTCGACCACTCCACCCACATGTGACGCCCCACCTCTATACCCACGCTAGCCAAGAACACTACGGTGTAGTGCTGTCAACTAGCATAGAGAATAAAGCTGTTGAGGAGCGACCATCCATGTGATTACTTATCACACGGTGGCTGCAAATAATCTTCGGAAACAAACATAGAAATAAGCATAACACAAATCAGTCACAGACATCCATATCACAAAGGCGGAAGAAGATATGAATATATAACTAACACATGAAAGTGTATATCAGAGTAGTGGTCAAAAAGATCCACAATAATACAAAAGAATAGCAACACGTGCTGTACAAAAGAATACAACTATGAGTCTATATCTCAAGTGTATACAACAAAAACTGCTAATCTAAATACTTAGCCAAAAGTCAGAGTAGCAAATCCCGGGAAGAAGTTAAGCAGAAGCACCTGTAACATCTCGGTCTGACCCGAATACTATTTAAGAAAATAATTAACGGATCAGCCTAGCTATAAATATCAGATGACATGGTATAAAATAAAAGATATGGCATAAACATAAAATATCCATATTGACATACTACTATAAGTATGCAAACGATGATCAACAGAAGATCAATCAATAAGAGATAAATCGATATCACAAGAATCTTCTCAAAGATCCAAAGAGGGCATCATACCCTAAACTTGTACTCATAACAAGTCAATGACATAAATTCCAGAAATCAACACAAGAAATCCAGAAATCACAAAAAAAGGGAAAGAGGCATATCACATGACGGTCCGAAGACCATGGGGAGCTACCCCATATGGGTGAGTCGGAATCACCCAGATGAGGTCTAGGCTAACCAAAAAGCAAAAAGGTATGTGAGAGTGGAATCACACAAATGGTGTCTAGCCTAACCTCACAACAAAAAGGTATGTGTGAGTGGAATCACACAAATGGTGTCTAGACTAACCTTGCGGACGAAGAGATATGTGTGAGTCGGAATCACACCCATGAGGTCTAGTCTAATCTTGCAAATAAAGAGACATCACACAATTGCTAGTCTAAATCATAAAATGATCGTCATGATCAACGAGAAGTGTCAATTACACTAAGCTAGTAAATATAGAAGTTTATCTTCGTGCTCCATAACCACTTGGTTAACTTAAATATTTACAAACAAACTGTAAATCTTCACTACAAAATTGTCACAAGAGGTTCAATCGAACAAGTCCAAAAATTAATCGACGAAGTGAACGCAAGCGTTTCATACCACTTGTTTTACTAAGCCATTTAATTAGATTTCTCATCCGAGTGAGGTAAAGGTTTGTATATACTAGTAGATTGGAAAACGGTTTAAGAAAAGAGCTTTGTTATTGAAAATAGAGTTGAAATCATTTTTTTGAAAGATTTTTGATATTTACTACTAGTATTGAAACCTTCATATTTCTAAAGTTGTTATCCCGCCTTTCTTGCAAGACCGTGATACCATAAAATCGACCGAGAAGCCCAAGATAGTTTGTCCCGAAGAATGGTCAACTCAACATCTCAACAAAGCAAGTTCTGTTGAATGTTTTTCAGATAAGATCCCCGACGAAGTGGGGTCCAAGGGGCAGCGCCCCCGGCGGGATGCGGGGCAGCGCCCCATCCAAAACGGTACGACCTAGTAAATACCTAAGGGAGGATAGGATTGAGCGAATTAAGAAGTTCACGACCTATCGTTAGCACGGTCGAGCGACCTAAATAGAACGGCCTAAGGTTGAAGGCCTAGCAACCTAACGTCCATCGACCTACGACCTAATGGGTTCAAGTAGGGTCAAGGTGGAACGACCTAACGACACGCGACCTAAGCGGTTTATCACTTGAGCGACTTAACAGTTTAACCCTCAAGCGATCTAACGGCATATAAAGGTCAACCGACCTAGTGAAAGCGAACAAGCCATGCGACCTAATGAGTAGACGACCTAAGGTCTTAACGACCTAACTGGAGCGACCTAGAGGTCATACGATCTAAGGTCAAAAACAAGGTCACGCGACCCAAAATGTACGCGACCTAATGCGGCCGAGTGATTTATGGTCGGAGACGACCTATGACTTATAAAGGTTGAGCGACCTGGCGAGGCTCGCGACCTAATGGTGAAAAAGGCCGAGCGACCTAACGTGTGAACGAGCCGAACGACCTAAGGGATAAAAGGCGAGCGACCTAACGTCTTATTAATGCCGTGCGACCTAATGCTATAAGGCCAAGCGACCTAGATTCAAGCGACCTAAGACCGAGGTAACGTTTCCAACAGAGGGAGCGACCTAACGACGTAAGGCCTAATGACCTACGACCAAGCGGCCCTATACCTACGACCTACGACCTACGACCTAATTCCGAGGCGAACGACCTAAAGCATGCGATCGAGTTTAAGGCCAGAAACGAACTATTTGGTGACCGAGACTTTTCCATGCAAACGACCTAGCATAGGCAGAACGACCTAAGTGCAGAATTTTACCAAAAACACTAAAAATTGGAGTTTTTCGCCAATCCAATCTAAACCAAATGCAAATGCCCATGCTAAAGTGATGGGAATTCATTCCCAACAGTCCATGATAGATATAGGCAAGAATGTGAGATAAAAATCTCACCTTTTCACCAAATCATGAAGGTAAAGCTTGAAGGTGAATGGAGAAGCAACTACAAGCTTAAATCCAATGCTTTTCTTTGAATTTGGAGTTGAATGATGGAGTTGGAGTTCAAACCTAGGCTTGGAGTTTCTAATTTCCCTTTCCACTCACCATTAATGTTAAAGTTTGTGTTTGGTAGGAATTTATGAAGAGTGAGGAGAAGGAGAGAAGTGGGTTTGAGTTATAATGGCTAATCTAACCCAAAGTCCAAAGTGGGAAAAGTAAGTGAAATTCCACTAACTCCAAACCTATCAATGTTTATACTTAAAAAAGTTGTAAATGGCATTTCGAACTCAATGGAAGTGGTCTCGAGTCTTAATTTGACCGTTTGCAAAAAGTAGCTTTTCGGACCAATATCCGATTAACGACAAAATATTTAAATCGATAAATATGCGGGTTGTTACAGACTCCCCTCCTTAACGAAATTGCGTCCTCGCAATATATAAGATGGAAATAAAAATAACAACCATAAAAGCATATTAACACAAAAGAAATTTGAAATAGAAAGTTCACCTCAAAGAGCAGGAGTAAGCAAGTCCGGATGTGTTCGCTCGATGAATTCTCTGGATTCCCAAGAGCAATCCTTAGGATCTGAGGACCACTGAACCTTCACAGGCGGAACATCTTTATTTCGAAGACGTTTGACCTCCGAAGCAATAATTCGAATAGGATGCTGCTCGTAAGTTAAATTCGACGAAACTTCAATTTCTTCCACAACACCAGGCTCAAGAATAGAATCGGAATCTCGTAGGCATTTCTGTAATTGAGAAACATGAAACACGTCATGCATAGTAGAAAACTGAGCTGGTAATGTAAGGCGATAAGCCATAGAACCAATACGTTCAGTGATAGGAAATGGCCCCATATATCAGGGTGCTAACTTTCCCGGTCGACTGAAACATACAACACCTTTCATAGGTGAAACACGAATAAAAACAGAGTCTCCCACAGAAAATTCTAACTTCCTTCTTCGATTATCGGCATAGGATTTTTGTCTACTCTGGGATTCTTTCATCCTATGTCGAATAAGTTCAATCTTCTCTGTGGAATCACGAATAAAGTATGGACCTAAAACCAGCTTCTCATCGGCCTCAAGCCAACAAGAACGAGATCGGCATGGCCTTCTATAGAGTGCCTCGAAAGGTGCCATACCAATACTAGATTGGAAGCTATTATTATAGGAAAATTCAACAAGTGAAATATGATCTTCCCAACTTCCACCAAAATCGAGCACACAAGCACGAAGAAAATCTTCAAGAGTTTGATTCACACGCTCGGTTTGTCCATCGGACTGGGGGTTATAAGCAGTGCTAAAATTAAGCTTCGTTCCTAAAGCTTTTTGAAGACTCTTCCAAAATCCACTAGTAAACAATGGGTCTCGATCGCTAATAATAGAAGTAGGAACTCCATGCAATTTAACAATTTCTTTGATAAAGAGTTTGGCCAAAAGAGGAACGGTTCGGTTAGACCGAACAGGAATAAAATGGACGGATTTAGTAAGTCTATCAACGATCACCCATAAGCTATCATGACCCGAACGAGAACGGGGAAGGCCATCTATAAAATCCATGGAAATTTGGTCCCACTTCCAAATTGGAATTTCTAAAGGTTGCAATAACCCGCCAGGCCTTTGATGTTCGGCCTTGACAAGTTGGCAAGTCATGCAACAGTTAACAAAGTTAGCAATATCATATTTCATTTCCTCCCAATAATAAAGTCGCTTCATATCGGCGTACATTTTACTACTACAGGGATTAATGGTGAATTTAGAACGATAGGAATCTTCTAAATTATCTTTACGAAGATCACCAATATTTGGTATGATAAGTCTATCAAATTTTCGAATGCCGCCACGAGAATCAATATCAAAGTCTTTCAAACCTTCAATACCAATTTTATCCTTAACATTTTGGCCAAGAAGAGCCAATTCAGGATCTAGCCCTTGAGCTTCAAGAATGCGGTCTAAAAGAGAAGGATGAGCCTCAAGGCTACATAAAACAAGTGATGAGCATAAATCAGATACGCGCTCTCGAATCTCACAAGTGGATAAAATCTCAAGATCGTTCCATTCGGATATCATCATAGAAACAACTGCTTGTTGTTTACGGCTAAGAGCATGGGCGACACGATTACCTTTACCGGGGGTATAAAGAATATCAAGATCATAAGGTGCAAGGAACTTGAGCCAACGCTGTTGACGCAAATTAAGTTCCTTTTGAGAAAATAAATATTTCAAAGACTTATGATCCGTGTAAAGAATAAATTTCTCTCCCAATAGATAATGACGCCAAATTCGAAGGGCGAAAACAATTGCCGCGAGTTCTAAATCATGTGTGGCATATCTAGTCTCGGCCGGCTTCAATTGCCTAGAAGCATAAGCAATAACACGCTCTTTTTGCATAAGAACGGCACCCAAACCAACGTGACTAGCATTAGTATAAACAACAAAATCTTGATTCCCTTCGGGAATAACAAGAATAGGAGCATCGGAAAGGAGTTCTTTCAATTTTTGAAAAGAGGCTTCACATTTGCCCGACCAAATGTATTTAACTCCCTTCTTAGTCAAGCTAGTAAGAGGCACAACAATCTTAGAAAAGTCTTTAATGAAACGATGGTAACAACCCGCCAATCCGAGAAAACTACGAATCTTTATCACACTCTCCGGTCTCTTCCAATCTTGAATCGGTTCAATCTTTGAAGGATCCACGGAAATTCTGGATTTGGAAATAATATGACCGAGAAACTTCACACGAGATTGCCAAAAGTGGCATTTAGAAAATTTCGCCTTTAATTTATTACTCCTAAGAGTTTCCAATACAATCCGAAGATGCTTCTCATGCTCCTCCTCGGTTTTAGAATACACAAGGATATCATCAATGAAGATGAGAACAAACCGATCGAGGAAAGCCTTGAAAACTCGATTCATGAGGTCAACGAAGTAAGCCGGAGCATTCGTTAAACTAAATGGCATAACAAGCCATTCATAAGTTCCATAACGAGTACGGAATGATGTCAAAGGAATACTATCCTCAACAATACGAAGCTGATGAAAACCGGTAGCCAAGTCCAACTGTGAAAAGACCCTAGCTCCGCTAAGCTGACCAAACAGATCGTCAATCCGAGGTAAATGATATTTATTTTTAATAGTCAGATCGTTAAGCTTGCAATAGTCAACGCAAAGCCTAAGCATACCGTCGGAGTTCTTCACGAAAATAGCCGAAGCTCCCCAAGACGAGGAGCTAGAGCGAATAAATTGCTTCGTCTCCAATTGAGATAATTGTTTGCGCATCTCCTCATTTTCTTTATTAGACATGCGATAAGGAGGACGAGTAATAGGTTGAGCTTCAAGAGTAAGATTAATTCTAAACTCAATTTCTCGTTTAGGTGGTAAACCTAAAACGGGTTCAAATATGTCGGAAAATTCACGAACGACGTGAATTCGAGAAATGCCATCTTCCTCATCATCATCATCATTATCATGAGGATTTAAAAAATATAAAGATGCAGTCAACGCAGAATCCGAATCGTTAAAAATAATAGAAATCTGATTTACAGATTGCGGATGTAGGAGATAAATAGTCCGCTCAGGACATAGGATATGAGCTTCATAACGATTAAGCCAATCCATTCGCAAAATCATTCCAAAGCCTAGGTAACGCATAACATGCAAATCGGCTAGGAATGGAAAATCACATAAAATAATCTCCACATTTTCACAAAGCAAACTAAGAGTGGCGAATCCACCGACAGGATTTGCAATTCTCAAGGAAGTCATTAAAGCATCAACATTTAAAGAGAAAGTTTCGACAAGTTCCTTTGATATAAAAGAATGGGATGCACCCGTATCAAAGAGAACTCTAATTGGTTGATCACGAAATAAAATAATACCATCAAGAATGGAATGAGAAATACGTTGACCACGGGATGTGTTGCCAGGGGCTTGAGCCACATTCAACTTTCCTTCCTTCTTGCCTTTACGTTTGAGGCATTGATGTATGTAATGATCTGGGCTCTTACAATAGCGACAAGATTGGGGCTTAGAGCACTTATTCGCAGAATGATTCCCAGATCCACAGTTGAAGCATCTCGCACCACTAGGAGAAGGAGACTTTGCCGCAGGGATTGCTTGCTTGCCCTTTTTGTTGGGATAAGGGCCTTTGAATCTACTGCGCCTCTTTTTGTTGTTGAAGTTGGGTTTGGAAGCTACTACTTCAACGTCACTTTCTTTATCAGCCTCTTCCAAACGAAGAGCGATATCTATAAGTTGGTCGACAGGAACTTCTAACTTTAGAAGTAATGGCTTCTTGAGGCTTTTGTTTAAGCCATAAACGAACCTCTGGTTCTTCTTCAATGGGGTGTTGATGTATTCAACCCCATATTTGGAAAGCGACTCAAAGGCTGCGACGTAATCAGTCACAGAGGACTCACCTTGAACAAGGTCTATAAAGCGTCGAGCCAGAGTTACCTTCTCTGCTTCTGGTACAAATTTTAACTCGAAGCATGTCCGGAATTTCTCCCAGGTAAGGTCCGCTTCGTTGACTTCAGAAATAAGAAGTTCAAACCAGTCCAATGCTCTCTCTTAGAGCATACTGGAAGCCACCTGAACACGGTGAAGATCGACGAGATTCATGCGAATGAAGATTCGATCGTAGGTCCTCAACCAAGCCTGGACTTTGATGATAGTTTCAGAACCTTTAAATGGCTTCCCACCCAGGTTGGTGTAATCATTGCACAAACGTGCAAACCCAGTGATGTGCACGTAAATGTGCATATTTTTATCACCATGTTTATTCTTTTTAAATTAAATAAATGATCATATTGGGTATTTTAACTTGTTTAAACCAAAATTCATATTATTTTAAATTATCACATATTCATCTTCATTCAAGGGCGAAATGGTCATTTTTGTGCGTATATTAATTTGAGAAAAATTAATTGAAAATCGGTATATATTTTTTTTAGGAATTTGATCTCAAATAGAAGTGGTTTCATGAAGATATGCATGCACAAAATTAATACAAAGGAATGAAGATGGAAATAATTCAAAGTGAAGAACGTGGAGGACCTCACCTACCCACCCACCTTAATGTACAAATTAAAGGCTAATGCACATGCTTTTGGAGTTAATGGCTTCATGTACACTTAATGGGGGATTAAGACATGTTAATGATTATTTGGCCTCTACACTTCCTAAGGGGAATTTTGGGCATTCCCCAAAAATATGAATTAGGGTTTCATACATGTATAAATACCCATATGTTTCATGTATCCTCCCCTCCCTTCTTAGTTAATCTATCTCTTCTTTAGTCTCTCTTAGGCCTCCTTCTCTTTAGTTTAGTTTAGATCAAATAAAATGAAAGCTCCTGTTTCTCTTTTCATGGCTACTTAGCCATTTTATTTCATGTAATTTTCTTTTCTTTTATGCAATGTTAATTCTCTTTTATTTACATTCTTCTTCTCTTCTTATGTAATAGTGTAGACCTACCTTTATGCAATTAGGTTAGTTGTCTTTTCCATTAGCTTTCATTTTCCTTTCTTTTTGCTTTCATGTTGCTTTCTACATTTGTTGATTTGATAAAAAATATGAGAGCTTAATCCCTACAATTTAGGGGTAATGAAGCTCTCTAGTATGTAGATGCAACATTTTGGTGTTTATGCTCTCTTATTGTGCTTTAATGGAAACACTTGAAGTGGTTTAATGATTTTGTTTAGCTTTGAATTTGATAGTCTATGTTGTTCATAACAAATAGGCTATGCTTAAACAAACATAACACAAATTGCCTCTTCATCTAAATATGATTATGGCAAAGAAGTGAATGTTGAAATTGAAATTTGATAGCCCATATTTCTAAACAATAGTTAATAGGCTATGCCTAAAATAGATTTTTATTTCAACTTTGTTGTCATATTTCATGAGAGTTAAATGTGTATTAGTGGTTTTGTTATAGTTTGATGGTTTATATTGAGCTAATTAATAGCACAAATATACCATACTTATGATAAGCACATCAACTAATTCACTAATGACAAGAAAAGAGAGATCATAACTTCATTTTGTTGATTTATATGATCTAGAGAGTGGATTTATCTCTAAATTGTTCTTTTAACTCTCATATTTTTATCATTTTCTTTTGCTAGTTTTTGTTAGTTTCTTACATATCTAGCTATTCACTCTCGACTTCGGTATAATTTGATTGAATAGAATTTTAAAATCATCAATTCCCTGTGGATCGACCCATATTCGCCACGTGCTACATTCGTACACCATGCGCTTGCCATTAT
The DNA here is from genome assembly GCA_030765085.1 of Allium cepa. Taxonomy (NCBI): domain Eukaryota; kingdom Viridiplantae; phylum Streptophyta; class Magnoliopsida; order Asparagales; family Amaryllidaceae; genus Allium; species Allium cepa. The sequence goes on along the minus strand of CM060937.1, from coordinate 768,610,944 downwards.
TTTTAATTTAAATTCGTTTGACGGTTTTCTAAACCGGTAGAATTTTCGTCGACAAACACCCAGATTTAGGGTGAGTAGGTTCCGGATTAGAACCAGCTGCTTGAGCATTCGTGACAAGGTCAAGAAGTTGCTGGGTAGTCATAAAAACTCTATCATGGGGTGGAGCACTAGATGGTCCAGCTCTGGGACGACCAGATCTAACCATTTCTCTTCCTTAAGAAAGAAAGAAGAAGATTATTCACTAATGAATATCAAGCAATCTTGCCAGATAAAACAAGGAATCATAAAGGATATAAGATGAATCGGTACGACGACTCGAATTAATCCTAAGACATAACTCCTAAGGTGGACTTAGGACGATGATCCTTGTTAAGTTATTCTACATATTTCGAAGTTTGGCTCTGATACCAAGCTGTGATGCCCCACCTCTATACCCACGCTAGCCAAGAACACTATGGTGTAGTGCTGTCAACTAGCACGGAGAATAAGGCAGTTGAGGAGAGACCACCCATGTGATTGCTTATAGCACGGTGGCTATAAATAATCTTCGGAAACAAACATAGAAATAAGCATAACACAAATCAGTCACAGACATCCATATCACAAAGGCGGAAGAAGATATGAATATATAACTAACACATGAAAGTGTACATCAGAGTAGTGGTCAAAAAGATCCACAATAGTACAAAAGAATAACAACACGTGCTATACAAAAGAATACAACTATGTGTCTATATCTCAAGTGTATACAACAAAAACTACTAATCTAAATAGTTAGCCAAACGTTAGAGTAGCAAATCCAGGGAAGAAATTAAGCAGAAGCACCTATAACATCTCGGTCTGACCCGAGTATTATTTAAGAAAACAATAAATGGATCAGTCTAGCTATAAATATCAAATGACATGGTATAAAATAAAAGATATGACATAAACATAAAATATCCATACTGACATACTACTATAAGTATGCAAATGATGATCAACAGAAGATCAATCAATAAGAGATAAATCGATATCACAAGAATCTTCTCAAAGATCCATAGGGGGCATCGTAATCTAAACTTGTACTCATAACAAGTCAATGACATAAATTCCAGAAATCAACACAAGAAATCCAGAAATCACAGAAAAAGGGAAAGAGGCCTATCACATGACGGTCCGAAGAACATGGGGAGCTACCCCATATGGGTGAGTCAGAATCACCCAGATGAGGTCTAGGCTAACCAAAAAGCAAAAAGGTAGGTGTGAGTGGAATCACACAAATGGTGTCTAGCCTAACCTCTCAACAAAAAGGTACGTGTGAGTGGAATCACACAAATGGTGTCTAGACTAACCTTGCGGACAAAGAGATATGTATGAGTCGGAATCACACCCATGAGGTCTAGTCTAACCTTGCAAACAAAGAGACATCACACAATTGCTAGTCTAAATCATAAAATGATCGTCATGATCAACGAGAAGTGTCAATTACACTTAGCTAGTAAATATAAAAGTTTATCTTCGTGTCCAATAACCACTTGCTTAACTTAAATATTTACGAACAAACTGTAAATCTTCACTAGAAAATTGTCACAAGAGGTTCAATCGAACAAGTCCAAGAATTAACCAACGAAGTGAGCGCAAGCGTTCCATACCACTTGTTTTGCTAAGCCGTTTAATTAGATTTCTCATCCGAGTGAGGTAAAGGCTTGTATATACTAGTAGATTGGAAAACGGTTTAAGAAAAGAGCTTTGTTATTGAAAATAGAGTTGAAATCATTTTGTTGAAAGAGTTTTGATATTTACTACTAGTATTGAAACCTTCATATTTCTAAAGTTGTTATCCCGCCTTTCTAGCAAGACCGTGATACCATAAAATCGACCGAGAAGCCCAAGATAGTTTGTCCCGAAGAATGGTCAACTCAGCATCTCAGCAAAGCAAGTTTTGTTGAATGTTTTTCAGATAAGATCCCCTACGAAGGGGGGTCCAAGGGGCAGCGCCCCCGGCGGGGTGCGGGGCAGCACCCTGTCCAAAACGGTACGACCTAGTGAAGACCTAAGGGAGAATAGGATCGAGCGACTTAAGAAGCTCACAACCTATCGTTAGCACGGTCGAGCGACCTAAATAGAACGACCTAAGGTTGAAGGCCTAGCGACCTAACGTCCAGCGACCTACGACCTAATGGGTTCAAGCAGGGTCAAGGTGGAACGACCCAATGGCACGCGACCTAAGGGGTTTATCACTCGAGCAACTTAATGGTTTAACCCTCAAGCGACCTAACGGCATATAAAGGTCAACCGACCTAGTGAAAGAAAACAAGCCATGTGACCTAACGAGTAGACGACCTAAGGTCTTAACGACCTAACTGGAGCGACCTAGAGGTCATACGACCTAAGGTCAAAAACAAGGTCACGCGACCTAAAATGTACGTGACCTAATGCGGCTGAGTGGTTTAAGGTCGGAGATGACCTACGACTTATAAAAGTTGAGCGACCTTGCAAGGCTCGCGACCTAATGGTGAAAAAGGCCGAGCGACCAAATGTGTGAACGAGCCGAACGACCTAAGGGATAAAAGGCGAGCGACCTAACGTCTTAACAAGGCCGTGCGACCTAACGCTATAAGGCCAAGCGACCTAGATCCAATCGACCTAAGACCGAGGTAACGTTTCCAACAAAGGGAGCGACCTAACGACCTAAGGCCTAATGACCTACGACCAAGCGGCCCACGACCTACGACCTACGACCTAATTCCCAGGCGAACGACCTAAAGCATGCGAACAAGTATAAGAACAGAAATGAACTATTTGGTGACCGAGACTTTTCCTTGCAAACGACCTAGCATAGGCAGAATGACCTAAGTGCAGAATTTTAGCAAAAACACAAAAAATTGGAGTTTTTCGCCAATCCAATCCAAACCAAATGCACATGCTAAAGTGATGGGAATTCATTCCCAACAATCCATGATAGATATAGGCAAGAATGTGAGATAAAAATCTCACCTTTTCACCAAATTATGAAGGTAAAGCTTGAAGGTGAATGGAGAAGCAACTACAAGCTTGAATCCAATGCTTTTCTTTGAATTTGGAGTTGAATGATGGAGTTGGAGTTGAAACCTAGGCTTGGAGTTTCTAATTTCCCTTTCCACTCACCATTAATGTTAAAGTTTGTGCTTGGTAGGAATTTATGAAGAGTGAGGAGAAGGAGAGAAGTGGGTCTGAGTTATAATGGCTAATCTAACCCAAAGTCCAAAGCAGGAAAAGTAAGTGAAATTCCACTAACTCCAAACCTATCAATGTTTATACTAAAAAAGTTGTAAACGACATTTCGACCTCAATGGAAGTGGTCTCGAGTCCTAATTTGACCGTTTGTAAAAAGTAGCTTTTCGGACCAATATCTGATTAACGACAAAATATTTAAATATAAAATCGATAAATATGCGGGTTGTTACACCACATCTTGGCCATGTTCTCACTGCTCAACCCACCTTTTATTTGAGTTATATGAACGCACTCTATACTAAAGAAGTGGACAAATCATTGCGATACTATTTCAAAACGTGGTGCACGGCCTGTCCATTCTATTTTACTTCTCTTTTTTTTTCTTTTTTTTACTACACAACTGCACTTATAAAAATTTACTTGCTCTTACTGCTACAATAGGACATGGCCCTGACTATCAAAAAGCATGCACGCATGCACTTGTATCATGAATATTTAACAAAGTTTGTCAAATAAAAGGATCGGCTTGGAGGAGGAGTTAGCAACAGTAGTGATGGAGGGGGTAGGGTGCGGCCGAGCATGAAGTGTATGACAAAATATAACAAAACAAAAAGGAGAAGGAAGGAAAAATAAATTAACCATTACCTGATTCCCTGCTCACGAAAAAGAAAGAAGTAATGGAGATGCAGACAATTTTGAGGTGAGGAAATGTGATATGAGGTTTGTATTTATAGGCAGAAGCTTTGTACGCAAGGAAAAGTAACATGTGCAAATCAATGGGAACAAAAAGGCAAGCAAATATTTTTGTATTGATATGGGATGTTGAATTATTGCTTTAAGGCAAAGATTATTTAAATCAAATAGTTAATTTTTGCAGTGGTACCTTGGACCACATATCCAAAAGCAACGTACATTGATTTGATAAAGGAATGGCAAAAAATAAAAAATGTGAACGGTAAGGAAATCATAAATCTCGAAAGTGTTGTATAAATTAAATCTTGCGTTGATAATGGTGAAAGGAAAGGCAAGGAGAAAAGTTGATATGTGAACCGATTATGGATTTACAAGATTTTATACTTACTAAAATAAATGGAAGGTGAAATATCTTTAAACGCATTGACAAGGCACGGTTGAATTTCCTCCTTTAAAAGTGCATGGAAATTTATTTAGGAACAAAGGAAAAATTATAATTCGTTTAGAACGTGTTATAGATAGGAAGCTTGCATTTATCAAGGGAAAACGGCATGTAATTTTCAAATTTTAGACGTAAAAGGAAGAAAATGATTTCCCTGCATTGCATTAATTAACGGTTGCGCGATTTGCAAATTTAAATAGGTTGAGCAAATTAAGAAAAGTAACTGCAAGTAATAATATTTGTCTTTGAAATGGAGATGGAGTTTGGACAAATTTGTGAACGTTACTCTAATAAAGATTTTATACCAACTTAAGACCAATGAAAGCTATGGAAAGTTTAACTTTTGGCTAAAGCAATTCTTTAACTGATTTTTTTATTCATATAGATATTGCGGTATGAATTTTAAAATGCGCAAAACCGGCGCAATAAAATACCCCCAAACTAATACAAACGTAACATTTTTTAATTAATACGTTTTCCTATTTTATATGTTATTTATTACATTAAATATAATACCTTTATAAATGCGTAATTTTAACAGTTTATTAATACACTGAATTCTTAAAAGTTACTCCTTAACATGTTTACATTATTCTGATTTATTTACCATTTCCAATGAAATTTATTATTCAAAAAATATTACACATTTTTAAAGAAAGTAGATAATCCATTTCTTTATTTAAAATTCCAATTAGAGTTATCCTTAACAAAGTTAAAAATTTCAGAAACTTTCATTTTTATTATAGAATTTTGGCAAATGATTTACTCAAATTAAAATTTTATATTATAATAAATTCCAAGGTTTTATAAATAAAAGAATAAAGTGCTTGTAATAGTTTTCTCTCTCTTAGGAAATGAGAAAATAAAGAAGATGAGAAAAAGAGAAACTTGTATGTGAATTGCAAGGCAAAATATACGGCTAAACTAAAGGAATGAATGGCTAGAAAGGAACAAATGTTAGGAAAACAAAAAGGCAATAATTAAGGCAACCTTTCGTTTCTTTCCCTAAGAACAGGTAATTAATCTGGAGCTTAATTATGTATATGGAGAGAGAAACCTTTCATTCTTTCTCTAATCAAATTGATTAATTAATTAAATGTCATTAACAAGCTATTTATTCATGGCATGGAATGTAAATATGTCCAAATGTATTCTACAGTAAATTATTAAGTGCAATATTAGATTGTGTACAAAGATGATGTTTCCTTCATATATATCTTTATTGGTCATAGCATTATTAAAAACATATATGTATACGTGTGTGTGTGTGTGTGTGTGTGTATAATAGACTTATACATATAAATGTGTTAAAATTAAGTTTCACTCTTTTATGAGCCTAAAATTAAAGACAACAATTTTGAACCTAATCTCCAGATTAAAAGGGTTTAAGATTAAAAAAGTTATGACTTTGCATACAAGTCCATCTTATAAATCTTAAGTTAAATTAACGCACACACGTTTGTATATACAAATCATTGTAAATAATGTATTAAACTTAATACAACATTTTTATGTTAAAATTTATAACTTAGTAAATTCTTTAATATTAAGCAATAAATTAAGGTCTAACGTTAATTTAAAAGGAAATAAAAGGAATCGTGATATTTTGTAATAAATTCAAGTTATTTTTATAAAGAAGCCCCCCCTTTTTTTAACTTTAAGCAACAGTATGCAAAAAGCAAAAGATTGGATTTAAATAATGAACACATGCAAACATTAATAAACTACATATGTTTTCTATTTGAATCAATAACAGAATTATTACATTAATTAAGGCTTAAATTTAAATTACAATAAGTTTTTTTTCCTCTTTTTTTTTACCAAAACTTATTAACTTAAAAATTTAATTATTGAAAATTTTACGTTTAAAAAAAACAACGTTTTCAAGTAAAACTTAATTCAAATATTTACAAAATTATGGGTTGTTACATAGCTGCTATGCATTACCACCAGTCCGGATCCGCAAACGGTATATCTACCCTGGCATTGCCTCGCGTGCCTTGTCACATGCCTTATCGTGCCTTCTACGAGTTTGTTATGTGTCATACCTATGGAGTGCTAACCGATAGCCAACTTGCGAGTGGAGTTTATAGTATCTGTATAGACTACGATATTATATAAAATGTGTTACGGGGGATATGGCTAATGCCTTAATGCTATTTTAATACTTTACTGTAAACATTATATATGTAGCGTATTGTACTATGTATGTAGATAGTTTATCGGATCCTTAAAGGATGGAATCCCAACATCCCTTCAAGTTATATTGCATTTACTTGACATTTCACTTGAACCAAATTTATCTACATAAGAATGTTAAATCCTGATTCGAGTTTTTTGTTTTGCTTTACGCTCGAGTCAGCTTCAGTGTGACAATTTGAGATTCATCCTTTGGAGCTGGAGTTCGTTGGAAGACCTGTCTTATATATTTCTGCTTTCAGTTTAGTTCTGTATTTCCAGTTGTATATTCAGATGTGTCATCTGTTTGTTGTAGGACTTCTATGTATGGGGATTTCTGATGTATTCTGTTTCAGACTATGTTATTTATATAGTAGATTCATGAACTACTATTTATTTTATTCCACTGCTTTATTGTAAACTCTGTGTCTATGATTCTGTGACTGATTCATTTACTGTATATGCTTAATTATGCCAAATAAATATATTAACAATCAATTATTTGGAACATTTAAAATTTACATTGTCGATTTGAATTGTTCGAAATGGCAAGTCGTTACACAATAAAAGTAGTTCTGTCAAACAATAAAATCTATGGACGTTTAAACATGAATCAGAACCAATTATGAGGATTGGATATATATTATTGTGATAAAAATACTAATCTATTTTAGAAGAATATCAGTATCGAACCTAAAGAGGCTTTTGAGTTTGAGCTCAACATGCAAAGTATAAAAGAAAGATAAAGTTGTTAAATATGCAAAGAAAAAATGTCTTTCGACTTAAATTCAATACATAATACATAACACACACACACACACTCATGTATGTATTAAATTAATGTTTATCTAATATAATAAAGCAAGTACTGAATCTCAAACCTTTTCTATACCTGTTTAATACATAATACATATACGGCCAGAAATGGGAGAATCTCATACAATATTATACTACAACGGCCGTATATTGAAATCCATAAATATTTATTTCCTAACAATGTATTTGGAAATATGCAAAGTAGTATGCAAAGCAAAAGGTCTTTTAACTCTCTGCGAAGCTTGTGTAAGAAAACAGAAAAATATGCTAGTCTATACATGGTTTCTTGCTTGCTTATGTAATTTAAATGCAATTTTTCCTGAAAATCTTTTCGCATATATAGCAGGAAAAGGCCAAATGTTTAAAATAGTAGACCATCATCGATGATTTGAAATAAAAGAAAACGAATAATAAATCAACCAAGAGTGATAAGATAAAAAAAAGGTGGTTCCATATTATGTTTTATAAATAATACAATAGATTTGATTACTTTTTTTCATCACACTTTCCTGATTTATCATTTCTTTTATATTGATCTAGAATTATAAGATTGATTCACCATTGATATTGAGTTGATTAGTGTTTTGATATGATACGGTGGCGACATCTTTCTGTATGAATTCATGATATTGCCATTTTGTGATACTTTTGTTTATGATGATTTTAATTTTGTGTGACGAAGAATTTGAATAAACGGAGTTATGATACCATCCGGTATCGTACTTTTAGTAATATTTCTTCGGTTATTCTTAAGACTCATTATATAGAATATTAAGGGGCTTGAGTTTCACGTGATGATGTGCGACGAAGTTGTGATATTTATTCGATTATCCATTATAAGTAGATAGCAATCATGTGAAGGAAGTAGAGATGTTGAGGAGATTCTTATGTGAGCTAATGCTCATGGTATTTAGCAGGCTTATGGGTTTGAGCACTGGGTTGGAGCATATGTATCTGTGTGTGTATACACTATTTGTCACTACCATGATGTACTCATGGATTTATGTTGGAGAGGACCAGATGGCTAGTATCCATCCTATCGGCCAGATCTTGGGGTCATGCCCTAGACCTGTGACTCCTTTTTGTTATTTTTATAGAGTAGGAGCGAATCTAGCTAGATAACCTGTGTGGGTAATGGAAGACTGTAGGAACAATTCCTAATGGATAACCTGTGTGTTCCTAGAGTAGTTGGTTAGCTCTTAGGCTCCCTTCTGGTTCTAACAGTGTGATAGATAGGCATGTACTATTGATTCTACTCACCTGATTATTAGGAGTGGATCCAGTGGGTAACCCCTATGCTCATGGAGAAAGCGAAAGCCATCAGTTTCACATGTTGGTATATGACCCTACTTGGGACTTTGTGTTAGTCGTACAGTCATTCACCTGATCCAATTTATTCTATGATATTTCATAAGAGGAGATGGGAATTTATTTATATAGGCATCCAAAGTATAGTGGTTTCTCATATCTTTTTTTGTATATGATATCTCAAACAGGCGGCCTATATTTTGTATTGATGTTGGTACTCTATTACCGAGATTGAGAGATATGCTTGGGCATTACTATGTGCTAGCCTAACTTTACTTGATGATATCTCATATTTGATGATTTTTATACTTTGATGATGATTAGAGATATGGATGATTTACTCATTTATCGTTGATTCTATGATTTCCTATTAGATATAGTTTATATATGGTTGAGGACATCTTTATGTTTGCTTTGATTGGTCACATTTCATTTGGGATATCAGTGCTAGTTGTCGTGTGCTTTAACCTCTTTATATTATTTATGATATCAATATTTATCATACATATTATATATATGCATATTGACCCATTGATTTTGACATTGGCTGAACTATCTATTATATACGTAATACATGAATGAGTACGAGACATTTCAGGTACATGGACGATGAGACCAGCTTGTGGTTTTTGGGCATAGAGGAGACCAACATATAGTATTATTGTACATCATCTGAGTTTTATATAGTTTCATGTATATATAACCTTATGTTATATATTGGAAATGCTTTGTATATCCAGTATTATATGAAAAAGTGGATTTTTGAATGAAAGCTCGAAGACGTGTTATCATTGCGATTTTGACTTTGTATTCTCTGTTATCTACTGTATATTGTGTATTATTCTATCCTAGAGGCACACATGTTTATTGCTTTCTGTCAATACTAAGTACGTATGTGTGAGTTATTTATATACCATGTTCAATTTCATACCGGTGTTAGTCTAAGGGAATATTCAAGTGTGTACCTCATATAGCGCCATTCCCTATATTATCCGACAGTATTACATAGCTATGCACTTGGATAATATGAGTATAAATGTAGGGTTTTAAAGGAAGCTTTGGATTGATCAACAGACATGACTTAAGATTACTTTAGAACCAAATTTTTGGGTGGAGATTATGATAAGGACGTATCCTATCCCAAACCGTTAAGCCTTCAGTTTCCATTATTAAGGCTAAATTTTTTGGAGTTACGATAGAAAGGAATTCATAGTAAGGACACTGTCTTTTATTTTCTTCTATTGGATGGAAGCTGAGATTATTAAGCCTTTTAGACAAAGGATTTATATAGGAATAATAGAGACCCTAGAAAAACTATGCCATGGAATATTTTTATGGGATTGGGCAATTGTGGGTTATGTAACCCGTGACCCTAGTGTATGGTATATTATTCATTTTGATCCATTATGCATGATGATATGACATTAATGTTATGATTATGTTCTAATCATTTTGGTCGTAGATAAATTACGATTGACATATTGATTATAATGGTATTAGTAAGGAGAAACACGTTTTGTGCTTCAGCAGCGTGGTCTCACTAGTTACCTAGTTTGGGTAAAGATGGTATGATATAATTCACACCAGACTTTTAGTATGATCCGAGTTTTTGATTTTCCTCTAAACTTTTGGATACTCAATTGAAATTGGGTAGGCTGAGATTAGGGTTTTTAAGTTAGACGAGTAAGCTTGTGTATAGGAGGACAGCACTATTTAGGAATATAATTTCGGTTGTGTAGTGCTAATTTCTTTTGTTTATTGTTGAATGTATGTAATTACGGGTATTGTAACTAGTAGTCAGGGCTTTGATCATTCAAGGGGCAACTTTATATGTCATTCTTGGAACTGTATTTTAATTACTATATTTCATTTAAGTGACATTATCACAGGTTATGTGATGTAACTAGAATTCGATGTAACTGGAATGCAATGAATTCCCAAATTACTGAAAGAAAATGTTCTGTGAAAATTTGTAAATTCTTTTACCTTGATGTTATTATACAATAATTGATCTTATTTTGTCACTAGAAATAATGCCAAGGATGATTGCAACATCAATAATATCTACTTTCAAGCTTAAAATAAGGGATTTTACACAGAAGATTGATTTGTTGTCTGAACTCACTACTTAGCATCCTTTTAGTATGTTTTACAAGGTTAGCATTATTCACTTCGAAGTGCAAAAAAAATTGCAAATATATGTGATATTTCTATAAACTAGAAATATTTCAAATATTTACAACAATAAATTAAATTTTTGCATTATATATATGTGTATGTGTGTATCAAACCGAAGATATATGTGTGTGTGTGCGTGTGTGTGTGTGTGTGTGTGTGTGTATGTGTGTTTGCATTGTATATGTCAAGTTTTTGGTAACTGTAAATATTTTGTGATAATATCACATTGTAGATATTAGAAATAATAAAATTTCATCAAAACATAAAATATGTGAGATTTGTTTGAAGTGTAATTTAATGGTGAAACTAAAATAAAAAACTGAAGGTTATAAAAGAAAAAATTATTTTTTCTGTATTAATATAAATGCAAGTTGGAATAAAAGGGAACTAGATCATAATAAGTATCAAAAACTTTTTAGTCTATTGGAAATAAGTTTTTGGATACAAATGGATTTCAAAATAGTTGAAAGTATTGCTCAAATATACATTTGACCGTATTATTTGCATCTTTCATTACATTAAGGAAAAGGCAAGAAATTAATTACTTAAAAATAAATATATTTGAAGAATTAATGTAATCAATCAATTCGGTAACCAATTGATTGATGAACGCATGTTATAAGGTGCATGCATATTAGAGAAAACCAAAGATTGGAATAGATATATACTTCCAAATGAATTGGTGAATTGACGCAGCATTGATTTATTAACATAAATCTATTATTTGAACCTTAAGTATCGACCTCTATATGTCATTGAGGTTATCATCCCCTCAAATTATATTTCTCCTATATTCTTGTATTCCTCTCCTAGAGCATCAATAAAATTCTCTCCTTCAAAGTGAATGTACACTATGACGTCAATAGTAGAACCACTATAAATCAATGTGTTCCATTTATGTTTTATTTTCATTTTTGCATGTTTTGACTATGGATTATCAAATTAACTCCGGTTTTTAGACCAGTTTGTTTTATCCCATTTATAGTTGATCCTATATAGCCTTCTTCTAAGATATAGGATAAAGTGATATTACATGAACTTTTTCCCTAATAACTGGTATCGGAGCTGTTAGGTTTGCTATGGAGATAAGTGTTTAATAGATTGGAAGTTTCAAAAGAAGAGAATACACCAGAGGTTAATTCAGCTTCAATAGTTTGCATCCTATGTATTAGTCCTTGAGAGGATGGTATTGATGACAACAATCTTAGGACTTGTTATAAAATATAGATACTAACATTACAGTTTAGATATATATATATATATATATATATGTATATGTATATCCAGGATATAACCATACAGGTAGCAAGAATGAAGACTGTATAGTATAGAGATTCAAGACTGAGGATATCAAGATTAAAGACTCATGAGTATCAAGATATCAAGAATTCAAGATTTCAAGAGTACAAGATAAGTAATGAGTCTAGAGTTATGTTAAAACTTCTTGAAAGCACTTACATCTTAATTCGAAATTTATTAGTGGAATGGAATTCACTTCGAGCCTATTAAAGGGATGGAACCCTGGTGGGATGGAACCCACTACAATATCTAGTGGAACATATAGTGGTCCTATTTTGATATCCACTAGTTTTATAAAAATGCTTTTCAAAAATATATCTCTATTTTTCAGAAAATATTTTCAGAACTTTCTTTCAAAAAGACATCTCTCTTGGTTCTAAATATTTTAGCCTTAAAACTATTTTTATCATTTTTTATATTTTGATTTCAGAATTGTCCATGATTTTAAACTATCTCTTGTTTTGAATATTTAGGTTTTAAATATTTATATACTCAGATTTTAAATCACTTTATAGATTAAGATTATATATATTAAAAATTACTTTTATATGTTTAAAATATATTCAAATAAATTTACAAAGTTTAGAAATTGTTGTGACAAATTTTAGAAACCAATTTTAAAAAGAAAAACCAAAACATCAATTTTTGCCTTGAGCATGTCGCACCCCAACCCCCATGTCGACATGGTGCTCATTAAATTCAAAATTCAAATTTTCAAAAGAAGTGTCTATTTGTTGTATCCTTTCACGAATAAATATGTAGATATGTTTGTTGATCTTCTATAAATACCAGTAGTTCTAAGCGAATTTTTGATTAGATTTCACTTGTTTTCTCTCCTCTTCATCTTCCACATTTATTCTAAAGAATCCCAAACTGTACTCTGCCGAAATACCAAGTGAATCAACTTGATTATCTCTTGTTTGATTCTCTGCCACTCTCTCCATAAGACCTCAGAGCTATTCAGAGTTATAAGTTCTTTTGTAAATCAAACTGTTGAGTAAAAGGTGCGGTTGAGCCTTGAAATCAATAGGTGTGATTGTAGCCCTGGAAATTAATTAGGTGATCTTGTAGCCTGGTTAAATCAAGAGAGTTTCCCTAAACTCGAATAAATGAGGGTGCACCACGTAGCCTTGAAACCGAGTGTCTGATCTGGGAGATTATTTTGAATAGAAATCGTACTGATTGTGCGAGACTAGATGTAGGTTAACTCCGAACCAATATAAAATCCTGGTGTGTTCTTTCCTTTACTACTTTTATTTAGTATTTGCATCTGTGTCTGATTCTATGATAATATCTGTGTTTGTGAATTGCATGTATCGGCGATTAAATTACATAAGTTTTATAAAGATTTAGAAAATCCATAAACGCTGTTCACCCCCTCTAGTGTTATTCCATCCCTACGATCCGTAATCCCATTTCTCATATTTGGCATAAGAGCATTGGTTTTCAAAGTTTTCATAATCTGAATTTTGAAAAATGTTTTTTAAAATGGCTATTTCTTGGGGATTTTGTTAACACTAGTTTAAAACTGTTCAAATCATCATTGTCTCATATGTCTGCATATAGTTATTATAGAAAATCAAGTTATCTACCGATTTTGTATTCTATGCAGAAAGAAAAATGTTATATGGCCTTTGAAGAATCAACACTCAATGGTATCAAGAAGAATAAGTGGATGCTTGACTGTGGATGTTCAAGACACATGGCTGGTAACCCAGATATGCTGAATGATATTATCTATAAAGATGGAGGATTGGTTAATTTTGGAGACAACTCAAAAGGATTTACGATTGGCATCAGCAATGTCGGTAACTCTAAAACTCCTACTATTTCTAATGTTTTATTAGTTAAGCATCTGAAATACAATCTGCTTATCATTAGTCAACATTGCGATAAAGGATACAAAAGTAAATTTGAAAAAGATAAGTGTCACATCGAAGATAATAATTCAAATATTATATTTGAAGAAATTAGGAAGAAAAATATTTATATTCTTAGTATGAAAATCTTAAATGATAATCTATGTCCTTTGGTGAATACAAGTGACCCTTGGATTTGGCATAAAAGATTTGGGCATTTGGATTTTAAACTCTTATCTAGACTTTCTAAAATTGATCTAGTAAGAGGCCTCCCTAAAATGAATTTTAAAATAGACAGTATATGTGATGCTTGTCAATTAGGAAAACTTAGAAAGAGTTCTTTCAAATTAAAAGATATGATTTCAATTTCAAAACCTCTTGAGTTGCTTCATCTAGATTTGTTTGGTTCATCTAAAACTCAATCCATAAATCACAATAAATATGTCTTTGTAATCGTAGATGATTATTCTAGGTTTACATGGAAAATTTTTATGAAACATAAAAGTGATACTTTTGATTCATTTAATTTTTTTACAAAAAGACTTCAAAACCAACTTTCTTTAAAAAGTCTAATTATTCTTAGTGATCACGATGGGGAATTTGAAAATGAAAATTTTGAGAGATTCTGCAATAGAAAGGGAATAACTCATAGTTTCTCTTTTACGAGAACTCCACAACAAAACAGAGTGGTAGAACGTAAATATAGGACGATTCAAAAGTATGCTAGAACAATGCTTTCAGATAGTAATTTACCAAAACATTTTTGAGCTGAAGAAGTCACTACAGCTTGCTACATTTTGAATAAAATATTAATTAGACCGTTAACTGATTAAACACCTTATGAACTTATTAACAAAAAGAAACCAAAGGTATCTTATTTTAGAATCTTTGGAAGTAAATGTTTTATTTAAAAAAAAAAGACAATTTGGATAAATTTGATCCTAAAGCAGACAACAGAATCTTTATTGGATACTCTAATAGAAGTAAAGCATACAGAGTTTTCAATTTAAGAACTAATACCATTAAAGAAACAATGCATGCTTCGTTTGAAGAAAATTTCAAAGACGTTGAAAAAATTAACGATGAAGAAGATTTTTCTACCCTAAATAATGAATCAACTGAAACAAATAATGAACTTATTCATCCAAATATGAAGGTTAAGCTTTTAAAAGGATCCTATAGAAAATATACTAGGATATATTGAATCTATTGTTAGAACTAGAAATCAACTATATAACATGAGTAATATAGTTTTATATCATCTATTGAACCTAAAAATCCAAAGAAAGCATCGTCTGATGATTCATGGATTCCGGCTAAGCAAGAAGAACTGAATCGATTCACCAGGAATAATGTTTGGGAACTTGTTCCTAGAATCGAGGATAAAACTATAACGGGAACTAAATGGGTTTATAAAAATAAAATTAATGAACTAGGTGAGGTCGTTAGAAATGAAGCTCGATTAGTCGCACAAGGTTACTGTCAAGAAGAAGGTATATTTTGATGAAACCTTTGCATTCGTAACAAGATTAGAAGTCACTAGAATTCTACTTGCTTTCGCAAACTATAATAATTTCAAACAATTTCAAATGGATGTTAAAAGTGCTTTTCTAAATGGATTTGTTAAAGAGGAAGTTTATGTTGAACAACCTCCACTCTTTGAAGATGAAAAATTTCCAAACCATGTTTTCAAACTTAAGAAAGCTCTATATGATCTAAAACAAGCTCCTAGAGCATAGTATGACAAATTAAGATTTTTTTATTACAATCAAATTTTGAAATTAGTAAAGTAGTTAATACTCTTTTCATTAAAAGGAATAAAAATGATATCCAACTAATATAGGTTTATGTAGATGATATTATTTTTGGTTCAACTGGTCATGAAATGAATAAAGAATTTTCTGAAATAATGACAAAAGGTTTGAGATGATTCATATGGGTGAACTACTTTCTTCTTAGGTTTACAAATAAAACAATTGGATGATGCTATTTTTATTAATCAAGAAAAATATGCTAGGGATCTAGTTAGTAAATTTGGTATGACTACTGCAAGTGCAAAACCCACTCCCGTGGCAACCAATGAAAATTTAAATAAAGAAGATCTTTCAAAAGATGTAAATCGAAAAATATATAGGGGAATGATTGGATTACCGCTCTATATCACTGCGAGTAGACCCGATATCATGCATAGTGTTTGTCTTTGTGCAAGATATTAATCTCAACCCAAAAAGACTCACTTAAAAGCTATAAAACGTATTATAAGATATGTTAACATACTTTTGACTATGGTTTATTT
Source organism: Allium cepa (assembly GCA_030765085.1). Lineage (NCBI taxonomy): Eukaryota > Viridiplantae > Streptophyta > Magnoliopsida > Asparagales > Amaryllidaceae > Allium > Allium cepa. The sequence continues at coordinate 768,594,677 of CM060937.1, read as the reverse complement.
TACCTTAAAAATGATTCATTTGATTTAATCTCTTATTATGATGCTGACTATGCTGGTTGCGAATCTGACCGGAAAAGTACAAGTGGAACTTGTTGCTTTTTAGGGCATTCTTTGGTTTTATGGTTTAGTAAAAAGCAAAACACTGTTTCTTTATCAAGATTTGAAGCAGAATATATCTCTACTGCTTTGGCTTGCTCTTAAGTTATTTATATGCAACAAACCTTAAAAGATTTTAGATTAACAATTTCAAAATCACCAATTTAATGTGATAGTACTAGTGCAATAAATTTATCTAAAAATCCTACTCATTATGCTAGGACTAAACATAATGATATCTGATGCAGCCCAGCTTGATAGTCCAATTCAAGATTTGAAGCTGGAATATATTAACGACTCAGCTAAGTCGTATAAACGAGCTAGAGGAGTGAAAATGCGGGGAAACGATGATGCAACGCAATCGACAAAATCAATGGATTTGAATTGCTCAAGGGATTTAGGTCGTCCACGACCTAGTGAAGGCCGCTCGCGAGTAAAATCTATATTGGAGTTGGATCGACCGCGACCTAGTATGTTGGTTCGGCCAAGCGACCTAATGAGCCGAGATGAGTGTTAATGTAAAAGTCTGACGCTAACACCCCAATGCAAGTAAAGAAAGTGTGAAAGCACCACCCGATGATACGGGAATTAGAAATAAGCAGGAAAATATCAGAAAGACAGTAGAAGACACAGTTTTTATAGTGGTTCGGCTTATAGTCAAGCCTACATCCATACAACTTATACAACTTTCTTCAATTACATCACGCTTTAGACTAGTAGTTCAAACTTCTATGTAGAATAATCTTTCGAATCCATGTCGAATGATGTAGATTTTCTCTTGAAGTTTGTCGTAATGCCCTTTGTGTATGGAGTGCTTGAAGTGCTGTTCGAGTTGAGAAAACGGCAGAGTATTGGCGCTTTGAGAATGAGCCAAAAGATCCCCCGAAAGTTGCGGCTCATGCTGTATTTATAGTGGGTTTCCTGGATGAGGCTTAGTCGTGAGCGACCTAAGATAGGTCGTAGGTCGTCGGTGAGCTAGGGAGATACAAGCTACGACTTAACTGGTCTTTATTTGGCCACATGAACTAGCAGGTAGGTCTTAATGACCTATGGGAGAGCGACATAGTTTTTTCACCAAGTATGGGTCGTGAGCGACCTAAGTCAGGTCATAGGTCGAGGGGCAACTTAGGGTTAGGTCGACTATAACTTAGGTCGTGGGTCGACCTAAGGGATGGCATGAAAAAGAGATGCGACCTACCAAATACGGCCTAAAGGAATTGCTTCGACCTACTTAGGTCGCAAGCGACTTAGTAGGTATGGGATCTTGCTTTTAGCTTGTAGAAGATGCTAGGTCGCTTGAGTATTAGGTCGCTAAGGCGCATCCTTCCATAGGTCGTTAACCCTCCGTCGTTCCATTAGATCTTAGGTCGCTGACCTTCTTAGGTCGTAGGATAGTTAAGCCGCTAAGTTGCTTCACTCTTTAAGTCGCGGTGTACTTAAGTCATTAGGTCGTCCACCTTTAAGCATTTTGGTCGGTAACTCAATAGGTCGCTAGGTCGCTGGACCATCTAATCCTTTAAGTCGCTGCTCCCCTTAAGTCGTTACCTGTTAAGCCGCTTGCCTGTTAAGTCGCTAACCTTCTTAAGTCGCTACTCCACTTCAGAAGTTAGGTCCTCCAGCCCTTAAGCCGTTAGGTCGTGGCTCCCTGTAAGTCACTTTATGTGTTAGGTCGCGCTACCTCTTAAGATGTTAAGTCGTTCAACTTTTTAGGTCGTGAGGTTATCTTCAAAGCAGTGTTAACACTTGCCTCTCGATGTACATGCCTAGGTCGTAGGTCGTGTGCTTCGACTTAACTCTGCTAAGATGTTACCGACCTAAAAGATAACGACCTAAGAGATAGCTTGACCCGCATACCCATTTGTCTTCATCTTATATAACTGTTAACTCGTTTCTTTTTCATTTCATCTGTTCTATCGTTCCAAGCTGCCATTAACCAAACTTTCAAGCTCAGAGACTTAGCACAAAATCTTTTTTTTCTCTTAACCGTTGATTCAATCAGCGAATTTAGGTAATCTCGAGCATTTGTTTGCTGCGTTTGTCGCCGTTCCCCTAACCATTTCCACACAATTTTTGTTGTTATGTTGCAATTTGATATTCGAATTTGCCCTTTGATTCCTGTCGAATTGTTAGCGATTAGTTTCGAAGCTAATAAATGCTTTGAATCCGAGAGGTTTAGCAATGGTTCTTGGAGATTCGTAGGAGAAGATGAAAGGATTCGCGGTTAATCGGGTCAATGGGTTTTAGGTTTACGCACAATGCTTCAAACGACACAATGGTTGGTAAACACGTGGCAAAGTGTAATTGGTGAGTAGTAGGGCCTATCGGTTCCAACGGGAGATAGCTTTGGATCACTGCATCATTCCAGGATCGACCTAAAGAATCTGAGCAACCTAAAGATCCCCGTGACCTAACTGATTTGGCCGACCTGACAACTTTCGCGACTTAACCTCTGGGTCGTGTGAGCGACTTAACCTTTAGGTCGTGCAAGCGACTTAGCACTTGGACAATTTTCCACTGCCGAATTGCTTCTTGCAGCTTATACCCATCTCATCCTACTCGTTAGGTCACGAGCGACCAAGGACTTGAGCGAATTTTCACCGCCTTGACTTGAAGCTTGTGATTTAACCTTTAGATCGTGAGCGACTTAGGACTTTGATGCACACTACCATGCCTTGTATTTTTAACTCAAACCATACGGCCTAGGACTTGAACAAGTTGGGAACTTCAATACTTTGATAGAACTTGATTGCACCTCCAACTTGAACTTTGAACTGCCGAGATAACTTGCATGACTTTGCTATGCTTTCTTAACAAATTATACCGAATTCGATGCTAATAACCTGTTAAATATAACATTTGCAGAAAACTAGGGCGAATATACAGCCACTGATTGCCCACATCAAATGACAGATTAGTCGACAAAATATAATCAACTTAAAGAAATCGTATGAAATGCTGCGAATCTACGAATTCAAGTGAAGTAGCAAGTGACACTAATCAACTAGAACTGATTTTTTTGCATCAATACTGCACTTGTATTCGGACAAGTCCTGAAATTTTTCATGTTTATTAATTTAATTTCAGTCATGTTTGCTTGTCATTCTACTAGTTTTGCGCAACACTTCACACATTTAGGAAACGTGCACCTTCGTATTTGAATATCCGGCTGCTTATGTTGAATGGCTTCTCATCGAGAAGAAGGAGCAGTACCAACTGGAGAGGATCTCCCAATGGCTGGTCCACTTGTCAACCCACCAGAAAGAACTCCAACAACCCTGAGTTACCGGGTGTTCAACCAGTTACGCGCCCAATTTAGGATTGTAGAAGCAGATGCTATTTTCCCTGTGCCAAATGATTTTGCTGATAGTCCTCCCTTTGGGTTTGTTGCCGTTAATCGCCAAATGTGCCTTTGTGGAGCCATTCCTCCTTTCAAAAGTTTTCCCCAACAAATCCTTCACCGATTGGCTATTTCTCCTTTTCAATTGCACCCCAACGTCTATGCCATTTTGATGGGATTATGCGTTCTCTTCAGAAGGACGCTTGACCGCCTCCCAAGCTTTGAAGAAATCTGCTATTTATGCATATTTGCGAGAAACAAAGACCATCCTTCCATTATATATGTGAGGAGCGCCAGAAAACGCAAGTTTATCACTGATCTCTCTGATAGCGCTCATGGTTTCCTAAACCTGTTCTTCTTTGTCCGTTGCCTCCAGGGATTTTACGCTATCTGGAGAGTAGGGGGTAAGCTTACTTATCCCCATTCATTCCTCTTTTGAGCTTTGCGTGATCCAAATTGCTTAATGTTAACCTCGCTTTCTACTTTTGCAGTCCTTCCTCCTCTTTGTAGAGATCCAAGCCACAAGCAAACTTTTGAGAGGCTTAACGCTGTGGCGGTTGAGGAAAGAAGTATCAAGTTTTTGCTAAGAGACGAGTTCCTTCATCAGTTCGTACTCTTACACCCTTCCCTCTCTACTCAGCCTTACGAAGTTCCTGATTCTCCGGCCGAGGCACCAGATGCCCCAGTTTCTGTTGAGGAGCCTACACTGAAATATCCTGCTCCTGAGGCTTCTCTGGTGAAGTGCTCTACTTCTATTGATGTCGCGGGTCATCTGGCAAATTTGCACTTGCCCCGGTCATTAAAGAAGAAAAGCCTCGAGAATCTCCCCAACATTCAGGGAAGTCCGGTGATGGAGAAGCCGAGAAAACAATTCCTGCCAAGCTGAGCGGTGGTGACACTTTTGAAGGGTTGAGCGACCTGTTTATCACCTCACAGGAGCTCTTTAAAGATGATCCTGTTACCACTAGGGTTTCTTCTTCAGTAGTTGAGGCAACTTCTATTTTGCAACAGATTCCGTCGACTCAAGAGTTGACGTTAGCTACTACACCTATCATTTCTTCGCAACCGAGGAGTGGTTTGTAGTTTAACGCGCGTAGTCTGCACGTCACACACACTTAGGATTTTTCAGCAATTATATGTACCTATATGCACTTTTACTTCCAGGATTTTCAAGTTTTGCCTCTTTCTTATTTTCAGGTTCTCCAACGGGGCGTAGCGGTTCCTACTATGACGACTTTCAACAGTACGGAAGGCGTGGTCAGTATGATTATAGGCGTTATCTTCCCACCCACAGGGAAACTGATGAAGAGAGAGCTGTTCGAAAGGCTCAAGAGAGAAGAGCGTATGAAGAAAGGTACGGAAGAAGGGATGAGCAACGTGACTCTTCTCGCAGAGGCGATGACTCTCATAAAAGAAAAACTTATGACGATAGAGGAAAGATCATGACATCGGAGACCCAAGCAAGCGGGCCAGTCTTGATGAAAAGACCGCATCTGCAACTTTAGAAAAAGCCGCAGCTCTCACTTCTCTTAACATTCCTTCAAAGTCTCCTGCCCTTGAAGGAGCCGACATTCAGACACTTCTCGACAGACCATCTTGCCAAGTTGAGAGAGGTCCACCAACCCTTCAAAGTCGGTTCCCGCATTGGTACTTAAAGGGAGTCCTTTTTGACCTTGACTTGGTTCCCATCGACAAAGAGGCCATGCTACGAAATCTTGACACTGTTAAACTTGATATTGAGAGAATGTCAGCGTGGCAAAAGCTCGTCGATGAGCTTCAGAGGGTGAACCGGGCCAATCTTGAAGCTATGCTAACGATGGAGAACGACAAGTCTGAATGGCAGAAAATTCTTGATCAACACAACACCGAGATGAAAAACATCGCTGAGTACAACGAAAAGCTTGAGGCGGAGGTCGAGAAACTTAAGCACGAGCTCACCACTTCTTCCACCTCTTATACTCAAAAGGAAGAAGTGCTTCAGAAGCAAGTTCGAGATGGTCATGCTGCTAAACGGTATGTCGAAACCCGACTTGAAGCTACGCAGAAGACAGTAGAAAAATATCATGCTGACTTTGTAGAGTTACGGGAGAATGCTAACTCCCTGGACTTAGAAATCATGAGGCTGAAAGCTCAATTATCAAAGACTGAGAAAGAACGTGATGAGGCCATAGCTGGAAAGAAAGCCGCTGAACAATCTCATGAAGAGACAAAAGCCAACATCAGCTCTACTCTGTTTGATTTTTACATCCAAAGCGTCTTGGGGCATGGAAGCCTTGCATTTTTGGGGCCCAAATATGAAATCGCTTTAGCTGAAGTGTGGGAGGCTGTACAGGATATGCTCAAAGGTGCCGGTTATTCCGAAGATGAACTTGAGGCGCATTACTTTGATGAGGAAGCCCGTGCTGCTCTTGCCAGAGGAAAGGAGCAGCTTGCTAAAGTACGAGCCGGAACGATGGGAGGGGAGCATCAAGAGAAAAAGCACCTTTAATTGTCCCTGTCCCTCCTTCGACTTCGGCCGACATTGATATCATGGGCTCCATTTCACATTCTCCGCCCACGGCTAAAGTCATAACTGAAATTACAAGTGCACAGGGTGGAGATGAAGGCGAAGAAAGCACTGAAGCACAAGCTTATGAAATTTACATTAGAAAGCCAACTTCTCCAGGTAACCTTAACGCTGATCTTGCTCAAGTAAACTACTTATTTGCTTCGTATGAATTTGATGAGCTTCTCGATTATCTCCTAAATCTCAACGAGCCTTTATCTCCTCTCTTTACTGACTTTAACTTCTTTTCTTCTGTAGAGAAAGTGCCGAGCATTATTCAGACTTCCCCTCCTCCAGTTGTTCCTCCCCCGTCTGTGCAAGTCACTCCTACTTCTGCCTCTCAACCTGGATCACAAGAGGAGCAAATAGAAGCTCTCCAAGACTTGGACGATCCCATTGCTTCTCAAGAACATAGGGGAGAAGAAACTGAAGAGGCGAAAAGACTCCGGAACTAACTGGCTCCGACGATATGCCATTGGCCACACTTTTTACTCCAGGAAGCGGGTCTTCTCCTAAGAAAAGGGGGAAACACGAAGTCTCAAAGAAGAAAGAAGCTTCAGCTGGCGAGGAAAAAACAGAAACAAGTCCGATCGTCCCCTCTTCTACTTCTTCTCCTACTCTTTCAAGCCGGCGCAGGAAGTTGGTCATCCGGCCAGGTGCAGGCTCAAAAGGTGGAGGGAAGAAGAAATGATGGTTTTGGTCCTGTGCTCTTTATCTCACTCTTCGCTTTTTTGCTCGTATATAAGCTTGTGTTGACTGGAGACTATGCGGGTATGAGTCCCCGCTTTCTTTTACTTTGAAACCTGCATATGTATAAAATTCTCATAGTATGGAATAAAATGGTTCTTTTACTTATACAAATTTCTATCTGTATCTGAGAACGCTTTTACGTTTTATTTTCATGCAAGTTTCTTTATCCTTTTTATGTGAGATTGCAGTAAACCTATGGTACGTTTATTGAGCATTGTTTTGATTTTTATGATGATTATACTGTATTGCCCCTGTTAACTCCTTTGCTCGAGCGACTCAAACCAGGCTCGCGACTCACAATGATTACCGACTCAACAGCCTTAGCTTGTTGTCGACCTAAAATGAATGACGACTCAACTGATTGCTGACTCAAAGTACCTCGCGACTCAGCTGCTTGCCAACTCAAGGTACCTCGTGACTCAACAAGTTACCGACTCAACAATTGAGGAGTTGCACGAGTTAAAGAATTTTGCGACTTACGACCCACCTTGAGTCGTCAACGACTCAAGCAAGAAAACAAAAAGCCACGTCCAGTTAACTCGTGCGTGAATCACAGCTCACGGTTTACGACTTAAGGGACTACGACCTAAAAGACCTAAAGGCAGAACGACCTAGTGACTCAAGACAAAGAAGGCAGAAAGCAACTGCATTTGAGTCGTGACCGACTTACGACCTAGTATAAGTCGAACACGACCTAAAACCGCAGAGCCAAAATTTTAGTGCTGCCTCATTTTAAACCGTGACTTCTTAACTCGCGAACGAGTTAGGACTTATATCCAGATGAACGAAGAAAAGCTCTGTACCACTTCACCTACTCCACTGCCTGCTGACTCTTGAACCTTGAGTCGAGCGCGACCTACGACTCTCCCTGAGTCGGTCATGACTCAGGACTTGGGTGAAAAATTCTTATCCAGATTTGCCTATAAATGCGTGACGATCTCCAACATTACGGGGACTTTTTTTGGGATCATTTTCTTCAAGGCATTGAGACTTCACTATCTTCAAAGCAATCTACACTCCATCGCTTCAAGCACACGCAAGACGCTTAGATCAACTTCGCATAGGAATTCTACACATTCAATCATGGATTCGAAGAACTCTGTCACGACGAAGTTTTCCTTAGCTACTTGTTTTCTGAATTGAATTGGATTGTAATTGAAAAAGATTGTAATAGGTTGTAATCCGATCAGCAATAAAAAGGATTGAAGTGGACGTAGGCTTGATCATAAGCCGAACCACTATAAACTCTGTGCAAATTTACTGCATTTTCTGTTACTTACCGTTATTTCTTGATTCCCGTATTACGGGTGGTGCTTTCACATCGTTTTACACACACACCGGGGTGTTAGCGTCAGATTTTCACGTTAACATTTTTGGTGCTTTCACTGAGAACGATCGAACTCAGGATATTGACATCATTGCTTCACCAAACTGTGAGGAAAGAATCTCCGTTAAGACCAGAAGTTTAACAGAAATTATGGCTCCCGGAAGGAAACGTAGATCTTCCAGGTCTGAAGATTTTCAAAAAAACACCGCCACTTCTCCTCCTCTGAGTCAGACAACTCCAACTGTGGGAGTTACACGGGCAGAATTAGACGCTGTGGTTTTGGGATTGAATCAACAGTTAAATGCTCAAAATGCACAATTAGAGGCTCAGAATGCTCAGAATACCTTAATATTGAATAAGCTAAATGATTTGCTCGAGGCTAATCGTCAGCCAACAAATAAAGAAGGGAACTCTGCTGATAGAGCTCAGGGGGTTAGAGGGAATACTTTTCAAAGGGCGGTAAGCCCTGTCGAAAGGCCACTTCCTCAGGATGGAGGATCGGAACCTCAAACGACCCTTCGTGAACGACTGTCAAGGCAGAACTCTGAAAGAATGGCTGACGTTTCCCCCATAGGGCCTGTGGATGATGAAGAGTATTTTTGAGGAATGGTTCGTCAAATCATGAAAGAAAGTATGCGAAAGGACAAGGATGAGAAAGAGTGGGGCTTTGCTCCAAGGAAAACTCCATTCACCGAGAGGATTCTGAAAGCTGAATTCCCGAGAAAATTTGTTCCGCCCACTATTCCAGCTTACAAAGGAACAAGTGATCCTAACGAATTTCTGTATAAATATGACTGGCATATGACTGGCGCCAGGGCGTCCGACGAGATTAAATGCCGATACTTCCCGGTGTATTTAGAAGGAGTAGCTTTATTATGGTTTACCAAGCTGGCAGTTAGATCCACTGATCAGTTCTCGGACTTAACTAAGAAGTTCAAGGAGCAGTTTCGGTTGTACGCCTCTAAAGCAAAGGATATAATGTCATTGTCAAATCTGGAGCAAAACCCAGGGGAATCCATCAAGTCGTTCCTGAATCGATTCAATATAGCTTTGGCCGAGGTTGATAACACTGAGCCACGCATGGTTTTAACGTATTTGATGAGGGCAATCGATAAATCGAGCAAGTTTGGAGAATGGTTGAAAATGAAAGAACCAAATTCACTTGATAAATTCTATAAAAAAGCCGATGAGTTCATGCGCCTGGAAAGCCTTCAAGCACCGGCTAAGGTGGCATCAGCGGAAATTAAGAATGATAGTAACGCTCCAAACGGAAAGGAATCCAATGCTCAGAAAAGGGGGAACGACGGTAGAAAGAAACAAGGGGATGCAAAGAAGGGTCGAGCTTTCAACTTCACACCTTTGACTGATACCCCTGAAAATATCTTCTTTGCAACCAAAGATAATATCAGTTATCCTACGCCAACTAAGATGAGGGTTGGAGATAAAATGGAGAAAAGTGGAAGATTCTGTCGTTTTCACAATCAGCATGGTCATGACACTAACAAATGCCGACACTTGAAAGAAGTAATTGAGCGACTGTTGAAAGAGAACAAGCTCCAACAGTATGTTAGAAGGGGTAGGGACACAATAACCTCATCGGTCCAAAGGCAACAAGTACCCGCTCACCATCCAAGCTCGAGTGAGAAGGCCGTAGAACATGAGTCAGACAGGCCTGTCATTAATGTGATAACGGGAGGTCCTCACCCAGCAGGCAGGAGCTTGGGTGAGATGGAAAGATATGCTCGTGCACTGAAGCATGCACCCGCAGAAGAAAGTGTTTTTGTGTTAGAGGATGCTGCGCCATTGAAACAGCAGAAAACTTTCCCTGATGGCATCATATTTAGCACCAGGGATTCCATGGGTATTGAGGCCCCTACAATAGATCCTCTGGTCATTTCTGCTGGTATTGGCCCGGCCACTGTGAGAAGAATTCTGGTCGATTGCGGGGCTTCGTGTAATATTCTCTTCAAGAAAACTTTTGACCAGATGAAGATACCAATGGCTGACGTTCAGGCTTCGTCATTGAAAATTGCTGGCTTCACTGGGGAGCCAAAGCAGCCGATTGAGACTATAGACTTGATTGTAGAGCTCGGAAAGGGGCTGAGGAAGGTAGCTCGAAGACAGACCTTTATAATTGTTGAAGAATTTTCTGCTTATAATGCTTTCTTGGGTTGACCGACTCTGGCTGCATTCAAAGCTGTTCTCGCCCCATGGTGTCTAACTATAAAATTTCCCACTGATAACGGAATTGGGATAATTAAAGGAGATCAGAACGAGGGACGGGAGTGCTATCTAGCAGAGCAACGTGAAACAAAGAGGAGAGAAATGGGAATTGATGCGGCGCCTTCAGTCCGCATCAAAGAACGAACCTTGTAGCAACTATAGGTTGGTCCCTGCACTGGCGAACATAGCGGTGCCGGGAGAGAGATGGATCCAAGAAAAGCTAGTGCAGGGGAGAATAGAGTAGTGCCGGTAGAGGTGACAGTGTCGGTACCCGTTGACTTAAAGGACCCAAACAAGGTGCTGAATGTGGGTTCACAACTCAACAATACAGCTCAGGATATTCTGGTCTCATTCTTGAAGGCAAATTTAGATGTATTTGCATGGACTCATGCCGACGTGTGCGGAATATCACCAGAAATTGCGGTACACGCTTTGAAGATCGATCCAAAGTTCACGCCAGTAAAACAGAAAAGAAGAACTCAAGGTCAAGAGAGGTCAGCAGCGAAGGAAGAAGTCGATCGACTCATGGAAAATGGATTCATCAGAGAATCTGTTTACCCAGATTGGGTCTCAAATCCTGTCCTGGTTAAAAAGGCTAATGGGAAGTGGAGAGTATGCATTGACTTCACAGATCTGAATAAGGCTTGCCCCAAAGACTGTTTCCCGCTGCCTAGAATTGATCAGTTGGTGGACGGAACGGCGGGACATGAATTGTTGTCTTTTACGGATGCTTATTCCGGGTACAATCAGATTATGATGCATGAGCCAGATCAGGAGGACACGAGCTTCATAACGGATGTTCATCTTACTACTACAAAGTCATGCCCTTCGGACTCAAGAATGCGGGGGCAACCTACCAAAGGCTTGTTAACACCATGTTTAAACCACAGATCGGAAAGACAATGGAAGTCTATGTCAATGATATGTTGGTGAAGTCAAAGAAAGCAGTGGAACACATGGATCACTTGGTGGAAATGTTTGCGGTCCTCCGGAAATACGGAATGAAACTTAACCCGTTGAAATGTTCATTCGGAGTGGAGTCCGGAATGTTTTTGGGATTTATTGTGAGCGCTAGGGGCATTGAGGCTAATCCTCCTCAAATCACTGCCTTGAAGGAGGTCAAAGCTCCTAGAACAAAGAAGGAACTACAAAGTCTTAACGGAAAAATTGCTGCTTTGAGCCGATTCATTTCTAAAGCTACTGATAAATGCATTCCATTCTTTGACGCTCTAGAGAAAGGAAGAAAAAACTTTGACTGGACTCCCGAGTGTCAGAACGCATTTGATGAACTGGTTCGTTGTATGGAAGTGCCTCCAATACTCTCAAAGCCCGACAATGGTGAAGACCTCTACATCTATCTGGCAATATCATCTCACGCTCTGAGTGCAGCATTGGTTCGAGAAGATACAAGGATCCAGCGACCAGTCTATTACATTAGTAAAAGATTCACTGGGGCAGAGATGAATTACTCGAAGCTGGAGAAACTTGCCTATTGCCTATTGATTGCATCACGGAAATGGAGGCCGTATTTTCAAGCTCATCCCATCAAAGTCCTCACTGATCAACCTCTGAAGCAGGTCCTGTTTCGCCCTGAAACTTCGGGCCGTCTTTTAAAGTGGAATAATGAACTCAGTCAATATGACATCACTTACCATCCCCGAAGAGCTATCAATGGACAAGCTTTAGCAGACTTCATTGCTGAATGCACAGATAAAGGTGATAGTGAGGAAGAGGAAACTAATGACGTCCTGGTGAAATGGAAATTATACGTTGATGGCGCAAGGAATGACTACTGTTCTGGGGCAGGGGTTGTCCTTGAGACCCCTGAAGGACGATCATTGTGTTATGCACTGAGACTGGAATTTACTTCGACTAATAATGAAGCAGAATATGAAGCTCTCATTGCAGGTTTGAGAATCGCTAAAGAGCTAAATATCAGAACATTACAGATCTTTAGTGACTCACAGCTTATCGTATGCCAAATCGAGAAGGAATTCCAAGCTAAAGGAGGAAATTTACCCGCTTATTTGTCAATGGCCTGGGAGCTTCTTGGAGATTTTGATCATTATTCAATAAACCATATTCCCTGGGAAGAGAATATGAAGGCAGATTCCCTCGCGAAGTATTCAAGTACCGGTGAAGCTCAACTATTGGGGTTAGTCTCCGTAGAAGTCCTGTCAGCACCAAGTACAGACGAGATGGATGTTGACTGGATTATGAATGTATCTCAGGAACAAGAATCATGGATGACTCCAATACTGGACTATCTACTCAGAGGTTCTTTGCTAGAAAATTCGAGAGAAAGACAGAAGCTTCTAAGGAAAGCCTCCAGATATATAGTCCAAGACGGCCAATTGTACAGGCGGGGTTTTTTAATTCCATTACTCCGATGTGTAACTAAAAATGAAGCCAAGACAATTCTAGCTGAGGTACACGGAGGGGAATGTGGAGATCACACGGGTGGCAGACATTAGCAAAGAAGATTCTCCATTATGGGTATTTTTGGCCGGAAATTAATCAAGACGCCGCTGTATATTCTCAGAAATGTGACAAGTGCCAGAGATTCGCCAAAATTCCTAGAGCACCTTCCACTGAGCTAACACAGATGGTCAGTCCGTGGCCATTTGCCATTTGGGGAATGGATCTCATTGGGCCATTACCAACTGCCAAATCAGGGATTAAATATGCTATTGTTGCAGTTGATTATTTTACTAAATGGGCTGAAGCTGAACCTTTGGCTACTATTACCTCTAAGAAAATGATAAATTTTGTGACTAAAAATATCATTTGTAGGTATGGTGTGCCGCAGAAAATAATCATAGACGATGGTACTCAATTTGAAAGTGAGGAATTCCAGGACTTCTACAAACGATTCAAACTCCAGAAGAGTTTCTCAGCAGTGGCCCATCCGCAGGCAAACGGGCAAGTGGAAGCAGTAAACAAAATCATCAAATCAACCATCAAAAAGCAGCTGGAAAAAGCTAAAAGTGGCTGGCTTGACAAGTTACCGCTTGCACTATGGGCATACAGAACCACCCACAAAACTGCGACTGGGCATACTCCATTTTCATTGGCATATGGATCAGAAGTAATGATTCCAGTGGAAACTGAAGTCCCCTCACATAGAAGAATCCATTTTGATATAGATGAGAATGAAAAACTGCAATTGGAAGCACTTGACCTCCTCGATGAAAGAAGAGAAGAGGCTAGACTTAGAATTGCGGCTCATCAACAAAGAATAGCCAGGCACTTCAATTCCAAAGTTCGTCAGCGCAACTTTGAAGTTGGGGACCTAATTCTGAAAAGAATCATGACAGCCACAGGTGTGTTTGGGCCAAACTGGGAAGGGCCATATGTTATAGGCACGAAGCTTCTTGACGGCACATTCAAACTCACAAATGTCGAAGGAGAACCAATCCCAAGAGCGTGGAACAACAATCATTGCGTCCTTATTTTACTTGAAAGCTTTGCTGAAATATTGTAAAAGAATTGCAAAAATATGATTCTTGTATTGAAAGCAATTGTAAAGCAAGTGAATAATAAAAAGCTATAAAGTGGATGTAGGCCCAGTTTTTGGCCGAACTACTATAAATCTTGTGTTCTCTACTATTATAAACTGCTTTGTTTTATTTCGACATATAAAATACATTAATTGTGTCATTAAAATGTCGATTTAATAATGCAGGTCATGAAAGAAAAGCTTACCCATCCCAAGACCAGGCAAACACACACTAAACCATCAAAGATTTCCATACTCAAATCCTACAAAAGAAATGCTTCAAACAAGAGTGAGCAATGTGGGTGGAAATGGACCATCTCTAACTAACTATAAATGTTTGAACAAACAGCCAGTTAAGCAAAATGTGTCCACCACCACCAACTCACCTAACTGTGAAGTATATTTCTTTGGATAAAGGAAATTATTGGCAACTAAAAAGTGTTGACACTTGCAAAGGACAAGGAGGATCACCAACATGAGTGGATGGCGAAAGAGACATGGGCGAGCAAGCATCAATCAACAAAAGACCTCTTCGGAGGCACAAGCCCTCTACGGAGGCACAACTCTTCGGAGGAGAAAGACCTCGAGTGGGCCTAGCCATAAAAAGAGAGATCTTTCTCGTTACAAGGTTGCGGAATGATCGGTCGATACACTCCCGTGAATCCGTCCAACCGAGAGAAAGAAACTCCCAACTTCCAGGCAAAAGTCCTACTCAGAGGCGCACGTTTCACCAAGATTGAAATAAAACTTCCAGGTGTTGAAACGTGAAAAAAAGCCCTCTTCGGAGGCCCATTTCACCATAGTTGAAATGCTAAAAGACCTCGGGCGGGCCAACCAGAAAAAGAGAGATCTTTCTCGGTACAAAGTTGCGGAATGATCGGTCGATACACTCCCGTAAATCCATCCAACTGAGAGAAAGAAACTCCAAACTTCCAGGCAGTAACCCAGCTCGGAGGCACACATTTTCATCATCGGTCGATACACTCCCATAAAATGTAATGTGAAAAGCCCTCTTCGGAGGCCCGCTTCCCAGCGAACAGGGAAAAATAAAAGCCTCTCCCATGCGGCAGAAACTAAAATGACCTCTTCCCAGAGGCACAACAGAAACAGAAAGACCTCTTCCCAGAGGCAGAAATGAAAAGACCTCCTCCCGGAGGCACAAGCAAACAGAAAGACCTCTTCGGAGGCACACGTTTCACTAAGATTGAAATAAAACTTCCAAGCGTTGAAGCGTGAGAAAGCCCTCCTCAGAGGTGTAATTTTTCAAAGGCACACTTTAACTCTCAAAGGAAGAATGATCCACCTATTCTGGGAAATTCTCTTCCTTAAAAAGAAGTTAAAGTACCATTCAGATACCCGCTTTACCACATAGAAGAATTCATTCAATAAAATGTGTATATGCACAAAAGAAAAACTGATATCTTCGAAGGTTGAAGCGTAAAAACTTATTTGTACTCTGTTTTTTAACGAAATAATATTCCTCCAAGAATGGAATAATTATTCTCGAAAAAAAAAGTACAAGTTCCTCATAAAATAAAATATTGCAATGAGCTTATGGTATAGGGGCAACATGGTATAGCTACATCGGTAAAATTGCGCTCGAACAAGCATGCCACAAGCTCACTGCAATATCGTGCAAAGAAACTTGTACAAAAGTGAATAATAAATGCATTCTCAAATTCAAACAAGAAGTGTGTACAAATAAAGGATCATTTTATTTAATGCTGTTACAATTTCTTTCAGATACAAGATTCGAAATAAAGAAAACGGGGGCCGGTACCCGCACAATTTCCGGTCAGTACATGCAAAAAAGCAAAAAGCGATATGAAAGCCATAGAACCAGAGCCATCATTTCTTCTTCCGTCTACCTTTTAAGCCCGCACCTGGCCAGATAACCAACTTCTTAAGCCGGCTTGTAAGAGTAGGGGATGAAGGAGAAAGGGGCTCAGTCGGACTTTCTTCCGTTTTTTCTTCGCCAGTTGAAGATCCCTTGTTCTTCTTCTTGGAAACCCCCTGCTTTCCTCTCTTCTTGGAGGAAGACCCACTCCCTGTAGAAAGAAGTTTAGCTAATGGTTCATCATCGAAACCAGTTGCTTCTAGAGTCTTCTCACTCCCTTCAGTTTCTTCTCCCTTGTGTTCTTGTGAAGCAATGGGATCGTCCAAGTCTTGAAGAGCTTCTATTTGCTCCTCTTGTGATCCCGGTTGCGAGGAAGAAGGAGGAGTCACCTGAATAGATGGAGGAGGAATAATTGGAGGTGGGGAAGTTTGAACGATGCTCGACGTTTTCTCTACAGAAGGAGAAAAATTCAAGTCAGTAAAAAGCGGAGGTAAAGGTTCACTGTGGTTGAAGAAGTAGTCAAGAAGCTCACCAAGCTCGTAAGAAGCAGATGAGCAGTCTACTTGGGCAAGATTAACAGTAGGGTTACCTGCAGAAGTCGGTTTTCTGACATGAACCTCGTAAGCCTGTGCCTCGGCACTCTCGTCGCCTTCGTCTCCACCGTGTATGCTTGTGATCTCGGTGGTAACTTTGGTAGGAGATAGAGAATGAGAACTAGAACCGATAATGTCAATTTCGGCCGAAGGAGAAGGCTGAATTGGAACAGTTGAGATAGTTTTTCCCGAATATTCTCCTGCCGCTGTTTCGGTCCTTAATTTTGCAAGCTGTTCTCTCCCCTTGGTGAGAGCGGCGCGAGCATCATCATCAAGATAATGCTCCTCAAGAGCTGACTCAGCATAGCCAGCGCCTTTACCGCCAAGCATATCGAGTGCAGCCTCCCAAACTTCAGCCAGTGTAATTTCATACTTGGGGCCTAGAAATGCGAGGCTACCGCGCCCCAAGATGCTATGCATGTAGAAATCAAATAATGTTGAGCTGATGTTGGTCCTCGTTGCCTCGTGAGATTCTTCAGCTGCAATTTTGCCGGCAACGGCCTCATCACGCTCCCTTTCAGCTTTGGAAAGTTGAAGCTTAAGCATTTGAATCTCCGCCTCTTGGGAGCTGTTTTTCTTCCGAAGCTCTTCAATATCAGCAACATAGCCCTCACTAATTCTTTTTTGCACTTCAAGCCTGTCTTCGGCCTCTCTTTGGCTGGCATGAGCATCTCTCACTTGTTTTAGGAGCACTTCTTCTTTTTGAGTATAGGAAGTAGAGGAAGTAGCAAGCTCTTGTTTAAGTTCCTCAAGCTCTTCGTTGTAAGTAGCAATGCTCCTCATTTCAGTATCATGTTGCTCAGGAACCTTTTGCCATTCGGCTTTATCATTTTCCATAGTGAGCATGGCCTCTATATTTGCATGATTAACCTTTTGGAGCTCGTCAACAAGTTTTTGCTAGTTCGACATCCTTTCAATATCAAGCTTGACGGCATCGAGATTTCGTAACATGGCAGACTTATCAATGGGGACCAAGTCAAGGTCGAACCTCACTCCCTTCAGACACCACTGTGGAAATCGGCTTTGCAAAGTGGCCGGGCCCTGTCCTACTTGGAATTTGGGCTTGCTAATTATTGTTTGGATGTCTGTCTTCCCGAGAGCGGAAGAGCCGGAGGGAATGTCAAGCGAGACGGGGACAGTAACCTTTTCAGGAGTTGTAGAGGTATGCCTCTCACCATGTCGGGCTCGCTTGCTTGAATCCTCAACCATATGACTTTTTCCTCGGTCATCATGGGATTTTCTTTTGTGGAAATCGTCGCCTCTCTACGAAGAATCGTGGCGCTCCTCCCTCTCTCTTCTTTCATAACGCTCCTCTTGAGCCCTCTTCTCTTGAGCCTTTCGGGCGGCTCTTTCTTCATCGGATTCTCTGTAAGAGGGGAGGTAGCGCCTATAATCATATTGGCTACGCCTCCCGTAGCGTTGGAAGTCATCATAGTAGGATCCGCTGCGTCCCATCAGAGGATCTGAAATAAAAAGAGATAAATTTTAGAATTCTTCAAAATACAAAAAGTCAGAAGCATAAAAGTGCCGAAAGATTCTAAGTGTGTGTAATGTGCAAACTACGCGCATCGAACTACGAACCACTCTTTAATTGTGGAGTAGTTATGGGAGTAGAAGTTAACATCTACTCTTGAGTTGACGGAGTCTGTTGCAGAATAGAAGTCGCCTCGACTACTTAAGAAGAAACCCCGGTAGTGATAGGATCATCTTTAAAGATCTCTTGCGAGGTGGCGAAGAGGTCGCTCAGTCCTTCGAAAGTGTCGTCCCTGCTCTGCTTGACAGGGCTGGTTTTCTCGGCTTCTTCGTCACCAGACTTCTTTGAATATGGAGGAGATTCCCGAGGCTCTTCTTCTTCGGTAACCGGGGCAAGTTTGCCAAATGACCCCGCGACATCAACAGAAGTGGAGCACTTCACTAGAGAAGCCTCAGAAGCAGGTTCTTTTGGTATGGATGCGTCAGTAGAAAAGGGGGCATCCGACGCTCTAGCCGGAGAGTATGGGACTTCATGGGGGTGTGTAGAGCGAGAGGTATGCAAAAGCCCGTATTGGTGCAAAAATTCATCCCTCAACAAGAATTTTACACTTCTCTCTTCCACGGCCACGACACCCAGTCTCTCAAAAACTTGCTTATGGCCTGGATCTCTAGATAGGTAAGGAAGTGCTGAAAAAGGAAAGAGTGGAATTAACGATTAACAACTCAAAATTCGAAGAGTTCGGAAATGGAAAATAGAAGTAGGTAATCTTTCTTCCTACTCTCTAGATGGCATAAAACCCTGGGGGGCAGCGAACGAAGAAAAACTAATTTAAAAATCCATGAGCATTTTCGGGTAGGTCAGTCACGATTTTGCGATTCCTAACACTCCTTATAACGACAATGGAGGGATGGTCTTTAATCTTGGTGAAAGAACATAAGTAACAAATTTCTTCAAAGCTCGGTAACCGACCCAGGGTTCTCATGAATAAAACACACAACCCCATCAGAATGGCGTAACTATTGGGGTGCAGTTGAAACGGGGAGATAGTCAATCGAAGTAGAAATTGATGAAGGAACTCGTTGAAGGGAGGAATAGCACCAAACAAGCACATTTGGTGATTGACAGCGACAAAACCGCAGGGAGGGCTATCAGCAAAATCATTTGGCCCAGGCAATATAGCATCCGTTTCAACGATGCCAAACTGAGCGCGCAATAAGCTAAACGTCCAGTAGTTTAAGGAAGTTGAGACTCTTTCCGGTGGAGTAGTCAGTGGAGCAGCTATTGGAAGAGCCTCTCCAATCTGTTCCGTTACTTCTTCTTGATGAGAGGCCATTCTACACAGGCAACTGGATATTCAAATGTGAAGGTGCACGTTTCCTAAAAAGTGTGAAGTGTTGTGCAAAACTAATAATGACAAGTAAATATAACTGAAGTTAAACTAATCGACAATTGATCGATTACTAAATTTCAGGACTTGTTAATTTTAAAAAAGGTTCAAGTGCAGTATTGGTGCAAACCGGTCGATTTCAATTGACTATCTCAATATTGCTTTAATACTCTACTTGAATTCGTTGAATTGAAGCACTTCGTTCACACAATCTATTTACGTTAATTACGTTCTGTCAACTAATCTTTCATTTGATGTGGACAGTCAATGGCAGTATATTCGCCTTGGTTTTCTATAGTTGTTATTCTCAGCAGGTAGTTAGCTTATAAGTTAACAAGATTTGTGGAATAATGCAACAAAGTTCAAACAATTTAAAGTTTGGGTAATTCAGAGTTTAGGAAATTCAGTCCGGTAATACAAGTTAAATAATCAAGTGGGATTATGCTTTTAAGTGACAACTCGTTCACGACCTAAGGGGTATGCGGCGAGTTGAGTTAAGTTCTGTAAGTCGTAGTGTGCATGGAGGAAAAAGCCTCAAATCAGAACAAAGCAAAATTCTCGAAGTCCTGTCTCGGCCGCGACTCAAAGCATAGGTCTCATCTACGTGAGTCGGTCAAGGGTTAAGCCACAAGAAGCAACTCGGTATGGAAAATAGCCAAGTACTAAGTCGTCCACGACTTATGGCTTGAGACGTTCACGGTCTAAAGGATAAGTTGTAGTAAGATTCTAAAGGGCGGAGTCACTCATAAGACCTAAGTCCTAAATCATCAGGAAATTAACACGACCCAAAAATTAGGTCGTGGACGGATGAGATTGCAAGGCCTTCCTGAGTCAGTAAACCCAAAAAACCAACTGAGTAGTGAGAATTCTAGGTCATCTCCTCAACCGGTTAACTCCTTTCTAACCCATTAACCCGCTAAGGACCTCCTCATCTCCTCCAAACTCACAGACCAGCTAATTCGGGACACTGCAATCCATTATCTTCTCCTCACATGGTCAGAAATCACCCAAAAAACGAATTCGAATCGCTTCAAGTTTGCGACAAATCTGATGCACTACTATGTTATCACGAACGATAACAACAACATGATCGATAGTAGTCGCAAATCAATCGGAAAAGTGGTTCGCGATGGAACACGGCACAAAGATGAATTGGAGTCAGAAAATGAGGAGTCCAGATTCGTGAGTCAATGGTGATCGTGGATTGAACAGAAGGTGAATTCACTTACGCAATATAAAGGTTTAGATGAGTTGACGACTGATTAGCTTAGATTCGTCTCTGGAAACTTGAAGGATCGTTAATGGTAGATCAAGTAAAACAGATAAGCAGTAAAGTGAGGAGGAAGGACCGACTCAACGGCTTATATACGAAACAGGGGGGAAGATGAAAGGGATAACGAGTCATGAGCCTCTTTGAGTCATTTACGACTCATGCACTGGGTCGAAGCACACGACTCACTGTTTAAGCGTGTACTTCGAGGGGCAATTGTTAACTCCTTTGGTCGAGCGACTCAAACCAGGCTCGCGACTCACAATGATTACCGACTCAACAGCCTTAGCTTGTTGTCGACCTAAAATGAATGACGACTCAACTGATTACCGACTCAAAGTACCTCGTGACTCAGCTGCTTGCCAACTCAAGGTACCTCGCGACTCAACAAGTTACCGACTCAACAACTGAGGAGTTGCACGAGTTAAAGAATTTTGCGACTTACGACCCACCTTGAGTCGTCAACGAATCAAGCAAGCAAACAAAAAGCCACGTCCAGTTAACTCGTGCGCGACTCACAGCTCACGGTTTACGACTTAAGGGACTACGACCTAAAAGACCTAAAGGCAGAACGACCTAGTGACTCAAGACAAAGAAGGGCAAAAGCAACTGCATTTGAGTCGTGACCGACTTACGACCTAGTATAAGTCGAACACGACCTAAAACCACAGAGCCAAAATTTTAGTGCTGCCTCATTTTAAACCGTGACTTCTTAACTCGCGAACGAGTTAGGACTTATATCCAGATGAACGAAGAAAAGCTCATTACCACTTCACCTACTCCACTGCCTGCTGACTCTTGAACCTTGAGTCGAGCGCGACCTACGACTATCCCTGAGTCGGTCAGGACTCAGGACTTGGGTGAAAAATTCTTATCCAGATTTGCCGATAAATACGTGACGATCTCCAACATTACGGGGACTTTTTTGGGATCATTTTCTTCAAGGCATTGAGACTTCACTATCTTCAAAGCAATCTACACTCCATCGCTTCAAGCACACGCAAGACGCTTAGATCAACTTCGCACAGGAATTCTACACATTCAATCATGGATTCGAAGAACTCTGTCACGACGAAGTTTTCCTTAGCTACTTGTTTTCTGAATTGAATTGGATTGTAATTGAAAAAGATTGTAATAGGTTGTAATCCGATCAGCAATAAAAAGGATTGAACTGGACGTAGGCTTGATCATAAGCCGAACCACTATAAACTCTGTGCACATTTACTGCATTTTCTGTTACTTACTGTTATTTCTTGATTCCCGTATTACGGGTGGTGCTTTCACATCGTTTTACACACACACCGGGGTGTTAGCGTCAGATTTTCACGTTAACAGCCCCCATACCATGGTTTATTACAATCTCTTACACATTGGCAAAGTTTCGGAGAACAACTCTTCTGTTTCGAGAAGACTTGTGATCTTTCTTTAGAGGACAACTCATCCATTTGAAGGAAGTTTGCGTTTGTACTTTATAGGATAATATTTCCGTTCTAAGGAAATATCTTTCTAATTTATTAGAATGCACTTCATGTTGGAGGAGTTTTTCTTCTTGTTTTTTTTTGTTGTGATGTTTTTACACTTCACTTTTTTGAAAAAAGTCACTTTTTCTTTGGCATGTGAATTTTACTTCATAGTACAGTGGGCCTTCCGAAAAAGGGCTTCAACCTGCTTGAGCCTCCGAAGAGAGTTTTTTGTTTGATTGTGCCTCTTGGAAGAGGTCTTTTTGTTTGGTTGCGCCTCTGGGAAGAGGTCTTTTTGTCTGATTGTGCCTCTGGGAAGAGGTCTTTTTGTTTCTGCTTCTTGGGAGAGGCTTCTATCTTTTCCCTGTTCGCTGGGAAGCGGGCCTCCGAAGAGGGCTTTTCATATTTCGACTCGTGTGAAGTTTTATTTCAGATCACGGTGAAATGTGTGCTTCTGAGTAGGGCTTTTGCCTGGACGTTTGGAGCTTCTTTCTCTTAGTTGGATGGATTCACGGGGCAGACACAAGTGTTCTTGTGCAATCGATCTGTCCACAACTTTCTGTCGAGAAAGAACTCTCTTTTTCTGGCGAGGCCCGCTCGAGGTCTTTTAGCATTTGAACAATGGTGAAACGGGCCTCCGAAGAGGGCTTTTCACGTTCCAGCACCTGTGAAGTTTTATTTCAAATCTCGGTGGAATGCGTGCCTCCGAGTATACCTAGAAGTTTCTTCCTCATGGTTGGCCGGATTCAAGGGGCGGACACAAGTTACTTGGATGCTTATTTGCGCAGATTGTCTCAACTAGTGAACAAGTGCCTTGCCTTCCACTTGGGAAGGTGCCTCCGATCATCGTATGGATTCACGGGGCGGAGGCAAGTTACTTGGACGCTTTTCTGCGCAAACTGTCTCAGCTAGTGAACAAGTGCCTTGCCTTCCAGTCGGGAAGGTGCTCCCGGTCATTCCATACCAATCTTTTTTGTTGAGAAAGTCTTCTGGCATGCCTCGTTTGAGGTCTTTATCCTCTGAAGCGTTTTGCCTCCAAAGAGGGCTTGTGCCTCCGAAGAGGTCTTTTGTTGTCTGGTGCTTGCTCGCCCATGTCTCTTTGCCATCTATTCATATCGGCGATCCCCGTTATCTTTTCCAAATACACTTCCCTTTTAGTTGCCAACAATTTCTTTTATCCAAAGAAATATACTTCATAGTTAAGCGAGTTGGTGGTGGCAGACACAGGCTATTTAACTGGATGTTTGTTTGTACAAACATCCACAGTTGGTTAGCAAGGGCCTACTTCCAGCAAAATCACTAACTTTTGTTTAAAGCACTTCTTCCGTAGGATTTGAGTACGGAAATTTTGAACGGCTTAGCATTTGCTTGTTGGGTAATGTCGGGGATAGCCTGGTCTTGTGAGGGGTAAGCTTTGTTTCTATGGCCTGCATTATTAAATCGACATTTTTGTAACACAATTGACGTATTTTATATGTCGAAATAAAACAAAGCTGTTTAAAATAGTAAAGGACACAAGATTTATAGTGGTTCGGCCAAGAACTGGGCCTACATCCACTTTATAGTTCTTATTATTCACTTGCACTGGCTTTACAACGGCTTTCAATACAAGAATCATACATTCATCATTCTTTTAC
Organism: Allium cepa; assembly: GCA_030765085.1. NCBI lineage: Eukaryota > Viridiplantae > Streptophyta > Magnoliopsida > Asparagales > Amaryllidaceae > Allium > Allium cepa. The sequence goes on along the minus strand of CM060937.1, from coordinate 768,571,242 downwards.
AATATTTCATTAAAGCCTTCAAGTAAAATATGGGCGCAAATGATTGCTGTTCCAAGCTCTTGGAATTGGGTCTCCTTCGATAGTTACAAGTTTGAATGCGCCATCAAGAAGTTTCTGGCCTATAACATACGACCCTTCCCAGTTTGGTCCAAGCACAACTGTAGGTGTCATAATTCTTTTTAAGATTAGATCGCCAACTTCAAAGCTGCGTCGGCGAACTTTGGAATTAAAATGCCTGGCTATTCTTTGCTGATGAGCCACAATTCTGAACTCAGCTTCTTCCCTTTTTCATCAAGGAAGTCAAGGGCTTCAAGTTGCAGCTTTTCATTTTCGGTTTGATTGAAGTGGATTCTTCTATGCGAAGGGACTTCTGTTTCCACTGGAATCATTGCTTCCGATCCATATGCCAATGAAAATGGTGTGTGTCCAGTCGCAGTGTTAACGCTAAAATTTGAACGCTAACACCCCGGTGTATAAAGTGTAGTTGTGAAAGCACCACCCGATGATTCGGAACAGAGTATAAGCAGAAAGTCACAGAAAAAGCAGTGAATAACAACGATTTTATAGTGGTTCGGCTGAAGGCAAGCCTACATCCACTTTAATTCTCTTTATTGCTAAACCGATTACAACTTTACAACAATCTTCAATTACAATTACGACGAAACAAACAACTAGAACTTTGGTAGAGAAGAATTCTTCGAATCCATGTAGATTGCGTTAGATTTTCCCTTGAAGTTAGTTGAGATGCCTTTCGAACTTGAAGTGTCGGGTGAGTTGAGAATTCGGCTGAGTATTGGCGCTTGAAATGGTTGGCCAAAAGTCCCTTGAATGTTGGATATGGTCATGTATTTATAGGCAAATTTTTCCCTTAGGACGCAAGTCGAGACCGACTTAAGTTGGGTCGTGGACGACTTAACTAGTTGCAACCGGTTTAAAGCGAGCCCGGGCTTCACAGAGGCTTTTTCGTTCACGTCGCAAGTCGCCTCCGAGCTAACTCCTCCCCTTCCTAGTAACACGACATCGGGTTCACTACACCACAAAAGGCTTTTAACAGCGTTTGATAAACGCTGTAATATGATACAACAGCGTTATTAGAAACGCTGTATAACGACATGCTGTCGTATATATATAACTTACAACAGCGTTTCTATAAACGCTGTTGAAACATCTCTGTGACAGCATTTATTACGAGCTGTCAATAATATTTTCAACAGCGTTTATAACGTGCTGTATTATGTTTTCTAAACGCTGTTATTGAATCATCAACAATTTCGATAGCATGTTAAAAACGCTGTTATTGAATCATCAACTATTTCGACAGCATGTAAAAAACGCTGTTATTGACAATTTCAAGAGATAATTACAGCATGAATTAAACGCTGTTGTTTCTTCATTGAAAGCATTAATCAAACGCTGTCTTATATTTATATAACAGCTTTAATATTCCACTCTATTTTTGAATATTCCAAAATTATATTTTGAGTATATTGAAGCAACTAGCATATATAACATGTTCTAATAACTATTAATTAGATACATAAACGTTTACATGATATATACGTTCAGTATATTACAATTACAAATATATACGTTAAGTATATTACAGTTACATGATATATACGTAAACTGCTAACAACTCCTTGCGGCAAATCAATAAAAAAGACTGCAACTGCTAACAACTGCTACTACCGATCTTCACCATCACAATTACCCCCAAAACATACATCACCACAACTCAGAACTGCTACTAACCTCACTATTGCACATCATACTTCACTGTTTGCAACCCATCTTCACGTCCTACAGCAACAACCATCCACTTCCACACACTCTTTAGCAGTTCTGTCAACTGCCTTCCTTCATCTATCTACCCCTTCTGCCAAAAATAGCACATCACCACTGTCACTCATCATCTACTTCAAATCTTCCACTACAACCTTCCATAATTCACACTGTCAACTTCAACATAAACCAAAGCTCCTCTGCCTTCACAACAACTACACCGAAACCACCAAAGTTCACCGCTTCTCGCTGACATTAACACTACACGGCCAACCCCTTCAAACTGTGATACCATCAGCCTGCACACACCACTATTTCATCCTCTGCCTCATTTATACCTCAACCACAAACTACTCTACATCCAAACATCAATAGAGACTCACCACCAGAGGTCCCAAACCAAACACCTGCCCAGACAACAATACCCTCTTGCTAAACATAGTTTTTCAAATTCTCTATCATGGTATCAGAGCTGTTTCAAGCTTAACGGCATTGAAATCAGATTTTGAAGAAAGAAAGAAGTCAAGATATCATCAGAGAATTATCATCATCTGATATCTTGATAACCCATCAGGTATATCTCATCATTTGGGTTACATAATTGATTTTGCTTATTAAAACAGGTGCCGTGCCAAAGAAATCAACAAGTTTCTGACTGCAACAAGTTTTTAAGCAAATTCCAAAGCAAGAAGATTCAGAAAAGAAAAACAGATATCAAGAAAGCAATCAAAGGCAGAAAGAAAGTAATTGCCCTGCCAAGAAATCATCAGAACACATTCATCATTTGATTCTGGCTGCAACTAACCTGAGCATACTGCATCTGAAGCAATCTCGTTAACATGTTAACATTAACAAAAAGTAACTGTAGTAGCCTGTAGTAGCTTACACATCTTTCTAGCAGAAGTGCAAGAAGGATCTGATGCATAACACAGACATCTCGAGCCACCTGTAGTAGCCTCATTATTATTAGGGCAGCAATTAGATTGTACAGGTGGACTTTCACTATGACCATCTAGTATACACGTATTAATAGCACGAAGAACGCTTCTTTAACGAGAGGTCTTAAAACTACACCTGGAAGCTTTTTCATCAGGTTTTCAATGATTTTCATGGTTTGGAACATTAGATGATCTTCTTTTTTAGCCAGCATACCGGCCAGAAAACTGTTGCATCAATAAATTTGATAAGACAAAACAGAAAAGCAATAATCAACTCAAGTAACATGCGATTTTTTGGAAAAAATATCTACCTTGATATATTTGCCTTCTTGATCTTATCTAAAAGCAGTCAGGAGTGTTGAAATATATGATGCTGCTTATAATAGTAACACAACTGTAGCAAACTTGTACACTTGTTTCAGACATAGCCACCTGCTTGAACAAGTTTAAAAGTTGTGTTAATCAAGAGAAAGATGGTGATGAAGATTCCTCTATTTTTTTTAAAGTCATGTCTGCTTAATCAGTTTATACTGGTTAGTAAAAAAACAAAAGTCATTATCATTGTCCATACAACTTGTTTAATAGGAAAAGGTAATGCTTCGTACGAGCTGATTAAACATGACTTATTTTGATCACCTGGATCTTTACCATAACAACTTGTTTAATAGGAAAAGGTAATGCTTCTCGGTCACATAATCTCAAGTACCTTTAGTCATGCTTTTCAGTTCAGCAACCCTTCAGCACATTCTCCATCTACTCAAGCCACAACAACTGATTCATGCCATGTCTCATATATAAGCAGATCATGTTAAATGCCATGTATAACCTCAGAACCATGTATAACCACAATGAACAAACATCAGGCCTATTTCTTGTTTCTCTTACATATTAAAGGTGTAAAAATAAGTTGTTGTATACCTAAATCATAGATTCTAAGTAGGTATTCGCTCTTGATGCGAAGTGTTGACCTAGATACCTTGTTAGATCTCTTAAAAAGTCTTCATAGTCACTTTTACAATATAAAAAACAAAAAGTTAATGTAAAAATACAAATTATTATGATCAGTTAAACAAATATCAACACTCAATAAGCACCTGTGATCCGAGTTAAAGGATTGTTTATTGAGAAGAATAGATAAACCATCGACATAAGCAATGCAACCAGTAGTCTAAAAGTGTTCTAATTAAAGCATAGTGAAGTTTAGATAAGTTAAAATAGGAATGATATTCAAATAATAAAGGAATTAGACTTCTAATTACCCTGCAAGCTTGGTGAACACAAAGTTCCTCATCATAATATGTATAATGAGACGAGGGAGTATTGCATGAACCTGTAATGAATTATTTAAAATTAGTTTCCTAGAGTCAGAAGCGTCCACACGTACCTACGTACATACAGGACGTGCTTAACGTTGCTCCTAGAGTAAATAAATAAATAAATAAATAAATAAATAAAATAAATAAATAAAATAAAAAAATAAAAATATCTGCTCCAGATAAGTTGTCTGTTGCGAACCTACACCAGAAATGCTTAATGCTCCATATGCTGCAAATGCATTGGAACGCATGGTTGCATTTGTACATGTCTTTCACAGCAAGAGCAACAATATGACCAAAAATGCACACGGTAAGGGCATCATTCAATCCTAAACCGTGATTCTTGGAACCAAGATTCATAAATTAATTCAAGCATACATGCTGAAGTTGCATGCTAAATCAAACTATCATGATTATTAGCTAATAAGGAAACTACACATTAACCATTCATTTCTGGAGGGTAAAAAAATTGTGAATGCATTAAGAGTCAACGAAATTGGGTGTTGTTGCTTATTTTCTACTGAATCATAATGAATGAAACAACTTGCCAAGCTACACAAGCTCTTGAAACACTCGAAATGAATGCTAACTTATGTTGTAACCATTTCAATGTAGATATGAGTTATATGAAACAAATCTTGATAAACCTTGAGTTAGTTGGGCAAAGAACGGTGTAAAACAAAGATTAAAATCAGCAGCGAGTAATAAAGCAAAAAAGTTGAGTTAGTGGATAGTGTTAATTGCATATATATATACAAAATGATTGATTAGATATTTTGCAAATGACATCCGAGTAGATGTAAGCTGATGAAGTAGTCAAAGCCTTGTAATTTTAGATCAAAGATTTTATATAACGGCTTGTTTGTAGTACTGTAATAGCAAAAAATTTATCCAGTAAGCATTTGCAATGGACTATAGTGTTTCTACAGGTGAACTTAAGTAGGTTTTGTATATAATGAATAAAAGTCCAACGAATATAAAATTGTACTAAAATATAAAAACAGTAAAAGTCTGTTGTAGTACTTATGTATTGTACTAAATTGTGTAGTAAACAAATGTGAATAAAATGTCCATTTGTCCTTCCTATATGGTATATTTTTACAAACATATAAAATTTGACTAAATGGAGAAGTTATTAATGTGTTAGTAAAATAAGCTTTTTTTCCGTATGCACTATAAATAAACAGGAAAACGCATAAGCTTCTGCCTATAACATGGTCATGTTGCCACTTTGATCCAAAGCATCATTTAATATTGTACGACCGAACATAAATTGTGTATACATATAACAACTAACTGAACACATTGTCTATATATGTAAAACACACTTACTCATATTATAACACATTCATTTTTTAAACGTATTTATGATTATAATATCATGTGTTTTTATATAAAGAAAACTCGCACATAGCTTCGGTTAACAACTATAATGGTACACAGATTTGAAAAATCCCAAATCATGTCCTTTTAACAACGTGCCTTCTAGCACAACCCAAAATATATCATATATTCATAAAATACATATCCAATCATATCAAACCATATATCAAATCATACAATACCATTATATCTACCAAGACCTTTTAGCACGAGATGGCATTCGAAGCATGAAGAAGAAAAATATTATATCCAGAAAGACCGACGGTTCTCAGACTAAACGCAACAACCATTCATGAACTAAAAACAAAGAGTTGATGGCCCCATGAAAACCCAAATTTGTTGTCGCATCACCAAAAGATCATGAATAGGTGAGTAGATGTAATTCTTGTTACTATACGGTTATTAATCTCTAGGTGGCACATGAAATTGTGGCGTTCAGATTTCAGGCGGTCACGCAAGCCCCAGTTTCCACTGCTGCAAGCTCTTGCGGTTGACGAGAAAAAGGTCCTTTTTTTTCTTTGTTTTTTTTCAAGAAAAAGTTGCATAACTTACTATAATTTTACCCCCACTACGCTTCACTTCCTATGTTTGTTCTAGGAATTCAAATTTTCTCATTGACATCATATTGAAAAAAGCTAGACTTTATTTTGTACCGTGATTAGGCACTACAAAGTTAGAATTGAATGTGCTATAAAAAAGTTACTTTTCATAAATTAAGTGAAGTGAGTAAGCAGTGTTATTGGTTGAGTGAAAAATAACTATTATAATGTATATGTGTACATTATAAAACTGCAATGAACGAGAATGGGTCGAAAAGTAAAGCGGGTTGGTATTGGATCAGAATCCATGATAACGTACATGAGTTTGTGTTGGAAGGAATGCAACATGAAGACATAGGCGAGATATATTATGAATTGTATCAGCTGATGAATGAAACGAAGAGATTAAGATGTGTCTGGTACAAGTTGCATTGTGATTAATAATCTGTAAATGAAGAGATCGGGATGTGTTTACATACAGATGGGTAAATACCAGTAAAATTACAGCGATTATAGTGATTAAGAGCAGTAGGAGGTGTAATGATTGTCAAATTATGGCTAAATTTATGTTAGACTTTATTTTTAATTTTTTCTAAGTTGTTTCGGTGAGAATATGACTAGGTTTAGATTTAGATTAGAGGACAATCTTTGTCTAAAAATGTAAACTGTAGAATGTTGCATTCATATCATACGGTGGCAACAAAAATACCAATTCCAACTGTACCCTACCAAACTACTAAAATAAATTAAACTACTAAAAACTTAAGTGATGAATATAATGATAGATGTATTATGCATACCACCCATGGTGTCCGCCGATGGCCACTCAAGATTTTTAAACATCTCCCGGTCTGGCAATCGATTATCTTAACAGTGTGATCACCACTAGAATATAACTAGACAGAGTTAGCAACTTATTGTAGAACAACCATTAGCCTTTAAGAGAATAATAACAATTATTTATGAAAAAATTTCTACTACAAGTACAAACAATAATAACTCACTGTGTAGAAGCAATTGTCTTTCCATCCAAACTAAATGCTGCAGCAATTGTTGATCGTGGAGGAGGTGAAAGAGGGCAATATTTAGCTGACAAATGATGCAATGACTTTTCTTCTACCCTGAAAATGATGCCCTCAAATAAACATCAGATAAATGTCATCAAGATATTGATAATTGTGTAGAAAATAATATACAGCAATGTACTTGCAACCATGTTTTTGAGCTCATTAAAATAGCATGCAAAAAAATATAGATGGTTTACCAAGAATTTAATTCATGTCTAGCATCTATTTCTTTGCAGTTTGACCCACATTTTGCGGTTTGCCTCTGCAACCTTTTCAAGGAGCATCTTGGTTGAGAAGAGATTTCTCTGCATGCTAGTGACTGGAAAACATTTGTATGCCTACATGAACAAAAACGGTTTTAGAACATGTAAACGCGAGCGATCAATATAGAGGAATGCATTAAAAAAAATTGACTTTCATATCCTGTTATATGACTTGTTTAAGGAAAACAATATGAAACACGTATTTTAGAAATAAGTGGTGAAAGAGATTAAAACACACGAGACGTTTTGAACAAATCAATACCACCTCCACACTTAAATGATGACATAAAACCTGTTACAATTCGGAGGATCTTGACAATAGAAGAATGAACATCTTTAACACAACAAACATTGAATATGTAGAGATATTCAACAACAAAAATAGTCAAAATGAAAGTCAATGCCAAGAAATATATTATGATTGACGTGTAACATCCAAGACAAAAGGAAGGTCAGAGGTTTAGCAATTTAGACAGAAATGAATGTTGGATGTAAAGGAAACGACTAGCATTCGAGCCTCAGGATCGATTATTTGCTTAAAAAACATTAACATATATTACTATAAAGAAGCAAACTTCCACATATTATAAGAAGACAGGGTCTACAGGTTTGTAAGACAAAGATCCCACCTGCAACTCAAGCAAGAACTTGAAGGAGATTGTGAGGAACATGAATTTGATGAAGCAGATGCCATAGAAAACTTTGCATTGTCAATAAAATGCTGACTCATTGGTTCCTCTAAGCATGATAAGCCTGAAAAAGACAAAAAAAATCATGATAAGCCTGAAAAAGACAACCACCTCCAAAACTGCTTCATACCACAGTACAACCACCACACAGCTTCCTGCCTCAAAACCACTCCATTGTCATACAACATCAACTCAACTTCATTTCCGTCACATATTCAACTTGTTCTCACTTCGACTACCGACCACTGACTTCACTCAACTGTCAACAACACTGCTTCCAAATTGCTAAACACTGATAACCACCTTGCCAATATCACAACACTGCTGCCTCCTCTGTCATCTTCCCCTACCATTCAAACAGCCAACTTGCCAGAGACAACTACATAGCTCCAACTACAACTTCAATAACCACTACTATCAAACAACAATCACACTGTTTCATTGCTATGCGTTTCTCGGTTAACAGAACCACAGACAACCAGCCTACACATCACTGTCAAACACCAGCATTCCAACATTCCAGCACAACAGCGACTTCAATAACCCAAAGCTCTACAACCCAAAGTCGAACTACGCAGCCTCACCAGAACCATCTAAACAATCCTCGAATGCTAATTTCTGTGAAATCCCAATCGCCTCAAACATCACAAGCATACACAAAACTCCAACCAACACCCACCATAGTTCAACTCGCAACCTCCTAGCCCCTTGACCACCAACAATCTCCTGACAACATACCCAAAAAAAATTCGCAACTGCCATTCACCAGAATCAAACCAAAGAATAGTGCCAGTCTCACCGTAGCTTCCTGAACATCGACGACTCTGAGCCAACAGATTCGCAACTATCAAAAACGCACACCAAAACAGATTCGCAACCATCTAAGCAGTCGTTCGCATGTTGTGGTGGTAGAATTGAAGCGATGGTTGGACAGATGCTGGCGATTTCGATTTAGGGTTATGCTTGGTATTTGGGGATATCGGGTGTAAAATTATGAAATGAACATGATTAAAGGAACAAATAAAGTATGAACAAGAGAACTGAGATTAGATTTGAAGAAATCGGGACAAAGAATGAAATGCAGGAGATTTTGGTGAAGAAGATAATTGATTTTTTTTGTAATGAGGAATGAGAATAAGAAGGAAAGGCGGTAGAATGAAATTTTAGTCCCGCGTTAATTTTTTTAGCTCTATCCCTAAAATGTCAGCGTTTATTGATTAATATTGTTCGTTTAAAATATTATTGACAGCATTTCCTTAAAAAATGCTGACAAATGTTGCTGTTGAAGGTGATTTTTCTTGTAGTGGTTCTTCATTCAGTGGCTTTTAGGTCGCGGCCGAGTTAGTCTGGTAAGTCGTAAGTCGCGACCCAACTGATGAGTCCAAGGTCGTGTACGAGCTAAGAGATCACTGTGCCCTGCAGCGGCATTGACTTCCTTTGCTCAATTCATGTCCGGCCTAACATTGGTCATAGGTCGGCTGCATTTTAGGTCAGTAACCTTGTCAAGGCGTTAAATCGGCATCCATGTTAAAGCTTTAGGTCGGCATGCCCCTCTAACCTGTTAGGTCGGTAACCTTATTAAGGTGGTTAAGTCGGTGACCTTGTTAAAGTGTTAGATCGGCACCTCTCCTAGGTCTTAGGTCGGTCTCCCTTTGAAGCCTTAGGTCGGTCTCCCTTTGAAGCCTTAGGTCGGTCTCCCCTTGTTAAATCGGCAGAACATTAGCTCGCTCATTATTCTGGATCGGTGAGCCACGGCCGAGGCGGGGTTAACATTTGCCCCTCGAAGTACGCGGCTAACGGTCAGGTCGTGTGCTTTGATGTCCTTCAACCCGCCCGTTCTCTAAGTTGGTAGGTCGTACGCGAGCTAATAGTTAATTCGCATGTACCGCTCCAGATCCCTTCACTGCAAGGTATAAATCACATCCCCTTCTTCTTTCTCATTACCTGCTCTCTCGGTCCCGCCATTAAAAACTTCCCCAAGCTTCAAAAAGGCGATTTTGCTCCATCAACCACTGATAATTGTTACGTAAGTGAATCTTCTTCAATCATAGGTTATTGTTGTTCCACGAACCCCGTCACTCACACTTAAACCGCCACTTCGCATAATGCTTCATCATGATTTCTATTGCACCCATGGATGATGGAGTTTAGGTTGCTTGGTTCGATTTTAACTGACCGATGATGAAGATGATTCAGGCTAGTTGAATTTGATTCGTGCTAGGGTTGCAAGGCGTTGAATTTGCGGCCGTTTCGAACTAATTGATGGGACGATCCGATAGCTTAAATGAAATGAAGGCTTTGGTCGATGGAACGGTTATTGGGTTAGCGGGTTGATTGCCATGGGATGTTGATTCGGGAACGAGTCAGTGAAGTTGGGTGAACTAGCCTTTGGCCGACCTGGCTCTTAAGTGAAATAGCCTAAACTTTAAGTCGTGGTCGAGTTAACCCTTGGGAGAAAATTGCCAACTTCTGCTGATCCAACCTTTAAACCGCAGCCGAGTTGATCCTTTGAGGAATTTCACACCACTTTTTGAATCGTAGCCGAGTTAACACTTAAGCTTTGGGCGTGTTGACATTTTAAGAGCATAGACCCACTTTGAGTTTCTGACTCGAACTGCCAAACTATGTTGCCTAGATTTTGAACTGCCCCAACTTTAAATTTGTTTGAATCTCATTGTATTATTTCACAGATTGTATTAACTTATAAGCTGCCAACCTGCTGAAAATAATAAACAAAGAAAACCAAGGCGAAAATACTGCCATTGACTGCCCACATCAAATGACAGATTAGTCGAGATAAGATAAGCAACTTATATACACTGTATAAAATGTTGTGAATCAATCGACTAAAGTGAAGTATTAATGCAAATCATCGCTAACTTAAACCGACCTGTTTGCATCAACATTACACTTGCATGTTAGAATAACGAACTCCGGATTTTATAACTGACAAGTATTTTGCTAGTTTTTTATTCCAGTTGCATTTGCTTATTGTTTGATTGATTTTACACAACACTCCACACACTTTAGGAAACGTGGACCTTCATGTTTGAATATCCAGTTATTTATGTAGAATGACTTCCCATCAAGAAGAAATGGCAGCTCAAGAGGAAGAAACTTTTTCGGTAGCTTTACCTATAGAGAACCCTCTAGAGAGAACTCCAACCATTCTAACCCCGAGAGCATTTACTGAGCTGCGCACTCAATTTGTTTTTACTGAGAGTGATGTCCTGCTTCCTGGGCCAAGTGATACTGCCGACAATCCTCCCCGTGGCTTTATTGCAATCAATCGTCAAATGTGTTTAAGCGGAGTGATCCCTCCTTTTAATGACTTTCTCCGAATTCTTCACCTTCGGTTGTCAATCTCTCCGTCCCAACTTCATCCTAATGGTTATGCCATCTTGATGGGGTTGTGCGTTTTGTTCAAAAGAACTTTTGATCGCTTACCAAGTTTCGAAGAAATCCGTTATTTATGCTCATTTGCAAAGAGTAGAGATCATCCTTCCCTTATAATTGTGAGGAGTGCTAGAAACTGCAAACTTATTTCCGACCTTACCGAAAGCGTTCATGGATTTCTGAACCAATTTTTCTTTGCTCGCTGCCCCCCAGGGTTTTATGCCGATTGGAGAGTAGGAAGTAAGATTACTTGTCTCCATTTTTAAACTTTCTCGAGATCCGAATTACCAATTGCTAAATTCATTCTTTGCTCTTTTCAGCACTTCCTCTTCCCTCTAGAGATCCGGTCCATAAGCAGACTTTCGATAGATTGAGTGCCGTGGCTGTAGCAGAGAGAAGCATCAAGTTTTTGTTGGGGGATGAATTATTGCACCAATACGGGCTTTTGCATACTTCTCGTTTTACACATCCTCATGAAATCCCAGACTCCCCGACTAGAGCATTGGATGCCCCAGCTTCTACAGATACATCCAAACCAAAAGGACCTGCTCCCGAGGCTTTGCTAGTGAAATGTTCCACTTCTGTTGATGTTGCGGGGCCATCTGACGAACTTGCCCCAGTTATTGAGGAAGAGGAGCCTCAGGGATCTCCCCGACGTTCACAGAAATCCGGCGAAGAAGCCGAGAAAACTATCCTTGCCAAGCAGAGCAGGGATGATACTTTCAAAGGGCTGAGCGACCTCTTTGCCACCTCGCAGGAAATCTTTAAAGATGATCCTATCACTACTGGGGTTTCTTCTTCAGTAGTTGAAGCAACTTCTGTCCTGCAGCAGACTCCGTCAACTCAGGAGTTGACCCTGACTATTACACCCACAACCACTCCTCAATTAAAGAGTGGTTCGTAGTTTGATGCGCGTAGTTTGCATGCCACACACACTTAGAATTTCTTTTCGGCACTTTTATGTTTCTCACTTTTTGTACTTTGAAGACCTCTAAAACTTATCTTTTTTATATTTCAGATTCTCCGATGGGGCGCACCAACTCATACTACGATGATTTCCAGCGCTACGGGAGGCGTAGCCAATATGATTATAGGCGTTACCTCCCCTCTTAGAGAGAATCTGATGAAGAAAGAGCCGCCCGAAAGGCTCAAGAGAAGAGGGCTCAAGAGGAGCGCTACGAAAGAAGAGAGAGGGAAGAGCGCCACGATTCTTCACAGAGAGGTGACGATTCCCATAAAAGAAAAACCCATGATGACAGAGGAAAAGGTCATGTGGTTGAAGATTCGAGCAAGCGAGCCCGACATGGTGAGAAGCACACCACTACAACTCCTGAAAAGGTTACCGCCCCTGCCTCGCTTGATATTCCTTCCGGCTCTCCTGCTCTCGGGAAGTCAGACATCCAAACTATAATTAGCAGACCCAAATTCCAAGTTGGACCGGGTCCTGCCACTTTGCAAAGTCGATTTCCTCAATGGTGTCTGAAGGGAGTAAGGTTTGACCTTGACTTGGTCCCCATTGACAAGTCTGCCATGTTACGAAACCTTGACGCCGTGAAGCTTGATATTGAGAGGATGTCGAACTGGCAGAAACTTGTTGACGTGCTTCAGAGGGTTAATCGTGCAAACATAAAGGCCATGCTCATCATGGAAAATGATAAACCCGAATGGCAAAAGGTGGTCGAGCAACATGACACCGAGATGAGAAGCATTGCTTCTTACAATGAGGAGCTTGAAGCAAAAGTAGAAGAACTGAAACAAGAGCTTGCTGCTTCCTCTACTTCTTATTCTCAAAAAGAAGAAGTGCTCCTCAAACAAGTGAGAGATGCCCATGCTGGCCAAAGGGATGCCGAAGACAGGCTCGAGGTGCAGAAAAGAATTAGCGAGGGCTATGTCGCTGACATTGAAGAGCTTCGGAAGAAGAATAACTCCCAAGAGGCGGAGATCCAAATGCTTAAGCTTCAACTTTCTAAAGTTGAAATGGAGCGTGATGAGGCCGTTGCCGGCAAAATTGCAGCTGAAGAATCTCACGAGGCAACGAGGGCCAACATCAGCTCAACATTATTTGATTTCTATCTGCACAGCATTTTGGGGCGTGGTAGCCTCGCCTTTCTAGGCCACAAGTATGAAATTACACTGGCTGAAGTTTGGGAGGCAGCACTCGATATGCTCGGTGGTAAAGGCGCAGGCTACGCTAAGTCAGCTCTTGAAGAGCATTATCTTGATGATGATGCTCGCGCCGCTCTCGCCAAGGGGAGAGAACAGCTTGCAAAATTAAGGGCCGAAAAAGCGGCAGGAGAATATTCAGGGAAAATCACCTCAACTACTCCAATTCAACCTTCTCCTTCAGCCGAAATTGACATCACCGGTTCCAGTTCTCATTTCCCATCTCCTACTAAAGTCACCACTGATATTACAAGCATAAAAGGTGGAGATGAGGGTGGCGAGAGTGCCGAGGCACAGGCTTACGAAGTTGATGTCAGGGAACCGACTTCTGCAGGTAACCCTACTTACAATCTTGCCCAAGTAGACTGCTCATATGTTTCTTATGAACTTGATGGGCTTTTTGACTACTTCTTTAATCTCAGCGAACCTTTATCTCTGCTTTTTGCTGACTTAAACTTTTTTCCTTCTACAGAGAAAACGTCGGGCATTGTTCAGGCTTCTCCTCCTCCAATTATTCCTTCTCCGCCTCCTAAGGTCACTCCTCCTTCTGCTTCACAACCCGGGTCACAAGAGGAGCAAATAGAAGCTCTTCACGGCTTAGATGATCCCGTTGCTTCTCTAGATCCAAAAGGAGAAGAAACTGAAGGAAGTGAGAGGACTCCAGAACCAACTGGCTCCGATGATGAACCGTTATCCAAACTTCTTTCTCCAGGGAGTGGGTCTTCCTCCAAAAAGAGAGGAAAGCAGGGAGTTTCCAAGAAGAAAAATAAGAAGGAATCTTTAACTGGCGGAGAAGAGACGGAAGAAAGTCCGATTGAGCCCCTTTCTCCTTCATCCCCTACCCTTACAAGCCGACCTAAAAAGTTGGTCATTCGGCCAGGTGCGGGCTCAAAAGGTGGGCGGAAGAAGAAATGATGGCTCTGGTTCTGTGGCTTTCATATCGCTTTTTTGCCTTTTTTGCATGCAATGACCGGAAATTGTGCGGGTACCGGCCCCCCGCTTCTCTTTTGTTGGAACCTGTACCTGTATATAAAATAGTGTTGAATAAAATGATTCTTTTTCTTTGTATAAACTTCTGTCTATATCTGAGAATGCATTTACTATTCATTTTTGTACAAGTTTCTTTGTACGATATTGCAGTGAGCTTGTGGTATATATTGTTCGAGCGCAATTTTACCGATGTAGTTACGCCATGCTGCCCCCATACCATAAGCCCATTGTAATATTTTATTTTATGAGGAACTTGTGCTTTTATTTTTTAGAGAATAATTATTCCACATTTGGAGGAATATGATTTCATTAAAAAATAGAGCACAAATAAGTTTCTATGTTTCAACTTACGAAGATATCACTCTTTATTTTGCGCATATACACATTTTATTGAATGAAATCTTCTATGTGGCAAAGCGGGTATTTGTAAAGTACTTCAACTTCTTTTTGAGGAAGAGAATTTTCTAGAACAAGTAATTCACTCTTCCTTTGAAAGTTAAAGTGTGCTCTTAACGAGGATTTTTTTTTTTACTTGCCACAGTAAAGGGCTTCTTGATTTTTGTTTCTTTGAAAAGTTGCACCTCCGAGGAAGACTTTTTCACGTTTCAACACTTGGAAGTTTTACTTCAATCTTGGTGAAACGTGTGCCTCCGAAGAGGTCTTTTCTTCTTGATTGTGCCTCCGGGAGGAGGTCTTTTCATTTCTGCCTCTAGGAAGAGGTCTTTCTGTCTTATTGTGCCTCTGGGAAGAGGTCTTTCTGTTTCCGCCCCTTGGGAGAGGCTCTCTATTTTTTTTTGGCATTTCATCTCCGGTGAAGTCAAACTCCGAAGAGCGGTTGTTACACTTCAACTCCTGGCGAAATGGGCCTCCGAAGAAGGCTTTTATTTTGTTTTACATTTCAACTCTGGTGAAGTGAAATTCCGAAGAGCGGTCATAACACTTCAACTCCTGGTGAAATGGGCCTCCGAAGAGGGCTTTTATTTTGTTTTATATTTCAACTCTGGTGAAGTGAAATTCCGAAGAGCGGTTGTAACACTTCAACTCCTGGTGAAATGGGCCTCCGAAGAGGGCTTTTATTTTGTTTTACATTTCAACTCTGGTGAAGTGAAATTCCGAAGAGCGGTTGTAACACTTCAACTCCTGGTGAAATGGGCCTCCGAAGAGGGCTTTTATTTTGTTTTACATTTCAACTCTGGTGAAGTGAAATTCCGAAGAGCGGTTGTAACACTTCAACTCCTGGTGAAATGGGCCTCCGAAGAGGGCTTTTATTTTGTTTTACATTTCAACTCTGGTGAAGTGAAATTCCGAAGAGCGGTTGTAACACTTCAACTCCTAGTGAAATGGGCCTCCGAAGAGGGCTTTTATTTTGTTTTACATTTCAACTCTGGTGAAGTGAAATTCCGAAGAGCGGTTGTAACACTTCAACTCCTGGTGAAATGGGCCTCCGAAGAGGGCTTTTATTTTGTTTTACATTTCAACTCTGGTGAAGTGAAATTCCGAAGAGCGGTTGTAACACTTCAACTCCTGGTGAAATGGGCCTCCGAAGATTGCCTGGAAGTTACTCTCTCATGGTTGGAGGGTCATGACTCCTCCAATCTTTTTTGGTTGAGTAGAGAACTTTCTTTTTTGCGGCATATGCTTCGTTAGAGGTCTTTATCCTCCGAAGAGTTGTCCCTCCGAAGAGGACTTGTGCCTCCGAAGAGGGCTTTAGTTGTTCCTTGTCCACTTGCTTATGCCTTTTCAGTGATCCTCTTTTTTTTTTTTTAAAGCTTGCACTCCCTTCTCTTACAAGTAATTTGTTTAATCCGAAGAAGTGTACTTCATTGCTAGGCCAGTTCACGAGAACGGACATAAGCTTCTTAATCGGATGTTTGTTTGTTCAAACTTCTCAATTTATTAGCTAAAGCCCGTTTTCGGCGTAATCATTGACCGTTCAATTGAAGCTCTTCTTATCTAGGATTTAAGCTCGGGAATTTTGTGACTTGGAATTTGTTTGTTGAATGATAACAAGAATCACTTGGTCTTGTAATGTGCAAGTTCTGTTTTCGTTGCCTGCAAAAATTTAAATCGACATTTCAGTAATACATTTAATGTACTTTTCATATCGAAAATAAAGCAAACATGTAGTAATAATAAGGAACACAAGATTTATAGTGGTTCGGCCAAGAATTTGGGCCTACATCCACTTTATAGTCTTTCATTATTCACTTGCGTCGGTTTTACAATCGCTTTCAATTACAAGAATCATACATTCATAATTCTTTTTACAATATTTCAACAAAGCTATCAAGTAAAGTATGGATGCAAGTGATTGCTGTTCCAAGCTCTTGGAATTCGATCTCCTTCGACAGTAGTGAGTTTGAATGTGCCGTCAAGAAGCTTCTGACCTATGACATATGGTCCTTCCCAATTTGGCCCAAACACACCTGTCGCTGTCATAATTCTCTTTAGGACTAGATCTCCAATTTCAAAGCTGCGTTGGCGAACTTTGGAATTGAAATGTCTGGCTATCCTTTGCTGATGAGATGCGATTCTGAGCTCAGCCTCTTCTCTTTTTTCATCATGGATATCTAGTGCCTCAAGCTGTAGTTTTTCATTCCCCGCTTGATTGAAATGGATTCTTCTATGTGAAGGGACCTCTGTTTCTACCGGAATCATTGCCTCTGATCCGTATGCCAATGAAAACGGAGTATGCCCAATCGCAGTTTTGTGGGTAGTTCTGTATGCCTACAGTGCTAGTGGTAGCTTATCGACCCAACCACCTTTCGCTCTTTCAAGCTGCTTCTTGATGGTTGACTTGATAATTTTATTACTGCTTCCACCTACCCGTTTGCCTGCGGATGAGCTACTACTGAGAAGCTTTTTTGGATTTTGAACCGTTTGCAAAAATGTTGGAATTCTTCACTTTCGAACCGAGTACCATTGTCTGTAATTATTTTTTGAGGCACACCATATCTGCAAATGATACTTTTAGTCACAAAACTTATCATCTTTTTTGAGGTGATAGTAGCCAGTGGTTCAGCTTCTGCCCACTTAGTAAAATAATCTACAGCAACAATGGCATATTTAACTCCAGATTTGGCAGTTGGTAACGGTCCTACAAGGTCTATCCCCCATATTGCAAACGGCCATGGACTGACCATCTGTGTGAGTTCAGTGGAAGGAGCTCTAGGAATTTTGGCGAATCTTTGGCAACTGTCACATTTTCGGGAATAGTCTGCTGCATCTCGATTAATTTCTGGCCAAAAATATCCGTATCGGAGAATCTTTTTCGCTAAAGTTTGACCACCTAAAGGATCACCACATTCTCCCCTATGCACCTCAACTAGGATTGTTTTGGACTCTTCCCTGGATACACATCGAAGTAACGGCATTGAGAATCCCCGTCTGTATAACTGGCCATCCTGGACTATATAGCGAGAGGCTTTCCTCAGTAGCTTCTTTCGTTCTTTTGAATTTTCCGGCAAAGAGCCATTGAGCAGATATTCTGTTATTGGTATCATCCATGATTCTTGCTCTTGAGACACGCTTATGATCCAATCAATATCCATCTCATCAATGCTCGGAGTCGACAGGACCTCCACTGGAGTTAACCCCAGAAATTGAGCTTTGCCTGTGCTAGAGTACTTTGCGAGAGAATCTGCTTTCATGTTTTCTTCTCGAGGAATACGACTTATCATGTAATGATCGAAATCACCCAGGAGTTCCCAAGCCTTTGACAAGTAGGAGGGCAGATTTCCCCCTTTCGCTTGGAATTCCTTCTTGACTTGGCATACAATAAGCTGAGAATCACTGAAGATCTGTAACGCTTGGATGTTTAGTTCTTTAGCAATCCTTAAGCCAGCGATAAGGGCTTCGTATTCTGCTTCATTGTTTGTTGAAGGAAATTCCAATCTTAGTGCATAGCATAATGATCAACCTTCAAGGGTCTCAAGTACAACTCCGGCTCCAGAACAATAGTCGTTTCTCGCGCCATCGACATATAACTTCCATTGGATTGGGGAATCGTCGATCGTTTCGTCCTCACTGTTACCCTTATCTGTGAATTCTGCGATGAAATCCGCTAAAGCTTGTCGTTGATTGCTTTTCGAGGATGATAAGTGATGTCAGATTGACTGAGTTAAATATTCCACTTTAGAAGACGACCCGAAGTCTCTGGACGGAACAGGACTTGCTTTAAAGGTTGATCAGTGAGGACTCTGATAGGATGAGCTTGGAAATATTGCCTCAACTTCCTGGATGCAATCAGTAGGCAATAGGCGAGTTTTTCCAACTTAGAGTAATTCATCTCTGCCCCAGTGAGTCTTTTGCTGATATAGTAAACGGGATGTTGAATCCTCTTGTCTTCTCGTATCAGCGCTGCACTTAAAGCATGAGATGATACTGCCAAGTATATAAGAAGATGCTCGCCATCACCAGGCCTAGAAATTATTGGAGGCGTTTCCATATGGCAAATCAATTCATCAAAGGCTTTTTGGCATTCGGGAGTCCAATCGAAGTTTTTCTTTCCTTTCTTTAGGGCGTCAAAGAATGGGATGCATTTATCTGTGGCTTTGGAAATGAACCGACTCAAGGCGGCGACTTTTCCATTGAGACTTTGCAATTCCCTCTTCGTTCTAGGAGCTTTAACTTCCTTTAAGGCGGTAATTTGAGCTGGACTAGCTTCAATGCCCCTAGCGCTCACGATGAAACCTAAAAACTTTCCGGATTCCACTCCAAATGAACATTTTAAAGGGTTGAGCTTCATTCCGTATTTTCGGAGGACTGTGAACATGTCTGCTAAGTGTTCTATGTGATCCACTGCTTTCTTAGACTTTACTAACATGTCATCGACGTAGACTTCCATAGTCTTGCCCAATTGCGGTTTGAACATAGCATTAACAAGTCTTTGGTATGTTGCCCCTGCATTCTTCAGCCCGAAGGGCATAACTCTGTAGCAGTAAAGACCAACGTCGGTGATAAAGCTCGTGTCCTCCTGATCTGTCTCATGCATCATGATCTGGTTATATCCAGAGTAGGCATCCATAAAAGATAACAATTCGTGTCCCGCTGTTCCGTCTACCAGTTGATCGATCCTGGGTAATGGGAAGCAGTCTTTGGGGCAGGCCTTGTTTAGATCTGAAAAATCGATGCACACTCTCCATTTTCCGTAGGCTTTCTTAACCAGCACTGGATTTGAAACCCAATTCGGATAGGTAGATTCTTTGATAAAGTTATTCTCCATGAGCCGATCAACTTCTTCTTTTAACGCTGCTGACCTTTCTGGACCTTGAGTTCTCCTTTTCTGCTTCACAGGTGTAAATTTTGGATCAATATTCAGAGCGTGTACTGCAACTTCTGGGGATATTCCGCACATATCGGCATGAGTCCAAGCAAAAACATCCAAATTTGCCTTTAAAAAAGATAGTAGGATATTCTGAATTGACACATTAAGTTGTGAACCCACATTCAACACCTTGTTTGGGTCCTTTGGGTCAACAGGTACTGGTATTGTCGTTTCCACTGGTACCACTCTATTTTCCCCTGCACTGGCTTTCCTAGGATCCATCTCTTTCCGTGCTCCGCTGTGCTCGCCAATGCAGGGTCCGCCCTATAATTGCTACAAGGCTGGTTCTTTGATGCGGACTGGGGTTGCCGCATCCTTTCCCATCTCTCTTTTCCTTGTTTCTCGTAGCTCTGTCAGATAACACTCCCGCCCAGCATTTTGATCCCCTTTTATAACTCCCACTCCATTATCTGTGGGAAATTTAATGGTGAGGCACCATGGGGCCAGAACAGCTTTGAATGCTGCGAGAGTTGGACGGCCAAGGAAAGCATTATAAGCAGAAAACTCGTCAACAATCACAAAAGTTTGCTTGCGGACCACTATTCTTTCTCCCTCTCCAAGTTCTACAAGCAAATCAACGGTTCCTATCGGCTGTTTTGGCTCCCCAGTGAAGCCAGCGATTTTCTGCGATGATGCTTGCACATCAGCCATAAGGATCTTCATTTGGTCGAATGTTTTCTTGAAGAGGATATTGCAGGATGCGCCACAATCAATGAGAACTCTTCTGACAGTAGCTGGCCCGATACCCGCTGAGATGACTAAGGGATCCAAGGTAGGAGCTTCAATACCTATGGAATCCCTGGCTATGAACACAATATCATCACTGAAAGTTTTTTGTTGCTTCAGGGGCATAGCACATTCCAAAACAAATACATCTTCCTCGGTCGGTACATACTTCAAAGCTCGGGTATATCTTTCCATCTCACCCCAGCTTCTGCCTGCTGGGTGAGGTCCTCCCATAATGACATTGAGAAGCTCCCAGGCACTTGACAAGTAAGCGGGCAGATTTCCTCCTTTGGTTTGAAACTCTTTCCTGACTTGACACACAATAAGCTGTGAATCACTGAAGATTTGCAATGCCTTGATGTTCAGTTCTTTAGCAATCTTCAGGCCAGCAATGAGGGCTTCATATTCTGCCTCATTATTAGTCGAAGGAAATTCTAATATTAACGCATAACACAGTAACCATCCTTCAGGGGTTTCAAGCACAACCCCAGCCCCGGAACAGTGATCGTTTCTTGCGCCATCGACATACAATTTCCATAGAATTGGGGAATTATCGGTTACCACCTCCTCACTATCA
Source organism: Allium cepa (assembly GCA_030765085.1). Classification (NCBI taxonomy): domain Eukaryota; kingdom Viridiplantae; phylum Streptophyta; class Magnoliopsida; order Asparagales; family Amaryllidaceae; genus Allium; species Allium cepa. Next base: position 768,550,087 of record CM060937.1, on the reverse strand, counting down.
CCTTTGTCTATACATTCTGCGATGACGTTTGCCAAAGCTTGTCCATTGATTTCTTTCCGGGGATGATATGTGATGTCATATTGACTGAGCTCAATATTCAAATTCAAAAGACGACCCGAAGTCTTAGGACGAAACAGGACTTGCTTCAAGGGCTGATCGGTGAGGACCTTGATGGGATGAGCTTGGAAATATGGCCTCAATTTTCTTGGTGCAATCAGAAGACAATAAGCCAGCTTTTCCAACTTTGAATGGTTAAATTCTGCCCCAGTGAGTCCCTTGCTGATGTAGTAGACCGGGCGCTGAATTTTCGCATCCTCCCGTACCAAAGCTGCACCGAGGGTATGAGACGAGATTGCCAAATATACAAAAAGATCTTCACCATTGTCAGGCTTAGAAAGTATAGGAGGTGTTTCCATATGACGAATCATCTCATCGAAAGCTTTCTGGCATTCAAGAGTCCAGTCAAAGTTTTTTCTTCCTTTTTTTAGAGCATCAAAGAATGGAATGCATTTATCGGTAGCTTTGGAAATGAACCGACTCAAGGCGGCAACTTTTCCATTGAGACTTTGCAATTCCTTCTTCGTTCTAGGAGCTTTGACTTCTCTTAAGGCAGTTTTCTGAGCAGGATTAGCTTCAATGCCCCTTGCACTTACAATAAAACCCAGAAACTTTCCAGATTCTACCCCAAATGAACACTTCAAAGGATTCAGCTTCATACCGTACTTTCGGAGGATTGAGAACATCTCTGCCAAGTGATCCATGTGGTCCACTGCTTTCTTTGACTTTACCAGCATATCATCGACATAAACTTCCATAGTCTTGCCAATCTGTGGTTTAAACATGGCATTAACAAGTCTTTGGTAAGTTGCCTCCGCATTCTTAAGTCCGAAAGGCATGACTCTGTAGCAGTAGAGGCCAACATCGGTGATAAAGCTCGTGTCCTCCTGATCTGGCTCATGCATCATGATCTGGTTATATCCGGAGTAGGCATCCATAAAAGATAGCAATTCATGCCCTACCGTTCCATCCACCAACTGGTCAATCCTAGGTAACGGGAAGCAGTCTTTGGGGCAGGCTTTGTTTAGATCTGAAAAGTCAATGCACACTCTCCATTTCCCATTCGCTTTTTTTTGCCAGTACAGGATTTGAGACCCAATTCGGATAAGTAGATTCCCTGATAAAACCATTCTCCATGAGCTGATCAACCTCTTCTTTCAATGTTGCTGACCTTTCAGGACCTTGAGTTCTTCTTTTCTGCTTTACCGGTGTAAACTTTGGATCAATATTCAAGGTATGCACTGGAATTTCTGGAGACATTCCACACATATCGGCATGAGTCCAAGCGAATACACCCAGATTTGCTTTCAAAAATGATATCAAAACATTTTGAACCATTGCATTAAGCTGTGAACCCACATTCAACACTTTGTTCGTGTCTTTCGGGTCAACAGGTACCGGCACTTTCACTTCAACCGGTACCACTCTATTCTCCCCTGCACTGGCTTTTCTGAGATCCATCTCTCTTCGTGTACCGCTATGTTCGCCTGTGTAGGGTCCACCCTGTAATTGCTACAAGGTTGATTCTTTGATGCGGACTGGGGCCGCCGCATCTTTTCCCATTTCTCTCTTCCTCGTTTCACGCAACTCTGTAAGATAACATTCTCGCCCAGCATTCTGATCCCCTTTCACCACACCGACTCCATTATCTGTGGGGAATTTTATGGTCAGACACCATGGGGCAAGAATAGCTTTGAATGCTGCCTGAGTTGGTCGACCTAGGAAGGCATTGTAGGCAGGAAATTCTTCAACAATAACGAAGGTCTATTTTCGAGTCACTTTTCTCTGCCCCTCTCCAAGCCCTACGAACAAATCGATAGTCCCAATTGGCTGTTTCAGCTCCCCAGTAAAACCGGCAATCTTTAGTGATGAAGCTTGAACGTCAGCCATTGGAATCTTCATCTGATCAAAAGTCTTTTTGAAGAGAATGTTGCACGAAGCTCCACGGTCAACCGAAACTCTTTTCACAGTAGCTGGCCCAATGCCAGCGGAGATGACCAAAGGATCAATGGTAGGAGCTTCAACACCCAACGAATCCCTAGAACTGAATATAATGTCATCATTAAAAGTTTTCTGCTGCTTCAGGGGTGCAGCTTCTTCTAACACAAAAACACTTTCATTTGCCGGTGCATACTACAAAGCACGGGCGTATCTTTCCATCTCACCCCAACTCCTACCAGCTGGGTGAGGCCCCCTGTAACCACATTTATAACTGGCCTCTCTGATTCATGAGCTGTCGCCTTTTCACTTGAGCTAGAACGATGAACAGGAACCTATTGTCCTTGAGTTGACGAAGTTGGGCCATTCTTGTTCCTTTTTACATATTGCTGGAGCTTGTTTTACTTCAATAGTTCCTCAATTATCTCCTTCAAGTGACGGCACTCATTAGTATCATGCCCGGGTTGGTTATGGAACCGGCAAAACCTTCCATTCTTCTCACCTTTCCTATTAACTCGTTGCTTAGCTGGTGCGGGGAATTCGACCGTGTCTTTGCTCGCAAAATAGATGTTTTCCGTGGTATCAGTCAGAGGGGTGAAGTTGAAGGGACGACCTTTCTTTGCATCTCCTTGCCTCATCTGACCATCGTTCCACCTCTTCTGATTGCAAGATTCTTTCTTATTCGGAACAGCATTACTATTTCCAGCCCCTGTCGATGCCACCTTAGCCGGTGCTTGGAGGCTTTCCAGGTGCATGAATTCATCGGCTTTCTTATAAAACTTGTCAAGTGAATTTTGTTCTTTCATTTTCAACCACCTCCCGAACTCACTTGTCTTATCAATAGCCTTCATCAAGTACGTCAAAATCATTCTCGGTTCTGCGTTGTCCACTTCAGCCAGAGCTATATTGAAGCGATTCAAGAAAGCTCTAATGGATTCTCTAGGGTTCTGCTCCAAGCTGGATAACGACATTATATCCTTTGCCTTTGACGCATACAAGCGAAACTGTTCCTTGAATTTCCGAGTCAACTCAGAAAATTTGTCTATCGATCGGACCGCCAGCTTTGCGAACCAAAGTAAAGCAACTCCTTCCAGGTATACCGGAAAATACCGGCATTTGATTTCATCAGAGGCTCTAGCACCCGTCATATGCCAATCATACTTATACAGAAACTCATTAGGATCGCTCATTCCCTTATAAGCTGGAATAGTTGGAGGGACAAACTTCCTTAGGAATTCTGCCTTCAGGATCTTTTCAGTGAATGGAGTTTTGCTCGGAGCGAAACCCCATTCTTTCTCATCTTCATTTCTCTGCATACTTTCCTTCATAATCTAACGAACCATGCCTGAGAAATACTCTTCATCATTTTGAGGCTCAGCGGGACAAACATCAGCCATTCTCTCCGAATTTTGTCTTGACAACCGTTCACGGAGGGTTGGTTGCGGCCCCGATCCTCCGGCTTGGGGAGCTGTCCTTTCCACTGGGACAGCTGGCCTTTGAGGGATATTTCTTCCTTCCACATTTTGCACTTCATCGGCAAGGTTTCCCTCCTTAGTTGCCGGCTCGCGGTTTGCCTCAAATAAAGCATTCAACCTTTCCATCATTAGGTTATTCTGAGCTTCCATTTGTCGATGTAGCCCAGATACCACGGCATCCAGCTCTGCCCGTGTAACTCCGATAGTTGGAGTTGTTTGACTTAAAGGAGGAGAAGTGGCAGTAGTCTCGCGAACATCGTCGGATCTAACAGACTTGCGTTTTCTTCCGAGGGCCATTATTTCTGATAAACTCCTGCTTTTTAGAGAGATCCTTTCTACAAATTTCTGTGAAGCTATGATGACAGCATCCTAAGTTGGGTTCTCAGTGAAAGCACCAAAAATGTTAACGTAAGAATCTGACGCTAACACCCCAATGCAAGTAAAGCAAGTGTGAAAGCACCACCCGATGATACGAGAATCGGAAATAAGCAAGAAAATATCAGAAAGACAGTAGAAGACACAGTTTTTATAGTGGTTAGGCTTATAGTCAAGCCTACGTCCACTTTAATTCTCTTTATTGCTGATTCAAATACAACTTATACAACTTTCTTCAATTACAACACGCTTTAGACTAGTAGTTCAAACTTTTATGTAGAATAATCTTTCGAATCCATGTCGAATGATGTAGATTTTCTCTTGAAGTTTTTCGTAATGCCCTTGGTGTTTGGAGTGCTTGAAGTGCTGTTCGAGTTGAGAAAACGGCAGAGTATTGGCGCTTTGAGAATGAGCCAAGAGATCCTCCGAAAGTTGCGGCTCATGCTGTATTTATACGGGGTTTCCTAGATGAGGCTTAGGTCGTGAGCGACCTAAGATAGGTCGTAGGTCGTCGGTGAGCTAGGGAGATACGAGCTACGACTTAACTAGTCTGTACTTGGCCACATGAACAAGCGGGTAGGTCTTAATGACCTATGGGAGAGAGGCATAGTTTTTTCACCAAGTATTGGGTCGTGAGCGACCTAAGTCAGGTCATAGGCCGAGGGGCGACTTAGGGTTAGGTCGGCAATAACTTAGGTCGCCTATAACTTAGGTCGTGGGTCGACCTAAGGGATGGCATGAAAAAGAGATGCGACCTACCAAATACGGCCTAAAGGAATTGCTCCGACCTACTTAGGTCATAAGCGACTTAGTAGGTATGGGATCTTGTTTTTAGCTTGTAGAAGATGCTAGGTCGCTTGAGTATTAGGTCGCTAAGGCGCATCCTTCCATAGGTCGTTAACCCGCTGTCGATCCATTAGATCTTAGGTCGCTGACCTTCTTAGGTCGTAGGATAGTTAAGCCGCTAAGTTGCTTCACTCTTTAAGTCGCGGAGTACTTAAGTCGTTAGGTCGTCCACCTTTAAGCATTTAGGTCGGTAACTCAATAGGTCGCTGGACCATCTAATCCTTTAAGTCGCCGCTCTCTTTTAGTCGTTACCTGTTAAGCCGCTTGCCTGTTAAGTCGCTAACCTTCTTAAGTCGCTACTCCACTTCAGAAGTTAGGTCCTCCAGCCCTTAAGCCGTTAGGTCGTGGCTCCCTATAAGTCACATCATGTGTTAGGTCGCGTTATCTCTTAAGATGTTAAGTCGTTCAACTTTTTAGGTCGTGAGGTTATCTTCAAAGCAGTGTTGAGCAACCTAACGACCTTCACTCCAACAGCTTAACAGGTTATATCAAACTTGTGCATCTCCGGCGACCTTACTTAAGTCGCTCGCAAACTTACTTAAGTCGCTCGCGGCCTTACTTAAACCCAAGGTCGCATCAGTTAAGTCGCTTCGTTGAAGCCGTGCTACTATCTTATGCCGCTAGGTCGCAAGAGCTTATGCCGTTTGATAGTTAGGTCGTAACTCGTGTGTGTTGTACTTCTGTTAGGTCGCTTGTTGTAACGAGTTTCTTATGTCATTTGTTTTGAGCCGTATGTCACTTGTATATGTTGAGTCGTTGTATTTTGCTATGTTTTAATTCGTATCTGTTAAGTCGTGTGTCTTTGGGGTTGAGTCGTGTTGCACTTAAGTCGTGTGAGTTGTATTTAGGTTGTGTGTGTTGAGTAGCTCACTATTAGGTCGTTAGCGACCTACATTGAGTCGTGTGTTGTGTTGAGTTGTAACACTATAAATAGGGGAGGTCATGACATTTGTAAAGGGTTGTTGATTTTTGAATAAAATTGTTTGAGTGCTTTGTGTCTCTTTTGAAATTGGTAGTTGAGTGTGTTCTCCTATCTCCACTTTCGGCATTCGAGTGCGCTCGAATCAAAGATTGTTGAAGCCTATTCACGGAATCAAGTGCGCTTGATCAACGTTCGAAGAATTGTAGATCTTCTCTCACGGTATCGTGTGCGATCAACGTGTCGAAGATAGCTAGAATTCGGTATCTTTTGGAGATCGACGAATTTGGGCATTCGGTATTTTTCAATTCATTGATTCATATTTCTTCATTTAATAGTTTCATCGATTAGTTTGACACAAAATCTTCATTTCGTCGTCAATTGTTATAATCCGCTGCGTCAGTTTGGTATCGGAGCTAGACTTAGCCAATCATAGCTAAGCCGAGTCCTTGGAGCCAAAGAGAAGAATTGTTCAAGGCCGAGCCAAGCTTGTTCAAGTTTGTGGGAGATTCGTTCAAGTTGAAGCCGTGCGTCATTTTGAAGATCAAGGCCGAAAGTTGCAAGTAGAGAAGTGTAGACCCGAGCTATAAGTGGAGCCATACATAGTTTGTTCAAAGTAAGACAAGGCTGAAAGTTTATGTGTTGGATTTGTGAAGAGTTGACAATGCCGCCGAGAAGAGCTAATCGTCATCAAAATGTTGAAGTGTTGTATAGAAGAGAAGAAGCTGAGCAAATGGAACAACGCATAGATGAAAAGTTTGATGAAGGTATTGGGAAGTGAGATAAACTGATGATTGATATGAATCAAAGTCAAAGGAGAAGGTTACCAATCTTGAACCATGGAGGAAACAGAGTTTCGCCATCGGTTACGGAAGCGAGGAGGGTGTCGCCACAATCTTATCGAGAAAGAAGAGAATCTTCAGTTTCATTGAGACGAGAACATCACAAGTATAGGCATGAAGAGAGGAGGACTCCACGGAAGTATGAACATGAGCCATATCGTGATGAAGAAAGACATAGAAGGGATTTGTATGATCATAGGGAAGTTGATGGTCGAGATTGATTCAGACGTACATTTGATTTTGATGAAGGTGGTGATAGAGGAAGTGTTCTTTATCGAGATCGAGACCAAGTTCGAAATTCATACCGGGAGGTAGAAGATGATCGACGATGGGAGTCGGGGATGAAAACTGAAATTCCAGAATTCAAGGGTGGTATGGTAGCTAAAGAATTTTTGGACTGGTTATCTAATGTTGAAGAGATTTTTGACTTCAAAGAAGTTCCTGAACATCGTAGAGTTAAGTTGGTTGCTACTCGTTTAAGAGGGAGAGCTATGGCATGGTGGCAGCAGACAAAACTTCCACGGTAGAGAATGGGTAAGTGAAAGATTGAGTCATGGGAGAAGATGAAGAAGCTGATGAAGGCTACATTCTTGCCTTACAATTATCAATCACTCATGTATCAGAGGTTGCAGAACTTGAGACAGGGAACAAAGACTGTTAATGATTATGCTGATGAGTTTTATCAACCAATTGCTCGAAATGACATTATGGAGATGGAGGAACAATTGACTGCTAGGTTTGTTGGGGGGTTAAGGATCCAGATCCAGGACGTGGTAAATATGTTTGACCCTAGATCTGTGGCGAAAGCGCACCAGAAAGCGTTGGCTTGGGAGAAGCAGGGAAGACGAGGAGGTGGTGTGTTTCAAAGTTACAATACTCAGAACAAAGGTGCTAGTGGGAGTTCCAATGTTTCTAAAGATGTCAGTAAACCAGTTGTGAATGAGGTTGCAAAGGCAAAGGCCAACAACAGTTTCAAATGTTATAATTGCCAGGAAGTGGGTCACAAAAGCAATGAATGTCCGAAGCCGAAGAAGCGAGCTATGATTGTTGAAGTGGAAGGTGAGGATGTTGGTGAAAATTATTCTAGTCCAGTTGAGGAGGATGAACAGGATATCGTGTCGGGAGGTGAAGGATGTGATCTAGTGTTGAGGAGATTATGTTTGACACCGAAGCAGGAAGAGGAGGCTAGTTGGTTGAGGAGTAATATCTTTCAGTCGACATGCACTATACTGGGGAAGGTTTGTAAATTTGTGATTGACGCGGGAAGTTGTGACAATATCATTTCTACCAAAGACGTGGGAAAATTGAACTTGAAGACGGAGAAGCATCCAAATCCTTACAAGTTAGCGTGGTTAAGGAAAGGAGGAGAGGTGAAGGTGGACAGGCGAGTTCATGTTCCATTTTCTATTGGGAAGAAGTATAAAGACGAGATCTGGTGTGATGTGGTGGAGATGGACGTTTGTCACTTACTTTTGGGAAGACCATGGCAGTATGACCGAGCAGTGCAGCATGATGGTCGAACCAATAGCTACAACTTTATGTTTGAGGGTACTAAGATCATTTTAGTTTCGAAGAAGAGACAGCAAGGAGAGAGCAAGCCATAAGAGATTGAGGAGCTGAAGACTTTGTTGACTTTGAAGGAGTTTGTTAAAGAAGTCGAAGATAAGCCCGAAGTGTTCTTGTTGATCGGACGTGAAAGTACTGAGGAGGTTGAAATTCCAGAGGAAGTCAAACCAGTGTTGGAGGAATTTGGAGATGTGTTTCCTAAAGAACTGCCAACGGAGTTACCACCGTTGAGGGACATACAACATCAAATAGATCTTGTTCCAGGAGTTGTATTACCTCACAAGCCACATTACAGGATGAGTCCTAAGGAGCATGAGGAACTGAGAAGGCAGGTAGAGGAGTTGTTTGAATAAGGGCATGTTCAGAAGAGCTTGAGTCCTTGTGCTGCACCAGCCTTGTTAGTGCCGAAGAAGGATGGTTCGTGAAGGATGTGTACTGACAGTCGGGCTCTAAACAAGATCACTGTGAGATACAGGTTTCCTATGCCGAGGTTCGATGATTTGATTGATCAGTTGAGTAGGGCTGTTGTGTTCTCAAAGATTGACTTGAAGAGTGGATACCATCAGATTCGTATTAAACCGGGTGATGAGTCGAAGACTGCTTTTAAAACTAGGGAAGGTCTATACGAATGGCTGGTTATGCCGTTTGGCTTGTCAAATGCTCCTAGTACTTTTATGGGAGTGATGTACCAGATTTTCAGACCACTTATTGGGAAATTCGTAGTAGTTTACTTTGATGATATTTTGATCTATAGTGGGAGTATGGAAGAGCATATCCACATTTGCGAGAAGTACAGTTGATTCTACAAAAGGACGAATTCTATGCAGCAATGAAGAAGTGCGTGTTCATGACACACAGTGTTTTGTTTCTGGGATACATTCGTCGAAGGAAGGTATTCAAGTGGATGAAAGAAAAGTGGAAGCTGTCAGGAGTTGGCCATAACCCAAAAAAATTATTAAAGTGAGGAGCTTTCATGGGTTGGTATCTTTTTTATCGAAGATTCATTCCACATTTTAGCAGTGTGATGGCACCTGTAACCGATTGTATGAATGGAAAGAAGTTCGTGTGGACAGAAGAAGCAGGATTTGCTTTTGAACGAATCAAGGAACTTTTGATGACATCACCAATTCTAGTATAGCCAGATTTTCAGTTGTTGTTTGAGTAACATACTGGTGCATCGAAGGTTGGGTTTGGAGGAGTGTTAAGACAGAGGGGTCGACCAATTGCATATTTCTGTGAGAAGTTTTCGGGAGCGAAGATGAGATATAATACCTATGATGTAGAATTCTATGCTATTGTGCAAGCCGTGAAACACTAGAGACATTATTTGTTTCACAAGGAGTTTGTGTGATATACTGATCATGAGGCGCTGAAACATTTGCAAGGATAGGACAAGATAGCAGCTAGGCATGCATCATGGATTGCATATTTACAATAGTTTACATTCGTTGTGAAACACAAATCGGGAGTGACAAATCATGTGGTGGATGCGTTAAGTCGAAGGAGTCATTTGTTGACAACGATGAAGGTTGAAGTGACAGGATTTGAACTATTGCCAGAGTTATTTGAAAAAGATCCTTACTTTACGAAGATTGTTGAGAAAGTCAAGGATGGGAGTACTGATGAGTTTGTGTTGGTAGATATATTCTTATTCAAAGGGAATCGATTATGCGTAGCAGATTGCAGCTTGAGAATGAAAATTGTAAAAGTGTTGCATGAAGAAGGACATGTTGGACGGGATCGCACATTGCAGTTGATTTCTCAATCTTACTATTAGCCCTCGATGAAGCGGGAAGTTGAAAAGTTTGTGCGTAGATGTCATGTTTGTCAAGTTTCGAAAGGAATAGCTACAAATGCGGGATTGTATATGCCTTTACCTATTCCGACAGAACCGTGGGTGGATGTAAGCATGGATTTCATGTTGGGTTTGCCGAGGACTCAACGAGGAAATGACGCTATATATGATGTGGTGGACCCTTTCTCGACGATGGTACATTTTGTTGCTTGTAAGAAGACGACAGATGCAGTCCATGTGGCACAGTTGTTCTTTAGAGAGATCTATCGCTTGCATGGTTTACCAGAATCTATAGTTTCAGATAGGGATACCAGATTTCTGAGTCACTTTTGGCTGAGTTTGTGAAAGATGGTGGGAACAAAGCTGAAATTCAATAGTGCTTATCATCCACAGACGGATGGACAAACTGAAGTTGTAAACAGATCCCTAGGTAATCCCTTGCGATGCCTCGTGGATGACAATTTGAAGAGTTGGAATTCGAAGTTATGTCAAGCAGAGTTTGCTCATAATCATGTTATCAATCGTAGTACGGGTTTCAGTCCATTTCAGATTGTATATTCAAGCTTGCCAAAGGGGCCGTTGGATTTAACGATAGTGCCGCAACCGAAGGGAACATCTAAGCGGCCTGCTGAGTTCGTTGATGGGTTGACAGAATGCCATAGAATCGTTCAGGAACGATTGGAGGTGACAAATGAGAAGTATAAACGATCTGCGGATCCGAAGCGAAGAAGTGCTGAATTTAATGAAGGAGATTTAGTATATGCTGTACTAACAAAGGATCGTTATCCAGTGGGAGCATACAATAAGCTTAAAGCTCGAAAGATTGGTCCTGTAAAGATTGTGAAACGGATCAATGAAAACGCTTATAGGTTGATACTGCCGGAGGATGTGTACACTTCTGACGTGTTTAATGTTAAACATCTTATACCTTATTATGGAGATGAACAATCCAATGGGGAAGAACTGTTAAATTCGAGGACAAATTTTTCCCAACCAGGGGAGGATGATGCAGCCCAGCATGATAGCCCAATTCAAGATTTGAAGCTGGAACAATTTAACGACTCAGCTAAGTCGTATGAACGAGTTAGAGGAGTAAAAAGGCGGGGAAACGATGATGCAGCAATCGACAAAATCAATGGATTTGAATTGCTCAAGGGATTTAGGTCGCTCACGACCTAGTGAAGGCCGCTTGCGAGTGAAATCTATATTGGAGTTGGATCGGCTGCGACCTAGTATGTTGGTTCGGCCAAGCGACCTAATGAGTCGAGATGAGCAACCTAACGACCTTCACTCCAACGGCTTAACAGGTTATATCAAACTTGTGCATCTCCAGCGACCTTACTTAAGTCGCTCGCGACCTTACTTTAGCCGCTCACCCAAGGTCGCATCAGTTAAGTCGCTTCGTTGAAGCTGTGCTACTATCTTATGCCGCTAGGTCGCAAGAGCTTATGCCGTTTGATATTTAGGTCGTAAATCGTGTGTGTTGTACTTCTGTTAGGTCGCTTGTTGTAATGAGTTTCTTATGTCGTTTGTTTTAAGCCGTATGTCACTTGTATATGTTGAGTCGTCGTATTTTGCTATGTTGTTAATTCGTATCTGTTAAGTCGCGTGTCTTTGGGGTTGAGTCGCGTTGTACTTAAGTCGTGTGAGTTGTATTTAGGTCGTGTGTGTTGAGTCACTCACTATTAGGACGTTAGCGACCTAAGTTGAATCGTGTGTTGTGTTGAGTTGTAACCCTATAAATAGGGGGGGTCGTGTCATTTGTAAAGGGTTGTTGATTTTTGAATAAACTTGTTTTAGTGCTTTGTGCCTCTTTTGAAATTGGTAGTTGAGTGTGATCTCCTATCTCCACTTTCGGCATTCGAGTGCGCACGAATCAACGATTGTTGAATCCAATTCGCGGAATCAAGTGCGCTTGATCAATGTTCGAAGAACTGTAGATCTTCTCTCACGGTATCATGTGCGATCAACGTGCAAAGATAGCTAGAATTCGGTATCTTTTGGAGATCAACGAATTTTGGCATTCGGTATTTTTCAATTCATCAATTCATATAGCTTCATCTAATCGTTTCATCGATAAGTTTGGCACAAAATCTTCATTTCGTCATCAATTGTTATAATCGCTGCGTCAATATCACACGTCACTTTCTCCGAGATAATATAAGTAAGGAGATTATTTCTCTTGAATTTATCAACTCCGAGAATCAAATTGCTGATATTTTAACCAAACCCTTAAATCAACCTGAGAACTAGGAATTTGTTCAATAACTGAGATATAGAATATAGATATAGTAACATATATTTTTAATAAACAGAAACATACAAGAAAAACAATTTTTTCATAGAGATGTCGACATACCCCTTCCACATATGTCGACATACAACGACAAAATTTGAAAATTTGATTTTCCCTCTAAAATTATTTTGTTAGTTATATAAACCTATGTATTTCAAATTTTTCAGTCTTCTCACTTCTCTTTCTCTGTATTAAACTTCTGAAAATTAAAACTAATGGCCTCCTCCACTAAATTAAACCAAAATCACACCATTTCTTTCCCTTCTCCTCATTCTGGTCCATTCTAACACACTACACTGGCACATGTAATAAAGATTGAAGAGTCTATGAAGGATGCCATGCTAATGTTGACTGAAATTCAAGTTGTGCAAATAAGGATGGAAAAAGAACAAGAAAAGCAAGGCAAAATTCTTCGGAATGTGCAAAAATTCCTAATGGATATTCATGCAAATCCTATTGTGATTGAAGAAGATTCTTCCAACAGTCAAGTACATAACCCCTTAGAGCACAATGAAGAGGAAGAAGAATAAGAGGAAAAAGCACCTATGGAAGAAGAGAACAATGTGATCTGCATGGGCGAAGTTTGTTTTGACAAAGATGAGAATTTGGTTGAACAACATGGAAACTTTTGTTTTCATTATAAAAATTGTTCGGTTCACAAATCTCCAATTGTCAAAAACTTTCGTTAGTAGTGTTATTCTATAATTCATGTACTTAAATATATTTGTGTGTTTACGTTCCTTATATACATGTAAATATAACATATATATAATAAAATATTTGTTTCACTTATTATACTACCTTATTAGTATTTAGACTGGATAGTATTAGATTAAGTGGGAGTTATATTAGTTTAGGATTAGTTTTTATTGATCACAAAGGGGGAGAAATATAAAATAGAGTAGTTAGAGTAGTTAGGCATAGATTAAGGAGGAGTTATTAGTTTTAGGGGGAGTTATTGTGAAGGAGAAGTATATTTTATAAACATAGGTTGTCATCATAAAAAAGGGAGAGATTGTTAGTCATTGAGAGGATGGTTTTGATGACAACAACCTTAGGACTTGTGTTAAAATATGAATACTAACATTATAGTTTAGATATATATGTATATGCTGGATATAACCATATAGGTACCAAGAATGAAGAATGTACAGTATAGAGATTCAAGACTAAGATATCAAGATTGAAGACTCATGAGTATCAAGATATCAAGAGTTCAACATTTCAAGAGTAAAGATAAGTATTGAGTCTAGAATTATGTTAAAACTTCTTAAAAGCACTTACATCTTTATTCGAAATTTATTCGTGGAATGGAATCCACTTCGAGCCTGTTAAAGGGATGGAACCCTAGTCGGATGGAACCCACGACAATATTTAGTGGAACATATAGCGACCTTATTTTGATTTCCACTAATTTTATAAAAATGCTTTTCAAAAATATATCTCTTGTTTTTAAAAAATGTTCTCTTAGTTTTAAATATTTTAGCCCCAAAACTATTTTTATCATTTTATATTTTGATTTCAAAACTGTCCTTGATTTTAAACTCTCTCTTGTTTTAAATATTTATGTTTTAAATATTTATGTTTTAAATATTTATATACTCATATTTTAAATCACTTTGTAGATTAAGATTATATATATTAAAATTTACTTTTATATGTTTAAACTATATTCAAATATGTTTACAAAGTTTAGAAATTGTTTTGACAAATTATGTTGACATACCCCAACCTCCCATGTCGACATGGTGCCCGTTAAATTCAAAATTCAAATTTTCAAAAGAAGTGTCTATTCGTCATATCCTTTCGCGAATAGATATGGCGTTGATCTTCTATTAATACCAGTAGTTCTAAGCAAATTTTTAATTAGATTTCACTTGTTTTCTCACCTCTTCATCTTCCACATTTACTCTAAAGAATCCTAAACTATACTCTGCCAAAATACCAAGTAAATTAAACTTGTTATCTCTTGTTTGATTCTCTGCCACTCTCTTCATAAGATCTCAGTGCTATTCAGAGTTATAGGATCTTTTGTAAATCAAACTATTGAGTAAAAGGTGCGGTTGAGCCTTGAAATCAATTGGGTATGATTGTAGCCCCAAAAATCAATTAGGTGATCTTGTAGCCTGGTTAAATCAAGAGAGTTATCCTGAACTCGAATAAAGAAGGGTGTACATCGTAGCCTTGAAACCGAGGGTGTAATCTGGGAGATTATTTTGAAAAGAAATCCGTACGATTCTGCGGGACTGATGTATGGTAACTTCGAACCAGTATAAAATGCCTATGTGTTCTTTCCTTTATTGTTTTTAGTTAGTATTTGCATGTCTGATTTGTGATTATATCTGTGTTCGTGAATTGCATTTGTTGGTGATTAAGCACATAAGTTTCAAAAAGATTTAGAAAATCCATAAAACACTATTCACCCCCTCTAGCGTTATTCCAGCCTTAAGATCCGTAATCCGCATTTCTCACACTATGTTCCAGGATTTCCATATGGAATCCCGTTGCCAATTGGTAAATGAGAAGTGGGATGGATACATCAATTTTGAGAACTGACAATGGAAGATGGAGGTTGTGGTAAGGATAAATCATGTTCGTCATGTAGTGTTTGAGACCAATAAGTTGCATGTATATATTTTAGCCATTAAATTAGAAAAGTTAGAAGAATGGGATTTTACTACACTCCAACTTTTTATAAACAAAAAAATATGTTACTCAAATTTTTGGCTAGTGTGAATTGGATCGGCCTGCATGGTCAACCACACTCGTCTTGGCCTGCGTACCCTCATGATGCAGCACTTTAATCGATCATGGTTCAGATGCCAGTTGCGGCCCAGGCACTACACCCGCATGGTACTTAGCTCGCCCGCTTGGTGTTACACTCGACCAGCACGGGCCAGCAAGGTTCTATCAAGGTGCACTTTGCCAAGACTTGCTCCTCCACTAGTAAGCATCAGGAAATGAGACCTGACCAAGCTGTCCATCAAAGGTCTTCACTACAATCAACTGTTCTATTCACTTAGTCAACCATCAGACAGTTCCCTTGCTAATCTCCAACCTCCTCTGCCTATGTGCACTAATCTATTTAGCAACATTCATCCATAGCTGCAAGCACTGGTCTACCATTTTCTTAGAGAAGCTTCGCCGATGTGACCCCCTTGAAAGACTGGCATAACTAAGTACTGTTAGTTTGACAAAAGCTATACTATGCAGTAACCCCTTTATATCCTTTGCTTCTACCATAGCACCTCTGTTGCAACAATTCCCTGATCCCACGCCACCTACTATACTCCAAGCATGTTCGCGGTATTGTTGCCCAACTGTCACCATTGGCACTATGTAGGCCATCTAACATCCCAGCTGGCATGCACATCAACCATATACATATATCAATGGCCAAGTGTGAACCCTAGGCATGGTCAACATAGTCTCAACCACCCAAGCATTAACTAGCAACTATAAATAGGTTAAGGCATGCATTCATACAAGGATTGAACAATATTTTCTTTCAAATATTTACATTATAGTCATTATCTCTTATAATCTAGGCTGTTATAATAAAAGTAAAGCAATAAGAATTTTTTATTGTGGACATAGTTGTCTTTGATTGAACCGCTCTAAAATCTTATCTCCTCACTTTTAGCAATTATGTGCTTTCATTTTACTTTTTAACAATGGTACTAGTAACCAATTATTGCTAATATCCCACGAGGTTGGCTAAAATTTCAATCAACGTTTTAGGGACGAAGGATGGCCTCTCCCTAAAAGATCTCACCTTTCATCACTTCTTCTCTATAATCAAATTGGTCTAGCTTGTTATCTTGGACCCATATTTTGAAAATGAAGGTAACAACTTCAACAATCATGAAACAAATGGAAATACCATCACATGTGTTGTTTGCATCATTCATGGGCTAAATAATAATATGTGGCTTAGTTAGTTGCAATAGGTATTAAACATAGGCACGTTAGCTCATGTAGTGCATAGTCATAAGGATGAGTTTGGACACTCAAATTGTCGTAAACTTTATTTCACCAGTCCGCTAAATGGCTGAACAAGCTCCTCAAATATATCCCTACGTTGTTTACAACCTCATGAGAACCGTCAAAGCACTTGAGAGGGAAGTTCTTTAAATCCCAATCGAGGATACCCTGGTTCACAGCTAGAACATATGGACTGCCCAAGTGCAGGCTTCAATGAAGTCCTAAAACCATAACTGATAGTACACCACCGATCCCCTTTAGTCGAAAGACAGTCTTCTTTCCATCGCCTCTGAGTGGTGGATAAGGATCGTAACCTGTGCTTCGAGCACCATAGTGGTGGAGGACAGGATAGAGCTCCATGACCCAGAGAACCACCAATCCACTCCTGACCCCAACAGGAGGTGCCCCGGCCTAGGTCCTGATAAAGGTGCCCTTATTCGCCTTGGTCACCATCAATTGTCAAAAGCAGATCTCCAACCCCATTTAGGTATCCCCACTCCCCTTCACCTTATTACCATCACAGGTCCCCTACCCTAAATGGCCGATAAAGGAGCTTTTACCTAACAAGGGGCCATCATCATCTGTGACACGTAGAATCCGGTCTCTAGGAGGAGATGGCCGCCTTCTGCTAGCAAACATACAGAATCCAAACAAGGAACATTGGTGGTGAAGGTGCGTCGGATAACGAGTATGGAGACACATTTTCTGAAGAAATCCTAAGAACTTACATCAACATCAGGCATGTCTTGCCTTTTATAGATAAGTATAATGGGAGTTGACCCTTTCGGTCATATCACTATCTCCAAATCAGTGACCTGAGCTGGCTAGATTTCCAATCAAGCAAAGTGTCTCCTATTTGCAGCCACCCTAACCGGCCCCGCTTCTTGCTGCTCCCTTCATTTGCAAGATAGCAATGTAAACTCTAAGGCCCAATTATATTCAAACTTCATGGCCTGCATCTTCACATCAAAGATAAGGATTATGATAGCAAGTGAGCTGAGCTACATAAGGCAGGGCCTGCACGAGTCCCTTTCTTTGTATGTCAAGTATTTCAATAAGGAGTCAACATGGGCGAGTGGAGCAGATAAGAATAGCTTAGTGGTCACCCTTTGTTTAGGGGCAAAGTATCAATCCTGTATGTAAAAGCAACTGCAGATCAACCCGCTACATCCTTGACAAAATTTCCTCAAAGGGAAAAAGGCATTTTAAGGGTGAAGGAAACAGACATCTCCGATAGTGATGAAGAAAGTGGCAATAAAACAAGACTAATCAAAGAGAAGATAATTGCTGAATCAATGGTCGGTGGGAAAGTAGGAAAAAGCATGCCGAGGACGGCACGTACTTCAAGCTCAAGTACACTAATTATGCAACCCTTAAGCACGACATCTAAGCTATCTATCTTGTAACACGTGATTGCGTACCATTCAAGCGGCTTGCTCCTTACCGGTAGGGGCAGAGGGAGGAGCCTAGGGGCAACAGTAACTGCTATTAATTCCACCAATTCAATAGCTACTAGACCATCGAGTGTTGAAACCTTAAAGCTGATATAGAGCAACTGACCGATGAAGGACTACTAGTTGAGTATGTAACAAAAGTAAAGCAGCGCAACACCCGAGAAAATTCATCTACCGCGTCCCTATGAGCAAAAAACAATGTGGCCATAATCAATACCAGAATTATATTAATTTGTAGCCGTGCTTATATGTCTAGAACCAGTCAAGGTGCTCGTGCCCCCTATGTGATAGAGCCTTCCTCTGGCCATGATTATTCAGTAGATCTCCAGGCCCCAAAGGTCCCAAAGGTTGAGGAAGATGCCACTAACATTGCTATCATTTTTGTAGATAAGAGAGGAGTTAGTTCACCCATCATGACCCTATGGTCATCTCAGTCAACATGGCCAATAAAAAGGTCCATAGGGTCTTTATTGATGGGTACAACTCCAATAGTGTTGTGTTTAAAGAAGCTTTTGACAGGATGAAGCTTCTTTCCTCTAGCCTTGCTCTATGTGCAATACCCATCTATTGCTTCGGGGGGTGGGCATAGTGACTTTAGGGATTACCTTCCATATAATCACCTTTGGCGAGGAACCTTTTAAGGCCAAGATTTAGGCACAATTTTTTGGAGTGGACTATCCATCCGCATATAACATTCTAATAGATCGATTAGCTATGGAAGACTTAGATGCAATTCTCAACCAAGGGAGGAATAAGATGTGTCCAAGTAGCATGTCTTTAGGGATTGCTACAGCATATCCCTGTAGTAGGCAAAGAAGGGAGTACCTGTCACGACTTGATTTTTCGACATCCGAAAATCAACATCAATACGTCCACTCGATTAATTGCCGAACAATCGAATGCCTGAAAGACAGACCATAATGGAAAGACGAAGGAGGTAAAAGAAGAGAAAATAAAACAACAACAGAATCTCACAAACGCAGCGGAACAATATATAATAGATAATAACTGATATTTATACAAAAAAAGTTATATCAGTTTTATACATTACATCATTAGAGTACAACACAATCAATAGCAAAGTATTGGACAGTATATTAACTTGTCCTCATAAAAGCTAACTATACTGCTTTTACTGCACAGCGGAATATACATCAAGTATGTGTGACACATCTCGCCATCCAGCTCGTCTCCTGAGCTCCACAACATCCTTTCCAGTATCCTATAATACTCGGTCTGACTCAAGCATTATAATGAAATAACACCCGAGTCAGTCTGGAATACCATAGTGAGAAACACACTCAATTGGATTATTAAAGTTTTTAAAATCCTTTGAAATCAAGGTATCTCGTAAGACCACGCCACAAATAAACATGCCGGGTTTTTACCTTACGATAACCAAAACATTTTTATCAAATCCGTCTGATATTACAATAGTGTCTATAGAAAGTAAAATAGAATCTTGTTGAAATGCTTGCATCTCACGTTCCAACAATAGTTGGGCACAATCAAAATCGTACAGGAGTTTATTGGAGATTGAATTTTATACAATGACAGGGCTACTGGGGTACTGCCCGTCACAGGACCTGGTCTAGATCAGCGTACTGAGGATCCACCTGATCCCCTACAAAATAAGACCGGAGCTATCCCTTACTGGATAGTTCGAATAGAATCACCCCGCGGTTTGGATCAGCAAACCACCCACACAGCTGAATAAAAAGGGACATCTAGACAGGGATGACATTACCCTAATTGGTTGCTAACCACTTAGCCTTGCTGCACCTCCCCTATTTTAGCCATTCCCGGTTGATGAGGCTCGAGGCTGTGCGTTACCTTTTTAGCATAGATTCACTTAGAATACTCACCGTCCTCCTGACGATGTTCTCATAGCATTCATCCGTACAAGTCGGTTCTCGGTCCGAACGGAACCGAAGGCACTACTCCTACTTCATACATTTTGGAAACACCCTCAGGATTAGTAGCGATTTGCCCTTGCACTTCACTGCTCCATCTTTGACTCCAAGCTTTTGTCTTCCTCACGAAAATGTTCAAACCAGATCGAAGCGGTTTTCGGGAAATTAATCCCGATCCCGGTCTCTTCGAAATGATCAGCGCATAGGCCAATATTGATAGTTAATTATTTAACTATCATATAACATCCAGAAACAACCATCTGGCCTTAATAATGTTCCAAATTATTTATTTCAAAATATCTTGTTTCAAAATATCTTCGCAAGATATTTTTCTACACTTCAACCCTTTGAAAATAGTTTTCAAAACACTTTTTCTCTCGCGGAATAAATTTCCACCCAATTGTTTTATTTACACTGAAAATCATCAATTCTTAATACTTCAGGTTTTTAATTAATTTGAATCACTTTATCCAAAAATAAATAATTTAAACCACTTAAAATAAAAATTACTTAAAACACTTTATTTAAAATGATAGTTATGAGATTTTATAATAATTTCTCATGTAAACCTTAAGCCAAAACTAATTTTAAAATAAAATTTATTCTATAAGGTATAAATATTAAATAATTATCTTTAAATAATAATAATAGTTAAACCTTCTAAAATAATTTACTTATATAATTAACTTAATAAATATTTACTTTTAAAAATTTCAAAACCACTAAATAATAATTTCTTTCTAAAACATTCTTTTAAAACCACTTTAAAGCCTCTAACTTATATTTGGAAATCTTTCATTGAAAATATACTTGGCTTTTTAGGAGAAATATCTTTCCATTCCAAAATAGTCCATTTAATCAGTTCATAAATCCTTCTCGATTTACCCTAATTTAATTTACGTCTCAAACCCATAAATTTCTTTCCCACACCATTAAAAATAAACCTACTATTTATTTTTAAAAAAATTACCTATTCCTTTATAAATTCCCACCGTGAATTCATACTTTCAAATATCTACTGGTATCTTATTTCACTTTATAGACCCAGTTTATAAATTCCATAGTCTCATTCTCCTTTTAAATCACAGTTTCAAACACTTAATCCATTTTCAAATCGATTTCCAAAATCAACTGCGTTTCAAAATAAATTCTTTTACTTACCCAAATTTATTCGAAAACCCATTAACTCTATATTCACTTCTTATCTATGGTTTAACATCTTATTTAAACTAAAATATCCATTTCATTCTTCATTCAAAGTTCTTCGTTTTATTTCTTCCAAATCATTTTAAATCTTAAAATTTAAAAAAATAAAATCCTTCAATTCTTGGGCAATATCACTTAAGTCTCCTAAACTCTTTTAATTTCATTTATTTAAAATCTCTATTTCTTCCATACCTAGAATTTATTTAATAGAATTCAAAATCAACTTTTATTCTTTTCTAAATTCATTCTTTTAATTTATCTAAAATTATTTTACTTAAAAATTATCTTTTTAATTCCTTCAAAATCCAATCTTATATTTTTGATATCTCAATATACCCAAAATATATTTAGTCAACCCATAACATTCAATATTTCAAATCCCAATATAATCAGTCATAGATAATCAATCAGTTATATCACAGATTATGAAAACAAATTTCAATATTTTGAGGAATCCAGTTGGATTACTCCAACCAGTTTTTCCCTGCATCCACAGATGCTAGTCAACAAATAAAATAACAAATCCCACTTGGAGGGAGATATCGTGGTATATAGGGTCATTTGCTATTATGCGGGGCACATAGGGTCTCATCCGCTATATAGTGCCAGAAATCAATCACTCCAACATATATATATATAGACACACACACACACACACACATACTATATAAAACATATCACATCCAAGCTAATAATAAATTATCAATTCAAGCAATCACCCAATAATTTAAATTCAACTTTTTAAATTAACTGATAAACCACTTTGAGTGAGATTAACTCACCTTTGATTTTTGTTATGCAATCCGACCCAAACCGGCTTGTCTCTCCATGATTTAAGACCTTGTACAAACATTATACGATTTATTAACACTTTGAAATAATCGGGCAATCAATTATCATTTATAAATTTTATTTAATCTAATAATTTAATTTTAAACCAATATTCTTTTATAAGATATTTTTGTTGACTAAAATAATTAAATAAGTGGATTACACAAGTTAATCACCATAATCTATTATTTTAAAATATAATGGTAACCGAAAATATGTGTGTATTTTTATATAGATATATTTATTTTTATATATTTTCCTTTACTGTAAAAAGCAGTAATCTGTTTTACTAAAAAAAAACTTTTCTTCTTTAATAGTTGTATATCTTCAAAAATAAAAATCCGACTTTAAAATTATTCCCTTCCCCTTCTTTGTATATTTGTAAAAAAAAGAAGTTTCCCTTTTCTGCAAATATATATATATATATGTTACTTAATTTGACTAGAAAAAAAGGAATCGTATACCTTACTACTGATCCTAGCCACGAACGACGATCGCTGCACCTCGCCGAATCCTCCAACCACCCCACGTCGCAAGCCCCTCCATCGAACTCGACTCGGTACTGTCGTGGGAGGCGACAGGGTGGTGCGAACTCGACTCGAGTTCGCACCACCCTGTCGCCTCCCACGACAGTACCCACCGGTCCTCTCAAACGCCGGCCTCCCTTGAACGTGGTCACCGCAAAGAAACTGTCGCACCCTACCCAGCCCTCTAATACGCGCGCCATCGCGACTGATTTGATTTCGAACGAGGCACCGCCATTTTTTATCGAGTCGTGCGATTTTGCTGCTGAGAGGATTTGACTCCTTTTCTTTTTTTAGATGTTGAGTCGAACTGCTTTAATCTGATATTAAAAATTTCAGAGGAGAAGGAGAGCTGCTTCGAACTGTCGTCCCCCTCTTTTTTTATTTGTCTGCGAACGAGCTCGAATTGAATCTATTTGCTTTGAAGAGGAAGAAAGGTAAGAGCGTGTCTATCAACATATTTTTTAAGAGAAGACGCGTGTATGGACAGATGGCATGAACCAGAAGATAAGTGGCAAGGATATGAAAAGATAAAATTCTGATGTGAAGAAATTTTGACCAGTCAACACTATAGATTATATTTAAATTTAACAGGAAAATAGGCACAGGGAAAATGTTGCGAATTTTTTTAGTCTTAGGGACAGTAAGTTTACTTTTTAGTCCGAAGGACATTTGTTAGTGTAAACAGAAAATGATAGCTACAACTATCATTCTGTGATTTACACTAAAAACAGACCTTCGGCCTAAAAAAAAAACTTCTTGTCCCTACAACTAAATTTTTCTACTACTTTTTCCTTGAGCCTAAAATCCCTTAAATTTAAATCGTCTCGAAAATGCAACTTAAAATTTCGAACTTCTATCGAGGCATGTCGCCAGGCATTTATAATGTTATACCCCTATTTTGAACATAATGGAAAAGGTTTCTGGTCCTAATTCGATCGTATGGAGAAGATAGCATTTTGGACCCAGTTATTATATTAAATTTTCTATATGAATTTCAGCGCGTTTATATATCTTATGATCACTCGATCACTCTAAACGCTACAAAAATTGAAATCCGGTAATAATACAATATTACGGATCTAATGGGACTTGTTTCTTCGAAATCCTAGACTGTGCCTCGCAAGACTATTTTTAAATGTCAATTGAAACAATATATTTTTAAAACTGAACAAAACACTTCTAAATTCAATTTTAAAACTTCTATTATCTTCAATATTAATAATATAAATTTTATAAGCCTTTGAAATATTTTTAACAAGCTAAAAACTTCCGATTTCATATTTTACCCAAATTTCCAATTATTAAATTCAATAAATAAATTATCAAATGAATATTGACAATTGAAATTCAAATTGAAAATTAACTTTTAAATATTTAAAATCTATTAAATATCTTAATTTAAAATGTCCAAAATTCCGGGTCGTCATATTCCTCCGCCCTTAAAAGAATTTCGTCCCCGAAATTGCTAGTTGAGAAGAATGGTCCATATCCCGCTTACTATTTCCCAAACCAAACAGTTTTTAACAATTTTCCGGAACAATCTTTTTATTAAAAACACTATCACTCTTACTAACTTTCTAAACTCAACATAGGTTCCAAACAATATCATTTACTCAACCATTCAAATTATAATTTAAAACCAATTTTAAATTATCAAAAATTTCTCAAAATTTTTCTAACTCTCTAAATTTGTGAAAAATTCGCCAGCTTCTCCTTTGCACGGCTAGCTCGGAACAACTAGAAAATGCCTCTATGGACCCCTAAAATTTCAAAAAGAAAACAAAAGCCAAGTGGCTTGACCAGAAAACCATCAAATTTCATATGACAATTAAATACATAACTTTTTGTCGGGCCATACAATTTTGTCTTCTGAAATAAAAATCATCAATTTCCTTTTTACTTTTAAATACCTGTATACTACTTAGCAATAATATACAATCCTAGAGTTCAAAATCATTATATTCATTCCTTTACAAAATTTTCAGTATTTGCTTACTTAAGTTGTGCGATGTACATATACCATCCGTGTGCAATATCAAATCCAACCACTCACTCGATCACACAATTTCACTTCCAAACTAGAATCGTTCACCCGACTCCCTAGTGCGGACTCACATCTGGTTTCTTGATCAGAAACTGTCATTCTTCTTGCATAGCCATATACTATGATAGATAATTTACGGAATCAATCAAAAATCCATATCCAGGGCTCGCCGTCGAAAATCGAGTGAAAAATCCCAACTTGGATTGATATAACTATCTCGAAATTCTGTGCTCGAATCTAGATCAAATCACTATGTGAATAAAATAATATACGTACATTCTACATATTTATCTCAATTGATTATTAGCCATATCAGTTCTCTTTTTATTCACATTTATTTTGATTTCCATTCACTTATTCATAATTATCCTTTCACACACCCTTATTAAGCCTTCTTTCACAAATTTACTTAGTATATTCCACAATTCCAAATTTATTTAAGAATTTACCCTTCATTTCTTTAAGTTTAATATAAGTATTCCATACGCTTCTTATATGTATTTTCACCTCGCCACTTAAGCCTTTATATCCTCTTTTATTCAAATTGAATTCCAATTCCATATGAATTCAATTTACTTCAATTTACTAATTAATTTAAAATCTCAATATTTTTATTTCAAAACATTTACTTCTTTTAGTTCACTCGAACAAATTCTAAAATTTCAATTTACTTAACACAATTTAAATTGATTCCAATCTTCAATTTCAATTCCAGTTCTGTCTACTTACAAATTTAAATTAATTTGTTCATTCACAAATTTATTTCCAACTTAATAAATTTTATAACAATGACCATTTCATTTTGCCTACGTAGACCAAAATTTACTTTTATTTAACTTGATTTAGTTAAATTTCATTTCCATTTAAATTTTTAAACTTCCATAAGTTTTTCCAACTTATTTAAACTCCATTCACTACTCTCTTTAAATTTACTTCATTTAATGGGTTTACTTTTCAAACTTATTTCGCTTTCATACTCGTTTTAGTTCAACTCTTCTTAAGTTAAATTTTATTCTAAACAAATTTCAAATCTTTATAAGTTTTTCAAACCCATTTATTATTCCATAAACATTTTTAATTAACTTCCAAAGTTTAAGCAGTTCCTCTACATTTCAAAATCACCTTTGAAATCAACCATATCCAAAAAATCCATTGGTATATCAAATTATTTCTTTGAATTTCAAAACCAAACCCAGTTTGCAAACAAACCCCAATTCAAAACATTCAGGTACCAATTCCTCCCTTGGAAACTCGAAAATGAATATCGATGATGCTGTAATCATCACCGAAATTATTTTCCAGCGGCCTAAAGAGTTTAGTGCTTTTTTCTCTCTAAAAACATTTTCAAATATTTCTAATTCCAAATCTCACCAGATTTCAAATCCAATTAAAAAATATTTCCCATAAGTATCGCTATTACTCCTCCAAAACTTTTTGAAAACCATTTCCAAACTCAAAGTAATTTAATTTCCAAAATTTCGAATTCTAAATACTTCAATCTATATTCAAATATTACTCTGGAATTTTATTTCAAATTATAAATCACATTTACAATTCATTTTTATGAATTCCATTTTGTTATGATTATGATTTCAATTTCTTATTCAATTTCCACACAACAATAATAATGATTTAATATTATCATTTCTTAGCAACCAAGCCACCATATACTATAATAATTTTGAAAAACTATATCTTTTATAGATATAAAAATAATCCGAGTAGAATTATTTCATTTGCCCTATTGTAAAACTACTATGTCGAATTGTTCTATTCAAGTGTTTAGAGAACCCTATCAATAACGTTAATTACTCGTATTGACCAGAATCCATAAACCACTCAACAAGCCAATCAACATAGTATAAACCAATTTTATATTCACTAACAAATACGTGCTTATATCTATTAATACACTCAAACTCATTCTTAAAGTATCATTGACACTATCTCTAATGAGTAATTCCCACCAGAGCCAAGGTTCTCGCTTAACCTTCAGCTCTGATACCAACTGTCACGACCTGATTTTCCGACGCCCGAAAATTGACATCAATACATCCACTGTACTAATTGCTGAACAATCGAATGCCAAAAAACAGACCGCAAGGGAAAGAAGAAGGATGTAGAAGAAGAGAAAACAAAACAACAATAGAATCTCACAATCGCAGTGGAATAATATAGAATGTATAATAACTGATCTTTATAAAAAAAGAGTTATATCCGTTTTATACATTACATCATCAGAGTACAACGCAATAAATAACAAAATATTGGACAGTATATTAAGTTATCCTCACAAAAGCTGACTATGCTGCTTATACTGCACAGCGGAATATACATCAAGTACGTGTGATACATCTCGCCATCCAGCTTGTCTCCTGAGCTCCACAACATCCTATCATATATCCTACAAAACTCGGTCTGACCCAATCATTATAGTGAAATAGCACCCGAGTAATTATGGAAAACTAGAGTGAGAAAACACACTAGTTGGATTATTAAAGTTTTTAAAATCCTTTGAAATCAAGGAATCTCGTAAGACCACGCCACAAATAAACATGTCGAGTTTTTATCTTACGATAACCAAAACATTTTTATCAAATCCGTATGATATTGTAATAGTGTCTATAGAAAGTAAAATAGAATCTAGCTGAAATGCTTGCATCTCACGTTCCAGCAATAATTGGGCACAATCAAAACCGTACCAGCGCTTATTGGAGATTGAATACCATAAAATGGCAGGCATACGGTGTATTGCCCGTTACAGTACCTGGTGTAGATCTGCATACCGAGGATCCCCCCTGATCCCCTGCAACAATAGACTTGAGCTAGCCCTTACTGGATATTCCGAATAAGATCACCCCACGGTTGGGTTCAACAACCGCCCACACAGCCGAATAAAAATGGACATCTAGACAGCGATGACCTTACCCAAATTAGTTGCTAGCCACTAAGCCTTGCTGCACCTTCCCTGTTTTAGCCATTCCCGGTTGATGAGGCTCGAGGGTATGCGTTACTTTTTTAGCAAACATTCACTTAGAATACTCACCGTCGTCCCGTTGATGTTCTGATAGCATTCATCCATACAAGTCCGTTCCCGATTCGAACGGAACCGAATGTATTACTCCTACTACATCCATTTTGGAATCACCCTCTGGATTAGTAGCGATTAGCCCTTGCACTTCATAGCTCCATCATCGACTCCAAGCTCTTGTCTTCCTCACGAAAATGTTTAAACCGGATCGAAGTGGTTTTCGGGAAATTAATCTTGATCCCGGTCTCTTCGAAATGATCAGCGCATTGGCCAATATTGATAGTCAATTATTTAACTATCATATAAGATCCATAAACAACCATCATGCCTTAATAAGTTTCCAAATTATTTATTTCAAAATATATTCGCAAGATATTTTTCTACATTTCAACCCTTTGAAAATAGTTTTCAAAACACTGCGGAATAAATTTCCACCCAATTGTTTTATTTACACTGGAAATCACCAAGTCTTAATACTTTAGGTTTTTAATTAATTTAAATCACTTTATCTAAAAATAAATACTTTAAAACACTTAAAATAAAAACTACTTAAAACACTTTATTTAAAATACTACTTATGAGATTTTATAATAATTTCTTATGTAAAACTTAAGCCAAAACTAATTTTGAAATTAAAGTTATTCTATAAGGTATAAACATTAAATATTTATCTTTAAATCATAATACTAGTTAAATCTTTTAAAATAATTTACTTATATAATTAACTTAATAAATATTTACTTTTAAAAATTTTAAAACCAATAAATAATAATTTCTTTCTAAAACATTCTTTTAAAACCTTGAAATTATGTTTGGAAATCTTTCTTTGAAAATATACTTGGCTTTTCAGGGGAAATACACTTTCCATTCCAAAATAGCCCATTTAATCAGTTAATAAATCCTTCTTGATTTACTCCTATTTAATTTACATCTCAAACCCGTAAACTTCTTTCCCACACCATTAAAAATAAATCCACTGTTTATTTTTAAAACAAATTACCCATTCCTTTATAAATTTCCAATGTGAATTTATACTTTCAAATATCCACTGATATCTTATTTCACTTTATAAACCCAGTTTACAAATTCAATAGTCTCATTCTCCTTTTAAATCACAGTTTCAAACACTTAATCCATTTTCAAATCGATTTCCAAAATCAACTCCATTTTAAAATAAATTCTTTTACTTACCCAAATTTATTCCAAAACCCATTAACTCCATATTCACTTCTTATTTATGGTTTAAAATCTTATCTAAACAAAAATATCCATTTCATTCTTCATTCAAAAATCTTCCTTTTATTTCTTCCCAAACATTTAAATCTTAAAATTTAAAAAAATAAATTCCTTCAATTCTTAGGCAATATCACTTAAGTCTCCAAAACTCTTTTAATTTCATTTATTTAAAATCTCTTTTTTCTC
This sequence comes from Allium cepa, assembly GCA_030765085.1. NCBI lineage: Eukaryota > Viridiplantae > Streptophyta > Magnoliopsida > Asparagales > Amaryllidaceae > Allium > Allium cepa. The sequence goes on along the minus strand of CM060937.1, from coordinate 768,521,566 downwards.
CCATACCGTGAATTTATTTAATAGAATTCAAAATCAACTTTTATTCTTTTCCAAATTCATTCTTTTAATTTATCTAAAATTATTTTACTTAAAAATCTCGTTTTCACTCCTTCAAAAATCCAATCTTATATTTTTGATATCCCAATATACCCAAAATATATTCAATCAACGTATAACATTCAATATTTCTAATCCCAATATAATCAGTCATAGATAATTAATCAGTTATATCACAGATTATGAAAACAAATTTCAATATTTTGAGGAATCCAGTTGGATCTCTCCAACGTGCTTTTCCCTGCATCCACAGATGTTAGTCAACAAATAAAATACCAAATCACACTTCGAGGGGGGTATCGCGGTTTTAAGGGTCATTCGCTATTATGCGGGGTGCATAGGGTCTCATCCACTATATAATGCGGGAAATCTATCACTCTAATATATATATATATATATACATATATATATATGTATGTATATATATATATAACATATCTCATCCAAGTTGATAATAAATTATCAATTCAAGCAATCACACAATAATTTAAACTCAATTATTTAAATTAACTAATAATCCACTATGTGTGAGATTAACTCACCTTTGATTTTTGTTTTACAATCCGACCCAAACCGGCTTGTCTCTCCACGATTTAAGACCTTGTATAAGTATTATACGATTTATTAACACTTGAAATAATCGAGCAATCAATTATCACATATAAATTTTATTTAATCTAATAATTTAATTTTAAACCAATATTCTTTTATAAAATATTTTTATCGACTAAAATAATTAAATAAGTGGATTACACAAGATAATCACCATAATCTATTATTATAAAATGTAATGGTAACTGAAAATATGTGTGTATTTTTATATAGATATATTTATTTTTAAATATTTTCCTTTATTGTAAAAAAACAGTAATCTGTTTTACTAAAAAAAAACTTTTCTTCTTTAATAGATGTATATCTTCAAAAATAAAAATCTGACTTTAAAATTCCCCCCTTTCCTTTCTCTGTATGTTTGTAAAAAAACAGAAGTTTCCCTTTTTTGTAAATATATATATATATGTATATGTATATGTATATGTACATGTTATTTAATTTGACTACAAAAAAAGGAATCGTATACCTTACTGCCAATCCTGGCCACGAACGATGATCGCTGCACCTCGCTGAATTCTCCGGCCATCCCACGTCACAAGCCTCTCCATCGAACTCGACTCGAGTTCAAACCACCCTACCGCCTCTGACGACAGCACCCACCGATCCTCTCGAATGCCGGCCTACCTTGAACGCGGTTACCCCAGAGCAACTGTCGCACCCTACCCAGCCCTCTAATATGCGCGCCATCGCGACTGATTTGATTTCGAACGAGGCTCCGCCAATTTTTATTAAGTCGTGCGATTTTACTGCTGAAAGGATTCGATTCCTCTTTTTTTAGGTGTTGAATCAAACTGCTTCAATTCGATATTAAAAATTTCAAAGGAGAAGGGGAGCGGCTTCAAACTATCGTCCCTCTCTTTTTTTATTTGTCTGCGAATGAGCTCGAATTGAATCAATTTGCTTTGGAGAGGAAGAAAGGAAAGACCGTGTCTATCAACATTTTTTTAAGAGAAGACACATGTATGGACGGATGGCGTGAACCAGAAGTCAAGTGGTCAAGATATGAAAAGATAAATTTCCGATGTACAGAAAATTTGGCCAGTCAACATTATAGATTATATTTAAATTTAAATCGTCTCAAAAATGCAACTTAAAATTTCGAACTCCTATCGCGGTGTGCCGCCAGGCGTTTATAATGTTATACCCCTATTTCGAAAAGCTTTCGGGTCCTAGTTCAATCGTATGGAGAAGATAGCTTTTTGGGCCCAGTTATTATATTAAGCTTTCAATATGAATTTCAGCACGTTTATATATCATATGATCACTCGATCACTCCAAACGCTAGAAAATTGAAATCCGGTAATAATACGATATTACAGATCCATTGGGACTGGTTTCGTCGAAATCCGAGACTGTGCCTCCGAAGGCTATTTTTAAATGTCAATTGAAATGATATATTTTTAAAACTGAACAAAACACTTTTAAATTCAATTTTAAAACCTCTATTATCTTCAGTATTAACAATATAAATTTTACAAGACTTTGAAATATTTTTAACAAGCTTAAAACTCCCGATTTCATATTTTACCCAAATTTCCAATTATTAAATTCAATAATTAAAATATCAAATAAATATTGACATTTGAAATTCAATTTGAAAATTAACTTTTAAATATTAAAAATCTATTAAATATCTAAATTTCAAATGTCCAAAATTCCGGGTCGTCACAGTACCCATGCCACAATAATAAATAGCGACACTCATTTGTGAAATGCCTAAGAGAATGCATGAACTCCCTATCGCTCTCGTTCGCACCGAGGTCACCTAAATTCTTGAAGATGACGTATCCACATCACCACCACTAGCCAAGACAACATGGTAGATGGGAATAATCTTTCCTTGGCTAGCCCAAGAAAGACTAGATAACCTCTTGCCACTTGGAATGATCAAGCGCATCCTCGTTGGTAAGAGGGGATAGGAGAGAGTACCACTTCTTCCATCTTCGGGTCGTAGAATCATCTTTAGGAGCAAGGGGCAACCATGGTCCAAAAACTCAAGCATGGATGCCCGTAATATCCAAGTATGTAAATAAACGCATGATAAATGTGTTAGACCAATATGACCTAGAAGAGAGTATGGTGAATGGAGATGACGATCTGGTCAATCCCCGTATAGGAGACTCCAGTCCCGACAATGAGCCAGCTACTTTACTCAAAGTGGCATCAATTGACGATGACGACCCTAGTAATGTCGTCCAAATAGGCATAAAGTTAATTTCAAAGTAAGGGATGAGCTGGTTTGTTTCTTAAGAAAGAGTAAAGATATGCTCGATTGGGGGCATGCTGACTTGACCTATAGATCCCTCAATCATAAGCCACACCCTCAACATTGATCTGGTGGCCCTTTCGGTCCAACAAAAGGGGCCGCCACTCAATCCTGAGCGATGCATGGAACTTAAGGAGGAAGTAGAAAAGCTATTGCAAATAGGTTCAACTGTGAAGAAACATACTTAGTTTGGGCCTGGAAAAGTTGAATTGGTTTCTAGATCTTAACAAGGCCTGCACATAAGTAGTTTCCACTTCCTCATATTGGCCAGCTTGTAGATGTGACCAGCAGACGTAAGCTACTCACATTCATGGATGCCCACTCTGAGTGTAATCAAATTAAAATGCATGGCCCAGATCAGGAACACATCTCCTTTATCACTAATGCTAGACTCTACTGCTACCGACCCATGTCGTTCGACCTTTGAAATGTCGACGCTACATATCACCTGCTCATCAACCAGATGTTTACCAATAGGTCGGCCATTCAATGGAGGTTTATGTGGATGGTATGCTGATTAAATCTAAAAATATCTGAGGCACTTAGAAAATCAGGTCGAGTCTTTTACCTTCCTCACAGGCATAATATGAAGCTCATCCCAAGGAAGTTTTCCTTCGTACTTCGACCTTGGAAGTTCCTCGGATTTGTGGCAAGCACTAAGGGCATTGAAGAAATTTTTGAAAAATTCAAGCGATTCAAGAAATGTAGATACCGTGCACGATTAAACTAGTGTAAAGTATAAATGGAATGATCGTGGCACTTACCCACTTTATGTCAAAAGCCACGGACTATTGCGTACCATTCTACGATCTCATTGAGAAGGGCAAGTTGGTTGCATGGAGTGAAGAATGATGAAAGCTTTTGAGGACTTAAAGAGACACTTGCCCACACCCTTTACTTTCTAAACCCATCAATAAGGAGGACCTGTACTTGTACCTCGTGGTAACTGATCAAGCGATCATTGCCGCTTAGATTCACGACCAAGAGAAAGTCCAATGGCATATCTACTAGGTACGAAAGAGGTCAATGGGTACTTCAAGTTGGAAAAGCTGGCTTACTTCCTGCAAATGACGCCCAAGATTCTAAGACCATATTTCTAATCTCACTTCGTTAAGATCCTCTAAAAAAACCATTGACGTAAGTGTTCTGTCAGCCCAATACAGCAAGCCAACTCCTAAAGTGGTCCATGGAGCTTGGATCACATCATATCACTTTCCATCCTTGTACATTGATCAAAGGCCAACCTATGTTGTTTTATAGTGAAGTGTTGTAGCTTAAATAGGAGTGATGTAGGTCTAATAAACAACCCGCCTTCATAGTAGCCTTATGTTGATGGGCATCAAATGAGAAGGGTAGGGGCAAGCATGTTCCTAATCGCTCCCAATGGAAAAAGACTTTGCTTTGGTTTTTGCCAAAGCATCAAGGCCACAAACAATAAAGTTGAGTATAAGGCTTTCGTACGAAGTCTTAGGATGGCTAAATAGCCACAGATGGAGATTTTTCCTATGTTCAGTGACTCCTCATTAGTTGTCAACCAAATTAAAGAGCACTTTCAAGTCAAGGGAAAGAAATTGGCCATTTAAGACTTAGAAGCAAAAAAATTTCATTAGTACCCATATAGACATCAAGCTAGAAAAGGCCCTCAGTGATAGGAATGCCAAGGTCGACCAGATTTCCAAGGCAGCTAGTAATCCCGAGGAGGGCATCCCATAGGTCTCTATTGAGGTGTGGTCTGCTGCTTGCTTTAACCCAGAGGAATCGCCGAGGAGATTGATGAATCTCGTCCCAACTCATAGATGACACCATTGGTAAGATACCTCACACACGACGAACTACCCATTGATAGAAAGGAGGCCTAGAAAATTCTACATTAGTCACCTAATTATACCAGAATAGACGGAAGGCTTTACCGAAGGGGGAACTCAACTCCCTCCAAAGGTGCTTCATTAGCGAGGAATCCAACTACATGTTAGAGGAACTGCTCGAAGTCTTTTGGATACCATGCCAAGGGGCAAAGTGTGGCAAAGAAGGCTACCCACTAAGGTTATTACTGGCCAATCATGATTAAGGATGCAATACATTATGTTTGGGAATGTGAATTGTGTCAGCGATTTGCCAATGTCCGAATAGCCTCTCTAAATCTCATAACTTCTATGATGTACCCCTAGCGATTTGACACTTAAAGGATAGTTCTAATTAAAAATACCTAATGCCGAAGTAGATACAGCTATGCAATATCCAATGTCGACTACTTTAGGAAATGGTTTGAGGCAGAGACCCTCAATGGAGTCACAGAGCCACAAATCCTCAAATTTGTGATTAAAAACATCATGACCAATTCGGCTCCCAAAAAATTCATAACTGGAAATGGCACCCAGTTTGAGAGTGGGTGGTTCTAAAGCTTTTACGAGTGGATTGGGATAGAAAAATGCTTCTCCTCAATCACCCATACATAGGTGAATTAGTAGGTTGACGTTTTAAACAGGACGATTAAGGAAACATTGAAGAAGCATCTCACGATAGCCAAAGGAAACTAGGCCGAAGATCTGTCGCTCATGCTCCAGTCATACCATACCTCCAGCTACACATCAACAAAACATTCTCCAATCTCCTTGGCCTATGGGTATGAAGCTAAGAGGCCCATCTAAGTCGACATACTATCTTAGGGTAACTCACTCTTTATTCTGAGTAAAATGGAGAACAACTCAAGCTTGGGCTCGATTGCTTAGAAGAAAGGAGGACGAAGGCGGAAATACCCATAGAAGCATATAATAGGAAAATAGCAAAGAATAATATTGAAAGGGTAAGGTTATACTAATTCAAGGTTGGAGACTTAATGTTGCACTGAGTCTTTTAAAACACTAAAAACACAACCAAAGGAGTATTTGAGCCAAATTGGGAAGGCTCGTATGTTATCAGCGCTGCACTCATCAACAGTGCCTACCACCTCTCACGCCCCAATGGCACCCATGTGTCTCGCCTGAGGAATCTAGAGATCATCCCGGCATATTATATGGAATTTGTATGAGCCATAATTATAAGGCTATGGAATTTAGCAGTGATTATAAGGTAGTATAACTTGTATTAAAACTTTTGGTGTATGGAATGTAAAGCAAAGCGTCCTCGAGCGTTCTTAATCTGAGTAACAAAGCTAACCAGATGAAATAAGCACATCCATGCCCCTTGCATTATCGAGGGATGTTAAAGCCATGGCTATATAGATATGTCGAGCTTGAAAGGCCTACCTCTAGGGGTGAGCAATATTCTGTTAGAACCGAATTAACCGACTAAGCCGGTTCGTTTTGATCAGTTTTGTTTAGTTTTGAAACTAAATTGTTTTGAATTCAATGTGTAAAATATATATTTTTAGTTATCAGTTTAACCTAATTAACTGAACTACTCTGTAAGGATGCATGAGCCAATCGATGCTCTCAACCTCGTTGGAGGCATCGATGAGTCGATGACAGGACCACCAATGCAACTTTCCTGAATCCTTCGCTCATGATGCTTCCTATCCTTCAAGTAAGATTGGGTAATGGTACCATAGGGGCATAGTTACCCACATTGTATCCGTACCTAGCATCCATAGTGCTGCTCCATTAGGTCAAGCATGCTACTCAATGCTTCCTTTCTCACTAGAGGCATTAAGAATTCGATGGTGAGACCACCCGCGCAGTGGTCCTGATTCGTTCATCCTGCCCAACCGTCTAGTAGAATGGGGCAGTTGTAATATACCCTACATCAAGACTTGCTGTAGCCACCGCCAAAATTAATTTCAAGCAACAAAGTGAGTTCAATATTATTTTGCACAACATTAAGTAAACATAACAGCTAAATAAATTTACAATACACAAATTTATTTTACAAGATTCATTACATCATCACTAACCCTTTTTGTTCCCACGCATGGGTAAATACAGTAAGAAAATAAGAGCAGTGTCATGTTTGACATATAAATAAACTAACATAACAAAAAACCAATTATAATTCCTTGTTTTACACAACAAAATTTTTGAAATAACTTTTATTAACTAGATATGTGTAACGTCCCACCTTTTCGTACATTTTAAATCGACGATAAACCACACATGTCAGACTGAAACCATACAAAAGGGCGAATTGTTATTTGGGTGAACAAGAAAAAGGAAGAAAGAAATAAAAAAATAGAATCTTGCAGCGGAACAACAAAATATAATAATGAAATAAACAGTTCATGAAGCCGTTTTACAAAATATTTGATTTTACTTATACAATACATATCAGAGTTACACATAACAGAGAATATTAATAATGCAACGGAATACAATGGTGTATTGCAATATATAACAAATAGTAATAATAAGTCTTCGTCTTCGTCCTCCAGAATTAATGCCGTCAAATCCTGAAATGCTCAGGCTGACCCGAGCGAATTGAAAAGACAAAACACTCGAGTCAGAACTAAACTATCTAATGTGAGTTAAATCAACAGAAATAAATATGAGTGCAGTAACTTAAGAGATGCTCGGGATTCACATCTCCTAAGGATCCATTAAACAATTTACCATGTAGTAATATTTCGCTACTATAATAATGTCTATAGTAAAATAAACTTACTTTTAAATAGCATTAAGGCTTTACATTTTCCACCTTAACACGTAATAGTCCCAGCAGTCTATCCAGTATCAGCGCATCTCCAGATCGAAAGACTACCCTAAATACTCCATGGGCTACGGGAGAAAACCAAACTCGTACAAAGCGCGCTATGGTAAGTGACACGGCACACAAGGCAATGTCAGGGTAGATATACCAATTACGCACATGGGCTGGTGGTAATGCGTAGCAGCTACTACCGCCCACCTCGAGCCACACCCCTAAATCAAAATCGAAAGTGGTCACCAAATTAATCCAAAAAGTCAGAGTATAATATTGAAGGGATGTGTCCGATCAGAGGAATGACCTCATTGGCCCAAGACTGCTCCTGTTTTAGCCACCTTATGCCAACTCATGAGAGTTGGGTCCACGTATATAACTCAAAGGAACGTCGCCACCATCCTACTTCATTCTGCAATCTCCTCCGCGTACACATTTGTTAAAGTGGTTTTCGGAGTAGGCAGAGAGTACGACATCTTCCAATCCCGGTCTCTTTAACAACCAAACATTATTATAACACCGCGGTCATTTCAAAATAATTTATACTTCAAAACCGGAATATAATATCCATTTCGAAACCATATAAATATGATATCATTTCCATTTCAAAACCGAACCAATATGATATCATTTTAAAAATCATAGTATTTCAAAGTTATAAAATTTCGAATCCAAAGACTTAAAACTATAACACTTCCAAAACGTAATATTTTGAAATTAATAACTTTGAAACATAACTTCCAACCTTTTGCGGATTAAAGATTAAAATATTTTATAAAACAAACTAGCTTCTTAAATTTCACAAATCAATTCCAAAACAAGCCGAATTTATAAATTTTAAATTTCATATATTTCAAAGCTTAAATATTCAATATTTAAAACTAAATTTTATAATTCATATATACCAATTACACTTTTACTATTATTTAGTTTTGAAATATTTGCTTACTAAATCCAATATCCTTTAAATAAAACTTCAAATTTCAATAACTGAATATTCCTTAATTTATTCACTTAAATCGCCTTAAACCCGAATTAAGTTATAAAACCATATTCTTTTAAAATCTCAATTTCAATAAGTTCCAAATAGATTCTTATTAAATATAATTCTTAATTAGATAAAATCTCAAATCAATTTCGAAACTATCTTCTCAACCTTGATTTATAAAAATCAATATAAACTCTATATTAAAATATAATTTACGTAAATACTTATCCATATTATATTTTAATGTAATCAAACTTTATTATTAAACTTATTCTATATTTTAAGCAAATTTTATTCATAGCTTAAACTAAGAATTTAACTCTATATAAAAGAACATTTATAAATATCCAAATCAATATCTCATAAAATAATATATTTCTTTACAAAACCATAGAAATCATTTCAAAATATTTTTATATATAGACCGTGGTGTCTGCATATAATTTTATATCATATGGTCAAGTGATACAGATATTTATCATTTCAATCCGTAATTTAAAATAAAAATACGGTTATATATCATTTCAAACCGCAATCCCAAATGAAATAAAATGCATAACAACTTGCAGTTTATAACAATATAAACACAACATCCAATCATCCAATATCAATCATCAACCATTTATACCAATCATCATCCAATTCAAACAGTAACATCAATATAGAACTGAAAATAAATAATAAGTGATTACTGGCAGTTTATATTCAGTAATAAATTAATTCAACTGGCAGTTTATATGCACTAATAAATTGAATGCCAAATTATTTCAATAAATTAGATTTAACTGGAATGATGATGAAAATATACAAAATAACAATAAATAAATTTCTAATCACATCATAAATTAATTTAACACACATAAGAAATTTTAAAAGTTGTGAGTGGGTTAAAACACTCACCTTTTGAATTTAAATTGAATTCAAATCCATTTTAAACCCAAAATTTGAACAGTCTCAGAATTCGTCCAAACCAGAGCCAAAATGTCCGGAATTCCAATACGAACCTAGCGGAGAAAACCGCGCGTAAAACATACCTCGTATGTAAAAGTTATATATATAAGAACATCACATGATTTAAACTGAATTTTTTTTCAAAATATAACGCACATGTCATTACCTTCTTCACGTGCCTAGGGTTCCAGTACCTTATCGAACACGCACGCAACAGAAGAACCCACATACGCGCGCGATCTCATCCATACGCATGTCATTAAAAGCGAGTAGAGGTAGATCAAAACCCACCGCGACGATCATCAGACATGACTCCTATAACAAAACGCATATTTTACGATTGAGTATTTAAATATTTTATTTAAATATTTTATCGTTAGTCGGATTATGGTCCGAAAAGCTACTTTTTGCATACGATCGAATTAGGACTCGGGACCACTTCCATTGAGTTCAAAACGCCGTTTGCGATCTTTTTAAGTATAAACTTTGATATGTTTGGAGATACTAGAATTTTGCTACTTTTTCCACTTAGGGCTTTGGTCTTGTTTCAGCTCATTAGACCCACGCTTCACCCCTCCTCTCTTCATTACTTCATTTCTAATTCCTAATACTCAAGCTTTAGCAACAATGGAGAGAGGAACGGGAAATTAAAACTCCAAGCCTTAGTTTTCATTTACAAATCAAGTTCTAGCTCCAAACAAGTAGAAGAAGCTTTGGTGAATCTCCTCTTCTTCTTCCCCAACTCATTCTCTTATCAATTTCAGAAATTCCTAAACCTAATTTAGTAAATTTTCTTTTTTTTTTAGCTTAGATTCTAGCTTGTTGAGTTGGAATTGAAGAGTGATTGTCATCGCTATTGTTCTATAGCTTCTTCATCCTTATTTTTGTGCATAAAGGAGAGATTTTTATCTCACATCTTAGTCTATAATTATCTTCGATTGTTAGGTAAGAATTCCTAACGCTTATTCTTGTGCAATTGATTTTGGTTTTGATTGATTTGGTGTATATTCCAATTTTTAGTGTTTTGAAATCAAAATCTATGAAAATCCTATTATGGATATTTGGACATTGATATTTGAGGCGTATCGATGAGCCTTTAAGGCTGGGTTGTCCCCTGGCGTAAATCCTTAGTCGTCGTTGCTCTTCCAATCGCTTCCGATATTCATTTGGCCATTTCTGGTCGAGGTTCAAGAAATGCTCTGATTCCAATTTTAGACGTCTGAATCTGGAATTTCAGACATCTGAATTGGCTTGATTTCAAACAGAAAGGAAATAGGCTAAAAACAACTATTTCAGACGTCAGAAACATGTGGTTCAGAGGTCTGAATTTCGTTTTGGAAAATTTCTAATTTTCCAGATTCAGATGTCTGAACCAAATGTTTCAGACGTCTGAACCTGCAGTGTTTTGCTTGTTGCCTATTTTGTTTAAGAATTCTAATTCTATCGATCCGTGTTGTTTCCGATTTGTTGTAATCATTTACTATCTACTTTGATGACATTTTCTTTGGGATTTTTGGGAATATCCATTTTGATGTATTCGATATCGATTTCTTTGGATTTTATTCACGTCTTTGTATGTGAATTTTGGTGATTGATTGTTCTACAATCATTTTTGTGATTTGTCACTTTAAAAATATAAAGGTTTCAATACTAGTAGTAAATATCAAAACTCTTTCATCAAAACGATTTCAACTCTATTTTCAATACCAAACTCGTTTATAAAACCGTTTTCCAATCTATTAGTGTATACCAACCTTTACCTCATTCGGATGAGAAATCTAATTAAACGGCTTAGTAAAACAAGTGGTATGAAACGGTTGCGTTTGCTTCGTTGGTTAATTCTTGGACTTGTTCGACTGAACCTCTTGTGACAATTTTCTAGTGGAGATCTACAATTCGTTCGTAAATATTTAAGTTAAGCTAGTGGTTATGGGACATGAAGCTAAGCTCATATATTTACTAGCTTAGTGTAATTGATGCTTCTTGATGATCATTGATGATCATTTTTGTGATTTAGACTAGCGTCATGCTATGTTTCTTTCTCCACGGAGGGGACGGTACCTCGTTTTAAAATGTTTCGTCTCATTTTTGTTATAGGCTAACGACCTATTTATTTCTTGGAGTTTCAACTCAATTTTTGTGGGCTAGCGACCCACGTTTTTATGGAGTTCAGATCCTCGGGCGTACCGTTGTACTACGTTGTTTGTTCCCGAACTATTCGAGTTTCTGGTTCCTCAGGCGTACCGTTGTACTACGTTGTTGCACCGGCTCTATGGTTAGCGACCATGGGATAGCGTCCCGTTTGTCATACACATGTTGGTGAGTTTTCATGCTCCCGTTCTGTGATAGGCCTCCCCCTTTTTGTGATTTCTGGATTTCTATCGATGATCTCTAAAATTTGCGTTTCACCAATTTTATGATTGGCATTTATATGTTGTCAATAATTGTGGCTTGGTGAATGAAATAAGGAGTATGGCATTCCTTTTTGATCTTCGAGAAGATTCTTGTGATATTGATTAATCTCTTGTTGATTTTCAGTTACATACTTATCGCGGTATGGTATTATGGTTATTATACTTTTTGTCATATCTCCTATTCTATATCATTACATCTGATATTTATAGCTAGACCGATCCGTGTATTATTTTCTTATTAAATAATACTCGAGTCAGACCGAGATGTTACATGTGCTTCTGCTTAACTCCTCTCTAGGGATTATTGTTCTAACTTTTGGCTAACTGCTTAGATTAGTAGTTTTCGGTTGTATACTTGAGAAATAGAGTACATGATGTAACTTATTCTTTTGTGTAGCTCTTGTAACTATTCTGATATTGTGGATCTTTTTAGACCGCTACTCTGATATACACTTCTAAGTGTAATATTCATATCTGTTTCCGCCTTCGAGATATGAACTTCTGTGACCGATTTATGTTACGTTTATTTCTATATTTGTTTCCGAAGAATATATATAGCCACTATGTAGTAGCTTTGAGTTTGTATCGGTATGTCGGATTCCTGAAATAAAATGCTTGTTATACTATCTGACATATCGGTGCTCGCACAAAGCGATTAAACGGGTGGTCGCTCCTCAACAGCCTTATTCTCCGTGCTAGTTGACAGCATTACACCGTAGTGTTTTTGGCTAGCGTGGGTATAGAGGTGGTGCGTCACAGCTTGGTATCAGGGCCAAACTTCGAAACAATGTCGAATAGATTAACAAGGATCATCGTCCTAAGTCCATCTTAGGAGTTTTGCTTTAGGATTTAATTCGAGTCTTCGAACCGATTCATCCTATTTTCTTTATGATTCCTTGTTTTATCTTCCAAGATTGCTTGATATTCATTTGGTGAATAACCTTTTTCTTCTTCTTTCTTTCTTTCTAAAGGAAGAGAAATGGTTAGACCTGGCCGTCCCAGCGCCGGTCAATCTAGTGCTACTCCCCAGGATGGAGTATTTATGTCTACCCAACAGCTTCTTGATCTAGTAAAGAATGCTCAAGCAGCCGGTTCTAATCCGAAACTTGCTCACCCTAAGTCTGGATTTGCACGCTTGTGCAACGATTATACCATTTTGGGTGGAAAGCCATTCAAAGGTTCTGAAACCATTATTGAAGTCCAGGCTTCGCTAAGATCGTGCGATCGAACCTTTTCTCTCATGAACCTTATTTATCTTCACCTTGTTCAGGTGGCCTCTAGTATGCTCCAAGACAGAGCATTAGACTGGTACGAGCTTCTGATTTCTGAGATAAATGAAGCAGATCTCACTTGGACGAAATTCCGGGAATGCTTCGAATTAAAATTTGTGCCGGAAGCTGAGAAGGTAACTTTGGCTCGCCGTTTTATAGACCTTGTTCAAGGTGAATCCTCCGTGACAGATTATGTCGCATCCTTTGAGTCGCGTTCTAAATACGTGGTTGAGTACATAAACACCCCATTGAAGAAGAACCAAAGATTTGTCTATTTCTTGAACAAAATCTCAAGAAGCCATTACTTCTAAAAATAGAAGTTTCTTTTGATCAACTCGTGGTTATCGCTCTTCGTCTTGAAGAGGCGGATAGGGATAGCGATGTTGAAGTTGTGAGTGCCAAACCAAACTTCAATAACAACAGGAAAAGGCCTATTAAATTCAAAGGCCCTCATCTCAACAAGAAAGGAAAACAAGTAACTCCTATAGCAAAGACTCCTACCCCTAGTAGTGGGCAGTGCTATAACTGTGGTTCTAAAGACCATTATGCCGATAGATGTCCGAAACCTCTCTTTTGTCGCTATTGCGAAAGTTCGGGTCATCTTTTATTTTCATGCTCCAAACTTCAAGGCAAGAAGGAGGAAAAGTTAAATGTTGCTCAAACCCCTGGCAACACATCTTGTGGTCAAGTTATGTCTCATTCTATCCTTGATGGCATTATTATATTTCGTGATCAACCTATTCGAGTTCTTTTTGATACGGGAGCATCCCATTCTTTTATATCAAAAGAGCTTGTTGATACTTTTTCTTTAAGTGTTGTTGCTTTAATGACTTCTTTGAAAATTGCGAATCCGGTTGGTGGATCCGCAACACTTAGTTTGCTTTGTAAAGATGTGGAGATTATTTTATGTGATTTTTCTTTCCTAGCCGATTTGCATGTCATGTGTTATTTAGGCTTCGGTATGATTTTGGGTATGGATTGGCTTAACCGTTATGAAGCTCAAATCCTTTGTCCTGAGCGGACTATTTATCTTCGACGCCCTCAATCTATTGAGCAGATTTCTATTGTACTTAAAGATTCGGATTCCAACTTGACAGCATCTTTATATTCTTTAAATACTCGTGATGACAAAGATGATGATGAGGAGGATGTTTTTCTCTTATTCATGTTGTTCATGAATTTTCTGACATATTTGAGCCCGTTCTAGGATTACCACCTAAGCGAGCGATTGAGTTCAAAATTAATCTCATCCTTGGAGCTCAACCTATTACTCATCCTCCTTATCGCATGTCCAATAAGGAAAATGAGGAGATACGCAAACAATTATCCGAATTGCAGACGAAGCAATTTATTCGTTCTAGTTCCTCTCCTTAGGGAGCTTCGGCTGCTTTTGTGAAGAAATCCGATGGTACACTTAGGCTTTGCGTTGATTACCGCAAGCTTAATGATCTCACTATCAAAAATAAATATCCTTTACCTCGGATTGATGATCTATTCGATCAACTTAGTGGTGCTAAAGTCTTTTCACAATCGGACTTGGCAACCGGTTTTCATCAGCTTCGTATTGCAGAGGATAGCATTCCTTTGACATCGTTCCGTACTCATTATGAACCTTATGAATGGCTTGTTATGCCATTTTGTTTAACGAATGCTCCGGCTTATTTCGTTGACCTTATGAATCGAGTTTTTAAAGATTTCCTCGATCGGTTTGTTCTCATCTTCATTGATGATATTCTTGTGTGTTCAAAAACCGAGGAGGAGCATGAAAAGCATCTTTGGATTGTGTTGGAAACTCTCAGAAGTAATCAATTGAAAGCAAAATTTTCTAAATGCCACTTTTGGCAATCTCGTGTTAAGTTTCTTGGTCATATTATTTCCGAATCCGGAATTTCCGTGGATCCTTCAAAGATTCAAGCGATTCAAAATTGGAAGAGACCGGAGAGTGTGACGGAAATCCGTAGCTTTCTTGGATTAGCGGGTTATTACCGTCGTTTTATCAAAGAATTCTCTAAAATTGTCGTGCCTCTTACTAGCTTAACAAAGAAAGATGTTAAATACATTTGGTTGGACAAATGTGAAACTTCTTTTCCTAAATTAAAAGAACTCCTTTCCGATGCTCCTATTCTTGTGATTCTCGAAGGAAACCAAGGTTTTATAGCTTATACCGATGCTAGTCGCGTTGGTTTGGGTGTCGTTCTTATGCAAAGAGAACGTGTTATTGCTTATGCTTCTAGGCAATTGAAGCCAGCCGAGACTAGATATGCCACTCAAGATTTAGAACTCGCAACTATTGTTTTTGGCCTTCGTATTTGGGGTCATTATGTTTTGGGGAAAAAATTTATTCTCTACACCGATCATAAGTCTTTGAAATATTTATTTTCTCAAAAGGAACTTAATTTGCGTCAACAGCGTTGGCTCGAATTTCTTGCATCTTATGATCTTGATATTCTTTAAACTCCCGAAAAGGGAAATCGGGTTGCCGATGCACTTAGCCGCAAGCCACAAGCTGTTGTTTCCATAATGATATCCGCATGGAATGATCTCGAGATTTTATCCACTTGTGAGATTAGAGATCATGTATCCGATTTATGTTCATCTCTAGTTTTATGCAGCCTGGAGGCTCATCCTTCTATTTTAGATCGCATTCTTGAAGCTCAAAAGCTAGATCCCGAATTGGCACTTCTTAGCCAAACATTGAGGGTTAAACTTGATATTGAAGGTTTGGAAGACTTCGATATTGACTCTCGTGGTGGCATTCGAAAATTTGGTAGACTTATTGTGCCAAATATTAGTGATCTACGTAAAGACATTTTAGAAGATTCCCATCGTTCTAAATTCATCATTCATCCCGGTAGTAGCAAAATGTACGCGGATATGAAGCAACTTTATTATTGGGAGGGAATGAAATTTGACATCGCTAACTTCGTTAAGCGTTGCATGACTTGCCAACTCGTTAAGGCCGAGCATCAAAGGCCTGGTGGGTTATTGCAACCTTTAGAAATTCCAATTTGGAAGTGGGATCAAATTTCCATGGATTTTATTGACGGCCTTCCCCGTTCTCGTTCGGGTCATGAAAGCTTATGGGTTATAGTTGATAGACTTGCTAAATCTGCCCATTTTATTCTCGTTCGGTCTAATCGAACCGTTCCTCTTTTGGCCAAACTCTTTATTAAAGAGATTGTTAAATTGCATGGAGTTCCTACTTCTATTGTTAGTGATCGTGATCCATTATTTACTAGTGGATTTTGGAAGAGTCTTTAGAAGGGTTTGGGAACGAAGCTTACTTTTAACACCGCTTATCATCCGCAGTCCGACGGACAAACCGAGCGTGTGAATCAAACTCTTGAAGACCTTCTTCGTGCATTGTCCTTGATTTCGGTGGAAGTTGGGAAGATCATATTTCACTTGTTGAATTTTCCTATAATAATAGCTTCCAATCTCGTATTTGTATGGCACCTTTTGAGGCACTCTATGGAAGGCCCTGCCGATCTCCTTCTTGTTGGCTTGAGGCCGGTGAGAAGCTGGTTTTAGGTCCAGATTTTATTCGTGATTCAACAGAAAAGATTGACCTTATCCGCCATAGGATGAAAGAAGCCCAAAGTAGGAAAAAATCCTATGCCGATAACCGAAGAAGGAAATTAGAATTTACTATGGGAGATTTGGTGTTTATTCGGGTTTCACCTATGAAAGGTGTTGTGCGTTTCTATCGATCGGGAAAATTAGCGCCTCATTACATTGGTCCGTTTACCATCACTGAACACATTGGTTCTGTGGCTTATCGCCTTTTATTACCGGCTCAATTTTCTGCTATTCATGACGTGTTTCACGTTTCTCAATTACGGAAATGTCTTTGAGATTCCGATTCTATTCTTGAGCTCGGTGTTGTGTAAGAGATTGAAGTTTCACCTAATTTAACTTTTGAGCAACATCCTATTCGAATTATTGCATCGGAGGTCAAACGCCTTCGAAATAAAGATGTTCCGCTTGTTAAAGTCAATGGTCCTCAAATCCTAAGGATTGCTCTTGGGAATCTGGAGAATTCATCGAGCGAACACATCCGGGCTTACTTTCTCGTGCTGTTTGAGGTGAACTTCTTATTTCAAGTTTCTTTTGTCTTGAATGTGCTTTCGTGGTTGTTACTATATATTTTCTTCTTAAATATTGCGAGGACGCAATTTCTTTAAGGAGGGGAGTCTGTAACAACCCGCATATTTTACGATTGAGTATTTAAATATTTTATTTTAATATTTTATCGTTATTCGGATTATAGTCTGAAAAGCTACTTTTTGCATACGGTCGAATTAGGACTCGGGACCACTTCCATTGAGTTCAAAATGCCGTTTGCGATTTTTTTAAGTATAAACTTCGATATGTTTCGAGATAGTAGAATCTTGTTACTTTTTCCACTTAGGGCTTTGGTCTTGTTTCAGCTCATTAGACCCAAGCTTCACCCCTCCTCTCTTCATCACTTCATTTCTAATTCCTAATACTCAAGCTTTAGAAACAATGGAGAGAGGAATGGGAAATTAAAACTCCAAGCCCTAGTTTTCATTTACAAATCAAGTTCTAGCTCCGAACAAGTAGAAGAAGCTTTGGTAAGTCTCCTCTTCTTCTTCCCAACTCATTCTCTTATCAATTTCAACAATTCCTAAAGCTAATTTAGTAAATTTTCTTTTTTTAGCTTAGATTCTAGCTTGTTGAGTTGGAATTGAAGAGTGATTGTCATGGCGATCGTTCTATAGCTTCTTCATCTTTATTTTTGTGCATAAAGGTGAGATTTTTATCTCACATCTTAGTCTATAATTATCTTCGATTGTTAGGTAAGAATTCCTAACTCTTATTCTTGTGCAATTGATTTTGGTTTTGATTGATTTGGTGTATATTCCAATTTTTAGTGTTTTGAAATCAAAATCTATGAAAATCCTATTATAGATATTTGGACATTGATATTTGAGGCGTATCGAAGAGCCTTTAAGGCTGGGTTGTCCCCTGGCGTAAATCCTTAGTCGTCGTTGCTCGTCCGATCGCTTCCGATATTCATTTGGCCATATCTGGTCGAGGTTCAAGAAATGCTCTGAATTCCAGTTTTAGACGTCTTAATCTGGAATTTCAGACGTCTGAATGGGCTTGATTTCAAATAGAAAGGAAATAGGCTAAAAATAGCTATTTCAGACGTCTAAAACATGAGGTTCATAAGTCTGAATTTCGTTTTGGAAAATTTCTAATTTTCCATATTCAGACGTCTGAACCAAATGTTTCAGACGTCTGAACCTGCAGTGTTTTGCCTGCTTGCCTATTTTGTTTAAGAATTCTAATTCTACCGATCCGTGTTGATTCCGATTTGTTGCAATCATTTACTATCGACTTTGATGACATTGTCTTCGGGATTTTTGGGAATATCCATTTTCATGGATTCGGTATCGTTTTCTTTGGATTTTATACATGTTTTTGAATGTGAATTTTGGTGATTGATTGTTCTACAATCATTTTTGTGATTTGTCACTTTAAATATATAAAGGTTTCAATACTAGTAGTAAATATCAAAACTCTTTCATCAAAACGATTTCAACTCTTTTTTCGATAACAAACTCGTTTATAAAACCGTTTTCCAATCTATTAGTATATACCAATCTTTACCTCATTTGGATGAGAAATCTAATTAAACGGCTTAGTAAAACAAGTGGTATGAAATGCTTGCGTTTGCTTCGTTGGTTAATTCTTGGACTTGTTCGACTGAACCTCTTGTGACAATTTTCTAGTGGAGATCTACAATTCGTTCGTAAATATTTAAGTTAAGCTAGTGGTTATGGGACATGAAGCTAAGCTCATATATTTACTAGCTTAGTGTAATTTACACTTCTTGATGATCATTGATGATCATTTTTGTGATTTAGACTAGCGTCATGCTATGTTTCTTTGTCCACGGAGGGGACGGTACCTCGTTTCTCATTTTTATTATAGGCTAACGACCTATTTATTTCTTGGAGTTTCGACTCAATTTTTGTGGGCTAGCGACCCACGTTTTTATGGAGTTTGGATCCTCGGGCGTACCATTGTACTACGTTGTTTGTTCCCGAACTATTCGAGTTTCTGGTTCCTCGGGCATACCGTTGTACTACGTCGTTGCACCGGCTCTATGGTTAGCGACCATGGGATAGCGTCCTGTTTGTCATACACGTGTTGGTGAGTTTTCATGCTCCCGTTCTGTAATAGGCCTCCCCCTTTTTGTGATTTCGGGATTTCTATTGATGATCTCTAGAATTTGTGTTTCACCAATTTTATGATTGGCATTTATATGTTGTCAATAATTGTGGCTTGGTGAATGAAATAAGGAGTATGACATTCCTTTTTGATCTTTGAGAAGATTCTTGTGATATTGATTAATCTCTTGTTGATTTTCAGTTACATACTTATCGCGGTATGGTATTATGGTTATTATACTTTTTGTCATATCTCCTATTCTATATCATTTCATCTGATATTTATAGCTAGACCGATCTGTTTATTATTTTCTTATTAAATAATACTCGGGTCAAACCGACATGTTACACGTGCTTCTGCTTAACTCCTCTCCAGGGATTATTGTTCTAACTTTTGGCTAACTACTTAGATTAGTAGTTTTTGGTTGTATACATTTGAGATATAGACTCCATGATGTATACTTATTCTTTTGTGTAGCTCTAGCTACTCTTTTATGATATTGTTGATCTTTTTAGACCGCTACTCTGATATACACTTCTAAGTGTAATATTCATATCCGTTTCCGCCTTTGAGATATGAACTTCTGTGACCGATTTATGTTATGTTTATTTCCTTATTTGTTTCCGAAGAATATATATAGCCACTATGTAGTAGCATTGAGTTTGTATCGGTATGTCGGATTCCTGAAATAAAATGCTTGTTATACTATCTGACATATGGGTGCTCGCAAAAAGCAATTACAAGGATGGTCGCTCCTCAACAGCCTTATTCTCTGTGCTAGTTGACAGCATTACACCATAGTGTTCTTGGCTAGCGTGGGTATAGAGGTGGGGCGTCACAACTCCATGTCCCCTACAAGCACGCCCCCTCTGGCACAGCCATATGCCGTGAAAACAAAAAAAAGGCCACTTCCAATTCAGTTTTCGGCAAACCTGATATGTTTCGGCACGAATCGACCGTTGGATGTGTAGTGCTCGTCGAGCTCTACAACTTTGGTTTTGGAAGGTTTTGATTTCGTTGACGGATAAAGAGAAATCAAGGGGAAAAGTCTAGGAAACTTTGGCCATTGAAAAGAAAAGAGGAGCGGCGGCTAGGGTTTCAGAATAATATATTATTATTTTATCGTTTTTCGTGCTTATTATAACGTGAGGTCCAAAACAGCCCGAACTCCAAACGAAGCGTGCCACCTGGCGTTCCTAATGTAAAAAGGCCTTTTGAATACAATGGAACTAGTTTCCATGATCAATTCTATCATTTTCAAAGTTTACTATTTAAAGTCGAGTTGGTTTGAAATGACAATAATGCCCCGAAAAACCCGTTTGGACTCCAGAACGAAAATGAGTCAACCCATATATCAAAATAGATGTTTCAAAATATTTTAAACACGATGGAACAGGTTTTAGGTCCAAATTCAATCGTATGAAGAAGTTATGCAAAAATCAATTTCAAAATTGATTTCAATTGAATCGATTTCTAGGCGTTTCGAGTCCGTACGATCAAGCGACAGGTCCGATCGCTACGAAACTTGAAATCCTATAAAAATGCACCGTTACGGATCCGATAAAACTAGTTTCGTCGAAATCCGAGTTAGTTGCCAAAATGGCAATTCTTACATTAATTAAATAAATTAATAATTAATTAATTAAATCAAATTTTCAATTTCAATCCTATAATTGACAATTCTTATCATTTTTAATTTCTTAAACATTTACACTAATTCAAACAAATTTAACTATCGATTTAAAATTAATTAATTTACCAATTTCAGTGTTAACCTCAATTTATTGAATTCAGAAATTATAAATAAAATTCCCAAAATTCCATTTAATTAAATCAATCAATAACTATTCTATTCATATTGTCAAATAGATGGATTTAACATTGAATTCAAAAACTATTACATTAATATTCTTAGATTTCAACTAAATTCCTATTAACGAAATAAATAAATGTTTAATTTCATTTTTTGCAATTAATCCAATAATTGAATTTTACACTTCAATTAAATTAATAAATCTTGATTTCCATTCTTTAAATCAACCAATTGTCATATTATAAATGGAGTTAACATTATTTCCAATCATTTCCTTAATTTATACAAATATAACACTGAATTGAGATTCATTGCAATTGATTACAAATTTTGATTTAATGGACTAAATAAATGATTACTTTACAATAATTTGTTGCCACTAACCCTTAATCGTATTTACATAAGTTACCATTCCAAACAATTACATACAGAACATTGATTTTATTCAATCACTATTTATTTATTATTAATTCATTGATTAATTCAATGTTTACATTTATTTTTCTTACGTTAATTTATTGCCAAATATTACTATTTACGAATTAGTTATAACCCAAATGGTTGTTTCAATCAATTTGGATTGCATTGAATTAATTATTTATTAGCTTACATTAACATTCTTACAATTCATTCCCGTTATAAATTCATTAACGGATTACAAATTCTTATTTCTTCCAATATTAAATAACAAAATTGATCACATAACACTGTTCTTAT
The DNA here is from genome assembly GCA_030765085.1 of Allium cepa. Classification (NCBI taxonomy): domain Eukaryota; kingdom Viridiplantae; phylum Streptophyta; class Magnoliopsida; order Asparagales; family Amaryllidaceae; genus Allium; species Allium cepa. The sequence goes on along the minus strand of CM060937.1, from coordinate 768,499,647 downwards.
CCAACTATCATTAATTTTATACTAATTCCTCAATTTGTTCAATATCCACTCTTGTTTCCTTATATTCGATTCACGGTCAAGTATGACATTTAAATTATTTAAGTAAATTGGAATTTATCAACTTTAATTGACATTTTTACGTTTTATTTTTATTATAACATTTAAATTTATTTTCATTAATTGGAATTTCCTTCCATTCATTTATTATTAACTTTAATTAGCATTGTTTACCTTGCATTAACATTATTGCCTTAATTTACATTCATTTACTATAAATCAATATATTATTGCAATTGTTAAAACTTCTTACCTTTAATTACTTATTTTAAATTTTATGCCCAAGTGCGACAATTAACATTATTTCTTTATTGGGATTTCACTTCAGTTGTCAATAATAAATTTAAATTACCAATGCTACACATTTCAATTTTTAACATTTGCTTCATTATAAATTATAAAAAATTTATTTCCCTCTAAATTTAATTACAAAGATAAAATTAAATTAACCAATTTATTTATCAAATTTACGGGTCATTACACTCTCCCCCACTCAAAACTTTTCGTCCCCGAAATGGAAATGAAGGGGAAAGAAGAATTAAGAAATCAAAATATCTTACTTAAAGTATTAAATTTATAAACAAATAAATTTACAAAATTAATTAATTTAGATAAAATATACCAATTTATAACCATTAAATCTTTTTATACTCAAATTTATAAAGTTTGGAAAACATTTTCAAAATATTTTCTAAGTCCAGAATTTATGAAAAATTTCGGTAGAGTCTCCTTTGTACGGAGAGGCTTGGGAGAAAATATAACATCAATATAACAAAATATCACATATAATTTCGAAAATGATATATCCCAACATGGGAAAAACAATAAAATAACGCTTTAAAACCATACTCCAAGAACGTACCTATTTGTCGGGCAATTAACGTTTAACTATAAAACCAAAAGCAGTAGCAATTGCTTCCATAACCTGTGTTCCACTTATATAATCCAGAAGAGTTAATAATCATGTAAAATGAAATATTTAAAGTTGTTTCAACCATAAACAAACAAATCAATAAACCAACAATGTAACAACCCGCATATTTATCGATTTTATATTTAAATATTTTATTTAAATATTTTGTCGTTAATCTGTAACGGTCCTAAATTTTGAACAATTTAATTAGTGAATATTTAATTTATTTTAAATATTTAGATGATGATTTGACGTGAATTTCAAATTATCAGCACAAATTGGCGATTAAATTTTAGAATTTAATCTAGTGAAAAGTTGAATAGAATTTGAATTTAGCTTTGAAATTGAATATTGAATTGGTATTTAAAATTCGAACAAATGACTAGGAATAATAATTTGGATTTGACAATTATTATTTATGTAAATTTATAAATCAATGTTTAGTTATAAATAACATTTTTCTTTAACTAAAATAAAATAGAATAAAAATTTTGTCAATAACGAAATAAATAAATACAACAAGTGGAAATTTTAACAACATCGTTTTTGCAAAGCAAAGAAAATAAACAAAACTAATTGAATTTAAATTGAAAAAAAAGAAAGAGAAAAAAGATAAAAAGTAAATAAAAAAAATAAAAAAAAATAAAATAATAAGTATACACGGCCTTACTTTGTTCAGCCGTAAACACGCCTAAACCTACGCCTTCAAACACGCTAAAATCACGTTCTCCCTTTTCTCTTTTATACCCGACCCCTTTACCTTTCCCATTCAAAACCCTTTCAAACGAAACAAAGAAACAATGGCGGCTGTCGTTCGTCCCTCTCTTCACAATTAGGCCTTTCGAAATTTGGGTGTGCTTCGGCTTCAATTCGATCGCGTGCTCCTCAGTGGGTCGAGTTCGTCTCCTTGCTTCGGTGAAAGGTGAGTTCTTTGCTCACGATTAATTTTGATTCAAGTTTTTAAATTTGTTTTAATTGGTTGCTTGGTTGCATGCTATGATTTGGGGTGTTGTTTGCTATCATTTGCTTTTTGCTCTCGGTCAATCCAATTTAAACTGTTAAGAACAGATACTATAAATTTTGTTTTTAAACTGTTAAGAACAGATACTATAAATTTTGTTTTTAAACTGATAAGAACAGATGTTAATTGAAATTTGTTTTTTTTTACTGATGAAAACAGATGCTATTAAAACTTGACTTGCTTTGTGTTGCTGCATGTGATGGATCTTTGAATCTGGTTGTGGAAAATTGTGTTTATATGTGCTTGGTTGAACCTCTGTTCATATGTGATGTACATATGTGTCTGTAAACCCCCCCTATGGTTTGATGGTTTGCTGTGTATCATGCTTGCATGCCTATATATGAATGATCTCAGTTATAAAGGTCTGTGAACATCCTATAATCTGAAAATAACAAAATTGACAAGTTTAAAACCATTGTTTGATGAAAATGATGCATGCTAAAATTCTTGGAACCATTATGTGAAGCTTGAATGTTTGTTTAAGTATGGAATTAAAAGTATGTATGTGAATATGTATTTTTGCATATACATGTCACTGTGAGTAAACAATCTGACTTTGGTTCTGAAATATTATTTGATGTTGAATGTATTTAATAAGTGCAGTGGCAATTGGTTGCATGTAAGAAATTTTGGCACACATGTTTTAAATATGCAAATATAAATGGAACATATCTGAACATGCTTTGCTACTTCTTTTTTAAATTTATTTTTAAATTTTAATCTGGAAACTGTGAACTAAAATTTCATGTAGTTTTTGTTTACAAGATTTAAAAGCATATCACATCCATCCCAATCTTGCTCTTCTTTATTCCTTCTGAGAAAAATTGAAAACAAGTTGAAAATTTTGTTCCTTTGAACTTGCACTAGGTCTCTGCATCAATTTAAAACAAGTCTGAAATTTTACTGTGAGTATAAGAATGGATGTGATGGATGCATGCTTGTGTATATGTATATATATGCCACCTCTGTTATGATATACAGTTTCAAGAAAAATTATAATACTGTGAGTAAAGTCTAACTTGTTTTCACTAGAATCTGGTTGCATGACTTGAAGCTCGATGATAAATATGTTTGCATGTTGTTGAACTAAGTATACTTGTTTAAAATCTGCTGCTTGCATGTGAATGAAATATCAAAATGTTTCTCTGTTTTGAAAATGTGCAGAGTACAGGTAGAGAAAGAAAATTCATTTTCTTTTGGTTTGATCCTTGTTTGGCTATGTTTCTTAAACAGAATATGTTTGTTAAGTTTAGACCAAAATTTGAAAATAATCAAAGCAATTAAGTTAGTAATTGTTAGTAATTAAGCAAACAGAAAATTCTTTTACCCTCCTTGTTCCTGAAATATGTTAGGAATTAAGCAAACAGAAAATTCTTTTACCCTCCTTGTTCCTGAAATATGTTAGTAATTAAGTTGAAAATTTGTTGTTTAAATTTGTATTTCATCTCAGAAATTAATCAAAGCAATTTACAAGTTTATTACTGGTATATGTATGAATATATGCTTGCTGTTGAAAAAACGCTCTTGCATGTCACTTGAGTTTTGAAATTGTTGTCTCATTTTGAAAACAGTGCAGCCCCTTTGTTTTTGAGATATATGCATGTTGACTAGTTCACTTGCTCATTTGTGTTGGCTCTGTTAGCTTTGGGTTCACTGATCAGTACATGTACATGTTGAGTCTCATGACTTTGTCTCTATTTTGACCCTTGATCATTTCATGTTGGCATTTACTCCACTTTGCATTTGTGCATTGCTGTCATTTAAGTTGGTCACTGTTGCATTACTTGTGGCAGTTGCTATGTTCACACGTTTTCCCATTCACTGTCACACTGTACTTGCTTCACTTGAGTTTTTGTAACCTGTACATGCTGTGTTCATTCGAGTTGCTTCACCATTGAGTGTTTCATTTCATGAACATTTGGGTCTGGTCTCTTTATCCACACTTTGTTGATCAATACACACTGCTCAGTGTACATCTCCACTACTTCATTTTGTTGCACTGTATATTGGTCTGCATCCCTTTGTTTGATCGTCATGTAGCTTACTGTGTTCATTTGAATACTTTGTATTTCCAAAATTTTGATATGTTGTCCACCTGAGTATGGGGTCTGCCTTGTTGCTATGTCATTTCTGTTGACATGTTGTTGCATTCTGTTGAGTCTGTTGGACTTGGGTCTAGTTGTGCACTTGCATTTGAGTACCGTGTCTTGTTTCATTTAGTTTGCATTGTTCAAAGTCATGTTCCAATAGTTGCTGCCCTGTCCATATAGTTATTCAATTGACTACTGAACTGGTGCCTTCTGGTACTTGTCTGCATGTCAGTTCATCACTGATTACTTTGATTTATTTCATATTTTTGATATGTTGTCCACCTGAGTTTGATGCGTTTGCATATACTCTGTCTTTGAGCTGCTGTGTTGATTGCATTGTTGTACCTGGGTTATCTCACTGATCATTTGTATACACATAGTTGTATGCTTCTCGGTTGCACTGTAGTTTGGTCTGCATCCCTTTGTTTGATCATCGGTTGTAGCTTGTTATATTGAACTTGTAGTTGTTGCCGTAAGCTCTGTTGCGCTTCGATGTTGTTTATGTTGAATCATTCTCTGTTGCACTTCACCTCTGAGTTGAGTTTCACTTATGGTTCCAGTATAGCTGAAACATGATGTTTACTTTGCTCACTTGTGGGTTAGTTTGGTATTAAGTTGTATATGTTGTCACATTCATATGCTGTTTGCACCATTTGATCAGATTATTTCTTTGTTGCATTTCCTCCATTCAGAATTATTGTTGCAGTGATTTGTCTGATTTGTGCACACGAGTTGGCGAGGCAGTGCACATGTGTGTAAATATACATGTGTACTGCAGCCACACAGGATTGACAGATTTTAAAAATTGAAGTTGTTAATGTGAAAAATCCATAATAGATTTAAATTGATTCATGTGATTCGTCATCTCTGTTACCATTTTATTCAGTTCATTACAAATTTAATTACTTGAATAAAGATTAATCCTGACTCGAGTGTTTTGTGTTTTGCAATAATCACTCGGGTCAGACCGAGTATTTTTACAGCTTGAAGATTTTCAGGCCGCGAAGTTAGAGAGAATTGGGGAAATTGCTTCACTTTAGCTTTTCAAGAAATTTTCTTGTACTTAATAAAATAAATTGTTTCCGTTGCATAAAATTTAATGCATTGTACAAACTCTGATATATGTATGTAAGAAAAATTCATTTATGAATAATATTATGATTATTCTATGATTCTGTGGCTGATTCTGTTTAAACTCTATAAACTGACTAACAATCCGTCATTTTGAACGTTTCGAGTTGGTTTAATTACCGACTAGAGGCGGTCAGGGCGGCGGGTCGTTACAAAAGTGGTATCAGAGCTTTGGTTTACACAAAGCTCAGTTTATGATGTTTAATATGAATAGTTACTAGAACCACTTTAAAGAAAGTGTTTTTCAAATCTAAAGAAGTATAAAATTGTTTTCTTTGAAAAATAAAAGGTATCTTGAAAATTCAATTTTTTTCGAAAATTCCCCTCTCTAAATTTAGGATTGCGATAGTTTCTCATTCGAAAATCCATTATCGAATTATTGAGACTTATGAAAAATAAAATATAAGTGAAAAGAATTAATGAATTGGTTTGAATCAAATATTTTGAATATCTCCAAAGTAATAATTGTGAAATAAAATGATATTTCAATTTAGTTATAGCCAAGAGGATAATTAAACTATAACTTGGGAATTTGATTCTGAATTCTTTTGAAAAATTAATTTCAAATGTTTTGAAGAACGATTTAGTGAATAAATGGATTATAAGTATTTAACTTATAAATGGACTTTTGTTATATAATTGAGTTATATAAATTGAGTTGAATTAAAAAAGAAGATTTATAAATCGAAGTTTATAAATAGAAATGGAATTTGTAAAAGTTGTTTATAAATTCGAAACCAATTGAATTTGATAAATGAAAAATAGGAGTTATTAAAGGAGATATATTCACGATTTTGGACAGTGAATTATCCTTTAAGTTGAATATTGTGATAGTAAATGTTGGTTGGGAATTTTATTCACGATTTTGGACAGTGAATATATTATTGAATAAAACAGATATGTTTTAGGGAAGTGATATTATGAAATGAGGTTAATGTGGAAATATAAATTTAATGGAACTTAGTCGATGAATGACTTACTAAAGAACTAGTTGATTATTTTCGGAAATAGAAAAGCAAATGCAAAGTTTGAATAAAATTTAAATTTCAAATTTGAAGTTGTCAACATGATAATCCATTATAGGTTTAATAAATTCAGTGATGAATTTGAATTTAAACGTGCGGAAAATTAAATTAAGTGAAAAACTTAATATTGAAAAGTTTGAAATTGGTTTAAAACTAATATTATGAAAAGTATGAGGAATTCAAACTATGAATTAAGTTGAAGTTGAAATTGAAAAAGTTAATGGTTTTAAAGATGTTTTAAAATGCATTAAGTATCGAATACATAGATTTCAACATTCATTGTTGAAATAGGCGTTTTCGAGAAATAAGGAAATGGTGGACTATAACACTGTTGTTATAGTAAATGGTTTCCGAAAGGAAATGTTGTTTATAGTATTGGGATTTATATATCTATTTTAAATTCGAATCCCTATACTAGTGATTTTGAGTTGTCGTAACGATGTTTTACGCAACATTCGTTTTGACTCAAATAAATGAGTTTAAAAGAATGATTTCCTTAAAGAATGGAATATATACTTAATTTTGATTCAAGTATATTGAATATTTTCCGAGTGTTGAAAATAAATGAACTTGTGAATTACTTATTAAATAAGTATGGAAATGTTTTCCAATATGAAATGAAAGGTTTGAAAATTTATCTTTTAAAGATAAATTGAAAAGAATGAATATTTGAAATTTATTTCAAATGGTTAAGTTGGAAAATTATATATCTTGTAAAGATATTTTTGAGAAATTTGAACAATTAGTTCAACTTGAATTTTTCAAAAAAAAAAAAAAAAAGATTGAATCTTGAGTTAAATTGAGTTTAACTTTGACATCAAAAACAATATAAGTTGAGCTTTGAAATTTAGATAGTCGATTGGGATTGTATGTCTAACATTGTGAATTGATGACATAGCATTTGATCTCTATTAAATATATATCTATGGTGGCGGAGAATTTATTCTTTTAGCTTAACACCCTTCTCTGAGACGTACGAGCTTAGAGGTTATATATCGATAGACATCAATTATGTGTTGAGAATTGACGATGTAACGTGAAATCCAAATCGAATGTGAAGTCGATAATGAATTGGATTATGAATGTGAATTAGGTTTGAGATAACCTTAAATTTTCAAATCGATTTAGAGGAAAATTTTAAGTGAAATGGAAAATTTAGAAATCTTCTATTCGTTATGATGTGAATTGAGTTTTCGTAACTTATATATATGAATATAATAATTCGAAAACCATCAGTTTGGAAAGTCATTATTATGAAAAGTCCTATGCAAGTTTACATAGGTATGATATGTACGAAATGTGTTATGAAGTACTATATGTATATGACATATGTTTTCTAAAAACTGAGGATATGGAAATGTACCTTCCATTTATTATTTGTGAAGGTGATTGGAACTCGGTGGAGTGTCCATTGGAAATCGTAGCTACGTAGAATTTCCATTAGTGGAATGTCCATTGGGACTGACTGGGATCCCCCACGATGGATCATCGTGTTTGGGATTAGGTGAATTGATGCTGGCGTAATTCGTGGGGCGTGATGCCTACAGTTACAAGCGATTCCACTGGGATAGTGGCGCAACCGCCGTGTAAACTGCAATCTAGAAACCGAAGCGTAATTCGAGGGGCGTGATGCCTACGGCCACGAGCGATTCTACTGGGATAGTAGCGTAACCGCCGTGTGGACCGCGATCTAAGGCAACAACCATGGCGAAATTCAAGAGAGATGAGAAATCTAAGGTTATAAGCGATTCTACTGGGATAGCAGCGTAACCGCCGGGTAAACTGTGATCCATGGGGGAACGTGCTTTCCATATCCATTTTTAAAAGAATTTTTAAAAAAGTATTTTCACTGGGAGTTGAAGCAAGTATGTTTAGTAATTGGAGATTTTTAGACTTGCGCCTGGCCAGCATATGCCTAATGTCTGTGAGAACGACGATGGACTTGTTAAACTTCGAGTTATCAAGTATTTTCAAACTTTGAATAGAAAATCAATAGTCTGAAATTAGAATTACATAATTCTAACCTAATAAATTAAGGAAGAAGATCTTTAAAATATCTTGAAAGTCCACAGCTTTCGGATAAGATATAATATGCAAATATTTAGCATGAAAGAATTTCAAGTTTAAAAATCTGAGTTTTGTAAGTCAAAAATTTGGTAAAAGACTTTTGTGTCTTGATTATTGAAATCGATGAACAAAACTAGTGAGATAAAATTAATGGAATGAATCCTATATTTATTTGCGAGTTTGAAACTTGGTAAAATTGTGTAGGATATAAATATCGGTGAGATTTTAGCAATCGTTTTTCCTAACTTATAATTTCGGGACGAAATTCTTTTAAGTAGGGGAGATTGTAACGGTCCTGAATTTTGAACAATTTAATTTGTGAATATTTAATTTATTTTAAATATTTAGATGATGATTTGACGTGAATTTCAAATTATCAGCATAAATTGGCGATTAAATTTTAGAATTTAATCTAGTAAAAAGTTTAATAGAATTTGAATTTAGCTTTGAAATTGAATATTGAATTGGTATTTAAAATTCGAACAAATGACTAGGAATAATAATTTGGATTTGAGAATTATTATTTATGTAAATTTAAAAATCGATGTTTAGTTATAAATAACATTTTTCTTTAACTAAAATAAAATAGAATAAATTTTTTGTCAATAACGAAATAAATAAATACAACTAGTGGAAATTTTAACAACATCGTTTTTGCAAAGCAAAAGAAAATAAACAAAACTAATTGAATTTAAATTGAAAAAAAAAAGAAAGAGAAAAAAGATAAAAAGTAAATAAAAAAATAAAAAAAATAAAATAATAAGTATACACGGCCTTACTTTGTTCAGCCGTAAACACGCCTAAACCTACGCCTTCAAACACGCTAAAATCACGTTCTCCCTTTTCTCTTTTATACCCGACCCCTTTACCTTTGCCATTCAAAACCCTTTCAAACGAAACAAAGAAACAATGGCGGCTGTCGTTCGTCCCTCTCTTCACAATTAGGGCTTTTCGAAATTTGGGTTTGCATCGGCTTCAATTCGATCGCGTGCTCCTCAGTGGGTCGAGTTCGTCTCCTTGCTTCGGTGAAAGGTGAGTTCTTTGCTCACGATTAATTTTGATTCAAGTTTTTAAATTTGTTTGAATTGGTTGCTTGGTTGCATGCTATGATTTGGGGTGTTGTTTGCTATCATTTGCTCTTTGCTCTCGGTCAATCCAATTTAAACTGTTAAGAACAGATACTATAAATTTTGTTTTTAAACTGTTAAGAACAGATACTATAAATTTTGTTTTTAAACTGATAAGAACAGATGTTAATTGAAATTTGTTTTTTTTTTACTGATGAAAACAGATGCTATTAAAACTTGACTTGCTTTGTGTTGCTGCATGTGATGGATCATTGAATCTGGTTGTGGAAAATTGTGTTTATATGTGCTTGGTTGAACCTCTGTTCATATGTGATGTACATATGTGTCTGTAAACCCCCCCTATGGTTTGATGGTTTGCTGTGTATCATGCTTGCATGCCTATATATGAATGATCTCAGTTATAAAGGACCGTGAACATCCTATAATCTGAAAATAACAAAATTGACAAGTTTAAAACCATTGTTTGATGAAAATGATGCATGCTAAAATTCCTGGAACCATTATGTGAAGCTTGAATGTTTGTTTAAGTATGGAATTAAAAGTATGTATGTGAATATGTATTTTTGCATATACATGTCACTGTGAGTAAACAATCTGACTTTGGTTCTGAAATATTGTTTGATGTTGAATGTATTTAATAAGTGCAGTGGCAATTGGTTGCATGTAAGAAATTTTGGCACACATGTTTTAAATATGCAAATATAAATGGAACATATCTGAACATGCTTTGCTACTTCTTTTTTAAATTTAGTTTTAAATTTTAATCTGGAAACTGTGAACTAAAATTTCATGTAGTTTTTGTTTACAAGATTTAAAAGCATATCACATCCATCCCAATCTTGCTCTTCTTTATTCCTTCTGAGACAAATTGAAAACAAGTTGAAAAATTTGTTCCTTTGAACTTGCACTAGGTCTCTGCGTCAATTTAAAACAAGTCTGAAATTTTACTGTGAGTATAAGAATGGATGTGATGGATGCATGCTTTTGTATATGTATATATATGCCACCTCTGTTATGATATACAGTTTCAAGAAAAATTATAATACTGTGAGTAAAGTCTAACTTGTTTTCACTAGAATCTGGTTGCATGACTTGAAGCTCGATGATAAATATGTTTGCATGTTGTTGAACTAAGTATACTTGTTTAAAATCTGCTGCTTGCATGTGAATGAAATATCAAAATGTTTCTCTGTTTTGAAAATGTGCAGAGTACAGGTAGAGAAAGAAAATTCATTTTCTTTTGGTTTGATCCTTGTTTGGCTATGTTTCTTAAAAAGAATATGTTTGTTAAGTTTATACCAAAATTTGAAAATAATCAAAGCAATTAAGTTAGTAATTGTTAGTAATTAAGCAAACAGAAAATTCTTTTACCCTCCTTGTTCCTGAAATATGTTAGTAATTAAGCAAACAGAAAATTCTTTTACCCTCCTTATTCCTGAAATATGTTAGTAATTAAGTTGAAAATTTGTTGTCTAAATTTGTATTTCATCTCAGAAATTAATCAAAGCAATTTACAAGTTTATTACTGGTAGATGTATGAATATATGCTTGCTGTTGAAAAAATGCTCTTGCATGTTCACTTGAGTTTTGAAATTGTTGTCTCAGTTTGAAAACAGTGCAGCCCCTTTGTTTTTGAGATATATGCATGTTGACTAGTTCACTTGCTCATTTGTGTTGGCTCTGTTAGCTTTGGGTTCACTGATCAGTACATGTACATGTTGAATCTCATGACTTTGTCTCTATTTTGAGCCTTGATCATTTCATGTTGGCATTTGCTCCACTTTGCATTTGTGCATTGCTGTCATTTAAGTTGGTCACTGTTGCATTACTTGTGGCAGTTGCTATGTTCACACGTTTTCCCATTCACGGTCACACTGTACTTGCTTCACTTGAGTTTTTGTAACCTGTATATGCTGTGTTCATTCGAGTTGCTTCACCATTGAGTGTTTCATTTCATGAACATTTGGGTCTGGTCTCTTTATCCACACTTTGTTGACCAATATACACTGCTCAGTGTACATCTCCACTACTTCATTTTGTTGCACTGTATATTGGTCTGCATCCCTTTGTTTGATCATCATGTAGCTTACCGTGTTCATTTGAATACTTTGTATTTCAAAAATTTTGATATGTTGTCCAGCTGAGTATGGGGTCTGCCTTGTTGCTATGTCATTTCTGTTGACATGTTGTTGCATTCTCTTGAGTCTGTTGGACTTGGGTCTAGTTGTGCACTTGCATTTGAGTACTGTGTCTTGTTTCATTTAGTATGCATTGTTCAAAGTCATGTTCCAATAGTTGCTGCCCTGTCCATATAGTTGTTCAATTGACTACTGAACTGGTGCCTTTTGGTACTTGTCTGCATGTCAGTTCATCACTGATTACTTTGATTTATTTCATATTTTTGATATGTTGTCCACCTGAGTTTGATGCGTTTGCATATACTCTGTCTTTGAGCTGCTGTGTTGATTGCATTGTTGTACCTGGGTTATCTCACTGATCATTTGTATACACATTGTTGTATGCTTCTCAGTTGCACTATAGTTTGGTCTGCATCCCTTTGTTTGATCATCGGTTGTAGCTTGTTATATTGAACTTGTAGTTGTTGCCGTAAGCTCTGTTGCACTTCGATGTTGTTTATGTTGAATCATTCTCTATTGCACTTCACCTCTGAGTTGAGTTTCACTTATGGTTCCAGTATAGCTGAAACATGATGTTTACTTTGCTCACTTGTGGGTTAGTTTGGTATTAAGTTGTATATGTTGTCACATTCATATGCTGTTTGCACCATTTGATCAGATTATTTCTTTGTTGCATTTCCTCCATTCTGAATTATTGTTGCAGTGATTTGTCTGATTTGTGCACACGAGTTTGCGAGGCAGTGCACATGTGTGTAAATATACATGTGTACTGCAGCCACACAGGATTGACAGATTTTAAAAATTGAAGTTGTTAATGTGAAAAATCCATAATAGATTTAAATTGATTCATGTGATTCGTCATCTCTGTTACCATTTTATTCAGTTCATTACAAATTTAATTACTTGAATAAAGATTAATCCTGACTCGAGTGTTTTGTGTTTTCCAATAAACGCTCGGGTTAGACCGAGTATTTTTACAGCTTGAAGATTTTCAGGCCGCGAAGTTAGAGAGAGTTGGGGAAATTGCTTCACTTTAGCTTTTCAAGAAATTTTCTTGTGCTTAATAAAATAAATTGTTTCCGTTGTATAAAATTTAATGCATTGTACAAACTCTGATATATGTATGTAAGAAAAATTCATTTATGAATAATATTATGATTATTCTGTGATTCTGTGGCTGATTCTGTTTAAACTCTATAAACTGACTAACAATCCGTCATTTTGAACGTTTCGAGTTGGTTTAATTACCGACTAGAGGCGGTCAGGGCGGCGAGTCGTTACATAATCGGATATTGGTCCGAAAAGCTACTTTTTGCAAACGGTCAAATTAGGACTTGAGACCACTTCCATTGAGTTCGAAATGCCGTTTACAACTTTTTTAAGTATAAACATCGATAGGTTTGGAGTTAGTGAAATTTCACTAACTTTTCCCGCCTTGGACTTTGGGTTAGTTTAGCCTATTAAGCACAAGTTCCAACCCCCTTCTCCTCACTCTTCATAAATTTCCTAACTAACTCAAGCTTTGGCATTAATGGTGAAGTGAATGGGAAATTAAAACTCCAAGCACAAATTCAATTGCAAATCCAACATTCAACTCCAAATTCAAGTAGAAGATATTGGATTCAAGCTTTGGATTGCTTCTCCTTGCTTTCAAGCTTAATCTTCATAAATTTTAGTGCAAAGGTGAGATTTTTATCTCACAATTCCAGCCTATAACTATATTGGACCGTTGGGAATGATTCCATATCACTTTTGCATGCACATTTGCATTTGGTTTGGATTGGATTGGCGTAAAACTCCAATTTTTAGCGTTTTGGTGAATTTTCTGCATTTAGGTCGTTCTGGCCATTTTCGTGTGTTCGGAGTTAGGTCGTTCGCGACATAACCCTTAGGTCGCTCGCGTGTTAACGCGCTAGGTCGCACTGCACGTATTGTCATCTCGGAATTAGGTCGTTGGGCTTTAAGTCGTAGGTTGTTTGGCCCATAGGTCGTTAGGTCGCTAACACTTAGGTCGTTTCAGACCTTAAACCCCCTCTGCAGTGTTAGGTCGCTTGCGAGTTGAGTCTTAAGCCGTAGGTCGTTCGCGAGTTAAGCTTTACGTCGTTTGGCCTTTATAACGTTAGGTCGCTCGCGTGTTAAAAAGTTAGGTCGCGTGATCTATATCCCGTAGGTCGTTGACCCCTTGAGTAGTAGAACTGATAGGTCGCTCGCGAGTTAAAATCGATAGGTCGCCCGACCACTAGATCGTATGACCTGTTAGGTCGTTAGGTCGCGTGGGTTTTAAGCCGCGTATCAGTTAGGTCGTTCCACCTTATAACCCTTAAGTCGCTCACCTCTGTTAGGTCGCGAGTCCCTTAAGTCGCTCACCTCTGTTAGGTCGCGAGTCCCTTAAGTCGCTCGCCTCCGTTAGGTCGTGCATCCCCCTAACTCGTTCGGCCTTGCCTTCGTTAAGTCGCGTGACACATTAGGTCGCGCATCACCTTAACTCGCTCGACCTTGTTTAGGTCGTTAGGTCACGAAGACCCTCAGGTCGCAACCATTAGGTCGCTCGACCCAATTCCCCTTAGGTCATTAGACCTCATTTTGTCTTCACTAGGTCGTACCGTTTTGGACGGCGCGCTGCCCCGCACACTGCCGGGGGCGCTGCCCCCTGGACCCCCGCAACCTGACCGGGCATGTCGAACCCCGTAAGCGGTGGATTTCATTGGATTTCATTCACGTCTTTGAACGCGAAGTTTTTGTGATTTGTCACTTTAATAAAATAAAGGTTTCAATACTAGTAGTAAATATAAAAACTCTTTCAGCAAAACGATTTCAACTCTATTTTTCATAACAAAGCTTTTTCCTTAAACCGTTTTCCAATCTATTAGTATATACAAACCTTTACCTCACTCGTATGAGAAATCTAATTAAACGACTTAGTAAAACAAGTGGTATGAAACGCTTGCGTTTACTTCGTCGGTTAATTCTTGGACTTGTTCGATTGAATCTCTTGTGACAATTTTCTAGTGGAGATCTACAGTTTGTTAGTAAATATTTGAGTTAAGCAAGTGGTTATGGGACATGAAGTTAAACTTTTATATTTACTAACTTAGTGTAATTGACACTTCTTGATGATCATGACGATCATTTTTGTGTTTTAGACTAGCAACTGTGCGATGTCTCTTCGTCTGCGAGGGAGACTAGACCCCGCTCTTGTGATGTTTCGCCATTTGATTTGTGTGATGTTTCGCCATCACATATGTGGGGTAGCGCCCCACGGTCTTCGGGCCATTCGTGTGTCAAAATTAATGGCTTGCAACCATGAGATAGCTTCTCGCTTTGTGTTACACGTGTAGGTGAGTTTTCATGCTCCCATTTTGTGAGTTTTCATGCTCCTATATTGTAATTTTTGGATTTCTTGTGTAGTCTTCTGGAATTTGTGCTTCACCTATTTTCATGACTTTCATTGTTCTGATTTTCCAACTTTTATGTTTAGGTGAATTTGGATCTTTTAGAAGATTCTTTTGATATTGTTTGATCTCTTGATGATCTTCATTTACATGCTTATCATAGTATGTCTTTATGGTTACTATATGTTCTTGCCATATCTATTGTTTATATCATGTTATCTGATATTTATAGCTAGACTGATCCGTTTATTATTTTCTTACAAATAATACTCGGGTCAGACCGAGATGTTACAGGTGCTTCTGCTTGACTTCTCCCCTAGGGATTTACTACTCTGACTTTTGGCTGACCTTTTAGATTAGCAGTTTTTGTCGTTTACACTTGAGATACAGACTCATAGATGTATTCTTTTGCATAGCACGTGTTGCTATTCTTTTGTATTATTGTGGATATTTTTGACCACTACTCTGATGTACACTTTCATGTGTTAGTTATATATTCATATCTTCTTCCGTCTTTGTGATGTTGATGTCTGTGACTGATTTGTGTTATGCATATTTCTATGTTTGTTTCCGAAGATTATTATAGCCACCGCGTGATAAGAAATCACGAGGATGGTCGCTCCTCAACAGCCTTATTCTCCGTGCTAGTTGACAACTCTACACCGTAGTGTTCTTGGCTAGTGTGGGTATAGAGGTGGGGCGTCACAGCTTGGTATCAGAGCCAAACTTCGGAATAATGTAGAATAACTTAACAAGGATCATCGTCCTAAGTATATCTTAGGAGTTGTACCATAGGATTAATTCGAGTCTTCGTACCGATTCATCCTATTTCCTTTATGATTCCTTGTTTTATCTATCAAGATTGCTTGATATTCATTGGTGAATAACCTTCTTCCTTCTCTTCTTTCTTTCTTAAAGGAAGAGAATGTCTAGACCAGGCCATCCCAGAACTGGATCATCTAGTGCTGCTCCCTAGGATGGAGTTTTTATGACTACTCAACAGCTTCTTGATTTAGTAACAAATGCTCAAGCAGCTGGAGCTAACCCGGAACCTACTCACCCAAAGTCGGGATTTGCACGCTTGTGCAGCGATTACACTAACTTGGGTGGGAAGCCCTTCAAAGGTTCGAAAACGATCATCGAGGTTCAGGCTTGGTTAAAATCATGTGATCGAATCTTTTCTCGCATGAACCTTATCGATCTCCACCGCATTTAGGTGGCTTCCAGCATGCTCCAGGAGAGAGCATTGGACTGGTACGAACTCCTTATTTCAGAAATTAATGAAGCGGATCTCACCTGGGAGCAATTTCAGAGACGCTTCGAGTTAAAGTTTGTACCAGAAGCTGGGAAAGTAACCTTGGCTCGACGTTTTATAGACCTTGTTCAAGGTCAATCCTCTGTGACTGATTACGTTGCAGCCTTCGAGTCGCTTTCCAAATATGGGGTTGAATACATCAACACCCCATTGAAGAAGAACCAGAGGTTCGTTTATGGCTTAAATAAGATTCTTAAGAAGCCACTACTCCTGAAACTAGAAGTTGCATTTGATCAACTCGTCGATATCGCTCTTCGTCTTGAAGAGGCCGATAGAGAGAGTGATGCTGAAGTGGTTGGCGCTAAACCAAACTTCAACAATAAAAAGAGGCCTAACAAATTTAAAGGTTCTTATCCCAATAAAAAGGGTAAGCAGGCAACTTCGGCTGCAAAGACACCTTCCTCTAGTAGCGGGCAATGCTATAACTGTGGGTCTAAGGACCATTTTGCGAACAAGTGTTCGAAGCCCAAAGGTTGTCGCTATTGTAAGAGCCTAGATAATTTCATGCATCAATGCCTCAAACTTGAAGCCAAGAAAGGGGGAAAGTTAAATGTGGCTCAAGCCCCTGGCAACACATCTCGTGGCCAAGGTATTTCTCATTCCATTCTTGATGGTATTATTTTATTTCATGATCAACCTATTAGAGTTCTCTTTGATATGGGTGCATCCCATTCTTTTATATCAAAATAACTAGTTGATACTTTTTCTTTAAATGTTGTTGCTTTAATGACTTCTTTAACAATCGCGAATCCGGTTGGTGGGTCCGCAACTCTTAGTTTGCTTTGTAAAGATGTGGAGATTATTTTATGTGATTTTTCTTTCCTAGCTGATTTTCATGTCATACGTTACTTAGGCTTTGGAATAATTTTAGGAATGGATTGGCTTAACCGTTATCAAGCCCATATCCTATGTCCTGAGCGGACTATTCATCTCCAACATCCACTATCTGTTAAACATATTTCTGTTAATCTTAAAGATTCAGAATCCTGTTTGGTGGCATCTTTATATACTTTAAATCCTCGTGATGACGACGACGACGATGAAGATGATATTATTTCTCGTATTCACGTTGTTCGTGAATTTTCCGACATATTCGAGCCCGTTTTAGGTTTACCACCTAAACGAGCAATTGAGTTCAGAATTAATCTTGTTTCTGGAGCTCAACCTATTACTCGTCCTCCTTATCGCATGTCCAATAAGGAAAATGAGGAGATGCGTAAACAATTATCCGAATTGGAGACGAAGCAACTTATTCGCTATAGTTCCTCACCTTGGGGAGCTTCGGCTATTTTCGTGAAGAAATCCGACGGTACGCTTAGTCTTTGCGTTGACTATCGCAAGCTTAACGATCTGACTATTAAAAATAAATATCCTTTGCTTCGGATTGATGATCTATTCGATCGGCTTAGTGGTGCTAAGGTCTTTTCACAATTGGACTTGGCTACCGGTTTCCATCAGCTTCGCATCGCCGAGGATAGCATTCCTTTGACATCATTCCGTACTCGATATGGATCTTATGAATGGCTTGTTATGCCATTTGGGTTAACGAATGCTCCAGCTTATTTCGTTGATCTCATGAATCGAGTTTTCAAAGATTTCCTCGATCGGTTTGTTCTCATATTCATTGATGATATTCTTGTGTATTCAAAAACCGAGGAGGAACATGAGAAACATCTTCGGATTGTATTGGAAACTCTTAGGAGTAATCAATTAAAGGCGAAATTTTCTAAATGCCACTTTTGGAAATCTCGTGTGAAGTTTCTCGGTCATATTATTTCTGAATCCGGAATTTCCGTGGATCCTTCAAAGATTGAAGCGATTCAAGATTGGAAAAGACCTGAGAGTGTGACTGAAATCCGTAGCTTTCTCGGATTGGCGGGCTATTACCGTCGTTTCATTAAAGACTTTTCTAAGATATCCGTGCCTCTTACTGGCTTGACTAAGAAGGGAGTTAAATACATTTGGTCGGACAAATGTGAAGCCTCTTTTCAGAAATTGAAAGAACTCCTTTCCGATGCTCCTATTCTTGTTATTCCCGTGGGGAATAAAGATTTTGTTGTTTATACTGATGCTAGTCACGTTGGTTTGGGTGCCGTTCTTATGCAAAAAGAACGTGTTATTGCTTATGCTTCTAGGCAATTAAAGCTGGCCGTGACTAGATATGCCACACATGATTTAGAACTCGCGGCTATTGTTTTCGCCCTTCGGATTTGGCGTCATTATCTATTGGGAGAGAAATTTATTCTTTACACGGATCATAAGTCTTTGAAATATTTATTTTCTCAAAAGGAACTTAATTTGCGTCAACAGCGTTGGCTCGAGTTCCTTGCACCTTATGATCTTGATAATCTTTATACCCCCGGTAAGGGTAATCGTGTCGCCGATGCTCTTAGCCGTAAACAACAAGCAGTTTTTTCTATGATGATATCCGAATGGAACGATCTTGAGGTTTTATCCACTTGTGAGATTCGAGAGCGCGTATCCGATTTATGCTCATCACTTGTTTTATGTAGCCTTGAGGCTCATCCTTCTCTTTTAGACCGCATTCTTGAAGCTCAAGGGCTAGATCCTAAATTGGCTCTTCTTGGCCAAAATGTTAAGGATAAAATTGATATTGAAGGTTTGAAAGACTTTGATATTGATTCTCGTGGCGGCATTCGAAAATTTGGTAGACTTATCGTACCAAATATTGGAGATCTTCGTAAAGATATTTTAGAAGATTCCCATCGTTCTAAATTCACCATTCATCCCGTTAGTAGTAAAATGTACGCTGATATGAAGCGACTTTATTATTGGGAGGGAATGAAATCTGATATTGCTAACTTTGTTAAGTGTTGCATGACTTGCCAACTTGTCAAGGCCGAACATCAAAGGCCTGGTGGGTTATTGCAACCGTTAGAAATTCCAATTTGGAAGTGGGATCAAATTTCCATGGACTTTATAGATGGCCTTCCCCGTTCTCGTTCGGGTCATGATAGCTTATGGGTGATTGTTGATAGACTTACTAAATCCGCCCATTTTATTCCGGTTCGGTCTAACCGAACCGTTCCTCTTTTGGCCAAACTATTTGTCAAGGAAATTGTAAAATTGCATGGAGTTCCTACTTCTATTGTTAGCGATCGTGATCCATTGTTTACTAGTGGATTTTGGAAGAGTCTTCAAAAAGCTTTAGGAACGAAGCTTAATTTTAGCACCGCGTATCACCCCCAGTCCGATGGACAAACCGAGCGTGTGAATCAAACTCTTGAAGATCTTCTTCGTGCTTGTGTGCTTGATTTTGGTGGAAGTTGGGAAAATCATATTTCACTTGTTGAATTTTCCTATAATAATAGCTTCCAATCTAGTATTGGTATGGCACCTTTCGAGGCACTCTACGGAAGGCCATGCCGATCTCCTTCTTGTTGGCTTGAGGCCGGTGAGAAGCTTGTTTTAGGTCCAGACTTTATTCGAGATTCCACGGAAAAGATTGAACTTATTCGGCATAGGATGAAAGAAGCCCAGAGTAGACAAAAATCCTATGCCGATAATCGAAGAAGGAAATTAGAATTTTCTGTTGGGGATCCTGTTTTTATTTGTGTTTCACCTATGAAGGGTGATGTACGTTTCAGTCGATCGGGGAAGTTAGCGCCTCGATATATTGGGCCATTTCCTATCACTGAACGTATTGGTTCCATGGCTTATCGCCTTGCGTTGCCGGCTCAGTTTTCTGCTATGCATGACGTATTTCACGTTTCTCAATTACGGAAATGCCTTCGGGATTCCGATTCTATTCTTGAGCCTGCTATTGTGGAAGAAATTGAAGTTTCGCCGAATTTAACTTATGAGAAGCATCCTATTCGAATTATAGCTTCGGAGGTTAAACGACTTCAAAATAAAGATGTTCCGCTTGTGAAGGTTTAATGGTCCTCAAATCCTAAGGATTGCTCTTGGGAATCCAAAGAATTCATCGAGCGAACACATCCGGACTTGCTTACTCCTGCTCTTTGAGGTGAACTTCCTATTTCAAATTTCTTTTGTGTTAATATGCTTTTATGGTTGTTACTTGTTATTTCCATCTTATATATTGCGAGGACGCAATTTCTTTAAGGAGGGGAGTCTGTAACAACCCGCATATTTATCGATTTTATATTTAAATATTTTATTTAAATATTCTGTCGTTAATCGAATATTGGTCCGAAAAGCTACTTTTTGCAAACGGCCAAATATGGACTCGAGACCACTTCCATTGAGTTTGAAATGTCGTTTACAAGTTTTTTAAGTATAAATATCGATAGGTTTGGAGTTAGTGAAATTTCACTAACTTTTCCAGCCTTGGACTTTGGGTTAGTTTAGCCTATTAAGCCCAAGTTCCAACCCCCTTCTCCTCACTCTTCATTAATTTCCTAACTAACTCAAGCTTTGGCATTAATGGTGAAGTGAATGGGAAATTAAAACTCCAAGCACAAATTCAATTGCAAATCCAACATTCAACTCCAAATTCAAGTAGAAGATATTGGATTCAAGCTTTGGATTGCTTCTCCTTGCTTTCAAGCTTCATCTTCATAAATTTAAGTGCAAAGGTGAGATTTTTATCTCACAATTCTAGCCTATAACTATATTGGACCGTTGGGAATGCTTCCCTATCACTTTTGCATGCACATTTGCATTTGGTTTGGATTGGATTGGCGTAAAACTCCAATTTTTAGCGTTTTGGTGAATTTTCTGCATTTAGGTCGTTCTGGCCATTTTCGTGTGTTCGGAGTTAGGTCGTTCGCGACATAACCCTTAGGTCGCTCGCGTGTTAACGCGCTAGGTCGCACTGCACGTATTGTCATCTCGGAATTAGGTCGTTGGGCTTTAAGTCGTAGGTCGTTTGGCCCATAGGTCGTTAGGTCGCTAACACTTAGGTCGTTTCAGGCCTTAAACCCACTCTGCAGTGTTAGGTCGCTCGCGAGTTGAGTCTTAAGCCGTAGGTCGTTCGCGAGTTAAGCTTTAGGTCGTTTGGCCTTTATAACGTTAGGTCGCTCGCGTGTTAAAACGTTAGGTCGCGTGATCTATATCCCGTAGGTCGTTGACCCCTTGAGTCGTAGAACTGATAGGTCGCTCGCGAGTTAAAATCGATAGGTCGCCCGACCACTAGATCGTATGACCTGTTAGGTCGTTAGGTCGCGTGGGTTTTAAGCCGCGTATCAGTTAGGTCGTTCCACCTTATAACCCTTAAGTCGCTCACCTCTGTTAGGTCGCGAGTCCCTTAAGTCGCTCACCTCTGTTAGGTCGCGAGTCCCTTAAGTCGCTCGCCTCCGTTAGGTCGTGCATCCCCCTAACTCGTTCCGCCTTGCCTTCGTTAAGTCGCGTGACACATTAGGTCGCGCATCACCTTAACTCGCTCGACCTTGTTTAGGCCGTTAGGTCGCGAAGACCCTTAGGTCGCAACCATTAGGTCGCTCGACCCAATTCACCTTAGGTCGTTAGACCTCATTTTGTCTTCACTAGGTCGTACCGTTTTGGACGGCGCGCTGCCCCGCACCCCGCCGGGGGCGCTGCCCCCTGGACCCCCGCGACCTGACCGGGCAGGTCGAACCCCGTAAGCGGTGGCGTTGCCCCCGCACCCCCACCTTGGGGGGTTGCCACCCACCCGGACCCCCCCTCCGTAGGGGCTCTTTGATGAAAGATGCATTTTGAGTTGATTTCCTTGGATTTCATTCACGTCTTTGAACGCGAAGTTTTTGTGATTTGTCACTTTAATAAAATAAAGGTTTCAATACTAGTAGTAAATATCAAAACTCTTTCAGCAAAACGATTTCAACTCTATTTTTAATAACAAAGCTTTTTCCTTAAACCGTTTTCCAATCTATTAGTATATACAAACCTTTACCTCACTCGTATGAGAAATCTAATTAAACGACTTAGTAAAACAAGTGGTATGAAACGCTTGCGTTTACTTCGTCGGTTAATTCTTGGACTTGTTCGATTGAATCTCTTGTGACAATTTTCTAGTGGAGATCTACAGTTTGTTGGTAAATATTTGAGTTAAGCAAGTGGTTATGGGACATGAAGTTAAACTTTTATATTTACTAACTTAGTGTAATTGACACTTCTTGATGATCATGACGATCATTTTTGTGTTTTAGACTAGCAACGGTGCGATGTCTCTTCGTCTGCGAGGGAGACTAGACCCCGCTCTTGTGATGTTTCGCCATCTCATTTGTGTGATGTTTCGCCATCACATATGTGGGGTAGCGCCCCACGGTCTTCGGGCCATTCGTGTGTCAAAATTAATGGCTTGCAACCATGAGATAGCTTCTCGCTTTGTGTTACACGTGTAGGTGAGTTTTCATGCTCCCATTTTGTGAGTTTTCATGCTCCTATATTGTAATTTCTGGATTTCTTGTGTAGTCTTCTGGAATTTGTGCTTCACCTATTTTCATGACTTTCATTGTTCTGATTTTCCAACTTTTATGTTTAGGTGAATTTGGATCTTTTAGAAGATTCTTTTGATATTGTTTGATCTCTTGATGATCTTCATTTACATGCTTATCATAGTATGTCTTTATGGTTACTATATGTTCTTGCCATATCTATTGTTTATATCATGTTATCTGATATTTATAGCTAGACTGATCCGTTTATTATTTTCTTATAAATAATACTCGGGTCAGACCGAGATGTTACAGGTGCTTCTGCTTGACTTCTCCCCCAGGGATTTACTACTCTGACTTTTGGCTGACCTTTTAGATTAGCAGTTTTTGTCGTTTACACTTGAGATACAGACTCATAGATGTATTCTTTTGCATAGCACGTGTTGCTATTCTTTTGTATTATTGTGGATATTTTTGACCACTACTCTGATGTACACTTTGATGTGTTAGTTATATATTCATATCTTCTTCCGTCTTTGTGATATGGATGTCTGTGACTGATTTGTGTTATGCATATTTCTATGTTTGTTTCCGAAGATTATTATAGCCACCGCGTGATAAGAAATCACGAGGATGGTCGCTCGTCAACAGCCTTATTCTCCGTGCTAGTTGACAACTCTACACCGTAGTGTTCTTGGCTAGTGTGGGTATAGAGGTGGGGCGTCACAAACGAACACTTTCAATAAGGCACACAACCATCACATAGAATCAATACACATCAATCGTTCATTCATATCAAACAAAAAAAATAGTTGTTCGGGTTTTAAAACTTTAAATTGTATAGAATGAAAATAAACTACTAAGTGCAACAATTACTCAACAGTCTTAGACGAAACTAAATAGATTATTCATACATCCGAACAATTTTAAAGTATCCTTGCCCGAACAACCATATGTCAAGCAAAGAACAATTTCAAACAATAGATCAAGTTTATTCTTATTAAATCATTCATATAATAATTTATCTTTTTAATTTACATTTTATTTCTTACAGTTTCATTTACTTTTATTCATTTCTTACAAAATCTCATTTTCACTTATTCATATCATGAAAATTTCCTTTTTATTATATTTCATTCATTTATTCACTGCTCAATTTAATTTATTTACAGTATTCATCTTTCTGCTTATTTTCAAAATATATAACTTCAACATTTACTTAAGTCTATAATTACTTACTTACAAAATTTACCTTCTCTCCTATTTTATTATAGTAAGATTTCCATTATAACTTAAGTTTATAACAATTACAACATCAAATTCTTAATTATTAAAGAATTTCATAGCATACTTTCATTACTTCAAGTTTTACTTGTATAAAATCTATTACATTTTCTTATAACATTTTAAATTTTTATAGTTGGTAAGTCATATACATGTTAAAGAATGCAATTGAAAGCTATACAAGTATTTCTTCTTTCCTTTAAGTAATTTAACGTTCAATAATCACATCTTTTGTTTCTAGGTTACATATTTCAACTTACTTTCAAATTTTATTGTAACTTAGCATTTAATCTCTTATTTTAATTAGAGGTTCCAATCATTAATTAGTTACAACCCATTCCCTTACAATAATTGAACTATTGATTATCAGAAAATTAAGAACTAAATACCGGGTTTAATTTCAAATCATTTTAAAATAATATATAAATGTATATGATTACAACTTATCTATCCAATTATATTTAAAAAAATTTAAAATTTATTTTTGTTTATCAAAATAAATCTGCAGTAAATCTACTACAGTGGCCTTCCCACTTCGAAACTCGAAAATGAACGTCGATGATGCGTGCACTCATCATCGATATTATTTTCCAGCGATAGAGAGGGGAGTACAAAACTTATTTCTTTCAAAATTTCTTTGAAGCAATTCTTTTCAAATTATACTGAAATATTTATATCAGAGAATACTCTTAATAATATCATTATTATATTCCAAATCATTTGAAAGAAATTTTCAAAAACCCCGGGACTTAGGTTCTAAATTTCCAAATTTCATTTATTTTACTTTCAATCTTATTTCAACTATAATTTATAAATTTCATTACCTAACAACCAATATATTGCAACCAAATATATATATACACACACACACACACATGTATATCATTTATAAAATTTTATTTTATATATACAGAAAATATAATAGGAAAAATTATTTCATTCACCTATATTTCAAAATAAATATTGTTTCGGTCTGTCCTATTAAGTGTTTAGAAATCCCTAACGATGTCATGGCGTCCCATGCGCCAACCAGAATTTATAAATACAAAACAAAATAAATTAACACGGTGTTAAAACCTTTTATAACACTAACAAATACGCTCTCTCATATATATATATACACACTCAGCGACTCATCATAGGGTATTACTACCCCATTAGTAATGAGTCTGACCCTACAAAGCTAAGGTTTATCGCTAAACAAATGCTCTGATACAAGATGTAACGTCCCGCCTTTTCGTACGTTTTAAATCGATGATAAACGACACAAGCCAGACTTAAACCATACAAAAGGGCGAATTGCTATTGGGGTAAATAAGAAAAATGAAGAAAGAAATAAAACAAAATAGAATCTTGCAGCGGAACGACAAAACATTATAATCAAATAAACAGTTAATGAAGTTGTTTTACAAAATATTTGATTTTACTTATACAATAAATATCAAAGTTACACATAATAGAGAATATTAATAATGTAGCGAAATACAAATGGTGTAGTGGAATATATAACAAATACTAATAATACTTCTTCGTCTTCGTCCTCCAGAATTACGGCCTTCAAATCCTGAAATGCTCAGGATGACCCAAGCGAATTGAAAAGACAAAACACTCGAGTCAGAACTAAAATATCTTATGTGAGTTAAATCAACGGAAACAAATATGAGTGTAGTAACTTAAGAGATGCTCGGGATTCACATCTTCTAAGGATCCATTAAACTATTTACCATGTAGTAATATTTCGCTATTATAATAATGTCTATAGTAAAATAAACTTACTTTTAAATAGCATTAAGGCTTTACATTTTCCACCTTAACACGTAATAGTCCCATTAGTCCATCCAATATCAGCGCATCTTCTGATCCGGAGACTACCCTAAATACTCCATGGGCTACGAAAGAAAACCAAACTCGTACAAAGTGCGCTAGGGTAGGTGACACGGCACATAAGGCAATGCCAGGGTAGATATACCAATTACGCACACGGGCTAGTGGTAACATGTAGCAGCCACTACCGCCCACCTTGAGCCACACCCCTAAATCAAAAAGCAAAAGTGGCCACCGAATCAATCCAAAAAGTCAGAGTATAATATCGAAGGGATGTGTCCGATCAGAGGTGACCTCATTGGCCTGAGATCGCTCCTGTTTTAGCCACCTTATGCCAACTCATGAGAGTTGGGTCCACGTATATACCTCAAGGGAACGTTGCCACCATCCTACTTCATTCTGGAATCTCCTTCGCATACACGGTTGTTAAAGTGGTTTTCGGAGTTGGCAGAGAGTATGACATCTTCCGATCCCGGTCTCTTTAACAACCAAACGTTATTATAACACCGCGGTCATTTCAAAATAATTTATACTTCAAAACCAGAATATAATATCCATTTCGAAACCATAAAAATACGATATCATTTCCATTTCAAAACCGAACCAATATGATATCATTTTCAAAATCGTAGTATTTCAAAGTTATAAAATTTCGAATCCAAAGACTTAAAACTATAACACTTCCAAAACGTAATACTTTGAAATTAATAACTTTGAAACATAACTTCCACCCTTTCGTGGATTAAATATTAAAATATTTTATAAAACAAAATAGGTTCTTAAATTTCACAAATCAATTCCAAAACAACCCGAATTTCTAAATTTTAAATTTCATATATTTCAAAGTATAAATATTCAATATTTCAAAACTAAATTTTATAATTCATATATATACCGATTTCACTTTTACTATTATTTAGTTTTGAAATATTTGCTTACTAAATCCAATATCCTTTTAATAAAACTTCAAATTTCAATAATGGAATATTCCTCAACTTATTCACTTAAATCTCCTTAAACCCGAATTAAATTATAAAACCATATTCTTTTAAAATCTCAATTTCAGTAAGTTCCAAATGGATTCTTATTAAATATAATTCTTAATTAGACAAAATCTCAAATCAATTTCAAAACAATCTTCTCAACCTTGATTTATAAAAATCAACATAAACTCTATATTAAAATATAATTTAAGTAAATATTTATCCATATTATATTTTAATAAAATCAAACTTTATTATTAAACTTATTTTATACTTTAAACAGATTTTATTCATAGCTTAAACCAAGAATTTAACTATATATAAAAGAACATTTATAAAATATCCAAATCAGTGTCTCATAAAATCATAAATTTCTTTACAAAACCATAGAAATCATTTCAAAATATTTTTATACATAGACCACGGTGTCTGTATATAATTTTCAATCCTATGGTCAAGTCATACAGATATTTATCATTTCAATCCGTAATTTAAAATAAAAATACGGTTATATATCATTTCAAACTGCAATCCCGAATGAAATAAAACACATAACAACTTGTAGTTTATAACAATATAAATACAACATCCATTCATCCAATATTAATCATCAACCACTTATACCAATCATCATCCAATTCAAACAATAACATCAATATAGAACAGATAATAAATAATAAGTGATTGTTGGCAGTTTATATTCAATAATAAATTAATTCAACTGGCAGTTTATATGCACTAATAAATTGAATGCCAGTTTATTTCAATAATTCGATTTAACTGGAATGATGATGAAAATATACCAAATAGCAATAAATAAATTTCTAATCACATCATAAATTAATTTAACACACACAAGAAATTTTAAAAGTTATGAGTGGGTTAAAACACTCAACTTTTGAATTTAAATTGAATTCAAATCCAATTTAAACCCAAAGTTTGAACAGTCTCAGAATTCATCCAAATCTGCACCAAAATGTCCGGAATTCCAATACGAACCTAGCGGAGAAAACCACGCGTAAAACGGACCTCGTTTGTAAATGCTATGTATATAAGAACATCACATGATTTAAATTGAATTTTAAAAAATATAACGTACACGTCGTTACCTTCTTCATGCGCCTAGGGTTCCAGTACCCAATCAAACGCGCACGCAACAGAAGAAACCACATACGCGTGTGATCTCATCCATACACACGTCATCAAAAGCGAGAAGTGGTCGATCAAACCCCGCCGCGACGATCACCGGAGCTGACTCCACGTCCGCCTGCAGGCACGCCCCCTCTGGCGCAGCCATATGCCGTGAAAACCCAAAAAAGGGCATCCACTTCCAAGTCAGTTTTCGGCAAACCTGATATGTTTCGGTATGAATCGACCGTTGGATGTGTAGTGCTCGTCGAGCTCTACAACTTTGGTTTTGGAAGGTTTTGATTTCGTTAGACGGATAAAGAGAATTCAAGGGGAAAAGTTTAGAAATTTTCGGCCATTGAAAAGAGAAGAGGAGCGGCGGCTATGGTTACATAATAATATATTATTATTTTATCGTTTTGCGTGCCTATTTATAACGTGAGGTCCGAAACAGCCCGAACTCGGAACGAAGCGTGCCGCCTGGCGTCCCTAATGTAAAAAGGCCTTTTGAATACAATGGAACTAGTTTCCATGCACAATTCTATCATTTTCATAGGTTACTATTTAAAATCGAGTTGGTTTGAAATGATAATAATGCCCCGAAAAACCCGTTTCGATTCCGGAACGAAAATGGGTCAACCTATATATCAAAATAGATGTTTTAAAATATTTTAAACGCGATAGAACAGGTTTTAGGACAAAATTCAACCGTATGAAGAAGTTATACAAAAATCAAATTATTTCAAATTTATTTCAGTTGATTTTAATTGAATCAATTTCTAGGCGTTTCAAGTCCGTACGATCAACCGACAGGTCTAATCGCTACGAAACTCGAAATCCTACAAAAATGCACCGTTACGGATCCGATGAAACTAGTTTCGTTGAAATCCGAGTCAACGGCCAAAATGGCTATTTTTACATTAATTAAATAAATTAATAATTAATTAATTAAATTAAAATTTCAATTTCAATCTTATAATTGACAATTCTTATCATTTTTAATTTCTTAAACATTTACACTAATTTAAAAAAAATTAACTGTCGATTTAAAATTAATTAATTTATCAATTTCAGTGTTAACCTCAATTTATTGAATTCAGAAATTATAAATAAAATTCCAAAATTCCATTTAATTAAATCAATCAATAATTATTCTATTTATTATTGTCAAATAGATGGATTTAACATTGGATTCAAGAACTATTACATTAATATTCTCAGATTTCAACTAAATTCCTATTAGCCAAATAAATAACTGTTTAATTTCATTTATTTGCAATTAATCCAATAATTGAATTTTACACTTCAATTAAATTAATAAATCTTGATTTTCATTCTTTAAATCAACCAATTTTCATATTATAAATGGAATTAACATTATTTCCAATTATTTCCTTAATTTATACAAATATAACATTGAATTGAGATTCATTGCAATTGATTACAAATTTTGATTTAATGGACTAAATAAATGATTACTTTACAATAATTTATTTCCACTAACCCTTAATCATATTTATATAAGTTATCATTTCCAAACAATTATATATAGAACATTGATTTTATTCAATCACTGTTTATTCATTATTAATTCATCGATTAATTGAATATTTACATTTATTTTTCTTATATTAATTTATTACCAAATATTCCTATTTACAAATCAATTATAACCCAAATGGTTGTTTCAATCTATTTGGATTGCACTGAATTAATTATTTATTAGCTTACATTAACATTCTTACAATTCATTCCCGTTATAAATTCATCAATGGATTACAAATTCTTATTTCTTCCAATATTAAATAACGAAATTGATTACATAACACTGTTCTTATCCAACTATCATTAATTTTATACTAATTCATCAATTTGTTCAATATCTACTCCTGTTTCCTTATATTCGATTCATAGTCAAGTATGACATCTAAATTATTTTAGTAAATTGGAATTTCATTGAAATCGTTAATCATCAACTTTAATTGACATTGTTAAGTTTTTATTTTTATTATAACATTTAAATTTATTTTCATTAATTGGAATTTCCTTCCATTCATTTATTATTAACTTTAATTAGCATTGTTTACCTTGCATTAACATTATTGCCTTAATTTACATTCAATTACTATAAATCAATATATTGTTGCAATTTTTAAAAATGATTACCTATAATTACTTATTTTAAATTTTATGCCCATGTGCAGCAATTAACACTATTTCTTTATTGGTATTTCACTTCAGTTGTCAATAATAAATTTTAATTACCAATGCTACACTTCAATTTTTAACATTTGCTTCATTATAAATTATAAAATTTTTATTTCCTTCTAAATTTAATTACAAAGATAAAATTAAATTAACCAATTTATTTATTAAAATTTATGCATCATTACAATATGCCTCCTACTTCGCCTTCGGGATCTTTGTTCATCCTTTCATATGATACTCGTCTAATCTATAAACATAGCCGACTCGAATGGGTACCTATGATTTTATGGGAAGTAATAAAAACAAGGGTACGACATAAAGCCTGGTATGAGTAAAGTGTTACCCTAAACAATCATAGAGAGACCACGCCGCTATAGAGCGTAACGGGTTTTCCCCTCACTTTATCATCACAACAATTGTATCATATAATGTAAACATGTTTATACTAAAAGCAACCATGTGCATCATATTCATTACATAAGTGTATCCTAACTTGTCATCCAATTATATACCATGTCTTATTTATATTTTAAATTCTAAATTAAGCAAACCCTACAGTTGCATCCAATTTTGAACCATCTCATATAACAAATAATCTTCCATCCAAAACATCACCCAATCTTTAATTTAGGTGTTCATATTTAAGCCATCATTAACTTAATTTAGTGATTGCCTCCTTAGGTCTATGTATCATTAATTTTTATGTTTTATCGAACTTGACTAAGAGGTTGAACATATGCATCCTAAATATATACTAGTAAGAATCCATACTAAGTGTCAATGTCCCCATTTAGTAGCCGAACCACTATCTTGTGTAACGACCCAGAATTTTTAGTAATTAAAATTTGAATATTTAATTAATTTTAAATATTAATAAGTGAATTTATAAGTCAAATAAATTTTTATTTCGAATAATTGGATTTAACTGGATAATTAAATCGATAATTTAATATGTTAAATTATGGAAATAATTGAAAATTGAGTTAAATATGATTGAAAATGATTTGTAAAATTTTATTTTATCATGTTGAAGTTAGAACGATATTTTAGAACTTTTAAAATCGAATTAAAAGTTAATTTGTGAAAATTGAATATTTGAATATTAAAATCGACTAGTGAAAATAGCCAATTTTTGAACAGTCTCAGAATTGAACGAAACCAGTTCCATTGGATCCATAATAGTTAGTTATTACCGGATTTCAATTTTCGTGTCAATCGGAGTTATCGTTTGATCGTGGCAGCTCGAAACGCATCGAATTATTTTTAATATTAATTTGGCGAGTTAAAATAGCCATTTTTCAAAAAGTCTCGGATTTCGACGAAACTAGTTTCATCGGATCTGTAATGTGATATTATTGTAAGGTTTCAAATTTCGTGTCAATTGGATTTACCGTTTGTCCGGTACAAATTAAAACGCCTAGAAAATCGTTTAAATCAGTTTAATTTAAATCGATCGTTTGTTGCCATAACTCGCACAGATGTCTGAATTAGCTTTCGAAACCTGTTCCATTGTGTCCGGAACGCGGGGTAAATCCTAGAAATGCTGGTTACAGCGCGTAAATCAGAGTTCGGAAAATCCGGGGTGAATAGTGTCGCGCGAATTTTCTATATAAGGACATATAATTTTCTCATTTGCATCAAAACAAACTAGGGTTTCAGAAAAACATAGCCGGCCGCCTCTTAATTCACCAATGGCCAGAAATTCATTTCGATTCTCTCCAATTATCTCTCGATCCGTAAGCCATTTGCAAAAACTTCAAACTACAAAGATGTCAAGCACACCGAGATCTTTCGATCCAACGGTGGAGATCATTCGAAACGAAGTGGATCATCGGCAAATTCGGCGTGAAGTATACGCGTTCGCATGCGTTTTTAGAGCCACCAGGTCGACCGAGCTTCAAGCAAACGTGGCCTTGGGTAGCTCTGGGTGGGGCGCACGTAGTGGCGTCGTCAGATCGTGGTAGAAGCGAGCGAGGTAGTTGCGTGATTTAGGGTTTTTGTACGTGAGTGGGTTTCGGTCGCGTGCAAATTTTTCTGGAGGGGGAAAGAACGCGTGAACAGGTTGGGGGAGAAGCTAATGTACGGTGATGATGATAGTGGGTAATAAAATTGTAATTTTATTTTATATAAAAATTTTATTAACTTCTAAAAATCATATCTCTTTGCTGCTAGGTCGAAAATTCCCGAAACGAAAAGTGTTGGAATCGTATGGACGAGCACTACGCGATGGAATTGGATTGGAGTCGTTTGGAGTTAGTGAGAATTTTGGGTAAAATTAAACGTCCGTTTAATTTTATTCGAAATAAATCGCTAAAAGGAAATCGAAATCAAGGTGAGAACTTCTCGCTCAATCGAATCAGTTTCGATTTTATTTTAAATAGTTAGATTTAAAATATTTGAATGCATGTTTGAATGATGATTGTTATCTATTGATTGTTAAAATAGACATTATGCGCCGTTAGTAAGCGGATGTTATTTATTAAAAACATATAACGCGAATATTTCATAAACAGTGAAATTGGTATTATATATAATAGCAATATATATATATTGGCATATGTATATATTGGAGTTATTGATTTCCCGCATTTGTATAGCGGATGAGACCCTATTGCGCCGTCTATTAAGCGGATAATATTTTAAATCCCATATACCGCGATAATTCCGTACTGGAGCGGAATTGGTATTGTGCTAATGTTTGTGGATGCAGGAAAACAGGTTGGGATCCAACTGGATTCCTCAACAGTATTTATTTGATTTCAGATATTTTGATATTTGATGGATTATCATATCGATATATGATATCGTTGTTGTCGTGATTGACTATTTGGTATGTAGCATCATTGGACCAAATTTTGGGATTTTAAAATGATTTTAAAGTGATTTTTGGAAGTATACGTTTATAAATTATTTTTGGAATTCATCCATTTTAAATGAATAAACGTTATAGTTTTTAAAGTTATAAAAACTATGATTTTTGAGAAATATAGTTAAAAGTTGATTTTTGAAAATATGGAATTGATGATTTTATAAAATAGTCTAAATCGGGATTTTTGGATTTATTATAAAAAGTTTAAAAATAGGATTTATAAAATTTGATTATTTTATAAATCAAAATGGTGAAATTATAAAGGAGATTAAAGATGTTTTAAATTAATGGTATAAATTGATTTTATAAAGGATTTATAAATTGATATTTATAAATTAAAACATTTGAATTATAAACACGAGTTTTTATAAGTGTTTGAATGAAGTGAAAATGAATTCCATAAATGAATGAAATTTATAGAATTATAAACGGTGAAGTTTTAAATGGAATTTTATAAACAGTAGGTTTATAAAATTTGTGAGGATATTAAAAGAATAGATTTGGGTGAATAAATGAATCTTATAAGTTATAAGATTTATAATTATGAAGTTAAAAAGAACGATTTTGTAAAATAATCGTTTTATGAGTATTTAACTTATAATATGGACTTTGGTTCATAATTGAGATATTAAGTGAATAGGTTAATAAAGGAATTTATAAAAGGAATTTGTTATAAAATAAATAGAAATGGAATTTATAAACGTTGTTTTATAAATTCGTAAACGGCTTATTTTGATAAGTAAATTGCTGAAACCTATTAATGGAGTTATATTCACGTTTTTTGACTGTGAATAATCCTTTGAAATAAAATGAATAAAGGAAAAAATTGGTTAACGTAGTATATTCACGGTTTTGAATAGTGAATAATATGTTAAAGAAAACGTTTAGAATGTGATGTTTTAAATAGAATTAAAACGATCTAACGATGTTTTAAAATGTGTTGAGATTCGAAACCATAGATTTCAACATTCATTGTTAAAATAGGTGTTTTCGAGAAATAAAAGGAAATGGTGGACTATAACACTGTTGTTATAGTAAATGACTTCCGAAAGGAAATGTTTTGTATAGTATTGGGAATTATATATCGATTTTAATTTCGAATCCCTATACTAGTGATTTTGGGTTGTCGTAACGATGTTTTACGCAACATTCGTTTTGGCCCAAATAAATATGTTTAAAAGAATGATTTCCTTAAAGAAGAAAATATATACTTAATTTGGATTGAAGTATATTGAATATTTTCCAAGTGTTGAAAATAAATAGATTTGTGAATTACTTATTAAATAAGTATGGAAATGTTTTCCAATATAAAGTGAATATTTGAGAATTTATCTTTTTGAAGATAAATTAAAATGAATAATTGAAATCGAATATTCATAGATATTTTGGATTTTAAATTCACTATGGAATTTATAAAAGAAAGTGGAATTCGTTTAAAAATAAATATTGATTTATTTTTGAAGTATTGAAAATAATATATCTTATAAAGATATTTTGGAAAATAAATAATTCGGAAAATTATTTGGAAACTGGTGATGTGTGCATATCCATTGATAGTTCAATAACCGACTATCAATATTTCCCTTTGAATGGGTATTTGATGTGATTTGTTTGAATTTGAATGCCACACTTATTTTTGAATAAGCGCTCACTATTCGGGTTAACCGGGAAAGGACCATGGGGTCGTATAACCCATTCCGAATATGTGATACGTCGTTATGTATAGCATTGAAGATCGGTGTTGAAGACCCGGTATTTGCGAGAGCGATAGGATGACCTGTCGATTGACTTTGCACCGAGTTGCTCCGGTATTGAGTTCTCCATATGTGATGGTGAATCCGATCAGGATCGTGAATATCCGGATTGCAAGGACTTCTTTGTAAGTGCCTTCGGTTCTGTTCGAGCCCGGAACAGACTTGTATGGATTGTATGTCTGACATTACAAATTGAGATATAAAGCAGATTTCTTTCAAATATATTTCTGTTGGTGGCGGAGAATTTATTCTTTTAGCTTAACACCCTTCTCTGAGACGTACGAGCTCAGAGATTATGTAGTTGAAGGTTATCAGCGATATATTCCCAATTTGGTAATGTGACATGCTGAGTGTTGCTGTAAATGATCATTGTGTTGATTATTTGTGATAGGATCGTTATTTGATCGTCTATCTTGGTGATCATTTTTATGATCCTTTGTTGACCCAAAGCATGGCTTTTGTATAAAGTATGTTTTTGTGGACGTGACTTCGTCGAGCCTCACACCCCGTGAATGGTCAAAACAGGAAAGATGCGGCAAGGTTATGAGGGGTAGCGCCCTTTAGGATATGTGCATTTCCTTCTGGAAAAGGGTGGTATCATGGTATGGAGCCCAGATACTTACTCATGTTGAAAACACTTTATGATTGTGTGAATTGATTGCGAGCGCTCGGTTGAAAGGTCCCAAAGGACCGGGGGATGGCATATTCGGTCAGTTGTTACTCAGTTAGGGGTAACCCGGCCTTGTGTTGGTAGAGATCCGGTTTGGTTCTCGGGGATGTCCATCCAGAGGCATTCTCATGTGGCAATGGGAAGTTCCATGGCCTGATCATTCGTTGGAAATCCAAAGAAACAATACGTGACTTGTACGGTTTTAGTTGTAGAACCTGCCATTTAATATGGTAGCTATAGTAAGCATACTATAATGGTACCTATGCTGGCTAAGATTTATATTCTACTTTCGAAATAAATTTTTTTTCTACACTATGCACTAATAATAATATCAAATGTTTCTTTTTAAATGCGTATCAAGCATCTTTGACTAACATAAGAAGAAACTCCTCCAAGTCTGCGTTTGCATTGTGTGTGTGGCGGGAGGCCTTATGTTAGTCTCATTTTTAAAAGCATTGCGAATTGAATTTAAAAATATTCCTCTATTTTGATTTTAAAGATAAATAAACTGTTTTGAGTTCTCACACCAGTCACATGACTGACTCGAAGTTTATTGTTTTCCTTCCTAAACTCTGGGTGCCCACCAATTTCCACACGGACAGTCAAGAGTTAGTTTTATCAGGATATTCTGGATATTCTGGAGTTGCTGGAAGCAAGCTGGATGGCATGGCGTATTACTAGTATAGTATTTCTTTTTCCGCTGCACTGTTTGTTGTTGTATGATGTTGTACACTCTGATGATATGATGATATGATGTGATGTAATGTAATAACTGATATAGTTCTTTGTTAAAGATTATTCATTTATTTATTATATGTTGTTCTGCTGCGAATTGTGAGATTCTGTTATAGTTCTGTTGTTTTCTGTTCCGTTCTATTTTCTATTTTCTCCTCTCTCTATTTTTCTATCTTGTTCTCTCTTCTTTTGTCTTTTTCTTTTTCTTAAAACCCTAAGTGTTCGGTTTTCCGTCATTCGATTGCTCGGCAGTCGATAAAGTGAGTATCGATGTTGAAATTTCGAAAGACGAAGAATCGGGTCCTTACATCTTGCATGTGCCAATTTATTTATTTTAGTTGTAACACTACCTTAATGGTTTGCCAGCGTGGCATGGCACCCTACCATAACTTCCCTAGAAAGTTACATATCTTTTAGGATTGAACTCTATAGTGACACCCAACCATATACCGTTGGACATTAGACTTAATAATCAAGGCATCTTGTCATCAAAATCTAATAACTCCATGAGCCGAATATCTTTTGGTTCAACCCCCATTCTTTCATTCATTTATAGCATGTCCTACACTTTCTTTAGAAAAAACATTACTATGTTCGATTAAATGATATTCTATCATTTACTAACTTCTTTAAGTTTTATTTCTTTTCCCAAAAAGAAGTTAACACAATTTGAACTTCTAAAATTCTTCAGTTATTGTATCCTTATGAAATCGTCAATAACACTTGGAAACTGTGTAACGACCCGTAAATTTCCGATAATTAAAATAGCTAATTTAATAAGATTTCGTGATTTAGTGTTAGAAAAAATTTGTAATTCATTTGGAATAATAATAACTAGAATGAAATGCAACAAAATTTATCTAAGTTAAGTGTTTATTAATTGAATGAAATCCCAAATCAATTGAAATAAGATGTAGTCGAAGGTAATTGAATGAATTTGTATTGTATAGGTAATTGTGACGCTTGTTTGTAAATAATAAACTTATAAGTAATTAAAAGTCAACAGTGATAATTATTTAAGTTACCTATTCATTTAGTTAGTCGAATTGAATTTGTGAACCAATTGCAATTGAAATGAAAGTATATATATTAGTTGAGTGCATTATCTCTAACTGCAGTTAAATAATAACGTGGAATTCATCTAATGTAATATAGTAAATCGACTGATAATGAAATTTTTATTTAAAAATCCAATATTGAAATCCGTCAAATATTGAACAATTAAATTGTTTAAAATTTAATATTTGGAATTTATTGAATAATTGAATAAAGGGAATTGAATAATTGTTTTAATGAAAATGGTTGTTCTATAATTTGAATGTGTTAAATTTTATAAGTTCGTTTCGAATATTTCAAAAGATACTGATTTAAGAATAATAAAATTGTTTAAATTTAATATTACAAATGTTTAAATAATTAAATTCCGAAGTTGATATGATTAATTTGATATTGAAATTTAATATATGAAAATAAAGTGAATAACTGAAATTTGATTTAATATGATTCAATTTGGTTTCCAAGGTGAATGTAAGTTGTATTGGGATTATAATAGGGTTAATAAGATTTTAAAATTGATATTTATTGGATAATTGAATAACGGGTTTAATATGATTAAAAATGATTTGTAAAATTTTATTTTATCATATTAAAGTTAGAGTGATGTTGTAGAACTTTTAAAATCGAATTAAGAGTAAATTTGTGAAAATTGAATATTTTAATATTTAATTATCGATTGAAAAATAGCCAAATTTTGAACAGTCTCAGAATTGGACGAAACTAGTTCCATTGGATCCGTAATAATTTGTTATTATCGGATTTCAATTTTCGTAGCAATCGGAGTTGTCATTTGATCGTGGCAGCTCGAAACGCATCAAAATTGTTTTTAATATTAATTTGGCGAGTTAAAATAGCCATTTTTCAAACAGTCTCGGATTTCGATGAAACCAGTTTCATCGGATCCGTAATGTGATATTATTGTATGGTTTCAAATTTCGTGTCAATTGGATTTATCGTTTGTCCGGTGCAAGCTAAAACGCCTAGAAAATCGTTTAAATCGGTTTAATTTTAATTGAACGTTTATTGCCATAACTCGCACAGATGACCGAATTAGCTTCCGAAACCTGTTTCATTGTGTCCAAAACGCGGGATAAACCCTAGAAATGCCGGTCACCGCGCGTAAATCGGAGTTCAGAAAACTGGAATGAATAGTGTTTTCGTTTGATTTTCTATAAATAGACCATCTTCATTCTCAAAATAAATATAAAAAAAAAAAAGAAATTGAAACCCTAGCCGCCTCTTATGCAATGAATGGCCAGAAACTCGCGAATTTCTTTCCTCAATTACTTCCAATCCGTGAATCAATTCAAGAAAGCTTCAACGGCAAAAACGTAAAGCATTGGAAGGGCTATAGATCCATACGGAGATGATGATGATCGAAGCATCGTGGAGGTTCTAAATAGGCCGCGTTTATGCACGGTTGGCCACGTTTTTCAAGCATCTATGCTCGACCGAGCTGGGCCGCGACCTGGGTGTTGGTGGAGCACGCGTAGGCGAAGGGAATAGAAGTTGCTGATCGTCGAATAGGTCGACGATGGTGGAGCAAAAATTCGATGGAAGGGGGCGGCATGGGTTGCGTGTTCGTGAGTTTGACCTGGGGAAGAGGCTAAAAGAAACACGGCTGTGATCTTGGGCAGTAAGAGGAACGACCACGATGGAAGCAAGGTTTAAATAAAATATTATAGTTGTAAATTTATATGTTTTATAATTCGTGTAACTTCGTAAATTCATATCTCTTTCACACGAGGTCGGAAATTTACGAAACCAGTCGCGTTGGAATCGTATCGTCGAGCACTACGCTATGGAATTGGATTGGAGTCATTTGGAGCTAGAGAAATTTTGAGTTGAATCGAACGTCGTTCGATTTGATTTAAAATCGTAAAATCAAGGTGAGTGTTTTATAACGCTCACATCGTACTAAATATCTTTATGCTAGTTAAATTGACATTATGAAGTGATATGAATTTTATTTGTCGTTGTTTGATATAAGTTTAATTGTCATATAGCTTGTTATTCGAATTAACCGTTGAAAAATTAAATTGACAGTTAAATTGAAATTAAAATTGAATTGCGAATAAATTACCTGACATTGATAACTATGAAACTGCCATGAATTGTATTGTTTATTGGATGATGTA
Organism: Allium cepa; assembly: GCA_030765085.1. Classification (NCBI taxonomy): domain Eukaryota; kingdom Viridiplantae; phylum Streptophyta; class Magnoliopsida; order Asparagales; family Amaryllidaceae; genus Allium; species Allium cepa. The sequence continues at coordinate 768,460,423 of CM060937.1, read as the reverse complement.
TTTTGATGGATGCTATTGGTTGATAATTGAATGTTTGGATGTTTATTTGCTTATATAGATCCTGTTATGCATACATATGATACTGTGATTTAATTTAAGTAATATATACTTATCCCTGACATCTAATTGAAATAAATAACTACTTGGCCATAGGATAGAAAATTATATACGGACACCGAATTGGCTAAATTAATAATTTTTGAAATCGTCGATTTGAAATTTATTTAAATGTTTTGATTTAAAAGTTATAAATAGAAATCGAGTTATAGAAATTGAATTCATCGAAAAATTGAGTTTGGAATGTTGAAATAAAATTTGGTTAAAGGAATTTTGTTAAATAATTAAGTTGAGACTTTGAAATTTAAAATTTGGTTATGATTGAAGTTTGAAAATTTATTCGTTTAAGGGATTGAACCTTAAATCGAGCTTTGAATATTATTAAGTAAAAGCGATATAAATGATATTTGAAATTGAGCTTGAAATTGAATCATGTTTGTAATTGGGATTTAAATTTGAATATGAAAGGATAATTTTGTTAAGTGTTAAAATTGATATTCTGAAAAATCAAGCTAAAAATCGATATATATTGAAATTGAATAAGTTGGAGGTGAATGTAAAATCGAATTAATTTGAAGTCAAAGTTGGCATTGATTTAAATTAAAAATCGAAATTGAATCGGTAAAATGGAAATTGAAATTGATTTGAATTGGGAAGTTATAATTGAAATGGATTGGTTTTGAAGCTGTTATTTTGTTTTCCAAATTACTCAGGATATAAACCATTTTGAAGACTTAAACTATTTTAATCTATTTTAAGTCTACTTAACCCAATTTAAATTATTTTGAACTAATTTATCTATTTAAATCCATTTTAAGACTTTAAGTATTTTTAACTAGTTTTAATTATTTAAACTACTTTTAAACTACTTAAAACTATTTTCTAAAATTTCAAGCTGGTTAATAAGGTGAAATGTTTATGTTTAAATCTTGAATTTGAATACGAATTGGAATAAACGAAGTTGCAACCTAAATTGAGATTCGAAATGATTATGAAATCGAAATGAGATATTGATGCGAAATTTATTTTGGAACGAAATCCTACATTTTAATAGATTCGATAATATTTGAAATGGATTTGATTTTTGAAACGAATATGATATTTTGATATCAATTATAAATCGATTTGAAATTTAAAAGAGCCAACGGTGTAATAATACGTAGTTATTAAAGAGTCCGGGATCGGATATGGACATACTCTCTGTCGATACTGAAAACCACTTTAATAACTATTATACGCGGAGTGTTGATCCAGAATGAAGTGGATGGTTTGGTGAACGCGTTGACTGAAGAAAGAGAACGATTATTGGATGACCCCTGACATGACTAAAACAGGAGCCGCGCCGGGCCATTGAGGTTCGCCACCTCTAGCGGACACACTTCTTCGATACCATATCTATTACATTTGTGATGCGATTTGGGTGCACCCCTTGATTTGGGAGTGTTGTTTCGCGGTGTTGGGGTAGCTGCTGGCTATGCCCAACATCAGTCCGGATCACGCAACTACTAGTATCCTAGTTGGTATTGCCTCATGTACCTTGTCATACTGATTATCCTATTCGCGACCACTACGTTTTGATTTGTACCTTGAGTATATGGATTGCCCTCTGGTGACTTCCGGTTTTGGGGAAACTACGGTCTTGTATATGCTTTTGGGAATATAAAATGTGTTAAGGGGGATTATGGTAACGCCTTAACGCTATTTTGATACTTTATATTACTGATAGGCATTATCTACTTAGCGTATATTACTACATAGTAGATAGTTTCACGGATCCTTAAGAGATGGAAAATCCCGTAACATCTCTTAAGTTATTGCACGCACGTTGACACTGGATAGGAGATGTCAAACCCCGTAAACATCTTCGACGCCGTTACACTCATATTTATTTACGATTGATTTAACTTTCATAAGGATATTTTAGTCCTGACTCGAGTGTTTTGTCTTTTCATTACGCTCGGGTCAGTCCTGAGTTTTCAGTTTAGGTTGAAGATCATTTCCTTGGAGGACGGAGACGAAGATTTGGTATATTATCTACTACTATTATATTCATTCCATTCCGCTGCATTGTTGTATGATATTTGTTGTGTATGTAACTCTGATAAATGTTGTATAATAATAATCAAATGTATTCATTTCAAATGTATTCATTTAATTAACAGCTTCATGAACTGTTATTTTATTATTATACTTTAGCCTTCCGCTGTGAGATTCTGTGTTGTTTCATTTCCTTTATTTCCCTTCCTTTTCTTTTCTTAATTACCCCAATAACTATCTGCCCTTTTAATGGTTTGGAATCGACATGGGTATTTGATCGTCGGTTTAAACTGTCCAAAAAGGCGGGTCGTTACAGTTGGTATCAGAGCTTTGGTTTAGCGATAAACCTTGGCTCTAGTGGGGAATAACTCATTGAAATAGAGGTAAACTATATGAATGAGTTGAGTGTATATGAGAGTGCGTACTTGTTATTTGATATAAAATGGTTTTATATTGTGTTAATTTGTTCCGTTGAGTATTTATGAATTCTGGTCGATACTTGGGACGCCAAGGCGTCGATAGGAATTTCTAGACACTCGAATAGGACAAACCAACACAATATCGTTTTGGAATATATTTTATATAAAAGAATTATTTGAATATTTATTCATTTTGATTGAATTGATTGTTAGAAGATGATAATATTAGATTATTATCGTTATTGTTTGATCAGTCAATATTTACAACAATTGATTAAATAACAATGGATTTAGGAAAATGAAATCTTATAAACACAATTGATAATGAATATAAATGAATTTTAACATGGATTTGGGAATTTAAATTCCGGTGCTTGAAATTGACTTACAAGAATATGAAAAACATAATATGAGTATTATATGATAGTATAATTGAGTTGAAATTGTTTTCGAAGGATTTTTTTTATGATAAGTGTTATATTCCCTTCTCTTGACGCTAGAAAATGATTTCGGTGATGAGTGCACGCATCATCGGCGTTTATTTTCGAGAGTCCAAGTGGGGGAGACCACTTAATAGCTTGTCTAAACCTTGTTTTGACTCAAATTTTATGTTGTTTTGCATTCTCTATAGTATGATGTGATATATATATATTATATAAGTATATATTATTTCAAAACTTGATTTGAAATGAAACCGGGATTGGAATTCTTAAGTCCTTTCAAAATTAATGATTTTTTTTTTTTTTTATGATTGAAATGAATTTAGACTTGAATCATTAAGGAACTTCTGAATTGTGAAATGAGAAATGAACCTAAGAGCTAAGTGAAAATATCAATTGAAGTAGAAATCCTTAGAATTAGGAAATTATGAACTTAAAATAAAATTGAAACTGTAAAACTCGCATAGTATTAAATTTCATTCTATAGCATAGATATAACTTACCAAAATATTTAAGAAGTTCAAAAATGTTATATGAATTGTTAAGTGGATAATATACAAGTATAGGTTTGAATAATAAAATATGCATTTAATTAATGGTTTGCAAATATAAATAAAATTGTTAGTAAATAATTAGAATTTAAATTAACATTTAAAGGTGATTCACAATTATGTTAATATAAAATGGAAATACTATATGTGAATGTAAATGTGAAATTAAATTATAGTGAAATTTAAGTAATGACTTAAGAATTAATTAATTGAAATTTCAACTTTAAATGAAAAGAAGTTGTATGTTGTTTAACTACATTCTATTGGCATAACTATAACTTACCAAATACTTAAAAGGTTTAAAATGCTAATAAGGATAAGTAGAGAAATAATATACCAATGTGAGAGTGAATAATAAAATGTGAAGATCTATTGATAGTTGTAAATATAAAAGAAATTTAAGCTGTAAAATGAATGATATATATAAGTGAATGAATAAAATTTAAAATTAATGAAATATAAATTGGTAAATGGAAACTAATTAAATTTGAATATAGTTAAATGTCAATAAACTTGGAAGTGTATGAAATTAAAGTTGACTTGAAATTGTATAATTGATTTAGTGTAGATTTTGGATGGATGTTAATGTTTGATATGCATTGGCTGTTAGATGGATGATAATTGATTAAGTAGAATTCATTAGTGTTAATGGAATTGAATAAACGGAATAAAATTGTAAAATAATTAAATTCAAATTTGAAGCAAAGTGAAATTAAATATAATTGAATTCAATTTAAATTGAAGCAAATTGACTTGAATTTAAAATGTGAATGAAACAAACTTGAATAAATCGGAAACAAATTGAATGCAAACCTATTGCATGGATGAATAAGAAAATAAATGACTTTGTGTTTATGATTGTTTTTTTTAGAAAATTTGAAGTTTTGATGGTTTGCACTTTGAAATAATAAAAGCAAATTTTTGGGAAAATCCAAAATTGTCCAATGTATGCTGAAACGAAAACAACCATAACTTTTAAATGACTCAACGGAATTTGACAATCTTGGACTTTTCGAAAAGCTTAGAAACTATAGCACAACTTTTATTTAGAGTGTCTTGAGAAATTCCTTCGTCTACTAGGTTAAAAACTTGAATGTTACTCGCTGGCCTGTGTAAAATAGGTAAAAATCTGTAGTATACATCTTTAGTATTTTCGCCATATCTTTTGACTAGTTTATCGGATTTTGATGATCTTGCCCTTTCTGGAAAGCTAAGAACTTAAGCTAAAACTTTTGTTTTAAGTGTTTTGTGTTTTGATGTGGTTTAGAAGGTCGGAAATGTGGGTGAACGTCGCAGACCTGCGCAAACACTGCCCAGGCTGAAGCGTATCCCCTAAGTAAAACGGCCATAACTTTTGAACGGATGATCCGAATTCGATGATTTTGGACATTCCGGAAAACCTGAAATGAATGCAACAACTTTTGTTTAGATTCTGTTATCAAATTTTACAGTTTAGGTGACCTAAAGCTAAGATTTGTTTGCTGTCCTGAAATTGAAATCTCAGTTTTGAAGCTAAATATGTTATGTATATGTTGTGTAGGCTAAGTATATCTATCTATCTTTATATGCATGGTTCTAACTTAGTTATTGAGCATTTTAGTAGGTAGCAAAGGGGTTGCGCTTTGTTGTGGAGCTCGCTTCTACGCTAAACGCATAATGTAAGTAAATTGCTAATAAATGCTAAATAAAAGGTACGCTTACGGTTTTGTATGGTATTGGTGATATATATATGTTGTTTCCCCAGATATGGGATGCCTCATCATTGAGATGAGATGTATATTTGTGATATATATGCTATTATATTTTTTTCGATCGAGCCGCGCAAAGGAGACTCTGCCGAAATTTTCCGTAAATCCGGGTGTTAGAAAATTTTCAGGTTTTAAAAATTTTATAACTTGTTTTGATAACTAACTTTTAAAGTCAAAAAGGCATTTGGAATAACTTAGTAAAAGTGTAGTAATGACTTTATAGATGGAATTTCATTGTTTTATAAGTAGGTAACTTTGGATAAAATGTATCTAATGTTGAATTCTATACTTAGTTCTTTTTCCCTTCTTTTTCCTTTTCGGGGACGAAAAGTTTTGAGTGGGGGAGAATGTAACGACCCGTAAATTTCCGATAATTAAAATAGCTAATTTAATAAGATTTCGTGATTTAGTGTTAGAAAAAAATTTGTAATTCATTTGGAATAATAATAACTAGAATGAAATGCAACAAAATTTATCTAAGTTAAGTGTTTATTAATTGAATGAAATCCCAAATCAATTGAAATAAGATGTAGTCGAAGGTAATTGAATGAATTTGTATTGTATAGGTAATTGTGACGCTTGTTTGTAAATAATAAACTTATAAGTAATTAAAAGTCAACAGTGATAATTATTTAAGTTACCTATTCATTTAGTTAGTCGAATTGAATTTGTGAACCAATTGCAATTGAAATGAAAGTATATATATTAGTTGAGTGCATTATCTCTAACTGCAGTTAAATAATAACGTGGAATTCATCTAATGTAATATAGTAAATCGACTGATAATGAAATTTTTATTTAAAAATCCAATATTGAAATCCGTCAAATATTGAACAATTAAATTGTTTAAAATTTAATATTTGGAATTTATTGAATAATTGAATAAAGGGAATTGAATAATTGTTTTAATGAAAATGGTTGTTCTATAATTTGAATGTGTTAAATTTTATAAGTTCGTTTCGAATATTTCAAAAGATACTGATTTAAGAATAATAAAATTGTTTAAATTTAATATTACAAATGTTTAAATAATTAAATTCCGAAGTTGATATGATTAATTTGATATTGAAATTTAATATATGAAAATAAAGTGAATAACTGAAATTTGATTTAATATGATTCAATTTGGTTTCCAAGGTGAATGTAAGTTGTATTGGGATTATAATAGGGTTAATAAGATTTTAAAATTGATATTTATTGGATAATTGAATAACGGGTTTAATATGATTAAAAATGATTTGTAAAATTTTATTTTATCATATTAAAGTTAGAGTGATGTTGTAGAACTTTTAAAATCGAATTAAGAGTAAATTTGTGAAAATTGAATATTTTAATATTTAATTATCGATTGAAAAATAGCCAAATTTTGAACAGTCTCAGAATTGGACGAAACTAGTTCCATTGGATCCGTAATAATTTGTTATTATCGGATTTCAATTTTCGTAGCAATCGGAGTTGTCATTTGATCGTGGCAGCTCGAAACGCATCAAAATTGTTTTTAATATTAATTTGGCGAGTTAAAATAGCCATTTTTCAAACAGTCTCGGATTTCGATGAAACCAGTTTCATCGGATCCGTAATGTGATATTATTGTATGGTTTCAAATTTCGTGTCAATTGGATTTATCGTTTGTCCGGTGCAAGCTAAAACGCCTAGAAAATCGTTTAAATCGGTTTAATTTTAATTGAACGTTTATTGCCATAACTCGCACAGATGACCGAATTAGCTTCCGAAACCTGTTTCATTGTGTCCAAAACGCGGGATAAACCCTAGAAATGCCGGTCACCGCGCGTAAATCGGAGTTCAGAAAACTGGAATGAATAGTGTTTTCGTTTGATTTTCTATAAATAGACCATCTTCATTCTCAAAATAAATATAAAAAAAAAAAAGAAATTGAAACCCTAGCCGCCTCTTATGCAATGAATGGCCAGAAACTCGCGAATTTCTTTCCTCAATTACTTCCAATCCGTGAATCAATTCAAGAAAGCTTCAACGGCAAAAACGTAAAGCATTGGAAGGGCTATAGATCCATACGGAGATGATGATGATCGAAGCATCGTGGAGGTTCTAAATAGGCCGCGTTTATGCACGGTTGGCCACGTTTTTCAAGCATCTATGCTCGACCGAGCTGGGCCGCGACCTGGGTGTTGGTGGAGCACGCGTAGGCGAAGGGAATAGAAGTTGCTGATCGTCGAATAGGTCGACGATGGTGGAGCAAAAATTCGATGGAAGGGGGCGGCATGGGTTGCGTGTTCGTGAGTTTGACCTGGGGAAGAGGCTAAAAGAAACACGGCTGTGATCTTGGGCAGTAAGAGGAACGACCACGATGGAAGCAAGGTTTAAATAAAATATTATAGTTGTAAATTTATATGTTTTATAATTCGTGTAACTTCGTAAATTCATATCTCTTTCACACGAGGTCGGAAATTTACGAAACCAGTCGCGTTGGAATCGTATCGTCGAGCACTACGCTATGGAATTGGATTGGAGTCATTTGGAGCTAGAGAAATTTTGAGTTGAATCGAACGTCGTTCGATTTGATTTAAAATCGTAAAATCAAGGTGAGTGTTTTATAACGCTCACATCGTACTAAATATCTTTATGCTAGTTAAATTGACATTATGAAGTGATATGAATTTTATTTGTCGTTGTTTGATATAAGTTTAATTGTCATATAGCTTGTTATTCGAATTAACCGTTGAAAAATTAAATTGACAGTTAAATTGAAATTAAAATTGAATTGCGAATAAATTACCTGACATTGATAACTATGAAACTGCCATGAATTGTATTGTTTATTGGATGATGTATTTTGATGGATGCTATTGGTTGATAATTGAATGTTTGGATGTTTATTTGCTTATATAGATCCTGTTATGCATACATATGATACTGTGATTTAATTTAAGTAATATATACTTATCCCTGACATCTAATTGAAATAAATAACTACTTGGCCATAGGATAGAAAATTATATACGGACACCGAATTGGCTAAATTAATAATTTTTGAAATCGTCGATTTGAAATTTATTTAAATGTTTTGATTTAAAAGTTATAAATAGAAATCGAGTTATAGAAATTGAATTCATCGAAAAATTGAGTTTGGAATGTTGAAATAAAATTTGGTTAAAGGAATTTTGTTAAATAATTAAGTTGAGACTTTGAAATTTAAAATTTGGTTATGATTGAAGTTTGAAAATTTATTCGTTTAAGGGATTGAACCTTAAATCGAGCTTTGAATATTATTAAGTAAAAGCGATATAAATGATATTTGAAATTGAGCTTGAAATTGAATCATGTTTGTAATTGGGATTTAAATTTGAATATGAAAGGATAATTTTGTTAAGTGTTAAAATTGATATTCTGAAAAATCAAGCTAAAAATCGATATATATTGAAATTGAATAAGTTGGAGGTGAATGTAAAATCGAATTAATTTGAAGTCAAAGTTGGCATTGATTTAAATTAAAAATCGAAATTGAATCGGTAAAATGGAAATTGAAATTGATTTGAATTGGGAAGTTATAATTGAAATGGATTGGTTTTGAAGCTGTTATTTTGTTTTCCAAATTACTCAGGATATAAACCATTTTGAAGACTTAAACTATTTTAATCTATTTTAAGTCTACTTAACCCAATTTAAATTATTTTGAACTAATTTATCTATTTAAATCCATTTTAAGACTTTAAGTATTTTTAACTAGTTTTAATTATTTAAACTACTTTTAAACTACTTAAAACTATTTTCTAAAATTTCAAGCTGGTTAATAAGGTGAAATGTTTATGTTTAAATCTTGAATTTGAATACGAATTGGAATAAACGAAGTTGCAACCTAAATTGAGATTCGAAATGATTATGAAATCGAAATGAGATATTGATGCGAAATTTATTTTGGAACGAAATCCTACATTTTAATAGATTCGATAATATTTGAAATGGATTTGATTTTTGAAACGAATATGATATTTTGATATCAATTATAAATCGATTTGAAATTTAAAAGAGCCAACGGTGTAATAATACGTAGTTATTAAAGAGTCCGGGATCGGATATGGACATACTCTCTGTCGATACTGAAAACCACTTTAATAACTATTATACGCGGAGTGTTGATCCAGAATGAAGTGGATGGTTTGGTGAACGCGTTGACTGAAGAAAGAGAACGATTATTGGATGACCCCTGACATGACTAAAACAGGAGCCGCGCCGGGCCATTGAGGTTCGCCACCTCTAGCGGACACACTTCTTCGATACCATATCTATTACATTTGTGATGCGATTTGGGTGCACCCCTTGATTTGGGAGTGTTGTTTCGCGGTGTTGGGGTAGCTGCTGGCTATGCCCAACATCAGTCCGGATCACGCAACTACTAGTATCCTAGTTGGTATTGCCTCATGTACCTTGTCATACTGATTATCCTATTCGCGACCACTACGTTTTGATTTGTACCTTGAGTATATGGATTGCCCTCTGGTGACTTCCGGTTTTGGGGAAACTACGGTCTTGTATATGCTTTTGGGAATATAAAATGTGTTAAGGGGGATTATGGTAACGCCTTAACGCTATTTTGATACTTTATATTACTGATAGGCATTATCTACTTAGCGTATATTACTACATAGTAGATAGTTTCACGGATCCTTAAGAGATGGAAAATCCCGTAACATCTCTTAAGTTATTGCACGCACGTTGACACTGGATAGGAGATGTCAAACCCCGTAAACATCTTCGACGCCGTTACACTCATATTTATTTACGATTGATTTAACTTTCATAAGGATATTTTAGTCCTGACTCGAGTGTTTTGTCTTTTCATTACGCTCGGGTCAGTCCTGAGTTTTCAGTTTAGGTTGAAGATCATTTCCTTGGAGGACGGAGACGAAGATTTGGTATATTATCTACTACTATTATATTCATTCCATTCCGCTGCATTGTTGTATGATATTTGTTGTGTATGTAACTCTGATAAATGTTGTATAATAATAATCAAATGTATTCATTTCAAATGTATTCATTTAATTAACAGCTTCATGAACTGTTATTTTATTATTATACTTTAGCCTTCCGCTGTGAGATTCTGTGTTGTTTCATTTCCTTTATTTCCCTTCCTTTTCTTTTCTTAATTACCCCAATAACTATCTGCCCTTTTAATGGTTTGGAATCGACATGGGTATTTGATCGTCGGTTTAAACTGTCCAAAAAGGCGGGTCGTTACAAACTGTCTTCCAAAGTGCTCTAAATATTTCTTATTTAACTTAGAAAAACATAGCTTCCTGAGTATTCGCTAATCGACCTTTATTGTCGCGTACATGCTATCCTATAGTTATCCCAATTAAACTACGCCAAGTTATCACAAATTGATAGCTGTCGAGTGTTGGGATTAAAAGAGCCTTCGCATGTTGATAGCTTCACGAGCTATCACGTGTTGACTACAGGTAGCTGTCGCATGTTGACTCCAAGCCTTTGAGTGTTGAGTTTTCATAAAGCCATCCATATAGCCATCGAGTGTTGGGTTTCCATATAGCCATCGCAGTAGATAACCTAAGTGTGATATCACATGTTGATAGCTGAAATAACTATCGCGTTCTGATTATTCGAGTAGCCATCGCAAATTAAGATGGCATACTCATGATTAACTTGAAAATTGATTTATTATCTTTTTAAGTAGTTACTTTACACCAAACGCCATTTGGATTCAAAATCTTATTAGTTCTATTTCTTTTCAATTCTCTTTTCGGAATTGGCTAATTACATTTACTATTATTAATTAATTATCTTTGACTGGTTACTTCTTTCCTAAGCCAACCAGTTCATATAAAATTGAAAATTAATGGAAAAAATCCAAAAATTTCACTAAATGTCCAATTTAATATATGATACGTCATATCAAAATTTTAAGTCAAAATATTATTTTTTATTTCGAATAATTAATTTCCTTAAAATTAACCATTTTCTCAGCTTAGAAAATTCATATAAATTAAAATTCAATTCCAAAAATTGTGGAATTATAAACCCGTCTTTATTTTATCATTATAAGCGTCATATTAAATTTTATGGTCTATAACTAAGATTATATCACGTTTTACCTTAAAGCATGAAAAAATTCATTTTATTTAATAATCAAGATAATGTAACATCCAAACATGTTAGTCACCATCACAACTTTCATTAATCCGAACCCTAATGGTTTAGGAAGGTTTTAGGGAAAATTTTACTCACCTTGATTTAGAAAGCCTTGATTAATACCTTGCTTTAATCTCTCTCTTCTTAATGTTAAAAGCTTGAATTCTTCTAGCTTTGATTTTCCTCTTCTCCTTTCTTAAAGTGGCAGCCGGCCTTGTACTTTAAGGATTATTATTTTGAAATGAAATGAAGTGAAATATGGGAATGTGACTATGGAAAAATTGGTGACTGATTTTGGCTTGGGCTAATATCCCTTCTATCCTTGTCTCACTAATACATCTCCCCTAACATAAGTCCTTATTTATCTTTATTAACAAGGCCAACTTTAATTGCTCTAAGTACCCTTGGTCTACTCAATTAACTTTTAAAGTGCCTCGTATTAACCAAATCTCCATTGTGCAGTTCTTGCAATTAAATTTATCTTATCAATGTTATTAATCTTTTTAATAATATCTTCTTATCATTAATTTAACTTAATTTTCCGTATTATGGACTTTTCAAAATATAGGGTTTTACATTCTCCCCTCCTTACAAATATTTCATCCTCGAAATTTTGGTAGGAAAACAAAATCTGCAGTAACACCTTGAAGTGTAAAGCCATCATCATATAAGCACACATAATTCCAGAAAATAATACTAGTACCTTATTAATATAAACCATTAATGATGAAATAAAACATACTAGGGCAACTACTAATATACAAGCATATCATAACATGGATATACTAGTATGCTAGTAGTTCATAAAATGTAAAAACAAAGCATCTACTATACACATGAATGTCTAAAACAACTTGTGGTAGATATTTCTAATCCTATCATATACGTCCTAGGTACAATCTCTCTATTGTCACTCCATTCAACGCAAGTAGTTCTCATAACTTTGCTCCTTAACTCCTTCATACCATGATCTACTATTCCTTTTGGTTGTCTCATATATATCAAATCTGGGTTCACAGATAAGTTATCTAACGCCATCAGCTGCACTACCGAATTTGGGACGTGCAAACATTTCCACAATGCGATATATGAAAAACATATGCAAACTCGCTAGAAAACCAGGTAACTCGACTCGATAGGGGAGTTTACATATCCTCCCAATCACTAGTAGTGGCTTACAAATCTAGGTGCCAACTTCTCCACCTTCCCAAAGTGCATAACTCCTCGCATCAGAGAAAACTTCACGAGCGCATGATTGCCTATAGTGAATTCGAGCTCTTTCCTTCGCTTATCGTCATAACTCTTTTGCCTTGAGGTGCTTCCTTCATCTTAGCACGAATCAACTCTACCTTCTTTGTAGAATCTTTTACCAAATTAGGCACTAACACAGGTCTATCCCTTATGCCCAACCACCAAGCTGGCAACTTACACAATCTACTATACAGTGCTTCAAACGGTGTTATCCTAATACTCGATTAGATTATTGTTGGCAAACCCTACCAAATCCAAGTCACCTTCCCAAGATCCTCTAAAATCCCAAACGCACACTCTTAGCAAATCCTCGAGTACATGGTTTATCCTTTCACTTTAACCATCAGCCTATGGGTGGTAAGTTGTACTCGAGTTCAAATCTATACCCAACGCGTTATGCAAACTTCTCTAAAACTTAGTGGTGAGTCTCTATCACTAATAATGCTGCTTAGAACCATATGCAATCTTACCACAATCTTCGTATATAGCTTCGACAAGATGGCTATCGTCGTTGTCGACTTCACTAGGATAAAATGGGAACTCTTAGTCAATCTATCGAGTATAATCCAAATGCTATCATTTCTCCTCCCTGACTTAGGAAATCCTTCAATAAAATCTATTGACACTAATTCCCACTTACATGTCAACGATTCCAAGGGTTGAAGTAAACCCCTCGGATTTCAGCGCTCGGCCTTCACTTGCTAATAGGTGAAGCACCTCTTCACACATTCTCATACATCTCTCTTCATCCTTTAATTCAAGAATAATCTCTCTATGTCACGATACATCTTCATACTCGCATAATGGATAGTAAACTTGGACTGATGACTTTCCCCAAGACTTCTTTATGAAGATCTCTAACATCCAGAACACCCAGTCTTTCTTTCTTTCTAAGCCATCTCTTCGATAATATCTCAATTCCTTTCAAATCCTTAACATCTGCCCTCATATCTAGTTGCCTAATCCATTCCGCTATTAGTGAGTCCTCTCTTCGCCTTGCAGCAACACTTTCCATAAGTGCTGGACGTACCCCCAAACTTGCTAAGATGACCAAATCTATACTCTTTCAAGTATTCTCCTTGTAATGCACTCTGCGTGAGGCTAACATCTTCCATTATTCAATCATGATTGACCCTCTATTATGATGCTTCCTACTTAAAGCATCGCCAACCTTGTTCCATTTTCCTAGCTTATGTTCTATCTCGAAGTCGTATATTGCCCGGAATACCAACCAACTCTATTGCCTCATATTTAACTCCTTCTAAGAAAATAAATACATAAGGGTTTTGTGGTCCGTAAACTACTCGAACCACACTCCCAATAAGTATTGTCTCCAAAATCTTAAGCATAAACACCACCGCTGCCAATTCCAAGTCGTGACTTAGATATCTATCTTCTTATGGCCTCAATTTCTTTTGTGCATAAGCTATCACTCCCCCTCTCTACATCAATACAGCTCCCAAACCTATTCCGCAAGCATTGATATATTCTACCAGTTCCCGATTTCCTTCGTGCACGATCAAGATATGAGCATTCATCAATAACTTCTTTAAATTTAGAAATAACCCTTCACACTTACCATTCTACACGAACTTCTCGTTCTTCCTAGTCAGATCAATCAAGGCTGTAGTGATATGTGAGAAATCCTTGATGAATCTACGATGATAGCCAATCAAGCCTGAGAAACTTCTCTTCTCCATGACAATCTCTAGTCTCCTCCAACCATTACCAGTCTTTACCTTCGATGGACCTACCACTGATCTATTCTCTAAAACAACATGCCTAAAACACTTACCTGCCATTTCCAAAAATGGCACATTGAAAACTTCATCTTTAACTTGTGTTGTCTTAACATCTTCGACATTACTCTAAGATGGACTTCACGGTCTCTCTCGTTCTTAGAGTATACCAAAATATTATCAATGAAGACCAACACAAATCAATCCAACTGATTGTGATTGACTTGATTCATAAGATCAATGAAGAACACAGAGACGTTGGTCAGTCCAAATGGCATCACAAACCACTCAAATGAACTGTACCTTATTAGAAATGTAGTCGATGGAATCCTGTCTTTTACTACCATCAGTTGATGGAAACACATTGCTAAGTCTAGCTACAAGAACATCCAAGCTCAAATCAATTTATCAAATAGGTCGTATATACTAGGTAAAGGATAACGATTCTGCACATTCAACTCATTCGGCTTCCGATAATCAATTCACATCCGTAAAGATCCATCCTATGTCTTTACGAATACCGTGGATGCTCCCCAAGGTAAACTACTCGGCCTAATGAAAATTCTATTCTAAAGTTCCACTAGCAGCTTTTCAATTCTTCCATCTCCTTAGTTGACATTCTGCTAAGCAATCTACTAATAGGCTGCATGCCCTGCATCAAGTCTATTCAAAACTCAATTGCCTTTCTTGTTGGTAATCCTGTCACGGGTTCGAAAACATCTATGAATTCCTACACCAATCGTAATTTACTGACCACATCAGCATCTTCCATAGCACATAACATTAAGTCCGATTTCTCCTTCAATACATTCAAAGCTATCTTAATTCTCTCTCTCCCCTTAGATTCTGTGTAGCGAGAATCTTATCTGTACATTAGCTCCTAGTATCATTATGCACCATCTAGTCCATAGCCAAAATTACTCATACCCTATGAAGTCAAAGACATATGGGTCCATACAGATCAAACTCAAGTTCAATGCATGTTAATCGGAGAGTAGCATATCACCGATTAGATTAACCGCATAAAAGGACATGATCAAGTGGTAGTGTTTAATTCTAACATATCAACCAAATCTCTCAAAATGAAAGAGTGAGCAGCACCAGTATCAAATAGAATTTAACTCGTATGCTGGAAATCAAAACCGTATTACCAAGCACACAATTTCCTTTCTCCTCAACACTTGGTCCAGACGAAGATCCTTCCAAAGAAAAAACCTTTACATTCTTTGCTTCTGAGAAATCCCTCTTTTTATAGCCAGGCATATTGTAGATAAAGCACTTGGCCATGTCCTTGTTTTGTGGCTAGGTACACTTGATGGAGTAGTGCCCCTTCTGGCCTTGGTTAATACAAGTAACATCACCACATTTGGCCTCTGAGCCGCCTTTAGAAGCCTTTCCTCCTTTCTGATTCTTTTTGCCCTCTTATATGAGTTGAATCTTTTCTTCTGCCCTCCTTGGGTCTAGCATTAGCCTTCTACTCTTCCTGAAACAAGTGATCATACCTTTTCGCCACTTTCACCACTACATCAAATGGAGCCAATAGATAAACCACCATCTTGTGATTCAGCCCCTGTTAACCGACATCTTGGCCCGGTTACTAAACGAAAGTTTAAGAAATTATCATTAGCACTAGACAAGATTCTGATCAAGAAGAGACTGGAGGTGGTAGCAAGTTGCCAGGCCCATAACAAAGCAAAAGCATTCGGCCTAACTGGCATGGTGCATTGATTCACCTACTATAGGCAGAGGCACCATGTTCCTAAGCCCATGAGGGAAGTCCAACCCATCTCGTCTATAAATAGGAGGGCGGCAACACAATGAAAGTGACTTTTTCTGGGAACACTGGGGAGACTCTGCCATTTTCTTTACTCTCCTCTTTTTTCCAAACTTGTATTCAAGTGATTGATTTAAGGATGGTATCTGTATTCAAGTAAATGAGAAAGAAATAAAGATTAAACTCAAAGTGGATGAAAACAATTACGCTGAACCACTATAAATCTGGTGTTCTCGTTTTTGTTGTTCGTTTTGCATTGAATTACACTATTTTTCAGTTCTAATTTACTCTCTTCATTAATCTCTCTACATAACTCTACTCAAGGGTGTTAGTGATCAATTTTGGTGCTAGCATTTTGGTGCTTTCACTGAGAATTGAATTCTCAGCTTGATTGGATCTCATCGTCTACTAGTGGATTTCCATATTCGTGAGATAGATCCAGTTGTCTACTAGAAAACTTCTTATTCTACTCAGATTTGAAAGAAATCTAAAGGAAGCTGATAGCCACAGAATGGATTCACTGATGTACGCAAGATTTGGTGATTGGATATTGAAGTTTGCACTCAAGTTGAATGAAGGTCGACCCTCCTCTGAAGGCAATGTAACCGATCGCCCCAGAAAAGGCGTATGTCGACCGCTTTAAGAAAGGCATGCGCGGATCGCTCCATAAAAGGTCCAGGCCGACGATACCTCCAGACCAATCGATACCTCCAGGCCGAACGATACCTCCAGGCCGACCATACCTCCAGGCCGATCGACACCTCCAGGCCGAACGACACCTCCAGGCCGAACGATACCTCTAGGCCGACGATACCTCCAGGCGGATCGATACCTCCAAGCCGAACGATACCTCCAAGCCGAACATACCTCCATGCCGATCGATACCTCCAGGCTGATCGATACGTCCAGGCCGATCCATAACTCCAGCCCGATCGATACCTCCAGGCCGAACGATACCTCCAGGCCGACCATACCTCCAGGCCGATCGATACCTCCAGGCCGAACGATACCTCCAGGCCGATCGATACCTCCAGACCGAACGATACCTCCAGGCCGATCCATACCTCCAGGCCGATCCATACCTCCAGGCCGAACGACATCAGAATGCCGAACACAACTGTAATGCCGAACGGTATTGTATGCCGAACGACTCGGTAATGCCAAACAGTGTGGATGCCGAACAGTGTGCATGCCGAACAATGTGGAATGCCGAACAGTGTGAATGTCGAACAGTGTGGAATGCCGAACTGTGTGAATGCCGAACGCTCCTGAATGCCGAGCGCTCTTTAATGCCGAACGCTCCTGAATGCCGAACGCTTTCGGATGTCGAACTTTCCTGAATGCCGAGAGCTCTCTAAGGCCGAACGCTCTCTAAGGCTGAGCGCTCTCTAATGCCGAACGACCCCTATTTTCAGAAGAAAAAAAAAATTCGGGTATGACCCATATTTTCAAAAAAGAGGCTAGCCGCAGCACAGTGCCTCCAAAGAGTGAATTCAAAACTCAACTTAATAAAGGAACACCCTATCTACTTCCCTTACATCCCCTGATCGACCAGGGCATAGAGAATCTAGCGACAGCTTATGTACGGCAACAAGGGAATGGACAAACTACCGCTACTCAAATGATACTCTCAAAGGGATATCATACTAATCACCCTTAAGGAGAATCGACCTCCATATATATTTTGGCAGCCAGCTAGCTGGAGAGCCTCCTACGACCATGGATCGTTTCTATGACAAAAATGAATCTAAACCAAAGTGTGAAGGAGCGTAACAGAGTAAGAAAAATAACAATGAGGGCCCGTTGGCTTAGGATGCAGATCCCAGTAGCCACAACAAGACCTCAAAATTCAGCTAATATGCTCTTTGAAAGATTCAATTGACAACTCTACTTGAAGACTCGCGACTTGAAGTGGTATTGTAAACCAGGCTCAAGAGAGTACACCAAAGTCTAAAGAAAATCAGGGGAATGTTGTATATTCCCAGATGCTCACTAATCCTAACACGGGCGATTACAAACACCTCCGAGGCGTCATCGAAAAGCCGATCTAGAAAGGAAAGCTTCAATAGTTTGTACAAATCATGCAAAATGGCGGGCAGAGAACATCTGATGCCTATTAATAAAGGGCTATGATTATCAATTGAACTGCTGACGGTCGACATCCCTTTGAAATGAGCCAGGGTCAAAAGTCGAATAGCGAGCATACGATGCTGCTTCACTTATCAACCAGATTTATCATAATCTTCTTTGAATTACTTCCATTTCCATTTCTATTTCAATTGTTCTATGGACTACGACTAGCTTGAACTAAACTACTTTCAAAACGATGCAGGTGACCAGGTACTCAGATTTAGTTGCCAACCAATCTACGCAGACCATGATCGGATGTGTGGAGTTACATCTAGACGAGCATAATTCAATCGCTCATCATCAACCATATGCCTTTGATTTAGGGTTATGGACTAAATATTGAAAAGTTCATCATGATCAGTGCCCAATACAAAGTCAACATGACCAACCGTCCATTCATCGACCTCCATGTTTGACTTGGAGACCTAAGCAAGGCTTGGAATGGGTATGGCCTGATCATCCACTCAAATTGAGTCATATAACAAAGATCGACAAAATACAGATGCCCCTCCTGAAGCTCGGTGATGTCGGGATCTGTCTAGAGTGGACGTGATTTGTTCATCTACACATCAAATCCTACCTTGAACACAAAAGGTTATTCGAAAGCCCGACTTGACATAGTTGAGGTGGACTGCCTACTCATTAACCATCGCTCTCAATACATGGACACGACTACACCTTGGAACATATGCAACTTACTTTTTCGATTCAACAATCTATTATCCTTATTTTCTAGAAGGAGATACGGAGAAAATTGTAAGAGATTTAGCTATCTAACCCAAAATGGATCTGATCCAACCATCTTTCATATACCTCCTTCCTTGACTTGATTGGAAGAGCTATAATCACCAAGCGAACGAGAATCGATCATCCATTTTTCAAGTTTCGTCCCTCATGTTGGGGGCAGAATCCCATTCCATGAGCAAACGTGGTTCGATTGTTCATTTGAAAACATTAGCCTCGATACGGTAAATGAATACAAATTAAAGAGTGGAAATACGACTGCACGCAACTTAAACCTCCAAGTCTCCAGAGTGCGGATTGAAGTACTCTAAGTCCCCAGAGTGCAGAGTCGAGTATAAAAGACTTAAACCTCCAAGTCCCCAGAGTGAAGACTGGAGTACTCTAAGTCCCTAGAGCACGGTCTAGAGTATAAATGACTTAAACCTCCAAGTCCCCAGAGCACGGACTGGAGTACTCTAAGTTCCCAGAGTGCGGACTCGAGTATAAACTACTTAAACTTCCAAGTCCCCAAAGCGCGGACTGAAGTACTCTAAGTCCCTAGAGTGGGGACTCGAGTATAAACGACTTAAACCTCCAACTCCCCAGAGCACGGACTGGAGTACCCTAAGTCCCTAGAGTGCGGACTCAAGTATAAACGACTTAAACCTCCAAGTCCTCAGAGCGTGGACTAATGTACTCTAAGTCCCCAGACTGCTGACTCGAGTATAAACGACTTAAACCTCCAAGTCCCTAGACCGCGGACTGGAGTACTATAAGTCCCCAAAGTGCGGACTCGAGTATAAACGACTTTAACCTCCAAGTCCCCAGAGCGTGGACTGGAGTACTCTAAGTCCCCAGTGTGCGGACTCGAGTATAAACGACTTAAACCACCAAGTCCCCAAAGCGCGGACTGGAGTACTTTAAGTGCCCAAAGTGCGGACTCGAGCATAAACGACTTAAACCTCAAAGTCCCCAGAGCGTGGACGGGAGTACTCTAAGTCCCCAGAGTGCGGAATGGAGTATAAATGATAAGAACCTCCAAGTCCCCAGAGTGTGGACTGGAGTTCTCTAAGTCCCCAAAGTGTGGACTCGAGTATAAACCACTTGAATCTCTAAATCCCCGGAGCGCGGACTCGAATATAAGCGATTCGGATCTCCAAGTTCCCTGAATATGAACTATGACACATATGACTTGAATTTTTCAAATCCCTGACATACGGGCTAGAAAGTATTCTAAGTGCTCGAAGCATAGAATGGAAGTTCAACAACTCCCGAAGAGTTTCCGAGTTATATGAAGATGGACCGAGAAGTCTATGTTGCTCACAATTGCTTGGATTAAAATCACAATAACAAAGAAAACTAAGCAATAAGAGTCTTTTGTAAGACGGAAAAAGGAACTAAACTTTATTCAGAAATAAGTTCCAATTACAACCCCTCCAAAGTTCGGAGTCGACATTCTATTTACAGGGACTAAGGAAATAGATGAAAATAATTTCATGACTTAAACTAACTCTCGTTGAACGAGGATATTAATCACTTCTTGTGCTTCTTTAACTCCTTTCCACATGGATCCTCTCCAGAGCATTTACCCTTGGTACTCTTCTTTGATA
The DNA here is from genome assembly GCA_030765085.1 of Allium cepa. NCBI lineage: Eukaryota > Viridiplantae > Streptophyta > Magnoliopsida > Asparagales > Amaryllidaceae > Allium > Allium cepa. The sequence goes on along the minus strand of CM060937.1, from coordinate 768,439,818 downwards.
GAGGGGTAGAAACTTAAGAAGTACGGGGAACTTCCATGGGCTTGGACCCGCCAAGAAGGATGACCTTCAACGGCTTGTTCAAGGGATCGTCCAAGTCCACAACTCGGGACTCGACTTTGACCTTGACCGTCTCCTCCTTCTCTTTACCGAGCCGTTCCTTCATGCTCAATTCGGATGTGTGCTCAGAGGCGCCTATAATTTCTACTTCATAACCCCCGTCGGTAGGAGAGGAGGTTCCAGACTTGTCTTCATCAACCGCTCCAATCACCTGAGTGCGGACGGGAGTACTCTAAGTCCCAGAGTGCGGACTAGAATATAAACGACTTAAACCTCCAAGTCCTCAGAGGGCTAGAGTATAAACGACTTAAACCTCCAAGTCGCCAAAGTGCGGACTGGAATACTCTAAGTCCCTAGAGTGCGGACTCGAGTATAAACGACTCAAAAACCTCTATGTCCCCAGAGTGCGGACTAAAGTGCTCCCAGTCCCCTGAGTGCGGACTAGAGTATAAACGACCTAAGAACCTCTACGTCCCCAGAGTGCAGACTAGAGTGCTCTAAGTGCCCTGAGTGCGGACTGGCGTATAAACGGCTTAAAAAACCTCTACATCCCCAGAGTGCGGACTACGGTACTCTCAGTCCCCAGAGCACGGACCAGATTATAGAAGACTTGAGAAAAATCTCTAAATCCCAGAAGCTTACTAGATTACTCTAAGTACCCGAATGTGGACTGGAGTATAAACGAGTTGACGAAAATCTCTCCATCTCGAACTATGGACTAAAGCATAAACCGTTCGACTAATCTCTAAGTCCTCGGAGCATGGACCAAAGCATGAACACAAATTGGGCGTGAGTCAACCGGGGGGAGAATGACACTAAGTCACCAGAATGAAGAGTGGTGTATAAACATCGATAAATAGACGAGTGGATTCCGACCATTCTCTATTCCGCAAACTTTGGCATGAAATTGACCGAAGGATTATTAACCCGCTAAGGATGGAGTTTGACCATCCAACTAGTGGCCTGGCCAAATCAATGCTGGGAGCATGGGTACAAATCACTAAAAAGCTAAATACGACACTTTACTATAGCTCTAGCATGGCGTTCTTTATAACTTGAAGCAACGACTACAGGGAGGCCTCAATACAGAACCAATCGAAATGGAATCCAAAGCTACGAGCAATCGACTATATCATACCTCAGATCGAGGGTCAATACCGATCCGCACCAAGCACATACGAATATGACTCGAATGTTTCTTGAAAAACTATGACCTCCAGAGTGTGGAAATGAGGGTAAACCATGAATACTTGGTTAGAAATTCTCTAACTCCCTGATTCGATTCGTCAAGAGGAGTATGAAACTGGATGAGCATAACTCATCTGCATTTGTAGCCAACTTTACCCCGAGACCCGATTACAGAGCATGAACAAAAGTGGATGTAGATGACCATCCACTGTCCAAATTACGCCCTGAAACTGATGTGGCATCGAAGTATTCCTCTTGGAATGAACAACCAGGATAAAATCCGAGATAGGCAAGACCTAGTCTCCCATCGACTGACATGATCCCACGATTCAACGGGAAAGAGAGTAAAGCTAAAGTGGGCGTGGCTGGCCTTCCTACTTATCGGTATATGCCCCAGACCTGGGGGCACGAGCGAGGAGTAAGATGAATGTGAACCGACTATTCACCAATCACCTCTTTGTCTTTGGAGTTTAGGTGAGAACATAAACATAGCTAGAACGAGACTCAACCGGCCATGCAGTACATTTATCAACACGAGACTGGGAGAAGACACATGGTCATCCAAAGACTGGCTACCATAGCTCAGCATTAAAACTTATATATAGTGCTTACAGCTATTCAAGGCTACGACCGAAAGTATTCCTAGAGATAGAATCATTAAATCGATACCCTAGCTCATGCGCAATTTACTGTCACACCAACCCAACGGATGGGTAAAGGATCATGAATGCATTGAATAGAAAGTGCGTGACTAGAATATACAAGCAAACTCAAACTCATAGCAAGATCCGGCTATACAGTTGCACGCAACTCGAGGCTGACCCCTACTCGACATTTCCTTCAATGTGCTTTTAAGCCTGATCTTTGGCCATTTTCTAATAATATATTAGAGCATTCAGAGCCCTTCACTATTAGACTTAATAACTCATGACAAGACTCTAGGATTTGACCAAAGTAACCATCAACATTGACCGTCCCAACCATATTTCATATTGAATGTTATGCAAAATAGTTACATCTAAACTCAAAGAATCTGGGATGGCACCTGCCAATCTGATGGTCGACATTACAGCCAGCCATGGCGACCCTTTTCGAGTGCTGAGTATCGAATCACAGCTCAGGACAATGATGATAAAATAGTTAGTTGGATTTTTGTGAATAAACGATGATATGTTCCCTTGGATCCATTTTGACATGCGTGTGTGATTTCACCAACTATCGTGAGCCATGCATTGGATATCGACCTGAAGCTACAAAAGCTAGCACAATGTCTGTTGACTTCATCATGAAAGCTCCACTCTTACTTTTGGGATCATCCTATCAACGTCTATGCTTACTAGCCGTTGCAACTGGGTATACAAAGATCTGAGACATCTGAAAGACTACTTAAATAGAATATCGAACTAAGCCAATTCGATATCACTTACTTCCCTCGAAGGGCTATCCAAGGACGGAAATTAGCAGATCTCATACCCAAATTCACTACATCAGATGACTACTCGAAGTGTAGTAGGGAACCAACAGACAGATGGAAAATGTACGTAGGTGGAGCATCCACTGATCAGTGTTATGGCGTAGAAGTCATGTTAATGAATCTCGAGGAACGATCGATCTGCTACGTCCTGAAACTCGATTTCCATGCAAAAAAACAATGCATGATGACAGACGATATAGTGTTTAGAAGTCGAGATGCAGACAAGGTGGACAGCTCTGCCTGCATACAAAACACTGACAATTGGCAAGTAGTGCCCGAGCCCTGGCTCAGGCAGCATTCTTGGATCTATAGAGACATAGATCCGAGAGATGATGATGGGTGACTTAGGGAAACGAATGCAGCACCAACTGAGCTGACAATTGACATACAAGTCAGCTGGGATGACCCGTCACGAGTCCTTAAGATTGTATCGCAACTTGACCCATCACTGGCCGAAGATATTACTGATTTCCTCCGAGCGAACCTAGACGTGTTCGCTTGGACACATTCTGATATGTGCGGGATTTCACCCACTATTGCGAGTCATATGTTGAACATACACCCGAAATACATCCCTGTAAAACAAAAAAGGAGAGGCATGGACCCGGAGAGGTCCGATGCTCTCAGAGAGGAGGAGGGCAAACTCAAAGCCAATGGGTTCGTCCATGATGCCCTCTACCCTGAATGGGTTTCTAACCCGGTGCTGGTAAAGAAACAAATGGAAAGTGGAGAACTTGTGTTGGTTATTCTGATTTAAACAAAGCATGCCCAAAGGATAGTTTTCCATTTCCTAGGATTGACCAGCTGGATTCAACTGCCGGACATAAGTTACTATCATTCATGGATGTATACTCTGGATATAATCAAATCTCGATGAACCTCCCAGATTAAGAACATACCAGTTTTGTCACAAACATGGGATTGTATTGCTATGTAGTAATGCCATTTGGATTGAAGAACGCAGGAGCGACTTATCAGCGCCTGGTGAATCGAATGTTCAATGATCAGATTGGTAAAACAATGGAAGTCAACGTGGATGACGTGCCCGTGAAGTCACGGCAGTCAAACGACCACACCAGAGACTTAGCGGAGATGTTTGATATACTCAGGCATTATGAAATGAAAATCAATCCTTTGGAGTATTCATTTGCGAAGCATCGGGAAAGTTTTTGGATTTCATTGAGAACGCGCGGGGAATTAAAGCTTACCCGTAGAAGATTCAACCTATCTGAGACATACAAGTACCCAGAACTATGAAGTTAGTACAAAGCTCGAATGGAAAGGTGGCTACGCTGAGTCGATTCATGTCCAGAGCTATAGACGGGTGTATTCCTTTCTTCGATGTGATAAAGAAAGGAAACATGATTTTCGAGTGGACATCCGATTGTGAGGAAGCATTCCAAGCCTTGGTAAGGCATTTGGAAAGTCCCCCAGTGCCATCGAAACCAGTGGACCACAAAATGTTGTATGTGTACTTGGTAGTATCCCAACATGTTATCAGTACGGTATTGGTCCACGAAGAGGACCGAGTTCAAAAGCCAGTTTACTATGTCAGTAAATGTCTGATGGGGGTAGAAAGGAATTAGCCCAAGATCGAGAAATTAGCCTTGGTGATTGCATCACGCAAGCTTCGGCCATATTTTCAAGCACACTCAATCAGTGTTTACACTGATCAGCCCTTGCGATAGGTACTCCAACGATCGGATACTTCTGGAAGAATGTTAAAATGGAATATCGAGTTGAGTTAGTTCGATATTACCTACCTGCCACAAAAGGCCATATAGGGCCAAACACTAGCAGACTTCATTGCTGAATTCACTGTGTCAGACAACTCAAACGGCCACCATGTCATACCTCCCATTCGATGGAAGATGAATACCGATGGGACATCTAACGACCGTTGTTCGGGGGCTGGCGTAGTTTTTGTAACTCCTGAAAACCGATCACATCATCATGCTTTGAAGCTTGAATTCCCAGCAACAAATAACAAAGCCGAGTATAAAGCATTGATTGCCGGCTTAAGACACATCAAAGAACTTGGAGTAAGATCGGTTGAAATCTTTTGCGACTCGCAACTGGTGGTGTACCAACTGCGGGTGATGCAGCGCAACCTTCTTATGTCGTAGGTCGCTCACGACCTAATAACACTTGTGAGTTAAGCTTATGCCGTTCACGACCTATCGAACTATGGCCTAGCAAATTAACGATCCAAGGTTACAAACCCAACGAGTTAATGTTCAATGAAACAAGGTTAGCGAGTTAAATCTTAGGTCGTTCACTAGGTGGCTACGACCTAACGAGATACAGAGCGATGTAGCAAGTTGTTCCGAAGTCCTATGCCTTAGGTCGCCAACGACCTAGCGTAAAGCCACCTTTTCTTAGTTCGCTACAACCTACTAAGTTATGATCTAATGAGCTAAGGCAACAAGTTAGGTCGCGAACAACTGAAGCCTCAGGTCGCAGATCTCCTTATATTGTTCTTTCTTATGTCGCTGAAGCCTACCGGAGCTTAGGTCGTTCAAGTACTAGGATGCGTGAAGATGCTTATGTTGCTGTGTTGCTTAGGTCGTAACTCGTGTTGTAAATATTGATTCGAAGGTATATATGTTGAGTCGCATTGTTGTAAGGTCGTGTGATGTTTGTACTTAGGTCGTAGGTCGCATGTTTTGGTTAAGTCGTTTGTACTGTTTGATTCTTAAGTCGTGTCAATGTTGTGTTGTAACCTTATAAATAGGTATGTCGGGTCATTGTAAAAAGGTTGATGATTTTGAATAAAACTTTGTGTTTGTGTGCTTTGTGCCACTTTGAAATTGGAAGTTGAGCGTTGTCTCCTTTCTCCATTTGCGGTATTCGAGTGCACTCGAATCAATGGATTTGAAGCCGATTCACGGAATCTCGTGCGCGAGATCAACGTAGAAGGATCGTAGGTCTTCTAACATAGAATCGTACGCGATCAACGTGTTAGAGATAGCTAGAATTCGGTATCTCTCAAGAACAACGAATCTGGGCATTCGGTATTTTTCAATCCATTGATTTATCTTGTTTCATCTAATCGTTTCTTCGATTAGTTTGACACGAAATCCACATTTCATCGTCATCATTATATCCGCTGCGTCAGTTTGGTATCAGAGATAGACTTAGCCAATCATAGCTAAGCCGAGCCTATTGGAAGTAAAGAGGAAGTTTTGGAGTCGTGCATCATTTTGTTTGATCAAGGCCGAGCTAAGTTCAGGCCGAAGTTCAGTTGTTGAAGTGCAGGCCGAGTTAAGTGCAGTCGAGCCAAATCCTTTTCAAAGCTAAGTATTGAAGTGTGTGCTTGAAGATTCTACAATGCCTCCACGAAGAGCTAACCATCGTCAGAATATTGAAGATTTGTATACGAGACAAGAAGCCAAGAAAATGGAACAACGTATCAATGAAAAGTTTGATGAAGGCATTAGGAAGTTAGAGAAATTGATGATCGATATGAATCAAAGTCAAAGGAGAAGATCACCAAACTCGAACCATGGAGGAAACAGAGTTTCCCCATCGGTTACGGAATCGAGGAGGGTATCGCCACAATCTTATCGGGAAAGAAGAGAATCATCAGTTTCAATGAGACGAGAACATCACGAGTATAGACATGAAGTGAGAAGAACTCCACGTGAGTTTGGAGATGAACCATATCGTGATGATGAAAGACATGGTAGAAGAGATATGTATGATCGAAGAGAAGTTGATGGTCGAGATCGATATAGACGTACATTTGATTTTGACGAAGATGGTGATAGAGGAAGTGTTCATTATCGAGATCGTGACCAAGTTCGAAATCAATATCGAGATGTAGAAGGTGATCGTCGATGGGAGTCAGGGATGAAGACGGAAATTCTAGGATTCAAATGGGGAATGGTAGCCGAAGAATTTCTGGATTGGTTATCTAATGTTGAAGAAATTTTTGACTTCAAGGAAGTACCTGAACATCGAAGAGTTAAGTTAGTTGCTACATGGTTAAGGGGGAGAGCTTTGGCATGGTGGCAGCAAACTAAACTTACACGGGAAAGAATGGGAAAGTCGAAAATTGAGTCATGGGAGAAGATGAAGAAGTTGATGAGAGCTACTTTCTTACCGTATAATTATCAGTCTCTTATGTATCAACGATTGTAGAACTTAAGACAAGAAACGAAGTCGGTGAATGATTATGCAGATGAATTTTATCAGTTGATTGCCAAGAATGATATCATGGAGACAGAAGAGCAATTGACAAATAGATTTATTGGAGGGTTGAGAATGCAAATTCAAGATATGGTGAATATGTTTGATCCTAGATCTGTTGCTGAAGCACACCAAAAATCTCTAGCTTGGGAGAAGCAAATCAGAAGAGGAGGTGGTGTGTTCACAAATTCTAATAATCAGGTGAAAGGAGCTATTAGCAACACTAACGTTCCAATGCTGTTACTAAACCGGTTGTCAATGAAATTGTTAAGACCAAGGTCAACAACAATTTCAAGTGCTATAACTGTCAAGAGTTTGGTCGTAAAAGCAATGAATGTCCGATGCTGAAGAAGCGAGTGATGGTTGCTGAGGTTAAGGATGAGGATGCAGAAACAGAATGCTTTAGTTCACCATAAGATGAGGAGGAAGAAGAAGTGTCATGAGACGAAGGGTGTAATTTAATGATGAGAAGATCTTGTTTGACGCCAAAACAGGAAGAGGAGCCAAGATGGTTGAGGAGTAATATTTTCCCGTCAACGTGCACTATCTTGGGAAAGGCGTGCAAGTTTGTTATTGATGCAAGAAGTTGTGATAATATCGTCTCTTCAGAAGCTGTAAAGAAGTTGGCATTAAAGACAGAGAAGCATCCAAAACCTTACAAGTTAGCGTGGTTAAGGAAAGGTGGGGAAGTGAAGGTTGGTCGAAGAGCTCGTGTAACTTTTTCCATTGGAAAGAAGTACAAAGATGATATCTGGTATGATGTTGTGGATACGGACATATGTCATTTGCTGTCGGGGAGACCATGGCAGTACGATAGAGCCGTGAAACATGATGGGAGGATAATAGCTGCAATTTCATGTTCGAGGGCACCAAAATCACTTTAGTTCCTAAAAAGCGACAACAAGAAGAAAACAAAGCATTAAAGCGCTAGATGTACTCTGCCAAAGTCATCCTCTTTCTCAGACCTTCTATGAACTTCTCATTCTTTTTCAGCGGAGTGTTGATGTGCTCCCTTTCGTACTTCAACGAAGCATTAAAGAGCTAGATGTACTCTGCCAAAGTCATCCTTCGTTACTTTCGGTCAAGGAACTTCCTACACTGTGCACTCTTTTGAGATTCGATAATGAACCGAGCCTCAAAATACTCCTTAAACTACTCCCAGGTTATCTCCTCCTTTGGGACATCAACAATTATAGCATCCCACCAGCCCACTTCATCCCCCTAAAGATTGTGAGAAGCCTACCTCCTTTTTAGAGCATTATTATACCTAAGTCTCCAAAGATGCGTTCATACACTTTCAACCAGTTTACTACTTCCAAAGCACACTCCTTCCCTATGAACTCCTTTCCTCCGCAACTCTTGAAATCTTTGTTCATATAAGAAAAGTTTTCCACTCTTGCTACCTCCTATCTTGGCTCAATAACTCTAGCTAGCTATTGCCTCATCATCTCCATCATAAATTTATAGAATAAGACATATCCATTCCTCTTTCAGCTAAGGCAGGCACTTGATTGTCGTCTTCAGTACGAATTTCTTGAGCTTCCTCCACTCCATGGCCGTTAGTTTGCATACTATTAGTCCCTCTACTAGGGTTTGCTCTTGTAGTTCAAATGGTCAAACCTCGGTTACATAGGTCCATCTTGCCTTCTACATACGTAAGATTCATATGAAATGGAAGTAAAGAGAGTGATCAATCATAGAGGGGTTGATATATATCGAAATAAAAGTACATTATATATAGCATATACCCTCCCATAGGTGTTCATTTCGACTAATAAGTTTCTGTTTACCTCTGTTTGAATTATTGTTCCCCTAAAATAAGATATGATACAATGTTGTAACCCCTATTTGAGACCTAAAATCGGATATCGATGATGTTGCAGTCATCGCTAGAATCACTTTCAAGCGATAAAGTGAGTTTAATATTATTTTCATAACATTAAGTAAACAGAGCTGCTAAGTATATTTCCATTAGGAAAATTAGTTTTACAAGATTCATTAAATCATCATTAACATTTGTTGTTCCCGCATAGGGAAAAACACGATAAGAAAATAAGGGCAGTGTCATGCTTGACATATAAAGATGCCGCCACAATACATAACCGGTTATAATTCATGGTTTTACATAATGGAAATTTTGAATAACTTTTATTTGCTAGATAAGCTTCCTGCTTTGTCTTCGAGATCTTTATTCATCCTTCCAAAAGGTACTTGTCTAATCCATAAAGTCATTCTACTCAAATGAGTAACCATGAGTTTATGGGAAATGGTAAAAACATGGGTCAAACATAAAGCCCAGTTCAGTAAAATCTTACCATAAGCAATCATAGTGAGACCACGCCGTTGTAGCACGAACATGTTTTCGCCTCACTTTATGATCATAGTAATAACATCATATAATGTAAACATGCATTATATCAAAAGCCACCATGTGCATCATATTCAGTCCATAAGTGTACCCTACACGTGTCATCCAATTTTGAACCAAGTCATATTTATATTTTCAATTCAAAATTAAGTATACACTATACTTAACATCCAATTATGAACCATGTATATAGCAAGCAATCATCTATCGAAACATCGCTCAATCATTCATTTAGGTGTTTGTCATTAAGTCATCATTAACTTAATTTAGTGATCACTTCCCAAGGTCTATCTATCACTTATTTTTAACTTTTCTCTAACAACGTCATCTGATGAAATGGCCACTCATTCCGCTAATGGGAGCCACCCTAACTAGAGCCCCCTTGACATTCTTAAGAGGTTGAATGTACCTTGAATACATTCTAGTAAGCCTCCTTACTAATTACCAATAGCCTCTCTTTGTCCTTGAACAACAATCGTTCACGTTGCTAATTTATTTGTTTCAGTTATAACACTACCCTGATGTTTTGGCACCTACCATAACTCCCCTTTAAAGTTAATAAATCTTTTAGGATTGAACCCTACCATGACACCCTACCATAAACCATTGGGCTTTAGACTTAATAGCCAAAGCTCACTCTCTTCCAACAACACAATGAGCTTAATTATCTTTAGGATCATGGTTCAACCCCTTTTATTTCATTCATTATGGTGTAAAATAAACTTTCTTTATATTAAACACTTTTTTCTTTGATTAAATGATAACTTATCGTTTACTAGCTTCTTTAAGTTTTCTTTCATTTCCCAAAATTAAGTTAAACACAATTTCAACTAATAAAATTCTTCCATTCCTAGAAATAGCCCATTAATACTTGAAACCGTCTTCTAAAGTGCTCTAAGCATTTCACATTTTACTTAGAAAAATATGGCTTCCCAAGCCATCGCAAGCTGGCCTTTACAACTGCATATTGGCTATCCCATGACAATCGCATGTTGAATGATGCAAAGTTATCAAAAATTAATAGTTACCGAGGATTTGGCTCAAAAGATCCTTCGCATGTTGATAGCTTCCCAAGCTGTCGGGTGTTGACTCCAGGTAGCTATCGCATGTTTACTCTAAGCCATCGAGTGTTGAGTTTCCATGGGCTATCGCATGTTTATAGCTGAAATAGCTATCGCATGTTGATTATCTGAGTAGCCATTGCATGTTAAAATGGCATACTTGTAATAAACTTGAAAACTGATTAATTAATATTAAGTAATAAATTTACATCAAATCTCATTTGGTGTCGTATTTTTATTGATTGTTCTTTTTTTTAAGTTCCCTTTTTAGAATTTGATAATTACATTCTTCATTTATTAATTAATTACCTATAATTAGTTACTTCTTTTCTTAGCCAATCAATTCATATAAAATTGAAAATTAATGGGAAAAATCCCAAAAATTCATCAAAAAATCTAGTTTAAAATATATTACTCATATCGAAATACCAGGTCAAATCAAATTTATACCTATACCATCCAAGAGTATTACTAGGTAATACTATCAGATAATAAGGAGAATGAAGCTACATAGGTACATAGGTGAATATTTCTTTAGGTTAATACTAGTACATATTTAAACATCTAAAAGATAACCTGCCAATACGTATATAGTATCGGCAAAAAGTAAAAAACACGTGTACCTCCAAGATAGAATAATGCACAATATATCGAAATATCAGAGATCACAAAATTAATCGCTGTGTTAATATAATATACACACATATAAAATGCGAGGATCCATTTCTTCGACTCTCGAAAATAGACACTAATACATCCTCGGTAGTCACGTGCCGTAAATCGAAGTGCGGGAGAAATAGATTGTCAAAGGCAAGAAAGAAAAATAAAGACCGAACAGAATCTCACATGTGTTATTTCAAAAAAAAATTACAGTAGAAATTAAAATACATTTATTAGAGTTAAAAATATGGACAGTTATAAATTCATGTCCTTACAAATGGTAAATACTATAGCACAAGAGTAAGGTGGAAATAGACCAAAATCTTCAGAAAATCTTCTGACTCCATGCTTCAAGCTCCATCCAGCATTCTTCTAAACTAAAATTGACTATTTGGCTGCCCGAGAAAATTGGGGCACCTACAAGTTAAGTAAAAGGAAAAATAAACTTCGGGTTAGTCATGAGACTGATGTGAGAACTTAAAAATATGCATTTTGAAAACAAAAGGTGTCTCATAAGACCGCGCTACATATAAACATGGAATGGAATTTTACCTTATGATAACCAAATATTTATTATGTAAAAATAAGGAATATTATTTTTAATGACTTTCCTTTGAAAACATTTTCTAATAAACTTACTAATCTTAGCTGAAATTGTTACATTATTTAATTCAAGCATACTAGCCACAAACGCTAGTTCTACAAACAAAATGGCAGTCACTTATTGAAGAATGGATTTCCATACAAATGACCAGGTGAAGGGACTACCTTCCAGGAGTACATCTCTAGAGGAATATACCAAGGCTCAATTGATGGTCCTCTACCAACACGAGACCGGCCTACCTCTTGCTTAATAGTACCGAATATGTCATCATACAAGACATTACCAACCTATAAGAGGCGCTCACAACATACATCTACAATAATTTAAACCCGAACATCATTGCGGGAATAAATATACCTAGAAATGGATGATCATATCCTAATGGTTGTGAACTATATAACTTGCCGAATCTACCCTGTTTCGGTCATTTACGGGTGTCAGGCTTGATGTAACGATTACCTTTCACATAGCACACCATCTTTCTTTGAATTACACACTGCCATTCCATGGTCACACAACCGATTCCTACAAAAATATAACTCCTGAGCTCGTACATCTTAGGAAAGGGCGTTAAGCTAAGAGAAGTTGCTTTCTCCACCACCAAATAGATGATACATTCATAGAGATCACTTACGTAAATAGAAATGAAACGTCAAACATTCTTCATTACAAGTTGTCCAAAAACAGGACAAACCGAAGGCACTCCCCTACCACATCTTGTCGGGAGTTATCCCTTTGATTTGTAGCGAGAAGTCCTTGCAACCCAAAGAGTTTAAAAAATGAAGGGACCACTTCTACTTTATTATTCGGGAGCTAACCGGAATTATCAATAAGCAGCCCTCTCACCCTAATGATCTTCTGTCTTCATCCTTTAATTTCTTTGTCAGGTTTCCATTTTTCGAACGCATATATTAGTTCGAAGTGGTTTTCGGATAAGAATTTCTCAAATCTGATCCCGGTTCCTTCAAACCAATCATCGATAAAAGAGGTCAAGTTGATAGGTGAATAATATTTGATTTATTTATTCTTCTTATCAAAAATATCTTTTAGAGATATACAATTTTAAAACACTTCTTTCTGGTATAAAAAAAACATTAAACCTATCTTATCAAATACTTTGATTACTTAAAACCCTTTTTAAATTCCAAATAATTTCATATTTTCTTAGGAAAATACGTCCAAATCTTTTATATAAATCTTAACAAAAATTTCCAAATCATAATTTTTAAATGGATCAAAAACAATGTTATTCAAGGCATCATTTATTATAAATCCAAACCAATTAATTTTTAAGTATGGGAATTGAACTAATTCTAAATTATTTCATTTAAATCTTCACAAGGGTTTCTAAATTGAAACTCATGATTTTGATTTAGTTGAAAACCCTGTTATCTGGGATATTAAGCCAAAACCAGTAAATATTAAGTGAGAAGAATCTACAAAAATATCTAATTCTATTCAATATCAGTTCTTGTGTTCAACAAATACTATGGGTGGAATAACGGTAAATCATCTTCTAAATTCCACGAATATTTCGAGTTTCCTCTTCGGGCTTTAACACAAGTATAATAAGATCATCTCTATACAATCAAATTGTATTTATTTAAATTTGGAAAATTTATATCTTTAATATTTAACTCATTTCCGACATTTCAACCTCATCTATCCCTCGCACATGGAAGAGGCCAAGTGAGCCAAGGCACTAGCTACTCCTAAAAATCTCCTTATTTTAAGCACCTCACATTTGGATCTCACGAATAGAAAAATTTAGTCTACTCGTCGGCTTTTAGAGCCATGATTAAATTACTTAATTATAATAGCCTTTCTTTAAACATTTATTCAAATTCTTTTTAAATAACTACAAAACTTCCTAATCATTATTAAAAAACATAATTATTCGTTTTAAAATATTTATAAAAGAATAGGAAAAGAATTGTTAGGTTTAAAGCTATATTTCAAAAGGTATAGAAAAAGTGCAATGGAAAAGTGCTCAGTTAAGCTATATTGATCAAAACGACTTTTTATTATTTGAATTTTTTTTATTACTCAAATCACTTTTAAAACATTTTAAAAGATTGAAAATATTTATTCCATATTTTTGAATGATTTAAAATATCATTTTTATAAGAAATCCAGTTTTGGATCCCGAATTGCAAAACTACGATTTTTCAAAAAATTGTTTTACTAATATCTCATAATCTACTTATCGAAATATTTATTTTCTTTCTTTGTTGGAAAATAATGGATATAATAGTTCAAAAAATTCTTATCTCGAAGGAATCCAAGTTATATTCCATATTTTATACTTGTTTTACTTTTATGGCAGGAAATCGCGAACTACCATTACGCGACGTGACTATTTTTGACAAAATTCCCCATTTCTTTTAAAACTTCACCAAAATGCTATTGAATGTTTATAAAACATTTCAAACCCATTTTAAAGCATTTTTAAAGAGGTTTAACATTCCATACACACCATTTCCTTTACATATAGGAAAGTTATTTCCTTTGTGCTTACCGACGTGTATTTTTGTGACTTGCATATATATTCAATATTCATATGAAAACATCCAAACTTGATGATCAAAGCATAATAAACATCCATATGCAAACATCATATCATCATTCGAAATATAATATAATAGTATAGGGGTTCTCACCTTCATTTTCCCCTTCAAGCTAATAGAAAATCGGCTATTGCTCCGCTACGATCGAACCAAAGCAAACGAAACCAAGCCTACGACCTAAGAGAGGGACCGGCCTAGCCTTGATGGTGATGCTGCTCACGGCCTATGTGGTGTAGGGTGGTGGCCATGGACTTTGGAAGAGTTAAGGAGATGTTTGAACTAGTTTTGAAGTGGATCGACATTATAAACTAATGTATACATTTTCCTCTTTTATTTGATAATTTTTTTTCTAATTTCTCAATTTTTTTATGAACAAGAAGCCATTAAAGAGGAACTTAGAAAGCTTGAAAATAAGAGGAAGAAGAAGTGGAGTAGTATTAGGATTTTTGTGAGAAGAGGGGTGGTATTTATAAAAAAAAGCATTAGAATAAAATATTATATAGGATAATTACCTAAATACCCCTAGCCCACACCCCTCCCTAGCCTCTAGCATATGGCTCCCCCTTACGCCAAGTGATGGTTGATGGGAGGTGATGATGTGGTACAATGAAGTGATGTTTGCTTTATAGTTACTTAAAGGTTAAGCTTAGGAATTATTAAATCATTTTTGTAATATATATGTGTGTGTGTATGTGTGTATTTATGTATGTATGTGCATGTCACATATATATGTATGTACATGTAGATATATAATACATGGAGTGTCTTCGAACAACTTTTGTTCGTTAAATCGTTGAAATTCGAAGAACCGATTATTGGTCACATTTTCACTTATTTATTAACATACATATATTTGTAAAAAAAATTCAAAAAAAATTTCTTATCATTTTAAACTAATTAAAATGGTCAAATTTCATTTATAAATCCATATAAATTAATTTTAAAAATTATTTACAAAAATTGGCATTATAACGATATAGCGATATCGATTTTTCCTTATATTTGCAAATCAAAAATATATCTTTATAAATATTATAAATGATTCATTATCACTTCATAACTATTCAAAGTGAATTATCATCATTTAAAATAATAATTTGGAAAATTAAAATGATTATTAAATTATTAATTCTCATTTAAATTAAACAAATCAATTATTTAAATACAATGTCATTTTATCGATTTAAATTTTGAGTAAAATATTTTATGTATATTTATTCAGAATAAGATTTCTATTACTTATTATCAATTAAAACACTTCTATTTGAATTATAAATCTTTTATTTGCATAAATTAAAAAATAAATCCAATTTAATCAAAGTGATAAATTGACGGGTCGTTACAGATTCCCCTCCTTAAAAGAATTTCGTCCTTGGAATTACCCAAAACAAAAAACCAAAGGTTTGGCCCAAAATATTTATTTTTAAATTTATACCCGTACGATGTATATAGATCATCCATACACAATATCTATTATTCGAATTCACAACTTTACTTCCGAACTAGTATTGATCCCCCGATCCTTTAGTGTATACTCTGGCCAGGCTTTCTGATTAGAATTTTAGTTCTTCCATGCATAGTTGTCAACTATGGTAGAAAACATAGGTATCCAACCACAAACACTCATCAATGTCGTCATCAAGAATCGGGCGATAAATCCTCCTTTGGATCATTGTGAACACTTCTAAGTTCCTCATTCGAATCTTATATCAAATTATGTCACAAAATAATCTACATGTTTTATATGAATTTAATAATCTTTCCAAAAATATTATGAAAATACTTTCATTAAAATTTTCATCTTTTATTCATACTTTTATAAAGATACTTCTTTATACATAACCATTTTACATTTTTATTTCCAAATATTCCAATTTAAAGAAAACATTTCTTTTCAAAAGACGAATATCTTTTATTTTACTATAATATTATAAGCGTACCTTAATGGTTTCTAGAAACTTATTTTCAAAATAATTCATTGAATTAATAAATCACCATAAACTTCCTTTAGTTAATATCAAATGTGAAAACATTCCTTATTTAGTTAAAACTTTCTTTATCAATTAACACTCCTTTATTAATTAAAACTTCCTTTATATATATACATATATTCACTTTAATTATACTAGTTTTAATACTTAAAAAGTAATTATATACTTATTCAAATGTTATAAATATATTTAACAAGTCCTTTCACCCCAAAGATCTTTAGTCTTCATCCTTTAGTTTCTTTATCAGGTTTCCATTTTTCGAATACATACATTTGTTCGAAGTGGTTTTCGGATAAGAATTTTTCAAATGCGACCTGGGTTCCTTCGAGCCAATCATTTATAAAAGAGGTCAACTAGATAGGTGAATAATATTTGATTTATTCTTTCTTTTTATCAAAAATATATTTTAGAGATATATAACTTTAAAACACTTCCTTCTTGTATAAATGGAAACATTAAACCTCTCCTATAGTATCCTTTGTTTACTTAAAACCCTTTTTAAATTCCAAACCATTTCATCCTTTCTTAGGAAAATTATTCCAAATCATTTATTTAAATCTTAACAAAGATTTCCAATCATAACTTGTAAAAAGGATAAAAAACAATGTTATTCGAGACATCATCTACTATAAATCCAAACCAACTAAATTTAAGTATAGGAATTAAACTAATTATAAATTATTTCATTTAAATCTTGAGAAAGATTTCTAAATTCAAACTCGTAATTTTGATTTAGCTGAAACCTTGTTACCTAGGATTAACATCCAAAACTAGTAACTTTTAAGTAAGCAGAATCGATAGAAATAAACTAATTCTACTCATTATCTATTCCAATATTCAATAAATACTATGGACAGAATAACGAAAAAAATCATCTTTTAAATTCCACGAAAAATATGAGTTTCTTGGGCTTTAACACCGAGTATAAGAAGATCATCTCTATACAATCAAATTGTATTTAATTTAAATTTCGAAATTTATATCTTTTTATACTTAACTCATTTCCCACATTTCGACCTTATACTTGAAATCGTTTCTTAGCATCTCCTTAGTTTAAGCACCTTACATCTGAATCTCACAAATAGAAAAATACAGTCTATTCATCCGCTTTTACAGCCAAGATTAAACCACTTAACTATAATAGTCTTTCTTTAAACATTTATTTAATTTTTTTAGATAACTACGAAACTTCCAAATCATTATTAAAACATTTATAAAAGATTAGGAAAAGAACTATTAAGTTTAAAGCTATATTTCAAAAGTGATAGAAAAGTTGTTGTGGAAAGTGCTCTTTTAAGCTATTTTGATCGAAACGAATTTTTACTATGTGAAAATTCATTTTTATTTCTGAAATCACTTTTAAAACATTTTAAAAGATTTATTAGATTTATTCCACATTTTTAAATAGTTCAAAACATCATTTTCTAAGAAATCCAGTTTTGGACCCCGAACTACAAAACCACGATTTTTAAAAACGTGTTTGACTCATATCTCAAAATCTACTTATCGAAATCTATATTTTCTTTCTTCATTGGAAAGAAATGGATATAATAATTTGAAAAATTCTTATCTTAAACAATTGCGAGCTATATTCCATCTTTTACACTCGTTTGACTTTTGTGGTGTGAAATCGCGAATGGCCGTTATGCGACACGCCTATTTTTGACTAAATTTCCCATTTCTTTTCAAACTTCACCAAAAAACTTTTGGAAGCTTATAAAACATTTCAAACTCATTTTAAACCATTTTTAAAGAGGTTTAACATTCCATACACAAAATTTCATTTATATAGACGAAAGTGGTTTCCATTATGTTTATCAACGTGTATTTTCGTGACTTGCATATATATTCAATATTCATATGAAAACATCAAAACTTGATGATCAAAGCATAATAAAAATTAATTTGCATACATCATATTGTCGTTCAAAATATAATAAAATAGTACAGGAGTTTTCATCTTTATTTTCCCTTTGAGCTAATAGAAAACGACTATAGCTCCGCTACGATCAAACCAAAGCAAACGAAACCAAGCCTACGACCTATGAGAGAGCACGGCCTAGCCTTGATGGTGATTATGCTCATGTCCTAGGTGGTGTGGGGTGGTGGCCGTGGAGTTTGGAAGAGAAAAGGAGGTGTTTAGAACTAGTTTTGAAGTAGATCGACATTATAAACTAATGTATATATTTTCCTCTTTTATTTGATAATTTTTTTTCTAACTTTTATAAATTATTTTTTTATGAATAAGAAGCCATTAAAGAGGCTCTTAGAAAGCTTTAAAAGAAGAGGAAGAAGTTGAATGGTATTAGGATTTTTGTGAGAAGAGGGGTGGTATTTATAGAAAAAACCTCAGAATAAAATATTGTATTGCATAATTACCTAAATACCCCTAGCCCACAACTATGCCTAGCCTCTAGTGCACCCCCCTCCAGCACCCAAAGCCATGTGATGGTTGATGTGAGGATATGGTGTGGTACAATGAAGTGATGTTTGCTTTATGGTTACTTAATGGTTAAGCTTATGAATTATTAAATCATATTTGTAGTAAATGTGTGTGTGTGTATATCTGTGCGTGTGTATTTGTATATGTATGTGCATGTTATCATATGCATGTGACATATATATATATGTATGTACTTGTAGGTATATAACACTTTGAACGTCTTCGAACAACATTTGTTTGTTAAATCGTTGAAACCCGAAGAACCGATTATCGGTCACATTTTCACTTATTTATTAACGTACATATATTTGTAAACAAAACTCAAAAATAAACTTCATATCATTTTAAAATAATTAAAATTATCACATTTCATTTATAAGAACAGATAAATTAATATCAAAAATTATTTCATTGAATTCCAAAGATTGATTTGTTCTTAAAAAAGATGTGAACTCTCCCTCGAACCTTGAAATAAGTAGAAGTAATATTTGAAATTTTGGCTCCGAATTGAACTATTTTAAAGACTTGGGTTGTTAAAAGAAATATTGGAGGTAAATTTGATTAAAGTTATTAAATCAACATTTTGGAAAACAAACCCGAATTATATAAATCAAGATAAAATTTCAGAATGGAATTGAAATTAATTCAAGGGTGGAATTGAATTGAATTAATTGGAATTGTAATCGAAGTTAAATAAGTTTAAATTCAAAGTGGAAATTAATTTAAATTGGAATGGAATCAAAGTTAATTCGAATTGAAATCTGGATTGAGTCAATTTAAATGGAAGTGGAAATTGAAATTGATTGAAATGGAGATTAGGAATTGAACCAGTTTGACACAGAAATTATTTTCAAATAAACTATTTTAATATAAACTATTTTAAATCTATTTTCTTAATTTTTTTTGATTTTCTAAGCTAGTTCCTACACAAACCATTCTTTTTAACACTCAAACTATCTTATATTAACTATCTAACTATTTTATAATCATTTAACTATTTTAAAACTATTCAAGCTATTTTTGAAATTCAAACTAGTCAGAGTGGAAGTTGTTATATTTAAATGAAATTGAGATAAAAATTGAAGTTATAACCCAAATGGAAATTGAAGCAATTCTGAATTGGAACCAGATCGGATATTGAAGCAAAAATGATTTGAAGTGGAAGAGTATATTTTGAGAAATATATAGTAATGAAAATAAAGAGTAAATAGTCACTATAACTGGGAAATTACTTTTCAAGGAATAAGTAATGTAATAAATGACTTTGTAAAGGAAATCGAACTTGAATGTTTGATTTGGCATAAATAAAGTTATATATTATAAACTTCCCTTGTTGAATCTATAACTAGAAAAATGATCTTTGAGAGATATTTAAAATATAAAATGGAATTTATATAAGTGAAGAAAAATATTCAAGTTGGAAGAATAAATTTATATATATATATATATATATAAGAATGATTTATGAGAAAGGAAATGGAAAAGGTTTTTGAAACTCATTGATTTGAAAGACTTTTGGTTTTGGAAAAAAGCAAATTTCAGAAATTTGGAAAGTCAATTTTGGGAATTATCAATTTTGAGATATCGATTTTGTGTAGATGAGATTTATATGTGATACATATAAATAAGTATGATTTGAAAGGTACTATATGTGTATAGTATGAAATGTTTTGAGAATGCTATATGGAAAAAGGCGCTCCCATTTAGTGTTGAAACTTATAGTAGGAGATCCACTGGGTGGTTCTGCCTTGAGCCCTAAGGGAGTTCTAAATTTTGATCCCAAAGGATGCCTGGAAAAAACTGTAGTTCCTGTGGATTGTGGTTGGGGTAGCGTAATTCGAGGGCGCTAATGCCTATAGATACATTGGGGTATGCTGTGACAGCAACGTAACTCTGGTGTAACCGCGATCTACTGCGCTTCCATAACGTAAGTCGAGGGCAGTGATTGCCTATAATCAACGCTTGATATTGCTGGGAGAGCGACATGACATCGGTAGATTGCGATCTATGTGGTCCATAGCGAAAGTCCTGTGGTAATGAGTGCCTACAGGCTACATTGAGACTCGACTGGGGTAGTCTGCGATCTATGTGGTGAAGTTTCATTTGGTAGCGAAATTCAAGGGCGCTAATGCCTACAGTTACATGGTTTTTGCTACGATATCAACGTAACCCTGGGTATAGTGGCAATCTGTGGCAGTTCCATGGTGAAATCGAAGGGTGCGGATGCCTACAGTTTTCTATGGATTTCGCCGGGATGGCAACGCAATCATCGTGCTAACTACGACCCATGGAGGAGGTGATGATTTCCGTAGTATTCTCACAAAAGTTTTTCAAGTATTTTCACTGGGTGTTGAAAACGGGTTTACTAAGTACTTATAGATTTTCAGTCCTACGCTTGATCAACGTTTGACTGAATTTTTGTGAGAACAAAGAAGGACTTGTTGAGACATCGAGTTATAAAAGGTATTTCTATAAAACTAGTTTGGTAATATTATGTTGTTTAAAGGTGTTTTAAAATTTTAAATAAAAGAGTATATGGTTAAATGTTTAAAGAATGATTTAACTAATAGTAAACGTAAAAATTAAAATCCCCGCTTCGTTCCTTTTCGAGGACGAAAAGTTCTAAAGGGGGGAGGAATGTAACTACCCGGATTTTTGACGTCGGATAATTAGGGAATTGACTGATTTAAATTATTTGAAATATTAATTTTGATAGATCAAACAAATAAATTTCTGATATCTAGAAATATCTGGATATATAAATAATTTAAAAACCATATTAAATATTGAATTATAGAATCTCAGGGTATGATAAATCTTATAGAAAATAAATATATATAAACTCCACCATTTAAATTAAGATAAAATATTCGTACAATATATATATATATATAAATATATACAAGTTTGTAAGGATTTAAAATATATACAAGTATACAAGTATGTATGTATACCCATAGAAAGCAAATATATAGATAAATAGGAAATAATGAGATATATATATATATATATATATGAAAATATATAACGATAAAAATATGCATAAGTATGTAAAGAGTGGAAGATATATAAATGTACATGGACCATACGGAGTGATGGGTATACAAATTTATATAAATAAAGTAAAATATATAGGAAGGCAAAAATGTAAATATGATAAAAATAAATAAATAAATAAACACACACATACACACACACACACATTCATAAATTAAGGAGCATGTAGTGTTTATAAATATGAAAATATATAATTGTGCATATGATAACAAATACAAGTGCATTTACCTTTGTTAAGAGCAAATTTACCTACATGTATACATATGAAAGATGTGTATATACATAAACATATATATATATATATATCAATATATATAAAAGTTTTTGTAAATAAAAGGGGCGACAACATAAAATCCAAGCATAGAAAACACAAAATCAATGTCACGGCAAAATTAAGTCTAGCATATGAAATGGCAAATCAACATGTAAAATCAAATCAACCTTTTTATTGAAATCAAGTCAAAATAAAATCAAGTTAGGGAAAAGTAAGAAAAGAAATATATATATATATATATATATATATATATATATATATATATATGTAACATAGGTAGAGAAGGTAGAGCCCGTACATGGACGAGGTGCAACCTTCTTGTACCCACACTATCTCCATTTTAAATACCCATTCCATCTCCACTTCACATTCTAGCATTTCGAAAACAAGAAATATATATAAGATAGTAAAGAAAAGTAGGAACTAAGCAAAGAAAACAAAGTCTGTGTTTCATCTTCTTCAAATAAAAGTCAGTAAATACTAAATCTTTGCTCATTGCAGCTATCCTATGCACCTATATATTCATGAATTAGTAAGAACTAAGGTATTTCTGTCAAGTGAACAAGCATAAATTTATATCTTTGTTGTGTACGTAAGGATTTAGTCATGTTTGAATACTGGCAACACACAAAAACCAATTTAGTTCCTCTGTCGTTTTTCATTTGTTTTAAAAAAGCCTGCTAACTAACAACTTCAAATCGCGTGTTGTTCTCACGTTAGCGAGGCGTCAGAGCTGAAGAGATCGCGATGTCAGGCTCGAGTGCCGCATGGGTTTCGCGATGTTGGCTATCGCGCGACCATTGGAGGAGAAGTGCAATGCCGATGGGTGTGGTCACGATAGTGGTAATGTCACAGTTCAGGCGCTCGAGTTCGTGATGGATAGGACAGTGGCGACGTGAATCAACGATGAGAGTTTTGGGTTTGTTCGCATGCGTGATGGCCGAAATCGAGCACCACTGGTCACGCAGGCATGGGTTTGACGATCTATGAATTAATGGAATGAGGTATATGTTTTAAAATTTATATATATATATATATTTATTTATTTATGCAGAAAATTTTTATGCAGTAAGATTTAAAACATAGAAATGAAGTTATTGTTCTTTTTACAAAATATATTTATATACAGCTAGGGCGAAAAGTTTTTACAGTAAAATAAATCACTAATTATATGTTTACTGGGAAAAGGAAAATAGTTTTAAATATCTATAAAAATTATTTTTTAGGTAAGAGTTTGAAAATAAAAAGGAATTTTTATAATGTTGTACAGTTTATAAAAAGTAGATTTTTAAAATGTATTTTTATGAAAGTATATATTTGGACTTACTAGTTTATATTAAAATAAAGGATTTAAGAAAATTAACTTGTTAAAGTTAGCTTATTAATTATTTAAGAGTTTTCAAAAAAGGGAAATTAATAGTTTAATTAAATAATTAGTTAATTAAATTTATTTAAATAATGATTGATTATTTGTTTGGTTCAAATATTTTATTAAAAGAAAATTTGTTTGAAATAAAATTATTAGATAAAATAAATTTTATTAAATGGAAATTGATTTGTTCAATGGTTCGAATATTAATAAATTGTATAAATGTTTATAAAACGTCTAATACAGTGAAGAAAACAAGTCAGGATTGAAATGGAATGTAAAAACAAAAGCAAATCTCAGATCTTCTCACTCAATTAAAAGGTTAAAATTTGAATTATTGATTGATTGTTTGGATGTGATAGTATAATATATATATATATATATATCTATATATATTGGAGAGACTAATTTCCCATATTATATAGCGGATGAAACCCTATGCGTCGCATAATAGCGGATGAGATGATATAACCCCATATAACGCGATATTCCACCTCGAAGTGTAATTGGTATTTTACATTATGCTAACATCTGTGGATGCAGGGAAACAAGTTGGTGGGATCCAACTGGATTCCTCAAATTGTTGAATTTATTTCATATGTTGTGATGTAATCTATTGATAATCTATGAATGATAATATTGATAATTGAAACTATTGAAGGCCATGGTTTGGCCGAATATATTCTGGTATTTTAAAATACCAGAAATATATAATTGGATTTTTGAAAATTAAAGTAAAAAATTTTAAGTAAATTAATTTTAGAGAATTGGATAAATTTAAAAGAAGGAATTTAAAAAGGATAAAGATTAATTTTTGAAATCCTAATGAATAAATTCCAAGTACGGGGAAAAAGATTTTAATAAATGGAAATAAATTGATTTTGAGTAATATTGTTTAAAAGTTGAAGAATTTATTTAAAATTCGGATTTTAAATAGTTTGGTAGAAATAAAGAAATTTATTTTAAAAGGTAGTAAATTTTGGAAATCAATTTGGAATTTGATTTGGTGTTTGAAAGTAAATTTTTTTAAATCAATTTGGAATTTGATTTGGTGTTTGAAAGTGAATATTTGGAAGTCGCTTTGAAAATTGTATATCAATGGATATTTGGAAATATAAATTCACAAATGGAAATTATAAAGAAATGGGTGATTTGTTTTAAAAATAAATATTAGTTTACTTTTAAACGTGTGGAAAGAAAATTTTGAATTTTGGATATAAATTGAGATAAATCATGAAGGATTTATTAATTGTTTTTATGAACTATTTTGGAATGGATAGTGTAATTTCTCTAGAAAACCGAGTAATGTTTTAAAGTAGCTTTCAAATATAAATTTAAAGTCCTAGAGTTGGTTTTAAAAAGAATGTTGCTGGAGAAATTATTTTCTTTAATTGTTTTTACATCTTTAAATGTAAATATTTATTAAATTAATTATAGAAGTGATTATTTTAAAGATTAATTGGTATTTGATTTAGAAAATGATTATGTAAATAATTACACTCTATTTAATACTTTATTTTTTAAATTTGTTTTGGGCTTAAGTTTTATATGAGATATTAATATAAAAATTT
Organism: Allium cepa; assembly: GCA_030765085.1. NCBI lineage: Eukaryota > Viridiplantae > Streptophyta > Magnoliopsida > Asparagales > Amaryllidaceae > Allium > Allium cepa. The sequence goes on along the minus strand of CM060937.1, from coordinate 768,414,943 downwards.
CATAACTAATATTTTAAATAAAGTGTTTAAAAATAGTTTTCATTTTATGTGTTTCTATGTATATTCTTGGACAAGTGATTTAAATTATTTTAAAGTATTCGGATTTGGCAAATTTTTCAGTGAAAAATAGACAATATTTGGAAATTTATTCCGCAAAAGGAAAGTGATTTGAAAATTGTTTTAAAAAGGGTTGAAGTGTGGATGTCTTGTGAAGATATTTTGAAATAAATAATTTAGGGAAATTATTTAAATTTGATGGTTGTTGTGAATGTTGTTTGATAGTTAAATAACTGACTATCAATATTGGCCTTTAAACGACATTTTAATTTCGACACGACCGATGTCGGATTCCAAATGGTTATCCGAAAACCACATCGAATCTTAGTGATGGATCTTTTGTTTAAAAGATCAAAGTGGAAATTTGTTGTGGCTAACTTGAAATCTGAATGTATCCACTTACTTTTAAAATAAACGCTCATTATTCGGTTAAGCTAGGGGAGGACATTGAGTCATAAAACCCATTTTGAATAATGATACGACGAAATGGGATCGCATTTGAAGATGGTGGTTGAAGACCGGGTATTTTCGAAAACGAAAGGATTACCTGTCGAATGTCTCTACACCATGTTGCTCCGGTATATATATTTATATTACCCCATGTGATGGGGAGTCCGGACGTGATTAGGGAATACTCGGATTTGCAAGGGCTTCTTTCCTTAATTAGAGGAAGTGCCTTCGGTTCCATTCAGATCCAGGATGGACTTGTATGGATGTATGTCTGACATTACACTTTGAGATGTAAAGCTAATTTCTATCAAATACATTTCTGTTGGTGGCGGACAATTTATTTTCTTAGCCTAACACCCTTCTCTGAGACATACGAGCTCAGAGGTAATGTAGTTGATTGTTACTAGTGATATATTCCCAATTTGGTAATGTGGCATGCTAAGCGTTGATCATTTGTTGATCGAAGCATGGATTTTGTGAAAAGCGTAGCTTTGTGGGACAAGACTTCGTCGGACCTCACACCTCGAAAATGGTCGAAACAGGAAGGATGCGGCAAGGTTATGAGGGTCGCTCCACTTAGTGTATGTGCATTTCCATCTGGATAAAAAGTGGTTTTTGGTATGGAGCCCAGATATTTAACTTGTGTGGATAAAAAGTGGTATTCTGCTATGGAGCCCAGATTATTTACTTATGTGGTTGGTGGTTGTTGAGGCTCCTCGGTAAAGGTCAGTCTAGACTGGGGAATGACATACTCGTAACAGTTAGTTATCTAGTTACAGAGGTTACCCGAACTTGTGTTGGCAGAGTCCGGTTAGGTTCTTGGGGCGTCCCTCCAGAGGCGTACCCTTTTCAGAAAGGAAGTTCCTTTGCCTTAGCCTTGACCATTTGTTGGAAATGCAAACAAAATAATACGAGCCCTTTACGATTGCAGTTGTATAACCTGCCACCTCAGGTGGTATCTATAGTAGGCATAATATAATGGTACATATGCTAGCTAAGATTAATATTATACTTTCGAAATGTTTTCCACACTATGCACTAATAATAATATCGAAAGGATTTTCGCGTATCGAGCTTGTTTGACTGCTATAAGGAGAAATGCAACAACCCGCATATTTTACGATTGTATATTTAAATGTTTTATTTAAATATAGCATAGTTAGTCGGATTAAAATCCAAAATGCTATTTTTTTGCAAATAGTCGAATTGGGACTCGAGACTACATCCATTGAGTTCAGAATGATGTTTGCGACTGTTTTAAGTACAAACATCGATATGTTTGGAGTGGCTAGAATTTTGTTATTTTCTATTGGCTTTGGGTTTAGGCTTTAGCCCTTTGACTTGTCTAATAATCTAACCCTTCATCCAACTCCTCTTCACCCACTTTATTATTTCCTAACTCTCAAGCAAAAATAAAATGGGGAAGAGAAAAGGAATTAGAAATTCCTAAGCCCTAATTCTCTTAGGAATTATCAACTTCAAGCTAGAAATCAAGGAGAAGCTTAGGTAAGCATCCTCTTCATTTTCTCCATCTCTATCTCTCTTCAATTCTTAGAACTCCGAAACCCTAACTTAGGAAATATTTTTCTTATGAGCTTAGATTGAAGCTTCTTGGGGTAAAATTGAAGAGTGGTTGATCTTGCCTTGTTTTATAGCTTCTCACTTGTGTTTTTGGGTTTAAAGGTGAGTTCTTTAAGTCATATCTATGTCTATAACTTTGTTTGTGGTTAGGTATGAATTCCTAACATCTATTCAAGTTCATTTGTTTTTGATTATGATTGATTTGGTGTTTTTCAAATTTTTGTTTTGAAGTCCAATTTTATGAAAATCCTACTATCGATGTTTCGATATGTTATTTGGGGATTATCGAAGAGCCTATAAGGCTGGGTTGTTGCGTGGCGTATATCCCTAATCGTCGTTGCCCACTCGATCGCTCTCGAATCGTTTTGGCCACCATGGCCTATAAAAATTGTTGCTCAGCCCAGGCATCCAAACATCTGAAATATAGGTTCAGACGTCTGGTTTTGCAATCTGGAGAAAAAGATGGAACAATAGAAAATAAAAATGGCAGTGACTAATTTCAGACGTTTGAATTTATGTTTCAGACGTCTGAAAGAGGGTCAGACGTCTGATTTCAAATTTCAGGCATCTGGTTGGTTTTTTGGAGAATTTCCAGAGACCAAATCGAGACGTCTGGATTAACCCCTCAGACGTCTGGAAATGCATAGTTTTGCCTATTTGCCTATTTCTTGAATGAATTTCCAATGTTTATCGATTTTTGTTGATCCGATTAGTTGTTATCACTTTTATCGACTTTGATGTCTTCTTTTTCTGGATTTTTTGGAATATCCATTTCGATGGATTTGGTATCGATTTCTTTGGATTTAATTCACGCCTTCGTATATGAATTTTTGGTGATTGATTGTAAAATTACAATCATTTCTATGGTTTGTCACTTTAAAATGCAAAGGTTTCTATACTAGCAGTAAATATTCAAACTCTTTCATCAAAATGATTTGAACATTTACTTTCAATATCAAACTCCCTTTTAAAACCATTTTTCCGATTTATTAGTATATATAAACCTTTACCTCATTCGTTCGAGAAATCCAATTAAACGACTTAACAAAACAAGTGGTATGAAACGCTTGCGTTTACTTTGTCGGTTAATTCTTGGACTTGTTCGATCGAAACTCTTATGACAATTTTCGAGTGGAAATCTACAGTTTGTTCGTAAATACTTAAGTTAAGCCAGTGGTTATGGGACATGAAGCTAAACTCGTTTATTTACTAGCTTAGTGTAATTCACACTTCTTATTGATCAATGGATGGTCTAGACTAGCAATGTGCGATGTCTCTTTGTCCATGTGGGGGACCGTACCTCGTTTTATTGAGCTTTGTCTCATTTCTTTTATAGGTTAACGACCTATTGGTTCTTTGGAGTTTCATCTCCTTTTTATGGGCTAGCGACCCATGTTCTTTTATGGCGTTCGGTTCACCGAATGTACCGTTATTGTACTACATCGATGTCCCTGCTTTTTGGTTCATAGGACATACCATTACTGTACTGCGTCGATGTTTTGAATTATTAGAGTTTCGATTCATAGGACGTACCGCTATTGAACTGCATCGATGTTTTGAATTATTTGAGTTTTGGTACATTGGGCGTACCATTATTGTACTATGTCGTTGTTCCAAATTATCTGAGTTTTAGGTTCGGGCGTACTGTTATTATACTACGTCATTACATCAGCTCTATGGTTAGCCACCATGGGATAGCGACCCATTTGTGATGCACGTGTTGGTGAGCCTTCATGCTCCCGTTTGTGATAGGCCTCCCCCTTTGTGATTTTTGGATTTCTAATTGATGATTTCTGGAATTTGTGTTTCACCAATTTTTGCGATTGGCATTGATATGTTTGTCAATATTTGTGGTTTGGTGAATAAAATAAAGAATGACATTCTTTTGTGTGTTTGAGATTCTTGAGATAATGCATGATTTTGTTGTTGTTTAATGTATACTTGTCACAGCATGACATTATGGTTATCATACGTTTTTGGTTATATCTCTTCTTATATCTCATTTTTGTATGATATTTATAGCTAGACTGATCCGTTTATTATTTCCTTCTTAAATAATACTCGGGTTAGACTGAGGTATTTCAAGTGCTTCTACTTGACTCATTATTAGGGACCATCATTTCAATTTTGGCTAACTACTTTAGATTAGTAGTTTTTGTTTTATATATTCAATATAGAGACTCCTTGATGTATACATATCCTTTTGTCTAGCACTTGTACCTATTCTATTGAGATGTAGTGGAACTTATATGACCACTACTTTGATGTACACTTCGATGTGTTATATTCATATCTGTTTCCTCCTTAGTGATATGAATATCTGCGACTGATTTATGTTATGCTTATTTTATATTTATTTCTGAAGATCACATAGCCACTGTATATTAGTTTTAAGTTTGTATCGATATGTTGTATTTCCTCTTGAAATGAAATCGATCGTTTATCTGGCATATCGGTGCTCGCATAAAGCAATTACACGGATGGTCTCTCCTCAACAGCCTTATTCTTCGTGCTAGTTGATGGTATTACTCTGTAGTGTCCTTGGCAAGCGTGAGTATAGAGGTGGGGCGTCATAAGAAATCTCCCCCAAGTGTGCGATTGCATTGTGTGTGTGTGGCAGGAGGCCTTATGGAAGTTTCATTTTCCAAAAGCATAACAGATTTCTTTTCATTTTCTTTTGTGCAAATAACTGTTTTTAGATCTCACACTAGTCCCATGACTGACTCGGAGTTTATTGTTCCATTTCTAAACTCTGGGTGCCCATAATTTTCCACACGGATAGCCTAGAGTCAGGTTATCTGTTGTTCTAGAGCGAAGTCAGGAAAGTATGCTGTGGAGATCAGGAGAAAAGCTAGACGGCGAGACGTATCACTTATATTATGTAGTATCTGCTGTGTATGGGTTGCTGCAAGTTCAGTTTTCATATAGAATAGTTATTATAACTGCCAGTGTTGTGTTTTGTTGTTGTTGTACTCTGATAAGGTAACGTGTAAACTAATATAGTTCTTTTGTTTAAAGATTATTCATTTATCTATTATATATTGTTCCGCTGCGAATGTGAGATTCTAATGTTGTTTCTACCTGTTCTTCTACCTTCTTCTTCTTTAACCCTAATGGTTCGGTTTTCCGGCATTTGATTGTTCGGCATTTGATACAGTGGACCTATTGATGTCGATTTTCGAAAGTTGAAAAATTGGGTCGTTACATTTACCCTTTAAATTTATTAATGGAATTCGAAGAGACCAGGATCAGACATCATTTTTTTGGAATCACTTTGATTTGAACCTTTGCGGGTTTGATTATAGAATCAAATAGGCTGGAATTGGATAAATAAGTAAATCTGGCTATTTTTAAATGAGCAACTGTACTTGGATATTATATCAACAGTTTTTGGTAACAAGTGTTTGGTTATAGCCAGACAGAAACTCGTCGTGTTGTACGAGTTACCTTTGTTTTTAAAAGATTTGTGTAACTTAAGTATTTCAAATTAAATGGGTTTACTCACGCTAGTTTCCAGCCTGATTCTGGTGCTACTTTACTGTAATGCTTGGGTCAGACCGAGTATTATAGAATTTCAAGTTAGGACGCGCTGGAGCTCCGAAGACGAGCTGAATGACAGAGACGTATTGATTTGATTCCGCCGTGTAATATAGACCGTATAGTCAATATATTGGGACAAGTTATTATGACTGTCCAGATTTGTTGTACTCTTATATGTAGTATGTATATTGAAAATTACAACTTTTCTTTTATAAAATGATGTTATTTTATATTATATTTTGTTCCGCTTCGATTGTGAGATTTTGTGCTGCTGTTTCTATTCTTATTCTATCTCTTTTTCTTCTAAACCCTAACAGTCTGGATTTCTGGCACTCGATTACTCGGCACTCTATACAGTGGACGTATTAATGTCGATTTTCGGGGTCGAAAATCCTTCGGGCCCTTACAATTACCTTTTTAAAAGAAAAATTCAAAAACATATGAGTAATTATACTCATCTTTAATTGCAAAAATCCATTCCATCAAATTTTCTCTACTTCAAACTAAATTTCCAAAATTATTACATTAGTTCAAAAACATTTTACCTTAAATAAAAGAATTTTCTTGAATTTAACCAAATTACACAAATGTTTCACATACATTTGTAAAATACTTTCTTTATTTTTATATAACAAATATCTTTCCAAAACATAATTTTACAAATTTCTTTTTCTAATAATTAATAACATTCATACACAAAAAGATTCCTTTACAATCAATACACATACACATGCACTATTCAATAATCGTAAATTTAAATATATTTTCAAAAAAGTCTTTCCACATAAACTTTAATAATTTACTCAAATTCACAATATTCTACTAAAATTCTAAATTATCACAAGTTAATACGATGCTAATACATACTTATTTCATAAAACTCTTCTATTAAAATTTTAAAATTCATATAATTATGCTTTTCTAAAATGTTCCTTATCCACTTAAATCAAAACATCCAAACCTTATTAAATAATTTATAGTTGCATAAATTTTAGTATCTCATACTTATAATTTATTTACAAATATGAATAAGTTATAATCTATTCAATTACAATCTCAAATTCATTTAAAATTTTGCACATTATTCCAATCATAATTTAAAATCCATAAAACTAAATAAAATTTCTCAAAAGTTCATGTTTATTTCAACACGTAATATATATCGAATTCACAAGTCAATATTGCCTCGCCAGTGGCCTTTACTGTTCACTAATATCCAATGTTTTCTAACATCGCTCTAAAATATGTCCAAACCTTTTAAAATGTTTTTTTTACAACATATTTTCCTAAACAATAGTTATAAACTTTTATTTTCTAAAATTATTTTATATATCAACTTCAAACATCACTTTGCCAAAATTACTGATATTCCTTAAGTGCTATTTAAAATATTAAATATTTTCTAAATACTTTAATTTTATCAAAACATTTATATCCTTTCAAAGTATTTTGTCCAAACGCCTAATTCTAGTGTTTAGGAATCCTAAAACACTTGTGCACCCATATCAACTTGAATCCATAAAAGCATTCTACAGACTAATTAACATAGTCTATTTAAAAAAATTCTGTAACGCTATATAATACCAAACAAACACTATACACATTAATAATAGCGATCATAGATCAAACATTGAATTTATTTTACAACTTTAACAAAGGCATATGAATACTTAATCAATCGATATTCAGAAGTGAATTTCATATAAACGAACATACTGACAATAATGAGTGCACTCAATAGGAAATTGGTTTACTAGTTTTGCTGCGTACCCTGATCAAAATAAACCAAGACGTAATAATTCAATTTTTAAGCAACACAAAGTTAGTCATTTTATATATTCATTCACAAAATATCAAAAATCCAAATACCTTATACATATAGAAAATAACAAATAGTCCCTAGATGATTACTCTAGTAATCATTTTATACACCTACATCCCTTTAATATTGGTAACAACCCAACACACCAAAGGGGATAGGGACTCTATGTCCCCCTAAGTTCTTGATGTCTCTTATGTAATATGTATTGTTCTAAACCTACACTGATATTATTTTATAATAACGCACCTCTATACCCATACTGTCCAAAAATATAAGTAGGTAATTGTTAATGCTAAAATTTGAACGCTAACACCCCAGTGTATGAGTTGTAGTTGTGAAAGCACCACCCGATTACTCGGGAACGGATTACAAGCAAATAATAGCAGAAAAGCGGTAAACAACAACAATTTTATAGTGGTTCGGCTTAAGGGTATAGCCTACGTCCACTTTAAGTACTTTTATTAATAATCTCGTTACAAGCTGATACAATTCTTCCCAAGTACAATACACTTTGAATTACAAGAGACTTAGAACAAGTAGCCTAAACTCCGATGAAGATGAGAGTTTTCGAATCCATGTTGGATGTATGTGATCTCTCCTTGAAGTTGTTTGTAGCGTTCTTAGTGTCTTGAGAGCTTCAAGTGTTAAATTGGTTCGGAATGCAGCAGAGTATCGGCGCTTGAAGAGAGTGAGCCAAAAGTCCTTTGAATGTTGGAGGTGGCCTTGTATTTATAGGAGTTTTCAGCCTTAAGTCGTGAGTCGTACCCGGCTCATGCCTGACTCGTGGCCGAGTCAAATTAGGTCGTGGCCGACTCATAGAATCTTCCCTTCACTCCTCCAATGCTAACTCCTCTGCTGGATTTTATGACAAGTCTTGAGTCGTGTCCGAGTCAATCTCCCTTGGCATAGGCATTGTGGCAATGGGTTACGACTTAACGACTTTATGTCGTGGGCGAGTCATGGTGAGTCGTCTCATGTTAACTCAAGGCCGAACTACTGGCTTGGTCCAAAGAGATAAGTCGTTCTCGAGTCAGTCCGAACATAACTCCTTTTATGCTAGCATAAGTCGTATACGACTCATCATGGCCGTAGCTACTCAACGAGTTATCTCATTTCAGTATGGTTTTGAACTTGTCCCTGAAGCCTTAGGTCGTATCACCCTTTAAGTCGTAAACTTTCATGAGTCGTTAATGTCTTACCTTGCTGGCCTTTAAGTCGCCTTGGACTTTAGGTCGTTAACTCGTTGAGTCGGGGACTAGATGAGTCGCTGAGGTTGTTGAGCCGGGGTCTTGCTGAGTCGGCCCTTTCTTACGAACCGCTAATCCCTTGAGTCGTATATCCAATGAGTCGGTGAGTACCTTAAGTGGATGAGTCGGGACCAGATGTGTCGGTCCTAGATGAGTCGGATCTAGATAGATGAGTCGTTCTTCCCTCTACATGGACGAGTCGGTATTAGTTGAGTAAATGAGTCGGTCCAAGTTTCAGCGGGGTTAACATTTGCCCCTCGAAGCACGCGCCTAAGTCGTAGGTCGCGTGCTTCGACTTATCTTAACCCGCATGTGCCGACTCATGTCCTACTACCTTAGTACAAAAGGCATGAATCGTTACTTTCATTTTCTTCTTCTCATACCAATCTCCTAGATCGCTTCTGCCATTAACACTTCTTCGAGCTTCCCAAGACGATTTCAACTCAATCCACCTTCAATTTTTTCGAGCATCGCACTACGTAAGTAATCCTGCTTTCCTTCCGATTGTCGATCATCATCGACTCTTGCGTTTAATTTTCCACTTCCGGTTCGTTCCTTCGAGCTTTACGAGTTTGGTTGGACTGATAACCGATGAATTTGGGTTTGCCTGATTTGTCTTGTGGCGATTCGTCATTCAAGGCGATTCTGTATCGTAATAGGATTAAAGTTGTTATTTTTGGAGATGCCATTGGGTTAACGGGTTATGGGTTAGGATTTGGAAATGGGACTTGGAGATCTTCTTGCTGCTTAGAACTAGAGTTTTTCTTTTCTTTTCACCACGACTCACGATTCAGAGTGCTGCCGACTCAAAACACCAACGACCCAAAATTAAATCGACTCATCCTAGCTTGCCCCCCAATCCTTAGGTCGTGGACGAGCTAGCCAGAGAACCGATGATTTGTCTTGACCCGTAGGAAAAACTCTTGAGTTGTTGGCGAGTTAGCACTTAAGGCGCTGCCGAGTTAGCATTCGAGTTGTGTATAATTTAGCTCTTGAGTCGTTTACGACCTAGCACTTGAGTCGTCTACGACTTAGCACTTAAGTCGTCTACGACTTAGCACTTGCATTCCTAAACTGTGCTTGAACTTTGAACTGCTGCTTGAATTTCAAACGGTTGAACTCTGCTGCATTCTTTTACAGATTACTTTGACTTGTAGGTTAACAATCTGTTTAATATGATATTTACAGAAAATTGGGACGAATATACTGCCATCGACCGCCCACATCAAATGACAGATTGATTAATAACAGATAATTAACTTAAATAAATTGTGTGAACGAAGTGCTATCGATTTCAAGTAGAATATTAAAGCAACACTGAAATAGTCAATTGAAACTGACCAGCCTGCACTAATATTATGCTTGAACTTTAAATTAACAAGTTCTAAAATTACCGTAGTCGATCAATCGTCGACCGATTTAATTCCAGTTATATTTACTTGTTGTTTTTATCAGTTTTGCACGACACTTCACACTTTTAGGAAACGTGCACCTTCATATTTGAATATCCAGTTGCTTGTGTAGAATGACATCTCAGGAAGAAGATGCAACAGTTCAGACGGGAGAGGCAACTGTTCTTCCGGCTCCACTAGTTAATCCTCCCGAAAGAGTCCCTACCACACTATCATACAAAGTTTTTCGCCAGTTGTGTGCTCAGTTTGGCATTGCTGAATCAGATGCCATTCTTCCTGAGAGAAGTAACACTGCTGACATAGCACCTTCTGGCTTTGTGACAGTTAACCGACAAATGTGCCTAAGTGGGGGCGTTCCTCCTTTCAATGACTTTTTCCAACAACTTCTTCGTCAATTGGCCATTGCTCCATCCCAGCTACACCCCAACGGCTATGCCATTCTAATGGGGTTGTGTGTGCTATTTAGGAGAACACTTGATCGACTTCCGAGCTTTGATGAAATTTGTTACTTATGCTCCTTTACCCGGACCAAAGATCATCCTTCTATTACTGTTGTGAGAAGCGCCCGAAACCGCAAATTAATTGTTGGCCTTCCTGACACTGCTCATGGGTTTCTAACCCAATTCTTCTTCGTTCGTTGCCCCCCGGGGTTTTATGCTGTGTGGAGGGAAGGAAGTAAGATCATCCATCCTTACTTCGTTTGTTATCTGACCTTTGTGAGACTGACCTGCTAATTGTTAACTCTGCTTCTTTTTATTTTCAGCGCTGCCTCCTCCCTCTAGGAATCCTAGTCACAAGTCGACTTTTGAGAGGCTTAAAGCCTTGCCGGTTGAGGAGAGAGATATTCAATTTCTGTTGAAAGATGGATTTTTGCATCAGTACGGACTTTTGCATACTTCTCGTTCTACGCGTCCTCATGAAATTCCAGACTCCCCAGCTAGAGCGTTGGATGCCTCAGTTTCTACTAGCACATCCATATCAAAAGGACCTGCTCCTGAGGCTTCGCTAGTAAAGTGTTCCACTTCTGTTGATGCTGCGGGGCCATCTGACAAACTTGCCCCGGTTATCGAGGAAGAAGAGCCTCAGGGATCTTCCCATCATTCACAAGAATCTGGTGAAAAAGCTGAGAAATCCAGTCCTGTTAAGCAGAGCAGGGACGATACTTTCGAAGGACTGAGCGACCTCTTTGCTACTTCGCAAGAGATCTTTAAAGACGATCCTATCACTGCCGGGATTTCTTCTTCAGTAGTTGAAGCTACTTCTACTTTGCAACAGTCGTCGTCGACTCAAGAGTTGACGCTAACTATTACACCCACAACTACTCCCCAATTAAAGAGTGGTTCGTAGATTGATGCGCGTAGTTTGCACATCACACACACTTAGAATTCCTGGCACTTTTATGCTCTCTTTTTTTTTAACATTTGAAAGATTCTCAAGTTTTGTTTCTTTTTTTTTCTTTTTTTTTTTTAATTTTAGGTTTTCCAATGAAGCGAGGCAGCTCGTACTATAATGACTTTCAGCGATACGGGAAACGCAGCCAGTATGGCTATCAATCCTATCCTCCTATTCATAGAGAGACTGATGAAGAAAAGGCTGCCCGGAAGGCTCGGGAAAGACGTGATTATGAAGAACGCTTTGGAAGACCAGATAGTCGACATGATTCCTCCCACAGAGAGAGTGACTCCCTTAAACGGAAATCTCATGATGATAGAGGGAAGAGTCACACAACTGATGACTCGAGCAAACGGGCCAAAATTATTGAGGAGCCAATGCCTGCGGCTTCAGAGAAGATTACTGCTCCTACTTCTTCTCAATCTCCTGCCCCTTCCCCTACTGATATCCAAGCAATCATCAATAGGCCATCTTACCAAGTTGGACCAGGTCCAGCCACTCTTCAACGCCGATTTCCTAATTGGTGTTTAAAAGGAGTTCGCTTTGACCTTGATCTGGTTCCCATAGATAAAAGTGCTATGTTACGGAACCTTGATGCAGTCAGAACCGATATTGAGAGGATGTCATCTTGGCAGAAACTCGTTGATGAGCTCCAAAGGGTGAATAGGGCCAATCTCGAAGCTATGCTTACCATGGAGAACGACAAAACTGAATGGCAAAAGATCCTTAAACAGCATGATGCAGAAATGAGGAGTATTGCCGATTATAATGAGAAACTTGAGGCAGAAGTTGGGAAACTTAAAGAGGAGCTTGCTACTTCTTCCACTTCTTATTCTCAAAGGGAGAGTGTGCTTCTTCAACAGGTGCGGGATGCTCATGCCGAGCAAAGGGATGCTGAGGCCAAAGCTGATGGGTTGGAGCAGATTATAGAGGGAAACCGTACTGATATTACTCAGTTACGAGGACAAACTGGCCTTCAGGCTGCAGAGATTGAAAAGTTGAAAGCCCAGTTATCCAAAGTCGAGAGAGAGCGGGATGAGGCTGTTGCGGGTAGAATTGCAGCTGAAGAGGCCCATGAAGCTACCAAAGCTGATATTGGCTCGACACTATTTGATTTCTACTTGCAGTGTATATTAGGGCGTGGCAGTCTTGCATTCCTGGGCCCCAAGTATGAGATTACCCTGGCCGAAGTGTGGGAGGCCACACTAGATATGTTTAAAGCGGCCGGATACACTGAAGAGGAGTTGGAGGTGCACTACTTAGACTTTGAGGCTCGCGCAGCCCTTGCCAGAGGGAAGGAGCAACTTGCCAGATCACGAGTTGAAATAGTAGGGGAAGAGCATCAAGAAGAAGAAACAAATTTGACTGCTCCTGTCCCTCCTTCAACTTCGGCCGATGCGGGTATTATTGGCTCTAGCTCTTATGTACCGATCCCTGCTCAAACTGATACCGGGGCCAAAATTACTCAAGCCACAGATGAATCGCAAGAGAGTGCCGAAGCTCCAGACTATGAAATTGACGTAATAAAGACAACTTCTGCAGGTAATTCCACTGTAAATTTCGCTCAAGTGGATTGCTCATTTATTTCACATGGGTTTAATGAGCTCCTTGACTATTTTCTCAACCTTGATGAACCTTCATCTGCTCTCTTTACTGACTTTAACCTCTTTTCTTCTGTAGAGAAAGTATCAAGCGCCGCTCAGATTTCTCCTCCTCCGGTTATCCCTCCTCCGTCTTCCCAGGTGGCTCCTCCTTCTGCTTCACAGCCCGGGTCGCAAGAGGAACAAATAGAGGCCCTTCATGGTTTAGACAATCCCATCGCTTCGCAAGAGCATAGAGACGAGGGACTTGAGGGAGGAGAGATATCTCCGGAGCGGACTCCTTCCGATGACATAACTTTGTCTAAACTTGTCACTCCAGGAAGTGAGTCTTCCTCAAAGAGGAGGAAAAAGCACGGAACGTCAAAGAGGAGGGGGAAGATAATCGCTGTTACTAAAGTGGAGCCAGAAGTTGGACCAGCTGCGCCTACCCCTCCTCCTTCTTCCCTTGTGCCAACTGACCGACCTGAAAAGCTAATCATTCGGCCGGGAAAAGGGTCCAAAGGTAGTAAAAAGAAGTGAAGATTTTAGCTTTTTGCCTTTTGTATGTACTGGTCGAGAATTGTGCGGGTACCGGCCCCCGCTTTTCTTTATTTTGAAACCTGTACCTGCATTTCAATTGAATAAAATGATCCTTTGTTTGTACATACTTCTGTTTGAATTGGAGAATGCATTTATTATTCATTTTTGCACAAGTTTATTTATATGATATTGCAGCGGGCTTATGGTATGTTGTTTGAGTATTACTTTACTGAAGCAGCTATACTATTATACCATGTTGCCCCCATACCTTAAGCTTGCTGCAATATTTTATACTTCGAGGGGACTTGCACTTTTATTTGCTAAAGAATGATTATTTTATTCTTTAAAGAAATTTTTTGTAGAGTACAACTCCCTTCGTATAAGTTTCTACGCTTTGTCGTTCGAAGAAATCACTTTTTTCTTTTGCTTATGTGCATATTTTACCAAGTGAATTCTTCTATGTGGTAAAGCGGACCTCTGAAGGGTACTTTAACTTCTTTTCTTTCCTTTTTTTTTTAAAGATCATTTTCCAGAGTAGGTAAATTACTCTTCCTTTGAAAGTTAAAGTACGCTTTTCATGAGGATTTTTTTTTTATATACAAAGTTGTACCTCTGAGGAGGGATTTTTCACGTTTCAACACTTGGAAGTTTTATTTCAATCTCGGTGAAACGTGTACCTCCAAAGAGTTGTGCCTTTGAAGAAAGCCTTTTCACGTTTCAACACTTGGAAGTTTTATTTCAATCTTGGTAAAACGTGGGCTTCCGAAGAGGTCTTTCTTCTTGATTGTGCCTTCGAAGAGGTCTTTCCTTTGAATTGTGTCCCCGGGAGGGGGGTTGTACCTCTAAGGAGGGATTTTTCACATTTCAACACTTGGAAGTTTTATTTCAATCTTGGTGAAACGTGTACCTCCAAAGAGTTGTGCCTTCGAAGAAAGCCTTTTCACGTTTCAACACTTGGAAGTTTTATTTCAATCTCGGTGAAACGTGGGCTTTCAGGAAGGTTTTTATTTTGTTTTTGCATTTCAACTTTGGTGAAGTGAAATTCCGAAGAGCGGTTGTTACACTTCAACTCCTGGCGAAATGTGCCTCCGAAGAGGGCTTTTATTTTGTTTACATTTCAACTCTGGTGAAGTGAAATTCCGAAGAGCGGTCATAACGCTTCAACTCCTGGTGAAATGGGCCTCCGAAGAGGGCTTTTATTTTGTTTGCATTTGAACTCTGGTGAAGTGAAATCCCGAAGAGCGGTCATAACTCTTCAACTCCTGGTGAAATGTGCCTCAAAGAAGGTTTTCATCGCCTGGAAGTTACTCTCTCATGGTTGGAGGGTCATGACTCCTCCAATCTTTTTTGTTGAGTAGAGAACTTTCTTTTTTGTGGCGTATGACCCATTAGAGGTCTTTATCCTCCGAAGAGTTGTGTCTCCGAAGAGGACTTGTGCTGCCGATGATGACTTTGGTTGTTCCTCTGTTCACTTGCTTATGCCTTTTCAATGATCCTCTGCCCCCCCCTTTTTTTTCACAAGTAACTTGTTTAATCCAAGGAAGTGCGCTTCATTGTCAGGTAATTTCGTGAGAACGAGCACTAGCTTCTTAATTGGACGTTTGTTTGTTCAAACGATCTCAATTTATTACCAAGGACCCGTTTCTGTCGAAATCATAGGCCGTTCAATTGAAGTACTTCCTATCTAGGATTTGAATTCGGGGCTTTTGTGACTTGAAATTTGGCGAGAATCACTTGGTCTTTTTATGTGCAAGTTTCACTTCCATTGTCTGCAAAAATTTAAATCGACATTTCAGCAATACATTCTATGTACTTTTTATGTCGAAAATAAAGCAAACATGTAATAATAATAAGGAATATAAGATTTATAGTGGTTCGGCCAGGAAATTGGGCCTACATCCACTTTATATTCTTTCATTATTTACTTGCATCAGTTTTACAATTGCTTTTAACTACAAGAATCATACATTCATAATTCTTTTTACAGTATTTCAACAAAATTTTCAAGTAAAGTATGGACGCAAATGGTTGCTGTTCCATGCCCTTGGAATTTGATCTCCTTCAACAGTGGTGAGTTTGAATGTGCCGTCAAGAAGCTTCTGACCTATTACATATGGTCCTTCCCAATTTGGCCCAAACACACCTGTCGCTGTCATAATTCTTTTCAGGACTCGGTCTCCAATCTCAAAGCTTCGTTGGCGAACTTTGGAATTGAAATGCCTGGCTATTCTTTGCTGATGAGCTGCAACTCTGAGATTAGCCTCATCTCTTTTTTCATCAAGGAGATCTAGTGCTTCAAGCTGTAGCTTTTCGTTTTCTGCTTGATTGAAATGGATTCTTCTGTGTGAAGGGACTTCTATTTCTACCGAAATCATTGCCTCTGACCCGTATGCCAATGAAGACGGGGTGTGCCCAGTCGCAGTTTTGTGAGTGGTTCTGTATGCCCATAGTGCCAGTGGTAGCTTATCGACCCAACCACCTTTTGCTCTTTCAAATTGCTTCTTGATGGTTGACTTAATAATTTTGTTCACGGCTTCCACCTGCCCGTTTGCCTGCGGATGAGCTACTACTGAGAAGCTTTTCCGGATTTTGAATCGCTTGCAAAAATCTTGGAATTCTTCACTTTCAAACTGAGTTCCATTGTCTGTAATTATTTTTTGAGGCACACCGTATCTGCAAATGATGTTTTTAGTCACAAAACTTATCATCTTCTTTGAGGTGACAGTGGCCAGTGGTTCAGCCTCTGCCCACTTAGTAAAATAATCTACAGCAACAATGGCATATTTAATTCCAGATTTGGCAGTTGGTAACGGTCCTACAAGGTCGATTCCCCATATCGCAAACGGCCATGGACTGACCATCTGTGTGAGTTCAGTGGAAGGAGCTCTAGGAATTTTGGCGAATCTTTGACATCTGTCACATTTTCGGGAATACTCCGCTGCATCTCGATTAATTTCTGGCCAAAAATATCCGTACCGGAGAATTTTCTTTGCTAATGTTTGGCCACCTGAATGATCGCCACATTCTCCTCCGTGTACCTCTGCTAAGATTGCTTTAGACTCTTCCCTGGATACACATCGAAGTAATGGCATTGAAAATCCCCGTCTGTATAACCGGCCATCCTGGATTACGTATCGAGAGGCTTTTCTCAGTAGCTTTTGTCGTTCTTTTGAGTTCCCTGGTAAGGATCCATTGTGCAGATATTCTATTATCGGAGTCATCCATAATTCTTGCTCTTGAGACATGCTCATGATCCAATCGATGTCCATCTCATCAATGCTAGGAGTCGACAGGACTTAGCCCCAGAAATTGAGCTTCGCCTGTGCTCGAATACTTCGCGAGAGAATCTGCTTTCATGTTTTCTTCTCGAGGAATGTGGCTTATCATGTAATGATCGAAATCACCCAGGAGTTCCCAAGCCTTTGACAAGTAGGCGGGCAGATTCCCCCCTTTTTCTTGGAATTCCTTTTTGACTTGGCATACAATAAGCTGAGAATCACCGAATATCTGTAGCGCTCGGATGTTTAATTCTTTAGCAATCCTTAAGCCAGCGATAAGGGCTTCGTATTCTGCTTCATTGTTTGTTGAAGGAAATTCCAATTTTAGTGCATAGCATAATGATCGACCTTCAGGAGTCTCAAGTACAACTCCGGCTCCAGAACAGTAGTCGTTTCTCGCACCATCGACATATAACTTCCACTGGATAGGGGAATTGTCGACCGTTTCTTCCTCACTGTTACCCTTATCTGTAAATTCTGCAATGAAATCCGCTAAAGCTTGTCCATTGATTGCTTTCCGGGGATGATAAGTGATGTCATACTGACTGAGTTCGATATTCCACTTTAGAAGACGACCCGAAGTTTCAGGGCGAAACAGGACTAGCTTTAAAGGTTGATCAGTGAGGACTCTGATAGGATGAGCTTGAAAATATTGCCTCAATTTCCTAGACGCAATTAGTAAGCAATAGGCGAGTTTTTCCAACTTAGAGTAATTCATCTCTGCCCCAGTGAGTCTTTTGTTGATATAGTAAACTGGATGTTGAATCCTTTTGTCTTCCCGTATCAGCGCTGCACTTAAAGCGTGAGATGATACTGCCAAGTATATAAGAAGATCCTCGCCATCGCCAGGCCTAGAAAGTATTGGAGGCGTCTCCATATGGCGAATCAATTCATCAAAGGCTTTTTGGCATTCGGGAGTCCAATCGAAGTTTTTCTTTCCTTTCTTTAGGGCGTCAAAGAATGGGATGCATTTATCTGTGCCTTTGGAAATGAACCGACTCAAGGCGGCAACTTTTCCATTGAGACTTTGCAATTCCTTCTTTGTTCTAGGAGCTTTGACTTCTTTCAAGGCAGTAATTTGAGCTGGACTAGCCTCAATGCCCCTAGCGCTGACGATAAACCCTAAGAACTTTCCGGACTCGACCCCAAACGTGCATTTCAGAGGGTTAAGCTTCATTCTGTATTTCCGGAGGACTGCGAACATTTCTGCCAAGTGTTCAATGTGATCCGCTGCTTTCTTAGACTTTACTAACATGTCGTCGACGTAGACTTCCATAGTTTTTCCCAATTGTGGTTTGAACATAGCATTAACAAGTCTTTGGTAGGTTGCCCCTGCATTCTTCAATCCGAAGGGCATAACTATGTAGCAGTAAAGACCAACATCGGTGATAAAGCTCGTGTCCTCCTGATCCGGTTCATGTATCATGATCTGGTTATATCCGGAGTAGGCATCCACGAAAGATAGCAATTCATGCCCCGCTGTTCCATCTACCAGTTGATCGATCCTGGGTAAAGGAAAGCAATCTTTGGGGCAGGCCTTGTTCAGATCTGAAAAATCGATGCACACTCTCCATTTTCCATTAGCTTTCTTAACCAGCACAGGATTTGAAACCCAATTCGGATATGTAGATTCTTTGATGAAGTTATTTTCCATGAGTCGATCAATTTCCTCTTTTAATGCTGCTGACCTTTCTGGACCTTGGGTTCTTCTTTTCTGTTTTACTGGTGTAAACTTTGGGTCAATATTCAGAGCGTGTACTGCAACTTCTGGAGATATTCCACACATATCAGCATGAGTCCAAGCGAAGACATCCAGATTTGCTTTCAAGAAAGATATCAAGATATTCTGAATTGACACATTAAGTTCTGAACCCACATTCAACACCTTATTCGGGTCCTTCGGGTCAACAGGTACCGGTACTGTTGTTTCAACCGGCACTACTCTATTCTCCCCTGCACTGGCTTTTCTGGGATCCATCTCTTTCCGTGCCCCGCTATGCTCGCCAGTGTAGGGTCCGCCCCGTAATTGCTACAAGGCTGGCTCCTTGATGCGGACCGGGGCGGCCGCATCCTTTCCCATTTCCCTTTTTCTTGACTCTCGCAACTCTGTCAAATAGCACTCTCGCGCAGCATTTTGATCCCCTTTTATAACTCCTACTCCATTGTCTGTAGGGAATTTAATAGTGAGGCACCATGGGGCTAGAATAGCTTTGAACGCTGCGAGCGTTGGACGGCCAAGGAAAGCATTATAAGCAGAAAATTCATCGACAATCACAAATGTTTGCTTGCGGACTACTTTCCTTTCTCCTTCCCCAAGTTCTACAAGCAGATCGATGGTTCCTATTGGTTGCTTCGGCTCCCCAGTGAAGCCAGCGATCTTCTGCGATGAGGCTCGTACATCGACCATCGGGATTTTCATTTGGTCGAATGTCTTCTTGAAGAGGATATTACATGATGCTCCGCAGTCAATGAGAACTCTTCTGACAATGGCCGGTCCGATACCAGCTGAGATGACCAAGGGATCTAGGGTAGGAGCTTCGATACCTGTGGAATCTCTGGCTCTGAAAATAATATCATCACTGAAAGTTTTCTGTTGTTTCAGGGGCGTAGTGTCTTCTAAAACAAAGACGTCTTCTTCGGCTGGAACATATTTCAAAGCCCTGGTATATCTCTCCATCTCACCCCAGCTCTTGCCAGCTGGGTGAGGTCCTCCTGTAATGACATTGATAATGGGCCTTCCAGATTCATGCCCCGTAGCTTTCTCACCTATCCTAGGCTGATGAACAGGAGTCTGTTGCCCCTGACTTGACGATGCAGGATTGCTGCTATTCTTTTTCACAAATTGCTGCAGCTTGTTTTCTCTTAGCAATTCTTCAATCAGATTTTTCAACTGGCGGCATTCATCGGTCTCATGACCGGGTTGATTATGGAAGCAGCAGAACTTCCCACTTTGTATAGCCTTTTTCCCGGTCCTCAAAGGGATAGGTTTAGGGAGGTCAACCGAATCTTTAATGGCAAGGTAGATACGCTCCGGCGTATCTGATAAAGGAGTATACTCTGATGGCTTGAAGGATCGGGGCTTCTTCAGATTACTCTGTTTCTTCCCATTGTTATTTTCCCTTTTTTGTCCTACAGATTCATTCTTGCGTGGAGCAACAGTGTTATCTTCAGCTTTTTCCGACACTGCCTTTACCGGTACAGGACGGCTTTCCAGGCGTATGAATTCATCTGCCTTTTTGTAGAACTTTTCGAGGGAGGTTGGCTCTTTCATGTTTAGCCATTTCCCAAATTCGCTCGACTTATCAATAACCCTCATCAGATAAGTCAATATCATTCGCGGTTCAGCATTGTCCACCTCTGCCAGCGCTATATTAAAGCGGTTCAAGGAAGATCTGATAGATTCACCAGGGTTCTGTTCTATACTTGACAATGACATGATGTCCTTGGCCTTTGAAGCATATAGCCTGAACTGTTCCTTGAACTTTCGGGTCAAGTCTGAAAACTGATCAATAGATCGGACTGGCAACTTGGTGAACCACAGTAGAGCCACACCTTCAAGGTATACAGGGAAATATCGACACTTTATCTCGTCAGAGGCTCTGGCACCTGTCATGTGCCAATCATATTTATACAAGAATTCATTCGGATCACTTGTCCCTTTGTAAGCTGGGATAGTTGGAGGGACAAACTTCCTTGGAAATTCCGCCTTTAGGATTTTCTCAGTAAATGGAGTTTTACTTGGGGCGAAACCCCATTCTTTCTCATCTTCAACCCTTTGCATACTTTCTTTCATGATTTGCCGGACCATTCCAGAAAGATACTCCTCATCATGTCGAGTTCCAGATCCACCAACCTCAGGAAGCGTTTGCTCAAAGGGACTGGCAGCCCTTTCTGGAGCATTCCTTTCATTAGCATCATGAATGTTGCCGGCATAATTCCTTCCATTACCAGCCGGTTGATTGTTTGCCCCGAGCAAATCATTCAACTTATTCAGAATTAGAGCATTTTGGGCACTCTGAGCCTCTAATTGTGCATTCTGGGCGTTTATCTGCTGGTTCAGCCCTAATATTACAGCATCCAACTCCGCTTTCGTAACCCCAGCAGACGTAGTGGGTTGATTAGGTACAGGGGAAGCGGATGTTCCCTCTTGAATGTTCCCAGATCTGACAGATCTACTCTTCCTTCCAGGAGCCATAATCTCAGACAGACTTCTGGTTTTCAAGGAAATTCTCTCTACAAATCTCTGTGAAGCAATGATGATAATTTTTCCTGAGTTCAATTCTCAGTGAAAGCACCAAAAAATGTTAATGCTAAAATTTGAACGCTAACACCCCGGTGTATGAGTTGTAGTTGTGAAAGCACCACCCGATTACTCGGGAACGGATTACAAGCAGATAATAGCAGAAAAGCGGTAAACAACAACAATTTTATAGTGGTTCGGCTTAAGGGTATAGCCTACGTCCACTTTAAGTACTTTTATTAATAATCTTGTTACAAGCTGATACAATTCTTCCCAAGTACAATACACTTTGAATTACAAGAGACTTAGAACAAGTAGCCTAAACTCCGATGAAGATGAGAGTTTTCGAATCCATGTTGGATGTATGTGATCTCTCCTTGAAGTTGTTTGTAGCGTTCTTAGTGTCTTGAGAGCTTCAAGTGTTAAATTGGTTTGGAATGCAGCAGAGTATCGGCGCTTGAAGAGAGTGAGCCAAAAGTCCTTTGAATGTTGGAGGTGGCCTTGTATTTATAGGAGTTTTCAGCCTTAAGTCGTGAGTCGTACCCGGCTCATGCCTGACTCGTGGCCGAGTCAAATTAGGTCGTGGCGGACTCATAGAATCATCCCTTCACTCCTCCAATGCTTACTCCTCTGCTGGATTTTATGACAAGTCTTGAGTCGTGTCCGAGTCAATCTCCCTTGGCATAGGCATTGTGGCAATGGGTTACGACTTAACGACTTTATGTCGTGGGCGAGTCATGGTGAGTCGTCTCATGTTAACTCAAGGCCGAATTACTGGCTTGGTCCAAAGAGATAATTCGTTCTCCAGTCAATCCGAACATAACTCCTTTTATGCTAGCATAAGTCGTATACGACTCATCATGGCCGTAGCTACTCAACGAGTTATCTCATTTCAGTATGGTTTTGAACTTGTCCCTGAAGCCTTAGGTCGTATCACCCTTTAAGTCGTAAACTTTCATGAGTCGTTAATGTCTTACCTTGCTGGCCTTTAAGTCGCCTTGGACTTTAGGTCGTTAACTCGTTGAGTCGGGGACTAGATGAGTCGCTGAGGTTGTTGAGCCGGGGTCTTGCTGAGTCGGCCCTTTCTTACGAACCGCTAATCCCTTGAGTCGTATATCCAATGAGTCGGTGAGGACCTTAAGTGGATGAGCCGGGACCTGATGTGTCGGTCCTAGATGAGTCGGATCTAGATAGATGAGTCGTTCTTCCCTCTACATGGATGAGTCGGTATTAGTTGAGTAAATGAGTCGGTCCAAGTTTCAGCGGGGTTAACAGTAATACTGCCAAATAAAAGGGAGAATGAGGCTACATGGGATACATAATTGAATATTCCCTAAGGATAACACTTGTATGTATTTAAACATCGAATAAGTAACTCACATATACATACACAGTATCGGCTCAAAGCAATAAATATGTGTACCTTTAGGATAGAACACTAACAATATATAGACATATCAAAGATCACAGTCAAACACAGAGTTAATAAACACACACACACACATATACACGTGTGTGTATATATATGTTCAATATGCATAACAAAAATACAAATATATGAAATTATATAATACAAAACAATAAAAGCTATACTAAACACATAATCATCTCTATGCCTAATAAACACAAGCTGTTCTCACTGTCCCTGAACCCGTAATGTCTCAAACTGACCCGAGTATTATATAAATAACACATGGGCCAGGTTATGTCTAAATCAAGGGTTAATATACAAATGTAACTCAATAAGCGTAAGGTATAATAATATTATAACATCATCGAAGTCAAGACAAACATCTACGATATCAATATATAAATAACATTATAGACATGGTATAAAATTATAAAATCATGAACAATCCTTGAGTATCACATAAAATCAGGTATCCCAAAACCAAGCATAAAGATGTCATCATCTATATAAAAGCACATCAAATTATAAATTATGAAATTAACATCAAATGGGTGAATCATCTATGTTTAGAAATTATCATAAAAATCTACAAATCAATAAAAAGATTATTGCTAGCATATGGCAATGGCCATGAAAATCAATATTGAGTAAGCCATCCACCTAAAGCGAAAAGGTTATTTGTCTAAAATGGACAGGCCGTCTGTCTCTCAATCACATAAAGATAAGATACGGTGATTTACTATATCTCGGATCTAGTCTTAGGTAGGAATAAGAATATTATATGTCTATCCACCAAACACACAGGAACCAAATGGAAGATTGACAGCACGTCTGCCTACTCTAGGAGCCTCACATGTGTCCGTCTAACATTGCTCTTACAGTCATCTGTTACCTTCCCATCAATATCAAGATAATATCCATTGAATGTCATAAACACACTGTAGGA
Source organism: Allium cepa (assembly GCA_030765085.1). Lineage (NCBI taxonomy): Eukaryota > Viridiplantae > Streptophyta > Magnoliopsida > Asparagales > Amaryllidaceae > Allium > Allium cepa. The sequence goes on along the minus strand of CM060937.1, from coordinate 768,391,447 downwards.
CTATGCTTTGGATCAATCATGACCCAACACATGGGCCCCATACGTAATTAATTGCTGACCTACGTGACACAGGGGCAAACATACACAACAAAGATGCAAATAGCTAAGGCAAACAATAATGCGGGTGACATGGATCCAGGGCATGACTACCGTAATTGGGCTGCTAAGGTGGATATTGGCCAATTTGGTTCACTTCCAAACCAGAATGGGAGCTGGAAAAGATAGATAGATGCATAATATCTATACTTAATAGCTAACACAAAACTCCAAAATATTGCCAACACACGACTCTATATACTGCTGCCACAAAGCTTGATTCTATTGCCGACACATAGCTATATACGATTGTCGACACATAGCGGTACGCGTGACTCACCCTAGCGAATATCCATAAATCCCCATCACATGAGTGTCATCTACATATATTGAATAACAAATAAATATCACAAAAGCATCACATACCACTGCGTTATACTCAAACGTTTATAAAATGCGTATAAACTCCACTCAATCTCCATAATATTCTATATAACGAGTCCAATGAATAACTAGATAAATATTACTGAACGCCCCGTCCCAAATGGTATTATGATTTCGTTTATTTAGATTTCTCATCGTACAGAACTAAAATATCAAAACCAATATAAAAATATCACAAATCCGTACCGAAGGATGTCATCACCATATCATATCAAAACTACTGAATCATTATCAATGTTGAATCAATCATATATTTGAATCAATTATAGGAGAGGAATAATAATAATAATAAACACTATGATTGAAATCATTACAATTATCCTATTAAAGTAAACACTTTTAATTGATTAGTGTATGGTAATATTCAATTTCATTTAAAATTTTGTAGCATGCACTGGAATAATCTTTACCGATTTTATAAGTTCATTGGATAATTTATAGAGAATAATTTATTAACCTGTTTAATTTTCCATTCAATAACGCTATTAAATTCGCTATATTGATTTATTAAGCGTTATATTATAATGAAATTCATATATAATATATAAGTATACATATTAGAGATTAAGTGCATTTAGTATGTATATTTATTTTGGATTTATAATATATATATATATGGACAGACTTAAATTTAAGTGTAAATGTAATTACTGCTTGCACACATAACTCACGAAATCATGCACATACACACAGAGGATTATACAACACACGCGTAGTAACCCACTCACATATTTAAGTATATATGTAACTAGTGCTTCCCTACTCATGCACAAGATTTCACAACATGGATTTATAAATTGCAAAATATAAGAGTGCCTTGACTTTTACCAATCTTAGTTCGACAAAATAACTATATATATATATAATTGTAATACAAATAACTTACACTTAATTGTATAACTTGACCTCTACCCTGACAATTCACACATACCATCATACAATTCAACAACGATGCATCTTACCTAAGTCACCAGTCCAATAATTATATCTTCTTCGTATTATTTCATAGAACTCCTACACTTATTTTATAAAATTATGCACTTGCATATCAATCATACTATAGCTTATTTTCACGTGATTCTTCTATTTAAATTAAGCTAGCTATCATTAAGGCCTCAGAATATTATATATTTCATGTATATAAATTCTAAATACATACACACACATACCTCAAACCATTTCTTAGGGTCTATAGTTAATAAACCATGTTATTACAATATTCGTGATTTATAGCCTTAATCAAACCACTTTTATATAAATTCACTAGTTGGTTAATTGTTATTTACACTATAATACACCAGTATCAATGCTAGAAAAACTTCAAAGCCATTTTAATGCAGTTTTAACTCGCATAAACAATTATTTTAGCCTTATAATTTATTTTATAAGTCATACTTTCTAATTTTAGACCAGTAATGAATATATTATAATATTTTTGCCACCGACATAACTGTAAACTAGAGTGTAATTAATTTCTAACCAAATTATAAATTAATATCAACTCCTTCTAGCTCTATGCAATATGAATAGAACAAACCATTTATATATACTGGACCTTAATCAATTATACTCAAACTAATCTAATCAAATGGGAAAAATAATAACTTATATATATACATATATTATTTCACCTCTGTTAGGTAATATTTTTTAGCGAATATTAGGCTCAGGTCCCTAATAAGTTTCAAAATACAAGAAAACCCCAGTAAAGAAAGTATGTAAATTAGATCCCTAAAATTAAATTACTAAGTAATTGCATATAGTTATGCAATTATTCACCGAATAACTGCAGACATTTATGCAATTATATGCAAATGTTGCATAAATTTATGTAATTATTTTGGTGAATAATTGTGGAAATTTTTGAAAATTTTTTGGTGAAAATTGGGAAACTTTTTGAAAAAATTGCAGAAATTTTCGCTATTTTTTTGGTGATTAATTGCGGAATTTTCCTCGATTTTTTGAAAAAATTACGGAAATTTCTGCAATTTTCCAGTGAATAATTGTGGAAATGTCTACAATTTTTTGATATAATTGCACAAGTGTCCACAATTGTTCACTGAATAATTACATAAGTGTATGCCATTATTCAGTAACTTAATTCTAGGGATCTAATTTACAAACCTTTTTCTACTGGGGTTTTTGTGTATTTTAAAACTTATTAGGGACCTTTGCCAAACTATCCCTTTTTTTAATATATATAACTATAGGAATTTATGCTTTAATATAAATTAAGAGTTATACAACGCTTACTTGAGCTGTAAATTCTCAAGTGTCTAAATCTAGTCTAAGCCCTATACCATGTCATAGATAATTTCAGTACTGGTGCAACGGTAATGACCGTGACCTTGTATGCAAGAGATACAAATTTTATAAGAATACAAATTATAATTTTTAATTAATTAACTTAGTCAATCCGTTAATTAACTAATTACCCTTAATCCTTTGTCCCAAATTAAATTTTCCCTCCCTATACAGACGCCGCAAGCAAACCTACTAAGGTCTGTCCTTCTCCACCATAACGTGAGCTACAGTCAATGGAATTGAACACGATCGCCTCCATTCTTCATGTTGAGCGACAATGCATGTAATGACACCACCTAATTTAGGTTCACTCCCTCTAGGAAAATTGAGACCAAAAGCCACCATCTACTATTCTAACATGACGTACCTCACAAGAGGACGCTGCACGCTTTCGGAGCACCACCAATGTAACAACCCGTAATTTAAATAATCGAATATTTAAATGGTTAATGTAAATATTTAATCATTAAGCGACGGAAAGCCACTTATACTCGATTTTTACGAACGATTGAATTAGGATTCGAGACCACTTCAATTGAGTCCCAACGATGTTGCAAATCTAAATGAGTATAACCATAGATATATTACGACCGATGGATTTTTAGCCGTTAGCTATGTTCGATTCTTAAATTGATCCAAAAGCTAACTTTTATATAAATGGAATTAGGTCCCAAAACCTTTTCCATTGAGTCCAGAGTTACATCCAGAATTTGATTAAGTATAAGTTTTGATATGTTTAGAGACGATTGATTTTTGGAGTGAATAGTGATTTTACGAAAAGAGATGAATTTGGACTAAGTCCATTTACCTAGCCTATATGAAGCTAACCCCTTCATTATTTTCATTGTCGCTTTCATATCCACATTCACTTTCTTCCTCTTTCTCTAATCACTCCATTAATTACCCATAAATCACCTAACCCCAAATCTAGTAATTCTTGCCTAATAAAATTCCTAAATTCAAACTAAAATAACCATAAATCCTCTCTTACTATTCCCCACATAACCCTTAAAGGAATTTCCTAATTTGTAGTTTGATTTCATCTTAGATTTCAAGGGGGCATGGATTTGGGTTTTAGCAAATAGAGTTTGGTTTGGAATTAAACAAGGTGAGTGGGATGATGGCCTTACTTAATGTTAACGCTTAAAATCGAACGCTAACACCCCGGTGTGTGAAATGTGAGTGTGAAAGCACCACCCGATGGTTCGGGAACAGAATATCAGCTAAGATAATAGAAAATACAGTAAGAGACAGCGATTTATAGTGGTTCGGCTTAAGGAGTAGCCTACGTCCACTTTAGGTATCTTTATTACTGATCTTGTTACAAAACAATACAATGCTCTACAAGTACAAATCTCTTTAGTTGCAAAACATTTTGAGCAAGTAGCTTAAGCTTCGATGTAGATGAAAGTCTTTGAATCCATGTCGGATATGTGAAAGTCTTTCAAAGTATGTTGTAGTGTTCTTTGAAACTTCAAGTATGGAGTTGGTTTAGAAACTGGCAGAGTATCGGAGCTTGAAGAGATTGTCCCAAAAGTCCCTTGAAAGTTGGAGATGGCAATGTATTTATAGAGAATTCTAGGCAGGAAACATTACCAAGTCCTAAACCGTAACCGGCCTAAGTTGGGTCGCGGACGACTTAAACTAAGTCGTGGGTCGGTTGCGACCTAAATTCTGGGTCGAGACTTCAGGAAGGCATCCTTGCTGAGTAGCTACATCGGACTTGCCTTCCTTTGCCTAGGTCGTGAATGACCTAGCATAGGCCGTAAGTCGGTCGCGACCTAAGTGTAGTTCGTGATCTTGTCCCTGTCCTGAGCAGTTAGTGCGGAAACCTCCTTGGATAGTTAGATCGACATCTATCTTAGGCCAGCATCCATGTTAAAATGGTAACCTACCTAAGCCTTAGGTCGGTATCCCTTCAAATCTTAAGTCGGGTACCCATGTTAAGTCGGTAGCTATCTTAGGTCGGTATCCTTTAACTCTTAGGTCGGCATTCCCGTTTAAGCAGTTAGGTCGGTATCTCTCTTAAGCCGTCGAGTCATGGCCGAGGCGGGGTTAACATTAGCCCCTCGAAGTACATGCCTAATGGTTTGGTCGTGTGCTTGGGTATGATTTAACCCGTCCCCCTCTAGGTCGGCAGGTCGTACGCGACTTAACAGTTAGACCATTTGCGCCGCTTCAGGTTCCTCCATTTCAAGGTATAAGTCATACATCTTCTCCTTCCTCTTCATTCAATTCTGCCATTAACATTTCCCTGAGCTCTCAAAGGCGATTTCGTTCCTTCAATCACCGATAATCATTACGTAAGTAAACTTGCTTCCTTCTCGATCCCCTATTGTCATTGATTCATGAATCCCATTCAAACTTCACCCACCTCCTCGCGCAATGCTTCATCTCGAATCTTATCAAACCGATAGTTGATGATCCTGAGGTGGGACAATTTGGATTCAAACGGTTGATGAAACGATGCCGATGGGTTACTGCTTCGGGCTAATCAATCTTGATTTACGTTAGGATTGTGAGGTGTTGAATTCGTGGGGGTTTTGAACTGGTTTAATGGATGATCCGATGGCATGAAATAACATGAATGAAATGAGGGTTTTTTTTGTTGAGGGAGTGGCTATCGGGTTAACGGGTTGGGTGGAGTGAGATATTGGTTTGGACGCGACTCAACAACTTTGGTGACCTAACTTTTGGCCGATCTGATTCGATGCGACCTAAACCTTAAGTCGCGGCTGAGCTGAGACATAGGGAAACTTACCGACCTAATTTAATGTAACCAGAGCCTTAAATCGTTGCCGAGTTAGAACTTGGGGAAACTCACACCACTTTGAACCGAAACCTCCTACGACTTAAAAGACCAACGATTTAAGGAACCAGAGACTTATTCTTAACCCGCGAGAGATTCCTTGGGTCGCAGCCGAGTTAACACTTGGATGCTCAACTTGAATTCTCACTCAAAAGCATAATCCCAACTTGAATACTTAACTTGATCTGCTGGACTGAATTGCTTAAATCCTAAATTGTTTTAACTTTGTTGCCATATTTCACAGATCATGTTAACTTATAGGCTAACAACCTGCTGAAAACAATAATCACAGAAAACCAAGGCGAATATACTGCCATTGACTGCCCACATCAAATGACAGATTAGTCGACATAGAGTAATCAACTTAAACACACTATATGAAATGCTGTGAACCAATCAACTAAAGTGAAATATCAATGCAAAGCATTGCTATCTTGAACTGATTTGTTTGCATCTACATTTCACTTTCATATTTAAAACAACAAACCCTGGACTTTATAACTGACAAATGCTTGCTAGTTTTTATTCCAGTTATATTCGCTTATTGCTTTGTTGATTTTACACAACACTTCACACATTTTAGGAAACGTGCACCTTCATGTTTGAATATCCAGTTGTTTGTGTAGAATGACTTCCCTCCAAGAAGAAGAAGTGGTAGCTCAAGCGGTAGAGACCTTTCAGACAGCTGTTCCCATAGAGAATCCTCCAGAGAGAACTTCGACTATCCTAACTCCGAGAGCGTTTATTCAGCTACGTACTCAATTTGGTTTTGCTGAAAATGATGCCCTACTTCCCGGGCCAAATGATACTGCCGACAGTCCTCCCCATGGTTTTGTCGCAGTCAATCGTCAAATGTGCCTAAGCAGGGCGATTCCTCCCTTTAACGACCTCCTTCGCACCCTTCTCCTCCGGTTGACAATCTCTCCGTTCCAACTTCATCCTAATGGCTACGCCATCTTGATGGGATTGTGTGTTTTGTTTAGGAGAACTCTTGATCGCTTGCCATGTTTTGAAGAAATTCACTACTTATGCTCGTTTGCAAAGAGTAAAGACCATCCTTCCCTTATTATTATGAGAAGTGCTAGAAACCGCAAGCTTATTTCTGATCTTACCGAAAGTGTTCATGGATTTTTGAACCAGTTTTTCTTTGCTTGCTACCCCCTAGGGTTTTATGCCATCTGGAGAGTAGGAAGTAAGATTACCTGTTTCTATTTTCTCCATTTTCAAACTTTTTCGAGATCCGAATTACCAATTGCTAATTTCATTCTTTGCTCTTTTCAGCACTTCCTCTTCCCTCTAGAGATCCAAGCCATAAGAAAATTTTTGAAACATTAAGTGCTGTGACTACTAAAGAGAGAATTATAAAGTTTTTGTTGAGGGATGAATTTTTGCATCAGTATGAACTTTTACACACTTCTCGCTCTACACACCCCCATGAGGTTCCAGACTCCCTATCTAAAGCATTAGATGCCCCAGTTTCTACTGACGAACCCATACCAAAAGAACCTGCCTCCGAGGCTTCTCTGGTGAAGTGCTCTACTACTTTCGATGTTGCAGGGTCGTCTAGAAAATTCGCACTTGCCCCAGTTATTGAAGAGGAAGAACCTCTTCGTTTCTCTGAAGATGCGGCTGGTCTGGAAGCCGAAAAAGAAACTCCCGCCGAACTTGGCAGTGATGATACTTTTGAGGGGCTAAGTGACCTGATGATAACTTCACAAGTACTTTTTAAAGACGTTGTCCCTAAAGCTTCTTCTCCTGTGTTCGAGGCGACATCCACTTTTCAACAAATTTTGACACCTACCACTCAAGTCACTACCACCCCTGTGCCGAAGAGCGGTTTGTAGCCTGATACGTGTAGTTTGCACACCACACACACATAGGATTTTCAGCACTTATTCGTACTTAACTTCTTTTCTCTGAAGACTTTTAAGACTTGTCTTTTTTCAATTTTAGATTCTCCAATGGGACGCAACGGCTCCTATTACGACGACTTTCAGCGCTACGGGAGGCGTAGTCAATATGACTATAGGCGCTACCTTCCCGTTCACGGAGAAACTGACAAAGAGGGAGCCGCTCGAAAGGCTCAGGAGAGGAGGGCTCAAGAAGAGCGTTACGAGAGGAGAGAAAGGGAGGAGCACCATGATTCTTCCCAGAGAGGTGACGACTCTCACAAAAGAAAGCCGCATGACGACCGGGGAAAAAGTCATATATTTGAGGACCCAAGCAAGCGTGCCAGGCACGGCGAGAAGCATGCATCTTCAACTCCTGAAAAGGTCGCTGCCCCCGTCTCACTTGACATCCCCTCCGGCTCTCCTGCTCTCGGGAAAACAGACATTCAGACAATAGTCAGCAGGCCTAAATTCCAAATTGGACCAGGCCCGACCACTCTGCAAAGCCGGTTTCCGCACTGGTGCCCAAAGGGAGTGCGGTTTGATCTTGACTTGGTCCCTATTGACAAACAAGCAATGCTGCAAAATCTTGATGTTGTTAGACTTGATATCGAGCGGATGTCAGGGTGGCAAAAGCTTGTTGATGAGCTTCAAAGGGTCAACCGCGTGAATATAGAGGCCATGCTAACCATGGAAAATGATAAAGCCGAGTGGCAAAAAACTTTAAGCCAGCATGATACTGAGATGAGGAACATTGTTGATTACAACGAGAAGCTTGAAGCAGAAGTTGAGAAACTTAAACAAGAGCTTGCTTCTTCTTCTACCTCATATACTCAAAAAGAAGAAGTACTTCAAAAGCAGGTTCGCGATGCTCACGCTGCTCAGCGACATGTCGAGTGGCAACTTGAGGCTGAGCAGAAAACAATGGGAAAGTATCGAGCTGACGTTGCAGAGTTACGGGAGAAGGTTAACTCCCAGGATTTGGAGATCATGAGGCTGAAAGCCCAACCGTTAAAGACCAAGAAGGAACGCGATGAAGGTATCGCTGGAAGGCAGGCTGCCGAACAGTCGCATGAGGCGACTAAAGCCAATATCAGCTCCACTTTATTTGACTTCTACGTGCATAGCGTTATGTGGCGTGGGAGCCTTTCATTCTTAGGACCGAAGTATGAGATTACCCTGCCGAGGTTTGGGAGTCAATTCTCGACATGCTTGGAGGTGCAGGCGCTGGCTATGCTGAAGCATCTCTTGCAGAACAATTTCTAGATGATGACACCAGAGCTGCCCTAGCTCGGGGAAAAGAGCAGCTTGTCAAAGCACGAGATGAGGTAGGGGAGCAGCACTTTGTGAAAGAAGCACCATTAACTGCCCTCGTTCCTCCTTCGGTTTCAGCCGATGTTGACATCACAGGCTCTGGTTCTCATTCTTCATCCCCTGTTAAAGTTGCAACTGAGATCACAAGCACGCAGGGTGGAGATGAAGGCGAAGAGAGCGCCGAAGCACAGGCTTATGAGGTTGATATTAGGAAGACAACTTCTCCAGGTAACTCTATTGTTAATCTTGCCCAAGTGGACTGTTTGTTTGCTCCTCATGAGTTTGACGAACTTTTTGATTATTTCTTAAATCTCAATGAGCCGCTATCGCCTTTCTTCACGGGAGATACTAATATTTTTGGCTTTTCTTCTTCTGTAGCAAAAACGTCAAGTGCCACACAGACTTCTCCTCCTCCAGCTGTCCCTCCTCCATTCCCTCAAATCACTCCTATATCCCAACCGGGATCACAGGAAGAATTAATAGGAGCCCTTCAAGGCGTGGATGATCCAATTGCTTTGCAAGAGCAGAAGGACGAAGGACTTGAAGGAGGCGACAAATCCCCAGAGCGTACTATTTCTAATGACGTAAAACTGGCTGCTCTTGTTACCCCGGGAAGTGAGTCTTCTTCAAGGAGGAGGAAGAAGCGTACCACTTCCAAGAAGAAAAGGAAAAGCATTCTTGTTTCTGAAGAGGAAGCGAAGGTTGATCCTGCAGTAACCCTCTCTCCTTCATCCCCGACTCTCCCAAGCCGTCCTGAAAAGTTGCCTATTAGGTCAGGTGAAGGCTCTAAAGGTGGCGGCAAGAAGAAGTAACGGGCCCTGCTTCCCTTTATTTTTGCTTTTTGCTTTTTGCACGTACTGACCGGAGATAGTGCGGGTATCGGCCTCCGCTTTTCTTTTCCTTTTTATTTTGAAACCTGTACCTATACAAAATTTTGACAGTATTGAATAAAATGATTCTTTTTGTTTGTACAAACTTCTGTTTGTATTTGAGAATGCATTTACTATTCGTTTTTGTACAAGTTTCTTTATATGATACTGCAGTGAGCTTGTGGTATGTTGTTCGAGCGTAATTTTTACCAATGAAGCTATACCATGTTGCCCCTATACCGTAAGCTCGATGCAATATTTTATACTTTGAGGGGACTTGTACTCTTATTTTCTGGAGAACAATTATTCCATACTTGGAGGAATATTATTCTGCTCAGAATAGAGTACAGCTCGTTCCATATGAGTTTCTACGCTTCAACCTTCGAAGATATCACTTTTTCTTTTGTGCATACACACATTTTTACAAAGTGAATTCTCCTATGTGGTAAAGCGGGCCTCTGAAGGGCACTTTAAATTCTTTTTGAGGAAGAGTATTTTCAAGAATAGATGAACCAGTCTTCCTTTGAAAGCTAAAGTGTGCCTTTAAAGAGGGCTTCTCTTTTTTTTATATTGCGCCTCGGTGGAAGGCTTTTTGATCTTTGTTCTGCATTTCTGATGGAATGCTTCTTTGAAAAGTTGTACCTCTGAGGAGTGCTTTTTCACTTTTAAACAGTTGGAAGTTTTATTTCAATCTCGGTGAAACGTGTGCCTCCGAAGAGTTGTGCCTCCGAAGAGGGCTTTCCACGTTTCAACACTTGGAAGTTTTATTTCAATCTCGGTGAAACGTGTGCCTCCGAAGAGGTCTTTTTGTTTGATTGTGCCTCTGGGAAGAGGTCTTTTGTTTGATTGTGCCTCTAGGAAGAGGTCTTTTTGTTTCTGCCTCTTGGGAGAGGCTTTTATTTTTTCCCTGTTCGCTGGGAAGCGGGCCTCCGAAGAGGGCTTTTCACATTTCGACTCGTGTGAAGTTTTATTTTCAGATCATGGTGAAATGTGTGCCTCTGAGTAGGGCTTTTGCCTGGAAGTTTGGAGTTTCTTTCTCTTAGTTGGATGGATTCACGGGAGTGTACCACCGATCAGTCCACAACTTTGTGTCGAGAAAGAACTCTCTTTTTCTAGCGAGGCCCGCTCGAGGTATTTTAGCATTTCAACTGTGGTGAAACGGGCCTCCGAAGAGGGATTTTCACGTTTCAACACTTGGAAGTTTTATTTCAATCTTGGTGAAACGTGTGCCTCTGAGTAGGGCTTTTGCCTGGAAGTTTGAAGTTTCTTTCTCTTAGTTGGTGTATCACCGATCAGTCAACAACTTTATGTCGAGAAAGAATTCTCTTTTTCTGGTGAGGCCCGCTCGAGGTCTTTATCCTCCGAAGAGTTGTGCCTCCAAAGAGGGCTTGTGCCTCCGAAGAGGTCTTTTGCTGTTTGATGCTTGCTCGCCCATGTGTCTTTGCCATCTATTCATGTCGGCGATCCCCATTATCTTTTGCAAGTATCATCCCTTTTTAATTGCCAATAAGTTTCCTTATCCAAAGAAATATACTTCATAGTTGAACGATTTGGTGGTAGTAGACACAGGCTATTTAACTGGATGCTCGTTTGTACAAACATTCGCAGTTAGTTAGAAATGGTACACTTCCATCCACATCGCTAACTTTTGTTCGAAGCACTTCTTTCGTAGGATTTGAGTATGGAAATTTTGAATGGTTTAGCATTTGCTTGCTGGGTGATGTCGGAGATCGCTTGGTCTTGCGATGGTTAAGCTTTGTTTTTATGGCCTGCATTATTAAATCGACATTTTAGTAACACAATTAACGTATTTTATATGTCAAAATAAAAAAAAGCAGTTTATAGTAGTAGAGAACACAAGATTTATAGTGGTTCGGCCAAAAGCTGGGCCTACATCCACTTTATAGCTTTTCATTATTGACTTGCTTTACAATTGCTATCAATACAAGAATCATATATTCATAATTCTTTTACAACATTTCAGCAAAGCTTTTAAGTAAAATATGGACGCAAATGATTGCTGTTTCAAGCTCTTGGGATTAGTTCTCCTTCGACAGTCGTGAGTTTGAATGTGCCATCAAGAAGTTTCGTGCCTATAACATACGGCCCCTACCCAGTTCGGCCCAAACACACCTGTGGCTGTCATAATTCTCTTCAGGATTAGGTCCCCAACTTCAAAGCTGCGCTGACGAACTTTGGAATTGAAGTGCCTGGCTATTCTTTGCTGATGAGCTGCAATTCTAAGCCTAGCCTCTTGTCTTCTTTCATCAAGGAGGTCAAGTGCTTCCAATTGCAATTTTTCATTCTCATCTTGATCAAAATGGATCCTTCTGTGTGAGGGGACTTCAGTTTCCACCGGAATCATCGCCTCTGATCCGTATGCCAATGAAAATGGAGTATGCCCAGTCGCAGTTTTGTGGGTGATTCTGTATGCCCATAGTGCAAGCGGTAACTTATCGACCCAACCACCTTTTGCTTTTTCCAGCTGCTTTTTGATGGTTGATTTGATGATTTTGTTTACTGCTTCCACTTGTCCGTTTGCCTGCGGATGAGCCACTGCTGAGAAGCTTTTTCGGATCTTGAATCGTTTGCAGAAATCTTGGAACTCCTCACTTTCAAACTGGGGACCATTGTCTGTGATTATCTTCTGAGGCACACCATACCTGCAAATGATATTCTTAGTCACAAAACTTATCATTTTCTTAGAGGTAGTAGTAGCCAATGGTTCTTCTTCAGCCCATTTAGTGAAATAATCAACAGCAACGATAGCATATTTAATCCCTGATTTGGCAGCCGTCAAAGGGCCAATGAGATCTATTCCCCAGATGGCAAATGGCCATGGACTGACCATTTGTGTTAGCTCAGTGGAAGGTGCTCTAGGAATTTTGGCAAATCTTTGGCATTTATCACACTTTCGGGAATAGTCAGCAGCATCTTGATTAATTTCTGGCCAAAAGTATCCATAATGGAGGATTTTCTTTGCTAAGGTTTACCACCTGTATGATCCCCACATTCTCCTCCGTGTACTTCAGTCAGAATTGTTTTAGCTTCTTCCTTTGTCACGCATCGGAGTAATGGCATTGAAAATCCTCGTCTGTACAAGTGACCATCCTGAACTATATATCTGGAGGCTTTCCTTATCAGCTTTTGTCGTTCTTTTGAACTTTCTGGCAAAGAACCGTTGAGCGAATATTCGAATATCGGAGTCATCCATGATTCTTTCTCTTGGGATACATTCATAATCCAATCAACATCCGTTTCATCTGTGCTTGGAGCTGACAAGACTTCGACGGGAACTAACCCCAATAGCTTAGCTTCACCAGTACTTGAATACTTTGCGAGTGAATCCGCCTTCATGTTCTCTTCTCGGGGTATATGGTTTATTGAATAACGGTCAAAATCTTGAAGAAGCTCCTAGGCTTTTGATAAATAGGCGGGTAGATTCCCTCCTTTAGCTTGAAATTCCTTCTTGACTTGGTAGACAATAAGCTGAGAATCACTGAAGATCTGCAATGCCTGGATGTTTAGTTATTTAGCGATCCTTAAACCAGCGATGAGAGCTTCATATTCTGCTTCATTATTTGTCGAAGGAAATTCTAGTCTCAGTGCATAACATGGCGATCGCCCTTCTGGGGTTTCATGGTCAACTCCCGCTCCGGAACAGTAATCATTCCTTGCGCCATCGACATACAATTTCCACTGGATTGGGATGTTATCAGTGGCTTCTTCCTCACTATCACCTTTATCCGTACATTCTGCGATGAAATCTGCTAAAGCTTGTCCATTGATTGCTTTCCGGGGATGATAAGTGATGTCATATTGGCTGAGTTCAATATTCCATTTCAAAAGACAGCCCGAAGTCTCAGGACGGAATAGGACTTGCTTTAGAGGTTGATCAGTGAAGTCTTTGATGGGTTGAGCTTGGAAATACGGCATTTTCTTGATGCGATCAACAAACAATAGGCGTGCGTTTCCAACCTTGAATAGTTCATCTCTGCCCCAGTGAATCTTTTGCTGATATAATAGACTGGGCGTTGAATCCTTGCGTCTTCCCGTACCAACATTGCACTGAGAGCATGAGATGAAATTACCAAATATATGAAGAGATCTTCACCATTGTCAGGCTTTGAAAGTATCGGAGCCACTTCCATATGACGAACCAACTCATCAAATGCTTTCTGACATTCAGGAGTCCACTCAAAGTTTTTTCTTCCTTTCTTCAGAGCATCAAAGAATGGAATGCATTTGTCAGTAGCTTTTGAAATGAACCGACTCAAGGCAACAACCTTTTCATTGAGACTTTTCAACTCATTCTTCGTTCTAGGAACTTTGACCTCTCTCAGGGCAGTGATCTGAGCAGGATTATCTTCAATGCCCCTAGCGCTCGCAATGAAACCCAAAAACTTTCCGGACTCCACTCCGAATGAACATTTCAAGGGATTAAGCTTAATTCTGTACTTTCGGAGTACTGCGAACATCTCTGCCAAGTGATCCATGTGGTCCACTGCTTTCTTAGACTTCACTAGCATATCATCAACATAAACTTCCATCGTTTTGCCAATCTGCGGTTTAAACATGGCGTTAACAAGCCTTTGGTAAGTTGCCCCTGCATTCTTGAGTCCGAAAGGCATGACCTTGTAGCAGTAGAGTCCAACATCTGTGATGAAGCTTGTGTCCTCTTGATTTGGCTCATGCATCATTATCTGGTTATATCCAGAGTATGCATCCATAAAAGATAACAATTTATGCCCTGTCGTCCCATCCACTAACTGATCGATTTTGGGCAGCGGGAAACAGTCTTTGGGGCAGGCTTTGTTCAGATCTAAAAAGTCAATGCATACTCTCCATTTCCCGTTAGCTTTTTTAACCGTCACTAGATTCGATACCCAATTTGGATAAGTAGATTCTCTGATGAAACCGTTCTCCATGAGCCGATCCACTTCTTCTTTTAACGCTGCCGTCCTCTCAAGACCCTGGGTTCTTCTTTTCTGTTTCACAGGTGTAAACTTTGGATCAATATTCAGAGTGTGTACTGCAATCTCTGGGGATATTCCACACATGTCAGCATGATTCCAAGCGAATACATCCAAATTTGCCTTCAAAAATGAAATCAGAACATTCTGAACCGTCGTGTTGAGTTGTGAACCCACATACAACACTTTGTTTGGGTCCTTTGGGTCAACGGGTACCGGCACTGTCACCTCTACCGGTACTACCCTATTCTTCCCTGCACTGGCTTTCCTTGGATCCATCTCTCTTCGTGCGCTACTACATTCACCAGTACAGGGTCCACCTTGTAATTGCTACAAGGTTGGTTCTTTGATGCGGACTGGAGCCGCCGCACCTTTTCCCGTTTATTTTTTCCTTGATTCACGCAACTCTGTAAGATAACATTCTCGCCCCGCATCTTGGTCTCCTTTTATCACACCAACTCCATTATCTGTGGGGAATTTTATAGTCAGACACCATGGGGCAAGAACAACTTTGAATGCAGTAAGAGTTGGTTGTCCAAAAAAGGCATTGTAGGTAGAGAATTCTTCAACAATTATGAAGGTTTGCTTTCGAGCCACCTTCCTCAGCCCTTTTCCAAGTTCCACAAACAAATCTATGGTCCCAATTGGCTGTTTGGGTTCCCCAGCGAACCCAGCAATCTTAAGTGATGAAGCTTGAACATCAGCCATTGGAATTTTCATTTGATCAAAGGTCTTCTTGAAGAGAATGTTGCATGAAGCTCCACAATCAACTAGAACTCTTCTCACAGTAGCCGGCCCAATACCAGCGGATATGACCAAAGGATCTATGGTAGGAGCCTCAATACCCAAAGAATCTCTGGCACTGAATACAATATCATCTGTGGAAGTTTTTTGTTGCTTTAAAGGCACATCATTTTCTAAAACAAAAACATTCTCTTTAGCGGGTACATGCCTCAAGGCCCGGGCATACCTTTCCATCTCGCCCCAGCTTTTGCCTGTTGGGTGAGGCCCTCCAGTTATTATATTGATGACAAGTCTTTTCGATTCATGCTCTACGGCCTTCTCACTTGAGCCAGGACGATGAGTGGGAACTTGTTGTCCTTGAGTCGACGAAGCTGGGGCATTTCTATTCCTTTTCACATACTGTTGGAGCTTGTTCTCCTTCAAGAGTTGTTCAATTACCTCTTTCAACTGACGGCATTCGTTGGTGTCATGACCGGGTTGGTTGTGGAACCGGCAGGACCTTCCACTTTTTTCCATCTTACTCCCAACTCTCATTTTAGGAGGCGTCGGATAGTTGACATCATCCTTGGTCGCAAAGAAGATGTTCTCAGGGGTATCAGTCAAGGGTGTGAAATTGAAAGGAAGGCCTTTCTTAGCATCTCCCTGTTTCTTTCCACCATCATTTCCCCTTTTCTGAGTGTTAGTTTCTTTCTTGCTCGAAGGAGCACCATTGTTCTCGGCTTCTGCTGATACCACCTTAGCCGGTGTTTGGAGGCTCTCCAAGCGCATGAATTCATCCGCTTTCTTGTAGAATTTGTCAAGTGAGTTTGGTTCTTTCATTTTCAACCATTTTCCAAATTCACTCGATTTGTCAATCGCCCTCATCAAGTTTGTTAGGACCATGCGTGGCTCAGCATTATCTACCTCAGCCAATGCTATGTTAAAACGATTCAAAAATGATCTGATGGATTCTCCTGGATTTTTCTCTAAACTTGACAGCGACATTATATCCTTTGCTTTTGAAGCATACAATCGAAATTGCTCCTTGAACTTCCTGGTCAAATCGAAGAACTGATCAATGGACCTGACCGGCAGCTTTGTAAACCACAATAGAGCGACACCTTCCAGATATACCGGGAAATATCGACATTTGATTTCATCAGAGGCTCTGGCACCCATCATATGCCAGTCGTACTTATACAGAAACTCGTTAGGATCACTCGTCGCCTTGTAAGCCTTAATAGTAGGGGGAACGAATTTCCTTGGGAACTCTGCCTTCAAGATCTTTTCAGTAAATGGAGTTTTGCTTGGAGCAAAACCCCACTCTTTCTCATCTTCATCTCTTCGCATATTTTCCTTCATGATTTGATGAACCATACCCGAAAAATATTCTTCATCATTTAGAGGCTCTAGAGGGCAAACATCAGCCACTCTCTCTGAATTCTATCTTGACAATCGTTCATGGAGGGTCGGCTGCGACCCTGATCCTCCAGCTTAGGGAGGTGTCCTTTCCACAGGGTCTGCAGCTCTTTGAGAAATGTTCCCTTCAACATCCTGAACTCCCACAGTAGGGTTTCCATCATTATTAACCGGTTGACGGTTTGCCCCAAGTAGATCATTCAACTTACTTAAGATCAGGGCATTCTGGGCATTCTAGGCTTCCAACTGTGCATTTTGAGCATTCAATTGTTGACTCAAACCCAAAACGACGGCGTACAATTCTGCTCGCGTAACTCCAACAGTTGGAGCTGCTTGACCTGAAGGAGGAGAGGTAGCAGTATTCTCTTGAACATTGTCGGATCTTACAGAACTTCGTTTTCTCCCAGGAGCCATTATTTCCAATAAACTTCTGGTTTTAAATAAAATCCTTTCAACAAACCTTCGCGGAGCAATGGTGGAAGTATCCTGAGTTGGGTTCTCAATTAAAGCACCAAAAATGTTCACGCTTAAAATCGAACGCTAACACCCCGGTGTGTGAAATGTGAGTGTGAAAGCACCACCCGATGGTTCGGGAAAAGAATATCAGCTAAGATAACAGAAAATACAGTAAGAGACAACGATTTATAATGGTTCGGCTTAAGGAGTAGCCTACGTCCACTTTAGGTATCGTTATTACTGATCTTGTTACAAAACAATACAATGCTCTTCAAGTACAAATCTCTTTAGTTGCAAAACATTTTGAGCAAGTAGCTTAAGCTTCGATGTAGATGAAAGTCTTTGAATCCATGTCGGATATGTGAAAGTCTTTCAAAGTAGCTTGTAGTGTTCTTCGAAACTTCAAGTATGGAGTTGGTTTAGAAACTGGCAGAGTATCAGCGCTTGAAGAGATTGTCCAAAAAGTCCCTTGAAAGTTGGAGATGGTAATGTATTTATAGAGAATTCTAGGCAGGAAACATTACCAAGTCCTAAATCGTAACCGGCCTAAGTTGGGTCGCGGACGACTTAAACTAAGTCGTGGGTTGGTTGCGACCTAAATGCTGGGTTGAGACTTCGGAAAGGCATCCTTGCTGAGTAGCTGCATCGGACTTGCCTTCCTTTGCCTGGGTCGTGAACGACCTAGCATAGGCCGTAAGTCGGTCGCGACCTAAGTGTAGTTCGTGATCTTGTCCCTGTCCTGAGAAGTTAGGGCGGCAACCTCCTTGGATAGTTAGATCGGCATCTATCTTAGGCAGCATCCATGTTAGATCGGCAACCTACCTAAGCCTTAGGTCGGTATCCCCTCAAATCTTAAGTCGGCATCCTTGTTAAGTCGGCAACCTTTAAGGCATTAGGCCGGTACCCATGTTAAGTCGGTAGCTATCTTGGGTCAGTATCGTTTAAGTCTTAGGTCGGCATTCCTGTTTTAGGCAGTTAGGTCAGTATCTCTCTTAAGTCGTCGAGTCATGGTCGAGGCGGGGTTAACACTTAATTTACTTGTTATACTTTATTAACCAATAAAAGAATGATTATGAAGTGTTTTGGAAGAAGTTAGAGAGTGTTAGTAATGTAATTAGGCTTACATATAGGCCTTAAATATGTTTATATTCACCTGTTATTGGTTTGGAACTTTAATCCCTATTTTTGAGATAGTCAGCAAGCCTTATTTTAAGCTAAGTAATTGATTTTGTATGAAGTTGTTAGTGATTAAAGACTAATTACGTGTTATAACTACGGGTATGTCATTTGTTGGCTATAATTAAACTAATTCCAGTGATTTTGAAATGGGCTAGTATGCCAATTGACAGGTTTTGAACTTTACACTTATTAATAAAGTGATTAGAGGGCTAATGAAGCTAAATTAATATCTATAAATATTGTTTAAATAGAAGAATGATTTTTATAAGAAAATAATGTATTTTATAAAGTGATATGATATTTAATAAAATAGAAAATGAAGTCTAATTAGTTGTTATTAAATGGTTATATGATCTATAAATGTAGTATAGATTTTATGAAATGGAAATGTATTTTATAAAATAGTAATATGAAGTATCTTTTATTTCAAATGAGATAATTAAGTATTTAAATGCTAGAATGATGTATGGGCTAATGATATATTTTATAAAATGAAAGTAAGATTTTATAAAATAGTATGAAACCATATTAGACTTTTATTGAAAAGATTTAGTAAATATAAGTAAGATTTGATTAAGTAAGAAATGAATTGCTTATATAAATATAGGTGTACCCATATAAGTATGGGCAAGTATACATATACGTGTACTTATAGCTACACAACGATCAAAAGGACATGTGTATTGTAGTTAGGATTACCGTATGATTTTTTTGTTTTTATGGATATGTAACTGTTTGAGTATATAGAACTATAATCGATTTCAAGTTCATTGTGGGCATTTCATGAAACCGTAGCGACTATCGCGTATGTTAAGTTGCTTGAAAATATACTAGACCGAGCAATTACCTTGATGAAGTCCGAAACAAGAATAGTGTAGTGATTGTCTGTTCACATACATGTGTGTTCATATACACGAACAAGCTGGGTAACATGATTGAACATCACATGAGTCAACAGAGTCGGTTAAGTCTAGTTTGGTGTGTTAGAGGAGTACGGATCATCGAAATCGCCCCGGGAAGCTCAATACGAAAAAGTTTGTTTCATGTATCAACATTGGTTTTCGATTACTTAAGAATTCACTCCCAAAACATCAACCAATGAACTTCGAAAATGGTCCGATGCGATAGAGATTGACAATGGAAACTAGGCGACACATCGGGCGAAGCGTCGGAGGAAACGGCATCAGAATCAGTGTCTATTTGGGAAGTTTTCCCCACCGCTCTAGTTCATTGCCAAAACCTAGCAATTTTAGTCGACTGAACATAACCATTCAGTCAATGAAGAAGAGGGAAACTATACGTTGAAGGAGGAGTTCGGTCGAGTAAATGAGACCATCCAGTCAACTAACTTTGTGTGTGTTATACAACTTCAAAATGTGATAAATTTCGCATACAGAGTCATATTGAGGTAAATTTTAAACCACTGTCCAACATTTTTCAAGGACTATCATCTATTAAATTTTGATTGATTTTGGCGTACTTTGATTTTGGGGCCTACGTCGGATCCACCACAGGCTTGTTTTCCAAAATCGTAGATTTTGAGGTAGACCGGGAGGGTATACGTAAGGAGTATTATGACAGGTGATTCCCTTGGAATCAATTACAATCAGGCATAAGGTCATTACAAAGATTTGGTTGGACGATCACGTCCATCGAACATGTATGATCGAAGAAGTGAATTTATGCCTCGGTCTTTGACTCGGGGTACGTATAGTTATATAAATTATATCGATCTTATATTAGTGACAATACATTACATTGGCCTTATAGTAGCCATGCCTATTTCTGGATCCTAATAGATGTCTAGGTGTGTTAGTGTGTTGGCTTTATTTATTAAGGGATCGTGGTAGATGTTTGGGTAGGTTAGTGCGCTGAATCTACTTATTATGAGATCGTGTTAAGCGTCTGGGTATGTTAGTGGGCTGGCTCTATTAATTATACGATCAAGGTAGGTGTTTGGGTACCTTTGTGTGTTGACCCTATTTATTATTAGATGCTGATAGAAGTCTAGGCACGTTAGTATGCAAGCTCTATTTAGTATGGTATCGGGGTTGATGCCTAGGCATATTAGTGTGCCGACTCTACCTATTATAAGATCATGATAGATGTCTAGGTACATTAGTGTGATGGTACCATTTACTATATGATCGAGATAGATGTCTGGGTAGTGTGCTAACTTTATTTATAATTGAATTGCGACAAATGTCTTTGCACGTTAGTGTGTTGGCCCTTTTTATGTAGAATTGTAGGATCAGGATAAATGTCCATTTGTGAATCCACCCATTATAAATGATGGTATTGAATTGCATTCCTTAGTTGTCATCCATTGTTGTGTGTTAACGCTCAAATTTAAACGCTAACACCCTGGTGTATAGGATGTGATTGTGAAAGCACCACCCGTTCGTACGGGAAACAGAAATAAGCAGAAAGTATGCAGAAAAACAGTAAGAGACACAGTATTTATAGTGGTTCGGCTTATAATCCAGCCTACGTCCACTTTAATCTTTTTATCACTAGTTTGATTACAATCCCTTTACAAGATCTTTCAATTACAACACACTTCAAGTTATAGGATATGTAAAACAAGTAGCTCAAGCTTTGACGTTGACAATCATCTTCAAATCCATGGTGAATGTGGATGATTCCTTCATGGAGTTCCTTTAGAAGTTTGTTGGATCTAAAAAGCTTTGAAGTAGTCTGGAATTCGGCAGAGTAATGGCCCTTGAAAATTGATCAACCAAAAGTCCTCTTAATGTTGAAGGTAGGGTGGTATTTATAGGCAAAGATTTTTGGACTTAGGCTCGGTCTTAACTCCTCACCGACCCAGTTAAGTCGCAGCCGGCTTATAGGAGCCCTTATATGATCAAGCTGTGTTGATCTTCCTTCGTTGAATTTGCACAAGTCCAAAGTCGTTACCGGGTCAAGCTAGGTCGCGACCGACTTATCTTATCCCTTCGCCGATCTAACGAGTCAAGCCCTACAACTTAATGGAAACAAGCTAGGTCGCTACCGAGTTAGTATGTCACATGCTAAACTGCCCCGCTACTCCATCCTTTACACCCTTAGATCGGTTACGACTTACTATAAGTCGGTAAAGTCCTCGAGTTGCTAGATCGGAACATACACTAGGTCGGCTTCCATACTAGGTCGGAACTTTCCTTAGGTCGGCATAGCCTCGTTAGACCGGCATCCCTTCAAGCCTTAGGTCGGAATTTCTTCATGCCTTAGGTCGGTATTTCTTCATGCCTTAGGTCGGTATCTATGGGAAAGCATTGGATCGGCGCGTTTCTTAACTAATTAGGTCGGCACCGAACTAAGTCGGCCACCTTGTTAATTGGTTAGGTCGGCATCGAATTAAGTCCTGAGCTGTTAGATCGGCAAAGTCTTTGGGTTGTTAGGTCGGCAACTCTTCTGAGTCGGCATCTCTTGAGTCGGCGCCATCTCCACGTACTAGACCTGCTGAGTCGTAACCGAGATAGGGTTAACATTTGCCCCTCGGAGTATACGCCTTAGGCTTAAGTCGTGTGCTTCGAAACATCTCTTATCTCGGCCCTTCACTGAGTTGGCACGTTATTAGATCGGGCACGGTCCAAAAGTTAAGCCGGCGAATTGCCGCTTCAGTTCCTTTCACTACGAGGTATAAATCATATCCCCTTCTTCTTTCTCATTACCTGCTCTCTTAACTCCGCCATTGAAATTCTCTTGAGTTCTTTAAGGCGATTCCATCCTACCTGATCACCAGCAATTCCTACTATTCAGAGCGTAAGTGAATCCGTCCCCTTCTCGATCATAGACTGCTATTGGTTCATGAATTCTGTCACTTGAATACGAATTGTCTCTTCGCGCAACGTTCCATCACGAATCTCACTATACCTGTAGTCGATGAAGTTTAGGTTACTCGATTTTGGCTTCAGATGATCGTTGAGATGATGAAGAAGGTTTTATCACTCAGGTTCAATGATCTCTGAAGGCAGAGCAACGGACTTATGCGATTTGGAGCTGTTTTATTGGATGATCCGATAGCTTGAATGAAGGCTGCTGTTGAAGAAATGGCTATTGGGTTATCGGGTTTAATGCTATGGGATGTTGGCTCGAAGGCGAGTTAGTGGGTTTAGGTGGCTTAGCCTTCGACCGATCTAGCTTTTACACGACCTTAAATCGTGGTTGAGATAATGCTTGAAAGAATCTCGCCGACCTAAACATTAAAGCTTAGATCGTGACCGAGTTAAGACTTGGAGGAATTCCTGCCTTTCGACTTGGAGCTTGCCTTCTTATCTCCCCCATGCGAACTAGAGGAAATGAGTCGCCAAGCTGAACCACCTAGATTTTGACCCGTTACCGACTCAGTCTTATCTCGCATGAGAATTTTTGAATCGTAGCCGAGCTAACACTTGGGCTCTGGACGTATTGACACTTAGAAACATAGGCCTTCTTCAAGTATTTTAACCCGGACTACCGAACTAAATTGAATAAACCTTGAACAGGGATTAAGATTTGAAATGCCCCAACTTTAAATTTGTTTGAATGTCATTGTGTCACTTCACATATCATTCTCACTTTTGAGCTGTAAACCTGTTGATAATAACATACAAACAAAGAAAACCAAGGCGCACATACTGCCATTGACTGCCCATATCAAATGACAGATTAGTTAAGACAAGATGAGAGATATGAACATATTGCATGAAATGTTGTAAATTAATTGACTAAAGTAGAATATTAATGCAAAGTATCAACAATTTGAACTGATTTGTTTGCATCAACATTGTATTTGCATATTCAAACTCAAAACAAAGATTCCTGGTTTTTATAACTAACAAATGTTTGCTAGGTTTTATTCCAGTTACCTTTGCTTATTGTTTGATTGATACTTGTACAACACTTCACACACTTTAGGAAACGTGCACCTTCATGTTTGAATATCCAATTGCTTGTGTAGAATGACTTCCCATCAAGGAGAAGAAGCAGCAAGTCAAGAAGAAGAAACTTTCCCAATAGCTGTTCCTATAGAGAATCCTCCGGAAAGAACTTCGACTATTCTATCTTCGAGAACATTTATTCAGTTGCGTACTCAATTCGGCTTTGCTGAAGATGATGTCATATTTCCTGGACCGAATGATACTGCTGACAGACCTCCCTATGGTTTTGTCGCGGTTAATCGTCAAATGTGCTTAAGTGGGGCGATCCCACCTTTCAATGACTTTCTTCGAATTCTTCTTCTTCGGATGTCAATTTCTCCGTTCCAACTTCATCCTAATGGTTACGCTATCTTGATGGGGTTGGGTGTTTTGTTCAGAAGAAATCTTGACCGACTGCCGAGCTTCGAAGAAATTCGCTACTTATGCTCGTTTGCAAAGAGCAAAGACCATCCTTCTCTTATCATTGTGAGAAGTGCAAGAAACCGCAAGCTCATTCTTGATCTTACTGAAAGTGTCCATGGATTTTTAAACCAATTTTTCTTTGCCCGCAGTCCCCCAGAGTTTTATGCTTCTTGGAGAGTAGGAAGTAAGATCATTTATTTCCGTCTTTCAACTTTCTTTTTTAACTCTTTTCGGGGTCCAAATTGCTAATCTCATTCTTTGCTTTTTTCAGCACTTCCCCTTCCCTCTAGAGATCCGATACATAGGCAGACTTTTAATAGACTGAGCGCTGTAGCCGCAGAAGAGAGAAGTATCAAGTTTCTACTAAGCGACGAATTTCTACATCAATACGGACTTCTCCACCCTTCTCGCTATACTCAGCTTTGTGAAGCTCCGACTGAAGTTCCCGATTCCCTGACTGAAGCATCGGATGCCCCCGTTACTATCGAACAACCCTCATCAAAAGAGTCTAACATCGAAGCTTCATTGGTGAAATGTTCCACCCCTACCGACATTATGGGGTCATCTAGTAAGACGGCACTTGCCCCGATTGAGGAAGAAGAAGAACCTTCACAGCCTCTCGGGGGATTAGCTGATGTAGGAACTGAGAAAACAAGTCTCACCGAGCATGATGGTGACGATGTTTATGATGGGTTGAGCGACATAATAGTGACCTCACAGGAGCTTTTTAGAGATGACGTGTCTAAAACTATCTCTCCTATAGTTGAGGCGACGTCCCTTCTTCGACTAACACCAACACAAACACCAACTCCTCATACCCAAGCTATCATCACCTCTACACCAATGAGTGGTTTGTAGCTTAATGCGCGTAGCTTGCACATCACACAACACTTAGGATTTTTTGGCATTTGTTCACATTTAACTTCTTTTCTCCGGAAGTTTCTAAGACTTGCTATTTTTGCCTTTTCAGATTCCTCTATGGGGCGCAGCGGCAGCGGTTCTTATTACAAAGACTTTCGACGCTATGGAGGGCGTGGCAGCTATGATTACAAGCAATACTATACCGATCCCAGAGAGACCAATGAGCAGAGAGCTGCGCGAAAAGCTGAAGAGAGGAGAAGGTATGAAGAACGTCATGAGGGAGCGGGCACGCGACATGAATCCTTCCTAAGGGATGATGATTCCCATAAACGTAAAACGCACGATAATAGGGGGAAGAGCCATATTGAGGATTCGAGAAAGCGGACCAAACTTGGCGAGGAGCACGTGCCCGTGACATCTAAGAGACCTGGCGCCTCAGTTTCTATTGACATCCCTTCCAAATCTCCTGCTCTTGAAGGAAGTGCCATCCAAACACTTCTCAACAGGCCTTCATACCATGTTGAAAGGGGCCCCCCGACTTTGCAGAGCCGATTCCCGAACTGGTGTTTGAGGGGGGTACGCTTCGACCTTGATTTGGTCCCCATCGACAAAGAAGCTATGTACAGAAATCTCGATGCTGTCAAGCTTGATATCGATAGAATGTCTGGATGGCAAAAGCTGGTTGATGAACTTCAAAGAGTTAATCGGGCTAACATCGAAGCAATGCTGACCATGGAAAATGACAAATCAGAATGGCAGAAGATTCTTGATCAACACAACGCTGAGATGAAGGAGATAGCCGAATACAATGAAAAACTCGAAGCTGAAGTAAAGCAGCTCAAAGATGATCTTGCCTCTTCTACTAATACTTACACCCAAAGAGAAGAGGTATTGCAAAAACAAGTGCGAGATGCGCACGCCAGCCAGAGGGACGCTGAAGCTAAAGCTGAGAGGTTAGAACAAGCTGTAGAGAACCACCGCACTGATGTCACCCAGTTGCAGAATAAACTGAGCGCCCGGGACATGGAGATAGAAGCGCTAAAAGCCCAACTTGCTCAGACCGAAAAAGATCGAGATGAGGCCATGGCTGGCAAAATTGCAGCCGAAGAAACTGCTCAGACCATGGAAACCGATATCAATTCGACTTTATTCGATTTTTATTTACACTGTGTCTTGGGACGCGGCAGCCTCTCTTTTCTTGGTCCCAAGTATGAAATCACCCTGGCCGAGGTGTGGGAAGCTGCTCTTAACATGTTTAAAGACGCCGGGTATGGCGATGGAGATTTTGAGGCGCGTTACCTGGATGAGGAAGCTCGCGCTGCTCTTGCGAAGGGGCGAGAACAACTTGCCAGGATGAGAACTGGAATGGCGGAAGAGGAACGTTCTGGAAAGGAATTAACGCTTACTTCCTCTATCCAACCTCCAGTTTCTCCTGTGGTTGACATCACGGGTTCTAGCTCCTATACTCCGCCTGCAACTAAGACAGTAACTGAAACTACAAGTGCACAAGGCGGGGATGAAGGTGGTGAAAGCAACGAAGCACAGCGATATGAAATCAGCCTCAGAGATCCAACTGCCCCAGGTAAACTTGACACCGGACCAGCCCAAGTGGTGAACTGCTCGTTCGCTCCTTGTGAGCTTGACGATCTTCTTGATTATTTTTCAAATGTCAATGAATTCCCGACTTTTAATTATTCCTCAAATGTCAATGAATTCCCGACTTTTGACGAGCCGTCATCCCCTCTCTTTTCGAAAGATACTGATATTTTAAGTTTTTTCTCCTTTGTAGAGAAAGCACCGAGCCAAACTCAAGCTTCTTCTCCCCCGGTGATCCTTCCTCCATCTCTTCAAGTGGCGCCTCCTTCTGCCTCGCAACCTGGGTCACAAGAAGAACAAATAGAGGCTCTTCACGGCTTGGATGATCCCATTGCTTCACAAGAGCAGAAAGATGAAAGGCCTGAGGGAGGTGACACATCTTCAGAGCGAACTCCCTCTGACGAGATTGTTCTATCTAAACTTGTTACTCCCGGGAGTGAGTCTTCCTCAAAAAGAAGAAAAAAGAAGCGTGGGACACCAAAGAGGAGGGGGAAGATAGTCACCACCACTGAAGAGGAGCTGAAAGCTGGACCGGTTGCGCCTTCCTCTCCCACTTCCCTTATGCCCACCGACCGCCCTGATAAGCTGATCATTCGGCCGGGTAAAGGGTCTAAAGGCAGCAAAAAGAAGTGAAGATCTTCAGTTTCTAGTTTTTTGTGTTTTGCATGCACTGGCCGAGAATTGTGCGGGTACCGGCCCCCGCTTTTCCTTATTTTGAAACCTGTACCTGCATTGTAATTGAATAAAATGATTCCTCGTTTGTACAAACTTTTGTTTGAATTAAAGAATACATTTGTTATTCGTTTTGGCATGAGTTTATTTGATATTGCAGCGAGCTTATGGTATGTTACTTGAGCGTTACCTTTTGCTGGTTTAGTTATACCATATCGTGTGTAATTATACTATATTGCCCCCATTCCATAAGTATGCTGCAATATTCTATACCTCGAGGGGACTTGCACTCTTATTTGCTAAAGAATAATTATTTTATTTTTATTTTAAAAAGAATTCTTGTAGAGTGCAACCCCCTTCATATGAGTTTCTACGCGCTTTGTCCTTTGAAGAAATCACTTCTTTCTTTTTTGCTTAAGTACATTTTCTTTTTTACCGAGTGATTTCTTTTATGTAGCAAAGCGGACCTCTGAAGGGTACTTTAACTCCTTTTCTCTTCTCTTCTTCCTTTTCTTTTTTTTTTTTTTTTTTTTTAAAAAAGAAGATCATTTTCCAGAATAGGTAAATTACTCTTCCTTTGTGAGTTAAAGCATGCCCCTGATGAGGATTTTTCTTTTTTATATATGGAAAGTTGTACCTCTACGGAGGGATTTTTTCACGTTTCAACACTTGGAAGTTTTATTTCAATCTCGGCGAAACGTGTACCTCCAAAGAGTTTTGCCTTAGAAAGCTTTTCCACGTTTCAACACTTGGAAGTTTTATTTCAATCTCGGCGAAACGTGGGCTTCCGAAGAGGTCTTTCTTCTTGATTGTGCCTCCGAAGAGGTCCTTATTTTGCTTGTCTTTCAACTCCGGTGAAGTGAAATTCCGAAGAGCGGCTGTTACACTTCAACTCCTGGTGAAATATGCCTCCGAAGAGGTCTTTATTTTATTTGCATTTCAACTTTGGTGAAGTGGAACTCTGAAGAGTAACTACCCCAACTCTTGGTGAAATGTGCCCCCGAAGAGGTCTTTATTTTGTTTGCATTTCAACTTTGGTGAAGTGAAACTCCGAAGAGTAACTACTTCGACTCCTGGTGAAATGTGCCTCAGAGAGGGTTTTCATCGCCTGGAAGTTGCTCTCTCATGGTTGGAGGGTCATGACTCCTCCAATCTTTTTTGTTGAGTAGAGAACTTTCTTTTTTGTGGCATATGACCCATTAGAGGTCTTTTATCCTCCGAAGAGTTGTGCCTCTGAAGAGGACTTGTGTTGCTGATGATGGATTTTGGTTGTTTCCTCGTCTTCTTGCTTATGCCTTTCAATTCCTCTATTTTTCCTTTCCAAGTCGTCATTTCCCCTTTTTTGCAAGTAGCTGGTTTAATCCAAGGAAGTATACTTCATTGACAGGCAAGTTCGTGAGAACGGGCACTAGCTTCCTAATTGGATGTTTGTTTGTTCAAACAATCTCAATTTATTAGCAAGGGCTCGTTTTTACGAAATCATTAGCCGTTCAATTGAAATATTTCCTATCTAGGATTTGAATTCGGGTTTTTTATGACTTGAAATTTGTTTGTTGAATGATGGAGTGAATTGCTCGGTCTTATTATGTGCAAGTTTTACTTCCATTGTCTGCAAAAATTTAAATCGACATTTTAGCAATACATTCTATGTACTTTTTATATCGAAAATAAAGCAAACATGTAATAAAAGTAAGGAACACAAGATTTATAGTGGTTCGGCCAAAAATCTGGGCCTACATCCACTTTATATTCATTCATCATTCACTTTCATCAGTTTTACAATTGCTTTCAATTACAAGAATCATACATTCACAATTCTTTTTACAATATTTCAACAAGAATTTCAAGTAAAATATGGACGCAAATGATTGCTGTTCCATGCCCTTGGAATTTGATCTCCTTCAACAGTAGTGAGTTTGAATGTGCCGTCAAGAAGCTTCTGACCTATCACATACGGTCCTTCCCAATTAGGCCCAAACACACCTGTCGCGGTCATAATTCTTTTCAGGACTAGATCTCCGATTTCAAAGCTGCGTTGGCGAACTTTAGAATTGAAATGTCTGGCTATTCTTTGTTGATGAGCTGCGACTCTGAGTTCTGCTTCTTCTCTTTTCTCATCAAGAAGATCTAGTGCTTCAGATTGCAACTTTTCATTTTCCATTTGACTGAAGTGGATTCTTCTATGTGAAGGGATCTCTGTTTCTACCGGAATCATTGCTTCCGACCCGTATGCTAATGAAAACGGAGTATGCCCAGTTGCAGTTTTATGGGTAGTTCTATATGCCCATAGTGCTAGTGGTAGCTTATCGACCCAACCACCCTTAGCTCTTTCAAGTTGCTTTTTGATGGTTGACTTGATAATTTTATTTACTGCTTCCACTTGCCCGTTTGCCTGCGGATGAGCTACTGCTGAGAAGCTTTTCAGGATTTTGAATCGTTTACAAAAATCTTGGAATTCTTCACTTTCAAATTGAGTACCATTATCTGTAATTATCTTTTGAGGCACACCGTATCTGCAAATGATATTCTTAGTCACAAAATTTATCATCTTTTTGGAGGTGATGGTTGCCAATGGTTCAGCTTCAGCCCATTTAGTGAAATAATCTACAGCAACAATGGCATATTTGATTCCAGATTTGGCGGTTGGTAAAGGTCCGATCAAATCTATTCCCCAAATTGCAAACGGCCACGGACTGGTCATTTGTGTGAGTTCAGTAGAAGGTGCTCTAGGAATTTTGGCAAATCTTTGACATCTGTCACATTTTCGAGAGTAATCTGCAGCATCTCGATTAATTTCTGGCCAAAAATATCCATATCGGAGAATTTTCTTTGCTAAAGTTTGACCACCTGAATGATCCCCACATTCTCCTCCATGTACCTCTGATAGGATTATTTTGGCTTCTTCTTTGGATACACATCGAAGTAGTGGCATTGAGAATCCTCGTCTGTATAATTGACCATCCTGGATTATATATCGAGAAGCTTTTCTCAGTAGCTTTTGTCGTTCTTTAGAGTTTTCTGGTAAAGAGCCATTGAGTAGATACTTTGTTATTGGAGTCATCCATGATTCTTGCTCTTGTGACATACTCATAACCCAATCGATATCCATTTCATCAATGCTTGGATTTGACAAAACTTCCACTGGAACTAACCCTAAGGATTGGGCTTCGCCAGAACTTGAGTATTTTGCGAGAGAATCTGCTTTCATGTTTTCTTCTCGAGGAATATGACTTATCGTGTAATGGTCGAATTCACATAAAAGTTCCCAAGCCTTTGACACATAAGCGGGCAGATTTCCTCCTTTCGTTTGAAACTCCTTCTTGACTTGGCATACTATAAGCTGAGAATCACTGAAGATCTGTAACGCTCGAATGTTTAGTTCTTTAGCAATTTTCAAACCAGCAATCAGAGCTTCATATTCTGCTTCATTGTTTGTTGAAGGAAATTCTAATCTTAGCGCATAGCATAATGACCGGCCTTCAGGAGTTTCAAGAACAATTCCAGCACCTGAACAGTAATCATTTCTTGCGCCATCTACAAATAACTTCCATTGGATTGGGGAGTTCTCGATTGTTTCTTCCTCGCTGATACCCTTGTCTGTAAATTCTGCGACAAAATCTGCCAAAGCTTGTCCGTTGATCGCTTTTCTGGGATGATAAGTGATGTCATATTGGCTCAGTTCAATATTCCACTTTAGAAGGCGGCCCGAAGTTTCGGGGCGAAACAGGACTTGCTTTAAAGGTTGATGAGTGAGGACTTTGATAGGATGAGCCTGGAAATATTGCCTCAACTTTCTTGAGGCAATCAATAGACAATAGGCGAGTTTTTCCAACTTGGAGTAATTCATTTCTGCCCCAGTGAGTCTTTTGCTGATATAGTAAACTGGATGTTGAATCCTTTTGTCTTCCCGTACCAGCGCTGCACTTAAAGCATGAGATGAAACTGCCAAGTATATAAGAAGATCCTCGCCATCGCCGGGCCTAGAAAGTATTGGAGGCTTTTCCATATGTTGAATCAATTCTTCAAAAGCTTTCTGGCATTCGGGAGTCCAGTCAAAGTTTTTCTTTCCTTTCTTTAGAGCGTCGAAGAATGGAATGCATTTATCAGTAGCTTTGGATATGAACCGACTTAAGGCGGCAATTTTTCCATTGAGACTTTGCAATTCCCTCTTTGTTTTAGGAGCTTTGACTTCTTTTAAAGCAGTGATTTGAGCTGGACTAGCTTCAATGCCCCTAGCGCTCACGATGAAACCCAAGAACTTTCCAGATTCTACCCCGAAAGAACATTTTAAAGGGTTAAGCTTCATTTCGTATCTTCGGAGGATTGCGAACATTTCTGCTAAGTGTTCGATGTGATCCACTGCTTTCTTAGATTTTACTAGCATGTCATCAACGTAAACTTCCATAGTCTTTCCCAACTGCGGTTTGAACATAGCATTGACCAGTCTTTGGTATGTTGCCCCCGCATTCTTCAACCCAAAGGGCATAACTCTGTAACAGTAAAGACCGACATCGGTGATAAAGCTTGTGTCCTCCTGATCTGGCTCATGCATCATGATCTGATTATATCCGGAGTAGGCATCCATAAAAGACAACAATTCATGACCCGCTGTTCCATCTACCAGTTGATCGATCCTGGGTAATGGGAAGCAGTCTTTGGGACAGGCCTTGTTTAGATCTGAAAAGTCGATGCACACTCTCCATTTACCATTGGCTTTCTTAACCAGCACTGGATTTGAAACCCAATTTGGATAGGTAGATTCTCTGATGAAATTATTCTCCATGAGCCGGTCAACTTCCTCTTTCAATGCTGTCGACCTTTCTGGACCTTGGATTCTTCTTTTCTGCTTTACTGGCGTGAACTTTGGGTCAATATTCAGAGCATGTACCGCAACTTCTGGGGATATTCCGCACATATCGGCATGGGTCCAAGCAAAAACATCCAGGTTTGCTTTCAAAAAAGATATCAAGGCATTCTGAACTGACACATTAAGTTGTGAACCCACATTCAGCACCTTGTTTGGGTCCTTCAGATCAACGGGCACCGGTATCGTTGTTTCTGCTGGTACCACCCTACTCTCCCCCGCACTGGCCTTTCTAGGATCCATCACTTTTCGTGCCCCGCTATGCTCGCCAGTGCAGGGTCCGCCCTGTAGTTGCTATAGGGTTGGTGTTTTGATGCGGATTGGGGTTGCCGCATCTTTTCCCATTTCTCTCTTCCTTGTTTCTCGCAGCTCTGTCATATAACATTCTCGCCCAGCGTTCTGGTCTCCTTTAATAACTCCTACCCCATTGTCTGTAGGGAATTTAATAGTAAGACACCATGGGGCAAGGACAGCTTTGAATGCAGCAAGAATAGGTCGACCAAAGAAAGCATTATAAGCAGAAAATTCATCTACTATCACAAAAGTCTGCTTGCGAACTACTTTTCTTTCTCCTTCTCCGAGTTCCACAAGCAAGTCAATGGTTCCTACTGGTTGCTTTGGCTCCCCTGCGAAGCCAGCAATTTTTTCCAATGATGCCTGCACTTCAACCATAGGAATCTTCATCTGGTCGAAGGTTTTCTTAAAGAGGATATTACAGGATGCGCCGCTGTCAATAAGAATCCTTCTGACGATGGCTGGCCCAATGCCAGCCGAGATGACCAAAGGATCCAAGGTTGGTGCTTCAATACCGATGGAATCCCTGGTTTTGAATACAATGTCATCATTGAATGTCTTTCGTTGCTTCAAAGGCGTGGTGTCTTCTAGAACAAAAACATTTTCTTCCTCCGGTGCATATTTCAGGGCCCGGGAATACCTTTCCATCTCACCCCAGCTTCTGCCCGCTGGGTGAGGTCCGCCTGTAATGATATTGATAACAGGCCTTCCAGACTCAAAACCTGCATCTTCACCATTAGTCCCAGATTGATGAGCAGGAGTTTGCTGTCCTTGGTTCGACGAAGCAGGATTATTATTATCATTCTTCTTCACAAATTGTTGTAGTTTATTTTCCCTTAACAATTCTTCAATTAGATTCTTCAATTGACGGCAGTCATCAGTATCATGACCGGGCTGATTATGGAAGCGACAGAACCTCCCACTTTGCACAGCTTTTTTTCCGGTTCTCAAGACTGGGGGTTTAGGATAATTGACAGAATCTTTGGTAGCCAGGTAGATTCGTTCTGGAGTATCTGACAAAGGTGTGTATTCTGATGGCTTGAAGGATCTATGCTTCTTCTGATTATTCTGTTGTTTTCCATTGTTGTTCTCCCTCTTCTGTCCCACAGACTCATTTTTGCGTGGAGCATTGGTGTTAGCTTCAACCTTTTCCAATGCTGCTTTTGTCGATACAGGGCGGCTCTCCAGACGCATGAACTCGTCTGCTTTCTTGTAGAACTTTTCGAGAGAGCTTGGTTCCTTCATATTCAACCATCTTCCAAACTCACTAGATTTATCTATGGCCCTCATCAAATAGGTCAAGACCATGCGGGGTTCTGCATTATCCACCTCAGCTAACGCTATATTAAAGCGATTTAAGAAAGACTTGATAGTTTCCCCCGGATTCTGCTCCAAACCGGATAATGACATGATGTCTTTGGCCTTTGAAGCATATAGCCTAAATTGCTCTTTAAATTTCCTGGTTAGGTCTGAAAACTGATCGATGGACCGGACAGGTAGCTTTGTGAACCAGAGCAGAGCTACGCCTTCCAGATATACGGGGAAATATCTGCATTTTACTTCATCTGAGGCTCGGGCACCTGTCATATGCCAATCATATTTGTACAGGAATTCGTTTGGATCACTTGTCCCCCTATAAGCTGGGATAGTTGGAGGAGCGAATTTTCGCGGGAATTCAGCCTTTAGAATTTTTTCAGTAAATGGAGTCTTGCTTGGAGCAAAGCCCCACTCTTTCTCATCTTCGACTCTTTGCATGCTCTCCTTCATAATTTGGCGAACCATTCCAGAGATATATTCTTCATCATTGCGAGCCCTAGATCCGCCTACCTCAGGAAGTATTTGCTCAGCGGGGTTAGTGTCCCTTTCGGAAACATTCCTTTCTTCAGTTTCATGAATATTACCAGCAAAATTCCTTTCATTGGCTGTTGATTGACGGTTTGCCCCGAGCAAATCGTTCAACTTATTCAGGATTAAGGCGTTTTGGGCATTCTGGGCTTCCATTTGCACATTTTGAGCATGTGTCTGTCTGTTCAACCCCAAAATTGCGGCATCCAACTCTGCTTTCGTAACCCCAAGAGTTGGAGTGGCTTGATTTGGTGTTGGGGAAGCGGAGGTTCCCTCTTGAACGTTTGCAGATCTCACAGATTTACTTTTCCTTCCAGGAGCCATGATTTCGGATAGACTTCTGGTTCTTAAAGAAACTTTTTCTACAAATCTTTCTGAAGCAATGATGATAGTTGTCCTGAGTTCAGTTCTCAGTGAAAGCACCAAAATGTTAACGCTCAAATTTAAACGCTAACACCCTGGTGTATAGGATGTGATTGTGAAAGCACCACCCGTTCGTACGGGAAACAGAAATAAGCAGAAAGTATGCAGAAAAACAGTAAGAGACACAGTATTTATAGTGGTTCGGCTTATAATCCAGCCTACGTCCACTTTAATCTTTTTATCACTAGTTTGATTACAATCCCTTTACAAGATCTTTCAATTACAACACACTTCAAGTTATAGGATATGTAAAACAAGTAGCTCAAGCTTTGACGTTGACAATCATCTTCAAATCCATGGTGAATGTGGATGATTCCTTCATGGAGTTCCTTTAGAAGTTTGTTGGATCTAAAAAGCTTTGAAGTAGTCTGGAATTCGGCAGAGTAATGGCCCTTGAAAATTGATCAACCAAAAGTCCTCTTAATGTTGAAGGTAGGGTGGTATTTATAGGCAAAGATTTTTGGACTTAGGCTCGGTCTTAACTCCTCACCGACCCAGTTAAGTCGCAGCCGGCTTATAGGAGCCCTTATATGATCAAGCTGTGTTGATCTTCCTTCGTTGAATTTGCACAAGTCCAAAGTCGTTACCGGGTCAAGCTAGGTCGCGACCGACTTATCTTATCCCTTCGCCGATCTAACGAGTCAAGCCCTACGACTTAATGGAAACAAGCTAGGTCGCTACCGAGTTAGTATGTCACATGCTAAACTACCCCGCTACTCCATCCTTTACACCCTTAGATCGGTTACGACTTACTATAAGTCGGTAAAGTCCTCGAGTTGCTAGATCGGAACATACACTAGGTCGGCTTCCATACTAGGTCGGAACTTTCCTTAGGTCGGCATAGCCTCGTTAGACCGGCATCCCTTCAAGCCTTAGGTCGGAATTTCTTCATGCCTTAGGTCGGTATTTCTTCATGCCTTAGGTCGGTATCTATGGGAAAGCATTGGATCGGCGCGTTTCTTAACTAATTAGGTCGGCACCGAACTAAGTCGGCCACCTTGTTAATTGGTTAGGTCGGCATCGAATTAAGTCCTGAGCTGTTAGATCGGCAAAGTCTTTGGGTTGTTAGGTCGGCAACTCTTCTGAGTCGGCATCTCTTGAGTCGGCGCCATCTCCACGTACTAGACCTGCTGAGTCGTAATCGAGATAGGGTTAACATTGTGATATGTGTGTTTTAGTTGGTTGTTGTTGTTATTGCTATAATCACTATTATTTTGTACTTCGTGGTAGACTTATATTATGATCACCCTACTTTTGGATGTTGGGTTACTTCTATCATAGTATAATATTTACGTATTAGTCACAATATATTAGCTGTGCTAACTCGTTGATTAGAGGAGAAGAGCAGGTTATGGTATGTTCCTTATTTTTGATATGTGTTTACAATACTTGTTTACAGGCAATTCGGATTATCCCCTAGCCATGTTGTTTGAGAGGGCAGGCTGTGATGTAGTAGTTCTTGTCTATTTGCATATAGTTTTCATATACAGTATTTTGAGATAGTTTCCGTCACACCGGACTTTATGTCTGACCCGCATTTTGTCTTTGTCTGTTTATGTCATGACAACTTTCGGGTACTTGATTAAGTAGTTCGAGAGTCATATGCTATTACGGAAATGCTACTAAGAGGTGTAGCTAGAGCTCTTTGGAGGCATAACATTGGTATTTTTAGATATATACACTTGATATTTTTGTTGTACAAGACAGATCTGATATTTGTATATAAGACCATTGTATCACATATTTATTCGAAACTCCATATTTATTTTAAGAGTTAATGTATTCGGACTTTCTATACTGATATTTATTTAATAGTTGTTTTTGCCTGTGCGGTCTCTTATATATTGTTGTTATGCTTATGTACATTTAGTATATTATATGTTGTCATTCCGTTATGAGATCTTATCGATGTCATGGTTTAGTGTTTTGCCTTAATTTTACCCCAACGATCCGTCTTTCTAGGTATTCTTGAAGGGAAAGTTGTTACAACCAAACTTCTCACCTTCATCGCATAAGTCCATCCTCGTACCCCTTTCTGCCCATCTCCGCCTCAAGCTCTACCGAAAGTTTCCCAACCATAAACCCTAAAAAGTAAGCCACGTTGGATCACCACCACATCATGAATCAAGGGTGCCGCTACGTGTGTCTCGCCTAGTGGAATGTCATGCCACTTTCTATTTTCCCACACGATCGTCGAAGCTCTTATTTTAATTTCAAGAGAATGAGCAGCTTTCTTTGGTTTCTGAAGAAGAAAAGAAAAGAAAAGATAAGGTGTAGTAGATATTTAAAATTAATGGTATATAATATACATACATACATACATATATATATTCTTTGCTTTCTTAAATAAATCACCACATGTGTTGGCTCGTACGATCAAATAGCACATCAGGTCATCATGAAACTCGTCCGTGCATATCTCTCTATTTTTCGGTCCCAAAAGTATTAATTTTGTTGCCATCCGCGAAAGAGCTCCAAGATGATAATTTCACGCTTTTCGATGTTGTTTTGGCTATCAGATCGTCAGATTTCAAAAGTTCCTCAATCGTATGTCTCATAATGAAGTCCTCATCCTAGAAACACAAGCCGTTAGTCAAGCTCCTAATGGACCCGACTGCATGTGTATTTTTATAGAATATACACAATAATACGTAAGTCATAAAAATATCATGATACTAATTATAATGATATTTATACTCATTTTAATTTTCAATGTCGATTCTGATTGGTAGAAATGGTCTCAAGTCCTAATTCGTTCATGTGCAAAATGTCGGATTTTGGATCTTAAAATAATCAACGATTCAATATTTAAGTTAATTATTTAAACATCCAATAGTTAAAAAAATGCAAGTTGTAACGATATTCAAGAGGTCACCCCACTCCTCTTTTACCTATTATGGAAGGTCACTGTACACCCTCCTTCCTATGTGGTCTACTTTCCATTTTAAGGGGATAATATCTTCTCTTACAACAATTTTATGGTTCTTTTATAAAAATCTACCTATGGCATCATGCACGACCTTATCCAATGTGTTTAGTTTAGCCATATACCCCAAAATAATTTTTGTCAATAGTTAATGACATATTAGTGTTATATTAACCAAGCCTAAGAATTTATTGAGTAAAAAGTCGAATTCCGATAAAAAGATTTTCGTTCACATTATCGATTTTTCTTCAAATTATTTATTTTTGTAAACACATTTCAAAAACAAGTTTACCATTAAGTGTTACTAATTAAAAGAAGTAAATCAGGATTATAAAATCCATTTTAACACACTTAAAGTAGATTGAAATATTTAAATAATTTAGAAATTTAAATACGTAGTATTTAAATTTACGTATCACTACAATGTACATAAGTGACAATGTAGATATCACAAACATATATGTGTATGTGTGTGTCTGAACTATATTTATGGTACTATAAATATCTGTATACAAACAATATACACATGGTATAGTATATTTAAACATACATACACACACAGAGGCATTTATATTACTGATATTATATGAAATTTCCATATTCATATGTACTTATGATATATAGGTATATATAACAGATAAAAATCGCAATATCTATTTGTGTGTAGTTGTACACATGTTTATACATCATTATATTATATTGTTATATCATTTAATGCACACGATACATTCTAATAAACATTTAGTTAAATTAATTGATGTGATTAATTAACGAAAATAAAATAATTTTAAATAAAATACGAATTTATTTAATAATTAGATTGAACCTAATGTTAATTAATAAATTACATAAGTCTAATACGATCCAATTAAGGAATATTTTATAAAATTCACCCACTTCAACCACTGCCAAGATGGGCCTGGTTCCACCATTAAAAACCTCAAATTGATCCAAGGTTATTAAATAAATAACAAACTCCAGGTTAGGCTAAAAACTAGATATGAATGTAATGGTGCATAAAACATATCATATAGTAATGTTAGGTGTAAGTGATGTCACACGTTCAATATTCTACACCTACCCACATCTCATCGCTCATATAAATTACAACACACTTGTCACAACTCTATTTAATGTAACTCGCAACTACAACTCTAATTAATTGCGGATGCTGTTTTATTTACATTTATAAGTTTCATCTTTATTATTATTCACATAATGTTGTAAGTATATAAATGATCAATGTGACTGTGACTAGTAAAATTTTGTTTACCTTCACTCTACCATATTGCTGAAAGACACCAAGGAATGTAGCTTAGACACCCAAAGTCCCCTCGACCAGGGTTGTGGGTGCCCCAACTGATCTATTAGCTATACTATCTCACTCATCACAATCCACCACTGTAACGACCCGGAAATTTCAATCCCGAAAATTCCAAATAGTTAGGAAAAGAAGAAAAGAGAAAGAATTCAAACACAGATTTTCACATTCACGGCGGATAAAATATAATATCACATAAAATAATAGTTATACAAAGAAAGCTGTAAATGTTATTTACATTTTTAGTACATCAGAGTTACAACATTGCATCATCATTGGACAGTTAAAATAATTTGTCCCAGATAGGCAACAATATAATACAGCGGAAACACTCCATACGTTGCTGCCATCCTGCTCGTCTCCTCAGCTCCAGAACGTCCTTATCTGAAAATCTGTAACACTCGGTCTGACCCGAGCATTACATCAAAGCAACACCCGAGTCAGGCTGGAAACCAGCGTGAGTAAACCCACCGTGAGTAAACCCACCTAACATGAATTACAAAAGCATACAACCTTTATATAACCTGGGTAACTTGTATCAATTTACAACTTCACAAGTTGTTATAGACATCACTATTTCACATATCAATTTCTAAGAATCAAAACTTAG
This sequence comes from Allium cepa, assembly GCA_030765085.1. Lineage (NCBI taxonomy): Eukaryota > Viridiplantae > Streptophyta > Magnoliopsida > Asparagales > Amaryllidaceae > Allium > Allium cepa. Next base: position 768,352,299 of record CM060937.1, on the reverse strand, counting down.
ATTAAATGGTTCAATTCACTTAACTTATTTCATTCCAGCCTATTGATTTCACATATCAAATCTACAAATTATTATAGATTACAAATCGAAGTGTTTTCGGGTATTTTCTAATAGCCGACTACGGACTCTTCGAATTCAATACCATCTTATCCTAAATTACTCAAGTGAAAAATAATTCAAACTTCATATATAGGGTGTCACCTCTATTCATTAATTCATCATCGATAGATAATCACATTATCTTAGTTTAAACTCAATATATCATATCACATAGCATTATCAGAGATAGCAATTAATCTAAGGCATATGATATTTTCAATCATTTATAAGAAAGATAAATTAGTCATACCATTTATAATTAATTTAAAAAAATTAAATTAATTATTTCATTCACCCTTAATCCTACTTACTTAACATTAATTAATTACAAAAAGATTAATTAATCATCCTTTAATTATCCATTTAATTATTCATACTTGATTAATTATCTTCAATTACATAAAGTAATTATCCTTTAATTAATTACACAAATTAGTTATTTTTAACCATTTACAGTAATTAATCTTTAATTACTTCATTACTTACTTGATTAATTAATCATTATTCATTAAAAAAAATCTAATGAATAATCCTTAATTACAAATTAATTATTCCTAATTAATTAATCTAAAACCTTAATTAATAAATTTAAACCCTTAATAACTTATTTAATTAATCCAAATCATTAATTAATTAAATAAATTAATTATCCATTTTAATCATCTTAATAATTTAATGAATCCAAATCATTAAATTCTATTTATCTTTAAGATAAAACATTTCTTACTTAATCAAAGCATTTAAAAACAATTTGCTTCTAATTTACTTTAAATTTCATTTTAAATTGAAGATTTTAAAATGAAAACAAATTTAACTTTAACAAAGTTAAAAACAATTCAAAAACCTTTAATTTTACATTTTAAAGAAATATTCATTTTACAAAAGAAGATTAAAAGAATTTAAAACCCAATTTATTTTTAAATTCAAATCAATTTAAAAATACAATTTAAACATTCAAAGTTATTTAAAACAATTCCAATTTAAAAACTTCCTTTAATTTCAAAACTGAAATACAGATTTAATCATGATTCCAGATTTAACTTAAATTTTAAAAGTTTTACTTACATTTTAAATCTTCATTTTTAAACTCAAACCATTTAACCATTTTTAAAGTGGTTAAAACAATTTCAATTCAAAAACTTATTTTATTTTAAAAACTGAGATTCAAACTCAATTTCCAGATTTTAAAACATAGATTTAACCATATTTAAACCTTTACTTTACAATTTAAACTTTCAGTTTTAAATTCAAGCGAAATACACTTTAAATACTCAAAGGTCGTTGAAACCAATTTAAATTTCAAAAACTTAAATCATTTAAAACATGGATTCAAACTAGCTTGAATCCAGATTTAAACTTAGGTTTAAAACTTAGCTTAAAACTTTGATTTACATTTTAAACTAAAGTTCAAATTTTAAACAGAACAAGTTTCTAAAATTTGTTACAAAACATTACCCGAGCCATGACCAAAATGGCTTTGAGTCCAAACCTAAACTGCTTCGAGTTAATACCAATTTACTCAAGAACAAACGAACTGCAAAAACCCCAACATCATTAGAAAATCAACTGTGCACCGTGCACATGCACGGTAGCACTGATCGACTTCGATCATCCATGATGATCTCCTCCAGTCTTCAATCACCTCCATACCCTCTCGCAATCATCAGATCACTACCCAAACTCGAGATCGAAGATCGAGCTTCACATCCAACCTGGAACAAGAACTAGAATCCACCACAACCAAACCTGGAAACGCCTCGCTCCCACAACTCCGGCCACTAGATATCAGCGACTCCGGCCACACATTCGCCAACTACCCTGCTATCATCCCCCAAAATCTTGTAACCTCGATCAATCCAATAGGCCGTGGTGATCGATTTTACCTAGCCTAGTTAAACTAGGTTTCCGGAACTCCAAACCACAACAACTAACTCCACCATACTCTGATCATCTTCATACTAATTTTCCTATCAACTCCGATCACTCCTCCAACTCCAGGAGGAAACTCAACCGCTTCGATCATTTGCATCAACAGAGATACCCCAAAATACACAATCCAGACAACCCATAACCGCTCTCTGATTCAAGCACTAGAAATTGTTGTTTTTCTTTTAAAAATCATGATTTTGTATGATGATTCAGATCCTAATCCTAAAACAATAGGTTATGATATTTAAATTTTTACTTATTTTAAACTTGATCAGTAGATTTAGTTTCCAAAGTCAAATAAATATTATCTTGAGTTAAGTACAGTTTAAAACTAAAGTTCATAATTAAGCAAACAAGTTTGATTTGCATTTTAAGTTTAGACCGGGACAAGATCAAAAGATTTGAATTTTTAAATCAAAACTGAAAAATTGGACGGTAAAAGCAGAGAGTATTCTGAAGAAACAACATGCATACTATATATGAATATATACACAGAAGATATCATATAATTCACATTCATTTAAGATTAACTAACATGCAACCCAATTTTACCCACTTAAATTTTTAAAAGCTAAGCTACTCACCTGGCAATTAGAACAGAGACAGAGTACATGTTCTTGATATCCAGGATTGATCCGGACTGACCAGTTTTCGTTTTGAACTTCTTTTTGCTTTGTCAATGGCAGTTTGTAATGGAAGTATATATTTTCTTTTCAACTTAGCTTGTTCGAATGGAATAAATGAAGGTAAGTGGAGGTATGTATATATAAGGAGGAGTAGGCTGCATTCTTTTGTTGTACTTAGTAAGCTTCCCTTTTTTTCCTCTTACCTTTTCTTTGGTCAGAGGTCACTTTCGATTTGATTTTCACTTTAACACCAGCTCACCTGATTTGTTTTGTTTGCTTGAAATGATATATTGCATGCTATAGTTTAATTCTTGTCTCACTATGTGTTTACAAGAATTTTTGTATGAATTGTATATGTATGCTATACTTATATGTGCTTGCCCTTCCACTATTTAATTATACACTTTTGCTTGCATTTTATCATCATGTACATAAATACATGTGTTTCATTTTGTTCACATTGATATTTCTACTTTTATTCACCATAAACACCTTTATATATGTACATATACAATATACATTTTTACTTATATATTTTCAAGAATCACAAATTTTGTATTTATTTGTATTTTCATTTGTATATTCATGGATTTTTCTTTCTATAAGTTTTATCTTATTCAGAGATTTATGAGCCAATGTTTATTTTAGTTCTTAAGCTATTTATGTATCCAATATTTGAATTATTAGAAATTTATTTATTGGACTAATTTAAAACTAATATTCCAATAACTGCATCGGTTAATCACTCGATATTAGATGGCGCAAAAATTTGGGTCATCACATTCCTCCCCCCTTTAAAACTTTTCGTCCTCGAAAAGAAACGAAGCTAGAATTTTAATTTAATGCTTATTTTAGTTAAATTATTCTTTAAATGTTTTTAACTCTTTTATTTTAAAATTTTAAAACACTTTAAAATCTACACAATATTACCAAAATAGCTTTCATATGAAAATACTTTTTATAACTCGATGTTTCGACAAGTCCATCCTTGCTCTCACAGAAATTCGGACTTACGTTGATCAGGCGCTGGACTGAAAATCTATAAGTACTTGGTAAACCCGTTTTCAACACCCAGTGAAAATACTTGGGAAAATAATTTTATTGAAAATATAGAAAACAGTTTTTGAAAATAGAGGAAATATCTTTGGTGAGAATGCTCTGGAAATCATCACCCCCATCCATGGTCGTAGTTACATCCTAGGTTACGTTGCCATCGCAGCAAAAGTCCATGTAAATGTAGACACTCCGCGCCCCTCGATTACACCATGGAACCCACAACAGATCGCAGTTACATTCCAGGGTTACGTTTCCATCAAAGCAAAAGTCCATGTAACTGTAAGCATCAGCGCCCTCGGTTTTCGCTACCAAAAATGAAACTTCTCCACACTCACAAGGTCGCAGTCTACCGATGTAAAATCAAACGCAGACTGTTGGCTCTTAGCGGTACACACAACTTTTGCTATATTACCATAGGTCGCAGTCCACCGATATAAAATCAAACGTAGACTGTTGGCTCTCAGCGGCAACATGACTTTCGCTATGGTCTGCAGTAGATCGCAGTGACATCGAGTTACACTATCGTCATAGCATATCCAAATGCCTTTGTAGGCCTCAGCGCCCTCGACTTTCGCTACACACTACACAAAGTCCTTAGGAACTAGTTTTGCCCGGAGTCCTCACCGGATCAACTTTAGAAACCCCCTTAGGGTTCAAGGAAGTACCAACCTATGGCACTCTTGAGAAGTTCATTTCAAGGGAGCGCCTTTTTCCCCAGAGCCATTTTCAAAACGCTTTATGCTATACACATATAGTATCTACTAAATCATACACCTAGTATGATTCTCATATAAATCTCCCTTCTCAAAATCGATTATCCCAAAACCAATAATTCTCAAATTAGGTTTTCTGAATCCAATATTGATTTTACCTAAAAATCAAAAACCTTTTCTCCAAAATCTTTCTCATAAGATCCTTCATATATATATATATATATATATATAACTTTAAAAATCTTTGGATCATTTCTAACTTGTATAAAATCCCTTTTATACTTCAAATATTTTTCAAAAATCCTTTTCTTCCGGCAATAGATTCAACAAAGGGAGATTTATCTTATATAACAAAGTTATATAACTTTTTTTATGCCAAATCAAATATTCAAATTTGATTACACTTTACAAAACCACTTATCATGTCACCTACTTCCATAAAGTAAATTTCTATTGTAGAAATATCCAGTTTCCATTTTACTTTATCATATACTTCACAAAATATATTTTTCACTTCAAAACCATTTTACAGATCTTATCCACAAACCTTCAAATTCAATTTCATTCCAATCCGTATGATGTACACATATCATCCGTACACAATATCAATTTGATCGCTCACTCAATCACATAATTTCTCTTCCGAACTAGTACCGTTGACGCAGCGGATAATACGGATTGACGACGAAATGAAGATTTCGTGTCAAACTAATCGAAGAACGATTAGATGAATCAATGTAAATCGATGGATTAAAAGATACCGAATGCCCAAATTCGTTGATCTCCAAAAGATACCGAATTCTAGCTATCTTCGACACGTTGATCGCGCATGATACTGTGAAAGAAGATCTACAATTCTTCAAATGTTGATCAAGCGCACTTGATACCGTGAATCGGCTTCAACAATCGTTGATTCGAGCGCACTCGAATAACCGAAAGTGGAGATAGGAGATCACACTCAACTACCAATTTCAAAAGAGGCACAAAACACTCAAACAAAGTTTCATTCAAATCAACCAACCTTTTACAATGACACAACACGCCTATTTATAGGCGTTACAACTCATCACTTACACGACCCAATTTAAGTCGCTAGCGACCTATCAATATGCGACTCAACTTATTACAACACTACACACTCACGGCCGACCTAGTTATATGTCGACCTACGAGTTACAACTTAACAAATAAAAATGACATAACAGCATTACAACGCAACAACAACTAACGACCTAAAATTATATACAACTCACACGAGCTATCAAACACAACCCATAAACGACATAAAAATCACACGACATAACCATCAGCGACTTAAGAAACACGGCTTAGAACAGGAAGCGGCAATGACCTATGATCTGAGCGATCTACTCTTCAGCGACCCAACAACAGAGCAACCTACATGCGACTTAAGACCATCAGCAACTGGATTTCGTTGGAATTAGGTCGAAGCAACCTAAAGACACGCGGCCTTTCCATTGCACTATATCCTTTAGCTCGTTAGATCGGCTGTCTTGATTTGTTTGCTCGCTTGGACGACCTATCTTCATACTAGGTCGCTGCCCATCAAAACCCACTGTAGTTTGCACTCGCGAGCTTTCTTCACTAGGTCATGAGCGACCTAAGACAAACGAATGACTCAAAAACACTGAATTGGTGCACTGGGCTGCATCATCCTCGCCTGGTTGGGAAAAATTCGTCCTCGAATTTAAAAGTTCTTCCCCTTTGGATTGTTCATCTCCATAGTAAGGTATAAGATGTTTAACATTAAACGTGTCAGAAGTGTACACATCTTCCGGCAGCTTCAACTTATAAGCATTTTTATTGATCCGTTCCACAATCTTTCGAGCTTTAAGTTTATTGCATGCTCCCAAGGGAAAACGATCCTTCGTTAGTACAGCATATACTAACTCTCCTACATTAAATTCAACACTTCTTCGCTTTAGATCTGCAGATCGTTTATACTTCTCATTCGTCTTCTCCAATCGTTCCTGAACGATTCTATGGCATTCTGTCAACCCATTAACAAAATCAGCATCTCGCTTAACTGCCCCCTTTGGTTGTGGTACTATCGTTAAATCCAACGCCCCCTTTGATAAGCTTGAATATACAATTTGAAATGGACTGAAACCCGTACTACGGTTGATAGCATGATTATGAGCAAACTCCGCTTGACATAACTTCACATCCCAACTCTTCAAATTGTCTTTCACAAGACATCTCAGTAAATTTCCCAACGATCGGTTAACCACCTCCGTTTGCCCATCAGTTTGCGGATGGTAAGCGCTACTAAAATTCTGCTTCATTCCGACCATCTTCCACAAACTCAACCAAAAATGGCTCAGAAAACGAGTATCTCTATCTGAAACAATAGTTTCAGGTAAACCATGAAGTCTATAAATCTCTCTAAAGAACAACTGTGCTACATGGATTGCATCTGCCGTCTTCTTACAAGCAACAAAATGTACCATCTTAGAGAAACAGTCCACCACAACATATAAAGAATCATTCCCCCTTTGAGTTCTAGGCAAACCCAAAACGAAATCCATGTTGATATCAACCCATGGTCTGGTAGGCACATGTAATGGCATATATAATCCCGCATTTGTAGCTGTTCCCTTCGAATCTTGACAGATATGGCATCTCTCCACAAATCTCTCAACTTCTTTTCTCATTAATGTCCAAAAATAAGATTGAGAAATCAACAGCAATGTACGATCTCTGCCCACATGGCCTTCTTCATGTAAGTCTTTGATAATCTTCATTCGCAAACTTCCTTTTAGCATGCATAATCGATTCCCCTTGAATAGAAAACCATCTATCATCACATATTCATCCGTTTTTCCCTCCTTGACTTCATTTACAAACTTTGCAAAGTAAGGATCTTCCTCAAACAACTCTGGCAGTAGTTCAAATCCTGTCACTTCAACCTTCATTATTGTCAACAAATGATTCCTCCTGCTCAAGGCATCTGCTATCCCTGATTTGTGTTTTACAACAAAAGTAAACTGCTGCAGATACGCGACCCATGAAGCGTGTCGAGCTGTAATTTTGTCCTGCCCTTGCAAATGTTTCAAAGCTTCATGATCCGTATAAAGAACAAACTCCTTTTGAAATAGATAATGTCTCCAGTGCTTCATAGCTTGCACAATAACATAATATTCCACATCATATGTATTATATCTCATCTTGGCTCCAGACAATTTCTCATGAAGTAAGCAACTGGTCTTCCATTCTGACTCAATACTCCACCAACCCCAACCTTCGATGCATCAGTATGTAACTCAAACAACAACTGAAAATCCGGTAAAACTAGAATTCGCGTTGACGTCAATAGTGTCTTGATCTTCTCAAAGGCAACCCCTGCTTCCTCTGACCATGCAAACTTCTTTCCTTTCATGCAATCAGTTACAGGTGCCATCACACTGCTAAAATGTGGAATGAATCTTCGATATAAAGATACCAATCCATGAAAGCTCCTCACTTCAGTAATTGTCTTGGGTTGTGGCCAATCCTGACAGCTTCCACTTTACTTTCATTCACTTGAATACCCTCCTTTGACAGAACGTATCCCAGAAACAAAACACTGTGCGTCATGAATACGCACTTCTTCGCTGTTGCATAGAATTACTCCTGTCGTAGAATCAACAGCACTTCACGCAAATGCTGGACATACTCTTCCATACTCCCACTATAGATCAAAATATCATCAAAGTAAACTACTACAAACTTCCCAATGAATGGTCTGAAAATCTGTTTCATCACTCTCGTAAAAGTACTAGGAGCATTTGATAAGCCAAATGGCATAACCAACCATTCGTATAGACCTTCCCTAGTTTTAAAAGCAGTCTTCCACTCATCACCCGGTCTAATACGAATTTGATGGTATCCACTCTTCATGTCAATCTTCGAGAACACAACAGCTCCACTCAACTGGTCAATCAAATCATCAAACCTCGGCATAGGAAATCTGTATCTCACAGTGATCTTGTTTAGACCCCGACTGTCCGTACACATCCTCCACGAACCATCCTTCTTCGGTACCAATAAGGCTGGCACAGCACATGGACTCAAGCTCCCCTGAACATGCCCCTGTTCTAACAACTCCTCCAGCTGGCTTCTCAGTTCCTCATGCTCTTTAGGACTCATCATGTAATGTGGCCTATGTGGTAATACTGCACCTGGCACAAGATCAATCTGATGCTGAATATCCCTCAACGGTGGTAACTCGATTGGCAACTCTTCAGGAAACACATCTTTGAATTCTTCCAATATCGGCTTTACTTCCTCTGGAACTTCAACAAATTCAGTAGCTTCGTGTCCAATCAACAAGAACACCTCTGGACTCTCCTCTATTTGTTCAATAAATTCCTTCAAAGTCAACAAAGTCTTCGGCTCCTCAATATCCTCTGATTTGCTCTCTCCTTGCTGTCTTTTCTTTGGAACCAAAATGATCTTAACACCTTCAAACATAAATCTGTAGCTATTGGTTCGACCATCATGATGCACTGCTCGATCATACTGCCAAGGTCTCCCCAAAAGCAAGTGACAAACATCCATCTCCACCACATCACACCAGATCTCGTCTTTATAATTCTTCCCAATAGAAAATGGAACATGAACTCGCCTGTCCACCTTTGCCACTCCTCCTTTTCTCAACCACTCTAACTTGTAAGGATTCGGATGCTTCTCTGTTTTCAGCTTCAACTTTCTCACAGCTTCGGTAGAAATAATATTGTCCCAACTTCCTGCGTCAATCACAAATTTACAAACCCTCCCCAGAATAGCGCATGTTGACTGAAAGATGTTACTCCTCAACCAACTAGCTTCATCTTCCTACTTCGGTGTTAAACAAGACCTCCTCATCATTAGATTGCATCCTTCATCTCCTGACGCAACATCCTGTTCATCCTCCTCAACTGGACTAGAATAACCTTCACCAACATCCTCACCTTCAACTTCAGCAATCATAGTTCGTTTCTTCGGCTTCGGACATTCATTACTCTTGTGACCCACTTCATGGCAATTATAACATTTGAAACTGTTGTTGACCTTCGCCTTCGCAACTTCATTCACAACTGGTTTACTAACAGCTTTAGAAACATTGAAACTCCCACTAGCACCCTTGCTTTGAAAATTGGAACTTGGAAACACACCACCTTCTCGTCTTCCCTACTTCTCCCAAGCCAACGCTTTCTGGTGCGCTTCAGCCACAGATCTAGGATCAAACATATTCACCATATCTTGGATCTGCATTCTCAACCCTCCAATAAACCTCAAAGTCAATTGTTCCTCTGTCTCCATAATGTCATTTCGAGCAATCATTTGATAAAATTCATCAGCATAATCATTAATAGTCTTCGTCCCTTGCCTCAGATTCTGCAACCTCTGATACATGAGTGATTGATAATTATATGGCAAGAACGTAGCTCTCATCAACTTCTTCATCTTCTCCCATGATTCAATCCTTGACTTCCCCATTCTCTCCCGTGTAAGTTTCGTTTGCTGCCACCATGCTAAAGCTCTTCCCCTCAACCTTGTACCAACCAATTTAACTCTTCTATGCTCAGGAACTTCTTTAAAGTCAAAAATTTCTTCGACATTAGACAACCAATCCAAAAATTCTTCCGCTTGCATACTTTCCTTGAATTCTGGAATTTCAGTTTTCATCCCCAACTCCCAACGTCGATCATCTTCTACCTCTCGATATTGATTCCGAAATTGGTCTCGATCTCGATAATGAATGCTAGCTCTATCACCATCTTCATCAAAATCAAATGTACGTCTATATCGATCTTGACCATCAACATCCCTTCGATCACGCATGTCTCTTCTACTATGTCTCTCTTCATCTCGATATGGCTCATCTTCAAACTCACGTGGAGTTCTTCTTTCTTCATGTCTATTTCGTGGTGACCTCTTCTCGATGAAATTGATGTTTCTCTTCTTTCTCTAAAAGATTGTGGCGACACCCTCCTCACTTCCGTAACCGATGGCGAAACTCTGTTTCCTCCATGGTTCGAGATTGGCAACCTTCTCCTTTGATTCATATCTATCATCAATTTCTCCAATCTACCAATGCCTTCATCCAACTTCTCATTGAATTTATTTCTAATTCGTTGTTCCATCTGTTCAGCATCTTCTCGTTTATACAGATCTTCAACATCTTGATGACGATTAGCTCTTCTCGGCGGCATTATCAAATCATCACAAATTCAATTACTTTACTCTCGGCCTTGAACTTCAAATTGAACTTCACAATGCACGGTTACTTCACTTAGCTCGGATCGGCTTGATCACGACCTAACTCTAGCTCGTTCTTAGCTCGATTCAATGCTTCAAGCTCGGCTCTACACTTCAAAATGAAGTTTAACCCTCGGATCTACACTTCAATTCTCGGCTTGAATAGCAAAGTGATGCTTGGCCTACACTTCAACACAAAGCTATGCACAACTTCAACTTCAAACTCCTGGGCCCCAAGACTCGGCTTAGCTATGATTGGCTAAGTCTAGCTCTGATACCAAATGACGCAGCGGATAAAACGGATTGACGATGAAATGAAGATTTCGTGTCAAACTAATCGAAGAACGATTAGATGAATCAATGTAAATCGATGGATTAAAAGATACTGAATGCCCAAATTCGTTGATCTCCAAAAGGTACCGAATTCTAGCTATCATCGACAGGTTGATCGGGCACGATACCGTGAAAGAAGATCTACAATTCTTCAAACGTTGATCAAGCGCACTTGATACCGTGAATCGGCTTCAACAATCATTGATTCGAGCGCACTCGAATAACCAAAAGTGGAGATAGGAGATCACACTCAACTACCAATTTCAAAAGAGGCACAAAGCACTCAAACAAAGTTTTATTCAAATCAACCAACCTTTTACAATGACACAACACGCCTATTTATAGGCGTTACAACTCATCACTTACACGACCCAATTTAGGTCGCTAGCGACCTATCAATATGCGACTCAACTTATTACAACACCACACACTCACGACCGACCTAGTTATATGCCGACTTACGAGTTACGACTTAACAAATACAAACGACACAACAGCATTACAACGCAACAACAACTATGACCTAAAATTATATACAACTCACACGAGCTATCAAACACAACCCATAAACGGCATAAAAATCACGCGACATAACCACCAGCGACTAAAGAAACACGGCTTAGAACAGGAAGCGGCAACGACCTATGATCTGAGCGATCTACTCTTCAGCAACCCAACAACAGAGCAACCTACATGCGACTTAAGACCATCAACAACTGGATTCTCTTCACGCGACTTAACTAGGTCGTAGGTCGTTGGAATTAAGTCGGAGCGACCTAAAGTCACACGACCTTTCCATTGCACTATATCCTTTAGCTCGTTAGATCAGTTGTCTTGATTTGTGCGGTCGCTTGGACGACTTATCTTTATACTAGGTCGCTGCCGATCAAAACCCACTGTAGTTTGCACTCGCGAGCTTTCTTCACTAGGTCGTGAGCGACCTAAGACACACGAAAGACTCAAAAACACTGAATTGGTGGACTGGGATGTGTCAATCGTCCACCCGACTTCCTAGTGTGGACTCAGATCTGGTTTCTTGATCAGAAACTTTCATTCTCCTTGCATAGCCATAACTATAATAGAGAATATCCAGAACCAATCAACAATCCACATCCAGGTTCACCGTCGAAAATTGAGTGAAAAATTCCAACTCGGATCGATACTACTATCTCGAAATTCTATGCTCGAATCTGCATCAAATCACTATGCGAATAGAATAATATGCATACATCCTATATATTTATCCCTATTGATTATTAACCAAATCAATTTCTCCTATCTATTCACATTTCCTTTAAATCTACGCACTTATCTACAATTTCTTCAATCCCAAATGGATTATTACTTTAATTATAAACAGTTTGTACTTTGAACAACTTAAATTTGGAAAATAGCTTGAAGAATTTGAAAAAAATAGATAATAAGTTGAAAAATAATTATTAGTTTGTAAAATAGCTATAAAATAGTTAATTAATTGTAAAATATTTGGAAAGTAGTCAAATAGTTATAGAAATTTTAAATAATTGCAAAAATAGTTGTAAAATAGTAATTTGTTATAAAGTATTTGAAAAACAAGTTGTGTGTTAATTCCCTTTATTATGTGACTTAGCGACTTAAAGGAAGAAGCGACTTAGCGACTTAAAGGACGAAGCAACTTAAAGGACGAAGCGACTTAGCGACTTAAAGGACGAAGCGACTTAGCGACTTAAAGGAAGAAGCGACTTAGCGACTTAAAGGACGAAGCGACTTAGCGACTTAAAGGAAGAAGCGACTTAGCGACTTAAAGGACGAAGCGACTTAAAGGAAGAAGCGACTTAGCGACTTAAAGGAAGAAGCGACTTAGCGACTTAAAGGACGAAGCGACTTAGCGACTTAAAGGATGAAGCGACTTAGCGACTTAAAGGACGAAGCGACTTAGCGACTTAAAGGTAAAAACAAGTTGTGTGTTAATTCCCTTTGTTATGTGACTTAGCGACTTAAAGGATGAAGCGACTTAGGGACTTAAAGGACGAAGCGACTTAGCGACTTAAAGGACGAAGCGACTTAAAGGAAGAACCGACTTAGCGACTTAAAGGACGAAGCGACTTAGCGACTTAAAGGACGAAGCGACTTAGCGACTTAAAGGACGAAGCGACTTAGCTGCTAAGAGAGTGGGATGACCTAACTGCTTACAGGAAGACACGACTCAACGACCTAAGTACTTCATGACCTAAGGAGATAAAGCGGCAGCGACTTAGTGGTTTCATTACCTACTTTAAGTCGCTCACGACTAAGCACTTATCGAACCTTCCCGCTCTCCATTAGGTCGCTGGAATCTACTAGCTAGTTCAGATGGCCAGGTGCGAACCAGTTAGGTCGTAACTCAAATCCCCTTAGCTCGCTGGCGAGTTACGACTCATGTTAGGTCGTATCCATTGACTTACGACTTGTCTTAAGTCGCTCACGACTTAAGGCCTGTCCGAAAACTGCTATAAATACCGTGTGAGCTCCAACGTTCTGGGGATCTTCTTTTGGGGCTCATTCTCGAAGAGCCGATACTCTTTTATTTTCTCAACTCAAATGGCACTTCAAGTAATCCAAACACCAAGGACACTATGACAAACTTCAAGAGAAAATCTACATCATTCAACATGGATTCGAGAGATTATTCTCCATCAAAGTTTGATCTACTAGTCTAAAGTGTGTTGTAATTGAAGAAAATTGTACAAGTTGTACTTGGTTCAGCAATAAAGGGATATAAAGTTGACATAGGCTTGACTATTAGTCGAACCACTATAAAAACTGTGTCTTTTACTGTCTTTCTGAAATTTTCCTGCTTATTTCTGATTCCCGTATCATCGGGTGGTGCTTTCACACTTGCTTTACTTGCATCGGGGTGTTAGCGTCAGATTTTTACGTTAAACTTTTTTGGGGCTTTCACTGAGAACCCAACTCAAGATACTGTCATCATAGCTTCACAGAAGTTTGCGGAAAGGATCTCTTTAAAAACCAGAAGTTTGTCAGAAATAATGGCTCCCGGAAGAAAGCGCAAGTCTGTTAGATCCGACGATGTTCGCGAGACTACTACCACTTCTCCTCCTTTAAGTCAAACAACTCCAACTGTTGAAGTAACGCGAGCAGAATTGGATGCTGCGGTTTCTGGGCTATATCAGCAAATGGAAGCCCAAAACAATCCGATGTTGGAAAGGTTGAACACTTTGCTTGGGTCTAACCATCAACCGGTGAATAATGAACCAAACTTTGCTGATAATGTTCATGATGTGGAAGAAAGAGATGTTCCTAAAAGGGCAGCTGGCCCGACTAAAGGCACACCTCTCCATGGAGGATCGGGACAACAGCCAACTATCCGTGAACGCCTGTCAAGGCAAACTTCTGAAAAGTTGGTCGATGCCTTTCCTACTGAGCCCCTTAGTGATGAGGAATATTTCTCGGGGATGGTTCGACAAATCATGAAGGAAAGTATGCAAAGGGAGGAAGAGGAAAAAGAATGGGGCTTTGCTCCGAGCAAGACTCCATTCACTGAAAGGATTTTGAAAGCAGAATTTCCTAGGAAGTTTGTTCTTCCTAGCATACCGGCTTATAAGGGAACGAGCGATCCTAATGAGTTTCTGTATAAGTATGATTGGCACATGACGGGTGCCAGAGCCTCTGATGAAATCAAATGCCGGTATTTTCTGGTATACCTGGAAGGAGTTGCTCTACTCTGGTTCACAAAGCTGCCGGTCCGATCGTTAGACCAATTTTCTGATTTGACTCGGAAATTCAAGGAACAGTTTCGATTGTATGCGTCAAAGGCAAAGGATATAATGTCGCTCTCCAGCCTAGAAAAAAATCCTGGAGAATCTATCAGATCATTCTTGAATTGCTTTAACATAACTTTGGCCGAGGTGGATAACACAGAGCCACGCATAATCCTGACATACTTGATGAGGGAAATTGATAAATCAAGTGAATTTGGAAGGTGGTTGAAAATGAAAGAACCAAACTCGCTTGACAAGTTTTATAAGAAAGCCGATGAATTCATGCGCTTGGAAAGCCTCCAAGCACCGGCTATGATGGTATCGACAGGGGCTGGAAATAGTAATGTTGTTCTGAATAAGAAGGAATCTGCCAATCAGAAGAGGGGGAACAATGGCCAGAAGAAGCAAGGAGATGCAAAGAAAGGTAGTCCCTTCAACTTCACCCCTCTAACTGATACCCCGGAAAACATCTACTTTGCAAACAAAGACATGGTCGAATTCCCCGCACCAGCTAAGCAAAGAGTTAATTGGAAAGCTGAGAAGAATGGAAGATTTTTCCAGTTCCATAACCAACCCGGGCATGATGCTAACGAGTGTCGTCACTTGGAGGAGGTTATTGAGGAACTATTGAAGGAAAACAAGCTCCAGCAATATGTAAAAAGGAACAAGAATGGCCCAACTTCGTTAACTCAAGGACAACAGGTTCATGTTCATCGTCCTAGCTCAAGTTAAAAGGAGGCAGCACATGAATTAGAGAGGCCTGTTATAAATGTGGTTACAGAGGGCCCTCACCCAGCTGGCAGGAGTTTGGGTGAGATGGAAAGATACGCCCGTGCTTTGAAGTATGCACCGGCAGATGAAAGTTTTTTTGTGTTAGAAGATGCTGCACCCCTGAAGCAGCAGAAAACATTTAATGATGACATTATATTCGGTACTAGGGATTCGATGGGTGTTGAAGCTCCTACCATTGATCCTTTGGTCATCTCCACTGACATTGGGCCAGCTACTGCGAAAAGAGTTCTGGTTGACTGTGGAGGTTCGTGCAACATTCTCTTCAAGAAGACTTTTGATCAGATAAAGATTTCAATGGCTGACGTTCATGCTTCATCACTAAAGATTGCTGGTTTTACAGGGCAGCCGAACCAGCCAATTGGGACTATCGATTTGTTCGTAGAGCTTGGGGAGGGGCAGAGAAAAGTGGCTCGAAAACAGACCTTTGTTATTGTTGATGAATTTTCTGCCTACAATGCCTTCCTAGGTCGACCAACTCTGGCAGCATTCAAAGCTATTCTTGCCCCATGGTGTCTGAGCATAAAATTCCCCACAGATAATGGAGTCGGTGTGGTGAAAGGGGATCAGAATGCTGGGCGAGAATGTTATCTTACAGAGTTGCATGAAACGAGGAAGAGAGAAATGGGAAAAGATGCGGCGGCCCCAGTGCGCATCAAAGAATCAACCTTGTAGCAATTACAGGGTGGACCCTGCACAGGCGAACATAGCGATGCACGAAGAGAGATGTATCCCAAGAAAGCCAGTGTAGGGGAGAACAGAGTGGTACCACTTGAAGTGACAGTTCCGGTACTGTTGACCCGAAAGACCCGAACAAAGTGTTGAATGTGGGTTCATAGCTTAATGCAACGGTTCAAAATGTTTTGATATAATTTTTGAAAGCAAATCTAGATGTATTCGCTTGGACTCATGCTGATATGTGTGGAATATCTCCAGAAATTGCAGTGCATACCTTGAATATTGATCTAAAGTTTACACCGGTAAAGCAGAAAAGAAGAACTCAAGGTCCTGAAAGGTCAGCGGCATTGAAAGAAGAATTTATCGGCTCATGGAAAATGGTTTTATCAGGGAATCTACTTATCCAAATTGGGTCTTAAATCCTGTATTGGTTAAAAGAGCTAATGGAAAATGGAGAGTGTGCATTGACTTTTCAGATCTAAACAAAGCCTGCCCCAAAGACTGCTTCCCGTTACCCAGGATTGACCAGTTGGTGGATGGAACGGCGGGGCATGAATTGCTATCTTTTATGGATGCCTACTCCGGATATAACCAGATCATGATGCATGAGCCAGATCAGGAGGACACGAGCTTTATCACCGATGTTGGTCTTTACTGCTACAGAGTCATGCCTTTCGGACTTAAGAATGCGGGGGCAACTTACCAAAGACTTGTTAATGCCATGTTTAAACCGCAGATTGGCAAGACTATGGAAGTTTATGTCGATGATATGATGGTAAAATCAAAGAAAGCAGTGGACCACATGGATCACTTGGCAGAGATGTTCTCAATCTTCCGAAAGTATGGTATGAAGCTTAATCCTTTGAAGTGTTCATTTGGGGTAGAATCATGAAAGTTTTTGGGTTTCATTGTGAGTGCAAGGGGCATTGAAGCTAATCCTGCTCAGATAACTGCCTTAAGAGAAGTCAAAGCTCCTAGAACGAAGAAGGAATTGCAAAGTCTCAATGGAAAAGTCTGCCTTAAGTCGGTTCATTTCCAAAGCTACTAATAAATGCATTCCATTCTTTAATGCTTTAAAGAAAGGAAGAAAAAACATTGATTGGACTCTTGAATGCCAGAAAGCTTTCGATGAGCTGATTCGTCATATGAAAACGCCTCCTATACTTTCTAAGCGTGACAATGGTGAAGATCTTTTTGTATATTTGGCAATCTCGTCTTATGCCCTCAGTGCAGCTTTGGTATGGGAAAATACGAAAATTCAACGCCCGGTCTACTACATCATCAAGAGATTCACTGGGGAAGAATTGAACTATTCAAAGCTGGAAAAGCTCGCTTATTGTCTACTGATTGCATCAAGAAAACTGAGGCCATATTTCCAAGCTCATCCCATCAAAGTCCTCACCGATCAGCCCTTGAAGCAAGTCATGTTTCGTCCTGAGACTTCGGGTCGTCTTTTGAAGTGGAATATTGAGCTCCGTCAATATGACATCACTTATCATCCCCAGAAAGCAATCAATGGACAAGCTTTGGCAGACTTCATCGCAGAATGTACAGACAAAGGTGATAGTGAGGAGGTTGTAACCGATAATTCCCCAATTCTATGGAAATTGTATGTCGATGGCGCAAGAAACAATATTGTTCCGAGGCTGGGGTTGTGCTTGAAACCCCTGAAGGACGGTCACTGTGTTATGCATTAAGATTAGAATTTCCTTCGACTAATAATGAGGCAGAATATGAAACTCTCATTGCTGGCCTGAGGATTGCTAAAGAACTGAACATCAAGGCAATGCAGATCTTCAGTGACTCACAGCTTATTGTGTGTCAAGTCAGGAAAGAGTTTCAAACCAAAGGAGGAAATCTGCCCGCTTACTTGTCAAGAGCCTGGGAGCTTCTCGAGGACCTAGACCATTATACGATAAACCATATACCTCGGGAAGAAAACATGAAGGCAGATTCCCTCGCAAAGTATGCAAGCACTGGTGAAGCTCAATTATTGGGATTAGTTCCTGTGGAAGTCCTGTCAACTCCAAGCATTGATGAAATGGATATTGACTGGATCATGACTATATCACAGGAGCGAGAATCATGGATGACTCCGATATTGGAATACCTACGCGACGGCTCTCTACCAGAAAACTCAGGAGAACGACAGAAGTTGTTAAGGAAAGCATCCAGATTTGAAATTCAAGATGGCCGATTGTATAAGTGGGGATTCTCAATGCCATTACTCCGATGTGTGACCAAGGAAGAAGCTGAGACAATTCTAACTGAGGTACACGGAGGAGAGTGTGGAGACCATTCAGGAGGTCAAATTTTAGCAATGAAAATTCTTCGTTATGGATATTTTTGGCCAAATATTAATCGTGATGCCGCGAGTTACGCCCGAAAATGTGACCGATGCCAGAGATTTGCAAAAATCCCAAGAGCATCTTCCACTGAGATAACACAGATGGTCAGTCCGTGGCCATTTGCTATTTGGGGAATAGATCTCATCGGCCCTTTGCCAACTGCAAAATACGGAATCAGATATGCTATAGTTGCTGTTGATTATTTTACTAAATAGGCTGAATCTGAACCCTTAGCTACTATTACCTCTAAGAAAATGATAAACTTTGTAACTAAGAGTATCATTTGCAGGTATGGTGTGCCTCAAAAGATAATCACAGACAATGGAACCCAATTTGAAAGTAAAGAGTTCCAATATTTTTGCAAGAAATTCAAGATCCAAAAAAGTTTCTCAACAGTGGCTCATCCGCAGGCAAACGGGCAAGTGGAAGCAGTGAATAAAATTATCAAATCAACCATCAAAAAGCAGCTAGAAAAAGCAAAAGGTGGTTGGGTTGATAAGCTGCCACTAGCACTATAGGCATACAGAACTACCCACAAAACTGCGACTGGGTACACACCATTTTCATTAGCATATGGATCGGAAGCAATGATTCTAGTGGAAACAGAAGTCCCTTCGCACAGAAGAATCCATTTCAATCAAACCGATATTGAAAAGCTGCAACTTGAAGCCCTTGACTTCCTTGATGAAAAAAGGGAAGAAGCTGAGCTCAGAATTGCGGCTCATCAGCAAAGAATAGCCAGGCACTTTAATTCCAAAGTTCGCCAACGCAGCTTTGAAGTTGGGGATCTAATCTTAAAAAGAATTATGACACCAGCAGGTGTGCTTGGGCCAAACTAGGAAGGGCCGTATGTTATAGGCCAAAAACTTCTTGATGGAACGTTCAAACTTGTAACTGTCGAAGGAGACCCAATCCCAAGAGCTTGGAACAGCAATCATTTGCGCCCATATTTTACTTAAAAGCATTAATGAAATATTGTAAAAGAATGATGAATGTATGATTCTTGTATTGAAAGCCGTTGTAAAGCCAGTGCAAGTGAATAATAAGAACTATAAAGTGGATGTAGGCCCAGTTCTTGGCCGAACCACTATAAATCTTGTGTTCTTTACTATTATAAATTGCTTTGTTTTAGTTCGACATATAAAATACGTCAATTGTGTTACTAAAATGTCGATTTAATAATGCAGGCCATAAAAACAAAGCTTACCTATCGCAAGACCAGGCAATCCCCGACATCACCCAACAAGAAAACGCTAAGCCGTTCAAAATTTTCGTACTCAAATCCTACGGAAGAAGTGCTTCAAACAAAAATTTAGTGATTTTGCTGGAAGTGGGCCCTTGCTTACCAATTGTGAATGTTTGTACAAGTGAGCATCCACTTAAATAGCCTGTGTCTGCCACCACCAACTCGCTTAACTATGAAGTATATTTCTTTGGATAAAGGAAATTGTTGGCAACTAAAAGGGAAGTGTATTTGAAAAAGATAACGGGGATCGCCGATTTGAATAGATGGCAAAGAGACATGGGCGAGCAAGCATTAGACAACAAAAGACCTCTTCGGAGGCACAAGCCCTCTTCGGAGGCACAACTCTTCGGAGGATAAAGACCTCAAACGGGGCATGCCAGAAGACTTTCTCAACAAAAAAGATTGGTATGGAATGACCGGGAGCACCTTCCCGACTGGAAGGCAAGGCGCTTGTTCACTAGCTGAGACGGTTTGAGCATACAAGCGTCCAAATAACTTGCGTCCGCCCCGTGAATCCATACGATGACCGGAGGCACCTTCCCAAGTGGAAGGCAAGGCGCTTGTTCACTAGTTGAGAAAATCTGCGCAAATAAGCGTCCAAGTAACTTGCGTCCGCCCCATGAATCCGGCCAACCATGAGTAAGAAACATTCCAGGTATACTCGGAGGCACGCATTCCACGGAGATTTGAAATAAAACTTCACAAGTGCTGGAATGTGAAAAGCCCTCTTCGGAGTCCCATTTCACCGTAGTTGAAATGCTAAAAGACCTCGAGCGTCACCAAAAAAGAGAGTTCTTTCTCGATAGAAAGTTGCGGACTGATCGGTTGCACAGAACACTTGTGTCTGCCCCGTGAATCCATCCAACTAAGAGAAAGAAGCTCCAAACTTCCAGGCAAAAGCCCTACTCAGAGGCACACATTTCACCGTGATCTGAAATAAAACTTCACACGAGTCGAAATGTGAAAAGCCCTCTTCGGAAGCCCGCTTCCCAGCGAACAGGGAAAAGAAAAAAGCCTCTCCCAAGTGGGAGAAACAAAAAGACCTCTTCCCAGAGGCACAACCAAACAAAAAGACCTCTTCCCAGGGGCGCAACCAAACAAAAAGACCTCTTCCCAGAGGCGCAACCAAACAAATAGACCTCTTCCCAGAGGCACAATCAAACAAAAAACTCTCTTCGGAGGCTCAAGCAAGTTGAAGCCCTTTTTCGGAAGGCCCACTGTACTATGAAGTAAAATTCACTTGCCAAAGCAAAAGTGACTTTTTTCAAAAAGTGAAGTGTAAAAACTTCGCAACAAAAAAAAAGAAGAAAAACTCCTCCAACATGAAGTTCATTCTATTAAATTAGAAAGATATTTCCTTAGAACGGAAATATTATCCTATAAAGTACAAATGCAAACTTCCTTCAAATGGAAGAGTTGTTCTCTAAAGAAAGAGTACAAGTCTTCTCGAAACAGAAGAGTTGTTCTCCGAAACTTTGCCAATGTGAAAGAGATTGTAATAAACCATGGTATGGGGGCAATACAATATAGTCATCATTAAAATGAAAACAATGCTCAAGAAACATACCATAGGCTTACTGCAACTTCACATAAAGAGGATAAAGAAACTTGCATGAAAACAGAAAATAAAAGTGTTCTCAAATACAGACAGAAATTTGTATAAGTAAAAGAACCATTTTATTCCATACTATGAGAGTTTTATACATATGCAGGTTTCAAAGTAAAAGAAAGCGGGGACTAGTACCCGCACAATCTCCAGTCAACACAAGCTTATATACAAGCAAAAACAAAAGAGCGAGATAAAAAGCACAGGACCAAAGCCCTCATTTCTTCTTCCCTCCACCTTTTGAGCCTACACCTGGCCGGATGACCAACTTCCTGCGCCGGCTTGAAAGAGTAGGGGAAGAAGGAGAAAGGGGAATAATCGGACTTGTCTCTGCTTTTTCCTCACTCGCTGAAGCTTCTTTCTTCTTCGAGACTCCACGTTTTCCCCTTTTCTTAGGAGAAGACCCGCTTCCTGGAGTAAAAAGTGTGGCCAACGGAGTATTGTCGGAACCAGTTAGTTTCGGAGTCTTTTCGCCCTCTTCAGTCTCTTATCCCCTATGTTCTTGTGAAGCAATGGGATCGTCCAAGTCTTGGAGAGCTTCTATTTGCTCCTTTTGTGATCCCGTTTGAGAGGCAGAAGAAGGAGTGACTTGCAGAGACGGGGGAGGAATAATTGGAGGAGGGGAAGTCTGAACAGTGCTCGGTACTTTCTCTATAGAAGAAAATAAGTTAAAATCAGTAAAGAGAGGTGATAAAGGCTCGTTGAGATTCAGGAAATAATCAAGAAGCTCATCAAACTCATATGAAACAAATGAGCAGTCTACTTGAGCAAGATCAACATTAAAATTACCTGGAGAAGTTGGCTTTCTAACGTCAATTTCATAAGCTTGTGCTTCAGTGCTTTCTTCGCCTTCGTCTCCGTCCTGTGCGCTTGTAATCTCAGTTACGACTTTAGCCGTGGGCGGAGAATGGGAACCGTAGCCTATGATATCAATGTCGGCCGAAGTCGAAGAAGGGACCGGGGCAATTAAAGGTGCTTCTTTCTCTGGATGCTCCCCTCCCATCATTTCGGCTCGTACTTTAGCAAGCTGCTCCTTTCCTCTGGCAAGAGCGGCACGAGTTTCGCCATCAAAGTAATGTGCCTCAAGTTCATCTTCGGAATAACCGGCACCTTTGATCATATCCATTACAGCCTCCCACACTTCAGCTAAAGGATTTCATATTTAGGCCCCAAAAATGCAAGGCTGCCACGCCCCAAGACGCTTTGGATGTAAAAATCAAATAGAGTAGAGCTGATGTTGGCTTTTGTCTTTTCATGAGATTGTTCAGCGGCTTTCTTTCCAGCTATGGCCTCATCACGTTCTTTCTCAGTCTTTGATAATTGAGCTTTCAGCCTCATGATTTCTAAGTCCTGGGAGTTAGCTTTCTCTCGTAACTCCGCAAAGTCAGCACGATATTTTTCCACCGTCTTCTGCGTAGCTTCAAGTCGGGTTTCGACATGCCGTTGAGCGGCATGAGCATCTCGAACTTGCTTCTGAAGCACATCCTTTTGAGTATAAGAGGTGGAAGAGGTACCAAGCTCGTGCTTAAGTTTCTCGACCTCCGCCTTAAGCTTTTCGTTGTACTCAGCGACGTTTTTCATTTCCGTGTTGTGCTGATTAAGAATTTTCTGCCATTCAGACTTGTCGTTCTCCATCGTCAGCATAGCTTCAAGGTTGGCCCGGTTCACCCTCCGAAGCTCATCGACGAGCTTTTGCCACATCGACATTCTCTCAATATCAAGTTTAACGGTGTCAAGATTTCGTAGCATGGCCTCCTTGTCGATGGGAACCAAGTCAAGGTCAAAGCGGACTCCCTTTAAGCACCAATGCAGGAACCGACTTTAAAGGGTTGGTGGACCTCTCTCAACTTTGTAAGAGGGTCTGCCGAGAAGTGCCTGAATGTCGGCTCCTTCAAGGGCAGGAGACTTTTAAGGAATTTTAAGAGAAGTGAGAGCAGCGGCCTTTTCTAAAGTTGCAGATGCGGTCTTTTCATCAAGCCTGGCACGCTTGCTTGGGTCACCGATGTCATGACTCTTTCCTCTATCGTCATAAGTTTTTCTTTTATGAGAGTCATCGCCTTTGTGGGAAGAGTCATGTTGCTCATCCCTTCTTCCATACCTTTCTTCATACGCTCTTCTCTCTTGAGCCTTTCGAGCATCTCTCTCTTCATCAGTTTCCCTGCGGGTGGGAAGATAGCGCCTATAATCATACTGACCACACCTTCCGTACTGTTGAAAGTCATCATAATAGGAACCGCTACGCCCCATTGGAGAACCTGAAAATGAGAAAGAGGAAAAACTTGAAAATCCTAGAAGTAAAAGTGCATATAGGTACATATAATTGCTAAAAAATCCTAAATGTGTGTAACATGCAGACTACGCGCCTTAAACTACGAACCACTCCTCGGTTGCGAAGAAATGATGGTGTAGTAGCTAATGTCAACTCTTGAGTTGACGGAATCTGTTGCAAAATGGAAGTTGCCTCAACTACTGAAGAGGAAACCCTAGTGGTAACAGGATCATCTTTAAAGAGCTCCTGTGAGGTGATAAACAGGTCGCTCAACCCTTCAAAAGTGTCATCCCCGCTCTGCTTGGCAGGACTTGTTTTCCCGGCTTCTCCATCACTGGACTTCCTTGAATGTTGGGGAGATTCTCGAGGTTCTTCTTCTTCAATGACTAGGGCAAGTGCAAATTTTCCAGATGACCCCGCGACATCAATAGAAGTAGAGAACTTCACCAGAGAAGCCTCAGGAGCAGGATCTTTCAGTGTAGGATCCTCAAGAGAAACTTGGGCATCCGGTGCCTCGGCCGGAGAATCAGGAACTTCGTAAGGCTGAGTAGAGCGGGAAGGGTGTAAGAGTCCGAATTGATGAAGGAACTCGTCTCTTAGCAAAAACTTGACACTTCTCTCCTCAGCCGCCATAGCGTTAAGCCTCTCAAAAGTCTGCTTATGGCTTGGATCTCTACAAGGAGGAGGAAGGACTGCAAAAGTAGAGAGTGAGGTTAACATTTAGCAATTTGGATCTCGCAAAGCTCAGAAAAGGAAAGAATGGGGATAAGTAAGCTCACGCAATACTCTCCAGATAGCGTAAAATCCCTGGACGCAACGGACAAAGAAGAACTGGTTTAGGAAACCATGAGCGCTATCAGAGAGATCAGTGATAAGCTTGCGTTTTCTGGCGCTCCTCACAAATATAATGGAAGGATGGTCTTTGTTTCTCGCAAATGTGCATATATAGCAGATTTCTTCAGAGCTTGGGAGGCGGTCAAGCGTCCTTCTGAAGAGAACGCATAATCCCATCAAAATGGCATAGCCATTGGGGTGCAATTGAAACGGAAAATAGCCAATCGGCAAAGGAGTTGTTGGAGAAAATTGAAAGGAGGAATGGCTCCACAAAGGCACATTTGGCGGTTAACGGCAACAAACCCGAAGAGAGGACTGTCAGCAAAATTATTTGGCCCAGGGAGAATAGCATCTGCATCTACAATCCCAAATTGGGCGTATAACTGGTTGAACACCCGGTAACTCAGGGTAGTTGGAGTTCTTTCTGGTGGGTAGACCAGTGGACCAGCCATCGGGAGGGCCTCTCCAGTTTGTACCGCTTCTCCCTCTTGACGAGAAGACATTCTACACAAGGAACTGGATATTCAAATATGTAGGTGCACGTTTCCTAAATGTGTGAAGTGTTGTGTAAAACTAATAAAGTGATAAGTAAATATAACTGAAATTAAACTAATGAACATGTGTCAATTGTAAAATTTCGAGACTTGTCGCTCTAAGTCCAAGTACAAGTGCAGTATCAATGCAAACAAATCAGTTTTAGTTGATTAACATTGCTTTACTACTTCACTTGAATTTGTTGACTCACAGCATTTCATACAATTTCCTTAAGTTGAGTTAATTGTCTTTTACCGACTAATATGTCATTCGATGTGGGCGATCAATGGCAGTATACTCGCCCTAGTTTTCTGCAAATGTTGTATTTAACAGGTTATTAGCGTCAAAATTTGGTATAATCTGTTAAGCAAGCATAGCCAAGTCATGCGGGTTATCTCGATGGTTCCAAGTTCAAATTAAAAGGCTTCACGTCAAGGCGGCGAGGAGTTGTTCAAGTCCTAGGCCGTATGGTTTGAGTTAAAGGATGTAAGGCATGACAGTATGCATCCAAGTCCTAGGTCGTTCATGACTGTTAACGCTAAAATTTGAACGCTAACACCCCGGTGTATGAGTTATAGTTGTGAAAGCACCACCCGATAACTCGGGAACAGATTACAAGCAGATAATAGCGGAAAAGCTGTAAACAAAAACAATTTTATAGTGGTTCGGCTTAAGGGTATAGCCTACGTCCACTTTAAGTACTTTTATTGATGATCTTGTTACAAGCTGATACAATTCTTTCCAAGTACAATACACTTTGAATTACAAGACACTTAGAACAAGTAGCCTAAACTTCAATGGAGATTAGAGTCTTCAAATCCATGTTGGATGTGTGTGATCTTTTCTCGAAGTTGTTTGTAGCGTTCTTCGTGCCTTGAGAGCTTTAAGTGTTGGATTGGTTTGGAATGCAGCAGAGTAACGGCGCTTGAAGAGAATGAGCCAAAAGTCCCTTTCTAGTTGGAGTTAGGTTCATATTTATAGGCATTTTTTAGAGTAAGGTCGTAGGTCGTGACCGACCTAAGTAAGGTCGTAGGTCGTGACCGACCTAAGTAAGGTTGTAGTCGACCTGAAGAGTATTGGCCCCTACTTCCTCACGCATGCTGATTTGCACAAGTCCTAGGTCGTGAACGACCTATCCCCTTGTGGCATTGCATAGTCTTCTATATTCTGGTATTTAGGTCGTTAGCGACCTAACCTAGGTCGTGAGTACTTTCCTGCAGCCATAGTTAATCTTAAGTCGCTGAGTCCCTTAGGTCGCGACCTTCCTTAGGTCGCGGAGCTTCTTAGGTCGGTGGATAGTTAGGTCGCGGAGTTCCATAGGTCGAGTCCATCTTCAGGTCGCACTCACTCTTAGGTCGCGGCCTCCTTTAGGTTGCAGCTTTCTGTTAGGTCGCAACAATTCTTAGATCGCCAGGTTACTTCTGCAGTTAAGTCGCGCCCTTTTTTAGGTTGCTTGTTCTTTTAGGTCGCGGCCCTTTTGGATCGCTGCTGCCTTTAGGTCGAGACAATCTTAGGTCGCAACACTTTAGGTCGCAACTACTCTTAGGTCACTGGGTTCCGCCAGGTCGTAACCTTCTTCAGATCGCTAGGTCGCTTCACTAATTAGGCCGCTAAATCGTTTCATCTCTTGGGTCACTAGGTCGCGTCTTCAGTTAGGTTGCTTACTTTTAGGTCGCGACAATAATAGGAGTTAACATCTGCCCCTCGAAGTATAGGCCTATGTCATAGGTCGCATGCTTCGACTTATCTTTGCTAGGTCGTGAGCGACCTAAAACATATGCTAACTCGCGTGTCTACTCGCCTTCTTCTTTCAGCTCCATATAAACTGCTAGGTTGCTTCTTCTTCATTATCTAACTGCTTCAATTTCTTGCTCTGCCATTAACAGAATTCCACGATTTTAAAGACGAACTCAAGCAAATCATTCAGCAATTCATTCTTGCTATCAAATCACGTAAGCATCTTCGATCCTTATTCATTCCCTAATCACCATCGAACCACGAATTCTAACCTCTCAACCCCAAATCGATTTTGTACGTCGTGCTTCACTCTGAGTTGCACTGTGATCGATTCCTGTTCGTCACTGGCTATTGTTGTTGTTGTGATTCTCGAACGCACAACACTGAGTTAGGTCTATGACAGATCAGAGATATATGGAGTCGTTTTTCGAATGACTTGGTGGTATGAAAAGACGATGATCTTCACGAATAGAATGAGGGATTCTACGCTATTAGTGTTAACGGGTTACTGGGTCTGATGTGCTTTAGCGTGGATAGGAAGTCAGCGACCTAGTAGATTTGAGCATTCTAAGATAACTTACGACCTAAGGGAAGCTTGAGGACTTTCAAATTCATGACTTAATTCTTAGGTCGCGTTGGGATTTGAATGACCTACGACTTGGCAAATTTGCACACGCACTTTGAATAGAACGACTTAACAATTTAGCGACCTATCATTCTTGAATGACTGCATAGCGACTTAATATATCAACGACCTATACTTTGCGACATAGGCTTTAGGTCGCGGCCGAGTTAGGACTTGGAAAGTTTGTACTGCCTTGAACCTTCTAACTTGCATAGTGCGACCTAATGAAGCCCAACCTATGCTAGGTCGCTGGACGACCTAAGACTTGTGAAATTCTGTGAAGACTTGGTTGAATTGTTTGAACTTGAATTCTGTTGCACTTTGTTGTAGGTTATCTCTGATGCTAATAACCTGTTAAACATAGTATTTGTAGAAAAATGGGACGAATATACTGTCATTGACCGCCCACATCGAATGACAGATTAGTCGATAAAGAATAATCAACTTAAATGAACTGTGTGAGTGAAATGCTGCGAATCAACCGACTCAAATGAAGTGTTAAAGCAAAGCTAAAATTTTGTTTGAATTAACACTGCGCTTGAGTTTTAAATTAACAAGTCCTGAAATCTCACAATCGATCGGTTGTCAATTAGTTTAATTTCAGTTATTTCGCTTGTTACCTTTATTAGTTTCGCACAACACTTCACACTTTTAGGAAACGTGCACCTTCACACCTGAACATCCAGTTACTCATGTAGAATGACGTCTCAACAAGAAGAGATGATAGAACACGTCGAAGGGGCTTTCCCGGTCGCTATTCCACTAGAGAACCCCCCGGAAAGAACTCCTACCCTTCTGAACAGCGGGTGCTTAATCAATTATGCATTCAATTTGGCATTGCCGAGGCAGAAGTTTTACTCCCTGGACCAAATGATTTCGCTGATAGACCACCTTCCGGTTTTGTTGCCATTAATCGCCAAATGTGCTTAAGTGGAGCAATTCCTCCCTTTAATGAATTTCTTCAACAAATCCTTCATCGACTGACGATCTCTCCTTTCCAACTGCATCCCAATGGCTATGCCATCTTGATGGGATTATGCGTTCTGTTCAGGAGAACTCTTGACCGTCTTCCGAGTTTTGAGGAAATCTGTTACTTGTGCACTTTTGCGAAGAACAAGGACCACCCTTCGATTGTACTTGTAAGAGGTGCGAGGAACCGTAAACTAATTTTGGATTTGCCGGAGAGTGCACATGGTTTTTTGAATCAATTCTTCTATATCCGTTGCCTCGTAGGATTTTACGCAGACTAGAGAATAGGAAGTGAGATCTTTTTTCTCTTCTTTCTTTAATTTTATTCTAAGTTTTACCTGGTTCGTATTGCTAGATGCTGATTCCATTCCTTATTTTTACAGCACTTCCTCCTCCTTCTAGAGATTCCAGCCATAAGTCAGTTTTTGAAAGGTTAAGCACTGTGGCTGCTGAAGAAAGAAGCGCAAAATTTCTATTGACAGAAGAACTTCTTCATCAGTTTGAGCTTCTACATCCTTCTCGTTCCACTCAAATTCATGAAGTTCCAACGGAGGTTCCTGATTCTCCGACGAACACTCCTGATGCCCCGGTCTCCACTAAAGAGCACTTGCGGGGAGAAACTTCCATAGAAACTTCACTAGTAAAGTGTTCAATTTCGAAAGATGTTGCGGGGCCATCTGACAAGTCTGTGCTTGCCCCAGTTATCGAAGAGGAAGAATCTCCACGATCTTCCGAAAAATCTACTAACGAAGGAGTCAAGAAAGCAAGTCCCAAAAAACATGATGGTGATGATGTTTTCGAGGGGTTGAGTGATTTAATTGTGACTTCTCAAGAACTTTTCAAAGTTGATGTCTCCAAAACTATCTCTTCTGTAATCGAGGCGACATCTTCTTTACAACAAATGTCAACTCCTCCTACTCAAGTTATCACTACCTCTATTCCAAAGAGTGGTTTGTAACTCGATGCGTGTAGTTTACAAGTTACACGACATTTCGGATTTCTCATCACTTCTACGCACTTATCTTCTTGTACTTTAAAGATTTCTAAAGCTTATTATTTTTATTCCAGATTCTCCTACGGGGCGCAGCAGCTCGTACTATGATGATTTCCAGCGCTACGGGAGGCGTAGCCAGTATGATTACAGGCGTTACCTCCCTTCTTACAGAGAATCGGATGAAGAGAGGGCCATCAGGAAAGCCGACGAGAGACGAGCATATGAAGAACGTCACTGAAGGGAACAAGAAATACATGACCCTCCCCACAGAGATGATGATACTCAAAAGAGAAAAGCTAAAATGAGAGAGGTAAAGGTCACATAGACGATTCTTCTAGCAAGCGGGCTAGACTTACCGAAGAAACAATGCTGACAGCTTCTAAACATGTTCCTGCTCAATCTCCTGCTCCCGTTCGCTCCGACATTCAAGCAATCATCAACCGGCTTGCATACCAAGTCGGGCAAGGTCTTCCCACTCTTCAAAGTCGATTTCCTTAGTGGTGCTTGAGAGGGGTTCGATTTGATCTCGACTTGGTTCCTCTCGACAAACCAGCTATGCTGCGAAATCTTGATACTGTCAGGACCGATATTGAAAGAATGTCGAACTGGCAAAAACTTGTCGACGAGCTTCAGAGGGTTAACCGAGCCAATCTCGAGGCCATGCTCACGATGGAGAACGATAAGGCTGAGTGGCAGAAGACTCTCGAACAGCATGACGCCGAAATGAGAAGTATTGCTTCCTATAATGAAAAGCTGGAAGCAGAAGTAGAAAAGCTCAAGGAAGAATTAGCTACTTCATCTACTTTCCATTCTCAAAAGGAGAGCATGCTTCAGCAACAAGTACGAGATGCGCATGCCAGTCAAAGGGCAGTCGAAGATAAGCTTACACACCAAGAGAAGGTCATAGAAGAATATCGTGTTGAAACTTTACAGCTGCGAGAACAGGCCGGCTCTCAAAGCTTGGAGATAGAGATGCTAAAAGCTCGACTTGCTATAGCCGAAACGGAGCGTGACGAGGCTGTTGCTGGTAAACTCGCGGCCGAAGAGGCCCATCAAGCAACCAAAGCTGATATTAGCTCCACATTATTTGATTTCTATCTGCATAGCATTTTGGGGCGTGGCAGGCTTGCCTTTCTAGGCCCTAAATACGAAATTACATTAGCTGAAGTCTGGGAGGCAGCACTTGATATGCTAGGTGGCAAAGGTGCTGGCTACGCCGAGACAGCTCTTGAAGAGCATTATCTCGATGATGATGCCCGCGCCGCTCTTGCCAAGGGAAAAGAGCAACTCGCCAAGGTACGGGCCGGAATGGCGGAAGGGGAACGTTCTGAGAAAGAAATACCGCCTACCACTTCTGAACGTCCTTTAGTTTCTCCCGAAGTGGACATTACAGGCTCTAGTGCTCATTCGCCGCCTCCTATAAGAACCGGGGTAATCACCCCTACTGATGATGAGGCTTTGGAGGATATCGGGGCTCAGAATTATGAGATTGCACTTACGAAGCAAACATCTTCAGGTAATTTTGATATTGGTCCGATTCAGGTGGATCGCTTGCTTACTCCTCAAAAGTTTGATGAGCTTCTCGATTACTTCTTGAATCTCGACGAACCCATATCTCCCTTCTTTCGAGGAGATACTAATATTTTTAATTTCTCTTTTTCTGCAGTTGAAACGTCAAGTGCTGTGCAGACTTCACTTCCTCCGGTTATCCCTCCTTCGTCTCTTCAGGTGACTCCTCCTTCTGCTTCACAACCCGGGTCACAAGAGGAACAGATTGAGGCTCTTCATGGCTTGGATGACCCTATCGCTTCGCAAGAGCAGAAGGACGAGGGACTTGAAGGAGGCGAGATCTCTCCGGAGCGGACTCCCTCTGATGACGTAGTTTTGTCCGCTCTTGTTACTCCAAGGAGTGAGTCTTCTTCGAAGAGAAGAAAGAAGCACAGAACATCGAAGAGGAGGGGGAAGAAAATCATCACTACTGAAGAGGAACCGGAAGTCGCACCGGTTGCACCTCCCTCTCCTTCTTCCCTTATGCCTATAGATAGACCTGAAAAACTAATCATTCGGCCAGGCAAAGGGTCCAAGGGTGGCAAGAAGAAATGAAGACTTCAGCTTTTAGCTTCTCGTCTTTTGCATGTATTGGTCGAGAATTGTGCGGGTATCGGCCCCCCGCTTTTCTTTTGTTGAAACTTGTACCTGTATATAAAGTAATGTTGAATAAAATGATTCCTCTTTCTTTGTATAAACTCCTGTTTGAACTTGAGAATGCATTTATTATTCATTTTTGCACAAGTTTATTTATATGACATTGCAGTGAGCTTATGGTATGTTGTTTGAGCGTACTTTACCGATGTAGTTATATCATATCGTATACAACTATACCATGCTGCCCCCATATCATAAGCTTACTGCAATTTTCTATACTTCGAGGGGACTTGCACTCTTATTTTCTGTAGAATGACTATTTCATTCGTGAAAAGATTTTTCATAGAGTACAACTCCTTTCATATAATTTTTTACGCTTTGTCTTTCGAAGAAGTCACTTTTTCCTTTTGCGTATGTACACATTTTGCCAAGTGAATTCTTCTATGTGGTAAAGCGGACCTCTGAATGTACTTTAACTTTCTTTCCTTTTTTTTTAGAATAGGTAAATCACTCTTCCTTCAAAAGTTAAAGTATGCTCTTGATGAG
This sequence comes from Allium cepa, assembly GCA_030765085.1. Lineage (NCBI taxonomy): Eukaryota > Viridiplantae > Streptophyta > Magnoliopsida > Asparagales > Amaryllidaceae > Allium > Allium cepa. The sequence continues at coordinate 768,320,240 of CM060937.1, read as the reverse complement.
GATTTGTCTTTTAAATAGAAATTTGTACCTCTGAGGTGGGATTTTTTCACATTTCAACGCTTGGAAGTTTTATTTCAATCTTGGTGAAATGTGTACCTCCAAAGAGTTGTGCCTTTGAAGAAAGCCTTTTCACGTTTCAACACTTGGAAGTTTTATTTCAATCTCGGTGAAACGTGGGCTTCCGAAGAGGTCTTTCTTCTTGATTATGCTTTCGGAGGGGGGTTGTACTTCTGAGGAGGGATTTTTCACGTTTCAACACTTGGAAGTTTTATTTCAATCTTGGTGAAACGTGTACCTCCAAAGAGTTGTGCCTTCGAAGAAAGCCTTTTCACGTTTCAACACTTGGAAGTTTTATTTCAATCTCGGTGATACGTGGGCTTCCAGGAAGGTCTTTCTTTTGTTTTGCATTTCAACTTTGGTGAAGTGAAATTCCGAAGAGAGGTTGTTACACTTCAACTCCTGGTGAAATGTGCCTCCGAAGAGGTCTTTATTTTGTTTGCATTTCAACTCTGGTGTAGTGAAATTCCGAAGAGCGATCGTAACACTTCAACTCCTGGTGAAATGTGCCTCCGAAGAGGTCTTTTATTTTGTTTGCATTTCAACTCTGGTGAAGTGCAATTCCGAAGAGCAGTCGTTACACTTCAACTCCTGGTGAAATGTGCCTCAGAGAGGGTTTTCATCGCCTGGAAGTTACTCTCTCATGGTTGGAGGATCATGACTCCTCCAATCTTTTTTTGTTGAGTAGAGAACTTTCTTTTTTGTGGCGTATGACCCATTAGAGGTCTTTATCCTCCGAAGAGTTGTGCCTCCGGAGAGGACTTGTGCTGCCGATGATGGCTTTGGTTGTTCCTCTGTCCACTTGCTTATGCCTTTTCAATGATCCTCTTCTTCTTCTTTTTTTCTTTAGCTTTCATTCCCTATTCTCACAAGTAACTTGTTTAATCCAAGGAAGTGTGCTTCATTGTCAGGCAATTTCGTGAGAACGAGCACTAGCTTCTTAATTGGATGTTTGTTTGTTCAAACGATCTCAATTTATTAGCAAAGACCCGTTTCTGTCGAAACCATAGGCCGTTCAATTGAAGTACTTCCTATCTAGGATTTGAATTCGGGGCTTTTGTGACTTGAAATTTGGCGAGAATCACTTGGTCTTTTTATGTGCAAGTTTCACTTCCATTGTCTGCAAAAATTTAAATCGACATTTCAGCAATACATTCTATGTACTTTTTATATCGAAAATAAAGCAAACATGTAATAATAATAAGGAACACAAGATTTATAGTGGTTCGGTCAGGAAATTGGGCCTACATCCACTTTATATTCTTTCATCATTTACTTGCATCAGTTTTACAATTGCCTTCAATTACAAGAATCATACATTCATAATTCTTTTTACAATATTTCAACAAGATTTTCAAGTATAGTATGGACGCAAATGGTTGTTGTTCCATGCCCTTGGAATTTGATCTCCTTCAACAGTGGTGAGTTTGAACGTGCCGTCAAGAAGCTTCTGACCTATGACATATGGTCCTTCCCAATTTGGCCCAAACACACCTGTTGCTGTCATAATTCTCTTCAGGACTAGGTCTCCAATCTCAAAGCTGCGTTGGCGAACTTTGGAATTGAAATGTCTGGCTATTCTTTGCTGATGAGCTGCAATTCTGAGATTAGCCTCATCTCTTTTTTCATCAAGGAGATCTAGCGCTTCAAGCTGTAGCTTTTCGTTTTCTGCTTGATTGAAATGGATTCTTCTGTGTGAAGGAACCTCTATTTCTACCGGAATCATTGCCTCTGACCCGTATGCCAATGAAAACGGGGTGTGCCCAGTCGCAGTTTTGTGAGTGGTTCTGTATGCCCATAGTGCCAGTGGTAGCTTATCAACCCAACCACCTTTTGCTCTTTCATGTTGCTTCTTGATGGTTGACTTAATAATTTTGTTCACGGCTTCCACTTGCCCGTTTGCCTGCGGATGAGCCACTGCTGAAAAGCTTTTCCGGATTTTGAATTGCTTGCAAAAATCTTGGAATTCTTCACTTTCAAACTGAGTACCGTTGTCTGTAATTATTTTTTGAGGCACACCGTATCTGCAAACGATGTTTTTAGTCACAAAACTTATCATCTTCTTTGAGGTGATAGTAGCCAGTGGTTCAGCTTCTGCCCACTTAGTAAAATAATCTACAGCAACAATGGCATATTTAATTCCAGATTTGGCAGTCGGTAACGGTCCAACAAGGTCTATTCCCCATATTGCAAACGGCCATGGACTGACCATCTGTATGAGTTCAGTGGAAGGAGCTCTAGGAATTTTGGCGAATCTTTGACATCTGTCACATTTTCGGGAATACTCTGCTGCATCTCGATTAATTTCTGGCCAAAAATATCCGTATCGTAGAATTTTCTTTGCTAATGTTTGGCCACCTGAATGATCACCACATTCTCCTCCGTGTACCTCCGCTAGGATTGCTTTGGACTCTTCCCTGGATACACATCGAAGTAATGGCATTGAGAATCCCCGTCTGTACAATCGGCCATCCTGGATTATATATCGAGAGGCTTTTCTCAGTAGCTTTTGTCGTTCTTTTGAGTTCCCTGGTAAAGATCCATTGAGCAGATATTTTTTTATCGGAGTCATCCATGATTCTTGCTCTTGAGACATGCTCATGATCCAATCAATATCCATCTTATCAATGCTAGGAGTCGACAGGACCTCCACTGGAGTTAATCCCAGAAATTGGGCTTCGCCTGTGCTAGAATACTTTGCGAGAGAATCTGCTTTCGTGTTTTCCTCTCGAGGAATGTGACTTATCATGTAATGATCGAAATCACCCAGGAGCTCCCAAGCCTTTGACAAGTAGGCGGGCAGATTCCCCCCTTTTGCTTGGAATTCCTTTTTGACTTGGCATACAATAAGCTGAGAATCACTGAATATCTGTAACGCTCGGATGTTTAATTCTTTAGCAATCCTTAAACCAGCGATAAGGGCTTCGTATTCTGCTTCATTGTTTGTTGAAGGAAATTCCAATCTTAGTGCATAGCATAATGATTGGCCTTCAGGGGTCTCAAGTACAACTCCGGCTCCAGAACAGCAGTCGTTTCTTGCACCATCGACATATAACTTCCATTGGATTGGGGAATCATCGACTGTATCCTCCTCACTGTTACTCTTATCTGTGAATTCTGCAATGAAATCTGCTAAAGCTTGTCCATTGATTGCTTTTCGGGGATGATAAGTGATGTCATACTGACTGAGTTCAATATTCCACTTTAGAAGACGACCTGAAGTCTCAGGGCGAAACAGGACTTGCTTTAAAGGTTGATCAGTGAGGACTCTGATAGGGTGAGCCTGAAAATATTGCCTCAACTTCCTAGATGCAATTAGTAGGCAATAGGCGAGTTTTTCCAACTTAGAGTAATTCATCTCTGCCCCAGTGAGTCTTTTGCTGATATAGTAAACTGGACGTTGAATCCTTTTGTCTTCTCGTATCGGCGCTGCACTTAAAGCATGAGATGATACTGCCAAGTATATAAGAAGATCCTCGCCGTCGCCAGGCCTAGAAAGTATTGGAGGCGTTTCCATATGGCGAATCAATTCGTCAAAGGCTTTTTGACATTCGGGAGTCCAATCGAAGTTTTTCTTTCCTTTCTTTAGAGCGTCAAAGAATGGGATGCATTTATCTGTGGCTTTGGAAATGAACCGACTCAAGACGGCGACCTTTCCATTGAGACTCTGCAATTCCTTTTTTGTTCTAGGAGCTTTGACTTCTTTTAGTGCAGTAATTTGAGCTGGACTGGCCTCAATGCCCCTAGCGCTCACGATGAAGCCTAAAAACTTGCCGGATTCCACCCCAAATGAACATTTTAAAGGATTGAGCTTCATTCTGTATTTCCGGAGGACAACGAACATGTTTGCTAAATGTTCTATGTGATCCACCACTTTCTTAGACTTTACTAACATGTCATCGACGTAGACTTCCATAGTCTTGCCCAGTTGTGGTTTGAACATAGCATTAACGAGTCTTTGGTATGTTGCCCCTGCATTCTTCAACCCGAAGGGCATAACTCTGTAGAGGTAAAGACCAGTGTCGGTGATAAAGCTCGTATCCTCTTGATCCGGCTCATGCATCATGATCTGGGTATATCCAGAGTAAGCATCCATAAAAGATAACAATTTGTGTCCCGCTGTTCCGTCTACCAATTGGTCAATTCTGGGTAATGGGAAGCAGTCTTTGGGGCAGGCCTTGTTTAGATCTGAAAAATCGATGCATACTCTCCATTTTCCGTTGGCTTTCTTAACCAGCACTGGATTTGAAACCCAATTCAGATAGGTAGACTCTTTGATAAAATTATTCTCCATAAGCCGATCAACTTCTTCTTTTAATGCCGCCGACCTTTCTGGACCTTGAGTTCTCCTCTTCTGTTTCACAGGTGTAAATTTTGGATCAACATTTAGAGCATGCACTGCAACTTCTGGGGATATTCCGCACATATCGGCATGAGTCCAAGCAAAAACATCCAGATTTGCCTTTAAAAAAGATATTAAGATATTCTGAATTGACACATTAAGTTGTGAACCCAAATTCAACACCTTGTTTGGGTCCTTTGGGTCCACAGGTATCGGTATTGTCGTTTCCACAGGTACTACTCTATTTTCCCCTGCACTGACTTTTCTAGGGTCCATCTCTTTCCTTGCTCCGCTGTGCTCGCTAGTGCAGGGTCCGCCCTGTAATTGCTACAAGGCTGGTTCTTTGATGCGGACTGGGGCTGCCGCATTCTTTCCCATTTCTCTTTTTCTGGTTTCTCGTAGCTCTGCCAGATAACACTCTCGCCCAGCATTTTGATCCCCTTTTATAACTCCTACTCCATTGTCCATAGGGAACTTAATAGTGAGGCACCACGGGGCAAGAACAGCTTTAAACGCTGCCAGAGTTGGACGACCAAGGAAAGCATTGCAAGCAGAAAATTCGTCGACAATCACAAAAGTTTGCTTGCGGACCACTTTTCTCTCTCCTTCTCCAAGTTCCACAAACAAATCAATGGTTCCTACCGGCTGCTTTGGCTCCCCAGTGAAGCCAGCAATTTTCTACGATGAGGCTTGCACATCAGCCATAGGGATCTTCATTTGGTCGAATGTTTTCTTGAAGAGGATATTGCAGGATGCGCCACAATCAATGAGAACTCTTCTGACGATAGCTGGCCCGATACCAGCCGAGATGACTAAGGGATCCAAGGTAGGAGCTTCAATACCTGCGGAATACCTAGCTTTGAACACGATATCATCATCAAAAGTTCTTTGTTGCTTCAAGGGCGTAGCACCTTCCAAAACGAATACATCTTCCTCGGTCGGTACATACTTTAAAGCTCGGGTATATCTTTCCATTTCACCCCAGCTTCTGCCTGCTGGATGAGGTCCTCCTGTAATGACATTGATAATGGGCCTTCCAGATTCATGCCCTGCAGCCTTCTCAATCGTCCTAGGCTGATGAGTAGGAGCCTGTTGCCCCTGACTAGATGAAGCAGGATTGTTGCTATTCTTTTTCATAAATTGCTGCAGTTTGTTTTCCCTTAGCAACTCTTCAATCAGGTTTTTCAACTGGCGGCATTCGTCGGTCTCATGACCGGGTTGATTATGGAAGCGGCAGAACTTCCCACTCTGTATAGCTTTTTTCCCGGTCCTTAGAGGAGGGGGTTTAGGAAAGTCAACAGAATCTTTAGTAGCAAGGTAGATACGCTCCGGCGTATCTGATAAAGGAGTATATTCTGATGGCTTGAAGGATCGGGGCTTCTTCAGATTACTCTGCTTCTTCCCATTGTTATTTTCCCTTTTTTGCCCTATAGATTCATTCTTGCGTGGAATAACAGTGTTATCTTCATCTTTTTCCAACACCGCCTTTACCGGTACGGGACGGCTTTCTAAGCGTATGAATTCATCTGCTTTTTTATAGAACTTTTCAAGGGAATTTGGTTCCTTCATGTTTAGCCATTTCCCAAACTCGCTCGACTTGTCAATACCCTTCATCAGATAAGTCAATATCATTCGCGGTTCTGCATTGTCCACCTCAGCTAGAGCTATATTAAAGCGGTTTAAGAAAGATCTGATAGTCTCCCCTGGATTCTGCTCCAAACTTGACAGTGACATGATATCCTTGGCTTTTGAGGCGTATAGTCTGAACTGCTCCTTGAACTTCCGGGTTAAGTCAGAAAACTGATCGATAGATCGGACTGGAATTTGGTGAACCAAAGCAGAGCCACACCTTCGAGATACACAGGAAAATATCGGCACTTTATTTCATCAGAGGCTCTGGCACCTGTCATGTGCCAATCATACTTGTATAAGAATTCGTTCGGATCACTCGTCCCCCTGTAAGATGGAATGGTTGGTGGGACAAACTTCCTTGGGAATTCAGCCTTTAAGATTTTCTCAGTAAAAGGAGCTTTACTTGGGGCGAAACCCTATTCTTTCTCGTCTTCAACCCTCTGCATACTCTCTTTCATAATTTGTCGGACCATTCCAGAAAGATAATCCTCATCATGTCGAGTTCTAGATCCACCAACCTCTGGAAGTGTTTGTTCAAAGGGGTAGCAGCCCTTTCAGGAGCATTTCTTTCTTCAGCATCACGAATGTTGCCAGCAAAATTCCTTTCATTATCTACCGGTTGGCGGTTTGCCCCAAGCAAATCGTTCAAACTATTCAGAATTAGGGCATTCTGGGCATTCTGAGCCTCGAATTGTGCATTTTGGGCATTTATCTGTTGGTTGAGCCCTAAGATTGCAGCATCCAGTTCTGCCTTTGTAACTCCGACAGCTGGAATGGCTTGATTCGATATAGGGGAAGCGGAGGTTCCCTCTTGAATATTCCCAGATCTGACAGATCTACTTTTCCTTCCAGGAGCCATAATCTCGGATAGACTTCTGGTTTTCAAGGAAATTCTCTCTACAAACCTCTGTGAAGCAATGATGATAACTCTCCTGAGTTTAATTCTCAGTGAAAGCACCAAAAATGTTAACGCTAAAATTTGAACGCTAACACCCCGGTGTATGAGTTATAGTTGTGAAAGCACCACCCGATAACTCGAGAACAGATTACAAGCAGATAATAGCGGAAAAGCAGTAAACAACAACAATTTTATAGTGGTTCGGCTTAAGGGTATAGCCTACGTCCACTTTAAGTACTTTTATTGATGATCTTGTTACAAGCTGATACAATTCTTACCAAGTACAATACACTTTGAATTACAAGACACTTAGAACAAGTAGCCTAAACTTCAATGGAGATTAGAGTCTTCAAATCCATGTTGGATGTGTGTGATCTTTTCTCGAAGTTGTTTGTAGCGTTCTTCGTGTCTTGAGAGCTTTAAGTGTTGGATTGGTTTGGAATGCAGCAGAGTAACGGCGCTTGAAGAGAATGAGCCAAAAGTCCCTTTCTAGTTGGAGTTAGGGTCATATTTATAGGCATTTTTCAGAGTAAGGTCGTAGGTCGTGACCGACCTAAGTAAGGTCGTAGGTCGTGACCGACCTAAGTAAGGTTGTAGTCGACCAGAAGAGTATTGGCCCCTACTTCCTCACGCATGCTGATTTGCACAAGTCCTAGGTCGTGAACGACCTATCCCCCTGTGGCATTGCATAGTCTTCTATAATCTGGTATTTAGGTCGTTAGCGACCTAACCTAGGTCGTGAGTACTTTCCTGCAGCCATAGTTAATCTTAGGTCGCTGAGTCCCTTAGGTCGCGACCTTCCTTAGGTCGCGGAGCTTCTTAGGTCGGTGGATAGTTAGGTCGCGGAGTTCCATAGGTCGAGTCCATCTTCAGGTCGCACTCACTCTTAGGTCGCGGCCTCCTTTAGGTTGCAGCTTTCTGTTAGGTCGCAACAATCCTTAGATCGCCAGGTTACTTCTGCAGTTAAGTCGCGCCCTTTTTTAGGTTGCTTGTTCTTTTAGGTCGCGGCCCTTTTGGGTCGCTGCTGCCTTTAGGTCGAGACAATCTTAGGTCGCAACACTTTAGGTCGCAGCTACTCTTAGGTCGCTGGGTTCCGCTAGGTCGTAACCTTCTTCAGATCGCTAGGTCGCTTCACTAATTAGGCCGCTAAATCGTTTCATCTCTTGGGTCACTAGGTCGCGTCTTCAGTTAGGTTGCTTACTTTTAGGTCGCGGCAATAATAGGAGTTAACAATGACCTAACAGATAAGCTAAGTCGTAAGTGAGTTAAGCCGCAAGAAGTTTCTCGGCAGCGTAAAATTCATCCAAGTCATAGCTCGGCCGCGACCTAAAGCCTAAGTCGCGGATATGATAAGTCGCAATTGATTTAAGTCGCAAGAAAAACAAGGCATGGCTGTGCGCATCCAAGGTCTAGGTCGCTTGCATGATCTAAGGTTTAAGTCCTAGGTCGTCAACATACTAACACGACCTAAGAAGTTAAGTCGTGTGCAATTTAAGTCGCTGGCTCTAAAGTCGTTTAAGCACATTAGGTCGCAAAGTCTCTTAAGTTGTTCGGATTTGTTGGGTCGCCTCTAATGAAACTAGGCAGCCTTGGACCATCTCCTGTTGGCATCTTCCTAACTCGCTAACTTCCTTTCTACCCAATAACTCCTACCTTCTAACCCGTTAACCCCTTAGCCTCTCTACCAACAGAAATCCATTATTTATCCATTTAACCAAATCACCCACACTGATTCGAATCGCTCTAACTCCATTATAAATCCAACGCGCTGTTATGCTCTCATGAGTCGCAATAGGAGAATAACTAATGGCGATCAAAATCAATCTCAACTTGACTCAAAAGCTAAGCGAGGCGTACGAAGTTGATTTGGGGTCAGAGGGTAGAGATTCGTAGTTCAGCGATAATCATGATTGAGCAGGAAGCAAATTTACTTACGCGATGAAATATTAAGGATAATCGGTGATTTATTGGTTCGAAATTATCTTTAGGAAGCTCGAGAAATCGCTAAGGGCGGCTTAGAGTGATGGAGCAGGTAAAGTGAAGAAGGAACAGGTTAAGCAATTTATATGAAAGGAAGGCATACCGTCACACGACCAAGCGAACCGTTTGAGTCGCTCACAACCTAAGGAACTAAGTCGAAGCACACGACCTACGACCTAGGCATGTACTTCGAGGGGAAAATGTTAATTCCCTTTATTATGCGACTTAGCGACTTAAAGGACGAAGCGACTTAGCGACTTAAAGGACGAAGCGACTTAGCGACTTAAAGGATGAAGCGACTTAGCTACTTAAAGGACAAGCGACTTAGCGACTTAAAGGACGAAGCGACTTAGCTGCTAAGAGAGTGGGACGACCTAACTGCTTACAGGAAGCCACGACTCAACGACCTAAGTACTTCATGACCTAAGGAGATAAAGCGGCAGCGACCTAGTGGTTTCATTACCTGCTTTAAGTAGCTCACGACTTAGCACTCATCGAACCTTGCCGTTCTCCGTTAGGCCGCTGGAATCTACAAGCTAGTTCAGATGGCCAGGTGCGAACCAGTTAGGTCGTAACTCAAATCCCCTTAGCTCGCTGGCGAGTTACGACTCATGTTAGGTCGTATCCTTCAACTTACGACTTATCTTAAGTCGCTCACGACTTAAGGCCTATCCGAAAACTCCTATATATACCGTGTGAGCTCCAAGGTTCTGGGGATCTTCTTTTGGGGCTCGTTCTCGAAGTGCCGGTACTCTGTCATTTTCTCAACTCAAACAGCACTTCAAGTACTCCAAACACCAAGGACACTACGACAAACTTCAAGAGAAAATCTACATCATTCAACATGGATTCGAGAGATTATTCTCCATCAAAGTTTGATCTACTAGTCTAAAGTGTGTTGTAATTGAAGAAAGTTGTACAAGTTGTACTTGATTCAGCAATAAAGGGATTTAAAGTGCACGTAGGCTTGACTATTAGCCGAACCGCTATAAAAACTATGTCTTTTACTGTCTTTCTGATATTTTCCTGCTTATTTCAGATTCCTGTATCATCGGCTGGTGCTTTCACACTTGCTTTACTTGCATCGGGGTGTTAGCGTCAGATTTTTACGTTAACATTGTGAAATAGTTAAATAGTTCCAAACGTAGTTGCGAAACAAGTATAAGATAGTTTGGGTTTTAAAAAGAAAAGTTCTATTGTAAATAGATAGGAAAATAGATTAATATTAAAACAATTCATTATGAAAATAGTCCAGAGTCAAACTGTTCAATTCCCAATCTCCATTTCCAATCAATTCAATTTAAATTTCCACTTCCATTTTAATTTACTCAATTCCAATTTAAATAGCTTCAATTTCCACTGAAATTGATTTAATCCCAATTCAAGTCGAATTAATCCTCAATTTCCTTCCAAATTCAATTCAAATTCCATTTGAATTTACTTATTCAACTTAGATTACAATTTAAATTAATTCAAATAAATTTCAAATTGAACCAATTTCAATTTATATCAATTCCACTTTGAATCTATCCCAATTCCCATTTGAATTTGAACCCATTCAACTTCAATTTCATTTCAAATTTTCCATTTGAATTTTTAAACTTATACATCTTCAATCACAACTCCAATTAATTCAAATCAAATTCAATTTGAATTAATTTAACTCAAATTTCAAATTTAAACCATCTCGAATTACATATTCGAGTTAAATTTTAGGTGTTGATTTAGTCCTTTAAATCAAATCAACTTATATCTTTAAACCATTTAATTCTGAATCCAAATTCCATTTTATCTTAATAATGGATATATTACCACACCCCATTTCTTTAAACAAATTCAATTCACAGTTTAAAGATTATTAATAGGATAATATTATCCAAATTATCTTAAAATATCCATCCATTTTCAATTTTCAGATCTCAAACCCATTTTGAGATCACTCAAATTACCAATTCAAATCAACCATTTAACTTCCGAAGTTAAACCTTAATTTCATCTTGAAATTTCCAAATCAGGTTGATCATTCAAACTTATTTAACTTCTTTCAAGTTAAATTCAATTTACTTAATCCAGTCAAATTTACACAATTTGAATTCCCATTCAAATTGTAAACTTCTAATTAATAACCTTCTCGCTTAAGTTTAAAACTTACTTCACTTTGGGTTTCACATCACATTCCAAGGAAAATTTAAAACTCATCCTTAGAGTTTATTTCATATTTATTTTAATTGCACACCAGGTTACTTTTAAATTTTGAACCACCTTTGGTTTTAAATTCAAACAAATTACTTTAAAATTTTCAAACAACTCTTGTTTGAATCAAGCTCTTCATTCCAATAATATTATTTATTATTTCTTTATCACTTTGAAACAATTTCAAATTACTGGACCTAGATTTAAAACTTCACAAATTAATCCTCTTTAGTTCCAATTTATAAGTCATACTTACGCAAATGTTTTACTTCCTTAGAACATTTCATTTTTCTTACTCATTAACACACATTTCATTACCAAACACTACAATCATTTATTAGAATAACCAAGATTATCATATCTGGAAACCAATTCATTATTATCTTATTCTAAAACTCATTCCTAAATTCAAGATTTAAATTTTAATTTGAATCCTTTTCAAACTTACCTTTATTGAATTTCAATTTGGTTGTATTTCTATTACCTCTTAGTTTAATTCCAATAATTTAACAACCAATTACCTTAATACTTATTAGTAAGAAATATTGCTTTATATACATATATATACATCAAAATATATTCTTATATGAAAACATTTAAAATCTTTATATTAGAAAATAACAAGTACGCTTTGATATTTATATACACTCAACTCATTCTAGGGTACCATTAACCCTATCCTTAATGAGTATCCCCCACCAGAGCCAAGGTTCTCGCTTAACCTTCAGCTCGGATACCAACTGTAATGACCCAAAAATTTCGATCCTGAAAATTCCAAATAGTTAGGAAAAGAAGAAAAGAGAAAGAAGAAAAGAATTCAAACACAGATTCTCACATTCGCAGCGGATAAAATATAATATTAGATAAAATAATAGTTATACAAAGAAAGTCGTAAATGTTATTTTGCACTTTTAATACATCAGAGTTACAACATGTAACGACCCACTATTTTCTACCATTCAAATTCGACGACAAACTAGAACTGGTCAAACTTGAATAGTTCAAAATAATAGATTGTAAATAAATTTGGAGCGAATGAAATCAAATCACAGAGTCACAGACACAGAAATCAAAATACTCGTAGCGGAAATTAAAATAACTTAGTGGTTCATGAAGCCACTATAAGAAGTCTCAAACAAAATTTTACATAGTCTTTAAACCCAATATAGTTTGAAACAACCATAGCAAATCTCAATATCCAATAGTCTTGATCACATAATTAAAGATAAAGAACTAAAAGGAAAGTTTGCCAACAGCTTGAAAAGTGATCTACAAAAGTCCTAGCTCCGGAATGAAGACTGAACTACAACTTAGGCTGACCGGAGTGTAAAATAAAACATAAACACTCGAGTCAGGACATACATACTTATACAGTGTAAGCTAATTCAAGATTACTACAATATAAAGCAAGTAACTTAAAGGATGCTTGGAACCGCCCATCATCTAAGGATCCGTTAAACTATTTACTATATAGTAAAATTTCGCTATTATAGTAGTGTCTATATTAACATAAACTTACTTTTAAATAGCGTTAAGGCTTTACATTTTCCACGTAAACACGTGATATATTTCCATAGTCTATACAGTACCATAATCTCCCCTGTACTGGACGTCGTCGGAGGGCACTCCATAGGTATGGTAGAAAACCAAAATTGTATAAGACGCGCTAGGGTAGGTGACACGGCACAACTAGGCAATGCCAAGGTAGATATACCAATCGCTTCCCGGACTGGTTGAAACGCATAGCCGCAGCTACAGCCCACCTCGAACAAACTCCCCAAAATCAAGAAAAATAAAGATGGCCATCGAATCAATCCAAAGTCGGAATATAGTATCGAAGAGGAATGTCCGATAAAAGGCGCTAACCCCCTTGGCTCGAGAATCGCTCATGTTTTAGCCACCTTATGCCAACTCACGGGAGTCGGGTCCACGTACATATCTCAAAGAACATCACCACCATCCTACTTCATTCTGGAATCTACACCGCGTTCCTGATTGTCAAAGTGGTTTTCGGTATCGACAGAGAGTATGCCCATATCCGATCCCAGTCTCTTTGCCAACCAATCGTTATTATTATTACCCGTGGTTATACATTTCAAAATAGTTTATAATTAAATCCCAATACTACTATAGCTTTCAAAAGTGAAGTTATTAGGTTTCAAATCAATATTCAAAATCTCATTTCAGCCAACGGCAACACTTAACAAGTGCTACTGTAGCCCTTTTATTTATTCGGGTTTAGTTTAAATTCCGCAACCACAGCACTTACCAAGTACTGCAATAGCCTTTAATTAATTTCAGCCTTAAGTTCATTTGCATCAACTACGGCACTTACAAAGTGCGGTAATATCCTTTACAATAGAATTTAAGTAAATTAAATTCCATACATAAAATTATAAATAATTAAACTTTGATTAAACCCATTTAACTTATAAAACCATATTTCCACTTTTTAACAATTGTCATTTAAATTTCAAATATGTGATTTATATAAGGTAAATTTCATAAATGCACATCAACTTCTTATGTTCACTTATTAAAGTCAAATGAAGATCTTCTATTCTTCGCATTCAAAATTTACATATTAATTAAGTTAATTATTATTTCAAAATATAACTATTTCCAAATTATTTCTTAACTTGCCCATTTCTTAAACTAGACTCTCTTTTCCTAAGTTAAGATATACTCAAATTTTTATTATTGGTACTTACTTTATTAACCTTTTAATTTATAGGAAAATTACACACCACCTTATTTATCATTTAATTTCAGTATAACAAATATATTTCATTTCATTCTTCTACAAAATTAAATTCCAAAATGAATTTATATTTAAACTCCAAATCAATCCTCTATTTATATATATATTTAATTGTATAAAATTACAAAAATCATTTTTATTCAATTCAAATCAACAATGGTATAATTTACAAATTTTAGAAATAGTTAAATTTTTCCAAAAAACTATATATATATATATATCCACGGGTCTGTATAATGTTTTCTACCTAGGTCAAGTGGTACGGATTATATATCATTTCAATCCGTAATTTACAAAGAATATCTGGGTTCTATCATTTCAAACCCGCAATCCCAAGTTAAATAAATAACTAAATAAATAAATATATAAATATCGCTCAGGCCTATCATTTCAGCCCGAAACGATTTCTATTCTACAGGGAACTTGCAGTGTGATTAGACAGTAAATAAATAATTAGTATAACTGCATAAATAAAATAGTAGATAATACGACTGATGACGTGTCAATTAAAAATGGGGTTTTACCATCAAAAATTTATATCACAGGTAGATAAAATTTAAATAAAATTATTTACGATTACACTTGCTGTTAAATTTACAGATATAGAAGTACATTTGTCAGGTGAGAGTACTCACCTTTTCGCTGCTGAAGTTTCAAATCAAACAACGGTATCTATCCTGAAGGAAAAGAACAGAAGGCATGATTAATTTCCAGCAGATGTGACACCCTAATTTCGATCTTGAAAAATAAACGAACAATAAATTACGCGAATATGAAACGATCAAAACAAAATTAAATAACAACCGGAATGATGATTTTAAAATAAATATTTTTTGACACCCGCGGCTCGACCACTCCATCACCTGTTCAGCATCTCTAATTCCCGTCCCTTTCCAAATTTTTTATTTAAATGCTTTGGGAAAAATGCTTTGTTATAAAAAAATAAAATGCTTTGTTAATAAAGTAGGCCGAGTCTTGTAAAATTTTTCTTTTTAGATTTACAGATTTTTCAAATACTTTGAAAAATGAATGCATGCACTTATGCATTGACACAGCCGTGGATTGTTTGTCAAGCACTTATATATCACACACTTATATTTTCCAGGTTTGGCTCCATTACACAATTTCGTTTGTTTTTTTAAAGGAGACTCACACATGAAGTTCGCGTGGCTAGGGACTCATGCATTTTTCCTACAGAATGCAAAAGAAAGATACTAAGCTTGACTTCCTATATCAATCTGAGATGCACGGCAAAATAAATCAGGGGGAGGAGATGTGTACTTGTCAGGGTCGGCAATAGCGTACTTGAGAGGCGGAGTAGCCGAGCAAGGTGGAACAAGGAGAAGAAAATAAAAGAAAACTGAAGAAAGCAAGAAAATTATTAGGGAGGAGAAGGAGTGCGCATACCCGATTCCAAAGCTCCCACACGCAGGCAAGAAAGTGGAAGAGATTTGAAGCTGCCCGTGATGAACGAAATTTTGTATTGCGTGAGTTGTATAAGTTTGATCAGAGAGGTAACGTGATTTAATGAGAAGAAAGAACCGCAAGAAATCATCTTTCTTTGAAACGGAAAGGAAATTAAACTAGCATAGATTTAGATGAGCAGTTATATGCAAGAAAATAAATATTGATTTTTAAAAGGGCCACGAGTTGATTGAGCACTGATTTATTACTAGTTATACACGGCTACTTGACTTTTAACCAATTTTAAGCAAATGGGTTTCGAAATTAAAGTAGAAGAAACGGTCAGCTAAGATTAGATTTTGGAATTAGATTTTAAACAATTTTGAATGCGTTTAAAAATTAAAGCTCGCGTTGATGGGAACAATTGCAAGAAATTAAAAAGGTGAACGGTTATAAAATTTGTAAATAACGTTCCTACTAAATCAGGAGAGTAAAAGGAAAGTGAATATATTCAGAATGCGTACAACAGACGCAGTAATTTTTGTCCAAATAAAATGAAAATAACGGATTTAAATTTTATACGTTTTCTTGTGTGTATATATATATATACACATTATTTATTCCATCAAATAACGCGCCTTTTAAATGCGTAATTAAACAGTTTATTTATAGCCATTTTTTTTGGAAATTTATTACTTAAATAAAAATATGATTTGTTCACGCTGTTATGGGTATATTTGTAACGACCCGCAAATCTGAACCCCTTGAGTCATCACTATTCTACTAAATCAACTCAAGTTGTACAGAAATACGAACCATTTGGGTTAAAGAAGAAGAGGTAGAAGAAGAAAATAGAAAACAATAACAAAATCTAACCATCGCAGCGGAATAATATAGATAATAAATGATCTTTACTCAAATCAAATATATCAGTTTATATATATTACATCATCAGAGTACATCAATCACAACTCAACATCAATAACAGACAAATGGATACACAACAACTCAACACAGCGGAAATATATATATATATATATACAAGTACGTGAGTACGCATCGTCATCCAGCTCGTCTCCTGAGCTCTACAGCATTTCCTGTATCCTATAATACTCGGTCTGACCCGAGCATTACAGTTAAATAACACCCGAGTCAGTCTGGAATACCAGCGTGAGAAAATCACACCCAATTGATTATTAAAGTTTCAAAAATCCTTTGAAAACAAAAGCATCTCGTAAGACCACGCCACAAATAAACATGTCGGGTTTTTACCTTACGATAGCTTAAACAATTTTTATAGAAATCCTCTGATATTATAATAGTGTCTATAGAAAGTAAATAGAATCTAGCTGAAATGCTTGCATCTCACGTTTCAGCAATAGTTGGGCACAATCAAAACCGTACGGGCGCGTGGGGAAAATGGACTCCAACTAATGGCTAGGCACTGGGGTACCACCTGTCACAGTACCTGGTCTAGATCAGCGTACCGAGGAGCCACCCTAACTCCCCTGCAACACAAGACCGGAACCATCCCTTACTGGACAGTCCCGAGCAAGATCACCCCGCGGTTGGGATCAGCAACCGCCCACTAAGCCGAAATAAAGGGACATCTAGACAGGGATGACCTCACCCTCCAGTGGGGGCTACCCACGAAGCCTTGCTGCATATCCCCTGATTTTCAGCCATTCCCATTTGATGAGGCTTAAGGCTAAACGTTGCCTTTTAGAATATTCCTTAGAATGCCCATCGTCCACGTGATGATGTTTCGCTAGCATTCATCCATACAAGTCCGTCTCGGTTTCGAACGGAACCGAAGGCACTATTCCTACTACATCCGCTTTGGAAATATCCTCAGGATTAGTAGCGACCAGCCCTTGCACTTCACTGCTCGATCTTCAAATCCAAAAATTGTTTTCACGATACGTACAAACCGGATCGAAGTGGTTTTCGAGAAATAAATCTTGATCCCCGTCTCTTCGAAACGATCAACGCATTGTCCAATATTGATAGTCGGTTATTTAACTATCAATTAACATTCACAAACATTCATCAAACAATAAATAATTTTCCAAAATTATCTATTTATCTCAAAATATCCTCAAAGATATATTTCTATTTTCAATCCTTTGAAAACAGTTTCAAAATCATCTTTCTTTTCAAAATAAAAATTCCAAAATATTTTCTATCTCCTCTGAAATCACCAAGCACAAAATTAGAGTTTTGAAAATAATTTAAAACACTTTACTTAGAAATATACTTTATAACATTTAAGTTAAAACTGCTTCAATGATTTGTTAAAAATTCATACTATAGGAATATTTGAAAATAATGTCACTAAATAAAATATAAAACTAGATTTCACTTTTAAAAATGAATTCTAAGTCATTCTTTAAATAATTATTACTATAATAGATTATAATAATTATTGCTATAATAGATTAAAAGGAAATACTTACTTTAGAATTTAAATATTTAGAAATAGAAATTTTTTCAAAACATACTTCTTAAATTGACTTTAAACTTTAATTTATATTTAAAAATTTACTTTCAAAACGTACTTGGTTATTCAGAGAGAAATTTCCAATCTCAATCACTCAAATCAATTTTCCAAATTGATTCCCAATTTATTCCATTTGAAATAAATTTCTTTACTCATCAGTTCATTTCAAAATTCATTAATTATGGACTTTATTATTATTTTCAGTTTGATTATAAATCCTTTAGCTGAAATATACAAATTTCAGGTTATTCCCAATTTCTTCTTAATTCTTCTTAAATAATTTAAATCCTAAAAATAAATGTTTTGTTCTTTAAAACAATAACATTGTAGTTTAACTTCCACTAACCTTCTATTTATTTAAATTTTCCCTCCCATACCCAAGATTTATTTATTTAAAAAAATTAAGTCACTTTATTTCCTTTTCAGATCATTCATAAATTTATTCAACCTTTCTATAAATATTTTACTTACAATTTCACTTCTTTATTTCATCACAAACTCAAATTATATATTTGGTAATTCATTATTGCCCGATTATAACAATCAAGCCATAACATCCAATATGTCCACCTAATTCATTTACACGATATCCAATATTCAGAACCCAGAATATTAAGTAATTAAATAAAGTTGAGGGGTCAAGTTGGATCCCTCCAACCTGTTTTCCCTGCATCCACAGACGTCAGCATCACATAATATGCCAATTACAAATTATACCATACTATATCATGTAAATAAATTCAACCATACAAGCAATTATTTAAACTTAATCATTTAGATTTGAAAAGCAGCTGGGTGAGATTTACTCACCTCTGCTAATATCCGCAGTCCACTTCAATGTTGCCTTAGCTTTCTCGATTGTTTTTGACCTTGAATACACAATTGATAGTTTATTAATTTATTAACATTTGAACTAATTGGTTAATTAATTTCGTTTAACGAATTTAATTTAATCCAACAAAGTTTATTTAACATAATTTCCCTTTCTATAAACTATTTTTCTATTCCTATCCATACATATATATTCAATTTTAAAATGAACATATCTTACTGTAAAATTATAGACATAGATCTATTTATTTATTTATTTTTTGTAAAAATAAGGACCAAATTTTAAAACCTTTATTGTTTTCTATCCTCTATAATATATGCATATATGTTTAAAAACAACAAAACTGCAGCTATCCCTAACTTAACTTTTTTTTTAGCCAAGATATTTACATATACTTAATTTTAATTAACAAAAATAGAAATTTTACCTTACTGTCGAAAGAACCCAGGCCATCCCCTATCCCTAAGTCGCTCAGATCAACGCGAAGCAATCGCCATTAGCTCGAGTTCAAGCTATATCGATCGCGACCACGCTATCCATCCAAAATCGCGATCGCAAACCCTAGCCATGCTCCACTGTTAATTTCAGTTTTATCACTTCAATTATCTTCAATATTATCAATATAAATTTTATCAGCCATTAAATTATTTTTAACAGGCTTAAAACTCCAGATTCAATAATTTACCCAACTTCAAATCATTTTGATTTAATAATTAAATCACCCAATACATATTGATATTTGAAATTCAAATTAAAATTTAACTTTTGAATATTTAAAATTAATTAAATATTCTCATTTCAAATGCTCAAAAATTCCGGGTCGTCACATTCCTCCCCCCTTAAAAGAATTTCGTCCCCGAAATTATAAGTTAGGAAGAATGATTCAATACCCATTTACTTTTCCCAAAACCAATTAGTTCTTAACAATTTAACATCTTACCAACCATCTTTTTAATAGAAGGCCCATTACAATTCTTATTAACTTCCCAAACTTTTCCCTTAATTCCCTAACAACTTTGCTTATACGATCATTCAAATTATAATTCAAAACTAAATTTTGAATTATCAAAAATTTTCTCAAAAATTTTCTAACTCCCTAAATTCCCGAAAAATTTCGCCAGCGTCTCCTTTGCACGGCTGACTCGGTACAATTACAAAATGGCTCTACGGCCACCCAAATCCAAAAAGAAAACAAAAAGCCAAGTGGCTCAATCCAAATCCCAATCAAATTTCATACCAAATTTAAATACATACCTTTTTGTCGGCCAATTCAAATTTATCTTCTGAAATCAAAATCAATTCTCTTTTCACTTTATATTACCTGCATATCCTGCTTAACACTAATATCCAATCACAACATTTCAAAACATTTTATCGACTTCCTTACCAAATGCAAATATTCATCCAAATATCAACTTAGAATATATTTGCAATATTCAATTTCCAATTAAGAATTGACCATTCCTTACTTAAGTTAACATAAGCATTTTATATGTTTCTTATATTTATTTTCGCTTTACTCCTTTAATTTATATCCATTACTATTCAAATTGATTCTTTCATTTCCATACGAATTCAATTTAATTTCAACTCTAAACTTTACATTTTATTTTTCATTTATAACTAATTCATGCCATTATTTTAATTAGTTTCATTCACTAACTTATTTCAATTTCTAGTTTGAAATTGTTTTGTCGTTAATAAATTTTTCCAAAAATTTTCAAAAATTTTCTAACTCCCAAAATTTCTGAAATTTTTTGGCAGAGTCCCCTTTGTACGGAGGAGCTTTTGCAATTTGACAAAAGAGATAAATATATATACATCGACCCACACGGTCGGAAAAACCAAAAACAGTTCATATTTCCTAATTTTATTGCGTAGGCGTACATTATTTAGCATTTTAAGCAAGCGGCTTATTATTTTTAGCAAACAGCACAACCAAATCTAGCCACACGGCTTCCAGGTACCTGTACTTACTCAATTTAAGCATGTAAGTGCCGAATATATGCAGTCTAACTATATTTCACTTAGTTGCAATAGTTAAAACATACGAATTCTAATGAAATGCACATCCAACCTTTCCGTAAGCAATTTTTACAACCTCCATACTAATTCAACTATTTCAATTAATTTATAAACCATTTTAATTCAATTTGAATGGTTTTCAATCCATTCGTATACCACTTCATTAATTTGAATGGTTTAAAACTCAATTGCTTACATTTAGTTTAGTTTTAAGCAAACTGAACTCATATTTAATTCAATAGCTTTCAAAACTAATTTATTTTACTCCTATCCATCCAAGGCATTTTAATAACTTCTATTTACATTCAATAACAATTTATTCTTTGCAATTTGACGAGATTTATGTGGATAAATAAGCATTTGAGTTTTATAATCAATTTAAATTGACCCCAACTCAACTTTCGCTTAATTCTATTCCATTCCGGATTTATTCACAATCCATATATTCTCAGTTTCATTGCATTTAAATTTTATTAACCAAACTAGCCCCTTCAAAACCATTAACAACTTAGGTTCCATCTCCATTACCAATTAAATTTCCTTTTTATTTTAATCCATTCACAAGCATTTATTTAACTCGACACACTCCTTTAAATTTCGTTTACAATCAATTTATTTACATTTCATTCCATATTTGTTTATTCCAAACTATTTTATTTAGCTCAAAGACAATCCAAGCTATTTCATTCAATAACCACTTCTCAACTTATTTAAACTATACTTCATTTGGTTCTTATTTATCCCATCCATTCATTTATTCAATAAAATTAGTTTACCCACATTCACTTATTCCATTCTAATAAACTTGAAACATTCTATTTTTCTTATTGTCTCAAGTTATTTCAATCCCTTAATAATTTAAATGGTTTACAATCATTTATTTAAGAATTTTCATTCCATTAAATATTATCAGTAACTCACTAAATTTTATTTCGATTAAAATTTATTTTCACTTGATTTAAAACCAATCCATTATTATTAAACTTAGTTTAAGTTGAATTAAATTCAACTCTCTTTCATCTATTAAACTTAAGTCAATTTACTTCAATTTATTCAAATTTTAGACTTAAGCTCATTTTCATTTTACAAGTAAATTTTCCTCTTTTATACTCAACTTAACTCTTGGTTTCAAGGCCATATCCAATTTATTTCCACATATTTGGATTTTATTCACAATGCAAACCATTCCATTACTATTTTAATCAAATCACATTTTTATTCGATATATTCCCAATTATATTTAACTTGTTAACACTCCAATTTAAATTTTAATCTATAATTCAAGTTTTGGATCCATTTTCAATTTACCCCCAAAGTTCATGAACTCACAATTTATTTACATTTACTTCTTCGACAATTTAAGTCGAATTTAATTTATAACTCGAGTTTTATTTTCAACCTCCATTATTAACTCACAATTCAGCTTTATTCTCTATTTATTTAATTAATTCCAAAACCACTTTCAATTATATTCTCTTCACTAATGATTCAAGTCGAATTTGATTTATAACTTGAGCTTTATTTCCAAACTTCATCATAAACTCACCATTCATTTACATTATCCAATTTATTATCTAATTAATTCTTCCCTTGGACAAAATTCAACACTTGATTTTTTTATCTCAAAATCTCTTCATTTAATTTCTTAGGTTCAAATTTATTTTATAATTCAAGTTTGGATTTTCTTCTCGTTTTCAATTCATCAAAATATTGATTTCGGGCTTGTATTCCATTTTCAAGTTAATAAGCCGCAACTTATCGTTTTATACAATTCTATTTCATCATAAGCTTGAAAATATTCATCTTTTTTTTTAACTCAAGCCTTCTATTTATTTATAGCCCAAGCATATTTTATTTCCATGGATTTTTTAATTCTTTTATAAGTTATTCTGATTTATTTATTTCAATCCAATCCTTATCCAACTTATTTTCCATTTATTCAGGTAAGAATTTAATTCCATTTAATAACTCAATTGAATTTTTATTCCAATTCAATTTTAATTTAACATGGTTCGATTGTAACTTAATTCGAATACAACTGGATATTATTTTCAGCTTATTCAATTTATTTAAATCCAGTTAAATTTTATTCTCCAATCTAAGTTAATTTTATTTTTAACCTTTCTCTTTTAAATTTACATTCCAACATTCAAGCTTATATTTCCTTCCCGATTAAAAAATCATCTCAATTTATAAGCATAAAACCTATCTCCTCAGAATTTTAAACACCCGGCTTTGGTTTTACATTATTTTGAAATCTCCAACATTTCCAAATCACACTTCTCAAAAATTAAACCAACCCTGGCTTTTAATTCCAACAAATTCCTTATGAAATTTTCCAAACACAAACTAGTTCTTCTGATCAAATCAATTTGGCAGCAATCCATCACTTAGAAATTCGAAAATGAATACTAATGATGCGGACGTCATCATCAGAATTATTTCCCAATAATCCCTGTGATTTCAATGCTATTTCACTTTCAAAATTCATTTAAAACACATTTTCTTTCAGAAATACTTCCAAAACAATAATATCATTATTTATCTTCAAATACTTCAAAATCTCCAGGATTCAAATTACTAAATTCTGCTTAAATCCATTTTAACTACAAATTCATTTGTATAATTTATACCTATACAAATTTCCGTTTAATTTTATTTCAATTCATAAATTACATTCATAATCCATATTCATAAATTTCATTTTATAATGAATTTATTTCCCTAAATTTTAGTTATATTTCAATTTCTTGTTGAATTTCACTTAATAATGATAATACTTTAATATTATCATTTCTAACATCCAAGCAACCATATATTAGTTAAATAGTTTTCAAAAACTATTCTTTATATCAAGATATGTTTTTGGGTAAAATTATTTCATTTACCCATATTTAAAACAATACCGTGTCGATTGCTCTAGTCAAGTGTTTAGAAACCCCTTCGATACAGTTGCGCAGACTGTGTCGACGAAGGTTCATATGCCACTCAATAAATCAATCAACGCAATATTAAAACAATTTATATTCACTAACAAATACGCGCTCATATCTATTAATACGCTCAAACTCATTCTAGAGTACTACGGACTCTAGTTTATGAGTAACTCCCATTAGAGCCAAGGTTATCACCAACCTATGCTCTGATACCAAGTGTAACGACCCGCAAATCCGAACCCCTTGAGTCATCACTATTCTACTAAATCAACTCAAGTTGTACAGAAATACGAACCATTTGGGTTAAAGAAGAAGAGGTAGAAGAAGAAAATAGAAAACAACAACAGAATCTAACCATCGTAGCAGAATAAAATATAATAGATAATAAATGATCTTTACTCAAATCAAATATATCAGTTTATATATATTACATCATCAGAGTACATCAATCACAACTCAACATCAATAACATACAAATGGATACACAACAACTCAACACAGCGGAAATATATATATATATATACAAGTACGTGAGTATGTATCGTCATCCAGCTCGTCTCCTGAGCTCCGCAGCATTTCCTGTATCCTATAATACTCGGTCTGACCCGAGCATTACAGTTAAATAACACCCGAGTTAGTCTGGAATACCAGCGTGAGAAAATCACACCCAATTGATTATTAAAGTTTCAAAAATCCTTTGAAAACAAAAGCATCTCGTAAGACCACGCCACAAATAAACATGTCGGGTTTTTACCTTACGATAGCTAAAACAATTTTTATAGAAATCCTTTGATATTATAATAGTGTCTATAGAAAGTAAATAGAATCTAGCTGAAATGCTTGCATCTCACGTTTCAGCAATAGTTGGGCACAATCAAAACCGTACGGGCGCGTAGGGAAAATGGATTCCAACTAATGGCTAGGCACTGGGGTACCACCTGTCACAGTACCTGGTCTAGATCGGCATACCGAGGAGCCACCCTAACTCCCCTGCAACACAAGACCGGAACCATCCCTTACTGGATAGTCCCGAGCAAGATCACCCCGCGGTTGAGATCAGCAACCGCCCACTAAGCCGAAATAAAGGGACATCTAGACAGGGATGACCTCACCCTCCAGTGGGGGCTACCCACGAAGCCTTGCTGCATATCCCCTGATTTTCAGCCATTCCCATTTGATGAGGCTTGAGGCTAAGCGTTACCTTTTAGAATATTCCTTAGAATGCCCATCGTCCACCTGACGATGTTTCGCAAGCATTCATCCATACAAGTCTGTCCCGGGTTTGAACGGAACCGAAGGCACTATTCCTACTACATCCGTTTTGGAAATATCCTCAGGATTAGTAGCGACTAGCCCTTGCACTTCACTGCCCCATCTTCGAATCCAAAAATCATTTTCACGATACGTACAAACCGGATCGAAGTGGTTTTCGAGAAATAAATCTCGATCATGGTCTCTTTGAAAGGATCAACGCATTGTCCAATATTGATAGTCTGTTATTTAACTATCAATTAACATTCACAAACATTCATCAAACAATAAATAATTTCCCAAAATTATCTATTTATCTCAAAATATCCTCAAAGATATATTTCTATTTTCAATCCTTTGAAAACAGTTTCAAAATCATCTTTCTTTTCAAAATAAACATTACCAAATATTTTCTATCTCCTCTGAAATCACCAAGCACAAAACTAGAGTTTGAAAATAATTTAAAACACTTTACTTAGAAATATACTTTATAACATTTAAGTTAAAACTGCTTCAATGATTTGTTAAAAATTCATACTATAGGAATGTTTGAAAATAATGTTACTAAATAAAATATAAAACTAGATTTCACTTTTAAAAATGAATACTAAGTCATTCTTTAAATAATTATTGCTATAATAGATTAAAAGGAAATACTTGCTTTAGAATTTAAATATTTAGAAATAGTAATTTTTTCAAAACATACTTCTTAAATTGACTTTAAACTTTAATTTATATTTAAAAAATTACTTTGAAAACGTACTTGGTTATTCAGAGAGATTTCCAATCTCAATCACTCAAATCAATTTTCCAAATTGATTCCCAATTTATTCCATTTGAAATAAATTTCTTTACTCATCAGTTCATTTCAAAATTCATTAATTATGGACTTTATTATTATTTTCAGTTTGATTATAAATCCTTTAGCTGAAATATACAAATTTCAGGTTATTCCCAATTTCTTCTTAATTCTTCTTAAATAATTTAAATCCTAAAAATAAATGTTTTGTGCTTTAAAACAATAACATTGTGGTTTAACTTCCACTAACCTTCTGTTTATTTAAATTTTCCCTCCCATACCCAAGATTTATTTATTTAAAATTTTTAAGTCACTTTATTTCCTTTTCAGTTCATTCATATTTATTCAACCTTTCAATAAATATTTTACTTACAATTTCACTTCTTTATTTCATCCCAAACTCAAATTATATATTTGGTAATTCATTACTGCCCGATTATAATAATCAAGCCATAGCATTCAATATTTCGACCTAATTCATTTACAGGATATCCAATATTCAGAACCGAGAATATTAAATAATTAAATAAAGTTGAGGGGTCTAGTAGGATCCCTCCAACCTGTTTTCCCTGCATCCACAGACGTCAGCATCACATAATATGCCAATTACAAATTATACTATATTATATCATGTAAATAAATTCAACCATACAAGCAATTATTTAAATTTAATCATTTAGATTTGAAAAGCAGCTGAGTGAGATTTACTCACCTCTGCTTATATCTGCAGTCCACTTCAATGTTGCCTTAGCTTTCTCGATTGTTTTTGACCTTGAATACACAATTGATAGTTTATTAATTTATTAACATTTGAACTAATCGGTTAATTAATTTCGTTTAACGAATTTAATTTAATCCAACAAAGTTTATTTAACATAATTTCCCTTTCTATAAACTATTTTTCTATTCCTATCCATATATATATATATATATTCAATTTTAAACTGAACATATCTTACTGTAAAATTATAGACACAGATCTATATATTTATTTATTTATTTATTTATTTTTTGTAAAAATAAGGACCAAATTTTAAAACCTTTATTGTTTTCTATCCTCTATAATATATACATATATGTTTAAAAACAACAAAACTGCAGCTATCCCTAACTTAACTTTTTATTTAGCCAAGATATATACATATACTTAATTTTAATTAACAAAAATAGAAATTTTACCTTACTGTCGAAAGAACCCAGGCCATCCCCTATCCCCAAGTCGCTCAGATCAACGCGAAGCAATCGCCATTAGATCGAGTTCAAGCTACATCGATCGCGACCACGATATCCATCCAAAATCGCGACCGCAAACCCTAGCCATGCTCCACTGTTATTTTCAGTTTTATCACTTCTATTATCTTCAATATTATCAATATAAATTTTATCAGCCATTAAATTATTTTTAACAGGCTTAAAACTTCAGATTCAATAATTTACCCAACTTCAAATCATTTTGATTTAATAATTAAATCACCCAATACATATTGTTTTTGAAATTCAAATTAAAATTTAACTTTTGAATATTTAAAATTAATTAAATATTCTCATTTCAAATGCTCAAAAATTCTGGGTCGTCACAATATTCAATTTAATTAAAAGGTTTGAAATTAGAAATTTAAAGATTTCTAACTTTAATAAATGTTAAGTTTCAACCAAATTAAGAATTTTAGAATTTTCACATTAATAAAAATCTTGGGCGATTATTTATAATTAAATTTAGGAATTCAATTTTCGTAAAATAAAACCCTAGGGTTATAAATAAGGAATAAAATATTTCTAAAATTTCGGGCTGTTACACTCTCCCCCACTCAGAACTTTTCATCCTCGAAAAGGAATGTAGGAATGAAACAACGAAAGATAAGATAAAAGAGCAAAGTACCTTAAATGAATAATTCTGATTTTGAAGCACAAATGCTCTCCTCCGTCTCCCAGGTGCAATCCTGTTCATCAGTGCTCCATTGCACTTTGACCCGGGGACAGTTTTTCTACTTAGCTGTTTCATACCTCGATCAACGATACGAAGCGGCTTCCTTTCAATAGTTAGGTCAAGCTCGATGTCCAAACTATCAAGAGCAGAAGGCTGGATAAAAAGAGATGGATCATGAAGACAACGACGAAGGTGGGATGTATGGAATACATTGTATTCCAGCAAATTTTTCCGGCAATTCCAGTCAATAAGCAAGAGACCCAATCCTCTCTAAGATGCGGAATGGACCAATGAACCTAGGAGCAAGCTTCCCACTACGCCTACATCGAACCATATTCTTTAAGGGAGAGACCGTAAGAAAAACTAAATCACCGACTGCAAACTCCAAGCTTCTTCTACGACGATCAACGTACTTCTTCTGCCTATCCTGAGCAATCCTTAACCTTCTCTTTATCTCTTCGACTTTCTCTGAAGCTTTCAAATCATATCAGGCCCAAGAACTAAGCGATTACCGGATTCAATCCAAGAGGATGGAGATCTACAGGGTCGCCCGTAAAGAGCAGCAAAAGCGGACATCTGAAGACAAGCCTGATAACTATTGTTATAGGTAAATTCCACAAGATGGAGATGATCTTCCCGTGATCCTCCATGATCTAAAATGCTGGCACCGAGAAGATTCTCTAGAATCTGATTCACCCTTTCCGTTTGACCGTCAGTCAGTGGGTGGTAAGCAGTGCTCAAATTCAGACGAGTACTAAGGATTCTTGGAAAGGTTTCCAAAATTGGCTGGTGAAGATAGGGTCTCGATCAAAAACTATGCTAAGGGGAACCCCATGGAGGCGAACAATCTCCCTCATGAGATAAGCTCGATGCTGTACGGGTAGACTTTACTGGAATAAAGTGAGTGGACTTGGTCAATCTATCCACAATAACCCAGATGCTCTCATTTCCCCTCCTAGATCTCGGTAAACCATCGATGAAATCCATAGAAACTTGCTCCCACTTCCAATCTGGAATGTCCAGAGGTTGCAATAAACCCGGTGTCTTCTGATGATCCGCCTTTACTTGTTGACAAGTCGCATACCTACTAACAAATATAGAGACATCACGCTTCATACCCCTCCACCAATAAAGCTTCTTCAAATCCTAATACATCTTTGCTACACCAGGATGAATGGAAAGTCGGGATTGATGATGTTCCCAAAGTAACTCCTTCCTCAAACCATCAATATTCGGGACATAAATCCGATTATTAATCCTTAAGATCCCTTTATCATCGATTTGATCTCCACTACCATCAAGACTACTACCACCAACTCTGCTTCGGACATTCTCCTTAATCAATCTGATGAACCTATCCTCATCCTGCTTCGCCTTGATCCGATCCAAAAGGGGAGAAGAAACAGTAAGCTGACACAGCAAGGACTTCTTCCTACTCAACGCATCCGACTCAACATTAGCTTTCCCAGGAGTATAGTTGATGTCGAGATCATAAGAAGCAAGAAACTTGAGCCACCGAACTTGTCTCTGATTCAAATTCTTCTGAGTGAAGATATATTTCAAAGACTGATGATCGGTGAAGAGGTCAAACTTTGCCCCCAAGAGATGATGTCTCCACAGTTTCAGAGCAAAGACAACAGCTAGCAATTCTAAATCGTGAGCAGCATAATTAGCCTCATGGGTCTTCAACTGACGACTAGCATATGCGATTACCTTCTCATCTTGCATTAATACTTCCCCCAAACCTTCTCGACAAGCATCGGTGAATACCGTTAATCTCTCATTTCCAATCGGAATGGTAAGCACTAGTGTGGAAGTAAGCTTATTCTTTAACTCTTGGAATGCCGCTTTACACTTATCGCTCCATATAAACTTAGCATTGTTCCGAGTCAGAGCCGTGAGAGGTGCAGAGATTCGAGCAAAGTTCTCAATGAACCTCCGATAGTAACCGGCAAGGCCCAGAAAACTGCGAATATCAGTTGGAGTCTTAGGTTCTTCCCAATCTTTGATCGCAGCGATCTTGACTGGATCAATAGAAACTCCCTCACTAGAGACAATATGTCCGAGGAATCGGGCATCCTCTTCCCACAAATGTTATTTAGAGAATTTGGCTTTTAACTGGTGACTTCTATGGGTCCCCAAATAAAGCTTAAATGGGATTTATGTTCTTCCTCAGACTTAGAAAACACAAGGATATCATCAATGAAGACTAGAACAAATTTATTGAGCACATCGCGAAAGACACAATTCATAAAGTTGACAAAGAAAGGAGGGGCATTAGTCAGCCCAAAAGGCATAACTAACCATTCAAAGCAGCCAGTCTCAGTACGAAAAGCGGTTTTGGGAATGCTTTCC
The DNA here is from genome assembly GCA_030765085.1 of Allium cepa. Lineage (NCBI taxonomy): Eukaryota > Viridiplantae > Streptophyta > Magnoliopsida > Asparagales > Amaryllidaceae > Allium > Allium cepa. The sequence continues at coordinate 768,290,348 of CM060937.1, read as the reverse complement.
TCAGCACCTCTAAGCTGGTGGAGTCTTGTGGCTAGATCAAGCGAGAGAAAACCGTCGCTCCATAGAGTTGATCGAACATATCATTGATGCGGGGCAAAGGATATCTGTTTTTCATAATGAGCTTGTTCAGCTCCCTATAATCAACACACATCCGGAGAGAACCATCCAATTTGGTGACGAAAACCATGGCTGCTCCCCATTCTGAAAAGCTAGGTCTGATAAGACCTTTAGAGTACAGGTCTTCAATTTGATTCCTCAATTCGATCTTCTCCCGGGGTGCCATTCTTCTGGGTGGAAGAATTACGGGTCGTGTTCCAGGAATGAGATCGATATGGAAATCAATTTCCCGCCTCGGGGGTAGAGAGATGAGTTCACCAAATACGTTGGGAAGTAGTCTAACTACAGGAGTGGACTCAATATCACTAAGAAAAGTGTTGAGAGAATAAAAGAAGCTACCAGCTAACTCCTGGAGTAAACTACACTGAATCTCTAAGGAATAACCAAAATAATCTTTGAGGGCAACAGTTCGAGAACTTCACGATATACGGACATCATGCCTATCCAACCAGTCACCCCCAAGCAGTAGATCAAAAGCGTCAAAACTCAAGATATAAAAATAACCCGTGAAACAGTGCTCGAAATGGAGAAGCTTTACTTGCTTACAAATTTTATTAAGAACTGCGGGCCCTCCAATAGGATTAGAAACACATAAAGGTATAGAGACGAACTCGGGAGAAAGGAGGTGCTAAAATTTATTGCAGAGATCCAACGATATGAAGCTATGGGAAGCTCCGGTATCGAAAAAAACAAGAACAGGCGCTTTAAACAAAGTAAAAGAACCCTGAAGTGTACCTTGAGAGTCACTTGGAGCGGGAGCGGGTGCCGATGCAGGTGCAGGGGCTGGCAGAGTGGCTGGAGAGGATGCCGAAGTCACAGCAAAAATCCCTGATGCCTTGCCCTTCTTCTGAGTAGGCAGTCTCTCTTGAAGTGTCCCGGCTGAAGGCAGATGTGGCAGAGGTCTCGTCTATCAAACTGGGAAGGAGGTGGAATAGCAGCACCCAAGGTCGGACATCTATTTGCGTAGTGTCCCTTCTGGTGGCATTTATGGCAAGTGATGGTAGAAAGGTCTACAGGCGGCCTCTGAGATGCAGAAGACGATGATCCTAGCCCTGGAGTCCTATTCCTATTCTTCTGGGTTGCTGAAAATTGGGCTTCCTCTTCTTTGAATTTCAAGGATACTGAGATGGGGCAGAATGGGCAGCAGGAGGAGCTCTGGATGTAGGGTTCTCATACCGGATAGCCATATCCATCAGAGCGGTGAATGTACCATGCTTCTCATACGTGGGTAATGAGTCGATCGTAGTATTCGGGACGCGCTCCAGCAATAAATTTCTCGTTCTTCTTCAGCGGGGTATCTATCAGATTTAAGCCATATTGCGAAAGCTCATTAAATTTTCTCTATACTCGAAAAAGGAAATATTGCCCTGCTTCAAATCCATAAAGTCTCGGTATAGCTGAGACTTGCCTGCTTCAGGCATCCACTTGACAAGAAAAGCCTCCCTAAAGCACGATGAGAGATATAAGACAGATTTCAGAAGAGAATGGCAGAGTTTATCCTAAATTTAGATAACCGAATAAGATACCTAAATTGCTCCCAGGTGATGTCAGCTTCATCGGTGTGAGCAGTAACTAATAGCCACCAATTCAATGCGGCTCCTTTCATCTGCCTGGCCGCCTATTGCAGCTGTTGGGCACTAGTGATTTCGAGACAGGAGAAGATTCTCTCCAAGTCTCTCAACCATTGTTGAGCTTCTATTATGATTTCAGACCCCGTGAACTTGATGCCATCAAGCTCGGTGAAATCTTTGCACAACTTAGTAAATCTAACTGGGGCAACAAGTGGAGGAGTTGGGGCAGCAGCTCGTCCCCTACCTCTGTTATTTCCTTGATTCATCCTGAGAAATCAAGAATGAATTTTTAGGGCAGAGGATAATATAGAGGCAAATATAGATTAGATAAGATAAAGTTCACTAGAAGGACATTCAACAAAGGACCTAATTATATAAAAAGGAAAGTAGTTGGAAAAATTAAATCTTCAAAACAACAAAGTTTTTGTATCAAAATACTTTTTGATAAACCCTTTTGAAAATCATTTTATACTTTAAAATACGTTCTCTCTTAAGGAAAGGATTCTAAGATTTGACTTCTCTCATTCTAGGGTATTGCTACCCTATCTCTAACGAGTTTTTACTCCTCAGGCTATGGTTAAACCAAAGCTCTGATACCAACTGTAACAACCCACTATTTTGTACTATTCAAATTCGACGATAAACTAGAACTTGTCAAACTTGAACAATTCAAAACAATAGATTGTAAATAAATTTGGAGCAAATGAAATCAAATCACAGAATCAGAGACACAGAAATCAGAATACTCACAGCGGAATTTAAAATAACTTAGTGGTTCATGAAGCCACTATAAATAGTCTCAAACAAAATTTTACATAGTCTTTAAACTCAATATAGTTTGAAACAACCATAGAAAATCTCAATATCCAATAGTCTTGATTACATAATTAAAGATAAAGAACTGAAAGGAAAGTTTGCTAGCAGCTTGAAAAGTGATCTACAGAAGTCCTAGCTCCGGAATGAAGACTGAACTGCAACTCAGGCTGACCCGAGCGTAAAATAAAACATAAACACTCAAGTTAGGACATACATACTTATACAGTATAAGCTAATTCAAGTGTACTGTAATATAAAGCAAGTAACTTAAAGGATGCTTGGGACGGCCATCCTCTAAGGCTCCGTTAAACTATTTACTATATAGTAATATTTCGCTATTATAATAGTGTTTATATTAAAATAAACTTACTTTTAAATAGTGTTAAGGCTTTACATTTTCCACCTTAACATGTAATATATTCCCATAGCCTATACAGTACCGTAATCTCTCCCGTACTGGGCGTCGTCAGAGGGCACTCCATAGGTATGGTACAAAACCAAAATCGTATAAGACGCGCTAGGGTAGGTGACACGGCACAACTAGGCAATGCCATGGTAGATATACCAATCGCTATCCGGACTGGTGAAAACACAGAGCCGCAGCTACCGCCCACCTCGAAAAACTCCCTAAAATCAAGAAAAATAAAGATGGCCATTGAAACAATCCAAAGTCAGAGTATAGTATCGAAGAGGAGTGTCCGATAAAAGGTGCTAACCCCCTTGGCATGAGAATCGATCCTGTTTTAGCCACCTTATGACAACTCACGAGAGTCGGGTCCACGTACATATCTCAGTAGAACGTCATCACCATCCTACTTCATTCTGGAATCTCCACCGCGTTCCCAGTTGTCAAAGTGGTTTTCGGTATCCACAGAGAGTATGCCCATATCAGATCCCGGTCTCTCTGCCAACCAATCGTTATTATTATTACCCGTGGTTATACATTTAAAAATAGTTTATAATTAAATCCCAATACTTCGTTTAACTTTCAAAAGTGAAGTTATTAAAGTTTCAAATCAATATTCAAAATCTCATTTCAGCCAACGGCAACACTTAACAAGTGCTACTGTAGCCCTTTTATTTATTCGGGTTTAGTTTAAATTCCGTAACCGCAGCACTTACAAAGTACTGCAATAGCCTTTAATTAATTTCAGCCTTAAGTTCATTTGCATCAACTACGGCACTTACAAAGTGCGGTAATAACCTTTACAATAGAATTTAAGTAAATTAAATTCCAGATATAAATTTATAAATAATTAAACTTTGATTAAACCTATTTAACTTATAAAATCATATTTCCACTTTTAACAATAGTCATTTAAATTTCAAATATATGATTTATATGAGGTAAATTTCATAAATGCACATCAACTTCTTATGTTCACTTATTAAAATCAAATCAAGATCTTCTATTCTTCACATTCAAAATTTACATAGTAATTAAGTTTAATTATTATTCTAAAATATAACTATTTCCAAATTATTTCTTAACTTACCCATTTCTTAAACTAGACTCTCTTTTCCTAAGTTAAGATATACTCAAATTTTTATTATTGGTACTTACTTTATTAACCTTTTAATTTATATGAAAATTACACACTACCTTATTTATCATTTAATTTCAGTTTATCAAATATACTTCATTTCATTCCTTTACAAAATTAAATTCCAAAATGAATTTATATTCCAATTCCAAATCAATCCTTTATTTATATATATACTTAATTGTATAAAATTACAAAAATTATTTTTATTCAATTCAAATCAACAATGGTATAATATACACATTTTAAAAATAGTTAAATTTTTCGTGAAAACTATATATATATATATATACATATATATATATACACACACACACACACACGGGTCTGTTAATGTTTTCTATCTAGGTCAAGTGGGACGGATTATATATCATTTCAATCCGTAATTTACAAAGAATATCCGGGTTCTATCATTTCAAACCCGCAATCCCAAGTTAAATAAATAACTAAATTAATAAATATATAAATATCGCTCAGGCCTATCATTTCAGCCCGAAACAATTTCTATTCTACAGGGAACTTGCAGTGTGATTAGACAGTTAATAAATAATTAGTATAACTGCATAAATAAAATAGTAGATAATACGATTGATGATGTGTCAATTAAAAATGGAGTTTTACCATCATAAATTTATATCACAGGCAGATAAAATTTAAATAAAATTATTTATAATTACACTTCTTGTTAAATTTACAGATATATAAGTACGTTTGTCAAGTGAGAGTACTCACCTTTTCGCTGCTGAAGGTTCGAATCAAACAACGGTATCTATCCTGAAAGAAAAGAACAGAAGGCACAATTAATTTCCAGCAGATGTGACACCATGATTTCGATCTTGAAAAATAAACGAATAATAAATTACGCGAATACGAAACGATCAAAGCAAAATTAAATAACAAACGGAACGATGATTTTAAAATAAAGAATTTTTTTGACACCCGCGGCTCGACCACTCCATCACACAACCTGTTTAGCATATCCAATTCTCGTCCCTTTCCAAATTTGTTATTTAAATGCTTTGGGAAAATTGCTTTGTTATAAAAAAAAATTTAAAATGCTTTGTTAATAAAATAGGTTGAGTCTTGTAAAATAAGTTATTAGATTTACAGATTTTTAAAATACTTTGAAAATTGAATGCATGCATTTACGCATTGGCACGGTCGTGGATTGTTTGTCAAGCACTTATATATCACACACTATTTTCCAGGTTTGGCTCCATTACACAATTTCGTTTTTTTAAAGGTGACTCACGCATGAAGTTCACGTGGCTACAGGGACGCATGCATTTTTTCTACAGAATGCAAAAGAAAGATACTAAGCTTGACTTCCTATATCAATCTGACATGCACGGCAAAATAAATCAGTGGGGGAGGAGATGTGTGCTTGTCAGGGCCGACAACAACATACTTGAGAGGCGGAGTAGCTGAGCAAGGTGGAACAAGGAGAAGAAAATAAAAGAAAACTGAAGAAAGCAAGAAAAATATAAGGGAGGAGAAGGAGTGCGCATACCTGATTCCAAAGCTCCCGCACGCAGGCAAGAAAGTGGAAGAGATTTGAGCTACTCGTGATGAACAAAATTTTCTTAAGAAGTAAAAATTGCGTGAGTTATATAAGTTTGATCAGAGAGGTAGCGTGATTTAAGGAGAAGAAAGAACGGCAAGAAATCATCTTGCTTTGAAACGGAAAGGAAATTAAACTAGCGTTGATTTAGATGTGCAGTTATGGGCAAGAAAATATAAATATTGATTTTTAAAAGGGCCACGAGTTGATTGAGCACTGATTTATTACTTGTTATACACGACTACTTGATTTTTAACCAATTTTTAGCAAATGGGTTTCGAAATTAAAGCAGAAGAAACGGCAGCTAAGATTAGATTTTGGAATTAGATTTTAAACAATTTTAAATGCGTTTAAAAATTAAAGCTCGCGTTGATGGGAACAATGGCAAGAAATTAAAAAGGTGAACGGTTATAAAATTTGTAAATAACGTTCCTATTAAATCAGGAGAGTAAAAGGAAGTGAATATATTTAGAATGCGTACAACAGACGTAGAGATTTTTGTCCAAATAAAATGAACATAACGGATTTAAATTTTATACTTTTTCTTGTATATATATATGTACAATATTATTTATTCCATCAAATAACGCGCCTTTTAAACGCGTAATTAAACAGTTCATTTATACCCAATTTTTTTGGAAATTTATTACTTAAATAAAAATATGATTTGTTTACATTGTTATAGTTATATTCAATTTAATTAAAAGGTTTGAAAATTAGAAATTTAAAGATTTATAACTTCAATAAATGTTAAGTTTCAATCAAAATAAGAATTTTAGAATTTTCACATTAATAAAAATCTTGGGCGATTATTTATAATTAAATTTAGGAATTCAATTTTCGTAAAATAAAACCCCAGGTTTATAAATAAGGAATAAAATATTTCTAAAATTTTGGGCTGTTACACAACATTTCACATTCACTGGACAGTTAAAATAACTTGTCCCAGATATACAACAATATAATACAGTGGAAACACTCCATACATTCCTGCCATCCGGCTCGTCTCCTGAGCTCCAAAACGTCCTTACTTGAAAATCTGTAATACTCGGTCTGATCCGAGCATTACATCAAAGTAACATCTGGGCCAGGCTGGAATCCAACGTGAGTAAACCCACCTAACATGAATTACAAAAGCATACAACCTATATATAACTCGGGTAACTTGTATCAATTTACAACTTCACAAGTTGTTATAGACATCACTATTTCACATATCAATTTCTAAGTACCAAAACTTGGATTAAATGGTTCAATTCACTTAACTTATTTCATTCCAGCCTATTGATTTCACATATCAAATCTATAAATTATTATATATTACAAATCGAAGTGGTTTCGGGTATTTTCTAATACCCGACTCTGGACTCTTCGAATTCAATACCATCTTATCCCAAATTATTCAAGTGAAACATAATTCAAACTTCATATACAGGGTGTCACCTATATTCATTAACTCATCATCGACAGATAACTACATTATCTTAGTTTAAACGCAACATATCATATCACATAGCATTATCAGAGATAGCAATTAATCTAAGGCATACGATATTTTCAATCATTCATAAGAAAGATAAATTAGTCATAACATTTCTAATTAATTTAAACAAATTAAATTAATTACTTCATTCACCCTTAATCTTGCTTAGTTAACATTAATTAGTTACAAATAGATTAATTAATCATCCTTTAATTATCCATTTTAATTATTCATCCTTTATTAATTATCTTCGATTACATAAAGTAATTATCCTTTAATTAATCACACAAATTAGGTATTTTTAACCAGTTACAGTAATTAATCTTTAATTACTTTCATTAATTACGTGATTAATCTTTAATCATTAAATAAAAATCTAATTAATAATCCTTAATTACAAACTAATTACTCCTAATTAATCAATCTTAAACCTTAATTAATAAATTAAAACCCTTAATTACTTATTTAATTAATCCAAATCATTAATTAATTAATTAAATTATTATCCATTTTAATTATCTTAATAATTTAATGAATCCAAATCATTAAATTCTACTTATCTTTAAGATAAAACATTTCTTACTTAATTAAAGCATTTAAAAACAATTTGCTTCAAATTTACTTTAAATTTCATTTTAATTTAAAGATTTTAAAAAGAAAACAAATTTAACTTTAACAAAGTTTAAAACAATTCAAAAACCTTTAATTTCACATGTTAAAGAAATATTCATTTTATAAGAGAAGATTAAAAGGAACTCAAATCAATTTAAAAATACAATTTAAACATTCAGAGTTATTTAAAACAATTCCAGTTTAAAAACTTCCTTTAATTTCAAAACTGAAATACAGATTTAATCTTGATTCCAGATTTAACTTAAATTTTAAAAGCTTTACTTACATTTTAAATCTTCATTTTAAAACTCAAACCATTTAACCATTTTTAAAGTGGTTAAAACAATTTAAATTCAAAAACTTGTTTTATTTTAAAAACTGAGACTCAAACTATATTTCCAGATTTTAAAACTTAGATTTAAACTTATTTAAACCTTTACTTTACAATTTAAACTTTCAATTTTAAATTCAAACCAAATACACTTTAAATACTTAAAGGTTGTTAGAACCAATTTGAATTTCAAAAACTTAAATCATTTAAAACTAGGATTCAAACTAGCTTGAATCCAGATTTAAACTTAGGTTTAAAACTTAGCTTAAAACTTTGATTTACATTTTAAACTACAGTTTAAATTTTAAACAGAACAGGTTTCTAAAATCTGTTATAAAACATTACCTGAGCCAGGACCAAAATGGCTTCGAGTCCAAACCTAAACTGCTTCGAGTTAATCACCAATTTACTCGAGAACAAACCCACTGCAAAAACCCTAACATCATCAGAAAATCAACTGTGCACCGTGCACATGCACGGTGGCACTGATCGACTTCGATCATCTACGATGATCTCCTCCGGTCTTCAATCACCTCCATACCCTCTCGCAATCATCAGATCACTACCCAAACTCAAGATCAAAGATCGAGCTTCACATCCAACCTGGAACAAGAACTGGAATCCACCACAACCAAACCCGGAAACGCCTCGTTCCCAAAACTCCGATCACCAGAATATCAACGACTCTGGCCACACATTCGCCAACTACCGTGCTATCATCCTCCAAAAACATGTTACACTCGATAAATCCAATAGGCCGTGGTGATCAATTTTCCTAGCATAGTTAAACTAGGGTTCCAGAACACCAAATCACAACCACTAACTCCACCATACTCTGATAATCTTCCTACTAATTTTCGTATCAACTCCGATCACTCCCCCATCCCTAGGAGGAAACTCAACCCCTCTGATCGTTTGCATCAATAGAGATACCCCAAAATACACAATCCAGACAACCCAGAACTGCTCTCCAATTCAAACACTTGAAATTGTGATTTTGCTTTTAAAAATCAAGATTTTGTATGATGATTCAGATCCTAATCCTGAAACAATAGATTGTGATATTTAAATTTTTACTTATTTTAAACTGGATCGGTAGATTGGGTTTCCAGAGTCAAATAAATATTATCTTGACTTAAGTACAGTTTAAAACTAAAGTTTATAATTATGCAAACAAGTTTGATTTGCACATTAAGTTTAAACAGAGAAAATATCGAAAGATTTGAATTTTTAAATCAAAACTGGAAAACTGGATGGTAAAAGCAGAGAGTATTCTGAAGAGACCACATGCATATTCTATATGAATATATACACAGCAGATATCATACAATTCACATTCATTTCAGATTAACTAACATGCATCCCAATTTTACCTACTTAAATTTTTAAAAGTGAAGTTACTCACCTAGCAATTAGAACAGAGACAGAGAACATGTTCTTGATTTCCAGGTTCGATCCCGGCTGACCTGTTTCCATTTTGAACTTCTTTTTGCTTTGTCAATGGCACTTTGTAATTGAAGTATATATTTTCTTTTCAACTTATCTTGTTCAAATGGAATAAATGAAGGTAAGTGGAGGTATGTATATATAAGGAGGAGTAGGATGCATTCTTTTGTTGTACTCAGTAAGCTTCCCTTTTTTTTTCCTCTTACCTTTTCTTTGGTCAGAGGTCACTTTTGATTTGATTTTCACTTTAACACCAGCTGACCTGATTTGTTTTGTATGCTTGAAATGATGTATTGCATGCTATAATTTAATGCTTGTCTCACTATGTGTTTACAAGAATTTTTGTATGAATTGTGTATGTATGCTATACTTATATGTGCTTGCCTTTCCACTATTTAATTATACTCTTTTTCTTGCATTTTGTCATCATATACATAAATACATGTATATGTTTTCATTTTGTTCACATAAACATTTCTACTTTTTATTCACCATAAACACCTTTACATATGTACATATACAATAACATTTTTACTTATATATTTTTGAGCATCATAAAGTTTGTATCTATTTGTATTTTCATTTGTATATTCATGTTCTTTTCTTCCTATAAGTTTTATCATATTCAGAGATTTACGAGCCATTGTTTATTTTAGCTCTTAAGCTATTTATGTATCCAATGTTTGAATGATTAGAAATTTATTTATTGGACTAATTTAAAACTAATATTCTAATAACTGCATCAGTTAATCACTCGATATTAAATAGCCCAAAAATCTAGGTCGTCACAACCACATTGGTGCACCCCATTATGCGTCCCTCAACACCTCGTTTTCACCAAAACACCATTGCACTAGTGCCTCACCCTGCTATTTTGCCCATGCAACTGATCGTTTTGACTATATGTAGCAATGAGGCCAAATCGTCACGATTCAAGGTGCGATCCTAAATTAGTCTGGGTAGGATGGATTAGTACCGCATTCAACATCTCACCCCTTTTCGATCAATACTATTACATTTATTTAACAGTCTTACTAATGACATTACCCCCTAAATGTCATTTATATCCCACGGTCACTAAAGGGTTTTAGCTTATTTACTTATTACATTCTAATAACCTTAAGCATATCACATATCATATAGCTTAGCATAACAGGATAAACGTATGAGATGTCACTATAGAATAAAAGCAACTTTGTAATGCATCTTTGCGGCAATATTACAACGGCTTTGGACCGTTGTAGTATTGCAATGGCTATGGGCCATTGCAATTTGTTTTGCAATTAACCAGCAATTGATTTAGGCCATTATAATATTAAAATGCCTTAGGACCATTGCAATTTAGTTATACATCAAATCTTAAAAGCAGGATAACAACTTATTTTTCTGGCCACTGAATTTCTAATTACATTCAACCCTAACTTGAAAATGGTATCCGCCTTAATTTATGTTACCTTCCTCCTTCCCCTTCCTACTCTTTCAATCTAGGGTCTGTTCTGTGCAAAACGAACAGGGCATTTGAGCAGAGAATGTTGGTGAATGGAGAATGTGTTTGTGTGCTGCGAGTAGAGATCTGAGCGAAGTATTTGAAATGCATATTCTAAAATAAATTGGTATTTGTATGATTAATTATTTGTCTTTTAATGAATAATATGTCTCGATAATTTACATGTGTGTGTATATAAATATTAAATTGTAACATTTTAAATTGCTTGGATTTAGTTAAAACCAAATTTATAATGTAGAGCACTTTAATACGATCGCAACGTAAAAAAACATGTCTCAAACGGATCTCATTTGCATATGTTATTAATTTTAAAATTTTAACTTAAACGAATCAAACATATCAAAATCCCTGAATGCACCATTTTTATGCGTTCATAATGCAAGGGGCAAACATTGGAAACGGGAGCTCGCGAAGTCTCTTTCTTTCACAATGCAGCTTCACTGCTTTCCTTAGAACGATGATCCTTTTCCAAAACAATGTAGCCTCTTCATAACAATTTCCACCACTATCATTGATATCACGATGAGCTCACCTTAGACGGACCACCTAGAGCTGTCCTCGTTTTCCACAGGTCCGAGCACCTTGTTTCATGCTTTCTTGCTATGCGTTCGAGATGTTGTAGGAGTTTATTTTATAAGTGCAGGTGGTTATGCATTTTGGTGATGCGAGGTGGATAGAGTTTGGATTAGACCTGTCAAATGGGTAGGTTCGGGTCAAAAAGGGTTGGGTCAAGTTTGACCCAACCCTTTTATGGCCTGTACTTTTTGACCCATTTGTGACTCAACCCATTTAAGATCCAACCTATTTAATTAATAAGCGGGTTACCCATTTAACCCATTTAAAGAATTAAATTTGATTTGATTAATAAAAAAAAATATAAATTAATTATAATTTCAATATTTTTGTTTTGAATCTCTACAAAAATCAAAATTTGAAAATTTAAAATTTTAATTCTAATTTACATCAAAATTCAAATATGGGGATGTAGCAGCCGGTTATTTTATAAGTACAACTGTCAGTCTCCATGAAGAACTGCAGTGTGCATTAACATTATGAAGTATCCGAGTGTTACATATTTTCTGTAGTTTAGGTAGGAGTTAATCGGTCGAAGTCTCGCTCGATTCTGAGTTAGTATGAAGAAGTTATAGCAGTCTGAACAAAAAAATAGCAGCTTCTGCACTAGGCGAAGTTCAAATATGAGGATATGGTAGCCTGTTATTTTCTAACTACAACTGTTAGTCTTCAAGGAGAACTAGAGTATGCATTAACAATATGACGCATCTGAGTGTTCCATATTGTCCGTAATTTAGGTGGAAGTTAATCGGTCGACGCTGTCTAGTATATGTGATGTGTATGCTGTGTATCTCTGATTGGTATTGAATATTATGTAAATACTTATGTTATTAATATAATTTATTCGTTCCGCTGTTGAGATTCTTGTGTTGTTTCTTCTTTCTCTTCTTTCTTTTCTTCTTCTATCCCTTTCTTTCTTAATTCATGATGCGATTTTCTAGGAGTAGAAAGTCGGGTCGTGACAGTTAGTATCAGTCACGACCCGTCTTCCACTACCTAGAAAGACGCATCGTGAATTAAGAAAGAAAGGGATAGAAAGAGGAAAGAAAGAAGAGAAAGAAGAAACAACACAAGAATCTCAACAGCGGAACGAATAAATTATATTAATAACATAAGTATTACATAGTATACATCAAATATCAGAGTTACACAGACAATTCAACACATACTAGACAGTTATAAAAATTTGAGTACCCAAGAGTTTATGAAAAACAAAAAATAAACTCCGGGTCAGACATGGGTCTGGTGTAAGTAACATGTTAAGTTGCTTAACTTTTAAAAACTTTTTGAAAGAAAAGGTATCACGTAAGACTTCCCACACATAAACATGGAAAAGTTTTTACCTTACGCTAACCAAAACATTTGACAGGAAATCTGATGATATTATAATAGTGTCTAGAGTTTTCAAGTAAATAAGAAATAGCCGAAATTGTTAAATTATTAAATTCCAGCTACTAGCCACGAAAGTGGGTAATACAATCAAAACCGTTGGCACTTATTGGATTTTGGATTCCATACAATGGCAGGGCTACTGGGGTACCGCCCGTCACAGTACGTGGCCTAGATCACCGTACCGAGGAGTTTTCCCACTCCTCTGCAACATAAGGCCGGAACCATTGCTTACTGAACAGTTCCGAACAAGACAACCCCGCAGTTGTTTGCAACCAACTGCCTACACACCCGAATATAAAGGGACTTCTAGACAGGGATCAATCTCGCTCTCCAGTGGGAGCTAGCCACGAAGCCTTGCTGCACCTCCCCTGTTTTAGCCATTCCCGGTTGATGAGGCTTGAGGCTACGATTACCTTTATAGGACACATCTCTTAGAATGCTCATCGTCCACCTGACGATGTTCTGAAAGCATTCAATCCATACAAGTTCCTTCCGGGTTCGAACGAAACCGAAGGCATTATCTCGTTACACTCATTACGGAATCACCCACAGAGTTAATGACCATAACCCTTGCACTCTGAATCACCATCTCGAATCTATAAGCACTATTCCGTCAACTCATTACGAAATCACCCATAGAGTTATACTGACGTACAGCCCTTACACCTCGAGTCTTCACTTGCTCCACTTGGATTAACGACCTAACGTTATTTGGAATCGATGTGGTTTTCGGATATCCAAATATGGAAACCCGATCCAGGTCTCATCGAAATCCAAAGCGTGTCTTTTAGGTCCAAGTTATTTTAAAGTTTAAAACAATTTAATTCAATATTATCAATATACACACAGATAGATAATTCTCAACATCATAATAGATAATCAATATTATCAACTCAAACAGATAAATCATATTATCAACCCAATGCAACCATAGCATCCAAATCACACAGCAACATTTATCTCATAACTGAGATCTCAACCATTCAGGGTAATAAATATCAATCATTATTCATAAGCAACGACTTATTAAATCACCATCCTATAATTAATTTAAAATGAATTAAATTAATTACATCTTCCTTAATTAGTTTAAAATAAATTAAATTAATTACTCATCCATATAAATCTTGCTTACTCATCAATTAATTATTCTTAACAAGTTACCCTAATTAATCATCTTGATTAACTATCCTTTAATTACATTCAAGTAATTAACCTCTAATTAATTTCATATATTAATTAATCCAAACCAATCCCTGTAATTAACCGTAATTACTTCATTAATTAATCCTTAATTAATTAACTAATACTTTCATTGATTAATTTTCTTAATTAATCAATCCTAAATCATATCATTAATTATATAAATTAATGATCTCAAATTATTTTAAATAACTCCATTAAATTAATTATCAATTATCTCGATTGGTTAATCATACTTGATTAATCACATTAAGTAATTAACTTAAATTAATTATTTCTCTTAACCATTCTCAAATAACATAATTATCAAAACCTAAATTAATTACATTAAGTAATTAATTATTAATTACTTACTTAAGTAATTATACAACATATAAATTACATATTAATTACACAAGTAATTAATTCCAAACCCCTCCATTACATCCAGTAATTTATTTTCTTCACTAAGTAATTTTCCATTTGTAATTACTTCTCAAATCAAATCAATGATTAATTTAAATAAATTAAACTTAATTAATTAACTTAATTAATTACAATTAGTAATTAATTTCCTTAATTACTTTCATTAAGCAAATTATACTTAAATAATTCTCAAATGATTATCTTAAATTAATTAATTAAATTAATTATCAAAATTAATTACATTAATTAATTATAAAATAATTTCAAGTTATTGACCTTCATTAACCAGTAACAATTCTTTAATTACTTTTCAAAGTAATTAATTGGATTAATCAATATTAATTCTTTATTTATTTAAAGAAACTCATAAATTAATCTTAAATTATTAAATTAATCAAGTGAAAATTAAAACTTAATTAATTATTAATTACTTGATTAATAATTCAATTCATTAATTAAATTAAACCAAATCTTATTTAAATTAATTTCTAAATCACACTTTAATCAAATTTAATTAACTTACTTAAATCTTTTAATTAATTAAATAAATCCTTAGTTATTTATTTAATTAATCTAAATTATAAATTGATTAATTAAAATCGTAATTACCTTGATTAATTAATAAATCATTAAGTTCAAATCAACTTAATGATTATCATCAATCTCATTAATGTTTAATTATCATTATTAAAGTAACTCAGAAACAAATTGCTTTAAAATTTTCCAAATTCCATTTGAAATCAAACTTAACAAGACTTTTAATATTTGAAAACTCTTAAATTTTTATTTTAAAGGATCACTTATCTTTAAAGTATTTTTTAAAAAGAATAGTTTAACTTATCCCCTATTCAAATTTAACAAGTTTAAAATACTTTAAACAATTCAAAGGATATTGAACATATAAATTTCAAATTTTATTTATATTACTATCAAGATCCAATTCATGTTTCAGGTCTAAATCCAAAGATTTAAAATTTAAACTCTGTTTAAATTTCATTTCAGATTTTATAGAACACATGTTAAACATACTTAAAATATTCAAACTAAATTATAACATTTGAATTTATCGACCAATTTCTTTTTGAAATTTTCAGATTCAAATTCAAGTTTGAATTCAGGTATTCAATCCAGATTTTTAACTTAAATTTAAAATCTGGTTTTAAATCTCTTTTTTCCAGATTTTAAGTCACTTTATAAAATACTGTACATGTTTGGTTATTAAATATTTTATTTCTGCAAATTTATTTATTTAAAACTAGAATTCAAATCACTTTGAATTCGTATTTAAACTTGCTTATTTAGTTCAAACCTTGCTTTACTATTTTAAAATTTGGTTTTAAAATCCAAACAAAACCTGAAATAGATTAGGTTTCAGGAACAACCTGAAAACAAAATGTACCGGAGTCAAAACAATTTCACATCGAGTCATTTCACACAAAACTTCGAGCAAAAACAGAGATGACCCGAGTATCCCCCGAGCACCATCTTTGTTAACGCTAAAATTTGAACGCTAACACCCCGGTGTATGAAGTGAGATTATGAAAGCACCACCCGATAGCTCGGGAACAGATTATAAGCAGATAATAGTGAAAAAACAGTAAACAACAGCAATTTTATAGTGGTTCGTCTTAAGAGAGAGCCTACGTCCACTTTGAATATCTTTATTGACGATTTGATTACAAGTCAATGCAGTTACACTTTGATTACAACACACTTTGAGTTTCAAGTGACTTAGAACAAGTAGCCTAAGCTTCAATGTCGATCCAAATCTTTGAACACATGTTAGACATGTTTGATTTCTTCGTGAAGTTCCTTGAAGGTGTTGAAGTAGTTCAGAATGCAGCAGAGTAACGGCGCTTGAAATGAATGAGCCAAAAGTCCCCCCTAGTTGGAACTAAGGTCGTATTTATAGGCATTTTTCGGAGTTAGGTCGTAGGTCGTGACCGACCTAAGTAAGGTCGTAGGTCGTAGCCGACCTAAGAAGCACTGGCCCCCCTTCCATAAGAACATGCAAGCTCGTTTCAACAAGTTCTAGGTCGTAAGCGACCTTACCAGTAGCGGCCTAGAGAAGGCGGCCTTCTAATGCAATGTCCTTAGGTCGTGAGCGACCTATCTTAGGTCGTGAGTATCTTCCTGTTATCATAGCTCGAGATCTTAGGTCGTTGAATCCCTTAGGTCGCGGCCTTCCTTAGGTCGAAGCACTTTGTTAGGTCGTGTGAGTTATATAGGTCGCTGAATCCCTTAGGTCGCAGCTTCCCTTAGGTCGCAGAGTTCTATAGGTCGCAGCTACTCTTAGGTCACTTGATCAGTTAAGTCGCTAGACCGCTCCATCTCTTAGGTCGCTAAGGACTGAAGGTACTAGGTCGCATAGAGATTTTGGGTCGTTAAATCCTTTGACTCGTTAGGTCGCTTGCTTGCTTATCTGGTTAGGTCGTGAACTAGACCATTGAGATTGATAGGTCGCCCACCAATTGAGCCGTTAGGTTGCGACTTTCTATAGGTCGCTAGGCCATTCCTGTAGTTAGGTCGCTCCATATCTTTAGGTTTTAGGTCGCTAACGAAGAGGTGTTAACATTTGCCCCTCGAAGTACGGGCTTATGACATTGGTCGCGTGCTTCGACCTGACTTGGCTAGGTCGTGAGCGACCTAACACTTGTGCCAATACGCGTGCCTATTTGTCTTCCCATTTTTGCCTCATATAAATCTGTTAGGTCGCTACCTCTTCCTCATTCCATTGCTCTAATCTCCTACCGCCATTAACGATTCCCTGAGCTTCCAAAGGCGAATTCAACCCATCCAGTCATCGATTCATTTTTATCATTACGTCTCGTAAGTGAATCTGGTCTTCATCCCATCATAATCGCCATTGAATTATGAATTCCCACTTTCCGACCTTAGTTCAACTCCATGTATCACGCTTTATTTCGAGTGATTGTTGCAATCGATTT
Organism: Allium cepa; assembly: GCA_030765085.1. Taxonomy (NCBI): domain Eukaryota; kingdom Viridiplantae; phylum Streptophyta; class Magnoliopsida; order Asparagales; family Amaryllidaceae; genus Allium; species Allium cepa. The sequence continues at coordinate 768,272,839 of CM060937.1, read as the reverse complement.
TCGGTCGTTATTTGGTTGATTTAGAAAGTCATGGCAATGCGTTGAATCTATGATGGATCAGGGATTTTTTGGTTAGTTTTTAGAATGATCTGGTGGTACGAAGGGATGGTAAATTTCATGGAGAGGACGATGAATCCCTTCGGGTAGTTTATGGCGGGTTATCGGGTCTTGTGCAGAGAGGAAGTTAGGCGACCTAACGAATTTGAGTGATAAAAGATGCTTCACGACCTTAGGGCCCTTGAGACCTAAAGAAAATTTTCGACCTATGTTAGGTCGCTGAACGACCTAAAGCTTGCATAACCAAAATGTTATACGACCCACTGGTAGCTGAACGACTTAAAACTTGTACGACCTAATTTCTGCAGCATAGGTTTTTAGGTCGCAGCCGAGTTAGAACTTGAATAAATTTGCATTTCTTTAGACCTCTTTAATTTGCACAGTGCGACCTAAAAGAGGTCTGACCTATACTAGGTCGTTGGACGACCTAGGACTTGTGAAATTTTTGAGAGAATTTGATTGAACTGCTTGGACTTGAATCATTTGAAATTCATTACATTCCTTTGTAGATTGCTCTAACTTTTAATCTAACAACCTGTTTAAACATAACATTTGCAGAAAAATGGGACGAATATACTGTCACTGAACGCCCACATCGAATGACAGATTTGTCGATAAAGAATAATCAACTTAAATGAACTGTGTGAGTGAAATGCTGTGAATCAACCGACTCAAATGAAGTGTTAAAGCAAAGCTAAAATTTTGTCTGAATTAACACTGCACTCGAGTTTTAAATTAACAAGTCCTGAAATCTCACAATCAATCAGTTGCCAATTAGTATAATTTCAGTTATTTTGCTTGTTATTTTTATTAGTTTTGCACAACACTTCACACTTTTAGGAAACGTGCACCTTCACATCTGAACATCTAGTTGCTTGTATAGAATGACGTCTCAACAAGAAGAGATGATAGAACACGTCGAAGGGGCTCCTCCGATTGCTATTCCACTAGAGAACCCTCCGGAAAGAACTCCTACCCTTCTGAAACAGCGGGTGCTTAATCAATTATGCGTTCAATTTGGTATTGCCGAGGCAGAAGTTTTACTCCCTGGACCAAATGATTTTGCTGATAGACCACCTTCCGGTTTTGTTGCCATTAATTGCCAAATGTGCTTAAGTGGAGTAATTCCTCCCTTTAATGAATTTCTTCAACAAATCCTTCTTCGACTGACGATCTCTCCTTTCCAACTGCATCCCAATGGCTATGCTATTTTGATGGGATTGTGCGTTCTGTTCAGGAGAACTCTTGACCGTCTTCCGAGTTTTGAGGAAATCTGTTACATGTGCACTTTTGCGAAGAACAAGGACCACACTTCGATTGTACTTGTAAGAGGTGCGAGGAACCGTAAACTAATTTTGGATTTGCCGGAGAGTGCACATGGTTTTTTGAATCAATTCTTCTATATTCGTTGCCCCGCAGGATTTTACGCATACTGGAGAATAGGAAGTGAGATCTTTTTTTCCTTCTCTCTTCAATTTCATTTTAAGTTTTTCATGGTTCGTATTGCTAGATGTTGATTCCATTCCTTATTTTTACAGCACTTCCTCCTCCTTCTAGAGATTCCCGTCATAAACCAGTCTTTGGAAGGCTAAGCATTGTGGCTGCTGAAGAGAGGAGCGCAAAATTTCTATTGACAGGTGAACTTCTTCCTCGGTTTGAGCTTTTACATTCTTCCCGTTCTACTCAACTTCATGAAGTTCCGACTGAAGTTCCCGATTCTCCGATGAAAACTCCTGATGCCCCGGTCTCTATTAAAGAGCACATGCGGGGAGGAACCTCTATAGAAACTTCACTAGTAAAATGTTCCACTCCAAGGGATGATGCGGAGCCGTCTGAAAAGCCTGCACTTGCCCCCATAACTGAAGAAGAGGACTCCCTTCCTCATGCTGATAAGAACGTTGATCTTGGAGTTGATATTTTTGGGAGTTTAAGTGACATAATGGTCACTTCTCAAGAACTTTTTAGGGATGATGTTTCCAAAACTATCTCTTCTGTAATTGAGGCGACATCTTCTCTGCAACAAATGTCAACCCCTTCTACTCAAGTTATCACTACCTCTACTCCACAGAGTGGTCTGTAGCTTGATGCATGTAGCTTACACGTTACACAACACTTAGGATTTTTCAGCACTTCTACGCATTCATCTTCTTATACTTTAAAGATTTCTAAAGCTTATTATTTTTATTCCAGATTCTCCAATGGGGCGTAGCAGCTCATACAATGATGATTTCCAACGCTACGGGAGGCGTAGCCAATATGATTATAGGCGTCACCTCCCCTCTTATAGAGAATCCGATGAAGAGAGGGCCATCAGGAAAGCAGACGAGAGACGAGCATATGAAGAACGTCATCGAAGAGAACAAGAAAGACATGACCCTCCCCACAGAGATGATGATACCCAAAAAAGAAAAAATCACGATGAGAGAGGTAAAGGTCACATGGACGATTCTTCTAGCAAGCGGGCTAAACTTACTGAAGAAACAATGCCGAAAGCTTCTGAAAATGTTCCTGCTCAATCTCCTGCCCCCGTTCGTTCCGACATTCAAACAATCATCAACCGGCCCGCATACCAAGTTGGGCAAGGTCCTCCCACTCTTCAAAGTCGATTCCCTCAGTGGTGCCTGAGAGGGGTTCGATTTGATCTCGACTTGGTTCCTCTCTACAAATCGGCTATGCTGCGAAATCTTGATACTATCAGGACCGATATTGAAAGAACGTCGAACTGGCAAAAACTTGTCGACGAGCTTCAGAGGGTTAACCGAGCCAATCTCGAGGCCATGCTCACAATGGAGAACGATAAGGCTGAGTGGCAGAAGACTCTCGAACAGCATGACGCCGAAATGAGAAGTATTGCTTCCTATAATGAAAAGCTGGAAGCGGAAGTAGAAAAGCTTAAGGAAGAATTAGCTACTTCATCTACTTTCTATTCTCAAAAGGAGATCATGCTTCAGCAACAAGTACGAGATGCGCATGCCAGTCAAAGGGCAGTCGAAGATAAGCTTACACACAAGGAGAAGGTCATAGAAGAATATCACGCTGAAACTTTACAGCTGCGAGAACAGACCGGCTCTCAAAGCTTGGAGATAGAGATGTTAAAAGCTCGACTTGCTATGGCCGAAAAGGAGCGTGACGAGGCTGTTGCTGGTAAACTTGCGGCCGAAGAGGCCCATCAAGCAACCAAAGCTGACATTGGCTCCACATTATTTGATTTTTATCTGCACAGCATTTTGGGGCGTGGCAGCCTTGCCTTTCTAGGCCCTAAGTATGAAATTACACTAGCTGAAGTTTGGGAGGCAGCACTCGATATGCTCGGTGGTAAAGGTGCTGGCTACGCTGAGTCGGCTCTTGAAGAGCATTATCTTGATGATGATGTCCGCGCCGCTCTTGCCAAGGGAAAAGAGCAACTCGCCAGAGTGCGGGCCGGAATGGCGGAAGGGGAACGTTCTGAAAAAGAAATACCACCTACCACTTCTGAACGCCCTTTAGCTTCTTCTGAAGTTGACATCACAGGTTCCAGTGCTCATTCGCTGCCTCCTACAAGAACTGAGGTAATTACCCCTACTGATGATGAGGCTTTGGAGGATATCGGGGCTCAAAATTATGAGATTGAACTAACGAAGCAAACATCTTCAGGTAATTTTGACATTGGTCCGATTCAGGTGGATCGCCTGCTTGCTCCTCAAAAGTTTGATGAGCTTCTCGATTACTTCTTGAATCTCGACGAACTCATATCTCCCTTCTTTTGGGGAGATGCTAATATTTTTAATTTCTCTTCTTCTGCAGTTGAAACACCAAGTGCTGTGCATACTTCACCTCCTCCGGTTATCCCTCCTCCATCTCTTCAGGTGACTCCTCCTTCTGCTTCACAGCCCGGGTCACAAGAGGAGAAAATTGAGGCTCTTCATGGCTTGGATGACCCTATCGCTTCGCAAGAGCAGAAAGACGAGGGACTTGAAGGAGGCGAGATCTCTCCGGAGCGGACTCCTTCTGATGACGTAGTTTTGTCCGCTCTTGTTACTCTAGGGAGTGAGTCTTCTTCGAAGAGAAGAAAGAAGCACGGAACATCGAAGAGGAGGGGGAAGAAACTCGTTGCTACTGAAGAAGAACCGGAAGTTGCACCGGTTGCACCTCGCTCTCCTTCTTCCCTTATGCCTCTAGATAGACCTGAAAAGCTAATCATTCGGCCGGGCAAAGGGTCCAAAGGTGGTAAGAAGAAGTGAAAAGTCGGGCTTCGGGCTTTTTGATTCCTTTTTTGTGTAATGGTCGGATGTTGTGCAGGCACCGGCCCCTGCTTTTTTATTTTGAAACCTGTATCTGCAATTGAATAAAATGATCCTTTATTTGTACAGACTCTTGTTTGAATTTGAGAATGCATTTATTATTCATTTTTGCACAAGTTTATTTATATGATATTGCGGTGAACTTGTGGTATGTTGCTTGAGCGTACTTTACCGATGTAGCTATACCATTTTGTATGTAACTATACCATGTTGCCCCCATACCATAAGCTTGCTGCAATATTTTATATTTTGAGGGGACTTGCACTCTTATTTTCTGAAGAATAATTACTTCATTCTTGAAGAAATTTTTTGTAGAGTACAACTTCCTTCATATAAGTTTTTACGCTTTGTCCTTCGAAGAAATCACTTTTTTTTTCTTTTGCTTATGTAAGCATTTTGCCAAGTGAATTCTTCTATGTGGTAAAGCGGGCCTCTGAAGGGTACTTTAGCTTTCTTCCTGTTTTTTTTTTTAAATAGAAATTTGTACTTCTGAGGAGGGATTTTTCACGTTTCAACACTTGGAAGTTTTATTTCAATCTTGGTGAAACGTGTACCTCCAAAGAGTTGTGCCTTTGAAGAAAGCCTTTTCACGTTTCAACACTTGGAAGTTTTATTTCAATCTCGGTGAAACGTGGGCTTCCGAAGAGGTCTTTCTTTTTGATTGTGTCCCCGGGAGGGGGTTGTACCTCCGAGGAGGGATTTTTCACGTTTCAACACTTGGAAGTTTTATTTCAATCATGGTGAAACGTGTACCTCCAAAGAGTTATGCCTTCGAAGAAAGCCTTTTCACGTTTCAACACTTGGAAGTTTTATTTCAATCTCGGTGAAACGTGGACTTCCAGAAAGGTCTTTATTTTGTTTTGCATTTCAACTTTGGTGAATTGAAATTCCGAAGAGCGGCTGTTACACTTCAACTCCTGGTGAAATGTGCCTCCGAAGAGGTCTTTATTTTGTTTGCATTTCAAATCTGGTGAAGTGAAATTCCGAAGAGCGGTCGTAACACTTCAACTCCTGGTGAAATGTGCCTCCGAAGAGGTCTTTATTTTGTTTGCATTTCAACTCTGGTGAAGTGAAATTCCGAAGAGCGGTCGTAACACTTCAACTCCTGGTGAAATGGGCCTCCGAAGAGGGCTTTTATTTTGTTTGCATTTCAACTCTGGTGAAGTGAAATTCTGAAGAGCGGTTGTTACACTTCAACTCCTGGTGAAATGTGCCTCAGAGAGGGTTTTCATCGCCTGGAAGTTACTCTCTCATGGTTGGAGGGTCATGACTCCTCCAATCTTTTTTGTTGAGTAGAAAACTTTCTTTTTTGTGGCGTATGACCCATTAGAGGTCTTTATCCTCCGAAGAGTTGTGCCTCCGAAGAGGACTTGTGCTGCCGATGATGGCTTTGGTTATTCCCTTGTCCACTTGCTTATGCCTTTTCAGCGATCCTCTTTTTTTTCTTTTTCTTTTTACAAGTAACTTGTTTAATCCAAGGAAGTGTACTTCATTGTCAGGCAAGTTCGTGAGAACGAGCATCAACTTCTTAATTGGATGTTTGTTTGTTCAAACGATCTCAATTTATTAGCAAAGGCCCGTTTCTGTCGAAATCATAGGCCGTTCAATTGAAGTACTTCCTATCTAGGATTTGAATTCGGAGCTTTTGTGACTTGAAATTTGGCGAGAATCACTTGGTCTTATTATGTGCAAGTTTCACTTCCATTGTCTGCAAAAATTTAAATCGACATTTCAGCAATACATTCTATGTACTTTTTATATCGAAAATTAAGCAAACATGTAATAATAATAAGGAACACAAGATTTATAGTGGTTCGGCCAGGAAATTGGGCCTACATCCACTTTATATTTTTTTCATTATTTACTTGCATCAGTTTTACAATTGCCTTCAATTACAAGAATCATACATTCGTAATTCTTTTTACAATATTTCAAAAAAAAATTCAAGTAAAGTATGGACGCAAATGATTGCTGTTCCATGCCCTTGGAATTTGGCTCCTTCAACAGTAGTGAGTTTGAATGTGCCGTCAAGAAGCTTCTGACCTATGACATATGGTCCTTCCCAATTTGGCCCAAACACACCTGTCGCTGTCATAATTCTCTTCAGGACTAGGTCTCCAATCTCAAAGTTGCGTTGGCGAACTTTGGAATTCAAATGTCTGGCTATCCTGCTGATGAGCTGCAATTCTGAGATTAGCCTCATCTCTTTTTTCATCAAGGAGATCTAGCGCTTCAAGCTGTAGCTTTTCGTTTTCTGCTTTATTGAAATGGATTCTTCTATGTGAAAGGACCTCTATCTCTACCGGAATCATTGCCTCTGACCCGTATGCTAATGAAAATGGGGTGTGCCCAGTCGCAGTTTTGTGAGTGGTTCTGTATGCCCATAGTGCCAGTGGTAGCTTATCGAACCAACCACCTTTTGCTCTTTCAAGTTGCTTTTTGATGGTTGACTTAATAATTTTGTTCACGGCTTCCACTTGCCCGTTTGCCTGCGGATGAGCCACTGCTGAGAAGCTTTTTCGGATTTTGAATCGCTTGCAAAAATCTTGGAATTCTTCACTTTCAAACTGAGTACCATTGTCTGTAATTATTTTTTGAGGCACACCGTATCTGCAAATGATGGTTTTAGTCACAAAACTTATCATCTTCTTTGAGGTGATAGTAGCCAGTGGTTCAGCTTCCGCCCACTTAGTAAAATAATCTACAGCAACAATGGCATATTTTATTCCAGATTTGGCAGTTGGTAACGGTCCTACGAGGTCTATCCCTCATATTGCAAACGGCCATGGACTCACCATCTGTGTGAGTTCAGTGGAACGAGCTCTAGGAATTTTGGCGAATCTTTGGCATCTGTCACATTTTCGGGAATACTCTGCTGCATCTCGATTAATTTCTGGCCAAAAATATCCGTATCGGAGAATTTTCTTTGCTAATGTTTGGCCACCTGAATGATCACCACATTCTCCTCCATGTACCTCCGCTAGGATTGCTTTGGACTTTTCCCTGGATACACATCGAAGTAATGGCATTGAGAATCCCCGTCTGTATAATCGGCCATCCTGGATTATATATCGAGAGGCTTTTCTCAGTAGCTTTTGCCGTTCTTTTGAGTTCCCTGGTAAGGATCCATTGAGCAGATATTCTGTTATCGGAGTCATCCATGATTCTTGCCCTTGAGACATGCTCATGATCCAATCAATGTACATCTCATCAATGCTAGGAGTCAACAGGACCTCCACTGGAGTTAACCCTAGAAATTGAGCTTCGCCTGTGCTAGAATACTTTGCGAGAGAATCTTCTTTCATGTTTTCTTCTCGAGGAATGTGACTTATCATGTAATGATCGAAATCACCCAGGAGTTCCCAAGCCTTTGACAAGTAGGCGGGCAGATTCCCCCCTTTTGCTTGGAATTCCTTTTTGACTTGGCATACAATAAGTTGAGAATCACTGAATATTTGTAACGCTCGGATGTTTAATTCTTTAGCAATCCTTAAGCCAGCGATAAGGGCTTCGTATTCTGCTTCATTGTTTGTTGAAGGAAATTCCAATCTTACTGCATAGCATAATGATCGGCATTCAGGGGTCTCAAGTACAACTCCGGCTCCAGAACAGTAGTCGTTTCTCGCACCATCGACATATAACTTCCATTGGATTGGGGAATCGTCGACCGTTTCCTCCTCACTGTTACCCTTATCTGTGAATTCTGTGATGAAATCTGCTAAAGTTTGTCCATTGATTGCTTTTCGGGGATGATAAGTGATGTCATACTGACTGAGTTCAATATTCCACTTTAGAAGACGACCCGAAGTCTCAGGGCGAAACAGGACTTGCGTTAAAGGTTGATCAGTGAGGACTCTGATAGGATGAGCTTGAAAATATTGCCTCAACTTCCTAGGTGCAATTAGTAGGCAATAGGCGAGTTTTTCCAACTTAGAGTAATTCATCTCTGCCCAGTGAGTCTTTTGCTGATATAGTAAACTGGATGTTGAATCCTTTTGTCATCTCGTATCAGCGCTGCACTTAAAGCATGAGATGATACTGCCAAGTATATAAGAAGATCCTCGCCATCGCCAGGCCTAGAAAGTATTGGAGGCGTTTCCATATGGCGAATCAATTCATCAAAGGCTTTTTGGCATTCGGGAGTCCAATCGAAGTTTTTCTTTCCTTTCTTTAGGGCGTCAAAGAATGGGATGCATTTATCTGTGGCTTTGGAAATGAACCGACTCAAGGCGGCGACTTTTCCATTGAGACTTTGCAATTCCTTCTTTGTTCTAGGGGCTTTGACTTCTTTCAGTGCAGTAATTTGAGCTGGATTGGCCTCAATGCCCCTAGCGCTCACGATGAAACCTAAAAAATTGCCGGATTCCACTCCAAATGAACACTTTAAAGGATTGAGCTTCATTCTGTATTTTCGGAGGACTGCGAACATGTCTGCTAAGTGTTCTATGTGATCCACTGCTTTCTTAGACTTTACCAACATGTCATCGACGTAGACTTCCATAGTCTTTCCCAGTTGCGGTTTGAACATAGCATTAACAAGTCTTTGGTATGTTGCCCCTGCATTCTTCAGCCCGAAGGGCATAACTCTGTAGCAGTAAAGACCAACGTCGGTGATAAAGCTCGTGTCCTCCTGATCTGGCTCATGCATCATGATCTAGTTATATCCGGAGTAAGCATCCATAAAAGATAACAATTCGTGTCCCGCTGTTCCGTCTACCAGTTGGTCGATTCTGGGTAATGGGAAGCAGTCTTTGGGGAGGCCTTGTTTAGATCTGAAAAATCGATGCATACTCTCCATTTTCCGTTGGCTCTCTTAACCAGCACGGGATTTGAAACCCAATTCGGATAGGTAGATTCTTTGATAAAATTATTCTCCATGAGCCGATCAACTTCTTCTTTTAATGCCGCCGACCTTTCTGGACCTTGAGTTCTCCTTTTCTGTTTCACAGGTGTAAATTTTGGATCAATATTTAGAGCATGCACTGCAACTTCTGGGGATATTCCGCACATATCGGCATGAGTCCAAGCAAAAACATCCAGATTTGCCTTTAAAAAAGATATTAAGATATTCTGAATTGACGCATTAAGTTGTGAACCCACATTCAACACCTTGTTTGGGTCCTTTGGGTCAACAGGTGTTGGTATTGTCGTTTCCACCGGTACCACTCTATTTTCCCCTGCACTGACTTTTCTAGGGTCCATCTCTTTCCTTGCTCCGCTGTGCTCGCCAGTGCAGGGTCCGCCCTTATCTGTGGGGAATTTAATGGTGAGGCACCACGGGGCCAAAACAATTTTGAATGCTGCGAGAGTTGGACGGCCAAGGAAAGCATTGTAAGCAGAAAATTCGTCGACAATCACAAAAGTTTGCTAGCGGACCACTTTTCTCTCTCCTTCTCCAAGTTCCACAAACAAATCAATGGTTCCTACCGGCTGCTTTGGCTCCCCAGTGAAACCAGCAATTTTCTGCGATGAGGCTTGCACATCAGCCATAGGGATCTTCATTTGGTCGAATGTTTTCTTGAAGAGGATATTGCAGGATGCGCTACAATCAATGAGAACTCTTCTGACAATAGCTGGCCCGATACCAGCCGAGATGACTAGGGGATCCAAGGTAGGAGCTTCAATACCTGTGGAATCCCTAGCTTTGAACACAATATCATCATCAAAAGTTCTTTGTTGCTTCAAGGGCATAGCACCTTCCAAAACGAATACATCTTCCTCGGTCGGTACATACTTTAAAGCTCGGGTATACCTTTCCATCTCACCCCAGCTTCTGCCTGCTGGGTGAGGTCCTCCTGTAATGACATTGATAATGGGCCTTCCAGATTCATACTCTACAGCCTTCTCACTCGTCCTAGGCAGATGAGTAGGAGTCTGTTGCCCCCGACTAGATGAAGCAGGATTGTTGCTATTCTTTTTCACAAATTGCTGCCGTTTGTTTTCCCTTAGCAACTCTTTAATCAGATTTTTCAACTGGCGGCATTCGTCGGTCTCGTGACCGGGTTGATTATGGAAGCGGCAGAACTTCCCACTCTGTATAGCCTTTTTCCCGATCCTTAGAGGAGGAGGTTTAGGAAAGTCAACAGAATCTTTAGTGGCAAGGTAGATACGCTCCGGCGTATCTGATAAAGGAGTATACTCTGATGGCTTGAAGGATCGGGGCTTCTTCAGATTACTCTGCTTCTTCCCATTGTTATTTTCCCTTTTTTGCCCTACAGATTCATTCTTGCGTGGAGCAACAGTGTTATCTTCATCTTTTTCCAACACTGCCTTTACCGGTACGGGACGGCTTTCTAAGCGTATGAATTCATCTGCTTTTTTATAAAAATTTTCAAGGGAATTTGGTTCCTTCATGTTTAGCCATTTCCCAAATTCGCTCGACTTGTCAATACCCCTCATCAGATAAGTCAATATCATTCGCGGTTCTGCATTGTCCACCTCAGCTAGCGCTATATTAAAGCGGTTTAAGAAAGATCTGATAGTCTCTCCTAGATTCTGCTCCAAACTTGACAGTGACATGATATCCTTGGCTTTTGAGGCGTATAGTCTGAACTGCTCCTTGAATTTCCGGGTTAAGTCAGAAAACTGATCTATAGATCGGACTGGAAGTTTGGTGAACCAAAGCAGAGCTGCACCTTCGAGATACACAGGAAAATATCGGCACTTTATTTCATCAGAGGCTCTGGCACCTGTCATGTGCCAACCATACTTGTATAAGAATTCGTTCGGATCACTTGTCCCCTTGTAAGCTGGAATGGTTGGAGGGACAAACTTCCTTGGGAATTCAGCCTTTAAGATTTTCTCAGTAAACGGAGTTTTACTTGGGGCGAAACCCCATTCTTTCTCGTCTTCAACCCTCTGCATACTCTCTTTCATAATTTGTCGGACCATTCCAGAAAGATACTCCTCATCATGTCGAGTTCTAGATCCACCAACCTCTGGAAGTGATTGTTCAAAGGGGCTAGCAGCCCTTTCAGGAGCATTTCTTTCTTCAGCATCATGAATGTTGCCAGCAAAATTCCTTTCATTACCTGCCGGTTGACGGTTTGCCCCAAGAAAATCGTTCAACCTATTCAGAATTAGGGCATTCTGGGCATTCTGAGCCTCGAATTGTGCATTTTGGGCATTTATCTGTTGGTTTAGCCCTAAGATTGCAGTATCCAGCTCTGCCTTTGTAACTCCAACAGCTGGAGTGGCTTGATTCGATATAGGGGAAGCGGAGGTTCCCTCTTGAATATTCCCAGATCTGACAGATCTAATTTTCCTTCCTGGAGCCATAATCTCCGATAGACTTCTGGTTTTCAAGGAAATTCTCTCTACAAACCTCTGTGAAGCAATGATGATAACTCGCCTGAGTTCGACCTTCTCAGTGAAAGCACCAAAAAATGTTAACGCTAAAATTTGAACGCTAACACCCCGGTGTATGAAGTGAGATTATGAAAGCACCACCCGATAGCTCGGGAACAGATTATAAGCAGATAATAGTGAAAAAACAGTAAACAACAGCAATTTTATAGTGGTTCGGCTTAAGAGAGAGCCTACGTCCACTTTGAATATCTTTATTGACGATTTGATTACAAGTCAATGCAGTTACACTTTGATTACAACACACTTTGAGTTTCAAGTGACTTAGAACAAGTAGCCTAAGCTTCAATGTCGATCCAAATCTTTGAACACATGTTAGACATGTTTGATTTCTTCGTGAAGTTCCTTGAAGGTGTTGAAGTAGTTCAGAATGCAGCAGAGTAACGGCGCTTGAAATGAATGAGCAAAAAGTCCCCCCCAGTTGGAACTAAGGTCGTATTTATAGGCATTTTTCGGAGTTAGGTCGTAGGTCGTGACCGACCTAAGTAAGGTCGTAGGTCGTAGCCGACCTAAGAAGCACTGGCCCCCCTTCCATAAGAACATGCAAGCTCGTTTCAACAAGTTCTAGGTCGTAAGCGACCTTACCAGTAGCGGCCTAGAGAAGGCGGCCTTCTAATGCAATGTCCTTAGGTCGTGAGCGACCTATCTTAGGTCGTGAGTATCTTCCTGTTATCATAGCTCGAGATCTTAGGTCGCTGAATCCCTTAGGTCACGACCTTCCTTAGGTCGAAGCACTTTGTTAGGTCGTGTGAGTTCTATAGGTCGCTGAATCCCTTAGGTCGCAGCTTCCCTTAGGTCGCAGAGTTCTGTAGGTCGCAGCTACTCTTAGGTCACTTGATCAGTTAAGTCGCTAGACCGCTCCATCTCTTAGGTCGCTAAGGACTGAAGGTACTAGGTCGCATAGAGACTTTAGGTCGTTAAATCCTTTGACTCATTAGGTCGCTTGCTTGCTTATCTGGTTAGGTCGTGAACTAGACCATTGAGATTGATAGGTCGCCCACCAATTGAGCCGTTAGGTTGCGACTTTCTATAGGTCGCTAGGCCATTCCTGTAGTTAGGCCGCTCCATATCTTTAGGTTTTAGGTCGCTAACGAAGTGGTGTTAACAATCTTCATCCCATTCCAGAACAACAACCCTCTGTTGGCTATTGTGCACATGCACAATGCCTGTGGATGATTCCGATCATCCACGATGATCAACCCTACTCCACAATCAACTCCAAAGTCCAGCTTGATCACCCAATCATTAGGAAAATCTCGAATTCAAAATTGAGTATAAAAACACAACCTGTACACTTCAACCTGGCAACCAGCATATCTCCCAAATCCTAAACCTGTCAACGACGAATCCTCCCTCCTCCGATCGCCAGAATATCAACACCTTCGGCCTTACAATCACCAACCCCCAAACTATCATTTCCCTAAGCTATGCTGAACTCGATCACCTCTACAAACAATGGTGATCAATTCTCTTCACCCTGTTAAAAACTAGGGTTACAAATTTAATTTGATAACTGCCGCCGCCACGGTCATCTTGATCACCACTTGACAACTTCCTCGACCTCACCATAAGCCCTACTTCCTCCAGTAACTACCCCGATCCTCCCAAATCCCTAATTTATCTAAAATTTTCAAATTCCTCTCTTCCAAAAAGAAGTGAACTACCCCCAAAATCTTTAACTAAAAATTCTGTTTTATGATTTAAAAATCATGTTTTCACTTAAGTTTCCAGTTCACAATTTTAATTTAATTAATCAAGGATTTTAAGTTTTAAACAAATTCATATTTTCCTGATCATATTGGGTTTCCAGAGAAAATTGTATCTGTTTTAACTTAATTAAAATTTTAAACTCAGGCTTATGATTACATAAACAATTTTTGTTTGTATCAGAATTCTTAACAATGCTTAGATCATCAGAGGGGATTTAAATTAAAAATAATAATCTGAAACCAAAATCAGTAAACAAACTTCTCATATCTAAATGCAATTATCATTCCTCTAAAAAAACTGTTTTCTCATCAACTTGTAACCATATGCAAATCTGTAATTATCCTCAATATTGAAGCCTCTACACCATTTTTCTTCAATCTAAAATTATTTTACTGCATACAACTTCATTTTCAAGTTCAAAACATTTTCAACCCAAACATCAAAAGTATTTCCAGTTTCTACAACATGCAACATTCTGCATTTCCAATCAAGTTGCAGACCTGCATTTTTCTAAAGCTTGGAAATAGGCTACCTGCATGTAGAACCTGGGGAACTTGCATCTGCAATCATCAAGCTAGCATCAACATTTCATTTAAAAATCTGGACAGTGCTCTGCATTTTGCAAATATACGTGAGTAACTTTTCTTTTAAAAACTTAAGGTTATATTTTATTGCATGCTAAAATAAATAAATGTTCATGTGTTCAATACTTACTGTCTGATATATGCATGCTTAAATTACTATGTCCTGTTTTGTTTCCTAGTTCAAGTTACTAATTAAATTCTTATATCTTAAATTTGTCTGTGTTAAATTTGAGAATTTAAATAAGATGGTAGGCTAGTTTTATAGTTTAGATTTTAGGATTTTATTAAGGTAAAATTTAAATTTAACTTACTCGAATAAGTAACAGAGCATAGGAAATTTTATAAGTAATAATATAAAACATTGCAAATCAATGTTTTTGGAGTAGAACTCAAAACATCAAGTGAATGCATGAATTTTAAATCAAAATTTACTATTTATAATACTGTAAACAAAGAACAGTTTTAAATTACAGTATTATACATATTTGACAAACACTGTGGATGTTGGCATTTGTTTGGATTGACTTTGCTTCTTAAGATGGTGTAACTATCCAAGATTTGTAGGAAAAATTACTAAGTGGATTAAAATTCTAATTTGGGTTTGTATTTGGGATTTAAAGTATAGAATCCTAGTTTACTAGGTTTAGGAAAAATTGGGTGCTGTGGCTTCTTGAATGAATCGAGTTCAGAGATACTTTTGGTATTGATAGATGAGGGGTTGATGGAGTAGTCACCGGAGTATAGAAGTTGATGATGGTCAGGAAGAGGAGAATTGGATGTTGACAGGTTAGACACTAAGTTGGGAAAGTGTTTCCAGGTTCTTGGGTTTAAAAACTTGAATTTAAATTCAAGTTGAATTCTGGACTTTAGAGTGTTGAGGTGTGATGTGGGGATTGTGGTCGTTGGGGAATGGCCAGAGAAGATGGTCAGTGGTGGCCTGAGATGGGTTAAGTGGCGCACATGAAGAGTTGTGCAGGTTTGTGTTGATATTTTGGTTGCAGGGGTTTGAGGCCCATGATTGTCTCGGGGAAATTAGTGAGTGATTCGAAGCATATGGGTTACTGACCCGAAGTAAAAATGGAGTTGCTCGAGTGAGTGGTGTTGCAGGTTTTTAAAACAAACCAGGGAAACTGTTTTTTCCAGGTTTTATAATATTGAAGTGGAGATTTGAAATGCAAACTTAAAATTTGAACCATGTTTGAGACCTGAATATAAAGATGAATTCAAATAGTTTGAATTCTGATTTTGAAATAATTTGAATTAAGGAATTCAAGTTTGGTTTAAAAAAAAAAGAGGGAACAGGAAAACCTGTAACCAATTTTTACTTCGACAATCGGCAATCACAATATCCTTATATTCAAACAAACCAATATTATCAAATGGAATTTAATGTTTTAAAACAATATATTCAAACAAACCCATATGGAATTATCTGTTGCCAATATTATCAAATGTTTTGCTTAGCGTAAGGAATTTTTATTTCAAATTTTATAAAACTGGAAACAGGTTTCCTGTTCCCTTTTTTTATTTTAAACCAAACTTAAATTTCTTAATTCAAATTATTGCAAAATCAGAATTCAAACTATTTGAATTCATATTTAGATTCAGATTTAAATCTTAAGCTAAACTTTAGTTTATTTTTAAACTTAACTTTTAATTTCAAAACTGCAAAAAAACAGGTTTCTGTTTTGTTAAAAACCTGTAAACACCAATACTCTCGAACCACCCCCTATTTGACTTCGAGTCAATACCCCACCTACTCCGAGTTTCCCTTCAATAATCCCGAGACCATCCCGAGACAAAAATCTTGCAATCAAAAAATCACCACAAACCTGCACAACTTCTTCCTGTGCACTCACCCCCCTACTCCGGCCATCACTGGCCATTATCTCTGGCCATCCTACATCGACCACAATCCCCACATCACACTTTAACATTCCAAAATCCAGAATTCAACTTGAATTTAAATTCAAGTTTTTAAACCCATAAACCTGGAACAGCATTTCCTTCCACTGCCTTACCTGTCAACATCCAATTCTCCCATCTCCGATCACTATTACACACCATACTCCGGCGATGTATCCATTAACACACCATCTACCATTACCCAAAGGATCTTTGAACTCGATTCATTCTAGAAGCCACAGCACCCAATTTTTCCTAAACCCGGTAAACTAGGGTTCTACACTTTAAATCCCAAATACAAACCCAAATTAGAATTTTAATCCACTTAGTAATTTTCCTACAAATCTTGGATAGTTACACCATCTTCAGAAGCAAATTCAATCCAAACAAATGCCAACATCCACAGTGTTTATCAAATATGTATAATACTGTAATTTAAAACCATTCTTCGTTTCCAGTATTATAAATAGTAATTTTTGATTTAAAATTCATGCATTCACTTGATGTTTTGAGTTCTACTCCTAAAACATTGATTTGCAATGTTTTATATATTTACTTATAAAATTTCCTATGCTCTGTTACTTATTCCAGTAAGTTAAATTTAAATTTTACCTTAATAAAACCCTAAAATCTAAACTATAAAACTAGCCTACCATCTTATTTAAATTCTCAAATTTAACACAGAAAAATTTAAGATATAAGAATTTAATTATTAATTTGAAATAGGAAATAAAACAGGACATAGCAATTTAAGAATGCATATATCAGACAGTAAGTATTGAACACATGAACATTTATTTATTTTAGCATGCAATAAACTATAAACTTAAGTTTTTAAAAGAAAGTTACTCACATATATTTGCAAAATGCAGAGCACTGTCCAGATTTTTAAAATAAAGGTTTAAATTCAAATTGCTTTCGAATGATTAAATGATTTGCATTTGAATTAAGGGTGTAGATTGTAGGAAGAATTTTAAAAGAGTTAAAACTAAAATGAGTTTGGAAGTTGTACTTCAATTTTGAAATTTTAAAGTAATTTTTAAATTGATTTGAATTTAAATTGAATTTGTAATTTAAATTGTTTTAACTTATTAATAAGTAGATGTTTCTTTTAACATATATGATAAAAAGTTTTGAATTGTTTTAAAATTTTATTTAAGATAAATTTGAGTCTTTAGTTTAAAATGAAGTTAAATAGAATTTAAAGTAAATTTAAAAACATTTTGTTTTTAAATGCTTAATTAAATAAGAAATGTTTATCTAAAGGATAAATAAATGAAATGATTGGGTTCATTTAATTATTAAGGTAATTAAGACGAACAATTGATTATGTAATTAATTAATTATGTGGATGTTTAATTAAGTAATTAATGATTTTTAAGTTAATTAATCAGATTTGAGATTAATTAATTAAGGTTAATTAATCTATGATTAAGGATGGTTAATTAAATTTTAAGTAATGAATAAGTTTTTAATTAATACTTAAATAATTAATAATTAAAGATTAATTAAATGATGATTATACATATTAATTAATTGATAATTAATAATGATTAATTTTAGTTAATTCTTAATTAAGTAATTAAGTAATGTTAATGAAGTCATTAACTTAAGATTATTTAACAATTAATTAATGTGATTAATTTTTGATAATTAATTAGATTAATTAATTAATAATAATCAATTGTTAATTACTTAATGAAGTAATTAATGGATTAATTACTTAGTATAATTAATTTGATGAATGTGACTAGTTTAGATTAATTAAGTTAAAATAATTTAAACATTTGTTGATTATTTGAATAATTACTTTATGTAATTAATGAATTTATAATTACTTAAGGAAGTAATTAAATAATAATTACTGAATGTAATTAAGATATTTATTATAGAAGTAATTTAAATTTAAATTACTTTGAGAATTAATCAAGTGATTAATGAAGATAATTAATTAAGAATAATTAATTATGGGATGAGTAATTAGTAGTTAATTACTGAATGGTTATTACTCATGGGTGATTAATTTATATGTGGATTAATTTCAGATTAATAACTTATGTAATAATTTATTTTAGAAATTGATTAAATGTAGTCATTAATTAATTAATTAATGATGTAATTTGTAATTGATTAATTAAGGTATAATTAATAATGAATAAATAATTAATGTAATTAATTCTAGTTAATCAATTAAGTAAGTAATTACAAGTTAATTGTTTGCAAAGGGTTTAAGTAATTAACTTGTGCGATTAACTTATAAGCTAATTACTTATTGAAGTTAGAGATAGTTAATCAGTATTAATTGAAATATTGAGATGATGATTTATAAATTGATTTGGAATCAATGGATGGTTAAGTTAAGCAGTATTTTGATGATGAAGTAATTAATTTAATTAATTTTAAATTAATTAGAGAGTAAGTAATTAATTTAATTCATTTTAAATTAATTACAAATTGTGTGATCATTAGATAATTGCTTATGTTTGATGAATGGTATTGGTCGCCTGGTATGGTTTGTAATCTCAGTTATGAGATGAGTAGTGTATGTAATATGGATGCATTGGTTGCTTTTGGATGATAATATGGATTATCAGATTATGAGATGAATTATCTGTTGATAATGATAAGGTTGATTATCTATTGTGTTGTGAATTATCTATCTGTGTATATTTAGATAATGAATTGAATTGTTTTAAACTTAAAACAACTTGGACCTAAAAGACACGCTTTGGATTTCGATGAGACCGGGATCGGGTTTCCATATTTGGACATCCGAAAACCACATCGATTCCAATTAAACGTTAGGTCATTAATACAAGTGGAGCGAGTGAAGACTCGAGGTGTAAGGGTTATACGTCCGTATAACTCTGTGGGTGATTCCGTAATGAGTTCGACGGAATAGTGCTTATAGATTCGAGATGGTGATTCAGAGTGCAAGGGTTATTGTCGTTAACTCTGAGGGTGATTCCAAAATGAGTGTAACGAGATAATGCCTTCGGTTTCGTTCGAACCCGGAACGAACTTGTATGGATTGAATGCTTTCAGAACATCGTATGGTGGACGATAAGCATTCTAAGTGATGTTTCCTATAAAGGTAATTGTAGCCTCAAGCGTCATCAACCGGGAATGGCTAAAACAGGGGAGGTGCAGCAAAGCTTCGTGGGTCGTACCCACTGGAGAGTAAGATTTACCCCTGTCTAGAGGTCCCTTTATATTTTGGCCGTGTGGGCGGTTGATCATGACAACCGTCGGGGTTGTCTTCTTCGGAACTGTTCAGTAAGGAACGGGTCCGGCTTTGTGCTGCAGGGGATTGGGTGTAATCCTCGGTACGGTGATCTAGGCCACGTACTGTGACGGGCGGTACCCCAGTAGCCCTGCCATTGTATGGAATCCAAAATCCAATAAGAGCCAACGGTTTTGATTGTATTACCCACTTTTGTGGCAGTAGCTGGAATTTAATAATGTAACAATTTCGGCTGTTTCTTATTTATTTGAAAACCCTAGACACTATTATAATATCATCGGATTTCCTATCAAATGTTTTGGTTAGCGTAAGGTAAAATTTTTTCCATGTTTATGTGTGGGAAGTCTTAGGTGATACCTTTCTTTTCAAAAGGTTTTTAAAAGTTAAGCAACTTTAACCTGTTACTCACACCAGACCAATGCCTGACCCGGAGTTATTTCTGTTTTCTTTAACTCTTGGGTACTCAAATTTTTATGAGTAGTCAAGGAAATTCAGGTTAGGATTCAGGTTAGCTTTGACGAATTGTGGAGGAGAAATGGAGCAGGAGGCTTCTGCGTATAGTTATATAGTTTTCCGCTGTGTTGGTTTCTCTGAGATTTTCTGTATTGTGTATTGAGTTGTAATAACTAGACAGGTGTTTATAACTGTCTAGTATGTGTTGTATATGTCTATGTAACTCTGATATTTTATGTATACTATGTTATACTTATGTTACTAATATAATTTATTCGTTCCGCTGTTGAGATTCTTGTGTTGTTTCTTCTTTCTCTTCTTTCTTTTCTCTTTTCTATCCTTTCTTTCTTCTTAACGATGCGACTTCCTAGTATTTGGAAGTCGGGTCGTTACATTGTGGTACCAACAGTCACGACACGACTTTCTACTCCCAGAAAATAGCATCATGAATTAAGAAAGAAAGGGATAGAAGAAGAAAAGAAAGAAGAGAAAGAAGAAACAACACAAGAATCTCAACAGCGGAACGAATAAATTATATTAATAACATAGGTATTTACATAATATACAATACCAATCAGAGATACACAGCATACACATCACATATACTAGTCAGATATAAACACCTGTCTAGTATTTACAACTCAATACAACACAACACAGAGAAAACACAACGGAACTATATCTAACGCAGAAGCCTCCTGCTCCATTGCTCCTCCATTATTCGTCAAAGCTAACCTGAATCCTAACCTGAATTCCCTTGGCTACTCATAAAAATTTGAGTACCGAAGAGTTTATGAAAAAACAAAAATAAACTCCGGGTAAGACATGGGTCTGGTGTGAGTAACAGGTTAAGGTTGCTTAACTTTAAAAAACGTTTTGAAAAGAAAGGTATCACGTGAGACTTCCCACACATAAACATGGAAAAGTTTTTACCTTATGCTAACCAAAACATTTGATAGGAAATCCGATGATATTATAATAGTGTCTAGGGTTTTCAAGTAAATAAGAAATAGCCGAAATTGTTACGTTATTAAATTCCAGCTACTAGCCATAAAAGTGGGTAATACAATCAAAATCGTTGGCACTTATTGGATTTTGGATTCCATACAATGGTAGGGCTACTGGGTACCGCCTGTCACATTACGTGGCCTAGATCACCGTACCGAGGAGTACTCCCATTCCCCTGCAACACAAGGCTGGACCCATTCCTTACTGAACAGTTCCGAACAAGACAACCCCGCAGTTGTTTGCAACCAACTGCCCACACAGCCGAATATAAAGAGACCTCTAGACAGGGATCAATCTCACTATCCAGTGGAAGCTACCCACGAAGCCTTGCTGCACCTCCCCTGTTTTAGCCATTCCCGGTTGATGAGGCTTGAGGTTACGATTACCTTTATAGGACACATCACTTAGAATGCTCATCGTCCACCTGATGATGTTCTGAAAGCATTCAATCCATACAAGTTCATTCCGGGTTCGAACGAAACTGAAGGCAGTATCTCGTTACACTCATTTTGGAATCACCCTCAGAGTTAACGACAATAACCCTTGCACTCTAAACCACTATCTCGAATCTATAAGTACTATTCCGTCAAATCATCACGGAATCACCCATAGGGTTATACTGACGTATAGCCCTTACACCTCGAGTCTTCACAAAGCTCCACTTGGATTAACGACTTAACGTTATTTGGAATTGATGTGGTTTTCGGATATCCAAATATGGAAACCCGATCCCGGTCTCATCGAAATCCAAAGCGTGTCTTTTAGGGCCAAGTTGTTTTAATGGTTTAAAACAATTCAATTCAATATTATCTGTATACAAACAGATAGATAATTCCCAACATCGTAATAGATAATCAATATTATCAACTCAAACAGATAAATCATATTATCAACCCAATGCAACCATGGCATCCAAATCATACAGCAACATTTATCTCATAACTGAGATTCCAACCATTCAGGGTAATATCAATCATCACTCATAAGCAAAGGCTTATCAATCCAATCTATAATTAATTTAGAATGAATTAAATTAATTACTTCTTCCTTGAATTAATTTAAAATAAATTAAATTAATTACTCATCGAAATAAATCTTGCTTATACATCAAATAATTATTCTTAACAAATTACCCTAATTAATCATTATGATTAATTAATTGATGAAGAAATTACAGGTTAATTACAGGGATTGGTTTGGATTAATTAATTTGTGAAATTAACTAGAGATTAATTACTTGAATGTAATTAAAGAATAAGTACCAACAGTCACGACCCGACTTTCTACTCCCCGAAAATCGCATCATGAATTAAGAAAGAAAGGGATAGAAGAAGAAAAGAAAGAAGAGAAAGAAGAAACAACACAAGAATCTCAACAGTGGAACGAATAAATTATATTAATAACATAAGTATTTACATAATATGCAATACCAATTAGAGATACACAGCATACACATCACATATACTAGTCAGTTGTAAACACCTGTCTAGTATTTACAACTCAATACAACACAACACAGAGAAAACACAACGGAACTATATCTAACGTAGAAGCCTCCTGCTCCATTGCTCCTCCATTATTCGTCAAAGCTAACCCGAATCCCTTGGCTACTCGTAAAAATTTGAGTACCCAAGAGTTTATGAAAAACAAAAAATAAACTCCGGGTCAGACATCGGTCTGGTGTGAGTAACAGGTTAAGGTTGCTTAACTTTTAAAAACTTTTTGAAAGAAAAGGTATCACGTAAGACTTCCCACACATAAACATGGAAATGTTTTTACCTTACGCTAACAAAAACATTTGATAGGAAATACGATGATATTATAATAGTGTCTAGGGTTTTCAAGTAAATAAGAAATAGCCGAAATTGTTACATTATTAAATTCCAGCTACTAGCCACAAAAGTGGGTAATACAATCAAAACCGGTGGCACTTATTGGATTTTGGATTCCATACAATGGCAGGGCTACTGGGGTACCGCCCGTCACAGTACGTGGCCTAGATCACCGTACCGAGGAGTACTCCCACTCCCCTGCAACACAAGGCCGGACCCATTCCTCACTGAACAGTTTCGAACAAGACAACCCCGCAGTTGTTCGCAACCAACTGCCCACACAGCCGAATATAAAGAGACTTCTAGATAGGGATCAATCTCGCTCTCCAGTGTGAGCTACCCACGAAGCCTTGCTGCACCTCCCTTGTTTTAGCCATTCCCGGTTGATGAGGCTTGAGGTTACGATTACCTTTATAGGACACATCACTTAGAATGCTCATCCTCCACCTGACGATGTTCTGAAAGCATTCAATCCATACAAGTTCATTCCGGGTTCGAACGAAACTGAAGGCATTATCTCGTTACACTCATTTTGGAATCACCCTCAGAGTTAACGACAATAACCCTTGCACTCTAAATCTCCATCTCGAATCTATAAGCACTATTCCGTCAACTCATTACGGAATCACCCACAGAGTTATACTGACGTATAGCCCTTACACCTTGAGTCTTCACTTGCTCCACTTGGATTAACGACCTAACGTTATTTGGAATCGATGTGGTTTTCGGATATCCAAATATGGAAACCCGATCCCGGTCTCATCGAAAACCAAAGCGTGTCTTTTAGGGCCAAGTTGTTTTAAAGGTTTAAAAAAATTCAATTCAATATTATCTATATACACACAGATAGATAATTCTCAACATCATAATAGATAATCAATATTATCATAACATCAGATAATCTATATTATCAACTCAAACAGATAAATCATATTATCAACTCAATGCAACCATAACATCCAAATCACACAACACCATTTATCTCATAACTGAGATCTCAACCATTCAGGGTAATAAATATCAATCATCATTCATAAGCAATGACTTATAAATCATCATTCTATAATTAATTTAAAATGATTAAATTAATTACTTCTTCCTTAATTAATTTAAAATAAATTAAATTAATTACTCATCCATATAAACCTTGCTTACATCAATTAATTACTATTAACAAGTTATCCTAATTAATCATCTTGATTAGCTATCCTTTAATTACATTCATGTAATTAACCTCTAATTAATAAATTAATTATTCCAAACCAAACCTGTAATTAACCTGTAATTACTTCATTAATTAATCCTTAATTAATTACATTAACTAATACCTTCATTGATTAATTTCCTTAATTAATAAATCCTTAATCATATCATTAATTATATAAATTAATGATCTCAAATTATTTTAAATAACTCCATTAAATTAATTATCAATTATCTCCATTGGTTAATCATACTTGATTAATCACATTAAGTAATTAACTTAAATTAATTACTTCTATTAACAATTCTCAAATAACTTAATTATCAAAACCTAAATTAATTACATTAAGTAATTAATTATTAATTAATTACTTAAGCAATTATACAACCTATAAATTACATATTAATTACACAAAGTAATTAATTTCCAAAACTCCTCCTTTAAATTACATCCAGTAATTTATTTTTTTCACTAAGTAATTTTCCATTTGTAATTACTTCTCAAATCAAATCAATGATTAATTTAAATTAATTAAACTTAATTAATTAACTTAATTAATCAAAATAAACTCAATTAATTACAATTAGTAAATAATTTCCTTAATTACTTTCATTAAGCAATTATACTTAAATAATTCTTAATTGATTGTCTCTAAATTAATTAATCCAATTAATCATCAAAATTAATTACATTAATTAATTATAAAATAATTTCAAGTTAATGACCTTCATTGACTAGTAACAAATTTTTAATTACTTTTCGAAGTAATTAATTGGATTAATCAATATTAATTCTTTATTTATTTAAAGAAACTCATTAATTAATCTTAAATGATTAAATTAACCAAGTGAAAATTAAAAATTAATTAATTATTAATTACTTGATTAATAATTCAATTCATTAATTAAATTAAATTAAATTTTATTTAAATTAATTTCTAAATCACACCTTAATCAAATTTAATTAACTTACTTAAATCTTTTAATTAATTAAATAAATCCTTAATTATTTATTTAATTAATCTAAATTATAAATTGATTAAATTAATTAAATTAAATCTTAATTACCTTGATTAATTAATAAATCATTAAGTTCAAATCAACTTAATGATTATCATCAATCTCATTAATGTTTAATTATCATTATTAAAGTAACTTAGAAACAAATTGCTTTAAAATTTTCTAAATTCCATTTTAAATTAAAATTAAAATGAAATCAAATTTAAACAAGATACAATTATTAAACACCTTTTTATTTCAAATTAAAGAAGTACTTAAGGGATTTTATAAATAGTTTAACCCATAAATAAAATTTAAATTATACTTCAAATATATTCAAGTGATTTTGAAAACATTTAAATTCAAAATCTTTTTTTAATTTCAAACTAGAATTCAAATCATGTTTCAGATTTAGATTCAAAAATTTAAATTTAAAATCCTGTTTTGAATTTCATTTTCAGATTTATAAAACATATGTTATAAAATACTGAACTATTCAAGCTTACTTATAACATTAGAACTTATACTTATTTCTTTTTGAAAATTCAGGTTCAAATTTCAAGTTTGAATTCAGGATTCCAAATCCAGATCTTGACTTTCAATTTAAATTTTTGTTTAAAATCCTATTTCCAGACTTTAACTACCTCATTAAAATACTGTAAACAAGTCCAGCTGCTAACTTTCCATTTTATAAAATTTATTTAATTCGAAAACAAGAATTCAAATTTATTTTGAATTCATAATTTAAAGTTGGTTTGAACCTTTCTTTAAATCTGGCTTTGTTTCCTTTTTATGTTAAATTTAGTTTAGCAACAGTCACGACCCGACTTTCTACTCCCAGAAAATCGCATCGTGAATTAAGAAAGAAAGGGATAGAAGAAGAAAAGAAAGAAGAGAAAGAAGAAACAACACAAGAATCTCAACAGCGGAACGAATAAATTATATTAATAACATAAGTATTTACATAATATACAATACCAATCAGAGATACACAGCATACACATCACATATACTAGTCAGTTATAAACACATGTCTAGTATTTACAACTCAATACAACACAACATAGAGAAAACACATCGGAACTATATCTAACGCAGAAGCCTCCTGCTCCATTGCTCCTCCATTATTCGTCAAAGCTAACCTGAATCCCTTGGCTACTCGTAAAAATTTGAGTACCCAAGAGTTTATGAAAAACAAAAATAAACTCCGGGTCAGACATGGGTCTGGTGTGAGTAACAGGTTAAGGTTGCTTAACTTTTAAAAACTTTTTGAAAGAAAAGGTATCACGTAAGACTTCCCACACATAAACATGGGAAAGTTTTTACCTTACGCTAACCAAAACATTTGATAGGAAATCCGATGATATTATAATAGTGTCTAGGGTTTTCAAGTAAATAAGAAATAGCCGAAATTGTTACATTATTAAATTCCAGCTACTAGCCACAAAAGTGGGTAATACAATCAAAACCGTTGGTACTTATTGGATTTTGGATTCCATACAATGGCAGGGCTATTGGGGTACCGCCCGTCACAGTACGTGGCCTACATCACCGTACCGAGGAGTACTCCCACTCCCCTGCAACACAAGGCCGGAACCATTCCTTACTGAACAGTTCCGAACAAGACAACCCCGCAGTTGTTTGCAACCAACTGCCCACACAGCCGAATATAAGGGGACTTCTAGACAGGGATCAATCTCGCTCTCCAGTGGGAGCTACCCACGAAGCCATGCTGCACCTCCCCTGTTTTACCATTCCCGGTTGATGAGGCTTGTGGTTACGATTACCTTTATAGGACACATCACTTAGAATGCTCATCGTCCACCTGACGATGTTCTGAAAGCATTCAATCCATACAAGTTCGTTCCGGGCTCGAACGAAACCGAAGGCATTATCTCGTTACACTCATTTTGGAATCACCCTTAGAGTTAACGACAATAACCCTTGCATCTAAATCTCCATCTCGAATCTGTAAGCACTATTCCGTCAACTCATTACGGAATCACCCACAGAGTTATGCTGACGTATAGCCCTTACACCTCGAGTCTTCACTTGCTCCACTTGGATTAACGACCTAACGTTATTTGGAATCGATGTGGTTTTCGGATATCCAAATATGGAAACCCGATCCCGGTCTCATCGAAATCCAAAGCGTGTCTTTTAGGGCCAAGTTGTTTTAAAGGTTTAAAACAATTAAATTCAATATTATCTATATACACACAGATAGATAATTCTCAACGTCATAATAGATAATCAATATTATCATAACATCAGATAATCTATATTATCAACTCAAACAGATAAATCATATTATCAACTCAATGCAACCATAACATCCAAATCACACAACAACATTTATCTCATAACTGAGATCTCAACCATTCAGGGTAATAAGTATCAATCATCATTCATAAGTAATGACTTATTAAATCACCATCCTATAATTTATTTAAAATGAATTAAATTAATTACATCTTCCTTAATTAATTTAAAATAAATTAAATTAATTACTCATCCATATAAACCTTGCTTACATCAATTAATTACTATTAACAAGTTATCCTAATTAATCATCTTGATTAACTATCCTTTAATTACATTCAAGTAATTAACCTCTAATTAATAAATTAATTATTCCAAACCAAACCTGTAATTAACCTGTAATTACTTCATTAATTAATCCTTAATTAATTAACTAATACTTTCATTCATTAATTAACTAATACCAACTGTGACAACCCGACTTTCCACTCCCGAAAAATCGCATCATCTTTAAGAAAGAAAGGGATAGAAAAGAGAAAGAAAGAAGAGAAAGAAGAAACAACACAAGAATCTCAACAGCGGAATGAATAAACTATATAAATAACATAATTATTACATAGTATACATCTAATATCAGAGTTACACAGACATATACAACACATACTAGACAGTTATAAACACGTGTCTAGTTATTACAACTCAAAACATAACGGACAAACACTCAAAGATACCAACACAGCGGGAAACTATATAACTATACGCAGAAGCCTCCTGCTCCATATGCTCCTCCACAATTCGTCAAAGCTAACCTGAATTCCCTTGGCTACTCGTAAAAATTTGAGTACCCAAGAGTTAAAGAAAAACAAAAATAACTCCGGGTCAGACATGGGTCTTGTGTGTGTAACAGGTTAAAGTTGCTTAACTTTGAGAAACCATTGAAAAGAAAAGGTATCACGTAAGACTTCGCACACATAAACATGGAAAAGTTTTTACCTTACGCTAACCAAAACATTTGATAGGAAATCCGATGATATTATAGTAGTGTCTAGGGTTTTCAAGTAAATAAGAAATAGCCGAAATTGTTACCTGATTAAATTCCAGCTACTAGCCACAAAAGTGGGTAATACAATCAAAACCGTTGGCACTTATTGGATTTTGGATTCCATACAATGGCTGGGCTACGGGGGTACTGCCCGTCACAGTACGTGGCCTAGATCACCGTACCGAGGATTACTCCTAATCCCCTGCAACACAAAGCCGGACCCGTTCCTTACTGAACAGTTCCAAACAAGACAACCCCGCAGTTGTGATCAACAACCGCACCACTAAGCCGAAATAAAGGGACCTCTAGACAGGGATAAATCTTGCTCTCAAGTGGGGGCTACCCATGAAGCTTTGCTGCACCTCCCCTGTTTTAGCCATTCCCAGTTGATGAGGCTTGAGGCTGCGATTACCTTTATAGGACATATCACTTAGAATGCTCATCGTCCACCTGATGATGTTCTGAAAGCATTCAATCCATACAAGTTCGTTCCGGGTTCGAACAAAACCGAAGGCATTATCTCGTTACACTCGTATTGGAATCACCCTCAGAGTTAACGACAATAACCCTTGCACTCTGAATCACCATCTCGAATCTATAAGTACTATTCCGTCAAACTCATTACGGAATCACCCACAGAGTTATAATGACGTATAGCCCTTACACCTCGAGTCTTCACTCGCTCTACTTGGGTTAACGACCTAACGTCATTTGGAATCAATGTGGTTTTCGGATATCCAAATATGGAAACCCGATCCCGGTCTCATCAAAATCCAAAGCGTGTCTTTTAAGGTCCAAGTTGTTTTAAGTTTAAAACAATTCAATACACAGATAGATAATTCGCAACACAATAGATAATCAACCTTATCATTATCAGCAGATAATTCATATCATAATCAGATAATCAATATTATCATTCGAAACAACCAATGCGTCCATATTACATACATTACTAATCTCATAACTGAGATTACAAACCATACCAGGCAACCAATACCAATCATCAAACATAAGCAATGATCTAATGATCACACCATTTATAATTAATTTAAAATGAATTAAATTAATTACTTAATCTCTAATTAATTTAAAATGAATTAAATTAATGACTTCATCATCAAAATCCTGCTTAACTTAATCATCAACTGATTACAAATCAATTTATAAATCATCATCTCAATATTCTTTTCGCTTAATCATTATTGATTAACCATCTCTAATTAATTTCACAAGTTAATTATATTAAACCCTTTGCAAGTGATTAACTTGTAATTGCTTTAATTAATTACATTAATCATTTATTCATTATTAATTATACCTTAATCAATCAATTCCAAATTACATCATTGATTAATTAATTAATGATTACATTTAATCAATCTCCCAATATAAATTAATTACATAAGTAATTAATCTAAAATTAATCCACATATAAATATTAATCACCCATGATTAACTACTTTAATTACTCCTTCCATAATTAATTATTCTTAATTAATTATCTTCATTAATCACTTGATTAATTTTCAAAGTAATTTAAATCAAATTACTTCTATAATAAATATCTTTAATTACATTCAGTAATTATTAATTTAATTACTTCTTTAAGTAATTACAAATTCATAAATTACATAAAGTAATTATCAACAAAACACAAATGTTTAAATTAATTTAACTTAATTAATCTAAACTAATCACCTTAATCAAATTAATTACTTCAAGTAATTAATTCGTTAATTACTTTACTTAAGTAATTAAACAATTGATTATTATTAATTAATTAATCTAATTAATTATCAAAATTAATCACATTAATTAATTATTAAATAATCTTAAGTTAATGACCTTCATTAACATTTCTTAATTACTTAATTAAGAAATTAACTCATATAAATCATTATTAATTATCAATTAATTAATCTTTAATTAAAATTTAATTAATCTCTAATTATTAATTAATTAGGTGTTAATTAAAATCTAAATTATCTTTAACCACTTGATTAAATAAATCTTAATCATTAATTAAAATTTAATTAGTCATCCTTAATTATAGATTAATTAACCTTAATTAATTAATCTCAAATCTTAATTAATTTACTTTAAAATCATTAATTACTTAATTAAACATCCACAAATTCATTAATTAAATAATTAATATTCCATTTAAATTAATTAATTAATTTAAATGAAATTAATTTCTTGAATTCTAAATTAAGAAACATTCTTCTTATATTTTAAACAATTTGTTCCAAACAAATTCAATCTAAAAATTTCTTTTTAAATTTCAAATTGAAACACAATTTAACTTTTCATTCTAGATTCAAACTTAAAATTTTAAAACTTTATTTACTCTTTCATCTCAATTTTTAAATTCAAGTTATTTAACCTTTTCTAAAAATGGTTAAAACAAATTTAAAGAATAGAATGCCTATGTGCTCAAACCATTTACAATTGATTATTATTAAATTAATTAATGTGATTAATGTTCGATTTCGATTTAACATGAAGAAGTTATTGCAGTTTGAACAAAAAAATAGCGGCTTCTGCATTAGGCGAAATTCAAATATGAGGATGTGGTAGCATGTTGTTTTCAAAGTACAACTCTCAGTCTTCATGGAGAACTATAGTGTGCTTTAACAATATGAAGTATCTGCGTGCTTCATATTATCCGTAATTTAGGTGAGAGTTAATCGGTCGAAGTCTCGTCTAATTTCGAATTAGTACGAAGAAGTTATTGTAGTCTGAAAAAAATAGCGACATCTGCACTAAGCGGAATTCAAATATGAGAATGCAATTTTAAAACGAGTAAATGGGTTACTCGTTATAAACCTTTTAAAAATGGGTTAATCCGACCCATAACCTTTTTAATAAAATTTTAAATGGGTTAACCCAACCCGTTTATAAATAGAATAAATGAGTTGGGTTAATGGGTTGGGTCATATTTTGACAGGCTAGTTTGGATCTGAGTGTTTTGGCATTAAATATTAGATTATGGAGATATCATGACGATTTTTTCATATAAGAAGAGAAAACTGCGCATGATGTGAACCGGACGCTGTTTTGGCCACAATATTTTGCAAACTCCGCACCTGCCATTTCAACAAAAGATATATTTATTGTAATTGAAAATTGCAGGAAAATAATTCACTGCTTTGGATGCTCTTTCAAAAATCTCAGGTTGCATTTTTGACGAAAGAAAACGAAGCATTTGAGTGAATGGGTAATTTGTTTATGGTTACAAATGGGTATTTGAACGGGGGTTTTGAGCGTGTAATTTATTATTTGATTTATAGTTTATTAATCAATTATTTGTTTTTTAATAAATAATATATGAAAATAATTTGCAAAAGTAAATAAGTAGATTGAAAATTACAAATTGTTTGGATTTAGTTCAAATCAGCTCTATAATGTAGAGTACCTTAATAAGATCGCTACGTAAAAACCGCGCTTATTTGCATGAATTATTAGTTTTAAAAATTTGAAAAAATATAAATTTTATTAAGTAATGTAACTAATAAAAGAAACGTAGCATAAATGATCGTTAAACAAAATGGGGATTTTGGTCCGTTTACTTTCATGATGCGTCGCGTCACAAACGTGAGCGGGATAAAATTTTCATGCGAACACGTCCAGACACTTTTCAACATATTTTAATCTAGGACCTATGCTCCTAGGTACACATGGAAAAATAATATTTATTACTAATTCATCATTCACTTTTATAAACAAAGCACATTTTCTTTGCGTTCAACCAATCGCAGGATAAAATACCATGAAGAACTCCCTCAGTGTTATAACATAAAAGTAGTTTTCCTATGTTATATGACGCAACAGATATAACGGTTGACGACGAAATGAAGATTTCGTGTCAAACAAATCGATGAAACGATTAGATGAAGCAATATGAATCGATGAATTTAAGAAATACCGAAAGGCCCAAATCAGTTGATCTCAAGAGATACTGGACTCTTGCAATCTTCGACACGTTGACCACACACGATACCGTGAGAGAAGATCTAGAATTCTTCGAACGTTGATCAAGCGCACTTGATTCCGTGAATTGGCTTCAACAATCGTTGATTCGAGCGCACTCGAATGCCGAAAGTGGAGATAGGAGATAACACTCAACTACCAATTTCAAAGAGGCACAAAGCACTCAAACAAAGTTTTTATTCAAAAATCAACAACCTCTACAAATGACCCACACATCCCTATTTATAGGGTTACAACTCACACTAAGTTGTTAACGACCTAACAACTTGCCGACTTAACTCGTAAGCGACCCAACATAAACGACCTACGACTTAAAGAAAATACAAACACATTACAACACAGTACATGACTTATCATATTTACACGTACACGACCTTCGACTTAAACAAAGCGACACAAGAACATAGCGACCTAAAAAATACAACGCACACAACATAAGGCTCACGCGACCTAACATAGAACGGTAACATCTTTGCGCGACATAAATCCCCAGCGACCTAAGGAATGCGGCATGAGGTTGAACGACCTATAGAGAGTGACATAAGGAGTTGAGTGACTTAAATGAAAAGGCTTTTAAAGCGCTAGGTCGCTAGCGACCTAAGAAGAATGCGCTGCAAGCTACTTGATTCTTTTGAGCCGTTAACTCATTAGCTCGGAAAACGTTAGGTCGTTCGGGACTTAAGACACACGACCTTTGACAATGCACTGTATCCTTTAGTTCACTAGGTCGGTTGCTTCGACTCGTTTGGTCATTTGGACGACCTTCCACAATGCTAGGTCGCTGCCCACCTAAATCCACTATAGATTGCACTCGCGAGCGACTTCCACTAGGTCGTGAGCGACCTAAGACCCTTGAGCGATTCAACTCCATTGAGTTTGTAGATTGCGCTGCATCCTCGTTTCCTGCATTTTCACCCCTCTAACTCGTTCATACCACTTAGCTGAGTCGTTAACTTGTTCCGCTTCAAATCTTGAATTGGAATATCAAGATGGGCTGCATCAATTATTAATCAAGGAATGGCTGCCAAGCCCCTAGAATTGAAAGATGATGGAAGAGAAGTCCTTCCCGAAAAAATTATCAAAATTTGGTCCCTATTTTTACTTTTTGACTGATTTATGCTACTTTTGTCCCTGATTTCAATGCTGGGCCGATTTTCTTGAAAGGACAATTTGGTAAAAAATAACAAAATAGGGACCTAATTTAC
The DNA here is from genome assembly GCA_030765085.1 of Allium cepa. Lineage (NCBI taxonomy): Eukaryota > Viridiplantae > Streptophyta > Magnoliopsida > Asparagales > Amaryllidaceae > Allium > Allium cepa. The sequence goes on along the minus strand of CM060937.1, from coordinate 768,239,697 downwards.
ATGGGCTTATGAGTAGAGACTTTTTGTGCATGAGCTTTGAGAATAGGGACCGTTGGTCCAAAACCCATTTACTAATTTTAGATTAAATTTTTCCACGCAATTGAATGATCCAATGGTGTAATGATGCAGTGGATATGATGGTTGACGACGAAATGAAGATTTCGTGTCAAACTAATCGATGAAATGATTAGATGAAGCAATATGAATCGATGAATTTAAGAAATACCGAAAGGCCCAAATACGTTGATCTCAAGAGATACCGGATTCTAGGAATCTTTGACACGTTGATCGTGCACGATACCGTGGGAGAAGATCTACAATTCTCCGAACGTTAATCAAGCGCACTTGATCCCGGGAATTGGCTTCAACAATCGTTGATTCGAGCGCACTCGATGCCAAAAGTGGAGATAGGAGATAACACTCAACCACCAATTTGAAAGAGGCACAAAGCACTCAAAAAAAGTTTGTATTCAAAAATCAACAACCTCTACAAATGACACACACATCCCTATTTATAGGGTTACAACTCACACTAGGTCGTTAACGACCTAACAAATTGCCGACCTAACTCGTAAGCAACCCAATAGAAATGACCTACGACTTAAAGAAAACACAAACACATTACAACATAGTATACGACTTATCATATTTGCACATACACAACCTTCGACTTAAACAAAGCGACACAAGAACATAGTGACCTAACAAAATACAACGCACACAACATAAGGCTCACGCGACCTAACACAGCACGACAACATCTTTATGCGACATAACTCCCTAGAGACCTAAGGAATGCGGCATGAGGTCGAACGACCTATAGAGAGCGACATAAGGAGTTGAGTGACTTAAATGAAAAGGCTTTTAAAGCGCTAGGTCGCTAGCGACCTAAGAAGAATGCGCAGCAAGCTGCTTGATTCTTTTGAGCCTTTAACTCATTAGCTCAAAAAACATTAGGTCGTTCGCGGCTTAAGACACACGACCTTTCACAATGCACTGTATCCTTTAGTTCGCTAGGTCGGTTGCTTCGACTCGTTAGGTCATTTGGACGACCTTCCACAATGCTAGGTCGCTGCGCACCTAAATCCACTGTAGATTGCACTCGCGAGCGACTTCCACTAGGTCGTGAGCGACCTAAGACCTTTGAGCGATTCAACTCCATTGAGTTTGTAGATTGTGCTGCATCCTCGTTTCCCTGCCTTTTCACCCCTCTAACTCGTTCATACGACTTAGCTGAGTCGTTAACTTGTTCCAGATTCAAATATTGAATTGGAATATCAGGCTGGGCTACATCATCCTCCCCTGGTTGAGAAAAATTCGTCCTCGAATTTAAAAGTTAATTCCCCATTGGGTTGTTCATCTCCATAATAAGGTATAAGATATTTAACATTAAACACATCAGAAGTGTACACATCCTCCAGCAGCTTCAACCTATAAGCATTCTAATTGATCTGTTTCACAATCTTTACAGGACCAATCTTTCGAGCTTTATGTTTATGTTCCCACTGGAAAACGATCCTTCGTTAGTACAGCATATACTAAATCTCCTTCTGTTTGTACCAAAATTGGGCACAACACTCTTCGGGACTCTTTTGAAGAGATAATAAATGAAGAATATGAATTAAAAATGAGGGTTATCTAACAAAAACTCCAAACAACAGTGAAGTAAAGATAAAGGCAAGTAATTTATAGTGGTTCGGCACGTTGCCTACGTCCACTGTGAAGTTTTAGCAATTTTATTGATTCTCTTTCAACGTTTACAAGCGATTACAGCAAGCAATAGCGGGATACAATTGAAAATTCAAAATCAACAGCTAGTATACGATGTAGGATGACGAAGATCTCGATCCGACAGAGTCTGGGCGCTTGAGAGTCGAGAGATCTTTTTTCTGTTGGCTCTGGGGCTCTATTTATAGGTGTAGGCTGCTGATGTTTCGCTGAAAACTCAGGAGACCACTTCAGGCACATGAGGGGGCCCACACGCCCGGTCTTAGGAAGTTTGGCCCACTTTGGCATCGGTTTGAACTCCATTCGAACCGATCAAGATTTTATCCAATCGAGGTGAAATTTAGTGCGGACACTCCTCGACATGAATGCAAGCTTCTGTGAAAATCTCGTGGCATTTGGATCAGTGGATTGAGAGATATGATGGATTCAAGATGGGGTTTACTGCGTGGCTGTTTGGTTCGAAACCATCCATTCGAATCGATGGTTTCGAACTGATGGTGGTACGTGCCTTTGTGGTGACGTGGAGCGCAAACTTCGAACCGACCCGGTCTTCACTCCGAGTTGACCGCTTCAACTCCATGTATCTCGTCGCATTCGAACCGATGGATGACACGTCATCGTGGCTGGTTGACCCAGTGGATTCGAACGAAGCTTCACAGATGGGATCGAACAAGGCTTCACCGATGGCTTCGAACAACCGATGCTTGATGGGTTCGAACTTGTGTTTCTCTGATGGATGCGAGCCTTGCAACCTCTCCATGGACATGAGGCCCACCGACGCGAACCAGATGGATTTGAAGTTAATGGATTCGAACCGAGGCACTCCGATGGGTTCGAAGTCCATCGATTCGAAGTTGATGGATTCGAATGGTACTTGACGATGGGTTCGAAGACACCTATCTCGATGGGTTCGAAACCAGTGCTATCCCCTTCAAGTTGAATCGATCATAACTTGAGCGTATGAACTCGGATTGACTCGAAATTTGAGAGGACGACTTCTATGATATTTCTTGTCACATCCTATCAATTGTAGTTCAATTTGGACTTGGACAAAATTCAGTGATATCCATAGAGAAACGAAGTACGACCGATCTCTGAGACGAACTATTCTCCATTTTCGATCGATCTTTTGGTATCACGGCTTTGCCAAAAAGCGGGATAATATTTTGCCCCCCAAAGTACGTCTTGTGGGAACATGACGTGCTTTGAATAGCTGCAATTTCTCTTTGAACAATCATTGCTCCCTTTTTTGTTGAGACTCGTACTCTGTATTGTTGTAACCTTGCGTTGATATGATTGATTGCTGCATAATAGCGCTTAGCCGTTGGCTGTTGCATTTGTAACAATATGAGCGCTCGATCCCTGTAAACGTTTAAGATCGAATGTTAGTTTTACATATATGCACATATGTGCATTTGACCCTTGTTGACGTCGTGCGTTCACGAGTCGTTGTCAGTTTGTACCGCTATTGAATTTCGTATCGATTCTCTCTTGAACCGATTTGGAAATTCGATTTAAAACAACGCTTGATGGTTGTTTTGGAAGGTTCCTTTGTATCGATCCTCTCCTGAACCGATGTAGAAGGTTGAAGGAAACCACTCTCCGTTGCGTGAATGTAATGTTTCGAACCGATGTGTTGGAGCATTGATAGGTTCGAAATCTACATTCGTATGGATGGAGTATACTTGTGTTTTGATGGGTTCGAAACTGACATTCGAACCGATGTGAAAGGATGGATTCGAACTAGTAGTTCGTTTCGGTAAGTTGTGGATGGAGTTGCGAATAGGGGCTTCGAATTGATGTGCCCACTGCACGTTTCGCATCGATGCAACTCGTTGTCCTGCTGTGTACTTCGTATCGATGAAGTGTGAGGGTAACACCGAACCAACAAGGCATTAGGCAAATGGCTTCGAATGGTGGTTTCGAAACGATCTATGCTATGACTGGCTGCGACCGGTCACGTTTACCGGAAGGGGAATCATCTCGGTCGCCCTCAAGGCTTCATATAAATAGCAGAGGGTTTCACTTTTTTCATTTTTTACTTTTTAACTTTCACCTTGTGTTTTCTGTGTCTGCATCGTTTCGAAGCCTTAGAGAAGAAAACACTGTGTCGCGTCACCGAACCAATCCAGATTCAATTCTTCAATTCCTCGAATCCATTATTCAAACTAGGTAATTAGCCTCGAATCCAAACGGCAAAGTTACTTCAAACCTATCTCTTCTTCATCGATTGCTTAGTCTCGAGATTGGCAAAACCAGATCTGGTTTGAGAAGGCTTCGAACCGATGTGTGGACTCGAGTTCGAATCGATGATGGCGGCGTCACTCTTCGTTGGATTTCGCATCGATCTCTGGAGTGACTTTATGAGGGTGACATAGTTCGCACCGATTGACCATCTTCGATGGTTCCATTCGAATCGATGGTTTCAAATCCCTCAACCATTGGTTCGAAGTTCTCAACTTTGCATCGACACGGAGGGCATCGATTCGAACGTGGCCGATGTTAAATTGAGGGTTCCCCTATCGGTTCGAAACAGTTAACCAAGCATCGATTCGAAGTCATCCTCCATTGATCGATTCGAACTTGACACCTGACCATCGATTCGAAGCACGCCTTTCTGCATCGATTCGAAGTGACGTTAGTATGGGTTCGAATGAGCTTCCTTTGTTCGGTTCGAACCCTCTATGATGGATACCAAAGTTTGACATTTTCTAAGCATAATTCCGGCGGGCTTCATCCTTGCATATTCGGACTTGATAGTCACACTGCACACTTGACCACCTTTCGAAGCTCTTCGATGGAACCATAACAACTTCTGCCCAAATCAAATTCCATCATACAAACGGTTCAGTGATGACGGTCACCGACGACGGTCATCATAACTAGGGAAATTAGCTTTGTCGTTTGCATGTTTCCTTTAATCCTGTGATACTTATTCAAGTAATGCATGGCACTATACAACATACACTCATACACTTTGCACTGGGGAACGCATGGGTCCTTTGTCGTCTAACGATGGTTTCTCATGAGTTAGCTAGTCAGGGAACCTTCAAGTTCACAACAGCAGGAGGTCCAAAGCACAGCTGCTCCGAGACTAGAGGTTCCAGATATTGAACCTGAGATCATTGGTCCGGCCCCGGACGAACGTCCAAATGCGTCTTTTATTGCCAATCCGTCGGATTCCGTTCAATCCAATATTTCTGAAGATATGTTAGGGAGAATATGCTTGAGGCACGGCCTGTCACTGGATGATGTGTTATTGCCGGGGCCGAATGATAGACCACACAATCCGCCAGAGGGATAAACAGCATTTAATCGCCACATGTGCGCGGCTGGGACGCTTCCTCCGTTTAACGAGTACATAAGGGAAGTGTTGTCCTTTTTGAGGATCGCCCCATCTCAACTTCACCCGAACGAATATGCCTCCGTGAATAGTTTATTCATCTTCTTCATGGAGTACCTTTATAGACCACCGATCCCGACCGAGATCAGATATCTATTTAATTTCAAAACTCGAGGTGATTACCCTTCCTTCACATTTCTTGAAGCAGTGAGGAATTGCCAGGTGGTCACTGGGTCCTGGACCAGATTGAGTTACTATTGGACGGAATGGTTCTATGTCAGGTGTCCTCCGGGGTTTGCCCGGCGATGGTTATTCAGACGTGAGTGTAGCTGAGTTATCAAGTAATTACTAAGGCAATTGCGGTTAAAGTGAAACTTATGTTTTTTTTCCTTTTCACAGCAACGATTCAGCGACCTGAGGGGGAACACTTTAAGGAGATGGTGCGAGTACTTCGAGAAGTCCCGAGTGAAGATAGGGATATCGAGTTGCTGTTGACCGATAGGAACCTCCGGACTTATGGGTTGATCGAACGGGGGCAGAGCATACTGTTCGAGGGGGCATTAAGGATCGTTTCGAAGAAGCGAGTCAAGCACAAGAAGCCCAAAGTTACTATAGCTGAGGAGGCTGATTCTAAAAGAACTCATACTGAGACGAGCTTTTGTTGGGGCCTACAGACGTGGTTCAGGATGTTGAAGAGCAAAGTAAAGGCAAGGCAGCCGTCGTCACGTCAACTAAGAAGGGGAGATGGAAATCGGTTGTCACAGCCCGATCCTTTCCCGGAGTTAGAATTTTTGAGATGTCTCCTCCGCGAACTGAAAGTCTTTACGAAGGGCTTACCGATCTTTCAATCCCGGATGATGTGTCTTTTCAACATGATGCCGGGTTGGAGGAGTTCCATCGTACTCTAGAATTGAGCGAGCCTTTTATTACTAGCTCAACCGACACTTCTGGTTGGTCGGGGGGAATACATATTCTCACACATTTCACGACACTACATAGCCCTGAGTCCTAGGTCATCGGTTTCGAGAAACCACTAACTTTATTCTCATTTCGCTTTGCAGATATTATGACTGGACGCGGCTCGATGTTAGGGAGGCTGCGACATGCTCGCAAATCTTCCTCATATTACGAGTCACAACGGAGAGAAAAAGATAGGGATTACGATCGCAGGTACTCCGGGTATTCTAGCCAAGAACAGAGAGATAGGGACTACATACATCGGTCTCGATCGCGCACTCCTCCTCCAAGAGCTCCTATACAACCTCCGGTTCATGTTTCTCGTCCTTCTGATTCCTCGCACTACCAGTCGGCCTCTCAATCTTCTAAGCATGAATCTCGCCATCCTAGATCCGAGGCAATGCCTTCAATAGTCGCGGAACAACCTCCTACTGAAATTTCGGGGGAAGGAGCAATCAGGCTTGCTCAACTGAAGAAGGACTTTCCAAATATTTGCTTTGATAACTACATTTTTCCTCTTCACTTGAAAAGAATCCCGCCGGAGGCCGAGCAGCCGGCGCACGATTATGTGCATGACTTTTGTGCCCAATACAGGGCGTGGTACAAGGCGGCCAAGAAAGCGTCGTCATTGGCCTTTGAGCGTGGGGCCACCATCGAGAAATTGCAGGCTGAGTTAGCTCAAAAGAGCCGTATTATTGTTGTGCTAAACACTAAAGCTGAATCTTCTCGGAAATATGAAATGGAGGCTATCAAAAAGGCCGACGAAGCCCAAGCAACGATGGATAGGATGAAACGTGAGCACTATGCCACGGTAGAGGACATGGGCCATCGAAACACCCTGGTCACTGCTGAGAGGGACGCAGCCCTGAAGGAGTTAAACGAGCTTAAGTCCAAATTCGCCGAAATCGCCAAGGATAGGGATGACGCGAATAATGCAGCCCCGGAGGCGTGTGAACAAGCCGTGATTCTCCGGACTGAACGGGATGCAGCAGTAGCCAAGGTCCAGGCGGTTGAGATGGAGGTTGAGGAGAAAGTTCATCAAGCGGAGGCCAGGATGGAGGCCGACATTGAAGATTTGCTCATCACTTACAATGCCAACGTGTTTAGACACCGCAATTCGGCCTGGGTCAAAGATTATCCGATACACCTCCGCAGCGCTTGGGGTCGATTGGTTGAGGAAGAGGAGGAAGCGCATCTGGATAAGTCAGTCGACCGATTCGAACTTGAAAACCGGTGGCTGACAGATGATGAGAAGAAGATTCTCCATGACGCTATTATTTTTCATGAGAAGGAGATGATCGGTGGCCGATCCCTGGAAGTTGGAGAGGGATCAGGTGTTGAGCATCGCGCCACTGTTACTGATATTACCGCTCCACCTTCATTAGTGCCTGTATCTGTGGTCGGTTCACAATCTGTTCCTGCTTATGACCCATAACAGCCGTGGTTATCTCCCATTCGGGAGCACGTCTCTGAGGTCATCCAACTGTCAACGAGCTAAACTGAGGAAGGTACTTGAACATATCTCAAGTGTGCTTTTATTAAAGCGTTTGTTTTGAAGAGATTGCTTATATCTTCTTTTTCTTTTTGCTCAGTAACTGAAACTACTCCAGCATCTTCGGCTCAGGAGTCCATTCAAGGGTAAAAAGCCATCACCACCGAAACGACTGTCGTGACGACGTCAGTACCTATTGAGATGGCGCAGGGTAGGTCCCTATCTCTTGAGGAACAAATGGTGAGTGAGCTGCTTGGCCAACAAGGTGACTCTTTCACTGACTTGCCATTTATCATCCGTGATATTCCGTCGACCTCCAGTTTTGTGACGCAGACCACGGCTGCCCCCAGCCAGTCCCCATCAGCTCGAGACGAGGAAATATTGGCCGAGATCAACGCCGAAATAGAGGCTGCGGGGCAAAGTGGTAGTATCAGTGGTAGCACGTCGGCGCGTAGCCCAGCACCTTCAAGGGTAGAATCAACAGGCGGCATTATCACACCTTTAGTTGCGGACCCAGTCCCTCCGACATCTCCGGCGGGAAGCCTTCACGTAGATTCGAGCTCAGAGGAGTACATTGACATTATGCCCCCTGCTGGACAGCGGTCACCGGAGAGGAGGCCGTCCAAACGAAGGATCTCCGTTCCTAGTGATTCTGATGACGAACCACTGATAAGGAAGCGAAGAAAGAAGGAATAGATCAGCCTCCCAAACAGATTTTTTGGTAGATAGGAACTTGTTTTCGTTTTTTGTTAATAAGCCGTGTATAGATGCAGGTTTGGCCACTGCAAGTAGGATTTTTTTTTTGGAAGAACTTTTTTTCATGTAAGTCCTTGTTTCTAGTTAGTTGAAATAAAATTCAGTTTCTTTGTTTCAATTCTCATTTCTTTTGTGCTTAAGTGTTTGTAGTGCTTTGCTTTCAGTCCGGTGTACTTGTGGTGTTTTTACCGTCAAGTAGAGTTTGTTTTTATTCGCCAAGTCTGAGAATCTTGGTCGCAAGTTGTGATCGATGAATAATCGAACTTCGGACATTGTATCACTTTGGTTAGCGATTAACACTTAGCTTTTTTTTTTGCGCCCTATCCTCGGGGAATAACATTTGTGCTCCGGTGGTTGACTGCGTATAATGCAAACCTTAAGCACATGTCCACATTCTGGGGACTTAAGATAATTCGAGATCGATAATCTGGTTCGTACCCCGGGAATTCGGGAGTTATCGATGTTTGTAACACGATTCGCGCTCTGGGAACTTGGAATTGATGTTCACATTCCAATTCACACTCTGAGAACTTGGTGTTAGTATTTAACATTTCAGTTCGCGCTTCGGGAACTTTGACTTGGTATTTGTGCTCCAATTCACACTCCGGGAATTTGGAGATAGCATGTACGTTTGGGTTCGCGCTGCGGGAACCTGTAATTTATATATACTCCATTCACGTTCTACGAAGTTGGAGTTAGCCGCTGGATGGTCAGTCACATCTACGTTGTCTTTTTAGGAGTCCGTTCACACTCGGGGAACGATGGAGTCGACGTTTATACTACAATTCACGCTCTGGGAAGTTGGACTCCGTTCGCACTCCGGGAACGAGTTATTGAATATTTATACTCCAATTCACACTCTGGGAAGTTGGAGTCCGTTCGAACTCCGGGATTGAGTTATTGAATATTTATACTCCAATTCACACTCCGGGAAGTTGGAGTCCGTTCGCACTCCGGGAACGAGTTGTTGAATATTTATACTCCAATTCACACTCTGGGAAGTTGGAGTCCGTATTTACACTATAGTCCGCGCTCCGGGGACTTAGAGTTATTTCAATGTTTATACTCCAGTTCGCACTCTGGGAATCTGGAGTTAGTGTGAGGATTGTCGTGTATCAATCCTTTTAAATATTATCATGGTGACATGCCCCCGAGCTTGGGCTTCACATAGCGAGTGACCGGTCATATCACAGTCACTCCCTACTTGAATTAAATCCCACCGTATGATGGAACTTAGCTCTTCGTGCATTGTGATGTTTTGCGGCGTATTCGATAAATCACAGCTCTGGCTTGAAGAGATAGCATTTTATTGCTGAAATGAGAAAATATGGCAAAGTCAGCTGCCATATTACAAGTTCGAGTTTCAAAATGCGAAAATAAAATGCAAAGGAAATAACGAGCTAGAACAAATAAAGTCTGTTATGTATAGTAGCGACGGAGACTCTCGCTATTCCAGGCTCTGGGCAGAGTTAGACCGTCAACGGTCGATAACTTGAATGTGCCGTCTCCAACCTTTTGTGAAATCACATACGGTCCTTCCCAATTTGGCTTCATGTGTGAAGGAACCGGATAAACTCTCTTGAGTACAAGGTCGCCAAGTTCGAAGGTCCGCGGTCGGACCTTGGCATTGTACATTCGGGCGAATCGACTCCGATATGCGGCTGCCCATAAATCAGCCTCTTCGCGCCTCTCATCGAGCAGATCCAGGGATTCGACAAGTAGTATAGCATTCGTTTTCTGATCATAATATGTCACACGATGAGAATGAACTTCCATTTCGACCGGAATAACAGCTTCAGCGCCATAAGATAGATAAAATGGAGTGTGGCCGGTTGCAGTTTTGTGAGTCGTCCGATAAGCCCACAAGGCCATGGGGAGTTCATCAACCCACTTGCCCCCGGCCTTTTCCAGTCGTTTCTTCAAAATAGATTTGATGACCTTATTTACGGCTTCGACTTGGCCATTTGTTTGTGGGTGTGCAACAGCGGAGAATTTCTTATGGATATGGAATCGCAGACTGAAATTCTTGAATTCAGCACTGTCAAACTGGGCTCCGTTATCGGTAATAATAGTATGCGGGAGACCGAACCGACAGATGATACTGCGTACTACAAAGTTGATAACTTTCTTCGTCATGATTGTTGCAAGTGGTTCGGCTTCCGCCCATTTCGTGAAGTAATCGACTACGACGATAGCATACTTCGCGTAACCTTTGGCCAAAGGCAATGTACCAATTATATCAATCCCCCATATTGCAAACGGCCATAGACTGACCATTTGGGTTATCACAGTGGGCGGGGCCCTAGGAATCCGAGCGTGTTTTTGGCATCTATCACATTTTTTGGCATAGTTCATGGCGTCTTAATTTACAGTAGGCTAATAATATACGTATCGGAGTATTTTCTTGGCAAGTTCTTGTCCCCCAGTGTGATCGCCACATTCTCCTTCGTGTACATCGTGTAACACTCGTTTGATTTCGTCGTGCGCGATACACCGGAGAAGAGGAATGGAATATCCTCTTCGATACATAACTCCATTTTGAATAACAAATGGTGAAGCCTTTCGTAGAATTTGTTTTTCTCGCTTCGACGCTCGGGCAACACACCACGTTCGATATAATCTCAATAAGGAGTCATCCACGACTCCCTATTGGAGGTAGCTTCAAATGTGAAATCGATCTCCCTTCGATCAATGCTCGGAGAGGATAGGGTTTCAACCGGAACGACCCCCAACTGCTGAGCCTCACTCGTACTTGCTAACTTGGCCAACGAATCAGCTTTCTGATTGTGCTCTCGGGGTATGTAGAAAATGGCATAGTAATCGAATTGATCAAGCATCTCCAGAACTCGAGTTAGATAAGCGGCTAATCTTCGGTCTTTGGCCTGATATTCTCCTCGAACTTGACATACTATCAACTGGGAATCACAGTAGATCTCTACAGCGATGATTTTTAGATCACGGGTAAGCTTTAGTCCGGTAAGTAGAGCTTCGTACTCGGCTTCATTGTTGGTTGCACGGAACTCGAACTTTAAAGCATAATGTATGGATCGTCCCTCGGGGGTTTCAAGCACTACCCCAGCTCCTGAGCACCGATCGTTTGATGCACCGTCGGTGTTTAGCTTCCATATGTATTCGGGAGATTTGCTGGTCTCGGGCAAGTCTTCGGGAACAGTGAATTCGGCTATAAAATCTGCTAGGACTTGGTCGTGAATGGCCCTTCTTGGAGTATAAGTGATGTCGAATTGACTCAGTTCGATGTTCCATTTTAGTAACCTATCAGACGTCTCAGGCCGCGTAAGGACCTGTCGTAACGGCTGATCGGTGTACACAGTAATAGGATGAGCTTGAAAATATGGACGGAGCTTCCTCGAGGCAGTGACTAGGCAATATGCCAACTTTTCGAGCTTTGGATAATTTCTCTCGGCTCCGGTCAATCATTTACGCACATAGTAGACCGGTTTTTGCACTCGGTCTTCCTCCCGAATTAATGCAGCACTGATTGCATTTTCAGATACCGCCAGGTATAGATATAACTGTTTATGATCTATAGGCTTTGAAAGGATTGGTGGTACGGAAAGATGTTGGACTAGCGATTGAAATGCGCCCTCACATTCTGCAGTCCATTCGAAGTTTCATTTCCCTTTCCGAATCAAATCGAAGAAGGGAATGCATTTGTCGGTTGACTTTGAGCTAAACCTGCTCAGTGCCGACTTTCCCGTTAAGGCTCTGAACTTTCTTTATGGTTCTCGGAGTCTGAAGATTTCTGATAGCCCAGATCTTCTCGGGGTTGGCCTCTATTCCTCGGGCATTGACAATGAACCCAAGGAATTTTCCGGATGCGACTCCCAAATGACACTTTAGCGGATTAAGCTTCATTCCGTATTTTCGAAGGATACTGAACATTGACTCCAAGTCTTTGACGTGATCAACGGAGTATCGTGATTTCACCAACATGTCATCTACATAAACCTCCATAGTCTTCCCAATCTGATCGGCAAACATTCGGTTGACTAAGCGTTGATAAGTTGCGCCAGCATTCTTTAATCCAAAAGGCATGACCTTGTAGCAGTATAATCCCAAGTCGGTTACGAAGCTTGTGTGCTCTTGATCGGGTACATGCATGGATATCTGATTGTAACCTGAGTAAGCGTCCATGAAGGATAATAATTCATGTCCTGCGGTTGAATCTACCAGTTGATCGATTTGGGGAAGTGGAAAGCTGTCTTTCGAGCAGGCTTTATTCAGATCCGAGTAATCGATACACGTTCTCCATTCCCCGTTTGGTTTCCGGACGAGTACGCGATTGGACACCCACTTTGGTTATAAAGCGTCTCTAATGAACCCATTTGATTTCAACTTATCGACCTCTTCTTTTAGGGCGGCAGATCTCTCTAGATCCATACCACGCCTTTTTTGCTTGACCGGGACAAACCGCGGGTCAATATTTAGGGTGTGGCTCGCTATGTCTGGCGAGATCCCACACATATTAGAATGCATCCAAGCAAATACTTCCAGATTTGCTTGGAGAAACTCGACCAATTCCGGTTGTGCTTGCAGGCTCAACTACGACCCAATTTTCAACATCTCTGAATTATCGTTACCACTGATCGGAACGTCGATTGTTAATTCAGCTGGTGAAGCCTGACTTTCTCTAGATTCATCTTTATTCTCACTGTCTCGGGGGTCTAGATCCTTCTGGAAATGGTCGTGATGACTGGGCCGAGGCCCAGGCGTTAATTGTCAATTGTCGGTGAAACGGACGCAGAGAGATTCCTCTACGCCCTTTCCTTTTTCCTTTCGATGCGCCTCTCACAGCTCAGCAACATAGCAAGCTCTCCCCGCAGCTTGATCTCCTTGTATAACCCCTATCCCGCGATCAGAGGGAACTTAAGGGTCAAACACCATGCGGCAATAGCTGTCCTAAATTCAGCGAGGGCCGGTCGGCCCTAGAAAGCATTATACGGAGAAGGAATATCCAAGAAAACAAATTGTAACATCCAAACTCTTCGGCATTCTCCCACTCCCAACTCCACTGGCAATTCAACCATTCCGGTCGGTATCTTCGCACTTCCGTTGAAGCCGTGGACTCGTGATTGACAAGGTTTTAAGTCCTTAGCTTCCATCTTCATTAAATCATATGCTCTTTTAAACAGTATGTTCACAGAACTCCCACTGTCTACCAAGATCCTCTTCATCCAAGCAGGACCAACTTGAGCGGATATAACCAGTGAGTCGATCGTGGGGGCCTCGATTCTATCAGCATCTCGATTTCTAAACACGATGTCGTCTGTCATCGTCTTCTGTTGTTTAGCTGGAGCCCCTTCTTCAGAATTGCTACAGCACTCGAAGTCCGCATGCCTGATCGCACTGGCATACGACTCCATCTCCCCCCAGCTTCTGTCTGCCGGATGGGGACCACCACCTATTGTATTGATAACCAACCTCCGCCCGTGCGAGCGGGTTCACCCTGCCTTTCCTGATTCTGTATACGATTTTGATTGGATGGGCCCGCTCCACCAGACTGCGGCGCCCGAACAAACTGGTCCAACTTTCTCTCTCTGATTTACTTTTCAATGAGGTCTTGCAAATGCCTACACTCAATGGTATTATGCCCGTAACTCTCATGAAACCTACAGAATTTTTCTGTTTGAATCTGCCTCTCCGACGAAGGCTTCGAAGTAGGCTTCTTGTATTGCATAGTATTACAAGTCTGTAGGTATACGTTTTCCAGCGATGTGTTAAGCGGTGTATAACTTTCAAACATTGCGGCCCTACGCCTCGGACCACGATTCTGATCTTGCTTCTTGCTTCGGTTACCACCGCTTCTCGGTCGTTGAGTCTGTTTATTTTGAATATTCTACTCGACCTTTCCTGAACTCTCATCGGTCTGTTTAACCGCAACATTACTCTGAATCCCTTCACTACCGGGCCTTGCATCGTCCTGCTTCCTAGACTGTTTCACATCCTCTCGCCTCAAGAACTGAGCGGCTTTGGAATAGAAACGGTCCAATGATGCGGGAGGCTTTCCAGCCAACCAATTGCCAAACTCCGAATCAGGATCGATTCCTTTAGTCAAAGCCATTAAGATAGAATTATCATTGGGGTTGGTGATCTTTGCGCACGCAGCATTAAACCTCTCCAAATATCGTCTAAGTGTTTCTCCGGGAGCTTGAGTAACACTTGATAAGGTATTAACATCCTTAGGTCTGGCAATATGCATACGAAACTGCTCAACAAATTTGGTAGCTAACTGATCAAAAGAAGAAATAGATCGCGGTGGTAGTCGTGTAAACCACATCGTCGTAATTCCCCCTAAGGAAATGGGAAAACTACGGCATTTTACTGCGTCATCAGCTCTCGCAGCTGTCATCGACCATTCGTACTTCAAAATATGTTGATTTGGGTCGGAATTCCCTTCATACATGGGCAGGGTTGGCATTCTGAATCGCCAAGGAGGTTCAGCATACAATATGTCATCAGTGAACGGGGTATGACTTCGAGAGATTCCCCAATCGTCATTTGTTAGGCCTTGACTCTCGCGAATCATTTCGCGTACCATGGCTGAGAGGTCTGGTGTTGCTACATTCTGAGGGTGGTGAGCCAAAGTGTGGTCGGGTTCCACAGTGCGAGATGGGATCGGACGCTGTCGACGATCCGTGTCTCGCCTCCTTGGCACAATGTCTTCCGGGACATAGGGTTCTGGTGCTCATTCCTGCTGGTGGTAAGCCTGGTTGGAGTGATTTTGGGTATCAACTCCTATGTCAACTGCAGCGGTGGTGGCATGGTTATCCACGGTGTGTTGTGGTACAGCGCCCCCTCGGGATGAGGGCCCTGTATGAAAACTAGCGGATGGGCCGACTCTTATCTGTCCCACGGTCAATGCTGGCTGGTGGTCAACGGCCTGTGCATAGCTTCCCTCTAGCCTGGGACGGGTGGATCTGTGATTGTAGTCGGATGAAGAAGAACTTTCCGTGGAGGAACGAGACGCATGATCCCTCCAAGATCTTCTACGACCTTGGCGATCTAGTTGGCTGGCTAACTCATTGTTAACGCGCAACTGCTCGGCTAGCTGTTGCCGACTTTGAGTTAGTTCTTAGAGCAACGTCTGGAACTCTTGCCTAGTGACCGGACCTGAGGAGTCAGAATGCCCGGTATCATCTTGGTTAGGTGGAGGTAGTTGCGTGGGATTTTGTCTATCCCGACCTTCTTGACCGGTGGCAGATGTGGTTCTTGTGCTAACCATTTTATATAGTGAACTCCTTCCCTAGACATTGGCAAATCTAAATAGAACGGAAGGAAACTGAAGATGAAATCTGGATCTCTCCCTTAGATTTATGCAATCCGGTATCGGCGACAAATCCAAGGAGCAGGAGAAAAACTGGGTTTTCACAGTGAAAGCACCAAAGTGTTTGTACCAAAATTGGGCACAACACTTTTCGGGAGTCTTTTGAAGAGATAATAAATGAAGAATATGAATTAAAAATGAGGGTTATCTAACAAAAACTCCAAACAACAGTGAAGTAAAGACAAAGGCAAGCAATTTATAGTGGTTCGGCACATTGCCTACGTCCACTGTGAAGTTTTAGCAATTTTATTGATTCTCTTTCAACGTTTACAAGCGATTACAGCAAGCAACAGCGGGATACAACTGAATCAATAGCTAGTATATGATGTAGGATGATGAAGATCTCGATCCGGCAAAGTCTGGGCGCTTGAGAGTCGAGAGATCCTTTTTCTGTTGGCTCTGGGGCTCTATTTATAGGTGTGGGCTGCTGATATTTCGCTGAAAACTCGGGAGACCACTTCTGGCACTTGAGGGGGCCCACATGCCCGGTCTTAGGAAGTTTGGGCCACTTTGGCATCAGTTCGAACTCCATTCGAACCGATCAAGATTTTATCCAATCGAGGTGAAATTTGGTGTGGACACTCCTCGACATGAATGCAAGCTTCTGTGAAAATCTCGCGGCATTTAGATCAGTGGATTGAGAGATATGATGGATTCGAGATGGGGTTTACTGCATGGCTGTTTGGTTCGAAACCATCCATTCGAATCGATGGTTTCGAACCGATGGTGGTACGTACCTTCGTGGTGACGTGGAGCGCAAACTTCGAACCGACCCGGTCTTCACTCCGAGTTGACCGCTTCGACTCCATGTATCTCGGCGCGTTCGAACCGATGGATTACACGTCATCGTGGCTGGTTGACCCAGTGGATTCGAACGAAGCTTCACAGATGGGTTCGAACAAGTCTTCACCGATGGCTAACAAACTTGTGTTTCTCTGATGGATGCGAGCTTTGCAACCTCTCCATGGTCATGAGGCCCACCGACGCGAAACAGATTGATTCGAAGTTAATGGATTCGAACCGAGGCACTCCAATGGGTTCGAAGTCCATCGATTCGAAGTTGATGGATTCGAATGGTACTTGTCGATGGGTTCGAAGACACCTATCTCGATGGGTTCGAAACCAGTGCTTTCCCCTTCAAGTTGAATCGATAATAACTTGAGCGTATGAACTCGGATTGACTCGAAATTTGAGAAGACGACTTCTATGACCTTTCTTGTCACATCCTATCAATTGTAGTTCAATTCGAACTTGGACAAAATTCAGTCATATCTATAGAGAAACGAAGTACGACCGATCTCTGAGACGAACTGTTCTCCATTTTCGATCGATCTTTTGGTATCACGGCTTTGCCAAAAAGCGGGATAACACCTTCATTAAATTCAGCGCTTATTTACTTCAGATCCACAGATCATTTATATTTCTCATTTGTCTTCTCCAATCGTTCCTGAACGATTCTATGGCATTCTGTCAACCCATCAACAAAATCAGCAGCCCGCTTAACTGTCCCCTTCGGTTGTGGTACTTTCGTTACTTCCAACGGCCCCTATGGCAAGCTTGAATATACAATCTGAAATGGACTGAAACCCGTACTACGATTAACTACATGGTTGTATGCAAATTCATCTTGACATAACTTCGAGTCCCAACTCTTCAAATTGTATTCTACGAGGCATCGCAAGAGATTACCTATGGATCTGTTTACAACTTCAGTTTGTCCATCCGTCTGTGGATGATAAGCACTACTGAATTTCAGTTTTGTTCCCACCATCTTCCACAACCTCAGCCAAAAATGACTCAGAAATCTGGTATCCTTGTCTGAAATTATAGATTCTGGTAAACCATGCCAGCGATAGATCTCGCTAATGAACAACTGTGCCACATGGACTGCATCTGCCGTCTTCTTGCAAGCAACAAAATGTACCATCTTCAAGAAACGGTCCACCACAACATATATAGAGTCATTTCCCCGCCGAGTCCTCGGCAAGCCCAACACGAAATCCATGCTTACATCTACCCACGGTTTTGTAGGAACAGGTAAAGGCATATACAATCCCGCATTTGTAGCTGTCCCCTTCGAAACTTGACAAACATGACATCTACGCACAAACTTTTCAACTTCCCGCTTCATCGAGGGCCAATAGAAAGACTGAGAAATCAACTGCAATGTGCGATCCCGTCCAACATGTCCTTCTTCATGCAACTCTTTTACAATTTTCATTCTCAAGCTGCAATCTGGTACGCATAATCGAATCCCCTTGAATAAGAATCCATCTACCAACACAAACTCACAGTACTCCCATCCTTGACTTTCTCAACAATCTTCGTAAAGTAGGGATCTTCTTCAGACAATTCTGGCAATAGTTCTTACTTCAACCTTCATCGTCGTCAACAAATGATTCCTCCTGCTCAAGGCATCAGCTACACGATTCGTCACCCCTGATTTGTGCTTTACAGCAAAAGTAAACTGCTATAGATACGCGACCCATGAAGCGTGTCTAGCTGAAATTTTGTCCTTCTCTTGCAAATGTTTCAAAGCTTGATGATCCGTATAAAGAACAAACTCCTTCTGAAACAGATAATGTCTCTAGTGCTTCACAGCTTGAACAATCAAGCAAAATTCCACGTCATAAGTGCTATATCTCAGCTTGGCTCCAGACAACTTCTCACTGAACTAAGAAACTGGTCTTCCCTTCTGACTCAATACTCCACCAATCTTCGAAGCATCAATGTGTAACTCGAACAATATCTGAAAATCCGGCAAAACTAGAATTGGTCCTAACGTCAAAAGTGTCTTAATCTTCTCAAAAGCTAACTCTGCTTCCTCCATCCACATGAACTTCTATCCTTTCATGCAATCGGTTACAGGTGCCATCACACTGCTAAACTGTGGAATGAATCTTCGATAAAAAGATACCAACCCATGAAAGCTCCTTACTTCAGTAATTGTCTTGGGTTGTGGCCAACTCCTGACAGCTTCCACTTTGCTTTCATCAGCTTGAGTACCCTCCTTCGACAGAACATATCCTAGAAACAAAACACTGTGCATCATGAACACGCACTTCTTCGCTGCTGCATAGAATTGCTCCTGTCGTAGAATCAACAGCAAATCCCGCAAATGCTGGATATGCTCTTCCATACTCCCATTATAGATCAAGATATCGTCAAAGTAAACTACTACGAACTTCCTAATAAATGGTCTCAAAATCTGGTTCATCACTCTCATAAAAGTACTAGGAGCATTTGACAAGCCAAACGGCATAACTAGCCATTCGTATAGACCTTCCCTAATTTTACAAGCAGTCTTCCACTCATCACCCGGTCTAATACGAATCTGCTGGTATCCACTTTTCAAGTCAATCTTTGAGAACACAACAGCCCCACTCAACTGATCAATCAAATCATCGAACCTCGGCATAGGAAACCTGTATCTCACGGTGATCTTGTTTAGAGCTCGACTGTCCATACACATCCGCCAAGTCCCATCCTTCTTCGGTACCAATAAGGCTGGCACTGCACATGGACTCAAGCTGTCCTGAACACGCCCTTGTTCTAACAACTCCTCCACCTGCCTTCTCGGTTCCTCATGCTCCTTAGGACTCATCCTGTAAATTTGCCTGTAAGGTAATACAGCTCCTGGAACAAGATCTATTTGGTGTTGTATGTCTCTTAATGGTGGTAACTCCTTTGGCAACTCTTTAGGAAACACATATCTGAATTCTTCCAATACTGGCTTTACTCCTTTTGGTATTTCAACAGATTCAACAGATTCATGTCCAATCAACATGAACACCTCTTGTGACATCCCGGAAATTTGGGGCAATATCAATTTAATAATCTACATTAAAAATTAAATTGATTTGATAATATTTGTTAATAATATTGAATTGATTTAATAATCTTCTTTTAAATAAATATTTAACTGATAGTTTATCTTTTAAAAGCTAATTTAATTTGTTCTCTATTTATAATGTATATATATATTTGTATATATATTGTAAATAGTTAATCTTTGTTTTAAATTTAATAAATAAAGTTTTGAATACAAAAAAACAAACCAGGTAAGTATAGAAGCAAAACAGGTAAAAAGAAATGCAAAGTAAAGTAAGTTAAGAAACAATAAGTAAATAAAGTAATAAAACAAACAAAAGACCAAAACAATTTTTATAATATGTATGTAAAATACAAAAGCATGTAATCATGTCTGTAAAATAGTTATGTTGGCAAATAAACAAAATAAAATAAATGTTGTAGCTTGTAGATAAAGACTCAGGCAAGACCAAAGTAAAAGCATATTTGGCATAAGTAAAACATAACCAGACTTTGTATAGATAGGTCTCTAGCCTGTAGATAAAAATGCAAAGCAAAGTATAATTAAAGAAATACGAAGTGAAGGAACAAAGTAAAGTATAAACAAAGAAATGTAAAACATCTAAATATAAATCATGGTATGTAGGAACATAAAGTACAACAAAACATATGCAGGCATAAGAAAATGTAGTCAACCTGTAAGAAAATGCAAAGTAAAGTTAGGAAACAAAATAAAAGGAAATTACATATGCAAGTTGCTTGTAAGAGAAGCGCTAAGCTAGAGTAAAATATTTAAGGATAAAAATGAGTAATAGGAGACATAAGTACATTAACATTAAATGCTTCATTGCTTAGCCTGCAAACAAGGTCATTTCGAATGTATAAAAAAAATCCTTCAGCCTCCAAAATGTTAAAATATCTCTGATCTAGGTACCTGCTTTTGCTAACCAATAAGCACTTACCTCTGTAATAGTCTTTTCTATATATATTCTCAGTTCAATTCGAATCAACATAGCTAAATCAGAAAATAGTAAGTTTTCTTTTACAAACTTAAAACATGAAACAAACTTAAGTAATATTTCCACTAAACAAGCAAGCCTGTACATTAGTTTCCTTCAACCTGGAAATTGTTACTGCATACAACTTCAACTAAACTAAGACAAGGAGGTTTAAAGGGAATCAAGCAAGACACAGTTTCAAGTTAATTGCAAGCTTTCATGTTTTCAAATTCAAGTCTCTGGAATCAAAAATAAAAGCATGGAAATTTCATTTCATTTCAGTTTCAAGGCCCTCTGCATTTTGAGGTAACTTAAATTTTAAAATACTTAAGTATATATGTTTGCTTAATTATGGTTTGATATGTGAATATATTTTAATGCATTCCTGAGTATGTGTTACTGCGTGTATGTGAGTTGACATCCTGGAATCACCTCTGTTTAAAAATGTGAGTAACATTTTTCTAAATAACTTAAGTTTAAACTTGTTGCAGATAAATATTGAATGCTTGAAAATATTTGGATGAATATTTATGTGACCATTCTCTGTGTATTTGTGAGTGCAATATCTGCATATCGAATACGCTGTAAGACCATCTTGTTTATAGTTCTCAAGTTCATATCTTATTTCAAAAAAATCATTACTGCTTGATCTAGTGATTGTTAGGACTTAGTATCTTAACAAGATATGTTTGTTTGACCATAAAGTAAATTTTAAATTTTGTATCTTAATTAAATAAAGTAACACTGTTCTGTAAAAAGACCAAGAACAGTTGATAATTGATATAAGTGAAATTTTAATCATTCTAAAATATAAATTCAGGATTATAAATTGAATTCCTATCTGAAACTAGGATTTTTAAACGTAAATTCATTTTCTTTAGTTAAGTATTGGGTTGGAAATTCTGATTTAATGGTTTTGGGAATTATGGGTTGCCTTAGGCAATCCAGTGGACACGGAAGTTCGTGGTGCTTCCTGGAGGTGCATGGGTGGTCGGGGTGTTTGGCAAAATTGGGTGGAGGATGAGCAGTGGCAGGTGGAAAGTGCGGTGGTGAAATTTTGGATGCAACCCTAGTTTTAACGGTTTGGTATAATTCGATCATTTCTCCCTTTTTAGTTGATCGAGTGTATCGTGGTTCTGGGAAATGGAAGGTGGGAGATTGTCGAGTTGTTGGCCGGAGTTGTATAAACTCCGGTGGTCTTGGTCGCGAGAACGGCGATGTTCCAGTTTTCGAGGGGGAATGCCTGTTGCGTTTCCAGGTTTGGGTTAGGCTTCGAGTTTTGGTTTCGAGATGATTGAGTGGGATTTGGGGGTTGTGTTGTGGTCGTGGATTGATCGGCGAGGGGTGGCGACTCTGGTGAGTGGCCGGAGGCGGCAGGAGGCACGGTGTACGTGCACCGTGTCATTGAAGTTCTGTTGGACTTTGTGGGTGTGCAGAGGGTCCTTTCTTCCTATTGTGCTTTGGGTTGGAAGCAGATTCAGATACATTATATACCAGATTTAGACAGAAGGCATATCCAGTGTAATGTGAATTCAAATTTATCTTTTTGAATTCAAACTGGAATAAGTTAAAGTTTTAAAATATTTAATTATGGATCTTCAGACCTGATAGTTTTCAGATTTTAAATTTAATTTGAAAAGAGAATTTAGGCAGTGGTTCAAATTCAAGCATAAAGTATAATTTCAAATGAAACTCTTGAATCTTAAAATGAAACTTTGATTTTCAAATCAAAATTTAAAATCAAGACTTTTAAACAAAGTTTGAAATCAATGTTTAAACTAATGGATTCAAGTTTGCTTTGAATCCAAATCTGAATATTTAAATCAATTTTAAATATGAATGTTTTTAGAAAAAAAATAAGTTAAATAAATTGTTTAACTTGGATTTGCAAGTTAAAAATAAAATGTAATTTAAAAAGCTAATTTTTAACTAAAAGTTAAGTAGTTTAATTTAAAGGCTTTTCCTTATATAAAATTTCATATGTAAGTAATAAATGTAATTACAAGATTCTAAATTGAATTTAAATTTTGTAAATGTTTAAATAATAATCATTTTTGAATCTTAAATTCAAAAATGGAATTTGAATCTTAAATTTAAAGGTAATGTTTTAAACACACTTTAATATTAATAACATCATTAATAAAGGAATGAACTATCTTAGAGTTAATTAAGGTAATAAGTGATTTAATTAATAAGAAAATAAAGGAATGTTTTATTATTAAATTTATAAATTAATGATTTAGAATTAGAGATTAATAAAGAAGTAAATTAAGAAATGTTATTAGATAATTAACTAAGGATTATTTATTAATTAATTAATGTGATTAATTTTATTAATTAATTAGATTAATTAATTTAGATAATCTATTGTAAATTGTTAAGAGTAATTACTTGATAAAAGGAATTAGAAGATTAATTACTTATTGTAATTAATTTTGATATTATGATTAAATTAAGTTAATTAATTTAGTTTAATTAATTTAAGAAATCATTTGATGGTTTGATAAGTGTAATTACTTGGTGTAAGTAATGGAGCAGGATTACTTAGGGAAGTAATTAGATGATAATTACTGAATGTAATTAATACAGGATGAATTGTAGATGAAGTAATTTGGGTGATTACTTTTGAAGTTAATCAGGGATTAATTCTGGAGATAATTAATTATGGAATAATTAATTTATTAAATAAGTAATTAATGGTAGTTAATTACTGGATTGTTATTAATCAATGGGATTAATAATTGTGTTTAACTTAAATAAAGGAATTTAATTTAAATATAAACTAGAGATCATTAATTAATGTAATAAATGATATAATTAAGAATTGTTTAATTAAGTAATAATAGATAATGAAGTGATTAATTATTGTAATTAATTAATAATAAATGTAAGTAATTATATTTAATTAATAAATGAAGGAATTAAATGTTAATTACTATGAATAATTTAGGATAATTAATTTGTGAAATTAATTAAAGACTAATTACTTATTGTAATTAGAGATTGATTAATCAAAGGTGTTTAATCAAGATGAATACTTAGAGGATGATTGATTAATTTGATTTAAAATTAATTAATGATTGTATAAGCAGGATTTATAGATGAAGTAATTAATTTAACTTATTTTAAATTAATTAGAGATAGGAGTAATTAATTTAATTCATTTTAAATTAATTACAAATGGTGTGATTATAAATCATTGCTTATGGATAAATGATATTGATATTTCATTTGATGATTGTGATCTGGCATGAATAATATCTATGTGTCATGGATGCCTGGTTTAAATATGATTTGGTTATCTGTTTAGATGATAATATTGATTATCTGTTTATGAGATTATCTGTGATTATTTACTGTGATATTATGAATTATCCATCTGTGTGTATATTGATTGTATTGAATTAAACTGTTAAGACTAAATAGACAACTTGGCCTTAAAAGACACGTTTTGGATTTCGATGAGACCGGGATCAGTTTTCCGCATTAGGAACATCCGAAAACCACATCGATTCCTAATTAACGATAGGTCGTGAATCTGAAGTGAAGATGGAGATTCAGAATGCAAGGGTTATCGTCGTTAACTCTGAGGGTGATTCCAAAATGAGTGTAACGAGATAATGCCTTCGGTTTCGTTCGAACCCGGAACGAACTTGTATGGATTGAATACTTTCAACACATCGTCAGACGGGCGATGAGCATTCTAAGAAATATGTTCTATAAAGGTAATCGTAACCTCAAGCCTCATCAACCGGGAATGGCTAAAACAGGGGAGGTGCAGCAAGGTTAGGTGGGTCATGCCCAAGCAGGACAAGGATATTCCCCTGTCTAGATGTCCCTTTTTATTCGGCTGTGTGGGCAGTTGGCTGCTAACAACTGCGGGGTTTATCTTGTTTGGGACTGTTCAGTAAGGAATGGTTCTAGCCTTGTGTTGCAGGGGGTCGGGAGTGATCCTCGGTACGTTGATCTAGGCCACGTACTGTGACGGGCGGTACCCCAGTAGCCCTGCCATTGTATGGAATGCACAATCCAATAAGTGCCAACGGGTTTGATTGTATTACCCACTTTTATGGCTAGTAGCTGGAATTTAATCATGTAACAATTTCGGCTATTTTCTATTTACTTGAAAACCCTAGACCTGTTATAATATCACAAAATTTCCTATCAAATGTTTTGGTTAGCGTAAGGTAAAAACTTTTCCATGTTTATGTGTGGGAAGTCTTACGTGATACCTTTTGTTTTCAAAAGATTTTCAAAGTTAAGAAATCTTTAACCTGTTACTCATACCAGACCCATGTCTGACCCGGAGTTTATTTTTGTTTTTCATAAACTCTCGGGTACCCAATTTTTTACGGGTAGTCAAGGGATTCAGGTTAGTTTTGACGAATTCTGGAGGAGCAATAGAGCAGGTGGCTTCAGCGTGGTAGATATATATAGTTCCGCTGTGTTGGTATCTCTGAGACTTATTGTTTGAGCTGTAATGTATTGAGGTGTGTTAACTAGACAGGTGTTTATAACTGTCAAGTATGTGATGTATTGTCTGTATAACTCTGATTGATGTTGTATATTATGTAAATATTTATGTGATTATTATATTTTATTCGTTCCGCTGTGAGATTCTGATGTTGTTGTTCTTTCTTCTCTATCTGTTCTATTTTCTCATCCCTTTCTTTCTTCAAGACGATACGTCTTCCTGGGCATAGGAGGGCGGGTCGTCACACCTCTAGACTCTCCACTACTTTTTCAATAAAATCCTTCAAAGTCAACAAAGTTTTAAGCTCCTCAATCTCTTCTGAGTTGCTCTGTCCTTGCTGTCTCTTCTTCGGAACAAAAATGATCTTAGTACCCTCAAACATAAAGCTGTAGCTATTTGTTCGACCATCATGCTGCACTGCTCGGTCATATTGCCATGGTCTTTCCAAAAGTAAGTGACAAACATCCATCTCCACCACATCACACCAGATCTCGTCTTTATACTTCTTCCCAATAGAAAATGGAACATGAACTCACATGTCCACTTTCACCTCTCCTTCTTTCCTTAACCACGCTAATTTGTAAGGATTTGGATGCTTCTCCGTCTTCAACTTCAACTTTCTCACAGCTTCGGTAGAAATGATATTGTCACAACTTCCCGCGTTAATCACAAATTTACATACCTTTCTCTATATAGTGCATGTCGACTTAAAGATATTACTCCTCAACCAACTAGCCTCCTCTTCCTGCTTCGGTGTCAAACATAATCTTCTCAACATTAGATTTCATCCTTCATCTCCCAACGCGATATCCTGTTCATCCCCCTCAACTGGACTAGAATAACCTTTACCAACATCCTCACCCTCAATCTCAGCAACCATCACTCGTTTCTTAGGCTTCGGACATTCATTACTCTTGTGACCAAACTCCTGGCAATTATATCACTTGAAATTATTGTTGACTTTGGTCTTAGAAACTTCATTAACAACCTGTTTATTAACAGCCTTGGAAACATTCGCATTGCTACTAGCCCCGTTCACTGGATTGCTGGAATTTGTAAACGCACCTCCTCCCCTTCTGTAACCGATGGCGAAACCCTGTTTCCTCCATGGTTCGAGGTTGGCGAACTTTTCCTTTGACTTTGATTCATATCAATCATCAATTTCTCCAATCTACCAATTCCTTCATTCAACTTCTCATTGAATTTATTACTAATGCGTTGTTCCATTTTTTCAGCTTCTTCTCTTCTATACAACGCTTCAACATTTTGATGACGATTCGCTCTTCTCGACGGCATGATTGAATCTTCAACAAATCCAACACTTGAGCAAATCTCACACAAGCTAACTTAGCTCAGATAGGCTGATCTCTACTCCTCTGACTTAGCTCGGCCGCGACTTGCTCTGGCTCGGCTTCTGCACAAACACTTCAACTAGCTCGGCTCAAACTTCAAGCACACACTTCTCCTTGGCTCCAAAGAATCCGCTTAGCTATGATTGGCTAAGTCTAGCTCTGATACCAAATTGACGCAGCGGATATAACGGTTGACGACGAAATGAAGATTTCGTGTCAAACTAATCAATGGAACGATTAGATGAAGCAATATGAATATATGAATTTAAGAAATATCGAAAGGCCCAAATCCGTTGATCTCAAGAGATACCGGATTCTAGCAATCTTCGACACGTTGATCATGCATGATACCATGAGAGAAGATCTACAATTCTTCAAACGTTGATCAAGCGCACTTGATTCCGTGAATTGGCTTCAACAATCGTTGATACGAGCGCACTCAAATGCCGAAAGTGGAGATAGGAGATAACACTCAACTACCAATTTCAAAAAGGCACAAAGCACTCAAACAAAGTTTTTATTCAAAAATCAATAACATCTACAAATGACCCACACATCCCTATTTATAGGGTTACAACTCACACTAGGTCGTTAACGACCTAACAACTTGCCGACCTAACTCGTAAGTGACCCAACAGAAATGACCTACGACTTAAAGAAAATACAAACACAATACAACACAGTACACGACTTATCATATTTACACATACACGACCTTCGACTTAAACAAAGGGACACAAGAACATAGCGACTTAACAAAATACAACGCACACAACATAAGGCTCACGCGACCTAACACGTCATGGCAGCATCTTTATGCGACATAACACCCCAGCGACCTAAGGAATGCGGCATGAGGTCGAACGACCTATAGAGAGCGACATAAGGAGTTGAGCGACTTAAATGAAAAGGCTTTTAAAGCGCTAGGTCGCTAGCGACCTAAAAGGAATGCGCTGCAAGCTACTTGATTCTTTTAAGCCGTTAACTCATTAGCTCGAAAAACGTTAGGTCGTTCGCGACTTAAGACAAACGACCTTTCACAATGCACTGTATCCTTTAGTTCGCTAGGTCGGTTGCTTCGACTCGTTTTGTCGTTCGGACGACCTTCCACAATGCTAGGTCGGTGCCCACCTAAATCAACCGTAGATTGCACTCGCGAGCGACTTCCACTAGGTCGTGAGCAACCTAAGACCCTTGAGCGATTCAACTCCATTGAGTTTGTAGAATACGCTGCATCCTCGTTTCCCCGCCTTTTCACCCCTCTAACTCGTTCATACGACTTAGCTGAGTCGTTAACATGTTCCAGCTTCAAATCTTGCATTGGAATATCAGGCTGGGCTGCATCAACAATAGTGATTTAATGCTAATTAAAATGCACAAAAATAGACACATAAGGTTCGCATTTGATTGAAAAGTATGAAATGTGTAGAAAAGAGTATGAAAAGGAACTACCGTTGATCATTATCACTATACATATATAGCGTGAAATTAAGTATTCACTGTTTTTTAGAGATTTTACGGTGATATTGCACTAACACAAGTATCTTGATTAATTAAAGCCAGAAGTGTAAAATAACATTTATTTGGGTATATAGAAAAAGGGTAATTTCTGGCAAAGACAGCATGTTTGTGAATTGATGCATATATAAAATGGAACATGAAGCTGAGCATGTGATAAATAAACTTCTTTCACGGAAGTCCAGGAAAATTAATTCATGTCTATTTATATCAGCTAGATGATGAAGGTTTGTAACCAGAAACTTGAATTTCGATAACTATTAATTATCATCTTACGTAATTAGTATTGAAAAGTTGTCTGTTTTTATTAGTTTTCTTCATTTATTTGCATTATCTTATTTGCATCTTTTAGATATCTGATGACTACAGTAACGTGTTTTAAAATGTTTCTCACAAGACTAACATGAACATTTATTTTTTGGTATAAAATACATTTATTTTTGGTGTAAAGTAATTCAAATAGTTTCAGAATTTCTATACTTTTTAATTGACAAATGAATAAAGTGTGCAGCCAAAAACAATATCTTAATGTATTAAACTAGTCAGGAGTTGGGTGCAAATACATAGAAGAAGAATGGCCTAAAAGACCTAATATTTTGTGGAACTTGTACATTATAAATACGAACCAAATGTATCAATTAACATATATTGAAATCATCATTCTTGTATCATTGAAATTCAAATTTTCTCTTTGCAATATTTTCGCTCATCATAATTCATTAATTTGCCGTTGAAATCTAATATAGTATCAGAGCAACAAATGTTTAACAGCATCTAACCTGAGATCTAAAGATCAAAGCTCATCAAAAAATCTTCATCATTTGAGTTTTCTCACTAGAAAATCACTTCCATTGTCATAGATTAAAGATCTACCTATTATTCATAAAAAACCAAGTGTCATGCCTAGAATTCTTTGAATTTTGGTTGGCACAAGATTTATCATAGGAAACAATCAGATCAAATAGGAATTTCAGAAAATAAGAAAACTCATCATCAAAGTTCCAGAAAGTAAGTGATGAACCAAGAATCCATTAGATTAGTTTCATCATTTAGATTCTGCTGCAACATACCTCGGTATATCGTTTCTTGCCACCAATCTATTCTTGATATTTCATTCTTTCTATTCTGCATTCAATCATTATGGTTGAAGGAGAGGAGAGCTCAGCTACATCAAAGGGCACTACCAATTTACACCAACCAACTACAACTTCCATAGAGGAACTAATCAACGCAGTGATCAGTCCACAAACTCGGTTAATAACAATACACATTGATGGGGATAATTATCTTCTGTGGAAGCTTCAGATAGAAACAAAAGTAAGAGGGTATGGTCTTGAGGGGTTCGTTCTTGTAACATTGCTTGTATGACAAAATTTATTACAAATCAAGAAAAAAAGGTGATAAGGAACAATGAATAGACAAAGCATCAAGGACAAGATAGCCTAATAAGCTCATGGCTTCCATCTTCAATCAACACCAACTTGTTGCCTCAAGTAGTTGGATGCAAATAATATAACGAGATCCGGACCATAATAGAATAGATTTCTAATTCTCAATCTTCTGCCAACATAATGCATTATAAAAGACAGTTACAGAATATTAGAAAGGACGGTTCATCAATGAGAGAATAGCTCTCAAAAATCAAAATTATATATGACTTACTAGAAGGAGCATGACATAAAATTTCTGAGACATAGCAAGTTTTAACCAATTTAAGTAGTCCTAGTGAAGAATATGAATCAGTGGTAGCAGAGATTTCATTTAGGAAAACCTTACCATTAATGGAATATGTGCATTCTACTCTTGGCACATAAAGTAAGCACAGGTCGGAGAAAATGGTATGATACAGAGTTATCAATCAATTATGCAATCAATTCAAGAAAGAAGTATCAAAATTATAGTAGATTAGATCAAAATTTTCAGATAGGTGGCCAATCTAACAAAGCTAAAGGTAGAGGAAGATGGAACAATAATAGCAGGACTAAATATCAAATATGTGAAAAGGTCGGTCATACTGCACCTATATGTTACTTCAGATTTAATGCATCATACACAACAAATCAAGGGTCAAGCAGTCAAAGAAATGACAATCTAAGTGCATATATGGTATAAGCACAGCAAGAACAAACCATCCAGACTGACAAGTCGAGAAAATATCATCTAATCACAAAGCCAGAGGACATAGAAATGAAAGCCAGTATCTTGACTTTGGAGCAGCAAATCACATCATAAGCAACTTAGACAATAAAAATCTCTGGAGCAAGGAGTACAAAGGTTAACGGTCCCTATACATAGGCACTAGTGAGCTAGTTAAGATAACACACACTGGAGTTGCTTGCATCAAAGGTGATAGACAATTATATCTCAATAATTTACTAAGAGTACCACAGATAAAGAAAAATCTTATGAGGGTGTCACAATTTGCAAGTGATAACAATGTACGTTATTAATTTTATCTTGAATACTGTTTAATTAGAGATATTCTAATTTGGGGAATTCTTTAGCAGGTTAATGCTGTGAAGGGATTACACAATTTCAATTTTGTTAAATCAGGAAACTCTGGAAATTCTGAAAAAAGAAAAGAGTGTAGTTTGTCTGAAAAGACAAAGAAAATCAAATGTTGAATTTTGGCGACACTAGATGGAGAATTGAAGTGGTCAAAAGTAACTTGGTGATGGAGAAGACGGTTCGCAAATCGAAGCTCGGAGGAGAAAGAACTGGCAAAGAAGGTGAAGTGCTGCTGGAGCAATATATGACACATGTCTGTGGCAAAGTGACAAACGTCTTAGCTATGGGTTTTGTTAAGCCAAGATTGGTGACAGCCATCTAATTGTAGGGAAATTTGTTTCCTGAATCTTTTGATAGATGTCTGTCATCTTAGGACAGATGTCTGAGCCATGTGTGCTGCATACTTTGTCTAGGCCAATTAGAATGATTTATGAAGGATTCAAGTGGCATTTCAGTTATTTACCAAGGAAAGATCTCTCCCTATATAAGTTGTTGTCAAAATTCAAAGAAAGATGACTTGATAACTCCAAAGGTTTTTGATCAAGGTTTATCCACCATTAAATAGGGTTTATCAAAACCTAGTTTTTCTTCAATTCTCTTCTCTATAAATCTACTCTATTTGAATATTGATCATTGTAATCAATCTCTTGTACTCTTCTCGTAGGTATCAATAAAGGCTCTCCCACAATGTGGATTTACACTAACAATACTTTTAAAAAGATTTCTTGTCAACACCCAAAAATTGTGTTAAGAAGGGTGTATTTCTTCTTTGCAGAACAAAGGACGTGATTCCTTTAAGGATTTCCTTTCAATTTAACCATTATTAGTTGATAAGTCCAGTATTAGACTCTTCGACGTCGTCGAAAGGTTTAGAACATAGGAAAAGTGTCCTTTCGGCTTTGTTGAGCTTATACAAGGTCATGTATAAGGTTTTCCTTTTCGACTAGATTGAAATTCCCTTAGTTTGTCCTTAAAAAGGTTGACTTTTATCTAACCAAGGGGTTAAGGTGTTCATCTTCCTCGGGTTCAAGCAGGGTATGATATACTTTGGTGGATATGGAGTGGGTATCGACCTTATCGAAAATTTAGACCACTAGTTGATTGGTTTTGGAAGGTTATAGGTGTTGAACCAACTGAGTTGTCAACCTTGTCGAAGGGTTCAAATTGTAGAGTTAAAGGCTTCGAAGGGCTACGGTGATACTTATAGCAGAAGTATTATCGTTCTTGCGACCAGGAGCATCCGATGGGGTTGAACCTGGAAATATGAGTTAATCTAGCAAAGGTTTAAGCAAATAGTACAGTAATTAACAAAGCTAAGGACCTCCCTTTGTATCCAAGAAAAATATTCATTCTATTAAATTTCCCCAAATCGCACTCATTTAGTGTTATAGTACCACGGTTAAGAAGTTACAAGACTAGAATGAGAGAAATTAGATCCCCAAAACATACCCCATGGGTCTTTTTTGTAGATGCAAGCCCCCCTTTTGACACCATGCTCTCGACTGGGTCGTAAGGTTCGACCTTTTTAATGCAGCTATGAACCTTTCAACTTCGTCGAAAGGTTTGCCTTTCATATGCTATTATGGACCTTTCGACATTATCAAAAGGATTTTCTTTTCTTTATGCCTTCATGAACCTTTCGACTTTGTCGAAGGGTTTGGCTACTTTATGTTGTTGTGAACCCTTTGACCTTGTAAGAAGGTTGCTCTCCTCCTGATTGTTGTGAACCTTTTGACCTTGTCAGAATGTTGCTCTTCACTTGATTGTTGTGAGCCTTTCGTCCTTGTCAGGAAGGTTTCTCTTCACTTGTTTGTTTTCAAGAGCTATGCTTCCCTTCATTATTATCGAAAGGTTGTTTTCTATTCTTTGTTGACTTTTGAGTGTTGCTTCTTCCAAAAAAACCTTTCGACCTCGTCGAAAGGTATTCTATATTTGTTTCAATCAGTCCGAAAAGCTTGCTATGCTTTTGAAAAGGTTAACATGGAGTTACACCCACTTGCTTTGACTTCTCCCACTTCTTTGAAAGGTAAGAACTCCCTGAACGGAACCTTTCGACTTCTTCGAAGGGTTTGAAGCTATTAAATTTTGATGGCTGCATCCTTTCGACTCCTTCGAAAGGTTTGGTTTGAGCTTCTTCTCCTTTGTCTTTGTTGAAAGACCTCTCGACCTAGTCGAAAGGTGGATTTTTGGAGTATCATCCTGCCTATGGACTTTGAAAGATAAAATTGGACTTCGCCAAAAGCTCCTTGTCGAAAGGTATGATTATCCCGAACATCTTGATGCTTTCTGATCTTTTCTGTGCTCTTATGATCCTTCTTTCATACCTTCATTCCTATGAATATTTTATGGATAACATTTGGCTCCCCGTATGAAAGAATCTTTTGTTCTTTAGGACAAAACTCCAACGAACTTCCTTCTTTACTTCCTACAAAATAGATTATAGCCTCTATTAAAGTTGTAACTTTATTATATAATCTTAATGAGAAATCTTTTGAATTTACAAAGCTAATATTCAAGATGTCATTAGGGTAATATTTTCTGATAAATTACTTTTGATGACCATAAGTAAACTTTCTTAAGAATATGGAGTAATAGTACCTGAATTGCAGATATTGGTTCAAACAAATGAACCTTTGGTGAAAGTCTATTACATATTCTTGATATTTCCTTCTCAAGCTAAACATTTTCAATCTGTGAAAATCAATTTCATGCTACCGGGGACTTTTCCTTGTCCCTCTAAGTTTTCTTTGTTCTCAACCTTAAACCATTGATAAGTAATTCTTAGTAGGTGAAAAAGTATAAATTAGTTTCGTAATATTTCCATTTGGTATCATGAAGATCTCGTATTGGAATTAAATTTTAAATCAATGGAAAATTCACAAATCATCATAAAATTCAATAGCAGAATATAGAATTTATAAAGTTAGGAATCTAGTAAAAGTCCCATTAGAAAATCAAAGATGTGAAATTCATAAATTATCATCAAAATCCACAGGAAAACACAAGTCTCAACAAATCAGAAAACAGACAGAAAAACCGTTAAAATTTTTCCATGGGAGTATAGAGAACTAGATTCGTGAATTATTACGATGACCAGTAAGGAAATTCAAAATTCACTGTATCAAAAGTCCAATAAGAAATTGAAAGAGGCTATGCGATAGGATCGTATAATATGGAATAGTGGAATGATCTAGGTAAATAGCAACAAGCAATAAGTAGAGTGGATACGAAGACTTTATACTTGTTCGGACCTCTTGTCCTACGTCCAATCCCTAAGCTCCTGTTAGGAATTCTACTAATAACCTCATTTAAACCGAAGGAATAGGTTTACAACTTACCTTAACAACCGAACGGGATTTCTTGCCTCAACTACCGAAGAGGACTTCAACTCAATTACTAAAAAACAATATTTGACTTGTTGTGTTCTTGTCAACACTAATGAGTCTAATGTAGTACAATATTCCTATAATCTTATCCTCGAGAGTATGCAATGTGTTTGTGAAGATTTAGGAAATGTGAATTGCTATGAATCAAAATAATGTTAAAAACAAAGCAGTGATTCAAGCAATAGATTGGTGGTTGCTTTAAGAATTTCTAGAGAATATGTTCAAGAAAATAGTAAGATTAAAGCAAGAGAATTCGGTGAATAGAAGATGTTAGAATCATGTATTTATACTTGTAGAAGAGGTGCATCTTTTGGCTAAGGGTGTAGACAAGAGAAGCTTCCATTTCCATTGGAGAATGGTTGCAACTCTTGGGAGGAAGAAGGTGTCCATTCAGAGAAAATTCGCAGGTTCAAATTCAGTCGACTGAACAGGGAATTCAGTCAACCTAAAATATGAAGTTAAATTTTCAGGAACAAATCGAGACGACCCAACTTCCCATCTCCAGGAAGACGCATCGCTAGTGAAGAAAGAAAGGGATAGAAGAAGAAAATAAAGAGAAAGAAGAAAGACAACAACATCGGAGAACTCACAGCGGAACGAATGAAATATAAGATATCACATAAAATATTACATAGTATCATATTATATCAGAGTTACACAACTTATACAACACATATTAGACAGTTATAAACATCTGTCTAATTCATACAACTCAAGTATATAAGATACAGATATCACAAACACAGCGGAATCATAACATATCTGCACGATGAAGCCTCCTGCTTGAAAACTCTTCCAGAATTCGTCAAGCTAACCTGAATCACCCTACTACTCATACATAATATGAGTACCCAAGAGTTTAATAAAACAGAAAATAAACATTCGGGTCAGACAGGGGTCTGTGTGAGTAAACGGGTCAAAATTGCTTAACTTTAGAAAATCCTTTGAAAAGAAAAGGTATCACGTAAGACTTCCCACACATAAACACGGAAAAGTTTTTACCTTACGCTAACCAAAACATTTGATAGGAAATCCGGTGATATTATAATAGTGTCTAGGGTTTTCAAATAAATATGAAATAGCCGAAATTGTTACATTTATTAAATTCCAGCTACATAGGTATACAAACAAAACCGTAGGGTCTCGTAGGGAAAATGTGTTTCCATCAATGGCTGGGCTACTGGGGTATTGCCCGTCACAGTACGGGGCCTAGATCACCGTACCGAGGTGTACGCCCGCTACCTTGCAACACAAGGCCGGGACCATTCCTTACTGAATAGTCCCGAACAAGACAACCCCGCAGTTGGCGCGCGATTCCAACTACCCACACAGCCGAATAAAAAGGGACTTCTAGACAGGGGAAAATCTTGCTCTCCAGTGGGAGCTGCCCACGAAGCCTTGCTGCACCTCCACTATTTTAGCCATTCCCGGTTGATGAGGCTTGAGGCTGCGATTACCTTTATAGGACACATCTCTTAGAATGCTCATCGTCCTCCAGACGATGTGCTGAAAGCATTCAATCCATACAAGTTCGTTCCGGGCTCGAACGAAACCGAAGGCACTATCTCGTTGCACTCATTTTGGAATCACCCTCAGAGTCAACGAACATAGCCCTTGCACTCTAAATCTCCATCTCGAACGTATAAGTACTATTTCGTCAAACTCATTACGGAATCACCCACAGGGTTATACTGAAGTATATCCCTTACACCTCGAGTCTTCACTTGCACCACTTGGATTAACAACCTAACATTTAATTGGAATCGATGTGGTTTTCGGATTTCAAATATGGAAACCCGATCCCAGTCTAACCGAAACCAAATGCCATTTTAATGTCCAAGTTTTACTTAAGGGTTTAAACAATTAACTTATATTCAGAATGATATAAACAGATAGATGAATCACATTATCACAACAGATAATTCATAACAATCATTCATCTCACAACGCAGCATATCACATATCATAGATATCCAAATCATCCAATATCAACCAAACACCCAATATCAATCACCTAATATTGATCATCCAACGTCAATCAATCAACCAATATCAACCAATCAACCAAAGCAGAATTGACTATCTCTTAATCAATTAGATTACTTAAATCCTTCTTCATTTATTCATTTCAAATAAATAGATTAATCATCTTTAATGATCTTCTTTAATTAATCTTCCTTGATTAATTATACTTTAATTATATTAAAATAATTATCCTTAACCATATTCAGTAATTAACCTTTAATTACTATCATTAATTACAATAATTAATGATCCTTCATTTACTTCCATTAATTAACTATAATTAATTACATTAAACCTCAATTAATTACAATTAATTAATCACACTTAAATTAATTACTTTCATTAATCAACCTTGATTAATTCATTAATTATATCTCTAATGATCCTTATTAATTAATAATTACTTTAATTAATTAATTAAATAATTAACTTATAATTAATCATTCTATTAATCATAATCAGTAATTAACAATTTGTAATTACATATCTTAATTAATTAACTTCTGAATTAATTATATTAACCCTTGATTTATTAATCTAATTAATCCTCAATTACTTCACTAAGTAATTATTGAAAATTAAATTAATCAATAATCATTAAATTATTTCTTTCTTAAATTAATAACATTTTAATCAATTACACTTAGTAATTGATTTTTAAATAAATCACATTCATTAATTAATTAGTCACATTAATTAACTAAATTAATTAAGTAATTAACCTTTAATTACTTACATAAGTAATTATCTTCTAATTACTTTTATTAATAAATCTTGATTTCCCTCTTAATTAATTATTTAACAAATAATTAATCCCATCATTAATAATCCATAATTAATTAATTAATTAATTACTCCATAATTAATTAACTTCAAACCACTATATTAATCAATCCATTAATTAATATCATCAAGTGATTAACCAATAATCACTTCATTAATTTACTACTACGAGTAATCTCTCCAATTACTTCGATAAGTAATTATCAATCTTAATTACATTCAAAATTTCACCATTAGCTACATCATTAAGTAACTACACTTAATTAATCCATAATTAAGTGATTATTTAAAATTTAATAAACAATTAATTAATTATTTAAAATTAATTAAACAATTTATTAATTAACTTCTTATATTAAAGAAAATCTTTAATAAATTAAGAAAAACATAAATCTTAATCAAACTTAACTTATTAACAAATCATATTAAATAAGTATTATTAAGGTAATTATCCAAATAATTTAACCTTATTTATTTCCATAAATAAATTATTTGAGTTAAATCAAATTTTAATAACTTCAAAGACTAATTATTCCATTTGGTTTACAATAATGTTAACCTTTATTGAAAATAATACATTTAAAACAAATTTTCAAAATTTAATACACATTAATCATCTAAGTTAAACTTATTCATTAAAATTGAAAATTGAAATTTTAGTTTTAAAATCATTACTTAAAATTTTCTCTAAAACTAAAATTTTCTCTAAACTTTGATTTAAAACCTTAAATTCAAAATACTCATTTAAATTGAACTTCAAAGTGTAATTACATCATTATTTTCAAAAACAATCATCTTGAAACATTTTAATTTTTGAAAATAAATTCAATTATCACTTTTAAATGTTTGATTTACTTTCACTTTAAAGCAACAAGTTTAACTTTATTTTCACTTCCTTTATAAACTTGTTTTATAACTTAAACTTTATTTTTACTTATTTTATACAATCAAGTAAAATCTGCATTATCACTACAGAACCAAGCCAAGCAATCTCGAGTAAAACACTCAATCCACCCGTACCTTCCTCGAAGCAAACTAGATACCTTGATCTTCGAGTCACCTCTGGATCTAACGCGATAGCTTCTTCGAGTTCTTTAACTCGTCTTCTCAAATCCACCTCCAGTGTACACATCGTACACACGTGCACGTGTCCATCGCCCTCCAGCCAAACTTTATCACTGCGACCATCGGCGACGGCCGCACTAACGCTCCCGATCCCCCAACCAAACCCAGATCTATCAACGAACTCGAGAATCAGATTTTCGACCCATATCTCGAAAACTGCAGCAGAACCACTCGACCCAAACCCAATCACCGCCGATAAACTCGACGCCGCTACACCTTGCCGTCCTCACCATAGAACCGCCACATCACGAGCTACAACTTCCCCCACTGCGAACGACTTCGGCCCTCCATGAAAGTCGCAACAGTCACAACAGTTCGGTAGAGCAAAAACCAAAATAAAAACCTAATTCAAACAAATTCAAACGATGCACTCAATAGAAAAATTCTCTTGTATTTTTCCTATAATCTACCACCCATACACAAGCTTCGATCCAAGTTTCAAACCAAATTAATGTATAGATAATCAGCAATTCACAAAATCCCCAATTTCGTATAAACCCCAAATTCATCATAATTACACAATTAAAAATTCTGATAGTAACATCTAAAATCATGATTTTTAGTCCTTAACACTTTCATGGAATCCAAATCAGAAAACATGAAAGTTGATTTTTTTGACATGCATCAGTAGTTTACTGTAATTTCATTTTTTAGAATTATTTGTAAATTAAAAATTACAGAACTACTTTTATAATCTTCATCAAACATCAACGTACAACATTTATTCAATCATCAAGGGCCAATATTGATGTTTAGTTTAAGATTTGAATTAATTTGAATGATAAATACCTGTAATTCAACAGGGCATATCTATACAGTCACATCCATACATATCATCATTGTATACAAACATCCAATCATCTCCACAACATATTTATAACTGAACTACTATATAAATCACCACACAAATCTAGATAAATAACAAGTTCGAATCTGTTTTTAAAAAGATGATTTACTCATCTTTTATAAAATATGCAGAGCAGAATTTAGTTCCAAGCTCTTGAACATGAATCTGGAAATTGCTTGATTTATCTTTGTTGATGAAATGAATGCATGCATGCTTCAACCTGATGATCAAAATGCTGAAATTGTTGTTGTAAAATCCATCTACGTGCTTTAAAGATGAAAACTGCAGATCTTCATTTGCATATTGAAGTTGCAGGTTGAAACTGATTTTCAGCTTGAACTCCATTATTTTGCAGATTGTATTTGCAGATTTTTAATTTACTTCAAATTTTGATTTTGTGTTTAAATCTTTTAGATTTGTAAGTGGTTTACTGAATTGCCATAAATTTTGAGAAGAGGAAAAAAAGTTTTGAAAAAAAATGAAAAAGGAGAAACAATTTTCTTTTATGTTATAAATTTCAAATAAATGAAATATGAATGCCACCTGTTCATAAATCTTACATTTGTCACTTTACTTGATTTAATTACTTGCAAATGTTATTTAAAGGTTTCTATATGGTTACATTTGGACTTAAGCATTTTAAATTAACTTTTACTTAATTTGAATGTAAATATGACTTACTCATCTTACTAAATAAATAAAATTTACATGTCTTTCTCAAGTGTTTTTAATAAACTTTTATTTAATCTAAATGTAAATATAGTCCTACTTATTTAGGTTACTTTATAAATATATTCTTATATATGTGAATATAAATTTACCTTTAAAAGAGAATATTAGAAATCTAGTTAAAATACATATGAATTGCTTATACATGTATTCACAAATCTAAAGCTTTTATTTACATACATTTATAACCATTTTAAATTTAAACACTTTTAAAGAAAACAAACAAAATGTTTAAATCTCTTTTTTTTTATTTAAACTATCATATTTAAAATAAATAAC
The DNA here is from genome assembly GCA_030765085.1 of Allium cepa. Lineage (NCBI taxonomy): Eukaryota > Viridiplantae > Streptophyta > Magnoliopsida > Asparagales > Amaryllidaceae > Allium > Allium cepa. Next base: position 768,200,242 of record CM060937.1, on the reverse strand, counting down.
AATCTCGTATTTTAAAAACAAACAATTATCGTATATTTTAAAAACAATTGAATTAGACTTTAAATTAGCTTTTGAAGAATATTAAATTTTTAAACAAAGCTTTAAATTATAATTTCACACATATTCAAATTATCAATAGATTAAAATTAAGTTTCCAAACAACTCAAATTATAACATATACATACCTATATATTACAATTTGAAAATTCATCTTTTAATTAAAACAAAAGATATCCTATTCACAATATATATCAAATATATATTATAAGTAGAATAAAATTTATTTGCTTTGACAAACAAATCTTATCAATATTTCCAGATTAAAAATTCATTAACCTTTAAAAGAGTAAATTTACCAATTTTAAATTAAAATTATAAAGAAAGTTATCAAACCAATTAAATTATTAACACAGATTATTAAATTGATATTGCCCAAAATTCCGGGTCGTTACAATCCTCCCCCTTAAAAGAATTTCGTCCCCGAAATTTAAAGCAAAGGTAATTTAATAACCCAAAAAAGATTTTAATTCAATCAGCAAAGCATACTTATCAATCAGTTACTAAAGCAATCAATCTCAAAAACAAACTTAACTAATTATCCTGACATATGTCGGAATAAAACTCTAATACTATTTCGAGCTTCCCATGTAAAAATCAACGGGAGACTCGCTCTACAGAAGCTAAACTAACAAACTACGCCACCAAAATTTAGAGCTCCTCTCTTTTCTAGATGCACCAATCTGAACAGAACATCGGACTATACTCAAGTCTTGCACAAATTCCAAATCCAAGTGAACTATAGATTCAATAATCAATGATGAATCATACACGTACTCTCTCAGAGGTACGTGAAATTCAATGAATTCCAGCTACCCAAACTGTCAATTCAATCTTATAGTCAACAGATCTTATCTTATCAAAACACGGATAAGAAATCTCAAATACCTCAGCACCAGCCATCCAATCTTATCCAATTTCTGTTCTCTTAACCAAAGAAATTTTAACAACAATAAAGTCTCCAACTTCGAATTCCAAACTCCTTAACTCCTATCATAACTCAACAGACAATACCGAACCTCCCATCTTCTTGATCAGCTCAACTCATGCCGATGCTTCCAGAAACAACTAGACCCAAGCAAACCAGTTTCTGGATCCTATTCAACAGAAAAGTTTTCCAAGATCCGTCGAAATCCAGAACACAAACTCTACTTCCCAAGCAATAGCAAACTGAATTTGCTTCCAAACTCTACCTCGATGATGCTGCAAAGGAAAAAGACCTTCTCGTCGGTACACCGAACACTTCCGAGCTGCACTACTACCACAGCTAACCAAAGACTTCTAATCCAAAGGCTCTTCAAAAACCATAGCCAACCATACAACAGAACCTTTGAGATGGCAGACATTCCAAAAGAAACTCGGCCTCCAAACCAAGCATCAACGTCTCGCTCTTCTTGAGGAATGACAAATGAGACTATGCCGAAACAAAGCAACTTATAGACCTTAGTCTCATATTCCAAAACAGCTAACCTCCTTGGAAAAGAACCAAACAACTTCTACACAGACGAATCTTCCCTACGGCAGGTAAAGACTACTCCTCAACCACCTCTAAAACCGCTTCAAGAGAGAACACCTTCTGAAAATATCCAAGGATACTGCATCTCATCACGCAGCTACCAAGATATCATTACTTACTTCTGCACTTCCGACAGATTCAAACTTACACTTCAAGGATAGACTCCGAATCTTTTTTAAAAGATTTCCTTCGGATATCAGAGAATTCCTTACTCTAAACTACAAAACTCACTCGAGACGCTGCCAGGTCTACAGTCTCGACAAATATACTTCCAACCTCAACATATGGACCTATTCCATTAGTGGTAGTCGTGTTACACACACACACACCACTATTCCATCTACCTCTAAAACTTGGTTGGAAAATCCAAACTGGTAACCCAACAGATTAGGTAGATATAGACATATATAAATATAGTTATATATAAAAATTACAAGTACGCTCTCTCAAGGAAGACACCACTACAGAGCCTAGTTATTCACTCAACCTAATGCTCTGATACCAAATAAGACAAACCAACTTCCCATCTCCAGGAAGACACATCGCTGGTGAAGAAAGAAAGGGAAAGAAGAAGAAAAGAAAGAGAAAGAAGAAAGACAACAACATCAGAGAACTCACAGCGGAACGAATGAAATATATTATATCATATAAAATATTACATAGTATCAAATTACATCAGAGTTACACAGCTTATACAACACATATTAGACAGTTATAAACATCTGTCTAATTCATACAACTCAAGTATATAAGGTACAGATATCACAAGCACAGCGGAATCATAACATATCTACACGATGAAGCCTCCTGCTCCAAAACTCCCCTAGAATTCGTCAAGCTAACCTGAATAACTTGATTACTCATACATAAAATTAGTACCCAAGAGTTTAATAAAACAGAAAATAAACACTCGGGTAGGACAGCGGTCTGGTGTGAGTAAACGGGTTAAAATTGCTTTACTTTCGAAAATCCTTTGAAAAGAAAAGGTATCACGTAAGACTTCCCACACATAAACATGGAAAAAAATTTACCTTATGCTAACCAAAACATTTGATAGGAAATCCAGTGATATTATAATAGTGTCTAGGGTTTTCAAATAAATATGAAATAGCCAAAATTGTTACATTTATTAAATTCCAGCTACAAAGGCATACGAACAAAACCGTAGGGTCTCGTAGGGAAAATGGGTTTCCATCAATGGCTGGGCTACTGGGGTATCGCCCGTCACAGTATGGGGCCTAGATCACCGTAACGAGGAGTACGCCCGCTCCTCTGCAACACAAGGCCGGGATCATTCCTTACTGAATAGTCCTGAACAAGACAACCCCGCAGTTGGCGCACGATTCCAACTGCCCACACAGCCGAATAAAAAGGGACTTCTAGACAGGAGAAAATCTTACTCTCTTGTGGGAGCTACCCACGAAGCCTTGCTGCACCTCCTCTATTTTAGCCATTCCCGGTTGATGAAGCTTGAGGCTGCGATTACCTTTATAGGACACATCTCTTAGAATGCTCATCGTCCGTCAGACAATATGCTGAAAGCATTCAATCCATACAAGTTCGTTCCAGGTTCGAACGAAATCGAAGGCACTATCTCGTTGCACTCGTTTTGGAATCACCCTCAGAGTCAATGACCATAGCCTTTGCACTCTACATCTCCATCTCGAACCTATAAGTACTATTCCGTCAAACTCATTACGGAATCACCTACAGAGTTATACTGAGGTATAGCCCTTACACCTCGAGTCTTCACTTGCTCCACTTGGATTAACGACCTAACATTTAATTGGAATCGATGTGGTTTTCGGATTTCAAATATGGAAACCCGATCCCGGTCTCACCGAAAACAAATGCCATTTTAATGTCTAAGTTGTACTTAAGGGTTTAAATAATTAACTTATATTCAGAACGATATAAATAGATAAATGAATCACATTATCACAAGAGATAATTCATAACAATCATTCATCTCACAACACAGCATATCACATATCATAGATATCCAAATCATCCAATATCAACCAAACACCCAATATCAATCACCTAATATTGATCATCCAATATCGATCAATCAACCAATATCAGTCAATCAACCAAAGCAGAATTGATTATCTCTTAATCAATTGGATTACTTAAATCCTTCTTCATTTATTTCTTTCAAATAAATAGATTAATCATCTTTAATGATCTTCTTTAATTAATCTTCCTTGATTAATTATACTTTATTTATATTCAACTAATTATCCTTAACCATATTCAGTAATTAACCTTTAATTACTATCATTAATTACAATAATTGATGATCCTTCATTTACTTCCATTAATTAACTATAATTGATTACATTAAACCTCAATTAATTTCAATTAACAGATCACACTTAAATTAATTACTTTCATTAATCAACCTTGATTAATTCAGTAATTATATCTCTAATGATCCTTATTAATTAATAATTACTTTAATTAATTAATTAAATAATTAACTTATAATTAATCAATCTATTAATCATAATCAGTAATTAACAATTTGTAATTACTTATCTTAGTTAATTAACTTCTTAATTGATTATATTAACCCTTGATTTATTAATCTAATAATCCTTAATTACTTCATTAAGTAATTATTAAAAATTAAATTAATCAATAATCATTAATTTATTTCTTTCTTAAAATAATAACATTTTAATTAATTACACATAGTAATTGATTTTTAAATAAATCGCATTCATTAATTAATTAGTCACATTAGTTAACTAAATTAATTAAGTAATTAACCTTTAATTACTTACATGAGTAATTATCTTCTAATTACTTTTATTAATAAATCTTGATTTCCCTCTTAATTAATTATTTAAAAAATAATTAATCCCATCATTAATAATCCATAATTAATTAATTAATTATTTATTTAATTACTCCATAATTAATTAACTTCAAACCATTATATTAATCAATCCATTAATTAATATCATCAAGTGATTAACCAATAATCACTTCCATTAATTTACACCTACGAGTAATCTCTCTAATTACTTCCATAAGTAATTATCAATCTTAATTACATTCAAAATTTCACCATTAGCTACTTCATTAAGTAGCTACACTTAATTAATCCATAATTAAGTGATTATTTAAAATTTAATAAACAATTAACTAATTATTTAAAATTAATTAAACAATTAATTAATTAACTTCTTATATTAAAGAAAATCTTTAATAAATTAAGAAAAACATAAATCTTAATCAAACTTAACTTATTAACAAATCATACTAAATAAGTATTATTAAGGTAATTATCCAAATAATTTAACCTTATTTATTTCCATATATAAATTATTTGAATTAAATCAAATTTTAATAACTTCAAAGACCAATTATTCAATTTGGTTTACAATAATACTAACCTTTATTGAAAATAATACATTTAAAACAAATTTTCAAAATTCAAAACACATTAATCATCTAAGTTAAATTTATTCATTCAATTTGAAATTTGAAATTTTAGTTTTAAAATCATTACTTAAAAATTTCTCTAAACTTTGATTTAATACCTTAAATTCAAAACACTCATTTAAATTGAACTTCAAAATTTAATTACATCATTATTTTCAAAATCAATCATCTTGAAACATTTTAATTTTTGAAAATAAATTCAATTATCACTTTTAAATGTTTGATTTACTTTCACTCTAAAACAACAAGTTTAACTTTTTTTCACTTCCTTTATAAACTTGTTTTATAACCTAAACTTGATTTTTTCTTATTTTATACAATCAAGTAAAATCTGCATTTATCACTACAGAACCAAGCCAAGCAATCACGAGTAAAACAATCAATCCACCCGTGCCTTCCCCGAAGCAAACTAGATACCTTCATCTTCGAGTTGCCCCTGGATCCAACGCGATAGCTTCTTCGAGTTCTTCATCTCGTCTTCTCAAATCCACCTCCAGTGTACAAGTCGTACACACGTGCATGTGTCCATCACTCTCCGGCCAAACTTGATCTTTGCGACCATCGGCGACGGCCGCACTAACGCTCACGATCCCCAAACCAAACCCAGATCTAACAATGAACTCAACAATCAGATTTTCGACCCATAGCTCGAAAACTGCAGCAGAACCACTCGACCCAAACCCAATCACCGCCGATAAACTATACGCCGCTACACCTCGCCGTCCTCACCATTGAACCACCATATCACGAGCTACAACTTCCCCTAACTGCGAACGACTCCGGTCCTCCATGAAAGTCGCAACAGTCACAACAGTTCGGCAGAGCAAAAACCAAAATAAAACCCTAATTCGAACAAATTCGAACGATTCACTCAATAGAAAAATTCTCTTGTATTTTTCCTATAATCTACCACCCATACACAAGCTTCGATCCAAGTTTCAAACTAAATTAATGTATAGATAATCAGCAATTCACAAAATCCCCAATTTCGTATAAACCCCAAATTCATCATAATTACACAATTAAAAATTATGATAGTAACATCTAAAATCATGATTTTTAGTCCTTAACACTTTAATGGAATCCAAATCAGAAAACATGAAAGTTGATTTTTTTGACATGCATCAGTAGTTTGCTGTAATTTCATTTTTTAGAATTATTTGTAAATTAAAATTACAAAACTACTTTTATAATCTTGATCAAACATTAACGTACAACTTTTATTCAATCACCAAGGGCCAATATTGATGTTTAGTGGAAGATTTGAATTAATTTGAATGATAAATACCTGTAATTCAACAGAGCATATCTATACAGTCACATCCATACACATCATCATTGTATACGAACATGCAATCATCTTCACAACATATTTATAACTGAACTATTATATAAAAATCACCACACAAATCTAGATTAATAACAAGTTCAAATCTGTTTTTAAAATGAAGATTTGCTCACCTTTTATAAAATATGCAGAGCAGAATTTACTTCCAGGCTCTTGAACATGAATCTGGAAATTTCTTGATTTATCTTTGTTGATGAAATGAATGCATGCATGCTTCAACCTGATGATCTAAATGTTGAAATTGTTGTTGTAAAATCCATCTGCAAGCTTTAAAGATGAAAACTGTAGATCTTCATTTGCATATTGAAGTTGCAGGTTGAAACTGATTTTCAGCTTGAACTCCATTATTTTGCAGATTGTATTTGCAGATTTTTAATTTACTTCAAATTTTGATTTTGTGTTTAAATCTTTTAGATTTGTAAGTGGTTTACTGAATTGCCTTAAATTTTGAGAAGAGGAAAGAAAGTTTTGAAAAATTGAAAAAGGAGAAACAATTTTCTTTTATGTTATAAATTTCAAATAAATGAATGATGAGTGCCAAATGTTCTAAATCTTACATTTGTCACTTTACTTGATTTAATTACTTACAAGTGTTATTTAGAGGTGTCTATATGGTTACATTTGTACTTAAGCATTTTAAATTAATTTTTACTTAATTTAAATGTAAATATAACTTACTCATCTTACTAAATAAATAAAATTTACATATGTCTTTCTCAAGTGTTTTTAAGAAACTTTTATTTAATTTAAATGTAAATATAGTCCTACTTATTTAGGTTACTTTATAAATAAATTCTTATATATGTGAATATAAATTTACCTTTAAAAAAGAATATTATAAATCTAGTTAAAATTCAAATGAATTGCTTATACATGTATTCACAAATCTAAATCTTTTATTTACATACATTTATAACCATTTTAAATTTAAACACTTTTAAAGAAAACAAACAAAATGTTTAAATCTCTTTTTTTATTTATTTAAACTATCATATTTAAAATAAATAACAATCTCATATTTTAAAAACAAATAACTATCTTATATTTTAAAAACAATTGAATTAGACTTTAAATTAGCTTTTGAAGAATATTAAATTTTTAAACAAAGCTTTAAATTATAATTCATACATATTCAAATTATCAATAGATTAAAATTAAATTTCCAAACAACTCAAATTATAACATATACATACCTATATATTACAATTTGAAAATTCATCTTTTATTTAAAACAAAAGATATCCTATTCATAATATATATCAAATATATATATTATAAATAGAATAAAATTTATTAGCTTTGACAAACAAATCTTATCAATATTTCCAAATTAAAATTCATTAACCTTTAAAAGATTAAATTTACCAATTTTAAATTAAAATTATAAAGAAAGTTATCAAACCAATTAAATTATTAACACAGATTATTAAATTGATATTGCCCAAAATTCCGTTACAAAAATTCAGTCGACTGAGCAGGGTGTTTCAGTCGACTGAAACTGTACATGTTTGTGTATGTGTAACAGGTTCAGTCGACTGGTCATCCCTGTTCAGTCGACTGAACTGATGAATTGTGCACAGTGAATGTTAATCAAAAAATGAAGTTTATAAAATGTGTTCTAGTGTTTGTGCAAGCCTCTTGAGGATAGATTTTAACAATAAATCTAAACTAAGACCTATATATAGAAATCATACTTATGTTTATCATTGATCTTCATCGTTCTTCCTTTATCTTTGAAGCACATTGTCATTGATCAAAATCTTAGCGTATCAACATTCTCCCCCTTTTTGATTGATGACAATACTGATGTGTGTATAGAGATTATTTCCTCCCCCTGAATATATGCACTATCTTTTATAAAAAACAAAGTTAGTATCATGGATTTTTCTCCCCCTTTGTCATCGACAAAAAGGAAGTAATAACCGTAGAAATATATTATCAAAACAATCACTGAAGCATGGAGTATAGAAAATTGCACAATCATGGCTAAAAAATTAAAAATGTAGCATAGAACAGACATAATATGGCTATTTATACAAGCCATAAGAGAGTTATAAATAAACATCAAACCATACTAGAATTATTCATCTTTATCCCAATCATATGAACCTTCTCTCCCTCCTGTTGGTTCACGAATGACTGTTCCACCGGTGGGTGGTCTATAAGCTCGTCCTCCTTGGCCACCACTAGTTCCACTTGTACTGCTACTTGTATGCTCTTCGAAAGACGTCCATGTAAAAGTAGGTGTCGGACGTTTGCCGCGTGATGTTGAAGAGGTAGTGGAGCTTGAACACGAGATTGCATCCCATAACTTGTTGAAGAGTCCTTTAATTTTGTCAAGCTTGTGATCTACCATCTTAAGACGATTATCAACAATTTATGGATTTCCTGATAAAATACCCAATGATTGATTGGTAGTATAACTTGGATCAACAAGACGAATTTCATCATCTTGCTCAAAGTGTTCTTCTTGGTGAGGTTGTGGAGGTTGTTGTTGTTGTTGTTCTTGATGCCTAGCTTCCCATTCGGCAAGAGATATGATGCGAGGAGGTCTAGATGGTAGTTGCATTAGGCTTATCGTCCGTTGGTTAATTTGATGAACCATTGTGTTTTCGGACTCAGGTAATGGCGTATCAACATTGAGGACAAGTCGCATGATATATTCTCTAAAATAAATGTTCGCATTTTTCCATCATTAAAAGTGGGGAATTCATCAAGAAATAATTGCACCCAATTGACTTGAATATTGCCCCAAATAGCGTATAGAGCTCGATAATTGATGGGGTAAACAATTTTGTATGAGCCCGTGCGTGGAATAATTGTTCTCATAAGAGCTTTGTGAAGGATTCTAGCTCTAGGTCATAGGGAAGTGGACTTAAAATCTCTAAATTTGATATTATCATCCATAAATTGATGATTTATGTTATCTCGAAATTTGTGGATTGAATTATATCTCTTCAAGCTTTCTTCTTACATTAGGTGATCCTAGGATGTGTGCAATTCGATCTAAGGAGAACCAAACTTTGTTTCCGCACACCATACTCCAAACACTATCATTTGGATTTCTTGGAGTTTGGTGCCCAAGATTAAGGTTTGCATAAAATAATTTGACCATTATATGATTTATTGCATGGTCTTTTCTTTTTAAATCCAAGAGAGAAGTTAAACCTGCCGGATCCGTTAATGCTTGGATGTCGTACGTCTGAAGGCTTTGGAAATCAATGAAGGAGTGTTCGAAAATGCACGAATTCTTTATTTTATTCCATCTTGTTACAGCTACACCATCATAGAGCCATTATGCAATTTGAGCGTCAATTGGCTCAGAGGATGAGGAAGAAGACGCTCTTGATCTTTTTGGAGCCATTTTGTTGTGAGATTTGAGAGTAATTTGTGGATTGGGGGCTAGGGTTTTGGAAAACAATGGGGAAGAGAGAACTTTTGCAATGTAAAAAAGTGAAAGTAAAAGGTGAAAACTGGTGAATAAAAGGGTAAAGTTGCCTGAGAATTGCCGTTCAGTCGACTGGAAACTCTGTTCAGTCGACTGAATTGAAGGACGAAAATTTTCAGGGTTGAATTCAGTCGACTGAATAGGGGTTTTAGTCGACTGAACTGTTGTCCGAAAGTTTCTGTTGAAAGTTTAGTCGACTGGGCAAAGGTTTTTAGTCGACTGAGTTATGGAAATTTTATTTTCTGCCATATGTTCAGTTAACTGAACAGTAATTTTCAGTCGATTGTTCCTTGCATTTTTGTTGTTCTTTGTGAATTTTGAAAAACAAAAGTTTTATTTAAAGAAAAAATTTCATTTGTACAGATATAACAACATGAATTTATTCCAAAAGTAACTATTTCTTCGGAGATGGACTGTTTTTCTTTGGTGTCTTTTTCCCTTCATTCTCCATATAGTTCATATCCCATGAATTTGGACTATACTGAGGAGTCTTTGGCGACATCCAAGGATTCACGGGATCGATTGGTGTACGATAGGACGAAGATTGATCAAACGAACTAACTGATCGAGGTAGGGGCTCAGCTACTTCGTTCTTCTTTGAGCCACAAAAACGTAAACCGATTTGCTCTAGGAAGCTTAATCGTTTAGCTGTTACTTTTTGTTCGAAATATAATTCTCGTTGAAGATCTATTTGTTGTTGTTGAAAGTGATGAATTTCATCAATCTTTCTTTTTTGTATCTGGAGATATGAATAGTCCACGTTTGGCCTTCTTTGATTCTGGTGTGTAGCCAGTACGATAGTTGTTCCATTTATAGACTGGTTCATGTGTCGGTGTTGGAGAGGGAAGTTTTGGTGATGTTGGAGAGTTATCAATCGAAGAGATGATGTTGATTGGGGAGTAAGAGTTGTTGGAAGACATTTGTATATTGATTTTTCAATCTCTTAAATGTGAAAACGAATTGTGAAAATGAACCATGTTTAAGGGTATATTTATGGGAAGAATTTTCTAAACATATCGTGGTTATAATTTATTAAAGTTTTTTAACCACTTAATGATTTAAAGGTTAAAATAAAATAGTTGAAAATGTATGGATTAGAAATAACCTTTACTTTATAATTTATTATGTAACATATTCTGAAAATATAAATTGAAAGTCTTAGTTTTCTTTATTCAGTCGATTGAGCATATAATTTTAGTCGACTGAATTGTATAGAATTTTATAACTTTGTCTATAAGATGTCTTTAAAAGAAATTATTCCTAATTCTCGTCTTAGTTTTATAAAGGAGTTTTCTAATAAAGGTTTAGTAAATATATCGGCGATTTGATTTTCGGTAGAAATATGTTCGAAATTTATGATTCCTTTTTCAATATTGTCGCGTAGAAAATGGTGACGAATATCTATATGTTTTGTTCGTGAGTGATTAACCGGATTTTTAGATAAATTTATTGTACTTGTATTATCACAATATATTGTAGAATTTGTTAAATTTATATTAAAATCTTTAAGGGTTTGTTGCATGTAGATTACTTGAGTGCAAGCTAAAGCGGCTGATATATACTCTGCTTCACATGTGGAAAGCGAGACACGATTTTGTTTCTTACTAAACCAAGATACAAGTGATTTTCCAATGAAATGGCACGTACCACTTGTACTTTTTCTATTTGTTCGAGATCCACCAAAATCAGAATCACCGAATGATACTAACTCAAATGGACATTCCTTTGGATAAAAAAGACCAAAGTCTTTAGTATTGTTAAGATATCGCATAATTTGTTTTACCACTCTTAAATTTAATTCTTTAGGATTAGATTGAAAACGTGCACATAAACATACACTCATCATAATATTTGGTCTACTAGCGGTTAAGTAAAGTAAGGAACCTATCATAATTCTAAACAATTATTGATCTACATTTTTGCCATTTTCATCTCGATCGAGATGAGTAGTGATACTCATAGGAGTAGGTTTAGCATAATTGTTTTCCATTCCGAAATGTTTAATTAAATTAGCAAAATATTTCTCTTGGTTTATAAAAATTCCATTTGATAATTGTTTAATTTGAAGTCGAAGAAAATATGATAATTCTTCCATATGAGACATTTCAAACTCCTTAGTCATTATATTTGAAAATTCTTTACATAAATTTTCATCTGTCCAAGCAAATATAATATCATCTATGTATATTTGAATTATTAAAATATCTTTTGTAGTATTTTTAATGAAAAGTGTTTGATCTACTTTTCCAATTTGAAATCCTGAATTTAATAAATAACTTTTAAGTCTTTCATACCAAGCACGAGGAGCTTGTTTAAGACTATATAGTGCTTTATTTAATTTAAATACACGATCCGGATATTTTTCATGTATAAATAAAGGAGGTTGTTCTATGTATACATTTTCTTTAATAAAACCATTTAAAAATGCACTTTTAACATCCTTTTGATAGAGTTTAAAATTGTGAAAACAAGCAAAGACTAATAAAATACGTATTGCTTCAAGTCTTGCAAGTGGAGCAAATGTTTCTTCAAAATCGATACCTTCCTCTTGATTATATCCTTGTGCTACTAGTCTTGCTTTATTCCTAATTATATTACCTTGTTCGTCTACTTTATTTTGTAAATCCATTTTGTTCCTATTACTGATTGATTATTAGGACGGGGAACTAACTCCCAAACATCGTTACATTCAAATTGATTTAATTCTTCTTGCATAGCAATAATCTAGTAATCGTCAGTTGATGCTTCTTTAGGATTTTTAGGTTCTATTGTTGAAACAAAAGCTACATTTCCCATTTGATTTAGTTGACTTCTTATCTTAACTTGGGAATTTATTTCACCTATTATATTTTGAGCTGGATGATCTCGTAATATCCTTGGAGGAGATCTTAGTTCATTATCACAATTTTCAAGGTTTGTATTTTCTATATTTATGAATTCTTCATCATCTTTTATATTCAAATTTTTATTAAAATTTTCATCAAAAGATATATCCAAAGTTTCTTCAATTATGTTTGTTCGTTTATTAAATACTCGATATGCTTTACTTCGTTCTGAGTATCCTACGAAAATTCCTTCGTCAGCTTTTGGATCGAATTTTCCTAGTTAATCTTTTGTATTTAAAATAAAACATTTTGATCCAAATACTTTAAAATAAGATATGTTTGGATTTTTGTTATTAAATAGTTCATAGGAAGTATTTTTAGTTAATGTTCTTATTGTTATTCTATTTTATACATAACATGCAGTAGCAATGGCTTCTGTCCAAAAATGTTTTGGTAGAGAACATCCATTTAATAATGTTCTTGCACATTCTTGTAATGTTCTATTCTTTCTTTCTACAACTCCATTTTGTTGAGGAGTTCTAGGAAATGAAAAATTATGATTTATTCCTTTCTTTTTACAAAAAGATTCCAAAGCTTCATTTTCTAATTCGCCTCCATGATCGCTTCGTATATTTTTAATTTTCAAATCTTTTATGTTTTGAATTCTTTTGACAAATATTTTAAAATGCTCAAAAGTATCGCTTTTATTTTTCATAAAAATAGTCCATGTATATCTTGAGAAATCATCAACTATTACAATTACATATCGATTATGATTAATGGATTGAACCTGTGTTGGTCCAAATAAATCCATATGTAATAATTCTAATGGTTGTAAAGTTGAAATGACTTTCTTCGATTTAAAAGATGATTTAGTTAATTCACCTAGTTGACAATCATCACAAAGATTTTTTATTTTAAAGTTTATTTTTGGTAAACCTCTTACTAAATTATTTTTAGAAAGTTTTCTAATAGTTTTAAAATTTATACGGCAAAATCTTTTGTCCCATAACCAAGGATCATTATCTTTGGCTAGTAAATACATACTTGTATTATGATAAATATTCATATTTAGAACGTAAATAATCCTATATCTATTTCCTTCAAAAACAAGATTTTGGTTTTGATCAAAAATACTACATTTATTTTCTGAAAAGGTTATTTTAAAGCCTTTGTCACAAAGTTGACTTATGATAAGTAGATTATGTTTTAGATTTTCAACTAATGAAACATTTGTTACAAAAGGTAAATTTGATGTACCGTAACTGCTCACATCTCCTTTGCCAATGATATAGCCTTTTAAATTGTCTCCGAAGGTAACCGAGCCACCATCAAAGTATGTGATGTTTGTAAGCATATCTTTGTCTCTGGTCATGTGTTCGGAGCAACCACTGTCTAGTATCCATTTATTCTTTTTAAGTGGGACCTGAAAATAAATATGAAATTATTGGTACCCACCTTTTTAATAGGGTCCTAAAAGTTAGAATTTAGGAAACCAAACCCAATTCGGTTTAGTATTTTTTTATAAATATAGTTTTTATTATTATGAACACTATCCATAAATGTTTTAATATATTTATTCCTAATTAAAATATTATTAGTCTTTGGAACCCAAATTTTGACTATCTTGTTTTGTACTTTTGTTTTAAAAGGTTCTTTTAATAACATTTGTTGATTTGAATCTCTATTCCTCTTAAAACTTGTATTTTTCTTTTTAGGTATTTTGACTCTTTTTTATATCCCAATCCATGTTTATTTGAAGATGATTGAGAATTTTCTGAAATCTTAGATAAATTTTCTCTTCCTTTGTTGAAGTTAGAAACATTTTTAGTGATGTTATCTAATTTAGCTTGAAGACTATTATTTTCTAACTCAACTTGTCTAATCTTAGTTTTTAACTCATGATTTTCAGAAACAATTACATCGCTCCTTTTCTTTTGAGTTTCAATTTCTTGACTTAAAAGAGATAATTGAGTTTCCGAATTTGAATAAGATTCTTGAACTTTTTCAAGTTCTTATTCTAGAATTTTCTTTTCATCGTTTAACATATCTTTTTCAAATTCAATTTTGTTTTGATTTTCACGAATTTCCTTAATTTTCTTTTTAAGAATTTTTGTTGTGCTCAAAAGTTCAGAGTTTACTTCAATTGAGTCATTGAAAGTTAAATTACTTACTTTAGATTCTTGAGCCATGAAGTATGCATTTGCCTGTTCATTGTCGCTATCATTTTCACTTTCAGATGAAGATGAATCCGAGTCATCCCATGTTACAGAGAATGCCTTCTTTTTGAATTTCTTTCTTTTGTTTTTGTTGTTAAGAGTTTTCTGATTCTCCTTGCTTTGTTCTAGGCAATCCTTGTGCATGTGACCTTTCTTGTGACAGTTGAAACATTCTATATTCGAGGATGTAGGTTTGTTTAAGAAATTCTTATTGAATTCGTTTTTATTTCCTTTCCTATGTCTTAAGAATTTCTTGAAATTTTTAGCTATAAATGCTAAATCCTCATCTTCAGACTCTGATTCTTCCTTTTCTGCATGAAAAGCTACATTCTTTCTTTCTTGAGCTTGATCTTTCTTAGCTTGCATATTTACTTCATATGACATAAGATTTCCAATTAATTCCTCTGGTTTCAGTATAGATAGATCCTTTGCTTCCTCGATTGCTAGTACTTTTCTTTCCCATTCATCAGTGAGTGAATTTAGAACTTTAGACACAATGTCAAAATCCGTGTATTTTTCTCCTAGTGCAATTAAAGCATGATGAATGTCTTGAAATCTCGAGTACATGTCATTGATGGATTCATTTTGTCGCATTCTAAAGTTTTGAAAATGGTTCTTCAGCGTGGATATCTTTGTTTGTTTAACCTTGTTTATGCCTTCATGTATGACTTTAAGTGTTTCCCATATCTGATATGCAGTAGTACATATGCTAACACGGTTGAATTCATTTCTATCCAGGGTGCAAAATAGCATATTCATAGCTTTGGCATTTGCACTAGTTTCATTCTTCTGAGTTTGTGTCCATGTAGGATAATCGGTCGTGGGTGTAACAAACTCTGCTTGAGTAGCATTCCAGGCTTCGAAACTTGTTGCTCGCATATAAATCCTCATTCTTGTAGCCCAATAGTTATAGTTTAGTCCATTAAATAAGGGGGTCTTTGGGTAGATTGTCCTTCCGCAAATGTAGAACTATAAGCAGTTGTTGTTCTTGTACTTGCGTTGTTTTCCATATTATCAATATGTCTAATAACGATGTTATGGTTATAGGATGGCCTTGCTCTGATACCAATTGAAAGAGGCTATGCGATAGGATCGTATAATATGGAATAGTGGAATGATATAGGTAAATAGCAATAAGCAATAAGCAATAAGTAGAGTAGACACCAAGACTTTAACTGGTTCGGACCACTTGTCCTACGTCCAGTACTTAAGCTCCTCTTAGGAATTCTACTAACAACCCTCACTTAACTCGGAGGAATAGGTTTACAACTTACCCGAACAACCGAACTGGATTTCTTGCCTCAACTACCAAAGAGGACTTCAACTCAATTACTAAAAAACAATATTCGACTTGTTGTGTTCTTGTCAACACTAATGAGTCTAATGTAGTACAATATTCCTATAATCTGATCCTCGAGAGTATGCAACGTGTTTGTCAAGATTTAGGAAATGTGAATTGCTATGAATCAAAATAATGTTAAAAACAAAGTAGTGATTCAAGCAATAGATCGGTGATTGCTTTGAGAATTTCTAGAGAATATGTTCAAGAAAATAGTAAGATTAAAGCAAGAGAACTCGGTGAATTGAAGATGTTAGAATCATGTATTTATACTTGTAGAAGAGGTGCATCTGTTGGCTAAGGGTGCAGACAAGAGAAGCTTCCATTTCCATTGGAGAATGGCAACACTTGGGAGGAAGAAGGTGTCCATTCAGAGAAAATTCGCAGGTTCAAATTCAGTCGACTGAACAGGGAATTCAGTCAACTGAAAATATGAAGTAAAATTTTCAGGAACAAATTCAGTCGACTGAGCAGGGTGTTTCAGTCGACTGAAATTGTACATGTTTGTGTATGTGTAACAGGTTAAGTCGACTGGTCATCCCTGTTCAGTCGACTGAATTAATGAATTGTGCACAGTGAATGTTAATCAAAAAATGAAGTTTATAAAATGTGTTCTAGTGTTTGTGCAAGCCTCTTAAGGATAGATTTTAACAATAAATCTAAACTAAGACCTATATATAGAAATCATACTTATGTTTATCATTGATCTTCATCGTTCTTCCTTTAGCTTTGAAGCACATTGTCATTGATCGAAATCTTAGCGTATCAACAGAAATTATCCCAAATCCATTGAGAATGCAAAATTCACAAATCACCATAAACATTCACAAGGAAATCTCGAAATTCATTAAATCAGAAATCTTATAAAGGATTATCAAATACTCTAAAGAAATCATAAATTTATAAATCATCATGAAAATCATCTATAGTTTCGAAATTCATCAATCCAAAACCCCAATAAAATCATCCAAAAATCCCAATAGGAAAATTAAATATACGAAATTTACCAATCATCACAAAAATAGTAAGGACGCTTGTTAAATTCGGGAAATAAAAATCCAAGAATTAAAAAATGTGATCTAAAACCTGTCCATTCTTATTCAAAACCACGAGAACAATAGAAATATCATAAATTGTCATGGAAAATCATTAAAGGGAACTAGGAAATCATGAACTCATGAAACAAGTGATCAGTAGGAAATCATCATGAAAATTCAATGGGAAATTGTAACACGTAAAATTCATGAATCATCATAGATATCGGTGGAAAATTAGTTAAATCAATACTTCAATAAGAAATCACCATGGTGATTAAATAAAGAAATCATGAATAGAAAATCAACAAATTATCATAAAAATTAATGGGAAATCCTTAAACTATCATAGGAACTCCACAAATAAGTTATGAAATTAGGAACTCAATAAACAAACAAATGATGGAAAATCATCATGAAAATTCTTGTATGTAAAATTTATAAACCATTTCGAAAGTTAATGTAGGAATTAGAAGACCTTGAAATTAGGAATTCAATATGAAGCCTTTATAGAAATTCTCCAATGAAATCGACAAATCATCATGAAGTTAATAAGAGTTTAAGATCGACCAAATCCAAAAGTGGAATTTTAGGCAAAGAAATTAGAAGTCTAAGAAACCAAGAATTTAACCAAAAACTATTATTATTTTTGCTAGGATCTCATCTGACAAATAGATTATTAGAAACCAATCCAACATTGAAATTAGAAAATTTTTTGGTCATAGTAAATTCAGTAAATCCAAACAACAAACTCCTGGACCTATGGGTTACTATGTTTTTTATATATTGGAGTTGGGTCGCATTTGCAAGGCCTTATGATTAATTGGAATATTGGTTCTTTATATACTTATAGAGTTTCTTTTGTTCTAAGGGATCAACCTATTTCCAGGGAGTCAATTGCGATTTACTTAATCCATCCTTGGAGTGTGGTCTCTATTATCTTTAGCGGTAACATATTGTTTATTCCATTTTTTGACTTTTTTATATATTTTGGCCTTTGCTACCATGCTAGTGATCCCTTTTATCCCTTTTCTTGTCTCATGTCATCTCTTAGGATGTAGATTTCTTAGTCCTTTGATATAGTAATTATTTCCCAAGCAATAGATGTTCTAGGATTCGCTAGTTCATATCTTGTCTCTTTTGGATATGATTCTAAACTCTTCGTCTACTTTTGATTGTAATGTTAACATGTCCTTTTATATATATTTATATATATATATATATATATATATATATATATATCCTTCTTTAGGATTTCAACTTTTCCCAGTTGATAGATAGATTTCTTCCTGTAACCCTCTATTCTCTTGGATTTAACATTCGCCTTGAGTTGCAGACACTTTCAACTTTATTATTTTATTCGGAGCCCCCACCGGGCTTGGGTGTCTTAGTCTACTCTTTGATGTGCCTATCTCTGAGCTTGGAAATCTTAGTCCATTGCTTGATGAGCCTCTCTTTGGTGTTCCCTTGTCTCAAAGGGATGTTAACTTAACTGACCTTCCTCAAGAAGGCTGTTGATGGGTGCTACCCTAACCCATCTCCTAACAGGTGGTTTTGACGTTAGGGTTCTATCTCTCCCTTTAGGAGATGATACAAAATAGTACCGTAGGCTTATGTCCCTCCCTCTATGGGGTGCTATGGAATAAAGTCGTGGGCTTATGTCCCTCCCTCTAAGAGGTGCTATGGAATAGAATCGTAGGCTTGATTATTGTATATGAAAATAATTTTTGGCCAATTAAAATGGAGTCTCCTTTGAAAGAAAGAATTTGATAATTAAATCCTTCTAACATATTAAAGGGTTATCTTTTGGAAATGGACTCATGAATCCTTTTGATAAAAGTTTTTTTGTAGTCTTTTTCAAGAACTTTCTTACTGTTCTCCTAATGGAGACATGAATCTCAAATAGGAGACTAGGAGGTCATTATTCATGAACCAACAACCTTTTATTCGGGAATAGGTTCTCTAGCTTGAGTTCCAATAATTTTTTTGTGCTTTCAAAATCTTTCTTGAAAAAGTATGAATAGGCTTCCCACCGCCCATAATTTTGGTAAACTTTGAAATATTGAAATTGTTCAGTTTTCAGTATTTTTGTGTACACTTATTAATGCTATATAGTATTTCAAATATATTACATAAATAAGCTTTTGGAACAAATAGTCATTTTTCTCCCAGGCCGTGGGGTAATTGAAAATAGTTCTCTTAAATGGATATAATTTGAGAAATTTCCTTTTTGAAATCATTTGCTAAAAATAGATTTGGTATATATAGATTTTCTCCTCAATTGGTATCGAGTTTGGCAGTGATTCAACATTTCTTGTAAGGAAGGCCTAGCGTTGTGTTAATCGAAATGTTTATATTTATCTCGTGTCAGGCATTCGATTTTTCTTCTTTAAGTATTCTTGAGTCAGTTGTGGTCTCAGCGTTCGTTGAGAACTTCAGTTTGATTCTGTTTTTACCTATAATAGTACTCAAATTTTAATCAATACATGATCAATGTACAATGAAAATTCAATTATGAATGGAAATACAAATCAAGTTAAAGAGCCATGAAAAGGAAAGGAGAGAGTTCGTAGTTGAATTGGTGTCGCAAGTCCTCACGATCTACCTCTAGAGCGTTGTACAAGTTTATCCAATTTTCAAAGATGATAAGATGGTCATTGGGATCAGTTATTCCATCGTATCATCGTGAATGAATTTGGATGTTTGGAGGGAGATTTTTCGCAATTATTTCTTGGAAAAAGGGAGCCTTTTGTAGGATAACATATTCTTCAAGATCATAAACTTCTTTTTCTCTAAGTGAATTTACCATTATATGGTGTGGTCTGTCATCTTGGTTGGTCTTAACTCTGTGACTACTCCTGTCATCCTCTTAGATAAAGCTATTTGATTGTTCAAGTGATTTACTTACTTGACAATCTTGGTTTAACCCTTGGCCTTCTATCTTAGTTGGAGGTTTCACTTCATCCTTCCTTTCCATAATCTTAATTGACTCCAAGGTTGGAGCTCTTTCTGAATACTCGTTTATTACCATCTTCTGTGGCCGTTGATTCTAAACCTTGATCACATTGCTTTCCAATTTTGTTAGGGTTGAAAGTTGCCCTACTTCTGTTTTTCTTATGTTAGGATTTGAGACCATGTGACCTTTAAAGGTTGACTGTGATGTAGCCTCTTCATTTGGATTGTTGCTACTACTTTTAGCTTTTTCCACACTCCTCTTTTACTCAAGGCTCTTTATATAGTCAATTGGGGATGAAAGTTATTGAAGATCGAAGAGCGGAGGTTCAAGCCCTCCTTCTAGCGCCAAAATGTTAACAAGATTTCTTGTTACAACCGAAAATTGTGTTAAGAAGGGTGAATTTCTTCTTTGGATAACAAAGGGTGTGATTCCTTTAAGGATTTCCTTTCAATTTAACCTTATTAGTTGATATGTCCAGTATAAGACCATTCAACGTCGTCGAAAGGTTTAGAACATTGGCTAAGTGTCCTTTCGGCTTTGTTGATCTTATATGAGATCTCCTATAAAGCTTTTCTTTTTTGACTAGGTTGAAATTCCCTTAGTTTGTCCTTAAAAAGGTTGACTTTTATTTGGCCGAGGGGTTAAGGTGTTAATCTTCCTCGGGTTTAAGTAGGGTATGATATACTTTGTAGGATATGGAGTGGGTATTGACCTTATCAAAAGGTTAGACCACTAGTTGATTGGTTTCAGAAGGTTATAGGTATTGAATCAATTGAGTTGTCGATCTTGTCGAAGGGTTCATATTGTAGAGTTGGCTTCGAAGGGTTGTAGTGATTACATATAGCAGAAGTATTATCGTTCTTGTCGACAAGGACCTTCCGATGGGGTTGAACCTGGAAATAAGAGTTAATCTACCAAAGGTTTAAGCAAATAGTAAAGTAATTAACAAAGCTAAGGACTTCCCTTTATATCCAAGAAAAATCTTCATTCTATTAAATTTCCCCAAATCACACTCAATTTGGGTTACGATACTGCGATTAAGAAGTTACAAGACTAGAATGAGAGAAATTAGATCTGCAAAACATGATCCCTTAGGTCATATTAATAGATGTTGGTGGCCCACTTTCAACTCAATGCTCTTGACTGGGTCGGAAGGTTCCACATTTTTCATGCAACCGTGAACTTTTCAACTTCGTCGCAAGGTTTTCCTTTCATACGCTTTTATGGACCTTTCGACATTGTCGAAAGGTTTTCTTTTTTTTTATGGCATCATGAGCCATTCGACTTTGTCGAAGGCTTTTGCTTCTTTACACTATTGTGAACCCTTTGACCTTGTAAGAAGGTTGCTCTCCTCCTAATTGTTGTGAACCTTTCGACCTTGTCGGAAGGTTGCTCATCACTTGATTGCTGTGAACCTTTCGTCCTTGTTGGAAGGTTGCTCTTTACTTGTTTTATGTTAAGATCTATGCTTCCCTTTATTGTTGTCAAAAGGTTGTTTTCTATTCTTTGTTGACTTTTTAGTGTTGCTTCTTTCATAAAAACCTTACGACCTTGTCGAAAGGTTTTCTGGATATGTCCAATCGGTTCGAAAGGCTTGCTATGCTTTCGAAAAGATCATCATGGAGTTGCACCCATTTGCTTTGACTTCTCCACCTTCTTTAAAAGGTAAAAACTCCCTGAACAGAACCTTTTGACTTATTCGAAGGGTTTGAAGCTATTAAATTCAGATGGTTGCATGCTTTCGTCTCCTTCGAAAGGTTTGGTTTGAGCTTCTTGTCCTTTGTCTTTGTTGAATGACCTCTTGACCTAGTCAAAAGTGGATTTTCGGAGTATCATCATGCTTATGGACTTTGAAAGATAACCTTGGACTTTGCCGAAAGCTCCTTGTCAGAAGATATGATTATCCAGAACATCTTGATGCTTTCTGATCTTTCCCATGCTCTTGTGATCCTTCTTTCATACCTTCATTCCTATGAATATTTTATGGATAACAAAGACGTTAGTGGAACCACAATAAATTGATGTGTGATTTATTTTATTTTTATTTCTTTGTTTCTCTATTGCTAGTTTGGTGATTGTGATTGGTTTTAAATAAGATTGAGATTTGGATTAAGATATTGATTGGCTGTTTTTTTACTTCTTACTACATTCTTGTTTTCCGCTATGCTTTGGGGTTTTGATTTGAGTGGTCTCGAGTTAGAATACTCATAACATTTGGCATCAGAGCTTTGGTGTTGGTAGGTGGTTGTGGAAATACGAATCAGATAATACATGAGGTAGTCCCTTAATGGTAAGTCCAAGTGGTGTACCACCATATGTACATGGCTCGTATGTGGCTTTCTAGTCATAATTGGTTATGGACAAGTGGAATGGCGATAATGATTTTGAAAAGTAGCAATGGAAGATGAAAGCGGTTTTTTGGTAGAATCGTGTGCATCGAGCAGTGTTTGGTACACAATTGTTGTCGGCGGACATCTCGGATGTTAAGGGAGAGAGAGGGAATGGAAGAGTGTGCATTCACTATAACTCAACTTGCTATGAGGAGAATGTAATCACCGAAATTAGTGGTGAGACTATCACTAAATGTATGTGGGACAAGTTGAAGGAGTTATATTTGAAGAAGTCGCTAACTAGTCGTTTGATCTTATTGTGAATGCTCTTCGTCTATAAGATGAAGGAGTGTACTTCGTTAAAGGCGCACTTGAATGTCTTCGGTGATTTGCTAATGAAGATGAAGGCAGTAGGTTTGAAGATTGAGAAAGAGCAAAAGGCGATGATATTGCTGTGTTCGTTGCCAAACTGTTAAATGGGTTTCTCAAATTGTTTGATCTTTAGCTGGTATACATTGACTCTTGAAGGCATCAAAACGGGTCTTTCTTGTAAGAATTTGCGCGATCAAATGAAGGAGTTGGGTGATGGAATTAGTGGTGCTAGTAATGGTTATGGTTTTTTTGTGAAGAAGGAGAGGTATGAGAAAAAAGGGAACCGGGGGCTTTCTAAATCAAGAAAGTCCGTTTAGAGAGGAAAGTCAAAGGAAAGAAATGGAAAGTGCTTTATCGGTAGGAAACCTGATCAATGGAAGAATGAGTGTCCGGACAAGGAGAAGGCAAAGAAGGAAGTAGGATCTTCATCCATAGTGGTGGAGAGTGTAGTTGGTGAGGGAGACATAGATGTTTTGATGGCGGTAGCATCGGATGTTTCAGGTATCCAATGTGTGCTCGAATCTGAGGCGTCTTATCATATCACCTCGAATAAGAATTGATTTTTCTAATGTCGACAAAGAAGGAAATTCAGTTGTTATGGATAATGGTGCTATTTGTAAGTCGAAGGGCATTAGTTTCGTGCAAATTCGGATGCTTGATTGAGTGGTTCATAGTATCACTAATGTATGCTATGTTCCAAGACATTGGAAGTCTCTTATCTCTTTGGGGCAGCTAGATTCTTTAGGTAGTAAGATCACTATTGAGAGTGATAGCTTGCGGGTTTCAAAGGGTGCGCTAGTGGATGTGGAAGGTGCTTGTTCTCATGGTGTTTATTCACTTCAAGGAGTGGCTATAGATGGTGAAACTTGTGTAGGAGTTGATAGTTCTCGTGG
The DNA here is from genome assembly GCA_030765085.1 of Allium cepa. Lineage (NCBI taxonomy): Eukaryota > Viridiplantae > Streptophyta > Magnoliopsida > Asparagales > Amaryllidaceae > Allium > Allium cepa. The sequence continues at coordinate 768,176,452 of CM060937.1, read as the reverse complement.
CTGGGATGCGACTAGGTTATGGCATATAAGGTTAGGTCATGTCTCAGAGAGGAGTTTGGATATTCTTCAAAAGAGGGAGATGATCGATGGAGAGAGCTTAAACAAACAAGAGTTTTGCGAGGAATGTGTCGTTAGGAAGCAAACTAAAGTATCATTCGGTGAGGGAAAACATGATTCGAGAAGGGTTCTTGAGTATGTTTACAAGGATGTTTGAGGACCAACACTGGTAGCTTCTTTTGGAGGAACTCACTATTATATTTCTTTTTTTCTTGGAAGGTATAGGTGCATGTAATGTGGGCCAAGTCGGAGGCATTTGCAAAGTTCAAAGCATGGAAGGTTCATGCTGAGAACGAGAATGTTAAGTTTAAAGATTCTAAGGTACGACAGTGGCAAAGAGTAGTTTTGAGATATTTCTTGGAGTTTTACACGCATCACGGTATTCCGGGGCATTTACTACACCGCGAGATCCGCAGTCAAATAGTGTCGTAGAGAAGATGAAACATACTTTACTTGGGAAAGCTCGATGCTTGAGATTGATATCAGGTTTGTCTAAGGCATTTTCGTCCTAAGCATTGTCAACCACGGTGTATATTGTTTATCGAATTTAGTGCTCAGCTATAGGTAAAAAAATTGCAAAGGAAGTATTGAAGCGAAAGAGCATTGACTTGAATTATCTTCATGTGTTTGGTTGTCCTGTTTATGTGCAAGATCCGGGAAATGATAAGCTTGAGCATAGAGCTTTCAAAAGGGTCTTGCTTAGTTATACGGATACTATCGGATATGGCATCCAAAACGAAGAAGGTTGTGAATTCACATCATGTTGCTTTTGATGAGTTAGCTTTGTTCGAGGAGAATGAGAGGTCATCAGATGTTTTGGATTTGGTTCATGATGGATCAAAAGAGAAGGAAGTTAGTAGTTAAAGATGCCTATGAGGAGGAAGCAGTTGATCTTACATCACATAGTCCGTAGGGTGCTTCTAGTAGTTTTGGTTATGTACATGATTCTAGAGAGGATACGATTCAAGGTGGAATCGAAAAAAGTTTGGGTGATGTTATTACTACTCGGGTGGGTCATCGTGCTATAAGGCTACCCGATAGATATGGTGATTGGAGCTATTTTAGCTTTTGGGATAATTTGGACTATGTTCTTTATGTAGTCTAAGATGAGTTGATGGACCTTGATGACGTCATGGAGTCGAGTGATACCTCGAAGTGGATTTATGCAATGGAGGAAGAGATGCAATCGTTGTCGAAGAATCAAACTTATGACTTGGTTCCACTTTCTAAAGGAAACCGTGCTATTGGGTGCAAAGTGATATACAAGATGAAGGATGATGGGATATACAGAGCTAGATTAGTAGCTAAGACTTTGCACAAGGGAAGGGAAATGAGTATGAAGAGATATTCACACTGGTTGTATGCAATACTTCAATCCGGATATTACTTGCGGTAGTTTTTATTCGTCACTTGGAGTTGGAGCAACTTGATGCGAAAACTACCTTCTTGCATGGTGATTTGGATGAAGACATTTACATGAGCAACTAAAAGGTTTTGTTGTAGATGGTAAGTCTGATTTAGTTTGTACGTTAAAGAAATCACTATATGGTTTAAGGCAACCATCTGGACAATGGTACAAGAGATTTGATCATTTTATGCTTGAATATTGTTTGATAGAAGCATCAAGGATGATTGTGTATATTTCAAGAGGTTGGAAAACGATTGTTGGGTGTATTTACTCTTATATGTGGACTACTAACTCATTGCTTCAAAGGATAAGAATGAACTCAAAAAGTTAAAATTGAGTTTGAAATCAGAACTCGAAATGAAGGATCTTAGAGAAGCAAAGATGATATTGGGCATGGAAATAGAAATGGATCTAAAGCATTTTGCATTGAAAATGACTAAAGATGTATATAGAGAAAGTGCTTCGCGGTTTAGTATGGAGAATGCAAAGACATCAAATACACCTTTACCTTTGCATATAAAGCTTTCGAGTAAGGGATTATCTATCTGTGAGAAAGACAAGGCATGTATCACAAAGGTGCCACATGCTAGTGCGGTTGGAAGTTTAACGTATGTTATGGTGTGTAGAAGGCCCAATATTGCAAATGTCGTCGGGATGGTTAGTCGGTATATGGAAAATCCAGGAAAATCGAATTTGGAAGTTGTGAAGCTTATATTGAGATGCCTTAAAGGTACATCATCTCATGGTCTTATTTTTGGTGGTAGTGAGGGGAAAAATTGCAAGTTGGTTGGTTATTATGATTTGGGCCACGCTAATGATAGAGATCGGAGAAAGTCAAATTCCGAATATGTCTTCACACTTTGTGGTACGACCATAAGTTGGAGATCGAGATTCAAATTGTAGTTGCTTTATCCATTACGGAGGGGGAGTTGATAGCCGCGCTGGAGGTGGCAAAGGAGGCACATTATTTGAGGCGATTATTTTGTGACTTGGGTTTTGAACATGATAGCATCGATGTACGATGTGGTAGCCAGAGTGCTATTCACATGCTGATAATTTAGCATCTAGCTAACGGACTAAGCATACTGAAGTAAGAGAGTCATCTTTAGTAGCAATGAATGAAGTTAAGCAAGTATATCTTTGGAAAGTGCACAAAAAGGTTAACCTCGAGGATATGTTCACTAAGGCATTGCCAGTTGGGAAGTTTGAGCATTGCTCGAACTTGATTCGCATGTTAAAGTGCTAGGTGCCACAGGGTGGCACGATTGAGGGAGGAGCTGGGTTATGGATGACGAAGAGTATCGATGAGAGATTGTGATTATATCTTCTTGGTGAGTACTGGTTACACTCCTTAGTGATTTTGTCTTGTAGTGAGAATGTTTTGGATTTGGGTGCTTTCAACACTTACTTAGCAGGCAGTGACTTTATCAAAGATCGTTGATGAAGGGTAATGGTTGGTGGCTCTGTCGGAGCTCATTGTGAAAGTATTCAAGCTTATTTGGTAGAAGGTAGAAGTGGCGATAGTTTGGTACTACCGGTTCTTGGTGCTGGAAATGGATATAAGGTCGAGGGGGGTGTTGAATTTTGCCGACACTACATAGAGAATTGAAGTGGTTGGATGTAGCTTGGTGATGGAGAAGACGGTTCACAAATCAGAGCTCGAAGGAGGAAGATATGGTTAAGAAGGTGGAGTGCGGCTGGAGCAACATGTGACAGAAGTTAGGGGGAAAGTGACGGACGTCTGAGCTCTACATTTTGGTAACCCGAGATTTGTGGCAGAGTTTATCATCTTGTGATAGATGTTTGAGAGCAGGGAAACTTGTTTCCTGAATCTTCTGACCGACGTTTGTCATCCTGGGACAGACTACTTAGCCGCCATGTTCTTCATATGTTGTTTGGGCCGATAGGAATGATTTGTGAAGGCATCAAGGGGCATTTTCGGTATTTACGATGGAAAGATCTCTCCCTGTATAAGCTATTTTCAGAATTCAAAGAAAAGTGACTTGATAACTCCAAGGGTTTTTGATCAAGGTTTACCCACCATTAAATAGGGTTTATCTAAACCTAGTTTTCTTCAATTCTCTTTCCCACAAATGTATTCTATTTGAATATTGATCATTGCAATCAATCTCTTATGCTCTTCTCATTGGTATTAATAAAATCTCTCTCTCAAAATGAATGTACGTTAACAAGATGCTAGTGGAATAACTATAAATCGGTGTGTGATTTGTGTTGTCTTTATTGCTTCGTTTCTCTATTGCTTGTTTGGTATTTGCGATTGGTTTTGGATAAGATTGAGATTTGGATTGAGATATTGATTGCTTGCTTTTTCACTTCTTACCACGATCTTGTTTTCCACTGTGCTTTGGGGTTTTGATTTTAGTGGTCTCAAGTTAGAATTCCCATAACATCAAAAACATGTTTGATGTATGGAATTATAAATTAGGCCATCCTAATTCAAATATTGTAAGGCAATTTCAGTAGAAAATAAGATTCCATTTGAAAATATACCTTTGCCATCTGTTTGTACATATTGTCAAATGGAGAAAAGCCATAAATTAATGTTTTTCGATTCACAAACAAAATATAGTAAGGCACTTGAAATGATTGCTACTGACTTATGGGGGTCCAACACACATTAATTCAAACTATGGTTATAAATATTACATATCATTTGTTGATGCACACACAAGATACATATGGATTTATTTTCTTAAATTAAAATTCGAGACAGGTAAAATAGTGATAAACTTTATCACTCAGGGGAAAAAACAAACCAACCATCAAGTTAAGATTATTCAAACTGATAGTGACACTGAGTACAAATCACTCAGTGATTTCTTTGAAAAGAAAGTATAATACATAGAATTAAATGTCCATACACATATGAACAAAATGGACTAGTTGAAAGGAAAAATAAAATACATAGTAGAATCAAGTCTTACTCTATCAACACAAGCATCACTTCCTCTTAAATTTTGGCCAGATTCGTTTAATACTATAATATATTTGATTAATATACTGCAAACTAAAGTATTGAAAAAAAAGTGTCCAATTGAAAAATTATTCAATATAAAGCAATATTATAAAAGCTTGATACTAAGCTTTTTTATATGTGTCTCTTCTTTTATCATTTCATCCAACAAGAATAGTTCTTCTAATTCTAGGAATTTTTCTAAAACATTTTTCTCCTGAATATCGTTTAAAAAAAATTTGGATTGCCTAGTATTCCACTAAAGAATAACCCAAGGTTCCAGACTTTTTTGAAATGAGAGAGAGATTATGGATACTCCCTTCACCTAAACTGGAACTTGATTTAGTAGCTCTTCGAAAAAACGTGAATGCAAATAAAAAACATCTCCTGGATAAGCTTCGTGATTAGGCGGTCTTTTTAAAAAAAAGGGCATTTGGCGATAAGCTTATGCTTGTTTGGAGAGATCATCATAAATTATTATGGCATGGCGTTCACAAGACATAAAATATTCAGCTGAAGCATCACTTGTATAAGGAGCAAGGTATTGTAATGTAGCAGGTGAGTCCACGGTTTTGGCTACCACAATAGTATATATTCCATTGCCCCTCATTCTTGGAAATTAGCCACTACCTGAGCCATAGAAGATGCTTTTTGACCAATAGCTACATAAACACATATTACATTTTCCCCCTTTTGATTGAGAATCGTATCTGTGGCTATTGCTGTTTTGCCGGTCTATCTGTTCCTTGGATGCATGTGTTTCCCTTATCCTAGAATTTATAATTGTCATAAATTTAGTTTTAGATCAACTCCTTGTACCTTTTTAGGTTACTCAACTAACCAAAAAGGGTATAAATGGGTTTAAATAGGCTCCTAGAGTCTGGTTTGACAAATTGAACACAACATTGATATATTTAAGATTTCAGTCTGCCAAATCAGATAATTCCTTATTTATTAAAGTTAATGATGTACCAATTATACGTATCTTAATATATGCTGGTGACCTAATTATTACAGATAACAATAATGCAAAAATCTATGGCCTCATTTAATTCTTAGATAAACAGTTTTCAGTCAAAGACCTTGGAGCACTATACTGCTTCTTGGGCATAGAGGTAAAAAGGAAATGTGACGACCCACATTTTGAAAGGTTTGAATCGACAATAATCCGCACATGTCCAACTTAAACAATTTGGAATATAGATAATCATTGAGGGTAATTAAGAAAAATAAAAAAAGAAGAAGAAAACAAACACAGAATCTCACAGCGGAATGACAAAATATAATAATTAAATAAACTTTTCATGAAGCTGTTCATATTATATAATTGAATATACTTTATACAACATTTATCAGAGTTATATATACAACAGGGATAAATAAATAATTCACCAAAAAAGTATGATGCAGAGAATATTAGTAATAATATACCAAATCCGCATCTTCATCCTCTAGAAAATGATCTTCGATGCGCTGAAATACTCCGCGCTGATCCATGCATAATGAAAAACAAAACACTTGAGTCAGGACTGAAATATTCTTATGGGAGTCAACATGAGTACCGTGGCATCAGAGATGTTTATGGGGTTTCACATCTCCTATCAAGTGAGTAACGTGTATGCAATAACTTAAGAGATGTTACCGCATTTTCCATCTCTTAAGGATCCGCCAAATTATTTATAGTGAATATTAGGCTGAAGTCCCTATTAAGTTTTAAAATACACAAAAACCCCAATAAAAAAATGTATGTAAATAAGATCCCTAGAATTAAGTTGCTAAGTAATTGCATATAGTTATGCAATTATTCATTGAATAATTGCAGACATTTATGGAATTATTTCCAAAAGTTGCATAAATTTATGCAATTTTTTCGGTGAAAAATTGCAGAAATTTCCGCAAATTTTTCGGTGAATAATTGCGGAATTTTACGCAAATTTTTGAAAAAATTGCGGAACTTTCGCAATTTTTGGTGAATAATTGCGGAAACTTCTGCAATTTTTCAATGAATAATTCTGGAAATATATGCAATTTTTTGATATAATTGCATAAATATCTTTAATTATTCTCTGAATAATTGCGTAAGTGTATGCTATTATTCGGTAACTTAATTCTTGGGACCTAATTTACAAACTATTTTATTCTGGGGTTTTTGTATATTTTGAAACTTATTAGGGACGTGTGCCAAACTGTCCCTTATTTATATGTAGTAGAAAATGCTATATATATAATGTCTAATTAGTCAAATAAATATTTTTCTTAGCGTTAAGGCTTTATATTGATTCCCCTTAACACGTTTTCAAGCATTGACGTATAGTTTGCATTGGACACAACCCGTAGCGCGTCGGTAGTCAGTGATGCGCCATGATACAACAACGCTAAACCAAAATCATTGGGGTCTTGTATATGGGTAAAAGTATGACAAGGCACATGAGGCAATGCCTAAGGTTACTAGTTGGGTCGTAGGGATGGTGGTAATGCATCATAGCCATGACCAGGCATCGCATCCATTCATTCTATATCGAGTCAATGGGAGGCCATCCCAAATCAAGGTGCGCTAATCGAAACCAACAACAAGAGTAATAATATGGACCGAGTATAAGAAATTGAAGAACGGATGTTCGCAAGGGGTACGTAGCTCGCTTGGCCCCGTCATTAGAACAACTGCCGGGGTCTATCGATCATCGTTCTCTTTCTTCAAATCTAGCAAACGACGCCAGATCCAACCACTTCGTTCTGGAGTCTCCAAGGCATACACGGTTGTTAAAGTGGTTACAATATTGACAGAAAGTATGTGAATAAGAGGACTCGGTCTCTTTAACAACCAATTGTCATTTTACACACCAGCTAGTATTTATATTTCAAAAACAATTCGTACTTGATATAAAAATATCAATATTCGCTTCAAAATCAATTTCATTTTGAAATATCTTATTTACTTCAAAAATCACATTATGTTCGATACGTCATTTCACTTGAAAATATCATTTCACTCCAATATTTCGATTTCACTTTCAAAATCGTTTCAAATTTCAGTTTAGGTTATAACTTTATTTTAACCCGATTCACATTTAAATCTATGATTTAAATATAAACATTCCCACTCTAACCAGTTTCAATTTTTAGAAAATAGTTTGAATAGTTTCAAATTAGTTCAAATAGTTAAAATAGTTTAGTAGAAAATAATTTGAGTATTAAAACGGTTTATATAGTAAATACATTGGAAAGTAAAATATATTTGAATATTTAAAAAATAGGTTTATATTAAAATAATTTATTTGAAATAGTTTCAAAGTCAAACTGATCCAATACCAAATTTTCCAATTCAAATCACTTTCAATTTCCATTCTAATTTAATCGATCCAACTTCGATTTCAAGTCGAATTTTACTTCGATTCCAATTCAAATAAATTCGATTTCGAATTAATTCAATTTCACTTTCAATTTCAATTATTTCAATTCAAATTCCAACTTGCATAAATTCTAGTTCAATTCCCAATTTCAACCATTTCGATTTATATAAATTCACTTTCATTTTCAAAATATTGGTTTAAATCACCGAATTCAATATAAACTTCAAGCCTCGAATTTAGATTCAAATCTTAAAATAAATTTCAATCTCGGGTCTAAATTTTATATATCTAATTATATTACCTTTACTTACCAATAATTCAAAGCCCGAATGAAAGTTCAAATCTTTTTAAAAAAAATCATTTTCCATAATTCAAATCATATTTCGATTTTTAACTTTGAAATCTCAAATGTCATTTTTAAACAATTTCGATTAACAAATTCCAATTCCAATATTTTGAGCTCAATTTCGAAAATATTTCGATTCCCATAAATTCGATTTTTACTTTATTAAATAAAACTTATTTAAATAATTTCAAATCAAAAATTTTAAAATCATTTATTTTAATCAACCTGATGTCCGTATATAATTTTCCATCATATGGCCAAGTAAATCAGTTATTCCAATTTAATTTCAGGGATGGATATACATCATTTCAATCCAAATAAATGTCATAGGTATATATATATCATTTTAACCTATTTTTTAATTTATTCGAGATGATTCGATTTACAGTTTTATATACTGTCAAGTAATTCATAGGGTGATAACCGTATATATAAAAATGAATAAACACACAAATCATCCAAAACTAAACCAAATAGCATTCATCACAATAATCATCCAACAGTCAATAAATCACATCAATAAATAAATTATCAACTGTCAATAATTTTACCAGCAATTAAATTCTAGTTTCAATTTAATTGTTAATCCAAAATTTCTAACATATAAATTTCTATATCGATTTCCATGTCTGATCAATTCACCAAACAACGATCAATATTTCAAACCAGTTCAGAATTTCAATTTAACTAACATAATTTTTTTCAATCAATTGTGAGCGTGTAAAACACTCGACTTTATTTGAAATTGAAAATATTTCTAGCTTCAAATAAATACTAAACCAGCTCCCAAACGTAGGCAGTGTCGATACGAACCCAAGGCAAATTATTTCGTTCAAAACGGACCTCGTATGCAAAAAATACGCGATAATTAATATCGATGTAATTAAAAACTTAATCAACATAATAATATAATTTAATTTTATTTAAAACAACCTAACCCATACCTTATATTCACCCCTCCTTCCACCTCTAGCATCACATGCAACTTTTTCTCGTTCAAGACCCCTCCCATTTTATATTTTTTTACTTTTTTTTTAAACGTCGATCTCGACCAACAGGATGACCACCGCCTACGCCTATCCTCCACTGCCATCCATCATCAACGCCTCCAGCCGAGCGCCACTGCTCACTCTCATCACGCAGACAAAAATCCACATGCCTAAAACCCTAGCTGCTCCAGTCCTCGACCGCGACGTGCTCCAATCCCACCACTCGACCTCCAATCCTTTATTCCGATCTCGATTTTTCGATTGCTTTATTTTTATTTAATGTTGAGCTGATAATTTCGTTTTTTCCTCTTGAATCGACCTATGATGACTTGAAATAAGAGGGAGAGAGGAGGAATGATACGATTGTTGATAATAGGGAGGCAGCTTGATGTTAAGGGTTGACTTAACATATAATATTATAATAACAAAAATATCTAACTTGATTGGCCCGCGAATTTTCGGACTCCAAACCAACCGCTCCGCCTAGCGTTCCTAATATTTTTCCCATATTCCGAACACAATGTGACTACCCTCGATGCCTAATTCAGTCGTATTCAGGAGATAGCATTTCAAAATCAATTTATTTCAATTAAATTCTTAAATTAAGTTCTACTCGTTACAAGCTCGCACGGCCAAACGACAAGTCTGATTGCTATGAAACTTGAAATCCTATAGTAATTCACTATCACGGATCCAATGAAACTGGTTTCATTGAAATCCAAAAACTGACCCAAATGGCTATTTCTACTCATTAATTATAATGAGAAATTTCCAAAATTTAATTTAATCACTTTAAATTCCATTATAAAAGTTAATAATCTTCATTCATATCTAAATAAAATTTAAATCAATTTTCAATGCCATTTTCATCCACATTAATTCAAGATTCAATTATTTATATAATTGCAATATTAAATTTAAACAATTTTGACAATTCAATAAATCACTATATTTTGAAATATAAGTCATTTAACTTATAAAATTTAATTTTTAAACAAATTCAAATAATAGAACAACTATTACCATTTCATATTAATTCAACATTATTATTCTATTCAAGTTATTGATTACAACATATTGAATACATAGAATTTCATTTCAATATTTGTTACCGCCAAAATCATTGAAATTAGTTATTTCAAAATTTTACCCAAGTTCATATTCAATAACTTACACAAATAAAACATTAAATTTTATTTCTAACCATTTTAATTCAATAATTATATCAAACTTAATAATTTAAAATAGTTAAAAGTATGGGTTGTTACATTCTCCCCAACTCGAAACTTTTCATCCTCGAAAAGGGACTAAGTATAGAATTTAGTACTTGATATATTTTATTCAAAATAATCCACTTATGAAACATTTAAAATCTTATTTTCGAAACTTTTACTATGCTTTCACTAGCTGCTCGGATATCGATTTTGTTGAACTTACAAGTTTAGTTATCAAAACGAGTTATTAAATTTTTAAAACTTCAAAAATTTTCTAACACCCGGATTACAGAAAATTTCGGTAGCGTCTCCTTTACGCGGCCTGATCGGAAAAATTTACAATATCAATATAATCATATAATATACATCTTATCTCAATGATGAGACAATTCCAACCATGGGGAAACAATATATAATATTAAAATACAGTATGTAATCCGAGATGTGTACCTTTTATTAGTGTTAAAAGCAAACTACCTTATATTTAAGCGAGCAAAAGCAACATACGCGCAAGCGAGCTCCAAAAGCTAGCATGTGCCCTTCCATACCTACTTAACACTCAATAAAAGATGTGAATATGCATAAAGCAAAAAATATCAATATATAAACATAAACTAATAACAACTATATGCAACACGAACATAAGGTAACTAATTTATTACATACCAGCATACTTCATTCCATTTCAAATTACATTATTAAATTTATACACTACCATTCTTATTAACCTTTGTTCTCATTAACATTTTAATTGACTCAGTTTAAATCAATTTACATTCACAGCCAATTTATTTGCATTCACTTTATTTACTTCTTAAGTGATTAACATTCACATATTAATATTCGTTTCGTTAATCATACAATGGGTTTATATACAATTCATTCGCTTGTAATTGATTTACATTCAACTAATTTGATTTCAATCCATTTTTATTTAATCAGCCAATTTTCATTGCATTCACATTTGATTAATTACAATTCAATGTATTTACATTCAATCGATTTGTTTTTCAATTATTTACGTTTGTTTCATCCATATTTAATTGGTTTACATTCAATTGATTTCTTTCAATTTATTAACATTCGTTACAAATTTATTATAGTGAATATTAGGATCATGTCCCTAATAAGTTTCAAAATACACAAAAACCCCAGTAAAAAAAAGTATGTAAATTAGGTCCCTAGAATTAAGTTGCTAAATAATTGCATATAGTTATCCAATTATTCGCTGAATAATTGCAGACATTTATGCAATTATATTCAAAAGATTCATAAATTTATGCAATTTTCTGGTGAATGATTGCAGAAATTTACGCAATTTTTTGGTGAATAATTACGGAATTTTTCGCGAACTTTTGAAAAAATTATGGAAATTTCCGTAATTTTTTGGTGAATAATTGCGGAATTTTCCGTAATTTTTTGAAAAAATGGCGGAAATTTCCACAATTTTTCAGTGAATAATTGTGGAAACATATGCAATTTTTTAATATAATTGCATAAATAGCTGCAATTATTCATTAAATAATTGCATAAGTGTATGCCATTAACTTAATTCTAAGGACCTAATTTAAAACTTTTTTTTTACTAGGGTTTTTCTATTTTTTTGACACTTGTAAGGGACCTGTGCCAAATTGTCCCTTTATTATATTCATACTTACTTATTCACATTCAATGAACTCTCATCTTATTAATTTACTTTCTATTATGTTCAGTTGACTTACATTCAATTATTAACGTCCATTAGGTTCACACTATTTATTTACATTCGTTTACAATCATATTTGTTATCACTTCCACATGCAATTTCATTTATGTTCATTTTTTTTTATTCATTCACAAAGTATATTTCCCTTTATGTCAGTATCACTTAATTAACCATCCTACAAATTTCACTCATGTTTAATATCAACATTCCAGATTTTCTTTTTACTTATCCAAAATGTTTAACAACATTCATAATTTGGTTTTACCTCCTATTTTCTCAAGTTTACAAGTTATATAACTTATTATTCCAAATTCCTTACATCTTTCCTTAAGTTAACTACCATACATAATTTATTTACATTCACCTTTTACTTTATAATATGAGTTCATTTTTATTTCAAATCAAATTCTATTTTATTTAACTCATTTCATTTATTTAATCCATTTGATTTCACTTAAGTTAATTCCACTTCATAATTCAATCACTACGCCATAGATGGCATACTGCAACACCAAGAAGTGATGCAGGAAGTGCCAAAATGTAGGCTAAAAAAGGGCAAAGGCAACACTTTCTCGGTGATGCATTTTGCTGCGTTGCCCTAGAGTCAAAGACAACATCTTTTTGGCCCTAGGGCAACATCGGCTCTGTTGTTGCCACAGGTATCCAATTTACTAAAAAGTGGGCCCCCAATCTAGGCCCCAACACGTTGGCGCATATTGTGGGGACCACTAATTCTGTGGCCCACCTTTACGGAACCCAGTTGTGGGGCCCATATTCATTAATCTATGATAACACTTTTACTATCCAATGGCAACACTTTGCCAGTTTATCACCACATTTAACGTCACATACTGCAATATTATATCATATCTATGGAAACACTTTTTGCAATTTAAATTGGAAATGTACAGCGACATTATACTACTGCAACATTATATTATATCTATGGCAACATTATACTGCAACATTATATCATATCTAATGGCAGTACATACTAAATTCTTAAGCACCTATGTCAGGGTTTGCTTATTACAACCAGTACATTCATATTCATAGTTATAGTACATTCATACTAAATATCTAATAGCATTACGTTCATATTCATAGTTACAGAAATACATATTAAATTCTACTTATTAACAGTACATTCATTTTTGCGAGCCTCCAGTGCCTCTAGTGTCATCACTGCATATAGTCGCACAAAGATCCCCAACATCAATTTGCATGTCAGGGTTTGCTTCGCCTAATTTCTTAAGCACCCATGTCAAGTTCTTCCGAAATTTTTGGTTCACCTTCGCATCAAATTCATTTTGGACCTTCTTGCTCACCATTGCTTCGACTTCTTCAGCTATATTTTCCCTTATCTTCGCTGTCAGCTCCTGTATGTATGTGCTTGTTGTTGGGGCATTTTTTGAAATTTCTGCAGACTTTGTGCGTCGTCCTATAAGCCAAGATAGACTGTGCGACTTTCCATCAGAAATCATTTCTTGAACAACTCCATCACTTCCTCCTTCACCTATTGCTTTTTCAATCTTATCCTGCAAAATAAAGCAGTTTCAAAATTTGATGTTAAATAAAATTAACAATTTTGAAACAAGTTTCTTAAACAAGAATTGTTTTGCAATATCTATTAACAGTTTTAAAATGGATTCAGAAAATATCTTGCTATAGGTTCTAACAAAACAGGATCTAATTCTACAATAATGTCGATCCGCAAAATGAAGCATTTTTTTGACATCAGATTGAAGAGAAAATAAAATTCTTACAATTCTGTACTTCATTACGGAAGTATCAGTCTTGTACACCTTTCCTTCTTTCCGCTTGTGAGTTTTAACAAAAACTTCTCCATCTGATTCGTTGGACTGATACGAATTAAATGAAAAAAGTTAGACAGCAAAAGGATATCAAACCAATTTTTCCAGAACATATATCACTAATCAATTCAAATATTATACTCAAAGTCAAAGAAAAACTAAGGTAAATATGATCGCCTTTACATAAAAACAAATCTTGGTTCAAATGAAGAACAGAAACCACAAGTGCACACAAGCTAAAAGTCTCGAGCAACTCACAGATGCAAAAATGGAGCAACGGCAAGTTCTCCAGCAGCTTACAAGTGCAAAAATAAAGAAACAACAAGTATAAAATCACAACATATGTAGCAACAATATCAGAGCTTTTTCAAGCATAGTATCAAGTGATGTATCAGTTTTGCAAAATTCAAGGCTGTGCTAAGGAAAATTTGCAAAGTAAATATCCCATATGTCTATGCTTTCAGATTATTAACTGTAAGCACAGGGATAGCAAATATCTCATGATTCATCTTAGATTCTGAAGCAAAACTAAGATTACCCCGTGATTAATCCATGATCCACGAACATATATATAATACTAAAATGATTTAAGCTTAGCAAGACAGTAAAGCCATCAGCATACAACAGACAAAAGACAGGCATCAACTTGACATCCATAATCTTGAGAGTTTAGAGTGTATCCAATAGTTTACAAATTACTTAATTTCTACAAAGATGGATTGGACTCATATTTAATGTTTAATATGCATCTTACTTGCAGACGTATATTGACCAAACGCGTACAAATGCATGAGCATGACAACACTTGTTTGGAAAAGAGGAGCTGAGTTTTCTATGCCAAAGGGGGCAAATAAAGGCTCGTTTATATTTTTATAGATTTTATGTACTTTTTTAGAAAATGTTATTAATAGCTATTGAGTCATAAATTAATGAGAAAATGCAAAAATAATAAACAGATACAATAAAAATTAATACATTAAAATTGAAATAAAAACATTTGCTGGATGATTAATGTGATCAGATTATATAACCTGCTTGTTATTCTTTTAGTTACAAACTTCTATATCATAAACAAAACATACATCACTAATATTTATTTTGCTTATTTGTTTGAGTGAGGTGATATTTTATTTTGGAACATATATGTAGTTATTTTAATTTTTATTTTGGAACATATATCGCTTTGCTAAATAAGGAGAAGAATTTCAGATTAAGTAAAATGCATACCTCCAGCCAACTATAAAAATAAGCAAAATACATACCATCTTATGCCAAATTTGGGAAAAAAGTTTTGGACCAGTAGTGTGTATGTCTGTATACATTTCCGACTTGCACAATTTGTAAGGGCCTTGGACTACAGAAACATGAAATAAAGATGTTTATCTGCCTGATTTTAATGAAAAAAAGGGAAAAAAATTCTGTGATTTAACTTAAAATTATACCTGAATTTTTTCATCTCCCTAATACATCAAGAGTACTCTGAAATCCGCAAGTGGAATTTCGTCCGGCCTATTTTCAAGCCTCTGTTCATTAGTTTCGTAAGCGTATAATGTGCCTTTTAATACGACTCTTGTACCCCTCCAAGGGTCACGAATTGACTTCAAAACCCAATATTCAAATTCATCCGGAATAATATACCGTTGCTTAAATACAAATCAAACATTAAAAAGAACAGTCATGCTACTTTTGTGACAAGTTTCATATATTTAAGTAAAATTCAGCTAAGTATGCAAATTATCCTGACATAGTTCCACAGCGTGCCTTTCAAACTTGAAGGAACATCAAACCAAGACTTGTAAGTAAGTGGAACACTCCCCATCAGTGTTCCTAAAAAAGCACTTAGTTCATACATTACTTGGTCATCGTCTGAAACAGGTTGGCCCCGATGATTCATTTGGATTAGAACTCTTTTGTCATATGACCTTGAATGAACTTTATCCATCTTTGTTTTTCCCCTGAACCTTCTGGGAGCTCCCACTACTGTTATAAAGTACGTAAAATAGTAATGAGAAGGCTAGACATAACATAAATGAGAAGTTAAACTATTAAAATCAGAACTCAATTAGATAATACCTTCAGCTTCTTCTACTTCATCTTCTTCATTTTCAATATTTATCAAGACATTTCCGAAAACAGCCTTCTTCCTTGCACTTCCACTTCCACTACTGTTATTCTTCCAACAACAGTGTTCTTCCTTGTAATTGTAACCTTTTTGGTTCTCTAAAATACGCACCCCAAAACAATAAAATAAAAAAATATGGAAGCTAGTCTATAATTACCAACATAAAATTAAATATTCAGCTATAATGCACCTTTACTGGATTTTTTGAAGTATCATCTTCACTATGTTCCTCTGGTTCCGGAGCATAATCTTCGCTTTCAGCTGGCATCTTTGATTTTCCTTTATTTTTTTCAAATTCATTTATCAGTCCAGTAACTAATGTAGGCATCCCAAGAGCTTCAAAAACATTATTCTTCTGCGACACATGTTTAGCTCTCTCCCTTTCATATTCTCTAAGCAGTGGAGGTGGCGGAGGTGGTAGATCATCATCCTGGAAGTAATTTAACAAGATATTATTGTAAATATAAGCAAAATATGTAGAACATCATATTAGAAGATCAGATTGTAGTCTTCTTACTAGAATCTCATTTTCATCCATATTTTCCTCTTCATCTGGAGGATTATAGAAATCCAATTTACTCCTCACACTTGCTGAGTTGATATTCAAAGTTGCATCGCTGACTTCAGTTGGATTTTTCTTCTCTGGTGTCTTCGTAGAACTACCGACTTCAGTTGGGTTTTTCTTTGGTAACTTTGTAGACCTACCAACTCCAGTTGACTTCTTGCTGATCACCTTTTTCCTGCCCATGCATGGACTCACAGCAACTTCGATCACTTGTGGATTGTTTCGCCGAGCCAACTTTCTAGGACTAAAGACTTGATCAGTATGCGTCTCGTTGGTAAGTGGATTGTTTAACCGTGCCGACTTTCTAGGACTAAAGACTTGATCAGTCTGCATATCGTTGGTAAGTGGATTGTTTAGTCGTGCCGACTTTCCAGGACTAAAGACTTGATCAGTCTGCGTCTCGTTGGTAAGTGATTGCATAGCCGTGCGGACTTTCTAGGAACAAAGACTTGATCAGTCTGTGTCTCATTGGTAAGTGGATTGTTTAGCCATGCCGACTTTCTAGGACAAAAGACTTGATCAGTCTGCATCTCTTCGGTAAGTGGATTATTTAGTCGTGCCAACTTTCGTATCAGAGTAAAGACTTCAGTCTGCTTCTTGTTTTTTGTTGCCTGTTGCAGATGGTGAGTGGTGACAAATTATCGTTTCTATGATTTCGCAGCTGCAAACATACAACGACATAAAAGTCAAGTTTATCATGTCATAAACATAATTATTTAAACTTAACTAAAGAAATTAAGACTTGATCATGTACATTGATACCTGGAGATAGCAGATTCTTCCTTGGGCGTACAATGACATGTGGCTGCATTTGTTTCAGTGGATCAATTTTATCATCGACCACGGTGTCGACATAGAAATCAATGTAATCACCATTATTTTTTATTTTCATCAATTCCCACAGATCTGCATCACTGGTCACCAATTTCCACCCACTCATTGGACCTTTCCATGAATATACTCCTCCAATTTTAGTGTACTTTAGCTCATACCTGACATACTCCATCAGTACTGTGTAAGAAAGCATATCCAAATCAACACCAATGACAAAAATATTTATGCTTGTTGACCTCTTTCTATCCAAAAATATTTTCATAACCAGCCAACAATTCTTCTATGTTTGTCCCGGATAAAATTCTCAGAGATGTTCCCATTTCAATTTCACCATTGAACCTTTTCTTATCAAACCTCCACTTGTGTTCCAAATCTAAAAATTTCCCATGATTCATGTAGCACATTTTTTTTACTATGTTTCAAGTAAGTTGAAGAAGTCTCGAAATGGCATACGGGACAAGCTAAATAACCCTTTGTGCTCCAGCCGGATAACATTGCATAGCCCGAAAAGTCGCTGATCGTCCATAACATGCTTGCACGTAACGTGAAACTAGCACCAGCTAAGGCATCATAAGTTTGTATGCCAAGAACCCATAATTCTTTCAATTCTATGAAGAGGTTGCTTGTAGACATCAATGCTATTCTTAGGAGACCGTGGACCAGGGATAAGGGTTGAAAGTATCAAATTTTCTGGCTTCATGCATAACCAAGGTGGAAGGTTATAATTTACCAATATGATTGGCCATATGCTGTGAGCTATAGTCATTTTACGAAAAGGATTGAATCCGTCAGCTGCTACTCCTAACCTGATATTTTTGTTTTCATATGAAAAATGAGGATATTTGGCATCCATCGTCTTCCAAACTTCGTCATCAGCTGGACGTCGAAGTCTGCCATCATTTTTTCGTCCCACTGCATGCCATATCATAAGTTCTGCATACTCCTTGGACATGAACATCCTTTGCAGCCTTGGTTTTAGTGGAAAATAACTTATCACTTTTGCTGGTACTTTGTAAATCCGCTGCTCCGGATCATTGTCAATACCCGCTTTCTTTTCCGGTATAGCCCACCGTAAAAAACCACAAGTTTTTCAGTTATTTTCCATTTCATTACCTGCCCAATATAACATGCAGTCATTTGGACATGCATGTATTCTTTGGTAATCGAGGCCTAAATCTTTAACGATATTTTTGGTAGCATTGAAAGATAAAGGGATGTGGGCTTATGGAAAAGCTTCTTTTAGCAACTCTAATAAATCGGTAAATGCAGACTCGGTGATTCCATGTAGACATTTCAAAGAATAAAGCATGACGATGAAACTTAATCGCGAAAATTTAGTACAACCAGGATATAATGGCTGCTTTCCCTCTTCAACACGATGATGAAATTGTAACGATCCCGATTTAAAGACGAATTTAAATTTGTAATTTAATTAAATTCTTGGATTAAATTGTGTGTTTATTTGAATTTTTCTAATTTAATAAGAAATGTATACTTATTTGTTTTTGAATTTGATTTGAGGCTCAAAATAAATATTTTCGATTAAATTGGATTATAAACAAATTTTCGATTTGGAAATTCAAAACAAATTCAAATTGAATTGGATTTCAAAAAAATAATAAATTTACTTTGGAAAAGTATGATTTTATATTAAATGTATAGATTGTATTTTAATTCATTTTCTTTAAAAAGTTATAAGAATGTTTAAAATAAAAACTACTTTGTTAATATAAATATAAGTATACAAATATGAAGATATAAATTAATGTTTGAAAGTCAAACTTTAAATAGAAATAAAATTCGAGATTTTTTTAGAAATAAAATATTAGTACTTAAGTAAACCCATGAAGTACATATACGTTATATGTAAATTCGGCAAGTTAAAAAGTTATTTCAGTAAATAAAATATCTACAAAATAAAGCAAACTGCCTATACAATACAAATAAGATAAGTTTGTAAACAAGTATGAAACCAAGAAAAATGTAAATAGATTCAATAGCTTGCAAAAGAAAGGATAAGCATATATCCAAGTATAAGTATGTCGGCTTGCAAAAAGAGGGAATCAAAATATCTAAGTATTAATGTACAAACAAGTGAACATGTATATAAAAAGCAAACAAGACAAACCTAATAAATGCAGCCTATAAAGAAGTAGTATGCAAGGCAAGAACAAAGTTTAAAAGAAATAAGGTAAGTATGGAGACATGTACCTTGGCATTAAATGCTAGCACAACATTTTTTCTCATCAGCCACTAAAATATAGATCATATCAGCCGAGACAAAGAAATGCAAGGCAAAAGAAAAACATAAGTATAAGTAATAGACATGAAGGACATGAGCAATTAATGCCATTATCTTTTTGTACACAAAAAAATATAACATTACTCTGTACAAACATAAAATATGATTCCCTTGTAAACTTCTCTTCTATATATATATATATATACATATCTGCACTACCTTATTTCGTTCAAAAACAAAACCTAATAAAGTCATAAAGAAAAAGAACATCACCACCCAAGTTCAATTCAACAAACAAAAAAAAGAGATTAAATGAAGATTACAGGAAAAACAAAACTGCAGTTTGGAAAAATCAAAAAGTCAGGCTCTGTTCTTCTTCTCAAATCACTGTGAGTAACTTCATTTCTTTTAACAACTCTAAGTATCTGAAATCTTACAAGTTTAAGTCTGGAATTATAAATATTGAGCTTTGTTCTGTGAATATATGTAAGTATACATATATATTTAGGCCTGGACAATGAGAGGCATCCCTGTTTTTTTTAGACCCAGTTATGCAAATAAATTCGTTTCCCTCGATTAACAACTATTAGTACTTGGAATATGAACAAAAACTGTTTGTTATAGAATTTGTTAAAGCCTAAAAATTTATTTGAGTTAAAATGATTTTTAAATATCCCTGGAAATTAAAGAATCTGAGTAAACTTTAAACTGGCCGAATTTCGAACATTTTAATTTACAAGTTCAAGTGTATAAATTGAATTCACATACTTTAACATGTATAAAAAAAAAATCATAATTTTTAGAGTGAAGTCGAGGAAGCAGTATGGGTTTGCTGTATTTTCTTTCATTTGATGACCTCTGGTGATCCACGATGTTGTAACGGTCGAAATCTTGCATGGAGGTGATGGGAAGTACGGCGAGTTGTGGAAAATAGTGGGATGGTGGCTAGATATCGGTGGTGGCAGCGACGAACGTTTTGAATTCCTAATCCTAGTTTTCGTGAGGTCGCAAACTTTTTCTTGTTCGTCGTCATTGTTTGATCGAGCACTGCGCATCCTTGGGAGGTGGTAGGGGAGGTGTAGACGAAGCGTCGACCGGAGTTTCAGGTCCTCTGGTGGTCGAGGTCTCGAGGACGAGGCACTTTTCCTGGTTTGGCGTGTGTTTCCTGTTGGTGTTCCAGGTTGGTTTTGAAAGGCTCGAATTAAACTTCGAGGTTTGGAGGGAGATTTGATGATCGAGTTGGAGTTTGGGCGTGATGGTTGATTTGGGAAGATCTTCGATGATGATCTGAGTGGCTCGACGCCACTGTACATGTGCACGGTTCTCAGCATGATTCCCTGTTTTTTTGTTAGTTTGAGTGTATCAGGGATTCGTGGGTTTGTCTCGAGTATTCACTCTAGCAATTTGAAGTTTGGATCGAAGCAAAATGAAAGGAGCTTGGGTAGTTGTGTGTCCAGTCTTTGAAACCTGTTTTTGTTTGAAACTTTGAAATTTAATTTTTAGAACTTTAAAACAAGATCCGTAATAAGTTTTAAATCAAAAGTTAAATATAGATTCAAGTTAGTTTAAACTTAGTTTGTAAATAAACAAAATTTTGAATTTGAATTGTTTTAATAATTAAAAAGGTGATTACGTACTTAAGTGAAACAAAAAAGAATTTGTATTTAAAATGAGGATGTGAATTTGTAAAGGAAGGATTTAAACAAAGATAAAAAATTTAAACCTGTACTGAAAGACGAAGTTGAATCCCAGATTTGGAATTAAATCAGGTTTTATAAATTTAAATGTTTAAATAAGTCTAACGTTAAAGCATACATTAAATATGTGAATTTAAAAGAGAACTTGATTTAAACTCTTTCTAATTTCCTTTATAATAAAGTATTGTTTAACATGTGAATTCAAAGGGTTTACAATTTAGTTTCAAACTATATTAAAAGTAAATTGGTATTTCATTTTAAATCTTGAATTTAAAAAGAAATTCAAAATGTAAATTTGAAAATATATGTTATCAAACATATTTGTAAGTGAGAATTAAATCATTAATAAAAAAATGAGTTTTATCTCAAGTTAATAAAGACTTAATATTGATAATTCATTAATCGTCAAATTAATTAGTTTAAATAAATAATTAAAGGTTTAAATTACTTAATTAAGTTTTAAAGATTTATTAAGTTAATTAATTTCTAAATTAAAGATCATTAATTTAATATTAACTGACGATCAAAGTTGATTAATCTAGTGATTAAGCAAGAATTAATTTAAGGGTAATAGGATAAAATTGACTTGGTAATTAATTTGAGAATAATTAAATTATTAAAGATTTATTTATTTAATGAAAGTGATTAAGAAATAATTATCAATCAAGAAGTAATTAATTGGTGATATTAATTAATTAAGAATAATTAATTAAGGATTAACCGTTAGTCAAGGTTAATTAATGATTAATTCAAGGATAATTTATTAAATATTTTGTAAATTAATTGATTATTAATTTACTATAATTAGCAAATCCATTCATAGAAATTTATCTTATCTAAATTAATCAGATAATTATATTAACCCTACTTATGGATGTTTAGATTTTATTGGATTGTTTGATATCCCTGATATATGATGCTTTGTGCTGATTTGTGTTGTGATTTGTAATGTAATTAATTACTTGTGATGTAATTAATTATCTGTGATATATATTATGTGTGAATCTGTGAATGAATGATAAGCGTTATTGTTTATATCGCTTATTAACTATATTTCTGTGTTTTAATATATGATGATTGGATGATGTTGCACCATCGTGTTAAACCCCTGGACCACACTTATACACACACCAATATGGATTTCACGAGGTAATCAATTAAGTCACAGATTTTGAAATGATTTTAAAAGTTGAATATTTAAATTCAAATGTTTTGGAAATGGATTGGGTTTAAAATGAAAGCTTTTGAAATGGAATTTCAAAGATGAAATTTATTTTAACTAACTTAATTAAGTTTGGGAATTTAAATAATTTGATTTAATTTTGAATTCAATATTTGAAATTGAATTCTATGATCTGGAAACTAGGGTTTAGAAAGGCTATTCAACTTATAAATGATTTTATATGGGTTAAACTATTTTAAAGGTATTGATTCGGGAATTTGAATTTAAACTCAAAGGCTTTAACACGTGAAAATATGATCGGATTTTTCTAAAACGCTGTTCGTTTTCAAATAATAAAAGCTTTCATATAAGAAGTGAACTTCCAAATTGTGTTAAATGGAATTTTAAGATTGGAATGAAAATAATTTTCCAAGTTATGGAAACGGTTTGAAAAATATTAGGTAAATCTTTAATTTAAAGATTTTAAACGAGTTAATCCAATTGAGATGGAAATTGTTTTGAAATTCGTAAATGGATCTTTGTGAAAACGGGTGAACTTAGTGAAATGAATCTTTTTGTTTAAAGATTTCAAAATGGTAATTTGTTTAAACCATTTGAAAGAAAGTTTTGAATTATTAAGTTGTGTCTGAATTGTAATCCTATATCCATATGTTTTAAATGTTGCGCTCACTATTCGGTTTAGCCGAGAGAAGACCTTTGTGTCGTATAACCCATTCTGAATATGTGATTCGACGTTATGGATAGCAATTGAAGACCGGTGGTGAAGACCGAGTATTTGCGAGAATGATAGGATGACCTACCGATTTTCTTTGTACCGAGTAGCTACGGTATAGAGATTCCCTAAGTGATGGGAAGTCCGATCGGGATTATGAATAACCGGATTGCAAGGACTTCTTTGGAAGTGCCTTCGGTTCTGTTCGAACCCAGAACAGACTTGTATGTCCGACATTACATTTTGAGATATAAAGCAGATTTCTTTCAAATACATTTCTATTGGTGGCGGAGAATTTATTGTCTTAGCATAACACCCTTCTCTGAGACGTACGAGCTTAGAGGTTATGTAGTTGAAGGTTGCCGACTTACCGACTTAATAAGGTTGCCGACTTAACAAGGTTGCCGACTTAATAAGGTTAACGACTCAACTAGTTACGACTTAATTAGCTGACGAGTTAAGGTTCACGGCGACTTAAAGGAATGGAACGACTCATGGGGATTAACTGTTCATGAGACAGGCCGACACAGTGAGTTACCGACTCAACGAAGTTTACGACTCATATGAGATGACTCAAGGCCTAGACCGACTCAATGACTCAGGGCTTGTAACGACTCAGTGGATCAACGACTCAACTGAACTGAGGAGTTGCACGAGTTAAAAATTGCGCGACTCACGACTTATGGGGATGAACGACTCAACGAGTTAATGCCTTAGAGGAGCAGAGTGGCTTAACTAGTTAGTGGTTTATGGGGCAGACCGACTCAGGGTTTCCAATGACTCAAGGCGAGTAACGACCTATCATAAGTCGCTGGCGACCTAAGCATATGAGGAACAAGCTCAATGCCGTTTCAGTTATGTCGCTGCCTGCTGACTCGTGATATGTGAGTCGGTCACGGCTCATCTTGAGTCGGTCACGGTTCATCCTGAGTCGGTCGCGACTCATGACTTGGTCAACAATTCCAACCCAGAAATTGGCCTATAAATACATGGCCACCTCCAATATTCAAGGGACTTTTGGCTCATTCATTTCAAGCGCCGTTACTCTGCTGCATTCTGTACTACTTCAACACCTTCAACGAACTTCACGAAGAAATTAAACATGTCTAACATGTGTTCAAAGATTTGGATCGACATTGAAGTTTAGGCTACTTGTTCTAAGTCACTTGAAACTCAAAGTGTGTTGTAATCAAAGTGTAACTGCATTGACTTGTAATCAGATCGTCGATAAACATATTCAAAGTGGACGTAGGCTCTCTCTTAAGCCGAACCACTATAAAATTGCTGTTGTTTACTGTTTTTTCACTATTATCTGCTTATAATCTGTTCCCGATCTATCGGGTGGTGCTTTCACAATCTCACTTCATACACCGGGGTGTTAGCGTTCAAATTTTATCGTTAACAAGAGGCACCTCGAATAAAGGTTGGTTACCACCGGGGATGGAATATCTGAGGAGATACTCCCGGGCAGGGGGTACACCCGCCTTGTGTAGCAGAGATCCGGTTAGGATCCGTGGATGTCCTTCCAGAGGTGTTCCATTTGGGTATGGGAAGATCCTTTGCCTGACCATTTGTTGGAAATCCAAACAAAACACTACGAGCCTTGTACAGTTTTAGTTGTAGAACCTGCCATCTAATATGGTAGCTATAGTAGGCATACTATAATGGTACCTATGTTGGCTAAGATTTATATTATGCTTTCGAAATGTTTTCTACAATTTGCACTTATAGTAATAATATCAAAGAAATTCTCTCGTATCAAGCATCTTTGACGATCATAAGGTGAAATCTCCGCCAATTCTGCGTTTGCATTGTGTGTGTGGCGGGAGCCTTTTGGCAGTCTCATTTTCTAAAAGCATTGCGAATGTATTTTAAAATATTTCTTTGTTTTTAAAGATAAACTGTTTTTGTTACTCACACCAGTCCCATGACTGATCCGGAGTTCATTGTTTCTTTCCTAAACTCCGGATGCTCACTATTTTCCACACGGGCAGTCTAGAGTTGGGTTTTTCAGATAGTCAGTTTTAGTAGATTACCTTGAGCTAGTTCAATCTTTGGTTGTGGACGAGACTTGCTTGTCTTTGTCTATCGTAATGTTGGTTCGAGCTGCTGTTGGAGTTCTCTCTTGAAGACCATCTTAAAGTATTTGTTCCACTGCTGATGTTATCTATTTTTCTTTTCCGTTGCTATTTTATTGTATCATATCTCTGATGTACATTGATATCTATTGTATCATCTGTTGTATCATATATTGTATCAATGTTGTATATCAATGTATTATTCAATTCTTCCGCTGTGTTGTTTACTTAATTATGTTATAAGCTCCGGCGACTCGGATTTGAACGATCGAATCTACGCCATTCGAGCACGATGTAAAGTATGGATGTCGATTTTCGAACGTGAAAAATCACTCTTCGTCACAATTGGTATCAGAGCTAAGGTTGAACTTTAGCTCAGGAGTATAACACGTTAAGTAGCTCATTAGAGACCGGGTGAAGTATAACCTAGAATGAGTATATCCCTAAGATATCCATTTAAATGTCTCGGTAAATTCTCTAACTATCCACTAATAGTGAGTATGAGTGCAAGAAGAGAACGAGATAGGGGACAGGGGAATACGACTACAAATGGTCAATACGCTACGACAGTGGAAACAATTTTCTTCTCAATCTCTTTTGACTCGATTCCAAAATCCTTTTGATTGCTTCGTACCAGCTACGAGAGGAAGTTTCGATGTGATGGTGGTCCTGCGAATCATTGTAGGAAAATTTTTACTTCGTGTCGTCATCGGTTTCTGATCATTTTTTTATTTAAACCTTAATGAATATGAATTAGAAATTGAAATTTAAATAAACTGGGAATTTTAAATTGAGTTAACTTGATTAATAAAATATGAGGATAGTTTGAATTGAATCGATAAAATGATTTCGTGTAAAACCGATTTTGAAATTTTATTGTAATTTCTTGAGTATATCAAAGTCCGAAGAGGGACAAGGAATATATACCCCATAGTATAAGTATTTAGATCTGAGTTTGGAATCCATATCTAGTGTTTGGAAGTTGTGGAAAAAAAATCCATGTATCTATTATTGATATTCTGATTTGGTAAGCCAAATGCAGAATAGATATTCAGTTTGATTTGATGAGATATTTTTCATCTACCTTTGTGTCTCCTTGGCAAATTTCGAGGACGAAATTTCTTAAGGAGGGTTATCTGTAACGATCCCGATTTAAAGACGAATTTAAATTTGTAATTTAATTCAATTCTTGGATTACATTTTGTGTTTATTTGAATTTTTCAAATTTTATAAGAAACGTATACTTATTTGTTTTTGAATTTGATTTGAAGCTCAAAATAAATGTTTTCAATTAAATTGGATTATAAACCAATTTTTGATTTGGAAATTCAAAATAAATTCAAAACGAATTGGATTTAAAAAAATTTACTTTGGAAAAGTATGATTTTATATTAAATGTATAGATTGTATTTTAATTCATTTTCTTTAAAAAGTTATAAGAATGTTTAAAATAAAAACTACTTATTAATATAAATATAAGTATACAAATATGAAGATATAAATTAATGTTTGAAAGTCAAACTTTAAATAGAAATAAAATTCAAGATTTTTTTAGAAATAAAATATTGGTAATTAAGTAAACCTATGAAGTACATATATGCTGTATGTAAATTAGGCAAGTTAAAAAGTTATTTAAGTAAATAAAATATCTACAAAACAAAGCAAACTGCCTATACAATACAAATAGGATAAGTTTGTAAGCAATTATAAAACAAAAGAAAAATGTAAATATATTCAATAGCTTGCAAAAGAAAGGATAAGCATATATTCAAGTATAAGTATGTAGGCTTGCAAAATAAGGGAATAACAATATATTAATGTACAAACAAGTGAACATGTATATAAAAAGCAAACAAGACAAACCTAATAAATGCAGCCTGTAAAGAAGTAATATGCAAGGCAAGAACAAAGTTTAAAAGAAATGAGGTAAGTATGGAGACATGTACCTTGGCATTAAATGCTAGCACAACATTTTATCTCATCAGCCACTAAAATATAGATCATATCAGCCAAGACAAAGAAATGCAAGGAAAAAGAAAAACATAAGTATGAGTAATAGACATGCAATTAATGCCATTATCTTTTTGTACACAATAAAATATAACATTACCCTGTACAAACATAAAATATGATTCCCCTGTAAACTTCTCTTCTATACACACACACACAAACACACACACACACATCTGCACTACATTATTTCGTTCAAAAACAGAACTTAATAAAGCCAGAAAGAAAAAAAAATCAT
Organism: Allium cepa; assembly: GCA_030765085.1. Taxonomy (NCBI): domain Eukaryota; kingdom Viridiplantae; phylum Streptophyta; class Magnoliopsida; order Asparagales; family Amaryllidaceae; genus Allium; species Allium cepa. The sequence continues at coordinate 768,148,914 of CM060937.1, read as the reverse complement.
CTCTCAAGTTCAACTCAACAAACAAGAAAAACATATTAATGGAAGATTGCAGGAAAAACAAAACTGCAGTTTTGTAAAATCAAAAAGGTAGGCTCTGTTCTTCTTCTCAAATCACTGTGAGTGACTTCATTTCTTTTAACAACTCTAAGTATCTGAAATATTACAAGTTTAAGTCTAGAATTATAAATGTTGAGCTTTGTTCTGTGAATGTATGTAAGTATACATATACATATACACATATATATATATATATATTTATTTGTGGCTGTACAATGAGAGGCATCCCTGTTTTTTTAGACCCAGTTATGCAAATAAATTCGTTTCTCTCGATCTAACAACTATTAGTACTTGGAATATGAACAAAAACTGTTTGTTATAGCATTTGTTAAAGCTTAAAAATTTATTTAAGCTAAAATGATTTGAAAATATCCCTGGAAATTAAAGAATCTGAGTAAACTTTAAACTGGTTGAATTTTAAACATTTTAATTTACAAGTTCAAGTGTATAAATTGAATTCTCATACTTTAACATTAATTTAAAAAAAAAACCATAATCTTTAGAGTGAAGTCGAGGGAGCAGTATGGGTTTGCTGTATTCTCTTTGATTTGATGACTTTGGTGATTCATGGTGTTGTAACGGTCGAAATCTTGCATGGAGGTAAAGGGAAGTACACCGAGTCGGGAAAAATAGTGGATGGTGGCCTGATGTCGATGGTGGCAGCGGCGAATGTTTTGGATTCCTAAACCTAGTTTTCGTGAGGTCGCAAACTTTGTCTCATTCGTCATCATTGTTTGATCGAGCGCTGCACATCCTTGGTAGGTGGTAGAGGAGGTGTAGACGATGTATCGACCGGAGTATCAGGTCCTCTGGTGGTCGAGGTCTCGAGGACCAGGCACTTTTCCAGGTTTGGCCTGTGTTTCCTGTTGGTGTTCCAGGATGGTTTTGGAGGGCTCGAATTCAATTTCGAGGTTTGGAGGGAGATTAGATGATCGAGTTGGAGTTTGGGAATGATGGTTGATATGGGAAGATCGTCGATGATGATCTGAGTGGCTCGGTGCCACTGTACATGTGCACGGTGCTCAGCCTGATTCCCTTTTTTTTGTTAGTTTGAGTATATCAGGGATTCGTGGGTTTGTCTCGGATATTCACTTGAGCAATTTGTAGTTTGGCTCGAAGAAAAACGAAAGGAGCTTGGGTAGTTGTGTGTCAAGTCTTTGAAACCTGTCTTTGTTTGAAATTTTGAAATTTAATTATTAAAAGTTTAAAACAAGATCCGAGATAAGCTGTAAATCAAAAGTTGAATATAGATTCAAGTTAGTTTAAACTTAGTTTGGAAATAAACAAAGTTTTGAATTTGAATTGTTTTAATAATTAGAAAGGTGATTAGGTACTTAAGTGAAACAAAAAAGAATTTGTATTTAAAATGAGGATGTGAATTTGTAAAGGATGGATTTAAACAAAGATTAAAAATTTAAACCTGGACTAAAAGTCGAAGTTGAATCCCAGATTTGGAATTAAATCAGGTTTCATAAATTTAGATGTTTAAATAAGTTTAAGGTTAAAACATACGTAAAATATGTGAATTTAAAAGAAAACTTGATTTAAACTCTTTCCAATTTCCTTTATAATAAAGTATTGTTTAACATGTGAATTCAAAGGGTTTACAATTTAGTTTCAAACTTTATTAAAAGTAAATTGGTATTTCATTTTAAATCTTGAATTTAAAATGAAATTCAAAAAGTAAATTTGAAAATATATGTTATCAAACATATTTGTATGTGATAATTAAATCATTAATAAAAAAATGAGTTTTATCTCAAGTTAATAAAGACTTAATATTTATTATTCATTAATCGTTAAGTGAATTAATTTAAATAAATAATTAAAGGTTTATATTACTTAATTAAGTTTTAAAGATTTATTAAGTTAATTAATTTGTAAATTATAGATCATTAATTAAATATTAATTGACGATCAAAGTTGATTAATCAAGTAATTAAGCAATAATTAATTTAAGGGTAATAGGATAAAATTGACTTGGTAATTAATTTAAGATTAATTAAATTATTAAAGATTTATTTATTTAATGAAAGTGATTAAGAAATAATTATCAATCAAGGAGCATTTAATTGGTTATTGTAATTAATTAAGAATAATTAATTGAGGATTAACCATTAATCAAAGGTTAATTAATGATTAATTCAAGGATAATTTATTAAATATTTTGTAAATTAGTTGATTATTAATTTACTATAACTAGCAAATCCATTCATAGAAATTTATCCAATTTAAATTAATCAGATACTTATATTAACCCTACTTATGGATGTTTAGATTTTATTGGATTATTTGATATCCCTGATATATAATGCTTTGTGATATATCCTGATTTGTGTTGTGATCTGTGATGTAATTAATTATCTGTGATGTAATTAATTATCTGTGATATATATTATCTGTGAATCCGTAAATGAACGATAAGCGTTATAGTTTATATCGCTTATCAACTATATTTCTATTTTTTAATTTATGATGATTGAATGATGTTGCACCATCGTGTTAAACCCCTGAACCACACCTATACACACACCAATATAGATTTCACGAGGAAATCGAATAAGTCACAAATTTTGAAATGATTTTAAAAGTTGAATATTTAAATTCAAATGTTTTGGAAATGGATTGGGTTTAAAATGAAAAGCTTTTGAAATGGAATTTCAAAGATGAAATTTATTTTGAATAACTTGATTAAGTTTTGGGAATTTAAATAATTTGATTTAATTTTGAATTCAATATTTGAAATTGAGTTCTATGATTTGGAAACTAGGGTTTAGAAAAGCTATTCAAGTTATAAATGAGTTTATATGTGTTAAACTATTTTAAAGGTATAGATTTGGGAATTTTAATTTAAACTCAAAGGCTTTAACTCGTGAAAATATGATCGGATATTTCTAAAACGAAAGCCGTTCGTTTTCAAATAATAAAAGCTTTCATATAAGAAGTGAACTTCCAAATTGTGTTAAACGGAATTTTAAGATTGAAATGAAAATGATTTTCCAAGTTATGGAAACGGTTTGAAAACTGTAAGTTAAATCTTTAATTTAAAGATTTTAAACGAGTTAATCCAATTGAGATGGAAATTGTTTTGAAATCCGTGAATGGATCTTTGTGAAAACGGGTGAACTTAGTGAAATGAATCTTTTTGTTTAAAGATTTGAAAATGGTAATTTGTTTAAGCCATTTGAAAGAAAGTTTTGAATTATTAAGTTGTGACCTAATTGAAATCCCATATCCATATGTTTTAAATGTTGCGCCCACTATTCGGCTTAGCCGGGAGAAGACCTTTGTGTCATATAACCCATTCCGAATATGTGATTTGACGTTATGGAGAGAAATTGAAGACCGGTGGTGAAGACCAGGTATTTGCAAGAACGATAGGATGACCTATTGATTGTTTCTGCACTGAGTAGCTACGGTATGGAGATTCCCTAAGTGACGGGAAGTCCGATCGGGATTGTGAATACCCGGATTACAAGGACTTCTCTGGAAGTGCCTTCCGTTCTGTTCGAACCCAGAACAGACTTGTATGGATTGTATGTCTGACATTACATTTTGAGATATAAAGCATATTTCTTTCAAATAAATTTCTATTGGTGGCGGAGAATTTATTCTCTTAGCATAACACCCTTCTCTGAGACGTACGAGCTCAAAGTTTATGTAGTTGAAGGTTATCAGCGATATACTCCCAATTTGGTAATGTGGCATGCTGAGTGTTGCTGATCATTTGTTGATCAAAGCGTGGCTTTTGTGAAAAGCATAGCTTTATGGACGAGATTTCGTCAAACCTCACAACCCGGTTATGGTCGAAACAGGAATCATGGCAGCAAGGTTTTAGGGATCGCGCCCCTAGGGTATGTCCATTTCTTCTACATTATGAGTGGTATTATGATATGGAGCCCAGATACTTACTTTGTGGTTGCTGCAGACTTAGTGTTTTGTGGTTGTTGGTTGAGAGGTACCTCGAATAAAGGTTGGTTCCGACCGGGGATGGAATATCTGAGGTGATACTCCCGGGCAGGGAGTACACCGACCTTGTGTAGTAGAGATCTTGTTAGGATCCGGGGATGTCCTTCCAGAGGCGTTCCTTTTCGGTACGGGAAATCCAAATAAAACACTGCGAACCTTGTACGATTTTAGTTGTAGAACCTGCCATCTAATATGGTAGCTATAGTAGGCATACTATAATGGTACCTATGCTGGCTAAGATTTATATTATACTTTCGAAATATTTTCTACACTTTGCACTTATAGTAATAATATCAAAGAAATTCTCCCATATCAAGCATCGTTGACTATCATAAGAAGAAATCTCCACCAATTCTGCGTTTTCATTGTATGTGTGGCGGGAGGCCTTATGGTAGTTTCATTTTCTAAAAGCATTGCGGATCTATTTTAAAATATTTCTTTGTTCGCTTTTAAAGATAAACTATTTTTGTTACTCACACCAGTCCCATGACTGATCCGGAGTTTATTGTTTCTTTCCTAAACTCTGGGTGCTCACTATTTTCCACACGGGCAGTCTAGATTTGGGTTTTTCAGATAGTCGGGTTTAGTAGATTATCTAGAGCTAGTTCAATCTTTGGTTGTGGACGAGGCTTGCTTGTCTTTGTGTATCGTGATGTTGGTTCGAGCTGCTGTTAGAGTTCTCTCTTGAAGACCATCTTAGAGTTAATTGTTCCGCTGCTGATGTTATCTATTTTTCTTTTCCCTTGCTATTTTATTGTATCGTATCTCTGATGTATATCGATATCTATTGTATCATCTGTTGTATGAGATATTGTATTAATGTTGTATATCAATGTATTATTTAATTCTTCCGCTGTGTTGTTTACTTAATTGTGTTATAAGCTCCGGCGACTCGGATTTGAACGTCGAATCTGCGACATTCGAGTACGATGTAAAGTATGTATGTCGATTTTCGAACGCGAAAAATCACTGTTCGTCACAAAAATATTCTAGCATCGACATCTACTCCATTTTCTCCATTAGAAGATCCACCTTCATTGTTCTGAATATTTCCACAAGTACGATGCAACATCTCATCGAAATTATCTCCAAAATTTATTCCCGCTTCACGATCCATATCGTTATCGCTCCTTTCAGGATCTAGACATGAAACCTCACAAATCCATTTCACGTACAATTCAGATGGACCATTCCAAATCAGATGGTCGTAGACTACCTCTTGACGATGACACTTGCGATTATGACACTTTTTGCAAGGGCATGTAATTTCATCACCTACCACGAATCCAAAAAAAGTATTTTGAATAAAACGTTTCATTCCACTGATATATCTTTCACTGAACTTAGGAAGTTCTGCCCATATTTTTTCCTCGTCGTTCATCACTAATTTACACACAAATAACATATAAAGACAAACACAATAATAAAATCAAGAATATGATTACACATGAACTCACAAGTAAATCAGTAAATTAGGCAACACAACAATCAAATCAAGGAACACTTGAAATATTCATCGATTGATACCTTAAGCAGCAGATTAAATCGAAGCCCTAACTGAAATTCGAAACCCAAGAACCTCAATTGAAGACCTAATTGAAACACCGAAGCCCTACTTGAACTTGAACTCTAACTTGCCATAATCGAACCCTAGTTAAGCTTGTAAACTTAGAACTTTTGTTAAGTGTTTTGTTAAGTTTTTAAGGGTTTCACGCGTTGTTTTTGCCGCTTTGTTTTTGCTTCCTACGTCGGCCCGCTTTTTTTTAGCCCGCGGTCATTTTTTATAATATTTTTATAAGTCTATAGCTACTGCAACATAGTGTTGATATCTATGCTAACATCCTGAAGCTAATGTTGTAATAGACAAAAATCAGCATAGCTATCGTTACATATTAGCTAGCAACATATTGTATTTTCGTTGCAATAGGCCATCTATGGCGTAGTGAATTTCAATCATTCTTTTAATTTACTTTTGTATCACGACAATTTACAATAATATGAATTTATTTATTACTTGTTCAGTTTCTTAAGTTCATATCCATTTACTCAAATAACATTATCTTTTAATATATTCAATTTTTTACACTTAACATTTCTTAACACAATAATTAAGTTTATAAACATTTATAATAACAACCTAAACTTTATTTATACATATTTCTTAAATAAAAATTTCCATTTTACAATAATTTTATTACTTAAGTTTTAATTTACTTGTATAACATTCCATTACATATCCATATAAACATTTTAACTTTTTAAATATTTCAAGTAAGTTTATATGTTTTAGAATGCAATTTATTATTGTACAAACTAATTTTTGTTTATTTTACTTAACCAGAGTGTTCAATAATTTTCACACGTTCGGATTTCCATTATTTTAATTTTCATTTTACACTTAACACTTAGCCTCATTTACTTATTCTAACTTTAAAAGTTCAATTATAAAGTTCACTTTTCAATTTAACAATTAAGAATTATTAGTTGATGGAAACTTAAGAAATTTAAATATCGGGTTCATTTCAATCCATTTTGAAATAATATATATTCTTATCTCTTTTACATATGAATCGTACTTTAAGAGTTTAAACCAAAATCCGTTTATCAACAATTTCGTAGCAAGGCCACTATGTCGTCACCCCCACTTTGAGTCTCGAAAATGTATGCCGATGTCGCGTTCATCACCGAAATTATGTTCCAGCGACAGAAGAAAGGATTAATGAATTCACATCTTTTAAAACTCTATGAAACAGTTTTCTATTGAAAATACCTCCAAATACTTCTAATATTATTTCCAAATTTTGAAAATCGATTTTGAAACGCTGGAATTTAAATTCTCAAATTCTCAATTCAAATTCATTTTTTATTTACAATCATATTTGCAGAATTAACTTTTTTTATTAACATTCTATAACACCCCGCACCTCTGGGCACCTCGAAATTTGGACATGACTAGAAGCACAGGTGGTCAGTGAAATAAAAATCCATATCATAGCACAGAGACTAAGGCAACAACATAAAATGATTAAAATATTATAGTAGAAAAAAAACTTTCACTAATTATAAATTAATAGCAAAACAACTTTATTAAAAACAACATTATCCCAAATTTATTTTTGAAACCAAAAATACCAAGTAGTCTCCCCCAAAACATAAAACTTAACAAAGTTCACAATATAGGTCCCATACATAGTGTAATGTACGAAAAAGAGAAACAAAGTACATGAAACAAAAGAAACAAAAGATGAAGATAACAACTGCTCCAATGGCCCTCCAAGCTGCAAAGAACTGCAACCTAGACCTGCCCTCTTGTGATCTGGGAAAAATAAGAAAAATAGGGATGGGTCAGAAATAAAGTCTGGTGAATGAGAAATAAAATGAAGTCGAAAGAAAAAAACAGCTTAATTCCAGGTCTTTCCCGAATATCGCAGAGGGTGAATAATATAGTGTGGTGAACCCTTCTTAGATACAGTTCCTAAGAAGCCAAAGTCCATGGTCACTCTAGGGAAGTCAACCATGTAGTAATACTAAACGTCAACCGGCCTATCAGACCTGCCGTCCTTACTTATCCACGTGCTATAACGTGAAATTCATGCTTTTTACCCGTGCATTGTGACTAAATGTCTCTTATGCCGGTGCCGACTCAAACAACCTCAAAGAACCCTAAAGTTGCGCTCAGGCTCCACCAAACTGGACTCCTATCCTCCTGTCTCCTCGGTCACAAACGTGGACTTGCACCTTTCCAAATTGTCGGTCCTCCGAAAGAGCGCTCACAACTTGGTCGGCTGTGCAAAATCCTCCAATGATCAGCCTAAAGAAGCCCACGTCAGAGCATACTTGTCTTGTCCCCATTAATCTGCCTGAAGAAGTCTACGATTGCGGATGCTATCCATCCTACATACGAGCAATGTCTGAAAGGTAACAAACATCCTTGCGAACATGTTTTCCCACTCTTAGTATGTGACGCCCCACCTCTATATCCATGCTAGCCAAGGACACTACGGAGTAATGCCATCAACTAATTCGGAGAATAAGGCTGGATAGGAGCGACCATCTATAGCCTTGCTTTAACTATCAATTGAATACATTGACAATTGCCCTACCTAGCAGATCGACATATCCAATGAATACTTAGAACAAAACTATAGGTGGCTAGAGGATCTATCAGAATAGAATATAACAACCCAAATGCAATATACATCACAGAACAGTAGATCATCATATACACATATACCGATACATAATAGAGTATACAAACTGATACATGTCAAGTGGTATAGCCAACCACAATATACAGATGAGTCAAAAGAATACATATCAGAGTTACAACAAAATAGGACTACACAAAAAGCTATGACAAAAAGAAGCTAGCGGAGTAGTCCATGTGGAAGCAAAATAGGCTAAGTCCAAAAGCACCTAACATGAAACATCTCGGTCTGACCCAAGTATAAATACACGGTTCAGTCTAGCTAAACAAATCAGTTAGATAACTGAACAACAATAAACCTGCAAGGTTACATGGTATAACAAATATCTCTAAGGGAGATAACACAATCATCTAACAAAAGATGAACATAACAAAACAAGCCTCATATCATCGGCATCACAAATAAACAGAGGATATGAATATCCCAAAGCAAGCCAAAAGGCAAATAACAAATACCCATAAGGTATACAAGTTCCACAAGGTAACCGCTATACATCATGTGGCTCAAAAAGACCAACACTGAAGGGCAATACCAAGGGAATATAATAACAATGAAACATAAGATTACTCGACCTCAGTACTGTATAAACAAGGATCCATAAGCCCGAAGGCTCCAAACCCAAATATCACTCGAGCAGCTCATAAAGACCAACTCCAAAAGCGATACTATAGGGCAACAAACCCGAAGGTACAAAACCGAAGGCAACATACCCGAAGGCAACATACCCGAAGGCAACCAACCCCGAAGGTAATAAGCCCCGAAGGCAACAAACCGTAGTGGTGAAGGTCCGGAGGTCCACTACCGGACACCACTAACTGGCGGAATGTGTCATAATTCTCGAAAAGGAATCCGAAAAGTGTTAACGTGAGTCCCATAACCACTCGTTCGCACTAAACGGTTTACTATCCGTCAGTCAAATTCACACTCAAAGTAGTACAATGTTCACCTCATTTCATCGGCAAACCAGACCAAAGGTCAAAACGTTCAAACGAATAGATTGGGAATTAACGGAAAAGATGAATGCACGTGTTCATTGCACGCGTTTTATCTAATCATTAGTTTCTCCTCCCACTTCACTCGAAGTGCGAAGTTGTGCGTGTGTTTTAAATAGAATTTATAAATTGGAGAAGCAAACTTTTAATACGATTTGAAGAAATCATTTATAAAAACCCGTGAATGAATTCAAAAAGGAATCATCAAGGACAAAGATGCATAAACAACTAATTGGAATCAACACACATCAAATGAATTTCGAAAAGCTAAACGAATAAGGAAATTGGCAAAAGACATCATATTCAAACGTCTGAAAGAAGGGATTCAGACGTCTGAATCTGGAAATCAATCCGTTTTTCAAAACAGAATTCAAACTTCTGAACCCAAACTTTCAGACATCTGAAATAGGCATTATTTTGTCTATTTCCTTTTTGGTTGAAAAGTAGCACTTTTAGACGTCTGAAATATAAATTCAGACGTCTGAATCTGGGAATAAAATCTTCCCCAGAACAATATTCAGACGTCTGAAATAGGGATTCAAACGTCTGAAACCTGATGGTCAAGCATTTCCTGAACCTAGGCCATTTATGGCCAGACAAATCGAAAGCAATCGGATGTGTGATGATTATGGGCTTACGTCAAACGACTAACCAACCTTAACGACACACCCAAACACTCCGAACAACATAAACATCAACCTATATAAGGATTTTCATAGATTTGGCTTCAAAAATCATAAATTGGCAATTTCACCGAATCCATCCAAATCGAAAGCATATGAACATGTAAAAATGTTAGGAATTCATTTCCAACAATCCAAGATAGTTGTAGACATAGATGTGAGATAAAAATCTCAACTTTTAACTCAAAAACAAGGATAGAGAAGCTCAATTGCAAGGAAAAGGACAACCACTCTCCACTTTAACTCTACTAGCTTCAATCTAAGTTCAAAACAAGTATTTTCCTAAGTTAGGTTTAGGAAATTTTCTGAAATTGAAGGAGAAAGAGTTGGAGAAGATGAAGAGGAGGCTTACCAATAGCTTCTCTTTGAACTTGGAGCAAGAATTTGGATTTGCAAGAGGAACTAGGGCTTGGAGTATCTATTTCCCATTCTCTTCCCCCATTTTCAGTTTTGCTCAAGCTTAAGAAATGAAAATGTGTGAATGGAAGGAGAGAAAGGGCTGAGTTGGTTTATAGAATAGTTTGGGTGAAACCCAAACCCAAAAGCCTACTTAGCAAATAGCAAAATTCGACTTACTCCAAACATGTCAAAGTTTATACTCAAAAAGATAGAAAACGCCATTTTGGAAATAATGGAAGTGGTTTCGAGTTCCAATTCATCCATTTGCAAAAAGTAGCTTTCGGACCCAAAAATCCGACTAACGACGCTATATTTAAACAAAACATTTAAATATATATAATCGTTTAATATGCGGGTTGTTACAGATCTCCCCTCCTTACAAAATTGCGTCCTCGCAATTCCTAGAGACGATATTTGTAACAACTACATACATACAACATTCAAAAGAAAAGGAAATAAGCTTAAGATGAAAGGATATACTCACCGCTACCCAGCAAGGATGGAAAACCAAGATAAGATCGCTCAATTAACTCTCTGGTTTCCCAAGTACAGCCATTGGGATTAGCGGACCATTGAACTATAACGAGCGACACGTCCTTGTTTCGAAGGTGTCGCACCTTCGTGTCAAGTACGCGAATAGGTTGCTGTACAATAGATAAGTCCGGTGACACCTCAAGCTCTTGCAAATCAGTAGAAGCAATAACAGAACCCGACTCCTGAAGACACTTCTGAAGCTGCGAGATGTGGAACACGTCATGAATACCAGATAAATGAGCAGGAAGTTAAACTCTATAAGCCACAGGTGTAGGATCTAGATTAACCCTAGAGGGGGGGTGAATAGGGTTATAGCAAATTTTCTCGAATTAAACACAGAGATATAATTGCAGAAATAAATATGCTTAAAAGTAAATCACACACAAAATTTACCCAGCTTCGGCAACCCCTGCCTACTGCTGCATTCACAGATTTCTATTAGAATTAAACAGTATCACGCTTACAAACACTCTACTAGACTCGCACACCCTGCTCGCAAACATTTGCTCCACGCTCACAAACACTCTACTAGACTCGCACACCCTGCTCCGCCTATAGAGTTTCGCTTACTCGCAAACTTTGCCTCCCGCCTATAGAGCTTCGCTTACTTGCAAACTCTGCTCCCGCCTACAATAGAATTTTGCAAACTCGCACACCCTGCTCACTGAACTAATTCTAACTAGACAATCTGACACTACCTAAACCCTAGGTGGTGATTTACAAAGTTTTGATTTGAAAAATAAAAACGATAATTAAAATACAATAGAAAATAACCCTTAACCCTAGTTAACAAAATAATAAAGCCTAATTTAAAAATAAACCATCTTTTATAATGCCGGCCCCTTTATCTTTAGCCCATTTGACTTTGCTCCGTTCCTTTTTGCTGTTGCTTGTGAAATTATGCCCGATCCTCTTTCTTTCCTTTTTGTGAATTAGGGTTTCTGCAAATTGCCTTTACTCCTTGCGATTTAAACTAGGGTTGTGCAAAATTAAAGATGCCGACTTCGTTGATCGTTCAGATGGTTGTTGTTGTGATTGCTTTGACGATCATATATTTCTTCGATTTGCTTACGGCTTCTTCAATTTTGGATCGAGTTCGTTCTGTTCTTCGGTATGTACTTTTCTCTTTTTGCTTTGCTGTTCGATGCTTGAACTCGATGAAAAAAATGCCGATGATGATTAGGGTTTTAATAGGATTTGATTTCCTATTTTTGCATTCGACTGATTGCTTCAAAAATTCTTGCTTTGCCGTTCGATTACACTTTGATGCCGAGGATTAATCTGACTTTGTCAATTTCGTATTTCTAGTAGCTTGATTCACACGGCTTTGAATTGATTTCGTGATTTGTGATATTTGACTTTGTCACACATTGAAATTTTGATCACGGCTTTGATTTTGACTGGTTCACAATTGGCTTCGGCCTTGACTCGTTCATCTTGAAATTGTTTTGATTTCTAAAGTTACGGCTTTGACTTTCTCAAAGATGTATACTTGATACACTAATCTTGTAGTTGTACTTTTGTAATTTGTTGTCATTTGCAACCGGTCTCTGTGCATTTCTCTGCTCGACTTCGACTTGGTTTTTGAGTATGCGAATCCACTACTCTGTATTAGCTTTGGCCATCACCATTGCTTTTATGTTTTCTCTGCTGCATACCACTGCATTTCACTGCACTGTTGAAATTTGTGTCTGCATTTGTTATTTCTGGAGCTCGATTTTCACTTGCTCATCATGTAGCTTGTTGGTCTTTATTTGAAGTCGTGGCATTCATGTTTGACATATATGCACTGCTTCATTCTGATTCACTTGCACTTGTTCATATGAGTGTGCTCATCGTTGTTTGTACCTGTATTTGCCATACTGTACATATATTCTTGGCTCTGGTTCATTGTTGTTGTTTAAGTTAGTATGTTGCCCTTTTACTTGAACTTGGTCTGGTGCAACTTGTTTCAATATCTGTTGCATTCATGAGAGTGACACTGTACTCTATTCATGCTTGTTACATTCAGTTTGCATTTGAGTTTGTAACTTGGAGTCTGCAACTTGATTTGTGCCTTGTCCATTCTCATGTATTCATGTTGCTGGACTTGAATACATCTGTCCAGTCCATTGTAGCTTTTGTGCATTTCTGTCCACTGAGTTATTGCAGTTTCACTTGTATACTTAAGTCAGTGCTGTCTTTGATGTTGTACTTTGGTCTATTGGGCTGCATTTGTGTATTGCAGTTTCACTTGTATACTTAAGTCAGTGCTATCTTTGATGTTGTACTTTGGTCTATTGGGCTGCATTTGTGTATATTTGATCATTTTTGCTGTCCACTGCAGTTTGTAGTGATATTGAGCATTGCGTATTTGAAGTCTTGTATCATTTCTTGGTCATTGCACCGATTCTTGATGGCATTTGGTTCTGCACCATATTGTATGCAGTGTTGCAGTTGTTTGTATGCACTTCAATACTTCAGCATTGCATTGTTTCCACCTCTGACCTGTTGGTTCGTTGTGATGTTCATTTTCATTGTTGCCTTGTTGACTGTGTTGTTGCATTGTATTCTGGTCAGTGGTGCTTTGAGTCAGTGCTTCACCACACTTGTTGTTGTAGTATTCATGTTGTTGTTGGTGGCAATCTTGTATGCTGCTGTTTGCATTTGGTCTTGATCATACTTGATGTCATGATTTTCCTGGTTTCACTTGTGTACATTTTCGAGTTGTTCACTGCTGCTTGTACTTGTAGTCTTGGCCAGTTGACTGTTGCTTTGAGTTGTTCATTGCTTGGTCTCTGTTGCCTTGAATTTCTGGTTGGAGCTGTGCACACGAGTTGGCGAGGCAGTGCACACGTATACGAATGTACACGTGTGTACTGCAGCCACTCATAGTTACATGTCCCTGATAAAAAATACTGATATGCACAGATATTGCACAGTCAAAAAATGATGACGAACAACCCAAATAACTGAGGCAAACAATGTTTTCAAAATCATCGTTTCTTTCAAATTTCAAAAATATTTTTCTTTCAATTTTACTGCGTTTGAAAATATTTTTGCAGATTACTCAGATGCTGGATTCAAACTGGATTATAGTTGAAGACAAAAATATGAGTGTGAGTGATATGTAGTAAGGTTGTGATGTAAATGTGAAATGTCATGTATAGTAGTCAAAATTGTATATGTATAGTGAGAGCTTGAAATTGTACTATTTAAAATTGTAATAAATATTTGTTTGAATAAAAATTTCTGTTTGAATTCAAAATCTGTTTAACTTGTTCTGTTTGAATTCAAATTCGAATTCTGTGTAATTTAATTTTATTCAACAAATATTTATTTAAACTATGAAAATATGAATGTATATATGTTTATTATCATCAAACAAAAATCATATAGCGCAAAGCACATATTCAACAATCTCCCCCTTTTGATGATAACAAACATATATTTAAGATTTTGAATATATTAAATGTATTTGATAATTTCATTTGCTCCCCCTATTTGAATGCTCCCTTTTTATGTGATACTCCCCCTACATATATGGCTCCCCCTAAATATATGCATACAAATAAAAATATGTAAATAAAAATATGTAAATGAGCCTATATGCAAATTGAAAGTTATTTGACCTTTGCTTGATTCTATTTGACAAAATCTTAACTTTTCTCTCCCCCTTTTGTTATCAGCAAAAGAATAACAGTGTTATAAAAATAGGGATGAAGTGATGGACATGAATCAAACATTTAACTCAATTAAATATAAATATCAAATCTCAATAAAACTCAAACAAAAATCATAATTACCCTTGTCAAGCGAATATTCCACTTTCAGAAGTGATGGAGATAAAATCATCAAAAATTCAAATAGATATGTCTATTTGTGGTATATTTATTTCAGGAAATTTGAATATCTACTAACCATGCATAACCGTTAGGACTTTTAAATGAGATTAGTAGTATTCACAATTTTTAAAAAAAAAATGAAATCAAGTATCTTCTAACCACGCATGACCGTGAGGACTTTTAAATGGGATTAGAATCAACTTGTCTATTAAATCAATTATTTTTAATATGCGTTCCATACATGCATAACCGCGAGGACTTTTAAATGAGCATGGAAGCACATAATCAAAAATCCAAGTAATTCACCCATGCATAACCGTGAGGACTTTTAAATGAGAGTGAATACTTTGGATATTTATTTTTATTGCTAAATATAATAAGTTGAAGCACAAATAATTTTCCTTCACAGATTTAAAGATATTGAAGAACGAATGATTTCCTTTGTAAACTACCACAAATTTACATACTATGTGTAATTTTGATGAGTGATGGTCGATAGAAAGATGATAGAAATAGAAATGATCATGGAATTTTTACCCAACAAAATGTTTTTATAACTCTTGTTATGAAATTCTAAAGAAATTTCCTAATTGTATTTTCTCGAGTTTTAATATATGATAAATATCAACACTCATCACTTTTTCAATCACTATTCATCTTTTCGATAATCATTAGGGAGTTAGATTAGTCAAAAAATTTGTCATTTAGCATCAAATTTTTAAAAAATGATCAGTCAATCTCTATAATTCCCAAATCTAATCGTAATTTGGAAAATCTGTCTTCGGGGAGAGGTTTTGCGAAAATATCAGCAAGTTGAGTTTCAGTTGAAATATATTCAATGCAAATGTCTTCTTTAGCAATGTGATCTCTAAGAAAGTGGTGTCTCACATCAATGTGTTTTGTGCGAGAATGATGAACAGGATTATTTGACAAATCTATAGCACTCCTACTATCACATTTTAATGGGACTTGTTTATAGACTAAGCAAAAATCAGAAAGAGTTTGCATCATCCATAGAATTTGAGCACAACAACTTCCCAAAGCAATATATTCTACTTCAGTAGTGGATAATGCAACACAATTCTGTTTCCGACTTGACCATGAGACTAATGAATGTCCTAGCATGAAACATGTCCCACTAGTGCTTTTTCTGTCAACTAATGAACCAGCATAATCAGCATCGGAATAACCTACTAAATCAAAATTTTCACAAGAAGGGTACCATAGTCCAAATTTGTGTGTGTGTGAAAGATATCTCAAAATTCGGGTAGTAGCTTTTAAATGAGATTCTTTGGGATTAGCTTGAAAACGTGCACAAAAGCACACAGCAAACATAATATCAGGTCTAGAAGCAGTAAGATAGAGAAGTGAACCGATTATCCCTCGATATTTCTTTTGATCAATTGCAATTCCTTTCTCATCTTTGTCCAACTTTGTTGATGGACTCATAGGAGTTCTCAATGGTTTGGAATTTTCGATTCCAAATTTCTTCAATAGCTCCAACACATATTTGGATTGTGAAATGAAAATACCATCACTGCTTTGCTTAATTTGAAATCCAAGAAAGTATTTCAATTCGCCAACCAAACTCATCACAAATTTAGCCTGCATGACTTGTTCAAAATTCTCACACAAGAGCTCATTAGTAGCACCATAAATAATATCATCCACATAAATCTGTACAATCAAAAAATCACTTTCTTTATGTAATAGAAACAGTGTCGTGTCAGCACTACCCTTTTTAAAACCATTTTCCAAAAGATATGTACAGAGGCAGTCATACCAAGCTCTTGGAGCTTGCTTAAGACCATATAATGCTTTTTCTAGCTTATACACATGATTTGGAAATTCATGATTTTCAAAACTGGGTGGTTGTTCAACAAAAACTTCTTCTTTTAAATCGCCATTCAAAAAGGCACTTTTTACATCCATTTGTTTAAGTTTGAAACCCTTGTAACATGCAAAACTTAGCAAGATTCTAATGGCTTCTAACCTAGCAACTGGAGCAAATGTTTCATCAAAGTCTATGCCTTCTATTTGGTTATAACCTTTTGCAACCAACCTAGCCTTGTTTCTAATTACATTTCCTGATTCATCAAGTTTATTTTTAAACACCCATTTAGTCCCTACAATTGGATAGTCATTAGGCCTAGGAACTAATTTCCAAACTTTGTTTCTCTCAAATTGATTAAGTTCATCTTGCATTGCTAAAATCCAATTTTCATCATTAAGAGCCATTTCAACAGAATCAGGTTCAATCTCAGAAATAAAACCACTATGACAACAAAATGCACACAAATTTTTATTAAATGTAGAACGAGTACGTATACCTTCCGTAGGATCACCAATAATTAATTCAGGAGGATGATTAGGTTTGAACCTTAATTTATCAGCATCAACAGTCCTTCTTTCAGTTTTCTCACTAAATGTCCCTTCTTCAGTGCCTTCAGGATCTACCCCATCGTCAACCATCTTTTCAGTCGTTCTATATTGGTCAGATTCATCAAATTTCACATTGATTGATTCAACAATTGTTTTTGTTCGTTTGTTGTATATTCTGTAAGCCTTGCTCCTTGTTGAGTATCCCATGAAAATTCCCTCATCAGCCTTAGATTCAAATTTTCCAAGTTGATCACCTGTGTTAAGAATAAAACAAGGACATCCAAATACACGAAAATAAGAAATGTTAGGTTTTCTTTCATGCCACAATTCATAAGATGTTTTGCCAAGTATTGGTCTAACCATTACTCTATTCATTACATAGCATGACGTATTTACTGCCTGTTAACTCCCATTTCTACCACGACCTAAAACTCCGCGACCTATAACTCAGCAGCCCAACGACCTAAGAGTACTTGACGACTTAATGGTCTCAACGACCTAACGGCATAATTGTATTAGCGACCTAACTCCACGAAGCAGCTATGCGACCTAAAGACTTAAGCATTGTCACGACCTACGACCTATGGGGAGTAGCGACCTAATTTCTGAAGATATGGAGCGACCTATCAAGCTTTGCGACCTAACAGAGAGCTGCGACCTAAAGGAGGCCGCGACCTACCAAGCTTCACGACCTAACCAGATAAGCAAGCAAGCAACCTAAAGACTTTATGCGACCTAACTGTCCACCGACCTATGAAGTTTCGCGACCTAAGGGATTCAGCGACCTAAGATCAGCTATGGCCACAGGAAAGTACTCACGACCTAGGGTAGGTCGCTAACGACCTAAACACGTAAATAAAGAGGCCGCCTCTACTATGCCGCTGAGTGTTAGGTCGCGCACGACCTAGAACTTGTTGAAAAAAGCATGCGCCTACTCATGAAAAAGGAAAACCGGAGCTTCATAGGTCGGAGACGACCTACGACCTTACTTAGGTCGGTCACGACCTACGACCTAAGTCCGAGCAAAGCCTATAAATACACCCCTAATTCCAACTGAAAAAGGACTTTTTTTGGCTGATTTCCTTCAAACACCGTTACTCTGCTGCATTCCAAACTAATCCAATCCAACACTTGAAGCTCTCAAGATATTAAGAACGCTACAAACAACTTCAAGAAGAGATCACATACATCCAACATGGATTCGAAAACCCTCATCTCCATCGAAGTTTAAGCTACTTGTTCTAAGTATCTTGTAATTCAAAGTGTATTGTATTTGGGAAGAATTGTATCAGCTTGTAACGAGATTATTAATAAAAGTACTTAAAGTGGACGTAGGCTATACCCTAAAGCCGAACCACTATAAAATTGTTGTTGTTTACCGCTTTTCTACTATTATCTGCTTGTAATCTGTTCCCGAGTCGTCGGGTGGTGCTTTCACAATTACAACTCATACATCGGGGTGTTAGCGTTCAAATTCGAGCGTTAACATTTTTGGTGCTTTCACTGAGAATTGAACTCAGGCAAGTTATCATCATTGCTTCACAGAGGTTTGTAGAGAGAATTTCCCTGAAAACCAGAAGTCTATCCGAGATAATGGCTCCTGGAAGGAAGAGTAGATCTGTCAGATCTGGGAATATTCAAGAGGGAACCTCCGCTTCCCCTGTACCTAATCAACCCATTCCGTCTGCTGGGGTTACGAAAGCAGAGTTGGATGCTGTAATATTAGGACTGAACCAGCAGATAAACGCCCAGAATGCACAATTAGAAGCTCAGAGTGCCCAAAATGCTCTAATTCTGAATAAGTTGAATGATTTGCTCGGGGCAAATAATCAACCGGCTGGTAATGGAAGGAATTATACTAGCAACATTCATGATGCTAATGAGAGGAATGCTCCAGAAAGGGCTGCCAGTCCCTTTGAGCAAACGCTTCCTGAGGTTGGTGGATCTGGAACTCGACATGATGAGGAGTATCTTTCTGGAATGGTCCGGCAAATCATGAGAGAAAGTATGCAAAGGGTTGAAGATGAGAAAGAATGGGGTTTCGCCCCAAGTAAAACTCCATTTACTGAGAAAATCTTAAAGGCGGAGTTTCCAAGGAAGTTTGTCCCTCCAACTATCCCAGCTTACAAAGGGACAAGTGATCCGAATGAATTCTTGTATAAATATGATTGGCACATGACAGGTGCCAGGGCCTCAGACGAGATAAAGTGCCAATATTTCCCCGTATACCTTGAAGGTGTGGCTCTACTGTGGTTCACCAAGTTGCCAGTCCGATCTATTGATCAGTTTTCAGACTTGACCCGAAAGTTCAAGGAACAGTTTAGACTATATGCTTCAAAGGCCAAAGACATCATGTCATTGTCAAGTATAGAACAGAATCCTGGTGAATCTATCAGATCTTTCTTGAACCGCTTTAATATAGCGCTGGCAGAGGTGGACAATGCTGAACCGCGAATGATATTGACTTATGTGATGAGGGCTATTGATAAGTCGAGCGAATTTGGGAAATGGTTAAACATGAAGGAGCCAACCTCCCTCGAAAAGTTCTACAAAAAGGCAGACGAATTCATACGCCTGGAAAGCCGTCCTGTACCGGTGAAGGCAGTTTCAGAAAAAGCTGAAGATAACACTGTTGCACCACGCAAGATTGAATCTGTAGGGCAAAAAAGGGAAAATAACAATGGGAAGAAACAGAGTAATCTGAAGAAGCCCCGATCCTTCATGCCATCAGAGTATACTCCTTTATCAGACACGCCGGAGCATATCTTCCTTGCCATTAAAGATTCTGTTGACCTCCCTAAACCTATCCCTTTGAGGACCGGAAAAAAGGCTATACAAAGTGGGAAGTTCTGCCGCTTCCATAATCAACCCGGTCATGAGACTGATGAATGCCGCCAGTTGAAAAATCTGATTGAAGAATTGCTAAGAGAAAACAAGCTGCAGCAATTTGTGAAAAAGAATAGCAACAATCCTGCATCGTCAAGTCAGGGGCAACAGGCTCCTGTTCATCAGCCTAGGATAGGTGAGAAAGCTACGGGGCATGAATCTGGAAGGCCCATTATCAATGTCACTACAGGAGGGCCTCACCCAGCTGGCAAGAGCTGGGGAGAGATGGAGAGATATGCCAGAGCTTTGAAATATGTTCCAGCCGAAGAAGACGTCTTTGTTTTAGAAGACACTACGCCCCTGAAACAACAGAAAACTTTCAGTGATGATATTATTTTCAGAGCCCGAGATTCCTCAGGTATCGAAGCTCCTACCCTAGATCCCTTGGTCATCTCTGCTGGTATTGGACCGGCCATTGTTAGAAGAGTTCTCATTGACTGCGGAGCATCATGTAATATCCTCTTCAAGAAGACATTCGACCAAATGAAAATCCCTATGGTCGATGTACAAGCCTCATCGCAGAAGATCGCTGGCTTCACCGGGGAGCCAAAGCAACCAATAGGAACCATCGATCTGCTAGTAGAACTTGGGGAAGGAGAAAGGAAAGTGGTCTGCAAGCAAACATTTGTGATTGTCGATGAATTTTCTGCTTATAATGCTTTCCTTGGCCGTCCAACGCTCGCAGCATTCAAAGCTATTCTAGCTCGGTGGTGCCTCACTATTAAATTCCCTACAGACAATGGAGTAGGAGTTATAAAAGGGGATCAAAATGCTGCGCGAGAGTGCTATTTGACAGAGTTGCGAGAGTCAAGAAAGAGGGAAATGGGAAAGGATGCGGCCACTCCGGTCCGCATCAAAGAGCCAGCCTTGTAGCAATTACGGGGCGGACCCTGCACTGGCGAGCATAGCGGGGTACGGAAAGAGATGGATCCCAGAAAAGCCAGTGCAGGGGAGAATAGAGTAGTGCCGGTTGAAATGACGGTACCGGTACCTGTTGACCCGAAGGACCCAAATAAGGTGTTGAATGTGGGTTCACAACTTAATGTGTCAATTCAGAATATCTTGATATCATTCCTGAAAGCAAATCTGGATGTCTTCGCTTGGACTCATGCTGATATGTGTGGAATATCTCCAGAAGTTGCAGTACACGCTCTGAATATTGACCCAAAGTTTACACCAGTAAAACAGAAAAGAAGAACCCAAGGTCCAGAAAGGTCAGCAGCATTAAAAGAGGAAATTGATCGACTCATGGAAAATAACTTCATCAGAGAATATACATATCCGAACTGGGTTTCAAATCCTGTGTTGGTTAAGAAAGCTAATGGAAAATGGAGAGTGTGCATCGATTTTTCAGATCTGAACAAGGCCTGCCCCAAAGATTGCTTTCCTTTACCCAGGATCGATCAACTGGTAGATGGAACAGCGGGACATGAATTGTTATCTTTCATGGATGCCTACTCCGGATATAACCAGATCATGATGCATGAACCAGATCAGGAGGACACGAGCTTTATCACCGATGTTGGTCTTTATTGCTACAGAGTTATGCCCTTCGGTTTGAAGAATGCAGGGGCAACCTACCAAAGACTTGTTAATGCTATGTTCAAACCGCAATTGGGCAAAACTATGGAAGTCTACGTTGATGACATGTTAGTAAAGTCTAAGAAAGCAGCGGATCACATTGAACACTTGGCAGAAATGTTCGCAGTCCTCCGGAAATACAGAATGAAGCTTAACCCTCTGAAATGCACGTTTGGGGTCGAGTCCGGAAAATTCTTAGGGTTTATCGTCAGCGCTAGGGGCATTGAGGCTAGTCCAGCTCAAATTACTGCCTTGAAAGAAGTCAAAGCTCCTAGAACAAAGAAGGAATTGCAAAGTCTCAATGGAAAAGTTGCCGCCTTAAGTCGGTTCATTTCCAAAGCCACAGATAAATGTATCCCATTCTTTGACGCCCTAAAGAAAGGAAAGAAAAACTTCAATTGGACTCCCGAATGCCAAAAAGCCTTTGATGAGTTGATTCGCCATATGGAGACGCCTCCAATACTTTCTAGGCCTGGCGATGGTGAGGATCTTCTTATATACTTGGCAGTATCATCACACGCTTTAAGTGCAGCGCTGATATGGGAAGACAAAAGGATTCAACATCCAGTTTACTATATCAGCAAAAGACTCACTGGGGCAGAGATGAATTACTCTAAGTTGGAAAAACTCGCCTATTGCTTACTAATTGCGTCTAGGAAGTTGAGGCAATATTTTCAAGCTCATCCTATCAGAGTCCTCACTGATCAACCTTTAAAGCAAGTCCTGTTTCGACCTGAAACTTCGGGTCGTCTTCTAAATTGGAATATTGAACTCAGTCAGTATGACATCACTTATCATCCCCGGAAAGCGGTCAATGGACAAGCTTTAGCAGATTTCATTGCAGAGTTTACAGATAAAGGAAACAGTGAGGAAGAAACGTTCGACAATTCCCCTATCCAGTGGAGGTTATATGTCGATGGTGCAAGAAATGATTACTGTTCTGGAGCCGGAGTCGTACTTGAGACTCCTGAAGGTCGGTCATTATGCTATGCACTAAGATTGGAATTTCCTTCAACAAACAATGAAGCCGAATATGAAGCTCTTATCGCAGGACTGAAAATCGCTAAAGAACTAAACATACGAGCATTACAGATCTTTAGCGATTCTCAGCTTATTGTATGTCAAGTCAAGAAGGAATTTCAAACGAAAGGGGGAAACCTGCCCGCTTACTTGTCGAAGGCTTGGGAACTTCTGTGTGAGCTCGATCACTATTCAATAAGCCACATTCCTCGGGAAGAGAATATGAAGGCAGATTCCCTCGCAAAGTATTCAAGTTCTGGTGAAGCTCAACTATTGGGATTGGTCCCTGTAGAAGTCCTTTCAGCACCAAGTATAGACGAGATGGATATTGACTGGATTATGAATGTATCTCAAGAACAAGAGTCATGGATGACTCCAATACTGGACTACCTACTCAGAGGTTCTCTGCCAGAAAATTCGATAGAAAGACGAAAGCTACTAAGGAAAGCCTCTCGCTATGTAATTCAGGATGGCCGATTATACAGACGGGGATTCTCAATGCCATTGCTTCGATGTGTATCCCGGGAAGAGTCCAAAACAATCCTAGCTGAGGTGCATGGAGGAGAATGTGGTGATCATTCAGGCGGTCAAACATTAGCAAAGAAAATTCTCCGATACGGATATTTTTGGCCAGAAATTAATCATGATGCTGCAAGCTATTCCCGAAAGTGTGACAAATGCCAAAGATTTGCCAAAATTCCTAGAGCACCTTCAACTGAACTCACACAAATGGTCAGTCCATGGCCATTTGCAATTTGGGGAATGGACTCATTGGGCCGCTACCGACTGCCAAATCAGGGATTAGATATGCTATTGTTGCAGTTGATTATTTTACGAAATGGGCTGAAGCTGAACCATTGGCTACTATCACCTCTAAGAAGATGATAAGTTTCGTGACGAAGAATATCATTTGCAGGTATGGTGTGCCTCAGAAAATAATCACAGACAATGGTACTCAGTTTGAAAGCGAGGAATTCCAAGATTTTTGCAGGCGATTCAAAATCCAGAAAAGCTTTTCAGCAGTTGCTCATCCGCAGGCAAACGGGCAAGTGGAAGCAGTAAACAAGATCATCAAATCAACCATCAAAAAGCAACTCGAAAGAGCAAAAGGTCGTTGGGTCGATAAGCTACCACTTGCACTATGGGCATACAGAACCACTCACAAAACTGCGACTGGGCACACTCCTTTCTCATTAGCATACGGGTCGGAAGCAATGATCCCGATAGAAACAGAGGTTCCTTCACACAGAAGGATCCATTTCAACCAAGCAGAAAATGAAAGGCTACAGCTTGAAGCGCTAGATTTCCTTGATGAAAAAGGAGATGAGGCCAATCTCAGAATTGTAGCTCATCAGCAAAGAATAGCCAGACATTTTAATTCCAAAGTTCGCCAACGCAGCTTTGAGATTGGAGACCTAGTCCTGAAGAGAATTATGACAGCGACAGGTGAGTTTGGGCCAAATTGGGAAGGACCGTATGTAATAGGTCAGAAGCTTCTTGACGGCACATTCAAACTCACCACTGTTGATGGAGATCAAATTCCAAGGGCATGGAACAGCAACCATTTGCGTCCATACTTTACTTGAAAATTTTGTTGAAACATTGTAAAAAGAATTATGAATGTATGATTCTTGTAATTGAAAGCAATTGTAAAACTGATGCAAGTAAATAATGAAAGAATATAAAGTGGATGTAGGCCCAATTTCATGGCCGAACCACTATAAATCTTGTGTTCCTTATTATTATTACATGTTTGTTTTATTCTCGATATAAAAGGTACATAGAATGTATTGCTGAAATGTCGATTTGAATTTTTGCAGACAATGGAAGTGAAACTTGCACATAAAAAGACCAAGTGATTCTCGCCAAATTTCAAGTCACAAGAGCCCCGAATTCAAATCCTAGATAGGAAGTACTTCAATTGAACACCTATGATTTCGACAGAAACGGGTCTTTGCTAATAAATTGAGATCGTTTGAACAAACAAACATCCAATTAAAAAGCTAGTGCTCGTTCTCACGAAATTGCCTGACAATGAAGCACACTTCCTTGGATTAAACAAGTTACTTGTAAAAAAAAAAGAAAAAAAAAAGAAAAAAAAAGGGGGCAGAGGATCATTGAAAAGGCATAAGCAAGTGAACAGAGGAACAACCAAAGCTATCATCGGCAGCACAAGTCCTCTTCGGAGGCACGACTCTTCGGAGGATAAAGACCTCTAATGGGTCATACGCCACAAAAAAGAAAGTTCTCTACTCAACAAAAAAGATTGGAGGAGTCATGACCCTCCAACCATGAGAGAGTAACTTCCAGGCGATGAAAACCCTCTCTGAGGCACATTTCACCAGGAGTTGAAGTGTTATGACCGCTCTTCGGAATTTCACTTCACCAGAGTTGAAATGCAAACAAAATAAAAGCCCTCTTCGTAGGCCCATTTCACCAGGAGTTGAAGTGTTATGACCGCTCTTCGGAATTACACTTCACCAGAGTTGAAATGCAAACAAAATAAAAGCCCTCTTCGGAGGCCCATTTCACCAGGAGTTGAAGTGTCATGACCGCCCTTCGGGATTTCACTTCACCAAAGTTGAAATGCAAACAAAATGAAAGCCCTCTTCGGAGGCCCATTTCACCAGGAGTTGAAGTGTAACAACCGCTCTTCGGAATTTCACTTCACCAAAGTTGAAATGCAAAACAAGATAAAGACCTTCCTGGAAGCCCATGTTTCACCGAGGTTGAAATAAAACTTCCAAGTGTCGAAACGTGAAAAGGCTTTCCTCGAAGGCACAACTCTTTGGAGGTACACGTTTCACCAAGATTGAAATAAAACTTCCAAGTGTTGAAACGTGAGAAATCCCTCCTCAGAGGTACAACCTCCTCCCGGGGACACAATTAAAAAGAAAGACCTCTTCAGAAGCACACGTTTCACCGAGATTGAAATAAAACTTCCAAGTGTTGAAACGTGAAAAAATCTCTCCTCAGAGGCACAAATTTTTATTAAAAAAGAAGAAAGAGAAAAATCCTCATCAAGAGCGTACTTGATGACTTTACCTATTCTAAAAAAAAAAAGAAGGGGGAAGAAAGTTAAAGTACATTCAGAGGTCCGCTTTACCACATAGAAGAATTCACTTGGCAAAATATATACATACGCAAAAGGAAAAAGTGATTTCTTCGAAGGACAAAGCGTAGAAACTTATATGAAGGAAGTCTCACTCTATGAAAATTCTCTTCGAGAATGAAGTAATTATTCTTTAGAAAACGAGAGTGCAAGTCCCCTCAAAGTATACGATATTGCAGTAAGCTCATGGTATAGGGGCAACATGGTATAGTTACATACAAAGCGGTATAACTATGTCGGTAAAGTACGCTCAAACAACATACCACAAGCTCACCGCAACATCGTATAAATAAACTTGTGCAAAAATGAATAATAAATGCATTCTCAAATTCAAACAAAAGTCTGTACAAATAAAGAATCATTTTATTCAATTGCAGATATTGCAGATACAGGTTTCAAAATAAAAAGCAGGGGCCGGTGCCTGCACAACATCCGACCATTACACAAAAAAGGAATCAAAAAGCTCAACTCTTCATTTCTTCTTGCCGCCTTTAGACCCTTTACCCAGCCGAGTGGTTAGCTTTTCAGGTCTTTCAGGTTGGTCTGAAGGCATAAGGGAAGAAGGGGAGGGAGGTGCAACTGGTGCAATTTCCGGTTCCTCTTCAGTGGTGATAATTTTCTTCCCCCTCCTCTTCGATGTCCCATGCTTCTTTCTTCTCTTCGAAGAAGACTCACTCCCCGGAGTAACGAGAGCGGACAAAACTACGTCGTCAGAAGGAGTCCGCTCCGAAGAGATCTCGCCTCCTTCGAGTCCCTCATCTTTTTGCTCCTGCGAAGCAATAGGGTCATCCAAGCCATGAAGAGCCTCAATTTTCTCCTCTTGTGACCCAGGTTGTGAAGCAGAAGGAGGAGTCACCTGAAGAGATGGAGGAGGAATAACCAGAGAAGGCGAAGTCTGCACGGCACTTGTTGTTTCAACTGCAGAAGAAGAAAAATTGGAAATGTTAGTATCTTCCAGAAAGAAGGGAGATATGGGTTCATCGAGATTCAAGAGGTAATCGAGAAGCTCATCAAATTTTTGAGGAATAAGCAGGTAATCCACCTGAATCGGACCGATGTCGAAACTACCTGAAGATGTTGGCTTCGTCAGTTCAATCTCATAATTCTGAGCCCCAATGTCCTCCAAAGCCTCTTCATCAGTAGGGGTAATTACCCCGGTTCTTGTAGGAGGCGGCGAATGAGCACTAGAGCCTGTAATGTCCACCTCGGGAGAAACTAGAGGACGTTCAGAGGTAGTAGGCGGTACTTCTTTTTCAGAACGCTCCTCTTCCGCCATCCCGGCCCGCGCTCTGGCAAGCTGCTCCTTTCCCTTGGCAAGAGCGGCACGGGCTTCATCATCAAGATAATGCTCTTCAAGGGCTGACTCAGCATATCCAGCACCTTTACCACCGAGCATATCAAGTGCTGCCTCCCAAACTTCAGCCAGTGTGATTTCATACTTGGGGCCTAGAAAGGCAAGGCTGCCACATCCCAAAATGCTGTGCAGATAAAAATCGAATAATGTGGAGCTAATGTCAGCTTTGGTTGCTTGATGAGCCTCTTCGGCCGCAAGTTTACCAACAACAGCCTCGTCGCGCTCCTTTTCGGCCATAGCAAGTCGAGTTTTTAACAACTCTATCTCCAAGCTTTGAGAGCCGGTCTGTTCTCGCAGTTGTACAGTTTCAGCACGATATTCTTCTATGACCTTTTCCTTGTATGCAAGCTTATCTTCGACTGCTCTTTGACTGGCATGCGCATCTCGTACTTGTTGCTGAAGCATGCTCTCCTTTTGAGAATGGAAAGTAGATGAAGTAGCTAATTCTTCTTTAAGTTTTTCTACTTCCGCTTCCAGCTTTTCATTGTAGGAAGCAATACTTCTCATTTCGGCGTCATGCTGTTCGAGAGTATTCTGCCACTCAGCCTTATCATTCTCCATTGTTAGCATGGCCTCGAGATTGGCTCGGTTAACCCTCTGAAGTTCGTCGACGAGTTTTTGCCAGTTCGACATTCTTTCGATATCGGTCCTGACAGTATCAAGATTTCACAGCATAGCCGGTTTGTCGAGAGGAACCAAGTCGAGATCAAATCGAACCCCTCTCAGGCACCACTGAGGAAATCGACTTTGAAGAGTGGGAGGACCTTGCCCGACTTGGTATGCGGGCCGGTTGATGATTGCTTGAATGTCGGAGCGAACGGGAGCAGGAGATTGAGCAGGGACATGTTTAGAAGCTGAAGGAGTTGTTTCTTCAGTAAGTCTAGCCCGCTTGCTAGAAGAATCGTCTATGTGACTCGTTCCTCTCTCATCATGAGATTTTCTCTTTTGGGTATCATCATCTCTGTGGGGAAGATCATGTCTTTCTTGTTCCCTTCGGCGACGTTCTTCATATGCTCGTCTCTCGTCGGCTTTCCTGATGGCCCTCTCTTCATCCGACTCTCTGTAAGAAGGAAGGTAACGCCTGTAATCATACTGGCTACGCCTCCCGTAGCGCTGGAAATCATCATAATACGAGCCGCTGCGCCCCATAGGAGAATCTGGAATTAAAATAATAAGCTTTAGAAATCTTTAAAGTACAAGAAGATAAGTGCATAGAAGTGATGAGAAATCCAAAGTGTCGTGTGACGTGTAAACTACGCGCATCGAGTTACAAACCACTCTGTGGAATAGAGGTAGTGATAACTTGAGTAGGAGGAGTTGACATTTGTTGAAAAGAAGATGTCGCCTCGATTACAGAAGAGACAGTTTTAGAAACATCATCTTTGAAAAGTTCTTGAGATGTCACAATTAAATCGCTCAACCCCTCAAAAACATCATCGCCATCTTGTTTTTTGGAGCTTGCTTTCTTAACTCCTTCACTAGTAGATCGAGGGGGTTCTTCCTCTTCAGTAACTGGGGCAAGTACTGACTTGTCAGATGGCCCCACAACATCTTTCGGAATTGAACACTTAACTAGTGAAGTTTCTATAGAGGTTCCTCCCTGCAAGTGCTCTTTAGTGGAGACTGGGGCATCAGGAGTGCTTGTCGGAGAATCAGGAACCTCCGTTGGAACTTCATGTATTTGAGTGGAACGAGAAGGATGTAGAAGCTCAAACTGATGAAGAAGTTCTTCTGTCAATATAAATTTTGCGCTTCTTTCTTCAGCAGCCACAGTGCTTAGCCTTTCAAAAACTGACTTATGGCTGGAATCTCTAGAAGGAGGAGGAAGTGCTGGAAAGTTAAGGAATGAAATCAGCATCTAGCAATACGAACCAGGTAAAACTTAGAATAAAATTAAAGAGAAAAAAGATCTCACTTCCTACTCTCCAGTCTGCGTAGAATTCTGCGGGGCAACGAATGTAGAAGTATTGATTCAGGAATCCATGTGCACTCTCCGGCAAATCCAAAATAAGTTTGCGGTTCCGCGCACCCCTTACATGTACAATTGAAGGATGGTCCTTGTTCTTCGCAAAAGTGCACAAGTAACAGATTTCCTCAAAACTCGGAAGACGATCAAGAGTCCTCCTGAACAGAACACACAATCCCATCAAAATAGCATAGCCATTGGGGTGCAGTTGAAAAGGAGAGATCGTCAGTCGAAGTAGGATTTGCCGGAGAAATTCATTAAAAGGAGGAATTGCTCCACTCAAGCACATTTGTCGATTAATGGCAACAAAACCGTAAGGTGGTCTATCAGCAGAGTCATTTGGTCCAGGGAGTAGAACTTCTGCCTCGGCAATGCCAAATTGAACGCATAATTGATTAAGCGCCCGCTGTTTCAAAAGGGTAGGAGTTCTTTCCGAAGGATTCTCTAGTGGAATAGCAATCGGGAAAACCCCTTCAGCGTGTTCTATCATCTCTTCTTGTTGAGACATCATTCTACATAAGCGACTGGATGTTCAGATGAGAAGGTGCACGTTTCCTAAAAAGTGTGAAGTGTTGTGCAGAACTTTAAAAAAAAAAAAGAAAGCAAACATAACTGAAGTTAAACTAGTTGACAATTAGTCGACTATGAGATTTCAGGACTTGTTAATATAAAGCTCAAGTGAAGTGTTAATGCGAACGAATCAACTTTAACTGGATATTTTAGTTTTGCTTTAACACTTCACTTGAATTCATTGGTTCACAGCATTTCATTCACACAATTCATTTAAGTTAATTACTCTTTATCGACTAATCTGTCATTCGATGTGGGCAGTCAATGGCAGTATATTCGTCCCAGTTTTCTGCAAACATTATGTTTAACAGGTAATTAGCATTAGAGATAATCTGCAAGGAAGTACAACAAAATCCAAGTTCAAACAGTTCAATCAAAGTTGTCTCAAAATGTCACAAGTCCTAGGTAGCCCGGCGACCTAGCATAGGTCGGAACCTTCTTAGGTCGCGCTGTGCAAAGTAAAGGATAAGGCATTTCAATCTCGTCATAGTGTTAGCTCGGCCGCGACCTAGAGTCTATGTCGCAAGAAAGTTAGGTCGTGCGGTTCCTAGCTCGAGTAACTCTTAGCTCATGAAAAGTCTTGGGTCGCGCAAATATTAGGTCGTTCAGCGACCTAGTATGGGTCGAAACTATTCCTTAGGTCGCAAGGGTTCTTAGATCACGAATTATCTTAAGTTGCTCAAATTCACTAGGTCGCTAGCTTCCTCTCCACGCAATGCTTCACCGGACCTGATAACCCGCTATCAACTACACCAAAATCCATCATCCTATTCGTGAAGTTCATCATCTTTTCATACCACCAAACCATTCGAAAAACCAATTCAAAGTATCTCCGATCTATCATAAATCTAACTCACTACTGTGCGTTCGTAAATCGCAACAACCACAATAACCAGTAACGATCAAAAATCGATCACAGCGCAACTCAAAGTAAAGCGCGACGCGCAAAATCGATTTGAGGTTCAGAGGTTGGAGTTCGTGGTTCGATGGTGGTTATGGAATGAATAAAGATCGAAGATGCTTACGTAATTTGATAGCAAGAAGGAATTGATGAATGATTTGGTTGAATTCGTCTTTGAAATCGCAGAATTCTGTTAATGGCAGAGCAAGAAATTGAAGCAGTTAGGTAATGGAGAAGAAACGACCTAGCAATTTATATGGAGCTGAAAGAAGAAGGCGAGTAGACACGCGAGTTAGCGTATGTTTTAGGTCGCTTACGACCTAGCAAAGTTAAGTCGAAGCACACGACCTATCACATAGGCCTGTACTTCGAGGGGCAAATGTTAACTCCCATTTCTACCACGACCTAAAACTCCACGACCTATAACTCAGCAGCCCAACGACCTAAGAGTACTTGACGACTTAATGGTCTCAACGACCTAACGGCATAATTGTATTAGCGACCTAACTCCACGAAGCAGCTATGCGACCTAAAGACTTAAGCATTGTCACGACCTACGATCTATGGGGAGTAGCGACCTAATTTCTGAAGATATGGAGCGACCTATCAAGCTTTGCGACCTAACAGAGAGCTGCGACCTAAAGGAGGCCGCGACCTACCGAGCTTCACGACCTAACCAGATAAGCAAGCAAGCAACCTAAAGACTTTATGCGACCTAACTGTCCACCGACCTATGAAGTTTCGCGACCTAAGGGATTCAGCGACCTAAGATCAGCTATGGCCACAGGAAAGTACTCACGACCTAGGGTAGGTCGCTAACGACCTAAACACGTAAATAAAGAGGCCGCCTCTACTATGCCGCTGAGTGTTAGGTCGCGCACGACCTAGAACTTGTTGAAAAAAGCATGCGCCTACTCATGAAAAAGGAAAACCGGAGCTTCATAGGTCGGAGACGACCTACGACCTTACTTAGGTCGGTCACGACCTACGACCTAAGTCCGAGCAAAGCCTATAAATACACCCCTAATTCCAACTGAAAAAGGACTTTTTTGGCTGATTTCCTTCAAACACCGTTACTCTGCTGCATTCCAAACTAATCCAATCCAACACTTGAAGCTCTCAAGATATTAAGAACGCTACAAACAACTTCAAGAAGAGATCACATACATCCAACATGGATTCGAAAACCCTCATCTCCATCGAAGTTTAAGCTACTTGTTCTAAGTATCTTGTAATTCAAAGTGTATTGTATTTGGGAAGAATTGTATCAGCTTGTAACGAGATTATTAATAAAAGTACTTAAAGTGGACGTAGGCTATACCCTAAAGCCGAACCACTATAAAATTGTTGTTGTTTACCGCTTTTCTACTATTATCTGCTTGTAATCTGTTCCCGAGTCGTCGGGTGGTGCTTTCACAATTACAACTCATACATCGGGGTGTTAGCGTTCAAATTCGAGCGTTAACACTGCCTCTGCCCAAAAGGTTAGAGGTAGATTATACTCACTCAACATGGACCTTGCCAATTCTTGAAATGTACGATTTTTTCTTTCAACCACCCCATTTTGTTGAGGTGTTCGTGGAGCAGAAAATTCATGTTTTAAACCATTTTCTTCACAAAAACTTTCGAATTCCAAATTTTCAAATTCGCCTCCATGATCACTTCTCAAGTTTTTAATTGAAACTCCTTTTTCATTTTGAACAAGTTTTGCAAATTTTGAAAAATATTCAAAAGATTCAGACTTTTTGGCTAAGAAATAAACCCATGTAAATCTAGAGTAATCATCAACTAATACATAACAATAACGTTTTCCATTTAAGCTTGCAATTTCATTTGGTCCAAATAAATCCATGTGAATTAATTCAAGAACCCTTGTTGTGCTAACAATGTTTTTAGGACGAAATGATGATCAACTAAGCTTGCCCAAGGAACATGCTTTACACACTTTGTTATTTTTAAATTTCTGATGTGGTAACCCCTTGACTAATTCTTTTGTTTCAAGTTTTTCTAAGAGGCTCATGCTAGCATGACCAAGTCTTCTATGCCATAAAAATTCTTCTTCATCTGTGACTACCAAACATCTAGACAGATTTAGATTATCAAATGAAAGTGAGTAAACATTTCCTTTTCTATTGCCCATAAAAACAATGTTATTAGAATCTTTATCAATGATTTTGCATGTATCACTATCGAAGACAACATTCATACCTTTGTCACATAGTTGGCTAATAGAAATGAGATTGTGATGCAAATTCTCAACATATAAAACATTAGTTAAAGAAAAATTACCGTTACCTACTTCACCTTTACCAATGATGTTACACTTACTGTTGTCTCCCATGATCACATTTCCGCCTTAAAAATTTTCTAGACTAAGGAACTTCGATTTGTCACCTGTCATATGTCTAGAACAACCTGAATCTAGAAACCATTCTTGTTGCTCCTTAGCCCGCCGACAAATCTCACTAGTTTCCTCTGAGCTGGCTTCTGAATCTGATTTTGCCATCAAACATATATTAGCTTCCTCTCCTTCTTCACCATCCCAAGTTGCTGCAAAGACTTTGTATACAAAAGTTAAAAAACGTTTAAACATATCTCTAGAGTTAAAGTAAAAAATAAACCGGGCTCTGATACCACTTGTAGGATCTAGATTAACCCTAGAGGGGGGGGGGTCAATAGGGTTATAGCAAATTTTCTCGAATTAAACACAGAGATATAATTGCAGAAATAAATATGCTGAAAAGTAAATCACACACAAAATTTACCCAGCTTCGGCAACCCCTGCCTACTGCTGCATTCACAGATTTCTAGTAGAATTAAACAGTATCACGCTTACAAACACTCTACTAGACTCGCAGACATTTGCTCCACGCTCACAAACACTCTACTAGACTCACACACCCTGCTCGCAAACATTTTCTCCACGCTCACAAACACTCTACTAGACTCGCACACCCTGCTCCGCCTATAGAGTTTCGCTTACTCGCAAACTTTGCCTCCCGCCTATAGAGCTTCGCTTACTTGCAAACTCTGCTCCCGCCTACAATAGAATTTTGCAAACTCGCACACCCTGCTCACTGAACTAATTCTAACTAGACAATCTGACACTACCTAAACCCTAGGTGGTGATTTACAAAGTTTTGATTTGAAAAATAAAAACGATAATTAAAAGACAATAGAAAATAACCCTTAACCCTAGTTAACAAAATAATAAAGCCTAATTTAAAAATAAACCCTCTTTTATAATGCCGGCCCCTTTATCTTTAGCCCATTTGACTTTGCTCCATTCCTTTTTGCTGTTGCTTGTGAAATTATGCCCGATCCTCTTTCGTTCCTTTTTGCGAATTAGGGTTTCTGCAAATTGCCTTTACTCCTTGCGATTTAAACTAGGGTTGTGCAAAATTAAAGACGCCGACTTCGTTGATCGTTCAGATGGTTGTTGTCGTGATTGCTTTGACGATCATATATTTCTTCGATTTGCTTACGGCTTCTTCAATTTTGGATCGAGTTCGTTCTGTTCTTCGGTATGTACTTTTCTCTTTTTGCTTTGCTGTTCGATGCTTGAACTCGATGAAAAAAATGCCGATGATGATTAGGGTTTTAATAGGATTTGATTTCCTATTTTTGCGTTCGACTGATTGCTTCAAAAATTCTTGCTTTGCCGTTCGATTACACTTTGATGCTAAGGATTAATCTGACTTTGTCAATTTCGTATTTCTAGTAGCTTGATTCACACGGCTTTGAATTGATTTCGTGATTTGTGATATTTGACTTTGTCACACATTGAAATTTTGATCACGGCTTTGATTTTGACTGGTTCACAATTGGCTTCGGCCTTGACTCGTTCATCTTGAAATTGTTTTGATTTCTAAAGTTACGGCTTTGACTTTCTCAAAGATGTATACTTGATACACTGATCTTGTAGTTGTACTTTTGTAATTTGTTGTCATTTGCAACCAGTCTCCGTGCATTTCTCTGCTCGGCTTCGACTTGGTTTTTGAGTATGCGAATCCACTACTCTGTATTAGCTTCGGCCATCACCATTGCTTTTATGTTTTCTCTGCTGCATACCACTGCATTTCACTGCACTGTTGAAATCTTTGTCTGCATTTGTTATTTCTGGAGCTCGATTTGCACTTGCTCATCATGTAGCTTGTTGGTCTTTATTTGAAGTCGTGGCATTCATGTTTGACATATATGCACTTCTTTATTCTGATTCACTTGCACTTGTTCATATGAGTGTGCTCATTGTTGTTTGTACCTGTATTTGCCATACTGTACATATATTCTTGGCTCTGGTTCATTGTTGTTGTTTAAGTTAGTATGTTGCCCTTTTACTTGAACTTGGTCTGGTGCAACTTGTTTCATTATCTGTTGCATTCATGAGAGTGACACTGTACTCTATTCATGCTTGTTACATTCAGTTTGCATCTGAGTTTGTAACTTGGAGTCTGCAACTTGATTTGTGCCTTGTCCATTCTCATGTATTCATGTTGCTGGACTTGAATACATCTGTGCAGTCCATTGTAGATTTTGTGCATTTCTGTCCACTGAGTTATTGCAGTTTCACTTGTATACTTAAGTCAGTGCTGTCTTTGATGTTGTACTTTGGTCTATTGGGCTGCATTTGTGTATATTTGATCATTTTTGCTGTCCACTGCAGTTTGTAGTGATATTGAGCATTGCATATTTGAAGTCTTGTATCATTTCTTGGTCATTGCACCGATTCTTGATGGCATTTGGTTCTGCACCATATTGTATGCAGTGTTGCAGTTGTTTGTATGCACTTCAACACTTCAGCATTGCATTGTTTCCACCTCTGACCTGTTGGTTCATTGTGATGTTCATTTTCATTGTTGCCTTGTTGACTGTGTTGTTGCATTGTATTCTGGTCAGTGGTGCTTTGAGTCAGTGCTTCACCACACTTGTTGTTGCAGTATTCATGTTGTTGTTGGTGGCAATCTTGTATGCTGCTGTTTGCATTTGGTCTTGATCATACTTGATGTCATGATTTTCCTGGTTTCACTTGTGCACATTTTCGAGTTGTTCACTGCTGCTTGTACTTGTAGTCTTGGCCAGTTGACTGTTGCTTTGAGTTGTTCATTGCTTGGTTTCTGTTGCCTTGAATTTCTGGTTGGAGCTGTGCACACGAGTTGGCGAGGCAGTGCACACGTATACGAATGTACACGTGTGTACTGCAGCCACTCATAGTTACCTGTCCCTGATAAAAAATACTGACATGCACAGATATTGCACAGTCAAAAAATGATGACGAACAACCCAAATAACTGAGGCAAACAATGTTTTCAAAATCATCGTTTCTTTCAAATTTCAAAAATATTTCTCTTTCAATTTTACTGCGTTTGAAAATATTTTTGCAGATTACTCAGATGCTGGATTCAAACGGGATTATAGTTGAAGACAAAAATATGAGTGTGAGTGATATGTAGTAAGGTTGTGATGTAAATGTGAAATGTCATGTATAGTAGTCAAAATTGTATATGTATAGTGAGAGCTTGAAATTGTACTATTTAAAATTGTAATAAATATTTGTTTGAATAAAAATTTCTGTTTGAATTCAAAATCTGTTTAACTTGTTCTGTTTGAATTCAAATTCGAATTCTGTGTAATTTAATTTTATTCAACAAATATTTATTTAAACTATGAAAATATGAATGTATATATGTTTATTATCATCAAACAAAAATCATATAGCGCAAAGCACATATTCAACAACAGGGCCAATACGTTTTGTAACAACCGCATATTTAACGATTATATATTTAAATGTTTTATTTGAATATAGCGTCGTTAGTCGGATTTTGGCTCCGAAATGTTACTTTTTGCAAATGGCCGAATTGGAGCTCGAAACCATTTCCATTGGTTCCAAAATGGCGTTTGCGATCTTTTTTAGTATAATCTTTGATATGTTTGGAGTTTGTGTAATTTTGACCCTTATTCTATTGGGTTTTGGGTTTGGGTTTAGCCCACTAGTTAACTAATACCCTAACCCAACCCCTTCCCTTCATTCATCCTTATTTCATTTCATTTCTTAAGCTAGAACTGAAAATGGTGGAAGGGAAAGAGAAATGGAAATTTGCAAGACCTAGTTTCCTCTTACAACTTGATTTCTTGTTCCAAATTCATAGAGAAGACATAGGTAAGTTACTCTTCATCTCCTCTATCTCTTTCTCTCTTCAATTTCAGAAAGTTTTCCTAAACCTAACTTAGGAAAATGCTTGTTTGATCTTAGATTGAAGCTTGTTGGGTTGTAGTAGTGATTATTGGTCTTCTTCTTGGGTTTTAGCTCCTTCATCTTCTTTGTTTTGGGTTAAAGGTGAGTTTCGAACTCACATCTACTTCTCTTGATTTCATTGATGTTGGGTATGAATTCCTAGCACTTGTTCATATGCACTTGCTTTTAGTTTGGATTGAATTAGTGAATACCCAAATTTTAAGTGTTTTGGGTTCAATTCTTTAGAGATCCTAACTTCGATGTTTTGATCATGTTTTGGTGATGCATTGAAGTGCTTATAGGGTCGGGTAGCCGCTAGGTGTAAACCCCTAGCGTCCGTGCTCGTCCAGTTGAAAGTTGGGAGAGTTTGCACTTCATTTGTTATAAGTAGGAAATGCAGGAAATTGGGTTCAGTCGACTGGATCCTCTGTTCAGTCGACTGGGCTGAAGCCCTAAATTTTTCTGGACAGTGTTCAGTCGACTGAACAGGGATTTCAGTCGACTGACCTGCTCCTGTATTCCTGTTTTCCCTACTTATGCTTATTTTGATTGGTTTTCCGGATTTTATCGATTCATGATTGGTTCTTAGTGGTTGTTATTTCCCTTTGACTTTGTTAACTTATTTTTGACTTCATCCATGGGTTTTTATAAAATAATCTTTCTAATCATATTAAAAGCTCGTTTCTCCAATTTATAAATTCTATTTAAACACACGCATAATTTCGCACTTCGAGCGAAGTGGAAAGGTGATTAAATGGTTGGGCAAAACACGGACCATGAATCTATGCGTTTATCTTTCCGATTAATCCCCGACCTATTCAATTGATCGTTTTGACCTTCGGGTTTGGTTTACTGAGGATATGAGGTGAACTTTGTACTGCTTCGAGTGTGAAATTAACTAATGGATAGTAAACCGTTTTGCGCGAACGGGTGGTTATGGGACTCACGTTACCACTTTTCGGATTCATTTCTGGGAGTTTGTGACACATGCTGCCTTTGGGATAGTGTCTTCGGACTGTCTCCTCTGGCTTGTTGCCTTTAATATCACTTTTGGAGTTGGTCCTTTGCCCTGACTCGAAAGATATTTGGGGTTGTCGGTTACCTTTAGTATTGCTTTCACCACCGCTCAAGAGATATTGGAGTGGTTTCTTCACCACCGCTCATGAGATATTGGTGTGGTTTCTTCACCACCACTCATAATGTTTCATTTATATGTATATTCCCTAGGTATTGCTTTTCTGTATTGGTTCTTTGGAGCCACACGAAATATAGCGTTTACCTTGTGGAACTCGTATTTATCGGTATTTGTTGTTTGCCTTTATGGCTTGTTTTGGGATATTCCTATCCTTTGTTTCTATGAGTTGCTAATGATGTGAGGCTTGTTTTGTTATGATATGAATCATCATTTGTTAGATGACTGTGTTATCTCTTTTAGAGATATTCGATATACTTTGTGACCTTGCAGGT
Organism: Allium cepa; assembly: GCA_030765085.1. Classification (NCBI taxonomy): domain Eukaryota; kingdom Viridiplantae; phylum Streptophyta; class Magnoliopsida; order Asparagales; family Amaryllidaceae; genus Allium; species Allium cepa. Next base: position 768,110,774 of record CM060937.1, on the reverse strand, counting down.
TTATTGTTGTTCAGTTTATCTAACTGATTTGTTTAGCTAGACTGATCCGTGTATTTTATACTCGGGTCAGACCGAGTTGTTTCAGGTTAGGTGCTTTGGACTTAACCTATTTTGCTTCCGCATGGACTATTCAGCTTGTTCCTTTTTGTCATAGCTTTTGTGTAGTCCCATTTTTTTGTAACTCTGATATATGTATTATTTTGGATTCATCTGTATAATGTGGTTTACAATACCACTTGACGTGTATTATTCTGTATACTCTGTTATGTACCAGTATATGTTTATGTGATGATCTACTGTTCTGTGATGTATATTACATTTGAATTATTATATTTTGTTCTGATAAATCCAACCACCTATGGTTTTGTTTTAAATATTCATTGGGTATGTGACCTGCTTGGTATGACTATTGTCGATGTATTCAATAGATAATTAGAGCAAGGCTATAGATGATCGCCCCCAACCAGCCTTATTCTCCGTGTTAGTTGACGGCATTACTCTATAGTGTCCTTAGCTAGCGTGGTTATGGAGGTGGGGCGTCACAGCTTGGTATCAGAGCTGAGTTCATAACAGAGTATGATAAACACAGAATAGAGCACATATTACGATACATCAGATTGTATAAGTGATACAAATCTTTGAATCATCGTGTCTTTCTATTCTTTCTGTACCTTTGGAGGTAGATAGGATTGGGAATATGTCTAGGAATGCATTTCACTTCCGTAGTATTCCATATTGAAGTATCTACCTTGTGAATAATCTTGTTCTTATCTTACTTTCAGCGTATGGCTGGAAGAGGCAGGGGACGATGTTCGGATGCTGGGCAATCCAGTGGCACACATCCGGATGGCGTTTATATGTCTACTTATCAGTTTTTGGAATTGTTTAGGAGCACTCAACCTCCAGTTCCTCCTCGACTGTCTCCACCTTGCAAATCTGCCTTTGCACGCCAGTGTAGTGATTTTGCTCATCTTGGAGGGAAGCCGTTTAAAGGCTCTGAATCCGTTCTTGAAGTCCAAGCTTGGCTTCGCACATGCGAGCGTATCTTTTCTCGCATGGACCTTTCTGACCATGATAGAGTTCTTGTAACTTCTAGCTTATTACAAGAGCGTGCTCTTGATTGGTATGAGCTTCTTGTAGCCGAGATTAATGAGTCTACTCTTTCTTGGACTCAGTTTCGGGGACGATTTGAACTCAAGTTCGTTCCTGAATCTGAAAAAGTTTTATTGACCCGTCGCTACCTTGAGTTGAAGCAAGGGAAATCTTCTATTTCTGAGTATGTTGCATAATTCGAGGCTTTATCTCAGTATGGTCTTGAATTCACTAGCACTTCTTATAAGAAGAATTTGAAGTTTGTCTCTGGTCTTAAGAAATATCTCAAGAAGTCCTTGTTGCTCCAGCTTAAGCTTTCCTTTGAGGAGTTGGTTGATTCGGCACTTCATCTTGAAGCGGTTGAGAAGGAGGGTGATAGTGGTAATGATGTTGAGGTTTCTAAGAACACCAACAAGAAGCCATTTCCATTTCAGAAGTCCAGGTCTTTTCCTTCCAAGAAGAAGAAGACAGGTGGTCCTAGTTCTCAGCCACAACCTTCTGGAACACCTTTTGTTCGGAAGTGTTTCAATTGTGGTTCTCCTGATCATATGATTCGAGCTTGCCCTAAGCCTCTCTTCTGCCGCTATTGCAAGAGGGAAGGTCATCGTAGTTCCACTTGTCCCATTGCTCAGAATAATTCTTCATCTAGCAAGTTAAATGTAGCGAATGCTTCTGGAGGTCCCTCTCAATCTAAAGGTATATCTCCATCTATTTTGGAAGGTTCTATTTTATTTCATGATCATAGTATACGAGTTCTTTTCGATACGGGTGCATCACATTCTTTCGTATCGGAAAAGCTCGTTGATGATTTATCTTTGGATGTTTCTTGTTTGGTTACTTCTTTGAGGATTGCGAATCCTATTGGGGGATCCACGACACTTAGTTTGCTGTGTGATGATGTTGAGATTGTTTTATGTGGTTTTTCTTTTCGTGCGAATCTGCACGTTATTTCTTGTCTGGGATTTGATATGATTTTGGGAATGGACTGGCTAGTGAGATATGATGCCAGGATTATTTGTTCGGAGAGAACTTTGTATCTTCGACATCCGGATTCGCCTACTCAGCTATCTCTTGTTCTTCGGGATGTGGATAATTCCGAAAAGGCTTTATATTCTCTTGACTCGCGAGATGATGATGATATGCCTCGTATTCCTATTGCTTGAGATTTTTCTGATGTTTTTGAGCCTGTATCGGGTTTGCCACCCAAGCGGGCAATTGAGTTCCGCATTGATCTCATTCCAGGCGCGCAGCAAGTTAGTCGTCCTCCTACGAGGATGTCTACAAAGGAAAATGAGGAACTCAAGAAGCAGCTTTTAGAGCTTGAGTCCAGACAGTTGATTCAGTCCAGTTTTTCTCCGTAGGGATCCGCGGTCGTCTTCGTGAAGAAGTCCGATGGAACTCTTAGACTTTGCATTGACAATCGCAAGCTTAACGAGTTAACCATCAGGAATAGGTATCCATTGCCTAGGATCGATGATATGTTCGATCTATTGAGTGGTGCTAAGGTCTTTTCTCAGCTTGACCTTGCCACGGGCTTTCATCAGTTACGAGTCGCGGAGGATACCATACCTCTTACAGCTTTCCGCACTCGTTGTGGTTCTTTTGAGTGGCTCGTTATGCCGTTTAGTTTGACGAACGCTCCTGCTTTCTTTGTTGATCTCATGAATCGGGTATTCCGGGAATATCTCGATAAGTTCGTCCTTGTGTTCATTGATGATATCCTTGTTTATTCTAAGTCTGAAGCTGAGCATGCTAATCACTTGAGAATTGTCTTGAGTACTCTCCATCATCATCAGCTTAGAGCCAAATTCTCCAAATGCCACTTTTGGGAGAATAAGATTAAGTTCTTAGGCCATGTTGTATCTTCCGATGGCATTTCTGTCGATCCCTCAAAGATCGAAGCCATCCAGAATTGGAAGAGGCCCGAGAATGTGCATGAGATTCGTAGTTTCCTTGGATTGGCGGGTTATTACCGTCGGTTCATTAAGAATTTTTCCCGTGTTGTGCTTCCTCTCACCACCCTTACTCGGAAAGGTATTCGTTTTATTTGGTCCGACAAGTGTGAAGCTTCCTTTTAGACATTGAAGGAACTTCTCACTAATGCTCCTATTCTTGTGGTTCCCGAGGGGAATCATGATCTTGTTGTCTACACCGATGCTTGTGGTAGTGGTCTCGGTGTTGTTCTTATGCAGAAGGCTCGGGTAGTTGCTTATGCTTCTAGGAAACTGCGTCCGAATGAAGTTCGCTATGCCACTCATGATCTTGAGTTAGCCGCCATTGTCTTTGCCTTGAAGATTTGGCGACACTATTTATTGGGCGGGCGCTTCATTCTCTATACCAATCATAAATCTTTGAAGTATTTGTTCACTCAGAAGGAACTCAATATGAGACAACATCATTGGCTCAATTTTCTTGCTTCCTATGACTTTGAGATCCAGTATACCCCTGGAAAGGCTAATCGTGTTGCTGATGCGCTTAGTCGCAAACATTCGGCTGTTGTTTCTATGATGCTTGCCGAATGGAATGCTCTTGAGACTCTATCTTTTTATGAAATTCATGATCGAGGTTCATCTTCTGATTCTCTTATTCTATTACTTAGTTTGGGATCTCGACCTATTTTTTTGGATCGTATTGCCGATGCCCAGCGGCGTGATCCTGATTTGTTGCATCTTATTCAGCTTTGTGAGTCTGGATCCTGTGATGAGGCGTTGCGGGATTTCAGCACTGATTCTCATGGGTGTCTTCGCAAGAAGAACCATCTTTTTGTGCCTTCTGATCTTGCACTTAAACATGACATTCTTGATGATTGTCACCGCTCTAAGTATACCATTCATCCAGGTAGTAGTAAGATGTATGCCGATATGCATCGTCTTTATTATTGGGAAGGCTTGAAACGCGATGTGGCGAGTTATGTGAGTAATTGCATAACTTGTCAGCGTATTAAGGGCGAACATCAGCGTCCTTCTGGTCTTCTTCAGCCTTTAGAGATTCCATTGTGGAAATGGGACCATATTTCTATGGATTTCATTGACGGCCTACCTCGTTCGAGATCTGGCCATTCTAGCATCTGGGTTATTGTTGATCGCCTCACTAAGTCTGCTCATTTTGTCCTTATTAAGTCTAATAGGACCGCTTCACATTTGGCTAAGTTGTATGTCAAGGAAATCATGAGACTTCACGGTGTTCCTAATTCTATTGTGAGTGACCGTGATCCTTTATTCACGAGTCATTTTTGGAAGAGTCTTCAGCAAGCTTTGCGAACAAAGCTTAATTTTAGCACAGCTTATCATCCGCAGTCTGACGGACAGACTGAACGGGTGAATCGTATCTTGGAATATCTTCTTCGCAATTGTATTTTTGATTTCGGTGGAAGTTGGGAGTATCACATATCTCTTGTAGAGTTCTCCTACAACAATAGTTTTCAATCTAGTATCGGTATGGCTCCTTTCGAAGCCTTATATGGAAGGCCATGTCGATCACCTTCGTGTTCGTTGGAATCTGGGGAGAAGCTTATTCTTGGCCCGGATTTTGTGCGGGATTCTTCCGAGAAGATTGATCTTATTCGGTTGAGAATGAAAGAGGCACAGAGTCGCCAGAAGTCCTACGCGGACAACCGTAGGAAGCCTCTCGAGTTCTCGATCGGCGATCTTGTTTTTATTCGTGTTTCTCCTTTGAAAGGGGTTATGCACTTCAGTACGACTGGAAAATTGGCTCCTCGTTATATAGGACCATTTTCTATTACTGGACGTATTGGCCCTGTGGCTTATAGAATTTCACTTCCTGCTCATTTATCGGGTATTCATGACGTGCTTCACGTCTCTCAACTTTGGAAGTGTCTTCGGGAGTCGGATTCTGTTATTGATTCTCCTGATTGGCTAGAGCTTGAGGTCTCACCGGACTTATCTATTGTGCAGCAGCCTATTCGCATACTTGACACGGAGGTGCGACACCTTCGGAACAAGGACGTGCCGCTCGTTAAAGTTCAATGGTCCGCTAATCCCAACGATTGTACTTGGGAAACCAGAGAATTCATCGAGCGATCTTATCCGGGGTTTCTATCTTAGCTTGTGAACGGTGAGTATGTCTTTTCATCTCAAGCTTATTCCCTTTTTCTTTTGAATGTTGTATGTATGTAGTTGTTACAAGTATCGTCTCTAGGAATTGAGGGGACGCAATTTTGTTAGGAGGGGAGATCTGTAACAACCCGCATATTTAACGATTATATATTTAAATGTTTTATTTGAATATAGCGTCGTTAGTCGGATTTTGGGTCCGAAATGTTACTTTTTGCAAACGGCCGAATTGGAGCTCGAAACCATTTCCATTGGTTCCAAAATGGCGTTTGCGATCTTTTTGAGTATAATCTTTGATATGTTTGGAGTTTGTGAAATTTTGACCCTTATTCTATTGGGTTTTGGGTTTGGGTTCAGCCCACTAGTTAACTAATACCCTAACCCAACCCCTTCTCTTCATTCATCCTCATTTCATTTGTTAAGCTAGAACTGAAAATGGTGGAAGGGAAAGAGAAATAGAAATTTGCAGGCCCAAGTTTCCTCTTACAACTTGATTTCTTGCTCCAAATTCATAGAGAAGACATAGGTAAGCTACTCTTCATCTCCTCTATCTCTTTCTCTCTTCAATTTCAGAAAGTTTTCCCAAAACCTAACTTAGGAAAATGCTTGTTTGATCTTAGATTGAAGCTTGTTGGGTTGTAGTAGTGATTGTTGGTCTTCTTCTTAGGTTTTAGCTCCTTCATCTTCTTTGTTTTGGGTTAAAGGTGAGTTTTGAACTCACATCTACTTCTTTTGATTTCATTGATGTTGGGTATGAATTCCTAGCACTTGTTCATATGCACTTGCTTTTAGTTTGGATTGAATTAGTGAATACCCAAATTTTTAGCGTTTTGGGTTCAATTCTTTAGAGATCCTAACTTTGATGTTTTGATCATGTTTGGTGATGCATTGAAGTGCTTATAGGGCCGGGTAGCTGCTAGGCGTAAACCCCTAGCGTCCGTGCTCATCCGGTTGAAAGTTGGGAGAGTTTGCACTTCATTTGTTATAAGTAGGAAATGCAGGAAATTGGGTTCAGTCAACTGGATCCTCTGTTCAGTCGACTGAGCTGAAGCCCAAAATTTTTCTGGACAGTGTTCAGTCGACTGAACAGGGATTTCATTCGACTGACCTGCTCCTGTATTCCTGTTTTCCCTATTTATGCTTATTTTGATTGGTTTTCCGGATTTTATCGATTCATGATTGGTTCTTAGTGGTTGTTATTGCCCTTTGACTTTGATAACTTATTTTTGACTTCATCAACGGGTTTTTCTAAAATAATCTTTCTAATCATATTAAAAGCTCGTTTCTCCAATTTATAAATTTTATTTAAACACACGTACAATTTCGCACTTCGAGCGAAGTGGAAGGGTGTTTAAATGGTTGGGCAAAACACGGACCATGAATCTGTGCGTTTATCTTTCCAATTAATCCCCGACCTATTCAGTTGATCGTTTTGACCTTCGGGTTTGGTTTACTGAGGATATGAGGTGAACTTTGTACTGCTTCGAGTGTGAAATTAACTAATGGATAGTAAACCGTTTAGTGCGAACGGGTCGTTATGGGACTCACGTTACCACTTTTCGTATTCCTTTCTAGGAGTTTGTGACACGTGCTGCCTTTGGGATAGTGTCTTCGGACTATCTCCTCTGGCTTGTTGCCTTTGATATCGCTTTTGGAGTTGGTCCTTTGCCCTGACTCGAAAGATATTTGCGGTTGTCGGTTACCTTTAGTATTGCTTTCGGAGTGGTTTCTTCACCACCGCTCAAGAGATATTGGAGTGGTTTCTTCACCACCGCTCAAGATATATTGGAGTGGTTTCTTCACCACCGCTCATGATGTATCATTTATATGTATATTCCCTAGGTATTGCTTTTCTGTATTGGTTCTTTGGAGCCACGCGAAATATAGCGTTTACCTTGTGGAACTCGTATTTATCGGTATTTGTTGTTTGCCTTTATGGCTTGTTTTGGGATATTCCAATCCTTTGTTTCTATGAGTTGCCAATTGTGTGAGGCTTGTTTTGTTATGATATGATTCATCTTTTGTTAGATGACTGTGTTATCTCTTTTAGAGATATTCGATATACTTTGTGACCTTGCAGGTTTATTGTTGTTCAGTTTATCTAACTGATTTGTTTAGCTAGACTGATCCGTGTATTTTATACTCGGGTCAGACCAATTTGTTTCAGGTTAGGTGCTTTGGACTTAGCCTATTTTGCTTCCGCATGGACTATTCAACTTGTTCCTTTTTGTCATAGCTTTTGTGTAATCCCATTTTGTTGTAACTCTGATATATGTATTATTTTGGATTCATCTGTATAATGTGGTTTGCAATACCACTTGACGTGTATTATTCTGTATACTCTGTTATGTACCAGTATATGTGTATATGATGATCTACTGTTCTGTGATGTATTTTACATTTGAATTATTATATTCTGTGCTGATAGATCCAACCACCTATGGTTTTGTTTTAAATATTCATTGGGTTTGTCGACCTGCTTGGTATGACTATTGTCGATGTATTCAATAGATAATTAGAGGAAGGCTATAGATGGTCACTCCCAACCAGCCTTATTCTCCGTGTTAGTTGACGACATTACTCTGTAGTGTCCTTGGCTAGCGTGGGTATAGAGGTGGCGCGTCACACGTTTAGAAATAGAAAATGGTCCTATATAACGAGGAGCCAATTTCCCAGTCAACAAAAGTGCATCACCCCCTTCAAAGGAGAAACACGAATAAAAACAAGATCACCAATCGAGAACTCGAGATGCTTCCTACGGCGGTCCGCTTAGGATTTTTGGCGACTCTGTGCCTCTTTCATTCTCAACCGGATAAGACCAATCTTCTCTGAAGAGTTGCTAACAAAATCTGGGCCAAGAATAAGCTTCTCCCCAGATTCCAACCAATAAGAAGGTGATCGACATGGCCTTCTGTATAAGGCTTCGAAAGGAGCCATACCGATACTAGATTGAAAACTATTATTGTAGGAGAACTCTACAAGAGGTAGGTGATCCTCCCAACTACCACCAAAATCAAAAATACAAATACGGAGAAGATCTTCGAAGATACGATTCACCCGTTTAGTCTGTCCATCAGACTGGGGATGATAAGCTATGCTAAAATTAAGCTTTGTCCCCAAAACTTGCTGAAGACTCTTCCAAAAATGACTCGTGAACAAAGGATCACGGTCACTCACAATAGAACCAGGAACACCGTGAAGTCTCACGATTTCCTCGACATACAACTTAGCCAAATGCGAAGCAGTCCTTTAGACTTAGTAGGAACAAAATGAGCAGATTTAGTGGGGCGATCAACAATAACCCAAATGCTAGAATGGCCCAATCTCGAACGAGGTAAGCCGTCAATGAAATCCATAGAAATCTGATCCCATTTCCACAATGGAATCTCAAGAGGCTGATGAAGACCAGAAGGACGCTGATGTTCGGCCTTAATACGTTGACAAGTTATGCAATTACTCACATAACTCGCTACATCGCGCTTCATGCCTTCCCAACAATAAAGGCGATGCATATCGGCATACATCTTGCTACTACCCGGATGTATAGTATACTTAGAACGGTGACAGTCATCAAGAATGTCATGCCTAAGTGCAAAATCAGAAGGCACAAAAAGACGGTTCTTCTTGCGAAGACACCGATGAGAATCAACGCTGAAATCCCGCAATGCCTCGTCACAGGATTCAGACTTACAAAGCTGAATAAGTTGCAACAACTCAAGATCACGCCGCTGAGCATCGGCAAGACAATCCAATAAAATAGGTCGAGCTCCCAAACTAAATAATAGAATAGGAGAATCAGAAGATCGACCTCGATCATGAATTTCACATAAAGATAGAGTCTCAAGGACATCCCATTCGGCAAGCATCATAGAAACAACAGCCGAATGTTTGCGACTAAGCGCATCTGCAACACGATTACCCTTACCTGGGGTATACTGGATATCAAAGTCATAGGAGGCAAGAAACTCGAGCCAACGTTGTTGCCTCATATTGAGTTCCTTCTGAGTGAACAAATACTTCAAGGATTTATGATCGGTATAAAGAATGAAGCGCTCGCCTAATAAATAATGTCGCCAAATCTTCAAGGCGAAGACAACGGCGGCTAACTCAAGATCATGAGTGGCATAGCGAACTTCATTCGGACGCAGTTGCCTAGAAGCATAAGCAACTACCCGATCCTTCTGCATAGGAACAACACCTAGACCACTACCACAAGCATCGGTGTAGAAAACAAGATCATGATTCCCTTCGGGAACCACAAGAATAGGAGCATTAGTGAGAAGTTCCTTCAATGTCTGAAAGGAAGCTTCACACTTGTCGGACCAAATATAATGAATGCCTTTTCGAGTAAGGCTGGTGAGAGGAAGCACAACACGGGAAAAATCCTTAATGTACCGATGGTAATAACCTGCTAATCCAAGGAAACTACGAATCTCATGAACATTCTCGGGCCTCTTCCAATTTTGAGTGGCTTCGATCTTTGAGGGATCGACTGAAATGCGGTCAGAAGATACAACATGGCCTAAGAACTTAACCTTATTCTCCCAAAAGTGGCACTTGGAGAATTTAGCTCTAAGCTGATGGCGACGAAGAGTACTCAAGACCATACTCAAGTGATTAACATGCTCAGCTTCAGACTTAGAATAGATAAAGATATCATCAATGAACACCAGGACGAACTTGTCGAGATATTCCCGGAATACTCGATTCATTAGATCAACAAAGAAAGAAGGAGCGTTCGTCAGACCGAATGGCATAACGAGCCACTCAAAGGAACCATATCGAGTGCCGAAAGTTGTAAGAGGTATGCTATCCTCCTCAATCGTAATTGATGAAAACCTGTGGCAAGATCAAGACGAGAAAAGACCTTAGCACCACTCAATACATCCAACATATCATCGATCCTAGGCAATGGATACCTATTTTTGATGGATAACTCATTAAGCTTGCGATAGTCAATGCAAAGCCTAAGAGTTCCATCGGATTTCTTCACGAAGACGACTGTGGATCCCCATGGAGAAAAACTGGACTAAATCAACCGCTTGGACTCAAGCTCCAAAAGCTGCTTCTTGAGTTCCTCATTTTCCTATGTAGACATCCTCGTAGGAGGATGACTAACTGGCTGCGTGCTTGGAATGACATCAATGCGGAACTCAATTGCCCGCTTGGGTGGCAAACCCGAAAGAGGCTCAAAAACATCAGAAAAGTCACAAGCAATAGGAATACGAGATATATCATCATCATCTCACGAGTCAAGAGAATATAAAGCCATCTCGGAATTATCCACATCCCGAAGAACAAGTGATAGCTGAGTAGGCAAACCCGGATGTCGAAGATATATAATTCTCTTCGAACAAGTAATCCTGGCATCATATCTCACTAGCCGTCCATTCCCAAAATCATATCAAATCCCAGGCAAGAAATAACGTGCAGATTCGCATGAAAAGAAAAGCCACATAAAACAATCTCAACATTATCACAAAGCAAGCTAAGGGTCGCGGATCCCCAAATAGGATTCGCAATCCTTAAAGTAGTAACCATACAAGAAACATCCAAAGATAAATCATCGATGAGCTTCTTCGATACGAAAGAATGTGAAGCATCCGTATCGAAAAAAATCATATACTATGATTATGAAATAAAATAGAATCTTCAAAAATAGATGGAGATATACCTTTGGGTTGAGAAGGACCTTCAGAAGCCTTGGCAGCACTAAGCTTGCCAGACTTGGCACCACCAGGAATAGTAGGGCAGATGGAAACATGATGACCTTCCTTCTTGCAATAGCAGCAGAAGAGAGGCTTAGGACAAGCTCGAATAATATGATCAGGAAAACCACAATTGAAATACTTTCGAATGAAAGGTGCTCCAGCAGACTGAGACTGAGAATTAACACCACCAGTCTTCTTCTTCTTAGAAGGAAAAGACTTCTTCTGAAATGGAAACTGCTTCTTGTTGGAGTTTTTGGAAACCTCAACATCCTCACTACTATCACACTCCTTCTTGACGGTTTCGAGATGAAGCGCCGAATCTACTAATTCCTTAAAAGAAAGCTAAAGCTGGAGCAACAAAGACTTCTTAAGATATTTCTTAAGACCAGAGACAAACTTCAAATTCTTCTTATAAGAAGTGCTAATGAATTCAAGACCATACTTAGATAAAGCCTCGAATGATGCAACAAACTAAGAAATAGAAGACTTCCCTTGGTTTAACTCGAGGAAGCGACTGGTCAACAAAACTTTTTCAGATTCAGGAACGAACTTGAGTTCAAATCGCTCCCGAAACTGAGTCCAAGAAAGAGTAGATTCATCAGTTTTGGCAATAAGAAGCTCATACCAATCAAGGGCATGCTCTTGTAATAAGCTAGAAGTTACAAGAACTCTACCATGGTCAGAAAGATCGATACGAGAGAAAATACGCTCGCATGTGCGAAACCAAGCTTGGACTTCAAGAACGGATTCGGAGCCTTTAAACGGCTTTCCTCCAAGATGAGAAAAATCACTGCACATACGTGCAAAGGCAGACTTGCGAGGTGGAGATACTCGAGGAGGAACTGGAGGACGAGTGCTCCTAAACAACTCTAAAAACTGGTCAGCAGACATATAAATGCCATCCGGATGTGAGCCACTGGACTGCCCAGCATCCGAACGTCGTCCCCTGCGTCTTCCAGCCATACGCTGAAAGTTGAAATAAGAACAAGATTATTCACAAGGTAGATATTACAATATGGAATACTACGGAATATAATGCATTCCTAGATGTATTCCCAAATTCTATCTAACCTTGATGGAATAGAGAGACACGATGATTTATAGATTTGTATCACTTATAACACTTTGATGTATGTGCAGTGATTCTATTCTGTGTTTATCATACTTTGTTCTGAACTCAGCTCTGATACCAAGCTGTGACGCCCTACCTCTATACCCACGCTAGCCAAGGACACTACGGAGTAATGCCGTCAACTAATTCGGAGAATAAGGCTGGATAGGAGCGACCATCTATAGCCTTGCTTTAACTATCAATTGAATACATCGACAATTGCCCTACCTAGCAGATCGACATATCCAATGAATACTTAGAACAAAACTATAGGTGGCTAGAGGATCTATCAGAACAGAATATAACAACCCAAATGCAATATACATCACAGAACAATAGATCATCATATACACATATACCGATACATAATAGAGTATACAAACTGATACATGTCAAGTGGTATAGCCAACCACAATATACAGACGAGTCTAAAGAATACATATTAGAGTTACAACAAAAAAGGACTACACAAAAATCTATTACAAAAAAAAACTAGCGGAGTAGTCCATGCGGAAGCATAATAGGCTAAGTCCAAAAGCACCTAGCCTGAAACATCTCGGTCTGACCCGAGTATAAATACACGGTTCAGTCTAGCTAAACAAATCAGTTAGATAACTGAACAACAATAAACCTGCAAGGTTACAAGGTATAACAAATATCTCTAAGGGAGATAACACAATCATCTAACAAAAGATGAACATAACAAAACAAGCCTCATATCATCGGCATCACAAATAAATAGAGGATACGAATATCCCAAAGCAAGCAAAAATGCAAATAACAAATACCCATAAGGTATACAAGTTCCACAAGGTAACCGCTATACATCATGTGGCTCAAAAAGACCAACACCGAAGGACGATACCAGAGGAATATAATATCAATGAAACATAAGATTGCTCGAGCTCAGTACTATATAAACAAGGATACATAAGCCCAAAGGCACCAAACCCAAATATCACTCGAGCGGCTCATAAAGACCAACTCCGAAAGCGATACTATAGGGCAACAAACCCGAAGGTACAAACCCCGAAGGCAACATACCCGAAGGCAACAAACCCCGAAGGCAATAAGCCCCGAACGCAACAAACCGTAGTGGTGAAGGTCCGGAGGCCCAGTACTGGACACCACTAACTGGCGGAATGTGTCATAACTATCGAAAAGGAATCCGAAAAGTGTTAACGTGATTCCTATAACCACTCGTTCGCACTAAACGGTTTACTATCCGTCAGTCAATTTCACACTCAAAGCAGTACAAAGTTCACCTCATTTCTTTGGTAAACCAGACCAAAGGTCAAAACTTTCAAACGAATAGGTTGGGAATTAACATAAAAGATGAATAAACGTGTTCATTGCATGCGTTTTATCTAATCATTTAATTCTCCCCCCACTTCGCTCCGAGTACGAAATTGTGCGTGTGTTTTAAATAGAATTTATAAACTGGAGAAGTGAACTTTTAATACGATTTGAAGAAATCATTTATAAAAACTCGTGAATGAATTCAAAAAGGAATCATCAAGGACAAATATGCATAAACAACTAATTGGAATCAACACGCATCAAATAAATTTGGAAAAGCTAAACGAACAAGGAAATTGGAAAAAGACATCATATTCAGACGTCTGAAGGAAGGGATTCAGACGTCTGAATATGGAAATCAATCTGTTTTTCAAAACAGAATTCAGACTTCTGAACCCAAACTTTCAGACGTCTGAAATAGGCATTATTTTGCCTATTTCCTTTCTGGTTGAAATTTAGCACTTTCAGACGTCCGAAATATAAATTCGCTCGTCTGAATCTGGAAATAAAAATCTTTCCAAAACAGTATTTAGACGTCTAAAATAGGGATTCAGACGTCTGAAACCTGATTGTCAGGCATTTCATCAATCTTGGCCATTTATGGCCAGACAAATCGAAAGCAATCGGATGTGTGTTGATTATGGGCTTACGTCAAACGACTACCCAACCTTAACGACACACCCAAACACTCCGAACAACATAAACATCAACCATATAAGGATTTTCATAGATTTGGCTTCAAAAATCATAAATTGGAAATTTCACCGAATCCGTCCAAATCGAAAGCACATGAACATGTAAAAATGTTAGGAATTCATTTCCAACAATCCAAGGTATTTGTAGACATAGATGTGAGATAAATATCTCACCTTTTAACTCAAAAACAAGGACAGAGAAGCTCAATTGCAAGGAAAAGGACAACCACTCTCCACTTCAACTCTACTAGCTTCAATCTAAGTTCAGAACAAGTATTTTCCTAAGTTAGGTTTAGGAAATTTTCTGAAATTGAAGGAGAAAGAGTTGGAGAAGATGAGAGGAGACTTACCAATAGCTTCTCTTTGAACTTGGAGCAAGAATTTGGATTTGCAAGAGGAACTAAAGCTTGGAGTTTCTATTTCCCATTCTCTTCCTCCATTTTCAGTTTTGCTTAAGCTTAAGAAATGAAAATGTGTGAATGGAAGGAGAGAAAGGGCTGAGTTGGTTTATAGAATAGTTTGGGTGAAACCCAAACCCAAAAGCCTACATAGCAAATAGCAAAATTCGACTTACTCCAAACATATCAAACTTTATACTGAAAAAGATCGCAAACGCCATTTTGGAACCAATGGAAGTGATTTCGAGTTCCAATTCGGCCATTTGCAAAAAGTAGCTTTCGGACCCAAAAATCCGACTAACGAAGCTATATTTAAATAAAACATTTAAATATATATATAATCGTTAAATATGCGGGTTGTTACATAGTACGTACAACCAAAACTATATTTTGGTCTTTACTGCATGAAACACTTATCCATACCTTTACAAGGTCTGCCTACCAAATCGCTCCTAGATTAACTAATTTTACCGTTACAATTTACATACTATTTATTTCCATTAATCTTCTTTAGGCCATTTTTATATCTGATTTGATTATTTCACAATTTCCCTTTTTCTTACATAAATGGTATTTTAATTTCACGTCCATTCGGTTCGTATGGTTTGTATGCACTTTTTATGCCATTTTGTTATAGATTTACACTAGCCTTTAGGGTCCATTTAATTTACATTTTTTTTCCAACTTAATTAACATTCTCCTTTTAGAGAGTTAATCTATATAAATTTTTTATCCAATAGCCACAAACTATTTAATTACATAAAATTCCACTTTTACATTTTTAGGCCACATATGAAATAAACAGTTATGCTAATTAGACTTCCCAACTTATTTCTACAACCATATTAAAAATTGTGTAATTTTATCAATCAAAACCACAATTTTATTCAAGTAACATCTTCTAAATTTATTAAACTAACCCGTTCTACCATTAGAAATTGAATAACAATTCTAATTCAATTTAATTAAACCAATCTTATTTACGCCATGAAACATGAATAACAATTATTTTGTTCCAAATTTCAACTCAAACATGAATTAGAATTGAGAAGTGGAAGAAGAAGAAGATACAATAGTTTACATAAATTTAAATCTTATTTATGACTTAAAACGTGAATAACAATTTACATGTCACATATTTTAAACCAAACATGAATTAGAATGAGAAGTGGAAGAAGAAGAAGAAGTTACAATAATCTACATCTATTCTCAATTAATAACATAAATTAACTCATATTAACGTGCCAGAAAAGAACTGAAATTGAACTACTTTATTTTTTTATTTCATATTAATTCCCGCTTACTAGGTAGTGCATAAATTTGAAAAAAGCTTTGCTGTAATCTTTCTCCGTTTAATTCTTCTAAATTCCCCAAATTGCTTGAATATAACATAAACAATTTAATGTGAATATTAGGCTCAGGTCCCTAATAAGTTTCAAAATGCACAAAAAACCCAGTAAAAAAAGTATGGAAATTAGATCCCTAGAATTACGTTACTAAGTAATGGCATATAGTTATGCAATTATTCACTGAATAATTGTAAACATTTATGCAATTATATCCAAAAGTTGCATAAATTTATGCAAATTTTTCTGTGAATAATTACGGAAATTTCCACAATTTTTTTGTGAATAATTGCGGAATTTTCCGCAACTTTTTGTAAAAATTGCGGAAATTTCCGCAATTTTTTTGGTGAATGGTTACGGAATTTTCCGCAATTTTTCACTGAATAATTGTGAAAATGTCTGCAATTTTTTGATATAATTGCATAAATGTCTGCAACTATTCACTGTATAATTGCATAAGTGTATGCCATTATTCGGTAACTTAATTATAGGGACCTAATTTACAAACTTTTTTTTTACTGGGTTTTTTCTGTATTTTGAAACTTATTAGGGACATGTGCCAAACTGTCCTTAATTTAATTTGGTGGAGATTTTTTATTTAGTAAAGAAAAGGAGGAAGAATAATACACAATAATTTTGCTATAGAATTATAGCGACGGTTGAATAAGAGATTAGGTTTAGGTTAGATGGTATACTTGTAGATTGTTTGAGTGAATATAATACATTAGATTGTTTTATATTAAATCCATTTCTTTCATACACATAATGGTTATCCATTCTAGCCCATACACATCATTCAACCAATAAAATTTAGCCATCACATCCTATTACATCACCGGAGCAAATGGGAAGCCGCCACACGTAACGACCCGTAAATTTCATTAATTAATTTTCCATATTAATAAAATTTTGAAATTTAATTTATAAAGGAAATTATTTATATAATCTATAATGAAGTCAATGTTAAGAATTAACCTGTGAAATATTATATTAATTAATATAGACTTAATTAAAAAAGGTTGAATTGAATAAATCCTATTTATTGGAACCTAATTTATTGGTATGCAAATTTATAATAAGTGAGTTATTGTAAGAAATTGAAATTTGAATAGAATTCTAATGAATGAAAGTAGTGAAAAGGTTATACCCGGATGTAATTGTATAAGAGAAATAAAGGAAAGTTGTTGACGTAAAAATCAGACGCTAACACCCCGGTGTATATAGAGTAAATGTGAAATCACCACCCGTCAATAGGGGAATAAGAAACAAGTAGGAATTCGCAGAAATGCAATAAAAGACACAGTCTTTATAGTGGTTCGGCTTATGGTCAAGCCTACGTCCACTTTAATGTTCTTTATTACTGATTTAAGTACAACTTATACAACTTTCTTCAATCACAACACACTTTAGACTAGTAGCTCAAACATAGATGTAGAACAATCTTTTGAGTTCATATTGAATGATGTAGAATCTCTCTTGAAGTTTGTCGTAGGGTCCTCGGTACTTGAGGCGCTCAAAGTGTTGTTTGAGAAAATGGCAGAGTGTTGATGCTACGGAGAATGATCCAAAAGTCCCCTTCAAGTTGGAGCTAGTGCCGTATTTATAGGAGAGCTCGGACTTAGGTCATCGGTTATAGGTCGTTGGTGACCTAAGATAGGTCGTAGGCCGTTGGGCGACCTAGTTGTAGCGACCTAAGAGTTACGGCTTAACTAGAACACACTTGATCTTTTCCGAATGAAGTAGTAGGTCATGGACGACCTAGGGGAGTAGTTGGCGACCTTGCAACGCTGAGACGTTCAATGCAGCGACCTAGGCTAAGTCGTTAGCTTGTTATGTCGCTGAACTCATTAGGTCGTTAAGCCATGGGTTCACTTGGGTCGTAGGTCAGAAGTTGCGACCTATTGTAGGTCGTAGGTCGGAAGTCACGACCTAAGGCATACGAGCTACGGCCTATTCTGGTTGTACTCGGCCTCTCTGAGCGGGTTAATGGGTCGAACGCGACTTAGCATAGGTCGTAGGTCGTTTACCCGAGTTACAGCTTAGCTCGGCATTGTATAGCTCGCTAGGTCGTTAAGTAGTTGGGTCAGACACGCGGCTAAGTCGTTAGGTCATGGACTCCTTTAGGTCGCTGAACTCTTTAAGTGATCAGGTCGTTCCACTGTTCCACCTCTTAGGTCATTCCACCTCTTAGGTCGTTCGACCTCTTAGGTCGTTCCATCTTTTAGGTCGTTCCGCCTTTTAGGTCGTTAGGCCAGCTTATCTCTTAGGTCGTTAGGTTGGCTTATCACTTAGGTCGTTAGGTCGGCTTATCTCTTAGGTCGTTGGTCGGCTTATCTCATAGGTCGTTTTCAAAACGGAGTTAACACTTGCCCCTCGAAGCACTCGCCTAGGTCGTAGGTTGTGTGCTTCGATTTAATCCTGCTAGGTCGTGAGCGACCTAAGAGATGACTTAACTCATACGCCCATCTGCCTCTGCCGTATATAGCTGCTAGCTCGTCTCTTTCCCTTCACTTAACTTCTTCGATAACCCTTTTCCGCATTAGCAACCTTCTAAGTTTCCAAAGGCGAATATGTTCCAATCGAGTTGTTGATTCATCCTTACTTTTACATCGTGTAAGTGAATTCGATCCTTTATTCAACTCTTAATTACAGTCGAACCACAAATTTTTTCCTTTTGGCCCCGGTTTAATATCCATACATTGTGTTCCGCTTTCGATCCATGCTATGATCGATTTTTGATCGCAATTGACTACGCTGTTATTACGATCAGCACTGCGTTGGATTTGTGATGGTTTGGATAATTTATGGGTTTTGCTGAGAGGATAATTGATTTTGTTACTTGGATGATAACGGGTTATCGGGTTGTAAGCTGATGAGATAGCGGGTTATTGATTGAAGAGGAGGTAGTAGGTTATTGATTGGAGATAACTTGAAATGGCTGAGTTAGACCAGAAGCGATCTGGGAATTCTAAACGACTCAAAATCCTTGCGACCTAATAGATTTGCACGACTTACGAATTGACCGACCTAAAAATTCTTGCGACCTAATCGATTTGCACGACTTAACTTTTAGGTCGCTCGAAGACTTGAACGACCTAGGAGTTTGTTTGATTCATATTGCCTTGAACAATGTGGCTTAACCTTGCCAGAATAGCATATGTATTCCAAACAGGACGACTTAAAGGTGGCCCGATCTGTGCTAGGTCGTTTGAGCGACTTAAGGGAGGCCCAACCTATGCTAGGTCGTTTGAGCGACTTAAGGGAGGCCCGACCTATGCTAGGTCGTTTGAGCGACTTATGTGATGAACAGAACTTGATTGTATTTCAACTTTGAACTGCTAGAACGAGATGTTTGAATAAATCGTGCTTCTTTATAGACTTCATTAACTTCAATTCTAACAACCTGTTAAACACAACACTTGCAGAAAAATGGGACGAATATACTGCCATTGATAGCCCACATCAAATGACAGATTAGTCGACAAAAGATGATCAACTTAAAGAAACTATATGAAATGTTGTGAATCAATAAATTCAAGTGAAGTTTTAAAGCAATGTTAATCAACTGAAGCCGATTTGTTTGCACCCATACTGTACTTGTATTTTGACTTAAACCGACAAGTCTTGAAATTTTACAATTGACACATGTTTATTAGTTTAATTTCAGTTATATTTACTTGTCACTTTGTTAGTTTTACACAACACTTCACACATTTAGAAAACGTGCACCTTCGCATTTGAATATCCAGTTCCTTGTGTAGAAAGTCTTCTCAGGAAGAGATAATTGAGCAATCCGAAGAAGTCTTCCCGATAGCTGACCCATTGGTCGATCCTCTGGAGAGAACTCCAACTACCTTGAGTCAGCGGGCATTCAATCAACTACGTATTCAATTTGGGAGCCGAAGAGGATGCTAGATTTCCTGGCCCAAATGATACTGCCGACAGGCCACCTCTTGGTTTTGTCGCCGTCAACCATCAGATGTGCCTTTGTGGTGCCATTCCTCCTTTCAATGAATTCCTTCATCAACTCCTTTTCCGGCTAACCATCTCTCCCTTTCAACTACATCCCAATGGCTACGCCATCCTGATGGGATTGTGTGTTTTATTCAGGAGGACACTTAACCGTCTTTCGAGCTTTGAAGAAATTTGCTACTTATGCTCATTTGCAAAGAATAAAGACCACCCCTCCTTTATACTCGTGAGAAGTGCCAGAAATCGCAAACTTATTACTGATCTTTCCGAAAGTGCTCACGGTTTCTGAATCAATTCTTCTTTGTCCGCTGTCCTCTAGGGTTTTATGCCATATGGAGAAAAGGAAGTGAGATTGCTCATCCCCGTTTTTCTGTTTCGGCTTTTCAAGATTCGAATTGCTAGGTGCTAACTTCATTCTTTTCATTTACAGCAATTCCTCCTCCCTTTAGAAATCCCAGTCACAGGACGACTTTTGATAGATTATGTGTCGTGCCGGCTGAAGAAAGAAGTATTAAGTTTTTGCTGAGAGATGAACTTCTGCACCAATATGGGCTTTTGCACCCTTCTCGCTCTACTCAACCTCACGAAGTTCCCGATTCTCCGGCCAAATTGCTAGATGCCCCAGTTTCTGCTGAGGAACCTATACTGAAGGAACCTACTGCTGAGGCTTTACTGGTGAAGTGCTCTAATTTTACTGATATTGCGTGGCCATCTGACAAGCTTACACTTACCCCGATCATCGAAGAGGAAGAGCCTTTTCATCATTCAGGGAAATCCGGTGACGAAGGAACCGAGAGAGCGAGTCCTGACAAGCAAAGTGGGGATGACATTTTTGAAGGGTTGAGCGATCTGATGATCACTTCACAGGAGCTCTTTAAAGACGACCCTATTTCTGCTAGATTTACCTCTTCAGCAGTTGAAACATCATCCACTTTACAATAGACTCTGTCAGCTCAAGAGTTGGCGTTAGCTATAAAACCCATCATTTCCCCGCAACCGAGGAGTGGGTCGTTGTTTGACGTGCGTAGTTTGCACATTACACACATTAGGATTTTTTAGCATTCTTATGCACTTACATGCACTTTACTTCAAAGATTCTCAAGCTTTGCCTCTTTTCCATTTTCAGGTCTTTCAATGGGGCGACGCTCTTATTACGACGACTTTCAGAGCTACGGGAAACGCGGCTCTTTTGATCCTAAGAGATATCTTCCTTCTTATAGGGAGACTAACGAAGAAAGAGCCGCACGAAAAGCTCGTGAAAGACGTGCCCACGAAGAACGCCATGAAAGACGGGACGAGCGACATGATTCTTCCCAGAGGGAAGATGATTCTCATAAACGGAAGTCTCGTGATGACAACTGGAAAACTCAAGTTGCCGAAGATGTGAGTAAAAGAGCGAAACATGGCGAAAAACCAGCATCCGAGATTTCCGAACAACCTGCTGCTCCTGTACTATCTCCATCTCCTGCCCTGGCACGTACCGATATTCAGACAATCCTTAGAATGCCCCCAAATCAAGTTGGTCCAGGCCCATCTACTCTTTAGAGTCGATTCCCGAACTGGTGCCGAAAGGAGTGCGCTTTGATCTTGACCTGGTCCCGATCGATAAGCAGGCTATGCTGTGCAACCTTGATGCTGTCAAACTTGATATCGAAAGAATGTCAGGCTGGCAAAAGCTTGTCGATGAGCTCCAGAGGGTAAATCGCACGAATCTTGAAGCCATGTTAACAATGGAAAATGACAAATCTGAGTGGTAGAAGATTCTTGAGCAACATGATGCGGAAATGAGAAGCATTGCTACTTATAATGAAAAGCTCAAAGCGGAAGTTGAAAAACTTAAAGAAGAGCTTGCCACTTCCTCCACTTCCTATTCGCAAAGGGAGCAAGTGCTTCAACAACAAGTGCGAGATGCTCTTGCCCTCAAAGAGATGCCGAAGATAGGCTTGATGAGCAAAAAAGAATTAATGAGGGCCATATTGCTGACATCGCGGAGCTGTGAAAGAAGAATAGCTCCCAGGATGTGGAGATCGAAATGCTAAAACTTCAACTCTCTAAAGCTGAAAGAGAGCGTGATGAGGCTGTTGCCGACAAAATTGCAGATGAAGAGTCTCACGAGGCAACGAAGGCCAGTATCTGCTCAAAATTGTTTGACTTCTACTTGCATAGCGTTCTGGGGTGTGGTAGTCTCTCCTTTCTAGGCCCCAAATATGAAATAACTCCGGCCGAAGTGTGGGAGGCCATACTTGACATGTTGGGCAGTGCCGGCTATGCTGAGGCGGATTTAGAGGAAAACTATCTTGATGACGATGCTCGTGCCGCTCTTGCCAGGGGAAAGGAGCAACTTGCTAAAGAGAGAGCCGGAATGCCCGAAGGAGAACATGTAGGGAAGGCAACTTTGACCGACCCAGTTCAACCTTCGGTTTCGGCCGATATCGACATTGTTGGTTCCGGTTCTCGTTCTCCGCCCCCTACTAAATCCGTTACCGAAAGCACCACCGGCCACATTGGAGATGAGGCTCAAGGAAGCGTCGAAGCGCCAGACTTCGAAATTGACATAGTGAAGTCTACTTCTCCAGGTAACCTCAATGTTGATCTCGCTCAAGCGGGCTGCTTGTTCGCTACGACTGAGTTCGATGAGCTTCTTGCTTATTTCTTAAGTGTCGATGAGCCATTATCCCCTCTTTTTATGAGGAATACTGACTTTAAATTTTCTTCTCCTGTAGAAAAAGCACCAAGTATTGTTCAGACTTCCCCTCCTCTAGTTATTCCTCCTCCGTCTCTTCAGGTCAACCCTCCTTCTACCTCTCAACCGCGATCACAAGAGGATCAAATAGAAGCTCTCCGAGACTTGGACGATTCCATTGCTTCACAAGAACATAGGGGAGAAGAACCTGAAGAGGGTGAAAAGACTCCGGAAACAACTAGTTCTGAGGACACGCCGTTAACCAGACTTTTCACTCCAAGAAGCGGGTCTTCTTCTAAGAAGAGGGGGAAAAGTGGAGTCTCAAAGAAGAAGGAAGCTTCAGCCGGCGAGGAAAAAGCAGAAGAAAGTCCAATTGTTCCCCTTTCTCCTTGTTCCCCTACTCTTACAAGCCGGCCCAAGAAGTTGGTCATCCGGGCAGACGCAGGCTCAAAAGGTGGAAGGAAGAAGAAATGATGGCTTTGGTCCTGTGCTTTTTATCTCACTTTTTGCTTTTTTCTTGTATATAAGCTTGCGTTGACTAGAGATTGTGCGGGTACCAATCCCCGCCTTCTTTTATTTTCAAACCTGCGCATGTATATAAAAAAATTTATAGTATGGAATAAGATGATTCTTTTATTTGTACAAACTCCTATCAGTATTTGAGAATGCATTTATTCTTTTTTTTTATATATACTAGTTTCTTTATTTTTTCTGTGTGATGTTGCAGTAAACCTATGGTATGTTGCTTGAGCATTGATTTTATTTTTGTGACTATATTATATTGCCCCCATACTATGGTTTATTGCAATCTCTTTCACATTGGCAGAATTTTGAAGAACAACTTTTCTGTTTCGAGAAGACTTGTGTTCTTTCTTTAGAGAACAACTTTTCCATTTGAAGGAGGTTTGCATCTGTACTTTATAAGATAATATTTCTGTTTTAAGGAAATATTTTTCTGATTTAGTAATATGCGCCTCATATTGGAGAAGTTTTCTCTCTTTTCTTTTTGTTGTGAAGTTTTTACACTTCACTTTCGGAGAAAGTCACTTTTATCTTGGAAAGTGAATTTTCCTTCGTGGTAAAGTGGGCCTTTGAAAAAGGGCTTCAACCTGCTTGTGCCTTCGAAGAGGGCTTTTGTTTGATTGTGCCTCTGGGAAGAGGGCTTTTTGTTTGATTGTGCCTCTGGGAAGAGGGCTTTTTTTTTGTTTCTGCCTCTAGGGAGAGGCTTTTATCTTTTCCCTGTTCGCTGGGAAGTGGGCCTTCGAAGAGGGATTTTCACATTTCGATTCGTGTGAAGTTTTATTTTAGATCACGGTGAAATGTGTGCCTCCGAGTAGGGCTTTTGCCTGGAAGTTTGGAATCTCCTTCTCTCGGTTGGATGGATTCACGGGGCGGACACGAATGCTCTGTACCACCGATCAGTCCACAACTTTCTATCGAGAAGGAGCTCTCTTTTTCTGGCGAGGCCAATTAGAGGTCTTTATCCTCCGAAGAGTTGTGCCTCCGAAGAGGGCTTTTCACATTCCAGCACCTGTGAAGTTTTATTTCAGATCTCGGTGGAATGCGTGCCTCTGAGTAAGGCTTTTGCCTTGAAGTTTAGAGTCTCTTTCTCTCGGTTGGATGGATTCACGGGGCGAATACGAATGTTCTGTACCACCGATCAATCCACAACTTTCTAATGAGAAAGAGCTCTCTTTTTCAGGCGAGGCCCATTAGAGGTCTTTATCCTCCGAAGAATTGTGCCACTGAAGAGGGCTTGTGCCTTTGAGGAGGTCTTTTGATGTTTGATGCCTGCTCGCCCATGTCTTTTCGCCATTTGCTCATATCAACGGTTTCCCATTATCATTTCCAAGCGCACATTCCTTTCTTTTGCAAGTAGCTTATTCTATCCAAAGAAGTGAACTTCATTGTTAAATGAATTCGCAGGGGTAGACATAGGCTAATTAATCGAATGTTTGTTTGCACAAACGATCACAGTTAGTTAGGAAGAGTCTACTTCTAGCGGAACCACTAACTGTTTGCTTGAAGCACTTCTTATATGGGATTCGAATCTGGAATTCTTGTGGCTAGATATTCACTTGTTGAGTGATGTCAGGGATTGCTTGGTCTTATGATGGGTAAGCTTTGTTTTAATGGCCTGCAGTATTAAATCGACATTTTAGCAATACAATTGACGTATTTTATATATCGAAATAAAACAAGCAGTTTATAATAGTAAAGAACACAAGATTTATAGTGGTTCGGCCAAGAACTGGGCCTACATCCACTTTATAGTTCTTATTATTCACTTGCACTGGCTTTACAATGGCTTTAAATATAAGAATCATACATTCATCATTCTTTTACAATATTTCATTAAAGCTTTTAAGTAAAATATGGACGCAAATGCTTGTTGTTCCAAGCTCTTGGAATTGGATCTCCTTCGACAGTTATTAGTTCGAAAGTTCCATCAAGAAGTTTTTTGCCTATGACATACCACCCTTCCCAGTTTGGCTCAAACACTCCTATTGCTGTCATGACCCTCTTCAAGACTTGATCTCCAATCTCAAAGCTGCATTGACGATCTTTGGAATTGAAGTGCCTGGCAATTCTTTGCTGATGGGCTGCAATTCTGAGCTGAGTCTCTTCCCTTCTTTCATCAAGGAAGTCAAGTGCTTCAAGTTGCAACTCTTCATTTTTTGCTTGGTTGAAATGAATTCTTCTATGTGAAGGGACTTCTATTTCTACCGGAATCATTGCCTCTGATCCATATGCCAATGAAAATGGAGTGTGCCCCGTCGCAGTTTTATGTGTAGTTCTATAGGCCCATAGTGCTAGTGGAAGCTTATCGATCCAACCACCTTTAGCTTTTTCCAGCTGTGTTTTGATGGTTGATTTGATAATTTTGTCTACTGCTTCCACTTGCCCGTTTGCCTGTGGATGAGCCACTGCTGAGAAGCTTTTCTGGATCTTGAATTTCTTGCAAAAATCTTGGAACTCTTCACTTTCGAATTGGGTTCCATTGTCTGTGATTATCTTTTGAGGCACACCATACCTGCAAATGATATTCTTAGTTATAAAGTTTATCATCTTCTTAGAGGTAATAGTAGCTAATGGTTCAGATTCGGCCCATTTAGTAAAATAATCAACAGCAACAATAGCATATCTGATTTCGGATTTGGCAGTTGGCAAAGGCCCGATGAGATCTATTCCCCAAATAGCAAATGGCCACGAACTGACCATCTGTGTTATCTCAGTGGAAGGTGCTCTTGGGATTTTTGCAAATCTCTGGCATCGGTCACATTTTCGGGCGTAACTTGCAGCATCACGATTATTATCTGGCCAAAAATACCTATAACGGAGAATTTTCTTTGCTAGAGTTTGTCCACCTGAATGATCTCCACACTCTCCTCCATGTACTTCAGTTAGAATTGTCTTAGCTTCTTCCTTGGTCACACATCGGAGTAATGGCATAGAGAATCCCCGCCTATACAATCAGCCATCTTGAATTATGTATCTGGAGGCTTTTCTTAACAACTTCTGCCGTTCTTTTGAGTTTTTTGGTAGAGAACCATAGAGCAGATATTCCATTATCGGAGTCATCCATGATTCTCGCTCCTGTGATATAGTAATGATCCAGTCAATATCCATCTCATCAATGCTTGGAGCTGACATGACTTCAACAGGAACTAATCCCAACAATTGGGCTTCACCAGTGCTTGCATACTTTGCGAGGGAATCTGCCTTCATGTTTTTTTCCCGGGGTATACGATTTATTGTATAATGGTCAAGGTCATCGAGAAGCTCCCACGCTCTTGACAAGTAAGCAGGCAGATTTCCTACTTTAGTTTGAAACTCTTTCTTGACTTGACATACAATAAGCTGTGAATCACTGAAAATCAGCAACACTTTGACATTCAATTCTTTAGCAATTCTCAAACCGGCAATAAGAGCTTCATACTCTGTTTCATTGTTTGTCGAAGGAAATTCCAATCTTAAAGCATAGCACAATGACCGCCCTTCAGGGGTTTCAAGCACAACCCCAGCTCCGGAACAGTAATCGTTTCTTGCGCCATCAACATACAATTTCCATCGAATTGGGAGATTATCTGTCACCACTTCCTCACTATCACCTTTATCCGCACATTTTGTGATAAAATCTGCCAAAGCTTGTCCACTGATTGTTCCCCGGGGATGATAAGTGATGTCGCATTGGCTGAGTTCAGTATTCTACTTCAAAAGTAGACCCGAGGTCTCAGGGCGAAATAGGACTTGCTTCAGAGGCTGATCAGTGAGGACTCTGATTGGATGAGCTTGAAAATACGGCCTCAATTTTCTTGATGCAATCAGCAGACAATAGGCGAGCTTTTCCAACTTCGAATAATTCATCTCTGCCCCAGTGAATCTTTTGCTGATATAATAGACCGGGCGCTGAATTTTTGCGTCTTCCCGTACCAGGGCTGCACTGAGAGCATGAGACGAGATTGCCAAATATACAAAAAGATCTTCACCACTTTCCGGCTTAGAAAGTATTGGAGGCGTTTCCATATGACAGATCAACTCATCGAAAGCTTTCTGGCATTCAGGAGTCTAATCAAAATTCTTCCTTCCTTTCTTCAGTGCATCGAAGAACGGAATGCATTTATCAGTAGCTTTGGAAATGAATCGACTCAAAGCAGCAACTTTCCCATTAAGACTCTGTAGTTCCTTCTTTGTCCTAGGGGCTTTGACTTCTCTTAAGGCAGCAATTTGAGCAGGATTAGCTTCAATGCCCCTAGCACTCACAATGAAACCCAAGAACTTTCCGGACTCCATCCAAAATGAACATTTCAAAGGATTAAGCTTCATTCCGTACTTCCGGAGGAATGCAAACATCTCCGCCAAGTGATCCATATGGTCTACCGCTTTCTTTGATTTCACTAACATATCGTCAACATAAACTTCCATAGTTTTGCCAATCTGCGTTTTAAACATAGCATAGACAGTCTTTTGTAAGTTGCCCCTGCATTCTTAAGTCCGAAGTGTATGACTTTATAGTAGTAGAGACCAACATCGGTGATGAAGCTTGTGTCCTCCTGATCTGGCTCATGCATCATAATCCGGTTGTATCTGGAGTAAGCATCCATGAAAGATAACAATTCGTGTCCCGTCGTTCCATCTACCAACTGATCTATTCTGGATAATGGGAAGCAGTCTTTGGGGCAGGCTTTGTTTAAATTTGAGAAGTCAATGCAAACTCTCCATTTTCCATTAGCTTTCTTAACCAGTACTGGATTTGAAACCCAATTCAGATAAGTAGACACCTTGATGAAACCATTCTCCGTAAGCCGGTCTACCTCTTCCTTCAACGTTGCTGACCTTTCAGGACCCTTGGTTCTTCTTTTCTGTTTTACCGGTGTAAAATTTGGATCAATATTCAGAGTATGTACTGCAATTTCTGGGGATATTCCGCACATATCAGCATGAGTCCAAGCGAATACGTCCAGATTTGCCTTCAAGAATGATATTAAGGAATTTTGAACTGTCACACTAAGCTGTGAACCCACATTCACCACTTTGTTCGGATCTCTCGGGTCAACAAGTACTGGTACCATTACTTCAACTGGCACCACCTTATTTTCCCCTGCACTAGCTTTTCTGGGATCCATTTCTCTTCGTGCCCGGCTATGCTCGCCAGTGCAGGGTCCACCCTGTAATTGCTACAAGGTTGGTTCTTTGATGCGGACTGGGGCTGCCGCATCTTTTCCCATCTCTTTCTTCCATGCTTCTCGCAACTCTATTAGATAACATTCTCGCCCAGCATTCTGATCCCCTTTAATAACTCCAACACCATCATCTGTGGGAAATTTCATAGTAAGGCACCACGGGGCGAGAATTGCTTTAAAAGCCGCAAGAGTTGGTCGGCCTAAGAAGGCGTTGTAGGCAGAAAATTCATCAACAATTACAAAAGTCTGTTTCCGAACTACCTTTTTCTGCCCCTCTCCAAGCTCGACGAACAAGTCGATAGTTCCAATGGGCTGTTTCGGTTCCCCAGTGAAGCCAACAATATTCTGGGATGAGGCTTGAACATCAGCCATTGGAATCTTCATTTGGTCGAACGTCTTTTTAAAGAGAATATTGCAAGAAGCGCCGCAATCTACAAGCACTCTTCTCACAATAGCCGGCCCAATGCTTGCAGAGATGACCAAAGGATCCATGGTCGAAGCTTTAGTGCCCATGGAGTCCCTGGCTCTGAAAACAATATCATCATTAAAAGTTTTCTGCTGCTTCGAAGGTGCAGCGTCTTCTAGCACAAAAACACTTTCTTCTGTTGGTGCATGTTTCAAGGCACGGGGATATCTTTCCATCTCGCTGTAGCTTCTGCCTGTTGGGTGAGGCCCTCCTGTAATCACATTGATAACTGGCCTTTCTGATTCACAAACAGTGTTCCTCTCACCCGAGCCAGATGGATGAGCAGGAAGTTGCTGACCCTTAGTAGACAAAGTTGGGTCATTTCTACTTCTATTAACGTATTGTGGCAACTTGTTCTCTCTCAACAGTTCTTCAATTAAATTTTTCACATGGCGACATTCGTTGGTATCATGACCGGGTTGATTATGAAACCGACAGAATCTCCCACTTTAAGCAGCCTTTTTGCTAACTCTCATCTCAGGCGGTTTAGGATATTCTATCGCATCTTTGGTAGCAAAGAAGATATTCTCCGGGGTGTCAATTAAAGGAGTGAAATTTTAAGATTTTAAGAAGCGAGGTTTCTTCATATCTTTCTGTTTCTTCCCACCGTTGTTCTCCCTTTTCCGACTTCCAGATTCTCTTTTGACAGGAGCAGTAGTGTTATCTTTAGCCTCTGTCAATGCCACCTTAACTGGTGCCCGAAGGCTTTCCAAGCGCATGAATTCATCAGCTTTCTTATAGAATTTCTCAAGTGAATTCGGTTCTTTCATCTTCAGCCACTTCCCAAATTCGCTTGATTTATTGATTGCCCTCATCAGGTATGTCAAGACCATCTGTATCTCCACATTGTCCACTTCAGCCAAAGCTTAATTGAAGCGGTTCAAGAAAGACCTGATAGATTCCCCAAGGTTCTTTCCAGGCTTGATAGCGACAAAATATCCTTTGCTTTCGAAGCATACAACCTGAATTGATCTTTAAACTTCCGAGTCAAATCGGCGAACTGATCTATGGATCGGACCGGAAGTTTTGTGAACCAGAGCAGGGCCACTCCTTCCAAATATACCGAAAAGTACCGGCATTTGATCTCATCAGACGCTCTAGCACCAGTCATGTGCCAATCACACTTATACAGGAGTTGATTGGGGTCACTTGTTCCCTTATAAGCCGGGATGGTCGGAGGAACAAAATTCCTTGGGAATTCTGCCTTTAGAATCTTCTCAGTGAACGGAGTTCTTCTCGGAGTGAATCCCCATTCCTTCTCATCTTCATCTCTCTACATACTTTCTTTCATGATTTGTCGCACCATGCCCCAAAGATATTCCTCATCATTTAAAGGATCTGCAGGACAAACTTCGGCCATTTTCTCGGAAGTTTGTCGAGACAAACGTTCGCGAAGAGTTGGCTGTGGTTTTGATCTTCCAACTTGAGGAGGTGTTTCTTTGACGGCGCCGGCTGCTCTTTGAGGAATGTTCCTCTCTTCAGGATCATGAACATTATCTGCAAGGTTTTCTTCGTTATTCACTGGTTGACGGTTTGCTCCAAGCAATGCATTTATCCACTCAAGCACTAAAGCATTCTGAGTTTCCATCTGCTAGTACAATCCAGATACTGCAGCATCTAACTCTGCTTATGTAATTCCGGCACTTGGTGCTGCTTGACTTGATGAAGGGGAAGTGGCAGTATTTTCATGGATATTACTAGGTCTTGTATATCCACGCTTTCTTCTAGGAGCCATTATTTCTGATAGACTTCTGGTTTTGAAAGAGACTTTTTCAACAAACTTTTGGGAAGCAATGATGAAGGTATACCGAGTTCAATTCTCAGTGAACGCACCAAAGATGTTGACGTAAAAATCAGAAGCTGACACCCCGGTGTATATAGAGTAAATTTGAAAGCACCACCCGTCAATACGGGAATTAGAAACAAGCAGGAATTCATAGAAAAGCAGTAAAAGACAGAGTCTTTATAGTGGTTCGGCTTATGGTCAAGCCTATGTCCACTTTAATGTTCTTTATTACTGATTTAAGTACAACTTATACAACTTTCTTCAATCACAACACACTTTAGACTAGTAGCTCAAACTTCGATGTAGAACAATCTTTTGAGTTCATATTGAATGATGTAGAATCTCTCTTGAAGTTTGTCGTAGGGTCCTCGGTACTTGAGGCGCTCAAAGTGTTGTTTGAGAAAATGGCAGAGTGTTGATGCTACGGAGAATGATCCAAAAGTCCCCTTCAAGTTGGAGCTAATGCCGTATTTATAGGAGAGCTCGGAGTTAGGTCGTTGGTGATAGGTCATTGGCGACCTAAGATAGGTCGTAGGTCGGAAGTTGCGACCTATGGTAGGTCGTAGGTCGGAAGTCGCGACCTAAGGCATACGAGCTACGGCCTATTCTGGTTGTACTCGGCCTCTCTGAGAGGGTTAATGGGTCGAACGCGACTTAGCATAGGTCGTAGGTCGTTTACCCGAGTTACAGCTTAGCTCGGCTTTGTATAACTCGCTAGGTCGTTAAGTAGTTGGGTCGAACATGCGGTTAAGTCGTTAGGTCGTGGACTCCTTTAGGTCGCTGAACTCTTTAAGTGATCAGGTCATTCCACCGTTCGATCTCTTAGGTCGTTCCACCTCTTAGGTCATTCCATCTTTTAGGTCGTTCCGCCTTTTAGGTCGTTAGGTCAGCTTGTCTCTTAGGTCGTTAGGTCGGCTTATCTCTTAGGTCGTTAGGTCCGCTTATCTATTAGGTCATTTTCAAAACGGAGTTAACAAAAGTATTAAATTGATTAATGTAATAAAACATTGTTAACGGTATTTGATTGTAAATTAAGGAAAACGTGCTAATGCAATTAAATATTAATGAACCTGAATGAATGTTACAATTTAATTAAAATTCAAATATTATGACTTAGCTATAAATGAAATATAATAAAAACAAATACAATCAATGTTAGAAATGAAATTTTAATGGTCGTGTTGATAATAAACCTTACTTTAATGATTATTAGTATAGTAACGGAAGTGTAAATGAAATTTAATTAGAAACATAAGTTTATTTTAAGGTAGTAATTGAAAAATTGGGAAAATAATTCATGAAAAAAGATTAAATTTTAAGAATACTACTTTTTGTTTCATTGAAATACGATTTATATTGTGAAAGTTATGTTTTTTACAATATTGGGTGTATATTGATTTATTTAATAAAATTATCTATCTTAATTTATATAAATAATATTTCAATTTGTCAATGTTCTAATATGCGTTATATGACATTTTAGGTATATATTTTATTTAAAAAAAATTAAAAGTAATAATAGAATTTTTCCAAAAATTTATTGCATTTATTTCCTATTTTTTAGGGCTAGTTTCTATTTTTCTGTTATTTTCTTCATTTAAATTATATTTAATTAAAATTTATTTATTTATTTTGTGAATGCATTTTTATTTTATGTTATTATCTTTGTTTATAATTATTTTCCAAGTCCATATAAATTTTCCAAGGTTTATTTTGTTTATTTTCAAATTTTCTAGACTAGTTTTAAATTTCTGTGCTATTTTCCTATTTTAACTATATATTATTAATACTTATTTATTTATATTTTTTATTTTTGTTATATTTTCGAATTTTAACTGAATTTATAATTATTTTCAGTTATTTAAACTTATAAGAAAATAGAGAAATTTGAAAGTTTTGGTGACTTTTGATTTTCTAAGGCCTTTTATATTCCTACCTTTTCACATTTCACCATTTCTTTTCACACTTTGGCCATAAATCCTCGATCTTTTCAGCCGCATACTTCTTTCCTCATTCACATACAACATTTTCTCTTCTCACCTGAAAATAATTTGGCCTCCATTGCTTTGAAAAAAATTTGTAAAATTTATTTCTTTTCCTTAGTTTTTATGCTTGAATTCATATTGTTTGCACTTGTTCTTCTTTCTTTTTGGTTCGGCTATGATCCACCACCAGCCTTGCCGCCTCCACCACCACCTGAGCACATCCCCATCACCTCCTCCTCTCTGGCCAACCCCAAGAAGAGCCACCAAGGTGGTTGATCCTTCAAAAAATTCACCAAAACTACATCAATATGTCCATAGCCGAGCACAATCCACTTCCACCACTTCATCACCCCCTTAGCCGCCACCTACTCCACCACCACCACATCCAGCTCCACTTGAACTCTCTGCCACATCACCCCCTTGACTGCAACAGAGGAGGCCATGACCCATAAGCCTTGGCCAAGCCTTGTATGGGCTTGAAATCTTGTGTTGTTCCTTGCTTTGTTGTTGTGTAGTGCTGTTCATGCATGTCGACCTTTGCACCATCAACAAACCTATGTAGGTCGAACCATATTCAACCCAAACCTGATCCAAACCCTTTCCTGAGACTTGTATTCCACTTAAGGCCGACCAAAGAGAGTTGGAAGCATGTGCAAAGAATTTCTGCTTTGATTTGTGCAGTTAATTCTAGCTTAATTTGATCTTTTTTTGGTTTGAAAACTTATAATTGTTGTATTGTTTTGTTTGATTTGTTTTCAAGGAAATTAACATTTGGCTCTCTCACTCAAATCATGTCGTGCCATCATGCTTGTGTGGATCTCTTTTGTGCATCCATTGTTATGTCTCCGGCTTAAACCTGTGAGTTATGCCCACCAGACATTGTATAGCTATATAACTAGTAAACTGACCACTTGTGAATCTGTATAATGCATAACCATATTATATCCGCTATGCTATGATTATATGATGTTCACTCATGCTTATTTACCTATTATATCAACTGTTACTGTTATATTATGCTATTCTGTTATTTATATCAGTTTATCACACTGCAAGTTCCCTTTAGATTAGAATCACTATGGGTTGAAATGATACATACCCGAACAGACTTTAGAATAGGGAAAAATCGTTATGGGCTTAGAAGATAGGCCTGAACGATTTTAAAATTATTTTATTTACTTTAGATTATGGGTTTGAAATGATAAAACCCGGGCTTTCTTTGTAAATTACGGGTTGACATGATATATTACCCGTATCACTTTAGCTAGGCTAGAAAATGAAATACAAACCCATAGTTAAAATATGTTTTTCTAAAAATTTTAAAATATTTTAAAAATATAAATATTATAATATTTTGATTTAAATTGGATTAAAAATGATTTTTGTAAAGTATTATTGATTTTTTGAAAATTTATAAGTTAAATAATTTATGGTGGTTAGAAAATTTGAAATGTAAGTTATTTTAGGAAATTTTAATTTGGTGATATTTGGAATTTAAATTAAATACGAAATATGATAAATTCATGATAATTTGGATTAGGATGAATTTAAATGATTTTATAATATATTAATGATTTTTGAATAATGTTAAAATATGAAATGAAGGAATATTTAAGTTGTAATTTTGAAATATAACTAAAATTGGAAATTTGTGAATTTAGATTAAGTGTGAATTTTAAGTTAAGTAAATAAAAATGAAATTAAGTTATATTTGAAATTGAAACTTGAGTTTAGGTTAAAATTTAATTTAATGAATTTAAATTTAGTGTTGGAATTTAATAATTGAATTATGATTAAATATGGATTTTTGAATGGAAATTTAACTTTATAAAATCATGAATTTAAGGAAAATAAAATGATGATTTTAGAAGTGAAAATATATGAGTTGATGAGTTAAAAATGATTTAAATAAAAAAATTGTTTGTGAAATTATAATGAATGTTTGAAATTAATTAACTGCATCTTTAGAAATGCTATTATTTCTATTGTAAATGATTTTACAGCATTTGTAAATGCTGTAGTTGATAATAATGAACTAATGGCTAAATTTAATTAAAGGCTATTACAACATTTTTATAAGTGCTATAATTGTTGAATTTAACTAAGTTTCTTTAAAACTAAGGTAACCTATTACAACATTCTTTAATGCTTTCTTTTGTTAAATTGAACTGTTTTGAATGTGACTTTCCGTAGCATTTTCTAAATGCTACGAAAGGAGAATTTTTAATGTTTTAATAAACTTAAGTGAATGAATGAATTTTGAAAGATTAGAATTTTAGAAATTTAATAATTTAATTATTAAATATAATAACTTCATTTTTATGATTTAAAGTGAAGTAATTTGTTTTGGAATATAAACTATTTTGAAAAGTGTGTTGAAATGGTATTTTAAATAAATGAATATGGTTTGGAAGATACGATATTTTGATATTTTGAAATGGATTTTTGAATGATGTTGAATTTTGAAATGATATTTGATTTCGAAGTATAAAATACCATTTTGAAATTTTAACTATGGTCTATATTTAATTTATAGTTTAACTGATCCTTAAAGGATGGGCAATCCCAAGCATCCTTTAAGTTATAGTGCATAACTACTACAGTTCACTTGAGTTGGTTTACATTATACAAGTATATATGTCCTGACTCGAATGTTTTGTTTTTACTTTACGCACTGGTCAGCTTGAGTATTTACAGCTTAGTTTGGATTTATTTTCTGGAGCTAGGAATCGCTGGAGATTCTGCATGTCTGGTTATCTGCTCCCTTTCAATTTCAGTTGTTTTTTTTCAGCTCTGGCATTTATAAACTGCTATGTATTTGAGATTTCTATTGTATATGGTTTTCAGACTGTAATATGTGTTATGTTTTGAGAATTTGTTATAGTAGCTTCATGAACTACTGTGGTATTTTAATTTCCGCTACGAGTTATTCCGATATTTCTGTATCTGTGATTCTGTTATTGTATTTCATTTGCTCCAAATTTATTTGCAATGCGGTATTTTAAGCAATTCAAGTCCGGCATGTGTGGATGCAAATGGCTGAAAATACCAGGTTGTTACACATAGCATAACCCAAATGCCTCTGTAGGCATCAGCACCCCCGACTTTCGCAACCCAATAATCCTCTGGAACTAGTTTGTCCGGACTACTCACAGGATCAACTTTAGAGCCTCCCCCTCTTTGAGGCTCAAGGCAGTACCAACCTATGATACTCCTAAGAAGTTCATTTCAAGGGAGCCCCTTTTTCTTCAAAGCCATTTTCAACACAATTTATATTATACACATATAGTATCTTCCAAATCATACACCTAGCATGAAACTCATACAAATCTCCTTTCTCAAAACTGATTATCCCAAAATCGATAATTCTCAACCAGGCTTTCCAAATTTCCAAAAATGTTTTTTATCCGAAAATCAAAAGCCTTTCCAAATTCATAGATTCCAAAAACCATTTCTTAAAATCATTCTCATAAGATCCTTTACATATATACATACATATATATATATATATATATAAAACTTTAAAAATCTTTGGATCACTTCAAACTTGTATAAAATCCCTTTTCATACTTCAAAAACTTTCAAAACCCTTTTCTTCTGGCAAAAATTCAACAAGGAGAGATTTGTCTTATATAAAAAAGATATATAACTATGTTTATACCAAATCAAATATTCAAATTTGATTACTCTATAAAGTCACTTACCAGTTTACTTACTTCCATAAAGTAAATTTCCATCATAGAAATATCCATTTTCTATTTTATTTCACCATATTTTTCACTTACATCCATGCATAAGTGATTCGCGCTCTACCTCCACTTGCCCTAGCTGGTCAGGTTCTACCACTATTGCGGAATCATGTAGACACTTCCTCAGATGCAAAACATGAAAACATCATAAAATCCTACTAACTTATCTGGAAGTTCAACTCTGTATGCGACTTTTCCAGTTCGTGCAGTATTAGCGAAGGGTCCTACAAATCTCAATGCCAACTTACCCACTAAGCCAAATCTCATAATGTTTCTCAGATGAGAAACCTTGAC
Source organism: Allium cepa (assembly GCA_030765085.1). Classification (NCBI taxonomy): domain Eukaryota; kingdom Viridiplantae; phylum Streptophyta; class Magnoliopsida; order Asparagales; family Amaryllidaceae; genus Allium; species Allium cepa. The sequence goes on along the minus strand of CM060937.1, from coordinate 768,074,430 downwards.
AAAAAACATATCTCCAACCTTAAAATCCAAATCTGAACGCCTTTTGTCGGCATATGACTTTTGTCTATCTTGTGTAGTCTTCAACCTCTTGTGAATCAAATCCACCTTCTCGGAAATTTCCCTCGCCAAGTCTGGTCCAAGCAAGATCCATCGATAGTGTCAAACCAATAGGTGGTGATCTACGTGGTCTGCTGTAACGACCCGTAGATTTTATTGGTTTTAACAATGTATTTAATTGATTTTTTTTGGAATTTTAAATAGTTAAATTTGAAAATAAAAATTTGATGTTTGAAATACGTCTAATTTAACATAGCAAATGGTAATTTTTCATATAAAAACATAGTAGTATATTTTCCTGTGAAAATTTTATTTTAATTCAAATCAGTTAATATTTAATGATAACATATTATTTTGCAAACCTAAATATTTTATACAATAAATTTGTAAATCATCTTCTGAGTGAGATGTTACATTTTTTTCTCCAAATATGGACTACTATTGCTCCTTTTATCTTATTTTCAACGGATTAGGCGCATTTTCGGTGCCGATTAATGACATTTGACCGGATGATCGTACCACTGATATCTATATATCGTTTGTATCGTCTTGTTATGCTGATCTCCGTAGTCTATTTGTTTGTGTGTTTCGAGGGACAGTACATAGAGGAATTTATGAATGGTGATCGGTACCGGTACCATTTTTCAGTTCTAACATTTGTGACCTTTCAATTTTCAACCGTATGAAAACCAGTGGTCATTTGCTTTTATTACCTCATAAATTCTCGTGCTACACAATTCCCATCTGTTAAATTTCATTGGTTTTTTTCAATGCCCCTTGCTCTTTCAATTGTCCGATTACTCGTACAATATAAAGTACATTATATATATTACTCAAGAAAGATTTCTATTCCTCTACTTTTTCCCATTGCCTATTTTTCAAGCCTCAGCCATTTCATTTCTCACATCCTAGCTGTATCTCCATCTCCACTACCAACATCCCCTGCATCCCCACCGGACCAAGATTCGCCAAAGCCTCGTCCTATGCTCGGCCAAACACACACTCATCTCCTTCGCCTGTAGCTACATAACACGCCTCTCCTCCCAAGCAGAAGCCGCCGTTAGGTCCAGACCTCGCCTCTGAAAACCCGCAACTCTGCTTGCACCTTTCCCTGGCTCCGGTCTTTTATTCCCTTGCTTTAGCCAGCCTCGGCCTTCATTCCGCCACCGTCCTCTCTGCTGTGTTGTTTCATTCTCAGGTTTTGATTTATAAACATGCATACATCATGTTAGGTAAATCATTTTAGTATATATATATTTTTAATATATCAAGTTTTGTCTATATTGTTAGTGTATATATCTTGAATGAAACGAAGAATAGATATGTGTGTGTGTCTATGTTTTGTTATTTATAATAGGATATAAGTTGTTATTATATGTTTTTTTAGTATTATATAGATTACTGTATTTTATTGCAGTGATACGTATAGGGATAAAGTACTTTTATAAAACTGGCTTCTATATATATATATATATATATATATAAGTATATTTGGTCGTAGATAGAGTCTGCACATATTTATTTACAACCATTGAGTTTGCATAGATCTGTTTATATATATAATTTGTTGTTTGGTGGCTGGAAAAGAAAAATATAGTAATATATGTACGTGAGTTATAATATGATGTTTTGTATATGGTTTGTTAGTATTTGTTTAAAGATGTATAAGTATTATGCATGAGCATAATTTGTTTCAGGTTGTATAAGTTATATCGGTTGTTTGTGTTATGTATATTTTTTAAGTGGACAGCCTGTTGTTTATATATACATTAATTTATATGTAAGCACATATAACCTTAAACTATTGCTGTTAATAAATTTTGATTTACATGTTTGTAACCTTAACATAATATATGTAAGTTATATAGCTAATATGATCTAGTTATTCATATATATGGTTATATATATAGCTATATATCTGAGTATATGGTTTGTTAATATAATTATATTTCAATAAAGTAATTATGTATGTTTACATATTAGTTCGAAGGCTCGTTTTATATATATACTATATGTGAGTTTCATATAGGCTATATAATTTTATCCGTTAGTCTTTTATATATAACAGTTACGTTATATATAAACTAAAATATTACTTTATATATTAAATTAAAGGATATCAACATATTTATAATATGTTCAAATTTTTTACAAAATATAAGATCAATATATATAGTTGTAGCATGAAAGTTTAAATATGAAATTATATTTAGTTTGATGATTGTTTTGTATACATATGTCAGCCTGCATATATATAACTGAGAGATATGCATATGTGCATGTTAGTTATAGACATATAGGGTCCAAGCCAGTTCGAATATTATCATATTAAGTATGTTGTTGGTAGTCTGCATGAGACATATTGATTTCCAAAATTTTATATATAAGTTTCAATATATAAATGGTTTTATATAGAAATGTTATGACCTATCTTGCTGTATTTGTAAGTCTATATAAGCTTAAAATAATATATTATAAAAACTAAGTTCTGTTGGTTTTCATAATAAATATTGATTTTGAAATATAATACAATGGTTTTATTTGGACAATTGGCTTTAAAATACATATTGGTGTATATAGATTTTAAATATGTATTTTATTGAATATTGGTTTAGGGAAATAATAATATAATAATGTATATATTTTTAGTTTATATCAAAACTTGTTTAATTTGTTTTCATCGATTTTATCTATTAGTTTAAAATAATATATTGAAAGATATTTCGAGCGTCGTGTTCGTGGTAGTCACGTACGCGAAAGCGAAGAAGGAATCTTTAGGTGGTCGGCGAGTTCATGTCGCGAGGTGGAGGGCGGTGGTTCGTTCGATGCTATCAATTTGGGAGTCGTGATTCAGCGACTGATCAGGGCAAGGTATATTAATCCTGTTTTTATTTATTTACTTATTTAACTCTATAAAACAGATACTGTTTTAATTTAGTTTTAAAACCAGATTACTGTTATACAACTCTACTATTTTAATTTAAGTTTAAAAATCTGATTCAATTTAATAACTGTATCTTACAGTAAGTTTTAAACTTCAGATTTTAAATATATACACATATAAAACCTAATTGATTGTTTAAAGATAAGGTATTTTGAAAATCTATTTATTTAATTATTTTGTAACTTAAAAATTTATTTGTTTAGGAAATTTAGTTTATAACAAAATAATTAGTTATTTAAATAAGGTGTTATAGTGATTAATTTGATCAATAAACTTATTTAAGTATTTTAGTTGCTAACAAAATTTTTATATATATTTAAATAAAAAAGGGGGGATTAGTTTAAAATCAATTAATAAATGGAAATTTAATTATTCAGTTGGTACGAATATTAATAAACCATATGAATGTTTATACAAGGTTTAAAACTATGAAGGAACAAGTCGAGATTTGGATTGGGATTGCAACATTTAAGGTGATTTGATCTCACTCAGTTTAAATTAAATGTAAATGATTAAATTTAAATAATTGTTGGGTGGTTGAATTGATTGATGTGATATAGTATGATATTTTGGGAATTGGCGTATTATATTGTGCTAACGTCTGTGGATGTAGGGAAAACAGGTTGGAGGGATCCAACTGGACCCCTCAACTTTTATTTAAATTATTTAATGTTCTCTGTTCTGAATATTTGATATTCTATAAAGAATTATGTGGAAGTATTGAATGCTATGGCTTGGTTGTTATAATTAGGCATAATGAATTATCAAAAATATAAATTTGGTTTAGGAAATGAAAATAAAAGAAGTAAAATTGCAAGTAAATAATTATAGAATAAATTTTAGAATGACTTGGAAAAGAAATAAAGTTATTTTAAATTTCTAATAAATGAATCCTGAGAATGGAAATGAAAATTTGAATAAACAAAAAGTTAAGGAATTTTAAAATGCAGTATTATTAATTGAAAAGAACAAACATTTATTTAGAATTTAAGATTTGAATTATTGAAAGAGTAAAGAAGAAATTGAAAAAAAATATAATAATAATAATAATAAAGTTCATAACTACTGAATTTGGAAATGAACTGATAAGTAAAAGAATTTATTTCAAATAAAATAAATTGGTAATCAGTTTGGAAAATTGATTTAAGTGACTGAGATTGGAAAATTCTCCAAGTACGCTATTATAGTAAAATTTTATAAATTAAAGGTCTTAAATTTGTTTTTAAAAGGCCAGTTTTGGAAAATTTATCATTTCTTAAATTTAAATTTCTAAATTAAGTATTTCCTTCCAATCCATTATGATAGTAATTACTTAAAGAATAACTTAGTATTAAGTTTTTTTAAAAAGTAAAAACCTAGTTTTATATTTTATAAAGTAACCTTATTTTCAAATATTCATATAGTATGTATTTTTAACGAATTATTGAAGTAATTTAACTTAAATGTTTTAAAGTAAATTTTAAAGTAAAGTGTTTTAATTTATTTTAATAATCTAGTTTTGTGCTTGGTGATTTCAGTGGAGATAGAAAATATTTGGGAAAGTTTATTTTGGGAAAAAGAAAGAATGGTTAGAAACTGTTTTTCAAAGAGTTTTTGAAAATGGAAAATATATGTTGTGAAGATATTTTGAAGTTAATGAATAATTTGTGAAATTATTTATTGTGTGATGAATGTTGTGAATATTAATTGATAGTTAAATAACCGACGATCAATATTGGACAAATGCGTTGATCATTTCGAAGAGACCGGGATCAAGATTTATTTCTCGAAAACCACTTCGATCCGGTTTGTACGTTTCATGGAAAACGACTTTGGATTCGAAGTTGGAGCAGTGAAGTGCAAGGGCTAGTCGCTACTAATCCTAAGGATATTTCCAAAATGGATGTAGTAGGAATAGTGCATTCGGTTCCGTTCGAACCCGGGACGGACTTGTATGGATGAATGCTTGCGAAACATCGTCAGGTGGACGATGGGCATTCTAAGGAATATTTTCTAAAAAGGTAACGCTTAGCCTCAAGCCTCATCAAATGGGAATGGCTGAAAATCAGGGGTTATGCAGCAAGGCTTCGTGGGTAGCCCCCACTGGATGGTGAGGTCATCTCTGTCTAGATGTCCCTTTTTATTTCGGCTTAGCGGGCGGTTGCCGATCCCAAACGCGGGGTGATCTTGATCGGGATTGTCCAGTAAGGGATGGTTCTGGTCTTGTGTTGCAGGGGAATTAGGGTGGCTCCTCAGTACGCTGATCTAGAACAGGTACTGTGACAGGTGGTACCCCAGTGCCTAGCCATTAGTTGGAATCCATTTTCCCTAAGCGCCCGTACGGTTTTGATTGTGCCTAAGTATTGCTGAATCGTGAGATGCAAGCATTTCAGCTAGATTCTATTTTACTTTCTATAGGCACTATTATAATATCAGAGGATTTCTATAAAAATTGTTTTAGCTACCGTAAGGTAAAAACCCGACATGTTTATTTGTGGTGTGGTCTTACGAGATGCTTTTGTTTTCAAAGGATTTTTGAAACTTTAATAATCAATTGGGTGTGATTTTCTCACGCTGGTATTCCAGACTGACTTGGATGTTATTTAACTGTAATGCTCGGGTCAGACCGAGTATTATAGAATACAGGAAATGTTGTGGAGCTCAGGAGACGAGCAGGATGACGATACGTACTTCCGTATTTGTTTATGTATATATTCCGCTGTGTTGAGTAGTTGTGTATCCAGTGTATGATATTGTTGAGTTGTGATTGATGTAGTCTGATGATGTAATATATGTAAACAGATATATTTGATTTTGAGTAAAGATTATTTGTTATCTATTATATTTATTCCGCTGCGATGGTTAGATTCTGTTGTTGTTTTCTATTTTCTTCTTTTACCTCTTCTTCTTTAACCCAAATGGTTCGTATTTTTATACAACTTGGGTTGATTGTTTTAGAATAGTGTTGACTCAAGGGGTACGGATTTGCGGGCTGTTACACAAACTACCCATGGCCGAATCCTTATGTTGAACCAAAACTCCACCATTTATGCTTGCCCCTTCATATTCCTATGTTGTAACCGCCACCATATTCTAGCCTTGTAGCTATGCCTCTTTGAACCCAAACCTGAGCCAAAAGCATGTCCAAACCCAAGCAAAACATCCCCTAGGCCAAGCATATGTATGTAGAAAGGAAAGGCAAAAGTATTCATTTCAATAATGCTTTTTATTTCAAAGTTATTTCAATTCAATGTTGTATTGAGTTTATAATTTTATTTTGTTTGTTTATGGGTTGCGACACTGATCGTTAACTTGGTTCTCTTCCACTTGAATCTGTTGTCGTGTCATCATGCTTCTGAATTCCGTTTGTGTCGTTTGAATTGATATCTCCAGCACAAAAAGGTGAGTAATCACACATGACATTCATACTTATATGACTGTGAATTGATAGCAAGTGAATATGTAGAAACTATTATATTATGTTATACTTGCCTGTGATTGTATATTATATGATGTTAAACCTGTTTATTTATCTATCATGTTATTTATTACTGATATATGTTGTTAAACTTCTTATTATATCTGTTTCTCACACTCCTAGTTCCCTGTTAGTTTAGAAATCACTATGGGTTGAAATGTTACATACCCAAACGGTCTTTGGAACAGGAAAAAATCGTTATGGGTTGAAATGATAAGCCGAGTGGTTTTTATTTATTTTATTTTTACTTGGGACTGCAGGTTTGAAATGATAAAACCCAGATTTTTCTTTGTAAGCTGCGGATTGAAATGATGTATATCTGTATCACTTGACCTAGGTTAGAAAACTATATACAGGCCCGTGGTTAATTTTATAAAGTATTTTTGAATATTTTAAATATTTTTAAAAGTGTAAATTTATGAAAATTTGATTTAATTAGATTTTTAACGTTTAGATAAAGAAATTTTGATTTTTCTATAAGTTAAAAATGTTGAATAATTAAATGATTAAATTGAATTTTTGAAATATAATTTAAATTTGAAAATTTGGACTTTGGCTTTTAAAATGACCTTTAAGTTATACTAATAAAATTTTAAGTGGTTTAAAATGTAAATTTATGATAATTTTATTTAAATAGATTTTAAAGTGTCTTAAATAAAGGAATTATGATTTTTCTACAAGTGGAAATGTTAAATAAATAAATGGTCAAATTTTGGAGATATAACTTATGTTTGGAAATTTTGAAAATTTTGGTTAAAATGGTATTTAAGTTATATAGATAATATGGAAATTTAATTTTTATTTGGAAAATGGTTAATATGATAATTTGAATTTAAATGATTTCATAAAGTATTATTGATTTTCTATGAAATTAAACAAGTTAAATAAATAAATGTATAAAAGTGTAGTTTTAAAATATAATTTTACTTGGAAATGTGAGTCTGGTTTTAATTAAAAGTTTAAGTTGATTAAATAAATTGGAAATTTAGTTTAATTTGTGAAATGTAATTCAAAAATGTAAGTGTTAATAAATTGTCAAATGCAAAATGGGAAAATATTGCATTCGAATTTATTAAGTAAATTATTGAAATTTGATTTAATTATGAAAGGTTACTCTAAAAGTAAGTTAAATGAACATATTGAATGTTAGAAATGTGATGTCATAATGTTTAAAGGGTTTAAATTGAAGTTTTTTATTTGCTGGAAATACACTAAAATCTGGAAAATACTTTTAATAGCATTCAGAAATGCTATGGTTTCTGAAATGAACTAAAAGCTAAATAAATGAGCTATTACAGCAGTTCTGAAATGCTGTAGTTGCTGAAGTAAACAAAAAGACTAAAAACTTAATAAAGGCCTATTGCAGCAGTTCTGTAAATGCTTTAGTGGTCTACTTTCTTTGTGAAATTAATAAAACCTTTAATTTGAAACCTGAGATATTACAGCATTTCTGGAAATGTCGTCTTTACTGTTTTAAACTAAATTTCAACTAAAATGAGATTTAACATGAGTTTTTAAATGCTGTCTTTGCTGAATTAAAATGTTTTCAAGTATAACTTATAATAGCTTTTTCTAAGTGTTGCGTAAGGCTGGAATTTTCAATGTTTATGGTTTTTAACTAAGTAAATGAGCTCAGAATGGTTTGAAACATTGAAAATTGAATACTTGATTTGAAAGTGTAATAACTTCACTTTTAAATGGTTTAAATGAATTAATTTGATTGAATATAAATTATTTAAAAGGTGATCTGAAATGATGATAAATGAATGATATCAACAAATTTATAAAGGCATTTTAAATTTGATATTTGGATTTGAATTCAAGTAGGGATTTGATAATGAAGTTTTGAAAGGATAAGATATTTTGATATACTGAAATGATTTAAAAAGGAAACTTTGAAAGGATATGATATTTTGATATTGAAATGGTTTGGAAATGATTTAATCTTTATTTCAATAAAGATTTGGATTTGAAGTATAAAATATTATTTTTAAAAACTATAACCATAGGTTAAAATAATGATTGGTTGGCAAAGAGACCAGGATCAGATATGGGCATACTCTCTGCCAATACCGAAAACCACTTTGACATCCGTGTACGCGGTAGAGATTCAGAATGAAGTACGATGGTGGCGATGTCCTTGAGGTATATTACGTGGACTCGACTCCCGTTAGTTGGCTTAAGGTGGCTAAAACAGGAGCAATCTCGGGCCAAAAGGGGTAGCTCCTCTGGTCGGACGCATTTCTTTGATACCATTATATTACTTATGTGATTGATTGGGTGCACCCCTCAGATTGGGATTGTGTTTCGAGTTAGGCGTATGTGGCTGCTGCATTACCACCAGCCCGTGTGCGTAATTGGTATATCTACCTTGGCATTGCCTCATTGTGCCGTGTCACCTACCATATCGAGCCTTTACTACGAGTTTGGTTTTTTCCATAGCCCATTAGTATCTTCTCGTAGTCTCCCGATCAGGAGATATGCGGATATTGGATGGACTACTGGGACTATTACGTGTCTAGGGCTATATGGGTAACCCCGTGATGCTATTTTAAAGTAAATTTATTTTACTGATAGACATTATTATAATAGCAGATACTACTACATAGTAAATAGTTTAACGGATCCTTAGAGGATGGGCGGCCCCAAGCATCCTTTAAGTTACTTGTACCTTTACTACAGTTCACTTGAGTTGGTTTACATTGTATAAGTATGTATGTCCTGACCCGAGTGGTTGAATTTTTTTTATTTACGCTCGGGTCAGCCTAAGTATTCACAGATTTGGATTCCACTTTTTGGAGATTGGAATTGCTTAAGATTATCTACTTGCCTAGTTTTATCCATTTCACTTCCAGTTATCCTGTTAATCCCAGTGTTGTATTCAGCTTGTACTTGGTTATCATATTGAGACTTCTGTTGTATCTTATTTAACTCTGATTTATTTATATAGTAGCTTCATGAACTACTATTTCTTTTACTTCCACTGCATTATTATTACTCTATGTCTGTGATCTGTGATTTATTTACTGTATATTCTAAAATTTTCAAAATTTAATTTACAAAGCGGTATTTTGAGCAATTCAAGATGACATGTGCGGATGCGAATGGTTGAAAATACGGCTTGTTACATTTGGTATCAAAGCTTTAGCTTTGAGGCAAAACTTAGAATATAAAATAAATTTATTTACAGAATCACTTTCGTTCGAGTTTGAATCTTTTCCTATTTGATTCGAATTTACTTTGAATTTTGGATCGTTCCTTATGGTTCCAAAATCCATTATTATCGCTCGCTATTCATCTTCTTTTCATTCTAGAATACCCATAACTCCACTTCAAATGATCTTTATAGTGAGTCGACAGTCTCGCCTATCTCAAAATTTTCTTGTAAAGGGGTGAAACTCCTTTACAATTAGCATTGATTCACCGGAGATTTATATCTTTCCTTGGTTTAGATGCAAATATCTTTTGTTATTCCCAACTCTGTCTCTTGAGATCGAATGTAGATTTACCCGAGAAAATCCACATCGATCTTATTCTTTAAGTCACGGTTGACCCGGTTAAGTTTGCCCGTGATTTGTTTAAGCTTATCCATCTCCCTATTTTGTTAATTAATCATCTGGTCTTTTATTTCCAAACTATCTTCAAAACATTTTTGAATTGTACTTGTAAATATATAATTAATGTTTTGTTTTATATTGTGTTGTTTGAGTTGTTGATGTTGATTTGGGTTTCTGATCGATTCGTCTGACCAACGCTATCGATAGGATTTCCAAAACACTTGAACAGAGCAAACTGACATAATATGTTTTTTTTCTAATTTAGTAATGAAATAAATTTTGCAACTATATTATAAATTTTTCTAGATCTTTATTGAATTAGTTGTTAAGAAATAATATTTTTTATATATCTTTATCTCTTGTTTCATATATAAATAATTGAACTATAAAACATGATTATAAGTTTAATTGGAAATTTAAAATGAATTCAAAACAAGAATTTGAGAATTTAATTTCCAATGGTTTCAAACCTTGTAGTTGAGTTTTAAAAGTATATATTATTTAAAGTATTTTCGAACAGAAATTTGTTTCCAATGAATTTTAAAGTTTAAAATTAGTGCTCTTCTCTTTGTCGCTGGAAATAACTTCGATGATGACTGCAACATCATTGACATTCATTTTCGAGTTTCGAAGTGAAGAGACCATTCTATAGTCTTGCTACAGCTTTGTTTTGGGGAATTTAATAGATTTGAATTTCTAAATAAGACTGGATTTATAACTTATGCTGATATATGATTTAAAATTGAATGGATATATATATATATATATATATAGTATATGTCCATTTATTTATGTCTATATAGTTTGGAATTTATCGGAAATTTAAATTCCTAAATTTTATTTTGAAAGATAATTTCAATTATAATTTCAAGATTTGGATAAATATTTAAGCTTGAAATGATTGAATTTGGAAGTTTTGTTTGTATAATACACCATTTCATTTCAATATAACTTACCTTAATTTTAGAAGTTGAATATGTAATTGTATAATATACAATATAAAAATTTTATAAATAAAATTTGAGTGGTTATAATAAATGATGTACACTTAAATTTTAGTTATAAAAGGATTAACAGAGGCAAATAGAATAAAAGGTAAATTGAATAATTTACAATATAAAGGATGTTAAAGGAACTAAGAATAAATTAAAGCAGTTGTAATAAGTGTAAATATACTTAAATTAGGTAATAAAATATATTGAGAGGAATAAAATTGAATTTGAAGAACTAAATTTATTGAATACATTATGAGTATAATAAATGATTTTTTTTCAAATACATGATTTTAGAGATTGTTAAATTAAAATTGGATGATGAGATGATGAAATTAGAGATAGTTAAGATTTATTTAGCTTGTGTAAAATTAATTATCAATTTAAGTTGAAATTTCCATGGTTTCAAACTTGTTATCTTATTTTATTTTTTCAAACTATCTTTTGGATGTCCTTGTTTTCCTTATTTTACTACAGAATGGGAAGGCTATTGCTTATACCAGTCTGTTTAGAAACCTTTCTATAATCTTTGATAATCCTTGGTACTCATTTTGAATCTAAGCACTACTTTCCATCCGCAGACCGTCGGTCAAGCGGAAAGGGTGAATCAGACTCTTGGGGATCTTTTTCGTGCTTGTGTTCTTGATTTTGGAGGATCGTGGGAAGATCTTCTCAACCTTGTTAAACATACCTATAACAAAAGTTATCAGGTATAATTTCAATCTTTTGGTCATCTTGTCTTAATCTTATTTCATTTTATCTTTTCTATGCGTTCCCGTACCTCATTCCTTTTCGAGGACGAAAAGTATGGAGTAGGGGAGAGTGTAACAACCCTGTATTTTGTGATTTTTTTAATTGTATATTTTAATTATTGAATTTCCTGATTTAAAAACTTTATCTTATTTATTGAAGTGAATAATTTTATATTTTTAAATATAAATTTTGATTGCTATGTGAATTAGAATTCCAAACATGAATAGATAGAATATTTTCTACAAAAGTGAATTTTGGTCAATATGGTCAAACTTTGACTTTTGAATTTAAAAATTCAAAATTTTAAAATTTTGAATTTTATCTTTTATTATGAAAGTAAATAAAATTTTAGGAATACTGCTTTTCGCTTCGTTGAAATCTGATTTATATTGTGAAAATTATGCCTTTTACACCATTGGATGTAATTTGTTGTATTTAACAAAATTGTTATTTTAAATCTATATAAATAATATTTTGTTTGTCATGTTCTAACTTATATTTATGAGTGTAACATGATGTTATGTATATATTTTAGTTTTAAAACATTTTCAAAGTGTTACTGAAATTTTCCAATGCCATTTGTATTCTATTTATAATTTTTAATTTCTAGTTTCAATTAATTAAAGAAATCCTTTATTTTTTTTCCTATTTTCTCAAGACCTTATTTTATTTCATTTGTACTTTATTTTTTTCATCATTTATATTTGACTTTTTATTTGTTTTAAAGTGAAATAGAAATATTCTAAAGCTAGTGATATTTTGTTTGTAATTTTAAGTCCTATTATTAAACTATTTTTTTAATTCTTTTTATATTTTCCTAAATTTATTTATTTTCTTTTTATTTTATTTTGTTTTCAGTTCTATAATTAATTTACTTAATTTTAATTGTTTTTATTTGATTTAAAGAGAAGAAATTCTAAGAGACTAAAGCTTTAATAACTTGTGACACTTCATCGCCTGGTCTTTTCATTTCCTTGTCTTTTCCTCTTCTCTTGAGTTTTGGCCATGCTTTTTTTTTTAGCCATGAATTCCCATCTTTCACATGAGAAACTTCATTTCCCATTATTTTTCACAGTTAAGAAAAATGGTAATGGCCTCCTCTCTTTTTTTTCACTTTTTCTCTTCATTTTTCCTTTTGATTTTCAATGTTTTGCCTTGGCTTCTTCTCCTTGTTGCTCGGCCATAGCCTCACCACCTTCACCTTCCTCCTCCTCCCCATGATCCACAGCAACAACACCTCCTACCCCTTTGATGAACGATGGTCGTGACCCCTTAGGACCAAAGCTCTATACAAAATTTGTCAAAAACCCTTAAACTATGTATGTAGCCTAGCCAAGTTTCTTCACCACCAACATACATCACCTTGGCCACCACCATAGCGGCCACCACCACCTATCCATGACCCCTACACATCACCTCCTATACTGACCAGATCTGAAGCATGTAAGGCCAAGCCAAACTACCCATGGCCGAGCCCTTATGTTGAACCAAAACTCCACCATTTACGCTTGCCCCTTCATATCCCTATATTGTAACCTCCACCATGTTCTAGCCTTGTCGCTGTACATCTTTGAACCCAAACCAATGCCAAAAGCATGTCCAAAGCCGAGCCAAAACATCCCCTAGGCCGAGCATATGATGTAGAAAGCAAGGCAAAAGTATTCATTTCAATATTGCTTTTTATTTCAAAGTTATTTCAGTTCAATGTTGTATTGAATTTATAATTTTGTTTTGTTTGTTTATGGGTTGAGACACTGATCATTAGCTTGATTCTCTTCCACTTGAATCTGTTGTCGTGTCATCATGCTTCTGAATTCCATTTGTTTCATTTGAATTGATAACTTCAGCACAAAAAGGTGAGTAATCACACCTGATATTCATACTTATATGACTGTGAATTGATAGCAAGCGAATATGTAGAAACTATTATATTATGTTATACCTGCCTGTGATTGTATATTCTATGATGTTAAACCTGTTTATTTATCTGTCATGTTATTTGTTACTGATATATGTTGTTAAACTGCTTATTATATCTATTTGTCACACTGCAAGTTCTCTGTTAGTTTAGAAATCACTATGGGTTGAAATGATACATACCCGAACAGACTTTGGAATATGGAAAAATCGTTATGGGCGGAAATGATAGGCCTGAATGGTTTTTATTTATTTTATTTTTACTTGGGAATGCGAGTTTGAAATGATAGAACCTGGATTTTTCTTTGCAAACTGCGGATTGAAATGATATATATCCGTATCACTTGACCTAGGTTAGAAAACTATATACATGCCCGTGGTTAATTTTATAAAGGCTTTGAATATTTTAATTATTTTTAAAAGTGTAAATTTATTAAAATTTGATTTAATTGGATTTTGAATGTTTAGATAAAGAAAATTTGATTTTTCTATAAGTTAAAATTGTTGAATAATTAAATGATTGAATCGAATTTTTGAAATATAACTTAAATTTGGAAATTTGGACTTTGGTTTTTAAAATGATCTTTAAGTTAACTAAATAAAATTTTAAGTAGTTTAAAATGTAAATTTATGATAATTTGATATAAATAGATTTTAAAGTGTTTTAAATAAAGGATTTATGATTTTTCTATAAGTGGAAACGCTAAATAAATAAATGGTTAAATTGAATTTTGGTGATATAACTTAAGTTTGGAAATTTGGAAAATTTTGGTTAAAATGGATTTAAGTTATATAGAAAATATGGAAATTTATTTTCATTTGGAAAATGGTTAATATGATAATTTGAACTTAAATGATTTAATAAAGTATTGTTGATTTTCTATGAAATTAAAATGGTTAAATAAATGATGCTTAAAAGTGTAGTTTTAAAATATAATTTAACTTGGAAATGTGAGTCTGGTTTTAACTAAGAGTTTAAGTTGATTAAATAAATTAGAAATTTTGTTTAATTTGTGAAATGGTAATTCAAAACTGTAAGTGTTAATAAATTGTCAAATGCAAAATGGGAAAAAATTTCACTTCAATTTATTAAGTAAATTATTGAAATTTGATTTAATTATGAAAGATTACTTTATAAAATCATAAGTTAAAAGTAAGTTAAATGAACATATTGAATGTTAAAAATGTGATTTTATAATGTTTAAAGGGTTTAAATTGAAGTTTATTATTTGCCGGAAATACACTAAAAACTGGAAAATACTATTAATAGCATTCGGAAATGCTATGGTTTCTGAAATGAACTAAAAGCTAAATAAAAGAGCTAGAGCTATTACAGCAGTTCTGAAATGCTGTAATTGCTGAAGTAAACCAAAAGGCTAAAAACATAATAAAGGCCTTTTACAGCAGTTCTGTAAATGCTGTAGTGGTCTGCTGTCTTTACTGAAATTAATAAAAACCTTTAATTTGAAACCTAAGTTATTACAACATTTCTGGAAATGCTGTCTTTACTGTTTAAAACTAAATTTCAACTGAAATGAGATTTAACAGGAGTTTTTAAATGCTGTCTTTATTGAATAAAATGTTTTCAAGTATAACTTATAACAGCGTTTTCTAAATGCTGCGTAAGGCTGGAATTTTTAATGTTTATGGTTTTTAACTAAATAAATGAGCACAGAATAGTTTGAAACTTTGAAAATTGAATACTTGATTTGAAAGTATAATAACTTCATTTTTAAATGGTTTAAATGGATTAATTTGATGGAATATAAATTATTTAAAAGGTGATTTGAAATGATAATAAATGAATGATATCTTGAAATTCAAAAAGGCATTTTAAATTTGATATTTGGATTTGAATTCAAGTAATGATTTGATAATGAAGTTTTGAAAGGATATGATATTTTGATATATTGAAATGATTTAAAAAGGAAACTTTGAAAGGATATGATATTTTGATATTGAAATGGTTTGGAAATGATTTAATCTTTATTTTGATAAAGATTTGGATTTGAAGTATAAAATATTATTTTTAAAAATTATAACCACGGGTTATAACAACGATTGGTTGGTAAAGAGACAGGGATCAGATATGGGCATACTCTCTGCCCATACCGAAAACCACTTTGACAACCGTGTACGCAGTGGAGATTCTAGAATGAAGTAGGTTGGTGGCGACGTTCTTGAGGTATAGTACGTGGACCCGACTCCCGTGAGTTGGCTTAAGGTGGCTAAAACAGAAGCGATCTCGGGCCAAAAGGGGTATCTCCACTGGTCGGATGCATTTCTTCGATACCATTTTATTACTTTTGTGATTGATTGGGTGCACCCCTCCAATTTGGGAATGTGTTCCGAGGTGGGCGTATGTGGCTGCTGCTTTACCAACAGCCCATGTGCGTAATTGGTATATCTACCCTGGCATTGCCTCGTTGTGCCGTGTCACCTACCATGTGGTGCCTTTACTACGAGATTGGTTTTCTCACGTAGCCCATGCGTATCTTCTATAAGTCTCCCGATCAGGAGATATGCATATATTGGATGGACTACTGGGACTATAATGTGTCTGGGCTATATGGGTAACCCCGTGATAATATTTTAAAGTAAGTTTATTTTACTGATAGACATTATTATAATAGCGTATACTACTACTTAGTAAATAGTTTAACGCATCCATTGAGGATGGGCGGTCCTAAGCATCCTTTAAGTTACTTGTACATTTACTACAGTTCACATGGGTTGGTTTACATTGTATAAGTATGCATGTCCTGACTCGAGTGTTTGTATTTTTTATTTACGCTCGGGTCAGCCTTAGTATTCATAGAATTGCATTCCACTTTCTGGAGATTGGAATCTCTGGAGATTATCCCTTGTCCGATTTTATATATTTCACTTCCAGTTATCCTGTTGATCCTAATGTTGTACTCAGCTTGTACTTGGTTATCATATTGAGAATACTGTTGTATCTTATTTAACTCTTATATAATAGCTTCATGAACTACTATTTCTTTCACTTCTGCTGCATTATTATTACTGTGTCTGTGATCTGTGATTTATTATACAGATCTGTGATTTATTTACTGTATATTCTGAGATTTGCCTAATTTTATTTACAACGCGGTATTTTTAGAAATTCAAGACGAAATGTGCGGATGCGAATGGTTGAAAATATCGGGATGTTACAGGTAATATGTCGTGCTCAGATTCAATTCTGTTCCTAAGGCTTGCCGAAGACTCCTCCAAAACTCGCTAGTGAAAAATGGAACTCTGTCACTCATAATGCTGGCGGAACTCCATGAAGCCTAACTATCACCCTTACATAAAGAGTCACCAAAGAAGCTACCGTCATATTACTCTTAATGGGTATAAAATGAGCGCTCTAAGTCAGTCTATTCACAATGACCTAAATGCTCATGTTCTCACTCCGTGGCCTTTGTAATCCATCCACGAAGTCCATAAAGATGCTCTCTCATTTCCATAGTGGAATATCCAATGGCTACAACAGTCCTCCAGGTTTCTTCTGTTCCGCCTTTACCCTTTGGAAAGTGATGCACTTCAATACATACTCCGCCAACCTCTTCTTCGTTCTGAGCCGATAGAATACCCTCCTTATATCCCGATACATTTTGTCACCACCGAGATACACTGTCATCCTAGAATGATGTGACTCAGCCAACAACGCATCTAGTAAATCCTTACTATGGGGAACACAAAGTCTACCGTCCATTCTAAGACATCCCCTAGTGTCCATGGTATAGCGCCTAAGATGTGGTGATGACTCTCCTTTACCAAGCTTATCTAAAATGTCCTTCAACACTACGTCCTCAACTTGCCTTGTTCCAATCTGCTCCATCAAAGTAGGCTGGATGTCGAAGACTACTAATAATCCTAGAGATAAATCCGATGGAGGTCTAAAATTAAAGTAGTAATGTATTCCAAATGCTTCCATTCCAAAAACAGAGGACTTAAAACCACTTTGCGTCTGCTCAACACATCTACCAATACATTACCCTTGCCAGGGGTATAGGAAATCTCAAAGTCATAAGAGGTTAAAAACTCCAGTCATCTTCGCTGTCTCAAATTCAAGTATTCCTAAGAGAATAGACACCTTAAAGATTTATGATCCGTCAAAATCTCAAATCTTTCTCCTAAGAGATAGTGCCTCCAAGACTTCACAGCAAAAACTATAGCTGCCAACCGAAGATCATGGGTCGGGTAGTTCTTCTCATGCGTTTTCAACTCTCTACTCACACAGCACACTACCCTACCCACTTTCATCCCCCTAGTCCCATTCCACAAGCATCCTTATAAACTTGGAAAGGCTTGGTTCCATTCGGTAATACCAATACGAGAGCAGAGTCAAATCTTTCTTCAATTGACGAAAGGCATCATCACACTTGGCATCCCAAACAAAAGCTGAGTTTTTTCTTAGTAAGGCAGATAAGTGGAGCTGATATCATAGAAAAGTCCTTAATGAACTTCCTATAGTAGCCAACAAGACTAAGGAAACTCGTTATGTCTGTGGCATCCTTAGGGTTCTGCCAATCCTGTACTGCTGCCACTTTCGCCGGATCTATTTCAAGTCCATCCTCTGAAACGATGTGTCGCAAAAAGCGAACCTCATCCCTCTAAAAGTGGCACTTGAAGAACATCACCTTTACTTATGTGCTCGCAGGTTCCTAAGCACTTCTTCTAAATGAATAGTATGCTCGTCCTTCCTTCGCGAATAAACCAAAATGTCATCGACGAACACCACCACAAACTTATTCAACGACTCGCGAAATACTCGAATCGTCGGATCCATAAAATATGTCAAAGCATTGGTTAGCCCAAATAACTCATCAAGAGTCCTAACATAGTTTTCTCTATGCTATTCTAAGCTACACGCAACTGATGAAATTCTATAGCCAAATCGAGCTGCGAAAATACCTTGGCTCCTACTAGCTGGTCGAAGAGTTCGTCTATATGAGGAAGAGGATAAAGATTCTTCTTCGTCATCTTATTTAGCTTTCCATAATCCACACAAAGCCTGAGAGAGCCATCCGCCTTAGTGGCAAAGACGACGGGTGTACCCTACTCAGAATTGCTCCTACGAATGAAGCCCTTCTCCAAAAGCTTTGCAATCTGCTTTCTCAACTCATGAATTTCCTTAGCATCCATATGCCTTACCGATAAAGCAACCGTTTCGGCATTATCGACTAAATAAATCTTGAACTCAATCTCTCTTCGAGGTGGAAGGCCAGCAACCTCCACGAACACATCTGGAAAGTCTCTAACGACGGGTACTGAACTCAAACTATCGGGCGATAAGTCAAGAGAATAAAGGTAGCTCAACATGATTGATCCTCTAGGATCACAAGATACCTCCAAGGTACATTCACTACAAGTGCCTAACCATACTACCCTTTTATCGCAATCAAGAACAGCCCAATCCATGCCAAGAATCAAACCGAACACGGAAGAGCCCAATACAAAGGCACTACAGTCCAACTCAACCCTTTAAATAAAAAATTTCAAATTCCGACATGACATGGACAAATAGGCTGATCCTCCTATGGGATTTGATATGACTATCGGGTCAATCACTAAGCAAGCATCAAGACCAAGACCCTCTACCAAAGTACTAGATATAAAAGAGTACAAAGCTCCACAATCAAATTGGGTACAAACACGGAAATCAAAGATAGATAACACACCTTCAATGATCCCCTTCTTTCCGTTGTCCATAACCGGACGAGTACTAGAGGAAGGAGCTGCCTCTAAAGCATAAGCCTGAGCAGGCGATGAAAGTGTCTTTGAACCGCCCTTGGGCTTCGACGAACAGTCCTTTTTCATATAGTCCACTTGATTGCAAGGAAAGCAGCTTAGTCTCAGTCGCTTTCCTAACCCTCTACAATCCTTAGCAAGATGACCTGGTTTCCCACAAGTATTACACTTCCAATCCTTCCTTGGAACTTTCCTTTTTCCACCTGACCGTCCTCTTCCTCTCCTCTTTCCTTTCCACTACTTCTTCCCATCACTCTTCTACGCCACATCTCCATTCTTCTCAGTATCAGCAAGTAAAGCCATCTCCACCAATCCCTACAAAGCGGCTCCCATCGAAATGTGGCTCATCGCCAAACCCTGCAGTGGCCAACTGAAACCCTTAGAGAACTTCAACGCCTTCTTGTGAGGATCATTGATCAGGTCTAGTCCAAATCTGGGAAGCTCATTGAATTGATTAACATATTCCTTAACTGCCATATCCCCATGCTTGAGCTGCATAAATTTCTCTTGTTGTACTCCCCCTTCAGCCTGCGATAAGAATTTCCTCTCAAACCTAGTATGAAAATCTACCCAAGTCAAATTATCAGCCTCAGCCTCCACAGTTCCCACAAACAATGAGCCTCTCCCTACAACTTCCATGAAGCCAACTGCCTCCGAGCCAAGTCCTCCATTCCTATAAGTCTAAATATCCACTCACAACTATGGATCCAAGCTCTCGCCTCAGTATATGACTCGGTGCCAAGAAACGGCTTGCCCCCTAAGCTGGTGTAGTCCTTGCATAACTTGGGAAAATCGAGAATTCCTAGCGGACGGGATGATGCCCCTTCCGTTGAAGCAGCATCCCTAGCTGGTGGCTCTACTTGTGCAGTAGCCTACAAATAACGTCTAAACCAAGCAGGCATATTAAAGCCTGGAACTTCGGGGATATCTTGCTGTTCAGACATTTCTATCTATGGATATTAAAAAGATGGGATTTGGTACTCCACAAATAGTTCAATAGACAAGGAGGAAGAGATATGAGGGACCCATTTCAAAATTTTCTTTTTTTCCAAAGCATATACATATACTTTGAAAAGTATTATTTGAATATCCTTTAAAAATTATTCAAAAACCTTTATATTTTAAAAATATTTTTAGGATTGCCAAAAACTTAGCTCTAATACCAACTGCGATAACCCGCATCTCTAGGCACCCCGAAAATCGGACATGACTAGAAGCACGGGTGGTCTGGTGAAATAAAAATCTGTAACATAGTACAGAGACTAAGGCAATAACATAAAATGATAAAAATATTAGAGTGGAAGAAAACATTAACTGATTATAAATTAATAGCAAAACAAGTTCATTAAAAACAACATTATCCCAAATTTATTTCTAAAACCAAAAGTACCAAATAGTCTCCACCAAAACATAAAACATAACAATGTTCACAATATAGGTCCCTATATATAGAGTAAAGTATGAAAAAAGAGAAACGAAGCACATGAAATAAAAGAAACAAAAGCTGAAGATAACAACTGCTTTAATGGCCCTCCAAGCTGCAAAGAACTACAACCTAGACCTACCCTCGTGTGATTGCGGTAAATAAGAATAATAGGAATAGGTCAGACATAAAGTCTGGTGAATGAGAAATAAAGTGAAGCAGAAAGAATAAAACAGTTTAATTCCAAGTATTCCCTGGATATCACAGAGGGTGAATAATATAATGTAGTGAATCCTTTTTAGATACAGTTCCTAAGAAGCCAAAGTCCATGGTCGCTCTAGAGAAGTCAACCATGTAGTAATATTAACCGTCACTCGGCTTGTCGAACATGCTTCCCTTACCTGTCCACATGCTATAATGTGAAATTCATGCTCTTCACCCGTGCACTATGACTAAATGCCTCTTACATCCTACCGGCGCCGAATCAAATAACCTTGCAGGACTACGATGTTGCGCTCAGGATCAGCCAAATTGGACTCTTATCCTCCTGTCTCCTCAGCCACCAACGTGGACTTTCCCCTATCCAAAGTATCGGTCCTCCGAAAGAGCGCCCACAGCTGGGTCGGCTACGCAAAATCCTCCAACGATTTGCCTAAAGAAGGCTGCATCGGAGCACAATGTCCTGTTCCATCTACGTCGATTTGCCTGAAGAAGCCTACGATTGTGGATGCTATCTATCCTACGTACTAGCAACCTATGAAAGGTAACAAACATCTTTGCGAACCTACTTGCCTTCTCCTAGTATGTATAACCAAAACTATATTTTGGTCTTAAATACATATAACACCTATCCAGACCTTTACAAGGTCTACCACCAAATCACTTTTAGATTAATTAATTTTATCGTTACATTTTACATACTGTTTATTTCCATTAATCTACTTTGGGCCATTTTTACATCCGATTTGGTTATTTCACAATCTCCGTTTTCTTACATAAATGGCATTTCAATTTCACATACGTTCAGTCCGTATAGTTTGTCAGTAATTTTTATGCCATTTTGTTACAGATTTACACTAGCCTTTAGGGTCCATTTAATTTACATTATTTTCCACCTAATTTACGCTCTCCTTTTAGAGATTTAATCTATACAAAAATTTTATTCAATAGCCACAAACCATTTAATTACACAAAATTCCGCTTCTACATTTTTAAGCCACAAAGGAAACAAGCAATTCTGCCAAATAGACGTCCCAATTTTTTTCCAAAACCATATTTCAAATTACGAAACTATATCAATCAAAACCATAATTTTATTCAGGTAACATGTTCTGAATTTATTCAACTAACATGTTCTACCATTACAAATTGAATAACAATTCTAATTCAATTTGATTAGACTAATCTTATTTACGCCATAAAACATGAATAACAATATGTTTGTTCCAAATTTCAACCCAAACAATACGAAGAAGATACAATAATTGACATAAATTTCAGTCTTATTTATGGCATAAAACGTGAATAACAATTTATATGTCCCATATTTTAAATCAAACATGAATTCGGTTTGAGAAGTGGAAGAAGAATAAGAAGTTGTAGTAATTTAAATCTATTCTTAATTAATAACACAAATTAATTCATATTAATGTGCCAGAAAAGAACTGAAATTGAACTACTTTATTATTCTATTTCATATTAATTCCCACTCACCTGGCACTTGAGCTTGCATAAATTTGAAAAAAGCTTTGTTTTAATCATTCTTCCTTTGATTCTTCTAAATTCCCTAAATTGCTTGAATATATTTTGACAATTTAATGTGGTAGAGATTTGTTTATAAAGTAGAGAAAAGGAGGAAGAATAATACACACTAATTTTTACAGTAGAATTATGGCGATGGCTGAATAAGAGATTAGGTTTAGGTTAGATGGATTATTTATAGATTGTTTGAGTGAATATAATTCATTATGTGGTTTTAGACTAAATCTAGTTCATTCATACACTTAATGGTTATCCGTTCTAGCCCATACACGTCACTCAACCAATAAAATTTAGCCATCTCATGCTATTACATCACTGGAGCGAATGGAAAGCCGTCACATGTTAGAAACAATGCTGAAATACGTAAGAAAATCGCTAAAAATAAACCGGCTAAAAAAACATCGCTCCAGATTTTGGGCGACAATGAGACTTGATCCGTGGTCACTTAGGAAGTCAACAAGCGCCTTTACTTCTTTACCAAATGCGCTTTTGATTTCTTTTTAATTACGATTCTGTAAAATATCAGGGTCTTACACATTCATAGTTAATAGCTTATTTTATCGACAAACAATAATGATAATAAACGAATATTATCATTTCCAAAACCCACATGTTATGTATATATATTTAAATTCCAAAAAAATATTCTTTTATATATAAAATATAATCCTAGGTAAAATTATTTCATTTACCAATTTCGAATACAATATTATGTCGACGTGCCTCGTTTAAGTGTTTAAAAACACCTATCGATGGCACGGCGTCCCACGAATCGATCGGAATTCATAAACAACTCAACGGATAAGTAAACACAATGTAAAAGAATTTAACACAAACAAGTACGCACTTTCATATATACACACGCTCAAAACACATTCTAGGGTATTACTATCCTATCCCTAATGAGTCAAACCCCACAAAGCTAAGGTTACCGTTAACCAGAGCTTTGATATCAACTATGACGACCCACATTTCGAAAGGTTTAAATCGACAATAATCCACTCATGTCCAACTTAAACAATCCAAAATATGGATAATCATTGGGGTTAATTAAGAAAAATAAGAAAAGAAGAAGAAAACAAACACATAATGTCGCAGCGGAAGACAAAATATATTAATCAAATAAACAATTCATTAGGATGTTTATATTTTATATTTGATTATAATTTATACAACATTTATCAGATATACAATAAGGATAAATAAATAATGCAACAATACAGTATGATGTATGGAATAATAGTAAAAATATACCAAATCTTCGTCTTCGTCCTCCAGAAAATGATCATCGATGCGATAAAATACTCAGGGCTAACCCGAGCGTAATGAAAAAACAAAACAATCGAGTCAGGACTAAAATATTCTTATGTGAGTCAAATCGATATCGCATATAACATGAGTACCATGGCATCAGAGATGTTTATGGGGTTTCACATCCCTATCCAATGAATAATGTACGTGCAAAAACTCAAGAGATTTTATAGGATTTTCCATCTCTTAAGGATCCGTCAAATTATTTATATGTAGTGGAATACACTACATATATATAACAGGAGATAAAGATACTGATCAGGCTACAGATCCTAACGATAGAAAGCCTACTATAAGATATTGCATTTATATTAGAATCAATCTTGTTTCACGGTGCTCAAAGAAACAAGTTACTATATTACAGTCAAGTACTGAAGCAGAGTATAGGAGCATGGCTAGTGCTACAGCATAAATCATGTGGATACGGTGTCTACTTAGTGAACAAAGTTAAATACAGAAACAAAGCCAACCATATAGTATCATAACCTGAGTGTTGTGTACTGTCAGCTAATCCAATACAACATTCAAGAACAAAACATATAGAAATAGACTTATACTTTGTGTGAGAGCAGGTTATCAACGGAAAATTGCAAGTCAATCACATACCTACTACTTAATAATGTGTCGTTATACTTATCAAGCCACTTTCAGCCAAGTCATTCTTTAGACTTAGGAAAGAGCTAAGAATTGAAGATGACAAAGGTAAATTTCCATAAGATCTCAAAAAAGTCAAAAAGCTGCAGCAACAAATTTGAATCCTAAAAGTCTTAACAATTACAAGCTCAAAGAATCAATTAATGTAAAGATAGAAGATCACAAAATTCGGTCTTCGTAACTTCTCTAGGTAATTTAGAGAGCAGCAGCTTTCAAATCGAAAACCATAAGAACTCAAGATGCCACAAGCACTAAGCCTAAATAAGATTGGAGGTTGAAGCTAGCAAAAGCTAAACTCCATAAATTTTTAAAGAATTACGAGAGGAGTGCAAGCAATTTGGGAAATTTGGAGAAAGCCTAGAAATCGAAAACCCTAGATGTATTTAAAGTGGGAACTGAGAAATGAATAAATTGTGCACCGCAAACAATATCTTAATGTGTTAAACTAATTAGGAGTGCGGGTGCAAAAACATAGAAGAAGCATGATCCAAAAGGCCCAATAGTTTGTGCAACTTGTGCACTATAAATGCGAAAGAAATGTATCAATAAACATATACTAATATCATCAACTATTGTATCATTGAAATTCAATTTTTCTCTTCGCAGTATTTCCGCTTATCAAAAATGATTAACTTACTGTTGAAATCTAATATTTTTTAAGAACTTTGTGAAACCTGTTGAGTATTTATATGCGAAGGTTAAAATATGCCAATATTTTATTTCGAAGAAGTTGTGGCCACTTCCAAAATGGATGCAAATCACTTATACCATTTTGTCCTTCGGTAGGAAGTTTGAAATTTTGCAAAAGGATTTATGCTTAAATCTAAAATTAATTTCTTTGTAAAATTTAGTGAGAAATCCATATGTTTCTATTGTTGTTAAAAAATTGTCGTTAATAGTGTAATATGTTAATCTAATGGTGTCCACTTTAGTGGTATATGAATAGATCATGAATGCTATACAAATAAGTTAGTTAACAGAATTGATTGGGGACCAGAAAGATAAAATTATATATATCGCATCCCCCCTATTTAGCATCATCACTGGCCCCTGATTTCAACCCACGTGTTTATATTTAAATAATATGCCCATGTAACAGGAGAGAGAAAGAGAAATTATTTAAATATATAAGTATATGGTTGAAATCAAGTGGCTTGGTGATGGTGCTAAAATAAAGAAGGTTGCGGATCATACACACACACACACACACGGATGTATACATATGCATATACTTGTACATATACATATATATAACATTTAATGTCACCCCCAAACAGTGGAATACCACAAGTTCTCCCTAATTTCCATCCCAAGTTTCTATTTAAATAATGAAGTGAGTGGAAAGGAAGAGAAAGAAACATAATTTAAATATATACACCTAAGGTGGAAATCAGAGGGCAATTGTGGTACTGCACTGTTTGGAGTATCATTGAGCGCTCTTTATATAAACACACACACATATACATATATATATGTACATGTACGTATACATACATACATACATATATATATAACTGATGCAAATAAGTTAGATTATATATATTTATATGTTTTGTTTGTACACATGAAAGAGAAGACATATAATCATTTTATGTTAAACATAGCCCTTAAAGTTGTAAGGGGTCTCTTATTCATCATGAACATCTTTGTCGTTGTTCATCTAGATCTATTGTTATGCCTTCTCTTCGGTAGCTTTGGTATCTTTCTTTAGTAATATGGGTTTTTTATGTATTTTATTTTTCTCTCCAGTTGCTATACTTGGCATTTATTACTCCCATTGTGCATGATTTCTACAACTATTACATTCAACACAAAGAGCTTATTCTTATTTTCATTAAATTCATTCGGGTTTTGATTCTCACATTTTCTTGTTTGAACCCGTGTACAATTTACCTTTTAGAGTCGTGGAATAATTCATTTGTGTTCAAATGTGTAGATTTTGGCTCTATTGGGATATTGGTAAGGTTGTGTCTGAGGTTGTGAATTTCCCCGAGCGGGTTCGGTCTGTGGTAAGAGAAGAGTGGACACGCGGAGTTTTTGACCATGTACTTGTAAGGCACATAATTTCATGCAGTATTTTCCCCCTTTGCTAATGTTTATTGATAATTATGTTAAACCTTGAGTTGTGAAATAAATAATAATTTAGGGGCGGCACGGTCGATTAACTATGTCCATCGTTAATTTAAGCAGTTAACTGCTCAATAATAATGGTTCGTCCTATCGTTTGGCGATTAGATTTAGGTCATACACGTCGACTGAATTGTCAAATATTAACCGTGGTTAACCATTGGGTTTAATCGATCAACCATCAAAATGACTAACCACAATTAACCACCAATTAACTGAATCTTTTAGCAGAACACTTATGTACTGTAACGACCTAGAATTTAGTCGCCATTTAAATGAATATTTAATTGTATTTTTAAATAATAAATAAATGAATTGTTATTAGCAAATTAATCATTTTAAATAATAACTAATGATGATATAATCGTTATCAAATTTGTTTACCAATATATATAGTTCATAGGAAAATAGAAAATGTGACCGGAAATTATTCTGAAATATTGATCTTTCATTGGTTAAAAGTTATTTAAAATGTCATAACACTGTGTTAACATGGTATGTACATATATGGGCTCAGTGTGTGCATGTACATATGCATGTACCATTTTAACATGGTGTGTACATGTATATATGCACGTACATATTTTCACACTTAATCATATTAACATATATAAGATTGTATTCTATAAAAGTATACATATGAACATATAAAATATATCTTTTTTCAACACATGTTACAAGTGTATGGTACGAATAGTGCAAGGAGTGGGGTGAAGTACATGAGGACAGAAATGATGAGGGGTGAGGAGTGGAGAGCATGCATACACATATATTTAATAAAAAGCACTTACACATTTTCAATTAATTTCCCAAGCCTATAAACACCACTACTCTTTCATGTTTCTCATTTATAACCTTCATTTTCATTCTAAAATTCCTAAGAGCTTGAGCTAACACATCCATGGCTTCCTTCACAAATTCTAACTAAGAAATAATCACTTCTTTTGCTAAAAATTTCCTATTTGGTTCACAAAAACACTTCTACAACCATCCTCTTCCAGAATACAAGCACTAAAACTCCCTAGCCCGCACGATCGAGCCTAAATAGTGCATAGCCGAGCCCAAAGTTTCCAAGGCCGAGCCCATTTTGGGTGTGTAGGCATCCAAAGTCTTCGATTTTGCAAGATCCTAGATTGTTTCAAAGTTTTAGAAAAGTTTGGTTTGAATTATTAAGCTTCGCTGAGTAAATCTCTTATTTTTGGAAAAGATAACTTGATTGTATTGAAGTATATGTTGTAAAAATATAGTGCTTGCTGTGTTGAATTATCATGTTGTTTTGATAACATTTGATTATATGATTGTGTTGAGCTTAGATTTGTGATTTGGTGGGTGAATAATATGTTTGGATATGGATATGTGATTTGTTGGTTATGGTATGATGGTAGTATGTTGATGAAACCAAAACCAAGTGCACGTGATGAATTTATTGTGAAGTTAGCATTTTGAAAAGTTGCAAAGGGCTTGAGATCCAATTTGAAAACGAAAGCTCTTTTTTTAGCTTTAGATTTTTGAAATTTTTTTCTAAGATTTTACGTTTTGTTTAAGTTTTAAAAACTCTTACAATTGTGTTTTCAAACATGTGGTAACCAGAGTTAAAGTGAAGATTTCTCCTAAAAATCAATTCTAGCGAACTGTGCTTATAACTATTGTAATGACCCCTTTTCCATGTCGTTTGAATCAAAAATAAACCATACATGTCCAACTCAAAATGCACGAACAAGTGTATCATTAAAGGTAGAAAGAAAAATAAAGATAGAACAGAATAGAAAAACAGAATCTCATATGAATGGAATAACATATATTATTTCAACAATAATCATTACAGTGGAAAATTTTAAAACATATATCAGAGCCTAACCTAGCTTCAGCCTGGATAGTTATAACACCTGGCCTTAGAAATGCTGACAAAACAAATGCAATAGATGCAGCGGATAATAGAATATGCCCATACGATGATGAAGACCTCCAGCTCTCCTTTGTAAACTCCAAGCATCTTCGGCTAATCATGAAACTATTTGGATCTGACCCAAGTATTAAAAGTACCGGGATCATGCTTGATAAACCAACGTGAGATACTCGAATTTCAAATGTATAGCTCATGATGATATTATCAAAACCTTTGAAAAGAAGGGTTTCTCATAAGACCACGCCCACACATAAATACGGACGTGTTTTTACCTTATGATAACCAAAACACTTTTATTACCAAAATAATTTGATATTACATTTAATGACATTCTTTTGGAAAACATCTTTCAAGTAAACTTATTCTGGTAAGGTATCAGTACTCAGACTAAGTCTAAGGGAATATATTCGTACTAGGTCAAATGGAATATACTGGATGGGATATATGATACTAAAAGGGATAGCTGAAATGTTTTGTAGCGGCCTGCCTTTTTAGATGTTTTAAGAAGATACACATGTCAGACTCAAACCATTCAAAAAGGCAGATTTTTATGGGGTAAATAAGAAAAAGAGAAAGAAATAAAACAAATATAGAATCTCGCAGCGGAATGACAAAATATAATAATCAAATAATTGTTCATGAAGCGGTTTACAAATATATTTGATTATACTTTACACACAAATATTAGAGTTACATAAACAGGAAAAAATAAATGAACTCAGTGAACAACATGATGTAGTGGAATAAGTATCATAAATAATAATAGCACAAATCTTCGTCTTCATCCTCCAGAAATAAAGTCTTCAAATCCTGAAATGCTTAGGCTGACCAGAACGAATTGAAAAGACAAAACACTCGAGTCAGAACTAAAAGATCTAATGTAAGTTAAATCAACGATAAATATGAGTGCAACAACATCAGAGATGTTTACGTGTTTTGATATCTCATATCCGATGTCTAACGTGAGTGTATTAACTTAAGAGATGTTTGGGATTCAAATCTCCTAAGGATCCATTAAACTATATACTATGTAGTACAATACGCTATTATAATATATCTAAAGTAAAGTAAAAGTATTAAAATTGCATTAAGGCGTTACCCATATCCCCCTTAACACATTTTATATATTCCCATAGTCTATAATACAGTACTGTAACTCCCCCTGTAAACTGGAGGGCTATCAGAGGGCCTTCCATAAGTATGGTACAAAATAAACTCGCAGAAGGCATGATAGGGCCTGTGCCATGGCACACGAGGAAATGTCAGGGTAGATGCACCATTTGCGTATCCGAAATGGTGGTAACGCATAGCAGCTACTACCGTCCACTTCAGAACACACTCGCAAATCAAAATCAAGGGTGGCCACCAAATCAAATCACAAAGTCAGAATACAGTATTGAAGAAGTATGCCCAATCGGAGGATTGACCCCACTTGGCCCAGCGTGGCTCTTGATTTTAACCGCATCAAGCTGACTCACGGAAGTCAAGGTCACCTAAATACCTTATACATAATCGTTCGCAAAACCATCCTACTTCATTTCTGGAATCTCCACCATGTATATAGTTGTTAAAGTGGTTTTCGGTATTGGCAGAGAGTATGACAATATCTGATCCCAGTTTCTTTAACAACCAATCGCTAATTACAAACCGGATGGTTCTTATATATTCCAAAACTCAATTCACAATTTATATCCAAAATATCATACTCTCAAAACCGTATCACTTTTTAAATTATATTCACTTTCGAAATCAAATCATTTCCAAAATTGTATTTCCTTTCAAAAATCATAATTTCAAAATAGTTTGAACCCTTATTTCAAAACTTCATATTTACTTAAAATATGTTATTAAAATCCCAATATAGGTTATAACACCATTTAATCGTATTCGTTTTAAATAAGGGTTTTGAATATATACACTTCCACCTTACTTAGTCTAAAATTTAGAAATAGTGTAAATGGTTATCATTAGTTTAAATAGTTATAAACAGTTAAAATAAAATCTTAAATAGTTAAAATACTCTAAAATAGTTTAATATAGATTAAAAATGTTTTTCTTATTTTAAGATAGTTAAATAGATTTAAAATAGATTAAATATAATTAAAATAAATTAAATAGCTTTAAAATAGATTAATTAGATTTAAAATAAGTTAAATTGGTTAATTAGTTTTAAAATAAATTAATTTGTTTAAAATAGGTTGAAATGATTTAATTGAGTTAACATAAGTTAAAGTAGAGTAATAGTTTGAAAATCTTAATACTAGAAATTTTTTAACAATATATTTTCAAACATTTTATAATAAAATGTGTTAATGCTAAAATTTGAATGCTAACACCCTGGTGTTTGAAGTATAGTTGTGAAAGCACCACCCGTGAATACGGGAATCAAGAGATAACAGTAAGTAAGAGAAAATGCAGTAAATGAGCAAAGAGTTTATAGTGGTTCGACTTATGATCAAGCCTACGTCCACTTCAATCCTTTTTATTGCTGACTGAATTACAACTTATTACAACCTCTTTCAATTACAATCCAATTCAATTCAAAAAGACAAGTAGCTAGAGAAAACTTTAATGTCGCAGAGTTCTTTGAATCCATGATTGAATATGTCGAATCTTTGTGCGAAGTTTAGTCTAAATGTCTTGCGTGAACTTGGAGTATAGAATGTATTGAAGATAGTAGAGCCTTGATGTCACGAAGAGAATGATCCCAAAGTCCCCCCTCATGTTGGAGATCGTCACGTATTTATAGGCAAATCTGGATAAGAATTTTTCACCCAAGTCCTGAGTCGTGACCGACTCAGGGAGAGTCATAGGTCGCGCTCGACTCAAGGGTCAAGAGTCAGCAAGCAATGGAGTAGGTGAAGTGGTACTCAGCTTTTCTTCATTCATCTGGATATATGTCCTAACTCGTTCGCGAGTTAAGAAGACACGGTTTAAAATGAGGCAGCACTAAAATTTTGGTTCTGTGGTTTTAGGTCGTGTTCGACTTATACTAGGTCGTAAGTCGGTCACGACTCAAATGCAGCCGCTCTCGCCCTCCTTTGTCTTGAGTCAATAGGTCGTTCTGCCTTTAGGTCTTTTAGGTCGTAGCCCCTTAAATCGTGTACCTCCCTGAGTCGTGAGTCGCTCATTCTGTCAACTCATTAAGTCGTTCAATCCTTAAGCTGTAAACCGTTCACCTCCTTAAGTCGTAAGTCGCACAATTCTTTAACTCGTGCAACTCCTCAATTGTTGAGTCGGTATCTTGTTGAGTCGTGAAGTACCTGGAGTCGTCCAACACCTTTAAGGCATTAAGGTTATAACCCGGTGAGTCGCTGTCCCTCTTGAGTCGTTAAGTCGGCAATCAGTTGAGTCGTTGTTCATTTTAGGTTGGCAACGGGTTAAGGCTGTTGAGTCGGTTATCATTGTGAGTTGCGAGCCTGGTTTGAGTCGCTTGAGCAGAGGAGTTAACAATTGCCCCTCGAAGTACACGCTTAAACCGTAAGTCGTGTGCTTCAACCCAGTGCATGAGTCATAAACGACTCAAAGAGGCTCATGACTCATGACTCGTTAGTGCTTTCATCTTGCCCCCTATTTCGCATATAAGCCGTTGAGTCGGTCCTTCCTCCTCACTTTACTGCTTATCTATTTTATTTGATCCTACCATTAACGATCCTTCAAGTTTCCAGAGACGAATCCAAGCTAATCAGACATCAACTCATCTTCATCTTTATATTGCGTAAGTGAATTCACCTTCTGTTCAATCCACGATCACCATTGACTCACGAATCCGGACTCCCCATTTTCTGACTCAAATTCATTTCTGTGCCGTGCTCCACCACGAACAACGTTTCTGATTGATATGCGACTGCCATTGATCGTATTGTTGTTATCATTCGCGATAACATAGTAGCGCACCAGATTTTCAGCAAACTTGAAGCGATTCGAATTGGTTTTTTGGGTGATCTCTGACCATGTGAGGAGAAGATAATAAGTTACAGTGTCTCGAATTAACTGGTTTGTGATTTTGGAGGAGACGAGAAGGTCCTTAGCGGGTTAATGGGTTAGAAAGGAGTTAATTGGTTGAGGAGATGACTTAGAATTCTCACGACTTCGTTGGTTTTTTGGATCTACCGACTTAGGAATGCCTTGCAATCTCATCCATCCACAACCTAATTTTTTGGTCTTGTTGATTTCCTGGCAATTTAGGACTTAGGTCGTACGAGTGATTCAGCCCTTTAGATCCTTACCACAACTTATTCTTTAGACCGTGAACGTCTCAAGCCATAAGTCGTGAACGACTCAGCATTTAGGCTATTTTCCATTCCGAGTTGTTTCTTGTGGCTTAACCCTTGACCGACTCAAGTAGGAGGGACCTAGGCTTTGAGTCGCGGCCGAGACAGGACTTGAGAAATTTTCTTTGTTCTGATTTGATGCTTTTTCCTCCATGCGCATTACGACTTACAGAACTTAACTAAACTCGCCGCATACCCCTTAGGTCGTGAACGAGTTGTCACTTAAAAGCATAATCCCAACTTGATTATTTAACTTGTATTACCGGATTGAATTGCCTAAACTCTGAATTGCCCAAACTTTAAATTGTTTGAACTTTGTTGCATTATTCCACAGATCCTGTTAACTTATAAGCTAATTACCTGTTGAAAATAACAACTACAGAAAAACCAAGGCGAATATACTGTCATTGACTACCCACATCAAATGACAGATTAGTTGACAGAAGGTAATTAACTTAAACTGATTGTGTGAATGAAGTGCTTCAATTCAACGAATTCAAGTAAAGTATTAAAGCAACATTGAGACAGTCGATTGAAATCGACCGGTTTGCACCAATACTGCACTTGAACCTTTTTGAAATTAACAAGTCTGAAGTTTAGTAGTCGATAATTGTCGATTAGTTTAACTTCAGTTATATTTACTTGTCATTATTAGTTTTGCACAACACTTCACACTTTTTAGGGAACGTGCACCTTCACATTTGAATATCCAGTTGCTTGTGTAGAATGACTTCTCAAGAAGAAGATACAACAGTTCAGGCTGGAGAGGCAACTGTTATTCCAGCTTCACTAGTCAGTCCTCCCGAAAGAGCCCCTACCACGCTATCATACAAAGTTTTTCGCCAGCTATGCGCTCAGTTTGGCATTGCTGAATCAGATGCCATTCTTCCCGAGAGAAGTAACACTGCTGACATAGCACCCCCTAGCTTTGTGACAGTTAACCGACAAATGTGCCTGAGCGGGGCCATCCCTCCTTTCAACGACTTTCTCCAGCATCTTCTTCGTCAACCGGCCATCGCTCCATCCCAGCTACATCCCAACGGTTATGCCATTCTAATGGGGTTGGGTGTGCTATTTAGGAGAACGCTTGATCGACTTCCGAGCTTTGATGAAATCTGTTACTTATGTTCCTTTACCCGGACCAAAGATCATCCTTCTATTACTGTCGTGAGAAGTGCTCGAAATCGTAGATTGATCATCGGTCTTCCTGACAGCGCTCATGGGTTTTTGACTCAATTTTTCTATGTTCATTGCCCCCCGGGGTTTTACGCTGTATGGAGGGAAGGAAGTAAGATTAACCATTCTTACTACGCTTGTTATCCGACTTTTGCGAGACTGAATTATTAAATGTTAACTCCGCTTCTTTTTTATTTTCAGCGCTTCCTTCCCTATCCAGAGATCCAGGCCATAAGCAAGTTTTTGAGAGACTGAGTGTCGTGGCCGCGGAAGAGAGAAGTGTAAAATTCTTGTTGAGGGATGAATTTCTGCACCAATACGGGCTTTTGCATACCTCTCGCTCTACACACCCTCACGAAGTTCCAGACCCTCCGGCTCGAGCGTCGGATGCCCCCGTTTCTATTGACACATCCATAATGAAAGAATCTGCTTCTGAGGCTTCTCTCGTGAAGTGTTCCACTTCTGTTGATGTCGCGGGGGCACCTGGCAAACTTGCCCCGGTCACCGAAGAAGAAGAGCCTCGGGATTCTCCTCCGCATTCAAAGAAGTCTGGTGACGAAGAAGTCGAGAAAACCAGCCCTGTTAAGCAGAGCAGGGACGACACTTTCGAAGGACTGAGTGACCTCTTTGCCACCTCGCAAGAGATCTTTAAAGATGATCCTATTACTACCGGGGTTTCTTCTTCAGTAGTCGAGGCGACTTCTATTCTGCAACAGACTCCGTCAACTCAAGAGTTGATGTTAACTTCTACTCCCATAACTACTCCACGATTAAAGAGTGGTTCGTAGTTCGATGCGCGTAGTTTGCACATTACACTCACTTAGAATCTTTCAGCACTTTTATGCTCCTGACTTTTTGTACTTTGAAGAATTCTAAAATTTAGCTCTTTTTATTTCAGATCTTCCGAAGGGACGCAGCGGATCCTACTATGATGACTTCCAAACGCTACGGGAGGCGTAGCCAATATGATTATAGGCGTTACCTCCCCTCTTACAGAGAATCCGATGAATAAAGAGCCGCCCGAAAGGCTCAAGAGAAGAGGGCTCAAGAGGAGCGCTATGAAAGAAGGGAGAGGGAGGAGCGCCACGATTCTTCGCAGAGAGGCGACGATTCCCACAAAAGAAAATCCCTTGATGACCGAGGAAAAAGTCACATGGTTGAGGATTCAAGCGAGCGAGACCGTCATGGTGAGAAGCATACCTCTACAACTCCTGAAAAGGTTACTGTCCCTGTCTCGCTTGACATTCCTTCTGGCTCTCCCGCTCTCGGGAAGACAGACATCCAAACAATAATTAGCAGGCCCAAATTCCAAGTCGGACCGGGCCCGGCCACTTTGCAAAGTCGGTTTCCACAGTGGTGTCTGAAGGGAGTAAGGTTCGACCTTGACTTGGTCCCCATTGACAAGTCTGCCATGTTACGAAACCTCGATGTCGTCAAGCTTGATATTGAGAGGATGTCGAACTGGCAAAAACTCGTTGACGAGCTCCAAAGGGTTAATCGTGCAAACATAGAGGCCATGCTCACTATGGAAAATGATAAAGCCGAATGGCAAAAGGTTCTTGAGCAACATGATACTGAAATGAGGAGCATCTCTTCTTACAATGAAGAGCTTGAAGCAAAAGTTGAGGAACTGAAACAAGAGCTTGCTACTTCCTCTACTTCCTATTCTCAAAAAGAAGAAGTGCTCCTAAAACAAGTGAGAGATGCTCATGCCAGCCAAAGAGATGCCAAAGACAGGCTTGAAGTGCAGAAAAGAATTAGTGAGGACTATGTTGCTGATATTGAAGAGATTCGGAAGGAAAACAGCTCCCAAGAGGCGGAAATTCAAATGCTTAAGCTTCAACTTTCCAAAGCTGAAAGGGAGCGTGATGAGGCCGTTGCCGGCAAAATTGCGGCTGAAGAATCTCACGAGGCAACGAGGACCAACATCAGCTCAACATTATTTGATTTCTACCTGCATAGTATCTTGGGGCATGGTAGCCTCGCCTTTCTAAGCCCCAAGTATGAAATTACTCTGGCTGAAGTTTGGGAGGCCGCACTCGATATGCTTGGCGGCAAAGGCGCTGGTTATGCTGAGTCAGCTCTTGAGGAGCATTATCTTGATGATGATGCTCGCGCCGCTCTTGCCAGGGGGAGAGAACAGCTTGCAAAATTAAGGGCTGAAACAGCGGCAGGAGAATATTCAGGAAAAAATATCTCAACTGTTCCGATTCAACCTTCTCCTTCAGCCGAAATTGATATCATCGATTCCAGTTCCCACTCCCCATCTCCTACTAAAGTTACCATCGAAGCCATAATTACACGAGCCGTAGTTGAACCACAAGAGAGTGCTGAAGCTGTAGACTACGAAATTGATGTGATACCACCAACTTCTCCAGGTAACCCTAATAATGCTCAGGGGGACAACTTGCCAGTTTCTTACGGATTTGGCGAGCTTCTTGATTATCTCTTGAATCTCGACGAGCCATTGTCTCCTCTTTTTGAGGGAAATACTGACACTTTTATCTTTTCCTTTGTAGAGAAAGTGCCGAGCGCCACTCAAACTTCTCCACCTCCAGTTACTGTTTCTCTGCCTTCCCTAATCACTCCTACCCCTCATCTAGGATCACAGGAAGAAACAATAGGTGCCCTTCGGGGCTTAGATGACCCAGCTGCTTCGCAAGAGCAAAAAGACGAAGGACTTGAGGGAGGTGAGATATCTCCGGAGCGGACTCCTTCTGATGACATAATTTTGTCTAAACTTGTTACTCCCGGAAGTGAATCTTCTTCAAAGAGGAGAAAGAAGAGCGGAACATCAAAGATGAGAAGGAAGAGCATCATTGCTACTGAAGAGGAACCGGAAGTTGAACCAGTTGTACCTCCCTCTCCTTCTTCCCTCATGCCTATAG
This sequence comes from Allium cepa, assembly GCA_030765085.1. Lineage (NCBI taxonomy): Eukaryota > Viridiplantae > Streptophyta > Magnoliopsida > Asparagales > Amaryllidaceae > Allium > Allium cepa. The sequence continues at coordinate 768,037,473 of CM060937.1, read as the reverse complement.
ATCGGCCCCAAAAGCTAACCATCCGGCCGGGTGAAGGGTCCAAAGGTGGCTAGAAGAAATGAAGCTTCCAGTTTTTAGCTTTTTTTTATCTCGAAACTTGTAAGAAATTGTAATAGAATTGAATAAAATGATCCTTTATTTGTACAAACTCTCGTTTGAATTTGAGAATGCATTTTTATTTTTTATTTTTGTACAAGTTTCTTTACACGATATTGCAGTGAGCTTGTGGTATACTGTTCGAGCGTAATTTTACCGATGTAGTTATACCATGTTGCCCCTATACCATAAGCTCGTTGCAATATTTTATATTTTGAGGGGACTTGTACTTTTATTTTCCAGAGAATAATTATTCCTTGCTTGGAGGAATATTATTTCGTTAAAAATCAGAGTACAACTCCCTCCAAGTAAATTTTTACACTTCATCCTTCGAAGATGTCACCTTTTCTTTTGTGCATATACACATTTTACCAAGTGAATTCTTCTATGTGGAAAAGCGGGCCTCTGAAGGATACTTTAACTTCTTTTTGAGGAAGAGTACTTTCCAGAATAGGTGAATTATTATTCCTTTGGAAGTTAAAGTGTGCCTTTGATGAGGGCTTCTTTTTTGTTACGCCATAGTAAAGGGCTTTTTGATTTTTGTTTTCTTTGAAAAGTTGCACCTCTAAGGAAGGCTTTTTCACGTTTCAACACTTGGAAGTTTTATTTCAATCTCGGTGAAACGTGTGCCTCCGAAGAGGTCTTTCTGCTTGATTGTGCCTCCGGGAGGAGGTCTTTTCATTTCTGCCTCTGGGAAGAGATCTTTTTATTTTGTTTTGCATTTCAACTCTGGTGAAGTGAAACTCCGAAGAGCGGATGTTGCACTTCAACTCCTGGTGAAATGTGCCTCCGAAGAGGGCATTACTTTGTTTTGCATTTCAACTCTGGTGAAGTGAAACTCCGAAGAGCGGCTGTTGCACTTCAACTACTGGTGAAATGTGCCTCCGAAGAGGGCTTTACTTTGTTTAGCATTTCAACTCTGGTGAAGTGAAACTCCGAAGAGCGGCTGTTGCACTTCAACTCCTGGTGAAATGTGCCTCCAAAGAGGGCTTTTATTGCCTGGAAGTTACTCTCTCATGGTTGGAGGGTCATGACTCCTCCAATCTTTTTTTTTGAGTAGAGAACTTTCTTTTTTGCGGCATATGCCTCGTTAGAGGTCTTTATCCTCCGAAGAGTTGTGCCTCCGAAGAGGGCTTGTGCCTCCGAAGAGGGCTTTGGTCTCTGAGGAGAAGCATTTTGTCTCCGTAGAGGGCTTCGGTCTCTGAGGGGAAGCATTCGGTCTCCGTAGAGAAGCATTTTGCCTCCGAAGAGGGCTCTGGTCTCTGAGGAGAAACATTCGGTCTCCGTAGAGAAGCATTTTGCCTCCGAAGAGGGCTCTGGTCTTTGAGGAGAAGTATTCGGTCTCCGTAGAGAAGCATTTTGCCTCCGAAGAAGGCTTTTCACATTTCATCTCACGGGAGTGTATCGACCGATTATGAAATGTGTGCCTCTGAGCTGGGTTACCGCCTGGAAGTTTGGAGTTTCTTTCTCTCGGTTGGACGGATTCACGGGAGTGTGTCGACCGATCATTCCGCAACTTTGTAATGAGGAAGATCTCTCTTTTTCTGGCTATACCCGCTCGAGGTCTTTGATTTGGACTCTAAAGAGTAGCTTTGGACTCTAAAGTGTAGCATTGGACTCTGAAGAGTAGCGTTGGGTCTCCGAAGAGAAGCACTTGGACACTAAATAGTAGCATTGGACTCTGAAGAGTAGCGTTGGGTCTTCGAAGAGAAGCACTTGGACTCTAAAGAGTATTGTTGGCGCTTGTGTCTTTATACCCTGCGCTTCTTAGCAATCCCTCACCATAACTTCACGCACATGTCCCATTCTTTCATTTGTTCTTTGCTAGAGAAAAATGCCTTGTTACTGAGTGGCTCCATGGGGCAGATGCATGTTGCTCCACCAGATGTTCGTTTACATAAACGATTGTGGTCGGTTAGCAACTCCTGAAAAGGTTACTGTCCCCGTCTCGCTTGACATTCCTTCCGGCTCTCCCGCTCTCGGGAAGACAGACATCCAAACAATAATTAGCAGGCCCAAATTTCAAGTCGGACCGGGCCCGGCCACTTTGCAAAGTCGGTTTCCACAGTGGTGTCTGAAGGGAGTAAGGTTCGACCTTGACTTGGTCCCCATTGACAAGTCTGCCATGTTACGAAACCTCGATGCCGTCAAGCTTGATATTGAGAGGATGTCGAAATGGCAAAAACTCGTTGACGAGCTCCAAAGGGTTAATCGTGCAAACATAGAGGCCATGCTCACTATGGAAAATGATAAAGCCGAATGGCAAAAGGTTCTTTAGCAACATGATACTGAAATGAGGAGCATCACTTCTTACAATGAAGAGCTTGAAGCAAAAGTTGAGGAACTGAAACAAGAGCTTGCTACTTCCTCTACTTACTATTCTCAAAAAGAAGAAGTGCTCCTAAAACAAGTGAGAGATGCTCATGCCAGCCAAAGAGATGCCGAAGACAGGCTTGAAGTGCAGAAAAGAATTAGTGAGGGCTATGTTGCTGATATTGAGGAGATTCGGAAGAAAAACAGCTCCCAAGAGGCGGAAATTCAAATGCTTAAGCTTCAACTTTCCAAAGCTGAAAGGGAGCGTGATGAGGCTGTTGCCGGAAAAATTGCGGCTGAAGAATCTCACGAGGCAACGAGGACCAACATCAGCTCAACATTATTTGATTTCGACCTGCATAGTATCTTGGCGCGCGGTACCCTCGCCTTTCTAGGCCCAAAGTATGAAATTACTCTGGCTGAAGTTTGGGAGGCCACACTCGATATGCTTGGCGGCAAAGGCGCTGGTTATGCTGAGTCAGCTCTTGAGGAGCATTATCTTGATGATGATGCTCGCGCCGCTCTTGCCAGGGGGAGAGAACAGCTTGCAAAATTAAGAGCCGAAACAGCGGCAGGAGAATATTCAGGAAAAAATATCTCAACTGTTCCGATTCAACCTTCTCCTTCAGCCGAAATTGATATCATTGGTTCCAGTTCCCACTTCCCATCTCCTACTAAAGTTACCACCGAAGCCATAATTACACGATCCGTAGTTGAACCACAAGAGAGTGCCGAAGCTGTAGACTACGAAATTGCTGTGATACCACCAACTTCTCCAGGTAACCCTAATAATGCTTAGGGGGACAACTTGCCAGTTTCTTACGGATTTGGCGAGCTTCTTTACTGTCTCTTGTATCTCGACGAGCCATTGTCTCCTCTTTTTGCGGGAAATACTGACACTTTTATCTTTTCCTTTGTAGAGAAAGTGCCGAGCGGCACTCAAACTTCTCCACCTCCAGCTACTGTTTCTCTGCCTTCCCCAATCACTCCTACCCCTCATCTGGGATCACAGGAAGAAACAATAGGTGCCTTTCGGGGCTTAGATGACCCAGCTGCTTCGCAAGAGTAAAAATAAAATGGACTTGAGGGAGGTGAGATATCTCCGGAGCGGACTCCTTCTGATGACATAATTTTGTCTAAACTTGTTACTCCCGGAAGTGAATCTTCTTCAAAGAGGAGAAAGAAGAGCGGAACATCAAAGAGGAGAAGGAAGAGCATCGTTGCTACTGAAGAGGAACCGGAAGTTGAACTAGTTGTACCTCCCTCTCCTTCTTCCCTCATGTCTATAGATCGGCCCTAAAAGCTAACCATCCGGCCGGGTGAAGGGTCCAAAGGTGGCAAGAAGAAATTAAGCTTCCAGTTTTCAGCTTTTTTTATCTCGAAACTTGTAAGAAATTGTAATAGAATTGAATAAAATGATCCTTTATTTGTACAAACTCTCGTTTGAATTTGAGAATGCATTTTTATTTTTTATTTTTGTACAAGTTTCTTTACACGATATTGCAGTTAGCTTGTGGTATACTGTTCGAGCGTAATTTTACCGATGTAGTTATACCATGTTGCCCCTATACCATAAGCTCGTTGCAATATTTTATATTTTGAGGGGACTTGTACTTTTATTTTCTAGAGAATAATTATTCCATGCTTGGAGGAATATTATTTCTTTAAAAATCAGAGTACAACTCCCTCCAAGTAAATTTTTACACTTCATCCTTCGAAGATGTCACCTTTTCTTTTGTGCATATACACATTTTACCAAGTGAATTCTTCTATGTGGTAAAGCGGGCCTCTGAAGGATACTTTAACTTCTTTTTGAGGAAGAGTACTTTCCAGAATAGGTGAATTATTATTCCTTTGGAAGTTAAAGTGTGCCTTTGATGAGGGCTTCTTTTTTGTTACGCCATAGTAAAAGGCTTTTTGATTTTTGTTTTCTTCGAAAAGTTGCACCTCTGAGGAAGGCTTTTTCACGTTTCAACACTTGGAAGTTTTATTTCAAACTCGGTGAAACGTGTGCCTCCAAAGAGGTCTTTCTGCTTGATTGTGCCTCCCGGAGGTGGTCTTTTCATTTCTGCCTTTGGGAAGTGATCTTTTTATTTTGTTTTGCATTTCAACTCTGGTGAAGTGAAACTCCGAAGAGCGGATGTTGCACTTCAACTCCTGGTGAAATGTGCCTCCGAAGAGGGCATTACTTTGTTTTGCATTTCAACTCTGGTGAAGTGAAACTCCGAAGAGCGGCTGTTGCACTTCAACTCCTGGTGAAATGTGCCTCCGAAGAGGGCTTTACTTTGTTTTGCATTTCAACTCTGGTGAAGTGAAACTCCAAAGAGCGGCTGTTGCGCTTCAACTCCTGGTGAAATGTGCCTCCAAAGAGGGCTTTTATTGCCTGGAAGTTACTCTCTCATGGTTGGAGAGTCATGACTCCTCCAATCTTTTTTGTTGAGTAGAGAACTTTCTTTTTTGCGGGCATATGCCTCGTTAGAGGTCTTTATCCTCCGAAGAGTTGTGCCTCCGAAGAGGGCTTGTGCCTCCGAATAGGGCTTTGGTCTCTGAGGAGAAGCATTTTGTCTCCGTAGAGGGCTTCGGTCTCTGAGGAGAAGCATTCGGTCTCCGTAGAGAAGCATTTTGCCTCTGAAGAAGGCTCTGGTCTCTGAGGAGAAACATTCGGTCTCCGTAGAGAAGCATTTTGCCTCCGAAGAGGGCTTTGGCCTCTGAGGAGAAGCATATTGTCTCCGTAGAGAAGCATTTTGCCTCCGAAGAGGGCTCTGGTCTCTGAGGAGAAGTATTCGGTCTCCTTAGAGAAGCATTTTGCCTCCGAAGAGGGCTTTTCACATTTCATCTCACGGGAGTGTATCGACCGATTATGAAATGTGTGCCTCTGAGCTGGGTTACCGCCTGGAAGTTTGGAGTTTCTTTCTCTCGGTTGGACGGATTCACGGGAGTGTATCGACCGATCATTCCGCAACTTTGTAATGAGGAAGATCTCTCTTTTTCTGGCTAGACCCGCTCGAGGTCTTTGATTTGGACTCTAAAGAGTAGCTTTGGACTCTAAAGAGTAGCATTGGACTCTGAAGAGTAGCGTTGGGTCTCCGAAGAGAAGCACTTGGACACTAAAGAGTAGCATTGGACTCTGAAGAGTAGCGTTGGGTCTTCGAAGAGAAGCACTTGGACTCTAAAGAGTATTGTTGGCGCTTGTGTCTTTATACCTTGCGCTTCTTAGCAATCCCTCACCATAACTTCACGCACATGTCCCATTCTTTCATTTGTTCTTTGCTAGAGAAAAATGCCTTGTTACTGAGTGGGTCCATGGGGCAGATGCATGTTGCTCCACCAGATGTTCGTTTACACAAACGATTGTGGTCGGTTAGCAACTCCTGAAAAGGTTACTGTCCCCGTCTCGCTTGACATTCCTTCCGGCTCTCCCGCTCTCGGGAAGACAGACATCCAAACAATAATTAGCAGGCCCAAATTTCAAGTAGGACCGGGCCCGACCACTTTGCAAAGTCGGTTTCCACAGTGGTGTCTGAAGGGAGTAAGGTTCGACCTTGACTTGGTCCCCATTGACAAGTCTGCCATATTACGAAACCTCGATGCCGTCAAGCTTGATATTGAGAGGATATCGAACTGGCAAAAACTCGTTGACGAGCTCCAAAGGGTTAATCGTGCAAACATAGAGGCCATGCTCACTATGGAAAATGATAAAGCCGAATGGCAAAAGGTTCTTGAGCAACATGATACTGAAATGAGGAGCATCGCTTCTTACAATGAAGAGCTTGAAGCAAAAGTTGAGGAACTGAAACAAGAGCTTGCTACTTCCTCTACTTCCTATTCTCAAAAAGAAGAAGTGCTCCTAAAACAATTGAGAGATGCTCATGCCAGCCAAAGAGATGCCGAAGACAGGCTTGAAGTGCAGAAAAGAATTAGTGAGGGCTATGTTGCTGATATTGAGGAGATTCGGAAGAAAAACAGCTCCTAAGAGGCGGAAATTCAAATGCTTAAGCTTCAACTTTCCAAAGCTGAAAGGGAGCGTGATGAGGCCGTTGCCGGAAAAATTGCGGCTGAAGAATCTCACGAGGCAATGAGGACCAACATCAGCTCAACATTATTTGATTTCTACCTGCATAGTTTCTTGGCGCGTGGTACCCTCGTCTTTCTAGGCACCAAGTATGAAATTACTCTGGCTGAAGTTTGGGAGGCCGCACTCGATATGCTTGGCGGCAAAGGCGCTGGTTATGCTGAGTCAGCTCTTGAGGAGCATTATCTTGATGATGATGCTCGCGCCGCTCTTGCCAGGGGGAGAGAACAACTTGCAAAATTAAGGGCCGAAATAGCGGCAGGAGAATATTCCGGAAAAAATATCTCAACTGCTCCGATTCAACCTTCTCCTTCAGCCGAAATTGATATCATTGGTTCCAGTTCCCACTTCCCATCTCCTACTAAAGTTACCACCGAAGCCATAATTACACGAGCCGTAGTTGAACCACAAGAGAGTGCCGAAGCTGTAGACTACGAAATTGATGTGATACCACCAACTTCTCCAGGTAACCCTAATAATGCTCAGGGGGACAACTTGCCAGTTTCTTACGGATTTGGCGAGCTTCTTGACTGTCTCTTGAATCTCGACGAGCCATTGTCTCCTCTTTTTGCGGGAAATACTGACACTTTTATCTTTTCCTTTGTAGAGAAAGTGCCGAGCGGCACTCAAACTTCTCCACCTCCAGTTACTGTTTCTCTGCCTTCCCCAATCACTCCTACCCCTCATCTGGGATCACAGGAAGAAACAATAGGTGCCTTTCGGGGCTTAGATGACCCAGCTGCTTCACAAGAGTAAAAAGAAAATGGAGTTGAGGGAGGTTAGATATCTCCGGAGCGGACTCCTTCTGATGACATAATTTTGTCTAAACTTGTTACTCCCGGAAGTGAATCTTCTTCAAAGAGGAGAAAGAAGAGCGGAACATCAAAGAGGAGAAGGAAGAGCATCATTGCCACTGAAGAGGAACCGGAAGTTGAACCAGTTGTACCTCCCTCTCCTTCTTCCCTCATGTCAATAGATCGGCCCCAAAAGCTAACCATCCGGCCGGGTGAAGGGTCCAAAGGTGGCAAGAAGAAATGAAGCTTCCAGTTTTTAGCTTTTTTTATCTCGAAACTTGTAAGAAATTGTAATAGAATTGAATAAAATGATCCTTTATTTGTACAAACTCTCGTTTGAATTTGAGAATGCATTTTTATTTTTTATTTTTGTACAAGTTTCTTTACACGATATTGCAGTGAGCTTGTGGTATACTGTTCGAGCGTAATTTTACCGATGTAGTTATACCATGTTGCCCCTATACCATAAGATCGTTGCAATATTTTATATTTTGAGGGGACTTGTACTTTTATTTTCCAGAGAATAATTATTCCATGCTTGGAGGAATATTATTTCTTTAAAAATCAGAGTACAACTCCCTCCAAGTAAATTTTTACACTTCATCCTTCGAAGATGTCACCTTCTCTTTTGTGCATATACACATTTTACCAAGTGAATTCTTCTATGTGGTAAAGCGGGCCTCTGAAGGATACTTTAACTTCTTTTGGAGGAAGAGTACTTTCCAGAATAGGTGAATTATTATTCCTTTGGAAGTTAAAGTGTGCCTTTGATGAGGGCTTCTTTTTTGTTACGCCATAGTAAAGGGCTTTTTGATTTTTGTTTTCTTTGAAAAGTTGCACCTCTGAGGAATGCTTTTTCACGTTTCAACACTTGGAAGTTTTATTTCAAACTAGGTGAAACGTGTGCCTCCAAAGAGGTCATTCTGCTTGATTGTGCCTCCCGGAGGTGGTCTTTTCATTTCTGCCTCTGGGAAGAAATCTTTTTATTTTGTTTTGCATTTCAACTCTGGTGAAGTGAAACTCCGTACAGCGGATGTTGCACTCCAACTCCTGGTGAAATGTGCCTCCGAAGAGGGCATTACTTTGTTTTGCATTTCAACTCTGGTGAAGTGAAACTCCGAAGAGCGGCTGTTGCACTTCAACTCCTGGTGAAAATGTGCCTCCGAAGAGGGCTTTACTTTGTTTTGCATTTCAACTCTGGTGAAGTGAAACTCCAAAGAGCGGCTGTTGCACTTCAACTCTTGGTGAAATGTGCCTCCAAAGAGGGCTTTTATTGCCTGGAAGTTACTCTCTCATGGTTGGGGAGTCATGACTCCTCCAATCTTTTTTGTTGAGTAGAGAACTTTCTTTTTTGCGGCATATGCCTCGTTAGAGGTCTTTATCCTCCGAAGAGTTGTGCCTCCAAAGAGGGCTTGTGCCTCCGAAGAGGGCTTTGGTCTCTAAGGAGAAGCATTTTGTCTCCGTAGAGGGCTTCGGTCTCTGAGGAGAAGCATTCGGTCTCCGTAGAGAAGCATTTTGCCTCCGAAGAAGGCTCTGGTCTCTGAGGAGAAACATTCGGTCTCCGTAGAGAAGCATTTTGCCTAGAAGGCTCTGGTCTCTGAGGAGAAACATTCGGTCTCCGTAGAGAAGCATTTTGCCTCCGAAGAGGGCTTTGGTCTCTGAGGAGAAGCATTTTGTCTCCGTAAAGAAGCATTTTGCCTCCGAAGAGGGCACTGGTCTCTGAGGAGAAGTATTCGGTCTCCTTAGAGAAGCATTTTGCCTCCGAAGAGGGCTTTTCACATTTCATCTCACGGGAGTGTATCGACCGATTATGAAATGTGTGCCTCTGAGCTGGGTTACCGCCTGGAAGTTTGGAGTTTCTTTCTCTCGGTTGGACGGATTCACGGGAGTGTATCGACCGATCATTCTGCAACTTTGTAATGAGGAAGATCTCTCTTTTTCTGGCTAGACCCGCTCGAGGTCTTTGATTTGGACTTTAAAGAGTAGCTTTGGACTCTAAAGAGTAGCATTGGACTCTGAAGAGTAGCGTTGGGTCTCCGAAGAGAAGCACTTGGACTCTAAAGAGTAGCATTGGACTATGAAGAGTAGCGTTGGGTCTTCGAAGAGAAGCACTTGGACTCTAAAGAGTATTGTTGGCGCTTGTGTCTTTATACCCTGCGCTTCTTAGCAATCCCTCACCATAACTTCACGCACATGTCCCATTCTTTCATTTGTTCTTTGCCAGAGAAAAATGCCTTGTTACTGAGCGGGTCCATGAGGTAGATGCATGTTGCTCCACCAGATGTTCGTTTACACAAACGATTGTGGTCGGTTAGCAACTCCTGAAAAGGTTACTGTCCCCGTATCGCTTGACATTCCTTCCGGCTCTCCCGCTCTCGGGAAGACAGACATCCAAACAATAATTAGCAGGCCCAAATTTCAAGTCGGACCGGGCCACTTTGCAAAGTCGGTTTCCACAGTGGTGTCTGAAGGGAGTAAGGTTCGACCTTGACTTGGTCCTCATTGACAAGTCTGCCATGTTACGAAACCTCGATGTCGTCAAGCTTGATATTGAGAGGATGTCGAACTGGCAAAAACTCGTTGACGAGCTCCAAAGGGTTAATCGTGCAAACATAGAGGTCATGCTCACTATGGAAAATGATAAAGCCGAATGGCAAAAGGTTCTTGAGCAACATGATACTGAAATGAGGAGCATCGCTTCTTACAATGAAGAGCTTGAAGCAAAAGTTGAGGAACTGAAACAAGAGCTTGCTACTTCCTCTACATCCTATTCTCAAAAAGAAGAAGTGCTCCTAAAACAAGTGAGAGATGCTCATGCCAGCCAAAGAGATGCCGAAGACAGGCTTGAAGTGCAGAAAAGAATTAGTGATGGCTATGTTGCTGATATTGAGGAGATTCGGAAGAAAAACAGCTCCCAAGAGGCGGAAATTCAAATGCTTAAGCTTCAACTTTCCAAAGCTGAAAGGGAGCGTGATGAGGCCGTTGCCGGAAAAATTGCAGCTGAAGAATCTCACGAGGCAACGAGGACCAACATGAGCTCAACATTATTTGATTTCTACCTGCATAGTATCTTGGGGCGCGGTAGCCTCGCCTTTCTAGGCCCCAAGTATGAAATTACTCTGGCTGAAGTTTGGGAGGCCGCACTCGATATGCTTGGCGGCAAAGGCGCTGGTTATGCTGAGTCAGCTCTTGAGGAGCATTATCTTGATGATGATGCTCGCGCCGCTCTTGCCAGGGGGAGAGAACAGCTTGCAAAATTAAGGGCCGAAACAGCGGCAGGAGAATATTCAGGAAAAACTATCTCAACTGTTCCGATTCAACCTTCTCCTTCAGCCGAAATTGATATCATCGGTTCCAGTTCCCACTCCCCATCTCCTACTAAAGTTACCACCGAAGCCATAATTACACGAGCCGTAGTTGAACCACAAGAGAGTGCCGAAGCTGTAGACTACGAAATTGATGTTATACCACCAACTTCTCCAGGTAACCCTAATAATGCTCAGGGGGACAACTTGCCAGTTTCTTACGGATTTGGCGAGCTTCTTGATTATCTCTTGAATCTCGACGAGCCATTGTCTCCTCTTTTTGCGGGAAATACTGACACTTTTATCTTTTCCTTTGTAGAGAAAGTGTCGAGCGGCACTCAAACTTCTCCACCTCCAGTTACTATTTCTCCGCCTTCCCCAATCACTCCTACCCCTCATCTGGGATCACAGGAAGAAATAATAAGTGCCCTTCGGGGCTTAGATGACCCAGCTGCTTCGCAAGAGCAAAAAGACGAAGGACTTGAGGGAGGTGAGATATCTCCGGAGCGGACTCCTTCTGATGACATAATTTTGTCTAAACTTGTTACTCCCGGAAGTGAATCTTCTTCAAAGAGGAGAAAGAAGATCGGAACATCAAAGAGGAGAAGGAAGAGCATCATTGCTACTGAAGAGGAACCGGAAGTTGAACCAATTGTACCTCCCTCTCCTTCTTCCCTCATGCCTATAGATCGGCCCCAAAAGCTTACCATCCGGCCGGGTGAAGGGTCCAAAGGTGGCAAGAAGAAATGAAGCTTCCAGTTTTTAGCTTTTTTTATCTCGAATCTTGTAAGAAATTGTAATAGAATTGAATAAAATGATCCTTCATTTGTACAAACTCTCGTTTGAATTTGAGAATGCATTTTTGTTTTTTGTTTTTGTACAAGTTTCTTTACACGATATTGCAGTGAGCTTTCGAGCGTAATTTTACCGATGTAGTTATACCATGTTGCCCCTATACCATAAGCTCGTTGCAATATTTTATATTTTAAGGGGACTTGTACTTTTATTTTCCAGAGAATAATTATTCCATGCTTGGAGGAATATTATTTCTTTAAAAATCAGAGTACAACTCCCTCCAAGTAAATTTTTACACTTCATCCTTCGAAGATGTCACCTTTTCTTTTGTGCATATACACATTTTACCAAGTGAATTCTTCTATGTGGTAAAGCGGGCCTCTGAAGGATAATTTAACTTCTTTTTGAGGAAGAGTACTTTCCAGAATAGGTGAATTATTATTCCTTTGGAAGTTAAAGTGTGCCTTTGATGAGGGCTTCTTTTTTGTTACGCCACAGTAAAGGGCTTTTTGATTTTTGTTTTCTTTGAAAAGTTGCACCTCTGAGGAAGGATTTATCACGTTTCAAAACTTGGAAGTTTTATTTCAATCTCGGTGAAACGTGTGCCTCCGAAGAGGTCTTTCTGCTGATTGTGCCTCCCGGAGGAGGTCTTTTCATTTCTGCCTCTGGGAAGAGATCTTTTTATTTTGTTTTGCATTTCAACTCTGGTGAAGTGAAACTCCGAAGAGCGGATGTTGCACTTCAACCCCTGGTGAAATGTGCCTCCGAAGAGGGCATTACTTTGTTTTGCATTTCAACTCTGGTGAAGTGAAACTCTGAAGAGCGGCTGTTGCACTTCAACTCCCGGTGAAATGTGCCTCCGAAGAGGGCTTTACTTTGTTTTGCATTTCAACTCTGGTGAAGTGAAACTCCAAAGAGCGGCTGTTGCATTTCAACTCCTGGTGAAATGTGCCTCCAAAGAGGGCTTTTATTGCCTAGAAGTTACTCTCTCATGGTTGGAGGGTCATGACTCCTCCAATCTTTTTTGTTGAGTAGAGAACTTTCTTTTTTGCGGCATATGCCTCGTTAGAGGTCTTTATCCTCCGAAGAGTTGTGCCTCCGAAGAGGGCTTGTGCCTCCGAAGAGGGCTTTGGTCTCTGAGGAGAAGCATTTTGTTTCCGTAGAGGGCTTCGGTCTCTGTAGAGAAGCATTCGGTCTCCGTAGAGAAGCATTTTGCCTCCGAAGAAGGCTTTGGTCTCTAAGGAGAAACGTTCGGTCTCCGTAGAGAAGCATTTTGCCTCCGAAGAGGGCTTTGGTCTCTGAGGAGAAGCATTTTGTCTCTGTAGAGAAGCATTTTGCCTCCGAAGAGGGCTCTGGTCTCTGAGGAGAAGTATTCGGTCTCCGTAGAGAAGCATTTTGCCTCCGAAGAGGGCTTTTCACATTTCATCTCACGGGAGTGTATCGACCGATTATGAAATGTGTGCCTCTGAGCTGGGTTACCGCCTGGAAGTTTGGAGTTTCTTTCTCTCGGTTGGATGGATTCACGGGAGTGTATCGACCGATCATTCCGCAACTTTGTGATGAGGAAGATCTCTCTTTTTCTGACTAGACCCGCTCGAGGTCTTTGATTTGGACTCTAAAGAGTAGCTTTGCACTCTAAAGAGTAGCATTGGACTCTGAAGAGTAGCGTTGGGTCTCCGAAGAGAAGCACTTGGACTCTAAAGAGTAGCATTGGACTCTGAAGAGTAGCGTTGGGTCTTCGAAGAGAAGCACTTGGACTCTAAAGAGTATTGTTGGCGCTTGTGTCTTATACCCTACGCTTATTAGCAATCCCTCACCATAACTTTACGCGCATGTCCCATTCTTTCATTTATTCTTTGCTAGAGAAAAATGCCTTGTTACTGAGTGGGTCCATGGGGCAGATGCATGTTGCTCCACCAGATGTTCGTTTACACAAACGATTGTGGTCGGTTAGCAAAGGCTCAAAAGCTCCCTATTAGGAAGGTGCCCTCTTTGGTGGAATCCTCAACAGTTTGCAAATTGCACTACTTTCGAAATACTTGAATTCGGAACATTTTCCACTTGTCATTTGCTTACTCCGTGATTTGTAGGGATCACTTTGCTCTGTGATGTGTTGGATGAGCAAGCTTTATCCTGATAGCCTGCAATACTAAATCGATATTTTTTAGTAATATTTGCATATCAAAATGATACGGGCATTTCAATGGTATTAAAGAATACAAGGTTTATAATTTCTCATTATTGATTCACATCAAATTCACGGTGGTTAACGGCACAGGAGTTATACTTCCATGATCATTTTACAAAGTTAAGCAATGCTATTAAGTAAAATATGGATGTAAATGAATGTTATTCCATGATTTTTTGATTCATATGTTAGTCAATGACCAGCTTCTCGGATTCCTGCTCTGTAGTTCTGTTGCCTGAGCTGGATCGATAAGCAAGACATGGCTGCCCCTGAGTGGACGTGGTTGGGTCAATTCCGTCTTTCTTCGCACACTGTTGAAGTTTATTCTGTTTCAGCAATTCTTCAATCACATTCCTTAACTGGCGACATTGATCAGTATCGTGACCGGGTTGGTTGAGAAATCGACAGAATTTCCCATTTTGCACTGCACCTCTCCCCATTTCAGGTGGTTTAGGGTATTTGACAACATCTTTTGTTGCCAAGAAGATCTTTTCCGGTGTATCAGTTAAGCGGTTGAAATTTGAAGGGTTAAAACGTCGAGGTTTTTTCTTATCTCCCTGCCATTTCCTTTCATCACTCTCCCGTTTCTAGTTTCTAGATCCTTTCTTGTTAGTGATGTCATCATTATTCTTGATTTCGGCTACCACTGCTTTTACTGGCATCGAGAGGCTTTCTAGGCGTATGAATTCGTCGGCCTTTTTATAAAACTTTTCGAGTGAGTTTGGTTCCTTCATTTTGAGCCACGTCCCAAATTCACTTGACTTGTCGATGGCCCGGACTAAGTATGTTGAGATCATTCGGGGTTCCGCGTTGTCCACCTCGGCTAAAGCTATATTAAAACGGTTCAAAAAAGACTTGATGGGTTCTCCGGGTGCTTGTTCTAGTCTAGACAATGACATTACATCTTTTGCCTTTGACGCATACAATCTGAATTGTTCTTTAAATTTCCGGGTTAAATCGGAGAATTGATCTATGGATCGAACCGGTAGCTTGGTGAACCAAAGCAAAGCCACCACTTCTAAATATACTGGAAAATACCGACATTTAATCTCATCCGATGCTCGTGCCCCGGCCATATGCCAATCATATCTGTATAGAAATTGGTTAGGGTCACTTGTCCCTCGATAAGGCGGGATAGTAGGAGGTACAAATTTCCTGGGAAATTCCGCCTTTAAAATCCTTTCAGTGGACGGAGTTTTTCTCGGAGCGAATCCCCAATCGCTATCATCCTCATGCCTCCGCATGCTTTCCCTCATGATTGACCGAACCATCCCTGATAGATAATCCTCATCGTTTTGAGACTTTGCCTGTAAGAAGTTAGCTGCCCTTTCGAAAGTTTGAAAGGTTGGTTGTGGCCTTGACCCTTCGGCTTGGGAAGGTGACCCTGCAGCGATGTTGTCTGGTCTTTGAGGAATATCTTTCCCTTGGGGGTCATGGGCATCTTCAGCATAGATTGTTTCATTATCCGGTCGTTGGTGACTTGCCTCAAGCAGGGCGTTTAACCTATCCATAATCAAGGCAATCTGGGCATTCTGGGCCTCTAATTGTGCATTTTGAGCATTTAACTGTTGATTCAATCCCAAAACCACAGCGTCTAATTCCGCCCGTGTAACTCCCATAGTTGGAGTTGTCTGACTCAAAGGAGGAGAAGTGGCGATGTTCTCTTGAAAATCTTCAGATCTGACAGATCTACTTTTCCTTCCGGGAGCCATAATTTTTGTTAAACTTCTGGTCCTAACGAAGATTCTTTCCTCACAGTTTGGTGAAGCAATGATGTCAATATCCTGAGTTCAATTCTCAGTGAAAGCACCAAAAATGTTAACGCTAAAATTTGAACGCTAACACCCCGGTGTGTGAAGTATAGTTGTGAAAGCACCATCCGTGAATACGGGAATCAAGAGATAACAGTAAGTAAGAGAAAATGCAGTAAATGAGCACAGAGTTTATAGTGGTTCGGCTTATGATCAAGCCTACGTCCACTTTAATCCTTTTTATTGCTGACTGAATTACAACTTATTACAACCTCTTTCAATTACAATCCTATTCAATTCAAAAAGACAAGTAGCTAGAGAAAACTTTAATGTCGCAGAGTTCTTTGAATCCATGATTGAATATGTCGAATCTTTGTGCGAAGTTTAGTCTAAATGTCTTGCGTGAGCTTGGAGTATAGAATGTCTTGAAGATAGTAGAGCCTTGATGTCACAAAGAGAATGATCCCAAAGTCCCCCTCATGTTGGAGATCGTCACGTATTTATAGGCAAATCTGGAAAAGAATTTTTCACCTAAGTCCTGAGTCGTGACCGACTCAGGGAGAGTCGTAGGTCGCGCTCGACTCAAGGCTCAAGAGTCAGCAGGCAATGGAGTAGGTGAAGTGGTACTCAGCTTTTCTTCATTCATCTAAATATAAGTCCTAACTCGTTCGCGAGTTAAGAAGACACGGTTTAAAATGAGGCAGCACTAAAATTTTGGTTCTGTGTTTTTAGGTCGTGTTCGACTTATACTAGGTAGTAAGTCGGTCACGACTCAAATGCAGCCGCTCTCGCCCTCCTTTGTCTTGAGTCAATAGGTCGTTCTACCTTTAGGTCTTTTAGGTCATAGCCCCTTAAGTCGTGTACCTTCCTGAGTCGTGAGTCGCTCATTCTGCCAACTCATTAAGTCGTTCAATCCTTAAGCCGTAAACCGTTCGCCTCCTTAAGTCGTAAGTCGCATAATTCTTTAACTCGTGCAACTCCTCAATTGTTGAGTCGGTATCTTGTTGAGTCGTGAAGTACCTTGAGTCGGCCAACACCTTTAGGGCATTAAGGTTATAACCCGGTGAGTAGTTGTCCCTCCTAAGTCGTTAAGTCGGCAATCAGTTGAGTCGTTGTTCATTTTAGGTTGGCAACGGGTTAAGGCTGTTGAGTCGGTAATCATTGTGAGTCGCGAGCCTGGTTTGAATCGCTTGAGCAGAGGAGTTAACAAAATGTGAATTTGGAATTAATATCAATTTAACTATTTATCTCATTTTAACGCATCTGAACCATTTCAATTTGCAAATCAACAAATCCAATTGCAAATCTTTCAATTCAAATTTTAAATAAACTATTAAATTCTATATCGATTTCAATCCATGTTAGAAATATCAATTTAAATTATTCCAATTTCAATACATTTCAGAGTTATATTTCAAACCTAAATAACTCAATTCTGACAAATTTCACTTATATCTCAAATTCGACTTCAAAATTTGTGACGCCCCACCTCTATACCCACGCTAGCCAAGGACACTACGGGGTACTGCCATCAACTAGCATGGAGAATAAGGTTGTTGAGGAGCGACCATCCGTGCAATTGCTTTGTGCGAGCACCGCTATGTCGGATAGTATAACAGGCATTTGAATTCGAGGGGAAATCCGACACACCGATACAAACTCAAAGCTACTACAAAGTGGCTATAATAATCCTCGGAAACAAATATAGAAATAAGCATAACAAAATTCAGTCACAGATGATTCATATCACAAAGGCGGAAGAAGATATGAATATATAACTAACACATGAAAGTGCATATCAAAGTAGTGGTTAAAAAGATCCACAATAATACAAAAGAATAGCAACATGTGCTATACAAAAGAAAACAACTATGAGTCCATATCTCAAGTGCATACAACGAAATAAACTACTAATCTAAGTAGTTAGCCAAAAGTCGGAGAAATTAATCACCAAGTGAGAAGTCAAGCTGAAGCACCTGTAACATCTCGGTCTGACCCGAGTATTACTTAATATGAAAATAATAAACGGATCAGTCTAACTATAAATATCAGATGAAACGATATAGAATAAGAGATATGACTAAACACATAATAATCACAATGCCAAGCTGTGATATATATAAGTAATTGAAAATCAACAAGAGATTAATCAATATCACAAAATCTACACAAGAATCAAAAAAATGTCATACTCTTTATTTCGTTCACCACACCATAAATATTGACGATTATATCAATGTCAATCACAAAAGTCAATGACACACAAATTCACCAATGCATAAATATTGATAAAAGTTATCAATGGAAATCACGAAAATTGGTGAAACACAAATTCTAGAAATCATCTCAAGAAATCCAGAAATCACAAAAAGGGGGAAGGCCTATCACTAACGGGAGCATAAAGCTCACCAACACGTGTATCACAAACGGAACGCTAATTCCATGGTTGCTAACCATCACAAATTGAGCCGAAGCTCCACAAACGGCCCGAAGACCATGTGTTTCTACCCCACCAATTTGAGTCGAAACTCCACAAAACGGGTTTTAGTCTCCCTCGCAGACAAAGAGACATCGCACATTGCTAGTCTAAATCACAAAGATGATCGTCGTGATCAATGACACTAAGCTAGTAAATATATGAGTTTAGCTTCATGTCCCATAACCACTTGCTTAACTTAAATATTTACGAACAAACTGTAGATCTCCACTAGAAAATTGTCACAAGAGATTTAATCGAACAAGTCAAAGAATTAACCGACGAAGTAAATGCAAGCGTTTCATACCACTTGTTTTACTAAGCCGTTTAATTAGATTTCTCATACGAGTGAGGTAAAGGCTTGTATATACTAATAGATTGGAAAATTGTTTAAGAAACGAGCTTTGTAATAAAATAAACATTGAAATCATTTTGATGAAAGAATTTAGATATTTACTACTAGTATAGAAAACCTTTATATTTTTAAAGTGACAAATCACAAAGAAGATTGTAGGAACAATCAATCACTAAAATTCACATACGAAGATATAATCCAAAGAAACCGATAAAGAATCCATCGAAATGGATATTTCCAAAAATCCATAAAAAGAAGTCATCAAGGTCGATAATAAGTGATAACAACTAACCGGATCAACAAAAATCGATAAACCTTGGAAATTTACTCAAAAATAGCCAAAATAGGCAAATTAAACAGTTCCAGGCGTCAGGTAGGTGTTCCCAGACGTCTGGCCCTAGGTTCTGGATGTATATGTGTTTTCTCCCTTCTATTTTTAATTCCAGGGCCATTTCAAACGTCTGAAATTTTCAACCAGACGTCTGAATTTGATTTCAGACGTCTGGATTTAGTCTCTGCCTTTTCCAGACCCCTTTCCAAATGTCTGGATTTTTGAACCAGACGTTTGGATTTGGTTTCAGACGTCTGAAATCTTCTGCTAGGCAAAAAAACAGCCTAGACCAAAAATGGCAAATCCAAACTGAAATGCGACCGAACGAGCGATGGATGCTAAGGATTTATGCCAATCGACAACCCAACACTATCGGCTCTTCGATGCATCACCAAAAACATGTTCAAACATCAAAGATTGGATTTTTAAAGATTTGACTACAAAACACCAAAAATTGGAATATTCACCAATTCAATCCAAATCAAAAGCAAATGAACATAAATAAGTGTTAGGAATTCATACCCAACAATAAAAGATAGTTATAGACATAGATGTGAGATAAAAATCTCACCTTTATGCACAAGAACAAGGAGGAAGAAGCTATAGAACAATGACAATGACAATCACTCTTCAATTCCAACTCAACAAGCTTGAATCTAAGCTAAAAAGAGAAACATTTCCTAAATTAGGTTTAGGAATTTCTGAAATTGATAAGAGAATGAGTTGGAGAAGATGAAGAGAAACTTACCAATGGGTTCTCTTGAATTTGGAGCTAGAAGTTGGATTTGCTAATGAAGACTAGGGTTTTGGAGTTTTAATTTCTCATCCCTCCCACCATTGATGCTTTAGAACTGAAAAAAGGAGGAAGTGAGAGTGAATGGGGAGAGTGGTTCAGATTTGAGTATAAGTTAAACATAGGGCTGAACCAAACCCAAACCCAAAGTGAAAAAGTAGCAAAACTTGACTAACTCCAAACATATCGAAGCTTATACTCAAAAAGGTCGCAAACGGCATTTTGAACTCAATGGAAGTGGTCCCGAGTTCTAATTTGACCGTATGCAAAAGGTAGCTTTTCGGACTAAATTCCGAGTATCGATAAAATATTTAAATATAAAAATCTATAAATATGCGGGTTGTTACAGACTCCCCTCCTTAAAGAAATTGCGTCCTCACAATATTTAAGAAGAAGATATATAGTAACAACCATAAAATCATATTAACACAAAAGAATTTTGAAGTAAGAAGTTCACCCTAAAGAGCATGAGAAAGTAAGTCAGGATGCGTTCGCTCGATGAACTCCCTAGATTCCCAAGTACAATCCTTAGGATTTGAAGACCATTGAACTTTCACAAGCGGAACATCCTTATTTCGAAGTCGTTTGACTTCCGAAGCAATAATACGAACAGGAAGCTGCTCATAAGTTAAATTAGGTGAAACTTCAATTTCTTCCACAACACCGGGCTCAAGAATAGAATCGGAATCTCGAAGGCACTTCCGTAATTGAGAAACATGAAACACGTCATGCATAGCAGAAAACTGAGTTGGTAATGATAGGCGATAAGCCATGGAACCAATGCGTTCAGTGATAGGAAATGGCCCAGTATATCGAGGCGCTAACTTTCCCGATCGACTGAAACGTACAACACCCTTCATAGGTGAAACACGAATGAACACAAGATCTCCCACAGAAAATTCTAACTTCCTTCTTCGATTATCGGCATAGGATTTTTGTCTACTCTGGGCTTCTTTCATCCTATGACGAATAAGATCAATCTTTTCAGTGGAATCACGAATAAAATCTAAACCTAAAACCAGCTTCTCACCGGCCTCAAGCCAACAAGAAGGAGATCGGCATGGCCTTCCACAGAGTGCCTCGAAAGGTGCCATACCAATACTAGATTGGAAGCTATTATTATAGGAAAATTCAACAAGAGGAATATGATCTTCCCAACTTCCACCCAAATCAAGAACACATGCACGAAGAAGATCTTCAAGAGTTTGATTCACGTACTCGGTTTGTCCATCGGACTGGGGGTGATAAGCGGTGCTAAAATTAAGCTTCGTTCCTAAAGCTTTTTGAAGACTCTTCCAAAATCCACTAGTAAACAATGGATCATGATCACTAACTATAGAAGCAGGAACTCCATGCAATTTAACAATTTCTTTAACAAAGAGTTTGGCCAAAAGAGGAACGGTTCGGTTAGACTGAACGGGGATAAAATGGGCGGATTTAGTAAGTCTATCCACTATCACCCATAAGCTATCATGACCCGAACGAGAACGGGGAAGGCCATCAATAAAATCCATGGAAATTTGATCCCACTTCCAAATTGGAATTTCTAAAGGTTGCAATAACCCACCAGGTCTTTGATGTTCGGCCTTAATGAGTTGGCAAGTCATGCAACACATAACAAAGTTAGCAATATCAGATTTCATTCCCTCCCAATAATAAAGCCGCTTCATATCCGCGTACATTTTACTACTACCGGGATGAATGGTAAATTTAGAACGATGTGAATCTTCTAAAATATCTTTACGAAGATCACTAATATTTGGCACGATAAGTCTACCAAATTTTCGAATGCCGCCACAAGAATCGATATCAAAGTCTTTCAAACCTTCAAGATCAATTTTATCCTTAATATTTTGGCCAAGAAGAGCCAATTCAGGATCTAGCACTTGAGCTTCAAGAATGCGGTCAAAAAGAGAAGGATGAGCCTCAAGGCTACATAAAACAAGAGATGAACATAAATCAGAAATACGATCTCGAATTTCGCAAGTGGATAAAACCTCGAGATCGTTCCATTCGGATATCATCATAGAAATAACCGCTGCGGTTAAGAGCATCGGCGACACGATTACCCTTACCGGGAGTATAACGGATATCAAGATCATATGGTGCAAGAAATTCGAGCCAATGCTGTTGACGCAAATTAAGTTCCTTTTGAGAGAATAAATACTTCAAGGACTTATGATTGGTATAAAGAACAAATTTCTCTCCTAAAAGATAATGACGCCAAATACGAAGGGAAAAAACAATAGCCGCGAGTTCTAAATCATATGTGGCATATCTAGCCTCGGCTGGCTTCAATTTCCTAGAAGCATAAGCAATAACACGTTCTCTTTGCACAAGAACGCCACCCAAACCAACGCGACTAGCATCGGTATAAACAACGAAATCTTGATTCCCTTGGGAATAACAAGAATAGGAGCATCAGAAAGAAGTTCCTTTAGTTTCGGAAAAGAAGTTTCACATTTGTCCGACCAAATGTATTTAACACCTTTCTTCGTTAAGCTAGTGAGAGGCAGACAATCTTAGAAAAGTCTTTGATAAAACGGCGGTAATAACCTGCCAATCCAAGAAAACTACGAATCTCCGTCACACTCTCCGGTCTCTTCCAATCTTGAATCGCTTCAATCTTTGAAGGATCCACGGAAATTTCGGATTCGGAAATAATATGAGCGAGAAACTTCACAGGAGATTGCCAAAAGTGGCATTTAGAAAATTTCGCCTTTAATTGATTACTCCTAAGAGTTTCCAACACAATTCGAACATGCTTTTCATGCTCCTCCTCGGTTTTTGAATGCACAAGAATATCATCAATAAAGATGAGGACAAACCGGTCGAGGAAGTCTTTGAAAACTCTATTCATAAGGTCAACGAAATAAGCCGGAGCATTCGTTAGACCAAACGGCATAACAAGCCATTCATAAGATCCATAACGAGTACGGAACGATGTCAAAGGAATGCTATCCTCTGCAATACGAAGCTGATGAAATCTAGTAGCTAAGTCTAATTGTGAAAAGACTTTAGCACGACGAAGTTGATCGAATAGATCATCAATCCGAGGTAGAGGATATTTATTTTTGATAGTAAGATCATTAAGCTTGCGGTAGTCAACGCAAAGCCTAAGTGTGCCATTGGATTTCTTCACAAAAATAGCCGAGGCTCCCCAAGGCGAGGAACTAGAGCAAATGAATTGCTTCGTCTCCAATTCGGATAATTGTTTGCGCATCTCTTCATTTTCCTTATTGGACATGCGATAAGGAGGACGAGTAATAGGTTGAGCTCCAGGAATAAGGTTAATTTTGAACTCAATTGCTCGCTTAGGCGGTAATCCTAAAACGGGCTCAAATATGTCGGAAAATTCACGAACAACGTGAATAAGAGAAATAATATCTTCCTCATCATCACGAGGATTTAAAGAATATAAAGATGCAACCAAGCAGGAATCCGAATCTTTAAGATTAACAGAAATCTGCTTAATAGATTGAGGATGTCGAAGATGAATAGTCCGCTCAGGACATAGGATATGAGCTTCATAACGGTTAAGCCAATCCATTCCCAAAATCATTCCAAAGCCTAAATAACGCATGACATGCAAATCGGCTCAGAAAGAAAAATCACCCAAAATAATCTCGACATCATTACACAATAAACTGATTGTTGCGGATCCACCTACTGGATTCGCAATTTTCAAATAAGTCATTAAAGCAACAACACTTAAAGAAAAAGTATCAACAAGTTCTTTTGATATAAAAGAATAGGATGCACCCGTATCAAAAAGAACTCGAATAGGTTGATCACGAACTATAATAATACCATCAAGGATAGAATGAGAAATACCTCGACCACGAGATGTGTTGCCAGGGGCTTGAGCAACATTAAGCTTTCCCTCCTTCCTGCCCTGAAGCTTGGGGCATGAAGATATATCATGACCGGGAACTTTGCAGTAACGACAAGAGAGAGAGACTTTGGGCACTTGTTCGCATAATGGTCCTTCGAACCACAATTATAGCATTCCCCACGACCAAAGGAAGAAGTCTTCGCCACTGGGGTTGCTTGCTTCCCTTTCTTATTGGGATAAGGACCTTTGAATTTGTTTTGCCTCTTCTTGTTGTTGAAGTTTGGTTTGTAACCCACCACTTCAACATCATTTTCCCTATCTGCCTCTTCAAGACGAAGAGCAATATCAATGAGTTGGTCGAAAGGAACTTCTAATTTTAGAAGTAATGGCTTCTTGAGATTTTTGTTTAAGCCATAGACGAATCTTTGATTCTTCTTCAATGGGGTGTTTATGTATTCAACCCCGTATTTAGATAGTGACTCGAAGGATGCGACATAATCTGTCATGGAAGATTCACCTTGAACAAGATCAATAATACGGCGAGCCAAAGTCACCTTCTCAGCTTCTGGTACGAATTTTAACTCGAAGCGCTCTCGGAATTTCTCCAAAGTGAGATCCGCTTCATTTATTTTAGAAATCAGAAGCTCGTACCAGTCTAATGCTCTTTCTTGGAGCATACTAGATGCCACCTGAACTCGATGAAGATCGACGAGATTCATGCGAATGAAGATTTGATCACAGGTACGCAAACATGCCTGGACCCCGATGATAGTTTCAGAACCTTTAATTGGCTTCCCACTAAGGTTGGTGTAATCATTGCACAAACATGTAAACCCAGATTTAGGGTGAGTAGGTTCCGGATTAGAACCAGCTGCTTGAGCATTCGTGACAATGTCAAGAAGTTGTTGGGTAGCCATAAAAACTCCATCTTGGGGAGTAGCACTAGATTGACCGGCGCTGGGACGGCCAGGTCTAACCATTTCTCTTCCCTTAGAAAGAAATAAAGAAGAAGAAAAAGGTTATTCACAAAAGGAATATCAAGCAATCTTGATAGATAAAACAAGGAATCATAAAGAAAATACGATGAATCGGTACGAAGACTCAAATAAAATGCTAAAGCACGACTCCTAAGAAAGACTTAGGACGATGATCCTTGTTACAATATTTCGTATTGTTTCGAAGTTTGGCTCTGATACCAAGCTGTGACGCCCTACCTGTATACCCACGCTAGCCAAGGACACTACGGGGTACTGCCGTCAACTAGCACGGAGAATAAGGCTGTTGAGGGGCGACCATCCGTGCAATTGCTTTGTGCGAGCACCACTATGTCGGATAGTATAACAGGCATTTGAATTCGAGGGGAAATCCGACACACCGATACAAACTCAAAGCTACTACACAGTGGCTATAATAATCCTCAAAAACAAATATAGAAAGTGTAATGACCTGTAGATTTAGAGAATTAAACTCGTTAATTTAATAAGATTTTTGTAACTAAATTTAAGAAGAAAAAATAAACCTTTATAATTTATAATGAAGTGAGTGGTAACTAAATGTTTTTGGATATTATCATAATATCTGTTGTTATACCCATTCCCTAAAATTAATGAAAGGGAAAAATTTATAACATATTAAAGTGGTTAATTAACTATGTTAATTGGGTAGGTTATGACATGCAAATCATGTTGGTGGAATATTGTCAATTTTGACATATTAATTATGTTAGTGGTGAACATTGTTAAGCAATTTAACAATGAAACTTGCAATCAATTTATTTGATGAATCTACCTTATTCCTAGTTAGCAACTCAAAACTTGAATAAAGGCATATACGGATATTTTAAAATAGAGTTATTGACACTTAATAGGGAAATTAATTGTAAAATTTCAGTAGTTGACCAGAATTAATTTATTGAATAATTAATGCAAGTTAATTTAATTGATGAAAGATAAATAAGTAAATTCTTTTGGTTAATGGCATGAGGACGCGAGGTAAATCCGCATTTTGTAGGAGAAATCTGCCCGTGTAACCAGTCCGGCTACCAGTGCCTACAAAGTGGACGGATTAATGTGAGAAGTCGCAGGATTGATAATTAAACCAAAAGGGTTAATTAACTAATTAAGTTAGTTACCAAATCTGAATATGTAATTAAAGGAGATTGATTAACATGAAGGAATATGGTAATTAATTGAAATCAATTAAGGAGGATAATTAATTGGTAATATGATAATTAATTGAATTAATTAAGGAGGTTAATTAATAGGGATAAGGTAATCAATTGAAATC
Source organism: Allium cepa (assembly GCA_030765085.1). Classification (NCBI taxonomy): domain Eukaryota; kingdom Viridiplantae; phylum Streptophyta; class Magnoliopsida; order Asparagales; family Amaryllidaceae; genus Allium; species Allium cepa. Next base: position 768,012,083 of record CM060937.1, on the reverse strand, counting down.
AATTAAAGGCAATTAAAGGGGAATTAATTGATTAGAAGAATATGGAAATCAATTAGAGGGAATTTACTAATTTAAAAATATTAGTTAGGGAAATGGGGCTAGATTGCTAGATGTCCCAATGGTAGAAATCAAAAAGTGGAAACCCATAGGGTAAATTGAAAACTTAACAAGCGGAATTAATAGAAATAAAACACATTTGTTTAAAAACGTTCAAACCATAAATTTGTGACATTTTCTTCCACTTAAATCAACGCCATCTAAATATTTAGTGCTTGCCACTTTCTTTCCTTGAATCAACGCATTCACTCCCAATTTAGTTTGAACGTACGTTATTCCTTGCAAAATTTTATCACTTGATTTACGCCCCTTTCTAATGCAGCAAAATTTGTTAATTTCCTTTACTGTTTCAAAGTCTAATTTTCTTTAAATTTGATATAAATCATTGTCTAATAAAACTTCACCGTTTCTTTATAAATCAATGCTATCTGTGGATTGATTGCCATTTCCTTTACCAAAAGCAATACGTGATATCCTTTTTACACTAAAAGTTCAAACTCATGAAATCAATGCTGGTTATAAAAATTCAAATCCATGTACAACTTCATTTGGTTAATAGGTATATAATATGTAATTTCCTTTTACCATTCTCAGCAATTAATTCTTGCCTCTTTTCTTTCCTATAATTAAGCACATAAATTTAGGCACGTTCGTTTTCTCTTGCTTCCTAATTATTTTCCATATTCCCTTCATCTAAATACTGGAAACGTGCATCTCATTTGTAGCTCTGGGAATAAACGTTTAATGGAAGCAACTTATCTCTTACATGTGAGAACAAAATTTCTAAATCTCTAAAGAAATAAATCATGCAACTTCCTATTTTTATAACACGTTCAAACAAAAAGGATAAAATAAACGCATTCAGTATTATTTGAAAATATTATCCCAAAATCTAATCTTAACTACCCGTTTCTTTTGCTTTAATTTCGTAGCCAATTGCGTTAAATTGATAAAAAAAAGTAGCCGTGTATAATCTGGTAATGAATCAGTGCTCAATCAACTCATGCCTTTTTTAAAATTAAAAAAATAATTATTTATATTATTCCTGCCTATTTTCTCATCTAAATCAACGCACGTTTCTCTTGAAATAGTATCTTGGATCAATCAAATTTCTTTTACGCATTTTTTTCTTCAACCGTTACTTGAAATGTACGCACTCTTAAAAATGCACGAAGTCATTCTTTTAACGTTGAATTTCAAATGCAAAGATTTCCTGCCTTTTTCTTTCACGCATTAAATTTTCTCCTTACCTGAAATGCTCATCCTTAAAATCAACGTGACCTTCCCCTATATTTATACAACACACATTCAAAACAATTTTTACATCACCTGGAGAGCTCCACCTTCTTTTCTTGCATGCGTGTGTTGAAGGTACGCATCTGTCTTTTATTTTATTTTTATTTCTACTTCTCATGCTTTTCACGTTGCATACTTTGCTCCTTCTCCTCGTTCCACCATGCTCGACTACTCCACCTCTCAAGTATGTTGTTGCCATCCCTGATAAGTATGCATCTCCTTTCCTCCTGATCTTGCCGTGCATGTCCAGTAATATAGGGAATCAAGCCTAGTTTCTTTCTTTTGCATGCTGTAGAACATATTAGCCTGCGTCCCTGTAGTTGTGGCCACATGAAATTGAATATGGGTGTCACTTTTGAATAAAATGTTAACAAACGAAATAAATATCTTACATTTTTTGCATTACTGGAGAAGAAACCATATGCGCCTGTAGTTTTGGTGGACATGTGAATTTGCATGCGTGAGCCACTTTGAAGACTTTAACAAATGGAAGTGTGTAATGGAGACAAACCTGGAAAATGATTTGTGGTTTATTAGTTGCGTGTGAAACAAATCACACGACCTTGTCATTTCAAAAGTGCATGCATACATTTTTTCAAATTATTTTTTTTATGAAAATCTAATAACGTTTTGATTCAAGACTCCGCCTATTTGAATTAACAAAGATTTTTTTTTTTACAGAGCATTATTCCCAAAGAATTTAAATAACAAATTTGGAAAGGGAAGAGGATTGGAGATGTTGAACAAATTGAGTGATGGAGTGGTCAAGCTGCAGGTGTCAAAAATCTTTTAATTTATAAATCTCGTTCCGGTTGTTATTAAATTTTGCTTTGATCGCTTCATAATCGCGTAATTTATTATTCTTTTATTTTTCAAGTTCGAAATTGAGGTGTGACATCTGCTGGATTTATCATGCCTCTATTCATTTCTTTCGGGATAGATACCGTTGTTTGATTTGAATCTTCAGCAGCGAAAAGGTGAGTATTTCTCACCAGACAAACATACCTATATATCTTTGAATTTATCACAAGTGTAATTGTAATTTATTTTATTAAATTTTATCTGCCTGTGTTATAAGCGTATGATGTTAAACCCCGTTGTTAGTTGACACATCATCAGTTGTTTATTTATTTTAATATTATTGCAGTTATACTATGTAATGCTTATTTACTGTTAATCACTGCAAGTTCCCTGTAAATTTGAGATCGTTATAGGCTAAAATGATAGGCCTGAACGATAAATTTTTTCATTTATTTATTTAATTGTTTAATTATTTATTTTTAACTTGGGATTACGGGTTTGAAATGATAGAACCAGGTTTTTTTGTAAATTGCGGATTGAAATGATATATATCTGTATCACTTGACCTAGGCTAGAAACAATATACAAACCCGTGGTTTATATAATATTTTTCTGAAATGTTTTAAAAATATTTTTAAATGGAAGTTTATAATATTCTGGTTTAAATGTATTTAAAGGATTTTATAAAATTTATAATGAATTTTGAATAAGTCAAAATGTTAAATAAATGAATGTTTAAGTAAAATTTTGGAATATAACTTATTTTGGGAAATTCTGTTTTTTGTTAAAAGTGAAATTTTAGTTAAGTAAAATAATTGATAATAAGTTATATTTTGGGAATTTAAAACTTAATTTTTAAGTTAATAATCTATTACAGCACTTAAATGCTTTCTTTTGTAAATAACTGTCTTAATCTATAACTTTAGGTAGCATTTTTAAGTGCTTCGGAAACTGAATTGTTGATTGCTTTTATAAAATTTAATGGAAATAATATTTGGGAAAGGGGCTTAAATTTTGGAGTTTAATATGTAATTAATTGACTTTAAATGGTTTTAAATGGAAAATTTTAACTTTTAAATGTGAGTTAAAAGGCAATTAATTCCTAAAAAAATTGAATAGATTTAAATGGCATTTTATATTAAATAAAATGACTGATGTTTAAATAAATGATGGTTGAAATGATATTATGATATTGAAATGTATTTGAAATTTATTTTGATTTTTAAAGTATAAATACCATTTTTAAAAGTTGTAACCACGGGTTATAATAACGTTTGGTTGTTAAAGAGACCGGGATCGGATATCTGGCATACTCTCTGTCGATACCGAAAACCACTTTGACAACCGTGTACGCGATGGAGATTCCAGAATGAAGTAGGATGGTGGTGGCGTTTTCTATGAGGTAAATACGTGGACCCGACTCCCATGAGTTGGCATAAGGTGGCTAAAACATGAGCGATTGACGGATTAATGATGTAGCACCTCTGATCGGACGCACTTCTTCATTTGCCATTCTATTACTTATGTGATTGTATTGGTGCGCACTTTTGATTTGGGAGTGTTGTTCGAGGTGGACGGTAGCTACGCGCTGCGCGTTTCCACCGGTCCGGATGCGTGATTTGTATATCTACCCTGGCATTGCCTAGTTGTGCCGTGTCACCTACCATAGTGAGCCTTGTACGAGTTTGTTTTTCTCCCGTAGCCCGTGTGGTATCCTCTGGTGGCTTCCCGATCAGGAGGGACCATGATATTGGATGGACTACTGGGACTATTACGTGTTAAAGGGAATATTGGGTCACTCCTTAACGCTATTTAAAAGTAAGTTTATTTTAATATAGACACTATTATAATAGCGAAAATATTACTACATAGTACATAGTTTAACGGATCCTTAAAGGATGGGTGGTCCCAAGGGTTAACTCCGCCCCGGTTTTGACTCATCGACTTGAAAGGATACCGACCTAACAGGTTAAGAAGGATGCCGACATAAGGCCTAAAAAGGATACCGACCTAACAGGCTGAACAGTTGCCGACCTAATACTTTAACAAGGTTACCGACCTAATGCTTTAACAAGGTTGCCGACCTAAGATAGCTACCGACCTAAATCGCAACCGACTTATGACCTATGTTAAGTCGTTCACTACCCAAGCAAAGGAAGGCAAGTTCAATGCAGCTACTTGGCATAGTGGCCTCTTAACTCGTACATGATCCAGGACTTACCAGTTAAGCCGTGACTTGCGACTTGCCAGTTAACTCGTTCACGACTCACGGCCTAGCTTGAGTCGTCCACGACCTAAAGCTACTAAATGTAAGCCGATGCCGTATTAGTGAGACAAGGTTGTGTTGAATCGAGGGCGACCTGGGACTTATACAAGTAAACCTATGTGAAACCAGGGGGTTTTGGCCAGATGAGTCGGCCACGACCTACCATAGATCAGTCACGACTTACGACCTAAGGGGAGAATTTTCCTATAAATACCAACCTACCTCAAACATGAAAGGGACTTTTAGCCGATCTCTTTAAGCGCCGATACTCTGCTGAATTCTCGACTCACTTGACACTTCAAGTACGAAAGGCATCTCAACTAACTTCGAGAGGAAATCTAACGCAATCTACATGGATTCAAAGAATTCTTCTGCATCAAAGTTGTAGTTGTTTGTCTCATCAGAATTGTAATTGAAGATTGTTGTAAATGTTGTAATCAATTCAGTAATAAAGAGAAGGCTTACCCTAAGCCGAACCACTATAAAAGCTGTTGTCTTTTCTGCTTTCTCTGTGACTTTTCTACTTGTTTTTAGTTCCCTTGTTCACGGGTGGTGCTTTCGCTCAACTTCAATCTACACCGGGGTGTTAGCGTCTGATTTTTACGTTAACATTTTTGGTGCTTTCACTGAGAAACCAACTCAGGAAACTTCCACTATTGCTTCGCAAAGGTCTGTTGAAAGGATTTCTTTTAAAACTAGAAGTTTATTGGAAATAATGGCTCCTGGGAGAAAACGAAGTTCTGTAAGATCCGACAATGTTCAAGAGAATACTGCTACCTCTCCTCCTTCAAGTCAAGCAGCTCCAACTGTTGGAGTTACACGACAAGAATTGGACGCCGTAGTTTCGGGGTTGAATCAACAATTGATGCTCAGAATGCACAGTTGGAAGCCCAGAATGCCCAGAATGCCCTGATCTTAAGTAAGTTGAATGATCTACTTGGGGCAAACCGCCAACCGGGTAATAATGATGGAAACCCTACTGTGGGAGTTCAGGATGTTGAAGGAAACATTTCACACGAGCCGCAGACCCTGTAGAAAGGACTCCTCCTCAAGCTGGAGGATCAGGGCCGCAGCCGACCCTCCGTGAATGATTGTCAAGGCAGAATTCAGAGGGAGTGGCTGATGTGTGCCCTCCAGAGCCTGTAAATGATGAAGAGTATTTTTCAGGTATGGTTCGTCAAATCATGAAGGAAAATATGCGAAGAGATAAAGATGAGAAAAAGTGGGGTTTTGCTCCAAGCAAAACTCCGTTTACTGAAAAGATCTTGAAGGCAGAGTTCGCAAGGAAGTTCGTTCCCCCTACTATTCCGGCTTACAAGGGGACGAGTGATCCTAACGAGTTTCTGTATAAGTACGACTGGCGTATGACTGGTGCCAGGGCATCTGATGAAATTAAATGTCGATATTTCTCGGTATATCTCGAAGGTGTGGCTCTATTGTGGTTTACAAAGCTGCCAGTCAGGTCCATTGATCAATTCTCCGATTTGACCAGGAAATTCAAGGAGCAATTTCAATTGTATGCTTCTAAAGCAAAGGATATAATGCCACTGTCAAGTCTAGAGAAAAATCCGGGAGAATCTATCAGATCGTTTTTAAATCATTTTAACATAGCATTGACTTAGGTAGCATTGGCTGAGGTAGATAATGCTGAGCCAAGCATGGTCCTAACATACTTGATGAGGGCAATTGACAAGTCAAGCGAATTTGAAAAGTGGTTGAAAATGAAAGAACCAAACTCACTTGACAAATTCTACAAGAAAGCGGATGAATTCATGCGCTTGGAGAGCCTCCAAACACCGGCTAAGATGGTATCAGCGGAAGCCGGGAACAATGGTCCTCCTTTGAACAAGAAAGAACCTAACACTCAGAAAAGGGGAAATGATGGTGGAAAGAAACAGGGAGACGCTAAGAAAGGCCGTTCTTTCAATTTCACACCCTTGACCGATACCCCTGAAAACAACTTCTTTGCAACCAAAGATGATGTCAATTATCCGACACCATCTAAAATGAGAGTTGCGATTAAAATGGAAAAAAGTGGAAGGTTCTGCCGGTTCCACAACCATCCCGGCCATGACACCAACGAGTGCCGTCAGTTGAAAGAGGTAATTGAACAACTCTTGAAGGAAAACAAACTCCAGCAGTATGTGAAAAGGAACAGAAGCCCCTGCTCCGTCAACTCAAGGACAACAAGTTCCCGCTCACCGTCCTGGCTCAAGTGAGAAGGCCGTGGAACATGAATCAGAAAGGCCTGTCATCAATATAATAACTGGAGAATCTCACCCAACAGGCAAAAGCTGGGGTGAGATGGAAAGGTATGCCCGAGCCTTGAGGCATGTACCAGCTGAAGAGAATGTTTTTGTTTTAGAAAATGATGCGCCTTTAAAGCAACAAAAGACTTCCACAGATGATATTGTATTTAGTACCAGGGATTCTTTGGGTATCGAGGCTCCAACCATAGATCCTTTGGTCATATCCACCGGTATTGGGCCGGCAACTGCGAGAAGAGTTCTAGTTGATTGTGGAGCTTCATGCAACATCCTCTTCAAGAAGACCTTTGATCAAATGAAAATTCCAACGGCTGATGTTCAAGCTTCATCACTTAAGATTGTTGGGTTTGTTGGAGAACCCAAACAGCCGATTAGGACCATAGATTTGTTTGTAGAACTTGGAAAGGAACTGAGGAAGGTGGCTCGAAAGCAAACCTTTATAATTGTTGAAGAATTCTCTACTTACAATGCCTTTTTAGGCCGACCAACTCTTGCTGCGTTCAAAGTTGTTCTTGCCCCATGGTGTCTAACTCTAAAATTCCCCACAGATAACGGAGTTGGTGTGTTTAAAGGAGACCAAGATGCGGAGCGAGAATGTTACTTTGTAGAGTTGCAAGAATCAAGGAAAAGAGAAATGGGAAAAGGTGCGGCGACTCCAGTCCGCACCAAAAAACAAGCCTTGTAGCAATTACAGGGTGGCCCCTGCACTGGTGAATGTAGTGCCGCACGAAAAGAGATGGATCCAAGGAAAGCCAGTGCAGGGGAGAATAGGGTAGTACTGGTAGAGGTAACAGTGTCGGTATCCGTTGACCCAATTGACCCGAACAAAGTGTTGAATGTGGGTTCACAACTCAACACAACGGTGCAGAATGTTCTGATTTCGTTTTTGAAGGCAAATTTGGATGTATTCGCTTGGACTCATGCTGACATGTGTGGAATATCCCCAGAGGTTGCAGTACACACTCTGAACATTGATCCAAAGTTTACACCTGTGAAACAGAAAAGAAGAACCCAGGGTCCTGAGAGAACGGTAGCGTTAAAGGAAGAAGTGGATCAGCTCATGGAGAACAGTTTCATCAGAGAATCTACTTATCCAAATTGGGTATCAAATCCAGTGCTGGTGAAAAAGGCTAACGGAAAGTTGAGAGTATGCATTGACTTTTCAGATTTGAACAAAGCCTGCCCCAAAGACTGTTTCCCGCTGCCCAGGATCGATCAGTTGGTGGATGGGACGGCAGGACATGAATTGTTATCTTTTATGGATGCATACTCCGGATATAACCAGATTATGATGCATGAGCCAGATCAAGAGGATACGAGCTTCATCACAGATGTTGGACTCTACTGCTACAAGGTCATGCCTTTCGGACTCAAGAATGCAGGGGCAACTTACCAAAGGCTTGTTAATGCCATGTTTAAACCACAGATTGGCAAGACAATGGAAGTTTATGTTGATGACATGCCAGTAAAGTCTAAGAAAGCAGTGGACCACATGGATCACTTAGCAGAGATGTTCGCAGTACTCCGAAAGTACAGAATGAAGCTTAATCCCTTAAAATGTTCATTTGGTGTGGAGTCCGAAAAGTTTTTGGGTTTCATTGTGAGTGCTAGGGGCATTGAAGCTAATCCAGCTTAGATCATTGCCCTGAGAGAGATCAAGGCTCCTAGAACGAAGAATGAATTGCAAAGTCTCAATGGAAAGGTTGCTGCCTTGAGTCGGTTCATTTCCAAAGCTACTGACAAATGCATTCCATTCTTTGATGCTCTGAAAAAAGGAAGGAAAAACTTTGAGTGGACTCCTGAATGTCAGAAAGCATTTGACGAGTTGGTTCGTCATATGGAAGTGCCTCCGATACTTTCAAAGCCTGACAGTGGTGAAGATCTCTTCATATATTTGGCGATTTCGTCTCATGCTCTCAGTGCAGTGTTGGTAAGTGAAGACGCAAGGATTCAACGCCCAGTCTATTATATCAGCAACAGATTCACTGTGGCAGAGATGAACTATTCAAGATTAGAAAAGCTCGCCTATTATTTGTTGATCGCATCAAGAAAATTGAGGCCGTATTTCCAAGCTCATCCCATCAAAGTCCTCACTGATCAACCTCTAAAGCAAGTCCTATTCCGTCCAGAGACTTCGGGCCGTCTTTTGAAATGGAATATTGAACTCAACCAATATGACATCACTTACCATCCCCGAAAAGCAATCAATGGACAAGCTTTGGCAGATTTCATCGCAAAATGTACGGATAAGGGTGATAGTGAGGAAGAAGTCACTGATAGCATCCCAATCCAATGGAAATTGTATGTCGAGGCGCAAGGAACGATTACTGTTCCGGAGCAGGGGTTGTCCTTGAAACCCCAGAAGGGCGATCGCTATGTTATGCGCTGAGACTAGAATTCCCTTCGACAGACAATGAAGCTGAATATGAAGCTCTCATCGCTGGTTTAAGGATCGCTAAAGAACTAAACATCAAGGCATTACAGATCTTCAGTGATTCTCAACTTATTGTTTGCCAAGTCAGGAAGGAATTTCAAGCTAAAGGAGGGAATCTTCCCGTCTATTTATCAAAAGCCTGGGAGCTCCTACAAGATTTTAACCGTTATTCAATAAACCATATACCCCGAGAAGAGAACATGAAGGCGGATTCTCTCGCAAAGTATTCAAGTACTGGTGAAGCTCAACTATTGGGATTAATTCCCGTCGAAGTCTTGTCAGCTCCAAGCACAGATGAAATGGATGTTGATTGGATTATGAATGTATCCCAAGGTTAAGAATCATGGATGACTCCGATACTTGAATATTTGCTCAATGGTTCTTTGACAGAAAGTTCAAAAGAACGACAAAAGCTGATGAGGAAAGCCTCCAGATATATAGTTCAAGATAGTCGTTTGTACAGACAAGGATTTTCAATGCCATTACTCCGATGCGTGACAAAGGAAGAAGCAAAGACAATTCTGACTGAAGTACATGGAGGGGAATGCGGGGATCATACAGGTGGTCAGACTTTAGCAAAGAAAATCCTCCGTTATGGATACTTTTGGCCAGAAATTAATCAGGATGCTGCTGACTATTCTCGAAAGTGTGGTAAATGCCAGAGATTCGCTAAAATTCCTAGAGCACCGTCCACTGAGTTAACACAAATGGTCAGTCCATGGCCGTTTGCTATCTGGGGAATAGATCTCATTGGGCCTTTGCCGACTGCCAAATCGGGGGTTAAATATGCTATCGTTCCTGTTGATTACTTCACTAAATGGGCTGAAGCCGAACCATTGGCTACTATTACCTCTAAGAAAATGATAAGTTTTGTGACTAAAAATATCATTTGCAGGTATGGTGTGCCTCAGAAGATAATCACAGACAATGGTACTCAGTTTGAAAGTAAGGAGTTCCAAGATTTCTGCAAACGATTCAAGATCCGAAAAAGCTTCTCAGCAGTGGCTCATCCGCAGGCAAACGGGCAAGTGGAAGCAGTAAACAAAATCATCAAATCAACAATCAAGAAGCAGCTGGAAAAAGAAAAAGGTGGTTGGGTCGATAAGTTACCTCTTGCACTATGGGCATACAGAACCACCCACAAAACTACGACTGGGCATACTCCATTTTCATTGGCATACGGATCAGAAGCGATGATTCCAATGGAAACTGAAGTCCCCTCAGACAGAAGGATCCATTTTGATCAAAATGAGAATGAAAAATTGCAATTGGAAGCACTTGACCTCCTCGATGAAAAAAGAGAAGAGGCTAGGCTTAGAATTGCCGCTCACCAGCAAAGAGTAGCCAGGCACTTCAATTCCAAAGTTCGTCAACGCAGCTTTGAAGTTGGAGACTTAGTCCTGAAGAGAATTATGACAGCCATAGGTGTGTTTGGACCAAACTGGGAAGGGCAATATGTTATAGGCGCGAAACTTCTTGATGGCACATTCAAACTCACAACCGTCGAAGGAGAACCAATCCCAAGAGCTTGGAATAGCAATCATTTGCGTCCATATTTTACTTAAAAGATTTGCTGAAATGTTGTAAAAGAATTACCAATATATGATTCTTGTATTAAAAGCAATTGTAAAGCAAGTGAATAATGAAAAGCTATAAAGTGGATGTAGGCCCAGCTTTTGGCCGAACCACTATAAATATTGTGTTCTCTACTATTATAAACTGCTTTTTTTATTTCGACATATAAAATACGTTAATTGTGTTACTAAAATGTCAATTTAATAATGCAGGCCATAAAAACAAAGCTCACCCGTCACAAGACCAAGCGATCTCCGACATCACCCAGCAAGCAACCACTAAACCATTTAAAATTTCCATACTCAAATCCTACAAAAGAAGTGCTTCGAACAAAAGTTAGTGATGTGGATGGAAGTAGACCATTTCTAACTAACTGCAAATGTTTGAACAAACAAACAACCAGTTAAATAGCCTGTGTCTACCACCACCAACTCGCTTAACCATGAAGTATATTTCTTTGGATAAGGAAAATTATTGGCAACTAAAAAAGGAAGACACTTACAAAAGATAACGGGGATCGCCGACATGAATAGATGGCAAAGAGACATGGGCGAGCAAGCATCAAACAGCAAAAGACCTCTTCGGAGGCACAAGCCCTCTTCAGAGGCACAACTCTTCGGAGGATAAAGGCCTCGAGCGGGCTTAGCCAGAAAAAGAGAGATCTTTCTCGATACAAAGTTGCAGACTGATCGGTCGATACACTCCCGTGAATCCGTCCAACCGAGAGAAAGAAACTCCAAACTTCCAGGCAAAAGCCCTACTCAGAGGCACACGTTTCACCGAGATTGAAATAAAACTTCCAAGTGTTGAAACGTGAAAAGCCCTCTTCGGAGGCCCATTTCACCACAGTTGAAATGCTAAAAGACCTCGAGCGGGCTAAACCAGAAAAAGAGAGATCTTTCTCGAAACAAAGTTGCGGACTGATCGGTCGATACACTCCCGTGAATCCGTCCAACTGAGAGAAAGAAACTCCAAACTTTCAGGCAAAAGCCCTACTCAGAGGCACACGTTTCACCGAGATTGAAATAAAACTTCCAAGTATTGAAACGTGAAAAGCCCTCTTCGGAGGCCCATTTCACCACAGTTGAAATGCTAAAAGACCTCGAGCGGGCTAAACCAGAGAAAGAGAGATCATTCTCGATACAAAGTTGTGGACTGATCGGTCGATACACTCCCGTGAATCCGTCCAACCGAGAGAAAGAAACTCCAAACTTCCAGGCAAAAACCCTACTCAGAGGCACACATTTCACCGTGATCGGTGATACACTCCCGTGAGATGAAATGTGAAAAGCCCTCTTAGGAGGCCCGCTTTCCAGCGAACAGGGAAAAATAAAAGCCTCTCCCAAGGGGCAGAAACAAAAGACCTCTTCCCAGAGGCACAATCACACAAAAAAGACCCCTTCCCAGGGGCACAATCAAACAGAAAAAACCTCTTCCCAGAGGGGCAATCAAACAGAAAGACCTCTTTGGAGGCACACGTTTCGCCGAGATTGAAATAAAACTTCCAAGTGTTGAAATATGGAAAGCCCTCCTCGGAGGCACAACTCTTCGGAGGCACACGTTTCCCCGAGATTGAAATAAAACTTCCAAGTGTTGAAACGAGGAAAAGCTATCCTCAGAGGTACAACTTTTCAAAGAAGCATTTCACCAGAAATGCAAAGCAAAGATCAAAAGCCCTCCACCGAGGTGCAATATAAAAAAAAAAAGAGAAGAAGCCCTCTTCAAAGGCACACTTTAGCTTTCAAAGGAAGACTGGTTCTTCTATTCTTGAAAATACTCTTCCTCAAAAAGAAGTTAAAGTGCTCTTTAGAGGCCCGCTTTACCACATAGGAGAATTCACTTGGTAAAAATGTGTGAAAGCACAAAAGAAAAAGTGATATCTTCGAAGGATGAAGCGTAGAAACTCAAATGGAGTGAGCTGTACTCTATTTTGAGCAGAATAGTATTCCTCCAAGTACGGAATAATTATTCTCTAGAAAACAAGAGTGCAAGTCCCCTCAAAGTATAAAATATTGCAACGAGCTTATGGTATAGGGGCAACATGGTATAGCTACATTGGTAAAAATTACGCTCAAACAACATACCACAAGCTCACTGCAATATCATATAAAGAAACTTGTACAAAAATGAATAGTAAATGCATTCTCAAATACAGACAGAAGTTTGTACAAACAAAAAGAATCATTTTATTCAATACTATCAAAATTTTGTACAGGTACAGGTTTCAAAATAAAAGGAAAAAAGAAAAACGGAAGTCGGTACCCGCACAATCTCCGGCCAGTACATGCAAAAAGCAAAAAGTAAAAATAAATCGAAGCAGGACCCCTTACTTCTTCCTACCACCACCCTTAGAGCCTTCACCTGACCTAATAGGCAGCTTTTCAGGACGGCTTGGGAGAGTCGGGGATGAAGGAGAGAGGGTTACTGCCGGATCAACTTTCATTTCTTCTTCAGAAACAAGAATGTCTTTCCTTCTCTTCTTGGAAGTGGCACGCTTCCTCCTTCTCCTTGAAGAAGACTCACTTCCGGAGTAATAAGAGCAGATAATTTTATGTTATCAGAAGTGGTTCGCTCCGGAGACTCATTGCCTTCTCCAAGCCCTTCTCCCCCGTGTTGAGAAGCAATAGGATCATCTAAGCCATGAAGAGCCTCTATTTGCTCCTCTTGCGACCCGGGTTGAGAGGCGGATGGAGGAGTGACCTGGAGAGGCGGAGGAGGAATAATTGAAGGAGGAGGAATCTGAACGATGCTCGACACTTTCTCTACATAAGAAAAGAAGATAAAGTCAGTAAAGAGAGGAGATAAAGGCTCATTGAGGTTCAGGAAATAGTCGAGAAGCTCATCGAATTCATAAGAAGCAAAGAGCAGTCTACTTGGGAAAGATTAACAGTAGAGTTACCTGGAGAAGTCGGCTTCCTGATATCAACCTCATAAGCCTGTGCTTCGGCGCTCTCTTCGCCTTCATCTCCACCCTGTGTACTTGTAATCTCAGTTGTAACTTTGACTAGGGATGGAGAATGAGAACCGGAGCCGACAATGTCGATTTCGGCTGAAGGCGAAGGCTGGACTGGAATAGTTGAAGTAGTTTTTCCTAAACGTTCCCCTTCGGCCATCTCGGCTCTTAATTTTGCAAGTTGTTCTTTTCCCTTGGCGAGAGCGGCGCGAGCGTCGTCATCCAAGTAATGCTTCTCAAGAGCTGATTCGGCCTAGCCAGCACCTTTACCGCCAAGCATGTCAAGTGCGGCCTCCCACACTTCAGCCAGAGTAACTTCATATTTGGGACCTAGAAAGGCGAGACTACTGCGCCCCAAGACGCTATGCAGGTAGAAGTCAAATAATGTCGAGCTGATGCTGGTCTTCGTTGCCTCATGAGATTTTTCAGCTGCAATTTTACCGGCAACGGCCTCATCACGCTCTCTTTCAGCTTTGGAGAGTTGAAGCTTAAGCATTTCGATCTCCGCCTCTTGAGAGTCGGTTTTCTTCCGAAGCTCTGCAATATCAGCAATATAGCCCTCATTGATTCTTTTTTGCACTTCGAGCCTGTCTTCGGCATCTTTTTGGCCGGCATGAGCATCTCTCACTTGTTTCTGAAGCACCTCTTCTTTTTGAGTGTAAGAAGTAGAAGAAGTGGCGAGTTCTTCTTTAAGTATCTCGACCTTCGCCTCAAGCTCTTCATTATAAGTAGTGATGCTCCTCATCTCGGTATCATGCTGCTCTAGAACCTTCTTCCATTCAGCTTTGTCATTCTCCATAGTAAGCATGGCCTCAAGATTCGCACGGTTTACCCTTTGAAGCTTGTCAACAGGCTTTTGCCAGTTCGACATCCTTTCAATATTAAGCCTGACGGCATCGAGATTTCGCAGCATGGCAGGCTTGTCAATGGGGACCAAGTCAAGATCGAACCGCACTCCTTTTAGGGAACCGGCTTTGCAGAGTTGACGGGCCTGATCCAACTTGGAATTTAGGCCTGCTGATTATTGTCTGAATATCTGTCTTCCCGAGAGCAGGAGATCCAGAAGGAATGCCAAGTGAGACGGGCGCAGTGACCTTTTCAGGAGTTGTAGAAGCATGCTTTTCACCGTGCCGGGCACGTTGCTTAGGTCCTCAACTATATGGCTTTTTCCCCGATCATCATGCGACTTTCTCTTGTGAGAATCGTCACCTCTCTGGGAAGAATCATGGTGCTCCTCCCTTTCTTTTCTCTCATAACGCTCTTCTTGATCCCTTCTCTCCTGAGCCTTTCGAGCGGCTCTCTCTTCATCGATTTCTCTGTGAACGGGAAGGTAGCACCTATAATCATATTGACTACGCCTCCCGTAGCGCTGAAAGTCGTCATAGTAAGAGCCGCTGCGTCCCATCGGAGAATATGAAGAAAAAACAAGTCTTAAAGGTCTTCAAAGAAAAGAAGCATAACTTTAGAATCTTCAAAGTACAAAGAGTTAGGAGTATAAAAGTGTCGAAAGATTCTAAGTGTGTGTGATGTGCAAACTACGCGCATTAAACTACGAACCACTCTTTGATTGCGGAGTAATCTTGGGGGTAGTAGTTAAGTCAACTCTTGGGTCGACAGAGCTTGTTGCAAAGAAGAAGTCGCTTCCACTACTGAAGAAGAAACCGTAGTAGTTACAGGGTCATCTTTAAAGATCTCCTGCGAGGTGGCAAAGAGGTCGCTCAACCCTTCGAAAGTATCGTCCCCGCTCTGCCTGACAGGACTTGTTTTCCCCGCTTCTTCGCCAGACTTCTGTGAATGACTGGGAGATCCCTGAGGCTCTTCTTCCTCAATGACTGGGGCAAGTGCGAATTTGCCAGATGACCCCGCAACATCAACAGTGGTAGAACACTTCACCAGAGAAGCTTCGGAGGCAGTTTCCTTTGGTAAGGGTTCGTCAGTGGAAACTGGGGCATCTAATGCTTTAGGCGGGGAGCCTGGAACCTCATGGGGGTGCGTAGAGCGAGAAGCGTGCAAAAGTCCATACCGATGCAAAAATTCATCCCTCAACAAAAATTTTATACTTCTCTCTTCTACGGCCACAACATTTAATCTTTCAAAAACTTGCTTATGCCTTGGATCTCTAGAGGGGAGAGGAAGTACTGAAAAGCGCAAAGAATGAAATTAGCAATTGGTAGTTCGGATCTTGAAAGAGTTTGAAAATGGAGAAAATAGATACAGGTAATCTTACTTCCTACTCTACAGATGGCATAAAACCCTAGGGGGCAGCGGGCAAAGAAAAACTGGTTCAAAAATCCATGAACACTTTCGGTAAGATCAGAAATAAGCTTGCGGTTTCTAGCACTTCTCACAATAATGAGGGAAGGATGGTCTTTACTCTTTGCAAACGAGCATAAGTAGCGAATTTCTTCAAAACTTGGCAAGCGATCAAGAATTCTCCTAAACAAAACACACAACCCCATCAAGATGGCGTAGCCATTAGGATGAAGTTGGAATGGAGAGATTGTCAACCGAAGGAGAAGGGTTCGAAGGAAGTCGTTAAAGGGAGGAATCGCCCCGCTTAAGCACATTTGACGATTGACTGCGACGAAACCGTGGGGAGGACTATCGGCAGTATCAGTTGGCCCGGGAAGTATGGAATCATTTTCAACAAAACCAAATTGAGTACGTAGCTGAATAAACGCTCTCGGAGTTAGGATAGTCGAAGTTCTCTCTGGAGGGTTCTCTACGGGAATAGCTATCGGAAAGGTCTCTTCAGCTTGAGCTACCCCTTCTTCTTTTTGATGGGAAGTCATTCTACACAAACAACTGGATATTCAAACATGAAGGTGCACGTTTCCTAAAGTGTGTAGAGTGTTGTGTAAAATCAATCAAGCAATAAGCAAATGTTACTGGAATAAAAACTAGCAAGCATTTATCAGTTATAAAGTCCAGGGTACGTTGTTTTAATATGCAATTGTAATGTTGATGCAAACAAATCAGTTCAAGTTAGCAATGCTTTGCATTAATACTTCACTTTAGTTGATTGGTTCACAGCATTTCATACAATGTGTTTAAGTTGATTACTTTATGTCGACTAATCTGTCATTTGATGTGGGCAGTCAATGGCAGTATATTCGCCTTGGTTTTTTGTGATTGTTGTTTTTAGCGGGTTGTTAGCCTATGAGTTAATGTGGTCTGCGAAATAAGGCAGCAAAGTTGAAACAATCCAGGATTTAAGCAATTCAGTATAATAGATCAAGTTAAGAATTCAAATTGGAACTATGCTTTTAAGTGAGAATTCAAGTTGGGCATCCAAGTGTTAACTCGGCTGCGACTCAAGGAATCTCTCGCGAGTTAAGATTAAAGTTTCCAATTCCTTAAATCGGTGGTTCTTTAAGTCATGAGAAGTAGTAAGGAGGAAGGATCCGGTTCAAAAAAGTGGTGTGAAATTCCCTAAGGGTTAACTCGTCCACGATTTAAGGGTTAACTCGGCCACGGTTTAAGGGTTGGATCGGCAGAAGATTAGGTCGACAGTTTTCCCCCCAAGGGTTAACTCGGCCACAATTTAAGGATTAGGTCGGCCAAAGGTTAGGTCACCCAAAATCACTGGGTCGCGTCCAAGTCAGTATCTCACTCTACTCAACCCGTTAACCCGTTAGCCGCTCCATCCACAAAAAACCCTCATTCGATTCATGTTGTTTCATTCATGATATCGGATCATCCAATAAAACAGTTCGAAACCACTACAAGTTCAACACCTTGCAATCCTAACACAAATCAAAATCAATTAGCCAGAAGCAATAAACCATCTTCATCATCTCATCGATCATTTAAAGCCAAAACCAAGCTAACTCGGGCTCACAAACTACAGGTGCAATGAGATTCGCAGTGAAGCAGTGCGCAAGGGGTGGGTTTGGTTTGAATGGAATTCGTGAATCGATGACAATAAGGGATCAAGGGAAGAGCAGAATCACTTACGCAATGAGTAGCAAAGGTTGTCAGTAATTGATTGGAGTGAAATCGCCTTTTGGAGCTCAGGAAAGTTTTAACGGCAGAATCAAGGGAGTAGGTAATGAGAAGGAAGAAGAAGATGTGACTTATACCTTGCAGTGGAGGGATCTGAAGCGGCACGTACGACCTAACTGTTAGGTCGCGTACGACCTACCGACTTAGAGAGTGGACGAGTTAGAGGATATCGAAGCATACGACCTAACCAGTAGGCGTATACTTCGAGGGGTAATTGTTAACTCCGCCCCAGTTTTGACCCAGCGACTTGAAAGGATACCGACCTAACAGGTTAAGAAGGATGCTGACCTAAGGCCTAAAAAGGATACCGACCTAACAGGCTGAACAGTTGCCGACCTAATACTTTAACAAGGTTACCGACCTAATGCTTTAACAAGGTTGCCGACCTAAGATAGCTACCGACCTAAGATAGCTACCGACCTAAGATAGCTACCGACCTAAATCGCAACCGACATATGACCTATGTTAAGTCGTTCACGACCCAAGCAAAGGAAGGCAAGTTCAATGCAGCTACTTGGCACAGTGGCCTCTTAACTCGTACATGATCCAGGACTTACGAGTTAAGCCGTGACTTGCGACTTGCCAGTTAACTCGTTCACGACTCACGACCTAGCTTGAGTCGTCCACGACCTAAAGCTACTAAATCTAAGCCCAATGTCGTATTACTGAGACAAGGTTGTGTTGAATCGGCGGCGACCTGGGACTTATACAAGTAAACCTATGTGAAACCAGGGGGTTTTGGCCAGATGAGTCGGCCACGACCTACCATAGATCGGTCACGACTTACGACCTAAGGGGAGATTTTTCCTATAAATACCAACCTACCTCAAACATGAAAGGGACTTTTGGCCGATCTCTTTAAGCGCCGATACTCTGCTGAATTCTCGACTCACTCGACACTTCAAGTGCAAAAGGCATCTCAACTAACTTCGAGAGGAAATCTAACGCAATCTACATGGATTCAAAGAATTCTTCTGCGTCAAAGTTCTAGTTGTTTGTCTCGTCAGAATTGTAATTGAAGATTGTTGTAAAAGTTGTAATCAATTCAGTAATAAAGAGAATTAAAGTGGACGTAGGCTTACCCTAAGCCGAACGACTATAAAAGCTGTTGTCTTTTCTGCTTTCTCTGTGACTTTTCTACTTGTTTTTAGTTCCCGTGTTCACAGGTGGTGCTTTCGCTCAACTTCAATCTACACCGGGGTGTTAGCATCTGATTTTTACGTTAACACCAAGCATCCTTTAAGTTACTTGCTCTATATTACAGTACACTTGAATTAGCTTACACTATATAAGTATGTATGTCCTGACTCGAGTGTTTATGTTTTATGTTACGCT
This sequence comes from Allium cepa, assembly GCA_030765085.1. NCBI lineage: Eukaryota > Viridiplantae > Streptophyta > Magnoliopsida > Asparagales > Amaryllidaceae > Allium > Allium cepa. Next base: position 767,993,094 of record CM060937.1, on the reverse strand, counting down.
CGGGTCAGCCTGAGTTGCAGTTCAGCTTTCATACCGGAGCTAGGATTTCTGTAGATCACTTTCCAAGCTGCTGGCGATCTTCCCTTCCAGTTCTTTATCTAAATTTATGAAATCAAGACTAGTGGACATTTGGATTGTTCTACTGATGATTTAAAACTATATTTGGATTAAAGACTATGTAATTTTTATTTGATTGTGACTATTTATAGTGGCTTCATGAACCACTGAGTATTTTTAAATTCCGCTGTGAGTTTTCTGATATCTGTGTCTGTGATCCTGTGATTATTTATTTACTGTAAATTCCGAGATTTGCCAAATTTTATTTACAACGCGGTATTTTGAACAATTCAAGTCCGACATGTGCGGATGCGAATGGTTGAAAATATCGGGTCGTTACATTTGGTATCAAAGCTTTGGCTCTAGGCAAAACTTAGAATGTATGGTAAAATTGATTTACATAATCACTTTCATTTGAGCTTGAATCTCTTCCTTTTCGAATTTTGGAACGTTCCCTGCAGTTCCGAAGTTCATTCCTGTCCCTTAATATTCATTTTCTTTCGATTCTGGAGTATCCCATAACTCCACTTCGAATGATCTTTATAGTGAATTTGCAGTCTCGCCAATATTCTAATAAAGAGGTGAAACTCCTTTACAACTAGCATTGATTCACCAGAGATTTATATTTATCCTCGGTTTATATGCTAGTATCTTTGGTTATTCTGAAATCTATCTCTTCAGATCGAATGTAGATTTACCCCAGAAAATCCAGATCGATCTTATTCTTTAAGTCACGGTTGACCCGGTTAAGGTTGCCCGCGATTTATATAAACTTATCTGGTTCCTTATTCTGTTATTTAATCATCGGATCTTCTGATTCCAACTGATTTTTAAATCAAAATTCTCTTTGGTTTGAGTCCTTCAAATTTGAATCTCTATACTTGTTTTGAAAAAATTTATTCCTATATTTGGGAAAAATCTAATATTATATATATAAGTATAATTTTCAGAATTTAACTAGTTGTTTAGAGATAATAGTGTTTGATTTTATTTATGGTTTTGTAAACCATTGGTTTTGTCTTATATAAATAATTGAACTATAAAACATGGTTATAAATTTATTTGGAAATAGAAATGAATTTAAAATAAAAATTTATGAATTTAATTTCTGATAGTTTCAAACTGTAACGACCCAGAACTTTTAACAATTTAATTTGACAATATTTAATTAATTTTAAATATTTGAATGATGGTTTGGATTGAATTTTCAATATAACTTTGAATTTGGCGATTAAATTATAGAATTTAATCTATTGAAAGCTGAATAAAAATTTGAAACTTCAATTCTAAGCCAATTAAAAATATTTCAAAGGCTTGTAAAATTTATATTGATAATATTGAAGATAATAGAAGCTTCAGAATTGAAATTGAATGTGAATTGTACAGTTTTGAAATTTTAATCGTTTGAATCGATATTTAAAAATAGTCGTCCGAGGCACAGTCTCGGAATTCGACGATACCAGTTCCATTGGGTTCGTAATATTGAATTATTCTCGGATTTCAAATTTCGTATTTTTCGGAGTTGATATGTGAGCGTACGTTGAGTAAACGCGTTGCAAATTTAAATTGGATTCAATTTAAATTTAAATTTATAATCAAACACCACGTTATCTCCTTCAACTACGCTTGAAATCACGCAGAAGATCATGGAACAAGATCGTGATAAACATGCCTTCGTACAAACTTACACTTCGTTCTTATTCTATAAGGGCCAATACCCCTTCCTCTCCTCAGTTTTCAGAATCAAAGAACATGGAAACAAATTAATGGCCGCGTCTTTATCTTTCTCTTCAATTTCAATGCCGAGCCACTATAAAAAAAATCTCGTTCAATTATAAATCGAAAACGCAGCCGAGTGTTAAAAAAAAGAAAAAAAAATTATTTACGGCCGACGCCGTTTGTTGTCACGCGCGTAGGGAGGCTAGGGTTTTCGTCTCGAGGGGGGTGTGTGATTCGGTGCCGCGCGATTCGTGGAGAGGGCGGCGACGGCGCTGTCGTAGCGTTCACGAAGGAGATGACGCGCGCGTGCGCGCGGCATGAAGCAGCGGTGTGGGTTGCGACTGGCATGGCGCTCGATGATGGGGGTCTTCATGATTCTGGTGGGTCACGAGATAATGGATGTCGGCGCGAGGTGAATGAGGGTTGCTCGAGCAGGCAAGGGGGATTTCACAGTAAGGGTATTTTCTATTTTGTTTTATTTTTATATACATATATATATATATATATATATATTGTATAGAAAATAAATATATGCAGTATTTAAAATAAAAAATAATAATATATATATATATATATATAAATGACAGTAAGTTGTAAAACAGAAAGAAAATGTTTGGGAAATTAATCAAGGTAGCTTTGAAGTTATTTATTAACTAAATTTCTATGAAAACTATATGAATTATTTTATATACAATAAGAAATTTTGTTTAAAAATTTAATTATTTGTTTAAAACTAAATTTTTAGTTGATCAATCTATTTAATTTTATATGATAGATTAAGCAAGCAGAAATATGTATATATGGTGACTGATTTGTTTGATAAGCACATTTTAAAAGGTAAAAATATTTTTTTTTAAACGGGAAATCATTTGTTCAAATTAATTTGTTAGTAAATTAAATTTGTCAGATGGTGAGACAAATGATTTATTAAAGGAAAATTTGTTAAAGATAAAATTTTGGTTAATTTAAAAAATCGAATTTGTTAGTTAAATAAATTTATTGAAGAAATTAATTTAAAGTAAAAGAATTAGTTAAAATAAATTTATTAAAGGAATTCTAGTTTAAGATTTGATTCTTCGATTAGATAATTTTATTGAGAGAAATTGGGTTAAAATGAAATCATGGGATAATTTAATTACCAAAGGTTAATATATTAAATTTAGTTTTAAAATTAAATTGTAGTTGAATAAAATATTTAAAAGGAAAGTTAGTTTGAAATTAAATTTTAGTTAAATAAATTTATTTAACAGGAATTTGGTTTAAAAGAAAATAAATTTATTAAAGGAAAAAAAATTATTAAAGATATTAATTTAAGGTAAAAGGATTAGTAGAAATATATTTTAAAGGAAACTTAATTTTTAAACTTTTAGTTAAATAAATTTGCTAAAGAAAATTTGTTTGAAGTTAAATCATTAGACAATTAAAATTATTAAACGGAAATGGTTAAAAAGAATTTAGTTTTAAATTTAGATGTTAGTTAAAATAAAATCTTGGTTAAATAAATTTAATTTAAAAGGAAATTTAAATTTTAGTTGAATAAATTTATTTAAAGAAGAAACTGATTTAAATAAAACTATCAGTAATTTAACTATTAAAAATGAAATCACCCAACAATCGAAATTATCTAATGAAAATTTATTATTCGATTTATTCGAATATTAATAAATTGTGTAAATATTTATACAAGGTATGAATGAAGAAAATCAAGCCGAAATAGGAAATGGATTGCTAATTAAAGCAAAGGTGAGAACTTCTCACTCAAAAGGATTTATTTAAATTTTAAATAGTTAGATTTAAAATTTGTTGATTGAATGATTGAATGATTGTATGATGATTGTTATATATATATATGTTGGATGTGAATGGACCCTATACGCCGTTAGTAAGCGGAGGTTATTTATTACACACATATACCGCGATATTCCACCTTGAAGTGGAATTGGTATTATATATTATATATAGCAATATATATATATATATATATATATATATATATATATATATATATATATATATTGGCATATGTATATATTGTAGTTGATTGATTTCCCGCATTTTCTTTTAGCGGATGAGGCCCTATTGTGCCGTTAGTAAGTGGATATATATTTATAAAATCCCATGTACCGCGATATTCCGTCTTGAAACGGAATGGTATTGTGCTAATGTCTGTGGATGCAGGGAAACAGGTTGGAGGGATCCAACTGGATTCCTCACAAATATTTATTTGATTTCATATATCGTGATATTTGATTGTTATCATGGATGATATATATGATGTTTGAAAAGTCGTGATTGACTAATTGATGTGTTGCATCATCGGATCCAAATTTGAAGTTTAAAAATAACGATTTTTTTTAATTTCTAAAGTGATTTTTGGAAATATACGTTTATAAAATATTTTTGAAATTGATTCATCTTAAATAAATAAACGTTATAATTTTAATATTATAAAAATTATGATTTTTGAGAAATACAGTTAAAAGTTGATTTTTGAAAATATGGGATTAGTGATTTTATAAAATAGTTTGAAATGGAATTTTGAATTTTTTTATAAGAAGTTTAAAAATAGGATTTATAAAATTTTTATTTTATAAATCAGAATGATGAAATTATAAAAGAGTTTAAAGATGTTTAAAGTAATAATATAAATTGATTTATATTAAAAGATTTATAAGTTGATATTTATAAATTTAGAATATCTTAAATTATAAAACGAGCTTTTATAAATGATAAGATGATTTGTAAATAGATTTCATAAAGGAATGAAATCTATAGAATTTATCAAATTTGATTAATTTATAAATCAAAATGATAAATTATAAAGGAGTTGAAAGACGTTTTAAAATAGTAATATAAATTGTTTTATATTAAAAAGATTTATAAATTGATATTTATAAATTAAAAATATTGGAATTATAAAATGAGCTTTTATAAGTATTAGAAAGAATTGTGAATGAATTTCACTAATGAATGAAATTTATAGAATTATAACGGTGAAGTTATAAATAGAATTTTATAAATAAAAATTTATAAAGTTATTTAGGAAATAGATGTGGATAAATAAATGAATCTTAGAAGTTATAAGATTTATAGATTTGGGAAGTTTGAAGGAATGATTTTGTAAATAAATAAATTATAAGTATTTGACTTATAATATGAATTTTAGTATATCATTAAGATATGAAATTGAATAGATTTATAAAGGAAATTTATAAAAGGAAATTGTTATAAAATAAATAGAAATAGAATTTATAAACATTGTTTTATAAATCCGCAACGACTTATTTTGATAAGGAATTGTTGTAATTTATTTATGGAGTTATATTCATGTTTTAGACAGTGAATAATTCTTTAAAATAAAATGAATAGAAGTGATGAAATTTATTAACAAGTGTATTCACGTTTTTGAATAGTGAATATTATGTTAAAGAAATTATTTTAGATGGGATGTTTTAAATAGAATTAAAACGATCTAAAGATGTTTTAAACTGTATTGAGATTCGAAACCATAGATTTCAACATTTATTGTTGAAATAGATGCTTTCGAGAAATAAAAGGAAATGGTGGACTATAACACTGTTGTTATATTAAATGATTTCCGAAAGGAAATGTTTTTTGTATAGTATTGGGATTTATATATCTATTTTAATTTCGAATCCCTATACTAGTGATTTTGGGTTGTCGTAACGATGTTTTACGCGACATTCGTTTTGACCCAAATAATTATGATTAAGTGAATGATTTCCTTAAAAGAATGAAATATATACTTAATTTCAATTAGGGTATATTAAATATCTTCTCAGTATAGAAAATAAAAAGATCTGTGAATTACTTATTTCCAATAAGTATAGAAATGCTTTTCCAATATTAAGTGAATATTTGGAATTTATCTTTTTGAAGATAAATTGAAAATGAATATTAAAAATTAAATGGAATTCGTATATTCATAAATATTTTGGGAATGTAAATTCGTTATGGAATTTATAAATGAAAAGGGATTTGTTTGAAAATAAATGTTGATTTATTTTTGAAGTGTGAAAACTATATATCTTATAAAGATATTTTTGGGAAATAAATAATTTGGAAAATTATTTGGAATCTGGTGATGTTGGCATATCTATTGATAGTTCAATAACCGACTATCAATATTTACCTTTAAATAGGTATTTGTTGTGATTTGTTTGAAATTGAATGCCACACTATTTTTTTAAAATAAGCGCTCACTATTCGGGTTAACCGGGAAAGGACCTTGGGGTCGTATAACCCATTCAGAATATGTGATACGTCGTTATGAATTGCATTCGAAGATCGGTGTTGAAGACCGGATATTTTCGAAAGCGAAAGGATTTGTTGTTGATTGTCTCTGCACTGGGTGATCCCTGGTATTGAGATCTCCATATGTGATGGGAAATCCGAACGTGATTAGAGATTATTCGGATTGCAAGGACTTCTTTGTAAGTGCATTCGGTTCTGTTCGAGCCCGGAACAGACTTGTATGGATTGTGTGTCTGACATTACAAGTTGAGATGTAAAGCCGATTTCTTTCAAATATATTTCTGTGGTGGCGGAGAATTTATTCTTTTAGCTTAACACCCTTCTCTGAGACGTACGAGCTCAGAGGTTATATAGTTGAAGTTATCAGCGATATATTCCCAATTTGGTAATGTGACGTGCTGAGTGTTGCTGAAATGATCATTGTGTTGATTATTGTGATAGGATCATTTATTTGATCGTCTATCTTGGTGATCATTGTGTTGATCATTTGTTGACCCAAAGCATGGCTTTTGTATAAAGTATGTTTTTGTGGACGTGACTTCGTCGAACCTCACACCCCGGAAATGGTCAAAACAGGAAAGATGCGGCAAGGTTATGAGGGGTAGCACCCTTTAGGGTATGTGCATTTCCTTCTGGATAGAGGTGGTATCATGGTATGGAGCCCAGATATTTAACCTATGTGGTTACTACGAATTTATTGCTTTGTGGTTGTTGGTTTTCGGGATCCCGTGAGAAAGGTCGTTTACGATCGGGGAATGGCGTGCTCGTGTCAGTAGTTACCCAGTTAGGGGTAACCCGGCCTTGTGTTGGCAGAGTTCCGGTTTGGTTCTCGGGGATGTCTTTCCAGAGGCATTCTCATGTGGCAATGGGAAGTTCCTTGGCCTGACCATTTGTTGGAAATCCAAAGAAACAATACGATCTTGTACGGTTTTAGTTGTAGAACCTACTTCCTCGGGAGGTAGCTATAGTAGGCATAATATAATGGTACCTATGCTGGCTAAGATTTATATTCTACTTTCGAAATATCTTCTACACTATGCACTAATAATAATATCAAAATTGATTTGATTTTAATGCGTATCAAGCATCTTTGACTATCATAAGAAGAAATCTTCTCCAAGTCTGCGTTTGCATTGTGTGTGTGGCAGGAGGTCTTATGGTAGTCTCATTTTTAAAAGCATTGCGAATTGACTTTAAAAATATTCCTCTATTTTTGATTTTAAAGAAAAATAAACTGTTTTTAGTTCTCACACCAGTCTTGTTAAGCTATTGGGCTATGTGATGGGGGGTTCTCGCTTCGCGGTTAGGTGGCGAACGGGAGACTCTTACTCCCACACATCCTCTTTTAGGGGGTTGGTTAGGTGTAACCTGAGACAGTCGAGAGACTGGCCGTAAAAGCAAGGTCTGGGGTACCAGTGTAAGCCACGGTGGGGCTGGGATGGTTGAAAAGCCTACCGGTTGTGACTGCTGTCGACGGTTGAAAAGCCTAGATCTTTACATTTGGTATTAGAGCTTATGGTTAAGCGACAACTATGGTTCTGTTGGGTATTACTCGTTAGAGATAGAGTAAGTAGTACTCTAGAATGAGTTTGAGTGTAATAATAGATATGAGCGCGTATTTGTTAGTGAATATAAAATTGTTTTTGAATTGGGTAAATAAGATAATTTTGCCCAAAACTATTTTTGTATAGAAAAGAAATGATTTTCTATGAATTATTATAGTATATGGTTGTATGATTGTTAGAAGTGATACTATTGAATTATTATCATTAGTAATGAAATAAAATAAAATGGATTGAATTCAAGTAAATTAACTTGATAATTTATTTATTTGTGAAATGATTTCAAAAGAAATTGAATGAATTGAAAATTTAAATGAATTAGTGAATAAAACTAATTTAAAGTAGTAATAGGAATTAGCAAATGAAAGTAAATCGATAGAATTCAATATTTAGAATTGAGAATTGAATTCAAATGAAATTGTGAATGAAATTGAATGAGATGGATATGTAACTTCAATAATGAAGTAAAAGTGTATAAGAACATATGTTGGAAATTTTGCAATAGAATTGGCAAATTGGTTTGAATATTGTATTTGGATTTGTATGCTACTACTAGCAGATTATACAGGTATATAAAAAGAAATGGAATTGAGATTTTGATTTCAAAGATAAAATTGAATTGCTCGACAAAAAGGTACGTATTTCAATTTCAGTATGAAATTTGATGACTTTCTTCTCTAGCCACTTGGCTTTTCTCTTTTCTTTTTGATTCTGAGGGGCCGTGGTGCCATTTTGTAGTCGTACCGAGCTAGCCGCGCAAAGGAGACGCTGGCGAAATGTTTCAAAAAATTAGGGTGTTAGAAAAATTTTGAGAAATTTTGAAAGTTTGAAATTTGAATTTGAATTTAAATTTGAATTGTTAGGAAAACAATGTTGATTGAAACCTATAATTGAAGTTGGAAAGCTAGTTGAAATGATAATGAATCTCTGGTAAAAAGATTTAGGTTAGTCGGTTGATAAAACTATTTTGAGATGTGAAAATAGTAGACGGGATAAGGGCATTCTTCTTAACTTGTAATTTCGGGACGAAATTCTTTTAAGGGGGGAAGATTGTAACGACCCAGAACTTTTAACAATTTAATTTGACAATATTTAATTAATTTTAAATATTTGAATGATGGTTTGGATTGAATTTTCAATATAACTTTGAATTTGGCGATTAAATTATAGAATTTAATCTATTGAAAGCTGAATAAAAATTTGAAACTTCAATTCTAAGCCAATTAAAAATATTTCAAAGGCTTGTAAAATTTATATTGATAATATTGAAGATAATAGAAGCTTCAGAATTGAAATTGAATGTGAATTGTACAGTTTTGAAATTTTAATCGTTTGAATCGATATTTAAAAATAGTCGTCCGAGGCACAGTCTCGGAATTCGACGATACCAGTTCCATTGGGTCCGTAATATTGAATTATTCTCGGATTTCAAATTTCGTATTTTTCGGAGTTAATATGTGAGCGTACGTTGAGTAAACGCGTTGCAAATTTAAATTGGATTCAATTTAAATTTAAATTTATAATCAAACACCACGTTATCTCCTTCAACTACGCCTGAAATCTCGCAGAAGATCATGGAACAAGATCGCGATAAACATGCCTTCATACAAACTTACACTTCGTTCTTATTCTATAAGGGCCGATACCCCTTCCTCTCCTCAGTTTTCAGAATCAAAGAACATGGAAACAAATTAATGGCCGCGTCTTTATCTTTCTCTTCAATTTCAATGCCGAGCCTCTATAAAAAAATTCTCGTTCAATTATAAATCGAAAACGCAGCCGAGTGTTAAAAAAAAAAAAAAAATTATTTATGGCCGACGCCGTTTGTTGTCACGCGCGTAGGGAGGCTATGGTTTTCGTCTCGAGGGGGGTGTCGTGATTCGGTGCCGCGCGATTCGTGGAGAGGGCGGCGACGGCGCTGTCGTAGCGTTCGCGATGGAGATGACGCGCGCGTGCGCGCGGCATGAAGCAGCGGTGTGGGTTGCGACTGGCATGGCGCTCGATGATGGGGGTCTTCATGATTTTGGTGGGTCGCGAGATAATGGATGTCGGCGCGAGGTGAATGAGGGTTGCTCGAGCAGGCAAGAGGGATTTCACAGTAAGGGTATCTTCTATTTTGTTTTATTTTTATATACATATATACATATATATATATATATATATATATTGTATAGAAAATAAATATATGCAGTATTTAAAATAAAAAATAATAATATATATATATATAAATGACAGTAAGTTGTAAAACAGAAAGAAAATGTTTGGGAAATTAATCAAGGTAGCTTTAAAGTTATTTATTAACTAAATTTGTATGAAAACTATATGAATTATTTTATATACAGTAAGAAATTTTGATTAAAAATTTAATTATTTGTTTAAAACTAAATTTTTAGTTGATCAATCTATTTAATTTTATATGATAGATTAAGCAAGCAGAAATATGTATATATGGTGACTGATTTGTTTGATAAGCACATTTTAAAAGGTAAAAATATTTTTTTTTAAACGGGAAATCATTTGTTCAAATTAATTTGCTAGTAAATTAAATTTGTCAGATGGTGAGACAAATGATTTATTAAAGGAAAATTTGTTAAAGATAAAATTTTGGTTAATTTAAAAAATCGAATTTGTTAGCTAAATAAATTTATTGAAGAAATTAATTTAAAGTAAAAGAATTAGTTAAAATAAATTTATTAAAGGAATTCTAGTTTAAGATTTGATTCTTCGATTAGATAATTTTATTGAGAGAAATTGGGTTAAAATGAAATCAAGGGATAATTTAATTACCAAAGGTTAATATATTAAATTTAGTTTTAAAATTAAATTGTAGTTGAATAAAATTATTAAAAGGAAAGTTAGTTTGAAAGTAAATTTTAGTTAAATAAATTTATTTAACAGGAATTTGGTTTAAAAGAAAATAAATTTATTAAAGAAAAAAAAATTATTAAAGATATTAATTTAAGGTAAAAGGATTAGTAGAAATAAATTTTAAAGGAAATTTAATTTTTAAACTTTTAGTTAAATAAATTTGCTAAAGAAAATTTGTTTGAAGTTAAATCATTAGACAATTAAAATTATTAAACGGAAATGGTTAAAAAGAATTTAGTTTTAAATTTAGATGTTAGTTAAAATAAAATCTTGGTTAAATAAATTTAATTTAAAAGGAAATTTAAATTTTAGTTAAATAAATTTATTTAAAGAAGAAACTGATTTAAATAAAACTATCAGTAATTTAACTATTAAAAATGAAATCACCCAACAATCGAAATTATCTAATGAAAATTTATTATTCGATTTGTTCGAATATTAATAAATTGTGTAAATATTTATACAAGGTATGAATGAAGAAAATCAAGCCGAAATAGGAAATGGATTGCTAATTAAAGCAAAGGTGAGAACTTCTCACTCAAAAGGATTTATTTAAATTTTAAATAGTTAGATTTAAAATTTGTTGATTGAATGATTGAGTGATTGTATGATGATTGTTATATATATATATATATATATATATATATATATATATATATATATTGGATGTGAATAGACCCTATACGCCGTTAGTAAGTGGAGGTTATTTATTACACACATATACCGCGATATTCCACCTTAAAGTGGAATTGGTATTATATATTATATATAGCAATATATATATATATTGGCATATGTATATATTGCACTTGATTGATTTCCCGCATTTTCTTTTAGCGGATGAGACCCTATTGCGCCGTTAGTAAGCGGATATATATTTATAAAATCCCATGTACCACGATATTCCGTCTTGAAACGGAATGGTATTGTGCTAATGTCTGTGGATGCAGGGAAACAGGTTGGAGGGATCCAACTGGATTCCTCACAAATATTTATTTGATTTCATATATCGTGATATTTGATTGTTATCATGGATGATATATATGATGTTTGAAAAGTCGTGATTGACTAATTGATGTGTTGCATCATCGGATCCAAATTTGAAGTTTAAAAATAACGATTTTTTTTAATTTCTAAAGTGATTTTTGGAAATATACGTTTATAAAATATTTTTGAAATTGATTCATCTTAAATAAATAAACGTTATAATTTTAATATTATAAAAATTATGATTTTTGAGAAATACAGTTAAAAGTTGATTTTTGAAAATATGGGATTAGTGATTTTATAAAATAGTTTAAAATGGAATTTTGAATTTTTTTATAAGAAGTTTAAAAATAGGATTTATAAAATTTTTATTTTATAAATCAGAATGATGAAATTATAAAAGAGTTTAAAGATGTTTAAAGTAATAATATAAATTGATTTATATTAAAAGATTTATAAGTTGATATTTATAAATTTAGAATATCTTAAATTATAAAACGAGCTTTTATAAATGATAAGATGATTTGTAAATAGATTTCATAAAGGAATGAAATCTATAGAATTTATCAAATTTGATTAATTTATAAATCAAAATGATAAATTATAAAGGAGTTGAAAGACGTTTTAAAATAGTAATATAAATTGTTTTATATTAAAAAGATTTATAAATTGATATTTATAAATTAAAAATATTGGAATTATAAAATGAGCTTTTATAAGTATTAGAAAGAATTGTGAATGAATTTCACTAATGAATGAAATTTATAGAATTATAACGGTGAAGTTATAAATAGAATTTTATAAATAAAAATTTATAAAGTTATTTAGGAAATAGATGTGGATAAATAAATGAATCTTAGAAGTTATAAGATTTATAGATTTGGGAAGTTTGAAGGAATGATTTTGTAAATAAATAAATTATAAGTATTTGACTTATAATATGAATTTTAGTATATCATTAAGATATGAAATTGAATAGATTTATAAAGGAAATTTATAAAAGGAAATTGTTATAAAATAAATAGAAATAGAATTTATAAACATTGTTTTATAAATCCGCAACGACTTATTTTGATAAGGAATTGTTGTAATTTATTTATGGAGTTATATTCATGTTTTAGACAGTGAATAATTCTTTAAAATAAAATGAATAGAAGTGATGAAATTTATTAACAAGTGTATTCACGTTTTTGAATAGTGAATATTATGTTAAAGAAATTATTTTAGATGGGATGTTTTAAATAGAATTAAAACGATCTAAAGATGTTTTAAACTGTATTGAGATTCGAAACCATAGATTTCAACATTTATTGTTGAAATAGATGCTTTCGAGAAATAAAAGGAAATGGTGGACTATAACACTGTTGTTATATTAAATGATTTCCGAAAGGAAATGTTTTTTGTATAGTATTGGGATTTGTATATCTATTTTAATTTCGAATCCCTATACTAGTGATTTTGGGTTGTCGTAACGATGTTTTACGCGACATTCGTTTTGACCCAAATAATTATGATTGAGTGAATGATTTCCTTAAAAGAATGAAATATATACTTAATTTCGATTAGGGTATATTAAATATCTTCTCAGTATAGAAAATAAAAAGATATGTGAATTACTTATTTTCAATAAGTATAGAAATGCTTTTCCAATATTAAGTGAATATTTGGAATTTATCTTTTTGAAGATAAATTGAAAATGAATATTAAAAATTAAATGGAAATCGTATATTCATAAATATTTTGGGAATGTAAATTCCTTATGGAATTTATAAATGAAAAGGGGATTTGTTTGAAAATAAATGTTGATTTATTTTTGAAGTGTGAAAACTATATATGTTATAAAGATATTTTTGGGAAATAAATAATTTGGAAAATTATTTAGAATCTGGTGATGTTGGCATATCTATTGATAGTTCAATAACCGACTATCAATATTTACCTTTAAATAGGTATTTGTTGTGATTTGTTTGAAATTGAATGCCACACTATTTTTTTAAAATAAGCGCTCACTATTCAGGTTAACCGGGAAAGGACCTTGGGGTCGTATAACCCATTCCGAATATGTGATTCGTCGTTATGAATTGCATTCGAAGATCGGTGTTGAAGACCGGATATTTTCGAAAGCGAAAGGATTTCTTGTTGATTGTCTCTGCACTGGCTGTTCCCTGGTATTGAGATCTCCATATGTGATGGGAAATCCGAACATGATTAGAGATTATTCGGATTGCAAGGACTTCTTTGTAAGTGCCTTCGGTTCTGTTCGAGCCCGGAACAGACTTGTATGGATTGTGTGTCTGACATTACAAGTTGAGATGTAAAGCCGATTTCTTTCAAATATATTTCTGTGGTGGCGGAGAATTTACTCTTTTACCTTAACACCCTTCTCTGAGACGTACGAGCTCAGAGGTTATATAGTTGAAGTTATCAGCGATATATTCCCAATTTGGTAATGTGACATGCTGAGTGTTGCTGAAATGATCATTGTGTTGATTATTGTGATAGGATCATTTATTTGATCGTCTATCTTGGTGATCATTGTGTTGACCCAAAGCATGGCTTTTGTATAAAGTATGTTTTTGTGGACGTGACTTCGTCGAACCTCACACCCCGGAAATGGTCAAAACAGGAAAGATGCGGCAAGGTTATGAGGGGTAGCACCCTTTAGGGTATGTGCATTTCCTCCTGGATAGAGGTGGTATCATGGTATGGAGCCCAGATATTTAACCTATGTGGTTACTACGAATTTATTACTTTGTGGTTGTTGGTTTTCGGGATCCCGTGAGAAAGGTCGTTTACGATCGGGGAATGGCGTGCTCGTGTCAGTAGTTACCCAGTTAGGGGTAACCCGGCCTTGTGTTGGCAGAGTTCCGGTTTGGTTCTCGGGGATGTCTTTCCAGAGGTATTCTCATGTGGCAATGGGAAGTTCCTTGGCCTAACCATTTGTTGGAAATCCAAAGAAACAATACGATCTTGTACGGTTTTAGTTGTAGAACCTGCTTCCTCAGGAGGTAGCTATAGTAGGCATAATATAATGGTACCTATGCTGGCTAAGATTTATATTCTACTTTCGAAATATCTTCTACACTATGCACTAATAATAATATCAAAATTGATTTGATTTTAATGCGTATCAAGCATCTTTGACTATCATAAGAAGAAATCTTCTCCAAGTCTGCGTTTGCATTGTGTGTGTGGCAGGAGGTCTTATGGTAGTCTCATTTTTAAAAGCATTGCGAATTGACTTTAAAAATATTCCTCTATTTTTGATTTTAAAGAAAAATAAACTGTTTTTAGTTCTCGCACCAGTCACATGACTGACTTGGAGTTTATTGTTTTCCTTCCTAAACACTGGGTGCCCACCAATTTCCACACGGGCAGTCAAGAGTTAAGGTTTATCAGAATATTCTGCAATTCAGGAGTTGCTGGAGGCAAGCTGGATGGCGTATCACTAGCTATATAGTATTTCTTTTTCCGCTGCGAATTGTGAGATTCTGATGTTGTTGTTCTGTTGTTTTCTATTATCTTTCCTCTCTCTCTTCTAAATTTTCTGTTCTCTTTTCTATTTTCTTTTCTCTCTATTTTCTATCTTCTCTCTTCTTCTCTTTTCTTTTCTTAAATTATTTTTAAAAACCCATAACTATTCGGTTTTCCGGCAACGAAAAATCGCGAGCGTTACACAAACCTTGTGTTTAAAGTCTTAAAAGGATATATTATTATTTAAATTATTTTCGAATATAAATTTGTTTCCAAAGAATTTTAAAGTTTTAAAAATTAGTGCTCTTCTCTTTGTCGCTGGAAAATAATTTCGGCGATGACTACAACATCATCGACATTCATTTTCGAGTATCGAAGTAAAGAGACCATGCTGTAGTTTTGCTTCAAAAATTTAATTGATTTGAATTTCTATATATGACTTAATTTATAATATATATAGATATATGATTCAAATTTGATTTGACATATGCTATATGTATGTATTTATTTATCTCTAAAGGGTTTGAAGTTAATTGGAAATTTAATTCATAAAATTATGTTAAAAGGGGATTCTAATGATAAAATAAAGTCAAATTTTGAATGAATATTTAAACTTGAATAACAGAATTGGAAAAATTTTACTTGTATAATTGCATGCCAATATAACTTACCTAAATCATTCAAAATTAACTATGTAATTGGATAATGTACAATATAAAAGGATTTTATAAATAAAATTTGAGTGGTTATAATAAATGATATACACTTAAATTTTCAGTTACAAAAAGACGAATAGAGGTAAATAGAATAAAAAAATAGTTGAGTAACATACAATATGAAATGGTGTTAAAGGAAATTTAGAAATAAATTGGAATATTTATAATAAATGTAATCTACTTAATATGTGCGATAAGATATATTAAGTAGAATACATTTAATAATAATCTGGAATAAAGAAGAATTAAATTTGTTGAATAAAAGATGATTGTTAAAAATGACTATACAAATTTATGATTTTAGAAATTGTTAATTTAAAAATAATTGGATAATAAGATAACTAATAGTTAAGATTGATTTATCTTCAGTAAAAATCAAATGAATTAAATCAATTATTGAATATTAATTAATTTAAATTGAATTTATATGGTTTAAATAAATGACTCCATTTTGAGTTTCAGTTTAGTTTTCTTTCAGGGTGTTTCTATTCTCCTACCTCTTTCCTTTTCGGGGACGAAAAGTTTTGAGTGGGGGAGAGTGTAATGACCTGTAAATTTAGAGAATTAAACTCGTTAATTTAATAAGGTTTTTGTAACTAAATTTAAGAAGAAAAAAAAAACTTTGTAATTTATAACAAAGTGTGTGGTAACTAAATGTTTTTGGATATTATCATAATATCTGTTGTTATACCCATTCCCTAAAATTAATGAAAGGGAAAATTTGTAACATATTAAAGTGGTTAATTAATTATGTTAATTGGGTAGGTTATGACATGCAAATCATGTTGCTGGAATATTGTCAATTTGACATATTAATTATGCTAGTGGTGAACATTGTTAAGCAATTTAACACAATGAAACTTTCAATCAATTTATTTGATGAATCTACCTTATTCCTAGTTAGCAATTCAAAACTTGAATAAAGGCATATACAGATATTTTAAAATAGAGTTAATGACAATTAATAGGGAAATTAATTGTAAAATTTCAGTAGTTGACCAGAATTAATTTATTGAATAATTAATGCAAGTTAATTTAATTGATGAAAGATAAATAAGTAAATTCTTTTGGTTAATGGCATGAGGACGCGAGGTTAATCCCCATTTTGTAGGAGAAATCTGCCCGCCAGTCTGGCTACCAGTGCCTACAAAGTGGACGGATTAATGTGAGACGTCGGAGGATTGATAATTAAACCAAAAGGGTTAATTAACTAATTAAGTTAGTAACCAAATCTGAATATGTAATTAAAGGAGATTGATTGACAAGAAGGAATATGGTAATTAATTGAAATCAATTAAGGAGGAAAATTAATTGGTAATATGGCAATTAATTGAAATCAATTAAGGAGGTTAATTAAAAGGGATAAGGTAATCAACTGAAATCAATTAAAGGCAATTAAAGGGGAATTAATTGATTAGAAGAATATGGAAATCAATTAGAGGGAATTTACTAATTTAAAAATATTAGTTAGGGAATTGGGGCTAGATTGCTAGATGTCCCAATGGTAGAAATCAAAAAGTGGAAACCCATAGGGTAAATTGAAAACTTAACAGGTGGAATTAATAGAACCAAAACACATTTGTTTAAAAACGTTCAAACCATAAATTTGTGACGTTCTCTTCCAGTTAAATCAACGCCATCAAAATATTTAGTGCTTGCCACTTTCTTTCCTTGAATCAACGTATTCACTCCCAATATAGTTTGAACGTACGTTATTCCTTGCAAAATTTTATCACTTGATTTACGCCCCTTTTTAATGCAGCAAAATTTGTTAATTTCCTTTACTGTTTCAAAGTCTAATTTGCTTTAAATTTGATATAAATCATTGTCTAATAGAAATTTGCCGTTTATTTATAAATCAATGCTATCTGTAAATTGATTGCCATTTCCTTTACCAAAAGAAATACGTGATATCCTCTTTATACTAAAAGTTCAAACTCATGAAATCAATGCTGGTTATAAAAATTCAAATCCATGTACAACTTCATTTGGTTAATAGGTATATAGTCTGTAATTTCCTTTTACCATTCTCAGCAATTAATTCTTGCCTCTTTTCTTTCCTATAATTATGCGCGTAAATTTAGGCACGTTCATTTTCTTTTGCGTCCTAAATATTTTCCATATTCCCTTCATCTAAATACTGGAAACGTGCATCTCATTTTTAGCTCTCGGAATAAACGTTTAATGGAAGCAACTTATCCCTTACCTGTGAGAATAAAATTTCTAAATCTCTAAAGAAATAAATTATGCAGCTTCCTATTTTTATAACACGTTCAAACAAAAAGGATAAAATAAACGCATTCAATATTATTTGAAAATCTTATCCCAAAATCTAATCTTAGCTACCCGTTTCTTTTGCTTTAACATCGTAGCCATTTGCGTTCAATTAATAAAAATCAAGTAGCCGTGTATATTCTGGTAATGAATTAGTGCTCAATGAACTCATGCCTTTTTTAAAATAAAAAAATCAATATTTATATTCTTCCTGCCTATTTGCTCATCTAAATCAACGCACGTTTCTCTTGAAATAGTATCTTGGATCAGTCAAATTTCTTTTACGCAATTTTTTTTCAACCGTTACTTGAAATGTACGCACTCTTAAAAATGCAAGAAGTCATTTCTTTTAACATTGAATTTCAAATGCAAAGATTTCCTGCCTTTTTCTTTCACGCACTAACTTTTTCTCCTTACCTGAAATCTTGCTCATCCTTAAAATCAACGTGACCTTCCCCTATATTTATACAACACACGTTCAAAACAATTTTTACATCACCTGGAGAGCTTCACCTTCTTTTCTTGCATGTGTGTGTTGAAGGTACGCATCTGTCTTTTATTTTATTTTTGTTTCTACTTCTCATTCTTTTCACGTTGCATACTTTGCTCCTTCTCCTCGTTCCACCATGCTCGACTACTTCACCTCCCAAGTATGTTGTTGCCATCCCTGATAAGTATGCATCTCCTTTCCTCCTAATCTTACCGTGCATGTCCAGTAATATAGGGAATCAAGCCTAGTTTCTTTCTTTTGCATGATGTAGAACATATTAGCCTGCGTCCCTATAGTTGTGGCCATGTGAAATTGTATAAGGGTGTCACTTTTGAATAAAATGTTAACAAAAAAAATAAATATCTTTCATTTTTTGCGTTACTGGAGAAGAAACCATATACGCCTATAGTTTTGGTGGACATGTGAATTTGCATGCATGAGCCACTTTGAAGATTTTAACAAATGGAAGTGTGTAATGGAGACAAACCTGGAAATGATTTGTGGTTTATTAGTTGCGTGTGAAACAAATCACACGACCTTGTCATTTCATAAGTGCATGCATACATTTTTTCAAAGTATTTTTTTATGAAAATCTAATACATTTTGTTTCAAGACTCGGCCTATTTGATTTAACAAAGAATTTTTTTATTTTTTTTTACAAAGAATTTTTCCCAAAGCATTTAAATAACAAATTTGGAAAGGGAAGAGGATCGGAGATGTTGAACAAATTGAGTGATGGAGTGGTCAAGCTGCGGGTGTCAAAAATCTTTTAATTTATAAATCTCGTTCCGGTTGTTATTAAATTTTGCTTTGATCGCTTCATAATCGCGTAATTTATTATTCGTTTATTTTTCAAGTTCGAAATTGAGGTGTCACATCTGCTGGATTTATCGTGCCTCTGTTCATTTCTTTCGGGATAGATATCGTTGTTTGATTTGAATCTTCAGCAGCCAAAATGTGAGTATTTCTCACCAGACAAACATACCTATATATCTGTGAATTTATCACAAGTGTAATTGTAATTTATTTTATTAAATTTTATCTGCCTGTGATATAAGCGTATGATGTTAAACCCCATTATTAATTGACACATCATCAGTTGTTTATTTATTTTAATATTATTATAGTTATACTATTTAATGCTTATTTACTGTTAATCACTGCAAGTTCCCTGTAAATTTGAGATCGTTATAGGCTGAAATGATAGGCCTGAGCGATAAATTTTTTCATTTATTTATTTAATTGTTTAAATATTTATTTTTAACTTGGGATTACGGGTTTGAAATGATAGAACCCAGTTTATTTGTAAATTGCGGATTGAAATGTTTTATATCCGTATCACTTGACCTAGGCTAGAAACTATATACAAACCCGTGGTTTATATAATATTTTTCTGAAATGTTTTAAAAATATTTTTAAATGGAAGTTTATAATATTATGGTTTAAATGTATTTAAAGGATTTTATAAAATTTATAATGATTTTTGAATAAGTCAAAATGTTAAATAAATGAATGTTTAAGTAAAATTTTGGAATATAACTTATTTTGGGAAATTCTTATTTTTGTTAAAAGTGAGATTTTAGTTAAGTAAAATAATTGATAATAAGTTATATTTTGGGAATTTAAATCATAATTGTTAAGTTAATAATCTATTACAGCACTTAAATGCTGTCTTTTGTAAATAACTGTCTTAACCTATAACTTTAGGTAGCATTTTTAAGTGCTTCGGAAACTGAATTGTTGATTGTTTTAATAAAATTTAATGGAAATAATCTTTAGGAAAGGGGCTTAAATTTTGGAATTTAATTTGTAATTAATTGACTTTAAATGGTTTTAAATGGAAAATTTTAACGTTTAAATGTGAGTTAAAAGGCAATTAATTCCTAGAAGAATTGAATAGATTTAAATGGTATTTTATATTAAATAAAATGACTGATGTTTAAATAAATGATGTTAAAATGATATTATGATATTGAAATGTATTAGAAATTTATTTTGTTTTTTAAAGTATAAATACCATTTTTAAAAGTTCTAACCACGGGTTATAATAACGATTGGTTTTTAAAGAGACCGGGATCAGATATCTGGGATACTCTCTGTCGATACCGAAAACCACTTTGACATCCGTGTACGCGATGGAGATTCCAGAATGAAGTAGGATGGTGGTGGCGTTTTCTATGAGGTAAATACGTGGACCCGACTACCGTGAGTTGGCATAAGGTGGCTAAAACAGGAGCGATTGACGGATTAATGAGGTAGCACCTCTGATCGGACGCACTTCTTCGTATGCCATTCTATTACTTATGTGATTGTATTGGTGCGCACCTTTGATTTGGGAGTGTTGTTCGAGGTGGGCGGTAGCTGCGCGCTGCGCGTTTCCACCGGTCCGGATGAGTAATTGGTATATCTACCCTGGCATTGCCTAGTTGTGCCGCGTCACCTACCATTGCGAGCCTTGTATGAATTTGTTTTTCTCCCGTAGTCCGTGTGGTATCCTCTGGTGGCTTCCCGATCAGGAGGGACCATGATATTGGATGGACTACTGGGACTATTACGTGTTAAGGGGAATATTGGGTCACTCTTTAACGCTATTTAAAAGTAAGTTTATTTTAATATAGACACTATTATAATAGCGAAAATATTACTACATAGTAAATAGTTTAACGGATCCTTAGAGGATGGGTGGTCCCAAGCATCCTTTAAGTTACTTGCTCTATATTATAGTACACTTGAATTAGCTTACACTATATAAGTATGTATGTCCTAACTCGAGTGTTTATGTTTTATGTTACGCTCGAGTCAGCCTGAGTTGCAGTTCAGCTTTCATCCCGGAGCTAGGATTTCTGCAGATCACTTTCCAAGCTGCTGGCAAACTTCCCTTCCAGTTCTTTATCTAATTTATGAAATCAAGACTAGTGGACATTTGGATTGTTCTACTAATGATTTAAAACTATATTTGGATTAAAGACTATGTAATTTTTATTTAATTGTGACTATTTATAGTGGTTGCATGAACCACTAAGTATTTTTAAATTCCGCTGCGAGTTTTCTGATATCTGTGTTTGTGATCCTGTGATTATTTATTTACTGTATATTCTGAGATTTGCCAAATTTTATTTACAAGGTGATATTTTGAACAATTCAAGTCCGACATGTGCGAATGCGAATGGTTGAAAATATCGGGTCGTTACAGAAATAAGCATAACACAATTCAGTCACAGATAATTCATATCACAAAGGCGGAAGAAGATATGAATATATAACTAACACATGAAAGTGTATATCAAAGTAGTGGTCAAAAAGATCCACAATAATACTAAAGAATAGCAACATGTGCTATACAAAAGAATACAATTATGAGTCCATATCTCAAGTGTATACAACGAAATAAACTACTAATCTAAGTAGTTAGCCAAAAGTCAGAGAAATCAATCCCAAGTGAGAAGTCAAGCTGAAGCACCTGTAACATCTCGGTCTGACCCGAGTATTATTTAATAAGAAAATAATAAACGGATCAGTCTAACTATAAATATCAGATGAAACGATATAGAATAAGAGATATGACTAAACACATAATAATCACAATGCCAAGCTATGATATATATAAGTAATTGAAAATCAACAAGAGATTAATCAATATCACAAAATCTACACAAGAATCAAAAAATGTCATACTCTTATTTCGTTCACCAAACCATGAATATTGACGATTATATCAATGTCAATCACAAAAGTCAATGACATACAAATTCACCAATGCACAAATATTGATAAAACGTATCAATGGAAATCACGAAAATTGGTGAAACACAAATTCTACGAATCATCTCAAGAAATCCAGAAATCACAAAAAAGGGGAAAGCCTATCACAAACGGGAGCACAAAGCTCACCAACACGTGTATCACAAACGAAACGCTAATTCCACGGTTGCTAACCATCACAAATTGAGCCGAAGCTCCACAAACGACCCAAACACCATGGGTTGCTACCCCACCAATTTGAGTCGAAACTCCACAAAACGGGGTTTAGTCTCCCTCGCAGACAAAGAGACATCGCACATTGCTTGTCTAAATCACAAAGGTGATCGTCATGATCAACGAGAAGTGTCAATTACACTAAGCTAGTAAATATATGAGTTTAGCTTCATGTCCCATAACCACTTGCTTAACTTAAATATTTACGAAAAAACTATAGATCTCCACTAGAAAATTGTCACAAGAGATTCAATCGTACAAGTCCAAGAATTAACCGACGAAGTAAACGCAAGCATTTCATACCACTTGTTTTACTAAGCCGTTTAATTAGATTTCTCATACGAGTGAGGTAAAGGCTTGTATATACTAATAGATTGGAAAACGGTTTAAGAAACGAGCTTTGTAATAAAATAAACCTTGAAATCGTTTTGATGAAAGAATTTTGATATTTACTACTAGTATAGAAAATCTTTATATTTTTAAAGTGACAAATCACAAAGAAGATTGTAGGAACAATCAATCACTAAAATTCACATACGAAGATATAAATAAAATCCAAAGAAACCGATAAAGAATCCATCGAAATGGATATTCCCCAAAATCCATAAAAAAAGTCATCAAGGTCGATAATAAGTGATAACAACTAACCGGATCGACAAAAATCGATAAACCATGGAAATTTTCTCAAAAATAGCCAAAATAAGCAAATTAAACAGTTCCAGACGTCTGGTAGGTGTTCCCAGACGTCTGGCCATAGGTTCTGGAAGTATATATGTATTCTCCCTTCTATTTTTAATTCCTGAGCCATTTCAGATGTCTGAAATTTTCAACCGGACGTCTGAATTTGATTTTAGACGTTTGGATTTTGCTTCAGACGTTTGGATTTAGTCTCTCCCTTTTCCAGACCCCTTTCCAGACGTCTGGATTTTTCAACCAGACGTCTGGATTTGGTTTCAGACGTCTGAAATTAATTTCAGACATCTGAAATCTTCTGCTAGGCAAAAAAATAGCCTAGACCAAAAATGGCAAATCCAAACCGAAATGCGATCGAACGAGCGATGGATGCTAAGGATTTATGCCAATCGACAACCCAGCACTATAGGCTCATCGATGCATCACCAAAAACATGTTCAAACATCAAAGATTGGATTTTTAAAGATTTGACTACAAAACACCAAAAATTGGAATATTCACCAATTCAATCCAAATCAAAAGCAAACGAACATAAATAAGTGTTAGGAATTCATACCCAACAATCAAAGATAGTTAGAGACATAGATGTGAGATAAAAATCTCACCTTTATGCACAAGAACAAGGAGGAAGAAGCTATAGAACAATGACAATGACAATCACTCTTCAATTCCAACTCAACAAGCTTGAATCTAAGCTAAAAGGAGAAACATTTCCTAAATTAAGTTTAGGAATTTCTGAAATTGATAAGAGAATGAGTTGGAGAAGAAGAAGAGAAACTTACCAATGAGTTCTCTTGAATTTGGAGCTAGAAGTTGGATTTGCTAATGAAGACTAGGGTTTGGGAGTTTTAATTTCTCATCTCTCCCACCATTGATGCTTTAGAACTGAAAAGAGGAGGAAGTGAGAGTGAATGGGGAGAGTGGTTCGGATTTGAGTATAAGTTAAACATAGGGCTGAACCAAACCCAAACCCAAAGTGAAAAAGTAGCAAAACTTGACTAACTCCAAACATATCGAAGCTTAAACTCAAAATGGTCGTAAACGGCATTTTGAACTCAATGGAAGTGGTCCCGAGTACTAATTCGACCATATGCAAAAAGTATCTTTTCGGACTATGTGATGATAGCAGGTTAAATTTGAATAGTTAATTGGTTTTAAATATTTAAAAGTTATTTTAATTTGAATTTAAGATATCAATATTTACTTGATAATGAAATTAAATTGAATTGTATAGCTTAAATATTGAATTTTATAATTGAAATTGGGTAAATTGTAGAATTTGATATTCTAAGCCTGTTTCAAATAATTTGAAGGCTTATAAAATCTATAATGAGGATATTGACGATAATAGAAGGGTTGAAATTTAATTTAAAAGTAATTTGTTCAATTTTTAAAAATATATCGTTTAAATTGAATTTGAAAATAGCCTTCCGAGGCACAGTCTCGGAATTTGACGAAACCAGTTCCATTGGATCCGTAATAGTTAGTTATTATCGGATTTCAATTTTCGTAACAATCGGAGTTGTCGTTTGACCCTGGCAGCTCGAAACGCTTACATTTATTTTAATCGATTTAATTTAATATCGATCATTTAATTCCATAACTCGCACATACGATCAAATTAGCTTCTGAAACACATTCCGTTGTGTTCGGGATAGGGGTAAAACCTTGTAAAAGTCAGTCGGCATATCTAATTCGGGGTTCGGGATTTCGCGTTATAAAACGCGGGATATTTTCAATATTTAATTATTAGCCAGGCGTGTAGAAGAAGCTTGTTGAGTACAAAAGCACTGCAACTACCTCCATATGAATAGACCTTCGGTTGCTTCTTTCCCCATTTTTATTCGAACCCAAAACAAAATAAAAAAATGAAAAATGAAATCGCAATCGAAGAAGGCCGAAGCGCGTTTAAATCGTGGCAACTTTTAGGAGCCATGAAATCGAGTTTGACTCGAGTGTTGGATTTAGGGCTTGCGTATTTGGAAGTCGCGGCTTCGAGTTAGGTGATGCTCGTTCGAGGCCGTAGGCAGAATGGGGAGTCACACCTTCGAGTGCGCGCGTGGGAGTGAAAGAGGGACGCTGACATCGTCGTGGTCGGTTTGGGTTCACATCGCGGCGGCAGGAGATGGTGAGCGAACTAGGGTTTCAAAAATCAAGGCCTTCTAAATAATCATCGCTGCATACTCGGCTATTCCATCAGCCATCATCGGCTCATCCTTGCCTCCTACGCGATATTTTCTACTACTGATTTGAAGTCCTGCTACAGTCTCTTTATACTGCCACTACTAATTAAGTCAAAATCTGGAATACAGGTGAGTGATCTTCATTCGACTATATTTTATTTGAATCAAATTCGAATTGGAAATCGAAATGATGTTGAAAATAAATATTTGTATGTGTTTGTGAATGATTTGAAAATTCATTAAATGGTAAGGTAAATAAAAGGTTAAATAAACAAGTTGATTAATTAGTGTTATGGATAAATTAATTACATTATTAAGGGCTTTGATATTATGATTTAGATTAAAGTTATCAATGCGGGGTTAAATTAAATAGTAACTAAGGATTGATAATTAAGTAAGATTGGATTGATAATCGGTGATTAGGAATTAGTAAATCGAGTAATAAGGGATAAATTTTAGTTATAATTTAGAAATAAATTATAAAATTAGAAATGGAATAATTTATGATTAATTTGTGATCGAAGTGATTAATTAACGTTAATTACTTAGAAAAGTAATTAAAGGATTGGTTGATGAATATAGCAAATGATGGATCATTGGTGGAGGGTTTTGAATGATTTATAAATGAGATTAATTTAAGGTAATTAATGTTACTAATTAATTAAGGATGATAAATTGTGAAATTTGGTGGATATAATAACCTAGCGTATTATAATGGTATACTTACTTGGTGAAGTAATTGGTGATAATTATTGATTGTAATTGTTAAATGGATGATTTGATAGAAATTACTTAATGGTATTAATAAAATATAATCACTCGGGATAGGGGTAAAACCTTGTAAAAGTCAGTCGGCATATCTAATTCGGGGTTCGGGATTTCGCGTTATAAAACGCGGGATATTTTCAATATTTAATTATTAGCCAGGCATGTAGAAGAAGCTTGTTGCGTACAAAAGCACTGCTACTACCTCCATATGAATAGACCTTCGGTTGCTTCTTTCCCCATTTTTATTTGAACCCAAAACAAAATAAAAAAAATGAAAAATGAAATCGCAACGCGTTTGAATCGTGGCAACTTTTAGGAGCCATGAAAACGAGTTTGACTCAAGTGTTGGATTTAGGGCTTGCGTATTTGGAAGTCGCGGCTTCGAGTTAGGTGATGCTCGTTCGAGGCCGTAGGCAGAATGGGGAGTCACACCTTCGAGCACATGCGTGGGAGTGAAAGTGGGACGCTGACATCGTCGTGGTCGGTTTGGGTTCACATCGCGGCGGCAGGAGATGGTGAGCGAACTAGGGTTTCAGAAATCAACGCCTTCTAAATAATCATCGCTGCATACTCGGCTATTCCATCATCCATCATCGGCTCATCCTAGCCTCCTACGCGATATTTTCTACTACTGATTTGAAGTCCTGCTACAGTCTCTTTATACTGCCACTGCTAATTAAGTCAAAATCTGGAATACAGATGAGTGATCTTCGTTCGACTATATTTTATTTGAATCAAATTCGAATTGGAAATCGAAATGATGTTGAAAATAAACATTTGTATGTGTTTGTGAATGATTTGAAAATTCATTAAATGGTAAGGTAAATAAAAGGTTAAATAAACAAGTTGATTAATTAATGTTATGGATAAATTAATTACATTATTAAGGGCTTTGATATTATGATTTAGATTAAAGTTATCAATGTAGGGTTAATTAAATAGTAACTAAGGATTGATAATTAAGTAAGATTGGATTGATAATCGGTGATTAGGAATTAGTAAATCGAGTAATAAGGGATAAATTTTAGTTATAATTTAGAAATAAATTATATAATTAGAAATGGAATAATTTATGATTAATTTGTGATCGAAGTGATTAATTGACGTTAATTACTTATAAAAGTAATTAAAGGATTGGTCGATGAATATAGCAAATGATGGATCATTGGTAGAGGGTTTTGAATGATTTATAAATGAGATTAATTTATGGTAATTAATGTTACTAATTAATTAAGGATGATAAATTGTGAAATTTGGTGGATATAATAACCTAGCGTATTATAATGGTACACTTCTTGGTGAAGTAATTGGTGATAATTGTTGGTTGTAATTGTTAAATGGATGATTTGATATAAATTACTTAATGGTATTAATAAAATATAATCACTCGGTGAAATTAATCAACAAAAGGAATAATTGATTTATTTAATGAAGTAAATAACAGAGTAGTTAATTATAGTTTGGAATTAATCGAATACGATTAATATTGTGGCTTAATTAAGGAAAATAAATTTGATTTGATCTTTGGGTTTTATAATTAAAAGTATAATTAAGAAAATTACCTGATTGGAATTGGAAGGTAATTTATCCAGGATTGTTAAATAAGATGAATGGATATAGAGGAACGGATAAATTAATTGTTTTGGGGACTAATTAATAATCTAAGTGAATGTGGTTAGAAAATTCAATTAGAATCGATTAAATTAATTTGTATGTGATTAAGCATTGCTTATGGATGATTGACTGATAAGGGATACTTTGAATGAGTTGATATCTCTAATATGAAATGCTGTGAATTTCATTTGCATAACTTGGGTTAAGATAATACGAATCTCGAAGAGACCGGGGTCGGGTATTTGAGAAATACCCGAAACCATTTCGAATATTTATATATTGATTGGTGAAATCAATAGGCTGAAATGAAATGGTTTAAGTGAACTGGATTATTTTAACTAAGTTGGGTACGTAGAAATTTATTGGCGAAACAAGCATTTTCTCTAGCAAATTGTGATTGGTTAAATTGATATATGTTACCCCGGGTTTATATAAGTTGTTTGCTTTGGTATTCCATGTTAGTTGGGATTACTCACGCTGGTTTCCAGCCTGACCTGAGTGTTACTTTGGTGTAATGCTTGGGTCAGACCGAGTATTACAGATTTTCAGGTAGAAACGATCTGGAGCTCAGGAGGCGAGTTGGATGGCAGGATCGTACAGAATATTTCCGCTGAATTTATATAATTGTTAATCCGAGACATGATAATTTTAATTATTCTGTCACTGAATATTATGTGAAACTCTGATGTATATTAAATGTAATCGACAGTTATAATATTCTTTTGTAAACTGTTATTATTTATTATTATATTTTATCCGCTGCGAATGTGAGATGTTTGGTGTTTCTGTTCTTCTTCTTCTATCTCTTTCTTCTTTTTCATAACTATCTGGAATTTTCGGGTGTGAAAATTTCGGGTCGTTACAGACTAAATTCCGAGTATCGATAAAATATTTAAATCAAATATTTAAATATAAAAATCGATAAATATGCGGGTTGATACAAAATTTCAATTCAATTTCTTAAGCGCTTCCTTTAAACCAATTCACATTTCAACATAAACATGATTTTTTTCAATAATAATTCAATTTATATAGATCAAATTTTATTTCAAAAATAACATTTAATTAATTAAAAAATTTAGAATTTTAAAATGATTTAATTTAACCAATCCGGTGTCCGTATATAATTCTCTACCTTAGGGTCAAGTGATACGGATATTTATCATTTCAATCTGCAATTTAAAATTTTACGGTTGTATATCATTTCAAACCGCAACCCCGAATTAAATATTAAAATCCATAAAATCGCTCGAGTCTATCATTTCAACCCGTAATGATTTTTCTCTAATCTGTAGATCGTTCGGGGATATATCATTTCAACCCATAGTGATTTTCCTAATAGTGACAAAGGGAACTTGCAATATTATAACAATATAAAGTACAACATCCAGTCATCCAATATCAACAATCAAACATACATCACTATCATCATCCAAATCAATCAAAAAACATCAATAGATAACGGTAATCAATACAGGTATTAAATTGACACTTTAAATTCAATAATAAAATAAATGGCTATTTAATATAATATAAATTCAAATTAACAGAAATAGAAATTTAAAAATATCAAATACCCACAAATAAATTCCTAATCACATCATAAATTTAATTTAACTAACATAAGAAATTTTAGAAGTTGTGAGTGGGTCAAAGCACTCACCTTTGAATTTAAATCGATTTAAAGTCCAATATAGGGCCCAAATTCAAACAGTCTTAGAATTCATCCAAAATAGCGTCAAAATGTTCGGAATTTCGGTATGATCCTAATGAAACAAACCGCGCATGAATTGGAGCTCATATGAAAAAGATATGCGTATTAGAGCATTGGAAAAAAAGAAGTACCCAAACGCAAGCTGCCACGTCACCTGCTGCATCCTTTCTCTCACGCGATCCCACGTCCCAGCTGAACCCATCATTCGAACCTAAGCCGCCCCTTTGACCGGACTTTGCCGCTGCCATGATGCTATGGACTACGATCGAAAGCCACCAAAGCCTCCCCCATGGCCAAGTGCCTCAAACGACCCCACCCCGATGGTCGCGACACCCCCCAAAGCTCACAGCTGCGACGCCAAACATAAACCTAATAGAATTTTTGCAAGCGATCCGACCATTGAATCGACGAACCACATACACCGATGAACTCCACTCATGAATCTCTACGACCAAGTACCCTTCATTCGACGATCGGTCGAAGTTGACTGACGATCGATGAACAATCGGGAAAACTCTGGCCAATTCCGGCCACACAGAAACCCAAATCAAAAAAAAAACTATAGATTTGGCTTGCGCTCGTTGAGAGCTTCAAATCGATATACAATAATATATAATTTGAGGAGTTTGAATTTTCATTTGATATTTGATTTGAAATTGAATTGAGAATTTGTTTGTCTGCCATTGAGAAGGAGAAGTGGACAGATGAAATGTACGTACTTAAATGAGGATTAAGAAATTAATAGGTTTTATAACATGCTATTTATAGGCAGAGCTGAAAATAGAAAGAATAGACAAGATTTGGTTGAACGATAAACCATGAAACAGGCTTCAAGTCTTAATTCCATCGTATGGAGAAGTTTGTTTGTGACGCCCCACCTCTATACCTACGCTAGCCAAGAACACTCCGGAGTAGTGCTGTCAACTAGCACGGAGAATAAGGTTGTTGAGGAGCGACCATCCATGTAATTGCTTATCACACGGTGGCTATAAATAATCTTCGAAAACAAACATAGAAATAATCATATCACAAATCAGTCACAGATATCCATATCACAAAGGCGGAAGAAGATATGAATATATAACTAACACATGAAAGTGTACATCAGAGTAGTGGTCAGTAAGATCCACGATAATACAAAAGAATAGCAACACGTGCTATACAAAAGAATACAACTATAAGTCTATATCTCGAGTGTATACAACAAAAACTGCTAATCTAAATAGTGAGCCAAAAGTCAGAGTGATGAATCCCTGGGAAGAAGTCAAGCAGAAGCACCTGTAACATCTCGGTCTGACCCAAGTATTATTTAAGAAAATAATAAACGGGTCAGTCTAGCTATAAATATCAGATGACATGATATAACATAAAAGATATGGCATAAACATAAACATCCATAATGACATACCACTATAAGTATGTAAATAATGATCAATAGAAGATCAATCAATAAGAGATAATCAATATCACAAGAATCTTCTCAAAGATTCGGAAAGGTCATCATACCCCAAACTTGTACTCATAACAAGTCAATGACATAAATTCTAGAAATCAATGCAAGAAGTCGAGAAATCATAGAAAAGAGAAAGAGGCCTATCACATGACAGTCCGAAGACCAATGGGAGCTACCCCACATGTGTGAATGGAATCACACAGATTAAGGTCCAGACTAACCAAAAAGCAAAAAGGTATGTGTGAGTGGAATCACACAAGTGGTGTCTAGTCTAACCTCGCAACAAGAGACATCGCACAGTTGCTAGTCTAAATCATCAGAATGATCGTCATGATCAACGAGAAGTGTCAATTTCACTAAGCTAGTAAATATAGAAGTTTAGCTTCATGTCCCATAACCACTTGCTTAACTTAAATATTTACGAACGAAATGTAAATCCTCACTAATAAAATGTGTCACAAGTGGTTCAATCGAACAAGTCCAAGAATTAACCGACGAAGTGAACGCAAGCGTTTCATACCACTTGTTTTACTAATTCGTTTAATTAGATTTCTCATCCGGGTGAGGTAAAGGTTTGTATATACTAATAGATTGGAAAACGGTTTAAGAAAAGAGCTTTGTTACGGAAAATAGAGTTGAAATCATTTTGTTGAAAGAGTTTTGATATTTACTACTAGTATTGAAACCTTTATAATTTTGAAATGACAAATCACAGAAGAGATTGTAGAAACAATCATCACAAAGATCACATTCAGAGATGTGAATAAAATCCAAGGAAATCAGCTCAAAAGCATCAAAGTGGAAGTTCCCCAACGACCAAATGTGGCCGAGATAACCAGAGATGATTTGTCTCGAAGAATGGTCAACTCAGCATCTCAACAAAGCAAGTTCTGTTGAATTTTTTTCAGATAAGATCCCCTACGGAGGGGGGGTCCGGGGGGGGGTGGCAACCCCCCAAGGTGGGGGTGCGGGGGCAACGCCACCGCTTACGGGGTTCGACCTAACGAGCTATGGCCAAACGACCTAACGACTCAAGGGTCATACGGCCTAACGACTCAAGGGTCATACGACCTAACGAGCTATGGCCAAACGACCTAACGACTCAAGGGTCATACGACCTAACGACTCAAGGGTCATACGACCTAACGACTCAAGGGTCATACGACCTAACGAGCTATGGCCAAACGACCTAACGACGCAAGGTTCATACGACCTAACGACTCAAGGGTCATACGACCTAACGACTCAAGGGTCCTACGACCTAACGACTCAAGGGTCATACGACCTAACGAGCTATGGCCAAACGACCTAACGACTCAAGGGTCATACGACCTAACGACTCAAGGGTCCTACGACCTAACGACTCAAGGGTCATACGACCTAACGAGCTATGGCCAAACGACTTAACGACTCAATGGTCATACGACCTAACGACTCAAGGGTCATACGACCTAACGACTCAAGGGTCATGCGACCTAACGAGCTATGGCCAAACGACCTAACGACTCAAGGGTCATACGACCTAACGACTCAAGGGTCATACGACCTAACGACTCAACGGTCATACGACCTAACGAGCTATGGCCAAACGACCTAACGACTCAAGGGTCTAACGACCTAACGACTCAAGGGTCATACGACCTAACGACTCAAGGGTCATACGACCTAATGAGCTATGGCCAAACGACCTAACGACTCAAGGGTCATACGACCTAACGACTCAAGGGTCATACAACCTAACGAGCTATGGCCAAACGACCTAACGACTCAAGGGTCTAACGACCTAACGACTCAAGGGTCTAACGACCTAAAAGTATAAAGGTCATGCGACCTATCGGTTTAAGAGGCGAGCGACCTAAGTGTTACGACCTGAGAGTCGAACGACTTAAGGGTCTAACGACCCAACGACTCAAGGGTCATACGACCTAACGACTCAAGGGTCATACGACCTAGTGTTGACTCGCGAGCGACCCAACTGAAGCGACCTAACTCCGAACGTGCCAAAAACGGCCAGAACGACCTAACAGCAGTTTCTCCCCAAAAACACTAAAATTTGGAGTTTTTCGCCAATCCAATCCAAACCAAATGCAAATGTGCATGCTAAAGTGATAGGGAATCATTCCCAATAGTCCAATATAGTTATTGACTAGAATTGTGAGATAAAAATCTCACCTTTGCACCAAATATCAATGAAAATGAAGTTTTACGCAAGCAAGAATCAATCCTTCTTCTATCTAAGCACAAGAAGCTTGAATCCAATGTCTTCTTCTTGAATTTGGAGTAGGAAGATGGATTGCAATTGAATTTGAGTTTTGGAATTTTAATTTCCCATTCCCTCCACCATTAATGCCAAAGCTTGATTAGTTAGGAAATTTATGAAGAGTGAGGAGAAGAGGGTTGGAACTTGGGCTTAATAGGCTAAACTAACCCAAAGTCCAAAGCGGGAAAAGTTAGTGAAATTTCACTAACTCCAAACCTATCGATGTTTATACTTAAAAAAGTTGTAAACGACATTTCGAACTCAATGGAAGTGGTCTCGATTTCCAATTTGACCGTTTGCAAAAAGTAGCTTTTCGGACCAAAATCCGATTAACGAGTTAATATTTAAATAAAATATTTAAATACAAACTCGATAAATATGCGGGTTGTTACATTGTTAAAATCAGCTTATTTCAAATTTATTTCAATTAAATTAATTTCTATGCGTTTTGAGTCCATGCTATCAAACGACAAGTTCGATCGCTATGAAACTTAAAATCTCACAATAATTCACCGTTACGGATCCGATGAAACTGGTTTCGTCGAAATCTGAGTGAGTTGCCGAAATGACTATTTTCACATTAATTAAATAAATTAATAATTAAATTAAATTTATTACTTCTTATATTCAAATTAATTAACTACCAAATTTTATCATTTTTGATTGCAAAGACATTTTTAATAAGTTAAAATAAGTTTACATATCAATTCAGTGTTAAATATTTCACAAATTACGGTGTTGAATTACAGCCATAATTATATCCAATTAACATAATTTAATTTCAATAAATTTATTAAATTTGGTTTCGATCTTCCAATTCAATCAATTATTTCTCTACATTCATAGTTAACATTGTTATATATCCAATTACATTAATAATTTACAATTTCATCCAATTTTCTATTAATGCAATATTTAATTCAATTTATTTACAACTGATTTCCAATTTAATATAACGGATTAAATATATAGGTAACTTATATTAATTGTTACCATAACTCTTAATCACACTTCTATAAGTATCATTTTCAAACAAATATTATAATTGTCAAAGAACACTGATCTTATTCGATTACCATTTATTATATACTATTTCATTAATTAATTCCACATTTACATTTGTTTTCATATATTCAATTTATAACCTAGTATAGCATGTAAACTATTTCAATTGATTCGACTATCATTCAATTTATTAATAATTAAAGTAGATTAACATTATTACATTTCATTTTAGTCATTATTTCATTATTAAATTACAAAATTTTATTTCTTTCAATATTAAATCACATGATTTTATTAAATTAACAATTTTTAATTGTCGAAATTTACGGTTCGTTACACTCTCCCCCACTCAAAAGAAGGGGAAAGAAAGAATTAAGAAATCAATATATCTTATTCAAAATATAAAATTTATAACAATTAAATTTACAAAATTGAATAATTCAAATAAAATATATCAATTCATAACACTTAAATTCGTAATATTGAAGTTAACAAAAGTTTGGAAAACATTTCATAAAATTTTTCTAATTCCAAAATTCACGAAAAATTTCAGTAGAGTCTCCTTTGTACGGAGAGGCTCGGGAGAAATAATAATGTCAATAACAACAATATATATCATATATTTCAAAATAATATATCCCAACAACGGGAAGATAATATAATATCGCTATAAAACCGTAATCCGGGAACGTACCTATTTGTCGAGCAATTAGCGCTTATTTTATAAAACCAAAAGCAGTAGCAATTGCTTCCATAACATGTATTTCACTTATATCATCCAAAGAAGTCAATAATTAAATAAAAGTGAAATATTTAGGCTGTTTCAACTAATAAAAAACAAATCAATGCAACATAAAACAACAAGCACTTGCAATAGAACCATACAACCATCACATGAAATCAAAATAATCAACCATCCATCCATACAACCAAAACAAATGGTTTGT
Organism: Allium cepa; assembly: GCA_030765085.1. Taxonomy (NCBI): domain Eukaryota; kingdom Viridiplantae; phylum Streptophyta; class Magnoliopsida; order Asparagales; family Amaryllidaceae; genus Allium; species Allium cepa. Next base: position 767,958,060 of record CM060937.1, on the reverse strand, counting down.
TATGGGTTTAGACACTTCTAAATCCTATAGAATGACAAATGCACTATAAGTATACCATATACTCAACAGTCTTAGATAAAACTCAACAGATTATTCATACAATTAGAAGTATCCTTTCCCCAAACAATCCATATGCCAAAGAAACAATAATTTCTAAACATTATTTAAGTTTAAACTTATTAATTTCCTTTTTATATCATTTGTTGTTCCACATTTGCATTCATACCATGATTATTTCTTTAGTTTACCTTTATTTCTTACCAAAATTAAATTTACATTCATTTATTTATATATGTTACTTACATTTTCTAACATATGTGACTCATATACAATTGTAATCATCTGTAAATCAATTCTTAAAGTAGTATATAGGTTTCTTTGTAAATAAATTCACATTCATTCATTCAGTACTTATTTTTAGTTTTTTCAGCCATTACTTACAAAATTCATTTTTCTTCATTTATTTATATAATGAAAACAAAATTTCATTACTTTACATTCACTTCTTACATAAATTATTTCCATTCAATTTTATATAATGATCAATGAATTCATTAATCAAGTATTACATATATTTTATTGTAGTCCAATTCACATTTATTAATTGATATACTTGATTTCCATTAGATAATAATATTCATTAATGTAGAAGTTCATACTTCAGTTTCTTACTTTTTAATTTACATTCATCCTTTCTTATAAATTGTCATTGAATATTAAATCCAATTTCTAAATCATTTCAACAATTTATGAAGTTATAATCATTTAATTTAATATAGTATTGATTTTATTATTAAATGGCTTCCATCATTAACTGGAGTTTATAATCATCTACTTATATTATTCATCTTTTCTACTCATTTTTAATTGTAACTAACGTCAAACATTTACTTAAGTGTATACTTATTTATTTATAGTATTCATGTTCAATTCAATTACTTAGCATATTAATTCATTAACTGAAGTTTCTAATTATATGCTCACAATACTTACTTTCTATTACATTCAATTTATAGCATTTCAATTATAACTTAAGTTTATAACAACTATAATATCAAAGTTCTTATTTATAAAAGAATTACATTGAACACGTTCATTTTCCAAGTTTTACTTGTATAATGTTCTATTACATATTCCAATTAACATTTCAACTTTTAATAATTTGTTATGTTATATATGTTTTTAAGAATGAAATTGAAAGTTACACAAGTTTATCCTATTTCATTTTAGCAAATAAATGTTCGATATTTTCCGTTTCTTACTTTCATTGTAACAACCCTAGATTTTTGCCTATATATTTTAAATTAGACTTTATTTTTATTTTATTTATTCTAAATTTATTTTTATTTCAAATATTTCATTTTAAAGATAAATGATGACTATTAAGTGATCTATAGTTCATAATGGTATAAATTGGACATTTTACTAAAAAGGTGAATTTCTACTCAAACTGTTTAAACTTTGACCTTTAAAATTAAAATTGTATTAAATCTTAAATTTTATCTTTTATTATGAAAATAGATGTAATAACTTGAACATTGCTTTTCGTTTCGTTGAAAACGGAGTTAAACTGTAAAAGTTATGTATATTTCAATATTGAGTGCAATTTGTTTATTCTGCAATTTTGTTATTTTTAAATTGTATAAATCATATTTATTGTCATATTTCATTTTAATCTGGGTCAATGTGTTACTGTATGTACATTTTTGTATTATAATAATTTTTAAATGAAGTAAACAATTTTCCAAAGTCAATGGTGATTTATTTGTAATTTCTGGACACCATTTTGGATGTTTAAGCAATTTCTTTAAATCTTTTTCTATTTTCTTTAAATTTAATTTTTTTTACGTGTTAATATTTTATTTTAATTATATTTTGTCTTATAAATATTTTTAATCTGATTGAATTTTTCCAAAGCTTATTGAAATTTATGTCACTTTATTAAGCCTAGTTTCTATTTTTCTTTGCCATTTTCTTTATTTAAATTATATTTAAATTAAAATTTATATGTTTATTTGTGAATGAATTTTTATTTTTATGTTATTATCTTTATTATAAATATTTTTACAAGTCCATATAAATTTTTCAAAGTTCATTCTGTTTATTTTCCATTTTTCTAGAGTAGGTTGCAATTTTGTCCTATTTTCTTATTTTTAACCTTATATAATTAATAAATTTATATATATATATTATATATTTTTATATTTTCTAATTTTTGACTGAAATCAATATTATTTTCAGTAATATAAACTTATATAAGTAAATTAAGGAAATACCAAAGGTTTTAAAAGCTTTTGAAACGTAAGTCGTTTCACCTCCTAAGTCGTTTGTTCTACCGTTTCCTCATTTACTCTTTGGCAGTTTTATTTATTTATTAGCTGACTTCCTCACTTCATTTTTCATGTGAATTATCACCTCCAATCTGAAAAAAAATGTCGGCCTCTCCCTTGTGCAAAAATTTGGTAAAAACTCCTTTTCTCTTTCATGTTTCTTTGTTTTCTTCTTTGTTTTACATGGATTTGCCTTGCCTTCACCCCCTTCTTTGGATCGGCCTGCTCTCATCCACCACCTAGGCCGCCTCCACCACCATCCACTTTGACCAACACCTCCTACAGCCCCTTCCCATGCCATAGCCGAGACCTTTGTGATGAAGAACCACCATAGTTTTGAGCAACATCTCATATATATGCAAGCCATCACCTTATCACCTCCTCCCCTTCATTTTCCATCACCACCACCACCTTTGGCCACCACCACCACTTTATTCAGACCTTCCCTCATCACCCCAGATACTGACCTGAAGTCCAGACCATCTGGCCAAACCCAATAGCCTATGGCCGAGCCAAAGATTGGACCACTTTCCCACCTATTTGCCTAGAAACCCTTCACCTACCCTAAGTGTAACTTCCTCCACTCGTTTAGCCTTATAGCCGCACCTTTTCCCTACCCATGCCTGATCCAAACCATGCTCAAACCTGACCTTATTGATCCCCTAGGCCATGTAAACACACATAGAAAGCAAGTGCAAAGTCTTTGGTTTTGTTTTATACATCTATTTCTAACACTGTTTATTTGTTTTTGAAACTTATGTTTCATATATTTGTTTGTCTCATGTATCCAAGGAGATTTATCTTTGGCTCTCTCAAACTCGAATCATTGTCATGCCACAGTGCTTTTGAAGATCTCAGTTTGTGCTTTTGATCGTTTTCTCCAGCTTATACAAGTGAGTAAACCTCACACGACATTTATACTTATGTAGTTGTGAAACAACAACAATTGAATGTGTTGAAAAATCATATGATGTATAACTGCCTGTGATAAATTACATATGATGATAAACCTATTAAATTTCATGTCATATCATCTGTTATTATATATATGTTGATTACTATTCATTTATATCTGTTTATAACACAACAAGTTCCTTGTAGATTAGAAATCACTATGGGTTAAAATGATACACACCCGAACGGACTTTAGAGTAGGGAAAATCGTTATGGGCTGAAATGATAGGCCTGAACGGTTTTTATTTATTTTATTTAACTTGGGATTGCGGGTTTGAAATGATAGAACGCGGATTTTTCTTTTTTAAACTGCGGATTGAAATGATACATATCCATATCACTTGACCTAGGTTAGAAAACTATATACAACCCGTGGTTATTTTATAAAGTATTTTGGATATTTTTTAAGTATTTTAAAATATAAATTTATGAAATTCGATCTAAATAGGTTTTTAAATGTTTAAAATAAATAAATTATGATTTTTCTATGAGTTAAAAATGTAATTAATGAATGGTTAAATTTGATTATTGAATATAACTTAAGTTTGGAAATTTGGAGTTTTGGTTAAAAAAAGATATTTAAGTTATATGAATAAAATGGAAATTTTATTTTATTGGAAATTGGTAAATATGATAATTTGATTAAATTTGAATTTAAGTGATTTATTAAAGTATTATTGATTTTCTATGAATTAAGTGGCTAAATAAATGAATGCTTAAAAGGTGAAATTTTTAATACAACTTGATTTGGAAATGTGGAATTTGGTTTTGTTTAAAGTTTTAGGTTAATCAAATAAATTGGGAATTCAGTTTATTTTGTGAAATGATAATTTGAAAATGTAAATGTTAATAAAGTGTTAAATGTAAAAATAGGAAGTTTACACTTGAATTTATTAAGTGGATTTGTGAAATTTGATTTAATTATAAAATGTTGCCTTATAAAAATCATTAATTAAAAGAGTATTTAATGAACATCTTTGAATGTTAAAATATAATTTTTTTTAAATGTTTAAATTGAAATGTTTTCAAGTATAACTTTCAGCACTTTTTTCTGAATGTTGTAAAAGGTTGAAATTTTCAATGTTTATGGTTTTAACTTAGTAAATGAACTCATAATGGTTTAAAACTTTGGAAATTGAATACTTGATTTGAAAGTATATAAACTTAAATTTTAAATGGTTTAAATGAATTATTTTGATTAAAATATAAGCAATATAGAAGGTGATTTGGAATGATAATAAATGAATGATAGCTTTGTATTTAAAAGGTATATATAGTTTAATATTTGGATTTGAACTTATATGATGTTTTGAAATGAAGCTTTGGAAAGATATGATATTTTGATATATATTAAATGCTTTGAAATGTAGATTTGGAAAGATATGATATTTTGATATATATTAAATGTTTTGAAATGAAGCTTTAGAAAGATATGATGATTTAAAAATGAAGTCTTGAAAGATATGATATTGTGATAATAAAATGATTTGAAAGGAAGCTTTGAAAGGATATGATATTTTAATATATTAAAATGATTTGAAAGGAGTTTTGAAAGGATATGATAAGTTTAATATATTGAAATTGTTAGAAATGACTTGATATTTATTTTGATAAATATTTGAATTTGAAAGATGTGGTATGTTGATATATTGAAATGGTTTTGGAAATGATTTAATCTTTATTTTGATAAAGATTTGGATTGAAAGGGATATTTTATTTTGAAGTATAAAATATTGTTTTAAAAGTTATAACGACGGGTTATAATAACGATTGGTTGTTAAAGAGACCAGGATCGGATATTGTCTTATAGCCTGCCAATACCGAAAACCACTTTAACAACCGTGTACGCAGTGGAGATTCCAGAATGAAGTAGGATGGTGGCGGCGTTCTCGAGGTATATTACGTGGGCCAAACTCCCATGAGTTGGCATATATGACTAAAACATGAGCTATACCTGGCTACACAAAGGGTCACACCCTTTCATCGAGCAGGCTCCATCAGAAACCATTATATTACTTTTGTGATTCGATATGGTGGCGCCACTTTGATTCGGGGGTATGTGTCGAGGTGGGCGGAAGCTGCTGGCTTGCCGTCACCACCGGTCCGGGAGTGCAAACGGTGTATCCACCCTGGCATTGCCTCGCGTGCCTTGTCATATCCTTATATTGAGCCCACTACGATTTTGGTTTTAAAGATCCGACCGCGTCAAGGTTCACCATCCCCTTAACGCTATTTTTTATATGATTATACTTTACTAGTTAGACTGTAACGACCCAAAATTTGAACAATTTAAATTGAAATATTTAATTAATTTTAAATATTTGAATTATGGTTTGGGTTGAAATTTCAATATAACTTTGAATTTAGCGATTAAATTATAAAATTTAATCTATTAAAAGTTGAATAAAAATTTGGATCTTCAATTTTAAGCTCATTTAAAATATTTCAAAGGCTTGAAAAATTCATATTGGTAATACTGAAGACAACAGAAGTTTCAGAGTTGAATTTCAAATTGAATTGTTCAGTTTTGAAATTATATCGTTTGAATTGATATTTAAAAACAAAAATATAGCCTTCGGAAGGATAGTCTCGGAATTTGACGAAACCAGTTCCATTGTATCCGTAATAGTTAGTTATTACCGGATTTCAAATTTCGTGGTGATTGGAGTTGTTGAGTGAGCGTACGACGTATAAACGCATTGAAAATTTTATTGAGACAATTTGAATTTAAATAATATACCATTCAAATCAAAGCCGAAATAATTTCACATCAGAATTTTTAAAGTTTTTCGTGGTCACTGTGGCAAAGCGTCTCAAGCACGCTACTTTCTCTTCTCTCTTTATATCTCAGCCGAATCCCTTAACTTCAGAAGAGAAATCAAATGGCCGAAGCCCTTTATCAAATTCAAAATAAAATAAAAAAATTATTAAATCATGGCCGCCTGTTTCTTCCTTTCAAAATCAAACCAAAGCTTCGAATGAAATCAACGGCCAAGTCTTTCATTCTATCTTCAAAACTTCAAAAGAGGAAAAATAAAATCGACTTCGTTCTTTTATGGCTGCGGCATCGCTCGAGCAGGAAGCGGCGAACTTCGTGAGGGAGGAAAACGGTGACACGGCGCTCACGCACACAGGAGACTTTGGGTTCGAGATGGGTTTAGGGTTGAAGTGGCGAATTGCGATGACAAGGTGCTGGGTTTCGCGTTGAGATTTGGGCTCTGGCACGTACGTGGGTTGTCATCGCGGTGGAAAACTCGAGCGCGACAATGGTAGCAGTGGCAACCTAGGGATTGGCGACGTGCCGAGGCTAGGGTTTTTGATTTAGCGTGGCGGCGACGAGATTGTTCAAGCTGAGGTATTCGGCTTCCTTCCTTTTCAATTAATATTAATCTAGATATATGCAGAAACTAAAAAATTATATAAGATTTTGAAATATATATGTATACGAATTTTAAAATATTGAACAGTATGAAAAATTGGTTTTTGAAGATATTTAAATTTTTGTATAACTGTATGAGCTTCGAAGAAAAAAATATATATATATATATATATATATGTTTATGTAGAAATACATATACAGATTGAATTTAAATAAAAGGAAATGATAATGATATAGATGTATATATCTAGATAGTTTTAAATGAAATATAGAAATTTTAAATTGTTGAAATTTCTATGCAAAAATTTGTTTTTGAAATCTTAAAATAAATAAATTATATTTGGTTAATTTATTAAAAAGGAAGCTTAGTTTTAATTCAATTTTTAGTTAAACAAATTTGTTTAAAAGAAATTAGTTTGAAATGGAATCATTTGTTCAAATTAAATTGTTAGTAAATTAAATTTGTCAAATGGTTAGACTATTAGATTTATTTAAGGAAATCAGTTTATAACAATCCATTAGTTAATTAAAATTTTAGAAATAGGAATTTCTCGATTGATTCGAATATTAATAAATTGTGTAAATATTTTTACAAGGTTTAAAAATTGAGAAAACAAACGGGAAATGGAAATGAGTTGGAAATGGACTGCAAATAAAAATCTAAGGTGAGAACTCCTCACTCAATCGAACAGTTTGGTTTAAAATATAAATAGTTAATGTTGATTGATGATTGTTGTTTGATTGTGTTAGTAGATATAGTAGGATATATACTATATATAGCAATATATATATATATATATTGGCATATGTATATATTGGATTGATTTCCCGCCTTGTATAGCGGATGAGACCCTATTGCGCCGCCTATTAAGCGGATAATATTTTATAAATTCCCATATACCGCGATATTCCACCTTGAATTGGAATTGGTATTGTGCTAACGTCTGTGGATGCAGGGAAACAGGTTGGAGGGATCCAACTGGATTCCTCGCAAATATTTATTTGTTTATAAATATTGTGTTGATTGTTAACTATCATATCGATATATGATGTTTATTCCCGTGATTGACCATTTGATGCTGTTGCATCATCGGATTCATTTTTAAAGTTAAAAATAACGATTTTGAATTTAAAAAGGGTTTTTAAAGTTATTTTCCAAAGTATACATTTTATTAAATTTTTGGATTGATTCATTTTAAAATAAATGAACGTATAAAATTTTATGTTATAAGAATTAATATTTTTATGAAATATAACCAAAAGGAAAACTTTAAAATAAATAGATTTATAAAATATTTAAATTGGGATTTTTGAATAATCATTATAAACAGTTTACATAAAAGATTTTATAAATTGATATATATAAATATAAAATTACTGGAATTATGAAACGAGTTTATTAAGTGTTAAAATGAAGTATAAAAATGGATTTCATTTAAACTATAGTTTTATAAATTGTGAAAGTTATGAAATGAATTGATGTTGAAAATAAAAGTTTTATAAGTAATTAACTTATAAAATGGATTTTGGCCATTTAAAGGGGATATTTATAGAAATTGTTAATAAAGGAGGTTCTTATAAGTTGAAAACTATTATAAAATGTAAAGGAATCTTATCAGTGATAAGATTTAAAAATTTGTGAAGTTTTAAAAGAACGGTTAAGTAAATAAATGGATTATAAGCTCTTAACTTATAATACGAACCTTTGGTATAGAAATTGGGTTTATAAACTGAATTGGACGGATAAAAGAGTTTTCTAAACCGAAGTTATTAATAGAAATGGAATTTATAAACGTTGTTTATAAATTGGAAATCAATTGAATTTGATAAATTGAATATGGAAGTTTGCTAAAGGGGTTATATTCACTATTTTTGAACGGTGAATATACTATTATATTAAATGATCATGCTTTGAAAAAAAAATGTTTTAAATGGAATTTAAAACGATTTAAAGATGCTTTAAGAGGCAATAAGTATCGAAACCATAGATTTCAACATTTATTGTTGAAATAGACGTTTTCGAGAAATAGAAGGAAATGAATACATAGATTTCAACATTCATTTTTGAAGTAGGCGTTTTCGAGAAAATAAGGGAATGGTGGACTATAACATTGTTGTTATAGTAAATGGTTTCCAAAAGGAAATATTTTATATAGTATTGGGATTTATATATCTATTTTAATTCTGAATCCCTATACTAGTGATTTTGGGTTGTCGTAACGATGTTTTACGCAACATTCGTTTTGACCCAAGTAAAAGTGAATAAAAGAATGTTTTCCTTATAAGAGTGAAATATATTCTTAACTATGGTTTAAGTATATGGAATATTTTCAAATTGTTGAAAATAAATAAACTTGTGAATTACTTATTTTTAAATAAGTATGGAAATGTTTTTCCAATATGAAATGAAACGTTTTTGAGAATTTATCTTTTAAAGGTAAAATGGAAGCGAATAATTCGAAATCGATTTGAAAATCGTATTCTAGTATATATTTGGGAAATTTGAAATTCACTATGGAATTTATAAAGAAGGGAAATTTGTTTAAAAATAAATATTGATTTATTTTGAAGTATGGAAATGAATTTACAAATTTGTAACGTAAGTTTAAAATAAATCGGTAAAGATTTATTTGATGATTTGAAATTTGTTTTCAAAGGGTATAAAGGATGAAAAGTAATTTGAAATTGGTTTCAAATGGTTGAAGTGTGGAAATTATATCGCGTAAAGATATTTTGGTAAAACAAAAAATTTGGGCAATTATTTGGAAGGTGTATATATATATATATCTTGTGAAGATATTTTTGGGATTAAATAATTTTGGAAAATTATTTGGAATCTGATGATGTGGCGCATCTTTATTGATAGTTAAATAACCGACTATCGGTATTTACCCTTGGATGGTATCTGTTGTGTTTGTTTGAGATTGAATGCTACACTTATTTTAAAATAAGCGCTCGCTATTCGGTTTAGCCGGGAGAGGACCTTTGTGTCGTATATCCCATTCCGAATATGTGATACGTCGTTATGGATAGCATTTGAAGACCGGTGTTGAAGACCGGGTATTGGTGAAAACGATAGAATGACTATCGATTGTCTCTGCATCGTTAGCTACGGTATGGGGATTTCCTTTGTGATGGGAAATTTTATCGAGATTATGAATACCCGGATTGCAAGGGCTTCTTTGGAAGTGCCTTCGGTTCTGTTCGAACCTAGAACAGACTTGTATGGTTACATGTCTGACATTACATTTTGAGATATAGAGCAGGTTTCTTTCAAATACATTTCTGTTGGTGGCGGAGAATTTATTCTCTTAGCTTAACACCCTTCTCTGAGACGTACGAGCTCAAAGGTTATGTAGTTGAAGGTTATCCACGATATATTCCCAATCTGGTAATGTGACATGCTGAGTGCTGCTGTGTGATGATCATTGGTTGGTCATTTGTGATATGATCATTTGTTTGATCATTTATCTTTGTGATTATTGCTTTGGTCATTTGTTGACCCAAAGCATGGCTTTGTTGCACAAAGCGTAGCTTTGTGGACGATACTTCGTCAGACCTCACTCCCCGGAAATGGTCGAAACAGGAATATGCGGCAAGGTTATGAGGGTCGCGCCCTTTAGGGTATGTCATTCCCTTCTGGAAAAGGGTTGTATCATGGTATGGAGCCCAGATATTTACTCATGTTGATACATTATATCTATTACTGTGTGGTGTTGTTGGTATCGAGCGCTCGGATAAAGGTCCCAAAGGACCGGGGGATAACATATTCGTGTAGTAGTTACCTATTTACAGAGGTAACCCGGCCTTGTGTTGGCAGAGATCTAACCGTAACGTTTGTTTCTCGGGACGTCCCGCCAGAGGCGATCCCATGTGGCAGTAGGAAGTTCCTTAGCCTGACCATTTGTTGGAAATCCAATCAAAACAATACGCGCCCTGTACGGTTTTAGTTGTATAACCTGCCATGGAATGTGGCGGTAACCTGCTATGGAACATGGTAGCTATAGTAGGCATACGACGAAAGGTCGTATGCTGGCTAGGATTTATATTCTATTTTCGAAATTGTTTTCTACACTATGCACTAATAATAATATCAAAAATGTTTTGATTTCGCGTAGTAAGCATCTTTGACTATCATAAGGAGAAATCTCCTCCAATTCTGCGTTTGCATTGTGTGTGTGGCGGGAGGCCTTATGGTAGTTTCATTTTTCAAAAAGCATTGCGGATTTCAAAATTTAATTTCTCTTGTTTCTTGTTTTAAAGATAAACTATTTTGAGTTCTCACACCAGTCCCATGACTGACCTGGAGTTTATTATTTCCTTTCTAAACTCTGGGTGCCCACTATTTTCCACACGGGCAGTCTAGAGTTAGGTTATCAGGTTGTTCTGGTTTTTGGGAGTTGCTGTAGCAATCTGGAGGCGAGCAGGATGGCGTATCTACTGTATATAGTATTTCTTTTCCGCTGTTTTGTTTTTGAACACTCTGGTGATGTGATGTAATGTGATGTAATATATAAAATATACAGTTCTTTTGTTTTAATGAATATTCATTTATCTATTATATGTTGTTCCGCTGCGATTGTGAGATTCTGATATTATTATCCTGTTCTGTTGTTGTTTCTGTTTCTTCTCTCTTTTCTCTCTTCTTCTACCTTTTTCTTCTCCTTCAACCCTAACGGTTCGGTTTTTTCGGCAACGAAAAATCTTGACCGTTACATTTGGTATCAGAGCATATGGTTAAGCGACAACCATGGCTCTGTTGGGTGTTACTCATTAGAGATAGAGTCAGTAGTACTCTAGAATGAGTTTGAGCATAATAATAGATATGAGCGCGTATTTGTTAGTGAATATAAAATTGTTCTATATTGTGTTGACTTATCGGTTGATTGTTTATAGATTCTGGTCGGTGCAGTCTAGCTAACTGAATCGATAGGGATTTCTAAACTCTTAAACAAGATAAACCGACACAGTATTGTTTTAAAATAGGGTAAATGAAATAATTTTACCCAAAATTATTTTTGTACATAAAAGAAATGATTTTCTGTATATTATTACAGTATATGGTTGCTTGGTTGTTTGGTAGTGATAATACTCAATCATTATCATTAAAGTTGAATAAGAATTGAAATCATAATAAAAAGGTTAAGAAATAAGTCCATATACAAATGAAATTTGAGAATGTAAATTATAAATGTGAATTGTAATTTGAAGTGGAATTCCAGAGAATGTTTTGAAAAGAATTTGAAATTTTGGAGATTTGGAAAGTTTAAATTCCTTGTTGATTTGAAATTAATTTCCAAAAGTTTTGGAAGGCTAAATGGTCTAAACTCTTTTCGGTCGTTGGAAAATAATTCTGGTGATGATCGCGACATCATCGGTGTTCATTTTCGGGTTTCCAAAAGAGGAATTGCTGCCAAATTGTTTTAAATGGAAGTTGTTTGGAAAATTTGGGTTTGGTTTTGAAATGCAAAAGATAAAGTTGAATTGTTTTCAAAAAATGTTTTTGAAAGGTTGAAAAGACTCTGGAATGCTATATAAAAATATTTATGGAATATTATTAAGTTGATAACTTGTAAAGTTTAAAGTTGTTAAAATAAAAATCCAACTTAAGGAAATTTATTGAGTCGAAAATAAATTTGGAGTTGTAATAAATGAATTTGAATTGAGTATTGAATTACGGAAATAAATTGAGAATGAATGAATAAACCTACAATTGCAATTAGACGAAAGTGAAATTGAAAGTCGAAATTCATTTTGAATTTTTAAGCAAATAGAATTGAATTGAAATTAAATTGTGTTTGTGAATGAACAAATGAGGTAACATTTGCAAATAAATGAATTGAAATTGAAAAATGGAATGAGATTTGAATCAAGTTGAATAAAATCCAGACTTGGGTAAAATAAAATAGATTGAATTCAGGTATACTAGTATGATAATTTATTAATTCATGAAATACTAAAATGGAAGTTGAATTAGTTAAATTAAAACTTGAATTGTGAGCTAAATAAAAATGGTTCGAATTTGCAGATAAATTCAAGTAAGTTGAAATAAATTGAAAATGACCTCGTTGACAAAATAAATTCGAAATGAATGTGAATGGTTATAAACCAAAATAGTGAATTGAAAATAAATTTTGGGAATGAACGAAAGAATGAAACTGGAATTGAAACCGAATGTTGAAAGAAAATTTGAATAAAGTGAATTGGAATTGGTAATGAATTAGTAATGGGAACTAATTTAAAATTGTGCAGTTATGAATAAAAGATAGTTGATAAAATTCAATATTAAGAAGGTAAATTGAATTCAAATAGAATTGAAATCGTAAATTGAATCCAAATGAAATTGGAAATGCGAAATTGAAAGGAAATGAATGTATAACTCCAATAGTAAACTAAAAAAATGTATAAGAAGCATATATTGAAGATTTTGTAATGAAAAGTGCAAAATGATATTTGAATGTTGGAATTGGATATTACGACTAGCAGGTTATACAGCTGTATTAAAAGAAAAGAAATTGGGATTTTAATTTCTAAGATAAAATTGAATTGCTCGACAAAAAGGTACGTATTTCAATTTCGGTATGAAATTTGGCGATTTTCTTCTCTAGCCACTTGGCTTTCTCTTTTCTTTTTGATTCTGAGGGGCCGTGGAGCCATTTTGTAGTCGTACCGAGCTAGCCGTGCAAAGGAGACGCTGGCGAAATTTTCAAAAATTTAGGGTGTTAGGAAAATTTTGTGAAAAATTTGAAAGTTGAAATTTGAATTTAAATTTAAATTTGAATTTTGAAGTAAACAATTTGTTTGAAACTTATAACTTAAGTTGGAAAGCTAGTTGAAATTGATAATGAATCTCTAATAAAAAAAGATTTTGGTTAATGAATTGATAAAACTATTTGGATTGTGAAAAAATATTAACGGCTTAAGAATCATTTTTCCTAACTTGTAATTTCGGGACGAAATTCTTTTAAGGAGGGAAGGTTGTAACGACCCAGAATTTGAACAATTTAAATTCAAATATTTAATTAATTTTAAATATTTGAATTATGGTTTGGGTTGAAATTTCAATATAACTTTGAATTTAGCGATTAAATTATAAAATTTAATCTATTAAAAGTTGAATAAAAATTTGGATCTTCAATTTTAAGCTGATTTAAAATATTTCAAAGGCTTGAAAAATTTATATTGGTAATACTGAAGACAACAGAAGCTTCAGAGTTGAATTTCAAATTGAATTGTTCAGTTTTGAAATTATATCGTTTGAATTGATATTTAAAAACAAAAATATAGCCTTCGGAAGGATAGTCTTGGAATTCGACGAAACCAGTTCCATTGGATCCGTAATAGTTAGCTATTACCGGATTTCAAATTTCGTGGTGATTGGAGTTGTTGAGTGAGCGTACGACATATAAACGCATTGAAAATTTTATTGAGATAATTTGAATTTAAATAATATACCATTCAAATCATAGCCGAAATAATTTCACATCAGAATTTTTAAAGTTTTTCGTGGTCACTGTGGCAAAGCGTCTCAAGCACGCTACTTTCTCTTCTCTCTTTATATCTCAGCCGAATCCCTTAGCTTCAGAAGAGAAATCAAATGGCCGAAGCCCTTTATCAAATTCAAAATAAAATAAAATAAAATAATTAATTAATGGCCGCCTGTTTCCTCCTTTCAAAATCAAACCAAAGCTTCGAATGAAATCAACGGCCAAGTCTTTCATTCTATCTTCAAAACTTCAAAAGAGGGAAAAATAAAATCGACTTCGTTCTTTTATGGCTGCGGCATCGCTCGAGCAGGAAGCGGCGAACTTCGCGAGGGGGGAAAACGTTGGCACGGCGCTCACGCACACAGGAGACTTTGGGTTCAAGATGGGTTTAGGGTTGAAGTGGCGAATTGCGACGACAAGGTGCTGGGTTTCGCGTTGAGATTTGGGGCACTGGCACGTACGTGGGTTGTCATCGCGGTGGAAAACTCGAGCGCGACAATGGTAGCAGCGGCAACCTGGGGATTGGCGACGTGCCGAGGCTAGGGTTCTTGATTTAGCGTGGCGGCGACGAGATTGTTCAAGCTGAGGTATTCGGCTTCCTTCCTTTTCAATTAATATTAATCTAGATATATGCAGAAACTAAAAAATTATATAAGATTTGAAATATATATGTATACTAATTTTAAAACATTGAACAGTATGAAAAATTGGTTTTTGAAGATATTTAAATTTTTGTATAACTGTATGAGCTTCGAAGAAAAAAATATATATATATGTTTATGCAGAAATACATATACAGATTGAATTTAAATAAAAGGAAATGATAATAATATAGATGTATATATCTAGATAGTTTTAAATGAAATATAGAAATTTTAAATTGTTGGAATTTCTATGCAAAAATTTGTTTTTGAAATCTTAAAATAAATAAATTATATTTGGTTAATTTATTCAAAAGGAAGCTTAGTTTTAATTCAATTTTTAGTTAACCAAATTTGTTTAAAAGAAATTAGTTTGAAATGGAATCATTTGTTCAAATTAAATTGTTAGTAAATTAAATTTGTCAAATGGTTAGACTATTAGATTTATTTAAGGAAATCAGTTTATAACAATCCATTAGTTAATTAAAATTTTAGAAATAGGAATTTTTCGATTGATTCGAATATTAATAAATTGTGTAAATATTTTTACAAGGTTTAAAAATTGAGAAAACAAGCCGGAAATGGAAATGAGTTGGAATTGGACTGCAAATAAAAAGCTAAGGTGAGAACTCCTCACTCAATCGAACAGTTTGGTTTAAAATATAAATAGTTAATGTTGATTGATGATTGTTGTTTGATTGTGTTAGTAGATATAGTAGGATATATACTATATATAGCAATATATATATATATATATATATATATATATATTGGCATATGTATATATTGGATTGATTTCCCGCCTCGTATAGCGGATGAGACCCTATTGCGCCGCCTATTAAGCGGATAATATTTTATAAAATCCCATATACCGCGATATTCCACCTTGAAGTGGAATTGGTTGTTAACTCCGCCCCGACCATGACTTACCGATCTAGTGCATCAAGAGGTTCCGACCTAACAGTTAGAAGCATGCCGACTTAAGGCTTAACAGGGGTACCGACCTAAGGCCTAAGGGGTATGCCGACCTAACATTCAACGTAGATACCGACCTAACTGCCTTATCAGGGAGACCGACTTAAGGCTCAAAGGGTTACCGACTTAAGGCTCAAAGGGTTACCGACTTAAGGGTTTGAGAGGCATACCGACTTAAGAAATACCGAGTTAAGGCTAAAACAGTGGACGACCTAACGTGGGTACTGGCTTAAGACTCAGAGGATGCCGACTTAATAGGAAGGCCGACCTAAGGCCTAAAAGAGATGCCAACTCAGTGACTTGACTGAGTTACCGATCTAATGTTTTACCAAGTTGGCGACCTGGAATAGTTACCGACCCAAGTCACAACCGATTTAGGACCAATGTTAGCTCGTTCACGACTCAAGAAAAGGAAGATGAGTTCAATGCAGCTACTCAGCACAGCAGCCTCTTAACTCGTGCACGATTCAGCCCCCAGTTATCTCGGTCACGACTCACGACCTAATTTGAGTCGTGAACGACTTAAAGCTATTAAATGCAAACCTGAGGCCGTATTACTAAGAAGGGGTGGTGTTGACTCGGAGGCGACCTAGGACTTGTGCAAGTGAACTCCTGTGAAGCCATGAAGGGGCCAGATGGACCGGCCACGACTCATATTAAGTCGGCTACGACTTAACTTAAATCGGCCACGACTTAGGACTTGGCAATACTTCCAGACCGAAACTCTCTATAAATAGGCAACCACCTCCAACATTCAAAGGACTTTGGGCACATTCTCTTCATACACCGTTACCTTGCTGCATTGAGAACTTCATCAACACTTAGAGCTTTCAAGATTAGAGGAATTCATCAAAGAACTCCACGAAGAAACCACACATCTTCAACATGGATTTAAGGACTTTAATCGACATTGAAGCTTAAGACTTGTTCCAAATCACTTGTAACTTGAAGTATATTGTACTTGAGAAGAATTGTATCAGCTTGTAACGAGATTATTAATAAAAGTACTTAGAGTGGACGTAGGCTATACCCTTAAGCCGAACCACTATAAAATTGTTGTTGTTTACTGCTTTTCCGCTATTACCTGCTTGTAATTCTTTCCCGATCTATCGGGTGGTGCTTTCACAACTACACTTCACACACCGGGGTGTTAGCGTTCACATTTTAGCGTTAACATTTTTGGTGCTTTCACTGAGAATCGAACTCAGGAAAACTGTCATCATTGCTTCGCAGAGATTTGAAGAAAGAATTTCCTTAAAAACCAGAAGTCTATCTGAGATTATGGCTCCTGGAAGGAAAAGTAGATCTGTCATATCTGGAAACATTCAAGAGGGAACCTTCGCTTCCCCTGTACCTAATCAACCCACTCCGTCTGTTGGAGTTACGAAAGCAGAGTTGGATGCTGTGATTCTAGGGCTAAACCAGCAGATAAACGCCCAAAATGCACAATTAGAGGCTCAAAGTGCCCAGAATGCTCTGATTCTGAATAAGTTGAACGATTTACTTGGGGCAAACAATCAACCAGCTGGTAATGAAAGGAACTATGCTGGCAACATTCATGATGTTAGTGAAAGGAATGCTCCTGAAAGGGCTACTAGTCCCTTTGAGCAGGCAGTTCCTGAGGCTGGTGGATCTAGAACTCGGCATGATGAGGAATATCTTTCTGGAATGGTCCGGCAGATCATGAAAGAAAGTATGCAAAGGGTTGAAGATGAGAAGGAATGGGGTTTCGCTCCAAGTAAAACTCCCTTCACTGAAAAAATCTTGAAGGCGGAATTTCCAAGGAAGTTTGTCCCTCCGACTATTCCAGCTTACAAAGGGACAAGTGATCCGAATGAGTTCTTGTATAAATATGATTGGCACATGACAGGTGCCAGAGCCTCTGACGAAATAAAGTGTCGATATTTCCCCAAGTTGCCAGTCCGATCTATCGATCAGTTTTCAGACTTGACCAGAAAATTCAAGGAGCGGTTTAGACTATATGCTTCGAAGGCCAAGGACATTATGTCACTATCGAGTTTAGAGCAGAATCCTGGTGAGTCTATCAGATCCTTCTTGAACCGCTTTAATATAGCGCTGGCTGAGGTGGACAATGCTGAACCACGAATGATATTGACTTATCTGATGAGGGCTATTGATAAGTCAAGCGAATTTGGGAAATGGTTAAATATGAAGGAGCCAACCTCTCTCGAAAAGTTCTACAAAAAAGCAGATGAATTCATTCGCTTGGAAAGCCGTCCTTTACCAGTAAAGACAGTGTTGGAGAAAGCAGAAGACAACACTGTCGCTCCACGCAAGAATGAATCGGTGGGGCAAAAAAGGGAGAATAATAATGGGAAGAAACAGGGTAATATGAAGAAGCCCCGATCCTTCAAGCCATCAGAATATACTCCATTATCACATACACCGGAGCACATCTACCTTGCCACTAAAGATTCCGTCGATTTCCCTAAACCAATCCCTTTGAGAACCGGGAAAAAAGCCATACAGAGTGGGAAATTCTGCCGCTTCCACAATCAACCCGGTCATGAGACTGATGAATGCCGCCAGTTGAAAAATCTAATTGAAGAGTTGCTAAAAGAAAACAAACTGCAGCAATTCGTGAAGAAAAATAGCAACAATCCTGCATCGTCAAGTCAGGGGCAACAGGTTCCTGTTCATCAGCCTAGGACAGGTGAGAAAGCTACGGGACATGAATCTGGAAGGCCTGTTATCAATGTCATTACAGGAGGGCCTCACCCAGCTGGCAAGAGCTGGGGTGAGATGGAGAGATATTCCAGGGCTTTGAAATATGCTCCAGCCGAAGAAGACGTCTTTGTTTTAGAAGACACTACGCCCCTGAAACAACAGAAAACTTTCAGCGATGATATTGTTTTCAGAGCCAGAGATTCCACAGGTATAGAAGCTCCTACCCTAGATCCCTTGGTCATCTCGGCTGGTATTGGACCGGCCATTGTCAGAAGAGTCCTCATCGACTGCGGAGCATCATGTAATATCCTCTTCAAGAAGACATTTGACCAGATGAAAATCCCTATGATCGATGTACAGGCCTCATCACAGAAGATCGCTGGCTTCACTGGGGAGCCAAAGCAACCGATTGGGACCATCGATCTGCTTGTAGAACTTGGGGAAGCAGAAAGGAAAGTGGTCCGCAAGCTAACATTTGTGATTGTCGATGAGTTTTCTGCTTATAATGCTTTTCTTGGCCGTCCAACACTCGCAGCATTCAAAGCTATCCTAGCCCCGTGGTGCCTCACTATTAAATTCCCTACTGACAATGGAGTAGGAGTTATAAAAGGGGATCAAAATGCTGCGCGAGAATGCTATTTGACAGAGCTGCGAGAGTCAAGAAAAAGAGAAATGGGAAAGGATGCGGCAACCCCAGTCCGCATCAAGGAACCAGCCTTGTAGCAATTACGGGGCGGACCCTGCACTGGAGAGCACAGCGGGGCACGGAAAGAAATGGATCCCAGAAAAGCCAGTGCAGGGGAGAATAGAGTGGTACCGGTGGAAACGACAGTTCCGGTACCTGTTGACCCGAAGGACCCAAATAAGGTGCTGAATGTGGGTTCACAGCTTAATGTGTCAATTCAGAATATCTTGATATCTTTCCTGAAAGCAAATCTGGATGTCTTTGCTTGGACTCATGCCGATATGTGTGGAATATCTCCAGAAGTTGCAGTACACGCTCTGAATATTGACCCAAAGTTTACGCCAGTTAAACAGAAAAGAAGAACCCAAGGTCCAGAAAGGTCAGCAGCATTAAAAGAAGAAGTTGATCGACTCATGGAAAATAACTTCATCAAAGAATCTACATATCCGAATTGGGTTTCAAATCCTGTGCTGGTCAAGAAAGCTAATGGAAAATGGAGAGTGTGTATCGATTTTTCTGATCTAAACAAGGCCTGCCCCAAAGATTGCTTCCCGTTACCCAGGATCGATCAACTGGTAGACGGAACTGCGGGACATGAATTGTTATCTTTCATGGATGCCTACTCCGGTTATTACCAAATCATGATGCACGAGCCGGATCAGGAGGATACAAGCTTTATCACAGATGTTGGACTTTATTGCTACAGAGTTATGCCCTTCGGATTGAAAAATGCAGGGGCAACTTACCAAAGACTTGTTAATGCTATGTTCAAACCGCAATTGGGCAAAACTATGGAAGTCTACGTCGACGACATGTTAGTGAAGTCCAGGAAAGCAGCAGATCACATTGAACACTTAGCAGAAATGTTCGCAGTCCTTTGGAAATACAGAATGAAACTTAACCCTCTGAAATGTACATTTGGGATCGAGTCCGGAAAGTTCTTAGGTTTCATCGTCAGTGCCAGGGGCATTGATGCTAGTCCAGCTCAAATTACTGCCTTGAAAGAAGTTAAAGCTCCTAGAACAAAGAAGGAATTGCAGAGTCTCAACGGAAAGGTCGCCGCCCTGAGTCGGTTCATTTCCAAAGCCACTGATAAATGCATCCCATTCTTTGACGCCCTGAAGAAAGGAAAGAAGAACTTTGAATGGACTTCCGAATGCCAAAAAGCCTTCGATGAGTTGATCCGTCATATGGAAACGCCTCCAATACTTTCTAGGCCAGGCAATGGTGAGGATCTTCTTATATACTTGGCAGTATCATCTCATGCTCTAAGTGCAGCGCTGATACGGGAAGACAAAAGTATTCAACATCCGGTTTACTATATTAGCAAAAGACTCACTGGGGCAGAGCTGAATTACTCCAAGTTGGAAAAACTCGCCTATTGCCTACTAGTTGCGTCAAGGAAACTGAGGCAATATTTCCAAGCTCATCCTATCAGAGTACTCACTGATCAACCCCTAAAGCAAGTCCTATTTCGCCCTGAAACTTCGGGTCGCCTTCTAAAATGGAACATTGAACTCAGTCAATATGACATCACCTATCACCCCCGAAAAGCAATCAACGGACAAGCTTTGGCTGATTTCATTGCAGAATTCACAGAGAAAGATAATGGTGAGGAAGAAACGATCAATGATTCCCCAATCCAGTGGAAGATGTATGTTGATGGCGCAAGAAATGACTACTGTTCTGGAGCCGGAGTGGTACTTGAAACTCCTGAAGGTCGATCATTGTGTTATGCACTAAGATTGGAATTTCCTTCAACAAACAATGAAGCAGAATATGAAGCTCTTATTGCAGGTCTGAAAATCGCTAAAGAGCTAAACATTCGAGCATTACAGATCTTCAGTGATTCTCAGCTTATTGTATGCCAAGTCAAGAAGGAATTTCAAACAAAAGGTGGAAACTTGGCTTCCTACTTGTCAAAGGCTTGGGAACTCCTATGTGAACTCGATCACTATTCAATAAGCCACATTCCTCGGGAAGAGAATATGAAGGCAGATTCCCTCGCAAAGTATTCAAGTTCTGGTGAAGCTCAACTATTGGGATTGGTCCCTGTAGAAGTCCTTTCAGCACCAAGTATAGACGAGATGGATATTGACTGGATTATGAATGTATCTCAAGAACAAGAGTCATGGATGACTCCAATACTGGACTACCTACTCAGAGGTTCTCTGCCAGAAAATTCGATAGAAAGACGAAAGCTACTAAGGAAAGCCTCTCGCTATGTAATTCAGGATGGCCGATTGTACAGACGGGGATTCTCAATGCCATTGCTTCGATGTGTATCCCGGGAAGAGTCCAAAACAATCCTAGCTGAGGTGCATGGAGGAGAATGTGGTGATCATTCAGGTGGTCAAACATTAGCAAAGAAAATTCTCCGATACGGATATTTTTGGCCAGAAATTAATCGAGATGCTGCAGATTACTCCCGAAAATGTGACAGATGCCAAAGATTTGCCAAAATTCCTAGAGCACCTTCTACCGAACTCACACAGATGGTCAGTCCATGGCCGTTTGCGATTTGGGGAATGGATCTCATTGGGCCGCTACCAACTGCCAAATCAGGGATTAAATATGCTATTGTTGCAGTTGATTACTTTACTAAATGGGCTGAAGCTGAACCATTGGCTACTATCACTTCTAAGAAAATGATAAGCTTTGTGACCAAGAATATCATTTGCAGATACGGTGTGCCTCAGAAAATAATCACAGACAATGGTACTTAGTTTGAAAGCGAGGAATTCCAGGATTTTTGCAAACGATTCAAAATCCAGAAAAGCTTTTCGGCAGTAGCTCATCCGCAGGCAAACGGGCAAGTGGAAGCAGTGAACAAGATCATCAAATCAACCATCAAAAAGCAACTCGAAAGAGCAAAAGGTGGTTGGGTCGATAAACTACCACTTGCACTATGGGCATACAGAACTACTCACAAAACTACAACTGGGCATACTCCTTTCTCGTTAGCATACGGATCGGAAGCAATGATCCCGGTTGAAACAGAGGTCCCTTCACACAGAAGAATCCATTTCAATCAAGCAGAAAATGAGAAGCTACAACTTGAAGCGCTGGATCTCCTTGATGAAAAAAGAGATGAAGCTAACCTCAGAGTTGCAGCTCATCAGCAAAGGATAGCCAGACATTTCAATTCCAAAGTTCGTCAACGCAGCTTTGAAAGTGGAGATTTAGTCCTGAAAAGAATTATGACCGCGACAGGTGTGTTTGGGCCAAATTGGGAAGGACCGTATGTAATAGGTCAGAAGCTTCTCGACGGCACATTCAAACTCACCACTGTTGATGGAGATCAAATTCCAAGGGCATGGAACAGCAACCATTTGCGTCCATACTTTACTTGAAAATTTTGTTGAAACATTGTAAAAAGAATTATGAATGTATGATTCTTGTAATTGAAAGCAATTGTAAAACTGATGCAAGTAAATAATGAAAGAATAAAAAGTGGATGTAGGCCCAATTTCATGGCCGAACCACTATAAATCTTGTGTTCCTTATTATTGTTACATGTTTGCTTTATTTTCGATATAAAAATACATAAAAAGTATTGCTGAAATGTCGATTTAAATTTTTGCAGACAATGGAAATAAAACTTGCGCATAATAAGACCGAGTGATTCTCACCATCATTCAACAAACAAATTTCAAGTCATAAAGGCCCCGAATTCAAATCCTAGATAGGAAATACTTCAATTGAACGGCTTATGATTTCGATAGAAACGAGCCCTTGCTAATAAATTGAGATTGTTTGAACGAACAAACATCCAATTAGGAAGCTAGTGCCCGTTCTCACGAACTTGCCTGACAATGAAGTACACTTCCTTGGATTAAACAAGCCACTTGCGAGAAAAGGGGAATGAAAACTTGAAAAGAAAAAAAAAAAGGGGATCGCTGAAAAGACATAAGCAAGTGAACAGAGGAACAACCAAAGCTATCATCAGCAGCACAAGTCCTCTTCAGAGGCACAACTCTTCGGAGGATAAAAGACCTCTAATGGGTCATACGCCACAAAAAAAGAAAGTTCTCTACTCAACAAAAAAGATTGGAGGAGTCATGACCCTCCAACCATGAGAGAGTAACTTCCAGGCGATGAAAACCCTTTCTGAGGCACATTTCACCAGGAGTTGAAGTGTTATAGCCGCTCTTCGGAATTTCACTTCACCAGAGTTGAAATGCAAACAAAAGAAAGACCTCTTCGGAGGCACATTTCACCAGGAGTTGAAGTGTTATAGCCGCTCTTCGGAATTTCACTTCACCAGAGTTGAAATGCAAACAAAAGAATGACCTCTTCGGAGGCACATTTCACCAGGAGTTGAAGTGTAACAGCCGCTCTTCGGAAATTCACTTCACCAGAGTTGAAATGCAAACAAAATAAAGACCTCTTCGGAGGCGCAATTAAGAAGAAAGACCTCTTCGGAAACCTACATTTCACCGAGATTGAAATAAAACTTCCAAGTGTTGAAACGTGAAAAGGATTTCTAAGGCATAACTCTTTGGAGGTACACGTTTCACCGAGATTGAAATAAAACTTCCAAGTGTTGAAACGTGAAAAACCCCTCCTCAGAGGTACAACTTTCTATATATATATATAAAAAAAAAAAGGATCCTCATCAAGAGCATACTTTAACTTCCAAAGGAAGAGTAATTTACCTATTATGGAGAATGATCTTCCTCAAAAAAAAGGGGGGTTAAAGTACATTCAGAGGTCCGCTTTGCCACATAGAAGAATTCACTT
Source organism: Allium cepa (assembly GCA_030765085.1). NCBI lineage: Eukaryota > Viridiplantae > Streptophyta > Magnoliopsida > Asparagales > Amaryllidaceae > Allium > Allium cepa. The sequence continues at coordinate 767,934,178 of CM060937.1, read as the reverse complement.
GGCAAAATATATACATATGCAAAAGGAGAAAGTGATTTCTTCGAAGGACAAAGCGTAGAAACTTATATGAAGGAAGTTGCACTCTACGAAAATTCTCTTCGAGAATGAAGTAATTATTCTTTAGAAAACGAGAGTGCAAGTCCCCTTAAAGTATACGATATTGCAGTAAGCTCATGGTATAGGGGCAACATGGTATAGTTACATACAAAGCGGTATAACTATGTCGGTAAAGTACGCTCAAACAACATACCACAAGCTCACCGCAACATCGTATAAATAAAACTTGTGCAAAAAAAAAAAAAAAAAACTTGTGCGAAAATGAATAATAAATGCATTCTCAAATTCAAACAAAAGTCTGTACAAATAAAGAATCATTTTATTCAATTGCAGATATTGCAGATACAGGTTTCAAAATAAAAAAAGCAGGGGCCGGTGCCTGCACAACATCCGACCATTACACAAAAAAGGAATCAAAAAGTTCAACTCTTCATTTCTTCTTGCCGCCTTTAGACCCTTTACCCGGCCGAGTGGTTAGCTTTTCGGGTCTTTCAGGTTGGTCTGAAGGCATAAGGGAAGAAGGGGAGGGGGTGCAACTGGCGCAATATCCGGTTCCTCTTCAGTGGTGATAACTTTCTTCCCCCTCCTCTTCGATGTCCCATGCTTCTTTCTTCTCTGCGAAGAAGACTCACTCCCCGAAGTAATGAGAGCGGACAAAACTACGTCGTCAGAAGGAGTCCGCTCCGGAGAGATCTCGCCTCCTTCGAGTCCCTCATCTTTTTGCTCCTGCGAGGCAACAGGGTCATCCAAACCATGAAGAGCCTCAATTTTCTCCTCTTGTGACCCAGGTTGCGAAGCAGAAGGAGGAGTCACCTGAAGAGATGGAGGAGGAATAACCAGAGAAGGCGAAGTCTGCACGACACTTGTTGTTTCAACTGCAGAAGAAGAAAAATTGAAAATGTTAGTATCTTCCCGAAAGAAGGGAGATATGGGTTCATCGAGATTCAAGAGGTAATCGAGAAGCTCATCAAATTTTTGAGGAATAAGCAGGCAATCCACCTGAATCGGACCAATGTCGAAATTACCTGAAGATGTTGGCTTCGTCAGTTCAATCTCATAATTCTGAGCCCCAATGTCCTCCAAAGCCTCTTCATCAGTAGGGGTGATTACCCCAGTTCTTGTAAGAGGCGGCAAATGAGCACTAGGGCCTATAATGTCCACCTCGGGAGAAACTAGAGGACGTTCAGAGATGGTAGGCGGTACTTCTTTTTCAGAACGCTCCTCTTCCGCCATCCCGGCCCGCGCTCTGGCAAGCTGCTCCTTTCCCTTGGCAAGAGCGGCACGGGCTTCGTCATCAAGATAATGCTCTTCAAGGGCTGACTCAGCATATCCAGCACCTTTACCACTGAGCATATCAAGTGCTGCCTCCCAAACTTCAGCCAGTGTGATTTCATACTTGGGGCCTAGAAAGGCAAGGCTGCCACGTCCCAAAACGCTGTGCAAGTAGAAATCGAATAATGTGGAGCTAATGTCAGCTTTGGTTGCTTGATGAGCCTCTTCGGCCGCAAGTTTACCAGCAACAGCCTCGTCGCGCTCCTTTTCGGCCATAGCAAGTCGAGTTTTTAACAACTCTATCTCCAAGCTTTGAGAGCCGGTCTGTTCTCGCAGATGTACAGTTTCAGCACGATATTCTTCTATGACCTTTTCCTTGTGTGCAAGCTTATCTTCGACTGCTCTTTGACTGGCATGCGCATCTCGTACTTGTTGCTGAAGCATGCTCTCCTTTTGTGAATGGAAAGTAGATGAAGTAGCTAATTCTTCCTTAAGTTTTTCTACTTCCGCTTCCAGCTTTTCATTATAGGAAGCAATACTTCTCATTTCGGCGTCATGTTGTTCGAGAGTCTTCTGCCACTCGGCCTTATCATTCTCCATTGTTAGCATGGCCTCGAGATTGGCTCGATTAACCCTCTGAAGTTCGTCGACGAGTTTTTGCCAGTTCGACAATCTTTCGATATCGGTCCTGACAGCATCAAGATTTCGCAGCATAGCCGGTTTGTCGAGGGGAACCAAGTCGAGATCAAATCGAACCCCTCTCAGGCACCACTGAGGAAATCGACTTTGAAGAGTGGGAGGACCTTGCCTGACTTGGTATGCGGGCCGGTTGATGATTGCTTGAATGTCGGAGCGAGCAGGAGCAGGAGATTGAGCAGGGACATGTTCAGAAGCTGAAGGAGTTGTTTCTTCAGTAAGTCTAGCCCGCTTGCTAGAAGAATCGTCTATGTGACTCTTTCCTCTCTCATCATGAGCTTTTCTCTTTTGGGCGTCATCATCTCTGTGGGGAAGATCATGTCTTTCTTGTTCCCTTCGGCGACGTTCTTCATATGCTCGTCTCTCGTCGGCTTTCCTGATGGCCCTCTCTTCATCCGACTCTTTGTAAGAAGGAAGGTAACGCCTGTAATCATACTGGCTACGCCTCCCGTAGCGCTGAAAATCATCATAGTACGAGCCGCTGCGCCCCATAGGAGAATCTGGAATTAAAATAATAAGCTTTAGAAATCTTTAAAGTACAAGAAGATAAATGCATAGAAGTGATGAGGAATTCTAAGTGTGTGTGATGTGCAAACTACGCGCATTAATCTACGAACCACTCTTTATTTGGGGAGTGGTTGTGGGTGTAATAGTTAACGTCAACTCTTGAGTCGACGACGAATGTTGCAAAATAGAAGTAGCTTCAACTACTGAAGAAGAAATCCCGGCAGTAGTAGGGTCATCTTTGAAGATCTCTTGTGAAGTAGCGAAGAGGTCGCTCAATCCTTCGAAGGTATCGTCCCTGCTTTGCTTGACAGGACTGGATTTCTTAGCCTTTTCACCAGATTCTTGTGAATGGTGAGAGGACCCCTGAGGCTCTTCTTCCTCGATAACCGGGGCAAGTTTATCAGATGGCCCCGCAACATCAACAGAAGTGGAGCACTTCACCAGCGAAGATTCAGGAGTCTTTATCGGAGAATCGGGGACTTCCGTTGGAACTTCATGAGCATGCATAGAGCGAGAAGTGTGTAGAAGCCCATGTTGATGTAAAAATTCATCCCTCAACAGAAATTTTATGCTCCTCTCTTCTGTGGCCACGGCACTCAACCTCTCAAAAACTTGCTTATGAATTGGATCTCTAGAAGGGAGAGGAAGTGCTGAAAGGAACAAAGAATGAAATTAGCAACTGAAAGTTCGGATCTCGAAAAAGTTTCAAAACGGAAAAAATAGAAACACTAATCTTACTTCCTACTCTCCAGATGGCATAAACCCTGGGGGACAGCGGGCAAAGAAAAACTGGTTCAAAAATCCATGAACACTTTCAGTAAGATCGGAAATGAGCTTGCGGTTTCTGGCACTTCTCACAATAATGAGGGAAGGATGATCTTTACTCTTTGCAAACGAGCACAGATAACGAATTTCTTCAAAACTCGGTAGGCGATCAAGAGTTCTTCTAAACAAAACACATAACCCCGTCAAAATGGCATAGCCATTGGGATGAAGTTGAAACAGAGAGATTGTCAACCGAAGGAGAAGAGTTCGAAGGAAGTCGTTAAAAGGAGGAATCGCCCCACTTAAGCACATTTGGCGATTAACTGCAACAAAACCATAGGGAGGATTGTCAGCAGTATCACTTGGCCCAGGGAGAAGAACATCACTTTCAGCAAAGCCAAATTGAGTGCGCAGCTGAATAAACGCTCTCGAAGTTAGAATAGTCGAGGTTCTCTCCGGAGGATTCTCTATGGGAACAGCTATCGGAAAAGTTTCTTCCTCTTGAGTTACCACTTCTTCTTCTCGGTAGGAAGTCATTCTACATAAACAACTGGGTATTCAAACATGAAGGTGCACGTTTCCTAAAGTGTGTGAAGTGTTGTGTAAAATCAATCAAGCAGTGAACAAATATAACTGGAATGAAAACTAGCAAGCATTTGTTAGTTATGAAATTCAGGGACTATTGTTTTAAGCCTAAATATGCAAGTAAGATGTTGATGCAGATAAATCAGTTCAGATTATTGATACTTTGCATTAATGTTTAACTTTAATTGATTGATTCACAAACATTTCATGCAGTATAATTAAGTTGCTTGTCTTGTCTTGACTAATCTGTCATCTGACATGGGCAGTCAATGGCAGTATTTTCGCCTTGGTTTTCTTTGTTTGTTATTTTCAGCAGGTTAGCAGCTTATAAGTTAATGCGATCTGTGAAATAATACAATGAGATTCAAGCAAATTTAAAGTTGGGGCAGTTCAAAATTTAGGCAACTTAGTTTGGCAGTTCAAGTCAGAAACTCAAAGTGGATCTATGCTCTCAAAAAGTCAGCATGCCCAAAGCTTAAGTGTTAACTCGGCAGCGGTTTAAGAGCCAACTCGGTCACGGTTTAAGGGCCTAGCTCGGCCACGACTTAGGGATTAACTTGGCTGCGGTTCAAGGTTAAATCAGTAGAAGGTTAAATTGGCAGATTTCCCCAAGAATTAACTCGGCCACAGTTTTAAGGCTTAGATCGGCAGAAGGTTAGGTCGGTAAATCTCCCTCAAGTGCTAGCACGGCCACGATTTAAGGATTGGGTCAGCCAAAAGCCAAGCCCCCTAAAATCACCAGGTCGTATCTGAATCAAAACCACGCCCCGCTCAACCCGTTAACCCAATAACCATTCCATCAGCAGCCGCCTTCATTCACATAATCCAATAACCCAATAAAACAATTTGAAATTGTCACAGATCTGATGTCCTGCCATCAAAGACCATTGAGCCTGAGGCGATAAACCCCTTCATTGTGTCAACGATCACCTCAAACAACCTAAACTTCATCAATTACGAAAACAATGGTATTCTTGATGGAGCATCACGCAAAGAGGCGATTCGTGTTCGAGCGACAGGATTCATGAATCGACAGTAATCTACAATCGAAAGAGGGATAAAATCACTTACGCAATGGATGGTAGAGGTTATCGGTGATTAGTTGGAAGGAAATTGCTTCTAGGAATTTGAGAATACTTTAATGTCGGAATCAGGCAAGTGATTAAGTGACGAAGAAAGAGGAAGAAAGTTAACTTATACCCTGCAGTGGAAAATTTGGAGCAACACATACGGTCTAACTGTTAGGTCGCATACGACCTACCGACCTAAGAGGGGACGGGTTAAGGGCTATCGAAGCACACGACCTAACATTTAGGCGTATACTTCGAGGGGCAAATGTTAACTCCGCCTCGACCATGACTTACCGATCTAGTGCATCAAGAGGTTCCGACCTAACAGTTAGAAGCATGCCGACTTAAGGCTTAACAGGGGTACCGACCTAAGGCCTAAGGGGTATGCCGACCTAACATTCAACGTAGATACCGACCTAACTGCCTTATCAGGGAGACCGACTTAAGGCTCAAAGGGTTACCGACTTAAGGCTCAAAGGGTTACCGACTTAAGGGTTTGAGAGGCATACCGACTTAAGAAATACCGAGTTAAGGCTAAAACAGTGGACGACCTAACGTGGGTACTGGCTTAAGACTCAGAGGATGCCGACTTAATAGGAAGGCCGACCTAAGGCCTAAAAGAGATGCCAACTCAGTGACTTGACTGAGTTACCGATCTATTGTTTTACCAAGTTGGCGACCTGGAATAGTTACCGACCCAAGTCACAACCGATTTAGGACCAATGTTAGCTCGTTCACGACTCAAGAAAAGGAAGATGAGTTCAATGCAGCTACTCAGCACAGCAGCCTCTTAACTCGTGCATGATTCAGCTCCCAGTTATCTCGGTCACGACTCACGACCTAATTTGAGTCGTGAACGACTTAAAGCTATTAAATGCAAACCTGAGGCCGTATTACTAAGAAGGGGTGGTGTTGACTCGGAGGCGACCTAGGACTTGTGCAAGTGAACTCCTGTGAAGCCATGAAGGGGCCAGATGGACCGGCCACGACTCATATTAAGTCGGCTACGACTTAACTTAAATCGGCCACGACTTAGGACTTGGCAATACTTCCAGACCGAAACTCTCTATAAATAGGCAACCACCTCCAACATTCAAAGGACTTTGGGCACATTCTCTTCATACACCGTTACCTTGCTGCATTGAGAACTTCATCAACACTTAGAGCTTTCAAGATTAGAGGAATTCATCAAAGAACTCCACGAAGAAACCACACATCTTCAACATGGATTTAAGGACTTTAATCGACATTGAAGCTTAAGACTTGTTCCAAATCACTTGTAACTTGAAGTATATTGTACTTGAGAAGAATTGTATCGGCTTGTAACGAGATTATTAATAAAAGTACTTAGAGTGGACGTAGGCTATACCCTTAAGCCGAACCACTATAAAATTGTTGTTGTTTACTGCTTTTCCGCTATTACCTGCTTGTAATTCTTTCCCGATCTATCGGGTGGTGCTCTCACAACTACACTTCACACACCGGGGTGTTAGCGTTCACATTTTAGCGTTAACATTGGTATTGTGCTATCGTCTGTGGATGCAGGGAAACAGGTTGGAGGGATCCAACTGGATTCCTCGCAAATATTTATTTGTTTATAAATATTGTGTTGATTGTTAACTATCATGATATATGATGTTTATTCCCGTGATTGACCATTTGATGCTGTTGCATCATCGGATTCATTTTTAAAGTTAAAAATAACGATTTTGAATTTAAAAAGGGTTTTTAAAGTTATTTTCCAAAGTATACGTTTTATTAAATTTTTGGATTGATTCATTTTAAAATAAATGAACGTATAAAATTTTATGTTATAAGAATTAATATTTTTATGAAATATAACCAAAAGGAAAATTTTAAAATAAATAGATTTATAAAATAGTTAAATTGGGATTTTTGAATAATCATTATAAACAGTTTACATAAAAGATTTTATAAATTGATATATATATAAATTTAAAATTACTGGAATTATGAAACGAGTTTATTAAGTGTTAAAATGAAGTATAAAAATGGATTTCATTTAAACTATAGTTTTATAAATTGTGAAAGTTATGAAATGAATTGATGTTGAAAATAAAAGTTTTATAAGTAATTAACTTATAAAATGGATTTTGGCCATTTAAAGGGGATATTTATAGAAATTGTTAATAAAGGAGGTTTTTATAAGTTGAAAACTATTATAAAATGTAAAGGAATCTTATCAGTGATAAGATCTAAAAATTTGTGAAGTTTTAAAAGAACGGTTAAGTAAATAAATGGATTATAAGCTCTTAACTTATAATATGAACCTTTGGTATAGAAATTGGGTTTATAAATTGAATTGGACGGATAAAAGAGTTTTCTAAACCGAAGTTATTAATAGAAATGGAATTTATAAACGTTGTTTATAAATTGGAAATCAATTGAATTTGATAAATTGAATATGGAAGTTTGTTAAAGGGGTTATATTCACTATTTTTGAACGGTGAATATACTATTATATTAAATGATCATGCTTTGAAAAAAAAATGTTTTAAATGGAATTTAAAACGATTTAAAGATGCTTTAAGAGGCATTAAGTATCGAAACCATAGATTTCAACATTTATTGTTGAAATAGACGTTTTCGAGAAATAGAAGGAAATGAATACATAGATTTCAACATTCATTTTTGAAGTAGGCGTTTTCGAGAAAATAAGGGAATGGTGGAATATAACACTGTTGTTATAGTAAATGGTTTCCAAAGGGAAATATTTTATATAGTATTGGGATTTATATATCTATTTTAATTCCGAATCCCTATACTAGTGATTTTGGGTTGTCGTAACGATGTTTTACGCAACATTCGTTTTGACCCAAGTAAAAGTGAATAAAAGAATGTTTTCCTTATAAGAGTGAAATATATTCTTAACTATGGTTTAAGTATATGGAATATTTTCAAATTGTCGAAAATAAATAAACTTGTGAATTACTTATTTTTAAATAAGTATGGAAATGTTTTTCCAATATGAAATGAAACGTTTTTGAGAATTTATCTTTTAAAGGTAAAATGGAAGCGAATAATTCGAAATCGATTTGAAAATCGTATTCTAGTATATATTTGGGAAATTTGAAATTCACTATGGAATTTATAAAGAAGGGAAATTTGTTTAAAAATAAATATTGATTTATTTTGAAGTATGGAAATGAATTTACAAATTTGGAACGTAAGTTTAAAATAAATCGGTAAAGATTTATTTGATGATTTGAAATTTGTTTTCAAAGGGTATAAAGGATGAAAAGTAATTTGAAATTGGTTTCAAATGGTTGAAGTGTGGAAATTATATCGTGTAAAGATATTTTGGTAAAACAAAAAATTTGGGCAATTATTTGGAAGGTATATATATATATATATCTTGTGAAGATATTTTTGGGATTAAATAATTTTGGAAAATTATTTGGAATCTGATGATGTGGCGCATCTTTATTGATAGTTAAATAACCGACTATCAGTATTTACCCTAGGATGGTATCTGTTCTGTTTGTTTGAGATTGAATGCTACACTTATTTTTAAATAAGCGCTCGCTATTCGGTTTAGCCGGGAGATGACCTTTGTGTCGTATATCCCATTCCGAATATGTGATACGTCGTTATGGATAGCATTTGAAGACCAGTGTTGAAGACCGGGTATTTGTGAAAACGATAGGATGACTATCGATTGTCTCTGCATCGTTAGCTATGGTATAGAGATTTCCTTTGTGATGGGAAATTTTATCGGGATTATGTATACCCGGATTGCAAGGGCTTCTTTGGAAGTGCCTACGGTTCTGTTCGAACCCGGAACAGACTTGTATGGTTACATGTCTGACATTACATTTTGAGATATAGAGCAAGTTTCTCTCAAATACATTTCTGTTGGTGGCGGAGAATTTATTCTCTTAGCTTAACACCCTTCCCTGAGACGTACGAGCTCAGAGGTTATGTAGTTGAAGGTTATCAGCGATATATTCCCAATCTGGCAATGTGACATGCTGAGTGCTGTTGTATGATGATCATTGGTTGGTCGTTTGTGATATGATCATTTGTTTGATCATTTATCTTTGTGATCATTGCTTTGGTCATCTGTTGACCCAAAGCATGGCTTTGTTGCACAAAGCGTAGCTTTGTGGACGAGACTTCGTCAGACTTCACTCCCCGGAAATGGTCGAAACAGGAATATGCGGCAAGGTTATGAGGGTCGTGCCCTTTAGGGTATGTCATTCCCTTCTGGAAAAGGGTGGTATCCTTGTATGGAGCGCAGATATTTACTCATGTTGATACACTATATCTATTACTCTGTGGTGTTGTTGGTATCGAGCGCTCGGATAAAGGTCCCAAAGGACCGGGGGATGACATATTCGTGTAGTAGTTACCTAGTTACAGAGGTAACCCGGCCTTGTGTTGGCAGAGATCTAACCGTAATGTTAGTTTCTCGGGATGTCCCGCCAGAGGCGATCCCATGTGGCAGTAGGAAGTTCCTTAGCCTGACCATTTGTTGGAAATCCAATCAAAACAATACGCGCCCTGTACGGTTTTAGTTGTATAACCTGCCATGGAATGTGGCGATAACCTGCTATGGAACATGGTAGCTATAGTAGGCATACGACGAAATGTCGTATGCTGGCTAGGATTTATATTCTATTTTCGAAATTGTTTTCTACACTATGCACTAATAATAATATCAAAAATGATTTCATTTGCGTAGTAAGCATCTTTGACTATCATAAGGAGAAATCTCCTCCAATTCTGCGTTTGCATTGTGAGTGTGGCGGGAGGCCTTATGGTAGTTTCATTTTTCAAAAAGCATTGCGGATTTCAAAATTTAATTTCTCTTGTTGCTTGTTTTAAAGATAAACTATTTTGAGTTCTCACACCAGTCCCATGACTGACCTGGATTTTATTGTTTCCTTTCTAAACTCTGGGTGCCCACTATTTTCCACACGGGCAGTCTAGAGTTAGGTTATCAGGTAATTCTGGTTTTCGGGAGTTGCTGTAGCAATCTGGAGGCGAGCAGGATGGCGTAGTCTATTATCTACTGTATGTAGTATTTCTTTTCCGCTGTTTTGTTGTTAAACACTCTGGTGATGTGATGTAATGTGATGTAATATATAAAATATACAGTTCTTTTGTTTTAATGAATATTCATTTATCTATTATATGTTGTTCCGCTGCGATTGTGAGATTCTGATATTGTTATCCTGTTCTGTTGTTGTTTCTGTTTCTTCTCTCTTTTCTCTCTTCTTCTACCTCTTTCTTCTTCTTCAACCCTAACAGTTCGGTTTTTTCGGCAACGAAAAATCTTGACCGTTACATAGACACTACTTATATAGCGTATATTACTATATAATAAATAGTTTAACGGATTCTTAGAGGATGGGCGGTGCCAAGCATCTTCTAAATTACTTGTACCTTTGTTATAGTTCACTTGAGTTGGTTTACATTGTATAAGTATGTATGTCCTGACTCGAGTGTTTGTATTTTTATTTACGCTCGGGTCAGCCTGAGTTATTCAAAGATTTGGATTTCCACTTTCTGGAGATTGGAATCGCTGGAGATTATCTACTTGTCAAGTTTTATCTTTTGCAGTCTGTTGTTCCTTTCAGCTCTTGTATTAGTAGACTTCTATGTAGTGAGACTTCCTTTGTACTTTATTTCTTCTGTTGTATTTTATGTAACTCTGATATTTTATATAGTAGCTTCATGAACTACTATCTCTTTTACTTCCGCTGCATTATTAATTACTCTGTATCTGTGAATCTGTGATTTTATTTACTTTATATTCTAAGATTTGCCAAATTTTTATTTACAACACGGTGTTTTGAGCAATTCAATTCCGGCATGGGTGTCTACCTATACACTTATAATGGATGCGAATGCTTGAATTTCCTTCTTCTTCAATATGGCTTCTTTTGAATTTTGGAACGTTCCCTGCGGTTCCAAAATCCATTCGTGTCCTTTACTATTCATCTTCTTTTGATTTTGGAGTATCCCATAACTCCGCTTCGAATGATCTTTTTAGTGAGTCGGCGGTCACGCCAATTTCAAATTGAATTGAAAAAGGGGAAACTCCTTTACAATTAGCATTGAATCACCAGATATTTATATCTATCCTTGGTTTAGATGCTAATATCTTTTGTTATCCCAAACTCTAACTCTTGAGATCAAATGTAGATTTACCCCAAAAAATCCACATCGATCTTATTCTTTAAGTCACGGTTGACCCGGTTAAGGTTGCTGCGATATCTATAAGCTTATACATCTTCCTGTTCTATTATTTAATCATGTCATCCTTGTTTCCAACTTATTTTAAAATCCGAATTTCCTTTGATTTGAGTTAATCATTTTTGAATCTCTATCCTTCTTTGAAATCTATTCATATATAGTGTATTTGTAAACTAATATTTAAAATTTAAATGTTTTATATATTGTGTTGTTTGGGTTGTTGATGTTGATTTGGGTTTTCGATCGATTCGTCTTATCAACGCTATCGATAAGATTTCCAAAACACTTTGACAGAACAAACTGACACAATATTATTTTAAAATTTGGTTAATGAAATAAATTTTGATATATAAGTTTATGGAACTTAATAAATTGATTTACGTTGATAATTTGAAACGATAATACTTGATTTATCATTTATTGTTCTACAAATGAATTTATAAATAGTTGTTTATAAATTTATTTGGGAACTGAAATGAATTTAAAACAAGAATTTGAGAATTTTAAAAAAATTAGTGCTCTTCTCTTTGTCGCTGGAAAATAACTTCGGTGAAGACCGCGACATCATCGACGTTCATTTTCGAGTTTCGAAGTTAAGAGACTATTCTGTAGTCTTTCTACAGCTTTATTTTAGGGAATTTAATTGATTTGAATTTCTAAAATATGAATTGATTTTAATATATATATATATATATGATTGGAATTTGATTTGAGGTATTATGTATATATTATTACTTATCTCCAAGTGGTTTGAATGGAATCAGAAATTTAATTCTTAAATTTTATTTTTAAAGAATAATTTCAATTATAAAAAGAAAATCAAAAATTTTGAGTAAATGATTTAAGCTTGAAATGATTGATTGGAAAGATTTATTTGTATAATACTCAATTGCATTCCAATATAACTTACCTTAATTTTAGAAGTTAACAATGTAACTAGATAATATACAATATAAAAAGATTTTATAAATAAAATTTGAGGGGTTATAATAAATGTCATACACTTAAATTTTAATTATAAAATGATTAACAGAGGTAAATATAATAAAGGGTAATTGAATAACATACAATAAAATAATGCTAAAAGAACTAAGAATAAATCAAAGTTGTTATAATAAGTGTAAGCATATTTAACATAATTGATACATAAACTAAGAGGAATAAATTTAAATTTATTTAGGAATAAAGAAGAATAATTTTTTAAGTACATTGTGAGTGTAATAAATGATTATTTTTCAAACCCATGGTTTTAAAAAAATTGTTAATTTAAGATGATTGGATAATAAGATAATGAAATTTGGGATAGTTAAGATTTATTTAACTTGTGTAAAGATTTATTCTCTATTTAAGTTGAAATTTCCATGCTTTCAAATTTATTTCCTTATGTTGTTTTTCAAACTATCGTTTTATTGTCCTTATTATCCTTATCTTCCTACAGACTGGTATAGGCATCTTTCTATAATCTTTCTATAATCTTTGATAATCTGCACCTTGTTAAACTTACCTATAACAATAGTTATCAGGTATAATTTCATTCTCCTTCACATCTTATCTTAATCCTATTTCACTCTATCTTTGTCTGTGCTTTCCCGTACCTCATTCCTTTTCGAGGATGAAAAGTTTTGAGTGGGGGAGAGTGTAACAACCCTAGATTTTTGCCTATATATTTTAAATTTGACTTTATTTTTATTTTTATTTTTATTATTTTAAAATTATTTTTATTTCAAATATTTCATTTTAAAGATAAATGCTGACTATTAAGTGATCTATAGTTCAAAATGGTATAAATTAGACATTTTACTAAAAAAGTGAATTTCTACTCAAACTGTTCAAACTTTGACCTTTAAAATTAAAATTAAAATCATTTCAAATCTTAAATTTTATATTTTATTATGAAAATAGATGTAATAACTTGAACACTGCTTTTCGTTTTGTTGAAAACGGAGTTAAACTGTGAAAGTTATGTATATTTCAATATTGAGTGCAATTTGTTTATTCTGCAATTTTTTATTTTTAAATTGTGTGAATCATATTTTATTGTCATATTTCATTTTAATATGGGTAAATGTATTATTGTATGTATATTTTTGTATTATAATAATTTTAAAATGAAGTAAATAATTTTCCAAAGTCAATGGTGATTTATTTGTAATTTCTGGACACCGTTTTGGATTTTTAAGCAATTTCTTTAAATCTTTTTCTATTTTCTTTAAATTTAATTTTTTTATGTGTTAATATTTTATTTTAATTATATTTTTCCTTTTAAATATTTTTAAACTGATGTTTTAATTTTTCCAAAGCTTATTGAAATTTATTTCACTTTATTAAGCCTAGTTTCTATTTTTCTTTGCCATTTTGTTTATTTAAATTATATTTAAATTAAAATTTATATATTTATTTGTGAATGAATTTTTATTTTTATGTTATTATCTTTGTTATAAATATTTTTACAAGTCCATATCAATTTTCCAAAGTTTATTCTGTTTATTTTCCATTTTTGTAGACTGGCTTGCAATTTTGTGCTATTTTCTTATTTTTAACCTTATATAATTAATAAATATTTTTATATATTTTATATTTTGTTATATTTTCCAATTTGTGACTGAAATCAATATTATTTTCAGTAATATAAACTTATACAAGTAAATTAAGGAAATACCAAAGCTTTTAAAAGTTTTTGAAACGTAAGTCGTTTCACCTCCTAAGTCGTTTCTTCTACCGTTTCCTCATTTACTCTTTGGCAGTTTTATTTATTTATTAGCTGACTTCCTCACTTCATTATTCACGTGAATTATCAACAACAACCTGAAAAAAATTGTCGGCCTCTCCCTTGTGCAAAAATTTGGTAAAAACTCCTTTTCTTTTTCATGTTTCTTTGTTTTCTTCTTTGTTTTACATGGATTTGCCTTGCCTTCACCCCCTTCTTTGGATCGGCCTGCTCTCATCCACCACCATCCCCTCTGACGAACACCTCCTCTAGCCCCTTCCCATGCCATATCCGAGCCCTTTGTGATGAAGAACCACCATAGTTTTGAGCAACATCTCATATATATGCAAGCCATCACCTTATCACCTCCTCCCCTTCATTTTCCATCACCACCACCACCTTTGGCCGCCGCCACCACTTTATTCAGACCTTCCCTCATCACCCCAGATACTGACCTGAAGTGTAGACCATCTGGCCAAACCCAATAGCCCGTGGACGAGCCAAATATTGAACCACTTTTCCACCTATTTGCCTAGAAATCCTTCACCTACCCTAAGTGTAACTTCCTCCACTTGTTTAGCCTTGTAGCCGCACCTTTTCTTTACCCATACCTGATCCAAACCATGCTCAAACCTGACCTTATTGATCCCCTAGGCCATGCAAACAAGCATAGAAAGCAAGTGCAAAGTCTTTGGTTTTGTTTTATACATCTATTTCTAACATTGTTTAAGTATATCTTGTTTTTGAAACTTATGTTTCATATATTTGTTTGTCTCATGTATCTAAGGAGATTTATCTATGGCTCTCTCAAACTCGAATCACTGTCGTGCCATAGTGCTTTTGAAGATCTCAATTTGTGCTTTTGATCGTTGTCTCCAGCTTATACAAGTGAGTAAAGCTCACACGACATTTATACTCATGTAGTTGTGAAACAACAACAATTGAATGTGCAGAATAATCATATGATGTATAACTGCCTTTGATAAATTATATATGATGTTAAACCTATTAAACTTCATGTCATATCATCTGTTATTATATATATGTTGATTACTGTTCATTTATATCTGTTTATCACACTACAAGTTCCCTGTAGATTAGAAATCACTATGGGTTGAAATGATGCACACCCGAACGCACTTTAGAATAGGGAAAAATCGTTATGGGCTAAAATGATAGGCCTGAACGGTTTTTATTTATTTTATTTAACTTGGGATTGCGGGTTTGAAATGATAGAACCCGGATTTTTCTTTTTTTAAACTGCGGATTGAAATGATACATATCCATATCACTTGACCTAGGTTAGAAAACTATATACAACCCGTGGTTATTTTATAAAGTATTTTGGATATTTTTTAAGTATTTTAAAATATAAATTTATTAAATTCGATTTAAATAGGTTTTTAAATGTTTCAAATAAAGAAATTTTGATTTTTCTATGAGTTAAAAATGTAATTAATGTATGGTTAAATTTGATTATTGAATATAACTTAAGTTTGGAAATTTGGAATTTTGGTTAAAAACGATATTTAAGTTATATGAATAAAATGGAAATTTAATTTTATTGGAAATTGGTAAATATGATAATTTGATTAAATTTGAGTTTAAGCGATTTATTAAAGTATCATTGATTTTCTATGAATTAAGTGGTTAAATAAATGAATGCTTAAAAAGTGAAATTTGAAAATACAACTTGATTTGGAAATGTGGAATTTGGTTTTGTTTAAAGTTTTAAGTTAATTAAATAAATTGGGAATTTAGTTTAATTTGTGAAATGATAATTTGGAAATGTGGATGTTAATAAAGTGTTAAATGAAAAAATACGAAGTTTACACTTGAATTTATTAAGTGGATTTGTGAAATTTGATTTAATTATAAAACGTTGCCTTATAAAAATCATTAATTAAAAGAGTATTTAATGAACATCTTTGAATGTTAAAATATGATTTTTTTAAATGTTTAAATGGTTTAAATTGAAACGTTTTCATGTATAACTTTCAGCACTTTTTTCTTAATGCTGTAAAAGGTTGAAATTTTCAATGTTTATGGTTTTAACTTAGTAAATGAACTCATAATGGTTTAAAACTTTGGAAATTGAATACTTGATTTGAAAGTATATAAACTTAAATTTTAAATGGTTTAAATAAATTATTTTGATTAAAATATAAGCGATATAGAAGGTGATTTGGAATGATAATAACTTCACAATTTATAAATCTATAAATTTCATTAACTTATGGAATCCATTTATACTTCACTTTAACCTTATAAAAACTCGTTTTATAATTCCAATAATTTTAATTTATAAATATCAATTTTATAAATCTTTTATGTAAATCGTTTATAATAATTCAAAAAATCCCACTTTAAACCATTTTACAAATTTACCAACTATTTATTTCAAAAATCACATTTCGGTTATATTTCATAAAAATCATAATTTTTATAACATTAAAATTGCAACGTTTATTTATTTAAAATGAATCAATTCCAAAATTAGATTTTATTATGAATTTTCAAGTTAAATTTTCAAAAATCCAATTATATTTATTTTTGGCATCTAACGATACCAAAAATATATTCGGCTAAATATTAGCCTTTAAAGATCTCAATCACAAAGATTATAAATAGATCAACACACAACATTGAAACCAATTCAAATATTTGAGGAATCTAGTTGGATCCCTCCAATTTGTTTTCCTGCATCCACAGATGTTAGCACAATACCAATTCCGCTTCAAGACGGAATATCGCGGTATATGGGATTTATAAAATGCTATCCGCTATCATGCGGCGCAATAGGGTCTCATCCGCTATATAATCGGGAAATCAACTCCAAGTACATTTACAATACCAATTTCACTTCAAAGTGAAATATTCGTGGTATATGTTTTTAATAAATAAGCTCCGCTTAATAGACGGCGTATAGGGTCTATTTCAATCCATAACAGATAATAATTTATCATTCATGCATACAATAAATAATTTTAAATCCAACAATTTAAAATTAAAATCGAAACTAATTCGATTGAGTGAGAATTTCTCAGCTTGATTCCAATTCAGTTTCCGCGTTTTATTTCGAATAAAATTAAACGTTCATTTAATTTAACCAGAAATTTACAGTAGCTATAAACGACTCCACTCCAGCTCCATTGCGTAGTATTCGTCAATACAGTTCCAACGCAGCTGGTTCTGTGCGTTTTCGACCTCGTAGAAAAAAGTTATAGCAATTTAAAGTTTACACAATTTTAATATAACTATTTTACATTTTCTTTTTATATTTTACCTTCAAACAGATCTGAGTCCTTCACTCCAAGCTAAGAAATCACGGCCACTCTTTCTTTCTTCTCCCCACGCACGTACATGTTCCAGTTATTTCGAACGCAAGATAAACCCATCTCACGAAGCTAGGGTTTAAGGCCGCTCCCTCCACGTTGACCAAAACCCCATCACTCCACCCCCATCCGAACGAGGGCTTGCGACTCGGCCTCCCCTATGGCGTGCAAAACGAGGGCAAACAGCACCCCTTTGGATGCAAATTGCCGCTGAATCCTTGCTCCAATTACAATCATACCCGTTGAATTCGAAGATCTCGCTGCCCTCTACAATATTGTAGTTAAACGTTTTTGATAATTCTTAACGGATTTGGAGATAACTGAAGGGGAAGCATAAGAATTTTTGGCCATTGAATTGCTTAGGGCCGGCGGCTGATGATTGAACCCTAGGGTTGATATTCTTTTGCAAAATGAAGATAATATCGTGCTTATATAGAAATTCTGACGAACACCAGTCATTCCGGATTTTCCAAACTCCAAATCTCGTGCGGTGACCGACGTTTCTAGGGTTTATCCCACGTTCTGGACATAATGGAATAGGTTTCAAAAGCTTATTCGATCGTCTGTGCAAGATATGGCAATAAACGATCGATTTAAAATTAAATCGGTTAATCAATTTTCTGTGCGTTTTAGCTTGCCTCGAACAAACGGTAAATCCGATTGACAAGAAATTTGAAATATTACAATAGTATGACATTACGGATCCGGTGAAACTGGTATCATCGAAATTCGAGAATTTTTGAAAAATGGCTATTTTAACTCGTCAATTATTAAACATTAAAGTATTCAATTTTCACAAATTAACTTTTAATTTAATTTTAAAAGTTTTATAACATCATACTAACTCCAATATGATTTAATAAAATTTTACAAATCATTTTCAATCATATTAAACCCTTTATTTAATTATTTTTGTAATTTCAATATTAAGTTATTGATGTAATTCTCCAATTAAATCCAGATATTCGACAAATAAATTATTTGACTTACAAATCTTACTTGTTAATATTTAAATTCAACTAAATATACGAATTCTAATTAATATAAATTCTGGGTCGTTACATTAGCGTAGAAGAGAAATATAGCCAACCTATCAATTTGGATGTTATTGGGATTGAAAGATATCAAAGTTTCTAAACCGACATTCTCACACGTTTGGTCTAAATCGTACATTGGAAACTTTAGTAAGTTATAAAATGGACCTGTGTGAAGTTTCTTCTACTGTATATCCTCATATCTCTTGAGTGAATGTGGTGCTCGATTGATCCATCGTTCGATTTGATCAACGGAGCAAACTTGAGGGTTTGAGGAAGTTGGTTGATCTTATTTTCTCTTGGATATCTTAGAGTTTTTAGTTGTAGGAGGCATTGAATTCGAGCTAGTTTGAAAACGATGTTTTGGATAAATGAAAAATCGTCCATGATGTAGAAATGGTTTAAAATAGAAGTGAGATTAGGTAAAAAAAATAGACGCTATCTTGTTGTTTCAAAGTGTCGATTGAATTTCAGACGTCTGGAAGGTAATTCAGACGTCTAATTTAGCATAATTTGAACATAGTAAATAAATTTAGACACCTGGGTTTGGTCGAGTTTTAGAAATTTGATAGTCAGAGAGATTTTCCAAACGTCTGGTTTAAATATCAGACGTTTGGAATAGATCGACTTTGTATAATATGGTGGCAGTGACTTTATGCAGACGTCTGGTTCATAGTTCGGACGTCTAAAATAATCTGGCATCTTTTGAGGTAAGCTGATATAGTTTTCAGATGTTTGGAAAGTTATATCAGACATCTGACATATGCACAATGATGTATAATTTGTGGGATATCAGAGTGTCAGACGTTTGAGGTCCATATCCAGACGTCTGAAATAACCAATCTTTCTAAAATAGCATAAATTTAAAGGGTGTTGCTTATTTCTCGACCTTCTGTTGTTTGGAAAAAAAATGTAGTATTATTTTTGTGAACCAGAATTACAAACATACGTAGTAACAAATTCAAAGAATAATTTTAATCTATTTAGATGGCGATGGAGTTTTGCGATCATCTGAATTGTCATCCCTCCGTGGTTTGAGTGGAGACCATATATTTCCACATTCGTGGGTTCTCGTGGAACTAGAGAATCGCCTTGGTGAAGGGTCCAAAGGTGTACGATACGAGGAACAGGGATCCAAGGAACTGCAAGGAATTGGAAGTGGTTCATGGACAACCTTCTTCCGTGAATTACTGAATTTTATCGCTACTTGCTCCAGAAAACTTAATCGTCACGCCGTGACTTTTGTTCAAAATATAATTTTGTTGTAGAACTATTTGTCGTTTTTGATAGTGATGTATCTCATCAAGTTTCTCCTTGGTGTTAGGAGAAACAAATAGAGCTCGTTTGGACTTCTTGTTATCGGGAGTGAAACCCGTGTGATAGGAAGACCACCTATACGTAGGTTCCTGATTTGGTGTGGGGGTAGGAAGTCATCGAGGTGTATTCGCTAAGCTATCTGTTGTAGGTGTCGAGAAGGATAGATGAGAATTTTCTGAAGACATGACTATATTTTGTTGCAAAAAATATGAAATGTGTATATACATTTATATATTTCTTGTTGTATAAAGATTTATGTATAAGTTCAAATGTAATTTTCAAAAACTAACCAAATAAAAAACTGAAGGTAAAGGATTTATCAATTCTAATTTGTGGATATAAAATTTTTAGCTAAACATAGAATAAATGAAGATGTGGTTATTAATTTAGAAGATCATTAAGAGAGCATATTCTAAATCGCGTCGCAGTTTAACAAAAGTTTGTTCATTTAGTGGTTTTGTGAAAATATCTACTATTTGATTCTTGGTATTTACATGTTCTAATGAAATAATTTCTTTTTCTAAATTGTCATGTAAAAAATGATGTCGTATGTCTATGTGTTTAGTTCGCAAATGATTTACAAGTTTTTTGGTAGATTTATTGCACTCGTGTTATCACAATGTATTGGTGATTTAATGATAACTATGCCGAAATCCATAAGCGTTTGTTGCAGGTATATTACATGTAACATATGATTTTTTCTTTCTACTACACCATTCCGTTGAGGTGTGCGGGGAAATTTTTTATGAATTATTCCTTTCTTATTACAAAAAGTAGTAAAAAGATCATTTTTGAATTCCCCACCGTGATAACTTCGAATATTTTTAATTTTCAAATCCATTTGTGTTTTAGTTCTTTTAAAAAATATTTTAAACAAACCAAAGGTGTCACTTTTATGTTTTAAAAATATAGTCCATGTATATCTTGAAAAATCATCAACTATTACAAAAACATTTTTGTTGTGATTTATAAATCGTAGTTGCGTTGGACCAAATAAATCTAAATGTGATAATTCTAATAGTTGTTTTGTAGAAATATTATTTTTAGATTTAAGGGAGCTTTTCTTTAGTTTTCCAGTTTGACAATCGTCATATAAATTTTCTACTTTGTAACTTATTTTAGGTAAACCTCTAACTAGCTCATATGTTGGTAATTTATTAATATATTTAAAGTTAATAAGACAAAAATGTTTATGCCATAACCATGGATCGTCATGTTTGGCGATTATGCATACATTTGAATTTTTATTTATATTCATGTTTAAGACATAAATATTTTTGTTTCTAGAACCCTCTATTATCGAAAATTACATCTATCTTTTTCGAAATTGATTTGAAAACCTTTATCGCATAATTGGCTAATGATTGGTAGATTGTGTTTTAGATTTTCTACTAGCAAAACATTTGTAATAATAGGAGAGTTAGAAATACCAGAGTTGATGACTTCTCCAATGCCCACGACGTATCCTTTTGAGTTATCTTCAAAAGTTACCGTTCCACCAATGATGTACGTTATATTTGACAACATTTTTGAATTTCCGGTCATATGCTTGGAGCATCCGCTATCTAGTGTCCATTTCTTCTTATTTTTTATTTTAGGTACCTGCAAAATAAAAAATGTTTTAATTGGTACCCATATGATTTCTTAGGGTCTTAGATGTTAGGAGAAGTAGGTAGCAATACCCAAGAAGGCTTGGTACCTTTATAAATATAATTCTTATTATAGACTACATTTTCTAAGAAATTATTAATATGTTTTTCTCTAATCAAATTATTATTTTCCTTAGGAATCCAATTTTTTATATTTTTGGTATTCATATTAGACTTAGGTGAACTTTTAGCCTTTTTATAAATACAACTATATTTCTTAATATCATTCCCTCTTTGTTTAGGAGCATTTGCAAATCCTATTCCATCTCTATTACCTGATGGTTTGAAGTTTTGATAAGATTTTCCAAATCCTGTTTTCCTGTATTAAATTTTGAAACATTATTTGTGTGAGAAATGCGGATTATGGATCTTAAGGCTAAGATTAACACTAGAGGGAGGGGTGAATAGTGTTAATAAAGAATTACTAAATCTTTTTGAATTTATGTTAATTTAGACACAAAAGTAGAAACAGGAAAGATCACAGAAACAAACACAAATGCGGAAATAAAATAAAAGCAGTAAAGGAAAGAACACACTGGATTTTATATTGGTTTGGAGTTACCCTACATCAACTCCCGCAACACAAGTACGGATTTCCTTTCAATAGCAATTGTACAATTACACCATCGGTTTCAAGGCTACAAGGTACACCCTCCAGAATTTCGATCCTCTGGGTGGAGATACTTGATTTCCGGGCCATAAGTTTACCCAATTGATTTACCAAGGCTACAATCACACCTTTCCCCTTTTGATTGATTTCCAAGGCTACAGTCACATCTTTTCTCGCTAATAGATTACAAAGAAGTCTATAACTCTGAATAGCCCTGAGAATCTTGCAGAGATAGTGATGGAGAATCAAACTAGAAGTAATTGAGTATGATTCGATGTTGATTTCAGCGGAGTAATGGTAAGAATATATATTAAAAAGGAGGAAGAATAATAGGAGTGAATACCCAAAAAATATGATTGAAAATTCGTTGAAATTGACCCCTATTTATAGAAGAACAACAGTCATGACCATTCATGAAGAGTTATTGTAACAATCCTTGATTTTTGCACATAATTTAAATTTGACTTTATTTTTTTTTTGAAATTTTTTTTTAAAACTTGTTTTATTCCAAACAATTCATTTTAAAATATAAATTTTGATTTTATGTGAATTATAGTTTCAAACTTGTATAAATTGGATATTTTACTGAAAAGTGGATTTCTGGTCAAATTGGTCAAACTTTGACTTTTAAATTTTAAATTTAAATATTTTAATTCTTTAATTTTATCTTTTATTATGAAAATAAATTTAATTTCAAGAATACTACTTTTCGTTTCGTTGAAATCCGATTTATATTGTGAAAGTTATGCTTTTTACCATATTGTATGTAAATTGATTTATTTAATAAAATCATATATTTTAATTTGTATATATAACATTTTTATTTGTCAAATCATGTTCTAATATGTGTTATATGACATGTTAGATATATATTTTATTTTAAAAAACATTTTTAAAGTGATGTTATAATTTTTCCAAAGTTTACTGTGTTGATTTCCTTTTTTTAAAGGGTGTTTTCTTATTTTCTGCTATTTTCTTCATTAAAATTATATTTAAATTTAATTTTATATATATTTATTTTGTGAATGTACTTTTATTTTATATTATTATTTATGTTTAAAAATATATTACAATCTCATATGAATTTTCTAAAACTTATTTCGTTTAATTTCAAATTTTCTAGACTAGTTTACTATTTTTAGCTATTTTCCTTAATTTAACTTTATATAATTTATAAATATTATATATATTTTTATGTTTTGATAATTTTTCGAAATTTTATCTAGGATTATTATTATTTCTAGAAATATCAAGTTATATAAATAAATTTAAGAAATATGAATGGTTTTTGAAACCCTTTACCTTCCTTGTCCTTTGATCTCCCACCTTTTCACTTTAACTATCATTTTGCATTTATTTTTTTTGCCGTTCATTTTTTTCTTTTCTCCTGCCGTATCTTTCTTCTTTTTCACGTGAAAATTATTTCTTCTCAAAAAAAAAAAAATAGCATGGCATCTCTTCTTCTTTGATCAAAAGAGCTTGGTAATGTTTTATACTTTTCTCTTGTTTGCTTTGATTTTTCTACTAACTATTTTGCTTTCAACATGTTATGGCCAGCCCCACCTACTCCAGCAGCTAGGCCGACCCCACCACCACCACAACCAGCCACCACCACCTCCAGATCACCATCCCAATAGCTCGACCTTCCCTAGGCAAGAGATCCACCCTCTACTTTTACAAACCATCCCTATATTGTTCAAGCCGAGCCATCCTTCCTCTATCACCACTTCCACCTCCTTTGCCGCCACTTACACCACCACCCCTTTCTTTGACCTGACCACCACCCACTGCCACACCACCCACCACCACCAGAGCACCAGGCCGAACCCATAGGACCCCTTGGCCGAACCATATTGTGACTTGAATTGATGCTAGTTGCCTTGTAGTTGTAGATCCATGCACCTACCTTTTGCACCACCTTTTAAACTATGTTAGGACGACCATATAGACTCAAGACCAGATCCAAATTCAACCTTTAGTAGTACATTTCATACGTATAACTGTAGTATAGGAGGTTGAAAGCAAGTGCAATGATTTTGGATTGGTTTTATACAATTGTTTCTATCATTGTTTATTGCATTTTTGTGTTGAAACTTATAAATATGTATATTATATTGTTTTGTTTGACTTGTATTCAAGGGAATTGATACCTTGGCTCTTCCACTCATCTTTGTGTCATGTTATCATGCTTGTGTGGATCTCATTTGTGTATTCGTCGTTGTATCTCCAGCTCAAACCAGTGAGTATTTCTCTCCAGACATTATGTACTTATATAAGTAGTAAATTGACACCCTGTGAATCTGTCGAACTATATTAGCGTTTTATAACTACTTATCGTATTATCATATGATGTTCACACATATTATTACACCTATTATATTATATGTTTTTGTTATTTCATGCTATTCTGTTTATTTTATCTGTTCATCACACTGCAAGTTCCCTTTAGATTAGAATCACTATGCGTTGAAATGATACATACCCGAACGGACTTTAGAATAAGGGAAAATTGTTATGGGCTGAAATGATAGGCCTGAATGATTTTCAATTTATTTCACTTACTTGGGACTGCGGGTTTGAAATGATAAAACCCGGATTTTTCTTTGTAAATTACGGGTTGAAATGATATATTACCCCTATCACTTTTCCTAGTGTAGAAAATTATATACAGGCCCGTGGTTAACATTTGTTTTTCTAAAAAATTTAAATTTTTTTAGAAATGTAAATATTAAAATATTTTTATTTAAATCTAATTAAAAAGGATTTTTGTAAAATATTATTGATTTTCTGAATAATTATAAGTGAAATGAATTAATGAAAAAGTTAGAAAATTTTGAATGTAAGTAACTTTGGAAAATTTGATTTAATTATAATTGGAAATTAAATTGAATATGATATTATGATAAATTTATGACAATTTGAATTTAAATGAATTTAAAGGTATTTTATATAATATTAATGATTTTTAATAAAGTTGAAATGTGAAATGAATGAATATTTAAGTTGAATTTTGAAATATAACTAAAATTGGAAATTTATGAAATGGACTTAAAAGTGAATTTTTAGTTAAGTAAAAAAAATGGGAATTAAGTTATATTTGAAATTTTAAACTTAGGTGTTATGTTGAAATTTAATGTTATGAATTTAAATTTGAATGTTGAAATTTAATAAGTGAATTATTAATAAATATTGATTTTTGAAAGGAAACTTAACTTTATAAAATCATGAATTTAAGGAAAATTAAATGATGATTATAAATGTGAAAATGTATGATTTTATAAGTTAAAAATGATTTTAATGAAAATATAAGTGTTTGTGGAATTCTATTGAATATTTGAAGTTAATTAACAGCATTTTAATTGCTGCCTTTTGTTAAATCGAATTGTTTTGAATGTAACTTTCTGTAGCATTTTCCAAATGCTGCGAAAGTTGAATTTTCATTATTTTAATAAATTTAAGCGAATAAATGAACATTGAAAAGTTTAAATTTTTGGAATTTAATAATTTAATTATTAAATGTAATAACTTCATTTTTATGATTTAAAAATGAAGTAATTTGTTTTGAAATATAACTATTTTGATATATTAAAATGATTTGAAATGTGGTTTCAAAAAGATATGATATTGTGATATATTAAAACGATTTGAAATGAAATTTTGGAAAGATATGATATTTTGATATATTAAAATGATTTGAAACGAAGTTTTGAAAGATATGATATTTTGATATTAAATGATTTGAAAAATGGAATTTTGAAACATATGATATTTTGATATTAAAATGATTGAAAAGAAGTTCTGAAAGATATGATATTTTGAAAATGAAGCTTTGAAAGGTTACGATATTTTAATATATTATAATGATTTAAAATGAATTTTTGTGAAGATATGATACTTTAAGATATTAGAATGATTGGAAATGAAGATTTGTAAAGATATGTTATTTTGATATATTGAAATGATTTGACATGAAGTTTTGGAAAGATATGATGTTTTTGACATGGTTTGGAATTAATTTAATCTTTATTTTGATAAAGATTTGGATTTGAAATGATATTCTGTTTGAAGTATAAATAGCATTTTAAAATTATAACTACGGGTTATAATAACGATTGGTTGGCAAAGAGACCGGGATCGGATATCTGGCATACTCGATGTCGATGCCGAAACCACTTTGATACCGTGTACGTGGTGGAGATTGCAGAATGAAGTAGGATGGTGGCGACGTTCTTGAGGTATAATACGTGGACCCAACTCCCGTGAGTTGGCATAAGGTGGCTAAAACATGAGCGATCTCGGGCCAAAGGAGGTAGCACCTCTGGTCGGACACATTCCTTCGAACCATTCTATTACTGTTGTGATCAATTGGGTGCACCCCTTGATTTTGGAGTGTTGTTCGGGGTGGGCGTAGTGGCTGCTACGTTACCACCAGCCCGTGTGCGTAATTGGTATATCTACCCTGGCATTGCCTTGTGTGCCGTGTCACCTACCATACCAGACCTTTACTACGAGTTTGTTTTCTCCCATAGCCCGTATGGTATCTTCTGACAGTCGCCCGGAGTGGAAATGGCAAGATATTGGATGGACTACTAGGACTATTATGTGTGAAGGGTGATATGGGTAGCCCGGAACGCTATTTAAAAATATGTTTATTTTACTGTAGACATTATTATAATAGCGAAATATTACTACACTGTAAATAGTTTAACGGATCCTTAGAGGATAGGCGGTCCCAGGCATCCTTTAAGTTACTTGTACTTTATTACTGTTCACTTGAGTTGGTTTACATTATATAAGTATATATTGTCCTGACTCAAGTGTTTGTATTTTATTTGCGCTCGGGTCAGCCTGAGTTATTCACAGATTTGGATTCCACTTTCTGGAGATTGGAATCGCTAGAGATCATCTGCTTATCTAGTTTTATCTATTCCAGTTCTGTTGTTCTATTCAGCTTGTACTTGGTTATCATCTTGATACTTCTGTTGTATTTTATTTATTCTGTTGTATTTTATTTAACTCTGATATATTTTAATAGTAGCTTCATGAACTACTATCTCTTTTACTTCCGCTGCATTTCTTACTATGTGTCTGTGTTCTGTGATTTTTATTTACTATATGTCCTGAGATTTGCCAAATTTTATTTACAACACGGTATTTTGAGCAATTCAAATCCGGCATGTGCGAATGCGAATGGTTGAAAATATCGTGTTGTTATTGTTATGGCGAATAGGCACTTCTTTTGAAATTTGAATTTTGAATTCAAACTGCCACCATGTCGACATGGTACCCCAAGGCATGTCGATATCCTAAAGAAAATTTTGATGTCTTGTTTTTCTTTGAAAATAACCTTTATATTATATTAAAACTATTTTAAACTTTACAAATATACTTGAATATGTTGAAATTTATAAGTAAAATATAAATAACTATATATACATAATTTAACTATAATTTATATTTAATTCAAAGTATAAATATTTAAAAGTTAAATATATTATATGAAAAGATAGTTTAAAATCATGAGTAATTTGATTTTGAAAATAAAGATGTTTTTGAGGCTAAAATTATTTAAAATCGGAATCGAGGGTTTTGAATCTTAAAAGGAAAGTTTCTAAAATCATTTTGAAAACAAGATAATTTTGAAAAATCATTTGAATTAAAATTAGTGGATACAAAACAATGTCCCACTAGATTTTCGTAGGTTCCATCCTACGTTGGGTTCCATCCCTTTAACGGGCTCGAAGTGGATTCCATTCCATGAATAAATTGGATTTTAAGATGCCAGTGCTTTTCTACGGGTTTTAACAAAAATTCCTAATAAAAAATACTTATCCTTGAAATCTTGAACTCTTGATAATCTTGATACTCATGAATCTTCTATCTTGATATCTTGAATCTCTATACTATACAGTCATCACTCTTGGTACCTGCATGGTTAGATCCTACATACACATATATATCTATACTTGTAATGTTAGTATTTATATTTTATAATCTATTCTAAGGTTGTTGTCATCAAAACCATCATGTCACAGACTAACAATCTCCCCCTTTTTGATGATGACAACCTTTGTTTATAAAATATTACTTCTATTCTAATAACTCCCCCTAAAACTAACAACTCCCCCTTAATCTATGCCTAACTACCTTTTTTTATATTTCTCACCCTTTGTCATCAACAAAAACTTACTCTAAACTAGATAATTCCAAACTATATAACTCCCCCTAAAACTTATCACTCTATGACATGTGATTATAATGATAGTGTTATCATAAATAATCAACACTTAAATATAATACTAAATCATAGTCCTAAAATATTATCTATCCTAACTAAGAATTCACAAAAATACTAATAATTAAAACACATATAAGAACACGAGTTTATTTATTATGAATATGGTTGTATTTACATTTGCGTTTGGAAAACATAAAACCACAAACAACAACGGAAAGAAAGAGAAGAAACTAATGCGCGTTTCTGAACATAGGAGATCTATCAATCAAACAGTTTGGATAGTGAAAACAGAAATTTCCATGTTGTTCGACAAGATTTCCATTTTTGTCGAAATGCACTTCTCCAACGCACACTACAAGGACATCATCCTCCTCATGTGCTTCTTCCATTGGTTCTTCTTCTTCGTCGCTGGCCTCATGTTCTTGATTGAGAAAGGAGTCTTCATCGATCAAGATAGGGTTGGCCTGGTTGTCCATTAGGAATTTTTGCAAATTCCTAAGAATTTTTCCTTGCCTTTCCTGTTCTTTTTCCATACGAAGTTGAGTTACTTGAACTTCAGTTAAAATCTGAAGAGTATCCTTCAAAGACTCCTCCAATTTCGTTATATATGCGAGAGTGGTGCATTGGAGTGGACCAAAAGTAGAAGAGGTGAATGAGAAAGTTGATTTTATGTCAGATTTTGAAGATGAAGCCATGATTTTGTATATTTCAGAAGAGAGAATGAAGAGAAAACAAACAGAATGAACAAAAATTCGAATTAGAGAAGAACATATAACTAAATTTTTGAATTTTGGTGGGAATTTTTTTTAAAATAAAAACGTTACATGTCGACATGTCTACTTTGGGGATATCGACATGGTCCTTATATTTTAACTCTTTGATTTATTTTAATATTAATTATTAATTATAATTGTTATTTATATTTTATATTTCAATTATAGAACAAATACCTTATTCACTTCTTAATTGGTAAATATTGATTCATTTAAGGGTTTTGTTAGATATCAGCGATTTGATTCTCAGAATTGATATAATCGAGAGTAACTATTTCCTTACTTATATTATCTCTGAGAAAATGATGTCTGATATCAATATGTTTAGTTCGAGCATGTTGAGAAGTATTTTTGGATAAATTTATTGCACTAGTATTATCACAATAAATTGGTGATTTTGGGATATTTAAACCATAATCATTTAAAGTTTGTTGCATATATATTACTTGAGAACAAGCTAAAGCAGCAGAAATATACTCTACTTCAGTTGTTGATAAAGAAACCGTGCTTTTCTTTTTACTAAACCAGGAAACCAGAGAATGTCCTAAAAAGTGACAAGTTCCATTTGTACTTTTTCAGTCTGATTTACAACCAGCATAATCAGCATCACTATAAGATATTAAATAAAAAGAATCATTTTTAGGGAAAATAATCCATAATCAGATGTGTGTTTAACATATCTTATAATACGTTTTACGGCTTTTAAATGGGTCTCTTTAGGTTGGGATTGCTATCTGGCACAGAGACAGACACTATGCATGATATCAGGTCTACTAGTAGTAATATAGAGTAATGAGCCAATCATTCCTCTATATAATTTTTGATCTACATCTTTCGAGAGATCTTCTTTATTAAGGTACTCATTGGTTGCCATGGGAGTGGGTTTTCCACTTGCAGTAGACAAGTCAAACTTACTAATTAGGTCTTTAGCATATTTTTCTTGGCTAATAAAGATACCATTATCAAATTGTTTTATTTGTAATCCTAAAAAGAAATTTAATTCACCATATGACTCATCTCAAACTCTTTTGTCATTATTTCAGAAAATTCTTTATTCATTTCAAAGTTAGTTGAACCAAAAATAATATCATCTACGTAAACTTGCACTAGTTGAATATCATTTTTATTTTTTTTAATAAAAAGAGTATTATCTATTTTAACAATTTCAAAATTAGATTGCAATAAATAAGATCTTAGTCTATCATACCAGGCTCTAGGAGCTTATTTTAGACCATATAATGCTCTCTTAAGTTTGTAAACATGATTTGGTAATTTATTATTTTCAAAAAGTGGTGGTTGTTCAACATATACTTCTTCTTTTACAAAACCATTTAAAAATGCACTTTTAACATCCATTTGAAATAATTTGAAATTATTATGATTTGCGAAAGTAAGTATAATCCTAATGGCTTCTAATCTTGCTACGGGAGCAAAGGTTTCATCAAAATCTATTGCTTCTTCTTGACAATAACCTTGTGCGACTAATCGAGCTTTATTTCAAACTACCTCTCCTTGTTTATTCATTTTATTTTTATAAACCCATTTAGTTCCAATTATAGTTTTATTTTCTGATCTAGGAACAAGTTCCCAAACATCATTTCTAGTAAATTGGTTAATTCTTCTTGCATAGCCAAAATCCATGAATCATCCGTTGATGCTTCTTTTGGATTTTTGGGTTCAATAGTTGATATAAAAGCTACATTACTCATTTGACTTAGTTGATTTCTAGTTTTAATAACAGATTGCATATCACCTAATATATTTTCTATACGACGATCTTTTAAAAGTTTAGTTCTCTTATTAGGATGATTAATTTCATTATTAGTTTCAATTGATTCTTGAGTTTGATTAACTAAATCCTCTTCATTATTTGTATCTTCAAAATTTTTGAAATTTTCATCGAATGAAACATGCATTGTTTCTTCAATGGTATTAGTTTTTAAATTAAACACTCTATACGCTTTACTTCTATTAGAATATCCGATACAGATACCTTTGTTGGATTCAGGATCAAATTTATCTAAATTATCATTTGTGTTAGAAAAAAACATATACTTCCAAAAATTATGAAATAAGATACCTTAAGTTTCTTTGAATAAAGAAGCTCATCAGATGTCTTATCAGTTAAAGGTCTAATTAAAATTCTATTTAAAATATAACAGGTGGTAGTAACAGCTTTTGCCCAAAAATTCTTCGGTAAATTACTATCTGTAAGCATAGTTCTCGCATACTCTTGAATCGTCCTATTTTTACGTTTTACTACTCCATTTTGTTGTGGAATTCTCGGAAATGGAAAAATTGTGAGCTATTCCCTTTTTATTGCAGAATTCCTCGAACTTTTCATTTTCAAATTCACCATCGTGATCACTTCGAATAGCTATAATTTTTAAATAAATTTGATTTTGAATTCTATTTGAAAATATCTTAAAACATTCAAAAGTATCACTTTTATGTTTCAAAAATATTGTCCATGTAAATCTAGAATAATCATCTACAATTACAAGAACATATTTACTATGATTTATTGACAAATTTGAGATGGACCAAATAAATCAGGATAAAGTAGTTCAAGAGGTTTTGAGGTTGAAATCATATCTTTTAATTTAAAAGAACTTTTTCTAAGTTTTCCTAATTGACAAGCATCACATAAACTATCTACTTTAAAATTCATTTTTGGGAGGCCTCTTACTAGATCACGTTTTCACAGTCCAGATAAGAGTTTGAAATTCAAATGTCCAAATCTCTTATGCCAAATCCAAGGGTCACTTGTATTTGCCAACAAACACAGGTTATCATTTGAAACTTTCATACTAAGAATATAAATATTCTTTTTCCTGACTCCCTCAAATATAATGGTTAAATTATTATCTTCAATATGACACTTATCTTTTTCAAATTTAATTTTATATCCTTTATCACATAGTTGACTTATACTTAGCAGATTATGTTTTATATTCTTAACTAGCATAACATTAGAAATAGTCGGAGTTTCAGAATTACCGACTTTGCCGATGTCGATCACATAGCCTTTTGAATTGTCTCTAAAGTTAACCAGTCCTCCGTCTTCGTATATTATATCATTCAGTATATTCGGATTGCCAATCATGTGTCTAGAACATCAATTATCAAGTATCCATTTGTTTTTTCTGATTTGCACAATTTTTCCATTGTGGATTGATTCCTCAACACCCATAAAGCATGATTCCTGCAAATCACATAATCTTGGTAGAAAACTTGTATTTGAATATTGATTATATGCAGACTCAAGAGACAGCGATGATTTGATTACTTCTGAACTAGTATTAACAAAAATAGCCATTTTGAAAGCTTTTCAAAAATCAGATTATGAAACTTTGAAAACTTTGCTCTGATACCAATTGTGAGAAATGCGGATTATGGATCTTAAAGCTAAGATTAACACTAGAGGGGGGGAATAGTGTTAATAAAGAATTACTAAATCTTTTTGAATTTATGTTAATTTAGACACAAAAGTAGAAACAGGAAAGATCACAGAAACAAACACAGATGCAGAAATAAAATAAAAGCAGTAAAGGTAAGAACACACCGGATTTTATACTAGTTCAGAGTTACCCTACATCCAGTCCCGCAACACAAGTACGGATTTCCTTTCAATAGAAATTGTACAATTACACCCTCGGTTTCAAGGCTACGAGGTACACCCTCCAGAATTTCGATCCTCTAGGTAGAGATACTTGATTTCTGGGCCACAAGTTTACCTAATTGATTTACCAAGGTGTAACAACCCGATATTTTCGTCAATTTTCAAATTGAAGTTTTTAATTTTTTAATTACAAATGGTTATAAAGTTTGAGGGGTTTTTGATTTTTAATAGTGGTTCATTTCTGTTTATTGGGCCGTGATTATTTTGTTAAGCATATAACCCATCCCCTTTTCTTATTTTCGTTCATTCAAACCCATTTCTCTCTTTTTCTTCATTCGTGAAAAACATGGCCGCTCCTCTTTCAGATCTAGGGCTTCGTTCCTCCAATTCAATTAGGGCTTTTGATGTGCCGATCCTACTTCGATCGATTCTCGTTGGTCTCTCTCTGGCTACTTCGAGTTAATGGAGTTCGACTTCGATTTGTCGGCTTGGCTGGACTTTGGCTTTGGCTTCTTCCAAATTCGTCGACAAGGTGAGTACTTTATGTTACTCACATCTAATTCCTATCTCGTGTTTATTAGTGTTCGAATTGGATGACTTTCGTTCGTATTTGGTTGTTGAATTCGTCCCTTGAATTGTCGGCCGTTCGACTGTGTATTTACTTTGAGTATTGACTTCGGTCATTGCTTGAACTATTTTAATTTCGGCATGTGTTTTGATTTCGAACTACATATTGTCCCTGGCTTCATCGTTTCGAGCTGTTCGTTTTCGTGGTTATCCCTCTACACGTTGTTGCTTCTGGTTACTGAATTGTTTGTTGTGGATATTGTGCTTAAATTGCACTGCACTGTGTCTTGTTCACCATGTGTGTCTGTTGCACTTGTGTACTTGGTCGAGTTCCTTCCTTGTGTTGTTTGGTCTTGCAGTTTTGTATTCCAGTATGCTTCAATCTAGTTCATGTATATACATACATACCTGTGTGTATATATGTGTGAGTGTAGTCTACATTTGCATACTTGCATTTGCTCTCTGTGCTTGTACTGCACTGTTGCCTTGAGTAGATGTTGTCACTTGTTTCATTGCTGTTGACATGTCTTGTACTTGTGGTTGATAGCAGTGTGTACTGCTTCCATGTTCATACACTTTGGTCTTGTGGCAGTTTGCATGTCAGTTCACTTTCTCTGGTATGCTGCAGTTTGGTCTTTGTTGCATTCATTAGACTTTGCATTTGTTCTCATTCACCTCGAGACAGTTTCAGTTGCTAGTGCAATTGGTTATTTCCACTTGACACAGTTGAGCTATTAATTGTTGTCACCTTATTTTGGCCTGCATATACGAAGTGCTCACTGATTTCATGCTAGTATTCCCACCTGTCTGTACCTAGAGTTGGACTGACTTCCAGTTTGCATGAGACTATGGCCTTAGCTTGTGAAATATATTGTGATTGTTTCACTACAAATTTTTATATCTTGTTTAGTTGAGATGCAGCATTGATTTTCATTAAATGTTACTGGAATTCGTTGCAGTGCCTTGTTGTTTTTGACTCATCTGGGCACTATTGTGTTCATTCATGCTAATGCAATTCTTGGTCAGGTTAAGTTGTCTGCTGTTTTCATGTACATGTATACACTTGTTGTATATTTGAGCATTTGGGATGCAATGAGCTCGATGGAGTCTTCATTTATGTGCAGTTGCATTTATATTGCCTCTGACATTTTAGGCACACAGACATCATTTAGTTGATTGTTGTGTATCAATGCATATTTGTGTTGTCCAGTATTTTACAAGCATATTCCACATACTTGTTGCCAATCATTTATAAATCAATTGCATTCCTCTTATTCATTTTTGTTGGAGCCATTGCCTTGTGATCTTGTACTAGCTGCAATTCATTTGCAGTCTGCCCTTTTTGATGTGTGTTGTGGTGCCATTTCATTGGTGCTCTCACCTTCATTCGGCTGTGTCTTCTTGTTGTACACTGCCTGGTGCACTTGCTCATTGGAGTATACTTCTTCTCGTGCACCTCTGACTCTTTTTGTCGTGTGCAGTTTGTTATGTACATTCATTGTGTACATCTTTTACATTCATTGGTTACATCGTCACTGTTGTGGTGCGGCAGTGCACGCAAGCGTGAACTGCAGCCACACGGTATTCATTGGTTACATCATCACTGTTGTGGTGCGGCAGTGCACGCAAGCGTGAACTGCAGCCATACGGTATTCATTGGTTACATCATCACTGTTGTGGTGCGGCAGTGCACGCAAGCGTGAACTGCAGCCACCCGGTATTTCTTTGATTAATATTCTATCTGCTTTTGATTTTAGGATATTTTTCGTATTATTACTGCTTCTATGCACTAATTTCTGAGTTTGAATTAGACTGACCCGGGTATTATTTTCTTTTGAATTTAATACTCGGGTCAGACCGAGTATTCACAGGTTGTAGATTCTTAGCTTCGGGATGCTGCTTGAGCTATGAAGTTCTTTCATATCTTTTGGAGTAGTCGTCATGTATAGTAGTCGATGTAATTGTATATGAAGATATGTATTCATGTATATTATATTGAAAATGTACTTGTATGTATAACTTCCTGAGTCAACTGTTGTAGTTGCATCATATGTACCATATCAAATGTATTGTAACTGCCATCAGTTATTATATATATGAGATTTTTCTGTTCAATCTGTGTTCCGCATTTATTTAAAATCTTCTGTGTTACTGTGGATCTTGTTAGACCACTTCTCTGATAAACACTTTTAAGTGTGGTTTATTCATATCTATTTCCGCCGTTGTGATATGAATTATCTGTGACTGATTTATGTTATGCTTATTTCTATATTTGTTTCCGAGGATTATATATAGCCACCGCGTGATAGCTTTGAGTTTGCATCGGTATGTCGGATTTCCTCCTTAAATGAAATGCATGTTGTACTATCTGACATATCAATGTTCGCGCAAAGAAATTACACGGATGGTCGCTCCTCAACAGCCCTATTCTCCGTGCTAGTCGACAGCACTACACCGTAGTGTTCTTGGCTAGCGTGGGTATAGAGGTGGGGCGTCACAGCTTGGTATCAGAGCCAAACTTCGGAACAATATGGAATTACTATAACAAGGATCATCGTCCTAAGTCTAATTTAGGAGTCGTGCTTTAGGATTTAATTCGGGTCTTCGTACCGTTCTATCCTATTCTCTTTATGATTCCTTGTTTTATCAATCAAGTTTGATTGAAATTCATTTTTGTGAATATCACCTTCTTCTTTCTTCTTTCTTTTCTTAAAGAAGAAGATTTGGTTGAATCTGGCAATCTTAGTGCTATTCAATCAAGTAGTCCATCTCTGGATGGCATATTCATATCTGCCCAACGACTTTTGGATCTTGTAAAGAATCAAAAGTTTATCAGTGCTTAGTTGAGATAGAGTCGCTGACTTGATCGACTTTTGCCCTGCTATTTTCTATCTCGAGTACCTTGCTCGTTTTGCTTTGATTTTTTTCCAATTGATAATCGATTCTTCTTTTCCGTTTAGTTGTTATCGCCTTTATCGACTTTGATAACTTCTATTTCTGGAATTTTTGGGTATTCCAACCTTGACGGATTTAGAATCGAATTCTTTGGATTTTATTCACGTCTTCGAATGTGAATTTTAGTGAATTGATTTGATTTCTAAATTTAATCAATTCTTGATTATTTTCCCGATTTGTTGCTATCATTTATTAGCAACTTTGGTGATATTTTCTTCGGGATTTTTGTGAACATACTTTTTGAAGGATTCAATATTGATTCCTTCGGATTCTATTCACATCTTTGCATGTGAATTCTTGTGAATTGATTTGGTTTCCAAATTTTAATCGATTTCATTCGATTCTATTCACGACTTCGAACGTGAATTCTTGTGATTGATTGTTTCTACAATCATTTTTGTGATTTGTCACTTTAAAAATATAAAGGTTTCAATACTAGTAGTAAATATCAAAACTCTTTATCAAAATGTTTTCAACTCTATTTTCAATACAAAACTCTTTTTCTCAAACCGTTTTCCAATCTACTAGTATATACAAATCTTTATTTCACTCGTATGAGAAATCTAATTAAACGGCTTAGTAAAACAAGTGGTATGAAACGCTTGCGTTTACTTCGTCGGTTAATTCTTGGACTTGTTCGATTGAACCTCTAGTGACAATTTTATTAGTGAAGATTTACAGTTTGTTCGTAAATATCTGAGTTAAGCAAGTGGTTATGGGACATGAAGCTAAACTTTTATATTCACTAACTTAGTGTAATTGACACTTCTCGTTGATCATGACGATCATTCTTATGATTTAGACTAGCAATTGTGCGATGTCTCTTTTTGGTTAGGCTAGACACCATTTGTGTGGTTTCGTTCACACATACCTTTTCGGTTAGCCTAAACACCATTTGTGTGATTTCATCTCACACATATCTCTTTGTCGGCGTGGATAGCTTAGGCCTCGTCGGTGTGATTTTGACTCACACATATCTTTTTGTCGGCGTGGATAGCATAGGCCTCGTCGGTGTGATTTTGACTCACACATATCTCTTTGTCGGCGTGGATAGCTTAGGCCTCGTCGGTGTGATTTTGACTCACACATATCTCTTTGTCGGCGTGGATAGCTTAGGCCTCGTCGGTGTGATTTTGACTCACACATATCTCTTTGTCGGCGTGGATAGCTTAGGCCTCGTCGGTGTGATTTTGACTCACACATATCTCTTTGTCGGCGTGGATAGCTTAGGCCTCGTCGGTGTCATTTTGACTCACACATATCTCTTTGTCGGCGTGGATAGCTTAGGCCTCGTCGGTGTGATTTTGACTCACACATATCTCTTTGTCGGCGTGGATAGCATAGGCCTCGTCGGTGTGATTTTGACTCACACATACCTTTTTATCTGTAAGGTTAGGCTAGACACCACTTGTGTGATTCCATTCACACATACCTTTTGTTTTTCGGTTAGCCTATACCTTAATCTGTGTGATTCCGACTCATACATGTGGGGTAGCGCCCCACGGTCTTCGGGCCATTCGTGTGTCAAAATTTGTGGCTTGCAACCATGAGATAGCGTCTCGTTATGCGTTGCACGTGTTGATGAGTTTTCATGCTCGCGGGTAGGTGAGATTTCGTGCTCCCGTTCTCGCTTTGCGTTGCCCGTGTTGATGATTTTCATGCTCACGTGTAGGTGAGATTCCGTGCTCCCGTTCTCGTTATGCGTTGCACGTGTTGATGAGTTTTCATGCTCGCGGGTAGGTGAGATTTCGTGCTCCCGTTCTCGCTTTGCGTTGCCCGTGTTGATGATTTTCATGCTCACGTGTAGGTGAGATTCCGTGCTCCCGTTCTCGCTTTGCGTTACATGTGCTGATGAGATTTCATGCTCGCGTGTAGGTGAGTTTTCATACTCCCATTTGAGTTTCCATACTCCCATTTGAGTTTTCAGACTCCCATTTGAGTTTCCATACTCCCATTTGAGTTTCCATACTCTCATTTGAGTTTTCATACTCCCGTTCGAGTTTTCATACTCCCGTTTGAGTTTTCGTACTCTCATCTTGTGATTTCTGGATTTCTTGTTTAGTCTTCTGGAATTGGTGCTTCACCAATTTTCGTGATTTCTATTGATAAGTTTTATCAATTTTTGATGCATTGGTGAATTCTTGTGTCATTGACTTGTTATGAATACAAGTTTAGGGTATGATATCCCTTGTCATTGACTTGTTATGAATACAAGTTTAGGGTATGATATCCCGTTCTCGCTTGTGATGTCGCTGTTTTAATCACGTGTTTTAAAAAAGTTGTTTCAAAAATAAAAATTGTTTTCAAAATTTTTACAGCTTACGCTTTCAAAAGAATGAGGAAGCGATTTAAACGTTTCAGCAAAATCGAGGACTATGACCCCTTTCTTTTACTGATTTGTTTAATTCCGGACTTGTCCGTTTGAGATTGAAAATTGTGAATTTCTTTTATGAAATTAAAAGATGATTTTGTGATTGCATTGCCCATTAAGTGCTTTAAGAATTCTGGTCGATGCGCTTGATCAACGTTATCGATAGGAATCTCCTAGACGCTTAGATGAGACAATCAGACACAGTAAATTGAATTTTAAAATGTAAATTTTTCTAAAAAAGATAATTACATAAAGTAAATTGTAAATTTCGGAAGTTTTAGCTTTTCGGGAAAGAATATTATTTAAAACAACTCTTTTTCCGATACTTCTATTCTTGCGATTCCCGAGGGGAACCAAGATTTTATCGTTTGTACCAATGCTAATTGTATTGGTTTGCATGCCATTCTCTTGCATAAGAGAACGTGCTGCCTCTTGTGTTTCTAAATCATTTATGCCTATTGAGACTAGATATGTCACTCATGGTCTAGTGCTCGTGGCTATTGATTTCGCTATTTGGCATCATTATTTTGGGTGAGAAATTGTTCTCTGCCCTGATCATTAATTTTGGGAATATTTATTTTCTCATAAGGAACTTAATTTACGTCAACCACGTTGACTCGAGTTCCTTACATTTTATGATCTTGATATTCTTTACCACTCCCGGATGGGGAATCTTGTTACCGATGCACTTGTCATAGGCAAACAAGTGGTTGTTCTTTGATGATGTCCGAATGGAATCATCTTTTTACCAGGTTCATCAGATGTTTCGATGTACTTCGTTTTATTGAGCTTCGTCTCATTCCTTTTATGGACTTACATCTGATGTTCTTTTATGTGATCGGTTCATTGGACGTACCGTTTTTGTACTACGTCGGCGTTCCGAATTAATGAAGCTTTGATTCATCTGGCGTATCGTTATTGTACTACGTTGTTGTTCCAAATCATTCGTGTCTCACCTATGAAAGGTGTTGTGCGTTTCAGTCGGTCGGGAAAGTTAGTGCCTCGATATATTGGGCCATTCCCTATCACTGAACGTATTGGTTTCTTGGCTTATCGCCTCTTATTACCGGCTCAATTTTCTGTTATTCATGACGTGTTTCACGCGCCTTCCTTCTACGAAAATGCCTTTGGGATTTCGATTTTTATTCTTGAGCACGGTATTGTTAAAGAAATTGAAGCTTCACCAGATTTGACTTTGAGCGAACACCTTCAGGCTTTCTCTTTCCTGCTCTATATGGTGAACTTCTTATTTTCAAATTTTGTCATTTTAAGATGACATGCTTTTATGGTTGTTACCTTTTGTCCATTTATTCCTTAAGATTGCGAGGACGCAATTTCTTTAAGGAGGGGAGTCTGTAACAACCCGATATTTTCGTCAATTTTCAAATTGAAGTTTTTAAATTTTTAATTACAAATGGTTATAAAGTTTGAGGGGTTTTTGATTTTTAATAGTGGTTCATTTTTGTTTATTGGGCCGTGATTATTTTGTTAAGCATATAACCCATCCCCTTTTCTTATTTTCGTTCATTCAAACCCATTTCTCTCTTTTTCTTCATTCGTGAAAAACATGGCCGCTCCTCTTTCAGATCTAGGGCTTCGTTCCTCCGATTCAATTAGGGCTTTTGATGTGCCGATCCTACTTCGATCGATTCTCGTTGGTCTCTCTCTGGCTACATCGAGTTGATGGAGTTCGACTTCGATTTGTCGGCTTGGCTGGACTTTGGCTTTGGCTTCTTCCAAATTCGTCGACAAGGTGAGTACTTTATGTTACTCACATCTAATTCCTATCTCGTGTTTATTAGTGTTCGAATTGGATGACTTTCGTTCGTATTTGGTTGTTGAATTCGTCCCTTGAATTGTCGGCCGTTCGACTGTGTATTTACTTTGAGTATTGACTTCGGTCATTGCTTGAACTATTTTAATTTCGGCATGTGTTTTGATTTCGAACTACATATTGTCCCTGGCTTCATCGTTTCGAGCTGTTCGTTTTCGTGGTTATCCCTCTACACGTTGTTGCTTCTGGTTACTGAATTGTTTGTTGTGGATATTGTGCTTAAATTGCACTGCACTGTGTCTTGTTCACCATGTGTGTCTGTTGCACTTGTGTACTTGGTCGAGTTCCTTCCTTGTGTTGTTTGGTCTTGCAGTTTTGTATTCCAGTATGCTTCAATCTAGTTCATGTATATACATACATACCTGTGTGTATATATGTGTGAGTGTAGTCTACATTTGCATACTTGCATTTGCTCTCTGTGCTTGTACTGCACTGTTGCCTTGAGTAGATGTTGTCACTTGTTTCATTGCTGTTGACATGTCTTGTACTTGTGGTTGATAGCAGTGTGTACTGCTTCCATGTTCATACACTTTGGTCTTGTGGCAGTTTGCATGTCAGTTCACTTTCTCTGGTATGCTGCAGTTTGGTCTTTGTTGCATTCATTAGACTTTGCATTTGTTCTCATTCACCTCGAGACAGTTTCAGTTGCTAGTGCAATTGGTTATTTCCACTTGACACAGTTGAGCTATTAATTGTTGTCACCTTATTTTGGCCTGCATATACGAAGTGCTCACTGATTTCATGCTAGTATTCCCACCTGTCTGTACCTAGAGTTGGACTGACTTCCAGTTTGCATGAGACTATGGCCTTAGCTTGTGAAATATATTGTGATTGTTTCACTACAAATTTTTATATCTTGTTTAGTTGAGATGCAGCATTGATTTTCATTAAATGTTACTGGAATTCGTTGCAGTGCCTTGTTGTTTTTGACTCATCTGGGCACTATTGTGTTCATTCATGCTAATGCAATTCTTGGTCAGGTTAAGTTGTCTGCTGTTTTCATGTACATGTATACACTTGTTGTATATTTGAGCATTTGGGATGCAATGAGCTCGATGGAGTCTTCATTTATGTGCAGTTGCATTTATATTGCCTCTGACATTTTAGGCACACAGACATCATTTAGTTGATTGTTGTGTATCAATGCATATTTGTGTTGTCCAGTATTTTACAAGCATATTCCACATACTTGTTGCCAATCATTTATAAATCAATTGCATTCCTCTTATTCATTTTTGTTGGAGCCATTGCCTTGTGATCTTGTACTAGCTGCAATTCATTTGCAGTCTGCCCTTTTTGATGTGTGTTGTGGTGCCATTTCATTGGTGCTCTCACCTTCATTCGGCTGTGTCTTCTTGTTGTACACTGCCTGGTGCACTTGCTCATTGGAGTATACTTCTTCTCGTGCACCTCTGACTCTTTTTGTCGTGTGCAGTTTGTTATGTACATTCATTGTGTACATCTTTTACATTCATTGGTTACATCGTCACTGTTGTGGTGCGGCAGTGCACGCAAGCGTGAACTGCAGCCACACGGTATTCATTGGTTACATCATCACTGTTGTGGTGCGGCAGTGCACGCAAGCGTGAACTGCAGCCATACGGTATTCATTGGTTACATCATCACTGTTGTGGTGCGGCAGTGCACGCAAGCGTGAACTGCAGCCACCCGGTATTTCTTTGATTAATATTCTATCTGCTTTTGATTTTAGGATATTTTTCGTATTATTACTGCTTCTATGCACTAATTTCTGAGTTTGAATTAGACTGACCCGGGTATTATTTTCTTTTGAATTTAATACTCGGGTCAGACCGAGTATTCACAGGTTGTAGATTCTTAGCTTCGGGATGCTGCTTGAGCTATGAAGTTCTTTCATATCTTTTGGAGTAGTCGTCATGTATAGTAGTCGATGTAATTGTATATGAAGATATGTATTCATGTATATTATATTGAAAATGTACTTGTATGTATAACTTCCTGAGTCAACTGTTGTAGTTGCATCATATGTACCATATCAAATGTATTGTAACTGCCATCAGTTATTATATATATGAGATTTTTCTGTTCAATCTGTGTTCCGCATTTATTTAAAATCTTCTGTGTTACTGTGGATCTTGTTAGACCACTTCTCTGATAAACACTTTTAAGTGTGGTTTATTCATATCTATTTCCGCCGTTGTGATATGAATTATCTGTGACTGATTTATGTTATGCTTATTTCTATATTTGTTTCCGAGGATTATATATAGCCACCGCGTGATAGCTTTGAGTTTGCATCGGTATGTCGGATTTCCTCCTTAAATGAAATGCATGCTGTACTATCTGACATATCAATGTTCGCGCAAAGAAATTACACGGATGGTCGCTCCTCAACAGCCCTATTCTCCGTGCTAGTCGACAGCACTACACCGTAGTGTTCTTGGCTAGCGTGGGTATAGAGGTGGGGCGTCACAGCAGGCTACAATCACACCTTTTCCCTTTTGATTGATTTCCAAGGCTACAATCACATCTTTTCTCCCTAGTAGATTACAAAGAAGTCTATAACTCTGAATAGCACTCAGAATCTTGTAGAGATAGTGATGGAGAATCAAATTAGAAGTAATTGAATATGATTCGATGTTGATTTCGACAGAGTAATGGTAAGAATATATATTAAGAAAGGAGGAAGAAGAAGAGGAGTGAAAACCAGAAAAATATGATTGAAAATTCGTTGAAACTGACCCCTATTTAAAGAAGAACAAGAGCCATGACCATTCATGAAGAGTTATTGCGAATAGACACTTCTTTTGAAATTTAAATTTTGAATTCAAACTGCCACCATGCCGACATGGTACTCCAAGTCATGTCGACATCCCAAAGCAAATTTTGATGTCTTGTTTTTCTTTCAAAATAACCTTTATATATTAAAACTATTTTAAACTTTACAAATATACTTGAATATATTTGAAATTTATAAGTAAAATATAAATAACAATATATACATAATTTAACTATAATTTATATTTAAATCAAAGTATAAATATTTAAAAGTTAAATATACTATTTGAAAAGATAGTTTATAATCATGAGTGATTTGATTTTGAAAATAAAAATGTTTTATAGGCTAAAATTATTTAAAAATCTGAATCGAGGGTTTTGAATCTTAAAAGGGAAGTTTTTAAAATCATTTTGAAAATAAGATAATTTTGAAAAATCATTTGAATTAAAATTAGTGGATAAAAAACAATGTACCACTAGATTTTCGTAGGTTCCATCCTACTTAGGGTTCCATCCCTTTAATGGGCTCGAAGTGGATTCCATTCCACGAATAAATTGGATTTTAAGATGCCAGTGCTTTTCTACGAGTTTTAACAAAAATTCCTAATAAAAAATACTTATCCTTGAAATCTTGAACTCTTGATAATCGTGATACTCACGAGTCTTCTATCTTGATATCTTGAATCTCTATACTGTATAGTCTTCACTCTTGGTACCTGCATGGTTACATCCTGCATACACACATATATATCTATACATGTAATGTTAGTATTTATATTTTATAATCTATTCTAAGGTTGTTGTCATCAAAACCAACATCTCACGGACTAACAATTTTTTATTTTATCTAATTTTTCTGTAACGACCCTAAATTTTAGACAATTTAAATTGAAAATATTTAATTTATTTTAAATATTTGAATGATGGTTTGACTTGAATTTCAAATTATCATAATAAATTGGCGATTAAATTATAAAATTTAATCTATTGAAAGTTGAATAAAAATTTGAGTCTTCAATTTTAAGCTGATTAAAAATATTTCAAAGGATTGTAAAATTCATATTGATAATGCTGAGGGTAATAGAAGCTTCGGAATTGAATTTGAAAGTGATTTGTTCAGTTTTAAAATTTATACCGTTTAAATTGAATTTAAAATAGTCGTCCGAGGCACAGTCTCGAAATTCGACGAAACTAGTTCCATTGGGTCCGTAATATTTAATTATTACCGGATTTCAAATTTCATATTGATCGGAGTTGTTATATGACCATACGGTGAGTAAACGCGTTGAAATTTTCAACGAATTCAATTTAAATTTAAATTTAAATTTAGTCAAACATCAGCACGTTGCCTCCTTCAATCATGCCTAAAATCACGCCCTAGAATCACGCCACGAGATTGTGCCAAGCATGCCGAGTATTTTAAAAACAATTTCTTCTTCAATAAAAAGCAATACTGAGCCTCCTCTCAGTGAATAAAAGAAATCATTTGTTCATGAAAAGGAAAAAAAATCCACTTTCGAAACGAAGAATGGCCGTGCTATTCTCCTCTTCTAAAACAAAATCCCCAATTGATCTTCCCCCTCAGCTGAATCGAATCGGAGAGGAGGACACGAATGAATTCGCGAGTGGAAGCAAGGTCGCGATGGCAGATGTGGCAATGTGAGTTCGTTCGCGAGCATGGACGAGGATACTGGCGGCCAGGGTTCAAGTGAGGTGTTCGCGTGGGCGTTCACGTGACAGAGGCGATTCACGATGGCTTTGCATTCGAAGAACTGGCAAAGTAGGAGAAGTCGAAGTCTTCT
This sequence comes from Allium cepa, assembly GCA_030765085.1. NCBI lineage: Eukaryota > Viridiplantae > Streptophyta > Magnoliopsida > Asparagales > Amaryllidaceae > Allium > Allium cepa. The sequence goes on along the minus strand of CM060937.1, from coordinate 767,889,433 downwards.
CGTTCGATTTTTGGGTCGAGTCTCGATCTAGGCGACGATGGGTTGGGAGGTGCGATCGATTGCAGTGCTCGATTGGGGATGAACATCTGTGGCGTGGGTTCGTTCGTGATGCCTGGTGATGGCGGGTTCGTGGGCGGCGTCGAAGAGTTCGAGATGCGTTCCAGGTTGTAAGGTACAACTAGTGCATTTCTAATCTAAGTTAAATTTGATAACCTGTATATTTTCCAGAGAAAAAAAATGATAAAAAAAAGTATACAGTGAGATATTTGATTGAAATTTTCAAATTGATAACATATATATATATATATATATATATATATATATATATATATATATATATATATATATATAGTAATCTCAAAAGGATTTATAAATTGATTTGATTTTTGAGAAGGAAATTAAATTATTGTTGAAATAGAAGTATTAGTTAATTTAATTTTTATGGTAAGTAATTATTTAATTAGTTCAAATTAATTTTTAAAGGGGAAATTAGTTAAAATATATTTTTTTGGTAAGAAAAAGAAATTTAATAATTAGTTGGATAAATTTAATTATAGGGTAAGTTAATTAAATCTATTAAAGGAAGATTAGTTTTGAATTTAATTTCTTGTTAAATCAAATTGTTAAAAGGAATTTGTTAGTCAAAATAAAATCACATGTTAATTAAATTATCAAGTGAAATTTAATAGTTTGATTTTATCCGAATATTAATGAATTGTATAAAATTGTGTATACAAGGTCTAAAATGATGAAATCAAGCCGGAAATGGAAAATGGACTGCAAACGGAAATAAAGGTGAGAACTTCTCACTCAAAAATTTAAAATTGGAATTGCAGTTATTGATTGTTTGCTTGATTGTGATATTAGATATAGTAGGATATATCTATATATATAGCAATATATATATATATATATATATATATATATATATTGGCATATGTGTATATTGCAGTTGATTGATTTCCCGCATTATATAGCGGATGGGACCTTATTGCGCCGCCTATTAAGCGGAAAATATTTTATAAATCCCATATACCGCGATATTCCGTCTCGAAGCGGAATTGGTATTGTGCTAATGTCTGTGGATCCAGGGAAACAGGTTGGAGGGATCCAACTGTATTCCTCAACTGTAATTATTTATTTACAAATATTGTGATATTTGTTGTTTATCATATGATGATATATGTGATGTTTGGATGCCGTGATTGATTGTTTGGTGTGTTGCATCACTGAACCTATTTTAAAGTTTTAAAAATGTTAAGATAACGATTTCCAATATAAATGATTTTAAAGTGATTTTTGAAAGTATATGTTTCATTAAAATTTTGAATTGATTTATTTTAAATAAATAAATGTTATAATTTTTATTGTTATAAAAGTTATTATTTTTGGAAAAAAAATACTTAAGTATGATTTTGGAGTTATTTAAACCTTAAATAACGATTTGTAAATTATTAAAAGGATTGGATTAATAAAATTGGGATTTTTGAATTATTATAAACGATTTATATAAAAGATTTATAAAGATTGATATTTATAAATTTAAAATATTGGTATTATAAAACGAGTTTTTATAAGTGTTAAAATGAAATAAAAGTGGATTTCATAACTAAATGAAATTTTAGATTTGTAAATTAATGATGATATAAAAGAATGGATTTGTGAATAAATGGATTATAAGCAATTTACTTATAAACCGGATTTTGACCTGTAAAAGAAATGTAAATAGAATTGGTTTATAATGGAGATCTATAAGTTGAAGTTTTATAAAATAAATAGTAATGGAATTTATAAACGTTGTTTTATAAAATCGGAAACCAATTGAATTTGATAAATTAAACATAGAAGTTTATTAAAAGAGATATATTCACGATTTTGGACAGTGAATATATTATTAAATATCATGGATATGTTTTTGGGAAGTGACCTTTTAAATGGAATTAAAACGATTTAAAGATGTTTTAAAATATATTAAATATTGAAACCATAGATTTCAACATTCATTGTTGAAATAGACGTTTTTGAGAAACAGAAGGAAATGATGGACTATAACACAGTTGTTATAGTAGAGATTCCCGGAAGGAAATGTTTTGTATAGTATTGGGATTTATATATCAATCTAAATTTCAAATCCCTATACTAGTGATTTTGGGTTGTCGTAACAATGTTTTAGGTAACATTCGTTTTGACCCAAATAGATGTGTTTAAGAAAATGTTTTCCTTAAATAATGAAATCTATACTTAACTGTGATTTAAGTATATTAAATATTTTTCAATTGTTGAAAATAAATGGATTTGTGAATTACATATTATTAAATAAGTATGGAAATGTTTTCTAATATGAGATGAACGTTTTTGAGAACTATCTTTTTAAAAGATAAATTGAAAATGAATATTAGAAATCGATTTGAAATCGTATATTCATAAATATTTTTGGAATGTAAATTCACTATGGAATTTATAAAAGGGAATTGAATTTGTTTAAAAATAAACATTGATTTATTTATGAAGTGTGGAAATATATTTACGGATTTGGAACGTAAATTTAAAGTAAATCGGTAAAGACTTATTCGATTGATTTAAATGAATTTTTTTGAAATGAAGGTTATAAAGGAGGAAAGTGATTTGAAATTGTTTTCAAATGTTGAAGTGTGGAAAATTATATATCTCGTAAAGATATTTTTTGGAAGATAAATAATTTGGAAAATTATTTGGAATCTGGTGATGTTGCACATCTTTATTGATAGTTAAATAACCGACTATCAATATTTACCTTTAAATAGGTATTTGTTGTGAATTACTTGAATTTGAATGCTACACTTTTAAAAAAAAAATAAGCGCTCACTATTCGGGTTAGCCGAATATGTGATACGTCGTTATTGATTGCATTTGATGATCGGTGTTGAAGACCGGATATTTGTGAAAACGGAAGGATTACCGTCGAGTTACTCTACATTGGCTGATCTTCGATATAGCGGTTTTATCACTCTTAGTGACGGGAAGTCCGGTCGTGATTAGTGAATATCCGGATTGCAAGGACTTCTTTGGAAGTGCCTTCGGTTCTGTTCAATCCTGGAACAGACTTGTATGGATTGTATGTCTGACATTACAAATTGAGATATAAAGCTGATTTCTTTCAAATATATTTCTGTTGGTGGCGGAGAATTTATTATCTTAGCTTAACACCCTTCTCTGAGATGTACGAGCTCAGAGGTTATGTAGTTGAAGGTTATTAGTGATATACACCCAATTTGGTAGTGTGGCATGTTGAGTGTTGCTGTGAGATGATCATTGTTTGATCATTTGTGATAGGATCATTTATTTGATCGTTTATCTTGCTGATCATTACCTTGATCATTTGATTGACCCAAAGCACAGCTTTTGTATAAAGCGTGGCTTTGTGGACGAGACTTCGTCGGACCTCACACCCCGGAAATGGTCAAAACAAGAAGGATGCGGCAAGGTTATTAGGGGGTAGCACCCCTTTAGTGTATGTCATTCCTTCTGGATAGAGGTGGTATCATGGTATGGAGCCCAGATATTTAACCTATGTTGTTAGTGCAAATTTTGTGGTTGTTGGAAATCGAGGATCCTCGGATAGATCGGTTACGATTGGGGGATGACATATTCGTTTCAGTAGTTACCTAGTTTGAAAGGTAACCTGGCCTTGTGTTGGCAGAGATCCGGTTAGGTTCTCGGGACGTCATTCCAGAGGCGTTTCCATGTGGCAATGGGAAGTTCCTTGGCCTGACCATTTGTTGGAAATCCAAAGAAACAATACGATCTTGTACGGTTTTAGTTGTAGAACCTATCATTCACTTATGGTGGCGCCCCACTGTTTGGATGGTAGCTATAGGAGGCATAAGTGCGGAATGCCTATGTTGGCTATGATTTATATTCTACTTTCGAAATCGTTTTATACACTATGCACTAGTAATAATATCAAATGTTTCTTTTAATGCGTATCAAGCATCTTTGACTATCATAAGGAGAAATCTCCTCCGATTCTGCGTTTGCATTGTGTGTGTGTGCGGGAGCCCATATGGTAGTCTCATTTTCTAAAAAGCATTGCGAATCTATTTTAAAATTTTCCTGTTCTTTATTTTAAAGATAAATAAACTGTTTTGAGTTCTCACACCAGTCACATGACTGACTCAGAGTTTATTGTTTTCCTTCCTAAACTCTAGGTGCCCACAAATTTCCACACGGGCAGTCAAGAGTCAGGTTTATCAGGATATTCTGGAATTCAGGAGTTGCTGGAGGCAAGCTGGATGGCATGGCGTATTACTAGTATATAGTATTTCTTTTCCGCTGTTTGTTGTTGTTTATTGCTGTACACTCTGATGATGTAATGTAATGTAATGTAATGTAATGTGTTGTAATGTAATAACTGATATAGTTCTTTGTTTAAAGATTATTTATTTATTTATTATATGTTGTTCCGCTGCGATTATGAGATTCTGATATTGTTCTGCTGTTTTCTGTTCTGTTCTCTCTTTCTCTCTCTTCTTCTACCTCTTTCTTCTTCTTTAACCCTAATGGTACGGTTTTCCGGCCTTCGATTGCTTGGCAGTTGATACAGTGGACGTATTGATGTCGGTTTTCGAGCGTCGAAAAATCGCAACGTTACATTTGGTATCAGAGCATATGGTTAAGCGACAACCATGGCTGTGTTGGGTGTTTCTCACTAGAGATAGAGTCAGTAGTACTCTAGAATGAGTTTGAGTGTAATAATAGATATGAGCGCGTATTTGTTAGTGAATATAAATTGTTTTTTATTGTGTTGACTTATCGGTTGATTGTTTATAAATTCTGGTCGGTGCAGTCTAGCTAACTGTGTTGATAGGAGTTTCTAAACTCTTAAACAAGATAAACTGACACAGTATTGTTTTAAAAATCGGGTAAATGAAATAATTTTGCCCAAAACCATTTTTTGTATGTAAAAGAAATGATTTTCTGTAGATTATTATAGTATATGGATGCATGGTTGTTAGGTAGTAATAATATTGAACTATTACCATTGAAATAGAATTGAAATCATTGTTATATGAAAATTGAGATAAAGATAAGAAAATGAAATCCATATACAAATGAAATTTTAGAATGTAAATTATAAATGTGAATTGTAATTTGAAATGGAACTCCAGAGAATGTTTTGAAAAGAATTTAAAATTTTGGAGATTTGGAAAGTTTAAAATCCTTTTTGATTTAAGAATGAATTTCAAAGGTTTTGAAAAGTATTTTGAAGGAATGAAAAGCTCTAAACTCTTTTCGGTCGCTGGAAAATAATTCCGATGATGACCGCGGCATCATTGGTGTTCATTTTCGGGTTTTCAAAAGAGGAACTGTTGCCAAATTGTTTTAAAAGGAAGATGTTTGGAAAATTTGGGGTTTGGTTTTGAAATTCAAAGGATAATTTGAATTGTTTTCAATAATGGTTTTGAAAAAAATTGAAAAGACTCTGGAATCCTATTTAAAATATTTATGGGAATAATAAATGAGTTGATAGCTTATACAATTTAAATTTTGATAGAATAAATTTAATTTTAAAGATAAAGTTAAATTAAAGTAAGTATAAGTGAATGAATTTGAATGAAGTGAAATTGAAGAAATGTCTAAGGACACGAAGTGAAATAATTACTTGAAGAAAATTTATTGTGTTGAAAATAAATTTGGAGGTTTGTCCAGTGTTTATGTATATGTGTAACTCTGATGTATTTAAATGTAAATTAACAGATATAGTATTCTTTGTATAACTGATATTTAATTTGATATCATATTTGATCCGCTGCGAATGTGAGGTCTCTGTGACTTGTTGTTGTTTTCTTCTTCATTCTCTTCCTTCTTTCACTAACTATCTGGAAATTTCAGGATCGAAATTTCCGAGTCGTTACATTTGGTATCAGAGCCGAAGGTTAAGCGAGAACCTTGGTTCTAGTGGGATTACTCATTAAGGATAGGGTAAGTGGTACCCTAAAATGAGTTGAATATATATATATATATATATATATATATGAGAGAGTGTACTTGTTATTTTCTTATATAAAGGCTTTTAAATGATTTCAAAGGTAAATGAATCTTATATAATAAATAGATTATCTATTATATTAAGGAAATTGGTTGTAGTATTAATTAAATTAAAAGTAATAGTAAAAATTAAGTGGTAATAGAATTACAACCAAATTGAAATTAAATTAAAAACAAGTTTGAAATGGATTCATACTAAAATTGAAATCTAGAATTTGGGAAAGATTTCAGGATAAGGATAATCAATTAATTTATGTAAACTTTATTTAATGACATTAATTAATGGATAATAATTGGAAATGATAAATAAAGAGGGAGTTACTTAATGAAGTAACTAGAGGTAAGTAATTTAAGGAACAATTACTTAATGAAGGTAATTAAGAAATAAGTTAATTACCAAATTTGATTAATTGGAATTAAGTAATGATGTAATTAATTTAAAGAGATAATAAATAATATTATTTAATGCATTTGAATGAAATGGTTCTATTTCAAACAAGAATTGTTTGAAAATTTTAAAGAGAATTTGTTTTGAATTAAAACCAAATGTGGTTTAAATTTTAAAACTTGGCTTGGTAAGCCAAGAAGTAAATATGTATATGTATGGATATACATAATATCAAAGTTGGTTGAAATAAACTATAAATGTTGAGTTTTAAATCTGGAATGAGATACGTTACCCAAAGTGATAAGATTTTGAACTTAATAAGAGGGAAGACTTTTTTTATGAGATGTTCAAAATTTGAAAATAGAAGTTAAAACTAGGTAAGGTTAACTGAATTAAGTAAATTTAGTTTAACTTGGAAGAGATTAAATAAGTTGGAATGATCAACCTGATTTGTAAATTTTAAGACGAAATTGAATTTAACTTGGAAAGTTAAATGGTTAATCTGAACGGGAAGTTTGTGTGATCTCAAATGGGCTTGAGATCTGGAATTTGGAATTTGATGGATGTTTTAAAATGGAATTTTGAAATTTGGACTCAGAATTGAATTGTTTAAAAACTTTAAAGGGAAATTTATTTAGAGGAATTAAATCAACATTTGAAGTATTAACTCGAATTTATATAATTCGAGATGGTTTAGATTTGGAATTTGAAATTGTGATTGAAAACGTATAATATAAAATACAAATGGAAAATTTGAATTGGATTAATTTGAAACGATTTGTAATTAAAGTTGAATAGTTTTAAATTCAAATGGAATTTGAATTGAATTTGGGAAGAAATCAAGAATAATTCAACTTGATTTGGAAATAGAGTTTGAAAATGGAATTAATTCAAACTGGAGTTGAAATGAATTGAAAATTGGAACTAGTTCAATTGAAATTTATTTGAATTAGTAGAATTTGAGATTAAGGTTGAATAAAATTAAATTTGGAAAGAAACTGAGGTTAATTCAACTTGAATTGGGGATTGAATCAATTCCAATGGAAATTGAAGTTATTTAAATTGGAATTGGGTCAATTTAAATGGAAAAGGGAATTTAAATTGAATTGATGAGAATGGAGATTGGGAAATGTGCAGTTTTGACTCTGGACTATTTTCAATATCAATTGATTTAATATAAACTTATTTTCCAAGTTATTGATTATATAAACAACCTTTCTTTTAAAAGCCAAACCATCTTATACTTGTTTTACAATTATTTTTGAAACTGTTTTTTTATATACTAATTACTATATTTCGACTATTTTACAAAATTAATTACTATCTTACTATTATTTTGCAATTATCTAAAATTTCTATAATTATTTTAACTATTTCCTAACTATTTTACAAACTAGTAATAATTTTCCAACTACTTATCTGTTTTCAAAATTTTCAAGCTATTTTCTAAATAAACTGGTCGGAGTTCAAACTGTTATTGGTTAAATACCCAATCGAGATAAGAATAGAGGTGATAATCCAAATGGATTGAAGCAGTTGTGAGTAAGAGAATGAAAATCAAAGTGAATGTTAATAGAAATGGACTTAATTTGGCTAATAACAGATAAGACAAATACGTAGGGTGTACATATGTTATTCTATTCGCATAGTGATTTGATCCAGATTCGAGCGCAGAATTTCGAGATGGTTATAGCGATCCGAGTGGGATTTTTCACTTGATTTTCGACGGTGAACCTGTGTACGGATTGTTGATTGGTTCTGCATGTTCTGTATCATAGTTATGACTATGCAAGGAGAATGACGGTTTCTGATCAAGAAACCAGATCTGTGCCCGCACTAGGAAGTCGGGTGGATGATACTAGTTCGGAAATGGAATTGTGTGATCGAGGGAGTGATCAGATTGGTATAGCGTACAAATGATATGTGTACATAGTACGGATTTGAATGAAAAAGATATTGAAAGAAGTAATCAAATTTGAATATTTGATTTTGGATAAGTAAAGTTATATATCCTAGTAATATAAGATAAAACTCCCCTTATTGAATCTTTTGCAAGAAGAAAAAGGGTTTTTGGAAATGTTTGAAGTATAAAAGGAGTTTTATACAAGTTTGAAATGATCCAAAGTTTTGAAAAGATTTTATATATCTGAATGTATATATATAAAGGATCATATGAGGATTTTGGAAAAAGGTTTTGGGAACCATTTGATTGGAAAGGCTTTTGATTTTTGGGTAAAATCAATATTGAAATTTAGAAAGCCTAGTTTGAGAATTATCGATTTTGGAATAATCGATTTTGTGTAAAGGTGCTTTGTATGAGATCATACTAGGTGTATGATTTGAAGATACTATATGTATATAGTATAAAATGTTTTGATGATGGCTCTGGGGAAAAAGGCGCTCCATTGAAATGAATTTCTCAGGAGTACCAACGGGTGGTGCTGCCTTGAGCCCCAAGGGGGGTTCTAAAGTTGATCCTGTGAGGAGTCCGGACAAAACTAGTTCTTGGGGATTATGAGTAGAGTATACCATAGTGAAAGTCGTGTGTGTCGCTGAGAGCCAACAGTCTGCATTTGATTTTATATCGGCAGGCTGGGACCTATGTTATAGCATAGTGAAAGTCGTGTGTGCAGCTGAGAGCCAACCGTCTGCGTTTGATTTTATATTGGCAGACTACGACCTATGTAGGAGTGGAGAGGTTTCATTTCGACAGCGAAAATTAGAGGCCGTTGAGAGCCTGCAGTTACATGGACTTTTGCTGCGATGACAACGCAACCCTGGATGTAACTATGATCTGTTGTTTGTGTTCCATGGCGAAATCGAAAGGCCGCGGAGAGCCTGCAGTTACATGGACTTTTGCTGTGACGGCAACGTAACCCTGGAATGTAACTGTGACCATGGATGGGGGTGATGATTTCCAGAGCATTCTCACCAAAGATATATCGTCTATTTTCAAAAACTGTTTTCTATATTTACAATAAAATTATTTTCAAAGTATTTTCACGGGATGTTGAAAACGGATCTGCCAAGCACTTGTAGATTTTCAGTCTTACGCCTGATCAACGTATGACCGAATTTCTATAAGAACGAGGATGGACTTATTGAGACATCGAGTTGTAAAAAAATACTTATAAAAATCTATTTTTAATACTATACAGATTTTAAAGGTCCTTTAAAGTAATCAAAGAAAAATTTATTAAGCATTTTAATAAATTCTGGTTTCGTTCCATTTCGAGCACGAAAAGATTCTAAGGGGGGAGGAATGTGATAACCTGGATTTTTGGACAGCTGTTAATTTGTAATTAATAGGATTTAATTTTTTAAATGCTGATTTATTCATTTGAACAAATAAATGTGATAATCTCCTTTATAATTATTTAATATTGATAAAATTAATTGTTTTCAAAACAATAATAATAATGTGTTATTTTTATATATATATATAAATAGATTTTAAGTAAAATATCTGTTTACCAATTTGAATTTGTGTTTTGTTTAAATATTTTTATTTGAGTTGAATATAAATTTAAAATTTGATTTGAATTTAAAGTTGAAATTCAAAGGATAAATATCTTGGAATGAAATTGGATTCAAATATATATCAGAATGTGATTATTTATTCAAAAATTTGTTTCAAAATTTTATTTTCTCAAAGTGCATATAAATGCAAACAGAAGAGAAGTATTAATATAATTTACACACACACATATATATATATTAGAAATATAAATAAATAAACATAATATAAGTAATATAAAGGGTATATACATTATAATAAAAACTCTCATGTTAAATTAAACAAGGAATTGATTTAGGATAAATTGAACTCATGAGAAGACACTTGTAAAACATTCTAGAACATTAGATGACAAGTGGCAATGTTAATTTATTTTTGAAATTAATTGTTATAGATAAGAAAACTTAATAATTCATTATTGTTCAAACCCTTCTCTTCAAATAAAAACCAAAACCAGATTTAAAGAAATTCAAAACTAAATTCAATTAAAAAAAATCCCAGATCTGAAATAAATAAAAACATAAGCCTGCAAGTTTTCCTTCAACCTGGAACAAAGCTTGCAAGCATCTTCTTTTCAAATCTGAGATATAGAAGCAAGCAGATTTCATCTAAGTTTCATTTTCGATAACAAAGCAACTTAAAATTTTTGAATCAAGAATAAAGAAAGCCATCAAGCCGGGAAAAACAAAACATTTTTTTCAAAATCAAGTTCGAGTTTAATAAAAAGGGGAGCTATGTTCATCACTTTACAGGTGAGTAGGCTTTAATTCCTTTGAGATTAGATCATCTGTATAGTTTTATGCATGCCTCAATCAATCAATGATAACAGTAACTTAAATATGATTGGGGATGGGTATTTTCTGAGTATACAAATGGAATTTCTGTTCCATGCCTGAATAAACATAAGTATGTTTCTGCTAATTGCAACAAACCAAAATATGTTCAAAGAGAAGATTTAAATCACTTTACCTGATTTAGTTTCAGCATGGGATGTTATAAATGAAGTGGATTGTGATGGTGTAAAACAAATTATTTGTTTGACAGAAGAAAGAAAAATTTCCAAAATTTCAAAACTAAGGCTCTGTTCATTTGTTAAACAAAATGTGAGTAACTTTTTAAATCTAAAAAGTTTAAAAATAAGTTGCATGCTAGTATACTAAAATGAATAAGTATTACTTGTAATTATAAGTAAATGTTTGATGTGAATATGTCTTTATGTGCATAATGTTAAAAATTTCCCTTCTCTGTTTTGTTTTCCAGGAAGAAAAAAATTTGTCTTAAATCTTTATCTTTAATTAGTTCTGATAGAATGAAATTTATAAATCAAATTTGTTTGTTTTATCTTAAGATAATATTTAAAATCTAAATATGCTAAAATTTAGCTTGATGTCTCTGGAAAACATATGAAAACATCAGTGCATATTGATATGGATTATAATTCTACTGTATAATTTGTAAATCCAGTACTATAAATTGAAAATATCAATTGAAATATGATTTTTAACACTGGAATTAAAATTTTTAGTAGAGGGATTAATTTGCAGTTTGGCATTGATTGGAAATAGGATTATTTGAAAATTTTGGTAATCAATGAATTGTGGAGGCTCGGGGTTCTTCTTGGTGATGGAGGAGAGGTAGGAGAAGATGGGAAAAATGCTATTTGGTGATGGAATTCACCAGAGAAAGTGCGGCAGTGGAAATTCAAGTTGGAACCCTAGTTTTAGGATGGTTTGATGAATCGAACATTTCGATTTTTTTAAGTGATCAAGTGCTTAGATATTTTGGAAATAGGTAGTATGATTGTAGTTGAAGCCATGGTCGAAGTCGTTGACCTACTGACGGTCGGAAGGGCACGATCTCGTCGTTGACAGGTTTTGAAGAAAACCTGTATTTGCTGTTTTCAGGTGGGTAGTTAGCTCGTTTTTGATTTGAGCTAATGTGGCGGTTTCTGGTGTTTGTTTTCGAGTGTGGAGGTTATCATTGATGGGTAGGGGCGCTGGTAAAAGGCCGGTGATGGCCAGAGTCACGGTGCACGTGCACCGTGCAGGTGAAGTTTAGGGGAACTGTTTTGTGGAGTGCAGTTTTGAACTCGGGATTGAACTCGAGTCATTCGAGTTATGACCCGAAGTGAAGGGTGAAATTTCTCGAAGAAGTTTTGAGGAGTCTCGGGTTTTCATTGTTCTACAGGTTTGACAAACCTGAAGCTTTTGGGTTTAATTTTTGTAAACCTGGGCATTTTGATGTAAAGAAAAGTTTAACAAAAATTTTAAATTCAAAGATTGAATTTTTGAAATCGAAGTTAAATTTAAAATCTCAGATTTTAAATTTAAATAAAGTTTTAAACTTTAAATTTGTTTAACTACTATATATGGAAAAATAGTTTAAACTTTTAAAAAAAATGAAGTTTTAAGATATAAGCTAGATTTAAAATTTTATTTAAATCTGTAAATCTAAATTGAACTTTTGTTTTTTAAATGTAAGGAAGATTTAAATTTGAAGATTTAAACAAGATGTAGATTTAAATTTATTGAATTTTTGAAATGGAATTAGTTTCAAAATTTTGCTGAATTTCATATCTAAAAACGAACACTTGTTTGTCTTGCCATTTAAAAAGTTTAAATTTGATTAAACTTTGGTTAAGTTCAAAATTTATTCCCTTTAAATTTTGTATTTGAAATGAAATTGAAAAGTAATTTCTAAAGTACTTGTTTTAAATAAAATCATTTTCAAAAAAAACATAATTAAAGTTTTAACTTAAAATTAAGTTAAGAATTAATGTTTGAATTAATTCATAAAAAGGGTAATGAAGAGATAATTAATTAAATATATTATAGGGATGAATTACCCGAATGAAATTAATTGTTAATTAATTAAAGGTAATCTCTTGGTAAATTATAGTTGATTACATAGAAAAGTAATTAAAGGATTGGTTAATATAGTTAATGAAATATCATTAATTAAGTATTATCAAATGATTAATTAATGGAATTAATTGGAGATAATTAATTTTATTAATTAATTAAGGACACTCAATAGTGAATTTGGTAAGTATAATTACTCAATGTAATTTATAAAAGTGTAATTACTTGGTAAAGTAATTTATAATTAATTACAGGATGTAATTAATAAAGGGATGATTTATAAGTGGAAGTAATTTGAGTTAAATTATTTGTGAAACTAATAAAGGTTAATTTATCAGGGAAATAATTAGGGATAATTAATTAGGGAGTAATAAATTTTATTTGACGAAGTAAACAAGGGTAATTAATTACTATTGTTATTAATCAAGGGTGATTAATAATTATGGTTAGTAATTAATAAAGTAATTGAAGGATAATTACCGTATTGGGTTAAGGATAATTAATTTGTGAACTTAATCATGGGTTAATTACTTAAATGTAATTAAAGGATGAATAGAATAATATTGGAAACCTTTGATTAATTGTTATTCCTAATATGTGGTTTATGAAGTTATGTGATAAGTATGTTTGATTTAAATAACGATGAGGTTATCTATTGTTGATGAATTAGGTGACATCCTGTATTTAACATTGAGTCGTATTTTATTTGAATAATATAAGTTAAGTTGATATTGATTTCGAAGAGATCAGAGTCAGGTATTAGTAGATACCCGAAACCACTTCGATTCAATAGAGATTTGATATGTGAAATCAATAGGCTGATGTGAATGATTTAAGTGAATTGAACCATTTAAATAAGTTTGGCACTTAGAAATTAATGTGTGAAATAGATGACGTCTATAATAACTTGAAAAGTTGAAATTAATATAAGTTACCCCATGTTTTATATAAGTTGTATACTTTTGTATTACATGGTAGATGGGTTTACTCACGGTGGTTTCCAGCCTGACCCGGGTGTTATTTGATGTAAAGCTCGGGTCAGACCGAGTATTACAGATTTTCAGGTAAGGACGTTCTGGAGCTCAGGAGGCAAGCTGAATGGCTGAGACGTATGGAGAGTGTCCACTGTGATATTATAGTATCTGGACATGATTGTTTGTCCAGTGTTTATGTATATGTTTAACTCTGATGTATTTAAATGTAAATTAACAGATATAGTATTCTTTGTATAACTGATATTTTATTTGATATCATATTTGATCCGCTACGAATGTGAGGTTTCTTCTTCATTCTCTTCCTTCTTTCACTAACTGTCTGGAAATTTTGGGATCGAAATTTTCGGGTCGCTACATATAAAAAAGCCAAAGATGGAAAACTCAAATCCCAAAATATGGACCCAACAGCCCAATAAAATAATGAATCCAACAACCCAATAAAAATGATGGACCCAACAGCCTAATAAGAGAATAGACGCACCAGCCCAATAAAAAGGATGGACCCAACAACTCAAATCTCAAAATATGCACGTGCAAAACTCTTGACCAGTACTACATAAATTTTAGGTACCTATCCCAGACGGCCGAAGTTGTAAAACATCATGATGACCGAAGTCGTAAAACATCGTGATGAGCCCAACAACTCGATAAAGAATGGACCCAATAGCCCAATATGAGCCCAACAGCTTTAGTACTGGCATAATTAAGAATGCGTCATAAACTCTCAACTAGGAACCCGAAAAGTGGTAATGTGCATCCTATACCACACGTTCTCACTAAATGACCTATTAACTGCTAGCCAATGCCACACTGGAAAACATCATCAAACTCAATAAAATCTCATGACATGTCTCATCTCATCGACATGTCTAAGTAAACCTCATGATGGTTCCTCATGAACCAAGAATCTCAAAGTAGGAAACTACACACCTGAGACTTGCGTCATATCATCGGCAAGTATAAAACATCGTAATGGTTCTCATCGACCATAACTTCTAAAATAGGTGATCTCAAACCATAATAACTCGCCAAATATTAGCCGTCCTAGATAATTCCTATAAATAGGAATTATAAAGTGAATATTAGGCATGCATCCCTAAAAGCAAACTTAATTCACTAAAACTCCTCCCGTAAGAAAACATAATTTGCAGGTCCTTGTTTTTCATTTCGGCTGTTTTTTCCTAAAATACCCCTCTGCTTCTTGCACGATTGATTTTAATAATGAGTTTATCTTTCTTAATTTCATCTTCTTCTTCATTGGCGAACTTATGTTTCTTGATTTAATCTTATTCTTCAATGGTGAGCTCAGCTTTCTCGATTACAATGGAAGCAGCAATTATACACAATAGTTGCAGAAATGTCTGCAATTATATGCAATAGTTGCAAACAATTCAGCAACTATATGCAATTGTTGCAAGGTGCAGAAATTTCTGCAGCTATATAAAATAGTTGCAGACATTTCTGCAACTATAACTACAAGCAATAGTTGCATTTCTGCAACTATATGCAATAGTTGCAGAAATGTCTGCAACTATATGCAATAGTTGCAGACATTTCTGTAAGTATATGCAATAGTTGCAATTCTACAAATATGCAATAGTTGCAGACATTTCTGGAACTATACCATATAGTTGCAGAAATTTCTGCAACAATATGCATTAGTTGCAGACATTTCTACAACAATACCATATAGTTGTAGAAATGTCTGCAATTATTTGCAAATGTTGTAAATTTGAAAACCAAATCGAAAGTGTTCAAAATTTGCTGAATTTTCTTCAAATATATGAAATAACTGCGCATTTACTATAAATATGAATTTTGGGTATCAACAATGGATCTCATTTTAAAGATCATAAAATTTGTGATTTTTTGGTGAAAACGGTATGTTGATCCGATTTTTCTGCATAAAGTTATACGCGTTTGAAATGTTAAAAATATAAAGGGTATTTGGGTCTTTTTGCGTACGCGAATTTGAAAATAGGGACCAAGAATGTATGTTTAGTTTGGAAAGGATATTTTCTCTATTTTGAAATTTTTTAGGGATATGAGCCAAACTTTCCCAATTATAAAGCTCAAAATACGCCACTAAATGGCAAAATAACTCAGAATCGATAACTTCGAATGGCTTCCATAGTACAAGTCCAGAATTGAATGAAAAAATAAACGCACGTGTCCCATACCACGTGTTTTAATTAATCATTTAATTCTCTGTCTAAAACCCTCGAATAGTGCAAAAATGTATATTTTATATTTGAAATAATTTAGTTTGAGAAACAAGGTTTTAAAACCAATTTTTCGAAATCAATTTTGAAAATCGTATTTGTAAATTCCCTTATTAAAGAGAATAGATTGATTTTGTATTTAAAAATAATTTAAAAAATTTATATAATAATTATTTGAAATGCCCTTTTATTTAAAAATTATTTCAAAATTGTTTGAAGAAAATCGTGCTCGAAAACATTGAAAAACCAACACAATATTCAAAACAGATAACTCCAATTGAATTTGAATTCAACTCAAAAATGACTTCAAATTAAATTCAAATTTCAAATTCTCAAAATTTAGCTAGCCTATTGATAGGCATCGTAGCTATCAAGACAGCACAAATAAATCATCAAAATCAAGTGAAATGGAGAGCTAAAGCACTCAAACAAGCGTCTAGATACACAACATACAAGACGGAACATGTCCAAGAAAAAGTGCCGTGGAGGTCGACATGTAGGTCGACCTCACTCCCCTCTAGGTCGACTATATGGTCGACCTAGTGGGCTTGAAGGTCGACATGCATGTCGACCTAGGACATGGACTTTGCCCAGTCAATTTCTACAGCTTTGACCTGATTTTCAAATAACATTTCGACATAGCATATGACCTTATTTTGCTGTGAATTTTTGCAGAGACAAAGTATAACATGCAATCTATCATCTGAAAGAAGTCCGGCGACATTTCATTGCCGGAATCGAAAGATATGGGCCTCTAAAGAAGAACTACAGAACAGTTTTAAACAAAAAGAAAACAAGTTAAGAAATTTATCTGCCGAAGCAAATTTATTCATAATTTTTGCACTTTGAAGCATTGTTTTTGCTAGATTTCATGAATTAATCAACTCACCTTGCTGTTGCAATAGAAAGACGTGGATTTTGGTTGCAAAACTGAAGCTATTTGCAAGATAGAAGCTTTTAAGAACCCGTGGAAACCAAAAAAGTACGTGCAAACCAATATACACGGTAAATTAGACAAATATTTATTGTGACAAGAAATTTGTGAAGAAATTAAGTAGTTTGGAGTTGATTATCTTTTATTTATCACCAGATTGTAAAAAGACTCTGATTTGTTGAATTTTAATTGAGAAAATGGCTCGGATTTGCAAATTTGGTGAAGAGGGTTCGATTTTCTTTTACTGGCTGAAGGTGGAAAAAGAAGTTGAGAAAAAGAACGTACAGACTTCTTTTTCTCGCTCATTACCAGGCTAAAAGAGGTAATGGGCCAAGTTGGTTTGAAAATTAAAAGAAGTAAATAGGCTTAATGTTAAAAATCAACACTTAACCAAAAATTTGTGTACATATCATATATACACAAAAACAAAATTAATTCTCTCTCAAGTTTTACACTGGATAAATGTTAAAACTTGTGTACTTACAAAATAAAACATTTCCTATCATATAAAAAGATTAATTTATATTTTTAAAACATTTTTATTATTAGAATCCTTTATTTAACAAAAATGCACTATTTACTCGAATAAATGAATAAAACTCTAGAATTAACTTTTAAAATTCCACAAAAATTATTTTATCACTTAGAAAAATATTTCAAACCATATACAATCTTTTGTAATAGCCAAAACATATTTTAAAACCAATTTCTACATTTCAATAAACCATCTTTTAAAAATAAAATTGTCCTCTTAAAAATTATTAAAAGAAGTAAATGGGCAATAATTGATATAATTATTGCATTTTCACTTAAATAAAATCATTTCCCATTTATTAACAACCTAAAATAATAAAATAAAGTTTTAACTTTATTTTCACAAATAAATCCTAGAATTCATTGTTTATTTCAAATAAACAATTTAATTCTCTAATTTTTATTTTAAATCACAATATTAAATTATAATCATCGTTATAATTCAATATTGACAGGTAATCTCCAAACTAGGGTTGTTACAGTCTCCCCACTTTTAAAAATTGCGCCATTGCAATTTCTAGGGAAGAGTTTGTATTCAACATAATAATTTTATCATTCAAAGGAGAGACAAACAAACTCGAATTTAAAATTTCTCACATTCTCAAGATAGGATGGAAGAAAACCAAGATAAGACTTGCCCGATTAATTCTCCAGTTTTCAAAGTGTTAATATTGGGATTAGCGAACCAATAAATTTTTCGAGCAACACCCAAGACTTCGAACATGTTTCACCTTCGAATGAGAACACAACAAGAGGCTACACAAAAAATCAATCGAGTGAGATTGATTCCTCATAAGCTCCTTGAGTAGAGTCGGGATTTAGCACAACTCCGACCCGAACTCTAATCAACAAGATGATTATCGATATGATTTTCTGTATGACACTATGGAAGGAACTACATCGATAAAAGATAGACATTATAGAGGCAAGATAGTTCAATAAAAAGGTGGTTTCTTCGAAGGCCACAATACACAAACGACCGCACAAATGTATGTCATTAAAAAAAAGCACAAGAGTAAGATAAACATATGGAACTAAAATTTCAATATCTCTTAAAAATATATCAAATAGCTGCAAAAATAGAAATCAAAGAACACTAAAGAGAACCCATCGATATATTCCTAGAATACTCAATTCACAAGGTTGATAGAATAAAACGAAGTGTTCGTCAATCCAAATGGTACCACAATTCACTCACAAGAATCATACGATTTTAGAATGCAAAAAAGGAACGCTATCCTTCGCAACTCGTAACTGTGGAGTTGCTCGTGATGGTTTATAAAATAAACATTCCAGTCTATTCCATCAATCTTGAGGATCGAGTATTCTAGGGTTATCTCAATGAGCTCTTTTTGTGTTCCTTGATTTAGAGAATAAGTAATAAATTGTTTAAGAACCCGCATATTTTATGTAACGGCCCGTAAATTTCGACCATTTAATTTGTTAATTTAATTTGATTTTGTTATTTAATTTAGAAAGAAAGAAAAAATTTCTAATTCATGTTGAAGTAAATGTAGAAAGAAAATGCAACATTTGAAATTTAAGCTAAGTATAAAAAAATAAAAATAAAAAGGAAATTACGACGTATTGAAGTAATGGGAATTGTTATTCTAGGCTAAGAAATTTATTATAAGAAAACGAATGGGAATATTGTGTAAACTAATGCAATAAAGTAATTTGTGATAATTTAATGAATTCAATGTATAGTAACCGATGAAGTAATATGCAATTAATGGAAAACGTATACAATCTTAATGAAACTCCAATTCATTGTATTTGAACATGCTATGCTTGGTTGTAAAACTACATATAAGTAACAAATGTAAACATTTAGTTATTGTACAAATTGGATAGTTAATGGTAATTAAAAAAGATCAGTATGGGGTAAGGAATTGTAATATGTGTGGTATAAATGGTTACACTGATTTATAGTGTGATGAAAAAGGTAATAAATTAATGTTGTTTTGATAATAAACATTACTTAATGATTTTTAATTTCGTAATGGAAGAGTGAATGAGAATTTATGGAAAACATAAATTTATTTCTCAGTAAACAAGAGTATATATTGAACAAATTTAGGATAATTGGATAATGCAGTGTTAATGGAAATTAATTAGTGTTATATATGGAGTTTATACCTGGGTGGGAGAGTAGTAAACTTATAAATGAAAGAAGTAAGTAGGTGACCATTTATTTAGGTTATTAATTCATTTAGTATGTTAAATAAAAAAAAATTGAGAATCAGATCTCAATTGAGGGAAATTAAGTTGTACGTTAATTTGAAATAAAATCTAATAAGTATTACATTAATATGGGATGTAGTACAAATGGTTAGGGATTGTCAAATTTGGTAAAAAGGGATTTGACTTAAGAAATTTTTTTAATTGAGTTGAAAACCTAAATTAATACGCGTTATTGACAAGATTCACATTTTTAAGTATAACTGTTGATACAAATCTAAGATGTATATAGGTATATTAATGTAATGAAATATAAAACAATGTTAACTATGTTAGTTGAGTAATAATTGATTGAATATTAATTTGTAGTGCAGTAAATGTTAAGAATTAACCTATTAAATTTTATATTGATTAAAATAGACTTAATTAAAAAGATTGAATTAAATGATATCCTATTTATTGGAACCTAAGTTATTAGTATGAAAATTTCTAACAAATGAGTTATTGCAAGGGATTGTAATTTGAATAAATTTCTAACGAGTGAAGCAGTGAAAGGTGCATACCTGCATATAAATTGAATATGAGAAATTAAAGGTAAGTATTAAATTGATTTAAGTAATAAAACATTGTGAACGGCATTTGATTTTAAACTTAGGAAACGTGTTATTGCATCAAAATTATATTGAATAGAAACTGAAAGTAAATTTAGGTAATAAGGTTAGAACAAGTTGATTTATAATAAATATAGGGTAATCCCAATTGATTTAAAAAATTGTGAAGTTTTAATTGATTTAAAGTAGTAGATTTGGGAAATAGACTTAAAACTTTATCAATTGATAAAATAATACATAATAAATGGAAAGTTTATACCAACCAATGTTAGATAATTAATCATAATGTTTGTTGTTGAGGATAAACATTTATTTTATAATGGTTAAAATATTAACGGAAGTGCGAATGTAAACTTAATAAACATGAATTTATTTATAAGGTAAATAATTGGCCAAAAGGCTTGGACAAAGGAAATTTTATTTATTTGTTTTAAAACCTTAATTAATAAGGGTAATAGTTTGTAAATTCAATTAAAAATTTTATCCGTTTAAGAATAGTGAATTGAATAATAGATATGAAACAAAATAATTATTTATACCATAAGAAGAATGTATTGAAAATAAATGGAAAGCTAATTTCGTTGAAAATTTTGTAAGATTAATGTATAATCTATAAACAATTGAAATAGAAGTTGTAACGACCCGTAAATTTCGACAATTTAATTTGTTTATTTAATAGGATTTTTGTAATTTATTTTAGTAGAAACAATAAAGGGGATAAATAAATGTTAAAATGAAGGCTAAAATAAATTATGTAAATGGTGACTTAAAACCTATTTATAGAAATTTGAATAAAATCCAAATTGAATTATGTAGAAAAAGGATTCTTACCTGGATATAAAATTTAATATAAGAAATTAATGAAAATATTAAATTGATTTAATGTAATAAAAGAGTGTAAACGGTAATTGGAATAAATTAAGGAATCATGTTATTGCAAGTTAATAATTTACGACTTGAATGAAATTCCAATTCAGTAAAATCATTTAAATGTTATGATTTGATTTAAAAGGAATATGAGAAAATCAAATGTAAGGATTTGATTAATATATATGTTATTTATTCAGGATATTGAATAAAATTGGGAATCCAATTGTAATTAATGGTAATAATGTTGGTATTAGCTAATAAATTAAATTTCAATGCAATACCCATAAATGAATGGAATGGAATGAATGTATGTGAATGTATACTAGGTTATTTATCAAATAGAAGGAATGAAAAGTAAATATCGAATTGATTAACGAATAAATATGCAATGAATAGTAATTTAATGTAAAGTTAATGGTAATTGTATAAAATCAATATAAGATAATGAATTGCAATAATTGTGGGTTGATAATAAGGTGTGAATGGGAAAGAGATTGTATGGTAAATGAATGGAATTCAAATTCATTGAAAAAAAGTAAATGGGTACTTAGTAATAAATTTTAAACGGACTTAAAAATGGAATTTATTTAATTAATAAATATAATGGATAAGGATATACTTATAAATGTGGGATTGAGAGTTTTACCACAATTATATGAGTTATATGCTTAGTTCGTTCAATTAAATCAGAAACCGTTGCAATAAATATAAATTTAATGTTATGCAATTGAGATAAACAATTGGAAAATGTTAAAGTATCTGGATATATATACTAAAATAAGTGATACCCAGGATGGTATTATGATAAATAGTGAATTTAAGAATAGGAAATAGGATTTATTTATTTATATGGAAACTTAAAGTCTAATAATTGAATTTAATTGCAATTAAATGAGATTGAATATAGTTAAATAATTCGTTATTTGAAATAAAGATAATGTGAGAAATTTGTGTGATAATTTGGAATCCAATATTTAATCCATCTGTTTGACAGGAATGAATGGAATACGAATTAATTTATTTAACTAAACGAAATTTTAGGATATTTTTTATAATTTGAGTATTTAATGAATTAAGGATTTATATTGAAATTTACAAATTTACCTTCTTTCAATTTGACATCCAAACTTGTTGGAATTTTGTAAATGATTAAGAATTTTTAAAAGTGATGAAATGGGTCAATTTTAGAATCTAAATATAAAATTGGATTTTATTTATTTATTTTGAATTTTTATAATTAATATAAAAATAGCCATTTTGGTCACGGACTCGGATTTCGATGACACTAGTTTTATCGGATCCGTATCAGTGAATTTTTGTAGAGTTTCAAGTTTCGTTACGATCGGACTTGTCTTTTGATCGTACGAACGCGAAACGCCTTGAAATCGATTTAATTGAAGTCAATTTGAAATCAATTTGAAAATATTTATTTCAGCATAACTTCTTCATACGGTCGAATTTAGACGTGAAACTTTTCCCATCACATTCAGAATATTTTAAAAATATGTGGGTTTACCAATTTTCGTTCCGGGGTCGGAACGGGCTTTTTGGGCCAATTATCGTTCAACACGTTTGTTTATCGGATCCATTTACTCTATTTTCTAGCCTATCTATATAAACCCAATTATAAACCCTAGCCTCCATTATCTTCATTTCTTTGTGCATTCATTTCCCCTCAACTCCTCATTTCCAATGGCTGCAAAACCCTAGATCCAGTTTCAATCCAAATCAAAAATCAAAAATTCAAAGTCTCCAGAAAAATTCACAAAAATTGTATGTCATAGTTCTCGAAGAGCGTAATCTGCTGGTACTATCCATTTTTCGATTTGGGTTTCGGTTTGTTCAAAAATCAAAGTTTCTTCCCGGCCGTCCGTTATGGGTTATAGGTTTCGACGGCGGATACTGGACGAGGCTTCGGTCGGGGAGTGGCAGTAGATGGAGATCATTGTTCTGAGCGCATCTGTTCGGTTGGAATTTCGAGATGGTCATTGGATGTGCCACGAATTGGGGGTTTGATGGTCGGTTTTCGTGCTCGGAATAGGGGCCATTGGGTCAGGTGGGGCCTGCGCACGCGGCTACAAGGTACGGCCTGGGGTGGAGAACGAGGTGGCGGCCTAAGATCTAGGTGGAAGGGATCGAGTGGCCGAGAAAAATGGGTTTAGGGTTTCAGGAAGTGGCGGCTAGGGTATACTCGATCGAGTATTGGTTTCTGGAGCTGCTCTGCGCGTGGGGGAAGAAGGCTACGTGGACGCATGGTATAGGTTGTTTCTTTTATTGTTTATTTAAATTTAATTTTGTTTCCAATCGCAATTTTCGGCATAACTTTCTCATAAACTATCCGTTTCACGCGAATTTTTTTTGGTTAGGATCGTAATTAAATTCCAGATCTTTTGACGCGAGTTTGGACATATTTGGAGAACGTCGAATTTTTGGGTTTAAATCGGATTTAAATTCGATTTAAATCTCAAAAGTGAGTGTTTTAACCCACTCACAACTTCTAAAATTTCTTATGTTTTTTAAATTGATTTATGATATGAGTAGAAATTCATTTATGACTGTTTGACATATTTTATTCGTCATCTCAGTTACATTGCATTCATTTAAAATTAAGTTGTTATTTAACTTTATTATTGCATATAAAAAGATAATTAAATTTATTTATTTTGCATATAAACTTCCGATTTAACAGTTATTAATTTACTATTGAATATAAACTGTTCGTTGATATCTATTATTTTATATGCTATATATTGATGTTTGTTTAAATAGATGATGATTGAAATAAATTGGTTGATGATTAATATTGGATGAATGGATGATGTGTTCTATCTTATATAAACTGCAAGTTATTATGCATTTTCATTTCATTCGGGATTGCAGTTTGAAATGATATACAACCGCATTTTTATTTTTAAATTGCGGATTGAAATGATAAATATCTGTATCCCTTGACCATAGGATAGAAAATTATATACAGACACCGTGGTATATATATAAAATTATTTTTGAAATGATTTTTATGGTTTTGGATATGATATGGTTTAATAAATATTAAATTTGATATGATATAATATATTTTATATATACACATATAGTTAAATTGTTGAATTTAAGCTATGCATAAATCTGTTAAATAAAAATGAATAAGTTGAAAATGGAATTTGATAACTTATATTATATGATTAAGTACAGGTTTAAGATCCTGTATATATATAGAGTATTAAATGATTCAAATCAATTAAGATTGAAAGATAAATTGGAAATTAATTGGAATTGAGCTTATTTAAAAATTTAACTCCATAAGTTGATGTTAACTTATTAAAATTGGAAATTTTAAAGGAATGGTATTTATAACTGGATTTAATGATAATTCTAGTATAAATAAATGGAAGGAAATATTTAGTGTTAATAAATTGAGTTTTATTTTAAATGGTTAATGATTTATCATGTAAACCTTTCAAAACTAAATAATAGGAAAATGAATTGTTGAATAGAAATTCCCAACCTTAGTTTTGAAATTCATTAAATACTCAAAGTTTGAAAATATTGAAATCGAAGTGTTTTATTCAAACTGAAAGTGAATCTCAAAGTTATGGGTTTAGACTGAATTTAAAATGAATAAGAACTGTGAAGGCGTGGAAATTATTTACTTTTAAAGAAATTTTAAATTCAATTGTTTTATTTTATATACTATTGAATATCCAAACCATTTAAGTTTTGAAAGTAATGGTTTTAAAACTATGGATTTCGAAGTATTATGTTGAAAGTTAAATTTCAAATATTTGGTTTCGAGGAATTATAAATCTTAGAAGTGGCATGATTTTGGAAAAGAAATATATTTGAAATAAAATGATATCATATTTGTTTGGGTTTTAAAAGGAAATGATATCGTATTTATGGGTTTTGAAATGGATAATTATATTCTGGTTTTGAAAGTATAATTATTTTTAAATGACCGCGGTGTATAATAACGGTTGGTTGTTGAACAGACCGGGAACGGAAGTTGTCGTACTCTCTGCCAACTTCGAAAACCATTTTAACAACCGTGTACGCGGTGGAGATTCCAGAATGAAGTAGGTTGGTGGCAGCGTTTCTTGTAAGGTAAATACGTGGACCCAACTCCCGCGAGTTGGCATAAGGTGGCTAAAACAGGAGCGATTGACGGGTTAATAAGGTAGCACCTTTGATCGGACACATCCCTTCGATATTATACTTTGACTTTTGGATTGTTTCGGTGGCCACTTTTGATTCTATTTGGGGGTGTGGCTCGAGGTGGGCGGTAGCTGCGCGCTACGCGTTACCACCGACCCGGAAGCGTAATTGGTATATCTACCCTGGCATTGCCTAGTTGTGCCATGTCACCTACCCTATCGCGCCTTGTATGAGTTTGGATTTCTCTCGTAGCCCGTGTGGTATCCTCTGGTGGCTTCCCGATCAGGAGGGACTATGATATTGGATGGCCTACTGGGACTATTATGTGTTAAGGTGGAAAATGTAAAGCTTTAATGCTATTTAAAAGTATGTTTATTTTACTATAGACACTATTATAATAGCGAAATATACTACATAGTAAATAGTTTAACGGATCCTTAAGAGATGTAAATCCCGAGCATCTTTTGAGTTACTGCACTCATATTTATTTCTGTTAATTTAACTTACATAAGTTCTTTTAGTTCTGACTCGAGTGTTTTGTCTTTTCAATTCGCTCGGATCTGTCCGAGCCTTTCAGGATTTGGAGATTTAGCTCTGGAGGATGAAGGCGAAGATCTGTATTATTATTATTTATATTATTGCACTACACTCATAATGTTCCGCTGCATTTTTATTGGTATGTGTACTCTGATATGTATTGTATAAATATAATCAAAATATTTGTAAAACAGCTTCATGAATTGTATATTGATTATTATATTTTATCCTTCCACTGTGAGATTCTATTTTGTTTTATTTCTTCCTTGTTTTCTTATTTACCCCGTAACAATCCGTCCTTTTGTATGGTTTGAATTGGCACGTGTGTCGATTTAAAGCGTGTGAAAAGGCGGGACGTTACAGAAGTTAAAGCTTTGAAAGTGTGGAAATTGCAATATCTAATCCATATGAGGAATCTTTAAATTAAAAGGAAAGAGTAGTTAATTGAAGTTTATGGCATTTAATATAAGAAACGTACATTTTTGGGTTAAATAGAAAGAGCATTTTTAATGAAAATGAAAGAACAGTTTGAGTAAAATAAAATGAACGTTTCATTTTAAAGATAAGTAAAATTTTATAGAAAGGGAAAAATTTGAATTTTTGAACAACCTTTTACATTCTTTTATAACAATTAGAGGCAGTATAGAAGTGATTTTAATGCTAACCTTATATTTTAAAGTAAATTAAATATTTTGAATCGTGATTGCGCGCTGAGAAAAATGCCGTTTTTAAATTTGAATTTCCAGTTTCGGTACATCTTTTATTGTGTGCAGCAGTGGTCCCCAGTGGCATTAATTTGAGTGTTACATTTTATTAGATGTGTGTTAATAAAATTTAATTGGGTGTTAAGAAGGTGTATATATAGGGTTAATAGAAATAAATTTAGCGGAGTAGATGTTTTGAAATTGGATCTCAAAGTTTTAGTACAAGTGGTCCATTTGTTACTCTATATTTATTATTCGTTACCACCTCTTCGTTTGCAATGTATAAATTTTCAGTTTTGCTACCTGAAGCATTCATTTCATTGGTTCCATCCTCCTTTAGCCTCGTTTCAATTTTCCAATCTCACTGAACTTCATTATGCAAACATGAACCTATTTCATTTTCTCTCTCACCTGCTTGCAACACTTTTCCTAATCCTTCTTGAAGCTTTGATTTACGTGAAAGCCTCTCCACCTCACCCAAGCCTTGCTACCACCTTATTAGCAGGTACCCTAGTCTCCTCATCCCAAAATGTGAAATTTAGTATTTATTTTGTTTATTTTAATATCACTATATATATACACTTTATTATAGAAATAATCATCTTATAACTTGAATAACTTTCGCATACAATGTCCGATTTACGCGCGATTTTTTTTGTTAGGATCGTATTGATATTTATGACATTTTGATGTTGGTTTGGACAGATTCTAAGGCTGTTGAATTTTTGGGTTTAAATTGGATTTTAATTCAGTTTAAATTCAAAAGGTGAGTGTTTTAACCCACTCACAATGTGACGCCCCACCTCTATACGGTGTAGTGTTGTCAACTAGCACGGAGAATAAGGCTGTTGAGAAGCGACCATCCATGTAATTGTTTTGAAAACCCAAAACTACTACATGGTGGCTATAGTATTCTTCGGAAACAAACATAGAAACATACATAACATAAATCAGTCACAGATATCCATATCACTAAGGTGGAAAAAGATATGAATATAACACATGAAAGTGTACATCAGAGTAGTGGTCATACAAGATCCACACTACCAAAAAAGAAGTAGCTACAAGTGCTATACAAAAGAATATGGATTCAACCATGAGTCTATATCTCAAGTGTATACAACAAAAACTACAAATCTAAGTAGTTTGCCAAAAGTCAAGGTAATGATCCTGGATGAGAAGTCAAGCAGAAGCACCTGTAACATCTCGGTCTCACCCGAGTATTATTTAGAAAATAATAAACGGATCAGTCTATCTATAAATATCTGATGAGATGACATAGAATAAGAGAAATGGTATAAGCATATAATAATCATAATGACATACCATGAAAAGCATGTAAATGAACATCAAAAAGTGATTAATCAATATCACAAGAATCTTCTCAAAGATCCAAAGAAATGTCAAACTCCATAAAGTAGCATGCACAAAAGAGTCAATGACACACAAATTCACCAATGCATAAATATTGATAAAACTTATCAATGAAAATTACTAAAATTGGTGAAACACCAAAATTCTAGAAATCTGTGCAAGAAATCCAGAAATCACAAAAAGGGGGAGGCCTATCACAAAAGGGAGTATGAAAACTCACCAACACGTGTATCACAAAATAAGACGCTATCTCATGGTAGCTAACCATAAATTTTGAGCCGAAGCTCCACAGACGGTCCGAAGACCATGGGTCGTGACCCCACCAAATTATGCCGAAGCCCCACAGAAACGGGGTTTAGTCTCCCTCGTAGACAAAGAGACATCGCACAATTGCTAGTCTAAATCAAAAAATGATCATTATCGATCACCAAGAAGTGTCAATTACAATGAGCTAGTGAATATAAAAGTTTAGCATCATGTCCCATAACCACTTGCTTAACTTAGATATTACGAACATATTGTAGATCTACACTCGAAAATTGTCACAAGCGGTTCAATCGAACAAGCCCAAGAGTTAACCAACGAAGTAAACGCAAGCGTTTCATACCACTTGTTTTACTAAGTCGTTTAATTTAATTTCTCGTACGAGTGGAGGAAAGGTTTGTATATACTAATAGATTAGTAAACGGTTTTAGAAAAGAGCTTTGTAAATAAAATAGAGTTGAAATTGCTTTGATGAAAGAGTTTTGATATTTACTACTAGGATTGAAACCTTTATATTTTTAAAGCGACAAATCACAAAGGCGATTGTAGAAACAATCAATTACAAAGTTCGCGTTCGAAGACGTGAATAAAATCCAAGGAAATCAGTTCCAAATCCATCAAAATAGAAGTACTCATACGACCTAACTAGGCTGAGCTAAAGAGCAATGAAACGACCTAAAGTAAAATAAGTCGAACGAATCATGGTCTAACGACCTAAGGTAAACGTGTTAAGGAGTAATACAAGACCAAGAAGGTGCGACCTAAGGTGCGCGCGACCTAAGGGAAACTCGCGACCTGACATGGCCGAGCTCAGGTGAGGTGCGACTCAACCAGGTGAGCGACCTAAGGGGGCGAACGACCTAAGGAACTCGGGACCAAACAGGGTACACGACCTAAACGTATAAAGGTCATGCGAACTAACATTTTAAGACGGAACGACCCAGGTGGAAGAACCGGTTGAGTGATCTAGCGTGTTGCGACCCAAGCAGTACGCGACCTAACGAAGTAGGCAAGGTCAAGAGACCTAAAGTTCTATGACCTAATGGGGAGACGACCTAAGTGCGTAGAACATGGTCGAACGACATCTGCCTAGGGGCGACCTAACAACATCGAATCATATGAAGGCCGTGCGACCTAACGTCAAGGGGACGTTTCCAACCGAAGGGGCGACCTACGACCTAAATTCCAAACGACCTATGACCTAATTTCGAAGTGGCATTTCGTGGGAGTGCGACCTAAATGCAGGAAATCTCAAAAATACTAAAAATTGGAGTTTTTCGCCAATCCAATCCAAACCAAATGCAAATGTACATGCTAAAGTGATGGTAATTCGTTCCCAATAGTCCAAGATAGTTATAGACAAGAATGTGACATAAAAATCTCACCTTTGCACCAAAAATCAATGAAATTGAAGCTTGAAAGCAAAACTAGAACCAATCCCACTTCAATCTCAATCATGAAGCTTGAATCCAATGTCTTCTCTTTGGATTTGGAGTTGAATGAAGGATTTGCAAGAGAATTTGAGTTTGAAGTTTTAATTTCCCATTCCCTCCTCCATTTTTGATGAAGATTGAGTGTTAGGAAATGAAATGATGTTATGAAGAGAAGGGGGTTTGAGCTTGAGTTATAATGGCTAAACCAACCCAAAGACCCAAAGTGTAAAAGCGACAAAATTTCACTAACTCCAAACATATGGAAGCTTATACTCAAAAAAATTGCAAACGCCATTTTGAACTCAATAGGGGTGGTCTCGAGTCCTAATTTGATCGTACGCAAAAAGTAGCTTTTTGGACTATAATCTGAATATCGAAAAATAATAAATTTTTTAAATATAAAATCGATAAATATGCGGGTTGTTACAGACTCCCCTCCGTAAAGAAATTGCATCCTCGCGATACATAAGATGGAAATAAAAAGTAACAACCATAAAATCATATTTACACAAAAGAAATTTGAAATAAGAAGTTCACCTCAAAGAGCATGAGAAAGTAAGTCCGGATGTGCTCGCTCGATGAATTCTCCGGATTCCGAAGAGAAATCCTTAGGATTTGAGGACCATTGAACCTTCACAAGCAGGACATCTTTATTTCAAAGTCGTTTGACCTCCGAAGCAATAATACGAACAGGATGCTGCTCATAAGTTAAGTTTGGCGAAACTTCAATTTCTTCCACAACACCGGGCTCGAGAATAGAATTGGAATCCCGAAGGAATTTCCTTAATTGAGAAACGTGAAACACGTTATGCATAGCAGAGAATTGAGCCGGTAAAACAAGGTGATAAGCCATGGAACCAATGCGTTCGGCGATAGGAAATGGACCAATATATCTAGGCGCTAACTTTCCCGATCGACTGAAACGCACAACACCCTTCATAGGTGAAACACGAATAAAAATAGAATCTCCCATAGAAAATTCCAACTTCCTTCTCCGGTTATCGGCATAGGATTTCTGTCTACTCTGGGCTTCTTTCATCCTATGACGAATAAGTTCAATCTTTTCTGTGAAATCTCGAATAATGTCTGGACCCAAATCCAGCTTCTCACCGGCCTCAAGCCAACAAGAAGGAGATCAGCATGGCCTACCATAAAGTGCCTCAAATGGTGCCATACCAATACTAGAATGGAAGCTATTATTATAGGAAAATTCAACAAGAGAAATATGATCTTCCCAACTTCCACCAAAATCAAGAATACATGCACAAAGAAGGTCTTCAAGGGTTTGATTCACACGCTTAGTTTGTCCATCGGACTGAGGATGATAAGCGGTGCTAAAATTAAGCTTCGTTCCCAAAACTTTTTGAAGACTCTTCCAAAATCCACTAGTAAACAATGGATCACGATCGCTAACAATAGAAGTAGGAACCCCATGTAATTTAACAATTTCTTTAATAAAAAGTTTGGCTAAGAGAGGAATGGTTCGATTAGACCGAATGGGAATAAAGTGGATGGATTTAGTAAGTCTATCAACTATAACCAATAAGCTATCATGACCCGAACGAAAACGGGGAAGGCCATCAATAAAATCCATGGAAATTTGATCCCACTTCCAAATTGGAATTTCTAATGGTTGCAATAACCCACCGGGCCTTTGATGTTCGGCCTTGACAAGTTGGCAAGTCATGTAACACTTAACAAAGTTAGCAATATCGGATTTCATTTCCTCCCAATAATAAAGTCGCCTCATATCTGCGTACATTTTACTACTACCGGGATGAATGGTAAATTTAGAATGATGAGAATCTTCTAAAATTTCTTTACGAAGATCACTAATATTTGGCACGATAAGTCTACCACATTTTCGAATGCCGTCACGAGAGTCAATGTCAAAGTCTTTCAAATCTTCAATATCAATTTTATCCCTCAATCTTTGGAAACGAAGGGCCAATTCGGTATCTAGCCTTTGAGCTTCAAGAATGCGGTCTAAAAGAGAAGGATGAGCCTCAAGGCTACACAAAACAAGAGATGAACATAAATCGGAAACATGATCTCGAATCTCACAAGTGGATAAAGTTTCGAGATCATTCCATTCGGATATCATCATGGAAACAACCGCTTGTTGCTTGCGACTAAGTGCATCAGCAACACGATTTCCCTTTCTGGGAGTGTAAAGAATATCATGGTCATAAGATGCAAGAAATTCGAGCCAACGCTGTTGACACAAATTAAGTTCCTTTTGAGAGAATAGATATTTCAAATATTTATGATCGGTATAGAGAACAAACTTTTCTCCCAAAACATAGTGGCGCCAAATTCGAAGGGCTAGAACGATAGCCACGAGTTCTAAATCATGAGTGGCATATCTAGTCTCAGCTGGCTTCAATTGCCTAGAAGCATAAGCAATAACACGTTCCTTTTGCATAAGAACGGCACCCAAACCAAAAGGACTTGCGTCGGTATAAACAATAAAATCTTGATTCCCATTGGGAATAACAAGAATAGGAGCATCGGAAAGGAGTTCTTTTAATTTCTGAAAAGAAGTTTCACATTTGTCCGACCAAATGTATTTGACACCTTTCTTAGTTAAGCCAGTAAGATGCACGACAATCTTAGAAAAGTCTTTGATAAATCGACGGTAATAACCCGCCAATCCAAGGAAACTACGAATCTACGTGACGCACTCCGGTCTCTTCCAATTTGGAATCGCTTTAATCTTTGAAGGATCCACTGATATTCCGGATTCGGAAATAATATGACCGAGAAACTTCACACTAGATTGCCAAAAGTGGCATTTAGAGAATTTTGCTTTTAATTGATTACTCCTAAGAGTTTCCAACACAATCCGAAGATGCATTTCATGCGCCTCCTCGGTTTTAGAATACACAAGAATATCATCAATAAAGATGAGAACAAATTGATCGAGTAAATCTTTCAAAACTCGATTCATAAGGTCAACGAAATAAGCCGGGGCATTCGTTAGACCAAATGGCATAACAAGCCATTCATAAGATCCATACCGCGTACGAAATGATGTCAATGGAATGCTATCCTCTGCAGTACGAAGCTAATGAAAACCGGTAGCCAAGTCCAATTATGAAAAGACTTAAGCACCACTAAGTTGATCGAAGAGATCATCAATCCGAGGTAAAGGATATTTGTTTTTAATAGTGAGATCATTAAGCTTGCGGTAGTCAATGCAAAGCCTAAGGGTACCATTGGATTTCTTCACAAAAATGGCCGAAGCTCCCCAAGGCGAGGAACTAGAGAGAATAAATTGCTTCATTCCCAAATCGGATAATTGTTTGCGCATATCCTCATTTTCCTTATTGGAAAAACGATAAGGAGGACGAGTAATAGGTTGAGCTCCAGGGGTAAGATTAATTTTGAACTCAATCGCTCGCTTAGGTGGCGGACCTAAAACGGGCTCAAATATGTCAGAAAATTCACGAAAAACGTGAATAAGAGAAATGACTCATCCTCACCATCATTATCATCATCACGAGGATTTACAGAATATAAAGATGCAGATAAAGTGGAATCCTTTGAGAGTAATAGAAATCTGCTTAACAGATTGAGGATGTCCAAGATGAATAGTCCGCTCAGGACATAGGATATAAGCATCACAATGGTTAAGCCAATCCATTCCCAAAATCATTCCAAAGCCTAAGTAACGCATGACATACAAATCAGCTTGTAAAGAAAAATCACACAAAATAATCTCGACATCATTACAAAGCAAACTAAGTGTTGCGGATCCACCAACCAGATTCGCAATTCTCAAAGAAGTCATTAAACATAAAACATCCAAGGAAAAAGTATCAACAAGTTCTTTTGAAATAAAAGAATGGGATGCACCCGTATCAAAAAGAACTCTAATAGGTTGATCACGAAATATAATAATGCCATCAAGGATAGAATGAGACATACCTTGATTACGAGATGTGTTGCCAGGGGCTTGAGCCACATCCAACTTTCCCTCCTTCTTGCCCTGAAGCTTGGGGCATGAAGATATAACGTGGCCAGGATTTTTGCAGTAGCGACAAGAGAGACTTTGGAAACTTGTTCGCGAAATGGTCCTTAGAACCACAATTATAGCATTCCCCATGACCAAAGGAAGAAGTCTTTGCCACAAGAGTTGCTTGCTTCCCTTTCTTATTGGGATAAGGACCTTTGAATTTGTTAGGCCTTTTCTTGTTGTTGTTGAAGTTTGGTTTGGCACTCACAACTTCAACATCACTCTTTCTATCAGCCTCTTCAAGACGAAGAGATATATCTATAAGTTGGTCAAAAGAAACTTCTAATTTTAGAAGTAATGGCTTCTTAAGACTCTTGTTCAAGCCATAAACGAATCTCTAGTTCTTCTTCAATGGAGTGTTAATGTATTCAACCCCATACATGGAAAGAGATTCGAAAGATGCGACATAGTCTGTCACAGAAGATTCACCTTGAACATGGTCAATAAAACGGCGAGCCAATGTCACCTTCTCTGCTTCAGGTACGAATTTTGATTCGAAGCGCTCTCAGAATTTCTCCCAAGTAAGATCCGCTTCAATAATTTCATAAATAAGAAGTTCGTATAAGCCTAATGCTCTTCCTTGGAGCATACTAGAAGTCACCTGAACACGGTGAAGATCAATAAGATTCATGCGAGAAAAGATTCGATCGCATGATCTCAGCCAAGCCTGGACTTCAATAATAGTTTCAGAGCCCTTGAATGGTTTCCCACCCAAGTTGGTATAATCGTTGCACAAGCATGCAAATCCAGACTTTGGATGAGTAGGTTCCGAATTAGAACCAGCTACCTCAGCATTCTTGACCAGATCAAGAAGCTGTTGAGCAGTCATAAATACTCCATCCCGGGGAGTAACACTAGATTGACCGGCGCTGGGGCGACTAGGTCTGGTCATTTCTCTTCCTTAAGAAAGAAAGAAGAAGAAGAATATTATTCACCAAATGAATATCAAACATTCTTAATAGGTGAACCAAGGAATCATAAAGGAAAATAGGACAGAATGGTACGAAGACCCGATTAATATCCTAAAGCACGACTCCTAAGATGGACTTAGGATGATGATCCTTGTTAAAGTATTCTACATTGCTTCGAATTTTGGCTCTGATACCAAGCTATGACGCCCCACCTCTATACCCACGCTAGCCAAGGACACTGCGGTGTAGTTTTGTCAACTGTCATGGAGAATGTTAACTCCGCCTTGACCATGACTCACCGATCTAGTGCATCAAGAGGTTCCGACCTAACAGTTAGAAGCATGCCGACCTAAGGCTCAACAGGGGGTGCCGACGTAAGGCCTAATGGTTATGCCGACCTAACTGCCTTATCAGGGAGACCGACTTAAGATTCAAAGGGTTACCGACCTAGTAGGATTGAGAGGCATACCGACTTAACAAATACCGAGTTAAGGCTAAAACAGTTGCCGACCTAACGTGGGTACTGGCCTAAGACTCAGAGGATGCCGACTTAATAAGAAGGCCGACCTAAGGTATAAAAAAGATGCCGACTCAGTGACTTGACCGAGTTACCGATCTAATGCCTTACCAAGCTGGCGACCTAGAATAGTTGCCGACCCAAGTCACAACCGATCCAGCTCCCCAGTTATCTCGTTCACGATCCAGGACTTATCATTTGGACCGTGACTTGCGACTTACCAAGTTAAATCGTCCACGACCTAATATAAGCCCGTGCCATGTTACTGAGAAGAGGTGGTGTTGACTCGGAGGTAACCTTAGACCGGTCACGATTCACCTTAAGTCGGCTACGGCTTAACTTGAGTCGGCCACGGTTTAGGACTTGGCAAAAATTTCAGACCAAAACTCTCTATAAATAGGCAACCACCTCCAACATTCAAAGGACTTTTTGGCACATTCTCTTCATACACCGTTACCTTGCTGCATTGAGAACTTCATCAACACTTAGAGCTTTCAAGATTAGATGAATACCTCAAAGAACTTCACGAAGAAACCACACATCTTCAACATGAATTTAAGGACTTTAATCGACATGGAAGCTTAAGCTACTTGTTCCAAATCACTTGTAACTTGAAGTATATTGTACTTGAGAAGAATTGTATCAGCTTGTAACGGGATTATTAATAAAAGTACTTAGAGTGGACGTAGGCTATACCCTTAAGCCGAACCACTATAAAATTGTTGTTGTTTACTGCTTTTCGCTATTACTTGCTTGTAATTCTTTCCCGATCTATCGGGTGGTGCTTTCACAACTACACTTCACACACCGGGGTGTTAGCGTTCACATTTTAGCGTTAACATTTTTGGTGCTTTCACTGAGAATTGAACTCAGGAAAACTGTCATCATTGCTTCACAGAGATTTGTAGAAAGAATTTCCTTAAAAACCAGAAGTCTATCTGAGATTATGGCTCCTGGAAGGAAAAGTAGATCTGTCAGATCTGGAAACATTCAAGAGGGAACCTCCGCTTCCCCTGTACCTAATCAACCCACTCCGTCAGTTGGAGTTACGAAAGCGGAGTTGGATGATGTGATTCTAGGGCTAAACCAGCAGATAAACGCCCAAAGTGCACAATTAGAGGCTCAAAGTGCCCAGAATACCCTGATTCTGAATAAGTTGAACGACTTACTTGGGGCAAACAATCAACCGGCTGGTAATGAAAGGAACTATGCTGGCAACGTTCATGATGTTAATGAAAGGAATGCTCCTGAAAGGGCTACTAGTCCCTTTGAGCAGGCAGTTCCTGAGGCTGGTGGATCTAGAACTCGGCATGATGAGGAATATCTTTCTGGAATGGTCCGGCAGATCATGAAAGAAAGTATGCAAAGGGTTGAAGATGAGAAGGAATGGGGTTTCGCCCCAAGTAAAGCTCCGTTTACTGAAAAAATCTTAAAGGCGGAATTTCCAAGGAAGTTTGTCCCTCCGACTATTCCAGCTTACAAAGGGACAAGTGATCCGAATGAATTCTTGTATAAATATGATTGGCACATGACAGGTGCCAGAGCCTCTGACGAAATAAAGTGCCGATATTTCCCCGTGTACCTGGAAGGTGTGGCTCTACTATGGTTCACAAAGTTGCCAGTCCGATCTATTGATCAGTTTTCAGACTTGACCAGAAAATTCAAGGAGCAGTTTAGACTATATGCTTCGAAGGCCAAGGACATCATGTCACTGTCGAATTTAGAGCAGAATCCTGGTGAGTCTATCAGATCTTTCTTGAACCGCTTTAATATAGCGCTGGCTGAGGTGGACAATGCTGAACCACGAATGATACTGACTTATCTGATGAGGGCTATTGATAAGTCAAGCGAATTTGGGAAATGGTTAAATATGAAAGAGCCAACCTCTCTCGAAAAGTTCTACAAAAAAGCAGATGAATTCATTCGCTTGGAAAGTCGTCCTTTGCCAGTAAAGGCAGTGTTAGAGAAAGCTGAAGACAACACTGTCGCTCCACGCAAGAGTGAATCGGTGGGGAAAAAAAGGGAGAATAATAATGGAAAGAAACATGGTAATCTGAAGAAGCCCCGATCCTTCAAGCCATCAGAGTATACTCCTTTATCAGACACGCCGGAGCATATCTTCCTTGCCATTAAAGATTCTGTTGACCTCCCTAAACCTATCCCTTTGAGGACCGGAAAAAAGGCTATACAAAGTGGGAAGTTCTGCCGCTTCCATAATCAACCCGGTCATGAGACTGATGAGTACCGCCAGTTGAAAAATCTGATTGAAGAATTGCTAAGAGAAAACAAGCTGCAGCAATTTGTGAAAAAGAATAGCAACAATCCTGCATCGTCAAGTCAGGGGCAACAGGCTCCTGTTCATCAGCCTAGGATAGGAGAGAAAGCTACGGGGCATGAATCTGGAAGGCCCATTATCAATGTCATTACAGGAGGGCCTCACCCAGCTGGCAAGAGCTGGGGAGAGATGGAGAGATATGCCAGAGCTTTGAAATATGTTCCAGCCGAAGAAGACGTCTTTGTTTTAGAAGACACTACGCCCTTGAAACAACAGAAAACTTTCAGTGATGATATTATTTTCAGAGCCAGAGATTCCTCAGGTATCGAAGCTCCTACCCTAGATCACTTGGTCATCTCTGCTGGTATTGGACCGGCCATTGTCAGAAAAGTTCTCATTGACTGCGGAGCATCATGTAATATCCTCTTCAAGAAGACATTCGACCAAATGAAAATCCCTATGGTCGATGTACAAGCCTCATCGCAGAAGATCGCTGGCTTCACCGGGGAGCCAAAGCAACCAATAGGAACCATCGATCTGCTAGTAGAACTTGGGGAAGGAGAAAGGAAAGTGGTCCGCAAGCAAACATTTGTGATTGTCGATGAATTTTCTGCTTATAATGCTTTCCTTGGCCGTCCAACGCTCGCAGCATTCAAAGCTATTCTAGCCCCGTGGTGCCTCACTATTAAATTCCCTACAGACAATGGAGTAGGAGTTATAAAAGGGGATCAAAATGCTGCGCGAGAGTGCTATTTGACAGAGTTGCGAGAGTCAAGAAAGAGGGAAATGGGAAAGGATGCGGCCACTCCGGTCCGCATCAAAGAGCCAGCCTTGTAGCAATTACGGGGCGGACCCTGCACTGGCGAGCATAGCGGGGCACGGAAAGAGATGGATCCCAGAAAAGCCAGTACAGGGGAGAATAGAGTAATGCCGGTTGAAATGACGGTACCGGTACCTGTTGACCCGAAAGACCCAAATAAGGTGTTGAATGTGGGTTCGCAACTTAATGTGTCAATTCAGAATATCTTGATATCATTCCTGAAAGCAAATCTGGATGTCTTCGCTTGGACTCATGCTGATATGTGTGGAATATCTCCAGAAGTTGCAGTACACGCTCTGAATATTGACCCAAAATTTACACCAGTAAAACAGAAAAGGAGAACCCAAGGTCCAGAAAGGTCAGCAGCATTAAAAGAAGAAATTGATCGACTCATGGAAAATAACTTCATCAAAGAATCTACATATCCGAACTGGGTTTCAAATCCTGTGTTGGTTAAGAAAGCTAATGGAAAATGGAGAGTGTGCATCGATTTTTCATATCTGAACAAGGCCTGCCCCAAAGATTGCTTTCCTTTACCCAGGATCGATCAACTGGTAGATGGAACAGCGGGACATGAATTGTTATCTTTCATGGATGCCTACTCCGGATATAACCAGATCATGATGCATGAACCGGATCAGGAGGACACGAGCTTTATCACCGATGTTGGTCTTTATTGCTACAGAGTTATGCCCTTCGGTTTGAAGAATGCAGGGGCAACCTACCAAAGACTTGTTAATGCTATGTTCAAACCGCAATTGGGCAAAACTATGGAAGTCTACGTTGATGACATGTTAGTAAAGTCTAAGAAAGCAGCGGATCACATTGAACACTTGGCAGAAATGTTCGCAGTCCTCCGGAAATACAGAATGAAGCTTAACCCTCTGAAATGCACGTTTGGGGTCGAGTCCGGAAAATTCTTAGGGTTTATCGTCAGCGCTAGGGGCATTGAGGCTAGTCCAGCTCAAATTACTGCCTTGAAAGAAGTCAAAGCTCCTAGAACAAAGAAGGAATTGCAAAGTCTCAATGGAAAAGTTGCCGCCTTAAGTCGGTTCATTTCCAAAGCCACAGATAAATGTATCCCATTCTTTGACGCCTTAAAGAAAGGAAAGAGAAACTTCAATTGGACTCCCGAATGACAAAAAGCCTTTGATGAGTTGATTCGCCATATGGAGACGCCTCCAATACTTTCTAGGCCTGGCGATGGCGAGGATCTTCTTATATACTTGGCAGTATCATCACACGCTTTAAGTGCAGCGCTGATACGGGAAGACAAAAGGATTCAACATCCAGTTTACTATATCAGCAAAAGACTCATTGGGGCAGAGATGAATTACTCTAAGTTGGAAAAACTCGCCTATTGCTTACTAATTGCGTCTAGGAAGTTGAGGCAATATTTTCAAGCTCATCCCATCAGAGTCCTCACTGATCAACCTTTAAAGCAAGTCCTGTTTCGCCCTGAAACTTCGGGTCGTCTTCTAAAGTGGAATATTGAACTCAGTCAGTATGACATCACTTATCATCCCCGGAAAGCGGTCAATGGACAAGCTTTAGCAGATTTCATTGCAGAGTTTACAGATAAAGGAAACAGTGAGGAAGAAACGTTCGACAATTCTCCTATCCAGTGGAGGTTATATGTCGATGGTGCAAGAAATGATTACTGTTCTAGAGCCGGAGTCGTACTTGAGACTCCTGAAGGTCGGTCATTATGCTATGCACTAAGATTGGAATTTCCTTCAACAAACAATGAAGCCGAATATGAAGCTCTTATCGC
Organism: Allium cepa; assembly: GCA_030765085.1. Classification (NCBI taxonomy): domain Eukaryota; kingdom Viridiplantae; phylum Streptophyta; class Magnoliopsida; order Asparagales; family Amaryllidaceae; genus Allium; species Allium cepa. The sequence continues at coordinate 767,849,514 of CM060937.1, read as the reverse complement.
GGGACTGAAAATCGCTAAAGAACTGAACATACAAGCATTACAGATCTTTAGCGATTCTCAGCTTATTGTATGTCAAGTTAAGAAGGAATTTCAAACGAAAGGGGGAAACCTGCCCGCTTACTTGTCGAAGGCTTGGGAACTTCTGTGTGAGCTCGATCACTATTCAATAAGCCACATTCCTCGGGAAGAGAACATGAAGGCAGATTCCCTCGCAAAGTATTCAAGTTCTGGTGAAGCTCAACTATCGGGATTGGTCCCTGTAGAAGTCCTTTCAGCACCAAGTATAGACGAGATGGATATTGACTGGATCATGAATGTATCTCAAGAACAAGAGTCATGGATGACTCCAATACTGGACTACCTACTCAGAGGTTCTCTGCCAGAAAATTCGATAGAAAGACGAAAGCTACTAAGGAAAGCCTCTCGCTATGTAATTCAGGATGGCCGATTATACAAACGGGGATTCTCAATGCCATTGCTTCGATGTGTATCCCGGGAAGAGTCCAAAACAATCCTAGCTGAGGTGCATGGAGGAGAATGTGGTGATCATTCAGGTGGTCAAACATTAGCAAAGAAAATTCTCCGATACGGATATTTTTGGCCAGAAATTAATCATGATGCTGCAAGCTATTCCCGAAAGTGTGACAAATGCCAAAGATTTGCCAAAATTCCTAGAGCACCTTCAACTGAACTCACACAAATGGTCAGTCCATGGCCATTTGCAATTTGGGGAATGGATCTCATTGGGCCGCTACCGACTGCCAAATCAGGGATTAGATATGCTATTGTTGCAGTTGATTATTTTACGAAATGGGCTGAAGCTGAACCATTGGCTACTATCACCTCTAAGAAGATGATAAGTTTCGTGACCAAGAATATCATTTGCAGGTATGGTGTGCCTCAGAAAATAATCACAGACAATGGTACTCAGTTTGAAAGCGAGGAATTCCAAGATTTTTGCAGGCGATTCAAAATCCAGAAAAGCTTTTTAGCAGTTGCTCATCCGCAGGCAAACGGGCAAGTGGAAGCAATAAACAAGATCATCAAATCAACCATCAAAAAGCAACTCGAAAGAGCAAAAGGTGGTTGGGTCGATAAGCTACCACTTGCACTATGGGCATACAGAACCACTCACAAAACTGCGACTGGGCACACTCCTTTCTCACTAGCATACGGGTCAGAAGCAATGATCCCGATAGAAACAGAGGTCCGCTTTACCACATAGAAGAATTCACTTGGCAAAATGTATACATACGCAAAAGGAAAAAGTGATTTCTTCGAAGGGCAAAGCGTAGAAACTTATATGAAGGAAGTTGCACTCTACGAAAATTCTCTTCGAGAATGAAGTAATTATTCTTTAGAAAACGAGAGTGCAAGTCCCCTCAAAGTATACGATATTGCAATAAGCTCATGGTATAGGGGCAACATGGTATAGTTACTTACAAAGCGGTATAACTATGTCGGTAAAGTACGCTCAAACAACAAACTACAAGCTCACCGCAACATCGTATAAATAAACTTGTGCAAAAATGAATAATAAATGCATTCTCAAATTCAAACGAAAGTCTGTACAAATAAAGAATCATTTTATTCAATTGCAGATATTGCAGAAACAGGTTTCAAAATAAAAAAGCAGGGGCCGGTGCCTGCACAACATCCGACCATTACACAAAAAAAGGAATCAAAAAGCTCAACTCTTCATTTCTTCTTGCCGCCTTTAGACCCTTTACCCGGCCGAGTGGTTAGCTTTTCAGGTCTTTCAGGTTGGTCTGAAGGCATAAGGGAAGAAGGGGAGGGAGGTGCAACTGGTGCAATTTCCGGTTCCTCTTCTGTGGTGATAATTTTCTTCCCCCTCCTCTTCGATGTCCCATGCTTCTTCCTTTTCTTCGAAGAAGACTCACTCCCCGGAGTAACGAGAGCGGACAAAACTACGTCGTCAGAAGGAGTCCGTTCCGGAGAGATCTCGCCTCCTTCGAGTCCCTCATCTTTTTGCTCCTGCGAAGCAATAGGGTCATCCAAACCATGAAGAGCCTCAATTTTCTCCTCTTGTGACCCAGGTTGTGAAGTAGAAGGAGGAGTCACCTGAAGAGATGGAGGAGGAATAACCAGAGAAGGCGAAGTCTGCACGGCACTTGTTGTTTCAACTGCAGAAGAAGAAAATTTGAAAATGTTAGTATCTTCCCGAAAGAAGGGAGATATGGGTTCATCGAGATTCAAGAGGTAATCGAGAAGCTCATCAAATTTTTGAGGAATAAGCAGGTAATCGACCTGAATCGGACCAATGTCGAAATTACCTGAAGATATTGGCTTCGTCAGTTCAATCTCATAATTCTGAGCCCCAATGTCCTCCAAAGCCTCTTCATCAATAGGGGTAATTACCCCGGTTTTTCTAGGAGGCGGCGAATGAGCACTAGAGCCTGTAATGTCCACCTCGGGAGAAACTAGAGGACGTTCAGAGGTAGTAGGCGGTACTTCTTTTTCAGAACGCTCCTCTTCCGCCATCCCGGCCCGCACTCTGGCAAGCTGCTCCTTTCCCTTGGCAAGAGCGGCACGGGCCTCATCATCAAGATAATGCTCTTCAAGGGCTGACTCAGCATATCCAGCACCTTTACCACCGAGCATATCAAGTGCTGCCTCCCAAACTTCAGCCAGTGTGATTTCATACTTGGGGCCTAGAAAGGCAAGGCTGCCACGTCCCAAAATGCTGTGCAGATAAAAATCGAATAATGTGGAGCTAATGTCAGCTTTGGTTGCTTGATGAGCCTCTTCGGCCGCAAGTTTACCAGCAACAGCCTCGTCGCGCTCCTTTTCGGCCATAGCAAGTCGAGTTTTTAACAACTCTATCTCCAAGCTTTGAGAGCCGGTCTGTTCTCGCAGTTGTACAGTTTCAGCACGATATTCTTCTATGACCTTTTCCTTGTATGCAAGCTTATCTTCGACTGCTCTTTGACTGGCATGCGCATCTCGTACTTGTTGCTGAAGCATGCTCTCCTTTTGTGAATGGAAAGTAGATGAAGTAGCTAATTCTTCCTTAAGTTTTTCTACTTCCGCTTCCAGCTTTTCATTGTAGCAAGCAATACTTCTCATTTCGGCGTCATGCTGTTCAAGAGTCTTCTGCCACTCAGCCTTATCATTCTCCATTGTTAGCATGGCCTCGAGATTGGCTCGGTTAACCCTCTGAAGTTCGTCGACGAGTTTTTGCCAGTTCGACATTCTTTCGATATCGGTCCTGACAGTATCAAGATTTCGCAGCATAGCCGGTTTGTCGAGGGGAACCAAGTCGAGATCAAATCGAACCCCTCTCAGGCACCACTGAGGAAATCGACTTTGAAGAGTGGGAGGACCTTGCCCGACTTGGTATGCGGGCCGGTTGATGATTGCTTGAATGTCGGAGCGAGCGGGAGCAGGAGATTGAGCAGGGACATGTTCAGAAGCTGAAGGAGTTGTTTCTTCAGTAAGTCTAGCCCGCTTGCTAGAAGAATCGTCTATGTGACTCTTTCCTCTCTCATCATGAGCTTTTCTCTTTTGGGTATCATCATCTCTGTGGGGAAGATCATGTCTTTCTTGTTCCCTTCGGCGACGTTCTTCATATGCTCGTCTCTCGTCGGCTTTCCTGATGGCCCTCTCTTCATCCGACTCTCTGTAAGAAGGAAGGTAACGCCTGTAATCATACTGGCTACGCCTCCCGTAGCGCTGGAAATCATCATAGTACGAGCCGCTGCGCCCCATAGGAGAATCTGGAATTAAAATAATAAGCTTTAGAAATCTTTAAAGTACAAGAAGATAAGTGCATAGAAGTGATGAGAAATTCTAAGTGTGTGTGATGTGCAAACTACGCGCATTAATCTACGAACCACTCTTTATTTGGGGAGTGGTTGTGGGTGTAATAGTTAACATCAACTCTTGAGTCGACGGCGACTGTTGCAAAATAGAAGTAGCTTCAACTACTGAAGAAGAAATCCCGGCAGTAGTAGGGTCATCTTTGAAGATCTCTTGTGAAGTAGCGAAGAGGTCGCTTAATCCTTCGAAGGTATCGTCCCTGCTTTGCTTGACAGGACTGGATTTCTTAGCCTTTTCACCAGAATCTTGTGAATGATGGGAAGATCCCAGAGGCTCTTCTTCTTCGATAACCGGGGCAAGTTTATCAGATGGCCCCGCGACATCAACAGAAGTGGAGCACTTCACTAGCGAAGACTCAGGAGTCTTTATCGGAGAATCAGGGACTTCCGTTGGAACTTCATGAGCATGCATAGAGCGAGAAGCGTGTAGAAGCCCATGTTGATGTAAAAATTCATCCCTCAATAGAAATTTTATGCTCCTGTCTTCTGCGGCCACGACACTCAACCTCTCAAAAACTTGCTTATGAATTGGATCTCTAGAAGGGAGAGGAAGTGCTGAAAGGAACAAAGAATGAAATTAGCAACTGAAAGTTCGGATCTCGAAAAGGTTTCAAAACGGAAAAAATAGAAACACTAATCTTACTTCCTACTCTCCAGATGGCATAAAACCCTGGGGGACAACGAGCAAAGAAAAACTGATTCAAAAATCCATGTACACTTTCAGTAAGATCGGAAATGAGCTTGCGGTTTCTAGCACTTCTCATAATAATGAGGGAAGGATGATCTTTACTCTTTGCAAACGAGCACAGATAACGAATTTCTTCAAAACTTGGTAGGCGATCAAGAGTTCTTCGGAACAAAACACACAACCCCGTCAAGATGGCATAGCCATTAGGATGAAGTTGAAACGGAGAGATTGTCAACCGAAGGAGAAGAGTTCGAAGGAAGTCGTTAAAAGGAGGAATCGCCCCACTTAAGCACATTTGGCGGTTGACTGCAACAAAACCATGGGGAGGATTGTCGGCGGTATCACTTGGCCCAGGGAGTAGAACATCACTTTCAGCAAAGCCAAATTGAGTGCGTAGCTGGATAAACGCTCTCGAAGTTAGAATAGTCGAGGTCCTCTCCAGAGGATTCTCTATGGGAACAGTTGTCGGAAAAGTTTCTTCCTCTTGAGTTACCACTTCTTCTTCTCGGTGGGAAGTCATTCTACATAAACAACTGGGTATTCAAACATGAAGGTGCACGTTTCCTAAAGTGTGTGAAGTGTTGTGTAAAATCAATCAAGCAGTAAACAAATATAACTGGAATGAAAACTAGCAAGCATTTGTTAGTTATGAAATTCAGGGACTATTGTTTTAAGCCTAAAAATGCAAGTAAGATGTTGATGCAGATAAATCAGTTCAGATTATTGATACTTTGCATTAATGTTTAACTCTAATTGATTGATTCACAAACATTTCATGCAATATAATTAAGTTGCTTGTCTTGTTTTGACTAATCTGTCATCTGACGTGGGCAGTCAATGGCAGTATTTTCGCCGTGGTTTTCTTTGTTTGTTATTTTCAGCAGGTTAGCAGCTTATAAGTTAATGCGATCTGTGAAATAATACAATGGGATTCAAGCAAATTTAAAGTTGGGGCAGTTCAAAATTTAGGCAACTTAGTTTGGCAGTTCGAGTTAGAAACTCAAAGTGGATCTATGCTCTCAAAAAGTCAGCATGCCCAAAGCTTAAGTGTTAACTCGGCAGCGGTTTAAGAGCCAACTCGGTCACGGTTTAAGGGTTTAACCCGGCCACGACTTAGGGATTAACTTGGCCGCGGTTCAAGGTTAAATCAGTAGAAGGTTAAATCGGCAGATTTCCCCAAGAATTAATTTGGCTACGATCTAAGGGTAAGGTCGGCCAAATGTTAAGCTACCCAAATTCACTGAGTCGCTTCCGAGCTAACATCTCACTACATTCAACCCGTTAACCCAATAACCATTCCATCAGCAGCCGCCTTCATTCACATAATCCAATAACCCAATAAAACAATTTGAAATTGTCACAGATCTGATGTCCTGCCATCGAAGACCATCGAGCCTGAGGCGATAAACCCCCTTCATTGCATCAACAATCATCTCAAGCAACCTAAACTTCATCAATTACGAAAACGATGGTATTCTTGATGGAGCATCACACAAAGAGGCGATTCGTGTTTGAGCGACAGGATTCATTAATCGACAAGTAATCTACGATCGAAAGAGAAATAGAATCACTTACGCAATGGATGGTAGAGGTTATCGGTGATTAGTTGGAAGGAAATTGCTTCTAGGAATTTGAGAATACTTTAATGGCGGAATCAGGCAAGAGAGTAAGTGACGAAGAAAGAGGAAGAAAGTTAACTTATACCCTGCAGTGGAAAATTTGGAGCAACACATACGGTCTAACTGTTAGGTCGCATACGACCTACCGACCTAAGAGGGGACGGGTTAAGGGCTATCGAAGCACACGACCTAACATTTAGGCGTATACTTCGAGGGGCAAATGTTAACTCCGCCTTGACCATGACTCACCGATCTAGTGCATCAAGAGGTTCCGAGCTAACAGTTAGAAGCATGCCGACCTAAGGCTCAACAGGGGGTGCTGACCTAAGGCCTAATGGTTATGCCGACCTAACTGCCTTATCAGGGAGACCGACTTAAGATTCAAAGGGTTACCGACCTAGTAGGATTGAGAGGCATACCGACTTAACAAATACCGAGTTAAGGCTAAAACAGTTGCCGACCTAACGTGGGTACTGGCCTAAGACTCAGAGGATGCCGACTTAATAAGAAGGCCGACCTAAGGTCTAAAAAAGATGCCGACTCAGTGACTTGACCGAGTTACCGATCTAATGCCTTACCAAGCTGGCGACCTAGAATAGTTGCCGACCCAAGTCACAACCGATCCAGCTCCCCAGTTATCTCGTTCACGATCCAGGACTTATCATTTGGACCGTGACTTGCGACTTACCAAGTTAACTCGTCCACGACCTAATATAAGCCCGATGCCATGTTACTGAGAAGAGGTGGTGTTGACTCGGAGGTAACCTTAGACCGGTCACGATTCACCTTAAGTCGGCTACGGCTTAACTTGAGTCGGCCACGGTTTAGGACTTGGCAAAAATTTCAGACCAGAACTCTCTATAAATAGGCAACCACCTCCAACATTCAAAGGACTTTTTGGCACATTCTCTTCATACACCGTTACCTTGCTGCATTGAGAACTTCATCAACACTTAGAGCTTTCAAGATTAGAGGAATACATCAAAGAACTTCACGAAGAAACCACACATCTTCAACATGAATTTAAGGACTTTAATCGACATGGAAGCTTAAGCTACTTGTTCCAAATCACTTGTAACTTGAAGTATATTGTACTTGAGAAGAATTGTATCAGCTTGTAACGGGATTATTAATAAAAGTACTTAGAGTGGACGTAGGCTATACCCTTAAGCCGAACCACTATAAAATTGTTGTTGTTTACTGCTTTTCGCTATTACTTGCTTGTAATTCTTTCCCGATCTATCGGGTGGTGCTTTCACAACTACACTTCACACACCGGGGTGTTAGCGTTCACATTTTAGCGTTAACAGAGAATAAGGCTGTTGAAAAGCGACCATCCACGTAATTGTTTTGGAAACCCAAAGCTACTACACGGTGGCTATAGTATTCTTCGGATACAAACATAGAAACATACATAACATAAATCAGTAACAGATATCCATATCACTAAGGTGGAAAAAGATATGAATATAACACATGAAAGTGTACATCAGAGTAGTGGTCATACAAGATTCACACTATCATAAAAGAAGTAGCTACAAGTGCTATACAAAAGAATATGGATACAACCATGAGTCTATATCTCAAGTGTATATAACAAAAACTACAAATCTAAGTAGTTTGCCAAAAGTCAAGGTAATGATCCTGGGTGAGAAGTCAAGCAGAAGAACCTCTAACATCTCGGTCTGACCCAAGAATTATTTAATAAGAAAATAATAAACGGATCAGTCTAGCTATAAATATCAGATGAGATGACATAGAATAAGAGAAATGGTATAAGCATATAATAACCATAATGACATACCACGAAAAGCATGTAAATGAACATCAAAAAGTGATTAATCAATATCACAAGAATCTTCTCAAAGATCCAAAGAAATGTCAAACTCCATAAAGTTGCATGCACAAAAGAGTCAATGACACACAAATTCACCAATGCATAAATATTGATAAAACTTACCAATGAAAATTACTAAAATTGGTGAAACACCAAAATTCTAGAAATCTGTGCAAGAAATCCAGAAATCACAAAAAGGGGGAGGCCTATCACAAAAGGGAGTATGAAAACTCACCAACACATGTATCACAAAATGAGACGCTATCTCATGGTAGCTAACCATAAATTTTGAGCCAAAGCTCCACAAACGGTCCGAAGACCATGGGTCGCGACCCCACCAAATTGTGCCAAAGCTCCACAGAAACGGGGTTTAGTCTCCCTCGTGGACAAAGAGACATCGCACAATTGCTAGTCTAAATCACAAGAATGATCATTATCGATCATCAAGAAGTGTCAATTACAATGAGCTAGTGCATATAAAAGTTTAGCATCATGTCCCATAACCACTTGCTTAACTTAGATATTTACGAACAAATTGTAGATCTACACTAGAAAATTGTCACAAGAGGTTCAATCGAACAAGTTCAAGAGTTAACCAATGAAGCAAACACAAGTGTTTCATACCACTTGTTTTACTAAGTCGTTTAATTCAATTTCTCGTACGAGTGAAGGAAAGGTTTGTATATACTAATAGATTAGTAAAAGGTTTTAGAAAAGAGCTTCTTAAATAAAATAGAGTTGAAATTGCTTTGATGAAAGAGTTTTGATATTTACTACTTACTAGTATTGAAACCTTTATATTTTTAAAGTGACAAATCACAAAGGCGATTGTAGAAACAATCAATTACAAAGTTCACATTCGAAGACGTGAATAAAATCTAAGGAAATCGGTTCCAAATCCATCAAAATAGAAATACTCATACGACCTAACTAGGCCGAGCTAAAAAGCAATGAAACAACCTAAAGTAAAATAAGTCGAACGAATCAAGGTCTAACGACCTAAGGTAAACGTGTTAAGGAGTCATACACGACCAAGAAGGTGCAACCTAAGTGCACGCGACCTAAGGGAAACTCGCGACCTAACATGGCTGAGGTAAGGTGAGGTGCGACTTAACCAGGTGAGCGACCTAAGGGAGGTGAACGACTTAAGGAACTCGTGACCAAACAGGGTACATGACCTAAAGGTATAATGGTCATGCGACCTAACATTTTAAGACCGAACGACCCTGGTGGAAGAATAGGTTGAGCGGTCTAGTGTGTTGCGACCCAAGCAGTACGCGACCTAACGAGGTAGGCAAGGTCGAGCGACCTAAAGTGCTACGACCTAATAGGGATACGACCTAACTGCCAAGAACAAGGTCGAACGACATCTTCCTAGGGGCGACTTAACAACATCGAATCATATGAAGACCGTGCGACCTAACGTCAAGGGGACGTTTCCAACCGAAGGAGCGACCTACGACCTAAAGTCCAAACGACCTACGACCTAATTCCGAAGTGGCATTTCGTGGCAGTGCCACTAAATGCAGGAAATCTCAAAAACACTAAAAATTGGAGTTTTTTCGCCAATCCAATCCCATCCAAACCAAATGCAAATGTACATGCTAAACTGATGGGAATTCATTCCCAACGGTCCAAGATAGTTATAGACAAGAATGTGAGATAAAAATCTCACCTTTGCACCAAAAATCAACGAAAACGAAGCTTGAAAGCAAACCTAGAACCCATCTCACTTCAATCTCAATCTAGAAGCTTGAATCCAATGTCTTCTCTTTGGATTTGGAGTTTAATGAAGGATTTGCAAGAGAATTTGAGTTTGGAGTTTTAATTTCCCATTCCCTCCTCCGTTTTTGATGAAGCTTGAGTGTTAGGAAATGAAATGAAGTTATGAAGAGAAGGTGGTTTGAGCTTGAGTTATAATGGCGTAACTAACCCAAAGACCCAAAGTGTAAAAGTGGCAAAATTTCACTAACTCCAAACATATCCAAGCTTATACCCAAAAAGATTGCAAACGCCATTTTGAACTCAATAGGGGTGGTCTCGAGTCCTAATTTGATCGTAAGCAAAAAGTAGCTTTTTGGACTATAATCCGATTATCGATAAAATAATAAAATATTTAAATACAAAATCGATAAATATGCGGGTTGTTACACACAACTTCTAAAATTTCTTATGTTTGTTAAATTGATTTATGATATGAGTAGAAATTCATTTATGATTGTTTGGCATATTTTATCCATCATCTTATTTAGATTACATTTATTTAAAGTAAATCCGTTAATTAATTTTATTATTGCATATAAATTGATAGTTAAAATTTATTTATTTGCATATAAACTGCTAGGTAAACAGTTATTAAATTTATTATCGAATGTAAATTATTAGTTAATACCTGTTATTTATTACATGTTATATTTTGTATGCTCTATATTGATGTTTGATTAAATTGGATGATGATTGTAATAAAAGATTGATGATTGATATTTGGATGAATGGATGCTATATTTTATATTGTATAAAGTATAAAGTGCAAGTTATTATGCACTTTCATTTCATTCGGGATTGCGGTTTGAAATGATATACAACCGCATTTTTTTAATTTTTAAATTGCGGATTGAAATGATAAATATCCGTATCACTTCACCATAGGATAGAAAATTAAATACAGGCACCACAGTATATATATATAATTTACTTTTGAAATAATTTCTATGGTTTGGATAGGATATGGTTTAATAAATATTAAATTTCGATGTTTTATAAATATTATTTTATATATACGTATATAGTTAAATTGTTGAATTTAAGCTATGCATAAATCTGTTAAATAAAAATGAATAAGTTGAACAATGGAATTTGGTAATTTATATTATATGATTAAATACAGGTTTAAGATCTTTTATATATATAGAGTTTTAAGTGATTCAAATCAATTAAGATTGAAAGATAAATTGGAAATTTAATCGGAATCGAGCTTGTTTAAAAATTTAACTCCATAGTTGATGTAAACTTATTAAAATTGGAAATTTTAAAGGTATGATATTTATAACTGGATTTAATGAATAATTCTAGTATAAATAAATGGAAGGAAATATTTTGTGTTAATAAATTGAGTATTACTTTAATTGGTTATGGATCTATTATGCAAACATTTCAAAAACTAAATAATGAGACAATGAATTGTTGAATAGAAATTCCCAACCTTAGTTTGAAATTTATTAAATACTTAAAGTTTAAATTTTGAAATCGAAGTGTTTTATTCAAATTGAAAGTGAATTTTAAAGTTATGGGTTTAGACTGAATTTAAAGTGAATAAAATTGTAAAGGCGTGGAAATTATTTACTTTATAAAGAAATTATAAATTCAACTGTTTTATTTTATATACTGTTGAATATCCAAACCATTTAAATTTTAAAGTTATGGTTTTAAAGCTACAAATTTCATAGTTTTATGTTTGAAAGTAATAATTCAAGTGTTTTGTTTCTAGATATTATAAATTTTAAAGCAGTATGATTTTGGAAAGAAAATATTAAAATAAAAAAATGATATTATTGATTTGGGTTTATAAAAATAATATCAAAATGGGTTGTTTTGGAAATGAAAGTGACATCGTATTTATGGGTTTTGAAATGGATAATAATTTTTTGGTTTAAAGTATAAACTATTTTAAAGACCGCGGTGTTATAATAACGTTTGGTTGTTAAAGAGACCGGGATCGAAAGTTGTCATACTCTCTACCAACCCCGAAACCACTTTAACAACCGTGTATGCGGTGGAGACTCCAGAATGAAGTAGGATGGCGGCGGCGTTTCCTTTGAGGTAAATACATGGACCGGACTCTCGTGAGTTGGCATAAGATGGCTAAAACAGGAGCGATCGACGGGCCAAGGGGGTTAGCGCCCTTTATCGGATACTCCTCTTCGATACTATACTCTGACTTTGGATTGATTCGGTGGACACCTTTAATTTTGATTTTAGGGGGGAGTTTGTCCAAGGTTGGCGGTAGTTGCGGCTACGCCTTGCCACCATCCCGGAAGCGTAATTGGTATATCTACCCTCGCATTGCCTAGTTGTGCCGTGTCACCTACCCTAGCGCGCCTTATACGATTTTGTTTTGTACTATACCTATGGAGTGCCCTCTGACGACACCCAGTACGGGGGAGATTACGGTATTGCATAGACTATGGGAATATATTTTGTGTTAAGCGGAATATTGGGTCACTCCTTAATGCTATTTAAAAGTAAGTTTATTTTACAAATAGACATTATTATAATAGCGAAATATGCTACATAGTAAATAGTTTAACGGATCCTTAAGTGAGGTAAATCCCGAGCATCTTTTAAGTTACTGCACTCATATTTATTCCTGTTGATTTAACTTACATAAGATCTTTTAGTTCTGACTCGAGTGTATTGTCTTTTCAATTCGCTTGGGTCAGTCCGAGCGTTTCAGGATTTGAAGATTTTATTCTGGAGGACGAAGACGAAGATTTGTAGTATTACTATCTACTATATTATTCCACTACACTATTTAATTCCGCTGCATTGATATTTATTGGTATGTGAACTGTTATATTTACTGTACAAAGAAGAGTCAAATGTTTTGTAAACAGTTTTATGAACTGTGTATTTATTATTATATTTTATCCTTCCGCTGTGAGATTATGTTTAGTTTTTCCTCTTCTTTGTTTTTTCTTATTTACCTCGAAACAATCCGCCCTTCCGTATGGTTTGAATTGGCACGTGTGTCGATTTAAAGTGTGCGAAAAGGCGGGATGTTACATGTGGAATCTGAGCTTTGGTTTAGCGATAAACCTTAGCTTTGTGGGGTTTGACTCTTTAGTAATAGGGTAGTAATACCCTATGGCAGTCACTGAGCATATATATATGAGAGAGCGTATTTGTTAGTGTCATAAAAAGGTTTTATATTGTGTTAATGTGTTCCGTTTTGTATTTACGAATTCTGGTTGATGCGTCCCAAATTCTGGTTGATGCGTGGGACGTTGTGACGTCAATAGGGATTTCAGGACACATAATAGCACAGACGGACACAATATTTGTTTTTAACATAGGTGAATGAAATAATTTTGCCTATTATATTATATATATATAATAAATTTTAAAATATATATATATATATATATATATATATATATATATATATATATTTGGTTGCAATACATTGGTTGTTAGGCATAAAATTTATAAATAATAGGTAAATTAAGATTTCAAAATAAAATCAATGAAAATTGGAAATTTTAGAACTTAAGTCCGGGATTTTGAAAAATTGCTTTCAAAGGATTTTGAAATATAATAATTTTATTTAGAAATATTTCTGATATAGATATTTCAATATAATTTGAAAGTATGGTTTTAAATAAATTATGAAAAGAAACAATTTGTACTCCCCTCTCTGTCGCTGGAAAAAAATTTCCGTGATGAGTGCACGCATCATCGACATTCATTTTCGAGTTTCGAAGTGGGAGGGCCACTGTGGTAGTTTTACTGCAGATTGATTTTGATAAACAAATATAAATTTTAAATTGTTTAAATATAATTTGATATATATATATATATATATATTTGTAAGAGTATATTTATCTATTATCTTTATAATGATTTGAAATTAAACCCGATATTTAATTTCTTAAGTTTTCGTTATTTACAGTTTCAATTAGTGTGGTAAAATGGAAGTTAAAATAACTGGAACCTTTAATTAAAATAAGTAATTTAATGTTAGGATATGAATGAAAGTTAAAGGTAATTTGAAATTGTAACTTATAAAACAAAGATGTAATTATTGAACCATTAATTAATTAAAAGAATTGAGAAAACTTGTATAACTTTCAATTACATCCTTAAAAACATATATATAACTTACTGAATATAAAAGTTGAAATGTTTAATAGGAAAATATAATGTAAGTGGTACAAGTAAAAATATGTAATGAAGCGTTCAATAAAAATTTCTTTTATCCTTAAGAAATGATATTGTAATTGTTATAAACTTAAGTATAATTGAGAAGATACTAACTAAATATAATAGAAAGTAAAGTATTGTAAGTAAGCAATTAGAGACTTAATTAAATAGATTGAAGTTGCTTCTGAATAAAATAAGAATAAAAGATGAATAAGAAAAAGGGAAAAAAAAGAATGAGTAAAAACTTAAGTTAATAAATTTACCTGCTAAGGAATTCGATTGTATATGATAATATAAATAAATGATTGCAAACCTTAGTAAATGAATTAATGAAATTCTTTATTTGTAAGAATTGATGTTATAAAGTTATAAATTTAAGTGTAACTAAAATGTTACTATAATTATGTATAATAGAAAGGTAAGCATTAAATAAATGAATGAAATTGAGAAATGCATAAATGTAATGCAATAAAAAGAAAATTACATGACCTGAATAAATGAAAATGAATATTGAAGGCAATAAATGGAAATGAATAGAATTAATAAGGATAAACTAAATCCGTTGTTTGAAATTTGTTGTTGTGTGGCTTATGGTTGTTTGGGCAAGGATACTTTAAATTTGGTTAGATGTATGAATAACCTATTCAGTACATCTAAGACTATTGAGTAAATGGTATACTTAATAGTTTATTTGTCATTCTATACAATTTAAAAGTGTCTAAACCTGGACAAGTATTTGTTTTTATTTGATATGAATGAATGGTTGATTATATTGAGTCTATGTGATGGTTGTTCGCTGCTGTTGCAATTGGTTGTTGTTGTATTGGTTTGGTTGGTTGTGATTAAAACAACTTAAATATTTCATTTTATAATTTTTTTTAACTCTTTTAGATTTTATAAGTGAAATACAGGTTATGGAAGCAATTGCTACTGCTTTTGGTTTCATAATTAAGCATAGGTTGCCCGACAAATAAGTACGTTTTCGGATTACGGTTTATAGTGCTATTATATTATTTTTCCCGTGTTGGGATATATTATTTTGGAAAATATATATTGCATATTATTATAATCGATATTATATTCTCTCCCGAGCCTTCCCGTACAAAGGAGACTCTGCCAAAATTTCCCGTAAATTTTGGACTTAGAAAATTTTGAAAAAAATGTTTTCCAAACTTCATTAAATTTGAGTATAAAAATATTTAATTGTTATATTTTATTTTAATTAATTAATTTCATAAATTTAATTATTATAAAATCAATGTTTTGAATAAGATATATTAATTTCCCAATTCTTCTTTTCCCTTCTTTTCCTTTTCGGGAACGAAATGTTTTGAGTGGGGGAGAGTGTAACGACCCGTAAATTTCGACCATTTAATTTGTTAATTTAACTTGATTTTGTAATTTAATTTAGAAAGAAAGAAAAATTTTCTAATTCATGTTGAAGTAAATGTAGAAAGAAAACGAAACATTTGAAATTTAAGCTAAGTATAAAAAATAAAAAAAAGGAAATACGATGTATTGAAGTAATGGGAATTGTTATTCTAGGCTAAGAAATTTATTATAAGAAAACGAATGGGAATATTGTCTAAACTAATGCAATAAATTAATTTGTGATAATTTAATGAATTCAATGTATAGTAACCGATGAAGTAATACGCAATTAATGGAAAACGTATACAGTCTTAATGAAACTCCAATTCATTGTATTTAAATATGATATGCTTGGTTGTAAAACTACATATAAGTAACAAATGTAAACATTTAGTTATTGTACAAATTAGATAGTTAATGGTAGTTAAAAAAGATCAGTATAGGGTAAGGATTGTAATATGTGTGGTATAAATGGTTACACTGATTTATAATGTGATGAAAAAGGTAATAAATTAATGTTGTTTTGATAATAAAAATTACTTAATGATTTTTAATTTAGTAACGGAAGAGTGAATGAGAATTTATGGAAAACATAAATTTATTTTTCAGTAAACAAGAGTATATATTGAACAAATTTAGGATAATTGGATAATGCAGTGTTAATGGAAATTAATTAGTGTTATATATGGAATTTATACCTGGGTGGGTGAGTAGTAATCTTATAAATGAAAGAAGTAAGTAGGTGGCTATTTATTTAGGTTATTTATTCATTTAGTATGTTAAATAAAAAAATTTGGGAAGCTAATCTCAATTAAGGGAAATTAAGTTGTACGTTAATTTGAAATAAAATCTAATAAATATTATATTAATATGGGATGTAGTACAAATGGTTAGGGATTGTCAAATTTGGTAAAAAGGGATTTGACTTAGGAAATTTTGTTAATTGAGTTTAAAACCTAAATTAAGAGGCGTAATTGACAACATTCACATTTTTAAGTATAACCGTTGATACAAATCTAAAATGTATATAGAATATTAATGTAATGAAATATAAAACAATGTTAACTATGTTAGTTGAGTAATAATTGATTGAATATTAATTTGTAATGCAGTAAATTTAAGAATTAACCTATTAAATATTGTATTGATTAAAATAGACTTAATTAAAAAGATCGAATTAAATGGAATCCTATTTGTTGGAACCTAAGTTATTAGTATGCAAATTTCTAATAAATGAGTTATGGCAAGATATTGTAATTTGAATAAATTTCTAAGGACTGAACTAGTGAAAGGTGTATACCTGCATATAAATTGAATATGAGAAATTAGAGGTAAGTATTAAATTGATTTAAGTAATAAAACATTGTGAACGGTATTTGATTTTAAATATAGGAAATGTGTTATTGCATGTAAATTATATTGAATAGAAACTGAACGTAAATTTAGGTAATAAGGTTAGAACAAGTTGATTTATAATAAATGTAGGGTAATTCCAATTGATTTAAACAATTGTGAAGTTTTAATTGATTTAAAGCAGTAGATTTGGGAAATAGATTTAAAATTTATCGATTGATAAAATAATACGTAATAAATGGAAAGTTTATACAAATCAACTTTAGATAATTAATCATAATGTTTGTCGTTGAGGATAAACATTTCTTTTATAATGGTTAAAATATTAAAGGAAGTGCGAATGTAAACTTAATAAACATGAATTTATTTATTAGGTAAATAATTGGCAAAAAGGCTTGGACAAAGGAAATTTTATTTATTTGTTTTAAAACCTTAATTAATAAGGGTAATGGTTTGCAAATTCAATGGAAAATTTTATCCGTTTAAGAATAGTGAATTGAATAATAGATATGAAACAAAATAATTATACCATAAGAAGAATGTATTGAAAATAAATGGAAAGCTAATTTCATTGAAAATTTTGGAAGACTAATTTATAATCTATAAAAAGTTTATATAGAAGTTAAAGCTTTGAAAGTGTGGAATTTGCAACATCTAATTCATATGAGAAATCTTTAAATTAAAAGGAAAGAGTAGTTAATTGAAATTTATGGCATTTAATATAAGGAACGTACATTTTTGGGTTAAACAGAAAGAACATTTTTAATGAAAATGAAAGAACAGTTTGAGAAAAATAAATTGAACGTTTCATTTTAAACATAAGTAAAATTTTATAGAAAGGGAAAATTTTGAATTTTGAAACAACCTTTTACATTCATTTTATAACAATTAGAGGCAGCATAGAAGTGATTTTAATGCCAACCTTGTATTTTAAAGTAAGTTAGATATTTTGAACCGTGAGTCGCGTTGAGAAAAACGCCGTTTTTAAATTTGAATTTCCAGTCTCGGTTCATCCTTTATTGTGTGCAGCGGCAGTCCACAATGGCATTAATTTGATTGTTACATTTTATTAAATGTGTGTTAATAAAATTTATTTAGGCGTTAAGAAGGTGTATATTTAGGGTTAATAGAAATAAATTTAGCGGAGTAGACGTTTTGAAATTGGATCTCAAAGTTTTAGTACAAGTGGTCCATTTGTTACTCTATATTTATTATTCGTTACCACCTCTTTGTTTGCAATGTATAAATTTTCAATTTTGCTACCTGAAGCATTCATTTCATTGGTTCCATCCTCCTTTAGACTCATTTCAATTTTCCAATCTCAATGAACTTCATTATGCAAACATGACCCTATTTCATTTTCTCCCTCACCTTCTTGCAACACTTTTCCTAATCCTTCTTGAAGCTTTGAGCTACATGAAAGCCTCTCCACCTCACCCAAGCCTTGCCACCACCTTGTTAGCTGGTACCCTAGTCTCCTCATCCCAAAATGTGAAATTTAGTATTTATTTTGTTTATTTTAATATCACTATATATACACACTTTATTATGGCAATGGTCATCTTATAACTTGAATAACTTTCGCATACAATGTCCGTTTACGCGCGATTTTTTTTGTTAGGATCGTATTGAGATTTATGACATTTTGACGCTGGTTTGGGCAGATTCTAAGGCTGTTGAATTTTTGGGTTTAAATTGGATTTTAATTCAATTTAAATTCAAAAGATGACTGTTTTAACCAACTCACCACTTCTAAAATTTCTTATGCTTGTTAAATTGATTTATGATATAAGTAGAAATTCATTTATGACTGTTTGGCATATTTTATCCATCATCTCAGTTAGATTACATTTATTTAAAGTAAATCTGTTAATTAATTTTATTATTGCATATAAATTGACAGTTAATATTTATTTATTTACATATTAACTGCTAGGTAAACAGTTATTAAATTTATTATTGAATATAAACTGTTAGTTAATGCCTGTTATTTATTACCTGTTATATTTTATATGCTCTATATTGATGTTTGTTTAAATTGGATGATGATTGTAATAAAAGGTTGATGATTGATATTTGGATGAATGGATGCTATGTTTTATGTTGTATAAACTGCAAGTTATTATGCATTTTCATTTCATTCGGGATTGCGGTTTGAAATGATATACAACCGCATTTTTTTATTTTTAAATTGCGAATTGAAATGATAAATATCTGTATCACTTGACCATAGGATAGAAAATTTTATACAGGCACCGCGGTATATATATAATTTATTTTTGAAACAATTTCTATGGTTTGGAGAGCATATGTTTTAATAAATATTAAATTTCGATATTTTATAAATATTATTTTGTATATACATATATAGTTAAATTGTTGAATTTATGATAT
This sequence comes from Allium cepa, assembly GCA_030765085.1. Classification (NCBI taxonomy): domain Eukaryota; kingdom Viridiplantae; phylum Streptophyta; class Magnoliopsida; order Asparagales; family Amaryllidaceae; genus Allium; species Allium cepa. The sequence continues at coordinate 767,830,494 of CM060937.1, read as the reverse complement.
GCATAAATCTGTTAAATAAAAATGAATAAGTTGAACAGTGGAATTAGGTAATTTATATCATATGATTAAGTACAGGTCTAAGATCTTGTGTGTGTGTGTGTGTATATATAGAGTTTTAAATGATTAAAATCAATTAAGATTGAACGATAAATTGGAAATTTAATTGGAATTGAGCTTGTTTAAAAATTTAACTCCATAGTTGATGTAAACTTATTAAAATTGGAAATTTTAAAGGTATGATATTTATAACTGGATTTAATGAATAATTCTAGTATAAATAAATGGAAGGAAATATTTAGTGTTAATAAATTGAGTTTTACTTTAATTGGTTATGGATCTATTATGTACATTTCAAAAACTAAATAATAGAACAATGAATTGTTGAATAGAAATTCCCAACCTTAGTTTGAAATTTATTAAACACTCAAAGTTGAAATTTTTGAAATCGAAGTGTTTTATTCAAACTGAAAGTGAATTTTAAAGTTATGGGTTTAGACTGAATTTAAAGTGAATAAAATTGTAAAGTCGTGGAAATTATTTACTTTATAAAGAAATTTTAAATTCAAATGTTTTATTTTATATACTGTTGAATATCCAAACCATTTAATTTTTAAAGTTATGGTTTTAAAGCTACAAGTATCGTAGTTTTATGTTTGAAAGTTATAATTCAAGTGTTTGGTTTCCAGATATTATAAATTTTAAAGAAGTATGATTTTGGAAAGAAAATATTGTAATAAAAAAATGATATTATTGATTTGGGTTTATGAAAATAATATCAAAATGGGTTGTTTTGGAAATGAAAGTGATATCGTATTTATGGGTTTTGAAATGGATAATTATTTTCTGGATCAAAGTATAAACTATTTTAAAGACCGCGGTGTTATAATAACGTTTGGTTGTTAAAGAGACCGGGATCGGAAGTTGTCATGCTCTTTGCCAACCCCGAAAACCACTTTAACAACCGTGTACGCGGTGGAGACTCCATAATGAAGTAGGATGGTGGCGGCGTTTCCTTTGAGGTAAATATGTGGACCCGACTCCCGTGAGTTGGCATAAGGTGGCTAAAACAGGAGCGATCGACGGGCCAAGGGGGTTAGCGCCCTTTATCGAATAGTCCTCTTCGATACTATACTCTGACTTTGGATTGATTCGGCGGCCACTTTTACTTTTGATTTTAGGGGGAGTTTGTCCGAGGTGGGCGGTAGCTGCGGCTACGCGTTACCACCAGCCCGGAAGCGTAATTGGTATATCTACCCTGGCATTGCCTAGTTGTGCCGTGTCACCTACCCTAGCGCGCCTTATAAGATTTTGTTTTGTACCATACCTATGGAGTTCCCTCTGACAACGCCAGTACGGGGGAGATTACAGTAGTTTATAGACTATGGGAATATATTTTATGTTAAGAGGAATATTGGGTCACTCCTTAACGCTATTTAAAAGTAAGTTTATTTTACAAATACACACTATTATAATAGCGAAATATACTACATAGCAAATAGCTTAACGGATCCTTAAGAGATGTAAATCCCGAGCATCTTTTAAGTTACTGCACTCATATTTATTCCTGTTGATTTAACTTACATAAGATCTTTTAGTTATGATTCGAGTTTTTTGTCTTTTCAATTCGCTCGGGTCAGTCCGAGTGTTTCAGGATTTGAAGATTTTATTCTGGAGGACGAAGGCGAAGATTTGTAGTATTACTATCTATTATATTATTCCACTACACTATTTAATTCCGTTGCATTGATATTTATTGGTATGTGAACTCTGATATTTATTGTATAAAGAAGAATCAAATGTTTTGTAAACAGTTTTATGAACTTTATATTTATTATTCTATTTTATCCTTCCGCTGTGAGATTCTATTTCGTTTTTTCTCTTCTCTGTTTTTTCTTATTTACCCCAAAACAATCCGCCCTTCCGTATGTTTTGAATTGGCACGTGTGTCGATTTAATGTGTGTGAAAAGGCGGGATGTTACATTTTACGATTATATATTTAAATGTTTATTTAAATATAGCATCGTTAGTTGACTTCAAAGTCCGAAATGTGAATTTCTATAAGCGGTCGAATCCAGACTCAGGACCACTTCCATTGAGTCCGAAACGGCGTTTGCGATCTTTTTGAGTATAAACATCGATATGTTTGGAGTTGATTAGAATTTTGATATTTACATTTAGGGCTTTGGGTTTGGGTTTCAGCCCACTAACCTAACAAAGAACCCAACTCCTCTACAATAACAACTCCCACTTCACTCCTGTTCATTCATTCATTCCACTTTCTAAATTCCAAACACTCAAGCAAAAGGATAAATGGAGGAAAAGAGAGGAGATTAGAAATCCCTAAGCCCTAGTTCTCTTTGGAAGTTCTTGCTCTAAAATCAAAGAGAAGCTTAGGTAAGCATCCTCTTCATCTTCTCCATCTCAATCTCTCTTCGATTTTTAGAAATTCCTATCACCTAACTTAGGAAAAAGTTCACCTTTGATAATAGACTGAAGATTTTAGAGCTGTATTGAAGAGGAATTAGTCTTGCCTTGTTTTAAAGCTTCTCATTTCTTGTTTTTGAGTTTTAAAGGTGAGTTCTTGAACTCACATCTATTTCTATACCTTTGATGTTTGTTAGGTATGAATTCCTGACATCTATTTCATGTTCATTTGTTTTTGAATTTAATTGGTTTGGTGAATTTTCCATTTTTGATATTTTGAAGTCAAAATCAATGAAAATCCTACTAAGGATGTTTGGTGTTTGGAGTGTATTGAAGATCCTATAGGGCTGGATTGTCGTTTGGCATAAATCCCTAGCCATGATCATTCGTTCGATTGCTTTCAAGTTGATTTGACTACTAATGGCCTGGCAAATTTTGCCCTGAGCTTTAGCTCCGACGTTTGGCAAAACCCTCGGACGTCTGAGGCAAGGGAATAAACGTTCCAGACTTATGGCTCAGACATCTGAGTGATTTAGAAAAATTGCAAACCTTCAGCTCAAAAGTCTAGGGGAAACCACTAGACGTCTAATGCTATAAATTTCAGCCATATTGCCTATTTTCGAGTGGATTTTCGCTTTATCGATTTTTGGTTGATCTAATTTGTCGTTGTCATTTATAGTCGACTTTGATGACTTCCTTTATGGATTTTTGGGAACATCCATTTAATGGATTAGATATTGATTTTCATGGTTTTGATTCACGTTTTTGTATGTGAATTTTTGGTGATAGATTGTTTTTACAATCATTTCTGTGATTTGTCACTACAAAATACAAAGGTTTTTATACTAGTAGTAAATATTCAAACTCTTTCACAAAAACAATTTCAACACTATTTTTAATACAAAACTTGTTTTTAAAACCTTTTTCCAATCTATTAGTATATATAAACCTTTATCCCATTCGTACGGGAAATCCAATTAAACGACTCAGCAAAAAAAGTGATACGAAACACTTGCGTTTATTTCAATGGTTAATCCTTAGACTTGTTCGATTGAAATCTTGTGACAACTTTCGAGTGGAAATCTACAATCTGCTCGTAAATATTTAAGTTAAGCTAGTGCTTATAGGACATAAAACTAAACCCATTTATTGACTAGCTTAGTGTAATTTACACTTTTTATTGATTTATGATGATCATTTTGTGGTTTAGACTAGCGATATGCGATGTCTCTTTGTCCGCGTGGGGGACAGTACACCGTTATGTTGAGCTTCATCTAATTTTTGTAGGCCAGAGACCTATGGGTTTTTGGTGTTCAGTTCATCGGGCGTACCGTTGTACTACATCGTTGTTCCAGCTTATTTGAGTTTCAGGTTCCTCGGGTGTACCGTTATACTACGTCGTTGCACCGGCTCTATGGTTAGCGACCTTAGGATAGTGACTCATTTGTGATACACGTATTGGTGCATTTTCATGCTCCCGTTTGTGAAAGGCCTCCCCTTTTGTGTTTTCTGGATTTCTAATTATTGATTTCTAGAATTTTTGTTTCACCAATTTTTGCGATTGGCATTGATATGTTTTGTCAATATTTGAGGTTTGGTGAATAAGCTAAAGAATGCGATATCCTTTTTGGATATTTGAGGATATTTGAGATATTGTATGATTTTTGTTGTTATCAAATGTATGCTTGTCGAAGTATAACATTATTGTTATCATATATTTTTGTTGTATCTCCTATCCTATCTCATTTTATATGATATTTATAGCTAGACTGATCCGTTTATTATTTTTCTTCTTAAATAATACTCTGGTCAAACCGAGGTGTTTCAGGCACTTCCACTTAACTTCTTAGCAGGGACTAGCTTCTGAGTTTTGGCTAACTACTTTAGCTTGGTAGTTTTTGCTTTCATACATTCGAGATAGAGACTCCTTGATATATACTTATTCTTTTGTGTTGTTGTGGATCTTGTTTGACCACTACTTTGATGTACACTTCTATGTGTTATATTCATATCTGTTTCCGCCTGTTAACGTGAAAATCGGACGCTAACACCTCGGTGTCAATTGAAGTTGGATGAAAGCACCACCCGTGTATACGGGAACTACAAGCAAGTAGAGAAAATACAGAAAAAGCAGAAAAGACAACAATTTTTATAGTGGTTCGGCTTAGAGTAAGCCTACGTCCACTTTAACTCTCTTTATTACTGAATTTGATTACAACTTTACAACAATCTTCAATTACAACACACTTTAGACCAGTAGATCAAACTTTGATAGAGAATAATCTTCCGAATTCATGTTGAATGATGTAGATTTCCACTTGGATATCGTCGTAGTGTCCTTGGTGTTTGGAGTACTTGAAGTGTTGAGTGAGTCGAGAATTCTGCAGAGTATCGGCGCTTGAAATGGTCGGCCAAAAGTCCCCTTCATGTTTGAGGTAGGTCGGTATTTATAGAGAAATCTGGTCTGGAATTATTGCCCAAGTTATAAGTCGTGACCGACTTAGGGAAAGTTGTAGGTCACGCACGACCTAAGGGCCAAGAGTTAGCAGGCAGTGGCATGAGTGAAGCGACACTGAGTCTCTCTTTGTTCATCTGGATACAAGTCTTAACTCGTTCACGAGTTAAGAGGTTCACGGTTTAAAATGAGGCAGCATCTATTTTGAGCTCTGTAGTTTTAGGTCGTGAACGACTTATCCTAGGTCGTAGGTCGGTCACGACTTAAATGCGGTTTCTTCCACTCTTTTTGTATCGAGTCACTAGGTCGTCCTGTTTTTAGCTTCTTTAGGTAGTAGCCTCTTGAGTCGTGACATTTCTTGAGTCGTCCAGGCCTTAACTCGTAAGTCGGCATCCTTGCTAACCCTTAAGTCAGCATCCTTGTTAACTCTTAAGTCGACATCCTTGCTAAGTCCTAGGTCGGCGACCTTGTTAAGACTTTGGGTCGGCATCCCTCTCGAGCCTGTTAGGTCGGTATCCCTCCTAAGCCTCGTGCAGTTAAGTCGGTCTTCCATGCTAAGATACTAGGTCGGCATCCCTTCATGCCTTAGGTCGGCAGAACGCTGGGTCGCTACCTATTTGATGTGTTAGATCGGTGAGTCACGGCCGAGATGGAGTTAACATTTGCCCCTCGAAGCATACGCCTATTTGTTAGGTCGTGTGCTTCGATACCCCTTAACTCGTCCACTTTTAGGTCGGTAGGTCGTGTGTGACCCATCAGTTAGATCGTATGCGCCGCTCCAGGTCTCTCCACTGTAGGGTATAAGTTAACCTTCTTTTTCTTTCTTCATTACTTTCTCTATTGCTTGATTCCGCCATTAATATATTCTCAAGTTCCTGAAGGAGATTTCATTCCAACTGATCACCGATAATCTCTACCATTCATTGCGTAAGTGATTTTACTCTTCTTTCGACCGTAGATTACTATCGATTCGTGAATCATGTCGCTCGAACTCGAATTGCCTCCTTGTACGATGCTCCATCACGAATCCCATCACATTTATAGTTGATAAAGCCTAGGTAGCTCGATTCGGCTTCAGATGATTGTTGATACAACGAAGGTGGCTTATCACCTTATGCTCGATGATCTCTGATGGTTGGTCATTGGATTTGTGACATTTTCGGATTGTTTTATTGAGTGGTTCGACAGCATGAATGAAGGCTGCTGTTGATGTAATGGTTATCGGGTTAATGGATTGAATGGAGTGAAATGTTGGTTTGGAGGCGACTCAGCAAATTTGGATGATTTATCTTTTGGCCGACCTAAACCTTGAGTCGCTGCCGAACTAGCTCTTAGGGAAACTTGCCGACCTAACCCTTAAGTCATGGCCGAGCTAGCACTTGGGGAAACCTGCTGACCTAACGTAATGCGACCTAAGCCTTGAGTCGTTATCGATTAGCACTTGGGGAAATTTGCACCTCCTTTTGAACCGAAGCCTTTCTCCTTGCTACTCCATGACTTGGATGCTCAACTTGAACTGCCGGATTAAAATGCCTAGCCCAAGATTTTTTAACTTTTGTTGCAGTATCATATTAATTTATAAGCTAACAACCTGCTAAAAATAACAATCACAGAAAATGAGGGCGAATATACTGCCATTGACTGCCCACATCAAATGACAGATTAGTCGACATAGAGTAATCAACTTGAATATATTGTATGAAATGCTGTGAACCAATCAACTAAAGTGAAACATCAATGCAAAGCATCGCTAACTTGAACTGACCTGTTCGTACTAACATCTCACTTGCATATTTGGATTTAAAAACAATAAGCCCTGGATTTCATAATTGACAAACGCTTGCTAGTTTTTTTTTATTCCAGTTATATTTGCTTATTGCTTTGTTGATTTTACACAACACTTCACACATTTTTAGGAAACGTGCACCTTCACGTTTGAGTATCCAGTTGTTTGTGTAGAATGACTTCCCATCAAGAAGAAGAAGTGGTAGCTCAAGAGGAAGAAACTTTTCCGATAGCTGTTCCCGTAGAGAATCCCCCGGAGAGAACTTCGACTATTCTAACTCCGAGAGTGTTCATTCAGCTACGCACTCAGTTTGGCTTTGCTGAAAATGATGCTCTACTACCCAGACCAAATGATACTGCCGATAGTCCTCCTCATGGTTTTGTTGCAGTCAATCATCAAATGTGCTTAAGCGGGGTGATTCCTCCTTTCAACGACTTCCTCTGAACCCTTCTCCTTCGGTTGACAATCTCTCCATTTCAACTTCATCCTAATGGCTATGCCATCTTGATGGGGTTGTGTGTTTTGTTCAGGAGAACTCTTGATCGCTTGCCGAGTTTTGAAGAAATTCGCTATTTATGCTCGTTTGCAAAGAGTAAAGACCATCCTTCCCTCATCATCGTGAGAAGTGCTAAAAACCGTAAGCTTATTTCTGATCTCACAGAAAGCGTTCATGGATTTTTGAACCAGTTTTTCTTTGCTCGCTGCCCCCCAGAGTTTTATGCCATCTGGAGAGTAGGAATTAAGATTACCTGTTTCTATTTTCTCCATTTTCAAACTTTTCCGAGATCCGAATTATCAATTGCTAATCTCATTCTTTGCTCTTTTCAGCACTTCCTCTCCCTTCTAGAGACCCAATCCATAAGCAAGTTTTTGAGAGACTGAGTGATGTGGCCGCGGAAGAGAGAAGTGTAAAATTCTTGTTGAGGGATGAATTTTTGCATCAATACGGGCTTTTGCATACCTCTCGCTCTACACACCCCCATGAGGTCCCCGACTCTCCGGCTAGAGCGTCGGATGCCCCAGTTTCTACTGACACATCCATACCAAAAGAACCCGCTTCTGAGGCTTCTCTAGTGAAGTGCTCCACTTCTGTTGATGTCGCGGGGTCATCTGGCAAACTTGCCCCGGTCGCTAAAGAAGAAGAGCCTCGGGAATCTCCTCCGCATTCAAAGAAGTCTGGTGACGAAGAAGCCGAGAAAACCAGCCCTGTCAACCAGAGCAGGGACGACACTTTCGAAGGACTAAGCGACCTCTTTGCCACCTCATAAGAGATCTTTAAAGATGATCCTATCACTACCGGGGTTTCTTCTTCAGTAGTCGAGGCGACTTCTATTCTGCAACAGACTCCGTCAACTCAAGAGTTGATGCTAACTTCTACACCCACAACTACTCCACAATTAAAGAGTGGTTCGTAGTTTGATGTGCGTAGTTTGCACATTACACACACTTAGAATCTTTCGGTACTTTTATGCTTCTGTCTTTTTGTACTTTGAAGAATTCTAAAACTTATCTCTTTTTATTTCAGATCCTCCGATGGGACGCAGCGGATCCTACTGTGATGACTTCCAGCGCTACGGGAGGCGTAGCCAATATGATTATAGGCGCTACCTCCCCTCTTACAGAGAATCCGATGAAGAAAGAGCCGCCCGAAAGGCTCAAGAGAAGAGGGCTCAAGAGGAGCGTTATGAAAGAAGAGAGAGGGAGGAGCGCCACGATTCTTCGCAGAGAGGCGACGATTCCCACAAGAGAAAATCCCATGATGACCGAAGAAAAAGTCATATCGTTGAGGACTCAAGCAAGCGAGCCCGACATGGTGAGAAGCATACCTCTACTACTCCTGAAAAGGTTACTGCCCCCGTCTTGCTAGACATTCCTTCCGGCTCTCCCGCTCTTGGGAAAACAGACATTCAAACAATAATCAGCAGGCCTAAATTTCAAGTTGGACCGGGCCCAGCCACTTTGCAAAGCCGGTTTCCACAGTGGTGCCTGAAGGGAGTGCGGTTCGAGCTTGATCTGATCCCTATTGACAAGCCTGCCATGCTGCGAAATCTTGATGCCGTCAGGCTTGATATTGAAAGGATGTCGAACTGGCAAAAGCTTGTTGACGAGCTCTAAAGGGTCAACCGTGAAAATATAGAGGCCATGCTCACTATGGAGAATGCTAAAGCCGAATGGCAGAAGGTTCTTGAGCAACATGATACTGAAATGAGGAGCATCGCTACTTACAATGAAGAGCTTGAAACGAAAGTTGAGGAACTTAAACAAGAGCTTGCTACTTCTTTTACCACATATACTCAAAAAGAAGAAGTATTTCAGAAGCAAGTTCGCGATGCTCACGCAGCTCAGCGACATGCCGAGGCACAACTTGAAGCCGAGCAGAAAATAGCAGGAATGTACCGTGCTGAGGTTACAGGTCTACAGGAGAAAGTCAGCTCCCAGGAGGCGGAAATTCAAATGCTTAAGCTTTAACTTTCCAAAGCTGAAAGAGAGCGTGATGAGGCCGTTGTCGGCAAAATTGCAGCCGAAGAATCTCATGAGGCAACGAAGACCAACATCAGCTCAACATTATTTGACTTCTACCTGCATAGCGTCTTGGGGCACGGTAGCCTCGCCTTTCTAGGCCCCAAGTATGAAATTACTCTGGCTAAAGTTTGGGAGACAACACTTGATATGCTTGGCGGTAAAGGCGCTGGCTATACCGAATCAGCTCTTGAGGAGCATTACCTTGATGATGATGCTCACGCTGCTCTCGCCAGGGGGAGAGAACAGCTTGCAAAATTAAGGGCCGAAACGGCGGTAGGAGAACATTCGGGAAAAACTATCTCAACTGCTTCAATTCGGCATTCCCCTTCGGCCGAAATTGACATTATCGGTTCCAGTTCTCATTCCCCATCTCCTACTAAAGTTACCACCGAGATCACAAGCATACAAGGTGGAGATGAAGGCGACGAGAGTGCCGAGGCACAGGCTTACGAGGTTGATGTTAGGAAACCGACCTTTGCAGGTAACTCTACTGTTAATCTTGCCCAAGCAGACTGCTCATCTGTTTCTTACGAGCTTGATGAGCTTCTTGAATACTTCTTGAATCTCAGCGAACCTTTATCTCCTCTTTTTACTGGCTTGAACTTTTTTCCTTCTGTAGAGAAAACGTCGAGCATTGTTCAAACTTCCCCTCCTCCAATTATTCCTTCTCCATCTATTCAGGTGACTCCTCCTTCTGCCTCACAACCAGGATCACAAGAGGAGCAAATAGAAGCTCTCCAAGACTTGGACGATCCCATTGCTTCACAAGAACACAAGGGAGAAGAAACTGAAGGGAGTGAGAAGACTCCAGAAGCAACTGGTTCTGATGATGAACCATTAGCTAAACTACTTTCTCCAGGGAGTGGGTCTTCCTCCAAGAAGAGAGGAAAGCAAGGAGTCTCCAAGAAGAAGAAGGGATTTTCAAATGGCGAAGAAAAAACGGAAGAAAGTCCGACTGAGCCCCTTTCTCCTTCATCCCCTACTCTTACAAGCCGACATAAGAAGTGGGTTATCCGGCCAGGTGCGGGCTCAAAAGGTGGACGGAAGAAGAAATGATGGCTCTGGTTCTGTGGCTTTCATATTACTTTTTGCTTTTTGCATGTACTGACCGGAGATTGTGCGGGTACCGGCCCCCGCTTTTCTTTTGCTTTTTACTTTGAAACCTGCACCTGTACAAAATTTTAACAGTGTTGAATAAAATGATTCTTTTTCTTTGTACAAACTTCTGTCTGTATCTGAGAATGCATTTATTATTCCCTTTTGTACAAGTTTCTTTGCACGATATTGCAGTGAGCTTGTGGTATACTGTTCGAGCGCAATTTTACCGATGTAGTTATACCATGTTGCCCCTATACCATAAGCTCGTTGCAATATTTTATATTTTGAGGGGACTTGTACTTTTATTTTCTAGAGAATAATTATTCCATACTTGGAGGAATATTATTTCGTTAAAAAACAGAGTACAACTCCCTCCAAGTAAGTTTTTACGCTTCATCCTTCGAAGATATCACTTTTTCTTTTGTGCATATACACATTTTACCAAGTGAATTCTTCTATGTGGTAAAGCGGGCATCTGAAGGGTACTTTAACTTCTTTTTGAGGAAGAGAATTTTCCAGAATAGGTGGATCGTTCTTCCTTTGAGAGTTAAAGTGTGCCTTTGAAGATGGCTTTTTTTTATGCCACAGTAAAGGGCTTTTTGATTTTTGCTTCTTTGAAAAGTTGAACCTCTGAGGAGGGCTTTCTCACGTTTCAACACTTGGAAGTTTTGTTTCAATCTTGGTGAAACGTGTGCCTCCGAAGAGGTCTTTCTGCTTGCTTGTGCCTCCTGGTGGAGGTCTTTTCATTTCTGCCTCTGGGAAGAGGTCTTTCTGTTTTGTTGTGCCTCTGGGAAGAGGTCTTTTTGTTTCTGCCCCTTGGGAGAGGCTTTTATTTTTCCCTGTTCGCTGGGAAGCGGGCCTCCGAACAGGGCTTTCCACATTTCAACACTTGGATGTTTTATTTCTATCTTGGTGAAATGTGTGCCTCTGAGTAGGGTTACTGCCTGGAAGTTTGGAGTTTCTTTCTCTCGGTTGGACGGATTCACGGGAGTGTATCGACCGATCATTCCGCAACTTTGTAACGAGAAAGATCTCTCTTTTTCTGGTTGGCCCGCTCGAGGTCTTTTAGCATTTCAATTGTGGTGAAATGGGCCTCCGAAGAGGGCTTTTTTCATGTTTCAACACCTGGAAGTTTTATTTCAATCTCGGTGAAACGTGTGCCTCTGAGTAGGACTTTTGCCTGGAAGTTTGGAGTTTCTTTCTCTCGGTTGGATGGATTCACGGGAGTGTATCGACCGATCATTCCGCAACTTTGTAACGAGAAAGATCTCACTTTTTCTGGCTAGGCCCGCTCGAGGTCTTTCTCCTCCGAAGAGTTGTGCCTCCGTAGAGGGCTTGCGCCTCCGAAGAGGTCTTTTGCTGATTGATGCTTGCTCGCCCATGTCTCCTTCGCCATCCACTCATGTTGGCGATCCCCGTTGTCTTTTGCAAGTGTCAACACTTTTTAGTTGCCAACAATTTCCCTTATCCAAAGAAATATACTTCACAGTTAGGTGAGTTGGTGGTGGTGGACGCAGTTTGCTTAACTGACTGTTTGTTCAAACATTTATAGTTAGTTAGAGATGGTCCACTTCCACCCACATTGCTCACTTTTGTTTGAAGCACTTCTTTTGTAGGATTTGAATATGGAAATTTTGGATGGTTTAGTGTTTGTTTGCTGAGTGATGTCGGAAATTGCTTGGTCTTGGGATGGGTAAGCTTTACTTTCATGACCTACATTATTAAATCGACATTTTAATAACACAATTAATGTATTTTATATGTCGAAATAAAACAAAGCAGTTTATAATAGTAGAGAACACAAGATTTATATTGGTTCGGCCAAAAACTGGGCCTACATCCACTTTATAGCTTTTCATTATTCACTTGCTTTACAATTGCTTTCAATACAAGAATCATATTTTTGCAATTCTTTTACAATATTTCAGCAAAGCTTTCAAGTAAAATAAGGACGCAAATGATTGCTGTTCCAAGCTCTTGGGATTGGTTCTCCTTCGACAGTTGTGAGCTTGAATGTGCCGTCAAGAAGCTTCGTGCCTATAACATACGGCCCTTCCCAGTTTGGCCCAAACACACCTGTGGCTGTCATGATTCTTTTCAAAATTAGGTCCCCAACTTCAAAGTTGCGCTGACGAACTTTGGAATTGAAGTGCCTGGCTATTCTTTGTTGATGAGCCACAATTCTAAGTCTAGCCTCTTCTCTTCTTTCATCAAGGAGGTCAAGTGCTTCCAATTGCAGTTTCTCATTCTCATCTTTATCAAAATGCATCCTTCTATGTGAGGGGACTTCAGTTTCCACCGGAATCATTGCTTCTGATCCATATGCCAAAGAAAATGGAGTATGCCCAGTCGCAGTTTTGTGGGTGGTTCTGTATGCCCATAGTGCAAGCGGTAACTTGTCAACCCAGCCACTTTCCGCTTTTTCCAGCTGCTTTTTGATGGTTGATTTGATGATTTTGTTTACTGCTTCCACTTGCCCGTTTGCCTGCGGATGAGCTACTGCTAAGAAGCTTTTTCGGATTTTTAATCGTTTGCAAAAATCTTGGAATTCCTCGCTTTCAAACTGAGTACCATTGTCTGTGATTATCTTCTGAGGCACACCATACCTGCAAATGATATTCTTTGTTACAAAACTTATCATTTTCTTAGAGGTAATAGTGGCCAAGGGTTCGGCCTCAGCCCATTTAGTAAAATAATCAACAGCAACGATAGCATATTTAATCCCTGATTTGGCAGTCGGTAAAGGCCCAATGAGATCTATTCCCCAGATGGCAAACGGCCATGGACTGACCATTTGCGTTAGCTCAGTGGAAGGTGCTCTAGGAATTTTAGCGAATCTCTGGCATTTATCACACTTTCGGGAATAGTCAGCAGCATCTTGATTAATTTCTGGCCAAAAGTATACATAACGGAGGATTTTCTTTGCTAAAGTTTGACCACCTGTATGATCCCCACATTCCCCTCCGTGTACTTAAGTTAGAATTGTCTTAGCTTCTTCCATTGTCACACATCGGAGTAATGGCATTGAAAATCCTCGTCTGTACAAACGACCATCTTGAACTATATATCTGGAGGATTTCCTCATAAGCTTTTGTCGTTCTTTTGAATTTTCTGGCAGAGAACCATCAAGTAGATATCTTAGTATCGGAGTCATCCATGATTATTGCTCTTGGGATACATTCATAATCTAATCAACATCCATTTCATCTGTGCTTGGAGCTGACAAGACTTCGATGGTAACTAACCCCAATAGTTGAGCTTCACCAGTACTTGAATACTTCGCGAGAGAATCCGGCTTCATATTTTCTTCTCGGGAGATATGGTTTGTCGAATAACAGTCAAAATCTTGAAGGAGCTCCCAGGCTTTAGATAAATAGGCTGGTAAATTCCCTCCTTTAGCTTGAAATTCCTTCTTGACTTGACAAACAATAAGTTGAGAATCACTGAAGATCTGTAATGCCTTGATGTTTAGTTCTTTAATGATCCTTAAACCAGCAATGAGAGCTTCATATTCAGCTCCATTGTTTGTCGAAGAGAATTCTAGTCTCAGCGCATAGCATAGAGATCGCCCTTCTGGGGTTTCAAGGACAACCCCTGCTCCGGAACAGTAATCATTCCTTGCGCCATCGACATACAATTTCCATTGGATTGGGATGCTATCAATGACTTCTTCCTCACTATCACCCTTATCCGTACATTCTGCGATGAAATCTGCCAAAGCTTGTCCATTGATTGCTTTTCGGGGATGGTAAGTGATGTCATATTGACTGAGTTCAATATTCCATTTCAAAAGACGGCCCGAAGTCTCAGGACAGAATAGAACTTGCTTTAGAGGCTGATCAGTGAGGACTTTGATGGGATGAGCTTGGAAATACGGCCTCAATTTTCTTGATGCGATCAACAGGAAATAGGCGAGCTTTTCTAATTTTGAATAGTTCATCTCTGCCCCAGTAAATCTTTTGCTAATATAATAGACTGGGCGTTGAATCCTTGCGTCTTCCCGTACCAACATTGCACTAAGAGCATGAGACGAAATTGCCAAATATACAAAGAGATCTTCACCACTGTCAGGCTTTGAAAGTATTGAAGGCACTTCCATATGACGAACGAAATCATCAAATTCTTTCTGACATTCAAGAGTCCATTCGAAGTTTTTTCTTCCTTTCTTCAGAGCATCAAAGAATGGAATGCATTTGTCAGTAGCTTTGGAAATGAATCGACTCAAAGCAGCAACCTTTCCATTGAGACTTTGCAATTCCTTCTTCGTTCTAGGAGCCTTAACCTCTCTCAGGGCAGTGATCTGAGCTGGATTGGCTTCAATGCCCCTAGCGCTCACAATGAAACCCAAAAACTTTCCGGACTCCACTCTAAACGAACATTTCAGGGGATTAAGCTTCATTCTATAATTTCGGAGTACCGCAAACATCTCTGCCAAATGATCCATGTGGTCTACTGCTTTCTTAGACTTTACTAGCATATCATCGACATAAACTTCCATTGGCTTGCCAATCTGTGGTTTAAACATGGCATTAACAAGCCTCTGGTAAGTTGCCCCTACATTCTTGAGTCCGAAAGGCATGACCTTGTAGCAGTAGAGTCCAACATCTGTGATGAAGCTTGTATCCTCTTGATCCGGCTCATGCATCATAATCTGGTTATATCCGGAGTATGCATCCATAAAAGATAACAATTCATGTCCCGCTGTCCCATCCACCAACTGATCGATCCTGGGCAGCGGGAAACAGTCTTTGGGGCAGGCTTTGTTCAGATCTGAAAAATCAATGCACACCCTGCACTTTCCATTAGCCTTTTTAACCAACACTGGATTTGAGACCCAATTTGGATAAGTAGATTCTCTAATGAAACCGTTCTCCATGAGCCGATCCACTTCTTCTTTCAACGCCGCCGTTCTCTCGGGACCCTGGGTTCTTCTTTTCTATTTCACAGGTGTAAACTTTGGATCAATGTTTAGAGTGTGTACTGCAATTTCTGGGGATTTTCCGCACATGTCAGCATGAGTCCAAGCGAATACATCCAAATTAGCTTTCAAAAACGAAATCAGAACATTCTGAACTGTTGTACTGAGTTGTGAACCCACATTAAGCACTTTGTTTGGGTCCTTTGGATCAACGGGCACTGGCACTGTCACCTCTACCGGCACTACCCTGTTTTCCCCTGCACTGGCTTTCCTTGGATCCATCTCTCTCCGTGCCCCACTGTATTCGCCAGTGCAGGGTCCACCCTGTAGTTGCTACAAGGTTGGTTCTTTGATGCGGACTGGAGTCACCGCACCTTTTCCCATTTCTCTCTTCCTGGATTCCCGCAATTCTGCAAGATAACATTCTCGTCCTTCATCTTGGTCTCCCTTGATCACACCAACTCCATTATCTGTAGGGAGTTTTAGAGTTAAGCACCATGGGGCAAGGACAGCTTTGAACGCGGCAAGGGCTGGTCGGCCCAGAAAGGCATGGTAGGCAGAGAACCCGTCAACAATTATAAAGGTTTGCTTTCAAGCCACATTCCTCAATCCCTTTCCAAGCTCTACAAACAAATCTATGGTCCCAATTGGCTGTTTGGGTTCTCCAGTAAACCCAGCAATCTTAAGTGACGAAGCTTGAACATCAGCCATCGGAATTTTCATTTGATCGAAAGTCTTCTTAAAGAGGATGTTGCATGAAGCTCCACAATCAATCAGAACCCTTCTCAAAGTTGCCGGCCCAATACCAGCGGATATGACCAAAGGATCTATGGTCGGAGCCTCGATTCCCAAAGAATCCCTGGCACTGAACACAACATCATCTATTGAAGTCTTTTGTTGCTTCAAAGGCACAACATTCTCTAAAACAAAAACATTCTCTTCAACTGGAACATGCCTCAAGGCCCGGGCGTACCTTTCCATCTCGCCCCAGCTTTTGCCTGCTGGGTGAGGTCCTCCAGTTATTATATTGATGACAGGCCTTTCTGATTCGTGTTCCATGGCCTTCTCACTTGAGCCAGGACGGTGAGCGGGACCTTGCTGTCCTTGAGTTGATGAAGCTGGGGCATTTCTATTCCTTTTCACATACTGCTGGAGTTTGTTTTCCTTCAAGACTTGTTCAATTACCTCTTTCAACTGGCGGCAGTCATTGGTGTCATGGCCGGGCTGGTTGTGGAACCGGCAGAACCTTCGACTTTTTTCCATCTTAACTGCAACTCTCATTTTAGGTGGAGTCGGATAATTGACATCATCTTTGGTTGCAAAATAGATGTTTTCAGGGGTATCGGTCAAGGGTGTGAAATTGGAAGAACGGCCCTTCTTAGCGTTTCCCTGTTTCTTTCCACCATCGTTTCTCCTTTTCTGAGTGTTGGGCTCTTTTTTGTTCGAAGGAGCACCATTATTCCCGGCTTCTGCTGATACCACTTTAGCCGATGTTTGGAGGCTTTCCAAGCGCATGAATTCATCCGCTTTCTTGTAGAATTTGTCAAGTGAGTTAGGTTCCTTCATTTTCAGCCATTTTTCAAATTCACTTGATTTGTCGATAGCCCTCATCAAATATGTCAGGACCATGCGCGGCTCAGCATTATCTACTTCTGCCAATGCTATGTTGAAGCGATTCAAAAATGACCTGATGGATTCTCCTGGATTCTGCTCTAGACTTGATAGTGACATTATATCCTTTGCTTTAGAAGCATACAATCGAAATTGCTCCTTGAATTTCCTGGTCAAATCGGAGAAATGATCGATGGACCTGACTGGCAGCTTTGTAAACCATAATAAAGCTACTCCTTCCAAATACACCGGGAAGTATCGGCACTTAATCTCATCGGATGCCCTGGCGCCAGTCATATGCCAGTCATACTTATACAGAAATTCGTTAGGATCACTTGTTCCTTTGTAAGCTGGAATAGTGGGCGGAACAAATTTTCTCGGGAATTCAGCTTTCAGAATCCTCTCGGTGAATGGAGTTTTGCTTGGACCAAAGCCCCACTCTTTCTCATCCTCGTCCTTTCGCATACTTTCTTTCATGATTTGACGGACCATCCCTGAAAAATACTCTTCATCATCCATAGGCCCTGCGGGGAAAACGTCAGCCATTCTTTCAGAGTTCTGCCTTGATAATCGTTCACGAAGGGTCGGTTGAGGTCCCGATCCTCCATCCTGAGGAAGTGGCCTTTCAAGGGGGCTTACCGCCCTTTGAGAAGTATTCCCTCTAACACCCTGAGCTCTATCAGCAGAGTTTCCTTCTTTATTTGTTGGCTGACGATTAGCCTCGAGCAAATCATTTAGCTTATTCAATATCAAGGTATTCTAAGCATTCTGAGCCTCTAATTGTGCATTTTGAGCATTTAACTGTTGATTCAATCCCAAAACCACAGCGTCTAATTCCGCTCGCGTAACTCCCACAGTTGGAGTTGTCTGACTCAGAGGAGGAGAAGTGGCGGTGTTCTCTTGAACATCATCGGATCTGGCAGATCTATGTTTCCTTCCGGGAGCCATAATTTCTGTTAGACTTCTGGTCTTAACGGAGATTCTTTCCTCAAAGTTTGGTGAAGCAATGATGTAAATACCCTAAGTTCAACTCTCAATAAAAGCACCAAAAATGTTAACGTGAAAATCGGACGCTAACACCCCGGTGTTAATTGAAGTTGGATGAGAGCACCACCTGTGTATACGGGAACTACAAGCAAGTAGAGAAAATACAGAAAAAGCAGAAAAGACAACAATTTTTATAGTGGTTCAGCTTAGAGTAAGCCTACGTCCACTTTAACTCTCTTTATTACTGAATTTGATTACAACTTTACAACAATCTTCAATTACAACACACTTTAGACCAGTAGATCAAACTTTGATAGAGAATAATCTTCCGAATTCATGTTGAATGATGTAGATTTCCTCTTGGATATCGTCGTAGTGTCCTTGGTGTTTGGAGTACTTGAAGTGTTGAGTGAGTCGAGAATTCTGCAGAGTATCGGCGCTTGAAATGGTCGGCAAAAAGTCCCCTTCATGTTTGAGGTAGGTCGGTATTTATAGAGAAATCTGGTCTGGAATTATTGCCCAAGTTATAAGTCGTGACCGACTTAGGGAAAGTTGTAGGTCACGCACGACCTAAGGGCCAAGAGTTAGCAGGCAGTGGCATGAGTGAAGCGGCATCGAGTCTTTCTTTGTTCATCTGGATACAAGTCTTAACTCGTTCACGAGTTAAGACGTTCACGGTTTAAAATGAGGCAGCATCTATTTTGAGCTCTGTAGTTTTAGGTCGTGAACGACTTATCCTAGGTCGTAGGTCGGTCACGACTTAAATGCGGTTGCTTCCACTCTTTTTGTCTCGAGTCACTAGGTCGTCCTGTTTTTAGCTTCTTTAGGTCGTAGCCTCTTGAGTCGTGACATTTCTTGAGTCGTCCAGGCCTTAACTCGTAAGTCGGCATCCTTGCTAACCCTTAAGTCGGCATCCTTGCTAACTCTTAAGTTGGCATCCTTGCTAAGTCCTAGGTCGGCGACCTTGTTAAGACTTTGGGTCGGCATCCCTCTCGAGCCTGTGAACGCTGGGTCGCTACCTATTTTATGTGTTATTTCGGTGAGTCACCGCCGAGATGGAGTTAACACCAACATAGTGATATAAATATCTATGACTGATTTTGTTTTATGCTTATTTTATACCTATTTCCGAAGGCCACATAGCCATTGTGTAGTAGCTTTGAGTTTGTATTTGATATGTCAGATTTCCTCTTGAATTGAAATGCATGACATACCATCTGACATATCGGTACTCGCACAAAGCCATTGCACAGATGGTCGCTCCTCAACCGCCTTATTTTTTCATATTAATTGATGGCATTACCCAATAGCATCCTTGGTTATTGTAAGTATAGGGGTGAGGCGTCACAAATTATGTTTTCAAATTTTTCAAAAATTGAAGATATTTTTATAAGAGAATTTGTATTTTTGGGAAAAAACCAAGAATGTTTTGAGTATTATACATGAGATTGCCATTTTTGGCGTAATTTGTGTTTGAGACTTCTCTATTTAGACAATATTTTTGTGATTGCCATTTATAGCGAGTTTTGAGTTTGAGATTTGGGATTCTCCTATTTTGGAGATATGGTTCATATAAACCATTTTAGTGGTTTTTGGGATTTCACCGATGATATGAGGCATTTATTATACTTAGTATTATTTTGTCACTTTACCTATTTCGAGGACGTACAGTGAGTGTAATTACCTTATTAGAACTAGTGGCGTGCTCTTATTATTGTTTCATCTCATTCGAGAGGATATCTTACCCTTTACCTTATGCTCATATTATTACTTATCCTTATAAACTGATTCATTTAGCTAGACTGACCCGTGTATTCTATACTCGGGTCAAGCTATGATACACAAATGACCGCATAAATGTACGTCGTTGGAAAAGAGCACAAGAGTAAGACAAACACAAGGAACTAAAATTTATATATTAACTCTTAACCAAAAATTCTTAGAATTTCAAAAATTAAATATCTTCATAATCATAATCACAATCTTCAATACTTGAATTTTTTTCAAAAATCATCACTGTAGTACATACTAAGTATTCAGTGACTCAAATTCAAATTCATATTCCGCTTGTTACAAATTAAATTTCTAAAATAATTTTATAAATTCATATCATCAAATCTGTTAAATAAAATTTAAAATATCTTCACTCTTTATTTACCAAACCGCCAAAAGTTTTGAAAACAAGCTTTAAATTTTATTACATATAACTTTTAAATTAAAATATCCAATATACATTTTAAATTTTGAGACCCTAAACATATTTTATCTAGTATATATTATTTTAACAATAAACATATTTATATTTAACTCTATAAATTCAAAGTGGAAAAAATATAGAGCACTATTAGACATATTCAGTAGATATTTAAGACAAGACTATAGATGCTCGCTCCTAACCAGCCTTATTCTCCGCATTAGCAAACAGTATTAACTAGTAATACTCTTTGTTAATACGGGTCTCGGGGTGGGGTGTTACAGCTTGGCATCAAAGAAAATAAAGAAGTGTTAGTTTAGAAATTTACTATAAATTTGTGAGCCAATTGTCGTTTTAAACTTAATTGGTATCATAATTCTGGACTTCTTTCAGTTGATAGATTGCATGTTATACTTTGTCCCTGCAAAAATTCACTGTTAAATAAGGTCATATGCCATGCCATTATATTGTTTTGAATTTATAGAGTTAAATATAAATATGTTTTTTGTTAAAATAATTCAACCTATCTTAACATTCAGCTCATGGCTGGAAGAGAAAGAGGTCACACCTTATCCGAAACATCCAGCCACCAGCCCTAACTCATTCTACGCCTCTACACAAATCCGTATTTGTGCATACGTGCAGTGGTTATTCTCATTCAGGAGGCAAGCCTTTCAAAGATTCTGAGACTGTTCTTGAGGTTTAGGCTTGGCTACGGACATGCAAGCACATCTTTTCTCGCATGGTTCTATCCGATCATCGTCAAGTTCTTGTAGCATCGAGTATGATGCAAGAATGTGCTCTCGACTGGTGTGAGCTTCTTATTGCCGAGATTGATGAGTCTACCCTCACTTGGCAACAGTTTAGAGAGCGGTTCGAGCTTAAATTTATGACCGAGTCCGAGAAAGCTTCCCTTCCCCGTCGCTCCTAACCAGCCCTATTCTCCACATTAGCACTGTTCATACGCCTATTTTCAAAGTTTGTCCTTCAGCCTAAAAATAAAACTTGTTGTCCTTCAGCCTAATTTTTTTTTCAAAATTTTTCCTTCTCCCTGATTCCGTCTTTTATAAAATAGCAATTTTTTTTCTGTTTTGCCCTTGAACAAATTCCGAACCTAGAATATATTTTAGTATTAATTTAAAAGGGTTTTGTAACCAAAATAAAATAATATTACATATTTATAATTTAAATACATTCATATATTCGAAAATAGCTATATTGAATAATGTTTAGTAAAATATTCGTAAAATACTTTTAATAAAATTTCAAAACCCTTAATAATTTTCCAAAACTTTCAAAAATCATTTAAATAAATAACTAAATATATAATCATGGAATAAAATTACTTAATAAAAATTTATCAAATAATCAACACGTATAAATTTACTGTGACCCGAGTCGAGTTCTATCAAACTTCGATCATACATAAAATACACACTTCTACATACTATATATATTTTTCAAATATATGTGTGTGTGTGTATATATATATTCACGAACGAATAAAGTTTCGTTTGAAATTTGATACTTCCAACTAACATAATATCAACTAATACACCCAATAATCACAACTAATTCAGGCAAGCTATGTAATCAATCGTCGGGATAATATATAAATTTAAAATGGATACAAATATTATTGTGAGTACAAACTCACTGATTTGCATAATAGAGGAACTTATGTTCAACACTGCCAACAACAAGTTGCAACTGCCTTTATAAACAATCAACAAGCATTGTGACAACCCGCCCTTCTACTACCAGAAAGACGCGTCATCATTAAGAAAGAAAGGGGTGAGAAAATAGAAAAGAAAGAAGACGAAAGAACAACAACAACAGAATCTCACAGCGGAACGGAACAAAATATAATATATCACGTAAATATTTAAAAGTTTTACATGTATCAGAGGTATACAGATAATACATCAATACTACATAGTTATAACACCTGCCTAATTAATACAACTCAATACAATACAACTCAACAATATGACTCAGAGATACCAACACAGTGGAACTATACAAATATATCTACAACGCTGAAGCCTCCTGCTCCATTGCTCCTCCAGAATTCGTCAAAGCTAACCTGAATCCCTTGGCTACTCGTAAAAATTTGGGTACCCGAGAGTTTATGGAAAAACAAAAATAAACTCCGGGTCAGGCATGGGTCTGGTATGAGTAAACGGTTTAAAGTTGCTTAACTTTGAAAACATTTGATAATAAAGGTATCACGTAAGACTCCCCACAAATAAATACGGGTAAGTTTTTACCTTACATTAACCAAAACATTTCATAGGAAATCCAGTGATATTATAATAGTGTCTAGGGTTTTCAAGTAAATAGAAAATAGCCGAATTTGTTACATCTATTAAATTCCAGCTACTAGCCACAAAAGTGGGTAATACAAATCAAAGCCGTAGGGTCTCGTAGGGAAAATGGATTTCCAACAATGACCGGGCTACTGGGGTACCGCCCGTCATAGTTCGGGGCCTAGATCACCGTACCGAGGATTACTCCCTTCATCCCCTGCAACACAAGGCCGGAACCATTCCTTACTGAACAGTCCCGAACAAGATAAACCCCGCGGTTCTAGCTAGCAAACCGCCCACACAGCCGAAATAAAAAGGGACATCTAGACAGGGGAAATATCTTGTCCTGCTTGGGCATGACCCACCTAACCTTGCTGCATCTCCCTTGTTTTAGCCATTCCCGGTTGATGAGGCTTGAGGCTACGATTACCTTTATAGAACTTATCTCTTAGAATGCTCATCGTCCGCCTGACGATGTGCTGAAAGAATTCAATCCATACAAGTTCGTTCCGGGTTCGAACGAAACCGAAGGCATTATCTCGTCACACTCATTTTGGAATCACCCTCAGAGTCAACGACGATAAACCTTACATTCTGAAAGCACCATCTTGATCTCCATTTCAGGATTCACGACCTAACGTTTTAAATTGGATTAATGTGGTTTTCGGAGAATCAAATTGATTCTTCCGATCCCGGCCTCATTGAATCCAACCGCCATTTTAAGGGCCAAGTTGTCTAATTAACTTAAACATCATATAGCAATTTAATAATTAACATCATATAACATATAGCAATGAAACACAATAAAGTATACACAACCATCACACATATATCTAAAATATCACAGAACATCTCAGAAATAAATAAACATCAGGGGCAATCAATATAATCATTGATTCATATCAACAAGATTGATTTGTTTTAAACCTCATTACATACTCACGAGTAAATTATATTTTATTCTTGTCTTAATTAATAGTTAATTAATTAACTTATTTCATTTTATTAATTACTTATTAATTATCCACTAAATTAATGAATCAATTCTTAATTACAAATCAATAACCTTAATTATTGATTTATAAAACTCAATTACTCAATTAATTATTATTATGTGTTTAATTAATCATTAATTATTAATTAACTTAATCGTTTAATCATTAATTAATTACTTAATTTGTTAACTACGATTTGTTAATTTATCAACTTCAAATGAGTTATTAAATCCTTAATTACGCATGGGTTCGCATAAGATTGTCATTAAAATCTTAAATTACAAATTTAATTACAATTTGAACTACTATTAAATTATAATTATAAAATTGATTATATTTGAACTACCATACTTATAAAGTTTTATTACATGCATAATTAAATTTGTTTGTAAATTATTAACTCATTCTTGCTTTCTGTTAATCTTCATTCATAAATTTAATCACACCCTAAACCGTTTGACAAAATTAATAACATAATTGATACTTAGCTTATTACTCTTCAACATAATATCATAGTTCACAAATTCCTGAAAGTAAACTAAACCGAAGACAACCACGCGACTAACCCGGGTCGAACACGAGATAATCCAGCACTCTTCTCGCGTCTCTCTCCTACCTTTCTTTTCTTCTCCCCTGTTTCTTAAACTTTTGTTTTCTTTTACCTTTTTTTTTAAGTTTAAAGTCTTAAATTGTTACAACCTCACACGCGCGCGAATTCAAACTCTACCCAGGACACACTCGAAGGCAACTTCAATATTTCACGAGTAGAACACGCGTCGACTCAAACCTCAAAACACGGCCACGTACGCCACCGTGCACATGCACGGTGGTTCACCGCCACTCAGGCGACCCTCCATGCTTCGCGCAAGTCGAAAACCACCTTCAGATCCATCTCAGACCCTCAAACCTCCACCAACACCCCGAGATCAAAGATCGATCTCACCACTCAAAACCTGGAACACAACAGGAATATCACACCTCTACCTATCATCGCCATGTCCCCCCTTTCTGACCACCGGACCTGCTCCAACCCCGGCCACGAACGCGTCACACTTCCAGCCACCATTCCCCCAAAGCATACGCGACTCGGTCAATCATCGGCGACGAACTTGCCTCGTTTCCAGACCTCGTCAAAACCATGCACTAAACCCTAGTCTTCATTCGTTCCTTCAATTCTTTCAATAGAAAAATTATCTAGCATTTTTCCCATTATAATCGATTACCAGGCCTACTTCATGCAAGTTTTCAGCGATCGAAATTCATTTAATTACTGGGAATTGACAAAAATCCAATTCTTGTTCAACTAACAACTGCACCCTAACCCCAACTCTAAAAATCATCAATATAGTTTTAAAAATCCTATTTCCGTATAAGCATTCATGTGATATATTCGAAATAACAATTCACCATTTTCGAAAATTCCATTTTGGTAAGTGTTCCTGTAAAAAAAATTTGTTTACAGATGCTATCAAACTCTATCCTCCTATAAAAAGTCCCAGATCTTAATCACTTATAAAATATCTTGTTTTGTTTAAATTTCAAAGTCAAATCATGATTTTAATGAAGTGATTATTGAATTCCAGGTTGATTTGCCACTCTAAAAACCAAAACAAAGAACGTATGTTGCACAGGCTTAGATATAAGACAGTATAAAACCTAAGAAATTACTCCACCCAGCACTCTTAAATTATATCATACACATAAATTAGATTCTACTTAAATATTGTAAATAGGTTGTTTACTCACAGGTGGAAGAAGTAAAGAAGGCTAGTTTGAAAGAAGGTTTGCTCACACAACACTGTTGAAACTTGAAACAGAGAGTAGTTGAATGATGCAAGAAACTTGTAGCTTGGATACTGCAGTTTGAAGTTTTGAGTTCCTGTAACTTTCTTTTGCTAGAATTTGATTAAGCTTGAGAATATAAAGTTTCGATTTTTTTTTCTTTGCTTAATCAGGCTTTTGAAGTTATCACAGAACTAAATGGTAAGAACAGATGAATACATGTACATATAACTTTGAACATAAGTCTTCTTACACAAGCTTCCACTAGATAGAAAAAAAAAATCTTGCTTTATCTTATTTTTTCATGTACTAAAACCTGAAACGCATTAAAAATTTCGGCTAGCAGCTATTTCTCTCAGAAATAAAAGTGGCTAATTAATGTTTGTGTTAATACTTATGCTAACATAATCACTATTTACTGACACATATATTTGAATAAAGATATTTGCAGGCTTAAGATTGTACTAATATGTTCCATATGGGTTTACACTAATTAGTAATTGCTGACAACTTGTTTACAAAGATATTTGCAGGTCTTTGATTTCTTATGCATATACGAGTTACAGGTTTTTCATTCGTCTTCATACTTATGTCAACATATAAGTAATATTTGCTGTTAATTTAGTTTTTGTCTTATTGCTGATGTTTACATATGATTATGTTTGCAGACAAGTTACATTTGTTTTAAAGATATTAGTCTCATCGCTTACAGATTATGTATATTTGTCTCTCAATAGTTAACACTTTTATTCATATCTTATTCAAGTTATAATTTTATACTTATGTTTGTAATCCTACCTTATGTTATATTTATACTTATTCTCATTTTTATGGTTCATTTGTATTTTTTTACATTTATATTTATATTTCTAGAATTAAATTTTAAATATCAAACATTATCAAGCATATGTATTCATTTAACAAAAGTTAACAATGTATAGCATTTTAATTTAATTATATGAGTTAAATTTTTTAATAATATTGTTTAAGAAACTTATTTTAGAATTTCAAACATTATTATCTATGTGTATTAATTCATACTAAATATAAATAATGTAAAGTATTTTAAGTAATTATATAAGATAGATTTTTATTGTGAATATTATTGAAATACTTATTTCAATTTTCCAGATCAATCTCCTTTTAAAATAGAGTTTATATAAATAGATCGCAAAATTTCAAAAATCATATTCATTTAAATATGATCAATTCACATTTTATATTTAATTAGATTAAACATTTATTAAAATAACCGGGCCGAAAGCTAGGGTCGTTACAAGCATCATACACCACATCTCAAGCTCTATCAACATGTAGCATCGATCACCTGCACTGTTGCATCAAAGCCCGTGCCTCTATGTGACGATCTGGAAATTTTAGTTTTTGAAATTGATATATTTAATTGATTTTAAATATTTTAATGAGAGTTTAACTTGAATTTCAAATATAACTATGAAATTGGAAATTTAATTATTGAATTTAATTTATTGAAGTTAGATAAAAATTTGATCT
Source organism: Allium cepa (assembly GCA_030765085.1). Taxonomy (NCBI): domain Eukaryota; kingdom Viridiplantae; phylum Streptophyta; class Magnoliopsida; order Asparagales; family Amaryllidaceae; genus Allium; species Allium cepa. The sequence continues at coordinate 767,803,899 of CM060937.1, read as the reverse complement.
TCAGTTTTAAGATGATTAAAAATATTTTTAAAAAGGCTTAGAAAATCTATATTAATAATACTGAAGATAATGGAAGTGTTAGAATTTGAAATTCGAAATGTTTGATCAGTTTTGAATTTTTTTGTTTAAATCAATATTTAAAAATAGCCTTCTGAGGCATAGTCCGGGATTTCGACGAAACCAGTTCCATTGGATCCGTAATATTATATTATTATCGGATTTCAATTTTCATAGTGTTTGGACTGATTATTTGGCCGTATGATAAATAAACGCGCTGAAAATTAAATCGAAATTTAATATAATAATAGGTGTTAACGTTTAAAATCGAACGCTAACACCCCGGTGTATATTGAGATTGAGTGAAAGCACCACCCGTGAACACGGGAACTAAAAACAAGTAGAAAAGTCACAGAGAAAGCAGAAAAGACAACAGTTTTTATAGTGGTTCGGCTTCAGTTAAGCCTACGTCCACTTTAGTCCTCTTTATTACTGAATCAATTACAACTTTACAACAGTCTTCAATTACAATACTAATGAGACAAACAACTAGAACTTCGATGCAGAAGAACTCTTTGAATCCATATTGATTGCGTTAGATTTCCTCCTGAAGTTTGTTGAGATGCCTTTCGTATTTGAAGTGTCGAGTGAGTCGAGAATTCAACAGAGTATTAGCGCTTAAAGAGATCGGCCAAAAAAGTCCTTTGAAAGTTGGAGATGGCCATCCATTTATAGGGAATTCTGAGCAGAAAATATTGCCAAATCCTAAATCGCCACCGACCTAAGTTGGGTCGTGGACGACTTAAATTAGGTCATGGAATAGTCGCGATTCAAATGCTGGGTCGACACTTAAGAACGACATCCTTGTTGAACTCTACAAGTCCTGAACGGTGTACGAGTTAAGAGGCCGCGTGCTAAGTAGCTGCAGCGGACTTTCCTTCCTTTGTCTGGGTCGTGTACGACTTAACATAGGCCGTAAGTCGGTTGTGACTCAAGTATAGTTCATGATCTTGTCCCTGTCCTGAGCAGTTAGGGCGGCAAACTTGCTGGATAGTTAGAACGGCTTCTATCTCAGGCCAGCACCCGTGTTAGGTCGATAGCTTTCTTAGGTCGGTAGCTATCTTAGGTCGGCAGCTATCTTAGGTCGGTAGCTATCTTAGGTCGGCATCCTATTTTAGACAGTTGGGTCGGTATCCTTTAAGTCTTTGGTCGGCGTTCTTGTTAAGTCTTAGGTCGGTAACCTTGTTAAAGCATTAGGTCGGCATCCCCTCAAGTAACTTAGGTCGGAATCCCTCTTAGGGCTTAGGCAGTTAGATCGGCATCCATGTTAGGTCGGCAACCTTTTAGGTCGCTGAGCCATGGCCGGGGCGGAGTTAACATTTGCCCCTCGAAGTACACGCCTAATGGTTAGGTCGTGTGCTTCGATATCCTCTAACCCGTCCACTCTCTAAGTCGGTAGATCGTGTACGACTTAAAAGTTAGGTCACACGCGCCGCTTCAGTTCTCACCGCTGTAAGGTATAAGTCATTCATCTTCTTCTCCCTCTCCATTACTTGCTCCTTCGCTTGATTCTGCCATTAGAATTCTCCTGAGCTTCCAAAGGCGATTTCACTCCAATCAATTACTGATAACCTTTACTATTCATCGCGTAAGTAAATCTTCCTCTTCCTCGATCATAGGTTACTGTTTGTTCATGAACTCCGTCACTCAAACTTAAACCGCCTCCCTGTATAATGCTTCATCATGAATTCCATTACATCTGTAGTTGATGAAGCTTAGGTTGCTCGATTTGGCTTTAAATGACTGATGAAACGATGAAGATGGTTGACTGCTTCAGGCTAGTTGATTTTGATTTGCGTTAGGATTGCAAGGTGTTGAACTTGTAGTGGTTTCGAACTGGTTTTATGGATAATCTGATATCATGAATGAAATGAAGGCCGTCGTTGATGGAGCGACTATCGGGTTAACGGGTTGAGTGGAGTGAGATATTGGTTTGGACACGACCCAGTGATTTTGGGTGACCTAACTTTTGGCCGACCTAATTTGATACGATCTAATCCTTAGATCGCGGCCGGACTAGCACTCGGGGAAATTTGCCGACCTAACCCTTAAATCATGGCCGAACTAGCACTTGGGGAATCTTGCACCACTTTTTGAACCGGAGCCTTTCTCCTTTCCACTCCTCACGACCAAAAGAACCACCGATTTAAGGAATCAAAGACTTAATCATAACTCGCGAGAGATTCCTTGTGTCGCAGCCGAGTTAAGACTTGGATGCCTAACTCGAATTCTCACTTAAAAACTTAATTCCGACTTGAATACTCAACTTGATTTGCTGGACTGAATTGCTTAAATTGTGATATCCCGGAATTTCGAGCAATATCAATTTAATAATCTACATAAAATATAAAATTGATTTGATATATCTTTGTTAATAAGTTATTAATTGATTTAATAATTTTCTTTTAAATAAATATTTAACCGATAAATTATCTTTCAAAGCTAATAAATTGTTTTCTATTTATATATATATATATATATATATATTTGTATATATTGTAAATAGTTAAGGTCTGTTTTAAATTTTAATAAATAAGGTTATGTTTTCAAACTCTAATCTTTTTGGTAATTTGGAATTTGATTTCATTTAAAATTAAAAAAAATAACTATATGGCTTAAATTACTCAAGATAAGTTTAATTTGTTTAAATTTATTCTAAGGGGTGTTTTGTTCTTTTTATAATATGGTTGATAAATAAGAGGTTTATTAATATAGAGATAAAATCTTTTATAAATTATTTTCATGTAAAAATGGGTTATATTTAAACAATACAAAATAAAGTATCTTTAGAAATGAGTTATATTAGACAATATTAATTTTTGTAATATCTTTACAATAGATTTTTTTTAATAAATAGAATTTGTTATTTTAAACTTATGTCTATACATATACACATGCTTGGGTAAACTATGATTTAAAATATAAAATGAATCTTATAAAAATTTGCATAGGTTTGAAGTAATTTTAATAAATTAAGTATTTAATAATATAAGTTTTAAAAGAAAGTAAAGGAAAGATTTTTTTTTTAAAATTGTGTTAAGTATAAAATTATACTTGAGTAAAAACTTTATAAACAAATAGCTAATGACTAGGCAAAATATATAAAGTTAACTAAAATATGGGTATGCTAGACTTTGTATAGTTGTAGTTTTAAATAAAGAATGTTGTTAAGCAAGTGAAACAGCAAATAATATTAATAACTTGGAAGAAAAAGTATGCAGGCAAGAGAAAATTCATTTCAATGCATACGAATAGAAATAGAGTATGTAAGCTTAGCATCTAAGTTAAAATAAAATAAAGTAAATAAGTAAGCATATGTAAGATAAGGAAGTGGATAAAATATCTATGTACATAAGGTACATTAGCATTTAATGCTTTCCATCTTAGCACAAAACAAAGCATGTCAAAAATGTTTTCAGCCCCAAAGAAAAATAAAAATCTCTGAATTGTGTGCACTTGAACATTAAACAATTCTCTTTACCTGTTTATTTATCAACTTTCCTCATTTCATTTTGTATGCAAAAGGCTTTGCATTCCAGTTTCTTAAGTCTTAAACAAATACAAACTTAAGAAAAGAAAATGAATACAAGTTGTACATATTGTATCTGAACAGGGATTAATATGAAAAAATGAAAACAAGACAATTACAATTAATGCTATAGACTCTAGCACAAATAAAGTCAATACACAACCATACAAAATCATTTCCAAGCCTCCAAAACTGAAAAAAAATCTCTGACCCAAAAGATAGCTGTTGTACCAATAAAAAAAAAAGAAACAAACTTATCCTATACACTTCCTTCTCTGTATATGTATGTCTCTGGTTCGAATGAACTGGAAAAAAAATCAAATACAGTACAACAAATATCTTGTACCAGTATAACTCAAACCTACCCCTACTTAAGCCTACACACTTTTTATATATCATCTTCAATTTATTCTTCAACAAGAAGCCTGAGTATTACTTTAAATATATATACAAATATATATAGCAACCTGGAAACAATCAACAACTACATCATCAACAAGACAAGAGGAATTCAAATTTAAAAGTAAAATCAACATTAGCCTGGAACTAAATCTATTCTTTACCTCTGATTCGAAAATCAGGTGAGTAACACTTTTAAAATTTACTTAGGTTTTAAAATCTGTTGAATGTTGATATTGGATTCTTAAATATATGGTGTGAATATTTATTTATTCATTATTCTCTGGGTGATTTGTGATGAAACTGTTTATTTCAAACCTGCAAATTCAAATTACCTGTATTGAACTTGTTCTGTTTTTAATTGCTGTGAGTAGCTTAAATTTCTAACTTAAGTATTTAAACTAGTTGCAAGCTTAAAACCAGAAATAAGTGTGATTTGTAAGTATAAAACCTTATGTGCATATGGATGTGGTCAGAGTACATATTACTGTCTCTGTAAACAAGCTTATCCATTTTGTTCTCAGGCTTGAATTGATTCAAATTATTTTACCATTTGATCTAATAGTTTTTAGGAGTTATAATACAAATAGAAACTGTTTGTTTCAATATGATTTAAAGTTTAAGTATATTTAAGTTGAATGAAAATTGAATATGGTGCTGGAAATCAAAATAACAGAGAAAAAGTTGAACAAGAGAGAAATCAAAACACTTTAATCATAAAATCAAGAACATACTTTGAATCACTATAACAAAATATGGATTTTTAAAACTTAAATCAAGATTTTTAATACCAGAAGTCAAGAGCAGTTCTCAAATGTATTAAAAATGCATTTTTGGAAATTTTGAGGTGATCACTGTATCTGGGTGGTCGTGGCTCTGTTTTATGATGGAGGAGCTTACCCCGGTGATGGGAAAAATGGTGGTAGGTTGTGCAGTTTGGCGTGGTGGCGACAGCAACGAGATTCCTTCTGTAAACCTAATTTTAAACTGGGTTGAAGTTCGGGCTTGTTCGATTTCCTTGGTGCATCGAGTTCAACGGGGGTTTGCGTATGGGTAGAGGGGTGAAAGGCGGAGTCATGGCCGGTGGTGGTGGTTTTCTGATGGTTGGAGGAGCGGGGTTTTCGCGTTGACAGGTTTCGAGGGGAAGAACTGTTTATGGTTCCAGGTTTTGAGTGACGAGCTCGATTTTGTTTCATGCAAGTGAGGTGGCTTTGGATGATCATGTTTGGGTTTGGCGATGGCCGGTGATGTGTTGAAGCCTGAGTGGATGGCCGGAGATGGCCATAGTCACGGTGCATGTGCACCATGCATTTGGGAAGTACCGGTGAACTTCTTGTGCAGGGAAAATTCGTGTTGGGGAAAAACTCGGGTTATTCGAGTATATGACTCGAAGCAAAAGGGCAAAAGACTCGAAGCACTTTTTAGTTGGCTCGAGTCAGTTGTTGTTCCAGGGTTTTTGTAAAACCTGGCAGCAATATTTTTTTTTTTAAAACAAATCTAAAATGAAACTTAAATTTGTATATCAGTTTTAAACAAATTTAAATTCAATAGAAGTATGAATTCAGGTCTATTTTGTTGAATTAAAAACTGAAATGAGATAAAGGTTTTAAAATATGTAGATGTGGATTCTCAGGTTTAAAGACCTGACAGTGTTCTGTTTTTAAAATTTAATTTAAAATTTGAAAACAGAAATTTAAAAAGAGGTTTAAATTCAAAGTTTAAAGTATAGATTCAAATGGACTTTTGAATCTAAGGTTAAAAACATGAATTTGGGTTTTAAATCAAGTCTTAAAAATCAAGTTTTTAACAGGAATTGGTTTCAAACAAATAAATGAACTTTAAATTGGATAAATGTTTTAAAAGAATTACTCTTTTGAGTCCTAAATAAAAAATGTAATTTAAAATTTAGATTCAAATGTGAAATGTTTTTCACTTTAATGATAATGAAATCATTTGTAAAGAAGTGGATTATCTTATAGAAAATTAAGATATTGAAATGATTTAATTAGTAAGTTAATTAAAGAATGACTGATTTATTTAATTTGAAACTAATATTTAGAATTAGAAATTAGTTAAAGAAGTGTTATTAGTCAATGAAGGTAATTAACTGAAGGATTATTAAATAAATAATTAATATGATTAATTTTAATAATTAATTAGATTAATTAATTTAGATAATCTATTGTAAATTGTTAAAAGAAATTAAAGGATTAATTAATTATTGTAATTAATTGAGATAAGTGATTAATTTAATTTAATTAATTTATTTTAATTAATTTAAGATAATCATTTGATAAATTGATAAGTATGATTACTTAATGTAGTTAATGAAGTGGAATTACTTAGGAAAGTAATTAATGATAATTACCGAGTGTAATTAGTGGAAGATGATGTGTTAATAAAGTAAATTGGACAATTACTTTTGTAACTAATCAGAGGATTAATTAATGGAATAATTAATTTATTAATATAAGTAATTAATGATAGTTAATTACTGGTTGATATTAATCAAAGATGATTAATAATTATGTTAATCATTAAATGAAATTAATTTAGATAAAGTAATTTATTTTGAATCTAAATTAGAAATCATTAATTAATATAATTAACGATGTAAATTAAGAATTGGGTAATTAAGAAATAATTAATAATATGGTGATTAATTAAGAATAAATGTAATCAATTATAAATGAAGTAATTAAATGTTAAATAATTTAGAATAATTAATTTGTAAAATTAATCAAAGACTAATTACCTATTGTAATTAGTGAATGATTAATCAAAGGTGTTTAATCAAGATGAATATTTAGAAGATGATTAATTAATTTGATTTATAATTAATTAATGGTTGTATAAGCAGGATTTATAGATGAAGTAATTAATTTAATTTACTTCAAATTAATTAGAGATCGAAGTAGTTAATTTAATTCATTTTAAATTAATTACAAATGGTAAGATTATAAATCATTGGTTATGGATGAACGATATTGATATTTCATTTGATGATTGTGATCTGACATGAATAATATCTAGGTGTCATGGATGCTTGGTTTTAATATGATAATATTAGTTATCTATTTAGATGATAATATTGATTATCTGTTTATGAGATTATCTGTGATTATTTGTTGTTATATTGTGAAGTATCCATCTGTGTGTATATTCATGATTTTCAATTAAACTGTTAAGGTTAAATAGACAACTTGGCCCTAAAAGACACGTTTTGGATTTCGATGAGACCGGGATCGGTTTTCCTTATTTGGAACATCCGAAAACCACATCGATTCCAAATTAACGATAGGTCGTTAATCTGAAGTGAAGATGAAGATTCAGAATGCAATGGTTATCGTCGTTAACTCTGAGGGTGATACCAAAATGAGTGTAAGGAGATAATGCCTTCTGTTTCGTTCGAACCCGGAACGAACTTGTATGGTTTGAATGCTTTCAGCACATCATCAGGTGGACGATGAGCATTCTAAGAAATGTATTCTCTAAAGATAATCGCAATCTCAAGCCTCATCAACCGTGAATGGCTAAAACACGGGAGGTGCAGCAAGGTTAGATGGGTCATGCTCAAGCAGGACAAGGATATTCCCCTGTCTAGATGTCCTTTATTTTCGGCTGTGTGGGCAGTTGATCATGACAACTGCCGAGGTTTATCCTGTTCGGGACTGTTCAGTAAGGAATGGTTCTGGCCTTGTGTTGCAGGGGGTCGGGAGTGATCCTCGGTACGTTGATCTAGGCCACGTACTGTGACGGGCGGTACCCCAGTAGCCCTGCCATTGTATGGAATCCACAATCCAATAAGTGCCAACGGTTTTGATTGTATTACCCACTTTTGTGGCTAGTAGCTGGAATTTAATAGATGTAACAATTTCAGCTATTTTCTATTTACTTGAAAACCTTAGACCTATTATAATATCACTGAATTTCCTATCAAATGTTTTGGTTAGCGTAAGGTAAAAACTTACCCATGTTTATGTGTGGGAAGTCTTACGTGATACCTTTTATTTCAAAAGGATTTTCAAAATTAAGCAACTTTAAATTGTTACTCATACCAGACCCATGTCTGACCCGGAGTTTATTTTTGTTTTTCATAAACTCTCGGGTACCCAAATTTTTATGGGTAGCCAAGGGATTCAGGTTAGCTTTGACGAATTCTGGAGGAGCAATGGAGCAGGAGGCTTCAGCGTTATAGTTATACATATGGTTCCGCTGTGTTGGTATCTCTAAGTGATATAGTTGAGTTGTTTTGTGTATTGAGTTGTATAACTAGACAGGTGTCTATAACTGTCTAGTATGTGATGTATTATCTGTATATAACTGATTGAAGTTGTATATTATGTAAATAGTTATGTGATATATTATATTTAGTCGTTCCGCTGTGAGATTCTGATGTTGTTGTTCCTTCTTCTTCTCTAACTTTCCTACTTTCTCACCTCTTTCTTTTCTTAAAAACGATATGTCTTCCTGGGCGTAGGAAGTTGGGTCGTTACAGTGGTATCAGAGCGCTAGGTTGAGTGAATACCTAGGCTCTTGAGTGATTTCTTTCTTGAGAGAGCGTACTTGTAATTTTTATCTATATATATATATATATATATATATATATATTTCTACCTATTGTTGGGTTATCTTTTCAGGTTTTCCAATGAGCTATAAAGGTAGATATGGTAGTGGTGTGCGTAACACGACTATCGATGGTTGGAATTTTACTGATTGAGGTTGGAAGTGTATTTGTCGAGATTGTAGATCTAATACCGTCTCGAGTAAGCTTTGGATGGTGTAAAGGATTTCATCGATCTCTGAAGGTAACCTGTTAGGGTTCAGAGTTTGTCGTTGAAGTGAAGTGGGATGAGCTAGAGTTGGAGCTGTCGGTTGGACTGAAGTAAGTCATGATATCTTGATATATCAAAGTATAGTAGCTGTGTGATGAGACACAGTGACTATGGATGTCTCCGAAGATGTTTCTTTGGGACAAGTTAAGGAAGAGTGTCTACTTCAGTGTGTGGCTGTGTTCAGATGGGAGTTTCTTTTGCTTTGAGGTTCGAGTTTCTCGGAGAGCTTTGGATAGGAAGTCCTAGCATCTGCGGCAGCAATACAGCTTGGAATGTTCTCGGTGTTGGCAGGAGATCTTCTGGCTTAGCAGTTTTTCTGGAATGGAATTCAGAAGTAATTATGTAGACCCGTTTCTTCGATGGATTGGCCACATAAGTGTAAGTTGTTCTGTTTGGTAGAGAGAGAATAGTTTTTTTCTTTGGAATTAGGCTGGGTTGATCGCAAAAGTGACTTGCGATAGTCTGAGCTTTCTCAGAATTTTGTTAGCATCTGAAGATTGAGTTTGGTATCGACTGGATTCCTGGAGTAGTACCAATGGTTCAGCTTAGTAGTAGGATGGTTTCTGAAGGAAGATTTTAGTGAAGCAGCTCAGGTTTCGAGGAATTTCTGAGTTTTATTTTTGGATCCGTTGAACCATATTTTTGGAATGTGTTTTCCAGTCATTGCTTGTGTTCGTCATCAGCATTTTCGTCTTCTCGGATCAGAGTTGTGCAGCGAAAGCAGTTTGGAGAGCATCTATTTTATCTCTTTCGGATATTAAGCAGTGAGATTTGTCTTCTGATTTTGCAATAGAGTTTGTGTTCTAAGTTGGTTGATCTTGGAAAGATCATTTTGTTTGATTGTTTTAGTTCAGGGGCATTAGCAAGAGTTGAGCTGATCAAGGAGGATGTAGGCAGCCCAGGATCGTTCGAAAAAAAAATTGTGGATAAAGAATCGAAGATTTGATTTTGGATAAGCGTTTGATCTTTTGGAGTAAATTGTGAGTTTGGATAACTAGGATTCGATGTGTTTCACGTATCTCTAAGGGAGTATGTGTATGAGTTATCCCTGGTTGTAGAGCCAGCAGTTCAGGGAGTTTGGGTGTTGAATCAGACTTGTCTATAGTCTGATATCCTGTCTTGTTCTATAGATCTAGATGTGTGTAGCTTAGTAGTATTGATTATTTGGATTCTATAGAGCGAGTAACCCGGTATTTATACTCGGGGAAACTCAAGGGAATTCTATCTAGTATTTTCTCTGGATAGTTGATTTGTTGATTGGATGAATTGGTTGCTATGATTGTTAGCATATATTAATGATATATGCTTGTGTTTCTTTTAAAAAAAAATAAATCTTTAATGAGATTACTAAATTACCTTTGTTTTAAATTTCGGGGACGAAATTCTTTTAAGGGGGGAAGAATGTGATATCCCGGAATTTCGAGCAATATCAATTTAATAATCTATATAAAATATAAAATTGATTTGATATATCTTTGTTAATAAGTTATGAATTGATTTAATAATTTTATTTTAAATAAATATTTAACCGATAAATTATCTTTTAAAGCTAATAAATTGTTTTCTATTTATATATATATATATATATATTTGTATATATTGTAAATAGTTAAGGTCTGTTTTAAATTTTAATAAATAAGGATATGTTTTCAAACTCTAATCTTTTTGGTAATTTGGAATTTGATTTAATTTAATATTAAACAAAATAACTATATGGCTTAAATTACTCAAGATAAGTTTAATTTGTTTAAATTTATTCTAAGGGGTGTTTTGTTCTTTTTTATAATATGGTTGATAAATAAGAGGTTTATTAATATAGAGATAAAATCTTTTATAAATTATTTTCATGTAAAAATGGGTTATATTTAAACAATACAAAATAAAATATGTTTAGAAATGAGTTATAGTTAGACAATATTAATTTTTGTAATATCTTTACAATGGATTTTTTATAATAAATAGAATTTGTTATTTTAAACTTATGTCTATACATATACACATGCTTGGGTAAACTATGATTTAAAATATAAAATGAATCTTATAAAAATTTGCATAGGTTAGAAGTAATTTTAATAAATTAAGTATTTAATAATATAAGTTTTAAAAGAAAGTAAAGGAAAGATTTTTTTAAAAATTGTGTTAAGTATAAAATTATACTTGAGTAAAAACTTTATAAACAAATAGCTAATGACTAGGCAAAATATATAAGGTTAACTAAAATATGCTTATACAACAAAAAAGGAGGTATGCTAGACTTTGTATAGTTGTAGTTTTAAATAAAGAATGTTGTTAAGCAAGTGAAACAGCAAATAATATTAATAACTTGGAAGAAAAAGTATGCAGGCAAGAGAAAATTCATTTCAATGCATACGAATAGAAATAGAGTATGTAAGCTTAGCATCTAAGTTAAAATAAAATAAAATAAATAAGTAAACATATGTAAGATAAGGAAGTGGATAAAATATCTATGTACATAAGGTACATTAGCATTTAATGCTTTCCATCTTAGCACAAAACAAAGAATGTCAAAAATGTTTTCAGCCCCAAAGAAAAATAAAAATCTCTGAATTGTGTGCACTTGAACATTAAACAATTTTCTTTACCTGCTTATTTATCAACTTTCCTCATTTCATTTTGTATGCAAAAGGCTTTGCATTCCAGTTTCTAAAGTCTTAAACAAATACAAACTTAAGAAAAGAAAATGAATACAAGTGGTACAAATTGTATCTGAACAGGGATTAATATGAAAAAATGAAAACAAGACAATTACAATTAATGCTATAAACTCTAGCACAAATAAAGTCAATTCACAACCATACAAAATCATTTCCAAGCCTCCAAAACTGAAAAAAAATCTCTGACCTAAAAGATAGCTGCTGTACCAATAAAAAAAAAAGAAACAAACTTATCCTATACACTTCCTTCTCTGTATATGTATGTCTCTGGTTCGAATGAACTGGAAAAAAAAATCAAATACAGTACAACAAATATCTTGTACCAGTATAACACAAACCTATCCCTACTTAAGCCTACACACTTTTTATATATCATCTTCATTTTATTCTTCGACAAGAAGCCTGAGTATTACTTTAAATATATATATATATATATAAATATATATAGCAACCTGGAAACAATCAACAACTACATCATCAACAAGACAAGAGGAATTCAAATTTAAAAGTAAAATCAACATTAGCTTGGAACTAAATCTGTTCTTTATCTCTGATTCGAAAATCAGTTGAGTAACACTTTTAAAATTTACTTAGGTTTTAAAATCTGTTGCATGTTGATATTGGATGCTTAAATATATGGTGTGAATATTTATTTATTCATTATTCTCTGGGTGATTTGTGATGAAAGTGTTTATTTCAAACCTACAAATTCAAATTACCTGTATTGAACTTGTTTTGTTTTTAATTGCTATGAGTAGCTTAAATTTCTAACTTAAGTATTTAAAGTAGTTGCAAGCTTAAAACCAGAAATAAGTGTGATTTGTATGTATAAAACCTTCTGTGCATATGGATGTGGTCAGAGTACATATTAATGTCTCTGTAAACAAGCTTATCCATTTTGTTCTCAGGCTTGAATTGATTCAAATTATTTTACCATTTCATCTAATAGTTTTTAGGAGTTATAATACAAATAGAAACTGTTTGTTTCAATATGATTTAAAGTTTAAGTATATTTAAGTTGAATGAAAATTGAATATGGTGCTGGAAATCAAAATAACAGAGAAAAAGTTGAACAAGAGAGAAATCAAAACACTTTAATCATAAAATCAAGAACATACTTTGAATCACTATAACAAAATATGGATTTTTAAAACTTAAATCAAGATTTTTAATACCAGAAGTCGAGAGCAGTTCTGAAATGTATTAAAAATGCATTTTTGGAAATTTTGGGGTGATCACTGTATCTGGGTGGTCGTGGCTCTGTTTGATGATGGAGGAGCTTACCCCGTTGATGGGAAAAATGGTGGTAGGTGGTGCAGTTTGGCCTGGTGGCGACAGCAACGAGATTCCTTCTGTAAACCTAATTTTAAACTGGGTTGAAGTTCGGGCTTGTTTGATTTCCTTGGTGCATCGAGTTCAACGGGGGTTTGCGTATGGGTAGAGGGGTGCAAGGCGGAGTCGTGGCCGGTGGTGGTGGTTTTCTGATGGCTGGAGGAGCGGGGTTTTCGCGTTGACAGGTTTCGAGGGGAAGAACTGTTTATGGTTCCAGGTTTTGAGAGACGAGCTCGATTTTGTTTCAAGCAAGTGAGGTGGCTTTGGATGATCGTGTTTGGGTTTGGTGATGGCCGGTGATGTGTTGAAGCCTGAGTGGATGGCCGGAGATGGCCATAGTCACAGTGCATGTGCACCGTGCATTTGGGAAGTACTGGTGAACTTCTTGTGCAGGGAAAATTCTTGTTGGGGAAAAACTCGGGTTATTCGAGTATATGACTCGAAGCAACAGGGCAAAAGACTCGAAGCACTTTTTAGTTGGCTCGAGTCAGTTGTTGTTCCAGGGTTTTTGTAAAACCTGGCGGCAATATTTTTTTTTTAAAACAAATCTAAAATGAAACTTAAATTTGTATATCAGTTTTAAACAAATTTAAATTCAATAGAATTATGAATTCAAGTCTATTTTGTTGAATTAAAAACTGAAATGAGATAACGGTTTTAAAATATGTAGATGTGGATTCTCAGGTTTAAAGACCTGACAGTGTTCTGTTTTTAAAATTTAATTTAAAATTTGAAAACAGAAATTTAAAAAGAGGTTTAAATTCAAAGTTTAAAGTATAGATTCAAATGGACTTTTGATTCTAAGGTTAAAAAGTTGAATTTTGGTTTTAAATCAAGTCTTAAAAATCAAGTTTTTAACAGGAATTGGTTTCAAACAAATAATTGAACTTTAAATTGGATAAATGTTTTAAAAGAATAACTCTTTTGAGTCTTAAATGAAAAATGTAATTTAAAATTTAGATTCAAATGTGAAATGTTTTTCACTTTAATGATAATGAAATCATTTGTAAAGAAGTGGATTATCTTATAGAAAATTAAGATATTGAAATGATTTAATTCGTAAGTTAATTAAAGAATGACTTATTTATTTAATTTGAAACTAATGATTTAGAATTAGAAATTAATTAAAGAAGTGTTATTAGTCAATGAAGATAATTAACTGAAGGATTATTAAATAATTAATTAATGTGATTAATTTTAATTATTAATTAGATTAATTAATTTAGATAATCTATTGTAAATTGTAAAAAGAAATTAAAGGATTAATTAATTATTGTAATTAATTGAGATAAATGATTAATTTAATTTGATTAATTTATTTTAATTAATTTAAGATAATCATTTGATAAATTGATAAGTATGATTGCTTAATGTAGTTAATGAAGAGGAATTACTTAGGAAAGTAATTAATGATAATTACCGAGTGTAATTAGTGGAAGATGATGTGTTAATAAAGTAATTTGGATAATTACTTTTGTAATTAATCAATGGATTAATTAATGGAGATAATTAATTATGGAATAATTAATTTATTAATATAAGTAATTAATGATAGTTAATCACTGGTTGATATTAATCAAAGATGATTAATAATTATGTTAATCATTAAATGAAATTAATTTAGATAAAGTAATTTATTTTGAATCTAAATTAGAAATCATTAATTAATATAATTAACGATGTAAATTAAGAATTGGGTAATTAAGAAATAATTAATAATATGGTGATTAATTAAGAATAAATGTAATCAATTATAAATGAAGTAATTAAATGTTAAATAATTTAGAATAATTAATTTGTAAAATTAATCAAAGACTAATTACCTATTGTAATTAGTGAATGATTAATCAAAGGTGTTTAATCAAGATGAATATTTAGAAGATGATTAATCAATTTGATTTATAATTAATTAATGGTTGTATAAGCAGGATTTATAGATGAAGTAGTTAATTTAATTTACTTTAAATTAATTAGAGATAGAAGTAGTTAATTTAATTCATTTTAAATTAATTACAAATGGTAAGATTATAAATCATTGCTTATGGATGAATGATATTGATATTTTATTTGATGATTGTGACCTGACATGAATAATATCTAGGTGTCATGGATGCTTGGTTTAAATATGATAATATTAGTTATCTATTTAGATGATAATATTGATTATCTGTTTATGAGATTATCTGTGATTATCTGTTGTTATATTGTGAAGTATCCATCTGTGTGTATATTGATGATTTTCAATTAAACTGTTAAGGCTAAATAGACAACTTGGCCCTAAAAGACACGTTTTGGATTTCGATGAGACCGGGATCGGTTTTCCTTATTTGGAACATCCGAAAACCACATCGATTCCAAATTAACGATAGGTCGTTAATCTGAAGTGAAGATGAAGATTCAGAATGCAAGGGTTATCGTCGTTAACTCTGAGGGTGATTCCAAAATGAGTGTAACGAGATAATGCCTTCGGTTTCGTTCGAACCAGGAACGAACTTGTATGGATTATGCTTTCAGCACATCGTCAGGTGGACAATGAGCATTCTAAGAAATGTATTCTCTAAAGCTAATCGCAGCCTCAAGCCTCATCAACCAGGAATGGCTAAAACAGGGAAGGTGCAGCAAGGTTAGGTGGGTCATGCCCAAGCAGGACAAGGATATTCCCCTGTCTAGATGTCCCTTATTTTCGGTTGTGTGGGCGGTTGATCATGACAACTGCCGGGGTTTATCTTGTTCGGGACTGTTCAGTAAGGAATGGTTCCGGCCTTGTGTTGCAGTGGGTCGGGAGTGATACTCGGTACGTTGATCTAGGCCACGTACTGTGACGGGCGGTACCCCAGTAGCCCTGGCATTGTATGGAATCCACAATCCAATAAGTGCCAACGGTTTTGATTGTATTACCCACTTTTGTGGCTAGTAGCTGGAATTTAATAGATGTAACAATTCAGCTATTTTCTATTTACTTGAAAACCCTAGACCTATTATAATATCACTGAATTTCCTATCAAATGTTTTGGTTAGCGTAAGGTAAAAATTTACCCATGTTTATGTGTGGGAAGTCTTACGTGATACCTTTTATTTCAAAAGGATTTTCAAAATTAAGCAGCTTTAAATTGTTACTCATACCAGACCCATGTCTGACCCGGAGTTTATTTTTGTTTTTCGTAAACTCTCGGGTACCCAAATTTTTACGGGTAGCCATTTCAAGTTAGTTTTGACGAATTCTGGAGGAGCAATGGAGCAGGAGGCTTCAGCGTTATAGTTATACATATGGTTCCGCTGTGTTGGTATCTCTGAGTCATATAGTTGAGTTGTTTTGTGTATTGAGTTGTATAACTAGACAGTTGTCTATAACTGTCTAGTATGTGATGTATTATCTGTATATCACTGATTGAAGTTGTATATTATGTAAATACTTATGTGATATATTATATTTAGTCGTTCCGCTGTGAGATTCTGATGTTGTTGTTCCTTCTTCTTCTCTAACTTTTCTACTTTCTCACCTCTTTCTTTTCTTAAAAACGATACGTCTTCCTGGACGTAGGAAGTCGGGTCGTTACATAAATCCTACATTGTTTTAACTTTGTTGCCTTATTTCACAGATCACATTAACTTATAGGCTAACAACCTGCTGAAAACAACAATCACAGAAAACCAAGGCGAATATACTGCCATTGAATGCCCACATCAAATGACAGATTAGTCGACATAGAGTAATCAACTTAAATACACTGTATGAAATGCTGTGAGCCAATCAACTAAAGTGAAGTATTAATGCAAAGCATCGCTAATTTGAACTGATTTGTTTCCATCAACATTACACTTGCATATTAAAACAACGAACCCTGGACTTTATAACTGACAAATGCTTGCTAGTTTTTATTCCAGTTATGTTTGCTTATTGCTTGATTGATTTTACACAACACTCCACACATTTTAGGAAACGTGCACCTTCATGTTTGAATATCCAGTTGTTTGTGTAGAATGACTTCCCACCAAGAAGAAGAAGTGGTAGCTCAAGCGGGAGAGATCTTTCAGACAGCTGTTCCCATAGAGAATCCTCTAGAGAGAACTTCGACTATCCTAACTCCGAGAGCGTTTATTCAGCTACGTACTCAATTTGGTTTTGCTGAAAGCGATGCCCTACTTCCCGGGCCAAATGATACTGCCAACAGTCCTCCCCCTGGTTTTGATGCAGTCAATCGTCAAATGTGCCTAAGCGGGGCGATTCCTCCCTTTAATGACTTCCTTCAAACCCTTCTCCGTCGGTTGACAATCTCTCCATTCCAACTTCATCCTAATGGCTACACCATCTTGATGGGGTTTTGTGTATTGTTTAGGAGAACCCTTGATCGCTTGCCAAGTTTTGAAGAAATTCGCTACTTATACTCGTTTGCAAAGAGTAAAGACCATCCTTCCCTTATTATTGTGAGAAGTGCTAGAAACCGCAAGCTTATTTCTGATTTTACCGAAAGTGTTCATGGATTTTTGAACCAGTTTTTCTTTGCTCGCTGCCCCTAGGGTTTTATGCCATCTTGAGAGTAGGAAGTAAGATTACCTGTTTCTATTTTCTCCATTTTCAAACTTTTTCGAGATTCGAACTACCAATTGCTAATTTCATTCTTTGCTCTTTTCAGCACTTCCTCTCCCTTCTAGAGATCCAAGCCATAAGCAAGTTTTTGAAAGATTAAGTGCTGTGACTGCTAGAGAGAGAAGTATAAAGTTTTGTTGAGGGACGAATTTTTGCATCAGTATGGACTTTTACACACTTCTCGCTCCACACACCCCCATGAGGTTCCAGACTCCCCACCTAAAGCATTAGATGCCCCAGCTTCCACTAACGGACCCATACCAAAAGAACCTGCCTCCGAGGCTTCTCTGGTGAAGTGCTCTACTACTGTCGATGTTGCGGGGTCGTCTGGCAAATTCGCACTTGCCCCAGTCATTGAGGAAGAAGGGCCTCAGGGATCTCCCCAACATTCACAGAAATCTGCTAAAGAAGTCGGGAAAAAAAGCCCTGTCAAGTAGAGCGGGGACGACACTTTCGAATGGTTGAGCGACCTCTTTGTCACCTCACAGGAGCTCTTTAAAGACGACCCGGTCACTACTAGGGTTTCTTCTTCAGTAGTGGAAGCGACTTCTTCTTTGCAACAAGCTCCGTCGACCCAAGAGTTGACATTAACTACTATCCCCACGATTACTCCGCAATCGAAGAGTGGTTCTTAGTTTGATGCGCGTAGTTTGCACATCACACGCACTTAGAACCTTTCGGCACTTTCATGCACCTAATTCTTTGTACTTTGAAGATTCTAAGGTCACGCTTCTTTTCTCTGAAGACTTTTAAGACTTGTCTTTTTTTTTAAATTTCATATTCTCCGATGGGACGCAGCGGCTCTTACTATGACGACTTTCAGCGCTACGGGAGGCGTAGTCAATATGATTATAGGCGCTACCTTCCCGTTCACAGAGAAACCGACGAAGAGAGAGTCGCTCGAAAGGCTCAGGAGAGGAGGGCTCAAGAATAGAGTTATGAGAGAAAAGAAAGGGAGGAGCACCATGATTCTTCCCAGAGAGGTGATGACTCTCACAAAAGAAAGTCGCATGATTATCGGGGAAAAAGCCATATGGTTTACGACCCAAGCAAGCGTGCCCGGGACGGTGAGAAGCATGCATCTACAACTCCATAAAAGGCCACTGCCCCCGTTTCACTCGACATCCCTTCTGGCTCTCCTGCTCTCGGGAAGACAGACATTCCGGCAATAGTTAACAGGCCTAAATTTCAAATTGGACCAGGCCCAGCCACTCTGCAAAGCCGGTTTCCACAATGGTGCTTAAAGGGGGTTCGCTTCAATCTCGACTTAGTTCCAATTGACAAGCCTGCCATGCTGCGAAATCTCGATGCCGTCAGACTTGATATTGAAAGAACGTCGGGTTGGCAAAAGCTTGTTGACGAGCTCCAAAGGGTAAACCGTGCGAATCTCGAGGCCATGCTTACTATGGAAAATGACAAAGCTGAATAGCAGAAGGTTCTTGAGCAGCATGATACTGAGATGAGGAGCATCACTACTTATACTGAAGAGCTTGAAGCGAAAGTCGAAAAGCTTAAACAAGAGCTCGCCACTTCTTCTACTTCCTACACTCAAAAAGAAGAAGTGCTTCAGAAACAAGTGAGAGATGCTCATGCCGGCCAAAGAGACGCCGAAGACAGGCTCGAAGTGCAAAAAAGAATCAATGAGGGCTATATTGCTGATATTGCAGAGCTTCGGAAGAAAACCGACTCTCAAGAGGCGGAGATCGAAATGCTTAAGCTTCAACTCTCCAAAGCTGAAAGAGAGCGTGATGAGGCCGTTGCCGGTAAAATTGCAGCTGAAGAATCTCATGAGCCAACGAAGACTAGCATCAGCTCGACATTATTTGACTTCTACCTACATAGCGTCTCGAGGCGCGGTAGTCTCGCCTTTCTAGGTCCAAAATATGAAATTACTTTGGCTGAGGTGTGGGAGGCCGCACTTGATATGCTTGGTGCTAAAGGTGCTGGCTACGTCGAATCAGCTCTTGAGGAGCATTACTTGGATGACGACGCTCGCGCCGCTCTCGCCAGGGGAAAAGAACAACTTGCGAAATTAAGAGCCGAAATGGCAGAAGGGGAACGTTTATGAAAAAATACTTCAACTGATCCAGTTCAGCCTTCACCTTCGGCCAAAATCGACATTTTCGGCTCCAGTTCTCATTCTCCATCCCTGGTTAAAGTTACAACTTAGATCACAAGCAGGGTGGAGATGAAGGCGAAGAGAGCGCTGAAGCATAGGCTTATGAGGTTGATATCAGGAAGTCGACTTCTCCAGGTAACTCTACTGTTAATCTTGGCCAAGTAGACTGCTCATTTGCTTCTTATGAGTTTGATAAGCTTCTTGACTATTTCCTAAACCTCAACGAGCCTTTATCTCCTCTCTTTACTGACTTTAACTTCTTTTCTTCTCTAGAGAAAGTGTCGAGCATCGTTCAGACTTCCCCTCCTCCAGTTATTCCTCCTCCGTCTCTTCAGGTCACTCCTCCTTCTGCCTCGCAACCAGGATCACAAGAGGAGCAAATAGAAGCTCTCCAAGACTTGGACGATCCCATTGCTTCACAAGAACACAGGGGAGAAGAAACCGAAGAGGGCGAAAAGACTCCGGAACCAACTGGTTCCGACGATATGCCGTTAACCACACTTTTCACTCCAGGAAGCGTGTCTTCTTCTAAGAAGAGGGGGAAAAGTGGAGTTTCAAAGAAGAAGAAGGAATCTTCAGCCAGCGAGGAAAAAGCAGAAGAAAGTCCAATCGTGCCCCTTTCTCCTTCGTCCCCTACTCTTACAAGCCGGCCTAAGAAGTTGACCATCCGGCCAGGCGCAGGCTCAAAAGGTGGAAGGAAGAAGAAATGATGGCTTTGGTCCTGTGCTTTTTATATCGCTTTTTGCTTTTTGCATGTACTGACCGGAGATTGTGCGGGTGCCGGCCTCCGCTTTTCTTTTTCTTTTTATTTTGAAACCTGTACCTGTAAAAAATTTTGACAGGATTGAATAAAATGATTCTTTTTGTTTGTACAAACTTCTTTCTGTATTTGAGAATGCATTTACTATTCATTTTTGTACAAGCTTCTTTATATGATATTGCAGTGAGCTTATGGTATGTTGTTCGAGCGTAATTTTTACCAATGTAGTTATACCATGTTGCCCCTATACCATAAGCTCGTTGCAATATTTTATACTTTGAGGGGACTTGTACTCTTATTTTCTGGAGAATAATTATTCCATACTTGGAGGAATATTATTTTGTTCAAAATAGAGTACAGCTCCCTCCATATGAGTTTCTACGCTTCAACCTTCGAAGATATCACTTTTTCTTTTGTGCATACACACATTTTTACCAAGTGAATTCTCCTATATGGTAAAGCGGGCCTCTGAAGGGCACTTTAACTTCTTTTTGAGGAAGAGTATTTTCCATAATAGATGAACCATTCTTCCTTTGAGAGCTAAAGTGTGCCTTTGAAGAGGGCTTTTTTTTATTGCGCCTTGGTGAAGGGCTTTCCGATCTTTGCTTTGCATTTCTGATGAAATGCTTCTTTGAAAAGTTGTACCTCTGAGGAGAGCTTTTTCACGTTTCAACACTTGGAAGTTTTATTTCAATCTCGGTGAAACGTGTGCCTCTGAAGAGTTGTGCCTCCGAGGAGGGCTTTCCATGTTTCAACACTTGGAAGTTTTATTTCAATCTCGATGAAACGTGTGCCTTCGAAGAGGTCTTTCTGTTTGATCGTGCCTCTGAGAAGAGGTCTTTTTGTTTGAATGCGCCTCTGGGAAGAGGTCTTTTTGTTTCTGCCTCTGGGAAGAGGTCTTTTTGTTTCTGCCTCTTGGGAGAGGCTTTTATTTTTTCCCTGTTCGCTGGGAAGCGGGCCCCCGAAGAGGGCTTTTCACATTTCGACTCACGGGAGTGTATCACCGATCATGGTGAAATGTGTGCCTCTGAGTAGGGTTTTTTCCTGGAAGTTTGGAGTTTCTTTCTCTCAGTTGGACGGATTCACGGGAGTGTATCACCGATCTATCCGCAACTTTATGTCGAGAAAGAACTCTCTTTTTCTGGTTAGGCCCGCTCGAGGTCTTTTAGCATTTTAACTGTGGTGAAATGGGCTTCCGAAGAGGGCTTTTCACGTTTCAACACTTGGAAGTTTTATTTCAATCTCGGTGAAACGTGTGCCTCTGAGTAGGGCTTTTGCCTGGAAGTTTGGAGTTTCTTTCTCTCAGTTGGACGGATTCACGGGAGTGTATCACCAATCAGTCCACAACTTTATGTTGAGAAAGAACTCTCTTTTTCTGGCGAAGCCCGCTCGAGGTCTTTATCCTCCGAAGAGTTGTGCCTCTGAAGAGGGCTTGTGCCTCCAAAGAGGTCTTTTGCTGTTTGATGTTTGCTCGCCCATGTCTCTTTGCCATCTATTGATGTCGGCGATCCCCATTATCTTTTGCAAGTGTCATCCCTTTTTTGTTGCCAATAATTTTCCTTATCCAAAGAAATATACTTCATAGTTAAGCGAGTTGGTGGTGATAGACACAGGCTATTTAACTGGATGCTTGTTTCTACAAACATTCGCAGTTAGTTAGAAATGGTCCACTTTCATCCACATCGCTAACTTTTGTTCGAAGCACTTCTTTTGTAGGATTTGAGTATGGAAATTCTAAATGGTTTAGCGTTTGCTTGCTGGGTGACGTCGGAGATCGCTTGGTCTTGTGATGGGTAAGTTTTGTTTTTATGGCCTGCATTATTAAATCGACATTTTAGTAACACAATTAACGTATTTTATATGTCGAAATAAAACAAAGCAGTTTATAATAGTAGAGAACACAAGATTTATAGTGGTTCGGCCAAAAGCTGGGCCTACATCCGCTTTATAGCTTTTCATTATTCACTTGCTTTACAATTGCTTTCAATACAAGAATCATATATTCGTAATTTTTTTACAACATTTCAGCAAAGCTTTTAAGTAAAATATGGACGCAAATGATTGCTGTTCCAAGCTCTTGGGATTGGTTCTCCTTCGACGGTTGTGAGTTTGAATGTGCCATCAAGAAGTTTCGTGCCTATAACATATGGCCCTTCCCAGTTTGGCCCAAACACACCTATGGCTGTCATAATTCTCTTCAGGACTAAGTCACCAACTTCGAAGCTGTGCTGACGAACTTTGGAATTGAAGTGCCTGTCTATTCTTTGCTGGTGAACTGCAATTCTAAGCCCAGCCTCTTCTCTTCTTTCATCGAGGAGGTCAAGTACTTCCAATTGCAATTTTTCATTCTCATCTTGATCAAAATGGATCCTTCTATGTGAGGGGACTTCAGTTTCCACTGGAATCATTGCTTCTGATCCGTATGCCAATGAAAATGGAGTATGCCCAGTCACAGTTTTGTGGGTGGTTCTGTATGCCCATAGTGCAAGCGATAAGTTATCGACCCAACCACCCTTTGCTTTTTCCAGCTGCTTTTTGATGGTTGATTGGATGATTTTGTTTACTGCTTCCACTTGCCCGTTTGCCTGCGGATGAGAGCTTTTTCGGATCTTGAATCGTTTGCAGAAATCTTGGAACTCCTCACTTTCAAACTGAGTACCGTTGTCTGTGATTATCTTCTGAGGCACACCATACCTGCAAATGATATATTTAGTCACAAAACTTATCATTTTCTTAGTGGTAATAGTAGCCAATGGTTCGGTTTCAGCCCATTTAGTGAAGTAATCAACAGCAACGATAGCATATTTAATCCCCGATTTGGCAGTCGGCAAAGGCCCAATGAGATCTATTCCCCCGATGGCAAACGGCCATGGACTGACCATTTGAGTTAGCTCAGTAGAAGGTGCTCTAGGAATTTTAGCGAATCTCTGGCATTTATCACACTTTCGGGAATAGTCAGCAGCATCCTGATTAATTTCTGGCCAAAAGTATCCATAACGAAGGATTTTCTTTGCTATAGTTTGACCACCTGTATGATCCCCACATTTCCCTCCGTGTACTTCAGTCAGAATTGTCTTAGCTTTTTCCTTTGTCACGCATCGGAGTAATGGCATTGAAAATGTACAAACGACCATCTTGAACTATATATCTGGAAGCTTTCCTCATCAGCTTCTGTCGTTCTTTTGAATTTTCTGGCAAAGAACCATTGAGTAAATATTCAAGTATCGGAGTCATCCATGATTCTTGCTCTTGGGATACATTCATAATCCAATCAACATCCATTTCATCTATGCTTGGAGCTGACAAGACTTCGACGGGAACTAATCCCAATAGTTGAGCTTCACCAGTACTCGAATACTTTGCGAGAGAATCCGCCTTCATGTTCTCTTCTCGGGGTATATGGTTTATTGAATAACAGTCAAAATTTTGAAGAATCTCCCAGGCTTTTGATAAATAGGCGGGTAGATTCCCTCCTTTAGCTTGAAATTCCTTCTTGACTTGGCAGACAATAAGTTGAGAATCACTAAAGATCTGCAATGTCGTAATGTTTAGTTCTTTAGCGATCCTCAAAACAGCAATGAGGGCTTTGTATTCTGCTTCATTATTTGTCGAAGGAAATTCTAGTCTCAGTGCATAACATAGTGATCGCCCTTCTGGGGTTTCAAGGACAACCCCTGCTCCAGAACAGTAATCATTTCTTGCGCCACCGACATACAATTTCCGTTGGATTGGGACGATATCGGTAACTTCTTCCTCACTATCACCTTTATCCGTACATTCTGCAATGAAATCTGCTAAAGGTTGTCCATTGATTGCTTTCTAGGGATGATAAGTGATGTCATATTGGCTGAGTTCAATATTCCATTTCAAAACACGGCCCGAAGTCTCAGGACGGAATAGGACTTGCTTTAGAGGTTGATCAGTGAGGACTTTGATGGGATGAGCTTGGAAATACGGCCTCAATTTTCTTGATGCGATCAATAAACAATAGGCGAGTTTTTCCAACCTCGAATAGTTCATCTCTGCCCCAGTGAATCTTTTGCTTATATAATAGACTGGTCGTTGAATCCTTGTGTCTTCCTGTACCAACACTGCACTGAGAGCATGAGATGAAATTACCAAATATACGAAGAGATCTTCACCATTGTCAGGCTTTGAAAGTATCGAAGGCACTTCCATATGACGAACCAACTCTTCGAATGCCTTCTGACATTCAGGAGTCCACTCAAAGTTTTTTCTTCCTTTCTTCAGAGCATCAAAGAATGGAATGCATTTGTCAGTGGCTTTCGAAATGAACCGACTCAAGGCAGCAACCTTTCCATTGAGACTTTGCAATTCCTTCTTCGTTCTAGGAGCCTTGACCTCTCTCAGGGCAGTGATCTGAGCTGGATTAGCTTCAATGCCCCTAGCGCTCACAATGAAACCCAAAAACTTTCCAGACTCCACTCCAAATGAACACGTCAAAGGATTAAGCTTCATTCTATACTTTCGGAGTACTGCGAACTTCTCTTCCAAGTTATTCATGTGGCCCACTGCTTTCTTAGACTTCACTAGCATGTCATCAACATAAACTTCCATTGTCTTGCCAATCTGTGGTTTAAACATGGCATTAACAAGCCTTTGGTAAGCAGCCCCTGCATTCTTGAGTCCGAAAGGCATGACCTTGTAGCAGTAGAGTCCAACATCTGTGATGAAGCTTGTGTCCTCTTGATCTGGCTCATGCATCATAATCTGATTATATCCGGAGTATGCATCCATAAAAGATAACAATTCATGCCCTGTCGTCCCATCCACCAACTGATCGATCCTAGGCAGCGGGAAACCATCTTTGGGGCAGGCTTTGTTCAGATATGAAAAGTCAATGCATAGTCTCCATTTTCCGTTAGCTTTTTTAACCAGCACTAGATTTGATACCCAATTTGGATAAGTAGATTCTCTGATGAAACCATTCTCCATGAGCCGATCCACTTCTTCTTTTAATGTTGCTGTCCTCTCAGGACCTTGGGTTCTTCTTTTCTGTTTCACAGGTGTAAGCTTTGGATCAATGTTTAGGGTGTGTACTGCAATCTCTAGGGATATTCACACATGTCAGCATGAGTCCAAGCGAATACATCCAAATTTGCCTTCAAAAACAAAATCAGAACATTCTGAACTGTTGTGTTGAGTTGTGAACCCACATTTAGCACTTTGTTTGGGTCCTTCGAGTCAACAGGTACCGGCACCGTTACCTCTACCGGTACTACCCTATTCTCCCCCGCACTGGCTTTCCTTGGATCCATCTCTCTTCGTGCGGCACTACATTCACCAGTGCAGGGTCCACCCTGTAATTGCTACAAGGTTTGTTCTTTGGTGCGGACTAGAGTCGCCGCACCTTTTCCCATCTGTCTTTTCCTTGACTCACGCAGCTCTGTAAGATAACATTCTCGCCCCGCATCTTATTCTCCTTTAATCACGCCAACTCCATTATCCGTGGGGAATTTTATAGTCAAACACCACGGAGCAAGAACGGCTTTAAATGCAGCAAGAGTTGGTCGGCCCAAAAAGGCATTGTAGGAAGAGAATTCTTCAACAATTATAAAGGTTTGCTTTCGAGCCACCTTCCTCAGTCCTTTTCCAAGTTCTACATTCAAATCTATGGTCTCAATCGGCTGTTTGGGTTCTCCAAAAAACCCAGCAATCTTAAGTGATGAAGCTTGAACGTCAGCCATTGGAATTTTCATTTGTTCAAAGGTCTTCTTGAAGAGGATGTTGCATGAAGCTCCACAATCAACTAGAACTCTTCTCACAGTTGCCGGCCCAATACCAGCGGATATGACCAAAGGATCTATGGTCGGGGCCTCGATACCCAAGGAATCTCTGGCACTGAATACAATATCATCTGTGGAAGTCTTTTATTGCTTTAAAGGTGCCTCATTTTCTAAAACAAAAACATTCTCTTCAACTTGTACATGCCTCAAGGCCCGGGCATACCTTTCCATCTTGCCCCAGCTTTTGCCTGTTGGGTGAGGTCCTCCAGTTATTATATTGATGACAGGTCTTTCCGATTCATGCTCTACGGCCTTCTCACTTGAGCCAGGACGGTGAGTGGGAACTTGTTGTCCTTGAGTTGACGAAGATGGGGCATTTGTACTCCTTTTCACATACTGTTGGAGCTTGTTCTCTTTCAAAAGTTGTTCAATTACTTCTTTCAACTGACGGCATTCGTTGGTGTCATGGCCGGGTTGGTTGTGGAACCGGCAGAACCTTCCACTCTTCTCCATCTTATTTCCCACTCTCATTTTAGGCGGTGTCGGATAATTGACATCATCTTTGGTTGCAAAGAAGATGTTCTCAAGGGTATCGGTCAAGGGCGTGAAATTGAAAGGACGGCCTTTCTTAGCATCTCCCTGTTCCTTTCCACCATCATTTCCCCTTTTCTGAGTGTTAGGCTCTTTCTTGTTTGAAGCAGCACCATTGTTCCCGGCTTCCATCGATACCGCCTTAGCCGGTGTTTGGAGGCTCTCCAAGCGCATGAATTCATCCGCTTTCTTGTAGAATTTGTCAAGTGAGTTTGGTTCTTTCATTTTCAACAATTTTCCAAATTCACTCGTTTTGCCAATCGCCCTCATCAAGTATGTTAGGACCATGCGTGGCTCAGCATTATCTACCTCGGCCAATGCTATGTTAAAACGATTTAAAAATGATCTGATAGATTCAACTGGATTTTGCTCTAGACTAGACAACGACATTATATCCTTTGCTTTTGAAGCATACAATCGAAATTGATCCTTGAATTTCCTGGTCAAATCGGAGAATTGATCAATGGACCTTATCGGCAGCTTTGTAAACCACAATAGAGCTACACCTTCAAGATATACCGGGAAATATCGACATTTGATTTCATCAGACGCTCTAGCACCCGTCATATGCCAGTCGTATTTATACAGAAACTCGTTAGGATCACTCGTCCCCTTGTAAGCCGGAATAGTAGGGGGAACGAATTTCCTTGGGAACTCTGCCTTCAAGATCTTTTCAGTAAATGGAGTTTTGCTTAGAGCAAAACCCCACTCTTTCTCATCTTCATCTCTTCGCATATTTTCCTTCAGGATTTAACGAACCATACCCGAAAAATACTCTTCATTATTTAGAGGCTTTGGAGGGGACACATCAGCCACTCTCTCTGAATTCTGTCTTGACAATCGTTCATGGAGGGTCGGCTGCGGCCCTGATCCTCCAGCTTGAGGAGGAGTCCTTTCTACAGGGTCTGCGGCTCTTTGAGAAATGTTCCCTTCAACATCCTGAACTCCCACAGTAGGGTTCCCATCATTATTAACCAGTTGACGATTTGCCCCTAGCAGATCATTCAACTTACTAAAGATCAGGGCATTCTGGGCATTCTGGGCTTCCAACTGTGCATTTTGAGCATTCAACTGTTGATTCAACCCCAAACTATGGCGTCCAATTCTGCTCGCATAACTCCAACAATTGGAGCTGCTTGACTTAAAGGACGAGAGGTAGCAGTATTCCCTTGAACATTGTCGGATCTTACAGAACTTCGTTTTCTCCCAAGAGCCATTATTTCCAATAAACTTCTGGTTTTAAAAGAAATCCTTTCAACAGACCTTTGCGGAGTAATGATGGAAGTACCCTGAGTTGGATTTTCAGTGAAAGCACCAAAAATGTTAACGTTTAGAATCGAACGCTAACACCCCGGTGTATATTGGGATTGAGTGAAAGCACCACCCGTGAACACGGGAACCAAAAACAAGTAGAAAAGTCACAGAGAAAGCAGAAAGACAACAGTTTTTATAGCGGTTCGGCTTCAGGTAAGGCTACGTCCACTTTAATCCTCTTTATGACTGAATCAATTACAACTTTACAATAGTCTTCAATTACAATACTTATGAGACAAACAACTAGAACTTCGATGCAGAAGAACTCCTTGAATCCATGTTGATTGCATTAGATTTCCTCCTGAAGTTTGTTGAGATGCCTTTCGTATTTGAAGTGTCGAGTGAGTCGAGAATTCAGTAGAGTATCGGCGCTTAAAGAGATCGGCTAAAAAAGT
Source organism: Allium cepa (assembly GCA_030765085.1). Classification (NCBI taxonomy): domain Eukaryota; kingdom Viridiplantae; phylum Streptophyta; class Magnoliopsida; order Asparagales; family Amaryllidaceae; genus Allium; species Allium cepa. The sequence goes on along the minus strand of CM060937.1, from coordinate 767,775,558 downwards.
CCTTTGAAAGTTGGAGATGGCCATCCATTTATAGGGAATTCTGAGCAGAAAATATTGCCAAGTCTTAAATCGCCACCGACCTAAGTTGGGTCGTGGATGACTTAAATTAGGTCGTGGAACGGTCGCGATTCAAATGCTGGGTCGACACTTAAGAATGGCATCCTTGTTGAACTCTACAAGTCCTGAACCGTGTACGAGTTAAGAGGCCGCGTGCTAAGTAGCTGCATCGGACTTTCCTTCCTTTGCCTGGGTCGTGTACGACTTAACATAGGCCGTGGGTCGGTTGCGACTCAAGTATAGTTCATGATCTTGTCCCTGTCCTGAGCAGTTAGGGCGGCAAACTCCCTGGATAGTTAGATCGGCTTCTATCTCAGGCCAACACCCGTGTTAGGTCGGTAGCTTTCTTAGGTCGGTAGATATCTTAGGTCGGTAGCTATCTTAGGTCGGTAGCTATCTTAGGTCGGCATCCTATTTTAGACAGTTGGGTCGGTATCCTTTAAATCTTGGGTCGGCGTTCTTGTTAAGTCTTAGGTCGGTAACCTTGTTAAAGCATTAGGTCGGCATCCCCTCAAGTCACTTAGGACGGAATCCCTCTTAGGGCTTAGGCAGTTAGATCGGCAACCATGTTAGGTTGGCAACCTTTTAGGTCGCTGAGCCATTGCCGGGGCGGAGTTAACAACAGGTTTAAAAAGCAATCTTCTCCATATGATCGAACTAGGACTCGAATCATTTTCCATTGTGTTTGTAATAGGGGTATAACATTATAAATGCTTGGGGGCACGCCTCAATAGGAGTTCGCAATTTTAAGCCACGTAATCGAGACGTTTTGAATTTAAATATATATATATATATATATATATATGCATGTGTGTGTGTGTTTATTCCCATACAACCCAACATTCAGCTGCCTTTCTTTCAAATCAAAACTGTTTGCCTTCAAATCACTGCAGCTCCTTCAAATCACTATCCCCACTCGTTCGCGCAACCTTCATTTAACTTCAGTCTTCTATAACACGCTTCCCTCCTCCTTCTCTTTTTATAACACAAGCAGATCACTTCGAAGGGATACGAAGGAAGAGACGAACCATGGCCGAACAAATTTACAACCCAAATCAACTCGTCTTTAGTTAAAAAAATCAGGCGATAACAAAATTCGCGGGATGGAAGGAAGTCGCGAATCATTTCAAAACGCGACTTCATAGGCCGATCCTTGCTTGAGTTCTATGGGTTTGCGATCGACCGCGGCGAGGCTGGGTTGTGCAGCCGTGTTAGGGTTGAAGGAAATCATGCACGCGAGTGTTTGAATTCGAGGAGCGAGGCGATGTAGCAAAGCATGATGGTATGGGGTGAAGTCGACGATGAAGCCTAGGTTATAGCACGGCGTCGCCGTTGGGTCGCGTGGTAGTGGTATTGGGAGTCTCACGCGTATGGCAATAATGGCAACGAGGTGCCTATCGAGCTAGGGTTTGGAACTCGAGCTCGAGTAGGCGACGGCGTGCGCATTTGATACTGGGTTGTCTGGTGTGGCAATCGAGGGTGCTCGAATAACGAGCAAGGCAGAGTCGCGATTGCGACTGGATGCGCCGTATTTCGATCGACCGTGAGGTATATTTGTAATTTAATTCATAAATTTTAAACTTTTATATATATACACAGACAGAAAGAAATATTATACAGTGAAAATTATATATAGTAAAAAAATTATATATGCAGTTTTTCAAATTTTAAAAATATATATAAATGTAGAAAACAGAAATGTGTATATATCTATATATCCGACTTTTGAAAAATATGTTGGAATTTTTAACAATGTTTAAAAAGTTACTAAATTTTAATTTATTAAAGGATAAACTGGTTTAGATAAAACCATCAGTTAATTAAGTTAATAAACAGTAATTGTTTATTCGATTGTTCGAATATTAATGAAATTTTATATAATTGATTATACAAGGTCTAAAAATCATAGAGGATCTAGCCGGAATGGAAGTGAGTTGAAAATGAATTTGCATGCATAGGCAAAGGTGAGAACTTCTCACTCAATTTGATACTTGATTTAACTTAAATAGTTTATTTAAATTATTGGATGTTGCTTGAATGATGGTTGTTATTTGTTGGATTGAAAAAGACCCTATGCGCCGCATAATAGCAGATGATATTATATTTAAACCAATATACCGCGATATTCCACCTCGAAGTGGAATATTATTACATATGTATTTGGAGTTGTTGATTTCCCGCATTATATAGCGGATGAGATCCTATGCGCCGCATAATAGCGGATGATATTTTATAAATCCCACATACCACGATATTCCACGTCGAAGTGGAATTGGTATTTAATTGTTGTGCCAACGTCTATGGATGCAGGGAAACATGTTGGAGGGATCCAACTGGATTCCTCAAATATTTGAATTCGTTTAAATGTTGTGTGTCGTTTTGTTTATAATCTCTGTGTGATTATATTTATGATCAGAATCATTGAAAGCTATAGTTTAGCCGAAAATATTTTTTGGTATCGTTGGATACCGAAAATAAATAAAAATTGAATTTTTAAAATTCAAGTTGAAAATTTATAGTAAAATTTATTTTTGAGAATTTGATAAATTTAAAAGAAGGAATTTTAAAAGGATGAAATTTTATCTTTGAATCCTATTGAATAAAATTCCAAAATATGGGAAAAAGATTAATAAATGGATTTCGAGTAACATTGTTTAAAAGTTGAAGAATTTATTTAAATTTTGGATTTTAAATGGTTTGGGAGAAATAAAAGAATTTATTTTTAAAAGGAAATAAATTTGGAAAATCAATTTGCAATTTGATTTGGTGTTTGAAAGTGAATATTTGAAAATTGATTTGAAAATCGTATATAAATGGATGTTTGGAAATTTAAATTCACAATGAGAATTTATAAAGGAAAGGGGATTTTGTTTTAAAATAAACATTGGTTTATTTTGAAAAGTGTGGAAAGGAATTTACGGATTTGGAACGTAAATTTAAAATAAATCTAGAAAGATTTATAAATTGATTTAAATGGTCCATTTTGAAATGGAAGGTGTATTTTCCTTGGAAAGCCAAATGTGTTTTAAAGTAGCTTTCAAACTTTAAAGTATTGAAGTTGGTTTAAAAAGGATGTTTGTGGAAAAATTATTTTCCTATGTTGGTTTCAAATCTTTAAAGTAAAGATTTATTTAATAAATTATAGAAAGGATTATTTTAAAGATTAAATTGATATTTGATTTAGAAAATGGTTATTTAAATATTTATACTCTATCTACTAATTTTATTTTAAATTTAGTTTGGACTTGAAGTATTATATGAGGTATTGACATAATATTTTCATATCCAATATTTACATAAGTATTAGAAATAGTTTTATTCTAAATGTTTCCAACTATATTTTGGATAAGTGATTTGAACTATTTTAAAGTATTTGAATTCGGTACATTTTCAGTGAAAATGAATAAATATTTGAAAATATATTCCGCGTAAGGAAAATGATTTGAAATTTGTATTCAAATGGTTGAAGTGTGAAATATATCTTATGGAAATATTTTGAAAATAAATAATTTGGGTAATTTATTTAAATCCGGCAATTGTTGTGGATGTTGATTGATAGTTAAATAACCGACTATCAATATTGGCCTTTTAATGGCATTTGAATTTCGATGCGACCGGGGGTCGGATTCCAAGTGATATCTGTAAACCACATCGAACCTTTGTTATTGTGATGGATCTTCTATTTAAAAGATCAAATTGAAAATCGTTGTGATTTGTTGAAATATGAATATAACACTTACTTTTTTAAAATAAGTACTCGTTATTCGGATTAGCTGGGAGAGGACTTTGTGTCATATAACCCATTCCGAATAGTGATTTGACGAAATTAATAGCATTTGAAGACGGTGTTGGAGACCTGGTGTCTTCGAAAATGATAGGTTAACCTATCGAATGTCTCTGTACTGAGTTGCTCCGGTATAGAGATCTCCACATGTGATGGGGAGTCCGATCGGAATTGTGGATACCCGCATTTGCATGGGCTTCTTCCTTTATTGGACGAGGTGCCTTCGGTTCTGTGTGAACCCGGAACAGACTTGTATGGTTCTATGTCTGACACTATACTTTGAGATATAAGGCAGATTTCTTTCAAATACATTTATGTTGGTGGCGGAGAATTTATTCTCTTAGTTTAACACATTCTCTGAGGCGTACGAGCTCAAAGATTATGTAGTTGAAGGTTATCAGCGATATACTCCTAACTTGGTAGTGTGGCATGCTAAGTGCTACTGTGCGTTGATGATCATTTGTTGATCATTTGTGATCAAATCATGGCTTCGTGTAAAGTGTAGCTTTGTGGACGAGAACTCATCAGACCTCACACCCCGAAAATGGTCGAAACAGGAAAGATGCGGCAAGGTTATGAGGGTCGCACCCTTTAAGGTATGTCATTTCCTTCTGGAAAAAGGTGGTATCATGGTATGGAGCCCAGATACTTAACCTATGTGGTTGCTGCAATCTCATTTACTGTGTGGTTATTGCCTTGTGGTTGAGGATCCTCGGATAAAGGTCGCAAATGACCGGGGGATGGCATACTCAAGTAGTAGTTACCTAGTTATAGAGGTAACTCGGCCTTGTGTTGGCAGAGATCCAGGTAGGTTCTCGGGGCGTCCCTCCAAAGGCATACCCATGTGGTAGTAGGAAGTTCCTTAGCCTGACCATTTGTTGGAAATCCAAAGAAACAATACGCACCCTGTACAGTTTTAGTTGTATGACCTGCCATGGAATGTGGTGGTAACCTGCTATTGAACATGGTAGCTATAATAGGCATACAATAATGGTTGTATGCTGGCTAAGATTAATATTATACTTTCGAAATGCTTTCTGCACTATGCACTAATGATAATATTAAAAAGATTTTGCGTATTAAGAATGTTTGACTATCATAAGGAGAAATCTCCTACAATTCTACGTTTGCAATATGTGTGTGGCGGGAGGCCTTATGGTAGTTTCATTTTCCAAAAGCATAGCGGATTTCTTTTTATTTTCTTTGTGAAAATAACTATTTTTAAGATCTCACACCAGTCCCACGACTGACCTGGAGTTTATTGTTCCCTTTCTAAACTCTGGGTGCCCATAATTTTCCACACTGGCGGCCTAGATTCAGGTTATCAGTTATTCGGGAGCGAAGTCAAGAAGTTGCTGTGGAGATCTGGAGTTCAAGCTGGATGGCGAGACGTATCACTTATTGATGCAGCCCAGCCCAAAGACGAAGCAGTGCAATCTACAAAGTCAATGAATTCGAGTTGTTCAAGGGAAGGAGACTTAGGTCGCACACAACCCAATGAAGGTCGCTCACGACCAAACATGATGGTAGGTCCCCCAAGCGATCCAAGAAGTCAAGACAACCGACCTAGCAAGTTAAGGGAACCGGTGCACATTTCGTTAGGTCTCTCCGACCTTTTGAGTTAAGAACGTGACGAATTACGACTTGAGTTAGGTCGCTCAGGCCTTAAGTCACTACATTCCTTAAGTCACGAAGGACTAGGTCGTATGAAGATATGTCTGAAGCCAGAACCGTTAATTTTTAAGTCGCTGCCGCATTCTACTTTAAACCGTTACTTTCTTATGTCGCCAGCGACTTAGCAAGTAGTCGTTTTCCATTAAGTCGCTCACTCCAGTGTGCAAGCTTCTGATGTTGAGTCGCGTAATGACGTTATGTCGTAAACTGTTTGAATGTTGAGTCGTGACTGTATTGTATTGTATATATGTTGAGTCGCCTTGTTGTAAGTCATTTGTATATAAGTCGCAAGTCGCTGTACTTAGGTCATTTACTATGTGTGATGTAATCTGTGTGTTAGGTCACTAGCGACCTATGATAGGTCGTGCATGAGTCATGTGAGTGGAGCCTATAAATAGGCATGTTGGGTCATTTTGTGAAGGTTGATTTTTGAATGAAACTTTGTTTGAGTGCTCTGTGCCTTTTTGAAATTGGTAGTTGAGTGTGATCTCCTATCTCCACTTTCGATTATTCGAGTGCGCTCGAATCAACGATTGTTGAAGCCAATTGACGGTATCAAGTGCGCTTGATCAACGTTCGAAGAATTGTAGATCTTCTTTCACGGCATCGTGCGCGATCAACGTGTCGAAGATAACTAGAATTCGGTATCTTTCGAAGATCAACGAATTTGGGCCTTTGGTATCTTTCAAACCATCGATTCATATTACTTCATCTAATCATTCTTCGATTAGTTTGACACGAAATCTTTATTTCGTCGTCAATCCGTATTGTCCGCTGCGCCAGTTTTGGTATCAGAACTAGACTTAGCTAATTGTATCTAAGCCGAGTTTTGGAGCCATGGAGTTTGAAGTTGAAGTTTGCATTGTGGAGAAGTTTGGCGTTCATCGTATTCATCGTGAGGTTGCAACAAGTTGGGAGTTTTCGATCCATATCATTTTGGATCAAAGTTCAAAAAGTGTTTGAATTTTATAGTGGGATTTTTGCGCGCCAAAGTGAAGTTTGACTTTGGCCGAGCCAAGCTAGTTGGAGTTTTGAAGCCGTGCGTCACTTGTTTGAGAGATGAGCCGAACTAGTCGAAGTTGTGTATAACTTCCTTTTAAAGTGTAGAGCCGAGCTTGAAGTGTTGAATCGAGCTAAGAACGAGCTAGAGTTAGGTCGTGATCAAGCCGATCCGAGCTAAGTGAAGTAGCCGTGCATTGTGAAATTCAATTTGAAGTTCAAGGCCGAGAGTAAAGTGTTTGAATTTTTGAAGATTTGACAATGCCACCGAGAAGAGCTAATCGTCATCAAAATGTTGAAGATTTGTATAAACGAGAAGATGCTGAACAGATGGAACAACGCATTAGCAATAAATTCAATGAGAATTTGGGTGAAGGCATTGGTATATTGGAGAAATTGATGATTGATATGAATCAAAGGAGAAGGTCGCCAATCTCGAACCATGGAGGAAACAGAGTTTCGCCATCGGTTACGGAAGCGAGGAGAGTGTCGCCACAATCTTTTAGAGAAAGAAGAGAAACATCAATTTCATCGAGAAGAGATCACCATGAATATAGACATGAAGAGAGAAGAACTCCATGTGAGTTTGAAGATGAGCTATATCGAGATGAAGAGAGACATAGTAGAAGAGACATGCGTGATCGAAGGGATGTTGATGGTCGAGATCGATATAGACGTACATTTGAATTTGATGAAGATGGTGATAGAGCTAGTATTCATTATCGAGATCGAGACCAAGTTCAAAATTCATACCGGGATGTAGAAGATGATCGACTTTGGGAGTCAGGGATGAAGACAGAAATTTCGGAATTCAAAGGTGGAATGGTAGCAAAAGAATTTCTGGATTGGTTGTCTAATGTTGATGAAATTTTTGACTTTAAAGAAGTTCCTGAGCATAGAAGAGTTAAGTTAGTTGCTACAAGGTTGAGAGAAAGAGCTTTAGCATGGTGGCAGCAAACTATACTTACACGGGAAAGGATGGGGAAGTCAAAGATTGAATCATGGGAGAAGATGAAGAAGCTGATGAAGGATACATTCTTTCCTTATAATTATCAATCACTCATGTATTAGAGGTTGCAGAATCTGAGGCAAGGGACGAAGACTGTTAATGATTATCCTGATGAGTTTTATCAACTGATTTCTCGAAATGATATTATGGAGACGGAGGAACAATTGACTACTAGATTTGTTGGAGGGTTGAGAATTCAAATCTAGGATATGGTGAATATGTTTTACCCTAGATCTGTGGCTGAAGCGCTCCAGAAAGCGTTGGCTTGGGAGAAACAGGGAAGACGAGGAGGTGGTGTGTTTCCAAGTTCCAATACTCAGAGCAAGGGTGCTACTGGGAGTCCCAATGTTTCCAAAGCTGTCAATAAACCAATTGTGAATGAGGTTGCAAAGGCAAAGGTCAACAACAGTTTCAAATGCTATAATTGCCAGGAAGTGGGTCACAAGAGTAATGAATGTTTGAAACCGAAGAAGTGAGCTATGATTGCTGAAGTGGAAGGTGAGGATGTTGGTGAAGAATATTCTAGTCCAGTTGTAGAGGATGAATATGATATCGCGTCAGGAGATGAAGGATGTAATCCAATGATGAGGAGATCTTGTTTAACACCAAAGAAAGAAGAAGAAGCTAGTTGGTTGAGGACTAATATCTTTTACTCGAGATGCACTATACTGGGAAAGGTGTGTAAGTTTGTGATTGACGCAGGAAGTTATGACAATATCATTTCTACCGAAGCTGTGAGAAAGTTGAAGTTGAAGAGGGAGAAGCATCAAAATCCTTACAAGTTAGCTTGGTCGAGGAAAGGAGGAGAGGTGAAGGTGGACAGGCGAGTTCATGTTCCATTTCTATTTGGAAGAAGTATAAAGACGAGATCTGATGTGATGTGGTGGAGATGGATGTTTGTCACTTTCTTTTGGGAAGACCATGGCAGTATGACCGAGCAGTGCAACATGATGGTCGAACCAATAGCTACAGCTTTATGTTTGAGGGCACTAAAATCATTTTAGTTCTGAAGAAGAGACAACAGAAGAAAGCAAGTCGGAAGAGATTGATGAGCTGAAGACTTTGTTGACTTTAAAGGAGTTTGTTAAAGAAGTCGAAGATGAGCCTGAAGTGTTCTTGTTGATCGGGCGTGAGAGCAGTGAGGAGGTTGAAATTCCAGAGGAAGTCAAACCGGTGTTGGGGGAATTTTAAGATGTGTTTCCTAAAGAACTGCCAACGAAATTACTACCGTTGAGGGACATACAACACCAAATATATCTTGTTCCAGGAGCTGTATTACCTCACAGGCCACATTACAGGATCAGTCCAAAGGAGCATGAGGAACTGAGAAGGCAGGTGGAGGAGTTGTTAGAAAAAGGGCGTATTCAGAAGGGCTTGGGTCCATGTGCAGTGCCAGCCTTATTGGTAACAAAGAAGGATGGTTCGTGGCGAATGTGTACGGATAGTCGGGCTTTAAACAAGATCAATGTGAGATACAGGTTTCCTATGCCGAGGTTTGATAATTTAATTGATCAGCTGAGTGGGGCTGTTGTGTTCTCAAAGATTGACTTGAAGAGTGGATACCATCATATTCGTATTAGACCATGTGATGAGTGGAAGACTACTTTTAAAACTAGGGAAGGTCTATACGAATGGCTGGTTAGGTCGTTTGGCTAGTCAAATGCTCCTAGTAGTTTATGAGAGTGATGAACCAGATTTTCAGACCATTCATTGGGATGTTTGTAGTAGTTTACTTTGACGATATTTTGATCTATAGTGGGAGTATGGAAGAGCATGTCCAGCATTTGCGAGAAGTACTGTTGATTCTACGACAGGAGCAATTCTATGCTACTGCAAAGAAGTGCATGTTCATGACGCACAGTGTTTTGTTTTTTGGATACGTTCTGTCAAAGGAGGGTATTCAAGTGGATGAAAGCAAAGTGGAAGCTGTCAGGAGTTGGCCACAACCCAAGACAATTACTGAAGTGAGAAGCTTTCATGGGTTGGCTTCATTTTACCGAAGATTCATTCCACACTTTAGCAGTGTGATGGCACGTGTAACCGATTGCATGAAAGGAAAGAAGTTTGAGTGGTCAGAGGAAGCAGGGGTTGCTTTTGAGAAGATCAAGACACTTTTGACGACAGCACCAATTCTAGTATTGCCGGATTTTCAGTTGTTGTTTGAGTTACACACTGATGCTTTGAAAGTTGAGATTGGTGGAGTATTGAGCCAGAAGGGAAGACCAGCTGCTTATTTCAGTGAGAAGTTGTCTGGAGCCAAGTTGAGATATAGCACTTACGATGTGGAATTTTACGCGATTGTTCAAGCTGTGAAGCACTGGAGACATTATCTATTTCAGAAGGAGTATGTTCTTTACACGGATCATGAAGCTTTGAAGCATTTGCAAGGGCAGGATAAAATTTCAGCTAGGCATGCTTCATGTGTCGCGTATCTACAGCAGTTTACTTTTGTTTTAAAGCACAAATCAGGGGTGACGAATCGTGTAGTTGATGCCTTGAGCAAGAGGAATCATTTATTGACTACAATGAAAATTGAAGTGATGGGGTTTGAAGTACTTCCAGAGTTGTTTCAAGGAGATCCTTACTTTGCGAAGATTGTTGAGAAAGTCAAGGAGGGGAGTACTGATGAGTTTGTGTTGATAGATGGTTTTCTTTTCAAGGGTAGTCAATTATGTGTACCAGATTGCAGCTTGAGAATGAAGATTGTAAAAGAGTTGCATGAAGAAGGACATGTTGGACAGGATCGCACATTAGAGTTGATTTCTCAGTCTTACTATTGGCCATCGATGAGGCGGGAAGTTGAAAAGTTTGTGCGTAGATGTCACGTTTGTCAAGTTTCGAAAGGGACATCTACAAATGCGGGGTTGTATATGCCTTTACCTGTTCCTACAAAACCGTGGGTGGATGTAAGCATGGATTTCGTGTTGGGCTTGCCAAGGACTCAATGGGGAAATGACTCTATATATGTTGTGGTGGACCGTCTCTCGAAGATGGTACATTTTGTTGCTTGTAAGAAGACGGCAGATGCAGTCCATGTGGAACAGTTGTTCTTTAGAGATCTCTATCGCTTGCATGGTTTACCAGAATCTATAGTTTCAGACAGGGATACTAGATTTCTGAGTCATTTTTCGCTGAGTTTGTGGAAGATGGTGGCAACAAAGCTGAAATTCAGTAGTGCGTACAATCCACAGATAGGTGGACAGACTGAAGTTGTGAACAGATCCCTGGGAAATTTATTGCGGTGTCTTGTGAAGGATAATCTGAAGAGCTGGGATGTAAAGTTATGTCAAGCAGAGTTTGCTCATAATCATACTATCAACCGTAGTACGGGTTTCAGTCCATTTCAGATTGTCTATTCAATCTTGCCAAAGGGGCCGTTGGATTTAACGATAGTGCCACAACCGAAGGGGACAGTTAAGCTAGCTGCTGATTTCGTTGATGGGTTGACAGAATGCCATATAATCGTTCAGGAAGGATTTGAGAAGACGAATGAAAAGTATAAACGATCTGCGGATCTAAAACGAAGAAGTGTTGAATTTAATGAAGGAGATTTAGTATATGCTATACTAACGAAGGATCTTTTTCCAGTGGGAACATACAATAAACTTAAAGCTCGAAAGATTGGTCCTGTAAGATTGTGAAACAGATCAATGAGAACGCTTATAGGTTGAAGCTGCCGGACGATGTGAACACTTCTCACGTGTTTAATGTTAAACATCTTATACCTTATTATGGAGATGAACAATCGAATGGGGAAGAACTTTTAAATTCGAGAACGAGTTTTTCCCCACCAGGGGAGGATGATGCAGCCTAGCCTAAAGACGAAGCAGTGCAATCTACAAAGTTAATGAATTCGAGTTGTTCAAGGGAAGGAGACTTAGGTCGAACACGACCTAGTGAAGGTCTCTCACGACCTAACATGATGGTGGGTCACCCAAACGATCCAAGGAGTCAAGACAACCGACCTAGCAAGTTAAGGGAGCCGGTGCACATTTCGTTAGGCCGCTCCGACCTTTCGAGTTAAGAACGTGACGAGTTACGACCTAAGTTGGGTCGCTCAGGCCTTAAGTCGCTACATTCCTTAAGTCGCGAAGGACTAAGATATGTATGAAGCCAGAACCGTTGATTTTTAAGTCGCTGCCGTATTCTGCTCTAAACCGTTACTTTCTTATGTCGCCAGCGACTTAGCAACTTAAGACGTTTTCCATTAAGTCGGTCACTCCAGTGTGCAAGCTTCTGATGTTGAGTCGCGTAATGACGTTATGTCGTAAACAGTTTGCATGTTGAGTCGTGACTGTATTATATTGTATATATGTTGAGTCGCCTTGTTGTAAGTCGTTTCTATATAAGTCGTAAGTCGTTGTACTTAGGTCGTTTACTATGTGTGATGTAATCTGTGTGTTAGGTCGCTAGCGACCAATGATAGGTCGTGTATGAGTCATGTGAGTGGAGACTATAAATAGGCATGTTGGGTCATTTTGTGAAGGTTGATTTTTGAATGAAACTTTGTTTGAGTGCTTTATGCCTCTTTGAAATTGGTAGTTGAGTGTGATCTCCTATCTCCACTTTCGATTATTCGAGTGCGCTCGAATCAACGATTGTTGAAGCCAATTCACGGTATCAAGTGCGCTTGATCAACGTTCGAAGAATTGTAGATCTTCTTTCGCGGCATCGTGCACGATCAACGTGTCGAAGGTAGCTAGAATTCGGTATCTTTCGAAGATCAATGAATTTGGGCATTCGGTATCTTTCAAACCATCGATTCATATTACTTCATCTAATCATTCTTCAATTATTTTGACACGAAATCTTCATTTTGTCATCAATCTGTATTGTCCTCTGCGTCACTTATACTATGTAGCGTCTGCTGCGTGTGGTTTGTTGTAAAGTAAATTTCCATGTAAGCAAGTTAAAATGACTGCTAGTGTTTGTATTGTGTTGTTGTAAACTCTGATGGTGTATTGTAATAACAGATATGATTCTTTGTTTTTAAAATATTCATTTACCTATTATATATTGTTCCGCTGTGAAATGTGAGATTCTGTTATTGTTTCTATTTCTTCTTCTATCTTCTTCTTCTTAAGCCCTAACGGTTCGGTTTTTCGACATTCGACTATTCAGCATTTGATACAGTGGACGATGTCGACTTTCGGGCATCGAAAAATCCAGACCATTACACTCTACCTCCGATCGTCGTCCCATCGCCAACAACCATCGAACCCCAATAAGCGACACCTTTTCCAAGTCGCAACCATTCCTACAATGCTGACAGCTTTCTCCACTACCAGGCCCTCCAAATGTAACATCTTACGTCCCAAAATCACCATCAATATCGCGACCTCCCAACATCGCATGAGTGTTTGTCCCCCCTTATCGATCGCCAGCCGCAAGAGCTGTCTTCCAGTCACAAGTTCACCGACCGATTCGCAAATCGTTTGTTTTTTTTTCAATTTTGATTTTCGTTTATAGAGAGCGTTGGAGAAGAAACATATGGAGTTCGGGAATAAGTAAAAGAAGGTTCCAGTTTGCAAATAAAGAGGTAGACTTAGCAAATATGATTTTGGGCTTTCTTTTAGCTACTAAATTTATTTTCTTCTTTTCTTTGAATAACCATTATATTAAAATTTTAATTTAATTTAACATGATTTACACTTTAAAATTTTCATATTCAATTAGAACAATTTAATTGATTTCAATATATCATTCAGAAATAATTTATTAATTTAATTCAATTTATTACGACAAAATCTTTTATCAAATATAATTTAATTAACAAAATTTTATGTTTGAAATGTTGATTATCAAATATCGAATTCGGATAATTTATTTTAATTAAATCTATTTACAAGATGCAGAAAACAGCATTGTTATAACTAGTTTCTATAACTTCCATTGACAGGACTCTTTATTTTTTATCCTTTATTAATTTCTACTCATGTAAAATTTAGGTGTATGTAATGAAAGCCAAGCTAGTTGTATTTGGAAATTTAAAGTTTGGTTGGCTCTTGTTTAAATTCAAGCTAGGAAGAAACAAAAGGTTCCAAGATTCGACAATTGCGACGAATAGTATCAAAGGTGTTCCTTGATTACTACAAAGAGCGTGGCATTATGGGCTTGCCTAATGGTTTTTTGAGTTGAGGTTAATTAACTGTTGTTCATATGCTAAGTTAGATGTCATGCTCAGCCATTGTTGGAAGGATTCTAGAGGTAAAATGGAAAGTTAAATCTGTAAACTTGGGCTATTTCTGTAATTTTGGTTATTGTGTGTATGTTCATAACATAGGAAATGATAATGTAGGAACTAGAGCTTCCCAATGTATTCTACTTGGTAATACAGACTGTATTAAACATTGTCGTATTTAGAACCACGGGAGAATAAAATTAACCAATCAAGGCATGTTGCTTGTTAAGTATAAAAATGGAACAACGCTCAAAGTCATATATAAATATGGAAATCTAATAGAAAATATATGAAAAATAGTGAGAACACTAAGATTTTTAAAGTGGTCCGATAATCTCTAGCCTATGTCCATTGTAATTTTTATTGATTACAGCACTGCTTGAATTTTGTTCATAGTCATCGCATCTTTTACATCAGGTAGTGTGATATCCCGGAAATTTGGGCAATATAAATTTAATAAACTGTGTTATAAATTTAATTTGATTTGATAATTTTAATAACAGATTTGGAATTTGATTTAATAATCATGTTTTAATACATATTTAAATTGAAAGATTTTATCTTTTTAAAGTAAATAAATTGTTTTCTGTTTATAATATATATATTTGTATATATTATAAATTGATAAAATTTGATTTTGAATTTAGTGAATGAATTGATTTTCTAATTCTAGTTTATTTTTAGTAAATTAAAATTTTGATTTAAGAATTGGCTTTTCAAAGCAATTCAATGAATAATGTTATGATTTACATTATGATAAATCTTATTTGTTTTGAAATTTTATTTAACTTTAAAATATATGAATTTAAGATTAGATAAATATAAAAGCTAAGTTTTATTTTATATTACTTGGGATTTATATATATATATATAAGAATTTATAATGTAAATTACAAATGATCTTAGTTTGTTATAATCTCTTTTAACAAATTATTTGATATTGCTTAATTTGTTATTTTTAAATAAAAATTATAATACTTAAGTTCTTATGAACATAAATAGATTTTGTAAGGAATAAAATTGTTGTTTTAAATTTTAAAAGAGTTATATATGCTTCTATATGTAACTTGATTATTAAAATTTTGATTTGATAAATTAATTTTAAATTTGAATTTGATGTTTTGAAATTTAATAGAATAAATACTTCAATATTTTTGAATAAGCTATATTTTTAATTTGTTTGTTTTCATTTCTTTTCAATTTAAAAAGAGACAAATTCATTTATATTACTTAAGAAATAAAATAAGATTTAAACGCTTAAAGATTTATAAACAATTTAGAATTAAAATTTAAATACATAATTACATATGTAATTTTATTACCATCTTAAGGACATGTGTTAGTTATAAAATAAACTATTGTGACAAATGTTAAGAATAGAGACAAGTGTCTCATTTAAATTTCTTTTTCTTTTATTTTTTAATTAAATCAAAAAAATTTGTTTATATAAACATTTCTTCTTTGCCTTATCTTTCTTTTTCTTATTCTTTTTCAAACTTAAGAAAATCTGTAATCATCTTTATTATTTTTCAAAGAAAAATCTTTAAATCCCTTCAAAACACAAATCTGAAACCAAATATTTTCTTCAAACCAACCTTCTTCAAAGCTATCTAAATTAATCTTCCAAAATTGAAATGCAAATCAAACATTAACCTGGAAAGCAAAATTTCAACATCATCCAAAAGATCTGCAGTCCCCCTCTTTTCTGTTTTGAAACTTCACAAACTTGCAGTCTTCCCTCTTTTCTGTTTTGAAACATTATCAAGATCTGCATGCAATCTCATCAAGCTAAATCAAACCTGCATACATTTTTAAAGTCAGAGTTTTTCAAGCCTGTTCTTCTTTAAACATGTCAAAACACTTTTCCAAAATCCATAACCAAAGATACAAGTGTAAGTGAAACTGGAAACTGTCTTGTGCATGCAAATATAAGAACTTCAGTAAGCAACTTTGTTCCAAGAGCAAAAGTATTTCTGGATTGACAAGGCGTTTTCATCATTAAGGTTTAAAGCAAAAGCAAGATGAAGTTTTAAAGCAAAAATTAAAAATAGAATCTGAAGCTCATGTGCTCTGCCCCTAAAACCCAGGTGAGTAACAATTTATATTTAATAAATTTAAGTATAAAATTAGTTGTTATTTACTCTGGAAACAAGAATATGTGTATGTTACTGAATGAAGGTTATGATGCATGTTATATTGAATGCATGTTTTTGTACTTATGTTCCAGACCCTTGATTTTCTTAAAATCCTATACTTTAGATCTAATCTATGTTAGGTCTATGACTTAAGAAAAATAGAGTTGTGTAACATAACTAAAGCTTTAAGTTTTATCAAGTATGAATACAAACCAGAAGTGTCACTAAAAAAAAAAAAGTATGGCCTCTGGGAAAACACTGAACAACAGAGTAATTCTGTTATGAACAAGAATTTAATCCTATAAATTCTTTGATTTAAGATTATCAATATGTTACCTGATCAAAAACTCGAATTTTAAAATTTAAATTAGAACTTTTAGCTTGTTTTTGATTGAGAAATTCTGGTTTAACCATAAATCATAACTTGGGTTGATTCTGTCGATGTAAGAAGATTTGTTGGCCAGTGATGTTCCTCATGATAGAATGGTGATAGGGAATTGAGGAATCAATGCAGTGGGGAAGTAGTGACTAGGGATTAATGTATATAACCCTAGTTTTACTGTGTTCAAGAGATTTGATAACTGTGATCAAATTACGTGATCGAGTTCTCTCTAGTTCGAGCTGAAGATAGAAGGGGTATGGAGGAGGTTGTGACCGGAGGTAGAGATGTTCTGGTGGTCGGAGTATGGAGTTTTGGGGGATTTCCTGGTTCGACATTTTTCCAGTTGAGCACGAATGTTCGAATTTGAATTTGGGTATGCGGCATTGGATTTGAGGGTCGGGATGGCACTGGGAGTTGACCTTTGACTTGCTCATGAAGTCGCGAGAGGCCGGGGTGATGGCCGTGGGTGTGCAGGTGTACGGTGGTAATGGTGTATCAGTTAGCTGTTTTGGGGGAAGAAAGAGCTCGTGTTGTATCGGGTAGTTTTGTGATGAGCTCGAAGCATTTAGATGATGGTCTCGAAGCTGAGTGGTTTTGGACTCGAAGAATTTTAGATAGGTCTCGGGTGTTTTAATTTTAGTTACAGGGTTGGGTAAACTGTCAATACAGGTTTTGTATAACCTGATTTTTATTTGGTTTTTAATTGATGTTAAGGTGAATGTGTTACTCGAGTTAGTTTAGTTTAGCTCGGGATAGTTTGTCGAAGTTTGAAAACTTGTCTTGTTTTCAAAATTTAAAACTAAATTTAAAAATGGAAACAAGAATCTAAAGTAAGTTTTAAGTCTAACTTAAATTATGGATTCAAGCCGGATTGAATCACAGGTTGGTAATGATGAGTATTTAAATTCAAATTTGCTTTAAAAATAATTTTTAAGGAGTTTATTGTTTAAAATGTTTTTTCAAAAAGAATTTGAATTTTATTTTGAAGTTCAAATATAAAGTAATGTTTAAACAAAGTTTAAATTTGATTCAAATTTGGATTTGAATCTTTGTTTCAAAATGAATTTAAGTTTATAAATTTAAGTGTTTAAAACAAATTTGAATGATAATGTAAAAATATAAATATTTTAAATTTAAAAAGAAATGTGTTTTAACTTTTATAAAATTTCTTTTAAAATAAAAGTATTATTTAGCAATTAAAGGTTTTAGATTGATTTTTAAAACTTATTAAAGTTAAATAATAATTTAATATTTTGTATTTCATTTAATTTTAGGATAATTAAATGAACAATTAATTGATTTAAGGAAATTAATAAAATGGTAATTAAGGGTTAATCATAAAGGTTTAAGATTAATTATTCTTAGAATAATTAACCTGTAATTAAGAATAATTAATTAAATAAAAATATTTTTTAATTAATGATTAATAATTAATTAATCAAGTAATAATGGATTAATTAAGTTTTAATTAACACTTAATTATTTAATTAATCCGGAATTAAATAATGGATTAATTAATTTGTAATTGATAATGATTAAAATAAGTTAATTATTTTAGAATAATAATTAATAATTTTTTTAATAGTTATTGAATGTCATTAATTAAGAATTATTTAATAATTAGTTAATGTGATTAATTTTAATTATTAATTAGACTAATTAATTTAAAGATAATTAATTTGTGTAAATTGTTAAGTATAATTACTTATGGAAGTAATTAAGGAATTAATTTCTTATTGCAATTAATTGAGTTAATTTGATTAGTTTAAGTAAATTAATTCATTTTAATTAATTTAAAATTAATCATTTGATGATTTGTGAAGATAATTACTTAATGTAATTTAATGAAGAGGAATTACTTAGAGAAGAAATTAATGGGTAATTACTGTATGTAATTAATTGGAAGTGATTTGATATTGAGTTATTTAAATATAATTACTTTGTGAATTAATCAAAGGATTACTTAGAGATAATTAATTAATGAGTAATTAATTTATTTGGTAGAGTAATTAAGGGTAGTTGATTGCTGAATGGGGTTAATCAAGGGTGATTAACAATTATGTTTTAAATTAAGACTTATTCCTTAAAGTAATAAATTTAAATAAGATAATTAGTTAAAATGTAATTAGAGATCATTAATCAATATAGTTAATGATGTAATTCAGAAATGATTAATTAAGATTAATTAATCAATAATAAGTGATTAAAGGTAATTAATTTATGCAATTAATTAAGGATTAATGTAATTAATTATAGTTAATTAATTAAGGAAGTAATTAAAGGTTAATTACTGTATTTGGTTAAATATAATTAATTTGAGGAATTAATTAGTTTATAATTACTTGAATGTAATTAAATGTTAATTAATCAGGGATGATTAATTAAAATGAATCATTGGTTGATGATTAATTAATTGATTGATAAATTATCAATAGTGATATAAGCAAGTTGATATTGATGAAGTAATTAATTTAGTTTACTTTAAATTAATAGAATGATGTAATTAATTTAATTCATTTTAAATTAACTATATTTGGTGTGGTTAATCATTGCTTATATAGATGGATGATGTTGTTTACTTTGGATGATTTGAATCTCTGATATGAGATAGATAATATTGGGTGATTTGGATGCATTGGTTGCATTGTGATGTTGATATAGATTATCTTTCTGGATAATGATAATATAGTTTATCTGATATGATGATAATGTTGATTATCTGTGTGAACCCGTGATTTATCTATTTGTATATATAGATAAGTGAATTGTTTTAAACCTTTAAAAAAACTTGGCCTTAAAAGACACGCTTTGGATTTCGATGAGACCGGGATCGGGTTTCCATATTTGGATATCCGAAAACCACATCGATCCAAATTAACGTTAGGTCATTAATCCAAGTGGAGCGAGTGAAGACTCGAGGTGTATGGGCTATACGTCAGTATAACTCCGTGGGTGATTCCGTAATGAGTTTGACGGAATAGTACTTATAGATTCGAGATGGTGATTTAGAGTGCAAGGGTTATCGTCATTAACTCTGAGGGTGATACCAAAATGAGGGTAACGAGATAATGCCTTCGATTTCGTTCGAACCCGGAACGAACTTGTATGGATTGAATGCTTTCAGAACATCGTCAGGTGGACGATGAGCATTCTAAGAGATGTGTCTTCTAAAGGTAATCGTAGCCTCAAGCCTCATCAACCGGGAATGTCTAAAACAGGGGAGGTGCAGCAAGGCTTCGTGGGTAGCTCCCACTGGAGAGCAAGATTGATCCCTGTCTAGAGGTCCCTTTTATTTCGGCTGTGTGGGCAGTTGGATGTACACCAATTGCGGGGTTGTCTTGTTCGGGACTGTCTAGTAAGGTATGGTTTCGGTCTTGTGTTGCAGGGGAGTTAGGGTTGCTCCTCGGTACGTTGATCTAGGCCAAGTACTGCGACGGGCGGTACCCCAGTAGCCCTGCAATTGTATGGAATCCAAAATCCAATAAGTGCCAACGGTTTTGATTGTATTACCCACTTTTGTGGCTAGCAGCTGGAATTTAATAAATGTAACAATTTCGGCTATTTCTTATTTACTTGAAAACCCAAGACCCTATTATAATATCACTGGATTTCCTATCAAATGTTTTGTTTAGCGTAAGGTAAAAACTTTTCCATGTTTATGTGTGGGAAGTCTTACGTGATACCTTTTCTTTCAAAGGTTTTTAAAATTAAGCAACTTTAACATGTTACTCACACCAGACCCATGTCTGACCCAGAGTTTATCTTTTGTTTTCTTACACTCTTGGGTACTCAAATTTTTACGAGTAGCCAAGGGATTCAGGTTAGCTTTGACGAATATTGGAGGAGTAATGGAGCAGGAGGCTTCTGCGTGTAGATATATAGTTCCGCTGTGTGTTCTCTGTGTTAGTATTGTTTTGTCTCTAAGATTGTATTATGTTGTAAATACTAGGCAGTTGTTTATAACTGTCTATTATGTGTTGTATATATGTGTACTCTGTTAGTGGTTGTATACTATGTAATATTTTATATTATTAATATAATTTATTCGTTCCGCTGTTGAGACTCTAGTGTTGTTTCTTCTTTCTCTTCTTTCTTTTTTTCTTCTATCCTTTTTTTTCTTAATTGATGATGCGATTTTCTAGGAGTAGAAAGTCGGGTCGTTACAGTTGGTATCAGAGCATTAGGTTGAGTGGATACCTAGGCTCTGGAGTGGTGTCTATCTTGAGAGAATGTATTTGTAGTTTTATCATATATATTTATATAATTACTTCTACCTATTTGTTGGGTTACCTGTTCAGGTTTTCCAATATAGGTTATAAAGCTATTTAAAGTAGCGGGTGTGTAACACAACTACTACCAATGGTTGGAGTTTTGAGTGTTGAAGTTGGAAGTGTATTTGTCGAGACTGTAGACCTAATGCCGTCTCGAGTGAGTTGTGCAGAGTATAGGATTTCATAGATCTCTTAAGGTAACCTGTAAAGGTTCAGAGTCTATCTTTGAGTTGGATAAGTAAAGTTTGGATCTGTCGGTTGGGCAGAAGAAAATGATGATATCTTGATATCTCAGGAAGTAGTAGCTGCGTGATGGGATGCAGTATATGTGGATTGTTTCCTAAGAAATTTTCTTTGGAACAAGTTAAGGAGGTGAGTCTGCTTCAGTGTTGTGGCTGGATTCAGCAGGACGTTTCTGTCCGATTTGTGGCCCGAGTTTCTCGAAGAGTTTTGGATTAGGAAGTCTTTGGCGTCAGTGTCAGCAGTGCAGTTCGGAGTATTCTGGGTGCTGGCGAGAAAGTCTTCTGGTCAGCAGTTTTTCTGAAGGAGTTCAGAAGTAGCAGAGAAGATTCCATTTTTACGATGGATTGGCTAGTTAAGCGTATGCTGTTTTGATTGGTAAAGAGAGAACAATTTTCTTTGGATATTAGGCTGGGTTGATCGCAAAAGTGACTTGCGATAGTTTGAGTGTTTCTTGAGTTATGAGAAGTTTGTCCGTACCTGGCGGTTGAGTTTTCTTATCGACTGGATTCTAGGAGTGATACCGGAGGTTTAGTGAAGCAGCTTTGAATCAAATGAGGCATCTGAGTTTTCTTTTATGGATCTGTTGAACCATATTTCTATGGTGTGTTATCCAGTTTGTGCTCGAGTTTTTTCTACTTCAGATCAGAGTTGTGCAGCGGAAGCAGATTGGAAGTGCTTTTGTTTTATCTTTTCCGGGAAGGAGAAGAAAGTTAGTCTTCTGATATTTGTGGAGTAGAGTTGGTGTTCTTGGTTTGGAATTGATCTTGAGGGGATCATTGTGTTGGTTTGTTTTGCTTCAGCTTGTTTCTAGGAACATCAACGAAGGTTGAGCTGATCGGGAGAGATGAAGGCAGCCCAGGATCGTCAGAAGTATTTTGTGGATAAGAGACAAAGGAATTTGGATTCCTGAGTCGGAGATTTGATCTTGAATAAGTTTTCTCCGATCTAAAGAGCTATAAGATTGAGTAAGACTGGGTAAGTCAGCTCCGAGATGTTTTGGACCTTTTCTGTGTTTTGTGAGGATTGGTGTTTGGTTTTCAAGGTTGAATTGTCAGTTTGGATAACTGAAATTCGATGTGTTTCACGTATCTCTGAGGGAGTACGTGTATGGTTTATCTCTGGTTGTGGAACCAGCAGTTCAGGAGGATGTAATTGTTGATTCAGACTCGTTTGTAGTCTGCCATATTGTTTTGTTGTAGATATAGTTGGATAGGAGCTCTATAGTTTAATAGTATTGATTGTTTAGCTTCTATAGAGCGAGTTTTCCGGTGTATATATATTTATACCGGGGAAACTCGTGAAAGTTTTATACATAATTTTTTTAGATAATTAGGTTTGTTTTGTTTGCTATGGTTGTTAGCATATGTTTGATAATATATGCTTGTGTTTTAAAATAAAATCTTAAGATAGATTATTGATTTACCTTTGCTTTTAAATTTCGGGGACGAAATTCTTTTAAGGGGGAAGGAACGTGATATCCCGGAAATTTAGGTAATATAAATTTAATAATCCGTGTTATAAATTTAATTTGATTTGATAATTATAATAACAGATTTGGAATTTGATTTAATAATCATGTTTTAATAAATTTAAATTGAAAGATTTTATCTTTTTAAAGTAAATAAATTGTTTTCTGTTTATAATATATATATTTGTATATATTGTAAATTGATAAATTTTGATTTTGGATTTAGTGAATGAATTGATTTTCTAATTCTAGTTTATTTTTAGTAAATTAAAAATTAGATTTAAGAATTGGCTTTTCAAAGCAATTCAATGAATAATGTTATGATTTATATTATGATAAATCTTATTTGTTTTGAAATTTTATTTAACTTTAAAATATATGAATTTAAGATTAGATAAATATAAAAGCTAAGTTTTATTTTATATTACTTGGGATTTATATATATATATATAAGAATTTATAATGTAAATTACAAATGATCTTAGTTTGCTAGAATCTCTTTTAACAAATTATTTGATATTGCTTAATTTGTTATTTTTAAATAAAAATTATAATACTTAAGTTCTTATGAACATAAATAGATTTTGTAAGGAATAAAATTGTTGTTTTAAATTTTAATAGAGTTATATATGCTTCTATATGTTACTTGATTATTAAAATTTTGATTTGATAAACTAATTTTAAATTTGAATTTGATGTTTTGAAATTTAATAGAATAAATACTTCAATATTTTTGAATAAGCTATTTTTTTAATTTGTTTGTTTTCATTTCTTTTTGATTTAAAAGAGACAAATTCATTTATATTACTTAAGAAATAAAATAAGATTTAAAGGCTTAAAGATTTATAAACAATTTAGAATTAAAATTTAAATACATAATTACATATGTAAGTTTATTACCACCTTAAGGACATGTGTTAGTTATAAAATAAACTATTGTGACAAATGTTAAGAATAGAGACAAGTGTCTCATTTAAATTTCTTTTTCTTTTATTTTTTAATTAAATCAAAAAATTTTGTTTATATAAACTGTAACGACCCGAAATTTTCGAACCCGAAAATTCCAGATAGTTATGAAAAAGAAGAAAGAGATAGAAGAAGAACAGAAACACCAAACATCTCACGTTCGCAGCGGATAAAATATAATAATAAATAATAACAGTTTACAAAAGAATATTATAACTGTCGATTACATTTAATATACATCAGAGTTTCACATATACATACAGTCACTGAACAATACAAGACAAACATGTCTCCGAATATATAAATACAGCGGAAATACTCTATACGCTCCTGCCATCCAGCTCGCCTCCTAAGCTCCCGAACGTACCTACCTGAAAAATCTGTAATACTCGGTCTGACCCGGGCATCACACCAAAGTAACACCCGGGTCAGGCTGGAAACCAGCGTGAGTAAACCCATCTAACATGTAATACAAAAGTTCACAACTCATATAAACCCGGGTAACTCATATCTGTTTATAAATTCACCATTTATTATAGGCATTACTTATTCCACACGTCCATTTTCAAAGTACTAAAATTTAGATTTCAATTTAAATCACTTCACTCCAGTCTATAGATTTCACATACCAATCTATAAAGAATCGAAGTGGTTTCGGGTACTTACTAATACCCGACTCCGGTCTCTCCGAATCCAATGTCATCTTATCCTAATTATTTAAAATGAAAACAATTCAACTTTAAATATAGGATGTCACTGTTGATTCCAACATATTTTATCACATAGCATCACACATCACTTACCATAGATATCATCTAATATAAGACACACAATATCATTCAATAATCATTCATCTTAATTAATCCTCCTTGATTAATTTTAATTATATTAAGTAATTAAACTCTACTTGATCACATCAATCAATTATTCTTACCATTCCAACCCCAAAACTATTCCCAATTTTATAATTAATTACATCTTGCACTTATCATTACTAATTACTTTACTAGGTAATTAACGTGTAATTATACTTAACAATTTCCCCAACCGATTATCTTTAATTAATTAATCTAATTAATTATTAATATTAATCACAATAAATTATTTAATAATCCCAAGTTAATGATCTTCCTTAACTATTAACAATTCTTTAATTACTTTTTTTTTAAGTAATCAGACTTAAACTTAAATTAATTATTGTTAATTACAATTCAAATTAGTCTTAACTCATTAACTAATAATCTAACCTCATTCAATTAATGATTCTCAATTTCAAGTTAATTATTCCTTAATTAACTTAAACGTTAATTTCTTAACAAATCCCCTTAATTTACTAACTAATAGTCCGTAATTACTAATTAATTTAATACTAAATCATTAATTAAATAAATTGACTTAATCACCATTAATCATTAAACCTAAATTATTTTAAGATAAACCCTGCCTTAATTTCACTAACATATGCAGTAAAAAAAAACGTTTCATTTTTAAATCTACTTTCAGACCTCATTTCAAATTTAAGGTTTAGTATAATTAACAAATTTAACTATAATCAAATTTTTATTCAATTTATAAGAAATTTAACATCTAATGTTAAAGAAACTTTTATACGAATTTTATGTAAGTAAAGTTTAAACTTTCATTGGAAAATTTTTTATTTTAGACATTCAACTTTGCTTAAACAATTTAAATTTCCAAAACTTTACTTATTTATAAAACTAGAATGCAACAGTTAATTTGGATCCATACTTAAAACTGGATTGAAAACTTTATTTAAGAGCTGGCCTTAAATTTCAAATCCACTTTAAACTTTAAAACACTAACAAGCTTAAACCTGTATCAACAGTTTGACCTAATCCCTAAACAACTCGAGTATAAGCTGGAGTACAATACCACAACTCCACCCAACATCATCAGCTTCCAGACATGCACCGTGCCACCCACCACCTCAGGTCACCAACGACGCCTCCCTCATGTCGGCCATCATTATCGCACCGTAATCCCATCATCAGAACTTCCAACCTCCCTCAAAATCGAATTCGAGCATCTCATCGCCACCTGGACAAAAACTCCAAAACTGGAACAAAAGAAAATGAAACCTGGAACCACCTCGTCCACTCATCTCCGACCACCGGAGGCTTTGAAACTCCGTCCAAACCCTTGTCAACAACCAGACCATCATCTCCTCCAGTTTTGTAGCACTCGGTCATCTAGAGGGACCATGCCGATCAAAAATCCCAGAGCACTCAAAACTAGGTTTTCAAATCCAATCGACCAACCATCATCGCCACGGTCATCTATTTCCACATCCAAAATTTTTTCTCCACTCACTGATTCTTCTACCATCACCAAAAGAAACCCTGACCGTCCAGATCCTCGGGATCATCAGAAATCTCCTAAAAACGTATTTTTGGTAAAACCAGGAATGCCCTCTAAATCCACTATTAAAAATTGTAATTTTTGTTTCAAAAATCAAGTTTGAGTTTTAGCAATTGATTCAGATACTTGAATACATGAATCATGATAATTAAATTTTAACTTATTTAAAGTTTGCACTGTTGTTTTACATTTTCAGAGACCATACAAATTAATTTAACTTAAACAAGTTCTAAAACTAAAATCTATGATATAACAAAAATATATTGTTCAAGCCTTTAGACTTAACAAAGATTTAGTCAATAGCAAGTTAACTTGATTTGATCTTGAGCAATTTATTCAAGTCCAGATTTGGAAACTGGAAACTAGAATCAGAGAAAGCGTCCAAAAACCCAGCAATTTCACATAACAAAATATTCATATTATATACACCGAGGTGTGCTTATACTTATACTCACAAACATACTATTTTCAGAGATAAGTAGGTAACAGAAGTATATACTTAAACCACTTAAACTGTGATGTTACTCGCCGTTTCATCCAATCGACTATGAAATAGAGAAGAAAAGAGCACAGTGGGTTTCCTTCTTGAGTTACAGGGTGTTAAACATGTTCATACCCTCTATAAAAGTATTGAATACCCTAATCACATGAATTACATACCAAGTATTCGAGTTTATCCAAATTTACGTACACATACCTCTTCATTCAAGGTTCAAGTTAAGTGAGGAGATGGGTTTTGCTCACCTTGTTTTGCACAGAGATGGTTTTGAAGCACTGCTACTTGTTTTGTTGATCTTCTTTGTTGACTTATTTTAATCCTCCTGTTTATTTAGTTAAAATGTTACTTCAGTTTGTAAAGAAGGTGATGACTACTTTCCTCTTTCTTTTTTTTATTTTAGTTTTCTATCTCCCAAACGAACAAGAGCAAGAAAGGTTGTATATATAGAGAAAAGTTTTTGTGTAGGGTAGGTATTAACTGGTTCGAGCATATCTCCTTGGTCAGAGATTTTTTTTTTCCTCTTGCAGTTGAAATGATTTATACATATTTCGAAATGATTTTTTTTATGCTAACATTAAATGCAAGTGTCCTTCATGTTTACTTACTTATCTCATTTTTATATGTGCATAGATACTTTATTTATTTTCTTGCCTTTCATCTACTTAACATTCTTATATTACTTGCCTGGTTGTGTTTTACTTTATACATTATGTGCTAACCACAAAGTTGTTTAAGTTATAAATTTAACTTAGGTACATACACACAAAAATCACTTAATCCTTGCTTTTATTTTTATTTCTATTCTAACTATCAACATTTAAATTAGATTTATATGTTTTACTTATATTTTATATTTAAATTTTATATTGAAAGAATTTGATTTTATTTTAATCATTATCATTCATATATATATATATATATATATATCCAATGTAAATAAGATAGAACATTTTAATTCAATTATATAAGATAGATTTTATAGTAAATATTTTTAAGAGATTTTATTTTAAATTTTCAAATCAAATTTCCTTCTCAAAATACAAATCTATATAAACAAATGGTAAATATTTCCAAAAGTCCGATTATTTAAAATGATGAATTTACATTTTATTTAATTAGATTAATTATTTATTAAAATAAAGTTTCCAAAGTACCGGGTCATCACATTCCTCCCCCCTTTGAATCTTTTCGTCCTCGAAAAGGAAGGAAGCCAGATCCATTGAAATGAATCATATAATTTTCTTTAACTACTTTAAAAAAATCTACATAATATTTCTAAAATAGTTTTTATAAAAATACTTTTATAACTCGATGTTCGACAAATCCATCCTCGTTCTCACAGAAATTCGGTCATACGTTGATCAGGCGTATGACTGAAAATCTATAAGTGCTTGGCCGACCCATTTTCAACATCCAGTGAAAATACTTGTGAAAATAATTTTATTAAAAATATAGAAAACAGTTTTTGAAAATAGAGGAAATATCTTGGTGAGAATGCTCTGGAAATCATCACCCCCATTCCATGGTCACAGTTACATACCAGGGTTACGTTGCAGTCGCAACAAAAGTCCATGTAACTAAAGGCTCTCCGCGGCACTCTCGATTACGCCATGGAACCTACACAACAGATCACAGTTACATCCAGGGTTACGTTGCAGTCGCAACAAAAGTCCATGTAACTGCAGGCTCTCCACGGCACTCTGATCTCGCTATCAAAATGAAACTTCTCCACTCCTACATAGGTCGCAGTCTACCGAGATAAACTCAAACGCAGACTGTTGCTCTCAGCGGCACACACGACTTTTGAAATGTTACCATAGGTCGCAGCTACATCCTGGGTTAGTTGCAGTCACAACAAAAGTCCATGTAACTGTTGGCTCTCCGCGGCACACACGACTTACGCTATGGTAAACTCAACTCATAATCCTCAGGAACTAGTTTTGTCCGGACTCCTCACAGGATCAACTTTAGAACCCCCCTTGGGGCTCAAGGCAGCACCACCCGGTGGCATTCCTGAGAAGTTCATTTCAAGGGAGCGCCTTTTTCCCCAGAGCTGTGATCAAAACATTTTATACTATACATATATAGTATCTTCAAATCATACACCTAGTATGATATTATACAAAGCTCCTTTACACAAAATCGATTATCCCAAAATCGATAATTCTCAAAATAGGCTTCCCAAAACTCAATATTGATTTTTTTTTTCCAAAAATCAAAAGCCTTTCTCAAAATCCTCATAAGATCCTTTATATATATTCAGATATCTATATATAAATTTTTAAAACTTTGGATCCTTACCTTCTCGTATAAAACACCTTTTATACCCCACACTTCTCAAAAACCATAGAAATATCCAATTTCCATCTTTATTCATTTCATATTTCTCAAAATATTCTTTCAGTTCAAAAGAACAATTTCACATTCCTTATTCACCTTTACATTAATCCCCATTTGGATTATTACTTCTATCCTTATCTCAGTTGGGTACTTTAATTAATAACAGTTTGAACTCCGATCAGTTTAGAAAAATAGCTTGAAAGTTTTAAAAATAGGTAAGTAGTTGAAAAATAATTATTAGTTTGCAAAATAATTGTAAGATAGTTAACTAATTATAAAATAGTTGGAAAATAATTATATAGTTATAGAAATCTTAATAATTGCAAAATAGTTGTAAATTAGTAATTAATTTGTAACATAGTTAAAATATAGTAATAAATTTAGAAAACAGTTGAAAAATGGTTAAATAGTTCCAAAATAATTGTAAAACAAGTATAAAATAATTTGGCATTAAGAAAGAAAGGTTGTATATATTTAATAGCTTAGAAAAATATAAGTTTATATGAAGACAATTTAGCCCAGAGTCAAAACTGTTCACTTCCCCAACAATTCAGTTTAAATTTTCACTCCCATTTAAATTAACCAATTTCAATTTAAATAATCTTCAGTTTCCATTGAAATTGATTTTAATCCAATTCAAGTTGAATCAATCATGATTTCTTTACCAATTCAAATTAAATTCTATTTGATCTTTAAACTTGTATAACTTAATTATAATTTCAATTTTACAATTACTATTTAATATCAATTACATTCACATTTTGCTTTAACTCGGAATTATACATTTCATTTAGTCAATATATGTTTATTATTCCATAAACATTTAATCAAGGTGCCAAAGTTTAAACAAATTTCCAAAATTTCAATATCACCTTAGAATTCAACTATATCCAAAATTCTTTGGCAAATTCAATTATCCTTTTTTGAATTTCAAAACCAAACCCAATTCACAAACAATTCCAATTTAAAACAATTTGTTAGCAATTTCTCTTCTAGAAACTCGAAAATGAACATCGACGATGCTGCAGTCATCACCGACGTTATTTTCCAGTGACCGAAAGAGTTCAATGCTTTTATCTCTTTAAAAACATTTTCAAATATTTTTAATTTCAAATCTCCCAAGTTTCAAATTCAACACCGAAAATATTTTTTTTGAAATAATACTATTATTTCTCTAAAACCTTTGGAAACCACTTTCAAATCCAAAGGAATTTTAAATTTTCCCAAAAAATTCCAAATTCCCAATCCATCCAATTCTTATTTAAACATTACGCTAGAATTTCATCTTACTTTATTTTCAAATATTCTCTGGAATTCTATTTCTAATTATTCCGATCAATTTGAACTATTACCAATTGAACCTGCTTCAAGTTCGATTCATTTTAATTTAATCTAATTCAAATTCTCCATTTAAATTTTTAAACTTACACGTCTTCAATCACAAACCCAATTAATTCAAATCAAATTCAATTTGAACTAATTCATTTCAAATCAAATTTTTAAATCATTTCAAATTATATAAATTCGAGTTAAATTCCAATGTTGATTCAAACTTTTAGACCAAATTATCCTTTATTTAAAGTTTTTAAACAATTTGAGTCCAAATTTCAAAATTCCATTTAAATTATCTTTACTTAACTCATTACAAGGTTCAAATAAGAGTTTCAAACAATTTTTATTTACAAATTCATTTTCATTTTTTTTTAACATTCAAATCCAAGTTCAAAGGAATTCCATATCCTTAATTTTAAATTTAAGTTAAATTTTATTTATCTCTACAATGGATATATTGCCACAATCCATTTCTTCACTCTATTTAAATCAATTTACATTTCATAAATTATTTGTAACAATGGAATGATATCAGGATAAATAAACATCCAAATTTATCCAATACCAATTATTTCAAATTTCAGATCTCAAACCTATTTTGAGATCACTCAAACTCTCAATTTCAAATCAACCATTTAACTTCCCAAGTTAAATTTTAATTTCATCCTAAAATTTTCAAATCAGGTTGATTATTCCAACTTATTTAACTTTTCCCAAGTTAAACTCAATTCACTTAATCCAGTCAACCTTACCTAAATTGAACTTCCATTTCAAATTTCATTTTTTTTTCATCTATAAGTTCAACAACTTATCACTTTGGGTTTTCACATCTCATTCCAAATTTAAAACTCAACCTTAGAGTTTATTTCCTTTACACACCCAGTTGCTTTTAAAATTTAAACCACCCTTGGTTTTAAACTCAAACAAATTCCTTTAAAATTTCAAACAACCCTTGTTTGAAATAAGACCCTTTCATTCGAATATATTAAATAACATCTCTAATTTTAAAATAAGATCATATTCAAAATAGTTTGAATAATATTATCTCCTTTAACATTTTGAAACCAATTCAAATGTTTAAATTTAGAATTCAAAACTTCACAATTTGAAACCCCCTTTAATTTACATCCCTCCTAATTTACAAGTTACTCTCAATAAATGGTTACTTCCTTAAAACATTTAATTGTTTATTGGAAAACAATCATCCCATTATTAAACACAATAACCCTTTATGATAATAACCAAGATTATCATATTTGGAAACCAATTCATTATTATATTATTCTGAAACTCTTTCCCAATTTCAAGATTTTAATTCCAGTTTGAATTCATTTCAATCTTGTCTTTATTTAATTTCTATTTGGTTGTATTTCTATTAATACTTAATTTAATTTCAATAATTTAACAACCAATTACCTTAATATCTATTAGTAAGAAATATTGATTTATATATCAAAATATATTCTTTATACAAAATCATTTAAAACCTTTATATAAGAAAATGACAAGTACGCTCTCATATAAATTTCAAACACCGTTACTCTGCTGCATTTCAAACTAATCCAATCCAACACTTGAAGCTCTCAAGACATTAAGAACGCTACAAACAACTTCAAGAAGAGGTCACATACATCCAACATGGATTTGAAGACTCTCATCTCCATTGAAGTTTGAGCTACTCGTTCAAAGTGTCTTGTAATTCAAAGTGTATTGTACTTGGGAAGAATTGTATCAGCTATTAACGAAATCGTCAATAAAGATATTCAAAGTGGACGTAGGCTCTCTCTTAAGCCGAACCACTATAAAATTGCTGTTTTTTACTGCTTTTCCGCTATTATCTACTTATAATCTGTTCCCGAGCTATCGGGTGGTGCTTTCACAATTACATTTCATACACCGGGGTGTTAGCGTTCAAATTTTAGCGTTAACATTTTTGGTGCTTTCACTGAGAACTGAACTCAGGCGAGTTATCATCATTGCTTCACAGAGGTTTGTAGAGAGAATTTCCTTGAAAACCAGAAGTCTATCCGAGATTATGGCTCCTGGAAGGAAGAGTAGATCTGTCAGATCTGGGAATATTCAAGAGGGAACCTCCGCTTCCCCTATATCGAATCAAGCCACTCCAGCTGTCGGAGTTACAAAGCCAGAGCTGGATGCTGCAATTTTAGGGCTGAACCAACAAATCAATGCCCAAAATGCACAATTTGAGGCTCAGAATGCCCAGAATGCCCTAATTCTGAATAGGTTGAACGATTTGCTTGGGGCAAACCGCCAACCGGCAGATAATGAAAGGAATTTGGCTGGCAACATTCGTGATGCTGAAGAAAGAAATGCTCCTGAAAGAGCTGCTAGCCCCTTTGAACGAACACTTCCAGAGGTTGGTGGATCTAGGACTCGACATGATGAGGAGTATCTTTCTGGAATGGTCCGACAAATTATGAAAGAAAGCATGCAAAGGCAAGAGGATGAAAATGATTGGGGATTTGCCTCGAGTAAGACACCGTTCACCGAAAAAAATATTAAAGGCAGAGTTTCCCAAGAAATTTGTACCTCCTACCATCCCAGCTTATCGAGGGACAAGTGACCCTAACCAATTCCTTTACAAGTAGATTGGCATATGACCGGGGCAAGAGCAACAGATGAGATCAAGTGCCGTTACTTTCCGGTATACTTAGAGGGAGTGGCTTTACTTTGGTTCACAAAGCTGCCAGTTAGATCCGTGGATCAATTCTCTGACTTAACACGAAAGTTCAAGGATCAGTTCAGGCTATATGCTACAAAAGCCAAGGATATAATGTCTCTCTCTAGTCTAGAACAAAACCCCGGAGAATCTACCAGATCATTCTTAAATCGTTTCAATATAGCCTTAGCTGAAGTCGAGAACGCAGAGCCAAGGATGGTTTTGACTTATCTAATGCGGGCTATCGATAAATCGAGTGAATTTGGTAAATGGCTAAAAATGAAGTAGCCAAACTCACTTGAGAAATTCTATAAGAAGGCTGATGAATTTATGCGTTTGGAAAGCTTTCCTGCGACTTCAAGAGCAATCGAGGCCGAAATTTTAAATGTCGGTGTTACTTCTGATAAAAGAGAATCTAGAGGACAGAAGAGGAAGAACGATGGTGGAAAAAAGCAAAGAGACTTGAAGAAAGCTCGCCGCTTTAAACCTTCAGACTTTACTCTCTTAACTGATACTCTGGAGAACATCTTTCTCGCAACCAAGGATGCTTTTGATTATCCTAAGCCACCTGAGTTGAAGGTTGGGAAAAATGCTATGCATAATGGGAGGTTCTGTCAATTCCACAACCAACCTGGTCATGACACCAACGAATGTCGTCATTTAAGGAATTTGATTGAAGAACTATTGAGACAGAATAAACTCCAGCAATATGTCAAAAGAGACAGGAATGACCCATCCTCATCCACTCAGGGGAGCCCCTCACCCGGCAGACAGGAATCATGATAGGATGGAAGGATACGCTCATGCTCTAAGAAAAGTCCAGAAGGGAGAGAATGTTCCTGTTCTCACACCGGAGATTCGATCCCGAGAAGCTTGGGACAGCATGGAGTTGCATCCTTGTTTTACTTTAAGGCTTTGTTACAAATTTGTAAAAGAATAATGGATTTATCATTCTCATATTAAAAGTCGTTGTAAAAACATTGCAAATGAAATATAGGAACTATAAATATTGTGTTTTCTATTACTATAAAAGACCTGTTTCATTTCGATATGCCAAATATCTTGAATATATTGCTAAAATGTCGATTTAATATTGCAGGCAATCAAAGCAAAGCTTACCTAGTCAGCACATCGCAAAGCAAAGCGATTCCTATAAGTCATCGAGCAAATAAATGTCAAGCCAAAAAAGGTTCCAAATTGAATTCCTGCATAAGAAATGTTCCTCATGAACAGTTGATACAACCAAAAGGGCACCTTCCCAACGCGGAGGTTTCAGGCCCTCGCTAACCGACAAAGATCGTTTGTGCAAACATACATCTAGTCAGGTAGTTTGGGTCTGCCCTATGGATTCACTTAACAATGAGGAGCATTTCTCTGGAAAAGAGACGAATAACTGGCAAAGAAAAGAACATGGCTGTGGAAATGATAACGAGGAATCACTAAGGAGCAGATGGTGAAGAGGCATGGGCAAGCAGACAGAAAACACACAAGCCCTCTTCGGAGGCACAAGTCCTCCAATGAGGCACGCTTCCCATGTTTGAAGCGCAAACTAAAGTCCTCCAATGAGGCACACTTCCCAAGTTTGAAGTACGAACTCAAGTCCTCCAATGAGGCACGCTTCCCATGTTTGAAGCGCAAACTAAAGTCCTCCAATGAGGCACACATCCCAAGTTTGAAGTACAAACTCAAGTCCTCCAATGAGGCACGCTTCCCATGTTTGAAGCGCAAACTAAAGTCCTCCAACGAGGCACACTTCCCAAGTTTGAAGTACAAACTCAAGTCCTCCAATGAGGCACGCTTCCCATGTTCGAAGCGCAAACTAAAGTCATCCAATGAGGCACACTTCCCAAGTTTGAAGCATAAACTAAAGCCGTACTCAAAGGCACAACCCTTCAGAGGATAAAGACCTCTTCGGGGGCACATTTCACCGGAGATGAAGTGCAATCTCTGTGGAGGCCCACTCCTCCAGAGTTGAAATGTCAAATCAAAGCCCTCCAGCGAGGCGCAACCAAAAAAAAAAAAAAAAAAAGGAGAAAAGGCTTCTCCAATACAAGGCGCACTCTACCAGAGCAAGAATAATATTTCCTCAAAAATGGAAAATTATTCTCTAAAGAAAGAGTGCATGCTTTCTCAAAATGGAAGAGTTATTCTCTAAAGTAAGAGTACAAGTCTTCTCAAAACAGAAGAATTGTCCTCCAAAATCTCCGCAAAAATGGAGAATATTACAATAAGCTATGGTATAGGGACAATAAAATATCGCTATATTAGTCAAAGCAATACCCAAGCAAAAGACCACAAGCTCAGCGCAGTATTATGCAAAGAAAATGAAAAACTTATATGAAAATGAGCAATAATTGCATTCTCAAATACAGACAAAATTCTGTACAAGTAGGAAGAATCATCTCATTCCATACTATAAAAAAAATTTCACACATTTGCAGGTCTCCTAGATGCAAGTTCCTCTGCGAAAGCTGGGGCACCTGAAGTCTCTGCTTAAAAATCAGGGGCATCATAAGGCCAAGTCAATCAAAAGAGGGAAAAAGGACCGAATTAAGTGCAAAAATTCGTCTTTAAGCAGAAATTTAACACTCCTCTCTTTAACCGCCACAGCATTTAGTCTTTTAAAAATTGACTTATGACTGAAATATTCGGAAAGAGAAGGGAATGCTACAAAGTAAAGAACGAAATTAGCACTCAACAACTCGAATTCTGAAAATCTCAGAAGTGAAAAAATCCAGCTTGCTCCACTATTTCTTCTTATCAAGAAGACATTCTACATAAAGAACTGAGTATTCGAAAAATAAAGGTGCACGTTTCCTAAAAGCGTGTGAAGTGTTGTGCAAAGCTACTTGAATAACAAGCTAATAAAGTAATACTCGAAATAATACTGGTTGGCAAATATCTCAATTCAGAAAAATTCGAGGCTTGTTATTTGAAAATAAGTGCAGTATCAATGCAAATAGCAGTTATAACTGTGTAAATTTTTTGTTGATACTTCATTCAAGATAGTTGATTCGCAACACTTCATCAAATCCATACTAATTTACTTACCGTAAAATATCAGTTCTTTGATCTAATCCATCACTCGATATGGGCAATCGGTGATGAGTATATTCGCCCTATTTTTCCGCAAATGTTGCATTTAATAGGTTGTTAAAATAATCTGTAAAGAGTTCAACAAGTTCTGGTCAAGTTCAAAAGGCTTCAGGACAAAACAAAGTAAAGCTGCCTAAGTACAAGCTCAGCAGCTCAATAAAGCACGAGTTAAGAAGAATCGAAGCACACGACCTAGTCCCTAGGCGT
Organism: Allium cepa; assembly: GCA_030765085.1. Lineage (NCBI taxonomy): Eukaryota > Viridiplantae > Streptophyta > Magnoliopsida > Asparagales > Amaryllidaceae > Allium > Allium cepa. Next base: position 767,739,856 of record CM060937.1, on the reverse strand, counting down.
ATACTTCGAGGGGCAAGTGTTAACTCTGCTTTTTCAGCAAGGTCGTGACATCAAAAATCGACCGAGAAGCCAATGATAGTTCATCTCGAAGGATGGTCGATTTAACCTCCCAATAAAGCAAGTTCTGTTGAATGAATTTTCAGATAAGATCCCCTACGGAGGGGGGGTCCAGGGGGGGTGCCAACCCTCCAAGGTGGGGATGCGGGGGCAACGCCACCGCCTACGGTGTTCGACCTAACAAGGTTGCCGACTTAACAAGGTTGCCGACTTAACAAGGTTGCCGACTTAACAAGGTTGCCGACTTAATATGGTTAACGACTCAATAAGCTTAACGACTCAAGGATTGGACGACCTAAGAAGTGCCACGACTTAACGAGTTAAGGTTCAAGGCGACTTAGAGGAATGGAACGACTCAAGAGGGTTAACGGTTCATGAGACAGGCCGACTCAGTGGATCAACGACTCAAGAACTGTGCGACTCAAGGTCTTCACGACCTAACCATTCAAGGGCTGAACGACCTACGAGTTAAGGATCTACGAGTTAAAGAATCTACGAGTTAAAAGATCTACGAGTTAAGGCCACTACGAGTTAAAGACTCTACGAGTTAAAAGGTCTACGAGATAAGGATCTACGGCTTAAGGCCTCCACGAGTTAAATAGTCTACGAGATAACAATCTTACGAGTTAGAAGATGGCGCGACAGGAAGTCTACGGCTCAAAAGATAAGTTGTTCACGACCTAAGACTTGGAGACAAGTTCAACACCACGCTGTAGTAAGAAGAATCGCTGACGACTTACGACCTATGATGAGTCGTGTATGACTCATGCTAGCATAAAGGAAACTGCATTTGGTTAACTCGTGAACGACTTAGAACTTGTATCTTTCATTCAGATGGGTGCATAACTCTAGGCCAAGCCATGAACCCAGTAAATCAGCCGCGACCTACCATGAGTCGTATACGAGTTACGACTCATCATGAGGTGTACACGAGTTACGACTCATCGTGAGTCGTATACGAGTTACGACCTAACTTCGAAGATGCCTATAAATACGCCCATAACTCCAACAGAAAAAGGACTTTTGGCTCATTCTCTTCAAGCGCCGATACTCTGCTGCATTCCAAACCAATCCAACACTCGAAGCTCTCAAGACACGAAGAACGCTACAAACAACTTCAAGAAGAGGTCACATACATCCAACATGGATTTGAAGACTCTCATCTCCATTGAAGTTTGAGCTACTCGTTCAAAGTGTCTTGTAATTCAAAGTGTATTGTATTTGGGAAGAATTGTATCAGCTATTAACGAAATCGTCAATAAAGATATTCAAAGTGGACGTAGGCTCTCTCTTAAGCCGAACCACTATAAAATTGCTGTTTTTTACTGCTTTTCCGCTATTATCTACTTATAATCTGTTCCCGAGCTATCGGGTGGTGCTTTCACAATTACATTTCATACACCGGGGTGTTAGCGTTCAAATTTTAGCGTAAACACAATCTTGTCTTTATTTAATTTCTATTTGGTTGTATTTCTATTAATACTTAATTTAATTTCAATAATTTAACAACCAATTACCTTAATATCTATTAGTAAGAAATATTGCTTTATATATCAAAATATATTCTTTATACAAAATCATTTAAAACCTTTATATAAGAAAATGACAAGTACGCTCTCATATAAATATATATTCAACTCATTCTAGAGTACTACGGACTCTATGTAATGAGTAATCCATACCAGAGCCAAGGTTCTCGCTTAACCTTTCAGCTCTGATACCAACTGTAACAACCCGAAATTTTCGAACCCGAAAATTCCAGATAGTTATGAAAAAGAAGAAAGAGATAGAAGAAGAACAGAAACACCAAACATCTCACGTTCGCAGCGGATAAAATATAATAGTAAATAATAACAGTTTACAAAAGAATATTATAATTGTCGATTACATTTAATATACATCAGAGTTTCACATATATATACAGCCACTGAACATATACAAGACAAACATGTCTCGGAATATATAAATACAGCGGAAATACTCTATACGATCCTGCCATCCAGCTTGCCTCCTGAGCTCCAGAACGTACCTACCGGAAAAATCTGTAATACTCGGTCTGACCCGAGCATCACACCAAAGTAACACCCGGGTCAGGCTGGAAACCAGCGTGAGTAAACCCATCTAACATGTAATACAAAAGTACACAACTCATATAAACCCTGGTAACTCATATCTGTTTATAAATTAGCCATTTATTATAGGCATTACTTATTCCACACGTCCATTTTCAAAGTACTAAAATTTAGATTTCAATTTAAATCACTTCATTCCAGCCTATAGATTTCACATACCAATCTATAAAGAATCAAAGTGGTTTCGGGTACTTACTAATACCCGACTCCGGCCTCTCCGAATCCAATGTCATATTATCCAAATTATTTAAAATGAAAACACTTCAACTTTAAATATAGGATGTCACTGTTGATTCCAACATATTTTATCACATAGCATCACACATCACTTACCATAGATATCATCTAATATAAGACACACAATATCATTCAATAATCATTCATCTTAATTAATCCTCCTTGATTAATTTTAATTATATTAAGTAATTAAACTTTACTTGATCACATCAATCAATTATTCTTACCATTCCAACCCCAATACTATTCCCAATTTTATAATTAATTACATCTTGCACTTATCATTACTAATTACTTTACTAGGTAATTAACGTGTAATTATACTTAACAATTTCCCCAACCGATTATCTTTAATTAATTAATCCAATTAATTATTAATATTAATCACAATAAATTATTTAATAATCCCAAGTTAATGATCTTCCTTAACTATTAACAATTCTTTAATTACTTTTTTTTAAAGTAATCAGACTTAAACTTAAATTAATTATTGTTAATTACAATTCAAATTAGTCTTAAATCATTAACTAATAATCTAACCTCATTCAATTAATGATTCTCAATTTCAACTTAATTATTCCTTAATTAACTTAAATGTTAATTTCTTAACAAATCCCCTTAATTTACTAACTAACAGTCCGTAATTACTAATTAATTTAATACTAAATCATTAATTAAATAAATTCACTTAATCACCATTAATCGTTAAACCTAAATTATTTTAAGATAAACCCTGACTTAATTTCACTAACATATGCAGCAAAAAAAACGTTTCATTTTTAAATCTACTTTTAGACCTCATTTCAAATTTAAGGTTTAATATAATTAACCAATTTAACTATAATCAAATTTTTATTCAATTTATAAAAAATTTAACATCTAATGTTAAAGAAACTTTTATACGAATTTTATGTAAGTAAAGTTTAAACTTTCATTGGAAATTTTTTTATTTTAAACATTCAACTTTGCTTAAACAATTTAAATTTCCAAAACTTTACTTATTTATAAAACTAGAATGCAACAGTTAATTTGGATCCATACTTAAAACTGGATTGTAAACTTTATTTAAGAGCTGGCCTTAAATTTCAAATCCACTTTAAACTTTAAAACACTAACAAGCTTAAACCTGTATCAACAGTTTGACCCAATCCCTAAACAACTCGAGTATAAGCTGGAGTACAATACCACAACTCCACCCAACATCATCAGCTTCCAGACATGCACTGTGCACTTGTACCGTGCCACCCACCACCTCAGGTCACCAACGACGCATCCCTCATGTCGGCCATCATTATCGCACCGTAATCCCATCATCAGAACTTCCAACCTCCCTCAAAATCGAATTCGAGCATCTCGTCGCCACCTGGACAAAAACTCCAAAACTGGAACAAAAGAAAATGAAACCTGGAACCACCTCGTCCACTCATCTCCAACCACCGGAGGCTTTGAAACTCCGTCCAAACCCTTGTCAACAACCAGACCATCATCTCCTCCAGTTTTGTAGCACTCGGTCATCTAGAGGGACCATGCCGATCAAAAATCCCAAAGCAATCAAAACTAGGTTTTCAAACCCAATCGACCAACCATCATCGCCACGGTCATCTATTTCCACATCCAAAATTTTTCCTCCACTCACTGATTCTTCTACCATCACCAAAAGAAACCATTACCGTCCAGATCCTTGGGATCATTAGAAATCTCCTAAAAACATATTTTTGGTAAAACCAGGAATGCCCTCTAAATCCACTATTAAAAATTGTAATTTTTGTTTCAAAAATCAAGTTTGAGTTTTAGCAATTGATTCAGATACTTGACTACATGAATCATGATAATTAAATTTTAACTTATTTAAAGTTTGCACCGTTGTTTTACATTTTCAGAGACCATACAAATTAATTTAACTTAAACAAGTTCTAAAACTAAAATCTATGATATAACAAAAATATATTGTTCAAGCCTTAAGACTTAACAAAGATTTAGTCAATAGCAAGTGAACTTGATTTGATCTTGAGCAATTTATTCAAGTCCAGATTTGGAAACTGGAAACTAGAATCAGAGAAAGTATCCAAACATCCAGCAATTTCACATAACAAAATATTCATATTATATACACTGAGGTGTGCTTATACTTATACTCACAAACATACTATTTTCAGGGATAAGTAGGTAACAGAAGTATATACTTAAACCACTTAAATTGTGATGTTACTCGCCGTTTCATCCAATCAACTATGAAATAGAGAAGAAAAGAGCACAGTGGGTTTCCTTCTTGAGTTACAGGGTGTTAAACATGTTCATACCCTCTATAAAAGTATTGAATACCCTAATCACATGAATTACATACCAAGTATTCGAGTTTATCCAAATTTACGTACACATACCTCTTCATTCAAGGTTCAAGTTAAGTGAGGAGATGGGTTTTACTCACCTTGTTTTGCACAGAGATGGTTTTGAAGCACTGCTACTTGTTTTGTTGATCTTCTTTGTTGACTTATTTTAATCCTCCTGTTTATTTAGTTAAAATGTTACTTCAGTTTGTAAAGAAGGTGATGTCTACTTTCCTCTTTCTTTCTTTTTTACTTTAGTTTTCTATCTTCCAAACGGACTAGAGCAAGAAAGGTTGTATATATAGAGAAAAGTTTTTGTGTAGGGTAGGTATTAACAGGTTCGAGCATATCTCCTTGGTCAGAGATATTTTTTTTTCCTCTTGCAGCTGAAATGATTTATACATATTTCGAAATGACTTTTTTTTGTGCTAACATTAAATGCAAGTGTCCTTCATGTTTACTTATCTTATTTTTGTATGTGCATAGATACTTTATTTATTTTCTTGCCTTTCATCTACTTAACATTCTTATATTACTTCCTGGTTGTGTTTTACTTTATACTTTATGTGCTAACTACAAAGTTGTTTAAATTATAAATTTAACATAGGTACATACACACAAAAATCACTTAATCCTTGCTTTTATTTTTATTTCTATTCTAACTATCAACATTTAAATTAGATTTATATGTTTTGCTTATATTTTATATTTAAATTTTATATTGAAAGAATTTGATTTTATTTTAATCATTATCATTCATATATATATATATATATATATATATATCCAATGTAAATAAGATAGAACATTTTAATTCAATTATATAAGATAGATTTTATAGTAAATATTTTTAAGAGATTTTATTTTAAATTTTCAAATCAAATTTCCTTCTCAAAATACAAATCTATATAAACAAATGGTAAATATTTCCAAAAGTCCTATTATTTAAAATGATGAATTTACATTTTATTTAATTAGATTAAATATTTATTAAAATAAAGTTTCCAAATACCGGGTCATCACATAAACATTTCTTCTTTTCCTTATCTTTCTTTTTCCCATTCTTCTTCAAACTTAAGAAAATCTGTAATCTTCTTTATTATTTTTCAAAGCAAAATCTTTAAATCCCTTCAAAACACAGATCTGAAACCAAATATTTTCCTCAAACCAATCTTCTTCAAAGCTATCTAAATAATCTTCCAAAATTGAAATGCAAATCAAACATTAACCTGGAAAGCAAAATTTAAACATCATCCAAAAGATCTGCAGTCCCCCTCTTTTTCTGTTTTGAAACTTCACAAACTTGCAGTCTTCCCTCTTTTCTGTTTTGAAACATTATCAAGATCTGCATGCAATCTCATCAAGCTAAATCAAACCTGCATACATTTTTAAAGTCAGAGTTTTTCAAGCCTGTTCTTCTTTAAACATGTCAAAACACTTTTCCAAAATCCATAACCAAAGATACAAGTGTAAGTGAAAGTGGAAACTATCTTGTGCATGCAAATATAAGAACTTCAGTAAGCAACTTTGTTCCAAGAGTAAAAGTATTTCTGGATTGATAAGGCATTTTCATCATTAATGTTCAAAGAAAAAGCAAGATGAAGTTTTAAAGCAAAAATTAAAAATAGAATCTGAAGCTCATGTGCTCTGCCCCTAAAACCCAGGTGAGTAACAATTTATATTTAATAAATTTAAGTATAAAATTAGTTGTTATTTACTCTGGAAACAAGAATATGTGTATGTTACTGAATGAAGGTTATGATGCATGTTATTGTGAATGCATGTTTTTGTACTTAAGTTCCAGACCCTTGATTTTCTTAAAATCCTATACTTTAGATCTAATCTATGTTAGGTCTATGACTTAAGAAAAATAGAGTTGTGTAACATAACTAAAGTTTTAAGTTTTATCAAGTATGAATACAAACCAGAAGTGTCACTAAAAAAAAAAATTGAAAAAGTATGGCCTCTGGGAAAACACTGAACAACAGAGTAATTCTGTTATTAACAAGAATTTAATCCTTTAAATTCTTTGAGTTAAGATTATCAATATGTTACCTAATCGAAAACTCGAATTTAAAAATTTAAATTAGAACTTTTAGCTTGTTTTTGATTATGAAATTCTGGTTTAACCAGAAATCATAACTTGGGTTGATTCTGTCGATCTAAGAAGATTTGGTGGCCAGTGATGTTCCTGGTGATAGAATGGTGATAGGGGAATTGAGGAAAAATGGTAATTGAGGAATCAATGCTGTGGGGCAGTAGTGACTAGGGATTAATGTATATAACCCCAGTTTTACTGTGTTCAAGAGATTTGATAACTGTGATCAAATTAAGTGATCGAGTTCTCTCTAGTTCGAGCTGAAGATAGAAGGGGTATGGAGGAGGTTGTGACCGGAGGTAGAGATGTTCTAGTGGTCAGAGTTTGGAGTTTTGGGGGATTTCCTGGTTCGACATTTTTCCAGTTGAGCTCGAATGTTCGAATTTGAATTTGGGTATGCAGCATTGGATTTGAGGGTCGGGATGGCATTGGGAGTTGACCTTTGACTTGCTCGTGAAGTCGCGAGAGGCCGGAGATGATGGCCGTGGGTGTGCAGGTGTACGGTGGTAATGGTGTATCAGTTAACTGTTTTGGGGGAAGAAGGAGCTCGTGTTGTATCGGGTAGTTTTGTGATGAGCTCGAAGCATTTAGATGATGGTCTCTAAGCTGAGGGGTTTTGGACTCGAAGAATTTTAGATAGGTCTCGGGTGTTTTAATTTTAGTTACAGGGTTGGGTAAACTGTCAATACAGGTTTTGTATAACCTGATTTTATTTGGGTTTTAATTGGTGTTAAGGTGAATGTGTTACTCGAGTTAGTTTAGTTTAGCTCGGGTTAGTTTGTTGAAGTTTGAAAACTTGTCTTGTTTTCAAATTTTAAAACTAAATTTAAAAATGGAAACAAGAATCTAAAGTAAGTTTTAAATCTAACTTAAATTATGGATTCAAGTTGGATTGAATCACAGGTTGGTAATGATGAGTATTTAAATTCAAATTTGTTTTAAAAATAATTTTTAAGGAGTTTATTGTTTAAAATGTTTTTTTAAAAAGAATTTGAATTTAATTTTGAAATTTAAATATAAAGTAATGTTTAAACAAAGTTTAAATTTGATTCAAATTTGGATTTGAATCTTTGTTTCAAAATGAATTTAAGTTTATAAATTTAAGTGTTTAAAACAAATTTGAATGATAATGTAAAAATATAAATGTTTTAAATTTAAAAAGAAATGTGTTCTAACATTTACAAAATTTCTTTTAAAATAAAAGTATTATTTAGCAATTAAAGGTTTTAGATTGATTTTTAAAACTTATTAAAGTTAAATAATAATTTAATGTTTTGTATTTCATTTAATTTTAGGATAATTAAATGAACAATTAATTGATTTAAGGAAATTAATAAAATGGTAATCAAGGGTTAATCATAAAGGTTTAAGATTAATTATTCTTAGAACAATTAACTTTTAATCAAGAATAATTAATTAAATAAAATTAGTTTTTAATTAATGATTAATAATTAATTAATCAAGTAATAATGGATTAATTAATTTTTAATTAACAATTAATTATTTAATTAATCTGGAATTAAATAATGGATTAATTAATGATTAATTAATTTGTAATTAATAATGATTAAAATAAGTTAATTATTTTAGAATAATAATTCATGAATTGTTTAATAGTTAATGAAGGTCATTAACTAACAATTATTTAATAATTAATTAATGTGATTAATTTTAATTATTAATTAGACTAATTAATTTAAAGATAATTAATTTGTGTAAATTGTTAAGTATAATTACTTATGGAAGTAATTAAGGAATTAATTTCTTATTGTAATTAATTGAGTTAATTTGATTAGTTTAAGTTAATTAATTCATTTTAATTAATTTAAATTAATGATTTGATGATTTGTGAAGATAATTACTTAATGTAATTTAATGAAGAGGAATTAATTAGAGAAGAAATTAATGGGTAATTACTGTATGTAATTAATTGGAAGTGATTTGATATTGAGTTATTTAAATATAATTACTTTGTGAATTAATCAAAGGATTACTTAGAGATAATTAATTAATGAGTAATTAATTTATTTGGTAGAGTAATTAAGGGTAGTTGATTACTGAATGGGGTTAATCAAGGGTGATTAACAATTATGTTTTAAATTAAGACTTATTCCTTAAAGTAATAAATTTAAATAATATAATTAGTTAAAATGTAATTAGAGATCATTAATTAATATAGTTAATGATGTAATTAAGAATTGATTAATTAAGATTAATTAATCAATAATAAGTTATTAAAGGTAATTAATTTATGTAATTAATTAAGGATTAATGTAATTAATTATAGTTAATTAATTAAGGAAGTAATTAAAGGTTAATTATTGTATTTGGTTAAATATAATTAATTTGAGGAATTAATTAGTGTATAATTACTTGAATGTAATTAAATGTTAATTAATCAGGGATGATTAATTAAAATGAATCATTGGTTGATGATTAACTAATTGATTGATAAATTATCAATAGTGATATGAGCAAGTTTATACTGATGAAGTAATTAATTTAGTTTACTTTAAATTAATAGATGATGTAATCAATTTAATTCATTTTAAATTAACTATATTTGGTGTGGTTAATCATTGCTTATATAGATGGATGATGTTGTTTACTTTGGATGATTTGAATCTCTTATATGAGATAGATAATGTTGGGTGACTTGGATGCATTGGTTGCATTGTGATGTTGATATAGATTATCTTTTTGGATAATGATAATATAGTTTATCTGATACGATGATAATGTTGATTATCTGTGTGAACCCATGATTTATCTATTTATATATATAGATAAGTGAATTGTTTTAAACCTTTAAAACAACTTCGCCTTAAAAGACACGCTTTGGATGTCGATGAGACCGGGATCGGGTTTCCATATTTGGATATCCGAAAACCACATCGATCCAAATTAACGTTAGGTCGTTAATCCAAGTAGAGCGAGTGAAGACTCGAGGTGTAAGGGCTATACGTCAGTATAACTCTATGGGTGATTCCGTAATGAGTTTGACGGAATAGTACTTATAGATTCGAGATGGTGATTTAGAGTGCAAGGGTTATCGTCGTTAACTCTGAGGGTGATTTCAAAATGAGTGTAACGAGATAATGCCTTCGGTTTCGTTCGAACCCAGAACGAACTTGTATGGATTGAGTGCTTTCAGAACATCGTTAGGTGGACGATGATCATTCTAAGAGATGTGTCCTCTAAAGGTAATCGTAGCCTCAAGCCTCATCAACCGGGAATGGATAAAACAGGGGAGGTGCAACAAGGCTTCGTGGTCAGCTCCCACTGGAGAGCAAGATTGATCCCTGTCTAGAGGTCCCTTTTATTTCAGCGGTGTGGGTAGTTGGATGTACACCAACTGCGGGGTTGTCTTGTTCGGGACTGTCCAGTAAGGGATGGTTCTGGTCTTGTGTTGCAGGGGAGTTAGGGTGGCTCCTCGGTACGTTGATCTAGGCCACGTACTGTGACGGGCGGTACCCCAGTAGCCCTGCCATTGTATGGAATCCAAAATCCAATAAGTGCCAATGGTTTTGATTGTATTACCCACTTTTGTGGCTAGTAGCTGGAATTTAATAAATGTAACAATTTCGGCTATTTCTTATTTACTTGAAAACCCTAGACCCTATTATAATATCACTGGATTTCCTATCAAATGTTTTGGTTAGCGTGAGGTAAAAACTTTTCCATGTTTATGTGTGGGAAGTCTTACGTGATACCTTTTCTTTCAAAGGTTTTTAAAAATTAAGCAACTTTAACCTGTTACTCACACCAGACCTATGTCTGACCCAGAGTTTATCTTTTGTTTTCTTAAACTCTTGGGTACTCAAATTTTTACGAGTAGACAAGGGATTCAGGTTAGCTTTGACGAATATTGGAGGAGTAATGGAGCAGGAGGCTTCTGCGTGTAGATATATAGTTCCGCTGTGTGTTCTCCGTGTTAGTATTGTTTTGTCTCTGAGATTGTATTATGTTGTAAATACTAGACAGGTGTTTATGACTGTCTAGTATGTGTTGTATATCTATGTACTCTAATAGTGGTTGTAAACTATGTAATATTTTATATTATTAATATAATTCATTGGTTCCGCTGTTGAGACTCTAGTGTTGTTTCTTCTTTCTCTTCTTTCTTTTCTTCTTCTATCCCTTTCTTTCTTAATTGATGATGCGATTTTCTGGGAGTAGAAAGTCGGGTCATCATAGGTAGAAAAACGCATGATGTCAAAAATCCTTATAACATCGTTATTTTTACTATCGATGTTGTATAAAGCACACACACATCACATTGATTTTATTATTTTTGTAACATAATTCTTTTACATTGATTTTAAAGGTTATGTTAAAATGTGAATTCCAAATTTGTAAAAATGTATGGAGAAACTAAGTGTAAGTATTCTGATAGAAAACGCGGAATACACCTAAATTCCATCGTCTATGAGCACAACCATCGCAAATAGTACTATTTTTGCACAATTGTTATTTTCTTAAAATTATAATAAAAAACATAGGAATTTGAGTAACAAGCCCCTATCAATAATTAAAATAGAAAAAATGCCATTTATTAATAATATTATGTAAATCAAGTCTCACATCTCGTATACAAGATACAATGCACCGCGGAAGAGACAAAATGCCATATATCAATAATTATATCTAAATCAAGTCACACATCTCGTATACAGGGAGCAATATGCTGCGGTAGGAAATGGAGTGCTTGGCACTGGAAAAAGTTTTGGGCAACATTTTTTTACAAATATGTATCAATTTTTTTTGTGACAACATTTTTTAAACATTGGCATCTCATGATCTGCTTCCATCCAATCCACAAGATTCTATGCATCTCCACCTAGCCATCCAATTCTCACGATCCACATGCATAGCAACCCGCCAACTATCTTCTGCCACGTTACCGAAATGCACAATTCATTATTCAAAAACCATAAAATTTTACTAATTGTAGGAAAACAATTTTCATTTCCCTCCTTTCCTTCCAAAATTCATTCACGTTCGTGCTTCAATTTTCATTCACGTTTGCTCCAAATCAACTAAGTAGAACACTTAATCCCTACGTTCAATTTCAGGATCTCGATCTCAGTTCAATTCAATTTTAGTATCCCTAATACCTAATCCCTAAATTCAATTTCAGTATCCCAATCTCATTTTGGTAATGTGACATGCTGAGTGTTGCTGTGAAATGATCGTTGTTTGATCATTTGTGATATGATCATTTGTTTGATCGTTTATCTTTATGATCATTTCTATGATCATTTGTTGACCCAAAGCACAGCTTTTGTATAAAGCGTGGCTTTGTGGATGAGACTTCGTCGAGCCTCACACCTCGGAATGGTCAAAATAGGAAAGATGCGGCAAGGTTATGACGGGGTAGCTCCCTTTAGGGTATGTGCATTTCCATCTGGAAAAGGGTGGTATCATGGTATGGAGCCCAGATACTTACTCATGTTGAAACACTTATTATTTTGGTGTGATGTTGATTACGAGCGCTCGGATAAAGGTCCCAAAGGACTGGGGGATGGCATACTCGTGTCAGTAGTTACCCATTTAGGGGTAACCGGGCCTTGTGTTGGCAGAGATCCGGTTTGGTTCTCAGGGACGTCCTTCCAGAGGCGTTCTCATGTGGCAATGGGAAGTTCCTTGGCCTGACCATTCGTTGGAAATCCAAAGAAATAATACGATCTTGTACGGTATTAGTTGTGGAACCTATCATTCAATTATAGTGGCGCCCCACTGTTTGGATGGTAGCTATAGTAGGCATAAGTGCGGAATGCCTATGCTGGCTAAGATTTATATCTTTACTTTCGAAATATTTTCTACACTATGCACTAGTAATAATATCAAATGTTCTTTTTATGCGTATCAAGCATATTTGACTATCATAAGGAGAAATCTCCTCCGATTCTGCGTTTGCATTGTGTGTGTGTAAGGGAGGCCTTATGGTAGTCTCATTTTTAAAAGCAATGCGAATTGACTTTAAAAATATTCCTCTATTTTGTTTTCAAAGATAAATAAACTGTTTTGAGTTCTCACACCAGTCACATGACTGACTCGGAGTTTATTGTTTTCCTTCCTATACTCTGGGTGCCCACCAATTTCCACACGGGCGGTCAAGAGTTAAGGTTTATCAGGATATTCAGGAGTTGCTAGAGGCAAGCGGGATGGCATGGCGTATTACTAGTATATGGTATTTCTTTTCCGCTGTTTGATGTTGTTTGTTGTTGTACACTCTGATGTAATGAAATGTAATGTGATGTAATGTAACAACTGATATAGTTCTTTGTTTAAAGATTATTCATTTATTTATTATATGTTGTTCCGCTGCGATTGTGAGATTCTGATGTTGTTATGCTGTTTACATTCCGTTCTATTTTCTTTTCTCTCTATTTTCTATCTTTTTCTCTCTCCTTCTGTCTTTTTCTTTTTCTTAAAACCCTAAGTGTTCGGTTTTTCGGCATTCGATCGCTCGGCAGTTGATACAGTGGACGTATTGATGTCAGTTTTCGAAAGTCGAAGAATCGGGTCCTTACATTGTGGTATCAGAGCATATGGTTATGCGACAACCATGGTTCTGTTGGGTATTACTCATTAGAGATAGAGTCAGTAGTACTCTAGAATGAGTTTGAGTGTAATAATAGCTATGAGTGCGTATTTGTTAGTGAATATAAAATTGTTTTATATTGTGATGATTGCTTTGTTGAGTGGTATATAAATTCTGGTTAATACGAGTAATTAACGTTGTTGATAGGGATCTCTAAACACTTGTACAGAACAATTCGACACAATATTGTTTAAATTGGGTAAATGAAATAATTTTATCTTGATTATATTTTATATATGAAGGAATAATTTTTCAGAATTATTAAAGTGTATATAAGTGGATTGTTTAGTTGTTTCAATAATCTAAATTAAAGAATAATTGTATAAGAAAAGAATTATAAGAATTGAATTATATTTAAAGTGATTTACAATTGTGGAAAAAAATAAACTTATATATATAAGAAGTGAAACTATATGAATATATTTATGAATATGAGTCGTAAATAAAAAAATGAATTTAAAGTTAAATGGAAATTTACTTTAGAATTTGGAAGCTGAATTGATTTATAAGTGGGAATTTAAGTTAAGTAAAACCAAGTGATGTTTATAAAATGAAGTATAACTTAAGAGATGTTGAATGAAGTTGATTTTGGTATCAAAGTAAATTAATAAAGTTAAGTGATAAATATGAACTTGAGTTATGTAATGAAATTCAACTTTTGTAATTGAATTGAATTAATGAATTGAATGTTAATCAATTGAATGTAAATAATTGATATGAAATAATGAATGTAAGTGTTAATTCATTAAAATCTAATGTTATTGGAAAGTTGAATAATTGAATGAAGATCAATTTAATTAAACCAATTGAAAGCAAAGGAATTTGGTTGTAATTAATATACATTGATTGTTATATGATTGTTGGTTGATTGTATATAATTCATTAAGTGTTAATGAAATTGAATTAATGAAATTGGAAGCTAAAGTAATTGAAATCCAATTGGAAGTTAAGTGAATCTTAAATATAATTGAATTTGATTTGGAAGTGAACCAACTTGAATATGAATTAGTGAATATAAACTAATTGAGCATGAATATTGGAAACATCAACTGTTAATGAATCAAATGTGATTAAATTGAAAACCTATTTCATTGGATATTAATGAGAATATGAATGAATATTTATTGGTCATGGATGTTAGTTGAATGCTAGTTGAATGATAGTTGGTTGATAGTTGAATTTATTGCTTTTACTGCATTTGCTATGTTGGCATATATAGTTATGATGTTGCTATATGTTGTATATCGATACTATTGTCTATATACATGTTCTCATGTTGTTTGTTGAGTGTTTAGTAGGTGCGGATCGCGTTTGATTCGCATTTAGAGCTCGCTTTCGCGCTATATTAGCCGTATATGCTTGCTAATAAAATATAAGGTACATATCTCGGATTAAATATCGTACTTTTACACTTTTTTCCCTGCGGGATGCCTTATTACTTGATGAGATGTATATTTGTGATATATATACTATCATTTTTTTCCAGATCGAGCCGCGCAAAGGAGACTATGGCGAATTTTTTCGAAAATTTAAGGCGTTAGAATATTTTTGATAAAAAAATGGAAAATTTTGAAAACTAAACTTTGATTTGGAGTTGAAAGTTAAACAATAGTAGTTGTTTTTGAAAGATAACTAAGTATGATTTGGAAACTTAGTAAAGTATTGTAAGAAGTTTAACTATGGATTTTGGGAAAGTTAATAGATTCTGTAACTTTTCTTACTTGTTAATTTCGAGGACGAAATTCTTTTAAGGGGGGAAGTATGTAACGACCCAGAATTTCAATTAATTAAAATTTGAATATTTAATTAATTTTAAATATTAATAAGTGAAATTTATAAGTCGAATAAATTTTATTTCAAATAATTGGATTTAATTGGATAATTAAATCGATAATTTAATATGTGAAAATACAAAATAATTGAAAATTGAGTAAAATATGATTGAAAATGATTTGTAAAATTTTATTTTATCATATTGGAGTCAGAACGATATTTTAGAACTTTTAAAATCGAATTAAAAGTTTATTTGTGAAAATTGAATATTTTAATATTTAATCGACTAGTGAAATTAGCCATTTTTCGAACAGTCTCAGAATTGGACGAAACTAGTTCCATTGGATCCGTACTAGTTTTCGTTTGACCGTGGCAGCTCGAAACGCATCGAAATTGCTTTAATATTAATTTGGCGAGTTAAAATAGCCATTTTTCAAACAGTCTCGGATTTCGACGAAACCACATTCATCAGATCCGTAATGTGATATTATTGTATGGTTTCAAATTTCATGTCAATTGGATTTACCGTTTGTCCGGTGCAAGCTAAAACGCCTAGAAAATCGTTTAATCGGTTTAATTTTAAATTGAACGTTTATTGCCATAACTCGCACAGATAACCGAATTAGCTCCCCAAACCCGTTCCATTGTGTTCGGAATGCGGGGTAAACCTTAGAAACGCCAACCGGCACGCTTCGTTTGGAGTTCGAAAAATCCGGGATGAATAGTGTTTTGAGAATTTTTCTATAAAAGGACCTTAAGTCTTCACATTTGCAACATGAATAAAACCCTAGGGTTTTGAACTGCAGCCGCCACCCCTCATATGAATGGCCAGAAATTAATATCTTTCTCTCCACAATTATTCTCAATCCATCAACAATTACGCGAAGTGTTCAACACGAAAGTCGAAGAGCTAAGCAAGAGCTTCAGTCTCATACGGAGATTATCGAAAACGGAGCGTCAGAGGGGAAGTTAGGAGGGGCCGACAGCCTAGGGTTGCGCACGCACATCGAGGTGCTACAGGTGGCCGAGATTCACTATGCTGGGGGCGGTGGTGCTCTTCGAGGCGAGCTTCAAGGTGACGCTATCTGATCGTGTTCAAGATGCTTGTGGATGAAGTATAATTAAACCCTAATTTCAAGTGTTGGGTTCATGTTGTTCGGCCTGTAGAACGTGAGGGAGAAGAAGCAAAGGGACGGGTTGGATTGCTGGGTGATGGATCTACGGCTGTGATTTGGCTTGGGTATTAAAAACAAAATTTAAGTTGTAAATTATGAAGTAAAAAATCGTGTAACTTGTAAAAATCATATCTTTTTCATACGAGGTCGAAAAACGCACGAAATCAGTTACATTGGAATCGTATGGACGAGCACTATGCTATGGAATTGGATTGGAGTCGTTTGGAGTTAGTGAGAATTTCGGGTAAAATTAAACGCACGTTTAATTTTATTCGAAATAAATCGCTAAAACGAAATTGAAATCAAGGTGAGAACTTCTCACTCAATCGAATCGGTTTCGATTTTTATTTTAAATAGTTAGATTTAAAATTGTAGAATGTATGTTTGAATGACGATTGATATCTATTGATTGTTAAAATAGACATTATGCATCGTTAGTAAGCGGATGTTATTTATTAAAAACATATACCGCGAATATTTCATAAACAGTGAAATTGGTATTATTTATGTACTTGGAATTGATTTTCCGCAGTATATAGCGGATGGGACCCTATTCCGCCGCCTATTAAGCGGATAATATTTTAAATCCCATATACCGCGATAATTTCGTACTGGAACAGAATTGGTATTGTGCTAACATCTTTGGATGCAGGAAAACAGGTTGGAGGGATCCAACTGGATTCCTCAACAGTATTTATTTGATTATGGATATTTTGATATTCGTTGATTATCATATCGATATATGATATCGTTGTAGTCGTGATTGACTATTTGGTATGTAGCATCATTGGGCCAAATTTTAGAATTTTAAAAGGATTTTTAAAGTGATTTTTGAAGAGTATACGTTTATAAAATATTTTTGGAATTGATTCCGTTTAAATAAATAAACGTTATAATTTTAATGTTATAAAAATTATGATTTTTGAGAAAAATAGTTAAAAGTTGATTTTTGAAAATATGGGGTTAATGATTTTATAAAATAGTTTAAATTGGGATTTTTGGATTTATTGTAAAAAGTTTAAAAATAGGATTTACAAAATTTAATTATTTTATAAATCAAAATGATGAAATAATAAAGGACTTTAAAGACGTTTTGAAATAATAATATAAATTGCTTTATATAAGAGATCTATAAATTGATATTTATAAATTAAAGTATTGGAATTATAAAACGATTTTTTATAAGTGTTAGAATGAATTGTAAATGAATTTCATAAATGAATGAAATTTATAGAATTATAAACTGGGAAGTTATAAATAGAATTTTATAAGCAGTAGGTTTATAAAATTTGTAAAGTTATTTGAAGAATATATTTGGGTAAATTAATGAATCTTATAAGTTATAAGATTTATAATTTGGGAAGTTTAAAAGAACGATTTTTGTAAACAAATAAATTATAGGTATTTAACTTATAATATGGACTTTCGGTATATAATTGAGTTATAAATCGAATAGGTTAATAAAGGAGATGTATAAAAGGAAGTTGTTATAAAATAAATAGAAATGGAATTTATAAACATTGTTTTATAAATTCGCACCGACTTATTTTGATAAGTAAATTGTTATAGCTTATTAATGGAGTTATATTCACGTTTTAGACAGTGAATAATCCTTTAAAATAAAATGTATAGAAACGATGAAATTGGTTAACAAGGTATATTCACGTTTTTGAAAAGTGAATAATATGTTAATGAAAATGTTTTGGATGTGATGTTTTTAAACAGAATTAAAAAGATCTAACGATGTTTTAAATGTGTTAAGATTCGAAACCATAGATTTCAACATTTATTGCTGAAATAGACGTTTTCGAGAAATAGAAGGAAATGGTGGACTATAACACTGTTGTTATAGTAAATGATTTCCGAAAGGAAATGTTTTGTATAGTATTGGGATTTATATATCTATTTTAATTTCGAATCTCTATACTGGTGATTTTGGGACGTCGTAACGATGTTTTACGCAACATTCGTTTTGGCCCAAATAAATATGTTTAAGAGAATGATTTCCTTAAAGAATGAAATATGTACTTAGTCTCGATTTAAGTATATTGAATATTTTCCAAGTGTTGAAAATAAATGGATTTGAGAATTACTTAATAAGTAAGTATGGAAATGTTTTCCAATATAAAGTGAATATTTTGAGAATTTATCTTTTTGAAGATAAATTGAAAATGAAAAATTGAAATCGTATATTCGTAGATATTTTGGAATGTAAATTCACTATGGAATTTATAAAAGAAAGGGGAATTTGTTTAAAAATAAACATTGATTTATTTTTGAGGTATTGAAATTATATATCTTGTAAAGATATGAATTTTGGGAAATAAATAATTTGGAAAATTATTTGGAATCTGGTGATGTTGTTAATACTCATTGATAGTTCAATAACCGACTATCAATATTTACCTTTGAATAGGTATTTGTTGTGATTTGTTTGAATTTGAATGCCACACTTATTTTTGAATAAACGCTCACTATTCGGGTTAGCCGGGAAAGGACCTTGGGGTCGTAAAACCCATTTCGAATATGTGATTCGACATTAGGGATAGCATTTGAAGACCGGTGTTGAAGACCGGGTATTTGCGAGAGCAGTATGATGACCTGTCGATTGACTCTGCACCGAGTTGCTCCGGTATAGAGTTCTCCATATGTGATAGGGAATCCGATCAGGATTGTGGATATCCGGATTGCAAGGACTTCTTTGTAAGTGCCTTCGGTTCTGTTCGAGCCCGGAACAGACTTGTATGGATAGTATGTCTGACGTTACAAATTGAGATATAAAGCTGATTTCTTTCAAATATATTTCTGTTGGTGGCGGAGAATTTATTCTCTTAGCTTAACACCCTTCTCTGAGACGTACGAGCTCAGAAGTTATGTAGTTGAAGGTTATCAGCGATATATTCCCAGTTCGATAATGTGACATGCTGAGTGTTGCTGTGAAATGATCATTGTTTGACCATTTGTGATATGATCATTTGTTTGATCGTTTATCTTTGTGATCATTTCTATGATCATTTGTTGACCCAAAGCACAGCTTTTGTTTAAAGCGTGGCTTTGTGGACGAGACTTCGTCGAGCCTCACACCCCGGAATGGTCAAAACAGGAAAGATGCGGCAAGGTTATGAGGGGTAGCTCCCTTTAGGGTATGTGCATTTTCTTCTGGAAATGGGTGGTATCATGGTATGGAGCCCAGATACTTACTCATGTTGAAACACTTATTATTTTGGTGTGATGTTGATTACGAGCGCTCGGATAAAGGTCCCAAAGGACCGGGGGATGGCATACTCGTGTCAGTAGTTACCCAGTTAGGGGTAACCGGGCCTTGTGTTGGCAGAGATCCGGTTTGGTTCTTGGGGACGTCCTTCCAGAGGCGTTCTCATGTGGCAATGGGAAGTTCCTCGGCCTGACTCGTTGGAAATCCAAAGAAACAATACGATATTGTACGGTATTAGTTGTAGAACCTATCATTCACTTATGGTGGCGCCCCACTGTTTGGATGGTAGCTATAGTAGGCATAAGTGCGGAATGCCTACGCTGGCTAAGATTTATATCTTTACTTGTGAAATATTTTCTACACTATGCACTAGTAATAATATCAAATGTTCTTTTTAATGCGTATCAAGCATCTTTGACTATCATAAGGAGAAATCTCCTCCGATTCTGCGTTTGCATTGTGTGTATGTGCGGGAGGCCTTATGGTAGTCTCATTTTTAAAAGCATTGCGAATTGACTTTAAAAATATTCCTCTATTTTGTTTTCAAAGATAAATAAACTGTTTTGAGTTCTCACACCAGTCACATGACTGACTCGGAGTTTATTGTTTTCCTTCCTAAACTCTGGGTGCCCACCAATTTCCACACGGGCAGTCAAGAGTTAAGTTTTATCAGGATATTCAGGAGTTGCTAGAGGCAAGCTGGATGGCATGGCGTATTACTAGTATATAGAATTTCTTTTCCGCTGTTTGATGTTGTTTGTTGTTGTACACTCTGATGTAATGAAATGTAATGTGATGTAATGTAATAACTGATATAGTTCTTTGTTTAAAGATTATTCATTTATTTATTATATGTTGTTCCGCTGCGATTGTGAGATTCTGATGTTGTTATGCTGTTTTCTTTCCGTTCTATTTTCTTTTCTCTCTATTTTCTATCTTTTTCGCTCTCCTTCTGTCTTTTTCTTAAAACCCTAAGTGTTCGGTTTTCCGGCATTCGATCGCTGGGCAGTTGATACAGTGGACGTATTGATGTCAGTTTTCGAAAGTCGAAGAATCGGGTCCTTACACAAACTTATCTTGGCTCTGAATATTCAGGTTTATTTTAATTGCACTAGTCGGATCCTTAGATTTCTAATTATGTTGTAATTTCGGGAGCAACTCGAAATTGTTGGCCTTGGCGGGCAACCGATGAGGTGAGAATGATACTTATACTTTACTGGTTTGTTCATATGGAATTAATGTCTAACATATGTAGTTCCAGACAGTAGAAACTAAAAAGAGAAAAAGAGAAGCAGAAGAAATTAGAGATGCAATGAAATCGTTGAAGAATAGGGTACAGGATTCAAAACAAGACATGGACATAATGGCTAGCCTTAAAGAAATGAGGTTTTTAAAGGTGAATGTTTTAACCGATCACAATCAGAGTTTACTTTTTGTAATCTATCATTGTAAGCCTTATGTTATTATAACTCATTGATGTTTTTACTCATTAATCCAGGCATGCAACTATGATTATAGATGATGTGCTAGCAATGTTGCATCACATAAAGCATGAAAAGGTTGGTATATCTTTATTCATGTTAAAGTAAGCAATGTAGGCTTGTTTTCCTTATGTTTAGGCTTGTAAATTTTTCAGATGAGGGTTGGAGTCCAAAGTTTACTTTATTAATTTCCAATTTGGGTCATGATTTTTTATACATTACCTTATACATGCTAAGTCTATTTACTCCATTTGATACTTGCGTTGGTAATATTATGGCAGTTAATTGCATAACCTTATACGTGCATGTTGTACATAGTATTTGATACTTATGTTTACAATTTGATTGTAGGAATAAAATAGTTCCTTGAAGAACATATTTATCCAAGTCCTTTATTGCATCACTTCATTATAGAGGAGTTTTAAAAGATTTTTATGTTGATTTAAAAGCTCAAGCGATCAATAGTGCAATAAATGTAGATTTGCGTAAAGTCTGCACTATTAATCTCTTATGCTGTTAAGTCTACAATAATCTTTCATGAATAGTTTGTTCGCTTCTTTTTAAGTAAAGCTTCTCACTACTTCATTGGGAAGCAGTGAATTTTATAAGATGAAGCTTCCATGGATGAACACGCTTTGGCTTTCAGATACCAGATTAGCCTATACACTTCTATTTTTCTCAACTAATTTACTTTAGGGATCACGGTTAGAAACGTATGGCTAATTTCTTTTAGGATTTTACCAATATCTAACACTTATTGAATAGCTTTATATAGGGAGTCCTTGATGTCGATCCAATGTAATACGAAGAACTATGCATTCAGACCATCCAGGTTCAATACTATACCTTTTTGCTCCTTCTCCATCAATCTACTTATCAAATAACAGAATCGCATAATATAACAGTAACAGATGATATAACAGGTAAATAAGCATGGTTGAACATTATATAATCGTAGCATAGCAGATATAATATGGTTATGCATTATACAGATTCACAAGTGGTCTGTTTATTAGTTATATAGGTATACGATGTCTGGTGAGAATAACTCACGGGTTTAAGCTGGAGACACAATAATGAATGCACAAAAGAGATCCACACAAGCATGATAGCACGACAAGATTTGAGTGAGAATGCCAAAGGTTAATTTCCTTGAAAACAAATCAAACAAAACAATACAACAATTATAAGCTTTCAAACCAAAAATACTATGTACAACATGCACGTATAAGGTTATGCAATTAACTACCATAATATTACCAAAGCAAGTATCAAATGGAATAAATAGACTTAGCATGTATAAGGTGATGTATAAAGATCATGACCCAAATTGGAAATTAATAAAGTAAATGTTAACTCTGCTTTTTCAGCAAGGCCGTGACATCAAAAATCGACCGAGAAGCCAATGATAGTTCATCTCGAAGGATGGTCGATTTAACCTCCCATTAAAGCAAGTTCCGTTGAATGAATTTTCAGATAAGATCCCCTATGGAGGGGGGGTCCGGGGGGGTGCCAACCCCCCAAGGTGGGGGTGCGGGGGAAACGCCACCGCCTACGGTGTTCGACCTGACCAGTAAAGTAAGCCAGCGACTCAACTTATCTGGTTGCCGACTCAACAGCCTTATCTGGTTGCCGACTCAACAGCCTTGAGGAGTTACCGACTTAACGGCCTTGAAGGGTTACGACTCAACGACTCAGGAGGAATAACGACTCACCGGGTTATAACCTTAGCGACTTAAAGGTGTCGGCCGACTCAACGGGTTAACGACTCATGGAGTTAGCGACTCATGGAGTTAGCGACTCATGGGGCAGGCCGACTCAACGGGTTAACGACTCATGGAGTTAGCGACTCATCGGGCAGACCGACTCAACGGGTTAACGACTCATGGAGTTAGCGACTCATGGGGCAGACCGAATCAATGGGTTAACGACTCATGGAGTTAGCGACTCATGGGGCAGACCGACTCAACGGGTTAACGACTCATGATGACTAACGACCTATCATAAGTCGCTGGCGACTCAAGTGAACAAGGAACAAGCTTAATACCGATACATCTATGCCGCTGCCTGCTGACTCGTGGTATGTGAGTCGGTCACGGCTCATCTTGAGTCGGTCACAGTTCATCCTGAGTCGGTCACGACTTATGACTTAATCAACAATTCCAGCCCAGAAATTTGCCTATAAATACATGGCCACCTCCAACATTCAAGGGACTTTTTTTGGGCGGACTTCCTGGACGCCATTACTCTGCCATTGTCTCGACTTCAAGCAACGTTCAAGCAACACTTCTATCACTCCAATCACCAAAGACATTTCAACAAATCTCAAGAGGAAATCTAACTCATTCGCCATGCATTCGAAGGATTCTTCTACATCGGGGTTTGAGCTATTTGTCTAAGTGTGTTGTAATCGCAGTTGATTGTAAAGAATTGTAGCCAAATCAGCAATAAAGAGCTTTAAAGTGGACGTAGGCTAGATCTTAAGCCGAACCACTATAAATATTGTGTCATTTATAGCTTCTCTGTGATTTCTCTGCTTATACTTTGTTCCCGTACCAACGGGTGGTGCTTTCACAATTACCTTCTACACACCGGGGTGTTAGCGTTCAATTTTTTAGCGTTAACATTTTTGGTGCTTTCACTGAGAATTGAACTCAGGAATACTTTCACCATTGCTTTGCGAAAGTTTGTTGAAAGAATCTCTCTAAAGACCAGAAGTTTATCCGAGATAATGGCTACTGGAAGACAGCTCAGATCTGATAGATCCGGTGATGCTCATGAGAATACTACCACTTCTCTTGCTCCAAATGAAGCAGCTCCGAGTGTTGGAATTACACAAGAGGTGTTTGATGCTGCAGTTTCTGGGTTATTTCAGCAAATGGAAGCCCAGAACGCTCTAATGCTGGAAAGAATGAATGCTTTACTTGGGGGCAACCGTCAAACAGAAAATAATGAAGAGACCTTTGCAGATGATGCCCATGATTCCCAAGAGAAAGGTATCCCTCAAAGAGCAGTTGGCACCGCCGCAGGGGCACCTTCTCAAGCTGAAGGTTCAAGGCCGCAGCCAATTTTTCGCGAACATTTGCCCAGGCAAACTTCTGAAAGAGCAGCTGACTTCTGCCCGGCAAAGCCTCTGAACGTTAAGGAGTACCTATCAGGGATGATTCGCTCAATTATGAACGAGAGCATGCAGAGGCAAGAGGATGAAAATGATTGGGGGTTTGCTCCAAGTAAGACACCGTTCATCGAAAAGATCTTGAAGGCAGAGTTTCCAAGGAAATTTGTACCTCCTACTATCCTGGCCTATCGAGGCACAAGTGACCCTAATCAGTTCCTGTACAAGTACGATTGGCATATGACCGGGGCAAGAGCAACAGATGAAATCAAGTGCCGATACTTTTCGATATACTTAGAGGGAGTGGCCTTACTTTGGTTCACAAAGCTGCCAGTTAGATCCGTGGATCAATTTTCCGACTTAACACGAAAGTTCAAAGATCAGTTCAGGCTAATGCTACAAAGGCCAAGGATATAATGTCACTCTCTAGTCTAGAACAAAATCCCGGGGAGTCTATTAGATCGTTCTTAAACCGCTTCAATATAGCCTTGGCCGAGGTTGATAACGCAGAGCCACGGATGGTTTTGACTTACCTGATGCGGGCTATCGATAAATCGAGTGAATTTGGCAAATGGATAAAAATGAAGGAGCCAAACTCACTTGAGAAATTCTATAAGAAGGCCGACGAGTTTATGCGCTTGGAAAGCTTTCCTGTGCCAACAAAAGCAGTCGTGACCGAAATTCAGAATGTCAATGTTACTTCTAATAAAGGAGAATCTGGAGGACAGAAAAGGAAGAATGATGATGGGAAAAAGCAGGGAAATCCAAAGAAAAACCGCCACTTTGAACCGTCGGATTATACTCCCTTAACTGATACTCCAGAGAACATTTTCTTAGCAACAAAGGATATTGTTGAATATCTTAAACCACAAAAGTTGAGACTTAGGAAAAATGCCACGCAAAGTGAAAGATTCTGTAAATTCCACAATCAACCTGGCCATGACACTGACGAGTGTCGCCATTTGAAGGATCTGATTGAGAAGCTATTGAAAGAGAATAAACTTCAGCAATATGTCCGGAGAAACAGGAATGATCCATCCTCATCCACTCAGGGGCAAATACTTCTCACTCATCATTACGGCCCAAATGAAAGAACTGCAACGCAGGGATCTGAGAGGCTTATCATTAATGCTATCATAGGGTGCCCTCACCCAGCGGACAGAAGTTGGGACGAGATGGAAAGATATGCTCGTGCTTTGAGACAAGCCCCGGAGGGAGAGAATATCCTTGTTCTGGAAGATGATGCCTAATGGCCATATTTCACTTAATGGCTTTTGCTTAAAATTCATAGAATAATACTGGTTTTATGATTCCTGTATAAAATGCCGTTGTAAAAACAGTGCAGATAAATAAGAGGAACTATAAATCTTGAACTTTCTATTACTATAAAATGCTTGTTTCATTTCGATATGCAAATATCTTAAAATATATTGCTAAAATGTCGATTTAATGTTGCAGGCAATCAAAGCAATGCTCACCTAGTCAACACATCACAAAGCCAAGCGATTCCTACAAATCGATCAACAGGCGAATATCAGGCCACAAAAATTCCAGACCCAAATCCTACATAAGAAGTGCTTCAAACAAATAGTGAGTGATCCAACCGGAGGTGGGCCCTTGCAAACTAATTGGGATCGTTTGTGCAGACGAACATTCGATTAAGTAGCTTGTGTCCGCCCCAACGAGCTCACTTAACAATGAAGTACACTTCTTTGGATAAAATAAACTACTTCCAAAAGAAGGAAATGTGGGTTTGGAAATGATAATGGGGAATCGCTGAGGATCAAATGGTGAAAAGACATGGGCGAGCAGGCAGGAAACAAATAAAGACCTTTTCGGGGGCATATTTCACCGGAGCTGAAGTGCAAACTCTTCGGAGGCCCACTTCTCCAGAGCTGAAATGCCAAATAAAGACCTCTTCGGGGCACATTTCACCGGAGCTGAAGTGCAAACTCTTCGGAGGCCCACTTCTCCAGAACTGAAATGCCAAATAAAGACCTCTTCGGGGGCACATTTCACCAGAGCTGAAGTGCAAACTCTTCGGAGGCCCACTTCTCCAGAGCTGAAATGCCAAATAAAGACCTCTTCGGGGGCACATTTCACTAGTGCTGAAGTGAAAAATCTTCGGAGGCCCACTTCTCCAGAGCTGAAATGTCAAAGAAAGACCTCATCGGGGGCACATTTCACCGGAGCTGAAGTGCAAACTCTTCGGAGGCCCACTTCTCCAGAGCTGAAATGCCAAAGAAAGACCTCTTCGGGGGCACATTTTACCGCTGAAGTGCAAACTCTTCGGAGGCCCACTTCTCCAGAGCTGAAATGCCAAATAAAGACCTCTTCGGGGCACATTTCACCAGAGCTGAAGTGCAAACTCTTCGGAAGCCCACTTCTCCAGAACTGAAATGCCAAATAAAGACCTCTTCGAGGGCACATTTCACCAGAGCTGAAGTGAAAACTCTTCGGAGGCCCACTTCTCCAGAGCTGAAATGCCAAAGAAAGACCTCATCGGGGGCACATTTCACCAGAGATGAAGTGCAAACTCTTCGGAGGCCCACTTCTCCGGAGCTGAAATGCCAAAGAAAGACCTCTTCGGGGGCACATTTCACCGCTGAAGTGCAAACTCTTCGGAGGCCCACTTCTCCAGAGCTGAAATGCCAAATAAAGACCTCTTCGGGGCACATTTCAGCAGAGCTGAAGTGCAAACTCTTCAGAGGCCCACTTCTCCAGAACTGAAATGCCAAATAAATACCTCTTCGGGGGCACATTTCACCGGAGATGAAGTGCAATCTCTGTGAAGGCCCGCTTCTCCAGAGTTGAAATGTCAAATCAAAGCCCTCCAGGGAGGCGCAACAGAAAAAAAAAAAAAAACAAGAAGAAAGGCTTCTCCAACACAAGGCGCACTCTACTAAAGCAAGAATAATATTTCCTCAAAAATGGAAAATTATTCTCTTAAGAAAGAGTGCATGCCTTCCCAAAATGGAAGAGTTATTCTCTAAAGTAAGAGTACAAGTCTTCTAAAAACAGAAGAATTGTTCTCCAAAATCTCCTCAAAATGGAGAATATTACAATGAGTTGTGGTATGGGGGCTGTTAACTCTGTTTAGGCAACGAGTCAAAGTCTGGGCCGACTCACGACTTAAGGTTCTTAACGGTTCAGAAGGGATCCCCGACTCAACAGGCTACCGACTCAACAAGCTACCGACTCAACAGGCTACAGACTCAACAGGCTACCGACTCAACAGGCTACCGACTCAACAAGCTACCGACTCAGGAAGCTACCGACTCAACAAGCCAACGAGTTAAAACTTAAAGCGACTTAGAGGAGTGGAGCGACTCAAGGGATTAACGGTATATGGGATAGACCGACTCAAGTCCTCTAACGACTCAACGACCTAATGTGACAAATGACCTAACCGACCTACGACCTATGGTAAGTCGTTCACGACTTAGCTTGAGTCATCCACGACATAAAGCTACTAAGTAGGAATCCAACACCGCCTCATCTTGAACCACGACCTATTAACTCGCAGACGAGTTAGGACTTGTGCCGTATACAGAGGACCGGAAGCGCTCTGATATGAAGTCAGGGCTCAACCAGTTGAGTCGCCTACGACATACGACTCATCCTGAGTCGGTCACGACTCATCTTGAGTCGGTCACGACTCATGACTTAACAATTTCAGCCTAGAAAATTGCCTATAAATACAAGACCACATCGAGCATTCAAGGGACTTTTGGACGGACTTCCTGGACGCCATTACTCTGCCACTGTCTCGACTTTAAGCAACGTTCAAGCAACACTTCTATCACTCCAATCACCAAAGACATTTCAACAAATCTCAAGAAGAAATCTAACTCATTCGCCATGCATTTGAAGGATTCTTCTACATCAGAGTTTGAGCTATTTGTCTAAGTGTGTTGTAATTGAAGATTGTTGTAAAGAATTGTAACCAAATCAGCAATAAAGAGCTTTAAAGTGGACGTAGGCTAGATCTTAAGCCGAACCACTATAAATATTGTGTCTTTTATAGCTTCTCTGTGATTTATCTGCTTATATTTTGTTCCCGAACCAACGGGTGGTGCTTTCACAATTTCCTTCTACACACCGGGGTGTTAGCGTTCAATTTTTAGCGTTAACATTTTTGGTGCTTCCACTGAGAACTGAACTCAGCTGAGTTATCATCATTGCTTCACAGAGATTTGTAGAGAGAATTTCCTTGAAAACCAGAAGTCTATCCGAGATTATGGCTCCTGGAAGGAAGAGTAGATCTGTCAGATCTGGGAATATTCAAGAGGGAACCTCCGCTTCCCCTATATCGAATCAAGCCACTCCAGCTGTCGGAGTTACAAAGGCAGAGCTGGATGCTGCAATTTTAGGGCTGAACCAACAGATCAATGCCCAAAATGCACAACTCGAGGCTCAAAATGCCCAGAATGCCCTAATTCTAAATAGGTTGAACGATCTGCTTGGGGTAAACCGTCAACCAGCGGGTAATGAGAGGAATTTTGCTGGCAACCTTCATGATGCTGAAGAAAGAAATGCTCCTGAAAGGGCTGCTAGCCCCTTTGAACAAACACTTCCAGAGGTTGGTGGATCTAGAACTCGACATGATGAGGAGTATCTTTCTGGAATGGTCCGACAAATTATGAAAGAGAGTATGCAGAGGGTTGAAGATGAGAAAGAATGGGGTTTCGCCCCAAGTAAAACTCCATTTACCGAGAAAATCTTAAAGGCTGAATTCCCAAGGAAGTTTGTCCCACCAACCATTCCAGCTTACAGGGGGACGAGTGATCCGAACGAATTCTTATACAAGTATGATTGGCACATGACTGGTGCCAGAGCCTCTGATGAAATAAAGTGTCGATATTTTCCTGTGTATCTCGAAGGTGTAGCTCTACTTTGGTTCACCAACCTTCCAGTCCGATCTAGCGATCAGTTTTCTGACTTAACTCGGAAGTTCAAGGAGCAGTTCAGACTATACGCCTCAAAAGCTAAGGATATCATGTCACTGTCAAGTTTGGAACAGAATCCAGGGGAAACTATCAGATCTTTCTTAAACCGCTTTAATATAGCGCTAGCTGAGGTGGACAATGCAGAACCGCGAATGATATTGACTTATCTGATGAAGGGTATTGACAAGTCAAGCGAATTTGGGAAATGGCTAAACATGAAGGAACCAAATTCCCTTGAAAAATTCTATAAAAAAGCAGATGAATTCATACGCTTAGAAAGTCGTCCCGTACCGGTAAAGGCAGTGTTGGAAAAAGCTGAAGATAACACTGTTGCTCCACGCAAGAATGAATCTGTAGGGCAAAAGAGGGAAAGTAACAATGGGAAGAAACAGGGTAATCTGAAGAAGCCCCGATCCTTCAAGCCATCAGAGTATACTCCTTTATCAGATACGCCGGAACGTATCTACCTTGCCATTAAAGATTCTGTTGACTTTCCTAAACCTCCTCCTCTAAGGACCGGGAAAAAGGCCATACAGAGTGGGAAGTTCTGCCGGTTCCATAATCAACCCGGTCACGAGACCGACGAATGCCGCCAGTTGAAAAATCTGATTGAAGAGTTGCTAAGGGAAAACAAACTGCGGCAATTTGTGAAAAAGAATAACAACAATCCTGCTTCATCTAGTCAAGGGCAACAGGCTCCTACTCAACAGCCTAGGACGATTGAGAAGGCTGTAGGGCATGAAGCTGGAAGGCCCATTATTAATGTCATTACAGGAGGACCACACCCAGCAGGCAGAAGATGGGGTGAGATGGAAAGGTATACCAGAGCTTTAAAGTATGTGCCGACTGAGGAAGATGTATTTGTTTTGGAAGGTGCTACGCCTTTGAAGCAACAAAGAACTTTCGATGATGATATAGTGTTCAGAGCCAGGGATTCCGCAGGTATTGAAGCTCCTACTTTGGATCCTCTAGTCATCTCGGCTGGTATCGGACCAGCTATTGTCAGAAGAGTTCTCATTGATTGTGGCGCATCCTGCAATATTCTCTTTAAGAAAACATTCGACCAAATGAAGATCCCTATGGCTGATGTGCAAGCCTCATCGCAGAAAATTGCTGGTTTCACTGGGGAGCCAAAGCAGCCGGTAGGGACCATTGATTTGTTCGTGGAACTCGGAGAAGGAGAGAGAAAAGTGGTCCGCAAGCAAACTTTTGTGATTGTCGACGAATTTTCTGCTTACAATGCTTTCCTTGGTCGCCCAACTCTGGCAGCGTTCAAAGCTGTTCTTGCCCCGTGGTGCCTCACTATTAAATTCCCTACAGACAATGGAGTAGGAGTTATAAAAGGTTATCAAAATGCTGGGCGAGAGTGCTATCTGACAGAGCTACGAGAAACCAGAAAAAGAGAAATGGGAAAGAATGCGGCAGCCCCAGTCCGCATCAAAGAACCAGCCTTGTAGCAATTACAGGGCGGACCCTGCACTGGCGAGCACAGCGGAGCAAGGAAAGAAATGGACCCTAGAAAAGTCAGTGTAGGGGAAAATAGAGTGGTACCGGTGGAAACGACAATATCAATACCTGTTGACCCAAAGGACCCAAACAAAGTGTTGAATGTGGGTTCACAACTTAATGCGTCAATTCAGAATATCTTAATATCTTTTTTAAAGGCAAATCTGGATGTTTTTGCTTGGACTCATGCCGATATGTGCGGAATATCCCCAGAAGTTGCAGTGCATGCTCTAAATATTGATCCAAAATTTACACCTGTAAAGCAGAAAAGGAGAACTCAAGGTCCGGAAAGGTCAGCGGCATTAAAAGAAGAAGTTGATCGGCTCATGGAGAATAATTTTATCAAAGAATCTACATATCCGAATTGGATTTCAAATCCAGTGCTGGTTAAGAAAGCCAACGGAAAATGGAGAGTATGCATCGATTTTTCAGATCTAAACATGGCCTGCCCCAAACACTGCTTCCCATTAACCAGAATCGATCAACTGGTAGACGGAACAGCAGGACACGAATTGTTATCTTTTATGGATGCTTACTCCGGATATAACCAGATCATGATGCATGAGCCAGATCAGGAGGACACGAGCTTTATCACCGACACTGGTCTTTACTACTACAGAGTTATGCCCTTCGGGTTGAAGAATGCAGGGGCAACATACCAAAGACTCGTTAATGCTATGTTCAAACCGCAACTGGGCAAAACCATGGAAGTTTACGTCGATGACATGTTAGTAAAGTCTAAGAAAGCACCGGATCACATAGAACACTTAGCAGACATGTTCGCTGTCCTCCTAAAATACGGAATGAAGCTCAGTCCTTTAAAATGTTCATTTGGAGTGGAATCCGGTAAGTTTTTAGGTTTCATCGTGAGCGCTAGGGGCATTGAGGCCAGTCCAGCTCAAATTACTGCATTGAAAGAAGTCAAAGCTCCTAGAACAAAGAAGGAATTGCAAAGTCTCAATGGAAAAGTTGCCGCCTTGAGTCGGTTCATTTCCAAAGCCACAGATAAATGCATCCCATTCTTTGACGCCCTAAAGAAAGGAAGGAAAAACTTCGATTGGACTCCCGAATGCCAAAAAGCCTTTGATGAATTGATTCGCCATATGGAGACGCCTCCAATACTTTCTAGGCCTGGCGATGGCGAGGATCTTCTTATATACTTGGCAGTATCATCTCATGCTTTAAGTGCAGCGCAGATACGGGAAGACAAAAGGATTCAACATCCAGTTTACTATATCAGCAAAAGACTCACTGGGGCAGAGATGAATTACGCTAAGTTGGAAAAACTCGCCTATTGCTTACTAATTGCGTCTAGGAAGTTGAGGCAATATTTTCAAGCTCATCCTATCAGAGTCCTCACTGATCAACCTTTAAAGCAAGTCCTGTTTCGCCCTGAAACTTCGGGTCGTCTTCTAAAGTGGAATATTGAACTCAGTCAGTATGACATCACTTATCATCCCCGGAAAGCAATCAATGGACAAGCTTTAGCGGATTTCATTGCAGAATTTACAGATAAGGGTAACAGTGAGGAAGAAACGGTCAACAATTCCCCGATCCAGTGGAAGTTATATGTCGATGGTGCGAGAAACGACTGCTGTTCTGGAGCCGGAGTTGTACTTGAGACTCCTAAAGGTCGATCATTATGCTATGCACTAAGATTGGAATTTCCTTCAACAAACAATGAAGCAGAATACGAAGCCCTTATCGCTAGCTTAAGGATTACTAAAGAATTAAACATCAGAGCGTTACAGATATTCAGTGATTCTCAGCTTATTGTATGCCAAGTCAAAAAGGAATTCCAAGCAAAAGGGGGGAATCTGCCCGCCTACTTGTCAAAGGCTTGGGAACTCCTGGGTGATTTCGACCATTACATGATAAGTCACATTCCTCGAGAAGAAAACATGAAAGCAGATTCTCTCGCAAAGTATTCGAGCACAGGCGAAGCTCAATTTCTGGGGCTAACTCCAGTGGAGGTCCTGTCAACTCCTAGCATTGATGAGATGGACATTAATTGGATCATGAGCATGTCTCAAGAGCAAGAATCATGGATGACTCCGATAATAGAATATCTGCTCAATGGATCCTTACCAGGGAACTCAAAAGAACGACAAAAGCTACTGAGAAAAGCCTCTCGATACGTAATCCAGGATGGCCGGTTATACAGGCGGGGATTCTCAATGCCATTACTTCGATGTGTATCCAGGGAAGAGTCTAAAGCAATCCTAGCAGAGGTACACGGAGGAGAATGTGGTGATCATTCAGGTGGCCAAACATTAGCAAAGAAAATTCTCCGATACGGATATTTTTGGCCAGAAATTAATCGAGATGCAACAGAGTATTCCCGAAAATGTGACAAATGTCAAAGATTCGCCAAAATTCCTAGAGCTCCTTCCACCGAACTCACACAGATGGTCAGTCCATGGCCGTTTGCAATATGGGGGATAGACCTTGTAGGACCGTTACCAACTGCCAAATCTGGAATTAAATATGCCATTGTTGCTGTAGATTATTTTACTAAGTGGGCAGAAGCTGAACCACTGGCTACTATCACCTCAAAAAAGATGATAAGTTTTGTGACTAAAAACATCATTTGCAGATACGGTGTGCCTCAAAAAATAATTACAGACAATGGAACTCAGTTTGAAAGTGAAGAATTCCAAGATTTTTGCAAGCGATTCAAAATCCGGAAAAGCTTCTCAGCGGTAGCTCATCCCCAGGCAAACGGGCAAGTGGAAGCCGTGAACAAAATTATTAAGTCAACCATCAAGAAGCAACTTGAAAGAGCAAAAGGTGGTTGGGTCGATAAGCTACCACTGGCACTATGGGCATACAGAACCACTCACAAAACTGCGACTAGGCACACCCCGTTTTCATTGGCATACGGGTCAGAGGCAATGATTCCGGTAGAAATAGAAGTCCCTTCACACAGAAGAATCCATTTCAATCAAGCAGAAAACGAAAAGCTACAGCTTGAAGCGCTAGATCTCCTTGATGAAAAAAGAGATGAGGCTAATCTCAGAATTGCAGCTCATCAGCAAAGAATAGCCAGACATTTCAATTCCAAAGTTCGCCAACGCAGCGTTGAGATTGGAGACCTAGTCCTCAAGAGAATTATGACAGCGACAGGTGTGTTTGGGCCAAATTGGGAAGGACCATATGTAATAGGTCAGAAGCTTCTTGACGGCACATTCAAACTCACCACTGTTGAAGGAGATCAAATTCCAAGGGCATGGAACAGCAACCATTTGCATCCACTTTACTTGAAAATTTTGTTGAAATATTGTAAAAAGAATTATGAATGTATGATTCTTGTAATTGAAAGCAATTGTAAAACTGATGCAAGTAAATAATGAAAGAATATAAAGTGGATGTAGGCCCAATTTCCTGGCCGAACCACTATAAATCTTGTGTTCCTTATTATTATTACATGTTTGCTTTATTTTCGATATAAAAAGTACGTAGAATGTATTGCTGAAATGTCGATTTGGATTTTTGCAGACAATGCAAGTGAAACTTGCACATAAAAAGACCAAGTGATTCTCGCCAAATTTCAAGTCACAAGAGCTCCGAATTCAAATCCTAGATAGGAAGTACTTCAATTGAACGGCCTATGATTTCGACAGAAACGGGTCTTTGCTAATAAATTGAGATCGTTTGAACAAACAAACATCCAATTAAGAAGCTAATGCTCGTTCTCACGAAATTGCCTGACAATGAAGCACACTTCCTTGGATTAAACAAGTTACTTGTAAAAAAAAAAAAAAAAGGGAGCAGAGGATCATTGAAAAGGCATGAGCAAGTGAACAGAGGAACAACCAAAGCCATCATCGGCAGCACAAGTCCTCTTCGGAGGCACAACTCTTCGGAGGATAAAGACCTCTAATGGGTCATACGCCACAAAAAAGAAGTTCTCTACTCAACAAAAAAGATTGGAGGAGTCATGACCCTCCAACCATGAGAGAGTAACTTCCAGGCGATGAAAACCCTCTCTGAGGCCCATTTCACCAGGAGTTGAAGTGTTATGACCGCTCTTCGGAATTTCACTTCACCAGAGTTGAAATGCAAACAAAATAAAAGCCCTCTTCGGAGGCCCATTTCACTAGGAATTGAAGTGTTATGACCGCTCTTCGGAATTTCACTTCACTAGAGTTGAAATGCAAACAAAATAAAAGCCCTCTTCGGAGGCCCATTTCACCAGGAGTTGAAGTGTTATGACCGCTCTTCGGAATTTCACTTCACCAGAGTTGAAATGCAAACAAAATAAAAGCCCTCTTCGGAGGCACATTTCGCCAGGAGTTGAAGTGTAACAACCGCTCTTCGGAATTTCACTTCACCAAAGTTGAAATGCAAAACAAGATAAAGACCTTCCTGGAAGCCCATGTTTCACCGAGATTGAAATAAAACTTCCAAGTGTCGAAACGTGAAAAGGCTTTCCTCGAAGGCACAACTCTTTGGAGGTACACGTTTCACCAAGATTGAAATAAAACTTCCAAGTGTTGAAACGTGAGAAATCCCTCCTCAGAGGTACAACCCCCTTCCGGGGACACAATTAAAAAGAAAGACCTCTTCAGAAGCCCACGTTTCGCCAAGATTGAAATAAAACTTCCAAGTGTTGAAACGTGAAAAAATCTCTCCTCAGAGGCACAAATTTTTATTAAAAAAAGAAAAATCCTCATCAAGAGCGTACTTTAACTTTCAAAGGAAGAGCGATTTACCTATTCTAAAAAAAAAAAAATGGGGAAAGAAAGTTAAAGTACATTCAGAGGTCCGCTTTACCACATAGAAGAATTCACTTGGCAAAATGTATACATACGCAAAAGGAAAAAGTGATTTCTTCGAAGGACAAAGCGTAGAAACTTATATGAAGGAAGTTGCACTCTACGAAAATTCTCTTCGAGAATGAAGTAATTATTCTTTAGAAAACGAGAGTGCAAGTCCCCTCAAAGTATACGATATTGCAGTAAGCTCATGGTATAGGGGCAACATGGTATAGTTACATACAAAGTGGTATAGCTACGTCGGTAAAGTACGCTCAAACAACATACCACAAGCTCACTGCAATATCGTATAAATAAACTTGTGCAAAAATGAATAATAAATGCATTCTCAAATTCAAACAAAAGTCTGTACAAATAAAGAATCATTTTATTCAATTGCAGATATTGCAGATACAGGTTTCAAAATAAAAAGCAAGGGCCGGTGCCTGCACAACATCCGACCATTACACAAAAAAGGAATCAAAAAGCTCAACTCTTCATTTCTTCTTGCCGCCTTTAGACCCTTTACCCGGCCGAATGGTTAGCTTTTCAGGTCTTTCAGGTCGGTCTGAAGGCATAAGGGAAGAAGGGGAGGGAGGTGCAACTGGCGCAATTTCTGGTTCCTCTTCAGTGGTGATAATTTTCTTCCCCCTCCTCTTCGATGTCCCATGCTTCTTTCTTCTCTTCGAAGAAGACTCACTCCCTGGAGTAACGAGAGCGGACAAAACTACGTCGTCAGAAGGAGTCCGCTCCGGAGAGATCTCGCCTCCTTCAAGTCCCTCATCTTTTTGCTCCTGCGAAGCAATAGGGTCATCCAAGCCATGAAGAGCCTCAATTTTCTCCTCTTGTGACCCGGGTTGTGAAGCAGAAGGAGGAGTCACCTGAAGATATGGAGGAGGAATAACCAGAGGAGGCGAAGTCTGCACAGCACTTGTTGTTTCAACTGCAGAAGAAGAGAAATTGAAAATGTTAGTATCTTCCCAAAAGAAGGGAGATATGGGTTCATCGAGATTCAAGAAATAATCGAGAAGCTCATCAAATTTTTGAGGAATAAACAGGCAATCCACCTGAATCGGACCAATGTCGAAATTACCTAAAGATGTTGGCTTCGTCAGTTCAATCTCATAATTCTGAGCCCCAATGTCCTCCAAAGCCTCTTCATCTGTAGGGGTAATTACCCCGGTTCTTGTAGGAGGCGGCGAATGAGCACTAGAGCCTGTAATGTCCACCTCGGGAGAAACTAGAGGACGTTCAGAGGTAGTAGGCAGTACTTCTTTTTCAGAACGCTCCTCTTCCGCCATCCCGGCCCGCGCTCTGGCAAGCTGCTCTTTTCCCTTGGCAAGAGCGGCGCGGGCTTCATCATCAAGATAATGCTCTTCAAGGGCTGACTCAGCATATCCAGCACCTTTACCACCGAGCATATCAAGTGCTGCCTCCCAAACTTCAGCCAGTGTGATTTCATACCTGGGGCCTAGAAAGGCAAGGCTGCCACGTCCCAAAATGCTGTGCAGATAAAAATCGAATAATGTGGAGCTAATGTCAGCTTTGGTTGCTTGATGAGCCTCTTCGGCCGCAAGTTTACCAGCAACAGCCTCGCCGCGCTCCTTTTCGACCATAGCAAGTCGAGTTTTTAACAACCCTATCTCCAAGCTTTGAGAGCCGGTCTGTTCTCGCAGTTGTACAGTTTCAGCACGATATTCTTTTGTGACCTTTTCCTTGTGTGCAAGCTTATCTTCAACTGCTCTTTGAGTGGCATGCGCATCTCGTACTTGTTGCTGAAGCATGCTCTCCTTTTGAGAATGGAAAGTAGATGAAGTAGCTAATTCTTCCTTAAGTTTTTCTACTTCCGCTTCCAGCTTTTCATTGTAGGAAGCAATACTTCTCATTCGGCGTCATGCTGTTCGAGAGTCTTCTGCCACTCAGCCTTATCGTTCTCCATTGTTAGCATGGCCTCGAGATTGGCTCGGTTAACCCTCTGAAGTTCGTCGACAAGTTTTTGCCAGTTTGACATTCTTTCAATATCGGTCCTTACAGTATCAAGATTTCGCAGCATAGCCGGTTTGTCGAGAGGAACCAAGTCGAGATCAAATCGAACCCCTCTCAGGCACCACTGAGGAAATCGACTTTGAAGAGTGGAGGACCTTGCCCGACTTGGTATGCGGGCCGGTTGATGATTGCTTGAATGTCGGAGCAAACAGGAGCAGGAGATTGAGCAGGGACATGTTCAGAAGCTGAAGGAGTTGTTTCTTTAGTAAGTCTAGCCCGCTTGCTAGAAGAATCGTCTATGTCACTCTTTCCTCTCTCATCATGAGCTTTTCTCTTTTGGGTATCATCATCTCTGTGGGGAAGGTCATGTCTTTCTTGTTCCCTTCGGCGACGTTCTTCATATGCTCGTCTCTCGTCGGCTTTCCTGATGGCCCTCTCTTCATCTGATTCTCTGTAAGAAGGGAGGTAACGCCTGTAATCATACTGGATACGCCTCCCGTAGCGCTGGAAATCATCATAGTGCGAGCCGCTGCGCCCCATAGGAGAATTTGGAATAGAAACAATAAGCTTTATAAATCTTTAAAGTACAAGAAGATAAACGCGTAGAAGTGATGAAAAATCCTAAATGTTGTGTAACGTGTAAACTACGCGCATCAAGTTACAGACCACTCTGTGAAATAGATGTAGTGATAACTTGAGTAGGAGGAGTTGACATTTGTTGTAGAGAAGATGTCGCCTCAATTACAGAAGAAACAGTTTTGGAAACATCATCTTTGAAAAGTTCTTGAGAAGTCACAATTAAATCGCTCAACCCCTCGAAAACATCATCACCCTCATGTTTTTTGGGACTGGCTTTTTCAACCCCTTCGTCGGTAGATCATCCGGAGGATCGGGGAGTTTCTTCCTCTTCGATAACTGGGGCAAGTGCAGGCTTATCAGACGGCCCCGCAACGTCCTTCGGAACTGAACATCTCACTAGTGGAGTTTCTATAGAGGTTCCTCCCTGAATGTGCTCTTTAATAGGGACCGGGGCATCAGAAGTTTCCGTCGGAGAATCAGGAATTTCAGTTGGGACTTCACGAGACTGAGTGAAGCGAGAAGGATGAAGAAGCCCATATTGATGTAAAAATCCATCATTTAACAAGAACTTTATACTCCTCTTTTCTGCCGCCACGGCGTTCAATCTCTCAAAAATTTGTTTATAGCATGGATCTCTAGAGGGAGGAGGAAGTGCTAAAACAGGGAAAAGAAACAAAGTTAGCATTTAGCAACTCAGATTTTGAAAGGCCCAAGAATGGAGAAATAAAAACAGGAAAATCTTACTTCCTACTCTCCAGATGGCATAAAACCCTGGAGGGCAACGAACAAAGAAATACTGATTTAGAAATCCGTGAACGCTATCAGAAAGATCGGTGATGAGTTTTCGATTTCGAGCACTCCTTATGATTACGATAGAGGGATGATCTTTGATCTTTGTGAATGAGCAGAGGTAGCAGATTTCCTCAAAGCTCGGTAATCGGTCCAGAACTCTACTAAAAAGCACACATAACCCCATCAGAATGGCATGGCCATTGGGGTGCAATTGAAATGGAGAGATAGACAATCGAAGCAAGAGCTGCCGAAGGAAGTCATTAAAAGGTGGTATGGCACCGCTCAAGCACATTTGGCGGTTGACAGCAATAAAGCCAGAAGGGGGCCTATCTGCAGTATCGTTTGGCCCCGGCAGTAAGGCATCAGCTTCGGCAATGCCAAACTGGGTGAGCAGTTGAGTAAACACCCGGTGATTCAGAGTGGTGGGAGTTCTTTCCGGAGGATTATCCAACAAGTTGGCTACTGGGAAGACATCTTCATCCTGGCCCATCGGTTCTTCTTGTTGAGATGTCATTCTACACAAGCAACTGGGTGTTCAAATGCGAAGGTGCACGTTTCCTAAAAGTGTGAAGTGTTGTGCAAAACTAATGAAAATAACAAGTAAATATAACTGGAATTAAACTGGTTGACGATTGATCGACTATGGTAATTTCAGAACTTGTTAATTTAGAGTTCAAGCATAATATTAGTGCAGGCTGGTCAGTTTCAATTGATTGTTTCAGTGTTGCTTTAATATTTTACTTGAAATCGATAGCACTTCGTTCACATGATTTGTTTAAGTTAATTATCTGTTATTAACTAATCTGTCATTTGATATGGGCAATCAATGACAGTACATTCGTCCCAGTTTTCTGTGAATGTTGTATTGAACAGGTTGTTAGCCTGCAAGTCAAAATAACCTGTGAATGAATGCAATAAAATTCAACAGTTCAAGGTTAATGCAACGGTCCAAAGTTCAAACAGAATTCACACGTCATAACTCGTCAACGGTTCAAAAGTCTTGAGTCGGCAGTACCCTATGCCTTGAGTCGTAGAAATAAGGAGATTATCTACAAGTCTTATCTCGGCCACGACTCAGGGGTCTTATCTCGGTCACGACTCAGGGGTTTTTTCTCGGTCACGAGTCAGGGGTTTTATCTCGGTCACGACTCAAGGGTTTTATCTCGGCCACGACTCAAGGCTTAGGTCGAGGAGCACGATGAGTCGTATCATGATTAAATCACAAGGGTCGCTGGATCATACAAAAGTAGCCGAGTCAAACCTATGGCAACGTTCAAATCAATCTGACCCATTAACCATCTAATTCCTAACCCATTGACCATCTAATCCATAACCCGATAACCCAATAACCTCGCAATTGTTAACTCCAGTTCCATTACACCATTAGGTCGCCTCAAATCTAGAATCGTTACAAGTAAGATCAAACCGCCTGCTTTTAATCCATCAAATGTCCGATGTAACAATATTCGCAAGGGTCAAGGGGGAAAAACAGAGGCGGAGATCGGCAATCATCACCAATTGAAAAAAGATGCGAAATCTCTTACACGGTGTGATGCTAAAGGTGATCAAAAATAAATCAGGTTGGAAACGCTCTTGAAAGCTCGAAGGTGCGTTAATGGCAGACACGGTTCAAAGGATAAGAAATAAGAAGAAGGAAGTAAGGGGAACGACTCAAGTCTTTTATAGCTTTGAGCAGTGGCAGTTGAATCGGCACACGAGTTAACAGTTGAATCGGCACACGAGTTAACAGTTGAATCGGCACACGAGTTAACAGTTGAATCGGCACACGAGTTAAGATGAGTCGAAGCACACGACCTACGACTTAGGCGTGAACTTCGAGGGGCAAATGTTAACTCTTTTTAGGCAACGAGTCAAAGTCTGGGCCGACTCACGACTTAAGGTTCTTAACGGTTCGGAAGGGATCCCCGACTCAACAGGCTACCGACTCAACAAGCTACCGACTCAACAGGCTACCGACTCAACAGGCTACCGACTCAACAAGCTACCGACTCAGGAAGCTACCGACTCAACAAGCCAACGAGTTAAAACTTAAAGCGACTTAGAGGAGTGGAGCGACTCAAGGGATTAACGGTATATGGGATAGACCGACTCAAGTCCTCTAACGACTCAACGACCTAAGGTGACAAATGACCTAACCGACCTACGACCTATGGTAAGTCGTTCACGACTTAGCTTGAGTCGTCCACGACATAAAGCTACTAAGTAGGAATCCAACACCGCCTCATCTTGAACCACGACCTATTAACTCGCAGACGAGTTAGGACTTGTGTCGTATACAGAGGACCGGAAACGCTCTGATATGAAGTCAGGGCTCAACCAGTCTACGACATACGACTCATCCTGAGTCGGTCACGACTCATCTTGAGTCGGTCACATCGAGCATTCATGGGACTTTTGGACGGACTTCCTGGACGCCATTACTCTGCCACTGTCTCGACTTCAAGCAACGTTCAAGCAACACTTCTATCACTCCAATCACCAAAGACATTTCAACAAATCTCAAGAAGAAATCTATCTCATTCGCCATGCATTTGAAGGATTCTTCTACAT
This sequence comes from Allium cepa, assembly GCA_030765085.1. Lineage (NCBI taxonomy): Eukaryota > Viridiplantae > Streptophyta > Magnoliopsida > Asparagales > Amaryllidaceae > Allium > Allium cepa. The sequence continues at coordinate 767,698,500 of CM060937.1, read as the reverse complement.
CAGAGTTTGAGCTATTTGTCTAAGTGTGTTGTAATTGAAGATTGTTGTAAAGAATTGTAACCAAATCAGCAATAAAGAGCTTTAAAGTGGACGTAGGCTAGATCTTAAGCCGAACCACTATAAATATTGTGTCTTTTATAGCTTCTCTGTGATTTCTCTGCTTATATTTTGTTCCCGAACCAACGGGTGGTGCTTTCACAATTTCCTTCTACACACCGGGGTGTTAGCGTTCAATTTTTAGCGTTAACAGGGGCAATATAATATTGCTACATTAATAAAATCAGTACCCAAGCAATGTACCACAAGCTCACTGCAATATCATCCAAAGAGAATAAAGAAACTTGTATGAAAATGAGGAATAAATACATTCTCAAATACGGACAAAAGTTTCTATAAAATTTGTTGTGCACGTGCGGGTTTCAAAAGGCAAAACAAGAAGGATGACCCCACACCGTCAAATGGAGTAAAACATTACACCAATAAGGCTTCCGCAATAGGTTCCATTGATGTAAGTTCCTTTGCGAAAGCTGGGACATCTGAAGTTTCTTCTTGAAAACCAGGGGCATCGTGAAGCTAAGTCAACCAAAAAGAGTGCAAAAGTCCGAATTAGTGCGAAAATCCATCTTTCAGCAAAAAAAGTTAACGCTCCTCTCCTTAACTGTCACAGCACTTAGTCTTTTAAAAATTGACTTCTGACTGGAATATTCGGAAAGAGGAAGGAAGTACTGCAAAAGTAAAGAATGAAATTAGTACCGGACAACTCAGATTTTGAAAATCCCAGAAATGGGAAGATCCAGTTTGCCCCACTACTCTTCTTATCGAAAAGACATTCTATATGAAGAACTGAATATTCAAAAGTAAAGGTGCACGTTTTCTAAAAGCGTGTGAAGTGTTGTGCAAAGCTACTAAAATAACAAGTAAATAAAGCAATACTTGAAATAATACTGGTTGGCATATGTCAATTCAGAAGAATTCAAGGCTTGTTATTTGAAAGTAAGTGCGGTGTCAATGCAGATAGCAGTTATAACTGTGTAAACTTTGTGTTGATACTTCATCTAAGATAATTGATTCGCAACACTTCATCAAGACCATACTAATTTGCTTACAGTAAAATACCAGTTCTTTGATCTAATCCATCACTCGATATGGGCAATCGGTGATGAGTATATTCGCCCTATTTTTCTGCAAATGGTGCGTTTAACAGGTTGTTAAAATAATCTGTAAAGAGATGTAACAATTTTAGGTCAAAGTTCCATTGAATCGCATTGGTCAAGTTTAAAAGGCTTCAGGTCAAAACAAAGTAAAACTGCCTAAGTACAAGCTCAGCAGCTCAATAAAGCATGAGTTAAGAAGAATCGAAGCACACGACCTAGTCCCTAGGCGTATACTTCGAGGGGCAAGTGTTAACTCTGCTTTTTCAGCAAGGCCGTGACATCAAAAATCGACCGAGAAGCCAATGATAGTTCATCTCGAAGGACGGTCGATTTAACCTCCCATTAAAGCAAGTTCCGTTGAATGAATTTTCAGATAAGATCCCCTACGGAGGGGGGGTCCGGGGGGGGTGCCAACCCCCCTAGGTGGGGGTGCGGGGGCAACGCCACCGCCTACGGTGTTCGACCTGACCGGTAAAGTAAGCCAGCGACTCAACTTATCTGGTTGCCGACTCAACAGCCTTGAGGAGTTACCGACTTAACGGCCTTGAAGGGTTACGACTCAACGACTCAGGAGGAATAACGACTCACCGGGTTATAACCTTAGCGACCTAAAGGTGCCGGCCGACTCAACGGGTTAACGACTCATGGAGTTAGCGACTCATGGGGCAGGCCGACTCAACGGGTTAACGACTCATGGAGTTAGCGACTCATGGGGCAGACCGACTCAACGGGTTAACGACTCATGATGACTAACGACCTATCATAAGTCGCTGGCGACTCAAGCGAACAAGGAACAAGCTTAATACCGATACATCTATGACGCTGCCTGCTGACTCGTGGTATGTGAGTCGGTCACGGTTCATCCTGAGTCGGTCACGACTTATGACTTGTTCAACAATTCCAGCCCAGAAATTTGCCTATAAATACATGGCCACCTCCAACATTCAAGGTACTTTTTTTGGGCGGACTTCCTGGACGCCATTACTCTGCCATTGTCTCGACTTCAAGCAACGTTCAAGCAACACTTCTATCACTCCAATCACCAAAGACATTTCAACAAATCTCAAGAGGAAATCTAACTCATTCGCCATGCATTCGAAGGATTCTTCTACATCGGGGTTTGAGCTATTTGTCTAAGTGTGTTGTAATCGGAGTTGATTGTAAAGAATTGTAACCAAATCAGCAATAAAGAGCTTTAAAGTGGACGTAGGCTAGATCTTAAGCCGAACCACTATAAATATTGTGTCTTTTATAGCTTCTCTGTGATTTCTCTGCTTATACTTTGTTCCCGTACCAACGGGTGGTGCTTTCACAATTACCTTCTACACACCGGGGTGTTAGCGTTCAATTTTTTAGCGTTAACAGTAAACATTGGACTCCAACCCTCATCTAAAAAATTTACAAGCCTAAACATAAGGAAAACAAGCTTACATTGCTTACTTTAACATGAATAAAGATATACCAGCCATTTCATGCTTTATGTGATGCAACATTGCTAGTACATCATCTATATCATAGTTGCATGCTTGGATTGATGAGTAAGAACACCAGTGAGTTATAATAATATAAGGCTTACAAAGATAGATTATACCAAGTAAACTCTAACTGTGATCGGTTAAAACATTCATGTTTAAAGATCTCATTTCTTCAAGGCTAGCCATTATGTCCATGTCTTGTTTTGAATCTTGTACCCTATTCTTCAATGATTTCATTGCATCTCTAATTTCTTCTGCTTCTCTTTTTCTCTTTTTAGTTTCTACTGTCTGAAACTACATATGTTAAACATTAATTCCATATGAACAAACCAATAAAGTATAAGTATCATTTCTCACCTCATCGGTTGCCAGCCAAGGCCAGTAATTTCGAGCTGCTCCCGAAATTACAACATAATTAGACATCTGAGGGTCCGTCTAGTGCAATTAAAATAAAACCTGAATATTTAGAGCCCAAGATAAGTTTACAAAATTTAATAAAAGATGAACAATCTGCCCTTTTGAATGGTTTGAGTTCAACATGTGTGTCTGCTTAAAACGTCCAAAAAGGAAGGTCGTTACATTTTGTATCAGAGCTTTGGTTTAGTGATAAACTTAGCATTATGGGGTCTGACTCACTAAATATGGCAGTAATACCCTAGAATGAGTCTACAGTGCATATATCGAGAGAGTGTATTTGTTAGTGTTATAAAAGGTTTTTATATTGTGTTAATTTGTTCCGTTATATATTTATAAATTCTTGTTGGTGCATAGGACGATGTGACATCGATTGGGATTCCTAAATGCAATTAAAATACGATTATATTGAGCTAGAATTAACTGCACAAATCAAAGCAGAAATTCTTTTCACTTGCTTCCAACTCTCTTTGGGTTCGGCCTTAAGTGGAATATAGGTCCAAGGCAAGGGTTTGGATTCGGTTTAGGTTGAATATGGGTCGGCCTACATAGGTTTGTTGACGGTGCAAAGGTGGACGTGCATGGACAACACTACACAACAACAAAGCAAGGAACAACATAAGATTTCAAGGCCATACAAGTCTCGGCCAAGGCTTATGGCCACGGCCTCCTCTGATGCAATCAAGGGGGTGATGTAGCAGAGTATTTATGTGGAGATGTACGTGGTGATGGTGGATTAGGAGGTGGCTAAGGGGGTGATGAAGTGGTGGAAGTGGATTGTGCTCGGCTATGGACATATTGATGGAGTTTTGGTGGATTTTGGTGAAGGGTCAACCACCTTGGTGGCTCCGCCTGGGGTTGGCCAGAGAGGAGGAGGTGACGGGGATGTGCTCAGGTGGTGGTGGAGGTGGCATGGATGGTGGTGGATCATAGACGAATCTAAAAGAAAGAAGAACAAGTGCAAACAATATGAATTCAAGCATAAAAACTAAGGAAAACAAATAAATTTTACTTATTCTTTTCAAAGCAATGGAGGCCGAACTTTTTGCAGGTGAGATGAGAAGATGTTGCACATGAATGAGGAAAGAAGTATGCGGCTGAAAAGAATGAGGAGTTGTGGCCAAAGTGTGAAAAGAAATTGTGAAATGTGAAAAGGTAGGAAAATAAAAGGCCTTAGGAAATCAGAAGTCACCAAACCTTTCAAATTTCTTTATTACTATTTTATAAGTTTAAATAACTGAAAATAATTATAAATTCATTTAAAATTCGAAAATATAACAAAAATATATAATATAAATAAATTTTAATAATATATAGTTAAAATAAGAAAATAGCATAGAAATTTAAAACTAGTCTAGAAATTTTGAAAATAAACAGAATAAACTTTGGAAAATTTATATGGACTTGGAAAATAATTATAAATAAAGATAATAACATAAAAAAATTCATTCACAAAATAAATAAATAAATTTTAATTAAATATAATTTAAATGAAGAAAATAGCAGAAAAATAGAAACTAGCCTTAAAAATAGGAAATAAATGCAATAAATTTTGGAAAAATTCTATTATCACTTTAAAAATGTTTTAAAATAAAATATATATACCTAAAATGTCATATAACACATATTATAACATGATTTTACAAATGAAAATATTATTTATATAATTTAAATTAGATAATTTTATTAAATAAATCAATATGCACCCAATATTGCAAAAAGCATAACTTTCACAATATAAATCGGATTTCAACGAAACAAAAACTAGTATTCTTAAAATTTAATCTATTTTCATAATAAAAGATAAACTTCAAAAGTTCAAAAATTTAAATTTTAAATTTAAAAGTCAAAGTTTGACGAGATTGACCAAAAATCCACTTTTTCTGGAAATATCCTATTTATTCAGGTTTGGAATTATAATTCACACAAAAAACAAAACATACTTTATAATAACAAAAATTATTCATTTTAATAAATATAATAAAGTTTTCAAATAAAATAATCAAATTAAACAATTAAAATAAATCACAAAATTCAGGGTTGTTACACTATGACGACAGTGTAACTCAATGTCGCTGCGATCTACTATGGACCATAGCGGAAATCGTGTGGAGGTAAGTGTCAACGGTCCACGCTTGATTTTTCTCGCAAGGTAACGTAACATTGGTAGACTGCGATCTATGGTCGAGTGGAGTGGAGAAGTTTCATTCTTTTGACAGCGGAATTCGAAGGCGCTGAGGACTATATTTATATGGGTTTTTGCTATGGCAACAACGTAACCCCGGTTGTAGCTGCGATTTGTAGAGGGTTCCATGGCGTAATTGAGGGGCGCGGAGCGCCTACAGTTGTCTGTGGATTTTGCTTGGAAGGCAACGTAACCATCGGGTTAACTGCGGTCGCGGATGGGGATGATGATTTCAATAGCATTCTCTCCAAAGATATTTCCTCTATTTTCAAAAATGTTTCTATATTTTCAATAAGATTATTTTCCATGTATTTTCAATGGATGTTAAAAACGAGTTTACCAAGTACTTATAGATTTTTAGTCTTACGCCGATCAACGTATGACCGAATTTCTGTGAGAACAAGGATGGACTGGTTGAGACATCGAGTTATAAAAAGATTAATTTTTAAAGTGTTTTAAAATTAACAAAGAGTAATTTTTCCGATAATAATTTTAATAAATTCTGGCTTCGTTCCTTTTCGAGGACGAAAAGATTCTAAAGGGAGAGGAATGTGATATCCCAGAATTTCAAACAAATTTAAACGTGATAGTCTCTTTTAATAAATTAATTAAAATTGATAAAAATTGTTATCTTAAACAATCATAATTGTGTTGTGTATATATATATTTATTGAAATTATTTTATGCAAGTTGAAATTGTATTTGTTTAAATACATGTATATGTCAAATTGATTTTTTTAGAATTGAATTTGAAATTTAATTTGAATTTGGATATTTAAATTGAAATTCAAAAGATAGTTATTTATATCTTAATTCATACTTTGGTTTTAAAATGTATTTTATTTAATTTTCTTTAGAACATAAATTGTTTATATTATTTTCTTTTTAAAGGAATTTATTTGTAAAAATTAAAAAAGGTATTTATAAATTAGGAAATCAATTATAAATACTTTTTAAAACATTTAAAATCTAATTTTGCATGAAAGTAACATGTGTTAACTTGTAATCATTCTTAATAACGTGTGTTAGCTAATTATCTAAGGGAAATGACAAGCCTTAATTTTTCATTTAATTCTCTTTCATTTTTAATAAAATCTAATTTAAACCTATATTAACTAATATCATTCATCTCCATATCCTTTCCTATCTTCACTTTCTGAAAACAAAGAAGAAAAAAAATTCTAAAGAACAAAGGTCTGTAAAACCATATTCCAGTAAAAACTAAAACAAAAATTTAAAAGAAAATCACTCCTCTTTTCCAAAATTTGAAACATTCAAAGTTTAAAGGCAAGAAGCAAATCAAATTCAAGAACAACTACTTCAAAATTGTAATCAGACAAGAGGGAGATCTGTAGGGCTTCATCACCCCAGTTTCAAGCATCTAATCTACTCCTGTTTCAGTTTTCAAGCAAGCTTTTCTGATTTCAATTAAAAACGGCTTCAACCCTTCTCTGCACATTAGCCTGGTGAGTAAACACTTAATTAAAATCTTTTGGATGCTAATATATCTGTGTGATGATGTAATTATGTTATTGCATGAATGTTTTCAATTAAAATTTTGATTTGAATCCTGCTTTACTTTGAAGTAAGCCTGTGTCTGTTAGTATACAAGCCTCTATGAAATTTCTAGTTCAAGCATAATTAGAAAATTTATATCTCCCCAAGTTAATCACTATCAGACTTTGATTATTGAAAGGGAATGGTTTGTAAAAATGTAATCTTAATTTAAAAAATAAATTTAAGTATTTATATTTAACAAATATTCTGTTAATTTTAAGATTTACAGTAAAGTCAAAATTTAGTCAAAATTCAGTGTCAATAATTTCATCTCTGGATTATAGAACTTGATTCGTGTGAGTGAATCACGAATTTTAAAATAAATTTTGTAATTTTTAACTTAATTTTTAGAGTGAATTCGAGTCTTGTTCGAATTTTGGTTACAAATCAATTGACGTTGATCGGAGTCGAGGGGAAGTTCGTGGTTTGGCATGGAGGTGGCCTTAGTGTCTGGGAACACTGGAAAAATGGTGGTGGATGTCATCGATGGCCATGGTGATTGGTATATGGATAAGTAGGTTTCGAAGTACTATTTGTGTCTGCGTCGGAACAAAGGTGATCGCGGTGTCGACTTCGCATCGGAACGAATCGCAGTACGGGTGATGGATGCGGGGATTCAAGATAAAGCTGGCATAAAGACGATGAGGCTCATCGAGATCAGGATCGACGTGGAAGGGCGATTTTCTGATCACCTATTGGTTCCTATTTTGATCGAGTTGCTCGATTTCTGTTTGGACATTGATTTCATATTTCTTCTTTGTCGTGATGGTTGTCGTGGTCGATTGCGAGTTGATGATGACCGAAATGATGATCGTCGTCGACCAGAAACGTTGTGCATGTGCACGAGGTCGAATCTGTGCATCTGGAAGAAGTTGTTTTGGGAAGAAGGAGTTTGTTCTGGGTTTCTCGAAGCTTTGCTCGTGATGGTTGCGGGAACGATTTGAGGCATTGGTAACGCGAGTAATGCTCGAGAAATTTGTGGATTATCTCGGGTTTTTGGCAGTTATGACTCGGGACGAATTTTATTACCAGGATTTAAAATCCTGTACTTTTTTTTAACTAAAATGAAATTTAAAGTAAAATTATCTTAACAAAGTTTGATTCCAAAATTCAAATCTTGTCTAGTTTTTAAATTTAAAAATGAATTTCAAATTTTTTAAGGCAAAGCTAAATTTTAAAACAAAGTTTTTAGTTAGTTTTTAAAATGTACAAAATGATTGATTTAAAGTATGTGTTTAGAAAGGATTTTAGTTTTAAAATTTAGATTTTTAAAATTTAAACTTTAAAAATAGTTTGGTTATAAATATTATTTTTGTTAAATTACGTACTAAATCCCTAAATGTTTTCAAATAAAAATGTTATTTGAGGTGATTGAAATGTGATTAAAGTAAAGGTATTTAACTTGAATCAAAGGATGATGATTTTAATAAATCATATTCAAGCTTTTAAATTTAATTTAATGTAAAATGAAAGTTAAGGGTTAATGTAAATAATGATTTATCTTAATTTAATCATGTATTATCAACTAAAGTATTTAAAATATAACTACTTAATTAACTAGAATAATTAATTTGGTAATATATTAAGATAAATTAATTTGTGTAATTAATTAAGTATAATTGATTACTTAATTCTTAATTGATTAAGTAATAATTAAGCATTAAGTAATTAAGAAGTTAGTTACTTAATGTAAGAGGATTATTAAGGGTAATTACTTAATGAAGTAAATAAACTAATTAATAATTCAGTGTAATTAATTAAGTTAATGTGGTTAATTTTTGTTTATTAATTAAGTTTAATTAATTAAAATAATCATCTGATGCTGGGTTAAGTATAATTACTTAAGGTAATTAATGAGGTGTAATTACTTTGTGAAGTAATTAATGGATAATTACTGGATGTAATTAATAAAAAACGAAATTACTTGATGGGAAGTAATTAAAGGATAATTACTTTATGGAAGAAATTAAGTGATAATTACTTAGCGTAATTAAAGGTTTAATTAATATAATTAATTAATGAGTTGGTTTAATTGATGAAGTATTTAAGTAAAGTTAATTACTGATTGTGATTAATCATGGTTGATTTATGAATGTAATTAAGTTAAAGGTTAATTACTAAATGAAATTTAAGAAAAATTAACTAATGAAGGTAATTAGAGGATCATTAATCAATGTAATTAATGAAAGTGGTCAATCTTGCTTATGAATGATTGAATGATGATAAGTGCCTTGGATTGGTTAATATCTCTGATATGAATTGCTTTATCATATGATATGTATGGGTGGACAGTGATAATGTGATTATCTATCAATTATGAATTGCTGTGTAAAGGTGTTAACCGGTAGTTAAAGTTGAATTGTATTTCACTTGTATAACTTGGGTTAAGATGGTATTGAACTCGAAGAGACCAGGTTCGGGTATCAGTAAATACCCGAAACCACTTCATTTAGTAATCTACAATAATTCTATATAATTTGATATATGAAATCAGTAAGGATGGAATGGAACAGTATAGACCTTTGAAACTAAGTAAAGTTACTTAAGGATCGATTTGTGAATTGAGTGTTGACCATAGCCAGTTTTGAACTCGTAATAAAGTACGAGTTACCCGGGGTTTTATATAAGTTTTATGTTGTTGTATGCTTTTGTAATTCATGTTAGATGGGTTTACTCACGCTGATTTCCAGCCTGACCTGGGTGTTACTTTGATGTAATGCTTGGGTCAGACTAAGTATTACAGATTTTCAGGTAAGGACGTTCTAGAGCTCAGGAGGCGAGCTGGATGGTAGGAACGTATGGAGTGTACTCCGTTGTGTTATATTGTAGTTTATCTGGAACATATTGTTTTTAAATGTCCAGTGATTGTAAGATGTTGTAACTCTGATGTATGAAAATGTAATTGACCGATACAACTTTCTTTGTGTAAAGAATTTTATTTGATATTATATTTTATCCGCTGCGTAATGTGAGATTCTGAGTTTGGTTTCTGTTTCTTCTTCTTCTATCTCTTTTCTTCTCATCCTAACTATTTGGAATTTTCAGGATCGAAAATTTCGGGTCGTTACACCTATGGATGGTAGCTTGGTTGTAAACATGTCATAGGGCATGTTATGTTTGATGGATGTAAATGATTGCAAGTGGATGCCAATGTTTGAAAATGGATGAATTGCATGCACTAGATAGATATCTATTAGGATAATCGGCCAACTAGGTACACACATCTGCATATGCGTGCCTGTTATCTATTGCATTTGCACATGGTACATAATATGTTTATAATTTGATTGTAGGAATAAAATAGTTCCTTAAAGAACATATTTATCCAAGTCCTTTATTGCATTACTTCATTATAGAGGAGTTTCAAAAGATTTTTATGTTGATTTAAAAGCTCAAGCGATCAATAATGCAATGAATGTATATTTACGTAAAGTCTGCACTATTAATCTCTTGTGCTGTTAAATCTACAGTAATCTTTCATGAATAGTTTGTTCACTTCTTTTTAAGTAAAGCTTCTCACTACTTCATTGGGAAGCAGTGAGTTTTATGAGATGAACCTTCCATGGATGAACATGGTTTGGCTTTCAGATACCAGATTAGCCTATACACTTCTATTTTGCTCAACTAATTTACTTTAAGGACCACGGTTAGAAACGTATGCTTAATTTCTTTCAAGATTTTACCAATATCTAACACTTGTTGAATAGCTTTATGTAGGGAGTCCTTGATGTCGATTCAATGTAATACGAAGAATTATGCATTCAGACCATCCAAGTTCAATACTATTCCTTTTAGTTCCTTCTCCATCAGTCTACTTATCAAATAACTTCTACTCATTGCATTAATAGTTTCCCTGCAAGTTATATTACGATTCAGTATATATAGAACCATTTTTAAATAGATTGTTGAAGATTATATAACATTCAGTTCGAACTCCTCTTCTGAATTTCATTAAGTCACATCACCTAAAATGACGTTATGGAAATTATTATGGTTTCCCTTTTGGACCATTTCTGTATAAATATTATATTACTCATCGCCTTTTAGTAACCAAAACTCCTTGGTTTTCTATTTTAGAGCATTTGCTTGAATATCCAAATTAGTTTCTTTCACTTGATTTCATACAGTTCCAACTTAATACAGTCACTAGGCCTTTCTTTTGGCCTGCTTGTTTTTTTACTCAAAATTATGTGTGTAGAAATGCATAGCTTAATGAAGCAGTTGCTGGTGCAAATGCTTTGGCAGTTGTTGACTGATTTTGGAGCAAGTGATTGATATAGGAAAGATGTTGTTGTTTTTCTATATATTTCATGAAAACACCGAATGTTATGCAAGTGTTTTCGTTGTTTTTGAAGTCTGATTAGGTGTGTGAACATAATCAATTCTTTGTAGTATGTAAATATGCACACTAATGTTTATTGCTAACATACAACAAAATGTGTTCTAATATGGCATTCATTATTTTTGTAGTGGCCTCTTACTTCAAGGAATAACTTACCATATACCAAAGAGGATCTTGATGAAATTCAGATAGAAGTTGCATGTGTCCTTACGAGTATGATCGACATTCGGAAAGTGGGAGAAGTGTACGCATTTGATGTTTATGAATATAAGGTATAGTCTATGAGTATGAATGTTTAACATTATGTAATATGCATTAAACTTGCACTATGAAATATTATGCGTTTAAACTATTGATTGTTTTATATATAACCATTTTTAACATTATTCAGTCTTATATATTGTGCTTAAAACAAACTAGCATCACAAAATAAAATTATAAAATTTATTACAATTATAACAAACTGATGTATATGATATTCAATAACATCTTGCCTGATAGAAAAAGTGACGTGTAGCTAAACTGATTTACAATGCTAACAAGTTTACAACTAATTACAGATCTACATATAACATCAGCTATAAACCAATGTCTAAACTTTGGCTTTTTTTGACATCATCCACTAATAAATTGGTACATTTTTTCATAGACATCGGTCCTGGCCCAATGTCCACGAACAAAATCCTAGTACTGTAGATTTGAGAGTCACTAGTACAAGTATTTGACAAGTCTAACTACCTAGAAATGCCAAGAGTAGCTTCCTTTGTGATATCCCAAAATTTTAGACATCTTTAATTGATAAATAATTGGGTTAATTAATGGAATATTGATTTATAGATTGAACAAATAAATATGATAATAAATATTTATATCTGGATAAATATTTATTTGATAATTCCCTAAAATAATTATTTAGGATGGGCAAAATTTATTATTTTCAAATAAAATTAAATATGTGTTTGTTTAAAAATATATTTATATATGAGTTGATTTTAAAATTTAATTTAAATTTAGATTTGGAATTCAAATAAATATATTGAAAATGTTACTTTGTAATAAATAAATGTATATTTAAAGATTATCGTGAAATGAAAATACATTTGTAAACATATATATATATATATATATATATATATATATATATATATATTTACTTATGTTAATATAAAAGGAAAATGCATTAATTAATATAGGAAAGTATAATATATATATATATATATATATATATCTAATTAATTGAAATTATAATATGAGAATTAAAGTACACATGAGATAATTTAATTCACAAATTAATAAAGGATTTAAAATAAAATCTATAAATTTAATAAGATAAAGGGGTATACCTAAATTTATAGATAAATTAGTCAAGGGTTTAAAACACAAAAGACTTTATCTTGACATTTGTAAATCTATAAAGTATGCATTAAAACAAATGTAAATATCACTCTCTAAATCAAACAAGTGTTAGCATAGAAAAGATAGATATGGCAAAAAATTTATTTTCCTTTATTTGAATTTCAAGTAACATAGGTTGAAGATGAACCATGTTTTCATTTTTTTTTCTTTCCACTTTCAATAATAAAAAATCAGTGGAACCAAATTCAAATTACAATAATCTTTGCAATTGCAACCTGAAGCATCTTCAGGTTTATCAAGCTAAGAAATTCAACCTCAGACAAGATTAGAAGTTATAGCTCAACCTGAAGCAGCGATTCAACCTCAATCTAAAACAAATTCAAAGTTATAAGCAAATCAGGATTATAATTCCAGTTCAAGTTTCAATCAACTGTCAAATTCCAATTGATGGCTTTCTGTCCAGACATTTGAACAGTGAGTACTTAAACCCAGTCTCCTCTGTTTTTGATTTGAAATGCCTATGAGAAAATATTTAAATTAAACTAAAGAACAAATATCTCTTGCAAGTGAATTACTGTGTTGATGGATGCTTAGCAGGTATGTTTGAAATTGTGTATGCATGTTGTTGTTTTTTTTTAGTTCTGAACATGTTTATATGAATGGAGTTTATCTGCATATGTATGATCTCTGTATGTTTGTATTTGTTGAATGTGCACACTTATGTTCCTCTGTTTCCAGGATACAAAATTAAGAAAAAAAAATCATCAAATCTCTTTGAAATAAACCACTGTTAGGATTTGATTTTCAAACCCAAATAATTTAATTAAACTATAATCAAGTACTACAAATACATATAAGTAGATTAGTTAAAATATGCCTGCATTTGGAAAAAATAAAGTAGCAATTCTAAATATTATGATAAAATCAAATGTAAAATTTATTGAATCAAGTATATATTTGGATTTTTTCTGAAATTCAGGATTTTTAAACCAAAAATCCTGATCTTTAGTTGGAAATTCTGTGAGGAATTCTGGGTTAACCAGATGATGGTTTTAGAGGGATTCATGGTTATCAACGACACTGGGAAGGCCAGGGCTTGGGTTGAAGTAGGAATGATGATCAGGGATATTGGCAAAAATAGTCAAGTGGTGTCTGGATCGTTGTGGTGAAGGGTGACGACGATCTAGGGTTTAGTTTGTGGAGGAGTTGAGGTCGATTCTCGAATCAAATGCGATACTGTTGTTGGATCGAGTTGGATCGAATGATGGTGTTGTGGTGTGTAAGGCTCTGGTGGTAGTGGAGGTTCAACGGCGAGGCTTAGTTTGGTCAGAGTTGAAGGTCAACGTTGATTTTGATATCGGTTATGGGTTATCGTCTTGACCAAATTGCTCGATTTGGTCTTGGAATCAAATCCGTGGTTCTGAAGGGTGGGTCTGTTTGTCGTGGTCATGTGTAGCTGGGTGAAGGCTGGAGGGATGATCGTCGTCGACCTGAAGCATTGTGCATGTGCACATGGTTGAATTCGTGCATCTGGAAGATGATTTGGGTAAGAAAGGGATTTCGTGGGAAAGGCTCGAGAAAGTGGATTTGTGACCCGAGTTGTTGTTCGAGATTGTCTCGTGCGTGCGCTGTAGGGATAAGGGGTGAAGTACTAATAGTAGAACAAGTTAGGACTTGTGAATTCACTCGTGTTTGGTTAGAAGTAAACACGGAAGTTGCCTCTGGCATACTAACAAATTGTCAGGGTGGAATTAAAAAAAAAAACAAAAAATTATCTTAACTATTTTAAGTAATAATGGATTAATTAATGTTGGATGGTTTAAACTAAAGTCTATTTTAAGTTTTTATTAATTAAGTTAATACTTAAAAATGTTTTTGAGATAAATCAGATAATTAAGAATTTTAATTAAAAGATTTGTGTTTTAATTTTTATTTAAAAAACTTATTGACTTAAGTTAAGGATATAAATTCCAAAGTTTATATCATTCTGCATATAGTTAAGAATGTGATTGTTGTAAATAATGCATCTTTCCAACTAATTAAGGTTGAATAATTTAGATTAAGTAATTAATTTAAGAAGGTTAATCAATATATTTATGAGAATAATTAATTCTAAATTAATTAAGTATAATCCCTTGTGGAAGAGATTAAAGCATAATTGCTGAAGGAAACTATTAAATATATTTATTTAGCATAAGTAATTAATGGATAATTACTTTAAGAGAAATTACCTAGAGAGGTAAATAGTGAATAATTACTTGATGAAGTAATTAAGGGAATTAATTACTCAGAGTAATTAATTAAGTTAATAAAGTTAATTATAGTTGATTAATTAAGTTTAACTAATTAAAGTAATCTTCGATGTTGGGTTATCTATAATTATTTGAGATGGTTTATGAGGTGCAATTACTTGATGAAGTAATAAATGAATAATTACTGGATGAATTAATTAAACGAAAATTACTTGATGAGAAGTAACTAAAGGATTGTTACTTTTGATGAAAGAAATTAAGTAATGGTTACTAAGTGTAATTTGAGGATTAATTTATGTAACTAAATCGAGGAGTTGATTTAATGAATATAAGTAATTAAGGGAAATTGAGTACTAATGTGATTGATCAGGACTGAATAATGAATGAAATTGTATGAAGATAATTAATTGGTGTAATTAATTAAAAGTTAATTACTTAATGTAATTAATGAATAATTAATCGAGGGTGATTAATTAAGAAGGGTAATTGGAGAATAATTAATTAACTTGCTGTAATTAATTAAGGATTAAATACGCAGGATTTATAGTAATGTAAGAAATTAATTTAATTTATTTTAAATTAATTAAAGATCGTGTGATTAAAGTCTTGATTATGAATGAATGAATATTATTGGATGTTTGGATGGTTGTTGGACTTGGCATTGATTGTGATGTTAGGGTGTTAGATATGGATTATCTATCAGAAAATAGAATTGCTATGTGAACCTGTTATTATGGGTATACATGTAAATGTTTAAAGCTTAAACAGTTTGCCTTAGGATAGTATTGAATTCGAAGAGACCGAAGTCGGGTATTAGTAAATACCCGAAACCAATTCGATTCATTATAAATAGCTATGTGAAATCAATATGCTGAATGAAATGATTTTAATAAATTTAATCCTTAAATCTAAGTTATGATACTTAGAATTTGATGTGTAAAATAAGTGAGTCTATAACAGCTTGTGAAATTGATATAAGTTACCCCGGGTTTATATAAGTTGTATGCTTTTGTATTTCATGTTAGATGGGTTTACTCACGCTGGTTTCCAGCCTGACCCGGGTGTTACTTTGATGTAATGCTCGGGTCAGACCGAGTATTACAGATTTTCAGGTAAGGACGTTCTGGAGCTCAGGAGGCGAGCTGGATGGCAGGGTCGTATGGAGAGTTTACTCTATGATATTGTAGTATCTGGATATGATTGTTTTATCCAGTGTTTATGTATATGTGAAACTATGATATATAAAATGTAAATATACTGATACAGTTTCTTTTTGTAAACTGTTATATGTGATATTATATTTTGATCCGCTGCGAATGTGAGGTTTCTGTGTCTTGTTTTCTATTGTCTTCTTCATTCCTTTTCTTCTTTTCACTAACTATATGGAATTTTCGGAATCGAAATTTCTGGGTCGTTACATTTGGTATCAGAGCAGAAGGTTAAGCGAGAACCTTGGCTCTAGTGGGATTACTCATTAAGGATAGGGTAAGTGGTACCCTAGGATGAGTTGAGTATATATATATATATATGAGAGAGCGTATTTGTTATTTTCTTATATAAAGGTTTTTAAATGATTTCAAAATTAAATGAATCTTATATAAGGAATAGATTATCTATTATGTTAAGGAAATTGGTTGTAGTATTAATTAAATTAAAAGTAATAGTAAGAATTAAGAAGAATAGAAATACAACCAAACGGAAATTTATTTTGAATTTGGGAAAGGTTTCAGGATAAGGATAATCAATTAATTTATGTAATTAATTAAACTTTATTTAATGAGATTAGTTTATGGATAATAATTGGAAATGATAAATTAAGAGGTAAGTAATTTAAAGGACAATTACTTAATAAAGGTAATTAAGAAATAAGTTAATTACCGAAATTGGAATTAATTAATGACGTAATTAATTTAGAGAAACAATAAATAGTATTATTTAATGCAATTGAATGAAATGATCCTATTTCAAACAAGAGTCGTTTGAAATTTTAAGGAAAATTTGTTTGAATTGAAACCAAAGGTGGTTTAAAAAGTTTAAAGCATAACTTGGTGAGTAAAAGAAATTAATATGTATATGTATGGATATACTTAAATATCAAAGATGGTTTGAGATAAACTCTAAATATTGAGTTTTAAATTTGGAATAAGATATGATACCCAAAGTGATAAGTTTGAACTTAATAAGTGGGAAGATAATTTATGTAAAGTTTAAAATTTGAAATTGAAGTTCAAATTGGGTACGGTTGACTGGATTAAGTAAACTGAATTTAACTTGGAAGAAGTTAAATAAATTTGAATGATCAACCTGATTTGGAAAATTTAAGATGAAATTAAGATTTCACTTGGGAAGTTAAATGGTTGATTTGAATTAGGGAGTTTGAGTGATCTCAAATTGGGTTTGGGATCTGGAAATTGTAAATTGATGGATGTTTTAAGATGGATTAGATAATATCATCCTATTATTATTAATAATCTTTAAAATGTGAATTTGATTTGTATAAATAAATGAGAAATGGAGTATGGTAATCCATAGTTGGGATAAAAAGGTAAATTAATTTAAAGAAATTAAATCAACAATTGAAGTAATCAACTCGAATTTATAAAATTCGAGATGATTCATAGTGAACTGGAATTTGAAGTTGGTTCAAATGGAATTTGATTTGAATTAATTGAAATGGTGATTGAAGATTTATAAGTATAAAATTCAAATTGAAAATTTGAATTGGATTGATTTGAATAATTTGAAATTGTGATTAAAATTGAATAGTTTTAAATTCAAATGGAATTTGAATTAAATTTGGGTGGAAATCAAGAATAATTCAACTTGATTTGGAAATGGAATTTGAAATTGGGATCAATTCAAAATGAAGTTGAAATGGATTAGGAATTGAAGTCGGTTCAAATAAATGGATATTAGTCCAAAATGACTGGAATAACTTGGGATTGTAATTAAAATTGAATATGTTTAAAATCAAATGGAATTTGATTTAAATTTGAAAAGGAATCGAGAATTAATTCAACTTGAATTGGGGCTGAATCAATTTCGAAGGAAATTGAAGTTATTTAAATTGAATTGGGTCAATTTAAATGGTAGAGAAAATTTAAATTGAATTGATGAGAATGAAAATTGGGGAGAGAACAGTTTTGACTCTGTACTATTTTTATTATAAACAGTTTTTTTATAAATCTGTTTTTCCAAGCTATTCATTATATATACAACCTTTCTTTTAAAAGCCAAACTATCTTATACTTGTTTTAAAATTATTTTTGAAACTGTTTAACAATTTTCTAATTATTCTATAAACTAATTACTATTTTCAACTACTAATTACTATTTTATAGCTATTTTGCAATTATTTAAAATTTCTATGACTATTTAGCTATTTTCCATTTATTTTACAGTTACTAAACTATTTTACAGCTATTTTACAAACTAATAATTATTTTTCAACTACTTATCTATTTCTTTAACTTTTCAAGCTATTTTCTAAATTAAACTGGACAGAGTTTAAACTGTTAATGGTTAAGTACCCAATCAAGATAAGAATAGAAGTGATAATCCAAATGGATTGTAGCAATTGTGAGTAAGTGAATGAAATTTAAAGGAAATGTGAATAGAAATGGAATTAATTTGGCTAATAACCAATAAGACAAATACGTAGGGTGTACGTATGTTATTCTATTCGCATAGTGATTTCATCCAGATTCGAGCATAGAATTTCGAGATAATTAAGTCAATCTGAGTTGGGATTTTTTTTAATCGATCTTCGACGACGAACCTGGATATGGATTGTTGATTTGTTCTGGATATTCTCTATCATAGTTATAACTATGCAAGGAGAATGACGGTTTCTGATCAAGAAACCAGGTCTATGTCCGTGTAACGACCCTAGATTTTTATTTAATTTAAATTAATAATTAAATGATTTTTTGAATAAAAATTTGTAGAATTAATTATAAATGGAATCGAGTTTCCTCGATTCAAATAGAAAATATGTAAAGTCATATGGATTTGAAAATTTGTATATATGTGAATATATATGTATATATTGGATTTTAAATAAATTCTTAAATAAATGATTTTGCAAAATAAATAATATACTTTGGACACAAGTATAAAAATAAATAAATAAATTGATTTAAAAATTTATAAATGATGATAATTTGAGTTATATAAAATATATGTGTACATAGAGAAATGTAAAACAATAATTTTTAAAGTAAAATTTATGATAAATATTTAAACTAACAATAGAAACACAAAAGAAATAGAAGACAAAAGAAGTAATAAAACATATACCAAATAAAGTAAAATAAGAAATAGAAACAAATGTATGCATACAAACAAATACAAATATAAGCATAAACAAAACAAACTCAATATAATGCAGCCTGTAGATAAGTATGCAAGACAAAAATCTAAGTACAAACAGATAAAACAAAACTAAGAGAATAGGCAGCCAAATTAAACTAGATATAAGAAAACATAGGAACTAGTACTCGTCCATTTAATGCTAATACACTTTAAATCTTTTTCAGCCTCAAATATAAAAGCATCTATGTATAAACAAAAGTTGTACAAAGCTTATAATCACCTGTATAAAAGAATAATTAAAAAAAATGTCTTTAATCAAGAAAACCATGATATCAGCTGAGAAAAGGGAATGCAAGTAATGTAGCCATGCATGTTGTACAAAAACAATAATATATATCCCTGTACAATACAAGTATCTCAGCCCATCTTCTCAGTACAAAGTATGTCACCCTGAATAAATAAACAAGTACAAGCAATAGCAACATAGCCCTGTAAAAAAAAAAAAAAAAAACAGCCCATGTCCTTGGTACAAACAACATTGTCACACCCTATACAAAAACATATCAACCTGCATGCTTGCTTCCTCATATATCATCTTCATTTCAGTTTCGAAAATCATAAGCTAAGAAAAATCTGAAGTAAAATCCATTTCAAACCACAAATAAAACCTCAATCTTAAGCAAAGCAATGTTCCTACTGGAAAATCAAAGCCTGTGACAAAAGAAAACAAGCTCTGTCATTTTCTCTGGAAAACACTGTGAGCAAATTTTCCTTAAATCTATTATGTGTCTGATGAATGCCTGAATAAATTTTTCTCTGGTACATGTCCACCTAGTTTGCATATACATCTGAGAATATTTGAATGCTCTGAGAATAAGCATAGTTTAAATATTTTGAATGCTCTGTTCCAGGCTTTGATACATATGTATGTTCTGTGTTTTAAAACCCTGAACCCAAGTTTGCTTCAAGAGAAAAAAAAAATCAATCTCTCTTGATCCATTAACTTTTTGAACTTGGGATTAAGACAAAAGTTGTTTGTTACAGCATATATTCAGTTTTAAAAATGTACACAAGTTAAAATAACTTGTCAATGTCTCTGGGAAACAAAAGAACTGAGCACAACATCAATTTTGTTAAGATTCAAACCACTTAATTCACAAATTCAGATATGGGAATTGAATTCGCGTACCAAAACATGATTTTTAAAGCTTATATCATAATTTTTAATGTTAGGAGTCAAGAGCGGTTCGCATTTGTTTGAAATTCATTGACTCGGCAATTGCCGGCGATCGGCTAGTTCGTGGAGCTCGAGTTTTTGTGTGGAGATGGAGGAGTGTACGGTGGTTGCAGTAAAAATGGTGGAGGTGGTTCACAATCACTGTGGCGACGAAGATAGTTCGATTAAGTTTAGAACCCTAGTTTTTATCTGGGTTAAGTTTTGTTTTGGTTCGACTTCCTCGGTGCATCGAGCTGCACGTACGTTTGGGGAATGGAAGCTTTGGGGTTGTCGATGACGTGTCTGAAGCCGCTGGCACTCCGGTGGTTGGAGGTGACGGTGAGGGTGAACTTTGGCAATGGGTTTTGAAGTTTGTTTTAGTTCGTTCGTTTGAATTTTTTCTCTCGAGATGGTTCGAGGATCGGTGTTGCGAGGTGACTCAAAGGAAGGTAGTCGACGTGTTGATGGTTGGAGCTAAGTTAGATGCTGGCCAGGTACCGTGTGCATGTGCACCGTGAGACGCGTGCAGGTGGAAGAAAGAATTGGGAAGGAGAAGAAGAAGTGAGTTTGGAGGAAGGTTTGCTCGCTGTTGTTTTGCTCGAGATTAGCCCGGGTAATTTGAATGCCTAACCCGAAGTGGTGAAATGTCTTACGCGAAGCAATATTCTGTTGCCTCGGGTTAGTTTAGTTTGGTTACAGGTTTTTAATAAAAACCTGTCACTGTTTTTAATTTAAAAAAAAATGAAATTTGGATTTTTATATCAAAAGTTTTAAATCAAGGTTTTTTTTACAAGGATTAAAATCAAGTTTAAAACTATGTTAAAAAGGGTTTTTGAATGAAAGTTTGTGATTTGTTTTCAACTTGAATTTGCAAGTTAAATGATTAATAGCTTAATTTTAAATAAAATTAAGTAATCTAATTTAAAAAAAAAAATTATATAAGCTTCATATATAAGTAAACAATATACCTTACATTGTTTAAAGAGTTTATAATTATATTTAAATTTGGTTAGAGTTTTAAATGATAAATCATTTTGAATCTTAAATTTAAAACGAAATTTTAATTTTAATTCAAAATCGTAATGTTCTACACCTTAATATTAATTAAGTCATTAATAAAGAAATAAATTATCTTATAGATAATTAAGGTTTAATGATTTATAATCCATCTAATTTTTAAGGTAATTAAATGGTTAAATTAATAAGTTAATTAATTTTTGATTTAAATTAATTAAGTTATTAAGGGATGTTTATTAATTTAGAATTAATTAATCTTGTAATTAATTTAAAGTAAATAAATGGTTGTAACCAATTAAGATGACTAATTGATATTGATTACTTATTTTGGAAATTAATTAAGACGGATTACTTTAAAATAGTAATTAGAGTTGAATTAATAATGTTTAAGTGATTGATAAATTTGTTATTAACTACTTAAGTTAATTTGAATGATTAATTATGAAATTGGTTTAAAGATTTAATTAATTAATATGATTAATTAAGAATAATTTAATTAATTAAAGTGTTAAATAAATAAATTTATATCAATTGATTTGTAAAATAAATCAGGATTGGATAATTAAATTTATAAGTAATTAATTTACTTGGAAATAAATTGTATTGATTAGGATTAAACGATAAATTAATCCTGTTTATAAATGATTATTAAATGCTTGACCTTACTTATGAATGATTATATTGCATCGTATTGTATGAGAAATCTTGAATTGACTGTCTTATCTGATCTGTGATATTTTGTTCTGTGACTGTGTATAAATTATCCACTCATTTTCATTGTTATATTATCTGTGAATCTGTGAATGGGCGATAAGCTTTATAGTTATATCGCTTATCAACTATATTTCTGTGTTTGATCTGTAATGATTAAATGATGTTGCACTATTGTGTTAAACCCCTTGACCACACTTATACACACACCAATATGGATTTCACGAGGAAATCGATTAAGTCACAGATTTTGAAATGATTTATAAAATTGAATATTTGAATTCAAATGTTTTGAAAATGGATTGAGATTAAAGTGAAAAGCTTTTGAAATGGAATTTCAAAGATGAAATATAGTTTGGATAACTTGATTGAGTTTTGAAATTTAAATATTTTGATTTAAATTTGAATTCAATATTTGACATTGAATTCTATGATTTGGAAACTAGGGTATAAAGAAAAGTTATTCAACTTATAATAAGTTATATGGGTTTTTAAACCATTTTTTAAGGGTTGTTTTTGGAAATTTGAATTAACCCAAAAAGATTTAAACTTGTATAAATAAGATCGAATTTCTTCGAAACGAAAACTACTTGTTTTCAAATAATAATAGCTTTCATTTAAAGAAAGGATCTCCCAATTATGTTGAAAGGGTTTCAAGCTGAAATAGAATTGAAATGTTTTGAAGGCTATGAAATAAATCTTTGATTCAAAGACCGAATGAGTTAATCCAACTTGAATTGAAATTATTTTTGAAAGGCTATGAATGAATATTTGGAAATGATTTTGAAAGCTATAAGTTAAATTTTTGATTTAAAGATTCAATAAGTTAATCGAATTTTGAAAACTATAAGTTAAATCTTTGATTTAAAGATTTAACGAGTTAATCCAATTGAAATGGAAATTGTTTTGAAATCCATAAATGGATCTTTGTGAAACTGGGTGAACTTTGTGAAATAAATCTTTTTATTTAAAAGATTTGAAATGGTAATTTGTTTAAACCATATGAAAGAAAAGTTTTGGATTATTAAGTTGTGACTTAATTGAAATTCCTTATCCATATGTTTTAAATGTTGCGCTTACTATTCGGGTTAGCCGGGAAAGGACCTTTGGGTCGTATAACCCATTCCGAATATGTGATATGACATTATGGATAGCATTTGAAGACCGGTGGTGAAGACCGGGTATTTGCAAGAACGATAGTATGACCTATCGATTGTCTCTGCACTGAGTTGCAACGGTATAGAGACTCCCTAAGTGATGGAAAATCCGATCGGGATTGTGAATATCCGGATTGCAATGACTTCTTTGTAAGTGCCTTCGGTTCTGTTCGAGCCCGGAACAGACTTGTATGGATTGTATGTCTGACATTACAAATTGAGATGTAAAGCCGATTTCTTTCAAATATATTTCTACTGGTGGCGGAGAATTTATTCTCTTAGCTTAACACCCTTCTCTGAGACGTATGAGCTCAGAGGTTATGTAGTTGAATGTTATCAGCGATATATTCCCAATTTGGTAATGTGACATGCTAAGTGTTGCTGTGAAATGATCATTGTATTGATTATTTGTGATAGGATCATTTATTTGATCGTCTATCCTGGTGATCATTTCTATGATCATTTGTTGACCCAAAGCATGGCTTTTGTATAAAGTATGTTTTTGTGGACGTGACTTCGTCGAGCCTCACACCCCGGAAATGGTCAAAACAGGAAAGATGGGGCAAGGTTATGAGGGGTAGCGCCCTTTAGGGTATGTGCATTTCCTTCTGGAAAAGGGTGGTATCATGGTATGGAGCCCAGACACTTACTCATGTTGAAAACACTTTATGATTGTGTGAATTGATTACGAGCGCTCGGTTCAAGGTCCCAAAGGACCGGGGAATGGCATATTCGGTCAGTTGTTACTCAGTTAGGGGTAACCCGGCCTTGTGTTGGCAGAGATCCGGTTTGGTTCTCGGGGACGTCCTTACAGAGGCGTTCTCATGTGGCAATGGGAAGTTCCTTGGCCTGACCATTTGTTGGAAATCCAATTCCCAATACGAAACCCTGTACGGTTTTAGTTATAGAACCTGCCATTTACTTATGG
Source organism: Allium cepa (assembly GCA_030765085.1). Lineage (NCBI taxonomy): Eukaryota > Viridiplantae > Streptophyta > Magnoliopsida > Asparagales > Amaryllidaceae > Allium > Allium cepa. The sequence goes on along the minus strand of CM060937.1, from coordinate 767,674,422 downwards.
TGGTTACCACTGTTTAGATGGTAGCTATAGTAGGCATATGATAATGGTCGTATGTTGGCTAAGATTTATATTCTACCTTCGAAATGAATTTTTCCTACACTATGCACTAGTAATAATATCAAATGTTTCTTTTTAATGCGTATCAAGCATCTTTGACTATCATAAGGAGAAATCTCCTCCGATTCTGCGTTTGCATTGTGTGTGTGTGCGGGAGGCCTTATGGTAGATTCATTTTTAAAAAGCATTGCGAATTGACTTTGAAAATCTTTTGTTGAATGTTTTAAAAGATAAACTGTTTTTGTTGCTCACACCAGTTCCACGACTGATCCGGAGTTTATTGTTTCTTTCCTAAACTCTGGGTGCTCATTATTTTCTACACGAACAGTCTAGAGTTGGGTTTTACAGATAGTCAGGTTTAGTAGATTATCTGGAGTTAGTTCAGCCCTTGGTTCGCACCAGTCTTGCCTAGCTTGGTGCATTGTTATTGGCAGTTCGAGCTATTGCTGGATTGATTCTTGGAGATGGAGTTGCAGTTCTCGGAGTTCTCTTTTGAAGACTATCTTAGAGTTATATTGTTCCGCTGCTAGATGTTATCTATTTTTCTTTTCCGCTGCTATTTTATTGTAACATATCTCTGATGTATATTGATATCTATTGGATCATCTGTTGTATCAGATATTGTATCAAAGCTATATATCAATGTATTATTCTTTTATTCCGCTGTGTTGTTTACTTAATGTTGTTATAAGCTCCGGCGAATCGGATTTGAACGGTCGAATCTACAGCATTCGAATACGATATGAAGTATGGATGTCGATTTTCGAGCGGGCAAAATTCGAGTCGTCACATTTGGTATCAGAGCTACGGGTTAAAACTTTAGCTCAGGAGTATAACACATTAAGTAGCTCATTAGAGATAGGGTGAAGTATCCCTAGAATGAGTAATCCCTAAGATATCTGTTCGAACGCCTTAGTAAATTCTCTTGCTATCCAGTGATAGCATGTATGAGTGCAAGAAGAAAACGAGATAGGGGACGGGAGAATACGACTATAAATTGTCGATACTCTGTAACAACAGTGGAAACATATTTCTTATCAATTTCCTTTGATTCGTCTTTTCAATTCTCTTGATTGCTTTGTGACAATTACAAGAAGAAGATTCGGTGTAATAAAGGCCTACGAATCGTTGTAGAAAATTCTTTCTTCATACTTCATTGATTTCTTATCATTTTTTGATTTAAACTTTAATGAATATGAATTTGAAAATTGGAATTGGAAATTTTAAATGAATTGGAAATTTTAAATTGAGTTAAAATTGATTAATAGAATATAGGGCTAAATTGAATTATATCAATAAAACGATTTTGTTTAAAACCAAATTTAAAATTCTATTGTAATTTCTCGTGAATACCAAAGTCCGAAGAGGGACAAATTGGTATGTATTCTGAGATATTCTGACCGGAGTTTGAAATTCATATCTTAAGTTTGAGGAATTATAAGAGATCGAATCTGTCTGTCTCTGTGTTGTTTTCGTGCCTGCGAATTTCGAGGACGAAATTCTTTTAAGGGGGGAAGTTTGTAACGACCCTAGATTTTTATTTAATTTAAATTAATAATTAAATGATTTTTTGAATAAAAATTTGTAGAATTAATTATAAATGGAAGCGAGTTTCCTCGATTCAAATAGAAAATATGTAAAGTCATATGGATTTGAAAATTTGTATATATGTGAATATATATGTATATATTGGATTTTAAATAAATTCTTAAATAAATTATTTTGAAAAATAAATAATATACTTTGGACACAAGTATAAAAATAAATAAATAAATTGATTTAAAAATTTATAAATGATGATAATTTGAGTTATATAAAATATATGTGTACATAGAGAAATGTAAAACAATAATTTTTAAAGTAAAATTTATGATAAATATTTAAACTAACAATAGAAACACAAAAGAAATAGAAGACAAAAGAAGTAATAAAACATATACCAAATAAAGTCAAATAAGAAATAGAAACAAATGTATGCATAAAAACAAATACAAATATAAGCATAAACAAAACAAACTCAATATAATGCAGCCTGTAGATAAGTATGCAAGACAAAAATCTAAGTACAAACAGATAAAACAAAACTAAGAGAATAGGCAGCCAAATTAAATTAGATATAAGCAAACATAGGAACTAGTACTCGTCCATTTAATGCTAACACACTTTAAATCTTTTTCAGCCTCAAATATAAAAGCATCTATGTATAAACAAAAGATGTACAAAGCTTATAATCACCTGTATAAAAGAATAATAATAAAAAAATGTCTTTAATCAAGAAAAGCATGATATCAGCCGAGAAAAGGGAATGCAAGTAATGTAGCCATGCATGATGTACAAAAACAATAATATATATCCCTGTACAATACAAGTATCTCAGCCCATCTTCTCAGTACCAAATATGTCACCCTGAATAAATAAACAAGTACAAGCAATAGCAACATAGCTCTGTAAAAAAAAAAAAAAAAAAAAAAAAAAGCAGCCCATGTCCTTGGTACAAACAACATTGTCACACCCTGTACAAAAACATATCAACCTGTATGCTTGCTTCCTCATATATCATCTTCATTTCAGTTTCGAAAATCATAAGCTAAGAAAAATCTGAAGTAAAATCCATTTCAAACCATAAACAAAACCTCAATCTTAAGCAAAGCAATGTTCCTATTGGAAAATCAAAGCCTGTGACAAAAGAAAACAAGCTCTGTCATTTTCTCTGGAAAACACTGTGAGCAAATTTTCCTTAAATCTATTATGTGTCTGATGAATGCCTGAATAAATTTTTCTCTGGTACATGTCCACCTGGTTTGCATATACATCTGAGAATATTTGAATGCTCTGAGAATAAGCATAGTTTAAATATTTTGAATGCTCTGTTCCAGGCTTTGATACATATGTATGTTCTGTGTTCTAAAACCCTGAACCCAAGTTTGCTTCAAGAGAAAAAAAAAATCAATCTCTCTTGATCCATTAACTTTTTGAACTTGGGATTAAGACAAAAGTTGTTTGTTACAGCATATATTCAGTTTTAAAAATGTATACAAGTTAAAATAACTTGTCAATGTCTCTGGGAAACAAAAGAACTGAGCACAACCTCAATTTTGTTAAGATTCAAACCACTTAATTCACAAATTCAGATATGGGAATTGAATTCGCATACCAAAACATGATTTTTAAAGCTTAAATCATAATTTTTAATGTTAGGAGTCAAGAGCGAGCGGTTCGCATTTGTTTGAAATTCATTGACTCGGCAATTGCCGGCGATCGGCTAGTTCGTGGAGCTCAAGGTTTTGTGTGGAGATGGAGGAGTGTACGGTGGTTGCAGTAAAAATGGTGGAGGTGGTTCACAATCACTGTGGCGACGAAGATAGTTCGATTAAGTTTAGAACCCTAGTTTTTATCTGGGTTAAGTTTTGTTTTGGTTCGACTTCCTCGGTGCATCGAGCTGCACGTACGTTTGGGGAATGGAAGCTTTGGGGTTGTCGATGACGTGTCTGAAGCCGCTGGCACTCCGGTGGTTGGAGGTGACGGTGAGGGTGAACTTTGGCAATGGGTTCTGAAGTTTGTTTTAGTTCGTTCGTTCGAATTTTTTTTTCTCGAGATGGTTCGAGGATCGGTGTTGCGAGGTGACTCAAAGGAAGGTAGTCGACGTGTCGATGGTTGGAGCTAAGTTAGATGCTGGCCAGGTACCGTGTGCATGTGCACCGTGAGACGCGTGCAGGTGGAAGAAAGAATTGGGAAGGAGAAGAAGAAGTGAGTTTGGAGGAATGTTTGCTCGCTGTTGTTTTGCTCGAGATTAGCCCGGGTAATTTGAATGCCTAACCCGAAGTGGTGAAATGTCTTACTCGAAACAATATTCTGTTGCCTCGGGTTAGTTTAGTTTGGTTATAGGTTTTTAATAAAAACCTGTCACTGTTTTAATTTTAAAAAAAAATGAAATTTGGATTTTTATATCAAAAGTTTTAAATCAAGTTTTTTTTTACAAGGATTAAAATCAAGTTTAAAACTATGTTAAAAAGGGTTTTTGAATGAAAGTTTGTGATTTGTTTTCAACTTGAATTTGCAAGTTAAATGATTAATAGCTTAATTTTAAATAAAATTGGGTAATCTAATTTTAAAAAAAAATTATTTATATAAGCTTCATATATAAGTAGACAATATACCAGAATTTGTGTAAAGAGTTTATAATTATATTTAAATTTGGTTTGAGTTTTAAATGATAAATCATTTTGAATCTTAAATTCAAAATGAAATTTTAATTTAAATTCAAAAGCGTAATGTTCTACACCTTAATATTAATTAAGTCATTAATAAAGAAATAAATTATCTTATAGATAATTAAGGTTTAATGATTTATAATCCATCTAATTTTTAAGGTAACTAAATGGTTAAATTAATAAGTTAATTAATTTTTGATTTAAATTAATTAAGTTATTAAGGGATGTTTATTAATTTAGAATTAATTAATCTTGTAATTAATTTAAAGTAAATAAATGGTTTTAACCAATTAAGACGACTAATTGATATTGATTACTTATTTTGGAAATTAATTAAGACGGATTACTTTAAAATAGTAATTAGAGTTGAATTAATAATGTTTAAGTGATTGATAAATTTGTTATTAACTACTTAAGTTAATTTGAATGATTAATTATGAAATTGGTTTAAAGATTTAATTAATTAATATGATTAATTAAGAATAATTTAATTAATTAAAGTGTTAGATAAATAAATTTATATCAAATGATTTGTAAAATAAATCAGGATTGGATAATTAAATTCATAAGTAATTAATTTACTTGGAAATAAATTGTATTGATTAGGATTAAACGATAAATTAATCCTGTTTATAAATGATTATTAAATGCTTGACCTTACTTATGAATGATTATATTGCATTGTATTGTATGAGAAATCTTGAATTGACTGTCTTATCTGATCTGTGATATTTTGTTCTGTGACTGTGTATAAATTATCCATTCATTTTCATTGTTATATTATCTGTGAATCTGTGAATGGGCGATAAGCTTTATAGTTATATCGCTTATCAACTATATTTCTGTGTTTGATCTGTAATGATTAAATGATGTTGAACTATTGTGTTAAACCCCTTGACCACACTTATACACACACCAATATGGATTTCACGAGGAAATCGATTAAGTCACAGATTTTGAAATGATTTATAAAATTGAATATTTGAATTCAAATGTTTTGAAAATGGATTGAGATTAAAGTGAAAAGCTTTTGAAATGGAATTTCAAAGATGAAATATAGTTTGGATAACTTGATTGAGTTTTGAAATTTAAATATTTTGATTTAAATTTGAATTCAATATTTGACATTGAATTCTATGATTTGGAAACTAGGGTATAAAGAAAAGTTATTCAACTTATAATAAGTTATATGGGTTTTTAAACCATTTTTAAAGGGTTGTTTTTGGAAATTTGAATTAACCCAAAAAGATTCAAACTTGTATAAATAAGATCGAATTTCTTCGAAACGAAAACTACTTGTTTTCAAATAATAATAGCTTTCATTTAAAGAAAGGATCTCCCAATTATGTTGAAAGGGTTTCAAGCTGAAATAGAATTGAAATGTTTTGAAGGCTATGAAATAAATCTTTGATTCAAAGACCGAATGAGTTAATCCAACTTGAATTGAAATTGTTTTTGAAAGGCTATGAATGAATATTTGGAAATGATTTTGAAAGCTATAAGTTAAATCTTTGATCTATAAGTTAATCGAATTTTGAAAACTATAAGTTAAATCTTTGATTTAAAGATTTAACAAGTTAATCCAATTGAAATGGAAATTGTTATGAAATCCATAAATGGATCTTTGTGAAACTGGGTGAACTTTGTGAAATAAATCTTTTTGTTTAAAAGATTTGAAATGGTAATTTGTTTAAACCATATGAAAGAAAAGTTTTGGATTATTAAGTTGTGACTTAATTGAAATTCCTTATCCATATGTTTTAAATGTTGCGCTTACTATTCGGGTTAGCCGGGAAAGGACCTTTGGGTCGTATAACCCATTCCGAATATGTGATACGACGTTATGGATAGCATTTGAAGATCGGTGGTGAAGACCGGGTATTTGCAAGAACGATAGTATGACCTATCGATTGTCTCTGCACTGAGTTGCAATGGTATAGAGACTCCCTAAGTGATGGGAAATCCGATCGGGATTGTGAATATCCGGATTGCAAGGACTTCTTTGTAGGTGCCTTCGGTTCTGTTCGAGCCCGGAACAGACTTGTATGGATTGTATGTCTGACATTACAAATTGAGATGTAAAGCCGATTTCTTTCAAATATATTTCTGCTGGTGGCGGAGAATTTATTCTCTTAGCTTAACATCCTTCTCTGAGACGTACGAGCTCAGAGGTTATGTAGTTGAATGTTATCAGCGATATATTCCCAATTTGGTAATGTGACATGCTAAGTGTTGCTGTGAAATGATCATTGTGTTGATTATTTGTGATAGGATCATTTATTTGATCGTCTATCCTGGTGATCATTTCTATGATCATTTGTTGACCCAAAGCATGGCTTTTGTATAAAGTATGTTTTTGTGGACGTGACTTCGTCGAGCCTCACACCCCGGAAATGGTCAAAACAGGAAAGATGCGGCAAGGTTATGAGGTGTAGCGCCCTTTAGGGTATGTGCATTTCCTTCTGGAAAAGGGTGGTATCATGGTATGGAGCACAGATACTTACTCATGTTGAAAACACTTTATGATTGTGTGAATTGATTACGAGCGCTCGGTTAAAGGTCCCAAAGGACCGGGGGATGGCATATTCGGTCAGTTGTTACTCAGTTAGGGGTAACCCGGCCTTGTGTTGGCAGAGATCCGGTTTGGTTCTCGGGGACGTCCTTCCAGAGGCATTCTCATGTGGCAATGGGAAGTTCCTTGGCCTGACCATTTGTTGGAAATCCAATTCCCAATACGAAACCCTGTACGGTTTTAGTTGTAGAACCTGCCATTTACTTATGGTGGTCACCACTGTTTAGATGGTAGCTATAGTAGGCATACGATAATGGTCGTATGTTGGCTAAGATTTATATTCTACTTTCGAAATGAATTTTTCCTACACTATGCACTAGTAATAATATCAAATGTTTCTTTTTAATGTGTATCAAGCATCTTTGACTATCATAAGGAGAAATCTCCTCCGATTCTGCGTTTGCATTGTGTGTGTGTGCGGGAGGCCTTATGGTAGTCTCATTTTTAAAAAGCATTGCGAATTGACTTTGAAAATCTTTTGTTGAATGTTTTAAAAGATAAACTGTTTTTGTTGCTCACACCAGTTCCACGACTGATCCGGAGTTTATTGTTTCTTTCCTAAACTCTGGGTGCTCATTATTTTCTACACGAGCAGTCTAGAGTTGGGTTTTTCAGATAGTCAGGTTTAGTAGATTATCTGGAGTTAGTTCAGCCCTTGGTTCGCACCAGTCTTGCCTAGCTTGGTGCATCGTTATTGGCAGTTCGAGCTATTGCTGGATTGATTCTTGGAGATGGAGTTGCAGTTCTCGGAGTTATCTTTTGAAGACTATCTTAGAGTTATATTGTTCCGCTGCTAGATGTTATCTATTTTTCTTTTCCGCTGCTATTTTATTGTATCATATCTCTGATGTATATTGATATCTATTGGATCATCGGTTGTATCAAATATTGTATCAAAGCTATATATCAATGTATTATTCTTTTATTCCGCTGTGTTGTTTACTTAATGTTATTATAAGCTCCGGCGAATCGGATTTGAACGGTCGAATCTACGGCATTCGAATACGATATGAAGTATGGATGTCGATTTTCGAGCGGGCAAAATTCGAGTCGTCACATTAATTTAAATTAAATGAAAATCTATGGTCGTTACAGTCCGCACTAGGAAGTCGGCCGGACAATACTAGTTCGGAAATGAAATTGTGTGATCGAGTGAGCGATCAGATTGGTATAACGTACGGATGATATATGTACATTGTACGGATTTGAATAAAATTGATACTGGGAATTTGTGGATAAGCAATGTGAAATGGTTTTTGAAATGAAAAATATATTTTGTGAAATATATGATGAAGTAAAGTGGAAATTTGATATTTCTATGGTTAAAATTTTGTTTATGGAAGTAAGTGATACGGTAAGTGGTTTTGTAACGAGTAATCAAATTTGAATATTTGATTTTGAATAAACAAAGTTAAATATCTTTGTTTTATAAAATGAAACTCCCCTGTTGAATCTTTTGCCAGAAGAAAAGGATTTTAAAGGTGTTTTGAAGTATAAAAGGAGTTTATACAAGATTGAAATGATCCAAAGTTTTAAAAGATTTTATATATCTGAATATATATATAAAAGATCATATGAGGATTTTGGAAAAAGGTTTTGGGAACCTTTGGATTTGGAAAAGGCTTTTGATTTTTGGGTAAAATCAATATGAGAATTTGGAAAGCCTAATTTGAGAATTATCGATTTTGGAATAATCGATTTTGTGTAAAGGAGCTTTGTATGAGATCATACTAGGTGTATGATTTAAAGATATTATATATTTTTAGTTTAAAATGTTTTGATAATGGCTCTGGGGAAAAAGGCGCTCCCTTGGAATGGACTTCTCAGGAGTACCACCGGGTGGTGCTGCCCTGAACCCCAAGGGGGGTTCTAAAGTTGATTCTGTGAGGAGTCCGGACAAACTAGTTCCTAAGGATTATTGGGTAGCGAAAGTCGAGGGCGTTGATGCCTACAGGGTCATTTGGGTTATGCTGTGACGACAGTGTAACTCGATATCACTGCGATCTACTGTGGGGACCATAGCGAAAATCGTGTGGAGGATGAGTGCCAACGCTCTACAGTTGATTTTGCCGGGAGGCAACGCAGCATTGGTAGACTGCGATCTATGGTCAAGTGGAGGGGAGAAGTTTCATTCTTTTGGCAGCGAAATTCGATGGCGTTGATGCCTATAGCTATATGGGTTTTTGCTGTGATAGCTACGTAACCCCAGTTGTAGCTGCGATCTGTAGCGGGTTCCATGGTGTAATCGAGGGGCGCGGAGGCCTACAGTTATCTATGGATTTTGTCGGGACGGCAACGTAACCATCGGGTTAACTGCGACCATGGATGGGGGTGATGATTTCCAGAGCATTCTCAACAAAGATATATCCTCTATTTTCAAAAACTATTTTCTATATTTTCAATAAAATTATTTTCTAAGTATTTTCACTGGGTGTTGAAAACGGGTCTGCTAAGTACTTATAGATTTTCAGTCGTACGCCTGATCAACGTATGACCGAATTTCTGTGAGAACAAGGATGGACTGGTTGAAACATCGAGTTATAAAAAGTATTTTCATAAAAACTATTTTATAAAATTATGTAAATTTTAAAAGTGTTTTAAAATGATCAAAGAATATTTTAACTGGTTTTAAAATATTTAATAAATTCCGGTTTCGTTCCTTTTCGAGGACGAAAAGATTCTAGGGGGGAGGAATGTGATATCCCGGAATTCTGGACATCTTTAATTGATAAATAATTGGGTTAATTAATGGAATATTGATTTATAGATTGAACAAATAAATATGATGATAAATATTTATATCTGGATAAATATTTATTTGATAATTCCCTAGAATAATTATTTAGGATGGGCAAAATGTAACGTTTGCGATTTTTCGTTGCCGAAAAACCGAAATGTTAGGGTTAAAGAAGAAGAAAAAGAAAAAGATAGAAGAAAGAGGTAGAAGATAGAACAGAAAGAGGTAGAACAGAGCAGAAAGAACAATAAAACAATATCAGAATCTCACAATCACAGCGGAACAACATATAATAGATAAATGAATATCATTAAAACAAAGAACTATACATTTTGTACATTACATCATTATCAGAGTTTACAACAACAATAGACAACATAGTCAATACATCAATGGACAGTTATATAAACTTGTCCTCATACAGAATACACAGCGGAATAATACATAGTATAATATCATATATAAGTGGTACGTATCGATATGTAGTTCGCCTCCTGAGCTCCATAGCACTCCTAAATCCAGAATAACCTGATAAACCTGACTCTAGACTGCCCTTGTGGAAATTGGTGGGCACCCAGAGTTTAGGAAGGGAAATAATAAACTCCAAGTTAGTCATGTGACTGGTGTGAGAACTTAAAACAGTTATTTATCTTTAAAACAAAGAACGGGATAATTTTAAATCAATTCGCGATGCTTTTTGAAAATGTAATTTCCATAAGACCTCCCACCACACACACACTGCAAACGCAGACTTGGAGGAGATTTCTTCTTATGATAGTCAAAGATGCTTACTACGCAAAATCAACTCATTTTTGATATTATTATTAGTGCATGTGTGGAAAACATTTCGAAAGTAGAATATAAATCTTAGCCAGCATAGGTACCATTATATTATGCCTACTATAGCTACCATATTAGATGGCAGGTTCTACAACTAAAACCGTACAAGTCTCGTATTGTTTCTATGGATTTCCAACAAATGGTCAGGCCAAGGAACTTCCCATTGCCACATGGAAACGCCTCTGGAATGACGTCTCGAGAACCAAACCGGATCTCTGCCAACACAAGGCCGGGTTACCCCTAACTGGGAAACTACTGACACGAATATGTGATCGTAACCGATCTATCCAAGGATCCTCGATTTCCAACAACCACAAAGAAATAATTTTGCAGCAACAACATAGGTTAAGTATCTGGGCTCCATACCATGATAGCACCTCTATCCAGAAGGAATGACATACACTAAAGGGGCGCTACCCCCTAATAACCTTGCTGCATCCTTCCTGTTTTGACCATTTCCGGGGTGTGAGGTGATGTGCACGTAATTGTGCATATATTTACATCCATATTTTATCTCTTTTTATTTAAATAATCATCATTTTTGTGCATTTTAACATGTTTAAAACCAAAATTCAATTGTTTCCAAACCATCATATTTTCATCTTCATTCAGGGACAAAACGGTCATTTTTGTGCATGTGTCAATGTAAGAATTTTTACTTGGACATTTTTTGATAATTTTTATAGGAAATTGAATGCATATGGAAGAGGCTTATATGAAGATATATGCACGCACAAATGAAATACAAAGGAATGAAGAGGAAATAAATCAAGTTCAAGATCATGGAGGATCCCACCCACTTACCTAAAAGTACAATTTGGAGCTAATGGACAACTAAGTGGAGGTTAAAGCTTCATGCAAAACAAATGATGGATTAATTGGTGGGTAATAGTTACTTGTTGGCCACACTTCCTAAAGGCATTTTAGGTAGCCCCCTAAAAATAGAATTAGGGTTTTATGCTTGTATATATAGCTCTCTTATGTATATGAAACTATCATCTACTCTTTCATTTTACTTAGGAAATTAAGAAATCAAACTGCAAGCTCAATGTTCTATGAAATAAAAATGGCTTCCAAGCCTCTTTCTTCTCTCTTTTCTACATGTTTTTCTTTGTTTTATTGTTAATGTTTATTTCTATGCTCTCTTCTTCTTTATGTTCATAGCTTAGATTTACATTAATGCAAGTAGTAAGTAGCTAATCTCTTTTGCTTTCTTTGCTTATTTTCTATTCTCTTTTCTTTTTAATGTTGAAATTTGTTTATGTTGCTTCAATGCCACAAATGAGTAGCTAAACCCCTTCAATTTAGGGGTGATGAAGCTCTCTAACTTTATGTAATTTCAACATTTTTATGATGTATGATCTCTTTGTTTATGCTTCATGAATGTGAATTTTGATGTAAGTTTATACAAGTTGGTTTGATAGCTTATATTGCTTATGCAAATGAGCTATTCTCACTCAACATAAACACAATTTACATCAACATTTGCTAATTAATTTTTGATTATGAAATAAAAGTAAAAATGAAACTTGATGATCTATGTTACTAGTTACAATAGTAAATAGATCATACTTAAAATAGTTTTTGCTTTGGCTTCTTTTTCATAAGAATTGTAAGTGGCATAATTGTTGTATTATAGTTTGATGGTTTGAGTTATGTTAACTAATAACATAAGCAAACCATACTTATGATAAATGCAATGATTATTTCACTTAATATCAAAGTTAGAGATCACAAATTATGTGTTTGTTGACTTACAAAAATTTGAGAGTGGATTTGCCTCTAAATTGTTCTTTAGTCTAATAATTTTTGAATCACATTTTCTAGTGTTAGCCTCATAATTTCTAGTTAACAAATCCTCTTCGACTATGGTATAATTTGATTGAATAGAATTTTAAAATCATCAATTCCATGCGGATCGACCCGTATTCGCCACGTGCTACATTCGTACACCGTGCGCTTGCGGTGTAAATTTTATTTCTAAATTCGTTCGACGGTTTTCCAATCCGATAGAATTTTCGTTGACGAATAAGTTTTTTGCGCCGTTGCCGCGGATTTGTTTGATTTTATTTTCTATTCTTCGGATTATTTTCGTTAGATTATATTGTGTGTTTGTTTTGTGGGTTGAGTGCGTTTAAAAAAAAATTGTTTTGTGTGTTTCAGTTGTGCTTGCTTTTGTTTATGTGTTTGCAGTTTTTCATTTTACATTTGCATTTCTGTTTCCATTAAAAAAAAAGATACAAAATTTCAAAACAAAAACATTTGATTTCCTGTTCATTTTTTTTACAATTTCAGTTACAATTTACAACTCAGTTTCTTTTACAAACTTCATGCATAAAAACTGTGCAGTTCTCACCCTTCTCAGTTACTGTTACTGTGCAATCTTCTCACTGTAATTCACATCTTCAAACTGTAATTTACTTCACCACTTCTAAACCATATACAACCCACTGTCCATCCACTTCATACAATCCCAAACCATCCACTGCAACTTAGCTGCCTTTCCTTACTTCTCAACAACTCCTACCGCCTGCACAAGACTGCACTTCAACCACCATCTCCAGCTTCCACCACTTCAATTAACTCAACATTCTTACCAAACCAAAATCACAACCCCACAGCCTGCCTTTCCACTTTCATTGTAGAACTTCATCATCTAACACAAACTTCATCACAGAAACCCAGTTCCTCAACCTGCTAACAGCCTACTGCCTCTGATCCACCTTCAACCTCTGCCTCTTCAACTCGACTTCATACCACAAACCCACCACATCAACACTCCACAAAAGCCTCATCCACTCCTCTACAATATCTATTATTAACTATTTCTTCCAACAACATCAGAACTCCCCCTCATACCTCATCAAACATCTTCGTTAACACTTCCACAACTCATTAATTTACACTGCCATCTTCACCTGAATCTCAATTCGAAAACAACTACGACATTCCCCTGTTCAAACACCATCAGTACACATTTGACACTATGCATCGATATCACCTCAAAGACCATCTCCTCATCTCAATTCATTCCATACCCTGTTGCTTAAAAAACAATAGTGCACTTCCACACGCAAACCAAAACTGCAGTACAACCTACATCATAACAGTTGCAAACAACATTCAACAACAGCAACCCCGCCTTAGACGGCATCGCCTACTCACTTCATCACAACTATCTGCCTGACCATTCTTCACCTACCTCCACTATTTCCTCTTCGACTAACCTGTACTAATCCAACCACAAACCACCTACCACTCCAGAACCCATCACGTCATCAGTGCTGCATCAACCCACCACTGCTGTAACACGCCTTCCATCCCATTGAGACCACCGTACAACCACTTTGAACCCCCAGCCATTGCAAACATATTGCATATCAACGATCAACATCCTCTCTGCATACAACTGTGACTACAACAGTGATTACAAGCATCATCTCCATCACTCACAAACACTACTTTCCTATCACAAACCATCGACATTCAACACTACGACTCCTCCATCAACCGCAGATACTTCCTTCAACTACCACACAAACCACCCATCTTCCTTCTGTCAGAACATACCATACCAGCCACTGCATTGCTCAAACTCCTTCACCACCGTGTTTCTGCCCTTCCACAGACAACTTCCCCCTCATAGAACCACCATCCATCAACCCGGTACATTTCACCATCACATTCTCCTCTACCACAAAATCCACAAACTTCACCCAATTCAACATCACAGCCACCTTGCCCAAAAATCCAACTCGCCTGAAATAACCGCGACCCTTCAACCAAATTGATTCCACAATCGGTCGAACAAACTCGATCGTGCACTTCCAGTCACCACCCAAACAAACAGTAACATCAATAACCACTCACGACCTCCGCCAATCACCTTTGCATCGACAACCGATTCGAATCCACCTTCAATATAGCAATTGAACATCGTGCCTTTTGAGAATTTATAGCTATTTTTGTTGAGACTGTGAAATCGTATTTGTGTTCGAAGTTCTGAAAATCAAATTTACTTTTTGCTCTGGAAGTTGGATTTGGAACTGCGGCTATATAACTCGTGAATGTTTAATTGGGAAGAACATTTGCGTTTGTTTGTGTGTGTTGGTGTGAACCGTGTGCTCTGATTTTTTGAATTGCAGTGGGGCTTGTTTTTGGGTTGGCTATTAGGGCCTGTGTAGGCTTGAGTGAATATTGTTTTTTTTGTTTGGTTTTAATTTTTTTTAGTCCATCTTGTGTTTATTTTGATTTTAGGTTGTTTTGTCTTGTTCTATTAAAAGAAAATTTTTTGAATTTGTTTTGTTTAATTTGTTTTAGTTCCATCTTGACTTAAAAGAAAAAAAAACAACAAATTTCAGTTTCCTTTGTTTTCATTTGTTTAGTTTGGTTTTTCTTTGATATAAAATTTTTTTTCATGTAAAACCCTACTTTTAAGTTTCCTTTCAAAAAAAATAGTATGTTTAGTGAAGATTTTGAATTTTCGGGGCTTGTGAGTATTTGATTTTAGTGTGTCTTCTTTTGTCTTTTTTTGTTTTGTTTAATTTCTACCGAAAAAAAAATTTGTCGTAGAAAAACTTGTTTTGTTTTGGTTCTTTTGTTTCAATAATTTTGATTTTACTTTTTTTATTTTCTTCTTTGATATGCAAAAAAAAAAACAAATAAGTTTCTTTTTGCTTTGTTTGAAAATCTTTTGTTTTGTTTCCTTTGATTTCAACAGTTGTGTTATTTTCCTTTGTTTTATTTCGTTCGATATGTATAAAAAAATTGTAAATATATCTTGTTCTTCATTTCAGGTTGCCAAAGCAGAAATTCAAAAGGGAAAAGTGTTTGCCAACAAATAAACTTCTTTGCTTTGCTAAGAAAAATCGCCGCTAAAAAAAATATTGCTAAATAATCTACACGCTCTGGTATCGTGCACATTTCTCCTTGTTTTTTATTGCATTGTTGGTTGCTTGCATTTGCATTTGTATATATATAAAAAAATCAAAATCCAAAAACAAACTTCATTTTAGTTGCATTGTAATTTCACGTTTAATTTCTGCTTTGCATTCATCTCATCTTGGTTTTCTTTTCTAAGGGCAATACCCCAATTCACATAAGGTGAGGGATTTCATCACCCTTTCCTTAGTCCACAAACGCATTTCATCGTAGAATTTGACTAATAATAAAGGTTAGACGTTGGACCTAAGGGTGTCACGAGCTCATTAGGGCTTAATTGTATCTTCACAATTGTTTTATTTGAACGATTTTATTTCTTGGTGTCTAGGCTACCGCACAGTAATAACCAGTTATAAAAATTACGGTGATACGCAAATATAATACTGGTTGTTCCTCTGAAGGTACTTAAACCTTCGGCTGCATTGCTACGGTGATTCGTGGTGCACCGATAACTCCTCTCCGTTACCTGGCTGAGAAATATTTTTGTTGATTTAAGACAATGTGTGATTATACAATTTTGGGTTAGGAGCTACTAAGGACAGAAAATTGTAATTAAGTCCTTTGCATTCATTTAGTTGCATTAGTTCATGAATATTTAAAAAAAAAAAAATCCAAAATCCAAAAAAAAATTGTAAATTTTAACTTGATTTTTCATTCAAAAAAAAAATCCTTTTCTTTCTTTCGTTTGAAAATATTCAATCAAAGACAAAAATCCAAAAAAAAATACATAATCTTTTCAAAAAGAAAAAAATTCGAAAAACAAAAATCAGTTTCCATTTTCTTAAAAAAAATCTTTTTGGTAAATATTTGAAAATTCAAAAAACAAAAAAAATACAAAACCAAAAACATATAAAAAAATTTGAAAAACCAAAAACAAAATAAAAATCAAATTTTTCTTTTTAAAATAAATCTCACTTGTTAAATAGTTTTCTCCCTTGTAAAAAAATTCAAAAAAAAAAACACAAAAACACGTTTTCAAATCTTCTTTCACTCCCTAAACTCAATTCTAACTCCTTTCTCTTCTCGACTTTCACTTGTGCATTAGTACTTGGACTCGTGACACAACAACAAATCGTTGGACTCGCGACCCTTATACAAACCGTTTAACTCGAACAGATGATCCTCCTAAAATGGCGAACGAAAACGCCCCTCGAACTCTTATGGATAGAATCTTTCCCGATAGAGTTTCTATTCCATCTTGCATCACGTTACCCGCCCCTACGGGTAACCATTTCGAAATTCACTCGAACCATATTGCCACACTTCCGAAATTTGGCAATTTCGAGCACGATGATCCATACATCTTTTTGTCTAAATTCGAACAAGTTTGTGCAACCATTAAACTCCAACAACTTTCTGACGACGGAATCAAACTTCGATTAATCCCATTTGCTCTTATAGATTACGCTGAAAAATGGTTGTACAGCTTACCTTCGAACTCAATTAAAACATTGGAAGAATTTGTAAAAGCTTTCTTAAAAAAGTTCTACACCTTGGAAAATACAAGTAGAATTCGAAACGAAATTGTAAATTTTCATCAATTCAAGGGTTAACCATTTGGAAAATATTTTGAAAGATTCAAAGAGCTTCTGATAAAATGTCCACACCATAACTTTGAAAAATGGACGATTTGCCAAATCTTATATGATGGACTAGAAAACAGCTCTCGAACGATGCTCGAATCAATGTGCCAAGGCAATTTTCTTGCCCAACATCATGATGATGCTTGGCAATTTCTTGAAAACCTCGCTGAAAAGTCGTCCCAAAGGGAACGCTCGAACGAAAAATCAATCTACTCACGATCGAGTGCACACTCGATAGGATCTTCTGTTGCTTTGGAAGCTAAGATCGACGCAATGATTAAAAAATTCGATAACATTTTCTCGTCGAATCAAATGAACCAAGTTTCCCAACCGATGTGTTATAAATGCAATGATCCTTATCATATAACCGATCAGTGTCCCAACTCTATCGAACAAATCAATGCTTTCAATAAAGCCAAAAACGACCCGTTTTCTCCAACGTACAACCCTGGTTGGAGAAATCATCCGAATTTTGCATGGAGCCAAAACAATACCAACACGAATACGATTCGTCCCCATTTTCAAGCATTTCCAAATAATGTTTCGAATCCTCCCTTTCAGCCCAACAATTTTCAACCAAACTTTACGGGTCCATCCCATAATCAACCACAACAATCAAATTTTCAAACAAATTCTGCCCATCCTCCCCAAGACGATAAACGTTTAACTTCACTCGAGAAAACTCTTGAAACGTTAGCCAAGGCAACTACTCAAAGCCTTCGATCAAACAACAATTTGCAAAATCCATTGACTTCATATATGCAAAACACAAACCAATCAATTGCAAAAATCGAAATGCAAATAAGTCAATTAGCCACATCTTTAAGTGAACGTGAACGAGGAACATTCCCAAGCCAGCCGCTTCCAAATCCCAGAAATCAAAACGCAAATTCAAATCAAGCCCATGTTGTTCAAAATAGCAACGTCACCCAGTTGAATGCTATCACAACTCTCTTTTCTGGTAAACAAATCGATAATCAAGTCGTTAATCCAAATGATTTACCGAAAACTTTTCTCCACACTTATAAAACAATGAACGACTCAGAAAAGAACGTGGAGCCAAATGTCGAATCGAATGAAAATCAAAATTCTTCTTCTTCTACTCGAGTAGACCCGCCTACCGAGTATCGTGTTCCATTTCCACATCGTCTTCGACCGAAGAAACACTCGGACCAAATGGAAAAGATGTTGGAAATTTTTAAACAAGTAAATGTGAACATCCCGCTTCTTGACATCGTTCAGCAAGTCCCCACTTACGCGAAATTTCTTAAGGACTTGTGCACCCAAAAGCGACACACTCAAGTGCCCAAAAAAGTCTTCTTAGCCGCTAGTTTGAGTGAAGTCTTGTCCCAATCCATGCCCGTTAAATACAAAGATCCTGGCTGCCCTACGATTTTGTGTACAATTGGAGATAAGACGATTAACAAATGTTTGATAGACTTAGGCGCGAGTGTCAACTTGATTCCATACTCCATGTACGAACAATTAGGCTTAGGTGAGCTCAAACCCACGAAAGTTAGGCTTCAATTTGCCGATCGTTCCATTAAGAAGCCCGTGGGAGAAATCGAAGATGTGCTCATTCGAGTAGGGCAATTTATATTCCCCGTTGACTTTATCGTTCTCGAAACACAACCCGTGACGAATCCCTCGATTCAAATTCCGTTGATTTTAGGCCGACCATTCTTAGCCACCTCAAATGCCTTAATCAATTGTCATAACGGATCAATGAAAATCTCTTTTGGAAACATGACTTTGGATCTTAACATTTTCAATCTTGAAAGCCAATCGAATGAACCTCATAACAAAACATTGGAAGTTAGTGCCATTCATGAAAACTTTGAAAACAAGACACTTGACCTTAACAATGAACGCGAAGCCGAGTATGAAAAGTTGTTTCCTGAAATTCCCAACGAGATTGAATACACTCTTCCCTTTGAATCGCTTCAAGATGAGTCCGAATCTCGATCCAACTCTTTGATCAAAAAATTCACGAAGTTGGACCTCAAACCACTTCCCGATCACCTTAAGTATGCATACTTAGGTGAAGACGAAACGTTACCCGTCATAATTTCCGCAAATCTCTCTCTTGATCAAGAAACCTCGTTACTCTCTATTCTTTCGAAAAACAGAGAAGCAATTGGATGGTCGATTTCCGATATAAAGGGAATTAGTCCCACTCTTGTTCAACATCGCATCCATTTAATCGACGATGCCAAGCCTACTCGTGACCCGCAGCGAAGTCTTAATCCAAAAATGAAAGATGCGGTGCGTGATGAAATTCTTAAACTTCTCGATAACGGAATTATTTACCCAATCTCTGATAGTTCATGGGTTAGCCCAATTTACGTTGTACCAAAAAAGTTTTGCCTAACTGTTGTCAAGAACGAATCAAACGAGCTTATTCCAACTCGTACTCAAACAGGTTGGCGTGTTTGCATTGACTATCGAAAACTAAATGTCGCAGCACGTAAGGATCACTTCCCCCTTCCTTTCATCGACCAAATGCTCGAACGTTTAGCCGGCCATTAATTTTACTGCTTCCTTGATGGTTATTCTGGCTATAACCAAATTCCAATCGCTCCCGAAGATCAAGAGAAAACAACTTTCACATGTCCATTTGGTACCTTTACTTATCGACGTATGCCATTCGGACTATGTAACGCTCCTGCGACATTCCAACGATGCATGGTTGGCATCTTTTCCGACATGATTGAACGCTTTTTAGAAGTTTTTATGGACGATTTCTCTATCTTTGGTGATTCTTTTTCCCAGTGTTTACATCACCTCGAGTTGGTTCTGAATCGATATAAAGAAAAACATTTGACTTTGAATGGGAAAAATGCCACTTTATGGTCAAACAAGGCATAGTCCTTGGACATATCATCTCAAATAAAGGCATTGAAGTAGACAAAGCAAAAATCGATGTCATTGCAAATCTACCCATTCCCAAATCCGTTAAGGACATTCGATCATTTCTAGGACATGCTGGCTTTTACCGTCGTTTTGTGAAAGACTTTAGCAAAATCGCCCGTCCTTTGACGACCCTTCTTGTAAAAGACGTTCCTTTCGATTTTAACTCTGATTGTATCTCTTCTTTTGAACGTCTTTAGAGCGAACTCATTTCTACCCCAATCATTTGCACACCCAATTGGGATCTTCCTTTCGAAATAATGCATGATGCTTCGAACTTTGCTGTTGGTGCTGTCTTGGGACAACGCATCAACAAGATCCTTCATGTCATTTACTACGCGAGTATGACCTTGAACGATGCTCAACTCAACTACACAACAACTGAAAAAGAGCTTCTAACTGTCGTTTTTGCACTTGAAAAGTTTCGACCTTACTTGATAGGTTCACACATTGCGGTCTATACTGACCATTCTGCGCTTCGATATCTCTTCGCTAAAAAGGATGCTAAATCCCGTTTGATTCGTTGGATCCTTTTACTTCAAGAATTTGACGTTACAATCAAAGACAAAAAAGGATCCGATAATGTCATTGCCGATCACTAATCTCGTCTTCCGAATGCACCATCTTCCTTGCCGATCAATGAAAACTTCCCCGATGAACAACTTCTTTCGATTTCTATCGATCCATGGTACGCTGATATAGTGAACTACTTAGTCACAAAAGAAACTCCATCGTCTTGGTCCAAACAGGACAAATGCAAATTCATGTCCCAAGTGAAATATTTCTATTGGGACGATCCATACTTGTTCAACTATTGTCCCGACCAAATCATCCGACGTTGCATCCCGGATAATGAAATAAGGAGTGTTCTTTCGTTTTTCCATGATCAAGCGTGCGGTGGACATTTCGGCCCTCGAAAAACTGCGGAAAAAGTGCTTAAGTGTGGTTTCTATTGGCCTTCTCTTTTCAAAGACTCGTTTGAATTTTGTAAAACTTGCGATCGATGTCAAATGCTTGGATGAATTTCTCGACGAGATATGATGCCTTTAAACCCCATTCTTACGATCGAAATCTTTGATGTATGGGGTATTGACTTTATGGGACCTTTTCCCAATTCTTTTGGAAACTTGTATATCCTTCTCGCTGTCGATTACGTTTCTAAATGGGTCGAAGCCGTTCCTTGCAAAACCAATGACCATGGAATTGTTGTGAAATTTCTCAAAGAAAATATCTTTTCGAGATTCGGCACACCTCGTGTCAGGACCCGATTCTTCGTCTTTCGAAAATTCAACATCGATACTCACTATATCGACTGCCGAGCAATCTAACGACGGAAAACCCAACACTGAGGGTTTTAAAGAAAGAAGAAAAGAGAAGAGAAAAAGATAGAAGATGGAGAGGAAAGAGAATAGAAAGAAAAGAAAACAGAACGGAACAGAAAACAACAGAACAACATCAGAATCTCACAATTCGCAGCGGAACAACATATAATAGATAAATGAATAATCTTTAAACAAAGAACTATATCAGTTATTACATTACATCACATTTCGTTTCATTACATCATATCATCAGAGTGTACAACAACAACAACAAACAGTGCAGCGGAAAAAGAAATACTATATACTAGTAATACGCCATGCCATCCATCTTGCGTCCAGCAACTCCAGAATATCCAGAATATCCTGATAAACCTAACTCTTGACTGCCCGTGTGAAAATTGGTGGGCACCCAGAGTTTAGGAAGAAAAACAATAAACTCCGAGTCAGTCATGTGACTGGTGTGAGAACTCAAAACAGTTTATTTATCTTTAAAAATCAAAATAGAGGAATATTTTTAAAGTCAATTCGCAATGCTTTTAAAATGAGACTACCATAAGACCTCCCGCCACACACACAATGCAAACGCAGACTTGGAGGAGATTTCTCCTTATGATAGTCAAAGATGCTTGATACGCATTTAAAAAGAACATTTGATATTATTACTAGTTCATAGTGTAGAGAAAAATTCATTTCGAAAGTAGAATATAAATCTTAGCCAGCATAGGTACCATTATATTATGCCTACTAATAGCTACCATATTAGATGGCAGGTTCTACAACTAAAACCGTACAAGTCACGTATTGTTTCTTTGGATTTCCAACGAATGATCAGGCCAAGGAACTTCCCATTGCCACATGAAAATGCCTCTGGATGGACATCCCCGAGAACCAAACCGGATCTCTACCAACACAAGGCCTGTTTACCCCTAACTGAGTAACAACTGACCGAATATGCCATCCCCCAGTCCTTTGGGACCTTTCACCGAGCGCTCGTAATCAATTCACACAATCATAACAAAGTGTTTTCAACATGAGTAAGTATCTGGGCTCCATACCATGATACCACCCTTTTCCAGAAGGAAATGCACACATCCTAAAGGGCGCTACCCCTCATAACCTTGCCGCATCTTTCCTGTTTTGACCATTCACGGGGTGTGAGGCTCGACGAAGTCACGTCCACAAAAACATACTTTATACAAAAGCCATGCTTTGGGTCAACAAATGATCATAGAAATGATCACCAGGATAGACGATCAAATAAATGATCCTATCACAAATAATCAACACAATGATCATTTACAGCAACACTCAGCATGTCACATTACCAAATTGGGAATATATCGCTGATAACCTTCAACTACATAACCTCTGAGCTCGTACGTCTCAGAGAAGGGTGTTAAGCTAAAAGAATAAATTCTTCGCCACCAACAGAAATATATTTGAAAGAAATCTTCTTTATATCTCAATTTGTAACGTTAGACATACAATCCATACAAGTCTGTTCCGGGCTCGAACAAAACCGAAGGAACTACTCACGAAGCCCTTGCAGTCCGGGTATTCACAATCCCGATCGAATTTCCCATCACTTAGGAAATCTCTATACCAGGAGCTACCCAGTGCAGAGACAATCGATAGGTCATCCTATCGCTTTCGCAAATACTCGGTCTTCAACACCGGTCATCAAATGCAATTCATAACGACGTATCACATATTCGGAATGGGTTATACGACCCCATGGTCCTTTCCCGGTTAACCCGAATAGTGAGCGCTTATTCAAAAATAAGTGTGGCATTCAATTTCAAACAAATCACACCAATTACCCATTCAAAGGGAAATATTGATAGTCGGTTATTGAAATATCAATGGATATGCACACATCACCAGTTTCCAAATAATTTTCCAAATTATTTATTTTCCAAAATATCTTCACAAGATATAAAATTTTCAATACTTCAAAAATAAATCAATATTTATTTTTAAACAAATTCTCCTTTTCATTCATAAATTCCATAGTGAATTTATATTCCAAAATATCCATGCATATACGATTTCAATTATTCATTTCAATTTATCTTAAAAAAGATAAATTCTCAAAGTATTCACTTTTTATTGGAAAACATTTCCATACTTATTTAATAAGTAATTCACAAATCTTTTATTTTCAACACTTGGAAAATATTCAATATACTTAAATCAAAATTTAGTATATATCTCATTCTTTAAGGAAATCATTCTCTTAAACATATTTATTTGGGCCAAAACGAATGTTGCGTAAAACATCGTTACGACAACCCAAAATCACTAGTATAGGGATTCAAAGTTTAAATAGATATATAAATCCCAATACTATACAAAATATTTCCTTTCGGAAATCATTTACTATAACAACAGTGTTATAGTCCGCCATTTCCTTCTATTTCTCAAAACGTCTATTTCAACAATAAATGTTGAAATCTATGGTTTCGAATCTCAACACATTTTAAAACATCGTTAACTTGTTTTAATTCTGTTTAAAATATCACATCCTAAACGTTTTCTTTAACATATTATTCACTATTCAAAAATGTGAATATAATCCAATTAACAATTTCATCATTTCTATTCATTTTATTTTAAAGTATTATTCACAGTCAAAAACGTGAATATAACTCCATTAATAGGTTTCAACAATTTTCTTATCAAAATAAGTCGTTTGCGAATTTATAAAACAACGTTTATAAATTCCATTTCTATTTATTTTATAACTACTTCCTTTATAAATTCCTTTACTAACCTATTCGATTTATAACTCAATTATAAAACAAAAGTTCACATTATAAGTTAAACACTTATAAAACGATTATTTTACAAAATCGTTCTTTTAACTTCCCAAATTATAAATCTTATAACTTATAAGATTGTTTATTTATCCAAAATTCGTTCTTTCAATAACTTTATAAATTTTGTAAACCTACTGTTTATAAAATTCCATTTATAACTTCACTGTTTAAAATTCTATAAATTCCATTCAATTATGAAATTCATTTTCACTTCATTCAAACACTTATAAAAACTCGTTTTATAATGTCCATATTTCAATTTATAAATATCCATTTATAAATCTCTTAATATAAATCAATTTATATTATTCTTTTAAAACGTCTTTAAACTCCTTTAAAAACTTCATCATTCTCTTGATTTATAAAATAATTAAATTTTATAAATCCTATATTTAAACTTTTTATAAATAAATTCAGAAATCCCGATTTAAACTATTTTATAAAGTCAGTAACCCCATATTTTCAAAAATCAACTTTAACCATATTTCTTAAAAATCATAATTTTTATAACTTTTAAAATTATAACGTTTATTTATTTAAAATGGATCAATTCCAAAATTATTTTATAAAACGTATACTTTTCAAAAATCACTTTAAAAATCATTTTAAAGTTTCAAAATTTGGTCCAATGATGCTACATACCAAATAGTCAATCACGACAACAACGACATCATATATCGATATGATAGTCCATCAAATATCAAAATATCTGAAATCAAAAATAAATACTGTTGAGGAATCCAGTTGGATCCCTCCAACCTGTTTCCTGCATCACAAACATTAGCACAATACCAATTCCGCTCCAGTACGAAATTATCGCGGTATATGGGATTTAAAATATTATCCGCTTAATAGACGGCGCAATAGGGTCTCATCCGCTAAACAATTGCGGGAAATCAATAACTCCAATATATACATATGCCAATATATATATATTGCTATTATATATAATACCAATTTCACTGTTTATGAAATATTCGCGGTATATGTTTTTAATAAATAACATCCGCTTACTAACGGCGTATAATGTCTATTTTAACAATCAATAGATATCAATCATCATTCAAACATGCATTCAAAAATTTTAAATCTAACTATTTAAAATAAAATCGAAACTGATTCGATTGAGTGAGAAGTTCTCACCTTGATTTCAATTTCGTTTTAGCGATTTATTTCGAATAAAATTAAACGGACGTTTAATTTTACCCAAAATTCTCACTAACTCCAAACGAATCCAATCCATTTTCATCGCGTAGTGCTCGTCCATACGATTCCAACGCAACTAGTTTCGCATTTTTTCGACCTCGTATGAAAAAGATATGAATTTTCTAAGATTACACGTATTTTATTTAACTAATTTACAACATAATTTCATAACTTTTAACCTACTCTCCAATCACAGCCGTCCATCCATCATCTTAGCAAATCTGAACCGTGCGTGCCTTCATCTCCCTCACGTAACTCCTACAGGCCGCACACACACATGAACCCATTAGTTCCATATTAGGGTTTAAATTTGCAACCTCCTCGACGATCTATATTATAGATTAGGGTTTAAATTTTCAACTTTCAATTTATCAAATTCCATTGATTTCGAATTTATAAACAATGTCTATAAATTCCATTTCTATTTATAAGCTTCGGTTTATAAATCTCCTTTATTAATCCAATTATATTTCGTTCATATGCCGAATCTAACTTATAAGTAAATTACTTATAATCCATTTATTCACAAATCCATTCTTTTATATTATCATTTGTTTATAAATCTAAAATTCCATATTATAATAGTAAATAGATCATACTTAAAATAGTTTTTGATTTGGCTTCTTTTTCATGAGAATTGTAAGTGGTATAATTGTTGTATATAGTTTGATGGTTTGAGTTATGTTAACTAATAACATAAACAAACCATACTTATGATAAATGCAATGATTATTTCACTTAATATCAAAGTTAGAGATCATAAATTATGTGTTTGTTGATTTACAAAAATTTGAGAGTGGATTTGCCTCTAAATTGTTCTTTAGTCTAATAATTTTTGAATCACATTTTCTAGTGTTAGCCTCATAATTTCTAGTTAACAAATCCTCTTCGACTTTGGTATAATTTGATTGAATAGAATTTTAAAATCATCAATTCCCTGCGGATCGACCCGTATTCGCCGCGTGCTACATTCGTACACCGTGCGCTTGCGGTATAAATTTTATTTCTAAATTCGTTCGACGGTTTTCTAATCCGATAGAATTTCCGTTGACGAATATGAGGTCCGACGAAGTCTCGTCCACAAAGCCACACTTTATACAAAAGCTGTGCATTGAGTCAACAAATGATCAAAGTAATGATCACCAAGATAAATAATCAAACAAATGATCATATCACAAATGATCAAACAATGATCATTTCACAGCAACACTCAACATGCCACATTACCAATTTGGGAATATATCACTAGTAACCTTCAACTACATAACCTCTGAGCTCCTACGTCTTAGAGAAGGGTGTTAAGCTAAGAGAATAAATTCTCCGCCACTAACAGAAATATATTTGAAAGAAATCAGCTTTATATCTCAACTTGTAATGTCAGACATACAATCCATACAAGTCTGTTCCGTGATCGAACAGAACCGAAGGCACTTCCAAAGAAGCCTTTGCAATCCAAATATTCACTAATCACATCCGGACTTCCCGTCACTAAGGGTGATAAAACCTCTGTATCGGAGATCACCCGGTGCAGAGTAACTCGACGGTAATCCATCCGTTTTCACAAATATTCGGTCTTCAACACCGACCTTCAAATGCAATCCATAATGACGTATCACATATTCGGAATGGGTTATACGACCCAAAGGTCCTTTCCTGGCTAACCCGAATAGTGAGCGCTTATTCAAAAATAAGTGTGGCATTCAAATTCAAACAATCACAACAAATAACTATTTAAAGGTAAATATTGATAGTCGGTTATTTAACTATCAATAGGCGTGTTCAACATCACCAGATTCCAAATAATTTTCCAAATTATTTACTTTCCAAAATATCTTGGATAGATATAAAATTTCCCACACTTCAACATTTGAAAACTAATTTTCAAATCACTTTTCACCTTTACCACTTTTGAAAACAAATTTCAAACATTTTCCTTACGCCGAATTTCATTCATTTCAACATGGTTCATTTAAACCAATTAAATAAATCCTTAACGATTTACTTTATATTTACGTTCCAAATCCGTAAATTAATTCCCACACTTCAAAAATAAATCAACGTTTATTTTTAAACCAGTTCCCCTTTTCATTTATAAATTCCATGGTGAATTTACATTCCAAAATATTTATGAATATATGATTCCCAAATCGATTCATAATATTCATTTTCAATTTGTCTTCAAAAAGATAAATTCTCAAAATGTTTCGTCTCACATTGGAAAAACATTTCCATACTTATCTAATAATAAGTAGTTCACACATCTATTTATTTTCAACACTTGGAAAATATTCAATATGCTTAAACCGAAATTAAGTAAATATTTCATTCTTTAAGGAAATCATTCTCTTAAACATATTTATATAGGCCCAAATGAATGTTGCGCAAAACATTATTACGACAAACCAAAATCACTAGTATAGGGATTCGAAATTTAGATAGATATATAAATCCCAATACTATACAAAAACATTTCCTTTTGGAAATCATTTACTATAACAACGGTGTTATAGTCCATCATTTCCTTCTATTTCTCGAAAACGTCTATTTCAATAATAAATGTTGAAATCTATGTATTCGATTCATAATACATTTTAAAACATCGTTAAAACGATTAACTTCATTTTATAATATTCATTTTCCCAAGCATATCCATTTTATTTGATAATATATTCACTGTCCAAAATCGTGAATATACTTCCTTAACCAATTTCAACTTTCAATTTATCAAATTCCATTGATTTCGAATTTATAAACAATGTCCATAAATTCCATTTCTATTTATAAGCTTCGGTTTATAAATCTCCTTTATTAATCCAATTTATATTTCGTTTATATGCCGAATCTAACTTATAAGTAAATTACTTATAATCCATTTATTCACAAATCCATTCTTTTATATCATCATTTGTTTATAAATCTAAAATTCTTATTTACTTATAAAACTAAGTACAACTTTATTTTAACACTTATAAAAGCTCGTTTTATAATTCCAATATCTTTAACTTATAAAATATAAATTTTATAAATCTTTTATATAAACCGTTTATAATAATTCAAAAATCTCAATTTAAATAAACCAATCGCTTTATTAATCTACAAAACGTTATTTAAAACTTATATAACTCCAAAATTACACTTAAGTATTATTTTCCCAAAAATATAACTTTTATAACCATAAAATTAAAATGTTTATTTATTTTAACAATTCAAAATTAAATAAAACGTATACTTTCAAAAATCACTTTAAAAATTCTTTTAAAAACCAAAATCATTATTTTAAAACTTCAAAAATGGATCCGATGATGCAACAGCACCAAATAGTCAATCATGACATCCAAATATCATATACCAATATGATAATCAACCAATGTCACAATATCTGTAAATAAATCAATACAGTTGAGGAATCCAGTTGGATCCCTCCAACATGTTTCCCTGCATCCACAAACATTAGCACAATACCAATTCCGTTCCAGTACGGAATTATCGCGGTATATGAAATTTATAAAATATTATCTGCTTAATAGGCCGCGCAATAGGGTCTGATCCGCTATATAATGCGCGAAATCAATTCCAATATATACATATGCCAATATATATATTGCTATATATAGATATATCCTATTATATCTAATATTACAACCAAACAGCAATCAATAACTGCAATTATCATTCAACATACATTCAAGCAATTTTCAATCTAACTATTTAAAATTTAAAATCGAAACCGATTCGATCGAGTGAGAAGTTGTCACCTTGATTTCAATTCCGTTCCAGCGTTTTATTTCGAATAAAATTAAACGGACGTTTAATTTTACCCGAAATTTTCACTAGCTCCAAAGGACTCCAATCCTGTCCCATTGCGAAGAGCTCGTCGAAACGAATCCAACGCAACTGATTTCACATTTTTTGATCTCGTATGAAAAATATACACATTTTTAAACATCGTACAAATTTTAATATGTAAATTGATCGACATTTATTCCATTTTAACCTAGCATTGAATCAGGGCCGCACAATTTTGTTTTCCAAATCCTGGCCGTAGCTTGCATCTTCTCCCCTCACGTTACCAGGTCACTCACGCACGGCCGAACCCATAAACCCAAATTAGGGTTGAATATCGCGGCCTCCACGATCAACTTCAGGTCGATCGACGACCATCAAAATGCTCGCCTCCATCTCCTCTACTCTCGGCCGTGACAGGGTTGAACTCGGCCCCCTCCTTCTCTCGAAAAGCGTGCGCGAAGGTAGCATGAACGCGACTCTCTGGCGACCCCTACGATGCTCCAAATTCGATCATCACTGCATGGAATCGAAGCTCTCTTCGAGCTCTTCGATTTACTAGTTGGTGATTTTTGCTATAAGTTGATGGATTGTAAGAGATAAACGAATGAAATTCGACGATTTTCGTCCTTTAAATTTAAAGATGGAGGCCGGCCATTGAATTGAAACCCTAACCCTTTTTTTTATTTTTTTGTGAATAAAGGGGGGCTATTTATAGAAAATATCGAACACTATTCATTCCGAAATTTCCAAACTCCGATTTACACGTGGTGACCGACGTTTCTAGAGTTTATCCCGCGTTCCGGACACAATGGAATAGGGTTCGGAAGCTAATTCGATCATCTGTGCGAGATATGGCAATAAACGATCGATTTAAAATTAAATCGATTAAACCGATTTCTAGGCGTTTTCGCTTGCCCCGGATAAACGGTAAATCTGATTGACTTGAAATTTGAAACCTTACAATAATATCACATTACGGAACCGATGAAATTGGTTTCGTCGAAATCCGCGACTTTTTGAAAAATGGCTATTTTAACTCGCCAAATTAATATTAAAACAATTTCGATGCGTTTCGAGCTGCCACGGTCAAACGAAAATTCCAACTGCTACGAAAATTGAAATCTGATAACAAACTATTACGAATCCAATGGAACTAGTTCCGTCCAATTCTGAGACTGTTCGAAAATTGGCTATTTCTCAGTCGATAATTAAATATTAAAATATTCAATTTTCACAAATTAACTTTTAATTCAATTTTAAAAGTTCTAAAACATCATTCTAACTCCAATATGGTAAAATAAAATTTTACAAATCATTTTCAATCATATTAAACCCAATTTTCAATTATTTCTGGAATTTCAACTATTGAATTATAGATTTAATTATCCAATTAAATCAAATATTCGAAAAGTAAATTATTCGACTTATAAATTCCACTTATTAATAATAAAAATTAATTAAATATTCAAATTTAAATTATCAAAAATCCTGGGTCGTTACAAACTTCCCCTCTTAAAAGAATTTTGTCCTCGAAATTACCAAGTAAGAAAAGTTACACAATCCATTAACTTTTCAAAACCATAGTTAAACTTCTTATAATACTTTACTATATTTCAAATCATACTTAGTTATCTTTTCAAAACCAACTATTATAGTTTAACTTCCAATTCCAAATCAAATTTATAGTTTTCACAAATTTTCCCAATTTTCTCAAAATTTTTCTAACGCCTTAAATTTTCGAAAAAATTCGCCATAGTCTCCTTTGCGCGGCTCGATCCGAAAAAAATGACAGTATATATATCATAAATATACATCTCATCAAGTGATGAGGCATCCCACAGGGAAAAATGTGTAAAAGTACGGTATGTAATCCGAGATATGTACCTTATTTATTATTAGCGAGCATATACGGCTAATATAGCGCGAAAGCGAGCTCCAAATGCGAAGCAAGCGCAATCCGCACCTACTAAACACTCAACAAGCAGATGAGAAACATGTATATAGACAATATATCAATATACAACATGTAGCAACATAATAACTATATATGTCAATATAGCAAATGCAACAAAACAACAAATGCAACCACCAAAATCAATATAAATTTTACTTCTCATTAATATTCATTGAATTAGTTTCCAATTGATTCATTAACATTGGAATTTACTAACATTCATTCTCAATTCAATTAGATAACATTCACTAATTTACATTGAAGTTGGTTCATTTCCAAATCAAATTTCAATTCTATTCAAGTTCATTTTCATCCAAGATGGATTTAATTACTTTAGCTTCTAATTTTACTAATTCAATTTCATTAACTCTTAATGAATTTATATACAATCAATCAACAATCAAATAACAACCAATGTTTATCCAACACAACCAAATTTATTAAATTTACAGTCAATTTGGTGCAACACTTTTAATTCCAATTTGTTTGATATTCTATTGATTTTCATTCAATTATTCAACTTCTAATTTCATTGTCTTTCAATGAATTAACACTTTCATCCATTATCCCATATCAATTTTATTTGCATTCAATTGATTTACATTCAATTCATTAGTTTAATTCAATTGCTAATTCCTTTAACAATATAAAGTTGAATTTCTTTCATATAACTCAAGTTCAAATTCTTAATGACTTCATTTCATTAATTCACTTATTAATTTACTTTGACACCAAAAATCAACTTCATTCAACATCACTTAAGTAATATTCCATTTCAAACATCTTATCAAATCCAAATCAAATCCAAATTTTCCAAACAACTTTTTTTTAAATAATTTGGCAGCAATCCCTCTTTTGGAAACCCGAAAATGAACACCAATGATGTCATGATCATCATCGGAATTATTTTACAGCGACCGAAAAGAGTTTAGAGCTTTAAGTTCTCCAAAATAATTTTCCCAAAATATCAAATCCTTTCAAAACACTTCTCTGGAATTTTGTTTTCAGAATATAAATCACATTTATAAGTCTTTTACTTATATAATTTCACTTCTTGTATATAAGATCATTTCACAATTGTAAATCACATTAATTATAGTTCCATACTTATAATTCATTTGCTTATACAGTTATTCTTTAAAAATTGTTGTTTTATTCAACAACCAAACAATCAATTCATATACACTTTAATAATTATGAAAAATAATTTCCTTTATATGTAAAATATAATCAAGGTAAAATTATTTCATTTACCCAATTTTAAACAATACTGTGTCGAATTGTTCTATTCAAGTGTTTAGAGATCCCTATCAACAACGTTAATTACTCGTGTTGACCAAAATCCATATACCACTCAACAAACCAATCATCACAATATAAAACAATTTATATTCACTAACAAATATGCGCTCGTATCTATTATTACACTCAAACTCATTCTAGAGTACTACTGACTCTATCTCTAATGAGTAATACCCAACAGAGCTAAGGTTGTCGCTTAACCATATGCTCTGATACCAAAAGTAACGTTTGCGATTTTTCGTTGCCGAAAACCGAAATGTTAGGGTTAAAGAAGAAGAAAAAGAAAAAGATAGAAGAAAGAGGTAGAAGATAGAACAGAAAACGTAGAACAGAGCAGAAAGAACAATAAAACAATATCAAAATCTCACAATCGCAGCGGAACAACATATAATAGATAAATGAATATCATTAAAACAAAGAACTATACATTTTATACATTACATCATTATCAGAGTTTACAACAACAGTAGACAACAGAGTCAATACATCAATGGACAGTTATATAAACTTGTCCTCATACAGAATACACAGCGGAGTAATACATAGTATAATATCATATATAAGTGGTACGTCTCGATATGTAGCTCGCCTCCTGAGCTCCATAGCCTCCTAAATCCAGAATAACCTGATAAACCTGACTCTAGACTGCCCGTGCGGAAATTGGTGGGCACCCAGAGTTTAGGAAGGGAAACAATAAACTCCAGGTCAGTCTTGTGACTGGTGTGAGAACTTAAAACAGTTATTTATCTTTAAAACAAAGAACGGGATAATTTTAAAATCAATTCGCGATGCTTTTTGAAAATGTAACTACCATAAGACCTCCCACCACACACACACTGCAAACGCAGACTTGGAGGAGATTTCTTCTTATGTTAGTCAAAGATGCTTACTACGCAAAATCAAATCATTTTTGATATTATTATTAGTGCATAGTGTGGAAAACATTTCGAAAGTAGAATATAAATCTTAGACAGCATATGTACCATTATATTATGCCTACTATAGCTACCATATTAGATGGCAGGTTCTACAACTAAAACCGTACAAGTCTCGTATTGTTTCTTTGGATTTCCAACAAATGGTCAGGCCAAGGAACTTCCCATTGCCACATGGAAACACCTCTGGAATGACGTCCCGAGAACCAAACTGGATCTCTGCCAACACAAGGTCGGGTTACCCCCAACTGGGTAACTACTGACACGAATATGTCATCCCCCGATCTTAACCGATCTATCCGACGATCCTCGATTTCCAACCACCACAAAGCAATAATTTTGCAGCAACAACATAGGTTAAGTATCTGGGCTCCATACCATGATACCACCTCTATCCAGAAGGAATAACATGCACTAAAGGGGCGCTACCCCCCAATAACCTTGCTGCATCCTTCCTGTTTTGACCATTTTTGGGGTGTGAGGTCCGACAAAGTCTCGGCCGCAAAGCCACACTTTATACAAAAGCTGTGCTTTGGGTTAACAAATGATCAAAGTAATGATCACCAAGATAAATGATCAAACAAATGATCATATCACAAATGATCAAACAATGATCATTTCACAGCAACACTCAGCATGCCACATTACCAATTTGGGAATATATCACTAGTAACCTTCAACTACATAACCTCTGAGCTCGTACATCTCAGAGAAGGGTGTTAAGCTAAGAGAATAAATTCTCCGCCACCAACAGAAATATATTTGAAAGAAATCATCTTTATATCTCAACTTGTAATGTCAGACATACGATCCATACAATTCTATTCCAGGATCGAATAGAACCGAAGGCACTTCCAAAGAAGCCCTTGCAATCCAAATATTCACTGATCACAATCGGACTTCCCGTCACTAAGGGTGATAAAACCTTTGTATCAAAGATCAGCCGATGCATAGTAACTCGACGATAATCCATCCGTTTTCACAAATATTCGGTCTTCAACACCGGTCTTCAAATGCAATCCATAACGACGTATCACATATTCGGAATGGGTTATACGACCCAAAGGTCCTTTCCCGGCTAACCCGAATAGTGAGCGCTTATTAAAAAATAAGTGTGGCATTCAAATTCAAACAATCACAACAAATACCTATTTAAAGGTAAATATTGATAGTCGGTTATTTAATTTCAATAGGCGTGTTCAACATCACCAGATTCCAAATAATTTTCCAAATTATTTACTTTTCAAAATATCTTTAATAGATCTAAAATTTCCCACACTTCAACATTTGAAAACTAATTTTCAAATCACTTTTCACCTTTACCACTTTTGAAAACAAATTTCAAACATTTTCCTTACGCGGAATTTCTTTCATTTCAACATGGTTCATTTAAACCAATTAAATAAATCCTTAACGAATTACTTTATATTTACGTTCCAAATCCGTAAATTAATTCCCACACTTCAAAAATAAACCAACGTTTATTTTTAAACCAATTCCCCTTTTCATTTACAAATTCCATAGTGAATTTAGATTCCAAAATATTTATGAATATATGATACCCAAATCGATTCCTAATATTCATTTTCAATTTGTCTTCAAAAAGATAAATTCTCAAAACGTTTCATCTCACATTGGAAAAACATTTCCATACTTATCTAATAATAAGTAATTCACAAATCCATTTATTTTCAACACTTGGAAAATATTCAATATACTTAAACTGAAATTAAGTATATATTTCATTCTTTAAGGAAATCATTCTCTTAAACATATTTATTTAGGCCAAAACGAATGTTGCGCAAAACATCGTTATGACAACCCAAAATCACTAGTATAGGGATTCAAAATTTAGATAGATATATAAATCCCAATACTGTACAAAAACATTTCCTTTCGGAAATCATTTACTATAACAACAGTGTTATAGTCCATCATTTCCTTCTATTTCTCGAAAACGTCTATTTCAACAATAAATGTTGAAATCTATGTTTTCGATTCATAATACATTTTAAAAAATCGTTAAAATGATTAACTTCATTTTATAATATTCATTTTCCCAAGCATATCCATTTTATTTGATAATATATTCACTGTCCAAAATCGTGAATATACTTCCTTAACCAATTTCAACTTTCAATTTATCAAATTCCATTGATTTCGAATTTATAAACAATGTCTATAAGTTCCATTTCTATTTATAAGCTTCGGTTTATAAATCTCCTTTATTAATCCAATTTATATTTCGTTTATATGCCGAATCTAACTTATAAGTAAATTACTTATAATCCATTTATTCACAAATCCATTCTTTTATATCATCATTTGTTTATAAATCTAAAATTCTTATTTACTTATAAAACTAAGTACAACTTTATTTTAACACTTATAAAAGCTCGTTTTATAATTCCAATATCTTTAACTTATAAAATATAAATTTTATAAATCTTTTATATAAACCGCTTATAATAATTCAAAAATCTCAATTTAAATAAACCAATCACTTTATTAATTCACAAAACGTTATTTAAAACTTATATAACTCCAAAATTACACTTAAGTCTTATTTTCCCAAAAATATAACTTTTATAACCATAAAATTAAAATGTTTATTTATTTTAACAATTCAAAATTAAATAAAACGTATACTTTCAAAAATCACTTTAAAAATTCTTTTAAAAACCAAAATCATTATTTTAAAACTTCAAAAATGGATCCGATGATGCAACAGCACCAAACAGTCAATCACGACATCCAAATATCATATATCAATATGATAATCAACCAATGTCACAATATCTGTAAATAAATCAATACAGTTGAGGAATCCAGTTGGATCCCTCCAACCTGTTTCCCTGCATCCACAAACTTTAGCACAATACCGATTCCGTTCCAGTACGGAATTATCTCGGTATATGAGATTTATAAAATATTATCCGCTTAATAGGCGGCGCAGTAAGGTCTCATCTGCTATATAATGCGGGAAATCAATTCCAATATATACATATGCCAATATATATATATATATATATATATATATATTGCTATATATAGATATATCCTATTATATCTAATATTACAACCAAACAGCAATCAATAACTGCAATTATCATTCAACATACATTCAAGCAATTTTAAATCTAACTATTTAAAATTTAAAATCAAAACCGATTCGAT
Organism: Allium cepa; assembly: GCA_030765085.1. Taxonomy (NCBI): domain Eukaryota; kingdom Viridiplantae; phylum Streptophyta; class Magnoliopsida; order Asparagales; family Amaryllidaceae; genus Allium; species Allium cepa. The sequence continues at coordinate 767,638,070 of CM060937.1, read as the reverse complement.
TGAGTGAGAAGTTCTCACCTTGATTTCAATTCTGTTCCAGCGTATTATTTCGAATAAAATTAAACGGACGTTTAATTTTACCCAAAATTTTCACTAGCTCCAAACGACTCCAATCCTGTCCCATTGCGAAGAGATCGTCGAAACGATTCCAACGCAACTGATTTCGCATTTTTTGATCTCGTATGAAAAGTATACACATTTTTAAACATCGTACAAATTTTAATATGTAAATTGATCAACATTTATTCCATTTTAACCTAGCATTGAATCAGGGCCGCACAATTTTGTTTTCCAAATCCTGGTCGTAGCTTGCATCTTCTCCCCTCACGTTACCAGGTTACTCACGCACGGCCGAACCCATAAACCCAAATTAGGGTTGAATATCGCAGCCTCCACGATCAACTTCAGGTCGATCGACGACCATCAAAATGCTTGCCTCCATCTCCTCTACTCTCGGCCGTGACAGGGTTGAACTCGGCCCCCTCCTTCTCTCGAAAAGCATGCGCGAAGGCAGCATGAACGCGGCTCTCTAGCGACCCCTACGATGCTCCAAATTCGATCATCACCGTATGGAATCGAAGCTCTCTTCGAGCTCTTCGATTTACTAGTTGGAGATTTTTGCTATAAGTGGATGGATTGCAAGAGATTAAAGAATTGAATTCGACGATTTCCGGCCTTTAAATTTAAAGATGGCGGCCGACCACTGAATTGAAACCCTAACCCTTTTTTTATTTTTTTGTGAATAAAGGAGGTCTATTTATAGAAAATATCGAACACTATTCATTCCGGAATTTTGAAACTCCGATTTACGCGCGGTTACCAGCATTTCGTGGGAAAGGCTCGAGAATGTGGATTTGTGACCCGAGTTGTTGTTCGAGATTGTCTCGTGCGTGCGCTGTAGGGATAAGGGGTGAAGTACTGATAGTAGAACAAGTTAGGATTTGTAAATTCACTTGTGTTTGGTTAGAAGTAAACACGGAAGTTGCCTCAGGCATATTAACAAATTGTCAGGGTAGAATTTAAAAAAAAAATATCTTAACTATTTTAAGTAATAATGGATTAATTAATGTTGGATGGTTTAAACTAAAGTCTATTTTAAGTTTTTATTAATTAAGTTAATACTTAAAAATGTTTTTGAGATAAATCAGATAATTAAGAATTTTAATTAAAAGATTTGTGTTTTAATTTTTATTTAAAAAACTTATTGATTAAGTTAACGATATTAATTCCAAAGTTTATATCATTCTGTATATAGTGAAGAATGTGATTGTTGTAAATAACGCATCTTTCCAACTAATTAAGGTTGAATAATTTAGATTAAGTAATTAATTTAAGAAGGTTAATCAATTTATTTATGAGAATAATTAATTCTAAATTAATTAAGTATAATCCCGTGTGGAAGAGATTAAAGCATAATTACTGAAGGAAACTATTAAATAAATTTATTTAGCATAAGTAATTAATGGATAATTACTTTAAGAGAAATTACCTAGAGAGGTAAACAGTGAATAATTATTTGATGAAGTAATTAAGGGAATTAATTACTCAGAGTAATTAATTAAGTTAATAAGGTTAATTATAGTTAATTAATTAAGTTTAACTAATTAAAGTAATCTTCGATGTTGGGTTATCTATAATTATTTGAGATGGTTTATGAGGTGCAATTACTTGATGAAGTAATAAATGAATAATTACTGGATGAATTAATTAAACGAAAATTACTTGATGAGAAGTAACTAAAGGATTGTTACTTTTGATGAAAGAAATTAAGTAATGGTTACTTATTGTAATTTGAGGATTAATTTATGTAATTAAATCGAGGAGTTGATTTAATGAATTAAGTAATTAAGGGAAATTAATGTGATTGATCAGGATTGAATAATGAATGAAATTGTTTGAAGATAATTAATTGGTGTAATTAATTAAAAGTTAATTACTTAATGTAATTAAAGAATAATTAATTGAGGGTGATTAATTAAGAAGGGTAATTGGAGAATAATTAATTAACTTGCTGTAATTAATTAAGGATTAAATATGCAGGATTTATAGTAATGTAAGAAATTAATTTAATTTATTTTAAATTAATTAAAGATCGTGTGATTAAAGTCTTGATTATGAATGACTGAATGTTATTGGATGTTTGGATGGTTGTTGTACTTGGCATTGATTGTGATGTTAGGGTGTTAGATATGGATTATCTATCAGAAAATAGAATTGCTATGTGAACTTGTTATTATGGGTATACATGTAAATGTTTAAAGCTTAAACAGTTTGCCTTAGGATGAACTTGTATTGAATTCGAAGAGACCGAAGTCCAGTATTAGTAAATACCCGAAACCACTCCGATTCATTATAAATTGCTATGTGAAATCGATATGCTGAATGAAATGATTTAAGTAAATTTAATCCTTAAATCTAAGTTATGATACTTAGAATTTGATGTGTAAAATAAGTGATGTCTATAACAGCTTGTGAGTTGTAAATTGATATAAGTTACCCCGGGTTTATATAAGTTGTTGGCTTTTGTATTTTATGTTGGATGGGTTTACTCACGCCTGTTTCCAACCTGACCCGGGTGTTACTTTGATGTAATGCTCGGGTCAGACCGAGTATTACAGATTTTCAGGTAAGGACGTTCTAGAGCTCAGAAGGCGAGCTGGATGGCAGGGTCGTATGGAGAGTTTACTCTATGATATTGTAGTATCTGGATATGATTGTTTTATCCAGTGTTTATGTATATGTGAAACTCTGATATATAAAATGTAAATATACTAATACAGTTTTTTTTGTAAACTGTTATTATGTGATATTATATTTTGATCCGCTGCGAATGTGAGGTTTCTGTGTCTTGTTTTCTGTTGTCTTCTTCTTTCTTTTTCTTCTTTTCACTAACTATATGGAATTTTCAGAATCGAAATTTCTGGATCGTTACATTCTTAGCGACTATCATTGAGGGGAGATAGAAGATGAAGAGAGAAAAAGGGCCAAAAGTCCTTTATTTGCTATAGATGCTGGGAAACTATTCAGTGGAGTCGCTAGATTTCAATATACAAAGTCTTACTTTAGATTCGAATAAACATGAGGGAAAGATGGACTCCCCATAGCCAAAAAAGCAATTTGGTACCGTCTAGAAGTGGTCAGTACCGACTTGTTTTTTGGATGTGGAATCACTCCTACTATCCTTTAGTCTTCTATCTCTGATCCAATGTGTTTCGGGTACTTTTCCTTAGAGTACGTGTCTATTCTGAGAGATTTCGATATTACTTGTATTTTATCTATTTCCTCTAGAACTTCCACGGAGTTATTCGTTTAATCCTTGTGAAGTGCACCTCACGATGATTACGCAAGACATCTATCTATAAACCATATATTCAAGGGCCTATTGGGTGCCAAAAAAGGTCGTTATCGAGTACATCGCTCCGTACCAAGTACTTTTCCCAGCTCCAATTATATTGCAATCTCTTGAGTCCATTCCTATGGTATTTCCAAACATGTTACCATGTCTATGGATCACTTTTTCTTCATTCTAACGTCCAGAGTCATCTAAAGGCTGCTTGGATATACTTTCCTCGTAAAGTACGCTTATGTTAGATACAAAGCATGCTGTGGAATAAGACAAGTACTTACTATTATCCATGTACATTCATTGTTTATTAAAAGTTGCTTCAAACCATTGTCCCCTTTCCGTAGATATCCATCAAGCGCCTTTTATCATAAAAATTCCATTTTCCACGCTAAGGACAAGATCTACGTTCTGGAGTTTGTTCCATGTCCTAGCTAGGTATGCTATAACTTTCCCTTGCCTTTTCTCCATTTTTTGCTAAAAATACAAGTCGGTATCGAGTAGTTCTTCTTGGTACCAAGCTGTTTTGCCTACTTACCAAGTACTATATATATTCGGTACTTGGAATTTTTTCATACTTTCTCTTCAATCATTTCATGATCGAGCCTTTTGTGCAACCAAGTACCTTATGATCTTTGATTTCAAAGCTCGGATTGACTGCCGCCGACTTCAGAACTCCGCTACCGACTTTTGATATCCATTTTAATAGCCCAGGTTTCCTCAATCTCATTCGATACTGAACTCTCCTTATCATCTAATCTTGATCTAAGACTTATATATGATTTATAACGTTGGTGTTGGTGAAGCTTTTGGGCGATCATGGTTTGTGATGTTAGCGATATAGGCTTGGGTTATCTCAACAAGTGTCCAATCAGAACAATTATTGGTTCTTTCAAGATTGTTTTTGGATCGACCCAAAGTGCACTCGAATTCGACCTAGGGTATGCTTGGGAGAAGTGATTGATTACTAAAGCTCAACTCTTCGCATTCACGTTTCTTTGGTTTTCTCTGACCAACACTCGATCGATCAAATATCACCATTTGAATGTTAATTGTATGGTTCTCTCCCTAAAGGATAGCCATAATGAACTTACCCAAATATTTAAGTCCTCCATTCCAAAGCATTTCTGATTCTCTTCCTATATTGCAATAAAATAAAAACTTCCACATCATTCCAGATAGCATTTCCGTTATCGGTTATCTGATGATAATGAATAAAATCTAATGCATAGTTCCTTCATGCGATGTGGCTTGTTTTCGTGGCACGAGCGAGTTATCTACATAGGATGGTTCATTCGTTGTGTATAGGACACAACACACACACTGCATAGTTCAACATTTTCACTTGCCCTGGTTGATGTTTAGAATTTGAATGGTCAACACATGTCCACTCCCGCTGGATTCTTGTTGCCAATCACATGGGTTTAATTGTAAGATAGAATTCACAATAAAACATATCTGGCCATGTTGAACACCACTTTTTCCTATTTAGAATGACTCAACGTTCTCCCAAATTCCATAGTAGAACTGGACCATCAACTTCTCCCAAAGCAGGACCTACCATTACTCAGACTTCAACTTCCACGCCTTCAGGCCTAGGAAATCGATTACTGCTGAATTAGAAAGAATGATCGTTCCAGCACACCCAAATCAAGAGCAGGCTACTCCACTAACAGAGTCTATCGGTTTAAGAGTTCTAGACAATTCGCCCAAACAAGTGTTGATAATCTTGTTTCCAAGATGGTTTAAACCAACCGCCGATAGCATAGAATTCCCAAAGACGATATCTTACTTCCTACTCGAGGCCAGCGACCACATAATCTTTCGATGAGCTATATGGCTTGCAAAATATACATGTGTTTAGGCACATCGTACCAACTATTAATCCATTGCGGTGCACGATTCTCTAAGAGCTCGGGTTGGCTCCATCCCAAGTTCATCCCAATGGATATGCACTATCAAGGATATATGTCATTCATGAAGCGATTCCAATGACCTATCAATTTCAAGGAGTTAACTCACATCCTGAGCTTTAAACAATGGCAAGACTCATTGTCTTTAATCATTAAGGCCCGGTGCAAATGCAACGTCATTGAAGCGCTTCACAAAAAACGCCCGTATTTCAAGAATGGGTGTTTCTTCATCCGGTGTCCATATGGCTTCAACATATCTTACACTTTCGGTAGTAAGGTTTCCTTTCCTTCTGCTTCTTCCGACATTTGAATCCCTAGTGTCTAAGTGTTTAACTTATTATTCAATTCTTTCGCAAACTTTCCCACTTGAGATAAAGTGACGAGCATGTGAAACTCTGAAAGTTCACAAGAGAGTCAGCTTCCAACATCGCACCATAGATTACGTTTTGATGAAGGAGAATCTTTGATGGTGCAATTTGTTAAATCCTAAATGTTTGTTGTTGTCACAACCACTATTCCATTCAGTTCCAGAATGAAGTTGATCTTCAGCCCCTACTTCCAATTTTGGCAAAAATCTCAAAGGGGAAGTTGAAGGTCCATCTAGTACAAAAAATGTTGATGACCAAGACAATAGAGCCTTAGAAGAACCTATTCTGGGTGAAGTTTGAGAAGAAGGAAATAGTGGAATTGGAATGCGAACAATTCAGGAAGAGAGCAACGAGAGAGAAGAAGGGAGGAAAAAGAAGAGAAGAGAGAAGAAGAAAAGGAAGAAAGCAAAGAAGGGAGCGATGGCAATGCAGACATCGATCAAGAGGCGGATAGATCAAATGGAGAAATGTCTCCCAAGCACATCGAACTTCCTGCCTCACCATATACTGAGGGTATAATTATCCATACTCCTAAAGAACTCGTCGAAACGAGCATGAAGCCATTAGACAAGGAGACTCCTCTGACTAGTTTCTCAAGAGAGATTTTTGATTTGTTAAGCGATTTAGATATTTCAATCATTGATTCTCTTTTCCATCTGATTATATCCTAGCTAAAGGAGGTGAGATCCCATCTTTATTTCCTTCTAAAACATGGTTCGTATCGTGCTTATGGGGACATCGGCACTTTACACACTTCTAGGTCTAGGAACACACATTTCTTGTATCAATCTGAATTCCAATATTCTAAGACTTATATGATCCTTTCTCTTATTTCAGATACCATAGGCAGAGATAGATTCACAACCTTTACAATGGCGTTGGTGAAGAAAGAAGACATAGTCCTGAACTACCACCTTCCAGCTATCGTAGTTGTAAAGAAATAGAGGAGAAGCGATTTCAAAGGAAGGAGAAATAATAAGAGGAGGGAAACTACCAGGCCAAGTGGGACAAAAAGAAAAGATAATATAAGGAGAGGCAGCTATATGACCAGGGAAAATGTCATAAAGACACACATGATTGACATGACTCATCTTCCTGCATTCCACTACCTCATTCTCAAATCCAAAGGAATCACCGCTTCTTCAATTCCCAATCCAACTCCATCATCTTGCATGCATGCTGCTTTTCCTGACCTCTACATAACCAGTGTTTTGTTCAATCATTACATCAAGAACATTCCCAAGGAAGGAGCAGACCAAAAATCTGATGGGTCCATGAGCTCGTCGATCAAGGTTATGAATAGAAGAAACTCACTTATGCCTCTCTAAGGTCAATCAAATGAACATTCAGTTAGTTGAATAATATGAGAGGAAGATTTATGGCGGTCAAATAGAGTGGTACAAAGGAAATTCGAAGAAGATGCAGATAGAGAGAGAGCGGGGGCTCCGATGACCAAGCCAAAACCGATAGCCTGATAGAGGAAATGAGGAGAGCACACACCAACACAGAGATCACGCACAAAAATTTGCTAAAAACTGGCTACAAAGACGATGCTACTTTAAAAACATAGCTTGCTAAAAAGGACTTTCCTGCAAGGAGAAGGATGAAACCGATCAGGCCATGGCTAAAATGATTGAAGACCAGGCAGCTGAAATTCAAAGGCTCTTAGCTGAAAAAGACAAGCTCGAAGACAGTCTATAATTATCAAAATCCAAGAAATTAAATATTAAGCTCAATTATGATATCGCCTCACACAATCTAAAAGGGCTCAAAGAGAAAAAGGATAAATAGTAAGAGGAAGTCAACACCACCCGTCAACACTTCTTTACCGGTGTAATACGATACAAGAACCTAAAGTGACTAAGTAGTAGGTATGTTGTTACCCTCGCAGATGCCTAGGAGGAGGTATTGCATCGTGTAAAGGCAACCATTAAAGGCCTCATCGAAGATGAGTTAATGGCCAAGTACCTTAATGCAGATGACATAGCGAAACTTGAAGAGGGAAAGGTTATCCTGGCTGAGGAAGATGCCGATGTTGCCGATCCAAGTGCATCGGTTCAGATGGAATTGTCAACTCTCAAATCCCAGGAGGTTGTAGTGGATATTCCTATAATTAAGAAGGCCAACTATGAGGCTACCCAAGTCATTCCAGTTTCAACAGCAATCGCCCCGGTTGAACCTTATGTTCCCCCCATCATTGATCCACCACTCAACATTTACTTAAAGCGAGGGACATCGCTAAATTTCCAGTTCGACGATCGAGTCTAGGCGATGGTATATCTCTCATTTCTTTAGTTTTTAAGAAACTCTAGTTCTCGTCTAAATCTGCCTTTAGCCTTTAGCACTCTGTTTGCCAACTTACAGGTTATCCGCATTTCCTTCTCCATCACCGGCTAATCAAGGCCTGAGTTCTACATCAATCTTTACTACATCAGCATCTGTATCTATACGAATCATCTCTTATGTTCCTGCTTCCAACTATAGTACAAGGCTCTGCTCTATGAAGATAGAAGCTTTGGAGAACCTAGAGGACTTGTCTTTGTCCTTGGAGGAAGATGCTACTATTATTAGCGCGGCAGGCCCAACTAACCAAATCACCATCACTGAAACTACTGAAGACTGATTTTTCTAAGGTTAAAATTAAACATGAGCCTGGTCTTGATAAGCCTTCAAGTGCCAAAGAGCCAAGTCTTATTCTTACATTCCCTATATTACCCGTCCTCCAAAAAGCAGCAATATTGGCGCTACTATAGAGACTTCCGAGCTTTCTTTCGGCCAACCTGAAAATCCTACCACCCTCATTTTTGAAAATGACAATACCACTTCTGAAGGTAGTAATCTGAAAGATGATAAGGGCCAGAAGAAACTTCTGATGGTTTAGCAAGCTCGGCTGGGAAGAAAAAGTAGACTTCTCGGCTATCCGCCAAAGAAAACGATGCATTTTATGTTTATTTGTTTAGGACATACCTCTTATTTTTCATTTTGTTATATATAGGTTGGATTTCTGTAGGAGACCCCCCCGTAATCCTTGATGTAAATAAGCTAAAGTAATGAAAAACTACTTTTCTTTTGTAATCTCTATTCTGTTTAACTTTTTCATACTTTTATACAATGTACATACTCGTATACATTTGCCTGAATATATAATATAATTGCTTGTATGCAATATATATCTGTGTGTGTGTGTGTGTCTATTTCAACGTAATGCTTTTATTTATCGCAATTTTGTGCATATAAATAAAATTCCTACAATTGTTTCAGTTATATTCTATTGCTCGGTCTTTTTTTAGTTGTGAAAGTGTTCCATTTGGCCAAACAAAACCATAGTGTAATCCATTCCATATTTATTCTTGTTCGTTTAAGGTTGCATTTCCTTTGACCACTACCAACAATCCAAGTTCCATTCTATTCCCTATCTTCGAGGAGCAATGGTTTGGATATCTATCTTTCGACGTCCCCAATCTCGCCGATAATAGAGCGATATCTCCGTTACCCATAAGTTTGCACTGTCAAACCATGGTAAAGTGTATGCTGATTAGCTGTGAGTGAAACTATGGCTCTTATATAGTTTTATCACTTAGCAAGCCTTTCTTTTAGGTCTTATTACTCGAAATGCCGATGTCTGAGCATTGTTCTCAACCTCACATATTTTTGGGCATGAGTCGATGATTAGCCATGTGAGTAAAATTATCTGATTTCCCCCAGTCCAACTCTACTCCCTCGGTTCTAATCCTAGATCGATGTAGTGAAATATTATCTATTTCCAACCTTCAATGACTACCCTCACTCATCCTCAGGCAACGTGTACTGTAGGGCCATAAGCAAAGTCGTGAATATCTCGTCTGTAGACTGGTCCACATTTCCGAGAACCTGTTCCTTAGGACGCCGATCTCTGGGCATCCGCTTCCACACCTACCAATCTCCAAGTGCTGACCAAGAGTATACGCTAACTATTTTCGCTTATCCTCGGCCTAGCATGTCCTGGAAGGCCGCCAACGTGCGCCAGAAATCTACCCATGCTCTAGTTTCATTCTTCGAAAGCTATGGCTTTTGGCAACCTACCCCTTGACATTCCTTGCTAACCAAGCCTATTTTCGGGCAATAGTCAATACTAAGGAAATGAGGTTGAATTATCTGACCAACACTGTTAGCCGTGATGTTTTGTTCGAATCTTGGACTAAAGGAGCCAATATTCGATTTTATTGCTAATCAAGCAGTGTATGATTTTTCTTTCAAGAACACTATTCCATTGGTTTAAAAAGCTAACTTTTACTTATAAACAGAAAACGGGAAAGTCCCACCTTATTACATTACCCTAAAATCCATGGGTAGCTTATTTGCAAAATATAAATTAAATAAAACCAAGAAAATAGTGTCGTAGTAAGTTGCTATTCCATGCCCATGGAATCGAGATTCTTTCAACAATAGCCAAATTGAAAGTTCTATCTCCAAGCTTCTGTTCGATTGTATACAGACCTTCCCAATTCGGACCAAGTGCCTCGTGCTTGGGAGAAAACATTTCAAAATAAGGTCCCTTACCTTAATGGTATGACTTTGTGTTAAAGTGTCCAGCAACCTATTTCAGTTGAGTAACAACCCTCAATTCCGCTTCTTCCCTTTTTCATCAACCAAATCTAGGGACTCAAGCAATAGTTCCTTGTTTACCTTTGGATCGTAATACCTTTTACGATGAGAAGGGACCCTGAATTCTATCGAGATCATGGCCTCTGATCCGTAGGCTAAAGCGAATGGCGTATGTCTAGTCGTGGATTCTGAGTCATCATATTAGCTTGCAATGCTAGTGGAAGTTCATTGACACAGTTGCCCTTGGCCTTAGTTAAACATTTCTTCGAGGTGGAGTTTATCATTAGAACCTCCATTCTAGGATTTCAGTGACAACAACCATAGAATCTCATATACAAGATATATCTTATCATGTTATAGGTATATACTAGAAAAAGATCACTATGCATAACAAAATTCATGGCTCAAAGACGATTGAGGAAAGATGAATCATACTATTTAAAAGTAAGGTCATATTATTATATTATAATCATAGATAAATGTTATGCAATCTCCTTAAGTGATCATAACAGACGCGATTCATATCAAAAAAATTGTATAGCAAATTGCCTAATGTCTACAAATTCTACAATGACAACCATTTGTCGATATACCATAGACGCCCGTGATGTGTTTCGGGTTTCTGTTTTTTTGAAATGCCACAAATGTCTAACATAAAATGATAGATTACTAAGGGAAGTTACTGCTTACATATCTTAAACTACAACTGTAAGTTTTCTGAATGAAGCTTCTCTTTGCTTTGAATAAACATCCTCCTCCTTCAACAGTTGTAATCATTAATCAAAGAGCAATCTTCCAAGGAGTAACAACTTTTTAAATACAACTTTTTGATTCTATAAATACTTCAATCAATTGAAATTTAAGTTAACTTGTTTTACTACTACCTAACTTCTATATTCATATTCTCTTGTGTTATCATTGATTTCATATTCTCAAGCATTTACAACCAAAATCTACATTTTGGTTAAGTTATTTCATACAAATCCAAGCACTCACACTCACTATCACTCAAAGCTGATTATAGGAAGAATTGTACCGACATTCAATATCTGTGCTATATAGAACACAAGATTCTCAAAGGAACACTTTTGTATTAGCATGTTCCTTCGGGCAAAGCAAGGGTTATTGGTTAGTGAAATTCGAGGGGGGCTTTGGGACTAGACATAGGATGTGAGGTCCGAACTAGTATAAAAACTCTGGTGTGATCATTTTACTTTTAGTTTTTATACTTTGAATTGCCGTTTTGATTATCACACATGTTAGCATATATTCACACAAGCTATATTTTACGATCTCATGACACTTGGAGTCAAATTTACTGATTTTGATTTAGTCGTAAAAATTTAAAACTCTTTGACTATTGAACAGGAAAGAAAAGTTTAGGCCAACGAAGTGGCCAACGATCTCTTTCAACTAAAAGTTGATGAGATAATAGAAAATTTGATGTCGTGCGAGCTAACTTGCGAGCAAGAAAGGAGAAAAACCAAGAAAAGAAGAATATTACTTTTCAAGTTAATGATGACAATTCCGACTTAGAAGAAGATGAAATTGTGTTTATCACCAAGAAATACAAAAAATTTTAAAAAATTAAGAAGATGATGAAATTTCAAAATGATGCGAATCGAGACTCTTCAATCAAACATCGATCAAATGTTATAGATGTGACAAATTCGGCCATTTAAAGAAAGAATATCCGTAGGTGAATAATGAAAAAAGAAAAATAGCTTTAGAAGTTCAAGAAAAAGCGAAGTGCCTTTCAAGTAACTTAGGATGATTCTGACTCGTCCTCCTCATTGGACAGTCAGAGTGATTCAAAACAAGCAAATGACTACTTTCTGGCTAGGACATTAAGGTACACCCTGAATTAAAGTATGATGAAATTATGAAAATTGACATAGAATTGGACGATGAATATAGAGAATCATAAAAACTAAACAAGGAATATGTTGGAAAGTTAGATAGTGTAGATTTTTTATCTTAGGAACAAGTTCAATAAAATAACCAATAATGTGTCAAAATTTAGTAAGGGAAAATAAAATTTAGAAAATTTGATTAAAATATCAAAACCATCTGAAAATCGAAATGGATTAGGTATAATGGCAAGCAAAAACCTATGAATTATAATGACAAAATCTAAGACTAAGATTAAGGCTTCAAACTCAAAAATGGTCAAGGTATGGATTCTAAAAGAAATATCAAGTTGATTAGACAGAAACACATAGATACTTATTCAAAAAATGTTGTCTACAATGATATTTATATTTCTAAAGGTCCTAAATCCTCTTGGATATGGCTACATTCTTCCACTAACACATAGGACCCCAACGAAGGAAGTGGATACCAATTAAATCTTTATTATTTTGTAGATACCTAAAATCAAAACTAAAAGCAAGAAGAAATGGATAATCGATAGCGGGTGCTCCAAGATCATGACAAGAATGCACACATGTTATCTAACACAACATATATCGATGGCGACACTGTGACATTCGAAGTAATTCAAAAGGTGTCGTCATTGGCATTAGAGAAGTCATCACCGTCGGTATATCCACTTCTCCCATAATTACTAATGTTTTACTTATAGGAACTTAAATCATAATCCATTAAGTATAATTCAACTATGTGATAAAGGATTTAAAATTAATTTCGAAAAAAATAAATGTAATATTTTCGATAAAAATAAAAATCTAATATGTGAAGGATTGAGAAATCGAAATACATATGTTTTAAACATGAATATCAAACATAATAATGATTTATGCTTAGTTTTAAATCATAATGGCCCATGGTTATGAGACAAATGTTTTTGCCACATAAATTTTAAATATATTAACAAGCTAATGAAAAAATGAATTAATTAGAGAATACCAAAATCAACTATAATGTAAAGAATTTATGTGATGCATGCCAACTCGAAAACTTAAAGAAAAACTCTTTTAAACCTAGAAAAGAAATTTTTACAAAACAACCACTTGAACTACTTCATCGAGATTTATTCAGACCAACTCAAGAACGTTTAATAAATCGTAACAAATATGTTTTTTAACTATTGATGATTTTTCAAGATACACTTAGACATTATTTTTGAAACATAAAAGCGAAAAATTTGAGATGTTTAAAAAATTTTCTAAAAGAATTAAAAATTTAACGAACTGAAAAATTAAAAGCACATGAAGTGATAATGAAGGAGAATTTGAAAGTGAACTTTTTATGAATTTTTTCCATAAAAGGGTATTAGTCATAATTTTCCATTTCCATGAACACCATGACAAAATAGTGTAGTAGAAAGGAAAAATGGCACATTGAAAGAATGTGCATGAACATTACTTAACAGAAGTACCTTACGAAAGAATTTTTGGACCGAAGCCGTTACCACTTCATATTATGTATTAAATCACATAATAGTTAGATAACTGACTAAGGATACATGCTATGAAACATTTTTCAAAAGATATCCAAAGTATAATTTTTTTGTGTAATTCATTATAAATGTTTTATTTTAAATACTAAAATAATCTTGGAAAATTCGATTGAAAAGCCGATGAAGGAATTTTTGTTCGTTATTCAGATCGAAGTAAGGCATATAGAATTTTTATAATAAATCAAAACATTACAGAAGAAAGTCTTCATGTTTAAAATAATAAAAATTGTAATGACGAAGAAGTTCTAGAGAATAATAACACTAATAGTGTTATTGAAAACAATGATAATGATATCATTAATGTAACGTCCCGGATTTTCGCAAGCTTTAAATCGACGATAAACCACACACATCAGACTTAAAACGTACAAAAGGGTGGATTGTTATGGGGTAAATAAGAAAAACAGAGAAGAGAAAAAACTAAACAGAATCTCACAACGGAAGGATAAAATATAATAATAAATATATAGTTCATAAAACAGTTTCCAAACATTTGATTCTTTTTATACAATAAATATCAAATTTCACATACCAATAAATATTAATGCAGCGGAATTAAATAGTGTAGTGGAATAATACAGTAGATAACAATACTACAAATCTTCGTCTTCGTCCTCCAGAACTAAAGTCTTCGATCCTGAAACGCTCAGACTGACCCGAGCAAATTGAAAAGACAAAACACTCGAGTTAGAACTAAAAGATCTTATGTAAGTTAAATTAACAGAAATAAATATGAGTGCAGTAACTCAAGAGATGCTCGGGATTTACATCTCTTATGGATTCGTTAAACTATTTACTATGTAGTATATTGCTATTATAATAGTGTCTAATTGTAAAATAAACTTACTTTTAAATAGCATTAAGGCTTTACATTTTCCACCTTAACACGTAATAGTCCCAGTAGTCCATCCAATATCAAAGTCCCTCCTGATCGGGAAGCCACCAGAGCATACCACACGGGCTACGGGAGAAATCCAAACTCGTACAAGGCACGATAGGGTAGGTGATACGGCACAATTAGGCAATGCTAGGGTAGATATACCAACTACGCTTCCGGGTCGGTGGTAACGCGTAGCGCGCAGCTACCGCCCACCTCGAGCCACACCCCCAAATAAAATCCAAAGTGGCCACCGAATCAATCCAAAAGTCAATGTATAATATCGAAGGGATGTGTCCGATCAAAGGTGCTACCTTATTAACCCGTCAATCGCTCCTGTTTTAGCCACCTTATGCCAACTCACGGGAGTTGGGTAACGTATTTACCTTACAGGAAACGCCGCCACCAACCTACTTCATTCTGGAATCTCCAGCGCGTACATGGTTGTTAAAGTGGTTTTCGGAGTTGGCAGAGAGTATGACAACTTCCGATCCGGATATGACTTCCGATCTTTAAAAATAGTTTATACTTTAAAACTAGAATATAGCTATCCATTTCAAAACCCATAAATACGATATCATTTCCATTTCCAAAACAATTCATTTTGATATTATTTTTATAAAACCCAAATCAATAATATCATTTTATTTCAAATATATTTCTTTTCCAAAATCATATTGCTTTAAATTTTTAATATCTGGAAATTAGACATTTGAATTATAACTTTCAAAACATAATACTTCAAAACTCATAGCTTTAAAACCATAACTTCTAAAACTTAAATGGTTTGGATATTCAACGGTATGTAAAATAGTTGATTTTATATTACTTTATAAAGTAAATAATTTCCACGGCATTACAAATTTATCCATTTTAAATTAAGTCTAATCCATACATTTTAAATTCACTTCAGTTTACAAAATCACTTCAAATTTTACATATTTCAAACTTTAAGTATTACACTTCCAAAATTTAAGATAGGAAATTATTATTCAATAATTAAATGTCCTATTATTTAGTTTTGAAATATCGCATACTAAATCCATAACCATTTAAATAAAACTCAAATTACCTATAACTAAATATTTACTTTAATTCATTTATAATAGAAATATTCATTTAATTCATTTTGAATAAAATTTCAGTTTTACATATCATACTTTAAAATTTCAAGCTATAAGTTCTACACAACTTATGGAGTTAAATTCTTAAATACGCTCGATTCCAATTAAATTCTAATTCACCATCCAATCTTAAATGATTTAAACCATTAACTATATATACATACAATATCTTAACATATATTTAACCATATAATATAAATATTCAAACTCCATTATTCAACTTATTCATTTTATTATCTAACAGATTATACATAGCTTAAATTCAAAGTTTAACTTTATGTATATAATTATAAATAATATTTATATAATATCAAAATTTAATATTTATTAAACCGCATCCTATCCAAACCATAGAAATCATTTCAAAAAAAATAATTATATATGTATACACACACACATACCACGGTGCCTGTATAAAATTTCTATCCTATGGTCAAGTGATCCGGATATTTACCATTTCAATCCGCGGTTTAAAATTAAAAATGCGGTTGTATATCATTTCAAACCGCAATCCCGAAAGAAATGAAATGCATGATAACTTGCATATTATAAAATATAGAACACATCATCCATTCACCAAACATCATTCATCAACCATTTATTACAATCGTCATCAAATTTGAAAAAACATCAATAAATAGCATATAAAAATATAACAGATATCAACGAACAGTTTATATTCACTAATAAATTAATAACTGTTTAATTGGAAGTTTATATGCAAAAATGAATAATTTTAACTGTCAATTTATATGCAATAATAAAATTAAATAACAATTTATTTTAAATAAAATGCAGTCTAACTGAGATGATTAATAAAATATGCCAAACAGTCATAAATAAATTTCTACTCATATCATAAATCAATTTAACAAACATAAGAAATTTTAGAAGTTGTGAGTGGGTTAAAACACTCACCTTTGATTTTGGCCCATAAAAGTCCAAACAGAAGCGCAAAACTCAACAATCTCCAAATTCAAGTAATTCAATTTCATGTTGTCCGGAATATAAATTATAATCCAACAGAAGAAATCGCGCGTGAATCAAAGTTTATATGCAAAAGATTTTCACGTTACAAGAAATATTATTAAAATAAAAATTAGTGCGCGTTAAAAATATATATAAATAAACAAATTTTAATACTTACATTTTCTCAAGATGAGGCTTCAGGAAAAGATTGAAGAACAACTAAGATGAGGATAGGAAGTGTACGAAAAATGAAAAAAAATCATTTTTATAAAAGAATGCTTTCGGAGTTGCAAGAATAAGAGCTTTTGAATATGAGGTGTTAGGAGGAACAAAATGTAGAAGAAGAAATAAGATGTAGGTTATTTATAATTAGAAAATGAATGTGGAGGGACAAAAATAAATGTCACGTTTTATTATTAAAGCTTCAGGCATTAATAATAGATAAGAGAATGTACGTAGGAACAGAAAAGTTTGCAAACGAAAGTAGAATTTTGTATGCATTTGGGTTTTTATCTACGCATAATAAAATATTTATACTTACCCTAAAAATGAGAAGTTCAATTTTGTTTTCTCAAAATGATCTTTTATTTCCATTAAAACACCCGTTTTGTTTAACACAAAACGTGCGTTTCTTTTATTAAATCTATTAATTGCAATCAACATTTCCTTTCTTTTTAATTGAAACATTTGAATTACATTAATTGCAGTTACTTAAATTTTAAAACAGACAACTAAAATGGGTAAAGAAGTAGAACAATTGTTTATTTAAACACGTTTATAAATTTATTGTTTATACAGAAGAGTAATAAATATATTATTTTCCTATTCTTGTAATCAGTCTGTAAGCTAAAACACAGTTTAAATAAACATATATTTCTTTCTTTAAAATCAATCTTTCTGTTCATATTTTAATAAAATTAAACGTATATTCACAAATGAAACATTTATTTTATTTGATGTAAATTTTTCTTTTTATTAAATCAAACTTTCCCTATATTTTCACAAAACATATGCTGCTTTTATTTACACATATTAATTTATAATTAGTATTCTCTCTCTTATTATCGTGTATTAAATTAAAAATATTTGGATAAAAATTTATTCCATCCCTTATATTCAACCAATAGTCATTACTTCAAATTATTAATTACAATTAGTTGAGATCTTACCATTGGTTCCATAAATTTATTTGCACAAAATTCCATTATAATAAATTAAATATATTGATAAACTTTATTTCCCATTATTTCCCTAATTATATTAACGTAAAATAAAATACGGATTTATTTCAATTGGTTAACCGTTTTAAATTAAATAAACAAGATGAATTTAAAACAACCGTTATCATAATCTTTAAATTACATATATGAATCCACTATTTACAAAAAATGTTACATTCCCCATATAATATTGATTTTATTAAATTTATTCCGTATTTCTTCCTTAGTTAATAACCTTCCTATTTCCATTTATTATATCTAAGCAAATTGTATCCATAAATTATGATTAACTATTCTAAATAAATTGATTCACTTGGTTTCACGCCTTTTTATTACATCAATTATCCTATCATGATTGGAATTTTATCTTGGTTATATCTTATTGAATCCAACATTCTTCACTTACCAATTTATTCCACATTAACTGCTATAATTTAGTGAATTAATTGAAATTGATTACAAATTAACTTAACAACCTAATAAAATAAGTAATGTACAATAAATATTTCATTAACTCTTAATTACACTTTTAGAGGTTCATTATTTACACCCCAATATTGTAATTACATACGTAACACTGGTTTTACTCAATTAACATTTATTACAAACTATTCCAAAATTTATTCAATATTTATTAGTTCTCTTATACTATATTTATAATCAAGTGTAACTTTGAACTTGAATTGGTTGGATTTCTTTTCAAGTTATTAATAATTAACTTATACTAACATATTCCTTAATTTATTCCAATTACCATTACAATGTTTTTATTACATAATCAATTAAATACTTTCCTTTCTCGTATTAAATTATACACCTGTATAATCCTTTCCACTATTCATTCATTAGAATTCTATTTAAATTTCAATCTCCCGCAATAACTCATTTATTATACTTTTGCATATCAATAAACAAGGTTCCAAATAAATAGGGTTTATTAATTTCAATTTTTATAATTAAGTCTGCTACAACCGATGGAATATTTCATTACCTAAATATACACCTATTTACATTTTAAATTTGAATGAATATTATGTTTTTAAATGTGTATTTATATATATTGAACCCATAAATTACGGTCTTCAAATACTTTACATTCTATAACTTACTCTACATTTTATAACTTACTTTACATACTTTTTCGTATTAATTTCTTAATCATCAAAATTTCAAATTATTCCCTAAATCCATAAATTATTACTTAACATAAATCTACGCTTTTATTACTTTACGTTCACACTTCCTTTACTCTATAATTAATCGCCAAGTAACGTTATCATCAATCCAATGTTAATTAATATATTAAATGCTTACATTTATTTCTCTATATCCAATTTGTTCCAACTTTATTTATAGTAATGATATTCCCTTATTTTGGTTATTATTTATCAACTTGTTCTAACCTTATTACCTAAATTTCCGTTATTGTAAACCTTTAAGATTTTCATTTAAATTAAATATAAATTCCAATTCAATCAACCCTTTCAACATGTAACTTATAATAACTGCATACAAGTACGAATGGAATTATCATTGATTCTAATATTTTCTAAATTTACACTAACATATTAGTTAATTCCCTTTAAATGAAATTTATATCCAGGTATAATACTTACCCCATTTCATTTATTAAAATTATTCAAATTATTAGTAAATAGGTTTTAAGTCACCATTTATATAATTTAATTTATCGTTCATTTCAAAATTTGTTTATAAAGTTTTTATTTCTACTAAATTAAATTACAAAACTCATTAGTTCAACCAAATTAAATCCACGAAATTTACGGGTCATTACGCTCTCCCCCACTCAAACTTTTCGTCCCCGAAAAGGAAACAGAAGGAAGAAGGAAGAATTAAAAAAACAATACATCTTATTCAAAATATTAACTTATAAATAGTAGTTTACAAAATTTGTTACTTTAAATAAAATATACCCATTTTATAATAAATATATCTTTTTATACTTGAATAAATAAAGTTTGGAAAAACATTTTCAAATTAATTTTTATGTCCTAAAATTTACAAAAAACTTCGGCAGAGTACCCCTTGTATGGAGAGGCTCGGGAGAAAATATAATATAAATATAACAATATATAACATATATTTACCTAAATAATATATATCCCAACCCGGGAAAAATATAAAATAGCGCTATAAAACTGAAATCTGAAACGTACCTATTAGTCGGGCAACTTACGCTTAATTTATGGAACCAAAAGCAGTAGCAATTGCTTCCACAACCTGTATTTCACTTATAAAATCCAAAGGGTTAACAATTTATATAAAGTGAAATATTTAAGTGGTTACAGTCACTAACAACAAATCAATACGACAAACATCACTTTCAACAAACAGCATACACAACAAATACAAAACAACCATTCAATCAAACAAACAAGTAGTTGTTCGGGTTCAAAACTTTTAAATTATACGGAATGAAGAATAAACTACTAGCGCATCATTTACTCAACAGTCTTAGATAAAACTAAATAGATTATTCATTCACCCAAATTCAATTTTAAAGTATCCTTGCCCAAACAACCATCAACTAGACAACAACAATTCCAAACAACAATTAACTTAACTTTTTATTAATTTCATTTGACACCTTTGTTGTTTGATTTTCTTTTTATTTATACAGTGATTTATCTTTTTAATTTACATTTACTCATTAAATGCTTGCTTTAGTTATTATTTTATTTATTTTTTTACTTATTACTTATAATTATTCAATCCCATTAACTAAGGTCAATGCCAGTTCCTTTTATTTCGTTATAACCATTCATTCGTTTATTATTGCATGCCCTCATTTATTTATTACTTAATTTCATTTATTACAGTACTCATTTTTCTACTAATTTTATTTATAAATATTTTCAACTGTTACTTAAGTTCATTATCATTCATTTATACTACTTCATTTCATTTATTTATCAATTTAAACTTAAGTTTATAACTCTATACCACCAAACCAAATAAATAAAAGCAATTTATTGAACACTTTGATTACATACTTTTACTGTACAATTTTCATTACATTTCCTATTAAACATTTCAACTTTTAATATTTGGTAAGTTATATATATGCTTTTAAAAAATGTAATTGAAAGTTATACAAGTTTTCTCATTTCTTTTAATTAATTCATTGTTCAATAAATTTTTACCCTTTTTCCTTATAAGTTACAATTTCAACTTCCTTTTTATTTCTTTTATAACTTGGCATTAAATCTCTTACCTAAATTAGAGGTTTCAATTATTAGTTACTTACTTTTCCTTTCACTACAATAATTGAAACAATTAATTAACGGAAATTTAAAAATTTAATACCGGGTTAAATTTCAAATTATTTTAAAATTATTGATAAATATATTCTTACAACTTATATATCTCTAATTATATTTAAACAATTCAATATATATATATATATATATATATATATATATATATCAAAAATGAATCTGCAATAAAACTACAACAGCGGCTTCCCCTTCGAAATCGAAAATGAAAGTCGATGATGCGGCCGCCATCACCAAAATTATTTTCCAACGACAGAGAGGAAAGTACAAAACTTATTTTCTCCAAAATCTTCTTTAAAACAATTCTTCCGAATTATATTGAAATTTTTATATCAGAAAATACTTATAAACAATATTATTATATTCCAAAATTTATTCGAAAGAAATTTCAAAACCCCGGAACTTAAGTTCGAAATTTTGAATTTCATTTATTTTATTTTTCAATCTTATTTCTATTATTATTTATACACTTTATTACCTAACAATCAATCTATTGCAGCAAAATATAGATATCATTTGAAAAAAATTATTTTGTATATAGAAAATATAATAGCCAAAATTATTTCATTCACCTATATAAAACAAATATTATGTCGGTCTGTCCTACTAAGTGTTTAGAAATCCTTATTGATGTCACAGCGTCCCATGCATCAACCAGAATTTATAAATACCAAATGGAACGGATTAACACAATATTAAAACCTTTTTATAACACTTGCCAATACGCTCTCTCATATATATATATATATATATATATACGCTCAATGACTCCCATAGGGTATTATTACCCTATTAGTAAAGAGTCAAACCCCACAAAGCTAAAGTTTATCGCTAAACCAAAGCTCTGATACCAACTGTAACGTCCCGCCTTTTCGAATGCTTTAAATCGACGATAAACCACACACATCAGACTTAAAACACAAAAAAGGGCGGATTGTTATGGGGTAAATAAGAAACGCAGAGAAGAGAAAAAACTAAACAGAATCTCACAGCGGAAGGATAAAATATAATAATAAATATACAGTTCATAAAACTGTTTACAAACATATGATTCTTTTTATACGATAAATATTAGAGTTCACATACCCATAAATATCAATGCAGCGGAATTAAATAGTGTAGTGGAATAATATAGTATATAGCAATACTACAAATCTTCGTCTTCGTCCTCCAGAACCGAAGTCTTCGATCCTGAAACTCTCGGACTGACCCGAGCGAATTGAAAAGACAAAACACTCGAGTCAGAACTAAAATATCTTATGTAATTTAAATTAACAGAAATAAATATGAGTGCAGTAACTCAAGAGATGTTCGGGATTTTCATCTCCTAAGGATCCGTTAAACTATTCACTATGTAGTATATTGCGCTATTATAATAGTGTCCAATTGTAAAATAAACTTACTTTTAAATAGCATTAAGGCTTTACATTTTCCACCTTAACACGTAATAGTCCCAGTAGTCCATCCAATATCATAGTCCCTCCTGATCGGGAAGCCACCAGAGGATACCACACGGGCTACAGGAGAAATCCAAACTCGTATAAGGCGCGACAAGGTAGGTGACACGGTACAACTAGGCAATGCCAGGGTAGATATACTAATTGCGTTTCCGGGTCGGTGGTAACGCATAGCGTGCAGCTACCGCCCACCTCGAGCCACACCCCCAAATAAAATCTAAAGTGTCTACCGAATCAATCCAAAAGTCAAAGTATAATATCGAAGGGATGTGTCCGATCAACGGTGCTACCTTATTAACCCGTCAATCGCTCATGTTTTAGCCACCTTATGCCAACTCACGGGAGTTGGGTCCACGTATTTACCTTACAGGAAACGCCCCCACCAACCTACTTCATTCTGGAATCTCCACCGCGTAAACGGTTGTTAAAGTGGTTTTCGAGTTGGTAGAGAGTATGTGTAAGGACCCAGAATTTTGAACAATTTAAATTGAAAATATTTAATTAATTTTAAATATTTGAATGATGGTTTGACTTGAATTTCAAATTATCAGAATGAATATAGCGATTAAATTTTTAAAATTTAATCTATTCAAATTTGAATAAAAATTTGAATCTTCAATTTTAAACCGATTAAAAATATTTCAAAGGCTTTTAAAATTCATATTGATAGTATTGAAGATAATGGAAGCTTCAGAATTTAATTTGAAACTGTTTTGTTCAGTTTTAAAATTTTATCGTTTAAATCGATATATAAAAATAGCCTTCCAATGCACAGTCTTGGAATTCGACAAAACTAATTCCATTGGGTCCGTAATATTGAATTATTACCGATTTCAAATTTCGTTGCATTTGGAGTTGTTGTGTGATCATACAACATATAAACGCGTTGAAATTAAGTCGAATTCAATTTAAATTTAAATTTTAAAACTGGTCAACATCAGCTACTTTTCTTCCTTAAACCACGCAGAGAATCACGCCCAAAAATCACGGGGAAGAGATCGTGAAAAGTGTTAGCGCTAAAATTTGAACGCTAACACCCCAGTGAGTAGATAGCAGTTATGAAAGCACCACCCGTTGGTACGGGAACAAGATACAAGTAAAGAAATTGCAGAAAAGCAGTAAAAGACAACAGTTTTATAGTGGTTCGGCCTAAAATCGAGCCTACGTCCACTTTGATCTCTTTATTGCTGAACAAATACAACTTATACAACTTTCTTCAATTACAATCCACTCTAGACTGTTAGTACAAACTTTTACGGAGAATTATCTTTCAAACCCATGATGAATGATGTGGATTCTCTCTCGTGAATTTGATGTAATGTCTTCGATGTTTGGAGTGCTTGAAGTGTTGTTTGAGTCGAGAAAATGGCAGAGTTTTGACGCTTCGAGAATGAACCAAAAGTCCCCTTAATGTTGGAGGTAGGTTGGTATTTATAGGCAAAGATCTTGGACCTAAGCTAAGTCGTAACCGGTTCTGAATCGCCCCCGACCCAGCTAAGTCGTGGCCGACTTATGGGAGCACCACTATGATCTAGCTGAGTTGATCTTTCTTCGCTGAATTTTCACAAGTCCAAAGTCATCATCGGGTCAAGCCAGGTCGTAGGTCGTTCCCTCTCTCTGATGCATGGCCTCCGACTTAAATGGGAAGTGCATGCTCAAATAGGTCGTTGCCGATTTAATGAATTGACGAGCTAAACGTGAACTAACTCCCTTGCCCAGGTCGCGCACATCCTAGCACAGACCATGAGTCGGTCACGACACAAGTGTAAGTCGTGAACTTGTTCCACTCAGTTAGGTCGGTAAACATGTTAAGTCCTTAAGTCGGATCGAATTAGGTCGGCAACTTCATTAGGCAGTTAGGTCGGCACCATGTTAAGTCGGATCCTTTGTTAAGCAGTTAGGTCGGCAACTCCATTAGGCAGTTAGGTCGGCACCATGTTAAGTCGGATCCTTTGTTATTTCTTGAGTCGTTAGGCCAGTTCCTTCTGAAGCACTAGGTTGGCATCTATGTGAAGGCATTGGGTCGGCATGCTCCTTAACCAATTAAGTCGGTATCGATTTAAGTCGGCCACCTTGTTAATCAGTTAGGTCGGCTATCCCTTTAAGTCCTGAGTCGGCGCCATCTCCACATACTGGACCACTGAGTCGTAACCGAGGCAGGGTTAACATTTGCCCCTCGAAGTATACGCCTTGGGATTAAGTCGTGTGCTTCGATACCTTTTAACTCGGTCACTCTTAGGTCGGTAAGTCGTGAATGACTTATCAGCTAACTCGTGTATGATGACCCGTATCATTTCACTTCAGAATATAAGCCGGCCTCCTTCAACCTTCTTCGTCACTTATTCATTCACTCAATTTCGATTCTGCCATTAAAATTCTCCTGAGTTCTTTAAGGCGATTCCATCCTACCTGATCACCAGTAATTCCTACTATTCATTGCGTAAGTGATTCTACTCCTCCCTTGATTGTAGATTACCTTCGGTTCTCAAACTTTATCGCTTGAATTCGAACGGCCTCCTTGCATGATGCTTCATCACGAATTCTATCATATTTGCCGTTGATGAAACTCAGGTTGCTCGATTAAAAGTTCGATGAAATAATGAAAGTGGCTCGTCGTCTTAGGCTAATCGTTTGGGATTACCATGCGACAAATTTATGATAACTTCGAACTGATTTAGTGGACGGTCCGGCAGCAGGTAATGGTATGAATGGAATAGGGGTTTTTGCTGGTGGAGGAGCGGTTAGCGGGCTAATGGGTTGAGTGGAGTGAGGTATTGGTTTAGACGCGACCCAGTGATTTTAGGTGACTCATCTTTTGGCCGATTCAAAACATAAATCATGACCGTGTTAGTGCTTGATTGAGACCCACCGACCTACCATTCTGCCGATCTAAGCTTTAAACCGTGGCCGAGATAATGCTAGAAAGAAGCTTACCGATCTAAACTTTAAAGCTTGAATCGTGACCGAGCTAACACTTGAGAAATTCCTGCCTTTTGAACCAGAGCTTGCGACCTAGGGGAACGAGTTGCCAAGTTAAACTATTTAGACCTTGACCTGCTACCGACTTAGCTTTATCTTGCAAAAGAATTTTAAACCGTAGCCGAGTTAGTATTTGAGCTTCAGACATGTTATCATTTAGGAGCATGGGCCTACTTTGAGCATTTGCCTTGAGCTAAAGAACTAAATTGTCTAAATTTTTGAACTTTAAACTTGCCTGAATCTCCTTGTATTATGCCGCATTAACTTATAAGCTGCTAACCTGCTAAAAATAACAAACAAAGAGAACCAAGGCGAAAATACTGCCATTGACTGCCCACGTCAGATGTCAGATTAGTCAAGACAAAACAAACAACTTAATTATATTGCATGAAATGTTTGCGAATCAATCAATTAGGGTTAAGCATTAGTGCAAAGTATCAACAATCTGAACTGATTTGTCTGCACCAACATCTTACTTGCATATTTAGGCTTAAAACAATAATCCCTGAATTTCATAACTAACAAATGTTTGCTAGTTTTTATTCCAGTTATATTTGTTTACCGCTTGATTGATTCTACACAACACTTCACACACTTTAGGAAACGTGCACCTTCATGTTTGAATACCCAGTTGTTTATGTAGAATGACTTCCCATCGAGAAGAAGAAGTGGTAACTCAAGAAGAAGAAACTTTCCCGACAACAGTTCCGATAGAGAATCCTCCGGAAAGAACTTCGACTATTCTATCTTTGAGAACATTTATTCAGCTGCGCACTCAATTTGGCTTTGCTGAAAATGATGTCCTATTCCCTGGGTCAAATGATACTGCTGATAATCCTCCCCATGGTTTCGTTGCAGTCAACCGCCACATGTGCTTAAGTGGGGCGATTCCTCCTTTTAATGACTTCCTTCGAACTCTTCTTCTCCGGTTGACAATCTCTCCATTTCAACTTCATCCTAATGGTTATGCCATCTTGATGGGGTTGTGTGTTTTGTTTAGAAGAACTCTTGATCGCCTACCGAGTTTTGAAGAAATTCGTTATCTGTGCTCGTTTACAAAGAGTAAAGATCATCCTTCACTCATTATTGTGAGAAGTGCTAGAAACCGCAAGCTCCTTTCCGATCTCACTGAAAGTGTTCATGGATTTTTGAACCAGTTTTTCTTTGCTCGCTGTCCTCCAGGGTTTTATGCCATCTGGAGAATAGGAAGTAAGACTAGTGTTTCCATTTTTTCGTTTTTGAAACTTTTTTCGAGATCCGAACTTTCAGTTGCTAACTTCATTCTTTGCTCTTTTCAGCACTTCCTCTCCCTTCTAGAGATCCGATTCATAAACAAGTTTTTGAGAGGTTGAGTGCCGTGGCTGCGGAAGAAAGGAGCATAAAATTTCTGCTGAAGGATGAATTTTTACACCAATACGGGCTTCTACACGCTTCTCGTTCTACGCATGCTCATGAAGTTCCAACAGAAGTTCCCGATTCTCCGATGAAAACTCCTGACGCCCCGGTTACTGTCGAACAACTCACATCAAAAGAGTCTAATATTGAAGCTTCATTGGTGAAGTGTTCCACTCCTACCGACATTATGGGGTCATCTAGTAAGACGGTGCTTGCCCCGATCGAGGAAGAAGAAGAACCTTCACGGCCTCTCGGGGGATTAGCTGATGTAGGAATTGAGAAAACAAGCCCCACCAAGCATGATGGTGACGATGTTTATGAGGGGTTGAGCGACATAATAGTGACTTCGCAGGAGCTTTTTAGAGATGACGTATCTAAAACTATCTCTCCTGTAATTGAGGCGACGTCTCTTCTTCGACAAACACCAACACAAACATCAACTCCTCATACCCAAGCTATCATCACCTCTGCACCAAAGAGTGGTTTGTAGCTTAATGCGTGTAGCTTGCACATCACACAACACTTAGGATTTTCCAGCACATTTATGCACTTATCTTCTTATACTTTAAAGATTTCTAAAGCTTATCTTTTCTTATTTCAGATTCTTCAATGACACGCGGCGGATCGTATTATCAGGATTTCCAACGCTACGGGGGGCGTGGTCAATATGATTATCGGCGTTACTTTCCCTCCTATAGAGAGTCTGACGAAGAGAGGGCTGCTCGAAAGGCTCGTGAAAGGAGGGATGCAGAAGAGCGTTATGACAGAAGGGATAGGGATGAGCACCATGATTCTCTGCAGAGAAGTGATGACACTCACAAAAGGAAATCTCACGACGACCGAGGAAAAGGTCATGTAGCTGAAGATTCAGGCAAACGAGCCCGATATGGTGAGAGACATGCTTCCACTATTCCCGAAAAGCCTACTGCCCCTGCCCCTTTTGACATTACTTCCGACTCTCCTGCTCTTGGGAAGGAGGACATCCAGACAATAATAAGCAGGCCTAAATTTCAAGTGGGACCGGGCCCAGCCACTTTACAAAGTCGTTTTCCGCAGTGGTGTTTAAAGGGTGTGAGGTTCGATCTCGACCTGGTCCCTATTGACAAGCCTGCTATGCTACGAAATCTTGACGCCGTTAAACTTGATATCGAGAGGATGTCAAACTGGCAGAAGCTTGTTGATGAGCTTCAACGAGTTAACCGCGCCAACTTAGAGGCTATGCTCACCATGGAAAACGATAAGGCTGAGTGGCAAAAGGTCCTTGAGCAGCATGATACCGAAATGAGAAGCATTACTTCCTACAACGAGGAGCTCGAAGCAAAGGTTGAGAAGTTGAAAGATGAGCTTGCTGCTTCCTCTACTTCATACTCTCAAAAAGAAGAAGTGCTTCTCAGACAAGTAAGAGATGCTCATGCCAGTCAGAGGGACGCCGAAGACAGGCTCGAGGCACAAAAAAGAATCAGTGAAGGCTATGTCTCTGATATTGCTGAGCTTCGAAAGAAAAACAACTCCCAGGAGGCGGAGATACAAATGCTTAAGCTTCAGCTTGCCAAAACTGAAAGGGAGCGCGATGAGGCTGTCGCCGGCAAAATCGCAGCCGAAGAATCTCATGAGGCGACCAAAAACAGCTTCGGCTCAACATTATTCGACTTCTACTTGCATAGCGTCTTGGGGCGTGGAAGCCTCGCTTTTCTTGGTCCTAAGTATGAAATCACTTTAGCTGAAGTGTGGGAGGCCGCTCTTGAGATGCTTGGTGCTGAAGGTGCCGGTTACGACGAATCAGCCCTGGAAAGGCATTATTTTGATGATGACGCTCGCGCTGCTCTCGCCAGGGGAAAGGAACAACTTGCCAAACTAAGAACCGAAGTGACGGAAGGGGACCAGCTAGGGAAAACCACTTCAACTACTCTAGTCCAGCCACCTTCTTCGTCTGAAGTCGACATTATTTGTTCCAGTTCCCATCTCGCATCTCCCACCAAAGCTACCGCTGATATTACAAGCACACAAGGCGGAGACGAGGGTGAAGAGAGCGTTGATGCGCAAGCTTATGAAGTCGATATCAGGAAACCAGCTTCTCCAGGTAACTTCACTGTTAATCTCGCTACTGTCAATTCTGCTCAAGCGGGTTACTCGTTTATTTCGCATGAGTTTCACGAGCTCCTTGGCTATTTTCTCAACCTTGACGAGCCTTCATCTCCTCTCTTTACTGACTTTAACCTTTTTTCTTCTGTAGAGAAAGTACCAAGCACTGCTCAAACTTCTACTCCTCTGGTCATCCTTCCTTCATCTCTTCAGGCGGTGCCTCCTTCTGCCTCGCAACCTGGATCACAGGAGGAACAAATAGAGGCTCTTCACGGCTTGGATGATCCCATCGCTTCGCAAGAGCAGAAAGATGAGAGACCTGAGGGAGGTGACATATCCCCGGAACGGACTCCCTCTGACGACATTGTTCTATCAAAACTTGTCACTCCGGGGAGTGAGTCTTCCTCACAAAGGAGAGAGAAGCGTGGGACATCAAAGAGGAGGGGGAAGAAAATCACCGCCACTGAAGAGGAGCCGGAAGTTCACTGGTTACACCTACCTCTCCTACTTCCCTTATACCCATTGGCCGACCTGGAAAGCTGGTTATTCGACCGGGTAAAGGGTCCAAAGGAGGGAAGAAGAAGTGAAGACTTTAGCTTTTTGTCTTTTATATGAACTGGCCGAGAGTTGTGCGGGTATCGGCCCCCGCTTTTATTTTGAAAACCTGTATCTGCATTATAGTTGAATAAAATGATTCTTCGTTTGTACAAACTTCTGTTTGAATTTGAGAATGCATTTACTATTTATTTTTGCACAAGTTTATTTATATGATATTGCAGCGGGCTTATGGTATGTTGTTTGAGTATTACTTTACTGATGCAGCTATGCTACTATACCATGTTGCCCCCATACCTTAAGCTTGCTGCAATATTTTATACTTCGAGGGGACTTGCACTCTTATTTGTTAAAGAATAATTATTTTATTCTTTAAAGAAAATTTTTATAGAGTACAACTCCCTTCGTATAAGTTTTTACGCTTTGTCGTTCGAAGAAATCACTTTTTTCTTTTGCTTATGTGCATATTTTACCAAGTGAATTCCTCTATGTGGTAAAGCGGACCTCTGAAGGGTACTTTAACTTCTTTTCTTTCTTTTTTTTTTTTTTACGATCATTTTCCATAGTAGGCAAATTACTTTTCCTTTGAAAGTTAAAGTACGCTTTTGATGAGGATTTTTTTTTATATATATAGAAAGTTGTACCTCTGAGGAGGGATTTTTCACGTTTCAACACTTGGAAGTTTTATTTCAATCTCGGTGAAACGTGTACCTCCAAAGAGTTATGCCTTAGAAATCCTTTTCACGTTTCAACACTTGGAAGTTTTATTTCAATCTCGGTGAAACGTGGGTTTCCGAAGAGGTCTTTCTTCTTAATTGTGTCCCCGGGAGGGGGTTGTACCTCTAAGGAGGGATTTTTCACGTTTCAACACTTGGAAGTTTTATTTCAATCTCGGTGAAACGTGTACCCCCAAAGAGTTGTGCCTTCGAAGAAAGCCTTTTCACGTTTCAACACTTGGAAGTTTTATTTCAATCTTGGTGAAACGTGGGCTTTCAAGAAGGTCTTTGTTTTTGCATTTCAACTTTGGTGAAGTGAAATTCCGAAGAGCGGTTGCTACACTTCAACTCCTGGCGAAATGTGCCTCCGAAGAGGGCTTTTATTTTGTTTACATTTCAACTCTGGTGAAGTGAAATCCCGAAGAGCGGTCATAACACTTCAACTCCTGGTGAAATGGGCCTCCGAAGAGGGCTTTTATTTTGTTTACATTTCAGCTCTGGTGAAGTGAAATCCCGAAGAGCGGTCATAACACTTCAACTCCTGGTGAAATGGGCCTCCGAAGAGGGCTTTTATTTTGTTTGCATTTCAACTCTGGTGAAGTGAAATCCCGAAGAGCGGTCATAACACTTCAACTCCTGGTGAAATGGGCCTCTGAAGAGGGCTTTTATTTTGTTTGCATTTCAACTCTGGTGAAGTGAAATCCCGAAGAGCGGTCATAACACTTCAACTCCTGGTGAAATGTGCCTCAGAGCGGGTTTCATCGCCTGGAAGTTACTCTCTCATGGTTGGAGGGTCATGACTCCTCCAATCTTTTTTGTTGAGTAGAGAACTTTCTTTTTTGTGGCGTATGACCCATTAGAGGTCTTTTATCCTCCGAAGAGGACTTGCACTGCAGATGGTAGCTTTGGTTGTTCCTCTGTTCACTTGCTTATGCCTTTTCAGCGATCCTCTCTCTCTCTTTTTTTTTTTTAAGTTTTCATTCCCCTTTTCTTGCAAGTAGCTTGTTTAATCCAAGGAAGTGTACTTCATTGCCAGGCAAGTTCGTGAGAACGGGCACTAGCTTCCTAATTGGATGTTTGTTTGTTCAAACAATCTCAATTTATCAGCAAGGGCTCGTTTCTATCGAAATCATTAGCCGTTCAATTGAAGTATTTCCTATTTAGGATTTGAATTCGGGGTCTTTGTGACTTGAAATTTGTTTGTTGAATGATGGTGAGAATCGCTCGGTCTTATTATGCGCAAGTTTTATTTCCATTGTCTGCAAAAATTTAAATCGACATTTCAGCAATACATTTTATGTTTTTTTATATCGAAAACAAAGCAAACATATAATGATAATAAGGAACACAAGATTTATAGTGGTTCGGCCATGAAATCGGGCCTACATCCACTTTATATTCTTTCATTATTTACTTGCATCAGTTTCACATTTGCTTTCAATTACATGAATCATACATTCAT
Source organism: Allium cepa (assembly GCA_030765085.1). Taxonomy (NCBI): domain Eukaryota; kingdom Viridiplantae; phylum Streptophyta; class Magnoliopsida; order Asparagales; family Amaryllidaceae; genus Allium; species Allium cepa. The sequence goes on along the minus strand of CM060937.1, from coordinate 767,606,309 downwards.
AATTCTTTTTACAATGTTTCAACAAAATTTTCAAGTAAAGTATGGACGCAAGTGATTGTTGTTCCATGCTCTTGGAATTTGTTCTCCATCAACAGTGGTGAGCTTGAATGTGCCGTCAAGAAGTTTCTGACCTATTACATACGGTCCTTCCCAATTTGGCCCAAACACACCTGTCGCGGTCATAATTCTTTTCAGGACTAGATCTCCAATTTCAAAGCTGCGTTGACGAACTTTGGAATTGAAATGTCTGGCTATCCTTTGCTGATGAGCTGCAACTCTGAGGTTAGCTTCATCTCTTTTTTCATCAAGGAGATCCAGCGCTTCAAGTTGCAGCTTTTCATTTTCCGCTTGATTGAAATGGATTCTTCTGTGTGAAGGGACCTCTGTTTCAACCGGGATCATTGCTTCCGATCCGTATGCTAACGAAAAAGGAGTATGCCCAGTTGCAGTTTTGTGAGTAGTTCTGTATGCCCATAGTGCAAGTGGTAGTTTATCGACCCAACCACCTTTTGCTTTTTCGAGTTGCTTTTTGATGGTTGATTTGATGATCTTGTTCACTGCTTCCACTTGCCCGTTTGCCTGCGGATGAGCTACTGCCGAAAAGCTTTTCTGGATTTTGAATCGTTTACAAAAATCCTGGAATTCCTCGCTTTCAAACTGAGTACCATTGTCTGTGATTATTTTCTGAGGCACACCGTATCTGCAAATGATATTCTTGGTCACAAAGCTTATCATTTTCTTAGAAGTGATAGTAGCCAATGGTTCAGCTTCAGCCCACTTAGTAAAATAATCAATTGCAACAATAGCATATTTAATCCCTGATTTAGCAGTTGGTAGCGGCCCAATGAGATCCATTCCCCAAATTGCAAATGGCCATGGACTGACCATCTGTGTGAGTTCGGTAGAAGGTGCTCTAGGAATTTTGGCATATCTTTGGCATTTGTCACATTTTCGGGAGTAATCTGCAGCATCCCGATTAATTTCCGGCCAAAAATATCCGTATCGGAGAATTTTCTTTGCTAATGTTTGACCACCTGAATGATCACCACATTCTCCTCCATGCACTTCAGCTAGGATTGTTTTGGACTCTTCCTGGGATACACATCGAAGCAATGGCATTGAGAATCCCCGTCTGTACAATCGGCCATCCTGAATTACATAGCGAGAGGCCTTCCTTAGTAGCTTTCGTCTTTCTATCGAGTTTTCTGGCAGAGAACCTCTGAGTAGGTAATCCAGTATTGGAGTCATCCATGACTCTTGTTCTTGAGATACATTCATAATCCAGTCCATATCCATCTCGTCTATACTTGGCGCTGAAAGGACTTCTACTGGGACCAACCCCAATAGCTGAGCTTCACCAGAACTTGAATACTTTGCGAGGGAATCTGCCTTCATATTCTCTTCCCGAGGAATGTGGCTTATTGAATAGTGATCGAGTTCACATAGGAGTTCCCAAGCCTTTAACAAGTAGGAAGGCAGGTTTCCACCTTTTGCTTGAAATTCCTTCTTGACTTGGCATACAATAAGCTGGGAATCACTGAAAATTTGTAGCGCTTGAATGTTTAGCTCTTTAGCGATTTTCAGACCTGCAATAAGAGCTTCATATTCCGCTTCATTGTTTGTTGAAGGAAATTCCAGTCTTAGTGCATAACATAATGATCGACCTTCAGGAGTTTCAAAGACCACTCCGGCTCCAGAACAGTAGTCATTTCTTGCGCCATCAACATACATCTTCCACTGGATTGGAGAATCACTGATCGCTTTTTCCTCACCATTATCTTTCTCTGTGAATTCTGCAACGAAATCAGCTAAAGCTTGTCCGTTGATTGCTTTTCGGGGATGATAAGTGATGTCATATTGACTAAGTTCAATGTTCCATTTTAGAAGGCGACCCGAAGTTTCTGGGCGAAATAGGACTTGCTTTAGAGGTTGATCAGTGAGCACTTTGATAGGATGAGCTTGGAAATATTGCCTCAGTTTCCTCGATGCAACTAGTAGGCAATAGGCGAGTTTTTCCAACTTGGAGTAATTCAGCTCTGCCCCAGTGAGTCTTTTGCTGATATAGTAAACTGGATGTTGAATCCTTTTGTCTTCTCGTATCAGCGCTGCACTTAGAGCATGAGATGATACTGCCAAGTATATAAGAAGATCCTCACCATTACCTGGTCTAGAAAGTATCGGAGGCGTTTCCATATGACGGATCAACTCTTCAAAAGCTTTTTGGCATTCGGGAGTCCATTCAAAGTTCTTCTTTCCTTTTTTCAGGACATCGAAGAATGGGATGCATTTATCAGTAGCTTTGGAAATGAACTGACTCAGGGCGGCGATCTTTCCGTTGAGACTCTGCAATTCCTTCTTTGTTCTAGGAGCTTTAACTTCTTTCAAGGCAGTAATTTGAGCTGGACTAGCCTCAATGCCCCTAGCACTGACGATAAAACCTAAGAACTTTCCGGATTCGACCCCAAATGTACATTTCAGGGGGTTAAGCTTCATTCTGTATTTCCGGAGGACTGCGAACATTTCTGCTAAGTGTTCAATGTGATCCGCTGCTTTCCTGGACTTCACTAACATGTCGTCGACATAGACTTCCATAGTTTTGCCCAATTGCGGTTTGAACATAGCATTCACAAGTCTTTGGTAGGTTGCCCCTGCGTTTTTCAATCCGAAGGGCATAACTCTGTAGCAATAAAGTCCAACATCTGTAATAAAGCTTGTATCCTCCTGATCCGGCTCATGCATCATGATTTGGTTATAACCGGAGTAGGCATCCATGAAGGATAACAATTCATGTCCCGTTGTTCCGTCTACCAGTTGATCGATCCTGGGTAATGGGAAGCAATCTTTGGGGCAAGCCTTGTTTAGATCAGAGAAATCGATGCACACTCTCCATTTCCCATTAGCTTTCTTGACCAACACAGGATTTGAAACCCAATTCGGATATGTAGATTCTTTGATGAAGTTATTTTCCATGAGTCGATCAACTTCTTCTTTTAATGCTGCTGACCTTTCTGGACCTTGGGTTCTTCTTTTCTGTTTAACTGGCGTAAACTTTGGGTCAATATTCAGAGCGTGTACCGCAACTTCCGAGGATATCCCACACATATCGGCATGAGTCCAAGCAAAGACATCCAGATTTGCTTTCAGGAAAGATATCAAGACATTCTGAATTGATACATTAAGCTGTGAACCCACATTCAACACTTTATTTGGGTCCTTCGGGTCAACAGGTACCGGAACTGTCGTTTCCACCGGTACTACTCTATTCTCCCCTGTACTGGCTTTTCTGGGATCCATTTCTTTCCGTGCCCCGCTGTGCTCGCCAGTGCAGGGTCCGCTCTGTAATTGCTACAAGGCTGGTTCCTTGATGCGGACTAGAGTTGCCGCATCCTTTCCCATTTCTCTTTTTCTTGCCTCTCGCAGCTCTGTCAAATAGCATTCTCGCGCAGCATTTTGATCTCCTTTTATAACTCCTACTCCGTTGTCAGTAGGGAATTTAATAGTGAGGCACCATGGGGCTAGGATAGCTTTGAATGCTGCGAGTGTTGGACGGCCAAGAAAAGCATTATAAGCAGAATATTCATCGACGATCACAAAGGTTTGCTTTCGGACCACTTTCCTTTCTCCTTCCCCAAGTTCTACAAGCAGATCGATGGTCCCAATTGGTTGTTTTGGCTCCCCAGTGAAGCCAGCGATTTTCTGTGATGAGGCTTGCACATCGATCATAGGGATTTTCATCTGGTCAAATGTCTTTTTGAAGAGGATATTACATGATGCTCCACAGTCAATAAGGACTCTTCTGACAATGGCTGGTCCAATACCAGCCGAGATGACCAAGGGATCTAAAGTAGGAGCTTCAATACCTGTAGAATCTCTGGCTCTGAAAATAATATCATCGCTGAAAGTTTTCTGTTGTTTAAGGGGCGTAGTGTCTTCTAGAACAAAGACGTCTTCTTCGGCTGGAGCATATTTCAAAGCCCTGGAATATCTCTCCATCTCACCCCAACTCTTGCCAGCTGGGTGAGGTCCTCCTGAAATGACATTGATAACGGGCCTTCCAGATTCATGCCCCGTAGCTTTCTCACCTGCCCCAGGCTGATGAACAGGAGCCCGCTGCCCCTGACTCGACGATGCAGGATCGTTGCTATTCTTTTTCACGAATTGCTGCAACTTGTTTTCTCTTAGCAACTCTTCAATCAGATTTTTCAACTGGCGGCATTCATCAGTTTCATGACCTGGTTGATTGTGGAAGCGGCAGAATTTCCCACTTTGTATGGCTTTTCTCCCGGTTCTCAATGGGATAGGTTTAGGGAAAGCGACGGAATCTTTAGTGGCCAGGTAGATGTGCTCCGGTGTGTGTGATAATGGAGTATATTCTGATGGCTTGAAGGACCGGGGCTTCTTCAGATTACCCTGTTTCTTTCCATTATTATTCTCCCTTTTTTGCCCCACCGATTCATTCTTGCGTGGAGCGACAGTGTTGTCTTCAGCTTTTTCCAACACTGCCTTTACTGGCAAAGGACGACTTTCCAAGTGAATGAATTCGTCTGCTTTTTTGTAGAACTTCTCGAGAGAGGTTGGCTCTTTCATGTTTAACCATTTCCCAAATTCGCTTGACTTATCGATAGCCCTCATTAGATAAGTCAAGATCATTCGTGGTTCAGCATTATCCACTTCCGCCAGCGCTATATTAAAGCGGTTCAAGAAAGATCTGATGGACTCACCAGGATTTTGCTCTAAACTGGACAATGACATGATATCCTTGGCTTTCGAAGCATATAGTCTAAACTGCTCCTTGAATTTTCTGGTCAAGTCTGAAAACTGATCGATAGATCGGACTGGCAACTTGGTGAACCACAGTAAAGCCACGCCTTCCAGGTATACGGGGAAATATCGGCACTTTATTTCGTCGGAGGCCCTGGCACCTGTCATGTGCCAATCATATTTATACAAGAACTCATTCGGATCACTTGTCCCTTTGTAAGCTGGAATAGTCGGAGGGACAAACTTCCTTGGAAATTCTGCCTTCAAGATTTTTTCAGTAAACGGAGTTTTACTTGGAGCGAAACCCCATTCCTTCTCATCTTCACCCCTTTGCATACTTTCTTTCATGATCTGCCGGACCATTCCAGAAAGATATTCTTCATCATGCCGAGTTCTAGATCCACCGGCCTCAGGTACCGCCTGCTCAAAGGGACTAGTAGGCCTTTCAGGAGCATTCCTTTCATTAACATCATGAATGTTGCCAGCATAGTTCCTTTCATTACCAGCCGGTTGATTGTTTGCCCCAAGTAAGTCGTTCAACTTATTCAGAATCAGAGCATTCTGGGCACTTTGAGCCTCTAGTTGTGCATTTTGGGCGTTTATCTGCTGGTTTAGCCCTAGAATCACAACATCCAATTCCGCTTTCGTAACTCCAACAGACGGAGTGGGTTGATTGGGCACAGGGGAAGCGGAGGTTCCCTCTTGAATGTTTCCAGATCTGACAGATCTACTTTTCCTTCCAGGAGCCATAATCTCAGATAGACTTCTGGTTTTTAAAGAAATTCTTTCTACAAATCTTTGTGAAGCAATGATGAGAGTTTTCCTGAGTTCAATTCTCAGTGAAAGCACCAAAAATGTTAACGCTAAAATTTGAACGCTAACACCCCAGTGAGTAGATAGCAGTTATGAAAGCACCACCCGTTGGTACGGGAACAAGATACAAGTAAAGAAATTGCAGAAAAGCAGTAAAAGACAACAGTTTTATAGTGGTTCGGCCTAAAATCGAGCCTACGTCCACTTTGATCTCTTTATTGCTGAACAAATACAACTTATACAACTTTCTTCAATTACAATCCACTCTAGACTGTTAGTACAAACTTTTACGGAGAATTATCTTTCAAACCCATGATGAATGATGTGGATTCTCTCTCGTGAATTTGATGTAATGTCTTCGATGTTTGGAGTGCTTGAAGTGTTGTTTGAGTCGAGAAAATGGCAGAGTTTTGACGCTTCGAGAATGAACCAAAAGTCCCCTTAATGTTGGAGGTAGGTTGGTATTTATAGGCAAAGATCTTGGACCTAAGCTAAGTCGTAACCGGTTCTGAATCGCCCCCGACCCAGCTAAGTCGTGGCCGACTTATGGGAGCACCACTATGATCTAGCTGAGTTGATATTTCTTCGCTGAATTTGCACAAGTCCAAAGTCGTCACCGGGTCAAGCCAGGTCGTAGGTCGTTCCCTCTCTCTGATGCATGGCCTCCGACTTAAATGGGAAGTGCATGCTCAAATAGGTCGTTGCCGATTTAATGAATTGACGAGCTAAACGTGAACTAACTCCCTTGCCCAGGTCGCGCACATCCTAGCACAGACCATGAGTCGGTCACGACACAAGTGTAAGTCGTGAACTTGTTCCACTCAGTTAGGTCGGTAAACATGTTAAGTCCTTAAGTCGGATCGAATTAGGTCGGCAACTTCATTAGGCAGTTAGGTCGGCACCATGTTAAGTCGGATCCTTTGTTAAGCAGTTAGGTCGGCAACTCCATTAGGTAGTTAGGTCGGCACCATGTTAAGTCGGATCCTTTGTTATTTCTTGAGTCGTTAGGCCAGTTCCTTCTGAAGCACTAGGTCGGCATCTATGTGAAGGCATTGGGTCGGCATGCTCCTTAACCAGTTAAGTCGGTATCGATTTAAGTCGGCCACCTTGTTAATTAGTTAGGTCGGCTATCCCTTTAAGTCCTGAGTCGGCGCCATCTCCACATACTGGACCACTGAGTCGTAACCGAGGCAGGGTTAACAAAAAGCAAGGCCACTGTCTTTAAACTTCGAATCAAAATCTTTCCTCGTTCAAAACAAAATCAACAGCAGCTTCAACGCGAAGAAAAAATGTCTGCTTTCCTTATTAATTTCAAATTCGATTCCTTCCCCTCTCGTTTCAAAATCAATGGCCGCTCCCCTAATTTGTACGTTCGAAAAAAAACAACCTCTCCCTAAATCGAAATTCAAAATCAAAGCTCAGGAATCTATGGCCGCCTCTCTTCCTCCGGTATTCGAAATGAATTTGAATCGTTCGACCGAGATTTGGCCGCGCACGTGAAGCAATGGCGAACGAAGTTGAATCGAAGTCGATTTTGACTTCGATGGGAATCGCGATGGGGGGGTACGCTTCGAGCGGCGTTGGCTGGAGTTTCTCGTGGGAACAGTGGGACGAAGGCCGTGGGGCATTCGCGTACGGCTCGAGTGGGATCTGGGTCGAGGGTACCAGTGAAAAGGGTATTAATACCGGTTAAGAAGGCAGTCAACGATGCAGGCATTGGTATCGAGGATCGGCGACTTCGACTTGGAATCGATGGGAGGACAATAGGTTGGTGGGATGTATCGTGAGCAGAGTGGTGGGTTTGTCTGGTAATTTAAATTACTTAAGTTATTACCTTAAATCCAAATTTAGGTCCAGGAAATATTTGGCATTAAGTTAAATATTGAATTTTTAACATCTTGATTTAAATTATTACAGTTTGTTTGATTTAAAATTTATAACACATCTATGTATCTATGTATATTTGTTTAATTTACTTGTTTTAGAAATGGTTAGAGAATATTATTTTAAAATAAAATCACGGGTTTAAAATAATTTATTTAAAGGGAATTTAGTTTCTAAATTTAAATTTTTAGTTAAACAAATTTATTAAAAGAAATTGATTTAAAGATATTAATTTAAAGTAAAATAATTAGTTAAAATAAATTTATTAAAGGAAAAATTGGTTTCAATGAAACTATTAATTAATTAAACAATCAAGAACGGAAATTGGTTATTTGATTGGTTCGAATATTAATTAATTTGTATAATATTTATACAAGGTATAAATCGAGAAAAAACAAGTCTGGAAAGAAATGGAATGCAAATAAAAGCTAAGGTGAGAACTTCTCACTCAAAGGGTTTTGTTAAAATTTTAAATAGTTAGATTTAAAATTTTTGATTGTCTTGATTGTTGCTTGGATGATAATATAGTATTATCCATTGTATTGAAATAGACCCTATACGCCGCCTATTAAGCAGAGGTTATTTATTAAACACATATACCGTGATATTCCACCCTGAAGTGGAATTGGTATTATATATGTACTTGGAGTTGATTTCCCGCATTATATAGCGGATGAGACCTTATTGTGCCGCATAATAGCGGATAATATTTTATAAATCCCATATACCGCGATATCCGTCTCGAAGCGGAATTGGTATTGTGCTAACATCTTTGGATGCAGGGAAACAGGTTTTAGGGATCCAACTGGATTCCTCAAACATTAGAATTGGTTTCAATGTTGTGTTGATCTATTTATTGATCTATTTATAATTTGTGTGATTATCCTTGTGATTGGAATCATTAAAGGCTAAATTTTAGCCGAATATTTTTTTTTGGTATCGTTTGATGCCGAAAATAAATGAAATTTGATTTTTGGAAATTTAAGTTGAGAATTCATAATAAAATTTAATTTTGGAATTAATTCGTTTTAAATAAATAAACGTTGTAATTTTTATGTTATAAAAATTATGATTTGTGTGAAATATAACCAAAATGTGATTTTTGGAATAAATAGTTGATAAATTTGTAAAATGGTTTAAATTGGGATTTTTGAATTATTATAAACGATTTATATAAAAGATTTATAAAATTTATATTTATAAGTTAAAAATATTGGAATTATAAAACGAGTTTCTATAAGTGTTAAAATAAAGTATAAACGGATTTCATAAGTGAATGAAATTTATAGATTTATAAATTGTGAATTTTTAAAATGGATAGATTTTTTAAAAATAAAAGATTTATAAGTAATTTACTTATAAATTGGATTTTGGCATTTAAATGAGATATAAATAGAATTTGTCCATTAAGGGATTTTATAAGTGGAAGTTTTTATAAAATAAATATATGTGGAATTTATAAACATTGTTTTATAAATCCAAAATCGACTTATTTTGATAATTTAATTATTATAGCTTATTAAAGGAGATATATCCACGATTTTGGACAGTGGATAATCCTTTAAATAAAAGGCGTGGAAATGTTGAATTTGGTTAACGAAGTATATTCATTATTTTGGTCAGTGAATAATATATTAAAGAAATGTTTTGGGGAAGTGATGTTTTAAATAGAATTAAAACGATTTAAAGATGTTTTAAAATGTATTAAGTATCGAAACCATAGATTTAAACATTCATTGTTGAAATAGACGTTTTCGAGAAATAAGGAAATAGTGGATTATAACAATGTTTATAGTAAAAGATTTCCGAAAGGAAATGTTTTATATAGTATTGGGATCTATATATCTATCTTAATTTTGAATCCCTATACTAATGATTTTGGGTTGTCGTAACGATGTTTTACGCAACATTCGTTTTGACTCAAATAAAAGATTCATTTAAGTATATTGAATATTTTCCAAATGTTGAAAATAAATAGATCGGTGAATTACTTATTATTAAATAAGTATGGAAATATTTTTCCAACATGAAGTGAATGTTTTGAGATTTTATCTTTTAAAGATAAACTGAAAATGAATATTAGAAATCGATTTGAAAATAGTATATTCATAGATATTTTGGAAATGTAAATTCACTATGGAATTTATAAAGGAAAGAGAGATTTGTTTAAAAATAAACATTGATTTATTTTAAGGTGTGGAAATAAATTTACGGATTTGGGACGTAAGTTTAAAATAAAACGGTAAGGATTTATTTGATTGATTTAAATGAACCGTTTTAAATTTAAAATGGATAAATATTTGGAACTGTTTCCGTTTACGGAAATTGGTTTGAAATTTGTTTTCAAAGGATTGAAAAGTGATTTGAAATTTGTTTTCAAATGGTTGAAGTGTGGAAATTATATCTTGTAAAGATATTTTTGAAAATAAATAATTTGGGAAGATTATTTATAATCGGGTGATGTTGTGAATATTAATTGATAGCTAAATAACCGACTATCAATATTGACCTTTAAATAGGTATTTGTTGTGAATTGGTTGAAATTGAATGCTACACTTATTTTTAAATTATTGCGCTTGTTATTCGGATTACCCATTCCGAATAGTGATTTGACGTAATGGATAGCATTGAAGACCGGTGGCGAAGACTGAGTATTTGTGAAAACGATAGGATGACCTATCGATTGTCTCTGCACCGTTAACCATAGTATGGAGATTTCCTTTATGATGGGAAATTCGATCGGGATTGTGAATACCCGGATTGCTGGGCTTCTTTGGAAGCGCCTTCGGTTCTGTTCGAACCCGGAGCATACGTGTATGGTTACGTGTCTGACATTACATTTTGAGATATAAAGCACATTTCTTTCAAATACATTTCTGTTGGTGCAGAGGATTTATTCTCTTAGCTTAACACCCTTCTCTGAGACGTACGAGCTCAGAGGTTATGTTGTTGAAGGTTATCAGCGATATATTCCCAATTTGGTATTGTGGCATGTTGAGTGTTGCTGTGTGATGATTATTTATTGATCATTTGTTGATCAAAGCGTGGCTTTGTGAAAAAGCATAGCTTTGTGTACGAGACTTCGTCGAGCCTCACAGACCGGTTATGGTCGAAACAGGAATCGTGGCAGCAAGGTTATTTGGGGGTCGCTCCTCCTGAGGGTATGTCATTTCCTTCTGGATCATAAGTGGTATCATGGTATGGAGCCCAGATACTTACTTTTGTGGATACACTATATTTATTACTTTGTGATGTTGGTTATCGAGCGCTCGGATAAAGGTCGCAAACGACCGGGGGATGACATATTCGTGTCAGTTGTTACCTAGTCACAGAGGTAAGTCGGCCTTGTGTAGCAGAGATCCGATTAGGATCCTGGGACGTCCTTCCAGAGGCGTTCCATTTTACTTGGGAAGTTCCTTTGCCCGACCATTTGTTGGAAATCCAAACAAAACAATACGAGGCTTGTACGATTTTAGTTGTAGAACCTGCCATTTAATATAGTAGCTATAGTAGGCATACTATAAAGGTACGTATGCTGGCTAAGATTAATATTGTATTTTCGAAAATGTTTTTCTACACTATGCACTAATAATAATAACCATCAAATGTTTCTGCGTAGTAAGCATATTTGACTATCATAAGGAGAAATCTCCTCCAATTCTGCGTTTGCATTGTGTGTGTGGCGGGAGGCCTTATGGTAGTTTCATTTTCTAAAAGCAAAGGGAAATTCTTTTGATTTTCTTTGTGAAAATAACTGTTTTAGTTCCATACTAGTCCCATGGCTGACCTAGAGCTTATTGTTCCCTTCCTAAACTCTGGGTGCCCAACAATTTCCACGTGGGCAGTCTAGAGTTAGTTATCAGGTTATTTTGGATTCGGGAGTTCCTGTAGAGATTTGGAGGCAAGCTGGATGCATGGCGTATCCACTAGTATATAGTATTTCTTTTCCGCTGTTTTGTTGTTGTACACTCTGATAATGTAATGTAATGTGATGTGATGTAATAACTGATATAGTTCTTGTTTTAAAGATTATTCATTTATTTATTATATGTTATTCCGCTGCGATTGTGAGATTCTAATATTGTTCTGTTGTTTCATTCTGTTCTGTTCTATCTTTTTCTCTCTTCTTCTACCTCTTTCTTCTTCTTTAACCATAATGGTTCGTATTTTCGTTCATCTTGAGTTAATCGGTGGAGATTAGTGTTTATTCAAGGAGTACAGATTTTCGTGCCTTAACATGTGGTATCAGAGCATGTGGTTAAGCGACAACCATGGCTCTGTTGGGTGTTACTCATTAGAGATAGAGTCAGTAGTACTCTAGAATGAGTTTGGGAGTAATAATAAATATGAGCGCATATATGTTATTGAATATAAAAAAAAATATTGTGTTGACTTATCGGTTGATTATTTATAGATTCTGGTTGATGCAGTCTAGCTAACTTTCATCGATAGGGATTTCTAAACTCCTGAACAAGATAAACTGACATGGTATTGTTTTAAAAAAAGGGTAAATGAAATAATTTTACCCAAAATTATTTTCGTATATAAAAAGGAATGGTTTTCCATAAATTATTATAGCATATGGATGCTTGGATGTTAGGAATTGATAATATTAAAATTATTACAATTGATTGTTGAATAGGAAATTGAAATTCCAAAGTTAAGAAATAAATCCAGATACAAATGGAATTTATGGATATGAATTGTAAATGTGATTTGTAATTTGAAGTAAAATTCCGGAGAAGTGTTTGGAAATGTTTTGAAAAGAATTTGAAAATTTTGAAGATTTGGAAGGTTTAAATCCCTTTTGATTTTGAAAATAATTTTGAAAGATTTTGGAGAAATGTTTTAAAGGAATAAAAGCTCTAAACTCTTTTCGGTTGCCGGAAAATAATTCCGATGAAGATCGTGACATCATCGGTGTTCATTTTCGGGTTTCCAAAAGAGGAATGGCTGCCAAGTTGTTTTAAATGAAAATTGCTTGGAAAATTTGGGTTTGGGTTTTGAAATTCAAAGGATAATTTGATTTTTTTTCAATAATGGTTTTGAAAGGTTGAAAAGACTCTGGAAATCCTATTTAAAAAATATTATGGCTAGCAGGATATACAGGAAATAGAATTGGAATTTTGATTTCGAAGATAAATTTGAATTGCTCGACAAAAAGGCACGTATTTCAATTTCAGTATGAAATTTGTTGACTTTCTTGACCAGCCGCTTAGCTTTTTGTTTTCTTTTTGAATCTGAGGGGTCGTGGTGCCATTTGGTAGTCGTACCGAGCTAGCCGTGCAAAGGAGACGCTGGCGAAATTTTTGGAAAATTTAGAGTGTTAGAAAAATTTTGAGAAAATTTTGAAATTTGAATTTAAATTTAAATTTGAATTGTTAAGAAAACGATGTTGTTTGGAACCAAAAAATTGAAGTTAGAAAGCTAGTTGTAATGATAATGGATCTTTAATAAAAAGATTTGTTTTGGTAAGTTGATAAAACTGTTTAGTTTTGGAAAGATAACGAATGAGTTGAGAATCATTTTTCCAAACTTATAATTTCGGGACGAAATTCTTTTAAGGGGGGAGTTAGTAACGACCCAGAATTTTTAATAATTTAAATTGAAAATATTTAATTAATTTTAAATATTTGAATGATGGTTTGACTTGAATTTCAAATTATCAGAATGAATATAGCGATTAAATTTTTAAAATTTAATCTATTAAAAGTTGAATAAAAATTTGAATCTGCAATTTTAAGCTGATTAAAAATATTTCAAAGGCTTGTAAAAATCATATTGATAGTATTGAAGATAATGAAAGCTTCAGAATTTAATTTGAAACTGTTTTGTTTAGTTTTGAAATTTTATCATTTAAATCGATATGTAAAAATAGCCTTCTGAGGCATGGTCTCGAAATTCGACGAAACGAGTTCCATTGGGTCCGTAATATTGAATTATTACCGGATTTCAAATTTCGTAGCATTTGGCGTTGTTGTGTGATCATACGACATATAAACGCGTTGAAATTAAATCGAATTCGATTTAGATTTAAATTTTAAAATTGGTCAACATCAACCACTTTTCTTCCTTAAACCACGCAGAGAATCATGCCCAAAAATCATGGGGAAGAGATCGTGCAAAGCAAGGCCGCTGTCTTTAAACTTCGAATCAAAATCTTCCCTCGTTCAAAACAAACTCAACAGCGGCTTCAACGCAAAGGAAAAATGGCTGCTTCCCTTATTAATTTCAAATTCGATTCCTTCCCCTCGCGTTTCAAAATCAATGGCCGCTCCCCTAATTCGTACGTTCGAAAAAAACCCAACCTCTCCCTAAATTGAAATTCAAAATCAAAGATCCGGAATCTATGGCCGCCTCTCTTCCTCCAGTATTCGAAACGAATTCGAATTGTTCGACCGAGATTTGGCCGCGCACGTGAAGCAATGGCGAACGAAGTTGAATCGAAGTCGATTTTGACTTCGATGGGAATCGCGATGGGGGGTGTGCCTTCGAGCGGCGATGGCTGGAGTTTCTCGTGGGAACAGTGGGACGAAGACCGTGGGGCGTTCGCATACGGCTCGAGTGGGATCTGGGTCGAGGGTGCCAGTGAAAGGGCGTTGATACCGGTTAAGAAGGCAGTCAACGATGCAGGCATTGTTATGGAGGATCGGCGACTTCGACTTGGAATCGATGGGAGGACGATAGGTTGGTGGGATATATCACGAGCAGAGTGGTGGGTTTGTCTGGTAATTTAATTACTTAATTTATTCCCTTAAATCCAAATTTAGTTCCAGGAAATATTTGGCAGTAAGTTAAATATTGAATTTTTAACATCTTGATTTAAATTATTATAGCAGTACAGTTTGTTTGATTTAAAATTTATAACACATCTATGTATCTATGTATATTTGTTTAATTTACTTGTTTTAGTAATGGTTAGTGAATATTAGTTTAAACGGGTTAAAAATAATTTATTTAAAGGGAATTTAGTTTCAAAATTTAAATTTTTAGTTAAACAAATTTATTAAAAGAAATTGATTTAAAGATATTAATTTAAAGTAAAATAATTAGTTAAAATAAATTTATTAAAGGAAAAATTGGTTTAAATGAAACTATTAAATAATTAAACAAAAAATTGGTTATTTGATTGGTTCGAATATTAATTAATTTGTATAATATTTATACAAGGTATAAATCGAGAAAAAACAAGTCTGATTGGAAATGGACAGCAAATAAAAGCTAAGGTGAGAACTTCTCACTCAAAGGGTTTTGTTTAAATTTTAAACAGTTAGATTTAAATTTTTTGATTGTGTTGATTGTTGCTTGGATGATAATATAGTATTATCTATTGTATTGAAATAGACCCTATACGCCGCCTATTAAGCGGAGGTTATTTATTAAACACATATACCGCGATATTCCACCTCGAAGTGGAATTGGTATTATATATGCACTTGGAGTTGATTTCCCGCATTATATAGCGGATGAGACCCTATTTCATCGCATAATAGCGGATAATATTTTATAAATCCCATATACCATGATATTTCGTCTCGAATCGGAATTGGTATTGTGCTAACATCTTTGGATGCAGGGAAATAGATTGGAGGGATCCAACTGGACTCCTCAAACATTTGAATTGGTTTCAATGTTGTGTGTTGATCTATTTATTGATCTATTTATAATCTGCGTGATTATCCTTGTGATTGTAATCGCTAAAGGCTAAATTTTAGCCGAATATATTTTTTTGGTATCGTTTGATGCCGAAAATAAATGAAATTTGATTTTTGAAAATTTAAGTTGAGAATTCATAATAAAATTTAATTTTGGAATTGATTCATTTTAAATAAATAAACATTGTAATTTTTATGTTATAAAAATTATGATTTGTGTGAAATATAACCAAATTGTGATTTTTGGAATAAATAGTTGATAAATTTGTAAAATGGTTTAAATTGGGATTTTTGAATTATTATAAACGATCCATATAAAAGATTTATAAAATTTATATTTATAAGTTAAAAATATTGGAATTATAAAATGAGCTTTTATAAGTATTAAAATAAAGTATAAACGGATTTCATAAGTGAATGAAATTTATAGAATTATAAATTGTGAAGTTATAAAATGGATAGATTTTGTAAAAATAAAAGATTTATAAGTAATTTACTTATAAATTGGATTTTGGCATTTAAATGAGATATAAATAGAATTTTTCCATTAAGGGATTTTATAAGTGGAAGTTTTTATAAAATAAATATACGTGGAATTTATAAACATTGTTTTATAAATCCGAAATCGACTTATTTTGATAAGTTAATTATTATAGCTTATTAAAGGAGATATATCCACGATTTTGGACGGTGCATAATCCTTTAAATAAAAGGTGCAGAAATGTTGAAATTGGTTAACAAAGTATATTCACGATTTTGGTCAGTGAATAATATATTAAAGAAATGAAATGTTTTGGGGAAGTGATGTTTTAAATAGAATTAAAACGATTTAAAGATGTTTTAAAATGTATTAAGTATCGAAACCATAGATTTCAACATTCATTGTTGAAATAGACGTTTTCGAGAAATACGGAAATAGTGGACTATAACACTGTTGTTATAGTAAATGATTTCCGAAAGGAAATGTTTTATATAGTATTAGGATTTGAATCCCTATACTAATGATTTTGAGCGGTCGTAACGATGTTTTACGCAACATTCATTTTGACTCAAATAAAGGTGTTTAAGAGAATGTTTTCCTTAAAGAATAAAATCTATACTTAATTCTGATTTAAGTATATTGAATATTTTCCAAATGTTGAAAATAAATAGATTGGTGAATTACATATTTTAAATAAGTATGGAAATATTTTTCCAATATGAAGTGAATGTTTTGAGATTTTATCTTTTAAAGATAAACTGAAAATGAATATTAGAAATCGATTTGAAAATCGTATATTCATAGATATTTTGGAAATGTAAATTCACTATGGAATTTATAAGGGAAAGGGAAATTTGTTTAAAAATAAACATTGATTTATTTTGAAGTGTGGAAATAAATTTACGGATTTGGAACGTAAGTTTAAAATAAATCGGTAAGGATTTATTTGATTGATTTAAATGAACCATTTTAAATTTAAAATGGATAAATATTTGGAAGTGTTTCCGTTTAAGGAAATTGATTTGAAATTTGTTTTCAAAGGATTGAAAAGTGATTTGAAATATGTTTTCAAATGGTTGAAGTGTGGAAATTATATCTTGTAAAGATATTTTTGAAAATAAATAATTTGGGAAGATTATTTATAATCGGGTGATGTTGTGAATATTGATTGATAGTTAAATAACCGACTATCAATATTGACCTTTAAATAGGTATTTGTTGTGAATTGGTTGAAATCGAATGCTACATTCATTTTTAAATTATTGCGCTCGTTATTCGGATTACCCATTCCGAATAGTGATACGGCGTAATGGATAACATTGAAGACTAGTGGTGAAGACCGGATATTTGTGAAAACGATAGGATGACCTATCGATTGTCTCTACACCGTTAGCTACGGTATGGAGATTTCCTTTGTGAGGGGAAATTCGATCGGGATTGTGAATACCTAGATTGCAAGGGCTTCTTTGGAAGTGCCTTCGGCTTTGTTCGAACCCGAAATCGACTTGTATGGTTACATGTCTGACATTACATTTTGAGATATAAAGCAGATTTCTTTCAAATACATTTGTGTTGGTGCAGAGGATTTATTCTCTTAGCTTAACACCCTTCTCTTAGATGTACGAGCTCAGAGGTTAAGTAGTTGAAGGTTATCAGCGATATATTCCCAATTTGGTAATGTGGCATGCTGAGTGTTGCTGTGTGATGATTATTTATTGATCATTTGTTGATCAAAGCGTGGCTTTGTGAAAAAGCGTAGCCTTGTGGATGAGACTTCGTCGAGACTCACAGACCAGTTATGGTCGAAACAGGAATCGTGGCAGTAAGGTTATTTGGGGGGTCGCTCCTCCTGAGGGTATGTCATTTCCTTCTGGATCATAAGTGGTATCATGGTATGGAGCCTAGATACTTACTTTTGTGGACACACTATATTTATTACTGTGTGATGTTGGTTATCGAGCGCTCGGATAAAGGTCGCAAACGACCGGGGGATGACATATTCGTGTCAGTTGTTACCTAGTCACAGAGGTAACCCGGCCTTGTGTAGAAGAGATCCGATTCGGATCTGGGGACGTCCTTCCAGAGGCGTTCCATTTTACTTGGGGAGTTACTTTACCCGACCATTTTTTGGAAATCCAAACAAAACAATACGAGCCTTGTACGGTTTTAGTTGTAGAACCTGCCATTTAACATGGTAGCTATAGTAGGCATACTATAATGGTACGTATGCCGGCTAAGATTAATACTGTATTTTCGAAAATGTTTTTCTACACTATGCACTAATAATAATAATCATCAAATGTTTCTGCGTAGTAAGCATATTTGACTATCATATGCAGAAATCTCCTCCAATTCTGCGTTTGCATTGTGTGTATGGCGGGAAGCCTTATGGTGGTTTCATTTTCTAAAAGCATAGCGAAATTCTTTTGATTTTCCTTGTGAAAATAACTGTTTTAGTTCTCACACCCGTCCCATGACTGACCTGGAGTTTATTGTCCCCTTCCTAAACTCTGGGTGCCCACCAATTTCCACAGGGGCAGTCTAGAGTTAGGTTATCAGGTTATTCTGGATTCGGGAGTTGCTGTAGAGATTTGGAGGCAAGCTGGATGGCATGGCGTATCCACTAGTATATAGTATTTCTTTTCCGCTGTTTTGTTGTTGTGCACTCTGATAATGTAACGTGATGTGATGTGATGTAATAACTGATATAGTTTTCGTTTTAAAGATTATTCATTTATTTATTATATGTTGTTCCGCTGCAATTCTGAGATTCGGATATTGTTCTGTTGTTTCTTTCTGTTCTGTTCTATCCTTTTCTCTCTTCTTCTACCTCTTTCTTCTTCTTTAACCATAATGGTTCGTATTTCCGTTCATCTTGAGTTAATCAATGGAGATTAGTGTCTATTCAAGGAGTACGGATTTTCGGGCCTTTACAGTATGACAACTTCCGATCCCGGCGTAACAACCCGCATATTTATCTCTTTTTATATTTAAATATTTTATTTTAATCTTTTATCATTAGTTGGATTTTGGTCCAAAATGCTACTTTTTGCATACGATCAAATCAGGGCTCGAGACCACTTCCATTGAGTTCAAAGTGACGTTTGTAATCTTTTTAAGTATAAACATTGATAGGTTTGGAGTTAGTGGAATTTCTCTACCTTTTCCCGCTTTGGACTTTGGGTTAGTTTTGTTTTTATAACTCAAGCCCAATTCCCTCCTTCTCCTTACTCTTCATAAATTCCTACCAACTCAAGCTTTTGCATTAACGGTGAGTGGAAAGGGAAATTAAAACTCCAAGCCTAGGTATCAACTTCAAATCCATCATTCAACTCCAAATTCAAAGAGAGGATATTTGATTCAAGCTTCTTGGGTTGAGATTGAAGTGGATTGATTCTTGCTTTGCTTCAAAGCTTCATTTTCATTGACTTTTGGTGCAAAGTTGAGATTTTTATCTCACAATTCTAGCCTATAACTATATTGGACTGTTGGGAATGATTCCCTATCATTTTTGCATGCATATTAGCATTTTGTTTGGATTGGGTTGGCGAAAAACTCCAATTTTTAGCGATTTGGTGAATTTTCTTCACTTAAGTCATTCTGGCCATTTTTCTGTGTTCGGAGTTAGGTCGCTCGCATGTTATCGCGCTATGTCACACTACCTTGAATTTTCGCTTCGGAGTTAGGTTGTAGGTCGTATGGACCTTAGGTCGTAGGTCGTATGGACCTTAGGTCGTAGGTCGTTCTGGCCATTTCTAACTTCTTCGGAGGTAGGTTGTATGGACCTTAGGTCGTAGGTCATATGGACCTTAGGTCGTAGGTCGTATGGACCTTAGGTCGTAGGTCGTTCTGGCCATTTCTAACGTCTTCGGAGTTAGGTCGTAACTCGTGGGTTTTAGGCCGTAACACGATGGCTTTAGGTCGCGTGTTTCACTAGGTCATTAGGACCTTTACCTCGTTAGATCATAGGTCGCTCGACCTCACTCACCTAGATAGACTGCTCCAGTTACGTCGCATGACCCTTACCCCTTTAGGTCGCATGGCCTTAGGTCGCGTGACCTTGTTTTTGACCTTAGGACGTATGACCTCTAGGTCGCTCCAGTTAGGTCGCTTGGCTACTTATGTTAGGTCGCTCGTCCTGATGACTTGATAGGACGCACTCCCTTTTGACCTCTTGAGTTGCTCGGACCTGTCTTTTGTTAGGTCGTTAGACCTTAAAACCTTTAGGTCGCATGACCTTTACTCCCTTAGGTCGCTCGATCCTATTCTCCCTTAGGTCTTCACTAGGTCGTACCGTTTTGGTCGGGGCGCTGCCCCCTGGGCCCCCGCGACCTGACCGGGCAGGTCAAACCCTATAGCAGGGGCGTTGCCCCCGCACCCCCACCTTGGGGGGCTTCCACCCTCTCTGGACCCTCCCTCCGTAGGGGATCTTATCTGAAAAACATTCAACAGAACTTGCTTTGTTGAGATGCTGAGTTTACCATTCTTCGAGACAAACTATCTTAGGCTTCTAGGTCGATTTTATGGATTTTTGAATATCTATTTCGATGGATTCTTTATCGGTTTGTTTGGATTTTATTCACGTCTTCGAATGTGAATTTTTATGATTGATTGTTTCTATAATCACTTCTATGATTTGTCACTTTAAAATATAAAGGTTTTCTTTACTAGTAGTAAATATTAAAACTCTTTCTTCAAATGATTTCAACACTATTTTATAACAAAGCTCGTTTTCTCAAACCGATTTCCAATCTATTAGTATATGCAAACATTTACCTCAGTCGTATAAGAAATCTAATTAAACGACTTAGTAAACAAGTGGTATGAAACGCTTGCGTTTACTTCGTCGGTTAATTCTTGGAATTGTTCGATTGAATCTCTTGTGACAATTTTCTAGTGGAGATCTACAATTTGTTCGTAAATATTTAAGTTAAGCTAGTGGTTATGGGACATGATGCTAAGCTCATATATTTACTAGCTTACTGTAATTGACACTTCTCGTTGATCATGACGATCATTTTATGATTTAGACTTGCAATTGTGCGATGTCTCTTTGTTTGCAAGGTTAGGCTAGACACCATTTGTGTGATTCCACTCACATATACCTTTTTTCTTTTTGGTTAGCCTAGACACCATTTGTGTGATTGCACTCACACATACCTTTTCGTTGTGAGGTCAGGCTAGACACCATTTGTGTGATTCCACTCACATATACCTTTTTGCTTTTTGGTTAGCCAAGACCTCATCTGGGTGATTCCGACTCACCCATATGGGGTAGCTCCCCATGGTCTTCGGACCGTCATGTGATAAGCCTCTTTCCCTTTTTCGGTGATTTCTGGATTTCTTGTGTTGATTTCTGGAATTTATGTCATTGACTTGTTATGAGTACTAGTTTAGGGTATGATGCCCTCTTTGGATCATTGAGAAGATTCTTGTGATATTGATTTATCTCTTATTGATCGATCTTCTGTTGATCATCATTTGCATACTTATAATAGTATGTCAGTATGGATATTTTATGTTTATGCCATATCTTTTATTTTATATCATGTCATCTGATATTTATAGCTAGACTGATCCATTTATTATTTTCTTAAATAATTCTCGGGTCAGACCGAGATGTTACAGGTGCTTCTGCTTGATTTCTTCCCGGGATTAGCTACTCTGACTTTTGGCTAGCTATTTAGATTAGCAGTTTTTGTTGTATACACTTGAGATATAGACTCATAGTTGTATTCTTTTGTATAGCACGTGCTGCTATTCTTTTGTATTATTGTGGATCTTTTCGACCACTACTCCGGTGTACACTTTCATGTGTTAGTTATATATTCACATCTTCTTCCGCCTTTGTGATATGGATGTCTATGACTGATTTGTGTTATGCTTATTTCTATGTTTGTTTTCGAAGATTATTTATAGCCACCGTGTGATAAGATATCACATAAATGGTCGCTCCTCAACAGCCTTATTCTCCGCGCTAGTTGACAGCACTACACCGTAGTGTTCTTGGCTAGCGTGGGTAAAGTGGTGGGCGTCACAGCTTGGTATCGGAGCCAAACTTCGGAACAATGTAGAATAACTTAACAAGGATCATCGTCCTAAGTCCACCTTAGGAGTTATGTCTTAGGATTAATTCGAGTCGTCGTACCGATTCATCCTATATCCTTTATGATTCCTTGTTTTATCTAGCAAGATTGCTTGATATTCATTAGTGAATAACCTTCTTCTTTCTTTCTTAGGGAAGAGAAATGGTTAGACCTGGTCGTCCCAGAGTTGGACCATCTACTGCAACTCCCCAAGATGGAGTTTTTATGACTACCCAGCAACTTCTTGACCTTGTCACGAATGCTCAAGCAGCTGGTTCTAATCCGGTACCTATCAACCTAAATCTGGGTTTGCACGTTTGTGCAATGATTACACCAACCTGGGTGGGAAGCCATTTAAACTTTCTGAAACTATCATCGAGGTCCAGGCTTGGTTGAGGACCTGCGATCGAATCTTCATTCGCATGAATCTCGTCGATCTTCACCGTGTTCAGGTGGCTTCCAGTATGCTCCAAGAGAGAGCATTGGACTGGTATGAACTTCTTATTTCTAAAGTCAACGAAGCGGACCTTACCTGGGAGCAATTCTGGACACGCTTCGAGTTAAAATTTGTACCAAAAGCAGAGAAGGTAACTCTGGCTCGACGCTTTATAGACCTTGTTCAAGGTAAGTCCTCCGTGACTGATTACATCGCAGCCTTTGAGTCGCTTTCCAAATATGGGGTTGAATACATCAACACCCCATTGAAGAAGAACCGGTGGTTCGTTTATGGCTTGAACAAAAGCCTCAAGAAGCCATTTCTTCTAAAGTTAGAAGTTCCTTTCGACCAACTTATAGATATCGCTCTTCGTTTGGAAGAGGCTGATAAAGAAAGTGATATTGAAGTAGTAGCTACCAAACCCAACTTCAACAACAAAAAGAGGCCCAGTAAATTTAAAGGCCCTTATCGCAACGAAAAGGGTAAGCAAGCAACCCCTGCAGCAAAGTCTCCTTCTCCTGGTGGTGCGAGGTGCTTCAACTGTGGATCTGGGGATCATTTTGCGAATAAGTGCTCTAAGCCCAAATCTTGTCGCTATTGTAAGAGCCCAGATCATTACATATATCAATGCCTCAAACGTGAACGCAAGAAGGAAGGAAATTTGAATGTGACTCAAGCCCCTGGCAACACATCTCCTGGCCAAGGTGTTTCTCACTCCATTCTTGATGGTATTATTTTATTTCATGATCAATCTATTAGAGTTCTCTTTGATACGGGTGCATCCCATTCTTTTATATCAAAGGAACTGGTAGACACTTTTTCCTTAAGTGTTACTGCATTAATGACTTCTTTAAAAATTGCGAATGTTGTTGGTGGATCCGCAACTCTTAGTTTGCTTTGTAAAGATGTGAAGATTATTTTATACGATTTTTCTTTCCTAGCCGATTTGCATGTTATGCGTTACTTAGGCTTTGGAATGATATTGGGTATGGACTGGCTTAACCGTTATGAAGCTCATATCCTATGTCCTGAGTGGACTATTTATCTTCGACATCCGCAATCTGTAAATCAAATTTCTTTTATTCTTAAAGATTCGGATTCTGCATTGACTGCATCTTTATATTCTTTAAATCCTCATGATGATGATGATGATGAGGAAGATGTCATTTCTCGAATTCACGTCGTTCGTGAATTTTCCGACATATTTGAGCCCGTTTTAGGTTTACCACGTAAACGAGCAATTGAGTTCAGAATTAATCTTACCCCTGAAGCTCAACCTATTACTCGTCCTCCTTATCGTATGTCTAATAAGGAAAATGAGGAGATGCGCAAACAATTATCCGAATTGGAGAGGAAGCAATTTATTCGCTCTAGTTCCTCGCCTTGGGGAGCTTCGGCTATTTTCATAAAGAAATCCGATGGTACTCTTGGGCACTGCGTTGATTATCGCAAGCTTAACGATCTTACTATTAAAAATAAATATCCTCTACCTCGGATTGATGATTTATTCGATCAGCTTTGTGGTGCTAAGGTCTTTTCACAATTGGACTTGGCTACCGGTTTCCATCAGCTTCGTATCGCAGAGGATAGCATTCCTTTGACATCATTCCGTACTCGATATGGATCTTATGAATGGCTTGTTATGCCATTTGTGTTAGCGAATGCTCCAGCTTATTTCGTTGACCTCATGAATCGAGTTTTCAAAGATTTCCTCGATCGGTTTGTTCTCATATTCATTGATGATATTCTTGTGTATTCAAAAACCGAGGAGGAACATGAGAAACATCTTCGTATTGTATGGAAACTCTTAGGAGCAATCAATTAAGGGTGAAATTTTCTAAATGCCACTTTTGGAAATCTCGTGTGAAGTTTCTCGGTCGTACTATTTCCGAATCCGGAATTTCCATGGATCCTTCAAAGATTGAAGCGATTCAAGATTGGAAGAGACCGGAGAGTGTGACCGAGATTCGTAGTTTTCTCGGATTGGCGGGTTATTACCGTCGTTTCATTAAAGACTTCTCTAAGATTGTCGTGCCTCTTACTGGCTTGACTAAAAAGGGAGTTAAATACATTTGGTCGGACAAATGTGAAGCCTCTTTTCAGAAATTGAAAGAACTCCTTTCCGATGCTCCTATTCTTGTTATTCCCGAAGGGAATCAAGATTTTGTTGTTTATACTGATGCTAGTCACGTTGGTTTGGGTGTCGTTCTTATGCAAAAAGAACGTGTTATTGCTTATGCTTCTAGGTAATTGAAGCCGGCCGAGACTAGATATGCCACACATGATTTAGAACTCGCGGCTATTGTTTTCGCCCTTCGAGTTTGGCGTCATTATCTATTGGGAGAGAAATTTATTCTTTACACGGATCATAAGTCTTTGAAATATTTATTTTCTCAAAAGGAACTTAATTTGCGTCAACAGCGTTGGCTCGAGTTCCTTGCACCTTACGATCTTCATATACTTTATACCCTCGGTAAGGGTAATCGTGTCGCGATGCTCTTAGCCGTAAACAACAAGCAGTTGTTTCTATGATGATATCCGAATGGAACGATCTCGAGATTATATCCACTTGTGAGATTCGAGTGCGCGTATCCGATTTATGCTCATCACTTGTTTTATGTAGCCTTGAGGCTCTTCCTTCTCTTTTAGACCGCATTCTTGAAGCTCAAGGGCTAGATCCTGAATTGGCTCTTCTTGGCCAAAATGTTAAGGATAAAATTGATATTGAAGGCTTGAAAGACTTTGATATTGATTCTTGTGGCCGCATTCGAAAATTTGGTAGACTTATCGTACCGAATATTTGTGATCTTCGTAAAGATATTCTAGAAGATTCCCATCGTTCTAAATTCACCATTCATCCCGGTAGTAGTAAAATGTACGCTGATATGAAGCGACTTTATTATTAGGAGGGAATGAAATCTGATATTACTAACTTTGTTAAGTGTTGCATGACTTGCCAACTTGTCAAGGACGAACATCAAAGGCCTGGTGGGTTATTGCAACCTTTAGAAATTCCAATTTGGAAGTGGAACCAAATTTCCATGGATTTTATAGATGGCCTTCCCCATTCTCGTTCGGGTCAAGATAGCTTATGGGTGATCGTTGATAGACTTACTAAATCCGCCCATTTTATTCCCGTTCGGTCTAACCGAACCGTTCCTCCTTTGGCCAAACTCTTTATCGAAGAAATTGTTAAATTGCATGGAGTTCCTACTTCTATTGTTAGCGATCGAGAACCATTGTTTACTAGTGGATTATGGAAGAGTCTTCAAAAAGCTTTAGGGACGAGCTTAATTTTAGCACTGCTTATCACCCCCAATCGATGGACTAACCGAGCGTGCGAATCAAACTCTTGAAGATCTTCTTCGTGCTTGTGTGCTCGATTTTGGTGGAAGTTGGGGAGATCATATTTCACTTGTTTAATTTTCTTATAATAATAGCTTCCAATCTAGCATTGGTATGGCACCTTTTGAGGCACTCTATGGAAGGCCATGTCGATCTCCTTCTTGTTGGCTTGAGGCCGGTGAGAAGCTGGTTTTAAGTCCAGACTTTATTCGTGATTCCACAGAGAAGATTGAACTTATTCGACATAGGATGAAAGAAGCCCAGAGTAGATAAAAATCCTATGCCGATAATTGAAGAAGGAAGTTAGAATTTTCTGTGGGAGATTATGTTTTTATTCGTGTTTCACCTATGAAAGGTGTTGTACGTTTCAGTCGATCGGGAAAGTTAGCACCCCGATATATTAGGCCATTTCCTATCACTGAACGTATTGAATCTATGGCTTATCGCCTTACATTACCTGCTCAGTTTTCTGCTATGCATAAAGTGTTTCATGTTTCTCAATTACGGAAATGCCTACGAGATTCCGATTCTAATCTTGAGCCTGGTGTTACAGAAGAAATTGAAGTTTCCCCGAATTTAACATAGGAGCAGCATCCTATTCGAATTATTGTTTCGGAGGTCAAACGACTTCGAAATAAAGATGTTCCGCTTGTGAAGGTTCAATGGTCCTCAAATCCTAAGGATTGCTCTTGGGAAACCAGAGAATTCATCGAGCGAACACATCCGGACTTGCTTACCCCTGCTCTTTGAGGTGAACTTCCTATTTCACAATTCTTTTGTGATAATTTGCTTTTATGGTTGTTACTTTTTATTTACATCTTATATATTGCGAGGACGTAATTTGTTTAAGGAGGGGAGTCTGTAACAATCCGCATATTTATCGCTTTTTATATTTAAATATTTTATTTGAATCTTTTATCGTTAGTCGGATTTTGGTCCAAAATGCTACTTTTTGCATACGATCAAATCAGGGCACGAGACCAGTTCCATTGAGTTCAAAATGAATTTGTAATCTTTTTAAGTATAAACATTGATAGGTTTGGAGTTAGTGGAATTTCTCTAACTTTGGGTTAGCTTAGCCTTTATAACTCAAGCCTAATT
Source organism: Allium cepa (assembly GCA_030765085.1). Classification (NCBI taxonomy): domain Eukaryota; kingdom Viridiplantae; phylum Streptophyta; class Magnoliopsida; order Asparagales; family Amaryllidaceae; genus Allium; species Allium cepa. Next base: position 767,579,747 of record CM060937.1, on the reverse strand, counting down.
CCCTCCTTGTCCTCACTCTTCATAAATTCCTACCAACTCAAGCTTTTGCATTAATGGTGAGTGGAAAGGGAAATTCAAACTCCAAGCCTAGGTTTCAACTTCAAATCCATCATTCAACTCCAAATTCAAAGAGAGGATATTGGATTCAAGCTTCTTGGGTTGAGATTGAAGTGGATTGATTCTAGCTTTGCTTCAAAGCTTCATTTTCATTGACTTTTGGTGCAAATGTGAGATTTTTATCTCACAATTCTAGCCTATAACTATATTGGACTGTTGGGAATGACTCCCTATCAATTTTGCATGCATGTTAGCATTTGGTTTGGATTGGATTGGCGAAAAACTCCAATTTTTAGCGTTTTGGTGAATTTTCTGCACTTAGGTCGTTTTGGCCATTTTTCTGTGTTCGGAGTTAGGTCGCTCGCGTGTTATCGCGCTAGGTCGCACTGCCTTGAATTTTTACTTCGGAGTTAGGTCGTAGGTCGTATGGACCTTAGGTCGTAGGTCGTATGGACCTTAAGTCGTAGGTCGTTCTTGCCATTTCTAACGTCTTCGGAGTTAGGTCGTAACTCGTGGGTTTTAGGCCGTAACACGATGGCTTTAGGTCGCGTGTTTCACTAGGTCGTTAGGCCTTTACCTCGTTAGGTCGTAGGTCGCTCGACCTCACTCACCTAGATCGACCGCTCCAGTTAGGTCGCATGACCGTTACCCCTTTAGGTCGCATGGCCTTAGGTCGCGTGACCTTGTTTTTGAACTTAGGTCGTATGACCTCTAGGTCGCTCCAGTTAGGTCGCTTGGCTACTTATGTTAGGTCACTCGTCCTGATGACTTGATAGGACACACTCCCTTTTGACCTCTTGAGTTGCTCGGACCTGTCTTGTGTTAGGTCGTTAGACCTTAAAACCATTAGGTCGCATGACCTTTACTCCCTTAGGTCGCTCGATCCTATTATCCTTAGGTCTTCACTAGGTCGTACCGTTTTGGTCGGGGCGCTACCCCGCACCGCGCACCATGCCGGAGGCGCTGCGCCTTGGGCCACCCCGACCTGACCGGGCAGGTCAAACCCCGTAGCTACGGCGTTGCCCCCGCACCTGCACCTTGGGCGGTTGCCACCCCCCTGGACCCCCCCTCCGCAGGGGATCTTCTCTGAAAAAACATTCAACAGAACTTGCTTTGTTGAGATGGTGAGTTGGCCATTCTTCGAGACAAAGTATCTTGGGCTTCTCGGTCGATTTTATGGATTTTTGAATATCTATTTCGATGGATTCTTTATCGGTTTGTTTGGATTTTATTCACGTCTTCGAATGTGAATTTTTATGATTGACTGTTTCTACAATCACTTCTATGATTTGTCACTTTAAAATATAAAGGTTTTCTTTACTAGTAGTAAATATCAAAACTCTTTCTTCAAATGATTTCAACACTATTTTATGACAAAGCTCGTTTTCTCAAACCGATTTCCAATCTATTAGTATATACAAACATTTACCTCAGTCGTATGAGAAATCTAATTAAACGACTTAGTAAAACAAGTGGTATGAAACGCTTGCGTTTACTTCGTCGGTTAATTCTTGGACTTGTTCGATTGAATCTCTTGTGACAATTTTCTAGTGGAGATCTACAATTTGTTCGTAAATATTTAAGTTAAGCTAGTGGTTATGGGACATGATGCTAAGCTCATATATTTACTAGCTTATTGTAATTGACACTTCTCGTTGATCATGACGACCATTTTATGATTTAGACTAGCAATTGTGCGATGTCTCTTTGTTTGCAAGGTTAGGCTAGACACCATTTGTGTGATTCCACTCACACATACCTTTTTGCTTTTTGGTTAGCCTAGACACCATTTGTGTGATTCCACTCACACATACCTTTTCGTTGTGAGGTCAGGCTAGACACCATTTGTGTGATTCCACTCACACATACCTCTTTGCTTTTTGGTTAGCCTAGACCTCATCTGGGTGATTCTGACTCACAGATATGGGGTAGCTCCCCATGGTCTTCAGACCGTCATGTGATAGGCCTCTTTCCCTTTTTCGGTGATTTCTGGATTTCTTATGTTGATTTCTGGAATTTATGTCATTGACTTGTTATGAGTACAAGTTTAGGGTATGATGCCCTCTTTGGATCTTTGAGAAGATTCTTGTGATATTGATTTATCTCTTATTGATTGATCTTCTGTTGATCATCATTTGCATACTTATAGTAGTATGTCAGTATGGATATTTTATGTTTATGCCATATCTTTTATTTTATATCATGTCATCTGATATTTATAGCTAGACTGATCCGTTTATTATTTTCTTAAATAATTCTTGGATCAGACCGAGATGTTACAGGTGCTTCTGCTTGATTCCTTCCCGGGATTTGCTACTCTGAATTTTGGCTAACAATTTAGATTAGCAGTTTTTGTTGTATAAACTTGAGATATAGACTCATAGTTGTATTCTTTTGTATAGCACGTGTTGCTATTCTTTTGTATTATTATGGATCTTTTTGACCACTACTCTAATGTACACTTTCATGTGTTAGTTATATATTCATATCTTCTTCCGCCTTTGTGATATGGATGTCTGTGACTGATTTGTGTTATGCTTATTTCTATGTTTGTTTCCGAAGATTATTTATAGCCACCGTGTGATAAGCAATCACATGGATGGTTGCTCCTCAACAGCCTTATTCTCTGCGCTAGTTGACAGCACTACGCCGTAGTGTTCTTGGCTAGCGTGGGTATAAAGGTGGGGCGTCACACCCGGTCTCTTCAATAACCAAACGTTATTATAACACCGCGGTCTGTAAAAATAGTTTATACTTTAAAACCAGAATATAACTATCCATTTCAAAACCCATAAATACGAAATCATTTCCATTTCCAAAACAATTCATTTTGATATTATTTTTGTAAAACCCAAATCAATAATATCATTTTATTTCAAATATATTCCTTTTCCAAAATAATACTTCTTTAAAAATTTTAATATTTGGAAACTGGACATTTGAATTATAACTTTCAAAACATAATACTTCAAAATTCGTAGCTTTAAAACCATAACTTCTAAAACTTAAATGGTTTGGATATTCAACGGTATGTAAAATAGTTGATTTTATATTACTTTATAAAGTAAATAATTTCCACGGCTTTACAAATTTATTCATTTTAAATTAAGTCTAATCCATGCATTTTAAATTCACTTCAGTTTCCAAAACCACTTCAAATTTTATATATTTCAAACTTTAAATATTACACTTCCAAAATTTAAGATAGGAAATTATTAATCAACAATTAAATGTCCTATTATTTATTTTTGAAATATCGCATACTAAATCTATAACCATTTAAATAAAACTCAAATTACCTATAACTAAATATTTCCTTTAATTCATTTATAATAGAAATATTGATTTAATTCATTTTGAATAAAATTTCAGTTTTACATATCATACTTTAAAATTTCAAGCTATAAGTTCGACATCAACTTATGGATTTAAATTCTTAAATACGCTCAATTCCAATTAAATTCTAATTCACCTTCCAATCTTAATTGATTTAAACCATTAACTATATATACATACAATATCTTAACACGTATTTAACCATATAATATAAATATTTAAACTCCATTATTCAACTTATTCATTTTTTTATTTAATAGATTATACATAGCTTAAATTCAAAGTTTAACTATGTGTATATAATTATAAATAGTATTTATATAATATCAAAATTTAATACTTATTAAACCGTATCTTATCCAAACCATAGAAATCATTTCAAAAAAGAAGAATACACACACACACACACACACATACCGCGGTGCCTGTATAAAATTTTCTATCTTATGGTCAAGTGATCCGGATATTTATCATTTCAATCCGCAATTCAAAATTAAAAATGCGGTTGTATATCATTTCAAAGCGCGATCCCGAATGAAATGAAATGCATGATAACTTGCAGATTATAAAATATAGAACACATCATTCATTCACCAAGCATCATTCATCAACCATTTATTACAATCATCATCAAATTTGAGCAAACATCAATAAATAGCATATAAAAATATAACAAGTATCAACGAACAAATTATATTCACTAATAAATTAATAACTGTTTAATTGGAAGTTTATATTCAAAAATAAATAAATCTAATTGTCAATTTATATGCAATAATAAAATTAATAACAATTTATTTTAAATAAAATGCAGTCTAACTGAGATGATGATAAAATATGCCAAACGGTCATAAATAAATTTCTACTCATATCATAAATCAATTTAACAAACATAAGAAATTGTAGAAGTTGTGAGTGGGTTAAAACACCCACCTTTGATTTTAGCCCATAAAAATCCAAACAGAAGCGCAAAACTCAACAATCTCCAAATTCAACTAATTCAATTTCATGTTGTCCTGAATATAAATTTGAATCCAACAGAAGAAATCGTGCGTGAATCAAAGTTTATATGCAAAAGATTTTCATGTTACAAGAAATATTATTAAAATAAAAATTAGTACGCGTTAAAAATATATATAAATAAACAAATTTTATTACTTACGTTTTTGCAAGATGAGGCTTCAGGAAAAGATTAAAGAACAACTAAGATGATGATAGGAAGTGTACGAAAAATGAAAAAAAAAATCATTTTTATAAAAGAATGCTTTTGGAGTTGCATGAATAAGAGCTTTTGAATATGAGGTGTTAGGAGAAACAAAATGTAGAAGAAGAAATAAGATGTAGGTTATTTATAATTAGGAAATGAATGTGGAGGGACAAAAATAAATGTCACGTTTTATTATTAAAGCTTCAGGCATTAATAAAAGATAAGAGAATGTGCGTAGGAATAGAAAAGTTTGCAAACGAAAGTAGAATTTTGTACGCATTTAGGTTTTTATCTACGCATAATAAAATACTTATGCTTACCTTAAAAATGAGAACGTTCAATTTTGTTTTCCCAAAATGATCTTTTATTTCCATTAAAACACCCTTTTTGTTTAACACAAAATGTGTGTTTCTTTTATTAAATCTATTAATTGCAATCAACGTTTCCTTTCTTTTTAATTGAAACATTTGAATTACATTAATTGCAGTTACTTAAATTTTAAAATAGACAACTAAAATGGATAAAGAAATAGAACAATAGTTTATTTAAACACGTTTATAAATTTATTGTTTACACACAAGAGTACTAAAAAGATTATTTTCCTATTCTTGTAATAAGTCTGTAAGCTAAAACACGGTTTAAATAAACATATATTTCTTTCTTCAAAATCAATCTTTCTGTTCTTATTTTAATAAAATTAAACGTACATTCACATATAAAACATTCATTTTATTTGATGTAAATTTTTCTTTTTATTAAATCAAACTTTCCCTATATTTTCACGAACCATATGCTGCTTTTATTTACACCTATTAATTTACAATTAGTATTCTCTCTCCTATTATCGTGTATTAAATTACAATATTTTGATAAAAATTTGTTCCATCTCTTATATTCAACCAATAGTCATTACTTCAAATTATTAATTACAATTAGTTGAGATCTTACCATTGGTTCCATAAATTTATTTGCACAAAATTCCATTATCATAAATTAAATATATTGATAAACTTTATTTCCCATTATTTCCCTAATCATATTAACGTAACATAAAATACGGATTTATTTCAATTGGTTACCCGTTTTAAATTAAATAAACACGATAAATGGTTAACTTAAAACAGCCGTTATCATAATTTTTAAATTACATATATGAATCCACTATTTACAACAAATGTTACAGTCCCCATATAATATTGATTTTATTAAATTTATTACGTATTTCTTCCTTAGTTAATAACCTTCCTATTTCCATTTATTATATCTAAGCAAGTTATATCCATAAATTACGATTAACTATTCTAAATAAATTGATTCACATGGTTTCACGCCTTTTTATTACATTAATTATCCTATCATGATTGGAATTTTACCTTGGTTACATCTTATTGAATCTGACATTCTTCACTTACCAATTTATTCCACATTAAGTGCCATAGTTTAGTGAATTAATTGAAATTGATTACAAATTAACTTAACAACCTAATAAAATAAGTAACGTACAATAAATATTGTCATTAACTCTTAATTACACTTTTAGAGGTTCATTATTTACACCCCAATATTGTAATTACTTATGAACACTGGTTTTACTCAATTAACATTTATTGCAAACTATTCCAAAATTTATTCAATATTTATTAGTTCTCTTATATTATATTTATAACCAGCTGTAACTTTTAACTTGAATTGGTTGGATTTCCTTTCAAGTTATTAATAGTTAACTTATACTAACATGTTCCTTAATTTATTCCAATTACCGTTACAATGTTTTTATTACATAATCAATTAAATACTTTCCTTTCTCGTATTAAATTATACACCTGTATAATCCTTTCCACTATTCATTCATTAGAATTCTATTTAAATTTCAATCTCCCGCAATGACTCATTTATTATACTTTTGCATATCAATAAACAAGGTTCCAAATAAATAGGGTTTATTAAATTCAATTTTTATAAGTAAGTCTATTACAACCGATCTTATATTTCATTACCTAAATATACACCTATTTACATTTTAAATTTGAATGAATGTTATGTTTTTAAATGTGTATTTCTATATATTGAAACCATAAGTTACGGTCTTCAAATACTTTACATTCTATAAATTACTCTACATTTCATAACTTACTTTACATACTTGTTTGTATTAATTTGTTAATTATCAAAATTTCAACTTATTCCCCAAATCCACAAATTATTACTTAACACAAATCTACGCTTTTATTACTTTACGTTCACACTTCCGTTACTCTATAATTAATCACCAAGTAACGTTATCATCAATCCAACGTTAATTAATACATTAAATGCTTACATTTATTTCTCTATATCCAATTTGTTTCAACTTTATTTATATTAATGCTATTCCCTTATTTTGGTTATTATTTATCAACGTGTTCTAACCTTATTACCTAAATTTCCGTTATTGTAAACCTTTAAGACTTTCATTTAAATTAAATATAAATTCCAATTCAATCAACCCTTTCAACATGCAACTTATAATAACTGCATACAAGTACGAATGGAATTATCATTTATTCTAATATTTTCTAAATTTACACTAACATATTAGTCAATTCCCTTTTAAATGAAATTTATATCCAGGTATAATACTTACCCCATTTGATTTATTGAAATTATTCAAATTATTAGTAAATAGGTTTTAAGTCACCATTTATATAATTTAATTTATCGTTCATTTTAAAATTTGTTTATAAAGTTTTTATTTCTACTAAATTAAATTACAAAACTCATTAATTAAACCAAACTAAATCCACGAAATTTACGGGTCGTTACAATTAACAATAAGATAGTATTTTAACATCATCACCTCGAATTTTAAAAGACTATCCGATTAACAATATAAACAGTCACTTAAACACTAAAGTTACAACTCGAAATGAACTAAATCATATAAGTCAGGTAGCATTCATATCCAACTTCGAACCCAAGAATTATAAAGATACGTCAAAAGATTATTTTTGCATTTTAGCAATGCAAGAGGAGCTTAACAAATTTGAATGAAATGATGTTTTGGAACTCGTACCAAGACCAGGTGATCAATCCATAATAGAAACAAAATGGCTTATCAAAAATAAAGCAGATGAAAGTGGAATGATCTTTCATAATAAAGTAAGATTAGTTGCTCAGGGATACAATCAAGAAGAAGGAATTGGTTATGAAGAAACGTTTTTCCTGTTGCTCATCTTGAAGCTATAAGATTATTACTAACATTTGCAGATTTTTATAATACTAAATTATTTCAACTAGATGTTAAAAGCATTTTTAGATGGTTTTATAGAAGAAAAACTTTATGTTGAACAACCACCTCTATTTTCTCATGAAAAATTCCCAAATCATGTTTTCAAACTTAAAAAGCATTACATGGATTAAAACAAACACCATGTGCATGGTATGAGCAACTAAAAATACATTTACCTAATTCTGGATTTCAGATTGACAAAATTGACGCAACACTTTTTATGAAAGGAGAAAATAAAAATATATTAATTGTACAAATCTATGTTGATGATATTATATTTGGTACCACTGGTGAGAAGTAATGTAATGAGTTTTCTAATATAACAAAAAATGAATTCTAAATGTCACATATGGGAGAAGTAAACTTTTTCATAGGTATAAAAATAAAACAATCAAATAGTGGAATCTTTATAAATCAAGAAAAATATCATCGAGATTTATTAAAATGTTTTGGAATGGATAGTATTTCAAGTAAACCGACTCATATGAGCATGAGTTTACATTTAGCGAAAGATGAAACTGGAAAGGATTTCGAACAAAATTGCACCGGAGTATGATAGTCTCTTTTTTATTTTTAACGGCTATTAGACCGGATATAATGATGAGCATTTGTTTATGTGCAAGATTTCAAGCACAACCTAAAGGGTCACATGATCGAACGGTTAAAAGAATTTTATGATACTTAACCAAAACCAATGATTACAGGTTTTTTTTTTCCCAAAAGGCAGCTTTTTCAAACTCATATCACATAGCGAAGCAGATTTTGGTGGATGCAAACTGGATAGAAAAATCACAAGTGGTGCATATCAGTTTATTAGTCAATCTCTGGTTTTATGGTTCAGTCAAAAAAAAAATTGTTTCTCTCTCGACATGTGATGCCCAGTATATATCTACAGCCTTAGCTTGTGAACAAGTAACTTATATGCAACAAACACTTTAAGATTTTGGAAAAATTACCACTAAATTTCCTATATTTTATGGTAATACAAGTGTGATAAATTTATTCAAAATGCAATTAGTCTTTCTCGAACAAATCATCGATATTCGTCACCATTTTTAAGTGATAATATAGAAAAAGGAACAAAACCATTGGTGCATCAAATTTTATAAAGCTAAGATGAGATCTTGGTATTTGTTCATTTAATGAATTGGTTAATTAATATGTCACAAATATTTGTCGTTAAGATTAACTATATTCTTTTACAAGATTTTAAATATAGCATTTTTAGGAAATCATAAAAACAACCTTAACTAAAACTGTTAGTAAATCCATAGTTAAATAAATTCCGAGCTTATAATGTTTCTTATTAAAAATAGATTATATTATTCTATTTATACGTAAAAATTGGTTGAAGGAAAATAAAACCAAAATATTATTCACTAACCTAGAAAATTTTAACATGTCTTCTGATCATGACTCCACTTACTCAACTATTGACTTTAGCTCATCTTCATCTAATAACACCGTTGTCCCACCAATAAAAATCATACCACCTTCAAAATGATCGGCCTTGTAACGGTCTGTTTTTCCGTACCTTTTGAATCGATAATAAACCACACATGTCTAACTCAAATTGCACAAAAAGATGGATCGTTAAGGGTAGAATGAAAAGTAAAGACAAAATAAAATCTCACATGAATGGAATAACATATATTATTTCATAATAACACTTACACCGAAAAGTTCTAAATACGATATCAGAGTCTAACCTAGATTCAGCATGGATAGTTATAAACACGTGTCCTTAAAATTGGTGACAACCATCAAACTAAAACTAACAAACCATAGTGGATTGTAATGTTGTGATTTTTCGATGCTCGAAAACCGACATCAATACGTCCACTGTATCAACTGCCGAGCAATCGAAAGCCGAAAAATCGAACCATTAGGGTTCAAGAAGAAGAAAAAGGTAGAAGAAGACAGAAAAAAAGATAGAATAGAACAGAAAGAAATAACAGAACAACATCAGAATCTCACAATTCGCAGCGGAACAACATATAATAGATAAATGAATAATCTTTAAACAAAGGACTATATCAGTTGTTACATTTCATCATATTACGTTACATTACATCATCAGAGTGTACAACAACAAACAAACAGCGGAAAAGAAATAATATATACTAGTGAATACGTCATGCCATCCAGCTTGCCTCCTGCAACTCTTGAATTCCAGAATATCCTGATAAACCTTACTCCTGACTGCCCGTGTGGAAATTGGTGGGCACCCAGAGTTTAGGAAGGAAAACAATAAACTCCGAGTCAGTAATGTGGCTGGTGTGAGAACTAAAATAGTTTATTTATCTTTAAAATCAAAATAGAGGAATATTTTTAAAGTCAATTCGCAATGCTTTTAAAAATGAGACTACCATTAGTCCTCCCGCACACACACACAGTGCAAACGCAGAATCGGAGGAGATTTCTCCTTATGATAGTCAAAGATGCTTGATACGCATTAAAAAGAAACATTTGATATTATTACTAGTGCATAGTGCAGAAAACTTTTCAAAAGTTAAGATATAAATCTTAGCCAACATACGACCATTATCGTATGCCTACTATAGCTACCATCTAAACAGTGTGGTGCCACCATAAGTAAATGGCAGGTTCTACAACTAAAACCATACAAGTCTCGTATTGTTTCTTTGGATTTCCAACAAATGGTCAGGCCAAGGAACTTCCCATTTCCACATGGAAACGCCTCTGGAATGACGCCCCGAGAACCAAACCGGATCTCTACCAACGCAAGGCCGGGTCCCCTAACTGGGTAACTACTGACATGAATATGTCATCCCCCGGTCGTAACCGATCTATCCGAGGATCCTCGATTTCCAACAACCACAAAATTTGTAGCAACAACATAGGCTAAATATCTGGGCTCCATACCATGATACCACCTCTATCCAGAACGAATGACATACACTAAAGGGGCGCTACCCCCTAAAAACCTTGCCGCATCCTTCCTGTTTTAACCATTTCCGGGGTGTGAGATCCGACGAAGTCTCGTCCACAAAGCCACGCTTTATACAAAAGCTGTGCTTTGGGTCAACAAATGATCAAAGTAATGATCACCAAGATAAATGATCAAACAAATGATCATATCACAAATGATCAAACAATGATCATTTCACAGCAACACTCAGCATGTCACGTTACCAAATTGGGAGTATATCACTAATAACCTTCAACTACATAACCTCTGAGCTCGTACGTCTCAGAGAAGGGTGTTAAGCTAAGAGAATAAATTCTCCACCACCAACAGAAATATATTTGAAAGAAATTAGCTTTGTATCTCAACTTGTAATGTCAGACATACAATCCATACAAGTCTGTTCCTGGCTCGAACAGAAACGAAGGCACTTCCAAAGAAGTCCTTGCAATCCGGATATTCACTAATCACGACCGGACTTCCCGTCACTAAGGGTGATAAAAACTCTATATCGGAGATCAGCCGATGCAGAGTAACTCAACGGTAATCCTTCAGTTTTCAAAAATATCCAGTCTTCAACCCCGGTCATCAAATGCAATCCATAACGACGTATCACATATTCGGAATGAGTTATACGACCCCAAGGACCTTTTCCGGCTAACCCGAATAGTGAGCGCTTATATTAAAAATAAGTGTGGCATTCAATTTCAAACAATCACAACAAATACCTATTTAAAGGTAAATAATTATAGTCGGATTATTTAACTATCAATAGGCAAGCTCAACATCACCAAATTCCAAATAATTTCCCAAATTATTTACTTTCGAAAATATCTTTACTAGATATATCTTTCCACACTACAAAAATAAATCAACGTTTATTTTTAATCAAATTCCCCTTTCCATTTATAAATTCCATAGTGAATTTACATTCCAAAATATTTATGAATATACGATTTCAATTATTCATTTTTAATTTATCTTCAAAAAGATAAATTCTCAAAACGTTTCATTTCACATTGGAAATACATTTCCATACTTATTTATTAATAAGTAATTCACAAATCAATTTATTTTCAATACTTAGAAAATATTCAATATACTTAATATCGAAATTAAGTATATATTTCATTCTTTAACGAAAACATTAACTTTACACATTTATTTGGGTCAAAAACGAATGTTGCGTAAAACATCGTTACGACGACCCAAAATCACTAGTATAGGGATTTGAAATTTAGATAGATATATAAATCCTAATACTATACAAAAACATTTCCTTTCGGAAATCATTTACTATAACAACTGTGTTATAGTCCACCATTTCCTTATTTCTCGAAAACGTCTATTTCAACAATGAACGTTGAAATCTATGTTTTCGATGGTTAATACATTTTAAAACACCGTTAAAACGATTAACTTCATTTATAATATTCATTTTCCCAAGCATATCCATTTTATCTGATAATATATCCACTGCCAAAATCGTGAATATACTTCCTTAACCAATTTTCAACTTTCAATTTATCAAATTCCATTGATTTCGAATTTATAAACAATGTCCATAGATTCCATTTCTATTTATAAGCTTTGATTTAAAAATCTCCTTTATTAATCCGATTCAATTATATATATCTCAAATATATACCAAAAGTCCATATTATAAGTTAAATACATATAATTCATTTATTTACAAATCGTTCTTTTAAAACTTTACAAATTACAAATTTTATTCACTAATGAATTCATTTATAATTCATTTTAACGCTTATAAGTACTCGTTTTATAATTCCTATATTTTTAATTTATATATATCAAATTTTAAATCTTTTATATAAATTGTTTTTAAAACAATACAAAAATCCCAATTTAACTAAATTTATTCTTTTAATAATCTAAAAATCGTTATTTAAAGCTTATATACTTTACAATCACACTTAAGTATTATTTTCCAAAAATCATAACTTTTATGAAAATAAAATTATAACGTTTATTTATTTTAACAATTCAAAATTTAATAAAATGTATGCTTTCGAAAATCACTTTAAAATCCCTTTTAAAACCAAAATAATTATTTTAAAACTTCAGAAATTGATCCGATGATGCAGCAACACCAAATAGTCAATCACGACATCCAAATATCATATATCGATATGATAATCAACAAATATCACAATATCTGTAAACAAATCAATACAGTTGAGGAATCCAGTTGGATCCCTCCAACCTATTTCCTGCATCCAAAGATGTTAGCACAATACCAATTCCGCTCCAGTACGGAATTATCACGGTATATGGGATTTATAAAATATTGTCCGCTTAATAAGCGGCGCAATAGGGTCTCATCCGCTATATAATGCGGGAAATCAACAACTCCAACATATACATATGCCAATATATATATATTGCTATATATAGATATATCCTACTATATATACTATCACAATCAAACAGCAATCAATAACTGCAATCATCATTCAACATACATTCAAGCAATTTTAAATCTAACTATTTAAAATTAAAATCGAAAGCGATTCGATTGAGTGAGAAGTTCTCACCTTGATTTCAATTTCGTTTTCAGCTTTTATTTCGAATAAAATCCGAAATTATCACTAACTCCAAACGATTCAAATCCAATTCCATAGCGTAGTGCTCGTCCATACGATTCCAACGCAACTGGTTTCGCGCGTTTTTGACCTTGTATGAAAAAGATACGAATTTTTAAAGTTACACGAATTTATATATATTAATTTACAACTTATTTTATATTTTTAAACCTAACTTATCTCAGCCCTTGATCCAAGCCCCTGCAAATCCTGGCCGACCATCCTCTTCTCCTCTCTCACGTTCCCTCTACAGGAAATAGCCGTATACATGAAACCCATAGCTCGAAATTAGAGTTGAATCTTGCGACCACTAGAAGCATCGATAAGTTGATCGGAGGCCCCCATCACGTGCGCCCACACGAGAGCCATGCTCATCCAGAAGAGCACCAAGCTCGGCCCCACTATGGCCTAGAAATGCGTGCACGGCCTGCAGGCCGTTGGCCCCTCCGAGCGACCTCCTCGTTGCTCCAATTCCGATCATCACCTTATAGAATCGAAGTACTCGATGAACCCTATAACTTTGTAGTTGAAAGCTTCGTGAAATATTGCTTGGATTGAGAGAGATTAATGGAAGAGAGGTAGAAATTTTCGGCCATTAATATATGAAGTGGCGGCTGAAGGTTTTTGAACCCTAGGTTGTTTTTCTTTTGCAAAAATGAATTGTTAACGGCTTTTATAGAAAAATCGACGTACACTATTCATCCCGGAATTTCCGAACTCCAAACGAAGCGTGCCTGTTGGCGTTTCTAAGGTTTACCCCGCGTTCCAAACACAATGGAATGTGTTTCGGGAGCTAATTCGGTCATCTGTGCGAGTTATAGCAATAAACGTTCAATTTAAATAAAATCGATTTAAACTAATTTCTAGGCGTTTTGGCTTGCGCCGGACAAACGGTAAATCCAATTGACATGAAATGTGAAACCATATAATAATATAACATTACGGATCCGCTGAAACTGGTTTCGTCAAAATCCGAGACTGTTTGAAAAATGACTATTTTAACTCGCCAAATTAATATTAAAACAATTTCGATGCGTTTCAAGCTGCTACGATCAAACGACAACTCTGATTGCTACGAAAATTGAAATCCGATAATAACTAACTATTACGGATCCAATGGAACTAGTTTCGTCCAAATCTAAGACTGTTCGAAAAATGGCTAATTTCACTAGTCGATTAAATATTAAAATATTCAATTTTCACAAATAAACTTTTAATTCAATTTTAAAAGTTCTATAACATCATTATAACTTCAATATGATATAATAAAATTTTACAAATCATTTTCAATCATATTTAACCTAATTTTCAATTACTTCTTTAATTTCACATATTAAATTATTGATTTAGTTATCCAATTAAATTCAATTATTCGAAATAAAATTTACTCAACTTATAAATTTCACTTATTAATTTTAAAATTCAATTAAATATATAATTTTTAATTGACAAAAATTCTGGGTCGTTACATGGATAGTAGAATACGTCCATACGATGATGAAGATCTCCAGCTCTCCTTTGGGAACTCCAAGCGTCTTCAGGTAAACCTGAAACTACTCGGATCTGACCCGGGTATTGAAAATACCCGGACCAGGCTTGATAAACCGGCGTGAGAAAACTCGGTAATAAATGACTGTCATATATCAGACTTGGAATAAAATAATTTGAAAATAAAGAGTATCTCATAAGACCACGCCGACACATAAACACAGATAGGTTTTTACCTTGTGGTAACTAAAACACTTTTATATATCAAAACGTTTGATTTTATTTCTAGTGACATTCTTTGAAAACATTTGCAAATAAACTAATTAATCCAAGCCGAAATTGTTACCATTATTAAATTCCAGCATACTATGCTCTACAAACAAAACCGTAGGTTCTTATTGGAGAATGGATTTCTATACATATGACCAGGTGAAGGATCTACCTTCCGAATGGGTACACCGCTAGATGGATGTGATGAGGACCATCGCAAAGGATCCTCTGCCAACACAATACCGGTCTACCTCTATAACTAGATAGTACTGAATACGTCATCCCCCGGTCGTTGCTGACCTTTAACTGAGCGCTCGTTTCCATACACCACATTAATTTAAACAGATACAATTTCAACTTGTATAATATAATTTCCATAAATATATATATACACACAACACAATTATTATTATTGTTTAAGATAATAATTTTTATCAATTTTAATTAATTTATTAAAAGAGAATATCACATTTAAATTTGGTTTAAAAATTCTAGGATATCACAATAGGTTTCACCTAAAGATTATCGAAAAGACCCTAACTAAGGAAAGATCAAAGATCAAAATAGGATATTGAAGTGTAACTTCAAATAAAAAAGGAAAAGAAGTTCAAATTCTCTCCTCAGATTCCCATATGCACTCCTTGGGGTCATCTTCCCACTGAACCTTCACTAGACGAACTTCCTTGTTGTGTAATCTCTTGACGCCATGTTACAATATACGGGTGGGTGTACCACGCATAAGTGATTCGTGCACTACCTCCACTTCCCTAGCTGATCAGGTTCTACTACTACTGTGGAATCATGTAGACACTTCCTCAGCTGCGAAACATGAAAAACATCATAAAATCCTGCTAACTTATCCGGAAGATCAACTCTGTATGCCACTTTTCAAGTTTGTGCGGTAATATCAAAGGGACCTACAAATCTCAGTGCCAACTTACCCACTGAGCCAAATCTCATAACGTTTCTTAGAGGAGAAACCTCGACAAAAAACATATCTCCAAGCCTAAAATCCAAATCTAAACGCCTTCTGTCGGCTTATGACTTTTGTTTATCTTGTGCAGTCTTCAACCTCTTACGAATCTAATCAACCTCGTAAATTCCCTCACTAAGTCTGATCCAAGCAAGATCCCATCGGTGGTATCAAACCAATAGGTGGTGATCTACGTGGTCTGCTGTAACGACCCGTAAATTTTAACGGTTTTAACAATGTATTTAATTGAAATTTTGAATAATTAAATTTGAAAATAAAAATTTAATATTTGGAATACGTATACTTTAACATAGCAAATGGTAATTTTTCATATAAAAACATGGAAGTTTATTTTCCTATGTAAATTTTATTTTAATTCAAATCAGTTAATATTTGATGATAATAAATTAATTTCCAAACCTGAATATTTTATACAATAAATTTGTAAATCATCTTCTGAGTGAGATGTCATATTTTGCTTCTCCAAACATGGACTGCTGTTGCTCCTTTTATCTTATTTCCAACGGATTAGCAGCATTTTCGGTAACGATTATTGTAACGACCCGGAATTTTGGACAATATAAATTTAATAATCTGGGTTTAAATTTATATTGAATTGATAAATTGTGTTAATAAATTTGATATTTGATTCTATAATCTTCTTTATTTAATTATTTAATTTGTGAAATTATTTTTAATGAGTAAATAAATCTGTTTTCTATTTAATAATGTATATGTATTTATATATATTTTAAATAGATAAGTTGTTTTTAGTTAAATTAGTATAGTATAATTTTAATATGTTTTGAAAATAGAAATGGTGATTTATTTTTAATTTGAGCTTTTCAAAAATATTTAATAAAATACTATATGATTTTAAATATGAGATAAATGTTTTTAATTAGTTTCAAATTCATTTTTAATTCAAGTTGTATATTAAAATATGTTACAAGCTCTTTTATAAATTTGTTTTAAAGGTTTCTTTTCAAATAAACTACTTGTATATCATTTTATTTATAATAGTAATACTTGCTTTATTTCTTGAGAATTATTTAATTCATAATTATGTATAAGAATTAATTAACAAAGCTTAATACTTATTTAACTCTAATTAAACATTAATTTAATTCACAAAGACAAGTGTTTGTATATTAAAGCTTAAAGTTACAAATGTAAACTTATCATCTATTCAAAATGACAAGTGTCAAATTTATTTTCTTTTTCTTTATTTCATTTTCTGAAAATACATTCATATAATCTTGCTCTTCATTCATTTGCATTTTTTTTTTCCTCATTCCTTAATAAAAGAAAAACCCAAATTATATTCTCAAACCATATACAACTGCAATTCTCAAAACCTGATAACATATGCATTCAATTCCTCTTCATAATCAAGTTGCAATATTTCAAAACTCCTCTTTTCCCAAAATTACAACCTGCAACATACATTCATTTTCAAATTATAAGTCTGCATACAACTTCTACCAAATCTGCAAATTCAATCAAAAACCTGCATTTCATATTTTCAAGAAAGCCCTACATCCATAAACAAAACCTGCACAACAATCTTCTGAAAATTCAAAAAGCCTGTAAAACTTTGCTTTCAAACTCCTCTTTCCCCAAAATTATTACCTGCATCAACATGGAAGCTCTGCATTTCTTAGCAATAGAACAAACAAGCCTGCATGTTTTAAAAAGGCAACAATCAAAGAAGGCCTGCACATCCATTTGAAGCCTTGCATTTCATTTGCAAGCTAGAAGCTTTGCATGTTCTTGCATATGAAATCAAAGAGCTCTGCAATTTCAAGATTTGAGTTCTGCATTCATGAAATCTGGTGAATCTAAGTGGAGCGAGTGAAGACTCGAGGTGTAAGGGCTATACGTCAGTATAACTCTGTGGGTGATTCCGTAGTGAGTTTGACGGAATAGGTCTTATAGATTCGAGATGGTGAATCAGAGTGCAAGGGTTATTGTCGTTAACTCTGAGGGTGATTCCAAAATGAGTGTAACGAGATAATGCCTTCGGTTTCGTTCGAACCCGGAACGAACTTGTATGGATTGAATGCTTTCAGAACATCGTCAGGTGGACGATGAGCATTCTAAGATAAATGTGTCCTATAAAGGTAATCGTAACCTCAAGCCTCATCAACCGGGAATGGCTAAAACAGGGGAGGTGCAGCAAAGCTTCGTGGGTAGCCCCCACTTGAGAGTAAGATTTACCCCTGTCTAGAGGTCCCTTTATATTTCGGCTGTGTGGGACGGTTGATCATGACAACCGTCGGGGTTGTCTTATTTGGAACTGTTCAGTAAGGAACGGGTCCGGCTTTGTGTTGCAGGGGAGTTAGGGTGGCTCCTCGGTACGGTGATCTAGGCCACGTACTGTGACGGGCGGTACCCCAGTAGCCCTGCCATTGATGGAATCCAAAATCCAATAAGTGCCGTACGTATTAGTTGTGCCCAACTATGTTGGAATGTGAGATGTAAGCATTTCAGCTATTTCTGTACTTTATTTGAAAACCCTAGACACTATTATAATATCATCTGATTTCCTATCAAATGTTTTGGTTAGCGTAAGGTAAAAACTTTTCCATGTTTATGTGTGGGAAGTCTTACGTGATACCTTTTCTTTTCAAAGGTTTTTTAAAGTTAAGCAGCTTTAACCTGTTACTCACACCAGACCCATGTCTGACCCGGAGTTATTTCTGTTTTTCTTTAACTCTTGGGTACTCAAATTTTTACAAGTAGCCAAGGGAATTCAGGTTAGGATTCAGGATTGGCTTTGACGATTTGTGGAGGAGCATATGGAGCAGGAGGCTTCTGCGTATAGTTATATAATTCCGCTGTGTTTTGTATCTCTGAGTGTTCTGTTTGTATTGAGTTGTAATAACTAGACAGGTGTTTATAACTGTCTAGTATGTGTTGTATATGTCTGTGTACTCTGATATTTGATGTATACTATGTAATACTTATGTTATTAATATAATTTATTCGTTTCCGCTGTTGAGATTCGTGTGTTGTTTCTTCTTCTCTTCTTTCTTTTCTCTTTTCTATCCCTTTCTTTCTTTATTCATGATGCGATTTTCCGGGAGTGGAAAGTCGGGTCGTGACATTTTGGTATCAGAGCTGTAGGTTGAGTGAATACCTAGGCTCTGAAGTGTGTCTTTCTTTAGGGAGCATTAGGTTGAGTGAATACCTAGGCTCTGTAGAGGTGTCTTTCTTGAGAGAGCGTATTTGTATTTTTAATATATATATATATTTGGTTCTACCTATTTGTTGGATTACATGTTCGGGTTTTTTTCCAATGTAAGTTATAAAGGTAGATGAGGTAGAAGTGTGTGTAACACGACTACCATTGGTTAGAGTTTGATGAATGAGGTTGGAAGTGTATTTATCGAGACTGTAGATCTAATACCGTCTCGAGTGGGTTCTGTTTTGATGAGTACTTCATCGATCTCTGAAGGAAACCTGTAAAGGTTCGGAGTTCATTTTTGAAGTGCAGAATTGAGTTTGGATATGTCGGTAGGACAGAAGCAAGTAAGTGATGATATCTTGATATCTTAGGAAATAGTAGCTGCGTGATGAGATGCAGTGACTATGGATATTTCCGAAGATGTTTCTTTGGAACAAGAATAAGAAGTGAGTCTGCCGGTGTTGTGGCTGAGTTTGGCAGAGTATTCTGAGTTGGTAGGGAGTCTTCTGGCTGAATAGTTTTTCTGAAGTAGAGTTCAGAAGCAGCAGAGTAGATCTTTTCTCTGGTGAGTTGGCTAAGTCAGCATAAGCTATTCTGTTTGGTTGAGAGAGAGCAGTTTCTTTGGATTTAGGCTGAGTTGATCGCAAAAGTGACTTGCGATAGTATGTTCTCTTGTGTTTGTTGGAGATTGTCTGGATGTCTTCTGGAAATCAGAGTTTGTCTGCATCTGGAGATCGAGTTTTCTTACCAGGATTGGTATAGGTGGTTCAGTTAGTAGATGGATGGTTCCTTGAGATAGAAGTTGGTGAGCAACTCAGGTTTGGAAGAGACATCTGAGTTTTCTTTATGGATCTGTGGGATCATATTTCTGTGTTGGGTTGTCTGGTCTGTGCTTGTGCTTTTCGTCAGCATTTTCTTCTGTTTCGGATCAGAGTTGGCAGCGGAAGCAGTTTGGGGGTGTTTCTGTTTTCTTTTCCGGATAAGGAGAAGTTTGTTCTTTCTTCTGTTGTTGAGAAGCAGGGTTTGTGTTCTTGGTTTTTGGGTGATCTTGAAGAGATCATTGGATTGTTTTGCTTCGGTCTGTTTCTGTTGGAATCAGCAAGAGTTGAGCTGATTAGGATGGGTGTTGGTAACCCAGGATCGTCTGAAGAGTTTTATGGATAAGAGACAGATAAATTTGGATTCTGGAATTGGAGATTTGAATTTGGTTAAGTTTTCTCTAGGGAGCTATAAGTTTGGGAAGCTAGCTCCGAAGTGTTTTGGTTTCTTCTGTGTTGGGTTAGATCAGTGTTTGGTTTTCAAGAGTTGAATTGCCAGCTTGGATAACTGGGATTCAGGGTGTTTCACGTATCTCTGAGGGAGTTCGTGTTTGATATTTCTGCTTGTAGAACCAGCAGTTTAGGATTGGTTTGTTTGTTGAGTCAGACTCGTCTGTAGTCTGATATTCTGTTTAGAATGGTTGTTAGGAGCTCTATAGCTTAGTAGTATTGATTGATTATATTCTATAGAGCGAGTATCCCGATATATATATATACCGGGGAAACTCGTGAAGTTTTATCCGAAATTTTTTTTGGATAATTAGATTTATTCTGATTGTGTGAATTGGTTGCTTTGGTTGTTGGCATATGATTAACATATGCTGTGTTTTAAAATAAAATCTGTAAATAGATTATTAAATTGCCTTTGTTTTAAATTTCGGGGACGAAATTCTTTTAAGGGGGAAGGATTGTAACGACCCGGAATTTTGGACAATATAAATTTAATAATCTGGGTTTAAATTTATATTGAATTGATAAATTGTGTTAATAAATTTGATATTTGATTCTATAATCTTCTTTATTTAATTATTTAATTTGTGAAATTATTTTTAATGAGTAAATAAATCTGTTTTCTATTTAATAATGTATATGTATTTATATATATTTTAAATAGATAAGTTGTTTTTAGTTAAATTAGTATAGTATAATTTTAATATGTTTTGAAAATAGAAATGGTGATTTATTTTTAATTTGAGCTTTTCAAAAATATTTAATAAAATACTATATGATTTTAAATATGAGATAAATGTTTTTAATTAGTTTCAAATTCATTTTTAATTCAAGTTGTATATTAAAATATGTTACAAGCTCTTTTATAAATTTGTTTTAAAGGTTTCTTTTCAAATAAACTACTTGTATATCATTTTATTTATAATAGTAATACTTGCTTTATTTCTTGAGAATTATTTAATTCATAATTATGTATAAGAATTAATTAACAAAGCTTAATACTTATTTAACTCTAATTAAACATTAATTTAATTCACAAAGACAAGTGTTTGTATATTAAAGCTTAAAGTTACAAATGTAAACTTATCATCTATTCAAAATGACAAGTGTCAAATTTATTTTCTTTTTCTTTATTTCATTTTCTGAAAATACATTCATATAATCTTGCTCTTCATTCATTTGCATTTTTTTTTTCCTCATTCCTTAATAAAAGAAAAACCCAAATTATATTCTCAAACCATATACAACTGCAATTCTCAAAACCTGATAACATATGCATTCAATTCCTCTTCATAATCAAGTTGCAATATTTCAAAACTCCTCTTTTCCCAAAATTACAACCTGCAACATACATTCATTTTCAAATTATAAGTCTGCATACAACTTCTACCAAATCTGCAAATTCAATCAAAAACCTGCATTTCATATTTTCAAGAAAGCCCTACATCCATAAACAAAACCTGCACAACAATCTTCTGAAAATTCAAAAAGCCTGTAAAACTTTGCTTTCAAACTCCTCTTTCCCCAAAATTATTACCTGCATCAACATGGAAGCTCTGCATTTCTTAGCAATAGAACAAACAAGCCTGCATGTTTTAAAAAGGCAACAATCAAAGAAGGCCTGCACATCCATTTGAAGCCTTGCATTTCATTTGCAAGCTAGAAGCTTTGCATGTTCTTGCATATGAAATCAAAGAGCTCTGCAATTTCAAGATTTGAGTTCTGCATTCATGAAATCTGGTGAATCTAAGTGGAGCGAGTGAAGACTCGAGGTGTAAGGGCTATACGTCAGTATAACTCTGTGGGTGATTCCGTAGTGAGTTTGACGGAATAGGTCTTATAGATTCGAGATGGTGAATCAGAGTGCAAGGGTTATTGTCGTTAACTCTGAGGGTGATTCCAAAATGAGTGTAACGAGATAATGCCTTCGGTTTCGTTCGAACCCGGAACGAACTTGTATGGATTGAATGCTTTCAGAACATCGTCAGGTGGACGATGAGCATTCTAAGATAAATGTGTCCTATAAAGGTAATCGTAACCTCAAGCCTCATCAACCGGGAATGGCTAAAACAGGGGAGGTGCAGCAAAGCTTCGTGGGTAGCCCCCACTTGAGAGTAAGATTTACCCCTGTCTAGAGGTCCCTTTATATTTCGGCTGTGTGGGACGGTTGATCATGACAACCGTCGGGGTTGTCTTATTTGGAACTGTTCAGTAAGGAACGGGTCCGGCTTTGTGTTGCAGGGGAGTTAGGGTGGCTCCTCGGTACGGTGATCTAGGCCACGTACTGTGACGGGCGGTACCCCAGTAGCCCTGCCATTGATGGAATCCAAAATCCAATAAGTGCCGTACGTATTAGTTGTGCCCAACTATGTTGGAATGTGAGATGTAAGCATTTCAGCTATTTCTGTACTTTATTTGAAAACCCTAGACACTATTATAATATCATCTGATTTCCTATCAAATGTTTTGGTTAGCGTAAGGTAAAAACTTTTCCATGTTTATGTGTGGGAAGTCTTACGTGATACCTTTTCTTTTCAAAGGTTTTTTAAAGTTAAGCAGCTTTAACCTGTTACTCACACCAGACCCATGTCTGACCCGGAGTTATTTCTGTTTTTCTTTAACTCTTGGGTACTCAAATTTTTACAAGTAGCCAAGGGAATTCAGGTTAGGATTCAGGATTGGCTTTGACGATTTGTGGAGGAGCATATGGAGCAGGAGGCTTCTGCGTATAGTTATATAATTCCGCTGTGTTTTGTATCTCTGAGTGTTCTGTTTGTATTGAGTTGTAATAACTAGACAGGTGTTTATAACTGTCTAGTATGTGTTGTATATGTCTGTGTACTCTGATATTTGATGTATACTATGTAATACTTATGTTATTAATATAATTTATTCGTTTCCGCTGTTGAGATTCGTGTGTTGTTTCTTCTTCTCTTCTTTCTTTTCTCTTTTCTATCCCTTTCTTTCTTTATTCATGATGCGATTTTCCGGGAGTGGAAAGTCGGGTCGTGACAATTATCGACTTTTGATTGGATGATCGTACCACTGATATCTATATAACATTTTGATCGTCTCGTCGTGCTGATCTATGTATTCTATTTGTTTGTGTGCTTCGAGGTATGGTATATGGCGGAATTTATGAAATGGTGATCGGTACCGGTACCATTTTTGAGTCCTAACGTTTGTGACCTTTCAATTTTCAACCGTATGAAAACCAGTGGTCATTTTCTTTTATTACCTCATAAATTCTCATGCTACACAATTCCCATCTGTTAAATTTCATTGGTTTGTTTCAATGTTCCATGCTCTTTCAATTGTCCGATTACTCGTACAATATAAAGTATATTATATATATTACTCAAGAAAGATTTTTATTCCTCTACTTTTACCCTTCGCCTATTTTTTCAAGCCTCGGCGATTTCATTTCTCACAGCCGAGTTGTATCTACATCTCCACTACCAATATCCCACATCCCCACCAGACCAAGATTCGTTGAAGCCTATGCTCGGCCGAACACACACTCATCGCCTTCGCCTGTAGCTACATAACATGCCTCTCCTCCCTTGTCGAAGTCACCGTTTGGTCCTGACGTAGCCTCCGACAACCCGCAACTCCGCTTGCACCATTCCTTGGCTCCGGTCTTTTATTCCCTTGCTTTAACCAGCCTCGGCCTTCATTCCGCCACCATCCCCACTGCCGTGTTGTTTCCTTCTCAGGTTTCGATTTTTAAACATGGATATATTATGTTAGGTAAATCATTTTAGTGTATATATATATATATATATGTTTTAATATATCAAGTTTTGTCTATATTGTTAGTGTATATATCTTGAATGGAACGGAGAATATATATATATATATATATATATATATATATGTTTTGTCATTTATAATAGTATATAAGTTGTTATGATATGTTGTTTTAGTATTATATACATTACTGTATTTTATTGCAGTGATATGTAAAGGGATAAAGTACTTTTATAAAACTGGCTTCTGTATATATATATATATGTGTGTGTGTGTGTGTGTGTGTGTGTGTATTTAAGTATATTTGGTTGTAGATACAGTCTGCACATATTTATTTACAACCATTGAGTTTGTATAGATCTATTTATATATATAATATGTTGTTTGGTGGCTAGAAAAAAATATAGTAATATACGTACGTGAGCTATAATATGATGTTTTGTATATGGTTTGTTAGTGTTTGTTTAAAGATGTATAAGTATTATTCATGAGCATAATTTGTTTCAGGTTGTATAAGTTATATAGGTTGTTTGTGTTATGTATATTTTTTAGGTGGACAACCTGTTGTATATATATACATAAATTTATATGTAAGCATATAACCTTAAAATATTGTTGTTAATAAATTTTGATTTACATGTTTGTGAACTTAACATAATATATGTAAGTTATATAGCTAATATGATCTAGTTATTTATATATATAGTTATATATATAGCTATATATCCGAGTATATGATTTGTTAATATAATTATATTTCAATAAAGTAAGTATGCATGTTTACATATTAGTTCAAAGGCCAGTTTTATATATATACTATATGTGAGTTACATATAGGCTATATAATTGTATCCGTTAGTTTTTTTATATAACAATTACATTACATATAAGCTAATATATAACTTTATATATTACATTAGTGGATATCAATATATTTATAATATGTTCAAAAATGTTACAAAATATAAGATCTATATATATATATATATATATATATATATATATAGTTGTGGCATGACAGTTTAAATATGAAACTATATTTAGTTTGATGATTTTTTTGTATATGTATGTCAGCCTGCATATATATAACCGAGAGATATGCATATGTGCATGGTAGTTATAGACATATAGGGTCTACGCCAGTTCTAATATTGTCATATTAAGTATGTTGCTGGCAGCCTGCATGAGACATATTGATTTCCAAAATTTTATATATAAGTTTCAATGTATAAAGGGTTTTATTTAGAAATTTTATGACCTATCTTGCTGCATATATAAGTCTATATAAGCTTAAAACAATATATTATAAAAACAAAGTTATGTTTGTTTTCATAATAAATATTGATTTTGAAATATAATACAATGGTTTTATTTGGACAATTGGCTTTAAAATACATATAGGTGTAAACAGATTTTAAATATGTGTTTTATTGAATATTGGTTTAGGGAAATAATAATAACATAATAATGTATATATTTTCCGTTTATATCAAAACTGGTTTAATTTGTTTTCATCGATTCCTATCCATTAGTTTGTCCTACGAATTCGTGCCAATCTAACTTTGCTTTGGAATTCGTAGCTTGTTGTGTTGTCTATCTTCTCTAGCCTCGAAAGGTGAGCAATCACTCACAATCAACGTTCTAATATTTATTAAATTTGATTTCAATTGAAACGACAATTGAAATATGCTGCTGTCAGTTATTTGATTGCAATATATATGTGATTATCTGTATCTTTTCACCTATGACATCTGACACCATTATCTGTTATTTATATTGATGATATATGCCTGTGATGTAATTATCCTGTCTCTTATCACTCTGTAAGTTTTCTGTAAGTTTAGAATTCCCTATGGGTTGAAATGATACATACCCGAACGATCTGTAGAATAGGAGAAAATCATTATGGGTTGAAATGACACATACCCGAACGATCTGTAGAATAGGAGAAAATCGTTATGGGTTGAAATGATAAACCCAAGTGATTTTCATTTGAATTGAATTTAGGATTGCTAGTTGAAATGATATATACTCGTATATATTTAGATTGCGGATTGAAGTGATAAATATCCATATCACTTGACCATAGGATAGAAAATTTTATACAAACGCCGTTGGTCTATATGTATATATTTTGAAATGACTTCCAAGTTTTAAAAAGATATATATATATATTGTTTTATATAAATATTGATTTTTAAATATTATATATATATTATTAATATATATAGTTAAATTCTTGATTTGTAAAATTATGTGTTTTGAAAATTATAAAGGTATAAGTTAGTTTTGAAATTATTAATTTTAAGAATTTAATTATAATTTTGCTTTTTTAAAATACGTATAAATTAGTTTTAATATAAAATAATTTTAATAATAAAATTTAATTTAACTTAATAAAGTTGATTTAATTCTTATATAATATGTTTAAGTTTATCTAAAAAATTATATTTTAAAAATAGATTTCATAATAATTATTATAAGTTAAGGTTGGGAAGATAAATTAGGATTTAATTGAAATTGTATTTAATTAAGAATTTTATTTAATTAAATCGATTTGAAACTTATTGAATTTGAGATTTTTTAAAGGATATGATTTTATAACTTGATTTTGGTTTAAGGTGATTAAATGAATATCTCAAGTTTAACTAAATTGAAGGAAATATTTAGTGATTTGAAATTAGGGGTTTTATTTAAATGAAAATGGATTTATTAAGTGAATATTTCAAAACTAAATAATAATGAAGTTAAATTAAGATATATATGAAATTATCAAATTTAGTTTTCAAATTATGGAATATTTAATGCTTTGAAATATATCTAAATTGAAATGGTTTATTTTGTGGTTCAAATCTGTAGAAATCGATATAATTTGAAACGGTATATATGGTGGTTCAAATCTGCATTTGAAATCGTTGTAATTTGAAAAGGTTTATTGAGAAATTGAATGGAATTGAAATTGATGAATTGAGAATCAATTAAATTGAATTTTTGAATTTGAATGGATTTGAATCGATTTGTGAACTTTGAGGGAACTATTTATTACATAAATTATTTTAAATGTATATATATATATTTTACTTTATAAATTATTTTAATATAAAGCTATTATTAATATACTAATTATTTCTAACATATATAAACTATTTTAATATAAGACTATTTTATGTATATATACTATTTTACTGTATAAACTATTTTATTTATATATACTATTTTATTTCATTAACTATTTTATTTATAAATACTATTTTCTGCATCAAACTATTTAAGTGGGAAGTGTTATGATTTCAAAGTGTTATGATTTTCAAAGTGCTATGATTTCAAAGTGTTATGGTTTTCAAAGTGACATGATTTCAAAATGTTATGATTTCCAAAATGTCATGATTCCCAAAGGGTTATAATTTCAAAGTGTCATAATTTCAATGAGTTATAATTTTGGAAAGTGCTATGATTTTGGAAATGAATATTATTTAAGTAAGAAAAGATATCGTATTGATATGGTTTTGAAATGGATATGATATTTTGGTTTTGAAGTATGATATTTTGAAATAACCAAGGTGTTATAATAAATTTTGGTTGTTAAAGAGACCGGGATTAGATATTGTCATACTCTTTGCCAATACTGAAAACCACTTTAACAACTGTGTACGCGATGGAGATTCCAGAATGAAGTAGGATGGCGGCGACAGTCCTATTTGAGCTATATCCATGGACCTAACTCCCTTGAGTTAGTATAAGGTGGCTAAAACAGGAGCAATTGACAGGCCAAGTGAGATAGTTCCTCCGAATGGACACATTTCTTCGATTGCCATTCTATTACTTTATGATTGATTCTGTACGCACCTTTGATTAGGGAGTGTGGCTCGAGGTGGGCGGTGGTGGCTGCTATGCGTTACCACCAGTCCGAAAGCGTAATCGGTATATCTACCTTGGCATTGCCTAGTTGTGCATTGTCACCTACCTTAGCGAGACCACTACGAGTTTGTTTTGTACCATACCTACAGAGTGCCCTCTGATAAGCCCAATTTATAGGAAGTTATGGTACGGTATAGACTATGGGAATATATAAAATATGTTAAGGGGGATAAGGGCAACGCCTTAACACTATTTTAATAGTTTATTTTACTATAGACATTATTATAATAGCGTATATTACTACATAGTAGATAGTTTAATGGATCCTCAGAGGCTGGGCATCCCAAACTCCTTTAAGTTACTTGTATTTCGGTTGATATTTCACTTGAGTTGGATTTATTGATATAAGAATGTTAATCCTAACTCGAGCGTTTTGTGTTTTTCTTTGCGCTCGGGTCAGACTGAGTGTCATAGCATTCGAGACTCACATTTGGGGTTGGAGCTTCGCTTTGAGATACATTTATCTATTTAGCTTGCAGTTATTCAGTTGACTCCTGTGATATATTCTGATTTTGTATTTGACTATTGTATTGAGACTTCTATGTATTCGAGACTTCTGTTGTATTTTGTTTAACTCTACTATATATATAGTAGCTTCATGAACTACTATTCTTTTGTTTCCGTTGCTTACCATTATATTACTCTGTGCCGTGATTCTATGATTATTTTATTTACTGTATATGCCGAGTTTGCCAAATATAAATTAACAATCTGATATTTTGAGCAATTCAAGTCCGACATTTGTGGTTGCGAATGGTTGAAATATCGGGATGTTAAAGTTGATATCAGAGCTTTGGTATTAGGTAAACCTTAGCATATGTAGTAAATTTAATTATAGAATCGCCTTTGTTCGAGCTTAAAGCCCTCCCTCTTTGACTCGGATTTCCTTTGAATTTTGGAACGTCCCCTCGGTTCCAAAATATATTCTTGTCTCTCCCATTCATTCCGAAATCCATTCTTGTCTCACCCTATTCGTGTTCCCTTGATTCGGGAGCGTCCCATAGCTCCACTATATGATTTGTAAAATGGTTGAACTCCTTTACAATAAGCATTGATTGACCAGAGATTTTTATATCATCGGTTTACGATGCTGCTATCTTTTGCTATACCCGAATTCTAACTCTTGCGATAGAATGTCAATTTGCTATAGAATTCTGCCACGATCTTATTTTGAAATCATGGTTGACACGGTTAAAGTCGTCTGCGATTTATATGAGTGTATCCATCTTCCTATTTTATAATTAAATCTTCTTATCTTCGTTTCGAGCTTATCTTCTAGTTAGAATTCTCTGGATTAGGTTTCCTCTAATTTGAATCTCTATCCTTGTTCTTGAATCCATTCTAGAATCATCGAGTGAGGGAGTGTATTTGCAATTAAAATTAATTTTTTTCATAATGTGTTGTTTGAGTTGTTAATGTTGATTTGGGGTTTCAATCGATTCGTCTGATCAACGCTATCAATAGGAATTCAAAAACAATTGAACAGAGCAAATTAACACAATATTGATTCAAATTTGGTAAATGGAGTAAATTTTGTATGATTATATTACATATATATAATATAATTTTCTGAAATAAACTTGTTAAATAAATTGCTTGTTAAAAACGATAATATTTGATTTCATTAATGGTGTTGTAAAGCTTTGACCATTGCCAAATGGTATAAATAATGAAATTATAAAACTTAGTTTATAAATTGAATTAGAATTCAAATGAATTTAATTGATTTGCAAATTAAAATGAATTTAAATTGATTTGGAATTCAAATGAATCTAAATTAAGAATTTGAGAATTTAAATTTTCGATGATTCCAAACTTTGGTTTTAAATTTTAGAAACTATATTATTTAAAAGTATTTTTGAATATAAATCATTTCCAAAGACTTTTAAAAGTTTTAAATCATTGCTCTCCTCTTTTGTTGCTGGAAAATAATTTCGGTGATGCCGGCCGCATCTTCGAAATTCATTTTCGAGTTTCGAAGTGGAGAGACCACTCAGTAGCTTTGCTGCACTTTTGTTTTGGAAAATGAATTTGATTTGAATTTCTGAAGTATGACTTAATTTATAATAGATATGTATATGTTTATATATTTGCTTTGATTTATATATAGTATATATGTTTGTCTCCAAATTGTTTGAAGTTAATTGAAATTTTACTTCTTTAAATTTTTACGATTTGATGATTTCAACTATTATAATGAAGCCAAAATTTTGAATAAATGATTAAATTGAAATAATTGAATTGATAAATTTTTCTTGTATAATACTTAATTCCATTTCAATATATAACTTACCTAAATTATTCAGAAGTTGAATTTGAAATTTAATAGTATACAATATAAAATAATGTTAATGAAATTTATAAACTGAAATCAAATCAATTTAATGAAATACCTAGAATTTAAAATCAATTATTGAATATTAATTAATTTAAATTGAAATTTATGTGGTTTAAATTAATTGTTTTATTTTGTTTTCAAATCTATTTTCTTTCTGGTTGTTTCTATTCTCCTACCTCGTTCCTTTTCGGGGAAGAAAAGTTTTGAGTGGGGGAGAGTGTAACAACCCCTAAATTTTAATGGCTTTACCAATATACTTAATTGAAATTTTGTGGAATTTTAAATAATTAAATGTAGAAATAAAAATTTGATATTTGTAATACGTCTACATTAACATAGCAAATGGTAATTTTTCATATAAAAACATTGAAGTTTACTTCCTTGTGTAAATTTTATTTTAATTCAAATCAGTTAATATTTGATGATGATAAATTATTTTCCAAACCTGAATATTTTATACAATAAATTTGTAAATCATCTTCTGAGTGAGACGTCATATTTTGTTTCTCTAAATTTGGACATCTATTGGTCCATTTATCTTATTTTCGATGGAATAGCAGCATTTTCGGTACCGATTATCGACTTTTGACCGGTAGATCATACCACTGATATCTATATACCGTTTTGATCGTCCTGTCATGCTGATCTCCGTAGTCTATTTGTTTGTGCGTTTCGGGGTCCGGTACGCAGCTGAATCTATGAAATGGCGATCTGTATCAGTACCATTTTTGAGTTCTCACGTTTGTGACCTTTCAATTTTCAAGCATTTGAAAACCGACAGTCATTTTCTTTTATTACCTTATAAATTCTTATGCTACACAATTCCCATTAGTTAATTTCATTGGTTCGCTTCAATGTCCCTTGCTCTTTCAATTGTCTGATTACTCGTATAATACAAAGTATTATATATATATATATATATATATTACTCAGGAAAGACTCCTATTCCTCTTCTTTTGCCTATTGCCTGTTTTTTCAAGCCTCGACCATTTCATTTCGCATAGCCGAGGTGTATCTCCATCCCCACCACAAACTTCTCCACGTCCCCACCAGACTAAGATTCGCCGAAGCCTCCTCCTATCCTCGGCTGAACACACACTCATCTCCTCTGCCTGTAGCTTCGGCCTCTCCTCCCTGACCGAAGCTGCCGTTAGGTCCAGACGTCGCCTCCGACAACCCGCAACCACGCTTGCACCATTCGCTGGCTCTGGCCTTTTATCCCATTGCTTTCGCCAGCCTCGGCCTTCATTCCGCCACCGTCCCCTCTGCTGTGTTGTTGCCTTCTCAGGTTTTGATTTTTAAACACGCGTATATTATGTTAGGTAAATCATTTTAGTGTATATATATATATATATATGTATGTTTGTATGTTTTAATATATCAAGTTTTGTCTATATTGTTAGTGTATATATTTTGGATGGAACAAAGAATATATATATACATATACATATATATGTGTGTGTGTGTGTGTGTGTATGTATATATGTATATGTTTTGTTATTTATAATAGTGTATAAGTTGTTATTATATGATGCTTTAGTATTATATAGATTACTGTATTTTATTGCATTGGTATATAGGGATCAAGTACTTTTATAAAACTAGTTTCTGTATTTTATATATATATATATATATATATGTATGTATATATATATATATAAGTATATTTGGTTATAAATAGAGTCTGCACATATTTATTTACAACCATTGAGTTTGCATAGATCTGTTTATATATATAATATGTTGTTTGGTGGTTGGAAAAGAAAAATATAGTAATATATGTACGTGAGTTATAATATGATGTTTTGTATATGGGTTTGTCTGTGTTTTTTTAAAGATGTATATGTATTATTTAAGAGCATAAGTTGTTTCAGGTTGTATAAGTTATATAGGTTGTTTGTGTTACGTATATTTTTTAGGTGGACAACCTGCTGTTTATATATACATTAATTTATATGTAAGCGTATATAACCTTAAAATATTGTTGTTAATAAATTTTTATTTACATGTTTGTAATCTTAACATAATATATGTAAGTTATATAGCTAATACGATCTTGTTATTTATATACATAGTTATATATATAGCAATATATCTGAGTATATGATTTGTTAATATAATTATATTTCAATAAAGTAAGCACGTATGTTTACATATTAGTTAAAATGCCAGTTTTATATATATACCATATGGGAGTTACATATAGGCTATATAATTTTATCTGTTAGTTTTTTTATATAACAGTTACAATATATAAAAGCTAATATATACCTTTATATATTACATAATGGATATCAATATATTTATAATATGTTCAAAAATGTTACAAAATTAAAGATCTATATATATAGTTGAGGCAAGAGAGTTTATATATGAGATTATATTTAGTTTGATGATTGTTTTGTATACATATGTTAGCCTGCATATTATAACTGAGAGATATGCATATGTACATGTTAGTTATGGAGATATATGGCCCACGCCAATTCGAATATTATCATACTAAGTATGTTGTTGGTCGTCTGCATGAGACATATTGATTTCCAAAGTTTTATATATATGTTTCAATGGATAAAGGGTTTTATGTAAAAAGTTTATATAGAAATTTTATGACCTATCTTGCTGTATATATAAGTCAATATAAGCTTAAAACAATATATTTTAAAAACTAAGTTATGTTGGTTTCATAATAAATATTGATTTTGAAATATAATACAAAGGTTTTATCTGGACAATTGGCTTTAAAATACATATAGGTGTATATAGATTTTAAATATGTATTTTATTGAATATTGGTTTAGGGAAACAATAATAATATAATAATGTATATTAATTCAGTTTATATCAAAACTGGTTTAATTTGTTTTAATCTATTCCTATCTATCAGTTTGTCCGTCGAATTCGTGCCAATCTAGCTTTTCATTGGAATTCGTAGCTTATTGTGTTATCTATCTTCTCTAGCCTCGAAAGGTGAGAAATCACTCACGATTAACGTTCTTATATTTATTAAATTTGATTTCAATTGAAACGACAATTGAAATATGCTGCTGTCAGTTATTTACATTGCTACATATATGCCATTATTTGTATCTCTTCACCCGTGACATCTAAAACCATTATCTGTTATTTATATGGATGATATATGCCTATGATATTATCGTATCTGTTATCACTCTACAAGTTCCCTGTTAGTTTAGAATTCCCTATGGGTCGAAATGATACAAATCCGAACGATTTGTAGAATAGGACATGATCGTGATGGGTTAAAATGATATACCCAAGCGATTTTAATTTGAATTGAATTTGGGATTGCGGTTTGAAATGATATATACCTGTATATATTTAAATTGCGGATTGAAATGATAAATATCCATATCGCTTGACCATAGGATAGAAAATTTTATACAGACACCATTGGTCTATGTATATTTATATATAATGAAATGACTACCAAGGTTTAAAAACACACACACATATATATATATATATATATATATATATATATATATATATATTTGTGTGTGGTTTTAAATAAATATTGATTTTTAAATAGTATATATATAAATGTTATTTATATATATATAGTTAAATTCTTGATTTTTAAAATTATGTGTTTTGAAAATTTTAAAGGTATAAGTTAGTTTTGAAATTAAAATATTAAGAATTTACTTATAATTTTGCTATTTAAAATATGTATAAATTAGTTTTAATACAAAATAAGTTTAACAATAAAATTTAATTTAATAATGTTGATTTAATTCATATATAATATGTTTAAGTTTATTTAAAAAATATATTTTAAAAATAGATTTTATAATGATTTTTATAAGTTAAGATTTGGAAGATAAATTTGAATTTAGATTTTGGAAATGAATATTATTTGATGCAGCACGATCTACAGAAATTCAGAGATTAGGCTGTTCACGAGATAAGGAAGTTTCGTCTTTAACTCTTAAGTCGTGCACGAGTCAGCCTAATGAAGTTTCGGGTTTAACTCGTAAGTCATGCGCGACTCAGCCTAAGGAATCACATGGGAAAGAGCTACGACCTAAGGGGAAGATACGAGTTACTGAGAAGGAGCTTGAGTCGTTCACGAGTCAACGACCTAAGGAAAAGGAAGATTGTCTACGACTTAACATGGATGCAAGAAAGGAGTCAGGATGTACCACTTACGACTCAGTTAAGTCGCCTAAAGAAGAACCAATACCGAAGCCAGGAGTCGCTAAGTCGTTTCCGGGACCTCTTGGCTAGGTCGTTTACGACTTATGGCCAGTATCATGTATAAGACGTAAGTCGGTAAGGGGTGAGTCGTTGGTATACTTAAGTCGGAGGTCGTTATCTGTTTAACTCGTACGTGTTGTATTTTCTTAAGTCGTGTCTGAGTGTAAATTGATGAGTCGTAAGTCGTGACATGGTGTTGTAAACTGTTTGTTTTCTTGAGTCGTTTACTTCTTATGTCGTCAGTCGCTAGGTCGTATACGACCTAAGTGTTGTGTTATGTTGAAATACGTTGAGTCGTTTGTACCATTGAGTCTGTACATGTCTTGAGTCGTTGTATTCTGGGTCGTAAGTCATTCACGACCTAGTATAAGTCGTGTAATGTGTTGTTTGTAAGTGAGTGTTGTACTAAGTCGTGAGCGTCTTAAATGCTGAGTCGTGTGTTCTGATGGTAGGTCGGCAACGACCTAGGAAGGTCATAAGTCATATACGACTTAAGGGTGAATGGTGAAAACACTATAAATAGGGAGCATGTTGTACATTTTGAGGTGGTTGATATTTGAATAAAATTCTCTTTTGTCAGCTTTGTGCTTTCATACAAATTGGTAGTTGAGTGTGATCTCCTATCTCCTCTTTCGGTTAATCGAGTGCGCTCGATTCAACGATCGTAGAAGCCGATTCACGGTATCTAGTGCGCTAGATCAACGTACGAGAATCATAGATCTTTAAACACGGTATAGTGCGCTATCAACGTGTTTGAGATAACTAGAATTCGGTATCTTTGGATCAACGAATTTGGGCATTTTGGTATTCATCAATCCACCGATTGTTACTTTCACCGATTGAAGTTTATTTTGATTAATCCGCTGCGTCATTATTTAAGTAAGAAATGATATCGTATTGATATGGTTTTGAAATGGATATGATATTTTGGTTTTGAAGTATGATATTTTGAAATAATCGTAGTGTTATAATAACGTTTGGTTGTTAAAGAGACCGGGATCGGATATTGTCATACTCTCTACCAATACCGAAAACCACTTTAACAACTATGTACGCGGTGGAGATTCCAGAATGAAGTAGGATGGTGGCGACGATCCCATTTGAGGTATATACGTGGACCATACTCCCGTGAGTTAGCCAAAGATGGCTAAAACAGGAGCAATTGACGGGCCAAGTAAGGTAGCTCCTCCGATCGGACACACTTATTCGATTGTCATTCTATTACTTTGTGATTGATTTGGTGTGCACCTTTGATTTGGGAGTGTGGCTTAAGGTGGGCTGTAGTGGCTGTTTTGCATTACCACCAACCGGGAAGTGTAATTTGTATATCTACCCCAGCATTGCCTAGTTGTGCCGTGTCACCTACCTTTGCGAGACAGCTACGAGTTTGTTTTGTACCATACCTATGGAGTGCCCCTGATAAGCCCAGTTTACGGGAAGTTATAGTACTATATAGACTATGGGAATATATAAAATGTGTTAAGGGGGATATGGGTAATGCCTTAACGCTATTTTAATAGTTTATTTTACTATAGACATTAGTATAATAGCATATATTACTACATAGTAGATAGTTTAACGGATCCTTAGAGGAAGGGTATCCCAAACATCCTTTAAGTTACTTGTATTTCAGTTGATATGTCACTTGAGTTGAATTTATTGATATAAGAATGTTAATCCTGATTTGAGTGTTTTGTATTTTTCTTTATGCTTAGGTCAGACTGATTTTCACAGCATTCGAGACACACCTTTGGGGTTGGAGCTTCGCTTGAAGATCCATCTATCTATTTAGCTTGCAATTATTCAGTTGACTCCTGTGATATATTCTGATTTTGTATTTGACTATTGTATAGAGACTTCTATGTATTCGAGACTTCTGTTTTATTTTGTTTAACTCTGTTACATATATATAGTAGCTTCATGAACTATTATTCTTTTGTTTCCGCTGCATATTGTTATATTACTCTGTGTCCGTGATTCTGTGATTATTTTATTTACTGTATATGCTGAGTTTGCCAAATAAAACTTAACAATCTGATATTTTGAGCAATTCAAGTCCGACATGTATGGATGTGAATGGCTGAAATATCATGATGTTACATCTGCCATAGAGGGCCTCGAATAGTGATATCCTCATGCTTGCTTGTTAACTATTATTGTGCACGAACTCCACCAATGTAACAACCCTAAATTTTGTGATTTATTTTACTCGTTTATTTTGATTATTTTATTTGAAATTTTGGTTTAAAATTTTTATTCTATTTATTAAAATGAATAAGTTATGTTATTTTAAATATAAATGTGACTTTTAAGTGATTTTTAGTTCAAATTAGTATAAATTGAATATTTTACTGAAAAGTTAATTTCTGGTTAAACTGTTCAAACTGTAACTTTTAAACTTCAATTTTTTTTAAAATCTTAAATTTTATCTTTTATTATGAAAATAGAGGTAATAACTTGAACACAGCTTTTCGTTTCGTTGAAAACAGAGTTAAACTGTGAAAGTTGTGTATATTTCAATATTAAGTGCAATTTGTTTATTCTGCAATTTTGTTATTTTTAAATTGTATAAAGTATATTTTATTGTCATATTTCATGTTAATCTAGGTCAATATGTTATCATATGTATATTTTTGTACTATAATAATTTTAAAATGAAGTAAACAATTTTCCAAAGTTAATGGTGATTTATTTGTAATTTCTAGACACTGTTTTGGATTTTTAAGCAATTTCTTTAAATCGTTTTCTATTTTCTTTAAATTTAATTTTATTTTAATATGTGTTAATATGTTATTTGAAATATATTTTGTCTGTTAATATTTTAAAGTGATAATATAAAAAATTTCTAAACTCTATTGAAATTTATTTCTACTTATTAAGCCTAGTTTCTATTTTTCTTTGCTATTTTATTCATTTAAATTATATTAAATTAAAATTTATTTATTTATTTTGTGAATACATTTTCATTTTGTTTTCTTATCTTTATTTTTAAATATGTCCTAAGTCCATAATAATTTTTCCAAGTTTGTTCCATTTAATTTCAAATTTTCTAGACTAGTTTTCATTTTGTGCTATTTTCTTATTTTAATCATATCTAATTAATATTTAATTATTAATATTTTTTTATCTGTTATGTTTTCGAATTTGAACTTAAATTTATAAGTATTGTCAGTTATTTATAATTTATACAAATATATATAGGAAATTTAAAAGGTTTTAAAGGCTTTGAAACGTAAAGTCGTTTCACCGTTTTTTACAGTTTCTTTTTCAATCAATACACCATTATTTTGGCTGTTCACTCCTTATCTCCTTGCCGTGTATTCTCATTTAGTTTTCATGTGAAATATTCCTTCTCACCATCACAAAAAGTCACGGCTAAGAAAAAATGCAATGGCTTCTTCTTTGCTCACTTTTCTTCCTATTTTTTTTCCATGTTTTCACTTGAATTTGCTTTGATTCTTCCATGTGTTTGCTCGACCATAGCCTCACAATCACCACCACCGACCACCACCACTTCTTCCCCACACAATCCATGGCCAAACCATTCCCCTCTTCTGACCTGAGAGTGCTTTGACCATCCAATGATCCAATCTCCACAAAAACTATGCAAAATCCCTTAAAACATTGCCTAGCCTAGCCTAGCCTAGTTGTTTCACCACCTTCATACACCACCTTGGCCGTACCTATTTGCTCCACCATCACCTCCTCCATCTACAGCAGCCATCAGCCCCTCCTCTGACAAAAAAATCCAGGCCATGACCATTGGATGAAGCATCACCACAAACTTTGCACAAAACCTCAACAAACATGCTAGCATAACTCATGTTTCATCACTACCCTTCCATACCATGCCTTGGCCACCTCATAGCCACCACCTCCAGCCATCACATCACCTCTGACATCAGTTCCAGACCTGTACCTGACATGACCAGACCCTTAACAATGAAGGCCGAACCCAAACATGACCATAGGTCGAGCCTATGTTGTACCAAAACCACTTTGCCTTGACCTTTAGCATTCTTTGCCTTGTAACTTACCATACCCCTTCTCATTTCCATTGTAGCCATGCCTTTCCGAGTCCAAACCTGACCTATATGATGCCATACCTGAGCCAAAACATCATTATGGACAAGCTAAAGAGTCGCTTAGGCCAAGCATTGAAGTGATTGAGGCATGGTAAAATCATCTTGTTCATTGTTGCTTTTATTTCAATCTGTTTCAATGTTGTTTTGCATTAGAAATTCATGTGTTATATTTTGTTTCGTTTTGGGTTGTAACACAAGTTCTAAGGTTGGATCTCTTCCCACTTGAGCCTATTGTTGTGTCATCGTGCCTTCGGGCATCCGTTGTGTCATTTGTATTGCAATATCCAGCACCAAAAAAGTGAGTTATTCTCACCAGACAATATGTACATGTATAACTAGTAAATTGACCCCTTTTGAATCTGTAAAATGCATTATCATGTTACACCTGCTATATTATGATTCTATAATGTTCACCCATGCTTAAACACCTGTTATAACATCTGCTACTGTTATATTATGTTGTTCTGCTATTTTATCACTTTATCACGCTGTAAGTTCCCTTTAGATTAGAATCACTATGGGTTGAAATGATACATACCCGAACGAACTTTAGAATAGGGGAAAATCGTTATGGGCTGAAATGATAGGCCTGAACGATTTTTGACTTATTTTATTTACTTGGGACTGCGGGTTTGAAATGATAAAACCCGGATTTTTCTTTGTAAATTACGGGTTGAAATGATATATTACCCGTATCACTTTACCTAGCGTAGAAAATTATATACAGGCCCATAGTTAAAATATGTTTTCCTAAAAATTTTAAAATATTTTAGAAATTTAATTATGATAATATTTTGCTTTAAAATTTAATAAAAATATAAATTTTGTACAGTATTACTAATTTCTGGAAATCTATAAGTTAAATAAATTATGGAAAAGTTAGAAAAATCTGAATGCAAGTTATTTTGGAAATTTTGATTTAATTTTTAATGGAATTTAAATTAACTTTGAAATATGATAAATTTA
Source organism: Allium cepa (assembly GCA_030765085.1). Taxonomy (NCBI): domain Eukaryota; kingdom Viridiplantae; phylum Streptophyta; class Magnoliopsida; order Asparagales; family Amaryllidaceae; genus Allium; species Allium cepa. The sequence continues at coordinate 767,539,877 of CM060937.1, read as the reverse complement.
TGATATTTTGAATTTAAATTAATTTAAAATGATTTTATAACATATTAATGATTTTTGAATAAAGTAAAAATGTTAATGAGTGAATATTGAGTTGAATTTGGAAATATAACTTAAATTGGAATTTATGAATTTGGTTTAAAAGTGAAATTTTAAGTTAAGTTAAATAAAATGGAATTAAGTTATATTTGAAATTTTAAACTTAAGTGTTAAGTTGAAATTTAATGTAATGAATTTAAATTTGAATGTTGAAATTTAATAAGTGAATAATTAGTAAATATTGATTTTTGAAAGGAAACTTAACTTTGTAAAATCGTGAATTTAAGGAAAATTAAATGATGCTTATAAATGTGAAAATGTATGATTTTATAAGTTAAAAATGATTTAAAATAATAATAATAATAATAATAATAATAAGTGTTTGTGAAATTCTATTGAATATTTGAAGTTAATTAACAGCATTTTTAAATGCTGTCTTTTGATAAATTGAATTGTTTTGAATGTAACTTTCTGTAGCTTTTTCCAAATGCTGCGAAACTTGAATTTTCATTGTTTTAATAAATTTAAGTGCATAAATGAACATTGAAAGGTTTAAATTTTTGGAATTTAATAATTTAATTATTAAATGTAATAACTTCATTTTTATGATTTAAAATGAAGTAATTTGTTTTGAAATATAACTATTTGATGTATTAAAATGATTGAAATGTGGTTTCGAAAAGATACAATATTTTGATATATTAAAATGATTTGAAATGTGGGTTGAAAAAATATATAGCTATTTTGATATATTAAAATGATTTGAAATGTGGTTTTGAAAAGATATAGTATTTTGATATATTAAAATGATTTGAAACGAAGTTTTGAAAGATATTGTATTTTGATATTAAAATGATTTGAAAAGAAGTTCTGAAAGATATGATATTTTGGAAATGAAGCTTTGAAAGGTTATGATATTTTGATATATTAAAATGATTTGAAAGGAAGTTTTGAAAGGATATGATAATTTAATATAATGAAATGGTTAGAAATGACTTGATACTTATTTTGATAAATATTTGAATTGAAAGATATGGTATGATGATATATTGAAATGGTTTGGAAATGATTTAATCTTTATTTTGATAAAGATTTGGGTTGAAATGATATTTTATTTTGAAGTATAAAATAATGTTTTTAAAGTTAGAACTACAGGTTATAATAACGATTGGTTGTTAAAGAGACCGGGATCGGATATTGTCTTATAGCCGGCCAATACCGAAAACCACTTTAACAACTGTGTACGCGGTGGAGATTCCAGAATGAAGTAGGATGGTGGCGACGTTCTCGAGGTATATTACGTGGAACCAACTCCCGCGAGTTGGCATAAATGACTAAAACAGAAGCTATACCGGGCTACACAAAGGGTCGCACCCTTTCATCGAGCATGCTCCATCGGAAACCATTCTATTACTTTTGTGATTTGATATGTGGCGCCACTTTGATTCGGGGGTATTGTTCGAGGTGGGCGGAAGCTGCTGGCTTGCCGTCACCACAGGTCCGGGAGTGCAAACGGTGTATCCACTCTGGCATTGCCTCGCGTGCCGTGTCATCTCCTTATAGCGAGCTCACTACAATTTTGGTTTTAAAGATCCGACTGCATTAAGGTTCACCATCCCGTTAACGCTATTTTCTATATGATTATACTTTACTGATTAGACACTACTGTATATAGCGCATATTACTACGTAGTAAACAGTTTGACGGATCCTTAGAGGATGGGCGGTCCCAAGCATCTTCTAAGTTACCTGTACTTTTACTACAGTTCACTTGAGTTGGTTTACATTGTATAAGTATGTATGTCCTGACTCGAGTGTTTGTATTTTTATTTACGCTTGGGTCAGCCTGAGTTATTCATAGATTTGGATTCCACTTCTGGAGATTTGAATCACTGGAGATTATCTACTTATGTAGTCTTATCTATTTCAGTTCGGTTGTTTCTTCATCTTGTACTTGGTTATCATATTGAAACTTCTGTTGTACTTTATTTCTTCTGTTGTATCTTATGTTGCTCTGATATATTTATATAGTAGCTTCATGAACTGTTATCACTTTTACTTCCGCTGCATTATTATTACTCTGTGTTAGTGATCTTTGATTTTTATTTACTGTATATTCTGACATTTGCCAAAATTTTATTTACAACGCGGTATTTTGAGTAATTCAATTCCGGCTTGAAAGAGTAGGGGAAGAAGGAGAAAGGGGAACAATCGGACTTGTCTCTGCTTTTTCCTCGCCAGCTGAAGCTTCTTTCTTCTTCGAGACTCCACGTTTTCCCCTTTTCTTAGGAGAAGACCCGCTTCCTGGAGTAAAAAGTGTGGCCAACGGAGTATCGTCGGAACCAGTTAGTTCCGGAGTCTTTACACCCTCTTCAGTCTCTTCTCCCCTATGTTCTTGTGAAGCAGTGGGATCGTCCAAGTCTTGGAGAGCTTCTATTTGCTCCTCTTGTGATCCCGGTTGAGAGGCAGAAGGAGGAGTGACTTGCAGAGACGGGGGAGGAATAACTGGAGGAGGGGAAGTCTGAACAATGCTCGGTACTTTCTCTACAGAAGAAAAGAAGTTAAAATCAGTAAAGAGAGGTGATAAAGGCTCGTTGAGATTCAGGAAATAATCAAGAAGCTCATCAAACTCATATGAAGCAAATGAGAAGTCTACTTGAGCAAGATCATCTTTAAAATTACCTGGAGAAGTTGGCTTTCTAATGTCAATTTCATAAGCTTGTGCTTCAGTGCTTTCTTCGCCTTCATCTCCACCCTGTGCGCTTGTAATCACAGTTACGACTTGAGCCGTGGGCGGAGAATGGGAACCGGAGCCTATGATATCAACGTCGGCCGAAGTTAAAGAAGGGACAGGGGCAATTAAAGGTGCTTCTTTCTCTGGATGCTCCCCTCCCATCGTTTCGGCTCATACTTTAGCAAGCTGCTCCTTTCCTCTGGCTAGAGCGGCACGAGTTTCGCCATCAAAGTAATGTGCCTCAAGTTCATCTTCGGAATAACCAGCACCTTTTAGCATATCCATTACAGCCTCCCACACTTCAGCTAAAGTGATTTCATATTTAGGCCCCAAAAATGCAAGGCTGCTACGCCCCAAGACGCTTTGGACGTAAAAATCAAACAAAGTAGAGCTGATGTTGGCTTTTGTCTTTTCATGAGATTGTTCAGCGGCTTTCTTTCCAGCTATGGCCTCATCACGTTCTTTCTCAGTCTTTGATAATTGAGCTTTCAGCCTCATGATTTCTAAGTCCTGGGAGTTAGCTTTCTCTCGTAACTCCACAAAGTCAGCATGATATTTTTCCACAGTCTTCTGTGTAGCTTCAAGTCGAGCTTCGACATGCCATTGAGCGGCATGAGCATCTCGAACTTGCTTCTGAAGCACTTCTTCCTTTTGAGTATAAGAGGTGGAAGAGGTAGCAAGCTCGTGCTTAAGTTTCTCGACCTCCGCCTCAAGCTTTTCGTTGCACTCAGCGATGTTTTTCATTTCGGTGTTGTGCTGATCAAGAATTTTCTCCCATTCAGACTTGTTGTTCTCCATCATCATCATAGCTTCAAGGTTGGCCCGGTTCACCCTCTGAAGCTCATCGACGAGCTTTTGCCACGCCGACATTCTCTCAATATCAAGTTTAACGGTGTCAAGATTTCGTAGCATGGCCTCTTTGTCGATGGGAACCAAGTCAAAGTCAAAGCGGACTCCCTTTAAGCACCAATGCGGGAACCGACTTTAAAGGGTTGGTGGACCTCTCTCAACTTGGTAAGAGGGTCTGCTGAGAAGTGTCTGAATGTCGGCTCCTTCAAGGGCAGGAGACTTTGAAGGAATTTTAAGAGAAGTGAGAGCAACGGCCTTTTCTAAAGTTGCAGATGCGGTCTTTTCATCAAGCCTGGCCCGTTTGCTTGGGTCACCGATGTCATGACTCTTTCCTCTATCGTCATAAATTTTTATTTTGTGAGAGTCATCACCTCTGCGGGAAGAGTCATGTTGCTCATCCCTTCTTCCGTACCTTTCTTCATACGCTCTTCTCTCTTGAGCCTTTCGAGCAGCTCTCTCTTCATCAGTTTCCCTGTGGGTGGGAAGATAACGCCAATAATCATACTGACCACGCCTTCCATACTTTTGAAAGTCGTCATAATAGGAACCGCTACGCCCCATTGGAGAACCCGAAAATGAGAAAGAGGAAAAACTTGAAAATCCTAGAAGTAAAAGTGCATATAGGTACATATAATTGCTGAAAAATCCTAAGTGTGTGTAACGTGCAGACTACGCGCGTTAAACTAAGAACCACTCCTCAGTTGCGAAGAAATGATGGGTGTAGTAGCTAACGTCAACTCTTGAGTTGATGGAATCTGTTGCAAAATGGAAGTTGCCTCAACTACTGAAGAGGAAACCCTAGTGGTAACAGGATCATCTTTAAAGAGCTCCTGTGAGGTGATAAACAGGTCGCTCAACCCTTCAAAAGTGTCATCCCCGCTCTGCTTGGCAGGACTTGTTTTCCCGGCTTCTCCATCACTGGACTTCCCTGAATGTTGGGGAGATTCTCGAGGTTTTTCTTCTTCAATGACCGGGGCAAGTGCAAATTTCCCAGATGACCCCACGACATCAATAGAAGTAGAGCACTTCACCAGAGAAGCCTTAGGAGCAGGATCTTTCAATGTAGGCTCCTCAACAGAAACTTGGGCATCCGGTACCTCGGTCGGAGAATCAGGAACTTCGTAAGGCTGAGTAGAGCGGGAAGGGTGTAAGAGTCCGAACTGATGAAGGAACTCGTCTCTTAGCAAAAACTTGACACTTCTCTCCTCAGCCGCCACAGCTTTAAGCCTCTCAAAAGTCTGCTTATGGGTTGGATCTCTACAAGGAGGAGGAAGGACTGCAAAAGTAGAGAGCGAGGTTAACATTTAGCAATTTGGATCTCGCAAAGCTCAGAAAAGGAAAGAATGGGGATAAGTAAGCTTACCCCCACTCTCCAGATAGCGTAAAATCCCTGGAGGCAACGGATAAAGAAGAACTAGTTTGGGAAACCATGAGCGCTATCAGAGAGATCAGTGATAAGCTTGCGTTTTCTGGCTCTCCTCACAAATATAATGGAAGGATGGTCTTTGTTTCTCGCAAATGTGCATATATAGCAGATTTCTTCAAAGCTTGGGAGGCGGTCAAGCGTCCTTCTGAAGAGAACGCATAATCCCATCAAAATGGCATAGCCATTGGGGTGCAATTGAAAAGGAGAAATAGCCAATCGGCGAAGGAGTTGTTGGAGAAAATTGTTGAAAGGAGGAATGGCTCCACAAAGGCACATTTGGCGGGTAACGGCAACAAACCCGAAGGGAGGACTGTCAACAAAATCATTTGGCCCAGGGAGAATAGCATCTGCTTCTACAATCCCAAATTGGGCGTGTAACTGGTTGAACACCCGGTAACTCAGGGTAGTCGGAGTTCTTTCTGGTGGGTTGACCAATGGACCAGTCATCTAGAGGGCCTCTGCAGTTTTTACTGCTTCTCCCTCTTGACGAGAAGACATTCTACACAAGGAATTGAATATTCAAATATGTAGGTGCACGTTTCTTAAATGTGTGAAGTGGTGTAAAACTAATAAAGCGATAAGTAAATATAACTGAAATTAAACTAATGAACATGTGTCAATTGTAAAATTTCGAGACTTGTCGCTCTAAGTCCAAGTACAAGTGTAGTATCAATGTAAACAAATCAGTTTTAGTTGATTAACATTGCTTTACTACTTCACCTGAATTTGTTGACTCACAGCATTTCATACAATTTCCTTAAGTTGAGTTAATTATCTTTTACTGACTAATATGTCATTCGATGTGGGCGATCAATGACAGTATACTCGCCCTAGTTTTCTGCAAATGTTGTATTTAACAGGTTATTAGCGTCAAAATTTGGTATAATCTGTTAAGCAAGCATAGCAAAGTCATGCGAGTTATCTCGATGGTTCCAAGTTCAAATTAAAAGGCTTCAAGTCAAGGCGGCGAGGAGTTGTTCAAGTCCTAGTCTGTATGGTTTGAGTTAAAGGATGTAAGGCATGACAGTATGCATCCAAGTCCTAGGTCGTTCACGACCTAACAGATATGCTAAGTCGTAAGTGAGTTAAGCCGCAAGAAGTTTCTCGGCAGCGCAAAATTCATCCAAGTCATAGATCGGCCGCGACCTAAAGCCTAAGTCGCAGATATGATAAGTCGCAATTGATTTAAGTCGCAAGAAAAACAAGGCATGGCTGTGCGCATCCAAGGCCTAGGTCGCTCGCATGATCTAAGGTTAAGTCCTAGGTCGTCAAGATACTAACACGACCTAAGAAGTTAAGTCGTGTACAATTTAAGTCGCGGGCTCTAAAGTCGTTTAAGCACATTAGGTCGCAAAGTCTCTTAAGTTGTTCGGATTTGTTGGGTCGCCTCTAATGAAACTAGGCAGCCTTGGACCATCTCCTGTTGGCATCTTCCTAACTCGCTAACTTCCTCTCTACCTAATAACTCCTACCTCCTAACCCGTTAACCGGTTAGCCTCTCCACCAACAAAAATCCATTATTTATCCATTTCACCAAATCACCCACACTGATTCGAATCGCTCCAACTCCATTATAAATCCAACGCGCTGTTATGCTCTCATGAGTCGCAATAGCAGCATAACTAATGGCGATCAAAATCAATCGCTACTTGACTCAAAAGCTAAGTGAGGCGTACGAAGCTAATTTGGGGTCAGAGGGTAGAGATTCGAAGTTCAGCGATAATCATGATTGAGCAGGAAGCAAATTTACTTACGCGATGAAATATTAAGGATAATCGGTGATTTATTGGTTCGAAATTATCTTTGGGAAGCTCGAGAAATCGCTAAGGGCGGCTTAGAGTGATGGAGCAAGTAAAGTGAAGAAGGAACGGGTTAAGCAATTTATATGAAAGGAAGGCATACCGTCACACGACCAAGCGAACCGTTTGAGTCGCTCACAACCTAAGGAACTAAGTCGAAGCACACGACCTACGACCTAGGCATGTACTTCGAGGGGCAAATGTTAATTCCCTTTATTATGTGACTTAGCGACTTAAAGGATGAAGCGACTTAGCGACTTAAAGGACGAAGCGACTTTAAGGACGAAGCGACTTAGCGACTTAAAGGATGAAGCGACTTAGCGACTTAAAGGACGAAGCGACTTAGCTGCTAAGAGAGTGGGACGACCCAACTGCTTACAGGAAGCCACGACTCAACGACCTAAGTGCTTCATGACCTAAGGAGATAAAGCGACAGCGACCTAGTGGTTTCATTACCTGCTTTAAGTCACTCACGACTTAGCACTTATCGAACCTTGTCGTTCTCCGTTAGGTCGCTGGAATCTACTAGCTAGTTCAGATGGCCAGGTGCGAACCAGTTAGGTCGTAACTCAAATCCCCTTAGCTCGCTGGCGAGTTACGACTCATGTTAGGTCGTATCCTTCAACTTACGACTTGTCATAAGTCGCTCACGACTTAAGGCCTGTCCGAAAACTCCTATAAATACCGTGTGAGCTCCAATGTTCTGGGGATCTTCTTTTGGGGCTCATTCTCGAAGCGCCGGTACTCTGTCATTTTCTCAACTCAAACAGCACTTCAAATACTCCAAACACCAAGGGCACTACGACAAACTTCAAGAGAAAATCTACATCATTCAATAGGGATTCAAGAGATTATTCTCCATCAAAGTTTGATCTACTAGTCTAAAGTGTGTTGTAATTGAAGAAAGTTGTACAAGTTGTACTTGATTCAGCAATAAAGGGATTAAATTGGACGTAGGCTTGACTATTAGCCGAACCGCTATAAAAACTATGTCTTTTACTGTCTTTCTGATATTTTCCTGCTTATTTATGATTCCCGTATCATCGGGTGGTGCTTTCACACTTGCTTTACTTGCATCGGGGTGTTAGCGTCAGATTTTTACGTTAACATTGTGAAATAGTTAAATAGTTCCAAACGTAGTTGCGAAACCAGTATAAGATAGTTGGGGTTTTAAAAAGAAAAGTTCTATAGTAAATATATAGGAAAATAGATTAATATTAAAACAATTCATTATAAAAATAGTCCAGAGTCAAACTGTTCAATTCCCAATCTCCATTTCCAATCAATTCAATTTAAATTTCCACTTCCATTTTAATTGACTCAATTCCAATTTAAATAACTTCAATTTCCATTGAAATTGATTTAATCCCAATTCAAGTTGAATTAATCCTCAATTTCTTTCCAAATTCAATTCAAATTCCATTTGAATTTACTTATTCAACTTTAATTACAATTTAAATTAATTCAAATAAATTTCAAATTGAACCAATTTCAATTTATATCAATTCCAGTTTGAATCGATCCCAATTCCCATTTGAATTTGAACCCATTCAACTTCAATTTCATTTCAAATTTTCCATTTGAATTTTTAAACTTATACATCTTCAATCACAACTCCAATTAATTCAAATCAAATTCAATTTGAATTAATTTAACTCAAATTTAAAATTTAAACCATCTCGAATTACATATTCGAGTTAAATTTTAGGTGTTGATTTAGTCCTTTAAATCAAATCAACTTATATCTTTAAACCATTTAATTCTGAATCCAAATTCCATTTTATCTTAATAATGGATATATTACCACACCCCATTTCTTTAAACAAATTCAATTCACAGTTTAAAGATTATTAATAGGATAATATTATCCAAATTATCTTAAAATATCCATCCATTTTCAATTTTCAGATCTCAAACCCATTTTGAGATCACTCAAATTCCCAATTCAAATCAACCATTTAACTTCCGAAGTTAAACCTTAATTTCATCTTGAAATTTCCAAATCAGGTTGATCATTCAAACTTATTTAACTTCTTTCAAGTTAAATTCAATTTACTTAATCCAGTCAAATTTACACAATTTGAATTCCCATTCAAATTGTAAACTTCTAAATAATAACTTTCTCGCTTAAGTTTAAAACTTACTTCACTTTGGTTTTCACATCACATTCCAAGGAAAATTTAAAACTCATCCTTAGAGTTTATTTCATATTTATTTTCATTGCACACCAGGTTACTTTTAAATTTTAAACCACGTTTGGTTTTATATTCAAACAAACTCCTTTAAAATTTTCAAACAACTCTTGTTTGAATCAAGCTCTTCATTCCAATAATATTATTTATTATTTCTTTATCACTTCGAAACAATTTCAAATTACTGGACCTAGATTTAAAACTTCACAAATTAAATCCTCTTCAGTTCCAATTTATAAGTCATACTTACGCAAATGGTTTACTTCCTCAGAACATTTCATTTTTCTTACTCATTAACACACATTTCGTTACTAAACACTACAATCATTTATTAGAATAACCAAGATTATCATATCTGGAAACCAATTCATTATTATCTTATTCTAAAACTCATTCCTAAATTCAAGATTTAAATTTTAGTTTGAATCCTATTCAAACTTACCTTTATTGAATTTCAATTGGTTGTATTTCTATTACCTCTTAATTTAATTCCAATAATTTAACAACCAATTACCTTAATACTTATTAGTAAGAAATATTGCTTTATATATATATATATATATATATATCAAAATATATTCTTATATGAAAACATTTAAAATCTTTATATTAGAAAATAACAAGTACGCTTTGATATTTATATACACTCAACTCATTCTAGGGTACCATTAACCCTATCCTTAATGGGTATCCCCCACCAGAGCCAAGGTTCTCGCTTAACCTTCAGCTTGGATACCAACTGTAACGACCCGAAAATTTCGATCCTGAAAATTCCAAATAGTTAGGAAAAGAAGAAAAGAGAAAGAAGAAAAGAATTCAAACACAGATTCTCACATTCGCAGCGGACAAAATAAAATATTACATAAAATAATAGTTATACAAAGAAAGCTGTAAATGTTATTTTACATTTTTAATACATCAGAGTTACAACATGTAACGACCCACTATTTTCTACCATTCAAATTCGACGACAAACTAGAACTGGTCAAACTTGAAAAGTTCAAAATAATAGATTGTAAATAAATTTGGAGCAAATGAAATCAAATCACAGAATCACAGACACAGAAATCAGAATACTCGTAGCGGAATTTAAAATAACTTAATGGTTCATGAAGCCACTATAAGAAGTCTCAAACAAAATTTTACATAGTCTTTAAACCCAATATAGTTTGAAACAACCATAGCAAATCTCAATATCCAATAGTCTTGATCACATAATTAAAGATAAAGAACTGAAAGGAAAGTTTGCCAGCAGCTTGAAAAGTGATCTACAAAAGTCCTAGCTCCAGAATGAAGACTGAACTACAACTTAGGCTGACCCGAGTGTAAAATAAAACATAAACACTCGAGTCAGGACATACATACTTATACAGTGTAAGCTAATTCAAGTGTACTATAATATAAAGCAAGTAACTTAAAGGATGCTTGGAACCACCCATCATCTAATGATCCGTTAAACTATTTACTATATAGTAAAATTTCGCTATTATAATAGTGTCTATATTAACATAAACTTACTTTTAAATAGCGTTAAGGCTTTACATTTTCCACGTAGACACGTGATATATTCCCATAGTCTATACAGTACCGTAATCTCCCCTGTACTGGACGTCGTCAGAGGGCACTCCATAGGTATGGTAAAAAACCAAAAGTGTATAAGACGCGCTAGGGTAGGTGACACGGCACAACTAGGCAATCCCAAGGTAGATATACCAATCGCTTCCCGGGCTGGTTGAAACGCATAGCTGCAGCTACAGCCCACCTCGAACAAACTCCCCAAAATCAAGAAAAATAAAGATGGCCATCGAATCAATCAAAAGTCGGAATATAGTATCGAAGAGGAATGTCCGATAAAAGGCGCTAACCCCCTTGGCCCGAGAATCGCTCCTGTTTTAGCCACCTTATGCCAACTCATGGGAGTCGGGTCCACGTATATATCTCAAAGAACATCACCACCATCCTACTTCATTCTGGAATCTCCACCGCATTCGTGGTTGTCAAAGTGGTTTTCGGTATCGACAGAGAGTATGCCCATATCCGATCCCAGTCTCTTTGCCAACCAATCGTTATTATTATTACCCGTGGTTATACATTTTAAAATAGTTTATAATTAAATCCCAATACTTCGTATAGCTTTCAAAAGTGAAGTTATTAGGTTTCAAATCAATATTCAAAATCTCATTTCAGCCAACGGCAACACTTAACAAGTGCTACTGTAGCCCTTTTATTTATTCGGGTTTAGTTTAAATTCCGCAACCACAAAACTTACCAAGTACTGCAATAGCCTTTAATTAATTTCAGCCTTAAGTTCATTTGCATCAACTACGGCACTTACAAAGTGCAGTAATATCCTTTACAATAGAATTTAAGTAAATTAAATTCCAGACATAAAATTATAAATAATTAAACTTTGATTAAACCCATTTAACTTATAAAACCATATTTCCACTTTTTAACAATAGTCATTTAAATTTCAAATATATGATTTATATAAGGTAAATTTCATAAATGCACATCAACTTCTTATGTTCACTTATTAAAGTCAAATCAAGATCTTCTATTCTTCGCATTCAAAATTTACATATTAATTAAGTTAATTATTATTTCAAAATATAACTATTTCCAAATTATTTCTTAACTTGCCCATTTCTTAAACTAGACTCTCTTTTCCTAAGTTAAGATATACTCAAATTTTTATTATTGGTACTTACTTTATTAACCTTTTAATTTATAGGAAAATTACACACCACCTTATTTATCATTTAATTTCAGTTTAAAAAATATACTTCATTTCATTCCTCTACAAAATTAAATTCCAAAATGAATTTATATTTAAACTCCAAATCAATCCTCTACTTATATATATATATATTTAATTGTATAAAATTACGAAAATCATTTTTATTCAATTTAAATCAACAATGGTATGATTTACAAATTTTCGAAATAGTTAAATTTTTCCAGAAAACTATATATATATCCACGAGTCTGTATAATGTTTTCTACCTAGGTCAAGTGGTACGGATTATATATCATTTCAATCCGTAATTTACAAAGAATATCTGGGTTCTATCATTCCAAACCCGCAATCCCAAGTTAAATAAATAGCTAAATAAATAAATATATAAATATCGCTCAGGCCTATCATTTCAGCCCGAAACGATTTCTATTCTACAGGGAACTTGCAGTGTGATTAGACAGTAAATAAATAATTAGTATAACTGCATAAATAAAATAGTAGATAATACGAATGATGACGTGTCAATTAAAAATGGGATTTTACCATCATAAATTTATATCACAGGTAGATAAAATTTAAATAAAATTATTTACGATTACACTTGTTGTTAAATTTACAGATATATAAGTACATTTGTTAGGTGAGAGTACTCACCTTTTCGCTGCTGAAGTTTCAAATCAAACAACGGTATCTATCCTGAAGGAAAAGAACAGAAGGCACGGTTAATTTCCAACAAATGTGACACCCTAATTTCGATCTTGAAAAATAAACGAATAATAAATTACGCGAATATGAAACGATCAAAACAAAATTAAATAACAACCGGAACGATGATTTTAAAATAAATATTTTTTTTGACACCCGCGGCTCGACCACTCCATCACCTGTTCAGCATCTCTAATTCTAGTCCCTTTCCAAAAATTTTATTTAAATGCTTTGGGAAAAATGCTTTGTTATAAAAAAATAAAATGCTTTGTTAATAAAGTAGGCTGAGTCTTGTAAAAAAAAATTTATTAGATTTACAGATGTTTCAAATACTTTGAAAAATGAATGCATGCACTTATGCATTGACACGGCCGTGGATTGTTTGTCAAGCACTTATATATCACACAATTATATTTTCCAGGTTTGGCTCCATTACACAATTTCGTTTGTTTTTTTTAAAGGAGACTCACACATGAAGTTCGCGTGGCTACAGGGACTCATGCATTTTTCCTACAGAATGCAAAAGAAAGATACTAAGCTTGACTTCCTATATCAATCTGACATGCACGACAAAATAAATCAGGGGGAGGAGATGTGTACTTGTCAGGGTCGGCAACAGCATACTTGAGAGGCGGAGTAGCCGAGCAAGGTGGAACAAGGAGAAGAAAATAAAAGAAAACTGAAGAAAGCAAGAAAATTATTAGGGAGGAGAAGGAGTGCGCATACCCGATTCTAAAGCTCCCACACACAGGCAAGAAAGTGGAAGAGATTTGAAGCTACCCGTGATGAACGAAATTTTGTATTGCGTGAGTTGTATAAGTTTGATCAGAGAGGTAGCGTGATTTAATGAGAAGAAAGAATGGCAAGAAATCATCTTTCTTTGAAACGGAAAGGAAATTAAACTAGCGTTGATTTAGATGAGCAGTTATATGCAAGAAAATATAAATATTGATTTTTAAAAGGGCCACGAGTTGATTGAGCACTGATTTATTACTAGTTATACACAACTACTTGATTTTTAACCAATTTTAAGCAAATGGGTTTCGAAATTAAAGTAGAAGAAACGGTCAGCTAAGATTATATTTTGGAATTAGATTTTAAATAATTTTGAATGCGTTTAAAAATTAAAGCTCGCGTTGATGGGAACAATGGCAAGAAATTAAAAAGGTGAACGGTTATAAAATTTGTAAATAACGTTCCTATTAAATCAGGAGAGTAAAAGGAAAGTGAATATAATTAGAATGCGTACAACAGACGCAGTAATTTTTGTCCAAATAAAATGAAAATAACGGATTTAAATTTTATACGTTTTCTTGTGTGTATATATATACACATTATTTATTCCATCAAATAACGCGCCTTTTAAACGTGTAATTAAACAGTTTATTTATACCCAATTTTTTTGGAAATTTATTACTTAAATAAAAATATGATTTGTTCACGCTGTTATGGGTATATTCAATTTAATTAAAAGGTTTGAAAATTAGAAATTTAAAGATTTATAACTTTAATAAATGTTAAGTTTCAACCAAATTAAGAAATTTTAGAATTTTCACATTAATAAAAATCTTGGGCGATTATTTATAATTAAATTTAGGAATTCAATTTTCGTAAAATAAAACCCTAGGGTTATAAATAAGGAATAAAATATTTCTAAAATTTTGGGCTGTTACACTCTCCCCCACTCAGAACTTTTCATCCTCGAAAAGGAATGTAGGAAGGAAACAAAGAAAGATAAGATAAAAGAGCAAAGTACCTTAAATGAATAATTCTGATTTCGAAGCACGAATGCTCTCCTCCGTCTCCCAGGTGCAATCCCGTTCATCAGTGCTCCATTGCACTTTGACCCGGCGGACAGTTTTTCTACTTAGCTGTTTCATGCCTCGATCAACGATACGAAGCGGTATCCTTTCAATAGTTAGCTCAAGCTCGATGTCCAAACTATCAAGAGCAGAAGGCTGGATAAAAAGAGATGGATCATGAAGACAACGATAAAGGTGGGATGTATGGAATACATTGTATTCCAGCAAATTTTTTCGGCAATTCCAGTCAATAAGCAAGAGACCCAATCCTCTCTAAGATGCGGAATGGACCAATGAACTAGGAGCAAGCTTCCCACTACGCCTAATCCAAACCATATTCTTTAAGGGAGAGACCGTAAGAAAAACTAAATCACCGACTGCAAACTCCAAGCTTCTTCTACGACGATCAACGTACTTCTTCTGCCTATCCTGAGCAATCCTTAACCTTCTCTTTATCTCTTCGACTTTCTCTGAAGCTTTCAAATCATATCAGGCCCAAGAACTAAGCGATTACCAGATTCAATCCAAGAGGTTGGAGATCTACAGGGTCGCCCGTAAAGAGCAGCAAAAGGGGACATCTGAAGACTAGCCTGATAACTATTGTTATAGGTAAATTCCACAAGATGGAGATGATCTTCCCACGATCCTCCATAATCTAAAATGCTGGCACGGAGAAGATTCTCTAGAATCTGATTCACCCTTTCCGTTTGACCGTCAGTCAGTGGGTGGTAAGCAGTGCTCAGATTCAGACGAGTACCAAGGATTCTTGGAAAGCTTTCCAAAATTGGCTGGTGAAGATAGGGTATCGATCAAAAACTATGCTAAGAGGAACCCCATGGAGGCGAACAATCTCCCTCATGAGATAAGCTCGATGCTGTACGGGTAGACTTTACTGGAATAAATTGAGCGGACTTGGTCAGTCTATCCACAATAACCCAGATTCTCTCATTTCCCCTCCTAGATCTCGGTAAACCATAGATGAAATCCATAGAAACTTGCTCCCACTTCCAATCCGGAATGTCCAGAGGCTGCAATAAACCCGGTGTCTTCTGATTATCCGCCTTTACTTGTTGACAAGTCGCATACCTACTAACAAAGATAGAGACATCACGCTTCATACCCCTCCACCAATAAAGCTTCTTCAAATCCTGATACATCTTTGCTACACCAGGATGAATGGAAAGTCGGGATTGATGATGTTCCCAAAGTAACTCCTGCCTCAAACCATCAATATTCGGGACACAAATCCGATTATTAATCCTTAAGATCCCTTTATCATCGATTCGATCTCCACTACCATCAAGACTACTACCACCAACTCTGCTTCAGACATTCTCCTTAATCAATCTGATGAACCTATCCTCATCCTGCTTCGCCTTGATCCGATCCAAAAGGGGAGAAGAAACAGTAAGCTGACACAGCAAGGACTTCTTCCTACTCAACGCATCATACTCAACATTAGCTTTCTCAGGAGTATAGTTGATGTCGAGATCATAAGAAGCAAGAAACTTGAGCCACCGAACTTGTCTTTGATTCAAATTCTTCTGCGTGAAGATATATTTCAAAGACTGATGATCGGTGAAGAGGTCAAACTTAGCCCCCAAGAGATGATGTCTCCACAGTTTCAGAGCAAAGACAACAGCTAGCAATTCTAAATCGTGAGCAGCATAATTAGCCTCATGGGTCTTCAACTGATGACTAGCATATGCGATCACCTTCTCATCTTGCATTAATACTGCCCCCAAACCTTCTCGACAAGCATCGGTGAATACCGTTAATCTCTCATTTCCATTCGGAATGGTAAGCACTGGTGCGGAAGTAAGCTTATTCTTTAACTCTTGGAATGCCGCTTTACACTTATCGCTCCATATAAACTTAGCATTCTTCCGAGTCAGAGCCATGAGAGGTGCAGAGATTTGAGCAAAGTTCTCAATGAACCTCCGATAGTAACCGGCAAGGCCCAGAAAACTGCGAATATCAGTTGGAGTCTTAGGTTCTTCCCAATCTTTGATCGCAGCGATCTTAACTGGATCAATAGAAACTCCCTCACTAGAGACAATATGTCCGAGGAATCGGACATCCTCTTCCCACAAATGTTATTTAGAGAATTTGGCTTTTAACTGGTGACTTCTAAGGGTCCCCAAACAAAGCTTAAGTGGGATTTATGTTCTTTCTCAGACTTAGAAAACACAAGGATATCATCAATGAAGACTAGAACAAATTTATTGAGCACATCGCGAATGACACAATTCATCAAGTCGACAAAGAAAGCAGGGGCATTAGTCAGCCCAAAAGGCATAATTAACCATTCAAAGAAGCCAGTCTCTGTATGAAAAGCGGTTTTGGGAATGCTTTTCTCAGCACCTCTAAGCTGGTGGAATCCTGTGGCTAGATCAAGCTGAGAGAAAACCGTCGCTCCATAGAGTTGATCGAACATATCATTGATGCGGGGCAAAGGATATATGTTTTTCATAATGAGCTTGTTCAGCTCCCTATAATCAACACACATCCGGAGAGAACCATCCAATTTTGTGACGAAAACCATGGCTGCTCCCCATTCTGAAAAGCTAGGTCTGATAAGACCTTTAGAGTACAAGCCTTCAATTTGATTCCTCAATTCGATCTTCTCCCGGGGTGCCATTCTTCTGGGTGGAAGAATTACGGGCCGTGTTCCAGGAATGAGATCGATATGGAAATCAATTTCCCACCTCGGGGGTAGAGAGATGACTTCACCAAATACGTCGGGAAATAGTCTAACTACAGGAGTGGACTCAATATCACTATGAAAAGTGTCGAGAGAATAAATGAAGCTACCAGCTAACTCCTGGAGTAAACTACACTGAATCTCTAAGGAATTACCAAAATCATCTTTGAGGGCAACAGTTCGAGAACTACACGATATACGGACATCATGCCTATCCAACCAGTCACCCCCAAGCAGTAGAACAAAAGCGCCAAAACTCAAGATATAAAAATCACCCGTGAAACAGTGCTCGAAATGGAGAAGCTTTACTTGCTTACAAATTTTATTAAGAATTGCGGGCCCTCCAATAGGATTAGAAACACATAAAGGTATAGAGACGAACTCGGGAGAAAGGAGGTGCTAAAATTTATTGCAGAGATCCGACGATATGAAGCTATGGGAAGCTATAGGAACCTCCGGTATCGAAAAAAACAAGAACAGACGCTTTAAACAAAGTAAAAAAACCCTGAAGTGTACCTTGAGTGTCACTTGGAGCGGGAGCAGGTGCCGATGCAGGTGCAGGGGATGGCAGAGTGGCTGGAGAGGATGCCGAAGTCACAGCAAAAATCCCTGATGCCTTGCTCTTCTTCTGAGTAGGGCAGTCTCTCTTGAAGT
This sequence comes from Allium cepa, assembly GCA_030765085.1. NCBI lineage: Eukaryota > Viridiplantae > Streptophyta > Magnoliopsida > Asparagales > Amaryllidaceae > Allium > Allium cepa. The sequence goes on along the minus strand of CM060937.1, from coordinate 767,522,237 downwards.
GTCCCGGCTGAAGGCAGATGTGGCAGAGGTCTCGTCTATCAAACTGGGGAGGAGGTGGAATAGCAGCACCCAAGGTCTGGCATCTATTTGCGTAGTGTCCCTTCTGGTGGCATTTATGGCAAGTGATGGTAGAAAGGTCTACAGGTGGCCTCTGAGATGCAGAAGACGATGATCCTAGCCCTGGAGTCCTATTCCTATTCTTATGGCTTGCTGAAAATGGGGCTTCCTCTTCTTTGAATTTCTAGAATACTGAGATAGGGCAGAATGGGCAGTAGGAGGAGCTCTGGATGTAGGGTTCTCATACCGGATAGCCATATCCATCAGAGCGGTGAATGTCCCATGCTTCTCATACGTGGGTAATGAGTCGATCGTAGTATTCGGGACGCGCTCCAGCAATAAATTTCTCGTTCTTCTTCAGTGGGGTATCTATCAGATTTAAGCCATATTGCGAAAGCTCATTAAATTTTCTCTCATACTCGAAAAAGGAAATATTGCCCTGCTTCAAATCCATAAAGTCTCGGCATAGCTGAGACTTGCCTGCTTCGGGCATCCATTTGACATGAAAAGCCTCCCTAAAGCACGATAAGAGATATAAGACAGATTTCAGAAGAGAATGGCAGAGTTTATCCTAAATTTAGATAACCGAGTAAGATACCTAAATTGCTCCCAGGTGATGTCAGCTTCATCGGTGTGAGCAGTAACTAATAGACACCAATTCAAAGCGGCTCCTTTCATCTGCCAGGCCGCCAATTGCACCTGCTGGGCATTAGTGATTTCGAGACAGGACAAGATTCTCTCCAAGTCTCTCAACCACTGTTGAGCTTCTATTATGATTTCAGACCCCGTGAACTTGGTGGCATCAAGCTCGGTGAAATCTTTGCACAACTTAGTAAATCTAACTGGGGCAACAGGTGGAGGAGCTGGGGCAGCAGCTCGTCCCCTACCTCTGTTATTTCCTCGATTCATCCTGAGAAATCAATAATGAATTTTTAGGGCAGAGGATAATATAGAGGCAAATATAGATTAGATAAGATAAAGTTCACTAGAAGGGCATTCAACAAAGGACCTAATTATATAAAAAGGAAAGTAGTTGGAAAAATTAAATCTTCAAAACAACAAAGTTTTTGTATCAAAATACTTTTTGATAAACCCTTTTGAAAATCATTTTATACTTTAAAATACGTTCTCTCTTAAGGAAAGGATTCTAAGATTTGGCTTCTCTCATTCTAGGGTATTGCTACCCTATCTCTAACGAGTTTTTACTCCTCAGGCTATGGTTAAACCAAAGCTCTGATACCAACTGTAACGACCCACTATTTTGTACCATTCAAATTCGACGATAAACTAGAACTTGTCAAACTTGAACAATTCAAAACAATAGATTGTGAATAAATTTGGAGCAAATGAAATCAAATCACAGAATCAGAGACACAGAAATCAGAATACTCACATCGGAATTTAAAATAACTTAGTGGTTCATGAAGCCACTATAAATAGTCTCAAACAAATTTTTACATAGTCTTTAAACCCAATATAGTTTGAAACAACCATAGAAAATCTCAATATCCAATAGTCTTGATTACATAATTAAAGATAAAGAACTGAAAGGAAAGTTTGCCAGCAGCTTGAAAAGTGATCTACAGAAGTCCTAGCTCCGGAATGAAGACTGAACTGCAACTCAGCCTGACCCGAGCGTAAAATAAAACATAAACACTCAAGTTAGGACATACATACTTATACAGTTAAGCTAATTCAAGTGTACTATAATATAAAGCAAGTAGCTTAAAGGATGCTTGGGACACCCATCCTCTAAGGGTCCGTTAAACTATTTACTATATAGTAATATTTCGCTATTATAATAGTGTTTATATTAAAATAAACTTACTTTTAAATAGTGTTAAGGCTTTACATTTTCCACCTTAACATGTAATATATTCCCATAGCCTATACAGTACCGTAATCTCTCCCGTACTGGGCGTCGTCAGAGGGCACTCCATAGGTATGGTACAAAACCAAAATCGTATAAGACGCGCTAGGGTAGGTGACACGGCACAACTAGGCAATGCCAAGGTAGATATACCAATCGCTATCCGGACTGGTGGAAACACATAGCCGCAGCTACCGCCCACCTCGAACAAACTCCCTAAAATCAAGAAAAATAAAGATGGCCATCGAAACAATCCAAAGTCAGAGTATAGTATCGAAGAGGAGTGTCCGATAAAAGGCGCTAACCCCCTTGGCCTGAGAATCGATCCTGTTTTAGCCACCTTATGACAACTCACGGGAGTCGGGTCCACGTACATATCTCAATAGAACGTCACCACCATCCTACTTCATTCTGGAATCTCCACCGCGTTCCCAGTTGTCAAGGTGGTTTTCGGTATCGACAGAGAGTATGCCCATATCAGATCCCGGTCTCTTTTCCAACCAATCGTTATTATTATTACCCGTGGTTATACATTTCAAAATAGTTTATAATTAAATCCCAATACTTCGTTTAACTTTCAAAAGTGAAGTTATTAAAGTTTCAAATCAATATTCAAAATCTCATTTCAGCCAACGGCAACACTTAACAAGTGCTACTGTAGCCCTTTTATTTATTCGGGTTTAGTTTAAATTCCGTAACCACAGCACTTACAAAGTACTGCAATAGCCTTTAATTAATTTCAGCCTTAAGTTCATTTGCATCAACTAGGCACTTACAAAGTGCGGTAATATCCTTTACAATAGAATTTAAGTAAATTAAATTCCAGATATAAATTTATAAATAATTAAACTTTGATCAAACCTATTTAACTTATAAAACCATATTTCCACTTTTAACAATAGTCATTTAAATTTCAAATATATGATTTATATGAGGTAAATTTCATAAATGCACATCAACTTCTTATGTTCACTTATTAAAATCAAATCAAGTTCTTCTATTCTTCACATTCAAAATTTACATAGTAATTAAGTTTAATTATTATTCTAAAATATAACTATTTCCAAATTATTTCTTAACTTACCCATTTCTTAAACTAGACTCTCTTTTCCTAATTTAAGATATACTCAAATTTTTATTATTGGTACTTACTCTATTAACCTTTTAATTTATATGAAAATTACACACCACCTTATTTATCATTTAATTTCAGTTTATCAAATATACTTCATTTCATTCCTTTACAACATTAAATTCCAAAATGAATTTATATTTTAATTCCAAATCAATCCTTTATTTATATATATATTTAATCGTATAAAATTACAAAAATCATTTTTATTCAATTCAAATCAACAATGGTATAATATACACATTTTAAAAATAGTTAAATTTTTCCAGAAAACTATATATATATATATATATATCTCCATGGGTCTCTTAATGTTTTCTACCTAGGTCAAGTGGTACGGATTATATATCATTTCAATCCGTAATTTACAAAGAATATCCGGGTCCTATCATTTCAAACCCGCAATCCCAAGTTTAATAAATAACTAAATAAATAAATGTATAAATATCGCTCAGGCCTATCATTTCAGCCCGAAACGATTTCTATTCTACAGGGAACTTGCAGTGTGATTAGACAGTAAATAAATAATTAGTATAAGTGCATAAATAAAATAGTAGATAATACGACTGATGATGTGTCAATTAAAAATGGAGTTTTACCATCATAAATTTATATCACAGGCAGATAAAATTTAAATAAAATTATTTATAATTACACTTGTTGTTAAATTTACAGATATATAAGTACGTTTGTCAAGTGAGAGTACTCACCTTTTCGCTGCTGAAGGTTCAAATCAAACAACGGTATCTATCCTAAAAGAAAAGAACAGAAGGCACAATTAATTTCCAGCAGTTGTGACACCCCGATTTCGATCTTGAAAAATAAACGAATAATAAATTACGCGAATATGAAACGATCAAAGCAAAATTAAATAACAACCGGAAAGATGATTTTAAAACAAAGAATTTTTTTGACACCCGCGGCTCGACCACTCCATCACACAACCTGTTCAGCATATCCAATTCTCGTCCCTTTCCAAATTTGTTATTTAAATGCTTTGGGAAAAATGCTTTGTTATAAAAAAAATATAAAATGCTTTGTTAATAAAATAGGTTGAGTCTTGTAAAAAAAGTTATTAGATTTACAGATTTTTAAAATACTTTGGAAATTGAATACATGCACTTACGCATTGACACGGTCGTGGATTGTTTGTCAAGCACTTATATATCACACACTATTTTCCAGGTTTGGCTCCATTACACAATTTCGTTTTTTTAAAGGTGACTCACGCATGAAGTTCACGTGGCTACAGGGACGCATGCTTTTTTTCTATAGAATTCAAAAGAAAGATACTAAGCTTGATTTCCTATATCAATCTGACATGCACGGCAAAATAAATCAGCGGGGGAGGAGATGTGTACTTGTCAGGGCCGACAACAACATACTTGAGAGGCAGAGTAGCCGAGCAAGGTGGAACAAGGAGAAGAAAATAAAAGAAAACTGAAGAAAGCAAGAAAAATATAAGGGAGGAGAAGGAGTGCGCATACCTGATTCCAAAGCTCCCGCACGCAGGCAAGAAAGTGGAAAAGATTTGACCTACTCGTGATGAACAAAATTTTGTTAAGAAGTGAAAATTGCGTGAGTTATATAAGTTTGATCAGAGAGTTAGCGTGATTTAAGGAGAAGAAAGAACGGCAAGAAATCATCTTGCTTTGAAACGGAAAGGAAATTAAAGTAGCGTTGATTTAGATGAGCAGTTATAGGCAAGAAAATATAAATATTGATTTTTAAAAGGGCCACGAGTTGATTGAGCACTGATTTATTACTTGTTATACACGGCTAGTTGATTTTTAACCAATTTTTAGCAAATGGGTTTCGAAATTAAAGTAGAAGAAACAGTCGGCTAATATTAGATTTTGGAATTAGATTTTAAACAATTTTAAATGCGTTTAAAAATTAAAGCTCGCGTTGATGGGAACAATGGCAAGAAATTAAAAAGGTGAACGGTTATAAAATTTGTAAATAACGTTCCTATTAAATCAGGAGAGTAAAAGGAAAGTGAACAGATTTAGAATGCGTACAACAGACACAGAGATTTTTGTCCAAATAATATGAAAATAACGGATTTAAATTTTATACTTTTTCTTGTATATATATATATATATACTATTATTTATTGCATCAAATAACGCGCCTTTTAAACGCGTAATTAAACAGTTTATTTATACCCAATTTTTTGGAAATATATTACTTAAATAAAAATATGATTTGTTCACATTGTTATAGTTATATTCAATTTAATTAAAAGGTTTGAAAATTAGAAATTTAAAGATTTATAACTTCAATAAATGTTAAGTTTCAATCAAAATAAGAATTTTAGAATTTTCACATTAACAAAAATCTTGGGCGATTATTTATAATTAAATTTAGGAATTCAATTTTCATAAAATAAAACCCCAGGGTTATAAATAAGGAATAAAATATTTCTAAAATTTTGGGCTGTTACACAACATTTCACATTCACTGGACAGTTAAAATAACTTGTCCCAGATATACTATAATATAATACAGTGGAAACACTCCATACATTCCTGCCATCCGGCTCGTCTCCTGAGCTCCAAAACGTCCTTACTTGAAAATATGTAACACTCGGTCTGACCCGAGCATTACATCAAAGTAACATCTGGGTCAGGCTGGAAACCAGCGTGCGTAAACCCACCTAACATGAATTACAAAAGTATACAACCTATTTATAACTCAGGTAACTTGTATCAATTTACAACTTCACAAGTTGTTATAGACATCACTATTTCACATATCAATTTCTAAGTACCAAAACTTGGATTAAATGGTTCAATTCACTTAACTTATTTCATTCCAGCCTATTGATTTCACATATCAAATCTATAAATTATTATATATTACAAATCGAAGTGTTTCGGGTATTTTCTAATACCCGACTCTGGACTCTTCGAATTCAATACCATCTTATCCCAAATTATTCAAGTGAAACATAATTCAAACTTCATATACAGGGTGTCACCTATATTCATTAACTCATCATCGACAGATAACTACATTATCTTAGTTTAAACGCAACATATCATATCACATAGCATTATCAGAGATAGCAATTAATCTAAGGCATACGATATTTTCAATCATTCATAAGAAAGATAAATTAGTCATAACATTTCTAATTAATTTAAACAAATTAAATTAATTACTTCATTCACCATTAATTTTGCTTACTTAACATTAATTAGTTACAAATAGATTAATTAATCACCCTTTAATTATCCATTTTAATTATTCATCCTTGATTAATTATCTTCGATTACATAAAGTAATTATCCTTTAATTAATTACACAAATTAGTTATTTTTAACCATTTACAGTAATTAATCTTTAATTACTTTCGTTAATTACGTGATTAATCTTTAATCATTAAATAAAAATCTAATTAATAATCCTTAATTACAAATTAATCACTCCTAATTAATCAATCTTAAACCTTAATTAATAAATTAAAACCCTTAATTACTTATTTAATTAATCCAAATCATTAATTAATTAAATAAATTATTATCCATTTTAATTATCTTAATAATTTAATGAATCCAAATCATTAAATTCTACTTATCTTTAATATAAAACATTTCTTACTTAATCAAAGCATTTAAAAACAATTTGCTTCAAATTTAGTTTAAATTTCATTTTAATTTAAAGATTTTAAAAAGAAAACAAATTTAACTTTAACAAAGTTTAAAACAATTCAAAAACCTTTAATTTCACATGTTAAAGAAATATTCATTTTATAAAAGAAGATTAAAAGAATTTAAAACCCAATTCATTTTTAAACTCAAATCAATTTAAAAATACAATTTAAACATTCAGAGTTAATTAAAACAATTTCAGTTTTAAAACTTCCTTTAATTTCAAAACTGAAATACGGATTTAATCTTGATTCCAGATTTAACTTAAATTTTAAAAGCTTTACTTACATTTTAAATCTTCATTTTAAAATTCAAACAATTTAACCATTTTTAAAGTGGTTTAAACAATTTAAATTCAAAAACTTATTTTATTTTAAAAACTGAGACTCAAACTCCATTTCCAGATTTTAAAACTTAGATTTAAACTTATTTAAACCTTTACTTTACAATTTAAAGTTTCAATTTTAAATTCAAACCAAATACACTTTAAATACTTAAAGGTTGTTAGAACCAATTTGAATTTCAAAAACTTAAATCATTTAAAACTAGGATTCAAACTAGCTTGAATCAAGATTTAAACTTAGGTTTAAAACTTAGCTTAAAACTTTGATTTACATTTTAAACTACAGTTTAAATTTTAAACAGAACAGGTTTCTAAAATCTGTTATAAAACATTACCTGAGCCAAGACCAAAACCTAAACTGCTTAGAGTTAATCACCAATTTACTCGAGAACAAACCCACTGCAAAAACCCCAACATCATCAGAAAATCAACCGTGCACCGTGCACATGCACGGTGGCACTGATCGACTTCGATCATCTACGATGATCTCCTCCGGTCTTCAATCACCTCCATACCCTCTCGCAATCATCAGATCACTACCCAAACTCGAGATCAAAGATCGAGCTTCACATCCAACTTGGAACAAGAACTGGAATCCACCACAACCAAACCCGGAAACGCCTCGTTCCCAAAACTCCAATCACCAGAATATCAACGACTCTGGCCACACATTCGCCAACTACCACGCTATCATCCTCCAAAAACTAGTTACACTCGATAAATCCAATAGGCCGTGGTGATCGATTTTCCTAGCTTAGTTAAACTAGGGTTCCAGAACTCCAAATCAGAACCACTAACTCCACCATACTCTGATAATCTTCCTACTAATTTTCGTATCAACTCCGATCACTCCTCCATCCCCAGGAGGAAACTCAACCCCTCAGATCGTTTGCATCAATAGAGATACCCTAAAATACACAATCCAGACAACCCAGAACTGCTCTCCAATTCAAACACTAGAAATTGTGATTTTGCTTTTAAAAATCAAGATTTTGTATGATGATTCAGATCCTAATCCTGAAACAATAGACTGTGATATTTAAATTCTTACTTATTTTAAACTTGATCGGTAGATTTGGTTTCCAGAGTCAAATAAATATTATCTTGACTTAAGTACAGTTTAAAACTAAAGTTTATAATTATGCAAACAAGTTTGATTTGCACATTAAGTTAGACAGAGAAAATATCGAAAGATTTGAATTTTTAAATCAAAACTGGAAAACTGGAGGGTAAAAGCAGAGAGTATTCTGAAGAGACCACATGCATACTATATATGAATATATACACAGCAGATACCATACAATTCACATTTATTTCAGATTAACTAACATGCATCCCAATTTTACCTACTTAAATTTTTAAAAGTGAAGTTACTCACCTAGCAATTAGAACAGAGACAGAGAACATGTTCTTGATTTCCAGGTTTGATCCCGGCTGACCTGTTTCCATTTTGACCTTCTTTTTGCTTTGTCAATGGCAGTTTGTAATTGAAGTATATATTTTCGTTTCAACTTAGCTTGTTCAAATGGAATAAATGAAGGTAAGTGGAGGTATGTATATATAAGGAGGAGTAGGCTGCATTCTTTTGTTATACTCAATAAGCTTCCCTTTTTTTTTCCTCTTACCTTTTCTTTGGTCAGATGTCACTTTTGATTTGATTTTCACTTTAACACCAGCTGACCTGATTTGTTTTGTATGCTTGAAATGATGTATTGCATGCTATAATTTAATGCTTGTCTCACTATGTGTTTACAAGAATTTTTGTATGAATTGTGCATGTATGCTATACTTATATGTGCTTGCCTTTCCACTATTTAATTATACACTTTTTCTTGCATTTTGTCATCATATACATAAATACATGTATATGTTTTCATTTTGTTCACATAAACATTTCTACTTTTATTCACCATAAACACCTTTACATATGTACATATACAATAACATTTTTACTTATATATTTTTGAGCATCATAAAGTTTGTATCTATTTGTATTTTCATTTGTATATTCATGGACTTTTCTTCCTATAAGTTTTATCATATTCAGAGATTTATGAGCCATTGTTTATTTTAGCTCTTAAGCTATTTATGTATCCAATGTTTGAATTATTAGAATTTTATTTATTGGACTAATTTAAAACTAATATTCTAATAACTGCATCAGTTAATGACTCGATATTAAATAGCCCAAAAATCTAGATCGTAACAACCACATTGGTGCACCCCATTATGCGTCCCTCAACACCTCGTTTTCACCAAAACACCATTGCACTAGTGCCTCACCCTGCTAGTTTGCCCATGCAACCGATCGTTTTGACTATATGTAGCAATGAGGCCAAATCGTCACGATTCAAGGTGCGACCTAAATTAGTCTGGGTAGGATGGATTCGTACCACATTCAACATCTCACCCCTTTTCGATCAATACTATTACATTTATTTAACAGTCTTACTAATGACATTACCCCCTAAATGTCATTTATATCCCACGGTCACTAAAGGGTCTTGGCTTATTTACTTATTACATTCTAATAACCTTAAGCATAACACATATAATATAGCTTAGCATAACAGGATAAACGTATGAGATGTCACTACAGAATAAAAGCAACTCTGTAATGCATCTTTGTGGCAATATTACAACGGCTTTGGACCGTTGTAGTATTACAATGGCTATGGGCCGTTGCAATTTGTTTTGCAATTAACCAACAATTGATTTAGGCCATTATAATATTAAAATGCCTTAGGACCATTGCAATTTAGTTATACATCAAATCTTAAAAGCAGGATAACAAATTATTTTTTTGGCCACTGAATTTCTAATTACATTCAACCCTAACTTGAAAATGTTATCCGCCGTAATTTATGTTACCTTCCTCCTTCCCCTTCCTACTCTTTCAATCTAGGGTCTGTTCTGTGCAAAACGAACAGGGCATTTGAGCAGAGAATGTTGGTGAATGGAGAATGTGTTTGTGTGCTGCGAGTAGAGATCTGAGCGAAGTATTTGAAATGCATATTTTAAAATAAATTGGTTTATGTATGATTAATTATTTGTCTTTTAATGAATAATATGTCTCGATAATTTACATGTGTGTGTATATAAATATTAAATTGTAACATTTTAAATTGCTCGGATTTAGTTAAAACCAAATTTATAATGTAGAGCACTTTAATACGATCGCAACGTAAAAAAACATGTCTCAAACGGATCTCATTTGCACATGTTATTAATTTTAAAATTTTAACTTAAACGAATCAAACATATCAAAATCCCTGAATGCACCATTTTTATGCGTTCATAATGCAAGGGGCAAACATTGGAAACGGAAGCTCGCGAAGTCTCTTTCTTTCACAATGCAGCTTCACTGCTTTCCTTAGAACGATGATCCTTTTCCAAAACAATGTAGCCTCTTCATAACAATTTCCACCACCATCATTGATATTACGATGAGCTCACCTTAGATGGACCACCTAGAGCTGTCCTCGTTTTCCACAGGTCCGAGCACCTTGTTTCATGCCTGCTTGCTATGCGTTCGAGATGTGGTGGGAGTTTATTTTATAAGTGCAGGTGCTTATGCATTTTGGTGATGCGAGGTGGATAGAGTTTGGATTAGACCTGTCAAATGGGTAGGTTCGGGTCAAAATGGGTTGGGTCAAGTTTGAACCAACCCATTTATGGCCTGTACTTTCCGACCCATTTGTGACTCAACCCATTTAAGATCCAACCTATTTAATTAATAAGCGGGTTACCTATTTAACCCATTTAAAGAATTAAATTTGATTTGATTAATAAAAAAAAAAAAATATAAACTAATTCTAATTTCAATATTTATGTTTTGAATTTCTACCAAAAACAAAATTTGAAATTTTTAAATTTTAATTCTAATTTACATCAAAATTCAAATATGGGGATGTAGCTGCCGGTTATTTTATAAGTACAACTGTCAGTCTCCATGAAGAACTGCAGTGTGCATTACGATTATGAAGTATCCGAGTGTTACATATTGTCTGTAGTTTAGGTGAGAGTTAATCGGTCGAAGTCTCGCTCGATTCTGAGTTAGTATGAAGAAGTTATAGCAGTCTGAACAAAAAAATAGCAGCTTTTGCACTAGGAGAAGTTCAAATATGAGGATATGGTAGCCTGTTATTTTCTAACTACAACTGTTAGTCTTCATGGAGAACTAGAATATGCATTAACAATATGACGCATCTAAGTGTTCCATATTGTCCGTAATTTAGGTGGAAGTTAATCGGTCGACGCTGTCTAGTATATGTGATGTGTATGCTGTGTATCTCTGATTGGTATTGAATATTATGTAAATACTTATGTTATTAATATAATTTATTCGTTCCTCTGTTGAGATTCTTGTGTTGTTTCTTCTTTCTCTTCTTTCTTTTCTTCTTCTATCCCTTTCTTTCTTAATTCATGATGCGATTTTCTAGGAGTAGAAAGTCGGGTCGTGACAGTTGGTATCAGTCATGACCCATCTTCCACTATCCAGAAAGACGCATCGTGAATTAAGAAAGAAAGGGATAGAAAGAGGAAAGAAAGAAGAGAAAGAAGAAACAACACAAGAATCTCAACAGCGGAACGGATAAATTATATTAATAACACAAGTATTACATAGTATACATCAAATATCAGAGTTACACAGACAATTCAACACATACTAGACAGTTATAAAAATTTGAGTACCCAAGAGTTTATGAAAAACAAAAAATAAACTCCGGGCCAGACATGGGTCTGGTGTAAGTAATAGGTTAAGTTGCTTAACTTTAAAAACTTTTTGAAAGAAAAGGTATCACGTAAGACTTCCCACACATAAACATGGAAAAGTTTTTACCTTACGCTAACCAAAACATTTGATAGGAAATCCGATGATATTATAATAGTGTCTAGGGTTTTCAAGTAAATAAGAAATAGCCGAAATTGTTACATTATTAAATTCCAGCTACTAGCCACAAAAGTGGGTAATACAATCAAAACCGTTGGAACTTATTGGATTTTGGATTCCATACAATGGCAGGGCTACTGGGGTACCGACCGTCACAGTTTGTGGCCTAGATCACCGTACCGAGGAGTACTCCCTCTCCCCTGCAACATAAGGCCGGAACCATTCCTTACTGAACAGTTCCGAACAAGACAACCCCGCAGTTGTTTGCAACCAACTGCCCACACAACCGAATATAAAGGGACTTCTAGACAGGGATCAATCTCGCTCTCCAGTGGGAGTTACCCACGAAGCCTTGTTGCACCTCCCCTGTTTTAGCCATTCCCGGTTGATGAGGCTTGAGGCTACGATTACCTTTATAGGACACATCTCTTAGAATGCTCATCGTCCACCTGACGATGTTCTGAAAGCATTCAATCCATACAAGTTCCTTCCGGGTTCGAACGAAACCGAAGGCATTATCTTGTTACACTCATTACGGAATCACCCACAGAGTTAATGAAGATAACCCTCGCACTTTGAATCACCATCTCGAATCTATAAGCACTATTCCGTCAACTCATTACGGAATCACCCATAGAGTTATACTGACGCATAGCCCTTACACCTCGAGTCTTCACTTGCTCCACTTGGATTAACGACCTAACGTTATTTGGAATCGATGTGGTTTTCGGATATCCAAATATGGAAACCCAATCCCGGTCTCATCGAAATCCAAAGCGTGTCTTTTAGATCCAAGTTATTTTAAAGTTTAAAACAATTTAATTCAATATTATCAATATACACACAGATAGATAATTCTCAACATCATAATAGATAATCAATATTATAAACTCAAACAGATAAATCATATTATCAACCCAGTGCAACCATAGCATCCAAATCACACAGCAACATTTATCTCATAACTGAGATCTCAACCATTCAGGGTAATAAATATCAATCATTATTCATAAGCAATGACTTATTAAATCACCATCCTATAATTAATTGAAAATGAATTAAATTAATTACATCTTCCTTAATTAATTTAAAATAAATTAAATTAATAACTCATCCATATAAATCTTGCGTACTCATCAATTAATTATTCTTAACAAGTTACCCTAATTAATCATCTTGATTAACTATCCTTTAATTACATTCAAGTAATTAACCTCTAATTAATTTCATAAATTAATTAATCCAAACCAATCCCTATAATTAACCTGCAATTACTTCATTAATTAATCCTTAATTAATTAACTAATACTTTCATTGATTAATTTTCTTAATTAATCAATCCTTAATCATATCATTAATTGTATAAATTAATGATCTCAAATTATTTTAAATAACTCCATTAAATTAATTATCAATTATCTCTATTGGTTTATCATACTTGATTAATCACATTAAGTAATTAACTTAAATTAATTATTTCTCTTAACCATTCTCAAATAACAAAATTATCAAAACCTAAATTAATTACATTAAGTAATTAATTATTAATTACTTACTTAAGTAATTATACAACATATAAATTACATATTAATTACACAAGTAATTAATTCCAAAACCCTCCATTACATCCAGTAATTTATTTTCTTCACTAAGTAATTTTCCATTTGTAATTACTTCTCAAATCGAATCAATGATTAATTTAAATTAATTAAACTTAATTAATTAACTTAATTAATTACAATTAGTAATTAATTTCCTTAACTACTTTCATTAAGTAATTATACTTAAATAATTCTCAAATGATTATCTTAAATTAATTAATTGAATTAATTATCAAAATTAATTACATTAATTAATTATAAAATAATTTCAAGTTAATGACCTTCATTAACCAGTAACAAATCTTTAATTACTTTTCAAAGTAATTAATTGGATTAATCAATATTAATTCTTTATTTATTTAAAGAAACTCATAAATTAATCTTAAATTATTAAATTAATCAAGTGAAAATTAAAACTTAATTAATTATTAATTACTTGATTAATAATTCAATTCATTAATTAAATTAAATCAAATCTTATTTAAATTAATTTCTAAATCACACTTTAATCAAATTTAATTAACTTACGTAAATCTTTTAATTAATTAAATAAATCCTTAATTATTTATTTAATTAATCTAAATTATAAATTGATTAAATTAATTAATTAAAATCTTAATTACCTTGATTAATTAATAAATCATTAAGTTCAAATCAACTTAATGATTATCATCAATCTCATTAATGTTTAATTATCATTATTAAGGTAACTTAGAAACAAATTGCTTTAAAATTTTATAAATTCCATTTGAAATCAAACTTAACAAGATTTTAAATATTTAAAAACTCTTAAATTTTTATTTTAAAGGATCACTTATCTTTAAAGTATTTTTTAAAAAGAATAGTTTAACTTATCCCCTATTCAAATTTAACAAGTTTAAAATACTTTAAATAATTCAAAGGATATTGAAGATATAAAATTCAAATTTTATTTATATTACTATCAAGATCCAAATCATGTTTCAGGTCTAAATCCAAAGATTTAAGATTTAAACTCTGTTTAAATTTCATTTCAGATTTTATAGAGCACATGTTAAACATACTTAAAATATTCAAACTAAATTATAACATTTGAATTTATCAACCTATTTCTTTTTGAAATTTTCAGATTCAAATTCAAGTTTGAATTCAGATATTCAATCCAGATTTTTAATTTAAATTTAAAATCTGGTTTTAAATCTCTTTTTTCCAGATTTTTAAGTCACTTTATAAAATATTGTACATGTTTGGTTATTAAATATTTTATTTCTGCAAATTTATTTATTTAAAACTAGAATTCAAATCACTTTGAATTCATATTTAAACTTGCTTATTTAGTTCAAACCTTGCTTTACTATTTTAAAATTTGGTTTTAAAATCCAAACAAAACCTGAAACAGATTAGGTTTCAGGAACAACCAGAAAACAAAATGTACCCGAGTCAAAACAATTTCACTTCGAGTCATTTCACACAAAACTTCAAGCAAAAACAGAGATGACCCGAGTATCCCCCGAGCACCATCTTCATCCAATTCCAGAACAACAACCCTCTTTTGGCTATTGTGCACATGCACAATGCCTGTGGATGATTCCGATCATCCACGATGATCAACCCTACTCCACAATCAACTCCAAAGTCCAGCTTGATCACCCAATCATCAGGCAAATCTCGAATTCAAAATTGAATATAAAAACACAACCTGTACACTTCAACCTGGCAACCAGCATATCTCCCAAATCCTAAACCTGTCAACGACGAATCCTCCCTCCTCCGATTGCCAGAATATCAACACCTTCGGCCTTACAATCACCAACCCCCAAACTATCATTTCCCTAAGCTATGCTGAACTCGATCACCACTACAAACAATGGTGATCGATTCTCTTCACCCTGTTAAAAACTAGGGTTACAAATTTAATTTGATCACTGCCGCCGCCACGGTCATCTTGATCACCGCGTGACAATTTCCTCAGCCTCATTATAAGCCCTACTTCCTCCAGTAACTACCCCGATCCTCCCAAATCCCTAATTTATCTAAATTTCTCAAATTCCTCTCTTCCAGAAAGAAGTGAACTACCCCCAAAATCTTTAACTAAAAATTCTGTTCTATGATTTAAAAATCATGTTTTCACTTAAGTTTCCAGTTCACAATCTTAATTTAATTAATCAAGGATTTTAAGTTTTAAACAAATTCATATTTTCCTGATCATATTGGGTTTCCAGAGAAAATTGTATCTGTTTTAACTTAATTAAAATTTTAAACTCAAGCTTATGATTACACAAACAATTTTTGTTTGTATCACAATTCTTAACAATGCTTAGATCATCAGAGGGTATTTAAATTAAAAAAAAAATCTGAAACCAAAATCAGTAAATAAACTTCTCATATCTAAATGCAATTATCATTCCTCTAAAAAAACTGCTTTCTCATCAACCTGTAACCATATGCAAATCTGTAATTATCCTCAATATTGAAGCCTCTACCCCATTTTTCTTCAATTTGAAATTATTTTACTGCATACAACTTCATTTTCAAGTTCAAAACATTTTCAACCCAAACATCAAAAGTATTTCCAGTTTCTACAACATGCAAGATTCTGCATTTCCAATCAAGTTGCAGACCTGCATTTTTCTAAAGCTTGGAAATAGGCTACCTACATGTAGAACCTGGGGAACTTGCATCTGCAATCATCAAGCTAGCATCAACATTTCATTTAAAAATCTGGACAGTGCTCTACATTTTGCAAATATATGTGAGTAACTTTTCTTTTAAAAACTAAAGGTTATAGTTTATTGCACGCTAAAATAAATAAATGTTCATGTGTTCAATACTTACTGTCTGATATATGCATGCTTAAATTGCTATGTCCTGTTTTGTTTCCTAGTTCAAGTTACTAATTAAATTCTTATATCTTAAATTTGTCTGTGTTAAATTTGAGAATTTAAATAAGATGGTAGGCTAGTTTTATAGTTTAGATTTTAGGATTTTATTAAGGTAAAATTTAAATTTAACTTACTGGAATAAGTAACAGAGCATAGGAAATTTTATAAGTAATAATATAAAACATTGCAAATCAATGTTTTAGGAGTAGAACTCAAAACATCAAGTGAATGCATGAATTTTAAATCAAAAATTACTATTTATAATAATGTAAACAAAGAACAGTTTTAAATTACAGTATTATACATATTTGATAAACATTGTGGATGTTGGCATTTGTTTGGATTGAATTTGCTTCTGAAGATGGTGTAACTATCCAAGATTTGTAGGAAAAATTACTAAGTGGATTAAAATTCTAATTTGGGTTTGTATTTGGGATTTAAAGTATAGAACCCTAGTTTACTGGGTTTAGGAAAAATTGGGTGCTGTGGCTTCTTGAATGAATCGAGTTCAGAGATACTTTGGGTATTGATAGATGAGGTGTAACGACCCAGAATTTTTAGAAATTAAAATTTGAATATTTAATTAATTTGAAATATTTATAAGTGAATTTATAAGTCAAATAAATTTTTATTTGAATTATTGGATTTAATTGAATAATTAAATCGATAATTTAATATGTTAAATTATGGAAATAATTGAAAATATAGTTAAATATGATTGAAAATGATTTGTAAAATTTTATTTCATCATATGGAAGTTAGAACGATATTTTAGAACTTTTAAAATCGAATTAAAAGTTAAATTGTGAAAATTGAATATTTTAATATTTAAAATCGACTAGTGAAAATAGTCAATTTTTGAACAGTCTCAGAATTGAACGAAACCAGTTCCATTGGATCCGTAATAGTTAGTTATTACCGGATTTCAAATTTCGTGTCAATCGGAGCTATCGTTTGATCGTGGCAACTCGAAACGCATCGACTTATTTTTAATTTAAATTTGACGAGTGAAAATAGCCATTTTTCAAAAGTCTCGGATTTCGACGAAACCAGTTTCATCGGATCCGTAATGTGATATTATTGTAAGGTTTCAAATTTCAAGTCAATTGGATTTACCGTTTGTCGTTACAAATTAAAACGCCTACAAATCGACTTAAATCGGTTTAATTTGAATTGAGCGTTTACAGCCATAACTCGCACAGATGTCCGAATTAGCTTTCGAGACCTGTTCCATTGTGTCTGGAACGCGGGTTAAACCCTAGAAACGCTGGTTACGGCGCGTAAATCGGAGTTCGGAATTTCCGGGATGAATAGTGTCGCTCGTTCCTTATAAATAGCCCTACCCCTTCACAAAAAAAAAAAAAAAAACACAAACCCTAGCCGCCGCCACCCCTGAACGGCCAGCAGTTCACCTTCTTCCTCCACGTTTTCCTCCCAATCTAGGCGAAATTAGATGAAGGCTCCAACTAACAAAACGTAGAGCATATCGAGACGGAGAGATTCAACGGTTATGATCGGAAACGGAGTCGTGTGGAGGAAGCTACAGGGGGCCGACGCACGCAGGTTTGGCACGCCTTTCGAGGCTCATCAGGTGGCCGAGTGGATGCGGTCTCTGGGCGTGGGTGGTGCCGGGTGGCGCGAGCGTGATGGAGTTGTCTGATCGAATTATCGTGGGGCGAGGCGATGGCAAAGTCGAACCCTATTTCTTGTGTCATGGGTTCATGTGCGTTTTGATTACCTGGGGAAGTCGCGTGGAGAAGATGAAGATGGGGACGGTCTGGATGTGGCTGGGTTTAGATCAAACGGCTATGGAATGTGATAGGTTTAAAAATTTTAAATTATATTGTGATTTGTGTATATAAATACGAGCAAACTTCAATAATTCATAACTTTTTCATACGAGGTCGAAAAATGCGAAATCAGTTGCGTTGGAATCGTATGGACGAGCACTACGCGATGGAGTTGGTTTGGAGTCGTTTGGAGTTAGTGAGAATTTTGGGTAAAATTAAACGTCCGTTTAATTTTATTCGAAATAAATCGCTAAAACGGAAATAAATCAAGGTGAGAACTTCTCACTCAATCGAATCAGTTTCGATTTTATTTTAAATAGTTAGATTTAAAATATTTGAATGCATGTTTGAATGTTGATTGATATCTATTGATTGTTAAAATAGACATTATACGCCGTTAGTAAGCGGATGTTATTTATTAAAAACATATACCGCGAATATTTCATAAACAGTGAAATTGGTATTATATATAATATCAATATATATATATTGGCATATGTATATATTGCAGTTGTTGATTTCCCGCATTTTTTGTTTAGCGGATGAGACCCTATTGCGCCGTCTATTAAGCGGATAATATTTAATAATCCCATATACCGCGATAATTTCGTACTGGAGCGAAATTGGTATTGTGCTAATGTTTGTGGATGCAGGAAAACAGGTTGGAGGGATCCAACTGGATTCCTCAACAGTTTTTATTTGATTTTAGATATTTTCATATTTGATGGATTTTCATATTGATATATGAGATCGTTGTTGTCGTGATTGACTATTTGGTATGTAGCATCATTGGACCAAGTTTTGGAATTTTAAAATGATTTATAAAGTGATTTTTGAAAATATACTATATTTTTAGAATTGATCCATTTTAAATAAATGAACGTTATAATTTTAAAAGTTATAGAATTATGGTTTTTGTGAAATATAGTTAAAAGCTGATTTTTGAGAAATATGGATTAATGATTTTTTTTAAAATAGTTTAAATTGAGATTTTTGAGCTTATTATTAAAGTTTAAATATAGGATTTATAAAATTTGATTATTTTATAAATCAAAAATGGTGAAGTTATAAAGGAGATTAAAGACGTTTTAAAATATTAATATGAATTGATTTATATTAAGAGATTTATAAATGGATATTTATAAATTGAAATATGGACATTATAAAACGAGTTTTTATAAGTGTTTAAATGAAGTGAAAATGAATTTCATAATTGAATGGAATTTATAGAATTTTATACGGTGAAGTTATAAATGGAATTTTATAAGCAGTAGGTTTATAAAATTTATTAATTTATTAAAATAATGATTTTGGATAAATGAATGAATCTTATAAGTTATAAGATTTATAATTTGGGAAGTTAAAAGGAACGATTTTGTAAAATAATCGTTTTATAAGTAATTGACTTATAATATGAACTTTTAGTTTATAATTAAGTTATAAATTGGAGTAGGTTAATAAAGGAATTTATAAAAGGAATTTTTTTATAAATAAATAGAAATGGAATTTATAAACGTTGTTTTATAAATTCGCAAATGACTTATTTTGATAAGTAAATTGTTGAAACCTATAAATGGAGTTATATTCACATTTTTGAATAGTGAATAATCCTTTGAATTAAAATGTATAAAAGGATGAAATGTGTTAACGTAGTATATTCACGTTTTTAAATAGTGAATAATATGTTAAAGAAATTATTTTGAATGTGATATTTTAAACAGAATTAAAACGATCTAACGATGTTTTAAAATGTGTTGAGATTCGAAACCATAGATTTCAACATTCATTGTTGAAATAGATGTTTCGAGAAATAAAAGGAAATGGTGGACTATAACACTGTTGTTATAGTAAATGATTTCCGAAAGGAAACGTTTTGTATAGTATTGGGATTTATATATCTATTTTAATTTCGAATCCCTATACTAGTGATTTTGGGTTGTCGTAACAATGTTTTACATAACATTCGTTTTGGCCCAAATAAATATGTTTAAGTGAATGATTTCCTTAAAGAATGAAATATATACTTAATTCGATTTAAGTATATTGAATATTTTCCAAGTGTTGAAAATAAATAAAATTTGTGAATTACTTATTAAATAAGTATGGAATTGTTTTCCAATATGAAGTTATATTTAGAATTTATCTTTTTTGAAGATAAATTGAAGTGAATAATCGAAATCGAATATTCATTGATATTTTGGAATTATAAATTCACTAAGGAATTTATAAAGGAAGTGGTGTTTAAAAATAAATATTGATTTATTTTTGAAGTATTGAAAGTTTATATCTAGTAAAGATATTTTGGAAAATAAATAATTTGGAAAATTATTTGGAAACTGGTGATGTGTGCATATCCAGTGATAGTTCAATAGCCGACTATTAATATTTCCCTTTGAATGGGTATATGATGTGATTTGATTGAATTTGAATGCTACACTTATTTTTGAATAAGCGCTCACTATTCGGGTTAACCGGGAAAGGACCATGGGGTTGTATAACCCATTCCGAATATGTGATACGTCGTTGTGAATTGCATTTGAAGATCGGGGTTGAAGACCGGTATTTGCGAGAGCGATAGGATGACCTGTCGATCTACTCTGCACCGAGTTGCTCCGGTATAGAGTTCTCCATATGTGATGGTGAATCCGATCAGGATTGTGAATATCCGGATTGCAAGGACTTCTTTGTAAGTGCCTTCGGTTTTGTTCGAGCCCGGAACAGACTTGTATGGATTGTATGTCTGACATTACAAGTTGAGATATAAAGCCGATTTCATTCAAATATATTTCTGTTGGTGGCGGAGAATTTATTCTTTTAGCTTAACACCCTTCTCTGAGACGTACGTGCTCAGAGGTTATATAGTTGAAGTTATCAGCGATATATTCCCAATTTGGTAATGTGACATGCTGAGTGTTGCTGAAATGATCATTGTGTTGATTATTGTGATAGGATCGATTATTCGATCGTCTATCTTAGTGATCATTGTGTTGATCATTTGTTGACCCAAAGCATGGCTTTTGTATAAATTATGTTTTTGTGGACGTGACTTCGTCGAACCTCACACCCCGAAAATGGTCAAAACAGGAAAGATGCAGCAAGGTTATGAGGGGTAGCACCCTTTAGGGTATGTACATTTCCTTCTGGATAGAGGTGGTATCATGGTATGGAGCCTAGATATTTAACCTATGTGGTTACTACGAATTTATTACTTTGTGGTTGTTGGTTTTCGGGATCCCGTGAGAAAGGTCGTTTACGATCGGGGAATGGCGTGCTCGTGTCAGTAGTTACCCAGTTAGGGGTAACCCGGCCTTGTGTTGGAAGAGTTCCGGTTTGGTTCTCGGGGATGTCTTTTCAGAGGCATTCTCATGTGGCAATGGGAAGTTCCTTGGCCTGACCATTTGTTGGAAATCCAAAGAAACAATACGTGACTTGTACGGTTTTAGTTGTAGAACTTGCCATCTAATATGGTAGCTATTAGTAGGCATAATATAATGGTACCTATGCTGGCTAAGATTTATATTCTACTTTCGAAATGAATTTTCTATACTATGCACTAATAATAATATCAAATGTTCTTTTTAAATGCGTATCAAGCATGTTTGACTATCATAAGGAGAAATCTTCTCCAAGTCTGCGTTTGCATTGTGTGTGTGGCAGGAGGTCTTATGGTAGTCTAATTTTTAAAAGCATTGCGAATTGAAATAAAAATATTCCTCTATTTTGATTTTAAAGATAAATAAACTGTTTTGAGTTCTCACACCAGTCACATGACTGACTCGGAGTTTATTGTTTTCCTTCCTAAACTCTGGGTGCCCACCAATTTCACACGGGCAGTTAAGAGTAAGGTTTATCAGGATATTCTGGATATTCTGGAATTGCTGGAGGCAAGATGGATGGCATGGCGTATTACTTATATAGTATTTCTTTTTCCGCTGCACTCTTTGTTGTTGTTGTATACTCTGATGATATGATGTAATGTAATGTATAAAATGTAATAACTGATAGTTCTTTGTTTAAAGATTATTCATTTATTATTATATGTTGTTCCGCTGCGAATTGTGAGATTCTGATATTGTTCTGTTGTTTTCTGTTCCGTCCTATTTTCTTCATGTTTTTCTCTTTTCTATTCTCTTTTCCTTCTATTTTAAAATTTTCTATCTTCTTTTCCCTATCCCTATTTTCTTTTCTCTCTTTCTCTTTTTCTTTTCTTTTTCTTAAAACCCATAACTATTCGGTTTTTCGGCAACGAAAAATCGCAAACGTTACATTTGGTATCAGAGCTTATGGTTAAGCGACAACCATGGTTCTGTTGGGTATAATTCAATAGAGATAGAGTCAGTAGTACTCTAGAATGAATTTGAGTGTAATAATAGCTATGAGAGCGTATTTGTTAGTGAAAAAAAAAATTGTTTTATATTGTGATGATTGGTTTGTTGAGTGGTATATGAACCTTCGTCGGCGCAGCTTCGAAACTGAATCGAAGGGGTTTCTAAACACTTGAATAGAACAATTCGACACAATATTGTTTTAAAATTGGGTAAATGAAATAATTTTACCTTGAGTATATTTTATATATAAAGGAATAATTTTTCAAAATTATTAAAGTGAAAATAAGTTGATTGTTTAGATGTTTGAATAATCTAAATAAAAGAATAATTGTATAAGGAAATAAATTATAAGAATTGAATTATAATCAAAGTGATTTACAATTGTGAAATAAACTTATATATATAAGAAGTGAAACTATATGAATATAACTTAAAATATGTTGTTATATGATTGTTAGTTGATTGAATACAATTCATTAAGTATTAATGAAATTTAAAGCTATGTAATTGAATTCAAATTAGAAGTAAATAAATTTGAATAGAATTGAATTTGATTTGGAAGTGAACCAACGTGAATATAAGCAAATTGAAAATGAATGTTGATAAAATCCAATGTGAATGAATCAAATATGATTTAAATTGAAAACCAATTCATTGAATATTAATGAAAATATGAATGAATATTTATTGGTTATGGATGTTAGTTGGATGATAGTTGGTTGAATATATTGCATTTGTTGTTTGTTTCATTTGCTATGTGACATATATAGTTATTATGTTGCTATATGATGTGTATTGATACTATTTTCTACATGCATGATTCTCATGTTATTTGTTGAGTGATTAGTAGGTGCGGATCGCGTTTGCTTCGCATTTGGAGCTCGCTTTTGCGCTATATTAGCCGTATATGCTCGCTAATAAAAATATAAGGTACATATCTCGGATTATGACGCAGCGGATTAATCAAACAAAACTTCAATCGATGAGATGTAGCAATCGGTGAGTTGAAGATACCAAAATGCCCAAGTTCGTTGATCCAAAGATACCGAACTCTAGCTATCTCAAACACGTTGATAGCGCACTATACCGTGTTTCAAGATCTACGATTCTTCGCACGTTGATCTAGCGCACTAGATTCCGTGAATCGGCTTCTACGATCGTTGAATCGAGCGCACTCGATTAACCGAAAGAGGAGATAGGAGATTACACTCAACTACCAATTGGTATGAAAGCACAAAGCTAACAAAAGAGAAATTTTATTCAAAATCAACAACCACAAAATGTACAACACACGCGCTATTTATAGCTTTCACAACTCAACACACACAAACCCTCACCTGACTCTTAGGTCGGCGACGACTTACGACCTAACTTAGGTCGCGGCCGACTCAACACAAGGCAGCTCAACTCCAGAACGACTCAACCCTGGCCGACTTAACAAGCACGACCTTCATACATCATCATATGACCTTAAGACGACTCACCATAGGTCGTATGCGACCCAACACTTCATATACATGACCGACTCAACATTACCCCTAGGTCGGTAACGACCTAAAATACAACACTCACAACCCATAGGTCGGTAACGACCTAAAATGCAACACGATCCACTACATACCGACTTAAAACTCACGACATACGACTTACAACATACAACAGTACACGACTCATCACAACAAACGACTCACGACTCATACTAGGTCGGCAACGACCTACGACTCACGACTCATAACTTCAGCGACTCAACATCCTTCCTTCGACTCAAGCTCCCATCAGTTGAATCCTTCTCCTTCTTGATGCTATCTCGGTCACGACTTATGGATACGTTGTTAAGTCGTGTACGACTCATCAAGTATGCACACTCCAAGTTTCCCTTGAGTCGTAACCCTGTTCCATTATCCCGTATACGACTCAAGCTCGCACGACTCAAACCCGATGCCTCTTTTATGCGGTTCAAATTGTTGTTAACTCGAAACTTGCTATCCCGTGCACCATTAAGTCGGCAACGACTTAACCCTGCCTTCCTAAGTCGCGTACGACTTAACCTCTCTATGAGTCGTGTACGACTCATCCTTGTTAGAAATTTTGGTTGCATTTCTTCTCTGTTCTGAGCTGCATCATCCTCCCCTGGTTGAGAAAAATTCGACCTCGAATTTGTAAATTCTTCCTCAACCATCTCACCTCCATGATATGGAATTAAATGTTTGACGTTAAAAACATCAGAAGTATAAACATTATCTGGTAACTTTAATCGATAAGCATTCTCATTGATTTTCTTCAAAACTTCAATTGGACCAATTTTTCGTGCCTTCAACTTGTTATAAGCACCCACCGGAAAACGATCCTTTGTTAATACGGCATAAACCAAATCACCTTCTTTAAATTCAACATTTCGACGTTTCAAATCTGCAGACTTCTTATACTTCTCATTCGATTTCTCCAATCGTTCCTGAATGATTTTATGACATTCAGTCAGCTCATCAACAAAATCAGCAGCTCGTTTAACTGTTCTCTTTGACTGTGGTACAACTGCTAAATCCAACGGCCCCCTAGGTAAACTTGAATAAACAATCTGAAACGGACTGAATCCTGTGCTACGATTTACTGCATGATTATGAGCAAATTCTGCCTGGCATAGCTTCATGTCCCAACTTCTCAAATTATCCTGTACAAGACAACGCAACAAATTCCCCAATGACCTGTTAACAACTTCTGTCTGTCCATCAGTTTGTGGATGATAAGCACTACTAAATTTCAGTTTCGTTCCCACCATCTTCCACAAACTCAGCCAAAAGTGACTCAGAAAACGAGTATCTCGATCAGAAACAATAGATTCTGGTAAACCATGAAGTCGATAAATCTCCTTGAAAAATAGCTGTGCGACTCGAACTGCATCTGCTGTCTTCTTGCAAGCAACAAAATGTGCCATCTTTGAAAACCTGTCCACCACAACAAATATCGAATCATTTCCCCTTTGAGTTCTCGGCAAACCCAAAACGAAATCCATGCTGATATCAACCCATGGCTTAGATGGTACTGGTAACGGCATATACAACCCTGCATTCGTTGCTGTCCCTTTTGAAACTTGGCAAATATGACATCGCTCCACGAATCTTTCAACCTCTTTCCTCATCGACGGCCAAAAGTAAGACTGCGAAATCAACTGTAAAGTACGATCACGGCCAACATGTCCTTCCTCGTGCAATTCCTTCACAATCTTCATCCTCAAACTACAGTCCGGAATACATAAACGATTTCCTTTAAACAGAAAACCATCAACTAACATGAATTCATCGGTACTCCCATCCTTCACTTTTTCAACATATTTCACAAAGTAAGGATCTTCTTCAATCATCTCTGGCAACATTTCAAACCCCGTCACTTCCACCTTCATTGTCGTTAGTAAATGACTCCTCCTACTCAAAGCATCTGCTACTCGATTCGTCACCCCTGATTTGTGCTTAACGACAAAAGTAAACTGCTGCAAATAAGCAATCCATGACGCATGTCTCGCAGAAATCTTATCTTGCCCCTGTAAATGTTTCAAAGCTTCGTGATCAGTGTACAGAACAAATTCCTTCTGAAATAAGTAATGTCTCCAATGCTTAACCGTCTGAACAACAGCATAAAACTCAACATCGTATGTACTGTATCTCATCTTTGCCCCTGACAACTTTTCGCTGAAATAAGCAACTGGCTTCCCATTCTGGCTCAGAACTCCTCCAATACCAACCTTCGAAGCATCAGTATGCAATTCAAACAACAACTGAAAATTAGGTAGAACAAGAATTGGTGCAGACGTCAACAATTCCTTGATCCTTTCAAAGGCAACCCCCGCTTCCTCTGACCACACAAACTGTTTACCCTTCATGCAATCAGTCACTGGAGCCATCACGCTACTGAAGTGTGGTATGAACCTTCGGTAGAATGACGCTAGCCCATGAAAACTTCTCACTTCTGTAATTGTCTTTGGCTGTGGCCAATTCTTGACTGCTTCAACTTTGCTCTGGTCAACTTGAATACCTTTCCCTGAAACAACATACCCCAGGAATAAAACACTAGGTGTCATAAACACACATTTCTTTGTAGCAGCATAAAATTGTTCTTCACGAAGAATAAACAACACTTCTCTCAGATGTAGAACATGTTCCTCCGTACTCCTGCTATAAATCAAAATATCATCGAAATAAACCACGACGAACTTCCCAATGAATGGCCTAAAAATTTGATTCATCACCCGCATGAATGTACTTGGTGCATTTGACAATCCAAATGGCATAACCAACCATTCGTACAACCCCTCTCTAGTTTTGAAAGCTGTCTTCCATTCGTCTCCAGGTCTGATACGAATTTGATGATAACCACTCTTCAAATCAATTCTCGAGAATATAGTTGCCCCACTCAACTGATCCAATAAATCATCCAACCTCGGCATAGGAAATCTGTAACGAACAGTGATCTTATTCAAAGCTCTACTATCAGTGCACATTCTCCAAGTTCCGTCCTTCTTTGGTACTAACAATGCAGGTACAGCACACGGACTCAAACTTTCCTGAATACGACCCTGTTCAAGTAATTCTTCCACCTGTCTTCGTAACTCCTCATGTTCCTTCGGACTCATACGATAATGTGGTCGATGTGGTAACACTGCCCCCGGAACAAGATCAATCTGATGCTGAATGTCTCTAAGTGGTGGTAACTCCTTTGGCAACTCCTCTGGAAAGACATCTTCAAACTCTTCCAAAACTGGCTTTGCTTCTTCGGGAATCTCAACTTCTTCACTACTCTCTCTCCCAATCAACAAAAACACTTCCGGTTCTTCCTCCACTTCTTTAACAAACTCCTTCAAAGTCAACAGAGTTTTCAATTCTTCAATCTCTTCTAGCTTGCTCTCCTTCTGTTGCTGTCTCTTGGGAACCAAAGTGATTTTAGTACCCTCGAACATGAAACTGTAACTGTTGGCACGACCGTCATGCTGAACTGCTCTATCAAACTGCCATGGTCTGCCCAACAATAAGTGACAAACATCCATATCTACGACATCACACCAGATTTCATCTTTGTACTTCTTCCCAATCGAAAAATTAACACAAGCCCTTCGACACACTTTCACTTCACCCCCTTTTCTTAACCATGCAAGCTTGTATGGTTTAGGATGCTTCTCGGTCTTCAAGTTCAACTTTCTCACTGCTTCTGTAGAAATAATATTATCACAACTTCCTGCATCAATAACAAACTTGCAGACTTTCCCCAGAATAGTACATGTCGATTGAAAAATATTGCTTCTCAGCCAACTACAATCCTCCTCTTGCTTTGGTGTCAAACAACTTCTCCTCATCATAAGATTACATCCTTCATCTCCCGACACTTCTTCTTCCTCCTCTACATAAGGTACATTTGAATACTCTGCCTCCTCACCATCATCTGCCTCAACCTCTGCAACCATGGTTCTCTTCTTCGGCTTCGGACATTCGTTGCTTTTGTGACCCAACTCCTGACAATTATAACATTTGAAAACACTACTAGGCTTCGCTTTCTCTACCTCCTTGACCACTGGCTTTGTAACAGGTTTAGGAACATTAGAACTTCCGCCAACACCCCTTGCTTGATTATTGGAATTAGTAAACACACCACCTCCACGCCTTCCTTGTTTCTCCCAAGCTAACGCTTTTTGATGTGCCTCTGCAACGGATCTAGGATCAAACATATTAACCATATCTTGGATCTGCATTCTCAAGCCCCCAATGAATCTAGCAGTTAGCTGTTCTTCTGTTTCCATGATATCATTCCTGGCGATGAGTTGGTAAAATTCATCAGCATAATCACTAACAGATTTTGTCCCTTGCCTCAGATTCTGCAACCTCTGGTACATAAGTGATTGGTAGTTATAAGGCAAAAATGTAGATCTCATCAACTTTTTCATCTTCTCCCAAGATTCTATCTTTGACTTCCCCATTCGTTCTCGAGTAAGTTTAGTTTGCTGCCACCACGCCAAAGCTCTCCCCCTCAACCTAGTAGCAACCAACTTCACCCTTCGATTCTCCGGCACCTCCTTGAAATCAAAGATTTCCTCCACATTAGACAACCAATCTAAGAACTCCTCAGCAACCATCCCGCCTTTAAACTCCGGAATCTCCATTTTCATACCCGACTCCCAACGACGGTCATCCTCCACATCACGGTAAGAATTTCGAACTTGGTCTCGATCTCGATAATGAATACTTGCTCTATCACCCTCTTCAACAAAATCAAAAGTACGCCTACATCGATCTCGACCAATGTCATCCCTTTGTTCATGCATGCTTCTTTGACTATGTCTCTCCTCATCTCTATATGCTTCATGGTCAAATTCACGTTGACTTCTTCTCTCTTCATGTGCATAGTCATGATGATCTCTTCGTGATGAAATTGATGTTTCTCTTCTATCTCTACAAGAATGTGGCGATACCCTCCTCGCTTCCGTAACCGATGGCGAAACTCGGTTTCCTCCATGGTTCGAGTTTGGTGATCTCCTTCTTTGATTCAAATCATTCATCAATCTCTCCAATTTACCAATGCCTTCATCAAATTTTTCATTAATACGTTGTTCCATAAGCTCAGCTTCTTCTCTACGATACAAAGCTTCAACGTTTTGATGACGATTAGCTCTCCTTGGTGGCATGGTTAAAATTTTCACAAACTTCAACAAATTGAACACAATACTTCAAAATTTCACACGATAAGGCAATCTAGGCTCAACTGTCTCGGCAATGCTTGTCTCGGCCTTGACTCTTCACAACTTTGCTTGGCTCGGTCAAGACTTGCCTCGGCTCACTCCAAAACCTTCAAAACTTTGGCGCGCAAATCACCAATTCAAAATCCAAACAAAATCCAACTCCTCGATCCAAAATGAAATGGGTCAAACTCTCCAAACTTGATGCAACTTCAATATGAACACGATGAACTCCTTCCAACTTCAAAAACTTCAAAAACTTGGCTCCAAGAATCAAACTTAGCTATGATTGGCTAAGTATGGCTCCGATACCAATAATGACGCAGCGGATTAATCAAACAAAACTTCAATCGATGAGATGTAGCAATCGGTGAGTTGAAGATACCAAAATGCCCAAGTTCGTTGATCCAAAGATACCGAACTCTAGCTATCTCAAACACGTTGATAGCGCACTATACCGTGTTTCAAGATCTACGATTCTTCGCACGTTGATCTAGCGCACTAGATTCCGTGAATCGGCTTCTACGATCGTTGAATCGAGCGCACTCGATTAACCGAAAGAGGAGATAGGAGATTACACTCAACTACCAATTGGTATGAAAGCACAAAGCTAACAAAAGAGAAATTTTATTCAAAATCAACAACCACAAAATGTACAACACACGCGCTATTTATAGCTTTCACAACTCAACACACACAAACCCTCACCTGACTCTTAGGTCGGCGACGACTTACGACCTAACTTAGGTCGCGGCCGACTCAACACAAGGCAGCTCAACTCCAGAACGACTCAACCCTGGCCGACTTAACAAGCACGACCTTCATACATCATCATATGACCTTAAGACGACTCACCATAGGTCGTATGCGACCCAACACTTCATATACATGACCGACTCAACATTACCCCTAGGTCGGTAACGACCTAAAATACAACACTCACAACCCATAGGTCGGTAACGACCTAAAATGCAACACGATCCACTACATACCGACTTAAAACTCACGACATACGACTTACAACATACAACAGTACACGACTCATCACAACAAACGACTCACGACTCATACTAGGTCGGCAACGACCTACGACTCACGACTCATAACTTCAGCGACTCAACATCCTTCCTTCGACTCAAGCTCCCATCAGTTGAATCCTTCTCCTTCTTGATGCTATCTCGGTCACGACTTATGGATACGTTGTTAAGTCGTGTACGACTCATCAAGTATGCACACTCCAAGTTTCCCTTGAGTCGTAACCCTGTTCCATTATCCCGTATACGACTCAAGCTCGCACGACTCAAACCCGATGCCTCTTTTATGCGGTTCAAATTGTTGTTAACTCGAAACTTGCTATCCCGTGCACCATTAAGTCGGCAACGACTTAACCCTGCCTTCCTAAGTCGCGTACGACTTAACCTCTCTATGAGTCGTGTACGACTCATCCTTGTTAGAAATTTTGGTTGCATTTCTTCTCTGTTCTGAGCTGCATCAGATTACATACCGTACTTTTACACTTTTTTCCCTGCGGGATGCCTCATTACTTGATGAGATGTATATTTGTGATATATATACTGTCATTTTTTTTCGGATCGAGCCGCGCAAAGGAGACTATGGCGAATTTTTCCGAAAATTTAAGCCGTTAGAAAATTTTTGAGAAAATTGGAAAATTTTGAAAACTTTAAACTTTGATTTTGAAATTGAAAGTTAAACAATAGTAGTTGTTTTTGAAAAGATAACTAAGTATGATTTGAAAACTTAGTAAAGATATGTACGTAATTTAATTATAAATTTTTGGAAAATTAATAGATTCTGTAACTTTTCTTACTTGTTAATTTCGAGGACGAAAGTCTTTTAAGTGGGGAAGATTGTAACGACCCAGAATTTTTAGAAATTAAAATTTGAATATTTAATTAATTTTAAATATTTATAAGTGAATTTATAAGTCAAATAAATTTTTATTTGAATTATTGGATTTAATTGAATAATTAAATCGATAATTTAATATGTTAAATTATGGAAATAATTGAAAATATAGTTAAATATGATTGAAAATGATTTGTAAAATTTTATTTTATCATATGGAAGTTAGAACGATATTTTAGAACTTTTAAAATCGAATTAAAAGTTAAATTGTGAAAATTGAATATTTTAATATTTAAAATCGACTAGTGAAAATAGTCAATTTTTGAACAGTCTCAGAATTGAACGAAACCAGTTCCATTGGATCCGTAATAGTTAGTTATTACCGGATTTCAAATTTCGTGTCAATCGGAGCTATCGTTTGATCGTGGCAGCTCGAAACGCATCGATTTATTTTTAATTTAAATCTGACGAGTGAAAATAGCCATTTTTTAAAAAGTCTCAGATTTCGACGAAACCAGTTTCATCGGATCCGTAATGTGATATTATTGTAAGGTTTCAAATTTCAAGTCAATTGGATTTACCGTTTGTCCATTACAAATTAAAACGCCTAGAAATCGACTTAAATCGGTTTAATTTGAATTGAGCGTTTACAGCCATAACTCGCACAGATGTCCGAATTAGCTTTCGAAACCTGTTCCATTGTGTCCGGAACGCGGGGTAAACCCTAGAAACGATGGTTACGGCGCGTAAATCGGAGTTCGGAATTTCCGGGATGAATAGTGTCGCTCGTTCCTTATAAATAGCCCTACCCCTTCACAAAAATAAAAAAATAAAAAAATAAAACACAAACCCTAGCCGCCACCCCCCCTGAACGGCCAGCAGTTCACCTTCTTCCTCCACGTTTTCCTCCCAATCTACGCGAAATTAGATGAAGGCTCCAACTAACAAAACGTAGAGCATATCGAGACGGAGAGATTCAACGGTTATGATCGGAAACGGAGTCGTGTGGAGGAAGCTACAGGGGGCCGACGCACGCAGGTTTGGCACGCCTTTCGAGGCTCATCAGGTGGCCGAGTGGATGCGGTCTCTGGGCGTGGGTGGTGCCGGGTGGCGCGAGCGTGATGGAGTTGTCTGATCGAATTATCGTGGGGCGAGGCGATGGCAAAGTCGAACCCTAGTTCTTGTGTCATGGGTTCATGTGCGTTTTGATTACCTGGGGAAGTCGCGTGGACAAGATGAAGATGGGGACGGTCTGGATGTGGCTGGGTTTAGATCGAACGGCTATGGAATGTGATAGGTTTAAAAATTTTAAATTATATTGTGATTTGTGTATATAAATACGAGCAAACTTCAATAATTCATAACCTTTTCATACGAGGTCGAAAAAATGCGAAATCAGTTGCGTTGGAATCGTATGGACGAGCACTACGCGATGGAGTTGGTTTGGAGTCGTTTGGAGTTAGTGAGAATTTTGGGTAAAATTAAACGTCCGTTTAATTTTATTCGAAATAAATCGCTAAAACGGAAATAAATCAAGGTGAGAACTTCTCACTCAATCGAATCAGTTTCGATTTTATTTTAAATAGTTAGATTTAAAATATTTGAATGCATGTTTGAATGTTGATTGATATCTATTGATTGTTAAAATAGACATTATACGCCGTTAGTAAGCGGATGTTATTTATTAAAAACATATACTGCGAATATTTCATAAACAGTGAAATTGGTATTATATATAATATCAATATATATATATATTGGCATATGTATATATTGCAGTTGTTGATTTCCCGCATTTTTTGTTTAGCGGATGAGACCCTATTGCGCCGTCTATTAAGCGGATAATATTTAATAATCCCATATACCGCGATAATTTCGTACTGGAGCGAAATTGGTATTGTGCTAATGTTTGTGGATGCAGGAAAACAGGTTGGAGGGATCCAACTGGATTCCTCAACAGTTTTTATTTGATTTCAGATATTTTCATATTTGATGGATTTTCATATTGATATATGATATCGTTGTTGTCGTGATTGACTATTTGGTATGTAGCATCATTGGACCAAGTTTTGGAATTTTAAAATGATTTATAAAGTGATTTTTGAAAATATACTATATTTTTAGAATTGATCCATTTTAAATAAATGAACGTTATAATTTTAAAAGTTATAGAATTATGGTTTTTGTGAAATATAGTTAAAAGCTGATTTTTGAGAAATATGGATTAAAATAGTTTAAATTGAGATTTTTGAGTTTATTATTAAAGTTTAAATATAGGATTTATAAAATTTGATTATTTTATAAATAAAAAATGGTGAAGTTATAAAGGAGATTAAAGACGTTTTAAAATATTAATATGAATTTATTTATATTAAGAGATTTATAAATGGATATTTATAAATTGAAATATGGACATTATAAAACGAGTTTTTATAAGTGTTTAAATGAAGTGAAAATGAATTTCATAATTGAATGGAATTTATAGAATTTTATACGGTGAAGTTATAAATGGAATTTTATAAGCAGTAGGTTTATAAAATTTATTAAGTTATTTAAATAATGATTTTGGATAAATGAATGAATCTTATGAGTTATAAGATTTATAATTTGGGAAGTTAAAAGGAACGATTTTGTAAAATAATCGTTTTATAAGTAATTGACTTATAATATGAACTTTTAGTTTATAATTAAGTTATAAACTGGAGTAGGTTAATAAAGGAATTTATAAAAGGAATTTTTTTTATAAATAAATAGAAATGGAATTTATAAACGTTGTTTTATAAATTCGCAAATGACTTATTTTGATAAGTAAATTGTTGAAACCTATAAATGGAGTTATATTCACATTTTTGAATAGTGAATAATCCTTTGAATTAAAATGTATAAAAGGATGAAATGTGTTAACGTAGTATATTCATGTTTTTAAATAGTGAATAATATGTTAAAGAAATTGTTTTGAATGTGATATTTTAAACAGAATTAAAACGATCTAACGATGTTTTAAAATGTGTTGAGATTCGAAACCATAGATTTCAACATTCATTGTTGAAATAGATGTTTCGAGAAATAAAAGGAAATGGTGGACTATAACACTGTTGTTATAGTAAATGATTTCCGAAAGGAAACGTTTTGTATAGTATTGGGATTTATATATCTATTTTAATTTCGAATCCCTATACTAGTGATTTTGGGTTGTCGTAACAATGTTTTACATAACATTCGTTTTGGCCCAAATAAATATGTTTAAGTGAATGATTTCCTTAAAGAATGAAATATATACTTAATTCGATTTAAGTATATTGAATATTTTCCAAGTGTTGAAAATAAATAAAATTTGTGAATTACTTATTAAATAAGTATGGAATTGTTTTCCAATATGAAGTGATATTTAGAATTTATCTTTTTTGAAGATAAATTGAAGTGAATAATCGAAATCGAATATTCATTGATATTTTGGAATTATAAATTCACTAAGGAATTTATAAAGGAAGTGGAATTTGTTTAAAAATAAATATTGATTTATTTTTGAAGTATTGATAGTTTATATCTAGTAAAGATATTTTGGAAAATAAATAATTTTGAAAATTATTTGGAAACTGGTGATGTGTGCATATCCAGTGATAGTTCAATAGCCGACTATTAATATTTCCCTTTGAATGGGTATATGATGTGATTTGATTGAATTTGAATGCTACACTTATTTTTGAATAAGCGCTCACTATTCGGGTTAACCGGGAAAGGACCATGGGGTTGTATAACCCATTCCGAATATGTGATACGTCGTTGTGAATTGCATTTGAAGATCGGTGTTGAAGACCCGGTATTTGCGAGAGCGATAGGATGACCTATCGATCTACTCTGCATCGAGTTGCTCCGGTATAGAGTTCTCCATATGTGATGGTGAATCCGATCAGGATTGTGAATATCCGGATTGCAAGGACTTATTTGTAAGTGCCTTCGGTTTTGTTCGAGCCCGGAACAGACTTGTATGGATTGTATGTCTGACATTACAAGTTGAGATATAAAGCCGATTTCATTCAAATATATTTCTGTTGGTGGCGGAGAATTTATTCTTTTAGCTTAACACCCTTCTCTGAGACGTACGTGCTCAGAGGTTATATAGTTGAAGTTATCAGCGATATATTCCCAATTTGGTAATGTGACATGCTGAGTGTTGCTGAAATGATCATTGTGTTGATTATTGTGATAGGATCGTTTATTTGATCGTCTATCTTAGTGATCATTGTGTTGATCATTTGTTGACCCAAAGCATGGCTTTTGTATAAAGTATGTTTTTGTGGACGTGACTTCGTCGAACCTCACACCCCGGAAATGGTCAAAACAGGAAAGATGCAGCAAGGTTATGAGGGGTAGCACCCTTTAGGGTATGTACATTTCCTTCTGGATAGAGGTGGTATCATGGTATGGAGCCCAGATATTTAACCTATGTGGTTACTACGAATTTATTACTTTGTGGTTGTTGGTTTTCGGAATCCCGTGAGAAAGGTCGTTTACGATCGGGGAATGGCGTGCTCGTGTCAGTAGTTACCCAGTTAGGGGTAACCCGGCCTTGTGTTGGCAAAGTTCCGGTTTTGTTCTCGGGGATGTCTTTCCAGAGGCATTCTCATGTGGCAATGGGAAGTTCCTTGGCCTGACCATTTGTTGGAAATCCAAAGAAACAATACGTGACTTGTACGGTTTTAGTTGTAGAACCTGCAATCTAATATGGTAGCTATTAGTAGGCATAATATAATGGTACCTATGCTGGCTAAGATTTATATTCTACTTTCGAAATGAATTTTCTACACTATGCACTAATAATAATATCAAATGTTCTTTTTAAATGCGTTTCAAGCATGTTTGACTATCATAAGGAGAAATCTTCTCCAAGTCTGCGTTTGCATTGTGTGTGTGGCAGGAGGTCTTATGGTAGTCTCATTTTTAAAAGCATTGCGAATTGAAATAAAAATATTCCTCTATTTTGATTTTAAAGATAAATAAACTGTTTTGAGTTCTCACACCAGTCACATGACTGACTCGGAGTTTATTGTTTTCCTTCCTAAACTCTGGGTGCCCACCAATTTCACATGGGCAGTTAAGAGTAAGGTTTATCAGGATATTCTGGATATTCTGGAATTGCTGGAGGCAAGATGGATGGCATGGCGTATTACTTATATAGTATTTCTTTTTCCGCTGCACTATTTGTTGTTGTTGTATACTCTGATGATATGATGTAATGTAATGTATAAAATGTAATAACTGATAGTTCTTTGTTTAAAGATTATTCATTTATTATTATATGTTGTTCCGCTGCGAATTGTGAGATTCTGATATTGTTCTGTTGTTTTCTGTTCCGTCCTATTTTCTTCTTGTTTTTCTCTTTTCTATTCTCTTTTCCTTCTATTTTAAAATTTTCTATCTTCTTTTCCGTATCCCTATTTTCTTTTCTCTCTTTCTCTTTTTCTTTTCTTTTTCTTAAAACCCATAACTATTCGGTTTTTCGACAACGAAAAATCGCAAACGTTACATGAGGGGTTGATGGAGTAGTCACCGGAGTATGGAAGTTGATGATGGTCGGGAAGAGGAGAATTGGATGTTG
Source organism: Allium cepa (assembly GCA_030765085.1). Lineage (NCBI taxonomy): Eukaryota > Viridiplantae > Streptophyta > Magnoliopsida > Asparagales > Amaryllidaceae > Allium > Allium cepa. Next base: position 767,485,525 of record CM060937.1, on the reverse strand, counting down.
ATAGGTTAGACACTAAGTTGGGAAAGTGTTTCCAGGTTCTTGGGTTTAAAAACTTGAATTTAAATTCAAGTTGAATTCTGGACTTTAGAGTGTTGAGGTGTGATGTGGGGATTGTGGTCGTTGGGGAATGGCCAGAGAAGATGGTCAGTGGTGGACTGAGATGGGTTAAGTATCGCACAGGAAGAGTTGTGCAGGTTTGTGTTCATGTTTTGGTTGCAGGGATTTGAAGCCCGTGATTTTCTCGGGGAAATTAGTGAGTGATTCGAAGCATATGGGTTACCGACCCGAAGTAAAAATGGTGTTGCTCGAGTGAGTGGTGTTGCAGGTTTTTAAAACAAACTAAGGAAACTGTTTTTTCCAGGTTTTATTATATTGAAGTGGAGATTTGAAATGCAAACTTAAAATTTGAACCAAGTTTGAGACCTGAATATAAAGATGAATTCAAATAGTTTGAATTCTGATTTTGAAATAATTTGAATTAAGGAATTCAAGTTTGGTTTAAAAAAAAAAGAGGGAACTGGAAAACCTGTAACCAATTTTTACTTCGACAGTCGGCCATCACAATATCCTTATATTCAAACAAACCAATATTATCGAATGGAATTTAGTGTTTTAAAACAATATATTCAAACAAACCCATATGGAATTATCTGTTGCCAATATTATCAAATGTTTTGGTTAGCGTAAGGAATTTTTATTTCAAATTTTATAAAACTGGAAACAGGTTTCCTGTTCCCTTTTTTTATTTTATTTTAAACCAAACTTAAATTTCTTAATTCAAATTATTGCAAAATCAGAATTCAAACTATTTGAATTCATATTTAGATTCAGGTTTAAATCTTAAGCTAAACTTTAGTTTATTTTTAAACTTAACTTTTAATTTCAAAACTGCAAAAAAACAGGTTTCTGTTTTGTTAAAAACCTATAAACACCAATACTCTCGAACCACCCCCTATTTGACTTCGAGTTAATAAACCCACCTACTCCGAGTTTCCCCTCAATAATCCCGAGACCATCCCGAGACAAAAATCTTGCAATCAAAAAATCACCACAAACCTGCACAACTTCTTCCTGTGCACTCACCCCCTACTCCGGCCATCACTGGCCATCATCTCTGGCCATCCTGCATCGACCACAATCCCCACATCACACTTTAACATTCCAAATTCCAGAATTCAACTTGAATTTAAATTCAAGTTTTTAAACCCAAAAACCTGGAACAGCATTTCCTTCCACTGCCTAACCTGTCAACATCCAATTCTCCCATCTCCGATCACCATTACACACCATACTCCGGCGATGTATCCATTAATACACCATCTACCATTACCCAAAGGATCTTTGAACTCGATTCATTCAAGAAGCCATGCACCCAATTTTTCCTAAACCCAGTAAACTAGGGTTCTACACTTTAAATCCCAAATACAAACCCAAATTAGAATTTTAATCCACTTAGTAATTTTCCTACAAATCTTGGATAGTTACACCATCTTCAGAAGCAAATTCAATCCAAACAAATGCCAACATCCATAGTGTTTATCAAATATGTATAATACTGTAATTTAAAACTGTTCTTTGTTTACAGTAGTATAAATAGTAATTTTCGATTTAAAATTCATCCATTCACTTGATGTTTTGAGTTCTACTCCTAAAACATTGATTTGCAATGTTTTATATATTTACTTATAAAATTTCCTATGCTCTATTACTTATTCCAGTAAGTTAAATTTAAATTTAACCTTAATAAAACCCTAAAATCTTAATTATAAAACTAGCCTACCATCTTATTTAAATTCTCAAATTTAACACAGAAAAATTTAAGATATAAGAATTTCATTATTAACTTGAACTAGGAAACAAAACAGGACATAGCAATTTAAGAATGCATATATCAGACAGTAAGTATTGAACACATGAACATTTATTTATTTTAGCATGCAATAAACTATAACCTTAAGTTTTTAAAAGAAAGTTACTCACATATATTTGCAAAATGCAGAGCACTGTCCAGATTTTTAAAATAAAGGTTTAAATTCAAATTGCTTTTGAATGATTAAATGATTTGCATTTGAATTAAGGGTGTAGATTGTAGGAAGAGTTTTAAAAGAGTTAAAACTAAAATGAGTTTGGAAGTTGTACTTCAATTTTGAAATTTTAAAGTAATTTTTAAATTGATTTGAATTTAAATTGAATTTGTAATTTAAATTGTTTTAACTTATTAATAAGTAGATGTTTCTTTTAACATATATGATAAAAAGTTTTGAATTGTTTTAAAATTTTATTTAAGATAAATTTGAGTCTTTAGTTTAAAATGAAGTTAAATAGAATTTAAAGTAAATTTAAAAACATTTTGTTTTTAAATGCTTAATTAAATAAGAAATGTTTATCTAAAGGATAAATAAAATGAAATGATTGGGTTCATTTAATTATTAAGGTAATTAAGACGAACAATTAATTATGTAATTAATTAATTATGTGGATGCTTAATTAAGTAATTAATGATTTTTAAGTTAATTAATCAGATTTAAGATTAATTAATTAAGGTTAATTAATCTATGATTAAGGATGGTTAATTAAATTTTAAGTAATGAATAAGTTTTTAATTAATACTTAATTAATTAGTAGTTAAAGATTAATTAAATGATAATTATATATATTAATTGATTGATAATTAATAATGATTAATTTTAGTTAATTCTTAATTAAGTAATTAAGTAATGTTAATGAAGTCATTAACTTAAGATTATTTAACAATTAATTAATATGATTAATTTTTGATAATTAATTAGATTAATTAATTATTAATAATTAATTGTTAATTACTTAATGAAGTAATTAATGGATTAGTTACTTAGTATAATTAATTTGATGAATGTGATTAGTTTAGATTAATTAAGTTAAAATAATTTAAACATTTGTTGATTGTTTGAATAATTACTTTATGTAATTAATGAATTTATAATTACTTAAGGAAGTAATTGTTAACCCCGCCTCGGCCGTGGCTCACCGATCCAAGATAATAAACGACCTAACACTCTGCCGACTTAACGAAGGATGCCGACCCAAGACACGAAGGGATGCCGACCTAGTATCTTAACATGGAAGACCGACCTAACTGCATGAGACCTAAGAGGGATACCGACCTAAGGTCCTTGAGAAGCATGCCGACCTAATGCCTTAAAGAAAGTTCCGACCTAACGTCTTGAAATGATGCCGACTTAAGGTTCAAGGAGATTCCGACCTAGGACTTATAAAGGTCTACCGAAATAGCACGTTTTCCGATCTAACTACTCAAGTTGTTTGCCGACCTAGCTGTTAAGAATAAGTTGGTCCATATCTGAGTCGTGGCCGGCTTACGGCTCATGATAAGTCGTGACCGACCTAAGGATATGAAAGGGGGAAGTAGTGCAACAGTTCAATGCGCGTCACAATAACTGGCAGCGACCTGGGACTTAGGATTTGTGGCCAGAAGAATATGCGCCTCCCATTTAAACCATAGGTCGTGCATAGGTGAGGAGCAACGACCTACGACCTAGCTTATCTCGGCAACGGCTTACGACCTAGCTTATCTCGGCCACTACCTACAACTTGACATCAGAAACCCCTATAAATACGCGACCACCTCCAACATTCAAGGGACCTTTTTGGCCAATCATTTCAAGCGCCAATACTCTGCTGAATTCTCAACTCACCCGACACTTCAAATTCGAAAGGCATCTCAACTAACTTCAAGGGAAAATCTAACGCAATCTACATGGATTCGAAGAATTTTTCTCTACCAAAGTTCTAGTTGTTTGTCTCGTTATAATTGTAATTGGAGATTGCTGTAAAGTTGTAATTGGTTTAGCAATAAAGAGAATTAAAGTGGACGTAGTCTTACCTTGAGCCGAACCACTATAAAATCGTTGTTATTCATTGCTTTTTCTATGGTTTTCTGCTTATACTCTGTTCCCGAATCATCGGGTGGTGCTTTCACAACTACACTTTATATACCGGGGTGTTAGCATTCAAATTTTAGCGTTAACAGTAATTAAATAATAATTACTGAATGTAATTAAGATATTTATTATAGAAGTAATTTAAATTTAAATTACTTTGAGAATTAATCAAGTGATTAATGAAGATAATTAATTAAGAATAATTAATTATGGGATGAGTAATTAGTAGTTAATTACTAAATGGTTATTTATCATGGGTGATTAATTTATATGTGGATTAATTTCAGATTAATTACTTATGTAATTAATTTATTTTAGAAATTGATTAAATGTAATCATTAATTAATTAATTAATGATGTAATTTGGAATTGATTAATTAAGGTATAATTAATAATGAATAAATAATTAATGTAATTAATTTTAGTTAATCAATTAATTAAGTAATTACAAGTTAATTGTTTGAAAAGGGTTTAAGTAATTAACTTGTGCGATTAACTTATAAGCTAATTACTTATTGAAGTTAGAGATAGTTAATCAACATTAATTGAAATATTGAGATGATGATTTATAAATTGATTTGGAATCAATGGATGGTTAAGTTAAGCAGTATTTTGATGATGAAGTAATTAATTTAATTCATTTTAAATTAATTATAGAGTAAGTAATTAATTTAATTCACTTTAAATTAATTACGAATTGTGTGATCATTAGATAATTGCTTATGTTTGATGAATGGTATTGGTTGCCTGGTATGGTTTGTAATCTCAGTTATGAGATGAGTAGTGTATGTGATATGGATGCATTGGTTGCTTTTGGATGATAATATGGATTATCTGATTATGAGATGAATTATCTGTTGATAATGATAAGGTTGATTATCTATTGTGTTGTGAATTATCTATCTGTGTATATTTAGATAACGAATTGAATTGTTTTAAACTTAAAACAACTTGGACCTAAAAGACACGCTTTGGATTTCGATGAGACCGGGATCGGGTTTCCATATTTGGGCATCCGAAAACCACATCGATTCCAATTAAACGTTAGGTCATTAATACAAGTGGAGTTAGTGAAGGCTCGAGGTGTAAGGGCTATACGTTAGTATAACTCTGTGGGTGATTCCGTAATGAGTTTGACGGAATAGTACTTATAGATTCGAGATGGTGATTCAGAGTGCAAGGGTTATTGTCGTTAACTCTGAGGGTGATTCCAAAATGAGTGTAACGAGATAATGCCTTCGGTTTCGTTCGAACCCGGAACGAACTTGTATGGATTGAATGTTTTCAGAACATCGTCAGGTGGACGATGAGCATTCTAAGTGATGTGTCCTATAAAGGTAATTGTAACCTCAAGCGTCATCAACCGGGAATGGCTAAAACAGGGGAGGTGCAGCAAAGCTTCGTGGGTCGCACCCACTAGAGAGTAAGATTTGCCCCTGTCTAGAGGTCCCTTTATATTTGGCTGTGTGGGAGGTTGATCATGACAACCGTCGGGGTTGTCTTATTCGGAACTGTTCAGTAAGGAACAGGTCCGGCTTTGTGTTGCAGGGGATTGGGTGTAATCCTCGGTACGGTGATCTAGGCCACGTACTGTGACGGGCGGTACCCCAGTAGCCCTGCCATTGTATGGAATCCAAAATCCAATAAGTGCCAACGGTTTTGATTGTATTACCCACTTTTGTGGCTAGTAGCTGGAATTTAATAATGTAACAATTTCGGCTATTTCTTATTTATTTGAAAACCCTAGACACTATTATAATATCATCGGATTTCCTATCAAATGTTTTGGTTAGCGTAAGGTAAAAACTTTTCCATGTTTATGTGTGGGAAGTCTTAGGTGATACCTTTCTTTTCAAAAGGTTTTTAAAAGTTAAGCAACTTTAACCTGTTACTCACACCAGACCCATGTCTGACCAGGAGTTATTTCTGTTTTCTTTAACTCTTGGGTACTCAAATTTTTATGAGTAGTCAAGGGAATTCAGGTTAGGATTCAGTTTAGCTTTGACGAATTGTGGTGGAGCAATGCAGCAGGAGGCTTCTGCATATAATTATATAGTTTTCCGCTGTGTTGGTTTCTCTGAGATTTTCTGTATTGTGTATTGAGTAGTAATAACTAGACAGGTGTTTATAACTGTATAGTATGTGTTGTATATGTCTATGTAACTCTGATATTTGATCTATACTATGTTATACTTATGTTACTAATATAATTTATTCGTTCCGCTATTGAGATTCTTGTGTTGTTTCTTCTTTCTCTTCTTTCTTTTCTCTTTTCTATCCATTTCTTTCTTCTTAACGATGCGACTTCCTGGTATTTGGAAGCCGGGTCGTTACATTGTGGTACCAACAGTCGCGACCCGACTTTCTACTCCCAGAAAATCGCATAATGAATTAAGAAAGAAAGGGATAGAAGAAGAAAAGAAATAAGAGAAAGAAGAAACAACACAAAAATCTCAACAGCGGAACGAATAAATTATATTAATAACATAAGTATTTACATAATATACAATACCAATCAGAGATACACAGCATACACATCACATATACTAGACAGTTATAAACACCTGTCTAGTATTTACAACTCAATACAGCACAACACAGAGAAAACACAGCGGAACTATATCTAACGCAGAAGCCTCCTGCTCCATTGCTCCTCCATTATTCGTCAAAGCTAACCTGAATCCTAACCTGAATTCCCTTAGCTACTCATAAAAATTTGAGTACCGAAGAGTTTATGAAAAACAAAAATAAACTCCAGGTCAGACATGGGTCTGGTGTGAGTAACAGGTTAAGGTTGCTTAACTTTAAAAAACCTTTTGAAAAGAAAGGTATCACGTAAGACTTCCCACACATAAACATGGAAAAGTTTTTACCTTACGCTAACCAAAACATTTGATAGGAAATCCGATGATATTATAATAGTGTCTAGGGTTTTCAAGTAAATAAGAAATAGCCGAAATTGTTACATTATTAAATTCCAGCTACTAGCCACAAAAGTGGGTAATGCAATCAAAACCGTTGGCACTTATTGGATTTTGGATTCCATACAATGGCAGGGCTACTAGGGTACCGCCCGTCACATTACGTGGCCTAGATCACCGTACCGAGGTGTACTCCCACTCCCCTGCAACACAAGGCCGGACCCATTCCTTACTGAACAGTTCCGAACAAGACAACCCCGCAGTTGTTTGCAACCAACTGCCCACACAGCCGAATATAAAGAGACCTCTAGGCAGGGATCAATCTCGCTCTCCATAGGAAGCTACCCACAAAGCCTTGCTGCACCTCCCCTGTTTTAGCCATTCCCGGTTGATGAGGCTTGAGGTTACGATTACCTTTATAGGACACATCACTTAGAATGCTCATCGTCCACCTGACGATGTTCTGAAAGCATTTAATCCATACAAGTTCGTTCCGGTTTCGAACGAAACCGAAGGCATTATCTCGTTACACTCATTTTGGAATCAACCTCAGAGTTAACGACAATAACCCTTGCACTCTAAACCACTATCTCGAATCTATAAGTACTATTCCGTCAAATCATCACGGAATCACCCATAGAGTTATACTGACGTATAGCCCTTACACCTCGAGTCTTCACAAAGCTCCACTTGGATTAACGACCTAACGTTATTTGGAATCGATGTGGTTTTTGGATATCCAAATATGGAAACCCGATCCCGGTCTCATCGAAATCCAAAGCGTGTCTTTTAGGGCCAAGTTGTTTTAAATGTTTAAAACAATTCAATTCAATATTATCTATATACACACAGATAGATAATTCCCAACATCATAATAGATAATCGATATTATCAACTCAAACAGATAAATCATATTATCAACCCAATGCAACCATAGCATCCAAATCACACAGCAACATTTATCTCATAACTGAGATTCCAACCATTCAGGGTAATATCAATCATCATTCATAAGCAAAGACTTATCAATCCAATCTATAATTAATTTAGAATGAATTAAATTAAGTACTTCTTCCTTAAATTAATTTAAAATAAATTAAATCAATTACTCATCCAAATAAATCTTGCTTATACATCAAATAATTATTCTTAACAAATTACCCTAATTAATCATTATGATTAATTAATTGATGAAGAAATTACAGGTTAATTACAGGGATTGGTTTGGATTAATTAATTTGTGAAATTAATTAGAGATTATTTACTTGAATGTAATTAAAGAATAAGTACCAACAATCATCACCCGACTTTCTACTCCCAGAAAATCGCATCATGAATTAAGAAAGAAAGGGATAGAAGAAGAAAAGAAAGAAGAGAAAGAAGAAACAACACAAGAATCTCAACAGCGGAACGAATAAATTATATTAATAACATAAGTATTTACATAATATGCAATACCAATCAGAGATACACAGCATACACATCACATATACTAGTCAGTTGTAAACACCTGCCTAGTATTTATAACTCAATACAACACAACACAGAGAAAACACAGCGGAACTATATCTAACGCAGAAGCCTCCTGCTCCATTGCTCCTCCATTATTCGTCAAAGCTAACCTGAATCCCTTGGCTACTCGTAAAAGTTTGATTACCCAAGAGTTTATGTAAAACAAAAAATAAACTCCGGGTCAGACATGGGTCTGGTGTGAGTAACAGGTTAAGGTTGCTTAACTTTTAAAAACTTTTTGAAAGAATAGGTATCACGTAACACTTCCCACACATAAACATGGAAATGTTTTTACCTTACGCTAACGAAAACATTTGATAGGAAATACGATGATATTATAATAGTGTCTATGGTTTTCAAGTAAATAAGAAATAGCTGATATTGTTACATTATTAAATTCCAGCTACTAGCCACAAAAGTGGGTAATACAATCAACACCGCTGGCACTTATTGGATTTTGTATTCCATATAATGGCAGGGCTACTGGGGTACCGCCCGTCACAGTACGTGGCCTAGATCACCATACCGAGGAGTACTCCCACTCCCCTGCAACACAAGGCCGGACCCATTCCTTACTGAACAGTTCCGAACAAGACAACCCCGCAGTTGTTTGCAACCAACTGCCCACACAGCCGAATATAAAGAGACTTCTAGACAGGGATCAATCTCGCTCTCCAGTGGGAGCTACCCACGAAGCCTTGCTGCACCTCGCTTGTTTTAGCCATTCCTGGTTGATGAGGCTTGAGCTTACGATTACCTTTATAGGACACATCACCTAGAATTCTCATCCTCCACCTGACGATGTTCTGAAAGCATTCAATCCATACAAGTTCGTTCCGGGTTCGAACGAAACTGAAGGCATTATCTTGTTACACTCATTTTGGAATCACCCTCAGAGTTAACGACAATAAACCTTGCACTGTAAATCTCCATCTCGAATCTATAAGCACTATTCTGTCAACTCATTACGGAATCACCCACAGGGTTATATTGACGTATCGCCCTTACACCTCGAGTCTTCACTTGCTCCACTTGGATTAACGACCTAACATTATTTGGAATCGATGTGGTTTTCGGATATCCAAATATGGAAACCCGATCCCGGTCTCATCGAAAACCAAAGCGTATCTTTTAGGGCCAAGTTGTTTTAAAGGTTTAAAACAATTCAATTCAATATTATCTATATACACACAGATAGATAATTCTCAACATCATAATAGATAATCAATATTATCATAACATCAGATAATCTATATTATCAACTCAAAAAGATAAATCATATTATCAACTCAACGCAACCATAACATCCAAATCACACAACAACATTTATCACATAATTGAGATCGCAACCATTCAGGGTAATAAATACCAATCATCATTCGTAAGCAATGACTTATAAATCATCATTCTATAATTAATTTAAAATGAATTAAATTAATTACTTCTTCCTCAATTAATTTAAAATAAATTAAATTAATTACTCATCCATATAAACCTTGCTTACATCAATTAATTACTATTAACAAGTTACCCTAATTAATCATCTTGATTAACTATCCTTTAATTACATTCAAGTAATTAACCTCTAAATAATAAATTAATTATTCTAAACCAAACCTGTAATTAACCTGTAATTACTTCATTAATTAATCCTTAATTAATTACATTAACTAATACCTTCATTGATTAATTTTCTTAATTAATAAATCCTTAATCATATCACTAATTATATAAATTAATGATCTCAAATTATTTTAAATAACTCCATTAAATTAATTATCAATTATCTCCATTGGTTAATCATACCTGATTAATCACGTTAAGTAATTAGCTTAAATTAATTACTTCCCTTAACCATTCTCAAATAACTTAATTATCAAAACCTAAATTAATTACATTAAGTAATTAATTATTAATTACTTACTTAAGTAATTATACAACCTATAAACTACATATTAATTACACAAAGTAATTAATTTCCAAAACTCCTCCATTAAATTACATCCAGTAATTTATTTTTTTCACTAAGTAATTTTCCGTTTGTAATTACTTCTCAAATCAAATCAATGATTAATTTAAATTAATTAAACTTAATTAATTAACTTAATTAATCAAAATAAACTCAATTAATTACAATTAGTAAATAATTTCCTTAATTACTTTCATTAAGTAATTATAGTTAAATAATTCTTAATTGATTGTCTCGAAATTAATTAGTCCAATTAATCATTAAAATTAATTACATTAATTAATTATAAAATAATTTCAAGTTAATGACCTTCATTGACCAGTAACAAATCTTTAATTACTTTTCAAAGTAATTAATTGGATTAATCAATATTGATTCTTTATTTATTTAAAGAAACTCATTAATTAATCTCAAATTATTAAATTAACCAAGTGAAAATTAAAACTTAATTAATTATTAATTACTTGATTAATAATTCAATTCATTAATTAAATTAAATCAAATCTTATTTAAATTAATTTCTAAATCACACTTTAATCAAATTTAATTAACTTACTTAAATCTTTTAATTAATTAAATAAATCCTTAAATATTTATTAAATTAATCTAAATTATAAATTGATTAAATTAATTAAATAAAATCATAATTACCTTGATTAATTAATAAATCATTAAGTTCAAATCAACTTAATGATTATCATCAATCTCATTAATGTTTAATTATCATTATTAAAGTAACTTCGAAACAAATTGCTTTAAAATTTTCTAAATTCCATTTTAAATTAAAATTAAAATGAAATCAAATTTAAACAAGATTCAATTATTAAACACCTTTTTAATTCAAATTAAAGAAGTACTTAAGGGATTTTATAAATAGTTTAACCCATAAATAAAATTTAAATTATAATTCAAATATATTCAAGTGATTTTGAAAACATTTAAATTCAAAATCTTATTTCATTTCAAACTAGAATTTAAATCATGTTTCAGATTTAGATTCAAAAATTTAAATTTAAAATCCTGTTTTGAATTTCATTTTCAGATTTATAAAACATATGTTATAAAATACTGAAATATTCAAGCTTACCTATAACATTAGAACTTAAACTTTTTTCTTTTTGAAAATTCAGGTTCAATTTTCAAATTTGAATTCAGGATTCCAAATCCAGATCTTGACTTTCAATTTAAATTTTTGTTTAAAATCTTATTTCCATATTTTAACTACCTCATTAAAATACTTTAAACAAGTCCAGCTGCTAACTTTCCATTTTATAAAATTTATTTAATTTGAAAACAAGAATTCAAATTTATTTTGACTTCATAATTTAAAGTTGGTTTGAACCTTTCTTTAAATATGGCTTTGTTTCCTTTTTATGTTAAATTTAGTTTAGCAACAGTCACGACCCGACTTTCTACTCCCAGAAAATCGCATCATGAATTAAGAAAGAAAAGGGTAGAAGAAGAAAAGAAAGAAGAGAAAGAAGAAACAACACAAGAATCTCAACAACGGAACGAATAAATTATATTAATAACATAAGTATTTACATAATATAAATACCAATCAGAGATACACAACATACACATCACATATACTAGTCAGTTATAAACACCTGTCTAGTATTTACAACTCAATACAACACAACATAGATAAAACACAGCGGAACTATATCTAACGCAGAAGCCTCCTGCTCCATTGCTCCTCCATTATTCGTCAAAGCTAACTAGAATCCCTTGGCTACTCGTAAAAATTTGAGTACCCAAGAGTTTATGAAAAACAAAAATAAACTCCGGGTCAGACATGGGCCTGGTGTGAGTAACAGGTTAAGGTTGCTTAACTTTTAAAAACTTTTTGAAAGAAAAGGTATCACGTAAGACTTCCCACACATAAACATGGAAAAGTTTTTACCTTACGCTAACCAAAACATTTGATAGGAAATCCGATGATATTATAATAGTGTCTAGGGTTTTCAAGTAAATAAGAGATAGCCGAAATTGTTACATTATTAAATTCCAGCTACTAGCCACAGAAGTGGGTAATACAATCAAAACCGTTGGTACTTACTGGATTTTGGATTCCATACAATGGCAGGGCTACTGGGGTACCGCCCGTCACAGTACGTGGCCTAGATCACCGTACCGAGGAGTACTCCCACTCCCCTGCAACACAAGGCCGGAACCATTACTTACTGAACAGTTCCGAACAAGACAACCCTGTAGTTGTTTGCAACCAACTGCCCACACAGCCGAATATAAAGGGACTTCTAGACAGGGATCAATCTCGCTCTCCAGTGGGAGCTACCCACGAAGCCTTGCTGCACCTCCTCTGTTTTAGCCATTCCTGGTTGATGAGGCTTGAGGTTACGATTTCCTTTATAGGACACATCACTTAGAATGCTCATCATCCACCTGACGATGTTCTGAAAGCATTCAATCCATACAAGTTCGTTCCGGGTTCTAACGAAACCGAAGGCATTATCTCGTTACACTCATTTTGGAATCACCCTTAGAGTTAACGACAATAACCCTTGCACTCTAAATCTCCATCTCGAATCTATAAGCACTATTCCGTCAACTCATTACGGAATCACCCACAGATTTATACTGACGTATAGCCCTTACACCTCGAGTCTTCACTTGCTCCACTTGGATTAACGACCTAACGTTATTTGCAATTGATGTGGTTTGCGGATATCCAAATATGGAAACCCGATCCCGGTCTCATCGAAAACCAAAGTGTGTCTTTTAGGGCAAAGTTGTTTTAAAGGTTTAAAACAATTCAATTCAATATTATCTATATACACACAGATAGATAATTCTCAACATCATAATAGATAATCAATATTATCATAACATCAGATAATCTATATTATCAACTCAAACAGATAAATTATATTATCAACTCAATGCAACCATAACATCCAAATCACACAACAACATTTATCTCATAACTGAGATCTCAACCATTCAGGGTAATAAATATCAATCATCATTCATAAGCAATGACTTATTAAATCACCATCCTATAATTAATTTAAAATGAATTAAATTAATTACATCTTCCTTAATTAATTTAAAATAAATTAAATTAATTACTCATCCATATAAACCTTGCTTACATCAATTAACTACTATTAACAAGTTATCCTAATTAATCATCTTGATTAACTATCCTTTAATTACATTCAAGTAATTAACCTCTAATTAATAAATTAATTATTCCAAACCAAACCTGTAATTAACCTGTAATTACTTCATTAATTAATCCTTAATTAATTAACTAATACTTTCATTCATTAATTAACTAATACCAACTGTGACGACCCGACTTTCCACTCCCGGAAAATCGCATCATCTTTAAGAAAGAAAGGGATAGAAAAGAGAAAGAAAGAAGAGAAAGAAGAAACAACACAAGAATCTCAACAGCGGAATGAATAAACTATATTAATAACATAAGTATTACATAGTATACATCAAATATCAGAGTTACACAAACATATACAACACATACTAGACAGTTATAAACACGTGTCTAGTTATTACAACTCAAAACATAACGGACAAACACTCAGAGATACCAACACAGCGAAAAACTATATAACTATATGCAGAAGCCTCCTGCTCCATATGCTCCTCCATAATTTGTCAAAGCTAACCTGAATTCCCTTGGCTACTCATAAAAATTTGAGTACCCAAGAGTTAAAGAAAAACAGAAATAACTCCGGGTCAGACATGGGTCTGGTGTGTGTAACAGGTTAAAGTTGCTTAACTTTGAGAAACCTTTGAAAAGAAAAGGTATCACGTAAGACTTCGCACACATAAACATGGAAAAGTTTTTACCTTACGCTAACCAAAACATTTGATAGGAAATCCGATGATATTATAATAGTGTCTAGGGTTTTCAAGTAAAAAAGAAATAGCAGAAATTGTTACCTGATTAAATTCTAGCTACTAGCAATAAAAGTGGGTAATACAATCAAAACCGTTGGCACTTATTGGATTTTGGATTCCATACATTGGCTGGGCTACGGGGGTACCGCCCGTCACAGTACGTGGCCTAGATCACCGTACCGAGGATTACTCCCAATCCCCTGCAACGCCAAGCCGGACCCGTTCCTTACTGAACAGTTCCAAACAAGACAACCCCGCAGTTGTGATCAGCAACCGCACCACTAAGCCGAAATAAAGGGACCTCTAGACAGGGATAAATCTTGCTCTCAAGTGGGGGCTACCCACGAAGCTTTGCTGCACCTCCCCTGTTTTAGCCATTCCCAGTTGATGAGGCTTGAGGCTACGATTACCTTTATAGGACATATCACTTAGAATGCTCATCGTCCATCTGACGATGTTCTGAAAGCATTCAATCCATACAAGTTCGTTCCGGGTTCGAACGAAACCGAAGGCATTATCTCGTTACACTCGTATTGGAATCACCCTCAGAGTTAACGACAATAACCCTTGCACTCTGAATCACCATCTCGAATCTATAAGTACTATTCCGTCAAACTCATTACGGAATCACCCACAGAGTTATACTGACGTATAGCCCTTACACCTCGAGTCTTCACTCGCTCTACTTGGGTTAACGACCTAACGTTATTTGGAATCGATGTGATTTTCGGATATCCAAATATGGAAACCCGATCCCGGTCTCATCGAAATCCAAAGCGTGTCTTTTAAGGTCCAAGTTGTTTTAAGTTTAAACCAATTCAATACACAGATAGATAATTCGCAACACAATAGATAATCAACCTTATCAATATCAACAAATAATTCATATCATAATCAGATAATCAATATTATCATCCGAAACAACCAACGCATCCATATTACATACATTACTAATCTCATAACTGAGATTACAAACCATACCAGGCAACCAATACCAATCATCAGACATAAATGATCTAATGATCACACCATTTATAATTAATTTAAAATGAATTAAATTAATTACTTAATCTCTAATTAATTTAAAATGAATTAAATTAATTACTTCATCATCAAAATCCTTCTTAACTTAATCATCAACTGATTACAAATCAATTTATGAATCATCATCTCAATATTCTTTTCATTTAATCATTATTGATTAACCATCTCTAATTAATTTCTCAAATTAATTATATTAAACCCTTTGCAAATGATTAACTTGTATTGCTTTAATTAATTACATTAATCATTTATTCATTATTAATTATACCTTAATCAATCAATTCCAAATTACATCATTGATTAATTAATTAATGATTACATTTAATCAATCTCCCAATATAAATTAATTACATAAGTAATTAATCTAGAATTAATCCACATATAAATATTAATCACCCATGATTAATAATACTAGTAATTAACTACTTTAATTACTCCTTCCATAATTATTTCTTCTTAAATAATTATCTTCATTAATCACTTGATTAATTTTAAAAGTAATTTAAATCAAATTACTTCAATAATAAATATCTTTAATTACATTCAGTAATTATTAATTTAATTACTTCTTTAAGTAATTACAAATTCATAAATGACATAAAGTAATTATCAACAAAACACAAATGTTTAAATTAATTTAACTTAATTAATCTAAACTAATCACCTTAATCAAATTAATTACACCAAGTAATTAATTCATTAATTACTTTCCTTAAGTAATTATACAATTGATTATTATTAATTAATTAATCTAATTAATTATCAAAATTAATCACATTAATTAATTGTTAAATAATCTTAAGTTAATGACCTTCATCAACATTTCTTAATTGCTTAATTAAGAAATTAACTTATATAAATCATTATCAATTAATTAATCTTTAATTAAAATTTAATTAATCTCTAATTATTAATTAATTAGGTGTTAATTAAAATCTAAATTATCTTTAATCACTTGATTAAATAAATCTTAATCATTATTAAAATTTAATTAATCATCCTTAATTATAGATTAATTAACCATAATTAATTAATCTCAAATCTTAATAAATTAACTTAAAAATCATTAATTACTTAATTAAACATCCACATATTCGTTAATTAAATAATTAATATTCCATTTAAATTAATTAATTTATTTAAATGAAATCAATTTCTTGAATTCTAAATTAAGAAACATTCTTCTTATATTTTAAACAATTTGTTCCAAACAAATTCAATCTAAAAATTTCTTTTTAAATTTCAAATTGAAACACAATTTAACTTTTCATTCTAGATTCAAACTTAAAATTTTAAAACTTTATTTACTCTTTCATCTCAATTTTTAAATTCATGTTATTTAACCTTTTCTAAAAATGGTTAAAACAAATTTAAAGAATAGAATGCTATATGCTTGCTTCATGGTTGCAGATTTTAAAGAAAGATGAATGTAGCCTTGCATGTTTGTTTACAGGGATATGCGATTTGAAAATGAGGATTTTGATTTTAAAATCTGAAATGTTACAGATTTAATCTAATTAGTTATTAAAAATTAATCACATTAGTTAATTTAATAATAATCAATAGTAAATGGTTTGAGTATAATTACTTAACAAAGTAATTAAGAAATTAATTACTAGTAATTAATTTCTTAATTACTTTATTAAGTAATTATACTCAAACCATTTACAATTGATTATTATTAAATTAACTAAAGTGATTAATGTTCGATTTCGATTTAACATGAAGAAGTTATTGCAGTTTGAACAAAAAATAGCGGCTTCTGCATTAGGCGAAATTCAAATATGAGGATGTGGTAGCATGTTATTTTCAAAGTACAACTCTCAGTCTTCATGGAGAACTATAGTGTGCTTTAACAATATGAAGTATCTGCGTGCTTCATATTATCCGTAATTTAGGTGAGAGTTAATCGGTCGAAGTCTCGCCTAATTTCAAATTAGTACGAAGAAGTTATTGTAGTCTGAAAAAAATAGCGACATCTGCAATAAGCGGAGTTCAAATATGAGAATGCAATTTTAAACGAGTAAATGGGTTACTCGTTTATAAACCTTTTAAAAATGGGTTAATCCAACCCATAACCCTTTTAATAAAATTTTAAATGGGTTAACCCAACCCGTTTATAAATAGAATAAATGAGTTGGGTTAATGGGTTGGATCATATTTTGACAGGTCTAGTTTGGATCTGAGTGTTTTGGCATTAAATATTAGATTATATAGATATCATGATGATTTTTTCATATAAGAAGAGAAAACCATGCATTAAGTGAACCGGACGCTGTTTTGGCCACAATATTTTGCAAACTCCGCACCTGCCATTTCAACAAAAGATACATTGATTGTAATTGAAAATTGCAGGAAAATAATTCACTGCTTTGGATGCTCTTTCAAAAATCTCAGGTTGCATTTTTGACGAAAGAAAACGAAGCATTTGAGTGAATGGGTAATTTGTTTATGGTTACAAATGGGTATTTGAACGGGGGTTTTGAGCGCGTAATTAATTATTTGATTTATAGTTTATTAATCAATTATTTGTTTTTTAATAAATAATATATGAAAATAATTTGCAAAAGTAAATAAATAGATTGAAAAATTACAAATTGTTTGGATTTAGTTCAAATCAGCTCCATAATGTAGAGTACCTTAATAAGATCGCTACGTAAAAACCGTGCTTATTTGCATGAATTATTAGTTTTAAAAATTTGTAAAAATATAAATTTTATTAAGTAACGTAAATAATAAAAGAAACGTAGCATAAATGATCATTAAACAAAATGGGGATTTTGGTCCGTTTACTTTCATGGTGCGTCGCGTCACAAACGTGAGCGGGATAAAATTTTCATGCGAACACGTCCGGACACTTTTCAATATATTTTAATCTAAGGCCTATGTTCCTAGGTACACATGAAAACATAATATTGATTACTAATTCATCATTCACTTTTATAAACAAAGCACATTTTCTTTGCGTTCAACCAATCGCAGGATAAAATACCATGAAGAACTCCCTCAGTGTTATAACATAAAAGTAGTTTTCCTATGTTATATGACGCAACGGATATAACGGTTGACGATGAAATGAAGATTTCGTGTCAAACTAATCGATGAAACGATTAGATGAAGCAATATGAATCGATGAATTTAATAAATACCGAAAGGCCCAAATCCGTTGATCTCAAGAGATACCGGATTCTAGCAATCTTCGACACGTTGACGGCACACGATACCGTGAGAGAAGATCTAGAATTCTTAGAACGTTGATCAAGCGCACTTGATTCCGTGAATTGGCTTCAACAATCGTTGATTCGAGCGCACTCGAATGTCGAAAGTGGAGATAGGAGATAACACTCAACTACCAATTTCAAAGAGGCACAAAGCACTCAAACAAAGTTTTTATTCAAAAATCAACAACCTCTACAAATGACCCACACATCCCTATTTATAGGGTTACAACTCACACTAAGTCGTTAACGAACTATCAACTTGCCGACTTAACTCGTAAGCGACCCAACAGAAACGACCCACGACTTAAAGAAAATACAAACACATTACAACACAGTACATGACTTATCATATTTACACATACACGACCTTCGACTTAAACAAAGTGACACAAGAACATAGCGACCTAACAAAATACAACGCACACAACATAAGGCTCACGCGACCTAACACGGCACGGCAACATCTTTGTGCGACATAACTCCCCAGCGACCTAAGGAATGTGGCATGAGGTTGGATGACCTATAGAGAGCGACATAAGAAGTTGAGTGACTTAAATGAAAAGGCTTTTAAAGCGCTAGGTCGCTAGCGACCTAAGAAGAATGCGCTGCAAGCTACATGATTCTTTTGAGCCGTTAACTCATTAGCTCGAAAAACATTGGGTCGTTCGGGACTTAAGACAAACAACCTTTCACAATGCACTGTATCCTTTAGTTCGCTAGGTCGGTTGCTTCGACTCGTTTGGTCGTTTGGGCGACCTACCACAATGCTAGGTCGCTGCCCACCTAAATCCACCGTAGATTGCACTCGCAAGCGACTTCCACTAGGTCGTGAGCGACCTAAGACCCTTGAGCGATTCAACTCCATTGAGTTTGTAGATTGCGCTACATCCTCGTTTCCCGCCTTTTCACCCCTCTAACTCGTTCATACGACTTGGCTGAGTCGTTAACTTGTTCCAGCTTCAAATCTTGAATTGGAATATCAAGATGGGCTGCATCAATTATTAATCAAGGAATGGCTGCCAAGCCCCTAGAATTGAAAGATGATGGAAGAGAAGTCCTTCCCGAAAAAATTATGAAAATTTGGTCCCTATTTTTACTTTTTGACTGATTTATGCTATTTTTGTCCCTGATTTCAATGCTGGGCCGATTTTCTAGAAGGGGACAATTTGGTAAAAAATAACAAAATAGGGACCTAATTTACACGGGCTTATTAGTAGAGACTTTTTGTGCATGAGCTTTGAGAATAGGGACCGTTGGTCCAAAACCCATTTACTAATTTTAGATTATATTTTTCCACGCAATTGAATGATCCTGTGGTATAATGATGTAGTGGATATAATGGTTGACGACGAAATGAAGATTTCGTGTCAAACTAATCAATGAAACGATTAGATGAAGCAATATTAATCGATGAATTTAAGAAATACCGAAAGGCCAAAATCCGTTGATCTCAAGATATACCGGATTCTAGCAATCTTCGACACGTTGATCGTGCACGATACCGTGGGAGAAGATCTACAATTCTCCGAACGTTAATCAAGCGCACTTGATCCCGTGAATTGGCTTCAACAATCGTTGATTCGAGCGCACTCGATGCCAAAAGTGGAGATAGGAAATAACACTCAACCACCAATTTGAAAGAGGCACAAAGCACTCAAAAAAATTTTGTATTCAAAATTCAACAACCTCTACAAATGACACACACATCCCTATTTATAGGGTTACGACTCACACTAGGTCGTTAACGACCTAACAACTTGCCGACCTAACTCGTAAGCAACCCAATAGAAATGACCTACGACCTAAAGAAAACACAAACACATTACAACATAGTATACGACTTATCATATTTGCACATACACGACCTTCGACTTAAACAAAGCGACACAAGAACATAGTGACCTAACAAAATACAACGCACACAACATAAGGCTCACGCGACCTAACACAGGACGACAACATCTTTATGCGACATAACTCCCTAGCGACCTAAGGAATGCGGCATGAGGTCGAACGACCTATAGAGAGCGACATAAGGAGTTGAGAGACTTAAATGAAAAGGCTTTTAAAGCGCTAGGTCGCTAGAGACCTAAGAAGAATGCGCAGCAAGCTACTTGATTCTTTTGAGCCGTTAACTCATTAGCTCAAAAAACATTAGGTCGTTCGTGGCTTAAGACACACGACCTTTCACAATGCACTGTATCCTTTAGTTCGCTAGGTCGGTTGCTTCGACTCGTAAGGTCGTTTGGACGACCTTCCACAATGCTAGGTCGCTGCCCACCTAAATCCACCGTAGATTGCACTCGCGAGCGACTTCCACTAGGTCGTGAGCGACCTAAGACCTTTGAGCGATTCAACTCCATTGAGTTTGTAGATTGCGCTGCATCCTCGTTTCCCTGCCTTTTCACCCCTCTAACTCGTTCATACGACTTAGCTGAGTCGTTAACTTGTTCCAGCTTCAAATATTGAATTGGAATATCAGGCTGGGCTGCATCATCCTTCCCTGGTTGAGAAAAATTCGTCCTCGAATTTAAAAGTTAATTCCCCATTGGGTTGTTCATCTCCATAATAAGGTATAAGATGTTTAACATTAAACACGTCCGAAGTGTACACATCCTCCAGCAGCTTCAACCTATAAGCATTCTAATTGATCCGTTTCACAATCTTTACAGGACCAATCTTTTGAGCTTTATGTTTATTGTATGTTCCCACTGGAAAACGATCCTTCGTTAGTACAGCATATACTAAATCTCCTTCTGTTTGTACCAAAATTGGGCACAACACTCTTCGGGAGTCTTTTGAAGAGATAATAAATGAACAATATGAATTAAAAATGAGGGTTATCTAACAAAAACTCCAAACAACAGTGAAGTAAAGACAAAGGCAAGCAATTTATAGTGGTTCGGCAAGTTGCCTACGTCCACTGTGAAGTTTTAGCAATTTTATTGATTCTCTTTCAACGTTTACAAGCGATTACAGCAAGAAACAGTGGGATACAACTGAAAATTCGAAATCAACAGCTAGTATACGATGTAGGATGATGAAGATCTCGATCCGGCAGAGTCTGGGCGCTTGAGAGTTGAGAGATCCTTTTTCTGTTGGCTCTGGGGCTCTATTTATAGGTATAGGATGCGGATATTTCGCTGAAAACTCGGCAGACCACTTCTGTCCAATGAGGGGGCCCACACGCCCGGTCTTAGGAAGTTTGGCCCACTTTGGCATCGGTTTGAACTCTATTCGAACCGATCAAGATTTTATCCAATCGAGGTGAAATTTGGCGTGGACACTCCTCGACATGAATGCAAGCTTCTGTGAAAATCTCGTGGCATTTGGATCAGTGGATTGAGAGATATGATGGATTCGAGATGGGGTTTACTACGTGGATGTTTGGTTCGAAACCATCCATTCGAATCGATGGTTTCGAACCGATGGTGGTACGTGCCTTTGTGGTGACGTGGAGCGCAAAATTCGAACCGACCCGGTCTTCACTCCGAGTCGACTGCTTCGACTCCATGTATCTCGGCGCGTTCGAACCGATGGATGACACGTCATCGTGGCTGGTTGACCCAGTGGATTCGAACGAAGCTTCACAGATGGGTTCGAACAAGGCTTCACCGATGGCTTCGAACAACCGATGCTTGATGGGTTCGAACTTGTGTTTCTCTGATGGATGTGAGCTTTGCAACCTCTCCATGGACATGAGGCCCACCGACGCGAACCAGATTGATTTGAAGTAAAT
Organism: Allium cepa; assembly: GCA_030765085.1. NCBI lineage: Eukaryota > Viridiplantae > Streptophyta > Magnoliopsida > Asparagales > Amaryllidaceae > Allium > Allium cepa. Next base: position 767,463,293 of record CM060937.1, on the reverse strand, counting down.
GGATTCAAACCGAGGCACTCCGATGGGTTCGAAGTCCATCGATTCGAAGTTGATGGATTCAAATGGTACTTGACGATGGGTTCGAAGACACCTATCTCGATGGGTTCGAAACCAGTGTTATCCCCTTCAAGTTGAATCGATCATAACTTGAGCGTATGAAATTGGATTGACTCGAAATTTGAGATGACGGCTTCTATGATCTTTCTTGTCACATCCTATCAATTGTAGTTCAATTCGGACTTGGACAAAATTCACTGATATCCATAGAGAAACGAAGTATGACCGATCTCTGAGACGAACTGTTCTCCATTTTCGATCGATCTTTTGATATCGCGGCTTTGCCAAAAAGCAGGATAACATTTTGCCCCCAAAAGTACGTCTTATGGGAACATGGCGTGCTTTAAATAGCTGCAATTTCTCTTTGAACAATCATTGCTCCCTTTTTTGTTGAGACTCGTACTCTGTATTGCTGTAACCATGCATTGATATGATTGATTGCTGCATAATAGCGCTTAGTCGTTGGCTGTTGCATTTGTAACAAGATGAGCGCTCGATCCCTGTAAACGTTTAAGATCGAATGTTAGTTTGACATATATGGACATATGTGCGTTTGACCCTTGTTGACGTCGTGCGTTCACGAGTCATTGTCAGTTTGTACCGCTATTGAATTTCGTATCGATTCTCTCCTGTACCGATTTGGAAATTCGATTTGAAACAACGCTTGATGGTTGTTTTGGAAGGTTCCCTCTTATCGATCCTCTCCTAAACTGATGTAGAAGTTTGAAGGAAACGACTCTGCTTTGCGTGAATGTAATGTTTCGAACCGATGTGTTGGAGCATTGATAGGTTCGAAATCTACATTCGTATGGATGGAGTATACTTGTGTTGTGATGGGTTTGAAACAGACATTCGAACCGATGTGAAAGGATGGATTCGAACTAGTAGTTCGTTTCGGTAAGTTATGGATTGAGTTGCGAATAGAGGCTTCGAATTGATGTGCCCACTGCGCGTTTCGCATCGATGCAACTCGTTGTCCTGCTGTGTACTTCATATCGATGAAGTGTGAGGGTAACACCGAACCTACAAGGCATTAGGCAAATGGCTTCGAATGGTGGTTTCGAAACGATCTATGCTATGACTGGCTGTGACCGGTCACGTTTACCGGAAGGGGAATCGTCTCGGTCGCCCTCAAGGCTTCATATAAATAGCAGAGGGTTTCACTTTTTTCACTTTTTACTTTTTTAACTTTCGCCTTGTGTTTTCTGTGTCTGCATCGTTTCGAAGCCTTAGAGAAGAAAACACTGTGTCGCGTCACCGAACCAATCCAGATTCAAGTCTTCAATTCCTCGAATCCATTATTCAAACTAGGTAATTAGCCTCGAATCCAAACGGCAAAGTTACTTCGAACCTATCTCTTCTTCATCGATTGCTTAGTCTCGAGATTGGCAAAACCAGATCTGGTTTGAGAAGGCTTCGAACCGATGTGTGGACTCGAGTTCGAATCGATGATGGCGGCGTCACTCTTCGTTGGATTTCGCATCGATCTCTGGAATGACATTATGAGGGTGACATAGTTCGCACCGATTGACCATCTTCGATGGTTCCATTCGAATCAATGGTTTCGAATCCCTCAACCATCGGTTCGAAGTTCTCAACTTTGCATCGACACGGAGGGCATCGATTCGAACGTGACTGATGTTAAGTTGATGGTTCTCCTATCGGTTCGAAATAGTTAACTAAGCATCGATTCGAAGTCATCCTCCATTGATCGATTCGAACTTGACACCTGACCATCGATTCAAAGCGCGCCCTTCTGCATCGATTCGAAGTGACGTTAGTATGGGTTCGAATGAGCTTCCTTTATTCGGTTCAACCCTCTATAATGGATACCAAAGTTTGAAATTTTCTAAGCATAATTCCGGCGAGCTTTATCCTTGCATATTCAGACTTGATAGTCACACTGCACACTTGACCACCTTTCGAAGCTCGTCGATGGAACCATAACAACTTCTGCCCAAATCAAATTCCATCATACAAACGGTTCAGTGATGACGGTCAGCGATGACGGTCATCATAACTGGGGAAATTAGCTTTGTCATTTGCATGTTTCCTTTAATCCTATGACACTTATTCAAGTAATGCATGGCACTATACAACATACACTCATACACTTTGCACTGGGGAACGCACGGGTCCTTTGTCGTCTAACGATGGTTTCTCATGAGTTAGCTAGTCATGGAACCTTCAAGTTCACAACAGCAGGAGATCCAAAGCACAGCTGCTCCGAGACTAGAGGTTCCATATATTGAACCTGAGATCATTGGTCCGGCCCCGGACGAACGTCCCAATGCGTCTTTTATTGCCAATCCGTCAGATTCCATTCAATCCAATATTTCTGAAGATATGTTGGGGAGAATATGCTTGAGGCACGGCCTGTCATTGGATGATGTGTTATTGCCGGGGCCGAATGATAAACCACACAATCCGCCGGAGGGATAAACATCATTTAATCGCCACGTGTGCGCGGCTGGGATGCTTCCTCCGTTCAACGAGTACATAAGGGAAGTGTTGTCCTTTTTGAGGATCGCCCCATCTCAACTTCACCCGAACGGATATGCCTCCACGAATAGTTTATTCATCGTCTTCATGGAGTACCTTCATAGACCACCGATCCCGACCGAGATCAGATATCTATTTAATTTCAAAACTTGAGGCGATTACCCTTCCTTCACATTTCTGGAAGCAGTGAGGAATTGCCAGGTGTCACTGGGTCCTGGACCAGATTGAGTTACTATTGGACGGAATGGTTCTATGTCAGGTGTCCTCCGGGGTTTACCGGTGATGGTTATTCAGACGTGAGTGTAGCTGAGTTATCAAGTAATTACTAAGGCAATTGCGGTTAAAGTGAAACTTATGTTTTTTTTTCTTTTCACAGCAACGATTCAGCGACCTAAGGGCGAACACTTTAAGGAGATGGTGCGAGTACTTCGAGAAGTCCCGAGTGAAGATAGGGATATCGAGTCGCTGTTGACCGATAGGAATCTCCGGACTTACGGGTTGATCGAACAGGGGCAGAGCATACTGTTCGAGGGGGCATTAAGGACCGTTTCGAAGAAGCGAGTCAAGCACAAGAAGCCCAAAGTTACTATAGCTGAGGAGGCTGATTCTGAAAGAACTCATACTGACGACGAGCCGTTGTTGGGGCCTACAGACGTGGTTTAGGATGTTGAAGAGCAAAGTAAAGACAAGGCAGCCGTCGTCACGTCAACTAAGAATGGGAGATGGAAATCGGTCGTCACAGCCCGATCCTTTCCCGGAGTTAGAATTTTTGAGATGTCTCCTCCACGAACTGAAAGTCTTTACGAAGGGCTTACCGATCTTCCAATCCCAGATGATGTGTCTTTTCAACATGATGCCGGGTTGGAGGAGTTCCATCGTACTCTAGAATTGAGCGAGCCTTTTATTACTAGCTCAGCCGACACTTCTGGTTGGTCGAGGTAGCCCTGAGTCCTAGGTCATATGTTTCGAGAAACCACTAACTTTATTCTCATTTCGCTTTGCAGATATTATGACTGGACACGGCTCGATGTTAGGGAGGCTGCGACATGCTCGCAAATCTTCCTCATATTACGAGTCACAACGGAGAGAAAAAGATAGGGATGACGATCGCAGGTACTTCGGGTATTCTAGCCAAGAACGGAGAGATAAGGACTACAGACATCGGTCTCGATCGCGCACTCCTCCTCCAAGAGCTCCTATACAACCTCCCGTTCATGTTTCTCGTCCTTCTGATTCCTCGCACTACCAGTCGGCCTCTCAATCTTCTAAGCATGAATCTCGCCATCCCAGATCTGAGGCAATGCCTCCAATAGTCGCTGAACAACCTCCTACTGAAATTTCGGGGGAAGGAGCAATCAGGCTTGCTCAACTGAAGAAGGACTTTCCAAATATTTGCTTTGATAACTACATTTTTCCTCTTCACTTGAAAAGAATCCCGCCGGAGGCCGAGCAGACGGCGCACGATTATGTGCACGACTTTTATGCCCAATACAGGGCGTGGTACAAGGCGGCCGAGAAAGCATTGTCATTGGCCTTTGAGCGTGGGGCCACCATCGAGAAACTGCAGGCTGAGTTAGCTCAAAAGAGCCGTATTATTGATGTGCTAGACACTGAAGCTGAATCTTCTCGGAAATCTGAAATGGAGGCTATCAAAAAGGCCGACGAAGCCCAAGCAACGATGGACAGGATGAAACGTGAGCACTATGCCACAGTAGAGGACATGGGCCATCGAAACACCCTGGTCACTGTTGAGAGGGACGCAGTCCTGAAGGAGTTAAACGAGCGTAAGTCCAAATTCGTCGAAATCGCCAAGGATAGGGATGATGCGAATAATGCAGCCCAGGAGGCGTGTGAACAAGCCGTGATTCTCCAGACTGAACGGGATGTAGCAGTAGCCAAGGTCCAGGCGGTTGAGACGGAGGTTGAGGAGAAAGTTCATCAAGCGGAGGCCAGGCTGGAGGCCGACATTGAAGATTTGCTCATCACTTACAATGCCAACGTGTTGAGACACCGAAATTGGGCCTGGCTCCAAGATTATCCGATACACCTCCGCAGCGCTTGGGGTCGATTGGTTGAGGAAGAGGAGGAAGCGCATCCGGATGAGTCGGTCGACCGATTCGAACTTGAAAACCGGTGGCTGACAGATGATGAGAAGAAGATTCTCCATGACGCTATTATTGTTCATGAGAAGGAGATGATCGGTGGCCGATCCCTGGAAGTTGGAGAAGGATCAGGTGTTGAGCATCATGCCACTGTTACTGATATTACCGCTCCACCTTCATTAGTGCCTGTATCTGTGGTCGGTTCACAATCTGTTCCTGCTTATGACCCAGAACAGCCGCGTTATCTCCCATTCGGGAGCACGTCTCTGAGGTCGTCCAACTGTCAACGAGCCAAACTGAGGAAGGTACTTGAACATATCTCAAGTGTGCTTTTATTAAAGCGTTTGTTTTGAAGAGATTGCTTATATCTTCTTTTCCTTTTTGCTCAGTAACTGAAACTACTCCAGCATCTTCGGCTCAGGGGTCCATTCAAGGGCAAAAGCCCATCACCACCGAAACGACTGTCGTGACGACGTCACTGCCTATTGAGATGGCGCAGGGGAGGTCCCTATCTCTTGATGAACAAATGGTGTAACAACCAGGTATTTTCAACCATTCACATCCATTATAAGTGTATAGGAAGACACTCATGCCGGAATTGAATTGCTCAAAATACCGCGTTGTTAATAAAATTTTGGCAAATCTCATAATTTATAGTAAATAAAAATCACAGATCACAGACACAGAGTATATAATAATGCAGCGGAAGTTAAAGAGATAGTAGTTCATGAAGCTACTAAAAAAATATATAAGATACATCAGAGTTAAATGAGATACAATAGAAGAGTAACAAGATACATCACTGAAACACTGGATACTGAAACAAAATAGAAGGCTGGATCTTCAAGGAAAGCTCCAACTCCGAAGGTGAATCTTGAATGCTAACTCAATCAATCTGACCCGAGCGTAAAGCAAAACACAAAACACTCGAGTCAGGACATAAATACTTATAAACTGTAAATCAACTCAAGTGAACAGTAACAAAATGCATCGGTAACTTAAAGGATGCTTGGGATCGCCCATCCTCTAAGGATCCGTTAAACTATTTACTATGTAGTAATATACGCTATATACGGTAGTGTCTAATCAGTAAAGTATAATCATATAGGAAATAGCGTTAAGGGGATGATGAACCTTAACGCGGTTGGATCTTTAAAACCAAAATCGTAGTGGGCTCGATATGAGGATATGACACGGCACGCAAGGAAATGCCAGGGTGGATACACCGTTTGCACTCCCGGACCGGTGGTGACGGCAAGCCAGCAGCTTCCGCCTACCTCGAACAATACCCCCGAATCAAAGTGGCGCCACATATCGAATCACAAAAATAATAGAATGGTTTCGAATGGAGCATGCTCGATGAAAGGGTGCGACCCTTTATGTAGCCCGGTATAGCTCCTGTTTTAGTCATTTATGCCAACTCACGGGAGTTGGGTCCACGTAATATACCTCGAGAACGTCGTCAGCATCCTACTTCATTCTGGAATCTCCACCGCGTACACAGTTGTTAAAGTGGTTTTCGGTATTGTCCGGCTATAAGACAATATCCGATCCCGGTCTCTTTAACAACCAATCGTTATTATAACCCATGGATATTTATTTCAAATAATTTGTACTTCGAAGACCAAAATATCATATTCATTTCAAAACAATCTCACAATAGTATCATTTCCATTTAAAAATAATTCAATAATATACCATTCAAATAAAACCCAAATTTCCAAATCATTGAATATTTCTTTCAATTTATTAAACTTAAAATATTCCTTTAAATTATCATAGCATTTTGGAAATGTTACCTTAAGGAATCATAGCATTTTTAGAATGTACTACTTTCCACTTTACATTGTATAAAATCAAAGTATTGATAAGCTTAAAATTTTAACATGTCAATTTATCATAGCCTTATAGTTAAATAAACTTTCTTACTGTATTATCCAATTTAAACCGAAATTCTTATGTTAAGTTAAAAGCACCTTATTAACTTACATAATTATTACAATAAAGAAACTTTATTGTTTTAATCGTTTAAAGTATGCCATTCACATAAATTAAAACTTGATTATCAAATGTACGTTATCAACTTACATTTTATTATTACAGTAAGTAACATTTATCATTTTAATCAATTTAAAATACACCATTACATTGATTAAAATCTACGTGTCAAATGTACGTTTTAAATTTTATATTCCTATTACAATAATGAACATTTATTAATTAAATCAGTACCACACTACTTAAAAATTTACATGTTTCTTTCTTAATTAAAACTTTACATGTTCTTGCATTAATTAAAACTTTCATGTTCTCTCATAAATTAGGACTTTACACGTTTCTTTCATTAATTAAAAACTTATACGTTTCTTTCATTAATTAAAACCTATACGTTTCTTTCATAAATTAAAACCTATACGTTTCTTTCATAAATTAAAACCTATACGTTTCTTTCATAAATTAAAACCAATACGTTTCTTTCATAAATTAAAACCTATACGTTTCTTTCATAAATTAAAACCTATACGTTTCTTTCATAAATTAAAACCTATACGTTTCTTTCGTAAATTAGAACTTATACGTTTCTTCACTTTTCAACAAATAAACTTCACATTTCAGATTTATATTACCATTTCACAAATTTAACTAAACTTCCCATTTATTTTATTAATTTAACATCTTTAGTTAAAACTCAAATTTCACATTTTCAAGTCAAGTTATATTTTAAAATTTCATTTTTCAACAGTTATTTATTCAACCACTTAAATTTATGGAAAAATCAAAAATTCTTTAATAAATCACTTAAATTCAAATATAAATCAATTTATCATATTTACCATTTTACAAATATAATTAAAGTCCATTTTATTCATATAACTTAAATATCATTTTTAGTCAAAATTCCAAATTTCAAACATAAGTTATATTTCAGAAATCCAGTTAAACAATTCATAAATTACATCTTAAACACATAGAAAAATCATATTTTATTTATTTAAAAAAAACCTTTCAAAATCTATTTAAATCAAATTTCATAATTTTATATTTTTAAATACTTAAAATATTCAAAACACTTTATAGAATAACCACGGGTCTGTATATAGTTTTCTAACCTAGGTCAAGTGATACCGATATGTATCATTTCAATCCGCACTTTAAAAGGTAAAAATCCGGGTTCTATCATTTCAAACCCGCAATCCCAAGTTAAAATTAGATAAATAAAAATAACTCAGGCCTATCATTTCAGCCCATAATGATTCTATGCTAACAGGGAACATGCAGTGTGATCATAAACAGAAATAATATGAACAATGTCAATATCACAATATACAGTCATATATCAGGTGTCTGGTGAAAATTAACAGTTTTAACATGGTAATAACATGGTAATAACATGGCATAGCATATCATATGATCATCATTAACTTGCATAAACATTTTATATTACTAAACACTTGTCATCAATTCACTTTTCATAAGTATAAATGTCAGAGTGAAAAAGACTCACTTTTTCAAGCTGAAGACCAAAACGACAAACACAAGAGCGATTTTAGAAGCACGACAACACGATTTGTATTGAATGAATGGGGAGCCTTGATAATGATCTTGTATACAACAAATAAACAAGACCATAAAAACATATGCATTCAATAAAAAATATGAATTGAAACGAAATGGAAATTTTTAACTCAACAAAGAACATTACCCAGCTTTAACACGAAAGTTCCTGACCACGACAACATGGCTTGTCACATGATCAAATGGGTTTGTTCTCATCACACTAGGCTCAGCCGAGGTGTCAACATGACTTAGATTTAGCATCAAAACACATGGCAACAAGTGGATGAAGATGGAGGGGTTACAACATGAATTATCACAAAACAACATAGGAATTTAGTGTCCAAAACAACATCAAATGGTTTTCACTTGTTATCAACTATCCTAGGCTCGGATATGGATTAAAATACATGACTAAAGCTTGTGTTTAGATCTGGTAGTGGACTCATATGGGTCGGCCTAGCCTAGTGAAAAAGGTGCGGAGACATATAGGTGCTAAAGAACAACGCTACAAGGCAAATTCAACAATTCAAGGCTACAAGAGGGTTTGGCCATAGGCTCTATGGCACGGCCAGAGGTGTGGGGTCCAAGGTGATGATGTGGCAGAGGGTGCTGGAGGTGCTGGAGGTGGTGGTGGTCATGTAGGTGGCGGCTATGGGTGGTGGAAGGTGATAGATGAAGGGTAGGTGAAGCATATGTGGTCTAGGCATTGTTTCAAGGATTGCTTTACTAGTTTGAGGGTTTGCATCATAGGGAGGCCATGGTCAGATCTAGGTCAGAGGAAGGGAAGATGGTGCTGCTGTAGATGGTGGTGGAGGCGGCCTAGGTGGTGGAGGGAGGAGCCGATCCAAATAGTTGAGAACAAGGTGCAAAATCATTTAGGAAATAGGAAAACAAGAAGAAGAACTTACCAGATTTTGTAAGATGGAGGCCATGATCTCCTTTTTTTTTTTAAGGGTTTGGGGCTTCAAAATTTCATGAATGACAAGGGAAGTCGGCTGCAAGGGATGGGGAAAGGAGTGGTTAAGATGAATTTGATGTATTAATGATAAGAGAAACTGCAAAAGAAACGGATAAAACGTTTTTCCGTTTCTTAGCTCTTAACCCTTTCAAATTTTATATATATGTTTTGTAATTTTATAAATACATATAAACGGAGAAACAAAGATAACAAATCAGTAATAAGAATAAATATCTAAAATAAATAATTAAATTTTAATTAAATAGAATTTAAATTAAGAAAATGGCTTAAAATACCAAACAGTGTTCTAAAATTGTGAATAAATTACTGTAAGTCTTGGAAAATTATACATTTCATTATAAAATTATTCTAAAATAAAATTTGAATTAAAATGACTTTAAAAATATTTTCAACGTAAAATAATAATTGAATTTTAATTAAATAGAATTTCAAATAAAGAAAAATGCAGTAAATACCAAACTAGGCTTTATAAATTGAAATAAATTCAAATAAACTTTAGAAAAATTATATTATCATTTTAAAAATATTTAAAAGTCAAAATATACATAATATAATATATTATCACATATTAAAATAAAATATAACAAAGAAGAAGTAATTTATGGTCATTGTTAAATAACCCTATATATGCATAATATTGTAAAGGGTATAACTTTCACAATTTATATCCGATTTCAACGAAACGAAAAGTGGTGTTCTTAGAATTTTATGTACTTTCATAATAAAAAAAAAATTAAATTTCAAACTTTTAAAATTTTAAGTTAAAAGTCACAGTTTGACTGTTTTGACCAGAATCAACATTTCAGGCAAATATTTAACTTACACAGTTTGGAATAATAACTCATAAAAAATCAAGAATTTATATTTAAATAATAAAATTTTATCATTCAAATAAGTAAAAATAAGTTTTTAAACCAAAATTTTACATTAAAATAATTAAAATATACAATAAAATAATTACAAAATATAGGGTTGTTACACTCTCCCCCACTCAAAACTTTTCGTCCTCGAAAAGGAATGAGGTATGGGAAAGCACAGAAAAACATAGAGTGAAATATGGTTAGGACAAAATGACAAGGAGAATGAAATTATGCATGATGGCTATTGTTATAGGTAAGTTTCACAAGGTGGAGCTGATCTTTTCAAGATTCTCCAAAATTAAGAACACAAGCACGAAAAAGGTGGATTCAAAATGATTACCAAAGATCTATCAAAGATTATAGAAAGATTCCTATACCAATCTATAGCAAGATAAGGAGGAGGAGGATAACAAAAATAGTTTGGAAAATAAAATAAGGAAATAGATTTGAAAGCATGGAAATTTCAACTTAAATAGGGAATAAATCTTTACACAAGTTAAATAAATCTTAACTACCTCAAATTTCATTATCTTATTATCCAATCATCATAAATTAACAAATTTCAAAACCATGGGTTTGAAAAATAATCATTTATTACACTCACAATGTATTTAATAAATTTAATACTTCTTTATTCCTAAATAAAACTAAATTTATTCCTCTCACTATATTTATCACTTATGTTAAACATACTTACACTTAATATAACTGCTTTCTTTTATTCTTAGTTCTTTTAATATTATTTTGTTATAAGTTATTCAATTACCCTTTATTATATTTACCTCTATCACTTTATAATTAAAATTTAAGTGTATAACATTTATTATAACTGCTCAAATTTTATTTATAAAATCTTTTTATATTGTATATTATCCAATTACATTTTTAACTTCTGATATTCTGGTAAGTTATATTTGAATGCAATTGCGTTATACAAGTGAAACTTTCCAATTTAATTATCTCAAGTTTTAATCATTTATCCAAATTTTTGATCTCTTTTTATAATTGAAATTATTCTTTAAGATAGAGTTTAAGAATTAAATTTCCGATTTCATTCAAACCATTTAGAGATAAGTAATAATATATACATAATATATCAAATCAAATTTCAATCATATATTTATATATATGTTATAAACCAAGTCATATTTTAGAAATTCAAATCAATTTAATTCCCAAAACAAAGCTGTAGCAAGACTACAGAACAGTCTCTTCACTCCGAAACTCGAAAATGAACGTCGATGATGCTGCAGTCATCATCGGAGTTATTTTCCAGCGACAAAGAGAAGAGTACTAATTTTAAACTTAAAAATTCTTTGGAAACAAATTTATATTTGAAAATATTTTAAATATTTTATCCCTTTAAACTTTTAAACAAAAGGTTTGGAACCATTGGAAATTAAATTCTCAAATTTCTTTTTCTAAATTCATTTAAGTTCCCATATAAATTTATAAACAATTATTTATAAATTCATTTAGAGAATAATAAATGATAAATCAAGTATTATCATTTCAAATTATCAATTTGAATCATTTTATTAAGTTCCATAAATATATGTATCAAAATTTTATTTCATTAACCAAAATTTAAAATAATACTGTGTCTGTTTGTTCTGTCAAAGTGTTTTAGAAATCCTATCGATAGCGTTGATCAGACGAATCGATCAGAAACCCAATTCAACATCAACAACTCAAGCAACACAATATATAAAAAATAGATTTACAAGTACAATTCAAAAATGTTTGGAAGAATAGATTTGAAACAAAAGACAAGATGATTAAATAACAGAGTTGGGAGGTGGGTAAGCTTAAATAAATCGCGGGCAACCTTATCCGGGTCAACCTTGACTTAAAGAATAAGATCAATGTGGATTTTTCTGGGGTAAATCTACATTCAATCCTAAGAGTTAGAGTTTGGAATAACAAAAGATATTAGCCTCTAAACCAAGGATAGATATAAATCTCTGGTGAATCGATGCTAATTGCAAAGGAGTTTCCCCCCTTTTCAATTAAATTTGAAATTGGCGTGACCGTCGACTCATTATAAAGATCATTCGAAGCGGAGTTATCGAATACTCCAGAGTCAAAAGAAGATAAATAGTGAGGGACACGAATGGATTTTGGAACCGTAGGGAACGTTCCAAATTTCAAAGGAATCGAGTCAAAAGGAAGAGATTCAACTCGAATGAAAGTGATTCTGTAACTACATTCACTCCATATGCTGAGTTTTGCCAAGAGCTACCAAAGCTCTGATACCAACTGTAACAACCAGGTATTTTCAACCATTCACATCCATTATAAGTGTATAGGTAGACACTCATGCCGGAATTGAATTGCTCAAAATACCGCGTTGTTAATAAAATTTTGGCGAATCTCAGAATATATAGTAAATAAAAATCACAGATCACAGACACAGAGTATATAATAATGCGGCGGAAGTAAAAGAGATAGTAGTTCATGAATCTACGAAAAAAAATATAAGATACATCAGAGTTAAATGAGATACAATAGAAGAGTAACAAGATACATCACTGAAACACTGGATACTGAAACAAAATAGATGGCTGGATCTTCAAGGAAAGCTCCAACTCCGAAGTTGAATCTTGAATGCTAACTCAATCAATCTGACCCAATCGTAAAGCAAAACACAAAACACTCGAGTCAGGACATAAATACTTATAAACTATAAATCAACTCAAGTGAACAGTAACAAAATGCATCAGTAACTTAAAGGATGCTTGGGATCGCCCATCCTCTAAGGATCCGTTAAACTATTTACTATGTAGTAATATACGCTATATACGGTAGTGTCTAATCAATAAAGTATAATCATATAGGAAATAGCGTTAAGGGGATGGTGAACCTTAACGCGGTCGGATCTTTAAAACCAAAATCGTAGTGGGCTCGATATAAGGATATGACACGGCACGCAAGGAAATGCCAGGGTGGATACACCGTTTGCACTCCCGGACCGGTGGTGACCGCAAGCCAGCAGCTTCTGCCCACCTCAAACAATACCCCCGAATCAAAGTGGCGCCACATATCGAATCACAAAAATAATAGAATGGTTTCCGATGGAGCATGCTCGATGAAAGTGTGCGACCCTTTGTGCAGCCCGGTATAGCTCCTGTTTCAGTCATTTATGCCAACTCACGGGAGTTGGGTCCACGTAATATACCTCGAGAACGTCGCCAGCATCCTACTTCATTTTGGAATCTCCACCGCGTACATAGTTGTTAAAGTGGTTTTCGGTATTGTCCGGCTATAAGACAATATCCTATCCCGGTCTCTTTAACAACCAATCGTTATTATAACCCATGGATATTTATTTCAAATAATTTATACTTCCAAGACCAAAATATCATATACATTTCAAAACAATCTCATAATAGTATCATTTCCATTTAAAAATAATTCAATAATATACCATTCAAATAAAACCCAAATTTCCAAATCATTGAATATCTCTTTCAATTTATTAAACTTGAAATATTCCTTTAAATTATCATAGCATTTTGGAAATGTTACCTTAAGGAATCATAGCATTTTTGGAATGTACTACTTTCCACTTTACATTGTGTTAACTCCCTTCTGCAAACGACCTATAGATCAAAAAGCTGCGACCTAAAAGACGGCACGACCTAAAGGACAACGCAACCTAGCGACCTAAAAGTTTAACGACCTAGAGGATAGAGCAACTTAGCGGTTTAACGAAGCAAGCGACCTAAAGTAGCGGAGGTTAGCGACCTACAGGTAGTTGCGACCTAAAGGAAGACTCACTCTAACCAACCAACGACCTAAGGGGATTCAGCAACCTAAAGTCTTCAGCGACCTAGCGCCTTCATTACTCAGCGACCTAAAGTCTTCAGCGACCTAGCGCCTTCATTACTCAGCGATCAAAAAGCCAGAGCGACCTAAAGATCATATCAGCCTAAAGAGGCCGCGACCTAACAGAATGGCTCGACCTAAGATAGGTCGCCCACAACCTAAGGTAGGTCGTTCCCGACCTAGGGACAGTGTATCAGAAGGCCGCCTTTTCTATACTGCCACCAATAAGGTCGCTTACGACCTAGGACTTGTCGAAACGAGCTCGTGCATTCTTATGAAAGAAGGGGGAGGAGCCAGTGCTTCTTAGGGCGCCTACGACCTACGACCTTGCTTAGGTCGGTCGCGACCTACGACCTAACTCCGAGCAAAGCCTATAAATACGCCCCTAGCTCCAACTAGCAAAGGACCCTTTTGGGCTAATTCTCGAAGCACCGTTACTCTGCCATTTTCTCAACTCAAGCAGCACTCCAAGCACTCCAAACTCCAAGGACGCTATTACACACTTCAAAGAAGAATCACAATCATTCAAGATGAATTCGAACGATTATTCTTCATGGGAGTTTGAACTATTTGTCTGAAGTTAATTGTAATTGAAGAAAGTGATATAAATTGTACTCATATCAGCAATAAAGAGAATCTATGTGGACGTAGGCCTGATTTTGGGCCGAACCACTATAAAACTTGTGTTTTTACTGCTTTTCTGCAATCTCCTTACTTATAATTCTTTCCCGATCTATCGGGTGGTGCTTTCACAAATACACTTCACTCACCGGGGTGTTAGCGTTCAAATTTAAGCGTTAACATTTTTGGTGCTTTCATTGAGAGTTGAACTCAGGACAGCTGTCATCATTGCTTCGCAGAGATTTGAAGAAAGAATTTCCTTAAAAACCAGAAGTATATCTGAGATTATGGCTCCTGGAAGGAAAAGCAGATCTATCAGATCTGGGAACATTCAAGAGGGAACCTCCGCTTCCCCTGTGCCTAATCTACCCACTCCGTCTGTTGGAGTTACAAAAGCGGAATTGGATGCTGTGATTCTAGGGCTAAACCAGCAGATAAACGCCCAAAATGCACAACTAGAGGCTCAAAGTGCCCATAATGCTCTGATTCTGAATAAGTTGAACGACTTACTTGGGGCAAACAATGAACCGGCTGGTAATGAAAGGAACTATGCTGGCAACATTCATGATGTTAATGAAAGGAATGCTCCTGAAAGGCCTACTAGTCCCTTTGAGCAGGCAGTACCTGACGCCGGTGGATCTAGAACTCGACATGATGAAGAATATCTTTCTGGAATGGTCCGGCAGATCATGAAAGAAAGTATGCAAAGGGTCGAAGATGAGAAGGAATGGGGTTTCGCTCCAAGTAAAACTCCGTTTACTGAAAAAATCTTGAAGGCGGAATTTCCAAGGAAGTTTGTCCCTCCAACTATTCCAGCTTACAAAGGGACAAGTGATCCGAATGAGTTCTTGTATAAATATGACTGGCACATGACAGGTGCCAGGGCCTCCGACGAAATAAAGTGCCGATATTTCCCCGTATACCTGGAAGGCGTGGCTTTATTGTGGTTCACCAAGTTACCAGTCCGATCTATCGATCAGTTTTCAGACTTGACCAGAAAATTCATGGAGCAGTTTAGACTATATGCTTCGAAGGCCAAGGATATTATGTCACTATCGAGTTTAGAGCAGAATCCTGGTGAATCTATCAGATCCTTCTTGAACCGCTTCAATATAGCACTGGCTGAGGTGGACAATGCTGAACCACGAATGATATTGACTTATCTGATGAGGGCTATCGATAAGTCAAGCGAATTTGGGAAATGGTTAAATATGAAGGAGCCAACCTCTCTCGAGAAGTTCTACAAAAAAGCCGACGAATTCATTCGCTTGGAAAGTCGTCCTTTGCCAGTAAAGGCAGTGTTGGAAAAAGCTGAAGACAACACTGTCGCTCCACGCAAGAATGAATCGGTGGGGGAAAAAAGGGAGAATAGTAATGGGAAGAAACAGGGTAATCTGAAGAAGCCCCGATCCTTCAAGCCATCAGAATATACTCCATTATCACATACACCGGAGCACATCTACCTTGCCACTAAAGATTCCGCCGATTTCCCCAAACCTATCCCTTTGAGAACTGGGAGAAAAGCCATACAAAGTGGGAAATTCTGCCGCTTCCACAATCAACCAGGTCATGAAACTGATGAATGCCGCCAGCTGAAAAATCTGATTGAAGAGTTGCTAAGAGAAAACAAGTTGCAGCAATTCGTGAAAAAGAATAGCAACAATCCTGCATCGTCGAGTCAGGGGCAGCGGGCTCCTGTTCATCAGCCTGGGGCAGGAGAGAAAGCTACGGGGCGTGAATCTGGAAGGCCCGTTATCAATGTCATTTCAGGAGGACCTCACCCAGCTGGCAAAAGTTGGGGTGAGATGGAGAGATATTCCAGGGCTTTGAAATATGCTCCAGCCGAAGAAAACGTCTTTGTTCTAGAAGACACTACGCCCCTTAAACAACAGAAAACTTTCAGTGACGATATTATTTTCAGAGCCAGAGATTCTACAGGTATTGAAGCTCCTACTTTAGATCCCTTGGTCATCTCGGCTGGTATTGGACCAGCCATTGTCAGAAGAGTCCTCATTGACTGCGGAGCATCATGCAATATTCTCTTCAAGAAGACATTTGACCAGATGAAAATCCCTATGATCGATGTGCAAGCCTCATCACAGAAAATCGTGGGCTTCACAGGGGAGCCAAAGCAACCAGTAGGAACCATCGATTTGTTTGTAGAACTTGGGGAAGGAGAAAGGAAAGTGGCCCGAAAGCAAACATTTGTGATTGTCGATGAGTTTTCTGCCTATAATGCTTTTCTTGGCCGTCCAACACTCGCAGCATTCAAAGCTATCCTAGCCCCGTGGTGCCTCACTATTAAATTCCCTACTGACAATGGAGTAGGAGTTATAAAAGGGGATCAAAATGCTGCGCGAGAATGTTATTGGACAGAGCTGCGAGAGTCAAGAAAAAGAGAAATGGGAAAGGATGCGGCAACTCCAGTCCGCATCAAGGAACCAGCTTTGTAGCAATTACAGAGCGGACCCTGCACTGGCGAGCACAGCGGGGCACGGAAAGAAATGGATCCCAGAAAAGCCAGTACAGGGGAGAATAGAGTAGTACCGGTGGAAACGACAATTCCGGTACCTGTTGACCCGAAGGACCCAAATAAGGTGTTGAATGTGGGTTCGCAGCTTAATGTGTCAATTCAGAATGTCTTGATATCTTTCCTGAAAGCAAATCTGGATGTCTTTGCTTGGACTCATGCCGATATGTGTGGGATATCCCCAGAAGTTGCAGTACACGCTCTGAATATTGACCCAAAGTTTACGCCAGTTAAACAGAAAAGAAGAACCCAAGGTCCAGAAAGGTCAGCAGCATTAAAAGAAGAAGTTGATCGACTCATGGAAAATAACTTCATCAAAGAATCTACGTATCCGAATTGGGTTTCAAATCCTGTGTTGGTCAAGAAAGCTAATGGAAAATGGAGAGTATGCATCGACTTTTCTGATCTAAACAAGGCTTGCCCCAAAGATTGCTTCCCATTACCCAGGATCGATCAACTGGTAGACGGAACTGCGGGACATGAATTGTTATCCTTCATGGATGCCTACTCCGGTTATAACCAAATCATGATGCATGAGCCGGATCAAGAGGATACAAGCTTTATCACAGATGTTGGACTTTATTGCTACAGAGTTATGCCCTTCGGATTGAAAAACGCAGGGGCAACCTACCAAAGACTTGTTAATGCTATGTTCAAACCGCAATTGGGCAAAACTATGGAAGTCTACGTCGACGACATGTTAGTGAAGTCCAGGAAAGCAGTGGATCACATTGAACACTTAGCAGAAATGTTCGCAGTCCTCCGGAAATACAGAATGAAACTTAACCCTCTGAAATGTACATTTGGGGTCGAATCCGGAAAGTTCTTAGGTTTTATTGTCAGTGCTAGGGGCATAGAGGCTAGCCCAGCTCAAATTACCGCCTTAAAAGAAGTTAAAGCTCCTAGAACGAAGAAGGAAGTGCAAAGTCTCAACGGAAAGGTCGCCGCTTTGAATCGGTTCATTTCCAAAGCTACTGATAAATGCATCCCGTTCTTCGATGCCCTAAAAAAAGGAAAGAAGAACTTTGAATGGACTCCCGAATGCCAAAAAGCTTTTGAAGAGTTGATCCGTCATATGGAAACGCCTCCGATACTTTCTAGGCCAGGCGATGGTGAGGATCTTCTTATATACTTGGCAGTATCATCTCATGCTCTAAGTGCAGCGCTGATACGGGAAGACAAAAGGATTCAACATCCAGTTTACTATATCAGCAAAAGACTCACTAGGGCAGAGCTGAATTACTCCAAGTTGGAAAAACTCGCCTATTGCCTACTAGTTGCATCGAGGAAACTGAGGCAATATTTCCAAGCTCATCCTATCAAAGTACTCACTGATCAGCCTCTAAAGCAAGTCCTATTTCGCCCTGAAACTTCGGGTCGTCTTCTAAAATGGAACATTGAACTTAGTCAATACGACATCACCTATCACCCCCGAAAAGCAATCAACGGACAAGCTTTAGCTGATTTCATTGCAGAATTCACAGAGAAAGATAACGGTGAGGAAAAAGCGGTCAATGATTCTCCAATCCAGTGGAAGATGTATGTTGATGGCGCAAGAAATGACAACTGTTCTGGAGCCGGAGTGGTACTTGAAACTCCTGAAGGTCGATCATTATGTTATGCACTAAGACTGGAATTTCCTTCAACAAACAATGAAGCAGAATATGAAGCTCTTATTGCAGGTCTGAAAATCGCTAAAGAGCTGAACATTCAAGCATTACAAATTTTCAGTGATTCTCAGCTTATTGTATGCCAAGTCAAGAAAGAATTTCAAGCAAAAGGTGGAAATTTGCCTTCCTACTTGTCAAAGGCTTGGGAACTCCTATGTGAACTCGGTCACTATTCAATAAGCCACATTCCTCGGGAAGAGAATATGAAGGCAGATTCCCTCGCAAAGTATTCAAGTTCTGGTGAAGCTCAACTATTGGGATTGGTCCCTGTAGAAGTCCTTTCAGCGCCAAGTATAGACGAGATGGATATAGACTGGATTGTGAATGTATCTCAAGAACAAGAGTCATGGATGACTCCAATACTGGATTACCTACTCAGGGGTTCTCTGCCAGAAAACTCGATAGAAAGACGAAAGCTTCTAAGAAAGGCCTCTCGCTATGTAATTCAGGATGGCCGATTATACAGACGGGGATTCTCAATGCCATTGCTTCAATGTGTATCCCGGGAAGAGTCCAAAACAATCCTAGCTGAAGTGCATGGAGGAGAATGCGGTGATCATTCAGGTGGTCAAACACTAGCAAAGAAAATTCTCCGATACGGATATTTTTGGCCAGAAATTAATCGGGATGCCACAGATTACTCCCAAAAATGTGACAAGTGCCAAAGATATGCCAAAATTCCTAGAGCACCTTCTACCGAACTCACACAGATGGTCAGTCCATGGCCATTTGCAATTTGGGGAATGGATCTCATCGGGCCGCTACCAACTGCTAAATCAGGGATTAAATATGCTATTGTTGCAGTTGATTATTTTACTAAGTGGGCTGAAGCTGAACCATCGGCTACTATCACTTCTAAGAAAATGATAAGCTTTGTGACCAAGAATATCATTTGCAGATACGGTGTGCCTCAGAAAATAATCACAGACAATGGTACTCAGTTTGAAAGCGAGGAATTCCAGGATTTTTGTAAACGATTCAAAATCTAGAAAAGCTTTTCGGCAGTAGCTCATCCGCAGGCAAACGGGCAAGTGGAAGCAGTGAACAAGATCATCAAATCAACCATCAAAAAGCAACTCGAAAAAGCAAAAGGTGGTTGGGTCGATAAACTACCACTTGCACTATGGGCATACAGAACTACTCACAAAACTGCAACTGGGCATACTCCTTTTTCGTTAGCATACGGATCGGAAGCAATGATCCCGGTTGAAACAGAGGTCCCTTCACACAGAAGAATCCATTTCAATCAAGCGGAAAATGAAAAGCTGCAACTTGAAGCGCTGGATTTCCTTGATGAAAAAAGAGATGAAGCTAACCTCAGAGTTGCAGCTCATCAGCAAAGGATAGCCAGACATTTCAATTCCAAAGTTCCTCAACGCAGCTTTGAAATTGGAGATCTAGTCCTGAAAAGAATTATGACCGCGACAGGTGTGTTTGGGCCAAATTGGGAAGGACCATATGTAGTAGGTCAGAAGCTTCTTGACGGCACATTCAAGCTCACCACTGTTGATGGAGAGCAAATTCCAAGGGCATGGAACAGCAACCACTTGCGTCCATACTTTACTTGAAAATTTTGTTGAAAAATTGTAAAAAGAATTATGGATGTATGATTCTTGTAATTGAAAGCAATTGTGAAACTGATGCAAGTAAATAATAAAAAAAAAATATAAAGTGGATGTAGGCCCAATTTCATGGCCGAACCACTATAAATCTTGTGTTCCTTATTATCATTATATGCTTGCTTTGTTTTCGATATAAAAATACATAAGATGTATTGCTAAAATGTCAATTTAAATTTTTGCAGACCATGGAAATAAAACTTGCGCATAATAAGACTGAGCGATTCTCACCATCATTCAACAAACAAATTTCAAGTCACAAAGACCCCGAATTCAAATCCTAGATAGGAAATACTTCAATTGAACGGCTAATGATTTCGATAGAAACGAGCCCTTGCTGATAAATTGAGATCGTTTGAACAAACAAACATCCAATTAGGAAGCTAGTGCCCGTTCTCACGAACTTGCCTGGCAATGAAGTACACTTCCTTGGATTAAACAAGCCACTTGTGAGAGAAAGGGGAATGAAAACTTGAAAAGAAAAAAAAAAAAAAAAGAGGATCGCTGAAAAGGCATAAGCAAGTGAACAGAGGAACAACCAAAGCTACCATCAGCGGCACAAGTCCTCTTCGGAGGCGCAACTCTTCGGAGGATAAAAGACCTCTAATGGGTCATACGCCACAAAAAAGAAAGTTCTCTACTCAACAAAAAAGATTGGAGGAGTCATGACCCTCCAACCATGAGAGAGTAACTTCCAGGCGATGAAAACCCTCTCTGAGGCACATTTCACCAGGAGTTGAAGTGTTATAACCGCTCTTCGGGATTTCACTTCACCAGAGTTGAAATGTAAACAAAATAAAAGCCCTCTTCGGAGGCCCATTTCACCAGGAGTTGAAGTGTTATAACCACTCTTCGGGATTTCACTTCACCAGAGTTGAAATGTAAACAAAATAAAAGCCCTCTTCGGAGGCACATTTCGCCAGGAGTTGAAGTGTAGCAACCGCTCTTCGGAATTTCACTTCACCAAAGTTGAAATGCAAAAACAAAGACCTTCTTGAAAGCACACGTTTCACCGAGATTGAAATAAAACTTCCAAGTGTTGAAACGTGAAAAGGCTTTCTTCAAAGGCACAACTCTTTGGGGGTACACGTTTCACCAAGATTGAAATAAAACTTCCAAGTGTTGGAACGTGAGAAATCCCTCCTCAGAGGTACAACCCCCTCCCGGGAACACAATTAAGAAGAAAGACCTCTTTGGAAACCCACGTTTCACCGAGATTGAAATAAAACTTCCAAGTGTTGAAACGTGAAAAGGATTTCTAAAGCATAACTCTTTGGAGGTACACGTTTCACCGAGATTGAAATAAAACTTCCAAGTGTTGAAACGTGAAAAATCCCTCCTCAGAGGTACAACTTTCTATATATATAAAAAAAAATCCTCATCAAAAGCGTACTTTAACTTTCAAAGGAAAAGTAATTTGCCTACTATGGAAAATGATTGTAAAAAAAAAAAAAAAAAAAAAAAAAAAAAGAGGAAGTTAAAGTACCCTTCAGAGGTCCGCTTTACCACATAGAGGAATTCACTTGGTAAAATATGCACATAAGCAAAAGAAAAAAGTGATTTCTTCGTACGACAAAGCGTAAAAACTTATACGAAGGGAGTTGTACTCTATAAAAATTTTCTTTAAAGAATAAAATAATTATTCTTTAACAAATAAGAGTGCAAGTCCCCTCGAAGTATAAAATATTGTAGCAAGCTTAAGGTATGGGGGCAACATGGTATAGTAGCATAGCTGCATCAGTAAAGTAATACTCAAACAACATACCATAAGCCCGCTGCAATATCGTGTAAATAAACTTGTGCAAGAAATAAAATAAATAGTAAATGCATTCTCAAATTCAAACAGAAGTTTGTACAAACGAAGAATCATTTTATTCAATTATAATGCAGATACAGGTTTTCAAAATAAAAGCGGGGGCCGGTACCCGCACAACTCTCGGCCAGTTCATACAAAAGGCAAAAAGCTAAAATCTTCACTTCTTCTTCCCTCCTTTGGACCCTTTACTCGGTCGAATAACCAGCTTTTCAGGACGGCCAGTGGGTATAAGGGAAGTGGGAGAGGCAGGTGTAACCGGTCCAACTTCCGGCTCCTCTTCAGTGGCGGTGATTTTCTTCCCCCTCCTCTTTGATGTCCCACGCTTCTCTCTCCTCTGTGAGGAAGACTCACTCCCCGGAGTGACAAGTTTTGATAGAACAATGTCGTCAGAAGGAGTCCGTTCCGGGGAAATGTCACCTCCCTCAGGTCTCTCATCTTTCTGCTCTTGCGAAGCGATGGGATCATCCAAGCCGTGAAGAGCCTCTATTTGTTCCTCCTGTGATCCAGGTTGCGAGGCAGAAGGAGGCACCGCCGGAAGAGACGAAGGAAGGATGACCGGAGGAGTAGAAGTTTGAGCAGTGCTTGGTACTCTCTCTACAGAAGAAAAAAGGTTAAAGTCAGTGAAAAGAGGAGATGAGGGTTCACCAATGAAGTCAGTAAAGAGAGGAGATGAAGGCTTGTCAAGGTTGAGAAAATAGCCAAGGAGCTCGTGAAACTCATGTGAAATAAGCGAGTAACCAGCTTGAGCAGAATTGACAGTAGCGAAATTAACAGTGAAGTTACCTGAAGAAGCTGG
The DNA here is from genome assembly GCA_030765085.1 of Allium cepa. Classification (NCBI taxonomy): domain Eukaryota; kingdom Viridiplantae; phylum Streptophyta; class Magnoliopsida; order Asparagales; family Amaryllidaceae; genus Allium; species Allium cepa. The sequence continues at coordinate 767,440,355 of CM060937.1, read as the reverse complement.
TTTCCTGATATCGACTTCATAAGCTTGCGTATCAGCGCTCTCTTCACCCTCGTCTCCACCTTGTGTGCTTGTAATATCAGCGGTAACTTTGGTGGGAGAAGCGAGATGGGAACTGGAACCAATAATGTCGACTTCAGACGAAGAAGGTGGCTGGACCAGAGTAGTTGAAGTGGTTTTCCCCAGCTGATCCCCTTCCGTCACTTCGGTTCTTAGTTTGGCAAGTTGTTCCTTTCCCCTGGCGAGAGCAGCGCGAGCGTCTTCATCAAAATAATGCCTTTCCAGGGCTGACTCATCATAACCAGCACCTTCAGCACCAAGCATATCGAGGGCGGCCTCCCACACTTCAGCTAAAGTGATCTCATACTTAGGACCAAGAAAGGCGAGGCTTCCACACCCCAAGACGCTATGCAAGTAGAAGTCGAATAATGTTGAGCCGAAGCTGTTTTTGGTCGCCTCATGAGATTCTTCGGCTGCGATTTTGCCGGCGACAGCCTCATCGCGCTCCCTTTCAGTTCTGGCAAGCTGAAGCTTGAGCATTTGTATCTCCGCCTCCTGGGAGTTGTTTTTCTTTCGAAGCTCGGCAATATCAGAGACATAGCCGTCACTGATTCTTTTTTGTACTTCAAGCCTGTCCTCAGCGTCTCTCTGACTGGCATGAGCATCTCTAACTTGTCTGAGAAGCACTTCTTCTTTTTGAGAGTATGAAGTAGAGGAAGCAGCAAGCTCATCTTTCAACTTCTCAACCTTTGCTTCGAGCTCCTCGTTGTAGGAAGTAATACTTCTCATCTCGGTATCATGCTGCTCAAGGACCTTTTGCCACTCAGCCTTATCGTTTTCCATGGTGAGCATAGCCTCTAAGTTGGCGCGGTTAACTCGTTGAAGCTCATCAACAAGCTTCTGCCAGTTTGACATCCTCTCGATATCAAGTTTAACGGCATCAAGATTTCGTAGCATAGCAGGCTTGTCAATAGGGACTAGGTCGAGATCGAACCTCACACCCTTTAAACACCACTGCGGAAAACGACTTTGTAAAGTGGCTGGGCCCGGTCCCACTTGAAATTTAGGCCTACTTATTATTGTCTGGATGTCCTCCTTCCCAAGAGCAGGAGAGTCAGAAGTAATGTCAAGAGGGGCAGGGGCAGTAGGCTTTTCGGGAATAGCAGAAGCATGTCTCTCACCATGTCGAGCTCGTTTGCCTGAATCTTCAGCTACATGACCTTTTCCTCGGTCGTCGTGAGATTTCCTTTTGTGCGAGTCATCACTCCTCTGCAGAGAATCATGGTGCTCATCCCTATCCCTTCTGTCATAACGCTCTTCTGCATCCCTCCTTTCACGAGCCTTTCGAGCAGCCCTCTCTTCGTCAGACTCTCTATAGGAGGGAAAGTAACGCCGATAATCATATTGACCACGCCCCCCGTAGCGTTGGAAATCCTGATAATATGATCCGCCGCGTGTCATTAAAGAATCTGAAATAAGAAAAGAGGAGCTTCAGAAATCTTTAAAGTATAAGAAGATAAGTGCATAAATGTGCTGGAAAATCCTAAGTGTTGTGTGATGTGCAAGCTACACGCATTAAGCTACAAACCACTCTTTGGTGCAGAGGTGATGAAAGCTTGGGTATGAGGAGTTGGTGTTTGTGTTGGTGTTTGTCGAAGAAGAGACGTCGCCTCAATTAGAGGAGAGATAGTTTTAGATACGTCATCTCTAAAAAGCTCCTGCGAAGTCACTATTATGTCGCTCAACCCCTCGTAAACATCGTCACCATCACGCTTGGTGGGACTTGTTTTCTCAATTCCTACATCAGCTAACCCCCCGAGAGGCCGTGAAGGTTCTTCTTCTTCCTCGATCGGGGTAAGCACCGTCTTACTGGATGACCCCATAATGTCGGTAGAAGTGGAACACTTCACCAAAGAAGCTTCAATATTAGACTCTTTTGATGCGAGTTGTTCGACAGTAACCGGGGCGTCAGGAGTTTTCGTCGAAGAATCGGGAACTTCTGTTGGAACTTCATGAGCATGCGTAGAACGAGAAGCATGTAGAAGCCCGTATTGGTGTAAAAATTCATCCTTCAGCAGAAATTTTATGCTCCTTTCTTCCGCAGCCACGGCACTCAACCTCTCGAAAACTTGTTTATGAATCGGATCTCTAGAAGGGAGAGGAAGTGCTGAAAAGAGCAAAGAATGAAGTTAGCAACTGAAAGTTCGGATCTCGGAAAAAGTTTCAAAAACGAAAAAATGGAAACACTAGTCTTACTTCCTATTCTCCAGATGGCATAAAAACCTGGAGGGCAACGAGCATAAAAGAACTGAGTCAAAAACCCGTGTGCACTCTCGGGCAAATCTAAAATGAGTTTGCGATTTCTCGCACCTCTCACAAGAATGATAGAAGGATGGTCTTTATTTTTCGCAAATGTGCATAAATAGCAGATTTCCTCAAAGCTAGGGAGGCGATCAAGCGTCTTCCTGAATAGCACGCCCAACCCCATCAAGATGGCATAACCATTGGGGTGCAGTTGAAAGGGAGATATAGTTAACCGAAGAAGGGTTTGTCGAAGAAATTCGTTAAAAGGAGGAATCGCTCCGCTTGAGCACATTTGGCGATTAACGGCAACAAAACCGTGAGGTGGTTGGTCAGCAAAGTCATTAGGTCCGGGAAGTAGAGCATCTGCTTCGGCGATGCCAAACTGGATGCATAATTGGCGAAAAGCCTTGTGGTTCAGAGTGGTTGGCATTCTCTCTGGAGGATCGATCAATTGGTTAGCAACTGGAAAAATCTCCCCAGTTTGTCCTGCTTCTTCTAGTTGAGAAGTCATTCTACACAAGGAACTGGATATTCAAATGTGAAGGTGCACGTTTCCTAAAAGTTTGAAGTGTTGTGTAGCAACTAATAAAATAACAAGTAAATATAACTGAAATCAAACTAATTGATGAATGTCAATTATAGAGCTTCAGAACTTGTTATTATAAGGGCAAGTACAGTATTGAGGCAAATAAGTCAGCTTTAGTTGATTACTTTAACACTGCTTTAATACTTCACTTGAACTTGTTAATTCACAACATTTCATTCACATAAATTCATGTAAGCTAATTGTTTCTTGTTTACTAATCTGTCGTTTGATGTGGGCAGTCAACGACAGTATATTCGTCCCATTTTTCTGCAAATACTGTATTTAACAAGTTGACAGGTTCAAAGGTTAAAATAATCTGCAAAGAAGTACAACAAAATTCATATCCATGCAACTTAGTCAAATTTTTTATGGAAATTTTTACAAGTCCTAGGTCGCCCAACGACCTAGTATAGGTCGAAGCTCTTATTAGGTCGCACTATGCAAGCTAAAAGGTCCATAGCAATGCAAATCTGTTCAAAGTTCAAACTCGGCAGCGACCTATCCAAGTGCAAACCATCCAAGTGCTAGGTCGGCAACGACCTAACTTCTATGCCACAGGAATTTAAGTCCTAGGTCGGCCGCAGCCAAACCAACCCAGCAGTTCAAACTTAAAGCAATGCGCTTTCGCTTAAGTCCTAGGTCGCAAAAGCCCTAGGTAGCAAGGTTTTATAGGTCGCACAGGTTCATGGGTTAGTTCGGGCATGATTTTAAGCAAGTTCCAGATCAAACTTAAAAAACTCGCTTCCCTCTGCACTTTCTTCCCCCCTTAACCCATTAACCCGTTATCACTCACGTGCTACCACACCATCCTCCCTGGTAACCCACTAACCCGCTAGCACCTCAAAGCCTTCTTCATTTCCTCCCCAGTTGTAAGTCAGCCGGTTCGAAGTACTGCAATTCCCCATTATCCTCCTACATCATCACGAATTATCCAAAAATCCAATCCAAAACACCCCAAATTCATCATAAACCTGACGCGCTAGCATATTCACAGGGATCGCGGCAAAAAACTCAATAAAAATTGATCTAATCATAGTTTGTTGAGAAAAAACAGTGCATGAAATTGCATTAGGAACAAAGAATGCAACGCCTGCGATTTGATGGTAATCGAGTTATGATAAGGTTCACTTACGTAATCTGGTGATAGGATAATTGATGATGAAGTTGTTGGAGTTGTATTTGAAGGCTCAAAGGTTTGTTAATGGCGGAATGGAGGCTAAAGCAGATAGTGAGAAGAAGGAGCGACCTAGGTTATTTATATTCCAGAGTAACAAAACACGAACCGGTGCCACGGACCTAACCTCTTCCTTAGGTCGGATGCGACCTAGCAATCCTTCAGAGCACGAGTTAAGAAAGTCGAAGCACACGACCTATGGTTTAGTCGTATACTTCGAGGGGCAAATGTTAACTCCCTTCTGCAAACGACCTATAGATCAAAAAGCTGCGACCTAAAAGACGGCACGACCTAAAGGACAACGCAACCTAGCGACCTAAAAGTTTAACGACCTAGAGGATAGAGCAACTTAGCGGTTTAACGAAGCAAGCGACCTAAAGTAGCGGAGGTTAGCGACCTACAGGTAGTTGCGACCTAAAGGAAGACTCACTCTAACCAACCAACGACCTAAGGGGATTCAGCAACCTAAAGTCTTCAGCGACCTAGCGCCTTCATTACTCAGCGACCTAAAGTCTTCAGCGACCTAGCGCCTTCATTACTCAGCGATCAAAAAGCCAGAGCGACCTAAAGATCATATCAGCCTAAAGAGGCCGCGACCTAACAGAATGGCTCGACCTAAGATAGGTCGCCCACAACCTAAGGTAGGTCGTTCCCGACCTAGGGACAGTGTATCAGAAGGCCGCCTTTTCTATACTGCCACCAATAAGGTCGCTTACGACCTAGGACTTGTCGAAACGAGCTCGTGCATTCTTATGAAAGAAGGGGGAGGAGCCAGTGCTTCTTAGGGCGCCTACGACCTACGACCTTGCTTAGGTCGGTCGCGACCTACGACCTAACTCCGAGCAAAGCCTATAAATACGCCCCTAGCTCCAACTAGCAAAGGACCCTTTTGGGCTAATTCTCGAAGCACCGTTACTCTGCCATTTTCTCAACTCAAGCAGCACTCCAAGCACTCCAAACTCCAAGGACGCTATTACACACTTCAAAGAAGAATCACAATCATTCAAGATGAATTCGAAAGATTATTCTTCATGGGAGTTTGAACTATTTGTCTGAAGTTAATTGTAATTGAAGAAAGTGATATAAATTGTACTCATATCAGCAATAAAGAGAATCTAAGTGGACGTAGGCCTGATTTTGGGCCGAACCACTATAAAACTTGTGTTTTTACTGCTTTTCTGCAATCTCCTTACTTATAATTCTTTCCCGATCTATCGGGTGGTGCTTTCACAAATACACTTCACTCACCGGGGTGTTAGCGTTCAAATTTAAGCGTTAACACATTGTATAAAATCAAAGTATTGGTAAGCTTAAAATTTTAACATGTCAATTTATCATAGCCTTATAGTTAAATAAACTTTCTTACTGTAATATCCAATTTAAACCGAAATTCTTATGTTAAGTTAAAAGCACCTTATTAACTTACATTATTATTACAATAAAGAAACTTTGTTATTTTAATCATTTAAAGTATGCCATTCACATAAATTAAAACTTGCTTATCAAATATACATTATCAACTTACATTTTATTATTACAGTAAGTAACATTTATCATTTTAATCAATTTAAAATACACCATTACATTGGTTAAAATCTACTTGTCAAATGTACGTTTTAAATTTTATATTCCTATTACAATAATGAACATTTATTAATTAAATCAATACCACACTACTAAAACTTTACATGTTTCTTTCTTAATTAAAACTTTACATGTTCTTGCATTAATTAAAACTTTCATGTTCTCTCATAAATTAAAACTTTCATGTTCTCTCATAAATTAGGACTTTACACGTTTCTTTCTTTAATTAAAAACTTATACGTTTCTTTCATAAATTAAAACCTATACGTTTCTTTTATAAATTAAAACCTATACGTTTCTTTCATAAATTAAAACCTATACGTTTCTTTCGTAAATTAGAACTTATACGTTTCTTCACTTTTCAACAAATAAACTTCACATTTCGGATTTATATTACCATTTCACAAATTTAACTAAACAATCCCATTTATTTTATTAATTTAACATCTTTAGTTAAAACTCAAATTTCACATTTTCAAGTCAAGTTATATTTTAAAATTTCATTTTTCAACAGTTATTTATTCAACCACTTAAATTTATGGAAAAATCAAAAATTCTTTAATAAATCACTTAAATTCAAATATAAATCAATTTATCATATTTACCATTTTACAAATATAATTAAAGTCCATTTTATTCATATAACTTAAATATCATTTTTAGTCAAAATTCCAAATTTCAAACATAAGTTATATTTCAGAAATCCAGTTAAACAATTCATAAATTACATCTTAAACACATAGAAAAATCATATTTTATTTATTTAAAAAAACCTTTCAAAATCTATTTAAATCAAATTTCATAATTTTATATTTTTAAATACTTAAAATATTCAAAACACTTTATAGAATAACCACGGGTCTGTATATAGTTTTCTAACCTAGGTCAAGTGATACCGATATGTATCATTTCAATCCGCAGTTTAAAAGGTAAAAATCCGGGTTCTATCATTTCAAACCCGCAATCCCAAGTTAAAATTAGATAAATAAAAATAACTCAAGCCTATCATTTCAGCCCATAATGATTCTATACTAACAGGGAACATGCAGTGTGATCATAAAAAGAAATAATATGAACAATGTCAATATCACAATATACAGTCATATATCAGGTGTCAGGTGAAAATTAACAGTTTTAACATAGTAATAACATGGTAATAACATGGCATAGCATATCATATGATCATCATTAACTTGCATAAACATTTTATATTACTAAACACTTGTCATCAATTCACTTTTCATAAGTATAAATGTCAGAGTGAGAAAGACTCACTTTTTCAAGCTGAAGACCAAAACGACAAACACAAGAGCGATTTTAGAAGCACGACAACACGATTTGTATTGAATGAATGGGGAGCCTTGATAATGATCTTGTATACAACAAATAAACAAGACCATAAAAACATACGCATTCAATACAAAATATGAATTGAAACGAAATGGAAATTTTTAGCTCAACAAAGAACATTACCCAACTTTAACACGAAAGTTCCTAACCACGACAACATGGCTTGTCACATGATCAAATGGGTTTGTTCTCATCACACTAGGCTCAGCCTAGGTGTCAACGTGACTTAGATTTAGCATCAAAAGACATGGCAACAAGTGGATGAAGGTGGAGGGGTTACAACATGAATTATCACAAAACAACATAGGAATTTAGTGTCCAAAACAACATCAAATGGTTTGCATTTGTTCTCAACTATCCTAGGCTCGGATATGGATTAAAATACATGACTAAAGCTTGTGTTTGGATCTGGTAGTGGACTCATATGGGTCGGCCTAGCCTAGGGAAAAGGTGCGGAGACATATAGGTGCTAAAGAACAACACTACACGGCAAATTCAACAATTCAAGGCTACAAGAGGGTTTGGCCATAGGCTCTATGGCACAGCCATAGGTGTGGGGTCCAAGGTGATGACATGGAAGAGGGTGCTGGAGGTGCTGGAGGTGGTGGTGGTCATGTAGGTGGCGGCTATGGGTGGTGGAAGGTGATAGATGAAGGGTAGGTGAAGCATATGTGGTCTAGGCATTGTTTCAAGGATTGCTTTACAAGTTTGAGGGGTTTGCAACATAGGGAGGCCATGGTCAGATCTAGGTCAGAGGAAGGGAAGGTGGTGCTGCTGTAGATGGTGGTGGAGGCGGCCTAGGTGGTGGAGGGAGGAGCCGATCCAAATAGTTGAGAACAAGGTGCAAAATCATTTAGGAAATAGGAAAACAAGAAGAAGAACTTACCAGATTTTGTAAGATGGAGGCCATGATCTCCTTTTTTTTTTTAGGGTTTGGGGCTTCAAAATTTCGTGAATGACAAGGGAAGTCGGCTGCAAGGGATGGGGAAAGGAGTGGTTAAGATGAATTTGATGTATTAATGATAAGAGAAACTGCAAAAGAAACGGATAAAACGTTTTTCCGTTTCTTAGCTCTTAACCCTTTCAAATTATATATATATGTTTTGTAATTTTATAAATACATATAAACTGAGAAATAAAGATAACAAATCAGTAATAAGAATAAATATCTAAAATAAATAATTAAATTTTAATTAAATAGAATTTAAATTAAGAAAATGGCTTAAAATACCAAACAGTGTTCTAAAATTGTGAATAAATTACTGTAAGTCTTGGAAAATTATACATTTCATTATAAAATTATTCTAAAATAAAATTTGAATTAAAATGACTTTAAAAACATTTTCAACGTAAAATAATAATTGAATTTTAATTAAATAGAATTTCAAATAAAGAAAAATGCAGTAAATACCAAACTAGGCTATATAAATTGAAATAAATTCATATAAACTTTAGAAAAATTATATTATCATTTTAAAAATACTTAAAAGTCAATATATACATAATATAATATATTATCACATATTAAAATGAAATATAACAAAGAAGAAGTAATTTATAGTCATTGTTAAATAACCCTATATACGCACAATATCGTAAAGGGTATAACTTTCACAATTTATATCTGATTTCAACGAAACGAAAAGTGGTGTTCTTAGAATTTTATGTACTTTAATAATAAAAAAATTAAATTTCAAACTTTTAAAATTTTAAGTTAAAAGTCACAGTTTGACTGTTTTGACCAGAATCAACATTTTAGGCAAATATTTAACTTACACAGTTTGGAATAATAACTCATAAAAAATCAAGATTTTATATTTAAATAATAAAATTTTATCATTCAAATAAGTAAAAATAAGTTTTTAAACCAAAATTTTACATTAAAATAATTAAAATATACAATCAAATAATTACAAAATATAGGGTTGTTACAAATGTTGAGTGAGCTTCTTGGCCAACAGGGTGACTCTTTCACTGACTTGCCATTTATCATCCGTGATCTTCCGTCGACCTCCAGTTTTGTGACGCAGACCACGGCTACCCCCAGCCAGGCCCCATCAGCTCGAGACGAGGAAATATTAGCCGAGATCAACGCCGAAATAGAGGCTGCGGGGCAAAGTGGTAGTATCGGTGGTAGCACGGCGGCGCGTAGCCCAACACCTTCAAGGGTAGAATCATCAGGCGGCATTATCACACCTTTAGTTGCGGACCCAGTCCCTCCTACTCTTTCGGCGGGAAGCCTTCACGTAGATTCGAGCTCAGAGGAGTACATTGACATTATGCCCCCCACCGAAGAGCGGCCACCGGAGAGGAGGCCATCCAAACGAAGGATCTCCATTCCTAGTGATTCTGATGACGAACCACTGATAAGGAAGCCAAGAAAGAAGGAATAGATCAGCCTCCCAAACAGATTTTTTGGTAGATAGGAACTTGTTTTCTTTTTTTGTTAATAGGCCATGTATAGATGCAGGTTTGGCCACTGCAAGTAGGAATTTTTTTTTGGAAGAACTTATTTTCATGTAAGTCCTTGTTTCTAGTTAGTTGAAATAAAATTCAGTTTCTTTGTTTCAATTCTCATTTCTTTCGTGCTTAAGTGTTTGCAGTGCTTTGCTTTCAGTCCGGTGTACTTGTGGTGTTTTTACCGTCAAGTAGAGTTTGTTTTTATTCGCTAAGTTTGAGAATCTTGGTCGCAAGTTGTGATCGATGAATAATCGAACTTCGGACATTGTATCACTTTGGTTAGCGATTAACACTTAGCTTTTTTTTGCTCCCTATCCTCAGGGAATAACATTTGTGCTTCGGTGGTTGACTGCGTTTATTGCAAACCTTAAGCACATGTCCACATTCTGGGGACTTAAGATAATTTGAGATCGATAATTTGGTTCGTACCCCGGGAATTCGAGAGTTATCGATGTTTGTAACACGATTCGCGCTCTGGGAACTTGGAATTGATGTTCACACTCTGAGAACTTGGAGTTAGTATTTAACATTTCAATTCGCGCTACGGGAAATTTGACTTGGTATTTGTGCTCTAATTCACACTCCGGGAATTTGGAGATAGCATGTCAGTCACATCTACGTTGGCTTTTTAGGAGTCCGTTCACACTCGGGGAACGATGGATTCGACGTTTATACTCCAATTCACGCTTTGGGAAGTTGGAGTCCGTTCGCACTCCGGGAATGAGTTATTGAATATTTATACGCCAATTCACACTCTAGGAAGTTGAAGTCCGTTCGCACTCCGGGAACGAGTTATTGAATATTTATACTCCAATTCACACTCTGGGAAGTTGGAGTCCGTTCGCACTCCGGGAACGATTTATTGAATATTTATACTCCAATTCACACTCAGGGAAGTTGGAGTCCGTTCGCACTCCAGGAACGAGTTATTGAATATTTATACTCCAATTCACACTCTGGGAAGTTGGAGTCCTTATTTACACTCTAGTCCTCGCTCCGGGGACTTAGAGTTATTTCAATGTTTATACTCCAGTTCGCACTATGGGAATCTGGAGTTAGTGTGAGGATTGTTGTGTATCAATCCTTTTAAATATTATCGTGGTGACATGCCCCCGAGCTTGGGCTTCACATGGCGAGTGACCGGTCGTATCGCAGTCACTCCCTACTTGAATTGAATCCCACCGTATGATGGAACTTAGCTCTTCGTGCATTGTGATGTTTTGCGGCGTGTTCGATAAATCACAGCTTTGGCTTGAAGAGATAGCATTTTATTGCTGAAATGAGAAAATATGGCAAAGTCAGCTGCCTTATTACAAGTTCGAGTTTCAAAATGCGAAAATAAAATGCAAAGGATATAACGAGCTAGAACAAATAAAGCCTGTTATGTATAGTAGCGACAGAGACTCTCGCTATTCTAGGCTCTCGGCAGAGTTAGACCGTCAACGGTCGATAACTTGAATGTGCCATCTCCAAGCTTTTGTGAAATCACATACGGTCCTTCCCAATTTGGCTTCATGTGAGAAGGAACCGGATAAACTCTCTTGAGTAATGGGTCGCCAAGTTCGAAGGTCTGCTGTCGGACCTTGGCATTGTACATTCGGGCGACTCGACTCCGATATGCGGCTGCCCTTAAATCAGCCTCTTCGCGCCTCTCATCGAGCAGATCCAGGGATTCGGCATGTAGTATAGCATTCGTTTTCGGATCATAATATGTCACACGATGAGAATGAAATTCCATTTCGACCGGAATAACCGCTTCAGCGCCATAAGATATAGAAAATGGAGTGTGGCCGGTTGCAGTTTTGTGAGTCGTCCGATAAGCCCACAAGGCCATGGGGAGTTCATCAACCCACTTGCCCCCGGCCTTTTCCAATTGTTTCTTCAAAATAGATTTGATGACCATATTTACGGCTTCGACTTGGCCATTTGCTTGTGGGTGTGCAACAGCGAAGAATTTCTTATGGATATGGAATCGCAGACAGAAATTCTTGAATTCAGCGTTGTCAAACTGGGGTTCGTTATCGGTAATAATAGTATGCGGGAGACCGAACCGACAGATGATACTGCGTACTACAAAGTTGATAACTTTCTTCGTCGTGATTGTTGCAAGTGGTTCGGCTTCCGCCCATTTCGTGAAGTAATCGACTACGACGATAGCATACTTCGCGCAACCTTTGGCCAAAGGCAATGTACCAATTATATCAATCCCCCATATTGCAAACGGCCATAGACTGTCCATTTGGGTTATCTCAGTAGGCGGGGCCCTAGGAATCCGAGCGTGTTTTTGGCATCTATCACATTTTTTGGCATAGTCCATGGCGTCACAATTTACAGTAGGCTAATAATATCCGTATCGGAGTATTTTCTTGGCAAGTGCTTGTCCCCCAGTGTGATCGCCACATTCTCCTTCGTGTACATCGTGTAACACTCGTTTGATTTCGCCGTGCGCGATACACCAGAGAAGAGGAATGGAATATCCTCTTCGATACATAACTCCATTTTAAATAACAAATCGGGAAGCCTTTCGTAGAATTTGTCTTTTCTCGCTTCGACGCTCGGGCAACACACCACGTTCGATATAATCTCAATAAGGAGTCATCCACGACTCCCTATTGGAGGTAGCTTCAAATGTGAAATCGGTATCCCTTCGATCAATGCTCGGAGAGATAGGGTTTCAACCGGAACGACCCCCAACTGCTGAGCCCCACTCGTACTTGCTAACTTGGCCAACGAATCAGCTTTCCGATTGTGCTCTCAGGGTATGTAGAAAATGGCATAGTAATCGAATTGATCAAGCATCTCCAGAACTTGAGTTAGATAAGCGGCTAATCTTCGGTCTTTGGCCTGATATTCTCCTCGAACTTGACGTACTATCAACTGGGAATCACAGTAGATCTCTACAGCGATGATTTTCAGATCATGGGCAAGCTTTAGTGCGGTAAGTAGAGCTTCGTACTCGGCTTCATTGTTGGTTGCACGAAACTCGAACTTTAAAGCATAACATACGGATCGTCCCTCGGGGGTTTCAAGCACTACCCCAGCTCCTGAGCACCGATCGTTTGACGCACCATCGGTGTACAGCTTCCATATGTATTCAGGAGATTTTCTGGTCTTGGGCAAGTCTTCAGGAATAGTGAATTCGGCTATAAAATCTGCTAGGACTTGGCCGTGAATGGCCCTTCTTGGAGTATAAGTGATGTCGAATTGACTCAGTTCGATGTTCAATTTTAGTAACCTACCAAACGTCTCGGGCCATGTAAGGACCTGTCGTAACGGCTGATCGGTGTACACAGTAATAGGATGAGCTTGAAAATATGGACGGAGCTTCCTCGAGGCAATGACTAGGCAATATGCCAACTTTTCGAGCTTTGGATAATTTCTCTCGGCTCTGGTCAATCGTTTACTCACATAGTAGACCGGTTTTTGCACTCGGTCTTCCTCCCGAATTAATGCAGCACTGATTGCATTTTCAGATACCGCCAGGTAGAGATATAACTGTTCATGATCTATAGGCTTTGAAAGGATTGGTGGTACGGAAAGATGTTGGACTAGCGATTGAAATGCGCCCTCACATTCTCTAGTCCATTCGAAGTTTCGTTTCCCTTTCCGAATCAAATCGAAGAAGGGAATGCATTTGTCGGTCGACTTTGAGATGAACCTGCTCAGTGCTGCGACTTTCCCGTTAAGGCTTTGAACTTGCTTTATGGTTCTCGGAGTTTGAAGATTTCTGATAGCCCAGATCTTCTCGGGGTTGGCCTCTATTCCTCGGGCATTGACAATGAACCCAAGGAATTTTCCGGATGCGACTCCAAAATGACACTTTAGCGGATTAAGCTTCATTCCGTATTTCTGGAGGATACTGAACATTGACTCCAAGTCTTTGACGTGATCAACTGAGTATCGTGATTTCACCAACATGTCATCTACATAAACCTCCATTGTCTTCCCAATCTGATCGGCAAACATTCGGTTGACTAAGCGTTGATAAGTTGCGCCAGCATTCTTTAATCCAAAAGGCATGACCTTGTAGCAGTATAATCCCAAGTCGGTTACGAAGCTTGTGTGCTCTTGATCGGGTACATGCATGGGTATCTGATTGTAACCTGAGTAAGCGTCCATGAAGGATAATAATTCATGTCCTGCGGTTGAATCTACCAGTTGATCGATTTGGGGAAGTGGAAAGCTGTCTTTCGGGCAGGCTTTATTCAGATCCGAGTAATCGATACACGTTCTCCATTCCCCGTTTGGTTTTCAGACGAGTACGGGATTGGACACCCACTCTGGGTATAAAGCGTCTCTAATGAACCCATTTGATTTCAACTTATCGACCTCTTCTTTTAGGGTGGCAGATCTCTCTGGATCCATACCACGGCTTTTTTGCTTGACCGGGACAAACCGCGGGTCAATATTTAGGGTGTGGCTCGCGATGTCTGGAGAGATCCTATACATATCAGAATGCATCCAAGAAAGTACGTCCAGATTTGCTTGGAGAAACTCGACAAATTCCCGTTGTGCTTGCAGGCTCAACTGCGACCCAATTTTCAACATCTTTGAATTATCGTTACCACTGATCGGAACGTCGATTGTTAATTCAGCTGGTGAAGCATAACTTTCTCTAGATTCATCTTTATTCTAACTGTCTCGGTGGTCTAGATCCTTCTGGAAATGGCCGTGATGCCTGGGCCGAGGCCCAGGCGTTAATTGTCAATTGTCGGTGAAACGGACGCAGAGAGATTCCTCTACGCCCTTTCCTTTTTCCTTTCGCTGCGCCTCTCCCAGCTCAGCAACATAGCAAGCTCTCCCCGCAGCTTGATCTCCTTGTATAACCCCTATCCCGCGATCAGTAGGGAACTTAAGGGTCAAACACCATGGGGCAATAGCTGTCCTAAATTCAGGGAGGGCCGGTCGGCCCTAGAAAGCATTATACGGAGAAGGAATATCCAAGAAAACAAATTGTAACATCCGAACACTTCGGCATTCTCCCACTCCCAACTCCACCGGCAATTCAACCATTCCGGTCGGTATCTTCGCACTTCCGTTGAAGCCGTGGACTCGTGATTGACAAGGTTTTAAGTCCTTAGCTTCCATCTTCATTAAATCATATGCTCTTTTAAACAGTATATTCACAGAACTCCTACTGTCTACCAAGATCCTCTTCATCGAAGCAGGACCAACTTGAGCGGATATAACCCGTGGGTCGATTGTGGGGGCCTCGATTCTATCAGCATCTCGATTTCTAAACACGATGTCGTCTGTCATCTTCTTCGGTTGTTTAGCCGGAGCCCCGCCTTCAGAATTGCTACAACACTCGAAGTCTGCATGCCTGATCGCACTAGCATACAACTCCATTTCCCCCCAGCTTCTGTCTACCAGATGGGGACCACCACTTATTGTATTGATAACCAACCTCCCGCCCGTGCGAGCGGGTTCACCCTGCCTTTCCAGATTCTGTGTACGATTTTGATTGGATGGGCCCACTCCACCAGACTGCGGCGCCCGAACAAACTGGTCCAACTTTCTCTCTCTGATTAACTTTTCAATGAGGTCTTGCAAATGCCTACACTCATTGGTATTATGCCCGTAACTCTCATGAAACCTACAGAATTTTCCTGTTTGAATCTGCCTCTCCGACGAAGGCTTCGGAGCAGGCTTCTTGTATTGCATAGTATTACAAGTTTGTAGGTATACGTTTTCCAGCGACGTGTTAAGCAGTGTATAACTGTCAAACATTGCGGCCCTACGCCTCGGACCACCATTCTGATCTTGCTTCTTGCTTCAGTTATCACCGCTTCTCGGTCGTTGAGTCTGTTTATTTTGAATATTCAACTCGACCTTTCCTGAACTCTCGTCATTCTGTTTAACCGCAACATTACTCTGAATCCCTTCACTGCTGGGCCTTGCATCGTCCTGCTTCCTAGACTGTTTCGCATCCTCTCGCCTCAAGAACTGAGTGGCTTTGGAATAGAAACGGTCCAACGATGCGGGAGGCTTTCCAGCCAACCAATTGCCAAAATCGGAATCAGGATCGAATCCTTTAGTCAAAGCCATTAAGATAGAATTATCATTGGGGTTGGTGATCTTTGCGCACGCAGCATTAAACCTCTCCAAATATCGTCTAAGTGTTTCTCCGGGAGCTTGTGTAACACTTGATAAGGTATTAACATCCTTAGGTCTGGCAATATGCATACGAAACTGCTCAACAAATTTGGTAGCTAACTGATCAAAAGAAGAAATAGATCGTGGTGGTAGTGGTGTAAACCACATCGTCGCAATTCCCCTTAAGGAAATGGGAAAACTATGGCATTTTACTGCGTCATCAGCTCTCGCAGCTATCATCGACCATTCGTACTTCAAAATATGTTGATTTGGGTCGGAATTCCCTTTATACATGGGCAGGGTTGGCATTCTGAATCGCCTAGGAGGTTCAGCATACAATATGTCATCAGTTAACGGGGTATGACTTCGGGAGATTCCCCAATCGTCATTTGTTAGGCCTTGACACTCGCGAATCATTTGGCGTACCATGGCTGAGAGGTCTGGTTTTGCTACATTCTGAGGGTGGTGAGCCAAAGTGTGTTCGGGTTCCACAGTGCGAGATGGGATCGGACGCTGTCGACGATCCGTGTCTCACCTCCTGGCACAATGTCTTTCGGGACATAGGCTTCTGGTGCTCGTTCCTGCTGGTGGTAAGCCTGGTTGGAGTGATTTCGGGTATCAACTCCTATGTCAACCGCAGCGGTGGTGGCATGGTTATCCACGGTGTGTTGCAGTACAGCGCCCCCTCGGGATGAGGGCCATGTATGAAAACTAGCGGATGGGCTGACTCTTATCTGTCCCACGGTCAATGCTGGCTGGTGGTCAACGGCCTGTGCATAGCTTCCCTCTAGCCTGGACGGGTGGATCTGTGATTGTAGTCAGATGAAGAAGAACTTTCCGTGGAGGAACGAGATGCATGATCCCTCTTAGATCTTCTACTCCCTTGCGATCTAGTTGGCTGGCTAACTCAGTGTTAACGTGCAACTGCTCGGCTAGCTGTTGCCGACTTTGAGTTAGTTCTTGGAGCAACGTCTAGAATTCTTGCCTGGTGACCGAACCTGAGGGGTCATAATGCCCGGTATCATCTTGGTTAGGTGGAGGTAGTTGCGCGGGATTTTGTCTATCCCGACCTTCTTGACCGGTGGCAGATGTGGTTCTTGTGCTAACCATTTTAGATAGTGAACTCCTTCCCTAGACATTGGCAAATCTGAATAGAACGAAAGGAATCTGAAGATGAAATCTTGATCTCTCCCTTGGATTTATGCAATCCGGTATCGGCGACAGATCCAAGGAGCAGGAGAAAAACTGGGTTTTCTCAGTGAAAGCACCAAAGTGTTTGTACCAAAATTGGGCACAACACTTTTCGGGAGTCTTTTGAAGAGATAATAAATGAAGAATATGAATTAAAAATGAGGGTTTTCTAACAAAACTCCAAACAACAGTGAAGTACAGACAAAGGCAAGCAATTTATAGTGGTTCGGCACGTTGCCTACGTCCACTGTTAAGTTTTAGCAATTTTATTGATTCTCTTTCAACGTTTACAAGCGATTACAGCAAGCAACAGCTGGATACAACTGAAAATTCGAAATCAACAGCTAGTATACGATGTAGGATGATGAAGATCTCGATCCGGCAGAGTCTGGGCACTTGAGAGTCGAGAGATCCTTTTTCTGTTTGCTCTGGGGCTCTATTTATAGGTGTAGGCAGCTGATATTTCGCTGAAAACTCGGGAGACCACTTCTGGCACGTGAGGGGGCCCACACGCCCGGTCTTAGGAAGTTTGGGCCCATTTTGGGATCGCAAGATTTTATCCAATCGAGGTGAAATTTGGTGTGGACACTCCTCGACATGAATGCAAGCTTCTGTGAAAACCTCGCGGCATTTGGATCAGTGGATTGAGAGATATGATGGATTCGAGACGGGGTTTACTGTGTGGTTGTTTGGTTCGAAACCATCCATTCGAATCGATGGTTTCGAACCGATGGTGGTACGTGCCTTCGTGGTGACGTGGAGCGCAAACTTCGAACCGACCCGGTCTTCACTCCAAGTTGACCACTTCGACTCCATGTATCTCGGCGCGTTCGAACCGATGGATGACACGTCATCGTGGCTGGTTGACCCAGTGGATTCGAACGAAGCTTCACAGATGGGTTCGAACAAGGCTTCACCGATGGCTTCTAACAACCGATGCTTGATGGGTTCGAACTTGTGTTTCTCTGATGGATGCGAGCTTTGCAACCTCTCCATGGACATGAGGCCCACGACGCGAACCAGATGGATTCGAAGTTAATGGATTTGAACCGAGGCACTCCGATGGGTTCGAAGTCCATCGATTCGAAGTTGATGGATTCGAATGGTACTTGACGATGGGTTCGAAGACACCTATCTAGATGGGTTCGAAACCAGTGCTTTGCCCTTCAAGTTGAATCGATCATAACTTTAGCGTATGAACTCGGATTGACTCGAAATTTGAGATGACGACTTCTATGAACTTTCTTGTCACATCCTATCAATTGTAGTTCAATTCGGACTTGGACAAAATTCAGTGATATCCATAGCGAAACGAAGTATGACCGATCTCGGAGACGAACTGTTCTCCATTTTCGATCGATCTTTTGGTATCACGGCTTTGCCAAAAAGCGGGATAACACCTTCATTAAATTTAGCGCTTATTTTCTTCAGATCCGCAGATCATTTATATTTTTCATTTGTCTTCTCCAATCGTTCCTAAATGATTCTATTGCATTCTTTCAACCCATCAAAAAAATCAGCAGCTCGCTTAACTGTCCCATTCGGTTGTGGTACTTTCGTTACTTCCAACGGCCCCTTTGGCAAGCTTGAATATGCAATCTGAAATGGACTGAAACCCGTACTACGATTAACTACATGGTTGTATGCAAATTCATCTTGACATAACTTTGAGTCCCAACTCTTTAAATTGTCTTCTACGAGGCATCGCAATAGATTACCTATGGATCTGTTTACAACTTCAGTTTGTCCATCCGTCTGTGGATGATAAGCACTACTGAATTTCAGTTTTGTTCCCACCATCTTCCACAACCTCAGCCAAAAATGACTCAGAAGTCTATTATCCCTGTCTGAAATTATAGATTCTGGTAAACCATGCAAGCGATAGATCTCGCTAATGAACAACTGTGCCACATGGACTGCATCTGCCATCTTCTTACAAGCAACAAAATGTACCATCTTCAAGAAACGGTCCACCACAACATATATAGAGTCATTTCCCCGCTGAGTCCTCGGCAAGCCCAACACGAAATCCATGCTTACATCTACCCACGGTTTTGTAGGAACAGGTAAAGGCATATACAATCCCGCATTTGTAGCTGTCCCCTTCGAAACTTGACAAACATGACATGTACGCACAAACTTTTCAACTTCCCGCTTCATCGAGGGCCAATAGAAAGATTGAGAAATCAACTGCAATGTGCGATCCCGTCCAACATGTCCTTCTTCATGCAACTCTTTTACAATTTTCATTCTCAAGCTGCAATCTGGTACGCATAATCGAATCCCCTTAAATAAGAATTCATCTACCAACACAAACTCACAGTACTCCCATCCTTGACTTTCTCAACAATCTTCGTAAAGTAAGGATCTTCTTCAGACAATTCTGGCAATAGTTCTTACTTCAACCTTCATCGTCGTCAACAAATGATTCCTCCTGCTCAAGGCATCAGCTACACGATTCGTCACCCCTGATTTGTGCTTTACAGCAAAAGTAAACTGCTGTAGATACGCGACCCATGAAGCGTGTCTAGCTGAAATTTTGTCCTTTTCTTGCAAATGTTTCAAAGCTTGATGATCCGTATAAAGAACAAACTCCTTCTGAAACGGATAATGTCTCCAGTGCTTCACAGCTTGAACAATCACACAAAATTCCACGTCATAAGTGCTATATCTCAGCTTGGCTCCAGACAACTTCTCATTGAACTAAGAAACTGGTTTTCCCTTCTGACTCAATACTCCACCAATCCCAACCTTCGAAGCATCAATGTGTAACTCGAACAATATCTGAAAATCCGGCAAAACTAGAATTGGTGGTGACGTCAAATGTGTCTTAATCTTCTCAAAAGCTAACTCTGCTTCCTCTATCCACATGAACTTCTATCCTTTCATGCAATCGGTTACAGGTGCCATCACACTACTAAACTGTGGAATGAATCTTCGATAAAAAGATGCCAACCCATGAAAGCTCCTTATTTCAGTAATTGTCTTGGGTTGTGGCCAACTCCTGACAGCTTCCACTTTGCTTTCATCCGCTTGAATACCCTCCTTCGACAGAACATATCCTAGAAACAAAACACTGTGCATCATGAACACGCACTTCTTCGCTGCTGCATAGAATTGCTCCTATCGTAGAATCAACAGCAAATCCCACAAATGCTGGATATGCTCTTCCATACTCCCATTATAGATCAAGATATCGTCAAAGTAAACTACTACGAACTTCCTAATAAATGGTCTGAAAATCTGGTTAATCACTCTCATAAAAGTACTAGGAGCATTTGACAAGCCAAACGGCATAAGTAGCCATTCGTATAGACCTTCCCTAATTTTACAAGCAGTCTTCCACTCATCACCCGGTCTAATACGAATCTGCTGGTATCCACTTTTCAAGTCAATCTTTGAGAACACAACAGCCCCACTCAACTGATCAATCAAATCATCGAACCTCGGCATAGGAAACCTGTATCTCACGGTGATCTTGTTTAGAGCTCGACTGTCCATACAAATCCGCCAAGTCCCATCCTTCTTCGGTACCAATAAGGCTGGCACTGCACATGGACTCAAGCTCTCCTGAACGCGCCCTTGTTCTAACAACTCCTCCACCTGCCTTCTCGGTTCCTCATGCTCCTTAGGACTCATCCTGTAAAATTGCCTGTAAGGTAATACAGCTCCTGGAACAAGATCTATTTGGTGTTTTATGTCTCTCAATGGTGGTAACTCCTTTGGCAACTCATTAGGAAACACATATCTGAATTCTTCCAATACTGGCTTTACTCCTTTTGGAATTTCAACAGATTCAACAGCTTCACGTCCAATCAACATGAACACCTCTAGACTCTCCACTACTTTTTCAATAAACTCCTTCAAAGTCAACAAAGTTTTGAGCTCCTCAATCTCTTCTGAGTTGCTCTCTCCTTGATGTCTCTTCTTCGAAACAAAAATGATCTTAGTACCCTCAAACATAAAGCTGTAGCTATTGGTTCGACCATCATGCTGCACTGCTCGGTCATATTGCCATGGTCTTTCCAAAAGTAAGTGACAAACATCCACCTCCACCACATCACACCAGATCTCGTCTTTATACTTCTTCCCAATAGAAAATGGAACATGAACTCACATGTCCACCTTCACCTCTCCTTCTTTCCTTAACCACGCTAATTTGTAAGGATTTGGATGCTTCTCCGTCTTCAACTTCAACTTTCTCATAGCTTCGGTAGAAATGATATTGTCACAACTTCCCGCGCTAATCACAAATTTACATACCTTTCTCTGTATAGTGCATGTCGACTGAAAGATATTACTCCTCAACCAACTAGCCTCCTCTTCCTACTTCGGTGTCAAAGATAATCTTCTCAACATTAGATTTCATCCTTCATCTCCCGACGCGATATCCCGTTCATCCCCCTCAACTGGACTAGAATAACCTTCACCAACATCCTCACCCTCAATCTCAGCAACCATCACTCGTTTCTTAGGCTTCGGACATTCATTGCTCTTGTGACCAAACTCCTGGCAATTATAGCACTTGAAATTGTTGTTGACTTTGGTCTTAGCAACTTTATTAACAACCTGTTTATTAACAGCCTTGGAAACATTCGCATTGCTACTAGCCCCTTTCACTGGATTGCTGAAATTTGTAAACGCACCTCCTCCTCTTTTGTAACCGATGGCGAAACCTGTTTCCTCCATGGTTCGAGGTTGGCGACCTTTTCCTTTGACTTTGATTCATATCAATCATCAATTTCTCCAATCTACTAATTCCTTCTTCAACTTCTCATTGAATTTATTACTAATGCATTGTTCCATTTGTTCAGCTTCTTCTCTTCTATACAACGCTTTAATATTTTGATGACGATTCGCTCTTCTCGACGGCATGATTGAATCTTCAACTAATCCGACACTTGAGAAAATCTCACACAAGCTAACTTAGCTCAGATAGGCTAATCTCTACTCCTCTGACTTAGCTCAGCCGCGACTTGCTCTGGCTCGGCTTCTGCACAAACATTTCAACTAGCTCAGCTCAAACTTCAAGCACACACTTCTCCTTGGCTCCAAAGAATCCGCTTAGCTATGATTGGCTAAGTCTAGCTCCGATACCAAACTGACGCAGCGGATATAACGGTCGACGACGAAATGAAGATTTCGTGTCAAACTAATCGATGGAACGATTAGATGAAGCAATATGAATATATGAATTTAAGAAATATCGAGAGGCCCAAATCCGTTGATCTCAAGAGATACCGGATTCTAGCAATCTTCGACACGTTGATCATGCACGATACCGTGACAGAAGATCTACAATTCTTCGAACGTTGATCAAGAGCACTTGATTCCGTGAATTGGCTTCAACAACGTTGATACGAGCGCACTCGAATGCCGAAAGTGGAGATAGGAGATAACACTCAACTACCAATTTCAAAGAGGCACAAAGCACTCAAACAAAGTTTTTATTCAAAAATCAATAACATGTACAAATGACCCACACATCCCTATTTATAGGGTTACAACTCACATTAGGTCGTTAACGACCTAACAACTTGCCGACCTAACTCGTAAGTGACCCAACTGAAACGACCTACGACTTAAAGAAAATACAAACACAATACAACACAGTACACGACTTATCATATTTACACATACACGACCTTCGACTTAAACAAAGCGACACAAGAACATAGCGACTTAACAAAATACAACGCACACAACATAAGGCTCACACGACCTAACATGGCACGGCAACATCTTTATGTGACATAACTCCCGAGCGACCTAAGGAATGCGGCATGAGGTCGAACGACCTATAGAGAGCGACATAAGGAGTTGAGCGACTTAAATGAAAAGGCTTTTAAAGCGCTAGGTCGCTAGCGACCTAAGAAGAATGCGCTGCAAGCTACTTGATTCTTTTAAGCCGTTAACTCATTAGCTCAAAAAACGTTAGGTTGTTCGCGACTTAAGAAAAACGACCTTTCACAATGCACAGTATCCTTTAGTTCGCTAGGTCGGTTGCTTCGACTCGTTTTGTCGTTCGGACGACCTTCCACAATGCTAGGTCGCTGCCCACCTAAATCAACCGTAGATTGCACCCGCGAGTGACTTCCACTAGGTCGTGAGCAACCTAAGACCCTTGAGAAATTCAACTCCATTGAGTTTGTAGACTACGCTGCATCCTTGTTTCCCCGCCTTTTAACCACTCTAACTCGTTCATACGACTTAGCTGAGTCGTTAACATGTTCCAGCTTCAAATCTTGAATTGGAATATCAGGCTGGGCTGCATCAATAATAGTGATTTAATGCTAATTAAAATGCACAAAAATAGATACATATGGTTCGCATTTGATTGAAAAGTATGAAATGTGTAGAAAAGAGTAAGAAAAGGAACTACCGTTGATCATTATCACTATACATACATAGCGTGAAATTAACTATTCACTGTTTTTTAGAGATTTTACGGTGATATTGCACTAACACAAGCATCTTGATTAATTAAAGCCGGAAGTGTAAAATAACATTTATTTGGGTACATAGAAAAAGGGTAATTTATGGAAAAGACAGCATGTTTGTGAATTGATGCATATATAAAATGGAACATGAAGCTGAGCATGTGATAAATAAACTTCTTTCACGGAAGTCTAGGAAAATTAATTCATGTCTATTTATATCAGCTAGATGATGAAGGTTTGTAACCAGAAACTTGAATTTCGATAACTATTAATTATCATCTTACGTAATTAGTATTGAAAAGTTGTCTGTTTTTATTTGTTTTCTTCATTTATTTGCATTATCTTGTTTGCATCTTTTAGATATCTGATGACTACAGTAACGTGTTTTAAAATATTTCTCACAAGACTAACATGAATATTTATTTTTTGGTATAAAGTACATTTATTTTTGTTGTAAAGTAATTCAAATAGTTTCAGAATTTCTATACTTTTTAATTGACAAATGAATAAAGTGTGCAGCCAAAAACAATATCTTAATGTATTAAACTAGTCATTAGTTGGGTGCAACTACATAGAAGAAAAGTGGCCTAAAAGACCTAATATTTTGTGGAACTTGTACATTATAAATACGAACCAAATGTATCAATTAACATAGATTGAAATCATCATTCTTGTATCATTGAAATTCAAGTTTTCTCTTTGCAATATTTTCGCTCATCATAAATCATTAATTTGCCGTTGAAATCTAATATAGTATCAGAGCAACAAATGTTTAACAGCATCTAACCTGAGATCTAAAGATCAAAACTCATCAAAAAATCTTCATCATTTGGGTTTTCTCACTAGAAAATCACTTCCATTGTCATAGATTAAAGATCTGCCTATTATTCATTAAAAAACAAGTGCCATGCCTAGAATTCTTTGAATTTTGGTTGGCACAAGATTTATCATAGGAAACAATCAGATCAAATAGCAATTTCAGAAAATAAGAAAACTCATCATCAAAGTTCAAGAAAGTAAGTGATGCACCAAGAATCCATTAGATTAGTTTCATCATTTGGATTCTACTGCAGCATACCTCAGTATATCGTTTCTTGCCACCAATCTATTCTTGATATTTCATCTTTCTATTCTGCATTCAATCATTATGGTTGAAGGAGAGGATAGCTCAGCTACATCAAAGGGCACTACCAATTTACACCAACCAACTACAACTGCCATAGAGGAACTAATCAACGCAGTGATCAGTCCACAAACTCAGTTAATAACAATACACCTTGATGGGGATAATTATCTTCTGTGGAGGCTTCAAATAGAAACAAAAGTAAGAGAGTATGGTCTTGAGGGGTTCGTTCTTGTAACATTGCTTGTATGACAAAATTTATTACAAATCAAGAAAAAAAAGATGATAAGGAACAATGAATAGACAAAGCATCAAAGACAAGATAGCCTAATAAGCTCATGGCTTCCATCTTCAATCAACACCAACTTGTTGCCTCAAGTAGTTGGATGCAAATAATATAACGAGATCCGGACCATAATAGAATAGATTTCTAATTCTCAATATTCTACCAACATAATGCATTATAAAAGACAGTTACAGAATATTAGAAAGGACGGTTCATCAATGAGAGAATATCTCTCAAAAATCAAAATTATATATGACTTACTAGAAGGAGCGTGACATAAAATTTCTGAGACATAGCAAGTTTTAACCAATTTAAGTAGTCCTAGTGAAGAATATGAATCAGTGGTAGCAGTGATTTCATCTAGGAAAACCTTACCATTAATGGAATATGTGCATTCTACTCTTGGCACATAAAGTAAGCACAGGTCGGAGAAAACCGTAAGATACAGAGTTATCAATCAATTATGAAATCAATTCAAGAAACAAGTATCAAAATTATAGTAGATTAGATCATAATTTTAAGGTAGGTGACCAATCTAACAAAGCTAAAGGTAGAGGAAGATGGAACAATAATAGAAGGACTAAATATCAAATATGTGAAAAGGTCGGTCATACTGCACCTATATGTTACTTCAGATTTAATGCATCATACACACCAAATCAAGGGTCAAGCAGTCAAAGAAATGACAATCTAAGTGCATATATGGTATAAGCACAGCAAGAACAAACCATCCAGACTGACAAGTCGAGAAAATATCATCTGATCACAAAGCCAGAGGACACAGAAATGAAAGACAGTATCTTGACTTTGGAGCAGCAAATCACATCATAAGCAACTTAGACAATAAAAATCTCTGGAGCAAGGAGTACAAAGGTTAACGGTCCCTTTACATAGGCACTAGTGAGCTAGTTGAGATAACACACACTGGAGTTGCTTGAATCAAAGGTGATAGACAATTATATCTCAATAATTTACTAAGAGTACCACAGATAAAGAAAAATCTTATGAGGGTGTCACAATTTGCAAGTGATAACAATGTACGTTATTAATTTTATCTTGAATACTGTTTAATTAGAGATATTCTAATTTGGGGAATTCTTTAGGAGGTTAATGCTGTGAAGGGATTATACAAGTTCAATTTTGTTAAATCAGAAAACTCTGGAAATTCTGAGAAAAGAAGAGAGTGTAGTTTGTCTGAAAAGACAGAGAAAATCAAATGTTGAATTTTGGCGACACTAGATGAAGAATTGAAGTGGTCAAAAGTAACTTGGTGATGGAGAAGACGGTTCACAAATCGAAGCTCGGAGGAGAAAGAACTGGCAAAGAAGGTGAAGTGCTGTTGGAGCAATATATGACACATGTCTGTGGCAAAGTGACAAACGTCTTAGCTATGGGTATTGTTAAGCCAAGATTGGTGACAGACATCTAAGTGTAGGGAAATTTGTTTCCTGAATCTTTTGACAGATGTCTGTCATCTTAGGACAGATGTCCGAGCCATGTGTGCTGCATACTTTGTCTAGGCCAATTGGAATGATTTATGAAGTATTCAAGTGGCATTTCAGTTATTTACCAAGGAAAGATCTCTCCCTATATGAGCTATTTTCAAAATTCAAAGAAAGATGACTTGATAACTCCAAAGGTTTTTGATCAAGGTTTATCCACCATTAAATAGGGTTTATCAAAACCTAGTTTTTCTTCAATTCTCTTCTCTATAAATCTACTCTATTTGAATATTGATCATTGTAATCAATCTCTTGTACTCTTCTCATTGGTATCAATAAAGGCTCTCCCACAATGTGGGTTTACACTAACAATACTTTTAAAAAGATTTCTTGTCAACACCCAAAAAATGTGTTAAGAAGGGTGGATTTCTTCTTTGGAGAACAAAGGACGTGATTTCTTTAAGGATTTCCTTTCAATTTAACCTTTATTAGTTGATAAGTCCAGTATCAGACTCTTCGACGTCGTCGAAAGGTTTAAAACATAGGAAAAGTGTCCTTTCGGCTTTGTTGAGCTTATACGAGGTCTTGTATAAGGTTTTCCTTTTCGACTAGGTTGAAATTCCCTTAGTTTGTCCTTAAAAAGGTTGACTTTTATCTAACCAAGGGGTTAAGGTGTTCATCTTCCTCGGGTTCAAGCAGGCTATGATATACTTTGGTGGATATGGAGTGGGTATCGACCTTATCGAAAATTTAGACCACTAGTTGATTGGTTTTGGAAGGTTATAGGTGTTGAACAAACTGAGTTGTCAACCTTGTCGAAGGGTTCAGATTGTAGAGTTAAAGGCTTCGAAGGGTTGCGGTGATACTTATAGCAGAAGTATTGTCGTTCTTGCGACCAGGAGCATCCGATGGGGTTGAACCTGGAAATATGAGTTAATCTAGCAAAGGTTTAAGCAAATAGTACAGTAATTAACAAAGCTAAGGACCTCCCTTTGTATCCAAGAAAAATATTCATTCTATTAAATTTCCCCAAATCGCACTCACTTAGTGTTATAGTACCACGGTTAAGAAGTTACAAGACTAGAATGAGAGAAATTAGAACCTCAAAACATACCCCATGGGTCTTTTTTGTAGATGCAAGACCCCTTTTGACACCATGCTCTCGACTGGGTCGTAAGGTTCGACTTTTTTAATGCAGCTATGAACCTTTCAACTTCGTCGAAAGGTTTGCCTTTCATATGCTATTATGGACCTTTCGACATTATCGAAAGGATTTTCTTTTCTTTATGCCTTCATGAACCTTTCGACTTTGTCGAAGGGTTTGGCTACTTTATGTTGTTGTGAACCCTTTGACCTTGTAAGAAGGTTGCTCTCCTCCTGATTGTTGTGAACCTTTTGACCTTGTCGGAATGTTGCTCTTCACTTGATTGTTGTGAACCTTTCGTCCTTGTCAGGAAGGTTTCTCTTCACTTGTTTGTTTTCAAGAGCTATGCTTCCCTTCATTATTATCGAAAGGTTGTTTTCTATTCTTTCTTGACTTTTGAGTGTTGCTTCTTCCATAAAAACCATTCAACTTCGTCGAAAGGTATTCTATATTTGTTTCAATCAATCCGAAAAGCTTGCTATGCTTTCGAAAAGGTCAACATGGAGTTACACCCACTTGCTTTGACTTCTCCAACTTCTTTGAAAGGTAAGAACTCCCTGAACGGAACCTTTCGACTTCTTCGAAGGGTTTGAATCTATTAAATTTTGATGGCTGCATCCTTTCGACTCCTTCGAAAGTTTGGTTTGAGCTTCTTCTCCTTTGTCTTTGTTGAAAGACCTCTCGACCTAGTTGAAAGGTGGATTTTTGGAGTATCATCCTGCCTATGGACTTTGAAAGATAAAATTGGACTTCGCCAAAAGCTCCTTGTCCATACCTTCATTCCTTTGAATATTTTATGGATAACATTTGGCCCCCCGTATGAAAGAATCTTTTGTTCTTTAGGACAAAACTCCAATGAACTTCCTTCTTTACTTCCTACAAAATAGATTATAGCCTCTATTAAAGTTGTAACTTTATTATATAATCTTAATGAGAAATCTTTTGAATTTACAAAGCTAATATTCAAGATGTCATTAGGGTAATATTTTATGATAAATTACTTTTAATGACCAAAAGTAAACTTTCTTAAGAATATGGAGTAATATTACCTGAATTGCAGATATTGGTTCAAACAAATGAACCTTTGGTGAAAGTCTATTACGTATTCTTGATATTCCTTTCTCAAGCTAAACCTTTTCAATCTGTGAAAATCAATTTCATGCTACCGGGGACTTTTCCTTGTCCCTCTAAGTTTTCTTTGTTTTCAACCTTAAACCATTGATAAGTAATTCTTAGTCGGTGAAAAAGTATAAATTAGTTTCGTAATATTTCCATTTGGTATCATGAAGATCTCGTATTGGAATTAAATTTTAAATCAATGGAAAATTCACAAATCATCATAAAATTCAATAGCAGAATATAGAATTTATAAAGTTAGGAATCTAGTAAAAGTCCCATTAGGAAATCAAAGATGTGAAATTCATAAATTATCATCAAAATCCACAGGAAAACACGAGTCTCAACAAATCAGAAAACAGAAAGAAAAACCATCAAAATTTTTCCATGGGAGTATAAAGAACTAGATTCGTGAATTATTACGATGACCAGTAAGGAAATTCAAAATTCACTGTATCAAAAGTCAAACAAGAAATTGAAAGAGGCTATGTGATAGGGTCGTATAATATGGAATAGTGGAATGATCTAGGTAAATAGCAATAAGCAATAAGTAGAGTAGATACCAAGACTTTATACTTGTTCGGACCTCTTGTCCTATGTCCAGTCCCTAAGCTCCTCTTAGGAATTCTACTAATAACCTCATTTAAACCGAAGGAATAGGTTTACAACTTACCCGAACAACCGAACTGGATTTCTTGCCTCAACTACCGAAGAGGACTTCAACTCAGTTGCTAAAAAACAATATTCGACTTGTTGTGTTCTTGTCAACACTAATGAGTCTAATGTAGTACAATATTCCTATAATCTTATCCTCGAGAGTATGCAATGTGTTTGTGAAGATTTAGGATATGTGAATTGCTATGAATCAAAATAATGTTAAAAACAAAGCAGTGATTCAAGAAATAGATTGGTGGTTGCTTTAAGAATTTCTAGAGAATATGTTCAAGAAAATAGTAAGTTTAAAGCAAGAGAATTCGGTGAATAGAAGATGTTAGAATCATGTATTTATACTTGTAGAAGAGGTGCATCTTTTGGCTAAGGGTGCAGACAAGAGAAGCTTCCATTTCCATTGGAGAATGGTTGCAACTCTTGGGAGGAAGAAGGCGTCCATTCAGAGAAAATTCGCAGGTTCAAATTCAGTCGACTGAACAGGGAATTAAGTCAACTGAAAATATGAAGTTAAATTTTCAGGAACAAATCGAGACGACCCAACTTCCCATCTCCAGGAAGACGCATCGCTAGTGAAGAAAGAAAGGGATAGAAGAAGAAAATAAAGAGAAAGAAGAAAGACAACAACATCGGAGAACTCACAGCGGAATGAATGAAATATAATATATCACATAAAATATTACATAGTATCATATTATATCAGAGTTGCACAACTTATACAACACATATTAGACAGTTATAAACATCTGTCTGATTCATACAACTCAAGTACATAAGATACAGATATCACAAACACAGCGGAATCATAACATATCTACACGATGAAGCCTTCTGCTTGAAAACTCTTCCATAATTCGTCAAGCTAACCTGAATCACTTGACTACTCATACATAATATGAGTACCCAAGAGTTTAATAAAACAGAAAATAAACACTCAGGTCAGACAGGGGTCTGTGTGAGTAAATGGGTTAAAATTGCTTAACTTTAGAAAATCCTTTGAAAAGAAAAGGTATCACGTAAGACTTCCCACACATAAACACGGAAAAGTTTTTACCTTACGCTAACCAAAACATTTGATAGGAAATCCAGTAATATTATAATAGTGTCTAGGGTTTTCAAATAAATATGAAATAGCCGAAATTGTTACATTTATTAAATTCCAGCTACATAGGTATACAAACAAAACCGTAGGGTCTTGTAGGGAAAATGGGTTTCCATCAATGGCTGGGCTACTGGGGTACTGCCCATCACAGTACGGGGCCTAGATCACCGTACCGAGGAGTACGCCCGCTACCTTGCAACACAAGGCCGGGACCATTCCTTACTGAATAGTCCCGAACAAGACAACCCCGCAGTTGGCGCGCGATTCCAACTGCCCACACAGCCGAATAAAAAGGGACTTCTAGACAGGGGAAAATCTTGCTCTCCAGTGGGAGCTACCCACGAAGCCTTGCTGCACCTCCCCTGTTTTAGCCATTCCCGGTTGATGAGGCTTGAGGCTGCGATTACCTTTATAGGACACATCTCTTAGAATGCTCATCGTCCTCCAGACGATGTGCTGAAAGCATTCAATCCATACAAGTTCGTTCTGGGTTCGAACGAAACCGAAGGCACTATCTCGTTGCACTCATTTTGGAATCACCCTCAGAGTCAACGACCATAGCCCTTGCACTCTAAATCTCCATCTCGAACGTATAAGTACTATTCCGTCAAACTCATTACGGAATCACCCACAGGGTTATACTGAAGTATAGCCCTTACACCTCGAGTCTTCACTTGCACCACTTGGATTAACAACCTAACATTTAATTGGAATCGATGTGGTTTTCGGATTTCAAATATGGAAACCCGATCCCAGTCTAACCGAAACCAAACGCCATTTTAATGTCCAAGTTTTACTTAAGGGTTTAAACAATTAACTTATATTCAGAATGATATAAACAGATAGATGAATCACATTATCACAACAGATAATTCATAACAATCATTCATCTCACAACGCAGCATATCACATATCATAGATATGCAAATCATCCGATATCAACCAAACACCCAATATCAATCACCTAATATTGATCATCCAATGTCAATCAATCAACCAAAGCAGAATTGACTATCTCCTAATCAATTGGATTACTTAAATCCTTCTTCATTTATTTATTTCAAATAAATAGATTAATCATCTTTAATGATCTTCTTTAATTAATCTTCCTTGATTAATTATACTTTAATTATATTCAAGTTATTATCCTTTACCATATTCAGTAATTAACCTTTAATTACTATCATTAATGACAATAATTGATGATCGTTCATTTACTACCATTAATTAACTATAATTAATTACATTAAACCTCAATTAATTACAATTAATTAATCACACTTAAATTAATTACTTTCATTAATCAACCTTGATTAATTCATTAATTATATCTCTAATGATCATTATTAATTAATAATTACTTTAATTAATTAATTAAATAATTAACTTATAATTAATCATTCTATTAATCATAATCAGTAATCGACAATTTGTAATTACATATCTTAATTAATTAACTTCTGAATTAATTATATTAACCCTTGATTTATTAATCTAATTAATCCTCAATTACTTCACTAAGTAATTATTGAAAATTAAATTAATCAATAATCATTAAATTATTTCTTTCTTAAATTAATAACATTTTAATTAATTACACTTAGTAATTGATTTTTAAATAAATCACATTCATTAATTAATTAGTCACATTAATTAACTAAATTAATTAAGTAATTAACCTTTAATTACTTACATAAGTAATTATCTTCTAATTACTTTTATTAATAAATCTTGATTTCCCTCTTAATTAATTATTTAACAAATAATTAACCCCATCATTAATAATCCATAATTAATTAATTAATTAATTACTCCATAATTAATTAACTTCAAACCATTATATTAATCAATCCATTAATTAATATCATCAAGTGATTAACCAATAATCACTTCCATTAATTTATTCCTACGAGTAATCTCTCTAATTACTTCCATAAGTAATTATCAAACTTAATTACATTCAAAATTTCACCATTAGCTACATCATTAAGTAACTACACATAATTAATCCATAATTAAGTGATTATTTAAAATTTAATAAACAATTAATTAATTATTTAAAATTAATTAAACAATTAATTAATTAACTTCTTATATTAAAGAAAATCTTTAATAAACTAAGAAAAACATAAATCTTAATCAAACTTAACTTATTAACAAATCATATTAAATAAGTATTATTAAGGTAATTATCCAAATAATTTAACCTTATTTATTTCCATAAATAAATTATTTGAAGTAAATCAAATTTTAATAACTTCAAAGACTAATTATTCAATTTGGTTTACAATAATGTTAACCTTTATTGAAAATAATACATTTAAAAAAAATTTCAAAATTTAATACACATTAATCATCTAAGTTAAACTTATTCATTCAAATTGAAAATGGAAATTTTAGTTTTAAAATCATTACTAAAAATTTTCCCTAAACTTTGATTTAATACCTTAAATTCAAAACACTCATTTAAATTGAACTTCAAAGTTTAATTGCATCATTATTTTCAAAAACAATTATCTTGAAACATTTTAATTTTTGAAAATAAACTCAATGACCACTTTTAAATGTTTGATTTACTTTCACTTTAAAGCAACAAGTTTAACTTTATTTTCACTTCCTTTATAAACTTGTTTTATAACTTAAACTTTATTTTTACTTATTTTATACAATCAAGTAAAATCTGCATTTATCACTACAGAACCAAGCCAAGCAATCTCGAGTTAAACACTCAATCCACCCGTACCTTCCCCGAAGCAAACTAGATACCTTCATCTTCGAGTCGCCCTCGGATCCAACGCGATGGCTTCTTCGAGTTCTTCAACTCGTCTTCTCAAATCCACCTCCAGTGTACACATCGTACACACGTGCACGTGTCCATCACCCTCTAGCCAAACTTGATCACCGCGACCATCGGCGACGGCCGCACTAACGCTCCCGATCCCCAAACCAAACCCAGATCTATCAACGAACTCGAGAATCAGATTTTCGACCCATAGCTCGAAAACTGCAGCAGAACCACTCGACCCAAACCCAATCACCGCCAATAAACTCGACGCCGCTACACCACGCCATCCTCACCATAGAACCGCCACATCACGAGCTACAACTTCCCCCACTGCGAACGACTCCGGTCCTCCATGAAAGTCGCAACAGTCACAACAGTTCGGTAGAGAAAAAACCAAAATAAAACCCTAATTCAAACAAATTCGAACGATTCACTCAATAGAAAAATTCTCTTGTATTTTTCCTATAATCTACCACCCATACACAAGCTTCGATCCAAGTTTCAAACCAAATTAATGTATAGATAATCAGAAATTCACAAAATCCCCAATTTCGTATAAACCCCAAATTCATCATAATTACACAATTAAAAATTCTGATAGTAACATCTAAAATCATGATTTTTAGTCCTTAACACTTTCATGGAATCCAAATCAGAAAACATGAAAGTTGATTTTTTGACATGCATCAGTAGTTTACTGTAATTTCATTTTTTAGAATTATTTGTAAATTAAAAATTACAGAACTACTTTTATGATCTTCATCAAACGTTAACGTACAACTTTTATTCAATCATCAAGGGCCAATATTGATGTTTAGTTTAAGATTTGAATTAATTTGAATGATAAATACCTGTAATTCAACAGGGCATATCTATACAGTCACATCCATACATATCATCATTGTATACAAACATCCAATCATCTCCACAACATATTTATAACTGAACTACTATATAAATCACCACACAAATCTAGATAAATAACAAGTTCGAATCTGTTTTTAAAAAGAAGATTTACTCATCTTTTATAAAATATGCAAAGCAGAATTTAGTTCTAGGCTCTTGAACATGAATCTGGAAATTGCTTGATTTATCTTTGTTGATGAAATGAATGCATGCATGCTTCAACCTGATGATCTAAATGCTGAAATTGTTGTTGTAAAATCCATCTACATGCTTTAAAGATGAAAACTGCAGATCTTCATTTGCATATTGAAGTTGCAGGTTGAAACTGATTTTCAGCTTGATCTCCATTATTTTGCAGATTGTATTTGCAGATTTTTAATTTACTTCAAATTTTGATTTTGTGTTTAAATCTTTTAGATTTGTAAGTGGTTTACTGAATTGCCATAAATTTTGTGAAGAGGAAAGAAAGTTTTGAAAAAAAAATGAAAAAGGAGAAACAATTTTCTTTTATGTTATAAATTTTAAATAAATGAAAGATGAATGCCACATGTTCATAAATCTTACATTTGTCACTTTACTTGATTTAATTACTTGCAAATGTTATTTAGAGGTGTCTATATGGTCACATTTGGACTTAAGCATTTTAAATTAATTTTTACATAATTTAAATGTAAATATGACTTACTCATCTTACTAAATAAATAAAATTTACATGTCTTTCTCAAGTGTTTTTAATAAACTTTTATTTAATTTAAATGTAAATATAGTCCTACTTATTTAGGTTACTTTATAAATATATTCTTATATATGTGAATATAAATTTACCTTTAAAAGAGAATATTAGAAATCTAGTTAAAATACAAATGAATTGCTTATACATGTATTCACAAATCTAAAGCTTTTATTTACATACATTTATAACCATTTTAAATTTAAACACTTTTAAAGAAAACAAACAAAATGTTTAAATCTCTTTTTTTTTATTTAAACTATCATATTTAAAATAAATAACAACCTCATATTTTAAAAACAAACAATTATCTTATATTTTAAAAACAATTGAATTAGACTTTAAATTAGCTTTTGAAGAATATTACATTTTTAAACAAATTAAGCTTTAAATTATAATTTCATACATATTCATATTATCAATAGATTAAAATTAAATTTCCAAAAAACTCAAATTATAACATATACATACCTATATATTACAATTTGAAAATTCATCTTTTAATTAAAACAAAAGATATCCTATTCACAATATATATCAAATATATATTATAAATAGAATAAAATTTATTAGCTTTGACAAACAAATCTTATCAATATTTCCAGATTAAAAATTCATTAACCTTTAAAAGAGTAAATTTACCAATTTTAAATTAAAATTATAAAGAAAATTATCAAACCAATTAAATTATAAACACAGATTATTAAATTGATATTGCTCAAAATTCCGGGTCGTTACAATCCTCCCCCTTAAAAGAATTTCGTCCGCGAAATTTAAAGCAAAGGTAATTTAATAACCCAGCAAAGATTTTAATTCAATCAGCAAAGCATACTTATCAATCAGTTACTAAAGTAATCAATCTCACAAACAAACTTAACTAATTATCCTGACATATGTCAGAATAAAACTCTAATACTATTTCGAGCTTCCCATGTAAAAATCAACGGGAGACTCGCTCTACAGAAGCTAAACTAACAAACTACACCACCAAAATTCAGAGCTCCTCTCTTCTCTAGATGCACCAATCTGAACAGAACATCGGACTATACTCAAGTCTAGCACAACTTCCAAATCCAACTGAACTGCAGATTCAATAATCAATGATGAATCATACACGTACTCTCTCGGGGGTACGTGAAATTCAATGAATTCCAGCTACCCAAACTGTCAATTCAATCTTATAGTGAACAGATCTTACCTTATCAGAACACAGATAAGAAATCTCAAATGCCTCAGCACCAGCCATCCAATCTTATCCAATTTCTGTTCTCTTAACCAGAGAAATTTTAACAACAATGAAGTCTCCAACTTCGAATTCCAAACTCCTTAACTCCTATCATAACTCAACAAACAATCCCGGACCTCCCATCTTCTTGATCTGCTCAACTCATGCCGATGCTTCTAGAAACAACTAGACCCAAGCAAACCAGTTTCTGGATCCTATTCAACAGAAAAGTCTTCCAAGATCCGTCGAAATCCAGAACACAAACTCTACTTCCCAAGCAATAGCAAACTGAATTTGCTTCCAAACTCTACCTCGATGATGCTGCAAAGGAAAAAGACCTTCTCGTCAGCACACCGAACACTTCCGAGCTGCACTACTACCGCAGCTAACCAAAGACTTCTAATCCAAAGGCTCTTCAAAAACCAAAACCAACCATACAACAGAATCTTCGAGATGGCAGACATTCCAAAAGAAACTCGGCCTCCAAACCAAGCATCAACGTCTCGCCCTTCTTGAGGAATGACAAATGAGACTATGCCGAAACAAAGCAACTTGCAGACCTTAGTCTCATATTCCAAAACAGCTAACCTCCTTGCTAAAGAACCAAACAACTTCTACACAGACGAATCTTCCCTGCGGCAGGTAAAGACTACTCCTCAACCACCTCTAAAACTGCTTCAAGAGAGAACACCTTCTGAAAATATCCATGGATACTTCATCTCATCACGCAGTTACCAAGATATCATTACTTACTTCTGCACTTCCAACAGATTCAAACTTACACTTCAAGGATAGACTCCGAATCTTTTTTAAAAGATTTCCTTCGGATATCAGAGAATTCCTTACTCCAAACTACAAAACTCACTCGAGACGGTACCAGGTCTACAGTCTCGACAAATATACTTCCAACCTCAACATATGGACCTATTCCATTAGTGGTAGTCGTGTTACACACACACCACTATTCCATCTACCTCTAAAACTTGGTTGGAAAATCCAAACAGGTAACCCAACAGATTAGGTAGATATAGATATATATAAATATAGTTATATATAAAAATTACAAGTACGCTCTCTCAAGGAAGACACCACTACAGAGCCTAGTTATTCACTCAACCTAATGCTCTGATACCAAATAAGACAACCCAACTTCTCATCTCCAGGAAGACGCATCGCTGGTGAAGAAAGAAAGGGATAGAAGAAGAAAAGAAAGAGAAAGAAGAAAGACAACAACATCAGAGAACTCACAACGGAACGAATGAAATATAATATATCACATAAAATATTACATAGTATCATATTACATCAGAGTTACACAGCTTATACAACACATATTAGACAGTTATAAACATCTGTCTAATTCATACAACTCAGGTATATAAGATACAAATATCACAAACATAGCGGAATCATAACATATCTACACGATGAAGCCTCCTGCTCCAAAACTCCCGCAGAATTCGTCAAGCTAACCTGAATAACTTGATTACTCATACATAATATTAGTACCCAAGAGTTAATAAAACAGAAAACAAACACTCGGGTCAGACAGGGGTCTGGTGTGAGTAAACGGGTTAAAATTGCTTTACTTTTGAAAATCCTTTGAAAAGAAAAGGTATCACGTAAGACTTCCCACACATAAACATGGAAAAAAATTTACCTTACGCTAACCAAAACATTTGATAGTAAATCCAGTGATATTATAATAGTGTCTAGGGTTTTCAAATAAATATGAAATAGCCAAAATTGTTACATTTATTAAATTCCAGCTACAAAGGCATAAAAACAAAACCGTTGGGTCTCGTAGGGAAAATGGGTTTCCATCAATGGCTGGGCTACTGGGGTACCGCCCGTCACAGTATGGGGCCTAGATCACCGTACCGAGGAGTACGCCCGCTCCTCTGCAACACAAGGCCAGGATCATTCCTTACTGAATAGTCCTGAACAAGACAACCCCGCAGTTGGCGTGCGATTCCAACCGCCCACACAGCCGAATAAAAAGGGACTTCTAGACAGGAGAAAATCTTCCTCCCTTGTGGGACCTACCCATGAATCCCTGCTGCACCTCCCCTATTTTAGCCATTCCCGGTTGATGAGGCTTGAGGCTGCGATTACCTTTATAGGACACATCTCTTAGAATGCTCATCGTCTGCCAGACAATGTGCTGAAAGCATTCAATCCATACAAGTTTGTTCCGGATTCGAACGAAACCGAAGGCACTATCTCGTTGCACTCATTTTGGAATCACCCTCAGAGTCAATGACCATAGCCCTTGCACTCTACATCTCCATCTCGAACCTATAAGTACTATTCCGTCAAACTCATTACGGAATCACCTACAGAGTTATACTAACGTATAGCCCTTACACCTCGAGTCTTCACTTGCTCCACTTGGATTAACGACCTAACATTTAATTGGAATTGATGTGGTTTTCGGATTTCAAATATGGAAACTCGATCCCGGTCTCACCAAAAACAAATGCCATTTTAATGTCTAAGTTGTACTTAAGGGTTTAAACAATTAACTTATATTCAGAACGATATAAACAGATAGATGAATCACATTATCACAAGAGATAATTCATAACAATCATTCATCTCACAACGCAGCATATCACATATCATAAATATCCAAATCATCCAATATCAACCAAACACCCAATATCAATCACCTAATATTGATCATCCAATATCAATCAGTCAACCAATATCAATCAATCAACCAAAGCAGAATTGATTATCTCTTAATCAATTGGATTACTTAAATCCTTCTTCATTTATTTATTTCAAATAAATAGATTAATCATCTTTAATGATCTTCTTTAATTAATCTTCCTTGATTAATTATACTTTATTTATATTCAAGTAATTAACCTTAACCATATTCAATAATTAACCTTTAATTACTATCATTAATTACAATAATTGATGATCCTTCATTTACTTCCATTAATTAACTATAATTAATTACATTAAACCTCAATTAATTTCAATTACCTGATCACACTTAAATTAATTACTTTCATTAATCAACCTTGATTAATTCATTAATTATATCTCTAATGATCCTTATTAATTAATAATTACTTTAATTAATTAATTAAATAATTAACTTATAATTAATTATTCTATTAATCATATCAGTAATTAACAATTTGTAATTACTTATCTTAGTTAATTAACTTCTTAATTGATTATATTAACCCTTGATTTATTAATCTAATTAATCCTTAATTACTTCATTAAGTAATTATTAAAAATTAAATTAATCAATAATCATTAATTTATTTCTTTCTTAAATTAATAACATTTTAATTAATTACACTTAGTAATTGATTTTTAAATAAATCACATTCATTAATTAATTAGTCACATTAATTAAATAAATTAATTAAGTAATTAACCTTTAATTACTTACATAAGTAATTATCTTCTAATTACTTTTATTAATAAATCTTGATTTCCCTCTTAATTAATTATTTAACAAATAATTAATCCCATCATTAATAATCCATAATTAATTAATAAATTACTCCATAATTAATTAACTTCAAACCATTATATTAATCAATCCCTTAATTAATATCATTAGGTGATTAACCAATAATCACTTCCATTAACTTACTCCTATGAGTAATCTCTCTAATTACTTCCATAAGTAATTATCAATCTTAATTACACTCAAAATTTCACCATTAGCTACTTCATTAAGTAACTACACTTAATTAATCCATAATTAAGTGAT
Organism: Allium cepa; assembly: GCA_030765085.1. NCBI lineage: Eukaryota > Viridiplantae > Streptophyta > Magnoliopsida > Asparagales > Amaryllidaceae > Allium > Allium cepa. The sequence continues at coordinate 767,400,900 of CM060937.1, read as the reverse complement.
TATTTAAAATATAATAAACAATTAACTAATTATTTAAAATTAATTAAACAATTAATTAATTAACTTCTTATATTAAAGAAAATCTTTAATAAAGTAAGAAAAACATAAATCTTAATCAAACTTAACTTATTAACAAATCATATTAAATAAGTATTATTAAGGTAATTATCCAAATAATTTAACCTTATTTATTTCCATAAATAAATTATTTGAATTAAATCAAATTTTAATAACTTCAAAGACCAATTATTCAATTTGGTTTACAATAATACTGACCTTTATTGAAAATAATACATTTAAAACAAATTTTCAAAATTCAAAACACATTAATCATCTAAGTTAAACTTATTCATTCAAATTGAAATTTGAAATTTTAGTTTAAAATCATTACTTAAAAATTTCTCTAAACTTTGATTTGATACCTTAAATTCAAAACACTCATTTAAATTGAACTTCAAAATTTAATTACATCATTATTTTCAAAATCAATCATCTTGAAACATTTTAGTTTTTGAAAATAAATTCAATTATCACTTTTAAATGTTTGATTTACTTTCGCTCTAAAACAACAAGTTTAACTTTTTTTCACTTCCTTTATAAACTTGTTTTATAACTTAAACTTGATTTTTTCTCATTTTATACAATCAAGTAAAATCTGCATTTATCACTACAGAACCAAGCCAAGCAATCTCGAGTAAAACACTCAATCCACCCGTGCCTTCCCCGAAGCAAACTAGATAGCTTCATCTTCGAGTTGCCCCTGGATCCAACGCGATAGCTTCTTCGAGTTCTTCAACTCGTCTTCTCAAATCCACCTCCAGTGTACACGTCGTACACACGTGCACGTGTCCATCACCCTCCGGCCAAACTTGATCGTCGCGACCATCGGCGACGGCCGCACTAACGCTCACGATCCCCAAACCAAACCCAGATCTAACAATGAACTCAAGAATCAGATTTTCGACCCATAGCTCGAAAACTGCAGCAGAACCACTCGACCCAAACCCAATCACCGCCGATAAACTCGACGCCGCTACACCTCGCCGTCCTCACCATTGAACCACTATATCACGAGCTACAACTTCCCCCAACTGCGAACGACTCCGGTCCTCCATGAAAGTCGCAACAGTCACAACAGTTCGGTAGAGCAAAAACCAAAATAAAACCCGAATTCGAACAAATTCGAATGATTCACTCAATAGAAAAATTCTCTTGTATTTTTCCTATAATCTACCACCCATACACAAGCTTCGATCCAAGTTTCAAACCAAATTAATGTATAGATAATCAGAAATTCACAAAATCCCCAATTTCGTATAAACCCCAAATTCATCATAATTACACAATTAAAAATTATGATAGTAACATCTAAAATCATGATTTTTAGTCCTTAACACATTAATGGAATCCAAATCAGAAAACATGAAAGTTGATTTTTTTGACATGCATCAGTAGTTTGCTGTAATTTCATTTTTTAGAATTATTTGTAAATTAAAAATTACAAAACTACTTTTATAATCTTCATCAAACATTAACGTACAACTTTTATTCAATCATCAAGGGCCAATATTGATGTTTAGTGGAAGATTTGAATTAATTTGAATGATAGATACCTGTAACTCAACAGAGCATATCTATACGGTCACATCCATACATATCATCATTGTATACAAACATGCAATCATCTTCACAACATATTTATAACTGAACTATTATATAAAAATCACCACACATATCTAGATAAATAACAAGTTCAAATCTGTTTTTAAAATGAAGATTTACTCACCTTTTATAAAATATGCAGAGCAGAATTTAGTTCCTGGCTCTTGAAATGAATCTGGAAATTTCTTGATTTATCTTTGTTGATGAAATGAATGCATGCATGCTTCTACCTGATGATCTAAATGTTGAAATTGTTGTTGTAAAATCCATCTGCAAGCTTTAAAGATGAAAACTGCAGATCTTCATTTGCATATTGAAGTTGCAGGTTGAAACTAATTTTCAGCTTGAACTCCATTATTTTGCAGATTGTATTTGCAGATTTTTAATTTACTTCAAATTTTGATTTTGTGTTTAAATCTTTTAGATTTGTAAGTGGTTTACTGAATTGCCATAAATTTTGAGAAGAGGAAAGAAGGTTTTGAAAAAAATGAAAAAGGAGAAACAATTTTCTTTTATGTTATAAATTTTAAATAAATGAAAGATGAATGCCAATTGTTATAAATCTTACATTTGTCACTTTACTTGATTTAATTACTTACAAGTGTTATTTAGAGGTGTCTATATGGTTACATTTGTACTTAAGCATTTTAAATTAATTTTTACTTAATTTAAATGTAAATATAACTTACTCATCTTACTAAATAAATAAAATTTACATATGTATTTCTCAAGTGTTTTTAAGAAACTTTTATTTAATTTAAATGTAAATATAGTCCTACTTATTTAGGTTACTTTATAAATAAATTCTTATATATGTGAATATAAATTTACCTTTAAAAGAGAATATTATAATCTAGTTAAAATACAAATGAATTGCTTATACATGTATTCACAAATCTAAAGCTTTTATTTACATACATTTATAACCATTTTAAATTTAAACACTTTTAAAGAAAACAAACAAAATGTTTAAATCTCTTTTTTTTTGTTTAAACTATCATATTTAAAATAAATAACAATCTCATATTTTAAAAACAAACAATTATCTTATATTTTAAAAACAATTGAATTAGACTTTAAATTAGCTTTTGAAGAATATTAAATTTTCAAACAAAGCTTTAAATTATAATTTATACATATTCAAATTATCAATAGATTAAAATTAAATTTCCAAACAACTCAAATTATAACATATACATACCTATATATTACAATTTGAAAATTCATCTTATAATTAAAACAAAAGATATCCTATTCACAATATATATCAGATATATATATTATAAATAGAATAAAATTTATTAGCTTTGACAAACAAATCTTATCAGTATTTCCAGATTAAAAATTCATTAACCTTTAAAAGATTAAATTTAACAATTTTAAATTAAAATTATAAAGAAAATTATCAAACCAATTAAATTATTAACACAGATTATTAAATTGATATTGCCCAAAATTCCGGATCGCTACACAAATTCAGTCGACTGAGCAGGGTGTTTCAGTCGACTGAAACTGTACATGTTTGTGTATGTGTAACAGGTTCAGTCGACTGGTCATCCCTATTCAGTCGACTGAACTGATGAATTGTGCACAGTGAATGTTAATCAAAAAATGAAGTTTATAAAATGTGTTCTAGTGTTTGTGCAAGCCTCTTGAGGATAGATTTTAACAATAAATCTAAACTAAGACCTATATATAGAAATCATACTTATGTTTATCATTGATCTTCATCGTTCTTCCTTTCTCTTTGAAGCACATTGTCATTGATCAAAATCTTAGCGTATCAACATTCTCTCCCTTTTTGATTGATGACAATACTGATGTGTGTATAGAGATTATTTCCTCCCCTTGAATATATGCACTATCTTTTCTACAAAACAAAGTTAGTATCATGGATTTTTCTCCCCCTTTGTCATCGACAAAAAGGAAGTAATAACCGTGGAAATATATTATCAAAACAATCACTAAAGCATGGAGTATAGAGAATTGCATAATCATGGCTAAAAAATTAAAAATGTAGCATAGAACAGACATAATATGGCTATTTATACAAGCCATAAGAGAGTTATAAATAAACATCAAACCATACTAGAATTATTCATCTTTATCCCAATCATATGAACCTTCTCTCCCTCCTGTTGGTTCACGAATGACTAGTCCACCGGTGGGTGGTCTATAAGCTCTTCCTCCTTGGCCACCACTAGTTCCACTTGTACTGCTACTTGTATGCTCTTCGAAAGACGTCCATGTAAAGGTAGGCGTCGGACGTTTGCCGCGTGATGTTGAAGAGGTAGTGGAGCTTGAACACGAGATTGCATCCCATAACTTGTTGAAGAGTCCTTTAATTTTGTCAATCTTGTGATCTACCATCTTAAGACGATTATCAAGAATTTGTGGATTTCTTGATAAAATACCCAATGATTGATTGGTAGTATAACTTGGATCAACAAGACGAATTTCATCATCTTGCTCAAAGTGTTCTTCTTGGTGAGGTTGTGGAGGTTGTTGTTGTTGTTGTTCTTGATGCCTAGCTTCCCATTCGGCAAGAGATATGATGCGAGGAGGTCTAGATGGTAGTTCCATTAGGCTTATCGTCCGTTGGTTAATTTGATGAACCATTGTGTTTTCGGACTCAGGTAATGGCGTATCAACATTGAGGACAAGTCGCATGATATATTCTCTAAAATAAATGTTCGCATTTTTCCATCATTAAAAGTGGGGAATTCATCAAGAAATAATTGCACCCAATTGACTTGAATATTGCCCCAAATAGCGTATAGAGCTCGATAATTGATGGGGTAAACAATTTCGTATGAGCCCGTGCGTGGAATAATTGTTCTCATAAGAGCTTTGTGAAGGATTCTAGCTCTAGGTCATAGGGAAGTGGACTTAAAATCTCTAAATTTGATATTATCATCCATAAATTGATGATTTATGTTATCTCGAAATTTGTGGATTGAATTATATCTCTTCAAGCTTTCTTCCCACATTAGGTGATCCTAGGATGTGTGCAATTCGATCTAAGGAGAACCAAACTTTCTTTCCGCACACCATACTCCAAACACTATCATTTGGATTTCTTGGAGTTTGGTGTCCAAGATTAAGGTTTGCATAAAATAATTTGACCATTATATGATTTATTGCATGGTCGTTTCTTTTTAAATCCAAGAGAGAAGTTAAACCTCCCCGATCTGTTAATGCTTGGATGTCATACATCTGAAGGCTTTGGAAATCAATGAAGGAGTGTTCGAAAATGCACGAATTCTTCATTTTATTCCATCTTGTTACAGCTACTCCATCATAGAGCCATTGTGCAATTTGAGCATCAATTGGCTCAGGGGATGAGGAAGACGAAGCTCTTGATCTTTTTGGAGCCATTTCATTGTGAGATTTGAGAGTAATTTGTGGATTGGGGGCTAGGGTTTTGGAAAACAATGGGGAAGAGAGAACTTTTGCAATGTAAAAAAGTGAAGGTAAAAGGTGAAAACTGGTGAATAAAAGGGTAAAGTTGCCTGAGAATTGCCGTTCAGTCGACTGGAAACTCTGTTCAGTCGACTGAATTGAAGGATGAAAATTTTCAGGGTTGAATTCAGTCGACTGAATAGGGGTTTAATCGACTGAACTGTTGTCCGAAAGTTTCTGTTGAAAGTTTAGTCGACTGGGCAAAGGTTTTTAGTCGACTGAGTTATGGAAATTTTATTTTCTGCCATATGTTCAATCAACTGAACAGTAATTTTCAGTCGATTGTTCCTTGCATTTTTGTTGTTCTTTGTGAATTTTGAAAAACAAAAGTTTTATTTAAAGAAATAATTTCATTTGTACAGGTATAACAACATGAATTTATTCCAAAAGTAACCATTTCTTCGGAGATGGACTGTTTTTCTTTGGTGTCTTTTTCCCTTCATTCTCCATATAGTTCATATCCCATGAATTTGGACTATACTGAGGAGTCTTTGGCGACATCCAAGGATTCACGGGATCGATCGGTGTACGATAAGACGAAGACGGATCAAACGAACTAACTGATCGAGGTAGGGGCTCAGCTACTTCGTTCTTCTTTTAGCCACAAAAACGTAAACCGATTTGTTCTAAGAAGCTTAATCGTTTAGCTGTTACTTTTTGTTCGAAATATAATTCTCGCTGAAGATCTATTTGTTGTTGTTGAAAGTGATGAATTTCATCAATCTTTCTTTTTTGTATCTGGAGATATAAATAGTCCACGTTTGGCCTTCTTTGATTCTTGTGTGTAGCCAGTACGATAGTTGTTCCATTTATAGACTGGTTCATGTGTCGGTGTTGGAGAGGGAAGTTTTGGTGATGTTGGAGAGTTATCAATCGAAGAGATGATGTTGATTGGGGAGTAAGAGTTGTTGGAAGACATTTGTATATTGATTTTTCAATCTCTTATATGTGAAAACGAATTGTGAAAATGAACCATGTTTAAGGGTATATTTATAGGAAGAATTTTCTAAACATATTGTGGTTATAATTTATTAATGTTTTTTAACCACTTAATGATTTAAAGGTTAAAATAAATTAGTTGAAAATGTATGGATTAGAAATAACCTTTACTTTATAATTTATTACGAAACATATTCTGAAAATATAAATTGAAAGTCTTAGTTTTCTTTATTCAGTCGACTGAGCATATAATTTTAGTCGACTGAATTGTATAGAATTTTATAACTTTGCCTATAAGATGTCTTTAAAAGAAATTATTCCTAATTCTCGTCTTAGTTTTATAAAGGAGTTTTCTAATAAAGGTTTAGTAAATATATCGGCAATTTGATTTTCGGTAGAAATATGTTCTAAATTTATGATTCCTTTTTCAATATTGTCGCGTAGAAAATGGTGACGAATATCTATATGTTTTGTTCGAGAGTGATTAACCGGATTTTTAGATAAATTTATTGTACTTGTATTATCACAATATATTGTAGAATTTGTTAAATTTATATTAAAATCTTTAAGTGCTTGTTGCATGTAGATAACTTGAGTGCAAGCTAAAGCGGCTGATATATACTCTGCTTCACATGTGGAAAGCGAGACACGATTTTGTTTCTTACTAAACCAAGATACAAGTGATTTTCCAATGAAATGGCACGTACCACTTGTACTTTTTCTATCTGTTCGAGATCCACCAAAATCAGCATCACTGAATGATACTAACTCAAATGGACATTCCTTTGGATAAAAAAGACCAAAATCTTTAGTATTGTTACGATGTCGCATAATTCGTTTTACCACTCTTAAATTTAATTCTTTAGGATAAGATTGAAAACGTGCACATAAACATACACTCATCATAATATCTGGTCTACTAGAGGTTAAGTAAAGTAAGGAACCTATCATACTTCTAAACAATTATTAATCTACATTTTTGCCATTTTCATCTCGATCGAGATGAGTAGTGATACTCATAGGAGTAGGTTTAGCATAATTGTTTTCCATTCCGAAATGTTTAATTAAATTAGCACAATATTTTTCTTGGTTTGTAAAAATTCCATTTGATAATTGTTTAATTTGAAGTCGAAGAAAATATGATTATTCTCCCATATGAGACATTTCGAACTCCTTAGTCATTATATATGAAAATTCTTTACATAAATTTTCATCTGTCGAAGCAAATATAATATCATCTATGTATATTTGAATTATTAAAATATATTTTGTAGTATTTTTAATGAAAAGAGTTTGATCTACTTTTCCAATTTGAAATCCTGAATTTAATAAATAACTTTTAAGTCTTTCATACCAAGCACGAGGAGCTTGTTTAAGACTATATAGTGCTTTCTTTAATTTAAATACATGATCCGGATATTTTTCATGTATAAATAAAGGAGGTTGTTCTACGTATACATTTTCTTTAATAAAACCATTTAAAAATGCACTTTTAACATCCATTTGATAGAGTTTAAAATTGTGAAAACAAGCAAAGGCTAATAAAATACGTATTGCTTCAAGTCTTGCAAGTGGAGCAAATGTTTCTTCAAAATCGATACCTTCCTCTTGATTATATCCTTGTGCTACTAGTATTGTTTATTCCTAATTATATTACCTTGTTCGTCTACTTTATTTTTGTAAATCCATTTTGTTCCTATTACTGATTGATTATTAGGACGGGGAACTAACTCCCAAACATGGTTACTTTCAAATTGATTTAACTCTTCTTGCATAGCAATAATCCAGTAATCGTCAGTTGATGCTTCTTTAGGATTTTTAGGTTCTATTGTTGAAACAAAAGCTACATTTACCATTTGATTTAGTTGACTTCTTATCTTAACTTGGGAATTTATTTCACCTATTATATTTTGAGCTGGATGATCTCGTAATATCCTTGGAGGAGATCTTAGTTCATTATCACAATTTTCAAGGCTTGTATTTCTATATTTATGAATTCGTCATCATCTTTTATATTCAAATTTTTATTAAAATTTTCATCAAAAGATATATGCAAAGTTTCTTCAATTATGTTTGTTCGTTTATTAAATACTCGATATGCTTTACTTCGTCCTTATTATCCTACGAAAATTCCTTCGTCAGCTTTTGGATCGAATTTTCCTAGTTGATCTTTTGTATTTAAAATAAAACATTTTGATCCAAATACTTTAAAATAAGATATGTTTGGCTTTTTGTTATTAAATAGTTAATATGAAGTATTTTTAGTTAATGGTCTTATTGATATTCTATTTAATACATAACATGCAGTAGCAATGGCTTCTGTCCAAAAATGTTTTGGTAGAGAACATCCATTTAATATTGTTCTTGCGCATTCTTGTAATGTTCTATTCTTTCTTTCTACAACTCCATTTTGTTGAGGAGTTCTAGGAAACGAAATATTATGATTTATTCCTTTCTTTTTACAAAAAGATTCCAAAGCTTCATTTTCGAATTCGCCTCCATGATCGCTTCATATATTTTTAATTTTCAAATCTTTTATGTTTTGAATTCTTTTGACAAATGTTTTAAAATGCTCAAAAGTATCACTTTTATTTTTCACAAAAATAGTCCATGTATATCTTGAGAAATCATCAACTATTACAATTACATATCGATTATGATTAATGGATTGAACCTGTGTTGGTCCAAATAAATCCATATGTAATAATTCTAATGGTTGTAAAGTTGAAATGACTTTCTTCGATTTAAAAGATGATTTAGTTAATTTACCTAGTTGACAATCATCACAAAGATTTTTTATTTTAAAGTTTATTTTTGGTAAACCTCTTACTAAATTATTTTTAGAAAGTTTTCTAATAGTTTTAAAATTTATATGGAAAAATCTTTTGTCCCATAACCAAGGATCATTATCTTTGGCTAGTAAATACATACTTGTATTATGATTAATATTCATATTTAGAACGTAAATATTCCTATATCTATTTCCTTCAAAAACATGATTTTGGTTTTGATCAAAAATACTACATTTATTTTCCGAAAAGGTTATTTTAAAGCCTTTGTCACAAAGTTGACTTATGATAAGTAGATTATGTTTTAGATTTTCAACTAATGGAACATTTGTTACAAAAGGTAAATTTGATGTACCGTAACTGCTCACATCTCCTTTGCTAATGATATAGCCTTTTGAATTGTCTCCGAAGGTAACCGAGCCACCCTCAAAGTATGTGATGTTTATAAGCATATCTTTGTCTCCGGTCATGTGTTCTGAGCAACCACTGTCTAGTATCCATTTCTTCTTTTTAAGTGGGACCTGAAAATAAATATGAAATTATTGGCACCCACCTTTTTAATATGGTCCTAAAAGTTAGAATTTATGAAACCAAACCCAATTCGGTTTAGTATCTTTTTTATAAATATAGTTTTTATTATTATGAACGCTATCCATAAATGTTTAAATATATTTATTCCTAATTAAAATATTATTAGTCTTTGGAACCCAAATTTTGACTATCTTGTTTTGTACTTTTGTTTTAAAAGGTTCTTTTAATAACATTTGTTGATTTGAATCTCTATTCCTCTTAAAACTTGTATTTTGCATTTTAGGTATTTTGACTCTTTTTTATATCCTAATCCATGTTTATTTGAAGATGATTGAGAATTTTCTAAAATCTTAGATAAATTTTCTCTTCCTTTGTTGAAGTTAGAAACATTTTTAGTGATGTTATCTAATTTAGCTAGAAGACTATTATTTTCTAACTCAACTTGTCTAATCTTAGTTTTTAACTCATGATTTTCAGAAACAATTACATCATTCTTTTTCTTTTGAGTTTCAATTTCTTGACTTAAAAGAGATAATTGAGTTTCCGAATTTGAATAAGATTCTTGAACTTTTTCAAGTTCTTATTCTACAATTTTCTTTTCATCGTTTAACATATCTTTTTCAAATTCAATTTTGTTTTGATTTACACGAATTTCCTTAATTTTCTTTTTAAGAATTTTTGTTGTGCTCAAAAGTTCAGAGTTTACTTCAATTGAGTCATCGAAAGTTAAATTACTTACTTTAGATTCTTGAGCCATGAAGTATACATTTGCCTGTTCATTGTCGCTATCATTTTCACTTTCAGATGAAGATGAATCCGAATCATCCCATGTTACAGAGAATGCCTTCTTTTTGAATTTCTTTCTTTTGTTTTTGTTGTTGAGAGTTTTCTGATTCTCCTTGCTTTGTTCTAGGCAATCCTTGTGCATGTGACCTTTCTTGTGACAGTTGAAACATTCTGTATTCGAGGATGTAGGTTTGTTTAAGAAATTCTTATTGAATCCGTTTTTATTTCCTTTTCTATGTATTAAGAATTTCTAGAAATTTTTAGCTATAAATGCTAAATCCTCATCTTCAGACTCTGATTCTTCCTTTTCTGCATGAAAAGCTACATTCTTTCTTTCTTGAGCTTAATCTTTCTTAGCTTGCATATTTACTTCATATGACATAAGATTTCCAATTAATTCCTCTGGTTTCAGTGTAGATCCTTTGCTTCCTCGATTGCTAGTACTTTTCTTTCCCATTCATCAGTGAGTGAATTTAGAACTTTAGACACAATGTCAAAATCCGTGTATTTTTCTCCTAGTCCGATTAAAGCATGATGAATGTCTTGAAATCTCGAGTACATGTCATTGATGGATTCATTTTGTCGCATTCTAAAGTTTTGAAATTGGTTCTTCAGCGTGGATATCTTTGTTTGTTTAACCTTGTTTGTGCCTTCACGTATGACTTTAAGTGTTTCTCAAATCTGATATGCAGTAGTACATATGCTAACACGGTTGAATTCATTTCTATCCAGGATGAAAAATAGCATATTCCTAGCTTTGGCATTTGCACTAGCTTCATTCTTCTGAGTTTGTGTCCATGTAGGATAATCGGTCGTGGGTGTAACAAACTCTGCTTGAGTAGCATTCTAGGCTTCGAAACTTGTTGCTCGCATGTAATCCTCATTCTTGTAGCCCAATAGTTATAGTTTAGTCCATTAAATAGGGGGGCCTTTGGGTAGATTGTCCTTCCGCAAATGTAGAACTATAAGCAGTTGTTTTTCTTGTATTTGCGTTGTTTTCCATATTATCAATATGTCTAATAACGGTGTTAGGGTTATAGGATGGCCTTGCTCTGATACCAATTGAAAGAGGCTATGCGATAGGACGTATAATATGGAATAGTGGAATGATATAGGTAAATAGAAATAAGCAATAAGTAGAGTAGACACCAAGACTTTATACTGGTTCGGACCACTTGTCCTACGTCCAGTACTTAAGCTCCTCTTAGGAATTCTACGAACAACCCTCACTTAACTCGGAGGAATAGGTTTACAACTTACCCGAACAACCGAACGGGATTTCTTGCCTCAACTACCAAAGAGGACATCAACTCAATTACTAAAAAACAATATTCGACTTGTTGTGTTCTTGTCAACACTAATGAGTCTAATGTAGTACAATATTCCTATAATCTGATCCTCGAGAGTATGCAATGTGTTTGTGAAGATTTAGGAAATGTGAATTGCTATGAATCAAAATAATGTTAAACACAAAGCAGTGATTCAAGCAATAGATCGGTGATTGCTTTGAGAATTTCTAGAGAATATGTTCAAGAAAATAGTAAGATTAAAGCAAGAGAATTCGGTGAATTGAAGATGTTAGAATCATGTATTTATACTTGTAGAAGAGATGCATCTGTTGGCTAAGGGTGCAGACAAGAGAAGCTTCCATTTCCATTGGAGAATGGCAACTCTTGGGAGGAAGAAGGTGTCCATTCAGAGAAAATTCGCTGGTTCAAATTCAGTCGACTGAACAGGGAATTCAGTCAACTGAAAATATGAAGTAAATTTTTCAGGAACAAATTCAGTCGGCTGAGCAGGGTGTTTCAGTCGACTGAAATTGTACATGTTTGTGTATGTGTAACAGGTTCAGTCGACTGGTCATCCCTGTTCAGTCGACTGAATTAATGAATTGTGCACAGTGAATGTTAATCAAAAAATGAAGTTTATAAAATGTGTTCTAGTGTTTGTGCAAGCCTCTTAAGGATAGATTTTAACAATAAATCTGAACTAAGACCTATATATAGAAATCATACTTATGTTTATCATTGATCTTCATCGTTCTTCCTTTAGCTTTGAAGCACATTGTCATTGATCGAAATCTTAGCGTATCAACAGAAATTATCCCAAATCCATTGAGAATGCAAAATTCACAAATCACCATAAACATTCACAGGGAAATCTCAAAATTCATTAAATTAGAAATTTTATAAAGGATTATCAAATACTCAATAAAGAAATCATAAATTTATAAATCATCATGAAAATCATCTATAGTTTCGGAATTCATCAATCCAAAACCCCAATAAAATCATCCAAAAATCCCAATAGGAAAATTAAATATACGAAATTTATCAATCGTCACAAAAATAGTTAGGACTCTTATTAAATTCGGGAAATAAAAATCCAAGAATTAAAAATGTGATCTAAAACCTGTCCATTCTTATTCAAAACCAGGAGAACAATAGAAATATCATAAATTGTCATGGAAAATCATTAAAGGGAACTAGGAAATCATGAACTCATTAACTCATGAAACAAGTGATCAGTAGGAAATCATCATGAAAATTCAATGGGAAATTGTAACACGTAAAATTCATGAATCATCATAGATATCGGTGGGGAAATTAATTAAATCAATACTTCAATAAGAAATCACCACGGTGATTAAATAAAGAAATCATGAATAGAAAATCAACAAATTATCATAACAATTAATGGGAAATTCATAAATTATCATAGGAACTCCACAAATAAGTAATGAAATTAGGAACTCAATAAACAAACAAATGATGGAAAATCATCATGAAAATTCTTGTATGTAAAATTTATAAACCATTTCGAAAGTTAATTTAGGAATTAGAAGACCTTGAAATTAGGAATTCAATATGAAGCCTTTATAGAAATTCTCCAATGAAATCGACAAATCATCATGAAGTCAATAGGAGTTTAAGATCGACCAAATCCAAAAGTGGAATTTTAGGCAAAGAAATTAGAAGTCTAAGAAACCAAGAATTTAACCAAAAACTATTATTATTTTTGCCAGGATCTCATCTGACAAATAGATTATTAGAAACCAATCCAACATTGAAATTAGAAACTTTTTTGGTCATAGTAAATTCAGTAAATCCAAACAACAAACTCCTAGACCTATAGGTTACTATGTTTTTTATATATTGGAGTTGGGTCGCATTTGCAAGGCCTTATGATTAATTGGAATATTGGTTCTTTATATATTTACAGAGTTTCCTTTGTTCTAAGGGATCAACCTATTTCCAGGGAGTCAATTGCGATTTACTTAATCCATCCTTGGAGTGTGGTCTCTATTATCTTTAGCGGTAACATATTGTTTATTCCATTTTTTGACTTTTCTATATATTTTGGCCATTGCTACCATGCTAGTGATCCCTTTTATCCCTTTTCTTGTCTCATGTCATCTCTTAGGATGTAGATTTCTTAGTCCTTTGATATAGTAATTATTTCCCAAGCAATAGATGTTCTAGGATTCGCTAGTTCATATCTTGTCTCTTTTGGATACGATTCTAAACTCCTTGTCTACTTTTGATTGTAATGTTAACATGTCCTATTATATATATATATATATATATATATATATATCCTTCTTTAGGATTTCAACTTTTCCAGTTGATAGATAGATTTCTTCTTGTAACCCTCTATTCTCTTGGATTTTAACGTTCGCCTTGAGTTGCAGACACTTTCAACTTTATTATTTTATTCGGAGCCCCCACCAGGCTTGGGTGGCTTAGTCAACTCTTTGATGTGCCTATCTCTGAGCTTGGACATCTTAGTCCATTGCTTGATGAGCCTCACTTTGGGGTTCCCTTGTCTCAAAGGGATGTTAACTTAGCTGACCTTCCTCAAGAAGGCTGTTGATGGGTGCTACCCTAACCCATCTCCTAACAGGTGGTTTTGACGTTAGGGTTCTATCTCTCCCTCTAGGAGATGATACAGAATAGTACCGTAGGCTTATGTCCCTCCCTCTATGAGGTGCTATAAAATAAAGTCGTGGGCTTATGTCCCTCCCTCTAAGAGGTGCTATGGAATAGAATCGTAGGCTTGATTATTGTATATGAAAATAATTTTTGGCCAATTAAAATGGAGTCTCCTTTGAAAGAAAGAATTTGATAATTAAATTCTTCCAACATATTAAAGGGTTATCTTTTGGAAATGGACTCATGAATCCTTTTGATAAAAGCTTTTTTGTAGTCTTTTTCAAGAACTTTCTTGTTGTTCTCCCAATGGAGACATGAATCTCAAATAGGAGACTGGGAGGTCATTATTCATGAACCAACAGCCTTTTATTCGAGAATAGGTTCTCTAGCTTGAGTTCCAATAATTTTTTTGTGCTTTCAAAATCTTTCTTGAAAAAGTATGAATAGGCTTCCCACCGCCCATAATTTTGGTAAACTTTGAAATATTGAAATTGTTCAGTTTGCAGTCGTTTTGTATGCACTTATTAATGCTATATAGTATTTCAAATAGATTACATAAATAAGCTTTTGGAACAAATAGTCATTTTTCTCCCAGGCCGCGAGGTAATTGAAAATAGTTCTCTTAAATGGATATAATTTGAGAAACTTCCTTTTTGAAATCATTTGCTAAAAATAGATTTGGTATATATGGATTTTCTCCTCAATTGGTATCGAGTTTGGCAGTGATTCAACATTTCTTGTAAAGAAGGCCTAGCGTTGTGTTGATCGAAATGTTTATATTTATCTCGTGTCAGGCATTCGAGTTGTCTTCTTTAAGTATTCTTGAGTCAGTTGTGGTCTCAGCGTTCGTTGAGTACTTCGGTTTGATTCTGTTTTTACCTATAATAGTACTCTAATTTTAATCAATACATGATCAATGCACAATGCAAATTCAAGTATGAATGGAAATACAAATCAAGTTAAAGAGCCATGAAAAGGAAAGGAGAGAGTTCGTAGTTGAATTGGTGTCGCAAGTCCTCATGATTTGATAAATATTCGCATTTGGAGGTTGCTGATTTGCGTTCGTCGTAGCTCGAACAAGATGTCCTTCAGGTTCCTTTGATGAATTCCCGCAAAAATCCTGCCTTGATCATTCCTTGTATTTTCTCTGATAGGAGATGACATTCATCGGTTTCATGTCCATTCTCTTTATGGTATTCACAATAACTTCCTCCTTTATTTGGCTCTGTGGCACTCTGAACTTTTTAAGGTGTAGCAAAATTCTCATTTCTTTTCGTCTTAGCAAATATTGAGGAGAGAGGTTTGTTCACAATCTCATGATTTATTTTAGAACTCTTTCTTCGACTTCCTTCGGGTTTCCGCTTTCCTTGGCCTCATGTCAAAGCGCTTGAGATTAGATTTCTCTTCCTTGGATTCTCGATGTAATTCTTTATTATCATGGTGCATCTCATGCGATTGAATAAACTTATT
This sequence comes from Allium cepa, assembly GCA_030765085.1. Lineage (NCBI taxonomy): Eukaryota > Viridiplantae > Streptophyta > Magnoliopsida > Asparagales > Amaryllidaceae > Allium > Allium cepa. The sequence continues at coordinate 767,385,329 of CM060937.1, read as the reverse complement.
AGCTCGGTGAAAGAAATATTGCAGATCATTGCACCCATTGATATAAAAGTTTTTCAAAAATGGAGTTTGTTCAATTAACCCTGATCAAATTGCCATAATCTATCAGTTGTACTTTCTGCTCTTAATGCTTCTACGCTGAATCTATTCAAATATTCACCAAATAGTTCCCTTGGTTTCTCTCTGATGGTGCTAGCAAGCTAAAGTCTATAGTTGTATCTCTGAATATAGAAAATTAAGACATGAAGTCGCAAGTAAATTATTCCCAAGAGTATATGGTTTCCATTCGATAAATCCTATATCATTTAATAGATGCTCCTTGGAAAGTAATGGGAAAAAGTTTACAACGATCTACCTCTAGAGCGTTGTACAAGTTTATCCAATTTTCAAAGATGATAAGATGGTCATTGGGATCAGTTATTCCATCGTATCACAGTGAATGAATTTGGATGTTTGGAGGGAGATTTTTCGCAATTATTTCTTTGAAAAAGGGAGCCTTTTGTAGGATAACATATTCTTCATGATCATAAACTTCTTTTTCTCTAAGTGCATTTACCATTATATGGTGTGGTCTGTCATCTTGGTTGGTCTTAACTCAGTGACTACTCCTGTCATCCTCTTTGATAAAGCTATTTGATTGTTCAAGTGATTTACTTACTTGACTATCTCGGTTTAACCCTTGGCCTTCTATCTCAGTTGGAGGTTTCACTTCATCCTTCCTTTCCATAATCTTTATTGACTCCAAGGTTGGAGCTCTTTCTGAATACTCCTTTATTACCATCTTCTATGGCCGTTGATTCTGAGCCTTGATCACATCGCTTTCCAATTTTGTTAGGGTTGAAAGTTGCCCTACTTCTGTTTTTCTTATGTTAGGATTTGAGACCATGTGACCTTTAAAGGTTGACTGTGATGTAGCCTCTTCATTTGGATTGTTGCTACTACTTTTAGCTTTTTCCACACTCCTCTTTTACTCAAGGCTCTTTATATAATCGATTGGGGATGAAAGTTATTGAAGATCGCAGAGCGGAGGTTCAAGCCCTCCTTCTAGCGCCAAAATGTTAACAAGATTTCTTGTTACACCCAAAAATTGTGTTAAGAAGGGTTAATTTCTTCTTTGGATAACAAAGGGTGTGATTCCTTTGAGGATTTCCTTTCAATTTAACCTTATTAGTTGATATGTCCAGTATAAGACCATTCGACGTCGTCGAAAGGTTTAGAACATTGGCTAAGTGTCCTTTCGGCTTTGTTGATCTTATATGAGATCTCCTATAAAGCTTTTCTTTTTTGACTAGGTTGAAATTCCCTTAGTTTGTCCTTAAAAAGGTTGACTTTTATCTGGCCGAGGTGTTAAGGTGTTAACCTTCCTCGGGTTTAAGTAGGGTATGATATACTTTGTAGGATATGGAGTGGGTATTGACCTTATCAAAAGGTTAGACCACTAGTTGATTGGTTTCAGAAGGTTATAGGTATTGAATCAATTGAGTTGTCGACCTTGTCGAAGGGTTCATATTGTAGAGTTGGCTTCGAAGGGTTGTAGTGATTACTTATAGCAGAAGTATTATCGTTCTTGTCGACAAGGACATTCCGATAGGGTTGAACTTGGAAATAAGAGTTAATCTACCAAAGGTTTAAGAAAATAGTAAAGTAATTAACAAAGCTAAGGAATTCCCTTTATATCCAAGAAAAATCTTCATTCTATTAAATTTCCCCAAATCACACTCAATTTGGGTTACGATACTGCGATTAAGAAGTTACAAGACTAGAATGAGAGAAATCAGATCTGCAAAACATGATCCCTTAGGTCTTATTAATAGATGTTGGTGGCCCACTTTCAACTCAATGCTCTTGATTGGGTCGGAAGGTTCCACATTTTTCATGCAACTGTGAACTTTTCAACTTCGTCGCAAGGTTTTCCTTTCATATGCTTTTATGGACCTTTCGACATTGTCGAAAGGTTTTCTTTTCTTTATGGCATCATGAGCCATTCGACTTTGTCGAAGGCTTTTGCTTCTTTACACTATTGTGAACCCTTTGACCTTGTAAGAAGGTTGCTCTCCTCCTGATTGTTGTGAACCTTTCGACCTTGTCGGAAGGTTGCTCTTCACTTGATTGCTGTGAACCTTTCGTCCTTGTTGGAAGGTTGCTCTTTACTTGTTTTATGTTAAGAGCTATGCTTCCCTTTATTGCTGTCAAAAGGTTGTTTTCTATTCTTTGTTGACTTTTTAGTGTTGCTTCTTTCATAAAAACCTTACGACCTTGTCGAAAGGTTTTCTGGATATGTTCCAACCGGTTCGAAAGGCTTGCTATGCTTTTGAAAAGGTCACCACGGAGTTGCACCCACATGCTTTGACTTCTCCACTTTCTTTAAAAGGTAACAACTCCCTGAACAGAACCTTTTGACTTATTCGAAGGGTTTGAAGCTATTAAATTCAGATGGTTGCATGCTTTCGTCTCCTTCGAAAGGTTTGGTTTGAGCTTCTTGTCCTTTGTCTTTGTCGAATGACCTCTTGACCTAGTCAAAAGTGGATTTTCGGAGTATCATCATGCTTATGGACTTTGAAAGATAACCTTGGACTTTGCCGAAAGCTCCTTGTCCGAAGATATGATTATCCAGAATATCTTGATGCTTTCTGATCTTTCCCATGCTCTTGTGATCCTTCTTTCAAACCTTCATTCCTATGAATATTTTATGGATAACAAAGACGTTAGTGGAACCACAATAAATTGATGTGTGATTTATTTTATTTTTATTGCTTTGTTTCTCTATTGCTAGTTTGGTGATTGTGATTGGTTTTAGATAAGATTGAGATTTGGATTAAGATATTAATTGGCTGTTTTTTTACTTCTTACTACATTCTTGTTTTCCGCTATGCTTTGGGGTTTTCATTTGAGTGGTCTCGAGTTAGAATTCTCATAACATTTGGCATCAGAGCTTTGGTGTTGGTAGGTGGTTGTGGAAATACTGGAATCAGATAATACATGAGGTAGTCCCTTAATGGTAAGTCCAAGTGGTTTACCACCATATGTACATGGCTCGTATGTGGCTTTCCAGTCATAATTGGTTATAGACAAGTGGAATGGCGATAATGATGTTGAAAAGTAGCAATGGAAGATGAAAGCGGTTTTTTGGTAGAATCGTGTGCATCGAGCAGTGTTTGGTACATAATTGTTGTCGGCGGACATCTCGGATGTTAAGGGAGGGAGAGGGAATGGAAGATTGTGCATTCACTATAACTCAACTTGCTATGAGGAGAATGTGATCACCGAAATTAGTGGTGAGACTATCGCTAAATATATGTGGGACAAGTTGAAAGGAGTTATATTTGAAGAAGTCGCTAACTAGTCGTTTGATCTTATTGTGAATGCTCTTCGCCTATAAGATGAAAGAGTGTACTTCGTTAACGGCGCACTTGAATGTCTTTGGTGATTTTCCAGTGAAGATGAAGGCATTAGGTTTGAAGATTGAGGAAGAGCAAAAGGCGAAGATATTGTTGTGTTCGTTGCCAGACTATTAAATGGGTTTCTCAAATAGTTTGATCTTTAGCTGGTATACATTGACTCTTGAAGGCATCAAAACGGGTCTTTCTTGTAAGAATTAGCGCGATCAAATGAAGGAGTTGGTGATGGAATTAGTGGTGCTAGTAATGGTTATGGGTTTTTTGTGAAGAAGGAGAGGTATGAGAAAAAAGGGAACCAGGGGCTTTCTAAATCAAGAATGTCCGTTTAGAGGGGAAAGTCAAAGAAAAGAAATGGAAAGTGCTTTATCGGTAGGAAACCTGGTCAATGGAAGAATGAGTGTCCGGACAAGGAGAAGGCAAAGAAGGAAGTAGGATCTACATCCATAGTGGTGGAGAGTGTAGTTGGTGAGGGAGACATAGATGTTTTGATGGCGGTAGCATCAGATGTTTCAGGTATCTAGTGTGTGCTCGAATCTGAGGCGTCTTATCATATCATGTCGAATAAGAATTGATTTTTCTAATGTCGACAAAGAAGGAAATTCAGTTGTTATGGATAATGGTGCTATTTGTAAGTCGAAGGGCATTAGTTTCATGCAAATTCGGATGCTTGATTGAGTGGTTCATACTATCACTAATGTACGCTATGTTCCAAGACATTGGAAGTCTCTTATCTCTTTGGGGCAGCTAGATTCTTTAGGTAGTAAGATCACTATTGAGATTGATAGCTTGCCGGTTTCAAAGGGTGCGCTAGTGGATGTGGAAGGTGCTTGGTCTCATGGTGTTTATTCACTTCAAGGAGTGGCTATAGATGGTGAAACTTGTGTAGGAGTTGATAGTTCTCGTGGCTGGGATGCGACTAGGTTATGGCATATAAGGTTAGGTCATGTCTCAGAGAGGAGTTTAGATATCCTTCAAAAGAGGGAGATGATCGATGGAGAGAGCTTAAACAAACTAGAGTTTTGCGAGGAATGTTTCGTTAGGAAGAAAACTAAAGTATCATTCGGTGAGGGAAAACATGATTCGAGAAGGGTTCTTGAGTATGTTTACAAGGATGTTTGAGGACCGACACTGGTAGCTTCTTTTGGAGGAACTCACTATTATATTTCTTTTTTTCTTGGAAGGTATAGGTGCATGTAATGTGGGCCAAGTCAGAGGCATTTGCAAAGTTCAAAGCATGGAAGGCTCATGCTGAGAATGAGAGTGTTAAGTCTTTGAAGATTCTAAGGTACGACAATGGCAAAGAGTAGTTTTGAGATATTTCTTGGAGTTTTACACGCATTACGGTATTCCGGGGCATTTACTACACCGCGAGATCCGCAGTCAAATAGTGTCATAAAGAGGATGAAACGTACTTTACTTGAGAAAGCTCGATGCTTGAGATTGATATCAGGTTTGTCTAAGGCATTTTTTGCCTAAGCATTGTCAACCACGGTGCATATTGTTTATCGAATTTAGTGCTCAGCTATAGGTAAAAAATTTGCAAAGGAAGTATGGAAGCGAAAGAGCATTGACTTGAATTATCTTCATGTGTTTGGTTGTCCTGTTTATGTGCAAGATCCAGGAAATGATAAGCTTGAGCATAGAGCTTTCAAAAGGGTCTTGCTTAGTTATACGGATACTATCGGATATGGTGTGACGACCCGGAATTTTCGAGTATGTAAATTGGAATATTTAATTGACTTTAAATATTCAATAGAGTAATTTTAACTTGATTTACGAATATCAAAATTTATTCGATAATTTAATTATTGAATTAAATAATTTGAAGTGGGATAAGATATGAAATCTGAGACTTTAAGCCTGTTAAAAATAATTTGAAGGCTTGTAAAATTTATATTAATAACACTGAAGATAGTAAAGGTGTTGAAATTAAATTTGGGAGTGTTTTGTTGAGTTTTGAAATTTATATCGTTTAAAATGAATTGTAAAATAGCCTTCCGAGGCACAGTCTCGGAATACGCCGAAACCAGTTTCATTGAGTCCGTAATATTGAACTATTATCAGATTTCAAATTTCGTATTGATTGGAGTTTGTATGGGAGCGTACGAAATATAAACGTGCTAGGAATTTAATTGATAATAACCTAATTGGTTAAGCTTCTTATATACGCTATCCCTATCCATTCCTCAGCACGCTTTCCCTGTCTTCCAGTATACACCATCGTTCATCACGTTTTAGAAAAGCAAACTCAAAGCTGTTCGTTTATAAATAATAGCCGAAACTCTTTACTCTATTGGATCGAAGTTCAGAAACAAAACAAAAAAATAAAATAAAATCAATGGTCGCGTCTTTTTTTTAGGCCGAAGCCTTATCGTTCGATCTACACCTCTCCTTCCCTCCTTTCCAACCCTTTCTCTAATCAAATTTTTATAGCTGAGCATCAAATCAGGCGAGCGTGTCGATGAAGGGAGCTTGGGTCGCGTTGAGGAAGGTGAGGCTGAGCGACGTGATTCGCGATTGAGGGAGACGAGGCAGAGAGATGTGATTTAGGGTTTCGAGATTTGGGTTTCGTGATTCAGAGGCGTGTGATCTTGTATGCGCTCTCGAGTGGAGGGGGGTTGGCCATTCGAATCACGGTTTCGTGAATTGGAGGGAGATGAGGTCGCTGTAGATGATGGTAAGAGCATCGAGAAGGAGTCGTTCGGTGTGGGTTGACGAATGGAGGCAGCAAGGTATAGGTATTTGATTTAGTTTATTGTTTTCAGAAGAAATTTTTTTTTTGTTGTTTACTACTGCTGTTAATTTTCCAATTTGCAGAATCTAAGGTGATATATAGGCATTTACAGACTATTATATATATGAACAGGAACTTAATTATATAAAAGAATGTGTAAATTAGTTTTTATTTTATTTTCTTAATGACTGAAAGAACTTTTTAGCAAGAAAAATAAATAAATATATTAATAAAGATAAATTATTTGATTAAAACCCAATTGTTAGTTTTAAATAAATTTAGTGGTTGATTTAAAATTTCAAAATGGATAATAAGTTGTTTGACTAGTTCCAATATTAATAAACCACATAAATGTTTATGCAAGGTAAAAAGTCATGAAAACGGGTCGAGGTGGAAAAGGACTGCAAACTAACGGAATAAGGTGAGTTAATCTCACTCAGTTAAATTTAAATTTAAATGATAAAATTTAAATAATTGTTTGAATGGCTGAATTGATTGATGTGATATGGTATGATATTTTGGAATTGGCATATTGTATTGTGCTAACATTTGTGGATGCAGGGAAAACAGGTTGGAGGGATCCAACTGGATCCCTCAACATTTATTTAAAATGTATTTAATATTCTCTGCTGTGAATATTGATATTCTACGATGAGTTGTATGGGAATATTGAATGTTATGGTTGATTGGATATTTTTGGGTAAATGAATTTCCAATTATATAAATTGGATTTTTGGAAAGAAAATAAAAGAAGTGAATTTGTAAGCGAAATAATTATAAACTTGAATGAATTAAGAATGAATCGGAAAGAAATAGGAATAGTATTAAAAATACTAATAAATAATTTCGAGTATGGAAAGAATTTTGAATAAATAGAAATTTATAAATTGTAAACTCAAGTTATCTTAATTACACAAATAAGGAATTATTTTAAAACTTTAACGTTTAAATTTATTTAAAAGAATAAGGAAGTAACTTGAGAAATCTACGAATTGGTATTTTCAGTTAAAAGTAATTTAACTCATAATTAAGGAAACAAAATCTAAAATTAATGGATTTTGAAATAGATAGGAAGGAAATTGGAATTAAATTTGGAAATTGATTCAAGTGATAGAAATTAGTATTTCAAGAAGAATGTGAAGGGAAGTATATTTCCCCAGATAGCCAAGTACGTTTTTAAAGAAAATTTAAATATAAGATAAAAGTTTAATGTGGTTTTAAAAAGCATATTTTAGAAATTTTATTATTTCTGAATGTTTAAAATTCATAAGTAAATATTTTTCAAATCTATTATTGTAATAACTGTTTAAATGTGACTTAGTATTTTATTCTTCAGAGTGAAAACCTAGTTTTATATTTCATAAAGTAACTTTATTTTCAAAACATCATATAGTATGTATTTTTAGTAAATTATTGAAGTAGTTTCTAAAATGAATGTTTTAAAATATATTTCAAAGTAAAGTGTTTTTAATTTATTTTAAACATCTTAAGTTTGGTGCTTGGCGATTTCTGTGGAAATAGAAATTATTTGGGAAATTGATTCTGAGAAAGGAAGATAGTTTTAAAACTATTTTCAAAGTGTTGAAAATAGAAAATATATCTTGGGAAGATATTTTTGAGGTTAATAAATGATTTGGAAAATTATTTATTGTGTGATGGATGTTGTGAATATAATTGATAGTTAAATAACCGACTATCAACATTGGACAATGCGTTGATCGTTTCGAAGAGACCGGGATCGAGATTAATTTCTCGAAAACCACTTCGATCCGGTTTGTACGTTTCGTGAAAACGGTTTTGGATTCGAAGATGGAGCAGTGAAGTGCAAGGGCTAGTCGCTACTAATCCTGAGGATATTTCCAAAATGGATGTAGTAGGAATAGTGCTTTCGGTTCCGTTCGAACCCGGGACGGACTTGTATGGACGAATGCTTGCGAAACATCGTCAGGTGGACGATGGGCATTCTAAGTGAAAACGTTCTAAAAGGTAACGCTTAGCCTCAAGCCTCATCAAATGGGAATGACTGAAAATCAGGGGATATGCAGCAAGGTTAGGTGGGTCATGCCCAAGCAGGACAAGATAATTCCCCTGTCTAGACGTCCCTTATATATTTCGGCTTAGTGGGTGGTTGGTCGCGCCAACCACGGGGTTTATCTTGTTCGGGACTGTTCAGTAAGGAATGGTTCCGGCCTTGTGTTGCAGGGGATGAAGGGAGTAGTCCTCGGTACGGTGATCTAGGCCCCGTACTGTGACAGGTGGTACCCCAGTGCCTAGTCATTGTTGGAAATCCATTTTCCCTACGAGCCTTGTACGAGTTTTGTTTGTATTACCCACTCTGTGGCTAGTAGCTGGAATTTAATCATGTAACAATTTCGGCTATTTTATAAGTATTTGTATATAGACCCTATTATAATATCAGAGGATTTCTATAAAAATGTTTTAGCTATCGTAAGGTAAAAATCCGACATGTTTATTTGTGGCGTGGTCTTACGAGATGCTTTTGTTTTCAAAAGATTTTTGAAACTTTAATAATCAATTGGGTGTGATTTTCTCACGCTGGTATTCCAGACTGACTCGGGTGTTATTTAACTGTAATGCTCGGGTCAGACCGAGTATTATAGAATACAGGATTGATGCTGTGGAGCTCAGGAGACGAGCTGGAGGACGATACGTATAGTCGTACTTGTTATATGTATATTCCGCTGTTTGAGTTGTTGTGTAACCATTGTATGTTATTGATGTGAGCTGTGACTGATGTACTCTGATGATGTAGTGTATGTAAATAGATATATTTGATTTTGAGTAAAGATTATTTATTCTCTATTATATTTTATTCCGCTGCGATGGTTAGATTCTGATGTTGATTTTGTTTTCTCTTCTTCTACCTCTTCTTCTTAAACCCAAATGGTTCGTATTTCTGTGCAACTTGAGTTGATTTAGGTAGAATAGTGTTGACTCAAGGGGTACGGATTTGCGGGTCGTTTCACTTGGTATCAGAGCATAGGTTGGTGATAACCTTGGCTCTGGTGGGAATTACTCATTTAAATTAGAGTACAAAGTACTCTAAAATGAGTTTGAGCGTATTAATAGATATGAGCGCGTATTTGTTAGTGAATATAAATTGTTTTAATATTGTGTTGATTGATTTATTGAGTGGCATATGAACCTTCGTCGACACAGTCTGCGCAACTGTATCGAAGGGGTTTCTAAACGCTTGAATAGAGCAATCGACACGATATTGTTTTAAATATGGGTGAATGAAATAATTTTACCCAAAATATATTTTGATATAAATAAAAGTTTTGTAAACTATCTTAGCTAATATATGGTTGCTTGGATGTTAGAAATGATAATATTAAAGTATTATCATTGTTAGGTAAAAATTTAAATAGAAATTGAAATATAACTAATATTTAAGGGATAAATTCATTATAGAATGAAATTTTTAAATATGAATTATAGATGTAATTTATGAATTGAAATATAATCAAATGAGAATTTGTATGAACATAAGCTGTGCAAATGAATTATAGTTAAAAATTTATTTAAGCAGAATTTGGAAATTCAAAATTTCAGAGATTTTGGGAATGTTATCGAAGTGTTTTGAAGATAAACGATAACATTATTGTTTTGGGAGTATTTCTGAGTGGAAATTGTTTTAAAAAAAAAAGATTTTGGAAGTGGAATAGCATTGAAATCACTTGGATTATTGGAAAATATTTCTGATGATGACGGCCGCATCATCAGTATTCATTTTCGAATTTCTGAGTGACAGATTGCTACCAAAGTGATTTGTTCAGGAAAACCTGTTTGTTTTTGAAAATTTCAAAGGAAATTTGTTGGGAATAAAACCAGGGTTGGTTTAATTTTTGAGAAGTGTGATTTTGAAATGCTGGAGATTTCAAAATAATTTGAAACCGAAGTTTTGGAAAATGATTCTTAAATCAGGAAGAAATTTAAGCGTTGGATAATAGAATATAAATCTAAAGAGGAAGAGTTCAAATGAAATTAACTTGGATTGATGAAATAAAAATATAACTGAATTGAAATAAATTGGATGGGCTGAAATTAATATCCAGTTGTATTCGAAATCAAGTTGAAATTGAGTTAAGTAAATTTGAGTTAGCAAAAATTGGATTGGAATGAGAATTCAATCGAATTAGTGAATGAAATTTAAATTCTTACCTGGATGACTGGAAAATAAGTTGGATAAGAAATAAATTGGGTAAGAGTTTGATTGAGTTAAATAAATCAGAATAGCATATAAAAGAATTAAAATGCATGAATAAAATATATGCTTGGGTTATAAATAAGCATAAGGCTTGAGTTAAAAAAAAAGAGAATAATATATTCAAGCCTATGAGGAATGGAATGGTGTAAATAATAAGTTGCGACTTATAAAATTGAAAATGGAATACAAATCCAAATAAATATTTAGATGAATAGGGAAATGAGAGGAAAATCCAAACTTGAATTGTAAAATATATTGAACTAAGGAAAATAAATAAAAGTGATATTTAGAATGAAAAAAAAAATTCAAATGTTGGATGATGAATAAGGGGAGAACTAATTGGATAATAAATTAATGGAATTGAATTATAAGTTTATGATGAAGTTGGAAATAAACTCAAGTTATAAATTAAAATTGATTCAAATTGTTGATGAAGTGAAAATAATTGAGAATGAGGTTGAATTGTGAGTTAATAAATTAGGTGGCAAATTAAAAATGAATAATTGAATCAGAACTAGAGTTATTAAATTGAAAATTTAGCTTGAAGTGTTAACAAATTAAATATAATTGAAGTGTATCGAATAAAAATGTAAATGGATTAAAATAGCAATGGTTTGAATGTGCAAATAAAAACCAAATAAGTGAAGATAACCTGGAAAATAGCCAGGTAATAAATTGAATGAGTTGAATCTGGGAAGTTAAATTCGATAATAACCAATCAAATGAAATTGCAAATTTAAAATGAGATTGGATTGAGATAGAATCAAATTGAACTGAAAAGAGAAATTTAATTGTAAAAAGAAATTGAGCTTAAGAATAGAAAGAAAAAAAAAGGGGGGAGATTTACTGGAAAATAAATGGGCTTAAGTATAAAATTGGAGTGAATAACCTTGAGCTTAAATATAAAAAAAAATGGAAATGAGTTAAATTGCATTCAACTTAAAATTAAGTTTAATAATAGTAAATTGGATTTAAATCAAGTAAGAATAAATTTTAATTGAAATAAAGTTCGGTGTGATGCCGATGATATTTAATGGAGTGAAAATGCTTAAATAAATAGTTGTAAACCATTTAAATTATTAAGGGATTGAAATAACTTGAGGCAATAAGAAAAATAGAATGTTTCAAGTTTATTAGAATGGTTTAAGTGAATGTGGGTAAACTAATTTTATTGAATAAATGAATGGATGAGATAAATAAGAATCAAATGAAGTATGGTTTAAATAAGTTGAGAAGTGGTTATTGAATGATATGGCTTGGTTGTTTGAGCTAAATAAATAATTGTGAATGGATTGAAATAAAAAGGAAATTTAATTGGTAATAGAGATGGAACCTAAGTTGTTAATGGCTTTAATGGACTAGTTTGGTTAATAAAATTGAAATGCAATGAAACTGAGAATATATGGATTGTGAATAAATCCGAAATGGAATAGAATTAAGTATAAATTGAGTTGGAGTCAATTTAAATTGGTTATAAACATAAATACTTATTTATTCACATAAATCTTGTCAAATTGCATAGAATAAATTGTCATTGGATGTAAATGGAAGTAATTAAAATTCTATGAGTTGATAGAAGTGTAATAAAATTGATTTGAAATCAATTAAATCAAATATGAGATTGATTTGTTTAAAAATAAATAGAATGTAAGCAACAGAATCATAAACCATGTAGATTTGAATGAAATGGCGTGAGCACTAGTTGAAAACAAGTGCGTAAGTGTTAAAAACCATATAAGTTACTTATAAACATTGTTAGTTACATTGTTTTAATATTTATGTGTTGTAGTTGTTTAAAAAGAGTGGAATGTTAATAAACTGCATATATTTGGCACTTACATGTTTAAATTGAGTAAGTACAGGTACCTGTGAGCCGTTTGGCTGGATTTGGTTGAGCTATTTGTTAAAAATAATAAACTGCTTGCTTAAAATGCTAAATAAGGTATGCCTACGCAATTAAAATAGGAAATATGAACGGTTTTTGGTTTTTCCGACCGTGTGGGTCGATGTATATATATTTATCTCTTTTGTCAAATTGCAAAAGCTCCTCCGTACAAAGGGGACTCTGTCAAAAATTTTCAGAAATTTTGGGAGTTAGAAAAATTTTGAAAATTTTGGAAAATTTTGTTAACGACAAAACTAATTAGAATTGGAAAATATAATAAGTTAGTAAATGAAACTAATTAACGTAATGACTTAAATCAGTTATAAATGAAGGATAAAATTTAAAATTCAAAGTTGAAAATAAATGAAATACATATGTAATGTGGAAATCGAGTTGGATAGAAATAAGTATAAACTAAAAGAGATAAAGAGAAATAAAGATAAGAGACATATTAAATGTTTACACTAACTTAAGAAAGGAATGGTAAATTTGAGATTGGAAATTGATATTACAAATAAAATCTAAGATAATATTGAAATGAATAGATATTGAAATTTTGTAAGAAAGTTGATAAAATGTTTTGGAATATTGTGTTCGGATATTGGTGCTAAGCAGGTATGCAGGTATTATAAAGGGAAAAGGAAATTGGGTTGATATGAAAAGATAAAATTTGAAATGCTCGACAAAAAGGTACGCATTTAAATTTGGTATGGAATTTGACTGGGATTGGATTTGGATTGAGCCATTTGGCTTTTTGTTTTCTTTTTGGATTTGGGAGGCCGTAGAGCCATTTTGTAGTTGTACCGAGCTAGCCGCGCAAAGGAGACGCTGGCGAAATTTTTCGGAAAATTAGAGAGTTACAAAAATTTTGAGAAATTTTGATAATTCAAAATGTGGTTTTAACTTGAACCTTGAATGGTTAAACAAATGGTATAGTTTGAAACTATGGGAGAGTTGAGAAGTTAATAAGAATAATAATGGGTCTTGTATAAGAAGAGAGTTGGTTAGGTGTTGAATTGTTAAAGAACTGATTGGGTTTGGAAAAAGTGAACGGGTAATGGACCATTCTTCCTAACTAGTAATTTCGAGGACGAAATTCTTTTAAGGGGGGAGGAATGTGACGACCCGGAATTTTCGAGCATGTAAATTGGAATATTTAATTGACTTTAAATATTCAATAGAGTAATTTTAACTTGATTTACGAATATCAAAATTTATTCGATAATTTAATTATTGAATTAAATAATTTAAAGTGGGATAAGATATGAAATCTGAGACTTTAAGCCTGTTAAAAATAATTTGAAGGCTTGTAAAATTTATATTAATAACACTGAAGATAGTAAAGGTGTTGAAATTAAATTTGGGAGTGTTTTGTTGAGTTTTGAAATTTATATCGTTTAAAATGAATTGTAAAATAGCCTTCCGAGGCACAGTCTCGGAATACGCCGAAACCAGTTTCATTGAGTCCGTAATATTGAACTATTATCAGATTTCAAATTTCGTATTGATTGGAGTTTGTATGGGAGCGTATGAAATATAAACGTGCTAGGAATTTAATTGATAATAACCTAATTGGTTAAGCTTCTTATATACGCTATCCCTATCCATTCCTCAGCACGCTTTCCTTGTCTTCCAGTATACACCATCGTTCATCACGTTTTAGAAAAGCAAACTCAAAGCTGTTCGTTTATAAATAATGGCCGAAACTCTTTACTCTATTGGATCGAAGTTCAGAAACAAAACAAAAAAATAAAATAAAATCAATGGCCGCGTCTTTTTTTTAGGCCGAAGCCTTATCGTTCGATCTACACCTCTCCTTCCCTCCTTTCCAACCCTTTCTCTAATCAAATTTTTATAGCCGAGCATCAAATCAGGCGAGCGTGTCGATGAAGGGAGCTTGGGTCGCGTTGAGGAAGGTGAGGCTGAGCGACGTGATTCGCGATTGAGGGAGACGAGGAAGAGAGATGTGATTTAGGGTTTCGAGATTTGGGTTTCGTGATTCAGAGGCGTGCGATCTTGTATGCGCTCTCGAGTGGAGGGGGGTTGGCCATTCGAATCACGGTTTCGTGAATTGGAGGGAGATGAGGTCGCTGTAGATGATGGTAAGAGCATCGAGAAGTAGTCGTTCGGTGTGGGTTGACGAATGGAGGCAGCAAGGTATAGGTATTTGATTTAGTTTATTGTTTTCAGAAGAAAAAAAAATTTGTTGTTTACTGCTGCTGTTAATTTTCCAATTTGCCGAATCTAAGGTGATATATAGGCATTTACAGACTATTATATATATGAACAGAAACTTAATTATATAAAAGAATGTGTAAAATAGTTTTTATTTTATTTTCTTAATGACTGAAAGAACTTTTTAGCAAGAAAAATAAATAAATATATTAATAAAGATAAATTATTTGATTAAAACCCAATTGTTAGTTTTAAATAAATTTAGTGGTTGATTTAAAATTTCAAAATGGATAATAAGTTGTTTGACTAGTTCCAATATTAATAAACCACATAAATGTTTATGCAAGGTAAAAAGTCATGAAAACGGGTCGAGGTGGAAAAGGACTGCAAACTAACGGAATAAGGTGAGTTAATCTCACTCAGTTAAATTTAAATTTAAATGATAAAATTTAAATAATTGTTTGAATGGCTGAATTGATTGATGTGATATGGTATGATATTTTGGAATTGGCATATTGTATTGTGCTAACATTTGTGGATGCAGGGAAAACAGGTTGGAGGGATCCAACTGGATCCCTCAACATTTATTTAAAATGTATTTAATATTCTCTGCTGTGAATATTGATATTCTACGATGAGTTGTATGGGAATATTGAATGTTATGGTTGATTGGATATTTTTGGGTAAATGAATTTCCAATTATATAAATTGGATTTTTGGAAAGAAAATAAAAGAAGTGAATTTGTAAGCGAAATAATTATAAACTTGAATGAATTAAGAATGAATCGGAAAGAAATAGGAATAGTATTAAAAATACTAATAAATAATTTCGAGTATGGAAAGAATTTTGAATAAATAGAAATTTATAAATTGTAAACTCAAGTTATCTTAATTACACAAATAAGGAATTATTTTAAAACTTTAACGTTTAAATTTATTTAAAAGAATAAGGAAGTAACTTGAGAAATCTACGAATTGGTATTTTCAGTTAAAAGTAATTTAACTCATAATTAAGGAAACAAAATCTAAAATTAATGGATTTTGAAATAGATAGGAAGGAAATTGGAATTCAATTTGGAAATTGATTCAAGTGATAGAAGTTAGTATTTCAAGAAGAATGTGAAGGGAAGTATATTTCCCCAGATAGCCAAGTACGTTTTTAAAGAAAATTTAAATATAAGATAAAAGTTTAATGTGGTTTTAAAAAGCATATTTTAGAAATTTTATTATTTCTGAATGTTTAAAATTCATAAGTAAATATTTTTCAAATCTATTATTGTAATAACTGTTTAAATGCGACTTAGTATTTTATTCTTCAGAGTGAAAACCTAGTTTTATATTTCATAAAGTAACTTTATTTTCAAAACATCATATAGTATGTATTTTTAGTAAATTATTGAAGTAGTTTCTAAAATGAATGTTTTAAAATATATTTCAAAGTAAAGTGTTTTTAAATTATTTTAAACATCTTAAGTTTGGTGCTTGGCGATTTCTGTGGAAATAGAAATTATTTGGGAAATTTATTCTGAGAAAGGAAGATAGTTTTAAAACTATTTTCAAAGTGTTGAAAATAGAAAATATATCTTGGGAAGATATTTTTGAGGTTAATAAATGATTTGGAAAATTATTTATTGTGTGATGGATGTTGTGAATATAATTGATAGTTAAATAACCGACTATCAATGTTGGACAATGCGTTGATCGTTTCGAAGAGACCGGGATCGAGATTAATTTCTCGAAAACCACTTCGATCCGGTTTGTACGTTTCGTGAAAACGGTTTTGGATTCGAAGATGGAGCAGTGAAGTGCAAGGGCTAGTCGCTACTAATCCTGAGGATATTTCAAAAATGGATGTAGTAGGAATAGTGCTTTCGGTTCCGTTCGAACCCGGGACGGACTTGTATGGACGAATGCTTGCGAAACATCGTCAGGTGGACGATGGGCATTCTAAGTGAAAACGTTCTAAAAGGTAACGCTTAGCCTCAAGCCTCATCAAATGGGAATGACTGAAAATCAGGGGATATGCAGCAAGGTTAGGTGGGTCATGCCCAAGCAGGACAAGATAATTCCCCTGTCTAGATGTCCCTTATATATTTCAGCTTAGTGGGTGGTTGGTCGCGCCAACCACGGGGTTTATCTTGTTCGGGACTGTTCAGTAAGGAATGGTTCCGGCCTTGTGTTGCAGGGGATGAAGGGAGTAGTCCTCGGTACGGTGATCTAGGCCCCGTACTGTGACAGGTGGTACCCCAGTGCCTAGTCATTGTTGGAAATCCATTTTCCCTACGAGCCTTGTACGAGTTTTGTTTGTATTACCCACTCTGTGGCTAGTAGCTGGAATTTAATCATGTAACAATTTCGGCTATTTTATAAGTATTTGTATATAGACCCTATTATAATATCAGAGGATTTCTATAAAAATGTTTTAGCTATCGTAAGGTAAAAACCCGACATGTTTATTTGTGGCGTGGTCTTACGAGACGCTTTTGTTTTCAAAAGATTTTTGAAACTTTAATAATCAATTGGGTGTGATTTTCTCACGCTGGTATTGCAGACTGACTCGGGTGTTATTTAACTGTAATGCTCGGGTCAGACCGAGTATTATAGAATACAGGATTGATGCTGTGGAGCTCAGGAGACGAGCTGGAGGACGATACGTATAGTCGTACTTGTTATATGTATATTCCGTTGTTTGAGTTGTTGTGTACCCATTGTATGTTATTGATGTGAGCTGTGACTGATGTACTCTGATGATGTAATGTATGTAAACAGATATATTTGATTTTGAGTAAAGATTATTTATTCTCTATTATATTTTATTCCGCTGCGATGGTTAGATTCTGATGTTGATTTTGTTTTCTCTTCTTCTACCTCTTCTTCTTAAACCCAAATGGTTCGTATTTCTGTGCAACTTGAGTTGATTTAGGTAGAATAGTGTTGACTCAAGGGGTACGGATTTGCGGGTCGTTTCATATGGCATCCAAAACGAAGAAGGTTGTGAATTATCATCATGTTACTTTTGATGAGTTAGCTTTGTTCGAGGAGAATGAGAGGTCATCAGATGTTTTGGATTTGGTTCATGATGGATCAAAAGAGAAGGAAGTTAGTAGTTGAAGATGCCTATGAGGAGGAAGCAGTTGATCTTACATCACATAGTCCATAAGGTGCTTCTAGTAGTTTTGGTTATGTACATGATTCTAGAGAGGATACGGTTCAAGGTTGAATCGAAAAAAGTTTGGGTGATGTTATTACTACTTGGGTGGGTCATCGTGCTATAAGGCTACCCGATAGATATGGTGATTGGAGCTATTTTAGCTTTTGGGATAATTTGGACTATGCTCTTTATGTAGTCTAAGATGAGTTGATGGACCTTGATAACGTCATGGAGTCGAGTGATACCTCGAAGTGGATTTATGCAATGGAGGAAGAGATGCAATCGTTGTCGAAGAATCAAACTTATGAATTGGTTCCACTTTCTAAAGGAAACCGTGCTATTGGGTGCAAAGTGATATACAAGATGAAGGTTGATGGGATATACAGAGTTAGATTAGTAGCTAAGACTTTTCACAAAGGAAGGGAAATGAGTATGAAGAGATATTCACACTGGTTGTATGCAATACTTCAATCCGGATATTACTTGCGGTAGTTTTTATTCATGACTTGGAGTTGGAGCAACTTGATGCGAAAACTACCTTCTTGCATGGTGATTTGGATGAAGACATCTACATGAGCAACTAAAAGGTTTTGTTGTGGATGGTAAGTCTGATTTAGTTTGTACGTTAAAGAAATCACTATATGGTTTAAGGCAATCATCTGGACAATGGTACAAGAGTTTGATCATTTTATGCTTGAATATTGTTTGATAGAAGCATCAAGGATGATTGTGTATATTTCAAGAGGTTGGAAAACGATTGTTGGGTGTATTTACTCTTATATGTGGACGACTTACTCATTGCTTCAAAGGATAAGAATGAACTCAAAAAGTTAAAATTGAGTTTGAAATTAGAACTCGAAATGAAGGATCTTAGAGAAGCAAAGATGATATTGGGCATGGAAATAGAAATGGATCTAAAGCATTTTGCATTGAAAATGACTAAAGATGTATATAGAGAAAGTGCTTTGCGGTTTAGTATGGAGAATGCAAAGACATCAAATACACCTTTACCTTTGCATATAAAGCTTTCGAGTAAGGGATCATCTATCTGTGAGAAAGACAAGGCATGTATCACAAAGGTGCCACATGCTAGTGCGGTTGGAAGTTTAACGTATGTTATGGTGTGTACAAGGCCCAATATTGCAAATGTCGTCGGGATGGTTAGTCGGTATATGGAAAATTCAGGAAAATCGAATTTGGAAGTTGTGAAGCTTATATTGAGATGCCTTAAAGGTACATCATCTCATGGTCTTATTTTTGGTGGTAGTGAGGGGATAAATTGCAAGTTGGTCGGTTATTACGATTTGGGCTACGCTGATGATAGAGATCGGAGAAAGTCAACTTCCAAATATGTCTTCACACTTTGTGGTACGACCATAAGTTGGAGATTGAGATTCAAATTGTAGTTGCTTTATCCATTACGGAGGGGGAGTTGATAGCCGCGCTGGAGGTGGCAAAGGAGGCACATTATTTGAGGCGATTATTGCGTGACTTGGGTTTTGAACACGATAGCATCGATGTTCGATGTGATAGCCAGAGTGCTATTCACATGTTGATAATTTAGCATCTAGCTAACGGACTAAGCATATTGAAGTAAGAGAGTCATCTTTAGTAGCCATGAATGAAGTTAAGCAAGTATATCTTTGGAAAGTGCACAAAAAGGTTAACCTCAAGGATATGTTCACTAAGGCATTGCCAGTTGGGAAGTTTGAGCATTGCTCGAACTTGATTCGCATGTTAAAGTGCTAGATGCCACAGGGTGGCACAATTGAGGGAGGAGCTGGGTTATGGATGATGAAGAGTATCGATGAGAGATTGTGATTATATCTTCTTGGTGAGTACTGGTTACACTCCTTAGTGATTTTGTCTTGTAGTGAGAATGTTTTGGATTTGGGTGCTTTCAACACTTAGTTAGCAGGCAGTGACTTTATCAAAGATCGTTGATGAAGGGTAATGGTTGGTGGCTCTGTCGGAGCTCATTGTGAAAGTATTCAAGCTTATTTGGTAGAAGGTAGAAGTGGCGATAGTTTGGTACTATCGGTTCTTGGTGCTGGAAATGGATATAATGTCGAGGGGGGTGTTGAATTTTGCCGACACTACATAGAGAATTGAAGTGGTTGGATGTAGCTTGGTGATGGAGAAGACGGTTCACAAATCAGAGCTCGAAGGAGGAAGATATAGTTAAGAAGGTGGAGTGCGGCTGGAGCAACATGTGACAGAAGTTAGGGGGAAAGTGACGGACGTCTGAGCTGTACATTTTGGTAACTCGAGATTTGTGGCAGAGTTTATCATCTTGTGATAGATGTTTAAGAGCAGGGAAACTTTTTTCCCGAATCTTCTGACCGACGTTTGTCATCCTGGGACAGACTTCTGAGCCGCCATGTTCTTCATATGTTGTTTGGGCCGATAGGAATGATTTGTGAAGGCATCAAGGGTCATTTTCGGTATTTACGATGGAAAGATCTCTCCCTGTATAAGCTATTTTCAGAATTCAAAGAAAAGTGACTTGATAACTCCAAGGGTTTTTGATCAAGGTTTACCCACCATTAAATAGGGTTTATCTAAACCTAGTTTTTCTTCAATTCTCTTTCCCACAAATCTATTCTATTTGAATATTGATCATTGTAGTCAATCTCTTCTGCTCTTCTCATTGGTATTAATAAAATCTCTCTCTCAAAATGAATGTACGTTAAAAAGATGTTAGTGGAATAACTATAAATCGGTGTGTGATTTGTGTTGTCTTTATTGCTTTGTTTCTCTACTGCTTGTTTGGTATTTGCGATTGGTTTTGGATAAGATTGAGATTTGGATTGAGATATTGATTGCTTACTTTTTCACTTCTTGCCACGATCTTGTTTTCCACTGTGCTTTGGGGTTTTGATTTTAGTGGTCTCAAGTTAGAATTCCCATAACATCAAAAACATGTTTGATGTATGGAATTATAAACTAGGCCATCCTAATTCAAATATTGTAAGGCAATTTCAGTAGAAAATAAGATTCCATTTGAAAATATACCTTTGCCATCTGTTTGTACATATTGTCAAATGGAGAAAAGCCATAAATTAATGTTTTTCGATTCACAAACAAAATATAGTAAGGCACTTGAAATGATTGCTACCGACTTATGGGGTCCAACACACATTAATTCAAACTATGGTTATAAATATTACATATCATTTGTTGATGCACACACAAGATACACATGGATTTATTTTCTTAAATCAAAATTCGAGACAGTAAAATAGTGATAAACTTTATCACTCAAGGAAAAAAACAAACCAACCATCAAGTTAAGATTATTCAAACTGATAGTGACACTGAGTACAAACCACTCAGTGATTTCTTTAAAAAGAAAGTATAATACATAGAATTAAATGTCCATACACATATGAACAAAATGGAGTAGTTGAAAGGAAAAATAAAATACATAGTAGAATCAAGTCTTACTCTATCAACACAAGCATCAATTCCTCTTAAATTTTGGCCAGATTCGTTTAATACTATAATATATTTGATTAATATAATACAAACTAAAGTATTGAAAAAAAAGTGTCCAATTGAAAAATTATTCAATATAAAACCATATTATAAAAGCTTGATACTAAGCTTTTTCATATGTGTCTCTTCTTTTATCATTTCATCCAACAAGAATAGTTCTTCTAATTCTAGGAATTTTTCTAAAACATTTTTCTTCTGAATATCGTTTAAAAAATTTTTGGATTGCCTAGTATTCCACTAAAGAATAATCCAAGGCTCCAGACTTTTTTGAAATGAGAGAGAGATTATGGATACTCCCTTCACCTAAACTGGAACTTGATTTAGTAGCTCTTCGAAAAAACGTGAATGCAAATAAAAAACATCTCCTGGATAAGCTTCGCGACTAGGCGGTCTTTTTAAAAAAAGAGGCATTTGGCGATAAGCTTATGCTTGTTTGGAGAGATCATCATAAATTATTATGGTATGGCATTCACAAGACATAAAATATTCAGCTGAAGCATCACTTGTATAAGGAGCAAGGTATTGTAATGTAGCAGGCGAGTCAACGGTTTTGGCTACCACAATAGTATATATTCCATTGCCCCTCATTCTTGGAAATTAGCCACTACCTGAGCCATAGAAGATGCCTTTTGACAAATAGCTACATAAACACATATTACATTTTCCCCCTTTTGATTGAGAATCGTATCTGTGGCTAATGCTGTTTTGCCGGTCTATCTGTTCCTTGGATGCTTGTGTTTCCCTTATCCAAGAACTTATAATTGTCATAAATTTAGTTTTAGATCAACTCCTTGTACCTTTTTAGGTTACTCAACTAACCAAAAAGGGTATAAATGGGTTTAAATAGGCTCCTAGAGTCTGGTTTGAGAAATTGAACACAACATTGATAAATTTAAGATTTCAGTCTGCCAAATCAGATAATTCCTTATTTATTAAAGTTAATGATGTACCAATTATACGTATCTTAATATATGTTGGTGACCTAATTATTACAGATAACAATAATGCAAAAAACAATGGTCTCATTTAATTCTTAGATAAACAATTTTCAATTAAAGACCTTGGAGCGCTATACTGCTTCTCTGGCATAGAGGTACAAAGGAAATGTGATGACCCACATTTTGAAAGGTTTGAATCGACAATAATCCACACATGTCCAACTTAAACAATTCGGAATATAGATAATCATTGAGGGTAATTAAGAAAAATAAAAAAGAAGAAGAAAACAAACACAGAATCTCACAGCGGAATGACAAAATATAATAATTAAATAAACTTTTCATGAAGCTGTTCATATTATATAATTTAATATACTTTATACAACATTTATCAGAGTTATATATACAACAGGGATAAATAAATAATTCACCAAAACAGTATGATGCAGAGAATATTAGTAATAATATACCAAATCTGCGTCTTCATCCTCTACAAAATGATCTTCGATGCATTGAAATACTCCGCGCTGATCCATGCATAATGAAAAACAAAACACTTGAGTTAGGACTGAAATATTCTTATGGGAGTCAACATGAGTACCGTGGCATCAGAGATGTTTATGGGGTTTCACATCTCCTATCAAGTGAGTAACGTGTATGCAATAACTTAAGAGATGTTACCGGATTTTCCATCTCTTAAGGATCCGCCAAATTATTTATAGTGAATATTAGGCTGAAGTCCCTTTTAAGTTTCAAAATACACAAAAACCCCAATAAAAAAATGTATGTAAATTAAGTCCCTAGAATTAAGTTGCTAAGTAATTGCATATAGTTATGCAATTATTCACTGAATAATTGCAGACATTTATGAATTTATTTCCAAAAGTTGCATAAATTTATGCAATTTTTTCGGTGAAAAATTGCGGAAATTTCCGCAATTTTTTCAGTGAATAATTGCGGAATTTTACGAAAATTTTTGAAAAAATTGCGGAAATTTCCGCAATTTTTAGTGAATAATTGTGGAAACTTCTGCAATTTTTCAATGAATAATTCTAGAAATATATGCAATTTTTTGATATAATTGCATAAATATCTGTAATTATTCACTGAATAATTGCGTAAGTGTATGCCATTATTCGGTAACTTAATTCTAGGAACCTAATTTACAAACTATTTTATTCTGGGGTTTTTGTATATTTTGAAACTTATTAGGGACGTGTGCCAAACTGTCCCTTATTTATATGTAGTAGAAAACGCTATATATATAATGTCTAATTAGTCAAATAAATATTTTTCTTAGCGTTAAGGCTTTATATTGATTCCCCTTAACACGTTTTCAAGCATTGACGTATAGTTTGCATTGGACACAACCAGTAGCGCGTCGGTAGTCAGTGATGCGCCATGATACAACAACGCTAAACCAAAATCATAGGGGTCTTGTATATGGGTAAAAGTATGACAAGGCACATGAGGTAATGCCTAAGGTTACTAGTTGGGTCGTAGGGCTGGTGGTAACGCATCATAGCCATGACCAGGCATCGCATCCATCCATTCTATATCGAGTCAATAGGAGGCCATACCAAATCAAGGTGCACTAATCGAAACCAACAACAAGAGTAATAATATGGACCGAGTATAAGAAGTTGAAGAATGGATGTTCGCAAGGGGTACGTAGCTCGCTTGGCCCCGTCATTAGAACAACTACCGGGGTCTATCGATCATCATTCCCTTTCTTCAAATCTAGCAAACGACGCCATATCCAACCACTTCGTTCTGGAGTCTCCAAGGCATACACGGTTGTTAAAGTGGTTACAATATTGACAGAAAGTATGCCAATAAGAGGCCTCGGTCTCTTTAACAACCAATTGTCATTTTAAACACCAGCTAGTATTCATATTTCAAAAATAATACGTACTTGATATAAAAATATCAATATTCGCTTCAAAATCAATTTCATTTTGAAATATCTTATTTACTTGAAAAATCACATTATGTTCGATACGTCATTTCACTTGAAAATATCATTTCACTCCAATATTTCGATTTCACTTTCAAAATCGTTTCAAATTTCAGTTTAGGTTATAACTTTATTTTAACCCGATTCACATTTAAATCCATGATTTAAATATAAACATTCCCACTCTAACCTGTTTCGATTTTTAGAAAATAGTTTGAATAGTTTTAAATTAGTTCAAATAGTTAAAATAGTTTAGTAGAAAATAATTTGAGTATTAAAACGGTTTATATAGTAAATACATTGGAAAGTAAAATATATTTGAATATTTAAAAAATAGGTTTATATTAAAATAATTTATTTGAAATAGTTCCAAAGTCAAACTGATCCAATACCAAATTTTCCAATTCAAATCACTTTCAATTTCCATTCCAATTTAATCGATCCAACTTCGATTTCAAGTCGAATTTTACTTCGATTCCAATTCAAATAAATTCGATTTCGAATTAATTCAATTTCACTTTCAATTTCAATTATTTCAATTCCAATTCCAACTTGCATAAATTCTAGTTCAATTCCCAATTTCAACCATTTCGATTTATATAAATTCACTTTCATTTTCAAAATATCGATTTAAATCACCGAATTCAACATAAACTTCAAGCTTAGAATTTAGATTCAAATCTTAAAATAAATTTCAATCTCGGGTCTAAATTTTATATATCTAATTATATTACTTTTACTTACTAATAATTCGAAGCCCGAATGAAAGTTCAAATCTTTTTTAAAAAAATCATTTTCCGTAATTCAAATCATATTTCGATTTTTAACTTTGAAATCTCAAATGTCATTTTTAAACAATTTCGATTAACAAATTCCAATTCCAACATTTTGAGCTCAATTTCGAAAATATTTCGATTCCCATAAATTCGATTTTTACTTTATTAAATAAAACTTATTTAAATAATTTCAAATAAAAAATTTTAAAATCATTTAATTTAATCAATCCGATGTCCATATATAATTTTCCATCATATGGCCAAGTAAATCAGTTATTCCAATTTAATTTCAGGGATGGATATACATCATTTCAATCCAAATAAATGTCATAGGTATATATATATCATTTTAACCTATTTTTTAATTTATTCGAGATGATTCGATTTACAGTTTTATATACTATCAAGTAATTCATAGGGTGATAACCGGATATATAAAAATGAATAAACATACAAGTCATCCAAAATCTAAACCAAATAGCAATCATCACAATAATCATCCAACAGTCAATAAATCACATCAATAAATAAATTATCAACTGTCAATAATTTTACCAGCAGTTAAATTCTAGTTTCAATTTAACTGTTAATTCAAAATTTCTTACATATAAATTTCTATATCGATTTCCATGTCTGATCAATTCACCAAACAACGATCAATATTCCAAACCAGTTCAGAATTTCAATTTAACTAACATAATTTTTTTCAATCAATTGGGAGCGTGTAAAACACTCGACTTTATTTGAAATTGAAAATATTTCTAGCTTCAAATAAATACTAAACCATCTCCCAAACGTAGGCGGTGTCGATACGAACCCAAGGCAAATTATTTCGTTCAGAACGGACCTCGTATGCCAAAATTACGCGATAATTAATATCGATGTAATTAAAAACTTAATCAACATAATAATATAATTTCATTTTAATTAAAACAACCTAACTCATACCTTATATCCGCCCCTCCTTCTTCCCCCTCTAGCATCACATGCGACTTTTTCTCGTTCAAGACCCCTCTTATTTTATATTTTTTTACTTTTTCTTAAACGTCGATCTCGACCAACAGGATGACCACTGCCTACGCCTATTCTCCACTGCCATCCATCATCAACGCCTCCAGCCGAGCGCCACTGCTCACTCTCATCACGCAGACAAAAATCCACATGCCTAAAACCCTAGCCGCTCCAGTCCTCGACCGCGACGTGCTCCAATCCCACCACTCGACCTCCAATCCTTTATACCGATCTCGATTTTTCGATTGCTTTATTTTTATTTAGTGTTGAGCTGATGATTTCGTTTTTTCCTCTTGAATCGACCTATGATGACTTGAAATAAGAGGGAGAGAGGAGGAATGATACGATTGTTGATAATAGGGAGGCAGCTTGATGTTAAGGGTTGACTTAACATATAATATTATAATAACAAAAATATCTAACTTGATTGGCCCGCGAATTTTCGGACTCCAAACCAACCGCTCCGCCTAGCGTTCCTAATATTTTTCCCATATTCCGAACACAATGTGACTACCCTCGATACCTAATTCAGTCGTATTAAGAAGATAGCATTTCAAAATCAATTTATTTCAATTAAATTCTTAAATTAAGTTCTACTCGTTACAAGCTCGCACGGCCAAACGACAAGTTTGATTGCTATGAAACTTGAAATCCTATAGTAATTCACTATCACGGATCCAATGAAACTGGTTTCGTTGAAATCCAAAAACTGACCAAAATGGCTATTTCTACTCGTTAATTATAACGAGAAACTTCCAAAATTTAATTTAATCACTTTAAATTCCATTATAAAAGTTAATAATCTTCATTCATATCTAAATAAAATTTAAATCAATTTTCAATGCCATTTTCATCCACATTAGTTCAAGATTCAATTATTTATATAATTGCAATATTAAATTTAAACAATTTTGACAATTCAATAAATCACTATATTTTGAAATATAAGTCATTTAACTTATAAAATTTAATTTTTAAACAAATTCAAATAATAGAACAAATATTACCATTTCATATTAATTCAACATTATTATTCTATTCAAGTTATTGATTACAACAGATTGAATACATAGAATTTCATTTCAATATTTGTTATCGCCAAAATCATCGAAATTAGTTATTTCAAAATTTTACCCAAGTTCATATTCAATAACTTACACAAATAAAACATTAAATTTTATTTCTAACCATTTTAATTCAATAATTATATCAAACTTAATAATTTAAAATAGTTAAAAGTATGGGTTGTTACATTCTCCCCAACTCGAAACTTTTCATCCTTGAAAAGGGACTACGTACAGAATTCAACACTTGATACATTTTATTCAAAATAATCCACTTATGAATCATTTAAAATCTTATTTTCGAAACTTTTACTATGCTTTCACTAGCTGCTCGGACATCGATTTTGTTGAACATACAAGTTAGTTATCAAAACGAGTTATTAAATTTTTAAAACTTCAAAAATTTTCTAACACCCGGATTACAGAAAATTTCGGCAGCGTCGCCTTTACGCGGCCTGATCGGAAAAATTTACAATATCAATATAATCATATAATATACATCTTATCTCAATCATGAGACATTCCAACCATAGGGAAACAATATATAATATTAAAATACAATATGTAATCCGAGATGTGTACCTTTTATTAGGGTTAAAAGCAAACTAGCTTATATTTAAGCGAGCAAAAGCAACATACGCGCAAGCGAGCTCCAAAAGCTAGCATGTGCCCTTCCATACCTACTTAACACTCAATAATAGATATGAATATCCTTAAAGCAAAAAATATCAATATATAAACATAAACTAATAGCAACTATATGCAAAACGAACATAAGGTAACTAATTTATTACATACCAGCATACTTCATTCCATTTCAAATTACATTATTAAATTTATACACTTCCATTTCTTATTAACATTTGTTCTCATTAACATTTTAATTGACTCGGTTTAAATCAATTTACATTCACATCCAATTTTTTTGCATTCACTTTATTTACTTCTTAATTGATTAACATTCACATTTTAATATTCATTTCGTTAATCATGCAATGGGTTTATATACAATTCATTCGCTTGTAATTGATTTACATTCAACTAATTTGATTTCAATCCATTTTTATTTAATCAGCCAATTTTCATTGCATTCACATTTGATTAATTACAATTCAATGTATTTACATTCAATCGATTTTTGTTTCAATTATTTACATTTGTTTCATCCACATTTAATTGGTATACATTCAATTGATTTCTTTCAATTTATTAACATTCGTTACAAATTTATTATAGTGAATATTAGGATCATGTCCCTAATAAGTTTCAAAATACACAAAAACCCCAGAAAAAGGAAGTATGTAAATTAGGTCCCTAGAATTAAGTTGCTAAATAATTGCATATAGTTATCCAATTATTCGCTGAATAATTGCAGACATTTATGCAATTATATTCCAAAGATTCATAAATTTATGCAATTTTTTGGTGAATGATTGTAGAAATTTACGCAATTTTTTGGTGAATAATTACGGAATTTTTCGCAAACTTTTGAAAAAATTATGGAAATTTCCGTAATTTTTTGGTGAATAATTGCGGAATTTTCCGCAATTTTTTGAAAAAATGGCGGAAATTTCCACAATTTTTCAGTGAATAATTGTGGAAACGTATGCAATTTTTTAATATAATTGCATAAATAGCTGCAATTATTCATTAAATAATTGCATAAGTGTATGCCATTAACTTAATTCTAAGGACCTAATTTAAAACTTTTTTTTTTACTGGGGTTTTTCTGTTTTTTGAAACTTGTAAGGGACCTGTGCCAAATTGTCCCTTTATTATATCCATACTTACTTATTCACATTCAATGAACTCTCATCTTATTAATTTACTTTCTATTATGTTCAGTTGACTTACATTCAATTATTAACGTCCATTAGGTTCACACTATTTATTTACATTCGTTTACAATCATATTTGTTATCGCTTCCACATGCAATTTCATTTATGTTCATTTATTTTTTTTATTCATTCACAAAGTATATTTCCCTTTATGTCAGTATAACTTAATTAACCATCCTACAAATTTCACTCATGTTTAATATCAACTTTCCAGATTTTCTTTTTACTTATCCAAAATGTTTAACTACATTCATAATTTGGTTTTACTTCCTATTTTCTCAAGTTTACAAGTTATATAACTTATTATTCCAAATTCCTTACATCTTTCCTTAAGTTAACTACCATACATAATTTATTTACATTCACCTTTTACTTTATAATATGAGTTCATTTTTATTTCAAATCAAATTCTTTTTTATTTAACTCATTTCATTTATTTAATCCATTTGTTTTCACTTAAGTTAATTCCACTTCATAATTCAATCACTACGCCATAGATGGCATACTGCTACACCAAGAAGTGATGCAGGAAGTGCCAAAATGTAGGCTAAAAAAGGGCAAAGGCAACACTTTCTCGGTGATGTATTTTGCTGCGTTGCCCTAGAGTCAAAGACAACATCTTTTTGGCCCTAGGGCAACATTGGCTCTGTTGTTGCCACAGGTATCCAATTTACTAAAAAGTGGGCCCCACAATCTGGGCCTCAACACGTGGGCCCATATTGTGGGGCCTACTAATTCTGTGGCCCACCTTTACGGAACCCAGTTGTGGGGCCCATATTCATTAATTTATGATAACACTTTTACCATCCAATGGCAACACTTTGCCAGTTTATCACCACATTTAACATCACATACTGCAATATTATATCATATCTATGGCAACACTTTTTGCAATTTAAATTGGAAATGTACAGCGACATTATACTACTGCAACATTATATCATATCTATGGCAACATTATACTGCAACATTATATCATATCTAATGGCAGTACATACTAAATTCTTAAGCACCCATGTCAGGGTTTGCTTATTACAACCTGTACATTCATATTCATAGTTATAGTACATTCATACTAAATATCTAATGGCAGTACATTCATATTCATAGTTACAGAAATACATATTAAATTCTACTTATTAACAGTACATTCATTTTTGCGAGCCTCCAGTGCCTCTAGTTCATCACTGCATATAGTCGCACAAAGATCCCCAACATCAATTTGCATGTCAGGGTTTGCTTCGCCTAATTTCTTAAGCACCCATGTCAAGTTCTCCCGAAATTTTTGGTTCACCTTCGCATCAAATTCATTTTGGACCTTCTTGCTCACCTTTGCTTCGACTTCGTCAGCTATATTTTCCCTTATCTTCGCTGTCAGCTCCTGTATGTATGTGCTTGTTGTTGGGGCATTTCTTGAAACTTCTGCAGACTTTGTGTGCCGTCCTATAAGCCAAGATGGACCATGCGACTTTCCATCAGAAATCATTTCTTGAACAACTCCATCACTTCCTCCTTCACCTATTGCTTTTTCAATCTTATCCTGCAAAATAAAGCAGTTTCAAAATTTGATGTTAAATAAAATTAACAATTTTGAAACAAGTTTCTTAAACAAGAATTGTTTTGCAATATCTATTAACAGTTTTAAAATGGATTCAGAAAATATCTTGCTATAGGTTCTAACAAAACAGGATCTAATTCTACAGTAATGTCGATCCGCAAAATGAAGCATTTTTTTGACATCAGATTGAAGAGAAAATAAAATTCTTACAATTCTATACTTCATTACGGGAGTATCAGTCTTGTACACCTTTCTTTCTTTCTGCTTGCGAGTTTTAACAAAAACTTCTCCATCTGATTCGTTGGACTGATACAAATTAAATGAAAAAAGTTAGACAGCAAAAGGATATCAAACCAATTTTTCCAGAACATATATCACTAATCAATTCAAATATTATTCTCAAAGTCAAAGAAAAACTAAGGTAAATATGATCGCCTTTACATAAAAACAAATCTTGGTTCAAATGAAGAACAGAAACCACAAGTGCACACAAGCTAAAAGTCTCGAGCAACTCACAGATGCAAAAATGGAGCAACAGTAAGTTCTCAAGCAGCTTACAAGTGCAAAAATAAAGAAACAACAAGTATAAAATCACAACATATGTAGAAACAATATCAGAGCTTTTTCAAGCATAGCATCAAGTGATGTATCAGTTTTGCAAAATTCAAGGCTGAGCTAAGGAAAATTTGCAAAGTAAATATCCCATATGTCTATGCTTTCAGATTATTAACTGTAAGCACAGGGATAGCAAATATCCCATGATTCATCTTAGATTCTGATGCAAAACTAAGATTACCCCGTGATTAATCCATGATCCACGAACATATATATAATACTAAAACGATTTAAGCTTAGCAAGGCAGTAAAGCCATCAGCATACAACAGACAAAAGACAGGCATCAACTTGGCATCCATAATCTTGAGAGTTTAGAGTGTATCCAATAGTTTACAAATTACTTAATTTCCACAAAGATGGATTGGACTCATATTTAATGTTTAATATGCATCTTACTTGTAGACATATATTGACCAAATGCGTACAAATGCATGAGCATGACAACACTTTTTTGGAAAAGAGGAATTGAGTTTTCTATGCCAAAGGGGGCAATTAAAGGCTCGTTTATATTTTTATAGATTTTATGTACTTTTTTAGAAAATGTTATTAATAGCTATTGAGTCGTAAATTAATGTGAAAATGCAAAAATAATAAACAGATACAATAAAAATTAATACATTAAAATTGAAATAAAAACATTTGTTGGATGATTAACGTGATCAGATTATATAGCCTGCTTGTTATTCTTTTAGTTACAAACTTCTATATCATAAACAAAACATACATCACTAATATTTATTTTGCTTATTTGTTTGAGTGAGGTGATATTTTATGGAACATATATGTAGTTATTTTAATTTTTATTTTGGAACATATATCGCTTTGCTAAATAAGGAGAGGAATTTCAGATAAAGTAAAATGTATACCTCCAGCCAACTATAAAAATAAGCAAAATACATACCATCTTATGCCGAATTTGGGAAAAATGTTTTGGACCAGTAGTGTGTATGTTTGTATACAATTTCCGACTTGGACAATTTGTAAGGGCCTTGGACTACAGAAACATGAAATAAAGATGTTTATCTGCCTGATTTTAATGAAAAAAAGGGAAAAAAATTCTATGATTTAACTTAAAATTATACCTGAATTTTTTCATCTCCCTAATACATAAAGAGTACTCTGAAATCCGCAAGTGGACTTTCGTCCGGCCTATTTTCAAGCCTCTGTTCATTAGTTTCGTAAGCGTATAATGTGCCTTTTAATACGACTCTTGTACCCCCTCCAAGGGTCACGAATTGACTTCAAAACCCAATATTCACATTCATCCGAAATAATATACCGTTGCTTAAATACAAATCAAACATTAAAAAGAATAGTCATGCTACTTTTGTGACAAGTTTCATATATTTAAGTAAAATTCAGCTAAGTATGCAAATTATCCTGACATAGTTCCACAGCGTGCCTTTCAAACTTGAAGGAACATCAAACCAAGACTTGTAAGTAAGTGGAACACTCCCCATCAGTGTTCCTAAAAAAGCACTTAATTCATACATTACTTGGTCATCGTCTGAAACAGGTTGGCCCTGATGATTCATTTGGATTAGAACTCTTTTGTCATATGACCTTGAATGAACTTTATCCATCTTTGTTTTTCCCCTGAACATTCTAGGAGCTCCCACTACAGTTATAAAGTACATAAAATAGTAATGAGAAGGCTAGACATAACATAAATGAGAACTTCAACTATTAAAATCAGAACTCAATTAGATAATACCTTCAGCCTCTTCTACTTCATCTTCTTCGTTTTCAATATTTGTCAAGACATTTCCGACAACAGCCTTCTTCCTTGCACTTCCACTTCCACTACTGTTATTCTTCCAACAACAGTGTTCTTCCATGTAATCGTAACCTTTTTGGTTCTCTAAAATACGCACCCAAAAACAATAAAATAAAAAAATATGGAAGCTAGTCTATAATTACCAACATAAAATTAAATATTCAGCTATAACGCACCTTTACTGGATTTTTTGAAGTATCATCTTCACTATGTTCCTCTGGTTCTGAAACATAATCTTCGCTTTCAGCTGGCATCTTTGATTTTCCTTTATTTTTTTCAAATTCATTTATCAGTCCAGTAACTAATGTAGGCATCCCAAGAGCTTCAAAAACATTATTCTTCTGCGACACATGTTTAGCTCTCTCCCTTTCGTATTCTGTAAGCAGTGGAGGTGGCGGAGGTGGTAGATCATCATCCTGGAAGCAATTTAACAAGATATTATTGTAAATATAATCAAAATATGTAGAACATCATATTAGAAGATCAGATTGTAGTCTTCTTACTAGAATCTCATTTTCATCCATATTTTCCTCTTCATTTGGAGGATTATAGAAATCCAATTTACTCCTGACACTTGCTGAGTTGATATTCAAAGTTGCATCGCTGACTTCAGTTGGATTTTTCTTCTCTGGTGTCTTCGTAGAACTACCGACTTCAGTTGGGTTTTTCTTTGGTAACTTTGTAGACCTACCAACTCCAGTTGACTTCTTGCTGAACACCTTTTTCCTGCCCATGTGTGGACTCACAGCAGCTTCGCTCACTTGTGGATTATTTCGCCGTGCCAACTTTCTAGGACTAAAGACTTGATCGGTATGCGTCTCGTTGGTAAGTGGATTGTTTAGCCATGCCGACTTTCTAGGACTAAAGACTTGATCAGTCTGAATATCGTTGGTAAGTGGATTGTTTAGTCGTGCCGACATTCTAGGACAAAAGACTTGATCAGTCTGCGTCTCGTTGGTAAGTGATTGCTTAGCCATGCGGACTTTCTAGGAACAAAGACTTGATCAGTCTGTGTCTCATTGGTAAGTGGATTGTTTAGCCGTGCCGACTTTCTAGGACAAAAGACTTGATCAGTCTGCGTCTCTTCGGTAAGTGGATTATTTAGTCGTGCCAACTTTCGAATCAGAGTAAAGACTTCAATCTGCTTCTTGTTTTTTGCTGCCTGTTGCAGATGGTGAGTGGTGACAAATTATCGTTTCTATGATTTCGCAGCTGCAAACATACAACGACATAAAAGTCAAGTTTATCATGTCATAAACATAATTATTTAAACTTAACTAAAGAAATTAAGACTTGATCATGTACATTGATACCTGGAGATAGCAGATTCTTCCTTGGGCGTACAATGACATGTCGCTGCATTGGATCAATTTAATCATCAACCACGGTGTCGACATAGAAATCAATGTAATCACCATTATTTTTTATTTGCATCAATTCCCACAGATCTGCATCACTTGTCACCAATTACCACCCACTCATTGGACCTTTCCATGAATATACTCCTCCATTTTCAGTGTACTTTAGCTCATTCCTGACATACTCCATCAGTACTGTGTAAGAAAGCATATCCAGATCAACACCCATGACGAAAATATTTATGCTTGTTGACCTCTTTCTGTCCAAAAATATTTTCATAACCAGCCAACAATTCTTCAATGTTTGTCCTGGATAAAATTCTCAAAGATGTTCCCATTTCAATTTCACCATTGAACCTTTTCTTATCAAACCTCCACTTGTGTTCCGGATCTAAAAATTTCCTACAATTCATGTAGCGCAATTTTTTTACTATGTTTCAAGTAAGTTGAAGAAGTCTCAAAATGGCATACGGGACAAGCGAAATAACCCTTTGTGCTCCAATCGGATTACATTGCATAGCCCGAAAAGTCGCTGATCGTCCATAACACGCTTGCACGTAACGTGAAACTAGCACCAGTTAAGGCATCATAAGTTTGTATGCCAAGAACCCATAATTCTTTCAATTCTATGAAGAGGTTGCATGTAGACATCAATGTTATTCTTAGGAGACCGTGGACCAGGGATAAAGGTTGAAAGTATCAAATTTTCTGGCTTCATGCATAACCAAGGTGGAAGGTTATAATTTACCAATATGATTGGCCATATGCTATGAGCTATAGTCATTTTACGCAAAGGATTGAATCCATAAGCTGCTACTCCTAACCTGATATTTTTGTTTTCATATGAAAAGTGAGGATATTTGGCATCCATCGTCTTCCAAACTTCGCCATCAGCTGGCGTCGAAGTCTGCCATCATTTTTTCGTCCCACTTCATGCCATATCATAAGTTCTGCATACTCCTTGGACATGAACATCCTTTGCAGCCTTGGTTTTAGTGGAAAATAACGTATCACTTTTGTTGGTACTTTGTAAATCCGCTGCTCCGGATCATTGTCAACACCCGCTTTCTTTTCCGGTTAGCCCACCATAAAAAACCACAAGTTTTTCAGTTATTTTCCATTTCATTACCTGCCCAATATAACATGCAGTCATTTGGACATGCATGTATTCTTTGGTAATCGAGGCCTAAATCTTTAACGATATTTTTGGTAGCATTGAAAGATAAAGGGATGTGGACTTGTGGAAAAGCTTCTTTTAGCAACTCTAATAAATCGGTAAATGCAGACTCGGTGATTCCATGTAGACATTTTAAAGAATAAAGCATGACGATGAAACTTAATCGCGAAAATTTAGTACAACCAGGATATAATGGCTGCTTTTCCTCTTCAACATGATGATGAAATTGTAACGATCCCGATTTAAAGACGAATTTAAATTTGTAATTTAATTAAATTCTTGGATATTGTGTGTTTATTTGAATTTTTCTAATTTAATAAGAAATGTATACTTATTTGTTTTTGAATTTGATTTGAAGCTCAAAATAAATGTTTTCGATTAAATTGGATTATAAACAAATTTTCGATTTGGAAATTCAAAACAAATTCAAATTGAATTGGATTTTAAAAAAATAATAATTTTACTTTGGAAAAGTATGATTTTATATTAAATGTATAGATTGTATTTTAATTCATTTTCTTTAAAAAGTTATAAGAATGTTTAAAATAAAAACTACTTTGTTAATATAAATATAAGTATACAAATATGAAGATATAAATTAATGTTTGAAAGTCAAACTTTAAATAGAAATAAAATTCGAGATTTTTTTTAGAAATAAAATATTAGTACTTAAGTAAACCCATGAAGTACATATACGTTGTATGTAAATTCAACAAGTTAAAAAGTTATTTCAGTAAATAAAATATCTACAAAACAAAGCAAACTGCCTATACAATACAAATAAGATAAGTTTGTAAGCAAGTATGAAACAAAGAAAAATGTAAATAGATTCAATAGCTTGCAAAAGAAAGGATAAGCATATATTCAAGTATAAGTATGTCGGCTTGCAAAAAGAGGGAATCAAAATATCTAAGTATTAATGTACAAACAAGTGAACATGTATATAAAAAGCAAACAAGACAAACCTGATAAATGCAGCCTATAAAGAAGTAGTATGCAAGGCAAGAACAAAGTTTAAAAGAAATAAGGTAAGTATGGAGACATGTACCTTGGCATTAAATGCAATGTGGCGTTTAGAATTTTGCCCGCTCGAAAATCGACATCCATACTTCAAATCGTATTCGAATGCCATAGATTCGACCGTTCAAATTCGATTCGCCGGAGCTTATAACAACATTAAGTAAATAACACAGTGGAATAAAAGAATAATACATTGATATACAGCTTTGATACAATATCTGATACAACAGATGATCCAATAGATATCAATATACATCAGAGATATGATACAATAAAATAGCAGCGGAAAAGAAAATAGATGACATCTAGCAGCGGAACAATATAACTCTTAGATAGTCTTCAAAAGAGAACTCCGAGAACTGCAACTCCATTTCCAAGAATCAATCCAGCAATAGCTCGAACTCCTAATAACGACGCACAAAGATAAGCAAGACTGGTGTGGTCCAAAGACTGAACTAACTCCAGATAATTCACTGAACCTAACTATCTGTAAAACCCAACTCTAGACTGCTCGTGTAGAAAATAATGAGCACCCAGAGTTTAGGAAAGAAACAATAAACTCCAAATCAGTCGTGGGACTGGTGTGAGCAACAAAAACAGTTTATCTTTTAAAACATTCAACAAAAGATTTTTCAAAGTCAATTTTCAATGCTTTTTAAAAATGAGACTACCATAAGGCCTCCCGCACACACACACAATGCAAACACAGAATCGGAGGAGATTTCTCCTTATGATAGTCAAAGATGCTTGATACGCATTAAAAAGAAACATTTGATATTATTATTAGTGCATAGTGTAGAGAAAAATTCATTTCAAAAATAAAGATATAAATCTTAGCCAGCATAGACATTTCGAACTATGCCTACTATAGCTACCATCTAAACAGTGGTGACCACCATAAGTAAATGGCAGGTTCTACAACTAATACCGTACAAGGTTTCGTATTGGGAATTGGATTTCCAACGAATGATCAGGCCAAGGAACTTCCCATTGCCACATGAGAACACCTCTGGATGGACATCCCCGAGAACCAAACCGGATCTCTACCAACACAAGGCCGGGTTACCCCTAACTGAGTAACAACTGACCGAATATGCCATCCCCCGGTCCTTTGGGACCTTTCAACCGAGCGCTCGCAATCAATTCACACAATCATAAAGTGTTTTCAACATGAGTAAGTATCTGGGCTCCATACCATGATACCACCCATTTCCAGAAGGAAATGCACATATCCTAAAGGGCGCTTCCCCTCATAACCTTGCCGGATCTTTCCTGTTTTGACCATTCCCGCGGTGTGAGGCTCGACGAAGTCACGTCCACAAAAACATACTTTATACAAAAGCCATGCTTTGGGTCAACAAATGATCATAGAAATGATCACCAGGATAGACGATCAAATAAATGATCCTATCACAAATGATCAACACAATGATCATTTCACAGCAACACTCAGTATGTCACATTACCAAATTGGGAATATATCGCTGATAACCTTCAACTACATAACCTCTGAGCTCGTACGTCTCAGAGAAGGGTGTTAAGCTAAAAAAATAAATTCTTCGCCACCAACAGAAATATATTTGAAAGAAATCTGCTTTATATCTCAATTTGTAACGTCAGACATACAATCTATACAAGTCTGTTCCGGGCTCGAACAGAACCGAAGGCACTTACAAAGAAGTCCTTGCAATCCGGATATTCACAATCCCGATCGGATTTCCCATCACTTAGGGAGTCTCTATACCGTTGCAACTCAGTGCAGAGACAATCGATAGGTCGTACTATCGTTCTTGCAAATACCCGGTCTTCAACACCGGTCTTCAAATGCTATCCATAACGACGTATCACATATTCGGAATGGGTTATACGACCCAAAGGACCTTTCCCGGCTAACCCGAATAGTAAGCGCAACATTTAAAATATATGGATAAGGAATTTCAATTAAGTCACAACTTAATAATCCAAAACTTTTCTTTCAAATGGTTTAAACAAATTACCATTTCAATTGGATTAACTCGTTAAATCTTTAAATCAAAGATTTAACTCATAGCTTTCAAAATTCGATTAACTTGTTGAATCTTTAAATCAAAGATTCAACTTATAGCTTTCAAAATCATTTCTAAAGATTCATTCATAGCCTTTCAAAAACAATTTCAATTCAAGTTGGATTAACTCATTTGGCCTTTGAATCAAAGATTCATTTCATAGCTTTCAAATCATTTCAATTCTATTTCAGCTTGAAACATTTTCAACATAATTGGAAGATCCTTTCTTTAAAATGAAAGCTATTATTATTTGAAAACAAGTAGTTTTCGTTTCGAAGAAATCCGATCTTATTTATACAAGTTAAATCTTTTGGGTTAATTCAAATTCCCAAAATAACACCTCCAAAAATGGTTTAAAAACCCATATAACTTATTATAAGTTGAATAACTTTTCTTTATATCCTAGTTTCCAAATCATAGAATTCAATTTCAAATATTGAATTCAAATTTAAATCAAAATGTTTAAATTTCAAAACTCAATCAAGTTATCCAAACTATATTTCATCTTTGAAATTCCATTTCAAAAGCTTTTCACTTTAATCTCAATCCATTTTCAAAACATTTGAATTCAAATATTCAATTTTATAAATCATTTTAAAATCTGTGACTTAATCGATTTCCTCGTGAAATCCATATTTGTGTGTGTATAAGTGTGGCCCAGGGGTTTAACACAATAGTGCAATATCATTCAATCATCACAGATTTAAGTACAACAATATCTTTGATAAGCGGTATAACTATAATGCTTATCGTCAATTCACAAATTCACAGATAATATAACAATGTAAATAAATGGATGTTAACGCTAAAATTTGAACGTTAACACCCCAGTGTATGAAGTGAGATTGTGAAAGCACTACCCGATAGCTCGGGAACAGATTATAAGCAGATAACAGTGAAAAAGTAGTAAACAACAGCAATTTTATAATGGTTCGGCTTAAGAGAGAGCCTACATCCACTTTGAATATCTTTATTGACGATTCGATTACAAATCAATGCAGTTACACTTTGATTACAACACACTTTGAATTTCAAGTGACTTAGAACAAGTAGTCTAAACTTCAATGTTGATCCGAACATTTGAACACAGGTTAGACATGTTTTATTTCTTCGTGAAGTTCCTTGAAGGTGTTGAAGTAGTTCAGAATGCGACAGAGTAACGGCGCTTGAAATGAATCAGCCAAAAAGTCCCCCTGTAGTTGGAACTAGGGTTGCATTTATAGGCATTTCTCGGAGTTAGGTCGTAGGTCGTGACCGACCTAAGTTAGGTCGTAGGTCGTGACCGACCTAAGTTAGGTCGTAGGTCCTGACTGACCTAAGATGCAGTGGCTTCTCTTTCACAAGAACATGCATGCTGGTTTGCACAAGTCCTAGGTCGTGAGCGACCTATCCCCCTGCGGCACAGTATAGGTCACTTCTTTGCCCAGGCATTTAGGTCGTTAGCGACCTATCCTAGGTCGCGTGTACTTTTCTCATAGTTATAACTGGAGTCTTTTAGATCACGACTCTCCTTAGGTCGCGAAGCATTCCTAGGTCGCGGAGTTTCATAGGTCGAGACCGTTTTTAGGTCGCATTCACTCTTAGGTCGCCCTACTTCTTAGGTCGCGGCTTTCTGTTAGGTCGCGAAGCTTGATAGGTCGCGGCCTCCTTTAGGTCGCGAAACATATTTAGGCCATTCCATCCCTTGAGTTGTAAGGTCGCTTTGGCTCATAGGTCGCTAAGTCGCTGAAACTTTAAGTCGCTAGGTCACATTATCCTTTAGGTCGCGGCCTTCCTTAGGTCTAAGAACCCAGTTAGGTCGTTTGAGTGCTATAGGTCGCAGAATTCTATAGGTCGGTGCTTTCCTTAGATCGCAGAGCTCTGTAAGTCGGTGCTTCCCTTAGGTCGCAGATACTTTTAGGTCGCTTGATGAGTTAAGTTGCTATGCCATTCCTGTAGTTAGGTCGCTCCATGTCTTTAGGTTTTAGGTCGCTAATGAAGAGGAATTAACATTTGCCCCTCGAAGTACGTGCCTAGGTCGTACGTCGCGTGCTTCGACCTGACTAAGCTAGGTCGTGAGCGACCTAACACTTGTGCCAATACGCGTGCCTATTTGTTTTCCCATATTTGCCTCATATAAAACTGTTAGGTCGCCACTTCTTCCTCATTCCATTGCTCTAACCTTCTACTGCCATTAACGATTCTCTGAGCTTCCAAAGGCGAATTCGACCCATCCAGTCACCGATTCACTTTCATCATTACGTCTCGTAAGTAAACCTGGTCTTCATCCCATCATAATCGCCGTTGAATCATGAATTCTCACTTTCTGACCTTAGCTCAACTCCATGTATCACGCTTTATTTTGAGTGATTGTTGCGATCGATTTTTCGGTCGTTATCTGGTTGATTTAGGAAGTCATGGCAATGCGTTGAATTTATGATGGATTGAGGATTTTTTGGTTAGTTTTTGGAATGATCTGGTGGTATGAAGAGATGGTAAATTTCATGGAGAGGATGATGTATCTCTTCGGGTAGTTGATGGCGGGTTATTGGGTCTGGTGCAGAGTGGAAGTTAGGCGACCTAACGAATTTGAGTGACAAAAAATAATTCGCAATCTAATGACCCTTGCGACCTAAGGAATAGTTTCGACCTACACTAGGTCGCTGAACGACCTAATATTCATGCGACCTAAGACTTTGCATGAGTTAAGAGTTACTCGAGCTAAGAACTGCACGACCTAACTTCCTTGCAACATAGGCTTTGGGTCGCGGCCGAGCTAACACTAGGACGAATTTGTAAAGCCTTATCCTTTACTTTGCACAGCGCGACCTAAGAAGGCTCCGACCTATGCTAGGTCGCTGGACGACCTAGGACTTGTGAAATCCTGAGACAACTTTGATTGAACTGTTTGAACTTTGAACTATATGGACTTGAATTTTGTCGTATTTCTTTGCAGATTATCTCTAATGCTAACAACCTGTTTAAACATAACATTTGTAGAAAAATAGGACGAATATACTGTCATTGACCGCCCACATCAAATGACAGATTAGTCGATAAAGAATAATCAACTTAAATGAATTGTGTGAGTGAAATGCTGTGAATCAACCGACTCAAATGAAGTGTTAAAGAAAAGCTAAAATTTTGTTTGAATTAACACTACGCTTGAGTTTTAAATTAACAAGTCCTGAAATCTCACAATCGATCAGTTGTCAATTAGTTTAATTTCAGTTATTTCACTTGTTACTTTTATTAGTTTCGCACAACACTTCACACTTTTAGGAAACGTGCACCTTCACACCTGAAC
Organism: Allium cepa; assembly: GCA_030765085.1. Lineage (NCBI taxonomy): Eukaryota > Viridiplantae > Streptophyta > Magnoliopsida > Asparagales > Amaryllidaceae > Allium > Allium cepa. Next base: position 767,343,838 of record CM060937.1, on the reverse strand, counting down.
ATCCAGTTACTCATGTTGAATGACGACTCAACAAGAAGAGATGATATAACACGTCGAAGGGGATTTCCCGGTTGCTATTCCACTAGAGAACCCCCCGGAAAGAACTCCTACCCTTTTGAAACAGCGGGTGCTTAATCAATTATGCATTCAATTTGGCATTGCCGAGGCAGAAGTTTTACTCCCTGGACCAAATGATTTCGCTGATAGACCACCTTCCGGTTTTGTTGCCATTAATCGCCAAATGTGCTTAAGTGGAGCAATTCCTCCCTTTAATGAATTTCTTCAACAAATCCTTCTTCGACTGACGATCTCTCCTTTCCAACTGCATCCCAATGGCTATGCCATCTTGATGGGATTGTGCGTTCTGTTAAGGAGAACTCTTGACCGTCTTCCGAGTTTTGAGGAAATTTGTTACCTGTGCACTTTTGCGAAGAACAAGGACCACCCTTCGATTGTACTTGTAAGAGGTGCGAGGAACCGTAAACTAATTTTGGATTTGCCGGAGAGTGCACATGGTTTTTTGAATCAATTCTTCTATATTCGTTGCCCCGCAGGATTTTACGCAGACTGGAGAACAGGAAGTGAGATTTTTTTTTCTTCTTTCTTCAATTCCATTCTAAGTTTTTCATGGTTCGTATTGCTAGATGCTGATTCCATTCCTTATTTTTACAGCACTTCCTCCTCCTTCTAGAGATTCCAGTCATAAACCAGTCTTTGAAAGGCTAAGCATTATGGCTGCTGAAGAGAGGAGCGTGAAATTTCTATTGATAGATGAACTCCTTCATCGATTTGGGCTTTTACATTCTTCTCGTTCTACTCAACTTCATGAAGTTCCGACTGAAGTTCCCGATTCTCCGGTGAAAATTCCTGATGCCCCGGTCTCTACTAAAGAACATATGCAGGGAGGAACTTCTATAGAAACTTCACTAGTAAAGTGTTCAATTCCGAAAGATGTTGCGGGGCCATCTGACAAGTCTGTACTTGCCCCAGTTATCGAAGAGGAAGAACCTCCACGATCTTCTGAAAAATCTACTAACGAAGGAGTCAAGAAAGCAAGTCCCAAAAAACATGATGGTGATGATGTTTTCGAGGGGTTGAGTGATTTAATTGTGACTTCTCAAGAACTTTTCAAAGATGATGTTTCCAAAACTATCTCTTCTATAATCGAGGCGACATCTTCTCTTCAACAAATGTCAACTCCTCCTACTTAAGTTATCACTACCTCTACTCCACAGAGTGGTTTGTAACTCGATGCGTGTAGTTTACACGTTACACAACACTTAGGATTTTTCATCACTTCTATGCACTTATCTTCTTGTACTTTAAAGATTTCTAAAGCTTATTATTTTTATTCCAGATTCTCCTATGGGGCGTAGCGGCTCGTACTATGATGATTTCCAGCGCTACGGGAGGCGTAGCCAGTATGATTATAGGCGTTACCTCCCTTCTTACAGAGAATCTGATGAAGAGAGGGCCATCAGGAAAGCAGACGAGAGACGAGCATATGAAGAACGTCACCGAAGAGAACAAGAAAGACATGACCTTCCTCACAGAGATGATGATACCCAAAAAAGAAAGACTCACGATGAGAGAGGTAAGGGTCACATGGACGATTCTTCTAGCAAGCGGGCTAAACTTACTGAAGAAACAATGCCGACCGTTTCTCAAAATGTTCCTGCTGAATCTCCTGCCCCCGTTCGTTCCGACATTCAAACAGTTATCAACCGGCCCGCATACCAAGTTGGGCAAGGTCCTCCCACTCTTCAAAGTCGATTCCCTCAGTGGTGCCTGAGAGGGGTTCGGTTTGATCTCGATTTGGTTCCTCTCGACAAACCGGCTATGCTGCGAAATCTCGATTCTGTCAGGACCGATATTGAAAGAATGTCGAACTGGCAAAAACTTGTCGACGAGCTTCAGAGGGTTAACTGAGCCAATCTCGAGGCCATGCTCACAATGGAGAACGATAAGGCTGAGTGGCAGAAGACTCTCGAACAGCATGACGCCGAAATGAGAAGTATTGCTTCCTATAATGAAAAGCTGGAAGCGGAAGTAGAAAAGCTTAAGGAAGAATTAGCTACTTCATCTACTTTCCATTCTCAAAAGGAGAGCATGCTTCAGCAACAAGTACGAGATGCGCATGCCAGTCAAAGGGCAGTCGAAGATAAGCTTACACACCAGGAGAAGGTCATAGAAGAATATCGCGCTGAAACTTTACAGCTGCGAGAGCAGGCCGGCTCTCAAAGCTTGGAGATAGAGATGCTAAAAGCTCGACTTGTTATGGCCGAAAAGGAGCGTGACGAGGCCGTTGCTGGTAAACTTGCGGCCGAAGAGGCCCATCAAGCAACCAAAGCTGACATTAGCTCCACATTATTTGATTTCTACCTGCATAGCATTTTGGGGCGCGACAGCCTTGCCTTTCTAGGCCCTAAATACGAAATTACATTAGCTGAAGTCTGGGAGGCAACACTTGATATGCTAGGTGGTAAAGGTGCTGGCTACGCTGAGACAGCTCTTGAAGAGCATTACCTCGATGATGATGCCCGCGCCGCTCTTGCCAAGGGAAAAGAGCAACTCGCCAAGGTACGGGCCGGAATGGCGGAAGGAGAACGTCCTGAGAAAGAAATACCACCTACCACTTCTGAACGTCCTTTAGTTTCTTCCGAAGTGGACATTACAGGCTCTAGTGCTCACTCGCTGCCTCCTACAAGAACCGGGGTAATCACCCCTACTGATGATGAGGCTTTGGAGGATATCGGGGCTCAGAATTATGAGATTGAGCTAACGAAGCAAACATCTTCAGGTAATTTTGATATTGGTCCGATTCAAGTGGATCGCTTGCTTACTCCTCAAAAGTTTGATGAGCTTCTCGATTACTTCTTAAATCTCGACGAACCCATATCTCCCTTCTTTCGGGGAGATACTAATACTTTTAATTTCTCTTCTTCTGCAGTTGAAACACCAAGTGCTGTGCAGACTTCACTTCCTCCGGTTATCCCTCCTCCGTCTCTTCAGGTGACTCCTCCTTCTGCTTCACAACCCGGGTCACAAGAAGAACAGATTGAGGCTCTTCACGGCTTGGATGACCCTATCGCTTCGCAAGAGCAGAAGGAAGAGGGACTTGAAGGAGGCGAGATCTCTCCGGAGCGGACTCCCTCTGATGACGTAGTTTTGTCCGCTCTTGTTACTCCAGGGAGTGAGTCTTCTTCGAAGAGAAGAAAGAAGCACGGAACATCGAAGAGGAGGGGGAAGAAAATCATCACTACTGAAGAGGAACCGGAAGTTGCACCGGTTGCACCTCCCTCTCCTTCTTCCCTTATGCCTATAGGTAGACATGAAAAATTAATCATTCGGCCAGGCAAAGGGTCCAAAGGTGGCAAGAAGAAGTGAAGAGTCGGACTTCAGGCTTTTTGACTCCTTTTTTGTGTAATGGTCGGATGATGTGCAGGCACCGGCCCCTGCTTCTTTTTTTTTTTATTTTGAAACCTGTATCTGCAATTGAATAAAATGATCCTTTATTCGTATAGACTCTTGTTTGAATTTGAGAATGCATTTATTATTCATTTTTGCACAAGTTTATTTATATGATATTGCGGTGAGCTTGTGGTATGTTGTTTGAGCGTACTTTACCGATGTAGCTATACCATTTTGTATGTAACTATACCGTGTTGCCCCCATACCATAAGCTTGCTGCAATATTTTATACTTTGAGGGGACTTGCACTCTTATTTTCTGTAGAATGACTATTTCATTCGTGAAGAAATTTTTCATAGAGTACAACTCCTTTCATATAAGTTTTTACGCTTTGTCCTTCGAAGAAATCACTTTTTCCTTTTGCGTATGTACACATTTTGCCAAGTGAATTCTTCTATGTGGTAAAGCGGACCTCTGAATGTACTTTAACTTTCTTCCTTTTTTTTTTAGAATAGGTAGATCACTCTTCCTTTGAAAGTTAAAGTATGCTTTTGATGAGGATTTTTCTTTTAAATAGAAATTTGTACCTCTGAGGAGGGATTTTTTCACGTTTCAACACTTGGAAGTTTTATTTCAATCTTGGTGAAACGTGTACCTCCAAAGAGTTGTGCCTTTGAAGAAAGCCTTTTCACGTTTCAACACTTGGAAGTTTTATTTCAATCTCGGTGAAACGTGGGCTTCCGAAGAGGTCCTTCTTCTTGATTATGCTTCCGGAGGAGGGGGGTTGTACCTCTGAGGAGGGATTTTTCACGTTTCAACACTTGGAAGTTTTATTTCAATCTTGGTGAAACGTGTACCTCCAAAGAGTTATGCCTTTGAAGAAAGCCTTTTCACGTTTCAACACTTGGAAGTTTTATTTCGATCTCGGTGAAACGTGGACTTCTAGAAAGGTCTTTATTTTGTTTTGCATTTCAACTTTGGTGAAGTGAAATTCCGAAGAGCGGCTGTTACACTTCAACTCCTGGTGAAATGTGCCTCCGAAGTGGTCTTTATTTTGTTTGCATTTCAACTTTGGTGAAGTGAAATTCCGAAGAGCGGTCGTAACACTTCAACTCCTGGTGAAATGTGCCTCCGAAGAGGTCTTTATTTTGTTTGCATTTCAACTCTGGTGAAGTGAAATTCCGAAGAGCGGTCGTAACACTTCAACTCCTGGTGAAATGTGCCTCCGAAGAGGTCTTTATTTTGTTTGCATTTCAACTCTAGTGAAGTGAAATTCCGAAGAGCGGTCGTAACACTTCAACTCCTGGTGAAATGTGGCTCCGAAGAGGTCTTTATTTTCTTTGCATTTCGACTCTGGTGAAGTGAAATTCCGAAGAGCGGTCGTAACACTTCAACTCCTGGTGAAATGTGCCTCCGATGAGGTCTTTATTTTGTTTGCATTTCAACTCTGGTGATGTGAAATTCCGAAGAGCGGTCGTAACACTTCAACTCCTGGTGAAATGTGCCTCAGAGAGGGTTTTCATCGCCTGGAAGTTACTCTCTCATGGTTGGAGGGTCATGACTCCTCCAATCTTTTTTGTTGAGTAGAGAACTTTCTTTTTTGTGGCGTATGACCCATTAGAGGTCTTTATCCTCCGAAGAGTTGCGCCTCCGAAGAGGACTTGTGCTGCTGACGACGGCTTTTGGTTGTTCCCTTCTCCACTTGCTTATGCCTTCTCGGTGATCCTTTTTTTTTTTTATAGCTTTCATTCCCTTTTCTTACAAGTAATTTGTTTAACCCAAGGAAGTGTGCTTCATTGTAAGGCAAGTTCGTGAGAACGAGCATTAGCTTCTTAATTAGATGTTTGTTTGTTCAAACGATCTCAATTTATTAGCAAAGGCCCGTTTCTGTCGAAATCATAGGCCGTTCAATTGAAGTACTTCCTATTTAGGATTTGAATTCGGGACTTTTGTGACTTGAAATTTGGCGAGAATCACTTGGCCTTATTATGTGCAAGTTTCACTTCCATTGTCTGTAAAAATTTAAATCGACATTTCAGCAATACATTCTATGTACTTTTTATATCGAAAATAAAGCAAACATGTAATAATAATAAGGAACACAAGATTTATAGTGGTTCGGCCAGGAAATTGGGCCTACATCCACTTTATATTCTTTCATTATTTACTTGCATCAGTTTTACAATTGCCTTCAATTACAAGAATCATACATTCATAATTCTTTTTACAATATTTCAACAAAATTTTCAAGTAAAGTATGGACGCAAATGATTGCTGTTCCATGCTCTTGGAATTTGATCTCCTTCAACAGTAGTGAGTTTGAATGTGCCGTCAAGAAGCTTCTGACCTATGACATATGGTCCTTCCCAATTTGGCCAAAACACACCTGTCGCTGTCATAACTCTCTTCAGGACTAGGTCTCCAATCTCAAAGCTGCGTTGGCGAACTTTGGAATTGAAATGTCTGGCTATCCTTTGCTGATGAGCTGCAATTCTGAGATTAGCCTCATCTCTCTTTTCATCAAGGAGATCTAGCGCTTCAAGCTGTAGCTTTTCGTTTTCTGCTTGATTGAAATGGATTCTTCTGTGTGAAGGAACCTCTATTTCTACCAGAATGATTGCCTCTGATCCGTATGCCAATGAAAACGGGGTGTGCCCAGTCGCAGTTTTTTGAGTGGTTCTGTATGCCCATAGTGCCAGTGGTAGCTTATCAACCCAACCACCCTTTGCTCTTTCAAGTTGCTTCTTGATGGTTGACTTAATAATTTTGTTCACGGCTTCCACTTGCCCGTTTGCCTGCGGATGAGCCACTGCTGAAAAGCTTTTCCGGATTTTGAATTGCTTGCAAAAATCTTGGAATTCTTCACTTTCAAACTGAGTACCGTTGTCTGTAATTATTTTTTGAGGCACACCGTATCTGCAAATGATGTTTTTAGTCACAAAACTTATCATCTTCTTTGAGGTGATAGTAGCCAGTGGTTCAGCTTCTGCCCACTTAGTGAAATAATCTACAGCAACAATGGCATATTTAATTCCAGATTTGGCAGTTGGTAACGGTCCTACAAGGTCTATTCCCCATATTGCAAACGGCCATGGACTGACCATCTGTGTGAGTTCAGTGGAAGGAGCTCTAGGAATTTTGGCGAATCTTTGACATCTGTCGCATTTTCGGGAATACTCTGCTGCATCTCGATTAATTTCTGGCCAAAAATATCCGTATCGGAGAATTTTCTTTGCTAATGTTTGGCCACCTGAATGATCACCACATTCTCCTCCGTGTACTTCCGCTAGGATTGCTTTGGACTCTTCCCTAGATACACATCGAAGTAATGGCATTGAGAATCCCCGTCTGTACAATCGGCCATCCTGGATTATATATCGAGAGGCTTTTCTCAGTAGCTTTTGTCGTTCTTTTGAGTTCCCTGGTAAAGATCCATTGAGCAGATATTCTGTTATCGGAGTCATCCATGATTCTTGCTCTTGAGACATGCTCATGATCCAATCAATATCCATCTTATCAATGCTAGGAGTCGACAGGACCTCCACTGGAGTTAGTCCCAGAAATTGAGCTTCGCCTGTGCTAGAATACTTTGCGAGAGAATCTGCTTTCATGTTTTCTTCTCGAGGAATGTGACTTATCATGTAATGATCGAAATCACCCAGGAGTTCCCAAGCCTTTGACAAGTAGGCGGGCAGACTCCCCCCTTTTGCTTGGAATTCCTTTTTGACTTGGCATACAATAAGCTGAGAATCACTGAATATCTGTAACGCTCGGATGTTTAATTCTTTAGCAATCCTTAAGCCAGCGATAAGGGCTTCGTATTCTGCTTCATTGTTTGTTGAAGGAAATTCCAATCTTAGTGCATAGCATAATGATCGACCTTCAGGGGTCTCAAGTACAACTCCGGCTCCAGAACAGTAGTCGTTTCTCGCACCATCGACATATAACTTCCATTGGATTGGGGAATCATCGACTGTTTCCTCCTCACTGTTACCCTTATCTGTGAATTCTGCAATGAAATCTGCTAAAGCTTGTCCATTGATTGCTTTTCGGGGATGATAAGTGATGTCATACTGACTGAGTTCAATATTCCACTTTAGAAGACAACCCGAAGTCTCAGGACGAAACAGGACTTGCTTCTAAGGTTGATAAGTGAGGACTCTGATAGGATGAGCTTGAAAATATTGCCTCAACTTCCTAGATGCAATTAGTAGGCAATAGGCGAGTTTTTCCGACTTAGAGTAATTCATCTCTGCCCCAGTGAGTCTTTTGCTGATATAATAAACTGGATGTTGAATCCTTTTGTCTTCTCATATCAGCGCTGCACTTAAAGCATGAGATGATACTGCTAAGTATATAAGAAGATCCTCACCATCGCCAGGCCTAGAAAGTATTGGAGGCGTTTCCATATGACGAATCAATTCGTCAAAGGCTTTTTGGCATTCGGGAGTCCAATCAAAGTTTTTCTTTCCTTTCTTTAGGGCGTCAAAGAATGGGATGCATTTATCTGTGGCTTTGGAAATGAACCGACTCAAGGCGGCGACTTTTCCATTGAGACTTTGCAATTCTTTCTTTGTTCTAGGAGCTTTGACTTCTTTCAATGCAGTAATTTGAGCTGGACTGGCCTCAATGCCCCTAGCGCTCACGATGAAGCCTAAAAACTTGCCGGATTCCACTCCAAATGAACATTTTAAAGGATTGAGCTTCATCCTGTATTTCCGAAGGACTGCGAACATGTCTGCTAAGTGTTCTATGTGATCCACTGCTTTCTTAGACTTTTCTAACATGTCATCGACGTAGACTTCCATAGTCTTGCCCAGTTGCGGTTTGAACATAGCATTAACAAGTCTTTGGTATGTTGCCCCTGCATTCTTCAACCCGAAGGGCATAACTCTGTAGCAGTAAAGACCAGTGTCGGTGATAAAGCTCGTATCCTCCTGATCCGGCTCATGCATCATGATCTGGTTATATCCGGAGTACGCATCCATAAAAGATAACAATTCGTGACCCGCTGTTCCGTCTACCAATTGGTCGATTCTGGGTAATGGGAAGCAGTCTTTGGGGCAGGCCTTGTTTAGATCTAAAAAATCGATGCATACTCTCCATTTTCCGTTGGCTTTCTTAACCAGCACTGGATTTGAAACCCAATTCGGATAGGTAGACTCTTTGATAAAATTATTCTCCATGAGCCGATCAACTTCTTCTTTTAATGCCGCCGACCTTTCTGGACCTTGAGTTCTCCTCTTATGTTTCACAGGTGTAAATTTTGGATCAATATTTAGAGCATGCACTGCAACTTCCGGGGATATTCCGTACATATCGGCATGAGTCCAAGCAAAAACATCCAGATTTGCCTTTAAAAAAGATATTAAGATATTCTGAATTGACACATTAAGTTGTGAACCCACATTCAACACCTTGTTTGGGTCCTTTGGATCAACAGGTATTGGTATTGTCGTCTCCACTGGTACCACTCTATTTTCCCCTGCACTGACTTTTCTAGGGTCCATCTCTTTTCTTGCTCCGCTGTGCTCGCCAGTGCAGGGTCCGCCCTGTAATTGCTACAAGGCTGGTTCTTTGATGCGGACTGGGGCTGCCGCATTCTTTCCCATTTCTCTTTTTCTGGTTTCTCGTAGCTCTGTCAGATAACACTCTCGCCCAGCATTTTGATCACCTTTTATTACTCCTACTCCATTGTATGTAGGGAATTTAATTGTGAGGCACCACGGGGCAAGAACAGCTTTGAACGCTGCCAGAGTTGGACGACCAAGGAAAGCATTGTAAGCAGAAAATTCGTCGACAATCACAAAAGTTTGCTTGCGGACCATTTTTCTCTCTCCTTCTCCAAGTTCCACAAACAAATCAATGGTTCCTGCCGGCTGTTTTGGCTCCCTAGTGAAGCCAGCGATTTTATGCGATGAAGCTTGCACATCAGCCATAGGGATCTTCATTTGGTCGAATGTTTTCTTGAAGAGGATATTGCAGGGTGCGCCACAATCAATGAGAACTCTTCTGACAATAGCTGGCCCGATACCATCCGAGATGACTAAGGGATCCAAGGTAGGAGCTTCAATACCTGCGGAATCCCTAGCTTTGAATACAATATCATCATCAAGAGTTCATTGTTGCTTCAAGGGCGTAGCACCTTCCAAAACGAATACATCTTCCTCGGTCGGTACATACTTTAAAGCTCGGGTATATCTTTCCATTTCACCCCAGCTTCTGCCTGCTGGGTGAGGTCCTCCTGTAATGACATTGATAATGGGCCTTCCAGATTCATGCCCTGCAGCCTTTTCAATCGTCCTAGGCTGATGAGTAGGAGCCTGTTGCCCCTGACTAGATGAAGGAGGATTGTTGCTATTCTTTTTCACAAATTGCTGTAGTTTGTTTTCCCTTAGCAACTCTTCAATCAGATTTTTCAACTGTCGGCATTCGTCGGTTTCGTGACCGGGTTGATTATGGAAGCGGCAGAACTTCCCACTCTGTATAGCCTTTTTCCCGGTTCTTAGAGGAGGAGGTTTAGGAAAGTCAATAGAATCTTTAGTGGCAAGGTAGATACGTTCTGGCGTATCTGATAAAGGAGTATATTCTGATGGCTTGAAAGATCGGGGCTTCTTCAGATTACTCTGCTTCTTCCCATTGTTATTTTCCCTTTTTTGCCCTACAGATTCATTCTTGCGTGGAACAACAGTGTTATCTTCGGCTTTTTCCAACACTGCCTTTACCTGTACGGGACGGCTTTCTAAGCGTATGAATTCATCTGCTTTTTTATAGAACTTTTCAAGGGAATTTGGTTCCTTCATGTATAGCCATTTCCCAAACTCGCTCGACTTGTCAATTCCCTTCATCAGATAAGTCAATATCATGCGCGGTTCTGCATTGTCCACCTCAGCTAACGCTATATTAAAGCGGTTTAAGAAAGATCTGATAGTCTCCCCTGGATTCTGCTCCAAACTTGACAGTGACATGATATCCTTGGCTTTTAAGGCGTATAGTCTGAACTGCTCCTTGAACTTCCGGGTTAAGTCAGAAAATTGATCGATAGATCGGACTGGAAGTTTGGTGAACCAAAGCAGAGCTACACCTTCGAGATACACAGGAAAATATCGGCACTTTATTTCATCAGAGGCTCTGGCACCTGTCATGTGCCAATCATACTTGTATAAGAATTCGTTCGGATCACTCGTCCCCCTGTAAGCTGGAATGGTTGGTGGGACAAACTTCTTTGGGAATTCAGCTTTTAAGATTTTCTCAGTAAAAGGAGTTTTACTTGGGGCGAAACCCCATTCTTTCTCGTCTTCAACCCTCTTCATACTTTCTTTCATAATTTGTCGGACCATTCCAGAAAGATACTCCTCATCATGTCGAGTTCTAGATCCACCAACTTCTGGAAGTGTTCGTTCAAAGGGGCTAGTAGCCCTTTCAGGAGCATTTCTTTCTTCAGCATCGCGAATGTTGCCAGCAAAATTCCTTTCATTATCTGCTGGTTGACGGTTTGCCCCAAGCAAATCGTTCAACCTATTCAGAATTAGGGCATTCTGGGCATTCTGAGCCTCGAATTGTGCATTTTGGGCATTTATCTGTTGGTTCAGCCCTAAGATTGCAGCATCCAGCTCTGCCTTTGTAACTCCGACAGCTGGAGTGGCTTGATTCGATATAGGGGAAGCGGAGGTTCCCTCTTGAATATTCCCAGATCTGACAGATCTACTTTTCCTTCCAGGAGCCATAATCTCGGACAGACTTCTGGTTTTCAAGGAAATTCTCTCTACAAACCTCTGTGAAGCAATGATGATAACTCGCCTGAGTTCAACTCTCAATGAAAGCACCAAAAATGTTAACGCTAAAATTTGAACGTTAACACCCCGGTGTATGAAGTGAGATTGTGAAAGCACCACCCGATAGCTCGGGAACAGATTATAAGCAGATAACAGTGAAAAAGTAGTAAACAACAGCAATTTTATAGTGGTTCGGCTTAAGAGAGAGCCTACGTCCACTTTGAATATCTTTATTGACGATTCGATTACAAATCAATGCAGTTACACTTTGATTACAACACACTTTGAATTTCAAGTGACTTAGAACAAGTAGTCTAAACTTCAATGTTGATCCGAATCTTTGAACACAGGTTAGACATGTTTGATTTCTTCATGAAGTTCCTCGAAGGTGTTGAAGTAGTTCAGAATGCGGCAGAGTAACGGCGCTTGAAATGAATCAGCCGAAAAGTCCCCCTCTAGTTGGAACTAGGGTTGCATTTATAGGCATTTCTCGGAGTTAGGTCGTAGGTCGTGACCGACCTAAGTTAGGTCGTAGGTCGTGACCGACCTAAGTTAGGTCGTAGGTCGTGACTGACCTAAGATGCACTGGCTTCTCTTTCACAAGAACATGCATGCTGGTTTGCACAAGTCCTAGGTCGTGAGCGACCTATCCCCCTGCGGCACAGTATAGGTCACTTCTTTGCCCAGGCATTTAGGTCGTTAGCGACCTATCCTAGGGCGCGTGTACTTTTCTCATAGTTATAACTAGAGTCTTTTAGATCACGACTCTCCTTAGGTCGCGAAGCATTCCTAGGTCGCGGAGTTTCATAGGTCGAGACCGTTTTTAGGTCGCATTCACTCTTAGGTCGCCCTACTTCTTAGGTCGCGGCTTTCTGTTAGGTCGCGAAGCTTGATAGGTCGCGGCCTCCTTTAGGTCGCGAAACATATTTAGGCCATTCCATCCCTTGAGTTGTAAGGTCGCTTTGGCTCATAGGTCGCTAAGTCGCTGAAACTTTAAGTCGCTAGGTCACATTATCCTTTAGGTCGCGGCCTTCCTTAGGTCTAAGAACCCAGTTAGGTCGTTTGAGTGCTATAGGTCGCAGAATTCTATAAGTCGGTGCTTCCCTTAGATCGCAGAGCTCTGTAAGTCGGTGCTTCCCTTAGGTCGCAGATACTTTTAGGTCGCTTGATGAGTTAAGTTGCTATGCCATTCCTGTAGTTAGGTCGCTCCATGTCTTTAGGATTTAGGTCGCTAATGAAGAGGAATTAACAGTGGATAAATCATACACACTCACAGAACAAAATATTACCGATCAAATAAGACAGTCAATTCAAGATTTATCATACAATACAATGCAATATAATCATTCATAAGTACGGTCAAGCATTAAATAAACATTTATAAGTAGGATTAATTAAATTGATTAAGCCTAATTAATTTAATTTATTTCCAATTAAATTAATTACTTATAAACTTATTATCCAATTCTGATTTATTTATTCCAAATCATTTGATATAAACAAATTTACCAGTTTCCATAATTATTTCCATTAAGTGATCACACTTACACAGTTTCATAAATGATTATCATTACTTAATTAACCAATTGATTGTTATAATTTTATCACGTTAATTAATTATTTAAATAATCTTAGTTAATGTCTTTCATTAACGATTAAAATTTTCTTTAATTACTTGCTAAACAAATTTTACTTATATTAATCGTTGTTGATTATAAATTGATTTACTCATTACTGAATAATCTAATCCTATCTAATTAATGATTTCTTGATTTATTCACTTAAACCTTTAATTTATTAAGTTAAGCCCTTAATCAATTAATCCAAATCATTAATTTATTTAACTTAAAATTTTAATGAACGATAAATCATTAAATCTTTACTTCTCTTTGAGATAAAACATAATTTTTTTAATATATATAAATGATTTAATTATCATTTTTCAAACACATTTGAAACATTTATTTTCAAATTCAATTTTTAAATTTCATTTCAAATCAAAGATTTGAAATAATTACAAATTCCACCCTTAATGAATTTAAACCAAGTTAAACTCTTTTAAAAATCAATTGTCGTAAAACATTTACCTTTATAAAGAAATTATGTAAGAGTTTAAACCAATTTGTTTGAATTCAAATCGTTTTATAAAATATACTTGAACAGTTTAAAGTTGTTTAAATACTTTAACTTTATCAAACTTCACTTATTCAAACTAGAGTTCAAAAGTTGATTTGAATTCCATCTTTCAAATTCTGATTTTTAAACTTACATGAAAGTCTGTTTTAAATTAAAATTCTGTTTAAAAATTAAACAGACAGGTTCCACAAAAACATGTAACAAGACAAAAACTGACCCGAGGCCAGAAATAAAATGCTTCGAGTGAAACACTTCACAACTTCGGGTCTGGCACTCAAATTACCCGAGCCAAACACGAAACTCTCTCGAGTTTCCCTGTAGTTCTTCTTCTTCTCCCTTGTTTTCTTTTTCTTACTGTAGTTTAAGTTTTACCTAAACTATGAATTAAAGCATCAGGTTCAAAATCTATGCGCGATCAAAACCCCGAAGCGACCCACCTAAAAACTCGAGCACAACATCCTCTTCCCCAAAGTTTGCAACAACCCAGGTACTACATGTGTCAGTGCACCGTGCACACCACCATGTCCACTTCCGATCGCGACCAACACCTCAAGCAAGTCGAACGTCATCCCCAGCTCCGATTCATACATCCCAAAACCAATAATCATTGCTACAATGAAATCGAGCCCCTGATGCGAAATCGGAGCAAAAGCCACCACCACAAAATCGCGCCCTCCTCCTCCTCTGACCACCTGAATGTCACCACCCTCCGGCCTCGTCCCTGACACACTCTCGCCTAGCTCCTCCTGAAATTTCGTGCAGCTCGATGCATGAGAGGAGGCGCGGCGATCTCATATTCACGCACCATAAAAACTATGGTTAAAATCTTCCACGGTCAACCACCCTCGCCGCCACCACTTGTTCGCCTTCCTGATATTTTTCCCGACACCATCGATCACTCCTCCACCTCCCTGAACAACCCTAGCACCTCTAGTACCCCCGATCGCCAGAAATCCCCCAAAAACCCACTTCCGTTCAACTTCAAACTGCTACCAAACTACCCCACTAAAAATCACGAAACCCATCTTAAAAATCATCATTTTCAGTATGAATTCAGGTTATATATATAAATCACCATTTCGCGAAGTTCGAATTTTGGTCCACCTTGAGTTTGTTCAAGATTTTCGGTTTCCAGAGATGAATTTTAAGTTGTTTTAGTCTTAACTAAATTTTAAAGCTTGGTTTACAATGATATAAACGTATTTTGTCTAAGTCCTAAGTTCAATCATCAATCAAAAGAAGAGTAAAAGATTTTTTTTTTATTTGAATCCATCAGTTGGAGTTTTACTGAAAACAGATGCAAATCTTTTTTTTTTAAAACAAAAGCCTGCATACTTATTTTCAATCTTCCCATATATATATAGAGAGAGAGAATTATCTATGCACACACAACATTTCTCAGATACACTTGCATAAATTCAAACCCTAAAAAAAATGAAATGTTACTCACTATATAAAAGAAGAGGCAGAGAAGAAAACAAAGAACAGAGGGGCCTTGAACATAATTCTGGAAATGCTTTTGATCTGTAATGATTTGTTTTTAGCTTGTTCAATCTGCTACTTGCTTTGCTTCATGAATTTGAAGTTAAACCTGGAGCTTGCTTTCAAACTTGAATTTTGTTTTGTTTATATTTTTTTTCTTTTCTTTCTTAGTTTGGAAGATGGACGAAATGACATGAAGATGATATAGGGGAAACATGTCTACAGGTTGATATATTTAGTACAAGTGATGAACATTGTTTTGTTCTGTACAAAAGGTATGGTTGAGTTGCTTGTGTCATGGGCTGACATGATTTTAGAGGTATGGCAGTTCTTTGTTTATTCTTATATCTTGCCTCCTTTAACTCGGCTGATAGAATTTTGCTTTTGAATGATTTTCTTCTTTTGGCTATTACTTACTTCTTTTATTTGTCTGTATTGACTCTTCGTACTTAGATATATTTTTTTCTTTCTTTTGCAAGCTATATACTTGTATGTATGCATACATTTTTTTTTAGTCTTTTGCCTGGTTACTGTTATTTCTTGTTTTGTTTACTTTATTTGTTTTGTTTTATTTGTTTGTTTGAATCTTAACTAATTTGTTTAAATGTGTTTCATTTTATGTTTTATTTCTTTGTTTTGCTATAGTTACTTACTTTATACTTCATGCTTATGTTAACACTTGGGTTACTTATTATTTTCTTGCTTGCCTATTGCATATGTGTTTCTCATTTTGTTTACAGCAGGTCAATTTGCTTTGTACTTAGTTTGTAGATATTTGTTTTGTTTACACTATACACATTTGAATGTAGTTTGTTTCTTGTCTTATGACTTTTTAATATAAATAAATTTCCATTTTAATATGTCGTTTTAAATTTAGTTGTGTGTTTACTCTATATTTTAGTTAATGTGTTGTTTTGAATTTTAACCATACGTATTTATTTTAATATGTTTACTTTATTTTGTTGACTTTATAGTTTATAGTTTATCTCACTTATATTTCTATTTCAATTTCTAACTTAATATTTATTTGTATATTTTATTTTAAAGACTTCATTTTGAATTTTCAAATCAATTTATCAATAAATTTCACCATTTTATTCAAAAACTATATAAATTATCAATTTAAATTTAATAAAAATTCGGGATCGTTACAAACTTCCCCCCTTGAAAGAATTTCGTCCTCGAAATTCGCAGGCACGAAAACAACACAGAGATAGATTCAAAGATAGAGAAATATCTTTTCGGATCAAACTGGATATCAATTCTTCATTTGGCTCACCAAATCAGAATATCAACAACAGATACAAGAAATTACGATAGAATTCCAAATTCGGTTTTTAAATGAAATCATTTTATCGATACAATTCGATTTAGCTTCATCTTTTATTAATCAATTTTAACTCAATTTAAAATTTCTAATTTATTCAAAATTTCTAATTTCTAATTCATTTATTAGAGTTTAAATCGAAAAGCCGATAAGAAATCGATGAAGTACGAAGTAAAATTTTCTACTACGATTCATAGAGCATCAACGCATCGAACTTCTTTCTGTAGCTGTCACGAAGCAATCAAAAGAAATTTGAAAACGAATCAAAAAGAGATTGAGAAGAAAGTTGTTTCCACTGTTGTTACAGAGTATTGACCAATTATAGTCGTATTCCCCTGTCCCCTATCTCGTTCTCTTCTTGCACTCATACTCACTATCAGTAGATAGTAAGAGAATTTACTGAAGCATTCAAACGGATATCTTAAGGATATACTCATTCTAGGGATACTTCACCCTACTCTAATGAGCTACTTAATGTGTTATACTCCTGAGCTAAAGTTCAACCCTTAGCTCTGATACCAAATGTGACGTTTAGAATTTTGCCCGCTCGAAAATCGACATCCATACTTCAAATCGTATTCGAATGCCATAGATTCGACCGTTCAAATTCGATTTGCCGGAGCTTATAACAACATTAAGTAAATAACACAGCGGAATAAAAGAATAATACATTGATATACAGCTTTGATACAATATCTGATACAACAGATGATCCAATAGATATCAATATACATCAGAGATATGATACAATAAAATAGCAGCGGAAAAGAAAATAGATGACATCTAGAAGCGGAACAATATAACTCTTAGATAGTCTTCAAAAGAGAACTCCGAGAACTGCAACTCCATTTCCAAGAATCAATCCAGCAATAGCTCGAACTCCCAATAACGACGCACAAAGATAAGCAAGACTGGTGTGGTCCAAAGACTGAACTAACTCCAGATAATTCACTGAACCTAACTATCTGTAAAACCCACTCTTGACTGCTCGTGTAGAAAATAATGAGCACCCAAAGTTTAGGAAAGAAACAATAAACTCCGGATCAGTCGTGGGACTGGTGTGAGCAACAAAAACAGTTTATCTTTTAAAACATTCAACAAAAGATTTTTCAAAGTCAATTCGCAATGCTTTTTAAAAATGAGACTACCATAAGGCCTCCCGCACACACACACAATGCAAACGCAGAATCGGAGGAGATTTCTCCTTATGATAGTCAAAGATGCTTGATACACATTAAAAAGAAACATTTGATACTATTATTAGTGCATAGTGTAGAGAAAAATTCATTTCGAAAATAAAGATATAAATCTTAGCCAGCATAGACATTTCGTACTATAGCTACCATCAAAACAGTGGTGACCACCATAAGTAAATGGCAGGTTCTACTACTAATACCGTACAAGGTTTCGTATTGGGAATTGGATTTCCAACGAATGATCAGGCCAAGGAACTTCCCATTGCCACATGAGAACGCCTCTGGATGGACATCCCCGAGAACCAAACCGGATCTCTACCAACACAAGGCCGGGTTACCCCTAACTGAGTAACAACTGATCGAATATGCCATCCCCCGGTCCTTTAGGACCTTTCAACCGAGCGCTCGCAATCAATTCACACACAATCATAAAGTGTTTTCAACATGAGTAAGTATCTGGGCTCCATACCATGATACCACCCTATTCCAGAAGGAAATGCACATATCCTAAAGGGCGCTACCCCTCATAACCTTGCCGCATCTTTCCTGTTTTGACCATTCCCGAGGTGTGAGGCTCGACGAAGTCACGTCCACAAAAACATACTTTATACAAAAGCCATGCTTTGGGTCAACAAATGATCATAGAAATGATCACCAGGATATACAATCAAATAAATGATCCTATCACAAATGATCAACACAATGATCATTTCACAGCAACACTCAGTATGTCACATTACCAAATTGGGAATATATCGCTGATAACCTTCAACTACATAACCTCTGAGCTCGTACGTCTCAGAGAAGGGTGTTAAGCTAAAAGAATAAATTCTTCGCCGCCAACAGAAATATATTTTAAAGAAATCTGCTTTATATCTCAATTTGTAACGTCATACATACAATCCATACAAGTCTGTTCCGGGCTCGAACAGAACCGAAGGCACTTACAAAGAAGTCCTTGCAATCCGGATATTCACAATCCCGATCGGATTTCCCATCACTTAGGGAGTCTCTATACCGTTGCAACTCAGTGCAGCGACAATCGATAGGTCGTACTATCGTTCTTGCAAATACCTGGTCTTCAACACCGGTCTTCAAATGCTATCCATAACGACGTATCACATATTCGGAATGGGTTATACGACCCAAAGGTCCTTTCCCGGCTAACCCGAATAGTAAGCGCAACATTTAACACATATGGATATGGAATTTCAATTAAGTCACAACCTAATAATCCAAAACTTTTCTTTCAAATGGTTTAAACAAATTACCATTTCAATTGGATTAACTCGTCAAAATCTTTAAATCAAAGATTTAACTCATAGCTTTCAAAATTCGATTAACTTGTTGAATATTTAAATCAAAGATTCAACTTATAGCTTTCAAAATCATTTCTAAAGATTCATTCATAGCCTTTCAAAAACAATTTCAATTCAAGTTGGATTAACTCATTTGGCCTTTGAATCAAAGATTCATTTCATAGCTTTCAAATCATTTCAATTCTATTTCAGCTTGAAACCTTTTCAACATAATTGGGAGATCCTTTCTTTAAAATGAAAGCTATTATTATTTGAAAACAAGTAGTTTTCGTTTCGAAGAAATTCGATCTTATTTATATAAGTTAAATCTGTTGGATTAATTCAAATTCCCAAAATAACACCTCAAAAAATGGTTTAAAAACCCATATAACTTATTATAAGTTGAATAACTTTTCCTTATATCCTAGTTTCCAAATCATAGAATTCAATTTCAAATATTGAATTCAAATTTAAATCAAAATATTTAAATTTCAAAACTCAATCAAGTTATCCAAACTATATTTCATCTTTGAAATTCCATTTCAAAAGCTTTTCACTTTAATCTCAATCCATTTTCAAAACATTTGAATTCAAATATTCAATTTTATAAATCATTTTAAAATCTGTGACTTAATCGATTTCCTCGTGAAATCCATATTTGTGTGTGTATAAGTGTGGCCCAGGGGTTTAACACAATAGTGCAATATCATTCAATCATCACAGATTTAAGTACAACAATATCTTTGATAAGCGGTATAACTACAACGCTTATCGTCAATTCACAGATTCACAGATAATATAACAATGTAAATAAATGGATAAATCATACACAGTCACAGAACAAAATATTACCGATCAAATAAGACAGTCAATTCAAGATTTATCATACAATACAATGCAATATAATCATTCATAAGTAAGGTCAAGCATTAAATAAACATTTATAAGTAGGATTAATTAAATTGATTAAGCCTAATTAATTTAATTTATTTCCAATTAAATTAATAGCTTATAAACTTATTATCCAATTCTGATTTATTTATTCCAAATCATTTGATATAAACAAATTTACCAGTTTCCATAATTATTTCCATTAAGTGATCACACTTACACAGTTTCATAAATGATTATCATTACTTAATTAACCAATTGATTGTTATAATTTTATCACGTTAATTAATTATTTAAATAATCTTAGTTAATGTCTTTCATTAACGATTAAAATTTTCTTTGATTACTTGCTAAAGAAATTTTACTTATACTAATCGTTGTTGATTATAAATTGATTTACTCATTACTGAATAATCTAATCCTATCTAATTAATGATTTCTTGATTTATTCACTTAAACCTTTAATTTATTAAGTTAAGCCCTTAATCAATTAATCCAAATCATTAATTTATTTAACTTAAAATTTTAATGAACTATAAATCATTAAATCTTTACTTCTCTTTGAGATAAAACATAATTTTTTTTAAATATATATATGATTTAATTATCATTTTTCAAACACATTTGAAACATTTATTTTCAAATTCAATTTTTAAATTTCATTTCAAGTCAAAGATTTGAAATAATTACAAATTCAACCCTTAATGAATTTAAACCAAGTTAAACTTTTTAAAAATCAACTGTCGTAAAACATTTACCTTTATAAAGAAATTATGTAAGAGATTAAACCAATTTGTTTGAATTCAAATCGTTTTATAAAATATACTTGAACATTTTAAAGTTGTTTAAATACTTTAAACTTTATCAAACTTCACTTATTCAAACTAGAATTCAAAAGTTGATTTGAATTCCATCTTTCAAATTCTGATTTTTAAACTTACATGAAAGTCTGTTTTAAATTAAAATTCTGTTTAAAAATTAAATAGACAGGTTTCACAAAAACATGTAACAAGACAAAAACTGACCCGAGGCCAGAAATAAAATGCTTCGAGTGAAACACTTCACAACTTCGGGTCTGGCACTCAAATTACCCGAGCCAAACACGAAACTCTCTCGAGTTTCCCTGTAGTTCTTCTTCTTCTCCCTTGTTTTTTTTTCTTACTGTAGTTTAAGTTTTACCTAAACTACGAATTAAAGCATCAGGTTCAAAATCTATGCGCGATAAAAACCCCGAAGCGACCCACCTAAAAACTCGAGCACAACATCCTCTTCCCCAAAGTTTGCAACAACCCAGATACTACATGTGTCAGTGCACCGCGCACACCACCATGTCCACTATCGATCGCCACCAATACCTCAAGCAAGTCGAAGGTCATCCCCAGCTCCGATTCATACATCCCAAAACCAATAATCATTGCTACAATGAAATCGAGCCCCTGATACGAAATCGGAGCAAAAGCCACCATCACAAAATCGCGCGCTCCTCCTCCTCTGACCACCTGAACGTCACCACCCTCCGGCCTCGTCCCTGACACACTCTCGCCTAGCTCCTCCTGAAATTTCGTGCAGCTCAATGCACGAGAGGAGGCGCGACGATCTCATATTCACGCACCATAAAAACTAGGGTTAAAATCTTCCACGGTAAACCACCCTCGCCACCACCACTTGTTCGCCTTGCTTATATTTTTCCCGACACCATCGATCACTCCTCCACCTCCCCGAACAACCCTAGCACCTCTATTACCCCCGATCGCCAGAAATCCCCCAAAAACCCATTTCCGTTCAACTTCAAACCGCTACCAAACTACCCCACTAAAAATCACGAAACCCATCTTAAAAATCATCATTTTCAGTATGAATTCAAGTTATATATATAAATCACCATTTCGCGAAGTTCGAATTTTGGTCCACCTTGAGTTTGTTCAAGATTTTGGGTTTCCAGAGATGAATTTTAAGTTGTTTTAATCTTAACTAAATTTTAAAGCTTGGTTTACAATGATATAAACATATTTTGTTTAAGTCCTAAGTTCAATCATCAATCAAAAGAAGAGTAAAAGATTTTTTTTTATTTGAATCCATCTGTTGGAGTTTTACTAAAAACAGATGCAAATCTTTTTTTTTTAAAACAAAAGCCTGCATACTTATTTTCAATCTTCCCATATATATATAGAGAGAGAACTATCGCTGCATACACAACATTTCTCAGATACACTTGCATTAATTCAAACCCTAAAAAAAATGAAATGTTACTCACTATATAAAAGAAGAGGCAGAGCAGAAAACAAAGAACAGAGGGGCCTTGAACATAATTCTGGAAATGCTTTTGATCTGTAATGATTTGTTTTTAGCTTGTTCAATCTGCTACTTGCTTTGCTTCATGAATTTGAAGTTAAACCTGGAGGTTGCTTTCAAACTTGAATTTTGTTTTGTTTATATTTTTTTTCTTTTCTTTCTTAGTTTGGAAGATGGACGAAATGACATGAAGATGATATAGGGGAAACATGTCTACAGGTTGATATATTTAGTACAAGTGATGAACATTGTTTTGTTCTGTACAAAAGGTATGGTTGAGTTGCTTGTGTCATGGGCTGACATGATTTTAGAGGTATGGCAGATCTTTGTTTATTCTTATATCTTGCCTCCTTTAACTCGGCTGATAGCATTTTGCTTTTGAATGATTTTCTTCTTTTGGCTATTACTTACTTCTTTTATTTGTCTGTATTGACTCTTTGTACTTAGATATACTTTTTTCTTTCTTTTGCAAGCTACATACTTGTATGTATGCATACATTTTTTTTAGTCTTTTGCCTGGTTACTGTTATTTCTTGTTTTGTTTACTTTATTTGTTTTGTTTTATTTGTTTGTTTGAATCTTAACTAATTTGTTTAAATGTGTTTCATTTTATGTTTTATTTCTTTGTTTTGCTATAGTTACTTACTTTATACTTCATGCTTATGTTAACACTTGGGTTACTTATTATTTTCTTGCTTGCCTAATGTATATGTGTTTCTCATTTTGTTTACAGCAAGTCAATTTGCTTTGTACTTAGTTTGTAGATATTTGTTTTGTTTACACTATACACATTTGAATGTAGTTTGTTTCTTGTCTTATGACTTTTTAATATAAATAAATTTCCATTTTAATATGTCGTTTTAAATTTAGTTGTGTGTTTACTCTATATTTTAGTTAATGTGTTGTTTTGAATTTTAACCATACGTATTTATTTTAATATGTTTACTTTATTTTGTTGACTTTATAGTTTATAGTTTATCTCACTTATATTTCTATTTCAATTTCTAACTTAATATTTATTTGTATATATTATTTTAAAGACTTCATTTTGAATTTTCAAATCAATTTATCAATAATTTTCACCATTTTATTCAAAAACTAAATAAATTATCAATTTAAATTTAATAAAAATTCGGGATCGTTACATGCTAGCACAACATTTTTTCTCATCAGCCACTAAAATATAGATCATATCAGCCGAGACAAAGAAATGCAAGGCAAAAGAAAAACATAAGTATAAGTAATAGACATGAAGGACATGAGCAATTAATGCCATTATCTTTTTGTCACAAGAAAATATAACATTACTCTGTATAAACATAAAATATGATTCCCTTGTAAACTTCTCTTCTATATATATATATTTATACACACACATATCTGCACTACCTTATTTCGTTCAAAAACAAAACTTAATAAAGTCAGAAAGAAAAAAAAACATCATCACTCAAGTTCAATTCAACAAACAAGAAAAAGAGATTAAATGAAGATTACAGGAAAAACAAAACTGCAGTTTTGAAAAATCAAAAAGGCAGGCTCTGTTCTTCTTCTCAAATCACTGTGAGTAACTTCATTTCTTTTAACAACTCTAAGTATCTGAAATCTTACAAGTTTAAGTCTGGAATTATAAATATTGAGCTTTGTTCTGTGAATGTATGTAAGTATACATATATATTTAGGCCTGGACAATGAGAGGCATCCCTGTTTTTTTAGACCCAGTTATGCAAATAAATTCGTTTCCCTCGATCTAACAACTATTAGTACTTGGAATATGAACAAAAACTGTTTGTTATAGAATTTGTTAAAGCTTAAAAATTTATTTGAGTTAAAATGATTTTTAAATATCCATGGAAATTAAAGAATCCGAGTAAACTTTAAACTGGCCGAATTTCGAACATTTTAATTTACAAGTTCAAGTGTATAAATTGAATTCTCATACTTTAACATGTATAAAACAAAAATCATAATTTTTAGAGTGCAGTCCAGGAAGCAGTAATGGTTTGCTGTATTTTCTTTCATTTGATGACATCTGGTGATCCACGGTGTTATAACGGTCGAAATCTTGCATGGAGGTGAAGGGAAGTACGGCGAGTCGGGGAAAAATAGTGGGATGGTGGCCAGATATCGGAGGTGGCAGCGGCGAACGTTTTGAATTCCTAAACCTAGTTTTCGTGAGGTCGCAAACTTTTTCTCGTTCGTCGTCATTGTTTGATCGAGCACTGCGCATCCTTGGGAGGTGGTAGGGGAGGTGTAGACGAAGCGTCGACCGGAGTTTCAGGTCCTCTGGTGGTCGAGGTCTCGAGGACGAGGCACTTTTCCTGGTTTGGCGTGTGTTTCCTGTTGGTGTTCCAGGTTGGTTTTGAAAGGCTCGAATTCAACTTCGAGGTTTGGAGGGAGATTTGATGATCGAGTTGGAGTTTGGGCGTGATGGTTAATTTGGGAAGATCTTCGATGATGATCTGAGTGGCTCGGCGCCACTGTACTTGTGCACGTTTCTCAGCATGATTCCCTGTTTTTTGTTAGTTTGAGTGTATCAGGGATTCGTGGGTTTGTCTCGAGTATTCACTCTAGCAATTTGCAGTTTGGATCGAAGCAAAACGAAAGGAGCTTGGGTAGTTGTGTGTCCAATCTTTGAAACCTGTTTTTGTTTGAAACTTTGAAATTTAATTTTTAGAACTTTAAAACAAGATCCGTGATAAGTTTTAAATCAAAAGTTAAATATAGATTCAAGTTAGTTTAAACTTAGTTTGTAAATAAACAAAGTTTTGAATTTCAATTGTTTTAATAATTAAAAAGGTGATTATGTACTTAAGTGAAACAAAAAAGAATTTGTATTTAAAATGAGGATGTGAATTGGTAAAGGAAGGATTTAAACAAAGATAAAAAATTTAAACCTGTACTGAAAGTCGAAGTTGAATCCCAGATTTGGAATTAAATCAGGTTTTATAAATTTAAATGTTTAAATAAGTTTAACGTTAAAGCATACGTTAAATATGTGAATTTAAAAGACAACTTGGTTTAAACTCTTTCTAATTTCCTTTATAATAAAGTATTGTTTAACATGTGAATTCAAAGGGTTTACAATTTAGTTTCAAACTATATTAAAAGTAAATTGGTATTTCATTTTAAATCATGAATTTAAAATGAAATTCAAAATGTAAATTTGAAAATATATGTTATCAAACACATTTGTAAGTGAGAATTAAATCATTGATAAAAAAATGAGTTTTATCTCAAGTTAATAAAGACTTAATATTGATAATTCATTAATCGTTAAGTTAATTAATTTAAATAAATAATTAAAGGTTTAAATTACTTAATTAAGTTTTAAAGATTTATTAAGTTAATTAATTTCTAAATTAAAGATCATTAATTTAATATTAACTGACGATCAAAGTTGATTAATCAAGTGATTAAGCAAGAATTAATTTAAGGGTAATAGGATAAAATTGACTTGGTAATTAATTTGAGAATAATTAAATTATTAAAGATTTATTAATTTAATGAAAGTGATTAAGAAATAATTATCAATCAAGGAGTAATTAATTGGTGATATTAATTAATTAAGAATAATTAATTAAGGATTAACTATTAATCAAGGTTAATTAATGATTAATTCAAGGATAATTTATTAAATATTTTGTAAATTAATAATCTAATTGATTATTAATTTACTATAATTAGCAAATCCATTCATAGAAATTTATCTGATCTAAATTAATCAGATACTTATATCAACCCTACTTATGGATCTTTAGATTTTATTGGATTGTTTGATATCCCTTATATATGATGCTTTGTGCTGATTTGTGTTGTGATTCGTAATGTAATTAATTATTTGTGATGTAATTAATTATCTGTGATATATATTATCTGTGAATCTGTGAATGAATGATAAGAGTTATTGTTTATATCGCTTATCAACTATATTTCTGTGTTTTAATATACGATGATTGCATGATGTTGCACCATCGTGTTAAACCCCTGGACCACACTTATACACACACCAATATGGATTTCACGAGGTAATCAATTAAGTCACAGATTTTGAAATGATTTTAAAAGTTGAATATTTAAATTCAAATGTTTTGGAAATGGATTGGGTTTAAAATGAAAAGCTTTTGAAATGGAATTTCAAAGATGAAATTTATTTTGACTAACTTGATTAAGTTTGGGAATTTAAATAATTTGATTTAATTTTGAATTCAATATTTGAAATTGAATTCTATGATCTGGAAACTAGGGTTTAGAAAGGCTATTCAACTTATAAATGAGTTTATATGGGTTAAACTATTTTAAAGGTATTGATTTGGGAATTTGAACTTAAACTCAAAGGCTTTAACACGTGAAAATATGATCGGATTTTTCTAAAACGCTGTTCGTTTTCGAATAATAAAAGCTTTCATATAAGAAGTGATCTTCCAAATTGTGTTAAATGGAATTTTAAGATTGAAATGAAAATGATTTTCCAAGTTATGGAAACGGTTTGAAAAATATAAGGTAAATCCTTAATTTAAAGATTTTAAACGAGTTAATCCAATTGAGATGGAAATTGTTTTGAAATCCGTAAATGGATCTTTGTGAAAACAGGTGAACTTAGTGAAATGAATCTTTTTGTTTAAAGATTTCGAAATGGTAATTTGTTTAAACCATTTGAAAGAAAGTTTTAAATTATTAAGTTGTGTCTTAATTGAAATCCCATATCCATATGTTTTAAATGTTGCGCTCACTATTCGGTTTAGCCGGGAGAAGACCTTTGTGTCGTATAACCCATTCTGAATATGTGATTCGACGTTATGGATAGCAATTGAAGACCGGTGGTGAAGACCAGTTATTTGCGAGAGTGATAGGATGACCTACCGATTGTCTTTGTACCGAGTAGCTACGGTATAGAGATTCCCTAAGTGATGGGAAGTCCGATCGGAATTGTGAATAACTGGATTGCAAGGACTTCTTTGGATGTGCCTTCGGTTCTGTTGGAACCCAGAACAGACTTGTATGTCCGACATTACATTTTGAGATATAAATCAGATTTATTTCAAATACATTTCTATTGGTGGCGGAGAATTTATTGTCTTAGCATAACACCCTTCTCTGAGACGTGCGAGCTTAGAGGTTATGTAGTTGAAGGTTATCAGCGCTATACTCCTAATTTGGTAATGTGGCATGCTGAGTGTTGCTAATCATTTGTTGATTAAAGCGTGGCTTTTATGAAAAGCGTAGCTTTGTGGACGAGATTTCGTCAAACCTCACAACCAGATTATGGTCGAAACAGGAATCGTGGCAGCAAGGTTTCAGGGATCGCGCCTCTAGGGTATGTCCATTTCTTCTGGTTTATGATTCGTATCATGGTATGGAGCCCAGATATTTAGTTTGTGGTTGCTGCAGACTTATTGTTTTGTGGTTGTTGGTTGAGAGTCACCTCGAATAAAGGTTGGTTACCACCGGGGATGGAATATCTAAGGTGATACTCCCGGGGGGGTACACCGGCCTTATGTAGCAGAGATCCGGTTAGGATCCGGGGATGTCCTTCCAGAGGCGTTCCATTTGGCTATGGGAAGATCCTTTGCCTGACCATTTGTTGGAAATCCAAACGAAACACTACGAGCCTTGTACAGTTTTAGTTGTAGAACCTGCCGTCTAATATGGTAGCTATAGTAGGCATACTATAATGGTACCTATGCTGGTTAAGATTTATATTATACTTTCGAAATGTTTTCTACAATTTGCACTTATAGTAATAATATCAAAGAAATTCTCTCGTATCAAGCATCTTTGACGATCATAAGGAGAAATCTCCTCCAATTCTGCTTTTGCATTGTGTGTGTCGCGGGAGCCTTTTGGCAGTCTCATTTTCTAAAAGCATTGCGAATCTATTTTAAAATATTTCTTTGTTTTTAAAGATAAACTGTTTTTGTTACTCACACCAATCCCATGACTGATCCGGAATTTATTGTTTCTTTCCTAAACTCCGGGTGCTCACTATTTTCCACACGGGCAGTCTAGAGTTGGGTTTTTCAGATAGTCAGTTTTAGTAGATTATCTGGAGCTAGTTCAATCTTTGGTTGTGGACGAGACTTGGTTGTCTTTGTCTATCGTAATGTTGGTTCGAGCTGCTGTTGGAGTTCTCTCTTGAAGACCATCTTAGAGTTATTTGTTCCGCTGCTGATGTTATCTATTTTTCTTTTTCGTTGCTATTTTATTGTATCATATCTCTGATGTATATTGATACCTATTGTATCGTCTGTTGTATCAGATATTGTATCAATGTTGTATATCAATGTATTATTCAATTCTTCCGCTGTGTTGTTTACTTAATTATGTTATAAGCTCTGGCGACTCGGATTTGAACGGTCGAATCTACGCCATTCGAGCACGATGTAAAGTATGGATGTCGATTTTCGAACGTGAAAAATCACTCTTCGTCACAATTGGTACCAGAGCTAAGGTTGAACTTTAGCTCAGGAGTATAACACATTAAGTAGCTCATTAGAGACCGGGTGAAGTATACCCTAGAATGAGTATATCCCTAAGATATCCATTTAAATGTCTCGCTAAATTCTCTAACTATCCACTAATAGTAAGTATGAGTGCAAGAAGAGAACGAGATAGGGGACAGGGGAATACGACTACAAATGGTCAATACCCTGCGACAGTGGAAACAATTTTCTTCTCAATCTCTTTTGATTCAATTCCAAAATCCTTTTGATTGCTTCGTACCAGCTACGAGAGGAAGTTTCGATGTGATGGTGGTCCTGCGAATCGTTGTAGGAAAATTTTTACTTCGTGTCTTCATCGGTTTCTGATCATTTTTTTATTTAAACCTTAATGAATATGAATTAGAAATTGAAATTTAAATAAACTGGAAATTTTAAATTGAGTTAACTTGATTAATAAAATATGAGGATAGTTTGAATTGAATCGATAAAATGATTTCGTGTAAAACCGATTTTGAAATTTTATTGTAATTTCTTGAGTACATCAAAGTCCGAAGAGGGACAAGTTATATATACCCCATAGTATAAGTATTTCGATCTGAATTTGGAATCCATATCTAGTATTTGGAAGTTGTGGAAAAAAATCCATGTATCTATTATTGATATTCTGATTTGGTAAGCCAAATGCAGAATAGATATTCAGTTTGATTTGATGAGATATTTTTCATCTATCTTTGTGTCTCCTTGGCAAATTTCGAGGATGAAATTTCTTAAGGAGGGGAATCTGTAACGATCCCGATTTAAAGACAAATTTAAATTTGTAATTTAATTCAATTCTTGGATTACATTTTGTGTTTATTTGAATTTTTCAAATTTTATAAGAAACGTATACTTATTTGTTTTTGAATTTGATTTGAAGCTCAAAATAAATGTTTTCAATTAAATTGGATTATAAACAAATTTTTGATTTGGAAATTCAAAATAAATTCAAAACGAATTGGATTTAAAAAAAAAATTACTTTAGAAAAGTGTGATTTTATATTAAATGTATAGATTGTATTTTAATTCATTTTCTTTAAAAAGTTATAAGAATGTTTAAAATAAAAACTACTTATTAATATAAATATAAGTATACAAATATGAAGATATAAATTAATGTTTGAAAGTCAAACTTTAAATAGAAATAAAATTCGAGATTTTTTTAGAAATAAAATATTGGTAATTAAGTAAACCTATTAAGTACATATATGCTGTATGTAAATTAGGCAAGTTAAAAAGTTATTTCAGTAACTAAAATATCTACAAAACAAAGCAAACTGCCTATACAATACAAATAGGATAAGTTTGTAAGCAAGTATAAAACAAAAGAAAAATGTAAATATATTCAATAGCTTGCAAAAGAAAGGATAAGCATATATTCAAGTATAAGTATGTAGGCTTGCAAAATAAGGGAATAACAATATCTAAGTATTAATGTACAAACAAGTGAACATGTATATAAAAAGCAAAGAAGACAAACCTAATAAATGCAGCCTGTAAAGAAGTAGTATGAAAGGCAAGAACAAAGTTAAAAGAAATGAGGTAAGTATGGAGACATGTACCTTGGCATTAAATGCTAGCACAACATTTTATCTCATCAGCCACTAAAATATAGATCATATCAGCCAAGACAAAGAAATGCAAGGAAAAAGAAAAACATAAGTATAAGTAATAGACATGAAAGACATGAGCAATTAATGCCATTATCTTTTTGTACACAAGAAAATATAACATTACCCTGTACAAATATAAAATATGATTCCCCCGTAAACTTCTCTTCTACACACACACACACACACACATCTGCACTACCTTATTTCGTTCAAAAACAGAACTTAATAAAGCCAGAAGGAAAAAAAAAACATCATCTCTCAAGTTCAATTCAACAAACAAGAAAAAGATATTAATGGAAGATTACAGGAAAAACAAAACTGCAATTTTGTAAAATCAAAAAGGTAGGCTCTGTTCTTCTTCTCAAATCACTGTGAGTGACTACATTTCTTTTAACAACTCCAAGTATCTGAATATTACAAGTTTTAGTCTAGAATTATGAATGTTGAGCTTTGTTCTGTGAATGTATGTAAGTATACATACATACATACATATATATATATATATATATATATATATATATATATATATATATATATATATATGCCTGTACAATGAGAGGCATCCCTATTTTTTTAGACCCAGTTATGCAAATAAATTCGTTTCTCTCGATCTAACAACTATTAGTACTTGGAATATGAACAAAAACTGTTTGTTATAGCATTTGTTAAAGCTTAAAAATTTATTTGAGTTAAAGTGATTTGAAAATATCCCTGGAAAGTAAAGAATCTGAGTAAACTTTAAACTGGTCGAATTTCAAACAATTTAATTTACAAGTTCAAGTGTATAAATTGAATTCTCATACTTTAACATTAATTTTAAAACAAAAATCATAATTTTTAGAGTAAAGTCGAGGGAGCAGTAAGGGTTTGCTGTATTTTGTTTGATTTGATGACTTTGGTGATTCATGGTGTTGTAACGGTCGAAATCTTGCATGGAGGTAAAGGGAAGTACAGCGAGTCGGGGAAAAATAGTGGATGGTGGCCTGATATCGGTGGTGGCAGCGGCGAATGTTTTGGATTCCTAAACCTAGTTTTCGTGAGGTCGCAAACTTTGTCTCATTCGTCATCATTGTTTGATCGAGCGCTGCGCATCCTTGGTAGGTGGTAAAGGAGGTGTAGACGATGTATCGACCGGAGTATCAGGTCCTCTGGTGGTCGAGGTCTCGACGACCGGGCACTTTTCCAGGTTTGGCTTGTGTTTCCTGTTGGTATTCCAGGATGGTTTTGGAGGGCTCGAATTCAATTTCGAGGTTTGGAGGGAGATTAGACGATCGAGTTGGAGTTTGGAAATGATGGTTGATATGGGAAGATCGTCGATGATGATCTGAGTGGCTCGGTGCCACTGCACATGTGCACGGTGCTCAGCCTGATTCCCTTTTTTTTTGTAAGTTCGAGTATATCAGGGATTCGTGGGTTTGTCTTAGATATTCACTTGAGCAATTTGTAGTTTGGCTCGAAGAAAAACGAAAGGAGCTTGGGTAGTTGTGTGTCAAGTCTTTGAAACCTGTCTTTGTTTGAAATTTTGAAATTTAATTATTAAAAGTTTAAAACAAGATCCGAGATAAGCTTTAAATCAAAAGTTGAATATAGATTCAAGTTAGTTTAAACATAGTTTGGAAATAAACAAAGTTTTGAATTTGAATTATTTTAATAATTAGAAAGGTGATTAGGCACTTAAGTTAAACAAAAAAGAATTTGTACTTAAAATGAGGATGTTAATTTGTAAAGGAAGGATTTAAACAAAGATTAAAAATTTAAACCTGGACTGAAAGTTGAAGTTGAATCCCGGATTTGGAATTAAATCAGGTTTCATAAATTTAAATGTTTAAATAAGTTTAGGGTTAAAGCATACGTAAAATATGTGAATTTAAAAGAAAACTTGATTTAAACTCTTTCCAATTTCCTTTATAATAAAGTATTGTTTAACATGTGAAATCAAAGGGTTTACAATTTAGTTTCAAACTTTATTAAAAGTAAATTGGTATTTCGTTTTAAATCTTGAATTTAAAATGAAATTCAAAAAGTAAATTTGAAAATATATGTTATCAAACATATTTGTAAGTGATAATTAAATCATTAATAAAAACATGAGTTTTATCTCAAGTTAAGAAAGACTTAATATTTATTATTCATTAATCGTTAAGTGAATTAATTTAAATAATTAAAGGTTCATATTACTTAATTAAGTTTTAAAGATTTATTAAGTAAATTAAGATCAAAGTTGATTAATCAAGTAATTAAGCAATAATTAATTTAAGGGTAATAGGATAAAATTGACTTGGTAATTAATTTGAGATTAATTAAATTATTAAAAATTTATTTATTTAATGAAAGTGATTAAGAAATAATTATCAATCAAGGAGCATTTAATTGGTTATTGTAATTAATTAAGAATAATTAATTGAGGATTAACCATTAATCAAGGGTTAATTAATGATTAATTCAAGGATAATTTATTAAATATTTTGTAAATTAGTTGATTATTAATTTACTATAACTAGCAAATCCATTCATAGAAATTTATCCGATTTAAATTAATCAGATACTTATATTAACCCTACTTATCGATGTTTAGATTTTATTGGATTGTTTGATATCCCTGATATATAATGCTATGTGATATATCCTGATTTGTGTTGTGATCTGTGATGTAATTAATTATCTGTGATGTAATTAATTATCTGTGATATATATTATCTGTGAATTTGTGAATGAACGATAAGCGTTATAGTTTATACCGCTTATCAACTATATTTCTGTTTTTTAATTTATGATGATTGAATGATGTTGCACCATCGTGTTAAACCCCTGAACCACACCATACACACACCAATATAGATTTCACGAGGAAATCGATTAAGTCACAAATTTTGAAATGATTTTAAAAGTTGAATATTTAGATTCAATTGTTTTGGAAATGGATTGGGTTTAAAATGAAAAGCTTTTGAAATGGAATTTCAAAGATGAAATTTATTTTGAATAACTTGATTAAGTTTTGGGAATTTAAATAATTTGATTTAATTTTGAATTCAATATTTGAAATTGAATTCTATGATTTGGAAACTAGGGTTTAGAAAGGCTATTCAAGTTATAAATGAGTTTATATGGGTTAAACTATTTTAAAGGTATAGATTTGGGAATTTTAATTTAAACTCAAAGGCTTTAACTCGTGAAAATATGATCGGATATTTCTAAAGCGAAAGCTGTTCGTTTTCAAATAATAAAAGCTTTCATATAAGAAGTGAACTTCCAAATTGTGTTAAACGGAATTCTAAGATTGAAATGAAAATGATTTTCCAAGTTATGGAAACGGTTTGAAAACTATAAGTTAAATCTTTAATTTAAAGATTTTAAACGAGTTAATCCAATTGAGATGGAAATTGTTTTGAAATCCGTGAATGGATCTTTGTGAAAACGGGTGAACTTAGTGAAATGAATCTTTTTGTTTAAAGATTTGAAAATGGTAATTTGTTTAAACCATTTGAAAGAAAGTTTTGAATTATTAAGTTGTGACTTAATTGAAATCCCATATCCATATGTTTTAAATGTTGCGCCCACTATTCGGTATAGCCGGGAGAAGACCTTTGTGTCGTATAACCCATTCCGAATATGTGATTCGACGTTATGGAGAGTAATTGAAGACCTGGGGTGAAGACCAGGTATTTGCAAGAACGATAGGATGACCTATTGATTGTTTCTGCACTGAGTAGCTACGGTATGGAGATTCCCTAAGTGACGGGAAGTCCGATCGGGATTGTGAATACCGTGATTACAAGGACTTCTCTGGAAGTGCCTTCGGTTCTATTCGAACTCAGAACAGACTTGTATGGATTGTATGTTTGACATTACATTTTGAGATATAAAGCATATTTCTTTCAAATACATTTCTATTGGTGGCGGAGAATTTATTCTCTTAGCATAACACCCTGCTCTGAGACGTACGAGCTTAAAGATTATGTAGTTGAAGGTTATCAGCGATATACTCCCAATTTGGTAATGTGGTATGCTGAGTGTTGCTGATCATTTGTTGATCAAAGCGTGGCTTTTGTGAAAAGCATAGCTTTGTGGACGATATTTCGTCAAACCTCACAACCCAGTTATGGTCGAAACAGGAATCAAGGCAGCAAGGTTTCAGGGATCGCGCCCCTAGGGTATGTCCATTTCTTCTAGATTATGAGTGGTATTATGATATGGAGCCCAGATACTTACTTTTTGGTTGCTGCAGACTTAGTGTTTTGTGGTTGTTGGTTGAGAGGTACCTCGAATAAAGGTTGGTTCCGACCGGGGATGGAATATCTGAGGTGATACTCCCGGGCAGGGGGGTACACCGTCCTTGTGTAGTAGAGATCTGGTTAGGATCCCGGGATGTCCTTCCAGAGGCGTTCCATTTCGGTATGGGAAGTTCCTTTGCCCGTCCATTTGTTGGAAATCCAAACAAAACACTGCGAACCTTGTACGGTTTTAGTTGTAGAACCTGCCATCTAATATGGTAGCTATAGTAGGCATACTATAACGGTACCTATGCTGGCTAAGATTTATATTATACTTTCGAAATATTTTCTACACTTTGCACTTATAGTAATAATATCAAAGAAATTCTCCCATATCGAGCATCTTTGACTATCATAAGGAGAAATCTCCTCCAATTCTGCGTTTTCGTTGTATGTGTGGTGGGAGGCCTTATGGTAGTTTCATTTTCTAAAAGCATTGCGAATCTATTTTAAAATATTTCTTTGTTCGTTTTTAAAGATAAACTGTTTTTGTTACTCACACCAGTCCCATGACTGATCCGGAGTTTATTGTTTCTTTCCTAAACTCTGGGCTCACTATTTTCCACATGGGCAGTCTAGAGTTGGGTTTTTCAGATAGTCGGGTTTAGTAGATTATCTAGAGCTAGTTCAATCTTTGGTTGTGGACGATGCTTGCTTGTCTTTGTGTATCGTGATGTTGGTTCGAGCTGCTGTTAGAGTTCTCTCTTGAAGACCATCTTAGAGTTAATTGTTCCGTTGCTGATGTTATCTATTTTTCTTTTCCATTGCTATTTTATTGTATCGTATCTCTGATGTATATTGATATCTATTGTATCATCTGTTGTATGAGATATTGTATCAATGTTGTATATCAATGTATTATTTAATTCTTCCGCTGTGTTGTTTACTTAATTGTGTTATAAGTTCCGGCGACTCGGATTTGAACGTCGAATCTGCGACATTCGAGTACTTTGTAAAGTATGTATGTCGATTTTCAAACGCGAAAAATCACTGTTCGTCACAATAATATTCTAGCATCGACATTTACTCCATTTTCTCCATCAGAAGATCCACCTTCATTGTTCTGAATATTTCCACAAGTACGATGCAACATCTCATCGAGATTATCTCCAAAATTTATTCCCGCTTCACGATCCATATCGTTATCGCTCCTTTCAGGATCTAGACATGAAACCTCACAAATCCATTTCACGTACAATTCAGATGGACCATTCCAAATCAGATGGTCGTAGACTACCTCTTGACGATGCCACTTGCGATTATGACACTTTTTGCAAGGGCATGTAATTTCATCACCTACCACGAATCTAGAAAAAGTATTTTGAATAAAACGTTTCACTCCACTGATATATCCTTCACTGAACTTAGGAAGTTCTGCCCATATTTTTTCCTCGTCGTTCATCACTAATTTACACACAAATAACATATAAAGACAAACACAATAATAAAATCAAGAATATGATTACACATGAACTCACAAGTAAATCAGTAAATTAGGCAACACAACAATCAAATCAAGGAACACTTGAAATATTCATCGATTGATACCTTAAGCAGCAGATTAAATCGAAGCCCTAACTGAAATTCGAAACCCAAGAACCTCAATTGAAGACCTAATTGAAACACCGAAGCCCTACTTGAACTTGAACTCTAACTTTCCATAATCGAACCCCAATTAAGCTTGTAAACTTAGAACTTTTGTTAAGTGTTTTGTTAAGTTTTTAAGGGTTTCACGCGTTGTTTTTGCCGCTTTGTTTTTGCTTCCTACGCCAGCCAGCTTTTTTTTAGCCCGCAGTCATTTTTTATAATATTTTATAAGTCTATAGCTACTGCAACATAGTGTTGATATCTATGCTAACATCCTGAAGCTAATGTTGTAATAGACAAAAATCAGCATAGCTATCGTTACATATTAGCTAGCAACATATTGTATTTTCGTTGCAATAGGCCATCTACGGCGTAGTGAATTTCAATCATTCTTTTAATTTACTTTTGTATCACACAATTTACAATAATATGAATTTATTTATTACTTGTTTAGTTTCTTAAGTTCATATCCATTTACTCAAATAACATTATCTTTTTATATATTCAATTTTTTACACTTAACATTTCTTATCACAATAATTAAGTTTATAAACATTTATTATAACAACCTAAACTTTATTTATACATATTTCTTAAATAAAAATTTCCATTTTACAATAATTTTATTACTTAAGTTTTAATTTACTTGTATAACATTCCATTACATATCTATATAAACATTTTAACTTTTTAAATATTTCAAGTAAGTTTATATGTTTTAGAATGCAATTTATTATTGTACAAACTAATTTTTGTTTATTTTACTTAACCAGAGTGTTCAATAATTTTCACACGTTCGGATTTCCATTATTTTAATTTTCATATTACACTTAAACTTAGCCTCATTTACTTATTCTAACTTTAAAAGTTCAATTATAAAGTTCACTTTTCAATTTAACAATAAAGAATTATTAGTTGATGGAAACTTAAGAAATTTAAATATCGGGTTCATTTCAAACCATTTTGAAATAATATATATTCTTATCTCTTTTACATATGAATCGTACTTTAAGAGTTTAAACCAAAATCCGTTTATCAACAATTTTGTAGCAAGGCCACTAAGTCGTCTCCCCCACTTTGAGTCTCGAAAGTGTATGCCGATGATGTCGCGTTCATCACCGAAATTATGTTCCAGCGACAGAAGAAAGGATTAATGAATTCACTTCTTTTAAAACTCTATGAAACAGTTCTCTATTGAAAATACCTTCAAATACTACTAATATTATTTTCAAATTTTTAAAATCGATTTTGAAACGCTGGAATTTAAATTCTCAAATTCTCAATTCAAATTCATTTTTTATTTACAATCATATTTACAGAATTAACTTTTTTATTAACATTCTATAACACCCCGCACCTCTGGGCACCTCGAAAATTGGACATGACTAGAAGCACGGGTGGTCGGTGAAATAAAAATCCATATCATAGCACAGAGACTAAGGCAACAACATAAAATGATTAAAATATTATAGTAGAAAAAAAACTTTCACTAATTATAAATTAATAGCAAAACAACTTCATTAAAAACAACATTATCCCAAATTTATTTTTTAAACCAAAAGTACCAAGTAGTCTCCCCCAACATAAAACTTAACAAAGTTCACAATATAGGTCCCATACATAGTGTAATGTAGGGAAAAGAGAAACAAAGTACATGAAACAAAAAAAACAAAAGATGAAGATAACAACTGCTCCAATGGCCCTCCAAGCTGCAAAGAACTGCAACCTAGACCTGCCCTCTTGTGATTTGGGAAAAATAAGAAAAATAGGAATGGGTCAGAAATAAAGTCTGGTGAATGAGAAATAAAATGAAGTAGAATGAATAAAACGGCTTAATTCCAGGTCTTTCCCGAATATCGCAGAGGGTGAATAATATAGTGTAGTGAACCCTTCTTAGATACAATTCCTAAGAAGCCAAAGTCCATGGTCACTCTAGGGACGTCAACCATGTAGTAATACTAAAAGTCAACCGGCCTATCAGACCTGCTGTCCTTACCTATCCACGTGCTATAACGTGAAAGTCATGCTCTTCACCCATGCATTGTGACTAAATGTCTCTTATGCCGGTGCCGACTCAAACAACCTCATAGGACAAAATTAAATAATCATATATTTACATATATTTACATCCATATTTTATCTCTTTTTATTTAAATAATCATCATATTTGGGCATTTTAACATGTTTAAAACCAAAATTCAATTATTTCCAAACCATCATATTTTCATCATCATTCAAGGGCAAAACGGTCATTTTTGTGCATGTGTCAATGTAAGAATTTTTACTTGGACATTTTTTGATTATTTTTATAGGAATTTGGATGCATATGGAAGAGGCTTATATGAAGATACATGCATTCACAAGGAAATACAAAGGAATGAAGAGGAAATAATTCAAGTTCAAGATCATGGAGGACCCCACCCACTTACCTAACTTCCAATTAGAAGCTAAGCACATGCTAAAAGGACTTAAAGCTTCATGTACATATTAAGTGGGGGATTAGTGAATGTTAATGATTACTTGGAGGCTACACCACCTCAAGGGTATTTTGGGAAGCTCCCTAAAAAGAGAATTAGGGTTTTATGCATGTATAAATAGCCCTCTTTTGTACATGAAGATCATCTTCTACTCTTTCATTTACTTAGGAAATTAAGAAATCAAGTGTAAGCTCAATGTTCTATGAAATAAAAATGGCTTTCAAGCCTCTTTCTTCTCTCTTTTCTACATGTTTTTCTTTATTTTATTGTTAATGTTTATTTTTATGCTCTCTTTCTCTTTATGCTCATAGCTTAGATTTACATTTACGCAAGTAGTTAGTAGTTAATCTCTTTGCTTTCTTTGCTTATTTTCTATTCTCTTTTCTTTTTAATGTTGAAACTTACATGTGTTGCTTTAATGCCACAAATGAGTAGATAAACTCCTTCAATTTAGGGGTGATGAAGCTCTCTAACTTTATGTAATATCAACATTTTATGATTTATGATCTCTTTTGGTCTATGCTTCATGAAGTAAGTTTTGATGCAAGTTTATACAAGTGGGTTTGATAGCTTATATTGTTTATGCAAATGAGCTATTCTTATTCAACATAAACACAATTTGCATCATCATTTGCTAATCCATTTTTGATTTTGAAATGAAAGTAAAAATGAAATTTGATGATCTATGTTACTAATTACAATAGTAAATAGATCATACTTAAATTAGCTTTTGCTTTGGCTTCATTTTCATTTGAATAGATAAGTGGTTTATGTGTTGTATTATAGTTTGATGGTTTGAGTTATGTTAATTAATAACATAAACAAACCATACTTATGATAAATACAACAATATTTCACTTAATGTCAAAACTAGAGATCATAAATTATTGTTTGTTGATTTACAAAAATATGGGAGTGGATTTATCCCTAAATTGTTCTCTAGTTCAATAGTTTACTAATCACATTTCAATTCTAGTTTAGCTTCATTTTAGTTCTATCCAACAATTTCACTCGACTTTGGTATAATTTGATTGAATAGAAATTTTTAAAATCATCAATTCCCTGCGGATCGACCCGTATTCGCCACGTGCTACATTCGTACACCGTGCGCTTGCGGTTATATTTTTAAAGTTAAATTCGTTCGATGGTTTTCTAAACCGATAGAATTTCCGTCGTCCGAACAAGTTTTTGGCGCCGTTGCCGGGGACTTGTTTTGATTTTAATTTCTATTCTTCGATTTATTTTTGTTTGATTTTTGTGTATTTGTTTTGTGTGCGTTGCATTTCAAAAAAAAAAAATGTTTGTTTGTTGTGTGATCTTTGTTTTCATTTTGTTATGTGTTTGATTTTCTTGTTTGTTTTTGCATTTGTTTGTGTGATTGCTTGTTTTCTTTTTTGTTTACAATTTGCATTTCATATTAAAAAAAACACACACTTTCATTTGGAAAAGAAAAATATATTTCATTGCATTTCACATTTACAGTGTACATACATTTGCATTTTTTTACATTTTACATTATTTTCACTGTCTGTTTACAAAACTGTTTTCACTCTCTGTTTGCTACAGTGTGCACAACACTTCTTTGGATATCAAATACCCTGCTTGCTCTCCAACAAACAGCAGTGCTCCTCTGTCTATTACACATTCCTTAACTTCTGTGCACAGTGCCCCTTGTTCTTCCGACCAAACAAGTTTTACTCCATCCTCTAACCATCCTCACTGCCTTTTCATCCCTCAACCATCACCTCTGCTCCACTGTTTCTACTCCACTACATCACTTCTTCAAACATTAACCACATCCTCTACTGCCTGTCCCCATACATACCATCATATCCACTTCAGTACTCCAAATACATCACCTTCCTGTTGCTGCAACCTTCCTTCCTCCCCCACCATACTTCTGCCTCTGCCAAGTTCACCCACAGCCGAACCAACAGCAACACTCACCATTCATTCCCTCTTCAGCAACACCACTCCACCCTTCAGCATTTAAGCACATATACTTGCATCAGTGCATACCACTGACCACTGTCACCCCATCATCCAAAATCTTATCACCACAGTTCCTTTGCTACTGCAACTGCAAAACATCACAACACACTTCAACTTCTCAACATACACACAACTCAACCAT
The DNA here is from genome assembly GCA_030765085.1 of Allium cepa. Classification (NCBI taxonomy): domain Eukaryota; kingdom Viridiplantae; phylum Streptophyta; class Magnoliopsida; order Asparagales; family Amaryllidaceae; genus Allium; species Allium cepa. The sequence goes on along the minus strand of CM060937.1, from coordinate 767,303,472 downwards.
TTCACCATTTCTTTCAACTGCACCCCTCCACTGTCACGACAGACTGTACTGCCTACAACCCGCATATACAAAACACTTCCAAAATCATTCATCCACCAAAACTTCAAACAAACTCTCCACTGCTGTTCCACCATATCACCAGCCTTCATCAACCATTAAAAAGAAAAACAAACTCAACAAACTTCAGCACTGTCATAATCTACTCCTCCAATCTATTGCCTTCTTCTTCACATACATCCACAAAACACTCCACTTGCATAGCACCATACTTACAAACTGCTACATCACTTCAATATCATCATTCTCCTCTGCAAACAACACTTCACATCTCTGCCTTGGCTCCACAATCATTGCACTGAAATCAAAAGTGCTGTTGCAAATCACTACTAACCGAATCGCCCTACACCAACTACAATCACCTCGTTCCTACCACAGTCACCATCCTCATCCACTTCAACCGCAACAAATTACCCCTGAAGCCTTACCATCGGCCTGCATCATCACTGAAACTTTACCATCACCATCCCCTGAACCACAAAGTCACTCACCCAAATTTCACATCCGCGGCCTCAGTTCAACATCATCCAATAACCATACCTGAAGTCGAAAACCCTCCTGCAGACGCGAACCTCACCTGCTTAAACATCCCCAAATCCAATCTCTGCATTCGCAAAGCCAAAGATCACCACAACCATCACCGCGATTTGCACCTACCTCTTTGAATCGCACCCGCTAACCCATCCTCTACAAATCCAAGTCGAACTTCAGCAATCAATCGTTGACCTCCAACCCGAGTTAACCCAATAACGAATATTGCTTCTTCACTAAACACGAGGGTGGAGTCGAACTCGAACAACGAGCAGTTGATTTTTGTGGTTTTAAAATTTAGTTTGTTTTGAGGAGTCGTTCATTTTGAACAAAGATGTGGTGAATTTTTTTTTTTTGATAGCCGTAGCTTTTGTTTGTTTTGAATGGTTATTTGAGTTCATGGGCCGGGTTGCGCAGCAGAGTTGGGTTTAAAAAGTTGTTCTTAGTTTTTGTATCTTGGGTGCATTGTTCTAGGTGGTGTGCACATTTTAATTTTGAGTCAAAGGTTGTTATAAAAAAAAAATTCAAAAAAAAAAAAAAAACAAGTTCAAGTTGCATTGTAATTTTCATTTTTCATTTATTTTATTTTCAATTATTTTGTTTTTCGCTTATTTTATTTTTCATCTTTGATAAACATACAAAAAAAATAATAACAATAAAAATTGTTGAATATATCTTGTTTTTCATTTCAGGTTGTCAAAGCAGAAAATTACAAGGAATTGCTTGCCAAAAGGAAAAATAATTGCTTTGCTTTGCTAAAATCGCCGCTAAAAAAAAATTTGCTAATAATCTGCACGCTCCGGTATTGTGCTTTCATCTCTAGTGCATTGTTGGTTGCTTGCATTTGCATTTATATATAACAAAAAAAAATTCAAAAAAAATCCAAAAACAAAAACAAACTTCATTTTAGTTGCATTGTAATTTCACATTTAATTTCTGCTTTGCATTCATCTCATCCTATTTTTCTTTTCTAAGGGCAATACCCCTATTCACATAAGGTGAGGTATTTCATCACCCTTTCCTTAGCCCACAAACGCATTTCATCGTAGAATTTGACTAATAATAAAGGTTAGACGTTGGACCTAAGGGTGTCACGAGCTCACTTAGGGCTTAATTGTATCTTCACAATTGTTTTACTTAAACGATTTTATTTCTTGGTGTCTAGGCTACGGCAGAGTAATAACCAGTTATAAAAATTACGGTGATTCGTAAATATTATACTGGTTGTTCCTCTGAAGGTACTTAAACCTTCGGTTGCATTGCTACGGTGATTCGTGGTGCACCAATAACCCCTGTCCGTTACCTGGCTGAGAAATATTTTTGTTGATTTAAGACAAAGTGTGATTATACAATTTTGGGTTAGGAGCTACTAAGGACAGAAAACTGTAATTAAGTCATTTGCATTCATTTAGTTGCATTAGTTCATGCATATTTAAAAAAAAACTCAAAAACAAAAATCTAAAAAAATTTGTAAAATCATTTCAAAAAAAAAAATTGAAAATTCAAAAACAAAACAAAAATCAAACTTTTCTTTTGAAATAAACTTCACTTGGTAAATAGTTTTTTTTTCCCTTTACTTAAAAAAAAAAACATTTTCAAATCTTCTTTCATTCTCCAAACTCGTTTCTAATTTCTTTGTCCTCTCGACTTTCACTTGTGCATGAGTACTTGGACTCGTGACACAACGAATACTTGGATTCGTGACCCTTCTACAAACCGTTTAACTCGAACAGACAATCCTCCCGAAATGGCGAACGAAAACGCCCCTCGAACTCTTATGGATAGAATCTTTCCCGATAGAGTTTCTATTCCATCTTGCATCACATTACCCGCCCTACGGGTAACCATTTCGAAATCCATTCGAACCATATTGCCACGCTTCCAAAATTTGGCAATTTCGAACACGATGACCCATACATCTTTTTGACTAAATTCGAACAAGTTTCCGCAACCATTAAACTTCAACAACTTTCTGATGACGGAATCAAACTTCGATTAATCCCATTTGCTCTTACGGATTACGCTGAAAAATGGTTGTACAGCTTACCTTCGAACTCAATTAATATGTGGGAAGAATTTGTAAAAGCTTTCTTAAAAAAGTTCTACCCCTTAGAAAAAACAAGTAGAATTCGAAACGAAATTATAAATTTTCATCAATTCAAGGGTGAACCATTTGGAAAATATTTTGAAAGATTCAAAGAGCTTTTGATAAAATGTCCACACCATAACTTTGAAAAATGGACGATTTGCCAAATCTTATATGATGGACTCGAAAACAGCTCATGAACCATGCTCGAATCAATGTGCCAAGGCAATTTTCTTGCCCAACATCATGACGATGCTTGGCAATTTCTTGAAAACCTCGCTGAAAAGTCGACCCAATGGGAACGCTCGAACGAAAAATCAATCTACTCACGATCGAGTGCACACTCGACGGGATCTTCTTTTGCTTTGGAAGCTAAGATTGACGCAATGATTAAAAAATTCGATAACATTTTCTCATCAAATCAAACGAACCAAGCTTCCCAACCAATGTGTTATAAATGAACGATCCTAATCATATAGCCGATCAGTGTCCCAATTCCGTCGAACAAATCAATGCTTTCAATAAAACCAAAAACGACCCGTTTTCTCCAACGTACAACCCTGGATGGAGAAATCATCCGAATTTTGCGTGGAACCAAAACAATCCCAACACGAATACGATTCATCCCAATTTTCAAGCATTTTCGAATAATGCTTCGAATCCTCCCTTTCAGCCCAATAATTTTCAACCAAACTTTGCGGGCCCGTCTCATAATCAACCGCAACAACCAAATTTTCCACCAAATTCTACTCATCCTCCACAAGACGATAAACGTTTAACTTCGCTTGAGAAAACTCTTGAAATGTTGGCTAAGGCAACTACTCAAAGCCTTCAATCAAACAGCAATTTGCAAAATTTATTGACTTCATATATGCAAAACACAAACCAATCGATTGCGAAACTCGAAATGCAAATGAGTCAATTAGCCACGTCTGTAAGTGAACGTGAACGAGGAACATTCCCAAGCCAGCCCCTTCCAAATCCCAGAAATCAAAACGCAAATTCAAATCAAGCCCATGTTGTTCAAGATAGCAATGTCACCCAGTTGAATGCTATCACAACTCTCCGTTCTGGTAAACAAATCGACAATCAAGTCGTTAATCCAAATGATTCACTGGGAACTTTTCTCGATACTTCTAAAACAACGAACGACTCAGAACAGAACGTGGAGCCAAACGTCGAATCGAACGACAATCAAAATTCTTCTACTACTCGAGTAGACACGCCTACCGAGTATCATGTTCCATTTCCACATCGTCTTTGACCAAAGAAACACTCGGACCAAATGGAAAAGATGTTGGAAATTTTTAAACAAGTCAAAGTTAACATTCCTCTTCTTGACATCGTTCAGCAAGTCCCCACTTACGCGAAATTTCTTAAGGACTTGTGCACCCAAAAGCGACACACTCAAGTGCCCAAAAAAGTCTTCTTAGCCGCTAGTTTGAGTGAAGTCTTGTCCCAATCCATACCCGTTAAATACAAAGATCCTGGCTGCCCTACGATTTCGTGTACAATTGGAGAAAAAACGATTAACAAATGTTTAATAGACTTAGGCGCGAGTGTCAACTTGATTCCATACTCCGTTTACGAACAATTAGGCTTAGGTGAGCTCAAACCCACGAAAGTTACGCTTCAATTTGCCGATCGTTCCATTAAGAAGCCCGTGGGAGAAATCGAAGACGTGCTCATTCGAGTAGGGCAATTCATATTCCCCATTGATTTTATCGTTCTCGAAACACAACCCGTGAAAAACCCTGCGAGTCAAATCCCATTGATTTTAGGCCGACCATTCTTAGCCACCTCAAACGCCTTAATCAATTATCGTAACGGTTCGATGAAAATCTCTTTTGGAAACATGACTTTGGACCTTAACATTTTCAATCTTGAAAGCCACTCGAACGAACTTCGTGACCAAACATTAGAAGTTAGTGCCATTCATGAAAACTTTGAAAATGAAACATTTGATCTTAACGATGAACGCGAGGCCGAGTACGAAAAATTGTTTCATGAAGTCCCCAACGAGATCGAACACACTCTTCCCTTTGAATCGCTTCAAGTTGAGTCCGAATCTCAACCCAATTCTGCAATCGAAAAACTCCCGAAATTGGACCTCAAACCACTTCCCGCTCACCTTAAGTATGCATACTTAGGTGAAAACGAATCTTGTCCTGTCATCATTTCTAACAATCTTTCTCTTGACCAAGAAGCTTCTCTTCTCTCTATTCTTTTGAAAAATAGAGAAGCAATTGGGTGGTCCATTACTGATATTAAGGGAACTAGCCCTGCTATTGTCCAACATCGCATTCATTTGATTGATGAAGCCAAACCCACTCGTGATGCACAACAGAGGCTTAACCCAAAAATGAAAGATGTGGTTCGTGACGAAATTCTTAAGCTCCTCGATAATGGTATCATATACCCCATCTCCGATAGCCCATGGGTTAGCCCAATTCATGTCGTGCCTAAAAAGTCCGGACTTACTGTTATAAAAAACGACGCTAACGAACTTATTCCAACTCGTACTCAAACGGGTTGGCGTGTTTGCATTGACTATCTAAAACTAAATGCCGCAACATGTAAGGATCATTTTCCTCTTCCATTTATCGACCAAATGCTCGAACGTTTAGCCGGTCACGAATTCTATTGCTTTCTTGATGGTTATTCCGGCTATAACCAAATTCCAATCGCTCCCGAAGATCAGGAGAAAACGACTTTCACATGTCCATTCGGTACCTTCGCTTATCGACGTATGCCATTCGGACTTTGTAACGCTCCTGCGACTTTCCAACGATGCATGGTTGGAATCTTTTCTGACATGATTGAGCGCTTTCTAGAAGTCTTTATGGACGATTTCTCTATCTTCGGCAATTCTTTTTCTCAATGTTTACATCACCTCGAGTTGGTTTTGAATCGATGTAAAGAAAAACACTTGACTTTGAATTGGGAAAAATGCCACTTTATGGTCAAACAAGGCATTGTCCTTGGACATATCATCTCAAACAAAGGCATTGAGGTAGACAAAGCGAAAATCGATGTCATTGCAAGTCTACCCATTCCCAAATCGGTTAAGGACATTCGATCATTTTTAGGACACGCTGGCTTTTATCGATGCTTTGTGAAAGACTTTAGCAAAATCGCCCGTCCTTTGACGACCCTTCTTGGAAAAGACGTTCCTTTCGATTTTAACTCTGATTGTATCTCTTCTTTTGAACGTCTTAAGAGCGAACTCATTTCTGCCCCAGTCATTTGCGCACCCAATTGGGATCTTCCTTTCGAAATAATGTGCGACGCTTCAAACTTTGCCGTTGGTGCTGTCTTGGGACAACGCATCAACAAGATCCTTCATGTCATTTACTACGCGAGTATGACCTTGAACGACGCTCAACTCAACTACACAACAACTGAAAAAGAGCTTCTAGCTGTCGTTTTTGCGCTTGAAAAGTTTCGACCTTACTTGATAGGTTCACACATTACGGTCTACACTGACCATTCTGCGCTTCGATATCTCTTCGCTAAAAAGGATGCTAAATCCCGTTTGATTCGTTGGATCCTTTTACTTCAAGAATTCGACCTTACAATCAAAGACAAAAAAGGATCCGATAATGTCATAGCCGATCATTTATCTCGTCTTTCGAACGCACCATCTTCCTTGTCGATCAATGAAAACTTCCCCGATGAACAACTTCTTTCTATTTCTATCGATCCATGGTACGCTGATATAGTGAACTACTTAGTCACTAAAGAAACTCCCTCATCTTGGTCCAAACAGGACAAATGCAAATTCATGTCCCAAGTGAAATATTTCTATTGGGACGATCCATACTTGTTCAAATATTGTCCCGACCAAATCATCCGACGTTGCATTCCGGATAATGAAATAAGGAGTGTTCTTTCGTTTTGCCACGATCAAGCGTGCGGTGGACGTTTCGGTCCTCGAAAAACTGCGGAAAAAGTGCTTCAGTGTGGCTTCTATTGGCCTTCGCTTTTCAAAGACTCGTTTGAATTTTGTAAAACTTGTGATCGATGTCAAATGCTTGGACGAATTTCTCGACGAGATATGATGCCTTTAAACCCCATTCTTACGATCGAAATCTTTGATGTATGGGGTATCGACTTTATGGGACCTTTTCCCAATTCCTTTGGAAACTTGTATATCCTTCTCGCTGTCGATTACGTTTCAAAATGGGTCGAAGCCGTTCCTTGCAAAACCAATGACCATAGAATTGTTGTGAAATTTCTTAAAGAAAACATCTTTTCGAGGTTCGGCACACCTCGCACAATAACCAGTGATAACGGAACCCATTTTTGCAACCGTTCTTTTGAAACTTTAATAAAAAAATACTCGATAACCCACAAGTTATCCACTCCATATCATCCTCAGACTTGTGGCCAAGTTGAAGTTTCAAATCGACAAATAAAACAAATCTTGGAGAAAACTGTCAATAAAAATCGAAAAGATTGGTCTCAGAAATTGACCGACGCGCTTTGGGCTTACCGTACTGCTTTTAAAACTAACCTTGGGATGTCCCCTTTTCGTTTAGTTTATGGTAAAGCTTGCCATTTACCCGTTGAAATTGAACACAAAGCGTTGTGGGCAATAAAAAATTTAAACTTTGATCATGAAGAAGCTGGCGAAAATCAAAAATTACAACTCAACGAACTAGAAGAACTTAGGAACGACGCGTATGAAAACGAGAAAATTTACAAAGAAAGAACCAAAGTTTTTCATGACAAGTCAATCCTAAGGAAAAAGTTTTCGCCTAACCAGAAAGTTCTTTTATATGACTCGAGACTTCATTTATTCCTTGGGAAACTTAAATCAAGGTGGACCGGACCATTTGTGGTACGAACTGTTTTTCCACATGGTGTCATAGAAATACAAAACCCAAAGGATGGATCGATTTTCAAAGTCAACGGTCATCGTTTAAAACCCTTCTTGGAATTTCCCGATAACCAAGAGGAGGAGCTTATGATCCTTCATGAGCCAAGCTACGTCTAGTAAGAATGTTAACCCTCTTTTGTAAATATGTACATATTTTTCCCCGTTACACTCATTATATCATGCATCGACTGTGAGGACACAGTCAAAATTAAGTGTGGGGGGAGTCTCATTTTTATTTTTATTTTTTAGTTTTTCATGGCATTTTTGAATTTTCATTTTCTTCAAAAAAAAAAAATCTCAAAATTCCTAAATCTCAAAAACATTTTCTTTTTACCATTTTGATTTATTTTTGAAGAAACACTATGGGATAAGTATAAGTTTTGGTTAATAAATTGAAATTTTTGAAAATTTATTTGTCTTAACAAAAATAAAAATGAAGTTTGATTACAAATAACAATGGTTTTACTAGTATATAGGAAGGTTCATTTATGTTAATTGTGAAGTATGTTCTAATTGAAAATCGTTGTTTAAAAAGTGGTAAATTTAAAATAAAGGATATAACATTTTTGTCTTCTAAGTTAAATGGTGCTAAGATGATTTTGCAAAACTCTCTCTCTTAAAAAATATATATATAAAAAAACAAAAAACAAAATAATAACATCCAAAGTATTCACTCTCATTTAAAAGTCCTCACGGTTATGCATGGGTAAATTACTTGAAATCTTTGATTATGTGCTTTCATACTCATTTAAAAGTCCTCACGGTTATGCATGTACGGAACACATATAAAAAAAAGAGAACAGACTTAATAAAAACCACCTACGGTCGATAGGTGTATGCACGAAAGTGTGTACACTCGCCATGCTCTGTACTTCCCTCACATAAGCCCGAAAGGCAGTGCATGGGTGGTATATCTGGCCTCAGTTAACCTGAGCTAGGTGTGTAATTTTTCTTGCAAATAATGAGAGAGCTAGCAATTGAAATCCTAGCACTATTTTAACTTGTTTGACCTAACTTGTTATTGAAAAGAAATGAAAATACCACTTTAATAAACTTTGATAATCAATTAAGGATCCATTTCATAATTACATTGTGTTATCAACCGAAACAACTAGCCAAACTATGGTCTATCTGTCATGACAACTTGATTTTTATTGGAAATTTTGACGAGTAAATGACTTAAATTTTCAAGACAATGACCAAAACTTGTATTTAACTTATTTGTGTCAATTTAAAAATAGATCCTTCATTTGTAAATATTTCCAAAAAATTCGCATTCATCTCTTTGTAAATAAATCTTGCAATTTGTAAATATTTTCATCCAGCATTTGGATTTTGTGGGTAGTATCCGCTGAAAACCCTCACGAGACAATACTCGTCCTACTGGGGACACCCAGAGGGTTAACGGCTTGTTGCATACGCTCAATGCAATCGTGCTCCCTACGAAAATGGATTTATCTTAGTTTTCCTTTATTCGAGGATGAATGAAAAGATAAGTGTGGGGGTATTTGATGTGCACGTATTAGTGCATATATTTACGTCCATATTTTATCTCTTTTTATTTAAATAATCATCATATTTGGGCATTTTAACATGTTTAAAACCAAAATTCAATTATTTCCAAACCATCATATTTTCATCATCATTCAAGGGCAAAACGGTCATTTTTGTGCATGTGTCAATGTAAGAATTTTTACTTGGACATTTTTTGATTATTTTTATAGGAATTTGGATGCATATGGAAGAGGCTTATATGAAGATACATGCATTCACAAGGAAATACAAAGGAATGAAGAGGAAATAATTCAAGTTCAAGATCATGGAGGACCCCACCCACTTACCTAACTTCCAATTAGAAGCTAAGCACATGCTAAAAGGACTTAAAGCTTCATGTACATATTAAGTGGGGGATTAGTGAATGTTAATGATTACTTGGAGGCTACACCACCTCAAGGGTATTTTGGGAAGCTCCCTAAAAAGAGAATTAGGGTTTTATGCATGTATAAATAGCCCTCTTATGTACATGAAGATCATCTTCTACTCTTTCATTTACTTAGGAAATTAAGAAATCAAGTGTAAGCTCAATGTTCTATGAAATAAAAATGGCTTTCAAGCCTCTTTCTTCTCTCTTTTCTACATGTTTTTCTTTATTTTATTGTTAATGTTTATTTTTATGCTCTCTTTCTCTTTATGCTCATAGCTTAGATTTACATTTATGCAAGTAGTTAGTAGCTAATCTCTTTGCTTTCTTTGCTTATTTTCTATTCTCTTTTCTTTTTAATGTTGAAACTTACATGTGTTGCTTTAATGCCACAAATGAGTAGCTAAACTCCTTCAATTTAGGGGTGATGAAGCTCTCTAACTTTATGTAATATCAACATTTTATGATTTATGATCTCTTTTGGTCTATGCTTCATGAAGTAAGTTTTGATGCAAGTTTATACAAGTGGGTTTGATAGCTTATATTGTTTATGCAAATGAGCTATTCTTATTCAACATAAACACAATTTGCATCATCGTTTGCTAATCCATTTTTGATTTTGAAATGAAAGTAAAAATGAAATTTGATGATCTATGTTACTAATTACAATAGTAAATAGATCATACTTAAATTAGCTTTTGCTTTGGCTTCATTTTCATTAGAATAGATAAGTGGTTTATGTGTTGTATTATAGTTTGATGGTTTGAGTTATGTTAATTAATAACATAAACAAACCATACTTATGATAAATACAACAATATTTCACTTAATGTCAAAACTAGAGATCATAAATTATTGTTTGTTGATTTACAAAAATATGGGAGTGGATTTATCCCTAAATTGTTCTCTAGTTCAATAGTTTACTAATCACATTTCAATTCTAGTTTAGCTTCATTTTAGTTCTATCCAACAATTTCACTCGACTTTGGTATAATTTGATTGAATAGAAATTTTTAAAATCATCAATTCCCTGCGGATCGACCCGTATTCGCCACGTGCTACATTCGTACACCGTGCGCTTGCGGTTATATTTTTAAAGTTAAATTCGTTCGACGGTATTCTAAACCGATAGAATTTCCGTCGTCCGAACAGTTGCGCTCAGGCTCCACCAAACTGGACTCCTATCCTCCTGTCTCCTCAGTCACAAACGTGGACTTGCACCTTTCCAAATTGTCGGTCCTTCGAAAGAGCGCTCACAACTGGGTCGGCTGTGCAAAATCCTCCAATGATCAGCCTAAAGAAGCCCACGTCAGAGCATACTTGTCCTGTCCCCATTAATCTGCCTGAAGAAGTCTACGATTGCGGATGCTATCTATCCTACATACGAGCAATGTCTGAAAGGTAACAAACATCCTTGCGAACATGCTTTCCCACTCCTAGTATGTGATGCCCCACCTCTATTCCCATGCTAGCCAAGGACACTACGGAGTAATGCCGTCAACTAATGCAGAGAATAAGGCTGGATAGGAGCGACCATCTATAACCTTGCTTTAACTATCAATTGAATACATCGACAATTGCCCTACCTTGCAGATTGACATAACCAATAAATATTTAGAACAAAACTATAGGCGGCTTGAGGATCTATCAGAATAGAATATAACAACCCAAATGCAATATACATCACAGAACAGTAGATCATCATATACACATATACTGATACATAACAGAGTATACAAAATGATACATGTCAAGTGGTATAGCCAACCACAATATACAGACGAGTCAAAAGAATACATATCAGAGTTACAACAAAATAGGACTACACAAAAAGCTATGACAAAAAGAAGCTAGCGGAGTAGTCCATGTGGAAGCAAAATAGGCTAAGTCCAAAAGCACCTAACCTGAAGCATCTCGGTCTGACCCAAGTATAAATACACGGTTCAGTCTAGCTAAACAAATCAGTTAGATAACTGAACAACAATAAACTTGCAAGGTTACAAGGTATAACAAATATCTCTAAGGGAGATAACACAATCATCTAACAAAAGATGAACATAACAAAACAAGCCTCATATCATCGGCATCACAAATAAACAGAGGATATGAATATCCCAAAGCAAGCCAAAAGGCAAATAACAAATACCCATAAGGTATACAAGTTCCGTAAGGTAACCGCTATACATCATGTGGCACAAAAAGACCAACACTGAAGGGCAATACCAAGGGAATATAATATCAATGAAACATAAGATTGCTCGACCTCAGTACTGTATAAACAAGGATCCATAAGCCCGAAGGCTCCAAACCCAAATATCACTCGAGCAGCTCATAAAGACCAACTCCGAAATCGATACTATAGGGCAACAAACCCGAAGGTACAAACCCGAAGGCAACATACCCGAAGGCAACAAACCCCGAAGGCAATAAGCCCCGAAGGCAACAAACCGTAGTGGTGAAGGTCCGGAGGTCCACTACTGGACACCACTAACTGGCGGAATGTGTCATAATTCTCGAAAAGGAATCCGAAAAGTGTTAACGTGAGTCCCATAACCACTCGTTCGCACTAAACGGTTTACTATCCGTCAGTCAATTTCACACTCAAAGTAGTACAAAATTCACCTCATTTCATCGGCAAACCAGACCAAAGGTCAAAACGTTCAAACGAATAGATTGGGAATTAACGGAAAAGATGAACGCACGTGTTCATTGCACGCGTTTTATCTAATAATTTAATTCTCCTCCCACTTCACTCGAAGTGCGAAATTGTGCGTGTGTTTTAAATAGAATTTATAAATTGGAGAAGCAAACTTTTAATACGATTTGAAGAAATCATTTATAAAAACCGGTGAATGAATTCAAAAAGGAATCATCAAGGACAAATATGCATAAACAACTAATTGGAATCAACACACATCAAATAAATTTGGAAAAGCTAAACGAATAAGGCAATTGGCAAAAGACATCATATTCAGACGTCTGAAAGAAGGGATTCGGACGTCTGAATCTGGAAATCAATCCGTTTTTCAAAACAGAATTCAAACTTCTGACCCAAACTTTCAGACGTCTGAAATAGGCATTATTTTATCTATTTCCTTTTTGGTTGAAAATTAGCACTTTTAGACGTCTGAAATGTAAATTCAGACGTCTGAATCTGGGAATAAAAATCTTCCCCAGAACAATATTCAGACGTCTGAAATAGGTATTCAGACGTCTGAAACCTGATGGTCATGAATTTCCTGAACCTAGGCCATTTATGGCTAGACAAATCGAAAGCAATCGGATGTGTGATAATTATGGGCTTACGTCAAACGACTACCCAACCTTTAGCGACACATCCAAACACTCCAAACAACATAAACATCAACCATATAAGGATTTTCATAGATTTGGCTTAAAAATTCATAAATTGGCAATTTCGTCGAATCCATCCAAATCGAAAGCATATGAACATGTAAAAATGTTAGGAATTCATTTCCAACAATCCAAGATAGTTGTAGACATAGATGTGAGATAAAAATCTCAACTTCTAACTCAAAAACAAGGATAGAGAAGCTCAATTAAAAGGAAAAGGACAACCACTCTCCACTTCAACTCTACTAGCTTCAATCTAAGTTCAAAACAAGTATTTTCCTTAGTTAGGTTTAGAAAATTTTCTGAAATTGAAGGAGAAAGAGTTGGAGAAGATGAAGAGGAGGCTTACCAATAGCTTCTCTTTGAACTTGGAGCAAGAATTTGGATTTGCAAGAGGAACTAGGGCTTGGAGTTTCTATTTCCCATTCTCTTCCCCCATTTTCAGTTTTGCTCAAGCTTAAGAAATGAAAATGTGTGAATGGAAGGAGAGAAAGGGCTGAGTTGGTTTATAGAGTAGTTTGGGTGAAACCCAAACCCAAAAGCCTACTTAGCAAATAGCAAAATTCGACTTACTCCAAACATGTCAAAGTTTATACTCAAAAAGATAGAAAACGCCATTTTGGAACCAATGGAAGTGGTTTCGAGTTCCAATTCAGCCATTTGCAAAAAGTAGCTTTCGGACCCAAAAATCCGACTAACGACGCTATATTTAAACAAAACATTTAAATATATATAATCGTCAAATATGCGGGTTGTTACAGATCTCCACTCCTTGCAAAATTGTGTCCTCGCAATTCCTAGAGACAATATTTGTAACAACTACATACATACAACATTCAAAAGAAAAGGAAATAAGCTTAAGATGAAAGGATATACTCACCGCTGCCCAGCATGGATGGAAAACCCGGATAAGATCGCTCAATTAACTCTCTGGTTTCCCAAGTACAGCCATTGGGATTAGCGGACCATTGAACTATAACGAGCGACACGTCCTTGTTTCGAAGGTGTCGCACCTTCGTGTCAAGTACGCGAATAGGTTGCTGTACAATAGATAAGTCCGGTGACATCTCAAGCTCTTGCAAATCAGGAGAAGCAATAATAGAACCCGACTCCTGAAGACACTTCCGAAGCTGCGAGACGTGGAACACGTCATGAATACCAGATAAATGAGCAGGAAGTGAAACTCTATAAGCCACAGGGCCAATACGTTTTGTAACAACCCGCATATTTAACGATTATATATTTAAATGTTTTATTTGGATATAGAGTCGTTAGTCGGATTTTAGGTCCGAAATGTTACTTTTTGCAAACGGCCGAATTGGAGCTCGAAACCATTTCCATTGGTTCCAAAATAGCGTTTGCGATCTTTTTGTGTATAATCTTTGATATGTTTGGAGTTTGTGAAATTGGAGCTCGAAACCACTTTTCGGTTATGGGACTCACGGTACCACTTTTCGGTTTCATTTCTAGGAGTTTGTGACACATGCTGCCTTTGGGATAGTGTCTTCGGACTGTCTCCTCTGGCTTGTTGCCTTTAATATCGCTTTTGGAGTTGGTCCTTTGCCCTGACTCGAAAGATATTTGGGGTTGTCGGTTACCTTTAGTATTGCTTTCACCACCGCTCAAGAGATATTGGAGTGGTTTCTTCACCACCGCTCGAGAGATATTGGAGTGGTTTCTTCACCACCGCTCATGATGTTTCATTTATATGTATATTCCCTAGGTATTGCTTTTCTGTATTGGTTCTTTGGAGCCACACGAAATATAGCGTTTACCTTGTGGAACTCGTATTTATCGGTATTTGTTGTTTGCCTTTATGGCTTGTTTTGGGATATTCCTATCCTTTGTTTCTATGAGTTGCCAATGATGTGAGGCTTGTTTTGCTATGATATGATTCATCTTTTGTTAGATGACTGTGCTATCTCTTTTAGAGATATTCGATATACTTTGTGACCTTGCAGGTTTATTATTGTTCAGTTTATCTAACCGATTTGTTTAGCTAGACTGATCCGTGTATTTTATACTCGGTTCAGACGAGTTGTTTCAGGTTAGGTGCTTTGGACTTAGCCTATTTTGCTTCCACATGTACTATTCAGCTTGTTCCTTTTTTTCATAGCTTTTGTGTAGTCCCATTTTGTTGTAACTCTGATATATGTATTATTTTGGATTCATCTGTATAATGTGGTTTGCAATACCACTTGACGTGTATTATTCTGTATACTCTGTTATGTACCAGTATATGTGTATATGATGATCTACTGTTCTGTAATGTATATTACATTTGAATTATTATATTCTGTTCTGATAGATCCAACCACCTATGGTTTTGTTTTAAATATTCATTGAGTATGTGACCTGCTTGGTATGACTATTGTCGATGTATTCAATAGATAATTAGAGCAAGGCTATAGATGGTCGCTCCCAACCAGCCTTATTCTCCGTGTTAGTTGACGGCATTACTCTGCAGTATCCTTGGCTAGCGTGGGTATAGAGGTGGGGCATCACACGTTTAGTAATAGAAAATGGTCCTATATAACGAGGAGCCAATTTCCCAGTCAACAAAAGCGCATCACCCCCTTCAAAGGAGAAACACGAATAAAAACAAGATCACCAATCGAGAACTCGAGAGGCTTCCTACGGAGGTCCGCTTAGGATTTCTGGCGACTCTGTGCCTCTTTCATTCTCAACCGGATAAGATCAATCTTCTCTGAATAATTACGAACAAAATCTGGGCCAAGAATAAGCTTCTCCCCAGATTCCAACCAATAAGAAGGTGATCGACATGGCCTTCTGTATAAGGCTTCGAAAGGAGCCATACCAATACTAGATTGAAAACTATTATTGTAGGAGAACTCTACAAGAGGTAGGTGATCCTCCCAACTACCACCAAAATCAAAAATACAAATACGGAGAAGATCTTCCAAGATACGATTCACCCGTTTAGTCTGTCCATCAGACTGGGGATGATAAGCTGTGCTAAAATTAAGCTTTGTCCCCAAAGCTTGCTGAAGACTCTTCCAAAAATGACTCGTGAACAAAGGATCACGGTCACTCACAATAGAACCAGGAACTCCGTGAAGTCTCACGATTTCCTCGACATACAACTTAGCCAAATGCGAAGCAGTCCTTTAGACTTAGTAGGAAAAAAATGAGCAGATTTAGTGAGGCGATCAATAATAAACCAAATGCTAGAATGGCCCAATCTCGAACGAGGTAAGCCGTCAATGAAATCCATAGTAATCTGATCCCATTTCCACAATGGAATCTCAAGAGGCTGATGAAGACCAGAAGGACGCTGATGTTCGGCCTTAGTATGTTGACAAGTTATGCAATTACTCACATAACTCGCTACATCGCGCTTCATGCCTTCCCAACAATAAAGGCGATGCATATCGGCATACATCTTGCTACTACCGGGATGTATAGTATACTTAGAATGGTGACAGTCATCAAGAATGTCATGCCTAAGTGCAAAATCAGAAGGCACAAAAAGACGGTTCTTCTGGCGAAGACACCCATGAGAATCAACGCTAAAATCCCGTAATGCCTCGTCACAGGATTCAGACTCACAAAGCTGAATAAGTTGCAACAACTCAAGATCACGCCGCTGAGCATCGGCAAGACGATCTAATAAAATAGGTCGAGCTCCCAAACTAAATGATAGAATAGGAGAATCAGAAGATCGACATCGATCATGAATTTCACATAAAGATAGAGTCTCAAGGACGTCCCATTCGGCAAGCATCATAGAAACAACATCAGAATGTTTGCAACTAAGCGCATCTGCAACACGATTACCCTTACCTGGGGTATACTGGATATCAAAGTCATAGGAGGCAAGAAACTCGAGCCAACGTTGTTGCCTCATGTTGAGTTCCTTCTGAGTGAACAAATACTTCAAGGATTTATGATCGGTATAAAGAATGAAGCGCTCGCCTAATAAATAATGTCACCAAATCTTCAAGGCGAAGACAACGGTGGCTAACTCAAGATCATGAGTGGCACAACGAACTTCATTCGGACGCAGTTGCCTAGAAGCATAAGCAACTACCCGATCCTTCTGCATAAGAACAACACCTAGACCACTACCACAAGCATCGGTGTAGAAAACAAGATCATGATTCCCTTCGGGAACCACAAGAATAGGAGCATTAGTGAGAAGTTCCTTCAATGTCTGAAAGGAAGCTTCACACTTGTCGGACCAAATATAATGAATGCCTTTTCGAGTAAGGCTGGTGAGAGGAAGCACAACACGGGAAAAATCCTGAATGTACCGATGGTAATAACCTGCCAATCCAAGGAAACTACGAATCTCATGAACATTCTCGGGCCTCTTCCAATTTTGAGTGGCTTCGATCTTTAAGGGATCGACTGAAATGCGGTCAGAAGATACAACATGGCCTAAGAACTTAACCTTATTCTCCCAAAAGTGGCACTTGGAGAATTTAGCTCTAACCTGATGGCGACGGAGAGTACTCAAGACAATACTCAAGTGATTAACATGCTCAGCTTCAGACTTAGAATAGATAAAGATATCATCAATGAACACCAGACGAACTTGTCGAGATATTCCCGGAATACTCGATTCATTAGATCAACAAAGAAAGCAGGAGCGTTCGTCAAACCGAATGGCATAACGAGCCACTCAAAGGAACCATGTCGAGTGCGGAAAGTTGTAAGAGGTATGCTATCCTCCTCAATCGTAATTGATGAAAACCTATGGCAAGGTCAAGACGAGAAAAGACCTTAGCACCACTCAATAAATCAAACATATCATCGATCCTATGCAATGGATACCTGTTTTTGATGGTTAACTCGTTAAGCTTGCGATAGTCAATGCAAAGCTAAGAGTTCCATTGGATTTCTTCACGAAGACGACCACGGATCCCCATGGAGAAAAACTGGACTGAATCAACCGCTTGGACTCAAGCTCTAAAAGCTGTTTCTTGAGTTCCTCATTTTCCTTTGTAGACATCCTCGTAGGAGGACGACTAACTGGCTGCGTGCTTGGAATGACATCAATGCGGAACTCAATTGCCCACTTGGGTGGCAAACCCGAAAGAGGCTCAAAAACATCAGAAAAGTCACAAGCAATAGGAATACGAGATATATCATCATCATCTCACGAGTCAAGAGAATATAAAGCAATCTCAGAATTATCCACATCCCGAAGAACAAGTGATAGCTGAGTAGACAAACCCGGATGTCGAAGATATATAATTCTCTCCGAACAAATAATCCTGGCATCATATCTCACTAGCCAGTCCATTCCCAAAATCATATCAAATCCCAGGCAAGAAATAACGTGCAGATTCACATGAAAAGAAAAGCCACATAAAACAATCTCAACATTATCACAAAGCAAGCTAAGGGTCGCGGATCCCCTAATAGGATTCGCAATCCTTAAAGATTAACCCTACAAGAAACATCCAAAGATAAATCATCGATGAGCTTCTTCGATACGAAAGAATGTGAAGCACCCGTATCGAAAAGAACTCGTATACTATGATTATAAAATAAAATAGAATCTTGCAAAATAGATGGAGATATACCTTTGGGTTGAGAAGGACCTTCAGAAGCCTTGGCAGCACTAAGCTTGCCAGACTTGGCACCACTAGGAACAGTAGGGAAGATGGAAACATGATGACCTTCCTTCTTGCAATAGCGGCGGAAGAGAGGCTTAGGACAAGCTCGAATAATATGATCAGGAAAACCACAATTGAAATACATTCGAATGAAAGGTGCTCCAGCAGACTGAGACTGAGAATTAACACCACCAGTCTTCTTCTTCTTTGAAGGAAAAGACTTCTTCTGAAATGGAAACTGCTTCTTGTTGGGGTTTTTGGAAACCACAACATCCTCATTACTATCACACTCCTTCTTGACGGTTTCGAGATGAAGCGCCGAATCTACTAATTCCTCAAAAGAAAGCTAAAGCTGGAGCAACAAAGACTTCTAAAGATATTTCTTAAGACCAGAGACAAACTTCAAATTCCTCTTATAAGAAGTGCTAATGAATTCAAGACCATACTTAGATAAAGCCTCGAATGATGCAACATACTAAGAAACAGAAGACTTCCCTTGCTTCAACTCGAGGAAGCGACTGGTCAATAAAACTTTTTCAGATTCAGGAACGAACTTGAGTTCAAATCGCTCCCGAAACTGAGTCCAAGAAAGAGTAGATTCATCAGTTTTGGCAATAAGAAGCTCATACCAATCAAGGGCACGCTCTTGTAATAATCTAGAAGTTACAAGAACTCTACCATGGTCAAAAAGATCCATACGAGAGAAAATACGCTCGCATGTGCGAAACCAAGCTTGGACTTCAAGAACGGATTCGGAGCCTTTAAACGGCTTTCCTCCAAGATGAGCAAAATCACTGCACAGACGTGCAAAGGCAGACTTGCGAGGTGGAGATACTCGAGGAGGAACTGGAGGACGAGTGCTCCTAAACAACTCTAAAAACTGGTCAGCAAACATATAAATGCCATCCGGATGTGAGCCACTGGACTGCCCAGCATCCGAACGTCGTCCCCTTCCTCTTCCAGCCATACGCTGAAAGTTGAAATAAGAACAAGATTATTCACAAGGTAGATATTAAAATATGGAATACTACGGAATATAATGCATTCCTAGACGTATTCCCAAATTCTATCTAACCTTGATGGAATAGAGAGACACGATGATTCAAAGATTTGTATCACTTATACCACTTTGATGTACTGTAATATGTGCTTCTATTCTGTGTTTATCATACTTTGTTCTGAACTCAGCTCTGATACCAAGCTGTGACGCCCTACCTCTATACCCACGCTAGCCAAGGACACTACGGAGTAATGCCGTTAACTAATGCGGAGAATAAGGCTGGATAGGAGCGACCATCTATAGCCTTGCTTTAACTATCAATTGAATACATCGACAATTGCCCTACCTTGCAGATCGACATATCCAATGAATACTTAGAACAAAACTATAGGTGGCTAGAGGATCTATCAGAACAAAATATAACAACCCAAATGCAATATACATCACAGAACAATAGATCATCACATACACATATACTGATACATAATAGTGTATACAAACTGATACATGTCAAGTGGTAAAGCCAACCACAATATACAGACGAGTCTAAAGAATACATATCATAGTTACAACAAAATAGAACTACACAAAAAGCTATTACAAAAAGAAGCTAGCGGAGTAGTCCATGCGGAAGCAAAATAGGCTAAGTCTAAAAGCACCTAACCTGAAACATCTCGGTCTGACCCGATTATAAATACACGGTTCAGTCTAGCTAAACAAATCAGTTAGATAACTGAACAACAATAAACCTGCAAGGTTACAAGGTATAACAAATATCTCTAAGGGAGATAACACAATCATCTAACAAAAGATGAACATAACAAAACAAGCCTCATATCATCGGCATCACAAATAAATAGAGGATATGAATATCCCAAAGCAAGCCAAAAGGCAAATAACAAATACCCATAAGGTATACTATTTCCACAAGGTAACCGCTATACATCGTGTGGCTCAAAAAGACCAACACCGAAGGGCGATACCAGAGGAATATAATATCAATGAAACATAAGATTGCTCGAGCTAAGTACTGTATAAACAAAGATCCATAAGCCCAAAGGCTCCAAACCCAAATATCACTCGAGCGGCTCATAAAGACCAACTCCGAAAGCGATACTATAGGGCAACAAACCCGAAGGTACAAACCCCGAAGGCAACATATCCGAAGGCAGCAAACCCCGAAGGCAATAAGCCCCGAAGGCAGCAAACCCCGAAGGCAATAAGCCCCGAAGGCCCAGTACTGGACACCACTAACTGGCGGAATGTGTCATAACTATCGCAAAGGAATCCGAAAAAGTGTTAACGTGAGTCCTATAACCACTCGTTCGCACTAAACGGTTTACTATCCGTCAGTCAATTTCACACTCAAAGCAGTACAAAGTTCACCTCATTTCTTCGGTAAACTAGACGAAAGGTCAAAACGTTCAAACGAATAGATTGGGAATTAACATAAAAGATGAACGCACGTGTTCATTGCACGCGTTTTATCTAATCATTTAATTCTCCCCCCACTTCGCTCGGAGTACGAAATTGTGCGTGTGTTTTAAATAGAATTTATAAACTGGAGAAGTGAAATTTTAATACGATTTGAAGAAATCATTTATAAAAACCCGTGAATGAATTCAAAAAGGAATCATCAAGGACAAATATGCATAAACAACTAATTGGAATCAACACGCATCAAATAAATTTGGAAAAGCTAAACGAACAAGACAATTGGAAAAAGACATCATATTCAGACGTCTGAAAGAAGGGATTCAGACGTCTGAATATGGAAATCAATCTGTTTTTCAAAACAGAATTCAGACTTCTGAACCCAAACTTTCAAATGTCTGAAATAGGCATTATTTTGCCTATTTCCTTTCTGGTCGAAATTTATCACTTTCAGACGTCTGAAATATAAATTTAGTCTTCTGAATCTGAGAATAAAAATCTTCCCAGAACAGTATTCAGACGTCTGAAATACAGATTCAGACGTCTCAAACCTGATGGCCAGGCATTTCATGAATCTTGGCCATTTATGGCCAGACAAATCGAAAGCAATCGGATGTGTGTTGATTATGGGCTTACGTCAAACGACTACCCAACCTTAAAGACACACCCAAACACTCCGAACAACATAAACATCAACCATATAAGGATTTTCATAGATTTGGCTTCAAAAATCATAAATTGGAAATTTCACCGAATCCGTCCAAATCGAAAGCATATGAACATGTAAAAATGTTAGGAATTCATTTCCAACAATCCAAGATAGTTGTTGACATAGATGTGAGATAAAAATCTCATCTTTTAACTCAAAAACAAGGATAGAGAAGCTCAATTGAAAGGAAAAGGACAACCACTCTCCACTTCAACTCTACTAGCATCAATCTAAGTTCAAAACAAGTATTTTCCTAAGTTAGGTTTAGGAAATTTTCTGAAATTGAAGGAGAAAGAGTTGGAGAAGATGAAGAGGAGGCTTACCAATAGCTTCTCTTTGAACTTGGAGCAAGAATTTGGATTTGCAAGAGGAACTAGGGCTTGGAGTTTCTATTTCCCATTCTCTTCCTCCATTTTCAGTTTTGCTTAAGCTTAAGAAATGAAAATGTGCGAATGGAAGGAGAGAAAGGGCTGAGTTGGTTTATAGAATAGTTTGGGTGAAACCCAAACCCAAAAGCCTACATAGCAAATAGAAAAATTCGACTTACTCCAAACATATCAAACTTTATACTGAAAAAGATCGCAAACGCCATTTTGGAACCAATGGAAGTGGTTTCGAGTTCAAATTCTCCCATTTGAAAAAGTAGCTTTCGGACCCAAAAATCCGACTAACAAAGCTATATTTAAATAAAACATTTAAATATATATAATCGTTAAATATGCGGGTTGTTACATAGTACGTACAACCAAAAATATATTTTGGTCTTAACTGCATGAAACACCTATCCACACCTTCACAAGGTCTGCCTACCAAATCGCTCCTAGATTAATTAATTTTACCGTTACAATTTACATACTATTTATTTCCATTAATCTTCTTTAGGCCATTTTTATATCTGGCTTGATTATTTCACAATTTCCCCTTTTCTTACATAAATGGTATTTTAATTTCACGTCCATTCGGTTCGTATGGTTTGTATGTAATTTTTATGCCATTTTGTTATAGATTTACACTAGCCTTTAGGGTCCGTTTAATTTACATTTTTTTCCAACTTAATTAACATTCTCCTTTTAGAGAGTTATCTATATAAATTTTTTATCCAATAGCCACAAACTATTTAATTACATAAAATTCCACTTTTACATTTTTAGGCCACATATGAAATAAACAATTATGCTAATTAGACTTCCCAATTTATTTCTAAAACCATATTAAAAATTGTGTAATTTTATCAATCAAAACCACAATTTTATTCAAGTAACATGTTCTAAATTTATTCAACTAACCCGTTCTACCATTAGAAATTGAATATCAATTCTAATTCAATTTAATTAAACCAATCTTATTTACGCCATGAAACATGAATAACAATTATTTTGTTCCAAATTTCAACTCAAACATATTAGAATTGAGAAGTGGAAGAAGAAGAAGATACAATAGTTTACATAAATTTAAATCTTATTTATGACTTAAAACGTGAATAACAATTTATATGTCACATATTTTAAACCAAACATGAATCAGAATGAGAAGTGGAAGAAGAAGAAGAAGAAGTTACAATAATCTACATCTATTCTCAATTAATAACATAAATTAATTCATATTAACGTGTCAGAAAAGAACTGAAATTGAACTACTTTATTTTTTTTATTTCATACTAATTCCCGCTTACTAGGTAGTGCATAAATTTGAAAAAAGCTTTGCTGTAATCTTCCTCCCTTTAATTCTTCTAAATGCCCCAAATTGGTTGGATATAACATGAACAATTTAATGTGAATATTAGGCTCAGGTCGCTAATAAGTTTCAAAATACACAAAAAACCCAATAAAAAGTATGGAAATTAGATCCCTAGAATTACGTTACTAAGTAATTGCATATAGTTATGTAATTATTCACTGAATAATTGTAAACATTTATGCAATTATATCCAAAAGTTGCATAAATTTATGCAAATTTTTCGGTGAATAATTACGGAAATTTCCGCAATTTTTTTGTGAATAATTGCGGAATTTTCCGCAACTTTATGTAAAAGTTGCGGAAATTTCCGCAATTTTTTTGGTGAACGGTTACGGGATTTTCCGCAATTTTTCACTTAATAATTTTGAAAATGTCTACAATTTTTTGATATAATTGCATAAATGTCTGCAACTATTCACTGGATAATTGCATAAGTGTATGCCATTATTCGGTAACTTAATTATAGGGACCTAATTTACAAAAAAATTTTTTACTGGGTTTTTTCTGTATTTTGAAACTTATTAGGGACATGTGCCAAACTGTCCTTAATTTAATTTGGTGGAGATTTTTTATTTAGTAAAGAAAAGGAGGAAGAATAATACACAATAATTTTGCTATAGAATTATAGCGACGGTTGAATAAGAGATTAGGTTTAGGTTTGATGGTATACTTGTAGATTGTTTGAGTGAATATAATAAATTAGATTGTTTTATATTAAATCCATTTCTTCCATACACATAATGGTTATCCAATCTAGCCCATACACATCACTCAACCAATAAAATTTAGCCATCACATCCTATTACATCACCGGAGCGAATGGGAAGCCGCCACACGTAACGACCCGTAAATTTCATTAATTAATTTTCCATATTAATAAAATTTTGAAATTTAATTTATAAAGGAATATATTTATATAATCTATAATGAAGTCAATGTTAAGAATTAACCTATGAAATATTATATTAATTAATATAGACTTAATTAAAAAAGGTTGAGCTGAATAAATCCTATTTATTGGAACATAATTTATTGGTATGCAAATTTATAGTAAGTGAGTTATTGTAAGAAATTGAAATTTGAATAGAATTCTAATGAATGAAAGTAGTGAAAAGGTTATACCCGGATGTAATTGTATAAGAGAAATAGAGGAAAGTAGTTGACGTAAAAATCAGACGCTAACACCCCGGTGCATATCGAGTAAATGTGAAAGCACCACCCGTCAATACGCGAATAAGAAACAAGTAGGAATTCGCAGAAAAGCAGTAAAAGACACAGTCTTTATAGTGGTTCGGCTTATGGTCAAGCCTACGTCCACTTTAATGTTCTTTATTACTGATTTAAGTACAACTTATACAACTTTCTTCAATCACAACACACTTTAGACTAGTAGCTCAAACTTAGATGTAGAACAATCTTTTGATTTCATATTGAATGATGTAGATTCTCTCTTGAAGTTTGTCGTAGGGTCCTCGGTACTTGAGGCGCTCAAAGTGTTGTTTGAGAAAATGGCAGAGTGTTGATGCTACGGAGAATGATCCAAAAGTCCCCTTCAAGTTGGAGCTAGTGCCGTATTTATAGGAGAGCTCGGGGTTAGGTCGTTGGTTATAGGTCGTTGGCGACCTAAGATAGGTCGTAGGCCGTGGGGCGACCTAGTGGTAGCGACCAAAGAGTTACGGCTTAACTAGAACACACTTGATCTTTTCCGAATGAAGTAGTAGGTCGTGGACGACCTAGGGGAGTAGTTGGCGACCTTGCAACGCTGAGATGTTCAATGCAGCGACCTAGGCTAAGTCGTTAGCTTGTTATATCGCTGAACTCATTAGGTCGTTAAGCCATGGGTTCACTTGGGTCGTAGGTCAGAAGTTGCGACCTATGGTAGGTCGTAGGTCGGAAGTCACGACCTAAGGCATACGAGCTACGGCCTATTCTGGTTGTACTCGGCCTCTCTGAGCGGGTTAATGGGTCGAACGCGACTTAGCATAGGTCATAGGTCGTTTACCCGAGTTACAGCTTAGCTCGGCATTGTATAGCTCGCTAGGTCATTAAGTAGTTGGGTCGAACACGCGGCTAAGTCGTTAGGTCGTGGACTCCTTTAGGTCGCTGAACTCTTTAAGTGATTAGGTCATTCCACTGTTCCACCTCTTAGGTCGTTCCACCTCTTAGGTCGTTCGACCTCTTAGGTAGTTCCATCTTTTAGGTCGTTCCGCCTTTTAGGTCGTTAGGTCAGCTTATCTCTTAGGTCGTTAGGTTGGCTTATCACTTAGGTCGTTAGGTCGGCTTATCTCTTAGGTCGTTGGTCGGCTTATCTCTTAGGTCGTTTTCAAAACGGAGTTAACACTTGCCCCTCGAAGCACTCGCCTAGGTCGTAGGTCGTGTGCTTCGATTTAATCCTGCTAGGTCGTGAGCGACCTAGGAGATGACTTAACTCATACGCCCATCTGCCTCTGATGTATATAGCTGCTAGCTCGTCTCATTCCCTTCACTTAACTTCTTCGATAACCATTTTCCGCCATTAGCAACCTTCCAAGTTTCCAAAGGTGAATCTGTTCCAATCGAGTTGTTGATTCATCCTTACTTTTACATCGTGTAAGTGAATTCGATCCTTTATTCAACTCTCAATTACAGTCGAACAACAAATTTTTGCCTTTTGCCCCCGGTTTAATATCCATACATCGTGTTCCGCTTTCGATCCATGCTATGATCGATTTTTGATCGCAATTGACTACGCTGTTATTACGATCAGCAGCGCATTGGATTTGTGATGGTTTGGATAATTTATGGGTTTTTCTGAGAGGATAATTGATTTTGTTGCTTGGATGATAACGGGTTATCGGGTTGTAAGCTGATGAGATAGCGGGTTATTGATTGGAGAGGAGGTAGTAGGTTGTTGATTGGAGATAACTTGAAATGGCTGAGTTAGACCAGAAGCGATCTGGGAATTCTAAACGACTCAAAATCCTTGCGACCTAACTGATTTGCACGACTTACGAATTGACCGACCTAAAAATTCTTGCGACCTAATCGATTTGCATGACTTAACTTTTAGGTCGCTCGAAGACTTGAATGACCTAGGAGTTGGTTAGATTCATATTGCCTTGAACAATGTGGCTTAACCTTGCCAGAATAGCATATATATTCCAAACAGGACGACTTAAAGGAGGCCTGATCTGTGCTAGGTCGCTTGAGCGACTTAAGGGAGGCCCGACATATGCTAGGTCGTTTGAGCGACTTAAGGGAGGCCCGACCTATGCTAGGTCGTTTGAGCGACTTATGAGATGAACAGAACTTGATTGTATTTCAAATTTGAACTGCTAGAACGAGATGTTTGGATAAATCGTGCTTCTTTATAGAGTTCATTAACTTCAATGCTAACAACCTGTTAAACACAACACTTGCAGAAAAATGGGACGAATATACTGCCATTGACAGCCCACATCAAATGACAGATTAGTCGATAAAAGATGATCAACTTAAAGAAACTATATGAAATGTTGTGAATCAATAAATTCAAGTGAAGTATTAAAGCAATGTTAATCAACTGAAGCCGATTTGTTTGCACCCATACTATACTTGTATTTTGACTTAAAGCGACAAGTCTTGAAATTTTACAATTGACACATGTTTATTAGTTTAATTTCAGTTATATTTACTTGTCACTTTGTTAGTTTTACACAACACTTCACACATTTAGGAAACGTGCACCTTCACATTTGAATATCCAGTTCCTTGTGTAGAAAGTCTTCTCAGGAAGAGATAATTGAGCAATCCGAAGAAGTCTTCCCAATAGCTGACCCATTGGTCGATCCTCTGGAGAGAACTCCAACTACCTTGAGTCAGCGGACATTCAATCAACTACGTATTCAATTTGGGATTGCCGAAGAGGATGCTAGATTTCCTGGCCCAAATGATACTGCCGACAGGCCACCTCTTGGTTTTGTCGCCGTCAACCGTCAGATGTGCCTTTGTGGTGCCATTCCTCCTTTCAATGAATTCCTTCATCAACTCCTTTTCCGGCTAACCATCTCTCCCTTTCAACTACATCCCAATGGCTACGCCATCCAGATGGGATTGTGTGTTTTATTCAGGAGGACACTTAACCGTATTCCGAGCTTTGAAGAAATTTGCTACTTATGCTCATTTGCAAAGAATAAAGACCACCCCTCCTTTATACTCGTGAGAAGTGCCAGAAATCGCAAACTTATTACCGATCTTTCCGAAAGTGCTCACGGCTTTCTGAATCAATTCTTCTTTGTCTGCTGTCCTCTAGGGTTTTATGCCATATGGAGAAAAGGAAGTGAGATTGCTCATCCCCGTTTTTCCGTTTCAGCTTTTCAAGATTCGAATTGCTAGGTGCTAACTTCATTCTTTTCTTTTACAGCAATTCCTCTTCCCTCTATAAATCCCAGTCACAGGACGACTTTTGATAGATTATGTGTCGTGCCGGCTGAAGAAAGAAGTATTAAGTTTTTGCTGAGAGATGAACTTCTACACCAATATGGGCTTTTGCACCCTTCTCGCTCTACTCAACCGCACGAAGTTCCCGATTCTCCGGCCAAATTGCCAGATGCCCCAGTTTCTACTGAGGAACCTATGCTGAAGGAACCTACTGCTGAGGCTTTACTGGTGAAGTGCTCTACTTTTACTGATATTGCGGGGCCATCCGACAAGCTTACACTTGCCCCGATCATCGAAGAGGAAGAGCCTTTTCATCATTCAGGGAAATCCGGTGACGAAGGAACCGAGAGAGTGAGTCCTGCCAAGCAAAGTGGGGATGACATTTTTGGAGGGTTGAACGATCTGATGATCACTTCACAGGAGCTCTTTAAAGACGACCCTGTTTCTGCTAGAGTTACCTCTTCAGCAGTTGAAGCGTCATCCTCTTTACAACAGACTCTGTCAGCTCAAGAGTTGACGTTAGCTATAAAACCCATCATTTCCCCGCAATCGAGGAGTGGTTCGTTGTTTGACGCGCGTAGTTTGCACATTACACACATTAGGATTTTTTAGCATTCTTATGCACTTACATGCACTTTACTTCAAAGATTCTCAAGCTTGGGCGACGCTCTTATTACGACGACTTTCAGAGCTACGGGAAACGCGGCTCTTTTGATCCTAAGAGATATATTCCTTCTTATAGGGAGACTAACGAAGAAAGAACCGCACGAAAAGCTCGTGAAAGACGTGCCCACGAAGAAGCCATGAAAGACGGGACGAGCGACATGATTCTTCCCTGAGGGAAGATGATTATCATAAACGGATGTCTCGTGATGACAACTGGAAAACCAGCATCCCAGATTTCCGAACAACCTGCTGCTCCTGTACTATCTCAATCTCCTGCCCTGGCACGTACCGATATTCAGAAAATCCTTAGAATACCCCCATATCAAGTTGGTCCAGGCCCAGCTACTCTTCAGAGTCGATTCCCGAACTGGTGCCCGAAAGGAGTGCGCTTTGATCTTGACCTGGTCCCGATCGATAAGCAGGCTATGCTATGCAACCTTGATGCTGTCAAACTTGATATCGAAAGAATGTCAGGTTGGCAAAAGCTTGTCGATGAGCTCCAGAGGGTAAATCGCACGAATCTTGAAGCCATGTTAACAATGGAAAACGACAAATCTGAGTGGTAGAAGATTCTTGAGCAACATGATGCGGAAATGAGAAGCATTGCTACTTATAATGAAAAGCTCGAAGCGGAAGTTGAAAAACTCAAAGAAGAGCTTGCCACTTCCTCCACTTCCTATTCGCAAAGGGAGCAAGTGCTTCAACAACAAGTGCGAGATGCTCATGCCGCTCAAAGAGATGCCGAAGATAGGCTTGATGAGCAAAAAAGAATTAATGAGGGCCATATTGCTGACATCGCGGAGCTGCGAAAGAAGACTAGCTCCCAGGACGTGGAGATCGAAATGCTAAAACTTCAACTCTCTAAAGCTGAAAGAGAGCGTGATGAGGCTGTTGCCGACAAAATTGCAGCTGAAGAGTCTCATGAGGCAACGAAGGCTAGTATCAGCTCAACATTGTTTGACTTCTACTTGCATAGCATTCTGGTGTGTGGTAGTCTCTCCTTTCTAGACCCCAAATATGAATAACTCTGACCGAAGTGTGGGAGGCCATACTTGACATGTTGGGCAGTGCCGGCTATGCTGAGGCAGATTTAGAGGAAAACTATCTTGATGACGATGCTCGCGCCGCTCTTGCCAGGGGAAAGGAGCAACTTGCCAAAGAGAGAGCCGAAATGCCCAAAGGAGAACATGTAGGGAAGGCAACTTTAACCGACCCAGTTCAACCTTCGGTTTCGACCGATATCGACATTGTTGGTTCCGGTTCCCATTCTCCGCCCCCTACTAAAGCCGTTGCCGAAAGCACCACTGGCCACATTGGAGATGAGGCTCAAGGAAGAGCCGAAGCGCCGGACTTCGAAATTGACATAGTGAAGTCTACATCTCCAGGTAACCTCAATGTTGATCTCGCTCAAGCGGGCTGCTTGTTCTCTTCGACTGAGTTCGATGAGCTTCTTGCTTATTTCTTAAGTGTCGATGAGCCATTATCCCCGCTTTTTATGAGGAATACTGACTTTAACTTTTCTTCTCCTGTAGAAAAAGCACCAAGTATTGTTCAGACTTCCCCTCCTCTAGTTATTCCTCCTCCGTCTCTTCAGGTCACTCCTCCTTCTGCCTCTCAACCGCGATCACAAGAGGATCAAATGGAAGCTCTCCGAGACTTGGACGATTCCATTGCTTCACAAGAACATAGGGGAGAATAACCTGAAGAGGGTGAAAAGACTCCGGAAACAACTGGTTCTGAGGATAGGCCGTTAACCAGACTTTTCACTCCAAGAAGCGGGTCTTCTTCTAAGAAGAGGGGAAAAAGTGGAGTCTCAAAGAGGAAGGAAGCTTCAGCCGGCGAGGAAAAAGCAGAAGAAAGTCCGATTGTTCTCCTTTCTCCTTCTTCCCCTACTCTTACAAGCCGGCCCAAGAAGTTGGTCATCCGGGCAGGCGCAGGCTCAAAAGGTGGAAGGAAGAAGAAATGATGGCTTTGGTCCTGTGCTTTTTATCTCGCTTTTTGCTTTTTTCTTGTATATAAGCTTGCGTTGACTGGAGATTGTGCGGGTACCAGTCCCCGCCTTCTTTTATTTTCAAACCTACGCATGTATAAAAAAAATTATAATATGGAATAAGATGATTCTTTTATTTGTACAAACTCCTGTCAGTATTTGAGAATGCATTTATTCTTTTTTTATATATATACAAGTTTCTTTATTTTTTTGTGTGATGTTGCAGTAAACCTATGGTATGTTGCTTGAGCATTGATTTTATTTTTGTGACTGTATTATATTGCCCCCATACCATGGTTTATTGCAATCTCTTTCACATTGGCAGAATTTTGAAGAATAACTTTTTTTGTTTCGAGAAGACTTGTGTTCTTTCTTTAGAGAACAACTTTTCCATTTGAAGGAGGTTTGCATCTGTACTTTATAAGATAATATTTCCGTTTTAAGGAAATATTTTTCTGATTTAGTAAAATGCACCTCATATTGGAGAAGTTTTCTCTCTTTTCTTTTTGTTGTGAAGTTTTTACACTTCACTTTCGATGAAAGTCACTTTTATCTTGGCAAGTGAATTTTCCTTCGTGGTAAAGTGGGCCTTTGAAAAAGGGCTTCAACCTGCTTGTGCCTTCGAAGAGGGCTTTTGTTTGATTGTGCCTCTGGGAAGAGGGCTTTTTTTATTTCTGCCTCTGGGGAGATGCTTTTATCTTTTCCCTATTCGTTGGGAAGCGGGCCTCCGAAGAGGGCTTTTCACATGTCGATTCGTGTGAAGTTTTATTTCAGATCACGGTGAAATGTGTGCCTCCGAGTAGGGCTTTTTCCTGGAAGTTTGGAGTCTCCTTCTCTCGGTTGGATGGATTCACAGGGCGGACATGAATGTTCTGTACCACCGCTCAGTCCACAACTTTCTATCGAGAAGGAGCTCTTTTTCTGGCGAGGCCAATTAGAGGTCTTTATCCTCCGAAGAGTTGTGCCTCCGAAGAGGGCTTTTCACATTCCAGCACCCGTGAAGTTTTATTTCAAATCTCGGTGGAATGCGTGCCTCTGAGTAGGGCTTATGCCTGGAAGTTTGGAGTCTCTTTCTCTTGGTTGGATGGATTCACGGGGCGGACGCGAATGTTCTGTACCACCGATCAGTCCATGACTTTCTATCGAGAAAGAGCTCTCTTTTTCTGGCGAGGCCCATTAGAGGTCTTTATCCTCCGAAGAGTTGTGCCACTGAAGAGTGCTTGTGCCTCTGAGGCGGTCTTTTGATGTTTGATGCCTGCTCGCCCATGTCTTTTCGCCATTTGCTCATATCAACGGTTTCCCGTTATCATTTCCAAGCGCACATTCCTTTCTTTTGCAAGTAGCTTATTCTATCCAAAGAAGTGAACTTCATTGTTAAATTAATTCGCAGGGGTAGACACAGGCTAATTAATTGAATGTTAGTTTGCACAAACGATCACAGTTAGTTAGGAAGAGTCTACTTCTGGCGGAACCACTAACTGTTTGCTTGAAGCACTTCTTATATGGGATTCGAATCTGGAATTCTTATGGCTAGATATTCACTTGTTGAGTGATGTCAGGGATTGCTTGGTCTTATGATGGGTAAGCTTTGTTTTAATGGCATGTAGTATTAAATCGACATTTTAGCAATACAATTGACGTATTTTATATATCAAAATAAAACAAGCAGTTTATAATAGTAAAGAACACAAGATTTATAGTGGTTCGGCCAAGAACTGGGCCTACATCCACTTTATAGTTCTTATTATTCAATTGCACTGGCTTTACAATGGCTTTAAATATAAGAATCATACATTCATCATTCTTTTACAATATTTCATTAAAGCTTTTAAGTAAAATATGGACGCAAATGATTGTTGTTCCAAGCTCTTCGAATTGGATCTCCTTCTACAGTTATTAGTTCGAAAGTGCCATCAAGAAGTTTTTTGCCTATGACATACGACCCTTCCCAGTTTGGCTCAAATAATCCTGTTGCTGTCATGACCCTCTTCAAGACTAGATCTCCAATCTAAAAGCTGCATTGGCGAACATTGGAATTGAAGTTCCTGGCAATTCTTTGCTGATGGGCTGCAATTCTGAGCTGAGTCTCTTCCCTTCTTTCATCAAGGAAGCCAAGTGCTTCAAGTTGCAACTCTTCATTTTTTGCTTGGTTTAAATGAATTCTTCTATGTGAAGGGACTTCTATTTCTACCGGAATCATTGCCTTTGATCCATATGCCAATGAAAATGGAGTGTGCCCCGTTGCAGTTTTATGTGTAGTTCTATAGGCCCATAGTGCTAGTGGAAGCTTATCGATCCAACCACCTTTAGCTTTTTCCAGCTATTTTTTTGATGGTTGATTTGATAATTTTGTCTATTGCTTCCACTTGCCCGTTTTCCTGCGGATGAGCCACTGTTGAGAAGCTTTTCTGGATCTTGAATTTCTTGCAAAAATCCTGGAACTCTTCACTTTCAAATTGGGTTCCATTGTCTGTGATTATCTTTTGAGGCACACCATACCTGCAAATGATATTCTTAGTTATAAAGTTTATCATCTTCTTAGAGGTAATAGTAGCTAATGGTTCAGATTCGGCCCATTTAGTAAAATAATCAACAACAACAATAGCATATCTGATTCCGGATTTGGCAGTTGGCAAAGGCCCGATCAGATCTATTCCCCAAATAGCAAATGGCCACGGACTGACCATCTGTGTTATCTCAGTGGAAGGTGCTCTTGGGATTTTTTCAAATCTCTGGCATCGGTCACATTTTCGGGCGTAACTTGCAGCATCACGATTAATATCTGGCCAAAAATACCTATAATGGAGAATTTTCTTTGCTAGAGTTTGACCACCTGAATGATCTCCACACTCTCCTCCGTGTACTTCAGTTAGAATTGTCTCAGCTTCTTCCTTGGTCACACATCGGAGTAATGGCATAGAGAATCCCCGCCTATACAATCAGCCATCTTGAATTATGTATATGGAGGCTTTTCTTAACAACTTCTGCCGTTCTTTTGAGTTTTCTGGTAGAGAACCGTTGAGAAGATATTCCATTATCGGAGTTATCCATGATTCTCGCTCTTGTGATATAGTCATGATCCAGTCAATATCCATCTCATCAATGCTTGGAGCTGACATGACTTCAACAGGAACTAATCCCAACAATTGAGCTTCACTAGTGCTTACATACTTTGCGAGGGAATCTGCCTTCATGTTTTCTTCCCGGGGTATATGATTTATTGTGTAATGGTCAAGGTCATCGAGAAGCTCCCAGGCTCTTGACAAGTAAGCGGGCAGATTTCCTACTTTAGTTTGAAATTCTTTCTTGACTTGACATACAATAAGCTGTGAATCACTGAAAATCTGCAACACTTTGACATTCAATTCTTTAGCAATTCTCAAACCGACAATAAGAGCTTCATACTCTGCTTCATTGTTTGTCGAAGGAAATTCCAATCTTAAAGCATAGCACAATGACCGCCCTTCAGGGGTTTCAAGCACAACCCCAGCTCCGGAACAGTAATCGTTTCTTGCGCCATCAACATACAATTCCATCGAATTGGGGGATTATCTGTCACCACTTCCTCACTATCACCTTTATCCGCACATTTTGCGATAAAATCTGCCAGATCTTGTCCACTGATTGCTCTCCGGGGATGATAAGTGATGTCGCATTGGCTGAGTTCAATATTCTACTTCAAAAGGAGACCCGAGGTCTCAGGGCGAAACAGGACTTGCTTCAGAGGCTGATCAGTGAGGACTCTGATTGGATGAGCTTGAAAATACGGCCTCAATTGTCTTGATGCAATCAGCAGACAATAGGCGAGCTTTTCCAACTTCGAATAATTCATCTCTGCCCCAGTGAATCTTTTGCTGATATAATAGACCGGGCACTGAATTTTTGCGTCTTCCCGTACCAGGGCTGCACTGAGAGCATGAGACGAGATTGCCAAATATACAAAAAGATCTTCACCACTGTCCGGCTTAGAAAGTATTGGAGGCGTTTCCATATGACGGATCAACTCATCGAAAGCTTTTTGGCATTCAGGAGTCCAATCAAAATTCTTCCTTCCTTTCTTTAGTACATCGAAGAACGGAATGTATTTATCAGTAGCTTTTGAAATGAATCGACTCAGAGCAACGACTTTCCCATTAAGACTCTGTAGTTCCTTCTTTGTCCTAGGGGCTTTGACTTCTCTTAAGGCAGCAATTTGAGCAAGATTAGCTTCAATGCCCCTAGCACTCACAATGAAACCCAAGAACTTTCTGGACTCCACCCCAAACGAACATTTCAAAGGATTAAGCTTCATTCCGTACTTCCAGAGGATTACAAACATCTCCGCCAAGTGATCCATATGGTCTACCGCTTTCTTTGATTTCACTAACATATCGTCAACATAAACTTCCATAGTTTTGCCAATCTGCGTTTTAAACATAGCATAGACAGTCTTTTGTAAGTTTCCCCTGCATTCTTAAGTCCGTAGGGTATGACTTTATAGTAGTAGAGACCAACGTCGGTGATGAAGCTTATGTCCTCCTGATCCGGCTCATGCATCATAATCTAGTTGTATCTGGAGTAAGCATCCATGAAAGATAACAATTCGTGTCCCGCCGTTCCATCTACCAACTGATCTATTCTGGATAATGGGAAGCAGTCTTTGGGGCAGGCTTTGTTTAAATCTGAGAAGTCAATGCAAACTCTCCATTTTCCATTAGCTTTCTTAACCAGTACTGGATTTGAAACCCAATTCAGATAAGTAGACTCCCTGATGAAACCATTCTCTGTAAGCCGGTCTACCTCTTCCTTCAACGCTGCTGACCATTCAGGACCCTGGGTTCTTCTTTTCTGTTTTACCGGTGTAAACTTTGGATCAATATTCAGAGTATGTACTGCAATTTTTGGGGATATTCCGCACATATCAGCACGAGTCCAAGCGAATACATCCAGATTTGCGTTCAAGAATGATATTAAGGAATTTTGAACTGTCACACTAAGCTGTGAACCCACATTCACCAATTTGTTCGGATCTCTCGGGTCAACAGGTACTGGCACCATTACTTCAACTGGCACCACCTTATTTTCCCCCGCACTAGCTTTTCTGGGATCCATTTCTCTTCGTGCCTGGCTATGCTCGCCAGTGCAGGGTCCACCCTGTAATTGCTACAAGGTTGGTTCTTTGATGCGGACTGGGGCTGCCGCATCTTTTCCCATCTCTTTCTTCCATGCTTCTCGCAACTCTATCAGATAACATTCTCGCCCAGCATTCTGATCCCCTTTAATAACTCCAACACTATCGTCTGTGGGAAATTTCATAGTAAGGCACCACGGGGCGAGAATTTCCTTAAAAGCCGCAAGAGTTGGTCGGCTTAGGAAGGCGTTGTAGGCAGAAAATTCATCAACAATTACAAAAGTCTGTTTTCGAACTACATTTTTCTGCCCCTCTCAAAGCTCGATGAACAAGTCGATAGTTCCAGTGGGCTGTTTCGGTTCCCCAATGAACCCAACAATATTATGAGATGAGGCTTGAACATCAGCCATTGGAATCTTCATTTGGTCGAACGTCTTTTTAAAGAGAATATTGCAAGAAGTGCCGCAATCTACAAGCACTCTTCTCACAATAGCTGGCCCAATGCTTGCATAGATGGCCAAAGGATCCATGGTCGGAGCTTCAGTGCCCATGGAGTCCCTGGCTCTGAAAACAATATCATCATTAAAAGTTTTCTGCTGCTTCGAAGGTTCAGTGTCTTCTAGCACAAAAACACTTTCTTCTGTTGGTGCATGTTTCAAGGCACGGGCATATCTTTCCGTCTCGCCGTAGCTTCTGCCTGCTGGGTGAGGCCCTCCTATAATCACATTGATAACTGGCCTTTCTGATTCACAAACAGTGTTCCTCTCACCCGAGCCAGATGGATGAGCAGGAAGTTGCTGACCCTTAGTAGACAAAGTTGGGTCATTTCTACTTCTATTAACATATTGCTGCAACTTGTTCTCTCTCAACAGTTCTTCAATTAAATTTTTCAGATGGCGACATTCGTTGGCATCATGACCGAGTTGATTATGAAACCGACATAATCTCCCACTTTGAGCAGCCTTTTTGCTAACTCTCATCTCAGGCGGTTTAGGATATTCTATCGCATCTTTGGTAGCAAAGAAGATATTCTCCGGGGTGTCAGTTAAAGGAGTGAAATTTTAAGATTTTAAGAAGCGAGGTTTCTTCATATCTTTCTGTTTCTTCCCACCGTTGTTCTCCCTTTTCTGACTTCCAGATTCTCTTTTGACAGGAGCAGTAGTGTTATCCTTAGCCTCTGTCAATGCCACCTTAACTGGTGCCCGAAGGCTTTCCAAGCGCATGAATTCATCGGCTTTTTTATAGAATTTCTCAAGTGAATTCGGTTCTTTCATCTTCAGCCACTTCCCAAATTCACTTGATTTATTGATTGCCCTCATCAGGTATGTCAAGACCATCTGTATCTCCGCATTGTCCACTTCAGCCAAAGCTAAGTTGAAGCGGTTCAAGAAAGACCTGATAGATTCCCCAGGGTTCTTTCCAGGCTTGATAGCGACATAATATCCTTTGCTTTTGAAGCATACGACCTGAATTGATCTTTAAACGTTCGAGTCAAATCGGCGAACTGATCTATGGATCGGACCGGAAGTTTTGTGAACCAGAGCAGGCCACTCCTTCCAAATATACCGAAAAGTACTGGCATTTGATCTCATCAGACGCTCTAGCACCAGTCATGTGCCAATCACACTTATACAGGAATTGATTGGGGTCACTTGTTCCCTTATAAGCCGGGATGGTTGGAGGAACAAAATTCCTTGGGAATTCTGCCTTTAGAATCTTCTCAGTGAACGGAGTTCTGATCGGAGCGAATCCCCATTCCTTCTCATCTTCAGCTCTCTGCATACTTTCTTTCATGATTTGTCGCACCATGCCCGAAAGATATTCCTCATCATTTAAAGGATCTGCAGGACAAACTTCGGCTATTTTCTCGGAAGTTTGTCGGGACAAACGTTAGCGGAGAGTTGGCTGTGGTTTTGATCCTCTAGCTTGAGGAGGTGTTTCTTTGATGGGGCTGGCTGCTCTTTGAGGAATGTTCCTCTCTTCAGGATCATGAACATTATCTGCAAGGTTTTCTTCGTTATTCACCGGTTGATGGTTTGCTCCAAGCAATGCATTTATCCTCTCAAGCATTAAAGCATTCTGAGTTTCCATCTGCTAGTACAATCCACATACTGCAGCATCTAACTCTGCTTATGTAATTCCGGCACTTGGTGCTGCTTGACTTGATGAAGGGGAAGTGGCAGTATTTTCATGGATATTACTAGGTCTTGTATATCCACGCTTTCTTCTAGGAGCCATTATTTCTGATAGACTTTTGGTTTTGAAAGAGACTTTTTCAACTAACTTTTGGGAAGCAATGATGAAGGTATACTGAGATTTCTCAGTGAAAGCACCAAAGATGTTGACGTAAAAATCAGAAGCTAACACCCCGGTGTATATAGAGTAAATATGAAAGCACCACCCGTCTATACGGGAATTAGAAACAAGCAGGAATTCGCAGAAATGCAGTAAAAGACACAGTCTTTATAGTGGTTCGGCTTATGGTCAAGCCTATGTCCACTTTAATGTTCTTTATTACTGATTTAAGTACAACTTATACAACTTTCTTCAATCACAACACACTTTAGACTAGTAGCTCAAACTTCGATGTAGAACAATCTTCTGAGTTCATATTGAATAATGTAGATTCTCTCATGAAGTTTGTCGTAGGGTCCTCGGTACTTGAGGCGCTCAAAGTGTTGTTTGAGAAAATGGCAGAGTGTTTATGCTACGGAGAATGATCCAAAAGTCCCCTTCAAGTTGGAGCTAATGCCGTATTTATAGGAGAGCTCGGAGTTAGGTCGTTGGTTATAGGTCATTGGCGACCTAAGATAGGTCGTAGGTCGGAAGTTGCGACCTATGGTAGGTCGTAGGTTGAAAGTAACGACCTAAGGCATACGAGCTATGGCCTATTCTGGTTGTACTCGGCCTCTCTGAGCGGGTTAATGTGTCGAACGCGACTTAGCATAGGTCGTAGGTCGTTTACCCGAGTTACAGCTTAGCCCGGCTTTGTATAACTCGCTAGGTCGTTAAGTAGTTGGGTCGAACACGCGGCTAAGTCGTTAGGTCGTGGACTCCTTTAGGTCGCTGAACTCTATAAGTGATCAGGTCATTCCACCGTTCGACCTCTTAGGTCGTTCCACCTCTTAGGTCGTTCCATCTTTTAGGTCGTTCCGCCTTTTAGGTCGTTAGGTCAGCTTATCTCTTAGGTCGTTAGGTCGGCTTATCTCTTAGGTCGTTAGGTCGGCTTATCTCTTAGGTCATTTTCAAAACGGAGTTAACAAAAGTATTAAATTGATTAATGTAATAAAACATTGTTAATGGTATTTGATTGTAAATTAAGGAAAACGTGCTAATGCAAATTAATATTTAATGAACCTGAATGAATGTTACAATTTAATTGAAATTCAAATATTATGACTTAGCTATAAATGGAATATAATAAAAAAAAATACAATCAATGTTAGAAATGAAATTTTAATGGTCGTGTTGATAATAAACCTTACTTTAATGATTATTAGTATAGTAACCGAAGTGTAAATGAAATTTTTTTAGAAACATAAGTTTATTTTAAGGTAGTAATTGAAAAATTGGGAAAATAATTCATGAAAATATATTAAATTTTAAGAATACTACTTTTTGTTTCGTTGAAATACGATTTATATTGTGAAAGTTATGCTTTTTACAATATTAGGTGTATATTGATTTATTTAATAAAATTATGTATCTTAATTTACATAAATAATATTTTTATTTGTCAAATCATGTTCTAATATGTGTTATATGACATTTTAGGTATATATTTTATTTTAAAATTTTTCTAAAGTAATAATATAATTTTTCCAAAAATTTATTGCATTTATTTCCTATTTTTAAGGGTTAGTTTCTATTTTTCTGCTATTTTCTTCATTTAAATTATATTTAATTAAAATTTATTTATTTATTTTGTGAATGCATTTTTATTTTATGTTATTATCTTTATTTATAATTATTTTCCAAGTCCATATAAATTTTCCAAGGTTTATTTTGTTTATTTTCAAATTTTCTAGACTAGTTTTAAATTTCTGTGCTATTTTCTTATTTTAACTATATATTATTAATACTTATTTATTTATATTTTATATTTTTGTTATATTTTCGAATTTTAACTTAATTTATAATTATTTTCAATTATTTTAACTTATAAAGAAATAGAGAAATTGGAAAGTTTTGGTGACTTTTGATTTTCTAAGGCCTTTTATATTCCCACCTTTTCACATTTCACCATTTCTTTTCACACTTTGGCCATAAATCCTCAATCTTTTCAGCCGCATACTTCTTTCCTCATTGACGTACAACATTTTCTATTCTCACCTGGAAAAAAATTGGCCTCCATTGCTTTGAAAAAAATTGGTAAAATTTATTTCTTTTCCTTAGTTTTTATGCTTGAATTCATATTGTTTGCACTTGTTCTTCTTTCTTTTAGATTCGGCTATGATCCACCACCAGCCCTGCCGCCTCCACCACCACCTGAGAACATTCCCATCACCGCCTCCTCTCTGGCCAACCCCAAGCCGATCCACCAAGGTGGTTGATCCTTCACAAAAATTCACCAAAACTACATCAATATGTCCATAGCCGAGCACAATCCACTTCCACCACTTCATCACCCCCTTAGCCGCCACCTACTCCACCACCACCACATCCAGATCCACTTGAACTCTCTGCCACATCACCCCTTGACTGCAACAGAGGAGGCTGTAACAACCCGCATATTTATTGATTTTATATTAAAATATTTTATTTAAATATTTCATCGTTAGTCGGATTTTAGTACGAAAAGCTACTTTTTGCTTACGGTCGAATTTGGACTCGGGACCACTCCCATTGAGTTTAAAATGCCGTTTGCAACCTTTTGGAGTATAAGCTTCGATATGTTTGGAGAAAGTTGATTTTTGCTACTTTTTACTTAGGACTTTGGTTTGGGCTGAGCCCATTAACCCCACTTAACTCAGTTCCAATCCTCTCCTCTTCATTCACTTCTTTTCTATTTTCCTAATACACAAGCTTTTATGTTAATGGAGAGTGGAAGAGGAAATTAAAACTCCAAGCCCTAGTTTTCTCTTGCAAATCAACTCTAGCTCCAAACTAATAGAAGAACCCATTGGTAAGCTTCTCTTCTTCTTCTCCAACTCATTCTCTTATCATTTCAGAAATTCCTAAACCTAATTTTGGGAATGTTCTTCTTTTAAAGCTTAGAATCAAGCTTATTGAGTTGGATTTGAAGAGTGGTTGATTCTCCTTTGCTTTCAAGCTTCTTTTTCCAATTTCTTGGGTTCAAAGGTGAGATTTTTATCTCACATCTATGTTTATATTTATCTTCGATTGTTAGGTATGAATTCCTAACACTTATTCGTGTGCATTTGCTTTTGGTTTGGATTGATTTGGAGAATATTCCAATTTTTAGTGTTTTGGGTTCAATTCCTTAAAAATTATAGCTTTGATCTTTGATCATGTTTTTTGGAGATGCATCGAAGAGCTTATAGGGTCGGGTAGTCGATTGGCATAATCCCTTAGCGCCGTTGCTCGAGAGAATGCAATTTGGTGAAGATTGAACCTCATTTGTAATAGGCAGGGAAGAGGCTGGAAACAGGTCGGGTCGACCGAGCTCTATAGCCGGCCGACCAACCTGCTTCCAAATGTGCTATGCACTTCTCTGTTTGGGTTTGGTCGACCGACTACAGAGCACAGTCGACCGACCTGCTTCCCGAACTATTTTCTGAACAGGGTCCGGTCGACCGAGCCCGAGGCCGGCCGACCGACCTGATGTTATTTTGCTTATTTCGCCTATTTTGTGTGGTTTCCAACTTTAATCGATTCGTGTTGTTTCCTATGTCTTGTTATCGTTTGTTATGACTTTGATGACTCCTTTTTAGGGATTTTTGAGTACCCATTTTGATGGATTCTTTATCTGTTTCGTTGGATTTTTATTCACATCTTCGTATGTGAATTTTAGTGATTGATTGTTCCTACAATCTTCTTTGTGTTTTGTCACTTTAAAAATATAAAGGTTTTCTATACTAGTAGTAAATATCAAAACTCTTTCCTCAAACGATTTCAATACTATTTTAATACCAAATTCGTTTATAAAACCGTTTTCCAATCTACTAGTATATATAAACCTTTACCTCACTCGTATGAGAAATCTAATTAAACGACTTAGTAAAACAAGTGGTATGAAACGCTTGCGTTCACTTTGTCGATTAATTCTTGGACTTGTTCGATTGAATCTC
This sequence comes from Allium cepa, assembly GCA_030765085.1. Lineage (NCBI taxonomy): Eukaryota > Viridiplantae > Streptophyta > Magnoliopsida > Asparagales > Amaryllidaceae > Allium > Allium cepa. Next base: position 767,261,761 of record CM060937.1, on the reverse strand, counting down.
TTGCGACAATTTTATAGTGGAGATCTACAGTTTGTTCGTAAATATTTAAGTTAAGCAAATGGTTATGGGACATGAAGCTAAACTCATATATTTACTAGCTTAGTGTAATTGACACTTCTCGTTGATCATGATGATCATCTTTGTGATTTAGACTAGCAATGTGCGATGTCTCTTTGTCTGCGAGGGAGACTAAACCCCGTTTTGTGGAGTTTCGACTCAATTTGGTGGGGTAGCAACCCATGGTCTTCGGGCCATTTGTGGAGCTTCGGCTCAATTTGTGATATTTAGCAACCATGGAATTAGCGTTCCGTTTGTGATACACATGTTGGCGAGCTTTATGCTCCCGTTTGTGATAGGTCTCCCGCCTTTGTGATTTCTGGATTTCTTGAGATGATTTCTAGAATTTGTGTTTCACCAATTTTCATGATTTCCATTGATAAGTTTTATCAATATTTGTGCATTGGTGAATTTGTGCGTCATTGACTTTTGTGATTTCTGGATTTCGCATATTGAATTCTGGAATTTGTGTGTCATTGACTTTTGTGATTGACATTGATATTATTGTCAATATTTGTGCATTGGTGAATTTGTGTGTCATTGACTTTTGTGATTGACATTAATATAATCGTCAATATTTGTGGTTTGATGAACGAAATAAGGAGTATGGCATTTCTTTGATTCTTGTGTAGATTTGGTGATATTGATTAATCTCTCGTTGATTTGAAATTACTTATATATATCACAGCTTGGAATTGTGATTATTATGTGTTTAGTCATATCTTTTATTCTATATCGTTTCATCTGATATCTATAGTTAGACTGATCCGTTTATTATTTTCTTATTAAATAATACTCGGGTCAGACCGAGATGTTACAGGTGCTTCTGCTTGACTTCTCTCTTGGGATTGATATCTCTGACTTTTGGCTTACTACTTAGATTAGTAGTTTATTTTGGTGTATACATTCGAGATATGGACTCCATAATGTATACTTATTCTTTTGTGTAGTTCATGTAACTATTCTTTTGTGATATTGTGGATCTTTTTAGACCACTACTCTTATGTACACTTCCTAGTGTAATATTCATATCTATTTCCGCCTTTGTGATATGAATTGTCTGTGACTGATTTATGTTATGTTTATTTCTATATTTGTTTCCGAAGATATTATAGCCACTGTGTAGTAGCATTGAGTTTGTGTCGATATGTCGGATTTCCCTCTTGATAAATAAATGCATGTTATACTATCTGACATATCGATGCTCGCGCAAAGCAATTACACGGATGGTCGCTCCTCTACGGCCTTATTCTACGTGCTAGTTGACAGCATTCTCCGTAATGTTCTAGGCTAGCGTGGGTATGGAGGTGGGGCGTCACAGCTTGGTATCAGAGCCAAACTTCGGAACAATATGGAATATTGTAACAAGGATCATCGTACTAAGTCCATCTTAGGAGTCGTGCTTTAGGATTTAATTCGAGTCTTCGTACCGATTCATCCTATTTTCCTTATGATTCCTTGTTTATCTATCAAGATTGCTTAATATTCAATTTGGTGAATAATCTTCTTCTTGTTCTTCTTTCTTTCTAAAGGAAGAGAAATGTCTAGACCAGGCCGTCCCAAAGCTGGACCATCTGGTGTTCCACCCCAAGATGGAGTTTTTATGATTGCTCAACAGCTTCTTGATTTAGTGACAAATGCTCAAGCAGCTGGAGCTAACCCGGAACCTACTCACCCAAAGTCGGGATTTGCACGCTTGTGCAACGATTGCACTAATTTGGGTGGGGAGCCATTCAAAGGTTCCGAAACTGTTATTGAAGTACAGGCTTGGCTAAGGTCGTGCGATCGAATCTTTTCTCGCATGAATCTTATTGACCTTCACCTAGTTCAGGTGGCCTCTAGTATGCTCCAAGAAAGAGCATTGAACTGGTACGAGCTTCTTATTTCTGAGATTAATGAAGCGGATCTCACCTGGGAGAAATTTCGGGAACGCTTCGAGTTGAAATTTGTACCGGAAGCAGAGAAAATGACATTGGCTCGACGATTTATAGACCTTGTAAGGTGAGTCCTCCGTGACTAATTACGTCGCCTCCTTCGAGTCGCTTTCCAAATATGGGGTTGAATACATCAACACCCCTTTAAAGAAGAACCAGAGATTCGTCTATGGCTTAAACAAAAATCTCAAGAAGCCATTACTTCTAAAATTAGAAGTTTCTTTCGACCAACTCGTTGATATTGCTCTTCGTCTTGAAGAGGCGGATAGGGAGAACGATGTTGAAGTGGTGGGTTTCAAACCAAACTTCAACAACAAGAAGAGGCCAATAAATTCAAAGGGCCCTATCCAAATAAGAAAGGGAAGTAGGCAACCTCCGTGGCAAAGACTTCTTCCTTTGGCCGTTGGGAATGCTATAATTGTGGTTCGAAGGACCATTATGCGAACAAGTGCCCAAAGTCTCTCTCTTGTCGCTACTGCAAAGTTCCCGGTCATGTTATATCTTCATGCCCCAAACTTCAAGGCAAGAAGGAGGGAAAGTTAAATGTTGCTCAAGCCCCTGGCAACACATCTCGTGGCCAAGGTATTTCTCATTCTATTCTGGATAGAATTATTTTATTTCGTGATCATCCTATTCGAGTTTTTTTTGATACGGGTGCGTCCCATTCTTTTATATCAAAAGAACTTGTTGATACTTTTTCTTTGGATGTTTTGTGTTTAATGACTTCTTTGAGAATTACGAATCCGGTTGGTGGATCCGCAACAATCAGTTTATTGTGTAAAGATGTCGAGATTACTTTGTGTGATTTTCCTTTCCTAGCCGATTTGCATGTCATGCGTTATTTAGGCTTTGGAATGATTTTGGGAATGGATTGGCTTAACCGTTATGAAGTCATATCCTATGTCCTGAGCGGACTATTCATCTTCGACATCCTCAATCTGTTAAGTAGATTTCTATTAATCTTCAAGATTCAGTTTCCATCTTGGTTGCATCTTTATATTCTTTAAATCCTCATGATGACGATGATGATGATGAGGGTGATATTATTTCTCTTATTCACGTCGTTCGTGAATTTTCCGACATATTCAAACCCGTTTTAGGATTACCACCTAAGCGGGCAATTGAGTTCAGAATTAATCTTATTCCTGGAGCTCAACCTATCACTCGTTGTTAACGCTAAAAGTTGAACGCTAACACCCCGGTGTTTAGAAGGTAATTGTGAAAGCACCACCCGTTGGTACGGGAACAAAATATAAGCAGAGAAATCACAGAGAAGCTATAAAAGACACAAGATTTATAGTGGTTCGGCTTAAGATCTAGCCTACGTCCACTTTAAAGCTCTTTATTGCTAATTTGGTTACAATTCTTTATAACAATCTTCGATTACAACACACTTAGACAAATAGCTCAAACTCTGGTGTAGAAGAATCCTTCGAATGCATGGCGAATGAGTTAGATTTCCTCTCAAGATTTGTTGAAATGTCTTTGGTGATTGGAGTGATAGAAGTGTTGCTTGAACGTTGCTTGAAGTCGAGACAATGGCAGAGTAATGGCCTCTAGGAAGTCCGTCCAAAAAGAAGAAGTCCTTTTCTAGTTGGAGTTAGGGTCATATTTATAGGCATTTTTTAGAGTTAGGTCGTAGGTCGTGGCCGACCTAAGCAAGGTCGTAGGTCGTGACCGACCTAAGTATGGTGGTAGTCAACCTGAATAGTATTGGTGCTTCCTTCCTTATGCTAATTTGCACAAGTCCTAGGTCGCAAGCGACCTATCCCCCTGCGGCATAGTATAGTTCAACTCCTTTACTCTGGCAGTTAGGTCGCTAACGACCTACCCTAGGTCGTGAGTAATTTCCTGCATCCATAGTTGATCTTAAATCGTTGAGTTCCTTAGGTTGCGACCTTCCTAAGGTCGCGGAGCTTCATAGGTCGGTGGACAGTTAGGTCGCATAAAATCTTTAGGTCGCTTGCTTGCTTATCTGGTTAGGTCGCGGCAATCCTTAGCTCGCCAGGTTACTTCAATAATTAGATCGTCCCCTTTTTTAGGTTGCTTGTTCTTTTAGGTCGTGGCCTTTTTGGGTCGCTACTGCCTTTAGGTCGAGACAGTCTTAGGTCACAACACTTTAGGTCGCAGCTACTCTGTTAGGTCGCGAAGCTTGATAGGTCGCTCTCCTCTTTAGGTCGAGCCATCTTTAAGTCGCTAGACCATTCCTATAGCTTGGTCGTTCCATGTCTTTAGGTCTTAGGTCGCTAAAGAAGGGGAGTTAACATTTGCCCCTCGAAGTATACGCCTAGGTCGTAGGTCGTGTGCTTCGACCTTCTGAACTCGTGCTCTGATGAGTTGTTAGGTCGCAAGCGACCTATTGAGGAAACTAGGTCATGCGTGTCGATTCACATTTTACTCCTCCGGGGTATAAATAGCTTAGGTCATTCCTTCTTCATCTCATCTGTTTTAATATCTCATTCGGCCATTAACAGAATCTTGTGATTTCAAGAGCAATTCTGAGTTTAATCGTCCACCGATTCATTCCTGCTATCATATTGCGTAAGTATACTTAACCTCTATCCATCTCGCGATCATCATTGAACCCCGAATTTCCATCTCCGAACCTCATAACAATTTTGTATGCCGTGTTTCATCTTTTGAGTCAAGTCGTGGTCGATTTTGATCGCCATTATTTGTTACTCATGAAAGCACAGTAGTGAGTTGAATTCGTGATTCCTGTGAACGTGGTAGTATATCGGATTTGTGATGAGTTTGAGGCGATTTGGGTTGGATTCTTGGGTAATTCGTGACGATGTAGGAGGAAGATGGTGAATTATGGTGTTTCGAACTAATTGGCTTACAAATTTGGAGGAGATGAGGAAGGTTCCAACGGGTTAACGGGTTAATGGATTTTTAGCTACACGGGTAATGGAGGAGATGATGTGGCAGCGTGTGAGTGGAGGGTCGACTTTAGGGTGGTCTGCTTGAATATGAACCATGCGACCTAACTTCTTAGCGATCTAACCCTGTAATGACCTAAGTTTTTGCGGCATTGGTTTTAGGTCGCGGCCGACCTTAGACTTAAATTCCTGTGACACAGAAGTTAGGTCACTGCCGACCTAGTACTTGGATGGTTTGCACATGGACTTTAAACCGAATGACTTAACAGCTTAGCAACTTATCACCTTTGAATGACTGCATAGGGACTTAACATATCAACGACCTATCTTTTGCGATATAAGCTTTAGGTCGCGGCCGAGTTAGGACTTGACCGATTCGCATCATTTTGACATAAAGCCTTGAACTCTTTTATTTGCACAATGCGTCCTAATGAAGCCCCGACCTATGCTAGGTCGCTGGACGACCTAAGACTTGTGAAATTTTGTGAGGACTTGGTTGAACTGTTTGAACTTTAAACTATATGGACTTGAATTCTGTTGCACTTTGTTTTAGGCTATCTCTAATGCTAATAACCTGTTAAACATAACATTTGTAGGAAACTGGGACGAATATACTGCCATTGACTGCCCACATCGAATGACAGATTAGTCGATAAAGAATAATCAATTTAAATGAACTGTGCGAATGAAATGCTGTGAACCAATGAATTCAAGTGAAGTGTTAAAGCAAAACTAAAATATCCAATTAAAGCTGATTCGTTCGCATTAACACTACACTTGAGATCTATATTAACAAGTTCTCAAATCTCATAGTCGACTAATTGTCAACTAGTTTGATTTCAGTTATGTTTGCTTTCCTCTTTTTTTTTAGTTCTGCACAAACTTCACACTTTTTAGGAAACGTGCACCTTCTCATCTGAACATCCAGTCGCTTATGTAGAATGATGTCTCAACAAGAAGAGATGATAGAACACGCTGAAGGAGTTTTCCCGATTGCTATTCCGCTAGAGAATCCTCCGGAAAGAACTCCTACCCTTTTGAAACAGCGGGCGCTTAATCAATTATGCGTTCAATTTGGCATTGCCGAGGCAGAAGTTTTACTCCCTGGACCAAATGACTCTGCTGATAGACCACCTTACGGTTTTGTTGCCATTAATCGACAAATGTGCTTGAGTGGAGCAATTCCTCCTTTTAATGAATTTCTCCGGCAAATCCTACTTCGACTGACGATCTCTGCTTTTCAGCTGCACCCCAATGGCTATGCTATTTTGATGGGATTGTGTGTTCTATTCAGGAGGACTCTTGATCGTCTTCCGAGTTTTGAGGAAATCTGTTACTTGTGCACTTTTGCGAAGAACAAGGACCATCCTTCAATTGTACTTGTAAGAGGTGCGAGGAACCGCAAACTTATTTTGGATTTGCCGGAGAGTGCACATGGATTCCTGAATCAATACTTCTACATTCGTTGCCCCGCAGAATTTTACGCAGACTGGAGAGTAGGAAGTGAGATCTTTTTTCTCTTTAATTTTATTCTAAGTTTTACCTGGTTCGTATTGCTAGATGCTGATTCCATTCCTTATTTTTCCAGCACTTCCTCCTCCTTCTAGAGATTCCAGCCATAAGTCAGTTTTTGAAAGGCTAAGCACTGTGGCTGCTGAAGAAAGAAGCGCAAAATTTCTATTGACAGAAGAACTTCTTCATCAGTTTGAGCTTCTACATCCTTCTCGTTCCACTCAAATACATGAAGTTCCAACGGAGGTTCCTGATTCTCCGACGAGCACTCCTGATGCCCCAGTCTCCACTAAAGAGCACTTGCAGGGAGGAACCTCTATAGAAACTTCACTAGTTAAGTGTTCAATTCCGAAAGATGTTGCGGGGCCATCTGACAAGTCTGTACTTGCCCCAGTTACTGAAGAGGAAGAACCCCCTCGATCTACTAGTGAAGGAGTTAAGAAAGCAAGCTCCAAAAAAAAAGATGGCGATGATGTTTTTGAGGGGTTGAGCGATTTAATTGTGACATCTCAAGAACTTTTCAAAGATGATGTTTCTAAAACTGTCTCTTCTGTAATCGAGGCGACATCTTCTTTACAACAAATGTCAACTCCTTCTACTCAAGTTATCACTACCTCTATTCCACAGAGTGGTTTGTAACTCGATGCGCGTAGTTTACACGTTACACGACACTTTGGATTTCTCATCACTTCTACGCACTTATCTTCTTGCACTTTAAAGATTTCTAAAGCTTATTATTTTTATTCCAGAGTCTCCTATGGGGCGCAGCGGCTCGTACTATGATGATTTCCAGCGCTACGGGAGGCCTAGCCAGTATGATTATAGGCGTTACCTCCCTTCTCACAGAGAATCGGATGAAGAGAGGGCCATCAGGAAAGCCGACGAGAGACGAGCATATGAAGAACGTCGCCGAAGGGAAGAAGAAAGACATGATCTTCCACACAGGGATGATGATACCCAAAAGAGGAAAGCTCAGGATGAGAGAGGAAAGAGTCACATAGACGATTCTTCAAGCAAGCGGGCTAGACTTACTGAAGAAACAATGCCGATAGCTTCTGAACATGTTCCTGCTAAATCTCCTGCTCCCGTTCGCTCCGACATTCAAGCAATCATTAACCGGCCCGCATACCAAGTTGGGCAAGGTCCTCCCACTCTTCAAAGTCGATTCCCTCAGTGGTGCCTGAGAGGGGTTCGATTTGATCACGACTTGGTTCCTCTCGACAAATCGGCTATGCTGTGAAATCTTGATACTGTCAGGACCGATATCGAAAGAATGTCAAACTGGCAAAAACTTTTCGATGAGCTTCAAAGAGTTAACCGAGCCAATCTCGAGGCCATGCTCACAATGGAGAACGATAAGGCTGAGTGGAAGAAGACTCTCGAACAACATGACGCCGAAATGAGAAGTATTGCTTCTTATAACGAAAAGCTGGAAGCAGAAATGGAAAAGCTTAAGGAAGAATTAGTTACTTCATCAACTTCCTATTCCCAAAAGGAGAGCATGCTTCAGCAACAAGTACGAGATGCGCATGCTAGTCAAAGGGCAGTCGAAGATAAGCTTGCTTACAAGGAGAAGGTCATAGAAGAATATCGTGCTGAAACCGTACAGCTGCGGGAACAGACCGGCTCTCAAAACTTGGAGATAGAGTTGTTAAAAACTCGAGTTGCTATGGCCGAAAAGGAGCGCGATGAGGCTGTTGCTGGTAAACTTGCGGCCGAAGAGGCCCATCAAGCAACCAAGGCTGACATTAGCACCACATTATTTGATTTTTATCTGCACAGCATTTTGGGGCGTGGCAGCCTTGCCTTTCTAGGCCCCAAGTATGAAATCACACTGGCTGAAGTTTGGGAGGCAGCACTTGATATGCTTGGTGGTAAGGGTGTTGGATATGCTGAGTCAGCCCTTGAAGAGCATTATCTTGACGATGAAGCCCGCGCCGCTCTTGCCAAGGGAAAAGAGCAACTTGCCAGAGCGCGGACTGGTATGGCGGAAGAGGAGCGTTCCGAAGAAGGAGCACCGCCTACTACCTCTGAACGTCCTCTAGTTTCTTCTGAAGTTGACATCGCAGGTTCCAGTGCTCATTCACTGCCTCCTACAAGAACTGGGGTAATTACCCCTACTGATGAAGAGGCTTTGGAGGACATTGGGGCTCAAAATTACGAGATTGAACTGAGGAAGCCAACATCTTAAGGTAATTTCGACATTGGTTCGATTCAGGTGGATTGCCTGCTTATTCCTCAAAAATTTGATGAGCTTCTCGATTACTTCTTGAATCTCGATGAACCCATATCTCCCTTCTTTTGGGAAGATACTAACATTTTCAATTTCTCTTCTTCTGCAGTTGAAACAACAAGTGCCGTGCAAACTTCGCCTTCTCTGGTTATTCCTCCTCCATCTCTTCAGGTGACTCCTCCTTCTGCTTCACAACCTGGGTCACAAGAGGAGAAAATTGAGGCTCTTCATGGCTTGGATGACCCTATTGCTTCGCAGGAGCAAAAAGATGAGGGACTCGAAGGAGACGAGATCTCTCCGGAGCGGACTCCTTCTGACGACGTAGTTTTGTCTGCTCTCGTTACTCCAGCGAGTGAGTCTTCTTCGAAGAGAAGAAAGAAGCATGGGACATCGAAGAGGAGGGGGAAGAAAATTATCACCACTGAAGAGGAACCGAAAATTGCACCAGTTGCACCTCCCTCCCCTTCTTCCCTTATGCCTTCAGACCGACCTGAAAGACCTGAAAAGCTAATCATTCGGCCGGGTAAAGGGTCTAAAGGCGGCAAGAAGAAATGAAGAGTTGGGCTTTTTGATTCCTTTTTTGTGTAATGGTCGGATGTTGTGCAGGCACCGACCCCTGCTTTTTTATTTTGAAACCTGTATCTGCAATATCTGCAATTGAATAAAATGATCCTTTATTTGAACAGACTTTTGTTTGAATTTGAGAATGCATTTATTATTCATTTTTGCACAAGTTTATTTATATGATATTGCGGTGAGCTTGTGGTATGTTGTTTGAGCGTACTTTACTGACGTAGCTATACCATTTTGTATGTAACTATACCATGTTGCCCCCATACCATGAGCTTACTGCAATATCGTATACTTTGAGGGGACTTGCACTCTCATTTTCTGAAGAATAATTACTTCATTCTCGAAGAGAATTTTCGTAGAGTGCAACTCCCTTCATATGAGTTTTTACGCTTTGTCCTTCGAAGAAATCACTTTTTTCTTTTGCGTATGTATACATTTTGCCAAGTGAATTCTTCTATGTGGTGAAGCGGGCCTCTGAAGGGTACTTTAACTTTAATTCTTCCTTTGAAAGTTAAAGTATGCCCTTAATGAGGATTTTTTTTTTAAGGATAGAAATTTGTGCCTCTGAGGAAGGATTTCTTCACGTTTCAACACTTGGAAGTTTTATTTCAATCTTGGTGAAACGTGGGCTTCTGAAGAGGTCTTTCCTTTGAATTGTGTCCCCGGAAGGGGGTTGTACCTCTAAGGAGGGATTTTTCACGTTTCAACACTTGGAAGTTTTATTTCAATCTTGGTGAAACGTGTACCTCCAAAGAGTTGTGCCTTCGAAGAAAGCCTTTTCACGTTTCAAAACTTGGAAGTTTTATTTCAATCTCGGTGAAACGTGGGCTTCCAGGAAGGTCTTTATCTTGTGTTGCATTTCAACTTTGGTGAAGTGAAATCCCGAAGAGCGGTCATGACACTTCAACTCCTGGTGAAATGGGCCTCCGAAGAGGGCTTTTATTTTGTTTGCATTTCAACTCTGGTGAAGTGTTATTCCGAAGAGCGGTCATAACACTTCAACTCCAGGTGAAATGGGCCTCCGAAGAGGGCTTTTATTTTGTTTGCATTTCAACTCTGGTGAAGTGTAATTCCGAAGAGCGGTCATAACACTTCAACTCCTGGTGAAATGGGCCTCCGAAGAGGGCTTTTATTTTGTTTGCATTTCAACTCTGGTGAAGTGAAATTCCGAAGAGCGGTCATAGCACTTCAACTCCTGGTGAAATGTGCCTCAGAGAGGGTTTTCATCGCCTGGAAGTTACTCTCTCATGGTTGGAGGGTCATGACTCCTCCAATCTTTTTTGTTGAGTAGAGAACTTTCTTTTTTGTGGCGTATGACCCATTAGAGGTCTTTATCCTCCGAAGAGTTGTGCCTCCGAAGAGGACTTGTGCTGCCGATGATGGCTTTGGTTGTTCCTCTGTTCACTTGCTTATGCCTTTTCAATGATCCTCTGCCCCTTTTTCTTTTTTCTTTTTTTTACAAGTAACTTGTTTAATCCAAGGAAGTGTGCTTCATTGTCAGGCAATTTCGTGAGAACGAGCACTAGCTTCTTAATTGGATGTTTGTTTGTTCAAACGATCTTAATTTATTAGCGAAGACCCGTTTCTGTCGAAATCATAGGTCGTTCAATTGAAGTACTTCCTATCTAGGATTTGAATTCGGGGCTCTTGTGACTTGAAATTTGGCGAGAATCACTTAGTCTTTTTATGTGCAAGTTTCACTTCCATTGTCTGCAAAAATTCAAATCGACATTTCAGCAATACATTCTATGTACTTTTTATATCGAAAATAAAGCAAACATGTAATAATAATAAGGAACACAAGATTTATAGTGGTTCGGCCAGGAAATTGGACCTACATCCACTTTATATTCTTTCATTATTTACTTGCATCAGTTTTACAATTGCTTTCAATTACAACAATCATACATTCATAATTCTTTTTACAATATTTCAACAAAATTTTCAAGTAAAGTATGGACGCAAATGGTTGCTGTTCCATGCCCTTGGAATTTGATCTCCTTCAACAGTGGTGAGTTTGAATGTGCCGTCAAGAAGCTTTTGACCTATGACATATGGTCCTTCCCAATTTGGCCCAAACACACTTGTCGCTGTCATAATTCTTTTCAGGACTAGGTCTCCAATCTCAAAGCTGCATTGGCAAACTTTGGAATTGAAATGTCTGGCTATTCTTTGCTGATGAGCTGCAATTCTGAGATTAGCCTCATCTCTTTTTTCATCAAGGAGATCTAGCGCTTCAAGCTGTAGCTTTTCGTTTTCTGCTTGATTGAAATGGATTCTTCTGTGTGAAGGGACTTCTATTTCTACCGGAATCATTGCCTCTGATCCGTATGCCAATGAAAACGGGGTGTGCCCAGTCGCAGTTTTGTGAGTGGTTATGTATCCCCATAGTGCCAGTGGTTGCTTATCGACCCAACCACCTTTTGCTCTTTCAAGTTGCTTCTTGATGGTTGACTTAATAATTTTGTTCACGGCTTCCACTTGCCCGTTTGCCTGCGGATGAGCTACTGCTGAGAAGCTTTTCCGGATTTTGAATTGCTTGCAAAAATCTTGGAATTCTTCACTTTCAAACTGAGTTCCATTGTCTGTAATTATTTTTTGAGGCACCCCGTATCTGCAAATGATGTTTTTAGTCACAAAACTTATCATCTTCTTTGAGGTGATAGTAGCCAGTGGTTAGGCTTCTGCCCACTTAGTAAAATAATCTACAGCAACAATGGCATATTTAATTCCAGATTTGGCAGTTGGCAACGGTCCTACAAGGTCTATTCCCCATATCGCAAACGGCCATGGACTGACCATCTGTGTGAGTTCAGTGGAAGGAGCTCTAGGAATTTTGGCGAATCTTTGACATCTGTCACATTTTCGGGAATACTCTGCTGCATCTCGATTAATTTCTGGCCAAAAATATCCGTATCGGAGAATTTTCTTTGCTAATGTTTGGCCACCTGAATGATCACCACATTCTCCTCCGTGTACCTCTCCTAGGATTGCTTTGGACTCTTCCCTGGATACACATCGAAGTAATGGCATTGAGAATCCCCGTCTGTATAACCGGCCATTCTGGATTACGTATCGAGAGGCTTTTTTCAGTAGCTTTTGTCGTTCTTTTGAGTTCTCTGGTAAGGATCCATTGAGCAGATATTCCATTATCGGAGTCATCCATGATTCTTGCTCTTGAGACATGCTCATGATCCAGTCAATGTCCATCTCATCAATGCTAGGAGTCGATAGGACCTCCACTGGAGTTAGCCCCAGCAACTGAGCTTCGCCTGTGCTCGAATACTTCGCGAGAGAATCTGCTTTCATGTTTTCTTCTCGAGGAATGTGGCTTATCATGTAATGATCGAAATCACCCAGGAGTTCCCAAGCCTTTGACAAGTAGGCGGGCAGATTCCCCCTTTTGCTTGGAATTCCTTTTTGACTTGGCATACAATAAGCTGAGAATCACTGAATATCTGTAGCGCTCGGATGTTTAATTCTTTAGCAATCCTTAATCCAGCGATAAGGGCTTCGTATTCTGCTTCATTGTTTGTTGAAGGGAATTCCAATCTTAGTGCATAGCATAATGATCGACCTTCAGGAGTCTCAAGTACAACTCCGGCTCCAGAACTGTAGTCGTTTCTCGCACCATCGACATATAACTTCCACTGGATCGGGGAATTGTCGACCGTTTCTTCCTCACTGTTACCCTTATCTGTAAATTCTGCAATGAAATCCGCTAAAGCTTGTCCATTGATTGCTTTCCGGGGATGATAAGTGATGTCATACTGACTGAGTTCAATATTCCACTTTAGAAGACGACCCGAAGTTTCAGGGCGAAACAGGACTTGCTTTAAAGGTTGATCAGTGAGGACTCTGATAGGATGAGCTTGAAAATATTGCCTCAACTTCCTAGACGCAATTAGCAAGCAATAGGCGAGTTTTTCCAAATTAGAGTAATTCATCTCTGCCCCAGTGAGTCTTTTGCTGATATAGTAAACTGGATGTTGAATCCTTTTGTCTTCCCGTATCAGCGCTGCACTTAAAGCATGAGATGATACTGCCAAGTATATAAGAAGATCCTCGCCATCGCCAGGCCTAGAAAGTATTGGAGGCGTCTCCATATGGCGAATCAATTCATCAAAGGCTCTTTGGCATTCGGGAGTCCAATCGAAGTTTTTCTTTCCTTTCTTTAGGGCGTCAAAGAATGGGATGCATTTATCTGTGGCTTTGGAAATGAACCGACTCAAGGCGGCAACTTTTCCATTGAGACTTTGCAATTCCTTCTTTGTTCTAGGAGCTTTGACTTCTTTCAATGCAATAATTTGATCTGGACTGGCCTCAATGCCCCTAGCGCTCACGATGAAGCCTAAAAACTTGCCGGATTCCACTCCAAATGAACATTTTAAAGGATTGAGCTTCATTCCGTATTTTCGGAGGACAGCGAACATGTCTGCTAAGTGTTCTATGTGATCCAGTGCTTTCTTAGACTTTACTAACATGTCATCAACGTAAACTTCCATGGTTTTGCCCAGTTGCGGTTTGAACATAGCATTAACGAGTCTTTGGTATGTTGCCCCTGCATTCTTCAACCCGAAGGGCATAACTCTGTAGCAGTAAAGACCAGTGTCGGTGATAAAGCTCGTGTCCTCCTAGTCTGGCTCATGCATCATGATCTGGTTATATCCGGAGTAAGCATCCATAAAAGATAACAATTCGTGTCCCGCTGTTCCGTCTACCAGTTGATCGATTCTGGGTAATGGGAAGCAGTCTTTGGGGCAGGCCTTGTTTAGATCTGAAAAATCGATGCATACTCTCCATTTTCCGTTGGCTTTCTTAACCAGCACTGGATTTGTAACCCACTTCGGATATGTAGATTCTTTGATAAAATTATTCTCCATGAGCCGATCAACTTCTTCTTTTAATGCCGCTGACCTTTCCGGACCTTGAGTTCTCCTTTTCTGCTTTACAGGTGTAAATTTTGGATCAATATTTAGAGCGTGCACTGCAACTTCTGGGGATATTCCGCACATATTGGCATGAGTCCAAGCAAAAACATCCAGATTTGCCTTTAAAAAAGATATTAAGATATTCTGAATTGACGTATTAAGTTGTGAACCCACATTCAACACTTTGTTTGGGTCCTTTGGGTCTACAGGTATTGGTATTGTCGTTTCCACCGGTACCACTCTATTTTCCCCTGCACTGACTTTTCTAGGATCCATCTCTTTCCTTGCTCCGCTGTGCTCGCCAGTGCAGGGTCCGCCCTGTAATTGCTACAAGGCTGGTTCTTTGATGCGGACTGGGGCTGCCGCATTCTTCCCCATTTCTCTTTTTCTGGTTTCTCGTAGCTCTGTCAGATAGCACTCTCGCCCAGCATTTTGATCACCTTTTATAACTCCTACTCCATTGTCTGTAGGGAATTTAATAGTGAGGCACCACGGGGCAAGAACAGCTTTGAACGCTGCCAGAGTTGGGCGACCAAGGAAAGCATTGTAAGCAGAAAATTCGTCGACAATCGCAAAAGTTTGCTTGCGGACGACTTTTCTCTCTCCTTCTCCAAGTTCCACAAACAAATCAATGGTCCCTACCGGCTGCTTTGGCTCCCCAGTGAAACCAGCAATTTTCTGCGATGAGGCTTGCACATCAGCCATAGGGATCTTCATTTGGTCAACTGTTTTCTTAAAGAGAATATTGCAAGATGCGCCACAATCAATGAGAACTCTTCTGACAATAGCTAGTCCAATACCAGCCGAGATGACTAGAGGATCCAAAGTAGGAGCTTCAATACCTGCGGAATCCCTGGCTCTGAACACAATATCATCATCGAAAGTTATTTGTTGCTTCAAAGGCGTAGCACCTATCAAAACAAATACATCTTCCTCAGTCGGCACATACTTTAAAGCTTTGGTATACCTTTCCATCTCACCCTAGCTTCTGCCTGCTGGGTGAGGTCCTCCTGTAATGACATTAATAATGGGCCTTCCAGATTCATGCCCTGCAGCCTTCTCGATCGTCCTAGGCTGTTGAGTAGGAGCCTGTTGCCCCTGACTAGATGAAGCAGGATTGTTGTTATTCTTTTTCACAAATTGCTGCAGTTTGTTTTCCCTTAGCAACTCTTCAATCAGATTTTTCAACTGGCGGCATTCGTCGGTCTCGTGGCCGGGTTGATTATGGAAGCGGCAGAACTTCCCACTCTGTATAGCTTTTTTCCCGGTCCTTAGAGGAGGAGGTTTAGGGAAGTCAACAGAATCTTTAATGGCAAGGTAGATACGCTCCGGCGTATCTGATAAAGGAGTGTACTCTGATGGCTTGAAGGATCGGGGCTTCTTCAGACTACTCTGTTTCTTCTCATTGTTATTTTCCCTTTTTTGCCCTACAGATTCATTCTTGCGTGGAGCAACAGTGTTATCTTCATCTTTTTCCAACACTACTTTTACCGGTACGGGACGGCTTTCTAAGCGTATGAATTCATCTTCTTTTTTATAGAATTTTTCAAGGGAATTTGGTTCCTTCATGTTTAGCCATTTCCCAAATTCGCTCGACTTGTCAATACCCTTCATCAGATAAGTCAATATCATTCGCGGTTCCGCGTTGTCCACCTCAGCTAACGCTATATTAAAGCGGTTTAAGAAAGATCTGATAGTCTCTCCTGGACTCTGCTCCAAACTTGACAGTGACATGATATCTTTGGCTTTTGAGGCATATAGTCTGAACTGCTCCTTGAACTTCCGGGTCAAGTCAGAAAACTGATCGATAGATCGGACGGGCAGCTTGGTGAACCAAAGCAAAGCTACGCCTTCGAGATACACAGGGAAATATCGGCACTTAATTTCATCGGAGGCTCTGGCACCTGTCATGTGCCAATCATATTTGTATAGGAATTCATTCGGATCACTTGTCCCCTTATAAGCTGGAATGGTCGGAGGGACAAACTTCCTTGGGAATTCAGCCTTTAAGATTTTCTCAGTAAATGGAGTCTTACTTGGGGCGAAACCCCATTCTTTCTCGTCTTCGACCCTCTGCATACTCTCTTTTATAATTTGTCGGACCATTACAGAAAGATACTCCTCATCATGTCGAGTTCTAGATCCACCAACCTCTGGAAGTGTTTGTTCAAAGGGGCTAGCAGCCCTTTCAGGAGCATTTCTTTCTTCAGCATCATGAAGGTTGCCAGCAAAATTCCTCTCATTACCTGCTGGTTAACGGTTTGCCCCAAGCAAATCGTTCAACCTATGTAGAATTAGGGCATTCTGGGCATTTTGAGCTTCGAGTTGTGCATTTTGGGCATTGATCTGTTGGTTCAGCCCTAAAATTGCAGCATCCAGCTCTGCCTTCGTAACTCCGACAGCGGGAGTGGCTTGATTCGATATAGGGGAAGCAGAGGTTCCCTCTTGAATATTCCCAGATCTGACAGATTTACTCTTCCTCCCAGCAGCCATAATCTCGGATAGACTTCTGGTTTTCAAGGAAATTCTCTCTACAAACCTCTGTGAAGCAATGATGATAACTCTCCTGAGTTCGATTCTCAGTGAAAGCACCAAAAATGTTAACGCTAAAAGTTGAACGCTAACACCCCGGTGTGTAGAAGGTAATTGTGAAAGCACCACCCGTTGGTACGGGAACAAAATATAAGCAGAGAAATCACAGAGAAGCTATAAAAGACAAAAGATTTATAGTGGTTCGGCTTAAGATCTAGCCTACGTCCACTTTAAAGCTCTTTGTTGCTAATTTGGTTACAATTCTTTATAACAATCTTCGATCACAACACACTTAGACAAATAGCTCAAACTCTGGTGTAGAAGAATCCTTCGAATGCATGGTGAATGAGTTAGATTTCCTCTCAAGATTTGTTGAAATGTCTTTGGTGATTGGAGTGATAGAAGTGTTTCTTGAAGGTTGCTTGAAGTCGAGACAATGGCAGAGTAATGGCCTCTAGGAAGTCCGTCCAAAAAGAAGAAGTCCTTTTCTAGTTGGAGTTAGGGTCATATTTATAGGCATTTTTTAGAGTTAGGTCGTAGGTCGTGGCCGACCTAAGCAAGGTCGTAGGTCGTGACCGACCTAAGTATGGTTGTAGTCAACCTGAAGAGTATTGGTGCTTCCTTCCTTATGCTAATTTGCACAAGTCCTAGGTCGCAAGCGACCTATCCCCCTGCGGCATAGTATAGTTCAACTCCTTTACTCTGGCAGTTAGGTCGCTAACGACCTACCCTAGGTCGTGAGTAATTTCCTGCATCCATAGTTGATCTTAAATCGTTGAGTTCCTTAGGTTGCGGCCTTCCTTAGGTCGCGGAGCTTCATAGGTCGGTGGACAGTTAGGCCGCATAAAATCTTTAGGTCGCTTGCTTGCTTATCTGGTTAGGTCGCGGCAATCCTTAGCTCGCCAGGTTACTTCAGTAATTAGATCGTCCCCTTTTTTAGGTTGCTTGTTCTTTTAGGTCGTGGCCTTTTTGGGTCGCTACTGCCTTTAGGTCGAGACAGTCTTAGGTCACAACACTTTAGGTCGCAGCTACTCTGTTAGGTCGCGAAGCTTGATAGGTCGCTCTCCTCTTTAGGTCGAGCCATCTTTAAGTCGCTAGACCATTCCTATAGCTTGGTGGTTCCATGTCTTTAGGTCTTAGGTCGCTAATGAAGGGGAGTTAACACTCGTCCTCCGTATCGTATGTCCAATAAAGAAAACGGGGAGATGCGTAAACAGTTATCCGAATTGGAGACGAAGCAATTTATTCGCTCTAGTTCCTCGCCTTGGGGAGCTTCGGCTATTTTTGTGAAAAAATCCGATGGTACACTTAGGCTTTGCGTTGACTACCACAAGCTTAATGATCTTACTATCAAAAATAAATATCCTTTACCTCGGATTGATGATCTATTCGATCAGCTTAGTGGTGCTAAGGTCTTTTCACAATTAGACTTAGCTACTGGATTTCATCGGCTTCGTATTGCAGAGAATAGTATTCCATTGACCTCGTTCCGTACTCGTTATGGATCTTATGAATGGCTTGTCATGCCATTTGGTTCGACGAATGCTCCGGCGTATTTCGTTGACCTTATGAATAGAGTTTTCAAAGACTTCCTCGACCGGTTTGTTCTTATCTTTATCGATGATATTCTTGTGTATTCTAAAACCGAGGAGGAGCATGAAAAACTTCTTCGGATTGTGTTTGAAACTCTTAAGAGTAATCAATTAAGGGCAAAATTTTCTAAATGCCACTTTTGGCAATCTCGTGTGAAGTTTCTCGGTCATATTATTTTCGAATCCGGAATTTCCGTGGATCCTTCAAAGATCGAAGCGATTCAAGATTGGAAGAGACCGGAGAGTGTGACAGAGATTCGTAGTTTTCTCGAATTGGCGGGCTATTACCGTCGTTTTATCAAAGACTTTTCTAAGATTGCCGTGCCTCTCACTAGCTTGACTAAGAAAGGTGTTAAATACATTTGGTCGGACAAATGTGAAGCTTATTTTCAGAAATTAAAAGAACTCCTTTCTGATGCTCCTATTCTTGTTATTCCCGGGGGGAATCAGGATTTCGTTGTTTATACCGATGCCAGTCGCGTTGGTTTGGGTGTCGTTCTTATGCAAAAAGAACGTGTTATTGCTTATGCTTCAAGGCAATTAAAGCCTGCCGAGACTAGATATGCCACTCATGTTGTAGAACTCGCGGCTATTTTTTTTGCTCTTCGGATTTGGCGTCATTATCTTTTAGGCGAGAAATTTGTTCTTTATACCGATCATAAGTCTTTGAAGTATTTATTCTCTCAGAAGGAACTTAATTTGCGTCAACAGCGTTGGCTCGAATTTCTTGCACCATATGATCTTGATATTCCTTATACTCCCGGTAAGGGTAATCGTGTCACCGATGCTCTTAGCCGTAAACAACAAGCTGTTGTTTCTATAATGATATCCGAATGGAACGATCTCGAGATTTTATCCACTTGTGAGATTCGAGACCGCGTATCCGATTTATGCTCATCATTTGTTTTATGTAGCCTTGAGGCTAATCCTTCTATTTTAGACCGCATTGTTGAAGCTCAAAGGCTAGATCCCGAATTGGCTCTTCTTGGCCAAAATATTAAGGATAAGATTGATATTGAAGGTTTGAAGGACTTTGATATCGATTCTCGTGGCGGCATTCGGAAATTTGGTAGACTTATCGTGCCAAATATTAGTGATCTTCGTAAGGATATTTTAGAAGATTCCCATCATTCTAAATTTACCATTCATCCCGGTAGTAGTAAAATGTACGCGGATATGAAGCGGCTTTATTATTGGGAGGGAATGAAACTTGACATCGCTAACTTCGTTAAGCGTTGCATGACTTGCCAACTCGTTAAGGCCGAACATCAGAGGCTCGGTGGGTTATTGAAACCTTTAGAAATTCCAATTTGGAAGTGGGACAATATTTCCATGGATTTTATAGATGACCTTCCCCGTTCTCGTTCAGGTCATGATAGCTTATGGGTGATTGTTGATAGGCTTACTAAATCTGCCCATTTTATTCCCGTTCGGTCTAACCGAACCGTACCTCTTTTGGCCAAGCTCTTTATCAAAGAGATTGTTAAATTGCATGGGGTTTCTACTTCTATTGTTAGCGATCGTGATCCATTGTTTACTAGTGGATTTTGGAAGAGTCTTCAAAGAGGTTTGGGAAAGAAGCTTAATTTTAGCACCGCTTATCATCCCCAGTCCGATGGACAAACTGAGCGTGTGAATCAAACTCTTGAAGATCTTCTTCGTTCTTGTGTGCTTGATTTTGGTGGAAGTTGGGAAGATCATATTTCACTTGTTGAATTTTCCTATAATAATAGCTTAAATCTAGTATTGGTATGGCACCTTTCGAGGCACTCTACGGAAGGCCATGCCGATCTCCTTCTTGTTGGCTTGAGACCGGTGAGAAGCTGGTTTTAGGTCCAGATTTTATTCGTGATTCCACAGAAAAGATTGACCTTATTCGTCATAGGATGAAAGAAGCCCAGAGTAGACAAAAATCCTATGCCGATAACCGGAGAAGGAAATTAGAATTTTCTATGGGAGATCTCGTGTTTGTTCGTGTTTCGCCTATGAAGGGTGTTGTGCGATTCAGTCGATCGGGAAAACTAGCGCCTCGATATATTGGGCCATTTCCTATCACCGAACGTATTGGTTCCATGGCTTATCGCCTTTTATTGCCGGCTCAATTTTCTGCTATTCATGACGTGTTTCACGTTTCTCAATTACGGAAGTGCCTTCGAGATTCCGATTCTGTTCTTAAGCCCGGTGTTGTGGAAGAGATTGAAGTTTCGCCTAATTTAACTTTTGAGCAACAACATCCTATTCGTATCATTGCTTCGGAGGTCAAACGACTTCGAAATAAAGATGTTCCGCTTGTTAAAGTTCAATGGTCTTCAAATCCTAAGGATTGTTCTTGGGAATCTAGAGAGTACATCGAGCGAACACATCCGGACTTACTTTCTCGGGCTCTTTGAGGTGAACTTCTTATTTCAAACTTCTTTTGTGTTGAATATGCATTTATGGTTGTTACTATATATCTTCTTCTTAAAATATTGCGAGGACGCAATTTATTTAAGGAGGGGAGTCTGTAACAACCCGCATATTTATCGATTTTACATTTAAATATCTTATTTAAATATTTCATCGTTAGTCGGATTTTAGTCCGAAAAGCTACTTTTTGCATACAGTCGAATTAGGACTCGGGACCACTCCCATTGAGTTTAGAATGCCGTTTGCGACCTTTTTGAGTATAAGCTTCGATATGTTTGGAGAAAGTTGATTTTTGCTACTTTTTACTTAGGACTTTGGTTTGGGCTGAGCCCATTAACCCCACTTAACTCAGATCAAACCCTCTCCTCTTCATTCACTTCTTTTCGATTTTCCTAATACACAAGCTTTTATGTTAATGGAGAGTGGAAGAGGAAATTAAAACTCCAAGCCCTAGTTTTCTCTTGCAAATCAACTCTAGCTCCAAACTAATAGAAGAACCCATTGGTAAGCTTCTCTTCTTCTTCTCCAACTCATTCTCTTATCATTTCAGAAATTCCTAAACCTAATTTTGGGAATGTTCTTCTTTTAAAGCTTAGAATCAAGCTTATTGAGTTGGATTTGAAGAGTGGTTGATTCTCCTTTGCTTTCAAGCTTCTTTTTCCAATTTCTTGGGTACAAAGGTGAGATTTTTATCTCACATCTATGTTTATATTTATCTTCGATTGTTAGGTATGAATTGCTAACACTTATTCGTGTGCATTTGCTTTTGGTTTGGATTGATTTGGTGAATATTCCAATTTTTAGTCTTTTGGGTTCAATTCCTTAAAAATTATAGCCTTGATCATTGATCATGTTTTTTGGAGATGCATCGAAGAGCTTATAGAGCCGGTAGTCGATTGGCATAATCCCTTAGCGCCGTTGCTCGAGAGAATGCAATTTGGTCAAGATTGAACCTCATTTGTAATAGGCAGGGAAGAGGCTGGAAACAGGTCCGGTCGACCGAGCTCTATAGCCGGCCGACCGACCTGCTTCCAAATGTGCTGTGCACTTCTCTGTTTGGGTCCGGTCGACTGACTACAGAGCTCAGTCGACCGACCTGCTTCCCGAACTATTTTCTAAACTGGGTCCGGTCGACCGAGCCCTGAGGCTGGCCGACCGACCTGATGTTATTTTGCCTATTTCGCCTATTTTGTGTGGTTTCCAACTTTAATCGATTAGTGTTGTTTCCTATGTCTTGTTATGACTTTGATGACTCCTTTTTAGGGATTATTGAGTATCCATTTTGATGGATTCTTTATCGGTTTCGTTGGAATTTTATTCACATCTTCGTATGTGAATTTTAGTGATTGATTGTTCCTACAATCTTCTTTGTGTTTTGTCACTTTAAAAATATAAAGGTTTTCTATACTAGTAGTAAATATCAAAACTCTTTCCTCAAACGATTTCAACACTATTTTAATACCAAATTCGTTTATAAAACCGTTTTCCAATCTACTAGTATATTTACTACTAGTATAGAAATAGGCAAGTTTTCCAATCTATTCGTTTATAAAATTCGTTTATAAACCTTTACCTCACTCGTATGAGAAATCTAATTAAACGACTTAGTAAAACAAGTGGTATGAAACGCTTGCGTTCACTTTGTCGGTTAATTCTTGGGCTTGTTCGATTGAATCTCTTGTGACAATTTTATAGTGGAGATCTACAGTTTGTTCGTAAATATTTAAGTTAAGCAAGTGGTTATGGGACATGAAGCTAAACTCATATATTTACTAGCATAGTGTAATTGACACTTCTCGTTGATCATGATGATCATCTTTGTGATTTAGACTAGCAATGTGCGATGTCTCTTTGTCTGCGAGGGAGACTAAACCCCGTTTTGTGGAGTTTCGACTCAATTTGGTGGGGTAGCAACCCATGGTCTTCGGGCCGTTTGTGGAGCTTCGGCTCAATTTGTGATGGTTAGCAACCATGGAATTAGCGTTCCGTTTGTGATACACGTGTTGGCGAGCTTTAAGCTCCCGTTTGTGGTAGGCCTCCTCCCCTTTGTGATTTCTGGATTTCTTGAGATGATTTCTAGAATTTATGTTTCACCAATTTTCATGATTTCCATTGATAAGTTTTATCAATATTTGTGCATTGGTGAATTTGTGCGTCATTGACTTTTGTGATTTCTGGATTTCGCATATTGAATTCTGGAATTTGTGTGTCATTGACTTTTGTGATTGACATTGATATTATTGTCAATATTTGTGCATTGGTGAATTTGTGTGTCATTGAATTTTGTGATTGACATTAATATAATCATCAATATTTGTGGTTTGATGAACGAAATAAGGAGTATGGCATTTCTTTGATTCTTGTGTAGATTTGGTGATATTGATTAATCTCTCGTTGATTTTCAGTTACTTATATATATCACAGCTTGGAATTGTGATTATTATGTGTTTAGTCATATCTCTTATTCTATATCGTTTCATCTGATATCTATAGTTCGACTGATCCGTTTATTATTTTCTTATTAAATAATACTCGGGTCAGACCGAGATGTTACAGGTGCTTCTGCTTGACTTCTCTCTTGGGATTGATTTCTCTGACTTTTGCCTTACTACTTAGATTAGTAATTTATTTTGGTGTATACATTCGAGATATAGACTCCATAATGTATACTTATTCTTTTGTGTAGTTCATGTGACTATTCTTTTGTGATATTGTGGATCTTTTTAGACCACTACTCTGATGTACACTTCCTAGTGTAATATTCATATCTATTTCCCCCTTTGTGATATGAATTGTCTGTGACTGATTTATGTTATGTTTATTTCTATATTTGTTTCCGAAGAATTATAGCCACTGTGTAGTAGCTTTGAGTTTGTGTCGGTATGTCGGATTTCCCTCTTGATAAAGAAATGCATGTTATACTAACTGACATATCGATGCTCGCGCAAAGCAATTACACGGATGGTCGCTCCTCTACAGCCTTATTCTCCGTGCTAGTTGACAGCATTCTCCGTAATGTTCTTGGCTAGCGTTGGTATAGGGGTGGGGCGTCACAGAGGCCATGACCCATAAGCCTTGGCCGAGCCTTGTATGGCCTTGAAATCTTGTGCTGTTCCTTGCTTTGTTGTTGTGTAGTGTTGTTCATGCATGTCCACCTTTGCACCATCAACAAACCTATGTAGGCCGAACCATATTCAACCCAAACCTGATCCAAACCCTTTCCTGAGACCTGTATTCCACTTAAGGCCGACCAAAGAGAGTTGGAAGCATGTGCAAAGAATTTCTGCTTTGATTTGTGCAGTTAATTCTAGCTTAATTTGATATTTTTTTTGTTTGAAAGCTTATAATTGTTGTATTGTTTTGTTTGATTTGTTTTCAAGGAAATTAACCTTTGGCTCTCTCACTCAAATCTTGTCGTGCCATCATGCTTGTGTGGATCTCTATTGTGCATCCATTGTTATGTCTCCGACTTAAACCTATGAGTTATGCCCACCAGACATTGTATAGCTATATAACTAGTAAACTGACCACTTGTGAATCTGTATAATGCATAACCATATTATATCCGCTATGCTATGATTATATGATGTTCACTCATGCTTATTTACCTATTATATCAACTGTTGCTGTTATATTACGCTATTCTGTTATTTATATCAGTTTATCACACTGCAAGTTCCCTTTAGATTAGAATCACTATGGGTTGAAATGATACATACCCGAACAGACTTTAGAATAGGGAAAAATCATTATGGGCTTAAATGATAGGCCTGAATGATTTTAAAATTATTTTATTTACTTGATGTTAACCCCGTTCCAGCCTACAAGTTAAGGGGCCCACGAGTTAAAGGAGTCAACGAGTTAAGGCCTGGGATGAGCCACGACTTAAGGTTTTTAACGGCTCAGGAAGGATCTACGACTCAGGAAGCCTCACGACTCATCGAGTCACCGACTCAATAAGTTAATGACCTAAAGCTCAAAGCGACTTAAAGGGTTACGACTCAAGGGGTTAACGGTTCACAAGGCATGACGGCTCAATAAGTTACCGACCCATCAAGACTATCGTCTCAATGACTCATGGTAAGCAGCGACTCGGAGTTGACAACGACTCAGTGGATCAATGACTCAACGACTTGAAGGAGCAGAGTGGCTTAACTAGTTAACGGCTCACAAGACAGACCGACTCAATGCATTACCGACTCATCAATGGTATTGCCTCAGCGACTCAACAAGTCCACGACTCATCATAAGAAACGACTCAGGAATTGGCTTAGAATCCAGCAAGAGAATGAGCTAGTGAGAAGACCAAATGCTTAATCAGATAAGCCGGCCACGACTCAACTTGACTCGGCCACGGCTTAGCCTGAGTCGGTCACGACTCAGGACTTGGGCGAAAAATTTCTATCCAGATTTGCCTATAAATACATGGCCACCCCCAACATTCAGGGGACTTTTTTTTGGCTCATTCATTTCAAGCGCTGTTACTCTGCTGCGTTCTGAACCACTCCAACACCTTCAAGGAACTTCACGAAGAAATCAAACATGTCTAACATGTGTTCAAAGATTTGGATCGACATTGAAGTTTAGGCTACTTGTTCTAAGTCACTTGAAACTCAAAGTGTGTTGTAATCAAAGTGTAACTGCATTGACTTGTAATCAAATCGTCAATAAAGATATTCAAAGTGGATGTAGGCTCTCTCTTAAGCCGAACCACTATAAAACTGCTGTTGTTTACTGCTTTTTCACTATTATCTGCTTATAATCTGTTCCCGAGCTATCGGGTGGTGCTTTTACAATCTCACTTCATACACCGGGGTGTTAGCGTTCAAATTTTTGGTGCTTTCACTGAGAATTGAACTCAGGTGAATTATCATCATTGCTTCACAGAGGTTTGTAGAGAGAATTTCCTTGAAAACCAGAAGTCTATCCGAGATTATGGCTCCTGGAAGGAAGAGTAGATCTGTCAGATCTGGGAATATTCAAGAGGGAACCTCCGCTTCCCCTATATCGAATCAAGCCACTCCAGCTGTCGGAGTTACAAAGGAAGAGCTGGATGCTGCAATCTTAGGGCTGAACCAACAGATAAATGCCCAAAATGCACAATTCGAGGCTCAGAATGCCCAAAATGCCCTAATTCTGAAAAGGTTGAACGATTTGCTTGGGGCAAACCGCCAACCGGCAGGTAATGAAAGGAACTTTGTTGGAAACATTCATGATGCTGAAGAAAGGAATGCTCCTGAAAGGGCTGCTAGCCCCTTTGAACAAACACTTCCTGAGGTTGGTGGATCTAGAACTCGACATGATGAGGAGTATCTTTCTGGGATGGTCCGACAAATCATGAAAGAGAGTATGCAGAGGGTTGAGGACGAGAAAGAATGGGGTTTTGCCCCAAGTAAAACTCCATTTACTGAAAAAATCTTAAAGGCTGAATTCCCAAGGAAGTTTGTCCCTCCAACCATTCCTGCTTACAAAGGAACAAGTGATCCGAACGAATTTTTGCATAAGTATGATTGGCACATGACAGGTGCCAGGGCTTCTGATGAAATAAAGTGCCGATATTTTCCTGTGTACCTGGAAGGTGTAGCTCTGCTTTGGTTCACCAAACTGCCAGTCCGATCTATCGATCAGTTTTCTGACTTAACCCGGAAGTTCAAGGAGCAGTTCAGACTATACGCTTCAGAAGCCAAAGATATTATGTCGTTGTCAAGTTTAGAACAGAATCCGGGCGAAACTATCAGATGTTTCTTGAATCGCTTTAATATAGCGCTGGCCGAGGTAGACAATGCAGAACCACGGATGATCTTGACCTATCTGATGAGGGCCATCGACAAGTCGAGCGAATTTGGGAAATGGCTGAACATGAAGGAACCAAATTCCCTTGAAAAATTCTATAAAAAAGCAGATGAATTCATACGCTTGGAAAGCCGTCCCGTACCGGTAAAGGTAGTATTGGAAAAAGCTGAAGACAACACTATTGCTCCATGCAAGAATGAATCGTTAGGGCAAAAAAGGGAAAATAACAATGGGCAGAAGCAGAGTAATCTGAAGAAGCCCCGATCCTTCAAGCCATCAGAGTATACTCCTTTATCAGATACGCCGGAACGTATCTACCTTGCCACTAAAGATTCTGTTGACTTTCCTAAACCTCCTCCTCTAAGGACCGGGAAAAAGGCTATACAGAGTGGGAAGTTCTGCCGCTTCCATAATCAACCCGGTCACGAGACCGACGAATGCCGCCAGTTGAAAAATCTGATTGAAGAGTTGCTAAGGGAAAACAAGCTGCAGCAATTTGTGAAAAAGAATAGCAACAATCCTGCTTCGTCTAGTCAGGGGCAACAAGCTCCTGCTCATCAGCCTAGGACAGGTGAGAAGGCTGCAGGGCATGAATCTGGAAGGCCCATTTTCAATGTCATTACAGGAGGACCACACCCAGCAGGCAGAAGCTGGGGTGAGATGGAAAGGTATACCCGAGCTTTGAAGTATGTACCGACCGAGGAAGATGTATTCGTGTTGGAAGGTGCTATGCCCCTGAAGCAACAAAGAACTTTTGATGATGATATTGTGTTCAAAGCTAGGGATTCCGCAGGTATTGAAGCTCCTACCTTGGATCCCTTAGTCATCTCGGCTGGTATCGGGCCAGCTATTGCCAGAAGAGTTCTCATTGATTGTGGCGCATCCTGCAATATCCTCTTCAAGAAAACATTCGACCAAATGAAGATCCCTATGGCTGATGTGCAAGCCTCATCGCAGAAAATCGCTGGTTTCACTGGGGAGCCAAAGCAGCCGATAAGAACCATTGATTTGTTTGTGGAACTTGGAGAAGGAGAGAGAAAAGTGGTCCGCAAGCAAACTTTTGTGATTGTCGACGAATTTTCTGCTTACAATGCTTTCCTTGGTCGTCCAACTCTGGCAGCGTTCAAAGCTGTTCTTGCCCCGTGGTGCCTCACTATTAAATTCCCTACAGACAATGGAGTAGGAGTTGTAAAAGGGGATCAAAATGTTGGGCGAGAATGCTATCTAACAGAGCTACGAGATACCAGAAAAAGAGAAATGGGAAAGAATGCGGCAGCCCCAGTCCGCATTAAAGAACCAGCCTTGTAGCAATTACAGGGCGGACCCTGCACTGGCGAGCACAGCGGAGCAAGGAAAGAGATGGATCCTAGAAAAGTCAGTGCAGGGGAAAATAGAGTGGTACCAGTGGAAACGACAATACCAATACCTGTTGACCCAAAGGACCCAAACAAGGTGTTGAATGTGGGTTCGTAACTTAATGCGTCAATTCAGAATATCTTAATATCTTTTTTAAAGGCAAATGTGGATGTTTTTGCTTGGACTCATGCCGATATATGCGGAATATCCCTAGAAGTCGCAGTACACGCTCTAAATATTGATCCAAAATTTACACCTGTGAAGCAGAAAAGGAGAACCCAAGGTCCAGAAAGGTCGGCAGCATTAAAAGAAGAAGTTGATCGGCTCATGGAGAATAATTTTATCAAAGAATCTACCTATCCGAAGTGGGATACAAATCCAGTGCTGGTTAAGAAAGCCAACGGAAAATGGAGAGTATGCATCGATTTTTCAGATCTAAACAAGGCCTGCCCCAAAGACTGCTTCCCATTACCCAGAATCGATCAACTGGTAGACGGAACAGCGGGACACGAATTGTTATCTTTCATGGATGCTTACTCCGGATATAACCAGATCATGATGCATGAGCCAGATCAGGAGGACACGAGCTTTATCACCGACGTTGGTCTTTACTGCTACAGAGTTATGCCCTTCGGGCTGAAGAATGCAGGGGCAACATGCCAAAGACTTGTTAGTGCTATGTTCAGACCGCAATTGGGCAGGACTATGGAAGTCTACGTCGATGACATGTTAGTAAAGTCTAAGAAAGCAGTGGATCACATAGAACACTTAGCAGACATGTTCGCAGTCCTCCGAAAATACAGAATGAAGCTCAATCCTTTAAAATGTTCATTTAGAGTGGAATCCGACAAGTTTTTGGGTTTTATCGTGAGCGCTAGGGGCATTGAGGCTAGTCCAGCTCAAATTACTGCATTAAAGGAAGTCAAAGCTCCTAGAACAAAGAAGGAATTGCAAAGTCTCAATGGAAAAGTCGCCGCCTTGAGTCGGTTCATTTCCAAAGCCACAAATAAATGCATCCCATTCTTTGACGCCCTAAAGAAAGGAAAGAAAAACTTCGATTGGAGTCCCGAATGCCAAAAAGCCTTTGATGAATTGATTCGCCATATGGAAACGCCTCCAATACTTTCTAGGCCTGGCGATGGCGAGGATCTTCTTATATACTTGGCAGTATCATCTCATGCTTTAAGTGCAGCGCTGATACGAGAAGACAAGAGGATTCAACATCCAGTTTACTATATCAGCAAAAGACTCACTGGGGCAGAGATGAATTACTCTAAGTTGGAAAAACTCGCCTATTGCCTACTAATTGCATCTAGGAAGTTGAGGCAATATTTTCAAGCTCATCCTATCAGAGTCCTCACTGATCAACCTTTAAAGCAAGTCCTGTTTCGCCCTGAGACTTCGGGTCGTCTTCTAAAGTGGAATATTGAACTCAGTCAATATGACATCACTTATCATACCCGAAAAGCAATCAATGGACAAGCTTTAGCGGATTTCATCGCAGAATTCACAGATAAGGGTAACAGTGAGGAGGAAACGGTCGATGATTCCCCAATCCAATGGAAGTTATATGTCGATGGTGCGAGAAAAGACTACTGTTCTGGAGCCGGAGTTGTACTTGAGACCCCTGAAGGCCGATCATTATGCTATGCACTAAGATTGGAATTTCCTTCAACGAACAATGAAGCAGAATATGAAGCCCTTATCGCTGGCTTAAGGATTGCTAGAGAATTAAACATCCGAGCGTTACAGATATTCAGTGATTCTCAGCTTATTGTATGCCAAGTCAAAAAGGAATTCCAAGCAAAAGGGGGGAATCTGCCCGCCTACTTGTGAAAGGCTTGGAAACTCCTGAGTGATTTCGATCATTACATGATAAGTCACATTCCTCGAGAAGAAAACATGAAAGCAGATTCTCTCGCAAAGTACTCTAGCACAGGCGAAGCTCAATTTCTAGGGTTAACTCCAGTGGAGGTCCTGTCGTCTCCGAGCATTGATGAGATGGATATTGATTGGATCATGAGCACGTCTCAAGAGCAAAAATCATGGATGACTCCGATAACAGAATATCTGCTCAATGGATCTTTACCAGGGAACTCAAAAGAACGACAAAAGCTACTGAGAAAAGCCTCTCGATATATAATCCAAGATGGCCGATTATACAGACGGGGGTTCTCAATGCCATTACTTCGATGTGTATCCAGGGAAGAGTCCAAAACAATCCTAACGGAGGTACATGGAGGAGAATGTGGTGATCATTCAGGTGGCCAAACATTAGCAAAGAAAATTCTCCGATACGGATATTTTTGGCCAGAAATTAATCGAGATGCTGCAGAGTATTCCCGAAAATGTGACAGATGCCAAAGATTCGCCAAAATTCCTAGAGCTCCTTCCACTGAACTCACACAGATGGTCAGTCCATGGCCGTTTGCAATATGGGGGATGGACCTTGTAGGACCGTTACCAACTGCCAAATCTGGAATTAAATATGCCATTGTTGCTGTAGATTATTTTACTAAGTAGGCAGAAGCCGAACCACTGGCTACTATCACCTCAAAGAAGATGATAAGTTTTGTGACTAAAAACATCATTTGCAGATACGGTGTGCCTCAAAAAATAATTACAGACAATGGTACTCAGTTTGAAAGTGAAGAATTCCAAGATTTTTGCAAGCGATTCAAAATCCGAAAAAGCTTCTCAGCCGTGGCTCATCCGCAGGAAAACGGGCAAGTGGAAGCCGTGAATAAAATTATTAAGTCAACCATCAAAAAGCAACTTGAAAGAACAAAAGGTGGTTGGGTCGATAAGCTACCACTGGCACTATGGGCATACAGAACCACTCACAAAACTGCGACTGGGCACACCCCGTTTTCATTAGCATACGGGTCAGAGGCAATGATTCCGGTAGAAATAGAGGTCCCTTCACATAGAAGAATCCATTTCAATCAAGCAGAAAACGAAAAGCTACAGCTTGAAGCGCTAGATCTCCTTGATGAAAAAAGGGATGAGGCTAATCTCAGAATTGCAGCTCATCAGCAAAGGATAGCCAGACATTTCAATTCCAAAGTTCGCCAACGCAGCTTTGAGATTGGAGACCTAGTCCTGAAGAGAATTATGACAGCAACAGGTGTGTTTGGGCCAAATTGGGAAGGACCATATGTCATAGGTCAGAAGCTTCTTGACGGCACATTCAAACTCACTACTGTTGAAGGAGATCAAATTCCAAGGGCATGGAACAGCAATCACTTGCGTCCATACTTTACTTGAAAATTTTGTTGAAATATTGTAAAAAGAGTTATGAATGTATGATTCTTGTAATTAAAGGCAATTGTAAAACTGATGCAAGTAAATAATGAAAGAATATAAAGTGGATGTAGGCCCAATTTCCTGGTCGAACCACTATAAATCTTGTGTTCTTTATTATTATTACATGTTTGCTTTATTTTCGATATAAAAAGTACATAGATTGTATTGCTGAAATGTCGATTTAAATTTTTGCAGACAATGGAAGTGAAATTTGCACATAATAAGACCAAGTGATTCTCGCCAAATTTCAAGTCACAAAAGCTCCGAATTCAAATCCAAGATAGGAAGTACTTCAATTGAACGGCCTATGATTTCGACAGAAACGGGCCTTTGCTAATAAATTGAGATCGTTTGAACAAAAAAACATCCATATAAGAAGCTGATGCTCGTTCTCACGAACTTGCCTGACAATGAAGTACACTTCCTTGGATTAAACAAGTTACTTGTAAGAAAAGGGAAGGAAAGCTTTAAAAAAAAAAAAAAAAAGAGGATCGCTGAAAAGGCATAAGCAAGTGGACAAGGGAACAACCAAAGCCATCACCGGCAGCACAAGTCCTCTTCGGAGGCGCAACTCTTCGGAGGATAAAGACCTCTAATGGGTCATACGCCACAAAAAAGAAAGTTCTCTACTCAACAAAAAAGATTGGTGGAGTCATGACCCTCCAACCATGAGAGAGTAACTTCCAGGCGATGAAAACCCTCTCTGAGGCACATTTCACCAGGAGTTGAAGTGTTACGACCGCTCTTCGGAATTTCACTACACCAGAGTTGAAATGCAAACAAAATAAAAGCCCTCTTCGGAGGCCATTTCACCAGGAGTTGAAGTGTTACGACCGCTCTTCGGAATTTCACTTCACCAGAGTTGAAATGCAAACAAAATAAAAGCCCTCTTCGGAGGCCCATTTCACCAGGAGTTGAAGTGTTACGACCGCTCTTCGGAATTTCACTTCACCAGAGTTGAAATGCAAACAAAATAAAGACCTCTTCGGAGGCACATTTCACCAGGAGTTGAAGTGTAACAGTCGCTCTTCGGAAATTCACTTCACCAAAGTTGAAATGCAAAACAAAATAAAGACCTTTCTGGAAGTCCACGTTTCACCGAGATTGAAATAAAACTTCCAAGTGTTGAAACGTGAAAACGCTTTCTTCGAAGGCACAACTCTTTGGAGGTACACGTTTCACCAAGATTGAAATAAAACTTCCAAGTGTTGAAACGTGAAAAATCCCTCCTCAGAGGTACAACCCCCTCCCGGGGACACAATAAAAAAGAAAGACCTCTTCGGAAGCCCACGTTTCACCGAGATTGAAATAAAACTTCCAAGTGTTGAAACGTGAAAAGGCTTTCTTCAAAGGCACAACTCTTTGGAGGTACACGTTTCACCAAGATTGAAATAAAACTTCCAAGTGTTGAAACGTGAAAAATCCCTCCTCAGAGGTACAAATTTCTATTTAAAAAAAAAATCCTCATCAAGGGCATACTTTAACTTTCAAAGGAAGAGTGATTTACCTATTCTAGTAAATAACCTTCCTCAAAAAAAAAAAGGAAGAAAGTTAAAGTACCCTTCAGAGGCCCGCTTTACCACATAGAAGAATTCACTTGGCAAAATGCGTACATAAGCAAAAGAAAAAAAGTGATTTCTTCGAAGGACAAAGCGTAAAAACTTATATGAAGGAAGTTGTACTGTACGAAAAATTTCTTCAAGAATGAAGTAATTATTCTTCAGAAAATAAGAGTGCAAGTCCCCTCAAAGTATAAAATATTGCAGCAAGCTTATGGTATGGGGGCAACATGGTATAGTTACATACAAAATGGTATAGCTACATCGGTAAAGTACGCTCAAACAACATACCACAAGTTCACCGCAATATCATATAAATAAACTTGTGCAAAAATGAATAATATATGCATTCTCAAATTCAGACAAGAGTCTGTACAAATAAAGGATCATTTTATTCAATTGCAGATACAGGTTTCAAAATAAAAAAGCAGGGGCCGGTGCCTGCACAACATCCGACCATTACACAAAAAAGGAATCAAAAAGCCCGAAGCCCGACTCTTCACTTCTTCTTACCACCTTTGGACCCTTTGCCCGGCCGAATGATTAGCTTTTCAGGTCTATCTATAGGCATAAGGGAAGAAGGAGAGGGAGGTGCAACCGGTGCAACTTCCGGTTCTTCTTCAGTAGCAATGATTTTCTTCCCCCTCCTCTTCGATGTTCCGTGCTTCTTTCTTCTCTTCGAAGAAGACTCACTCCCTGGAGTAACAAGAGCGGACAAAACTACGTCATCAGAAGGAGTCCGCTCCGGAGAGATCTCGCCTCCTTCAAGTCCCTCGTCTTTTCTGCTCTTGCGAAGCGATAGGGTCATCCAAGCCATGAAGATCCTCAATTTGCTCCTCTTGTGACCCGGGCTGTGAAGCAGAAGGAGGAGTCACCTGAAGAGACGAAGGAGGGATAACCGGAGGAGGTGAAGTCTGCACAGCACTTGGTGTTTCAACTGCAGAAGAAGAGAAATTAAAAATATTAGTGTCTCCCCAAAAGAAGGGAGATATGGGTTCGTCGAGATTCAAGAAGTAATCGAGAAGCTCATCAAACTTTTGGGGAGCAAGCAGGCGATCCACCTGAATCGGACCAATGCCAAAATTACCTGAAGATGTTTGCTTCGTTAGTTCAATCTCATAATTTTGAGCCCCGATATCCTCCAAAGCCTCATCATCAGTAGGGGCAATTACCCCGGTTCTTGTAGGAGGCAGCGAATGAGCACTGGAACCTGTGATGTCAACTTCAGAAGAAACTAAAGGACGTTCAGAGGTAGTAGGTGGTATTTCTTTTTCAGAACGTTCCCCTTCCGCCATTCCAGTCCGCACTTTGGCGAATTGCTCTTTTCCCTTGGCAAGAGCGGTGCGGGCATCATCATCAAGATAATGCTCTTCAAGAGCTGACTCAGCGTAGCCAGCACCTTTACCACTGAGCATATCGAGTGCTGCCTCCCAAACTTCAGCTAGTGTAATTTCATACTTAGGGCCTAGAAAGGCAAGGCTGCCACGCCCCAAAATGCTGTGCAGATAAAAATCAAATAATGTGGAGCCAATGTCATCTTTGGTTGCTTGATGGGCCTCTTCGGCCGCAAGTTTACCAGCAACAGCCTTGTCACGCTCCTTTTCGGCCATAGAAAGTCGAGCTTTTAACATCTCTATCTCCAAGCTTTGAGAGCCGGTCTGTTCTCGCAGCTGTAAAGTTTCAGCGCGATATTCTTCTATGACCTTCTCCTTGTGTGTAAGCTTATCTTCGACTGCCCTTTGACTGGCATGCGCATCTCGTACTTGTTGCTGAAGCATGCTCTCCTTTTGAGAATAGAAAGTAGATGAAGTAGCTAATTCTTCCTTAAGCTTTTCTACTTCCGCTTCCAGCTTTTCATTATAGGAAGCAATACTTCTCATTTCGGCGTCATGCTGTTCGAGAGTCTTCTGCCACTCAGCCTTATCGTTCTCCATTGTGAGCATGGCCTCGAGATTGGCTCGGTTAACCCTCTGAAGCTTGTCGACAAGTTTTTGCCAGTTCGACATTCTTTCAATATCGGTCCTGACAGTATCAAGATTTCGCAGCATAGCCGATTTGTCGAGAGGAACCAAGTCGAGATCAAATCGAACCCCTCTCAGGCACCACTGAGGGAATCGACTTTGAAGAGTGGGAGGACCTTGCCCAACTTGGTATGCGGGCCAGTTGATGATTGTTTAAATGTCGGAACGAACGGGGGCAGGAGATTGAGCAGGAACATTTTGAGAAACTGTCGGCATTGTTTCTTCGGTAAGTTTAGCCCGCTTGCTAGAAGAATCGTCCATGTGACCTTTACCTCTTTCATCGCGAGTCTTTCTTTTTTGAATATCATCATCTCTGTTGGGAGGTTCATGTCTTTCTTGTTCTCTTCGGTGACGTTCTTCATATGCTCGTCTCTCGTCTTCTTCCCTGATGGCCGTCTCTTCATCAGATTCTCTGTAAGAAGGGAGGAAACGCCTATAATCATATTGGCTACGCCTCCCGTAGCGCTGGAAATCATTGTAGTATGAGCTGCTGCGCCCCATTGGAGAATCTGGAATAAAAATAATAAGCTTTAGAAATCTTTAAAGTATAAGAAGATGAATGCGTAGAAGTGCTGAAAAATCCTAAGTGTTGTGTAACGTGTAAACTACACGCATCAAGTTACAGACCACTCTGTGGAGTAGAGGTAGTGATAACTTGAGTAGGAGGAGTTGACGTTTGTTGTAGAGAAGATGTCGCCTCGATTACAGAAGAGATAGTTTTGGAAACATCATCTTTGAAAAGTCCTTGAGAAGTCACAATTAAATCGCTCAACCCCTCGAAAACATCATCACCATAATGTTTTTTGGGACTTGCTTTCTCAACTCCTTCGTTAGCAGATCTTCCGGAAGATCGTGGAGGTTCTTCCTCTTCGATAACTAGGGCAAGTACAGACTTGTCAGATGGCCCCGCAACATCCTTCGGAATTGAACACTTCACTAGTGGAGTTTCTATAGAGGTTCCTCCCTGCATGTGCTATTTAGTAGAGACCGGGGCATCAGGAGTTTCCGTCGGAGAATCGGGAATTTCAGTTGGGACTTCACGAAGCTGAGTGAAGCAAGAGGAATGAAGAAGCCCATATTGATGTAAAAATCCATCATTTAACAAAAACTTTATACTCCTCTCTTCTGCCCCCACGGCATTCAATCTCTCAAAAATTTGCTAATAGCATGGATCTCTAGAGGGAGGAGGAAGTGCTAAAACAGGAAAAAAGAAGCAAAGTTAGCATTTAGCAACTCAGATTTCGAAAAGCCCAAGAATGGAGAAATAAAAACAGGAAAATCTTACTTCCTACTCTCCAGATGGCATAAAACCCTGAAGGGCAGCGAACAAAGAAATACTGATTTAGAAATCCATGAACGCTTTCAGGAAGATCGGCGATGAGTTTGCGGTTTCGAGCACTCCTTATAACTACGATAGAGGGATGATCTTTAATTTTTGTGAATGAGCAGAAGTAACAGATTTCCTCAAAGCTCGGTAATCGGTCCAAAACTCTACTAAATAGCACACATAACCCCATCAGAATGGCATGGCCATTGGGGTGCAATTGGAATGGAGAGATAGATAATCGAAGCAGGAACTGCTGAAGGAAGTCATTAAAAGGTGGTATGGCACCGCTCAAGCACATTTGGCGATTGACAGCAATAAAGCCAGAAGGGGGCCTATCTGCAGTATCATTTGGCCCCGGCAGTAAGGCATCAGCTTCGGCAATGCCAAACCGGGTGAGCAATTGGTTAAACACCCGCTGATTCAGAGTTGTGGAAGTTCTCTCCGGAGGGTTATCCAACAGGTTGGCTACTGGGAAGACATCTTCAGCCTGGCCCATCGGTTCTTCTTGTTGAGATGTCATTCTACACAAGCAACTGGATGTTCAAATGCGAAGGTGCACGTTTCCTAAAAGTGTGAAGTGTTGTGCAGAACTAATGAAAATAACAAGTAAATATAACTGGAATTAAACTGGTCGACGATTGATCGACTACGGTAATTTCAGAACTTGTTAATTTAAAGTTCAAGCATAATATTAGTGCAGGCTGGTCAGTTTCAATTGACTATTTCAGTGTTGCTTTAATATTCTACTTGAAATCGATAGAACTTCGTTCACACGATTTGTTTAAGTTAATTATCTGTTATTAACTAATCTGTCATTTGATATGGGCGGTCGATGATAGTATATTCGTCCCAATTTTCTGTGAATGTTTTATTGAACAGATTGTTAGCCTGCAAGTCAAAATAACCTGTGAATGAATGCAATAAAATTCGACAGTTCAAAGTTTATGCAATGGTTCAAAGTTCGACCAGAATTCACGCAAGTCCTAACTCGTCAACGGCTCAAAAAATTTTCCTACGGGTTAAGATAGATCGCTGATTCTATGGCTAGCTCATCCACGACCTAAGGATTGGGAAGCGAGTTAAGTTAGGTCACTTCGATTTTGAGTTGTTGGTGTTTTGAGTCGGCAGTGCCCTAAGTCGTAAGTCGTAGAAAAAGGGAAAAGCTCTGGTTCAAAGTAATAAGAAAATCTCCAAGTCTTATCTCGGCCACGACTCAAGGCTTAGGTCGTGGAGCATGTTGGGTCGGATCATGGTTAAATCGCAAAGGTTGGTGGATCATACCAAAATGGCCGAGTCATACCTAAGGCAGTATTCGACTCTATCTGGCCAACTCATCACCTAACTCCTAACCAGTTTACCTTCTAACTTTTAACCCATAAACCATTTCACTCCTAACCCGTTAATCTTCCAACTTTTAACCCATTAACCCAATAAAACTCTCAATCAACAACCCTAGTCTTATCACGCCGCTAAATCAACTCAAGACGCAAATCATCAGATCAGACAACCCTGCATCCATTGATGGTTAGAGTGACCAAACTTGCAAGACTCAAGGGAGTAAATTGGAGGTAAGGACGGAGCGCATAGGTTAATGATGATCGACAATCGGAAGGGCAGCAAGATTGCTTACGTAATGTGGTGTCAGAGATGATCAGAGGAGAATCAAGTTGGAATCGCCTGTGAGAACTTGGAGATACGTTAATGGCGGATGCGGTTTAGAGGATCGCTGATAAGAAGTGGGAGATAGGAGGAACGAGTCAAGCGTTTTATATCTGGAAGAGCTGGAACTCGAATTGGCACGCCCGAGTTATGATAAGTCGAAGCACACGACTTACGACTTAAGCGTGTGCTTCGAGGGGCAAATGTTAACCCCGTTCCAGCTTACAAGTTAAGCGGCCCATGAGTTAAAGGAGTCAACAAGTTAAGGCCTGGAATGAGCCACGACTTAAGGTGTTTAATGGCTCAGGAAGGATCTACGACTCAGGAAGCCTCACGACTCATCGAGTCACCGACTCAATAAGTTAATGACCTAAAGCTCAAAGCGACTTAAAGGGTTACGACTCAAGGGGTTAACGGTTCACAAGGCAGGACGGCTCAATAAGTTACCGACCCATCAAGACTATCGTCTCAACGACTCATGGTAAGCAGCGACTCAGAGTTGACAACGACTCAGTGGATCAATGACTCAACGACTTGAAGGAGCAGAGTGGCTTAACTAGTTAACGGCTCACAAGACAGACCGACTCAATGCATTACCGACTCATCAAAGGTATTGCCTCAGCGACTCAACAAGTCCACGACTCATCATAGGAAACGACTCAGGACTTGGCTTAGAATCCAGCAAGAGAATGAGCTAGTGAGAAGACCAAATGCTTAATCAGATAAGCCGGCCACGACTCAACTTGACTCGGCCACGGCTTAGCCTGAGTCGGTCACGACTCAGGACTTGGGCGAAAAATTTCTATCCAGATTTGCCTATAAATACATGGCCACCCCAACATTCAAGGGACTTTTTTTTGGCTCATTCATTTCAAGCGCTGTTACTCTGCTGCGTTCTGAACCACTCCAACACCTTCAAGGAACTTCATGAAGAAATCAAACATGTCTAACATGTGTTCAAAGATTTGGATCGACATTGAAGTTTAGGCTACTTGTTCTAAGTCACTTGAAACTCAAAGTGTGTTGTAATCAAAGTGTAACTGCATTGACTTGTAATCAAATCGTCAATAAAGATATTCAAAGTGGATGTAGGCTCTCTCTTAAGCCGAACCACTATAAAACTGCTGTTGTTTACTGCTTTTTCACTATTATCTGCTTATAATCTGTTCCCGAGCTATCGGGTGGTGCTTTCAAAATCTCACTTCATACACCGGGGTGTTAGCGTTCAAATTTTAGCGTTAACACTTGAGATTGCGGGTTTGAAATGATAAAACCTGGGTTTTCTTTGTAGATTACGGGTTGAGATGATATGTTACCCGTATCACTTTACCTAGGCTAGAGAATGAAATACAAACCCGTAGTTAAAATATGTTTTTCTAAAAATTTTAAAATATTTTAAAAATATAAATACTATAATATTTTGATTTAAATTGGATTAAAAATGATTTTTGTAAAGTATTATTGATTTTTTGAAAATTTATAAGTTAAATAATTTATGGAGGTTAGAAAATTTGAAATATAAGTTATTTTAGGAAATTTTAATTTGGTGATATTTGGAATTTAAATTAAATACAAAATATGATAAATTCATGATAATTTGGATTAGGATGAATTTAAATGATTTTATAATATATTAATGATTTTTGAATAATTTTAAAGTATGAAATGAAGTAATATTTAAGTTGTAATTTTGAAATATAACTAAAATTGGAAATTTGTGAATTTGGCTTAAGTGTGAATTTTAAGTTAAGTAAATAAAAATGAAATTAAGTTATATTTGAAATTTAAACTTGAGTTTAGGTTAAAATTTAATTTAATGAATTTAAGTTTAGTGTTGGAATTTAATAATTGAATTATTATTAAATGTGGATTTTTGAATGGAAATTTAACTTTATAAAATCATGAATTTAAGGAAAATAAAATGATGATTTTAGAAGTGAAAATATATGAGTTGATGAGTTAAAAATGATTTAAATAAAAAAAAATTGTTTGTGAAACTATAATGAATATTTGAAATTAGTTAACTGCATCTTTTGAAATGCTATTATTTCTATTGCAAATGATTTTACAGCATTTGTAAATGCTGTAGTTGATAATAATGAACTAATGGCTAAATTTAATTAAAGGCTATTACAGCATTTTTATAAGTGCTATAATTGTTGAATTTAACTAAGTTTCTTTAAAACTAAGGTAACCTATTACAGCAATCTTTAATGCTGTCTTTTGTTAAATTGAACTCTTTTGAATGTGACTTTCCGTAGCATTTTCTAAATGCTACGAAAGGAGAATTTTCAGTGTTTTGATGAACTTAAGTGAATGAATGAATTTTGAAAGATAAAAATTTTAGAAATTTAATAATTTAATTATTAAATATAATAAATTCATTTTAATGATTTAAAATGAAGTAATTTGTTTTGGAATATAAACTATTTTGAAAAGTGTGTTGAAATGGTATTTTAAATAAATGAATGTGGTTTGGAAGATACAATATTTTGATATTTTGAAATGGATTTTTGAATGATGTTGAATTTTGAAATGATATTTGATTTCGAAGTATAAAATACCATTTTGAAATTTTAACCATGGTCTGTATTTAATTTATAGTTTAACTGATCCTTAAAGGATGGGCAATCCCAAGCATCCTTTAAGTTATATTGCATTACTACTACAGTTCACTTGAGTTGGTTTACATTATACAAGTATATATGTCCTGACTCGAGTGTTTTGTGTTTACTTTACGCTCTGGTCAGCCTGAGTATTTACAGCTTAGCTTTGGATTTATTTTCTGGAGCTAGGGATCACTGGAGATTCTGCATGTCTGGTTATCTGCTCCCTTTCAATTTCAGTTGTTTTATTTCAGCTCTAGTATTTATAAACTGCTATGTATTTGAGATTTCTATTGTATATGGTTTACAGACTGATAATATGTGTTATGTTTTGAGAATTTGTTATAGTAGCTTCATGAACTACTATGGTATTTTAATTTCGCTACGAGTTATTCTGATATTTCTGTGTCTGTGATTCTGTTATTGTATTTCATTTGCTCCAAATTTATTTGCAACGCGATATTTTAAGAAATTCAAGTCCGGCATGTGTGGATGCGAATGGCTGAAAATACCAGGTTGTTACACATAGCATAACTCAAATGCCTCTGTAGGCATCAGCACCCCCAACTTTCGCAACCCAATAATCCTCTGGAACTAGTTTGTCTGGACTACTCACAGGATCAACTTTAGAGCCTCCCCCTCTTTGTGGCTCAAGGCAGTACCAACCTATGATACTCCTAAGAAGTTCATTTCAAGGGAGCCCCTTTTTCTTCAGAGCCATTTTCAACACAATTTATATTACACACATATAGTATCTTCCACATCATACACCTAGCATGAAACTCATACAAATCTCCTTTCTCAAAACTGATTATCCCAAAATCAATAATTCTCAACCAGGCTTTCCAAATTTCCAAAAATGATTTTTCTCTGAAAATCAAAAGCCTTTCCAAATTCATAGATTCCATAAACCTTTTCTTAAAATCATTCTCATAAGATCCTTTACGTGTATGTATATATATATATATATATATATATATATATATATATATAACTTTAAAAACCTTTGGACCACTTCAAACTTGTATAAATTCCCTTTTCATACTTCAAAAACTTTCAAAACCCTTTTCTTCTGGCAAAAATTCAACAAGGAGAGATTTGTCTTATATAACAAAGATATATAACTTTGTTTATACCAAATCAAATATTCAAATTTGATTACTCTATAAAGTCACTTACCAGTTTACTTACTTCCATAAAGTAAATTTCCATCATAGAAATATCCATTTTCTTTTTTATTTCATCATATATTTCACAAAATATAATTTTCACTTACATCCATGCATAAGTGATTCGTGCTCTACCTCCACTTGCCCTAGCTGGTCAAGTTCTACTACTACTGCGGATCATGTAGACACTTCCTCAGATGCAAAACATGAAAACATCATAAAATCCTACTAACTTATTTGGAAGATCAACTCTGTATGCCACTTTTCCAGTTCGTGCAGTAATAGCGAAGGGTCCTACAAATTTCAATGCCAACTTACCCATTAAGCCAAATCTCATAATGTTTCTCAGATGAGAAACCTTGACAAAAAACATATCTCCAATCTTAAAATCCAAATCTGAACGCCTTCTGTCGGCATATGACTTTTGTCTATCTTGTGTAGTCTTCAACCTCATGTGAATCAAATCCACCTTCTCGGAAATTTCCCTCGCCAAGTCTGGTCCAAGCAAGATCCCATCGATGGTGTCAAACCAATAGGCGGTGATCTGCGTGGTCTGCTGTAACGACCCGTAGATTTTAATGGTTTTAACAATGTATTTAATTGAAATTTTTTGGAATTTTAAATAATTAAATTTGAAAATAAAAATTTGATGTTTGAAATACGTCTAATTTAACATAGCAAATGGTAATTTTTCATATAAAAACATAGTAGTTTATTTTCCTGTGTAAATTTTATTTTAATTCAAATCAGTTAATATTTAATGATAATATATTATTTTGCAAACCTAAATATTTTATACAATAAATTTGTAAATCATCTTCTGAGTGAGATGTTACATTTTTTTCTCCAAATATGGACTACTATTGCTCCTTTTATCTTATTTTCAACGGTTTAGGCGCATTTTCGGTACCGATTAACGACTTTTGACCGGATGATCGTACCACTGATATCTATATATCGTTTTTATCGTCTCGTTATGCTGATCTCCGTAGTCTATTTGTTTGTGTGTTTCGAGGTATAGTACATAGAGGAATTTATGAATGGTGATCGGTACCGGTACCATTTTTGAGTTCTAACGTTTGTGACCTTTCAATTTTCGACCGCATGAAAACCAGTGGTCATTTGGTTTTATTACCTCATAAATTCTCGTACATAATTCCCATCTGTTAAATTTCATTGGTTTGTTTCAATGCCCCTTGCTCTTTCAATTGTCCGATTACTCGTACAATATAAAGTACATTATATATATTACTCAAGAAAGATTCCTATTCCTCTACTTTTGCCCATTGCCTATTTTTCAAGCCTCAGCCATTTCATTTCTC
The DNA here is from genome assembly GCA_030765085.1 of Allium cepa. NCBI lineage: Eukaryota > Viridiplantae > Streptophyta > Magnoliopsida > Asparagales > Amaryllidaceae > Allium > Allium cepa. The sequence continues at coordinate 767,218,991 of CM060937.1, read as the reverse complement.
ACATCCTAGCTGTATCTCCATCTCCACTACCAACATCCCCTGCATCCCCACCGGACCAAGATTCGCCAAAGCCTCCTCCTATGCTCGGCCAAACACACACTCATCTCCTTCGCCTGTAGCTACATAACACGCCTCTCCTCCCAAGCAGAAGCCGCCGTTAGGTCCAGACTTCGCCTCCGACAACCCGCAACTCTTCTTGCACCTTTCCCTGGCTCCGGTCTTTTATTCCCTTGCTTTAGCCAGCCTCGGCCTTCATTCCGCCACCGTCACCTCTGCTGTGTTGTTTCATTCTCAGGTTTTGATTTATAAACATGCATATATCATGTTAGGTAAATCATTTTAGTATATATATATTTTTAATATATCAAGTTTTGTCTATATTGTTAGTGTATATATCTTGAATGGAACGAAGAATAGATTTTTGTGTGTGTGTGTGTTTTGTTATTTATAATAGGATATAAGTTGTTATTATATGTTGTTTTAGTATTATATAGATTACTGTATTTTATTGCAGTGATACGTATAGGGATAAAGTACTTTTATAAAACTGGCTTATATATATATATATATAAATATTTATATATATATAAGTATATTTGGTCGTAGATAGAGTCTGCACATATTTATTTACAACCATTGAGTTTGCATAGATGTGTTTATATATATAATATGTTGTTTGGTGGCTGGAAAAGAAAAATATAGTAATATATGTACGTGAGTTATAATATGATGTTTTGTATATGGTTTGTTAGTGTTTGTTTAAAGATGTATAAGTATTATTCTTGAGCATAATTTGTTTCAGGTTGTATAAGTTATATCGGTTGTTTGTGTTATGTATATTTTTTAGGTGGACAGCCTGTTGTTTATATATACATTAATTTATATGTAAGCACATATAACCTTAAAATATTGCTGTTAATAAATTTTGATTTACATGTTTGTAACCTTAACATAATATATGTAAGTTATATAGCTAATATGATCTAGTTATTCATATATATGGTTATATGTATAGCTATATATCTGAGTATATGGTTTGTTAATATAATTATATTTCAATAAAGTAATTATGTATGTTTACATATTAGTTCAAAGGCTATTTTTATTTATATACTATATGTGATTTTCATATAGGCTATATAATTTTATCCGTTAGTCTTTTATATATAACAGTTATGTTATATATAAACTAAAATATTACTTTATATATTAAATTAAAGGATATCAATATATTTATAATATGTTCAAATTTTTTACAAAATATAAGATTTATATAAATAGTTGTAGCATGAAAGTTTAAATATGAAATTATATTTAGTTTCATGATTGTTTTGTATACATATGTCAGCCTGCATATATATAACTGAGAGATATGCATATGTGCATGTTAGTAATAGACATATAGGGTCCACGCCAGTTCGAATATTATCATCAAGTATTTTGCTGGCAGTCTGCATGAGACATATTGATTTCCAAAATTTTATATATAAGTTTCAATGTATAAATGGTTTTATATAAAAATGTTATGACCTATCTTGCTGTATTTGTAAGTCTATATAAGCTTAAAGTAATATATTATAAAATCTAAGTTCTGTTTGTTTTCATAATAAATATTGATTTTGAAATATAATACAATGGTTTTATTTGGACAATTGGCTTTAAAATACATATTGGCGTATATAGATTTTAAATATGTGTTTTATTGAATATTGGTTTAGGGAAATAATAATATAATAATGTATATATTTTTAGTTTATATCAAAACTGGTTTAATTTGTTTCCATCGATTTTATCTATTAGTTTAAAATAATATATTGAAAGATATTTCGAGCATCGTGTTCGTGGTAGTCGCGTACGCGAAAGTGAAGAAAGAATCTTTGGGTGGTCGGCGAGTTCGTGTCGCGAGGTGGAGGGCGGTGGTTCGTTCGATGCTATCAATTTGGGAGTCGTGATTCAGCGACTGATCTGGGCAAGGTATATTAATCCTGTTTTTATTTATTTACTTATTTAACTCTATAAAACAGATACTGTTTTAATTTAGTTTTAAAACCAGATTACTGTTATACAACTCTACTATTTTAATTTAAGTTTAAAAATCTGATTCAATTTAATAACTGTATCTTACAGTAAGTTTTAAACTTCAGATTTTAAATATATATACATATAAAACCTAGTCGATTGTTTAAAGATAAGGTATTTTAAAAATCTATTTATTTAATTATTTTGTAACTTAAAAATTTATTTGTTTAGGAAATTTAGTTTATAACAAAATAATTAGTTATTTAAATAAGGTGTTATAGTGATTAATTTGATCAATAAACTTATTTAAGTATTTTAGTTGCTAACAAATTTTTTATATATATTTAAATAAAAAAGGGGGGATTAGTTTAAAATCAATTAATAAATGTAAATTTAATTATTCAGTTGGTACGAATATTAACAAAACAATATGAATGTTTATACAAGGTTTAAAACTATGAAGGAACAAGTAGAGATTTGGATTGGGATTGCAACATTTAAGGCGATTTGATCTCACTCAGTTTAAATTAAATGTAAATGATTAAATTTAAATAATTGTTGGGTGGTTGAATTGATTGATGTGATATAGTATGATATTTTGGGAATTGGCGTATTATATTGTGCTAACGTCCGTGGATGTAGGGAAAACAGGTTGGAGGGATCCAATTGGACCCCTCAACTTTTATTTAAATTATTTAATGTTCTTTGTTCTGATTATTTGATATTCTATAAAGAATTATGCGGAAGTATTGAATGCTATGGCTTGGTTGTTATAGTTGGGCACAATGAATTATCAAAAATATAAATTTGGTTTAGGAAATGAAAATAAAAGAAGTAAAATTGCAAGTAAGTAATTATAGAATAAATTTAAGAATGACTTGGAAAAGAAATAAAGTGACTTTAAATTTCTAATAAATGAATCCTGAGAATGGAAATGAAAATTTGAATAAACAAAAAGTTAAGGAATTTTAAAATGCAGTATTATTATTTGAATAGAACAAACATTTATTTAGAATTTAAGATTTGAATTATTGAAAGAGTAAAGAAGAAATTGAAAAAAAATATAATAATAATAATAATAAAGTTCATAACTACTGAATTTGGAAATGAAATGATAAGTAAAAGAATTTATTTTAAATAAAATAAATTGGTAATCAATTTGGAAAATTGATTTAAGTGATTGAGATTGGAAAATTCTCCAAGTACGCTATTATAGTAAAATTTTATAAATTAAAGGTCTTAAACTTGTTTTTAAAAGGCAAGTTCTGGAAAATTTATCATTTCTTAAATTTAAATTTCTAAATTAAGTATTTCCTTCCAATCTATTATGATAGTAATTACTTAAAGAATAACTTAGTATTAAGTTTTTTTTAAAAGTGAAAACCTAGTTTTATATTTTATAAAGTAACCTTATTTTCAAATATTCATATAGTAAGTATTTTTAACAAATTATTGAAGTAATTTAACTTAAATGTTTTAAAGTATATTTCAAAGTAAAGTGTTTTAATTTATTTTAATAATCTAGTTTTGTGCTTGGTGATTTCAGCGGAGATAGAAAATATTTGGGAAAGTTTATTTTGGGAAAAAGAAAGAATGGTTAGAAACTGTTTTCCAAGAGTTTTTGAAAATGGAAAATATATGTTGTGAAGATATTTTGAAGTTAATGAATAATTTGTGAAATTATTTATTGTGTGATGAATGTTGTGAATATTAATTGATAGTTAAATAACCGACGATCAATATTGGACAAATGCGTTGATCATTTCGGAGAGACCGGGATCGAGATTAATTTCTCGAAAACCACTTCGATCCGGTTTGTACGTTTCGTGGAAAACGACTTTGGATTCGAAGTTGGAGCAGTGAAGTGCAAGGGCTGTTCGCTACTAATCCTAAGGATATTTCCAAAATGGATGTAGTAGGAATAGTGTATTCGGTTCCGTTCGAACCCGGGACGGACTTGTATGGATGAATGCTTGCGAAACATCGTCAGGTGGAAGATGGGCATTCTAAGGAATATGTTCTAAAAAGGTAACGCTTAGCCTCAAGCCTCATCAAATGGGAATGGCTGAAAATCAGGGGTTATGCAGCAAGGCTTCGTGGGTATCCCCCACTTGAGGGTGAGGTCATCTCTGTCTAGATGTCCCTTTTAATTTCGGCTTAGTGGGCGGTTGCTGATCCCAATCGCGGGGTGATCTTGATCGGGACTGTCCAGTAAGGAATGGTTCTGGTCTTGTGTTGCAGGGGAATTATCGTGGCTCCTCAGTACGCTGATCTAGACCAGGTACTGTGACAGGTGGTACCCCAGTGCCTAGCCATTAGTTGGAATCCATTTTCCCTACGCGCCCGTACGGTTTTGATTGTGCCTAAGTATTGATGAATCATGAGATGCAAGCATTTCAGCTAGATTCTATTTTACTTTCTATAGACACATTATAATATTAGAGGATTTCTATAAAAATTGTTTTAGCTACCGTAAGGTAAAAACCCGACATGTTTATTTGTGGTGTGGTCTTACGAGATGCTTTTGTTTTCAAAGGATTTTTGAAAATTTAATAATCAATTGGGTGTGATTTTCTCACGCTGGTATTCCAGACCGACTTGGGTGTTATTTAACTGTAATGCTCGGGTCAGACCGAGTATTATAGAATACAGGAAATGTTGTGGAGCTCAGGAGACGAGCAGGATGACGATACGTACTTCCGTATTTGTTTATGTATATATTCCGCTGTGTTGAGTAGTTGTGTATCCAGTGTATGATATTGTTGAGTTGTGATTGATGTAGTCTGATGATGTAATATATGTAAACAGATAAATTTGATTTTGAGTAAAGATTATTTGTTATCTATTATATTTATTCCGCTGCGATGGTTAGATTCTGTTGTTGTTTTCTATTTTCTTATTTTACCTCTTCTTCTTTAACCCAAATGGTTCGTATTTTTATACAACTTGGGTTGATTGTTTTAGAATAGTGTTGACTCATGGGGTACGGATTTGCGGGCTGTTACACAAACTACCCATGGCCGAATCCTTATGTTGAACCAAAACTCCACCATTTATGCTTGCCCCTTCATATTCCTATGTTGTAACCGCCACCATGTTCTAGCCTTGTAGCTATGCCTCTTTGAACCCAAACCTGAGCCAAAAGCATGTCCAAACCCAATCCGAAACATCCCCTAGGCCAAGTATATGTATGTAGAAAGCAAGGAAAAAGTATTCATTTCAATAATGCTTTTTATTTCAAAGTTATTTCAATTCAATGTTGTATTGAATTTATAATTTTATTTTGTTTGTTTATGGGTTGCGAGACTGATCGTTAACTTGGTTCTCTTCCACTTGAATCTGTTGTCGTGTCATCATGCTTATGAATTCCGTTTGTGTCATTTGAATTGATATCTCTAGCACAAAAAGGTGAGTTATCACACATGACATTCATACTTATATGACTGTGAATTGATAGCAAGTGAATATGTAGAAACTATTATATTATGTTATACCTTCCTGTGATTGTATATTATATGATGTTAAACCTGTTTATTTATCTGTCATGTTATTTGTTACTGATATATGTTGTTAAACTTCTTATTATATCTGTTTCTCACACTACAAGTTCCCTGTTAGTTTAGAAATCACTATGGGTTGAAATGTTACATACCAAAACGGCCTTTGGAACAGGAAAAAATCGTTATGGGTTGAAATGATAGGCCGAGTGGTTTTTATTTATTTTATTTCTACTTGGGACTGCGGGTTTGAAATGATGAAACCCAGATTTTTCTTTGTAAGCTGCGGATTGAAATGATGTATATCCGTATCACTTGACCTAGGTTAGAAAACTATATACAGGCCCGTTGTTAATTTTATAAAGTATTTTTGAATATTTTAAATATTTTTAAAAGTGTAAATTTATGAAAATTTGATTTAATTAGAATTTTAACGTTTAGATAAAGAAATTTTGATTTTTCTATAAGTTAAAAATGTTGAATAATTAAATGATTAAATTGAATTTTTGAAATATAATTTAAATTTGAAAATTTGGACTTTGGCTTTTAAAATGACCTTTAAGTTATATAAATAAAATTTTAAGTGGTTTAAAATGTAAATTTATGATAATTTTATTTAAATAGATTTTAAAGTGTCTTAAATAAAGGAATTATGATTTTTCTATAAGTGGAAATGTTAAATAAATAAATTGTCAAATTTTGGAGATATAACTTATGTTTGGAAATTTGGAATTTTTTTGTTAAAATGGTATTTAAGTTATATAGATAATATGGAAATTTAATTTTTATTTGGAAAATGGTTAATATGATAATTTGAATTTAAATGATTTAATAAAGTATTATTGATTTTCTATGAAATTAAACAAGTTAAATAAATAAATGTTTAAAAGTGTAGTTTTGAAATATAATTTTACTTGGAAATGTGAGTCTGGTTTTAATTAAAAGTTTAAGTTGATTAAATAAATTGAAAATTTAGTTTAATTTGTGAAATGGTAATTCAAAAATGTAAGTGTTAATAAATTGTCAAATGCAAAATGGCAAAATTTTGCATTTGAATTTATTAAGTAAATTATTGAAATTTGATTTAATTATGAAAGGTTACTCTAAAAGTAAGTTAAATGAACATATTGAATGTTAGAAATGTGATGTTATAATGTTTAAAGGGTTTAAATTGAAGTTTTTTATTTGCTGGAAATACACTAAAATCTGGAAAATACTTTTAATAGCATTCAGAAATGCTATGGTTTCTGAAATGAACTAAAAGCTAAATAAATGAGCTATTATAGCAGTTCTGAAATGCTGTAGTTGCTGAAGTAAACAAAAAGGCTAAAAACTTAATAAAGGCCTATTACAACAGTTTTGTAAATGCTTTAGTGGTCTACTTTCTTTGTGAAATTAATAAAACCTTTAATTTGAAACCTGAGATATTACAGCATTTCTGGAAATGCCGTCTTTACTGTTTTAAACTAAATTTCAACCAAAATGAGATTTAACATGAGTTTTTAAATGTTGTCTTTGCTGAATTAAAATCTTTTCAAGTATAACTTATAATAGCTTTTTCTAAGTGTTGCGTAAGGCTTGAATTTTCAATGTTTATGGTTTTTAACTAAGTAAATAAGCTCAGAATGGTTTGAAACATTGAAAATTGAATACTTGATTTGAAAGTGTAATAACTTCACTTTTAAATGGTTTAAATGAATTAATTTGATTGAATTTAAATTATTTAAAAGGTGATCTGAAATGATAATAAATGAATGATATCAACAAATTTATAAAGGCATTTTAAATTTGATATTTGGATTTGAATTCAAGTAGTGATTTGATAATGAAGTTTTGAAACGATAAGATATTTTGATATACTGAAATGATTTAAAAAGGAAACTTTGAAAGGATATGATATTTTGATATTGAAATGGTTTGGAAATGATTTAATCTTTATTTCAATAAAGATTTGGATTTGAAGTATAAAATATTATTTTTAAAAACTATAACCATAGGTTAAAATAATGATTGGTTGGCAAAGAGACTAGGATCAGATATGGGCATACTCTCTGCCAATACCGAAAACCACTTTGACAACCGTGTACGCGGTAGAGATTAAGAATGAAGTAGGATGGTGACGACGTTGTTGAGGTATATTACGTGGACTCGACTCCCGTGAGCTGGCTTAAGGTGGCTAAAATAGGAGCAATCTCGGGCCAAAAGCGTAGCTCCTCTGGTCGGACGCATTTCTTCGATACTATTATATTACTTATGTGATTGATTGGGTGCACCCCTCATATTGGGATTGTGTTCCGAGTTGGGCGTATGTGGCTGCTGCATTAACACCAGCCCGTGTGCATAATTGGTATATCTACCCTGGCATTGCCTCGTTGTGCCGTGTCACCTACCACATCGAGCCTTTACTACGAGTTTGGTTTTCTCCCATAGCCCATTAGTATCTTCTCGTAGTCTCCCGATCAGGAGATATACGGATATTTTATGGACTACTGGGACTATTACGTGTCTAGGGCTATATGGGTAACCCCGTGATGCTATTTTAAAGTAAGTTTATTTTACTGATAGACATTATTATAATAGCAGGTACTACTACATAGTAAATAGTTTAACGGATCCTTGAGGATGGGCGGCCCCAAGCATCCTTTAAGTTACTTGTACCTTTACTACAGTTCACTTGAGTTGGTTTACATTGTATAAGTATGTATGTCCTGACTCAAGTGGTTGAATTTTTTTATTTACGCTCGGGTCAGCCTAAGTATTCATAGATTTGGATTCCACTTTCTGGAGATTGGAATTGCTTAAGATTATCTACTTGCCTAGTTTTATCCATTTCACTTCCAGTTATCCTGTTAATCCCAGTGTTGTATTCAGCTTGTACTTGGTTATCATATTGAGACTTCTGTTGTAACTTATTTAACTCTGATATATTTATATAGTAGCTTCATGAACTACTATTTCTTTTACTTCCACTGCATTATTATTACTCTATGTCTGTGATCTGTGATTTATTTACTGTATATTCTAAGATTTGCCAAATTTTATTTACAAAGCGGTATTTTGAGCAATTCAAGCTGACATGTGCGGATGCGAATGGTAGAAAATACTGGTTGTTACATTTGGTATCAAAGCTTTAGCTTTGAGGCAAAACTTAGAATATAAGGTAAATTTATTTACAGAATCACTTTCGTTCGAGTTTGAATCTTTTCCTATTTGATTCGAATTTACTTTGAATTTTGGATCGTTCCCTACGGTTCCAAAATCCATTATTGTCGCTCGCTATTCATCTTCTTTTGATTCTAGAATACCCATAACTCCACTTCAAATGATCTTTATAGTGAGTTGACAGTCTCGCCTATCTCTAAATTTTCTTGTAAAGGGGTGAAACTCCTTTACAATTAGCATTGATGCACCAAAGATTTATATCTTTCCTTGGTTTAGATGCTAATATCTTTTGTTATTCCAAACTCTGTCTCTTGAGATCGAATGTAGATTTACCCGAGAAAATCCACATCGATCTTATTCTTTAAGTCACGGTTGACCCGGTTAAGGTTGCCCGTGATTTGTTTAAGCTTATCCATCTCCCTATTTTGTTAATTAATCATTTGGTCTTTTATTTCCAAACTATCTTCAAAACATTTTTGAATTGTACTTGTAAATATATAATTAATGTTTTGTTTTATATTGTGTTGTTTGAGTTGTTGATTTTGATTTGGGTTTCTGATCGATTCGTCTGACCAACGCTATCGATAGGATTTCCAAAACACTTGAACAGAGCAAACTGACACAATAGGTTTTTTTTTCAAATTTAGTAATGAAATAAATTTTGCAACTATATTATAAATTTTTCTGGATCTTTATTGAATTGGTTGTTAAGAAATAATATTTTTTATATATCTTTATCTCTTGTTTCATATATAAATAATTGAACTATAACACATGATTATAAGTTTAATTGGAAATTTAAAATGAATTCAAAACAAGAATTTGAGAATTTAATTTCCAATGGTTTCAAACCTTGTAGTTGAGTTTTAAAAGTATATATTATTTAAAGTATTTTCGAACAGAAATTTGTTTCAAATGAATTTTAAAGTTTAAAATTAGTGCTCTTCTCTTTGTCGCTGGAAAATAACTTCGATGATGACTACAACATCATTGACATTCATTTTCGAGTTTCGAAGTGAAGAGACCATTTTGTAGTCTTGCTACAGCTTTCTTTTGGGGAATTTAATAGATTTGAATTTCTAAATAAGACTGGATTTATAACTTATGCTGAAATATGATTTAAAATTGAATGGATATATATATATATAGTATATGTCCATTTATTTATGTCTAAATAGTTTGGAATTTAACGGAAATTTAAATTCCTAAATTTTATTTTGAAAGATAATTTCAATTATAATTTCAAGATTTGGATAAATATTTAAGCTTGAAATGATTGAATTTGGAAGTTTTATTTGTATAATACACCATTTCATTTCAATATAACTTACCTTAATTTTAGAGGTTGAATATGTAATTGTATAATATACAATATAAAAATTTTATAAATAAAATTTGAGTGGTTATAATAAATGATATACACTTAAATTTTAGTTATAAAAGGATTAACAGAGGTAAATAGAATAAAAGGTAAATTGAATAATTTACAATATAAAGGATGTTAAAGGAACTAAGAATAAATTAAAGCAGATGTAATAAGTGTAAATATACTTAAATTAGGTGATAAAATACATTGAGAGGAATAAAATTGAATTTGAATAACTAAATTTATTGAATACATTATGAGTATAATAAATGATTTTTTTTCAAATCCATGATTTTAGAGATTGTTAAATTAAAATTGGATGATAAGATGATGAAATTAGAGATAGTTAAGATTTATTTAACTTGTGTAAAATTAATTATCAATTTAAGTTGAAATTTCCATGGTTTCAAACTTGTTATCTTATTTTGTTTTTTCAAACTATCTTTTGGAAGTCCTTGTTTTCCTTATCTTGCTACAGAATGGGAAGGCTATTGCTTATACCAGTCTGTTTAGTAACCTTTCTATAATCTTTGATAATCCTTGGTACTCATTTTGAATCTAAGCACTACTTTCCATCCACAGACCGTCGGTCAAGCGGAAAGGGTGAATCAGACTCTTGGGGATCTTTTTCGTGCTTGTGTTCTTGATTCTGGAGGATCTTGGGAAGATCATCTCAACCTTGTTAAACATACCTATAACAACAGTTATCAGGTATAATTTCAATCTTTTGGTCATCTTGTCTTAATCTTATTTCATTTTACCTTTTCTATGTTTTCCCGTACCTCATTCCTTTTCGAGGACGAAAAGTTTGGAGTAGGGGAGAGTGTTACTGTAACGACCCCACTTCCTACTCCCAGGAAGTAGTATCGTTATTAAGAAAGAAAAGGGGGTGAAAATAGAAAAGATAGAGAAGAAAGAACAACAACATCAGAATCTCACAGCGGAACGAATAAAATATATTAATCACATAAGTATTTACATAATGTATAACATCAATCAGAGTGATACATATAGTACATCACATACTAGGCAATTATAAACACCTGTCTAGTTAATACACCTCAATACAACACAATACATCATAGAGATACCACACAGCGGAACTATATATATATATATCTATAACGCTGAAGCCTCCTGCTCCATTGCTCCTCCAGAATTCGTCAAAGCTAACCTGAATCCCTTGGCTACCCGTAAAAATTTGGGTACCCGAGAGTTTATGAAAAACAAAAATAAAATTCGGGTCAGACATGGGCTAGTCGCTACTAATCCTGAGGATATTTCCAAAATGGATGTAGTAGGAGTAGTGCCTTCGGTTCCGTTCGAACCCGGGACGGACTTGTATGGACGAATGCTTGCGGAACATCGTCAGGTAGGCGATGGGCATTCTAAGTGAAACGTTCTAAAGGTAACGCTTAGCCTCAAGCCTCATCAACCGGGAATGACTGAAAATCAGGGGATATGCAGCAAGGTTAGGTGGGTCATGCCCAAGCAGGACAAGATATTTCCCCTGTCTAGATGTCCATTTATTATTTCGGCTTAGTGGGTGGTTGGTCGCGCCAACCACGGGGTTTTCTTGTTCGGAATTGTTCAATAAGGAATGGTTCCGGGCTTGTGTTGCAGGGGATGAAGGGAGTAATCCTAGGTACGGTGATCTAGGCCCCGTACTGTGATAGGTGGTACCCCAGTGCCTAGTCATTGTTGGAAATCCATTCTCCCTACGAGCCTTATACGAGTTTTGTTTATATTACCCACTCTGTGGCTAGTAGCTGGAATTTAATTATATAACAATTTCGGCCATTTTATAAGTATTTGTAAATAGACCCTATTATAATATCAGAGGATTTCTATAAAAATTGTTTTAGCTATGGTAAGGTAAAAACCCGACATGTTTATTGTGGCGTGGTCTTACGAGATGCTTTGGTTTTTAAAGGATTTTTGAAACTTTAATAATCAATTGGGTGTGATTTTCTCACGCTGGTATTCCAGACTGACTCGGGTGTTATTTAACTGTAATGCTCGGGTCAGACCGAGTATTATAGAATACAGGATATGATGCTGTGGAGCTCAGGAGACGAGCTGGATGACGATACGTATTCTCGTACTTGTATATATATATTTCCGCTGTGTTGAGTTGAGGTGTACCCATTATATGTTATTGATGTGGGCTGTGACTGATGTACTCTGATGATGTAATATATGTAAACTGATATATTTGATTTTGAGTAAAGATTATTTATTATCTGTTATATTTTATTCCGCTGCGATGGTTAGATTCTGTTGTTGATTTTGTTTTCTCTTCTTCTACCTCTTCTTCTTAACCCAAATGGTTCGTATTTCTGTGCAACTTGAGTTGATTGTTGTAGAATAGTGTTGACTCAAGGGGCACGGATTTGCGGGCTGTTACAGTTGGTATCAGAGCCTAGGTTGGAGATAACCTTGGCTCTGATGGGAATTACTCATTTAAAATAGAGTCTGTAGTACTCTATAATGAGTTTGAGCGTATTAATAGATATGAGCGCGTATTTGTTAGTGAGTATAAATTGTTTTAATATTGTGTTGATTGATTTATTGAGTGGCATATGAACCTTCGTCGACACAGTCTGCGCAACTGTATCGAAGGGGTTTCTAAACACTTGAATAGAGCAATTGACACGGTATTGTTTTAAATATGGGTGGATGAAATATTTTTACCCAAAATATATTTTGATATAAATAAAAGTTTTGTAAACTATTTAGCTAATATATGGTTGCTTGGATGTTAGAAATGATAATATTAAAGTATTATCATTGTTAAGTGAAAATTTAACTAGAAATTGAAAATATAACCGAAGTTTAACGGAATAAATTTATTATGAAATGAAACATATAAATATGAATTATAATTGTAATTTATAAATTGAAAATAATCAAATAAGAATTTGTATTAGCATAAGCTGCGCAAATGAATCATTGTAAAATTGATTTAAGCAAGATTGGAAAATTTAAATCCTGGAGATTTTGGTAGTGTTTTGAAAATAAATAATAGCACAATTGTTTTGGAGATATTTCTGAAAGGAAATTGTTTTAAAGGGATTTTGAAAGTGATATAGCATTGAAATCACTTGGATTATTGGAAAATAATTCTGATGATGACGGTCGCATCATCATTATTCATTTTCGAATTTCTAAGTGACAGATTGCTGCCAAATTGATTTGTTCCGGAAAACCTGTTTGTTTTTAAAATTTCAAAGGAAATTTGTTGGAAATAAAAACCAGGATTGGTTAAAAAATTTGAGAAGTGTGATTTGGGATATTGGAGATTTCAAAATGATTTGAAACCAAAAGCGCGTGTTTAAAAATCCTGATGAGATAGGCTGTAAGCTTATAAATTGTAAGCTTATGACTTGAGATGATTTTTAAATCAGGGAAATATGAGCTTTGAATGTTGGAATTTAAATTTAAAGTGAAAAGTTGAAAATGAAAATTAACTTGGAGTTGGAAATAAAAATTTGATTGGGTTGAAATTTATTGAATAAGCTGAAATAATATCCAGTTGTATTCGAATCAGGTTGGAATCGAATTGAGTTAAATAAATTTAGATTAAAATAAAATTGAATTGGAATAAGGATTCAATTAAGTTATTAAATGAAATTAAATTTTTACCTGGATAACTGGGAAATAAGTTGTATAAGAATTAGATTGAGTTAAATAAATCAGGAAGATTTGTAAAAGAGTTTTAATGCATGAGGTAAAATATGCTTGGACTATAAATAAATAGCAGGCTTGAGTTAAAAATAATGGATGAATATATTCAAGCCTAGAATGAGTGTGATTCTATGACATATAAGTTGTGACTTATAAAATTTAAAATGGAATGCAAAGCCCAAATCAATATTGTGATGAATTGAAAAATGAGAAGAAAATCCAAGGATATTTGAAAAAAAAAAAACAAAACAAAAAACAAAAAAAAACAAAAAATTCAAGTGGTGGATTATAAATAAGGGAAGAACTAATTAGATAATAAATTAGTTAATGAAATTGAATTGTGAGTTTATGGTGAAGTTTGGAAATAAACTCAAGTTATAAATTAAAATTGATTCAAATTGTTGATGAAGTGAAAGTAATTGAGAATGAAGCTGAATTGTGAGTTAATAAATTGGGTGGTACATTAAAAGTGAAAAACAGAATCAGAACTTGAGTTATTAATTAAAATTAGACTTGAAGTGTTAACAAAATAAATATAATTTGAAAGGAATATAATGAAAATGAAATAGATTTAAATAGTGATGGTATGAATTGCAAATAAAAATCCGAATAAGTGGGAATAAATTGGAAATGGCCACGTAATAAATTGGAAGAACTGAATCTGAAAGGTAAATTTGATAATAACAAACCAAGTGAAATTGTAAATTTTAAAATGAGATTTAGCTGAAATAGAACCAAGTTAAAGTGAATGAAAGAGGAAGATTTACTTGAAATGAAATGAGCTTAAGTATAAAATTGGAGTGACTAAACTTAAGCTAAAAGGTGGAAAAGAGATGAATTGAATTCAACTAAAAATTAAGTTTAATAATAGTGGGCTGGATTTAAATCAAGTAAAAATAAATTTTAATTGAAATAAAATTCGGTGAGTTGCCGATAATATTTAATGGGATGAAAATGCTTAAATAAATAATTGTAAACCATTTAAATTATTAAGGAACTGAAATAACTTGAGACAATAAGGAAAATAGAATGTTTCGAGTTTATTAGAATGGTGTAAGTGAATGCGGATAAACTAATTATATTGAATAAATGAATGGATGGGATAAATAAGAACCAAATGAAGTGTTGGTTTAAATGAGTTGAGAAATGGTTATTAAATGAAATAACCTGGATTGTTTTCGAGCTCAATAAAATAGTTTGGAATAAACAATTACGGAATGGTTTTAAATATAAATGAATGGATGTGAATGAATTAAAATAAGAAGGAAAATTTAATTGGTAATGGAGATGTACCTAAATTGTTAATGGTTTTGAATGAACTAAGTTTGGTTAATAAAATTAAAATGCAATGAAACTGAGAATATATGGATTGTTAATAAATCCGAAATGGAATAGAATTAAGTATAAATTGAGTTGGAGTCAATTTAAATTGGTTATAAACATAAATACTTATTTATTCACATAAATCTTGTCAAATTGCATAGAATAAATTGTCATTGGATGTAAATGGAAGTAATTAAAATTCTATGAGTTGGTGGAAGTAAAATAAATTGATTTTGAAAGCAATTGAATTAAATTTGAGTTCAATTTGCTTTAAAAAAAATAAAAAATAAAAAATAAAAAAAATAAAATAAATAAAAATAAATTAAATGTAAGCAATTGAGTTTTAAACCATTAAAATTAATGAAGTTATATACAAATGGATTGAAAAACATTTACATTAGATGAGAATGGTTTATAAATTAATTGAAACAGTTGAATTAGCATGAAACTATATTAATTGCTTACGAAAAAAAATGTTGGTATGAGATTCATTTAGAATTCATATGTTTTAACTATTACAAATAAGTGATATGCTGTTAAACTTCATATTTGGCACTTACATGTTTAAATTGAGTAAGTACAGGTACCTGGAAGCCGTGTGGCTGGATTTGGTAGTGCTACTTGCTAAAAATAATAAGCCGCTTGCTTAAAATGCTAAATAAGGTACGCCTACGCAATAAAAATAGGAAATATGAACTGTTTTTGGTTTTTCCGACCGTGTGGGTCGATGTATATATATTTATATCTTTTGTCAAATTGCAAAATCTCCTCCGTACAAAGGAGACTCTGCCAAAAAATTTCAGAAATTTTCGGAGTTAGAAATTTTTTGGAATTTTTGGAAAATTTTGTTAACAACAAAACGATTTCAAACTAGGAATTGAAATAAGTTAGTGAATGAAGCCAATTAAAATAATGACATGAATTAGTTATAAATGAAAAATAAAATTTAACATTTGGAGTTGAAAATAAATTGAATTCGTATGAAATTGAAAGAATCAAGTTTAATAGAAATAGATGTAAACTATAGTGAAAGATGAAATGAATATAAAAAGCATATAAATACTTAAACTAAACTTAAGAAAAGGGGTGGTAAATTCTTAAATGAAAAATTAACATTACAGATATACTTTAAGACAATATTGGAACGAATAGATATTGTCATTTGATGAGGAAATCGATGAAATGTTTTGGGATATTGTGTTTGGATATTGGTGCTAAGCAGGTATGCAGGTATTATAAAGGGAAAAGAAAATTGGGTTTCATATGAAAAGATAAAATTTGTAACGCTCGACAAAAAGGTACGCATTTAAATTTGGTATGAAATTTGATTGTGTTTTTGGATTGAGCCACTTGGCGTTTTGTTTTCTTTTTGGGATTTGGGAGGCCGTAGAGCCATTTTTGTAGTTGTACCGAGCTAGCCACGTAAAGGAGACGCTGACGAAATTTTTCGGGAATTTAGGGAGTTAGAAAAATTTTGAGAAAATTTTGATAATTCCAAATTGGTTTTAAATTGAAACTTGAACGATTGGGCAAATAAGTTTGTTTGCAAGTTATGGAAGACTTTGGAAAGTTAATAAGAATGATAATGGATCTTCTATAGAAAGATAGTTGGTTAGATGTTGAACTGTTTGGTTTAGGGAAATAATAAACGGGTATTGGACCATTCTTCCTAATTAGTAATTTCGGGGACGAAATTCTTTTAAGGGGGGAGGAATGTGACGACCCAGAATTTTTGAGCGTTCAAAATTTGAATATTTGATTGATTTTAAATATTCAAGATAATAACTTCAACTTGCATTACGAATATCGCTATTTATTTGATAATTAAATAATAGGATTTAATAATTAGAAAATGGACAAAGTATTTAATCTGGAATTCTTAGCCGTTCGATCAACAATCAAAATGCTCGAAGATAATAATAATAATGGGATAAAACAAATGATATTAATAATAATAATACGAAAAGAAATAATAAAACTAAAATAGCTTCTAAGGGAAGCCTTGTACCCCCTCCATTATCCTTTTAAGTCGTTCTCTTCTTTAATAAAAAAAAGGAACTAAATTAACGCACGAACAAGGCCGAGCTTCTCCTTATCTCCTCTATCTTCCAGTTCGTTTTCGAAAGAAAAAAAATGGCCGCAGTCAATCGCATCATATTCTCGTCCAAATCAAGCCTCCCATTCTCCCTTCATTTCGAATCGAAGTTCAAATTCTTTAAAGAAGTAAAGGAACCCTAAATCTAGTTTGCCCCAGTCATTCTTTCATTTCGAGATCGCACGCGATCGATTTGGAGGGGATTCGCGTTTTCGTTTTGGGTTTGGAGGCGTCGAGAGAGCCGTTCGAACTAGGGATTCGATCGTGGCTGTTGGCCTTCGAGCTCAATTTGGATTTGGTTTTGGGTCGCAATTAGGAGGGCAGGCGGTGGTAGGATCGAAGTCGCATGGGCGACTGCCTGAACTTGCTTGCGGTGGAGTCGTTCGTCAACGATGGTGGGTTGGAGTGTCTCGTATGGAAGGTAACAGTTTTATATTTTCTGTGATTAATTTAATTTGGAAATATATGTGATTAGAGAAGAAAAAAAATATATATACAAGTTCACTTACTGGTTAAGTTAAATTAATGTGGTATGGAGATAAATTTATTAGATTGAATATAAACAGAAACTTTATTTGTATATGATTTTGGGAAAGTGTAGGAATTTTAAAATGTGTAGAGTTTATAAAAATAAACAGATAAATATACATATGTAAATATTTTATCCTACTAGTTTATTTTAAAAAGAAGTGGGTTAGATGATAAAACTATTTTAATTAACTTATTAAATAATTGAGTTACTAAAGATACTTAGAAAATTTTTAGCTTAAATTTTTTAAGTTAATTTATAAGTTAAAATAAATAAGTAGATATTAGAAAATTATTGGATTTATTCAAGTGTTAATTAACTATATAATGTTATAAAAGGTCTAAAATCGAGAAAACAGGCTGGAATGGGATGAATGGCAATAGACTGCAAATTAAAGCAAAAAGGTGAGTTAATCTCACTCAGTTAAATTTAAATTTAAGTAATTAAATTTAAACAATTATTTGAATGGTTGAATGAATTGATGAAATATAGTATGATATTTTGGAACTGATATAATATATTGTGCTCACGTTTGTGGATGCAGGAAAAACAGGTTGGAGAGATCCAACTGGGTCCCTCATCATATATATATATATATTGTTTACTTATTCTATGTTATGCTTTGTGAATATTCTGTGATGAATTATATTGAAATATTGAATGCTATAGTTGCTTGGATATATTCTGGACTCTGAGTTGTCAAATTATATAGCATTGAATTTTTGGAAAGAAATAATAAAAGGAGTAAATGTTTAAGAAAACAATTATAAAGAATGTGAATAAACTAAAATGAATTGGATAAGAATATTAGTGTTTTCAAACCGCTAATTAATGAATTATGAGTGTGGAAAGAAATTTATGAATAAACAGAAAGTTAAGAAAAACTCAACCTTCAATGTTACTGTGTAAAGGAATAAAATAATTATTTTAAATTTAGGATTTAAATTATTTAAGAAAAATAAAGAAGGAATTGGGAATAACCTGAAATTTGTATATTTCAGCTAAAGGATTTAAAAATCAAACTGAAATAATAATAAAGTCCATAATTAATTGAATTTCGAAATAAACTGATAAGTAAAGAAATTTATTTCAAAGGAAATAAATCGGGAATCAATTTGGAAAATTGATCTAAGTGGTTGAAGTTGGAATTCTCCCTGGATAACTAAGTACATCTTAAGTAAATTTTTAAATACAAGTTAATAGTTTTAAAATTTGTTTTAAAAGGTATGTTTTTGAAAATTTATTATTTCTAATATTTAAATTCTAAAGTAAGTATTTCCTCAAATCTATTATAGTAGTAATTATTTTAAAAAGTGACTTGGTATTTGGTTTCAAAAGTGGAAATCTAGTTATATATGTTATTAAGTAACTTTAGTTTCAATTATTTATATAGTATGTGGTTTAACAAATTATCAAAGTAGTTTTTAACCTAAATGGTTTAAAGTATATATATATATATATATATATATATATATTTCAAAGTGAAGTGTTTTAAATTATTTTAAAAATCTAGTTTTGTGCTTGGTGATTTCAGAGGAGATATAAAATATTTGGGAAAGTTTATTCTGAAAGGAAGATGGTTTTGTAACTGATTTCAAAGGATTGAAAATAGAAATATATCTTTGAGGATATTTTGAGATACATAAATAATTTGGGGAATTATTTATTGGTTGATGGTTGTTTGTGAATATTAATTGATAGTTAAATAACCGACTATCAATATTGGACAATGCGTTGATCGTTTCAAAGAGACCGGGGTCGAGATGTATTTCTCGAAAACCACTTCGATCCAATTTGTACGTTTCGTGCGAAGAACGTGTTCGGAGTCGAAGATGGAGCAGTGAAGTGCAAGGGCTAGTCGCTACTAATCCTGAGGATATTTCCAAAATGGATGTAGTAGGAGTAGTGCCTTCGGTTCCGTTCGAACCCGGGACGGACTTGTATGGACGAATGCTTGCGAAACATCGCCAGGTGGGCGATGGGCATTCTAAGTGAAATGTTCTAAAGGTAACGCTTAGCCTCAAGCCTCATCAACCGGGAATGACTGAAAATCAGGGGATATGCAACAAGGTTTGTGGGTCATGCCCAAGCAGGACAAGATATTTCCCCTGTCTAGATGTCCCTTTATTATTTCAGCTTAGTGGGTGGTTGGTCGCGCCAACCACATGGTTTATCTTGTTCGGAACTGTTCAGTAAGGAATGGATCCGACCTTGTGTTGTAGGGGATGAAGGGAGTAATCCTCGGTACGGTGATCTAGGCCCTATACTGTGACTGGTGGTACCCCAGTGCCTAATCATTGTTGGAAATCCATTCTCCCTACGAGCCTTGTACGAGTTTTGTTTGTATTACCCACTCTGTGGCTAGTAGCTAGAATTTAATCATGTAACAATTTCGGCTATTTTATAAGTATTTGTAAATAGACCCTATTATAATATCAGAGGATTTCTATAAAAATTGTTTTAGCTATCGTAAGGTAAAAACCCGACATGTTTATTTGTGGCGTGGTCTTACGAGATGCTTTTGTTTTCAAAGGATTTTTGAAACTTTAATAATCAATTGGGTGTGATTTTCTCACGCTGGTATTCCAGACTGACTCGGGTGTTATTTAAATGTAATGCTCGGGTCAGACCGAGTATTATAGAATACAGGATATAATGCTGTGGAGCTCAGGAGACGAGCTGGATGACGATACGTATTCTCGTACTTGTATATATATATTTCCGCTGTGTTGAGTTGAGGTGTACCCATTGTATGTTATTGATGTGAGCTGTGACTGATGTACTCTGATGATGTAGTATATGTAAACTGATATATTTGATTTTGAGTAAAGATTATTTATTATCTGTTATATTTTATTCCGCTGCGATGGTTAGATTCTGTTGTTGATTTTGTTTTCTTTTCTTCTACCTCTTCTTCTTAACCCAAATGGTTCGTATTTCTGTGCAACTTGAGTTTATTGTTGTAGAATAGTGTCGACTGAAGGGGCACGGATTTGCGGGCTGTTACAAATAGTGCAAGGAGTGGGGTGAAGTACACGAGGACAGAAATGATGAGGGGTGAGGAGTGGAGAGCATGCATACACATATATTTAATAAAAAGCACTTACACATTTTCAATTAATTTCCCAAGCCTATAAATACCACTACTCTTTCATGTTTCTCATTTTACAACCTTCATTTTCATTCTAAAATTCTTAAGAGCTTGAGCTAAGGCATCCATGGCTTCCTTCACAAATTCTAAGTAAGAAAAAATCACTTCTTTTGCTAAAAATGTCCTATTTGGTTCACAAAAACACTTCTACAACCATACTCTTCCTGAATACAAGCACCCAAAACTCCCTAGCCTACACGGTCGAGCCTAAATAGTGCATGGTTGAGCCCAAAGTTTCCAAGGCCGAGCCCATTTTGAGTGTGTAGGCATCTAAAGTCTTCGATTTTGCAAGATCCTAGATTGTTTCAAAGTTTTAGAAAAGTTTGGTTTGAATTATTAAGCTTCGCTGAGTAAATCTCTCATTTTTGGAAAAGATAACTTGATTGTATTGAAGTATATGTTGTAAAAATATAGTGCTTGCTATGTTGAATTATCATGTTGTTTTGATAACATTTGATTATATGATTGTGTTGAGCTTAGATTTGTGATTTGGTGGGTGAATAATATGTTTGGATATGGATATGTGATTTGTTGGTTATGATATGATGGTAGTATGTTTATGAAACCAAAACCAAGTGCATGTGATGAATTTATTGTGAAGTTAGCATTTTGAAAAGTTGCAAAGGGCTTGAGATCCAATTTGAAAACAAAAGCTCTTTTTTTAGTTTTAGATTTTTGAAATTTTTTTCTAAGATTTTACCTTTTGTTTAAGTTTTAAAAACTCTTACAATTGTGTTTTCAAACATGTGGTAACTAGAGTTAAAGTGAAGTTTTCTCCTAAAAATCAATTCTAGCGAACTGTGCTTATAACTATTGTAATGACCCCTTTTCCATGTCGTTTGAATCAAAAATAAACCACACATGTCCAACTCAAATTGCACGAACAAGTGTATCATTAAAGGTAGAAAGAAAAATAAAGATAGAACAGAATCTCATATGAATGGAATAACATATATTATTTCAACAATAATCTTTACAGTGGAAAATTTTAAAACATATATCAGAGCCTAACCTAGCTTCAGCCTGGATAGTTATAACACCTGGCCTTAGAAATGCTAACAAAACAAATGCAATAGATGCAGCGGATAATAGAATATGCCCATACGATGATGAAGACCTCCAGCTCTCCTTTGTAAACTCCAAGCATCTTCGGCTAGTCATGAAACTATTTGGATCTGACCCAAGTATTAAAAGTACCGGGATCATGCTTGATAAACCAACAAGAGATACTCGAAATTTTAAATGTATAGCTCATGATGATATTATCAAAACCTTTGAAAAGAAGGGTTTCTTATAAGACCACGCCCACACATAAATACGGACGTGTTTTTACCTTATGATAACCAAAACACTTTTATTACCAAAATAATTTGATATTACATTTAATGACATTCTATTGGAAAACATCTTTCAAGTAAACTTATTCTGGTAAGGTATCAGTACTCAGACTAAGTCTAAGGGAATATATTCGTACTAGGTCAAATGGAATATACTGGATGGGATATATGATACTAAAAGGGATAGCTAAAATGTTTTGTAGCGGCCTGCCTTTTTGGATGTTTTAAGAAGATACACATGTCAGACTCAAACCATTCAAAAAGGCAGATTATTATGGGGTAAATAAGAAAAAGAGAAAGAAATAAAATAAATACAGAATCTCGCAGCGGAATGATAAAATATAATAATCAAATAATTGTTCATGAAGCGGTTTACAAATATATTTGATTATACTTTACACACAAATATTAGAGTTACATAAACAGGAATAAATAAGTGAACTCAGTGGAACAACATGATGTAGTGGAATAAACATCATAAATAATAATAGCGCAAATCTTCGTCTTCATCCTCCAGAAATAAAGTCTTCAAATCCTGAAATGCTTAGGCCGACCCGAGCGAATTGAAAAGACAAAACACTCGAGTCAGAACTAAAAGATCTTATGTAAGTTAAATCAACGATAAATATGAGTGCAACAACATCAGAGATGTTTACGGGTTTTGACATCTCATATCCGGTGTCTAACGTGAGTGTAGTAACTTAAGAGATGTTTGGGATTCAAATCTCCTAAGGATCCATTAAACTATATACTTTGTAGTACAATACGCTATTATAATATATCTAAAGTAAAGTAAAGGTATTAAAATAGCATTAAGGCGTTACCCATATCCCCCTTAACACATTTTATGTATTCCCATAGTCTATAATACAGTACCGTAACTCCCTCTGTAAACTGGAGGGCTATCAGAGGGCATTCCATAAGTATGGTACAAAATAAACTTGCAGAAGGCATGATAGGGCCTGTGCCATGGCACACGAGGAAATGTCAGGGTAGATGCACCATTTGCGTATCCGAAATGGTGGTAACGCATAGCAGCTACTACCGCCCACTTCAGAACACACTCGCAAATCAAAATCAAGTGTGGCGACCAAATCAAATCACAAAGTCAGAATACAGTATTGAAGAAGTTTGCCCAATCGGAGGATTAACCTCACTTGGCCCAGCGTGGCTCTTGATTTTAACTGCATCAAGCTGACTCACGGAAGTCAAGGTCACCTAAATACCTTATACATAATCGTTCACAAAACCATCCTACTTCATTTCTGGAATCTCCACCATGTATATAGTTGTTAAAGTGGTTTTCGGTATTGGAAGAGAGTATGACAATATCTGATCCCAGTTTCTTTAACAACCAATCGCTAATTACACAACGGATGGTTCTTATATATTCCAAAACTCAATTCACAATTTATATCCAAAATATCATATTCTCAAAACCGTATCACTTTTGAAATTATATTCACTTTCGAAATCAAATCATTTCCAAAATCGTATTTCCTTTCAAAAATCATAATTTCAAAATAGTTTGAACCCTCATTTCAAAACTTCATATTTACTCAAAATATGTTATAAAAATCCCAATTTAGGTTATAACACCATTTAATCGTATTCGTTTTAAATAAGGGTTTTGAATATATACCCTTCCACCTTACTTAGTCAAAAATTTAGAAATAGTGTAAATGGTTATCATTAGTTTAAATAGTTATAAACAGTTAATTTTTTTTTAAATAGTTAAAATACTCTAAAATAGTTTAATATAGATTAAAAATATTTTTCTTATTTTAAGATAGTCAAATAGATTTAAAATAGATTAAATATAATTAAAATAAATTAAATAGCTTTAAAATAGATTAATTAGATTTAAAATAAGTTAAATTGGTTAATTAGTTTTAAAATAAATTAATTTGTTTAAAATAGGTTAAAATGATTTAATTGAGTTAACATAAGTTAAAGTAGATTAATAATTTGAAAATCTTAATAACTAGAAATTTTTTAACAATATATTTTCAAACGTTTTATAATAAAATGTGAATTTGGAATTAATATCAATTTAACTATTTATCTCATTTTAACGCATCTGAACCATTTCAATTTGCAAATCAACAAATCCAATTGCAAATCTTTCAATTCAAATTTTAAATAAACTATTAAATTCTATATCGATTTCAATCCATGTTAGAAATATCAATTTAAATTATTCCAATTTCAATACATTTCAGAGTTATATTTCAAACCTAAATAACTCAATTCTGACAAATTTCACTTATATCTCAAATTCGACTTCAAAATTTGTGACGCCCTACCTCTATACCCACGCTAGCCAAGGACACTACGGGGTACTGCCATCAACTAGCACGGAGAATAAGGTTGTTGAGGAGCGACCATCCGTGCAATTGCTTTGTGCGAGCACCGCTATGTCGGATAGTATAACAGGCATTTGAATTCGAGGGGAAATCCGACACACCGATACAAACTCAAAGCTACTACAAAGTGGCTATAATAATCCTCGGAAACAAATATAGAAATAAGCATAACAAAATTCAGTCACAAATTATTCATATCACAAAGGCGGAAGAAGATATGAATATATAACTAACACATGAAAGTGCATATCAAAGTAGTGGTCAAAAAGAAACACAATAATACAAAAGAATAGCAACATGTGCTATACAAAAGAATACAACTATGAGTCCATATCTGAAGTGCATACAACGAAATAAACTACTAATCTAAGTAGTTAGCCAAAAGTCAGAGAAATTAATCACCAAATGAGAAGTCAAGCTGAAGCACCTGTAACATCTCGGTCTGACCCGAGTATTATTTAATAAGAAAATAATAAACGGATCAGTCTAACTATAAATATCAGATGAAACGATATAGAATAAGACATATGACTAAACACATAATAATCACAATGCCAAGCTGTGATATATATAAGTAATTGAAAATCAACAAGAGATTAATCAATATCACAAAATCTACACAAGAATAAAAAAAAATGTCATACTCCTTATTTCGTTCACCAAACCATAAATATTGACGATTATATCAATGTCAATCACAAAAGTCAATGACACACAAATTCACCAATGCATAAATATTGATAAAACTTATCAATGGAAATCACGAAAATTGGTGAAACACAAATTCTAGAAATCATCTCAAGAAATCCAGAAATCACAAAAAGGGGGAAGGCCTATCACAAACGGGAGCATAAAGCTCACCAACACGTGTATCACAAATGCAACGCTAATTCCATGGTTGCTAACCATCACAAATTGAGCCGAAGCTCCACAACTGGCCCAAAGACCATGGGTTTCTACCCCACCAATTTGAGTCGAAACTCCAAAAGACGGGGTTTAGACTCCCTCGCAGACAAAGAGACATCGCACATTGCTAGTCTAAATCACAAAGATGATCGTCATGATCAACGAGAAGTGTCAATTACACTAAGCTAGTAAATATATGAGTTTAGCTTCATGTCCTATAACTACTTGCTTAACTTAAATATTTACGAACAAACTGTGGATCTCCACTAGAAAATTGTCACAAGAGATTCAATCGAACAAGTCCAAGAATTAACCGACGAAGTAAACCCAAGCGTTTCATACCACTTGTTTTACTAAGCCGTTTATTTAGATTTCTCATACGAGTGAGGTAAAGGCTTGTATATACTAATAGATTGGAAAATGGTTTAAGAAACGAGCTTTGTAATAAAATAAACGTTGAAATCATTTTGATGAAAGAATTTTGATATTTACTACTAGTATAGAAAACCTTTATATTTTTAAAGTGACAAATCACAAAGAAGATTGAAGGAACAATCAATCACTAAAATTCACATACGAAGATATAATCCAAAGAAACCGATAAAGAATCCATCGAAATGGATATTCCCAAAAATACATAAAAAGAAGTCATCAAGGTCGATAATAAGTGATAACAACTAACCGGATTAACAAAAACCGATAAACCTTGGAAATTTACTCAAAAATAGCCAAAATAGGCAAATTAAACAGTTCCAGACGTCTGGCCCTAGGTTCGGGAAGTATATGTGCTTTCTCCCTTCTATTTTTAATTCCAGGGCCATTTCAAACGTCTGAAATTTTCAACCAGACGTCTGAATTTGATTTCAGACGTTTGGATTTTGTTTTAGACGTCTGGATTTAGCCTCTGCCTTTTCCAGACCCCTTTCCAAATGTCTGGATTTTTCAACCAGACGTCTGGATTTGGTTTCAGACGTCTGAAATTAATTTCAGACGTCTGAAATCTTCTGCTAGGCCAAAAAAAACAGCCTAGACCAAAAATGGCAAATCCAAACCGAAATGCGACCGAACGAGCGATGGATGCTAAGGATTAATGCCAATCGACAACCCAGCACTATAGGCTCTTCGATGCATCACCAAAAACATGTTCAAACATCAAAGATTGGATTTTTAAAGATTTGACTACAAAACACCAAAAATTGGAATATTCACCAATTCAATCCAAATCAAAAGCAAATGAACATAAGTGTTAGGAATTCATACCCAACAATACAAGATAGTTATAGACATAGATGTGAGATAAAAATCTCACCTTTATGCACAAGAACAAGAGGAAGAAACTATAGAACAATGATAATGACAATCACTCTTCCATTCCAACTCAACAAGCTTGAATCTAAGCTAAAAAGAGAAACATTTCCTAAATTAGGTTTAGGAATTTCTGAAATTGATAAGAGAATGAGTTGGAGAAGATGAAGAGAAACTTACCAATGGGTTCTCTTGAATTTGGAGCTAGAAGTTGGATTTGCTAATGAAGACTAGGGTTTTGGAGTTTTAATTTCTCATCTCTCCCACCATTGATGCTTTAGAACTGAAAAGAGGAGGAAGTGAGAGTGAATGGGGAGAGTGGTTCAGATTTGAGTATAAGTTAAACATATGGCTGAACCAAACCCAAACCCAAAGTGAAAAAGTAGCAAAACTTGACTAACTCCAAACAAATCGAAGCTTATACTCAAAAAGGTCGCAAACGACGTTTTGAACTCAATGGAAGTGGTCCCGAGTTCTAATTCGACTGTATGCAAAAAGTAGCTTTTCGGACTAAATTCCGAGTATCGATAAAATATTTAAATATAAAAATCGATAAATATGCGGGTTGTTACAGACTCCTTTTGTGACGCCCCACCTCTATAAGGCTGTTGACGAGCGACCATCCTCGTGATTTCTTATCACGCGGTGGCTATAATAGTCTTCGAAAACAAACATAGAAATATGCATAACACAAATCAGTCACAAACATCCATATCACAAAGACGGAAGAAGATATGAATATATAACTAACACATGAAAGTGTACATCAGAGTAGTGGTCAGAAATATCCACAATAATAAAAAAGAATAGAAACACGTGCTATGCAAAAGAATACATCTATGAGTCTGTATCTCAAGTGTAAACGACAAAAACTGCTAATCTAAAAGGTCAGCCAAAAGTCAGAGTAGTAAATCCCTGGGGGAGAAGTCAAGCAGAAGCACCTGTAACATCTCGGTCTGACCCGAGTATTATTTATAAGAAAATAATAAACGGATCAGTCTAGCTATAAATATCAGATAACATGATATAAACAATAGATATGGCAAGAACATATAGTAACCATAAAGACATACTATGATAAGCTGTAAATGAAGATCACCAAGAGATCAAACAATATCAAAAGAATCTTCTAAAAGATCCAATTTCACCTAAACATAAAAGTTGGAAAATCATAACAATGAAAGTCATGAAAATAGGTGAAGCACAAATTCCAGAAGACTACACAAGAAATCTAGAAATTACAATATAGGAGCATGGAAACTCACAAAATGGGAGCATGAAAACTCACCTACACGTGTAACACAAAGCGAGAAGCTATCTCATGGTTGCAAGCCATTAATTTTGACACACGAATGGCCCGAAGACCGTGGGGCGCTACCCCACATATGTGATGGCGAAACATCACACAAATGAGACGGCGAAACATCACAAGAGCGGGACCTAGTCTCCCTCGCAGACAAAGAGACATCGCACTGTTGCTAGTATAAAACACAAAAATGATCGTCATGATCATCAAGAAGTGTCAATTACACTAAGTTAGTAAATATAAAAGTTTAACTTCATGTCCCATAACCACTTGCTTAACTCAAATATTTACTAACAAACTGTAGATCTCCACTAGAAAATTGTCACAAGAGATTCAATCGAACAAGTCCAAGAATTAACCGACGAAGTAAACGCAAGCGTTTCATACCACTTGTTTTACTAAGTCGTTTAATTAGATTTATCATACGAGTGAGGTAAAGGTTTGTATATACTAATAGATTGGAAAACGGTTTAAGGAAAAAGCTTTGTTATTAAAAATAGAGTTGAAATCGTTTTGCTGAAAGAGTTTTGATATTTACTACTAGTATTGAAAACTTTATTTTATTAAAGTGACAAATCACAAAAACTTCGCGTTCAAAGATGTGAATGAAATCCAAGGAAATCAACTCAAAATGCATCTTTCATCAAAGAGCCCCTACGGAGGGGGGGTCCGGGGGGGTGGCAACCCCCCAAGATGGGGGTGCGGGGGCAACGCCACCGCTTACAGGGTTCGACCTAGTGAAGACAAAATAAGGTCTAACGACCTAAGGGGAATTGGGTCGAGCGACCTAATGGTTGCGACCTAAGGGTCTTCGCGACCTAACGACCTAAACAAGGTCGAGCGAGTTAAGGTGATGCGCGACCTAATGTGTCACGCGACTTAACGAAGGCAAGGCCGAACGAGTTAGGGGGATGTACGACCTAACGGAGGCGAGCGACTTAAGGGACTCGCGACCTAACAGAGGTGAGCGACTTAAGGGACTCGCGACCTAACAGAGGTGAGCGACTTAAGGGTTACAAGGTGGAACGACCTAACTGATACGCGGCTTAAAACCCACGCGACCTAACGACCTAACAGGTCATACGATCTAGTGGTCGAGCGACCTATCGATTTTAACTCGCGAGCGACCTATCAGTTCTACGACTCAAGGGGTCAACGACCTATGGGATATAGATCACACCACCTAACGTTTTAACACGCGAGCGACCTAACGTTATAAAGGCCAAACGACCTAAAGCTTAACTCGCGAACGACCTACGGCTTAAGACTCAACTCGCGAGCGACCTAACACTGCAGAGGGGGTTTAAGGCCAGAAACGACCTAAGTGTTAGCGACCTAACGACCTAAGGGCCAAACGACCTACGACTTAAAGCCCAACGACCTAATTCGGAGATGACAATACGTGCAGTGCGACCTAGCGCGTTAACACGCGAGCGACCTAAGGGTTATGTCGCGAACGACTTAAATCCGAACACATGAAAATGGCCAGAACGACCTAAATGCAGAAAATTCACCAAAATGCTAAAAATTGGAGTTTTAGGCCAATCCAATCCAAACCAAATGCAAATGTGCATGCAAAAGTGATAGGGAATCATTCCCAACGGTCCAATATAGTTATAGGCTAGAATTGTGAGATAAAAATCTCACCTTTGCACTAAAATTTATGAGGATAAAGCTTGAAAGCAAGGAGAAGCAATCCAAAGCTTGAATCCAATATTTTCTACTTGAAATTGGAGTTGAATGTTGGATTTGCAATTGAATTTGTGCTTGGAGTTTTAATTTCCCATTCACTTCACCATTAATGCCAAAGCTTGAGTTAGTTAGGAAATTTATGAAGAGTGAGGAGAAGAGGGTTGGAACTTGGGCTTAATAGGCTAAACTAACCCAAAGTCCAAGGCGGGAAAAGTTAGTGAAATTTCACTAACTCCAAACCTATCGATGTTTATACTTAAAAAAGTTGTAAACGGCATTTCGAACTCAATGGAAGTGGTCTCGAGTCCTAATTTGACCGTTTGCAAAAAGTAGCTTTTCGGACCAATATCTGATTAACGACAAAATATTTAAATAAAATATTTAAATATAAAATCGATAAGTATGCGGGTTGTTACACCCCTCCTTAAAGAAATTGCGTCCTCTCAATATATAAGATGGAAATAACAAGTAACAACCATAAAAGCATATTAACACAAAAGAAATTTGAAATAGGAAGTTCACCTCAAAGAGCAGGAGTAAGCAAGTCCGGATGTGTTCGCTCGATGAATTCTCTGGATTCCCAAGAGCAATCCTTAGGATTTGAGGACCATTGAACCTTCGCAAGCGGAACATCTTTATTTCGAAGTCGTTTAACCTCCGAAGCTATAATTCGAATAGGATGCTGCTCATAAGTTAAATTCGGCGAAACTTTAATTTCTTCCACAATAGCAGGCTAGAGAATAGAATCGAAATCCCGAAGGCATTTCCATAATTGAGAAACGTGAAATACGTCATGCATAGCAGAAAACTGAGCCGGCAATGCAAGGCGATAAGCCATGGAACCAATACGTTCAGTGATAGGAAATGGCCCAATATATCGAGGCGCTAACTTCCCCGATCGACTGAAACGTACAACACCCTTCATAGGTGAAACACGAATAAAAACAGGATCCCCAACAGAAAATTCTAATTTCCTTCTTCGATTATCGGCATAGGATTTTTGTCTACTCTGGGCTTCTTTCATCCTATGCCGAATAAGTTTAATCTTTTCCGTGGAATCTCGAATAAAGTCTGGACCTAAAACCAGCTTCTCATCGGCCTCAAGCCAACAAGAAGGAGATCGGCATGGCCTTCCGTAGAGTGCCTCAAAAGGTGCCATACCAATACTAGATTGGAAGCTATTATTATAGGAAAATTCAACAAGTGAAATATGATCTTCCCAACTTCCACCAAAATCAAGCACACAAGCACGAAGAAGATCTTCAAGAGTTTGATTCACACGCTCGGTTTGTCCATCGGACTGGGGGTGATACGCGGTGCTAAAATTAAGCTTCCTTCCTAAAGCTTTTTGAAGACTCTTCCAAAATCCACTAGTAAACAATGGATCACGATCGCTAACAATAGAAGTAGGAACTCCATGCAATTTTACAATTTCCTTGACAAATAGTTTGGCCAAAAGAGGAACGGTTCGGTTAGACCGAACCGGAATAAAATGGGCGGATTTAGTAAGTCTATCAACAATCACCCATAAGCTATCATGACCCGAACGAGAATGGGGAAGGCCATCTATAAAGTCCATGGAAATTTGATCCCACTTCCAAATTGGAATTTCTAACGGTTGCAATAACCCACCAGGCCTTTGATGTTCGGCCTTGACAAGTTGGCAAGTCATGCAACACTTAACAAAGTTAGCAATATCAGATTTCATTCCCTCCCAATAATAAAGTCGCTTCATATCAGCGTACATTTTACTACCGGGATGAATGATGAATTTAGAATGATGGGAATCTTCTAAAATATCTTTACGAAGATCTCCAATATTTGGTACGATAAGTCTACCAAATTTTCGAATGCCGCCACGAGAATCAATATCAAAGTCTTTCAAACCTTCAATATCAATTTTATCCTTAACATTTTGGCCAAGAAGAGCCAATTTATGATCTAGCCCTTGAGCTTCACGAATGCGGTCTAAAAGAGAAGGATGAGCCTTAAGGCTACATAAAACAGGTGATGAGCATAAATCGGATACGCGCTCTCGAATCTCACAAGTGGATAAAACCTCAAGATCGTTCCATTCGGATATCATCATAGAAACAACTGCTTGTTGTTTACGGCTAAGAGCATCGGCAACACGATTACCCTTACCGGGTGTATAAAGAATATCAAGATCATAAGGTGCAAGGAACTCGAGCCAACGCTGTTGACGCAAATTAAGTTCCTTTTGAGAAAATAAATATTTCAAAGACTTATGATCCGTGTAAAGAATAAATTTCTCTCCCAATAGATAATGACGCCAAATCCGAAGGGCGAAAACAATAGCCGCGAGTTCTAAATCATGTGTGGCATATCTAGTCTCGGCCGGCTTTAATTGCCTAGAAGCATAAGCAATAACACGTTCTTTTTGCATAAGAACGGCACCCAAACCAATGTGACTAGCATGAGTATAAACAACAAAATCTTGATTCCCCAAGGGAATAACAAGAATAGGAGCATCGGAAAGGAGTTCTTTCAATTTCTGAAAAGAGGCTTCACATTTGTCCGACCAAATGTATTTAACTCCCTTCTTAGTCAAGCCAGTAAGAGGCACGACAATCTTAGAAAAGTCTTTAATGAAACGACGGTAATAGCCCGCCAATCCGAGAAAGCTACGGATTTTAGTCACACTCTCAGGTCTTTTCCAATCTTGAATCGCTTCAATCTTTGAAGGATCCACGGAAATTCCGGATTCAGAAATAATATGACCGAGAAACTTCACACGAGATTGCCAAAAGTGGCATTTAGAAAATTTTGCCTTTAATTGATTACTCCTAAGAGTTTCCAATACAATCCGAAGATGTTTCTCATGTTCCTCCTCGGTTTTTGAATACACAAGAATATAATCAATGAATATGAGAACAAACCGATCGAGGAAATCTTTGAAAACTCGATTCATGAGATCAACGAAATAAGCTGGAGCATTCGTTAACCCATATGGCATAACAAGCCATTCATAAGATCCATATCGAGTATGGAATGATGTCAAAGGAATGCTATCCTCGGCGATGAAAAGCTGATGGAAACCGGTAGCCAAGTCCAATTGTGAAAAGACCGTAGCACCACTAAGCTGATCGAATAGATCATCAATCCGAGGCAAAGGATATTTATTTTTAATAGTCAGATCGTTAAGCTTGCGATAGTCAACGCAAAGCCTAAGCGTACCGTCGGATTTCTTCACGAAAATAGCCGAAGCTCCCCAAGGTGAGGAACTAGAGCGAATAAATTGCTTCGTCTCCAATTTGGATAATTGTTTACACATCTCCTCATTTTCCTTGTTGGACATGCGATAAGGAGGACGAGTAATAGGTTGAGCTCCAGAAACAAGATTAATTCTGAACTCAATTGCTCGTTTAGGTGGTAAACCTAAAACGGGCTCGAATATGTCGGAAAATTCACGAACAATGTGAATACGAGAAATAATATCATCTTCATCATCATCATCGTCATCACGAGGATTTAAGGAATATAAAGATGCCACCAAACAGGATTCTGAATCTTTAAGATTAACAGAAATCTGTTTAACAGATAGTGGATGTTGGAGATGAATAGTCCGCTCAGGACATAGGATATGGGCTTGATAACGGTTAAGCCAATCCATTCCCAAAATTATTCCAAAGCCTAAGTAACGCATGACATGCAAATCGGCTAGGAAAGAAAAATCACATAAAATAATCTCCACATCTTTACAAAGCAAACTAAGAGTTGCGGACCCACTAACCGGATTCGCGATTCTTAAAGAAGTCATTAAAGCAACAACATTTAAAGAAAAAGTATCAACTAGTTCTTTTGATATAAAAGAATGGGATGCACCCGTATCAAAGAGAAGTCTAATAGGTTGATCATGCAATAAAATAATACCATCAAGAATGGAATGAGAAATACCTTGGCCACGAGATGTGTTGCCAGGGGCTTGAGCCACATTTAACTTTCCCCCTTTCTTGGCATCAAGTTTGAGGCGTTGATGCATGAAATGATCTGGGCTCTTACAATAGCGACAACCTTTGGGCTTCGAACACTTGTTCGCAAAATGGTCCTTAGACCCACAGTTATAGCATTGCTCACTACTAGAGGAAGGTGTCTTTGCAGCCGAAGTTGCCTGCTTACCCTTTTTATTGGGATAAGAACCTTTAAATTTGTTAGGCCTCTTTTTGTTGTTGAAGTTTGGTTTAGCGCCAACCACTTCAGCATCACTCTCTCTATCGGCCTCTTCAAGACGAAGAGCGATATCGACGAGTTGATCAAATGCAACTTCTAGTTTCAGGAGTAGTGGCTTCTTAAGATTCTTATTTAAGCCATAAACGAACCTCTGGTTCTTCTTCAATGGGGTGTTGATGTATTCAACCCCATATTTGGAAAGCGACTCGAAGGCTGCAACGTAATCAGTCATAGAGGATTGACCTTGAACAAGGTCTATAAAACGTCGAGCCAAGGTTACTTTCCCAGCTTCTGGTACAAACTTTAACTCGAAGCGTCCCTGAAATTGCTCCCATATGAGATCCGCTTCATTAATTTCTGAAATAAGGAGTTCGTACCAGTCCAATGCTCTCTCCTGGAGCACGCTGGAAGCCACCTGAACGCGGTGGAGATCGATAAGGTTCATGCGAGAAAAGATTCGATCACATGATTTTAACCAAGCCTGGACCTCGATGATCGTTTCCGAACCTTTGAAGGGCTTCCCACCCAAGTTAGTGTAATCGCTGCACAAGCGTGCAAATCCCGACTTTGGGTGAGTAGGTTCCAGGTTAGCTCCAGCTGCTTGAGCATTTGTTACTAAATCAAGAAGCTGTTGAGCAGTCATAAAAACTCCATCCTGGGGAGCAGCACTAGATGATCCAGTTCTGGGACGGCTTGGTCTAGACATTCTCTTCCTTTAAGAAAGAAAGAAGAGAAGGAAGAAGGTTATTCACCATTGAATATCAAGCAATCTTGATAGATAAAACAAGGAATCATAAAGGAAATAGGATGAATCGGTACGAAGACTCGAATTAATCCTATGGTACAACTCCTAAGATAGACTTAGGACAATGATCCTTGTTAACTTATTCTACATTATTCCGAAGTTTGGCTCTGATACCAAGCTGTGACGCCCCACCTCTATACCTACACTAGCCAAGAACACTACGGTGTAGAGTTGTCAACTAGCACGGAGAATAAGGCTGTTGAGGAGTGACCATCCTCGTGATTTCTTATCACGCGGGGGCTATAATAATCTTCGAAAACAAACATAGAAATATGCATAACACAAATCAGTCACAAACATCCACATCACAAAGACGGAAGAAGATATGAATATATAAATAACACATGAAAGTGTACATCAGAGTAGTGGTCAAAAATATCCACAATAATACAAAAGAATAGCAACATGTGCTATGCAAAAGAATACGTCTATGAGTCTGTATCTCAAGTGTAAACGACAAAAACTGCTAATCTAAAAGGTCAGCCAAAAGTCAGAGTAGTAAATCCCTGGGGGAGAAGTCAAGCAGAAGCACCTGTAACATCTCGGTCTGACCCGAGTATTATTTATAAGAAAATAATAAACGGATCAGTCTAGCTATAAATATCAGATAACATGATATAAACAATAGATATGGCAAGAACATATAGTAACCATAAAGACATACTATGATAAGCATGTAAATGAAGATCATCAAGAGATCAAACAATATCAAAAGAATCTTCTAAAAGATCCAAATTCACCTAAACATAAAAGTTAGAAAATCATAACAATGAAAGTCATGAAAATAGGTGAAGCACAAATTCCAGAAGACTACACAAGAAATCCAGAAATTACAATATAGGAGCATGAAAACTCACAAAATGGGAGCATGAAAACTCACCAACACGTGTAACACAAAGCGAGAAGCTATCTCATGGTTGCAAGCCATTAATTTTGACACACGAATGGCCCGAACACCGTGGGGCGCTACCCCACATATGTGATGGCGAAACATCACACAAATGAGATGGCGAAACATCACAAGAGCGGGGTCTAGTCTCCCTCGCAGACAAAGAAACATCGCACGGTTGCTAGTCTAAAACACAAAAATGATCGTCATGATCATCAAGAAGTGTCAATTACACTAAGTTAGTAAATATAAAAGTTTAACTTCATGTCCCATAACCACTTGCTTAACTCAAATATTTACTAACAAACTGTAGATCTCCACTAGAAAATTGTCACAAGAGATTCAATCGAACAAGTCCAAGAATTAACCGACGAAGTAAACGCAAGCGTTTCATACCACTTGTTTTACTAAGTCGTTTAATTAGATTTATCATACGAGTGAGGTAAAGGTTTGTATATACTAATAGATTGGAAAACGGTTTAAGGAAAAAGCTTTGTTATTAAAAATAGAGTTGAAATCGTTTTGCTGAAAGAGTTTTGATATTTACTACTAGTATTGAAAACTTTATTTCATTAAAGTGACAAATCACAAAAACTTCGCGTTCAAAGACGTGAATGAAATCCAAGGAAATCAACTCAAAATGCATCTTTCATCAAAGAGCCCCTACGGAGGGGGGGTCCGGGGGGGTGGCCACCCCCCAAGGTGGGGGTGCGGGGGCAACGCCACCGCTTACAGGGTTCGACCTAGTGAAGACAAAATAAGGTCTAACGACCTAAGGGGAATTGGGTCGAGCGACCTAATGGTTGCGACCTAAGGGTCTTCGCGACCTAACGACCTAAACAAGGTCGAGCGAGTTAAGGTGATGCGCGACCTAATGTGTCACGCGACTTAACGAAGGCAAGGCCGAACGAGTTAGGGGGATGCACGACCTAACGGAGGCGAGCGACTTAAGGGACTCGCGACCTAACGGAGGTGAGGGACTTAAGGGACTCGCGACCTAATAGAGGTGAGCGACTTAAGGGTTATAAGGTGGAACGACCTAACTGATACGCGGCTTAAAACCCACGCGACCTAACGACCTAACAGGTCATACGATCTAGTGGTCGAGCGACCTATCGATTTTAACTCGCGAGCGACCTATCAGTTCTACGACTCAAGGGGTCAACGACCTACGGGATATAGATCACGCGACCTAACGTTTTAACACGCGAGCGACCTAACGTTATAAAGGCCAAACGACCTAAAGCTTAACTCGCGAACGACCTACGGCTTAAGACTCAACTCGCGAGCGACCTAACACTGCAGAGGGGGTTTAAGGCCAGAAACGACCTAAGTGTTAGCGACCTAACGACCTATGGGCCAAACGACCTACGACTTAAAGCCCAACGACCTAATTCCGAGATGACAATACGTGCAGTGCGACCTAGCACGTTAACACGCGAGCGACCTAAGGGTTATGTCGCGAACGACCTAACTCCGAACACACGAAAATGGCCAGAACGACCTAAATGCAGAAAATTCACCAAAACGCTAAAAATTGGAGTTTTACGCCAATCCAATCCAAACCAAATGCAAATGTGCATGCAAAAGTGATAGGGAATCATTCCCAACGGCCCAATATAGTTATAGGCTAGAATTGTGAGATAAAAATCTTACCTTTGCACTAAAATTTATGAAGATGAAGCTTGAAAGCAAGGAGAAGCAATCCAAAGCTTGAATCCAATATCTTCTACTTGAATTTGGAGTTGAATGTTGGATTTGCAATTGAATTTGTGCTTGGAGTTTTAATTTCCCATTCACTTCACCATTAATGCCAAAGCTTGAGTTAGTTAGGAAATTTATGAAGAGTGAGGAGAAGAGGGTTGGAACTTGGGCTTAGTAGGCTAAACTAACCCAAAGTCCAAGGCGGGAAAAGTTAGTGAAATTTCACTAACTCCAAACCTATCGATGTTTATACTTAAAAATGTTGTAAACGGCATTTCGAACTCAATGGAAGTGGTCTCGAGTCTAATTTGACCGTTTGCAAAAAGTAGCTTTTCGGACCAATATCCGATTAACGGCAAAATATTTAAATATAAAATCGATAAGTATGCGGGTTGTTACACCCCTCCTTAAAGAAATTGCATCCTCTCAATATTTAAGAAGAAGGTATATAGTAACAACCATAAAATCATATTAACACAAAAGAATTTTGAAGTAAGAAGTTCACCCTAAAGAGCATGAGAAAGTAAGTCAGGATGCGTTCGCTCGATGAACTCTCTAGATTCCCAAGAACTATCCTTAGGATTTGAAGACCATTGAACTTTCACAAGCGGAACATTCTTATTTCGAAGTCGTTTGACTTCCGAAGCAATAATACGAACAGGATGTTGCTCATAAGTTAAATTAGGTGGAACTTCAATTTCTTCCATAACACCGGGCTCAAGAATAGAATCGGAATCTCGAAGGCACTTCCGTAATTGAGAAACAAGAAACACGTCATGCATAGAAGAAAACTGAGTTGGTAATGATAGGCGATAAGCCATGGAACCAGTGCGTTCAGTGATTGGAAATGGCCTAGTATATCGAGGCGCTAACTTTCCCGATCGACTGAAACGTATAACACCCTTCATAGGTGAAACACGAATGAACACTAGATCTCCCACAGAAAATTCTAACTTCCTTCTTCGATTATCGGCATAGGATTTTTGTCTACTCTGGGCTTCTTTCATCCTATGACGAATAAGATCAATCTTTTCTGTGGAATCACGAATAAAATCTAAACCTAAAACCAGCTTCTCACCGGCCTCAAGCCAACAAGAAGGAGATCGACATGGCCTTCCATAGAGTGCCTCAAAACGTGCCATACCAATACTAGATTGGAAGCTATTATTATAGGAAAATTCAACAAGAGTAATATGATCTTCCCAACTTCCACCAAAATCAAGAACACATGCACGAAGAAGATCTTCAAGAGTTTGATTCACGCGCTCGGTTTGTCCATCGGACTGGGGGTGATAAGCGGTGCTAAAATTAAGCTTCGTTCCTAAAGCTTTTTGAAGACTCTTCCAAAATCCACTAGTAAACAATGGATCATGATCACTAACTATAGAAATGGGAACTCCATGCAATTTAACAATTTCTTTAACAAAGAGTTTGGCCAAAAGAGAAACGGTTCGGTTAGACTGAACGGGAATAAAATGGGCGGATTTAGTAAGTCTATCCACTATCACCCATAAGCTATCATGACCCGAACGAGAATGAAGAAGGCCATCAATAAAATCCATGTAAATTTGATCCCACTTCCAAATTGGAATTTCTAAAGGTTGCAATAACCTACCGGGTCTTTGATGTTCGGCCTTAATGAGTTGGCAAGTCATGCAACACATAACAAAGTTAACAATATCAGATTTCATTCCCTCCCAATAATAAATCCGCTTCATATCCGCGTACATTTTACTGCTACCGGGATGAATGGTAAATTTAGAACGATGTGAATCTTCTAAAATATCTTTACGAAGATCACTAATATTTGGCACGATAAGTCTACCAAATTTTCGAATGCCGCCACAAGAATCCATATCAAAGTCTTTCAAACCTTCATTATCAATTTCATCCTTAATATTTTGGCCAAGAAGAGCCAATTCAGGATCTAGCACTTGAGCTTCAAGAATGCGGTCAAAAAGAGAAGGATGAGCCACAAGGCTACATAAAACAAGAGATGAACATAAATCGGAAACACGGTCTCGAATTTCGTAAGTGGATAAAACCTCGAGATCGTTCCATTCGGATATCATCAGAGAAACAACCGCTTGTTGTTTACGGCTAAGAGCATCGGCGACACGATTACCCTTACCGGGAGTATAACGGATATCAAGATCATATGGTGCAAGAAATTCGAGCCAACGCTGTTGATGCAAATTAAGTTCCTTTTGAGAGAATAAATACTTCAAGGACTTATGATTGGTATAAAAAACAAATTTCTCTCCTAAAAGACAATGACGCCAAATACGAAGAGCAAAAACAATAGCCGCGAGTTCTAAATCATATGTGGCATATCTAGTCTCGGCTGGCTTCAATTGCCTAGAAGCATAAGCAATAACACGTTCTCTTTGCACAAGAACGACACCCAAACCAACGCGACTAGCATCGGTATAAACAACGAAATCTTGATTCCCCTCAATAACAAGAATAGGAGCATCGGAAAGAAGTTCCTTTAGTTTCTGAAAAGAAGTTTCACATTTGTCTGACCAAATGTATTTAACACCTTTCTTCGTTAAGCTAGTGAGAGGCACGGCAATCTTAGAAAAGTCTTTGATAAAACGGCGGTAATAACCCGCCAATCCAAGAAAACTACGAATCTCCGTCACACTCTCCGATCTCTTGCAATCTTGAATCGCTTCAATCTTTGAAGGAACCACGGAAATTTCGGATTCAGAAATAATATGACCGAGAAACTTCACACAAGATTGCCAAAAGTGGCATTTAGAAAATTTTGCCTTTAATTGATTACTCCTAAGAGTTTCCAATACAATTCGAAGATGCTTTTCATGCTCCTCCTCGGTTTTTGAATGCACAAGAATATCATCAATAAAGATGAGGACAAACTGGTCGAGGAAGTCTTTGAAAACTCTATTCATAAGGTGAACGAAATAAGCCGGAGCATTCGTTAGACCAAACGGCATAACAAGCCATTCATAAGATCCATAACGAGTATGGAACGATGTCAAAGGAATGCTATCCTCTGCAATACGAAGCTGATGAAATCCAGTAGCTAAGTCTAATTGCGAAAAGACTTTAGCACCAATAAGTTGATCGAATAGATCATCAATCCGAGGTAAAGGATATTTATTTTTGATAGTAAGATCATTAAGCTTGCGGTAGTCAACGCAAAGCCTAAGTGTACCACCGGATTTCTTCACAAAAATAGCCGAGGCTCCCCAAGGCGAGGAACTAGAGCGAATGAATTGCTTCGTCTCCAATTCGGATAATTGTTTGCGCATCTCTTCATTTTCCTTATTGGACATGCGATAAGGAGGATGAGTAATAGGTTGAGCTCCAGGAATAAGGTTAATTTTGAACTCAATTGCTCGCTTAAGCGGTAATCCTAAAACGGGCTCAAATATGTCGGAAAATTTACGAACAACGTGAATAAGAGAAATAATATCTTCCTCATCATCACGAGGATTTAAAGAATATAAAGATGCAACCAAGCTGGAATCCGAATCTTTAAGATTAATAGAAATCTGCTTAACAGATTGAGGATGTCGAAGATGAATAGTCCGCTCAGGACATAGGATATGAGCTTCATAACGGTTAAGCCAATCCATTCCTAAAATCATTCCAAAGCCTAAATAACGCATGACATGCAAATCGGTTCGGAAAGAAAATCACCCAAAATAATCTCGACATCATTACACAATAAACTGATTATTGCGGATCCACCTTACTAGATTCGCAATTTTCAAAGAAGTCATTAAAGCAACAACACTTAAGGAAAAAGTATCAACAAGTTCTTTTGATATAAAAGAATGGGATGCACCCGTATCAAAAAGAACTCGAATAGGTTGATCACGAAATATAATAATACCATCAAGGATAGAATGAGAAATACCTCGACCACGAGATGTGTTGCCAGGGGCTTGAGCAACATTAAGCTTTCCCTCCTTCCTGCCCTGAAGCTTGGGGCATGAAGATATATCATGACCGGGAACTTTGCAGTAACGACAAGAGAGAGACTTTGGGCACTTGTTCGCATAATGGTCCTTCGAACCACAATTATAGCATTCCCCACGACCAAAGGAAGAAGTCTTTTCCACTGGGGTTGCTTGCTTCCCTTTCTTATTGGGATAAGGACCTTTGAATTTGTTTTGCCTCTTCTTGTTGTTGAAGTTTGGTTTGGAACCCACCACTTCAACATCATTTTCCCTATCCGCCTCTTCAAGACGAAGATCGATATCAATGAGTTGGTCGAAAGGAACTTCTAATTTTAGAAGTAATGGCTTCTTGAGATTTTTGTTTAAGCCATAGACGAATCTTTGATTCTTCTTCAATGGGGTATTTATGTATTCAACCCCGTATTTAGATAGTGACTCGAAGGATGCGACATAATCTGTCACAGAAGATTCACCTTGAACAAGATCAATAGAACGACGAGCCAAAGTCACCTTCTCAGCTTCTGGTACGAATTTTAACTCGAAGCGCTCTCGGAATTTCTCCAAAGTGAGATCCGCTTCATTTATTTTAGAAATCAGAAGCTCATACCAGTCTAATGCTCTTTCTTGGAGCATACTAGATGCCACCTGAACTCGATGAAGATCGACGAGATTCATGCGAATGAAGATTCGATCACAGGTACGCAACCATGCCCGGACCTCGATGACAGTTTCAGAACTTTTAAATGGCTTTCCACCCAGGTTGGTGTAATCATTACACAAACATGCAAACCCAGATTTAGGGTGAGTAGGTTCCGGATTAGAACCAGCTGCTTGAGCATTCGTGTCAATGTCAAGAAGTTGTTGGGTAGTCATAAAAACTCCATCTTGGGGAGTAGCACTAGATTGACCAGCGCTGGGACGGCCAGGTCTAACCATTTCTCTTCCCTTAGCAAGAAATAAAGAAGAAGAAAAAGGTTATTCACAAAAGGAATATCAAGCAATCTTGATAGATAAAACAAGGAATCATAAAGAAAATAGGATGAACCGGTGCGAAGACTCGAATAAAATCCTAAAGCACAACTCCTAAGAAAGACTTAGGACGATGATCCTTGTTACAATATTTCGTATTGTTCTGAAGTTTGGCTCTGATACCAAGCTGTGACGCCCCACCTCTATACCCATGCTAGCCAAGGACACTACGGGGTACTGCCGCCAACTAGCACGGAGAATAAGGCTGTTGAGGGCGACCATCCGTGCTATTGCTTTGTGCGAGCACCGCTATGTCGGATAGTATAACAGGCATTTGAATTCGAGGGGAAAATCCGACACACCGATACAAACTCAAAGCTACTACACAGTGGCTATAATAATCCTCGAAAACAAATACAGAAAGTGTAATGACCTGTAGATTTAGAGAATTAAACTCGTTAATTAAGAAAAAATAAACCTTTATAGTTTATAATGAAGTGAGTGGTAACTAAATGTTTTTGGATATTATCATAATATCTGTTGTTATACCCATTCCCTAAAATTAATGAAAGGGGAAAATTTGTAACATATTAAAGTGGTTAATTAATTATGTTAATCGGGTAGGTTATGACATGCAAATCATGTTGGTAGAATATTGTCAATTTTGACATATTAATTATGTTAGTGGTGAACATTGTTAAGCAAATTAAAACAATGAAACTTGCAATCAATTTATTTGATGAATCCACCTTATTCCTAGTTAGCAATTCAAAACTTGAATAAAGGCATATACAGATATTTTCAAATAGAGTTAATGACACTTAATAGGGAAATTAATTGTAAAATTTCAGTAGTTGACCAGAATTAATTTATTGAATAATTAATGCAAGTTAGTTTAATTGATGAAAGATAAATAAGTAAATTATTTTGGTTAATGGCTTGAGGACGCGAGGTTAATCCACATTTTGTAGGAGAAATCTGCCCGTGTAACCAGTCCGGCTACTAGTGCCTACAAAGTGGACGGATTAATGTGAGACGTCGCAGGATTGATAATTAAACCAAAAGGGTTAATTAACTAATTAAGTTAGTTACCAAATCTGAATATGTAATTAAAGGAGATTGATTGACAAGAAGGAATATGGTAATTAATTGAAATCAATTAAGGAGGATAATTAATTGGTAATATGGTAATTAATTGAAATCAATTAAGGAGGTTAATTAAAAGGGATAAGGTAATCAATTGAAATCAATTAAAGGCAATTAAAGGGGAATTAATTGATTAGAAGAATATGGAAATCAATTAGAGGAAATTTACTAATTTAAAAATATTAGTTAGGGAAATGGGGCTAGATTGCTAGATGTCCTAATGGTAGAAATCAAAAAGTGGAAACCCATAGGGTAAATTGAAAACTTAACAAGTGGAATTAATAGAAATAAAACACATTTGTTTAAAAACGTTCAAACCATAAATTTATGACGTTTCCTTCCACTTAAATCAACGCCATCTAAATATTTAGTGCTTGCCACTTTCTTTCCTTGAA
Organism: Allium cepa; assembly: GCA_030765085.1. Classification (NCBI taxonomy): domain Eukaryota; kingdom Viridiplantae; phylum Streptophyta; class Magnoliopsida; order Asparagales; family Amaryllidaceae; genus Allium; species Allium cepa. The sequence goes on along the minus strand of CM060937.1, from coordinate 767,175,219 downwards.
TCAACGCATTCACTCCCAATTTAGTTTGAACGTACGTTATTCCTTGCAAAATTTTATCACTTGATTTACGCCCTTTTTTAATGCAGCAAAATTTGTTAATTTCCTTTACTGTTTCAAAGTCTAATTTTCTTTGAATTCGATATAAATCATTGTCTAATAAAACTTTACCGTTTCTTTGTAAATCAAAGCTATCTGTAGATTGATTGCCATTTCCTTTACCAAAAGCAATACGTGATATCCTTTTTACACTAAAAGTTCAAACTCATGAAATCAATGCTGGTTATAAAAATTCAAATCCATGTACAACTTCATTTGGTTAATAGGTATATAATCTGTAATTTCCTTTTACCATTCTCAGCAATTAATTCTTGCCTCTTTTCTTTCCTATAATTAAGCGCATAAATTTAGGCACGTTCGTTTTCTCTTGCTTCCTAAATATTTTCCATATTCCCTTCGTCTAAATACTGGAAACGTGCATCTCATTTGTAGCTCTGGGAATAAACGTTTAATGGAAGCAACTTATCCCTTACCTGTGAGAAAAAAAATTCTAATTCTCTAAAGAAATAAATCATGCAGCTTCCTATTTTTATAACACGTTCAAACAAAAAGGATAAAATAAACGCATTCGGTATTATTTGAAAATATTATCCCAAAATCTAATCTTAACTACCCGTTTCTTTTGCTTTAATTTCGTAGCCATTTACGTTCAACTGATAAAAATCAAGTAGCCGTGTATAATCTGGTAATGAATCAATGCTCAATCAACTCATGCCTTTTTAAAAATAAAAAAATCATTATTTATATTCTTCCTGCCTATTTGCTCATCTAAATCAACGCACGTTTCTCTTGAAATAGTATCTTGGATCAATCAAATTTCTTTTACGCATTTTTCTTCTTCAACCGTTACTTGAAATGTACGCACTCTTAAAAATGCAAGAAGTCATTTCTTTTAACGTTGTATTTCAAATGCAAAGATTTCCTGCCTTTTCTTTCACGCATTAAATTTTCTCCTTACCTGAAATGCTCATCCTTAAAATCAACGTGACCTTCCCCTATATTTATACAACACACGTTCAAAACAATTTTTACATCACCTGGAGAGCTTCACCTTCTTTTCTTGCATGCGTGTGTTGAAGGTACGCATCTATCTTTTTTTTTATTTTTATTTCTACTTCTCATGCTTTTCACGTTGCATACTTTCCTCCTTCTCCTCGTTCCACCATGCTCGACTACTCCACCTCTCAAGTATGTTGTTGCCATCCCTGATAACTATGCATCTCCTTTCCTCCTGATCTTGCCGTGCATGTCCAGTAATATAGGGAATCAAGCCTAGTTTCTTTCTTTTGCATGCTGTAGAACATATTAGCCTGCGTCCCTGTAGTTGTGGCCACGTGAAATTGAATAAGGGTGTCACTTTTGAATAATATGTTAACAAACAAAATAAATATCTTACATTTTTTGCATTACTGGAGAAGAAACCATATACGCCTGTAGTTTTGGTGGACATGTGAATCTGCATGCGTGAGCCACTTTGAAGATTTTAACAAATGGAAGTGTGTAATGGAGACAAACTTGGAAAATGATTTGTGGTTTATTAGTTGCGTGTGAAACAAATCACACGACCTTGTCATTTCATAATTGCATGCATACATTTTTTCAAAGTATTTTTTTTATGAAAATCTAATAACGTTTTGTTTCAAGACTCATCCTATTTGATTTAACAAAGAATTTTTTTTTTACAAAGCATTATTCCCAAAGCATTTAAATAACAAATTTGGAAAGGGAAGAGGATTGGAGATGTTGAACAAATTGAGTGATGGAGTGGTCAAGCTGCGGGTGTCAAAAATCTTTTAATTTACAAATCTCCTTACGGTTGTTATTAAATTTTGCTTTGATCGCTTCATAATCGCGTAATTTATTATTCTTTTATTTTTCAAGTTCGAAATTGAGGTGTCACATCTGTTGGATTCATCGTGCCTGTATTCATTTCTTTCGGGATAGATACTGTTGTTTGATTTGAATCTTCAGCAGCGAAAAGGTGAGTATTTCTCACCAGACAAACATACCTATATATCTGTGAATTTATCACAAGTGTAATTGTAATTTATTTTATTAAATTTTATCTGCCTGTGATATAAGCATATGATGTTAAACCCCATTGTTAATTGACACATCATCAGTTGTTTATTTATTTTAATATTATTGCAGTTATACTATTTAATGCTTATTTACTGTTAATCACTGCAAGTTCCCTGTAAATTTGAGATCGTTATAGGCTAAAATGATAGGCCTGAACGATAAATTTTTTCATTTATTTATTTAATTGTTTAATTATTTATTTTTAACTTGGGATTACGGGTTTGAAATGATAGAACCAGGTTTTTTTGTAAATTGCGGATTGAAATGATATATATCCGTATCACTTGACCTAGGCTAGAAACAATATACAAACCCGTGGTTTATATAATATTTTTCTGAAATGTTTTAAAAATATTTTTAAATGGAAGTTTATAATATTCTGGTTTAAATGTATTTATAGGATTTTATAAAATTCATAATGAATTTTGAATAAGTCAAAATGTTAAATAAATGAATGTTTAAGTAAAATTTTGGAATATAACTTATTTTGGGAAATTCTGATTTTTGTTAAAAATGAGATTTTAGTTAAGTAAAATAATTGACAATAAGTAATATTTTGGGAATTTAAAACTTAATTGTTAAGTTAATAATCTATTACAGCACTTAAATGCTTTCTTTTGTAAATAACTGTCTTAACCTATAACTTTAGGTAGCATTTTTAAGTGCTTCGGAAACTGAATTGTTGATTGTTTTAATAAAATTTAATGGAAATAATCTTTGGAAAAGCGGCTTAAATTTTGGAATTTAATATGTAATTAATTGACTTTAAATGGTTTTAAATGGAAAATTTTAACTTTTAAATGTGAGTTAAAAGGCAATTAATTCCTAAAAAAATTGAATAGATTTAAATGGCATTTTATATTAAATAAAATGACTGATGTTTAAATAAATGATGTTGAAATGATATTATGATATTGAAATGTATTTGAAATTTATTTTGATTTTTAAAGTATAAATACCATTTTTAAAAGTTGTAACCACGGGTTATAATAACGTTTGGTTGTTAAAGAGACCGGGATCAGATATCTGGCATACTCTTTGTCGATACCGAAAACCACTTTGACAACCGTGTACGCGATGGAGATTCCAGAATGAAGTAGGATGGTGGTGGCGTTTTCTATGAGGTAAATGCGTGGACCCGACTCCCTTGAGTTGGCATAAGGTGGCTAAAACAGGAGCGATTGACGGATTAATGAGGTAGCACCTCTAATCGGACGCACTTCTTCATATGCCATTCTATTACTTATGTGATTGTATTGGTGTGCACCTTTGATTTGGGAGTGTTGTTCGAGGTGGGCGGTAGGTGCGCACTGCGCGTTTCCACCGGTCCGGATGCGTAATTTGTATATCTACCCTGGCATTGCCTAGTTGTGCCGTGTCACCTACCATAGCGAGCCTTGTACGAGTTTGTTTTTCTCCCGTAGCCCGTGTGGTATCCTCTGGTGGCTTCCCGATCAGGAGGGACCTTGATATTGGATGGACTACTGGGACCATTACGTGTTAAGGGGAATATTGGGTCACTCCTTAACGCTATTTAAAAGTAAGTTTATTTTAATATAGACACTATTATAATAGCGAAAATATTACTACATAGTACATAGTTTAACGGATCCTTAGAGGATGGGTGGTCCCAAATGTTAACTCTGCCCCGGTTTTGACTCGGCGACTTGAAAGGATACCGACCTAATAGGTTAAGAAGGTGCCGACCTAAGGCCTAAAAAGGATACCGAGCTAACAGGCTTAACAGTTGCCGACCTAATACTTTAACAAGGTTACCGACCTAATGCTTTAACAAGGTTGCCGACCTAAGATAGCTACCGACCAAAGATAGCTACCGACCTAAGATATCTACCGACCTAAGATAGCTACCGACCTAAATCGCAACCGACTTATGACCTATGTTAAGTCGTTCACGACCCAAGCAAAGGAAGGCAAGTTCAACGCAGCTACTTGGCACAGTGGCCTCTTAACTCGTACAGGATCCAGGACTTACCATTTAAGCCGTGACTTGCGACTTGCCAGTTAACTCGTTCACGACTCACGACCTAGCTTGAGTCGCCCACGACCTAAAGCTACTAAATATAAGCCCGATGTCGTATTACTGAGACAAGGTTGTGTTGAATCGGGGGCGACCTGGGACTTATACAAGTAAACCTATGTGAAACCAGGGGGTTTTGGCCAGATGAGTCGGCCACGACCTACCATAGATCGGTCACGACTTACGACCTAAGGGGAGAATTTTCCTATAAATACGAACCTACCTCAAACATGAAATGGACTTTTGGCCGATCTCTTCAAGCGACGATACTCTGCTGAATTCTCGACTCACTCGACACTTCAAGTACGAAAGGCATCGCAACTAACTTCGAGAGAAAATCTAACGCAATCTACATGGATTCAAAGAATTCTTCTACATCAAAGTTGTAGTTGTTTGTCTCATCGGAATTGTAATTGAAGATTGTTGTAAAAGTTGTAATCAATTCAGTAATAAAGAGAATTAAAGTGGACGTAGGCTTACCCTAAGCTGAACCACTATAAAAGCTTTTGTCTTTTCTGCTTTCTCTGTGACTTTTCTACTTGTTTTTAGTTCCCCTGTTCACGGGTGGTGCTTTCGCTCAACTTCAATCTACACCAGGGTGTTAGCGTCTTAATTTTACGTTAACATTTTTGGTGCTTTCACTGAGAAACCAACTCAGGAAGCTTCCACTATTGCTTCGCAAAGGTCTGTTGAAAGGATTTCTTTTAAAACCAGAAGTTTATTGGAAATAATGGCTCCTGGGGGAAAACGAAGTTCTGTAAGATCCGACAATGTTCAAGAGAATACTGCTACCTCTCCTCCTTCAAGTCAAGCAGCTCCAACTGTTGGAGTTACACGACAAGAGTTGGACGCCGTAGTTTCGGGGTTGAATCAAAAATTAAATGCTCAGAATGCGCAGTTGGAAGCCCAGAATGCTCAGAATGCCCTGATCTTAAGTAAGTTGAATGATCTACTTGGGGCAAACCGTCAACCGGGTAATAATGATGGAAACCCTACTGTGGGTGTTCAGGATGTTGAAGGAAACATTTCTCAAAGAGCCGCAGACCCTGTAGAAAGGACTCCTCCTTAAGCTGGAGGATCAGGGCCGCAGCCGACCCTCCGTGAACGATTGTCAAGGCAGAATTCAGATAGGGTGGCTGATGTGTGCCCTCCAGAGCCTATAAATGATGAAGAGTATTTTTCGGTTATGGTTCGTCAAATCATGAAGGAAAATATGCGAAGAGATGAAGATGAGAAAAAGTAGGGTTTTGCTCCAAGCAAAACTCCGTTTACTGAAAAGATCTTGAAGGCAGAGTTCCCAAGGAAGTTCATTCCCCCTACTATTCCGGCTTACAAGGGGACGAGTGATCCTAACGAGTTGCTGTGTAAGTACGACTGGCATATGACTGGTGCCAGGGCGTCTGATGAAATTAAATGTCGATATTTCCCGGTATATCTCAAAGGTGTGGCTCTATTGTGGTTTACAAAGCTGCCAGTCAGGTCCATTGATCAATTATCCGATTTGACCAGGAAATTCAAGGAGAAATTTCAATTGTATGCTTCTAAAGCAAAGGATATAATGTCACTGTCAAGTCTAGAGCAAAATCCGGAAGAATCTATCAGATCGTTTTTAAATCGTTTTAACATAGCATTGGCTGAGGTAGATAATGCTGAGCCATGCATGGTCCTAACATACTTGATGAGGGCAATTGACAAGTCAAGCGAATTTGGAAAGTGGTTGAAAATGAAAGAACCAAACTCACTTGACAAATTCTACAAGAAAGCGGATGAATTCATGCGCTTGGAGAGCCTCCAAACACCGGCTAAGGTGGTATCAGCGGAAGCCGGGAACAACGGTCCTCCTTTGAACAAGAAAGAACCTAACACTCAGAAAAGGGGAAATGATGGCAGAGAGACGCTAAGAAAGGCCATTCTTTCAATTTCACACCCTTGACCGATACCCCTGAAAACATCTTCTTTGCAACCAAAGATGATGTCAATTATCCGACACCACCTAAAATGAGAGTTGCGATTAAAATGGAAAAAAGTGGAAGGTTCTGCCGGTTCCACAACCAGCCCGGCCATGACACCAACGAGTGCCGTCAGTTGAAAGAGGTAATTGAACAATTCTTGAAGGAAAAGAAACTCCGGCAGTATGTGAAAAGGAACAGAAATGCCCCAGCTCCGTCAACTCAAGGACAACAAGTTCCCGCTCACCGTCCTGGCTCAAGTGAGAAGGCCGTGGAACATGAATTGGAAAGGCCTGTCATCAATATAATAACTGGAGGACCTCACCCAGAAAGCAAAAGCTGGGGTGAGATGGAAAGGTATGCCCGAGCCTTGAGGCATGTACCAGCTGAAGAGAATGTTTTTGTTTTAGAAAATGATGCACCTTTAAAGCAGCAAAAGACTTCCACAGATGATGTTGTATTTCGTACCAGGGATTCTTTGGGTATCGAGGCTCCGACCATAGATCCTTTGGTTATATCCGCTGGTATTGGGCCGGCAACTTTGAGAAGAGTTCTAGTTGATTGTGGAGCTTCATGCAACATCCTCTTCAAGAAGACCTTTGATCAAATGAAAATTCCAATGGCTGATGTTCAAGCTTCATCACTTAAGATTGCTGGGTTTGTTGGAGAACCCAAACAGCCGATTGGGACCATAGATTTGTTTGTAGAACTTGGAAAGGGACTGAGGAAGGTGGCTCGAAAGAAAACCTTTATAATTGTTGAAGAATTCTCTGCCTACAATGCCTTTTTGGGCCGACCAACTCTTGCTGCGTTCAAAGCTGTTCTTGCCCCATGGTGTCTAACTCTAAAATTCCCCACAGATAACGGAGTTGGTTTGATTAAAGGAGACCAAGATGCGGGGCGAGAATGTTACTTTGCAGAGTTGCGAGAATCAAGGAAAAGAGAAATGGGAAAAGGTGCGGCGACTCCAGTCCGCACAAAAAAACAAGCCTTGTAGCAATTACAGGGTGGCCCCTGCACTGGTGAATGTAGTGCCGCATGAAAAGAGATAGATCCAAGGAAAGCCAGTGCAGTGGAGAATAGGGTAGTACCGGTAGTGGTAACAGTGCTTGTATCCGTTGACCCAAAGGACCCGAACAAAGTGCTGAATGTGGTTCACAACTCAACACAACGGTGCAGAATGTTCTGATTTCTTTTTTGAAGGAAAATTTGGATGTATTCGCTTGGACTCATGCTGACATGTGTGGAATATCCCCAAAGGTTGAGTACACACTCTGAACATTGATCCAAAGTTTACACCTGTGAAACAGAAAAGAAGAACCCAGGGTCCTGAGAGAACGGTAGCGTTAAAGGAAGAAGTGGATCAGCTCATGGAGAACGGTTTCATCAGAGAATCTACTTATCCAAATTAGGTATCAAATCCAGTGCTGGTGAAAAAGGCTAACGGAAAGTGGAGAGTATGCATTGACTTTTCCGATTTGAACAAAGCCTGCCCCAAAGACTGTTTCCCGCTGCCCAGGATCGATCAGTTGGTGGATGAGACGGCAGGACATGAATTGTTATCTTTTATGGATGCATACTCCGGATATAACCAGATTATGATGCATGAGCCAGATCAAGAGGATACGAGCTTCATCACAAATGTTGGACTCTACTGCTACAAAGTCATGCCTTTCGGACTCAAGAATGCAGGGGCAACTTACCAAAGGCTTGTTAATGCCATGTTTAAACCACAGATTGGCAAGACAATGGAAGTTTATGTTGATGACATGCTAGTAAAGTCTAAGAAAGCAGTGGACCACATGGATCACTTAGCAGAGATGTTCGCAGTACTCCGAAAGTACATAATGAAGCTTAATCCCTTAAAATGTTCATTTGATGTGGAGTCCGGAAAGTTTTTGAGTTTCATTGTGAGTGCTAGGGGCATTGAAGCTAATCCCGCTCAGATCATTGCCCTGAGAGAGATCAAGGCTCCTAGAACGAAGAATGAATTGCAAAGTCCCAATGGAAAGGTTGCTTCCTTGAGTCGGTTCATTTCCAAAGCTACTTACAAATGCATTCCATTCTTTGATGCTCTGAAAAAAGGAAGGAAAAACTTTAAGTAGACTCCTGAATGTCAGAAAGCATTTGACGAGTTGGTTCGTCATATGTAAGTGCCTCCGATACTTTCAAAGCCTGACAGTGGTGAATATCTCTTCATATATTTGGCGATTTCGTCTCATGCTCTCAGTGCAGTGTTGGTACGGGAAGACGCAAGGATTCAACGCCCAGTCTATTATATCAGCAAAAGTTTCACTGGGGCAGAGATGAACTATTCAAGATTAGAAAAGCTCGCCTATTGTTTGTTGACCGCATCAAGAAAATTGAGGCCGTATTTCCAAGCTCATCCCATCAAAGTCCTCACTGATCAACCTCTAAAGCAAGTCTTATTCTGTCCTGAGACTTCGGGCCGTCTTTCGAAATGGAATATTGAACTCAGCCAATATGACATCACTTACCATCCCCGAAAAGCAATCGATGGACAAGCTTTGGCAGATTTCATCGCAGAATGTACGGATAAGGGTTATAATGATGAAGAAGTCACTGATAGCATCCCAATCCAATGGAAATTGTATGTCGATGGCGCAAGGAATGATTACTGTTCCGGAGCAGGGGTTGTCCTTGAAACCCCAGAAGGGCGATCGCTATGTTATGCGCTGAGATTAGAATTCCCTTCGACAAACAATGAAGCTGAATATGAAGCTCTAATCGCCGGTTTAAGGATCGCTAAAGAACTAAACATCCGGGCATTACAGATCTTCAGTGATTCTCAACTTATTGTTTGCCAAGTCAGGAAGGAATTTCAAGCTAAAGGAGGGAATCTTCCCGTCTATTTATCAAAAGCTTGGGAGCTCCTTCAAGATTTTGACCGTTATTCAATAAACCATATACCCCGAGAAGAGAACATGAAGGCGGATTCTCTCGCAAAGTATTCAAGTACTGGTGAAGCTCAACTATTGGGATTAATTCCCGTCGAAGTCTTGTCAGCTCCAAGCACAGTGAAATGGGTGTTGATTGGATTACGAATGTATCCCAAGGTCAAGAATCATGGATGACTCCGATACTTGAATACTTGCTCAATGGTTCTTTGCCAGAAAGTTCAAAAGAACGACAAAAGCTGATGAGGAAAGCCTCCAGATATATAGTTCAAGATGATCGTTTGTACAGACAAGGATTTTCAATGCCATTACTCCGATGCGTGACAAAGGAAGAAGCAAAGACAATTCTGACTGAAGTACACGGAGGGGAATGTGGGGATCATACAGGTGGTCAGACTTTAGCAAAGAAAATCCTCCATTATGGATACTTTTGGCCAGAAATTAATCAGGATGCTGCTGACTATTCCCGAAAGTGTGATAAATGCCAGAGATTCGCTAAAATTCCTAGAGCACCTTCCACTGTGTTAACACAAATGGTCAGTCTATGGCCGTTTGCTATCTGGGGAATAGATCTCATTGGGCCTTTGCCGACTTCCAAATCGGGGGTTAAATATGCTATCGTTGTTGTTGATTACTTCACTAAATGGGCTGAAGCCGAACCATTGGCTACTATTACCTCTAAGAAAATGATAAGTTTTGTGACTAAAAATATCATTTGCAGGTATGGTGTGCCTCAGAAGATAATCACAGACAATGGTACTCAGTTTGAAAGTGAGGAGTTTCAAGATTTCTGCAAACGATTCAAGATCCGAAAAAGCTTCTCAGCAGTGGCTCATCCGTAGGCAAACGGGCAAGTGGAAGTAGTAAACAAAATCATCAAATCAACCATCAAAAAGCAGCTGGAAAAAGAAAAAGGTGGTTTGGTCGATAAGTTACCGCTTGCACTATGGGCATACAGAACCACCCACAAAATTGCGACTGGGCATACTCCATTTTCATTGGCATACGGATCAGAAGCGATGATTCCAGTGGAAACTGAAGTCCCCTCACACAGAAGGATCCATTTTGATCAAAATGAGAATGAAAAATTGCAATTGGAAGCACTTTACCTCCTCGATGAAAGAAGAGAAGAGGCTAGGCTTAGAATTGCAGCTCACCAGCAAAGAGTAGCCAGGCACTTCAATTCCAAAGTTCGTCAACGCAGCTTTGAAGTTAGAGACTTAGTCCAGAAGAGAATTATGATAGCCATAGGTGTGTTTGGGCCAAACTGGGAAGGGCAATATGTTATAGGCGTGAAACTTCTTGATGGCACGTTCAAACTCACAACCGTCGAAGGAGAACCAATCCCAAGAGCTTGGAACAGCAATCATTTGCGTCCATATTTTACTTAAAAGCTTTGCTGAAATGTTGTAAAAGAATTACGAATATATGATTCTTGTATTAAAAGCAATTGTAAAGCAAGTGAATAATGAAAAGCTATAAAGTGGATGTAGGCCCAGCTTTTGGCCAAACCACTACAAATCTTGTGTTCTCTACTATTATAAACTGCTTTGTTTTATTTCGACATATAAAATACGTTAATTGTGTTACTAAAATGTCGATTTAATAATGCAGGCCATAAAAACAAAGCTTACCCGTCACAAGACCAAGCGATCTCCGACATCACCCAGTAAGCAACCGCTAAACCATTTAAAATTTCCATACTCAAACCCTACAAAAGAAGTGCTTCGAACAAAAGTTAGCGATGTGGATGGAAGTGGACCATTTCTAACTAACTGCAAATGTTTGAACAAACAAACAACCAGTTAAATAGCCTGTGTCTACCACCACCAACTCGCTTAACCATGAAGTATATTTCTTTGGATAAGGAAAATTATTGGCAACTAAAAAAGGAAGACACTTGCAAAAGATAACGGGGATCGCCGACATGAATAGATGGCAAAGAGACATGGGCGAGCAAGCATCAAACAGCAAAAGACCTCTTCGGAGGCACAAGCCCTCTTCAGAGGCACAACTCTTCGGAGGATAAAGACCTCGAGCGGGATTAGCCAGAAAAAGAGAGATCTTTCTCGATACAAAGTTGCGGACTGATCGGTCAATACACTCCCTTGAATCCGTCCAACCGAGAGAAAGAAACTCCAAACTTCCAGGCAAAAGACCTACTCAGAGGCACACGTTTCACCGAGATTGAAATAAAACTTTCAAGTGTTGAAACGTGAAAAGCCCTCTTCGGAGGCCCATTTCACCACAGTTGAAATGCTAAAAGACCTTGAGCGGGCTAAACCAGGAAAAGAGAGATCTTTCTAGATACAAAGTTGCGTACTGATCGGTCGATACACTCCCGTGAATCCATCCAACCGAGAGAAAGAAACTCCAAACTTCCAGGCAAAAACCCTACACAGAGGCACACATTTCACCGTGATCGGTGATACACTCCCGTGAGATGAAATGTGAAAATCCCTCTTCGGAGGCCCGCTTCCTAGCGAAGAGGGAAAAAAAAAGCCTCTCCCAAGGGGCAGAAACAAAAGACCTCTTCCCAGAGGCACGATCACACAAAAAAGACCCCTTCCCAGGGGCACAATCAAACAGAAAAAACCTCTTCCCAGAGGTGCAATCAAACAGAAAGACCTCTTTGGAGGCACACGTTTCGCCGAGATTGAAATAAAACTTCCAAATGTTGAAATGTGGAAAGCCCTCCTCGGAGGCACAACTCTTCGGAGGCACACGTTTCACCGAGATTGAAATAAAACTTCCAAGTGTTGAAACGTGGAAAAGCTATCCTCAGAGGTACAACTTTTCAAAGAAGCATTTCACCAGAAATGCAAAGCAAAGATCAAAAGCCCTCCACCGAGGTGCAATAAAAAAAAAAAAGAGAAGAAGCCCTCTTCAAAGGCACACTTTAGCTTTCAAAGGAAGACTGGTTCTTCTATTCTTGAAAATACTCTTCCTCAAAAAGAAGTTAAAGTGCCCTTCAGAGGCCCGCTTTACCACATAGGAGAAATCACTTGGTAAAAATGTGTGAAAGCACAAAAGAAAAAGTGATATCTTCGAAGGATGAAGCGTAGAAACTCATATGGAGTGAGCTGTACTCTATTTTGAGCAGAATAGTATTCCTCCAAGTACGGAATAATTATTCTCTAGAAAATAAGAGTGCAAGTCCCATCAAAGTATAAAATATTGCAACGAGCTTATGGTATAGGGGCAACATGGTATAGCTACATTGGTAAAAATTACGCTCAAACAACATACCACAAGCTCACTACAATATCATATAAAGAAACTTGTACAAAAATGAATAGTAAATGCATTCTCAAATACAGACAGAAATTTGTACAAACAAAAAGAATCATTTTATTCAATACTATCAAAATTTTGTACAGGTACAGGTTTCAAAATAAAAAGAAAAAAGAAAAACGGAGGTCGGTACCCGCACAATCTCCGCCAGTACATGCAAAAAGCAAGTAAAAATAAATCAAAGTAGGACCCCTTAATTCTTCCTGCCACCACCCTTAGAGCCTTCACCTGACCTAATAGGCAGCTTTTCAGGACGGCTTGGGAGAGTCGGGGATGAAGGAGAGAGGGTTACTGCCGGATCAACTTTCGTTTCCTCTTCATAAACAAGAATGTCTTTCCTTCTCTTCTTGGAAGTGGCTTGCTTCCTCCTTCTCCTTAAAGAAGACTCACTTCCCGGAGTAAGAAGAGCAGATAATTTTATGTTATCAGAAGTGATTCACTCCGGAGACTCATTGCCTTCCCCAAGTCCTTCTCACCGGTGTTCTTGAGAAGCAATAGGATCATCTAAGCCATGAAGAGCCTCTATTTGCTCCTCTTGCGACCCGGGTTGAGAGGCGGATGGAGGAGTGACCTGGAGAGGCGGAGGAGGAATAATTGAAGGAGGAGGAGTCTGAACGATGCTCGACACTTTCTCTGCAGAAGAAAAGAAGTTAAAGTCAGTAAAGAGAGGAGATAAAGGCTCATTGAGGTTCAGGACATAGTCGAGAAGCTCATCGAATTCATAAGAAGCAAATGAGCAGTCTACTTGGGCAAGATTAACGGTAGAGTTACCTGGAGAAGTCGGCTTCCTGATATCAACCTCATAAGCCTGTGCTTCGGCGCTCTCTTCGCCTTCATCTCCACCCTGTGTACTTGTAATCTCAGTTGTAACTTTGACTAGGGATGGAGAATGAGAACCGGAGCCGACAATGTCGATTTCGGCTGAAGGCGAAGGCTGGACTGGAATAGTTGAAGTAGTTTTTCCTAAACGTTCCCCTTCGGCCATCTCGGCTCTTAATTTTGCAAGTTGTTCTTTTCCCTTGGCGAGAGCGGCGGGCGCGTCGTCATCCAAGTAATGCTACTCAAGAGCTGATTCGGCCTAGCCAGCACCTTTACCGCCAAGCATGTCAAGTGCGGCCTCCCACACTTCAGCCAGAGTAACTTCATATTTGGGACCTTGAAAGGCGAGACTACCGCGCCCCAAGACGCTATGCAGGTAGAAGTCAAATAATGTCGAGCTGATGCTGGTCTTCGTTGCCTTATGAGATTCTTCAGCTGCAATTTTACCGGCAGCGGCCTCATCACGCTCTCTTTCAGCTTTGGAGAGTTGAAGCTTAAGCATTTCGATCTCCGCCTCCTGAGAGTCGGTTTTCTTCCAAAGCTCTGCAATATCAGCAATATAGCCCTCATTGATTCTTTTTTGCACTTCGACCCTGTCTTCGGCATCTTTTTGGCCGGCATGAGCATCTCTCACTTGTTTCTGAAGCACCTCTTCTTTTTCAGTGTAAGAAGTAGAAGAAGTGGCGAGTTCTTCTTTAAGTTTCTCGACCTTCGCCTCAAGCTCTTCATTATAAGTAGTGATGCTCCTCATCTCGGTATCATGCTGCTCAAGAACCTTCTGCCATTCAGCTTTGTCATTCTCCATAATAAGCATGGCCTCGAGATTCGCACGGTTTACCCTTTGAAGCTCGTCAACAAGCTTTTGCCAGTTCGACATCCTTTCAATATCAAGCCTGACGGCATAGAGATTTCGCAGCATGGCAGGCTTGTCAATAGGGACCAAGTCAAGATCGAACCGCACTCCCTTTAGGCACCAGTGCGGGAACCGGCTTTGCAGAGTAGTCGGGCCTGATCCAACTTGGAATTTAGGCCTGTTGATTATTGTTTGAATGTCTGTCTTCCCGAGAGCAGGAGAGCCAGAAGGAATGTCAAGTGAGATGGGGGCAGTGACCTTTTTAGGAGTTGTAGAAGCATGCTTTTCATCGTGCCGGGCACGCTTGCTTGGGTCCTCAACTATATGTCTTTTTCCCCGATCATCATGCGACTTTCTCTTGTGAGAATCATCACCTCTTTGGGAAGAATCATGGTGCTCCTCCCTTTCTTTTCTCTCATAACGCTCTTCTTGAGCCCTTCTCTCCTGAGCCTTTCGAGCGGCTCTCTCTTCATCGGTTTCTCTATGAACGGGAAGGTAGCGCCTATAATCATATTGACTACGCCTCCCGTTGCGCTGAAAGTCATCATAGTAAGAGCCGCTGCGTCCCATCGGAGAATCTGAAGAAAAAAAACAAGTCTTAAAGGTCTTCAGAGAAAAGAAGCATAACTTTAGAATCTTCAAAGTACAAAGAGTTAGGAGTATAAAAGTGCCGAAAGATTCTAAGTGTCTGTGATGTGCAAACTACGCGCATCAAACTACGAACCACTCTTTGATTGCGGAGTAATCGTGGGGGTAGTAGTTAAGCCAACTCTTGGGTCGACGGAGCTTGTTGCAAAGAAGAAGTCACTTCCACTACTGAAGAAGAAACCCTAGTAGTTACAGGGTCATCTTTAAAGATCTCCTGCAAGGTGGCAAAGAGGTCGCTCAACCCTTCGAAAGTATCGTCCCCGCTCTGCCTGACAGGACTTGTTTTCCCGGCTTCTTCGCCAGACTTCTGTGAATGATGGGGAGATCCCTGAGGCTCTTCTTCCTCAATGACTGGGGCAAGTGCGAATTTGCCAGATGACCCCGCAACATCAACAGTGGTAGAACACTTCACCAGAGAAGCTTCGGAGGCGGTTTCCTTTGGTAAGGGTTCGTTAGTGGAAACTGGGGCATCTAATGCTTTAGGCGGGGAGTCTGGAACCTTATGGGGATGTGTAGAGCGAGAAGCGTGCAAAAGTCCATACTGATGCAAAAATTCATCCCTCAACAAAAAATTTATACTTCTCTCTTCTACGGCCACAGCACTTAATCTTTCAAAAACTTGCTTATGGCTTGGATCTCTAGAGGGGAGAGGAAGTGCTGAAAAGAGCAAAGAATGAAATTAGCAATTGGTAGTTCGGACCTCGAAAGAGTTTGAAAATGGAGAAAATAGATACAGGTAATCTTACTTCCTACTCTCCAGATGGCATAAAACCCTGGGGGGCAGCGAGCAAAGAAAAAATGGTTCAAAAATCCATGAACACTTTCGGTAAGATCAGAAATAAGCTTGCGGTTTCTAGCACTTCTCACAATAATGAGGGAAGGATGGTCTTTACTCTTTGCAAACGAGCATAAGTAGCGAATTTCTTCAAAACTTGGCAAGCGATCAAGAATTCTCCTAAACAAAACACACAACCCCATCAAGATGGCGTAGCCATTAGGATGAAGTTGGAATGGAGAGATTGTCAACCGAAGGAGAAGGGTTCGAAGGAAGTCGTTAAAGGGAGGAATTGCCCCGCTTAAGCACATTTGACGATTGACTGCGACGAAACCGTGGGGAGGACTGTCAGCAGTATCATTTGGCCTGGGAAGTATGGCATCATTTTCAACAAAACAAAATTGAGTACGTAGCTAAATAAACGCTCTCTGAGTTAGGATAGTCGAAGTTCTCTCTGGAGGGTTCTATACGGGAATAGCTATCGGAAACGTCTCTTCAGCTTGAGCTACCCCTTCTTCTTCTTGATGGGAAGTCATTCTACACAAACAACTGGATATTCAAACATGAAGGTGCACGTTTCCTAAAGTGTATGGAGTGTTGTGTAAAATCAATCAAGCAATAAGCAAATGTAACTGGAATAAAAACTAGCAAGTATTTGTCAGTTATAAAGTCCAGGGTATGTTGTTTTAATATGCAAGTGTAATGTTGATGCAAACAAATCAGTTCGAGTTAGCAATGCTTCGCATTAATACTTCACTTTAGTTGATTGGTTCACAACATTTCATACAATGTGTTTAAGTTGATTACTTTATGTCGACTAATCTGTCATTTGATGTGGGCAGTCAATGGCAGTATATTCGCCTTGGTTTTTTGTGATTGTTGTTTTCAGCAGGTTGTTAGCCTATGAGTTAATGTGGTCTGCGAAATAAGGCAGCAAAGTTGAAACAATCCAGGATTTAAGCAATTCAGTACAATAGATCAAGTTAAGAATTCAAATTGGAACTATTCTTTTAAGTGAGAATTCAAGTTGGGCATCCAAGTGTTAACTCGGCTGCGACTCAAGGAATCTCTCGTGAGATAAGATTAAAGTTTCCAATTCCTTAAATCGGTGGTTCTTTAAGTCATGAGGAGTAGTAAGGTGGAAGGATCCGATTCAAAAAAGTGGTGTGAAATTCCCTAAGGGTTAACTCGGCCATGGTTTAAGGGTTAACTCGGCCACGGTTTAAGGGTTGGATCGGCAGAAGATTAGGTCGGCAGTTTTCCCCCCAAGGGTTAACTCGGCCACGATTTAAGGATTAGGTCGGCCAAAGGTTAGGTCACCCAAAATCACTGGGTCGCGTCCAAGTCAGTATCTCACTCCACTCAACCCGTTAACCCGTTAGCTGCTCCATCCACAAAAAACCCTCATTCCATTCATGTTGTTTCATTCATGATATCGGATCATCCAATAAAATAGTTCGAAACCACTACAAGTTCAACACCTTGCAATCCTAACACAAATCAAAATCAATTAGCCAGAAGCAATAAACCATCTTCATCATCTCATCGATCATTTAAAGCCAAAACCAAGCTAACTCGGGATCACAAACTACAGGTGTAATGAGATTCGCAGTGAAGCAGTGCACAAGGGGTGGGTTTGGTTTGAATGGAATTCGTGAATCGATGACAATAAGGGATCAAGGGAAGAGCAGAATCACTTACGCAATGAGTAGCAAAGGTTGTCAGTAATTGATTAGAGTGAAATCACCTTTTGGAGCTCAGGAAAGTTTTAATGGAAGAATCAAGGGAGTAGGTAATGAGAAGGAAGAAGAAGATGTGACTTATACCTTGCAATGGAGGGATCTGAAGCGGCACGTACGACCTAATTGTTAGGTCGAGTACGACCTACCGACTTAGAGAGTGGACGATTTAGAGGATATCGAAGCACACGACCTAACCAGTAGGCGTATACTTCGAGGGGCAATTGTTAACTCCGCCCCGGTTTTGACTCAGTGACTTGAAAGGATACCGACCTAACAGGTTAAGAAGGATGCCGACCTAAGGCCTAAAAAGGATACAGACCTAACAGGCTGAACAGTTGCCGACCTAATACTTTAACAAGGTTACCGACCTAATGCTTTAACAAGGTTGCCGACCTAAGATAGCTACCGACCTAAGATAGCTACCGACCTAAGATAGCTACCGACCTAAATCGCAACCGACTTATGACCTATGTTAAGTCGTTCACGACCCAAGCAAAGGAAGGCAAGTTCAATGCAGCTACTTGGCACAGTGGCCTCTTAACTCGTACATGATCCAGGACTTACCAGTTAAGCCGTGACTTGTGACTTTCCAGTTAACTCGTTCACGACTCACAACCTAGCTTGAGTCGTCCACGACCTAAATCTACTAAATGTAAGCCCGACGCTGTATTACCGAGACAAGGTTGTGTTGAATCGGGGGTGACCTGGGACTTATACAAGTAAACCTGTGTGAAACCAGGGGGTTTAGGCCAGATGAGTCGGCCACGACCTACCATAGATCGGTCACGACTTACGACATAAGGGGAGAATTTTCCTATAAATACCAACCTACCTCAAACATGAAAGGGACTTTTGGCCGATCTCTTTAAGCGCCGATACTCTGCTGAATTCTTGACTCACTCGACACTTCAAGTACGAAAGGCATCTCAACTAACTTCGAGAGGAAATCTAACGCAATCTACATGGATTCAAAGAATTCTTCTGCATCAAAGTTCTAGTTGTTTGTCTCATCAGAATTGTAATTGAAGATTGTTGTAAAAGTTGTAATCAATTTAGTAATAAAGAGAATTAAAGTGGACGTAGGCTTACCCTAAGCTGAACGACTATAAAAACTGTTGTCTTTTCTGCTTTCTCTGTGACTTTTTTACTTGTTTTTAGTTCCTGTGTTCACGGGTGGTGCTTTCGCTCAACTTCAATCTACACCGGGGTGTTAGCGTCTGATTTTTACGTTAACACCAAGCATCCTTTAAGTTACTTGCTCTATATTACAGTACACTTGAATTAGCTTACACTATATAAGTATGTATGTCATGACTCGAGTGTTTATGTTTTATGTTACGCTCGGGTCAGCCTGAGTTGCAGTTCAGCTTTCATCCCGGAGCTAGGATTTCTGTAGATCACTTTCCAAGCTGCTGGCGAACTTCCCTTCCAGTTCTTTATCTAAATTTATGAAATCAAGACTAGTGGACATTTGGATTGTTCTACAGATGATTTAAAACTATATTTGGATTAAAGACTATGTAATTTTTATTTGATTGTGATTATTTATAGTGGCTTCATGAACCACCAAGTATTTTTAAATTCCGCTGCGGGTTTTCTGATATCTGTGTCTGTGATCCTGTGATTATTTATTTACTGTATATTCCGAGATTTGCCAACTTTTATTTACAACGCGGTATTTTGAACAAATCAAGTCCGACATGTGCGGATGCGAATGGTTGAAAATATCGGGTCGTTACATTTGGTATCAGAGCTTTGGCTCTAGGCAAAACTTAGAATGTATGGTAAAATTGATTTACATAATCACTTTCATTTGAGCTTGAATCTCTTCCTTTTCGAATTTTGGAACATTCCCTACGGTTCCGAAGTTCATTCGTGTCCCTCACTATTCATTTTCTTTCGATTCTGGAGTATCCCATAACTCCACTTCGAATGATCTTTATAGTGAATTTGCGGTCTCGCCAATATTCTAATAAAGAGGTGAAACTCCTTTACAACTAGCATTGATTCACCAGAGATTTATATTTATCCTTGGTTTATATGCTAGTATCTTTGGTTATTCTGAAATCTATCTCTTCAGATCGAATGTAGATTTACCCCAGAAAATCCAGATCGATCTTATTCTTTAAGTCACGGTTGACCCGGTTAAGGTTGCCCGCGATTTATATAAACTTATCTGGTTCCTTGTTCTGTTATTTAATCATCGGATCTTCTGATTCCAACTGATTTTTAAATCAAAATTCTCTTTGGTTTGAGTCCTTCAAATTTGAATCTCTATACTTGTTTTGAAAAAATTTATTCCTATATTTGGGAAAAATCTAATATTATATATATAAGTATAATTTTCAGAATTTAACTAGTTGTTTAGTGATAATAGTGTTTGATTTTATTTATGGTTTTGTAAACCATTGGTTTTGTCTTATATAAATAATTGAACTATAAAACATGGTTATAAATTTTTTCGGAAACAGAAATGAATTTAAATCAAGAATTTATGAATTTAATTTCTGATAGTTTCAAACCTTGTGTTTAAAGTCTTAAAAGGATATATTATTATTTAAATTATTATCGAATATAAATTTGTTTCCAAAGAATTTTAAAGTTTTAAAAATTAGTGCTCTTCTCTTTGTCGCTGGAAAATAATTTCGGTGATAATTACAACATCATCGACATTCATTTTCGAGTATCGATGTAAAGAGACCACGCTGTAGTTTTGCTTCAAAAATTTAATTGATTTGAATTTCTATATATGACTTAATTTATAATATATATAGATATATGATTCAAATTTGATTTGACATATGCCATATATATGTATTTATTTAACTCTAAAGGGTTTGAAGTTAATTGGAAATTTAATTCATAAATTTATGTTAAAAGGGGATTCTAATGATAAAATAAAGTCAAATTTTGAATGAATATTTAAACTTGAATAATATAGAATTGGAAAATTTTTACTTGTATAATTGCATGCCAATATAACTTACCTAAATATTTAGAAATTAACTATGTAATTGGAAAATGTACAATATAAAAGGATTTTATAAATAAAATTTGAGTGGTTATAATAAATGATATACACTTAAATTTTCAGTTACAAAAAGACGAATAGAGGTAAATAGAATAAAAAAATAGTTGAATAATATACAATATCAAATGGTGTTAAAGGAAATTTAGAAATAAATTGGAATATTTATAATAAATGTAATCTACTTAATATGTGCGATAAGATATATTAAGTAGAATACATTTAATAATAATCTGGAATAAAGAAGAATTAAATTTGTTGAATAAAAGATGATTATTTTAAATGACTATACAAATTTATGATTTTAGAAATTGTTAATTTCAAAATAATTGGATAATAAGATAACTAATAGTTAAGATTGATTTATCTTCAGTAAAAATCAAATGAATTAAATCAATTATTGAATATATTAATTAATTTAAATTGAATTTATATGGTTTAAATAAATGACTCCATTTTGAGTTTCAATTTAGTTTTCTTTCAAGGTGTTTCTATTCTCCTACCCCTTTCCTTTTCGGGGACGAAAAGTTTTGAGTGGGGGAGAGTGTAATGACCTGTAAATTTAGAGAATTAAACTCGTTAATGCAATATGATTTTTGTAACTAAATTTAAGAAGAAAAAAAAACCTTTATAATTTATAACGAAGTGTGTGGTGACTAAATGTTTTTGGATATTATCATAATATCTGTTGTTATACCCATTCCATAAAATTAATGAAAGGGAAAATTTGTAACATATTAAAGTGGTTAATTAATTATGTTAATTGGGTAGGTTATGACATGCAAATCATGTTGCTGGAATATTGTCAATTTTGACATATTAATTATGTTAGTGGTGAACATTGTTAAGCAATTTAACACAATGAAACTTGCAATCAATTTATTTGATGAATCTACCTTATTCCTAGTTAGCAATTCAAAATTTGAATAAAGGCATATACAGATATTTTAAAATAGAGTTAATGACAATTAATAGGGAAATTAATTGTAAAATTTCAGTAGTTGAACAGAATTAATTTATTGAATAATTAATGCAAGTTAATTTAATTGATGAAAGATAAATAAGTAAATTCTTTTGGTTAATGGCATGAGGATGCGAGGTTAATCCCCATTTTATAGGAGAAATCTACCCGTGTAACCAGTCCGGCTACCGGTGCCTACAAAGTGGACGGATTAATGTGAGACGTCGCAGGATTGATAATTAAACCAAAAGGGTTAATTAACTAATTGAGTTAGTAACCAAATCTGAATATGTAATTAAAGGAGATTGATTGACATGAAGGAATATGGTAATTAATTGAAATCAATTAAGGAGGATAATTAATTGGTAATATGGTAATTAATTGAAATCAATTAAGGAGGTTAATTAAAAGGGATAAGGTAATCAATTGAAATCAATTAAAGGCAACTAAAGGGGAATTAATTCATTAGAAGAATATGGAA
This sequence comes from Allium cepa, assembly GCA_030765085.1. Lineage (NCBI taxonomy): Eukaryota > Viridiplantae > Streptophyta > Magnoliopsida > Asparagales > Amaryllidaceae > Allium > Allium cepa. The sequence goes on along the minus strand of CM060937.1, from coordinate 767,153,574 downwards.
ATCAATTAGAGGGAATTTACTAATTTAAAAATATTAGTTAGGGAATTGGGGCTAGATTGCTAGATGTTCCAATGGTAGAAATCAAAAAGTGGAAACCCATAGGATAAATTGAAAACTTAACAGGTGGAATTAATAGAAATAAAACACATTTGTTTAAAAACGTTCAAACCATAAATTTGTGACGTTTTCTTCCACTTAAATCAATGCCATCTAAATATTTAGTGCTTGCCACTTTCTTTTCTTGAATCAACGCATTCACTCCCAACATAGTTTGAACGTACGTTATTCCTTGCAAAATTTTATCACTTGATTTACGCCCCTTTTTAATGCAGCAAAATTTGTTAATTTCCTTTACTATTTCAAAGTCTAATTTGCTTTAAATTTGATATAAATCATTGTCTAATAGAACTTTACCGTTTATTTATAAATCAATGCTATCTGTAAACTGATTGCCATTTCCTTTACCAAAAGCAATACGTGATATCCTCTTTACACTAAAAGTTCAAACTCATGAAATCAATGCTGGCTATAAAAATTCAAATCCATGTACAACTTCATTTGGTTAATAGGTACATAGTCTATAATTTCCTTTTACCATTCTCAGCAATTAATTCTTGCCTCTTTTCTTTCCTATAATTAAGCGCGTAAATTTAGGCACGTTCATTTTCTCTTGCTTCCTAAATATTTTCCATATTCCCTTCATCTAAATACTGGAAACATGCATCTCATTTTTAGCTCTGGGAATAAACGTTTAATGGAAGCAACTTATCCCTTACCTGTGAGAACAAAATTTCTAAATCTCTAAAGAAATAAATCATGCAGCTTCCTATTTTTATAACACGTTCAAACAAAAAGGATAAAATAAACGCATTCAATATTATTTGAAAATATTATCCCAAAATCTAATCTTAACTACCCGTTTCTTTTGCTTTAATTTCGTAGACATTTGCGTTCAATTGATAAAAATCAAGTAGCCGTGTATAATCTGGTAATGAATCAGTGCTCAATCAACTCATGCCTTTTTTAAAATAAAAAAATCAATATTTATATTCTTCCTGCCTATTTGCTCATCTAAATCAACGCACGTTTCTCTTGAAATAGTATCTTGGATCAATCAAATTTCTTTTACGCAATTTTTTTTTCAACCGTTACTTGAAATGTACGCACTCTTAAAAATACAAGAGGTCATTTCTTTTAACGTTGAATTTCAAATGCAAAGATTTCCTGCCTTTTTCTTTCACGCATTAAATTTTTCTCCTTACCTGAAATCTTGCTCATCCTTAAAATCAACGTGACCTTCCCCTATATTTATACAACACACGTTCAAAACAATTTTTACATCACCTGGAGAGCTTCACCTTCTTTTCTTGCATGCGTGTGTTGAAGGTACGCATCTATCTTTTATTTTATTTTTATTTCTACTTCTCATGCTTTTCACGTTGCATACTTTGCTCCTTCCCCTCGTTCCACCATGCTCGACTACTTCACCTCTCAAGTATGTTGTTGCCATCCCTGATAAGTATGCATCTCCTTTCCTCCTAATCTTGCCGTGCATGTCCAGTAATATAGGGAATCAAGCCTAGTTTCTTTCTTTTGCATGCTGTAGAACATATTAGCCTGCGTCCCTGTAGTTGTGGCCACGTGAAATTGTATAAGGGTGTCACTTTTGAATAAAATGTGAACAAAAAAAAATAAATATCTTTCATTTTTTGCATTACTGGAGAAGAAACCATATACGCCTGTAGTTTTGGTGGACATGTGAATTTGCATGCGTGAGCCACTTTGAAGATTTTAACAAATGGAAGTGTGTAATGGAGACAAACCTGGAAAATGATTTGTGGTTTATTAGTTGCGTGTGTAAGAAAAAACACGACCTTGTCATTTCATAAGTGCATGCATACATTTTTCAAAGTATTTTTTTATGAAAATCTAATACGTTTTGTTTCAAGACTCGGCCTATTTGATTTAACAAAGAATTTTTTTATTTTTTTTTACAAAGAATTTTTCCCAAGGCATTTAAATAACAAATTTGGAGAGGGAAGAGGATTTGAGATGTTGAACAAATTGAGTGATGGAGTGGTCAAGCTGCGGGTGTCAAAAATCTTTTAATTTATAAATCTCGTTCCGGTTGTTATTAAATTTTGCTTTGATCGCTTCTTAATCGCGTAGTTTATTATTCGTTTACTTTTCAAGTTCGAAATTGAGGTGTCACATCTGATGGATTTATCGTGCCTCTGTTCATTTCTTTCGGGATAGATACCGTTGTTTGATTTAAATCTTCAGCAGCGAAAATGTGAGTATTTCTCACCAAACAAACATACCTATATATCTGTGAATTTATCACAAGTGTAATTATAATTTATTTTATTTAATTTTATCTGCCTGTGATATAAGCGTATGATGTTAAACCCCATTATTAATTGACACATCATCAGTTGTTTATTTATTTTAATATTATTATAGTTATACTATTTAATGCTTATTTACTGTTAATCACTGCAAGTTCCCTGTAAATTTGAGATCGTTATAGGCTGAAATGATAGGCCTGAACGATAAATTTTTTCATTTATTTATTTAATTGTTTAATTATTTATTTTTAACTTGGGATTACGGGTTTGAAATGATATAACCCGGTTTTTTTGTAAATTGGGGATTGAAATGATATATATCCGTATCACTTGACCTAGGCTAGAAACTATATACAAACCCGTGGTTTATATAATATTTTTCTGAAATGTTTTAAAAATATTTTTAAATGGAAGTTTATAATATTATGGTTTAAATGTATTTAAAGGGTTTTATAAAATTTATAATGATTTTTGAATAAGTCAAAATGTTAAATAAATGAATGTTTAAGTAAACTTTTGGAACATAACTTATTTTGGGAAATTCTGATTTTTGTTAAATGTGAGATTTTAGTTAAGTAAAATAATTGATAATAAGTTATATTTTGGGAATTTAAAACTTAATTGTTAAGTTAATAATCTATTACAGCACTTAAATGCTGTCTTTTGTAAATAACTGTCTTAACCTATAACTTTAGGTAGCATTTTTAAGTGCTTCGGAAACTGAATTGTTGATTGTTTTAATGAAATTTAATGGAAATAATCTTTGGGAAAGGGGCTTAATTTTTGGAATTTAATGTGTAATTAATTGACTTTAAATGGTTTTAAATGGAAAATTTTAACTTTTAAATGTGAGTTAAAAGGCAATTAATTCCTAAAAAAATCGAATAGATTTAAATGGCATTTTATATTAAATAAAATGACTGATGTTTAAATAAATGATGTTGAAATGATACTATGATATTGAAATGTATTTGAAATTCATTTTGATTTTTCAACTAACACATGAATGTGTATATCAAAGTAGTGGTCAAAAAGATCCACAATAATACTAAAGAATAGCAACATGTGCTATGCAAAAGAATACAACTATGAGTCCATATCTCAAGTGTATACAACGAAATAAACTACTAATCTAAGTAGTTAGCCAAAAGTCAGAGAAATCAATCCCAAGTGAGAAGTCAAGCTGAAGCACCTGTAACATCTCGGTCTGACCCGAGTATTATTTAATAAGAAAATAATAAACGGATCAGTCTAACTATAAATATCAGATGAAATGATATAGAATAAGAGATATGACTAAACACATAATAATCACAATGCCAAGCTGTGATATATATAAGTAATTGAAAATCAACAAGAGATTAATCAATATCACAAAATCTACACAAGAATCAAAAAAATGTCATACTCCTTATTTCGTTCACCAAACCATGAATATTGACGATTATATCAATGTCAATCACAAAAGTCAATGACACACAAATTCACCAATGCACAAATATTGATAAAACTTATCAATGGAAATCACGAAAATTAGTGAAACACAAATTCTTGAAATCATCTCAAGAAATCCAGAAATCACAAAAAGGGGGAAGGCCTATCACAAACGGGAGCACAAAGCTCACCAACACGTGTATCACAAACGAAACGCTAATTCCACGGTTGCTAACCATCACAAATTGAGCCGAAGCTCCACAAACGACCCAAAGACCATCGGTTGCTACCCCACCAATTTGAGTCGAAACTCCACAAAACGGGGTTTAGTCTCCCTCGCAGACAAAGAGACATCGCACATTGCTAGTCTAAATCACAAAGGTGATCGTCATGATCAACGAGAAGTGTCAATTACACTAAGCTAGTAAATATATGAGTTTAGCTTCATGTCCCATAACCACTTGCTTAACTTAAATATTTACAAACAAACTGTAGATCTGCACTATAAAATTGTCGCAAGAGATTCAATCGAACAAGTCCAAGAATTAACCGACGAAGTAAACGCAAGTGTTTCATACCACTTGTTTTACTAAGCCGTTTAATTAGATTTCTCATACGAGTGAGGTAAAGGCTTGTATATGCTAATAGATTGGAAAACGGTTTAAGAAACGATCTTTGTAATAAAATAAACCTTGAAATCGTTTTGATGAAAGAATTTTGATATTTACTACTAGTATAGAAAACCTTTATATTTTTAAAGTGACAAATCACAAAGAAGATTGTAGGAACAATCAATCACTAAAATTCACATACGAAGATGTGAATAAAATCCAAAGAAACCCATAAAGAATCCATCGAAATGGATATTCCCAAAAATCCATAAAAAGAAGTCATCAAGGTCGATAATAAGTGATAACAACTAACCGGATCGACAAAAATCGATAAACCATGGAAATTTACTCAAAAATAGCCAAAACAAGCAAATTAAATAGTTCCAGACGTCTGGTGGGTGTTCCCAGACGTCTGGCCCTAGGTTCTGGAAGTATATGTGTTTTCTCCCTTCTATTTTTAATTCCTGGGCCATTTCAGATGTCTGAAATTTTCAACCAGAAGTCTGAATTTGATTTCAGACGTTTGGATTTTGTTTCAGACGTCTGGATTTAGTCTCTCCCTTTTCCAGACCCCTTTCCAGACGTCTGGATTTTTCAACCAGACGTCTGGATTTGGTTTCAGACATCTGAAATTAATTTCAGACGTCTGAAATCTTCTTCTAGGCAAAAAAAACAGCCTAGACCAAAAATGGCAAATCCAAACCGAAATGCGATCGAACGAGCGATGGATGCTAATGATTTATGCCAATCGACAACCCAGCACTATAGGCTCATGATGCATCACCAAAAACATGTTCAAACATCAAAGATTGGATTTTTAAAGATTTGACTACAAAATACCAAAAATTGGAATAATCACCAATTCAATCCAAATCAAAAGAAAATGAACATAAATAAGTGTTAGGAATTCATACCCAACAATCAAAGATAGTTAGAGACGTAGATGTGAGATAAAAATCTCACCTTTATGCACAAGAACAAGGAGGAAGAAGCTATAGAACAATGACAATGACAATCACTCTTCAATTCCAACTTAACAAGCTTGAATCTAAGCTAAAAAGAGAAACATTTCCTAAATTAAGTTTAGGAATTTTTGAAATTGATAAGAGAATGAGTTGGAGAAGAAGAAGAGAAACTTACCAATGGGTTCTCTTGAATTTGGAGCTAGAAGTTTGATTTGCTAATGAAGACTAGGGTTTTGGAGTTTTAATTTCTCATCTCTCCCACCATTTATGCTTTAGAACTAAAAAGAGGAGGAAGTGAGAGTGAATGGGGAGAGTGGTTCAGATTTGAGTATAAGTTAAACATAGGGCTGAACCAAACCCAAACCCAAAGTGAAAAAGTAGCAAAACTTGACTAACTCCAAACATATCGAAGCTTATACTCAAAAAGGTCGCAAACGGCATTTTGAACTCAATGGAAGTGGTCCCGAGTCCTAATTCGACCATATGCAAAAAGTAGCTTTTTGGCCTAAATTCCGAGTATCGAAAAAATATTTAAATAAAATAATTAAATATAAAAATCGATAAATATGCGGGTTGTTACAAAATTTCAATTCAATTTCTTAAGCACTTCCTTTAAACCAATCCACATTTCAACATAAACATGATTTTTTTCAATAATAATTCAATTTATATAGATCAAATTTTATTTCAAAAATATCATTTAATTAATTAAAAAATTTAGAATTTTAAAATCATTTAATTTAACCAATCCGGTGTCCGTATATAATTCTCTACCCTAGGGTCAAGTGATACGGATATTTATCATTTCAATCTGCAATTTAAAATTTTACGGTTGTATATCATTTCAAACCGCAACCCAGAATTAAATATTAAAATCCATAAAATCGCTCGAGTCTGTCATTTCAACCCATAACAATTTTTCTCTAATCTGTAGATCGTTCGGGGATATATCATTTCAACCCATAGCGATTTTCCTAATAGTGACTAAGGGAACTTGCAATATTATAACAATATAAAGTACAACATCCAGTCATCCAATATCAACAATCAAACATACATCACTATCATCATCCAAATCAATCAAAAAACATCAATAAATAATGGTAATCAATACAGGTATTAAATTGACACTTTAAATTCAATAATAAAATAAATGGCTATTTAATATAATATAAATTCAAATTAACAAAAATAGAAATTTAAAAATATCAAATACCTACAAATAAATTCCTAATCACATCATAAATTTAATTTAACTAACATAAGAAATTTTAGAAGTTGTGAGTGGGTCAAAGCACTCACCTTTGAATTTAAATCGATTTAAAGTCCAATATAGGGCCCAAATTCAAATAGTCTTAGAATTCATCCAAACTAGCGTTAAAATGTTCGGAATTTCGGTATGATCCTAATGAAACAAACCGCGCATGAATTTTAGCTCATATGAAAACGATATGCGCATTAGAGCATTGGAAAAAAAGAAGTACCCAAACGCAAGCTGCCACGTCACCTGCTGCATCCTTTCTCTCACGCGATCCCACGTCCCAGCAGAACCCATCATTCGAACCTAAGCCGCCACTTTGATCGGACTTTGCCGCTGCCATGATGCTATGGACTACGATCGAAAGCCACCAAAGCCTCCGCCATAGCCAAGTGCCTCCAACGACCCCACCCCGATGGTCACGACGCCCTCCAAAGCTCACGGCCGCGACGCCAAACATGACCCTAATAGAATTTTTGCAAGCGATCCGACCATTGAATCGACGAACCGCCTACACCGATGAACTCCACTCATGAATCTCTACCACCCAGTACCCTTCATTCGACGATCGGTCGAAGTTGACCGACGATCGACGAACAATCGGGAAAACTCTGGCCAATTCCGGCCACACAGAAACCCAAATCAAAAAAAAAACTACAGATTTGGCTTGCGCTCGTTGAGGGCTTCAAAATGATATACAATATGATATAGTTTGAGGAGTTTGAATTTTCGTTTGATATTTGATTTGAAATTGAATTGAGAATTTGTTTGTCTGCCATTGAGAAGGAGAAGTGGACAGATGAAATGTACGTACTTAAATGAGGATTAAGAAATTACTAGGTTTTATAACATGCTATTTATAGGCAGAGCTGAAAATAGAAACAATAGACAAGATTTGGTTGAACGATAAACCATGAAACAGGTTTCAAGTCTTAATTCCATCGTATGGAGAAGTTTGTTAAAATCAGCTTATTTCAAATTTATTTCAATTAAATTATTTTCTAAGCGTTTTGAGTCCGTACTATCAAACCATAAGTTCAATCGCTACGAAACTTAAAATCTTACAATAATTCACCGTTACGGATCCGATGAAACTGGTTTCGTCGAAATCTGAGTGAGTGGCCAAAATGACTATTTTCACATTAATTAAATAAATTAATAATTAAATTAAATTTATTACTTCTTATATTCAAATTAATTAACTACCCAATTTTATTATTTTTGATTGCAAAGACATTTTTAATAAGTTAAAATAAGTTTACATATCAATTCAGTGTTAAATATTTCACAAATTATGGTGTTGAATTACAGCCATAATTATATCTAATTAATATAATTTAATTTCAATAAATTTATTAAATTTGGTTTCGATCTTCCAATTCAATCAATTATTTCTCTACATTCATAGTTCACATTGTTATATATCCAATTACATTAATAATTTACAATTTCATCCAAATTTCTATTAATGCAATATTTAATTCCATTTAATTACAACTGATTTCCAATTTAATATAACGGATTAAATATATAGGTAACTTATATTAATTGTTACCATAACTCTTAATCACACTTCTATAAGTATCATTTTCAAACAAATATTATAATTCTCACAGAACACTGATCTTATTCGATTACCATTTATTATATGCTATTTCATTAATTAATTCCATGTTTACATTTGTTTTCATATATTCAATTTATAACCTAGTATAACATGTAAACTATTTCGATTGATTTGACTATCATTCAATTTATTAATAATTAAAGTAGATTAACATTAGTACATGTCATTTTAGTCATTATTTCATTATTAAATTACAAAATTTTATTTCTTTCAATATTAAATCACATGATTTTATTAAATTAACTATTTTTAATTGTCGAAATTTACGGGTCGTTACACTCCCCCTACTCAAAACTTTTCTTCCTCGAAAAGGAGAAAGAAGGGGAAAGAAAGAATTAAGAAATCAATATATCTTATTCAAAATATAAAATTTATAACAATTAAATTTACAAAATTGAATAATTCAAATAAAATATATCAATTCATAACACTTAAATTCGTAATATTGAAGTTAACAAAAGTTTGGAAAACATTTCATAAAATTTTTCTAATTCCAAAATTCAAAAAAAAATTCGGTAGAGTCTCCTTTGTACGGAGAGGCTCGGGAGAAATAATAATGTCAATAACAACAATATATATCATATATTTCAAAATAATATATCCCAACAACGGGAAGATAATATAATATCGCTATAAAACAGTAATCCGGGAACATACCTATTTGTCGAGCAATTAGCGCTTATTTTATAAAACCAAAAGCAGTAGCAATTGCTTCCATAACATGTATTTCACTTATATCATCCAAAGAAGTCAATAATTAAATAAAAGTGAAATATTTAGGCTGTTTCAACTAATAAAAAACAAATCAATGCAACATAAAACAACAAGCACTTGCAATAGAACCATACAACCATCACATGCAATCAAAATAATCAACCATCCATCCATACAACCAAAACAAATGGTTTGTTTGGGTTTAGACACTTCTAAATCCTATAGAATGACAAATGCACTATAAGTATACCATATACTCAACAGTCTTAGATAAAACTCAACAGATTATTCATACAATTAGAAGTATCCTTTCTCCAAATAATCCATATGCCAAAGAAACAATAATTTCTGAGCATTATTTAAGTTTACACTTATTAACTTCCTTTTTATATCATTTGTTGTTCCACATTTGCATTCATACCATGATTATTTCTTTAGTTTAAATTTATTTCTTACAAAAATTAAATTTACATTCATTTCTCTATATATGTTACTTACATTTTCTAACATATGTGACTCATATACAATTGTAATCATCTGTAAATCAGTTCTTAAAGTACTATATAGGTTTCTTTGTAAATAAATTCACATTCATTCATTCAGTACCTATTTTTAGTTTTCTCAGCCATTACTTACAAAATTCATTTTTCTTCATTTATTTATATAATGAAAACAAAATTTCATTACTTTACATTCACTTCTTACATAAATTATTTCCATTCAATTTTATATAATGATCAATGAATTCATTATTCAAGTATTACATATATTTTATTGTAGTCTAGTTCACATTTATTAATTGATATACTTGATTTCCATTAGATAATAATATTCATTAATGTAGAAGTTCATACTTCAGTTTCTTACTTTTTAATTTACATTCATCCTTTCTTATAAATTGCCATTGAATATTAAATCCAATTGCTAAATCATTTCAACAATTTATGAAGTTATAATCATTTAATTTAATATAGTATTCATTTTATTATTAAATGGCTTCCATCATTAACTGGAGTTTATAATCATCTACTTATATTATTCATCTTTTCTACTCATTTTCAATTGTAACTAACATCAAACATTTACTTAAGTGTATACTTATTTATTTATAGTATTCATGTTCAATTCAATTACTTAGCATATTAATTCATTAACTGAAGTTTCTAATTATTTGCTCGCAATACTTACTTTCTATTACATTCAATTTATAGCATTTCAATTATAACTTAAGTTTATAACAACTATAATATCAAAGTTCTTATTTATAAAAGAATTACATTGAACACATTCATTTTCCAAGTTTTACTTGTATAATGTTCTATTACATATTCCTATTAACATTTCAACTTTTAATAATTCGGTATTTTATATATTTTTCTAAGAATGCAATTGAAAGTCACACAAGTTTATCCTATTTCATTTTAGCAAATAAATGTTCGATAATTTCCATTTCTTACTTTCATTGTAACAACCCTAGATTTTTGCCTATATATTTTAAATTTGACTTTATTTTTATATTATTTAATTTAAATTTATTTCAAATATTTCATTTTAAAGATAAATGCTGACTATTAAGTGATCTATAGTTCAAAATGGTATAAATTGGACATTTTACTAAAAAAGTGAATTTCTACTCAAACTGTTTAAACTTTGACCTTTAAAATTAAAATTAAAATCATATTAAATCTTAAATTTTATATTTTATTATGAAAATAGATGTGATAACTTGAACACTGCTTTTCGTTTCGTTGAAAACGGAGTTAAACTGTAAAAGTTATGTATATTTCAATATTGAGTGCAATTTGTTTATTCTGCAATTTTGTTATTTTTAAATTGTATAAATCATATTTATTGTCATATTTCATTTTAATCTGGGTCAATGTGTTACTGTATGTATATTTTTGTATTATAATAATTTTTAAATGAAGTAAACAATTTTCCAAAGTCAATGGTGATTTATTTGTAATTTCTGGACACCGTTTTGGATTTTTAAGCAATTTCTTTAAATCTTTTTCTATTTTCTTTAAATTAAATTTTTTTTTACGTGTTAATATTTTATTTTAATTATATTTTGTCTTATAAATATTTTTAAAGTGATGTTTGAATTTTTCCAAAGCTTATTGAAATTTATTTCACTTTATTAAGCCTGGTTTCTATTTTTCTTTGCCATTTTCTTTATTTAAATTATATTAAAATTAAAATTTATATGTTTATTTGTGAATGAATTTTTAATTTTATGTTGTTATCTTTGTTATAAATATTTTTACAAGTCCATATAAATTTTTCAAAGTTCATTCTGTTTATTTTCCATTTTTGTCGAGTTGGTTGCAATTTTGTCCTATTTTCTTATTTTTAACCTTATATAATTAATAAATTTATATATATTTATATTATATTTTTTAATATTTTCGAATTTTTGACTGAAATCAATATTATTTTCAGTAATATAAACTTATATAAGTAAATTAAGGAAATACCAAAGGTTTTAAAAGCTTTTGAAACGAAAGTCGTTTCACCTCCTAAGTCGTTTCTTCTACCGTTTCCTCATTTACTCTTTGGCAGTTTTATTTATTTATTAGCTGACTTCCTCACTTCATTTTTCATGTGAACTATCACCTCCAACCTAAAAAAAAATATCGCCCTCTCCCTTGTGCAAAAATTTGGTAAAAACTCCTTTTCTTTTTCATGTTTCTTTGTTTTCTTCTTTGTTTTACATGGATTTGCCTTGCCTTCACCCCCTTCTTTGGATCAGCCTGCTCTCATCCACCACCTAGGCCGCCTCCACCACCATCCTCTTTGACCAACACCTCCTACAGCCCCTTCCTATGCCATAGCCGAGCCATTTGTGATGAAGAACCACCATAGTTTTGAGCAACATCTCATAAATATGCAAGCCATCACCTTATCACCTCCTCCCCTTCATTTTCCATCACCACCACCACCTTTGGCCGCCACCACCACTTTATTCAGACCTTCCCTCATCACCCCAGATACTGACCTGAAGTGTAGACCATCTGGCCAAACCCAATAGCCCATGGCCGAGCCAAAGATTGGACCACTTTTCCACCTATTTGCCTAGAAACCCTTCACCTACCCTAAGTGTAACTTCCTCCACTTGTTTAGCCTTGTAGCCGCACCTTTTCCCTACCCATGCCTGATCCAAACCATGCTCAAACTGACTTTATTGATCCCCTAGGCCATGCATACAAGCATAGAAAGCAAGTGCAAAGTCTTTGGTTTTGTTTTATACATCTATTTCTAACATTGTTTAAGTATATCTTGTTTTTGAAACTTATGTTTCATATATTTGTTTGTCTCATGTATCCAAGGAGATTTATCTTTGGCTCTCTCAAACTCGAATCATTGTCATGCCATAGTTCTTTTGAAGATCTCAGTTTGTGCTTTTGATCGTTGTCTCCAGCTTATACAAGTGAGTAAAGCTCACACGACATTTATACTTATGCAGTTGTGAAACAACAACAATTGAATGTGTAGAGAAATCATATGATGCATAACTGCCTGTGATAAATTACATATGATGATAAACCTATTAAATTTCATGTCATATCATCTGTTATTATATATATGTTGATTACTATTCGTTTATATCTGTTTATAACACAACAAGTTCCCTGTAGATTAGAAATCACTATGGGTTAAAAAGATACACACCCGAACGGACTTTAGAGTAGGGAGAAATCGTTATGGGCTGAAATGATAGGCCTGAACGGTTTTTATTTATTTTCTTTAACTTGGGATTGCGGGTTTGAAATGATAGAACCTGGATTTTTCTTTTTTAAACTACGGATTGAAATGATACATATCCATATCACTTGACCTAGGTTAGAAAACTATATACAACCCGTGGTTATTTTATAAAGTATTTTGGATATTTTTTAATTATTTTAAAATATAAATTTATGAAATTCGATTTAAATATGTTTTAAATGTTTAAATAAAGAAATTATGATTTTTCTATGAGTTAAAAATGTAATTAATTAATGGTTAAATTTGATTATTGAATATAACTTAAGTTTGGAAATTTGGAGTTTTGGTTAAAAACGATATTTAAGTTATATGAATAAAATGGAAATTTTATTTTATTGGAAATTGGTAAATATGAAAATTTGATTAAATTTGAATTTAAGTGATTTATTAAAGTATTATTGATTTTCTATGAATTAAGTGGATAAATAAATAAATGCTTAAAAAGTGAAATTTTTAATACAACTTGATTTGGAAATGTGGAATTTGGTTTTGTTTAAAGTTTAAAGTTAATCAAATAAATTGGGAATTCAGTTTAATTTGTGAAATGATAATTTGAAAATGTAAATGTTAATAAAGTGTTAAATGTAAAAATAGGAAGTTTACACTTGAATTTATTAAGTGGTGAAATTTGATTTAATTATAAAATGTTGCCTTATAAAAATATTAATTAAAAGAGTATTTAATGAACATCTTTGAATGTTAAAATATTTTTTTTTTAAATGTTTAAATTGAAATGTTTTCAAGTATAACTTTCAGCACTTTTTCCTGAATGCTGTAAAAGGTTGAAATTTTCAATATTTATGGTTTTAACTTAGTAAATGAACTCATAATGGTTTAAAACTTTGGAAATTGAATACTTGATTTGAAAGTATATAAACTTAAATTTTAAATGGTTTAAATGAATTATTTTGATTAAAATATAAGCAATATAGAAGGTGATTTGGAATGATAATAAATGAATGATAGCTTTGTATTTAAAAGGTATATATAGTTTAATATTTGGATTTGAACTTATATGATGTTTTGAAATGAAGCTTTGGAAAGATATGATATTTTGATATATATTAAATGTTTTGAAATGAAGCTTTGGAAAGATATGATATTTTGATATATATTAAATGTTTTGAAATGAAGCTTTAGAAAGATATGATGATTTAAAAATGAAGTCTTGAAAGATATGATATTGTGATAATAAAATGATTTGAAAGGAAGCTTTGAAAGGACATGATATTTTAATATATTAAAATGATTTGAAAGGAGTTTTGAAAGGATATGATAAATTTAATATATTGAAATTGTTAGAAATGACTTGATATTTATTTTGATAAATATTTGAATTTGAAAGATATGGTATGTTGATATATTGAAATGGTTTTGGAAATGATTTAATCTTTATTTTGATAAAGATTTGGATTGAAAGGGATATTTTATTTTGAAGTATAAAATATTGTTTTAAAAGTTATAACGACGGGTTATAATAACGATTGGTTGTTAAAGAGACCGGGATCAGATATTGTCTTATAGCCGGCCAATACCGAAAACCACTTTAACAACTGTGTACGCAGTGGAGATTCCAGAATGAAGTAGGATGGTGGTGGCGTTCTCGAGGTATATTACGTGGACCCAACTCCCGTGAGTTGGCATATATGACTAAAACAGGAGCTATACCAGGCTACACAAAGGGTCGCACCCTTTCATCGAGCAGGCTCCATCGGAAACCATTCTATTACTTTTGTGATTCTATATGGTGGCGCCACTTTGATTCGGGGGTATGTGTCGAGGTGGGCGGAAGCTGCTGGCTTGCCGTCACCACCGGTCTGGGAGTGCAAACGGTGTATCCACCCTGGCATTGCCTCGCGTGCCTTGTCATATCCTTATATTGAGCCCACTACGATTTTGGTTTTAAAGATCCGACCGCGTCAAGGTTCACCATCCCCTTAATGCTATTTTCTATATGATTATACTTTACTGATTAGACACTACTTATATAGCGTATATTACTATATAATAAATAGTTTAACGGATCCTTAGAGGATGGGCGGTCCCAAGCATCTTCTAAATTACTTGTACCTTTGCTACAGTTCACTTGAGTTGGTTTACATTGTATAAGTATGTATGTCCTGACTCGAGTGTTTGTATTTTTATTTACGCTCGGGTCATCCTGAGTTATTCACAGATTTGGATTTCCACTTTCTGGAGATTGGAATCGCTGGAGATTATCTACTTGTCAAGTTTTATCTTTTGCATTCTGTTGTTCCTTTAAGTTCTTGTATTAGTAGACTTCTATGTAGTGAGACTTCCTTTGTACTTTATTTCTTCTGTTGTATTTTATGTAACTCTGATATTTTATATAGTAGCTTCATGAACTACTATCTCTTTTACTTCCGCTGCATTATTAATTACTCTGTATCTGTGAATCTGTGATTTTATTTACTTTATATTCTAAGATTTGCCAAATTTTTATTTACAACGCGGTGTTTTGAGAAATTCAATTCTGGCATGGGTGTCTACCTATACACTTATAATGGATGCGAATGCTTGAATTTCCTTCTTCTTCAATACGGCTTCCTTTGAATTTTGGAATGTTCCCTGCGGTTCCAAAATCCATTCGTGTCCTTTACTATTCATCTTCTTTTGATTCTGGAGTATCCCATAACTCCACTTCGAATGATCTTTTTAGTGAGTCGGCGGTCACGACAATTTCAAATTGAATTGAAAAAGGGGAAACTCCTTTACAATTAGCATCGAATCACCAGATATTTATATCTATCCTTCGTTTAGATGCTAATATCTTTTGTTATCCCAAACTCTAACTCTTGAGATCAAATGTAGATTTACCCCAAAAAATCCACATCGATCTTATTCTTTAAGTCACGGTTGACCCGGTTAAGGTTGTTGTGATATCTATAAGCTTATCCATCTTCCTATTCTATTATTTAATCATGTCATCCTTGTTTCCAACTTATTTTAAAATCCAAATTTCCTTTGATTTGAGTTAATCAATTTTGAATCTCTATCCTTCTTTGAAATCTATTCATGTATAGTGTATTTGTAAACTAATATTTAAAATTTAAATGTTTTATATATTGTGCTGTTTGGGTTGTTGATGTTGATTTGGGTTTCTGATCGATTCGTCTGATCAACGCTATCGATAAGATTTCCAAAACACTTTGACAGAACAAACTGACACAATATTATTTTAAAATTTGGTTAATGAAATAAATTTTGATATATAAGTTTATGGAACTTAATAAATTGATTTACGTTGATAATTTGAAACGATAATACTTGATTTATCATTTATTGTTCTACAAATGAATTTATAAATAGTTGTTTATAAATTTATTTGGGAACTGAAATGAATTTAAAACAAGAATTTAAGAATTTTTAAAAAATTAGTGCTCTTCTCTTTGTCGCTGGAAAATAACTTCGGTGATGACCGCGGCATCATCGACGTTCATTTTCGAGTTTCGAAGTTAAGAGACTATTCTGTAGTCTTTCTACAGCTTTATTTTAGGGAATTTAATTGATTTGAATTTCTAAAATATGACTTGATTTAATATATATATATATATATATATATATATATATATATATATATATATATATATATGATTGGAATTTGATTTGAGGTATTATGTATATATTATTACTTATCTCTAAATGGTTTGAATGGAATCAGAAATTTAATTCTTAAATTTTATTTTTAAAGAATAATTTCAATTATAAAAAGAAAATCAAATTTTTTGAGTAAATGATTTAAGCTTGAAATGATTGATTGGAAATTTTTGTTTGTATAATACTCAATTGCATTCCAATATAACTTACCTTAATTTTAGAAGTTAATAATGTAACTAGATAATATACAATTTAAAAAGATTTTATAAATAAAATTTGAGGGGTTATAATAAATGTCATACACTTAAATTTTAATTATAAAATGATTAACAGAGGTAAATATAATAAAGGGTAATTGAATAACTTACAACAAAATAATGTTAAAAGAACTAAGAATAAATCAAAGTTGTTATAATAAGTGTAAGCATATTTAACATAATTGATACATATACTAAGAGGAATAAATTTAAATTTATTTAGGAATAAAGAAGAATAATTTTTTTTAAGTACATTGTGAGTGTAATAAATGATTATTTTTCAAACCCATGGTTTTAAAAAAATTGTTAATTTAAGATGATTGGATAATAAGATAATGAAATTTGAGATAGTTAAGATTTATTTAACTTGTGTAAAGATTTATTCTCTATTTAAGTTGAAATTTCCATGCTTTCAAATTTATTTCCTTATTTTGTTTTTCAAACTATCGTTTTATTGTCCTTATTATCCTTATCTTCCTACAGACTAGTATAGGTATCTTTCTATAATCTTTCTGTTTAGAAATCTTTCTATAATCTTTGATTATCTGCACCTTGTTAAACTTACCTATAACAATAGTTATCAGGTATAATTTCAATCTCCTTGTCATCTTATCTTAATCCTATTTCACTCTATCTTTATCTGTGCTTTCCCGTACCTCATTAATTTTCGAGGACGAAAAGTTTTGAGTGGGGGAGAGTGTAACAACCCTAGATTTTTGCCTATATATTTTAAATTTGACTTTATTTTTATTTTAATTATTTTAAATTTATTTTTATTTCAAATATTTCATTTTAAAGATAAATGCTGACTATTAAGTGATCTATAGTTCAAAATGGTACAAATTAGACATTTTACTAAAAAAGTGAATTTCTACTCAAACTGTTCAAACTTTGACATTTAAAATTAAAATTAAAATCATTTCATATCTTAAATTTTATATTTTTATTATGAAAATAGATGTAATAACTTGAACACTGCTTTTCGTTTCGTTGAAAACGGAGTTAAACTGTGAAAGTTATGTATATTTCACTATTGAGTGCAGTTTGTTTATTCTGCAATTTTTTATTTTTAAATTGTGTGAATCATATTTTATTGTCATATTTCATTTTAATCTGGGTAAATGTGTTATTGTATGTATATTTTGTATTATAATAATTTTAAAATGAAGTAAATAATTTTCCAAAGTCAATGGTGATTTATTTGTAATTTCTGGACACCGTTTTCGATTTTTAAGCAATTTCTTTAAATATTTTTCTATTTTCTTTAAATTTAATTTTTTTATGTGTTAATATTTTATTTTAATTATATTTTGCCTTTTAAATATTTTTAAAGTGATGTTTTAATTTTTCCAAAGCTTATTGAAATTTATTTCACTTTATTAAGCCTAGTTTCTATTTTTCTTTGCCATTTTCTTTATTTAAATTATATTTAAATTAAAATTTATATATTTATTTGTGAATGAATTTTTATTTTTATGTTATTATCTTTGTTAAAAATATTTTTACCAGTCCATATAAATTTTCCAAAGTTCATTTTGTTTATTTTCCATTTTTGTAGACTAGGTTGCAATTTTGTGCTATTTTCTTATTTTTAACCTTATATAATTAATAAATATTTATATATATTTTATATTTTGTTATATTTTCGAAATTGTGACTGAAATCAATATTATTTTCAGTAATATAAACTTATATAAGTAAATTAAGGAAATACCAAAGCTTTTAAAAGCTTTTGAAACGTAAGTCGTTTCACCTCCTAAGTCGTTTCTTCTTCCGTTTCCTCATTTACTCTTTGGCAGTTTTATTTATTTACTAGCTGACTTCCTCACATCATTTTTCACGTGAATTATCAACAACAACCTGAAAAAAATTGTCGCCCTCTCCCTTGTGCAAAATTTGGTAAAAACTCCTTTTCTTTTTCATGTTTCTTTGTTTTCTTCTTTGTTTTACATGGATTTGCGTTGCCTTCACCCCCTTCTTTGGATCGGCCTGCTCTCATCCACCACCATCCCCTCTGACCAACGCCTCCTCCAGCCCCTTCCCATGCCATAGCTGAGCCCTATGTGATGAAGAACCACCATAGTTTTGAGCAACATCTCATATAAATGCAAGCCATCACCTTATCACCTCCTCGCCTTCATTTTCCATCACCACCACCACCTTTGGCCGCCGCCACCACTTTATTCAGACCTTCCCTCATCACCCCAGATACTGACCTGAAGCGTAGACCATCTGGCCAAACCCAATAGCCCATAGACGAGCCAAATATTGAACCACTTTTCCACCTATTTGCCTAGAAATCCTTCACCTACCCTAAGTGTAACTTCCTCCACTTGCTTAGCCTTGTAGCCGAACCTTTCCCTACCCATACCTAATCCAAACCATGCTCAAACCTGACCTTATTGATCCCCTAGGCCATGCAAACAAGCATAGAAAGCAAGTGCGAAGTCTTTAGTTTTGTTTTATACATCTATTTCTAACATTGTTTAAGTATATCTTGTTTTTGAAACTTATGTTTCATATATTTGTTTGTCTCATGTATCCAAGGATATTTATCTTTGGCTCTCTCAAACTCGAATCACTGTCATTCCATAGTGCTTTTAAAGATCTCAATTTGTGCTTTTGATCGTTGTCTCCAGCTTATACAAGTGAGTAAAGCTCACATGACATTTATACTTATGTAGTTGTGAAACAACAACAATTGAATGTGCAGAAAAATCATATGATGTATAACTGCCTGTGATAAATTATATATGATGTTAAACCTATTAAATTTCATGTCATATCATCTGTTATTATATATATGTTGATTACTGTTCATTTATATCTGTTTATCACACTACAAGTTCCCTGTAGATTAGAAATCACTATGGGTTGAAATGATGCACACCCGAACTGACTTTAGAATAGGGAAAAATCATTATGGGCTGAAATGATAGGCATGAATGGTTTTTATTTATTTTATTTAACTTGGGATTGCGGGTTTGAAATGATAGAACCCAGATTTTTCTTTTTTAAACAGCGGATTGAAATGATACATATGCATATCACTTGATCTAGGTTAGAAAACTATATACAGACCCGTGGTTATTTTATAGAGTATTTTGGATATTTTTAAGTATTTTAAAATATAAATTTATGAAATTCGATTTAAATAGGTGTTAAATGTTTCAAATAAAGAAATTTTGATTTTTCTATGAGTTAAAAATGTAATTAATGTATGGTTAAATTTGATTATTGAATATAACATAAGTTTGGAAATTTGGAATTTTGGTTAAAAACGATATTTAAGTTATATGAATAAAATGGAAATTTAATTTTATTGGAAATTGGTAAATATGATAATTTGATTAAATTTGAGTTTAAGCGATTTATTAAAGTATTATTGATTTTCTATGAATTAAGTGGTTAAATAAATGAATGCTTAAAAAGTGAAATTTGAAAATACAACTTGATTTGGAAATGTGGAATTTGGTTTTGTTTAAAGTTTTAAGTTAATTAAATAAATTGGGAATTTAGTTTAATTTGTGTAATGATAATTTGGAAATGTGGATGTTAATAAAGTGTTAAATGTAAAAATACGAAGTTTACACTTGAATTTATTAAGTGGATTTGTGAAATTTGATTTAATTATAAAACGTTGCCTTATAAAAATCATTAATTAAAAGAGTATTTAATGAACATCTTTGATTGTTAAAATATGATTTTTTTTAAATGTTTAAATGTTTAAATTCAAACGTTTTCAAGTATAACTTTCAACACTTTTTTCTGAATGCTGTAAAAGGTTGAAATTTTCAATGTTTATGGTTTTAACTTAGTAAATGAACTCATAATGGTTTAAAACTTTGGAAATTGAATACTTGATTTGAAAGTATATAAACTTAAATTTTAAATGGTTTAAATTAATTATTTTGATTAAAATATAAGCGATATAGAAGGTGATTTGGAATGATAATGACTTCACAATTTATAAATCTATAAATTTCATTAACTTATGGAATCCATTTATACTTCATTTTAACCTTATAAAAACTCGTTTTATAATTCCTTTAATTTTAATTTATAAATATCAATTTTATAAATCTTTTATATAAATCGTTTATAATAATTCAAAAAATCCCTATTTAAACCATTTTACAAATTTACCAACTATTTATTTCAAAAATCACATTTCGGTTATATTTCACAAAAATCATAATTTTTATAACATTAAAATTGCAACGTTTATTTATTTAAAATGAATCAATTCCAAAATTAGATTTTATTATGAATTTTCAAGTTAAGTTTTCAAAAATCCAATTATTTTTATTTTTGGCATCTAACGATACCAAAAATATATTTGGCTAAATTTTAGCCTTTAAAGATCTCAATCACAAAGATTATAAATAGATCAACACACAACATTGAAACCAATTCAAATATTTGAGGAATCCAGTTGGATCCCTCCAATCTATTTCCCTGCATCCACAGATCTTAGCATAATACCAATTCCACTTCAAGACGGAATATCGCGGTATATGGGATTTATAAAATACTATCCGCTATTATGTGGCGCAATAGGGTCTCATCCGCTATATAATCGGGAAATCAACTCCAAGTACATATACAATACCAATTTCACTTCAAAGTGTAATATTCGCGGTATATGTTTTTAATAAATAAGCTCCGCTTAATAGACGGCGTATAGGGTCTATTTCAATCCGTAACAGATAATAATTTATCATCCATGCATACAATCAACAATTTTAAATCCAACTATTTAAAATTAAAATCGAAACTAATTCGATTGAGTGAGAAGTTCTCACCTTGATTCCAATTCAGTTTCCGCGTTTTATTTCGAATAAAATTAAACGTGCCTTTAATTTTACTAGAAATTTACACTAGCTACAAACGACTCCAATCCAGCTCCATTGCGTAGTATTCGTCAATACAGTTCCAAGCAACTGGTTCCGTGCGTTTTCGACCTCGTAGCAAAAAGTTATAGCAGTTTAAAGTTTGCATAATTTTAATATAACTATTTTACATTTTCTTTTTATATTTTACCTTCAAACAGATCTGAGTCCTTCACTCCAAGCTAAGAAATCACGGCCACTCTTTCTTTCTTCTCCCCACCCATGTACGTGTTCCAGTTATTTCGAACGCAAGATAAACCCATCTCACGAAGCTAGGGTTTAAGGCCGCTCCCTCCACGTTTACCAAAACCCCATCACTCCACCCCCATTCGAACGAGGGCTTGCGACTCGGCCTCCCCTATGGCATGCAAAACGAGGGCAAAGAGAACCCATTTGGATGCAAATTGTAGCTGAATCCTAGCTCCACTTACGATCATACCCGTTGAATTCGAAGATCTCGCTGCCCTCTACAATATTGTAGTGAAACGTTTTTGATAATTCTTAACGGATTTGGAGATAACTGAAGGGGAAGCTTACGAATTTTTGGCCATTGAATTGCTTAGGACCGATGGCTGATGATTGAACCCTAGGGTTGATATTCTTTTGCAAAATGAAGATAATATCGTGCTTATATAGAAATCCTGACGAACACTAGTCATTCCGGATTTTCCAAACTCCAAATCTCGTGCGGTGACCGACGTTTCTAGGGTTTATCCCACGTTCTGGACACAATGGAATAGGTTTCAAAAGCTAATTCGATCGTCTGTGCGAGATATGGCAATAAACGATTGATTTAAAATTAAATCGGTTAATCAATTTTCTGTGCGTTTTAGCTTGCCCCGAACAAACGGTAAATCCGATTGACACGAGATTTGAAATATTACAATAGTATGACATTACGGATCCGGTGAAACTGGTATCGTCGAAATTCGAGACTGTTTGAAAAATGGCTATTTTTACTCGTCAATTATTAAATTTTAAAGTATTCAATTTTCACAAATTAACTTTTAATTTAATTTTAAAAGTTCTATATCATCATACTAACTCCAATATGATTAAATAAAATTTTATAAATCATTTTCAATCATATTAAACCCTTTATTTAATTATTTCTGTAATTTCAATATTAAGTTATTGATGTAATTCTCCAATTAAATCCAGATATTCGACAAATAAATTATTTGACTTACAAATCTTACTTGTTAATATTTAAATTCAATTAAATATACGAATTTTAATTAATATAAATTCTGGGTCGTTACATTAGCGTAGAAGAGAAATATAGCCAACTGATCAATTTGGATGTTATTGGGATTGAAAGATATCAAAATTTCTAAACCAGCACTCTCACACATTTCGTCTAAATCGTACATTGGAAACTTTAGTAAGTTATAGAATGGACCTGTGTGAAGTTTCTTCTTCTGTATATCCTCATATCTCTTGAGTGAATGTGGTGCTCGATTGATCCATCGTTCGATTTGATCATCTGAGCAAACTTGAGGGTTTGAGGAAGTTGGTTGGTCTTATTTTCTCTTGGATATCTTAGAGTTTTTAGTTGTAGGAGGCATTGAATTCGAGCTAGTTTGAAAAAGATGTTTTTGATAAATGAAAAATCGTCCATGATGTAGAAATGGTTTAAAATAGAAGTGAGATTAGGTAAAAAAATAGACGATATCTTGTTGTTTTAAAGTGTCGATTGAATTTCAGACGTCTGGAAGGCAATTCAGACGTCTGATTTAACCTAATTTGAACATAGTAAATAAATTTAGACGTCTGGGTTTGGTCGAGTTTTAGAAAATTGACAGTCAGAGAGATTTTCCAAACGTCTGGTTTAAATATCAGACCTTTGGAAGAGATCGACTTTGTATAATATGGTGGCAGTGACTTTATGCAGACGTCTGGTTCATAGTTCAAACGTCTGAAATAATCTGGCATCTTTTAAGGTAAGCAGATATAGTTTTCAGACGTTTGGAAAGTTATATCAGACATCTGACATATGCACAATGATGTAAAATTTGTGGGATATCAGAGTGTCAGACGTTTGAGGTCCATATCCAGACGTCTGAAATAACCAATCTTTCTAAAATAGCATAAATTTAAAGGGTGTTGCTTATTTCTCGACCTTCTGTTGTTTGAAAAAAAAATGTAGTATTATTTTTGTGAACCGGAATTACAAACATACGCAGTAACAAATTCAAAGAATAATTTTAATCTATTTAGATGGCGATGGAGTTTTGCGATCAACTGACTTGTCATCCCTCCGTGGTTTGAGTGGAGACCATATATTTCCACATTCGTGGCTTCTCGTGGAACTAGAGAATCGCCTTGGTGAAGGTTCCAAAGGTGTACGATACGAGGAACAGGGATCCAAGGAACTGCAAGGAATTGGAAGTGGTTCATGGACAACCTTCTTCCGTGAATTATTGAATTTTATCGCTACTTGCTCCATAAAACTTAATCGTCACGCCGTGACTTTTGTTCAAAATATAATTTTGTTGTAGAACTATTTGTTGTTTTTGATAGTGATGTATCTCATCAAGTTTCTCCTTGGTGTTAGGAGGAACAAATAGAGCTCGTTTGGACTTCTTGTTATCGGGAGTGAAACCCGTGTGATAGGAAGACCACCTATACGTAGGTTCCTGATTTGGTGTGGGGGTAGGAAGTCATCGAGGTGTATTCGCTAATCTATCTGTTATAGGTGTCGAGAAGGATAGATGAAAATTTTCAGAAGACATGACTATATTTTGTTGGAAAAAAATATGAAATATGTATATGTATTTATATATTTCTTGTTGTATAAAGATTTATGTATAAGTTCAAATGTAATTTTCAAAAACTAACCAACTAAAAAACTGAAGGTAAAGGATTTATCAATTCTAATTTGTGGATATAAAATTTTTAGCTAAACATAGAATAAATGAAGATGTGGTTATTAATTTAGAAGATCATTAAGAGAGCATATTCTAAATCGCGTCGCAGTTTAACAAAAGTTTGTTCATTTAGTGGTTTGGTGAAAATATCTACTATTTGATTCTTCGTATTTACATGTTCTAATGAAATAATTTCTTTTTCTAAATTGTCGTGTAAAAAATGATGTCGTATATCTATGTGTTTAGTTCGCAAATGATTTACATGGTTTTTTGGTAGATTTATTGCACTCGTGTTATCACAATGTATGGGTGATTTAATGATAACTATGCCGAAATCCATAAGCGTTTGTTGCAGGTATATTACATGTAACATATGATTTTTTCTTTCTACTACACCATTCTATTGAGATGTGCGGGGAAAAAAAAATTTATGACTTATTCCTTTCTCATTACAAAAATTAGTAAAAAGATCATTTTTGAATTCCCCAACGTGATAACTTTGAATATTTTTAATTTTCAAATCCATTTGTGTTTTAGTTCTTTTAAAAAATATTTTAAACAAACCAAAGGTGTCACTTTTATGTTTTAAAAATATAGTCCATGTATATTTGAAAAATCATCAACTATTACAAAAACATTTTTGTTGTGATTTATAGATCGTAGTTGCGTTGGACCAAATAAATCTAAATGTAATAATTCAAATAGTTGTTTTGTAGAAATATTATTTTTAGATTTAAAGGAGCTTTTCTTTAGTTTTCCAGTTTGACAATCGTCACATAAATTTTCTACTTTGTAATTTATTTTAGGTAGACCTCTAACTAGCTCATATGTTGGTAATTTATTAATATATTTAAAGTTAATAAGACAAAAACGTTTATGCCATAACCATGGATCGTCATGTTTGGCGATTATGCATGCATTTGAATTTTTATTTATATTCATGTTTAAGACATAAATATTTTTGTTTCTAAAACCCTCTAATAGAATTTGTTTGTTATTATCGAAAATTACATCTATATTTTTCGAAATTGATTTGAAAACCTTTATCGCATAATTGGCTAATAATCAGTAGATTGTGTTTTAGATTTTCTACTAGCAAAACATTTGTAATAATAGGAGAGTTAGAAATACTGGAGTTGATGACTTCTCCAATGCCCATGACGTGTCCTTTTGAGTTATCTTCAAAAGTTACCGTTCCACCAATGATGTATGTTATATTTGACAACATTTTTGAATTTCCGGTCATATGCTTGGAGCATCCGCTATCTAGTATCCATTTCTTCTTATTTTTTATTTTAGGTACCTGCAAAATAAAAAATGTTTTAATTGGTACCCATATGATTTGTTAGGGTCCTAGATGTTAGGAGAAGTAGGTAGCAATACCCAAGAAGGCTTGGTACCTTTATAAATATAATTCTTATTATAGACTACATTTTCTAAGAAATTATTAATATGTTTTTCTCTAATCAAATTATTATTTGCCTTAGGAATCCAAATTATTATATTTTTGGTATTCATATTAGACTTAGGTGAACTTTTAGCCTTTTTATAAATACAACTATATTTCTTAATATCATTCCCTCTTTGTTTAGGAGCATTTGCGAATCCTATTCCACCTCTATTACCTGATGGTTTTGAAATTTTGATAAGTTTTTCCAAATCATGTTTTCCTGTATTAAATTTTGAAACATTATTTGTGTGAGAAATGCGGATTATGGATCTTAAGGCTAAGATTAACACTAAAGGGAGGGGTGAATAGTGTTAATAAAGAAATACTAAATCTTTTTGAATTTATGTTAATTTAGACACAAAAGTAGAAACAGGAAAGATCACAGAAACAAATACAGATGCGGAAATAAAATAAAAGCAGTAAAGGAAAGAACACACTGGATTTTATATTGGTTCGGAGTTACCCTACATCAACTCCCGCAACACAAGTACAGATTTCCTTTCAATAGCAATTGTACAATTGCACCATCGGTTTCAAGGCTACGAGGTACACCCTCCAGAATTTCGATCCTCTGGGCAGAGATACTTGATTTCCGGGCCATAAGTTTACCCAATTGATTTACCAAGGCTACAATCACACCTTTCCCCTTTTGATTGATTTCCAAGGCTACAATCACATCTTTTCTCGCTAATAGATTACAAAGAAGTTTATAACTATGAATAGCCCTGAGAATCTTGTAGAGATAGTGATGGAGAATCAAACTAGAAGTAATTGAGTATGATTCGATGTTGATTTCAGCAGAGTAATGGTAAGAATATATATTAAAAAAGGAGGAAGAATAAGAGGAGTGAATACCCAAAAAATATGATTGAAAATTCGTTGAAACTGACCCCTATTTATAGAAGAACAACAGTCATGACCATTCATGAAGAGTTATTGTAACAATCCTGGATTTTTGCATATAATTTAAATTTGACTTTATTTTTATTTTGAAATTATTTTTTTAAAACTTGTTTTATTCCAAACAATTCATTTTAAAATATAAATTTTGATTTTATGTGATTTATAGTTTCAAACTTGTATAAATTGGATATTTTACTGAAAAGTGGATCTCTGGTCAAATTGGTCAAACTTTAACTTTTAAATTTTAAATTTAAATATTTGAATTCTTGAATTTTATCTTTTATTATGAAAATAAATTTAATTTCAAGAATACAACTTTTCTATTCGTTGAAATCCGATTTATATTGTGAAAGTTATGTTTTTTACCATATTGTATGTAAATTGATTTATTTAATAAAATCATATATTTTAATTTATATATATAACATTTTTATTTGTCAAATCATGTTCTAATATGTGTTATATGACATGTTAGATATATATTTTATTTTAAAAAACATTTTTAAAGTGATGTTATAATTTTTCCAAAGTTTACTGTGTTGATTTCCTTTTTTTAAAGGCTGTTTTCTTATTTTCTGCTATTTTCTTCATTAAAATTATATTTAAATTTAATTTTATATATTTATTTTGTGAATGTACTTTTATTTTGTATTATTATTTATGTTTAAAAATATATTACAATCTCATATGAATTTTGTAAAATTTATTTCATTTAATTTCAAATTTTCTAGATTAGTTTACTATTTTTAGCTATTTTCCTTAATTTAACTTTATATAATTTATAAATATTATGTATATTTTTATGTTTTGATAATTTTTCGAAATTTTATCTAGGATTATTATTATTTCCAGAAATATCAAGTTTAAATTTAAGAAATATGAATGGTTTTTGAAACCCTTTAACTTCCTTGTCCTTTGATCTCCCACCTTTTCACTTTAACTATCATTTTGCATTTTTTTTTTGCCGTTCATTTTTTTCTTTTCTCCTGCCATATCTTTCTTCTTTTTCACGTGAAACTTATTTCTTCTCAAAAAAAAATAGCATGGCATCTCTTCTTCTTTGATCAAAAGAGCTTGGTAATGTTTTATACTTTTCTCTTGTTTGCTTTGATTTTTCTACTAACTATTTTGCTTTCAACATGTTATGGCCGGCCCCACCTACTCCAGCAGCTAGGCCGACCCCACCACCACCCCAACCAGCCACCACCACCTCCAGATCACCATCCCAATAGCTCGACCTTCCCTAGGCAAGAGATCCACCCTCTACTTGTGATGACCCGCCCTTCTAACTACCAGAAAGACGCATCATCATTAAGAAAGAAAGGGATAGAAATAGAAAAAGATAGAAAAGAAAGAACAACAACATCAGAATCTCACAGCGGAATGGAACAAAATATAATATATCACATAACTATTACATAGTTTCACACATATCAGAGTCATACAATATCATATACATGGCTGATATACATACATCTGTCACTATAAATATCAGAGATACAGTATACATCAACTAACACAGCGGAACTAGATAGATATCTACAACGCTGAAGCCTCCTGCTCCATTGCTCCTCCAGAAGTCGTCAAAGCCAACCTGAATCCCTTGGCTACCCGTAAAAATTTGGGTACCCGAAAGTTTATGAAAACAAAAATAAACTCCGGGTCAGACATGGGTCTGGTATGAGTAAACAATTAAATTGTTTAAATTTTATAAATCCTTTTAAAACAAAGGTATCACATAAGACTCCCCACAAATAAATACGGAAAGTTTTTACCTTACGCTAACCAAAACATTTTATAGGAAATCCAGTGATATTATAATAGTGTCTAGGGTTTTCAAGTAAAATACAGAAATAGCTGAAATGCTTACATCTCACATTTCAACGTAGTTGGGCACAATCAAAACGCACGGCGCTTATTTGAAATTGGATCCCATATAATGGCAGGGCTACTGGGGTACCGCCCGTCACAGTATATGGTCTAGATCACAGTACCGAGGAGCCACCTTAACTCCCCTGCAACACAAGGCCGGAACCATTCCTTACTAAACAGTCCCGAACAAGATAACCCCGCAGTTGGTGCGCAATTCCAACCGCCCACACAGCCGAAATAAAGGGACATCTAGACAGGGGTATATCTCGTCCTGCTTGGGCATGACCCACCTAACCTTGCTGCACCTCCCCTGTTTTAGCCATTCCCGGTTGATGAGGCTTGAGGCTGCGATTACCTTTATAGGACAAATCACTTAGAATGCTCATCGTCCGCCTGACGATGTGTTGAAAGCATTCAATCCATAGAAGTTCGTTCCGGGTTCGAACGAAACCGAAGGCATTATCCCGTCACACTCATTTTGGAATCACCCTCAGAGTCAACGACGATAACCCTTGCATTCTGAAAGCACCATCTTGATCTTCACTTGAGAATTCACGACCTAACGTTTAATTTGGATCGATGTGGTTTTCGGAATATCAATTGGATACCCGATCCCGGTCTCATCGAAATCCAAACGCCATTTTAAAGTCCAAGTTGTCTAATTAACTTAACAGTTTAATAATTTAAATTCAACAATTGAATTAACATAATATTTATCATAGATGAATCATATACAATTGCCATGGATATATTACAGCATATCAATGAGCATCACAGAATATCATCAATAAACATCACAAACAAATATACAACATATACAACATCCATAAGCAATCATCTTTAATTCTCAATTTAACCAATTAAATCGAATTAATTACTTGAGGATTAACCTCTTAATCCCGATAGATTAATCATTAGTTAATAACTCATTACTTAATCCATTTCAAATTATTTAATTAATAATCAACTCTTTATTAATAATTATATCTTAATTACTTAGTTAATTACAAGTAATTATTAATTAATAACTTTAATTATTAATTTATAGAACTTAATTATCAATTACTTAATTACTTTAGAGTTAATCTCTTAACTCTGTTTAATCACTTATTTCCCTTCAAATTATTCAATCAACAAATCATTTTCTTAATTAGTATATATATATGTGTCTTAAATGCTTTATTACTTAATTACTTTATTCACATTATCTAACTTAATCAAGTTATCTAACTTTAATTACTTAAGTAATTATTTCTTAATCACTATTCTTCGGCCTAAATAGAACTTAATCACTTGTTTATTTATTGCTAATTGCTTCATTAATCATTTTTCAATTCTTAATTAAATCAGTTGATTAATTAACTATTACTCGTTATTAATTAATTAAGTGGTTAATTACAATTTCACTTATTATTTATAATACATTACTAATTAAAATTACAAAGTAATTACTCTTAATTACTTTTGAATTCAATCAACCACTATCGATTATTTATTTAATTAACATTCGAGTTTTCTTAAACTTGATATCAATTATATTACTAACTCAAACATTATTTGTTAATTCACTTAATTTATTACCAAGATTTTAAAACATGGTTAAGCTTAAACAAAATAATTTGTTAATTCAAATAGTTAATCATGAGTTAAAAACTAATGTTAATTCTTAACTAGGCTAATTAATACTTGGATTGAATTTAAACTGAAACTTTGTACAGTATTTGTTTTTCACTGTGATACCTTACTGAATCCCATATTTATTAACAAATTTTATAAACAGCTTACACTCAGAAATAAAGACCCGAGGTCTCCCCTGCAAAAACGCAAGCATTGCTTCGAGTAAATCGTCCCTTCATCCGAGTAACTAACCAGAAACGCGACTTCTCCTTCTTCCCTCAGTTTGATTTACAGCAAGCTTTTATAAAACTTTAATTATAAAGTAAACATCAGAGTATTCACGCACTCAAACTCCAAAGGATAACCCGAAGCATCCACTAAAAATTCTCGAGTATAACTCGAGACATTACCCCCCCTCTCCCCAACTTCAACGCTGATACGCCTGGGTGCTGTACACGTGTACAGCGCCGCTCGTGACTCTGGCGAGCTTCTGAGACTTTGCGCAAATCCAAACAAGCACGCAAACGAGGAATCCAAGATCGCAAACCACCAAAAATTCCAATTCAAAAATTTCGCAATTCGAATGAAAGGGACAGTCAACCCCTCTGTAAACAAACGTCGCGCCACCCACGCACGGTTCACCAGAGGCGATGCCATCTCAGCCATATCTTGTCAGCGTCACCAGGAACCTTCACACCATGCCCCGATTCACTCGGTCATAGGTACGACACGAATTTCATATTTTACAGACCAGTATAAAAACACACTGTAAACCCTATTTTGATCTCGTAAACAATTTCTATGCAATGGAATTTTTTTTGAATATTTTTCCTAAGTCCACTATCCCTTACTCTTGCCTCAGTAAGAATTTCAACATTTTATATTGGATCAAATTCGTGAATTTGATAAAATTTCAAATTTCATTCAACATCGAAATGCTCGTGAAATACTTAAGTAAAAGACGTCATTATTGTTTCAAAAATCATGAATTCCAATTATATTTCAAATTATAAACTTGAATTAATTTATTTCGTCAGTTGAATTTATAACATTTTCTTACTAGTTTACTGTAAACATGGTTTCAGGGTTACTGTGTTTGCAATATGCTTAGAACAAAATTTAAAAATCTTGGTTTAGTTTTAAACATCTTGTTTGAAACATTAAAACTCTAAGCTTTTCATAATTACATGAGAATAAATTTGAGTTTGATGAGAATGTACAAACTGTAATATACAGAGCATCACACAGAATCATATTCCAGACCAACAAGATACAATACAACATAATAAATACATTATCTTTACTAATTTTTTATTAAACTTAAAACTTAAGATTGATGTTTACTCACCTCGAATAATAGTTGAATATAAAACCCTTTTGATGTCTTGAACACTGCAGTTTCAAAACTGTCTGTAACATTGTTCATGAATCTGCCTTCTTCTTTTTGATTTGCATATGTTTTTCTCTGTTTTCTTATTTTAGCTTCTTCTGGTTCCATTTTTTTCTTCTTTTTTTTTCTTTTTTTTTTCTTGTTTCACGAATTTGCAGTATCATAATGGATACATATAAGTAGAGAACATGATGGGGAGGCTTTAACTGGACAGTAATTTCTTAATTGCACAGGTTTATAAAATCTTGACCTGACACAAATGGAGGCTGAGCATTAAATGGTTGCTTCCTAAACAGGTTTGCACACTCATTATGTTTAGCTGTATATAACATTCGTATACTATTGTTTTGTACTGTGCATATACAGTTTATCTTCTAATGCTTTGCTGACAAGCTTATTTTGACACTTGCAGATTTTGTTCCTCTTTTATTTTGCAGGCTATCAAAGCTTGCATATGAAGCCATTCATTTGTTCATTTTCATTTTTTTTATATTTGTATTGTACCATAATTTGTTTGCATAATTATTAACATATTTACATAGTTATCATGGTTGCTATGTTATATTTTCTCTGTCATTAAATATTTTATATGAAATTGATTAGTATACTTGCAAGTAGGTCTAAGGCTTGTGAAAGAAGATGTGTTCATATGTATTTGTTTTTGACAGCTTCTAGTTTACATATTTTGCATATTAGTGTCATATTCCATTTTATTTTGCTTACACATTTTAAGAATATGTTGTATGGTTGTTTATCTATTTAAATTCTACTTGTGTTATTTTATTTTATATATTGTTTTTTATTTTACTTTGTACCTTGTTCTTAATCATGTGTTATAGTTAATATTCTTATATTTATATTTTAAGTGTCTATATTTAAATTAGATTCGCGAGTTTACCCATTCTTTATATTTATTTTATTTGTATTTATCTATAAATATTTAAATTATGAATAATATTTATTAACACTTATACTTATTTATCTCCATTTGTATTTTATTTAAATTATAAGGATAAGTTAACTTATATTTCACATTTATATTTTAATTCTATTTCAAACATTATCATTCATATGTATACTTACCAAATATAAACAAAGTAAGATATTTTAATTTAATCACAAAAGACAAATTTTATTATGAATATTATTGAGATAATTTATTACACTTCCAAATCAATTTCTTTAAAAATACCATTTACATAAACAATGGCAATTATTTTCAAAATCACATCCTTTTCAAATGATTAAGTATACATTTTATTTAAATTGATTTGACTATTTATTAAAATAAATAGGGCCAAAATCCAGGGTCGTTACATTCCTCTCCCCTTAAAAGAATTTCGTCCCCGAAATTTAAAACAAAGATAATTTAAAAGTTGTCATATCAACCATTCAAACATATATATCATTCATATATTAGCAAACAACCAACATCTATCCTAACAAACATCGCTAGCCATCCAGACACAAATCTAGATAAGCTTTTTCTAAAACTATCCAGAGTTTCTAGGTGAAATACTTGGGATCCCCGCTCCACTACACTATGATAAGCTACTCTACTATATTCCTGAGTTGCCTTCTACCTTAACTAACAATCTGAACTAAATTTCTATCCACAGTCACATTCGGCTCATCTTTCAAGTCTTCCTGTACTATTGATTCTGCAACTAATACTGAATAAAGAACAAATTCCTTTAGATAGGTCACACAGAATACACTATAAATTCCAGACATCTTTTCTGACAATTCGACTCTGCAAGCTATAGTTCCCATCTTTTCAATATCTGAAATGGTCCAATATAACTTAGGTCAAGTTTTCCCGCCTTCCGCATCTAATAATTCCTTTTTAATCGGGAAATTTTGGCCAAAAACAAATTATCAAACTCAAATTCCAATTGTCTCTTTCTTATTTGTGTACTTCTTCTTCTGACGGTCTTGAGAAGCTCTTATCCTATCCTTAGATAAGCATAACCTTAGCAGAAACTTCACAAAACAAAACTTGGTCCAAACACAAGATAGTCTTCCCATAATTCACTAAAATCCAAAACTTAAACTTACCGCATATCCTCTAGAATACGGTTCAGTCTCTCTGTCCGTCCGTGGATAATAGGCTGTACTAAATTTCTAACTCGATCCCAAAGTCAATTGTAGAACCTTCCAGAAATTTGCTGGTGAAATATAGGGTCACGATCACTTATTATGCTAACAGGAACACCAAAATTTTTTATTATTCTCTTCAAGAGAATATTGACCAGAAACTGTAGTCCGAGTTAACTAATCAGTATAGAATGAGCATTCTTAGTTAACCGATTCACAATAATCCATATTCCATCGCTTCTTCTCGTTTCTTGGAAAACCGTCGATAAAATCCATCAAAATCAACGCCCACTTTCATCTGAGATTTTCTAAAGATTGCAATAATCCTGGACAGCTTCTCATAATCACCTTAACTAACTGATATAAAGTACAACTATAAACGAAAGCAACTACGATCCTTTCCATTCTCGGTCTCCAGAAAATTCTCCTCATATCTTTATACACCTTAAAGATTCTGGGTGAATATTCAGTCTGGAGTGATGTCATTCAGCTAAAACTTATTGCCTCAATTCGTCTATATCAAGCTCACAAACGGCCACTAATCCTTTAGGCACCTTGATCATCCTCTTACAATCTGAACACCTTCCATCCTTAGTTTAAGAATCAATTCCTTAAACGATCGATCCTTCCTTAGCTTACTTATGATTCTGCCCTGGAGAGAAGAAACAGCTTCTAAAAGAACAATACCGCATTCCTACTAAGAGCATCAACCACAACATTCGCTTATCCTGGGTATACAGAATATCTATATCATATGATGTCAGAAATTCGACTCACCACTGCTGCCTCAGATTAACATTCCCTTAGAGAGAAAAGATATTCTAATGGTTTGTGATCCGTTAATAACCCAACTTCTCTTCCAACAGATAGTGCCTCCAAATCTTCAAAACAAACACAAAGGCTAACAACTCAAGGTCATGTGTAGCGTAGTTCCCTTCATGTTGCTTCAATTACTAACACACATACGCAGTTACTCTTCTATCTTGCATCAACACTACTTCCCAAACCAATTATACGAGCATCCTTATAAATTCCAAAGCTGCCCTTCACTTTCGGAATAACAATCACTGGAGCTCTGGTCAGCCTCGTCTTCCATTCTTAGAATAGATTCTCCCTTCGCTGGGTCCACAGAGATATCTTTACTCAATATAATGTGCCTCAAAAATAACTTCCGATTTCCAAAAATGGCACTTAAAGTACTCGCCTTCAAAACATGCTTCCTCAGTGTCCCCAACACTATCTTCAAATGTAGCTTGAGCTCCTCTTCATATTAGGATATACATAAACAAATTTATTCATACTCTTATCGATCCTAAATCTGCTCAACTAACTCTACTTCCTTCTCGGAGCCATTCTCCAACTAGACTGAATCACTAGCACTACCTTGGAATCAAATCAACACGAAACCCTATCTCTCTTCCAATTTGGATTACAACAATAACTTAAATCTTCTTTTTGAGAAGCCTCAACTCCAAATAAAGACTACTCAAATGTATTCCAGAATTGTCGTACAACATCCTGGTAATTCTACCCAAATAAGTTTGTTCTCCCTTCACAATCCAAAACAGTCATATGCTATTCGGTAATGAATCCACTCTGCTACTTCCGAAATCACCTTAAGAAAACTGCTAATCATCAAACCTTCTCGACAGCACACAGAACGCTTCAGGCTATAGGGTTAACTTCGATGACCAAAGACTTCCATTCAAAGCTCTTCCAAAAACTCGGGCTTCATTCAAATAAAATTACCCTACTGAACTTAGTCACAATTCCGAAACGGACATACTTCCTTAACTAGTTCCAAAGAAACATCTTCGGAGACATCCAAACTTACCGAGTCTCATTACGCAGCTACTACACCCTGAGATATCAAGATATCATAACTTGGTCATGTCCATCCAATAGATCCAAACTCAAGTTCATCCAAAATTACATTTCAAACAATGAAATCCTCACATCACCCAAAGTTCACTCGAGACGATAATAGGTCTTCAGTCTCGACAGATACACTTCCAACTACAAATATTCAAAACTCCAACCATCGGTAATCGTGTTTCACACACCACTATCTTATCTACCTTTATAACTTATATTGGAAAACCCGAACAGGTAACCCAATAAATAGGTAGAAATAAATAAATATATATATATAGCAAAATTACATATACGCTCTCTCAAGAAAGAAATCACTTAAGAGCCCAGGTACTCACTCAACCTAGCGCTCTGATACCAAGTGTGATGACCCGCCCTTCTAACTACCAGAAAGACGCATCATCATTAAGAAAGAAAGGGATAGAAATAGAAAAAGATAGAAAAGAAAGAACAACAGCATCAGAATCTCACAGCGGAATGGAACAAAATATAATATATCACATAACTATTACATAGTTTCACACATATCAGAGTCATACAATATCATATACATGGCTGATATACATACATCTGTCACTATAAATATCAGAGATACAGTATACATCAACTAACACAGCGGAACTAGATAGATATCTACAACGCTGAAGCCTCCTGCTCCATTGCTCCTCCAGAAGTCGTCAAAGCCAACCTGAATCCCTTGGCTACCCGTAAAAATTTGGGTACCCGAAAGTTTATGAAAACAAAAATAAACTCCGAGTCAGACATGGGTCTGGTATGAGTAAACGGTTAAATTGTTTAAATTTTAAAAATCCTTTTAAAACAAAGGTATCACGTAAGACTCCCCACAAATAAATACGGAAAGTTTTTACCTTACGCTAACCAAAACATTTTATAGGAAATCCAGTGATATTATAATAGTGTCTAGGGTTTTCAAGTAAAATACAGAAATAGCTGAAATGTTTACATCTCACATTTCAACGTAGTTGGGCACAATCAAAAAGTACGGCGCTTATTGGAAATTGGATCCCATATAATGGCAGGGCTACTGGGGTACCGCCCGTCACAGTACGTGGTCTAGATCACAGTACCGAGGAGCCACCCTAACTCCCCTGCAATACAAGGCCGGAACCATTCCTTACTGAACAGTCCCGAACAGGATAACCCCGCAGTTGGTGCGCAATTCCAACCGCCCACACAGCCGAAATAAAGGGACATCTAGACAGGGGTATATCTCGTCCTGCTTGGGCATGACCCACCTAACCTTGCTGCACCTCCCCTGTTTTAGCCATTCCCGGTTGATGAGGCTTGAGGCTGCGATTACCTTTATAGGACAAATCACTTAGAATGCGCATCGTCCGCCTGACGATGTGTTGAAAGCATTCAATCCATAGAAGTTCGTTCCGGGTTCGAACGAAACCGAAGGCATTATCCCGTCACACTCATTTTGGAATCACCCTCAGAGTCAACGACGATAACCCTTGCATTCTAAAAGCACCATCTTGATCTTCACTTGAGAATTCACGACCTAACGTTTAATTTGGATCGATGTGGTTTTCGGAATATCAATTGGATACCCGATCCCGGTCTCATCGAAATCCAAACGCCATTTTAAAGTCCAAGTTGTCTAATTAACTTAACAGTTTAATAATTTAAATTCAACAATTGAATTAACATAATATTTATCATAGATGAATCATATACAATTGCCATGGACATATTACAGCATATCAGTGAGCATCACAGAATATCATCAACAAACATCACAAACAAATATACAACATATACAACATCCATAAGCAATCATCTTTAATTCTCAATTTAACCAATTAAATCGAACTAATTACTTGAGGATTAACCTCTTAATCCTGATAGATTAATCATTAGTTAATAACTTATTACTTAATCCATTTCAAATTATTTAATTAATAATCAACTCTTTATTAATAATTATATCTTAATTACTTAGTTAATTACAAGTAATTATTAATTAATAACTTTAATTATTAATTTATAGAACTTAATTATCAATTACTTAATTACTTTAGAGTTAATCTCTTAACTCTGTTTAATCACTTATTTCCCTTCAAATTATTCAATCAACAAATCATTTTCTTAATTAGTATATATATATGTGTCTTAATTGCTTTATTACTTAATTACTTTATTCACATTATCTAACTTAATCAAGTTATCTAACTTTAATTACTTAAGTAATTATTTCTTAATCACTATTCTTCGGCCTAAATAGAACTTAATCACTTGTTTATTTATTGCTAATTGCTTCATTAATCATTTTTCAATTCTTAATTAAATCACTTGATTAATTAACTATTACTCGTTATTAATTAATTAAGTGGTTAATTACAATTTCACTTATTATTTATAATACATTACTAATTAAAATTACAAAGTAATTACTCTTAATTACTTTTGAATTCAATCAACCACTATCGATTATTTATTTAATTAACATTCGAGTTTTCTTAAACTTGATATCAATTATATTACTAACTCAAACATTATTTGTTAATTCACTTAATTTATTACCAAGATTTTAAAACATGGTTAAGCTTAAACAAAATAATTTGTTAATTCAAATAGTTAATCATGAGTTAAAAACTAATGTTAATTCTTAACTAGGCTAATTAATACTTGGATTAAATTTAAACTGAAACTTTGAACAGTATTTGTTTTTCACTGTGATACCTTACTGAATCCCATATTTATTAACAAATTTTATAAACAGCTTACACTCAGAAATAAAGACCCGAGGTCTCCCCTGCAAAAACGCAAGCATTGCTTCGAGTAAATCGTCCCTTCACCCGAGTAACTAACCAGAAACGCGACTTCTCCTTCTTCCCTCAGTTTGATTTACAGCAAGCTTTTATAAAACTTTAATTATAAAGTAAACATCAGAGTATTCACGCACTCAAACTCCAAAGGATAACCCGAAGCATCCACTAAAAATTCTCGAGTATAACTCGAGACATTACCCCCCCTCTCCCCAACTTCAACGCTGATACGCCTGGGTGCTGTACACGTGTACAACGCCGCTCGTGACTCTGGCGAGCTTCTGAGACTTTGCGCAAATCCAAACAAGCACGCAAACGAGGAATCCAAGATCGCAAACCACCAAAAATTCCAATTCAAAAATTTCGCAATTCGAATGAAAGGGACAGTCAACCCCTCTGTATACAAACGTCGCGCCACCCACGCACGGTTCACCAGAGGCGATGCCATCTCAGCCATATCTTGTCAGCGTCACCAGGAACCTTCACAACATGCCCCGATTCACTCGGTCATAGGTACGACACGAATTTCATATTTTACAGACCAGTATAAAAACACACTGTAAACCCTATTTTGATCTCGTAAACAATTTCTATGCAATGGAATTTTTTTTGAATATTTTTCCTAAGTCCACTTTCCCTTACTCTTGCCTCAGTAAGAATTTCAACATTTTATATTGGATCGAATTCGTGAATTTGATAAAATTTCAAATTTCATTCAACATCGAAATGCTCGTGAAATACGTAAGTAAAAGACGTCATTTTTGTTTCAAAAATCATGAATTCCAATTATATTTCAAATTATAAACTTGAATTAATTTATTTCGTCAGTTGAATTTATAACATTTTCTTACTAGTTTACTGTAAACATGGTTTCAGGGTTACTGTGTTTGCAATATGCTTAGAACAAAATTTAAAAATCTTGGTTTAGTTTTAAACATCTTGTTTGAAACATTAAAACTCTAAGCTTTTCATAATTACATGAGAATAAATTTGAGTTTGATGAGAATGTACAAACTGTAATATACAGAGCATCACACAGAATCATATTCCAGACCAACAAGATACAATACAACATAATAAATACATTATCTTTACTAATTTTTTATTAAACTTAAAACTTAAGATTGATGTTTACTCACCTCGAATAATAGTTGAATATAAAACCCTTTTGATGTCTTGAACACTGCAGTTTCAAAACTGTCTGTAACATTGTTCATGAATCTGCCTTCTTCTTTTTGATTTGCATATGTTTTTCTCTGTTTTCTTATTTTAGCTTCTTCTGGTTCCATTTTTTTCTTCTTCTTTTTTTCTTTTTTTTTCTTGTTTCACGAATTTGCAGTATCATAATGGATACATATAAGTAGAGAACATGATGGGGAGGCTTTAACTGGATAGTAATTTCTTAATTGCACAGGTTTATAAAATCTTGACCTGACACAAATGGAGGCTGAGCATTAAATGGTTGCTTCCTAAACAGGTTTGCACACTCATTATGTTTAGCTGTATATAACATTCGTATACTATTGTTTTGTACTGCGCATATACAGTTTATCTTCTAATGCTTTGCTGACAAGCTTATTTTGACACTTGCAGATTTTGTTCCTCTTTTATTTTGCAGGCTATCAAAGCTTGCATATGAAGCCAGTCATTTGTTCATTTTCATTTTTTATATATTTGTATTGTACCTTAATTTGTTTGCATAATTATTAACATATTTACATAGTTATCATGTTTGCTATGTTATATTTTCTCTGTCATTAAATATTTTATATGAAATTGATTAGTATACTTGCAAGTAGGTCTAAGGCTTGTGAAAGAAGATGTGTTCATATGTATTTGTTTTTGACAGCTTCTAGTTTACATATTTTGCATATTAGTGTCATATTCCATTTTATTTTGCTTACACATTTTAAGAATATGTTGTATGGTTGTTTATCTATTTAAATTCTACTTGTGTTATTTTATTTTATATATTGTTTTTATTTTACTTTGTACCTTGTTCTTAATCATGTGTTATAGTTAATATTCTTATATTTATATTTTAACTGTCTATATTTAAATTAGATTCGCGAGTTTACCCATTCTTTATATTTATTTTATTTGTATTTATCTATAAATATCTAAATTATGAATAATATTTATTAACACTTATACTTATTTATCTCCATTTGTATTTTATTTAAATTATAAGGATAAGTTAACTTATATTTCACATTTATATTTTAATTCTATTTCAAACATTATCATTCGTATGTATACTTACCAAATATAAACAAAGTAAGATATTTTAATTTAATCACAAAAGACAAATTTTATTATGAATATTATTGAGATAATTTATTACACTTCCAAATCAATTTCTTTAAAAATACCATTTACATAAACAATGGCAATTATTTTCAAAATCACATCCTTTTCAAATGATTAAGTATACATTTTATTTAAATTGATTTGACTATTTATTAAAATAAATAGGGCCAAAATCCAGGGTCGTTACATTCCTCTCCCCTTAAAAGAATTTCGTCCCCGAAATTTAAAACAAAGATAATTTAAAAGTTGTCATATCAACCATTCAAACATATATATCATTCATATATTAGCAAACAACCAACATCTATCCTAACAAACATCGCTAGCCATCCAGACACAAATCTAGATAAGCTTTTTCTAAAACTATCCAGAGTTTCTAGGTGAAATACTTGGGATCCCCGCTCCACTACACTATGATAAGCTACTCTACTATATTCCTGAGTTGCCTTCTACCTTAACTAACAATCCGAACTAAATTTCTATCCACAGTCACATTCGGCTCATCTTTCAAGTCTTCCTGTACTATTGATTCTGCAACTAATACTGAATAAAGAACAAATTCCTTTAGATAGGTCACACAGAATACACCATGAATTCCAGACATCTTTTCTGACAATTCGACTCTGCAAGCTACAGTTCCCATCTTTTCAATATCTGAAATGGTCCAATATAACTTAGGTCAAGTTTTCCCGCCTTCCGCATCTAATAATTCCTTTTTAATCGGGAAATTTTGGCCAAAAACAAATTATCAAACTCAAATTCCAATTGTCTCTTTCTTATCTGTGTACTTCTTCTTCTGACGGTCTTGAGAAGCTCTTATCCTATCCTTAGATAAGCCTAACCTTAGCAGAAACTTCACAAAACAAAACTTGGTCCAAACACAAGATAGTCTTCCCATAATTCACTAAAATCCAAAACTTAAACTTACCGCATATCCTCTAGAATACGGTTCAGTCTCTCTGTCCGTCCGTGGATAATAGGCTGTACTAAATTTCTAACTCGATCCCAAAGTCAATTGTAGAACCTTCCAGAAATTTGCTGGTGAAATATAGGGTCACGATCACTTATTATGCTAACAAGAACACCAAAAATTTTTATTATTCTCTTCAAGAGAATATTGACCAGAAACTGTAGTCCGAGTTATCTAATCAGTATAGAATGAGCATTCTTAGTTAATCGATTCACAATAATCCATATTCCATCGCTTCTTCTCGTTTCTTGGAAAACCGTCGATAAAATCCATCAAAATCAACGCCCACTTTCATCTGAGATTTTCTAAAGATTGCAATAATCCTGGACAGCTTCTCATAATCACCTTAACAAACTGATATAAAGTACAACTATAAACGAAAGCAACTACGATCCTTTCCATTCTCGGTCTCCAGAAAATTCTCCTCATATCTTTATACACCTTAAAGATTCTGGGTGAATATTCAGTCTGGAGTGATGTCATTTAGCTAAAACTTATTGCCTCAATTCATCTATATCAAGCTCACAAACGGCCACTAATCCTTTAGGCACCTTGATCATCCTCTTACAATCTGAACACCTTCCATCCTTAGTTTAAGAATCAATTCCTTAAACGATCGATCCTCCCTTAGCTTACTTATGATTCTGCCCTGGAGAGAAGAAACCGCTTCTAAAAGAACAATACCGCATTCCTACTAAGAGCATCAACCACAACATTCGCTTATCCTGGGTATACAGAATATCTATATCATATGATGTCAGAAATTCGACTCACCACTGCTGCCTCAGATTAACATTCCCTTAGAGAGAAAAGATATTCTAATGGTTTGTGATCCGTTAATAACCCAACTTCTCTTCCAACAGATAGTGCCTCCAAATCTTCAAAACAAACACAAAGGCTAACAACTCAAGGTCATGCGTAGCGTAGTTCCCTTCATGTTGCTTCAATTACTAACACACATACGCAGTTACTCTTCTATCTTGCATCAACACTACTTCCCAAACCAATTATACGAGCATCCTTATAAATTCCAAAGCTGCCCTTCACTTTCGGAATAACAATCACTAGAGCTCTGGTCAGCCTCGTCTTCCATTCTTAGAATAGATTCTCCCTTCGCTGGGTCCACAGAGGTATCTTCACTCAATATAATGTGCCTCAAAAATAACTTCCGATTTCCAAAAATGGCACTTAAAGTACTCGCCTTCAAAACATGCTTCCTCAGTGTCCCCAACACTATCTTCAAATGTAGCTTGAGCTCCTCTTCAAATTAGGATATACATAAACAAATTTATTCATACTCTTATCGATCCTAAATCTGCTCAACTAACTCTACTTCCTTCTCGGAGCCATTCTCCAACTAGACTGAATCACTAGCACTACCTTGGAATCAAATCAACACGAAACCCTATCTCTCTTCCAATTTGGATTACAACAATAACTTAAATCTTCTTTTTGAGAAGCCTCAACTCCAAATAAAGACTACTCAAATGTATTCCAGAATTGTCGTACAACATCCTGGTAATTCTACCCAAATAAGTTTGTTCTCCCTTCACAATCCAAAACAGTCATATGCTATTCGGTAATGAATCCACTCTGCTACTTCCGAAATCACCTTAAGAAAACTGCTAATCATCAAACCTTCTCGACAGCACACAGAACGCTTCAGGCTATAGGGTTAACTTCGATGACCAAAGACTTCCATTCAAAGCTCTTCGAAAAACTCGGGCTTCATTCAAATAAAATTACCCTACTGAACTTAGTCACAATTCCGAAACGGACATACTTCCTTAACTAGTTCCAAAGAAACATCTTCGGAGACATCCAAACTTACCGAGTCTCATTACGCAGCTACTACACCCTGAGATATCAAGATATCATGACTTGGTCATGTCCATCCAATAGATCCAAACTCAAGTTCATCCAAAATTACATTTCAAACAATGAAATCCTCACATCACCCAAAGTTCACTCGAGACGATAATAGGTCTTCAGTCTCGACAGATACACTTCCAACTACAAATATTCAAAACTCCAACCATCGGTAATCGTGTTTCACACACCACTATCTTATCTACCTTTATAACTTATATTGGAAAACCCGAACAGGTAACCCAATAAATAGGTAGAAATAAATAAATATATATATATAGCAAAATTACATATACGCTCTCTCAAGAAAGAAATCACTTAAGAGCCTAGGTACTCACTCAACCTAGCGCTCTGATACCAAGTGTGATGACCCGCCCTTCTAACTACCAGAAAGACGCATCATCATTAAGAAAGAAAGGGATAGAAATAGAAAAAGATAGAAAAGAAAGAACAACAGCATCAGAATCTCACAGCGGAATGGAACAAAATATAATATATCACATAACTATTACATAGTTTCACACATATCAGAGTCATACAATATCATATACATGGCTGATCTACATACATCTGTCACTATAAATATCAGAGATACAGTATACATCAACTAACACAGCGGAACTAGATAGATATCTACAACGCTGAAGCCTCCTGCTCCATTGCTCCTCCAGAAGTCGTCAAAGCCAACCTGAATCCCTTGGCTACCCGTAAAAATTTGGGTACCCGAAAGTTTATGAAAACAAAAATAAACTCCGGGT
The DNA here is from genome assembly GCA_030765085.1 of Allium cepa. Taxonomy (NCBI): domain Eukaryota; kingdom Viridiplantae; phylum Streptophyta; class Magnoliopsida; order Asparagales; family Amaryllidaceae; genus Allium; species Allium cepa. Next base: position 767,109,312 of record CM060937.1, on the reverse strand, counting down.
CAGACATGGGTCTGGTATGAGTAAACGGTTAAATTGTTTAAATTTTAAAAATCCTTTTAAAACAAAGGTATCACGTAAGACTCCCCACAAATAAATACGGAAAGTTTTTACCTTACGCTAACCAAAACATTTTATAGGAAATCCAGTGATATTATAATAGTGTCTAGGGTTTTCAAGTAAAATACAGAAATAGCTGAAATGCTTACATCTCACATTTCAACGTAGTTGGGCACAATCAAAACGTACGGCGCTTATTGGAAATTGGATCCCATATAATGGCAGGGCTACTGGGGTACCGCCCGTCACAGTACGTGGTCTAGATCACAGTATCGAGGAGCCACCCTAACTCCCCTGCAACACAAGGCCGGAACCATTCCTTACTGAACAGTCCCGAACAGGATAACCCCGCAGTTGGTGCGCAATTCCAACCGCCCACACAGCCGAAATAAAGGGACATCTAGACAGGGGTATATCTCGTCCTGCTTGGGCATGACCCGCCTAACCTTGCTGCACCTCCCCTGTTTTAGCCATTCCCGGTTGATGAGGCTTGAGGCTGCGATTACCTTTATAGGACAAATCACTTAGAATGCTCATCGTCCGCCTGACGATGTGTTGAAAGCATTCAATCCATAGAAGTTCGTTCCGGATTCGAACTAAACCGAAGGCATTATCCCGTCACACTCATTTTGGAATCACCCTCAGAGTCAACGACGATAACCCTTGCATTCTGAAAGCACCATCTTGATCTTCACTTGAGAATTCACGACCTAACGTTTAATTTGGATCGATGTGGTTTTCGGAATATCAATTGGATACCCGATCCCGGTCTCATCGAAATCCAAACGCCATTTTAAAGTCCAAGTTGTCTAATTAACTTAACAGTTTAATAATTTAAATTCAACAATTGAATTAACATAATATTTATCATAGATGAATCATATACAATTGCCATGGACATATTACAGCATATCAGTGAGCATCACAGAATATCATCAACAAACATCACAAACAAATATACAACATATACAACATCCATAAGCAATCATCTTTAATTCTCAATTTAACCAATTAAATCGAACTAATTACTTGAGGATTAACCTCTTAATCCTGATAGATTAATCATTAGTTAATAACTTATTACTTAATCCATTTCAAATTATTTAATTAATAATCAACTATTTATTAATAATTATATCTTAATTACTTAGTTAATTACAAGTAATTATTAATTAGTAACTTTAATTATTAATTTATAGAACTTAATTATCAATTACTTAATTACTTTAGAGTTAATCACTTAACTCTGTTTAATCACTTATTTCCCTTCAAATTATTCAATCAACAAATCATTTTCTTAGTTAGTATATATATATGTGTCTTAATTGCTTTATTACTTAATTACTTTATTCACATTATCTAACTTAATCAAGTTATCTAACTTTAATTACTTAAGTAATTATTTCTTAATCACTATTCTTCGGCCTAAATAGAACTTAATCACTTGTTTATTTATTGCTAATTGCTTCATTAATCATTTTTCAATTCTTAATTAAATCACTTGATTAATTAACTATTACTCGTTATTAATTAATTAAGTGGTTAATTACAATTTCACTTATTATTTATAATACATTACTAATTAAAATTACAAAGTAATTACTCTTAATTACTTTTGAATTCAATCAACCACTATCAATTATTTATTTAATTAACATTCGAGTTTTCTTAAACTTGATATCAATTATATTACTAACTCAAACATTATTTGTTAATTCACTTAATTTATTACCAAGATTTTAAAACATGGTTAAGCTTAAACAAAATAATTTGTTAATTCAAATAGTTAATCATGAGTTAAAAACTAATGTTAATTCTTAACTAGGCTAATTAATACTTGGATTAAATTTAAACTGAAACTTTGAACAGTATTTGTTTTTCACTGTGATACCTTACTGAATCCCATATTTATTAACAAATTTTATAAACAGCTTACACTCAGAAATAAAGACCCGAGGTCTCCCCTGCAAAAACGCAAGCATTGCTTCGAGTAAATCGTCCCTTCACCCGAGTAACTAACCAGAAACGCGACTTCTCCTTCTTCCCTCAGTTTGATTTACAGCAAGCTTTTATAAAACTTGAATTATAAAGTAAACATCAGAGTATTCACGCACTCAAACTCCAAAGGATAACCCGAAGCATCCACTAAAAATTCTCGAGTATAACTCGAGACATTACCCCCCCTCTCCCCAACTTCAACGCTGATACGCCTGGGTGCTGTACACGTGTACAGCGCCGCTCGTGACTCTGGCGAGCTTCTGAGACTTTGCGCAAATCCAAACAAGCACGCAAACGAGGAATCCAAGATCGCAAACCACCAAAAATTCCAATTCAAAATTTTCGCAATTCGAATGAAAGGGACAGTCAACCCCTCTGTAAACAAACGTCGCGCCACCCACGCACGGTTCACCAGAGGCGATGCCATCTCAGCCATATCTTGTCAGCGTCACCAGGAACCTTCACACCATGCCCCGATTCACTCGGTCATAGGTACGACACGAATTTCATATTTTACAGACCAGTATAAAAACACACTGTAAACCCTATTTTGATCTCGTAAACAATTTCTATGCCATGGAATTTTTTTTGAATATTTTTCCTAAGTCCACTATCCCTTACTCTTACCTCAGTAAGAATTTCAACATTTTATATTGGATCAAATTCGTGAATTTGATAAAATTTCAAATTTCATTCAACATCGAAATGCTCGTGAAATACTTAAGTAAAAGACGCCATTTTTGTTTCAAAAATCATGAATTCCAATTATATTTCAAATTATAAACTTGAATTAATTTATTTCGTCAGTTGAATTTATAACATTTTCTTACTAGTTTACTGTAAACATGGTTTCAGGGTTACTGTGTTTGCAATATGCTTAGAACAAAATTTAAAAATCTTGGTTTAGTTTTAAACATCTTGTTTGAAACATTAAAACTCTAAGCTTTTCATAATTACATGAGAATAAATTTGAGTTTGATGAGAATGTACAAACTGTAATATACAGAGCATCACACAGAATCATATTCCAGACCAACAAGATACAATACCACATAATAAATACATTATATTTACTAATTTTTTATTAAACTTAAAACTTAAGATTGATGTTTACTCACCTCGAATAATAGTTGAATATAGAACCCTTTTGATGTCTTGAACACTGCAGTTTCAAAACTGTCTGTAACATTGTTCATGAATCTGCCTTCTTCTTTTTGATTTGCATATGTTTTTCTCTGTTTTCTTATTTTAGCTTCTTCTGGTTCCATTTTTTTCTTCTTTTTTTTTTCTTTTTTTTTCTTGTTTCACGAATTTGCAGTATCATAATGGATACATATAAGTAGAGAACATGATGGGGAGGCTTTAACTGGACAGTAATTTCTTAATTGCACAGGTTAATAAAATCTTGACCTGACACAAATGGAGGCTGAGCATTAAATGGTTGCTTCCTAAACAGGTTTGCACACTCATTATGTTTAGCTGTATATAACATTCGTATACTATTGTTTTGTACTGTGCATATACAGTTTATCTTCTAATGCTTTGCTGACAAGCTTATTTTGACACTTGCAGATTTTGTTCCTCTTTTATTTTGCAGGCTATCAAAGCTTGCATATGAAGCCATTCATTTGTTCATTTTCATTTTTTTTATATTTGTATTGTACCTTAATTTGTTTGCATAATTATTAACATATTTACATAGTTATCATGTTTGCTATGTTATATTTTCTCTGTCATTAAATATTTTATATGAAATTGATTAGTATACTTGCAAGTAGGTCTAAGGCTTGTGAAAGAAGATGTGTTCATATGTATTTTTTTTTGACAGCTTCTAGTTTACATATTTTGCATATTAGTGTCATATTCCATTTTATTTTGCTTACACATTTTAAGAATATATTGTATGGTTGTTTATCTATTTAAATTCTACTTGTGTTATTTTATTTTATATATTGTTTTTATTTTACTTTGTACCTTGTTCTTAATCATGGGTTATAGTTAATACTCTTATATTTATATTTTAACTGTCTATATTTAAATTAGATTCGCGAGTTTACCCATTCTTTATATTTATTTTATTTGTATTTATCTATAAATATTTAAATTATGAATAATATTTATTAGCACTTATACTTATTTATCTCCATTTGTATTTTATTTAAATTATAAGGATAAGTTAACTTATATTTCACATTTATATTTTAATTCTATTTCAAACATTATCATTCATATGTATACTTACCAAATATAAACAAAGTAAGATATTTTAATTTAATCACAAAAGACAAATTTTATTATGAATATTATTGAGATAATTTATTACACTTCCAAATCAATTTCTTTAAAAATACCATTTACATAAACAATGGCAATTATTTTCAAAATCACATCCTTTTCAAATGATTAAGTATACATTTTATTTAAATTGATTTGACTATTTATTAAAATAAATAGGGCCAAAATCCAGGGTCGTTACACTACTTTTACAAACCATCCCTATATTGTTCAAGCCGAGCCATCCTTCCTCTATCACCACTTCCACCTCCTTTGCCGCCACTTCCACCTCCTTTGCCGCCAATTCCACCACCACCCCTTTCTCTGACCTGACCACTGCCCACTGCCACACCACCCACCACCACTAGTGCACCAGGCCGAACCCATAGGCCCCCTTGGCCGAACCATATTGTGACTTGAATTGATGTTAGTTGCCTTGTAGTTGTAGATCCATGCACCTACCTTTTGCACCACCTTTTAAACTATGTTAGGCCGACCATATAGACTCAAGACCAAATCCAAATTCAACCTTTAGCAGTACATTTCAGACCTGTAACTGTAGTATTGGAGGTTGAAAGAAAGTGCAATGATTTTGGATTGGTTTTATACAATTGTTTCTATCATTGTTTATTGCATTTTTGTGTTGAAACTTATAAATATGTATATTATATTGTTTTGTTTGAATTGTATTCAAGGGAATTGATACCTTGGCTCTTCCACTCATCTTTGTGTCATGTTATCATGTTTGTGTGGATCTCATTTGTGTATTCGTCGTTGTATCTCCAGCTCAAACCAGTGAGTATTTCTCTCCAGACATTATGTACTTATATAAGTAGTAAATTGACACCCTGTGAGTCTGTAGAACTATATTAGCATTTTATAACTGCTTATAGTATTATCATATGATGTTCACACATATTATTACACCTATTATATTATATGTTTTTGTTATTTCATGATATTCTGTTTATTTTATCTGTTCATCACACTGCAAGTTCCCTTTAGATTAGAATCACTATGCGTTGAAATGATACATACCCGAACGGACTTTAGAATAAGGGAAAATTGTTATGGGATGAAATGATAGGTCTGAATGATTTTCAATTTATTTCACTTACTTGGGACTGCGGGTTTGAAATGATAAAACCCGGATTTTTCTTTGTAAATTACGGGTTGAAATGATATATTACCCCTATCACTTTTCCTAGTGTAGAAAATTATATACAGACCCGTGGTTAACATATGTTTTTCTAAAAATTTTAAATTTTTATAGAAATGTAAATACTAAAATATTTTTATTTAAATCTAATTAAAAAGGATTTTTGTAAAATATTATTGATTTTCTGAATAATTATAATGAAATGATTTAATGAAAAAGTTAGAAAATTTTGAATGTAAGTTATTTTGAAAAATTTGATTTAATTATAATTGAAAATTAAATTGAATATGAAATTATGATAAATTTATGAAAATTTGAATTTAAATGAATTTAAAGTGATTTTACATAATATTAATGATTTTTAATAAAGTTGAAATGTGAAATGAATGAATATTTAAGTTGAATTTTGAAATATAACTAAAATTGGAAATTTATGAAATTGACTTAAAAGTGAATTTTTAGTTAAGTAAAAAAAATGGGAATTAAGTTATATTTGAAATTTTAAACTTAGGTGTTATGTTGAAATTTAATGTTATGAATTTAAATTTGAATGTTGAAATTTAATAAGTGAATTATTAATAAATATTGATTTTTGAAAGGAAACTTAACTTTATAAAATCATGAATTTAAGGAAAATTAAATGATGATTATAAATGTGAAAATGTAAGATTTTATAATTTAAAAATGATTTAAATGAAAATATAAGTGTTTGTGGAATTCTGCTGAATATTTGAAGTTAATTAACAGCATTCTAATTGCTGTCTTTTATTAAATCGAATTGTTTTGAATGTAACTTTCTGTAGCATTTTCCAAATGCTGCGAAAGTTGAATTTTCATTGTTTTAATAAATTTAAGCGAATAAATGAACATTGAAAAGTTTAAATTTTTGGAATTTAATAATTTAATTGTTAAATGTAATAACTTCATTTTTATGATTTAAAAATGAAGTAATTTGTTTTGAAATATAACGATTTTGATATATTAAAATGATTTGAAATGTGGTTTCGAAAAGATATGATATTTTGATATATTAAAATGATTTGAAATGTGGTTTCGAAAAGATATGATATTGTGATATATTAAAACGATTTGAAATGAAATTTTGAAAAGATATGATATTTTGATATATTAAAATGATTTGAAACGAAGTTTTGAAAGTTATGATATTTTGATATTAAATGATTTGAAAAATGGAATTTTGAAAGATATGATATTTTGATATTAAAATAATTGAAAAGAAGTTCTGAAAGATATGATATTTTGAAAATGAAGCTTTGAAAGGTTACGATATTTAAATATATTATAATGATTTAAAATGAAGTTTTGTGAAGATATGATACTTTAAGATATTAAAATGATTGGAAATAAAGTTTTGTAAAGATATGTTATTTTGATATATTGAAATGATTAGACATGAAGTTTTGGAAAGATATGATGTTTTTGACATGGTTTGGAATTAATTTAATCTTTATTTTGATAAAGATTTGGATTTGAAATGATATTCTGTTTTGAAGTATAAATAGCATTTTAAAATTATAACTACGGGTTATAATAACGATTGGTTGGCAAAGAGACCGGGATCGGATATCTGGCATACTCTCTGTCGATACCGAAACCACTTTAATAACTATGTACGCGGTGGAGATTGCAGAATGACGTAGGATGGTGGCGACGTTCTTGAGGTATAATACGTGGACCCAACTCCCGTGAGTTGGCATAAGGTGGCTAAAACATGAGCGATCTCGGGCCAAAGGAGGTAGCACCTATGGTCGGACACATTCCTTCGAACCATTCTATTATTGTTGTGATCGATTGGGTGCACCCCTTGATTTTGGAGTGTTGTTCGGGGTGGGCGTAGTGGCTGCTACGTTACCACCAGCTCGTGTGCGTAATTGGTATATCTACCCTGGCATTGCCTTGTGTGCCGTGTCACCTACCATACCAAACCTTTACTACGAGTTTGTTTTCTCCCATAGCCCGTATGGTATCTTCTGACAGTCGCCCGGAGTGGAGATGGCATGACATTTCATGGACTACTAGGACTATTATATGTGAAGGGTGATATGGGTAGCCCCGAACGCTATTTAAAAGTATGTTTATTTTACTGTAGACATTACTATAATAGCGAAATATTACTACACATTAAATAGTTTAACGGATCCTTAGAGGATAGGTGGTCCCAGGCGTCCTTTAAGTTACTTGTACTTTATTACAGTTCACTTGAGTTGGTTTACATTATATAAGTATATATTGTCCTGACTCAAGTGTTTGTATTTATTTGCGCTCGGGTCAGCCTGAGTTATTCACAGATTTGGATTCCACTTTCTGGAGATTGGAATCGCTGGAGATCATCTGCTTATCTAGTTTTATTTATTCCAGTTCTGTTGTTCTATTCAGCTTGTACTTGGTTATCATCTTGAGACTTCTGTTGTACTTTATTTATTCTGTTGTATTTTATTTAACTCTGATATATTTTAATAGTAGCTCATGAACTACTATCTCTTTTACTTCCGCTGCAATTCTTACTCTGTGTCTGTGTTCTGTGATTTTTATTTACTATATGTCTTGAGATTTGCCAAATTTTATTTACAACGCGGTATTTTGAGCAATTCAAATCCGACATGTGCGAATGCGAATGGTTGAAAATATCGTGTTGTTACAGTTATGGCGAATAGGCACTTCTTTTGAAATTTGAATTTTGAATTCAAACTGCCACCATGTCGACATGGTACCCCCTGCCATGTCGACATCCCAAAGAAAATTTTGATGTCTTGTTTTTCTTTGAAAATAACCTTTATATTATATTAAAACTATTTTGAACTTTACAAATATACTTGAATATGTTGAAATTTATAAGTAAAATATAAATAACTATATATACATAATTTAACTATAATTTATATTTAAATCAAAGTATAAATATTTAAAAGTTAAATATATTATATGAAAAGATAGTTTAAAATCATGAGTAATTTGATTTTGAAAATAAAGATGTTTTTGAGGCTAAAATTATTTAAAATGGGAATCGAGGGTTTTGAATCTTAAAAGGAAAGTTTTTGAAATCATTTTGAAAACAAGATAATTTTGAAAAATCATTTGAATTAAAATTAGTGGATACAAAACAATGTCCCACTAGATTTTCGTAGGTTCCATCCTACTTTGGGTTCCATCCCTTTAACGGGCTCGAAGTGGATTCCATTCCATGAATAAATTGGATTTTGAGATGCCAATGCTTTTCTACGGGTTTTAGCAAAAATTCCTAATAAAAAATACTTATCCTTGAAATCTTGAACTCTTGATAATCTTGATACTCATGAGTCTTCTATCTTGATATCTTGAATCTCTATACTGTACAGTCATAACTCTTGGTACCTGCATGGTTAGATCCTGCATACACATATATATCTATACATGTAATGTTAGTATTTATAGTTTATAATCTATTCTAAGGTTGTTGTCATCAAAACCATCATGTCACAGACTAACAATCTCCCCCTTTTTGATGATGACAACCTTTGTTTATAAAATATTACTTCTATTCTAATAACTCCCCCTAAAACTAACAACTCCCCCTTAATCTATGCCTAACTACCCTATTTTATATTTCTCACCCTTTGTCATCAACAAAAACTTACTCTAAACTAGATAATTCCAAACTATATAACTCCCCCTAAAACTTATCACTCTATGACATGCGATTATAATGATAGTGTTGTCATAAATAATCAACACTTAAATATAATACTAAATCATAGTCCTAAAATATTATCTATCCTAACTAAGAATTCACAAAAATACTAATAATTAAAACACATATAAGAACACGAGTTTATTTATTATGAATATGGTTGTATTTACATTTGCGTTTGGAAAACATAAAACCACAAACAACAATGGAAAGAAAGAGAAGAAACTAATGCGTGTTTCTGAACATAGGAGATCTATGAATCAAACAGTTTGGATAGTGAAAACAGAAATTTCCACGTTGTTCGACAAGATTTCCATTTTTGTCGAAACGCACTTCTCCAACGTACACTACTAGGACATCATCCTCCTCATGTGCTTTTTCCATTGGTTCTTCTTCTTCTTCTTCGTCGTTGGCCTCATGTTCTTGAGAAAAGAGTCTTCATCGATCAAGATAGGGTTAGCCTAGTTGTCCATTAGGAATTTTTGCAAATTCCTAAGAATTTTTCCTTGCCTTTCCTGTTCTTTTTCCATACGAAGTTGAGTTACTTGAACTTCAGTTAAAATCTGAAGAGTATCCTTCAACGACTCCTCCAATTTCGTTATATATGCGAGAGTGGTGCATTGGAGTGGACCAAAAGTAGAAGAGGAGAATGAGAAAGTTGATTTTATGTCAGATTTTGAAGATGAAGCCATGATTTTTTATATTTCAGAAGAGAGAATGAAGAGAAACAAAGAGTGAATAAAAATTCGAATTATAGAAGAACATATAACTAAATTTTTGAATTTTGGTGGGAATTTTTTTTAAAATAAAAACGTAACATGTCGACATGTCTACTTTGGGGATATCGACATGGTCCTTATATTTTAACTCTTTGATTTATTTTAATATTAATTATAATTGTTATTTATATTTAATATTTCAATTATAAAACAAATACCTAATACTCTTCTTAATTTGGCAAATATTGATTCATTTAAGGGTTTTGTTTAGATATCAGCGATTTGATTCTCAGAATTGATATAATCTGTAACGACCCAAAATTTTTGTCAGCATATTTAATGAATATTTAATCTAAATTTAAATTAAATATAAGCTTGTCAATGTTTAAATTGATGAGATCTTGGATATTTAACAGTTATATATGTTTGTAAAAGAAAATTTTGATTTGAAAATTTTAAATAGAATACTTCAAAACCCTTAAAACAAATCTGACATGTTCAATAAAATCAAATCAAAGACTTTATATTTTTGTTATTTGATAAAATACATATGAATGCAGTTTTAGTTTTTAAAATGATACAGTTAAAACATAAACATGAATATACACCATAATTATAAAATATAAACTGTACTAAGAACATAATTATAAAATATAAGTAGAAACTAGAAATATAGGTATACAAATAGAATGTTATAAATAAATGTAAACTAGTAATAATCATATTTGTGCTTTTGTACAATTTATAGGTATAAGAAAAACATATAGATATCTTTGTACAATCAATGCTATGAAATAAATATAAACTTTATGTGTTGTGTATATGCATCAGGGAACAAAAGAGTTCACTTCAAAATAGTAATAATAAACAAAAATCCGAGCTTGTACAAAACAAACAAAACTGAAACATTTATTACTTGTTAGCATAAATGAAGCATAAACCTTTTAACCAAAGCCTTTTACATTGTTAAATATCATAAGAACATGTTAAATGCTTAAGTAAAACAAGATACTTGTAACATATTTCTGTATTAAACATGTTTGTGCTGTCATACAGTTTATAGGCATGAGAAAAACAAGTTTTCACTTCAAACATGATAAAAATAAAAAGCTGTGTCTTACAAAATAGGCTAGCCGAAGTGATAAATATTTTTGTACCATACAATATAGCAATCAGTAAAACATTAAATACTTGCCATCATAATTAAGAACCAAAGCATTAATTAGCATAACTTATTGCTTAACAAGTACATGTAGTCAAAATTCTTGTCATAATCTTCTACTGCAGAACATAATCTTAACCAAATAAAGAAAATGACAAACAAATATACTGGCCAGATACAACCTATTGCTAAGTGGCTTTAATCTATATATATACACCTACGTATCATCTGTTCGTTTATACAAAGTGAAGAATTAAAACTAAAAGCAAACCTGGAAAGAAAATAAAAGGGGAAAACAGAGAAAAGAAACAAAGGAAGGTTTCAGGGAAAATTTCAACTGCAAGTTTTTTTTTCAACATCTCATTTCTGTTCAATTGCTTTAAGGTGAGTAAACATTTCTGTTCAATATAAATTATGGTGAGTAAACTAACTATTCTAAAGTTTAAGTTTGGAAATCGTTCATATGTACCTAATGTTTGTGATTTACTGGAATTTGCGGTTCTGAGATGCTCCTACAGTTTTGAAATTTTAGGGTAAATATGCTTATACATCTTCACGTGAATGCCAAGTTTAGAATTTGAAACTGGGTAGGTGGTTTACACTTAAATCAAAAACTTGAAAATGAATTATAGCTTGACAGAGAGCATAACAACAGAATATACAGTTGTTTTATTTAGGGAAATAAATCAACAGCTAAAATTTGAATATCTAAATTGTAAATTTGATTTCATAGAATGATTTAGTATACAAAGCTAGGATTTTTGAAATAGACATGTTGATTTTTAGATTAATATTGAAGGTACAAATTGAATATGAATGAAATATGCACTTTTGCCAATATCCCTTGATTTGATTAATTTTATTTTCTGAAAATTTGGATGATACAAGCTTGATGATGTATTTGTATAGAAAAAATGCAAACTAATTTTTACAATGCCAGAATTTGTCAAACGAAGTTAATATAGGGTTTAGTTGTGAATTTTTTTTCTGTACCCTGTAAATCATCAGTTTCGTCCTCATAGTGTGTCGAGCTTCACGCGCTTCAAGTAGGTCGATGTTGAGGGGTCGGTCTTGGAGTGGGTAGCGTGGCATAACCTCTATCGATGTGGGGTTGCCGGACCGAGTGATTTTAGGTGAGGAGCTGTGTTTTAAGTTCGATTTTCTGGTGATTTTTTTATTTTGTCAACATCTCAAATTTCTGGGTTTCGATTTCGATGCAAGGGATGATTTGGGTTTGGGGAAGTCGACGTGGGTCACCGGAGGCGTCGTGGACCACCGTGCACATGCACGGTGGTGGAGCAGTATCGGTTGAGTGGCTGTGAGTCGTCGCGTGCTCATGCTCGAGACTTGTGGAGGTTGCTTCGAACGTGGCTTCGAGTCGTTCTCGTGCGTGACTCCAGTAGTTATTGATAACTTTAAAAATATAAAATGAGAAGAAGGGGAGAAACAGGGAAAGAGAGAGGATGAATGGGTTCAAGGGGGGGGGAAGACTCAGGGAGATTGAGTGGGAAACCCGGGGTTTTACTCGCGCATAGCAAGATTTGTCTCGGGTGTTGTTGAAGAGCTTAAGAGTAACAGGACTTGGTTACTAAACTGTATTAGTTCAAAGTAAAAATTAAGTTATTGTTAAAAATGTTTTCAAACTTAAATGAATATCTTAATTAGTAGTCAATTAAAGATACATGATTAGATTTAATTAACGTTTAAACATTTTTAGTTAATAAGTGTTTAGTTTTAAAGTTAATAAGAAAAGATTTTTGACTCTTATTCAATTAATTTGTAATTAAGAAGTTTAAATTAGTTAATTAAGTTAATATATGAATTGGGGTAACAAATTGAGAAATTAATTACATTAAATATAAGGCTATCTAATAATTAGGTTTGGAGTTAATATTATAATTGGTTTCAAAATTTAAGAGAAGACTTTTAAATGTTTCATTAAGTTGAACATTTAATTAGTTTAGGAAGAAATTAAGAACAATTACTCTTAAAATTATAATTAGTCAGAGATTATAAATAATTGATAAAAATTGAAATTAACTACTTGAGTCAATTTATGAACGATTAGTAGTTAATTGATCGAGTAATTTAATTTAGAATAAATAATGGGCTAAGGAAGTAATTAACAGTTAATAAATAGGTAATTAAGTTGATTAATAATTAAGACCATTAATTAAATGATTAATTCAAGTACATAACTGGACTAAGGAGTAATTAAGTAAATAATAATGTGAAATTAAATAATTATGTAATTGGACTAAATAACTAATTAAGAAATCATAAATTAAACAATTCGAAATGAAATAAGTAATTGATTAATCATAAATTAAACAGAGTTAAGAGGTTAACTCTCAGGTAATTAATTCTAAATTGAATTAATTACAAATAAGACTTAAAGATGACTGCTTATGGGTTGTTATGTTGAATATCTGATTGTGGTATTTGTGTGGTGATATTCTGTGATGCTTTGTAATATGTTATGTTATATCTATGATGCTTGTATATGGTTTATCTGTGATAAATGCTATGTTAATTCAACTATTAGATTTAAATTATTTAAAACTGTTAAGTTAATTAGACAACTTGGCCCTTAAAATGGCGTTTGGATTCGATGAGACCGGGATCGGAAGAATCAAATTTGATTCTCCGAAAACCACATCAATCCAATTTAAACATTAGGTCGTGAATCCTGAAATGGAGATCGAGATGGTGTTTTCAGAATGCAAGGGTTATTGTCGTTGACTCTGAGGGTGATTCCAAAATGAGTGTGACGAGATAATGCCTTCGGTTTCGTTCGAACCCGGAACGAACTTGTATGGATTGAATGCTTTCAACACATCGTCAGGCGGACGATGAGCATTCTAAGAAATATGTTCTATAAAGGTAATCGTAGCCTCAAGCCTCATCAACCGGGAATGGCTAAAAACAGGGGAGGTGCAGTAAGGTTAGGTGGTGTTTGCGCGAAAAATGGGCAAACACCTCCAAGTCGTGAGATTTAATGGGTTTTATGTGATTCTTAATGATTTAGATGAGTTATGTAAATATGAAAAAAGCAGGGACTGAAATGTAAAAGACATGCAGATTTATAGTGGTTCGGCCAGAATGTGCCTACGTCCACTTTATATGTTATTATCTTCTTTGTTTCGGATTACAAGTACAATGCTTTGTGTACAAGTATATGGAAGTAGTTTGAAAGTTCCTTCCGTGCTTGAGCTCTCAAACTTGTCTGCCATTGTTGTACCCCTGCCCCTCTATTTATAGAGTGAGGTAGGGAGCAGGGGTCTTGGATGTATATAGCTGCTGGTGGGCCCGGGCTGGAGCAATCTGGACTGGCAATCATCTGGTTCGGCGAGGCTTCATTCGGCTGTGCTTAGAGAAGTTGGAGTTTGGTTCGGTCATGGTGGTCCGGTGATAGGCGTGGTCCGGTGGTGGTCTGGTCCGGTCGTGTAGGTGAGGAGTGTTGGCTCGGTGATGGCCTTGACCGGTTGTAGGTTGGTCCGATAGGGTGTTGGAGAGGTGGTTCGGTGGTGCCCTTGGTCCGGTATGCCGAATGGGGATGACCGAATGTCCTTGTGCCGAATGAGCTTGTGCATGGAGAATGCCGGATGGACTTCGAGCCTTGTGTTTGCTGAACGAAGTGGAGGTTGCGAGCCCGGGTAAAACTTGTGACTTCTTGGTCTCGAGATCTTCTGTGTGAGAATTCGCCCAACATTTGCCCCCCAAAGTGGGGCACGTGCTTGCATGTGTCGCGCTTTGTTTCCCTGTGGTAGGAAGGCTTGTTTCGTAGTGTCATGGGTTAGATGCCCATATCCTGTTGGTGTCCTGCAAAGGAATTTACAGTTTTAGTGTGATTTCAGGTAACGATCGTTCGGGATTGACATATTCGAGATGAAGTAAATTGTGTCGTTCGGGACGAGAGAGTGTGCCCCGAGGGGGCTTAGCATTATCGATACCAGGTTCACGTCAGAGTGGGTCCCTGGATCGTTTGTCCAGGTGGTTTATCGCCAGCTCAGAGCATGCCTAGGGATCGTTCGCGACCCCGTACATGTGTAAGTAGCTTAGCCATTTCATAATTATCAGAATCAAATATCCATTTAACCGATGAGCTCAAAAAAGGATGTCAAAGTGCAAATTCTCACGACGATAGGGTTAATAGCCATTCAGAGCGTGCCTATGGACCGTTCGTGGTCGCGTACACGTGCAAATGATTAACCCGTGTTGGCGGGAGATTTACTACTCATTCATCGTTATTATAATTTTTATTTTATCAGTCGGTTCTAGAGTCCGGTACTTATCTGAATGCGGTGCCTTGCATGCCCCCTGTTTCTGGTTTCTGCTGGTAGAGACAGTTTCATTCGGCTTCGAGTAGGTATAGGTTTTCATTCGGTTGGAGGTTGGTCCGGTATGCCGAACCATCTGGTCCGGTGGTGTTCCTCCAGTCTATATATAGGGGCTACGCCCCCTTAGGTTTTCTTCACCGAATCAACAAGCGCCGAACAAATACTATACCGAATCAAACTTTAGCCGAATCACACTTTTGCCGAACCATTTCGTGCCGAATCAGGTATATGCTCTTTGCCGAATGATCCTTATTACCGAATGAACCTAATTTGCCGAATATACGCGTAAGGCTTTCAATGTCGAATGGTGCTGTGTACCGAATGAACTTGAGATACCGGTGCCGAATGAACATGAACTTGTACTACCGAATGAACATGAACTTGTACTACCGAATGAACTTGAACTTGTACTACCGGATGGTCTTGAACTTCCAGTGCCGAATGAACTTTGTATTCGGACTCTGAGTGGAACTCTGGACTTATGCATGCTTGCTTGCTTACATCTCTGTATTCTTTGTTTTAACAACCTGTCTTTTTGCTTCTGTGTATGCAGATAAATGTCTCGCAAGGCGGAAACACGATCAGATAGGCGGAAGTCGAGGGATGGAGGAGAATCTTCTTCCGTGCCCCCAGCCCAATCGGGGTCCGGGGAGCATGGAACTGCTTCGAGATCGCTGGTGGAAGGGTATGGACTCCAGGAGCTCCTGGTCTCCCCTCCCGACTGCTTCCCTAGTTCTCTAAAGTAGGAGCAGCTTGATGCTATATCCCGTTCTTTCGGGATAGATGGGACGCTTATATTGCTTCCGGGAGTCGGGGTGATGCCATACGACCCTCCCGAAGGGTATTTCGCCTACAGCAGGTACCATTGCATGTGCGGGGCCATTCCTCCTATCAACGCCTGGGTTGTTAGCTTCCTTACATATCTAAAGGTGGCGCTTTTCCAGCTTCCGCCCAACTCGTATGCCATCTTGGTGTGCTTATATTCTATCTTCTAGAAGAGGTACGGGCGCTTTCCATCCAACCGGGAAATTCGGTATCTATATAATCTGAGGGGCTATAGGAAGGGGTCCCCCTACATTAGCTTAGAGTCGGCCGTCTCCTTCAAGCCGGTCCTGGACCTGTACTCAAAGTACAGCATGTTCAAGAAGGAGTGGTTCTTTGTGAGGGACGATTCTGTCTCCATTCGTCGCTTCACTTCCGGATGTAAGTCAACTCTTTATTCGTAATTCCTGTCTTGATTGCAATTCCTTTCCTTATGTGCTTCTGTTGTTTGTTAGCGACAGGTGGCTCTGCGGTGGTGGAGAGCGATCGCCTAGTCCATATGGCAGCAGAAGTTAAGGCCATCTCCGAGAGGGACAGATCGGCCGCCTATCTGATCAGGAACGCTACCCTCCTGGAGTACAACTTGATCCTGCCGCACCAGTCCGTGGTTAAGCAGAGGGACACGGTTGAGGAGAAAGCCGCTAAAGCTAAGGAGGGGGCCACGGTGAAGAGTGGCAAGAGGAAGCCCTTTGCACAACACCCAGTCGTGGGGGGTAAGAAGCTCAAGGAGTCTGATGGCCCCTCTCCTAGTACTCGCCCGATCATCCCGGAGGGGGAAGGTATGGAAGAGGGCGAAGGAGGCGATGTGGGAGGAGAGTCAGAAGGCGGAGGAGATGGCGATGGAGATGGTGATGCTGGTGTCTTATCCTCTGGGAAAGATCCTGAACTGGATGACGCCCTCCGTCAGGCCTTCGGGAAATCGGAGGAAGAATCGGAAGCGGAAAAGGCAAAGGAGGCGGGCAAGGCTGTGGCTGGTGCCGATCCATCCCCTAAAGGCTCCTCAGCTAGGGTAACTTCAGCGGTGCAAGGTGAACTTCTGTCCTCTGTCGATTCCATTTTCGATAAGGACTTAGAAATATTTTATGGTTCACTTCCGTCCTAGAATGAGATTCAGGACTTATTGCAGTACCCCACTCCTCCGCGGGGTTTGTATAATAGACGTGCCTTCAGACTTTTCTTTCTTTTTACTTAACATGTTTCCTGAATTGGGGACCATTGTATGTTTGTAACACTTGTTCTTTATTTCAAGGGCAGGCCAGGTGGTTACAACGTCAGACGTTCGACACCGCCTCGAACAATTCAAGTTGATGAGAGCTTCTGCGAAGCCTCCCACTGGTCGTACTGGGGACGTGGTCAAATACCGTCCTATTCTTGGGGTCATCGAAGAGAGCATTCAGAAAAAGAAGAGGAGTCGTTCTTTATTTGAGCCTTCCCCTGGTCCGCAGCTTCCTGTTCAGCCTCCTCGTGATGCCACGAAGGAGAGCACGGAGTTTATCCCCCCTCCACCTCCTTCCAAGAATCCCACAGTTATCCGTATAAGGCGTCCTGACGTGCCTCGTGACCCCTTTGCCGGTCATCCTGATTTAGATCCAAGCTCTCGGGATATTTCATTCGATGAGGCCACGGGTGAACACCTCCTTCCCCGCAACCCCATGGTACGAGTGTTAGACGAGGCTAAGTCCCTAGATCTTGATCTGCTTACCACTCGGGTAGTTACCATGGGAGACGAGGCCAAGGATAATATCGATCGGGTGGCTGAAGAGACCAAGAAGTTAATGAAGTATCATGCTCAATTGGTCAAGGCCGGGGAGGAGATTGGGAGTGCTAATATTCGGTTGCGGCTGAAGGTTGCTGATCAGGCCGTACAACTTGCCGGTCAAGCCGTTCAGATTTCTCGGCACGAGGAAGCCTCCAGGCGTCTGAAAGAGACCATGGAAAAGGCTAGTAGGGCAGAGTTACGGAAGATGGAGGCCGCCTGTAAGGAGCGGATCGACATGGCCATTGCGACAGTGGATGGGGTCCGGAATGCGGATCTCGAGCGGGTAGAGGAGTTGTCTGGAAGGCTTGAGGCCGCGGAGATGGCTCAAGTCAAGTGAAAGGAGGAGATGGAGGAGATGAGGAGGTCTCTCCAGGCTGACTGCTCAAGATACCGATCAGAGAGGGATGTCGCTGTCGCCAAGTTGCAGGCTTCCGAGGCCCGGGTGAGCGAGTTCGAGGAGAATGAGGGGATGATGGACGAGATGCTGCAGGACATGTACTTCCGCACTTAGAAGGAGGGCAGCTTGTCTTGGATGGATGACTATCCCCGGGTCATGGCCAAGATATATCTTCGGGCTTTAGAGGAGGCCAGGGTCGATGCGGGTAAGGAAGGTGGAGCGGCTTTTAGTCTGGATGTGGTCACTGCTCAGTTCTCGAAAGAGGAGCAAGCGGCGGTGAAGGAGGGGATGCCGTTGCTCGCTGCGGAGGAAGCGGGTGTGCAACTGGAGGATGAGGATCAAGCGGCGGACGCTGGTGAGTTATTCTTCTCTTTTCCTTTTCTTTCTGAGTTTCCATAACTTGATCGTTTATCGTTTGTTTAATGGATTCCTCTTCTGAATTGGACAGGTGGAACTTCCGATCAACATGTCGGGGGTTCCGGCCCTGCGGCCAAGTAGACTTGGGAAGTTGGTGATGGAGTGTGGACGCAGCTGGTTACTTGTCCGGATTCGGCCGCTTTTTATTTCTTTTTGCTGTTGTTTACGTTAGTCCAAAACATTGATGTGACTGTAATAGTATTATTTGCAGAGAATAACTTGGTGTAATTTTATAATATAAGCTGATTTTGTTATGTTTAAACGTTGCTGTCATTTTGATGTGCTGCGTGATGAGTATAACTATGTATATGCCTGTGATTTTAGTTGTGTTTGACGTTAAGCCTCTGCTTGAAATATAATTTCATGTTTTGCAATGTTAGTGTGACATATGAATAAGCTATAGCTATGTATTTATGTACAAGAGAAGAGAGTACCGCCCTTCATGTTTTATTTGCAGGCGGTAGCTTTGAGCTTCTTGTGTAACTGATCATGGATATATTTGAGTACCTTGCCACCCAGTACGCAGGCTTAGATTCTCATGAGTGAATGCTCCCTATTTGATTTCCTGTACTTTAGAGTTTGTTATACAGGATAGGAGAAAAGTATTTAAATGAAATGGAAATATAGAAAAAGTAAAACTTCCAGTCACGGAAGGCCGTCGATGTGCTTAAGTTCGTGGCAAACGGGTTTTGTAGTCACTTTCCCTAGCTGTGGGTCTTGGAGACATTTGTCACCCATCTTACGCCTCCGCGGGGAGTTTTCTTTTTTACCACAGCCGCACTTAAGACACATTGGAGCCGAGATCGCGCACAGTAACTACCCGAACCATTATGGTCCGTAATCATGGGTATTATTCGATTTACCGTGGCCGGCTAGCGTGGGTGCCGTTGGCCGTGAACTATCCCTGGCTGGCCACACCTTATGTTGGGGCTTAAAGTAGGTTCACAGTTGCCGGCGAGCCGAACGCCGTAATGAGCTGCCATCGGCTATAGTCGGCCTTTATGATGACTTATAATCGGCTCATTACAGTTGGCTTTGTGGGCAGGCACGAGCAATGAGTTAACCCGCAGCAGAGGGATGCTGGAGCAAAAGAGTCTCATTGGCGAGTGCATAGAATCATAGCATACCTGTTAGGCCTTGTCCAGATGAGGTCGTGGTGCGTCTTGAGTGGAGATGCCATAAGATTTTGTTCAACAGAAAAGGATAAAGCTTAACAAGCAGCCAAGATATAAAGGAACAAGCTAAAAAGAGACAAGATTTTTTAAAGTGGTTCGGCATGAAAATGCCTACGTCCACTGATTCTCTTTGTTAATTCACTTCATATGGGCAGTACAAGTTAAGAAAAGTATCGACGGTGGTTTCGGATGTTCCATGCCCTCTGGAACACCTCTCCGTCCATTGTTGACAAAATATAAGCTCCGTTGTGGAGGTCTTTATGAATTACATATGGTCCGTCCCAGATGGGGTCCAGTGCCCCGGGGCGCGGAAAGATTCGCCTAAGGACAAGATCTCCTTCTTGTAAGATGCGATGCTTGACTTTGGAGTTGTATAGTGCTGCCACTTTTTGTTTGTGAGCTGCTGCTTTGAGTGCTGCATCGTTTCTCCTTTCCTCAATCAGATCCAAAGACATGAGGAGGAGTTCTTCGTTTTCTTCTGGATTGTAGTGGATCCTACGGTGGGAAGGAACAATAGTCTCAACAGGGAGCATTGCCTCCGATCCGTATGCCAAAGAGAAAGGAGTATGTCCCGTTGATGTTCTGAAAGATGTGCGGTAGGCCCAAAGTGCCGTAGGAAGTTCGTCCACCCAAGTGCCTTTTGACTTTTCAAGTTTTTTCTTGATTAGGGTTTTGAGAATTTTGTTGACAGCTTCGACTTGTCCGTTTGCTTGAGGATAAGCTACTGATGAGAAGCTTTTATGAATTCCATGCTCTTGGCACCAATCGGCGAATTCTTCGCTGTCAAATTGGAGTCCGTTGTCTGATATGATCTTGAGTGGTACTCCGTACCTGCATAGAATATTTTTGATCAAGAAGTTGATAACTTTTGCTGAAGATATGTTATTTAGGGGTTCCGCTTCCACCCATTTGGTGAAATAATCGACTGCCACTATAGCATATTTGGCCCCGCCCCTGCCCGTTGGCAGTTCGCCAATTAAATCAATTCCCCATACAGCAAAGGGCCAAGGGCTGGTCATTTGAGTAATCTCATTTGTGGGTAGTCGAGAAATCTTGGCAACTTTCTGACATTTGTCGCATCTCTTGACGAAGTCTAAGGCGTCTTTGTTTAGTGTGGGCCAGTAATATCCATATCGGAGTATCTTTTTCGCCAGAGTCTGCCCTCCAGTGTGATCTCCGCAACTTCCTTGATGGATGTTGAATAAGATTTCCTTGGCTTCCCTTCCAGCGACGCATCTGAATAAGGGGCTAGAGAAGCCACGCCGATAGAGGATGCCTTCTTGTATTGTGTAGTGGGGAGCTTTCCTCAAAATTCTCCTGACTTCATCACGTTTGTCTGGTAGTGTGCCGTCCTGCAAATATTTCCGGATAGGAGTCATCCAAGTTGCTTCTTCAATTGCAGTTATCAGATTCACTTGTTCAAAGCTTGGGGCTAGCTGCCTTGAGATGGCTAGTGCTCCGGAAATGGTGCTATTCTTCATACTAGCTTGCTTTCCTAGTTCATCGGCCTCTTGGTTATCTTCTCGAGGAATGTGTTTGACTAGATAATGGTCCAATTGGTCGAGCAGAAGTTTGGTTTTCTTTAGATATGCTGTGAGTCGTTCTCCTCGTGTCTGGAATTCTCCTAGTACTTGGTTTACGATAAGTTGAGAATCACTATGAAGACATAAAGAATTGACTCCAATTTCTAAGGCAAGCTCCAATCCCGCTATTACGGCCTCATACTCCGCATCGTTGTTAGTGACCGCGAATTCCAACCTTAATGCATAGTACAGCTTTCTTCCCCTGGGGGTGATTATCACAATACCTGCCCCCGAGCCTTGTTCGTTTGATGCTCCATCTACAAAGAGGTTCTACTTGATGATTTTTGCTATTTCAAACTGATCCTTGCCTTCGTTCGTAGTGAATTCGGCAATGAAATCGGCCAGGGCTAGCCCCTTGATAGCAGTGCGAGGATGGTAGGTGACGTCATACTGACTTAGTTCAATGCACCATTTGAGGAGTCGTCCAGAAGTGTCGGGACGATGGAGCACCTGTCTTAGTGGCTGATCGGTTAGGACTCTGATGGAGTGAGATTGGAAGTAGTGTCGTAGTTTTCGTGACGCGATCAATAAACAATATGCCAATTTCTCAAGTTTAGGATATCTGGCTTCTGCCCCCGTAAATTTCTTACTTATAAAGTACACCGGGCATTGTGTGCGGTCTTCTTCTCTTACTAGGGCAGCGCTTAAAGCATGAGATGATACAGCGAGGTATAGGTATAGCTCTTCGCCTTCGTTCGGAGTTGAGAGTACTGGTGGTTTCTGAAGGTGTTCGATCAGGTTAAGGAAGGCTTTTAAGCATTCATCGGTCCACTCGAACCTTCCTTTGTCTTTCTTGAGAGCTTCGAAGAAAGGGACGCACTTGTCAGTTGCTTTGGAAATGAATCTGCTTAGGGCGGCCACCTTTCCGTTTAAGCTCTGCATTTCTTTTCGGGCGGAAGGTATCCTTATTTCTTTTAGAGCCCGGATTTGTTCAGGGTTTGCTTCAATTCCTCTGGAATGGACAATGAATCCTAAGAATTTTCCCGATGACACTCCGAAGGAGCACTTTAGAGGATTCAGCTTCATTCCATATCGGCGAAGTACCTGAAACATCTCGCTCAGGTGGCTTACATGATCGTCGGCTTTCCTGGACTTTACCAACATGTCATCCACAAATACTTCCATAGTTCGTCCTATTAATTCCGCGAACATCTTGTTGACGAGGCGTTAATAGGTAGCTCCGGCATTTTTGAGTCCAAAAGGCATGACTTTGTAACAATATAATCCCCGGTCAGTGATGAAGCTAGTGTGGTCTTGATCGGGAGCGTGCATGGGAATCTGGTTGTATCCGGAGTATGCGTCCATAAAAGATAAAAGTTCGTGCCCGGCAGTGCTGTCCACAAGTTGATCGATTCGGGGGAGCGGGAAGCAGTCTTTCGGGCAAGCGTCATTTAAGTTGGAGAAATCAATGCATGTTCGCCACTTCCCATTAGCTTTCTTTACTAGTACCGGGTTAGCTATCCATTCTGGGTAGATGGCTTCTCGTATGAAGTCATTAGCAAGTAGGTTCTTTACTTCCTCATCGAGGGCTGCTGATCGTTCTGCCCCATGCTTCTCTTTTTCTGCTTTATCGGTACCTTGGTGGGATCGACGTTCAGCATGTGGCATGCTATGTCTGGGGAGATTCCTGTCATATCGGCATGTGTCCACGCAAATACATCTAAGTTGTGGCGGAGGAAGTCAATGAGTTGATCCTTCAATTCTGTTTTTAGCTGAGATCCTATTTTTAATAGTCTGCTTGAATCATGTTTGTCTACAGATACGAATTCCATGGCCTCTGCAGGCTCAGCGGTAGCCTCCTCCTCCTTATCCCTGGGGTCTAGTTCACTGAAAGGATCGCTGGTGTATCGAAGAGGAGGGGCTTTCTTTAGTTGCTATGCTTCCAAGCTTTTCATGCAGAGAGTAGTCTCTGCATCTTTCCCTTTGTCCATTCTACGGTTATTGCGAAGTTCAGTTACATAGCAATCTCGAGCGGCGTCTTGATCTCCTTCAACCTCTCCTATTCCGCTATCTGTTGGGAATTTCATCTTTAGGCACCACGGGGCTAGGACAATTTGGAAGTCAGACAAGGCTGGTCTTCCCAAGAAGGCGTTGTAGGCCGAGTGGTTTTCTATTAGTACGAACGTTTGTTTTCGCACAACGGAGCGGGGATGACTTCCTATTTCGACGAAGAGGTCAAGTTGCCCGAGGGGTATTTTCGCATCTCCAGTGAAACTGTGCAGGGGTTTGTTGCAGGGAGACACATCCTTCATTGACAGCTTCATTTTGTCGAAAGCATGCTTGAATAGGATATTTACGGAGCTTCCTGTGTCTATTAGAATTCGGAAAACTTTAGCTGGACCGAACCAGGCAGAGATGACCATGGGATCCATATGTGGATACTGTCTTCCTTCTAAATCACGCCTACTGAATACGATGTCGTCACTCTCTTTCCGTTTTGGATGGTGTTCTTCCATAACGAAGTTAACATAGCCTTCAGCATTTCTAAGTGACTTGCCGTATCTTTCCATCTCTGCCCAGCTTCTGTCGGCGATATGTGGTCCTCCCGAGATGGTATGGATCACTATCTTCTCTTGACTAGAGCCACTGGTGTTGCGATTCCCTCCGCCTACTTCTGGGATGGGTCGCTTTGGGTTCTCATTGGCAGGAGTTGGAGTCCTGTTCTGACCTTTCACATAGCGTTCCAGCCTTCTTCTTCTGATGTGTTCTTCGATCAAGTCCCGGAGATGGTGGCATTCATTTGTGTCATGTCCGTGGGATTCGTGGAAGCGGCAGAACTTTCCAGACTTGACTGCGTTATCAGATTCTTTCTTATGCTGGGGGCGCTTGTATCCGAGTTCGCCCTGAGTGGCTAGAAAGATGTTTTTGATTGTTTCATTCAAAGGAGTGTAGGAGTCAAATCTCGGTCCTGGTCGATATTGGCGTTTTTCAACCTTCCTGCCCCCAGCATTGTCTCTAGATTCATTTCTTCGAGTGTCCTTGGCTGCAGCGGGAACCTTGTCCGAAGTTGTCTTACCTTGTTGCCCTGACTACCTCTCAGTGGCGGCGTCTTCAAGTCTCATATACTTTCCAGCTTCATGGAAGAAATCAGGTAAAGTAGCTGGTTTTCCTTAGTTAGTCTTCTAGCGAACTTGGTATCTGGGTGTACACCACTACAGAGGGCCATTAGTGTGAGCTTCTCATTGGCATCTTGGACTGCGGCCGCTGCGGCGTTGAACCGGGTTAGATATTGTTGTAGTGTCTCTCCGGATTTCTGTTTGACATTGGATAGAGAATAAGCATCCTTGGGTTGTTCTACATGGATGCGGAACTGGCTAATGAACCTTTCTTTCAACATCTCCCATGAGCTGATAGATCCTTGGGTTAGATGGCAGAACCAGGAGGTAGCTAGATCTGCTAGGAATAGCGGAAAGCATTTACACAGCAACCCTTCTGTTGCTCCGCTCATGAGCATATGCTGGGTGTATCTTTGTAAGTGTATGATGGGGTCGGAAGTTCCCTTGTAAGGTTCCATGGTTGGCATTTTCCATTCCCGGGGGGTGATGGCAGTTTTGATATTGCGGATAAAGGGGCTGGTGACCCTAGCGCCTATTCCTCGGTCCCTTTGCTCCCGTTGGACGCATTCTCTGAATATTCGTGCCATTCTTTCATCAGAATTTGGAGCGGATAGAAATGAACTTGGTTCTTCCCTGCGAGATCGGTCTCGTCCAGATGACCTGTAGGGATGGTATAGTCTATCACTTCTGACGTTATCCAGTGGTTGCCTCTGGCTGCTCGGATGCATGCTAGGACCAGCTACAGCTGCCCCCTGCCTTGATCTTCCCCTACGGGGTTCTGTTTCGAGTATTTCCATGGGGTCAACTTCGGGCTGTGTTCTAGCTCGGCTCCGTTCAGCGGGGTTTCTATGATTAGGTGGCATGACTGGCTCAGCTACATCCGACCCTCGCCTGGCGCCTCCCCCACTGGGTTCTGTTCCAAGTGCTTCATCGAGTCAGAGTTCGGGCTGAGTCCGGGCGCGGCCCCTATCATTGTTGTTCCTGTTGATGGCTTCCTCGAAGAGGGAAGACCTTTGCTGTCTCCGAGATCCTCCAGATTGAGATTCATCCCATGATTCAGTGTTGCGGTTGGATTCTTCGACATCCCTCAAGCGTGACATGAGTTGGTTCACCAAAGCTTCTTGTTGGGATGCGAAGCGGTTAGTCACTTCCACCACAACTCTGTCTAGGTCTGCTCTAGTGATTACTGCCGGTTGTTCCGCGGTAGGGGCTGTTGGAATTGCCTGATCTACATATGGCACTGCTGCTGTAGTGGGATGGTTCTCTTGATCTGGATCTACTGGATTTGGAGCGCTGCTAGTTGCAGCGTTCTTTCCCTTGTTGGCGTCTTTTCTTGGCCTGGAAGTCATGTTTCCTAGGCAATGAAAGGTGCTATTGGGAAAGAAGGTTGAACGAGGGAAGCTGAAGCTTCGAGTTCGAAGTTCTCAGTGAAAGCACCAAAAATGTTTGAGCGAAAAATGGGCAAACACCTCCAAGTCGTGAGATTTAATGGGTTTTTATGTGATTCTTAATGATTTAGATGAGTTATGTAAATATGAAAAAAGCAGGGACTGAAATGTAAAAGACACGTAGATTTATATTGGTTCGGCCAGAATGTGCCTACGTCCACTTTATATGTTATTATCTTCTTTGTTTCGGATTACAAGTACAATGCTTTGTGTACAAGTATGTGAAAGTAGTTTGAAAGTTCCTTCCGTGCTTGAGCTCTCAAACTTGTCTGCCATTGTTGTACCCCTACCCCTCTATTTATAGAGTGAGGTAGGGGGCAGGGGTCTTGGATGTATATAGCTGCTGGTGGGCCCGGGCTGGAGCAATCTGGACTGGCAATCATCTGGTTCGGCGAGGCTTCATTCGGCTGTGCTTAGAGAAGTTGGAGTTTGGTTCGGTCATGGTGGTCCGGTGATAGGCGTGGTCCGGTGGTGGTCTGGTCCGGTCGTGTAGGGGAGGAGTGTTGGCTCGGTGATGGCCTTGGTCCGGTTGTAGGTTGGTCCGGTAGGGTGTTGGAGAGGTGGTTCGGTGGTGCCCTTGGTCCGGTATGCCGAATGGGGATGACCAAATATCCTTATGCCGAATGAGCTTGTGCATGGAGAATGCCGGATGGACTTCGAGCCTTGTGTTTGCTGAACGAAGTGGAGGTTGCGAGCCTGCGTAAAACTTGTGACTTCTTGTTCTCGAGATCTTCTGTGTGAGAATTCGCCCAACAGGTGGGTCATGCCCAAGCAGGACAAGATATTTCCCCTGTCTAGATGTCCCTTTTTATATTTCGGCTTAGTGGGCGGTTGCTAGCTACAACCGCGGGGTTTATCTTGTTCGGGACTGTTCAGTAAGGAATTGTTCCGGCCATGTGTTGCAAGGGATGAAGGGAGTAATCCTCGGTACGGTGATCTAGGCCCCATACTATGACGGGCGGTACCGCAGTAGCCCTACCATTGTTGGAAATCCATTTTCCCTACGAGATCCTACGGTTTTGATTTGTATTACCCACTTTTGTGGCTAGTAGCGGGAATTTAATAGATGTAACAATTTCGGCTATTTTCTATTTACTTGAAAACCCTAGACACTATTATAATATCACTGGATTTCCTATGAAATGTTTTGGTTAGCGTAAGGTAAAAAATTACCCATATTTATTTGTGGGAAGTCTTACGTGATACCTTTATTTTCAAATGTTTTCAAAGTTAAGAAATTTTAAACCGTTTACTCATACCAGAACCATGTCTGACCCGGAGTTTATTTTTGTTTTCATAAACTCTCGTGTACCCAAATTTTTACGGGTAGCCAAGGGATTCAGGTTAGCTTTGACGAATTCTGGAGGTGCAATGGAGCACGAAGCTGCAGCGTTGTATGTATATATATAGTTCCGCTGTGTTGGTATCTCTGAGTCATATCGTTTGAGTTGTATTGTATTGGGTTGTATTAACTAGACAGGTGTTTATAACTGTCTAGTATTGATGTATTATCTGTATAACTCTGATATATGTAAA
This sequence comes from Allium cepa, assembly GCA_030765085.1. Classification (NCBI taxonomy): domain Eukaryota; kingdom Viridiplantae; phylum Streptophyta; class Magnoliopsida; order Asparagales; family Amaryllidaceae; genus Allium; species Allium cepa. The sequence continues at coordinate 767,081,722 of CM060937.1, read as the reverse complement.
AAAAATTAAATAATTAAGTGATATATTATATTTTGTTCCGTTCCGCTGTGGGATTCTGATGTTGTTGTTCTTTCTTCTTCTTCCTTTTCTATTTTCTCATCCCTTTCTTTCTTAATGATGATACGTCTTTCTGGTAGTAGAAGGGCGGGTCGTCACAGTTGGTATCAGAGCATAGGTTGGTGATAACCTTGGCTCTGGTAAGAATTACTCATAGAATAGAGTCAATAGAACTCTAAAATGAGTTTGAGTGTATTAATAGATATGAGCGCGTATTTGTTAGTGAATATAAAGTTGTTTTATATTGCGTTGATTGATTTATTGAGTGGTATATGAACCTTCATCGGCACAGCCTCAAAAACTGTATCGAAGGGATTTCTAAACACTTAAGTAGAGCGATTCGACACAATATTGTTTTTAAAAGTAGGGTAAATGAAGTAATTTTACCCAAAATTATATTTTAATATAAAAGAAATATTTTTCTGAAATAATTATATATACTTGGATGTTTGATTGTTAATAGTACAATCAAATAAAAATTTAAATTTGAGTGGCCTATAAACAAATAAAATTATCTAAGTACAAAAGAAATATAATTGAATCTGATTAAACTAGAATTTAAGTCCCGAAAATTTGGAAGATGTTTAAATGAAATTTCAACAAAGGATTTGGAAATTTAAAATCTTGGAAATGTTTGAAATGTTTTTTCCAAAAGATTTGAAGGAAATAATGTTATCTTGTTTTGGAAAATATTGTTGGTTATGATATTGTTTGTGGTTGTTGGGCATGCAAGTTGTTTCAAATTTTTCAAAAGAGAAAATTTGTTTTGGTGAAAACAAGTGTTCGGAATTTGGAAATTTGATGCAGATCAGGCCAAAGCAATAAGTCCTTCACGATTTAGAATGGCACTTATAAGTCATTGCCGACTTAAAGAATCACGGGGGAAAAGCCTACGAGTGATAAGTCGTTCACGACTTATGAGGATGACTATAGGTCGTTTCCGACCTAAGAAGGCATGTGGGGGAGGTATGCGACCTAAGGAAGGTCGACCACGACCTAACTGCTCACGAATGGAGAAGCATCGACCTAACAGGGGCCTAAATCATTCGGGTTCTATAGGTCGTTGGGAGGAAGACTCGGTTTTAGGTCGTTCTGAAGATTTAGGTCGGCCACGACCTAAGGAAAAGCTACGAGTTGGTATGAAGAAAGCTACGGAATTGGGTCACTTTGGAAAGATAGGTCGCTCACGACCTAGTGGAAGTTTAGGTCGCTCACGACCTAGTGAAGAATGTACACGACCTAACATGATAAGTCGTTCGGAGGAAGGTCGCAAGGAGATGGGTCGCGTGAAGGAAGATAGGTCGTGTGATTCCTGTTGCCGCATTTCTTAGGTCGCGAACGACCTAACTCATATAGAACGCATGAAGATTTATGAAGCCGCTTCTTTAGGTCGCTAACGACCTATGGCTTAGGTCGCTCAGTGTCTTAAGTCGCTGCCGGGTTAAGTTGTGTTGTCTGTTTAGGTCGTTGATTGGGTTATGTTGAGTCGTTAACGACCTTACATAGGTCGTAGGTCGTGTAATGTTGTTTGTACAGTGTTGTAAGTCGCTGAGTTGTATAAAGTGAGTGTGCTATGTGATAGGTCGCTGTCGACCTAAGTTAGGTCGTAAGTCGCGGCCGACCTAAGAGTTGGGTGATGTTTTGTTTGTGTTGGGTTGTAACTCCTATAAATAGCGTGTGTGTTGTAAATTTGAGAGGGGATTTTTGAATAAAATTTCTTGTTGATTGCTTTGTGCTTTCTTCTCTAATTGGTAGTTGAGTGTAATCTCCTATCTCCACTTACGTCATTCGAGTGCGCTCGAATCCACGTTTGTTGAAGCCGATTCACGGAATCTAGTGCGCTAGATCAACGTGCGAAGAATCGTAGATCTTTGAACACGGTATAGTGCGCTATCAACGTGTTTGAGATAGCTAGAGTTCGGTATCTTTGGATCAACGAACTTGGGCATTTTGGTATCTTCAACTCACCGATTGCTACATTTCATCGATTGAAGTTTTGTTTGATTAATCCGCTGCGTCATTATTGGTATCAGAGCCATACTTAGCCAATCATAGCTAAGTTGATTGTTGGAGCCAAGTTTTTGAAGTTTGAAGTTGGAAGGAGTTCATCGTGTTCATATTGAAGTTGTATCAAGTTTGGAGTGTTTGATCCATTTCATTTTGGATCGAGGAGTTGGACTTTGTTTGGATTTTGAATTGGTGTTTGCGCGCCAATTTTTGGAGGGTTTTGGAGTAAGAGTGAAGCCAAGCCGTGAAGTGTCAAGGCCGAGACAAGTGGGAGCCGACCTTACTTGAATTGTTAACTCATTGCCGAGTTAGTGTTGAGCCATAGCTTGTTATTTTGTTGAAGCTTGAAGTCTTGTGTTGAATTTTTGAAGTCTTGTGAAATTTTTCAACCATGCCACCAAGGAGAGCTAACCGACATCAAAACGTTGAAGCTTTGTATCGTAGAGAAGAAGCCGAGCTTATGGAACAACGTATTAATGAAAAGTTTGATGAGGGCATTGGTAAATTGGAGAGATTGATGAATGATTTGAATCAAAGGAGGAGATCACCAAACTCGAACCATGGAGGAAACCGAGTTTCGCCATCGGTTACGGAAGCGAGGAGGGTATCGCCACATTCTTGTAGAGATAGAAGAGAAACATCAATTTCATCACGAAGAGATCATCATGACTATGCACATGAAGAGAGAAGAAGTCAACGTGAATTTGACCATGAAGCATATAGAGATGAAGAGAGACATAGTCAAAGAAGCATGCATGGACGAAGGGATGATATTGGTCGAGATCGATGTAGGCGTACTTTTGATTTTGTTGAAGAAGGTGATAGAGCAAGTATTCATTATCGAGATCGAGACCAAGTTCGGAATTCTTACCGTGATATTGAAGATGATCGACGATGGGAGTCGGGTATGAAAATGGAAATTCCGGAGTTTAAAGGCGGGATGGTTGCTGAGGAGTTCTTAGATTGGGTTTCGAATGTTGAAGAGATCTTTGATTTCAAGGAGGTTCCTGAACATCGAAGGGTGAAGTTGGTTGCTACAAGGCTGAGGGGGAGAGCTTTGGCATGGTGGCAGCAAACTAAACTTACTCGAGAACGAATGGGAAAATCAAAGATAGAATCTTGGGAGAAGATGAAAAAGTTGATGAGATCTACTTTCTTACCTTACAACTACCAATCACTTATGTACCAGAGGTTGCAGAATCTGAGGCAGGGGACGAAGTCTGTTAGTGATTATGCTGATGAATTTTACCAACTCATCGCCAGGAATGATATTATGGAGACAGAAGAACAGCTGACGGCTAGATTCATTGGGGGTTTGAGAATGCAGATCCAGGATATGGTTAATATGTTCGATCCTAGATCTGTAGCGGAGGCACATCAGAAAGCGTTAGCTTGGGAGAAACAAGGAAGACGTGGGGGAGGTGTGTTTACTAATTCTAATAATCCAGTGAAAGGTGCCGGTGGAAGTTCTAGTTTTCCTAAACCTGTTACAAAACCAGTGGTGAAGGAGGTTGAGAAGGCGAAGGCTAGTAGTATTTTCAAATGTTATAATTGTCAGGAGTTGGGTCACAAAAGCAACGAATGTCCGAAGCCGAAGAAGAGAACCATGGTTGCAGAGGTTGAAGCAGATGATGGTGAGGAGGCAGAATATTCAAATGTACCTTATGTTGAGGAGGAAGAAGAAGTATCAGGTGATGAAGGTTGTAATCTTATGATGAGGAGAAGTTGTTTGACACCAAAGCAAGAGGAGGATTGTAGTTGGTTGAGAAGCAATATTTTCCAGTCGACATGTACTATTCTGGGAAAGGTCTGCAAGTTTGTTATTGATGCGGGAAGTTGTGATAATATTATTTCTACAGAGGCTGTGAGGAAATTGAACTTGAAGACTGAAAAGCATCCTAAACCGTACAAGCTAGCATGGTTAAGGAAGGGTGGTGAAGTAAAAGTGTGTCGAAGAGCCTGTGTGAATTTTTCTATTGGGAAAAAGTACAAAGATGAAATTTGGTGTGATGTCGTAGATATGGATGTTTGTCACTTATTGTTGGGCAGACCATGGCAGTTTGATAGAGCAGTTCAGCATGACGGTCGTGCCAACAGTTACAGTTTCATGTTCGAGGGTACTAAAATCACTTTGGTTCCTAAGAAACAGCAGCAGAAGGAGAGCAAGCTAGAAGAGATTGAGGAATTGAAAACTCTGTTGACTTTGAAGGAGTTTGTCAAAGAAGTGGAGGAAGAACCGGAAGTGTTTTTGTTAATTGGGAGAGAGAGTAGTGAAGAGGTTGAAATTCCAGAGGAAGCAAAGCCAGTTTTGAAAGAATTCGAAGATGTCTTTCCAGAGGAGTTACCTAAGGAGTTACCACCACTTAGAGACATTCAACATCAGATTGATCTTGTTCCAGGAGCAGTGTTACCACATCGACCACATTACCGAATGAGTCCAAAGGAACATGAGGAGTTACGAAGGCAAGTGGAAGAGTTGCTTGAGCAGGGGCGTATTCAGGAAAGTTTGAGTCCATGTGCTGTGCCGGCATTGTTGGTACCCAAGAAGGACGGAACTTGGAGAATGTGCACTGATAGTAGAGCTTTGAATAAGATCACTGTTCGTTATAGATTTCCTATGCCGAGGTTGGATGATTTGTTGGATCAGTTGAGTGGGGCAACTATATTCACGAAGATTGATTTGAAGAGTGGTTATCATCAAATTAGAATCAGACCTGGGGACGAATGGAAGACAGCTTTCAAAACGAGAGAAGGGTTATACGAATGGTTGGTTATGCCATTTGGTTTATCAAATGCACCTAGTACATTCATGCGGGTGATGAATCAAATCTTTAGACCATTCATTGGGAAGTTCGTCGTGGTTTATTTCGATGATATTCTGATTTATAGCAGGAATACGGAGGAGCATGTTCTACATTTGAGGGAAGTATTGATTATTCTTCGTGAAGAACAATTTTATGCCGCTACAAAGAAATGTGTGTTTATGACACCTAGTGTTTTATTCCTGGGTTATGTTGTTTCAGGGAAAGGTATTCAAGTTGACCAGAGTAAAGTTGAAGCAGTCAGGAATTGGCCACAACCGAAGACAATTACAGAAGTGAGAAGTTTTCATGGGCTAGCGTCATTCTACCGAAGATTCATTCCACACTTCAGTAGCGTGATGGCTCCAGTTACTGATTGCATGAAAGGAAAACAGTTTGTATGGTCAGAAGAAGCGGGGGTTGCCTTTGAGAAGATCAAGGAATTGCTAACGTCTGCACCAATTCTTGTTTTACCGAATTTTCAGTTGTTGTTTGAATTACACACTGATGCTTCGAAGGTTGGTATTGGAGGAGTTCTGAGTCAGAATGGGAAGCCAGTTGCTTATTTCAGCGAAAAGTTATCAGGGGCAAAGATGAGATACAGTACATATGACGTTGAATTTTATGCTGTTGTTCAGGCTGTTAAGCATTGGAGGCATTACTTATTTCAGAAGGAATTTGTTCTGTACACTGATCATGAAGCTTTGAAGCATTTACAGGGGCAGGATAAAATTTCAGCGAGACATGCATCATGGATTGCTTATTTACAGCAGTTTACTTTTGTCGTTAAGCACAAATCTGGGGTGACGAATCGGGTAGCTGATGCTTTGAGTAGGAGGAGTCATTTGTTAACGACAATGAAGGTTGAAGTGACCGGGTTTGAAATGTTGCCAGAAATGATTGAAGAAGATCCTTACTTTGTGAAATTTGTTGAGAAAGTGAAGGATGGGAGTGCAGATGAATTTATGATAGTTGATGGTTTTCTGTTTAAAGGGAATCGTTTGTGTATTCCAGACTGTAGCTTGAGATTGAAAATTGTCAAGGAGTTACACGAGGAAGGACATGTGGGCCGTGATCGTACTTTACAGTTGATTTCACAATCTTACTTTTGGCCGTCGATGAGAAAAGAGGTTGAAAGATTTGTGGAGCGGTGTCATATTTGCCAAGTTTCAAAGGGAACAGCAACGAATGCAGGATTGTATATGCCATTACCAATACCATCTAAGCCATTGGTTGATATAAGCATGGATTTCGTTTTGGGTTTGCCGCGAACTCAAAGGGGAAATGATTCGATATTTGTTGTGGTGGACAGGTTTTCGAAGATGGCACATTTTGTTGCTTGCAAGAAGACAGCAGATGCAGTTCGAGTGGCACAGTTATTTTTCAAGGAAATTTATCGACTTCATGGTTTACCAGAATCTATTGTTTCTGATCGAGATACTCGTTTCCTGAGTCACTTTTGGCTGAGTTTGTGGAAGATGGTCGGAACGAAGCTGAATTTTAGTAGTGCTTATCATCCGCAAACTGATGGGCAGACAGAAGTTGTTAACAGGTCATTGGGAAATTTTTTGCGTTGTCTTGTACAGGATAATTTGAGAAGTTGGGACATGAAGCTATGCCAGGCAGAATTTGCTCATAATCATGCAATAAATCGTAGCACAGGATTCAGTCCGTTTCAGATTGTTTATTCAAATTTACCCAGGGGACCGTTGGATTTAGCAGTTGTACCGCAGTCGAAGAGAACAGTTAAACGAGCTGCTGATTTTGTTGATGAGCTGACGGAATGTCATAAAATTGTTCAGGAACGATTGGAGAAATCGAATGAGAAGTATAAGAAGTCTGCAGATTTGAAACGTCGAAATGTTGAATTTAAGGAAGGTGATTTGGTTTATGCTATATTGACAAAGGATCGTTTTCCAGTAGGTGCTTACAACAAGTTGAAAGCCAGGAAAATTGGTCCAGTTGAAGTTTTGAAGAAAATCAATGAGAATGCTTATCGATTAAAGTTACCAGATGATGTTTATACTTCTGATGTTTTTAACGTCAAACATTTAATTCCGTATCATGGAGATGAGATTGTTGTGGAAGAAGTTGCAAATTCGAGGTCGAATTTTTCTCAACCAGGGGAGGATGATGCAGATCAGGCCAAAGCAATAAGTCCTTCACGATTTAGAATGGCACTTATAAGTCATTGCCGACTTAAAGAATCACGGGGGAAAAGCCTACGAGTGATAAGTCGTTCACGACTTATGAGGATGACTATAGGTCGTTTCCGACCTAAGAAGGCATGTGGGGGAGGTATGCGACCTAAGGAAGGTCGACCACGACCTAACTGCTCACGAATGGAGAAGCATCGACCTAACAGGGGCCTAAATCATTCGGGTTCTATAGGTCGTTGGGAGGAAGACTCGGTTTTAGGTCGTTCTGAAGATTTAGGTCGGCCACGACCTAAGGAAAAGCTACGAGTTGGTATGAAGAAAGCTACGGAATTGGGTCACTTTGGAAAGATAGGTCGCTCACGACCTAGTGGAAGTTTAGGTCGCTCACGACCTAGTGAAGAATGTACACGACCTAACATGATAAGTCGTTCGGAGGAAGGTCGCAAGGAGATGGGTCGCGTGAAGGAAGATAGGTCGTGTGATTCCTGTTGCCGCATTTCTTAGGTCGCGAACGACCTAACTCATATAGAACGCATGAAGATTTATGAAGCCGCTTCTTTAGGTCGCTAACGACCTATGGCTTAGGTCGCTCAGTGTCTTAAGTCGCTGCCGGGTTAAGTTGTGTTGTCTGTTTAGGTCGTTGATTGGGTTATGTTGAGTCGTTAACGACCTTACATAGGTCGTAGGTCGTGTAATGTTGTTTGTACAGTGTTGTAAGTCGCTGAGTTGTATAAAGTGAGTGTGCTATGTGATAGGTCGCTGCCGACCTAAGTTAGGTCGTAAGTCGCGGCCGACCTAAGAGTTGGGTGATGTTTTGTTTGTGTTGGGTTGTAACTCCTATAAATAGCGTGTGTGTTCTAAATCTGAGAGGGGATTTTTGAATAAAATTTCTTGTTGATTGCTTTGTGCTTTCTTCTCTAATTGGTAGTTGAGTGTAATCTCCTATCTCCACTTACGTCATTCGAGTGCGCTCGAATCCACGTTTGTTGAAGCCGATTCACGGAATCTAGTGCGCTAGATCAACGTGCGAAGAATCGTAGATCTTTGAACACGGTATAGTGCGCTATCAACGTGTTTGAGATAGCTAGAGTTTGGTATCTTTGGATCAACGAACTTGGGCATTTTGGTATCTTCAACTCACCGATTGCTACATTTCATCGATTGAAGTTTTGTTTGATTAATCCGCTGCATCAAAATTTGACTAGATATACCTGATGGGTATGTATAGTCATCATTTCAAAATGGTTTTGGAAATGAAAACCGAGAAAATTGAATTCTATGAAATTCTATTTACATAATGTGAAAGGTTTGAATGAATTAACTATTGACCTTATAAAGTAAAGTTGATAATTATAAAATGAAATTGGGAATTTTAATCCAGGAGATTAAAATTTAACTTAAGTAAATGAAATAAGAGATATATTAGAGGTTAACCTGAGACACGTTAAATGGAATTGGAATTCAAAATGAACTTAGTTGGCTATAAAATTTGAAGGTAAAATGATTGTGATTGTAAGGTGAAAATTTATACCTTAAGACAGTAAGTGCTATATATATATATAATCTAAAGTTGTGGTTATAAGGTGAAATGGTTCAAATGAGTAATATAAGCTGTTAAGTAGAACAAATAAGTTTTGAGCTCATTTATTGAGAAATAAATTTAAGGAAGGGTAAGTGGCTAGATTTAACTGAAGTTGAAACAGAATAAAACTGAATTTAAATGAATTCAATCGAGTTACTGATAAAATTGAATAAAATGAAATTTTTATGTAAATAAGTAAATGTAAATCAAAGTAAGTATTGAATTGGATAGAAGTGATGTGAGTTGTTAACAAATTTAATTCAAGTATAAATTGAATAATTGATTATGAATAAATTCAATAATGAATTGTTAATGTAAATTAAAATTTAAGGATGGATAAAAGAATAAACTAATCAGTAAGTAGTTGGGATTTGACTAAAAGAAAATCAAATCAAAGATTTGAATGGGAATTGGTGGAATAGAATGAACTTAAGTTATTAAGTGAAACAGTTAATGACCTAAATAAATTGTGAGATGATTAATTTAAAATATGGGTTGTCAAATTTAATAAAATGGTTTGGAATCAAACTTTTGGAATAAAAAAAAATGCAACAAAAGGATTGTGAATAAATTAATTGAGATGGACTCAAGTATAAATTGAGTTGAAATCAATTTAAGATTTGTTATAAAGCTTAAGTGATTATTTATTCACAATGATATTGTTAAATTGCCTAAGGAAATGGGTTGTTTGAAGTAGATAAGATTGAATAAAATTCTATGAATTATTGGAAGCAAAATAAGATAATTTTGAATATGAGTTTGTTGTGCTTAAATGAATTATATAAGCAAGTAAGTTGTACATTCCATTTAATTAAAAGGGAATGGTTTGAAAATTGATTGAGATTAATTGGGTTAAGGATTGGAACCTTACATATGTGCTTATGAAAATGTGTAATGGAGAATATGTCAAAACTTTTCAAAATTTGAAGAAGAAAAAAACATTTAGCAACAAAACAATTTCAAATTGAAAATTTAAAGTAAACTAATGAAAGAAACTAATTTGAAAATAATAATAATAGGAATCAGTTTTAAATGGAGATAGTCAATAAAGGTTTAATATTCAGAGTTGGAAATAAATTGAAATTCACAGGAAATTGAAAATAAGTGAATATAAGAGGATATAAAGGTTATAGTGATAGAGTAATAATATAAGGGAATATATAATGCTTATATCAAAACTTAAGAAATGGATGGTGAAACCCTGAAGTAAAATTTGATACTGGGAAAAATTTATTCCAAGTAGATAGAATCAAAATAATATGCATAAAAGAAAATTGATATGGTTGATAATCAATGAATATAAATAAGTAGGATGTACGTATATGATTTTATTCACGTTGCAATTAGATCCAGATTCGAGCACAGAATTTCGAGATCGTTATATCGATCCGAGTTTGGATTTTTCACTCGATTTTCGACGACGAACCATGGATTTGGATTTTGATTGATTCTGGAAATTCTCTATCATAGTTGTGACTGTGCAAGGAGAATGACAGGTCTGATCGAGAAAACAGATCTGAGTCCGTACTAGGAAGTCGGGTGGACAATACTAGTTCGGAAGTGAAATTGTGTGATCGAGCAAGCGATCGGATTTGATACTGCGTACGAATGATATATGTACATCGTACGGGCTTGATTTAAAATAAATATTGAAATTCTGAAAAGAGGTCAATAAAATTTGGAAAGAGTTAATATTGTAGATTTCAGAATTAAATTGGCAGAATGGATATCCGGAATTTATTGTGTATCCCATATATCTCAGGAAATTTGTTTATGATTCATCTTGGTTGTTCAATCAGTAATTAAGGAAATTGGAAGTTGAGTCGAATTTAATTATGGTCAGGAATCCAGTTTGGATTATTGATCATCGAGAGACAAACTCTCGATAATTTTAGAAAGCTTATCCGAATTCGTGTTCGAATAGCTAGTATTGTTTATGAGGATAGGCTGTTTGTTTGTTTGCTATTGTATGAAGGATATGTTTGTTTGGATGGTTAATATAACAACTTTTGAATTAACTGTTGCTTAAATTTCGGGGACGAAATTCTTTTAAGGGGGAAGGAATGTAACGAACCGAAATTTTTGACAGCATATTTAATGAATATTTAATCTAAATTTAAATTAAATATAAGCTTGTCAATGTTTAAATTGATGAGATCTTGGATATTTAACAGTTATATATGTTTGTAAAAGAAAATTTTGATTTGAAAATTTTAAATAGAATACTTCAAAACCCTTAAAACAAATCTGACATGTTCAATAAAATCAAATCAAAGACTTTATATTTTTGTTATTTGATAAAATACATATGAATGCAGTTTTAGTTTTTAAAATGATAAATTTAAAACATAAACATGAATATACACCATAATTATAAAATATAAACCGTACTAAGAACATAATTATAAAATATAAGTAGAAACTAGAAATATAAGTATACAAATAGAATGTTATAAATAAATGTAAACCAGTAATAATCATATTTGTGCTTTTGTACAATTTATAGGTATAAGAAAAACATATAGATATCTTTGTACAATCAATGCTATGAAATAAATATAAACTTTATGTGCTGTGTATATGCATCAGGGAACAAAAGAGTTCACTTCAAAATAATAATAAGAAACAAAAATCTGAGCTTGTAAAAAACAAACAAAACTGAAACATTTATTACTTGTTAGCATAAACCTTTTAACCAAAGCCTTTTACATTGTTGAATATCATAAGAACATGTTAAATGCTTAAGTAAAAGAAGATACTTGTAACATATTTCTGTATTAAACATGTTTGTGCTGTCATACAGTTTATAGGCATGAGAAAAACAAGTTTTCACTTCAAACATGATAAAAATAAAAAGCTGTGTCTTACAAAATAGGCTAGCCGAAGTGATAAATATTTTTGTACCATACAATATAGCAATCAGTAAAACATTAAATACTTGCCATCATAATTAAGAACCAAAGCATTAATTAGCATAACTTATTGCTTAACAAGTACATGTAGTCAAAATTCTTGTCATAATCTTCTACTGCAGAACATAATCTTGACCAAATAAAGAAAATGACAAACAAATATACTGGCCAAATACAACCTATTGCTAAGTAGCTTTAATCTATATATATATACACACCTACATATCATCTGTTCGTTTATACAAAGTGAAGAATTAAAACTAAAAGCAAACCTGGAAAGAAAATAAAAGGGGAAAACATAGAAAAGAAATAAAGGAAAGTTTCAGGGAAAATTTCAACTGCAAGTTTTTTTTTCAACATCTCATTTCTGTTCAATTGCTTTAAGGTGAGTAAACATTTCTGTTCAATATAAATTATGGTGAGTAAACAAACTATTCTAAAGTTTAAGTTTGGAAATTGTTCATATGTACCTAATGTTTGCTATTTACTGGAATTTGCGGTTCTGAGATGCTCCTACAGTTTTGAAATTTCAGGGTAAATATACTTATACATCTTCACGTGAATGCCAAGTTTAGAATTTGAAACTGGGTAGGTGGTTTACACTTAAATCAAAAACTTGAAAATGAATTATAGCTTGACAGAGAGCATAACAACACAATATACAGTTGTTTTATTTAGGGAAATAAATCAACAGCTAAAATTTGAATATCAAAATTGTAAATTTGATTTCATAGAGTGATTTAGTATACAAAGCTAGGATTTTTGAAATAGACATGATGATTTTTAGATTAATATTGAAGGTACAAATTGAGTATGAATGAAATATGCACTTTTGCCAATATCCCTTGATTTGATTAATTTTATTTTCTGAAAATTTGTATGATACAAGCTTGATGATGTATTTGTATAGGAAAAATGCTAACTAATTTTACAATGCCAGAATTTGTCAAATGAAGTTAATATAGGGTTTAGTTGGGAATTTTTTTTCTGTACCCTGTAAATCATCAGTTTCGTCCTCATAGTGTGTCGAGCTTCACGCGCTTCAAGGAGGTCGATGTTGAGGGGTAGGTTTGGAGTGGGTAGCGTGGCATAACCTCTATCGATGTGGGGCTGCCGGGCCGAGTGATTTTCGGTGAGGAGCTGTGTTTTAAGTTCGACTTTCTGGTGATTTTTTGATTTTGTCAACATCTCAAATTTCTGGGTTTCGATTTCGATGCAAGGGATGATTTGGGGTTTGGGGAAGTCGACGTGGGTCACCGGAGGCGTCGTGGACCACTGTGCACGTGCACGGTGGTGGAGCAGTATCGGTTGAGTGGCTGTGAGTCGTCGCGTGCTCGTGCTCGAGACTTGTGGAGGTTGCTTCGAACGTGGCTTCGAGTCGTTCTCGTGCGTGACTCCAGTAGTTATTGATAACTTTGAAAATATAAAATGAGAAGAAGGGGAGAAACAGGGAAAGAGAGAGGATGAATGGGTTCAAGGGGGGTGGAGAAGACTCGGGGAGATTGAGTGGGAAACCCGGGGTTTTACTCGTGCATAGCAAGATTTGTCTCGGGTGTTGTTGAAGAGCTTAAGAGTAACAGGACTTGGTTACTAAACTGTATTAGTTCAAACTAAAAATTAAGTTATTGTTAAAAATGTTTTCAAACTTAAATGAATATTTTAATTAGTAGTCAATTAAAGATACATGATTAGATTTAATTAACGTTTAAACATTTTTAGTTAATAAGTGTTTAGTTTTAAAGTTAATAAGAAAAGATTTTTGACTCTTATTCAATTAATTTGTAATTAAGAAGTTTAAATTAGTTAATTAAGTTAATATATGAATTGGGGTAACAAATTGAGAAATTAATTACATTAAATATATTCTAATAATTAGGTTTGGAGTTAATATTATAATTGGTTTCAAAATTTAAGAGAAGACTTTTAAATGTTTCATTAAGTTGAACATTTAATTAGTTTAGGAAGAAACTAAGAACAGTTACTCTTAAAATTATAATTAGTCATAGATTATAAATAATTGATAAAAATTGAAATTAACTACTTGAGTCAATTTATGAACGATTAGTAGTTAATTAATCAAGTAATTTAATTAAGAATAAATAAAGGGCTAAGGAAGTAATTAACAGTTAATAAATAGGTAATTAAGTTGATTAATAATTAAGACCATTAATTAAATGATTAATTCAAGTACATAATTGGATTAAGGAGTAATTAAGTAAATAATAATGTGAAATTAAATAATTATGTAATTGGACTAAATAACTAATTAAGAAATCATAAATTAAACAATTTGAAATGAAATAAGTAATTGATTAATGATAAATTAAACAGAGTTAAGAGGTTAACTCTCAGGTAATTAATTCTAAATTGAATTAATTACAAATAAGACTTAAAGATGACTGCTTGTGGGTTGTTATCTTGAATATCTGATTGTGATATTTGTGTGGTGATATTCTGTGATGCTCTATAATATGTTATGTTATATCTATGATGCTTGTATATGGTTTATCTATGATAAATGCTATGTTAATTCAACTGTTAGATTTAAATTATTTAAAACTGTTAAGTTAATTAGGCAACTTGGCCCTTAAAATGGCGTTTGGATTCGATGAGTCCGGGATCGGAAGAATCAAATTTGATTCTCCGGAAACCACATCAATCCAATTTGAACGTTAGGTCGTGAATCCTGAAATGGAGATCGAGATGGTGTTTTCAGAATGCAAGGGTTATCGTCGTTGACTCTGAGGGTGATTCCAAAATGAGTGTGACGAGATAATGCCTTCGGTTTCGTTCGAACCCGGAACGAACTTGTATGGATTGAATGCTTTCAACACATCGTCAGGCGGACGATGAGCATTCTAAGAAATATGTCCTATAAAGGTAATCGTAGCCTCAAGCCTCATCAACAGGGAATGGCTAAAACAGGGGAGGTGCATCAAGGTTAGGTGGGTCATGCCCAAGCAGGACAAGATATTTCCTCTGTCTAGATGTCCCTTTTTATATTTCGGCTTAGTGGGCGGTTGCTAGCTACAACCGCGGGGTTTATCTTGTTCGGGACTGTTCAGTAAGGAATGCTTCCGGCCTTGTGTTGCAGAGGATGAAGGGAGTAATCCTCGATATGGTGATCTAGGCCCCGTACTGTGACTGGCGATACCCAGTAGCCCTGCCATTGTTGGAGATCCATTTTCCTTACGAGACCCTATGGTTTTGATTTGTATTACCCACCGGAATTTAATAGATGTAACAATTTCGGCTATTTTCTATTTACTTGAAAACCCTAGACACTATTATAATATCACTGGATTTCCTATGAAATGTTTTGGTTAGCGTAAGGTAAAAACATACCCGTATTTATTTGTGGGAAGTCTTACGTGATACCTTTATTTTCAATTGTTTTCAAAGTTAAGAAATTTTAAACCGTTTACTCATACTAGACCCATGTCTGACCCGGAGTTTATTTTTGTTTTCATAAACTCTCGGGTACCCATATTTTTACGGGTAGCCAAGGGATTCAGGTTAGCTTTGATGAATTCTGGAGGTGCAATGGAGTAGGAGGCTGCAGCGTTGTATGTATATATATAGTTCCGCTGTGTTGGTATCTCTGAGTCATATCGTTTGAGTTGTATTGTATTGGGTTGTATTAACAAGACAGGTGTTTATAACTGTCTAGTATTGATGTATTATCTGTATAACTCTGATATATGTAAAAAAAAAATTAAATATTTAAGTGATATATTATATTTTGTTCCGTTCCGCTGTGAGATTCTGATGTTGTTGTTCTTTCTTCTTCTTCCTTTTCTATTTTCTCATCCCTTTCTTTCTTAATGATGGTACGTCTTTCTGGTAGTAGAAGGGCGGGTCGTCACATAATCGAGAGTAACTATTTCCTTACTTATATTATCTCTGAGAAAATGATGTCTGATATCAATATGTTTAGTTCGAGCATGTTGAGAAGTATTTCTGGATAAATTTATTGCACTAGTATTATCACAATAAATTGGTGATTTCGGGATATTTAAACCATAATCTTTTAAAGTTTGTTGCATATATATTACTTGAGAACAAGCTAAAGCAGCAGAAATATACTCTACTTCAGTTGTTGATAAAGAAACCGTGCTTTGCTTTTTACTAAACCAGGAAACCAGAGAATGTCCTAAAAAGTGACAAGTTCCATTTGTACTTTTTCAGTCTGATTTACAACCAGCATAATCAGCATCACTGTAAGATATTAAATAAAAAGAATCACTTTTAGGGAAAATAATCCATAATCAGATGTGTGTTTAACATATCTTATAATACATTTTACGGCTTTTAAATGGGTCTCTTTAGGTTGGGATTGCTATCTGGCACAGAGACGGACACTATGCATGATATCAGGTCTACTAGTAATATAGAGTAACGAGCCAATCATTCCTCTATATAATTTTTGATCTACATCTTTCAAGAGATCTTCTTTACTAAGGTACTCATTGGTTGCCATGGGAGTGGGTTTTCCACTTGCAGTAGACAAATCAAACTTACTAATTAGGTCATTAGCATATTTTTCTTGGCTAATTAAGATACCATTATCAAATTGTTTTATTTATAATCCTAAAAAGAAATTTAATTCACCCATATGAATCATCTCAAACTCTTTTATCATTATTTCAGAAAATTCTTTATTTATTTCAAAATTAGTTGAACCAAAAATAATATCATCTACGTAAACTTGCACTAGTTGAATATCATTTTTATTTCTTTTAATAAAAAGAGTATTATCTATTTTAACAATTTCAAAATTAGATTGCAATAAATAAGATCTTAGTCTATCATACCAAGCTCTAGGAGCTTATTTTAGACCATATAATGCTTTCTTAAGTTTGTAAACATGATTTGGTAATTTATTATTTTCAAAAAGTGGTGGTTGTTCAACATATACTTCTTCTTTTACAAAACCATTTAAAAATGCACTTTTAACATCCATTTGAAATAATTTGAAATTATTATGATTTGCGAAAGTAAGTATAATCCTAATGGCTTCTAATCTTGCTACGGGAGCAAAGGTTTCATCAAAATCTATTCCTTCTTCTTGACAATAACCTTGTGCGACTAATCGAGCCTTATTTCAAACTACCTCTCCTTGTTTATTCATTTTCTTTTTATAAACCCATTTAGTTCCAATTATAGTTTTATTTTCTGATCTAGGAACAAGTTCCCAAACATCATTTCTAGTAAATTGGTTAATTCTTCTTGCATAGCCAAAATCCATGAATCATCAGTTGATGCTTCTTTTGGATTTTTGGGTTCAATAGTTGATATAAAAGCTACATTACTCATTTGACTTAGTTGATTTCTAGTTTTAATAACAGATTGCATATCACCTAATATATTTTCTATACGATGATCTTTTAAAAGTTTAGTTCTCTTATTAGGATGATTAATTTCATTATTAGTTTCAATTGATTCTTGAGTTTGATTAACTAAATCCTCTTCATCATTTGTATCTTCAAAATTTTTGAAATTTTCATCGAATGAAACATGCATTGTTTCTTCAATGGTATTAGTTTTTAAATTAAACACTCTATATGCTTTACTTCTATTAGAATATCCGATACAGATACCTTTGTTGGATTTTGGATCAAATTTATCTAAATTATCTTTTGTGTTTAAAATAAAACATTTACTTCCAAAAATTATGAAATAAGATACCTTAAGTTTCTTTGAATAAAGAAGTTCATAAGATGTCTTATCAGCTAAAGGTCTAATTAAAATTCTATTTAAAATATAACAGGCGGTAGTAACAGCTTCTGGCCAAAAATTCTTCGGTAAATTACTATCTGTAAGCATAGTTCTCGCATACTCTTGAATCGTCCTATTTTTACGTTTTACTACTCCGTTTTGTTGTGGAGTTCTCGGAAATGAAAAATTGTGAGTTATTCCCTTTTTATTGCAGAATTCCGCAAACTTTTCATTTTCAAATTCACCATCGTGATCACTTCGAATAGTTATAATTTTTAAATAAAATTGATTTTGAATTCTATTTGGAAATATCTTAAAACATTCAAAAGTATCACTTTTATGTTTCAAAAATATTGTCCATGTAAATCTAGAATAATCATCTACAATTACAAGAACATATTTACTATGAATTATTGACAAAATTTGAGATGGACCAAATAAATCAAGATGAAGTAGTTCAAGAGGTTTTGAGGTTGAAATCATATCTTTTAATTTAAAAGAACTTTTTCTAAGTTTTCCTAATTGACAAGCATCACATAAACTATCTACTTTAAAATTCATTTTTGGGAGGCCTCTTACTAGATCATGTTTTCACAATCTAGATAAGAGTTTGAAATTCAAATGTCCAAATCTCTTATGCCAAATCCAAGGGTCACTTGTATTTTCCAACAGACACAGGTTATCATTTGAAACTTTCATACTAAGAATATAAATATTCTTTTTCCTGACTCCCTCAAATATAATGGTTGAATTATTATCTTCAACATGACACTTATCTTTTTCAAATTTAATTTTATATCCTTTATCACATAGTTGACTTATAATTAGCAGATTATGTTTTAGATTCTTAACTAGCATAACATTAGAAATAGTCGGATTTTTGGAATTACCGACATTGCCGATGTCGATCACATAGCCTTTTGAATTGTCTCTAAAGTTGACCAGTCGTCCGTCTTCGTATAATATATCATTCAGTATATCCGAATTGCCAATCATTTGTCTAGAACATCAATTATCAAGTATCCGTTTGTTTTTTCTGATTTGCACAATTTTTCCGTTGTGGATTGATTCCTCAACACCCATAAAGCATGATTCCTGCAAATCACATAATCTTGGTAGACAACTTGTATTTGAATATTGATTATATGCAGACTCAAGAGACAGTGATGATTTGATTACTTCTAAACTAGTATTAACAAAAATATCCATTTTAAAACTTTTCAAAAATCAGATTATGAAACTTTGAAAACTTTGCTCTAATACCAATTGTGAGAAATGCGGATTATGGATCTTAAAGCTAAGATTAACACTAGAGGGGGGTAATAGTGTCAATAAAGAATTACTAGATCTTTTTGAATTTATGTTAATTTAGACAAAAAAGTAGAAACAGGAAAGATCACAGAAACAAACACAGATGCAGAAATAAAATAAAAGCAGTAAAGGAAAAAACACACCAGATTTTATACTAGTTCGGAGTTACCCTACATCCAGTCCCGCAACACAAGTACGGATTTCCTTTCAATAGAAATTGTACAATTACACCCTCGGTTTCAAGGCTACGAGGTACACCCTCCAGAATTTCGATCCTCTAGGTAGAGATACTTGATTTCCGGGCCACAAGTTTACCCAATTGATTTACCAAGGCTACAATCACACCTTTTCCCTTTTGATTGATTTCCAAGGCTACAATCACATCTTTTCTCCCTAATAGATTACAAAGAAGTCTATAACTTTGAATAGCACTCAGAATCTTGTAGAGA
This sequence comes from Allium cepa, assembly GCA_030765085.1. Taxonomy (NCBI): domain Eukaryota; kingdom Viridiplantae; phylum Streptophyta; class Magnoliopsida; order Asparagales; family Amaryllidaceae; genus Allium; species Allium cepa. The sequence continues at coordinate 767,062,726 of CM060937.1, read as the reverse complement.
TAGTGAGGGAGAATCAAATTAGAAGTAATCGAGTATGATTCGATGTTGATTTCGACAGAGTAATGGTAAGAATATATATTAAGAAAGGAGGAAGAAGAAGAGGAGTGAAAACCAGAAAAATATGATTGAAAATTCATTGAAACTGACCCCTATTTAAAGAAGAACAACAGCCATGACCATTCATGAAGAGTTATTGCGAATAGACACTTTTTTTGAAATTTCAATTTTGAATTCAAACTGCCACCATGCCGACATGGTACTCCAAGTCATGTCGACATCCCAAAGCAAATTTTGATGTCTTGTTTTTCTTTCAAAATAACCTTTATATTATATTAAAACTATTTTAAACTTTACAAATATACCTGTATATATTTGAAATTTATAAGTAAAATATAAAGAACAATATTCACATAATTTAACTATAATTTATATTTAAATCAGAGTATAAATATTTAAAAGTTAAATATATTATTTGAAAAGATAGTTTAAAATCATGAGTGATTTGATTTTGAAAATAAAGATGTTTTTTAGGCTAAAATTATTTAAAATCTGAATCGAGGGTTTTGAATCTTAAAAGGGAAGTTTTTAAAATCATTTTGAAAACAAGATAATTTTGAAAAATCATTTGAATTAAAATTAGTGGATACAAAACAATGTACCACTAGATTTTCGTAGGTTCCATCCTACTTAGGGTTCCATTCCTTTAATGGGCTCGAAGTGGATTCCATTCCACGAATAAATTGGATTTTAAGATGCCAGTGCTTTTCTATGAGTTTTAACAAAAATTCCTAATAAAAAATACTTATCCTTGAAATCTTGAACTCTTAATAATCGTGATACTCACGAGTCTTCTATCTTGATATCTTGAATCTCTATACTATATAGTCTTCACTCTTGGTACCTACATGGTTAGATCCTGCATACGCACATATATATCAATACTTGTAATGTTAGTATTTATATTTTATAATCTATTCTAAGGTTGTTGTCATCAAAACCAACATCTCACGGACTACCAATTTTTTATTTTATCTAATTTTTCTGTAACGACCGTAAATTTTAGACAATTTAAATTGAAAATATTTAATTTATTTTAAATATTTGAATGATGGTTTGACTTGAATTTCAAATTATCATAATAAATTGGCGATTAAATTATAAAATTTAATCTATCGAAAGTTGAATAAAAATTCGAATCTTCAATTTTAAGGTGATTAAAAATATTTCAAAGGATTGTAAAATTCATATTGATAATACTGAAGGTAATAGAAGCTTCGGAATTGAATTTGAAAGTGAATTGTTCAGTTTTAAAATTTATACCATTTAAATTGAATTTAAAATAGTCGTCCGAGGCACAGTCTCGGAATTCGACGAAACCAGTTCCATTGGGTCCGTAATATTTAATTATTACCGGATTTCAAATTTCATATTGATCGGAGTTGTTATATGACCATACGGTGAGTAAACGCGTTGAAATTTTCAACGAATTCAATTTAAATTTAAATTTAAATTTAGTCAAACATCAGCACGTTGCCTCCTTCAATCACGCCTAAAATCACGCCACGAGATCGTGCCAAGCATGTCGAGTATTATAAAAACAATTTCTTCTTCAATCAAGAACAATACCGAGCCTCCTCTCAGTGAATAAAAGAAATCATTTGTTCGTGAAAAGGAAAAAAAATCCTCTTTCGAAACGAAGAATGGCCGTGCTATTCTCCTCCTCCAAAACAAAATCCCCAATTGATCTTCCCCTTCAGCTGAATCGAATCGGATAGGAGGACGCGAATGAATTCGCGAGTGGAAGCAAGATCGCGATGGCAGATGTGGCAATGTGAATTCATTCGTGAGCATGGACGAGGATACTAGCGGCTAGGGTTCAAGTGAGGCGTTCGTGTGGGCGTTCGCGTGGGCGTTCACGTGACAGAGGCGATTCACGATGGCTTTGTGTAACATCCCGCCTTTTCGCACACTTTAAACCGACACACGTGCCAATTCAAAGCATACGCAAGGGCGGATTGTTATGGGGTAAATAAGAAAAACAGAGAAGAAATAAAAACAAAAACAGAATCTCACAGCGGAAGGATAAAATATAATAATAAATATACAGTTCAAACAGTTTACAAACACTTGATTTGCTTTATACAATAAATATCAGAGTTACACATACCAATACCATCAATGCAGCTGAACAGTATGAGTGTGGTGCAATACTATAGATAATAATAATACGACTCCTTCGTCTTCGTCCTTCAAAGCAAAAGTCTTCGATCCTGAAACGCTCGGACTGACCCGAGCGAATTTGAAAAGACGAAAACACTCGAGTCAGACTAAAAGATCTTATGTGAATTAAATTAACAGAAATAAATATGAGTACAGTAACTCAAGAGATGTTCGGGATTTACATCTCCTATGGATCCGTTAAACTATTTACTATGTAGTATATTGCGCTATTATAATACCACATAGATACGACCTTAACACATAAATATGAGTACAGTAACTCAAGAGATGTTCGGGATTTACTTAAGGCTTTACATTTTCCACCTTAACACGTAAAATGCCAATAGTCTATACAGTACCGTAATACCTCCTGATCGGGAGGCTACCAGAGGATACTCCATAGGTACGACACAAATAGAAACTCGTAGTAAAGGCTCGGTATGGTAGGTGACACGGCACAGCTAGGCAATCCTAGGGTAGATATACCAATTGCTATCCAGGCTGGTGGAAACGCGTAGCCGCAGTTACCGCCCACCTCGGACTAACTCCCCAAAATCAAAATATAGAAGTGGCCACTGAATCAATCCAAGTCAAAGTATAATATCGAAGAGGAGGGTCCGATCAGAGGAATGACCTCATTGGCCTGAGAATCGCTCCTGTTTTAGCCACCTTATGCCAACTCACGGGAGTCGGGTCCACGTATTTACCTTACAGGAAACGTCGCCACCACCTACTTCATTCTGGAATCTCCACCGCGTACATGGTTAGTCAAAGTGGTTTTCGGTATCGACAGAGAGTATGTCCATATCCGATCCCGGTCTCTTTGCCAACCCATCGTTATTATAACACCACGGTCATTTAAAAATAGCTCATACTTTAAAACCAGAATAAACATTTCCATTTTAAAATTATGAATACGATATCATTTTAAAACCCAAAACAATATGATATCCTTTATCCCAAATATAAACCTTTTCAAAAATCCAAATGCTTTAAAATTTATAACGTCTGAAAGCCAAATATCCTTTCAAAGCATAATATTTCGAAATTCATAATTTAAAACCATAACTTTTAAAACTTGAATGGTTTGGATATTCAACGGTATATGAATTAAAAGGTTTAACTTAAATGTTACTTTGTAAAGAAAATAGTTCTCATGGCTTTACAAATACGTTTCTTTATTAAAGTCTAACCCAAAATTTGTATTACCTCTCTCAAGTTCCAAAACTACTTCAATTTATATATATATACGTATATCCATTTGGAGTATTAATATTTCAAACTAAAGTTGGATTTTATTCTTTCAACAAATCAAACGTTCTATTAATTAGTCTTGAATATTCACATAAATCCATAAATAAATAAAAACTCCAATTTCTAGTAATAAAATATATATTTTTTTCAATTCAAATTATACTAGAATATTCATTTCAATTTATCATGGGAAAAATCCAATTACAAATATCATATCTTAAAATTTCCAAACTTAACATTTAAACATATGATATAAATTATCAAACTTCATTTTCTTAAAAAAAAATTCCATTTTTAATAAAGAGATTTATACACCTTTTAATTTCAAAATTTTCAACTTCATATGTATATATATATGGAAGAAAAATATTTATACAATATAAAATTTAAGATTATTATAAACCGTATTCCATCCAAACCGTAGAAATCACATTAAAATAGTTATGTATAGATCGCGGTGCCTGTATATAATTTTCTATCCTATGGTCAAGTGATACGGATATTTATCATTTCAATCCGCAATTTAAAAGATATAAAATTTTGCGGTTGTATATCATTTCAAACCACAATCCCGAATGAAAGGAAATATGCATGATAATTTGCAATTTAATGATATACAATAAAACATCCATCAACATCACCCATCATCCAATCACAATCATCAAGCAATATCAATCAATAACAATTTATATTTGATAATATATAACAGGTAATAACTGGCAATTTTATTCATATTAAATTTAACAACTATTAATCTAACAGTTTATATTCAGTAATAATCTATATAACTGTTAACTACCAGTTTATAGGCAAACAAATAAATTCTAACTATCAATTAATACGCAATAAATAAATTAAATTAACAGTTAAATTTAATAAATGCAATTCAACAAATATGAGTGAAATAAACATGCCAAATATTCATAAATAAATTTCTATTCATTTCTAAAATTAACTTAACAAACATAAAAGCTTCTAGTAGTTGTGAGTGGGTTTAAACACTCACCTTTGGAATTTAAATCGAATTTAAATTCGATTTAAACCCAAAAATTTGACGGTCTCCAAATTTGTCCAAACCTGCATCATCAAGTCCGGAATTTAATTACGATCCTAACAAAAGAAATCGCGCGTAAATCGAATATCTTATGCAAAAGTTATAGCGAAAAGTGCGATTGAATTTCAATTAAAAATAAATAAAAGAAAGAACACACTTACTCACTACATTTGCCACGTCATCAGAAGTAACGCACGCAACAGTAGCCTTTCGTTCAACCTTCATCACGCACGCAGTCAAACAGCAGCCGCCTAAAACATGAAACCCTATTGAATTTTTGCCGCAAATCTGACCGTCGAAACGCCAAACTAACCACATAGATGCGATCCCCTCGGTTCCCTCTCCAAAACCAAGAAACCGTTTCCCGATCCGGCGAAATTTGTTGCGGCGATGATGTGAGCCGAAAATGATTTGAATTGTTCTGGATGAACGATAGCTCTAATCGAAAAACGAACCACATCAGCAGATTACGGACATCGAGAACTATAATATATATATTTTTCGAGATTTTTAGGAGGACTTTAAATTTTCACATTTTTTTTTTAACTGACTGGATCTAGGGTTAGCCCCCATTGAAGAAGAAGAGAAGCTTGAAGAAGATGAACGTACAGCAAATAGACAATAGAATGGAGCTAGGGTTTATAACTGTATATTTATAGGTAGGGTTGGGTTAGAGTAGATAGACTAGATAGATGAACGTACGAAACAATTAAGGCCCAAAAAGCCCGTTCTGACCCCGGAATGAAATTTGTCAAACCCATATATCCAGATAGGTATTTTAAAATATTCTGAACGCGATGGAAAAAGTTTCACGTCCAAATTTGATTGTATGAAGAAGTTATGCTGAAAACAAGATTTCCAAATTGATTTCAAATTGATTTTAATAAAATTGATTTTCAAGGCGTTTTGCGTCCGTACGATCAAAGGACAGGTCCGATCGATACGAAACTTGAAACCCTATAATAATTCACCGATACGGATCCGATGAAACTGGTTTCATCGAAATCCGAGTCCGTGACCAAAATGGCTATTTTCAATATTCATTAAATAAATTAAATAAATTATAAAAATCCAATTTTTACATCTAAATTCAAAAATTGACCAAATTTTCTCCCTTTAAATTTTCTTAATTATTTACTCCAATTCTAAACAATTCAAGTGTCAATACATAGTTGTTCTATTCATCAATTTAGATGTTAATCCTTACTTAAAGGTTAAATTCCATTTTTTAATAAATTCAACATTATATGTTTGATTAAATTTATTAAATTCACTTTCTTTCTATTATTCAAAGTTATTGATGTCAATTTAATGAAACTAACATTGGCTCAATATCTATACATTAAAAATCTCAATTCTAAACTTAGATCTCAAGTTATGAAATAGTTAAATAATAAATTCCATCTAAATCTACATCTTCCTACTATCTAAATATTTAGAAAAATTACTTACCACTTTTTATTGTAAATTTCTAAACTAGTAGATTTGTGTCATTTCTAGCCCTCTGGGTATTTTAAATTAACTAAAAGCAAATTTACATATAATTTCCATCGTCAATTATTTTAGTGAATAAATCTTCAAAGGTTACTGCAATTAATCCTATAAATTGCAATAAATTCTAATAAATTTGACTCTATTTGATTACAACTCACAAATAAACCAATTATTCCCCAACTACAAAGTTACCGTTTCTTATATATATATATATCACTACAGTAATACTTCCAAATGTTCATCTTTTGTTTGCGTAAATTACTGTATTCAATTGAATTGTAATATTGTTAACTTACACAATTTGTTGTCATAAATATATTTTATAAGTCTACACTTAATTATTATCTTACAATACGTTTTTACGTTACTATAAAATTTATACACTCTTCCGTTACCATATTAATAATTACTAAAGTAACGTTCATTCTTAATAACAACGTTATACTATTCAACATATAAAAGGACTCCATTCCCCAAATACATTCATTTATATTTATTCCCTTAAAGTTCTCCTTTATTGACTAGACACATAAATTTAGATTCATTTACATCGAATGCCCTTCTTAGCTATATACTCAATGCATGTTAAATCTACATAATTTTTACCCTTTTATTCAAATTCACTTATACCATCAATAACAAAATATTGCCCTAAATTTAGATTCAATTATATACATTAGATAAATGGGTAAACTTTTGTAATTATCCCATATATGAAAATATTTTTATGCATACATTTCCACTTACTTACTATGCATTCATTTATTAAATTACTAATTGCCTTAGTCAACTTATTCCCTATTTACTACCAAATTTCAAATTTAATTATGGCTTATCAATACATAAAATTTACATAGGCAAAACAAATTTTATTACTATCTTAAGTCTATTTATTATTGACAACATTCATTAAATTTCCTTATCAACACTTATTGCATTGATTTATTCAGCGGTCACCTTTTATTTAGTTACTATCCATTTTACAATCCAATGTAAGTCTTCCACTATTTATTTTATATTAAATGAATTCCGTTCTACTTAAATCTTTTTATTGATATTCACTAATTCAACCCTTATATCAGTTTCTTATATTTAACTTTAGATCAAATTGTGACAATCTACATTATCCAAATCTATTGTCATAAAATTTATTGTTACACTAAATTACAACTACTATACCAAATTTCTACATTTATTCTCAATTAGATTAGAAATTATATTAATTCAATTCATTTAATATTATTAATTTAACGGGTCGTTCCAATCTCCCCCACTCAAAACTTTTCGTCCCCGAAAAGGAAAAAGAAGGGAGAAGGAAGAATAAACAGTACATCTTATTTCAAATATTAACTTATAAACGATAATTTACTGGATTAATTTCCTTTAATGAAATATACCCGTTTATAATCATTACAACCTTTTATACTTAAATCATTAAAGTTTGGAAAATATTCAACAAAATTCTAAGTCCAAAATTTACGAAAATTTTTGGCAGAGTCTCTTTTGTACGGTGAGGCTCGGGAGAAAATATAATATCAAAATATACAAATATATTACATATATTATCAAAATATTATATCCCAACACGGGAAAAATAGCGCTTTAAACGAAATCCGAAAACGTACCTATTTGTCGGGCAATATACGCTTATTATTATGGAACCAAAAGCAGTAGCAGTTGCTTCCATCACCTGTATTCACTTATATAATGTAAAAGGTTAAATATTTATATTAAAGTGAATTATTCAAGTGGATTCAATCATTAATCAACCAAACAATACAACAACCATCAATTTTACAAACAGCATACATACATAAAACAAAGCAACCATTAATCCATCAAACAAATAGTTGTTTGGGTTCAAAACTTGAAATTTGTATAAAATGAAATTAAATATCAAGTGCGTCCTTTTCTCAACAGTCTTTGATGGAACATAGATAGATTATTTATTCATCCGACAAATTCAAATTCCTTACCCAACAACATAAATCAAACAATAACAATTCAACCCAACAACCAAATTACTTATCATACATTTTTTTCATGCTTCAGTGGTTTGATTTTCTTTCTTTCATTTATGGAGTGATCCCTTTACTTCTTACAATTTTCATTTTCATTTATTACAAAATTATCATATTTGTGTTCCAATTTATTGACTAAAGTTTATATCACCCATTTATTCTACTTACCTTTCTTATATAGTAAAATTTCCGATTTAGCTTAAGTTTTAACAGCAATTAATTGAATACTTTAATTACCTCAAGCTTCACTTGTAAGATTTCCCTTTACACTTTCTTACTAGCAATTGCAACTTTTATTTTATGGTAAGTTATATATATTTTAAGAATGTAAGTGAAAATTTACAAGTTTCTTTTCATTCCTTTTATTAATATATATTTGTATTATAACCTACAATTTCAACTTACCTTTAATCTCATTTATTTATTTAATGTGGAAGTTTCCATTATATTTAATAGTAGTAACAGTTTAATTACCCACTTTCTATAATATTTAATTACAGTAACCCTTTTTAATTACACTTAAATTATTAACCCTTTAACCTTCATTCTTAAAAATAAGGAATTTTATTAATTAACTACTTAGGGTTTACAGTCATTTATATATTACTAACTTTCTATTATATTAGAATAGGGGGAATTAAAGCATACTTAAGTTAATAACCCTACAATCAAACTTTATAAATTAAGGAATTTCATTTTTACTTTCTTAAGGTTAAAATCACCTATTAATCATACAACCTTTAATTTTAGTAAAATTCCAATCATCACTTAAGTTAATACCATTAAATTCTTATTTATAACAGTAATTTATTGAATACTTCATTTTTTACCAAAATTCTACTTGCATAATATTCTATTCCACTCTTAATTTACATTTCAACTTTTTATACTTGCTAAGTTATTTATGTTAAAGAAAAAGACAGAACTTATGCAAGTTTAATCTCAACTCTTTTAATTCATTGATTACTTCTTTTATTTCACTAACCTAAATTTTTACAACTAATTAATGGAAATTCAAGAATTAATACCGGGTCAAATTCCAAAATTTCTTTAAAATAATAGATAATTAATTTCTTACAACTTTTATATCTCTAATTACCTTTAAACAATTAAAATTTTAAATAATTTCAAAACAAATCTGCAGTAGAATTTACTACAGTGGCCTTTCCCTTCGAAACTCGAAAATGAAAGTCGATGATGCGGCCGTCATCACCGAAATTATTTTCTAGGGACAGAGGGGAAAGTACAAAATTTATTTTCTCCAAAATCCTCTTTTAAAACAATTCTTCCGAATTATACTAAATATTTATATAAGAAATTACCTATAAACCAAATCATTATATTTCACAAATCCTTTGAAAGAAGATTTTCAAAAATCCCGGACTTAAGTTCTAAAATCTCCAATTTGATTTATTATAATTTCAACTTAGCTTCAATTTATTACAAATATTTTTATATTACCTAACACCCAATCTATAGCAACCAGATATATATATATATATATATCTTTATAAAAATATTTCTATATATAGAAAATATAATAGGCAAAATTATTTCATTCACCCATGTTAAAAACAAATATTATGTCGGTCTGTCCTATTAAGTGTTTAGAAATCCCTATTGATGTCATAGCGTCCCATGCATCAACCAGAATTTATAAATACAAAGCGGAACAGATTAACACAATATCAAAATCTTTATTAACACTAACAAATACGCTCTCTCATATATATACACTCAGCGACTCCCATAGGGTATTACTACCCTATTAACAAAGAGTCAAACCCCACAAAACCAAGGTTTATCGCTAAACCTGGCTCTGATACCAAGTGTAACATCCCGCCTTTTCGCACACTTTAAACCGACACACGTGCCAATTCAAAGCATACGCAAGGGCGGATTGTTATGGGGTAAATAAGAAAAACAGAGAAGAAATAAAAACAAAACAGAATCTCACAGCGGAAAGATAAAATATAATAATAAATATACAGTTCAAACAGTTTACAAACACTTGATTTGCTTTATACAATAAATATCAGAGTTACACATACCAATACAATCAATGCAGCGGAACAGTATGAGTGTGGTGCAATACTATAGATAATAATAATACGACTCCTTCGTCTTCGTCCTTCAAAGCTAAAGTCTTCGATCCTGAAATGCTCGGACTGACCCGAGCGAATTTGAAAAGACGAAAACACTCGAGTCAGACTAAAAGATCTTATGTGAGTTAAATTAACAGAAATAAATATGAGTATAGTAACTCAAGAGATGTTCGGGATTTACATCTCCTAAGGATCCGTTAAACTATTTACTATGTAGTATATTGCGCTATTATAATAGTGTCTATTTATAAAATAAACTTACTTTTAAATAGCTTTAAGGCTTTACATTTTCCACCTTAACAAGTAAAATGCCAATAGTCTATACAGTACCGTAACACCTCCTGATCGGGAGGCTACCAGAGGATACTCCATAGGTACGACACAAATAGAAACTCGTAGTAAAGGCTCGGTATGGTAGGTGACACGACACAACTAGGCAATACCAGGGTAGATATACCAATTGCTATCCAGGCTGGTGGAAACGCGTAGCCGCAGTTACCGCCCACCTCGGACTAACTCCCCAAAATCAAAATATAGAAGTGGCCACTGAATCAATCCAAGTCAAAGTATAATATCGAAGAGGAGGGTCCGATCAGAGGAATGACCTCATTGGCCTGAGAATCGCTCCTGTTTTGGCCACCTTATGCAAGCTCACGGGAGTCGGGTCCACGTATTTACCTTACAGGAAACGTCGCCACCACCGACTTCATTCTGGAATCTCCACCGCGTACACGGTTAGTCAAAGTGGTTTTCGGTATCAACAGAGAGTACGTCCATATCCGATCCCGGTCTCTTTGCCAACCCATCGTTATTATAACACCGCGGTCATTTAAAAATAGCTCATACTTTAAAACCAGAATAAACATTTCCATTTTAAAATTATGAATACGATATCATTTTAAAACCCAAAACAATATGATATCCTTTATCCCAAATATAAACCTTTTCAAAAATCCAAATGCTTTAAAATTTATAACGTCTGAAAGCCAAATATCCTTTCAAAGCATAATATTTCGAAATTCATAATTTAAAACCATAACTTTTAAAACTTGAATGGTTTGGATATTCAACGGTATATGAATTAAAAGGTTTAACTTAAATGTTACTTTGTAAAGAAAATAGTTCTCATGGCTTTACAAATACATTTCTTTATTAAAGTCTAACCCAAAATTTGTATTATCTCTCTCAAGTTCCAAAACCACTTCAATTTATATATATATACGTATATCCATTTGGAGTATTAATATTTCAAACTAAAGTTGGATTTTATTCTTTCAACAAATCGAATGTTCTATTAATTAGTCTTGAATATTCACATAAAATCCATAAATAAATAAAATCTCCAGTTTCTAGTAATAAAATATATATTTTTTTTCAATTCAAATTATACTAGAATATTCATTTCAATTTATCTTGCGAAAAATCCAATTACAAATATCATATCTTAAAATTTCCAAACTTAACATTTAAACATATGATATAAATTATCAAACTCCATTTTCTTAAAAAAAATTCCATTTTTAATAAAGAGATTTATAGACCTTTTAATTTCAAAATTTTCAACTTCATATGTATATATATATGGAAGAAAAATATTTATACAATATAAAATTTAAGATTATTATAAACCGTAGTCCATCCAAACCGTAGAAATCACATTAAAATAGTTATATATAGACCGCGGTGCCTGTATATAATTTTCTATCCTATGGTCAAGTGATACGGATATTTATCATTTCAATCCGCAATTTAAAAGATATAAAATTTTGCGGTTGTATATCATTTCAAACCACAATCCCGAATGAAAGGAAATATGCATGATAATTTGCAATTTAATGATATACAATAAAACATCCATCAACATCACCCATCATCCAATCACAATCATCAAGCAATATCAATCAATAACAATTTATAATTGATAATATATAACAGGTAATAACTAGCAATTTTATTCAGATTAAATTTAACAACTATTAATCTAACAGTTTACATTCAGTAATAATCTATATAACTGTTAACTAGCAGTTTATAGGCAAACAAATAAATTCTAACTATCAATTAATACGCAGTAAATAAATTAAATTAACAGTTAAATTTAATAAATGCAATTCAACAAATATGAGTGAAATAAACATGCCAAATACTCATAAATAAATTTCTATTCATTTCTAAAATTAACTTAACAAACATAAAAGCTTCTAGTAGTTGTGAGTGGGTTTAAACACTCACCTTTGGAATTTAAATCGAATTTAAATTCGATTTAAACCCAAAAATTTGACGGTCTCCAAATTTGTCCAAACAAGCGTCATCAAGTCCGGAATTTAATTACGATCCTAACAAAAGAAATGGCGCGTAAATCGGATATCGTATGCAAAAGTTATAGCGAAAAGTGCGATTGAATTTCAATTAAAAATAAATAAAAGAAAGAACACACTTACTCACTACATTTGCCACGTCATCAGAAGTAACGCACGCAACAGTAGCCTTTCGTTCAACCTTCATCACGCACGCAGTCAAGCAGCAGCCGCCTAAAACATGAAACCCTATTGAATTTTTGCCGCAAATCTGACCGTCGAAACGCCAAACTAACCACATATATGCGATCCCCTCGGTTCCCTCTCCAAAACCCGGAAACCGTTTCCCGATCCGACGAAATTTGTTGCGGCGATGATGTGAGGCCGAAAATGATTTGAATTTTTCTGGATGAACGATAGCTCCAATCGAAAAACGAACCACATCAGCAGATTACGGACATCGAGAACTATAATATATATTTTTTTCGAGTTTTTTAGGAGGACTTTAAATTTTCACTTTTTTTTTTTTTTGAACTAACTGGATCTAGGGTTAGCCCCCATTGAAGAAGAAGAGAAGCTTGAAGAAGATGAACTTACAGCAAATAGACAATAGAATGGAGCTAGGGTTTATAACTGTATATTTATAGGTAGGGTTGGGTTAGAGTAGATAGACTAGATAGACGAACGTACGAAACAACTAAGGCCCAAAAAGCCCATTCTGACCCCGGAACAAAATTTGTCAAACCCATATATCCAGATAGGTATTTTAAAATATTCTGAGCGCGATGGAAAAAGTTTCACGTCCAAATTTGATCGTATGAAGAAGTTATGCTGAAAACAAGATTTCCAAATTGATTTCAAATTGATTTTAATAAAATTGATTTTCAAGGCGTTTTGCGTCCGTACGATCAAACGACAGGTCCGATCGATACGAAACTTGAAACCCTATAATAATTCACCGATACGGATCCGATGAAACTGGTTTCATCGAAATCCGAGTCCGTGACCAAAATGGCTATTTTCAATATTCATTAAATAAATTAAATAAATTATAAAAATCCAATTTTTACATCTAAATTCAAAAATTGACCAAATTTTCTCCCTTTAAATTTTCTTAATTATTTACTCCAATTCTAAACAATTCAAGTGTATTGACATAGTTGTTCTATTCATCAATTTAGTTGTTAATCCTTACTTAAAGGTTAAATTCCAATTTTTAATAAATTCAACATTATACGTTTGATTAAATTTATTAAATTCACTTTCTTTCTATTATTCAAAGTTATTGATGTCAATTTAATGAAACTAACATTGGCTCAATATCTATACATTAAAAATCTCAATTCTAAACTTAGATCTCAACTTATGAAATAGTTAAATAATAAATTACATCTAAATCTACATCTTCCTACTATCTAAATATTTAGAAAGATTACTTACCACTTTTTATTGTAAATTTCTAAACTAGTAGATTTGTGTCATTTATAGCCCTCTGGGTATTTTAAATTAACTAAAAGCAAATTTACATATAATTTCCATCGTCAATTATTTTAGTGAATAAATCTTCAAAGGTTACTGCAATTAATCCCATAAATTGCAATAAATTCTAATAAATTTGACTCTATTTGATTACAACTCACAAATAAACCAATTATTCCCCAACTACAAAGTTACCGTTTCTTATATATATATATCACTACAGTAATACTTCCAAATGTTCATCTTTTGTTTGCATAAATTACTGTATTCAATTGAATTGTAATATTGTTAACTTACACAATTTGTTGTCATAAATATATTTTATAAGTCTACACTTAATTATTATCTTACAATACGTTTTTATGTTACTATAAAATTTATACACTCTTCCGTTACCATATTAATAATTACTAAAGTAACGTTCATTCTTAATAACAACGTTATACTATTCAACATATAAAAGGACTCCATTCCCCAAATACATTCATTTATATTTATTCCCTTAAAGTTCTCCTTTATTGACTAGACACATAAATTTAGATTCATTTACATCGAATGCCCTTCTTAGCTATATACTCAATACATGTTAAATGTACATAATTTTTACCCTTTTATTCAAATTCACTTATACCATCAATAACAAAATGTTGCCCTAAATTTAGATTCAATCATATACATTAGATAAATGGGTAAACTTTTGTAATTATCCCATATATGAAAATATTTTTATGCATACATTTCCACTTACTTACTATGCATTCATTTATTAAATTACTAATTGCCTTAGTCAACTTATCCCCTATTTACTACCAAATTTCAAATTTAATTATGGCTTATCAATACATAAAATTTACTTAGGCAAAACAAATTTTATTACTATCTTAAGTCTATTTATTATTGACAACATTCATTAAATTTCCTTATCAACACTTATTGCATTGATTTATTCAGCGGTCACCTTTTATTTAGTTACTATCCATTTTACAATCCAATGTAAGTCTTCCACTATTTATTTTATATTAAATGAATTCCATTCTACTTAAATCTTTTTATTGATATTCACTAATTCAACCCTTATATCAGTTTCTTATATTTAACTTTAGATCAAATTGTGACAATCTACATTATCCAAATCTATTGTCATAAAATTTTATTGTTACACTAAATTACAACTACTATACCAAATTTCTACATTTATTCTCAATTAGATTAGAAATTATATTAATTCAATTCATTTAATATTATTAATTTAACGGGTCGTTACACTTTGCATTCGAAGAACCGGCAAAGTAGGAGAAGTCGAAGTCTTCTCGTTCGATTTTTGGGTCGAGTCTCGATGTAGGCGATGATGGGTTGGGAGGTGCGATCGATTGCAGTGCTCGATTGGGGATGAACATCTATGGTGTGGGTTCGTTCGCGATGTCTGGTGATGGCGGTTTCGTGGGTGGCGTCGAAGAGTTCGAGATGCGTTCTAGGTTGTAAGGTACAACTAGTGCATTTCTAATCTAAATTAAATTTAATAACCTGTATATTTTCCAGAGAAAAAAAAATGATAAAAAAAAGTATACAGTGAGATATGTGATTGAAATTTTCAAATTGATAACATATATATATATATATGTAGTAATCTCAAAAGGATTTATAAATTGATTTGATTTTTGAGAAGGAAATTAAATTGTTGTTGAAATAAAAGTATTAGTTAATTTAATTTTTATGGTATGTAATTATTCAATTAGTTCAAATTAATTTTTAAAGGGGAAATTAGTTAAAATATAATTTTTTTGGTAAGAAAAAGAAATTTGATAATTAGTTGGATAAATTTAATTATAGGGTAAGTTAATTAAATCTATTAAAGGAAGATTAGTTTTGAATTTAATTTCTTGTTAAATCAAATTGTTAAAAGGAATTTGTTAGTCAAAATAAAATCACAGATTAATTAAATTATCAAGTGAAATTTAATAGTTTGATTTTATCCGAATATTAATGAATTGTATAAAATTGTGTATACAAGGTCTAAAATGATGAAATCAAGCCGGAAATGAAAATGGACAGCAAACGGAAATAAAGGTGAGAACTTCTCACTCAAAAATTTAAAATTGGAATTGCAGTTATTGATTGTTTGCTTGATTGTGATATTAGATATAGTAGGATATATCTATATATATAGCAATATATCTATATATATAGCAATATATATATATATATATTGGCATATGTATATATTGCAGTTGATTGATTTCCCGCATTATATAGCAGATGGGACCCTATTGCGCCGCCTATTAAGCGGATAATATTTTATAAATCCCATATACCGCGATATTCCGTCTCGAAGTGGAATTGGTATTGTGCTAATGTCTGTGGATGCAGGGAAACAGGTTGGAGGGATCCAACTGGATTCCTCAACTGTAATTATTTATTTACAAATATTGTGATATTTGTTGTTTATCATATGATGATATATGATGTTTGGATGCCGTGATTGATTGTTTGTTATGTTGCATCACTGAACCTATTTTAAAGTTTTAAAAATGTTAAGATAATGATTTCCAATATAAAAGGATTTTAAAGTGATTTTTGAAAGTATATGTTTCATTAAAATTTTGAATTGATTTATTTTAAATAAATAAATGTTATAATTTTTATTGTTATAAAAGTTATTATTTTTGGAAAAAAAATACTTAAGTATGATTTTGGAGTTATTTAAACCTTAAATAACGATTTGTAAATTATTAAAAGGATTGGTTTAATTAAATTGGGATTTTTGAATTATTATAAACGGTTTATATAAAAGATTTATAAAGATTGATATTTATGAACTTAAAATATTGGTATTATAAAACGAGTTTTTATAAGTGTTAAAATGAAATAAAAGTGGATTTCATAACTAAATGAAATTTTAGATTTGTAAATTAATGATGATATAAAAGAATGGATTTGTGAATAAATGGATTATAAGCAATTTACTTATAAACCGGATTTTGACCTGTAAAAGAAACGTAAATAGAATTGGTTTATAAAGGAGATCTATAAGTTGAAGTTTTATAAAATAAATAGTAATGGAATTTATAAACGTTGTTTTATAAAATCCGAAACCAATTGAAGTTGATAAATTAAGCATAGAAGTTTATTAAAAGAGATATATTCACGATTTTGGACGGTGAGTATATTATTAAATATCATGGATATGTTTTTGGGAAGTGATCTTTTAAATGGAATTAAAACGATTTAAAGATGTTTTAAAATATATTAAATATTGAAACCATAGATTTCAACATTCATTGTTGAAATAGACGTTTTCGAGAAATAGAAGGAAATGATGGACTATAACACTGTTGTTATAGTAAATGATTCCCGAAAGGAAACGTTTTGTATAGTATTGGGATTTATATATCAATCTAAATTTCGAATCCCTATACTAGTGATTTTGGGTTGTCGTAACAATGTTTTAGGTAACATTCGTTTTGACCCAAATAGATGTGTTTAAGAGAATGTTTTCCTTAAATAATGAAATCTATACTTAACTGTGATTTAAGTATTAAATATTTTTCAATTGTTGAAAATAAATGGATTTGTGAATTACTTATTATTAAATAAGTATGGAAATGTTTTCCAATATGAAATGAACGTTTTTGAGAATTATCTTTTTAAAAGATAAATTGAAAATGAATATTAGAAATCGATTTGAAATCGTATATTCATAAATATTTTGGAATGTAAATTCTCTATGGAATTTATTTATAAAAGGGAATTGAATTTGTTTAAAAATAAACATTGATTTATATATGAAGTGTGGAAATATATTTACGGATTTGGAATGTAAATTTAAAGTAAATCGGTAAAGACTTATTAGATTGATTTAAATGAATTATTTTGAATTGAAGGTTATAAAGGAGGAAAGTGATTTGAAATTGTTTTCAAATGTTGAAGTGTGGAAAATTATATATCTCGTAAAGATATTTTTTGGAAGATAAATAATTTGAAAAATTATTTGGAATCTGGTGATGTTGCGCATCTTTATTGATAGTTAAATAACCGACTATCAATATTTACCTTTAAATAGGTATTTGTTGTGAATTGATTGAATTTGAATGCTACACTTTTTTAAAAAAAAAAATAAGCGCTCACTATTCGGGTTAGCCGGGAAAGGACCTTCGGGTCGTATAACCCATTCCAAATATGTGATACGTCGTTATTGATTGCATTTGATGACCGGTGTTGAAGACCGGATATTCGTGAAAACGGAAGGATTACCGTCGAGTTACTCTACATCGGCTGATCTTCGATATAGAGGTTTTATCACCCTTAGTTACGGGAAGTCCGGTCGTGATTAGTGAATATCCGGATTGCAAGGACTTCTTTGGAAGTGCCTTTGGTTCTGTTCGATCCCGGAACAGACTTGTATGGATTATATGTCTGACATTACAAATTGAGATATAAAGCTGATTTCTTTCAAATATATTTCTGTTGGTAGCGGAGAATTTATTCTCTTAGCTTAACACCCTTCTCTGAGACGTACGAGCTCAGAGGTTATGTAGTTGAAGGTTATTAGTGATATACTCCCAATTTGGTAGTGTGGCATGATGAGTGTTGCTGTGGGATGATCACTGTTTGATCTTTTGTGATAGGATCATTTATTTGATCATTTATCTTGGTGATCATTACCTTGATCATTTGATTGACCCAAAGCACAACTTTTGTATAAAGCGTGGCTTTGTGGACGAGACTTCGTCGGACCTCACACCCCGGAAATGGTCAAAACAGGAAGGATGCGGCAAGGTTATTAGGGGGTAGAACCCCTTTAGTGTATGTCATTCCTTCTGGATAGAGGTGGTATCATGGTATGGAGCCCAGATATTTAACCTATGTTGTTACTGCAAATTTTGTGGTTATTGTAAATCGAGGATCCTCGGATAGATCGGTTACGATTGGGGGATGACATATTCGTTTCAGTAGTTACCTAGTTTGAAAGGTAACCCGGCCTTGTGTTGGCAGAGATCCGGTTAGGTTCTCGGGACGTCATTCCAGAGGCGTTTCAATGTGGCAATGGGAAGTTCCTTGGCCTGACCATTTGTTGGAAATCCAAAGAAACAATATGATCTTGTACGGTTTTAGTTGTAGAACCTATCATTCACTTATGGTGGCGCCCCACTGTTTGGATGGTAGCTATAGTAGGCATAAGTGCGGAATGCCTATGCTGGCTATGATTTATATTCTACTTTTGAAATCGTTTTATACACTATGCACTAGTAATAATATCAAATGTTTCTTTTAATGCGTATCAAGCATCTTTGACTATCATAAGGAGAAATCTCCTTCGATTCTGCGTTTGCATTGTGTGTGTGTGCGGGAGGCCTTATGGTAGTCTCATTTTCTAAAAAGCATTGCGAATCTATTTTAAAATTTTCCTGTTCTTTATTTTAAAGATAAATAAACTGTTTTGAGTTCTCACACCAGTTACATGACTGACTCGGAGTTTATTATTTTCCTTCCTAAACTCTGGATGCCCACAAATTTCCACACGGGCAGTCAAGAGTCCGGTTTATCAAGATATTCTGGAATTCAGGAGTTGCTGGAGGCAAGCTGGATGGCATGGCGTATTACTAGTATATAGTATTTCTTTTCCACTGTTTGTTGTTGTTTGTTGCATTACACTCTGATGATGTAATTTAATGTAATGTAATGTGTTGTAATGTAATAACTGATATAGTTCTTTGTTTAAAGATTATTTATTTATTTATTATATGTTGTTCCGCTGCGATTGTGAGATTCTGATATTGTTCTGCTTTTTTCTGTTCTGTTCTCTCTTTCTCTCTCTTCTTCTACCTCTTTCTTCTTCTTTAACCCTAACGGTTCGGTTTTCCGGCCTTCGATTGCTTGGCAGTTGATACAGTGGACGTATTGATGTCGGTTTTCGACCGCCGAAAAATCGCAACGTTACATTTGGTATCAGAGCATATGGTTAAGCAACAACCATGGCTCTGTTGGGTGTTACTCACTAGAGATAGAGTCAGTAGTACTCTAGAATGAGTTTGAGTGTAATAATAGATATGAGCGCGTATTTGTTAGTGAATATAAATTGTTTTGTATTGTGTTGACTTATCGGTTGATTGTTTATAAATTCTGGTCGGTGCAGTCTTGCTAACTGTGTTGATAGGAGTTTCTAAACTCTTAAACAAGATAAACTGACACAGTATTGTTTTAAAAATCGGTTAAATGAAATAATTTTGCCCAAAACCATTTTTTGTATGTAAAAGAAATGATTTTCTGTAGATTATTATAGTATATGGATGCATGGTTGTTAGGTAGTAATAATATTGAACTATTACCATTGAAATAGAATTGAAATCATTGTTATATGAAAATTGAGATAAAGATAAGAAAATGAAATCCATATACAAATGAAATTTTAGAATGTAAATTATAAATGTGAATTGTAATTTGAAATGGAACTCCAGAGAATGTTTTGAAAAGAATTTGGAATTTTGGAGATTTGGAAAGTTTAAAATCCTTTTTGATTTAAGAATGAATTTCAAAGGTTTTGAAAAGTATTTTGAAGGAATGAAAAGCTCTAAACTCTTTTCGGTCGCTGGAAAATAATTACGATGATGACTGTGGCATCATTGGTGTTCATTTTAAGGTTTTTAAAAGAGGAATTGCTGCCAAATTGTTTTAAAAGGAAGATGTTTGGAAAATTTGGGGTTTGGTTTTGAAATTCAAAGGATAATTTGAATTGTTTTCAATAATGGTTTTGAAAAAATTTGAAAAGACTCTTGAATCCTATTTAAAATATTTATGGGAATAATAAATGAGTTGATAGCTTATACAATTTAAATTTTGATAGAATAAATTTAATTTTAAAGATAAAGTTAAATTAAAGTAAGTATAAGTGAATGAATTTGAATGAAGTGAAATTGAAGAAATGTCTAAGGACACGAAATGAAATAATTACTTGAAGAAAATTTATTGTGTTGAAAATAAATTTGGAGGTTTGTCCAGTGTTTATGTATATGTGTAACTCTGATGTATTTAAATGTAAATTAACAGATATAGTATTCTTTGTATAACTGATATTTAATTTGATATCATATTTGATCCGCTGTGAATGTGAGGTTTCTGTGACTTGTTGCTGTTTTCTTCTTCATTCTCTTCCTTCTTTCACTAACTATCTAGAAATTTCGGGATCGAAATTTCCGGGTCGTTACGTTTGGTATCAGAGCCAAAGGTTAAGCGAGAACCTTGGTTCTGGTGGGATTACTCATTAAGGATAGGGTAAGTGGTACCCTAGAATGAGTTGAATATATATATTTATATATATATATATATATATATATATGAGAGAGCGTACTTGTTATTTTCTTATATAAAGGCTTTTAAATGATTTCAAAGGTAAATGAATCTTATATAATAAATAGATTATCTATTATATTAAGGAAATTGGTTATAGTATTAATTAAATTAAAAGTAATAGTAAGAATTAAGTGGTAATAGAATTACAACCAAATTGAAATTAAATTAAAAACAAGTTTGAAATGGATTCAAACTAAAATTGAAATCTTGAATTTGGGAAAGATTTCAGGATAAGGATAATCAATTAATTTATGTAAACTTTATTTAATGAGATTAATTAATGGATAATAATTGGAAATGATAAATAAAGAGGGAGTTACTTAATGAAGTAACTAGAGGTAAGTAATTTAAGGAACAATTACTTAATGAAGGTAATTAAGAAATAAGTTAATTACCAAATTTGATTAATTGGAATTAAGTAATGATGTAATTAATTTAAAGAAAAAATAAATAATATTATTTAATGCATTTGAATGAAATGGTTCTATTTCAAACAAGAATTGTTTGAAAATTTTAAAGAGAATTTGTTTTGAATTAAAACCAAATGTGGTTTAAATTTTAAAACTTGGCTTGGTAAGCCAAGAAGTAAATATGTATATGTATGGATATACATAATATCAAAGTTGGTTGAAATAAACTATAAATGTTCAGTTTTAAATCTGGAATGAGATACGTTACCCAAAGCGATAAGATTTTGAACTTAATAAGAGGGAAGACTTTTTTTATGAGATGTTCAAAATTTGAAAATAGAAGTTAAAACTAGGTAAGGTTAACTGAATTAAGTAAATTTAGTTTAACTTGGAAGAGATTAAATAAGTTGGAATGATCAACCTGATTTGTAAATTTCAAGACGAAATTGAATTTAACTTGGAAAGTTAAATGGTTAATCTGAACAGGAAGTTTGTGTGATCTCAAATGGGCTTGAGATCGGGAATTTGGAATTTGATGGATGTTTTAAAATGGAATTTTGAAATTTGGACTCAGAATTGAATTGTTTAAAAACTTTAAAGGAAAATTTATTTAGAGGAATTAAATCAACATTTGAAGTATTAACTCGAATTTATATAATTCGAGATGGTTTAGATTTGGAATTTGAAATTGTGATTGAAAACGTATAAGTATAAAATACAAATGGAAAATTTGAATTGGATTGATTTGAAACGATTTGTAATTAAAGTTGAATAGTTTTAAATTCAAATGGAATTTGTATTGAATTTGGGAAGAAATCAAGAATAATTCAACTTGATTTGGAAATGGAGTTTGAAATCGGAATTAATTCAAACTGGAGTTGAAATGAATTGAAAATTGGAACTAGTTCAATTGAAATTTATTTGAATTAGTAGAATTTGAGATTAAGGTTGAATAAAATTAAATTTGGAAAGAAATTGAGGTTAATTCAACTTGAATTGGGGATTGAATCAACTCCAATGCAAATTGAAGTTATTTAAATTGGAATTGGGTCAATTTAAATGGAAAAGGGAATTTAAATTGAATTGGTGAGAATGGAGATTGGGAAATGTGCAGTTTTGGCTCTGGACTATTTTCAATATAAATTGATTTATATAAACTTATTTTCCAAGCTATTCATTATATAAACAACCTTTCTTTTAAAAGCCAAAACATCTTATACTTTTTTTACAATTATTTTTGAAACTGTTTTTTTATAAACTAATTACTATATTTCGACTATTTTACAAAATTAATTACTATCTTACTATTATTTTGCAATTACCTAAAATTTCTATAATTATTTTAACTATTTCCTAACTATTTTACAAACTAGTAATTATTTTCCAACTACTTATCTGTTTTCAAAATTTTCAAGCTATTTTCTAAATAAACTAGTTGGAGTTCAAACTGTTATTGGTTAAATACCCAATCGAGATAAGAATAGAGGTGATAATCCAAATGGATTGAAGCAATTGTTAGTAAGTGAATGAAAATCAAAGTGAATGTCAATAGAAATGGACCTAATTTGGCTAATAACCAATAAGACAAATACGTAGGGTGTACGTATGTTATTCTATTCGCATAGTGATTTGATCCAGATTCGAGCGCAGAATTTCGAGATAGCTATATCGATCCGAGTGGGATTTTTCACTCGATTTTCGATGGCGAACCTGGGTACGGATTGTTGATTGGTTCTGGATGTTCTGTATCATAGTTATGACTATGCAAGGAGAATGACGGCTTCTGATCAAGAAACCAGATCTGTGCCTGCACTAGGAAGTCGGGTGGATGATACTAGTTCGGAAATGGAATTGTGTGATCGAGGGAGCGATCAGATTGGTATAGCGTACTAATGATATGTGTACATCGTACGGATTTGAATGAAAATGATATTGAAAGAAGTAATCAAATTTGAATATTTGATTTTGGATAAGTAAAGTTATATATCCTAGTAATATAAGATAAAACTCCCTTATTGAATCTTTTGCAAGAAGGAAAAAGGTTTTTGGAAATGTTTGAAGTATAAAAGGAGTTTTATACAAGTTTGAAATGATCCAAAGTTTTGAAAAGATTTTATATATCTGAATATATATATATATAAAGGATCATATGAGGATTTTGGAAAAAGGTTTTGGGAACCTTTTGATTGGAAAGGCTTTTGATTTTTGGGTAAAATCAATATTGAAATTTGAAAAGCCTAGTTGGAGAATTATCGATTTTGGAATAATCGATTTTGTGTAAAGGAGCTTTGTATGAGATCATACTAGGTGTATGATTTGAAGACACTATATGTATATGGTATAAAATGTTTTGATGATGGCTCTGGTGAAAATGGCGCTCCTTTGAAATGAACTTCTCAGGAGTACCAACGGGTGGTGCTACCTTGAGCCCCAAGGGGGGTTCTAAAGTTGATCCTGTGAGGAGTCCGGACAAAACTAGTTCCTGGGGATTATGAATAGAGTATACCATAGTGAAAGTCGTGTGTGTCGCTGAGAGCCAACAGTCTGCATTTGATTTTATATCGGCAGGCTGGGACCTATGTTATAGCATAGCGAATGTCGTGCGTGCCGCTGAGAGCCAACGGTCTGCGTTTGATTTTATATCGGCAGACTGCGACCTATGTAGGAGTGGAGAGGTTTCATTTCGACAGCGAAAATTAGAGGCCGTTGAGAGCCTGCAGTTACATGGACTTTTGCTGCGATGGCAACACAACCCTGGATGTAACTGTGATCTGTTGTGTGTGTTCCATGGCGTAATCTAAAGGCCGCGGAGAGCCTGCAGTTACATGGACTTTTGCTGTGACGGCAACGTAACCCTGGAATGTAACTGTGAACATGGATGGGGGTGATGATTTCCAGAGCATTCTCACCAAAGATATATCTTCTATTTTCACAAACTGTTTTCTATATTTACAATAAAATTATTTTCAAAGTATTTTCACTGGATGTTGAAAACGGATCTGCCAAGCACTTGTAGATTTTCAGTCTTACGCCTGATCAACGTATGACCGATTTTCTATGAGAACGAGGATGTACTTATTGAGACATCGAGTTGTAAAAAAATATTTATAAAAAACTATTTTTAATACTATATAGATTTTAAAGGTCCTTTAAAGTAATCAAAGAAAAATTTATTAAGCATTTTAATAAATTCTGGTTTCGTTCCATTTCGAGCACGAAAAGATTCTAAGGGGGGAGGAATGTGATAACCCGGATTTTTGGACAGCTGTTAATTTGTAATTAACAGGATTTAATTTATTAAACGATGATTTATTCATTTGAACAAATAAATGTGATAATCTCCTTTATAATTATTTAATATTGATAAAATTAATTGTTTTCAAAACAATAATAATAATGTGTTATTTTTATACATATATAAATAGATTTTAAGTAAAATATCTGTTTACCAATTTGAATTTGTGTTTTTTTAAATATTTTTATTTGAGTTGAATATAAATTTCAAATTTGATTTGAATTTAAAATTGAAATTCAAAGGATAAATATCTTGAAATGAAATTGGATTTAAATATATATCAGAATGTGATTATTTACTCAAAAATTTAGTTTCAAAATTTTATTTTCTCAAAGTACATATAAATGCAAATAGAAGAGAAGTATTAATATAATTTACACACACACACATTTATATATATATTAGAAATATAAATAAATAAACACAATATAAGTAATATAAAGGGTATATACATTATAATAAAAACTCTCATGTTAAATTAAATAAGGAATTGATTTAGGATAAATTGAACTCATGAGAAGACACTTGTAAAACATTCTAGAACATTAGATAACAAGTGGCAATGTTAATTTATTTTTGAAATTAATTGTTATAGATAAGAAAACTTAATAATTCATTATTGTTCAAACCCTTCTCTTCAAATAAAAACTGAAACCAGATTTAAAGAAATTCAAAACTAAATTCAATTTAAAAAAATCCCAGATCTGAAATAAATAAAAACATAAGCCTGCAAGTTTTCCTTCAACCTGGAACAAGGCTTGCAAGCATCTTCTTTTCAAATCTGAGATATAGAAGCAAGCAGATTTCATCTAAGTTTCAGTTTCAATAACAAAGCAACTTAAAATTTTTGAATCAAGAATAAAGAAAGCCAGCAAGCATGAAGCAAGCCGGGAAAAAAAAACATTTTTTTTCAAAATCAAGTTCCAGTTTAATAAAAAGGGGAGCTATGTTCAACACTTTACAGGTGAGTAGGCTTTAAGTCCTTTGAGATTAGATCATCTGTATAGTTTTATGCATGCCTCAATCAATCAATAATAACAGTAACTTAAATATGATTGGGGATGGGTATTTTCTGAGTATACAAATGGAATTTCTGTTGCATGCCTGAATAAACATAAGTTTGTTTCTGCTAATTGCAACAAACCAAAATATGTTCAAAGAGAAGATTTAAATCACTTTACCTGATTCAATTTCAGCATGGGATGTTATAAATGAAGTGGATTGTGATGGTTTAAAACAAATTATTTGTTAGACAAAAGAACGAAAAATTTCCAAAATTTCAAAACTAAGGCTTTGTTCATTTGTTAAACAAAATGTGAGTAACTTTTTAAATCTAAAAAGTTTAAAAATCAGTTGCATGCTAGTATACTAAAATGAATAAGTATTACTTGTAATTATAAGTAACTGTTTGATGTGAATATGTCTTTATGTGCATACTGTTAAAAATTTCCCTGCTCTGTTTGTTTTCCAGGCAGAAAAAAAATTTGTTTTAAATCTTTATCTTTAATTAGTTCTGATAGAATGAAATTTATAAATCAAAGTTGTTTGTTTTATCTTAAGATAATATTTAAAATCTAAATAAGTTAAAATTTAGCTTGATGTCTCTGGAAAACATATGAAAACATCAATGCATGTTGATATGGATTACAATTCATACTGTATAATTTGTAAATCCAGTACTATAAATTGAAAATATCAATTGAAATATGATTTTTAACACTGGAATTAGAATTTTTAGTAGAGGGATTAATTTGCAGTTTGGCATTGATTGGAAATAGGATTATTTGAAAATTTTGGTAATCAATGAATTGTGGAGGCTCGGGGTTCTTCTTGGTGATGGAGGAGAGGTAGGAGAAGATGGGAAAAATGCTATTTGGTGATGGAATTTACCAGAGAAAGTGCGGCAGTGGAAATTCAAGTTGGACCCTAGTTTTAGGATGGTTTGATGAATCGAACATTTCGATTTGTTCAAGTGATCGAGTGCTTAGATATTTTGGAAATAGGTAGTATGATTGTAGTTGAAGCCATGGTCGAAGTCGTTGACCTACTGACGGTCGGAAGGGCACGATCTCGCCGTTGATAGGTTTTGAAGAGAACCTGTATTTGCTGTTTTCAGGTGGGTAGTTAGCTCGTTTTTGATTTGAGCTACTGTGGCGGTTTCTGGTGTTTGTGTTCGAGTGTGGAGGTTATCATTGATGGGTAAGGGTGCTGGTAAACGGCCGATGATGGCCAGAGTCACGGTGCACATGCACCGTGCAGTTGAAGTTTAGGGGAACTGTTTTGTGGAGTGCAGTTTTGAACTCGGGATTGAACTCGAGTCATTCGAGTTATGACCTGAAGTGAAGGGTGAAATTTCTCGAAGAAGTTTTGGGGAGTCTCGGGTTTTCATTGTTCTACAGGTTTGACAAACCAGAAGCTTTTGGGTTTAATTTTTGTAAACCTGGGCATTTTGATATAAAGAAAAGTTTAACAAAAATTTTAAATTCAAAGATTGAACTTTTGAAATCGAAGTTAAAATTAAAATCTCAGATTTTAAATTAAAATAAAGTTTTAAACTTTAAATTTGTTTAACTACTATATATGGAAAAATAGTTTAAACTTTTTTAAAAAATGAAGTTTTAAGTTATAAGCAAGATTTAAAATTTTATTTAAATCTGTAAATCTAAAGTTGAACTTGAACTTTAGTTTTTAAAATTTAAGGAAAATTTAAATTTGAAGATTTAAACAAGATGTAGATTTAAATTTATTGAAATTTTGAAATGGAACTAGTTTCAAAATTTTGCTGAATTTCATATCTAAAAACGAACACTTGTTTGTCTTGCAATTTTAAATTTTAAATTTGTTTAAACTTTGGTTAAGTTCAAAATTTATTCCCTTTAAATTTTGTATTTGAAATGAAATTGAAAAGTAATTTCTAAAGTACTTGTTTTAAATAAAATCATTTTTAAAAAACATAATTAAAGTTTTAACTTAAAATTAAGTTAAGAATTAATGTTTGAATTAATTCATAAAAAGGGTAATGAAGGGATAATTAATTAAATATATTATAGGGATGAATTGCCCGAATGAAATTAATTGTTAATTAATTAAAGGCAATCTCTTGTTAAATTGTAGTTGATTACATAGAAAAGTAATTAAAGGATTGGTTAATATAGTTAATGAAAGATCATTAATTAAGTATTATCAAATGATTAATTAATGGAATTAATTGGAGATGGTTAATTTTATTAATTAATTAAGGATACTCAATAGTGAATTTGGTAAGTATAATTACTCAATGTAATTTATAAAAGTGTAATTACTTGGTAAAGTAATTTATAATTAATTACAGGATGTAATTAATAAAGGGATGATTTATAAGTGGAAGTAATTTGAGTTAAATTATTTGTGAAATTAATAAAGGTTAATTAATCAGGGAATTAATTAGGGATAATTAATTAGGGAGTAATAAATTTTATTTGACGAAGTAATCAAGGGTAATTAATTACTATTGTTATTAATCAAGGGTGATTAATAATTATGGTTAGTAATTAATAAAGTAATTGAAGGATAATTACCGTATTGGGTTAAGGATAATTAATTTGTGAACTTAATCAAGGGTTAATTACTTAAATGTAATTAAAGGATGAATAGAATAATATTGGAAACCTTTGATTAATTGTTATTCCTAATATGTGGTTTGTGATGTTATGTGATAAGTACGTTTGATTTAAATAATGATGAGGTTATCTATTGTTGATGAATTAGGTGACATCCTGTATTTAACATTGAGTCGTATTTTATTTGAATAATATAAGTTAAGTTGATATTGATTTCGAAGAGACCGGAGTCGGGTATCAGTAGATACCCGGAACCACTTCGATTCAATAGAGATTTGATATGTGAAATCAATAGGACTGATGTGAATGATTTAAGTGAATTGAACCATTTAAATAAGTTTTGCACTTAGAAATTAATGTGTGAAATAGATGATGTCTATAATAACTTGAAAAGTTGAAATTAATATAAGTTACCCCGGGTTTTATATATGTTGTATACTTTTGTATTACATCGTAGATGGGTTTACTTACGCTGGTTTCCAGCCTGACCCGGGTGTTATTTGATGTAATGCTCGGGTTAGACCGAGTATTACATATTTTCAGGTAAGGACGTTCTGGAGCTCAGGAGGAAGCTGAATGCCTGAGACGTATGGAGAGTGTCCACTGTGATATTATAGTATCTGGACATGATTGTTTGTCCAGTGCTTATGTATATGTGTAACTCTGATGTATTTAAATGTAAATTAACAGATATAGTATTCTTTGTATAACTGATATTTTATTTGATATCATATTTGATCCGCTGCGAATGTGAGGTTTCTGTGACTTGTTGCTGTTTTCTTCTTCATTCTCTTCCTTCTTTCACTAACTGTCTGGAAATTTCGGGATCGAAATTTCCGGGTCGTTACATATAAAAAAGCCAGAGATGGAAAACTCAAATCCCAAAATATGGACCCAACAGCCCAATAAAATAATGAACCCAACATCCCAATAAAAATGATGGACCCAACAGCCTAATAAGAGAATGGACCCACCAGCCCAATAAAAAGGATGGACCCAACAGCTCAAATCTCAAAATATGCACGTGCAAAACTCTTGACCAGTACTACATAAATTTTAGGTACCTATCTCAGACGGCCGAAGTTGTAAAACATCATGATGACCGAAGTCGTAAAACATCGTGATGAGCCCAACAACTCGATAAAGAATGGACCCAACAGCCCAATATGAGCCCAACAGCTTTAGTACTGGCATAATTAAGAATGCGTCATAAACTCTCAACTAGGAAACCGAAAAGTGGTAATGTGCATCGTATACCACACGTTCTCACTAAACGACCTACTAACTGCTAGCCAATGCCACATTGGAAAACATCATCAAACTCAATAAAATCTCATGGCATGTCTCATCTCATCGACATGTCTAAGTAAACCTCATGATGGTTCCTCATGAACCAAGAATCTCAAAATGGGAAACTACACACCTGAGACTTGCGTCATATCATCGGCAAGTATAAAACATCGTAATGGTTCTCATCGACCATAACTTCTAAAATAGGTGATCTCAAACCATAATAACTCGCCAAATATTAGCCATCCTAGATAATTCCTATAAATAGGAATTATAAAGTGAATATTAGGCATGCATCCCTAAAGCAAACTTAATTCACTAAAACTCCTCCCGCAAGAAAACATAATTTGTAGGTCCTTGTTTTTCATTTCGGCTGTTTTTTCCTAAAATACCCCTCCGCTTCTTGCACGATTGATTTTAATAATGAGTTTATCTTTCTTAATTTCATCTTCTTCTTCATTGGCGAACTTATGTTTCTTGAATTAATCTTCTTCTTCAATGGCGAGCTCAGCTTTCTCGATTACAATGGAAGCAGCAATTATACACAATAGTTGCAGAAATGTCTGCAATTATATGCAATAGTTGCAAACAATTCAGCAACTATATGCAATTGTTGCAAGTTGCAGAAATTTCTACAACTATATAAAATAGTTGCAGACATTTTTGCAACTATAAGAAATAGTTGCATTTCTGCAACTATTTGCAATAGTTGCTGACATTTCTGCAAGTATATGCAATAGTTGAAATTCTACAAATATGCAATAGTTGCAGACAATTCTGGAACTATACCATATAGTTGCAGAAATTTCCGCAACAATATGCATTAGTTGCAGACATTTCTGCAACTATACCATATAGTTGTAGAAATGTCTGCAATTATTTGCAAATGTTGTAAATTTGAAAACCAAATCGAAAGTGTTCAAAATTTGCTGAATTGTCTTGAAATATATGAAATAACTGCGCATTTACTATAAATATGAATTTTGGGTATCAACAATGGATCTCATTTTAAAGATCATAAAATTTGTGATTTTTTGGTGAAAACGGTATGTTGATCCGATTTTTCTGCATAAAGTTATACGCGTTTGAAATGTTAAAAATATAAAGGGTATTTCGGTCTTTTTGCGTATGCGAATTTGAAAATAGGGACCAAGAATGTATGTTTAGTTTGGAAAGGATATTTTCTCTATTTTGAAATTTGTTAGGGATATGAGCCAAACTTTCCCAATTATAAAGCTCAAAATACGCCACTAAATGGCAAAATAACTCAGAATCGATAACTTCGAACAGCTTCCATCGTACAAGTCCAGAATTGAATGAAACAATAAACGCACGTGTCCCATACCACGTGTTTTAATTAATCATTTAATTCTCTTTCTAAAACCCTTGAATAGTGCAAAAATGTATATTTTATATTTAAAATAATTTAGTTTGAGAAACAAGGTTTTAAAACTAATTTTTCGAATTCAATTTTGAAAACCGTATTTGAAAATTCCCTTATTAAAGAGAATAAATTGATTTTGTATTAAAAAATACTTCAAAAAATTTATATAATAATTATTTGAAATGCCCTTTTATTTCAAAATTATTTCAAAATTGTTTGAAGAAAATCGTGCTCGAAAACAATGAAAAACCAACACAATATTCAAAACAGATAACTCCAATTGAATTTGAATTCAACTCAAAAATCACTTCAAATTCAATTCAAATTTCAAATTCTCAAAATTTAGCTAGCCTATTGATAGGCATCGTAGCTATCAAGACAGCACAAATATATCATCAAAATCAAGTGAAATGGAGAGCTAAAGGACTCAAACAAGCGTCTAGATACACAACATACAAGAGGGAACATGTCCAAGAAAAAGTGCCATGGAGGTCGACATGCAGGTCGACCTCAATCCCCTCTAGGTCGACTATATGGTCGGCCTACTGGGCTTGAAGGTCGACATGCATGTCGACCTAGGACATGGACTTTGCCAAGTAAATTTCTACAGCTTTGACCTAATTTTCAAATAACATTTCGACATAGCATATGACCTTATTTTGCTGTGAATTTTTGCATAGACAAAGTATAACGTGTAATCTATCATCTGAAAGAAGTCCGGTAACATTTCATTGCCGGAATCGAAAGATATGGGCCTCTAAAGAAGCACTACAGAACAGTTTTAAACAAAAAGAAAACAAGTTAAGAAATTTATCTGCCGAAGCAAATTTATTCATAATTTTTGCACTTTGAAGCATTGTGCTTGCTAGATTTCATGAATTAATCAACTCACCTTGCTGTTGCAATAGAAAGACTCGGATTTTGGTTGCAAAACTGAAGCTTTTTGCAAGATAGAAGCTTTTAAGAACCCGTGGAAACCAAAAACAGTACGTGCAAACCAATATACACAGTAAATTAGACAAATATTTATTGTGACAAGAAATTTGTGAAGAAATTAAGTAGTTTGGAGTTGATTACCTTTTATTTATCACTAGATTGTAAAAAGACTCTGATTTGTTGAATTTTAATTGAGAAAATGGCTTGGATTTGCAAATTTGGTGAAGAGGGTTCGATTTTCTTTTTCTGGCTGAAGGTGGAAGAAGTTGAGAAAAAGAACATATAGACTTCTTTTTCTCACTTATTACCAGGCTAAAAGAGGTAATGGGCCAAGTTGGTTTGAAAATTAAAAGAAGTAAATAGGCTTAATGTTAAAAATCAACACTTAACCAAAAATTTGTGTACATATCATATATACAAAAAAGCAAAATTCATTCTCTCTCAAGTTTTACACTGGATAAATGTTAAAACTCGTGTACTTACAAAATAAAACATTTCCTATCATATAAAAAGATTAATTTATATTTTTAAAACATTTTTATTATTAGAATCCTTTATTTAACAAAAATGCACTATTTACTCGAATTAATGAATAGAACTCTAGAATTAACTTTTAAAATTCCACAAAATTTATTTTCTCGCTTAGAAAAATATTTCAAACCATATAAAATCTTTTTTAATAGCCAAAACATATTTTAAAACCAATTTCTACCTTTCAATAAACCATCTTTTAAAAATAAAATTCTCCTCTTAAAAATTATTAAAAGAAGTAAATGGGCAATAATTGATATAATTATTGCATTTTCACTTAAATAAAATCATTTCCCATTTATTAACAACCCAAAATAATAAAATAAAGTTTTAACTTTATTTTCACAATTAAATCCTAGAATTCATTGTTTATTTCAAATAAACAATTTAATTCTCTAATTTTGATTTTAAATCACAATATTAAATTATAATCATCGTTATAATTCAATATTGACAGGTAATCTCCAAACTAGGGTTGTTACAGTCTCCCCACTTTTAAAAATTGCGCCATCGCAATTTCTAGGGAAGAGTTTCTATTCAACATAATAATTTTATCATTCAAAGGAGAGACAAACAAACTCGAATTTAAAATTTCTCACATTCTCAAGATAGGATGGTAGAAAACCAAGATAAGACTTGCCCGATTAATTCTCCAGTTTTCAAAGTGTTAATATTAGGATTAGCGAACCATTAAATTTTTCGAGCAACACCCAAGACTTCGAACATGTTTCACCTTCGAATGAGAACACAACAAGAGGCTACACAAAGAGTCAATCGAGTGAGATTGATTCCTCATTAGCTCCTTGAGTAGAGTCGGGATTTAGCACAACTCCGACCCGAACTCTAATCAACAAGATGATTATCGATATGATTTTCTGTATGACACTATGGAAGGAACCACATCGATACAAGATAGACATTATAGAGGCAAGATAGTTCAATAAAAAGGTGGTTTCTTCGAAGGCCACTATACACAAACGACCGCACAAATGTATGTCATTAAAAAAAGCACAAGAGTAAGATAAACATATGGAACTAAAATTTCAATTTCTCTTAAAAAATATATCAAATAGTTGCAAAAATAGAAATCAAAGAACACTAAAGAGAACTCATCGATATATTCCTAGAATACTCAATTCACAAGGTTGACCGAATAAAACGGAGTGTTCGTCAATCCAAATGGTACCACAATCCAAATGTTGGAGCTCACGCTTATTGACTTAGCAGGTCGATCACCGTAGCGGTGGCGTTGCCCCCGCACCCTCACCTTGGGGGGTTGGCACCCCCCCGGACCCCCCCCCCCCCCGTAGGGGATCTTATCTGAAAAGCCCTTCAACAGAACTTGCTTTGTTGGGATGCTGAGTTGACTATTCTTCGAGACGAACTATCATTCGTTTCTCGGTCGATTTTTGATATCACGGCCATGCTGAAAAAGTGGAGTTAACACAAGCCATTCATAAGATCCATACCGCGTACGAAACGATGTCAAAGGAATGTTATCCTCTGCAGTACGAAGCTAATGAAAACCGGTAGCCAAGTCCAATTATGAAAAGACTTTAGCACCACTAAGTTGATCGACGAGATCATCAATCCGAGGTAAAGGATATTTGTTTTTAATAGTGAGATCATTAAGCTTGAGGTAGTCAACGCAAAGCCTAAGGGTACCATTGGATTTCTTCACAAAAATGGCCGAAGCTCCCCAAGGCGAGGAACTAGAGCGAATAAATTGCTTCGTTCCCAAATCGGATAATTGTTTGCGCATCTCCTCATTTTCCTTATTGGAAAAACGATAAGGAGGACGAGTAATAGGTTGAGCTCCAGGGGTAAGATTAATTTTAACTCAATTGCTCGCTTAGGTGGCAGACCTAAAACGGGCTCAAATATGTCAGAAAATTCACGAACAACGTGAATAACAGAAATGACATCATCCTCATCATCATTATCATCATCACGAGGATTTAGAGAATATGAAGATGCAGACAAAGTGGAATCCTTTGAGAGTAATAGAAATCTGCTTAACAGATTGAGGATGTCGAAGATGAATAGTCCGCTCAGGACATAGGATAAAAGCATCACAATGGTTAAGCCAATCCATTCCCAAAATCATTCCAAAGCCTAAGTAACGCATGACATACAAATCAGCTCGTAAAGAAAAATCACACAAAATAATCTCGACATCATTACAAAGCAAACTAAGTGTTGCGGATCCATCAACCAGATTCGCAATTCTCAAAGAAGTCATTAAACATAAAACATCCAAGGAAAAAGTATCAACAAGTTCTTTTGAAATAAAAGAATGAGATGCACCCTTATCAAAAAGAACTCGAATAGGTTGATCATGAAATATAATAATGCCATCGAGGACAGAATGAGACATACCTTGATTACGAGATGTGTTGCCAGGGGCTTGAGCCACATTCAACTTTCCCTCCTTCTTGCCGTGAAGCTTGGGGCTTGAAGATATAACGTGGCCAGGATTTTTGCAGTAGCAACAAGAGAGAGACTTTGGAAACTTGTTCGCATAATGGTCCTTAGAACCACAATTATAGCATTCCCTATGACCAAAGGAAGAAGTCTTTGCCACAAGAGTTGCTTGCTTCACTTTCTTATTGGGATAAGGACCTTTGAATTTGTTAGGCCTTTTCTTGTTGTTGTTGAAGTTTGGTTTGGCACTCACAACTTCAACATCACTCTTTCTATCAGCCTCTTCAAGACGAAGAGATATATCTATAAGTTGGTCAAAAGAAACTTCTAATTTTAGAAGTAATGGCTTCTTAAGACTCTTGTTCAAGCCATAAACGAATCTCTAGTTCTTCTTCAATGGAGTGTTAATGTATTCAACCCCATACTTGGAAAGAGATTCGAAAGATGCGACATAGTCTGTCACAGAAGATTCACCTAGAACAAGGTCAATAAAACGGCGAGCCAATGTCACCTTCTCGGCTTCAGGTACGAATTTTGATTCGAAGCGCTCTCAGAATTTCTCCCAAGTAAGATCCGCTTCAATAATTTCAGAAATAAGAAGTTCGTATCAGCCTAATGCTCTTCCTTGGAGCATACTAGAAGCCACCTGAACACGGTGAAGATCAATAAGGTTCATGCGAGAAAAGATTCGATCGCATGATCTCAGCCAAGCCTGGACTTCAATAATAGTTTCAGAGCCCTTGAATGGTTTCCCACCCAAGTTGGTATAATCGTTGCACAAGCATGCAAATCCAGACTTTGGATGAGTAGGTTCCGAATTAGAACCAGCTGCCTGAGCATTCTTAACCAGATCAAGAAGCTGTTGAGCAGTCATAAATACTCCATCCTGGAGAGTAACACTAGATTGACCGGCGCTGGGGCGACTAGGTCTGGCCATTTCTCTTCTTTAAGAAAGAAAGAAGAAGAAGAAGATTATTCACCAAATGAATATCAAACATTCTTAATAGGTGAAACAAGGAATCATAAAGGAAAATAGGACAGAACGGTACGAAGACCCGATTAATATCCTAAAGCACGACTCCTAAGATGGACTTAGGACGATGATCCTTGTTAAATTATTCTACATTGTTTCGAATTTTGGCCCTGAAACCAAGCTTCGACGCCCCACCTCTATACCCACGCTAGCCAAGGACACTGCGGTGTAGTTTTGTCAACTGGCACGGAGAATAAGGCTGTTGAGAAGCGACCATCCACGTAATTGTTTTGGAAACCAAAAACTACTACACGGTGGCTATAGTATTCTTCGGAAACAAACATAGAAACATACATAACATAAATCAGTAACAAATATCCATATCACTAAGGTGGAAAAAGATATGAATATAACACATGAAAGTGTACATCAGAGTAGTGGTCATACAAGATTCACACACAAAAGAAGTAGCTACAAGTGCTATACAAAAGAATATGGATACAACCATGAGTCTATATCTCAAGTGTATATAACAAAAACTACAAATCTAAGTAGTTTTCCAAAAGTCAAGGTAATGATCCTGGGTGAGAAGTCAAGCAGAAGAACCTGTAACATCTCGGTCTGACCCAAGAATTATTTAATAAGAAAATAATAAACGGATCAGTCTAGCTATAAATATCACATGAGATGAAATAGAATAAGAGAAATGGTATAAGCATATAATAACCATAATGACATACCATGAAAAGCATGTAAATGAACATCAAAAAGTGATTAATCAATATCACAAGAATCTTCTCAAAGATCCAAAGAAATGTCAAACTCCATAAAGTTGCATGCACAAAAGAGTCAATGACACACAAATTCACCAATGCATAAATATTGATAAAACTTACCAATGAAAATTACAAAAATTGGTGAAACACCAAAATTCTAGAAATCTGTGCAAGAAATCCAGAAATCACAAAAAGGGGGAGGCCTATCACAAAAGGGAGTATGAAAACTCACCAACACATGTATCACAAAATGAGACGCTATCTCATGGTAGCTAACCATAAATTTTGAGCCGAAGCTCCACAAACGGTCCGAAGACCATGGGTCGCGACCCCACCAAATTGAGCCGAAGCTCCGTAGAAACGGGGTTTAGTCTCCCTCGTAGACAAAGAGACATCGCACAATTGCTAGTCTAAATCACAAAAATGATCACTATCGATCATCAAGAAGTGTCAATTAGAATGAGCTAGTGCATATAAAAGTTTAGCATCATGTCCCATAACCACTTGCTTAACTTAGATATTTACGAACAAATTGTAGATCTACACTAGCAAATTGTCACAAGAGGTTCAATCGAACAAGTCCAAGAGTTAACCAATGAAGCAAACACAAGTGTTTCATACCACTTGTTTTACTAAGTCGTTTAATTCAATTTATCGTACGAGTGAAGGAAAGGTTTGTATCTACTAATAGATTAGTAAACGGTTTTAGAAAAGAGCTTTGTAAATAAAATAGAGTTGAAATTGCTTTGATGAAAGAGTTTTGATATTTACTACTAGTATTGAAACCTTTATATTTTTAAATTGACAAATCACAAAGGCGATTGTAGAAACAATCAATTACAAAGTTCACATTCGAAGACGTGAATAAAATCTAAGGAAATCAGTTCCAAATCCATCAAAATAGAAATACTCATACGACCTAACTAGGCCGAGCTAAAAAGTAATGAAACAACCTAAAGTGAAATAAGTCGAACGAATCAAGGTCTAACGACCTAAGGTAAACGTGTTAAGGAGTCATACACGACCAAGAAGGTGCAACCTAAGTGCATGCGACCTAAGGGAAACTCGTGACCTAACATGGCTGAGGTAAGGTTAGGTGCGACTTAACCAGGTGAGCGACCTAAGGGAGGTGAACGACTTAAGGAACTCGCGACTAAACAGGGTACACGACCTAAAGGTATAAAGGTCATGCGACCGAACATTTTAAGACCGAACGACCCTGGTGGAAGAACAGGTTGAGCAGTCTAGTGTGTTGTGACCCAAGCAGTACGCGACCTAACGAGGTAGGCAAGGTCTAGCGACCTAAAGTGCTACGACCTAATAGGGATACGACCTAACTGCCAAGAACAAGGTCGAACGACATCTGCCAAGGGGCGACTTAACAACATCGAATCATATGAAGGTCGTGCGACCTAACGTCAAGGGGACGTTTCCAACCGAAGGAGCGACCTACGACCTAAAGTCCAAACGACCTACGACCTAATTCCGAAGTGGCATTTCGTGGCAGTGCCACTAAATGCAGGAAATCTCAAAAACACTAAAAATTGGAGTTTTTCGCCAATCCAATCCAAACCAAATGCAAACGTACATGCTAAACTGATGGGAATTCATTCCCAACAGTCCAAGATTGTTATAGACAAGAATGTGAGATAAAAATCTCACCTTTGCACCAAAAATCAACGAAAACGAAGCTTGAAAGCAAACCTAGAACCAATCCCACTTCAATCTCAATCTAGAAGCTTGAATCCAATGTCTTCTCTTTGAATTTGTAGTTGAATGAAGGATTTGCAAGAGAATTTGAGTTTGGAGTTTTAATTTCCCATTCCCTCCTCCGTTTTTGATGAAGCTTGAGTGTTAGGAAATGAAATGAAGTTATGAAGAGAAGGTGGTTTGAGCTTAAGTTTTAATGGCTAAACTAACCCAAAGTGTAAAAGTGGCAAAATTTCACTAACTCCAAACATATCGAAGCTTATACTCAAAAAGATTGCAAACCCCATTTTGAACTCAATAGGGGTGGTCTCGAGTCCTAATTTGATCGTAAGCAAAAAGTAGCTTTTTGGACTATAATCCGATTATCGATAAAATAATAAAATATTTAAATACAAAATCGATAAATATGCGGGTTGTTACACACAACTTCTAAAATTTCTTATGTTTGTTAAATTGATTTATGATATGAGTAGAAATTCATTTATGACTGTTTGGCATATTTTATCCATCATCTCACTTAGATTACATTTATTTAAATTAAATCCGTTAATTAATTTTATTATTGCATATAAATTGATAGTTAAAATTTATTTATTTGCATATAAACTACTAGGTAAACAGTTATTAAATTTATTATCGAATATAAATTATTAGTTAATACCTGTTATTTATTACCTGTTATATTTTATATGCTCTATATTGATGTTTGTTTAAATTGGATGATGATTGTAATAAAAGATTGATGATTGATATTTGGATGAATGGATGCTATATTTTATACTGTATAAAGTATAAAGTGCAAGTTATTATGCACTTTCATTTCATTCGGGATTGCGGTTTGAAATGATATACAACCTCATTTTTTTTATTTTTAAATTGCGGATTGAAATGATAAATATCCATATCACTTCACCATAGGATAGAAAATTAAATACAGGCACCGCGGTATATATATAATTTATTTTTGAAATAATTTCTATGGTTTGGATAGGATATGGTTTAATAAATATTAAATTTCGATGTTTTATAAACATTATTTTATATATACATATATAGTTAAATTGTTGAATTTAAGCTATGCATAAATCTGTTAAATAAAAATGAATAAGTTGAACAATGGAATTTGGTAATTTATATTATATGATTAAATACAGGTTTAAGATCTTTTATATATATAGAGTTTTAAATGACTCAAATCAATTAAGATTGAAAGATAAATTGGAAATTTAATCGGAATCGAGCTTGTTTAAAAATTTAACTCCATAGTTGATGTAAACTTATTAAAATTGGAAATTTTAAAGGTATGATATTTATAACTGGATTTAATGAATAATTCTAGTATAAATAAATGGAAGGAAATATTTTTTGTTAATAAATTGAGTTTTACTTTAATTGGTTATGGATTTATTATGCAAACATTTCAAAAACTAAATAATAGGACAATGAATTGTTGAATAGAAATTCCCAACCTTAGTTTGAAATTTATTAAATACTCAAAGTTGAAATTTTGAAATCGAAGTGTTTTATTCAAATTGAAAGTGAATTTTAAAGTTATAGGTTTAGACTGAATTTAAAGTGAATAAAATTGTAAAGACGTGGAAATTATTTACTTTATAAAGAAATTATAAATTCAACTGTTTTATTTTATATACTATTGAATATCCAAACCATTTAAGTTTTAAAGTTATGGTTTTAAAGCTACAAATTTCATAGTTTTATGTTTGAAAGTAATAATTCAAGTGTTTAATTTCCAGATATTATAAATTTTAAAGCAGTATGATTTTGGAAAGAAAATATTAAAATAAAAAAATGATATTATTGATTTGGGTTTATAAAAATAATATCAAAATCGGTTGTTTTGGAAATGAAAGTGACATGTATTTATGGGTTTTGAAATGGATAATAATTTTTTGGTTTAAAGTATAAACTATTTTAAAGACCGCGGTGTTATAATAACGTTTGGTTGTTAAAGAGACCGGGATCGAAAGTTGTCATACTCTCTACCAACCTCGAAACCACTTTAACAACCGTGTACGCGGTGGAGACTCCAGAATGAAGTAGGATGGTGGAGGCGTTTCCTTTGAGGTAAATACATGGACCGGACTCTCGTGAGTTGGCATAAGATGGCTAAAACAGGAGCGATCGACGGGCCAAGGGGGTTAGCACCCTTTATTGGATACTCCTTTTCGATACTATACTCTGACTTTGGATTGATTCGGTGGACACTTTTAATTTTGATTTTAGGGGGGAGTTTGTCCAAGGTTGGCGGTAGTTGCGGCTACGCGTTACCACCATCCCGAAATCGTAATTGGTATATCTACCCTGGCATTGCCTAGTAGTGCCGTGTCACCTACCCTAGCGCGCCTTATACGATTTTGTTTTGTACTATACCTATGGAGTGCCCTCTGACGACACCCAGTACGGGGGAGATTACGGTATTGCATAGACCATGGGAATATATTTTGTGTTAAGCGGAATATTGGGTCACTCCTTAACGCTATTTAAAAGTAAGTTTATTTTACAAATAGACATTATTATAATAGCGAAATATGCTACATAGTAAATAGTTTAACGGATCCTTAAGTGATGTAAATCCCAAGCATCTTTTAAGTTACTGCACTCATATTTATTCCTGTTGATTTAACTTACATAAGATCTTTTAGTTCTGACTCGAGTGTATTGTCTTTTCAATTCGCTCGGGTCAGTCCGAGCATTTCCGGATTTGAAGATTTTATTCTGGAGGACGAAGACGAAGATTTGTAGTATTACTACCTACTATATTATTCCACTACACTATTTAATTCCTCTGCATTGATATTTATTGGTATGTGAACTATGATATTTACTGTACAAAGAAGAGTCAAATGTTTTGTAAACAGTTTAATGAACTGTATATTTATTATTATATTTTATCCTTCCGCTGTGAGATTATGTTTAGTTTTTCCTCTTCTTTGTTTTTTCTTATTTACCTCGAAACAATCCGCCCATCCGTACGGTTTGAATTGGCACGTGTGTCGATTTAAAGTGTGCGAAAAGGCGGGATGTTACATGTGGTATCTGAGCTTTGGTTTAGCGATAAACCTTAGCTTTGTGGGATTTGAATCTTTAGTAATAGGGTAGTAATACCCTATGGGAGTCACTGAGCGTATATATATGAGAGAGCGTATTTGTTAGTGTAATAAAAAGGTTTTATATTGTGTTAATCTGTTACGTTTTGTATTTACAGATTCTGGTTGATGCATCCCAAATTCTGGTTGATGCATGGGACGTTGTGACGTCAATAGGGATTTCAGGACACTTAACAGGACAGACGGACACAATATTTGTTTTTAATATAGGTGAATGAAATAATTTTGCCTATTATATTTTATATATATATATAATAAATTTTAAAAAATATATATATATATATTTGGTTGCAATACATTGGTTGTTAGGAATAAAATTTATAAATAATAGGTAAATTAAGATTTGAAAATAAAATCAATGAAAATTGGAAATTTTAGAACTTAAGTCCGGGATTTTGAAAAATTGCTTTCAAAGGATTTTGAAATATAATAATTTTATTTAGAAATATTTCTGATATAGATATTTCAATATAATTTGAAAGTATGGTTTTAAATAAATGAAAAGAAACAAGTTGTACTCCCCTCTCTGTCACTAGAAAAAAATTTCAGTGATGAGTGCACGCATCATCGACATTCATTTTCGATTTTCGAAGTGGGAGGGCCACTGTGGTAGTTTTACTGCAGATTGATTTTGATAAACAAATATAAATTTTAAATTGTTTAAATATGATTTGATATATATATATATATAAATTTGTAAGAGTATATTTATCTATTATCTTTATAATGATTTGAAATTAAACCCGGTATTTAATTTTTTAAGTTTCCGTTATTTACAGTTTCAATTAGTGTGGTAAAATGGAAGTTAAAATAACTGGAACCTTTAATTAAAATAAGTAATTTAATGTTAGGTTATGAATGAAAGTTAAAGGTAATTTGAAATTGTAACTTATAAAACAAAGATGTAATTATTGAACCATTAATTAATTAAAAGAATTGAGAAAACTTGTATAACTTTCAATTACATCCTTAAAAACATATATATAACTTACTGAATATAAAAGTTGAAATGTTTAATAGGAAAATATAATGGAAGTGGTACAAGTAAAAATATGTAATGAAGCGTTCAATAATTTTTTTTTATCCTTAAGAAATGATATTGTAATTGTTATAAACTTAAGTATAATTGAGAAGATACTAATTAAATATAATAGAAAGTAAAGTATTGTGAGTAAGCAATTAGAGACTTAATTAAATAGATTGAAGTTGCTTCTGAATAAGAATAAAAGATGAATAAGAAAAAGGGAAAAATGAATGAGTAAAAACTTAAGTTAATAAATTTACCTGCTAAGGAATTCGATTGTATATGATAATATAAATAAATGATTGCAAACCTTAGTAAATGAATTAATGAAATTCTTTATTCGTAAGAATTGATGTTATAAAGTTATAAATTTAAGTGTAATTAAAATGTTACTATAATTAAGTATAATAGAAAGGTAAGCATTAAATAAATGAATGAAATTGAGAAATGCATAAATGTAATGCAATAAAAAGAAAATTACATGACCTGAATAAATGAAAATGAATATTGAAGGCAATAAATGGAAATGAATAGAATTAATAAGGATAAACTAAATCCGTTGTTTGAAATTTGTTGTTGTGTGGCTTATGGTTGTTTGGGCAAGGATACTTTAAATTTGGTTAGATGTATGAATAACCTATTCAGTTCATCTAAGACTATTGAGTAAATGGTATACTTAATAGTTTATTTGTCATTCTATACAATTTAAAAGTGTCTAAACCTGGACAACTATTTGTTTTTATTTGATATGAATGAATGGTTGATTATATTGATTCTATGTGATGGTTGTTCGCTGCTGTTGCAATTGGTTGTTGTTGTATTGGTTTGGTTGGTTGTGATTAAAACAACTTAAATATTTCATTTTATAATTTTTTTTAACTCTTTTAGATTTTATAAGTGAAATACATGTTATGGAAGCAATTGCTACTGCTTTTGGTTTCATAATTAAGCGTAAGTTGCCCGACAAATAAGTACGTTTTCGGATTACGGTTTATAGCGCTATTATATTATTTTTCCCGTGTTGGGATATATTATTTTGGAAAATATATGTTGCATGTTACTATAATCGATACTATATTCTCTCCCGAGCCTTCCCGTAGAAAGGAGACTCTGCCAAAATTTCCCGTAAATTTTGGACTTAGAAAATTTTGAAAAAAATGTTTTCCAAACTTTATTAAATTTGAGTATAAAAATATTTAATTGTTATATTTTATTTTAATTAATTAATTTTGTAAATTTAATTATTATAAAATCAATGTTTTGAATAAGATATATTAATTTCCCAATTCTTCTTTTCCCTTCTTTTCCTTTTCGGGAACTAAAAGTTTTGAGTGGGGGAGAGTGTAACGACCCGTAAATTTCGACCATTTAATTTGTTAATTTAACTTGATTTTGTAATTTAATTTAGAAAGAAAGAAAATGCAACATTTGAAATTTAAGCTAAGTATAAAAAATAAAAAAAAATGAAAT
Source organism: Allium cepa (assembly GCA_030765085.1). Lineage (NCBI taxonomy): Eukaryota > Viridiplantae > Streptophyta > Magnoliopsida > Asparagales > Amaryllidaceae > Allium > Allium cepa. The sequence goes on along the minus strand of CM060937.1, from coordinate 767,018,505 downwards.
TACGATGTATTGAAGTAATGGGAATTGTTATTCTAGGCTAAGAAATTTATTATAAGAAAACGAATGGGATATTGTCTAAACTAATGCAATAAATTAATTTGTGATAATTTAATGAATTCAATGTATAATAACCGATGAAGTAATACGCAATTAATGGAAAACGTATACAGTCTTAATGAAACTCCAATTCATTGTATTTAAATATGCTATGCTTGGTTGTAAAACTACATATAAGTAACAAATGTAAACATTTAGTTATTGTACAAATTAGATAGTTAATGGTAGTTAAAAAAGATCAGTATAGGGTAAGGATTGTAATATGTGTGGTATAAATGGTCACACTGATTTATAGTGTGATGAAAAAGGTAATAAATTAATGTTGTTTTGATAATAAACATTACTTAATGATTTTTAATTTCGTAACGGAAGAGTTAATGAGAATTTATGGAAAACATAAATTTATTTTTCAGTAAACAAGAGTATATATTGAACAAATTTAGGATAATTGGATAATGCAGTGTTAATGGAAATTAATTAGTGTTATATATGGAATTTATACCTGGGTGGGTGAGTAGTAATCTTATAAATGAAAGAAGTAAGTAGGTGGCCATTTATTTAGGTTATTTATTCATTTAGTATGTTAAATAAAAAAATTTGGGAAGAAAATCTCAATTAAGGGAAATTAAGTTGTACGTTAATCTAAAATAAAATCTAATAAATATTATATTAATATGGGATGTAGTACAAATGGTTAGGGATTGTCAAATTTGGTAAAAAGGGATTTGACTTAGGAAATTTTGTTAATTGAGTTGAAAACCTAAATTAATAGGCGTAATTGACAACATTCACATTTTTAAGTATAACCGTTGATACAAATCTAAAATGTATATAGAATATTAATGTAATGAAATATAAAACAATGTTAACTATGTTAGTTGAGTAATAATTGATTGAATATTAATTTGTAATGTAGTAAATGTTAAGAATTAACCTATTAAATATTGTATTGATTAAAATAGACTTAATTAAAAAGATTGAATTAAATGGAATCCTATTTGTTGGAACCTAAGTTATTAGTATGCAAATTTCTAATAAATGGGTTATTGCAAGATATTGTAATTTGAATAAATTTCTAAGGACTGAACTAGTGAAAGGTGTATGCCTGCATATAAATTGAATATGAGAAATTAGAGGTAAGTATGAAATTGATTTTAAGTAATAAAACATTGTGAACGGTATTTGATTTTAAATATAGGAAATGTGTTATTGCATGTAAATTATATTGAATAGAAACTGAACGTAAATTTAGGTAATATGGTTAGAATAAGTTGATTTATAATAAATGTAGGGTAATCCCAATTGATTTAAACAATTGTGAAGTTTTAATTGATTTAAAGCAGTAGATTTGGGAAATAGATTTAAAATTTATCGATTGATAAAATAATACGTAATAAATGGAAAGTTTATACAAATCAATTTTAGATAATTAATCATAATGTTTGTCGTTGAGGATAAACATTTCTTTTATAGTGGTTAAAATATTAAAGGAAGTGTGAATTTAAACTTAATAAACATGAATTTATTTATTAGGTAAATAATTGGCAAAAAGGCTTGGACAAAGGAAATTTTATTTATTTGTTTTAAAACCTTAATTAATAAGGGTAATGGTTTGCAAATTCAATGGAAAATTTTATCCGTTTAAGAATAGTGAATTGAATAATAGATATGAAACAAAATTATTATACCATAAGAAGAATGTAATGAAAATAAATGGAAAGCTAATTTCATTGAAAATTTTGGAAGATTAATGTATAATCTATAAACAATTTAAATAGAAGTTAAAGCTTTGAAAGTGTGGAATTTGCAACATCTAATTCATATGAGAAATCTTTAAATTAAAAGGAAAGAGTAGTTAATTGAAATTTATGGCATTTAATATAAGGAACGTACATTTTTGGGTTAAATAGAAAGAACATTTTTAATGAAAATGAAAGAACAGTTTGAGAAAAATAAAATGAACTTTTCATTTTAAACATAAGTAAAATTTTATAGAAAGGGAAAAATTTGAATTTTGAAACAACCTTTTACATTCATTTTATAACAATTAGAGGCAGCATAGAAGTGATTTCAATGCCAACCTTATATTTTAAAGTAAGTTAGATATTTTGAACCGTGATTCGCGTTGAGAAAAACGCCGTTTTTAAATTTGAATTTCCAGTCTCGGTTCATCTTTTATTGTGTGCAGCGGCAGTCCACAATGGCATTAATTTGATTGTTACATTTTATTAAATGTGTGTTAATAAAATTTATTTGGGCGTTAAGAAGGTGTATATTTAGGGTTAATAGAAATAAATTTAGCGGAGTAGACGTTTTGAAATTGGATCTCAAAGTTTTAGTACAAATGGTCCATTTGTTACTCTATATTTATTATTCGTTACCACCTCTTTGTTTGCAATGTATAAATTTTCATTTTTGCTACCTGAAGCATTCATTTCATTGGTTCCATCCTCCTTTAGCCTCATTTCAATTTTCCAATCTCACTGAACTTCATTATGCAAACATGACCCTATTTCATTTTCTCCCTCACCTGCTAGCAACACTTTTCCTAATCCTTCTTGAAGCGTTGAGTTACATGAAAGCCTCTCCACCTCACCCAAGCCTTGCCACCACCTTGTTAGCTGGTACCCTAGTCTCCTCATCCCAAAATGTGAAATTTAGTATTTATTTTGTTTATTTTAATATCACTATATATACACACTTTATTATGGCAATAGTCATCTTATAACTTGAATAGCTTTCACATACAATGTCCGATTTACGCGCGATTTTTTTTGTAAGGATTGTATTGAGATTTATGACATTTTGACGCTGGGTGGGCAGATTATAAGGCTGTTGAATTTTTGGGATTAAATTGGATTTTAACTCAATTTAAATTCAAAAGATGACTGTTTTAACCAACTCACAACTTCTAAAATTTCCTATGTTTGTTAAATTGATTTATGATATGAGTAGAAATTCATTTATGACTGTTTGACATATTTTATCCATCATCTCAGTTAGATTATATTTATTTAAAGTAAATCTGTTAATTAATTTTATTATTGCATATAAATTGACAGTTAATATTTATTTATTTACATATTAACTGCTAGGTAAACAGTTATTAAATTTATTATTGAATATAAACTGTTAGTTAATACCTGTTATTTATTACCTGTTATATTTTATATGCTCTATATTGATGTTTGTTTAAATTGGATGATGATTGTAATAAATGGTTGATGATTGATATTTGGATGAATGGATGCTATGTTTTATGTTGTATAAACTGCAAGTTATTATGCATTTTCATTTCATTCGGGATTGCGGTTTGAAATGATATACAACCGCATTTTTTTTTATTTTTAAATTGCGAATTGAAATGATAAATATCTGTATCACTTGACCATAGGATAGAAAATTGTATACAGGCACCGCGGTGTGTGTATATATATATATATAAAATATATTTTTGAAACAATTTCTATGGTTTGGATAGGATATGGTTTAATAAATATTAAATTTCTATATTGTATAAATATTATTTTATATATACATATATAGTTAAATTGTTGAATTTATGATATGCGTAAATCTGTTAAATAAAAATGAATAAGTTGAACAGTGGAATAAGGTAATTTATATCATATGATTAAGTACAGGTCTAAGATCTTGTTTGTGTGTATATATATAGAGTTTTAAATGATTCAAATCAATTAAGATTGAAAGATAAATTGGAAATTTAATTGGAATTGAGCTTGTTTAAAAATTTAACTCCATAGTTGATGTAAACTTATTAAAATTGGAAATTTTAAAGGTATGATATTTATAACTTGATTTAATGAATAATTCTAGTATAAATAAATGGAAGGAAATATTTAGTGTTAATAAATTGAGTTTTACTTTAATTGGTTATGGATCTATTATGTAAACATTTCAAAAACTAAATAATAGGACAATGAATTGTTGAATAGAAATTCCCAACCTTAGTTTGAAATTTATTAAGCACTCAAAGTTGAAATTTTTGAAATCGAAGTGTTTTATTCAAACTGAAAGTGAATTTTAAAGTTATGGGTTTAGATTGAATTTAAAGTGAATAAAATTGTAAAGTCGTGGAAATTATTTACTTTATAAAGAAATTTTAAATTCAACTGTTTTATTTTATATACTGTTGAATATCCAAACCATTTAATTTTTAAAGTTATGGTTTTAAAGCTACAAATATCGTAGTTTTATGTTTGAAAGTTATAATTCAAGTGTTTGGTTTCCATATATCATAAATTTTAAAGAAGTATGATTTTGGAAAGAAAATATTGTAATAAAAAAAATGATATTATTGATTTGGGTTTATGAAAATAATATCAAAATGGGTTGTTTTGGAAATGAAAGTGGTATCTATTTATGGGTTTTGAAATGGATAATTATTTTCTGGATCAAAGTATAAACTATTTTAAAGACCGCGGTGTTATAATAACGTTTGGTTGTTAAAGAGACCAGGATCGGAAGTTGTCATGCTCTTTGCCAACCCCGAAAACCACTTTAACAACCGTGTATGCGGTGGAGACTCCAGAATGAAGTAGGATGGTCGCGGCGTTTCCTTTGAGGTAAATACGTGAACCCGACTCCCGTGAGTTGGCATAAGGTGGCTAAAACAGGAGCGATCGACGGGCCAAGTGGGTTAGCGCCCTTTATCGGATACTCCTCTTCGATACTATACTCTGACTTTGGATTGATTCGGCGGCCACTTTTACTTTTGATTTTAGGGGGGAGTTTGTCCGAGGTGGGCGGTAGCTGCGGCTACGCGTTACCACCAGCCCGGAAGCGTAATTGGTATATCTACCCTGGCATTGCCTAGTTGTGTCATATCACCTACCCTAGCGCGCCTTATACGATTTTGTTTTGTATCATACTTATGGAGTGCCCTCTGACAACGCCCAGTACGGGGGAGATTACAGTAGTTTATAGACTATGGGAATATATTTTGTGTTAAGGGGAATATTGGGTCACTCCTTAACGCTATTTAAAAGTAAGTTTATTTTACAAATAGACACTATTATAATAGCGAAATATACTACATAGTAAATAGTTTAACAGATCCTTAAGAGATGTAAATCCCGAGCATCTTTTAAGTTACTGCACTCATATTTATTCCTGTTGATTTAACTTACATAAGATCTTTTAGTTCTGATTCGAGTTTTTTGTCTTTTCAATTCGCTCGGGTCAGTCCGAGTGTTTCAGGATTTGAAGATTTTATTCTGGAGGACGAAGATGAAGATTTGTAGTATTACTATCTATTATATTATTCCACTACACTATTTAATTCCGCTGCATTGATATTTATTGGTATGTGAACTCTGATATTTATTATATAAAGAAGAATCAAATGTTTTGTAAACAGTTTTATGAACTTTATATTTATTATTCTATTTTATCCTTCCGCTGTGAGATTCTATTTAGTTTTTTCTCTTCTCTGATTTTTCTTATTTACCCCAAAACAATCCGCCCTTCCGTATGTTTTGAATTGGCACGTGTGTCGATTTAAAGTGTGCGAAAAGGCGGGATGTTACATTTTACTATTATATATTTAAATGTTTATTTAAATATAGCATCGTTAGTTGACTTCAAAGTCCGAAATGTGAATTTCTATAAGCGGTCGAATCCAGACTCAGGACCACTTCCATTGAGTCCGAAACGGCGTTTGCGATCTTTTTGAGTATAAACATTGATATGTTAGGAGTTGATTAGAATTTTGATATTTACATTTAGGGCTTTGGGTTTGGGTTTCAGCCCACTAACCTAACAAAGAACCCAATTCCTCTACAATAACAACTCCCACTTCACTCCTGTTCATTCATTCATTCCACTTTCTAAATTCCAAACACTCAAGCAAAAGGAAAAATGGAGGAAAAGAGAGGAGATTAGAAATCCCTAAGCCCTAGTTCTCTTTGGAAGTTCTTGCTCTAAAATCAAAGAGAAGCTTAGGTAAGCATCCTCTTCATCTTCTCCATCTCAATCTCTCTTCAATTTTCAGAAATTCCTATCACCTACCTTAGGAAAAAATTCACCTTTGATAATAGACTGAAGATTTTAGAGATGTATTGAAGAGGGATTGGTCTTGCCTTATTTTAAAGCTTCTCATTTCTTGTTTTTGAGTTTTAAAGGTGAGTTCTTGAACTCACATCTATTTCTATACCTTTGATGTTTGTTAGGTATGAATTCCTGACATCTATTTCATGTTCATTTGCTTTTGAATTGAATTGGTTTGGTGAATTTTCCATTTTTGATATTTTAAAGTCAAAATCAATGAAAATCCTACTAAGGATGTTTGGTGTTTGGAGTGTATTGAAGAGCCTATAGGGCTGGATTGTCGTTTGGCATAAATCCCTAGCCACGATCATTCGTTCGATTGCTTTCGAGAGTATTGGACTACTAATGGCCTAGGCAAATTTTGCCCTGAGCTTCAGCTCCGACGTTTGGCAAAACCCTCGGACGTCTGAGGCAAGGGAATAAACGTTCCAGACTTATGGCTCAGACATCTGAGTGATTTAGAAAAATTGCAAACCTTCAGCTCAAAAGTCTAGGGGAAACCACTAGACGTCTAATGCTATAAATTCAGCCATATTGCCTATTTTCGAGTGGATTTTCACTTTATCGATTTTTGGTTGATCTAATTTGTCGTTGTCATTTATAGTCGACTTTGATGACTTCCTTTATGGATTTTTGGGAATATCCATTTGATGGATTAGATATTGATTTTCATGGTTTTGATTCACGTTTTTGTATGTGAATTTTTGGTGATAGATTTTTTTTACAATCATTTCTGTGATTTGTCACTATAAAATACAAAGGTTTTTATACTAGTAGTAAATATTCAAACTCTTTCACAAAAACGATTTCAACACTATTTTTAATACAAAACTTGTTTTTAAAACCTTATTCCAATCTATTAGTATATATAAACCTTTACCCCATTCGTACGGGAAATCCAATTAAACGACTCAGCAAAAAAAGTGATATGAAACACTTGCTTTTATTTCAATGGTTAATCCTTAGACTTGTTCGATTGAAATCTTGTGACAACTTTCGAGTGGAAATCTACAATCTGCTCGTAAATATTTAAGTTAAGCTAGTGGTTATAGAACATAAAACTAAACGCATTTATTTACTAGCTTAGTGTAATTTACACTTTTATTGATTTATGATGATCATTTTATGGTTTAGACTAGCGATATGCGATGTCTCTTTGTCCACGTGGGGGACAGTACCCCGTTATGTTGAGCTTCATCTAATTTTTGTAGGCTAGAGACCTATGGGTTTATGTGTTCAGTTCATCGGGCGTACGGTTGTACTACATCGTTGTTCCAGCTTATTTGAGTTTCAGGTTCCTTGGGTGTACCGTTATACTACGTCGTTGCACCGGCTCTATGGTTAGCGACATTAGGATATGACCCATTTGTGATACACGTATTGGTGTATTTTCATGCTCCCGTTTGTGAAAGGCCTCCCCTTTTGTGTTTTCTAGATTTCTAATTATTAATTTCCAGAATTTTTGTTTCACCAATTTTTGCGATTGGCATTGATATGTTTTGTGAATATTTGAGGTTTGGTGAATAAGCTAAAGAATGCGATATCCTTTTTGGATATTTGAGGATATTTGAGATATTGTATGATTTTTGTTGTTATCAAATGTATGCTTGTCGAAGTATGACATTATTTTATCATATATTTTTGTTGTATCTCCTATCCTATCTCGTTTTATATGATATTTATAGCTAGACTGATCCGTTTATTATTTTTCTTCTTAAATAATACTCTGGTCAAACCGAGGTGTTTCAGGCACTTCCACTTAACTTCTTAGCAGGGACTAGCTTCTGAGTTTTGGCTAACTACTTTAGCTTGGTAGTTTTTTCTTTTATACATTCGAGATGGAGACTCCTTGATATATACTTATTCTTTTGTGTTGTTGTGGATCTTGTTTGACCACTACTTTGATGTACACTTCTATGTGTTATATTCATATCTGTTTCCGCCATAGTGATATAAATATCTATGACTGATTTTGTTTTATGCTTATTTTATACCGTTTCCGAAGGCCACATAGCCATTGTGTAGTAGCTTTGAGTTTGTATTTGATATGTCAGATTTCCTCTTGAAATGAAATGCATGACATACCATCTGACATATCGGTACTCGCACAAAGCCATTACACAGATGGTCGCTCCTCAACCGCCTTATTTTTTCATATTAATTGATGGCATTACCCAATAGCATCCTTGGTTATTGTAAGTATAGAGGTGAGGCGTCACAAATTATGTTTTCAAATTTTTCAAAAATTGAAGATATTTTTATAAGAGAATTTGTATTTTTGGGAAAAAACCAAGAATATTTTGAGTATTATACATGAGATTGCCATTTTTGGCATAATTTGTGTTTGAGACTTCTCTATTTAGACAATATTTTTGTGATTGCCATTAATAGCGAGTTTTGAGTTTGAGATTTGGGATTCTCCTATTTTGGAGATATGGTTCATAGAAACCATTTTAGTGGTTTTTGGGATTTCACCGATGATATGAGGCATTTATTATACTTAGTATTATTTTGTGACTTTACCTATTTCGAGGACGTACAGTGAGTGTAATTACCTTATTAGAACTAGTGGCGTGCTCTTATTATTGTTTCTTCTCATTCGAGAGGATATCTTACCCTATACCTTATGCTCATATTATTACTTATCCTTATAAACTGATTCGTTTAGCTAGACTGACCCGTGTATTCTATACTCGGGTCAAGCTATGACGCCCCATACACAAACGACCACATAAATGTACGTCGTTGGAAAAGAGCACAAGAGTAAGACAAACACAAGGAACTAAAATTTATATATTAACTCTTAACCAAAAATTCTTAGAATTTCAAAATTTAAATATCTTCATAATCATAATCACAATCTTCAATACTTGAAATTTTTTCAAAAATCATCACTGTAGTACGTACTAAGTATTCAGTGACTCAAATTCAAATTCATATTCCGCTTGTTACAAATTAAATTTCCAAAATAATTTTATAAATTCATATCATCAAATCTGTTAAATAAAATTTAAAATATCTTCACTCTTTATTTACCAAACCGCCAAAAGTTTTGAAAACAAGCTTTAAATTTTATTACATATAACTTTTAAATTAAAATATCCAATATACATTTTAAATTTTGAGACCCTAAACATATTTTATCTAGTATATATTATTTTAACAATAAACATATTTATATTTACTCTATAAATTCAAAGTGGAAAAAATATAGAGCACTATTAGACGTATTCAATAGATATTTAAGACAAGACTATAGATGCTCGCTCCTAACCAGCCTTATTCTCCGCATTAGCAAACAGTATTACCTAGTAATACTCTTTGTTAATACGGGTCTCAGGGTGGGGTGTTACAGCTTGGCATCAGAGAAAATAAAGAAGTGTTAGTTTAGAAATTTACTATAAATTTGTGAGCCAATTGTCGTTTTAAACTTAATTGGTATCATAATTCCGGACTTCTTTCAGTTGATAGATTGCATGTTATACTTTGTCCCTCCAAAAATTCACTGTTAAATAAGGTCATATGCCATGCCATTATATTGTTTTGAATTTATAGAGTTAAATATAAATATGTTTTTTGTTAAAATAATTCAACCTATCTTAACTTTCAGCTCATGGCTGGAAGAGAAAGAGGTCATAGCTTATCCGAAACATCCAGCCACCAGCCCCAACTCATTCTACGCCTCTGCACAAATCCGTATTTGTGCATATGTGCAGTGGTTATTCTCATTTAGGAGGCAAGCCTTTCAAAGATTCTGAGACCGTTCTTGAGGTTTAGGCTTGGCTACGGACATGCAAGAGCATCTTCTCTCGCATGGTTTTATCCGATCATCGTCAAGTTCTTGTAGCATCGAGTATGATGCAAGAATGTGCTCTCGACTGGTGTGAGCTTCTTATTGCCGAGATTGATGAGTCTACCCTCACTTGGCAACAGTTTAGAGAGCGGTTCGAGCTTAAATTTATGACCGAGTCCGAGAAAGCTTCCCTTCCCCGTCGCTCCTAACCAGCCCTATTCTCCGCATTAGAACTGTTCATACGCATATTTTCAAAGTTTGTCCTTCAGGCTCAAAATAAAACTTGTTGTCCTTCAGCCTAATTTTTTTTCAAAATTTTTCCTTCTCCCTAATTCCGTCTTTTATAAAATAGCATTTTTTTTTCTGTTTTTCCCTTGAACAAATTCCGAACCTAGAATATATTTTAGTATTAATTTAAAAGGGTTTTGTAACCAAAAGAAAAGAATATTACATATTTATAATTTAAATACATTCATATATTCGAAAATAGCTATATTGAATAATGTTTAGTTAAATATTCGTAAAATACTTTTAATAAAATTTCAAAACCCTTAATAATTTTCCAAAACTTTCAAAAATCATTTAAATAAATAACTAAATATATAATCATGGAATAAAATTACTTAATAAAAATTTATCAAATAATCAACACGTATAAATTTACTGTGACCCGAGTCGAGTTCTATCGAACTTCGATCATACATAAAATACACACTTCTACATACTATATATATATATTTCCAATATGTGTGTGTGTGTATGTATATATATTCATGAACGAATAAAGTTCCGTTTGAAATTTGATACTTCCAACTAACATAATATCAACTAATACACCCAAATTTCACAAATAATTCAGCAAGCTATGTAATGAATCGTCGGGATAATATATAAATTTAAAATGGATACAAATATTATTGTGAGTACAAACTCACTGATTTGCATAATAGAGGAACTTATGTTCAACACTACCAACAACAAGTTGCAACTGCCTTTATAAACAATCAACAAGCATCATACACCACATCTCAAGCTCTATCAACCTGTAGCATCGATCACCTACACTGTTGCATCAAAGCCCGTGCCTCTATGTGACGAACTAGAAATTTTAACTTTTGAAATTGAAATATTTAATTGATTTTAAATATTTTAATGAGAGTTTAACTTGAATTTCAAATATAACTATGAAATTGGCAATTTAATTATTGAATTTAATTTATTGAAGTTAGATAAAAATTTGATCTTCAGTTTTAAGATGATTAAAAATATTTTTAAAAAGGCTTAGAAAATCTATATTAATAATACTGAAGATAATAGAAGTGTTAGAATTTGAAATTCGAAATGTTTGACCAGTTTTGAGTTTTTTTGTTTAAATCGATATTTAAAAATAGCCTTCTGAGGCACAGTCTGGGATTTCGACGAAACCAGTTCCATTGGATCCGTAATATTATACTATTATCGGATTTCAATTTTCATAGTGTTTGGGGCGATTATTTGGCCGTATGATAAATAAACGTGCTGAAAATTAAATCGAAATTTAATATAATAACAGGTGTTAACGTTTAAAATCGAACGCTAACACCCCGGTGTATATTGAGATTGAGTGAAAGCACCACCCGTGAACACGGGAACTAAAAACAAGTAGAAAAGTCACAGAGAAAGCAGAAAAGACAACAGTTTTTATAGTGGTTCGGCTTCACGTAAGCCTACGTCCACTTTAATCCTCTTTATTACTGAATCAATTACAACTTTACAATAGTCTTCAATTAAAATACTAATGAGACAATCAACTAGGACTTCGATGCAGAAGAACTCTTTGAATCCATGTTGATTGCGTTAGATTTCCTCCTGAAGTTTGTTGAGATGCCTTTCGTATTTGAAGTGTCGAGTGAGTCGAGAATTCAACAGAGTATCAGCGCTTAAAGAGATCGGCCAAAAAAGTCCTTTGAAAGTTGGAGATGGCCATCCATTTATAGGGAATTCTGTGCAGAAAATATTGCCAAGTCCTAAATCGCCACCAACCTAAGTTGGGTCGTGGACGACTTAAATTAGGTCGTGGAACGGTCGCGATTCAAATGCTGGGTCGACACTTAAGAACGACATCCTTGTTGAACTCTACAAGTCCTGAACGGTGTACGAGTTAAGAGGTCGCGTGCTAAGTAGTTGCATCGGACTTTCCTTCCTTTGCCTAGGTCGTGTACGACTTAACATAGGCTGTAGGTCGGTTGTGAATCAAGTATAGTTCATGATCTTGTCCCTGTCCTGAGCAGTTAGGGCGGCAATCTCCTTGGATAGTTAGAACGGCTTCTATCTCAGGCCAGCACCCGTGTTAGGTCGGTAGCTATCTTAGGTCGGCAGCTATCTTAGGTCGGTAGCTATCTTAGGTCGGCATCCTATTTTAGACAGTTGGGTCGGTATCCTTTAAGTCTTGGGTCGGCGCTCTTGTTAAGTCTTAGATCGGTAACCTTGTTAAAGCATTAGGTCGGCATCCCCTCAAGTAACTTAGGTCGGAATCCCTCTTAGGGCTTAGGCAGTTAGATCGGCATCCATGTTAGGTCGGCAACCTTTTAGGTCGCTAAGCCATGGCCGGGGCAGAGTTAACATTTGCCCCTCGAAGTACACGCCTAATGGTTAGGTCGTATGCTTCGATATCCTCTAACCCGTCCACTCTCTAAGTCGGTAGATCGTGTACGACTTAAAAGTTAGGTCACACGCGCCGCTTCAGTTCTCACCGCTATAAGGTATAAGTCATTCATCTTCTTCTCCCTCTCCATTACTTGCTCCTTCGCTTGATTCTGCCATTAGAATTCTCCTGAGCTTCCAAAGGCGATTTCACTCCAATCAATTACTGATAACCTTTGCTATTCATCGCGTAAGTAAATCTTCCTCTTCCTCGATCATAGGTTACTGTTGGTTTATGAACTCCGTCACTCAAACTTAAACTGCCTCCCAGTATAATACTTCATCATGAATTCCATTACATCTATAGTTGATGAAGCTTAGGTTGCTCGATTTGGCTTTAAATGACTGATGAAACGATGAAGATGGTTTACTGCTTCAGGCTAGTTGATTTTGATTTGCGTTAGGATTGCAAGGTGTTGAACTTGTAGTGGTTTCGAACTGGTTTTATGGATAATCTGATATCATGAATGAAATGAAGGCCGTCGTTGATGGAGCGACTATCGGGTTAACGGGTTGAGTGGAGTGAGATATTGGTTTGGACACGACCCAGTGATTTTGGGTGACCTAACTTTTGGCCGACCTAATTTGATACGATCTAATCCTTAGATCGCGGCCGAACTAGCACTCGTGGAAATTCGCCGACCTAACCCTTAAATCATGGCCAAACTAGCACTTGGGGAATCTTGCACCACTTTTTAAACCGGAGCCTTTCTCCTTTCCACTCCTCACGACCTAAAGAACCACCAATTTAAGGAATCAAAGACTTAATCTTAACTCGCGAGAGATTCCTTGGGTCGCAGCAGAGTCAAGACTTGGATGCCCAACTCGAATTCTCACTTAAAAACTTAATTCCGACTTGAATACTCAACTTGATCTGCTGGACTGAATTGCTTAAATCCTACATTGTTTTAACTTTGTTGCCTTATTTCACAGATCACATTAACTTATAGGCTAACAACCTGCTGAAAACAACAATCACAGAAAACCAAGGCGAATATACTGCCATTGACTGCCCACATCAAATGACAGATTAGTCGACATAGAGTAATCAACTTAAATACACTGTATGAAATGTTGTGAACTAATCAACTAAAGTGAAGTATTAATGCAAAGCATCGCTAATTTGAACTGATTTGTTTGCATCAACATTACACTTGCATATTAAAACAACGAAACCTGGACTTTATAACTGACAAATACTTGCTAGTTTTTATTCCAATTATATTTGCTTATTGCTTGATTGATTTCACACAACACTCCACACATTTTAGGAAACGTGCACCTTCATGTTTGAATATCCAGTTGTTTGTGTAGATTGACTTCCCACCAAGAAGAAGAAGTGGCAGCTCAACCGGGAGAGATCTTTCAGACAGCTGTTCCCATAGAGAATCCTCCAGAGAGAACTTCGACTATCCTAACTCCGAGAGCGTTTATTCAGCTACGTACTCAATTTGGTTTTGCTGAAAGCGATGCCCTACTTCCCGGGCCAAATGATACTGCCAACAGTCCTAGCCCCGGTTTTGTCGCAGTCAATCATCAAATGTGCCTAAGTGGGGCGATTCCTCCCTTTAATGACTTCCTTCAAACCCTTCTCCGTCGGTTGACAATCTCTTCATTCCAACTTCATCCTAATGGCTACGCCATCTTGATGGGGTTTTGTGTATTGTTTAGGAGAACCCTTGATCGCTTGCCAAGTTTTGAAGAAATTCGCTACTTATGCTCGTTTGCAAAGAGTAAAGACCATCCTTCCCTTATTATTGTGAGAAGTGCTAGAAACCGCAAGCTTATTTCTGATCTTACCGAAAGTGTTCATGGATTTTTGAACAGTTTTTCTTTGCTCGCTGCCCCCAGCGTTTTATGCCATCTTGAGAGTAGGAAGTAAGATTACCTGTTTCTGTTTTCTCCATTTTCAAACTTTTTCGAGATCCGAACTACCAATTGCTAATTTCATTCTTTGCTCTTTTCAGCACTTCCTCTCCCTTCTAGAGATCCAAGCCATAAGCAAGTTTTTGAAAGATTAAGTGTTGTGACTGCTAGAGAGAGAAGTATAAAGTTTTTGTTGAGGGACGAATTTTGCATCAGTATGGACTTTTACACACTTCTCGCTCCACACACCCCATGAGGTTCCAGACTCCCCACCTAAAGCATTAGATGCCCCAGCTTCCACTGACGGACCCATACCAAAAGAACCTGCCTCCGAGGCTTCTCTGGTGAAGTACTCTACTACTGTCGATGTTGCGGGGTCGTCTGGCAAATTCGCACTTGCCCCAGTCATTAAGGAAGAAGGGCCTCAGGGATCTCCCCAACATTCACAGAAATCTGGTAAAGAAGTCGGGAAAACAAGCCCTGTCAAGTAGAGCGGGGACGACACTTTCGAATGGTTGAGCGACCTCTTTGTCACCTCACATGAGCTCTTTAAATACGACCCTGTCACTACTAGGGTTTCTTCTTCAGTAGTGGAAGCGACTTCTTCTTTGCAACAAGCTCCGTCGACCCAAGAGTTGACGTTAACTACTACCCCCATGATTACTCCGCAATCGAAGAGTGGTTCGTAGTTTGATGCGCGTAGTTTGCACATCACACACACTTATAACCTTTCGGCACTTTCATGCACCTAATTCTTTGTACTTTGAAGATTCTAAAGTCACGCTTCTTTTCTCTGAAGACTTTTAAGACTTGTCTTTTTTTTTAAATTTAAGATTCTCCGATGGGACGCAACGGCTCTTACTATGACGACTTTCAGCGCTACGGGAGGCGTAGTCAATATGATTATAGGCGCTACCTTCCTGTTCATAGAGAAACCGACGAAGAGAGAGCCGCTCGAAAGGCTCAGGAGAGGAGGGCTCAAGAAGAGCGTTATGAGAGAAAAGAAAGGGAGGAGCACCATGATTCTTCCCAGAGAGGTGATGACTCTCACAAAAGAAAGTCGCATGATGATCGGGGAAAAAGCCATATGGTTGAGGACCCAAGCAAGCATGCCCGGGACGGTGAGAAGCATGCATCTACAACTCCTTAAAAGGCCACTGCCCCCGTTTCACTCGACATCCCTTTTGGCTCTCCTGCTCTCAGGAAGACAGACATTCAGGCAATAGTTAACAGGTCTAAATTTCAAATTGGACCAGGCCCAGCCACTCTGCAAAGCCGGTTTCCACAATGGTGCTTAAAGGGTGTTCGCTTCGATATCGACTTAGTTCCAATTGACAAGCCTGACATGCTACGAAATCTCGATGCCGTCAGACTTGATATTGAAGGAATGTCGGGCTGGCAAAAGCTTGTTGACGAACTCCAAAGGGTAAACCGTGCGAATCTCGAGGCCATGCTTACTATGGAAAATGACAAAGCTGAATGGCAGAAGGTTCTTGAGCAGCATGATACTGAGATGAGGAGCATCACTACTTACAATGAAGAGCTTGAAGCGAAAGTCGAAAAGCTTAAAGAAGATCTCGCCACTTCTTCTACTTCCTACACTCAAAAAGAAGAAGTGCTTCAGGAACAAGTGAGAGATGCTCATGCCGGCCAAAGAGATGCCGAAGACAGGCTCGAAGTGCAAAAAAGAATCAATGAGGGCTATATTGCTGATATTGCAGAGCTTCGGAAGAAAACTGACTCTCAAGAGGCGGAGATCGAAATGCTTAAGCTTCAACTCTCCAAAGCTGAAATAGAGCGTGATGAGGCCGTTGCCGGTAAAATTGCAGCTGAAGAATCTCATGAGGCAACGAAGACCAACATCAGCTCGACATTATTTGACTTCTACCTGCGTAGCGTCTTGGGGCGTGGTAGTCTCGCCTTTCTAGGTCCAAAATATGAAATTACTTTGGCTGAGGTGTGGGAGGCCGCACTTGATATGCTTGGTGCTAAAGGTGTTGGCTACGCCGAATCAGCTCTTGAGGAGCATTATTTGGATGACGACGCTCGCGCCGCTCTCGCCAGGGGAAAGAACAACTTGTGAAATTAAGAGTCGAAATGGCAGAAGGGAACGTTTAGGAAAAACTACTTCAACTGATCCAAATCAGCCTTCACCTTCGGCCGAAATCGACATTGTGGGCTCCAGTTCTCATTCTCCATCCCTGGTTAAAGTTACAACTGAGATCACAAGCATACAGGGTGGAGATGAAGGCGAAGAGAGCGCTGAAGCACAGGCTTATGAGGTTGATATCAGGAAGCCGACTTCTCCAGGTAAGTCTACTATTAATCTTGCCCAAGTAGACTGCTCATTTGCTTCTTATGAGTTTGATGAGCTTCTTGACTATTTCCTGAACCTCAACGAGCCTTTATCTCCTCTCTTTACTGACTTTAACTTCTTTTCTTCTCTAGAGAAAGTGTCAGCATCGTTCAGACTTCCCCTCCTCCAGATATTCCTTCTCCGTCTCTTCAGGTCACTCCTCCTTCTGCCTCGCAACCAGGATCACAAGAGGAGCAAATAGAAGCTCTCCAAGACTTGGACGATCCCATTTCTTCACAAGAACACAAGGGAGAAGAAACTGAAGAGGGCGAAAAGACTCCGGAACCAACTGGTTCCGACGATATGCCGTTAACCACACTTTTCACTCCAGGAAGCGGGTCTTCTTCTAAGAAGAGGGGGAAAAGTGGAGTTTCAAAGAAGAAGAAGGAATCTTCAGTCGGCGAGGAAAAAGCAGAAGAAAGTCCAATTGTGCCCCTTTCTCCTTCCTCCCCTACTATTACAAGCCGGCCTAAGAAGTTGACCATCCGGCCAGGAGCAGGCTCAAAAGGTGGAAGGAAGAAGAAATGATGGCTTTGGTCCTGTGCTTTTTATATCGCTTTTTGCTTTTTTCATGTACTGACCGGAGATTGTGCGGGTACCGGCCTCCGCTTTTCTTTTTCTTTTTATTTTGAAACCTGTACCTGTACAAAATTTTGACAGGATTGAATAAAATGATTCTTTTTGTTTGTACAAACTTCTATCTCTATTTGAGAATGCATTTACTATTCATTTTTGTACAAGCTTCTTTATATGATATTGCAGTGAGCTTGAGGTATGTTTTTCGAGCGTAATTATTACCAATGTAGTTATACCATGTTGCCCCTATACCATAAGCTCGTTGCAATATTTTATACTTTGAGGGGACTTGTACTCTTATTTTCTGGAGAATAATTATTCCATACTTGGAGGAATATTATTTTGTTCAAAATAGAGTGCAGCTCCCTCCATATGAGTTTCTACGCTTCAACCTTCGAAGATATCACTTTTTCTTTTGTGCATACACACATTTTTACCAAGTGAATTCTTCTATGTGGTAAAGCGGGCCTCTGAAGGGCACTTTAACTTCTTTTTGAGGAAGAGTATTTTGCAGAATAGATGAACCATTCTTCCTTTGAGAGCTAAAGTGTGCCTTTGAAGAGGGCTTTTTTTTATTGCGCCTTGGTGAAGGGCTTTCTGATCTTTGCTTTGTATTTCTGATGAAATGCTTCTTTGAAAAGTTGTACCTCTGAGGAGAGCTTTTTCACGTTTCAACACTTGGAAGTTTTATTTCAATCTCGGTGAAACGTGTGCCTCTGAAGATTTGTGCCTCCGAGGAGGGCTTTCCACGTTTCAACACTTGGAAGTTTTATTTCAATCTCGGTGAAACGTGTGCCTTCGAAGAGGTCTTTCTGTTTGATCGTGCCTCTGAGAAGAGGTCTTTTTGTTTGATTGCGCCTCTGGGAAGAAGTCTTTTTGTTTCTGCCTTTGGGAAGAGGTCTTTTTGTTTCTGATACTTGGGAGAGGCTTTTATTTTTTCCCTATTCGCTGGGAAGCGGGCCTCCGAAGAGGGCTTTTCACATTTCGACTCACGGGAGTGTATCACCGATCATGGTGAAATGTGTGCCTCTGATTAGGGTTTTTTCTGGAAGTTTGGAGTTTCTTTCTCTCAGTTGGACGGATTCACGGGAGTGTATCACCGATCAATCCGCAACATTATGTCGAGAAAGAACTCTCTTTTTCTGGTTAGGCGCGCTCAAGGTCTTTTTGCATTTCAACTGTGGTGAAATGGGCCTCCGAAGAGGGCTTTTCACGTTTCAACACTTGGAAGTTTTATTTCAATCTCGGTGAAATGTGTGCCTCTGAGTAGGGCTTTTGCCTGGAAGTTTGGAGTTTCTTTCTCTCAGTTGGATGGTTTCGCGGGAGTGTATCACCGATCAGTCCGCAACTTTATGTCGAGAAAGAACTCTCTTTTTCTGGCGAAGCCCGCTCGAGGTCTTTATCCTCCGAAGAGTTGTGCCTCTGAAGAGGGCTGGTGCCTCCGAAGAGGTGTTTTGCTGTTTGATGTTTTCTCTCCCATGTCTCTTTGCCATCTATTGATGTCGGCGATCCCCGTTATCTTTTGCTAGTGTCATCCCTTTTTAGTTGCCAATAATTTTCCTTATCCAAAGAAATATACTTCATTGTTAAGTGAGTTGGTGGTGATAGACACAGGCTATTTAACTGGATGCTTGTTTCTACAAACATTCGCAGTTAGTTAGAAATGGTCCACTTTCATCCACATCGCTAACTTTTGTTCGAAGCACTTCTTTTGCAGGATTTGAGTATGGAAATTCTGAATGGTTTAGCGTTTGCTTGCTGGGTGACGTCGGAGATCGCTTGGTCTTGTGATGGGTAAGTTTTGTTTTTATGGCCTTCATTATTAAATCGACATTTTAGTAACACAATTAACGTATTTTATATGTCGAAATAAAACAAAGCAGTTTATAATGGTAGAGAACACAAGATTTATAGTGGTTCGGCCAAAAGCTGGGCCTACATCCACTTTATAGATTTTCATTATTCACTTGCTTTACAATTGCTTTCAATACAAGAATCATATATTCGTAATTCTTTTACAACATTTCAGCAAAGCTTTTAAGTAAAATATGGACGCAAATGATTGTTGTTCCAAGCTCTTGGGATTGGTTCTCCTTGACAGTTGTGAGTTTGAATGTGCCATCAAGAAGTTTCATGCCTATAACTTTTGCCCTTCCCAGTTTGGCCCAAACACACCTATGGCTATCATAATTCTCTTCAGGACTAAGTCTCCAACTTCGAAGCTGCGCTGACGAACTTTGGAATTGAAGTGCCTGTCTATTCTTTGCTGGTGAGCTGCAATTCTAAGCCTAGCCTCTTCTCTTCTTTCATCGAGGTGGTCAAGTGCTTCCAATTGCAATTTTTCATTCTCATCTTGATCAAAATGGATCCTTCTATGTGAGGGGACTTCAGTTTCAACTGGAATCATCGCTTCTGATCCGTATGCCAATGAAAATGGAGTTTGCCGAGTCGCAGTTTTGTGGGTGGTTCTGTATGCCCATAGTGCAAGCGGTAACTTATCGACCCAACCACCTTTTGCTTTTTCCAGCTGCTTTTTGATGGTTGATTTGATGATTTTGTTTACTGCTTCCACTTGCCCGTTTGCCTACGGATGAGCCACTGCTGAGAAGCTTATTCGGATCTTGAATCGTTTGCAGAAATCTTGGAACTCCTCACTTTCAAATTGAGTACCATTGTCTGTGATTAGCTTCTGAGGCACACTATACCTGCAAATGATATTTTTAGTCACAAAACTTATCATTTTCTTAGAGGTAATAGTAGCCAATGGTTTGGCTTCAGCCCATTTAGTGAAGTAATCAACAGCAACGATATCATATTTAGTCCCCGATTTGGCAGTCGGCAAAGGCCCAATGAGATCTATTCCCCAGATGGCAAACGGCCATGGACTGACCATTTGAGTTAGCTCAGTGGAAGGTGCTCTAGGAATTTTAGCGAATCTCTGGCATTTATCACACTTTCGGGAATAGTCAGCAACATCCTAATTAATTTCTGGCCAAAAGTATCCATAACGGAGGATTTTCTTTTCTAAAGTTTGACCACCTGTATGATCCCCACATTGCCCTCCATGTACTTCAGTCAGAATTGTCTTAGCTTTTTCCTTTGTCACGCATCGGAGTAATGGCATTGAAAATCCTCGTCTGTACAAACGACCATCTTGAACTATATATCTGGAGGCTTTCCTCATCAGCTTTTGTCGTTCTTTTGAACTTTCTGGCAAAGAACCATTGAGTAAATATTCAAGTATCGGAGTCATCCATGATTTTTGCTCTTGGGATACATTCATAATCCAATCAACATCCATTTCATATGTGCTAGGAGCTGACAAGACTTCGACGGGAACTAATCCCAATAGTTGAGCTTCACCAGTACTCGAATACTTTGCAAGAGAATCCGCCTTCATGTTCTCTTCTCGGGGTATATGGTTTATTGAATAACGGTCAAAATTTTGAAGAAGCTCCCAGGCTTTTGATAAATAGGCGGGTAGATTCCCTCCTTTAGCTTGAAATTCCTTCTTGACTTGGCAGACAATAAGTTGAGAATCACTGAAGATCTGCAATGCCGTAATGTTTACTTCTTTAGCGATCCTCAAACCAGCAATGAGGGCTTCGTATTCTGCTTTATTATTTGTCGAAGGAAATTCTAGTCTCAGTGCATAACATAGCGATCGCCCTTCTGGGGTTTCAAGGACAACCCCTGCTCTAGAATAGTAATCATTTCTTGCGCCATCGACATACAATTTCCATTGGATTGGGACGTTATCGGTAACTTCTTCCTCACTATCACCTTTATCTGTACATTCTGCGATGAAATCTGCTAAAGCTTGTCCATTGATAGCTTTCCAAGGATGATAAGTGATGTCATATTGGCTGAGTTCAATATTCCATTTCAAAAGACAGCCCGAAGTCTCAGGATGGAATAGGACTTGCTTTAGAGGTTGATCGGTGAGGACTTTGATGGGACGAGCTTGGAAATACGGCCTCAATTTTCTTGATGCGATCAATAAATAATAGGCGAGCTTTTCCAACCTCGAATAGTTCATCTCTGCCCCAGTGAATCTTTTGCTGATATAATAGACTGGTCGTTGAATCCTTGTGTCTTCCCGTACCAACACTGCACTGAGAGCATGAGATGAAATTACCAAATATACGAAGAGATCTTCACCATTGTCAGGGTTTGAAAGTATTAGAGGCACTTCCATATGACGAACCAACTCATCGAATGCCTTCTGACATTCAAGAGTCCACTCAAAGTTTTTTCTTCCTTTCTTCATAGCATTAAAGAATGGAATGCATTTGTCAGTGGCTTTCGAAATGAACTGACTCAAGGCAGCAACCTTTCCATTGAGACTTTGCAATTCCTTCTTCGTTCTAGGAGCCTTGACCTCTCTCAGGGCAGTGATCTGAGCTGGATTAGCTTCAATGCCCCTAGCGCTCACAATGAAACCCAAAAACTTTCCGGACTCCACTCCAAATTAACATTTCAAGGGATTAAGCTTCATTCTGTACTTTCGGAGTACTGCGAACATCTCTTCCAAGTGATTCATGTGGTCTACTGCTTTCTTAGACTTTACTAGCATGTCATCAACATAAACTTCCATTGTCTTGCCAATCTGTGGTTTAAACATGGCATTAACAAGCCTTTGGTAAGTTGCCCCTGCATTCTTAAGTCCGAAAGGCATAACCTTGTAGTAGTAGAGTCCAACATCTGTGATAAAGCTTGTGTCCTCTTGATCTGGCTCATGCATCATAATCTGATTATATCCGGAGTATGCATCCATAAAAGATAACAATTCATGCCCTGCCGTCCCATCCACCAACTAATCGATCCTGGGCAGCGGGAAACAGTCTTTGGGGCAGGCTTTGTTCAGATCTGAAAAGTCAATGCATACTCTCCATTTTCCGTTAGCTTTTTTAACCAGCACTGGATTTGATACCCAATTTGGATAAGTAGATTCTCTGATGAAACCATTCTCCATGAGTCGATCAACTTCTTCTTTTAATGTTGCTGTCCTCTCAGGACCCTGGGTTCTTCTTTTCTGTTTCACAGGTGTAAACTTTGGATCAATGTTCAGGGTGTGTACTGCAATCTCTAGGGATATTCCACACATGTCAGCATGAGTCCAAGCGAATACATCAAAATTTGCCTTCAAAAATGAAATCAGAACATTCTAAACTGTTGTGTTGAGTTGTGAACCCACATTTAGCACTTTGTTTGGGTCCTTCGGGTCAACAGGTACCGGCACTGTTACCTCTACCGGTACTACCCTATTCTCCCCCGCACTGGCTTTCGTTGGATCCATCTCTCTTCGTGCTGCACTACATTCACCAGTGCAGGGTCCACCCTGTAATTGCTACAAGGTTTGTTCTTTGGTGTGGACTGGAGTGGCCGCACCTTTTCCCATCTCTCTTTTCCTTGACACACGCAGCTCTGTAAGATAACATTCTCGCCCCGCATCTTGGTCTCCTTTAATCACGCCAACTCCATTATCCGTGGGGAATTTTATAGTCAGATACTACGGGGCAAGAACGGCTTTAAATGCAACAAGAGTTGGTCGGCCTAAAAAGGCATTGTAGGCAGAGAATTCTTCAACGATTATAAAGGTTTGCTTTCGAGCCACCTTCCTCAGTCCGTTTCCAAGTTCTACAAACAAATCTATGGCCTCAATCGGCTGTTTGGGTTCTCCAGCAAACCCAACAATCTTAAGTGATGAAGCTTGAACGTCAGCCATTGGAATTTTCATTTGTTCAAAGGTCTTCATGAAGAGGATGTTGCATGAAGCTCCACAATCAACTAGAACTCTTCTCACAGTTGCCGGCCCAATACCAGTGGATATGACCAAAGGATCTATGGTCGGAGCCTCGATACCCAAGGAATCTCTGGCACTGAATACAATATCATCCGTGGAAGTCTTTTGTTGCTTTAAAGGTTCCTCATTTTCTAAAACAAAAACATTCTCTTCAGCTGGTACATCCTCAAGGCCCGGGCATACCTTTCCATCTCGCCCCAGCTTTTGCCTGCTGGGTGTGGTCCTCCAGTTATTATATTGATGACAGGTCTTTCCGATTCATGCTCTACGGCCTTCTCACTTGAGCCAGGACGGTGAGTGGGAACTTGTTGTCCTTGAGTTGACGAAGATGGGGCATTTGTACTCCTTTTCACATATTGTTGGAGCTTGTTATCTTTTAAAAGTTGTTCAATTACTTCTTTCAACTGACGGCATTCGTTGGTGTCATGGCCGGGCTGGTTGTGGAACCGGCAGAACCTTCCACTCTTCTCCATCTTATTTCCCACTCTCATTTTAGGCGGTGTCGGATAATTGACATCATCCTTGGTTGCAAAGAAGATGTTCTCAAGGGTATCGGTCAAGGTGTGAAATTAAAAGGATGGCCTTTCTTAGCATCTCCCTGTTTCTTTCCACCATCATTTCCCCTTTTCTGAGTGTTAGGCTCTTTCTTGTTTGAAGCAGCACCATTGTTCCCGGCTTCCACCGATACCACCTTAGCCGGTGTTTGGAGGCTCTCCAAGCGCATGAATTCATCCGCTTTCTTGTAGAATTTGTCAAGTGAGTTTGGTTCTTTCATTTTCAACCATTTTCCAAATTCACTCGATTTGTCAATCGCCCTCATCAAGTATGTTAGGACCATGCGTGGTTTAGCATTATCTACCTCGGCCAATGCTATGTTAAAATGATTTAAAAATGATCTGATAGATTCTTCCAGATTTTTCTCTAGACTTGACAGCGACATTATATCCTTTGCTTTTGAAGCATACAATCGAAATTGCTCCTTGAATTTCCTGGTCAAATCGGCGAATTGATCAATGGACCTGACCGGCAGCTTTGTAAACCACAATAGAGCCACACCTTCAAGATATACCGGGAAATATCGACATTTGATTTCATCAGACGCTCTAGCACCCGTCATATGCCAGTCGTATTTATACAGAAACTCGTTAGGATTACTCGTCCCCTTGTAAGCCAGAATAGTAGGGGGAACGAATTTCCTTGGAAACTCCGCCTTCAAGATCTTTTCAGTAAATGGAGTTTTGCTTGGAGCAAAACCCCACTCTTTCCCATCTTCATCTCTTCGCATATTTTCCTTCATGATTTGACGAACCATACCCGAAAAATACTCTTCATCATTTAGATGCTCTGGAGGGCACACATCAGCCACTCTCTCTGAATTCTGTCTTGACAATCGTTCACGGAGGGTCGGCTGCGGCCCTGATCCTCCAGCTTGAGGAGGAGTCCTTTCTACAGGGTCTGCGGCTCTTTGAGAAATGTTCCCTTCAACATCCTGAACTCCCACAGTAGGGTTCCCATCATTATTAACCGGTTGACGATTTGCCCCTAGTAGATCATTCAACTTACTTAAGATCAGGGCATTCTGGGCATTCTGGGCTTCCAACTGTGCATTTTGAGCATTCAACTGTTGATTCAACCCCAAAACTACGACGTCCAATTCTGCTCGCGTAACTCCAATAGTTGGAGCTGCTTGACTTGAAGGAGGAGAGGTAGCAGTATTCTCTTGAACATTGTCGGATCTTACAGAACTTCGTTTTCTCCCAGGAGCCATTATTTCCAATAAACTTCTGGTTTTAAAAGAAATCCTTTCAACTGACCTTTGCGGAGCAATGATGGAAGTATCCTGAGTTGGGTTCTCAATGAAAGCACCAAAAATGTTAACGTTTAAAATCGAACGCTAACAACCCTGTGTATATTGAGATTGAGTGAAAGCACCACCCGTGAACACGGGAACTAAAAACAAGTAGAAAAGTTACAGAGAAAGCAGAAAAGACAACAGTTTTTATAGTGGTTCGGCTTAAGGTAAGCCTACGTCCACTTTAATCCTCTTTATTACTGAATCAATTACAACTTTACAACAGTCTTCAATTACAATACTGATGAGACAAACAACTAGAACTTCGATGCAGAAGAACTCTTTGAATCCATGTTGATTGCGTTAGATTTCCTCCTGAAGTTTGTTGAGATGCCTTTCGTATTTGAAGTGTCGAGTGAGTCGAGAATTCAGCAGAGTATCGGCGCTTAAAAAGATCGGCCAAAAAAGTCCTTTGAAAGTTGGAGATGGCCGTCCATTTATAGGGAATTCTGAGCAGAAAATATTGCCAAGTCCTAAATCGCCACCGACCTAAGTTGGGTCGTGGACGACTTAAATTAGGTCGTGGAACGGTCGCGATTCGAATGCTGGGTTGATACTTAAGAATGGCATCCTTGTTGAACTCTACAAGTCATGAACCGTGTACGAGTTAAGAGGCCGCGTGCTAAGTAGCTGCATCGGACTTTGCTTTCTTTGCATGGGTCGTGTAAGACTTAACATAGGCCGTGGGTCGGTTGTGACTCAAGTATAGTTCATGATCTTGTCCCTGTCCTGAGCAGTTAGGGCGGCAAACTCCCTGGATAGTTAGATCGGCTTCTATCTCAGGCCAGCACCCGTGTGAGGTCGGTAGCTTTCTTAGGTCGGTAGATATCTTAGGTCGGTAACTATCTTACGTCGGTAGCTATCTTAGGTCGGCATCCTATTTTAGACAGTTGGGTTGGTATCCTTTAGGTCTTGGGTCGGCATTCTTGTTAAGTCTTAGGTCGGTAACCTTGTTAAAGCATTAGGTCGGCATCCCTTCAAGTAACTTAGGACGGAATCCCTCTTAGGGCTTAGGCAGTTAGATCGGCATCCATGTTAGGTCGGCAACCTTTTAGGTCGCTGAGCCATGGCCGAGGCGGATTTAACAACAGGTTTAAAAAGCAATCTTCTCCATATGATCGAACTAGGACTCGAAACCTTTTCCACCGTGTTCGTAATAGGGGTATAACATTATAAATGCCTGGTGGCACGCCTCAATAGGAGTTCGCAATTTTAAGCCACGTAATCGAGACGTTTTGAATTTAAATATATATATATATATATATATATATATATATATATATATATATATATATATATATATATATATATATGCGTGTGTGTGTGTGTTTATTCCCATACAACCCAACATTCAGCTACCTTTCTTTCAAATCAAAACTGTTTGCCTTCAAATCACTGCAGCTCCTTCAAATCACTATCCCCACTCGTTTGCGCAACCTTCATTTAACTTCAGTCTTCTATAACACGCTTACCTCCTCCTTTTCTTTTTATAACCCAAGCAGATCACTTCGAAAGGATACGAAGGAAGAGATGAACCATGGCCGAACAAATTTACAACCCAAATCAACTCGTCTTTAGTTAAAAAAATCAGGCGATAACGAAATTCGCGGGATGGAAGGAATTCGCGAATCATTTCAAAACGCGACTTCATAGGCCGATCCCTGCTTGAGTTCTATGGGTTTGTGATCGACCGCGGCGAGGCTGCGTTGTGCGGTCGTGTTAGGGTTGAAGGAAATCGTGCACGCGAGTGTTTGAAATCGAGGAGCGAGGCGATGCAGCGAAGCATGATGGTATGGGGAGAAGTCGACGATGAAGCCTAGGTTATAGCACGGCGTTGCCATTGGGTCGTGTGGCAGTGGTATTGGTAGTCGCACGCGTATGGCAATAATGGCAACGAGGTGCCTATCGAGCTAGGGTTTGGAACTCGAGCTTGAGCAGGCTATGGCGTGCGCATTTGATACTGGGTTGTTTGGTGTGGCAATCAAGGGTGCTCGAATAACGAGCAAGGCAGGGTCGCGATTGCGATTGGATGCGCCGAATTTCGATCGACCGTGAGGTATATTTGTAAATTAATTCATAGATTTTAAACTTTTATATATATATATACACAGACAGAAAGAAATATTATACAATGAAAATTATATACAGTAAAAAAATTATATATGCACTTTTTCAAATTTTAAAAATATATATAAATGTAGAAAACAGAAATGTGTATATATCTATATATCCGACTTTTGAAAAATATGTTGGAATTTTTAACAATGTTTAAAAAGTTATTAAGTTTTAATTTATTAAAGGATAAATTGGTTTAGATAAAACTATCAGTTAATTAAGTTAATAAACAGTAATTGTTTATTCGATTGTTCGAATATTAATGAAATTTTATATAATTGATTATACAAGGTCTAAAATCATGGAGGATCAAGCCGGAATGGTAGTGAGTTGAAAATGAATTTGCATGCATAGGCAAAGGTGAGAACTTCTCACTCAATTTGATACTTGATTTAATTTAAATAGTTTATTTAAATTATTGGATGTTGCTTTAATGATGGTTGTTATTTGTCGGATTGAAAAAGACCCTATGCGCCGCATAATAGCAGATGATGTTATATTTAAACCAATATACCGCGATATTCCACCTCGATGTGGAATATTATTATATATGTATTTGGAGTTGTTGATTTCCCGCATTATATAGCGGATGAGATCCTATGCGCCGCATAATAGCGGATGATATTTTATGAATCCCATATACCACGATATTCCACCTCGAAGTGGAATTGGTATTTAATTGTTGTGCTAACGTCTATGGATGCAGGGAAACATGTTGGAGGGATCCAACTGGATTCCTCAAATATTTGAATTTGTTTAAATGTTGTGTGTTGTTTTGTTTATAATCTCTGTGTGATTATATTTATGATCAGAATCATTGAAAGCTATAGTTTAGTCGAAAATATTTTTTGGTATCGTTGGATACCGAAAATAAATAAAAATTGAATTTTTAAAATTCAAGTCGAAAATTTATAGTAAAATTTATTTTTGAGAATTTGATAAATTTAAAATAAGGAATTTTAAAAGGATGAAATTTTATCTTTGAATCCTATTGAATAAAATTCCAAAATATGGGAAAAAGATTAATAAATGGATTTCGAGTAACATTGTTTAAAAGTTGAAAAATTTATTTAAAGTTTGGATTTTAAATGGTTTGGGAGAAATAAAAGAATTTATTTTTAAAAGGAAATAAATTTGGAAAATCAATTTGCAATTTGATTTGGTGTTTGAAAGTGAATATTTGAAAATCGATTTGAAAATCGTATATAAATGGATGTTTGGAAATTTAAATTCACAATGAGAATTTATAAAGGAAAGGGGATTTCGTTTTAAAATAAACATTGGATTATTTTGAAAAGTGTGGAAAGGAATTTATGGATTTGGAACGTAAATTTAAAATAAATCCAGAAAGATTTATAAATTGATTTAAATGGTCCATTTTGAAACGGATGGTGTATTTTCCTTGGAAAGCTGAATGTGTTTTAAAGTAGCTTTCAAACTTAAAAGTATTGAAGTTGGTTTAAAAAGGATGTTTGTGGAAAAATTATTTTCCTAAGTTGGTTTCAAATCTTTAAAGTAAAGATTTATTTAATAAATTATAGAAGGGATTATTTTAAAGATTAAATTGATATTTGATTTAGAAAATGGTTATTCAAATATTTATACTCTATCTACTAATTTTATTACATTTAGTTTGGACTTGAAGTATTATATGAGGTATTGACATAATATTTTCATATCCAATATTTACATAAGTATTAGAAATAGTTTTATTCTAAATGTTTCCAACTATATTTTGGATAAGTGACTTGAACTATTTTAAAGTATTTGAATTCGGTACATTTTCAGTGAAAATGATTAAATATTTGAAAATATATTCCACGTAAGGAAAATGATTTGAAATTTGTTTTCAAATGGTTGAAGTGTGAAATATATCTTATGGAAATATTTTGAAAATAAATAATTTGGGCAATTTATTTAAATCCGACAATTGTTATGGATGTTGATTGATAGTTAAATAACCGACTATCAATATTGGCCTTTTAATGGGATTTGAATTTCGATGCGACCGGGGGTCGGATTCCAAGTCATATCCGTAAACCACATCGAACCTTTGTTATTGTGATGGATCTTCTATTTAAAAGATCAAATTGAAAATCGTTGTGATTTGTTGAAATCTGAATATAACACTTACTTTTTTAAAATAACTGCTCATTATTCGGATTAGCCGGGAGAGGACTTTGTGTCATATAACCCATTCCGAATAGTGATTCGACGAAATTAATAGCATTTGAAGACGGTGTTGGAGACCTGGTGTCTTCGAAAATGATAGGTTAACCTATCGAATGTCTCTGTACTGAGTTGCTCCGGTATAGAGATCTCCGCATGTGATGGGGAGTCCGATCGGAATTGTGGATACCCGCATTTGCAAGGGCTTCTTCCTTTATTGGACGAGGTGCCTTCGGTTCTGTTTGAACCCAGAACAGACTTGTATGGTTCTATGTCTGACACTACACTTTGAGATATAAGGTAGGTTCTCGGGGCGTCCCTCCAAAGGCGTACCCATGTGGTAGTAGGAAGTTCCTTAGCCTGACCATTTGTTGGAAATCCAAAGAAACAATAGGCACCCTGTACGGTTTTAGTTGTATGACCTGCCATGTAATGTGGTGGTAACCTGCTATTGAACGTGGTAGCTATAATAGGCATACAATAATGGTTGTATGCTGGCTAAGATTAATATTATACTTTCGAAATGCTTTCTGCACTATGCACTAATGATAATATTAAAAAGATTTTGCGCATTAAGCATGTTTGACTATCATAAGGAGAAATCTCCTCCAATTCTGTGTTTGCAATATGCGTGTGGCGGGAGGCCTTATGGTAGTTTCATTTTCCAAAAGCATAGCGGATTTCTTTTTATTTTCTTTGTGAAAATAACTGTTTTTAAGATCTCACACCAGTCCCACGACTGACCTGGAGTTTATTGTTCCCTTTCTAAACTCTGGGTGCCCATAATTTTCCACACTAGCTGCCTAGATTCAGGTTATCAGTTATTCGGGAGCGAAGTCAAGAAGTTGCTATGGAGATCTGGAGTTCAAGCTGGATGGCGAGACGTATCACTTATTGATGCAGCCCAGCCCGAAGACGAAGCAGTGCAATCTACAAAGTCAATGAATTCGAGTTGTTCAAGGGAAGGAGACTTAGGTCGCATGCAACCCAATGAAGCTCGCTCACGACCTAACATGATGGTGGGTCTCCCAAGCGATCCAAGGAGTCAAGACAACCGACCTAGCAAGTTAAGGGAACTGGTGCACATTTCGTTAGGTCTCTCCGACCTTTCGAGTAAAGAACGTGACGAGTTACAACCTAAGTTAGGTCGCTCAGGCCTTAAGTCGCTACATTCCTTAAGTCACGAAGGACTAGGTCGTATGAAGATATGTCTGAAGCCAGAACCATTGATTTTTAAGTCGCTGCCGCATTCTACTTTAAACCGTTACTTTCTTATGTCGCCAGCGACTTAGCAACTAGTCGTTTTCCATTAAGTCGCTCACTCCAGTGTGCAAGCTTCTGATGCTGAGTCG
Source organism: Allium cepa (assembly GCA_030765085.1). Classification (NCBI taxonomy): domain Eukaryota; kingdom Viridiplantae; phylum Streptophyta; class Magnoliopsida; order Asparagales; family Amaryllidaceae; genus Allium; species Allium cepa. The sequence continues at coordinate 766,987,812 of CM060937.1, read as the reverse complement.
CGTAATGACGTTATGTCGTAAACTGTTTGAATGTTGAGTCGTGACTGTATTGTATTGTATATATGTTGAGTCGCCTTGTTGTAAGTCATTTGTATATAAGTCGCAAGTCGTTGTACTTAGGTCGTTTACTATGTGTGATGTAATCTGTGTGTTAGGTCACTAGGACCTATGATAGGTCGTGTATGAGTCATGTGAGTGGAGCCTATAAATAGGCATGTTGGGCCATTTTGTGAAGGTTGATTTTTGAATGAAACTTTGTTTGAGTGCTTTGTGCCTTTTTGAAATTGGTAGTTGAGTGTGATCTCCTATCTCCACTTTCGATTATTCGAGTGCGCTCGAATCAACGATTGTTGAAGCCAATTCACGGTATCAAGTGCGCTTGATCAACGTTCAAAGAATTGTAGATCTTCTTTCACGGCATCGTGCGCGATCAACTTGTCGAAGATAACTAGAATTCGGTATCTTTCGAACATCAACGAATTTGGGCATTTGGTATCTTTCAAACCATCGATTCCTATTACTTCATCTAATCATTCTTCGATTAGTTTGACACGAAATCTTCATTTCGTCGTCAATCCGTATTGTCCGCTGCGTCAGTTTTGGTATCAGAGCTAGACTTAGCCAATCGTAGCTAAGCCGAGTCTTGGAGCCATGGAGTTTGAAGTTGAAGTTTCCATTGTGGAGAAGTTTGGTGTTCATCGTATTCATCGTGAAGTTGCAACAAGTTGGGAGTTTTCGATCCATATCATTTTGGATCAAAGTTCGGAAAGTGTTTGAATTTGATAGTGGGATTTTTGCGCGCCAAAGTGAAGTTTGACTTTGGCCGAGCCAAGCTAGTTGGAGTTTTGAAGCCGTGCATCACTTGTTTGAGAGATGAGCCGAACTAGTCGAAGTTGTGTATAACTTCCTTTTGAAGTGTAGAGCCGAGCTTGAAGTGTTGAATCGAGCTAAGAACGAGCTAGAGTTAGGTCGTGATCAAGCCGATCCGAGCTAAGTGAAGTAGTCGTGCATTGTGAAGTTCAATTTGAAGTTCAAGTCCGAGAGTAAAGTGTTTGAATTTTTGAAAATTTGACAATGCCGCCGAGAAGAGCTAATCGTCATCAAAATGTTAAAGATTTGTATAAACGAGAAGATGCTGAACAGATGGAACAACGCATTAGAAATAAATTCAATGAGAATTTGGATGAAGGCATTGGTATATTGGAGAAATTGATGATTGATATGAATCAAAGGAGAAGGTCGCCAATCTCGAACCATGGAGGAAATAGAGTTTCGCCATCGGTTACGGAAGCGAGGAGAGTGTCGTCACAATCTTTTAGAGAAAGAAGAGAAACATCAATTTCATCGAGAAGAGATCACCATGAATATAGACATGAAGAGAGAAGAACTCCACGTGAGTTTGAAGATGAGCTATATCGAGATGAAGAGAGACATAGTAGAAGAGACATGCGTGATCGAAGGGATGTTGATGGTCGAGATTGATATAGACATACATTTGAATTTGATGAAGATGGTGATAGAGCTAGTATTCATTATCAAGATCGAGACCAAGTTCGAAATTCATACCGGGATGTAGAAGATGATCGACGTTCGGAGTCAGGGATGAAGACAGAAATTTCGGAATTCAAAGGTGGAATGGTAGCAGAAGAATTTCTGGATTGGTTGTCTAATGTTGATGAAATTTTTGACTTTAAAGAAGTTCCTGAGCATAGAAGAGTTAAGTTAGTTGCTACAAGGTTGAGAGGAAGAGCTTTAGCATGGTGGCAGCAAACTATACTTACACGGGAAAGGATGGGGAAGTCAAAGATTGAATCATGGGAGAAGATGAAGAAGCCGATGAAGGCTACATTCTTTCCTTATAATTATCAATCACTCATGTATCAGTGGTTGCAGAATCTAAGGCAAGGGACGAAGACTGTTAATGATTATGCTGATGAGTTTTATCAACTATTTGCTCAAAATGATATTATGGAGACGGAGGAACAATTGACTGCTAGATTTGTTGGAGGATTGAGAATTCAAATCTAGGATATGGTGAATATGTTTTACCCTAGATCTGTGGCTGAAGCACACTAGAAAGCGTTAGCTTGGGAGAAACAGGGAAGACGAGGAGGTAGTGTGTTTCCAAGTTCCAATACTCAGAGCAAGGGTGCTAGTGGGAGTCCCAATGTTTCCAAAGCTGTCAATAAACCAATTGTGAATGAGGTTGCAAAGGCAAAGGTCAACAACAGTTTCAAATGCTATAATTGCCAGGAGTTGGTCACAAGAGTAATGAATGTCCGAAAACGAAGAAGCGAGCTATGATTTCTGAAGTGGAAGGTGAGGATGTTGGTGAAGAATATTCTAGTTGAGTTATAGAGGATGAATATGATATCGCGTCAGGAGATGAAGGATGAAATCTAATGATGAGGAGATCTTGTTTAACACCAAAGAAAGAAGAAGAAGCTAGTTGGTTGAGGAGTAATATCTTTCACTCGACATGCACTATACTGGGAAAGGTGTGTAAGTTTGTGATTGACGCAGGAAGTTATGACAATATCATTTCTACCGAAGCTGTGAGAAAGTTGAAGTTGAAGAGGGAGAAGCATCAAAATCCTTACAAGTTAGCTTGGTTGAGGAAAGGAGGAGAGGTGAAGGTGGACAGGCGAGTTCATGTTCCATTTTCTATTGGGAAGAAGTATAAAGACGAGATCTGGTGTGATGTGGTGGAGATGGATATTTGTCACTTTCTTTGGGAAGACCATGGCAGTATGACCGAGCAGTGCAACATGATGGTCGAACCAATAGCTACAGCTTTATGTTTGAGGGCACTAAAATCATTTTAGTTCCGAAGAAGAGACAACAGGAAGAAAGCAAGTCGGAAGAGATTGATGAGCTGAAGACTTTGTTGACCTTAAAGGAGTTTGTTAAAGAAGTCGAAGATGCGCCTGAAGTGTTCTTGTTGATCGGGCGTGAGAGCAGTGAGGAGGTCGAAATTCCAGAGGAAGTCAAACCGGTGTTGGGGGAATTTTAAGATGTGTTTTCTAAAGAACTGCCAACGAAATTACCACCGTTGAGGGACATACAACACCAAATATATCTTGTTCCTGGAGCTGTATTACCTCACAGGCCACATTACAGGATCAGTCCAAAGGAGCATGAGGAACTGAGAAGGCAGGTGGAGGAGTTGTTAGAACAAGGGCGTATTCAGGAGAGCTTGGGTCCATGTGCAGTGCCAGCCTTATTGGTAACAAAGAAGGATGGTTCGTGGCGAATGTGTATGGATAGTCGGGCTTTAAACAAGATCAATGTGAGATACATGTTTCCTATGCCGAGGTTTGATGATTTAATTGATCAGCTGAGTGGGGATGTTGTGCTTTCAAAGATTGACTTGAAGAGTGGATACCATCATATTCGTATTAGACCAGGTGATGAGTGGAAGACTACTTCTAAAACCAGGGAAGGTCTATACGAATGGATGGTTATGTCGTTTGGCTTGTCAAATGCTCCTAGTACTTTATGAGAGTGATGAACCATATTTTCAGACCATTCATTGGGAAGTTTGTAGTAGTTTACTTTGACGATATTTTGATCTATAGTGGTAGTATGGAAGAGCATGTCCAGCATTTGCGAGAAGTACTGTTGATTCTACGACAGGAGCAATTCTATGCTGCAACAAAGAAGTGCATGTTCATGACGCACAGTGTTTTGTTTTTGGGATACGTTCTGTCAAAGGAGGGTATTCAAGTGGATGAAAGCAAAGTGGAAGCTGTCAGGAGTTGGCCACAACCCAAGACAATTACTGAAGTGAGAAGCTTTCATGGGTTGGCTTCATTTTACCGAAGATTCATTCCACACTTTAGCAGTGTGATGGCACGTGTAACCGATTGCATGAAAGGAAAGAAGTTTGAGTGGTCAGAGGAAGTAGGGGTTGCTTTTGAGAAGATCAAGACACTGTTGACGACAGCACCATTTCTAGTATTGCTGGATTTTCAGTTGTTGTTTGAGTTACACACTGATGCTTCGAAAGTTGAGATTGGTGGAGTATTGAGCCAGAAGGGAAGACCAGCTGCTTATTTCAGTGAGAAGTTGTCTGGAGCCAAGTTGAGATATAGCACTTACGATGTGGAATTTTACGCGATTGTTCAAGCTGTGAAGCACTGGAGACATTATCTATTTCAGAAGGAGTATGTTCTTTACACGGATCATGAAGCTTTGAAGCATTTGCAAGGGCAGGAGAAAATTTCAGCTAGGCATGCTTCATGTGTCGCGTATCTACAGCAGTTTACTTTTGTTTTAAAGCACAAATCAGGGGTGACGAATCGTGTAGTTGATGCCTTGAGCAGGAGGAATCATTTATTGACTACAATGAAAATTGAAGTGATGGGGTTTGAAGTACTTCCAGAGTTGTTTCAAGGAGATCCTTACTTTGCGAAGATTGTTGAGAAAGTCAAGGAGGGGAGTACTGATGAGTTTGTGTTGATAGATTGTTTTCTTTTCAAGGGGAGTCAATTATGTGTACCAAATTGCAGCTTGAGAATGAAGATTGTAAAAGAGTTGCATGAAGAAGGACATGTTGGACAGGATCGCACATTAGAGTTGATTTCTCAATCTTACTATTGGCCATCGATGAGGCGGGAAGTTGAAAAGTTTGTGCGTAGATGTCACGTTTGTCAAGTTTCGAAAGGGACATCTACAAAGGCGGGGTTGCATATGCCTTTACCTGTTCCTACAAAACCGTGGGTGGATGTGAGCATGGATTTTGTGTTGGGCTTGCCAAGGACTCAATGGGGAAATGACTCTATATATGTTGTGGTGGACCGTTTCTCGAAGATGGTACATTTTGTTGCTTGTAAGAAGACGGCAGATGCAGTCCATGTGGCGCAGTTGTTCTTTAGAGATCTCTATCGCTTGCATGGTTTACCAGAATCTATAGTTTCAGACAGGGATACTAGATTTCTGAGCCATTTTTCGCTGAGTTTGTGGAAGATGGTGGGAACGAAGCTGAAATTCAGTAGTGCGTACAATCCACAGACAGATGGACAGACTGAAGTTGTGAACAGATCCCTGGGAAATTTATTGCGGTGTCTCGTGAAGGATAATCTGAAGAGTTGGGATGTAAAGTTATGTCAAGCAGAGTTTGCTCATAATCATACTATCAACCGTAGTACGGGTTTTAGTCCATTTCAGATTGTCTATTCAAGCTTGCCAAAGGGGCCGTTGGATTTAACGATAGTGCCACAACCGAAGGGGACAGTTAAGCGAGCTGCTGATTTCGTTGATCGGTTGACAGAATGCCATATAATCATTCAGGAACGATTTGAGAAGACGAATGAGAAGTGTAAACAATCTACGGATCTAAAACGAAGAAGTGTTGAATTTAATGAAGGAGATTTAGTATATGCTATACTAACGAAGGATCGTTTTCCAGTGGGAACATACAATCAACTTAAAGCTCGAAAGATTGGTCCTGTAAGATTGTGAAACGGATCAATGAGAACGCTTATAGGTTGAAGCGGCCGAAGGATGTGAACACTTCTCACGTGTTTAATGTTAAACATCTTATACCTTATTATGGAGATGAACAATCCAATGGGGAAGAACTTTTAAATTCGAGAACGAATTTTCCCCACCAGGGGAGGATGATGCAGCCTAGCCTAAAGACGAAGCAGTTCAATCTACAAAGTTAATGAATTCGAGTTGTTCAAGGGAAGGAGACTTAGGTCGCACACGTGAGTCCTATGAGTGGACCCTATAAATAGGCATGTTGGGTCATTTTGTAAAGGTTGATTTTTGAATGAAACTTTGTTTGAGTGTTTTATGCCTCTTTGAAATTTGTAGTTGAGTGTGATCTCCTATCTCCACTTTTGGTTATTCGAGTGCGCTCGAATCAACGATTGTTGAAGCCAATTCACGGTATCAAGTGCACTTGATCAACGTTCGAAGAATTGTAGATCTTCTTTCGCGGCATCGTACGCGATCAACGTGTCGATGGTAGCTAGAATTCGGTATCTTTCGAAGATCAACGAATTTGGGCATTCCGTATCTTTCAAACCATCGGTTCATATTACTTCATCTAATCGTTCTTCGATTAGTTTGACACGAAATCTTCATTTCGTCGTCAATCCGTATTATCCGCTGCGTCACTTATACTATGTAGCGTCTGCTGCGTGTGGTTTGTTGTAAAGTAAATTTCCATGTAAGCAAGTTAAAATGACTGCTAGTGTTTGTATTGTGTTGTTGTAAACTATGATGGTGTATTGTAATAACAGATATGATTCTTTGTTTTTAAAATATTCATTTACCTATTATATATTGTTCCGCTGTGAAATGTGAGATTCTGGTATTGTTTCTATTTCTTCTTATATCTTCTTCTTCTTAAGCCCTAACGGTTCGGTTTTTCGACATTCGACTATTCAGCATTTGATACAATGGACGTATCGATGTCGACTTTCGGGCATCGAAAAATCCAGAGCGTTACACTCTACCTCCGATCGTCGTCCCATCGCCAACAACCATTCCTGCAATGCTGCCAGCTTTCTCCACTACCAGGCCCTCTAGGTGTAACATCTTACATCCCAAAATCACCATCAATATCGCGACCTCCCAACATCGCATGAGTGTTTGTCCCCCTTATCGATCGCCAACCGCAAGAGCTGTCTTCTAGTCACAAGTTCACCGACCGATTCGCAAATCGTTTGTTTTTTTTCAATTTTGATTTCGTTTATAGAGAGCTTTAGAGAAGAAACATATGGAGTTCGGGAATAAGTAAAAGAAGGTTCCAGTTTGCAAATAAAGAGGTAGACTTAGCAAATATGATTTTGGGCTTTCTTTTAGCTACTAAATTTATTTTCTTCTTTTCTTTGAATAACCATTGTATTAAAATTTTAATTTAATTTAACATGATTTACAGTTTAAAATTTTCATGTTCAATTAGAATAATTTAATTGATTTCAATATATCATTCAGATATAATTTATTAATTTAATTCAATTTATTACGACAAAATCTTTTATCAAATATAATTTAATTAACAAAATTTTATTTTTGAAATGTTGATTATCAAATATCGAATTCGGATAATTTATTTTAATTAAAACTATTTACAAGATGCAGAAAACAGCATTGTTATAACTAGTTTCTATAACTTCCATTGACAGGACTGTTTATTTTTTATCCTTTATTAATTTCTACTCATGTAAAATTTAGGTGTATGTAATGAAAGCCAAGCTAGTTGTATTTGGAAATTTAAAGTTTGGTTGGCTCTTATTTAAATTCAAGCTAGGAAGAAACAAAAGGTTCCAAGATTCGACAATTGTGATGAATAGTATCAAAGGTGTTCCTTGATTACTACAAAGAGCGTGGCATTATGGGCTTGCCTAATGGTTTTCTGAGTTGAGGTTAATTAACTGTTGTTCATATGTTAAGTTAGATGTCATGCTCAGCCATTGTTGGAAGGATTCTAGAGGTAAAATGGAAAGTTAAATCTGTAAAATTGGGCTATTTCTGTAATTTTGGTTGTTGTGTGTATGTTCATAACATAGGAAATGATAATGTAGGAACTAGAGCTTCCCAATGTATTCTACTTGGTAATATAGACTGTATTAAACATTGTCTTATTTAGAACCACGGGAGAATAAAATTAACCAATCAAGGCATGTTATTTGTTAAGTATAAAAATGAAACAACGCTCAAAGTCATATATAAATATGGAAATCTAATAGAAAATATATGAAAAATAGAACTTACCCATCATAATACTTAAGTTCTTATGAACATAAATAGATTTTGTAAGGAATAAAATTGTTGTTTTAAATTTTAATAGAGTTATATATGAAAAACAAAACTTACCCATCATAATACTTATGTTCTTATGAACATAAATAGATTTTGTAAGGAATAAAATTGTTGTTTTAAATTTTAATAGAGTTATATATGCTTCTATATGTAACTTGATTATTAAAATTTTGATTTGATAAATTAATTTTAAATTCGAATTTGATGTTTTGAAATTTAATAGAATAAATACTTCAATATTTTTGAATAAGCTATAATTTTAATTTGTTTGTTTTCATTTCTTTTCAATTTAAAAAGAGACAAATTCATTTATATTACTTAAGAAATAAAATAAGATTTAAAGGCTTAAAGATTTATAAATAGTTTAGAATTAAAATTTATATACATAATTACATATGTAAGTTTATTACTATCTTAAGGACATGTGTTAGTTATAAAATAAACTATTGTGACAAATGTTAAGAATAGAGACAAATGTCTCATTTAAATTTCTTTTTCTTTTATTTTTTAATTAAATAAAAAAAAATTGTTTATATAAACATTTCTTCTTTGCCTATCTTTCTTTTTCCTATTCTTCTTCAAACTTAAGAAATTCTGTAATCTTCTTTATTATTTTTCAAAGCAAAATCTTTAAATCCCTTCAAAACACAAATCTGAAACCAAATATTTTCCTCAAACCAATCTTCTTCAAAGCTATCTAAATTAATCTTCCAAAATTGAAATGCAAATCAAACATTAACTTGGAAAGCAAAATTTCAACATCATCCAAAAGATCTGCAGTCCCCCTCTTTTTCTATTTTGAAACTTCACAAACCTGCAGTCTTCCCTCTTTTCTGTTTTGAAACATTATCAAGATCTGCATGCAATCTCATCAAGCTAAATCAAACCTGCATACATTTTTAAAGTCAGAGTTTTTCAAGCCTGTTCTTCTGTAAACATGTCAAAACACTTTTCCAAAATCCGTAACCAAAGATACAAGTGTAAGTGAAACTGGAAACTGTCTTCTGCATGCAAATTTAAGAACTTCAGTAAGCAACTTTGTTCCAAGAGCAAAAGTATTTCTGGATTGACAAGGCATTTTCAACATTAAGGTTTAAAGCAAAAGCAAGATGAAGTTTTAAAGCAAAAATTAAAAATAAAGTCTGAAGTTCATGTGCTCTGCCCCGAAAACCCAGGTAAGTAACAATTTATATTTAATAAATTTAAGTATAAAATTAGTTGTTATTTACTCTGGAAACAAGAATATGTGTATGTTACTGAATGAAGGTTATGATGCATGTTATTGTGAATGCATGTTTTTGTACTTAAGTTCCAGACCCTTGATTTTCTTAAAATCCTATACTTTAGATCTAATCTATGTTAGGTCTATGACTTAAGAAAAATAGAGTTGTGTAACATAACTAAAGTTTTAAGTTTTATCAAGTATGAATACAAACCAGAAGTGTCACTGAAAAAAAAATGAAATAGTATGGCCTTTGGGAAGACACTGAACAACAGAGTAATTATGTTATTAACAAGAATTTAATCCTTTAAATTCTTTGATTTAAGATTATCAATATGTTACCTGATCAAAAAATCGAATTTTAAAATTTAAATTAGAACTTTTAGCTTGTTTTTGATTGAGAAATTCTGGTTTAACCATAAATCATAACTTGGGTTGATTCTATCGATCTAAGAAGATTTGGTGGCCATGATGTTCCTCGTGATAGAATGGTGATAGGGAATTGAGGAATCAATGCAGTGGGGAAGTAGTGACTAGGGATTAATGTATATAACCCTAGTTTTACTGTGTTCAAGAGATTTGATAACTGTGATCAAATTAAGTGATCGAGTTCTCTCTAGTTCGAGCTGAAGATAGAAGGGGTATGGAGGAGGTTGTGACCGGAGGTAGAGATGTTCTAGTGGTCGGAGTATGGAGTTTTGGGGGATTTCCTGGTTCGACATTTTTCCAGTTGAGCTCGAATGTTCGAATTTGAATTTGGGTATGCGGCATTGGATTTGAGGGTCGGGATGGCACTGGGAGTTGACCTTTGACTTGCTCGTGAAGTCGCGAGAGGCCGGGGTGATGGCCGTGGGTGTGCAGGTGTACGGTGGTAATGGTGTATCAGTTAGCTGTTTTGGGGGAAGAAGGAGCTCGTGTTGTATCGGGTAGTTTTGTGATGAGCTCGAAGCATTTGGATGATGGTCTCGAAGCTGAGGGGTTTTGGACTCGAAGAATTTTAGATAGGTCTCGGGTGTTTTAATTTTAGTTACAGGGTTGGGTAAACTGTCAATACAGGTTTTGTATAACCTGATTTTTATTTGGGTTTTAATTGACGTTAAGGTGAATGTGTTACTCAAGTTAGTTTAGTTTAGCTCGGGTTAGTTTGTTGAATTTTGAAAACTTGTCTTGTTTTCAAAATTTGAAACTAAATTTAAAAATGGAAACAAGAATCTAAAGTATGTTTTAAATCTAACTTAAATTATGGATTCAAGTTGGATTGAGTCACAGGTTGGTAATGATGAGTATTTAAATTCAAATTTGCTTTAAAAATAATTTTTAAGGAGTTTATTGTTTAAAATGTTTTTTTAAAAAGAATTTGAATTTTATTTTGAAATTTAAATATAAAGTAATGTTTAAACAAAGTTTAAATTTGATTCAAATTTGGATTTGAATCTTTGTTTCAAAATGAATTTAAGTTTATAAATTTAAGTGTTTAAAACAAATTTGAATGATAATGTAAAAATATAAATGTTTTAAATTTAAAAAGAAATGTGTTTTAACTTTTATAAAATTTCTTTTAAAATAAAAGTATTATTTAGCAATTAAAGGTTTTACATTGATTTTTAAAACTTATTAAAGTAAAATAATAATTTAATGTTTTGTATTTCATTTAATTTTAGGATAATTAAATGAACAATTAATTGATTTAAGGAAATTAATAAAATGGTAATTAAAGGTTAATCATAAAGGTTTAAGATTAATTATTCTTAGAATAATTAACTTGTAATTAGAAATAATTAATTAAATAAAATTACTTTTTAATTAATGATTAATAATTAATTAATCAAGTAATAATGGATTAATTAATTTTTAATTAACAATTAATTATTTAATTAATCTGGAATTAAATAATGGATTAATTAATGATTAGTTAATTTGTAATTAATAATGATTAAAATAAGTTAATTATTTTAGAATAATAATTAATGAATTGTTTAATAGTTAATGAAGGTCGTTAACTGAGAATTATTTAATAATTAATTAACGTGATTAATTTTAATTATTAATTAGACTAATTAATTTAAAGATAATTAATTTGTGTAAATTGTTAAGTATAATTACTTATGGAAGTAATTAAGGAATTAATTTCTTATTGCAATTAATTGAGTTAATTTGATTAGTTTAAGTAAATTAATTCATTTTAATTAATTTAAAATTAATCATTTGATGATTTGTGAAGATAATTACTTAATGTAATTTAATGAAGAGGAATTACTTAGAGAAGTAATTAATGGGTAATTACTGTATGTAATTAATTTGAAGTGATTTGATATTGAGTTATTTAAATATAACTACTTTGTGAATTAATCAAAGGATTACTTAGAGATAATTAATTAATGAGTAATTAATTTATTTGGTAATGTAATTAAGGGTAGTTGATTACTCAATGGGGTTAATCAAGGGTGATTAACAATTATGTTTTAAATTAAGACTTATTCCTTAAAGTAATAAATTTAAATAAGATAATTAGTTAAAATGTAATTAGAGATCATTAATTAATATAGTTAATGATGTAATTAAGAATTGATTAATTAAGATTAATTAATCAATAATAAGTGATTAAAGGTAATTAATTTATGTAATTAATTAAGTATTAATGTAATTAATTATAGTTAATTAATTAAGGAAGTAATTAAAGGTTAATTACTGTATTTGGTTAAATATAATTAATTTGAGGAATTAATTAGTGTATAATTACTTGAATGTAATTAAATGTTAATGAATCAGGGATGATTAATTAAAATGAATCATTGGTTGATATTAATTAATTGATTGATAAATTATCAATAGTGATATAAGCAAGTTGATATTGATGAAGTAATTAATTTAGTTTGCTTTAAATTAATAGAATGATGTAATTAATTTAATTCATTTTAAATTAACTATATTTGGTGTGGTTAATCATTGCTTATATAGATGGATGACGTTGTTTACTTTGGATGATTTGAATCTCTGATATGAGATAGATAATGTTGGGTGATTTGGATGCATTGGTCACATTGTGATGTTGATATAGATTATCTTTTTGGATAATGATAATATAGTTTATCTGATATGATGATAATGCTGATTATCTGTGTGGACCCGTGATTTATCTATTTGTATATATAGATAAGTGAATTGTTTTAAACCTTTAAAACAACTTGACCTTAAAAGACACGCTTTGGATTTCGATGAGACCGGGATCGGGTTTCCATATTTGGACATCTGAAAACCACATCGATCCAAATTAACGTTAGGTCGTTAATCCAAGTGGAGCGAGTGAAGACTCGAGGTGTAAGGGCTATACGTCAGTATAACTCTGTGGGTGATTCCATAATAAGTTTGACGGAATAGTACTTATAGATTCGAGATGGTGATTTAGAGTGGAAGGGTTATCGTCGTTAACTCTGAGGGTGATTCGAAAATGAGTGTAACGAGATAATGCCTTCGGTTTCGTTCGAACCCAGAACGAACTTGAATGGATTGAATGCTTTCAGAACATCGTCAGGTGGACGATGAGCATTCTAAGAGATGTGTCCTCTAAAGGTAATCGTAGCCTCAAGCCTCATCAAACGGGAATGGATAAAACAAGGGAGGTGCAGCAAGGCTTTGTGGGTAGCTCCCACTGGAGAGCAAGATTGATCCCTGTCTAGAGGTCCCTTTTATTTCGGCTGTGTGGGCAGTTGGATGTACACCAACTGCGGGGTTGTCTTGTTCGGGACTGTCCAGTAAGGGATGGTTTCGGTCTTGTGTTGCAGGGGATTTAGGGTTGCTCCTCGGTACGTTGATCTAGGCCAAGTACTGTGACGGGCGGTACCCCAGTAGCCCTGCCATTGTATGGAATCCAAAATCCAATAAGTGCCAACGGTTTTGATTGTATTACCCACTTTTGTGGCTAGTAGCTGGAATTTAATAAATGTAACAATTTCGGCTATTTCTTATTTACTTGAAAACCCTAGACCCTATTATAATATCACTGGATTTCCTATCAAATGTTTTGTTTAGCGTAAGGTAAAAGCTTTTCCATGTTTATGTATGGGAAGTCCTACGTGATACCTTTTCTTTCAAAGGTTTTTAAAAATTAAGCAACTTTAACCTGTTACTCACACCAGACCCATGTCTGACCCAGAGTTTATCTTTTGTTTTCTTAAACCCTTGGGTACTCAAATTTTTACGAGTAGCCAAGGGATTCGGTTTAGCTTTGACGAATATTGGAGGAGTAATGGAGCAGGATGCTTCTGCGTGTAGATATATAGTTCCGCTGTGTGTTCTCTGTGTTAGTATTGTTTTGTCTTTGAGATTGTATTATGTTGTTAATACTAGACAGTTGTTTGTAACTGTCTAGTATGTGTTGTATATCTATGTACTCTAATAGTGGTTGTAAACTATGTAATATTTTATATTATTGATATAATTTATTCGTTCCACTGTTGAGACTCTAGTGTTGTTTCTTCTTTCTCTTCTTTCTTTTCTTCTTCTATCCTTTTTTTTCTTAATTGATGATGCGATTTTATGGGAGTAGAAAGTCGGGTCGCCACAGTTGGTATCAGAGCATTAGGTTGAGTGGATACCTAGGCTCTGGAGTGGTGTCTTTCTTGAGAGAGCGTATTTGTATTTTTATCATATATATTTATATAATTACTTCTACCTATTTGTTGGGTTACCTGTTCAGGTTTTCCAATATAGGTTATAAAGGTAGATAAAGTAGTGGGTGTGTAACACAACTACTACCAATGGTTGGACTTTTGAGTGTTGAAGTTGGAAGTGTATTTGTCGAGACTGTAGACCTAATACCGTCTCGAGTGAGTTCTGCAGAGTATAGGATTTCATAGATCTCTGAAGGTAACCTGTAAAGGTTCGGAGTCTATCTTTGAGCTGGATAAGTAAAGTTTGGATCTGTCGGTTGGGCAGAAGGAAATGATGATATCTTGATATTCAGGGAGTAGTAGCTGCGTGACGAGATGCAGTATATGTGGATTGTTTCCTAAGAAATTTTCTTTGGAACAAGTTAAGGAGGTGAGTCTGCTTCAATGTTGTGGCTGGATTCAGCAGGATGTTTCTGTCCGATTTGAGGCCCGAGTTTCTCGAAGAGTTTTGGATTAGGAAGTCTTTGGCGTCAGTGTCAGCAGTGCAGTCCGGAGTATTTTGGGTGCTGGCAAGAAAGTCTTCTGGTCAGCAGTTTTTCTGAAGGAGTTCAGAAGTAGCAGAGAAGATTCCATTTTTACGATGGATTGGCTAGTTAAGCGTATGCTGTTTTGATTGGTAAAGAGAGAACAGTTTTCTTTGGATATTAGGCTGGGTTGATCGCAAAAGTGACTTGCGATAGTTTGAGTGTTTCTTGAGTTATGAGAAGTTTGTCCGTACCTGGCGGTTGATTTTTCTTATCGACTGGATTCTAGGAGTGATACCGGAGGTTTAGTGAAGCAGCTTTGAATCAGATGAGGCATCTGAGTTTTCTTTTATGGATCTGTTGAACCATATTTCTATGATGTGTTATCCAGTTTGTGCTCGAGTTTTTTCTGCTTCAGATCAGAGTTGTGCAGCGGAAGCAGATTGGAAGTGCTTTTGTTTTATCTTTTCCAGGTAGGAGAAGAAAGTTAGTCTTCTGATATTTGTGGAGTAGAGTTGGTGTTCTTGGTTTGGAATTGGTCTTGAGGAGATCATTGTGTTGGTTTGTTTTGCTTCAGTTTGTTTCTAGGAACATCAGCGAAGGTTGAGCTGATCGGGAGAGATGAAGGCAGCCCAGGATCGTCAGAAGTATTTTGTGGATAAGAGACAAAGGAATTTGGATTCCTGAGTCGGAGATTTGATCTTGAATAAGTTTTCTTCGATCTAAAGAGCTATAAGATTGAGTAAGACTGGGTAAGTCAGCTCCGAGATGTTTTGGACCTTTTCTGTGTTTTGTGAGGATTGGTGTTTCATTTTCTTGGTTGAATTGTCAGTTTGGATAACTGGAATTCGATGTGTTTCACGTATCTCTGAGGGAGTACGTGTATGGTTTATCTCTGGTTGTGGAACCAGCAGTTCAGGAGGATGTAATTGTTGATTCAGACTCATTTGTAGTCTGCCATATTGTTTTGTTGTAGATATAGTTGGATAGGAGCTCTATAGTTTAATAGTATTGATTGTTTAGATTCTATAGAGCGAGTTTTCCGGTGTATATATATTTATACCGGGGAAACTCGTGAAAGTTTTATACAGAATTTTTCTGGATAATTAGGTTTGTTTTGTTTGAATTGTTTGCTATGGTTGTTAGCACATGTTTGATAATATATGCTTGTGTTTTAAAATAAAATCTTAAGATAGATTATTGAATTACCTTTTCTTTTAAATTTCGGGGACGAAATTCTTTTGAGGGGGAAGGAATGTGATATCCCGTAAATTTGGGCAACATAAATTTAATAATCTGTGTTATAAATTTAATTTGATTTGATAATTTTAATAACAGATTTGGAATTTGATTTAATAATCATGTTTTAATAAATTTAAATTGAAAGATTTTATCTTTTTAAAGTAAATAAATTGTTTTCTGTTTATAATATACATATTTGTATATATTGTAAATCGATAAATTTTGATTTTGAATTTAGTGAATGAATTGATTTTCTAATTCTAGTTTATTTTTAGTAAATTAAAAATTTGATTTAAGAATTGGCTTTTCAAAGCAATTCAATGAATAATGTTATGATTTATCTTTTTAAAGTGTCTCATTTAAATTTCTTTTTCTTTTATTTTTTAATTAAATCAAAAAAATTTGTTTATATAAACTTTTCTTCTTTTCCATATCTTTCTTTTTCCTATTCTTCTTCAAACTTAAGAAAATCTGTAATCTTCTTTATTATTTTTCAAAGCAAAATCTTTAAATCCCTTCAAAACACAGATCTGAAACCAAATATTTTCCTCAAACCAATCTTCTTCAAAGCTATCTAAATAATCTTCCAAAATTGAAATGCAAATCAAACATTAACCTGGAAAGCAAAACTTCAACATCATCCAAAAGATCTGCAGTCCCCCTCTTTTTCTGTTTTGAAACTTCACAAACCTGCAGTCTTCCCTCTTTTCTGTTTTGAAACATTATCAAGATCTGCATGCAATCTCATCAAGCTAAATCAAACCTGCATACATTTTTAAAGTCAGAGTTTTTCAAGCCTGTTCTTTTGTAAACATGTCAAAACACTTTTCCAAAATCCATAACCAAAGATACAAGTGTAAGTGAAAGTGGAAACTGTCTTCTGCATGCAAATTTAAGAACTTAAGTAAGCAACTTTGTTCCAAGAGTAAAAGTATTTCTGGATTGATAAGGCATTTTCATCATTAATGTTTAAAGCAAAAGCAAGATGAAGTTTTAAAGCAAAAATTAAAAATAAAATCTGAAGCTCATGTGCTCTGCCCCTAAAATCCAGGTGAGTAACAATTTATATTTAATAAATTTAAGTATAAAATTAGTTGTTATTTACTCTGGAAACAAGAATATGTGTATGTTACTGAATGAAGGTTATGATGCATGTTATTGTGAATGCATGTTTTTGTACTTAAGTTCCAGACCCTTGATTTTCTTAAAATCCTATACTTTAGATCTAATCTATGTTATGTTTATGACTTAAGAAAAATAGAGTTGTGTAACATAACTAAAGTTTTAAGTTTTATCAAGTATGAATACAAACCAGAAGTGTCACTGAAAAAAATAATAATGAAACAGTATGGCCTTTGGGAAAAACTGAACAACAGAGTAATTCTGTTATTAACAAGAATTTAATCCTTTAAATTCTTTGATTTAATATTATCAATATGTTACCTAATCAAAAACTCGAATTTAAAAATTTAAATTAGAACTTTTAACTTGTTTTTTATTAAGAAATTCTGGTTTAACCAGAAATCATAACTTGGGTTGATTCTGTCGATCTAAGAAGATTTGGTGGCTAGTGATGTTCCTGGTGATAGAATGGTGATAGGGGAATTGAGGAAAAATGGTAATTGAGGAATCAATGCAGTGGGGAAGTGGTGACTAGGGATTAGTGTATATAACCCTAGTTTTACTGTGTTCAAGAGATTTGATAACTGTGATCAAATTAAGTGATCGAGTTCTCTTTAGTTCGAGCTGAAGATAGAAGGGGTATGGAGGAGGTTGTGACCGGAGGTAGAGATGTTCTGGTGGTCGGAGTATGGAGTTTTGGGGGATTTCACGGTTCGACATTTTTCCAGTTGAGCTCGAATGTTCGAATTTGAATTTGGGTATGCAGCATTGGATTTGATGGTCGGGATGGCATTGGGAGTTGACCTTTGACTTGCTCGTGAAGTCGCGAGAGGCCAGAGATGATGGCCGTGGGTGTGCTGGTGTACGGTGGTAATGGTGTATCAGTTAGCTGTTTTGGGGGAAGAAGGAGCTCGTGTTGTATCGGGTAGTTTTGTGATGAGCTCGAAGCATTTGGATGATGGTCTCGAAGCTGAGGGGTTTTGGACTCGAAGAATTTTAGATAGGTCTCGGGTGTTTTAATTTTTGTTACAGGGTTGGGTAAACTGTCAATACAGGTTTTGTATAACCTGATTTTTATTTGGGTTTTAATTGTTGTTAAGGTGAATGTGTTACTCGAGTTAGTTTAGTTTAGCTCGGGTTAGTTTGTTGAAGTTTGAAAACTTGTCTTGTTTTCAAAATTTAAAACTAAATTTAAAAATGGAAACAAGAATCTAAAGTAAGTTTTAAATCTAACTTAAATTATGGATTCAAGTTGGATTGAATCACAGGTTGGTAATGATGAGTATTTAAATTCAAATTTGCTTTAAAAATAATTTTTAAGGAGTTTGTTGTTTAAAATGTGTTTTAAAAAGAATTAGAATTTTATTTTGAAATTTAAATATAAAGTAATGTTTAAACAAAGTTTAAATTTGATTCAAATTTGAATTTGAATCTTTGTTTCAAAATGAATTTAAGTTTATAAATTTAAGTGTTTAAAACAAATTTGAATGATAATGTAAAAATATAAATGTTTTAAATTTAAAAAGAAATGTGTTTTAACATTTATAAAATTCTTTTAAAATAAAAGTATTATTTAGCAATTAAAGGTTTTAGATTGATTTTTAAAACTTATTAAAGTTAAATAATAATTTAATGTTTTGTATTTCATTTAATTTTAGGATAATTAAATGAACAATTAATTGATTTAAGGAAATTAATAAAATGGTAATTAAGGGTGAATCATAAAGGTTTAAGATTAATTATTCTTAGAATTATTAACTTGTAATTAAGAATAATTAATTAAATAAAATTACTTTTTAATTAATGATTAATAATTAATTAATCAAGTAATAATGGATTAATTAATTTTTAATTAACAATTAATTATTTAATTAATCTGGAATTAAATAATGGATTAATTAATGATTAATTAATTTGTAATTAATAATGATTAAAATAAGTTAATTATTTTAGAATAATAATTAATGAATTGTTTAATAGTTAATGAAGGTCGTTAACTGAGAATTATTTAATAATTAATTAACGTGATTAATTTTAATTATTAATTAGACTAATTAATTTAAAGATAATTAATTTGTGTAAATTGTTAAGTATAATTACTTATGGAAGTAATTAAGGAATTAATTTCTTATTGTAATTAATTGAGTTAATTTGATTAGTTTAAGTTAATTAATTCATTTTAATTAATTTAAATTAATGATTTGATGATTTGTGAAGATAATTACTTAATGTAATTTAATGAAGGGGAATTACTTAGAGAAGAAATTAATGGGTAATTACTGTATGTAATTAATTGGAAGTGATTTGATATTGAGTTATTTAAATATAATTACTTTGTGAATTAATCAAAGGATTACTTAGAGATAATTAATTAATGTGTAATTAATTTATTTGGTAAAGTAATTAAGGGTAATTGATTACTGAATGGGGTTAATCAAGGGTGATTAACAATGATGTTTTAAATTAAGACTTATTCCTTAAGGTAATAAATTTAAATAAGATAATTAGTTAAAATGTAATTAGAGATCATTAATTAATATAGTTAATGATGTAATTAAGAATTGATTAATTAAGATTAATTAATCAATAATAAGTTATTAAAGGTAATTATTTATGTAATTGATTAAGGATTAATGTAATTAATTATAGTTAATCAATTAAGGAAGCAATTAAAGGTTAATGACTGTATTTGGTTAAATATAATTAATTTGAGGAATTAATTAGTGTATAATTACTTGAATGTAATTAAATGTTAATTAATCAGGGATGATTAGTTAAAATGAATCATTGGTTGATGATTAACTAATTGATTGATAAATTATCAATAGTGATATGAGAAAGTTGATATTGATGAAGTAATTAATTTAGTTTACTTTAAATTAATAGAATGATGTAATCAATTTAATTCATTTTAAATTAATTATATTTGGTGTGGTTAATCATTGCTTAAATAGATGGATGATGTTGTTTACTTTGGATGATTTGAATCTCTAATATGAGATAGATAATGTTGGGTGACTTGGATGCATTGGTTGCATTGTGATGTTGATATAGATTATCTTTTTGGATAATGATAATATAGTTTAACTGATATGATGATAACGTTGATTATCTGTGTGAACCCGTGATTTATCTATTTGTATATATAGATTAGTGAATTGTTTTAAACCTTTAAAACAACTTGGCCTTAAAAGACACGCTTTGGATGTCGATGAGACCGGGATCGAGTTTCCATATTTGGATATCCGAAAACCACATCGATCCAAATTAACGTTAGGTCGTTAATCCAAGTAGAGCGAGTAAAGACTCGAGGTGTAAGGGCTATACGTCAGTATAAATCTGTGGGTGATTCCGTAATGAGTTTGACGGAATAGTACTTATAGATTCGAGATGGTGATTTAGAGTGCAAGGGTTATCGTCGTTAACTCTGAGGGTGATTCCAAAATGAGTGTAACGAGATAATGCCTTCGGTTTCGTTCGAACCCGGAACAAACTTGTATGGATTGAATGCTTTCAGAACATCGTTAGGTGGACGATGAGCATTCTAAGAGATGTGTCCTCTAAAGGTAATCGTAGCCTCAAGCCTCATCAACCGGGAATGGCTAAAACAGGGGAGGTGCAGCAAGGCTTCGTGGGTAGCTCCCACTGGAGAGCAAGATTGATCCCTGTCTAGAGGTCCCTTTTATTTCGGCTGTGTGGGCAGTTGGATGCACACCAACTGCGGGGTTGTCTTGTTCGGGACTGTCCAGTAAGGGATGGTTCCGGTCTTGTGTTGTAGGGGAGTTAGGGTGGCTCCTCGGTACGTTGCTCTAGGCCACGTACTGTGACGGGCGGTACCCCAGTAGCCCTGCCATTGTATGGAATCTAAAATCCAATAAGTGCCAACGGTTTTGATTGTATTGCCCACTTTTGTGGCTAGTAGCTGGAATTTAATAAATGTAACAATTTCGGCTATTTCTTATTTACTTGAAAACCCTAGACCCTATTATAATATCACTAGATTTCCTATCAAATGTTTTGGTTAGCGTAAGGTAAAAACTTTTCCATGTTTATGTGTGGGAAGTCTTACGTGATACCTTTTCTTTCAAAGGTTTTTAAAAATTAAGCAACTTTAACCTGTTACTCACACCAGACCTATGTCTGGCCCAGAGTTTATCTTTTGTTTTCTTAAACTCTTGGGTACTCAAATTTTTACGAGTAGCCAAGGGATTCAGGTTAGCTTTGACGAATATTGGAGGAGTATGGAGTAGGAGGCTTCTGCGTGTAGATATGTAGTTCCGCTGTGTGTTCTCCGTGTTAGTATTGTTTTGTCTCTGAGATTGTATTATGTTGTAAATACTAGATAGGTGTTTATAACTGTCTAGTATGTGTTGTATATCTATGTACTCTAATAGTGGTTGTAAACTATGTAATATTTTATATTATTGATATAATTTATTCGTTCCGCTGTTGAGACTCTAGTGTTGTTTCTTCTTTCTCTTCTTTCTTTTCTTCTTCTATCCCTTTCTTTCTTAATTGATGATGCGATTTTCTGGGAGTAGAAAGTCGGGTCGTCATAGGTAGAAAAACGCGTGATGTCAAAAATTCTTATAACATCGTTATTTTTACTATCGATGTTGTATAAAGCACACACACATCACATTGATTTCAGGGTAATGTTAAAAATCCTTTTATTATCTTTATAACATAATTCTTTTACATTGATTTTAAAGGCTGTGTTAAAATGTGAATTCCAAATTTGTAAAAAAGTATGGAGAAACTAAGTGTAAGTATTCTGATAGAAAACGCGGAATACACCTAAATTCCATCGTCTATTAGCACAACCATCGCAAATAGTACTATTTTTGCACAATTGTTATTTTCTCAAAATTTTAATAAAAAACATAGGAATTTGAGTAACAAGCCCCTATCAATAATTAAAATAGACAAAATGCCATTTATTAATAATTTTATGTAAATCAAGTCTCATATCTCGTATACAAGATACAATGCACCGCGGAAGAGACAAAATGCCATATATTAATAATTATATCTAAATCAAGTCACACATCTAGTATACAGGGAGCAATACGCTGCGGTAGGAAATGGAGTGCTTGGCACTGGAAAAAGTTTTGGGCAACATTTTTTTACAAATACGTATCAATTTTTTTTGTGACAACATTTTTTAAACGTTGGCATCTCATGATCTGCTTCCATCCAATCCACAAGATTCTATGCATCTCCATCTAGCCATCCAATTTTCACGATCCACATGCATAGCAACCCGCCAACTATCTTCTGCCACGTTACCGAAATACACAATTCATTATCCAAAAACCATAAAATTTTACTAATTGTAGGAAACCAATTTTCATTTCCCTCATTTCCTTCCAAAATTCATTCACGTTCGTGCTTCAATTTTCATTCACGTTTGCTCCAAATCAACTAAGTAGAACACTTAATCCCTAGGTTCAATTTCAGCATCTCGATCTCAGTTCAATTCAATTTTAGTATCCCTAATACCTAATCCCTAAATTCAATTTCAGTATCCCAATCTCATTTCAACGTCTCGATTTCAATTAAGCATCTCGATTTCAATTCAGCTAAGGAGAAGACGCAGCAGCCTGCCCGATTTTAATTCATCCAAATCCAGCTCGGTCATGACTTCGCCAAATATTATTCTAGTTCTAGTTCTTCCAAACCAAGTACAGTTTTTTTAGGAAGAAATTCTATTGATTTATATAAATTGATTATGCAAACTGTAAGGACCCAGAATTTTAATTAATTAAAATTTGAATATTTAATAATTTTAAATATTAATAAGTGAAATTTATAAGTCGAATAAATTTTATTTCGAATAATTGGATTTAATTGGATAATTAAATCGATAATTTAATACGTGAAAATACAGAAATAATTGAAAATTGGGTAAAATATGATTGAAAATGATTTGTAAAATTTTATTTTATCATATTGGAGTTAGAACGATATTTTAGAACTTTTAAAATCGAATTAAAAGTTTATTTGTGAAAATTGAATATTTTAATATTTAATCGAATAGTGAAATTAGCCGTTTTTTGAACAGTCTCAGAATTGGACGAAACTAGTTCCATTGGATCCGTAATAGTTTGTTATTATCGGATTTCAATTTTTGTGTCAATCGGAGTTTTCGTTTGACCGTAGCAGCTCGAAATGCATCGAAATTGTTTTAATATTAATTTGGCGAGTTAAAATAGCCATTTTTCAAACAGTCTCGGATTTCAACTAAACCAGTTTCATCTGATCCGTAATATAATATTATTATATGGTTTCAAATTTCATGTCAATTGGATTTACCGTTTGTCCGGTGCAAGCTAAAACGCCTAGAAAATCGTTTAATCGGTTTAATTTTAAATTGACGTTTATTGCCATAACTCGCACAGATGACCGAATTAGCTCCCGAAACGCGTTCCATTGTGTTCGGAATGCGGGGTAAACCTTAGAAACGCCAACCGGCATGCTTCGTTTGGAGTTCGGAAAATCCGGGATGAATAGTGTTTTGAGAATTTTTTTTATAAAAGGACCTTAAGTCTTCATATTTGCAACATGAATAAAACCCTAGGGTTTTGAACTGCAGCCGCCAACCCTCATATGAATGGCCAGAAATTAATATCTTTCTCTCCTCAATTACTCTCAATTCATCAACAATTACGCGAAGTGTTCAACACGAAAGTCGAAGAGCTAAGCAAGAGCTTCAGTTTCATACGGAGATGATCGAAAACGGAGCGTCAGAGGGGAAGTTAGGGGGGCCGACGGCCTAGGATTGCGTACGCACATCGAGGTGCTACAGGTGGTCAAGCTTCATTATGCTGGGGGCGGTGGTGCTCTTCGAGGCGAGCTTCAAGGTGACGCTATTTAATCGTGTTCAAGATGCTTGTGGGTGAAGTATAATTAAACCCTAATTTCAAGTGTTGGGTTCATGTTGTTCGGCCTGTAGAAAGTGAGGGAGAAGAAGCAAAGGGACGGGTTGGATTGCTGGGTGATGGATCTACGGCTGTGATTTGGCTTGGGTATTAAAAACAAAATTTAAGTTGTAAATTATTAAGTAAAAAATCATGTAACTTGTAAAAATCATATCTTTTTCATACGAGGTCGAAAACGCGCGAAATCAGTTGCGTTGGAACCGTATGGACGAGCACTATGCTATGGAATTGGATTGGAATCGTTTGGTGTTAGTGAGAATTTTGGTCAAAATTAAACGCACGTTTAATTTTATTTGAAATAAATCGCTAAAACGAAATTGAAATCAAGGTGAG
Source organism: Allium cepa (assembly GCA_030765085.1). NCBI lineage: Eukaryota > Viridiplantae > Streptophyta > Magnoliopsida > Asparagales > Amaryllidaceae > Allium > Allium cepa. The sequence continues at coordinate 766,964,042 of CM060937.1, read as the reverse complement.
AACTTCTCACTCAATCGAATAGGTTTCGATTTTTATTTTAAATTGCTGAATGTATGTTTGAATGACGATTGATATCTATTGATTGTTAAAATAGACATTATGCGTCGTTAGTAAGCGGATGTTATTTATTAAAAACATATACCGCGAATATTTCATAAAAAGTGAAATTGGTATTATTTATGTACTTGGAACTGATTTCCCGCAGTATATAGCAGATGAGACCCTATTGCGCCGCCCATTATGCGGATAATATTTTAAATCCCATATACCGCGATAATTTCGTACTGTAACGGAATTGGTATTGTGCTAAAATCTTTGGATGCAGGAAAATAGGTTGGAGGGATCCAACCGGATTCCTCAACAGTATTTATTTGATTATGGATATTTTGATATTCGTTGATTATCATATCGATATATGATATCGTTGTAGTCGTGATTGACTATTTGGTATGTAGCATCATTGGGCCAAATTTTGGAATTTTAAAAGGATTTTCAAAGTGATTTTTGAAGAGTATACGTTTATAAAATATTTTTGGAATTGATTCCTTTTAAATAAATAAACGTTATAATTTTAATGTTGTAAAAATTATGATTTTTGAGAAAAATAGTTAAAAGTTGATTTTTGAAAATATGGGGTTAATGATTTTATAAAATAGTTTAAATTGGGATTTTTGGATTTATTGTAAAAAGTTTAAAAATAGGATTTATAAAATTTAATTATTTTATAAATCAAAATGATGAAATTATAAAGGACTTTAATGACGTTTTGAAATAATAGTATAAATTGATTTATATAAGAGATTTTTAAATTGATATTTATAAATTAAAGTATTGGAATTATAAAACGATTTTTTATAAGTGTTAGAATGAATTGTAAATGAATTTCATAAATGAATGAAATTTATAGAATTATAAACGGTGAAGTTATAAATGGAATTTTATAAGCAGTCGGTTTATAAAATTTGTAAAGTTATTTGAAGAATAGATTTGGGTAAATTAATGAATCTTATAAGTTATAAGATTTATAATTTGGGAAGTTTAAAAGAACGATTTTTGTAAACAAATAAATTATAAGTATTTAACTTATAATATGGACTTTCGGTATATAATTGAGTTATAAATCGAATAGGTTAATAAAGGAGACATATAAAAGGAAGTTGTTATAAAATAAATAGAAATGGAATTTATAAACATTGTTTTATAAATTCACAACGACTTATTTTGATAAGTAAATTGTTATAACTTATTAATGGAGTTATATTCACGTTTTAGACAGTGAATAATCCTTTAAAATAAAATGTATAGAAACGATGAAATTGGTTAACAAGGTATATTCACGTTTTTGAAAAGTGAATAATATGTTGAAGAAAATGTTTTGGATGTGATGTTTTCAAACAGAATTAAAACGATCTAACGATGTTTTAAATGTGTTAAGATTCGAAAACATAGATTTCAACATTTATTGTCGAAATAGACGTTTTCGAGAAATAGAAGGAAATGGTGGACTATAACACAGTTGTTATAGTAAATGATTTTCGAAAGGAAATGTTTTGTATAGTATTGGGATTTATATATCTATTTTAATTTCGAATCCCTATACTGGTGATTTTGGGACGTCGTAACGATGTTTTACGCAACATTCGTTTTGGCCCAAATAAATATGTTTAAGAGAATGATTTCCTTAAAGAATGAAATATGTACTTAGTCTCGATTTAAGTATATTGAATATTTTCCAAGTGTTGAAAATAAATGGATTTGAGAATTACTTAATAAGTAAGTATGGAAATGTTTTCCAATATAAAGTGAATATTTTGAGAATTTATCTTTTTGAAGATAAACTGAAAATGAATAATTGAAATCGTATATTCGTAGATATTTTGGAATGTAAATTCACTATGGAATTTATAAAAGAAAGGGGAATTTGTTTAAAAAGAAATATTGATTTATTTTTGAGGTATTGAAATTATATATCTTGTAAAGATATGAATTTTAGGAAATAAATAATTTGGAAATTTTTTTGGAATCTGGTGATGTTGTGCATATCTGTAACAACCCACATATTTATCGAGTTTGTATTTAAATATTTTATTTAAATATTTACTCGTTAATCGGATTTTGGTCCGAAAAGCTACTTTTTGCAAACGGTCAAATTAGGACCCGAGACCACTTCCATTGAGTTCGAAATGTCGTTTACAACTTTTTTAAGTATAAACATCGATAGGTTTGGAGTTAGTGAAATTTCACTAACTTTTCCCGCTTTGGACTTTGGGTTAGTTTAGCCTATTAAGCCCAAGTTCCAACCCTCTTCTCCTCACTCTTCATAAATTTCCTAACTAATCAAGCTTTGGTATTAATGGTGGAGGGAATGGGAAATTAAAATTCCAAAACTCAAATTCAATTGCAATCTGTCTTTCTACTCCAAATTCAAGAAGAAGACATTGGATTCAAGCTTCTTGTGCTTAGATAGAAGAAGGATTGATTCTTGCTTGCTTAAAACTTCATTTTCATTGATATTTGGTGCAAAGGTGAGATTTTTATCTCACAATTCTAGCCTATAACTATATTGGACTGTTGGGAATGATTCCCTATCATTTTTGCATGCATGTTAGCATTTGGTTTGGATTGGATTGGCGAAAAACTCCAATTTTTAGCGTTTTGGTGAATTTTCTGCACTTAGGTCGTTCTGGCCATTTTTAGGTCGTTCGGAGTTAAGTCGTTCGTCCATGGGTCGTGAGTCGTTCACGAGTTAACTTTAGGTCATTCTGGAAGAATTGGCACTTCGGAATTAGGTCGCTTACGAGTTAAGCCTTAAGTCGTAGGTCGCTCACGAGTTAGGCCTTAAGCCGTAGGTCGCTCGCGAGTTAAGCTTTAAGTCTTAGGTCGTTTCCGACCTATAATCTCTAGGCAAACCTTAGGTCGCTCGTCCACTAAGACGGCCTGGTTTATCTCGTAGGTCGTCTCCGACCTAAGCTCCTGATAAGTCGTTCGAGTTAGGTCGTTGGACCATTTACCTTAGGTCGCTCGTCCACTAAGTCGGCCTGGTTTATCTCGTAGGTCGTCTCCGACCTAAGCTCCAGATAAGTCTTTCGAGTTAGGTCGTTGGACCATTTACCTTAGGTCGCTCGACTCTGTTAAGTCGTAGGTCGTTGGACCTTAGGTCGTTCGCCTTCCTTAAGTCGCTCGACCCCTCCACACTAGGTCGCTCGGCTTGCTTGAGTCGTTGGACCTTAAGTCGCTTGCCTCCCTTAACTCCAGTTAGGTCGCTCGGCCATTGTGTTGCCCCCGCACCCCCACCTTGGGGGGTTGCCACCCCCCCTGGACCCCCCCTCCGTAGGGGATCTTATCTGAAAAATATTGAGCTGATTTCCTTGGATTTTATTCGCATCTCCGTATGCGATCTTTGTGACTGATTGTTTCTACACTTGCTTATGTGTTTTGTCACTTTATAATATAAAGGTTTCAATACTAGTAGTAAATATCAAAACTCTTTTAACAAACAATTTCAACTCTATTTTTAATAACAAAGCTCTTTTCTTAAACCGTTTTCCAATCTATTAGTATATACAAACCTTTACCTCACTCGGATGAGAAATCTAATTAAACGACTTAGCAAAACAAGTGGTATGAAACGCTTGCGTTCACTTCGTCGGTTAATTCTTGGACTTGTTCGATTGAACCTCTTGTGACAATTTTATTAGTGAAGATTTACAGTTTGTTCGTAAATATTTAAGTTAAGCAGGTGGTTATGGGACATGAAGCTAAACTTCTATATTTACTAGCTTAGTGTAATCGACACTTCTCGTTGATCATGACGATCATTCTGATGATTTAGACTAGCAACTGTGCGATGTCTCTTGTTGCGAGGTTAGACTAGACACCACTTATGTGATTCCACTCACACATACCTTTTTGCTTTTTGGTTAGTCTGGACCTTAATCTGTGTGATTCCATTCACACATGTGGGGTAGCTCCCCTTGGTCTTCGGACCGTCATGTGATAGGCCTCTTTCTCTTTTCTATGATTTCTGGACTTCTTGCATTGATTTCTAGAATTTATGTCATTGACTTGTTTTGAGTACAAGTTTGGGGTATGATGCCCTTTCCGAATCTTTGAGAAGATTCTTGTGATATTGATTATCTCTTATTGATTGATCTTCTGTTGATCATTATTTACATACTTATAGTGGTATGTCGTTATGGATGTTTATGTTTATGCCATATCTTTTATGTTATATCATGTCATCTGATATTTATAGCTAGACTGACCCGTTTATTATTTTCTTAAATAATACTAGGGTCAGACCGAGATGTTACAGGTGCTTCTGCTTGATTTCTTCCCAGGGATTCATTACTCTGACTTTTGGCAAACTGTTTAGATTAGCAGTTTTTGTTGTATACACTTGAGATATATACTCATAGTTGTATTCTTTTGTATAGCACGTGTTGCTATTCTTTTGTATTATCGTGGATCTTACTGACCACTACTCTGATGTACACTTTCATGTGTTAGTTATATATTCATATCTTCTTCCGCATTTGTGATATGGATATCTGTGACTGTTTTTGTAACAACCCGCATATTTATCGAGTTTACATTTAAATATTTTTATTTAAATATTAAATCGTTAATCGGATTTTGGTCCGAAAAACTACTTTTTGCAAACGGTCAAATTAGGACTCGAGACCACTTCCATTGAGTTCGAAATGTCGTTTACAACTTTTTAAGTATAAACATCGATAGGTTTGGAGTTAGTGAAATTTCACTAACTTTTCCCGCTTTGGAATTTGGGTTAGTTTAGCCTATTAAGCCCAAGTTCCAACCCTCTTCTCCTCACTCTTCATAAATTTCCTAACTAACTCAAGCTTTAGCATTAATGGTGAAGAGAATGGGAAATTAAAACTCCAAGCTCAAATTCAATTGCAACTCCATCATTCAACTCCAAATTCAAGTAGAAGATATTGGATTCAAGCTTTGGATTGCTTCTCCTTGCTTTCAAGCTTCATCTTCATAAAATTTTAGTGCAAAGGTGAGATTTTTATCTCACAATTCTAGTCTATAACTATATTGGACTGTTGGGAATGATTCCCTATCACTTTAGCATGCATATTTGCTTTTGGTTTGGATTGGATTGGCGAAAAACTCCCATTTTTGGTGTTTGGGAGAAATTTCTGCATTTAGGTCGTTCTGGCCGTTTTTAGCTCGCTCGGAGTTAGGTCGTGTGGACCTTAGGTCGTAGGTCGCGTACGAGTTAACCCCTAGGTCGTTCTGGCCATTTTTAGGTCGTTCAGAGTTAAGTCGTTCGTCCATGGGTCGTGAGTCGTTCACGAGTTAACTTTAGGCCGTTCTGGGAGAATTGGCACTTCGGAATTAGGTCGCTCACGAGTTAAGTCGTTAGGTCGCTCGCGAGTTAGTACCATAGGTCGCAGGGCTTTAGGTCATTCTGGAAGTATTGGCACTTCGGAGTTAGGTCGCTCGCGAGTTAAGCCTTAAGTCGTAGGTCGCTCACGAGTTAGGCCTTAAGCCGTAGGTCGCTCGCGAGTTAAGCTTTAAGTCTTAGGTCCTTTCCGACCTATAATCTCCAGGCAAACGTTAAGTCGGCCTGCTTTATCTCGTAGGTCCTCTCCGACCTAAGCTCCTGATAAGTCGTTCGAGTTAGGTCGTTGGACCATTTACCTTAGGTCGCTCGACTCTATTAAGTCGTAGGTCGCTCGACTCTGTTAAGTCGTAGGTCGTTAGACCTTAGGTCGTTCGCCTTCCTTAAGTCGCTCGACCCCTCCACACTAGGTCGCTCGGCTTGCTTGAGTCGTAGGTCGTTGGACCTTAAGTCGCTTGCCTCCCTTAACTCCAGTTAGGTCGAACCCCGTAAGCGGTGGCGTTGCCCCCGCACCCCCACCTTGGGGGGTTGCCACCCCCCCTGGACCCCCCCTCCGTAGGGGATCTTATCTGAAAAATATTGAGCTGATTTCCTTGGATTTTATTCGCATCTCCGTATGCGATCTTTGTGACTGATTGTTTCTACACTTGCTTATGTGTTTTGTCACTTTATAATATAAAGGTTTCAATACTAGTAGTAAATATCAAAACTCTTTTAACAAACAATTTCAACTCTATTTTTAATAACAAAGCTCTTTTCTTAAACCGTTTTCCAATCTATTAGTATATACAAGCCTTTACCTCACTCGGATGAGAAATCTAATTAAACGACTTAGTAAAACAAGTGGTATGAAACGCTTGCGTTCACTTCGTCGGTTAATTCTTGGACTTGTTCGATTGAACCTCTTGTGACAATTTTATTAGTGAAGATTTACAATTTGTTCGTAAATATTTAAGTTAAGCAGGTGGTTATGGGACATGAAGCTAAACTTCTATATTTACTAGCTTAGTGTAATTGACACTTCTCGTTGATCTTGATGATCGCTTTATGAATTAGACTAGCAATTGCGCGATGTCTCCTTCATTGCAAGGTTAGACTAGACACCACTTGTGTGATTCCATTCACACATACCTTTCTGCTTTTTGGTTAGTCTTGACCTCATTCTGTGTGATTCCACTCACACATGTGGGGTAGCTCCCCTTGGTCTTCGGACCGTCATGTGATAGGCCTCTTTCCCTTTTTATGATTTCTGGATTTCTCGTGTTGATTTCTGGAATTTATGTCATTGACTTGTTATGAGTACAAGTTTAGGGTATGATGCCCCCTTCGAATCTTTGAGAAGATTCTTGTGATATTGATTATCTCTTATTGATTGATCTTCTGTTGATCATTATTTACATACTTATAGTGGTATGTCGTTATGGATGTTTATGTTTATGCCATATCTTTTATGTTATATCATGTCATCTGATATTTATAGCTAGACTGATCCGTTTATTATTTTCTTAAATAATACTCGGATCAGACCGAGATGTTACAGGTGCTTCTGCTTGACTTCTTCCCAGGGATTCATCACTCTGACTTTTGGCTAACTGTTTAGATTAGTAGTTTTTGTTGTATACACTTGAGATATAGACTCATAGTTGTATTCTTTTGTATAGCACGTGTTGCTATTCTTTTGTGTTATCGTGGATCTTATTGACCACTACTCTGATGTACACTTTCATGTGTTAGTTATATATTCATATCTTCTTCTGCCTTTGTGATATGGATATCTGTGACTGATTTGTGATATGATTATTTCTATGTTTGTTTCCGAAGATTATTTATAGCCACCGTGTGATAAGTAATTACATGGATGGTCGCTCCTCAACAGCCTTATTCTCCGTGCTAGTTGACAGCACTTCTTCGGAGTGTTCTTGGCTAGCGTGGGTATAGAGGTGGGGCGTCACAGATTTGTGATATGATTATTTCTATGTTTGTTTCCGAAGATTATTTATAGCCACCGTGTGATAAGCAATTACATGGATGGTCGCTCCTCAACAGCCTTATTCTCCGTGCTAGTTGACAGCACTACTCCGGAGTGTTCTTGGCTAGCGTGGGTATAGAGGTGGGGCGTCACAATATCCATTAATAGTTCAATAAACGACTATCAATATTTACCTTTGAATAGGTATTTGTTGTGATTTGTTTGAATTTGAATGCCACACTTATTTTTGAATAAGCGCTCACTATTCGGGTTAGCCAGGAAAGGACCTTGGGGTCGTATAACCCATTTCGAATATGTGATTCGACGTTATGGATAGCATTTGAAGACCGGTGTTGAAGACCGGCTATTTGCGAGAGCGATAGGATGACCTGTCGATTGACCCTGCACCGAGTTGCTCCGGTATACAGTTCTCCATATGTGATGGGGAATCCGATCAGGATTGTGGATATCCGGATTGCAAGGACTATGTAAGTGCCTTCGGTTCTGTTCGAGCCCGGAACAGACTTGTATGGATAGTATGTATGACGTTACAAATTGAGATATAAAGCTGATTTCTTTCAAATATACTTCTGTTGGTGGCGGAGAATTTATTTTCTTAGCTTAACACACTTCTCTGAGACGTACGAGCTCAGCGGTTATGTAGTTGAAGGTTATCAGCGATATATTCCCAATTTGGTAATGTGACATGCTGAGTGTTGCTGTGAAATGATCATTGTTTGATCATTTGTGATATGATCATTTGTTTGATCGTTTATCTTTATGATCATTTCTATGATCATTTGTTGACCCAAAGCACAGCTTTTGTATAAAGCGTGGCTTTGTGGACGAGACTTCGTCGAGCCTCACACCCCAGAATGGTCAAAATAGGAAAGATGCGGCAAGGTTATGAGGGGTAGCTCCCTTTAGGATATGTGCATTTCCTTCTGGAAAAGAGTGGTATCATGGTATGGAGCCCAGATACTTACTCATGTTGAAACACTTATTATTTTGGTGTGATGTTGATTACGAGCGCTTGGATAAAGGTCCCAAAGGACCGGGGGATGGCATACTCGTGTCAGTAGTTACCCAGTTAGGGGTAACCGGCCTTGTGTTGGCAGAGATCCCGTTTGGTTCTCGGGGACGTCCTTCAAGAGGCGTTCTCATGTGACAATGGGAAGTTCCTTGGCCTGACCATTCGTTGGAAATCCAAAGAAACAATACGATCTTGTACGGTATTAGTTGTAGAACCTATCATTCAATTATAGTGGCGCCCCACTGTTTGGATGGTAGCTATAGTAGGCATAAGTGCGGAATGCCTATGCTGGCTAAGATTTATATCTTTACTTTCGAAATATTTTCTACACTATGCACTAGTAATAATATCAAATGTTCTTTTTAATGCGTATCAAGCATCTTTGACTATCATAAGGAGAAATCTCCTCTGATTCTGCGTTTGCATTGTGTGTGTGTGTGCGGGAGGCCTTATGGTAGTCTCATTTTTAAAAGCATTGCGAATTGACTTTAAAAATATTCCTCTATTTTGTATTCAAAGATAAATAAATTTTTTGAGTTCTCACACCAGTCACATGACTAACTGGGAGTTTATTGTTTTCCTTCCTATACTCTGGGTGCCCACCAATTTCCACACGGGCAGTCAAGAGTTAAGGTTTATCAAGATATTCAGGAGTTGCTGGAGGCAAGCTGGATGGCATGGCGTATTACTAGTATATAGTATTTCTTTTCTGCTGTTTGATGTTGTTGTTGTTGTACACTCTGATGTAATGAAATGTGATGTGATGTAATGTAATAATTGATATAGTTCTTTGTTTAAAGATTATTCATTTATTTATTATATGTTGTTCCGCTGCGATTGTGAGATTCTGATGTTGTTATGCTGTTTTCTTTCCGTTCTATTTTCTTTTCTCTCTATTTTCTATCTTTTTCTCTCTCCTTCAGTCTTTTTCTTTTTCTTAAAACCCTAAGTGTTCGGTTTTTCGGCATTCGATCGCTGGGCAGTTGATACAGTGGACACATTGATGTCAGTTTTCGAAAGTCGAAGAATCGGGTCCTTACATTGTGGTATCAGAGCATATGGTTAAGCGACAAACATTGTTCTGTTGGGTATTACTCATTAGAGATAGAGTCAGTAGTACTCTAGAATGAGTTTGAGTGTAATAATAGCTATGAGTGCGTATTTGTTAGTGAATATAAAATTGTTTTATATTGTGATGATTGCTTTGTTGAGTGGTATATAAATTCTGGTTAATACGGGTAATTAACGTTGTTGATAGGGATCTCTAAACACTTGTAAAGAACAATTCGACACAGTATTGTTTAAATTGGGTAAATGAAATAATTTTATCTTGATTATATTTTATATATAAAGGAATAATTTTTCAGAATTATTAAAGTGTATATAAGTGGATTGTTTAGTTGTTTGAATAATCTAAATTGAAGAATAATTGTATAAGAAAAGAATTATAAGAATTGAATAATAATTAAAGTTATTTACAATTGTAGAAAAAAAATAAACTTATATATATAAGAAGTGAAACTATATGAATATATTTATGAATATGAGTTGTAAATAAAAAATGAATTTAAAGTTAAATGGAAATTTACTTTAGAATTTGGAAGCTGAATTGATTTATAAGTGGGAATTCAAGTTAAGTAAAACCAAGTGATGTTTATAAAATGAAGTATAACTTAAGAGATGTTCAATGAAGTTGATTTTGGTATCAAAGTAAATTAATAAAGTTAAGTGATAAATATGAACTTGAGTTATGTAATGAAATTCAACTTTTGTAATTGAATTGAATTAATGAATTGAATGTTAATCAATTGAATGTAAATAATTGATATGAAATAATGAATGTAAGTGTTAATTCATTAAAATCTAATGTTATTGGAAAGTTGAATAATTGAATGAAAATTAATTTAATTAAACCAATTGAAAGCAAAGGAATTTGGTTGTAATTAATATACATTGATTGTTATATGATTGTTGGTTGATTGTATATAATTCATTAAGTGTTAATGAAATTGAATTAATGAAATTGGAAGCTAAAGTAATTGAAATCCAATTGGAAGTTAAGTGAATCTTAAATATAATTGAATTTGATTTGGAAGTGAACCAACTTGAATATGAATTAGTGAATATAAACTAATTGAGCATGAATATTAGAAACATCAACTGTTAATGAATCAAATGTGATTAAATTGAAAACCTATTTCATTGGATATTAATGAGAATATGAATGAATATTTATTGGTCATGGATGTTAGTTGAATGCTAGTTGAATGATAGTTGGTTGATAGTTGAATTTATTGCTTTTACTGCATTTGCTATGTTGGCATATATAGTTATTATGTTGCTATATGTTGTATATCGATACTATTGTCTATATACATGTTCTCATGTTATTTGTTGAGTGTTTAGTAGGTGCGGATCGCGTTTGCTTCGCATTTGGAGCTCGCTTTCGTGCTATATTAGCCGTATATGCTTGCTAATAAAATATAAGGTACATATCTCGGATAAAATATCGTACTTTTGCACTTTTTTTCCTGCGGGATGCCTCATGTAACGATCGCGATTTTTCGTTGCCGAAAAACCGAATAATTAGGGTTTTAAGATAAAGAAAAGAAAAAGAAAGAGAGAAAAGATAGAAAATAGAGAGAAAAGAAAAAAGAAAATAGAACGGAACAGAACACAACACAACAATATCAGAATCTCACAATTCGCAGCGGAACAACATATAATAATAAATGGATAATCTTTAAACAAAGAACTATATCAGTTATTACATTTTATACATTTCATTACATCATATCATCAGAGTGTACAACAACAACAACAATAAACAGTGCAGCGAAAAAAGAAATACTATATACTAATAATACGCCATGCCATCCATCTTGCCTCCAGCAACTCCAGAATATCCTGATAAACCTTAACTCTTGACTGCCCGTGTGGAAATTGGTGGGCACCCAGAGTTTAGGAAGGAAAACAATAAACCCCGAGTCAGTCATGTGACTGGTGCGAGAACTAAAACAGTTTATTTATCTTTAAAATCAAAATAGAGGAATAATTTTAAAGTCAATTCGCAATGCTTTTAAAAATGAGACTACCATAAGGTCTCCCGCACACACACACAATGCTAACGCAGAATCGGAGGAGATTTCTCCTTATGATAGTCAAAGATGCTTGATACACATTTAAAAGAACATTTGATATTATTACTAGTGCATAGTGTAGAAAAAATTCATTTTCGAAAGTAGAATATAAATCTTAGCCAGCATAGACATTTCGAACTATGCCTACTATAGCTAACTATGTTCAATAGCAGGTTACCGCCACATTCCATAGCAGGTTATACAACTAAAACCGTACAAGTCTCGTATTGTTTCTTTGGATTTCCAACGAATGATCAGGCCAAGGAACTTCCCATTGCCACATGAGAATGCCTCTGGATGGACATCCCCGAGAACCAAACCGGATCTCTACCAACACAAGGCCGGATTACCCCTAACTGAGTAACAACTGACCGAATATGCCATCCCCCGGTCCTTTGGGACCTTTCACCGAGCGCTCGCAATCTATTCACACAATCATAAAGTGTTTTCAACATGAGTATGTATCTGGGCTCCATACCATGATACCACCCTTTTCCAGAAGGAAATGCACATATCCTAAAGGGCGCTACACCTCATAACCTTGCCGCATCTTTCCTGTTTTGACCATTCCGGGGTGTGAGGCTCGACGAAGTTTCGTCCACAAAAACATACTTTATACAAAAGCCATGCTTTGGGTCAACAAATGATCATAGAAATGATCACCAAGATAGACGATCAAACAAATGATCCTATCACAATTAATCAACACAATGATCATTTCACAGCAACACTCAGTATGTCACATTACCAAATTGGGAGCATATTGCTGATAACCTTCAACTATATAACCTCTGAGCTCGTACGTCTCAGAGAAGGGTGTTAAGCTAAGAGAATAAATTCTTCGCCACCAACAGAAATATATTTGAAAGAAATCGGCTTTATATCTCAATTTGTAATGTCAGACATACAATCCATACAAGTCTGTTCCGGGCTCGAACAGAACCGAAGGCACTTACAAAGAAGTCCTTGCAATCCAGATATTCACTAATCACGCCCGAATTTCCCATCACATATGGAGATCTCTATACCGGGGATCAGCCAGTGCAGAGACAATCAACAAGAAACCCTTTCGTTTTCGAAAATATCCGGTCTTCAACACCGATCTTCGAATGCAATTCATAACGATGTATCACATATTCGGAATGGGTTATACGACCCCAAGGTCCTTTCCCGGTTAACCCGAATAGTGAGCGCTTATTTTAAAAAAAATAAGTGTGGCATTCAAATTCAAGCAAATCACATCAATTACCCATTCAAAGGTAAATATTGATAGTCGGTTATTGAACTATCAATAGATATGCCAACATCACCAGATTCCAAATAATTTTCCAAATTATTTATTTTCCAAAAATATCTTTACAAGGTATATATATATTTTCCATTCTTCAAAAATAAATCAATATTTATTTTTAACCTATTTTCCAAATTTCATTTATAAATTCCATATTGAATTCATATGTTAAAATATCTATGAATATACGTTTCCAATTATTCATTTTCAATTTATCTTCAAAAAGATAAATTCTCAACATATTCACTTTATATTGGAAAACATTTCCATACTTATTAAATAAGTAATTCACAATCTTTTTATTTTCTACACTTGGAAAATATTCTATATGCTTTAATCGAAATTAAGTATATATTTCATTCTTTAAGGAAATCATTCTCTTAAACATATTTATTTGGGCCAAAACGAATGTTGCGTAAAACATCGTTACGACAACCCAAAATCACTAGTATAGGGATTCGAAAGTAAAATAGATATATAAATCCCAATACTATACAAAACATTCCCTTTCGGAAATCATCTATTATAACAACAGTGTTATAATCTACCATTTCCTTCTATTTCTCGAAAACGTCTATTTCAACAATAAATGTTGAAATCTATGGTTTCGAATCTCAATACATTTTAAAACATCTTTAGATCGTTTTAAATTCTATTTAAAACATCACATTCAAAACCATTTCTTCACTATTCAAAAACGTGAATATATTTGTTAACCAATTTCATCCCTTCCATTCAATTTGTTTCAAAGGATTATTCACCGTCTAAAATGTGAATATAACTCCATTAACAAATTACAACCATTTTTCTTATCAAAATAAGTCGTTGCGAATTTATAAGACAATGTTTATAAACTCCATTTCTATTTATTTTACAACAACTTCCTTTTATAAATTTCCTTTATAAATCTATTCAATTTCATATTTCAATGATATACTAAAATTTCTTATTATAAGTTAAATACTTATAATTTATTTGTTTTCAAAATAGTTCCTTTAAACTTCATAATTATAAATCTTATAACTTATAAGATTCATTTATTTATCCACATCTATTCCCTAAATAACTTTATAAATTTTATTTATAAAATTCGATTTATAACTTCACCGTTATAATTCTATAAATTTCATTCATTTATGAAATTCATTCACAATTCATTCTAACACCTATAAAAGCTCGTTTTATAATTCCAATATTTTTAATTTATAAATATCAATTTATAAATCTTTTTAATATAAAACAATTTATATTACTATTTTAAAACGTCTTTCAACTCCTTATAATTTCATCATTTTGATTTATAAAATAATCAAATTTCATAAATTCTATAGATTTCATTCCTTTATGAAATCCATTTACAAATCATTCTATCACTTATAAAAGCTCGTTTTATAATTCAAGATATTTTTAATTTATAAATATCAATTTATAAATCTTTTAATATAAATCAATTTATATTATTTCTTTAAACATCTTTAAACTCTTTTATAATTTCATCATTCTGATTTATAAAATAATAATTTTATAAATCCTATTTTTAAACTTCTTATAATAAATTCAGAAATCCCAGTTCAAACTATTTTATAAAATCACTAATCCCATATTTTCAAAAATCAACTTTTAAAGGTATTTCTCAAAAAATAAATTTTTTATAACATTAAAATTATAACGTTTATTTATTTAAGATGAATCAATTCCAAAAATATTTTATAAACGTATATTTTCCAAATTTCACTTTAGAAATCAAAATCATTGTTTTTAAACTTCAAAAATTGGATTCGATGATGCAACACATCAAATAGTCAATCACGACTTTCCAATATCATATATCGATATGATAAACAATCAAACATCACAATATCTAAAATCAATAAATATTTGTGAGGAATCCAGTTGGATTCCTCCAACCCGTTTCCCTGCATCCACAGACATTAGCACAATACCAATTCCGTTTCAAGACGGAATATCGCGGTATATGGGATTTTATAAACATTATCCGCTTAATAACGGCGCAATAGGGTCTCATCCGCTATACAAATGCGGGAAATCAATCAACTGCAATATATACATATGCCAATATATATATATTGCTATATATATAATATAATACCAATTCCACTTCGAGGTGGAATATCGCGGTATATGTGTGTAATAAATAACCTCCGCTTACTAACGGCGTATAGGGTCTATTCACATCCAATATATATATATATATATATATATATATATATATATATATATATATATATATATATATAACAATCATCATTCAAGCATTCAATCATTCAATCAACAAATTTTAAATCTAACTATTTAAAATTTAAATAAATCCTTTTGAGTGAGAAGTTCTCACCTTTATTCCCGTTTGCAATCCACTTCCAATTCAACTTGTTTTCTTCGTTTATACCTTGTATAAATATTATACACAATTTATTAATATTCAAACAGATTGAATAATAAATTTCGTTCTTGATTGTTTAATTAATCAATAGTTTTATTTAAATCAGTTTCTTCTTAAATAAATTTATTTTAACAAATTTTCCTTTTAAAAAAAATTTTAACTAGAAATTTCTAATTGAACTAAATTTCCATTAAATAAATCTTTCACTTAATAAATTTCCATTTGATAAATATACTTAACAAAATATTAAATTTCTTTTAAATAATTTATTTATCCAATAAATCAAATTCCTAACAAATCTGTCTAGTTCAATTTAAACTTCAACTAAATTTATTTTAAACAAATTTATTTAACTACAATTAATTTCCCTTTTAAATCAAATTTATTTAACCAAGATTTTATTTCAACTAACAAATTCCTTTTTATTCTTTAAACAATTTCTTTTAAATAATTAAATTTATCTAGCTAATGACTTTCTCAATTTAATTATAAACCACAATTTTCCTTCTATTAATAAATTAATTTTAACTAAAAATTAAATTTAATTAACCAAACTCTCTTTTAATAACTTAATCGATTATAAATTCGATTTCTAACTAATAATTTAGTTTTAAATTAACAAGATAATTAAATAAATTCGTTAAACAAATTAACCACTCTAACTATTTATTTTTGAAATACTAGTAAATGAAAATATGGGTATGTACATTTACTTTATTCTTTTCCTTGGATATAATTTGTTAAAATCAACTTTATTTATTTATATAAGATATTTTCTGTTTTTTTTTCTTTACTGTCCTCACAAAATTTTGAAAACAAAACAAAATTTTCAAAACTACTTTACTGTTATTTAAAATCCCAGTTTATATATATTTGAATTAAATTTAAAAACAAAATAAAATTTATACCTCACTGCAAATTCGCGAACCCAGCTAGCGTCGCCACTGCCAGATGCTCGAGAACCCATACGCGTGCCACCGTACGCGAGCCCTACCCAATCGCCGAGTGCCACCACTCTGAATCGCGCATCGCCTCCAGGTCACAATCGCGACGTCACCACTCTCGCCATAAATCAATCGCGACCCAAAATCGTTACGCCGTCGCCTCTAATCGCGCGTGCACACGCGTGCGCCTGCGCCTTAGCCTCGCGCTTGCGACCGCCCTCATCGTCGCCGCTTCCACTTCCCAAGTCGCACTCACGCGCGCGCCTCCCAATTGCCGCGATTCGATTTTGAAGAGAGGGGGGTCATCGACTTCGGCCATTATTTTGTTTCCTTTTTTTTTATATGAACGAACGAACTTGAATCGAATGAGGGAAAAGGGAAGAAGGGATACCGCTTCGGCCATTTTTTTCTTCGTTCGATTTTGAACTGAAGGTGGGTTGCGCGATTATTTAAAAAGGAATGGGGAGGAGACAGAATTTCATCCCTGCACGTTCTCTACACGATCGAAGGCGTGATCCTTGCCGTAATTTTAGGCGTAAGGTTGGGGAAGATAACGTGTGTGTTGTTGACTAATTTATATTTAAATTTCAAATTGAATTCGATTTAAATTTTCGACGCGTTTACTCAACGTACGCTCACATACCAACTCCGGAAAAAACGAAATTTGAAATCCGAGAATAATTCAATATTACAGACCCAATGGAACTGGTTTCGTCGAATTCCGAGACTGTGCCTCGGACGGCCATTTTTACATATCGATTCAAACGATTTAATTTCAAAACTGAACAATTCACTTCAAATTTTAATTCTGAAGCTTCTATAATTTTCAATATTATCAATATGAATTTTACAAGCCTTTGAAATATTTTTAATCGGCTTAAAATTGAAGATTCAAATTTTTATTCAACTTTCAATAGATTAAATTCTATAATTTAATCGCCCAATTCAAAGTTGTATTGAAAATTCAATCCAAACCATCATTCCAATATTTAAAATTAATTAAATATTCTCAAATTAAATTATTTAAAATTCTGGATCGTTACAATCTTCCCTCCTTAAAAGAATTTCGTCCCGAAATTACAAGTTAAGAAGAATGCCCTTATCCCGTCTACTATTTTTCACAATCCAATAATTTTATCAACTTACTAACCTAAATCTTTTTACTAGAGATTCACTATCATTTCAACTAGCTTTCCAACTTCAATTATAAGTTTCAATCAACATTGTTCTCCTAACAATTCAAATTTAAATTCAAATTCAAATTTCAAACTTTCAAAATTTCTCAAAATTTTCTAACACCCTAAATTTTCGAAAAATTTCGCCAGCGTCTCCTTTGTGCGGCTAGCTCGGTACGACTACAAAATGGCACCACGGCCCCTCAGAATCAAAAAGAAAAGAGAAAGCCAAGTGGCTGGAGAAGAAAATCATCAAATCTCATACTGAAATTGAAATACGTACCTTTTTGTCGAGCAATTTAATTTTATCTTCAAAATCAAAATCCAAATTCCTTTATACACCTGTATATCCTGCTAGTAGTAGCATCCATAATATCCAATTACAACATTCAAACCATTTTGCCGATTCTATTACAAAATTTTCCAATATATGCTTCCTATACATTTTTACTTCACTATTGAAGTTACATATCTATTTCATTCAATTTAACATTTCAATTCCATTTGAATTCAATTTACAATTTCAATTTCATTCAAATTCAATTTTCAATTCCAAACATTGAATTCTAACGATTAACTTTCATTTGCTAATTCATATTACTACTTTAAATTAGTTTTATTCACTAATTCATTTTAATTAGTACATTCACTTATTCATTTTAAATTTCAATTCGTCTCGAATTTACTTAATTACTAACAAAGGAAATTTCAATTTATTTCTTTTACTTACTTGAACTTATATACAAATTCAAATTTATCTTCAAATTTAGCTCACGACTAAACTTTAATCTAACCAATTCAAATTCCAATTTATTAGTCCATGAATTAATAATTTATCGAGTTAGTTTACTTGAAATCAATCCATTTTATTTTATTTAATATACTAATGATAATAATTCAATATTATCACTTCCTAACAATCATGCAACCATATACTATAATAATTCATAGAAAATCATTTCTTTTCTATCAAAAATAGTTTTGGGCAAAATTATATAATTCACCCGATTTAAAAAAAACAATTTTATATTCACTAACAAATACGCGCTCATATCTATTATTACACTCAAACTCATTCTAGAGCACTACTGACTCTATCTCTCATGAGTAATACCCAACAGAACCATGGTTATCGCTTAACCATAAGCTCTGATACCAAATGTAACGATCGCGATTTTTCGTTGCCGAAAAACCGATAGTTAGGGTTTTAAGAAAAAGAAAAGAAAAAGAAAGAGAGAAAAGATAGAAAGTAGAGAGAAAAGAAAACAGAAAATAGAACGGAATAGAACACAACACAACAATATCAGAATCTCACAATTCGCAGCGGAACAACATATAATAGTAAATGGATAATCTTTAAACAAAGAACTATATCAGCTATTACATTTTATACATTTCATTACATCATATCATTAGAGTGTACAACAACAACAACAACAAACAGTGCAGCGGAAAAAGAAATACTATATACTAATAATACGCCATGCCATCCATCTTGCCTCTAGCAACTCCAGAATATCCTGATAAACCTTAACTCTTGACTGCCCGTGTGGAAATTGGTGGGCACCCAGAGTTTAGGAAGGAAAACAATAAACTCCGAGTCAGTCATGTGACTGGTGCGAGAAATAAAACAGTTTATTTATCTTTAAAATCAAAATAGAGGAATATTTTTAATGTCAATTCGCAATGCTTTTAAAAATGAGACTACCATAAGGCCTCCCGCACACACGCACAATGCAAACGCAGAATCGGAGGAGATTTCTCCTTATGGTAGTCAAAGATGCTTGATACGCATTTAAAAGAACATTTGATATTATTACTAGTGCATAGTGTAGAAAAAATTCATTTTCGAAAGTAGAATATAAATCTTAGCCAGCATAGACATTTCGAACTACGCCTACTATAGCTAACTATGTTCAATAGCAGGTTACCGCCACATTCCATAGCAGGTTATACAACTAAAACCGTACAAGTCTCGTATTGTTTCTTTGGATTTCCAACGAATGATCAGGCCAAGGAACTTCCCATTGCCACATGAGAATGCCTCTGGATGGACATCCCCGAGAACCAAACTGGATCTCTACCAACACAAGGCCGGGTTACCCCTAACTGAGTAACAACTGACCGAATATGCCATCCTCCGGTCCTTTGGGACCTTTCACCGAGCGCTCGCAATCAATTCACACAATCATAAAGTGTTTTCAACATGAGTAAGTATCTGGGCTCCATACCATGATACCACCCTTTTCCAAAAGGAAATGCACATATCCTAAAGGGCGCTACCCCTCATAACCTTGCCGCATCTTTCCTGTTTTGACCATTCCGGGGTGTGAGGCTCGACGAAGTTTCGTCCACAAAAACATACTTTATACAAAAGCCATGCTTTGGGTCAACAAATGATCATAGAAATGATCACCAGGATAGACGATCAAACAAATGATTCTATCACAATTAATCAACACAATGATCAATTCACAGCAACACTCAGTATGTCACATTACCAAATTGGGAGTATATTGCTGATAACCTTCAACTATATAACCTCTGAGCTCGTACGTCTCAGAGAAGGGTGTTAAGATAAGAGAATAAATTCTCCGCCACCAACAGAAATATATTTGAAAGAAATTGGCTTTATATCTCAATTTGTAATGTCAGACATACAATCCATACAAGTCTGTTCCGGGCTCGAACAGAACCGAAGGCACTTACAAAGAAGTCCTTGCAATCCGGATATTCACTAATCACGCCCGAATTTCCCATCACATATGGAGATCTCTATACCGGGGATCAGCCAGTGCAGAGACAATCAACAAGAAACCCTTTCGTTTTCGAAAATATCCGGTCTTCAACACCGATCTTCGAATGCAATTCATAACGACGTATCACATATTCGGAATGGGTTATACGACCCCAAGGTCCTTTCCCGGTTAACCCGAATAGTGAGCGCTTATTTTTAAAAAAATAAGTGTGGCATTCAAATTCAAGCAAATCACATCAATTACCCATTCAAAGGTAAATACTGATAGTCGGTTATTGAACTATCAATAGATATGCCAACATCACCAGATTCCAAATAATTTTCCAAATTATTTATTTTCCAAAAATATCTTTACAAGGTATATATATATTTTCCATTCTTCAAAAATAAATCAATATTTATTTTTAACCTATTTTCCAAATTTCATTTATAAATTCCATATTGAATTCATATGTTAAAATATCTATGAATATACGTTTCCAATTATTCATTTTCAATTTATCTTCAAAAAGATAAATTCTCAACATATTCACTTTATATTGGAAAACATTTCCATACTTATTAAATAAGTAATTCACAATCTTTTTATTTTCTACACTTGGAAAATATTCTATATGCTTTAATCGAAATTAAGTATATATTTCATTCTTTAAGGAAATCATTATCTTAAACATATTTATTTGGGCCAAAACGAATTTTGCGTAAAACATCGTTACGACAACCCAAAATCACTAGTATAGGGATTCGAAAGTAAAATAGATATATAAATCCCAATACTATACAAAACATTCCCTTTCGGAAATCATCTATTATAACAACAGTGTTATAATCTACCATTTCCTTCTATTTCTCGAAAACGTCTATTTCAACAATAAATGTTGAAATCTATGGTTTCGAATCTCAATACATTTTAAAACGTCTTTAGATCGTTTTAAATTCTATTTAAAACATCACATTCAAAACCATTTCTTCACTATTCAAAAACGTGAATATATTTGTTAACCAATTTCATCCCTTCCATTCAATTTGTTTCAAAGGATTATTCACTGTCTAAATGTGAATATAACTCCATTAACAAATTACAACCATTTTTCTTATCAAAATAAGTCGTTGCGAATTTATAAGACAATGTTTATAAATTCCATTTCTATTTATTTTACAACAACTTCCTTTTATAAATTTCCTTTATAAATCTATTCAATTTCATATCTCAATGATATACTTAAATTTCATATTATAAGTTAAATACTTATAATTTATTTGTTTTCAAAATCGTTCCTTTAAACTTCATAATTATAAATCTTATAACTTATAAGATTAATTTATTTATCCACATCTATTCCCTAAATAACTTTATAAATTTTATTTATAAAATTTTATTTATAACTTCACCGTTATAATTCTATAAATTTCATTCATTTATGAAATTCATTCACAATTCATTCTAACACCTATAAAAGCTCGTTTTATAATTCCAATATTTTTAATTTATAAATATCAATTTACAAATTTTTTTAATATAAAACAATTTGTATTACTATTTTAAAACGTCTTTCAACTCCTTATAATTTCATCATTTCGATTTATAAAATAATCAAATTTCATAAATTCTATAGATTTCATTCCTTTATGAAATCCATTTACAAATCATTCTATCACTTATAAAAGCTCGTTTTATAATTCAAGATATTCTAAATTTATAAATATCAATTTATAAATCTTTTAATATAAATCAATTTATATTATTACTTTAAACATCTTTAAACTCTTTTATAATTTCATCATTCTGATTTATAAAATAATAATTTTATAAATCCTACTTTTAAACTTCTTATAATAAATTCAGAAATCCCAGTTCAAACTATTTTATAAAATCACTAATCCCATATTTTCAAAAATCAACTTTTAACGGTATTTCTCAAAAAATAAAATTTTTATAACATTAAAATTATAACGTTTATTTATTTAAGATGAATCAATTCCAAATATATTTTATAAACGTATATTTTCCAAATTTCACTTTAGAAATCAAAATCATTGTTTTTAAACTTCGAAAATTGGATTCGATGATGCAACACATCAAATAGTCAATCACGACTTTCCAATATCATATCGATATGATAAACAATCAAACATCACAATATCTAAAATCAATAAATATTTGTGAGGAATCCAGTTGGATTCCTCCAACCTGTTTCCCTGCATTCACAGACATTAGCACAATACCAATTCCGTTTCAAGACGGAATATCGCGGTATATGGGATTTTATAAATATTATCCGCTTAATAACGGCGCAATAGGGTCTCATCCGCTATACAAATGCGGGAAATCAATCAACTGCAATATATACATATGCCAATATATATATATATTGCTATATATATAATATAATACCAATTCCACTTCGAGGTGGAATATCGCGGTATATGTGTGTAATAAATAACCTCCGCTTACTAACGGCGTATAGGGTCTATTCACATCCAATATATATATATATATATATATATATATATATATATATATATATATATATATATATATATATATATATAACAATCATCATTCAAGCATTCAATCATTCAATCAACAAATTTTAAATCTAACTATTTAAAATTTAAATAAATCCTTTTGAGTGAGAAGTTCTCACCTTTATTCCCGTTTGCAATCCACTTCCAATTCAACTTGTTTTCTTCGTTTATACCTTGCATAAATATTATACACAATTTATTAATATTCAAACAGATTGAAAAATAAATTTCGTTCTTGATTGTTTAATTAATCAATAGTTTTATTTAAATCAGTTTCTTCTTAAATAAATTTATTTTAACAAATTTTCCTTTTAAAAAAAATTTTAACTAGAAATTTCTAATTGAACTAAATTTCCATTAAATAAATCTTTCACTTAATAAATTTCCATTTGATAAATATACTTAACAAAATATTAAATTTCTTTTAAATAATTTATTTATCCAATAAATCAAATTCCTAACAAATCTGTCTAGTTCAATTTAAACTTCAACTAAATTTATTTTAAACAAATTTATTTAACTACAATTTAATTTCCCTTTTAAATCAAATTTATTTAACCAAGATTTTATTTTAACTAACAAATTCCTTTTTATTCCTAAAACAATTTCTTTTAAATAATTAAATTTACCCAGCTAATGATTTTCTCAATTTAATTATAAACCACAATTTTCCTTCTATTAATAAATTAATTTTAACTAAAAATTAAATTTAATTAACCAAACTCTCTTTTAATAACTTAATCGATTATAAATGCGATTTCTAACTAATAATTTAGTTTTAAATTAACAAGATAATTAAATAAATTCGTTAAACAAATTAACCACTCTAACTTTATTTTTGAAATACCAGTAAATGAAAATATGGGTATGTACATTTACTTTATTCTTTTCCTTGAATATAATTTGTTAAAATCCACATTATTTATTTATATAAGATATTTTCTGTTTTTTTTTTCTTTACTGTCCTTACAAAATTTTGAAAACAAAACAAAATTTTCAAAACTACTTTACAGTTATTTAAAATCCCAGTTTATATATATTTGAATTAAATTTAAAAACAAAATAAAATTTATACCTCACTGCAAATTCGCGAACCCAGCTAGCGTCGCCACTGCCAGATGCTCAAGAACCCATACGCGTGCCACCGTACGCGAGCCCTACCCAATCGCCGAGTGCCACCACTCTGAATCGCGCATCGCCTCCAGGTCGCAATCGCGACGTCACCACTCTCGCCATAAATCAATCGCGACCCAAAATCGTTACGCCGTCGCCTCTAATCGCACGCGCACACGCGTGCGCCTGCGCCTTAGCCTCGCGCTTGCGACCGCCCTCATCATCGCCGCTTCCACTTCCCCAGTCGCACTCACGCGCGCGCCTCCCAATTGCCGCGATTCGATTTTGAAGAGAGGGAGGGTCATCGACTTCGGCCATTATTTTGTTTCTTTTTTTTTATATGAACGAACGAACTTGAATCGAATGAGGGAAAAGGGAAGAAGGGATACGGCTTCGGCCATTTTTTTCTTCGTTCGATTTTGAACTGAAGGTGGGTTGCACGATTATTTAAAAAGGAATGGGGAGGAGACAGAATTTCATGCCTGCACGTTCTCTACACGATCGAAGTCATGATCCTTGCCGTAATTTTAGGCGTAAGGTTGGGGAAGATAACGTGTGTGTTGTTGACTAATTTATATTTAAATTTCAAATTGAATTCGATTTAAATTTTCGACGCGTTTACTCAACGTACGCTCACATACCAACTCCGAAAAATACGAAATTTGAAATCCGAGAATAATTCAATATTACAGACCCAATGGAACTGGTTTCGTCTAATTACGAGACTGTACCTCGGACGGCCATTTTTACATATCGATTCAAACGATTTAATTTCAAAACTGAAAAATTCACTTCAAATTTCAATTCTGAAGCTTCTATAATTTTCAATATTATCAATATGAATTTTACAAGCCTTTGAAATATTTTTAATCGGCTTAAAATTGAAGATTCAAATTTTTATTCAACTTTCAATAGATTAAATTCTATAATTTAATCTCCCAATTCAAAGTTGTATTGAAAATTCAATCCAAACCATCATTCCAATATTTAAAATTAATTAAATATTCTCAAATTAAATTATTTAAAATTCTGGATCGCTACACCTCATTACTTGATGAGATGTATATTTGTGATATATATACTATCATTTTTTTTCGGATCGAGCCGCGCAAAGGAGACTTTGGCGAATTTTTCCGAAAATTTAAGGCGTTAGAATATTTTTGAGAAAAAAATGGAAAATTTTGAAAACTAAACTTTGATTTGGAGTTGAAAGTTAAACAATAGTAGTTGTTTTTAAAAGATAACTAAGTATGATTTGGAAACTTAGTAAAGTATTGTAAGAAGTTTAACTATTGATTTTGGGAAAGTTAATAGATTCTGTAACTTTTCTTACTTGTTAATTTCGAGGACGAAATTCTTTTAAGGGGGAAAGTATGTAACGACCCAAAATTTTAATTAATTAAAATTTGAATATTTAATTAATTTTAAACATTAATAAGTGAAATTTATAAGTCGAATAAATTTTATTTCGAATAATTGGATTTAATTGGATAATTAAATCGATAATTTAATATGTGAAAATACAGAAATAATTGAAAATTGGGTAAAATATGATTGAAAATGATTTGTAAAATTTTATTTTATCATATTAGAGTTAGAATGATATTTTAGAACTTTTAAAATCGAATTAAAAGTTTATTTGTGAAAATTGAATATTTTAATATTTAATCGACTAGTGAAATTAGCCGTTTTTCGAATAGTCTCAGAATTGGACGAAACTAGTTCCATTGGATCCGTAATAGTTTGTTATTATCGGATTTCAATTTTCGTGTCAATCGGAGTATTCTTTTGACCATGGCAGCTCGAAACGCATCGAAGCTGTTTTAATATTAATTTGGCGAGTTAAAATAGCCATTTTTCAAACAGTCTCGGATTTCGACGAAACCAGTTTCATCAGATCCGTAATGTGATATTATTGTATGGTTTCAAATTTCATGTCAATTGGATTTACCGTTTGTCCGGTGCAAGCTAAAACGCCTAGAAAATCGTTTAATCGGTTCAATTTTATATTGAACGTTTATTGCCATAACTCGCACAGATGACCGAATTAGCTCCCGAAACACGTTCCATTGTGTTCGGAACGCGCGGTAAACCTTAGAAACGCCAACCGGCATGCTTCATTTGGAGTTCGGAAAATCCGGGATGAATAGTGTTTTGAGAATTTTTCTATAAAAGGACCTTAAGTCTTCATATTTGCAACATGAATAAAACCCTAGGGTTTTGAACTGCAGCCGCCACCCCTCATATGAATGGCCAGAAATTAATATCTTTCTCTCCTCAATTACTCTCAATCCATCAACAATTACGCGAAGTGTTCAACACGAAAGACGAAGATCTAAGCAAGAGCTTCAATTTCATACGGAAATGATCAAAATGGAGCGTTAGAGGGGAAGTTAGGGGGGCCGACAGCCTAGGGTTGCGCATGCACATCGAGGTGCTACAGGTGGCCGAGCTTCACTATGCTGGGGGCGGTGGTGCTCTTCGAGGCGAGCTTCAAGGTGACGCTATCTGATCGTGTTCAAGATGCTTGTGGGTGAAGTATAATTAAACCCTAATTTCAAGTGTTGGGTTCATGTTGTTCGGCCTGTAGAACGTGAGGGAGAAGAAGCAAAGGGATGGGTTGGATTGCTGGGTGATGGATCTACGACTGTGATTTGGCTTGGGCATTAAAAACAAAATTTAAGTTGTAAATTATTAAGTAAAAAATCGTGTAACTTGTAAAAATCATATCTTTTTCATACGAGGTCGAAAACGCGCGAAATCAGTTGCGTTGGAATCGTATGGACGAGCACCATGCTATGGAATTGGATTGGAGTCGTTTGGAGTTGGTGAGAATTTCGGGTAAAGTTAAACGCACGCTTAATTTTATTCGAAATAAATCGCTAAAACGAAATTGAAATCAAGGTGAGAACTTCTCACTCAATTGAATCTGTAACGACCCAGAATTTTTAATAATTAAAATTTGAATATTTAATTAATTTTAAATATTAATGGGTGAAATTCATAAGTCAAATAAATTTTTATTTGAATTATTGGATTTAATTGGATTTTTAAATCGATAATTTAATATGTTAAATTATGGAAATAATTGAAAAATCGAGTTAAATATGATTGAAAATGATTTGTAAAATTTTATTTTATCATATGGGAGTTAGAATGATATTTTAGAACTTTTAAAATCGAATTAGAAGTTAATTTGTGAAAATTGAATATTTTAATATTAAAATCGACTAGTGAAAATAGCCAATTTTTGAACAGTCTCAGAATTGAACAAACCAGTTCCATTGGATCCGTAATAGTTAGTTATTACTAGATTTCAATTTTCGTGTCAATCGGATTTACCGTTTGATCGTGGCAGCTCGAAACGCATCGATTTATTTTTAATATTAATTTGGCGAGTTAAAATAGCCATTTTTCAAAAAGTCTCGGATTTCGACGAAACCAGTTTCATCGGATCTGTAATGTGATATTATTGCAAGGTTTCAAATTTCAAGTCAATTGGATTTACCGTTTGTCCTGTACGAATTAAAACGCCTAGAAAATCGCTTAAATCGGTTTAATTTAAATTGAGCGTTTATAGCCATAACTCGCACAGATGTCCGAATTAGCTTTCGAAACCTATTCCATTGTGTCCAGAACGCGGGATAAACCCTAGGTATGTCAGTTTCGGCGCGTAAATCGGAGTTCGGAATTTCTGGATGAATAGTGTCGATCGTTTCTCTATAAATACACACCCACACCCTTCATAATAAAAAAAAAATATCAAAACCCTAATTATAACGTAGCCGCCACCTCCCTATTCAACGGCCAGAAAAATCTTCCCTTTCCCCCTCGATTTCTTCCAATCCATCAGCAATTAGACGAAGCTTCCAACTAGAAAGTCGTAGAGCACATCGAGATCTTAAAGTTCAACGGTGGAGATGTAATTTGGAGCAATGGAACGACGGGAAATTGACCATGAAGTGGCCGCCCTACGCACGCAAAACGAGGAGGAGGAGGGGGCCGAGCTCCACGTGCTTCAGGCCGAGTCAAGGGGGAGTGAAGGCCTTCGAATTGCAAGTGATGTGATCGAGTTTCGTCGAGAAATGAGGTTGTAAAGTGCAAACCTAATTTCATGCTATGGGTTTCTATATGGTTCGGCAATTACTGGAGGGTGGAAGATGAAGGTGCGTACGTGAAGAAGGGGGGATGCAAGGCACGGGCCTGATGTGTTTGGGTTTAGATCCAAGGGCCATGATTAAAGATAGGTTTATAATTATATAATTATGTTGAAAATAGTTTATACAAATCGTGTACAATCTTTAAAAATTCATAACTTTTTCATACGAGGTCGAAAAAATGCAAACTCAGTTGCATTGGAATCGTATGGACGAGCACTACGCGATGGAGTTGGATTGGAGTCATTTGGAGTTAGTGAGAATTTTGGGTAAAATTAAACGTCCGTTTAATTTTATTCGAAATAAATCGCTAAAGCGGAATTTAAAATCAAGGTGAGAACTTCTCACTCAATCGAATAGGTTTCGATTTTATTTTAAATAGTTAGATTTAAAATATTTGAATGCATGTTTGAATGTTGATTGTTATATATTGATTGTTAAAATAGACATTATACGTCGTTAGTAAGCGGATGTTATTTAATAAAAACATATACCGCGAATATTTCATAAACAGTGAAATTGGTATTATATATGATAGCAATATATATATATATTGGCATATGTATATATTGGAGTTATTGATTTCTCGCATTTTTTGTTTAGCGGATGAGACCCTATTGCGCCGTTATTATGCGGATAATATTTAATAAGAACATATACCGCGATAATTTCGTACTGGAGCGAAATTGGTATTGTGCTAATGTTTGTGGATGCAGGAAAACAGGTTGGAGGGATCCAACTGGATTCCTCAACATTTTTTATTTGATTGCAGATATTTTGATATTTGATGGATTATCATATCGATATATGATGTCGTTGTAGTCGTGATTGACTATTTGGTGTGTAGCATCATTGGACCCAGATTTTGGAATTTTAAAATGATTTTAAAGTGATTTTAGAAAGTATACGTTTTATAAAATATTTTTGGAATTGATCCATTTTAAATAAATAAACGTTATAATTTTTAAAGTTATAAAAATTATGATTTTGAGAAATATAGTTAAAAACTGATTTTTTGAGAATATGATGCTAATGATTTTATAAAATAGTAAAATCGAAATTTTTGAATTTATTATGAAAAGTTGAAATATAGGATTTATAAAATTTAATTATTTTATGAATAAAAAGGAAGCTTTTATAAATAAATAGAAATGGAATTTATAGAATTTTATACGGTGAAGTTATAAATGGAATTTTATAAGCAGTGGGTTTATAAAAGTTATTAAGTTATTAAAATAATGATTTTGGATAAATGAATGAATCTTATAAGTTATAAGATTTATAATTTGGGAAGTTAAAAAGAACGATTTTGTAAAATAATCGTTTTATAAGTGTTTAACTTATAATATGAACTTTTAGTTTATAATTGAGTTATAAAACTGAAATAGATTAATAAAAGAATTTATAAAAAGGAAGCTTTTATAAATAAATAGAAATGGAATTTATAAACGTTGTTTTATAAATTCGCAAATGACTTATTTTTATAAGAAAATTGTTGAAACCTATTAATGGAGTTATATTCACGTTTTTGAATAGTGAATAATCCTTTGAATTAAAATGAATAGAAATGATGAAATGTGTTAACGTAGTATCTTCACGTTTTTGAATAGTGAATAAGATGTTAAAGAAATTGTTTTGAATGTGATATTTGAAATAGAATTAAAACGATCTAACAAAGTTTTAATTGTGTTGAGATTCGAAACCATAGATTTCGACATTTATTGTTGAAATAGACGTTTTCGAGAAATAGAAGGAAATGGTGGACTATAACACTGTTGTTATAGTAAATGATTTCCGAAAGGAAATGTTTGGTATAGTATTGGGATTTATATATCTATTTTAATTTCGAATCCCTATACTAGTGATTTTTGGGTTGTCGTAACGATGTTTTACGTAACATTCGTTTTGGCCCAAATAAATATGTTTAAGAGAGTGATTTCCTTAAAGAATGAATTATATACTTAATTCGATTTAAGTATATTGAATATTTTCCAAGATTGAAAATAAAAAGATTTGTGAATTAATTATGAATAAATAAGTATGGAAATGTTTTCCAATATGAAGTGAATATAGAGAATTTATCTTTTTGAAGATAAATTGAAATGAATTATTGAAATCACATGCATGGATATTTTGAAATATAAATTCACTAAGGAATTTATAAAAGGAAGTGGAATTGGTTTAAAAATAAATATTGATTTATTTTTGAAGTGTTGAAATAATATATCTAGTGAAGATATTTTTGGAAAATAAATAATTTGGAAAATTATTTGGAATCTGGTGATGTGTGCATATCCAGTGATAGTTCAATAACCGACTATCAATATTTCCCTTTGAATGGGTAATTGATGTGATTTGTTTGAATGTGAATGCTACACTTATTTTTGAATAAGCGCTCACTATTCGGGTTAACCGGGAAAGGACCATGGGGTCGTATAACCCATTCCGAATATGTGATACGTCGTTGTGAATTGCATTGAAGATCGGTGTTGAAGACCCGGTATTTGCGAGAGCGATAGGATGACCTGTCGATTTACTCTGCACCGAGTTGCTCCGGTATAGAGTTCTCCATATGTGATGGTGAATCCGATCAGGACTGTGAATATCCGGATTGCAAGGACTTCTTTGTAAGTGCCTTCGGTTTTGTTCGAGCTCGGAATAGACTTGTATGGATTGTGTGTCTGACATTACAAGTTGAGATATAAAGCCGATTTCATTCAAATATATTTCTGTTGGTGGCGGAGAATTTATTCTTTTAGCTTAACACCCTTCTCTGAGACGTACGAGCTCAGAGGTTATATAGTTGAATGTTATCAGCGATATATTCCCAATTTGGTAATGTGATATGCTGAGTGTTGCTGAAATGATCATTGTGTTGATTATTGTGATAGGATCGTTTATTTGATCGTCTATCTTAGTGATCATTGTGTTGATCATTTGTTGACCCAAAGCATGGCTTTTGTATAAAGTATGTTTTTGTGGACGTGACTTCGTCGAACCTCACACCCCGGAAATGGTCAAAACAGGAAAGATGCAGCAAGGTTATGAGGGGTAGCACCCTTTAGGGTATGTACATTTCCTTCTGGATAGAGGTGGTATCATGGTATGGAGCCCAGATATTTAACCTATGTGGTTACTACGAATTTATTACTTTGTGGTTGTTGGTTTTCGGGATCCCGTGAGAAAGGTCGTTTACGATCGGGGAATGGCGTGCTCGTGTCAGTAGTTACCTAGTTAGGGGTAACCCGGCCTTGTGTTGGCAGAGTTCCGGTTTGGTTCTCGGGGATGTCTTTCCAGAGGCATTCTCATGTGGCAATGGGAAGTTCCTTGGCCTGACCATTTGTTGGAAATCAAAAGAAACAATACGAAACTTGTACGGTATTAGTTGTAGAACCTGCCATTCACTTATGGTGGTCACCACTGTTTGGATGGTAGCTATAGTAGGCATAGTTCGAAATGTCTATGCTGGCTAAGATTTATATTCTACTTTCGAACTGAATTTTCCCTACACTATGCACTAGTAATAATATCAAATGTTATTTTAAATGCGTATCAAGCATCTTTGACTATCATAAGGAGAAATCTCCTCCGATTCTACGTTTGCATTGTGTGTGTGTGCGGGAGGCCTTATGTTAGTCTCATTTTTAAAAGCATTGCGAATTGATAAAAAATATTCCTCTATTTTGATTTTAAAGATAAATAAACTGTTTTGAGTTCTCACACCAGTCACATGACTGACATGGAGTTTATTGTTTTCCTTCCTAAACTCTGGGTGCCCACCAATTTCCACACGGGCAGTCAAGAGTTAAGGTTTATCATGATATTCTGGAGTTGCTGGAGGCAAGCTGGATGGCATGGGATATTACTTATATAGTATTTCTTTTTCCGCTGCACTGTTTGTTGTTGTTGTACACTCTGATGATATGATGATATGATGTAATGAAATGTAATGTAATAACTGATATAGTTCTTTGTTTAAAGATTATTCATTTATTATTATATGTTGTTCCGCTGCGAATTGTGAGATTCTGATATTGTTCTGTTTTTTTCTTTTTCCTCTATTCTCTTTTTCCTTCTATTTTAAAAATTTTCTATGTTCTCTTCCCTCCATCTTCTACCTATTTTCTCTCTTCTTTCTTCTCCCTTTTTCTTAAATTCTTTTCTTAAACCCATAACATTTCGGTTTTTTGGCAACGAAAAATCGACATGTTACATTTGGTATCAGAGCTTATGGTTAAGCGACAACCATGGTTCTGTTGGGTATTATTCATTAGAGATAGAGTCAGTAGTGCTCTAGATTGAGTTTGAGTGTAATAATAGCTATGAGAGCGTATTTGTTAGTGAATATAAAATTGCTTTATATCGTGATGATTGGTTTATTGAGTGGCATATGAACTTTCGTCAGCGCGGTCTGTCAAACTATACGAAGGGGTTTTTAAACACTTGAATAGAACAATTCGACACAATATTGTTTTTAAATTGGGTAAATGAAATAATTTTACTTGAGTATATTTTATATATAAAGAAATAATTTTTCAGAATTATTAAAGTATATAAGTTGATTGTTAGGTTGTTTGAATAATCTAAATAAAGGAATTGTATAAGCAAAAAGAATTATAAGAATTGAATTATAATTAAAGTGATTTACAATTGTGAAATAAACTTATATATATGAGAAGTGAAACTAATGAATATATTTATGAATTTAGTTGTAAATAAAAAAAAAATTGAATTTAAAGTTAAATGGAAGTATAACTTAAGAGTTGTTAAATGAAGTTGATATTAAATAATGGATATAAGTGTTAATTCATTAAAATGTAATGTTATTGGAAGTTGAATAAAAAAATCAATTAATTAAACCAATTGTAAGTAAAGGAATTTGGTTGTAATTAATATACATTGATTGTTATGTGGTTGTTAGTTAGTTGATTGTATATAATTCATTAAGTGTTAATGAAATTGAATTAATGAAATTGAAAGCTAAAGTAATTGAAATTTAATTTGAAGTTAAGTGGATCTTAAATAGAATTGCATTTAATTTGGAAGTGAACCAACTTGAATATAAATTAGTGAATATAAGCAAATTGAAAATGAATGTTAGTAAACCCAATGTAAATGAATCAAATGTGATTAAATTGAAAACCAATTCATTGAATATTAATGAGAATATAAATGAATATCTATTGGTTATGGATGTTAGTTGAATGATAGTGGGTTGATGTTTGCATTTGTTGCTTTTGTTTCAGTTACTATATGTTGTATATTGTGATTATTGTCTATATGCATGTTCTCATGTTGTTTGTTGAGTGATTAGTAGGTGCGGATTGCGTTTGCTTCGCATTTGGAGCTCGCTTTCGCGCTATATTAGCCGTATATGCTCGCTAATAAAATATAAGGTACATATCTCGGATTAAATATCGTACTTTTACACTTTTTTCCCTGCGGGATGCCTCATTACTTGATGAGATGTATATTTGTGATATATATACTGTCATTTTTTTCCGGATCGAGCCGCGCAAAGGAGACTATGGCGAATTTTTCCGAAAATTTAAGGCGTTAGAAATTTTTTTTGAGAAAATTGGAAAATTTTGAAAACTTTAACTTTGATTTTGGAATTGAAAGTTAAACAATAGTAGTTGTTTAGAAAAGATAACTAAGTATGATTTGAAAACTTAGTAAGTTATTGTAAGAAGTTTAATTATGAATTTTGGGAAAGTTAATAGATTCTGTAACTTTTCTTACTTAATAATTTCGAGGACGAAATTCTTTTAAGGGGGGAAGATTGTAACGACCCAGAATTTTTAATAATTAAAATTTGAATATTTAATTAATTTTAAATATTAATGGGTGAAATTTATAAGTCAAATAAATTTTTATTTGAATTATTGGATTTAATTGGATTTTTAAATCGATAATTTAATATGTTAAATTATGGAAATAATTGAAAAATCGAGTTAAATATGATTGAAAATGATTTGTAAAATTTTATTTTATCATATGGGAGTTAGAATGATATTTCAGAACTTTTAAAATCGAATTAGAAGTTAATTTGTGAAAATTGAATATTTTAATATTAAAATCGACTAGTGAAAATAGCCAATTTTTGAACAGTCTCAGAATTGAACGAAACCAATTCCATTGGATCCGTAATAGTTAATTATTACTGGATTTCAATTTTCGTGTCAATCGGAGTTACCGTTTGATCGTGGCAGCTCGAAACGCATCGATTTATTTTTAATATTAATTTGGCGAGTTAAAATAGCCATTTTTCAAAAAGTCTCGGATTTCGACGAAACCAGTTTCATCGGATCCGTAATGTGATATTATTGCAAGGTTTCAAATTTCAAGTCAATTGGATTTACCGTTTGTCCTGTACGAATTAAAACGCCTAGAAAATCGCTTAAATCGGTTTAATTTAAATTGAGCGTTTATAGCCATAACTCGCACAGATGTCCGAATTAGCTTTCGAAACCTGCTCCATTGTGTCCGGAACGCGGGATAAACCCTAGGTATGTCAGTTTCGGCGCGTAAATCGGAGTTCGGAATTTCCGGATGAATAGTGTCGATCGTTTCTCTATAAATACACACCCACACCCTTCATAATAAAAAAAAATTATCAAAACCCTAATTTTAACGTAGCCGCCACCTCCCTATTCAACGGCCAGAAAACTCTTCCCTTTCCCCCTCGATTTCTTCCAATCCATCAGCAATTAGACGAAGCTTCCAACTAGAAAGTCGTAGAGCACATCGAGATCTTGAAGTTCAACGGTGGAGATGTAATTTGGAGCAATGGAACGACGGGAAATTGACCATGAAGGGGCCGGCCTGCGCACGCAAAATGAGGAGGAGGAGGGGGCCGAGCTCCACGTGCTTTAGGCCGAGTGTAGGGGGAGTGAAGGCCTTCGAATTGCAAGTGATGTGATCGAGTTTCGTCGAGAAATGAGGTTATAAAGTGAAAACCTAATTTCATGCTATGGGTTTCTATATGGTTCGGCAATTACTGGAGGGTGGAAGATGAAGGTGCGTACGTGAAGAAGGGGGGATGCAAGGCAAGGGCCCGATGTGTTTGGGTTTAGATCCAAGGGCCATGATTAAAGATAGGTTTATAATTATATAATTATGTTGAAAATAGTTTATACAAATCGTGTACAATCTTTAAAAATTCATAACTTTTTCATACGAGGTCGAAAAAATGCAAACTCAGTTGCGTTGGAATCGTATGGACGAGCACTACGCGATGGAGTTAGATTGGAGTCGTTTGGAGTTAGTGAGAATTTTGGGTAAAATTAAACGTCCGTTTAATTTTATTCGAAATAAATCGCTAAAGCGGAATTTAAAATCAAGGTGAGAACTTCTCACTCAATCGAATAGGTTTCGATTTTATTTTAAATAGTTAGATTTAAAATATTTGAATGCATGTTTGAATGTTGATTGTTATATATTGATTGTTAAAATAGACATTATACGCCGTTAGTAAGCGGATGTTATTTAATAAAAACATATACCGCGAATATTTCATAAACAGTGAAATTGGTAT
The DNA here is from genome assembly GCA_030765085.1 of Allium cepa. NCBI lineage: Eukaryota > Viridiplantae > Streptophyta > Magnoliopsida > Asparagales > Amaryllidaceae > Allium > Allium cepa. The sequence continues at coordinate 766,928,621 of CM060937.1, read as the reverse complement.
TATATATGATAGCAATATATATATATTGGCATATGTATATATTGGAGTTATTGATTTCCCGCATTTTTTGTTTAGCGGATGAGACCCTATTGCGCCGTTATTAAGCGGATAATATTTAATAAGAACATATACCGCGATAATTTCGTACTGGAGCGAAATTGGTATTGTGCTAATGTTTGTGGATGCAGGAAAACAGGTTGGAGGGATCCAACTGGATTCCTCAACAGTTTTTATTTGATTTCAGATATTTTGATATTTGATGGATTATCATATCGATATATGATGTCGTTGTAGTCGTGATTGACTATTTGGTGTGTAGCATCATTGGACCCAGATTTTGGAATTTTAAAATGATTTTAAAGTGATTTTAGAAAGTATGCGTTTTATAAAATATTTTTGGAATTGATCCATTTTAAATAAATAAACGTTATAATTTTTAAAGTTATAAAAATTATGATTTTGAGAAATATAGTTAAAAACTGATTTTTGAGAATATGATGCTAATGATTTTATAAAATAGTTAAATCGAAATTTTTGAATTTATTATGAAAAGTTGAAATATAGGATTTATAAAATTTAATTATTTTATGAATAAAAAGGAAGCTTTTATAAATAAATAGAAATGGAATTTATAGAATTTTATACGGTGAAGTTATAAATGGAATTTTATAAGCAGTAGGTTTATAAAATTTATTAAGTTATTAAAATAATGATTTTGGATAAATGAATGAATCTTATAAGTTATAAAATTTATAATTTGGGAAGTTAAAAAGAACGATTTTGTAAAATAATCGTTTTATAAGTATTTAACTTATAATATGAACTTTTAGTTTATAATTGAGTTATAAAACTGAAATAGATTAATAAAAGAATTTATAAAAAGGAAGCTTTTATAAATAAATAGAAATGGAATTTATAAACATTGTTTTATAAATTCGCAAATGACTTATTTTTATAAGAAAATTGTTGAAACCTATTAATGGAGTTATATTCACGTTTTTGAATAGTGAATAATCCTTTGAATTAAAATGAATAGAAATGATGAAATGTGTTAACGTAGTATCTTCACGTTTTTGAATAGTGAATAAGATGTTAAAGAAATTGTTTTGAATGTGATATTTGAAATAGAATTAAAACGATCTAACAAAGTTTTAATTGTGTTGAGATTCGAAACCATAGATTTCGACATTTATTGTTGAAATAGACGTTTTCGAGAAATAGAAGGAAATGGTGGACTATAACACTGTTGTTATAGTAAATGATTTCCGAAAGGAAATGTTTTGTATAGTATTGGGATTTATATATCTATTTTAATTTCGAATCCCTATACTAGTGATTTTTGGGTTGTCGTAACGATGTTTTACGTAAAATTCGTTTTGGCCCAAATAAATATGTTTAAGAGAGTGATTTCCTTAAAGAATGAATTATATACTTAATTCGATTTAAGTATATTGAATATTTTCCAAGATTGAAAATAAAAAGATTTGTGAATTACTTATGAATAGATAAGTATGGAAATGTTTTCCAATATGAAGTGAATATAGAGAATTTATCTTTTTGAAGATAAATTGAAATGAATTATTGAAATCACATGCATGGATATTTTGAAATATAAATTCACTAAGGAATTTATAAAAGGAAGTGGAATTGGTTTAAAAATAAATATTGATTTATTTTTGAAGTGTTGAAATAATATATCTAGTGAAGATATTTTTGGAAAATAAATAATTTGGAAAATTATTTGGAATCTGGTGATGTGTGCATATCCAGTGATAGTTCAATAACCGACTATCAATATTTCCCTTTGAATGGGTAATTGATGTGATTTGTTTGAATGTGAATGCTACACTTATTTTTGAATAAGCGCTCACTATTCGGGTTAACCGGGAAAGGACCATGGGGTCGTATAACCCATTCCGAATATGTGATACGTCGTTGTGAATTGCATTGAAGATCGGTGTTGAAGACCCGGTATTTGCGAGAGCGATAGGATGACCTGTCGATTTACTCTGCACCGAGTTGCTCCGGTATAGAGTTCTCCATATGTGATGGTGAATCCGATCAGGATTGTGAATATCCGGATTGCAAGGACTTCTTTGTAAGTGCCTTCGGTTTTGTTCGAGCCCGGAATAGACTTGTATGGATTGTGTGTCTGACATTACAAGTTGAGATATAAAGCCGATTTCATTCAAATATATTTCTGTTGGTGGCGGAGAATTTATTCTTTTAGCTTAACACCCTTCTCTGAGACGTACGAGCTCAGAGGTTATATAGTTGAATGTTATCAGCGATATATTCCCAATTTGGTAATGTGATATGCTGAGTGTTGCTGAAATGATCATTGTGTTGATTATTATGATAGGATCGTTTATTTGATCATCTATCTTAGTGATCATTGTGTTGATCATTTGTTGACCCAAAGCATGGCTTTTGTATAAAGTATGTTTTTGTGGACGTGACTTCGTCGAACCTCACACCCCTGAAATGGTCAAAACAGGAAAGATGCAGCAAGGTTATGAGGGGTAGCACCCTTTAGGGTATGTACATTTCCTTCTGGATAGAGGTGGTATCATGGTATGGAGCCCAGATATTTAACCTATGTGGTTACTACGAATTTATTACTTTGTGGTTGTTGGTTTTCGGGATCCCGTGAGAAAGGTCGTTTACGATCGGGGAATGGCGTGCTCGTGTCAGTAGTTACCCAGTTAGGGGTAACCCGGCCTTGTGTTGGCAGAGTTCCGGTTTGGTTCTCGGGGATGTCTTTCCAGAGGCATTCTCATGTGGCAATGGGAAGTTCCTTGGCCTGACCATTTGTTGGAAATCCAAAGAAACAATACGAAACTTGTACGGTATTAGTTGTAGAACCTTCCATTCACTTATAGTGGTCACCACTGTTTGGATGGTAGCTATAGTAGGCATAGTTCGAAATGTCTATGCTGGCTAAGATTTATATTCTACTTTCGAAATGAATTTTCCCTACACTATGCACTAGTAATAATATCAAATGTTATTTTAAATGCGTATCAAGCATCTTTGACTATCATAAGGAGAAATCTCCTCCGATTCTGCGTTTGCATTGTGTGTGTGTGCGGGAGGCCTTATGGTAGTCTCATTTTTAAAAGCATTGCGAATTGATAAAATGTGATATCCCGGAAATTTTGACAATAAAAATTTAATAATTTATGTCAAAATTTAATTGAATTGACCATATTGTTAATAATAAATTTGAAATAAAATTTAATAATCTTCTTGAAAATAAATATTTAAACTGATAATCTATTTTAAAGGCTAATAAATTGTTTTATATCTAAAATGTATACATATCTGTATATATTATAAATAGGTAATCTTTGTTTTAAATTTAATATACATAGGTATGTTTTCTTATTCTGATATTTTTAATAAACTAAAAATTGGATTCAATTTGATATTAAGCTACTAAATAAATAACCATATAATTTTAATACCCAAACTAAAAACTTAATTATTTAAAATTGATTTTAGTTTAAGTTTAAATTTAATAAAAAGATTTGTTTGTTTTTAATGTAGCTAATAAAACAAGTAATGTATTGAATAAGAAGACAAATTCATTTATTATTTTAATTTAATCATGAGTTATATTTAACAATATTAATGATGTAATCTTATTACAAAATGGATTTTTATAAAGATAAAAATTACTATTTCAAAATTTATTTGAATACATTAACATGAGAAGTAATGATTTATAAATTAGAAATATCATCTTTCAAAACATGTTTAAAATAAAACAAATCTTAAAAAAAAAAATATTAAACACAAACATAAATAAAATGTATGGTATTAATATGGGTGTAAATACATAAACATGAGAAGCTATGATATTAACATAGGTATAAAAATAGATAATAGATAAATTAAGGGTTTGATAAGTTTAAAGTTTAAAAATAAAAGAGTGATAAAAATAAGCATAAAACTAAATACTTCAAATTAGAACAAATAACTAAAACAGCTTCACATATGTACATGGAGTAAAAAACAAATCTGGTGAAAATAAGATATGTTCCCTGTAAAGTTAATATGCTAGGCAAGTACAATATGCATGTTACCTATAAAATAGTTTAGACAAGAACAAAATTTAAAAGAAAATATTATATAACCTGTAAGTAAAATGTTTTTAATCTGTGAACAAAATAGGCATGTGAAGAATAATTTTGTGTAGCCTGTAAGATTTTAGGCAGGTGCAAGTAAGATACAGGCAAGAACAAAATGTGAAAGGAAATAAAACAAAGTGCAGAAATTATATCTACATACAAAAATAGGATAGGTAAGAAAATAGATAAGAATCTTATATTGGAAGCTTAGATTATCTGCATAATTAGATAAGGTAAGCTAGAGTAAACAAAAAGTACAAAGGCCATTTAATACTTTCATTTTAGCCGAAATATAAAGAAATATCTCTGAACTTATTGTACAGCAAAATATCACACTGTGCACAAGCATAATATAACTTGTAAACTTGCTTCTTATATATCAACTCCATCTCACTTTCGAGCATCTAAAACTGAGCAAACCTGAAATACTATCTAAACTAAACAAAGTTCAACCTAAACATCTACATAAAATTCAATACAAACCAAGGTTTCCATCTCTGGAAATCTGAGATTTTTAAGTTTGAATATCTTCTTTTCAAAATCTGAAGTCAAGCCTGTGCATCTCTGAAACCAGAAGTCTGCATCTTTTCAAAACTAAAGCTTACATGCAGTTTATAAATCCAGAGCAAGGAAGCAAAAGCATTTTAGCATTCATGTTTTCAAGAGATTTCGAGCTAGCAAAAATTTAAAAGCATGCTTCAAAAAAATAAAATAAATAAAGCAGCTCTGTTTTGGAAAACTCAGGTGAGTAACAACACATCTATAAATATGTAAGTATAAGTATTCTGCTATATGGTTCTCTCTGAAGCTTAGTTATTTCTGAGTATATTTTGCAAATACATTCTGTGTTAAGGTGTGGATATGTGATAATGTTTTACTGTGTATCTTTCTCTATTTTGATTTCAGGTAAGACAATTTCTATTATTCTTAATTTAAACTTTAACAAGTCTTAAGTTTTGAACATATAATGTTGTTATAACATTGACTTGAGTCTGAAATTGGTTTAAAGAAAATAGTATTGAAATGGTTCTGGAAAATATAGTTTTACAGTGGGAAGTTAAAATAAGCTAAAACTCAATTCTTTCAAATCATAGATTCAGGCATATGAATCAAATGCTAAAACAAATATTTGATTTTTAAAACCAGAATGACTATTTTTAGTTAAGTATTTAAGGTTTAGTTTGGGGTTGTATATGATAAGTGAATCTGTGATTTTGGGATGTTCTATGTGAATTTGGAGTTCGGGTTTCTTACTGGAGGAAGAAGAATGAATGGAGTTTTGTGTAAAAATGGTGGATGCTGATAAAATTCACCAGGGAATTTACGGTAGGGGATTTTCTTCTAGAACCCTAATTTTTGTCATGTTGAAAACTTCGACTCGTTCTCCCTATTGGTGCGATCGAGTGTTCCGTGCTTTTGAGGGGAGGTGAAGGGGACATAGACGTGGTGATGGCCGGAATTGTGGCATCTCTGGTGGACGAGGTGGCGAGAGCGGCGTACTTTCAGGTTTGGATGTGGGTTATCAGTGTTTTCAGGTGGGAGCTCGAACCTTCTTTTTCGATTTCGAGTTGGATTGGACTTGTTGATGGTTGCGAGGGGGTGTTGGGGTGATAGATGGTGTGGTCAGATCGCCAACGATGGTCTGCGTCGACCATCGGCATCGTGCATATGCACGGTGCACTGTGGTGCCTGGAATGTTTTGAGAAGCAGGGGGTACTCGGGGTTTTTAGTATTTTGACTCGGGGATTTCTGCACGCGAACTCGAAGCGAGCTCGTGGTTGTCTCGGAGTAGTGGGAAGGAACTGGGTAAGTTGTAACAGGGTATTAAAAACCTGTAAAGTTTTTAAATTCTTTAAACTGGGTTTTAAAAATGAAATATAAATGTTTGACATAGGTATTTAAACAAAAGAAAAGTTTGGATTTCAAAAGAAGTTTGAATCTCATTTTAAAATAAAATAAAGTTTAAAATTTTAAATTATTTGAAATCGCTTTAAAAAGGATTTCACTCGAGTGATTCGAGTGAAATAAATGAATCTCAGTTTGGATTTGTTGCTCGAGTTTCACTCGAGTGATTCGTGTGTCGGACTCGAAGAAATGAGGGGTTTTGCTCGTAAAAATAATTGTTTAACTCGGGTATTTTTAGCTAGGGGTTTTAAACGTGTAAGTTTATTTCAGTTTTTAAAACCGGGCTTTTAAATAAAAAATGTGTAGTTAAAACAAAGTTTAAACCAAGATAAGATTGGATTCAAAACGTAGTTTGAATCTCAGTCTTTGAACAAATAAAGATTTTTTTTAAATTTAAAATTTGTTTTAAACTAATTTGAATGATAAAGTAAATTTTTAAATTAGATTTGAATTTAATATGAAACCGTGTGTAAATTCCTTTAATCTACTAATTTAAGATAACTATTATTTTAGTTGTAAAATAAAAGAAGTTTGGAATTGTTCATATAAATTTGATTTCATTTTAAATCTAAATTTAAAATGAATTTTAAAGTAAATTTAAATTAAATTTATTAAATACCTTATTAATGATAAATGGATCATTAAATGGGAAAGGTTTAAAACTTAAGAATGGTAATTATCAAATTAACTAAATGAATAATGAGTGACTAGAATTAATTAACTCCGAAATCAAGAGTTAATTTTATTTTAATAAGATGAAAGCTAAAGGTAAGTTAATTGGTAATTAAGGAATCGTTGGATTAATTTTAAATTTACGATTAGTAATCAATTAATGAATTAATAGAGGAAAAATTAATAAGTTATTAAGACTAACTTAAAATGTAAGTTAATTACTTTAGAAAAGTAATTAAAGGATTATAATTAGTTATTGAAGGTCATTAACTAAAATTATGCAATAATAAATTAATGGGCTTATTTTAATAATTAATTAAATTATTTATTTAAGATAAGCAATTGTGAATTGTTAAGTATAATTACTTAACGGAAGTAATTAAGGAATTAATTACTCATTGTAATTAATTCGATTTAATATGAATTGTTTAAGTTAATTAATTAAGTTTAATTAATTTAAATAATCAATTGATGATGTAATAAGTATAATTACTTAGGGAAGTAATTAATGATAATTATTGGATGTAATTACCCAGGAATGATTTAATAGTGAAAGTAATTGGAAGATAATTACTTGGTATAATTAATCAAGGGGTTAATTGGAGATAATAAATTATGGAGTAATTTATTTATTTATTTGATAAAGTAATTAAGGGTAGTTAATTACTAAATGGGGTTAATCAAGGGTATTTGACAATTTGGTTTAATTGGAGATTAATTACTTAATGTAATTAATTTAAATAGGAAATATAATTAGAAATCATAAATTATTATAATTTATGATGTAAATTAGAATAAATTATTTGGAAATAATTAATAAATGAATTGATTTACTAATGCAATTAATTGAGAAATAATGTAATTAATGTTAGTAAATTCAAGGTAAATTCCTGTGTTTAGTTAAGGGTAATAAATTTGTGAAAATAATTAAAGAATAATTACTTAAATATAATTAAAAGTAAATTAATCAAGGATGATTAATTAAATTGAATAATTGAGTGATGATAAATTAATTGATTGGTAATCGATTATTAGTGATATAAGCAATAGAATGGTTAAGTAATTAATTTAATTCACTTTAAATTAATTAGAGATGTAGGTGATTAATTTAATTCATTTTAAATTAATTATAGCTGATGTGATTGCTTATATATATTGATTGATGATATTGTTTACCCTGAATGGTTTGAGATCTCAATATGAGATTAATGATGCTATGTATGTTTTGTTTTAAATATGATGATAATATGAATTGTCTGATATGATGATAATATGCATTATCTGTTTGAAGTGATAATATTGGTTATCTGTTTATGTTGATGTTGACTATCTATTATGATATTGTGATTTATCTATCTGTGTGTATGTTGAATTATTTTGAATTTAACTGGTAAGGCTAAATAGACAACTTGGCCCTAAAAGACACGTTTTGGATTTCGATGAGACCGGGATCGGGTTTTCCGCATTTGGAAGTCCGAAAACCACATCGATTCCAAAATAACGTTAGGTCGTGAATCTGAAGTGAAGATGAGGATTCAGAATGCAAGGGTTATCGTCGTTAACTCTGAGGGTGATTCCAAAATGAGTGTAACGAGATAATGCCTTCGGTTTCGTTCGAACCCGGAACGAACTTGTATGGATTGAATGCTTTCAACACATCGTCAGGTGGACGATGAGCATTCTAAGAAATATGTTCTATAAAGGTAATCGCAGCCTCAAGCCTCATCAACCGGGAATGGCTAAAACAGGGGAGGTGCAGCAAGGTTAGGTGGGTCATGCCCAAGCAGGACAAGATTTTCCCGTGTCTAGATGTCCCTTTTTATTCGGCTGTGTGGACAGTTGTGAGCTCCAACTGTCGGGGTTGTCTTGTTCGGGACTGTTCAGTAAGGAATGGTTCCGGCCTTGTGTTGCAGGGGATGAAGGGAGTAATCCTCGGTACGTTGATCTAGGCCACGTACTGTGACGGGCGGTACCCCAGTAGCCCTGTCATTGTATGGAATCCACAATCCAATAAGTGCCCACGGTTTTGATTGTATTACCCACTTTTGTGGCTAGTAGCTGGAATTTAATGAATGTAACAATTTCGGCTATTTTCTATTTACTTGAAAACCCTAGACCTATTATAATATCACAGAATTTCCTATCAAATGTTTTGGTTAAAGTAAGGTAAAAACTTTTCCATGTTTATGTGTGGGAAGTCTTACGTGATACATTTTTGTTTTCAAAAGATTTTTAAAGTTAAGCAACTTTAAGCCTGTTACTCATACCAGACCCATGTCTGATCCGGAGTTTATTTTTGTTTTTCATAAACTCTCGGGTACCCAAATTTTTACGGGTAGCCAAGGGATTCAGATTAGCTTTGACGAATTCTGGAGGAGCAATGGAGCAGGAGGCTTCAACGTTGTAGATAAATATTTATAGTTCCGCTGTATTGGTATCTTTGGGTTATTTGTTTGAGTTGTGTTGTATTAACTAGACAGGTGTTTATAACTGTCTAGTATGTGTTGTATGATCTGTAACTCTGATATATGAAAATTATGTAATAGTTATGTGATCTATTATATTTTATTCCATTCCGCTGTGAGATTTTGTTGTTGTTGTTGTTCTTTCTTCTCTATCTTTTCTATTTTCTCATCCCTTTCTTTCTTCATGATGATACGTCTTTCTGGGCATAGAAGGACGGGTCGTCACAGTTGGTATCAGAGCGCTAGGTTGAGTGAATACCTAGGCTCTAGAGCGATTTCTTTCTTGAGAGAGCGTATTTGTAATTTTAATATATAAAAAAATATATTTATTTCTACCTACTTGTTGGGTTACCTGTCCGGGTTATCCAATATAAGTTATAAGGGTAGATAGGGTAGTGGTGAGTGTATCACAACAACCAATGGTTGGAGTATGAATATTTGAGATTGGAAGCATATTTGTCGAGACTGTAGACCAATTACCGTCTCGAGTAAGCTTGAGTGGTATAAGGATTTCATTGATCTCTGAAAGGAAACCTTTTAAGGTTCGGAGTTTATTTTTGAAGTGTAAGTTTGGATGAGCTAGAGTTTGGACTCGTCGGCTTGGCTTGAGCAAGTCCGAATATCTTACCTCAGGATGTAGTAGCTGTGTGATGAGACACAGTGACTGTGGAAGTCTCCGAAGATGTTTCTTTGGAATCAGTTAAGGAAGTGTAGCTGCTTCGGTGTTGTGGCTGAGTTCATTAGAATGTTTCTGTTTGGTTTGAGGTCTGAGTTTCTCGAAGAGCTCTGGGTTATGAATTTCTTGGCATTAGTGTGTTGGCAAGGAAGTTTTTAACTTCTGCCTCAGCAGTGTGGTTCCGTTTCTTTGATGGATTGGCTAATTAAGCATAGGTTGTTCTGTTTGGTAAAGAGAGAATAGTTTTCTTTGGTAGTGGGCTGGATTGATCGCAAAAGTGACTTGCGATTGTTGCGTTTCTTTTGAGTTATCTGATTTTTCTGGATGTCTTCAGGAAGTTAGAATTTGTCCGTGTCTAGAGATTGAGTTTGGTATCTTCTGGATTCTAGAGTGGTACTAATGGTTCAGCTCAGTAGTAAGATGACTTTTGGAGAATGGGTTGGTGAAGCAGCTCGGATTTTAGAGGAACTTCTGAGTTTCTTTAGTAAGTTTGTTGGACCATAGTTCTATGATGTGTTGCCCAGCTAGTATTCATGATGATCATCAGCATTTCATCTGCTCAGTCAGAGTTGCGTAGTGGAAGCATGGTGGCAGCTGGTTTAAAGTGGAAACAACTGGAATTTGCAGTGTTTTGGATTAGTGAGTTTCTACTGGAAATTTGTTCAGGATCTTAAGACCGGATTGGAATGCATCTATATTATCTTTCCATATGAGAAAAAGTAAGATCAGTTTGTTTCTAAGAACATCAGTAAGTGTTGAGCTGATCAGGAAGGATGTAGGCAGCCCAGGATCGTCCGAAGAATTTTGTGGATAATAGACGAAGAAATTGGATTCCATAGTCAGAGATTTGATTCTGGATAAGTGTTTAGTTTCGGGATTGGATTGTCAGTTTTGGTAACTGGGAATTATTGTGTTTCACGTATCTCTGAGGGAGTACGTATAAGAGTTATCTTCGATTGTAGAGTCAACAGTTCAGAGAGTTTTGAGTTAGACTTATCTGTAGTCTGATATCCTGTCTTGTTGATCTAGATGAGTGAAAGCTCTATAGCATAGTAATATTGATTGTTTGGATTCTGTAGAGAGGGTATCCCAATATTTATACTTGGGGAAACTCGGAAAAATTCTATTTAGAATTCTATCTGGACGGTTAGATTTGTTTGATTGGATGAATTGGTTGTTATGATTGCTAGCATATGATTGATATCTGCCTGTGTTTTAAAATTAAATCTTTAATTAAATTATTAAATTACCTTTTTTTTAAATTTCGGGGACGAAATTCTTTTAAGGGGGGAAGAATGTGATATCCCGGAAATTTTGACAATAACAATTTAATAATTTATGTCAAAATTTAATTGAATTGACCATATTGTTAATAATAAATTTGAAATAAAATTTAGTAATCTTCTTGAAAATAAATATTTAAACTGATAATCTATTTTAAAGGCTAATAAATTGTTTTATATCTAAAATGTATACATATCTGTATATATAATAAATAGGTAATCTTTGTTTTAAATTTAATACACATAGGTATGTTTTCTTATTCTGATATTTTTAATAAACTAAAAATTGGATTCAATTTGATATTAAGCTACTAAATAAATAACCATATAATTTTAATACCCAAACTAAAAACTTAATTATTTAAAATTGATTTTAGTTTAAGTTTAAATTTAATAAAAAGATTTGTTTGTTTTTAATGTAGCTAATAAAACAAGTAATGTATTGAATAAGAAGACAAATTCTTTTATTATTTTAATTTAATCATGAGTTATATTTAACAATATTAATGATGTAATCTTATTACAAAATGGATTTTTATAAAGCTAAAAATTACTATTTCAAAATTTATTTGAATACATTAACATGAGAAGTAATGATTTATAAATTAGAAATATCATCTTTCAAAACATGTTTAAAAAAAAACAAATCTTAAAAAAAAAAAATATTAAACACAAACATAAATAAAATGTATGGTATTAATATGGGTATAAATACATAAACATGAGAAGCTATGATATTAACATAGGTATAAAAATAGATAATAGATAAATTAAGGGTTTGATAAGTTTAAAGTTTAAAAATAAAAGAGTGATAAAAATAAGCATAAAACTAAATACTTCAAATTAGAACAAATAACTAAAACAGCTTCACATATGTACATGGAGTAAAAAACAAATCTGGTGAAAATAAGATATGTTCCCTGTAAAGTTAATATGCTAGGCAAGTACAATATGCATGTTACCTATAAAATAGTTTAGACAAGAACAAAATTTAAAAGAAAATATTATATAACCTGTAAGTGAAATGTTTTTAATCTGTGAACAAAATAGGCATGTGAAGAATAATTTTGTGTAGCCTGTAAGATTTTAGGCAGGTGCAAGTAAGATACAGGCAAGAACAAAATGTGAAAGGAAATAAAACAAAGTGCAGAAATTATATCTACATACAAAAATAGGATAGGTAAGAAAATAGATAAGAATCTTATATTGGAAGCTTAGATTATCTGCATAATTAGATAAGGTAAGCTAGAGTAAACAAAAAGTACAAAGGCCATTTAATACTTTCATTTCAGCCGAAATATAAAGAAATATCTCTGAACTTATTGTACAGCAAAATATCACACTGTGCACAAGCATAATATAACTTGTAAACTTGCTTCTTATATATCAACTCCATCTCACTTTCGAGCATCTAAAACTGAGCAAACCTGAAATACTATCTAAACTAAACAAAGTTCAACCTAAACATCTACATAAAATTCAATACAAACCAAGGTTTCCATCTCTGGAAATCTGAGATTTTTAAGTTTGAATATCTTCTTTTCAAAATCTGAAGTCAAGCCTGTGCATCTCTGAAACCAGAAGTCTGCATCTTTTCAAAACTAAAGCGTACATGCAGTTTATAAATCCAGAGCAAGGAAGCAAAAGCATTTTAGCATTCATGTTTTCCAGAGATTTCGAGCTAGCAAAAATTTAAAAGCATGCTTCAAAAAAATAAAATAAATAAAGCAGCTCTGTTTTGGAAAACTCAGGTGAGTAACAACACATCTATAAATATGTAAGTATAAGTATTCTGCTATATGGTTCTCTCTGAAGCTTAGTTATTTCTGAGTATATTTTGCAAATACATTCTGTGTTAAGGTGTGTATATGTGATAATGTTTTACTGTGTATCTTTCTCTGTTTTGATTTCAGGTAAGAAAATTTCTATTATTCTTAATTTAAACTTTAACAAGTCTTAAGTTTTGAACATATAATGTTGTTATAACATTGACTTGAGTCTGAAATTGGTTTAAAGAAAATAGTATTGAAATGGTTCTGGAAAATATAGTTTTACAGTGGGAAGTTAAAATAAGCTAAAACTCAATTCTTTCAAATCATAGATTCAGGCATATGAATCAAATGCTAAAACAAATATTTGATTTTTAAAACCAGAATGACTATTTTTAGTTAAGTATTTAAGGTTTAGTTTGGGGTTGTATATGATAAGTGAATCTGTGATTTTGGGATGTTCTATGTGAATTTGGAGTTCGGGTTTCTTACTGGAGGAAGAAGTATGAATGGAGTTTTGTGTAAAAATGGTGGATGCTGATAAAATTCACCAGGGAATTTACGGTAGGGGATTTTCTTCTAGAACCCTAATTTTTGTCATGTTGAAAACTTCGACTCATTCTCCCTATTGGTGCGATCGAGTGTTCCGTGCTTTTGAGGGGAGGTGAAGGGGACATAGACGTGGTGATGGCCGGAATTGTGGCATCTCTGGTGGACGAGGTGGCGAGAGCGGCGTACTTTCAGGTTTGGATGTGGGTTATCAGTGTTTTCAGGTGGGAGCTCGAACCTTCTTTTTCGATTTCGAGTTGGATTGGACTTGTTAATGGTTGCGAGGGGGTGTTGGGGTGATAGAAGGTGTGGTCAGATCGCCAACGATGGTCTGCGTCGATCATCGGCATCGTGCATAAGCACGGTGCACTGTGGTGCCTGGAATGTTTTGAGAAGCAGGGGGTACTCGGGGTTTTTAGTATTTTGACTCGGGGATTTCTGCACGCGAACTCGAAGCGAGCTCGTGGTTGTCTCGGAGTAGTGGGAAGGAACTGGGTAAGTTGTAACAGGGTATTAAAAACCTGTAAAGTTTTTAAATTCTTTAAACTGGGTTTTAAAAATGAAATATAAATGTTTGACATAGGTATTTAAACAAAAGAAAAGTTTGGATTTCAAAAGAAGTTTGAATCTCATTTTAAAATAAAATAAAGTTTAAAATTTTAAATTATTTGAAATCGCTTTAAAAAGGATTTCACTCGAGTGATTCGAGTGAAATAAATGAATCTCAGTTTGGATTTGTTGCTCGAGTTTCACTCGAGTGATTCGAGTGTCGGACTCGAAGAAATGAGGGGTTTTGCTCGTAAAAATAATTGTTTAACTCGGGTATTTTTAGCTAGGGGTTTTAAACGTGTAAGTTTATTTCAGTTTTTAAAACCGGGCTTTTAAATAAAAAATGTGTAGTTAAAACAAAGTTTAAACCAAGATAAGATTGGATTCAAAACGTAGTTTGAATCTCAGTCTTTGAAAAAATAAAGATTTTTTTTAAATTTAAAATTTGTTTTAAACTAATTTGAATGATAAAGTAAAATTTTAAATTAGATTTGAATTTAATATGAAACCGTGTGTAAATTCCTTTAATCTACTAATTTAAGATAACTATTATTTTAGTTGTAAAATAAAAGAAGTTTGGAATTGTTAATATAAATTTGATTTCATTTTAAATCTAAATTTAAAATGAATTTTAAAGTAAATTTAAATTAAATTTATTAAATACCTTATTAATGATAAATGGATCATTAAATGGGAAAGGTTTAAAACTTAAGAATGGTAATTATCAAATTAACTAAATGAATAATGAGTGACCAGAATTAATTAACTCCGAAATCAAGAGTTAATTTTATTTTAATAAGATGAAAGCTAAAGGTAAGTTAATTGGTAATTAAGGAATCGTTGGATTAATTTTAAATTTACGATTAGTAATCAATTAATGAATTAATAGAGGAAAAATTAATAAGTTATTAAGACTAACTTAAAATGTAAGTTAATTACTTTAGAAAAGTAATTAAAGGATTATAATTAGTTATTGAAGGTCATTAACTAAAATTATGCAATAATAAATTAATGGGCTTATTTTAATAATTAATTACATTATTTATTTAAGATAAGCAATTGTGAATTGTTAAGTATAATTACTTAACGGAAGTAATTAAGGAATTAATTACTCATTGTAATTAATTCGATTTAATATGAATTGTTTAAGTTAATTAATTAAGTTTAATTAATTTAAATAATCAATTGATGATGTAATAAGTATAATTACTTAGGGAAGTAATTAATGATAATTACTGGATGTAATTACCCAGGAATGATTTAATAGTGAAAGTAATTGGAAGATAATTACTTGGTATAATTAACCAAGGGGTTAATTGGAGATAATAAATTATGGAGTAATTTATATATTTATTTGATAAAGTAATTAAGGGTAGTTAATTACTAAATGGGGTTAATCAAGGGTATTTGACAATTTGGTTTAATTGGAGATTAATTACTTAATGTAATTAATTTAAATAGGAAATATAATTAGAAATCATAAATTATTATAATTTATGATGTAAATTAGAATAAATTATTTGGAAATAATTAATAAATGAATTGATTTACTAATGCAATTAATTGAGAAATAATGTAATTAATGTTAGTAAATTCAAGGTAAATTCCTGTGTTTAGTTAAGGGTAATAAATTTGTGAAAATAATTAAAGAATAATTACTTAAATATAATTAAAAGTAAATTAATCAAGGATGATTAATTAAATTGAATAATTGAGTGATGATAAATTAATTGATTGGTAATCGATTATTAGTGATACAAGCAATAGAATGGTTAAGTAATTAATTTAATTCACTTTAAATTAATTAGAGATGTAGGTGATTAATTTAATTCATTTTAAATTAATTATAGATGATGTGATTGCTTATATATATTGATTGATGATATTGTTTACCCTGAATGGTTTGAGATCTCAATATGAGATTAATGATGCTATGTATGTTTTGTTTTAAATATGATGATAATATGAATTATCTGATATGATGATAATATGCATTATCTGTTTGAAGTGATAATATTGGTTATCTGTTTATGTTGATGTTGACTATCTATTATGATATTGTGATTTATCTATCTGTGTGTATGTTGAATTATTTTGAATTTAACTGGTAAGGCTAAATAGACAACTTGGCCCTAAAAGACACGTTTTGGATTTCGATGAGACCGGGATCGGGTTTTCCGCATTTGGAAGTCCGAAAACCACATCGATTCCAAAATAACGTTAGGTCGTGAATCTGAAGTGAAGATGAGGATTCAGAATGCAAGGGTTATCGTCGTTAACTCTGAGGGTGATTCCAAAATGAGTGTAACGAGATAATGCCTTCGGTTTCGTTCGAACCCGGAACGAACTTGTATGGATTGAATGCTTTCAACACATCGTCAGGTGGACGATGAGCATTCTAAGAAATATGTTCTATAAAGGTAATCGCAGCCTCAAGCCTCATCAACCGGGAATGGCTAAAACAGGGGAGGTGCAGCAAGGTTAGGTGGGTCATGCCCAAGCAGGACAAGATTTTCCCCTGTCTAGATGTCCCTTTTTATTCGGCTGTGTGGACAGTTGTGAGCTCCAACTGTCGGGGTTGTCTTGTTCGGGACTGTTCAGTAAGGAATGGTTCCGGCCTTGTGTTGCAGGGGATGAAGGGAGTAATCCTCGGTACGTTGATCTAGGCCACGTACTGTGACGGGCGGTACCCCAGTAGCCCTGTCATTGTATGGAATCCACAATCCAATAAGTGCCCACGGTTTTGATTGTATTACCCACTTTTGTGGCTAGTAGCTGGAATTTAATGAATGTAACAATTTCGGCTATTTTCTATTTACTTGAAAACCCTAGACCTATTATAATATCACAGAATTTCCTATCAAATGTTTTGGTTAGCGTAAGGTAAAAACTTTTCCATGTTTATGTGTGGGAAGTCTTACGTGATACCTTTTTTTTTCAAAAGATTTTTAAAGTTAAGCAACTTTAAACCTGTTACTCATACCAGACCCATGTCTGATCCAGAGTTTATTTTTGTTTTTCATAAACTCTCGGGTACCCAAATTTTTACGGGTAGCTAAGGGATTCAGGTTAGCTTTGACGAATTCTGGAGGAGCAATGGAGCAGGAGGCTTCAACGTTGTAGATAAATATTTATAGTTCTGCTGTATTGGTATCTTTGGGTTATTTGTTTGAGTTGTGTTGTATTAACTAGACAGGTGTTTATAACTGTCTAGTATGTGTTGTATGATCTGTAACTCTGATATATGAAAATTATGTAATAGTTATGTGATCTATTATATTTTATTCCATTCCGCTGTGAGATTCTGTTGTTGTTGTTGTTCTTTCTTCTCTATCTTTTCTATTTTCTCATCCCTTTCTTTCTTCATGATGATACGTCTTTCTGGGCATAGAAGGACGGGTCGTCACATAAAAAATATTCCTCTATTTTGATTTTAAAGATAAATAAACTGTTTTGAGTTCTCACACCAGTCACATGCCTGACTTGGAGTTTATTGTTTTCCTTCCTAAACTCTGGGTGCCCACCAATTTCCACACGGGCAGTCAAGAGTTAAGGTTTATCAGGATATTGTGGAGTTGCTGGAGGCAAGCTGGATGGCATGGCATATTACTTATATAGTATTTCTTCTTCCGCTGCACTGTTTGTTGTTGTTGTTGTACACTCTGATGATATGATGTAATGAAATGTAATGTAATAACTGATATAGTTCTTTGTTTAAAGATTATTCATTTATTATTATATGTTGTTCCGCTGCGAATTGTGAGATTCTGATATTGTTCTGTTTTTTTCTTTTTCCTCTATACTCTTTTTCCTTCTATTTTAAAATTTTTCTATGTTCTCTTCCCTCCATCTTCTACCTATTTTCTCTCTTCTTTCTTCTCCCTTTTTCTTAAATTCATTTCTTAAACCCATAACATTTCGGGATTTCGGCAACGAAAAATCAACATGTTACAGAATCGGTTTCGATTTTTATTTTAAATAGTTAGATTTAAAATTGTTGAATGTATGTTTGAATGACGACTGATATCTATTGATTGTTAAAATAGACATTATGCGCCGTTAGTAAGCGGATGTTATTTATTAAAAACATATACCGCGAATATTTCATAAACAGTGAAATTGGTATTATTTATATATTTGGAATTGATTTCCCGCAGTATATAGCGGATGAGACCCTATTGCGCCGCCTATTAAGCGGATAATATTTTAAATTCCATATACCGCGATAATTTCGTACTGGAACGGAATTGGTATTGTGCTACCATCTTTGGATGCAGGAAAACAGGTTGGAGGGATCCAACTGGATTCCTCAACAGTATTTATTTGATTATGGATATTTTGATATTCGTTGATTATCATATCGATATATGATATCGTTGTAGTCGTGATTGACTATTTGGTATGTAGCATCATTGGGCCAAATTTTGGAATTTTAAAAGGATTTTTAAAGTGATTTTTGAAGAGTATACGTTTATAAAATATTTTTGGAATTGATTCCTTTTAAATAAATAAACGTTATAATTTTAGTGTTATAAAAATTATGATTTTTGAGAAAAATAGTTAAAAGTTGATTTTGAAAATATGGGGTTAATGATTTTATAAAATAGTTTAAATTGGGATTTTTGGATTTAATGTAAAAAGTTTAAAAATAGGATTTATAAAATTTAATTATTTTATAAATCAAAATGATGAAATTATAAAGGACATTAAAGACGTTTTGAAATAATAATATAAATTGATTTTTATAAGAGATATATAAATTGATATTTATAAATTAAAGTATTGGAATTATAAAACGAGTTTTTATAAGTGTTAGAATGAATTGTAAATGAATTTCATAAATGAATGAAATTTATAGAATTATAAACGGTAAAGTTATAAATGGAATTTTATAAGCAGTAGGTTTATAAAATTTGTAAAGATATTTGAAGAATATATTTGGGTAAATTAATGAATCTTATAAGTTATAAGATTTATAATTTGGGAAGTTTAAAAGAACGATTTTTGTAAACAAATAAATTATAAGTATTTAACTTATAATATGGACTTCCGGTATATAATTGAGTTATAAATCGAATAGGTTAATAAAGTAGATGTATAAAAGGAAGTTGTTATAAAATAAATAGAAATGGAATTTATAAATTTGTTTTATAAATTCGCAACGACTAATTTTGATAAGTAAATTGTTATAACTTATTAATGGAGTTATATTCACGTTTTAGACAGTGAATAATCCTTTAAAATAAAATGTATAGAAACGATGAAATTGGTTAACAAGGTATATTCACGTTTTTGAAAAGTGAATAATATGTTAAAGAAAATGTTTTGGATGTGATGTTTTTAAACAGAATTAAAAAGATCTAACGATGTTTTAAATGTGTTAAGATTCGAAACCATAGATTTCAACATTTATTGTTGAAATAGACGTTTTCAAGAAATAGAAGGAAATGGTGGACTATAACACTGTTGCTATAGTAAATGATTTCCGAAAGAAATTTTTTGTATAGTATTGGGATTTATATATCTATTTTAATTTCGAATCCCTATACTGGTGATTTTGGGACGTCATAACGATGTTTTACGCAACATTCGTTTTGGCCCAACTAAAAATGTTTAAGAGAATGATTTCCTTAAAGAATGAAATATGTACTTAGTCTCGATTTAAGTATATTGAATATTTTCCAAGTGTTGAAAATAAATGGATTTAAGAATTACTTAATTAGTAAGTATGGAAATGTTTTCCAATATAAAGTGAATATTTTGAGAATTTATCTTTTTGAAGATAAATTGAAAATGAATAATTGAAACCGTATATTCATAGATATTTTGGAATGTAAATTCACTATGGAATTTATAAAAGAAAGGGGAATTTGTTTAAAAATAAATATTTATTTATTTTTGAGGTATTGAAATTATATATCTTGTAAAGATATGAATTTTGGGAAATAAATAATTTGGAAAATTATTTGGAATCTGGTGATGTTGTGCATATCCATTGATAGTTCAATAACCGACTATCAATATTTACCTTTGAATAGGTATTTGTTGTGACTTGTTTGAATTTGAATGCCACGCTTATTTTTGAATAAGCGCTCACTATTCGGGTTAGCAGGGAAAGGACCTTGGGGTCGTATAACCCATTTCGAATATGTGATTCGACGTTATGGATAGCGTTTGAAGACCGGTGTTGAAGACCGGGTATTTGCGAGAGCGATAGGATGACCTGTCGATTGACTCTGCACCGAGTTGCTCCGGTATAGAGTTCTCCATATGTGATGGGGAATCCGATCAGGATTGTGGATATTCGGATTGTAAGGACTACTTTGTAAGTGCCTTCGGTTCTGTTCGAGCCCGGAACAGACTTGTATGGATAGTATGTCTGACGTTACAAATTGAAATATAAAGCTGATTTCTTTCAAATATATTTCTATTGGTGGAGGAGAATTTATTCTCCTAGCTTAACACCCTTCTCTGAGACGTACGAGCTCAGAAGTTATGTAGTTGAAGGTTATCAGCGATATATTCCCAATTTGGTAATGTGACATGCTGAGTGTTGCTATGAAATGATCATTGTTTGATCATTTGTGATATGATCATTTGTTTGATCGTTTATCTTTATGATCATTTCTATGATCATTTGTTGACCCAAAGCACAGCTTTTGTATAAAGCGTGGCTTTGTGGACGAGACTTCGTCGAGCCTCACACCCCGGAATGGTCAAAACAGGAAAGATGCGGCAAGGTTATGAAGGGTAACTCCCTTTAGGGTATGTGCATTTCCTTCTGGAAAAGGGTGGTATCATGGTATGGAGCCTAGATACTTACTCATGTTGAAACACTTAATATTTGGTGTGATGTTGATTACGAGCGCTCAGATAAAGGTCCCAAAGGACCGGGGGATGACATACTCGTGTCAGTAGTTACCCAGTTAGGGGTAACCGGGCCTTGTGTTGGCAGAGATCCGGTTCGGTTCTCGGGGACGTCCTTCCAGAGGCGTTCTCATGTCGCAATGGGAAGTTCTTTGGCCTGACCATTCGTTGGAAATCCAAAGAAACAATACAATCTTGTACGGTATTAGTTGTAGAACCTATCATTCACTTATGGTGGCGCCCCACTGTTTGGATGGTAGCTATAGTAGGCATAAGTGCGGAATGCCTATGTTGGCTAAGATTTATATCTTTACTTTCGAAACATTTTCTACACTATGCACTAGTAATAATATTAAATGTTCTTTTTAATGCGTATCAAGCATCTTTGACTATCATAAGGAGAAATCTCCTCTGATTCTGCGTTTGCATTGTGTGTGTGTGCGGGAGGCCTTATGGTAGTCTCATTTTTAAAAGCATTGCGAATTGACTTTAAAAATATTCCTCTATTTTGTTTTCAAAGATAAATAAACTGTTTTGAGTTCTCACACCAGTCACATGACTGACTCGGAGTTTATTGTTTTCCTTCCTAAACTTTGGGTGCCCACCAATTTCCACACGGGCAGTCAAGATTTAAGGTTTATCAGGATATTCAGGAGTTGCTGGAGGCAAGCTGGATGGCATGGCGTATTACTAGTATATTGAATTTCTTTTCCGCTGTTTGATGTTGTTTTTTGTTGTACACTCTGATGTAATGAAATGTAATGTGATGTAATGTAATAACTGATATAGTTCTTTGTTTAAAGATTATTTATTTATTTATTATATGTTGTTCCTCTGTGATTGTGAGATTCTGATGTTGTTATGCTGTTTTCTTACCGTTCTATTTTCTTTTCTCTCTATTTTCTATCTTTTTCTCTCTCCTTCTGTCTTTTTCTTTTTCTTAAAACCCTAAGTGTTCGGTTTTCCGACATTCGATCGCTGGGCAGTTGATACAGTGGACGTATTGATGTCAGTTTTCGAAAGTCGAAGAATCGGGTTGTAACGACCCAGAAATTTTAGTAATTAAAATTTGAATATTTAATTAATTTTAAATATTAATAAGTGAAATTTATAAGTCAAATAAATTTTATTTTGAATTTTTGGATTTAATTGGATAATTAAATCGATAATTTAATATGTGAAATTATGGAAATAACTGAAAATTGAGTTAAATATGATTGAAAATGATTTGTAAAATTTTATTTTATCATATTGAAGTTAGAATGATATTTTAGAACTTTTAAAATCGAATTAAGAGTTTATTTGTGAAAACTGAATATTTTAATATTAAAATCGACTAGTGAAAATAGTCAATTTTTGAACAGTCTCAGAATTGAACGAAACCAATTCCATTGGATCCGTAATAGTTAGTTATTACCGAATTTCAATTTTCGGGTCAACCGGAGTTATCGTTTGAGCGTGGCAGCTCGAAACGCATCGAATTATTTTTAATTTTAATTTAGCGAGTTAAAATAGTCATTTTTCAAAAAGTCTCGGATTTCGACGAAACCAGTTTCATCGGATCCGTAATGTGATATTATTGTAGGGTTTCAAATTTCGTATCAATTGGATTTACCGTTTGTCCGGTACAAATTAAAACGCCTAGAAAATCGTTTAAATCGGTTTAATTCAAATTGAACGTTTATAGCCATAACTCGCACAGATGTCCGAATTAGCTTCCGAAACCTGTTCCATTGTGTCCGGAACGCGGGGTAAACCATAGAAACGCTGGTTACGGCGCGTAAATTGGAGTTTGGAATTTCCGGATTGAATAGTGGTTTGTCGGTTCCTTATAAATGCCCTTCACTCTAAAAAAAGAAAAAAAAAAGAAACCAAAACCCTAATTCAATGCACAGCCGCCACCCACATAATCAAAGGCCGAAAACTTCCACACTTCATCCCTCGATTTCTTCCAATCCGTGAATCAATTCAACAAACTTCCAACTAGGAAGTGGTAGAGCACGACGAGAGCTTGAAGTTCAACGGTCATGATCAAATATGGAGTGACGTGGTGGCGTCTAGGGGGCCGCGTTCGGCAGTACTTGCGCACGCAATTCGAGAAAAGGGGGGACCGAGCTTGGGGATATTCAGGCCGAACATGGAGGGAGGTGAGGGCTTCGAGATGGCGTTTCCTGATCGAGTTCTAGTCGAGCGAGGTGGTGGCAAAAATCAACCCTAATTTGTGCTATATGGGTTTGTATGCATGCGTGTGCTCCTGTACATGAACGAGAGAGAGGGAGATGGAGTGGACGGTCCAGATGGGGAGATGCAGATCCGAAGGTTGTGAATGGATGTGGGTTTATAAAATTTAATTTAAGTTGTAAATTGTTTATATAAAAATCGTGTAACTTCAAAAATTGATATCTTTTTCATACGAGGTCTAAAACGCGCGAAACCAGTTGCGTTGGAATCGTATGGACGAGCACTACGCGATGAAATTGGATTGGAGTCGTTTGGAGTTAGTGAGAATTTTGGGTAAAATTAAACGTCCGTTTAATTTTATTCGAAATAAATCGCTAAAACGGAATTTAAAATCAAGGTGAGAACTTCTCACTCAATCGAATCAGTTTCGATTTTATTTTAAATAGTTAGATTTAAAATTTTTGAATGCATGTTTGAATGATGATTGTTATCTATTGATTGTTAAAATAGACATTATACGCCGTTAGTAAGCGGATGTTACTTAATAAAAACATATACCGCGAATATTTCGTAAACAGTGAAATTGGTATTATATATAATATCAATATATATATATATTGGCATATGTATATATTGGAGTTATTGATTTCCCGCATTTATTTGTTTAGCGGATGAGACCCTATTGCGCCGTCTGTTAAGCGGATAATATTATTAATCCCATAGACCGCGATAATTTCGTACTGGAGCGAAATTGGTATTGTGCTAATGTTTGTGGATGCAGGAAAACAGGTTGGAGGGATCCAACTGGATTCCTCAACAGTATTTTATTTGATTTAAGATATTTTGATATTTGATTGATTATCATATCGATATATGATATCGTTATAGTCGTGATTGACTATTTGGTGTGTAGCATCATTGGACCCAGATTTTGGGATTTTAAAGTGATTTTTGAAAGAAAACGTTTATAAAATATTTTTGGAATTGATCCATTTTAAATAAATAAACGATATAATTTTTAATGTTTTAAAAAATTATGATTTTTGAGAAATATAGTTAAAAACTGATTTTTGAGAATATGATGCTAATGATTTTATAAAATAGTTTAATCGGGATTTTAGAATTTATTGTGAAAAGTTTAAATATAGGATTTATAAAATTTAATTATTTTATGAATCAAAATGGTGAAATAATAAAGGAGATTAAAGATGTTTTAAAGAGTAATATAAATTGATTTATATTAAGAGATTTATAAATGGATATTTATAAATTGAAATATTGACATTATAAAACGAGTTTTTATAAGTGTTTGAATGAAGTGAAAATGAATTTCATAAATTGAATGAAAATTATAGAATTATAAACGGTGAAATTATAAATGGAATTTTATAAACAGTAGTTTTATAAAATTTATAAAGTCATTAAAAGAATGGTTTTGGATAAATAGTTGAATCTTATAAGTTATAAGATTTATAATTATGAAGTTCAAAGGAATGATTTTTGTGAACGAATAAATTATAAGTATTTAACTTATAATATGAACCTTTAGTTTATAATTGAAATATAAATCGAATAGATTAATAAAGGAGATTTATAAAGGAAGTAGTTATAAAATAAATAGAAATGGAATTTATAAACGTTGTTTTATAAATTCGCAATGACTTATTTTGATAAGCAAATTGTTGAAACCTATTAATGGGGTTATATTCACATTTTTGACTGTGAATAATCCTTTAAAATGAAATGAATAAAAGGATGAAATTTGTTAACGTAGTATATTCACGTTTTTGAAATAGTGAAAATTATGTTAAAGAAATTGTTTTGAATGTGATGTTTTAAATAGAATTAAAACGATCTAACGATGTTTTAAAATGTGTTAAAATTCGAAACCATAGATTTCGACATTTATTGTTGAAATAGACGTTTTCGAGAAATAAAAGGAAATGGTGGACTATAACACAGTTGTTATAGTAAATGATTTCCGAAAGGAAATGTTTTGAATAGTATTGGGATTTATATATATATATTTTAATTTCGAATCCCTATACTAGTGATTTTGGGCTGTCGTAACGATGTTTTATGTAACATTCGTTTTGGCCCAAATAAATATGTTTATGAGAATGATTTCCTTAAAAGATGAAATATATACTTAATCTCGATTTAAGTATATTAAATATTTTCCAAGTGTTGAAAATAAATAAAATTTGTGAATTACTTATTTTTAATAAGTATGGAAATGTTTTCCAATATAAAGTGAATATTAGATAATTTATCTTTTTGAAGATAAATTGAAATGAATAATTGAAATCGTATATGCATTGGTATTTTGGGAATATAAATTCACTATAGAGTTTATATGTGAAAGTGGAATTTGTATGAAAATAAATATTGATTTATTTTTGAAGTATTGAAAATTATATATCTAGTAAAGATATTTTTGGAAAATAAATAATTGGAAAATTATTTGGAAACTGGTGATGTGTGCATATCCATGATAGTTCAATAACCGACTATCAATATTTCCCTTTGAATGGGTAATTGATGTGATTTGTTTGAATTTAAATGCCACACTTATTTTTGAATAAGCGCTCACTATTCGGGTTAACCGGGAAAGGACCATGGGGTCGTATAACCCATTCCGAATATGTGATACGTCGTTGTGAATTGAATTTGATGACCGGTGTTGAAGATCGAGTATTTGTGAAAGCGATAGGATGACCTATCGATTGTCTCTGCACTGGGTAGCTCCTGGTATAGAGATTCCTTAAGTGATGGGAAATTCGATCGGGATTGTGAATACCCGGATTACAAGGGCTTCGTAAGAAGTGCCTTCGGTTTTGTTCGAGCCCGGAACAGACTTGTATGGATTGTATATCTGACATTACAAATTGAGATATAAAACAGATTTCATTCAAATATATTTCTGTTGGTGGCGGAGAATTTATTCTTTTAGCTTAACACCCTTCTCTGAGACGTACGAGCTCAGAGGTTATATAGTTGAAGTTATCAGCGATATATTCCCAATTTGGTAATGTGACATGCTGAGTGTTGCTGTAAGTGATCATTGTGTTGATTATTTGTGATAGGATCGTTTATTTGATCGTCTATCCTGGTGATCATTTCTATGATCATTTGTTGACCCAAAGCATGGCTTTTGTATAAAGTATGTTTTTGTGGACGTGACTTTGTCGAGCCTCACACCCCGTGAATGGTCAAAACAGGAAAGATGCGGCAAGGTTATGAGGGGTAGCGCCCTTTAGGATGTGTGCATTTCCTTCTGGAAAAGGGTGGTATCATGGTATGGAGCCCAGATACTTACTCATGTTGAAAACACTTTGTTATGATTGTGTGAATTGATTACGAGCGCTCGGTGAAAGGTCCCAAAGGACCGGGGGATGGCATATTCGGTCAGTTGTTACTCAGTTAGGGGTAACTCGGCCTTGTGTTGGTAGAGATCTGGTTTGGTTCTCGGGGATGTCCATCCAGAGGCATTCTCATGTGGCAATGGGAAGTTCCTTGGCCTGATCATTCGTTGGAAATCCAAAGAAACAACACGAGACTTGTACGGTATTAGTTGTAGAACCTATCATTCACTTATGGTGGCGCCCCACTGTTTGGATGGTAGCTATAGTAGGCATACGATAATGGTCGTATGTTGGCTAAGATTTATACTCTACTTTCGAAATGAATTTTTCCTACACTATACACTAATAATAATATCAAATGTTATTTTAAATGCGTATCAAGCATCTTTGACTATCATAAGGAGAAATCTCCTCCGATTCTGCGTTTGCATTGTGTGTGTGTGCGGGAGGCCTTATGGTAGTCTCATTTTTAAAAACATTGCGAATTGACTTTAAAAATATTCCTCTATGTTGATTTTAAAGATAAATAAACTGTTTTGAGTTCTCACACCAGTCACATGACTGACTTGGAGTTTATTGTTTTCCTTCCTAAACTCTGGGTGCCCACCAATTTCCACACGGGCAGTCAAGAGTTAGGTTTATCAGGATATTCTGGATATTCTAGAGTTGCTGGAGGCAAGCTGGATGGCATGGCGTATTACTAGTTTATATAGTATTTCTTTTTCCGCTGCACTGTTTGTTGTTGTTATTGTTGTACACTCTGATGATATGATGTAATGATATGAAATGTATAAAATGTAATAACTGATATAGTTCTTTGTTTAAAGATTTTTCATTTATTATTATATGTTGTTCCGCTGCGAATTGTGAGATTCTGTTGTTGTTCTGTTGTTTCTATTCTCTGTTTTCTTTTCCCTCCATTTTCTATTTTCTCTCTTTTTCTTTGTCTTTCTTTTTCTTAAACCCATAACTATTCGGTTTTTCGGCAACGAAAAATCGAGTACGTTACATTTGGTATCAGAGCTTATGGTTAAGCGACAACCATGGTTCTGTTGGGTATTACTCATTAGAGATAGAGTCAGTAGTGCTCTAGAATGAGTTAGAGAGTAATAATAGCTATGAGAGCGTATTTGTTAGTGAATATAAAATTGTTTTATATTGTGATGATTGGTTTATTGAGTGGTATATGAACTTTCGTCAGCGTGGTCCGCAAGACTATGCCGAAGGGGTTTCTAAACACTTGAATAGAACAATTCGACACAGTATTGTTTTAAAAAATTGGGTGAATGAAATAATTTTACCTTGATTACATTTTATATATATAAAAGAATAATTTTTCAGAAATTATTAAAGTATATATAAGTGGATTGTTTAGTTGTTTGAATAATCTAAATAAAAGAATAATTGTATAAGCAAAAGAATTATAAGAATGAATTATAATTAAAGTAATTTACAATTGTGAAATAAACTTATATATATGAGAAGTGAAACTATATGAATATATTTATGAATATGAGTTGTAAATAAAAATGAATTTAAAGTTAAATGGAAGTATAACTTAAGTGATGTTGAATGAAGTTGATATTGATATCAAAGTAAAGTAATAAAGTTAAGTGATAAATATGAATTTGAGTTATATAAATAAAATTCAACTGTTGTAATTGAATTGAATGAATGGATTGAATATTAATCAATTAAATGTGAATAATTGATATGAAATAATGAATGTAAGTGTTAATTCATTAAAATCTAATGTTATTAGAAAGTTGAATAATTGAATGAATATAAGCAAAGGAATTTGGTTGTAATTGATATACATTGATTGTTATATGGTTGTTAGATGATTGTATATAATTCATTAAGAGTTAATGAAATTGAATTTGATTTGGAAGTTAAAGTAATTGGAAATTCAATTAGAAGTTAAGTGAATCTTGAATAGAATTGAATTTGAACTGGAAGTGAACCAACTTGAATATGAATTAGTGAATATAAACTAATAGAAAATGAATGTTAGTAAAAACATCCAATGTAAATGAATCAAATGTGATTAAATTGAAAACCAATTCATTGAATATTAATGAGAAGATGAATGAATATTTAGTTGATTGATGGTTTCATTTATTGCTTTAGTTGCATTTGCTATGTTGACATATATAGTTATTATGTTGCTATATGTGGTATATTGATACTATTATCTATATGCATGGTTCTCATGTTGTTAGTTGAGTGATTAGTAGGTGCGGATCGCGTTTGCTTCGCATTTGGAGCTCGCTTTCGCGCTATATTAGCCGTATATGCTCGCTAATAAAATATAAGGTACATATCTCGGATTACATACCGTACTTTTACATTTTTTTCCCTTCGGGATGCCTCATTACTTGATGAGATGTATATTTGTGATATATATACTGTCATTTTTTTTTCGGATCGAGCCGCGCAAAGGAGACTATGGCGAATTTTTCCGGAAATTTAAGGCGTTAGAAAAAATTTGAAAAAATTGGAAAATTTTGAAACTATAACTTTGATTTAGAATTGAAAGTTAAACAATAGTAATTGCTTTTGAAAAGATAACTAAGTATGATTTGAAAACTTAGTAAAGTATTGTAAGAAGTTTAACTATGGATATTGGAAAGTTAATAAATTCTGTAACTTTTCTTACTTAATAATTTCGAGGACGAAATTCTTTTAAGGAGGGAAGATTGTAACGACCCAGAAATTTTAGTAATTAAAATTTGAATATTTAATTAATTTTAAATATTAATAAGTGAAATTTATAAGTCAAATAAATTTTATTTTCAATTTTTGGATTTAATTGGATAATTAAATCGATAATTTAATATGTGAAATTATGGAAATAACTGAAAATTGAGTTAAATATGATTGAAAATGATTTGTAAAATTTTATTTTATCATATTGAAATTAGAATGATATTTTAGAACTTTTAAAATCGAATTAAGAGTTTATTTGTGAAAATTGAATATTTTAATATTAAAATCGACTAGTGAAAATAGTCAATTTTTGAACAGTCTCAAAATTGAACGAAACAAGTTCCATTGGATCCGTAATAGTTAGTTATTACCGGATTTCAATTTTCGTGTCAATCGGAGTTATCGTTTGAGCGTGGCAGCTCGAAACGCATCGAATTATTTTTAATTTTAATTTAGCGAGTTAAAATAGTCATTTTTCAAAAAGTCTCAGATTTCGACGAAACCAGTTTCATCGGATCCATAATGTGATATTATTGTAAGGTTTCAAATTTCGTATCAATTGGATTTACCGTTTGTCCGGTACAAATTAAAACGCCTAGAAAATCGTTTAAATCGGTTTAATTCAAATTGAACGTTTATAGCCATAACTCGCACAGATGTCCGAATTAGCTTCCGAAACCTGTTCCATTGTGTCCGGAACGTGGGGTAAACCTTAGAAACGCTGGTTACGGCGCGTAAATCGGAGTTCGGAATTTCCGGATTGAATAGTGGTTTGTCGGTTCCTTATAAATAGCCCTTCACTCTAAAAAAATAAAAAATAAAAAAAGAAACCAAAACCCTAATTCAATGCACAGCCGCCACCCACATAATCAAAGGCCGAAAACTTCCACACTTCATCCCTCGATTTCTTCCAATCCGTGAATCAATTCAACAAACTTCCAACTAGGAAGTGGTAGAGCACGACGAGAGCTTGAAGTTCAACGGTCATGATCAAATATGGAGTGACGTGGTGGCGTCTAGGGGGCCGCGTTCGGCAGTACTTGAGCACGCAATTCGAGAAAAGGGGGGGACCGAGCTTGGGGATATTCAGGCCGCACATGGAGGGAGGTGAGGGCTTCGAGATGGCGTTTCCTGATCGAGTTCTAGTCGAGCGAGGTGGTGGCAAAAATCAACCCTAATTTGTGCTATATGGGTTTGTATGCGTGCGTGTGCTCCTGTACATGAACGAGAGAGAGGGAGATGGAGTGGACGGTCCAGATGGGGAGATGCAGATCCGAAGGTTGTGAATGGATGTGGGTTTATAAAATTTAATTTAAGTTGTAAATTGTTTATATAAAAATCGTGTAACGTCAAAAATTGATATCTTTTTCATACGAGGTCGAAAACGCACGAAACTAGTTGCGTTGGAATCGTATGGACGAGCACTACGCGATGAAATTGGATTGGAGTCGTTTGGAGTTAGTGAGAATTTTGGGTAAAATTAAACGTCCGTTTAATTTTATTCGAAATGAATCGCTAAAACGGAATTTAAAATCAAGGTGAGAACTTCTCACTCAATCAAATCAGATTCGATTTTATTTTAAATAGTTAGATTTAAAATTTTTGAATGCATGTTTGAATGATGATTGTTATCTATTGATTGTTAAAATAGACATTATACGCCGTTAGTAAGCGGATGCTTTTTAATAAAAACATATACCGCGAATATTTCATAAACAGTGAAATTGGTATTATATATAATATCAATATATATATATTGGAATATGTATATATTGGAGTTATTGATTTCCCGCATTTATTTGTTTAGCGGATGAGACCCTCTTGCGCCGTCTATTAAGCGGATAATATTATTAATCCCATATACCGCGATAATTTCGTACTGGAGCGAAATTGGTATTGTGCTAATGTTTGTGGATGCAGGAAAACAAGTTGGAGGGATCCAACTGGATTCCTCAACAGTATTTATTTGATTTCAGATATTTTGATATTTGATTGATTATCATATCGATATATGATATCGTTATAGTCGTGATTGACTATTTGGTGTGTAGCATCATTGGACCCAGATTTTGGGATTTTAAAATGATTTTTAAAGTGATTTTTGAAAGAAAACGTTTATAAAATATTTTTGGAATTGATCCATTTTAAATAAGTAAACGATATAATTTTTAATGTTTTAAAAAATTATGATTTTTGAGAAATATAGTTAAAAACTGATTTTTGAGAATATGATGCTAATGATTTTATTAAATAGTTTAATCGGGATTTTAGAATTTATTGTGAAAAGTTTAAATATAGGATTTATAAAATTTAATTATTTTATGAATCAAAATGGTGAAATAATAAAGGAGATTAAAGATGTTTTAAAGAATAATATAAATTGATTTATATTAAGAGATTTATAAATGGATATTTATAAATTGAAATATTGACATTATAAAACAAGTTTTTATAAGTGTTTGAATGAAGTGAAAATGAATTTCATAAATTGAATGAAATTTATAGAATTATAAACGGTGAAATTATAAATGGAATTTTATAAACAGTAGTTTTATAAAATTTATAAAGTCATTAAAAGAATGGTTTTGGATAAATAATTGAATCTTATAAGTTATAAGATTTATAATTATGAAGTTCAAAGGAACGATTTTTGTGAACGAATAAATTATAAGTATTTAACTTATAATATGAACCTTTAGTTTATAATTGAAATATAAATCGAATAGGTTAATAAAGGAGATTTATAAAGGAAGTAGTTATAAAATAAATAGAAATGGAATTTATAAACGTTGTTTTATAAATTCGCAATGACTTATTTTGATAAGTAAATTGTTGAAACCTATTAATGGGGTTATATTCACATTTTTGACTGTGAATAATCCTTTAAAATGAAATGAATAAAAGGATGAAATTTGTTAACGTAGTATATTCACGTTTTTGAAATAGTGAAAATTATGTTAAAGAAATTGTTTTGAATGTGATGTTTTAAATAGAATTAAAACGATCTAACGATGTTTTAAAATGTGTTAAAATTCGAAACCATAGATTTCGACATTTATTGTTGAAATAGACGTTTTCGAGAAATAAAAGGAAATGGTGGACTATAACACAGTTGTTATAGTAAATGATTTCCGAAAGGAAATGTTTTGAATAGTATTGGGATTTATATATATATATTTTAATTTCGAATCCCTATACTAGTGATTTTGGGCTGTCGTAACGATGTTTTATGTAACATTCGTTTTGGTCCAAATAAATATGTTTATGAGAATGATTTCCTTAAAAGATGAAATATATACTTAATCTCGATTTAAGTATATTAAATATTTTCCAAGTGTTGTAAATAAATAAAATTTGTGAATTACTTATTTTTAATAAGTATGGAAATGTTATCCAATATAAAGTGAATATTAGATAATTTATCTTTTTGAAGATAAATTGAAATGAATAATTGAAATCGTATATGCATTGGTATTTTGGGAATATAAATTCACTATAGAGTTTATATGTGAAAGTGGAATTTGTATGAAAATAAATATTGATTTATTTTTGAAGTATTGAAAATTATATATCTAGTAAAGATATTTTTGGAAAATAAATAATTGGAAAATTATTTGGAAACTGGTGACGTGTGCATATCCATGATAGTTCAATAACCGACTATCAATATTTCCCTTTGAATGTGTAATTGATGTGATTTGTTTGAATTTAAATGCCACACTTATTTTTGAATAAGCGCTCACTATTCGGGTTAACCGGGAAAGGACCATGGGGTCGTATAACCCATTCCGAATATGTGATACGTCGTTGTGAATTGCATTTGATGACCGGTGTTGAAGACCGAGTATTTGTGAAAGCGATAGGATGACCTATCGATTGTCTCTGCACTGGGTAGCTCCTGGTATAGAGATTCCTTAAGTGATGGGAAATTCGATCGGGATTGTGAATACCCGGATTACAAGGGCTTCGTAAGAAGTGCCTTCGGTTTTGTTCGAGCCTGGAACAGACTTGTATGGATTGTATGTCTGACATTACAAATTGAGATATAAAACAGATTTCATTCAAATATATTTCTGTTGGTGGCGGAGAATTTATTCTTTTAGCTTAACACCCTTCTCTGAGACGTACGAGCTCAGAGGTTATATAGTTGAAGTTATCAGCGATATATTCCCAATTTGGTAATGTGACATGCTGATTGTTGCTGTAAATGATCATTGTGTTGATTATTTGTGATAGGATCGTTTATTTGATCGTCTATCCTGGTGATCATTTCTATGATCATTTGTTGACCCAAAGCATGGCTTTTGTATAAAGTATGTTTTTGTGGACGTGACTTCGTCGAGCCTCATACCCCGTGAATGGTAAAAACAGGAAAGATGCGGCAAGGTTATGAGGGGTAGCGCCCTTTAGGATGTGTGCATTTCCTTCTGGAAAAGGGTGGTATCATGTTATGGAGCCCAGATACTTACTCATGTTGAAAACACTTTGTTATGATTGTGTGAATTGATTACGAGTGCTCGGTGAAAGGTCCCAAAGGACCGGGGGATGGCATATTCGGTCAATTATTACTCAGTTAGGGGTAACCCGGCATTGTGTTGGTAGAGATCCGGTTTGGTTCTCGGGGATGTCCATCCAGAGGCATTCTCATGTGGCAATGGGAAGTTCCTTGGCCTGATCATTCGTTGGAAATCCAAAGAAACAATACGAGACTTGTACGGTATTAGTTGTAGAACCTATCATTCACTTATGGTGGCGCCCCACTGTTTGGATGGTATAGTAGGCATACGATAATGGTCGTATGTTGGCTAAGATTTATACTCTACTTTCGAAATGAATTTTTCCTACACTATACACTAATAATAATATCAAATGTTATTTTAAATGCGTATCAAGCATCTTTGACTATCATAAGGAGAAATCTCCTCCGATTCTGCGTTTGCATTGTGTGTGTGTGCGGGAGGCCTTATGGTAGTCTCATTTTTAAAAACATTGCGAATTGACTTTAAAAATATTCCTCTATGTTGATTTTAAAGATAAATAAACTGTTTTGAGTTCTCACACCAGTCACATGACTGACTTGGAGTTTATTGTTTTCCTTCCTAAACTCTGGGTGCCCACCAATTTCCACACGGGCAGTCAAGAGTTAGGTTTATCAGGATATTCTGGATATTCTGGAGTTGCTGGAGGCAAGCTGGATGGCATGGCGTATTACTAGTTTATATAGTATTTCTTTTTCCGCTGCACTGTTTGTTGTTGTTATTGTTGTACACTCTGATGATATGATGTAATGAAATGAGATGTATAAAATGTAATAACTGATATAGTTCTTTGTTTAAAGATTATTCATTTATTATTATATGTTGTTCCGCTGCGAATTGTGAGATTCTGTTGTTGTTCTGTTGTTTCTATTCTCTGTTTTCTTTTCCCTCCATTTTCTATTTTCTCTCTTTTTCTTTGTTTTCTTTTTCTTAAACCCATAACTATTCGGTTTTTCGGCAACGAAAAATCGAGTACGTTACACGGGTCCTTACACAAACTTATCTTAGGCTCTGAATATTCGGGTTTATTTTAATTGCACTAGTCTGATCCTCAGATTTCTAATTATGTTGTAATTTCGGGAGCAACTCGAAATTGTTGGCCTTGGCGGGCAACCGATGAGGTGAGAAATGATACTTATACTTTATTGGTTTGTTCATATGGAATTAATGTCTACAATATGTAGTTTCAGCAGTAGAAACTAAAAAGAGAAAAAGAGAAGAAGAAGAAATTAGAGATGCAATGAAATCATTGAAGAATAGGGTACAGGATTCAAAACACGACATGGACATAATGGCTAGCCTTAAAGAAATGAAATTTTTAAAGGTGAATGTTTTAACCTATCACAGTCAGAGTTTACTTTTTATAATCTATCATTGTAAGCTTTATATTATTATAACTCACTGATGTTTTTACTCATCAATCCAGGCATGCAACTATGATTATAGATGATGTGCTAGCAATGTTGCATCACATAAAGCATGAAAAGGTTGGTATATCTTTATTCATGTTAAAGTAAGCAATGTAAGCTTATTTTCCTTATGTTTAGGCTTGCAAATTTTTCAGATGAGGGTTGGAGTCCAAAGTTTACTTTATTAATTTCCAATTTGGGTCATGATTTTTTTATACATCACCTTATACATGCTAAGTCTATTTATTCCATTTGATACTTGCGTTGGTAATATTATGGCAGTTAATTGCATAACCTTATACGTGCATGTTGTACATAGTATTTGATACTTATGTTTACAATTTTATTGTAGGAATAAAATAGTTCCTTGAAGAACATATTTATCCAAGTCCTTTATTGCATTACTTCATTATAGAGGAGTTTCAAAAGTCCTTTATTGCATCACAAGACA
The DNA here is from genome assembly GCA_030765085.1 of Allium cepa. Lineage (NCBI taxonomy): Eukaryota > Viridiplantae > Streptophyta > Magnoliopsida > Asparagales > Amaryllidaceae > Allium > Allium cepa. The sequence continues at coordinate 766,893,100 of CM060937.1, read as the reverse complement.
ATATATAAACATTCAACATAAAATAACATTGAGACAATTTTGAAATACAAAGCAAAATGAACAAGATAGATTGGACCTTGCTTCAACCACTTCAATGCTTGGCCTAAGGGACACTTATGCTTGGCTATAATGATGCTTTGGCTCAGGTATGGCATCATATAGGTTAGGTTTAACATCATATAGGCAAGGCAACAAGTGGAGATGAAGGTGTAGTGGTGCAACATAAAGCATATATAGGGTCAAGGTTAAATAAGTTGAGTTCTTGTGACATTCTTGGCTCGGCCATGGGCATGTGGTGGCTTGGCCATGCTTGTACGGGTCTGGACAGTAGCTGGAGCAGCGGCCAAAGGTGGTGGAGTGGCTAGTGGTGGTGTCTAAGGGGTGGCCAAAGCAAGATATGGAGGGTAGGTGATGATGTGTGTGGTCTAGGCAATGTTTTAAGGAGTTTTGTGGATGTTTTGTGGTGCTAGCTTCAATGGATGGGCACGGCTTGGTCATGGTCTGATTTTAAGAGGGTGGTGGGTGATGTGGCAGAGGGTGGAGGTCAGGTCAGAGGTGGTGGAGGTGGCTACGGTGGTGGTTAAGGTGGTGGTTGAAGGAGATGAGGCAAAGGTGGTCAAACTAGCATTGTTCAAGGGCATTGTTGCATTTTTTTGGAGTTTTGGCACCATGGTGGGCTTGGCCTTGGTCAAGACCAGAGGGGTATCTGGTGATGATGGCAGGGAAGAGGTGTAGGAGGTGGTGGGCGTGGCTACGGAGGAGAGGCCAAGCAATACACATGAGAAAACAAGGCAAAATATAAGAAAATAATGGAAAAAGAAGAGCAAAAAGAAGAGGAAAAGAGGAGCCATTACCAAACCTTTCTAGCCGTGAAAAATGAAGTGGAGAGGAATGTTTTCATGTGAAAATGAGGTAAGAAATGCACAGCTACAATAAAGAAAGGAACGGTCAAAGGAAATTAAATATATTAATTGGAAAAGAAACGGAAGAAGAAACGTTAAAACGGTTTTACATTTCTTTGCTTTCAAACCTTTTACACTTTCTATATATATTCATATACATCTTTAATAACTGAAAACATTATAAATTTCAGTTAGAATTTGAAAATATAACAGAGAAACAAAATATTAATAATTAATTATTAATTAGATATGATTAAAATAAGAAAAATGGCACAGAAAATGAAAACTAGACTTAGGAATTAGAAATAACTTCAATACACTTTGGAAAAAATTTCTTAAATTTAAATACATGTAAAATGAATAAAATAAAGTAAAACTGCAATAAAAGTGAATGTATAAAATAAATCAATAAATTTTAATTATATATAATTAAATTAAGAAAATGGCTTAAAATTGCAGACTAGGCTTTAAAAATTAGAAATAATTTCAAATGAACTTTAGAAAATCTTCATAGACTTGTAAAAATATTTATAACAAATAAAATAAAATGCATTTACAAAATAAAAAAAAAATTAATTAAGTAAAATTTATATGAAGAAAATAGCAGAAAATTATAAAACAGTCTTTAAAAATAGGAAATAAATACAGTAAATTTTGGAAAAATTCTATTATCATTTAAAAATATTTAAAAGTCAAAATACACATAATAAAACATTTTATTACATATTAAAATAAAATATAACAAAGAAGAAGTTATTTATTCAATTTAAAATAGTCATTGTTAAATAACCCTATATATGCACAATATTGTAAAGAGTATAACTTTCACAATTTACATCCAATTTCAACGAAACGAAAAGTGGTGTTCTTAGAACTTTATGTACTTTCGTAATAAAAGAAAAAAAAATTTAATTTCAAACTTTTAAAATTTTAAGTTAAAAGTCACAGTTTGACTGTTTTGACCAGAATCAACATTCCAAGCAAATATTTAACTTACACAGTTTGGAATTATAACTCATATAAAATCAAGATTTTATATTTAAATAATAAAATTTTATCATTCAAATAAGTAAAAATAAGTTTTTAACCAAAATTTTACATTAAAATAATTAAAATATACAATAAAATAATTACAAAATATAGGGTTGTTACACTCTCCCCCACTCAAAACTTTTCGTCCCTGAAAAGGAATGAGGTATGGAAGGGCACAGAAGAGTGAAATAGGATTAAGATAAGATGACAAGAAGATTGAAGTTATACCTGATAACTGTTGTTATAGGTAAGTTTAACAATGTGGAGGTGATCTTTCCAAGATCCTCCAGAATCAAGAACACAAGCACGAAAAAGGTGGATTCAAAATGATTACCCAAGGTCTATCAAGATTATAGAAAGATTTCTAAACAGAAAGATTATAGAAAGATGCCTATACCGGTCTATAGCAAGATAAGGATAATAAGGACAACCAAAAGATAGTTTGAAAAACAAAATAAGGAAATAAATTTGAAAGCATGGAAATTTCAACTTAAATAGAGAATAAATCTTTACACAAGTTAAATAAATCTTAACTACCCTAAATTTCATTATCTTATTATCCAATCATCTTAAATTAACAATTTTTAAAACCATGGGTTTGAAAAATAATCATTTATTACACTCACATTGTACTTAATAAATTTAATTCTTCTTTATTCCTAATTAAACCTAAATTTATTCCTCTCAATATATTCATCACTGATGTTAAATATACTTACACTTATTATAACTGCTTTATTTTATTCTTAGTTCTTCTAACATTGTTTTATTGTAAGTTATTCAATTACCCTTTATTATTCTTTAACTCTGTTAATCGTTTTATAACTTAAAATTTAAGTGTACAACATTTATTATAACCACTCAAATTTTATATATATATCTTTTTTTATATTGTATATTATCCAATTACATTTTTAACTTCTGAAATTTTGGTAAGTTATATTCGAATGCAATTGTATTATACCAAAAAACCTTCCAATTAAATCATTTCATGCTTGATATTCATCTAAAATTTTGATAGATTGATTTTTTTTTGGAATTATTCTTTAAAATAAAATTTAAGAATTAAATTTCCGATTTCTTCAAACCATTTAGAGATAAGTAATAATATATATACATATATAATATGTCAAATCAAATTTCAATTATATATTTATATATATGTTATAAACCAAGTCATATTTTAGAAATTTAAATCAATTTAATTCCCAAAACAAAGCTGTAGCAAGACTACAGAACAGTCTCTTCACTCCGAAACTCGAAATTGAACGTCGATGATGCTGCAGTCATCACCGGAATTATTCTACAGCGACAAAGAGAAGAGTACTAATTTTAAACTTAAAAATTCTTTGGAAACAAATTTCTATTTGAAAATATTTTAAATATTATATCCCTTTAAACTTTTAAAGAAAAGGTTTGGAACTATCGGAAATTAAATTCTCAAATTTCTTTTTCTAAATTCATTTAAGTTCCCATATAAACTTATAAACAATTATTTATAAATTCATTTATAGAACAATAAATGATAAATCAAGTATTATCATTTCAAATTATCAATTTGAATCATTTTATTAAGTTCCATAAATATATATATCAAAATTTTATTTCATTAACCAAATTTTAAAATAATATCGTGTCAGTTTGTTCTGTCAAAGTGTTTTAGAAATCCTATCGATAGCGTTGATCAAACGAATCGATCAGAAACCCAAATCAACATCAACAACTCCAACAACACAATATATAAAAAAATATAGATTGACAAATACAATTCAAAATGTTTGAAAATATGTTGGAAACAAAAGACAAGATGATTAAATACAGAGTAGGGAGGCGAATAAGCTAAAATAAATCACGGGCAACCTTAATCGGGTCAACCGTGACTTAAAGTATAAGATCGAAGTGGATTTTCTGGGGTAAATCTACATTCGACCTCAAGAGATAGAGTTTGGGATAATAGGAGATACTAGCATCTAAACCGAGGATATAAATTTTTTGGTGAATCGATGTTGTTGTAAAGGAGTTTCACTCCTTTTACAAGAAAATTTTTGAGATTGACGGGGCCGCCAATTCACTATAAAGATCATTCGAAGTGGAGTTATGGGATACTCCAGAATCAAGTGAAGATGAGTAGCGGGGAATAAGAATGGATTTTTGGAACCGCAGGGAACGTTCGAAAATTCAAAGGAATCGAGTCAAAAGCGAGAGATTCAACTCGAATGAAAGTGATTCTGTAAATACATCTACTCCATATGCTGAGTTTTGCCTAGAGCTAACCAAAGCTCTGATACCAACTGTAACGACCAGGTATTTTCAACCATTCGCATCCATTATAAGTGTATAGGTAGACACTCATGCCGGAATTGAATTGCTTAAAATACCGCGTTGTAAATAAAATTTTGGCAAACCTCAGAATATACAGTAAATAAAATCACATATCACAGACACAGAGTAATAATAATGCAGCGGAAGAAAAAGCGATAGTAGTTCATGAAGCTACTATATAAAATATAAGATACATCAGTGTTAAATAAGATACAACCGAAGAGTAACAAGATACATCAGGTACAAATCAGATACATCACTGAAACACTGGATACTGAAACAAAATAGATGGCTGGATCTTCAAGGAAAGCTCCAACTCTGAAGGTGAATCTTGAATGCTAACTCAATCAATCTGACTCGAGCGTAAAGCAAAATACAAAACCCTCGAGTCAGGACATAAATACTTATAAACTGTAAATCAACTCAAGTGAACTGTAACAAAATGCATCAGTAACTTAAAGGATGCTTGGGATCGCCCATCCTCTAAGGATCCGTTAAACTATTTACTATGTAGTAATATACGCTATATATGGTAGTGTCTAATCAGTAAAGTATAATCATATAGAAAATAGCGTTAAGGGGATGGTGAACCTTAACGCGGTCGGATCTTTAAAACCAAAATCGTAGTGGGCTCGATATAAGGATATGACACGACACGCGAGGCAATGCCAGGGTGGATACACCATTTGCACTCCCGGACCGGTGGTGACGGCAAGCCAGCAGCTTCCGCCCACCTCGAACAATACCCCCGAATCAAAGTGGCGCCACCGAATCGAATCACAACAGTAATAGAATGGTTTCCGATGGAGCATGCTCGATGAAAGGGTGCGACCCTTTGTGTAGCCCGGTATAGCTCCTGTTTCAGTCATATATGCCAACTCACGAGAGTTGGGTCCATGTAATATACCTCGAGAACGTCGCCACCATCCTACTTCATTCTGAAATCTCCACCGCGTACACAGTTGTTAAAGTGGTTTTCGGTATTGGCCGGCTATAAGACAATATCCGATCCCGGTCTCTTTAACAACCCATCGTTATTATAACCCGTAGTTATAACTTTAAAAATATTTTATACTTCAAAATAAAATATCCTTTTCAATCCAAATCTTTATCAAAATAAAGATTAAATCATTTCCAAAACCATTTCAATATATCATCGTAAAATATCTTCCAATTCAAATATTTATCAAAATAAATATCAAGTCATTTCTAACCATTTCAATATATTAAATTTTCATACCCTTTCAACACTACCTTTCAGTTCCAAAATATCATATCTTTCAGAACTTCTTTTTAAATCATGTTAATATCAAAATGTCCTATCTTTCAAACTCTGTTTTTCAAATCATTTAATATCAAAAATATCATATCTTTCAAAACTTCGTTTCAAATCATTTTAATATATCAAAATATCATATCCTTTCAAAACTTCATTTTCAAATCATTTTAATATATCAAAATATCATATCTTTTCAAAACTTCATTCATTTCAAATCATTATTCATTTTATTCAATCTAAAATACCATTTCAATTCATATTTTAAAACAGTTTATATCCAAAAAATTCTTTTTTTTCATTTCAATGAAGTTATTATGCTTAATAATTAAATTATTAAATTTCCAAAAATTTCAACTTCCAAAGTTCATTTATTCACTTAAGTTTATCAAAACAGTGAAAATTCACTTTTCGCATCATTTAGGAAACTTATACGGAAAGTTACATTCAAAACAGTTCAATTTAACAAAAGACAGCATTTTTAAAATGTTATAATAGGTTTACTTAAATTCGAATAACTTAGTTAAATTGAAAAATTATAGCACTTACAAAGATTGCTATAATAGATTTTAATTCAACTTAGCTTTTTAGTTCGTTATCATCAACTACAGCGTTTACAAATGCTGTAATATCGTTTACATTGTAATTAATAGCATTTCAAAAAAATGCAGTTAATTAACTTCAAATATTCAATAAAATTTCTCAACTAATTATATTTTTATTAAAAACATTTTTAACTTATAAAATCATACATTTTAACATTTATAACATCATTTAATTTTCCTCAAGTTCATGATTTTATGAAGTTAAATTTTCATTCAAAAATCAAGATTTAATAATAATTCACTTATTAAAATGCAATGTTGAATTCAAAATAGTGAAAATTCACTTTTCGCATCATTTAGGAAACTTATACGGAAAGTTACATTCAAAACAGTTCAATTTAACAAAAGACAGCATTTTTAAAATGTTATAATAGGTTTACTTAAATTCGAATAACTTAGTTAAATTGAAAAATTATAGCACTTACAAAGATTGCTATAATAGATTTTAATTCAACTTAGCTTTTTAGTTCGTTATCATCAACTACAGCGTTTACAAATGTTGTAATATCGTTTACATTGTAATTAATAGCATTTCAAAAAAATGCAGTTAATTAACTTCAAATATTCAATAAAATTTCTCAACTAATTATATTTTTATTAAAAACATTTTTAACTTATAAAATCATACATTTTAACATTTATAACATCATTTAATTTTCCTCAAGTTCATGATTTTATGAAGTTAAATTTTCATTCAAAAATCAAGATTTAATAATAATTCACTTATTAAAATGCATTGTTGAATTTTTAAAATCCATTACCTTAAATTTCAACATAACACTTAAGTTCAAATTCTCAAATATAACTTAGTTTTATTTTTATTTACTTAACTAGAAGTTCACCTTTACGTCAATTTCATAAATTTCCAGTTTTAGTTATATCTCAAAATTTCAACTTACAATATTCATTCATTTCACCTTTATTAAAATCATTAATATGATATAAAAATCACTTTAAATTCATTTAAATTCAAACTATCATAAATTTATCATAATTTCATATTCAATTAAATTTCCAATTATAATTAAATCAAAATTTCCAAAATAACTCACGTTCAAAATTTCTAACTTTTTCATTAATTCATTTCACTTACAATTATTCAGAAAATCAATAATATTTACAAAAATCTTATTTTTATTAAATTTCAAATCAAAATATTATAATAATTAAATTTCTAAAATATTTTAAAATTTTTAGAAAAGCATATTTTAACTACGGTCCTGTATAAAATTTTCTACGCTAGGTAAAGTGATACGGGTAATATATCATTTCAACCCGTAATTTACAAAGAAAATCCGGGTTTTATCATTTCAAACCCGCAATCCCAAGTCCAAATGAAAAATTTTAAACCATTCAGGCCTATCATTTCAGCCCATAACATTTTTTTTCTAACAGGGAACTTGCAGTGTGATCATATGCAGAAATAATATAAACAAGGTCAATATCACAATATACAGTCATACATCAGATGTCAGGTGAAAATTAACAGTTTTAACATGGTAATAATATGGTAATAACATGGCATAGCATATCATATGATCATCATTAACTTGCATAAACATTTTTTATTACTAAACACTTGTCATTAATTCACTTTTCATAAGTATAAATGTCAGAGCGAGAAAGACTCACCTTTTTCAAAGCTAGAGACCAAAACAACATACAAGCACGACTCCAAAGGCACGACAAGCACAATTGCACGACTTTTGATTTGAGTTGAAAGATAGCCAACATATGATTTTGTATCAACAACCCAAAACAAAACAAACAAGACAATATATAAACATTCAACATAAAATAACATTGAGACAATTTTGAAATACAAAGCAAAATGAACAAGATAGATTGGACCTTGCTTCAACCACTTCAATGCTTGGCCTAAGGGACACTTATGCTTGGCTATGATGATACTTTGGCTCAGGTATGACATCATATAGGTCAAGTTTAACATCATATAGGCAAGGCAACAAATGGAGATGAAGGTGCAGTGGTGCAACATAAAGCATATATAGGGTCAAGGTTAAATAAGTTGAGTTTTTGTGACATTCTTGGCTCGGCCATGGGCATGTGGTGGCTTGGCCATGCTTGTACGGGTCTGGACAGTAGCTGGAGCAGCGGCCAAAGGTGGTGGAGTGGCTGGTGGTGGTGTCTAAGGGGTGGCCAAAGCAAGATATGGAGGGTAGGTGATGATGTGTGTGGTCTAGGCAATTTTTTAAGGAGTTTTGTGGATGTTTTGTGGTGCTAGCTTCAATGGATGGGCACGGCTTGGTCATGGTCTGATTTTCAGAGGGTGGTGGGTGATGTGGCAGAGGGTGGAGGTCAGGTCAGAGGTGGTGGAGGTGGCTATGATGGTGGTTAAGGTGGTGGTTGAAGGAGATGAGGCAATGGTGGTCAAACTAGCATTGTTCAAGGGCATTGTTGCATTTTTTTGGAGTTTTGGCACCTGGTGGGCTCGGCCTTGGTCAAGACTAGAGGGGTATCTGGTGATGATGGTAGGGAAGAGGTGTAGGAGGTGGTGGCCGTGGCTACGGAGGAGAGGCCAAGCAATACACATGAGAAAACAAGGCAAAATATAAGAAAATAATGGAAAAAGAAGAGCAAAAAGAAGAGGAAAAGAGGAGCCATTACCAAACCTTTCTAGCCGTGAAAAATGAAGTGGAGAGGAATGTTTTCACGTGAAAATGAGGTAAGAAATGAACAGCTACAATAAAGAAAGGAATGGTCAAAGGAAATTAAATCTATTTATTGGAAAAGAAACGGAAGAAGAAACGTTAAAACGGTTTTACGTTTCTTTGCTTTCAAACCTTTTAAACTTCCTATATATATTCATATACATCTTAAATAACTGAAAAAACTTATAAATTTCTGTTAGAATTCGAAAATATAACAGAGAAACAAAATATTAATAATTAATAATTAATTAGATATGATTAAAATAAGAAAAATGGCACAGAAAATGAAAACTAGACTTAGGAATTAGAAATAACTTCAATACACTTTGGAAAAAATTTCTTAAATTTAAATACATGTAAAATGAATAAAATAAAGTAAAACAGCAATAAAAGTGAATGTATAAAATAAATCAATAAATTTTAATTATATATAATTAAATTAAGAAAATGGCTTAAAATTGCAGACTAGGCTTTAAAAATTAGAAATAATTTCAAATGAACTTTAGAAAATCTCCATAGACTTGTAAAAATATTTATAACAAATAAAATAAAATGCATTCACAAAATAAAAAAAATTAATTTAGTAAAATTTATATGAAGAAAATAGCAGAAAATTATAAAACAGCCTTTAAAAATAGGAAATAAATACAGTAAATTTTGAAAAAATTCTATTATCATTTAAAAATATTTAAAAGTCAAAATACACATAATAAAACATATTATTACATATTAAAATAAAATATAACAAAGAAGAAGTTATTTATTCAATTTAAAATAGTCATTGTTAAATAAACCTATATATGCACAATATTGTAAAGAGTATAACTTTCACAATTTACATCCAATTTCAACGAAACGAAAAGTGGTTTTCTTAGAATTTTATGTACTTTCATAATAAAAGAAAAAAAAATTAATTTCAAACTTTTAAAATTTTAAGTTAAAAGTCACAGTTTGACTGTTTTGACCAGAATCAACATTTCAAGTAAATATTTAACTTACACAGTTTGGAATTATAACTCATATAAAATCAAGATTTTATATTTAAATAATTAAATTTTATCATTCAAATAAGTAAAAATAAGTTTTTAAACCAAAATTTTACATTAAAATAATTAAAATATACAATAAAATAATTACAAAATATAGGGTTGTTACAATTATTCAGTCTTATATATTGTGCTTAAAACAAACTAGCATCACAAATTAAAATTATAAAATTGATTACAATTATAACAAACTGATGTATATGATATTCAATAACATCTTGTCTGATAGAATAAGTGACGTGTAGCTAAACTGATTTACATTGCTAACAAGTTTAAAACTGATTACAGATCTACATATAACATCAGCTATAAACCAATGTCTAAACTTTGGCTTTTTTTGACATCAACCACTAATAAATTGGTACATTTTTTCATAGACATCGGTCCTGGCCCAATGTCCACGAACAAAATTCTAGTACTGTAGATTTGAGAGTCACTAGTACAAGTATTTGATAAGTCTAACTACCTAGAAATGCCAAGAGTAGCTTCCTTTGTGATATCCCGGAATTCTAGACATCTTTAATTGGTAAATAATTGGGTTAATTAATGGAATATTGATTTATAGATTGAACAAATAAATATGATAATAAATATTTATATCTGGATAAATATTTATTTGATAATTCCCTAAAATAATTATTTAGGATGGGCAAAATTTATTATTTTCAAATAGAATTAAATATGTGTTTGTTTAAAAATATATTTATATATGAGTTGATTTTAAAATTTAATTTAAATTTAGATTTGGAATTCAAATAAATATATTGAAAATGTTACTTTGTAATAAATAAATGTATATTTAAAGATTATCGTGAAATGAAAATACATTTGTAAACATATATATATATATATATATATAAATAAATATTTTTACTTATGTTAATATAAAAGGAAAATGCATTAATTAATATAGGAAAGTATAATAATATATATATATATCTAATTAATTGAAATTATAATATGGGAATTAAAGTACACATGAGATAATTTAATTCACAAATTAATAAAGGATTTAAAATAAAATCTATAAATTGAATAAGACAAAGGGGTATACCTAAATTTATAAATAAATTAGTCAAGGGTTTAAAACATAAAAGACTTTATCTTGACATTTGTAAATCTATAAAGTATGCATTAAAACAAATGTAAATATCACTCTCTAAATCAAACAAGTGTTAGCATAGAAAAGATAGATATGGCAAAAACTTTATTTTCCTTAATTTGAATTTCAAGTAACATAGGTTGAAGATGAACCATGTTTTCATTTTATTTTTCTTTCCACTTTCAATAAAAAAAAATCAGTGGAACCAAATTCAAATTACAATAATCTTTGCAATTGCAACCTGAAGCATCTTCAGGTTTATCAAGCTAAGAAATTCAACCTCAGACAAGATTAGAAGTCACAACTCAACCTGAAGCAGGGATTCAACCTCAATCTAAAACAAATTCAAAGTTATAAGCAAATCAGGATTATAATTCCAGATCAAGTTTCAATCAACTGTCAAATTCCAATTGATGGCTTTCTGTCCAGACATTTGAACAGTGAGTACTTAAATACACTGTATGAAATGCTGTGAACCAATCAACTAAAGTGAAGTATTAATGCAAAGCATCGCTAATTTGAACTGATTTGTTTGCATCAACATTACACTTGCATATTAAAACAACGAACCCTGGACTTTATAACTGACAAATACTTGCTAGTTTTTATTCCAGTTATATTTGCTTATTGCTTTATTGATTTCACACAACACTCCACACATTTTAGGAAACGTGCACCTTCATGTTTGAATATCAAGTTGTTTGTGTAGATTGACTTCCCACCAAGAAGAAGAAGTGGCAGCTCAAGCGGGAGAGATCTTTCAGACAGCTGTTCCCATAGAGAATCTTCCAGAGAGAACTTCGACTATCCTAACTCCGAGAGCGTTTATTCAGCTACGTACTCAATTTGATTTTGCTGAAAGCGATGCCCTACTTCCCGGGCCAAATGATACTGCCAACAGTCCTAGCCCCGGTTTTGTCGCAGTCAATCGTCAAATGTGCCTAAGCGGGGCGATTCCTCCCTTTAATGACTTCCTTCAAACCCTTCTCCGTCAGTTGACAATCTCTTCATTCCAACTTCATCCTAATGGCTACGCCATCTTGATGGGGTTTTGTGTATTGTTTAGGAGAACGCTTGATCGCTTGCCAAGTTTTGAAGAAATTCGCTACTTATGCTCGTTTGCAAAGAGTAAAGACCATCCTTCCCTCATTATTGTGAGAAGTGCTAGAAACCGCAAGCTTATTTCTGATCTTACCGAAAGTGTTCATGGATTTTTGAACCGGTTTTTCTTTGCTCGCTGCCCCCCAGCGTTTTATGCCATCTGGAGAGTAGGAAGTAAGATTACCTGTTTCTATTTTCTCCATTTTCAAACTTTTTCGAGATCCGAACTACCAATTGCTAATTTCATTCTTTGCTCTTTTCAGCACTTCCTCTCCCTTCTAGAGATCCAAGCCATAAGCAAGTTTTTGAAAGATTAAGTGTTGTGACTACTAGAGAGAGAAGTATAAAGTTTTTGTTGAGGGACGAATTTTGCATCAGTATGGACTTTTACACACTTCTCGCTCCACACACCCCATGAGGTTCCAGACTCCCCACCTAAAGCATTAGATGCCCCAGCTTCCACTGACGGACCCATACCAAAAGAACCTGCCTCCGAGGCTTCTTTGGTGAAGTACTCTACTACTGTCGATGTTGCGGGGTCGTCTGGCAAATTCGCACTTGCCCCAGTCATTAAGGAAAAAGGGCCTCAGGGATCTCCCTAACATTCACAGAAATCTGGTAAAGAAGTCGGAAAAACAAGCCCTGTCAAGTAGAGCGGGGACGAAACTTTCGAATGGTTGAGCGACCTCTTTGTCACCTCACAGGAGCTCTTTAAAGACGACCCTGTCACTACTAGGGTTTCTTCTTCAGTAGTGGAAGCGACTCCTTCTTTGCAACAAGCTCCGTCGACCCAAGAGTTGACGTTAACTACTACCCCCATGATTACTCCGCAATCGAAGAGTGGTTCGTAGTTTGATGCGCGTAGTTTGCACATCACACACACTTAGAACCTTTCGGCACTTTCATGCACCTAATTCTTTGTACTTTGAAGATTCTAAAGTCACGCTTCTTTTCTCTGAAGACTTTTAAGACTTGTCTTTTTTTTTTAAATTTTAGATTCTCCGATGGGACGCAGCGGCTCTTACTATGACAACTTTCAGCGCTACGGGAGGCGTAGTCAATATGATTATAGGCGCTACCTTCCCGTTCATAGAGAAACCGACGAAGAGAGAGCCGCTCGAAAGGCTCAGGAGAGGAGGGCTCAAGAAGAGCGTTATGAGAGAAAAGAAAGGGAGGAGCACCATGATTCTTCCCAGAGAGGTGATGACTCTCACAAAAGAAAGTCGCATGATGATCGGGGAAAAAGCCATATGGTTGAGGACCCAAGCAAGCATGCCTGGGACGGTGAGAAGCATGCATCTACAACTCCTTAAAAGGCCACTGCTCCCGTTTCACTCGACATCCCTTTTGGCTCTCCTGCTCTCGGGAAGACAGACATTCAGGCAATAGTTAACAGGCCTAAATTTCAAATTGGACCAGGCCCAGCCACTCTACAAAGCCGGTTTCCACAATGGTGCTTAAAGGGGGTTCGCTTCGATCTCGACTTAGTTCCAATTGACAAGCCTGCCATGCTGCGAAATCTCGATGCCGTCAGACTTGATATTGAAGGAATGTCGGGCTGGCAAAAGCTTGTTGACGAGCTCCAAAGGGTAAACCGTGTGAATCTCGAGGCCACGCTTACTATGGAAAGTGACAAAGCTGAATGGCAGAAGGTTCTTGAGCAGCATGATACTGAGATGAGGAGCATCACTACTTATAATGAAGAGCTTGAAGCGAAAGTCGAAAAGCTTAAAGAAGATCTCGCCACTTCTTCTACTTCCTACACTCAAAAAGAAGAAGTGCTTCAGAAAAAAGTGAGAGATGCTCATGCCGGCCAAAGAGACGCCGAAGACAGGCTCGAAGTGCAAAAAAGAATCAATGAGGGCTATATTGCTGATATTGCAGAGCTTCGGAAGAAAACTGACTCTCAAGAGGCGGAGATCGAAATGCTTAAGCTTCAACTCTCCAAAGCTGAAATAGAGCGTGATGAGGCCGTTGCCGGTAAAATTGCAGCTGAAGAATCTCATGAGGCAACGAAGACCAACATCAGCTCGACATTATTTGACTTCTACCTGCATAGCGTCTTGGGGCGCGGTAGTCTCGCCCTTCTAGGTCCAAAATATGAAATTACTTTGGCTGAGGTGTGGGAGGCCGCACTTGATATGCTTGGTGCTAAAGGTGTTGGCTACGTCGAATCAGCTCTTGAGGAGCATTACTTGGATGACGACGCTCGCGCCGCTCTTGCCAGGGGAAAGAACAACTTGCGAAATTAAGAGCCGAAATGGCAGAAGGGAACGTTTAGGAAAAACTACTTCAACTGATCCAGTTAAGCCTTCACCTTCGGCCGAAATCGACATTGTGGGCTCCAATTCTCATTCTCCATCCCTGGTTAAAGTTACAACTGAGATCACAAGTATACAGGGTGGAGATGAAGGCGAAGAGAGCGCTGAAGCACAGGCTTATGAGGTTGATATCAGGAAGCCGACTTCTCCAGGTCAGTCTACTATTAATCTTGCCCAAGTAGACTGCTCATTTGCTTCTTATGAGTTTGATGAGCTTCTTGACTATTTCCTGAACCTCAACGAGCCTTTATCTCCTCTCTTTACTGACTTTAACTTCTTTTCTTCTCTAGAGAAAGAGTCGAGTATCGTTCAGACTTCCCCTCCTCCAGATATTCCTCCTCCATCTCTTCAGGTCACTCCTCCTTCTGCCTCGCAACCAGGATCACAAGAGGAGCAAATAGAAGCTCTCCAAGACTTGGACGATCCCATTTCTTCACAAGAACACAAGGGAGAAGAAACTGAAGAGGGCGAAAAGACTCCGGAACCAACTGGTTCCGACGATATGCCGTTAACCACACTTTTCACTCCAGGAAGCGGGTCTTCTTCTAAGAAGAGGGGGAAAATTGGAGTTTCAAAGAAGAAGAAGGAATCTTCAGCCGGCGAGGAAAAAGCAGAAGAAAGTCCAATTGTGCCCCTTTCTCCTTCATCCCCTACTATTACAAGCCGGCCTAAGAAGTTGACCATCCGGCCAGGCGCAGGCTCAAAAGGTGGAAGGAAGAAGAAATGATGGCTTTAGTCCTGTGCTTTTTATATCGCTTTTTGCTTTTTGCATGTACTGACCGGAGATTGTGCGGGTACCGGCCTCCGCTTTTCTTTTTCTTTTTATTTTGAAACCTGTACCTGTACAAATTTTTGACAGGATTGAATAAAATGATTCTTTTTGTTTGTACAAACTTCTATCTATATTTGAGAATGCATTTACTATTCATTTTTGTACAAGCTTCTTTATATGATATTGCAGTGAGCTTGTGGTATGTTGTTCGAGCGTAATTATTACCAATGTAGTTATACCATGTTGCCCCTATACCATAAGCTCGTTGCAATATTTTATACTTTGAGGGGACTTGTACTCTTATTTTCTGGAGAATAATTATTCCATACTTGGAGGAATATTATTTTGTTCAAAATAGAGTGCAGCTCCCTCCATATGAGTTTCTACGCTTCAACCTTCGAAGATATCACTTTTTCTTTCGTGCATACACACATTTCTACCAAGTGAATTCTCCTATGTGGTAAAGCGGGCCTCTGAAGGGCACTTTAACTTCTTTTTGAGGAAGAGTATTTTGCAGAATAGATGAACCATTCTTCCTTTGAGAGCTAAAGTGTGCCTTTGAAGAGGGCTTTTTTTTTATTGCGCCTTGGTGAAGGGCTTTCTGATCTTTGCTTTGTATTTCTGATGAAATGCTTCTTTGAAAAGTTGTACCTCTGAGGAGAGCTTTTTCACGTTTCAACACTTGGAAGTTTTATTTCAATCTCGGTGAAACGTGTGCCTCTGAAGAGTTGTGCCTCCGAGGAGGGCTTTCCACGTTTCAACACTTGGAAGTTTTATTTCAATCTCGGTGAAACGTGTGCCTTCGAAGAGGTCTTTCTGTTTGATCGTGCCTCTGAGAAGAGGTCTTTTTGTTTGATTGCGCCTCTGGGAAGAAGTCTTTTTGTTTCTGCCTTTGGGAAGAGGTCTTTTTGTTTCTGCCTCTTGGGAGAGGCTTTTATTTTTTCCCTATTCGCTGGGAAGCGGGCCTCCGAAGAGGGCTTTTCACATTTCGACTCACGGGAGTGTATCACCGATCATGGTGAAATGTCTGCCTCTGATTAGGGTTTTTTCTGGAAGTTTGGAGTTTCTTTCTCTCAGTTGGACGGATTCACGGGAGTGTATCACCGATCAATCTGCAACTTTATGTCGAGAAAGAACTCTCTTTTTCTGGTTAGGCGTGCTCGAGGTCTTTTAGCATTTCAACTGTGGTGAAATGGGCCTCCGAAGAGGGCTTTTCACGTTTCAACACTTCGAAGTTTTATTTCAATCTCGGTGAAACGTGTGCCTCTGAGTAGGGCTTTTGCCTGGAAGTTTGGAGTTTCTTTCTCTCAGTTGGACGGATTCACGGGAGTGTATCACCGATCAGTCTGCAACTTTATGTCGAGAAAGAACTCTCTTTTTCTGGCGAAGCCCGCTCGAGGTCTTTATCCTCCGAAGAGTTGTGCCTCTGAAGAGGGCTGGTGCCTCCGAAGAAGTCTTTTGCTGTTTGATGTTTGCTCTCCCATGTCTCTTTGCCATCTGTTGATGTCGGCGATCCCCGTTATCTTTTGCTAGTGTCATCCCTTTTTAGTTGCCAATAATTTTCCTTATCCAAAGAAATATACTTCATTGTTAAGTGAGTTGGTGGTGATAGACACAGGCTATTTAACTGGATGCTTGTTTCTACAAACATTCGCAGTTAGTTCGAAATGGTCCACTTTCATCCACATCGCTAACTTTTGTTCGAAGCACTTCTTTTGTAGGATTTGAGTATGGAAATTCTTAATGGTTTAGCGTTTGCTTGCTGGGTGACGTCGGAGATCGCTTGGTCTTGTGATGGGTAAGTTTTGTTTTTATGGCCTTCATTATTAAATCGACATTTTAGTAACACAATTAACGTATTTTATATGTCGAAATAAAACAAAGCAGTTTATAATAGTAGAGAACACAAGATTTATAGTGGTTCGGCCAAAAGCTGGGCCTACATCCACTTTATAGCTTTTCATTATTCACTTGCTTTACAATTGCTTTCAATACAAGAATCATATATTCGTAATTCTTTTACAACATTTCAGCAAAGCTTTTAAGTAAAATATGGACGCAAATGATTGTTGTTCCAAGCTCTTGGGATTGGTTCTCCTTCGACAGTTGTGAGTTTGAATGTGCCATCAAGAAGTTTCATGCCTATAACTTTTGCCCTTCCCAGTTTGGCCCAAACACACCTATGGCTGTCGTAATTCTCTTCAGGACTAAGTCTCCAACTTCAAAGCTGCGCTGACGAACTTTGGAATTGAAGTGCCTGTCTATTCTTTGCTGGTGAGCTACAATTCTAAGCCTAGCCTCTTCTCTTCTTTCATCGAGGTGGTCAAGTGCTTCCAATTGCAATTTTTCATTCTCATCTTGATCAAAATGGATCCTTCTATGTGAGGGGACTTCAGTTTCAACTGGAATCATCGCTTCTGATCCGTATGCCAATGAAAATGGAGTTTGCCGAGTCGTAGTTTTGTGGGTGGTTCTGTATGCCCATAGTGCAAGCGGTAACTTATCGACCCAACCACCTTTTGCTTTTTCCAGCTGCTTTTTGATGGTTGATTTGATGATTTTGTTTACTGCTTCCACTTGCCCGTTTGCCTGCGGATGAGCCACTACTGAGAAGCTTATTCGGATCTTGAATCGTTTGCAGAAATCTTGGAACTCCTCACTTTCAAATTGAGTACCATTGTCTGTGATTAGCTTGTGAGGCACACTATACCTGCAAATGATATTTTTAGTCACAAAACTTATCATTTTCTTAGAGGTAATAGTAGCCAATGGTTCGGCTTCAGCCCATTTAGTGAAGTAATCAACAGCAACGATAGCATATCTAATCCCCGATTTGGCAGTCGGCAAAGGCCCAATGAGATCTATTCCCCAGATGGCAAACGGCCATGGACTGACCATTTGAGTTAGCTCAGTGGAAGGTGCTCTAGGAATTTTAGCGAATCTCTGGCATTTATCACACTTTCGGGAATAGTCAGCAGGATCCTAATTAATTTCTGGCCAAAAGTATCCATAACGGAGGATTTTCTTTTCTAAAGTTTGACCACCTGTATGATCCCCACATTCCCCTCCGTGTGCTTCAGTCAGAATTGTCTTAGCTTTTTCCTTTGTCACGCATCGGAGTAATGGCATTGAAAATCCTCGTTTGTACAAACGACCATCTTGAACTTTATATCTGGAGGCTTTCCTCATCAGTTTTTGTCATTCTTTTGAACTTTCTGGCAAAGAACCATTGAGTAAATATTCAAGTATCGGAGTCATCCATGATTTTTGCTCTTGGGATACATTCATAATCCAATCAACATCCATTTCATATGTACTTGGAGCTGACAAGACTTCGACGGGAACTAATCCCAATAGTTGAGCTTCACCAGTACTCGAATACTTTGCAAGGGAATCCGCCTTCATGTTCTCTTCTCGGGGTATATGGTTTATTGAATAACGGTCAAAATTTTGAAGAAGCTCCCAGGCTTTTGATAAATAGGCGGTTAGATTCCCTCCTTTAGCTTGAAATTCCTTCTTGACTTGGCAGACAATAAGTTGAGAATCACTGAAGATCTGCAATGCCGTAATGTTTAGTTCTTTAGCGATCCTCAAACCAGCAATGAGGGCTTCGTATTCCGCTTTATTATTTGTCGAAGGAAATTCTATTCGCAGTGCATAACATAGCGATCGCCCTTCTGGGGTTTCAAGGACAACCCCTGCTCCAGAATAGTAATCATTTCTTGCGCCATCGACATACAATTTCCATTGGATTGGGACGTTATTGGTAACTTCTTCCTCACTATCACCTTTATCCGTACATTCTGCGATGAAATCTGCTAAAGCTTGTCCATTGATAGCTTTCCAGGGATGATAAGTGATGTCATATTGGCTGAGTTCAATATTCCATTTCAAAAGACGGCCCGAAGTCTCAGGATGGAATAGGACTTGCTTTAGAGGTTGATCGGTGAGGACTTTGATGGGACGAGCTTGGAAATACGGCCTCAATTTTCTTGATGCGATCAATAAATAATAGGCGAGCTTTTCCAACCTCGAATAGTTCATCTCTGCCCTAGTGAATCTTTTGCTGATATAATAGACTGATCGTTGAATCCTTGTGTCTTCCCGTACCAACACTACACTGAGAGCATGAGTTGAAATTACCAAATATACGAAGAGATCTTCACCATTGTCAGGGTTTGAAAGTATCAGAGGCACTTCCATATGACGAACCAACTCATCGAATGCCTTCTGACATTCAGGAGTCCACTCAAAGTTTTTTCTTCCTTTCTTCATAGCATTAAAGAATGGAATGCATTTGTCAGTGGCTTTCGAAATGAACCGACTCAAGGCAGCAACCTTTCCATTGAGACTTTGCAATTCCTTCTTCGTTCTAGGAGCCTTGACCTCTCTCAGGGCAGTGATCTGAGCTGGATTAGCCTCAATGCCCCTAGCGCTCACAATGAAACCCAAAAACTTTCCGGACTCCACTCCAAATTAACATTTCAAGGGATTAAGCTTCATTCTGTACTTTCGAAGTACTGCGAACATCTCTTCCAAGTGATTCATGTGGTCTACTGCTTTCTTAGACTTTACTAGCATGTCATCAACATAAACTTCTATTGTCTTGCCAATCTGTGGTTTAAACATGGCATTAACAAGCCTTTGGTAAGTTGCCCCTGCATTCTTGAGTCCGAAAGGCATAACCTTGTAGTAGTAGAGTCCAACATCTGTGATAAAGCTTGTGTCCTCTTGATCTGGCTCATGCATCATAATCTGATTATATCCGGAGTATGCATCCATAAAAGATAACAATTCATGCCCTACCGTCCCATCCACCAACTGATCGATCCTGGGCAGCGGGAAACAGTCTTTGGGGCAGGCTTTGTTCAGATCTGAAAAGTCAATGCATACTCTCCATTTTCCGTTAGCTTTTTTAACCAGCACTGGATTTGATATCCAATTTGGATAAGTAGATTCTCTAATGAAACCATTCTCCATGAGTCGATCAACTTCTTCTTTTAATGTTGCTGTCCTCTCAGGACCCTGGGTTCTTCTTTTCTGTTTCACAGGTGTAAACTTTGGATCAATGTTCAGGGTGTGTACTGCAATCTCTAGGGATATTCCACACATGTCAGCATGAGTCCAAGCGAATACATCAAAATTTGCCTTCAAAAATGAAATCAGAACATTCTGAACTGTTGTGTTGAGTTGTGAACCCACATTTAGCACTTTGTTTGGGTCCTTCGGGTCAACAGGTACCGGCACCGTTACCTCTACCGGTACTACCCTATTCTCCCCCGCACTAGCTTTCCTTGGATCCATCTCTCTTCGTGCTGCACTACATTCACCAGTGCAGGGTCCACCCTGTAATTGCTACAAGGTTTGTTCTTTGGTGCGGACTGGAGTGGCCGCACCTTTTCCCATCTCTCTTTTCCTTGACACACGCGGCTCTGCAAGATAACATTCTCGCCCTGCATCTTGGTCTCCTTTAATCACGCCAACTCCATTATCCGTGGGGAATTTTATAGTCAGATACTACGGGGCAAGAACGGCTTTAAATGCAACAAGAGTTGGTCGGCCTAAAAAGGCATTGTAGGCAGAGAATTCTTCAATGATTATAAAGGTTTGCTTTCGAGCCACCTTCCTCAGTCCTTTTCCAAGTTCTACAAACAAATCTATGGTCTCAATCGGCTGTTTGGGTTCTCCAGCAAACCCAGCAATCTTAAGTGATGAAGCTTGAACGTCAGCCATTGGAATTTTCATTTGTTCAAGGGTCTTCATGAAGAGGATGTTGCATGACGCTCCACAATCAACTAGAACTCTTCTCACAGTTGTCGGCCCAATACCAGCGGATATGACCAAAGGATCTATGGTCGGAGCCTCGATACCCAAGGAATCTCTGGCACTGAATACAATATCATCCGTGGAAGTCTTTTGTTGCTTTAAAGGTGACTCATTTTCTAAAACAAAAACATTCTCTTCAGCTGGTACATGCCTCAAGGCCCGGGCATACCTTTCCATCTCGCCCCAGCTTTTGCCTGCTGGGTGAGGTCCTCCAGTTATTATATTGATGACGGGTCTTTCCGATTCATGCTCTACGGCCTTCTCACTTGAGCCAGGACGGTGAGTGGGAACTTTTTGTCCTTGAGTTGACGAAGATGGGGCATTTGTACTCCTTTTCACATACTGTTGGAGCTTGTTCTCTTTCAAAAGTTGTTCAATTACTTCTTTCAACTGACGGCATTCGTTGGTGTCATGGCCGGGCTGGTTGTGGAACCGGCAGAACCTTCCACTCTTCTCCATCTTATTTCCCACTCTCATTTTAGGCGGTGTCGGATAATTGACATCATCCTTGGTTGCAAAGAAGATGTTCTTAAAGGTATCGGTCAAGGGCGTGAAATTGAAAGGACGGCCTTTCTTAGCATCTCCCTGTTTCTTTCCACCATCATTTCCCCTTTTCTGAGTGTTAGGCTCTTTCTTGTTTGAAGCAGCACCATTGTTCCCGGCTTCCACCGATACCACCTTAGCCGGTGTTTGGAGGCTCTCCAAGCGCATGAATTCATCCGCTTTCTTGTAGAATTTGTCAAGTGAGTTTGGTTCTTTCATTTTAAACCATTTTCCAAATTCACTCGATTTGTCAATCGCCCTCATCAAGTATGTTAGGACCATGCGTGGCTTAGCATTATCTACCTCGGCCAATGCTATGTTAAAACGATTTAAAAATGATCTGATAGATTCTTCCGGATTTTGCTCTAGACTTGACAGCGATATTATATCCTTTGCTTTTGAAGCATACAATCGAAATTGCTCCTTGAATTTCCTGGTCAAGTCGGAGAATTGATCAATGGACCTGACCGGCAGCTTTGTATACCACAATAGAGCCACACCTTCAAGATATACAGGGAAATATCGACATTTGATTTCATCAGACGCTCTAGCACCCGTCATATGCCAGTTGTATTTATACAGAAACTCGTTAGGATCACTCGTCCCCTTGTAAGCCGGAATAGTAGGGGGAACGAATTTCCTTGGGAACTCTGCCGTCAAGATCTTTTCAGTAAATGGAGTTTTGCTTGGAGCAAAACCCCACTCTTTCCCATCTTCATCTCTTCGCATATTTTCCTTCATGATTTGACGAACCATACCCGAAAAATACTCTTCATCATTTAGATGCTCTGGAGGGCACACATCAGCCACTCTCTCTGAATTCTGTCTTGACAATCGTTCACGGAGGGTCGGCTGCGGCCCTGATCCTCCAGCTTGAGGAGGAGTCCTTTCTACAGGGTCTGCGGCTCTTTGAGAAATGTTCCCTTCAACATCCTGAACTCCCACAGTAGGGTTCCCATCATTATTAACCGGTTGACGATTTTCCCCTAGCAGATCATTCAACTTACTTAAGATCAGGGCATTCTAGACATTCTAGGCTTCTAACTGTGCATTTTGAGCATTCAACTGTTGATTCAACCCCAAAACTACGGCGTCCAATTCTACTCGCGTAACTCCAATAGTTGGAGCTGCTTGGCTTGAAGGAGGACAGGTAGCAGTATTCTCTTGAACATTGTCGGATCTTACAGAACTTCGTTTTCTCCCAGGAGCGATTATTTCTAATAAACTTCTGGTTTTAAAAGAAATCCTTTCAATAGACCTTTGCGAAGCAATGATGGAAGTATCCTGAGTTGGGTTCTCAGTGAAAGCACCAAAAATGTTAACGTTTAAAATCGAACGCTAACACCCCTGTGTATATTGAGATTGAGTGAAAGCACCGCCCGTGAACACGGGAACTAAAAACAAGTAGAAAAGTTACAGAGAAAGCAGAAAAGACAACAGTTTTTATAGTGGTTCGGCTTCAGGTAAGCCTACGTCCACTTTAATCCTCTTTATTACTGAATCAATTACAACTTTACAACAGTCTTCAATTACAATACTGATGAGACAAACAACTAGAACTCGATGCAGAAGAACTCTTTGAATCCATGTTGATTGCGTTAGATTTCCTCCTGAAGTTTGTTGAGATGCCTTTCGTATTTGAAGTGTCGAGTGAGTCGAGAATTCAGCAGAGTATCGGCGCTTAAAGAGATCGGCCAAAAAAGTCCTTTGAAAGTTGGAGATGGCCATCCATTTATAGGGAATTCTGAGCAGAAAATATTGCCAAGTCCTAAATCGCCACCGACCTAAGTTGGGTCGTGGACGACTTAAATTAGGTCGTGGAACGGTCGCGATTCAAATGCTGGGTTGATACTTAATAATGGCATCCTTGTTGTACTCTACAAGTCATGAACCGTGTACGAGTTAAGAGGCCGCGTGCTAAGTAGCTGCATCGGACTTTCCTTTCTTTGCCTGGGTCGTGTACGACTTAACATAGGCCGTGGGTCAGTTGCGACTCAAGTATAGTTCATGATCTTGTCCCTGTCCTGAGCAGTTAGGGCGGCAAAATCCCTGGATAGTTAGATCGGCTTCTATCTCAGGCCAGCACCCGTGTGAGGTCGGTAGCTTTCTTAGGTCGGTATATATCTTAGGTCGGTAGCTATCTTAGGTCGGCATCCTATTTTAGACAGTTGGGTCGGTATCCTTTAGGTCTTGGGTCGGCGTTCTTGTTAAGTCTTAGGTCGGTAACCTTGTTAAAGCATTAGGTCGGCATCCCCTCAAGTAACTTAGGACGGAATCCCTCTTAGGGCTTAGGCAGTTAGATCGGCATCCATGTTAGGTCGGCAACCTTTTAGGTCGCTGAGCCATGGCCGGGGCGGATTTAACAACAGGTTTAAAAAGAAATCTTCTCCATATTATCGAACTAGGACTCGAAACCTTTTCCATCGTGTTCGTAATAGGGGTATAACATTATAAATGCCTGGTGGCACGCCTCAATAGGAGTTCGCAATTTTAAGCCACGTAATCGAGACGTTTTGAATTTAAATATATATATATATATATATATATATATATATATATATATATATATATATATATATATGCGTGTGTGTGTGTGTTTATTCCCATACAACCCAACATTCAGCTGCCTTTCTTTCAAATCAAAACTGTTTGCCTTCAAATCACTGCAGCTCCTTCAAATCACTATCCCCACTCGTTCGCGCAACCTTCATTTAACTTCAGTCTTCTATAACACGCTTACCTCTTCCTTTTCTTTTTATAACCCAAGCAGATCACTTCGAAAGGATACGAAGGAAGAGACGAACCATGGCCGAACAAATTTACAACCCAAATCAAGTCGTCTATTGTTAACTTAAAATATTATTTTACTTGTTTTGTAATATGAATGACATTAAATGTTATTATATTTTGTTCAATGTGTTTAATTTATATTTTATAATTCATCTTGTATGGATTTATTTACACTTCTAACTTAAATATTTCATTGACTTGTATGTCTTGTTATACATAGATTTATATTATAAATATACTTTGTATGTAGTTCATATTTTCTATATATTAAATTCAAATTTACTCAAACATTTATTTCTTATTTTATTTCAAATCCAATATATACAAATTTTCAATTTCATACGACTTAATAATTTATTTCTATTTGAATCGGGGAAACTCGCTTCCATTTATAATTAATTCTACAAATTTTTATTCAAAAATTCATTTAATTATTAATTTAAATTAAATAAAAATCTAGGGTCGTTACAAACTTCCCCACTTAAAAGAATTTCGTCCTCGAAATTCGCAGGCACGAAAACAACACAGAGATAGACAGATTCAATCTCTACAATTTCCCAAATACAAGATATTGATTCCAAATTCAAGTCGGAAAATCTCAGAATACATACCAATTTGTCACTCTTCGGACTTTGGTATTCACAAGAAATTACAATGGAATTTAAAATTTGGCTTTAAACGAAATCGTTTTATCAATACAATTCTAATCATTCTTCATATTCTATTAATCAAGTTAACTCAATTTAAAATTTCTAATTCATTCAAAATTTCCAATTTACTCAAATTTCAAATTCAAATTTCAAATTTATTCATTAAAGTTTAAAATCAAAACTGATAGGAAACCGATGAAGATATAAAATAAAAATTTCTTACAATGATTCGTAGAGCATCGCCGCACCGAAACTTCTTCTTGCAATTGCCACGAAGCAATCAAAAGAATTTGGAAACGAATCAAAAAGAGATTGAGAAAGTTATTTCCACTGTTGTTACAGAGTATTGACCAATTATAGTCGCATTCCCCTGTCCTCTATCTCGTTCTCTTCTTGCACTCATACTTACTATCAGTAGATAGTAAGAGAATTTACTGAGGCATTCAAACGGATATCTTAAGGATTACTCATTCTAGGGATACTTCACCCTATCTCTAATGAGCTACTTAATGTGTTACACTCCTGAGCTAAAGTTTAACCCTTAGCTCTGATACCAAATGTAACGACTCGAATTTTGCCCGCTCGAAAATCGACATCCATACTTCAAATCGTACTCGAATGTCCTAGATTCGACCGTTCAAATCCGATTCGCCGGAGCTTATAACAACATTAAGTAAATAACACAGTAGAATAAAAGAATAATACATTGATATACAGCTTTGATACAATATCTGATACAACAGATGATCCAACAGATATCAATATACATCAGAGATATGATACAATAAAATAGCAGCGGAAAAGAAAACGATAGATAACATCTAGCAGTGAAACAATATAACTCTGAGATAGTCTTCAATGAAGAACTCCAAAAACTGCAACTCCATTTCCAAGAATCAATCCAGAAGAAGCGAGAACCCCCAATAACGATGCACCAAGCTTAGCAAGACTGGTGTGATCCAAAGACTGAACTAACTCCAGATAATCCACTATATCTAACTATCTGAAAAACCCAACTCTAGACTGCTCGTGTAGAAAATAATGAGCACCCAGAGTTTAGGAAAGAAACGATAAACTCCGGATCAGTCGTGGGACTGGTGTGAGCAACAAAAACAGTTTATCTTTAAAAACGTTCAACATAAGATTTTCAAAGTCAATTCGCAATGCTTTTAAAAATGAGACTACCATAAGGCCTCCCGCACACACACACAATGCAAACGCAGAATCGGAGGAGATTTCTCCTTATGATAGTCAAAGATGCTTGATACGCATTAAAAGAAACATTTTGTATTATTACTAGTGCATAGTGTAGGAAAAATTCATTTCGAAAGTAGAATATAAATCTTAGCCAACATACGACCATTATCGTATGCCTACTATAGCTACCATCCAAACAGTGGGGCGCCACCATAAGTGAATGATAGGTTCTACAACTAATACCGTACAAGATCGTATTGTTTCTTTGGATTTCCAACGAATGATCAGGCCAAGGAACTTCCCATTGCCACATGAGAATGCCTCTAGATGGACATCCCCGAGAACCAAACCGGATCTCTACCAACACAAGGCCGGGTTACCCCTAACTGAGTAACAACTGACCGAATATGCCATCCCCCGGTCCTTTGGGACCTTTATCCGAGAGCTCTCTAATCAATTCACACAATCATAACAAAGTGTTTTCAACATGAGTAAGTATCTGGGCTCCATACCATGATACCACCCTTTTCCAGAAGGAAATGCACACATCCTAAAGGGCGCTACCCCTCATAACCTTGCCGCATCTTTCCTGTTTTGACCATTCCCGAGGTGTGAGGCTCGACGAAGTCACGTCCACAAAAACATACTTTATACAAAAGCCATGCTTTGGGTCAACAAATGATCACCAGGATAGACGATCAAATAAATGATCCTATCACAAATAATCAACACAATGATCATTTCACAGAAACACTCAGCATGTCACATTACCAAAATTGGGAATATATCGCTGATAACCTTCAACTATATAACCTCTGAGTTCGTACGCCTCAGAGAAGGGTGTTAAGCTAAGAGAATAAATTCTCCGCCACCAACAGAAATATATTTGAAAGAAATCGGCTTTATATCTCAACTTGTAATGTCAGGCATACAATCCATACAAGTCTGTTCTGGGATCGAACAGAACCGAAGGCACTTACAAAGAAGTCCTTGCAATCCGGATATTCACAATCCCGATCGGATTTCCCATCACTTAGGGAGTTTCTATACCGGCGCGACTCGGTGCAGAAACAATCGATAGGTCATCCTATCGCTTTCGCAAATAGCCGGTCTTCATCACCGGTCTTCAAATGCTATCCATAGCGTCAAATCACATATACAGAATGGGTTATATGACACAAAGGTCCTTTCCCGGCTAAACCGAATAGTGAGCGAAACATTTTAAAAATATATGGATATTGGGATTTCAATTAAGTCACAACTTATTACCCAAAACTTTTCTTCAAATGGCTTAACAAATTACCATTTTCAATCTTTAAACAAAAAGATTCATTTTCACAACCTTTAACGGTTTTAAACAATTTTCACATTTTAATCTTTTAAACAAAAGATTCATTCACAGATTTTCCAAATCAATTTTCATTTCAATTTAACTCGTTAAATCTTCAAATCAAAGATTTAACTTATAACTTTCAAAACAATTTCATTTCAATTTGATTTACTCGTTAAATCTTTAAATCAAAGATTTAACTTATAACTTTCAAAACAATTTCATTTCAATTTGATTTAAACAAATCATCAATTTAAATTTGTTAAAAAATAAGCGGATTTAATTCATAGCTTTCAAAAAGAATTCATTCATAACTTAGAAAAATCATTTCTCTATTCAATCTTGAAATTCCCCTAATTAACTGGAATCTCAGTTCTTATCTAAAAGTGTTTATCATTTGAAAACAACAGTTTTCATTTTGGAAATCTGATTCATTTATACGAGTTGAAATCCTTGGGTTAAATTCAAATTCCCAAAAATAATACTTTTAAAATGGTTTAAATTCATACAAACCTGTTTATAATATCTTTAACCATAATTTCCAATCATCGAATTCAATTCCAAATATCGAATTCAAATTTAAATTGAATTATTTAATTTCAAAACTTAATCAAGTAAATTAAAATAAATTTTAACCTGAAATTTCATTCCAAAAGCTTTTCACATTTATTCCGATTCCATTTCCAAAACATTTGAATTCAAATATTCAATTTTTATAAATCATTTCAAAATCTGTGACTTAATCGATTTCCTCGTGAAATCCATATTTGTGTGTGTATGGTGTGGTCCATGGGTTTAACACAATAGTGCAACATCATTCAATCATTTCAGATCAAACACAGAAATATAGTTGATAAGCGATATAAACTATAACGTTTATCGCTCATTCACAGATTCACAGATAATATGCACATGCAAATAAATATACACAGCTCAATCTACAAAACAAAATATCACAAATCGGATAGGATAATCAATTCAAGGCATTTCATACAGTACAATCATTCATAAGTATTCAACAAACATTTATAAGCAGGATTAACTATTCTCTTAATCCTAATCAATTCAATTTATTTCCTAGTAAATTAATTACTTATAAATTAATTATCTAATCCTGATTTATAAATTAATTACAAATAATTTGATATAAATTAATTTATCAAACACTTTAATTAATTATCCTTAATTAATAAATTAATTAGATTAACCTTAGGTAAATTACAAAATTATTTAACCTTTATTAATTTCATTAAATAATTATTTTTAAGTAATTAATTATCTTTATGGATAAATCAACATTTTAATTACATTAAATGAAATTTTATCTTAATCATTTGATTAATTAACTACTTACAATACCTAATTAATCTTCAATTAATTATAACTCATTAATTAGTAAATCTTTAATTAACTATCATTCAATTAATTATCCTTAACTGGCTACAATAAGTGCTCATCCCAAATCACTTATTTTAATGAGTCACAATTTAGTTACATCGAGTAATTATACTTAGACTCCTTGATTAATCATTATTTAATTAAGTTAAATCATTTCACCCTTTAATTATTTCTGAGGTAATTTATTCCTTTAATAATGATTTAAAGGAATATTAAAGTGTATTTTTAAAACATTAATTTTTTTGAATTTAAATTTGAATTCCATTTTGAATTCAAGATTCAAAATGATTTACCATTTAACCTTAGCCAAATTTAAATATAAATTTATAAACTTTTTTTTTTAAGAGAAATGAAAAAGAACATTTTATTACTTATATAAGAAAAGCCTTTAAATTAAACTACTTAATTCTTAGATAAAAATCTTAGCTTTTTAAATTACATTGCATTTTAACTAGCAAATTTTAATTTAAAACAATTTATTTAACCTTTCATTTAAAATCCTTAAATAGAAGAATTTTATCAAAATCAAATTTAAACATTTGTTTGGAACTAATTACCTAAAAAAAAATAATTTAAACTTGTTTTAAACATATAGATTTAAAAACTGATTTGAAATTTCAGATTTGAATTCATAAAAGAACTTTGAATTACAAAGTTAAATTTTGAATTCAAAACCCCTGTTTTACATTCTGCTTTAAATTTAAATTTCATTTAAATAAAAAAAAACAGAACTCTGTTAGGTTATAAACCCTGAAACAACTCATTGACCCGAGGCCCCCCCTGTTAATGCTTCGAGTAAATGACCTGATCCACTCGAGTGCGACGCGAGAAAAACTCTAGTTCCTCCCAGGCAACCAAATACCCAGAACACACAGTGCTCGTGCACGTGCACTTCGCCGTTGGCGATCTTCCGGCACCGCCACTACGTCGAACAAGTCGACGATCTCCCACGTACAAATCTCCGACCATCAGAACCTCCATCCTCCCTTCGAATCGAAAATGAGCATCAGGTCGAAACCTGGAACACGCGAAAACAAAAATCCCCAAAACCTGGCAACGCCATGTTCTCCGACCCTCGACCACTGACCAGCCTACAACTCTGGCCTTCGACGCGTCAACTCGATCCCTTCCATCCCCCAGAACCCCGAGGCACTCGGTGCTTCCCCGAGACAGTGGTGCACAAATTTCCCACGTGGGAAAAAATTAGGTTTACAAAACATATCCCCACACCGCCGCCGCCACGACCAACCGGACCACCTTCCCCCATTTTCTTCGACCCTCCGATGGCTCCTCCATCACCAGAAGAAGGCTTAACCCCTCCAGTCGCCACGATCATTAGAAATCGCCAAAAATGTATTTTCCAGAAAATTCCAAAACTTACATGCAATTCAACATTTAAAATTTGGATTTTTATTTTAAAAATCATACTTTTCAAAGATGATTCGAGGCATATACCAGAATCAATATAACACGACATTTGATTTATCCCATCATTTAAGTTTCAACTGTATTTTTCTTACTTACAGGAAATTTTCAAACTAAACTACTTAAACTTGTTTTAAAAATCTAGATGGTGTTTAAGTTTCAACTTATCATGTTTGAAATTTTAAAAGTTATCAGGAAATAATAATAATAATAATAAAGTTTGAATCAACTTCAACTTGAAAACTGGAACAGTTTGTTCCAGAGATTTTGTTCCAGAGATTTCAACAAGTGTATAACATCCATCCATATATGCAGAGAAACATACATATATATATCACAAAAATAATTATCCTAGAAAATGTAACCATATTCATTTTTAGATTAGAAAGGTGATGTTACTCACCTGGCAAAAGAAATCAAATAGAGCTGCATCTTTTTGAACAGGCTGTAAACTGCTAGCTTGATCTTCTTGTTTATTTTGTTGAGAAGTTGTTTAAGTTTGAAAAAAATGAAAATGCTTGCTATATTTCTCTGATTTGCTTAGTCTTGGGAACGAACTGAAATGAATTTTGTTTGAAGTATGGAAAGAAACTGCCAATTGATATCCCTTTATACAAGGTGATATCTGGTTTGTACAATACAGCATGGGTGAAGATAATGTTTGGATGTATCAAATATTTCTTGCATTAAATATGCACATGCTCCTGCCTTACTTACAGCCCATACTTACTTTATATTTGCCTGCATACTTGTTTCCAGGTTTTAGGTATATTACTGTATACTATAAATACTTCTATTTTAATGTGTTGTTAATTATTGTTACAAGATGGCATTTTGTTTAAGTAAGTATATTAAAAATTTAATGAGATTTACTTTAGATTTCCTTAGCTTTGGAATGGTTGAATTGAAATGAATGGATTTATACATATATTTTTGTTTTAGTCTATGTTATAAATCTTAACTTATGTACAGTATATACTTTTTAACTTAAGTATTTATTTTATTGTTTAATTCATTTTATATTTAACTTATACTTTGGAATATGAATAAATTTCTATTGTTAACTTAAAATATTATTTTACTTGTTTTGTAATATGAATGACATTAAATGTTATTATATTTTGTTCAATGTGTTTAATTTATATTTTATAATTCATCTTGTATGGATTTATTTACACTTCTAACTTAAATATTTCATTGACATGTATGTCTTGTTATACATAGATTTATATTATAAATATACTTTGTTTGTAGTGCATATTTTCTATATATTAAATTCAAATTTACTCAAACATTTATTTCTTATTTTATTTCAAATCCAATATATACAAATTTTCAATTTCATACGACTTAATAATTTATTTCTATTTGAATCGGGGAAACTCGCTTCCATTTATAATTAATTCTACAAATTTTTATTCAAAAATTCATTTAATTATTAATTTAAATTAAATAAAAATCTAGGGTCGTTACAATAGGGATTGTGAATACCCGGATTACAAGGGCTTCGTAAGAAGTGCCTTCGGTTTTGTTCGAGCCCGGAACAGACTTGTATGGATTGTATGTCTGACATTACAAATTGAGATATAAAACAGATTTCATTCAAATATATTTCTGTTGGTGGTGGAGAATTTATTCTTTTAGCTTAACGCCCTTCTCTGAGACGTACGAGCTCAGAGGTTATATAGTTGAAGTTATCAGCGATATATTCCCAATTTGGTAATGTGACATGCTGAGTGTTGCTGTAAATGATCATTGTGTTGATTATTTATGATAGGATCGTTTATTTGATCGTCTATCCTGGTGATCATTTCTATGATCATTTGTTGACCCAAAGCATGGCTTTTGTATAAAGTATGTTTTTGTGGACGTGACTTCGTCGAGCCTCACACCCCGTGAATGGTCAAAACAGGAAAGATGCGGCAAGGTTATGAGGGGTAGCGCCCTTTAGGATGTGTGCATTTCCTTCTGGAAAAGGGTGGTATCATGGTATGGAGCCCAGATACTTACTCATGTTGAAAACACTTTGTTATGATTGTGTGAATTGATTACGAGCGCTCGGTGAAAGGTCCCAAAGGACCGGGGGATGGCATATTCGGTCAGTTGTTACTCAGTTAGGGGTAACCCGGCCTTGTGTTGGTAGAGATCCGGTTTGGTTCTCGGGGATGTCCATCCAGAGGCATTCTCATGTGGCAATGGGAAGTTCCTTGGCCTGATCATTCGTTGGAAATCCAAAGAAACAATACGAGACTTGTACGGTATTAGTTGTAGAACCTATCATTCACTTAAGGTGGCGCCCCACTGTTTGGATGTTAGCTATAGTAGGCATACGATAATGGTCGTATGTTGGCTAAGATTTATACTCTACTTTCGAAATGAATTTTTCCTACACTATACACTAATAATAATATCAAATGTTATTTTAAATGCGTATCAAGCATCTTTGACTATCATAAGGAGAAATCTCCTCCGATTCTGCGTTTGCATTGTGTGTGTGTGCGGGAGGCCTTATGGTAGTCTCATTTTTAAAAACATTGCGAATTGACTTTAAAAATATTCCTCTATGTTGATTTTAAAGATAAATAAACTGTTTTGAGTTCTCACACCAGTCACATGACTGACTTGGAGTTTATTGTTTTCCTTCCTAAACTCTGGGTGCCCACCAATTTCCACACGGGCAGTCAAGAGTTAGGTTTATCAGGATATTCTGGATATTCTGGAGTTGCTGGAGGCAAACTGGATGGCATGGCGTATTACTAGTTTATATAGTATTTCTTTTTCCGCTGCACTGTTTGTTGTTGTTATTGTTGTACACTCTGATGATATGATGTAATGAAATGAAATGTATAAAATGTAATAACTGATATAGTTCTTTGTTTAAAGATTATTCATTTATTATTATATGTTGATCCGCTGCGAATTGTGAGATTCTGTTGTTGTTCTGTTGTTTCTATTCTCTATTTTCTTTTCCCTCCATTTTCTATTTTCTCTCTTTTTTTTTGTCTTTCTTTTTCTTAAACCCATAACTATTTGGTTTTTCGGCCACGAAAAATCGAGTACGTTACATTTGGTATCAGAGCTTATGGTTAAGCGACAGCCATGGTTCTGTTGGGTATTACTCATTAGAGATAGAGTCAGTAGTGCTCTAGAATGAGTTAGAGAGTAATAATAGCTATGAGAGCGTATTTGTTAGTGAATATAAAATTATTTTATATTGTGATGATTGGTTTATTGAGTGGTATATGAACTTTCGTCAGCGTGGTCCGCAAGACTATGCCGAAGGAGTTTCTAAACACTTGAATAGAACGATTCGACACAGTATTGTTTTAAAAAATTGGGTGAATGAAATAATTTTACCTTGATTACATTTTATATATATAAAAGAATAATTTTTCAGAAATTATTAAAGTGTATATAAGTGGATTGTTTAGTTGTTTGAATAATCTAAATAAAAGAATAATTGTATAAGCAAAAGAATTATAAGAATGAATTATAATTAAAGTAATTTACAATTGTGAAATAAACTTATATATACGAGAAGTGAAACTATATGAATTTATTTATGAATATGAGTTGTAAATAAAAATGAATTTAAAGTTAAATGGAAGTATAACTTAAGTGATGTTGAATGAAGTTGATATTGATATCAAAGTAAAGTAATAAAGTTAAGTGATAAATATGAATTTGAGTTATATAAATAAAATTCAACTGTTGTAATTGAATTGAATGAATGGATTGAATATTAATCAATTAAATGTGAATAATTGATATGAAATAATGAATGTAAGTGTTAATTCATTAAAATCTAATGTTATTAGAAAGTTGAATAATTGAATGAATATAAGCAAAGGAATTTGGTTGTAATTGATATACATTGATTGTTATATGGTTGTTAGATGATTGTATATAATTCATTAATAGTTAATGAAATTGAATTTGATTTGGAAGTTAAAGTAATTGGAAATTCAATTAGAAGTTAAGTGAATCTTGAATAGAATTGAATTTGATTGGAAGTGAACCAACTTGAATATGAATTAGTGAATATAAACTAATAGAAAATGAATGTTAGTAAAAACATCCAATGTAAATGAATCAAATGTGATTAAATTGAAAACCAATTCATTGAATATTAATGAGAATATGAATGAATATTTAGTTGATTGATGGTTTCAATTGTTGCTTTAGTTGCATTTGCTATGTTGACATATATAGTTATTATGTTGCTATATGTTGTATATTGATACTATTATCTATACGCATGGTTCTCATGTTGTTTGTTGAGTGATTAGTAGGTGCGGATCGCGTTTGCTTCGCATTTGGAGCTCGCTTTCGCGCTATATTAGCCGTATATGCTCGCTAATAAAATATAAGGTACATATCTCGGATTACATACCGTACTTTTACATTTTTTTCCCTTCGGGATGCCTCATTACTTGATGAGATGTATATTTGTGATATATATACTGTCATTTTTTTTTCGGATCGAGCCGCGCAAAGGAGACTATGGCGAATTTTTCCGGAAATTTAAGGCGTTAGAAAAAATTTGAAAAAATTGGAAAATTTTGAAACTATAACTTTGATTTAGAATTGAAAGTTAAACAATAGTAATTGCTTTTGAAAAGATAACTAAGTATGATTTGAAAACTTAGTAAAGTATTGTAAGAAGTTTAACTATGGATTTTGGAAAGTTAATAAATTCTGTAACTTTTCTTACTTAATAATTTCGGGGACGAAATTCTTTTAAGAAGGGAAAATTGTAACGACCCAGAAATTTTAGTAATTAAAATTTGAATATTTCATTAATTTTAAATATTAATAAGTGAAATGTATAAGTCAAATAAATTTTATTTTGAATTTTTGGATTTAATTGGATAATTAAATCGATAATTTAATATGTGAAATTATGGAAATAACTGAAAATTGAGTTAAATATGATTGAAAATGATTTGTAAAATTTTATTTTATCATATTGAAGTTAGAATGATATTTTAGAACTTTTAAAATTGAATTAAGAGTTTATTTGTGAAAATTGAATATTTTAATATTAAAATCGACTAGTGAAAATAGTCAATTTTTGAACAGTCTCAGAATTGAACGAAACCAGTTCCATTGGATCCGAAATAGTTAGTTATTACCGGATTTCAATTTTCGTGTCAATCGGAGTTATCGTTTGAGCGTGGCAGCTCGAAACGCATCGAATTATTTTTAATTTTAATTTAGCGAGTTAAAATAGTCATTTTTCAAAAAGTCTCGGATTTCGACGAAACCAGTTTCATCGGATCCGTAATGTGATATTATTGTAAGGTTTCAAATTTCGTATCAATTGGATTTACCGTTTGTCCGGTACAAATTAAAACGCCTAGAAAATCGTTTAAATCGGTTTAATTCAAATTGAACGTTTATAGCCATAACTCGCACAGATGTCCGAATTAGCTTCCGAAACCAGTTCCATTGTGTCCGGAACGCGGGGTAAACCCTAGAAACGTTGGTTACGGCGCGTAAATCGGAGTTCGGAATTTCCGGATTGAATAGTGTTTTGTCGGTTCCTTATAAATAGCCCTTCACTCTAAAAAAATAAAAAATAAAAAAAGAAACCAAAACCCTAATTCAATGCACAGCCGCCACCCACATAATCAAAGGCCGAAAACTTCCACACTTCATCCCTCGATTTCTTCCAATCCGTGAATCAATTCAACAAACTTCCAACTAGGAAGTGGTAGAGCACGACGAGAGCTTGAA
Source organism: Allium cepa (assembly GCA_030765085.1). Classification (NCBI taxonomy): domain Eukaryota; kingdom Viridiplantae; phylum Streptophyta; class Magnoliopsida; order Asparagales; family Amaryllidaceae; genus Allium; species Allium cepa. The sequence continues at coordinate 766,857,051 of CM060937.1, read as the reverse complement.
GTTCAACGGTCATGATCAAATATGGAGTGACGTGGTGGCGTCTAGGGGGCCACGTTCGACAGTATTTGCGCACGCAATTTGAGAAAAGGGGGGACCGAGCTTGGGGATATTCAGGCCGAACATGGAGGGAGGTGAGGGCTTCGAGATGGCGTTTCCTGATCAAGTTCTAGTCGAGCGAGGTGGTGGCAAAAATCAACCCTAATTTGTGCTATATGGGTTTGTATGCGTGCGTGTGCTCCTGTACATGAACGAGAGAGAGGGAGATGGAGTGGACGGTCCAGATGGGGAGATGCAGATCCGAAGGTTGCGAATGGATGTGGGTTTATAAAATTTAATTTAAGTTGTAAATTGTTTATATAAAAATCGTGTAACTTCAAAAATTGATATCTTTTTCATACGAGGTCGAAAACGCGCGAAATCAGTTGCGCTGGAATCGTATGGACGAGCACTACGCGATGAAATTGGATTGGAGTCGTTTGGAGTTAGTGAGAATTTTGGGTAAAATTAAACGTCCGTTTAATTTTATTCGAAATAAATCGCTATAACGGAATTTAAAATCAAGGTGAGAACTTCTCACTCAATCGAATTAGTTTCGATTTTATTTTAAATATTTAGATTTAAAATTTTTGAATGCATGTTTGAATGATGATTGTTATCTATTGATTGTTAAAATAGACATTATACGCCGTTAGTAAGCGGATGTTATTTAATAAAAACATATACCGCGAATATTTCATAAACAGTGAAATTGGTATTATATATAATATCAATATATATATATTGGCATATGTATATATTGGAGTTATTGATTTCCCGCATTTATTTGTTTAGCGGATGAGACCCTATTGCGCCGTCTATTAAGCGGATAATATTATTAATCCCATATACCGCGATAATTTCGTACTGGAGCGAAATTGGTATTGTGCTAATGTTTGTGGATGCAGGAAAACAGGTTGGAGGGATCCAACTGGATTCCTCAACAGTATTTATTTGATTTCAGATATTTTGACATTTGATTGATTATCATATCGATATATGATATCGTTATAGTCGTGATTGACTATTTGGTGTGTAGCATCTTTGGACCTAGATTTTGGGATTTTAAAATGATTTTTAAAGTGGTTTTTGAAAGAAAACGTTTATAAAATATTTTTGGAATTGATCCATTTTAAATAAATAAACGATATAATTTTTAATGTTTTAAAAAATTATGATTTTTGAGAAATATAGTTAAAAACTGATTTTTGAGAATATGATGCTAATGATTTTATAAAATAGTTTAATCGGGATTTTAGAATTTATTGTGAAAAGTTTAAATATAGGATTTATAAAATTTAATTATTTTATGAATCAAAATGGTGATATAATAAAGGAGATTAAAGATGTTTTAAAGAATAATATAAATTGATTTATATTAAGAGATTTATAAATGGATATTTATAAATTGAAATATTGACATTATAAAACGAGTTTTTATAAGTGTTTGAATGAAGTGAAAATGAATTTCATAAATTGAATGAAATTTATAGAATTATAAACGGTGAAATTATAAATGGAATTTTATAAACAGTAGTTTTATAAAATTTATAAAGTCATTAAAAGAATGGTTTTGGATAAATAATTGAATCTTATAAGTTATAAGATTTATAATTATGAAGTTCAAAGGAACGATTTTTGTGAACGAATAAATTATAAGTATTTAACTTATAATATGAACCTTTAGTTTATAATTGAAATATAAATCGAATAGGTTAATAAAGGAGATTTATAAAGGAAGTAGTTATAAAATAAATAGAAATGGAATTTACAAACGTTGTTTTATAAATTCGCAATGACTTATTTTGATAAGTAAATTGTTGAAACCTATTAATGGGGTTATATTCACATTTTTGACTGTGAATAATCCTTTAAAATGAAATGAATAAAAGGATGAAATTTGTTAACGTAGTATATTCACGTTTTTGAAATAGTGAAAATTATGTTAAAGAAATTGTTTTGAATGTGATGTTTTAAATAGAATTAAAACGATCTAACGATGTTTTAAAATGTGTTAAAATTCGAAACCATAGATTTCGACATTTATTGTTGAAATAGACGTTTTCGAGAAATAAAAGGAAATGGTGGACTATAACACAGTTGTTATAGTAAATGATTTCTAAAAGGAAATGTTTTGAATAGTATTGGGATTTATATATATATTTTAATTTCGAATCCCTATACTAGTGATTTTGGGCTGTCGTAACGATGTTTTATGTAACATTCGTTTTGGCCCAAATAAATATGTTTATGAGAATGATTTCCTTAAAAGATGAAATATATACTTAATCTCGATTTAAGTATATTAAATATTTTCCAAGTGTTGGAAATAAATAAAATTTGTGAATTACTTATTTTTAATAAGTATGGAAATGTTTTCCAATATAAAGTGAATATTAGATAATTTATCTTTTTGAAGATAAATTGAAATGAATAATTGAAATCGTATATGCATTGATATTTTGGGAATATAAATTCACTATAGTGTTTATATGTGAAAGTGGAATTTGTATGAAAATAAATATTGATTTATTTTTGAAGTATTGAAAATTATATATCTAGTAAAGATATTTTTGGAAAATAAATAATTGAAAAATTATTTGGAAACTGGTGATGTGTGCATATCCATGATAGTTCAATAACCGACTATCAATATTTCACTTTGAATGGGTAATTGATGTGATTTGTTTGAATTTAAATGCCACACTTATTTTTGAATAAGCGCTCACTATTCGGGTTAACCGGGAAAGGACCATGGGGTCGTATAACCCATTCCGAATATGTGATACGTCGTTGTGAATTGCATTTGATGACCGGTGTTGAAGACCGAGTATTTGTGAAAGCGATAGGATGACCTATCGATTGTCTCTGCACTGGGTAGCTCCTGGTATAGAGATTCCTTAAGTGATGGGAAATTCGATCGGGATTGTGAATACCCGGATTACAAGGGCTTCGTAAGAAGTGCCTTCGGTTTTGTTCGAGCCCGGAACAGACTTGTATGGATTGTATGTCTGACATTACATATTGAGATATAAAACAGATTTCATTCAAATATATTTCTGTTGGTGGCGGAGAATTTATTCTTTTAGCTTAACACCCTTCTCTGAGATGTACGAGCTCAGAGGTTATATAGTTGTAGTTATCAGCGATATATTCCCAATTTGGTAATGTGACATGCTGAGTGTTGCTGTAAATGATCATTGTGTTGATTATTTATGATAGGATCGTTTATTTGATCGTCTATCCTGGTGATCATTTCTATGATCATTTGTTGACCCAAAGCATGGCTTTTGTATAAAGTATGTTTTTGTGGACGTGACTTCGTCGAGCCTCACACCCCGTGAATGGTCAAAACAGGAAAGATGCGGCAAGGTTATGAGGGGTAGCGCCCTTTAGGATGTGTGCATTTCCTTCTGGAAAAGGGTGGTATCATGGTATGGAGCCCAGATACTTACTCATGTTGAAAACACTTTGTTATGATTGTGTGAATTGATTACGAGCGCTCGGTGAAAGGTCCCAAAGGACCGGGGGATGGCATATTCGGTCAGTTGTTACTCAGTTAGGGGTAACCCGGCCTTGTGTTGGTAGAGATCCGGTTTGGTTCTCGGGGATGTCCATCCAGAGGCATTCTCATGTGGCAATGGGAAGTTCCTTGGCCTGATCATTCGTTGGAAATCCAAAGAAACAATACGAGACTTGTACGGTATTAGTTGTAGAACCTATCATTCACTTATGGTGGCGCCCCACTGTTTGGATGGTAGCTATAGTAGGCATACGATAATGGTCGTATGTTGGCTAAGATTTATACTCTACTTTCGAAATGAATTTTTCCTACACTATACACTAATAATAATATCAAATGTTATTTTAAATGCGTATCAAGCATCTTTGACTATCATAAGGAGAAATCTCCTCCGATTCTGCGTTTGCATTGTGTGTGTGTGCGGGAGGCCTTATGGTAGTCTCATTTTTAAAAACATTGCGAATTGACTTTAAAAATATTCCTCTATGTTGATTTTAAAGATAAATAAACTGTTTTGAGTTCTCACACCAGTCACATGACTGACTTGGAGTTTATTGTTTTCCTTCCTAAACTCTGGGTGCCCACCAATTTCCACACGGGCAGTCAAGAGTTAGGTTTATCAGGATATTCTGGATATTCTGGAGTTGCTGGAGGCAAACTGGATGGCATGGCGTATTACTAGTTTATATAGTATTTCTTTTTCCGCTGCACTGTTTGTTGTTGTTATTGTTGTACACTCTGATGATATGATGTAATGAAATGAAATGTATAAAATGTAATAACTGATATAGTTCTTTGTTTAAAGATTATTCATTTATTATTATATGTTGATCCGCTGCGAATTGTGAGATTCTGTTGTTGTTCTGTTGTTTCTATTCTCTATTTTCTTTTCCCTCCATTTTCTATTTTCTCTCTTTTTTTTTGTCTTTCTTTTTCTTAAACCCATAACTATTCGGTTTTTCGGCCACGAAAAATCGAGTACGTTACATTTGGTATCAGAGCTTATGGTTAAGCGACAACCATGGTTCTGTTGGGTATTACTCATTAGAGATAGAGTCAGTAGTGCTCTAGAATGAGTTAGAGAGTAATAATAGCTATGAGAGCGTATTTGTTAGTGAATATAAAATTATTTTATATTGTGATGATTGGTTTATTGAGTGGTATATGAACTTTCGTCAGCGTGGTCCGCAAGACTATGCCGAAGGAGTTTCTAAACACTTGAATAGAACGATTCGACACAGTATTGTTTTAAAAAATTGGGTGAATGAAATAATTTTACCTTGATTACATTTTATATATATAAAAGAATAATTTTTCAGAAATTATTAAAGTGTATATAAGTGGATTGTTTAGTTGTTTGAATAATCTAAATAAAAGAATAATTGTATAAGCAAAAGAATTATAAGAATGAATTATAATTAAAGTAATTTACAATTGTGAAATAAACTTATATATACGAGAAGTGAAACTATATGAATTTATTTATGAATATGAGTTGTAAATAAAAATGAATTTAAAGTTAAATGGAAGTATAACTTAAGTGATGTTGAATGAAGTTGATATTGATATCAAAGTAAAGTAATAAAGTTAAGTGATAAATATGAATTTGAGTTATATAAATAAAATTCAACTGTTGTAATTGAATTGAATGAATGGATTGAATATTAATCAATTAAATGTGAATAATTGATATGAAATAATGAATGTAAGTGTTAATTCATTAAAATCTAATGTTATTAGAAAGTTGAATAATTGAATGAATATAAGCAAAGGAATTTGGTTGTAATTGATATACATTGATTGTTATATGGTTGTTAGATGATTGTATATAATTCATTAATAGTTAATGAAATTGAATTTGATTTGGAAGTTAAAGTAATTGGAAATTCAATTAGAAGTTAAGTGAATCTTGAATAGAATTGAATTTGATTGGAAGTGAACCAACTTGAATATGAATTAGTGAATATAAACTAATAGAAAATGAATGTTAGTAAAAACATCCAATGTAAATGAATCAAATGTGATTAAATTGAAAACCAATTCATTGAATATTAATGAGAATATGAATGAATATTTAGTTGATTGATGGTTTCAATTGTTGCTTTAGTTGCATTTGCTATGTTGACATATATAGTTATTATGTTGCTATATGTTGTATATTGATACTATTATCTATACGCATGGTTCTCATGTTGTTTGTTGAGTGATTAGTAGGTGCGGATCGCGTTTGCTTCGCATTTGGAGCTCGCTTTCGCGCTATATTAGCCGTATATGCTCGCTAATAAAATATAAGGTACATATCTCGGATTACATACCGTACTTTTACATTTTTTTCCCTTCGGGATGCCTCATTACTTGATGAGATGTATATTTGTGATATATATACTGTCATTTTTTTTTCGGATCGAGCCGCGCAAAGGAGACTATGGCGAATTTTTCCGGAAATTTAAGGCGTTAGAAAAAATTTGAAAAAATTGGAAAATTTTGAAACTATAACTTTGATTTAGAATTGAAAGTTAAACAATAGTAATTGCTTTTGAAAAGATAACTAAGTATGATTTGAAAACTTAGTAAAGTATTGTAAGAAGTTTAACTATGGATTTTGGAAAGTTAATAAATTCTGTAACTTTTCTTACTTAATAATTTCGGGGACGAAATTCTTTTAAGAAGGGAAAATTGTAACGACCCAGAAATTTTAGTAATTAAAATTTGAATATTTCATTAATTTTAAATATTAATAAGTGAAATGTATAAGTCAAATAAATTTTATTTTGAATTTTTGGATTTAATTGGATAATTAAATCGATAATTTAATATGTGAAATTATGGAAATAACTGAAAATTGAGTTAAATATGATTGAAAATGATTTGTAAAATTTTATTTTATCATATTGAAGTTAGAATGATATTTTAGAACTTTTAAAATTGAATTAAGAGTTTATTTGTGAAAATTGAATATTTTAATATTAAAATCGACTAGTGAAAATAGTCAATTTTTGAACAGTCTCAGAATTGAACGAAACCAGTTCCATTGGATCCGAAATAGTTAGTTATTACCGGATTTCAATTTTCGTGTCAATCGGAGTTATCGTTTGAGCGTGGCAGCTCGAAACGCATCGAATTATTTTTAATTTTAATTTAGCGAGTTAAAATAGTCATTTTTCAAAAAGTCTCGGATTTCGACGAAACCAGTTTCATCGGATCCGTAATGTGATATTATTGTAAGGTTTCAAATTTCGTATCAATTGGATTTACCGTTTGTCCGGTACAAATTAAAACGCCTAGAAAATCGTTTAAATCGGTTTAATTCAAATTGAACGTTTATAGCCATAACTCGCACAGATGTCCGAATTAGCTTCCGAAACCTGTTCCATTGTGTCCGGAACGCGGGGTAAACCCTAGAAACGTTGGTTACGGCGCGTAAATCGGAGTTCGGAATTTCCGGATTGAATAGTGTTTTGTCGGTTCCTTATAAATAGCCCTTCACTCTAAAAAAATAAAAAATAAAAAAAGAAACCAAAACCCTAATTCAATGCACAGCCGCCACCCACATAATCAAAGGCCGAAAACTTCCACACTTCATCCCTCGATTTCTTCCAATCCGTGAATCAATTCAACAAACTTCCAACTAGGAAGTGGTAGAGCACGACGAGAGCTTGAAGTTCAACGGTCATGATCAAATATGGAGTGACGTGGTGGCGTCTAGGGGGCCACGTTCGACAGTATTTGCGCACGCAATTTGAGAAAAGGGGGGACCGAGCTTGGGGATATTCAGGCCGAACATGGAGGGAGGTGAGGGCTTCGAGATGGCGTTTCCTGATCAAGTTCTAGTCGAGCGAGGTGGTGGCAAAAATCAACCCTAATTTGTGCTATATGGGTTTGTATGCGTGCGTGTGCTCCTGTACATGAACGAGAGAGAGGGAGATGGAGTGGACGGTCCAGATGGGGAGATGCAGATCCGAAGGTTGCGAATGGATGTGGGTTTATAAAATTTAATTTAAGTTGTAAATTGTTTATATAAAAATCGTGTAACTTCAAAAATTGATATCTTTTTCATACGAGGTCGAAAACGCGCGAAATCAGTTGCGCTGGAATCGTATGGACGAGCACTACGCGATGAAATTGGATTGGAGTCGTTTGGAGTTAGTGAGAATTTTGGGTAAAATTAAACGTCCGTTTAATTTTATTCAAAATAAATCGCTATAACGGAATTTAAAATCAAGGTGAGAACTTCTCACTCAATCGAATTAGTTTCGATTTTATTTTAAATAGTTAGATTTAAAATTTTTGAATGCATGTTTGAATGATGATTGTTATCTATTGATTGTTAAAATAGACATTATACGCCGTTAGTAAGCGGATGTTATTTAATAAAAACATATACCGCGAATATTTCATAAACAGTGAAATTGGTATTATATATAATATCAATATATATATATTGGCATATGTATATATTGGAGTTATTGATTTCCCGCATTTATTTGTTTAGCGGATGAGACCCTATTGCGCCGTCTATTAAGCGGATAATATTATTAATCCCATATACCGCGATAATTTCGTACTGGAGCGAAATTGGTATTGTGCTAATGTTTGTGGATGCAGGAAAACAGGTTGGAGGGATCCAACTGGATTCCTCAACAGTATTTATTTGATTTCAGATATTTTGACATTTGATTGATTATCATATCGATATATGATATCGTTATAGTCGTGATTGACTATTTGGTGTGTAGCATCTTTGGACCTAGATTTTGGGATTTTAAAATGATTTTTAAAGTGGTTTTTGAAAGAAAACGTTTATAAAATATTTTTGGAATTGATCCATTTTAAATAAATAAACGATATAATTTTTAATGTTTTAAAAAATTATGATTTTTGAGAAATATAGTTAAAAACTGATTTTTGAGAATATGATGCTAATGATTTTATAAAATAGTTTAATCGGGATTTTAGAATTTATTGTGAAAAGTTTAAATATAGGATTTATAAAATTTAATTATTTTATGAATCAAAATGGTGATATAATAAAGGAGATTAAAGATGTTTTAAAGAATAATATAAATTGATTTATATTAAGAGATTTATAAATGGATATTAATAAATTGAAATATTGACATTATAAAACGAGTTTTTATAAGTGTTTGAATGAAGTGAAAATGAATTTCATAAATTGAATGAAATTTATAGAATTATAAACGGTGAAATTATAAATGGAATTTTATAAACAGTAGTTTTATAAAATTTATAAAGTCATTAAAAGAATGGTTTTGGATAAATAATTGAATCTTATAAGTTATAAGATTTATAATTATGAAGTTCAAAGGAACGATTTTTGTGAACGAATAAATTATAAGTATTTAACTTATAATATGAACCTTTAGTTTATAATTGAAATATAAATCGAATAGGTTAATAAAGGAGATTTATAAAGGAAGTAGTTATAAAATAAATAGAAATGGAATTTATAAACGTTGTTTTATAAATTCGCAATGACTTATTTTGATAAGTAAATTGTTGAAACCTATTAATGGGGTTATATTCACATTTTTGACTGTGAATAATCCTTTAAAATGAAATGAATAAAAGGATGAAATTTGTTAACGTAGTATATTCACGTTTTTGAAATAGTGAAAATTATGTTAAAGAAATTGTTTTGAATGTGATGTTTTAAATAGAATTAAAACGATCTAACGATGTTTTAAAATGTGTTAAAATTCGAAACCATAGATTTCGACATTTATTGTTGAAATAGACGTTTTCGAGAAATAAAAGGAAATGGTGGACTATAACACAGTTGTTATAGTAAATGATTTCTAAAAGGAAATGTTTTGAATAGTATTGGGATTTATATATATATTTTAATTTCGAATCCCTATACTAGTGATTTTGGGCTGTCGTAACGATGTTTTATGTAACATTTGTTTTGGCCCAAATAAATATGTTTATGAGAATGATTTCCTTAAAAGATGAAATATATACTTAATCTCGATTTAAGTATATTAAATATTTTCCAAGTGTTGGAAATAAATAAAATTTGTGAATTACTTATTTTTAATAAGTATGGAAATGTTTTCCAATATAAAGTGAATATTAGATAATTTATCTTTTTGAAGATAAATTGAAATGAATAATTGAAATCGTATATGCATTGATATTTTGGGAATATAAATTCACTATAGTGTTTATATGTGAAAGTGGAATTTGTATGAAAATAAATATTGATTTATTTTTGAAGTATTGAAAATTATATATCTAGTAAAGATATTTTTGGAAAATAAATAATTGGAAAATTATTTGGAAACTGGTGATGTGTGCATATCCATGATAGTTCAATAACCGACTATCAATATTTCACTTTGAATGGGTAATTGATGTGATTTGTTTGAATTTAAATGCCACACTTATTTTTGAATAAGCGCTCACTATTCGGGTTAACCGGGAAAGGACCATGGGGTCGTATAACCCATTCCGAATATGTGATACGTCGTTGTGAATTGCATTTGATGACCGGTGTTGAAGACCGAGTATTTGTGAAAGCGATAGGATGACCTATCGATTGTCTCTGCACTGGGTAGCTCCTGGTATAGAGATTCCTTAAGTGATGGGAAATTCGATCGGGATTGTGAATACCCGGATTACAAGGGCTTCGTAAAAAGTGCCTTCGGTTTTGTTCGAGCCCGGAACAGACTTGTATGGATTGTATGTCTGACATTACAAATTGAGATATAAAACAGATTTCATTCAAATATATTTCTGTTGGTGGCGGAGAATTTATTCTTTTAGCTTAACACCCTTCTCTGAGATGTACGAGCTCAGAGGTTATATAGTTGTAGTTATCAGCGATATATTCCCAATTTGGTAATGTGACATGCTGAGTGTTGCTGTAAATGATCATTGTGTTGATTATTTATGATAGGATCGTTTATTTGATCGTCTATCCTGGTGATCATTTCTATGATCATTTGTTGACCCAAAGCATGGCTTTTGTATAAAGTATGTTTTTGTGGACGTGACTTCGTCGAGCCTCACACCCCGTGAATGGTCAAAACATGAAAGATGCGACAAGGTTATGAGGGGTAGCGCCCTTTAGGATGTGTGCATTTCCTTCTGGAAAAGGGTGATATCATGGTATGGAGCCCAGATACTTACTCATGTTGAAAACACTTTGTTATGATTGTGTGAATTGATTACGAGCGCTCGGTGAAAGGTCCCAAAGGACCGGGGGATGGCATATTCGGTCAGTTGTTACTCAGTTAGGGGTAACCCGGCCTTGTGTTGGTAGAGATCCGGTTTGGTTCTCGGGGATGTCCATCCAGAGGCATTCTCATGTGGCAATGGGAAGTTCCTTGGCCTGATCATTCGTTGGAAATCCAAAGAAACAATACGAGACTTGTACGGTATTAGTTGTAGAACCTATCATTCACTTATGGTGGCGCCCCACTGTTTGGATGGTAGCTATAGTAGGCATACGATAATGGTCGTATGTTGGCTAAGATTTATACTCTACTTTCGAAATGAATTTTTCCTACACTATACACTAATAATAATATCAAATGTTATTTTAAATGCGTATCAAGCATCTTTGACTATCATAAGGAGAAATCTCCTCCGATTCTGCGTTTGCATTGTGTGTGTGTGCGGGAGGCCTTATGGTAGTCTCATTTTTAAAAACATTGCGAATTGACTTTAAAAATATTCCTCTATGTTGATTTTAAAGATAAATAAACTGTTTTGAGTTCTCACACCAGTCACATGACTGACTTGGTGTTTATTGTTTTCCTTCCTAAACTCTGGGTGCCCACCAATTTCCACACGGGCAGTCAAGAGTTAGGTTTATCAGGATATTCTGGATATTCTGGAGTTGCTGGAGGCAAGCTGGATGGCATGGCGTATTACTAGTTTATATAGTATTTCTTTTTCCGCTGCACTGTTTGTTGTTGTTATTGTTGTACACTCTGATGATATGATGTAATGAAATGAAATGTATAAAATGTAATAACTGATATAGTTCTTTGTTTAAAGATTATTCATTTATTATTATATGTTGTTCCGCTGCGAATTGTGAGATTCTGTTGTTGTTCTGTTGTTTCTATTCTGTGTTTTCTTTTCCCTCCATTTTCTATTTTCTCTCTTTTTCTTTGTTTTCTTTTTCTTAAACCCATAACTATTCGGTTTTTCGGCAACGAAAAATCGAGTACGTTACACGGGTCCTTACACAAACTTATCTTAGGCTCTGAATATTCAGGTTTATTTTAATTGCACTAGTCTAATCCTCAGATTTCTAATTATGTTGTAATTTCGGAAGCAACTCGAAATTGTTGGCCTTGGCGGGCAACCGATGAGGTGAGAAATGATACTTATACTTTATTGGTTTGTTCATATGGAATTAATGTCTATAATATGTAGTTTCAGCAGTAGAAACTAAAAAGAGAAAAAGAGAAGAAGAAGAAATTAGAGATGCAATGAAATCATTGAAGAATAGGGTACAGGATTCAAAACACGACATGGACATAATGGCTAGCCTTAAAGAAATGAAATTTTTAAAGGTGAATGTTTTAACCTATCACAGTCAGAGTTTACTTTTTATAATCTATCATTGTAAGCTTTATGTTATTATAACTCACTGATGTTTTTACTCATTAATCCAGGCATGCAACTATGATTATAGATGATGTGCTAGCAATGTTGCATCACATAAAGCATGAAAAGGTTGGTATATCTTTATTCATGTTAAAGTAAGCAATGTAAGCTTATTTTCCTTATGTTTAGGCTTGTAAATTTTTCAGATGAGGGTTGGAGTCCAAAGTTTACTTTATTAATTTCCAATTTGGGTCATGATTTTTTATACATCACCTTATACATGCTAAGTCTATTTATTCCATTTGATACTTGCGTTGGTAATATTATGGCAGTTAATTGCATAACCTTATACGTGCATGTTGTACATAGTATTTGATACTTATGTTTACAATTTGATTGTAGGAATAAAATAGTTCCTTGAAGAACATATTTATCCAAGTCCTTTATTGCATTACTTCATTATAGAGGAGTTTCAAAAGTCCTTTATTGCATCACAAGATAATATATAAACATTCAACATAAAATAACATTGAGACAATTTTGAAATACAAAGCAAAATGAACAAGATAGATTGGACCTTGCTTCAACCACTTCAATGCTTGGCCTAAGGGACACTTATGCTTGGCTATAATGATGCTTTGGCTCAGGTATGACATCATATAGGTCAGGTTTAACATCATATAGGCAAGGCAACAAGTGGAGATGAAGGTGTAGTGGTGCAACATAAAGCATATATAGGGTCAAGGTTAAATAAGTTGAGTTTTTGTGACATTCTTGGCTCGGCCATGGGCATGTGGTGGCTTGGCCATGCTTGTACGGGTCTGGACAGTAGCTGGAGCAGCGGCCAAAGGTGGTGGAGCGGCTGGTGGTGGTGTCTAAGGGGTGGCCAAAGCAAGATATGGAGGGTAGGTGATGATGTGTGTGGTCTAGGCAATGTTTTAAGGAGTTTTGTGGATGTTTTGTGGTGCTAGCTTCAATGGATGGGCACGGCTTGGTCATGGTCTGATTTTCAGAGGGTGGTGGGTGATGTGGCAGAGGGTGGAGGTCAGGTCAGAGGTGGTGGAGGTGGCTACGGTGGTGGTTAAGGTGGTGGTTGAAGGAGATGAGGCAAAGGTGGTCAAACTAGCATTGTTCAAGGGCATTGTTGCATTTTTTTTTTGGAGTTTTGGCACCATGGTGGGCTCGGCCTTGGTCAAGACCAGGGGGGTATCTGGTGATGATGGCAGGGAAGAGGTGTAGGAGGTGGTGGCCGTGGCTACGGAGGAGAGGCCAAGCAATACACATGAGAAAACAAGGCAAAATATAAGAAAATAATGGAAAAAGAAGAGCAAAAAGAAGAGGAAAAGAGGAGCCATTACCAAACCTTTCTAGCCGTGAAAAATGAAGTGGAGAGGAATGTTTTCACGTGAAAATGAGGTAAGAAATGCACAGCTACAATAAAGAAAGGAACGGTCAAAGGAAATTAAATCTATTAATTGGAAAAGAAACGGAAGAAGAAACGTTAAAACGGTTTTACGTTTCTTTGCTTTCAAACCTTTTAAACTTCCTATATATATTCATATACATCTTAAATAACTGAAAACATTATAAATTTCAGTTAGAATTTGAAAATATAACAGAGAAACAAAATATTAATAATTAATTATTAATTAGATATGATTAAAATAAGAAAAATGGCACAGAAAATGAAAACTAGACTTAGGAATTAGAAATAACTTCAATACACTTTGGAAAAAAATTCTTAAATTTAAATACATGTAAAATGAATAAAATAAAGTAAAACTGCAATAAAAGTGAATGTATAAAATAAATCAATAAATTTTAATTATATATAATTAAATTAAGAAAATGGCTTAAAATTGCAGACTAGGCTTTAAAAATTAGAAATAATTTCAAATGAACTTTAGAAAATCTTCATAGACTTGTAAAAATATTTATAACAAATAAAATAAAATGCATTCACAAAATAAAAAAAAATTAATTAAGTAAAATTTATATGAAGAAAATAGCAGAAAATTATAAAACAGCCTTTAAAAATAGGAAATAAATACAGTAAATTTTGGAAAAATTCTATTATCATTTAAAAATATTTAAAAGTCAAAATACACATAATAAAACATATTATTACATATTAAAATAAAATATAACAAAGAAGAAGTTATTTATTCAATTTAAAATAGTCATTGTTAAATAACCCTATATATGCACAATATTGTAAAGAGTATAACTTTCACAATTTACATCCAATTTCAACGAAACGAAAAGTGGTGTTCTTAGACTTTTATGTACTTTCATAATAAAAGAAAGAAAAAAATTAATTTCAAACTTTTAAAATTTTAAGTTAAAAGTCACAGTTTGACTGTTTTGACCAGAATCAACATTTCAAGCAAATATTTAACTTACACAGTTTGGAATTATAACTCATATAAAATCAAGATTTTATATTTAAATAATAAAATTTTATCATTCAAATAAGTAAAAATAAGTTTTTAACCAAAATTTTACATTAAAATAATTAAAATATACAATAAAATAATTACAAAATATAGGGTTGTTACACTCTCCCCCACTCAAAACTTTTCGTCCCTGAAAAGGAATGAGGTATGGAAGGGCACAGAAAAGATAGAGTGAAATAGGATTAAGATAAGATGACAAGAAGATTTAAGTTATACCTGATAACTGTTGTTATAGGTAAGTTTAATAATGTGGAGGTGATCTTTCCAAGATCCTCCAGAATCAAGAACACAAGCACGAAAAAGGTGGATTCAAAATGATTACCCAAGGTCTATCAAGATTATAGAAAGATTTCTAAACAGAAAGATTATAGAAAGATGCCTATACCGGTCTATAGCAAGATAAGGATAAGAAGGACAACCAAAAGATAGTTTGAAAAACAAAATAAGGAAATAAATTTGAAAGCATGGAAATTTCAACTTAAATAGAGAATAAATCTTTACACAAGTTAAATAAATCTTAACTACCCCAAATTTCATTATCTTATTATCCAATCATCTTAAATTAACAATTTTTAAAACCATGGGTTTGAAAAATAATCATTTATTACACTCACATTGTACTTAATAAATTTAATTCTTCTTTATTCCTAATTAAACCTAAATTTATTCCTCTCAATATATTCATCACTGATGTTAAATATACTTACACTTATTATAACTGCTTTATTTTATTCTTAGTTCTTCTAACATTGTTTTATTGTAAGTTATTCAATTACCCTTTATTATTCTTTAACTCTGTTAATCGTTTTATAACTTAAAATTTAAGTCTACAGCTGTAACGACCCGCTATTTTGTACCATTCAAATCGACAATAAAACCGTACATGTCCGACTTGAAAAATTCAAAATACCGAATTGTTAATTTAATTTGGCAAAACTTAGCATATACAGTAAATAAATTAAACACGGATCACAGACACAGAGTAATATAATGCAGCGGAATAGAAAAATAGTAGTTCATGAAGCTACTATATACATCAGAGTTTAAAATAAAATACATCAGAATCTCTGGAATACAGAAAGGTCTTCAGTACGAGCCGATGACTTCTCTGAACCAGTCAACTAGAAAACTGAAAGCTGAAACGATAGTTGGATCTCCAAATGAAGCTCCAATCTCATAAGGTGAGTCTCGAATGCTGGATTACTCGGTCTGACCCGAGCGTAAAGCAAAACACAAAACACTCGAGTCAGGATTAACATTCTTATATCAATAAATTCAACTCAAATGAAATATCAACTGAAATACAATATACTTAAAGGATGTTTGGGATGTCCACCCTCTAAGGGTCCATAGAACTATCTATAGGGTAGAAATATACACTACTACACCGTAGTCATTCACTTAATTTATACTTCAACCCAACAGTCAATTTTTACTTCGAATAATCATATTTCCCAAACTAGTATCTATATATTGAGTAAGGTATGCAGTACAGTATTTCAATTTCCTGAACTTAACAAATTGTTCACATCAACCTGATCTTCCTATTTAAATTAAATCCAATCTCATTTTATCAGTTAAATCTTCCTAAAATTCCCACTTAAATTTATAATTCTCAAATTTGGATTTGATATCCCAATTTTCCCTTTTATTTCAATATGTTTCCATATTTTAAGTATTCAACATTTTAACCAAAATTTTCCCAATCTAGTTTCTAAATAAAATTCCCAATCTATTTCAAACTCAAATTTCATTTAATTCGATTAGTTATCTACATAACCGATTCGACTATCTTGGTTCCAAATACATATCCGAATTTCTAAACCATTCAATTACACTATAGTTCATAGCTTATATATAACAATTTAAATTTGACAGTTCAATCTAGATTCTCGATTTTTCTTTTTTTTTACATCGTTATTATCCAGTCTTGAACCCTCCCTTATTCGATTCAATATCATTTTAGTGATCATGAATTACACTTTACCCAAATTTCTTAAATTTTATTAAACGTGAAATATTTCATTCGATAAATTTCAATTTGATTTAGATAAATAAATCCTTATCTAAATACCATTTCAAAATAACCCAACTTTATTTCCCAATCCTAATTGTTCAGTATTATTGCACAGTTTTCCGAAATAAAATATACATAAATATTTATCATAATTTATGTATTTAATCACATCTTGATTAAACTAGATATAATTAACTCTATGTTTATCATTTTCCCTTTTATACATGTATTTAAGAATTTACACATAAATAAAACCATATATTTCTTATCATATGGTCAAATGTTACGAATATTATCATTTCAATCCATACACTAAATATATACGGGTGGATAGCATTCCACCCGTAATCCCAAATTTAAATTAAATAAAACCCGCTTGGGTCTATCATTTAAACCCATTTCAATTCAAAACAACCATAACAAAAGGGAATTGCAGTGTGATGTCAGGGATGGTGTCAAAGTAAATAAACAAGTAATAACAACGGTCAATAACAATTCAATAAGTAAATCAATAACTCCGAAATAATCGTATTTATTCGCATTGTTATTTTTATAATTATTTCTAGAATCTACACTATCATGTCATGTAGATAAAGATTATTACATTTTAGTTTTTCACTTGTCGTTCCATTTCAATTTCAGTTTAATACTACAACAATTAATCCAAACTACGTTCAAGGATTTAAAGTATAATTTATCAATTTCTACGACAATTAATGGGTCAAATTTAACTAATCAAATTTACATATGGCGGGGTCAGGTTTCAAATAAATCAAGGTCCGTCATATGTAATCCGTCTTAATTTGTAAACTATACTACCCCAAATTTAACTAGCAAACTAGTTATCACTTAACAGTAGTAATTAACATCCAATTTAAACGATAATCAATCAATCAATCAATTATCAACCAATCTGTATTATTATCACATAATTAATTAACCGATAATGGTGTCAGGTGTCACAGGTGAGCAGATACAGATAATAGCAGTCATAAAAGTAAAACAACCAACAGCAGCAATTTCAATTGTCGTTTCAATTGAAGTCAAATTTAATAAATAAAAGAACGTTAATCGTGAGTGATTGCTCACCTTTCGAGGCTAGAGATGAACGAGACCAAGAGCGAATGGATACGAGCAAACCCAAAGGTCGAACAAGCGAGACAGTGACAAGGCTATAATGGCTGCGACGAATATGATATTTTTCAGTGATAAGTCAAGATGGGCACGAGATAGAGGAAGTAAGATACGTTAAATATAAATTTTATAACAATCAACATTAAATTTAAACACCAATCATAAAAATAAAAATCTATACTTATACACATATTTTAAACCAATATACAATGAAATCTTTATATTTAATATTCAAAAATAAATGTTCATACTAATATCGATACAAACTTATCTTGTGATACTAAATATTGTACGTATATAAACTAGCGTAAACTCAACCCACCAATCAAAGAAAACTTTTTATTTTTTATTTTTTATTTTTTTATAAACATATTGTATATATATACTACTACATACGTTTCAAAATACCATCTTCAAAACAATATATATTATATACATATATATATAAATTTATTTACAACCCATAAATAATAAAATATATAAAATATACTAACTACTCCGTTACATATAAAACTGATATAATATTCACCCAGACAAGTGTCTTAAAATTAGTTATATTTACATATAATCATACTTAAAGTATACAGATATATAAGTAAATTGGAAGATCATATAATCCAGATTTTATAAACTTATATATAAATAAAATCTTTACACAGTATTTAGCAAAAAAAACAAAACCCAAAACAATCGCATGAGCCCTATAACCTGGGGAACGATAACGATCTCCACTCAAATCCTCATGCAACCGAAAAAAATTATTATTTCATATATATATATTTTTTTTTTTATATTAATCAAAACTGATATATTATAAACATAAACAAAATGATCTAAACATGCATATACAACAGTAAGATGGAGAACCAATGACAAAACCTTCAGGCAAATAAGTCTTTGAAGAAATAAAATAAACCTACCTATAGTGTTCACCACTTCCAAAGCAGACTCGGGTTTCGAAGGATGTGGCAACGGTGGATTAATTGATGGGTTTGCTGTTGAAGGCGGATCCGGGTTGAAGCATCGGGTGTAGGAGGTTTCGTATGGGAGAGGCGCTATTGTTATAGGGTGGAGGCCAAGCTAGTTCAAAGCTACATGGGAGGTGGAAAGAAACGAAGGTGACTGCTGCTCGTTATCTGTATGCGTTTCGTGTGTGCTTTTTTTTTTTTTTTTTATATATATAGCAGCGGATGAAGGTGGAAAGGAGGGTGCAAATTGTGTTCTGAGAGCAAAAATGAAAAAAATATGAAGAGAGGGGAAGAAGAATAAATAGAATGGATGTTATGCGTGATTTCAGGGGATTGATAAAAGTAACGGCTACGTAAAAAAATCAAAAGTGCAAGTGAATGTTTAAAAGAAAGGGAAACAGTGCTGAAGGTGCGAATAAAATTTTCAAATCAAAAGAAACATAAAGTTGCCCATTTATTTATCAAACGTGATTTAAGCCAAATAAAAGGAAACGAAGAGTAACAGTCAGAAATTAGTACGCAATTAATTGAATAGAAACCTTCCCTGAGATTCAGTTGACTTAATTAAAACAAATTTTATAAATTTAGCTTGGAGTACACGGTAAACGTTAGAAAACAAATGGAAAAAAAAAGTCAAGGATTTGGTTCAAAAGGAAAGGAAATGAACCGTTGAAATTTAGAAAGGCAAGAATATAATCAAAAGGGGAAACGTACACTTTTTTTCCAGGAATGAATACAAGTTCAAGAATAATAACGTTAATATAAATTTATTTTATAACGCTAGGATATCGTGGAACAAAGGAAACAAATTAAATGTACCGAGATAACGTATGGCATTTTATACGTTTTCAAACTTTTGAAATGGCATAGGATGGTAATAGCTGTACACCGATTGAGAAGCCTTTAAAGCAATTTATTTTATTGCCTGGGATTCACGTTCCAAATTTTTTTTTTTGAAACGGAAGGAAGCAATAAAGTCACAGATAAATGAAATTGTAACAGTCTCCCAAATTCAGCTGACAAATAATAAAGCAATTGATAATAGGTGCGCGTTTAAATTTTGAAACGCCAAAAGAAATCAAATGGTAAGGAATTTATATAACAGTACGTTATACGTTTTTTTTTTTTTTTTTTTTTTTTTTTTCAACCCATAAGAAGGCTGAACGCACATCACTTTAAATGGAAAGGCAAAAGTAAAGCGCGATGATTCAGGAAGTAACATAAGGAATAAAATATCAACGGTCAAAAGTTATGATTTAGCTGAAAATTTCAAGTAATAAATTTATTGAGTAGCACGTTTCAATTTGAACAAGAATAAGTATGAAATGGAAGTAGCAATAGAAAAATGGAAGTGAAACGTATTCACTTTTTGCCTTATATAAAATATTATATAAAGTAGATAAAAGGAAATTTCCACGTTCGAATCATTAAAGCGATAAATATTTGTATCGGCCAACACGTGAATCCAGGAAAAAATAAAGGTAAGCTATTTATTGTTTTGCAACCGATAAAATTTTGAACAGTAAGAAAATAAAGCAATAGTCACAGTGGAGTCCCTTGATTTTGTGCAAATGAAATTTATTAAAGCAATTGAAATTTAACGATAGAAAAGTCACTGCTATGCACTGATTCAGAAATCAATTCATAGCTTGAATTTAATAGAATTACCAAATAAATAAACTTCCATAAAATAAATTGAAAATTTACCATTTGCTATATTTAATTATACGTAATCCAAATATTAACTCTTTATTTGCAAATAAATTTATTTAAAATTTCACCAAAATCCAAATTAAATACGTTATAAAACCAATTAAAATCATTAAAATTTTATGGGTCGTTACACTCTCCCCCACTCAAAACTTTTCGTCCCCGAAAAGGAAGGAGGTAGGAGAATAAAACAACCAGAAATAGATTGAAATACAAGATAAATAATTAATTTAAAACTATATAGATTTTATTTGAAATATTTATTTGATAACTTCATTTGAAATTTAGTTTTCTTTAATACTTTAATACTTTTCAAATTCCTTTGAAAACCATTACTCACATTATTACTTATATTTACAAAGAAGCTATTAAAATATTAAATCCAAAATTCACAAATTTTTATTTTGTTTCAAGATACCTTCCAAATATTATTATTAGATCACAAATCATTTTTTTTTAAAGTATCTTTTATTTTAGATAAATAACTGCTTAAATATTTATAACACTAAAATTTCTATTAAACCATGTAGTATATAATTAAACAATATTTTAAAGGATATATCCAACAAGGAAGGAAGGTAGATTTGGAAAAAGGAATCAAGGTGAATAACTAAACTGAGCAGATAAGGTAGATTCAAAGAATAGAATCGGGCACGAGTAATAAATATAGAACCATAAGAATTTAAAATTTCAAATATTAATTCAAAATTTCTTTGTTGAAAATACTTTTATAATAAAATACCTTTATAAATAAATACTTTTATATTGAAACCAATTTTTCTTTCGAAATACTTTTATAACTCAATGTTTTAACAAGTTTATCCTCGTTCTTGCAGACTCTGGCCATGCGTTGATCAGGCGCAAAGCTAGAATTCTTCAAGTACTTAGTAGACTTGTTTCAACACCCAGTGAAAATACTTGAAAAACCTTTTAAAAAAAACAGATATGGAAAGTACAATCCAAACAAAACAACCAAACCAAAACCTTTGTCCGATCATGGTTCGCAGATACACAATGGTTACGCCTGGTTCCCCCAGGAAACAATCCATATCCGTAAGCTTTCACAGCCCTGCGAGTTACGCCATGATGACTAGTAGGGTGCAGGATACACAATGGTTACGCCTGGTTCCCCCAGGAAACAATCCGTACCCCCAGGCAAGACTCAGCCAGGCACTTGCGCTACTATTCGCGACCTACACAGATTGCAGGATACACAATGGTTACGCCTGGTTCCCCCAGGAAACAATCCGTACCCCTAGGCAAGACTCAGCCAGGCAATTTCGCTGTGCATTCACGAGAGAAAAAGAAACCGCGGGTTACGCCACGATGGGAACACTCGAGTATTACATCCGGAAAACCAAAAATCAGAGAGAATAATATCGATAGAATGAATCCACGCTGTGGCCACAAAGCGGATATCAAGCAGAAGGCACTTTCCATATCTTTACTTGGAAAATATATATATATATAGTACCTTTTCAAATACTTCCAAATATCGTACTTATATAAAGTCCATATGTATAGGATTCCTTTCTAAATCGAATACTTTCCAAATCAATAGTATATCAAAACATACTTACATAGACTTTGATTATATAAATTTTCTTTCCAAATTGAGTACCTTTCAAATCAATTGATTTCAAATCACTTTCATACTTATACAAATCCATTTTATATAAGTCCGACCACTTCCCAAATCAAGTGCTTAATTATACAAGTTCTCAATTTCAAATCATTCAATATCAAATTTAGTTCCAAAGTCATATATGAATTCACCAAATTTCTTCCAAATTAGATATCCTAATTTCACAGTTCCCCAAAATAATAGGTTTAGAAAATTATCCCAGTTTCCAGATTAAAATAATTCAAGTCAAACAAATTCATTTCCAAAATCATCATATAAGTACTGGGGTTTTTTTTTTCAATTTAATTTTCAAAACCAAATATTTTCTCAAAATTTATTATACTCAAAATGGTTTCCAATTTTATAATTATCCTTTTAAAACTTTTAAACTATCTATTTCTATTTGAAATATCCAATTTACCTTTCTGAAAACCATTATTCAACTATTTTTTCTTTTCAAACATTTCAAAACTAAATTTATATACTTTATCAAACATTTTATACTCTTCGAAATTTCTTAGATTTGAAAATTAAATCTCGATTTGGAAGTGTTCGAACACTCAAAATACTTAGGGAAATCAAATTTTTCAATTCAAGAGTTGAAAATCAACAATAAATAATCAATTATTAAATCTGAAACTCGAGGACTGAACACCGGTCTTACTTTAAATTGTTTCAAATATATACATATATCTTTCGAAGATATCAAATTATACTTAGGAATTTGAAATCAGAACGGTTTTACAAAATCACTCGCATAGCGAGCTATTAAAGTGGCCTCTCCCCCACTCTGAAACTCGAAAATCAATGTCGATGATGCGTGCACTCATCACCGAAATTATTCTCCAGCGACATAAGTGAGTTCTGGACTTCTATTTTCTTGAAAACTTCTTTGAAATTTCTTCAAAATTATTGGAATTCATTTGAACCCATTTGAAACATTTCTTATTCGGAAAAATACTTTTAAATCGTATTATTTTTATATATTTTCCCAAAATCTTAAAACCAATTTCAAAATACCGGAATTCAATTTCTCGAATTTCAAATTTAACACTACAGTTATAAATCATTTTTATATAAATCACTTTCTTATAAATTTTCAAAATTTCAAATCCTTTCAAACCTTTTTATATATAGAATAAAATCATAGTTATCAAAATAATAATTTCGGTACAAAACAATTTCAAAAATACAAAATACTCGATTTTTCAAAGGGGTGATTTAAGAATGGATTTCAAAACAAAGATATAGATTTAATTTAGAGGAACTCCAATCAATAGAATCCTGATTCGAAGATAGACTCGATCGAAGATGAGATAATTTAATTACAAAATAGAAGATGGATATACATCTATAAATCGCGGGCGACCTTAACCGGATCAACCGTGAATTTAGTAATATTATGGATGCAGAATTCTAAGGCAAATCGACATTCGATCGCTATAGATAGAATTCGGAATAACAGTAGATAGTAGCATCTAAACCGAGGATACATGAATCTTCGGTGAATCAATGCCAACTGAAAAGGAGTTTCACCCTTTTACAAATCATTCAGTGGAGTTATGGAATACTCCAGAATCGAAAGAATATAAATAGAGAGAGACAAGAATGAATTTCGAAACTGAGGGACATTACAAAATTCAAAGGAAATCGAGTCAAAAAGGAAGAGATTCAACTCGAATGAAAGTGATTCTGTAAATAAATTTACCATATATGCTAAGTTTTGCCTAGAGCCAAAGCTCTGATACCAGCTGTAACGACCCGCTATTTTGTACCATTCAAATCGACAATAAAACCGTACATGTCCGACTTGAAAAATTCAAAATACCGAATTGTTAATTTAATTTGGCAAAACTTAGCATATACAGTAAATAAATTAAACACGGATCACAGACACAGAGTAATATAATGCAGCGGAATAGAAAAATAGTAGTTCATGAAGCTACTATATACATCAGAGTTTAAAATAAAATACATCAGAATCTCTAGAATACAGAAAGGTCTTCAGTACGAGCCGATGACTTCTCTGAACCAGTCAACTAGAAAACTGAAAGCTGAAACGATAGTTGGATCTCCAAATGAAGCTCCAATCTCATAAGGTGAGTCTCGAATGCTGGATTACTCGGTCTGACCCGAGCGTAAAGCAAAACACAAAACACTCGAGTCAGGATTAACATTCTTATATCAATAAATTCAACTCAAATGAAATATCAACTGAAATACAATATACTTAAAGGATGTTTGGGATGTCCACCCTCTAAGGGTCCATAGAACTATCTATAGGGTAGAAATATACACTACTACACCGTAGTCATTCACTTAATTTATACTTCAACCCAACAGTCAATTTTTACTTCGAATAATCATATTTCCCAAACTAGTATCTATATATTGAGTAAGGTATGCAGTACAGTATTTCAATTTCCTGAACTTAACAAATTGTTCACATCAACCTGATCTTCCTATTTAAATTAAATCCAATCTCATTTTATCAGTTAAATCTTCCTAAAATTCCCACTTAAATTTATAATTCTCAAATTTGGATTTGATATCCCAATTTTCCCTTTTATTTCAATATGTTTCCATATTTTAAGTATTCAACATTTTAACCAAAATTTTCCCAATCTAGTTTCTAAATAAAATTCCCAATCTATTTCAAACTCAAATTTCATTTAATTCGACTAGTTATCTACATAACCGATTCGACTATCTTGGTTCCAAATACATATCCGAATTTCTAAACCATTCAATTACACTATAGTTCATAGCTTATATATAACAATTTAAATTTGACAGTTCAATCTAGATTCTCGATTTTTCTTTTTTTTTACATCGTTATTATCCAGTCTTGAACCCTCCCTTATTCGATTCAATATCATTTTAGTGATCATGAATTACACTTTACCCAAATTTCTTAAATTTTATTAAACGTGAAATATTTCATTCGATAAATTTCAATTTGATTTAGATAAATAAATCCTTATCTAAATACCATTTCAAAATAACCCAACTTTATTTCCCAATCCTAATTGTTCAATATTATTGCACAGTTTTCCGAAATAAAATATACATAAATATTTATCATAATTTATGTATTTAATCACATCTTGATTAAACTAGATATAATTAACTCTATGTTTATCATTTTCCCTTTTATACATGTATTTAAGAATTTACACATAAATAAAACCATATATTTCTTATCATATGGTCAAATGTTACGAATATTATCATTTCAATCCATACACTAAATATATACGGGTGGATAGCATTCCACCCGTAATCCCAAATTTAAATTAAATAAAACCCGCTTGGGTCTATCATTTAAACCCATTTCAATTCAAAACAACCATAACAAAAGGGAATTGCAGTGTGATGTCAGGGATGGTGTCAAAGTAAATAAACAAGTAATAACAACGGTCAATAACAATTCAATAAGTAAATCAATAACTCCGAAATAATCGTATTTATTCGCATTGTTATTTGTATAATTATTTCTAGAATCTACACTATCATGTCATGTAGATAAAGATTATTACATTTTAGTTTTTCACTTGTCGTTCCATTTCAATTTCAGTTTAATACTACAACAATTAATCCAAACTACGTTCAAGGATTTAAAGTATAATTTATCAATTTCTACGACAATTAATGGGTCAAATTTAACTAATCAAATTTACATATGGCGGGGTCAGGTTTCAAATAAATCAAGGTCCGTCATATGTAATCCGTCTTAATTTGTAAACTATACTACCCCAAATTTAACTAGCAAACTAGTTATCACTTAACAGTAGTAATTAACATCCAATTTAAACGATAATCAATCAATCAATCAATTATCAACCAATCTGTATTATTATCACATAATTAATTAACCGATAATGGTGTCAGGTGTCACAGGTGAGCAGATACAGATAATAGCAGTCATAAAAGTAAAACAACCAACAGCAGCAATTTCAATTGTCGTTTCAATTGAAGTCAAATTTAATAAATAAAAGAACGTTAATCGTGAGTGATTGCTCACCTTTCGAGGCTAGAGATGAACGAGACCAAGAGCGAATGGATACGAGCAAACCCAAAGGTCGAACAAGCGAGACAGTGACAAGGCTATAATGGCTGCGACGAATATGATATTTTTCAGTGATAAGTCAAGATGGGCACGAGATAGAGGAAGTAAGATACGTTAAATATAAATTTTATAACAATCAACATTAAATTTAAACACCAATCATAAAAATAAAAATCTATACTTATACACATATTTTAAACCAATATACAATGAAATCTTTATATTTAATATTCAAAAATAAATGTTCATACTAATATCGATACAAACTTATCTTGTGATACTAAATATTGTACGTATATAAACTAGCGTAAACTCAACCCACCAATCAAAGAAAACTTTTTATTTTTTATTTTTTATTTTTTTATAAACATATTGTATATATATACTACTACATACGTTTCAAAATACCATCTTCAAAACAATATATATTATATACATATATATATAAATTTATTTACAACCCATAAATAATAAAATATATAAAATATACTAACTACTCCGTTACATATAAAACTGATATAATATTCACCCAGACAAGTGTCTTAAAATTAGTTATATTTACATATAATCATACTTAAAGTATACAGATATATAAGTAAATTGGAAGATCATATAATCCAGATTTTATAAACTTATATATAAATAAAATCTTTACACAGTATTTAGCAAAAAAAACAAAACCCAAAACAATCGCATGAGCCCTATAACCTGGGGAACGATAACGATCTCCACTCAAATCCTCATGCAACCGAAAAAAATAATTATTTCATATATATATATATATATTTTTTTTATATTAATCAAAACTGATATATTATAAACATAAACAAAATGATCTAAACATGCATATACAACAGTAAGATGGAGAACCAATGACAAAACCTTCAGGCAAATAAGTCTTTGAAGAAATAAAATAAACCTACCTATAGTGTTCACCACTTCCAAAGCAGACTCGGGTTTCGAAGGATGTGGCAACGGTGGATTAATTGATGGGTTTGCTGTTGAAGGCGGATCCGGGTTGAAGCATCGGGTGTAGGAGGTTTCGTATGGGAGAGGCACTATTGTTATAGGGTGGAGGCCAAGCTAGTTCAAAGCTACATGGGAGGTGGAAAGAAACGAAGGTGACTGCCGCTCGTTATCTGTATGCGTTTCGTGTGTGCTTTTTTTTTTTTTTTTATATATAGCAGCGGATGAAGGTGGAAAGGAGGGTGCAAATTGTGTTCTGAGAGCAAAAATGAAAAAAATATGAAGAGAGGGGAAGAAGAATAAATAGAATGGATGTTATGCGTGATTTCAGGGGATTGATAAAAGTAACGGCTACGTAAAAAAATCAAAAGTGCAAGTGAATGTTTAAAAGAAAGGGAAACAGTGCTGAAGGTGCGAATAAAATTTTCAAATCAAAAGAAACATAAAGTTGCCCATTTATTTATCAAACGTGATTTAAGCCAAATAAAAGGAAACGAAGAGTAACAGTCAGAAATTAGTACGCAATTAATTGAATAGAAACCTTCCCTGAGATTCAGTTGACTTAATTAAAACAAATTTTATAAATTTAGCTTGGAGTACACGGTAAACGTTAGAAAACAAATGAAAAAAAAAAGTCAAGGATTTGGTTCAAAAGGAAAGGAAATGAACCGTTGAAATTTAGAAAGGCAAGAATATAATCAAAAGGGGAAACGTACACTTTTTTTCCAGGAATGAATACAAGTTCAAGAATAATAACGTTAATATAAATTTATTTTATAACGCTAGGATATCGTGGAACAAAGGAAACAAATTAAATGTACCGAGATAACGTATGGCATTTTATACGTTTTCAAACTTTTGAAATGGCATAGGATGGTAATAGCTGTACACCGATTGAGAAGCCTTTAAAGCAATTTATTTTATTGCCTGGGATTCACGTTCCAAATTTTTTTTTTTTGAAACGGAAGGAAGCAATAAAGTCACAGATAAATGAAATTGTAACAGTCTCCCAAATTCAGCTGACAAATAATAAAGCAATTGATAATAGGTGCGCGTTTAAATTTTGAAACGCCAAAAGAAATCAAATGGTAAGGAATTTATATAACAGTACGTTATACGTTTTTTTTTTTTTTTTTTTTTTTTCAACCCATAAGAAGGCTGAACGCACATCACTTGAAATGGAAAGGCAAAAGTAAAGCGCGATGATTCAGGAAGTAACATAAGGAATAAAATATCAACGGTCAAAAGTTATGATTTAGCTGAAAATTTCAAGTAATAAATTTATTGAGTAGCACGTTTCAATTTGAACAAGAATAAGTATGAAATGGAAGTAGCAATAGAAAAATGGAAGTGAAACGTATTCACTTTTTGCCTTATATAAAATATTATATAAAGTAGATAAAAGGAAATTTCCACGTTCGAATCATTAAAGCGATAAATATTTGTATCGGCCAACACGTGAATCCAGGAAAAAATAAAGGTAAGCTATTTATTGTTTTGCAACCGATAAAATTTTGAACAGTAAGAAAATAAAGCAATAGTCACAGTGGAGTCCCTTGATTTTGTGCAAATGAAATTTATTAAAGCAATTGAAATTTAACGATAGAAAAGTCACTGCTATGCACTGATTCAGAAATCAATTCATAGCTTGAATTTAATAGAATTACCAAATAAATAAACTTCCATAAAATAAATTGAAAATTTACCATTTGCTATATTTAATTATACGTAATCCAAATATTAACTCTTTATTTGCAAATAAATTTATTTAAAATTTCACCAAAATCCAAATTAAATACGTTATAAAACCAATTAAAATCATTAAAATTTTATGGGTCGTTACAACAGCATTTATTATAACCACTCAAATTTTATTTATATATCTTTTTTTATATTGTATATTATCCAATTACATTTTTAACTTCTGAAATTTTGGTAAGTTATATTCGAATGCAATTGTATTATACAAATAAACCTTCCAATTAAATCATTTCATGCTTGATATTCATCCAAAATTTTGATAGATTGATTTTTTTTTGGAATTATTCTTTAAAATAAAATTTAAGAATTAAATTTCCGATTTCTTCAAACCATTTAGAGATAAGTAATAATATATATACATATATAATATTTCAAATCAAATTTCAATCATATATTTATATATATGTTATAAACCAAGTCATATTTTAGAAATTTAAATCAATTTAATTACCAAAACAAAGCTGTAGCAAGACTACAGAACAGTCTCTTCACTCCGAAACTCGAAATTGAACGTCGATGATGCTGCAGTCATCATCGGAATTATTTTACAGCGACAAAGAGAAGAGTACTAATTTTAAACTTAAAAATTCTTTGGAAACAAATTTCTATTTGAAAATATTTTAAATATTATATCCCTTTAAACTTTTAAACAAAAGGTTTGGAACTATCGGAAATTAAATTCTCAAATTTCTTTTTCTAAATTCATTTAAGTTCCCATTTAAACTTATAAACAATT
This sequence comes from Allium cepa, assembly GCA_030765085.1. Classification (NCBI taxonomy): domain Eukaryota; kingdom Viridiplantae; phylum Streptophyta; class Magnoliopsida; order Asparagales; family Amaryllidaceae; genus Allium; species Allium cepa. The sequence continues at coordinate 766,827,468 of CM060937.1, read as the reverse complement.
ATTTATAAATTCATTTATAGAACAATAAATGATAAATCAAGTATTATCATTTCAAATTATCAATTTGAATCTTTTTATTAAGTTCCCTAAATATATATATCAAAATTTTATTTCATTAACCAAATTTTAAAATAATATCGTGTCAGTTTGTTCTGTCAAAGTGTTTTAGAAATCCTATCGATAGAGTTGATCAGACGAATCGATCAGAAACCCAAATCAACATCAACAACTCCAACAACACAATATATGAAAAATATAGATTGACAAATACAATTCAAAATGTTTGAAAATATGTTGGAAACAAAAGACAAGATGATTAAATACAGAGTAGGGAGGCGGATAAGCTAAAATAAATCACGAGCAACCTTAATCGGGTCAACCGTGACTTAAAGTATAAGATCGAAGTGGATTTTCTGGGGTAAATCTACATTCGACCTCAAGAGATAGAGTTTGGGATAATAGGAGATACTAGCATCTAAACCGAGGATATAAAATTTTTGGTGAATCGATGTTGTTGTAAAGGAGTTTCACTCCTTTTACAAGAAAATTTTTGAGATTGACGGGACCGCCAATTCACTATAAAGATCATTCGAAGTGGAGTTATGGGATACTCCAGAATCAAGTGAAGATGAGTAGTGGGGAATAAGAATGGATTTTTGGAACCGCAGGGAACGTTCGAAAATTCAAAGGAATCGAGTCAAAAGAGAGAGATTCAACTCGAATGAAAGTGATTCTGTGAATACATCTACTCCATATGCTGAGTTTTGCCTAGAGCTAACCAAAGCTCTGATACCAACTGTAACGACCAGGAATTTTCAACCATTCGCATCCATTATAATTGTATAGGTAGACACTCATGCCGGAATTGAATTGCTTAAAATACCGCGTTGTAAATAAAATTTTGGCAAACCTCAGAATATACAGTAAATAAAATCACATATCACAGACACAGAGTAATAATAATGCAGCGGAAGAAAAAGCGATAGTAGTTCATGAAGCTACTATATAAAATATAAGATACATCAGTGTTAAATAAGATACAACCGAAGAGTAACAAGATACATCAGGTACAAATCAGATACATCACTGAAACACTGGATACTGAAACAAAATAGATGGCTGGATCTTCAAGGAAAGCTCCAACTCTGAAGGTGAATCTTGAATGCTAACTCAATCAATCTGACTCGAGCGTAAAGCAAAATACAAAACCCTCGAGTCAGGACATAAATACTTATAAACTGTAAATCAACTCAAGTGAACAGTAACAAAATGCATCAGTAACTTAAAGGATGCTTGGGATCGCCCATCCTCTAAGGATCCGTTAAACTATTTACTATGTAGTAATATACGCTATATATGGTAGTGTCTAATCAGTAAAGTATAATCATATAGAAAATAGCGTTAAGGGGATGGTGAACCTTAACGCGGTCGGATCTTTAAAACCAAAATCGTAGTGGGCTCGATATAAGGATATGACACGACACGCGAGGCAATGCCAGGGTGGATACACCATTTGCTCTCCCGGACCGGTGGTGACGGCAAGCCAGCAGCTTCCGCCCACCTCGAACAATACCCCCGAATCAAAGTGGCGCCACCGAATCGAATCACAACAGCAATAGAATGGTTTCCGATGGAGCATGCTCGATGAAAGGGTGCGACCCTTTGTGTAGCCCGGTATAGCTCCTGTTTTAGTCATATATGCCAACTCACGAGAGTTGGGTCCATGTAATATACCTCGAGAATGTTGCCACCATCCTACTTCATTCTGGAATCTCCACCGCGTACACAGTTGTTAAAGTGGTTTTCGGTATTGGCCGGCTATAAGACAATATCCGATCCCGGTCTCTTTAACAACCCATCGTTATTATAACCCGTAGTTATAACTTTAAAAATATTTTATACTTCAAAATAAAATATCCTTTTCAATCCAAATCTTTATCAAAATAAAGATTAAATCATTTCCAAAACCATTTCAATATATCATCGTAAAATATCTTCCAATTCAAATATTTATCAAAATAAATATCAAGTCATTTCTAACCATTTCAATATATTAAATTTTCATACCCTTTCAACACTACCTTTCAATTCCAAAATATCATATCTTTCAGAACTTCTTTTTAAATCATGTTAATATCAAAATGTCCTATCTTTCAAACTCTGTTTTTCAAATCATTTAATATCAAAAATATCATATCTTTCAAAACTTCGTTTCAAATCATCTTTATATATCAAAATATCATATCCTTTCAAAACTTCATTTTCAAATCATTTTAATATATCAAAATATCGTATCTTTTCAAAACTTCATTCATTTCAAATCATTATTCATTTTATTCAATCTAAAATACCATTTCAATTCATATTTTAAAACAGTTTATATCCCAAAAATTCTTTTTTTTCATTTCAATGAAGTTATTATGCTTAATAATTAAATTATTAAATTTCCAAAAATTTCAACTTCCAAAGTTCATTTATTCACTAAAGTTTATCAAAACAGTGAAAATTCACTTTTCGCATCATTTAGAAAACTTATACGGAAAGTTACATTCAAAACAGTTCAATTTAACAAAAGACAGCATTTTTAAAATGTTATAATAGATTTACTTAAATTCGAATAACTTAGTTAAATTGAAAAATTATAGCACTTACAAAGATTGCTATAATAGATTTTAATTCAACTTAGCTTTTTAGTTCGTTATCATCAACTACAGCGTTTACAAATGCTGTAATATCGTTTACATTGTAATTAATAACATTTCAAAAAAATGCAGTTAATTAACTTCAAATATTCAATAAAATTTCTCAACCAATTATATTTTTATTAAAAACATTTTTAACTTATAAAATCATACATTTTAACATTTATAACATCATTTAATATTCCTCAAGTTCATGATTTTATAAAGTTAAATTTCCATTCAAAAATCAAGATTTAATAATAATTCACTTATTAAAATGCAATGTTGAATTTTTAAAATCCATTACCTTAAATTTCAACTTAACACTTAAGTTCAAATTCTCAAATATAACTTAGTTTTATTTTTATTTACTTAACTAGAAGTTCACCTTTACGTCAATTTCATAAATTTCCAGTTTTAGTTATATCTTAAAATTTCAACTTACAATATTCATTCATTTCACATTTCACCTTTATTAAAATCATTAATATGATATAAAAATCACTTTAAATTCATTTAAATTCAAACTATCATAAATTTATCATAATTTCATATTCAATTAAATTTCCAATTACAATTAAATCAAAATTTCCAAAATAACTCACGTTCAAAATTTCTAACTTTTTCATTAATTCATTTCACTTACAATTATTCAGAAAATCAATAATATTTACAAAAATATTATTTTTATTAAATTTCAAATCAAAATATTATAATAATTAAATTTCTAAAATATTTTAAAATTTTTAGAAAAGCATATTTTAACTACGGTCCTGTATAAAATTTTCTACGCTAGGTAAAGTGATACAGGTAATATATCATTTCAACCCGTAATTTACAAAGAAAATCCGGGTTTTATCATTTCAAACCCGCAATCCCAAGTCCAAATGAAAAATTTTAAACCATTCAGGCCTATCATTTCAGCCCATAACAATTTTTTTCTAACAGGGAACTTGCAGTGTGATCATATGCAGAAATAATATAAACAGGTCAATATCACAATATACAGTCATACATCAGATGTCAGGTGAAAATTAACAGTTTTAACATGGTAATAATATGGTAATAACATGGCATAGCATATCATATGATCATCATTAACTTGCATAAACATTTTTTATTACTAAACACTTGTCATTAATTCACTTTTCATAAGTATAAATGTCAGAGTGAGAAGACTCACCTTTTTCAAAGCTGGAGACCAAAACAACATACAAGCACGACTCCAAAGGCACGATAAGCACAATTGCACGACTTTTGATTTGAGTTGAAAGATAGCCAACATATGATTTTGTATCAACAACCCAAAACAAAACAAACAAGACAATATATAAACATTCAACATAAAATAACATTGAGACAATTTTGAAATACAAAGCAAAATGAACAAGATAGATTGGACCTTGCTTCAACCACTTCAATGCTTGGCCTAAGGGACACTTATGCTTGGCTATGATGATGCTTTGGCTCAGGTATGACATCATATAGGTCAGGTTTAACATCATATAGGCAAGGCAACAAGTGGAGATGAAGGTGTAGTGGTGCAACATAAAGCATATATAGGGTCAAGGTTAAATAAGTTGAGTTTTTGTAACATTCTTGGCTCGGCCATGGGCATGTGGTGGCTTGGCCATGCTTGTACAAGTCTGAACAGTAGCTGGAGCTGCGGCCATAGGTGGTGGAGTGGCTGGTGGTGGTGTCTAAGGGGTGGCCAAAGCAAGATATGGAGGGTAGGTGATGATATGTGTGGTCTAGGCAATGTTTTAAGGAGTTTTGTGGATGTTTTGTGGTGCTAGCTTCAATGGATGGGCACAGCTTGGTCATGGTCTGATTTTCAGATGGTGGTGGGTGATGTGGCAGAGGGTGGAGGTCAGGTCAGAGGTGGTGGAGGTGGCTATGATGGTGGTTGAAGGAGATGAGGCAAAGGTGGTCAAACTAGCATTGTTCAAGGGCATTGTTGCATTTTTTTGGAGTTTTGGCACCATGGTGGGCTCGGCCTTGGTCAAGAACAGAGGGGTATCTGGTGATGATGGTAGGGAAGAGGTGTAGGAGGTGGTGGCCGTGGCTACGGAGGAGAGGCCAAGCAATACACATGAGAAAACAAGGCAAAATATAAGAAAATAATGGAAAAAGAAGAGCAAAAAGAAGAGGAAAAGAGGAGCCATTACCAAACCTTTCTAGCCGTGAAAAATGAAGTGGAGAGGAATGTTTTCATGTGAAAATGAGGTAAGAAATGCACAGCTACAATAAAGAAAGGAACGGTCAAAGGAAATTAAATCTATTAATTGGAAAAGAAACGGAAGAAGAAACGTTAAAACGGTTTTATGTTTCTTTGCTTTCAAACCTTTTAAACTTCCTATATATATTCATATACATCTTAAATAACTGAAAACACTTATAAATTTCGGTTAGAATTCGAAAATATAACAGAGAAACAAAATATTAATAATTAATAATTAATTAGATATGATTAAAATAAGAAAAATGGCACAGAAAATGAAAACTAGACTTAGGAATTAGAAATAACTTCAATACACTTTGGAAAAAATTTCTTAAATTTAAATACATGTAAAATGAATAAAATAAAGTAAAATAGCAATAAAAGTGAATGTATAAAATAAATCAATAAATTTTAATTATATATAATTAAATTAAGAAAATGGCTTAAAATTGCAGACTAGGCTTTAAAAATTAGAAATAATTTCAAATGAACTTTAGAAAATCTTCATAGACTTGTAAAAATATTTATAACAAATAAAATAAAATGCATTCACAAAATAAAAAAAATTAATTAAGTAAAATTTATATGAAGAAAATAGCAGAAAATTATAAAACAGCCTTTAAAAATAGGAAATAAATACAGTAAATTTTGGAAAAATTCTATTATCATTTAAAAATATTTAAAAGTCAAAATACACATGATAAAACATATTATTACATATTAAAATAAAATATAACAAAGAAGAAGTTATTTATTCAACTTAAAATAGTCATTGTTAAATAACCCTATATATGCACAATATTGTAAAGAGTATAACTTTCACAATTTACGTCCAATTTCAACGAAACGAAAAGTGGTTTTCTTAGAATTTTATGTACTTTAATAATAAAAGAAAAAAAAATTAATTTCAAACTTTTAAAATTTTAAGTTAAAAGTCATAGTTTGACTGTTTTGGCCAGAATCAACATTTCAAGTAAATATTTAACTTACACAGTTTGGAATTATAACTCATATAAAATCAAGATTTTATATTTAAATAATTAAATTTTATCATTCAAATAAGTAAAAATAAGTTTTTAAACCAAAATTTTACATTAAAATAATTAAAATATACAATAAAATAATTACAAAATATAGGGTTGTCACAATTATTCAGTCTTATATATTGTGCTTAAAACAAACTAGCATCACAAATTAAAATTATAAAATTGATTACAATTATAACAAACTGATGTATATGATATTCAATAACATCTTGTCTGATAGAATAAGTGACGTGTAGCTAAACTGATTTACATTGCTAACAAGTTTAAAACTGATTACAGATCTACATATAACATCAGCTATAAACCAATGTCTAAACTTTGGCTTTTTTTGACATCATCCACTAATAAATTGGTACATTTTTTCATAGACATCGGTCCTGGCCCAATGTCCACGAACAAAATTCTAGTACTGTAGATTTGAGACTCACTAGTACAAGTATTCGATAAGTCTAACTACCTAGAAATGCCAAGAGTAGCTTCCTTTGTGATATCCCGGAATTCTAGACATCTTTAATTGGTAAATAATTGGGTTAATTAATGGAATATTGATTTATAGATTGAACAAATAAATATGATAATAAATATTTATATCTGGATAAATATTTATTTAATAATTCCCTAAAATAATAATTTAGGATGGGCAAAATTTATTATTTTCAAATAAAATTAAATATGTGTTTGTTTAAAAAAATATTTATATATGAGTTGATTTTAAAATTTAATTTAAATTTAGATTTGGAATTCAAATAAATATATTGAAAATGTTACTTTGTAATAAATAAATGTATATTTAAAGATTATCGTGAAATGAAAATACATTTGTAAACATATATATATATATATATAAATAAATATTTTTACTTATGTTAATATAAAAGGAAAATGCATTAATTAATATAGGAAAGTTTAATAATATATATATATATATATATATATCTAATTAATTGAAATTATAATATGGGAATTAAAGTACACATGAGATAATTTAATTCACAAATTAATAAAGGATTTAAAATAAAATCTATAAATTTAATAAGATAAAGGGGTATACCTAAATTTATAAATAAATTAGTCAAGGGTTTAAAACATAAAAGACTTTATCTTGACATTTGTAAATCTATAAAGTATGCATTAAAACAAATGTAAATATCACTCTCTAAATCAAACAAGTGTTAGCATAGAAAAGATAGATATGGCAAAAACTTTATTTTCCTTAATTTGAATTTCAAGTAACATAGGTTGAAGATGAACCATGTTTTCATTTTATTTTTCTTTCCACTTTCAATAAAAAAAATCAGTGGAACCAAATTCAAATTACAATAATCTTTGCAATTGCAACCTGAAGCATCTTCAGGTTTATCAAGCTAAGAAATTCAACCTCAGACAAGATTAGAAGTCACAGCTCAACCTGAAGCAGGGATTCAACCTCAATCTAAAACAAATTCAAAGTTATAAGCAAATCAGGATTATAATTCCAGATCAAGTTTCAATCAACTGTCAAATTCCAATTGATGGCTTTCTGTCCAGACATTTGAACAGTGAGTACTTAAATACACTGTATGAAATGCTCTGAACCAATCAACTAAAGTGAAGTATTAATGCAAAGCATCGCTAATTTGAACTGATTTGTTTGCATCAACATTACACTTGCATATTAAAACAACGAACCCTGTACTTTATAACTGACAAATACTTGCTAGTTTTTATTCCAGTTATATTTGCTTATTGCTTGATTGATTTCACACAACACTCCACACATTTTAGGAAACGTGCACCTTCATGTTTGAATATCCAGTTGTTTGTGTAGATTGACTTCCCACCAAGAAGAAGAAGTGGCAGCTCAAGCGGGAGAGATCTTTCAGACAGCTGTTCCCATAGAGAATCCTCCAGAGAGAACTTCGACTATCCTAACTCCGAGAGCGTTTATTCAGCTACGTACTCAATTTGGTTTTGCTGAAAGCGATGCCCTACTTCCCGGTCCAAATGATACTGCCAACAGTCCTAGCCCCCGTTTTGTCGCAGTCAATCGTCAAATGTGCCTATGCGGGGCGATTCCTCCCTTTAATGACTTCCTTCAAACCCTTCTCCGTCGGTTGACAATCTCTTCATTCCAACTTCATCCTAATGGCTACGCCATCTTGATGGGGTTTTGTGTATTGTTTAGGAGAACCCTTGATCGCTTGCCAAGTTTTGAAGAAATTTGCTACTTATGCTCGTTTGCAAAGAGTAAAAACCATCCTTCCCTTATTATTGTGAGAAGTGCTAGAAACCGCAAGCTTATTTCTGATCTTACCGAAAGTGTTCATGGATTTTTGAACCAGTTTTTCTTTGCTCGCTGCCCCCAGCGTTTTATGCCATCTGGAGAGTAGGAAGTAAGATTACCTGTTTCTATTTCCTCCATTTTCAAACTTTTTCGAGATCCGAACTACCAATTGCTAATTTCATTCTTTGCTCTTTTCAGCACTTCCTCTCCCTTCTAGAGATCCAAGCCATAAGCAAGTTTTTGAAAGATTAAGTGTTGTGACTACTAGAGAGAGAAGTATAAAGTTTTTGTTGAGGGACGAATTTTGCATCAGTATGGACTTTTACACACTTCTCGCTCCACACACCCCATGAGGTTCCAGACTCCCCACCTAAAGCATTAGATGCCCCAGCTTCCACTGACGGACCCATACCAAAAGAACCTGCCTCCGAGGCTTCTCTGGTGAAGTACTCTACTACTGTCGATGTTGCGGGGTCGTCTGGCAAATTCGCAATTGCCCCAGTCATTAAGGAAAAAGGGCCTCAGGGATCTCCCCAACATTCACAGAAATCTGGTAAAGAAGTCGGGAAAACAAGCCCTGTCAAGTAGAGCGGGGACGAAACTTTCGAATGGTTGAGCGACCTCTTTGTCACCTCACAGGAGCTCTTTAAAGACGACCCTGTCACTACTAGGGTTTCTTCTTCAGTAGTGGAAGCGACTTCTTCTTTGCAACAAGCTCCGTCGACCCAAGAGTTGACGTTAACTACTACCCCCATGATTACTCCGCAATCGAAGAGTGGTTCGTAGTTTGATGCGCGTAGTTTGCACATCACACACACTTAGAACCTTTCGGCACTTTCATGCACCTAATTCTTTGTACTTTGAAGATTCTAAAGTCACGCTTCTTTTCTCTGAAGACTTTTAAGACTTGTCTTTTTTTTTTAAATTTTAGATTCTCCGATGGGACGCAGCGGCTCTTACTATGACAACTTTCAGCGCTACGGGAGGCGTAGTCAATATGATTATAGGCGCTACCTTCCCGTTCATAGAGAAACCGACGAAGAGAGAGCCGCTCGAAAGGCTCAGGAGAGGAGGGCTCAAGAAGAGCGTTATGAGAGAAAAGAAAGGGAGGAGCACCATGATTCTTCCCAGAGAGGTGATGACTCTCACAAAAGAAAGTCGCATGATGATTGGGGAAAAAGCCATATGGTTGAGGACCCAAGCAAGCATGCCTGGGACGGTGAGAAGCATGCATCTACAACTCCTTAAAAGGCCACTGCCCCCGTTTCACTCGACATCCCTTTTGGCTCTCCTTCTCTCGGGAAGACAGACATTCAGGCAATAGTTAACAGGCCTAAATTTCAAATTGGACCAGGCCCAGCCACTCTACAAAGACGGTTTCCACAATGGTGCTTAAAGGGGGTTCGCTTCGATCTCGACTTAGTTCCAATTGACAAGCCTTCCATGCTGCGAAATCTCGATGCCGTCAGACTTGATATTGAAGGAATGTCGGGCTGGCAAAAGCTTGTTGACGAGCTCCAAAGGGTAAACCGTGTGAATCTCGAGGCCACGCTTACTATGGAAAATGACAAAGCTGAATGGCAGAAGGTTCTTTAGCAGCATGATACTGAGATGAGGAGCATCACTACTTATAATGAAGAGCTTGAAGCGAAAGTCGAAAAGCTTAAAGAAGATCTCGCCACTTCTTCTACTTCCTACACTCAAAAAGAAGAAGTGCTTAAGAAACAAGTGAGAGATGCTCATGCCGGCCAAAGAGACGCCGAAGACAGGCTCGAAGTGCAAAAAAGAATCAATGAGGGCTATATTGCTGAAATTGCAGAGCTTCGGAAGAAAACTGACTCTCAAGAGGCGGAGATCGAAATGCTTAAGCTTCAACTCTCCAAAGATGAAATAGAGCGTGATGAGGCCGTTGCCGGTAAAATTGCAGCTGAAGAATCTCATGAGGCAACGAAGACTAACATCAGCTCGACATTATTTGACTTCTACCTGCATAGCGTCTTGGGGCGCGGTAGTCTCGCCCTTCTAGGTCCAAAATATGAAATTACTTTGGCTGAGGTGTGGGAGGTCGCACTTGATATGCTTGGTGCTAAAGGTGTTGGCTACGTCGAATTAGCTCTTGAGGAGCATTACTTGGATGACGACGCTCGCGCCGCTCTCGCCAGGGGAAAGAACAACTTGCGAAATTAAGAGCCGAAATGGCAGAAGGGAACGTTTAGGAAAAACTACTTCAACTGATCCAGTTCAGCCTTCACCTTCGGCCGAAATCGACATTGTGGGCTCCAGTTCTCATTCTCCATCCCTGGTTAAAGTTACAACTGAGATCACAAGCATACAGGGTGGAGATGAAGGCGAAGAGAGCGCTGAAGCACAGGCTTATGAGGTTGATATCAGGAAGCCGACTTCTCCAGGTAAGTCTACTATTAATCTTGCCCAAGTAGACTGCTCATTTGCTTCTTATGAGTTCGATGAGCTTCTTGACTATTTCCTGAACCTCAACGAGCCTTTATCTCCTCTCTTTACTGACTTTAACTTCTTTTCTTCTCTAGAGAAAGTGTCGAGCATCGTTCAGACTTCCCCTCCTCCAGATATTCCTCCTCCGTCTCTTCAGGTCACTCCTCCTTCTGCCTCGCAACCAGGATCATAAGAGGAGCAAATAGAAGCTCTCCAAGACTTGGACGATCCCATTTCTTCACAAGAACACAAGGGAGAAGAAACTGAAGAGGGCGAAAAGACTCCGGAACCAACTGGTTCCGACGATATGCCGTTAACCACACTTTTCACTCCAGGAAGCGGGTCTTCTTCTAAGAAGAGGGGGAAAAGTGGAGTTTCAAAGAAGAAGAAGGAATCTTCAGCCGGCGAGGAAAAAGCAGAAGAAAGTCCAATTGTGCCCCTTTCTCCTTCATCCCCTACTATTACAAGCCGGCCTAAGAAGTTGACCATCCGGCTAGGCGCAGGCTCAAAAGGTGGAAGGAAGAAGAAATGATGGCTTTGGTCCTGTGCTTTTTATATCGCTTTTTGCTTTTTGCATGTACTGACCGGAGATTGTGCGGGTAACGGCCTCCGCTTTTCTTTTTCTTTTTATTTTGAAACCAGTACCTGTACAAATTTTTGACAGGATTGAATAAAATGATTCTTTTTGTTTGTACAAACTTCTATCTATATTTGAGAATGCATTTACTATTCATTTTTGTACAAGCTTCTTTATATGATATTGCAGTGAGCTTGTGGTATGTTGTTCGAGCGTAATTATTACCAATGTAGTTATACCATGTTGCCCCTATACCATAAGCTCGTTGCAATATTTTATACTTTGAGGGGACTTGTACTCTTATTTTCTGGAGAATAATTATTCCATACTTGGAGGAATATTATTTTGTTCAAAATAGAGTGCAGCTCCCTCCATATGAGTTTCTACGCTTCAACCTTCGAAGATATCACTTTTTCTTTCGTGCATACACACATTTTTACCAAGTGAATTCTCCTATGTGGTAAAGCGGGCCTCTGAAGGGCACTTTAACTTCTTTTTGAGGAAGAGTATTTTGCGGAATAGATGAACCATTCTTCCTTTGAGAGCTAAAGTGTGCCTTTGAAGAGGGCTTTTTTTATTGCGCCTTGGTGAAGGGCTTTCTGATCTTTGCTTTGTATTTCTGATGACATGCTTCTTTGAAAAGTTGTACCTCTGAGGAGAGCTTTTTCACGTTTCAACACTTGGAAGTTTTATTTCAATCTCGGTGAAACGTGTGCCTCTGAAGAGTTGTGCCTCCGAGGAGGGCTTTCCACGTTTCAACACTTGGAAGTTTTATTTCAATCTCGGTGAAACGTGTGCCTTCGAAGAGGTCTTTCTGTTTGATCGTGCCTCTGAGAAGAGGTCTTTTTGTTTGATTGCGCCTCTGGGAAGAAGTCTTTTTGTTTCTGCCTTTGGGAAGAGGTCTTTTTGTTTCTGCCTCTTGGGAGAGGCTTTTATTTTTTCCCTATTCGCTGGGAAGCGGGCCTCCGAAGAGGGCTTTTCACATTTCGACTCACGGGAGTGTATCACCGATCATGGTGAAATGTGTGCCTCTGATTAGGGTTTTTTCTGGAAGTTTGGAGTTTCTTTCTCTCAGTTGGACGGATTCACGGGAGTGTATCACCGATCAATCTGCAACTTTATGTCGAGAAAGAACTCTCTTTTTCTGGTTAGGCGTGCTCGAGGTCTTTTAGCATTTCAACTGTGGTGAAATGGGCCTCCGAAGAGGGCTTTTCACGTTTCAACACTTGGAAGTTTTATTTCAATCTCGGTGAAACGTGTGCCTCTGAGTAGGGCTTTTGCCTGGAAGTTTGGAGTTTCTTTCTCTCAGTTGGACGGATTCACGGGAGTGTATCACCGATCAGTCCGCAACTTTTTGTCGAGAAAGAACTCTCTTTTTCTGGCGAAGCCCGCTCGAGGTCTTTATCCTCCGAAGAGTTGTGCCTCTGAAGAGGGCTGGTGCCTCCGAAGAGGTCTTTTGCTGTTTGATGTTTGCTCTCCCATGTCTCTTTGCCATCTATTGATGTCGGCAATCCCCGTTATCTTTTGCTAGTGTCATCCCTTTTTAGTTGCCAATAATTTTCCTTATCCAAAGAAATATACTTCATTGTTAAGTGAGTTGGTGGTGATAGACACAGGCTATTTAACTGGATGCTTGTTTCTACAAACATTCGCAGTTAGTTAGAAATGGTCCACTTTCATCCACATCGCTAACTTTTGTTCGAAGCACTTCTTTTGTAGGATTTGAGTATGGAGATTCTGAATGGTTTAGCGTTTTCTTGCTGGGTGACGTCGGAGATCGCTTGGTCTTGTGATGGGTAAGTTTTGTTTTTATGGCCTTCATTATTAAATCGACATTTTAGTAACACAATTAACGTATTTTATATGTCGAAATAAAACAAAGCAGTTTATAATAGTAGAGAACACAAGATTTATAGTGGTTCGGCCAAAAGCTGGGCCTACATCCACTTTATAGCTTTTCATTATTCACTTGCTTTACAATTGCTTTCAATACAAGAATAATATATTCGTAATTCTTTTACAACATTTCAGAAAAGCTTTTAAGTAAAATATGGACGCAAATGATTGTTGTTCCAAGCTCTTGGGATTGGTTCTCCTTCGACAGTTGTGAGTTTGAATGTGCCATCAAGAAGTTTCATGCCTATAACTTTTGCCCTTCCCAGTTTGGCCCAAACACACCTATGGCTGTCATAATTCTCTTCAGGACTAAGTCTCCAACTTCGAAGCTGCGCTGACGAACTTTGGAATTGAAGTGCCTGTCTATTCTTTGCTGGTGAGCTGCAATTCTAAGCCTAGCCTCTTCTCTTCTTTCATCGAGGTGGTCAAGTGCTTCCAATTGCAATTTTTCATTCTCATCTTGATCAAAATGGATCCTTCTATGTGAGGGGACTTCAGTTTCAACTGGAATCATCGCTTCTGATCCGTATGCCAATGAAAATGGAGTTTGCCGAGTCGCAGTTTTGTGGGTGGTTCTGTATGCCCATAGTGCAAGCGGTAACTTATCGACCCAACCACCTTTTGCTTTTTCCAGCTGCTTTTTGATGGTTGATTTGATGATTTTGTTTACTGCTTCCACTTGCCCGTTTGCCTGCGGATGAGCCACTACTGAGAAGCTTATTCGGATCTTGAATCGTTTGCAGAAATCTTGGAACTCCTCACTTTCAAATTGAGTACCATTGTCTGTGATTAGCTTCTGAGGCACACTATACCTGCAAATGATATTTTTAGTCACAAAACTTATCATTTTCTTAGAGGTAATAGTAGCCAATGGTTCGGCTTCAGCCCATTTAATGAAGTAATCAACAGCAACGATAGCATATTTAATCCCCGATTTGGCAGTCGGCAAAGGCCCAATGAGATCTATTCCCCAGATGGCAAACGGCCATGGACTGACCATTTGAGTTAGCTCAGTGGAAGGTGCTCTAGGAATTTTAGCGAATCTCTGGCATTTATCACACTTTCGGGAATAGTCAGCAGGATCCTAATTAATTTCTGGCCAAAAGTATCCATAACGGAGGATTTTCTTTTCTAAAGTTTGACCACCTGTATGATCCCCACATTCCCCTCCGTGTACTTCAGTCAGAATTGTCTTAGCTTTTTCCTTTGTCACTCATCGGAGTAATGGCATTGAAAATCCTCTTCTGTACAAACGACCATCTTGAACTATATATCTGGAGGCTTTCCTCATCAGCTTTTGTCGTTCTTTTGAACTTTCTGGCAAAGAACCATTGAGTAAATATTCAAGTATCGGAGTCATCCATGATTTTTGCTCTTGGGATACATTCATAATCCAATCAACATCCATTTCATATGTGCTTGGAGCTGACAAGACTTCGACGGGAACTAATCCCAATAGTTGAGCTTCACCAGTACTCGAATACTTTGCAAGAGAATCCGACTTCATGTTCTCTTCTCGGGGTATATGGTCTATTGAATAACGGTCAAAATTTTGAAGAAGCTCCCAGGCTTTTGATAAATAGGCGGGTAGATTCCCTCCTTTAGCTTGAAATTCCTTCTTGACTTGGCAGACAATAAGTTGAGAATCACTGAAGATCTGCAATGCCGTAATGTTTAGTTCTTTAGCGATCCTCAAACCAGCAATGAGGGCTTCGTATTCCGCTTTATTATTTGTCGAAGGAAATTCTAGTCGCAGTGCATAACATAGCGATCGCCCTTCTGGGGTTTCAAGGACAACCCCTGCTCCAGAATAGTAATCATTTCTTGCGCCATCGACATACAATTTCCATTGGATTGGGACGTTATCGGTAACTTCTTCCTCACTATCACCTTTATCCGTACATTCTGCGATGAAATCTGCTAAAGCTTGTCCATTGATAGCTTTCCAGGGATGATAAGTGATGTCATATTGGCTGAGTTCAATATTCCATTTCAAAAGACGGCCCGAAGTCTCAGGATGGAATAGGACTTGCTTTAGAGGTTGATCGGTGAGGACTTTGATGGGACGAGCTTGGAAATACGGCCTCAATTTTCTTGATGCGATCAATAAATAATAGGCGAGCTTTTCCAACCTCGAATAGTTCATCTCTGCCCCAGTGAATCTTTTGCTGATATAATAGACTGGTCGTTGAATCCTTGTGTCTTCCCGTACCAACACTGCACTGAGAGCATGAGATGAAATTACCAAATATACGAAGAGATCTTCACCATTGTCAGGGTTTGAAAGTATCAGAGGCACTTCCATATGACGAACCAACTCATCGAATGCCTTCTGACATTCAGGAGTCCACTCAAAGTTTTTTCTTCCTTTCTTCATAGCATTAAAGAATGGAATGCATTTGTCAGTGGCTTTCGAAATGAACCGACTCAAGGCAGCAACCTTTCCATTGAGACTTTGCAATTCCTTCTTCGTTCTAGGAGCCTTGACCTCTCTCAGGGCAGTGATCTGAGCTGGATTAGCTTCAATGCCCCTAGCGCTCACAATGAAACCCAAAAACTTTCCGGACTCCACTCCAAATTAACATTTCAAGGGATTAAGCTTCATTCTGTACTTTCGAAGTACTGCGAACATCTCTTCCAAGTGATTCATGTGGTCTACTGCTTTCTTAGACTTTACTAGCATGTCATCAACCTAAACTTCCATTGTCTTGCCAATCTGTGGTTTAAACATGGCATTAACAAGCCTTTGGTAAGTTGCCCCTGCATTCTTGAGTCCGAAAGGCATAACCTTGTAGTAGTAGAGTCCAACATCTGTGATAAAGCTTGTGTCCTCTTGATCTGGCTCATGCATCATAATCTGATTATATCCGGAGTATGCATCCATAAAAGATAACAATTCATTCCCTACCGTCCCATCCACCAACTGATCGATCCTGGGCAGCGGGAAACAGTCTTTGGGGCAGGCTTTGTTCATATCTGAAAAGTCAATGCATACTCTCCATTTTTCGTTAGCTTTTTTAACCAGCACTGGATTTGATCCCCAATTTGGATAAGTAGATTCTCTAATGAAACCATTCTCCATGAGTCGATCAACTTCTTCTTTTAATGTTGCTGTCCTCTCAGGACCCTGGGTTCTTCTTTTCTGTTTCACAGGTGTAAACTTTGGATCAATATTCAGGGTGTGTACTGCAATCTCTAGGGATATTCCACACATGTCAGCATGAGTCCAAGCGAATACATCAAAATTTGCCTTCAAAAATGAAATCAGAACATTCTGAACTGTTGTGTTGAGTTGTGAACCCACATTTAGCACTTTGTTTGGGTCCTTTGGGTCAACACGTACCGGCACCGTTACCTCTACCGGTACTACCCTATTCTCCCCCGCACTGGCTTTCCTTGGATCCATCTCTCTTCGTGCTGCACTACATTCACCAGTGCAGGGTCCACCCTGTAATTGCTACAAGGTTTGTTCTTTGGTGCGGACTGGAGTGGCCGCACCTTTTCCCATCTCTCTTTTCCTTGACACACGCGGCTCTGTAAGATAACATTCTCGCCCGGCATCTTGGTCTCCTTCAATCACGCCAACTCCATTATCCGTGGGGAATTTTATAGTCAGATACTACGGGGCAAGAACGGCTTTAAATGCAACAAGAGTTGGTCGGCCTAAAAAGGCATTGTAGGCAGATAATTCTTCAACGATTATAAAGGTTTGCTTTCGAGCCACCTTCCTCAGTCCTTTTCCAAGTTCTACAAACAAATCTATGGTCTCAATCGGCTGTTTGGGTTCTCCAGCAAACCCAGCAATCTTAAGTGATGAAGCTTGAACGTCAGCCATTGGAATTTTCATTTGTTCAAAGGTCTTCATGAAGAGGATGTTGCATGAAGCTCCACAATCAACTAGAACTCTTCTCACAGTTGCCGGCCCAATACCAGCGGATATGACCAAAGGATCTATGGTCGGAGCCTCGATACCCAAGGAATCTCTGGCACTGAATACAATATCATCCGTGGAAGTCTTTTGTTGCTTTAAAGGTGCCTCATTTTCTAAAACAAAAACATTCTCTTCAGCTGGTACATGCCTCAAGGCCCGGGCATACCTTTCCATCTCGCCCCAGCTTTTGCCTGCTGGGTGTGGTCCTCCAGTTATTATATTGATGACAGGTCTTTCCGATTCATGCTCTACGGCCTTCTCACTTGAGCCAGGACGGTGAGTGGGAACTTGTTGTCCTTGAGTTGACGAAGATGGGGCATTTGTACTCCTTTTCACATACTGTTGGAGCTTGTTCTCTTTCAAAAGTTGTTCAATTACTTCTTTCAACTGACGGCATTCGTTGGTGTCATGGCCGGGCTGGTTGTGGAACCGGCAGAACCTTCCACTCTTCTCCATCTTATTTCCCACTCTCATTTTAGGCGGTGTCGGATAATTGACATCATCCTTGGTTGCAAAGAAGATGTTCTCAAGGGTATCGGTCAAGGGCGTGAAATTGAAAGGACGGTCTTTCTTAGCATCTCCCTGTTTCTTTCCACCATCATTTCCCCTTTTCTGAGTGTTAGGCTCTTTCTTGTTTGAAGCAGCACCATTGTTCCCGGCTTCCACCGATACCACCTTAGCCGGTGTTTGGAGGCTCTCCAAGCGCATGAATTCATCCGCTTTCTTGTAGAATTTGTCAAGTGAGTTTGGTTCTTTCATTTTCAACCATTTTCCAAATTCACTCGATTTGTCAATCGCCCTCATCAAGTATGTTAGGACCATGCGTGGCTTAGCACTATCTACCTCGGCCAATGCTATGTTAAAACGATTTAAAAATGATCTGATAGATTCTTCCGGATTTTTCTCTAGACTTGACAGCGAAATTATATCCTTTGCTTTTGAAGCATACAATCGAAATTGCTCCTTGAATTTCCTGGTCAAGTCGGAGAATTGATCAATGGACCTGACCGGCAGCTTTGTATACCACAATAGAGCCAGACCTTCAAGATATACAGGGAAATATCGACATTTGATTTCATCAGACGCTCTAGCACCCATCATATGCCAGTTGTATTTATACAGAAACTCGTTAGGATCACTCGTCCCCTTGTAAGCCGGAATAGTAGGGGGAACGAATTTCCTTGGGAACTCTGCCGTGAAGATCTTTTCAGTAAATGGAGTTTTGCTTGGAGCAAAACCCCACTCTTTCCCATCTTCATCTCTTCGCATATTTTCCTTCATGATTTGACGAACCATACCCGAAAAATACTCTTCATCATTTAGATGCTCTGGAGGGCACACATCAGCCACTCTCTCTGAATTCTGTCTTGACAATCGTTCACGGAGGGTCGGCTGCGGCCCTGATCCTCCAGCTTGAGGAGGAGTCCTTTCTACAGGGTCTGCGGCTCTTTGAGAAATGTTCCCTTCAACATCCTGAACTCCCACAGTAGGGTTCCCATCATTATTAACCGATTGACGATTTTCCCCTAGCAGATCATTCAACTTACTTAAGATCAGGGCATTCTGGACATTCTGGGCTTCTAACTGTGCATTTTGAGCATTCAACTGTTGATTCAACCCCAAAACTACGGCGTCCAATTCTACTCGCGTAACTCCAATAGTTGGAGCTGCTTGACTTGAAGGAGGACAGGTAGCAGTATTCTCTTGAACATTGTCGGATCTTACAGAACTTCGTTTTCTCCCAGGAGCGATTATTTCTAATAAACTTCTGGTTTTAAAAGAAATCCTTTCAATAGACCTTTGCGGAGCAATGATGGAAGTATCCTGAGTTGGGTTCTCAGTGAAAGCACCAAAAATGTTAACGTTTAAAATCGAACGCTAACACCCCTGTGTATATTGAGATTGAGTGAAAGCACCACCCGTGAACACGGGAACTAAAAACAAGTAGAAAAGTTACAGAGAAAGCAGAAAAGACAAAAGTTTTTATAGTGGTTCGGCTTCAGGTAAGCCTACGTCCACTTTAATCCTCTTTATTACTGAATCAATTACAACTTTACAACAGTCTTCAATTACAATACTGATGAGGCAAACAACTAGAACTCGATGCAGAAGAACTCTTTGAATCCATGTTGATTGCATTAGATTTCCTCCTGAAGTTTGTTGAGATGCCTTTCGTATTTGAAGTGTCGAGTGAGTCGAGAATTCAGCAGAGTATCGGCGCATAAAGAGATCGGCCAAAAAAGTCTTTTGAAAGTTGGAGATGGCCATCCATTTATAGGGAATTCTGAGCAGAAAATATTGCCAAGTCCTAAATCGCCACCGACCTAAGTTGGGTCGTGGACGACTTAAATTAGGTCGTGGAACGATCGCGATTCAAATGCTGGGTTGATACTTAAGAATGGCATCCTTGTTGAACTCTACAAGTCATGAACCGTGTACGGGTTAAGAGGCCGCGTGCTAAGTAGCTGCATCAGACTTTCCTTTCTTTGCCTGGGTCGTGTACGACTTAACATAGGCCGTGGGTCGGTTGCGACTCAAGTATAGTTCATGATCTTGTCCCTGTCCTGAGCAGTTAGGGCGGCAAACTCCCTGGATAGTTAGATCGGCTTCTATCTCAGGCCAGCACCCGTGTGAGGTCGGTAGCTTTCTTAGGTCGGTAGATATCTTAGGTCGGTAGCTATCTAAGGTCGGTAGCTATCTTAGGTCGGCATCCTATTTTAGACAGTTGGGTCGGTATCCTTTAGGTCTTGGGTCGGCGTTCTTGTTAAGTCTTAGGTCGGTAACCTTGTTAAAGCATTAGGTCGGCATCCCCTCAAGTAACTTAGGACGGAATCCCTCTTAGGGCTTAGGCAGTTAGATTGGCATCCATGTTAGGTCGGCAACCTTTTAGGTCGCTGAGCCATGGCCGGGGCGGATTTAACAACAGGTTTAAAAAGAAATCTTCTCCATATGATTGAACTAGGACTCCAAACCTTTTCCATCGTGTTCGTAATAGGGGTATAACATTATAAATGCCTGGTGGCACGCCTCAATAGGAGTTCGCAATTTTAAGCCACGTAATCGAGACGTTTTGAATTTATATATATATATATATATATATATATATATATATGCGTGTGTGTGTGTGTGTTTATTCCCATACAACCCAACATTCAGCGGCCTTTCTTTCAAATCAAAACTGTTTGCCTTCAAATCACTGCAGCTCCTTCAAATCACTATCCCCACTCGTTCGCACAACCTTCATTTAACTTCAGTCTTCTATAACACGCTTACCTCCTCCTTTTCTTTTTATAACCCAAGCAGATCACTTCGAAAGGATACGAAGGAAGAGACGATCCATGGCCGAACAAATTTACAACCCAAATCAACTCGTCATTAGTTAAAAATATCAGGCGATAACGAAATTCGCGGGATGGAAGGAATTCGCGAATCATTTCAAAACGCGACTTCATAGGCCGATCCTTGCTTGAGTTCTATGGGTTTGCGATCGACCGCGGCGAGGCTGCATTGTGCGGCCGTGTTAGGGTTGAAGGAAATCGTGCACGCGAGTGTTTGAAATCGAGGAGCGAGGCGATGTAGCGAAGCATGATGGTATGGGGCGAAGTCGACGATGAAGCCTAGGTTATAGCACGGCGTCGCCATTGGGTCGCGTGGCAGTGGTATTGGGAGTCGCACGTGTATGGCAATAATGGCAACGAGGTGCCTATCGAGCTTGGGTTTGGAACTCGAGCTCGAGCAGGCGATGGCATGCGCATTTCATACTGGGTTGTTTGGTGTGGCAATCGAGGGTGCTCGAATAACGAGCAAGGCAGGGTCGCGATTGCGACTGGATGCGCCGAATTTCGATCGACCGTGAGGTATATTTGTAAATTAATTCATAGATTTTAAACTTTTATATATATACACAGACAGAAAGAAATATTATACAATGAAAATTATATACAGTAAAAAAATTATATATGCAGTTTTTCAAATTTTAAAAATATATATAAATGTAGAAAACAGAAATGTGTATATATCTATATATCCGACTTTTGAAAAATATGTTGGAATTTTTAACAATGTTTAAAAAGTTATTAAGTTTAAATTTATTAAAGGATAAATTGGTTTAGATAAAACTATCAGTTAATTAAGTTAATAAACAGTAATTGTTTATTCGATTGTTCGAATATTAATGAAATTTTATATAATTGATTATACAAGGTCTAAAATCATAGAGGATCAAGCCGGAATGGTAGTGAGTTGAAAATGAATTTGCATGCATAGGCAAAGGTGAGAACTTCTCACTCAATTTGATACTTGATTTAATTTAAATAGTTTATTTAAATTATTAGATGTTGCTTTAATGATGGTTGTTATTTGTCGGATTGAAAAAGACCCTATGCGCCGCATAATAGCAGATGATATTATATTTAAACCAATATACCGCGATATTCCACCCCGATGTGGAATATTAGTATATATGTATTTGGAGTTGTTGATTTCCCGCATTATATAGCGGATGAGATCCTATGCGCCGCATAATAGCGGATGATATTTTATAAATCCCATATACCACGATATTCCACCTCGAAGTGGAATTGGTATTTAATTGTTGTGCTAACGTCTATGGATGCAGGGAAACATGTTGGAGGGATCCAACTGGATTCCTCAAATATTTGAATTTGTTTAAATGTTGTGTGTTGTTTTGTTTATAATCTCTGTGTGATTATATTTATGATCAGAATCATTGAAAGCTATAGTTTAGCCGAAAATATTTTTTGGTATCGTTGGATACCGAAAATAAATAAAAATTTAATTTTTAAAATTCAAGTTGAAAATTTATAGTAAAATTTATTTTTGAGAATTTGATAAATTTAAAAGAAGGAATTTTAAAAGGATGAAATTTTATCTTTGAATCCTATTGAATAAAATTCCAAAATATGGGAAAAAGATTAATAAATGGATTTCGAGTAACATTGTTTAAAAGTTGAAGAATTTATTTAAAGTTTAGATTTTAAATGGTTTGGGAGAAATAAAAGAATTTATTTTTAAAAGGAAATAAATTTGGAAAATCAATTTGCAATTTGATTTGGTGTTTGAAAGTGAATATTTGAAAATCGATTTGAAAATCGTATATAAATGGATGTTTGGAAATTTAAATTCACAATGAGAATTTATAAAGGAAAGGGGATTTCGTTTTAAAATAAACATTGGTTTACTTTGAAAAGTGTGGAAAGGAATTTACGGATTTGGAATGTAAATTTAAAATAAATCCAGAAAGATTTATAAATTGATTTAAATGGTCCATTTTGAAATGGATGGTGTATTTTCCTTGGAAAGCTGAATGTGTTTTAAAGTAGCTTTCAAACTTAAAAGTATTGAAGTTGGTTTAAAAAGGATGTTTGTGGAAAAATTATTTTCCTAAGTTGGTTTCAAATCTTTGAAGTAAAGATTTATTTAATAAATTATAGAAGGGATTATTTTAAAGATTAAATTGATATTTGATTAAGAAAATGGTTATTTAAATATTTATACTCTATCTAGTAATTTTATTAAATTTAGTTTGGACTTGAAGTATTATATGAGGTATTGACATAATATTTTCATATCCAATATTTACATAAGTATTAGAAATAGTTTTATTCTAAATGTTTCCAACTATATTTTGGATAAGTGACTTGAACTATTTTAAAGTATTTGAATTCGGCACATTTTCAGTGAAAATGATTAATATTTGAAAATATATTCCGCGTAAGGAAAATGATTTGAAATTTGTTTTCAAATGGTTGAAGTGTGAAATATATCTTATGGAAATATTTTGAAAATAAATAATTTGGGTAATTTATTTAAATCCGACAATTGTTATGGATGTTGATTGATAGTTAAATAACCGACTATCAATATTGGCCTTTTAATGGCATTTGAATTTCGATGCGACCGGGGGTCGGATTCCAAGTGATATCCGTAAACCACATCGAACCTTTGTTATTGTGATGGATCTTCTATTTAAAAGATCAAATTGAAAATCGTTGTGATTTGTTGAAATCTGAATATAACACTTACTTTTTAAAAATAAGTGCTCATTATTCGGATTAGCCGGGAGAGGACTTTGTGTCATATAACCCATTCCGAATAGTGATTCGACGAAATTAATAGCATTTGAAGACGGTGTTGAAGACCTGGTGTCTTCGAAAATGATAGGTTAACCTATCGAATGTCTCTGTACTGAGTTGCTCCGGTATAGAGATCTCCACATGTGATGGGGAGTCCGATCGGAATTGTGGATACCCGCATTTGCAAGGGCTTCTTCCTTTATTGGACGAGGTGCCTTCGGTTCTGTTTGAACCCGGAACAGACTTGTATGGTTCTATGTCTGACACTACACTTTGAGATATAAGGTAGGTTCTCGGGGCGTCCGTCCAAAGGCGTACCCATGTGGTAGTAGGAAGTTCCTTAGCCTGACCATTTGTTGGAAATCCAAAGAAACAATAGGCACTCTGTACGGTTTTAGTTGTATGACCTGCCATGTAATGTGGTGGTAACCTGCTATTGAACGTGGTAGCTATAATAGGCATACAATAATGGTTGTATGCTGGCTAAGATTAATATTATACTTTCGAAATGCTTTCTGCACTATGCACTAATGATAATATTAAAAAGATTTTGCGTATTAAGCATGTTTGACTATCATAAGGAGAAATCTCCTCCAATTCTGCGTTTGCAATATGTGTGTGGCGGGAGGCCTTATGGTAGTTTCATTTTCCAAAAGCATAGCGGATTTCTTTTTATTTTCTTTGTGAAAATAACTGTTTTTAAGATCTCACACCAGTCCCACGACTGACCTGGAGTTTATTGTTCCCTTTCTAAACTCTGGGTGCCCATAATTTTCCACACTAGCTGCCTAGATTCAGGTTAGTAGTTATTCGGGAGCGAAGTCAAGAAGTTGCTATGGAGATCTGGAGTTCAAGCTGGATGGCGAGACGTATCACTTATTGATGCAGACCAGCCCGAAGACGAAGCAGTGCAAACAACAAAGTCAATGAATTCGAGTTGTTCAAGGGAAGGAGACTTAGGTCGCACGCAACCCAATGAAGCTCGCTCACGACCTAACATGATGGTGGGTCCTCCAAGCGATCCAAGGAGTCAAGACAACCGACCTAGCAAGTTAAGGGAACCGGTGCACATTTCGTTAGGTCTCTACGACCTTTCGAGTTAAGAACGTGACGAGTTACGACCTAAGTTAGGTCGCTCAGGCCTTAAGTCGCTACATTCCTTAAGTCACGAAGGACTAGGTCGTATGAAGATATGTCTGAAGCCAGAACCGTTGATTTTTAAGTCGCTGCCGCATTCTACTTTAAATCGTTACTTTCTTATGTCGCCAGCGACTTAGCAACTAGTCGTTTTCCATTAAGTCGCTCACTCCAGTTTGCAAGCTTCTGATGTTGAGTCGCGTAATGGCGTTATGTCGTAAACTGTTTGAATGTTGAGTCGTGACTGTATTGTATTGTATATATGTTGAGTCGCCTTGTTGTAAGTCATTTGTATATAAGTCGCAAGTCGTTGCACTTAGGTCGTTTACTATGTGTGATGTAATCTGTGTGTTAGGCCACTAGCGACCTATGATAGGTCGTGTATGAGTCATGTGAGTGGAGCCTATAAATAGGCATGTTGGGTCATTTTGTGAAGGTTGATTTTTGAATGAAACTTTGTTTGAGTGCTTTGTGCCTTTTTGAAATTGGTAGTTGAGTGTGATCTCCTATCTCCACTTTCGATTATTCGAGTGCGCTCGAATACACGATTGTTGAAGCCAATTCACGGTATCAAGTGCGCTTGATCAACGTTCAAAGAATTGTAGATCTTCTTTCACGGCATCGTGCGCGATCAACGTGTCGAAGATAACTAGAATTCGGTATCTTTCGAACATCAACGAATTTGGGCATTTGGTATCTTTCAAACCATCGATTCCTATTACTTCTCTAATCATTCTTCGATTAGTTTGACATGAAATCTTCATTTCGTCGTCAATCTGTATTGTCCGCTGCGTCAGTTTTGGTATCAGAGCTAGACTTAGCCAATCGTAGCTAAGCCGAGTCTTGGAGCCATGGAGTTTGAAGTTGAAGTTTCCATTGTGGAGAAGTTTGGTGTTCATCGTATTCATCGTGAAGTTGCAACAAGTTGGGAGTTTTCGATCCATATCATTTTGGATCAAAGTTCGAAAAGTGTTTGAATTTGATAGTGTGATTTTTGCGCGCCAAAGTGAAGTTTGACTTTGGCCAAGCCAAGCTAGTTGGAGTTTTGAAGTCGTGCATCACTTGTTTGAGAGATGAGCCGAACTAGTCGAAGTTGTGTATAACTTCCTTTTGAAGTGTAGAGCCGAGCTTGAAGTGTTGAATCGAGCTAAGAACGAGCTACAGTTAGGTCGTGATCAAGCCGATCCGAGCTAAGTGAAGTAGCCGTGCATTGTGAAGTTCAATTTGAAGTTCAAGGCCGAGAGTAAAGTGTTTGAATTTTTGAAAATTTGACAATGCCGCCGAGAAGAGCTAATCGTCATCAAAATGTTGAAGATTTGTATAAACGAGAAGATGCTGAACAGATGGAACAACGCATTAGAAATAAATTCAATGAGAATTTGGATGAAGGCATTGGTATATTGGAGAAATTGATGATTGATATGAATCAAAGGAGAAGGTCACCAATCTCGAACCATGGAGTAAATAGAGTTTCGCCATCGGTTACGGAAGCGAGGAGAGTGTCGCCACAATCTTTTAGAGAAAGAAGAGAAACATCAATTTCATCGAGAAGAGATCACCATGAATATAGACATGAAGAGAGAAGAACTCCACGTGAGTTTGAAGATGAGTTATATCGAGATGAAGAGAGACATAGTAGAAAAGACATGCGTGATCGAAGGGATGTCGATGGTCGAGATCGATATAGACATACATTTGAATTTGATGAAGATGGTGATAGAGCTATTATTCATTATCAAGATCGAGACCAAGTTCGAAATTCATACCGGGATGTAGAAGATGATCGACGTTCGGAGTCAGGGATGAAGACAGAAATTTCGGAATTCAAAGGTGGAATGGTAGCAGAAGAATTTCTGGATTGGTTGTCTAATGTTGATGAAATTTTTGACTTTAAAGAAGTTCCTGAGCATAGAAGAGTTAAGTTAGTTGCTACAAGGTTGAGAGGAAGAGCTTTAGCATGGTGGCAGCAAACTATACTTACACGGGAAAGGATGGGGAAGTCAAAGATTGAATCATAGGAGAAGATGAAGAAGCTGATGAACGCTACATTCTTTCCTTATAATTATCAATCACTCATGTATCAGTGGTTGCAGAATCTGAGGCAAGAGACGAAGACTGTTAATGATTATGCTAATGAGTTTTATCAACTATTTGCTCAAAATGATATTATGGAGACGGAGGAACAATTGATTGCTAGATTTGTTGGAGGATTGAGAATTCAAATCTAGGATATGGTGAATATGTTTTACCCTAGATCTGTGGCTGAAGCGCACTAGAAAGCGTTAGCTTGGGAGAAACAGGGAAGACGAAGAGGTGGTGTGTTTCCAAGTTCCAATACTCAGAGCAAGGGTGCTAGTGGGAGTCCCAATGTTTCCAAAGCTGTCAATAAACCAATTGTGAATGAGGTTGCAAAGGCAAAGGTCAACAACAGTTTCAAATGCTATAATTGCCAGGAGTGGGTCACAAGAGTAATGAATGTCCGAAAACGAAGAAGCGAGCTATGATTTCTGAAGTGGAAGGTGAGGATGTTGGTGAAGAATATTCTAGTTCAGTTGTAGAGGATGAATATGATATCGCGTTGTTAACTCCGCCTCGGTTTAGACTCTGCGACTCAAGGAGATGCCGACCTAAGGCTCAACAAGGGTGCCGACCTAAGGCTCAACAAGGGTGCCGACCTAAGGCTCAACAGGGGTGCCGACCTAAGATTCAAAGGGTTGCCGACCTAACACTTCAATGAGGCTACTGACTCAACATAGATACCGACTTAACAGTCTAGGGAGATTGCCGACTTAACTGGTTGCCGACCTAACTGCCTTAACAGGAATGCCGACCTAACTGCCTTATCAGGGAGACCGACCTAAGGCACGAAGGGATACCGACCTAAGGAGCTTGAGTAGCATGCCGACTTAAGACTCGGAGAGGTGCCGACCTAACAGGCTAAGGAGATGCCGACCTAAGGCCCAAATGGATACCGACTTAGGGCTAAACAGTTACCGACCTAAAACTTAACAAGATGGCTACCGACCTAAGATAGCTACCGACCTAAGACAGAAGACGACCTAACCATCCAGAGAATTTACCGATCTAACCACTTAGGACAGGGACAAGATCATGAACTACACCTAAGTCGCGACCGACCTATGACCTATGTTAAGTCGTTCACGACCCAAGGCCACTGAATATAAGTCCGATGCCACATTACTGAGAAGAGGTGGTGTTGACTCGGAGGCGACCTTAGACCGGTCACGACTCAACTTAAGTCGGCTGCGTCTTAACTTGAGTCGGCCGCGGTTTAGGACTTTGCAAATTTCAGAATCAGAACTCTCTATAAATAGGCACCCATCTCCAACATTCAAAGGACTTTTGGCGCATTCTCTTCACACACCGTTACTTTGCTGCATTGAGAACTTCATCAGTACTTAGAGCTTCCAAGATTAGAGGAATACATCAAAGAAATTCACGAAGAAACCACACATCTTCAACATGAATCTAAGAACTTTAATCGACATTGAAGCTTAAGAATTGTTCCAAATCACTTGTAACTTGAAGTGTATTGTACTTGAGAAGAATTATATCAGTTTGTAACGGGATTATTAATAAAAGTACTTAGAGTGGACGTAGGCTATACCCTTAAGCCGAACCACTATAAAATCGTTGTTGTTTACTGCTTTTCTGCTATTACTTGCTTGTAATTCTTTCCCGATCTATCGGGTGGTGCTTTCACAACTACACTTTACACACCGGGGTGTTAGCGTTCACATTTTAGCGTTAACATTTTTGGTGCTTTCACTGAGAACTGAACTCAGGAAAACTGTCATCATTGCTTCACAGAGATTTGAAGAAAGAATTTCCTTAAAAACCAGAAGTCTATTTGAGATTATGGCTCCTGGAAGGAAAAGTAGATCTATCAGATCTGGAAACATTCAAGAGGGAACTTCCGCTTCCCCTGTACCTAATCAACCCACTCCGTCTATTGGAGTTACGAAAGCGGAATTGGATGCTATGATTCTAGGGCTAAACCAGCAGATAAACGCCCAAAATGCACAATTAGAGGCTCAAAGTTCCCAGAATGCTCTGATTCTGAATAAATTAAACGATTTACTTGGGGCAAACAATCAACCAGCTTGTAATGAAAGGAACTGTGCTGGCAACATTCATGAGGTTAGTGAGAGGAATGCTCCTGAAAGGGCTACTAGTCCCTTTGAGCAGGCAGTTCCTGAGGCTGGTGGATCTAGAATTCGGCATGATGAGGAATATCTTTCTGGAATGGTCCGGCAGATCATGAAAGAAAGTATGCAAAGGGTTGAAGATGAGAAGGAATGGGGTTTCGCTCCAAGTAAAACTCCGTTCACTGAAAAAATCTTGAAGGCGGAATTTCCAAGGAAGTTTGTCCCTCCGACTATTCCAGCTTACAAAGGGACAAGTGATCCGAATGAGTTCTTGTATAAATATGATTGGCACATGACAGGTGCCAGGGCCTCTGACGAAATAAAGTGTCGATATTTCCCCGTATACCTGGAAGGGGTGGCTCTACTATGGTTCACCAAGTTGCCAGTCCGATCTATCGATCAGTTTTCAGACTTGACCAGAAAATTCAAGGAGCAGTTTAGACTATATGCTTCGAAGGCCAAGGACATTATGTCACTATCGAGTTTGGAGCAGAATCCTGGGGAGTCTATCAGATCCTTCTTGAACCGCTTTAATATAGCACTGGCTGAGGTGGACAATGCTGAACCACGAATGATATTGACTTATCTGATGAGGGCTATTGATAAGTCAAGCGAATTTGGGAAATGGTTAAATATGAAGGAGCCAACCTCTCTCGAAAAGTTCTACAAAAAAGCAGATGAATTCATTCGCCTGGAAAGCCGTCCTTTACCAGTAAAGACAGTGTTAGAGAAAGCAGAAGACAACACTGTCGCTCCACGCAAGAATGAATCGGTGGGGCAAAAAAGGGAGAATAATAATGGGAAGAAACAGGGTAACCTGAAGAAGCCCCGATCCTTCAAGTCATTAGAATATACTCCATTATCACATACACCGGAGCACATCTACCTGGCCACTAAAGATTCCGTCGATTTCCCTAAACCTATCCCTTTGAGGACCGGGAAAAAAGCCATACAGAGTGGGAAATTCTGTCGCATCCACAATCAACCCGGTCATAAACTGATGAATGCCGTCAGTTGAAAAATCTGATTGAAGAGTTGCTAAGAGAGAACAAACTGCAGCAATTTGTGAAGAAGAATAGCAACAATCCTGCATCGTCAAGTCAGGGGCAACAGGTTCCTATTCATCAGCCCAGGACAGGTGAGAAAGCTACGGGACATGAATCTGGAAGGCCCGTTATCAATGTCATTACAGGAGGGCCTCACCCAGCTGGCAAGAGCTGGGGTGAGATGGAGAGATATTCCAGGGCTTTGAAATATGTTCCAGCCGAAGAAGACGTCTTTGTTTTAGAAGACACTACGCCCCTGAAACAACAGAAAACTTTCAGCGATGATATTGTTTTCAGAGCCAGAGATTCCACAGGTATAGAAGCTCCTACCCTAGATCCCTTGGTCATCTCGGCCGGTATTGGACCAGCCATTGTCAGAAGAGTCCTCATTGACTGCGGAGCATCATGCAATATCCTCTTCAAGAAGACATTTGACCAAATGAAAATCCCTATGATTGATATACAATCCTCATCACAGAAGATCGCTGGCTTCACTGGGGAGCCAAAACAACCGATTGGGACCATCGATCTGCTTGTAGAACTTGGAGAAGCAGAAAGGAAAGTGGTCCGCAAGCAAACATTTGTGATTGTCGATGAGTTTTCTGCTTATAATGCTTTTCTTGGCCGTCCAACACTCGCAGCATTCAAAGCTATCCTAGCCCCGTGGTGCCTCACTATTAAATTCCCTACTGACAATGGAGTAGGAGTTATAAAAGGGGATCAAAATGCTGCGCGAGAGTGCTATTTGACAGAGCTGCGAGAGTCAAGAAAAAGAGAAATGGGGAAGGATGCGGTAACCCCAGTCCGCATCAAAGAACCAGCCTTGTAGCAATTACGGGGCGGACCCTGCACTGGCGAGCACAGCGGGGCACGGAAAGAAATGGATCCCAGAAAAGCCAGTGCAGGGGAGAATAGAGTGGTACCGGTGGAAACGACAGTTCCGGTACCTGTTGACCCGAAGGACCCAAATAAGGTGTTAAATGTGGGTTCACAGCTTAATGTGTCAATTCAGAATATCTTGATATCTTTCCTGAAAGCAAATCTGGATGTCTTTGCTTGGACTCATGCCGATATGTGTGGAATATCCCCAGAAGTTGCAGTACACGCTCTGAATATTGACCCAAAGTTTACGCCAGTTAAACAGAAAAGAAGGACCCAAGGTCCAGAAAGGTCAGCAGCATTAAAAGAAGAAGTTGATCGACTCATGGAAAATAACTTCATCAAAGAATCTACATATCCGAATTGGGTTTCAAATCCTGTGTTGGTCAAGAAAGCTAATGGAAAATGGAGAGTGTGCATTGATTTTTCTGATCTAAACAAGGCTTGCCCCAAAGATTGTTTCCCATTACCCAGGATCGATCAACTGGTAGACGGAACTGCGGGACATGAACTGTTGTCTTTCATGGATGCCTACTCCAGTTATAACCAAATCATGATGCACGAGCCAGATCAGGAAGATACAAGCTTTATCACAGATGTTGGACTTTATTGCTACAGAGTTATGCCCTTCGGATTGAAAAATGCAGGGGCAACCTACCAAAGACTTGTTAATGCTATGTTCAAACCGCAATTGGGCAAAACTATGGAAGTCTACGTCGACGACATGTTAGTGAAGTCCAGGAAAGCAGCGGATCACATTGAACACCTAGCAGAAATGTTCGCAGTCCTCCGGAAATACAGAATGAAGCTTAACCCTCTGAAATGTACATTTGGGGTCGAGTCCGGAAAGTTCTTAGGTTTCATCGTCAGTGCTAGGGGCATTGAGGCTAGTCCAGCTCAAATTACTGCCTTGAAAGAAGTTAAAGCTCCTAGAACGAAGAGGGAATTGCAGAGTCTCAACGGAAAGGTCGCCGCCCTGAGTCGGTTCATTTCCAAAGCCACTGATAAATGCATCCCATTCTTTGACGCCCTGAAGAAAGGAAAGAAGAATTTTGAATGGACTTCCGAATGCCAAAAAGCCTTCGATGAGTTGATCCGTCATATGGAAACGCCTCCAATACTTTCTAGGCCAGGCAATGGTGAGGATCTTCTTATATACTTGGCAGTATCATCTCATGCTCTAAGTGCAGCGCTGATATGGGAAGACAAAAGGATTCAACATCCGGTTTACTATATCAGCAAAAGACTCACTGGGGCAGAGCTGAATTACTCCAAGTTGGAAAAACTCGCCTATTGCCTACTAGTTGCATCAAGGAAACTGAGGCAATATTTCCAAGCTCATCCTATCAAAGTACTCACTGATCAACCTCTAAAGCAAGTCCTATTTCGCCCTGAAACTTCGGGTCGCCTTCTAAAATGGAACATTGAACTCAGTCAATATGACATCACCTATCACCCCCGAAAAGCAATCAACGGACAAGCTTTAGCTGATTTCATTGCAGAATTCATAGAGAAAGATAATGGTGAGGAAGAAACGATCAATGATTCCCCAATCCAGTGGAAGATGTATGTTGATGGCGCAAGAAATGACTACTGTTCTGGAGCCGGAGTGGTACTTGAAACTCCTGAAGGTCGATCATTATGTTATGCACTAAGATTGGAATTTCCTTCAACAAACAATGAAGCAGAATATGAAGCTCTTATTGCAGGTCTGAAAATCACTAAAGAGCTAAACATTCGAGCACTACAAATCTTCAGTGATTCTCAGCTTATTGTATGCCAAGTCAAGAAGGAATTTCAAGCAAAAGGAGGAAACCTGCCTTCCTACTTGTCAAAGGCTTGGGAACTCCTATGTGAACTCGATCACTATTCAATAAGCCACATCCCTCGGGAAGAGAATATGAAGGCAGATTCCCTCGCAAAGTATTCAAGTTCTGGTGAAGCTCAACTATTGGGATTGGTTCCTGTGGAAGTCCTTTCGGCACCAAGTATAGACGAGATGGATATAGACTGGATTATGAATGTATCTCAAGAACAAGAGTCATGGATGACTCCAATACTGGACTACCTACTCAGAGGTTCTCTGCCAGAAAATTCGATAGAAAGACGAAAGCTACTAAGGAAAGCCTCTCGCTATGTAATTCAGGATGGCCGATTGTACAGACGGGGATTCTCAATGCCATTGCTTCGATGTGTATCCCGGGAAGAGTCCAAAACAATCCTAGCTGAGGTGCATGGAGGAGAATGTGGTGATCATTCAAGTGGTCAAACATTAGCAAAGAAAATTCTCCGATACGGATATTTTTGGCCAGAAATTAATCGAGATGCTGCAGATTACTCCCGAAAATGTGACAAATGCCAAAGATTTGCCAAAATTCCTAGAGCACCTTCTACCGAACTCACACAGATGGTCAGTCCATGGCCATTTGCAATTTGGGGAATGGATCTCATCGGACCGCTACCAACTGCTAAATCAGGGATTAAATATGCTATTGTTGCAGTTGATTATTTTACTAAATGGGCTGAAGCTGAACCATTGGCTACTATCACTTCTAAGAAAATGATAAGCTTTGTGACCAAGAATATCATTTGCAGATATGGTGTGCCTCAGAAAATAATCACAGATAATGGTACTCAGTTTGAAAGCGAGGAATTCCAGTATTTTTGCAAACGATTCAAAATCCAGAAAAGCTTTTCGGCAGTAGCTCATCCGCAGGCAAACGGGCAAGTGGAAGCAGTGAACAAGATCATCAAATCAACCATCAAAAAGCAACTCGAAAGAGCAAAAGGTGGTTGGGTCGATAAACTACCACTTGCACTATGGGCATACAGAACTACTCACAAAACTGCAACTGGGCATACTCCTTTTTCGTTAGCATACGGATCGGAAGCAATGATCCCGGTTGAAACAGAGGTCCCTTCACACAGAAGAATCCATTTCAATCAAGCAGAAAATGAGAAGTTACAACTTGAAGCGCTGGATCTCCTTGATGAAAAAAGAGATGAAGCTAACCTCAGAGTTGCAGCTCATCAGCAAAGGATAGCCAAACATTTCAATTCCAAAGTTCATCAACGCAGCTTTGAAATTGGAGATCTAGTCCTGAAAAGAATTATGACCGCGACAGGTGTGTTTGGGCCAAATTGGGAAGGACCGTATGTAATAGGTCAGAAGCTTCTTGACGGCACATTCAAGCTCACCACTATTGATGGAGATCAAATTCCAAGGGCATGGAACAGCAACCATTTGCGTCCATACTTTACTTGAAAATTTTGTTGAAACATTGTAAAAAGAATTATGAATGTATGATTCTTGTAATTGTGAAACTGATGCAAGTAAATAATGAAAGAATATAAAGTGGATGTAGGCCCAATTTCATGGCCGAACCACTATAAATCTTGTGTTCCTTATTATTATTATATGTTTGCTTTGTTTTCGATATAAAAATACATAAAATGTATTGCTGAAATGTCGATTTAAATTATTGCAGACAATGGAAATAAAACTTGCGCATAATAAGACCGAGTGATTCTCACCATCATTCAACAAACAAATTTCAAGTCATAAAGGCCCCCGAATTCGAATCCTAGATAGGAAATACTTCAATTGAACGGCTTATGATTTCGATAGAAACGAGCCCTTGCTAATAAATTGAGATTGTTTGAACGAACAAACATCCAATTAGGAAGCTAGTGCCCGTTCTCACGAACTTGCCTGACAATGGAGTACGCTTCCTTGGATTAAACAAGCCACTTGCGAGAAAAGGGGAATGAAAACTTGAAAAGAAAAAAAAAAGAGGAAAAAAAGAGAGGATCGCTGAAAAGGCATAGGCAAGTGAACAGAGGAACAACCAAAGCTACCATCAGCAGCACAAGTCCTCTTCGGAGGCGCAACTCTTCGGAGGATAAAAGACCTCTAATGGGTCATACGCCACAAAAAAGAAAGTTCTCTACTCAACAAAAAAGATTGGAGGAGTCATGACCCTCCAACCATGAGAGAGTAACTTCCAGGCGATGAAAACCCTCTCTGAGGCGCATTTCACCAGGAGTTGAAGTGTTATGACCGCTCTTCGGGATTTCACTTCACCAGAGTTGAAATGTAAACAAAATAAAAGCCCTCTTCGGAGGCCCATTTCACCAGGAGTTGAAGTGTTATGACCGCTCTTCGGGATTTCACTTCACCAGAGTTGAAATGTAAACAAAATAAAAGCCCTCTTCGGAGGCCCATTTCACCAGGAGTTGAAGTGTTATGACCGCTCTTCGG
The DNA here is from genome assembly GCA_030765085.1 of Allium cepa. NCBI lineage: Eukaryota > Viridiplantae > Streptophyta > Magnoliopsida > Asparagales > Amaryllidaceae > Allium > Allium cepa. The sequence continues at coordinate 766,792,815 of CM060937.1, read as the reverse complement.
GATTTCACTTCACCAGAGTTGAAATGTAAACAAAATAAAAGCCCTCTTCGGAGGCACATTTCGCCAGGAGTTGAAGTGTAACAACCGCTCTTCGGAATTTCACTTCACCAAAGTTGAAATGCAAAAACAAAATAAAGACCTTCCTGAAAGCCCACGTTTCACCGAGATTGAAATAAAACTTCCAAGTGTTGAAACGCGAAAAGGCTTTCTTCGAAGGCACAACTCTTTGGAGGTACACGTTTCACCAAGATTGAAATAAAACTTCCAAGTGTTGAAACGTGAAAAATCCCTCCTTAGAGGTGCAACCCCCTCCCGGGGACACAATTCAGAAGAAAGACCTCTTCGGAAGCCCACGTTTCACCAAGATTGAAATAAAACTTCCAAGTGTTGAAACGTGAAAAGGCTTTCTTCAAAGGCACAACTCTTTGGAGGCACACGTTTCACCGAGATTGAAATAAAACTTCCAAGTGTTGAAACGTGAAAAATCCCTCCTCAGAGGTACAACTTTGTATAAAAAAAAAATCCTCATCAAAAGCGTACTTTAACTTTCAAAGGAAGAGTAATTTACCTACTATGGAAAATGATCGTAAAAAAAAAAGAAAAAAAAAAGAAGAGAAGTTAAAGTACCCTTCAGAGGTCCGCTTTACCACATAGAGGAATTCACTTGGTAAAATATGCACATAAGCAAAAGAAAAAAAAAGTGATTTCTTCGAACGACAAAGCGTAGAAACTTATACGAAGGGAGTTGTACTCTACAAAAATTTTCTTTAAAGAATAAAATAATTATTCTTTAGCAAATAAGAGTGCAAGTCCCCTCGAAGTATAAAATATTGCAGCAAGCTTAAGGTATGGGGGCAACATGGTATAATAGTGTAGCTGCATCAGTAAAGTAATACTCAAACAACATACCATAAGCCCGCTGCAATATCATATAAATAAACTTGTGCAAAAATGAATAATAAATGCATACTCAAATTCAAACAGAAGTATGTACAAATAAAGAATCGTTTTATTCAATTGCAGATATTGCAGATACAGGTGTCAAAATAAGAAGCAGGGGCCGGTGCCTGCACAACATCCGACCATTACACAAAAAAAGAATCAAAAATCTCAATTCTTCATTTCTTCTTCCCGCCTTTAGACCCTTTACCCGGCCGAGTGATTAGCTTTTCGGGTCTTCCAGGTTGGTCTGAAGGCATGAGGGAAGAAGGGGAGGGAGGTACAACTGGCGCAATTTCCGGTTCCTCTTCAGTGGTGATAATTTTCTTCCCCCTCCTCTTCGATGTCCCAAGCTTCTTTCTTCTCTGCGAAGAAGACTCACTCCCCGGAGTAACGAGAGCGGACAAAACTATGTCGTCAAAAGGAGTCTGCTCCGGAGAGATCTCGCCTCCTTCGAGTCCCTCATCTTTTTGCTCCTGCGAGGCAACAGGGTCATCCAAACCATGAAGAGCCTCAATTTTCTCCTCTTGTGACCCAGGTTGTGAAGCAGAAGGAGGAGTCACTTGAAGAGATGGAGGAGGAATAACCAGAGAAGGCGAAGTCTGCACGGCACTTGTTGTTTCAACTGCAGAAGAAGAAAAATTGAAAATGTTAGTATCTTCCCGAAAGAAGGGAGATATGGGTTCATCGAGATTCAGGAGGTAATCGAGAAGCTCATCAAATTTTTGAGGAATAAGCAGGCAATCCACCTGAATCGGACCAATGTCGAAATTACCTGAAGATATTGGCTTTGTCAGTTCAATCTCATAATTCTGAGCCCCAATGTCCTCCAAAGCCTCTTCATCAGTAGGGGTGATTACCCCAGTTCTTGTAGGAGGCGGCAAATGAGTACTAGGGCCTGTAATGTCCACCTCGGGAGAAACTAGAGGATGTTCGGAGATGGTAGGCGGTACTTCTTTTTCAGAACGCTCTTCTTCCGCCATCCCGGCCCGCACTCTGGCAAGCTGCTCCTTACCCTTGGCAAGAGCGGCACGGGCTTCGTCATCAAGATAATGCTCTTCAAGGGCTGACTCAGCATATCCAGCACCTTTACCACCGAGCATATCAAGTGCTGTCTCCCAAACTTCAGCCAGTGTGATTTCATACTTGGGGCCTAGAAAGGCAAGGCTTCCACGCCCCAAGACGCTGTGCAAATAGAAGTCGAATAAAGTTGAGCTGATGCTGTTTTTAGTCGCCTCATGAGATTCTTCAGCTGCGGTTCTGCCGGCGACAGCCTCATCACGCTCCCTTTCAGTTTTGGCAAGCTGAAGCTTAAGCATTTGTATCTCCGCCTCCTGGGAGTTGTTTTTCTTTCGAAGCTCAGCAATATCAGTAGCATAGCATTCACTGATTCTTTTTTGTACTTCTAGCCTGTCTTCGGCATCCCTTTGGCTAGCGTGAGCGTCTCTCACTTGTTTCAGGAGCACTTCTTCTTTTTGGGAATAGGAAGTAGAGGAAGCAGCAAGTTCATGTTTCAATTCCTCGACTTTTGCTTCGAGCTCCTCATTGTAAGAAGCAATGTTCCTCATCTCGGTGTCGTGTTGCTCAACGACCTTTTGCCATTCGGCCTTATCGTTTTCCATAGTAAGCATGGCCTCTATGTTGGCACGGTTAACTCTTTGAAGCTCATCGACAAGCTTCTGCCAGTTTGACATCCTCTCGATATCGAGCTTGACTGCATCAAGATTGCGCAACATAGCAGACTTGTCGATGGGGACCAAGTCTAGGTCGAACCTCACCCCCTTAAGGCACCATTGAGGAAATCGGCTCTGCAGAGTGGCAGGACCCGGTCCAACTTGAAATTTGGGCCTGTTAATTATCGTTTGAATATCTGATTTCCCAAGAGCGGGAGAGTCAGAAGGGATGTCGAGTGAGGCAGGAATAGTAACTTTCTCAGGAGTAGTAGAGGCCTGCTTTTCACTGTGACGAGCTCGTTTGCTTAAGTCTTCACTCATGTGACCTTTTCCTCGATCGTCATGAGATTTTCTCTTGTGAGAGTCATCGCCTTTTTGCCAAGAATCATGGCGCTCTTCTCTCTCCCTTCTTTCACGATGTTCTTCTTCAGTTCTCCTTTCATGAGCCTTTCGGGCAGCCCTCTCTTCATCCGACTCTCTGTAGGAAGGAAGGTAACGCCTGTAATCATACTGGCTACGCCTCCCGTAGCGCTGGAAATCGTCATAATACGAGCCGCTGCACCCCATAGGAGAATCTGGAATTAAAATAATAAGCTTTAGAAATCTTTAAAGTGCAAGAAGATAAGTGCATAGAAGTGATGAGAAATTCTAAGTGTGTGTGTTGTGCAAACTACGCGCATTAATCTACGAACCACTCTTTATTTGGGGAGTGGTTGTGGGTGTAATAGTTAACGTCAACTCTTGAGTCGACGACGGCTGTTGCAAAATAGAAGTAGCTTCAACTAATGAATAAGAAATCCCGGCAGTAGTAGGGTCATCTTTGAAGATCTCTTGTGAAGTAGCGAAGAGGTCGCTCAATCCTTCGAAGGTATCGTCCCTGCTTTGCTTGACAGGACTGGATTTCTTAGCCATTTCACCAGATTCTTGTGAATGGTGAGAGGATCCCTGAGGCTCTTCTTCCTCGATAACCGGGGCAAGTTTACCAGATGGCCCCGCAACATCGACAGAAGTGGAACACTTCACCAGCGAAGATTCAGGAGTCTTTATCGGAGAGTCGGGGACTTCCGTTGGAACTTCATGAGCATGCATAGAGCGAGAAGTGTGTAGAAGCCCATGTTGATGTAAAAATTCATCCCTCAACAGAAATTTTATGCTCCTCTCTTCTGTGGCCACGACACTCAACCTCTCAAAAACCTGCTTGTGAATTGGGTCTCTAGAGGGGAGAGGAAGTGCTGGAAAGAATAAAGAATGAAATTAGCAACTGAAAGTTCGGATCTCGAAAAAGTTTCAAAACGGAGAAAATAGAAATACTAATCTTACTTCCTACTCTCCAGATGGCATAAAAGCCTGAGGGACAGCGGGCAAAGAAAAACTGGTTCAAGAATCCATGAACGCTTTCAGTAAGATCGGAAATGAGCTTGCGGTTCCTGGCACTTCTCACAATAATAAGGGAAGGATGATCGTTACTCTTTGCAAACGAGCACAGATAACGAATTTCTTCAAAACTCGGTAGGCGATCAAGGGTTCTTCTAAACAAAACACATAACCCCGTCAAGATGGCATAGCCGTTGGGATGAAGTTGAAACGGAGAGATTGTCAACCGAAGGAGAAGAGTTCGAAGGAAGTCGTTAAAAGGAGGAATCGCCCCACTTAAGCACATTTGGCGATTGACTGCAACAAAGCCATAGGGAGGATTGTCAGCAGTATCACTTGGCCCAGGGAGAAGAACATCACTTTCAGCAAAGCCAAATTGAGTGCGCAGCTGGACAAACGCTCTCGAAGTTAGAATAGTCGGGGTTCTCTCCGGAGGATTCTCTATGGGAACAGCTATCGGAAAAGTTTCTTCCTCTTGAGTTACCACTTCTTCTTCTCGGTGGGAAGTCATTCTACATAAACAACTGGGTATTCAAACATGAAGGTGCACGTTTCCTAAAGTGTGTGAAGTGTTGTGTAAAATCAATCAAGCAGAGAACAAATATAACTGGAATGAAAACTAGCAAGCATTTGTTAGTTATGAAATTCAGGGACTATTGTTTTAGGCCTAAATATGCAAGTAAGATGTTGATGCAGATAAATCAGTTCAGATTATTGATACTTTGCATTAATGTTTAACTTTAATTGATTGATTCACAAACATTTCATGCAATATAATTAAGTTGCTTGTCTTGTCTTGACTAATCTGTCATCTGACATGGGCAGTCGATGGCAGTATTTTCGCCTTGGTTTTCTTTGTTTGTTATTTTCAGCAGGTTAGCAGCTTATAAGTTAATGCGATCTGTGAAATAATACAATGAGATTCAAGCAAATTTAAAGTTGGGGCAGTTCAAAATTCAGGCAACTTAGTTTGGCAGTTCAAGTTAGAAACTCAAAGTGGATCTATGCTCTCAACAAGTCAGCATGCCCAAAGCTTAAGTGTTAACTCGGCGGCGACCCAAGGAGTCTCTCGCAAATGAAGATTAAGTTTCTAATTCTTTAGATCGGTAGCTCTTTAAGTTGTAAGAAGTAGGAAGGGTAAAGGCTCTGGTTCAAAAAGTGGTATGAAATTCTCCAAGGGTTAACTCGGCCACGGTTTAAGGGATAACTCGGCCACGGTTTAAGGGTTAACTCGGACACGGTTTAGGGTTTAACTCGGCCACGGTTCAAGGGTTAAATCGGTAGAAGATTAGATCGGCAGATTTCCCCCAAGGGTCAATTCGGCTACGATTTAAGGATAAAGGCGGTCAAAGGTTAGGTCACCCAAAATTACTGGGTCGCGTCCAGGTCAGTATCCCACTCCACTCAACCTGTTAACCCGCTAGCCGCACCATCCACAAAAAACCCTCACTCCATTCACGCTGTCTCATTCATGATATCGGATCATCCACTAAGTCAGTTCAAAATCACCCAAATTCAATGCTTAACCATCCTATCGCAAATCAAAAATCAACTAGCCAGAAGCAGTAAACCATCTCCATCGTCTCGCCGATCATTTAAAGCCAAAACCAAGCAAACTCGAGCTCACAAACTGCTGGTGCAATGAGGTTCGCAGTAAAGCAGCGCGCAGGGGGTGGGTTCGGTTTGAATGGAATTCGTGATTCGATGACAATAAGGGATCAAGAGAAGAGCAGGTTTTACTTACGTGATGAACAACAAAGATTATCGGTGATTGTTTGGAATGGAATCGCCTTTTGGAGCTTGAGAAAGTTTTTAATGGCAGAAGCAAGAGAGTAAGTAATGAGAAGAGAGGAGAGAGTATACGACTTATAGTAGAGAGACCTGAAGCGGCGCGTGTGACCAAACTGTTAGGTCGTACACGACCTACCGACCTAAGAGGGGACGGGTTAAGGACTATCGAAGCACACGACCTAACCAGTAGGCGTATACTTCGAGGGGCAATTGTTAACTCCGCCTCGGTTTAGACTCTGCGACTCAAGGAGATGCCGACCTAAGGCTCAACAAGGGTGCCGACCTAAGGCTCAACAAGGGTGCCGACCTAAGGCTCAACAGGGGTGCCGACCTAAGATTCAAAGGGTTGCCGACCTAACACTTCAATGAGGCTACTGACTCAACATAGATACCGACTTAACAGTCTAGGGAGATTGCCGACTTAACCGGTTGCCGACCTAACTGCCTTAACAGGAATGCCGACCTAACTGCCTTATCAGGGAGACCGACCTAAGGCACGAAGGGATACCGACCTAAGGAGCTTGAGTAGCATGCCGACTTAAGACTCGGAGAGGTGCCGACCTAACAGGCTAAGGAGATGCCGACCTAAGGCCCAAATGGATACCGACTTAGGGCTAAACAGTTACCGACCTAAAACTTAACAAGATGGCTACCGACCTAAGATAGCTACCGACCTAAGACAGAAGACGACCTAACCATCCAGAGAATTTACCGATCTAACCACTTAGGACAGGGACAAGATCATGAACTACACCTAAGTCGCGACCGACCTATGACCTATGTTAAGTCGTTCACGACCCAAGGCCACTGAATATAAGTCCGATGCCACATTACTGAGAAGAGGTGGTGTTGACTCGGAGGCGACCTTAGACCGGTCACGACTCAACTTAAGTCGGCTGCGTCTTAACTTGAGTCGGCCGCGGTTTAGGACTTTGCAAATTTCAGAATCAGAACTCTCTATAAATAGGCACCCATCTCCAACATTCAAAGGACTTTTGGCGCATTCTCTTCACACACCGTTACTTTGCTGCATTGAGAACTTCATCAATACTTAGAGCTTCCAAGATTAGAGGAATACATCAAAGAAATTCACGAAGAAACCACACATCTTCAACATGAATCTAAGAACTTTAATCGACATTGAAGCTTAAGACTTGTTCCAAATCACTTGTAACTTGGAGTGTATTGTACTTGAGAAGAATTATATCAGTTTGTAACGGGATTATTAATAAAAGTACTTAGAGTGGACGTAGGCTATACCCTTAAGCCGAACCACTATAAAATCGTTGTTGTTTACTACTTTTCTGCTATTACTTGCTTGTAATTCTTTCCCGATCTATCGGGTGGTGCTTTCACAACTACACTTTACACACCGGGGTGTTAGCGTTCACATTTTAGCGTTAACACGCGTCAGGAGATGAAGGATGTAATCTAATGATGAGGAGATCTTGTTTAACACCAAAGAAAGAAGAAGAAGCTAGTTGGTTGAGGAGTAATATCTTTCACTCGACATGCACTATACTAGGAAAGGTGTGTAAGTTTGTGATTGACGCAGGAAGTTATGACAATATCATTTCTACCGAAGCTGTGAGAAAGTTGAAGTTGAAGAGGGAGAAGCATCAAAATCCTTACAAGTTAGCTTGGTTGAGGAAAGGAGGAGAGGTGAAGGTGGACAGGCGAGTTCATGTTCCATTTCTATTGGGAAGAAGTATAAAGACGAGATCTGGTGTGATGTGGTGGAGATGGATGTTTGTCACTTTCTTTGCGAAGACCATGGCAGTATGACCGAGTAGTGCAACATGATGGTCGAACCAATAGCTACAGCTTTATGTTTGAGGGCACTAAAATCATTTTAGTTCCGAAGAAGAGACAACAGGAAGAAAGCAAGTCGGAAGAGATTGATGAGCTGAAGAATTTGTTGACTTTAAAGGAGTTTGTTAAAGAAGTCGAAGATGCACCTGAAGTATTCTTGTTGATCGGGCGTGAGAGCAGTGAGGAGGTCGAAATTCCAGAGGAAGTCAAACCGGTGTTGGGGGAATTTTAAGATGTGTTTCCTAAAGAACTGCCAACGAAATTACCACCGTTGAGGGACATACAACACCAAATATATCTTGTTCCAGGAGCTGTATTACCTCACAGGCCACATTACAGGATCAGTCCAAAGGAGCATGAGGAACTGAGAAGGCAGGTGGAGGAGTTGTTAGAACAAGGGCGTATTCAGGAGAGCTTGGGTCCATGTGCAGTGCCAGCCTTATTGGTAACAAAGAAGGATGGTTCATGGCGAATGTGTACGGATAGTCGGGCTTTAAACAAGATCAATGTGAGTTACAGGTTTCCTATGCCGAGGTTTGATGATTTAATTGATCAGCTGAGTGGGGCTGTTGTGCTTTCAAAGATTGACTTGAAGAGTGGATACCATCATATTCGTATTAGACCAGGTGATGAGTGGAAGACTACTTCTAAAACCAGGGAAGGTCTATATGATTGGATGGTTATGTCGTTTGGCTTGTCAAATGCTCCTAGTACTTTATGAGAGTGATGAACCAGATTTTCAGACCATTCATTGGGAAGTTTGTAGTAGTTTACTTTGACGATATTTTGATCTATAGTGGTAGTATGGAAGAGCATGTCCAGCATTTGCGAGAAGTACTGTTGATTCTACGACAGGAGCAATTCTATGCTGCAGCAAAGAAGTGCATGTTCATGACGCACAGTGTTTTGTTTTTGGGATACGTTCTGTCAAAGGAGGGTATTCAAGTGGATGAAAGCAAAGTGGAAGCTGTCAGGAGTTGGCCACAACCCAAGACAATTACTGAAGTGAGAAGCTTTCATGGGTTGGCTTCATTTTACCGAAGATTCATTCCACACTTTAGCAGTGTGATGGCACGTGTAACCGATTGCATGAAAGGAAAGAAGTTTGAGTGGTCAGAGGAAGCAGAGGTTGCTTTTGAGAAGATCAAGACACTGTTGACGACAGCACCATTTCTAGTATTGCCGGATTTTCAGTTGTTGTTTGAGTTACACACTGATGCTTCGAAAGTTGAGATTGGTGGAGTATTGAGCCAGAAGGGAAGACCAGCTGCTTATTTCAGTGAGAAGTTGTCTGGAGCCAATTTGAGATATAGCACTTACGATGTGGAATTTTACGCGATTGTTCAAGCTGTGAAGCACTGGAGACATTATCTATTTCAGAAGGAGTATGTTCTTTACACGGATCATGAAGCTTTGAAGCATTTGCAAGGGCAGGAGAAAATTTCAGCTAGGCATGCTTCATGTGTCGCGTATCTACAGCAGTTTACTTTTGTTTTAAAGCACAAATCAGGGGTGACGAATCGTGTAGTTGATGCCTTGAGCAGGAGGAATCATTTATTGACTACAATGAAAATTGAAGTGATGGGGTTTGAAGTACTTCTAGAGTTGTTTCAAGGAGATCCTTACTTTGCGAAGATTGTTGAGAAAGTCAAGGAAGGGAGTACTGATGAGTTTGTGTTGATAGATGGTTTTCTTTTCAAGGGGAGTCAATTATGTGTACCAGATTGCAGCTTGAGAATGAAGATTGTAAAAGAGTTGCATGAAGAAGGACATGTTGGACAGGATCGCACGTTAGAGTTGATTTCTCAGTCTTACTATTGGCCATCGATGAGGCGGGAAGTTGAAAAGTTTGTGCGTAGATGTCACGTTTGTCAAGTTTCGAAAGGGACATCTACAAATGCGGGGTTGTATATGCCTTTACCTGTTCCTACAAAACCGTGGGTGGATGTAAGCATGGATTTTGTGTTGGGCTTGCCAAGGACTCAATGGGGAAATGACTCTATATATGTTGTGGTGGACCGTTTCTCGAAGATGGTACATTTTGTTGCTTGTAAGAAGACGGCAGATGCAGTCCATGTGGCACAGTTGTTCTTTAGAGATCTCTATCGCTTGCATGGTTTACCAGAATCTATAGTTTCAGATAGGGATACTAGATTTCTGAGTCATTTTTCGCCGAATTTGTGGAAGATGGTGGGAACGAAGCTGAAATTCAGTGGTGCGTACAATCCACAGACAGATGGACAGACTGAAGTTGTGAACAGATCCCTAGGAAATTTATTGCGGTGTCTCGTGAAGGATAATCTGAAGAGCTGGGATGTAAAGTTATGTCAAGCAGAGTTTGCTCATAATCATACTATCAACCGTAGTATGGGTTTCAGTCCATTTCAGATTGTCTATTCAAGCTTGCCAAAGGGGCCGTTGGATTTAACGATAGTGCCACAACCGAAGGGGACAGTTAAGCGAGCTGCTGATTTCGTTGATCGGTTGACAGAATGCCATATAATCGTTCAGGAACGATTTGAGAAGACGAATGAGAAGTGTAAACAATCTACGGATCTAAAACGAAGAAGTGTTGAATTTAATGAAGGAGATTTAGTATATGCTATACTAACGAAGGATCGTTTTCCAGTGGGAACATACAATAAACTTAAAGCTCGAAAGATTGGTCCTATAAGATTGTGAAACAGATCAATGAGAACGCTTATAGGTTGAAGCGGCCGGAGGATGTGAACACTTCGCACGTGTTTAATGTTAAACATCTTATACCTTATTATGGAGATGAACAATCCAATGGGGAAGAACTTTTAAATTCGAGAACGAATTTTTCCCCACCAGGGGAGGATGATGCATCCTAGCCTAAAGACGAAGCAGTTCAATCTACAAAGTTAATGAATTCGAGTTGTTCAAGGGAAGGAGACTTAGGTCGCACACGTGAGTCCTGTGAGTGGAGCCTATAAATAGGCATGTTGGGTCATTTTGTAAAGGCTGATTTTTGAATGAAACTTTGTTTGAGTGCTTTATGTCTCTTTGAAATTTGTAGTTGAGTGTGATCTCCTATCTCCACTTTTGGTTATTCGAGTGCGCTCGAATCAACGATTGTTGAAGCCAATTCACGGTATCAAGTGCGCTTGATCAACGTTCGAAGAATTGTAGATCTTCTTTCGCGGCATCGTGCGCGATCAACGTGTCGATGGTAGCTAGAATTCGGTATCTTTCGAAGATCAACGAATTTGGGCAATCGGTATCTTTCAAACCATCGCTTCATATTACTTCATCTAATCGTTCTTCGATTAGTTTGACACGAAATCTTCATTTCGACGTCAATCCGTATTATCCGCTGCGTCACTTATACTATGTAGCGTCTGCTGCGTGTGGTTTGTTGTAAAGTAAATTTCCATGTAAGCAAGTTAAAATGACTGCTAGTGTTTGTATTGTGTTGTTGTAAACTCTGATGGTGTATTGTAATAACAGATATGATTCTTTGTTTTTAAAATATTCATTTACCTATTATATATTGTTCCGCTGTGAAATGTGAGATTCTGTTATTGTTTCTATTTCTTCTTCTATCTTCTTCTTCTTAAGCCATAACGGTTCGGTTTTTCGACATTCGACTATTCAGCATTTGATACAATGGACGTATCGATGTCGACTTTCGGGCATCGAAAAATCCAGAGCGTTACACTCTACCTCCGATCGTCGTCCCATCGCCAACAACCATCGAACCCCAATAAGCGACACCTTTTCCAAGTCGCAACCATTCCTGCAATGCTGCCAGCTTTCTCCACAACCAGGCCCTCCAAGTGCAACATCTTACATCCCAAAATCACCATCAATATCGCGACCGCCCAACATCGCATGAGTGTTTGTCCCCCTTATCGATCGCCAACCGCAAGAGCTGTCTTCTAGTCACAAGTTCACCGACCGATTCGCAAATCGTTTGTTTTTTTTCAATTTTGATTTTCGTTTATAGAGAGCGTTGGAGAAGAAACATATGGAGTTCGGGAATAAGTAAAAGAAGGTTCCAGTTTGCAAATAAAGAGGTAGACTTAGCAAATATGATTTTGGGCTTTCTTTTAGCTACTAAATTTATTTTCTTCTTTTCTTTGAATAACCATTGTATTAAAATTTTAATTTAATTTAACAGATTTACACTTTAAAATTTTCATGTTCAATTAGAATATTTAATTGATTTCAATATATCATTCAGATATAATTTATTAATTTAATTCAATTTATTACGACAAAATCTTTTATCAAATATAATTTAATTAACAAAATTTTATTTTTGAAATGTTGATTATCAAATATCGAATTCGGATAATTTATTTTAATTAAATCTATTTACAAGATGCAGAAAACAGCATTGTTATAACTAGTTTCTATAACTTCCATTGACAGGACTCTTTATTTTTTATCCTTTATTAATTTCTACTCATGTAAAATTTAGGTGTATGTAATGAAAGCCATGCTAGTTGTATTTGGAAATTTAAAGTTTGGTTGGCTCTTGTTTAAATTCAAGTTAGGAAGAAACAAAAGGTTCCAAGATTCGACAATTGTGATGAATAGTATCAAAGGTGTTCCTTGATTGCTACAAAGAGCGTGGCATTATGGGCTTGCCTAATGGTTTTCTGAGTTGAGGTTAATTAACTGTTGTTCATAAGTTAAGTTAGATGTCATGCTCAGCCATTGTTGGAAGGATTCTAGAGGTAAAATGGAAAGTTAAATCTGTAAACTTGGGCTATTTCTGTAATTTTGGTTGTTGTGTGTATGTTCATAACATAGGAAATGATAATGTAGGAACTAGAGCTTCCCAATGTATTCTACTTGGTAATATAGACTGTATTAAACATTGTCGTATTTAGAACCACGGGAGAATAAAATTAACCAATCAAGGCATGTTACTTGTTAAGTATAAAAATGAAACAACGCTCAAAGTCATATATAAATATGGAAATCTAATAGAAAATATATGAAAAATAGAACTTACCCATCATAATACTTAAGTTCTTATGAACATAAATAGATTTTGTAAGGAATAAAATTGTTGTTTTAAATTTTAATAGAGTTATATATGAAAAACAAAACTTACCCATCATAATACTTATGTTCTTATGAACATAAATAGATTTTGTAAGGAATAAAATTGTTGTTTTAAATTTTAATAGAGTTATATATGCTTCTATATGTAACTTGATTATTAAAATTTTGATTTGATAAATTAATTTTAAATTCGAATTTGATGTTTTGAAATTTAATAGAATAAATACTTCAATATTTTTGAATAAGCTATATTTTTAATTTGTTTGTTTTCATTTCTTTTCAATTTAAAAAGAGACAAATTCATTTATATTACTTAAGAAATAAAATAAGATTTAAAGGCTTAAAGATTTATAAACAGTTTAGAATTAAAATTTAAATACATAATTACATATGTAAGTTTATTACTATCTTAAGGACATGTGTTAGTTATAAAATAAACTATTGTGACAAATGTTAAGAATAGAGACAAGTGCCTCATTTAAATTTCTTTTTCTTTTATTTTTTAATTAAATAAAAAAAATTTGTTTATATAAACATTTCTTCTTTGCCTATCTTTCTTTTTCCTATTCTTCTTAAAACTTAAGAAATTCTGTAATCTTCTTTATTATTTTTCAAAGCAAAATCTTTAAATCCCTTCAAAACACAAATCTGAAACCAAATATTTTCCTCAAACCAATCTTCTTCAAAGCTATCTAAATTAATCTTCCAAAATTGAAATGCAAATCAAACATTAACCTGGAAAGCAAAATTTCAACATCATCCAAAAGATCTGCAGTCCCCCTCTTTTTCTGCTTTGAAACTTCACAAACCTGCAGTCTTCCCTCTTTTCTGTTTTGAAACATTATCAAGATCTTCATGCAATCTCATCAAGCTAAATCAAACCTGCATACATTTTTAAAGTCAGAGTTTTTCAAGCCCGTTCTTTTGTAAACATGTCAAAACCCTTTTCCAAAATCCATAACCAAATATACAAGTGTAAGTGAAACTGGAAACTGCCTTCTGCATGCAAATTTAAGAACTTCAGTAAGCAACTTTGTTCCAAGAGCAAAAGTATTTCTGGATTGACAAGGCATTTTCAACATTAAGGTTTAAAGCAAAAGCAAGATGAAGTTTTAAAGCAAAAATTAAAAATAAAATCTGAAGCTCATGTGCTCTGCCCCTAAAATCCAGGTGAGTAACAATTTATATTTAATAAATTTAAGTATAAAATTAGTTTTTATTTACTCTGGAAACAAGAATATGTGTATGTTACTGAATGAAGGTTATGATGCATGTTATTGTGAATGCATATTTTTGTACTTAAGTTCCAGACCCTTGATTTTCTTAAAATCCTATACTTTAGATCTAATCTATGTTAGGTCTATGACTTAAGAAAAATAGAGTTGTGTAACATAACTAAAGTTTTAAGTTTTATCAAGTATGAATACAAACCAGAAGTGTCACTGAAAAAAAAATGAAACAGTATGGCCTCTGGGAAAACACTGAACAACAGAGTAATTCTGTTATTAACAAGAATTTAATCCTTTAAATTCTTTGATTTAAGATTATCAATATGTTACCTGATCAAAAACTCGAATTTTAAAATTTAAATTAGAACTTTTAGCTTGTTTTTGATTGAGAAATTCTGGTTTAACCGTAAATCATAACTTGGGTTGATTCTATCAATCTAAGAAGATTTGGTGGCCATGATGTTCCTCGTGAAAGAATGGTGATAGGGAATTGAGGAATCAATGCAGTGGGGAAGTAGTGACTAGGGATTAATGTATATAACCCTAGTTTTACTGTGTTCAAGAGATTTGATCACTGTGATCAAATTAAGTGATTGATTTCTCTCTAGTTCGAGCTGAAGATAGAAGGGGTATGGAGGAGGTTGTGACCGGAGGTAGAGATGTTCTGGTGGTCGGAGTATGGAGTTTTGGGGGATTTCCTGGTTCGACATTTTTCCAGTTGAGCTCGAATGTTCGAATTTGAATTTGGGTATGCGGCATTGGATTTGAGGGTCGGGATGGCATTGGGAGTTGACCTTTGACTTGCTCGTGAATTCGCGAGAGGCCGGGGTGATGGCCGTGGGTGTGCAGGTGTACGGTGGTAATGGTGTATCAGTTAGCTGTTTTAGGGGAAGAAGGAGCTCGTGTTGTATCGGGTAGTTTTGTGATGAGCTCGAAGCATTTGGATGATGGTCTCGAAGATGAGGGGTTTTGGACTCGAAGAATTTTAGATAGGTCTCGGGTGTTTTAATTTTAGTTACAGGGTTGGGTAAACTGTCAATACAGGTTTTGTATAACCTGATTTTTATTTGGGTTTTAATTGATGTTAAGGTGAATGTGTTACTCGAGTTAGTTTAGTTTAGCTCGGGTTAGTTTGTTGAAGTTTGAAAACTTGTCTTGTTTTCATAATTTGAAACTAAATTTAGAAATGGAAACAAGAATCTAAAGTATGTTTTAAATCTAACTTAAATTATGGATTCAAGTTGGATTGAATCACAGGTTGGTAATGATGAATATTTAAATTCAAATTTGCTTTAAAAATAATTTTTAAGGAGTTTATTGTTTAAAATGTTTTTTAAAAAGAATTTGAATTTTATTTTGAAATTTAAATATAAAGTAATGTTTAACAAAGTTTAAATTTGATTCAAATTTCGATTTGAATCTTTGTTTCAAAATGAATTTAAGTTTATAAATTTAAGTGTTTAAAACAAATTTGAATGATAATGTAAAAATATAAATGTTTTAAATTTAAAAAGAAATGTGTTTTAACTTTTATAAAATTTCTTTTAAAATAAAAGTATTGTTTAACAATTAAAGGTTTTACGTTGATTTTTAAAACTTATTAAAGTTAAATAATAATTTAATGTTTTGTATTTCATTTAATTTTAGGATAATTAAATGAACAATTAATTGATTTAAGGAAATTAATAAAATGGTTATTAAGGGTTAATCATAAAGGTTTAAGATTAATTATTCTTAGAATAATTAACTTGTAATTAGGAATAATTAATTAAATAAAATTAGTTTTTAATTAATGATTAATAATTAATTAATCAAGTAATAATGGATTAATTATGTTTTAATTAACACTTAATTATTTAATTAATCTGGAATTAAATAATGGATTAATTAATGATTAATTAATTTGTAATTAATAATGATTAAAATAAGTTAATTATTTTAGAATAATAATTAATGAATTGTTTAATAGTTAATGAATGTCATTAACTAAGAATTATTTAATAATTAATTAATGTGATTAATTTTACTTATTAATTAGACTAATTAATTTAAAGATAATTAATTTGTGTAAATTGTTAAGTATAATTACTTATGGAAGTAATTAAGGAATTAATTTCTTATTGCAATTAATTGAGTTAATTTGATTAGTTTAAGTAAATTAATTCATTTTAATTAATTTAAAATTAATCATTTGATGATTTGTGAAGATAATTACTTAATGTAATTTAATGAAGAGGAATTACTTAGAGAAGTAATTAATGGGTAATTACTGTATGTAATTAATTTGAAGTGATTTGATATTGAGTTATTTAAATATAACTACTTTGTGAATTAATCAAAGGATTACTTAGAGATAATTAATTAATGAGTAATTAATTTATTTGGTAAAGTAATTAAGGGTAGTTGATTACTGAATGGGGTTAATCAAGGGTGATTAACAATTATGTTTTAAATTAAGACTTATTCCTTAAAGTAATAAATTTAAATAAGATAATTAGTTAAAATGTAGTTAGAGATCATTAATTAATATAGTTAATGATGTAATTAAGAATTGATTAATTAAGATTAATTAATCAATAATAAGTGATTAAAGGTAATTAATTTATGTAATTAATTAAGGATTAATGTAATTAATTATCGTTAATTAATTAAGGAAGTAATTAAAGGTTAATTACTGTATTTGGTTAAATATAATTAATTTGAGGAATTAATTAGTGTATAATTACTTGAATGTAATTAAATGTTAATGAATCAGGGATGACTAATTAAAATGAATCATTGGTTGATGATTAATTAATTGATTGATAAATTATCATTAGTGATATAAGCAAGTTGATATTGATGAAGAAATTAATTTAGTTTGCTTTAAATTAATAGAATGATTTAATTAATTTAATTCATTTTAAATTAACTATATTTGGTGTGGATAATCATTGCTTACATAGATGGATGATGTTGTTTACTTTGGATGATTTGAATCTCTGATATGAGATAGATAATGCTGGGTGATTTGGATGCATTGGTCGCATTGTGATGTTGATATAGATTATCTTTTTGGATAATGATAATATAGTTTATCTGATATGATGATAATGCTGATTATCTGTGTGAACCCGTGATTTATCTATTTGTATATATTGATAAGTGAATTGTTTTAAACCTTTAAAACAACTTGGCCTTAAAAGACACGCTTTGGATTTCGATGAGACCGGGATCGGGTTTCCATATTTGGACATCCGAAAACCACATCGATCCAAATTAACGTTAGGTCGTTAATCCAAGTGGAGCGAGTGAAGACTCGAGGTGTAAGGGCTATACGTCAGTATAACTCTGTGGGTGATTCCGTAATGAGTTTGACAGAATAGTACTTATAGATTCGAGATGGTGATTTAGAGTGGAAGGGTTATCGTCGTTAACTCTAAGGGTGATTCCAAAATGAGTGTAACGAGATAATGCCTTCGGTTTCGTTCGAACCCGAAACGAACTTGTATGGATTGAATGCTTTCAGAACATCGTCAGGTGGACGATGAGCATTCTAAGAGATGTGTCCTCTAAAGGTAATCGTAGCCTCAAGCCTCATCAAACGGGAATGGATAAAACAGGGGAGGTGCAGCAAGGCTTCGTGGGTAGCTCCCACTGGAGAGCAAGATGGATCCCTGTCTAGAGGTCCATTTTATTTCGACTGTGTGGGCAGTTGGATGTACACCAACTGCGGGGTTGTCTTGTCCGGGACTGTCCAGTAAGGGATGGTTTCGGTCTTGTGTTGCAGGGGATTTAGGGTTGCTCCTCGGTACGTTGATCTAGGCCAATTACTGTGACGGGCGGTACCCCAGTAGCCCTGCCATTGTATGGAATCCAAAATCCAATAAGTGCCAACGGTTTTGATTGTATTACCCACTTTTGTGGCTAGTAGCTGGAATTTAATAAATGTAACAATTTCGGCTATTTCTTATTTACTTGAAAACCCTAGACCCTATTATAATATCACTGGATTTCCTATCAAATGTTTTGTTTAGCGTAAGGTAAAAACTTTTCCATGTTTATGTGTGGGAAGTCTTACGTGATACCTTTTCTTTCAAAGGTTTTTAAAAATTAAGCAACTTTAACCTGTTACTCACACCAGACCCATGTCTAACCCAGAGTTTATCTTTTGTTTTCTTAAACTCTTGGGTACTCAAATTTTTACGAGTAGCCAAGGGATTCAGGTTAGCTTTGACGAATATTGGAGGAGTAATGGAGGAGGAGGCTTCTGCGTGTAGATATATATTTCCGCTGTGTGTTCTCTGTGTTAGTATTGTTTTGTCTCTGAGATTGTATTATGTTGTAAATACTAGACAGTTGTTTATAACTGTCTAGTATGTGTTGTATATCTATGTACTCTAATAGTGGTTGTAAACTATGTAATATTTTATATTATTGATATAATTTATTCGTTCCACTGTTAAGACTCTAGTGTTGTTTCTTCTTTCTCTTCTTTCTTTTCTTCTTCTATCCTTTTTTTTCTTAATTGATGATGCGATTTTATGGGAGTAGAAAGTCGGGTCGTCACAGTTGGTATCAGAGCATTAGGTTGAGTGGATACCTAGGCTCTGGAGTGGTGTCTATCTTGAGAGAGCGTATTTGTAGTTTTATCATATATATTTATATAATTACTTCTACCTATTTGTTGGGTTACCTGTTCAGGTTTTCCAATATAGGTTACAAAGGTAGATAAAGTAGTTGGTGTGTAACACAACTACTACCAATGGTTGGAGTTTTGAGTGTTGAAGTTGGAAGTGTATTTGTCGAGACTGTAGACCTAATACCGTCTCGAGTGAGTTGTGCAGAGTATAGGATTTCATAGATCCCTGAAGGTAACCTGTAAAGGTTCGGAGTCTATCTTTGAGTTGGATAAGTAAAGTTTGGATCTGTCGGTTGGGCAGAAGGAAATGATGATATCTTGATATCTCAGGGAGTAGTAGCTGCGTGATGAGATGCAGTATATGTGGATTGTTTCCTAAGAAATTTTCTTTGGAACAAGTTAAGGAGGTGAGTCTGCTTCAGTGTTGTAGCTGGATTCAGCAGGATGTTTCTGTCCGATTTGAGGCCCGAGTTTATCGAAGAGTTTTGGATTAGGAAGTCTTTGGCGTCAGTGTCAGCAGTGCAGTTCGGAGTATTCTGGGTGCTGGCAAGAAAGTCTTCTGGTCAGCAGTTTTTCTGAAGGAGTTCAGAAGTAGCAGAGAAGATTCTATTTTTACGATGGATTGGCTAGTTAAGCGTATGCTGTTTTGATTGGTAAAGAGAGAACAGTTTTCTTTGGATATTAGGCTGGGTTGATCGCAAAAGTGACTTGCGATAGTTTGAGTGTTTCTTGAGTTATGAGAATTTTGTCCGTACCTGGCGGTTGATTTTTCTTATCGACTGGATTCTAGGAGTGATACCGGAGGTTTAGTGAAGCAGCTTTGGATCAGATGAGGCATCTGAGTTTTCTTTTATGGATCTGTTGAACCATATTTCTATGATGTGTTATCCAGTTTGTGCTCGAGTTTTTTCTGCTTCAGATCAGAGTGTGCAGCGGAAGCAGATTGGAAGTGCTTTTGTTTTATCTTTTCCGGGTAGGAGAAGAAAGTTAGTCTTCTGATAATTGTGGAGTAGAGTTGGTGTTCTTGGTTTGGAATTGGTCTTGAGGAGATCATTGTGTTGGTTTGTTTTGCTTCAGTTTGTTTCTAGGAACATCAGCGAAGGTTGAGCTGATCGGGAGAGATGAAGGCAGCCCAGGATCGTCAGAAGTATTTTATGGATAAGAGACAAAGGAATTTGGATTCCTGAGTCGGAGATTTGATCTTGAATAAGTTTTCTCCGATCTAAAGAGCTATAAGATTGAGTAAGATTGGGTAAGTCAGCTCCGAGATGTTATGGACCTTTTCTGTGTTTTGTGAGGATTGGTGTTTCGTTTTCTTGGTTGAATTGTCAGTTTGGATAGCTGGAATTCGATGTGTTTCACATATCTCTGAGGGAGTACGTGTATGGTTTATCTCTTGTTGTGGAACCAGCAGTTCAGGAGGATGTAATTGTTGATTCAGAATCGTTTGTAGTCTGCCATATTGTTTTGTTGTAGATATAGTTGGATAGGAGCTCTTTAGTTTAATAGTATTGATTGTTTAGATTCTATAGAGCGAGTTTTCCGTTGTATATATATTTACACCGGGGAAACTCGTGAAAGTTTTATACAGAATTTTTTTGGATAATTAGGTTTGTTTTGTTTGAATTGTTTGCTATGGTTGTTAGCATATGTTTGATAATATATGCTTGTGTTTTAAAATAAAATCTTAAGATAGATTATTGAATTACCTTTGCTTTTAAATTTCGGGGACGAAATTCTTTTAAGGGGGAAGGAATGTGATATCCCGTAAATTTGGGCAATATAAATTTAATAATCTGTGTTATAAATTTAATTTGATTTGATAATTTTAATAACAGATTTGGAATTTGATTTAATAATCATGTTTTAATAAATTTAAATTGAAAGATTTTATCTTTTTAAAGTAAATAAATTGTTTTCTGTTTATAATATACATATTTGTATATATTGTAAATTGATAAATTTTGATTTTGAATTTAGTGAATGAATTGATTTTCTAATTCTAGTTTATTTTTAGTAAATTAAAAATTTGATTTAAGAATTGGCTTTTAAAAGCAATTCAATGAATAATGTTATGATTTATCTTTTTAAAGTGTCTCATTTAAATTTCTTTTTCTTTTATTTTTTAATTAAATCAAAAAATTTTGTTTATATAAACTTTTCTTCTTTGCCATATCTTTCTTTTTCCTATTCTTCTTCAAACTTAAGAAAATCTGTAATCTTCTTTATTATTTTTCAAAGCAAAATCTTTAAATCCCTTCAAAACACAGATCAGAAACCAAATATTTTCCTCAAACCAATCTTCTTCAAAGCTATCTAAATAATCTTCCAAAATTGAAATGCAAATCAAACATTAACCTAGAAAGCAAAATTTCAACATCATCCAAAAGATCTGCAGTCCCCCTCTTTTTCTGTTTTGAAACTTCACAAACCTGCAGTCTTCCCTCTTTTCTGTTTTGAAACATTATCAAGATCTGCATGCAATCTCATCAAGCTAAATCAAACCTGCATACATTTTTAAAGTCAGAGTTTTTCAAGCCTGTTCTTTTGTAAACATGTCAAAACAATTTTCCAAAATCCATAACCAAAGATACAAGTGTCAAAACATGTCAAAACTATCTTCTGCATGCAAATTTAAGAACTTAAGTAAGCAACTTTGTTCCAAGAGTAAAAGTATTTCTTGATTGATAAGGCATTTTCATCATTAATGTTTAAAGCAAAAGCAAGATGAAGTTTTAAAGCAAAAATTAAAAATAAAATCTGAAGCTCATGTGCTCTGCCCCTAAAATCCATGTGAGTAACAATTTATATTTAATAAATTTAAGTATAAAATTAGTTTTTATTTACTCTGGAAACAAGAATATGTGTATGTTACTGAATGAAGGTTATGATGCATGTTATTGTGAATGCATGTTTTTGTACTTAAGTTCCAGACCCTTGATTTTCTTAAAATCCTATACTTTAGATCTAATCTATGTTAGGTCTGTGACTTAAGAAAAATAGAGTTGTGTAACATAACTAAAGTTTTAAGTTTTATCAAGTATGAATACAAACCAGAAGTGTCACTGAAAATAATAATAATGAAACAGTATGGCCTTTGGGAAAAACTGAACAACAGAGTAATTCTGTTATTAACAAGAATTTAATCCTTTAAATTCTTTGATTTAATATTATCAATATGTTACCTAATCAAACACTCGAATTTAAAAATTTAAATTAGAACTTTTAGCTTGTTTTTGATTAAGAAATTCTGGTTTAACCAGAAATCATAACTTGGGTTGATGCTGTCGATCTAAGAAGATTTGGTGGCCAGTGATGTTCCTGGTGATAGAATGGTGATAGGGGAATCGAGGAAAAATGGTAATTGAGGAATCAATGCAGTGGGGAAGTGGTGACTAGGGATTAATGTATATAACCCTAGTTTTACTGTGTTCAAGAGATTTGATAACTGTGATCAAATTAAGTGATCGAGTTCTCTTTAGTTCGAGCTGAAGATAGAAGGGGTATGGAGGAGGTTGTGACTGGAGGTAGAGATGTTCTGGTGGTCGGAGTATGGAGTTTTGGGGGATTTCACGGTTCGACATTTTTCCAGTTGAGCTCGAATGTTCGAATTTGAATTTGGGTATGCAGCATTGGATTTGAGGGTCGGGATGGCATTGGGAGTTGACCTTTGACTTGCTCGTGAAGTCACGAGAGGCCAGAGATGATGGCCGTGGGTGTGCTGGTATACGGTGGTAATGGTGTATCAGTTAGCTGTTTTGGGGGAAGAAGGAGCTCGTGTTGTATCGGGTAGTTTTGTGATGAGCTCGAAGCATTTGGATGATGGTCTCGAAGCTGAGGGGTTTTGGACTCGAAGAATTTTAGATAGGTCTCGGGTGTTTTAATTTTAGTTACAGGGTTGGGTAAACTGTCAATACAGGTTTTGTATAACCTGATTTTTATTTGGGTTTTAATTGATGTTAAGGTGAATGTGTTACTCGAGTTAGTTTAGTTTAGCTCGGGTTAGTTTGTTGAAGTTTGAAAACTTGTCTTGTTTTCAAAATTTAAAACTAAATTTAAAAATGGAAACAAGAATCTAAAGTAAGTTTTAAATCTAACTTAAATTATGGATTCAAGTTGGATTGAATCACCGGTTGGTAATGATGAGTATTTAAATTCAAATTTGCTTTAAAAATAATTTTTAAGGAGTTTATTGTTTAAAATGTTTTTTTAAAAAGAATTTGAATTTTATTTTGAAATTTAAATATAAAGTAATGTTTAAACAAAGTTTAAATTTGATTCAAATTTGGATTTGAATCTTTGTTTCAAAATGAATTTAAGTTTATAAATTTAAGTGTTTAAAACAAATTTGAATGATAATGTAAAAATATAAATGTTTTAAATTTAAAAAGAAATGTGTTTTAACATTGATAAAATTTCTTTTAAAATAAAAGTATTATTTAGCAAGTAAAGGTTTTAGATTGATTTTTAAAACTTATTAAAGTTAAATAATAATTTAATGTTTTGTATTTCATTTAATTTTAGGATAATTAAATGAACAATTAATTGATTTAAGGAAATTAATAAAATGGTAATTAAGGGTGAATCATAAAGGTTTAAGATTAATTATTCTTAGAATAATTAACTTGTAATTAAGAATAATTAATTAAATAAAATTAGTTTTTAATTAATGATTAATAATTAATTAATCAAGTAATAATGGATTAATTAATTTTTAATTAACAATTAATTATTTAATTAATCTGGAATTAAATAATGGATTAATTAATGATTAATTAATTTGTAATTAATAATGATTAAAATAAGTTAATTATTTTAGAATAATAATTAACGAATTGTTTAATAGTTAATGAAGGTCGTTAACCAAGAATTATTTAATAATTAATTAACGTGATTAATTTTAATTATTAATTAGACTAATTAATTTAAAGATAATTAATTTGTGTAAATTGTTAAGTATAATTACTTATGGAAGTAATTGAGGAATTAATTTCTTATTGTAATTAATTGAGTTAATTTGATTAGTTTAAGTTAATTAATTCATTTTAATTAATTTAATTAATGATTTGATGATTTGTGAAGATAATTACTTAATGTAATTTAATGAAGGGGAATTACTTAGAGAAGAAATTAATGGGTAATTACTGTATGTAATTAATTGGAAGTGATTTGATATTGAGTTATTTAAATATAATTACTTTGTGAATTAATCAAAGGATTACTTAGAGATAATTAAGTAATGAGTAATTAATTTATTTGGTAAAGTAATTAAGGGTAGTTGATTACTGAATGGGGTTAATCAAGGGTGATTAACAATTATGTTTTAAATTAAGACTTATTCCTTAAAGTAATAAATTTAAATAAGATAATTAGTTAAAATGTAATTAGAGATCATTAATTAATATAGTTAATGATGTAATTAAGAATTGATTAATTAAGATTAATTAATCAATAATAAGTGATTAAAGGTAATTAATTTATGTAATTAATTAAGGATTAATGTAATTAATTATAGTTAATTAATTAAGGAAGTAATTAAAGGTTAATTACTGTATTTGGTTAAATATAATTAATTTGAGGAATTAATTAGTGTATAATTACTTGAATGTAATTAAATGTTAATGAATCAGGGATGATTAATTAAAATGAATCATTGGTTGATGATTAACTAATTGATTGATAAATCATCAATAGTGATATGAGAAAGTTGATATTGATGAAGTAATTAATTTAGTTTACTTTAAATTAATAGAATGATGTAATCAATTTAATTCATTTTAAATTAATTATATTTGGTGTGGTTAATCATTGCTTAAATAGATGGATGATGTTGTTTACTTTGGATGATTTGAATCTCTGATATGAGATAGATAATGTTGGGTGACTTGGATGCATTGGTTGCGTTGTGATGTTGATATAGATTATCTTTTTGGATAATGATAATATAGTTTATCTGATATGATGATAACGTTGATTATCTGTGTGAAGCCGTGATTTATCTATTTGTATATATAGATTAGTGAATTGTTTTAAACCTTTAAAACAACTTGGCCTTAAAAGACACGCTTTGGATATCGATGAGACCGGGATCGAGTGTCAATATTTGGATATACGAAAACATGCGCAAATAGTACTATTTTTGCACAATTGTTATTTTCTCAAAATTTTAATAAAAAAACATGCGAATTTTAGTAACAAGCCCCTATCAATAATTAAAATAGACAAAATGCCATTTATTAATAATTTTATGTAAATCAAGTCTCATATCTCGTATACAAGATACGATGCACCGCGGAAGAGACAAAATGCCATATATTAATAATTATATCTAAATCAAGTCACACATCTCGTATACAGGGAGCAATACGTTGCGGTAGGAAATGGAGTGCTTGGCACTGCAAAAAGTTTTGGGCAACATTTTTTTACAAATACGTATCAATTTTTTTTGTGAAAACATTTTTTAAACGTTGGCATCTCATGATCTGCTTCCATCCAATCCACAAGATTCTATGCATCTCCATCTAGCCATCCAATTTTCACGATCCACATGCATAGCAACCCGCCAACTATCTTCTGCCACGTTACCGAAATACACAATTCATTATCCAAAAACCATAAAATTTTACTAATTGTAGGAAACCAATTTTCATTTCCCTCCTTTCCTTCCAAAATTCATTCACGTTCGTGCTCCAATTTTCATTCACGTTTGCTCCAAATCAACTAAGTAGAACACTTAATCCCTACGTTCAATTTCAGCATCTCGATCTCAGTTCAATTCAATTTTAGTATCCCTAATACCTAATCCCTAAATTCAATTTCAGTACCCCAATCTCATTTCAACGTCTCGATTTCAATTAAGCATCTCGATTTCAATTCAGCTAAGGAGAAGACGCAGCAGCCTGCCCGATTTTAATTCATCCAAATCCAGCTCGGTCATGACTTCGCCAAATATTATTCTAGTTCTAGTTCTTCCAAACCAAGTTCAGTTTTTTTAGGAAGAAATTCTATTGATTCTATATAAATTGATTATGCAAACTGTAAGGACCCAGAATTTTAATTAATTAAAATTTGAATATTTAATAATTTTAAATATTAATAAGTGAAATTTATAAGTCGAATAAATTTTATTTCGAATAATTGGATTTAATTGGATAATTAAATCGATAATTTAATACGTGAAAATACAGAAATAATTGAAAATTGGGTAAAATATGATTGAAAATGATTTGTAAAATTTTATTTTATCATATTGGAGTTAGAACGATATTTTAGAACTTTTAAAATCGAATTAAAAGTTTATTTGTGAAAATTGAATATTTTAATATTTAATCGAATAGTGAAATTAGCCGTTTTTTGAACAGTCTCAGAATTGGACGAAACTAGTTCCATTGGATCCGTAATAGTTTGTTATTATCGGATTTCAATTTTTGTGTCAATCAGAGTTTTCGTTTGACCGTAGGAGCTCGAAATGCATCGAAATTGTTTTAATATTAATTTGGCGAGTTAAAATAGCCATTTTTAAAACAGTCTCGGATTTCGACGAAACCAGTTTCATCTGATCCGTAATATGATATTATTATATGGTTACAAATTTCATGTCAATTGGATTTACCGTTTGTCCGGTGCAAGCTAAAACGCCTAGAAAATCGTTTAATCGGTTTAATTTTAAATTGAACGTTTATTGCCATAACTCGCACAGATGACCGAATTAGCTCCCGAAACGCGTTCCATTGTGTTCGGAAAATCCGGGATGAATAGTGTTTTGAGAATTTTTTTTATAAAAGGACCTTAAGTCTTCATATTTGCAACATGAATAAAACCCTAGGATTTTGAACTGCATCCTCCAACCCTCATATGAATGGCCAGAAATTAATATCTTTCTCTCCTCAATTACTCTCAATTCATCAACAATTACGCGAAGTGTTCAACACGAAAGTCGAAGAGCTAAGCAAGAGCTTCAGTTTCATACGGAGATGATCGAAAACGGAGCGTCAGAGGGGAAGTTAGGGGGGCCGACGGCCTAGGGTTGCGTACGCACATCGAGGTGCTACAGGTGGTTGAGCTTCATTATGCTGGGGGCGGTGGTGCTCTTCGAGGCGAGCTTCAAGGTGACGCTATTTGATCGTGTTCAAGACGCTTGTGGGTGAAGTATAATTAAACCCTAATTTCAAGTGTTGGGTTCATGTTGATCGGCCTGTAGAACGTGAGGGAGAAGAAGCAAAGGAATGGGTTGGATTGCTGGGTGATGGATCTACGGCTGTGATTTGGCTTGGGTATTAAAAACAAAATTTAAGTTGTAAATTATTAAGTAAAAAATCATGTAACTTGTAAAAATCATATCCTTTTCATACGAGGTCGAAAACGCGTGAAATCAGTTGCGTTGGAATCGTATGGACGAGCACTATGCTATGGAATTGGATTGGAGTCGTTTGGTGTTAGTGAGAATTTTGGTCAAAATTAAACGCACGTTTAATTTTATTTGAAATAAATCGCTAAAACGAAATTGAAATCAAGGTGAGAACTTCTCACTCAATCGAATAGGTTTCGATTTTTATTTTAAATTGCTGAATGTATGTTTGAATGACGATTGATATCTATTGATTGTTAAAATAGACATTATGCGTCGTTAGTAAGCGGATGTTATTTATTAAAAACATATACCGCGAATATTTCATAAAAAGTGAAATTGGTATTATTTATGTACTTGGAACTGATTTACCGCAGTATATAGCAGATGAGACCCTATTGCGCTGCCTATTATGCGGATAATATTTTAAAACCCATATACCACGATAATTTCGTACTGGAACGGAATTGGTATTGTGCTAAAATCTTTGGATGCAGGAAAACAGGTTGGAGGGATCCAACTGGATTCCTCAACATTATTTATTTGATTATGGATATTTTGATATTCGTTGATTATCATATCGATATATGATATCGTTGTATTCGTGATTGACTATTTGGTATGTAGCATCATTGGGCCAAATTTTGGAATTTTAAAAGGATTTTTAAAGTGATTTTTGAAGAGTATACGTTTATAAAATATTTTTGGAATTGATTCCTTTTAAATAAATAAACGTTATAATTTTAATGTTGTAAAAATTATGATTTTTGAGAAAAATAGTTAAAAGTTGATTTTTGAAAATAAGGGGTTAATGATTTTATAAAATAGTTTAAATTGGGATTTTTGGATTTATTGTAAAAAGTTTAAAAATAGGATTTATAAAATTTAATTATTTTATAAATCAAAATGATGAAATTATAAAGCACTTTAAAGACGTTTTGAAATAATAATATAAATTGATTTATATAAGAGATTTTTAAATTGATATTTATGAATTAAAGTATTGAAATTATAAAACGATTTTTTATAAGTGTTAGAATGAATTGTAAATGAATTTCATAAATGAATGAAATTTATAGAATTATAAACGGTGAAGTTATAAATGGAATTTTGTAAGCAGTCGGTTTATAAAATTTGTAAAGTTATTTGAAGAATAGATTTGGGTAAATTAATGAATCTTATAAGTTATAAGATTTATAATTTGAGAAGTTTAGAAGAACGATTTTTGTAAACAAATAAATTATAAGTATTTAACTTATAATATGGACTTCGAGTATATAATTGAGTTATAAATCGAATAGGTTAATAAAGGAGACGTATAAAAGGAAGTTGTTATAAAATAAATAGAAATGGAATTTATAAACATTGTTTTATAAATTCACAACGACTTATTTTGATAAGTAAATTGTTATAACTTATTAATGGAGTTATATTCACGTTTTAGACAGTGAATAATCCTTTAAAATAAAATGTATAGAAACGATGAAATTGGTTAACAAGGTATATTCACGTTTTTGAAAAGTGAATAATATGTTAAAGAAAATGTTTTGGATGTGATGTTTTTAAACAAAATTAAAACGATCTAACGATGTTTTAAATGTGTTAAGATTCGAAAACATAGATTTCAACATTTATTGTCGAAATAGACGTTTTCGAGAAATAGAAGGAAATGGTGGACTATAACGCAGTTGTTATAGTAAATGATTTTCGAAAGGAAATGTTTTGTATAGTATTGGGATTTATATATCTATTTTAATTTCGAATCCCTATACTGGTGATTTTGGGACGTCGTAACGATGTTTTGCGCAACATTCGTTTTGGCCCAAATAAATATGTTTAAGAGAATGATTTCCTTAAAGAATGAAATATGTACTTAGTCTCGATTTAAGTATATTGAATATTTTCCAAGTGTTGAAATAAATGGATTTGATAATTACTTAATCAGTAGTATGGAAATGTTTTCCAATATAAAGTGAATATTTTGAGAATTTATCTTTTTGAAGATAAATTGAAAATAAATAATTGAAATCTTATATTCGTAGATATTTTGGAATGTAAATTCACTATGGAATTTATAAAAGAAAGGGGAATTTGTTTAAAAATAAATATTGATTTATTTTTGAGGTATTGAAATTATATATCTTGTAAAGATATGAATTTTGGGAAATAAATAATTTGGAATTTTTTTTGGAATCTGGTGATGTTGTGCATATCCATTGATAGTTCAATAACCGACTATCAATATTTACCTTTGAATAGGTATTTGTTGTGATTTGCTTGAATTTGAATGCCACACTTATTTTTGAATAAGCGCTCACTATTCGGGTTAGCCAGGAAAGGACCTTAGGGTCGTATAACCCATTTCGAATATGTGATTCGACGTTATGGATAGCATTTGAAGACCGGTGTTGAAGACCGGCTATTTGCGAGAGCGATAGGATGACCTGTCGATTGACTCTGCACCGAGTTGCTCCGGTATAGAGTTCTCCATATGTGATGGGGAATCCGATCAGGATTGTGGATATCCGGATTGCAAGGACTATGTAAGTGCCTTCGGTTCTGTTCGAGCCCGGAACAGACTTGTATGGATAGTATGTCTGACGTTACAAATTGAGATATAAAGCTGATTTCTTTCAAATATACTTCTGTTGGTGGCGGAGAATTTATTCTCTTAGCTTAACACCCTTCTCTGAGACGTACGAGCTCAGCGGTTATGTAGTTGAAGGTTATCAGCGATATATTCCCAATTTGGTAATGTGACATGCTGAGTGTTGCTGTGAAATGATCATTGTTTGATCATTTGTGATATGATCATTTGTTTGATCGTTTATCTTTGTGATCATTTCTATGATCATTTGTTGACCCAAAGCACAACTTTTGTATAAAGCGTGGCTTTGTGGACGAGACTTCGTCGAGCCTCACACCCCGGAATGGTCAAAATAGGAAAGATGCGACAAGGTTATGAGGGGTAGCTCCCTTTAGGGTATGTGCATTTCCTTCTGGAAACGGGTGGTATCATGGTATGGAGCCCAGATACTTACTCATGTTGAAACACTTATTATTTTGGTGTGATGTCGATTACGAGCGCTCGGATAAAGGTCCCAAAGGACCGGGGGATGGCATACTCGTGTCAATAGTTACCCAGTTAGGGGTAACCGGCCTTGTGTTGGCAGAGATCCCGTTTGGTTCTCGGGGACGTCCTTCAAGAAGCGTTCTCATGTGGCAATGGGAAGTTCCTTGGCCTGACCATTCGTTGGAAATCCAAAGAAACAATACGATCTTGTACGGTATTAGTTGTAGAACCTATCATTCAATTATAGTGGCGCCCCACTGTTTGGATGGTAGCTATAGTAGGCATAAGTGCGGAATGCCTATGCTGGCTAAGATTTATATCTTTACTTTCGAAATATTTTCTACACTATGCACTAGTAATAATATCAAATGTTCTTTTTAATGCGTATCAAGCATCTTTGACTATCATAAGGAGAAATCTCCTCTGATTCTGCGTTTGCATTGTGTGTGTGTGTGTGGGAGGCCTTATGGTAGTCTCATTTTTAAAAGCATTGCGAATTGACTTTAAAAATATTCCTCTATTTTGTTTTCAAAGATAAATAAACTTTTTTGAGTTCTCACACCAGTCACATGACTGACTCGGAGTTTATTGTTTTCCTTCCTATACTCTGGGTGCCCACCAATTTCCACACGGGCAGTCAAGAGTTAAGGTTTATCAAGATATTCAAGAGTTGCTGGAGGCAAGCTGGATGGCATGGCGTATTACTAGTATATAGAATTTCTTTTCCGCTGTTTGATGTTGTTTGTTGTTGTACACTCTGATGTAATGAAATGTAATGTGATGTAATGTAATAACTGATATAGTTCTTTGTTTAAAGATTATTCATTTATTTATTATATGTTGTTCCGCTGCGATTGTGAGATTCTGATGTTGTTATGCTGTTTTCTTTCCGTTCTATTTTCTTTTCTCTCTATTTTCTATCTTTTTCTCTCTCCTTCAGTCTTTTTCTTTTTCTTAAAACCCTAAGTGTTCGGTTTTTCGGCATTCGATCGCTGGGCAGTTGATACAGTGGACATATTGATGTCAGTTTTTGAAAGTCGAAGAATCGGGTCCTTACATTGTGGTATCAGAGCATATGGTTAAGCGACAAACATTGTTCTGTTGGGTATTACTCATTAAAGATAGAGTCAGTAGTACTCTAGAATGAGTTTGAGTGTAATAATAGCTATGAGTGCGTATTTGTTAGTGAATATAAATTGTTTTATATTGTGATGATTGCTTTGTTGAGTGGTATATAAATTCTAGTTAATGCGGGTAATTAACGTTGTTGATAGGGATCTCTAAACACTTGTAAAGAACAATTCGACACAGTATTGTTTAAATTGGGTAAATGAAATAATTTTATCTTATTATATTTTATATATAAAGGAATAATTTTTCAGAATTATTAAAGTGTATATAAGTGGATTGTTTAGTTGTTTGAATAATCTAAATTGAAGAATAATTGTATAAGAAAAGAATTATAAGAATTGAATTATAATTAAAGTTATTTACAATTGTAGAAAAAAAATAAACTTATATATATAAGAAGTGAAACTATATGAATATATTTATGAATATGAGTTGTAAATAAAAAAATGAATTTAAAGTTAAATGGAAATTTACTTTAGAATTTGGAAGCTGAATTGATTTATAAGTGGGAATTCAAGTTAAGTAAAACCAAGTGATGTTTATAAAATGAAGTATAACTTATGAGATGTTCAATGAAGTTGATTTTGGTATCAAAGTAAATTAATAAAGTTAAGTGATAAATATGAACTTGAGTTATGTAATGAAATTCAACTTTTGTAATTGAATTGAATTAATGAATTGAATGTTAATCAATTGAATGTAAATAATTGATATGAAATAATGAATGTAAGTGTTAATTCATTAAAATCTAATGTTATTGGAAAGTTGAATAATTGAATGAAAATCAATTTAATTAAACCAATTGAAAGCAAAGGAATTTGGTTGTAATTAATATACATTGTTTGTTATATGATTGTTGGTTGATTGTATATAGTTCATTAAGTGTTAATGAAATTGAATTAATGAAATTGGAAGCTAAAGTAATTGAAATCCAATTGGAAGTTAAGTGAATCTTAAATATAATTGAATTTGATTTGGAAGTGAACCAACTTGAATATGAATTAGTGAATATAAACTAATTGAGCATGAATATTAGAAACATCAACTGTTAATGAATCAAATGTGATTAAATTGAAAACCTATTTCATTGGATATTAATGAGAATATGAATGAATATTTATTGGTCAGGGATGTTAGTTGAATTCTAGTTGAATGATAGTTGGTTAATAGTTGAATTTATTGCTTTTACTGCATTTGCTATGTTGGCATATATAGTTATTATGTTGCTATATGTTGTATATCGATACTATTGTCTATATACATGTTCTCATGTTGTTTGTTGAGTGTTTAGTAGGTGCTATCGCGTTTGCTTCGCATTTGGAGCTCGCTTTCGCGCTATATTAGCCGTATATGCTTGCTAATAAAATATAAGGTACATATCTCGGATTAAATATCGTACTTTTGCACTTTTTTCCCTGCGGGATGCCTCATTACTTGATGAGATGTATATTTGTGATATATATACTATCATTTTTTTTCGGATCGAGCCGCGCAAAGGAGACTTTGGCGAATTTTTCCGAAAATTTAAGGCGTTAGAATATTTTTGAGAAAAAAATGGAAAATTTTGAAAACTAAACTTTGATTTGGAGTTGAAAGTTAAACAATAGTAGTTGTTTTTAAAAGATAACTAAGTATGATTTGGAAACTTAGTAAAGTATTGTAAGAAGTTTAACTATTGATTTTGGAAAAGTTAATAGATTCTGTAACTTTTCTTACTTGTCAATTTCGAGGACGAAATTTTTTTAAGGGGGAAAGTATGTAACGACCCAGAATTTTAATTAATTAAAATTTGAATATTTAATTAATTTTAAATATTAATAAGTGAAATTTATAAGTCGAATAAATTTTATTTCGAATAATTGGATTTAATTGGATAATTAAATCGATAATTTAATATGTGAAAATACAGAAATAATTGAAAATTGGGTAAAATATGATTGAAAATGATTTGTAAAATTTTATTTTATCATATTAGAGTTAGAACGATATTTTAGAACTTTTAAAATCGAATTCAAAGTTTATTTGTGAAAATTGAATATTTTAATATTTAATCGACTAGTGAAATTAGCCGTTTTTCGAACAGTCTCAGAATTGGAAGAAACTAGTTCCATTGGATCCGTAATAGTTTGTTATTATCGGATTTCAATTTTCGTGTCAATCGGAGTTTTCGTTTGACCATGGCAGCTCGAAACGCATCGAAATTGTTTTAATATTAATTTGGCGAGTTAAAATAGCCATTTTTCAAACAGTCTCGGATTTCGATGAAACCAGTTTCATCAGATCCGTAATGTGATATTATTGTATGGTTTCCAATTTCATGTCAATTGGATTTACCGTTTGTCCGGTGCACGCTAAAACGCCTAAAAAATCATTTAATCGGTTTAATTTTATACTGAACGTTTATTGCCATAACTCGCACAGATGACCGAATTAGCTCCCGAAACACGTTCCATTGTGTTCAAAACGCGGGGTAAACCTTAGAAACGCCAACCGGCACGCTTCATTTGGAGTTCGGAAAATACGGGATGAATAGTGTTTTGAGAATTTTTCTATAAAAGGACCTTAAGTCGTCATATTTGCAACATGAATAAAACCTTAGGGTTTTGAACTGCAGCCGCCACCCCTCATATGAATGGCCAGAAATTAATATCTTTCTCTCCTCAATTACTCTCAATCCATCAACAATTACGCGAAGTGTTCAACACGAAAGTCGAAGAGCTAAGCAAGAGCTTCAGTTTCATACGGAAATGATCAAAAATGGAGCGTCAGAGGGGAAGTTAGGGGGGCCGACAGCCTAGGGTTGCGCATGCACATCGAGGTGCTACAGGTGGCCGAGCTTCACTATGCTGGGGGCGGTGGTGCTCTTCGAGGCGAGCTTCAAGGTGACGCTATCTGATCGTGTTCATGATGCTTGTGGGTGAAGTATAATTAAACCCTAATTTCAAGTGTTGGGTTCATGTTGTTCGGCTTGTAGAACGTGAGGGAGAAGAAGCAAAGGGATGGGTTGGATTGCTGGGTGATGGATCTACGACTGTGATTTGGCTTGGGTATTAAAAACAAAATTTAAGTTGTAAATTATTAAGTAAAAAATCGTGTAACTTGTAAAAATCATATCTTTTTCATACGAGGTCGAAAACGCGTGAAATCAGTTGCGTTGGAATCGTATGGACGAGCACCATGCTATGGAATTGGATTGGAGTCATTTGGAGTTAGTGAGAATTTCGGGTAAAATTAAACGCACGTTTAATTTTATTCGAAATAAATCGCTAAAACGAAATTGAAATCAAGGTGAGAACTTCTCACTCAATCGAATCGGTTTCGATTTTTATTTTAAATAGTTAGATTTAAAATTGTTGAATGTATGTTTGAATGACGACTGATATCTATTGATTGTTAAAATAGACATTATGCGCCGTTAGTAAGCGGATGTTATTTATTAAAAACATATAACGCGAATATTTCATAAACGGTGAAATTGGTATTATTTATATATTTGGAATTGATTTCCCGCAGTATATAGCGGATGAGACCCTATTGCGCCGCCTATTAAGCGGATAATATTTTAAATCCCATATACCGCGATAATTTCGTACTGGAACGGAATTGGTATTGTGCTACCATCTTTGGATGCAGGAAAACGGGTTGGAGGGATCCAACTGGATTCCTCAACAGTATTTATTTGATTATGGATATTTTGATATTCGTTGATTATCATATCGATATATGATATCGTTGTAGTCGTGATTGACTATTTGGTATGTAGCATCATTGGGCCAAATTTTGGAATTTTAAAAGGATTTTTAAAGTGATTTTTGAAGAGTATACGTTTATAAAATATTTTTGGAATTGATTCCTTTTAAATAAATAAACGTTATAATTTTAATGTTATAAAAATTATGATTTTTGAGAAAAATAGTTAAAAGTTGATTTTTGAAAATATGGGGTTAATGATTTTATAAAATAGTTTAAATTGGGATTTTTGGATTTATTGTAAAAAGTTTAAAAATAGGATTTATAAAATTTAATTATTTTATAAATCAAAATGATGAAATTATAAAGGACTTTAAAGACGTTTTGAAATAATAATATAAATTGATTTATATAAGAGATTTATAAATTGATATTTATAAATTAAAGTATTGGAATTATAAAACGAGTTTTTATAAGTGTTAGAATGAATTGTAAATGAATTTCATAAATGAATGAAATTTATAGAATTATAAACGGTGAAGTTATAAATGGAATTTTATAAGCAGTAGGTTTATAAAATTTGTAAAGATATTTGAAGAATATATTTGGGTAAATTAATGAATCTTATAAGTTATAAGATTTATAATTTGGGAAGTTTAAAAGAATGATTTTTGTAAACAAATAAATTATAAGTATTTAACTTATAATATGGACTTTCGGTATATAATTGAGTTATAAATCGAATAGGTTAATAAAGTAGATGTATAAAAGGAAGTTGTTATAAAATAAATAGAAATGGAATTTATAAACTTTGTTTTATAAATTCGCAACGACTAATTTTGATAAGTAAATTGTTATAACTTATTAATGGAGTTATATTCACGTTTTAGACAGTGAATAATCCTTTAAAATAAAATGTATAGAAACGATGAAATTGGTTAACAAGGTATATTCACGTTTTTGAAAAGTGAATAATATGTTAAAGAAAATGTTTTGGATGTGATGTTTTTAAACAGAATTAAAAAGATCTAACGATGTTTTAAATGTGTTAAGATTCGAAACCATAGATTTCAACATTTATTGTTGAAATAGACGTTTTCAAGAAATAGAAGGAAATGGTGGACTATAACACTGTTGTTATAGTAAATTATTTCCGAAAGAAATTTTTTGTATAGTATTGGGATTTATATATCTATTTTAATTTCGAATCCCTATACTGGTGATTTTGGGACGTCGTAACGATGTTTTACGCAACATTCGTTTTGGCCCAAATAAATATGTTTAAGAGAATGATTTCCTTAAAGAATGAAATATGTACTTAGTCTCGATTTAAGTATATTGAATATTTTCCAAGTGTTGAAAATAAATGGATTTGAGAATTACTTAATAAGTAAGTATGGAAATGTTTTCCAATATAAAGTGAATATTTCGAGAAATTATCTTTTTGAAGATAAATTGAAAATGAATAATTGAAATCGTATATTCGTAGATATTTTGGAATGTAAATTCACTATGGAATTTATAAAAGAAAGGGGAATTTGTTTAAAAATAAATATTGATTTATTTTTGAGGTATTGAAATTATATATCTTGTAAAGATATGAATTTTGGGAAATAAATAATTTGGAAAATTATTTGGAATCTGGTGATGTTGTGCATATCCATTGATAGTTCAATAACCGACTATCAATATTTACCTTTGAATAGGTACTTGTTGTGATTTGTTTGAATTTGAATGCCACGCTTATTTTTGAATAAGCGCTCACTATTCGGGTTAGCAGGGAAAGGACCTTGGGGTCGTATAACCCATTTCGAATATGTGATTTGACGTTATGGATAGCGTTTGAAGACCGGTGTTGAAGACCGGGTATTTGCGAGAGCGATAGGATGACCTGTCGATTGACTCTGCACCGAGTTGCTCCGTTATAGAGTTCTCCATATGTGATGGGGAATCCGATCAGGATTGTGGATATTCGGATTGTAAGGACTTCTTTGTAAGTGCCTTCGGTTCTGTTCGAGCCCGGAACAGACTTGTATGGATAGTATGTCTGACGTTACAAATTGAAATATAAAGCTGATTTCTTTCAAATATATTTCTGTTGGTGGCGGAGAATTTATTCTCCTAGCTTAACACCCTTCTCTGAGACGTACGAGCTCAGAAGTTATGTAGTTGAAGGTTATCAGCGATATATTCCCAATTTGGTAATGTGACATGCTGAGTGTTGCTATGAAATGATCATTGTTTGATCATTTGTGATATGATCATTTGTTTGATCGTTTATCTTTATGATCATTTCTATGATCATTTGTTGACCCAAAGCACAGCTTTTGTACAAAGCGTGGCTTTGTGGATGAGACTTCGTCGAGCCTCACACCCCGGAATGGTCAAAACAGGAAAGATACGGCAAGGTTATAAGGGGTAACTCCCTTTAGGGTATGTGCATTTCCTTCTGGAAAAGGGTGGTATCATGGTATGGAGCCCAGATACTTACTCATGTTGAAACACTTATTATTTTGGTGTGATGTTGATTACGAGCGCTCAGATAAAGGTCCCAAAGGACCGGGGGATGACATACTCGTGTCAGTAGTTACCCAGATAGGGGTAACCGGGCCTTGTGTTGGCAGAGATCCGGTTCGGTTCTCGGGGACGTCCTTCCAGAGGCGTTCTCATGTCGCAATGGGAAGTTCCTTGGCCTGACCATTCGTTGGAAATCCAAAGAAACAATACGATCTTGTACGGTATTAGTTGTAGAACCTATCATTCACTTATGGTGGCGCCCCACTGTTTGGATGGTAGCTATAGTAGGCATAAGTACGGAATGCCTATGCTGGCTAAGATTTATATCTTTACTTTCGAAACATTTTCTACACTATGCACTAGTAATAATATTAAATGTTCTTTTTAATGCGTATCAAGCATCTTTGACTATCATAAGGAGAAATCTCCTCTGATTTTGCATTTGCATTGTGTGTGTGTGCGGGAGGCCTTATGATAGTCTCATTTTTAAAAGCATTGCGAATTGACTTTAAAAATATTCCTCTATTTTGTTTTCAAAGATAAATAAACTGTTTTGAGTTCTCACACCAGTCACATGACTGACTCGGAGTTTATTAATTTTCCTTCCTAAACTCTGGGTGCCCACCAATTTCCACACGGGCAGTCAAGAGTTAAGGTTTATCAAGATATTCAGGAGTTGCTGGAGGCAAGCTGGATGGCATGGCGTATTACTAGTATATAGAATTTCTTTTCCGCTGTTTGATGTTGTTTGTTGTTGTACACTCTGATGTAATGAAATGTAATGTGATGTAATGTAATAACTGATATAGTTCTTTGTTTAAAGATTATTCATTTATTTATTATATGTTGTTCCGCTGTGATTGTGAGATTCTGATGTTGTTATGCTGTTTTCTTTCCGTTCTATTTTCTTTTCTCTCCATTTTCTATCTTTTTCTCTCTCCTTCTGTCTTTTTCTTTTTCTTAAAACCCTAAGTGTTCGGTTTTCCGACATTCGATCGCTGGGCAGTTGATACAGTGGACGTATTGATGTCAGTTTTTGAAAGTCGAAGAATCGGGTCCTTACACAAACTTATCTTAGGCTCTGAATATTCAGGTTTATTTTAATTGCACTAGTCAGATCCTCAGATTTCTATTTATGTTGTAATTTCGGGAGCAACTCGAAATTGTTGGCCTTGGCGGGCAACCGATGAGGTGAGAAATGATACTTATACTTTATTGGTTTGTTCATATGGAATTAATGTCTATAATATGTAGTTTCAGCAGTAGAAACTAAAAAGAGAAAAAGAGAAGAAGAAGAAATTAGAGATGCAATGAAATCATTGAAGATTAGGGTACAGGATTCAAAACACGACATGGACATAATGGCTAGCCTTAAAGAAATGAAATTTTTAAAGGTGAATGTTTTAACCGATCACAGTCAGAGTTTACTTTTTATAATCTATCATTGTAAGCTTTATGTTATTATAACTCATTGATGTTTTTACTCATTAATCCAGGCATGCAACTATGATTATAGATGATGTGCTAGCAATGTTGCATCACATAAAGCATGAAAAGGTTGGTATATCTTTATTCATGTTAAAGTAAGCAATGTAAGCTTATTTTCCTTATGTTTAGGCTTGTAAATTTTTCAGATGAGGGTTGGAGTCCAAAGTTTACTTTATTAATTTCCAATTTGGGTCATGATTTTTTATACATCACCTTATACATGCTAAGTCTATTTATTCCATTTGATACTTGCGTTGGTAATATTATGGCAGTTAATTGCATAACCTTATACGTGCATGTTGTACATAGTATTTGATACTTATGTTTACAATTTGATTGTAGGAATAAAATAGTTCCTTGAAGAACATATTTATCCAAGTCCTTTATTGCATTACTTCATTATAGAGGAGTTTCAAAAGTCCTTTATTGCATCACAAGACAATATATAAACATTCAACATAAAATAACATTGAGACAATTTTGAAATACAAAGCAAAATGAACAAGATAGATTGGACCTTGCTTCAACCACTTCAATGCTTGGCCTAAGGGACACTTATGCTTGGCTATGATGATGCTTTGGCTCAGGTATGGCATCATATAGGTCAGGTTTAACATCATATAGGCAAGGCAACAAGTGGAGATGAAGGTGTAGTGGTGCAACATAAAGCATATATAGGGTCAAGGTTAAATAAGTTGAGTTTTTGTGACATTCTTGGCTCGGCCATGGGCATGTGGTGGCTTGGCCATGCTTGTACGGGTCTGGAAAGTAGCTGGAGCAGCGGCCAAAGGTGGTGGAGTGGCTGGTGGTGGTGTCTAGGGGGTGGCCAAAGCAAGATATGGAGGGTAGGTGATGATGTGTGTGGTCTAGGCAATATTTTAAGGAGTTTTGTGGATGTTTTGTGGTGCTAGCTTCAATGGATGGGCACGGCTTGGTCATGGTCTGATTTTCAGAGGGTGGTGGGTGATGTGGCAGAGGGTGGAGGTCAGGTCAGAGGTGGTGGAGGTCGCTACGGTGGTGGTTAAGGTGGTGGTTGAAGGAGATGAGGCAAAGGTGGTCAAACTAGCATTGTTCAAGGGCATTGTTGCATTTTTTTGGAGTTTTGGCACCATGGTGGGCTCGGCCTTGGTCAAGACCAGAGGGGTATCTGGTGATGATGGCAGGGAAGAGGTGTAGGAGGTGGTGGCCGTGGCTACGGAGGAGAGGCCAAGCAATACACATGAGAAAACAAGGCAAAATATAAGAAAATAATGGAAAAAGAAGAGCAAAAAGAAGAGGAAAAGAGGAGCCATTACCAAACCTTTCTAGCCGTGAAAAATGAAGTGGAGAGGAATGTTTTTACGTGAAAATGAGGTAAGAAATGCACAGCTACAATAAAGAAAGGAACGGTCAAAGGAAATTAAATCTATTAATTGGAAAAGAAACGGAAGAAGAAACGTTAAAACGGTTTTATGTTTCTTTGCTTTCAAACCTTTTAAACTTCCTATATATATTCATATACATCTTAAATAACTGAAAACATTATAAATTTCAGTTAGAATTCGAAAATATAACAGAGAAACAAAATATTAATAATTAATTATTAATTAGATATGATTAAAATAAGAAAAATGGCACAGAAAATGAAAACTAGACTTTGGAATTAGAAATAACTTCAATACACTTTGGAAAAAATTTCTTAAATTTAAATACATGTAAAATGAATAACATAAAGTGAAACAGCAATAAAAGTGAATGTATAAAATAAATCAATAAATTTTAATTATATATAATTAAATTAAGAAAATGGCTTAAAATTGCAGACTAGGCTTTAAAAATTAGAAATAATTTCAAATGAACTTTAGAAAATCTTCATAGACTTGTAAAAATATTTATAACAAATAAAATAAAATGCATTCACAAAATAAATAAAAAATTAAGTAAAATTTATATGAAGAAAATAGCAGAAAATTATAAAACAGCCTTTAAAAATTGGAAATAAATACAGTAAATTTTGGAAAAATTCTATTATCATTTAAAAATATTTAAAAGTCAAAATACACATAATAAAACATATTATTACATATTAAAATAAAATATAACAAAGAAGAAGTTATTTATACAATTTAAAATAGTCATTGTTAAATAACCCTATATATGCACAATATTGTAAAGAGTATAACTTTCACAATTTACATCCAATTTCAACGAAACGAAAAGTGGTGTTCTTAGAATTTTATGTACTTTCATAATAAAAGAAAAAAAAATTAAATTTCAAACTTTTAAAATTTTAAGTTAAAAGTCACAATTTGACTGTTTTGACCAGAATCAACATTTCAAGCAAATATTTAACTTACACAGTTTGGAATTATAACTCATATAAAATCAAGATTTTATATTTAAATAATAAAATTTTATCATTCAAATAAGTAAAAATAAGTTTTTAACCAAAATTTTACATTAAAATAATTAAAATATATAATAAAATAATTACAAAATATAGGGTTGTTACACTCTCCCCCACTCAAAACTTTTCGTCCCCGAAAAGGAATGAGGTATGGAAGGGCATAGAAAAGATATATTGAAATAGGATTAAGATAAGATGACAAGAAGATTGAAGTTATACCTGATAACTGTTGTTATAGGTAAGTTTAACAATGTGGAGGTGATCTTTCCAAGATCCTCCAGAATCAAGAACACAAGCACGAAAAAGGTGGATTCAAAATGATTACCCAAGGTCTATCAAGATTATAGAAAGATTTCTAAACAGAAAGATTATAGAAAGATGCCTATACCGGTCTATAGCAAGATAAGGATAATAACGACAACCAAAAGATAGTTTGAAAAACAAAATAAGGAAATAAATTTGAAAGCATGGAAATTTCAACTTAAATAGAGAATAAATCTTTACACAAGTTAAATAAATCTTAACTACCCCAAATTTCATTATCTTATTATCCAATCATCTTAAATTAACAATTTTTAAAACCATGGGTTTGAAAAATAATCATTTATTACACTCACATTGTACTTAATAAATTTAATTCTTCTTTATTCCTAATTAAACCTAAATTTATTCCTCTCAATATATTCATCACTGATGTTAAATATACTTACACTTATTATAACTGCTTTATTTTATTCTTAGTTCTTCTAACATTGTTTTATTGTAAGTTATTCAATTACCCTTTATTATTCTTTAACTCTGTTAATCGTTTTATAACTTAAAATTTAAGTGTACAGCATTTATTATAACCACTCAAATTTTATTTATATATCTTTTTTTATATTGTATATTATCCAATTACATTTTTAACTTCTGAAATTTTGGTAAGTTATATTCGAATGCAATTGTATTATACAAATAAACCTTCCAATTAAATCATTTCATGCTTGATATTCATCCAAAATTTTGATAGATTGATTTTTTTTTGGAATTATTCTTTAAAATAAAATTTAAGAATTAAATTTTCGATTTCTTCAAACCATTTAGAGATAAGTAATAATATATATACATATATAATATGTCAAATCAAATTTCAATCATATATTTATATATATGTTATAAACCAAGTCATATTTTAGAAATTTAAATCAATTTAATTCCCAAAACAAAGCTGTAGCAAGACTACAGAACAGTCTCTTCACTCCGAAACTCGAAATTGAACGTCGATGATGCTGCAGTCATCACCGGAATTATTTTCCAGCGACAAAGAGAAGAGTACTAATTTTAAACTTAAAAATTCTTTGGAAACAAATTTCTATTTGAAAATATTTTAAATATTATATCACTTTAAACTTTTAAACAAAAGGTTTGGAACTATCGGAAATTAAATTCTCAAATTTCTTTTTCTAAATTCATTTAAGTTCCCATATAAACTTATAAACAATTATTTATAAATTCATTTATAGAACAATAAATGATAAATCAAGTATTATCATTTCAAATTATCAATTTGAATCATTTTATTAAGTTCCATAAATATATATATTAAAATTTTATTTCATTAACCAAATTTTAAAATAATATCGTGTCAGTTTGTTCTGTCAAAGTGTTTTAGAAATCCTATCGATAGCGTTGATCAGACGAATTGATCAAAAACCCAAATCAACATCAACAACTCCAACAACACAATATAAAAAAAATATAGATTGACAAATACAATTCAAAATGTTTGAAAATATGTTGGAAACAAAAGACAAGATGATTAAATACAGAGTAGGGAGGCGGATAAGCTAAAATAAATCACGGGCAACCTTAATCGGGTCAACCGTGACTTAAAGTATAAGATCGAAGTGGATTTTCTGGGGTAAATCTACATTCGACCTCAAGAGATAGAGTTTGGGATAATAGGAGATACTAGCATCTAAACCGAGGATATAAAAATTTTGGTGAATCGATGTTGTTGTAAAGGAGTTTCACTCCTTTTACAAGAAAATTTTTGAGATTGACGGGACCGCCAATTCACTATAAAGATCATTCGAAGTGGAGTTATGGGATACTCCAGAATCAAGTGAAGATGAGTAGCGGGGAATAAGAATGGATTTTTGGAACCGCAGGGAACGTTCGAAAATTCAAAGGAATCGAGTCAAAAGAGAGAGATTCAACTCGAATGAAAGTGATTCTGTAAATACATCTACTCCATATGCTGAGTTTTGCCTAGAGCTAACCAAAGCTCTGATACCAACTGTAACGACCAGGTATTTTCAACCATTCACATCCATTATAAGTGTATAGGTAGACACTCATGCCGGAATTGAATTGCTTAAAATACCGCGTTGTAAATAAAATTTTGGCAAACCTCAGAATATACAGTAAATAAAATCACAAATCACAGACACAGAGTAATAATAATGCAGCGGAAGAAAAAGCGATAGTAGTTCATGAAGCTACTATATAAAATATAAGATACATCAGTGTTAAATAAGATACAACCGAAGAGTAACAAGATACATCAGGTACAAATCAGATACATCACTGAAACACTGGATACTGAAACAAAATAGATGGCTGGATCTTCAAGGAAAGCTCCAACTCTGAAGGTGAATCTTGAATGCTAACTCAATCAATCTGACTCGAGCGTAAAGCAAAATACAAAACCCTCGAGTCAGGACATAAATACTTATAAACTGTAAATCAACTCAAGTGAACAGTAACAGAATGCATCAGTAACTTAAAGGATGCTTGGGATCGCCCATCCTCTAAGGATCCGTTAAACTATTTACTATGTAGTAATATACGCTATATATGGTAGTGTCTAATCAGTAAAGTATAATCATATAGAAAATAGCGTTAAGGGGATGGTGAACCTTAACGCGGTCGGATCTTTAAAACCAAAATCGTAGTGGGCTCGATATAAGGATATGACACGGCACGCGAGGCAATGCCAGGGTGGATACACCATTTGCACTCCCGGACCGGTGGTGACGGCAAGCCAGCAGCTTCCGCCCACCTCGAACAATACCCCCGAATCAAAGTGGCGCCACCGAATCGAATCACAACAGTAATAGAATGGTTTCCGATGGAGCATGCTCGATGAAAGGGTGCGACCCTTTGTGTAGCCCGGTATAGCTCCAGTTTTAGTCATATATGCCAAATCACGAGAGTTGGGTCCATGTAATATACCTCGAGAACGTCGCCACCATCCTACTTCATTCTGGAATCTCCACCGCGTACATAGTTGTTAAAGTGGTTTTCGGTATTGGCCGGCTATAAGACAATATCCGATCCCGGTCTCTTTAACAACCCATCGTTATTATAACCCGTAGTTATAACTTTAAAAATATTTTATACT
This sequence comes from Allium cepa, assembly GCA_030765085.1. Lineage (NCBI taxonomy): Eukaryota > Viridiplantae > Streptophyta > Magnoliopsida > Asparagales > Amaryllidaceae > Allium > Allium cepa. The sequence continues at coordinate 766,748,316 of CM060937.1, read as the reverse complement.
TCAAAATAAAATATCCTTTTCAATCCAAATCTTTATCAAAATAAAGATTAAATCATTTCCAAAACCATTTCGATATATCATCGTAAAATATCTTCCAATTCAAATATTTATCAAAATAAATATCAAGTCATTTCTAACCATTTCAATATATTAAATTTTCATACCCTTTCAACACTACCTTTCAGTTCCAAAAAATCATATCTTTCAGAACTTCTTTTTAAATCATGTTAATATCAAAATGTCCTATCTTTCAAACTCTGTTTTTCAAATCATTTAATATCAAAAATATCATATCTTTCAAAACTTCGTTTCAAATCATTTTAATATATCAAAATATCATATCCTTTCAAAACTTCATTTTCAAATCATTTTAATATATCAAAATATCGTATCTTTTCAAAACTTCATTCATTTCAAATCATTATTCATTTTATTCAATCTAAAATACCATTTCAATTCATATTTTAAAACAGTTATATTCCAAAAATTCTTTTTTTTTCATTTCAATGAAGTTATTATGCTTAATAATTAAATTATTAAATTTCCAAAAATTTAAACTTCCAAAGTTCATTTATTCACTTAAGTTTATCAAAACAGTGAAAATTCACTTTTCGCATCATTTAGAAAATTATACGGAAAGTTACATTCAAAACAGTTCAATTTAACAAAAGACAGCATTTTTAAAATGTTATAATAGGTTTACTTAAATTCGAATAACTTAGTTAAATTGAAAAATTATAGCACTTACAAAGATTGCTATAATAGATTTTAATTCAACTTAGCTTTTTAGTTCGTTATCATCAACTACAGCGTTTACAAATGCTGTAATATCGTTTACATTGTAATTAATAGCATTTCAAAAAAATGCAGTTAATTAACTTCAAATATTCAATAAAATTTCTCAACCAATTATATTTTTATTAAAAACATTTTTAACTTATAAAATCATACATTTTAACATTTATAACATCATTTAATTTTCCTCAAGTTCATGATTTTATAAAGTTAAATTTCCATTCAAAAATCAAGATTTAATAATAATTCACTTATTAAAATGCAATGTTGAATTTTTAAAATCCATTACCTTAAATTTCAACTTAACACTTAAGTTCAAATTCTCAAATATAACTTAGTTTTATTTTTATTTACTTAACTAGAAGTTCACCTTTACGTCAATTTCATAAATTTCCAGTTTTAGTTATATCTCAAAATTTCAACTTACAATATTCATTCATTTCACATTTCACCTTTATTAAAATCATTAATATGATATAAAAATCACTTTAAATTCATTTAAATTCAAACTATCATAAATTTATCATAATTTCATATTCAATTAAATTTCCAATTATAATTAAATCAAAATTTCCAAAATAACTCACGTTCAAAATTTCTAACTTTTTCATTAATTCATTTCACTTACAATTATTCAGAAAATCAATAATATTTACAAAAATCTTATTTTTATTAAATTTCAAATCAAAATATTATGATAATTAAATTTCTAAAATATTTTAAAATTTTTAGAAAAGCATATTTTAACTACGGTCCTTTATAAAATTTTCTACGCTAGGTAAAGTGATACGGGTAATATATCATTTCAACCCGTAATTTACAAAGAAAATCCGGGTTTTATCATTTCAAACCCGCAATCCCAAGTCCAAATGAAAATTTTTAAACCATTCAGGCCTATCATTTCAGCCCATAACATTTTTTTTCTAACAGGGAACTTGCAGTGTGATCATATGCAGAAATAATATAAACAAGGTCAATATCACAATATACAGTCATACATCAGATGTCAGGTGAAAATTAACAGTTTTAACATGGTAATAATATGGTAATAACATGGCATAGCATATCATATGATCATCATTAACTTGCATAAACATTTTTTATTACTAAACACTTGTCATTAATTCACTTTTCATAAGTATAAATGTCAGAGTGAGAAAGACTCACCTTTTTCAAAGCTAGAGACCAAAACAACATACAAGCACGACTCCAAAGGCACGACAAGCACAATTGCACGACTTTTGATTTGAGTTGAAAGATAGCCAACATATGATTTTGTATCAACAACCCAAAACAAAACAAACAAGACAATATATAAACATTCAACATAAAATAACATTGAGACAATTTTGAAATACAAAGCAAAATGAACAAGATAGATTGGAGCTTGCTTCAACCACTTCAATGCTTGGCCTAAGGGACACTTATACTTGGCTATGATGATGCTTTGGCTCAGGTATGACATCATATAGGTCAGGTTTAACATCATATAGGCAAGGCAACAAGTGGAGATGAAGGTGTAGTGGTGCAACATAAAGCATATATAGGGTCAAGGTTAAATAAGTTGAGTTTTTGTGACATTCTTGTTCGGCCATGGGCATATGGTGGCTTGGCCATGCTTGTACAGGTCTGGACAGTAGCTGGAGCAGTGGCCAAACGTGGTGGAGTGGCTGGTGGTGGTGTCTAAGGGATGGCCAAAGCAAGATATGGAGGGTAGGTGATGATATCTGTGGTCTAGGCAATGTTTTAAGGAGTTTTATGGATGTTTTGTGGTGCTAGCTTCAATGGATGGGCACGGCTTGGTCATGGTCTGATTTTCAGATGGTGGTGGGTGATGTGGCAGAGGGTGGAGGTCAGGTCAGAGGTGGTGGAGGTGGCTATGGTGATGGTTAAGGTGGTGGTTGAAGGAGATGAGGCAAAGGTGGTCAAACTAGCATTGTTCAAGGGCATTGTTGCATTTTTTTGGAGTTTTGGCACCATGGTGGGCTCGGCCTTGGTCAAGACCAGAGGGGTATCTGGTGATGATGGTAGGAAAGAGGTGTAGGAGGTGGTGGCCGTAGCTACGGAGGAGAGGCCAAGCAATACACATGAGAAAACAAGACAAAATATAAGAAAATAATGGAAAAAAAGAGCAAAAAGAAGAGGAAAAGAGGAGCAATTACCAAACCTTTCTAGCCGTGAAAAATGAAGTGGAGAGGAATGTTTTCACGTGAAAATGAGGTAAGAAATGCACAGCTACAATAAAGAAAGGAACGGTCAAAGGAAATTAAATCTATTAATTGGAAAAGAAACGGAAGAAGAAACGTTAAAACGGTTTTACGTTTCTTTGCTTTCAAACCTTTTAAACTTCCTATATATATTCATATACATCTTAAATAACTGAAAACACTTATAAATTTCAGTTAGAATTCGAAAATATAACAGAGAAACAAAATATTAATAATTAATTATTAAGTAGATATGATTAAAATAAGAAAAATGGCACAGAAAATGAAAACTAGACTTAGGAATTAGAAATAACTTCAATACACTTTGGAAAAAATTTCTTAAATTTAAATACATGTAAAATGAATAACATAAAGTGAAACAGCAATAAAAGTGAATGTATAAAATAAATCAATAAATTTTAATTATATATAATTAAATTAAGAAAATGGCTTAAAATTGCAGACTAGGCTTTAAAAATTAGAAATAATTTCAAATGAACTTTAGAAAATCTTCATAGACTTGTAAAAATATTTATAACAAATAAAATAAAATGAATTCACAAAATAAAAAAAAAATTAAGTAAAATTTATATGAAGAAAATAGCAGAAAATTATAAAACAGCCTTTAAAAATTGGAAATAAATACAGTAAATTTTGGAAAAATTCTATTATCATTTAAAAATATTTAAAAGTCAAAATACACATAATAAAACATATTATTACATATTAAAATAAAATATAACAAAGAAGAAGTTATTTATACAATTTAAAATAGTCATTGTTAAATAACCCTATATATGCACAATATTGTAAAGAGTATAACTTTCACAATTTACATCCAATTTCAACGAAACGAAAAGTGGTTTTCTTAGAATTTTATGTACTTTCATAATAAAAGAAAAAAAATTAATTTCAAACTTTTAAAATTTTAAGTCAAAAGTCACAGTTTGACTGTTTTGACCAGAATCAACATTTCAAGCAAATATTTAACTTACACAGTTTGGAATTATAACTCGTATAAAATCAAGATTTTATATTTAAATAATTGAATTTTATCATTAAATAAGTAAAAATAAGTTTCTAAACCAAAATTTTACATTAAAATAATTAAAATATACAATAAAATAATTACAAAATATAGGGTTGTTACAATTATTCAGTCTTATATATTGTGCTTAAAACAAACTAGCATCACAAATTAAAATTATAAAATTGATTACAATTATAACAAACTGATGTATATGATATTCAATAACATCTTGTCTGATAGAATAAGTGACGTGTAGCTAAACTGATTTACATTGCTAACAAGTTTAAAAGTGATTACAGATCTACATATAACATCAGCTATAAACCAATGTCTAAACTTTGGCATTTTTTGACATCATCCACTAATAAATTGGTACATTTTTTCATAGACATCGGTCCTGGCCCAATGTCCACGAACAAAATTCTAGTACTGTAGATTTGAGAGTCACTAGTACAAGTATTTGATAAGTCTAACTACCTAGAAATGCCAAGAGTAGCTTCCTTTGTGATATCCCGGAATTGTAGACATCTTTAATTGGTAAATAATTGGGTTAATTAATGGAATACCGATTTATAGATTGAACAAATAAATATGATAATAAATATTTATATCTGGATAAATATTTATTTGATAATTCCCTAAAATAATTATTTAGGATGGGCAAAATTTATTATTTTCAAATAAAATTAAATATGTGTTTGTTTAAAAATATATTTATATATGAGTTGATTTTAAAATTTAATTTAAATTTAGATTTGGAATTCAAATAAATATATTGAAAATGTTACTTTGTAATAAATAAATGTATATTTAAAGATTATCGTGAAATGAAAATACATTTGTAAACATATATATATATATATATAAATATTTTTACTTATGTTAATATAAAAGGAAAATGCATTAATTAATATAGGAAAGTATAATATATATATATATATATATATATATATATATCTAATTAATTGAAATTATAATATGGGAATTAAAGTACACATGAGATAATTTAATTCACAAATTAATAAAGGATTTAAAATAAAATCTATAAATTTAATAAGATAAAGGGGTATACCTAAATTTATAAATAATTTAGTCAAGGGTTTAAAACATAAAAGACTTTATCTTGACATTTGTAAATCTATAAAGTATGCATTAAAACAAATGTAAATATCACTCTCTAAATCAAACAAGTGTTAGCATAGAAAAGATAGATATGGCAAAAACTTTATTTTCCTTAATTTGAATTTCAAGTAACATAGGTTGAAGATGAACCATGTTTTCATTTTTTTTCTTTCCACTTTCAATAAAAAAAATCAGTGGAACCAAATTCAAATTACAATAATCTTTGCAATTGCAACCTGAAGCATCTTCAGGTTTATCAAGCTAAGAAATTCAACCTCAGACAAGATTAGAAGTCACAGCTCAACCTGAAGCAGGGATTCAACCTCAATCTAAAACAAATTCAAAGTTATAAGCAAATCAGGATTATAATTCCAGATCAAGTTTCAATCAACTGTCAAATTCCAATTGATGGCTTTCTGTCCAGACATTTGAACAGTGAGTACTTAAACCCAGCCTCCTCTGTTTTTGATTTGAAATGCCTATGAGAAAATATTTAAATTAAACTAAAGAACAAATATCTCTTGCAAGTGAATTACTGTGTTGATGGATGCTTAGTAGGTATGTTTGAAATTGTGTATGCATGTTTTTTTTTAGTTCTGAACATGTTTATATGAATGGAGTTTATCTGCATATGTATGATCTCTGTTTGTTTGTATTTGTTGAATATTCACACTTATGCTCCTCTGTTTCCAGGATACAGAATTAAGAAAAAAAATCATCAAATCTCTTTTAAATAAACCAATGTTAGGATTTGATTTTCAAACCCAAATAATTTAATTAAACTATAATCAAGTACTACAAATACATATAAGTAGATTAGTTAAAATATGCCTGCATTTGGAAAAAATACAGTAGCAATTCTGTTAACGCTCAAATTTAAACGCTAACACCCTGGTGTATAAGATGTGATTGTGAAAGCACCACCCGTTCGTACGGGAAACAGAAATAAGCAGAAAGTATGCAGAAAAACAGTAAGAGACACAGTATTTATAGTGGTTCGGCTTATAATCCAGCCTACGTCCACTTTAATCTTTTTATCACTAGTTTGATTACAATCCTTTACAAGATCTTTCAATTACAACACACTTCAAGTGATAGGATATGTAAAACAAGTAGCTCAAGCTTTGATGTTGACAATCATCTTCAAATCCATGGCGAATGTGGATGATTCCTTCATGGAGTTCCTTTAGAAGTTTGTTGGATCTAAAAAGCTTTGAAGTAGTCTGGAATTCGGCAGAGTAATGGCGCTTGAAGAGAATGAGCCCAAAAGTCCTTCGCATGTTGGAGATGGTTGCATATTTATAGAGAGTTCTGGGCGAAAAAAAGTGCTAAGTCCTAACTCGTGGCCGACTTAAGATAAGTCGTGTTCGACTTAAGGTAAGTCGTCCCCGAGTCACTGAGCTGAGTCTATGGCAGTTCGCCTTTTTTGAACCCATCCCTAAGTTCTAAGTCGTGTATGAGTTATCTGGCTGCAATTGCTAATTTCCTTTCTTTAGTCGTATACGACTCTTTCTATGCCGTAAGTCGTAGTCGACTTAACTAATTGCAACTGGTTTAAAGCAAGTCTTAACTCGTAGACGAGTTAAGAGATGTGTCTTTAGGTCGTATCCTCTTTAAGTCGTAAGGGTCTTAAGTCGTACAAACTGCAGTTATCATTAAGTCGTAGGCCATCCATTTCGTTAAGTCGTGAGCCGCTTATCTCGTAAGCCTATTATCTCGGGTTCCTGTTTATCTCGTAGAGGCTTAACTCGTGGATGATCTTAACTCGTACACTTGCTACTTTGCAGATCTGCTAATCTCGTAAAGGCTTACCTCGCAAGTAGCTTAACTCGGGTACTCCTTAACTCGTAGGCCGCTTATCTCGTAAGCTTGCCAACTCGTAGAGGTCTTTAAGTCGTAGGAAGTTACTGACTCATGTATCCTTTAACTCGTACATGCCTTGAGTCGTACATGCCTTGAGTCGTACATGCCTTAACTCGTGGACCTGTTAACTCGTGAACGAGTTAGGGTTAACATTTGCCCCTCGAAGCACACGCTTAAATCGTAAGTCGTGTGCTTCGACTTATCATAACTCGGTCATGTCGTTTCAAATCCCAACCTTTCTAGATATAAAAGCCTGAGTCGTCCTTCTTCTCATCACTTAACCTTTTAAACCGCTTTCTGCCATTAACGCATCTTCAAGCTCTCCGAGGCGATTTCGACCCGATTCATCTCCGATTCTTTCTAGCATCAAACAATCGTAAGCGATCTTGCTTCAAACTTCGACCGTTAACCATTGTTACTTTATGTATTCAGTTCTTCGTTTCTGGCCTGCCCCTTCAAACCCTACGAGTTCTGCCAAATCGATCACTGATGAATTCAAACTTGTTTGGCTTGACTTATGGCGATTTGTGATTTGAGGCGACCTGTAATGTGATAGATTTAGGTCGTTGTTTATTGTGAGGTTATTAGGTTTTCGGGTTGGGAATTGGAGAGGAAGGCAGGTTGGTTGAGAAATTTGACTGAATAGAGTGAAGAATTGTCTCATATACAACCCAGAGATTCTCCATGCGACCTAGCGAATTCCATGAATCGTAGCCGAGATAAGACTTAAAGGATTTCCAGTTGATTTGCATCATAGCCTTTTTCTTGTTCCTCGAGTTACGACTTAGGACTTAGGGGATTACCAGCTTGATGTGTTGTCGACTTAGGATAGGAACGACTCATCCCTTGAGTCGGTTACGACTTAGTACTTGAGTCGGTTACGACTTAGCGCTTGTGTTTTTTAGGATCTGCTTAAACCTTGAATTGTTGCAGTGATGTTGAACTGTTGAACTTTGATGCCTTCTTTTACAAATTACTTTGACTCGCAAGCTAACAACCTGTCCAATACAACATTTACAGAAAAACCGGGGCGAATATACTGCCATTGATCGCCCTCTTCGAATGACAGATTAGCTAATAACAGTCATTAAACTTAAACAGATTGTGTGAATGAAGTGCTCAACTTATTAACTTCAAGTAAAATACTAAAGCAATACTGAAATAGTCAATTAAAATTGACCAGCTCGCATTAATATTATACTTGAACTAAAGACTAACAAGTTCTGAAATTTTTGTAATCGATCAATCGTCGACTAGTCTTATTTCAGTTATATTTACTTGTTTATTAGTTTTGCACGACACTTCACACTTTTTAGGAAACGTGCACCTTCGCATTTGAACATCCAGTTGCTTGTGTAGAATGACCTCTCATCAAGAAGAGCCGATGGGTCAGGCTGAAGATGTCTTTCCAGTAGCCATCCCTATAGACAACCCTCCGGAGAGAACACCCACAACTTTGAATCAGCGGGTGTTTAACCAACTGCGCATCCAGTTTGGCATTGATGATGCTGACACCTTATTTTCGGGGCCAAATGACACTGCTGACAATCCTCCCTACGGCTTTGTTGCAGTCAATCGCCAAATGTGCTTAAGTGGGGCGATTCCTCCTTTTAACGATTTTCTCCAACAGCTTCTGCTTCGGTTGTCTATCTCTCCATTCCAATTACACCCCAATGGCTACGCCATTTTGATGGGGTTATGTGTTCTATTCAGGAGAGTTTTGGATCGGTTACCAAGCTTCGAGGAGATCTGCTATCTTTGCTCATTCACGAAAACTAAAGACCATCCCTCCATCGTGGTTGTAAGAAGCGCTCGAAATCGCAAACTTATTACTGATCTCTCCGAAAGCGCTCACGGATTTTTGAATCAGTTTTTCTTCGTTCGCTGCCCTCCAGGGTTTTATGCCATCTGGAGAGTGGGAAGTAAGATTTCCTGTCTCTACTTTTTCCGTTTTGAAACTTTCTCGAGATCTGAACTCTCAGCTGCTAATTTCATTCTTTTTCTGTTTTTAGCACTACCACCCCCTGCTAGGGACCCAAGTCTCAAGCAAATTTTTGAAAGATTAAATGCCGTGCCGGTAGAAGAGAGGAGCATAAAGTTTCTGCTAAACGATGAACTTTTACATCAATGCGGACTCCTCCATCTCTCTCGCTTTACTCGGCCTCGTGAAGCTCCAACGGAGGTTCCTTACTCTCCGGTGAAAACTCCTGATCTTCCGATCTCCACTAAAGAGCACATACGAGGAGAAATTTCTGCAGAAACCTTATTAGTAAAGTGCTCTACTCCCAGAGACGATACGGGACCCTCCGACAAGCCCGCACTTGCTCCCATTATTGAAGAAGAAGAGGAGCCCCTTTCCCAAACCAGGGAGAGTGCTGACAAAGGAGATGATGGAGGGAATCAGGTTGGGCATGCCGGTGATGACGTCTTTGGGGATTTAAGTGACATAATTATTACTTCCCAAGAGCTCTTTAAAGAAGACCCTGCTCATGGTAAAGCTATACCTCCGACGATTGAAGCAACATCTGCCCTCCAACAGACTCTTACTCCTTCATCTCAAGAATTGTCATCAACAGTGAAATCTATCACTTCCCTCCAACAGAGGAGTGGTTCGTTAGTCCAACGCGAGTAGCTTGCACTTCACACACAACTAAGGATTTTCCAGCACATTTATGCACTTATCTTCTTATACTTTAGAGATTTATAAAGCTTATCTTTTCTTATTTCAGATTCTTCAATGACACGCGGCGGATCGTATTATCAGGATTTCCAACGCTACGGGGGGCGTGGTCAATATGATTATCGGCGTTACTTTCCCTCTTATAGAGAGTCTGACGAAGAGAGGGCTGCTCGAAAGGCTCGTGAAAGGAGGGATGCAGAAGAGCGTTATGACAGAAGGGATAGGGATGATTACCATGATTCTCTGCAAAGGAGTGACGACTCTCACAAAAGGAAATCTTACGATGACCGGGGAAAAGGTCATGTAACTGAAGATTCAGGCAAACGAGCCCGACATGGTGAGAGACATACTTCCACTATTCCCGAAAAGCCTACTGCCCCTGCCCCTCTTGACATTACTTCTGACTCTCCTGCTCTTGGGAAGGAGGACATCCAGACAATAATAAGTAGGCCTAAATTTCAAGTGGGACCGGGCCCAGCCACTTTACAAAGTCGTTTTCCGCAGTGGTGTTTAAAGGGTGTGAGGTTCGATCTCGACCTAGTCCCTATTGACAAGCCTGCTATGCTACGAAATCTTGACGCCGTTAAACTTGATATCGAGAGGATGTCAAACTGGCAGAAGCTTGTTGATGAGCTTCAACGAGTTAACCGTGCCAACTTAGAGGCTATGCTCACCATGGAAAACGATAAGGCTGAGTGGCAAAAGGTCCTTGAGCAGCATGATACCGAGATGAGAAGTATTACTTCCTACAACGAGGAGCTCGAAGCAAAGGTTGAGAAGTTGAAAGATGAGCTTGCTGCTTCCTCTACTTCATACTCTCAAAAAGAAGAAGTGCTTCTCAGACAAGTTAGAGATGCTCATGCCAGTCAGAGAGACGCTGAGGACAGGCTTGAAGTACAAAAAAGAATCAGTGACGGCTATGTCTCTGATATTGCTGAGCTTCGAAAGAAAAACAACTCCCAGGAGGCGGAGATACAAATGCTTAAGCTTCAGCTTGCCAGAACTGAAAGGGAGCGCGATGAAGCTGTCGCTGGCAAAATCGCAGCCGAAGAGTCTCATGAGGCGACCAAAAACAGCTTCGGCTCAACATTATTCGACTTCTACTTGCATAGCGTCTTGGGGCGTGGAAGCCTCGCCTTTCTTGGTCCCAAGTATGAGATCACTTTAGCTGAAGTGTGGGAGGCCGCCCTCGATATGCTTGGTGCTGAAGGTGCTGGTTATGACGAGCCAGCCCTGGAAAGGCATTATTTTGATGAAGATGCTCGCGCTGCTCTCGCCAGGGGAAAGGAACAACTTGCCAAACTAAGAACCGAAGTGACGGAAGGGGACCAGCTGGGGAAAACCACTTCAACTACTCTAGTCCAGCCACCTTCTTCGTCTGAAGTCGACATTATTGGTTCCAGTTCCCATCTCGCATCTCCCACCAAAGTTACCGCTGATATTACAAGCACACAAGGTGGAGACGAGGGTGAAGAGAGCGCTGATGCGCAAGCTTATGAAGTCGATATCAGGAAACCAGCTTCTCCAGGTAACTTCACTGTTAATCTCGCTACTGTCAATTCTGCTCAAGCTGGTTACTCGTTTATTTCTCATGAGTTTCACGAGCTCCTTGGCTATTTTCTTAACCTTGACGAGCCTTCATCTCCTCTCTTTACTGACTTCATTGGTGAACCCTCATCTCCTCTTTTTACTGACTTTAACCTTTTTTCTTCTGTAGAGAAAGTACCAAGCACTGCTCAAACTTCTACTCCTCCGGTCATCCTTCCTTCATCTCTTCAGGCGGTGCCTCCTTCTGCCTCGCAACCTGGATCACAGGAGGAACAAATAGAGGCTCTTCACGGCTTGGATGATCCCATCACTTCGCAAGAGCAGAAAGATGAGAGACCTGAGGGAGGTGACATTTCCCCGGAACGGACTCCTTCTGACGACATTGTTCTATCAAAACTTGTCACTCCGGGGAGTGAGTCTTCCTCACAAAGGAGAGAGAAGCGTGGGACATCAAAGAGGAGGGGGAAGAAAATCACCGCCACTGAAGAGGAGCCGGAAGTTGAACCGGTTACACCTGCCTCTCCTACTTCCCTTATACCCACTGGCCGACCTGAAAAGCTGGTTATTCGACCGAGTAAAGGGTCCAAAGGAGGGAAGAAGAAGTGAAGATTTTAGCTTTTTGCCTTTTGTATGAACTGGCCGAGAGTTGTGCGGGTACCGGCCCCCGCTTTTATTTTGAAACCTGTATCTGCATTATAGTTGAATAAAATGATTCTTCGTTTGTACAAACTTCTGTTTGAATTTGAGAATGCATTTACTATTTATTTTTGCACAAGTTTGTTTATATAATATTGCAGCGGGCTTATGGTATGTTGTTTGAGTATTACTTTACTGATGCAGCTATACTACTATACCATGTTGCCCCCATACCTTAAGCTTGTTGCAATATTTTATACTTCGAGGGGACTTGCACTCTTATTTGTTAAAGAATAATTATTTTATTCTTTAAAGAAAATTTTTATAGAGTACAACTCCCTTCGTATAAGTTTTTACGCTTTGTCGTTCGAAGAAATCACTTTTCTCTTTTGCTTATGTGCATATTTTACCAAGTGAATTCCTCTATGTGGTAAAGCGGACCCCTGAAGGGTACTTTAACTTCTTTTCTTTTTACGATCATTTTCCATTTGAAAGTTAAAGTACGCTTTTGATGAGGATTTTTTTTATACAAAATTGTACCTCTGAGGAGGGATTTTTCACGTTTCAACACTTGGAAGTTTTATTTCAATCTCGGTGAAACGTGTACCCCCAAAGAGTTGTGCCTTCGAAGAAAGCCTTTTCACGTTTCAACACTTGGAAGTTTTATTTCAATCTCGGTGAAACGTGTGCTTCCAAAGAGGTCTTTTTTCTTGATTGTGTCCCCGGGAGGGGGTCGTACCTCTAAGGAGGGATTTTTTACGTTTCAACACTTGGAAGTTTTATTTCAATCTCGGTGAAACGTGTACCCCCAAAGAGTTGTGCCTTCGAAGAAAGCCTTTTCACGTTTCAACACTTGGAAGTTTTATTTCAATCTTGGTGAAACGTGGGCTTTCAAGAAGGTCTTTGTTTTTGCATTTCAACTTTGGTGAAGTGAAATTCCGAAGAGCGGTTGCTACACTTCAACTCCTGGCGAAATGTGCCTCCGAAGAGGGCTTTTATTTTGTTTACATTTCAACTCTGGTGAAGTGAAATCCCGAAGAGCGGTTATAACACTTCAACTCCTGGTGAAATGGGCCTCCGAAGAGGGCTTTTATTTTGTTTACATTCCAACTCTGGTGAAGTGAAATTCCGAAGAGCGGTTATAACACTTCAACTCCTGGTGAAATGGGCCTCCGAAGAGGGCTTTTATTTTGTTTACATTCCAACTCTGGTGAAGTGAAATCCCGAAGAGCGGTTATAACACTTCAACTCCTGGTGAAATGGGCCTCCGAAGAGGGCTTTTATTTTGTTTACATTCCAACTCTGGTGAAGTGAAATTCCGAAGAGCGGTTATAACACTTCAACTCCTGGTGAAATGGGCCTCCGAAGAGGGCTTTTATTTTGTTTACATTCCAACTCTGGTGAAGTGAAATCCCGAAGAGCGGTTATAACACTTCAACTCCTGGTGAAATGTGCCTCAGAGAGGGTTTTCATCGCCTGGAAGTTACTCTCTCATGGTTGGAGGGTCATGACTCCTCCAATCTTTTTTGTTGAGTAGAGAACTTTCTTTTTTGTGGCGTATGACCCATTAGAGGTCTTTTATCCTCCGAAGAGTTGCGCCTCCGAAGAGGACTTGTGCCGCTGATGGTAGCTTTGGTTGTTCCTCTGTTCACTTGCTTATGCCTTTTCAGCGATCCTCTTTTTTTCTTTTCAAGTTTTCATTCCCCTTTCTCTCACAAGTGGCTTGTTTAATCCAAGGAAGTGTACTTCATTGCCAGGGAAGCTCGTGAGAACGGGCACTAGCTTCCTAATTGGATGTTTGTTTGTTCAAACAATCTCAATTTATCAGCAAGGGCTCGTTTCTATCGAAATCATTAGCCGTTCAATTGAAGTATTTCCTATCTAGGATTTGAATTCGGGGTCTTTGTGACTTGAAATTTGCTTGTTGAATGATGGTGAGAATCGCTCGGTCTTATTATGCGCAAGTTTTATCTCCATTGTCTGCAAAAATTTAAATCGATATTTCAGCAATACATTTTATGTATTTTTATATCGAAAACAAAGCAAACCTATAATGATAATAAGGAACACAAGATTTATAGTGGTTCGGCCATGAAATTGGGCCTACATCCACTTTATATTCTTTCATTATTTACTTGCATCAGTTTCACAATTGCTTTCAATTACAAGAATCATACATTCATAATTCTTTTTACAATGTTTCAACGAAATTTTCAAGTAAAGTATGGACGCAAATGGTTGCTGTTCCATGCCCTTGGAATTTGATCTCCATCAACAGTGGTGAGCTTGAATGTGCCGTCAAGAAGCTTCTGACCTATTACATATGGTCCTTCCCAATTTGGCCCAAACACACCTGTCGCGGTCATAATTCTTTTCAGGACTAGATCTCCAATTTCAAAGCTGCGTTGACGAACTTTGGAATTGAAATGTCTGGCTATCCTTTGCTGATGAGCTGCAACTCTGAGATTAGCCTCATCTCTTTTTTCATCAAGGAGATCCAGCGCTTCAAGTTGAAGCTTTTCATTTTCTGCTTGATTGAAATGGATTCTTCTGTGTGAAGGGACCTCTGTTTCAACCGGGATCATTGCCTCCGATCCGTATGCTAACGAAAAAGGAGTATGCCCAGTTGCAGTTTTGTGAGTAGTTCTGTATGCCCATAGTGCAAGTGGTAGCTTATCGACCCAACCACCCTTAGCTCTTTCAAGTTGCTTTTTGATGGTTGACTTGATAATTTTATTTACTGCTTCCACTTGCCCGTTTGCCTGCGGATGAGCTACTGCTGAGAAGCTTTTCAGGATTTTGAATTGTTTACAAAAATCTTGGAATTCTTCACTTTCAAACTGAGTACCATTATCTGTAATTATCTTTTGAGGCACACCGTATCTGCAAATGATATTCTTAGTCACAAAATTTATCATCTTTTTGGAGGTGATGGTTGCCAATGGTTCAGCTTCAGCCCATTTAGTGAAATAATCTACAGCAACAATGGCATATTTGATTCCAGATTTGGCGGTTGGTAATGGTCCGATCAAATCTATTCCCCAAATTGCAAACGGCCACGGACTGGTCATTTGTGTGAGTTCAGTAGAAGGTGCTCTAGGAATTTTGGCAAATCTTTGACATCTGTCACATTTTCGAGAGTAATCTGCAGCATCTCGATTAATTTCTGGCCAAAAATATCCATATCGGAGAATTTTCTTTGCTAAAGTTTGACCACCTGAATGATCCCCACATTCTCCTCCATGTACCTCTGATAGGATTATTTTGGCTTCTTCTTTGGATACACATCGAAGTAGTGGCATTGAGAATCCTCGTCTGTATAATTGACCATCCTGGATTATATATCGAGAAGCTTTTCTCAGTAGCTTTTGTCGTTCTTTAGAGTTTTCTGGTAAAGAGCCATTGAGTAGATACTTTGTTATTGGAGTCATCCATGATTCTTGCTTTTGCGACATACTCATAACCCAATCGATATCCATTTCATCAATGCTTGGATTTGACAAGACTTCCACTGGAACTAACCCTAAGGATTGGGCTTCGCCAGAACTTGAGTATTTTGCGAGAGAATCTGCTTTCATGTTTTCTTCTCGAGGAATATGACTTATCGTGTAATGGTCGAATTCACATAAAAGTTCCCAAGCCTTTGACACATAAGCGGGCAGATTTCCTCCTTTCGTTTGAAACTCCTTCTTGACTTGGCATACTATAAGCTGAGAATCACTGAAGATCTGTAACGCTCGAATGTTTAGTTCTTTAGCAATTTTCAAACCAGCAATCAGAGCTTCATATTCTGCTTCATTGTTTGTTGAAGGAAATTCTAATCTTAGCGCATAGCATAATGACCGGCCTTCAGGAGTTTCAAGAACAATTCCAGCACCTGAACAGTAATCATTTCTTGCGCCATCTACAAATAACTTCCATTGGATTGGGGAGTTCTCGATTGTTTCTTCCTTGCTGTTACCCTTGTCTGTAAATTCTGCAATAAAATCTGCCAAAGCTTGTCCGTTGATCGCTTTTCTAGGATGATAAGTGATGTCATATTGGCTCAATTCAATATTCCACTTTAAAAGGCGGCCCGAAGTCTCGGGGCGAAACAAGACTTGCTTTAAAGGTTGATCAGTGAGGACTTTGATAGGATGAGCCTGGAAATATTGCCTCAACTTTCTTGAGGCAATCAATAGACAATAGGCGAGTTTTTCCAACTTGGAGTAATTCATTTCTGCCCCAGTGAGTCTTTTGCTGATATAGTAAACTGGATGTTGAATCCTTTTGTCTTCCCGTACCAGCGCTGCACTTAAAGCATGAGATGAAACTGCCAAGTATATAAGAAGATCCTCGCCATCGCCGGGCCTAGAAAGTATTGGAGGCGTTTCCATATGTTGAATCAATTCTTCAAAGGCTTTCTGGCATTCGGGAGTCCAGTCAAAGTTTTTCTTTCCTTTCTTTAGAGCGTCGAAGAATGGAATGCATTTATCAGTAGCTTTGGATATGAACCGACTTAAGGCGGCAATTTTTCCATTGAGACTTTGCAATTCCCTCTTTGTTTTAGGAGCTTTGACTTCTTTTAAAGCAGTGATTTGAGCTGGACTAGCTTCAATGCCCCTAGCGCTCACGATGAAACCCAAGAACTTTCCAGATTCTACCCCGAAAGAACATTTTAAAGGGTTAAGCTTCATTTCGTATCTTCGGAGGATTGCGAACATTTCTGCTAAGTGTTCGATGTGATCCACTGCTTTCTTAGATTTTACTAGCATGTCATCAACGTAAACTTCCATAGTCTTTCCCAACTGCGGTTTAAACATAGCATTGACCAGTCTTTGGTATGTTGCCCCCGCATTCTTCAACCCAAAGGGCATAACTCTGTAACAGTAAAGACCGACATCGGTGATAAAGCTTGTGTCCTCCTGATCTGGCTCATGCATCATGATCTGATTATATCCGGAGTAGGCATCCATAAAAGACAACAATTCATGACCCGCTGTTCCATCTACCAGTTGATCGATCCTGGGTAATGGGAAGCAGTCTTTGGGACAGGCCTTGTTTAGATCTGAAAAGTCGATGCACACTCTCCATTTACCATTGGCTTTCTTAACCAGCACTGGATTTGAAACCCAATTTGGATAGGTAGATTCTCTGATGAAATTATTCTCCATGAGCCGGTCAACTTCCTCTTTCAATGCTGTCGACCTTTCTGGACCTTGGATTCTTCTTTTCTGCTTTACTGGCGTGAACTTTGGGTCAATATTCAGAGCATGTACCGCAACTTCTGGGGATATTCCGCACATATCGGCATGGGTCCAAGCGAAAACATCCAGGTTTGCTTTCAAAAAAGATATCAAGGCATTCTGAACTGACACATTAAGTTGTGAACCCACATTCAGCACCTTGTTTGGGTCCTTCAGATCAACGGGCACCGGTATCGTTGTTTCTGCTGGTACCACCCTACTCTCCCCCGCACTGGCCTTTCTAGGATCCATCACTTTTCGTGCCCCGCTATGCTCGCCAGTGCAGGGTCCGCCCTGTAGTTGCTATAGGGTTGGTGTTTTGATGCGGATTGGGGTTGCCGCATCTTTTCCCATTTCTCTCTTCCTTGTTTCTCGCAGCTCTGTCATATAACATTCTCGCCCAGCGTTCTGGTCTCCTTTAATAACTCCTACCCCATTATCTGTAGGGAATTTAATAGTAAGACACCATGGGGCAAGGACAACTTTGAATGCAGCAAGAATAGGTCGACCAAAGAAAGCATTATAAGCAGAAAATTCATCTACTATCACAAAAGTCTGCTTGCGAACTACTTTTCTTTCTCCTTCTCCGAGTTCCACAAGCAAGTCAATGGTTCCTACTGGTTGCTTTGGCTCCCCTGCGAAGCCAGCAATTTTTTGCAATGATGCCTGCACTTCAACCATAGGAATCTTCATCTGGTCGAAGGTTTTCTTAAAGAGGATATTACAGGATGCGCCGCTGTCGATAAGAATCCTTCTGACGATGGCTGGCCCAATGCCAGCCGAGATGACCAAAGGATCCAAGGTTGGGGCTTCAATACCGATGGAATCCCTGGTTTTGAATACAATGTCATCATTGAATGTCTTTCGTTGCTTCAAAGGCGTAGTGTCTTCTAGAACAAAAACATTTTCTTCTTCCGGTGCATATTTCAGGGCCCGGGAATACCTTTCCATCTCACCCCAGCTTCTGCCCGCTGGGTGAGGTCCGCCTGTAATGATATTGATAACAGGCCTTCCAGACTCAAAACCTGCATCTTTGCCATTAGTCCCAGATTGATGAGCAGGAGTTTGCTGTCCCTGGTTCGACGAAGCGGGATTATTATTATCATTCTTCTTCACAAATTGTTGTAGTTTATTTTCCCTTAACAATTCTTCAATTAGATTCTTCAATTGACGGCAGTCATCAGTATCATGACCGGGCTGATTATGGAAGCGACAGAACCTCCCACTTTGCACAGCTTTTTTCCCGGTTCTCAAGACTGGGGGTTTAGGATAATTGACAGAATCTTTGGTAGCCAGGTAGATTCGTTCTGGAGTATCTGACAAAGGTGTGTATTCTGATGGCTTGAAGGATCTATGCTTCTTCTGATTATTCTGTTGTTTTCCATTGTTGTTCTCCCTCTTCTGTCCCACAGACTCATTTTTGCGTGGAGCATTGGTGTTAGCTTCAACCTTTTCCAATGCTGCTTTTGTCGATACAGGGCGGCTCTCCAGACGCATGAACTCGTCTGCTTTCTTGTAGAACTTTTCGAGAGAGCTTGGTTCCTTCATATTCAACCATCTTCCAAACTCACTAGATTTATCTATGGCCCTCATCAAATAGGTCAAGACCATGCGGGGTTCTGCATTATCCACCTCAGCTAACGCTATATTAAAGCGATTTAAAAAAGACTTGATAGTTTCCCCCGGATTTTGTTCCAAACCGGATAACGACATGATGTCTTTTGCCTTTGAAGCATATAGCCTAAATTGCTCTTTAAATTTCCTGGTTAGGTCTGAAAACTGATCGATGGACCGGACAGGTAGTTTTGTGAACCAGAGCAGAGCTACGCCTTCCAAATATACGGGGAAATATCTGCATTTTACTTCATCTGAGGCTCGGGCACCCGTCATATGCCAATCATACTTATACAGAAATTCGTTTGGATCACTTGTCCCCCTATAAGCTGGGATAGTTGGAGGAGCAAATTTTCGTGGGAATTCAGCCTTTAGAATTTTTTCAGTAAATGGAGTCTTGCTTGGAGCAAAGCCCCATTCTTTCTCATCTTCGACTCTTTGCATGCTCTCCTTCATAATTTGGCGAACCATTCCAGAGAGATATTCTTCATCATTGCGAGCCCTAGATCCGCCAACCTCAGGAAGTATTTGCTCAGCGGGGTTAGTGTTCCTTTCGGAAACATTCCTTTCTTCAGTTTCATGAATATTACCAGCAAAATTCCTTTCATTAGCTGTTGATTGACGGTTTGCCCCGAGCAAATCGTTCAACTTATTCAGGATTAAGGCGTTTTGGGCATTCTGGGCTTCCATTTGCACATTTTGAGCATGTATCTGTCTGTTCAACCCCAAAATTGCGGCATCCAACTCTGCTTTCGTAACCCCAACAGTTGGAGTAGCTTGATTTGGTGTTGGGGAAGCGGAGGTTCCCTCTTGAACGTTTGCAGATCTCACAGATTTACTTTTCCTTCCAGGAGCCATGATTTCCGATAGACTTCTGGTTCTTAAAGAAACTTTATCTACAAATCTTTCTGAAGCAATGATGATAGATGTCCTGAGTTCAGTTCTCAGTGAAAGCACCAAAATGTTAACGCTCAAATTTAAACGCTAACACCCTGGTGTATAAGATGTGATTGTGAAAGCACCACCCGTTCGTACGGGAAACAGAAATAAGCAGAAAGTATGCAGAAAAACAGTAAGAGACACAGTATTTATAGTGGTTCGGCTTATAATCCAGCCTACGTCCACTTTAATCTTTTTATCACTAGTTTGATTACAATCCTTTACAAGATCTTTCAATTACAACACACTTCAAGTGATAGGATATGTAAAACAAGTAGCTCAAGCTTTGATGTTGACAATCATCTTCAAATCCATGGCGAATGTGGATGATTCCTTCATGGAGTTCCTTTAGAAGTTTGTTGGATCTAAAAAGCTTTGAAGTAGTCTGGAATTCGGCAGAGTAATGGCGCTTGAAGAGAATGAGCCCAAAAGTCCTTCGCATGTTGGAGATGGTTGCATATTTATAGAGAGTTCTGGGCGAAAAAAAGTGCTAAGTCCTAACTCGTGGCCGACTTAAGATAAGTCGTGTTCGACTTAAGGTAAGTCGTCCCCGAGTCACTGAGCTAAGTCTATGGCAGTTCGCCTTTTTTGAACCCATCCCTAAGTTCTAAGTCGTGTATGAGTTATCTGGCTGCAATTGCTAATTTCCTTTCTTTAGTCGTATACGACTCTTTCTATGCCGTAAGTCGTAGTCGACTTAACTAATTGCAACTGGTTTAAAGCAAGTCTTAACTCGTAGACGAGTTAAGAGATGTGTCTTTAGGTCGTATCCTCTTTAAGTCGTAAGGGTCTTAAGTCGTACAAACTGCAGTTATCATTAAGTCGTAGGCCATCCATTTCGTTAAGTCGTGAGCCGCTTATCTCGTAAGCCTATTATCTCGGGTTCCTGTTTATCTCGTAGAGGCTTAACTCGTGGATGATCTTAACTCGTACACTTGCTAATTTGCAGATCTGCTAATCTCGTAAAGGCTTACCTCGCAAGTAGCTTAACTCGGGTACTCCTTAACTCGTAGGCCGCTTATCTCGTAAGCTTGCCAACTCGTAGAGGTCTTTAAGTCGTAGGAAGTTACTGACTCATGTATCCTTTAACTCGTACATGCCTTGAGTCGTACATGCCTTGAGTCGTACATGCCTTAACTCGTGGACCTGTTAACTCGTGAACGAGTTAGGGTTAACAAATTCTAAATATTATGATAAAATCAAATGTAAAATTTATTGAATCAAGTATATATTTGGATTGTTTCTGAAATTCAGGATTTTTAAACCAAAAATCATGATCTTTAGTTGGAAATTCTATGAGGAATTCTGGGTTAACCAGAAGATGGTTTTAGAGGGATTCATGGTGATCAACGACACTGGGAAGGCCAGGGCTTGGGTTGAAGCAGGAATGATGATCAGGGATATTGGCAAAAATAGTCAAGTGTTGTCTAGATCGTTGTGGTGAGGGGTGATGACGATCTAGGGTTTAGTTTGTGGAGGAGTTGAGGTCGATTCTCGAATCAAATGCGATACTGTTGTTGGATCGAGTTGGAACGGATGATGGTGTTGTGGTGCGTAAGGCTCTGGTGGTAGTGGAGGTTCGACGACGAGGCTTAGTTTGGTCAGAGTTGAAGGTCAACGTTGATTTTGATATCGGTTATGGGTTATCATCTTGACCAAATTGCTCGATTTGGTCTTGGCATCAAATCCGTGGTTCTGAAGGGTGGGTCTGTTTGTCGTGGTCATGTGTAGCTGGGTGAAGGCCGGAGGGATGATCGCCGTCGACCTGAAGCATTGTGCATGTGCACATGGTTGAATTCGTGCATCTGGAAGTTGATTTGGGGAAGAAAGGGATTTCGTGGGAAAGGCTCGAGAAAGTGGATTTGTGACCCGAGTTGTTGTTCGAGATTGTCTCGTGCGTGCGCTGTAGGGATAAGGGGTGAAGTTCTAATAGTAGAACAAGTTTGGACTTGTGAATTCACTCGTGTTTGGTTAGAAGTAAACACGGAAGTTGCCTCCGGCATACTAACAAATTGTCAGGGTAGAATTTAAAAAAACAAAAACAAAAAATTATCTTAACTATTTTAAGTAATAATGGATTAATTAATGTTGGATGGTTTAAACTAAAGTCTATTTTAAGTTTTTATTAATTAAGTTAATATTTAAAAATGTTTTTGAAATAAATCAGATAATTAAGAATTTTAATTAAAAGATTTGTGTTTTAATTTTTATTTAAAAAACTTATTGACTTAAGTTAAGGATATCAATTCCAAAGTTTATATCATTCTGCATATAGTTAAGAATGTGATTGTTGTAAATAATGCATCTTTCCAACTAATTAAGGTTGAATAATTTAGATTAAGTAATTAATTTAAGAAGGTTAATCAATATATTTATGAGAATAATTAATTCTAAATTAATTAAGTATAATCCCTTGTGGAAGAGATTAAAGCATAATTGCTGAAGGAAACTATTAAATATATTTATTTAGTATAAGTAATTAATGGATAATTACTTTAAGAGAAATTACCTAGAGTGGTAAACAGTGAATAATTACTTGATGAAGTAATTAAGGGAATTAATCACTCAGAGTAATTAATTAAGTTAATAAAGTCAATTATAATTAATTAATAAAGTTTAACTAATTAAAGTAATCTTCGATGTTGGGTTATCTATAATTATTTGAGATGGTTTATGAGGTGCAATTACTTGATGAAGTAATAAATTAATAATTACTGGATGAATTAATTAAACGAAAATTACTTGATGAGAAGTAACTAAAGGATTGTTACTTTTGATGAAAGAAATTAAGTAATGGTTAGTAAGTGTAATTTGAGGATTAATTTATGTAATTAAATCGAGGAGTTGATTTAATGAATATAAGTAGTTAAGGGAAATTAAGTACTAATGTGATTGATCAGGACTGAATAATGAATGAAATTGTTTGAAGATAATTAATTGGTGTAATTAATTAAAAGTTAATTACTTAATGTAATTAAAGAATAATTAATCGAGGGTGATTAATTAAGAAGGGTAATTGGAGAATAATTAATTAACTTGCTGTAATTAATTAAGGATTAAATACGCAGGATTTATAGTAATGTAAGAAATTAATTTAATTTATTTTAAATTAATTAAAGATCGTGTGATTAAAGACTTGATTATGAATGACTGAATGTTATTGGATGTTTGGATGGTTGTTGGACTTGGCATTGATTGTGATGTTAGGGTGTTAGATGTGGATTATCTATCAGAAAATAGAATTGCTATGTGAACCTGTTATTATGGGTATACATGTAAATGTTTAAAGCTTAAACAGTTTGCCTTAGGATAGTATTGAATTCGAAGAGACCGAAGTCGGGTATTAGTAAATACCCGAAACCAATTCGATTCATTATAAATTGCTATGTGAAATCAAAATGCTGAATGAAATGATTTAAGTAAATTTAATCCTTAAATCTAAGTTATGATACTTAGAATTTGATGTGTAAAACAAGTGAGTCTATAACAGCTTGTGAAATTGATATAAGTTACCCCGGGTTTATATAAGTTGTATGCTTTTGTATTTCATGTTAGATGGGTTTACTCACGCTGGTTTCCAGCCTGAACCGGGTGTTACTTTGATGTAATGCTCGGGTCAGACCGAGTATTACAGATTTTCAGGTAAGGACGTTCTGGAGCTTAGGAGGCGAGCTGGATGGCAGGGTCGTATGGAGAGTTTACTCTATGATATTGTAGTATCTGGATATGATTGTTTTATCCAGTGTTTATGTATATGTGAAACTCTGATATATAAAACGTAAATATACTGATACAGTTTCTTTTTGTAAACTGTTATACGTGATATTATATTTTGATCCGCTGCGAATGTGAGGTTTCTGTGTCTTGTGTTCTATTGTCTTCTTCTTTCTTTTTCTTATTTTCACTAACTATATGGAATTTTCGAAATCGAAATTTCTGGGTCGTTACATTTGGTATCAGAGCAGAAGGTTAAGCGAGAACCTTGGCACTGGTGGGATTACTCATTAAGGATAGGATAAGTGGTACCCTAGGATGAGTTGAGTGTGTATATATAGATATATATATACACACACACACGAGAGAGAGCGTATTTGTTATTTTCTTATATAAAGGTTTTTAAATGATTTCGAAATTAAATGAATCTTATATAAGAAATAGATTATCTATTATATTAAGGAAATTGGTTGTAGTATTAATTAAATTAAAAGTAATAGTAAGAATTAAGAAGTAATAGAAATACAACCAAACAGAAATTTAATTTTGAATTTGGGAAAGGTTTCAGGATAAGGATAATCAATTAATTTATGTAATTAATTAAACTTTATTTAATGAGATTAGTTTATGGATAATAATTGGAAATGATAAATTAAGAGGTAAGTAATTTAAAGGACAATTACTTAATAAAGGTAATTAAGAAATAAGTTAATTACCGAAATTGGAATTAATTAATGACGTAATTAATTTAGAGAAACAATAATAGTATTATTTAATGCAATTGAATGAAACGATCTTATTTCAAACAAGAGTTGTTTGAAATTTTAAAGAAAATTTGTTTGAATTGAAACCAAAGGCGGTTTAAAAAGTTTAAAGTATAACTTGGTGAGTAAAAGAAATTAATATGTATATGTATGGATGTACTTAAATATCAAAGATGGTTTGAGATAAACTCTAAATATTGAGTTTTAAATTTGGAATAAGATATGATACCCAAAGTGATAAGTTTGAACTTAATAAGTGGGAAGATAATTTATGTAAAGTTTAAAATTTAAAATAGAAGGGTTGACTGGATTAAGTAAATTGAATTTAACTTGGAAGAAGTTAAATAAATTTGAATGATCAACCTGATTTGGAAATTTTAAGATGAAATTAAGATTTAACTT
Source organism: Allium cepa (assembly GCA_030765085.1). Lineage (NCBI taxonomy): Eukaryota > Viridiplantae > Streptophyta > Magnoliopsida > Asparagales > Amaryllidaceae > Allium > Allium cepa. The sequence continues at coordinate 766,723,777 of CM060937.1, read as the reverse complement.
GGGAAGTTAAATGGTTGATTTGAATTAGGGAGTTTGAGTGATCTCAAATTGGGTTTGGGATCTGGAAATTGTAAATTGATGGATGTTTTAAGATGGATTAGATGATATCATCCTATTATTATTAATAATCTTTAAAATGTGAATTTGATTTGTATAAATAAATGAGAAATGGAGTATGGCAATCCATAGTTGGGATAAAAAGGTAAATTAATTTAAAGAAATTAAATCAACAATTGAAGTAATCAACTCGAATTTATAAAATCGAGATGGTTCATAGTGAACTGGAATTTGAAGTTGGTTCAAATGGAATTTGATTTGAATTAATTGAAATGGTGATTGAAGATTTATAAGTATAAAATTCAAATTGAAAATTTGAATTCGATTGATTTGAATAATTTGAAATTGTGATTAAAATTGAATAGTTTTAAATTCAAATGGAATTTGAATTAAATTTGGGTGGAAATCAAGAATAATTCAACTTGATTTGGAAATGGAATTTGAAATTGGGATCAATTCAAACTGAAGTTGAAATGGATTAGGAATTGAAGTCGGTTCAATTAAATGGATATTAGTCCAAAATAAATGGAATAACTTGGGATTGTAATTAAAATTGAATATGTTTAAAATCAAATGGAATTTGATTTAAATTTGAAAAGGAATCGAGAATTAATTCAACTTGAATTGGGGTTGAATCAATTTCGAAGGAAATTGAAGTTATTTAAATTGGAATTGGGTCAATTTAAATGGTAGAGAAAATTTAAACTGAATTGATGAGAATGAAAATTGGGGAGAGAACAGTTTTGACTCTGGACTATTTTTATTATAAACAGTTTTTTTTATAAATCTGTTTTTCCAAGCTATTGATTATATATACAACCTTTCTTTTAAAAGCCAAACTATCTTATACTTGTTTTACAATTATTTTTGAAACTGTTTAACAATTTTCTAATTATTCTATAAACTAATTACTATTTTCAACTACTAATTACTATTTTATAGCTATTTTGCAATTATTTAAAATTTCTATGACTATTTAACTATTTTCCATTTATTTTACAATTACTGAACTATTTTACAGCTATTTTACAAACTAGTAATTATTTTTCAACTACTTATCTATTTCTTTAACTTTTCAAGCTATTTTCTAAATTAAACTGGACAAAGTTTAAACTGTTAATGGTTAAGTACCCAATCAAGATAAGAATAGAAGTGATAATCCAAATGGATTGTAGCAATTGTGAGTAAGTGAATGAAATTTAAAGGAAATGTGTAACGATCCCGAATTTTAATTTATTTTAAATTGATAATTAATTTAAATTTTTGAATAAAAATTGAAATACGAAATGTTTTCTGCACCGTGCACGGTGGCGTGGGCGTGTCAGTGAGGTCGTGGGTTTCCTGTCTCGAGTAATGTTCGAAAATGCGTGGGTTTGTTGTGGGTTACCTGGGTATGTGCGTGGGTTTGTTAACTTATGTTGTAATTTGAAAATAATAATAATAATAATAATAATAAAAATGAATGAAGGAAAGGATCAGATAGTAGAAGAAAGATAAGGGGATTAGGACTACTTCAGTGATGAAATTTTGGCCTCGGCCCATTTAGGGGTTAAGCTTATGTTTCCTTTAAGCTATTTGATTAACAAGTTAATATTAATTAAATTAGTAATGTTAGTTAGTGTTTCAAACATATTGTGAACAATACTTAAATTATAAATATGATTGAACTTTACTCTAAGTAATGAAGTTAATAATCTCTATTTCATTAACGAATGAATTTTCTAGAGTAAATCGATTTATAATTAATAATGGTAAATGTGAGAAATTTTCTTTAAAAAGGGAATTAAAGAAACTAAATAGTTAATGAAAACATAAACTAAGAATATATTAACAATTAATTAATGTGATTAATTTTTTTTACAACAAATTAGATTAATTAATTTAATGATAATAAATTATGGAACTACTAAGTATAATTACTTAATGATAGAAATTATGGAATTGATTTGTTTAGCATAATTAATTGAGTTAATTTGATTTATTCAAAATCTAAATTTCTTAAGTTAATTAATTAAGAATAATCACTTGATAATTTTGAAAATATAATTACTTAGAGAAGTAATTAATAGGTAACTAATGAATGTAATCAATTAAAAGATGATTTGAAATTTGAGTAAATTATTTATTAATAAATTTAAAGGATTAATTAATAATGGTGATTAATTAAGATTAATTTAATAATTTAAGATTAATTGATTCATTAATTAAGAATGATAGTTAATAATTAAGGGTTAACAAATAAATTGTGAAAGGGAATTTATTTCAAATAATTCGTAATTAAATTATGATAATTAACCCAGATTAATAATTGATATATCCGATTTCAATTAATTATTTGATTAATAAATTCATTTGTGAATATTTTGGACTTGGCTGAATAATTATTTGTTTGATATCCCTGATATGTGATGCTTTGTTTGAGCTGTGTATATTTATTTGCATCTATATATTATCTATGAATCTGTGAATGGACGATAAGCGTTATAGTTTATATCGCTTATCAATTATATTTATGTGTTTTTAATCTGTGATGATTGAATGATGTTGCACTTTTGTGTTAAACCCCTGGACCACACTTATACACATACAAATATGGATTTCACGAGGAAATCGATTAAGTCACAGATTTTGAAATGATTTATAAAAATTGAATATTTGAATTCAAAGGTTTTGGTAATGGAATCAGAATAAATGTGAAAAGCTTTTGAAATGGAATTTGAAGTTAAAATTTATTTTAATTAAGTTTTGAAATTTAAACAATATGATTTAAATTTGAATTCAAAATTAGGAATTAAATTCTATGATTTGAAATTAGGAATTAAAGATGTTAAGTTAGTTTGAAACCATATTTAAAGTATTGTTTTTGGGAATTTGAATTAAGTCAAAGTTTGTAACTTGTATAAATGAAATCGGGATTTTCCAAAATAAAACTGTTGTCTCTAAAAGATAAAAAGTTTTCGTTTGAAGTTTTATTAAAGGGATTTCAATTTTAAAATAAAATAGTTTTCCAAGTTATGAACAAATATTTGGAAATGAGTTTTGAAAATTTGGGAACGATTTGAAAACTATAAGACAAATCTTTGAATTTAAAGATTTGATGAGTTTAGCTTTTTGAAACGAAATTGTTTTGAAATCCGAGAATGAATATTTATGAAAGTAGGTGAACATTATGAAATAAATCTTTTGTTTAAAAGATTTGAAATGGTAATTGGTTTAAACCATTTGAAAGAAAGTTTTGAATTATTAAGTTGTGACTTAATTGAAATCCCATATCCATATGTTTTTAAATGTTGCGCTCACTATTCGGTTTAGCCGGGAGAGGACCTTTGTGTCATATATCCCATTCCGAATATGTGATACGTCGTTATGGATAGCATTTGAAGACCGGTGGTGAAGACCGGGTATTTGTGAGAACGATAGGACAACCTATCGATTGTCTCTGCACCGAGTAGCTACGGTATAGAGATTCCCTAAGTGATGGGAAGTCCGATCGGGATTGTGAATACCTGGATTGCAAGGGCTTCTATGGAAGTGCCTTCGGTTCTGTTCGAGCCCGAAACAGACTTGTATGGATTGTGTGTCTGACATTACATTTTGAGACATAAACCAGATTTCTAATACATTTCTGTTGGTGGCGGAGAATTTATTCTTTTAGCTTAACACCCTTCTCTGAGACGTACGAGCTCAGAGGTTATGTAGTTGAAGGTTATCAGCGATATATTCCCAATTTGGTAATGTGACATGCTAAGTGTTGCTGTGAAATGATCATTGTTTGATCATTTGTTATAGGATCATTTGTTTGATCATTTATCTTTGTGATCATTACTTTGATCATTTGTTGACCCAAAGCATGGCTTTGTACCAAAGCGTAGTTTTGTGGACGAGACTTCGTCGAACCTCACACCCCGGAATGGTCAAAACAGGAAAGATGCGGCAAGGTTATTAGGGGTAGCGCCCCTTTAGGGTATGTTCATTTCCTTCTGGAAAGGGGTGGTATCATGGTATGGAGCCCAGATACTTACTCATGTTGAAAACACTCTATTTATTATGGTGTGATGTTGGTTATCGAGCGCTCGGTTAAAGGTCCCAAAGGACCGGGGGATGGCATACTCGTGTCAGTTGTTACCTAGTTTGAAAGGTAACCCGACCTTGTGTTGGCAGAGATCCGATTAGGTTCTCGGGACGTCCTTCCAGAGGCGTTTCCACGTGGCAATGGGAAGTTCCTTGGCCTGACCATTCGTTGGAAATCCAAAGAAACAATACGAGACTTGTACGGTTTTAGTTGTAGAACCTGCCATTTAATATGGTAGCTATAGTAAGCATACTATAATGGTACCTATGCTGGCTAAGATTTATATTCTACTTTCGAAATATTTCTACACTATGCTCTAGTAATAATATCAAATGTTTCTTTTTAATACGTATCAAGCATCTTTGACTAACATAAGAAGAAATCTCCTCCAAGTCTGCGTTTGCATTGTGTGTGTGGCGGGAGGTCTTATGGTAGTCTCATTTTTAAAAAGCAATGCGAATTTATTTTAAAATTCTCTTGTTGATTGTTTTAAAAGATAAACTTTTTTTATTGCTCACACCAGTCCCACGACTGATCCAGAGTTTATTGTTCCTTTCCTAAACTCTGGATGCTCATTATTTTCTACACGAGCAGTCTAGAGTTGGGTTTTTCAGATAGTAAGGTTCAGTGAATTATCTGGAGTTAGTTCAGTCTTTGGTTCACACGAGTCTTGCTTAGCTTGGTGCATTGTTATGGGGAGTTTGAGCTATTGCTGGATTGGATCTTGGAGATGGAGTTCAGATTTGGAGTTCTTCGTTGAAGACTATCTTAGAGTTATTTTGTTCCGCTGCTAGTGTTATCTATTTTCTTTCCGCTGCTATTTTCTTGTATCTCTGATGTATATTGATATTCATTGTATCACTCTGTTGTATCAGTGTTGCATATCAATGTATTATTCTTTTATTCCGCTGTGATGTTTACTTAATTGTGTTATAAGCTCCAGCGAATCGGACTTGAACGGTCGAATCTACGGCATTCGAATACGATTTGAAGTATGGATGTCGATTTTCGAGCGGGCAAAATCCGTTTCGTTACAAAATGTGAATAGAAATTGAATTAATTTGGCTAATAACCAATAAGACAAATACGTAGGGTGTACGTATGTTATTCTATTCGCATAGTGATTTCATCCAGATTCGAGCACAGAATTTCGAGATAATTAAGTCAATCTAAGTTGGGATTTTTTTTTCACTCGATCTTCGACAGCGAACCTGGATATGGATTGTTGATTGGTTCTGGATATTCTCTATCATAGTTATGACTATGCAAGGAGAATGACGGTTTCTGATCAAAAAACCAGGTCTGTGTCCGCACTAGGAAGTCGGCTGGATAATACTAGTTCGGAAATGAAATTGTGTGATCGAGTGAGCGATCAGATTGGTATAGCGTATGGATGATATATGTACATTGTACGGATTTGAATAAAATTGATACTTGGAATTTGTGGATAAGCAATGTGAAATGGTTTTTGAAATGAAAAATATATTTTGTGAAATATATGATGAAGTAAAGTGGAACTTTGATATTTCTATGGTTGAAATATTGTTTATGGAAGTAAGTGATATGGTAAGTGGTTTTGTAACGAGTAATCAAATTTGAATATTTGATTTTGAATAAACAAAGTTAAATATCTTTGTTTTATAAAATGAAACTCCCCTGTTGAATCTTTTGCCAGAAGAAAAGGATTTTAAAGGTGTTTTGAAGTATAAAAGGAGTTTATACAAGATTGAAATGATCCAAAGTTTTAAAAGATTTTATATATCTGAATATATATATATAAAAGATCATATGAGGATTTTGGAAAAAGGTTTTGGGAACCTTTGGATTTGGAAAAGGCTTATGATTTTGGGGTAAAATCAATATGAGAATTTGGAAAGGCTAATTTGAGAATTATCGATTTTGGAATAATCGATTTTGTGTAAAGGAGCTTTGTATGAGATCATACTAGGTGTATGATTTAAAGATACTATATATGTATAGTTTAAAATGTTTTGATAATGGCTCTGGGGAAAAAGGCGCTCCCTTGGAATGGACTTCTCAGGAGTACCACCGGGTGGTGCTGCCTTGAACCCCAAGAGGGGTTCTAAAGTTGATCCTGTGAGGAGTCCGGACAAACTAGTTCCTGAGGATTATTAGGTAGCGAAAGTCGAGGGCGCTGATGCCTACAGCGGCATTTGGGTTATGCTGTGACGACAGTGTAACTCGATGTCACTGAGATCTACTGTGGGGACCATAGCGAAAAACGTGTGGAGGATGAGTGCCAACGGTCTACACTTGATTTTGCTGGGAAGGCAACGCAACATCGGTAGACTGCGATCTATGGTCAAGTGGAGTGGAGAAGTTTCATTCTTTTGGCAGCGAAATTTGATGGCGCTGATGCCTACAGCTATATGGGTTTTTGCTGTGATAGCTACGTAACCCCAGTTGTAGCTGCGATCTGTAGCGGGTTCCATGGTGTAATCGAGGGGCGTGGAGGCCTACAGTTATCTATGGATTTTGTCGGGATGACAACGTAACCATCGGGTTAACTGCGACCATGGATGGGGGTGATGATTTCCAGAGCATTCTCACCAAAGATATATCCTCTATTTTCAAAAACTATTTTCTATATTTTCAATAAAATTATTTTCCAAGTATTTTCACTGGGTGTTGAAAACGGGTCTGCTAAGTACTTATAGATTTTCAGTCGTACGCCTGATCAACGTATGACCAAATTTCTGTGAGAACAAGGATGGACTGTTGAAACATCGAGTTATAAAAAGTATTTTCATAAAAACTATTTTATAAAATTATGTAAATTTTAAAAGTGTTTTAAAATGATCAAAGAATATTTTAACTGGTTTTAAAATATTTAATAAATTCCGGTTTCGTTCCTTTTCGAGGACGAAAAGATTCTAGAGGGGAGGAATGTGATATCCTGGAATTCTAGACATCTTTAATTGATAAATAATTGGGTGAATTAATGGAATATTGATTTATAGATTGAACAAATAAATATGATGATAAATATTTATATCTGGATAAATATTTATTTGATAATTCCCTAGAATAATTATTTAGGATAGGCAAAATGTAACGTTTGCGATTTATCGTTGCCGAAAAACCGAAATGTTAGGGTTAAAGAAGAAGAAAATGAAAAAGATAGAAGAAAGAGGTAGAAGATAGAATAGAAAGAGGTAGAACAGAGAAGAAAGAACAATAAAACAATATCAGAATCTCACAATCTCAGCGGAACAACATATAATAGATAAATGAATATCATTAAAACAAAGAACTATACATTTTATACATTACATCATTATCAGAGTTTACAACAACAATAGACAACAGAGTCAATACATCAATGGACAGTTATATAAACTTGTCCTCATACAGAATACACAGCGGAATAATACATAGTATAATATCATATATAAGTGGTACGTATCGATATGTAGCTCGCCTCCTGAGCTCCATAGCACTCCTAAATCCAGAATAACATGATAAACCTGACTCTAGATTGCCCGTGTGGAAATTGGTGAGCACCCAGAGTTTAGGAAGGGAAACAATAAACTCCAGGTCAGTCATGTGACTGGTGTGAGAACTTAAAACAGTTATTTATCTTTAAAACAAGGAATGGGATAATTTTAAAATCAATTCGCGATGCTTTTTGAAAATGTAACTTCCATAAGACCTCCCACCACACACACACTGCAAACGCAGACTTGGAGGAGATTTCTTCTTATGTTAGTCAAAGATGCTTACTATGCAAAATCAAATCATTTTTGATATTATTATTAGTGCATAGTGTGGAAAACATTTCGAAAGTAGAATATAAATCTTATCCAGCATAGGTACCATTATATTATGTCTACTATAGCTACCATATTAGATGGCAGGTTCTACAACTAAAACCGTACAAGTCTCGTATTGTTTCTTTGGATTTCCAACAAATGGTCAGGCCAAGGAACTTCCCATTGCCACATGGAAACGCCTCTGGAATGACGTCCCGAGAACCAAACCGGATCTCTGCCAACACAAGGCCGGGTTACCCCTAACTGGGTGACTACTGACATGAATATGTCATCCCCCGATCATAACCGATCTATCCGAGGATCCTCGATTTCCAACAACCACAAAGCAATAATTTTGCAGCAACAACATAGGTTAAGTATCTGGGCTCCATACTATGATACCACCTCTATCCAGAAGGAATGACATACACTAAAGGGGCGCTACCCCCTAATAACCTTGCTGCATCCTTCCTGGTTTGACCATTTCCGGGGTGTGAGGTGATGTGCACGTAATTGTGCATATATTTACGTCCATATTTATCTCTTTTTATTTAAATAGTCATCATTTTTGGGCATTTTAACATGTTTAAAACCAAAATTCAATTATTTCCAAACCATCATATTTTCATCTTCATTCAGGGGAAAAACGGTCATTTTTGTGCATGTGTCAATGTAAGAATTTTTACTTTGACATTTTTTGATAATTTTTATAGGAAATTGAATGCATATGGAAGAGGCTTATATGAAGATATATGCATGCACAAATGAAATACAAAGGAATGAAGAGGAAATAAATCAAGTTCAAGATCATGGAGGACCCCACCCACTTACCGAAAAGTACAATTTGGAGCTAATGGACAACTAAGTGGAGGTTAAAGCTTCATGCAAAACAAATGATGGATTAATTAGTGGGTAATGGTTACTTGTTGGCCACACTTCCTAAAGGGCATTTTAGGTAGCCTCCTAAAAATAGAATTAGGGTTTTATGCATGTATATATAGCTCTCCTATGTATATGAAACTATCATCTACTCTTTCATTTTACTTAGGAAATTACGAAATCAAAGTGCAAGCTCAATGTTCTATGAAATAAAAATGGCTTCCAAGCCTCTTTCTTCTCTCTTTTCTACATGTTTTTCTTTGTTTTATTGTTAATGTTTATTTCTATGCTCTCTTCTTCTTTATGTTCATAGCTTAGATTTATATTTATGCAAGTAGTAAGTAGATAATCTCTTTTGCTTTCTTTGCTTATTTTCTATTCTCTTTTCTTTTTAATGTTGAAATTTGTTTGTGTTGCTTCAATGCCACAAATGAGTAGCTAAACCCCTTCAATTTAGGGGTGATGAAGCTCTCTAAGTTTATGTAATTTCAACATTTTTATGATGTATGATCTCTTTGTTTATGCTTCATGAATGTGAATTTTGATGTAAATTTATGCAAGTTGGTTTGATAGCTTATATTGCTTATGCAAATGAGCTATTCTTACTCAACATAAACACAATTTACATTAACATTTGCTAATTAATTTTTGATTATGAAATAAAAGTAAAAATGAAATTTGATGATCTATGTTACTAGTTACAATAGTAAATAGATCATACTTAAAATAGTTTTTGCTTTGGCTTCTTTTTCATGAGAATTGTAAGTGGCATAATTGTTGTATTATAGTTTGATGGTTTGAGTTATGTTAACTAATAACATAAACAAACCATACTTATGATAAATGCAATGATTATTTCACTTAATATCAAAGTTAGAGATCATAAATTATGTGTTTGTTGATTTACAAAAATTTGAGAGTGGATTTGCCTCTAAATTGTTCTTTAGTCTAATAATTTTTGAATCACATTTTCTAGTGTTAGCCTCATAATTTCTAGTTAACAAATCCTCTTCGACTATGGTATAATTTGATTGAATAGAATTTTAAAATCATCAATTCCATGCGGATCGACCCGTATTCTCCGCGTGCTACATTCGTACACCGTGCGCTTGCGGTATAAATTTTATTTCTAAATTCGTTCGACGGTTTTCTAATCCGATAGAATTTCCGTTGACGAATAAGTTTTTGGCGTCGTTACCGGGGATTTGTTTGATTTTATTTTCTATTCTTCGGATTATTTTCGTTAGATTGTATTGTGTGTTTGTTTTTTGTGTTGAGTGCGTTTAAAAAAAAATTGTTTTGTGTGTTTCAGTTGTGCTTGCTTTTGTTTATGTGTTTGCAGTTTTTCATTTTACATTTGCATTTCTGTTTCCATTAAAAAAAAAGATACAAAATTTCAAAACAAAAACATTTTATTTCCTGTTCATTTTTTTTACAATTTCAGTTACAATTTACAACTCAGTTTCTTTTACAAACTTGATGCCTAAAAACTGTGCAGTTCTCCCCCTTCTCTGTTACTGTTACTGTGCAATCTTCTCACTGTAATTCACATCTTCAAGCTGTAATTCACTTCACCACTTCTAAACCATATACAACCCACTGTCCATCCACTTCATACAATCCCAAACCATCCACTGCAACTTAGCTGCCTTGCCTTACATCTCAACAACTCCTACTACCTGCACAAGACTGCACTTCAACCACCATCTCCAGCTTCCACCACTTCAATCAACTCAACATTCTTACCAAACCAAAATCACAACCTCACAGCCTGCCTTTCCACTTTCATTGTAGAACTTCATCATCTAACACAAACTTCATCACAGAAACCCAGTTCCTCAACCTGCTAACAGCCTACTGCCTCTGATCCATCTTCAACCTCTGCCTCTTCAACTCGACTTCATACCACAAACCCACCATATCAACACTCCACAAAAGCCTCATCCACTCCTCTACAATATCCATCATTAACTATTTCTTCCAACAACAGCAGAACTCCCCCTCAAACCTCATCAAACATCTTCGTTAACACTTCCACAACTCATTAATTCACACTTCCATCTTCACCTGAATCTCAATTCGAAAACAACTACGACATTCCCCTGTTCAAACACCATCAGTACACATTTGACACTGTGCATCAATAACACCTCAACGACCATCTCCTCATCTCAATTCATTCCATACCCTGTTGCTTAAAAAACAACAGTGCACTTCCACACGCAAACCAAAACTGCAGTACAACCAACATCATAACAGTTGCAAACAACATTCAACAGCAGCAACCCCGCCTTAGACGGCATCCCCTACTCACTTCATCACAACTATCTGCCTGACAATTCTTCACCTACCTCCACTATTTCCTCTTCGACTAACCTGTACTAATCCAACCACAAACCACCTACCACTCCAGAACCCATCACGTCATCAGTGCTGCATCAACCCACCACTGATGCAACACGCCTTCCATCCTATTGAGACCACCGTACAACCACTTTGAACCCCCATCCATTGCAAACATATTGCACATCAACGATCAACATCCTCTCTGCATACAACTGTGACCACAACAGTGATTACAAGCTTCATCTCCATCACTCACAAACACTACTTTCCTATCACAAACCATCGACATTCAACACTACAAATCCTCCATCAACCGCAGATACTTCCTTCAACTACCACACAAACCACCCATCTTCCTTCTGCCAGAACATACCATACCAGCCAATACATTGCTCAAACTCCTTCACCACCGTGTTTCTGCCCTTCCACAGACAACTTCCCCCTCATAGAACCACCATCCAACAACCCGGTACATTTCGCCATCACATTCTCCTCTACCACAAAATCCACAAACTTCGCCCAATTCAACATCACAGCCACCTTGCCCAAAAATCCAACTCGCCTGAAATAACCGCGACCCTTCAACCAAATTTATTCCAAAATCGGTCGAACAAACTCGATCGTGCACTTCCAGCCACCACCCAAACAAACAGTAACATCAACAACCACTCACGACCTCCGCCAATCACCTTTGCATCGACAACCGATTCGAATCCACCTTCAATACAGCAATTGAACATCGTGCCTTTTGAGAATTTGTAGCTATTTTTGTTGGGACTGTGAAATCGTATTTGTGTACGAAGTTCTGAAAATCAAATTTACTTTTTACTCTGGAAGTTGGATTTGGAACTGCGGCTATATAACTCGTGAATGTTTAATTGGGAAGAACATTTGCATTTGTTTGTGTGTGTTGGTGTGAACCATGTGCTCTGATTTTTTGAATTGCAGTGGGGCTTGTTTCTGGGCCGGCTATCAGGGCCTGTGTAGGCTTGAGTGAATATTGTTTTTTTTATTTGGTTTTAATTTTTTTTAGTCCATCTTGTGTTTAATTTGTTTTTAGGTTGTTTTGTCTTGTTCTCTTAAAAGAAAAATCTTTGAATTTGTTTTGTTTAATTTGTTTTAGTTCCATCTTGATTTAAAAGAAAAAATAAACTACAAATTTCAGTTTATTTTGTTTTCATTTGTTTAGTTTGGTTTTTCTTTGATATAAATTTTTTTTATGTAAAACCCTACTTTTAAGTTTCCTTTCAAAAAAAAAGTTTGTTAAGTGAAGATTTTGAATTTTTTGGGGCTTATGAGTGTTTGATTTTAGTGTGTCTTCTTTTGTTTTTTTCTGTTTTGTTTAATTTCTACCCAAAAAAAAAATTTGTCATAGAAAAACTTGTTTTGTTTTGGTTATTTTGTTTCAATAATTTTGAGTTTACTTTGTTTAGTTTCTTCTTTGACGTGCAAAAAAAAAAAAAAACCAAATAAGTTTCTTTTTGCTTTGTTTGAAAATCTTTTGTTTTGTTTCCTTTGATTTCAATAGTTGTGTTATTTTCCTTTGTTTTATTTCGTTCGATATATATAAAAAAAAATTGTAAATATATCTTGTTCTTCATTTCAGGTTGCCAAAACAGAAATTCAAAAGGGAAAAGTGTTTGCCAACAAATAAACTTCTTTGCTTTGCTAAGAAAAATCGCCGCTAAAAAAAATATTGCTAAATAATCTACACGCTCTGGTATCGTGCACATTTCTCCTTGTTTTTTATTGCATTGTTGGTTGCTTGCATTTGCATTTGTATATATATAAAAAAAAAATTCAAAATCCAAAAACAAACTTCATTTTAGTTGCATTGTAATTTCACGTTTAATTTCTGCTTTGCATTCATCTCATCTTGGTTTTCTTTTCTAAAGGCAATACCCCAATTCACATAAGGTGAGGGATTTCATCACCCTTTCCTTAGTCCACAAACGCATTTCATCGTAGAATTTGACTAATAATAAAGGTTAGACGTTGGACCTAAGGGTGTCACGAGCTCACTTAGGGCTTAATTGTATCTTCACAATTGTTTTATTTGAACGATTTTATTTCTTTGTGTCGAGGCTACGGCACAGTAATAACCAGTTATAAAAATTACGGTGATACGTAAATATTATACTGGTTGTTCCTCTGAAGGTACTTAAACCTTCGGCTGCATTGCTACGGTGATTCGTGGTGCACCGATAACTCCTGTCCGTTACCTGGCTGAGAAATATTTTTGTTGATTTAAGGCAAAGTGTGATTATACAATTTTGGGTCAGGAGCTACTAAGGATAGAAAATTGTAGTTAAGTCCTTTGCATTCATTTAGTTGCATTAGTTCATGCATATTTTAAAAAAAAACTAAAAATCCAAAATCCAAAAAAAAATTTGTAAATTTTAACTTGATTTTTCATTCAAAAAAAAATCCTTTTCTTTCTTTCGCTTGAAAATATTCAATCAAAGACAAAAATCCAAAAAAAAAAATACATAATCTTTTCAAAAAGAAAAAAAATTTGAAAAACAAAAATCAGTTTCCATTTTCTTAAAAAAAATCTTTTTGGTAAATATTTGAAAATTCAAAAAACAAAAAAAATACAAAACCAAAAACATATAAAAAAATTTGAAAAACCAAAAACAAAATAAAAATCAAACTTTTCTTTTGAAAATAAATCTCACTTGTTAAATAGTTTTCTCCCTTGTAAAAAAAAAATTCAAAAAAAAAAAAACACAAAAACACGTTTTCAAATCTTCTTTCACTCCCTAAACTAAATTCTAACTCCTTTCTCTTCTCGACTTTCACTTATGCATTAGTACTTGGACTCATGACACAACAACAAATCGTTGGACTCGCGACCCTTCTACAAACCGTTTAACTCGAACAGACGATCCTCCTGAAATGGCGAACAAAAACGCCCCTCGAACTCTTATGGATAAAATCTTTCCCGATAGAATTTCTATTCCATCTTGCATCACGTTACACGCACCTTCGGGTAACCATTTCGAAATTCACTCGAACCATATTGCCACACTTCCGAAATTTGGCAATTTCGAGCACGATGATCCATACATCTTTTTGACTAAATTCGAACAAGTTTGTGCAACCATTAAACTCCAACAACTTTCTGACGACGGAATCAAACTTCGATTAATCCCATTTTCTCTTACAGATTACGCTGAAAAATGGTTGTACAGCTTACCTTCGAACTCAATTAAAACATGGGAAGAATTTGTAAAAGCTTTCTTAAAAAAGTTCTACCCCTTGGAAAATACAAGTAGAATTCGAAACGAAATTGTAAATTTTCATCAATTCAAGGGTGAACCATTTGGAAAATATTTTGAAAGATTCAAAGAGCTTCTGATAAAATGTCCACACCATAACTTTGAAAAATGGACGATTTGCCAAATCTTATATGATGGACTAGAAAACAGCTCACGAACGATGCTCGAATCAATGTGCCAAGGCAATTTTCTTTCCCAACATCATGATGATGCTTGGCAATTCCTTGAAAACCTCGCTGAAAAGTCGTCCCAACGGGAACGCTCGAACGAAAAATCAATCTACTCACGATCGAGTGCACACTCGATAGGATCTTCTGTTGCTTTGGAAGCTAAGATCGACGCAATGATTAAAAAATTCGATAACGTTTTCTCGTCGAATCAAATGAACCAAGTTTCCCAACCGATGTGTTATAAATGCAATGTTCCTTATCATATAGCCGATCAGTGTCCCAACTCTATCGAACAAATCAACGCTTTCAATAAAGCCAAAAACGACCCGTTTTCTCCAACGTACAACCCTGGTTGGAGAAATCATCCGAATTTTGCATGGAGCCAAAACAATCCCAACACGAATACGATTCGTCCCAATTTTCTAGAATTTCCAAATAATGTTTCGAATCCTCCCTTTCAGCCCAACAATTTTCAACCAAACTTTGCGGGTCCATCCCATAATCAACCACAACAATCAAATTTTCAAACAAATTCTGCCCATCCTCCCCAAGACGATAAACGTTTAACTTCACTCTAGAAAACTCTTGAAACGTTGGCTAAGGAAATTACTCAAAGCCTTCGATCAAACAACAATTTGCAAAATTCATTGACTTCATATATGCAAAACACAAACCAATCAATTGCAAAACTCGAAATGCAAATAAGTCAATTAGCCACATCTTTAAGTGAACGTGAACGAGGAACATTCCCAAGCCAGCCCCTTCCAAATCCTAGAAATCAAAACGCAAATTCAAATCAAGCCCATGTTGTTCAAAATACCAACATCACCCAGTTGAATGCTATCACAACTCTCTGTTCTGGTAAACAAATCGATAATCAAGTCGTTAATCCAAATGATTTACCGAAAACTTTTCTCGACACTTCTAAAACAACGAACGACTCAGAAAAGAACATGGAGCCAAATGTCGAATCGAACGAAAATCAAAATTCTTCTTCTTCTACTCGAGTAGACCCGCCTACCAAGTATCGTGTTCCATTTCCACATCGTGTTCGACCAAAGAAACACTTGAACCAAATGGAAAAGATGTTGGAAATTTTTAAACAAGTAAATGTGAACATCCCGCTTCTTGACATCGTTCAGCAAGTCCCCACTTACGCGAAATTTCTTAAGGACTTATGCACCCAAAAGCGACACACTCAAGTGCCCAAAAAAGTCTTCTTAGCCGCTAGTTTGAGTGAAGTCTTATCCCATCCATGCCCGTTAAATACAAAGATCCTGGCTGCCCTACGATTTTGTGTACAATTGGAGATAAGACGATTAACAAATGTTTGATAGACTTAGGCGCGAGTGTCAACTTGATTCCATACTCCGTGTACGAACAATTAGGCTTAGGTGAGCTCAAACCCACGAAAGTTACGCTTCAATTTGCCGATCGTTCCATTAAGAAGCCCGTGGGAGAAATCGAAGACGTGCTCATTCGAGTAGGGCAATTTATATTCCCCGTTGACTTATCGTTCTCAAAACACAACCCGGGACGAATACCTCGATTCAAATTCCGTTGATTTTAGGCCGACCATTCTTAGCCACCTCAAATGCCTTAATCAATTGTCGTAACGGATCAATGAAAATCTCTTTTGGAAACATGACTTTGGATCTTAACATTTTCAATCTTGAAAGCCAATCGAATGAACCTCATAACAAAACGTTGGAAGTTAGTGCCATTCATAAAAACTTTGAAAACGAGACACTTGACCTTAACAACGAACGCGAAGCCGAGTACGAAAAGTTGTTTCCCGAAATTCCCAACGAGATTGAATACACTCTTCCCTTTGAATCGCTTCAAGATGAGTCCGAATCTCGATCCAACTCTTTGATCAAAAAACTCCCGAAGTTGGACCTCAAACCACTTCCCGATCACCTTAATTATGCAGACTTAGGTGAAGACGAAACGTTACCCGTCATAATTTCCGCAACTCTCTCTCTTTATCAAGAAACCTCGTTACTCTCTATTCTTTCGAAAAACAGAGAAGCGGTTGGATGGTCGATTTCCGATATAAAAGGAATTAGTCCCACTCTTGTTCAACATCGCATCCTTTTAATCGACGATGCCAAGCCTACTCGTGACGCGCAGGGAAGGCTTAATCCAAAAATGAAAGATGCGGTGCGTGATGAAATTCTTAAACTTCTCGATAACGGAATCATTTACCCAATCTCTGATAGTTCATGGGTTAGCCCAATTCACGTTGTACCGAAAAAGTCTGGCCTAACCGTTATCAAGAACGAATCAAACGAGCTTATTCCAACTCATACTCAAACACGTTGGCGTGTTTGCATTGACTATCGAAAACTAAATGCCGCAACACGTAAGGATCACTTCCCCCTTCCTTTCATCGACCAAATGGTCGAACGTTTAGCCGGCCATGAATTTTACTGCTTCCTTGATGGTTATTCTGACTATAACCAAATTCCAATCGCTCCCGAAGATCAAGAGAAAACAACTTTCACATGTCTATTCGGTGCCTTTGCTTATCGACGTATGCCATTCGGACTATGTAATGCTCCTGCGACTTTCCAACGATGCATGGTTGGCATCTTTTCCGACATGATTGAATGCTTTTTAGAAGTTTTTATGGACGATTTCTCTATCTTTGGTGATTCTTTTTCCCAGTGTTTACATCACCTCGAGTTGGTTCTGAATCGATGTAAAGAAAAACATTTGACTTTGAATTGGGAAAAATGCCACTTTATGGTCAAACAAGGCATAGTCCTTGGACATATCATCTCAAATAAAGGCATTGAAGTAGACAAAGCAAAAATCGATGTCATTGAAAATCTACCCATTCCCAAATCCGTTAAGGACATTCGATCATTTCTAGGACATGCTGGCTTTTACCGTCGTTTTGTGAAAGACTTTAGCAAAATCGCCAGTCCTTTGACGACCCTTCTTGGAAAAGACGTTCCTTTCGATTTTAACTCTGATTGTATCTCTTCTTTTGAACGTCTTAAGAGCGAACTCATTTCTGCCCCAATCATTTGCACACCCAATTGGGATCTTCCTTTCGAAATAATGTGTGATGCTTCGAACTTTCCCGTTGGTGCTGTCTTGGGACAACGCATCAACAAGATCCTTCATGTCATTTACTACGCGAGTATGACCTTGAACGACGGTCAACTCAACTACACAACAACTGAAAAAGAGCTTCTAGCTGTCGTTTTTGCGCTTGAAAAGTTTCGACCTTACTTGATAGGTTTACACATTACAGTCTATACTGACCATTCTGCGCTTCGATATCTCTTCGCTAAAAAGGATGCTAAATCCCGTTTGATTCGTTGGATCCTTTTACTTCAAGAATTTGACATTACAATCAAAGACAAAAAAGGATCCGATAATGTCATAGCCAATCACTAATCTCGTCTTCCGAATGCACCATCTTCCTTGCCGATCAATGAAAACTTCCCCGATGAACAACTTCTTTCGATTTCTATCGATCCATGGTACGCTGATATAGTGAACTACTTAGTCACAAAAGAAACTCCATCATCTTGGTCCAAACTGGACAAATGCAAATTCATGTCCCAAGTGAAATATTTCTATTGGGACGATCCATACTTGTTCAAATATTGTCCCGACCAAATCATCCGACGTTGCATCCCGGATAAAGAAATAAGGAGTGTTCTTTCGTTTTGCCATGATCAAGCGTGCGGTGGACATTTCGGTCCTCGAAAAACTGCGGAAAAAGTGCTTCATTTTGGTTTCTATTGGCCTTCTCTTTTCAAAGACTCGTTTGAATTTTGTAAAACTTGTGATCGATGTCAAATGCTTGGACGAATTTCTCGACGAGATATGATGCCTTTAAACCCCATTCTTACGATGGAAATCTTTGATGTATGGGGTATTGACTTTATGGGACCTTTTCCCAATTCTTTTGGAAACTTGTATATCCTTCTCGTTGTCGATTACATTTCTAAATGGGTCGAAGCCATTCCTTGCAAAACCAATGACCATAGAATTGTTGTGAAATTTGTCAAAGAAAATATCTTTTTGAGGTTCGGCACACCTCGCACAATAATCAGTGATAACGGAACCCATTTTTGCAACCATTCTTTTGAAACTTTAATGAAAAAATACTCGATAACCCACAAGTTATCCACTCCGTATCATCCTCAGACTTGTGGCCAAGTTGAAGTTTCAAATCGACAAATAAAACAAATCATGGAGAAAACTGTCAATAAAAATCGAAAAGATTGGTCTCAGAAATTGACCGACGCGCTTTGGGCTTACCGTACTGCTTTTAAAACTAACCTGAGGATGTCCCCATTTCGTTTAGTTTACGGTAAAGCTTGCCATTTACCCGTTGAAATTGAACACAAAGCGTTGTGGGCAATAAAAAACTTAAACTTTGATCTTGAAAAAGTTGGCGAAAATCGAAAACTACAACTCAACGAACTCGATGAACTTAGGAACGACACATATGAAAACGAGAAAATTTACAAAGAAAGAACCAAAGTTTTTCATGACAAGTCAATCATAAGGAAAACATTTTCGCCTAACCAGAGAGTTCTTTTATATGACTCGAGACTTCATTTATTGCCTGGGAAACTTAAATCAAGGTGGACTAGACCATTTGTGGTACGAACTATTTTTCCACATGGTGCCATAGAAATAGAAAACCCAAAGGATGGATCAATTTTCAAAGTCAATGGTCATCGTTTAAAACCCTTCTTGGAATTGCCCGGTAACCAAGAGGAGGAGCTCGTGATCCTTCATGAGCCAAGCTACGTCTAGTAAGAGTGTTAATCCTTTTTTGTAAATATGTACATATTTTTCCCCGTTACACTATTATATCATGCATCGACTGTGGGGACACAGTCAAAATTAAGCGTGGGGGGAGTCTCATTTTCATTTTTTTAGTTTTTCATGGCGCTTTTTTTTTTGAATTTTCATTTTCTTCAAAAAAAAATTCTCAAAACTCCTAAATCTCAAAAACATTTTCTTTTAACCATTTTGATTTATTTTTGAAGAAACACTATGGGATAAGTATAAGTTTTGGTTAATAAATTGAATTTTTGAAAATTTATTTGTCTTAAAATAAAAATAAAAATGAAGTTTTATTACAAATAACATTGGTTTAACTAGTATATAGGAAGGTTCATCTATGCTAATTATGAAGTATGTTCTAATTGAAAATCTTTGTTTAAAAAGTGGTAAATTTAAAGTAAAGGATATAACATTTTTGTCTTCTAAGTTAAATGGTGCTAAGATGATTTTGCAAAACTCTCTCCTTTAAAAAAAAGAAGATATATATATATATATATATATATATATATATAAATAAATAATAACATCCAAAGTATTCACTCTCATTTAAAAGTCCTCACGGTTATGCATGGGTGAATTACTTAGAATCTTTGATTATGTGCTTTCATACTCATTTAAAAGTCCTCACGGTTATGCATGTATGGAACACATGTAAAAAAAATAGATTTAATAAAAACCACCTACGGTCGATAGGTGCATGCACGAAAGTGTGTGCACTCGCCATGCTCTGTACTCCCCGCACATAAGCCCGAAAGGCAGTGCATGGGTGGTATATCTGGCCTCAGTTTACCTGAGCTAGGTGTGTAATTTTTCTTGCAAATAATGAGAGAGCAAGCAATTGAAATCCAAGCACTATTTTAACTTGCTTGATTTAACTTGTTATTGAAAAGAAATGAAAATACCACTTTAATAAACTTTGATAGTCATCTAAGGATTCATTTCGTAGTTACATTGTGTTATCAACCAAAACAACAAGATAAACTATGGTCTATCTATTATGACAACTTGATTTTTGTTGGAAATTTTGACGAGTAAATGACTTAAATTTTCAAGACAATGACCAAAACTTGTATTTAACTTATTCGTGTCAATTTAAAAATAAATCCGTCATTTGTAAATAATTCCAAAAATTCGCATTCATCTCTTTGTAAATAAATCTTGCAATTTGTAAATATTTTCATCCTGCATTTGGATTTTGTGGGTAGTATCCGCTAAAAACCCTCACGAGACAACACTCGTCCTATTAGGGACACCCAGAGGTTTAACGGCTTGTTGCATATGCTCAATGCAATCATCCTCCCTACAAAAACAGATTTATCTTACTTTTCCTTCATTCGAGGATGAATAAAAAGATATGTGTGGGGGTATTTGATGTGCACGTAATTGTGCATATATTTACATCCATATTTTATCTCTTTTTATTTAAATAATCATCATATTTGGGCATTTTAACATGTTTAAAACCAAAATTCAATTATTTCCAAACCATCATATTTTCATCTTCATTCAGGGGAAAAACGGTCATTTTTGTGCATGTGTCAATGTAAGAACTTTTACTTGGACATTTTTTGATAATTTTTATAGGAAATTGAATCCATATGGAAGAGGCTTATATGAAGATACATGCATGCACAAATGAAATACAAAGGAATGAAGAGGAAATCAATCAAGTTCAAGATCATGGAGGACCCCACCCACTTACCTAAAAGTACACTTTGGAGCTAATGGACAACTAAGTGGAGGTTAAAGCTTCATGCAAAACAAATGATGGATTAATTAGTGGGTAATGGTTACTTGTTGGCCACACTTCCTAAAGGGCATTTTAGGTAGCCTCCTAAAAATAGAATTAGGGTTTTATGCATGTATATATAGCTCTCCTATGTATATGAAACTATCATCTACTCTTTCATTTTACTTAGGAAATTACGAAATCAAAGTGCAAGCTCAATGTTCTATGAAATAAAAATGGCTTCCAAGCCTCTTTCTTCTCTCTTTTCTACATGTTTTTCTTTGTTTTATTGTTAATGTTTATTTCTATGCTCTCTTCTTCTTTATGTTCATAGCTTAGATTTATATTTATGCAAGTAGTAAGTAGATAATCTCTTTTGCTTTCTTTGCTTATTTTCTATTCTCTTTTCTTTTTAATGTTGAAATTTGTTTGTGTTGCTTCAATGCCACAAATGAGTAGCTAAACCTGTAACGACCCGTTAAGTTCGACCATTTAAAATTGTTTGTTTAATAGGATTTTGTAATTTATTTTAGTTGAAAGAATAAAGGTGGTAGATAAGTATTAAAATGAAGGCTAGAATAAATTATATAGAAGTGACTTAGAAACCTATTTAAAGACATTTGAATAAAATTCAAATGAATTAAGTAGAGAAAGAAAGAAAAATTCTTACCTGTACATAAAATTTAATATGGGAATATTAAACCAATTTAATGCAATAAAAGATTGTGAACGATAAATTGAATAGATTAAGAAACCCTGTTATTGCAAGTCAATAAATTTGTAAACCCTAATGAACATCTCAAAATTTATAAATTTATTGAAATTTAAGACATAGCATAAGCGTAGAACTATAGGTATGATGACAAACTTTTATAAATTGTCTAATTAAGGGTCAGCAAATTTATTTGGAAATCAAACTCAATTAAGGGTAAGTAATTATGATGGATTGATGGCATAAACGTTACTAATTTTTATCATAGTAACGGAAGTGCAGATGGAAGGCAACTGTAGAAATTTAAGTACGTATTAACAATTGAAAGGGACTGTCGATTGAGTGGAGTACTTTAGGTTGTCTTACTAAATTTAGAATTTAACATAAGACAAATAGAAATAAATCAATAAACGTATAGATTTTAAGTTTATTATGATGAATTATTTTAGTGATATGACTTAGAATAAATGAAATAATTTGGGTTAATTGGTATTTAATGGAATTAAAGGTTGCAATATTCATAGGTAAGGATTTAGATGAAATAGATTGATGTATGAAAAATTTAATTTGATAAATGGCAATTAATTCCTTTAATTTGTGCAATTAATGTATGTTTAATTGATAACGATAAAAAGTTGATTTTTTTTCAGTGTAACCAACGTAAAATATTATCATAGCATGATACTTGGTTTGAATAGAAGGATTTGATTTAATGTGAAAATTTTTGTTCTAAGTATTGAATAAAATTGGGAATCAAATTTTTTTTTTATGATAATAACGTTAGTATTGGTTAATAAATAGATTTCAATGCAGTAACCAAATAAATGGAATAAGATGAGTATATATTGCATAGAAATGAAATGATAAATTATTGATGTAATGGAAGATATAACCATGTCAATTATGCATATAAGGTAATAAGGTAATGAAACCGAGGTAAATTAATTAATTGAGACTTTAAGTAAAATTAACGTGTGGAATTGACCAAGGTTTAATAAAATGAGAATTTGATTGGTTATATTTATTGGTTGAGAAATGTAAATGTGTATTTGGGGAATAAATTTAGTCAGACTTAAGTATTGAATTTAATTAATTAATATATATGATAAATGATGATTAAATAAAAACCCAATACTCTATATATATGTATAATATTTGAGTGAAAATAATAATACACTTATAAATGTGGAATTAAGAGTTTACAACAACTATTTTAAGTAAAGAAATTGTTCATTCAAGTAAATTTGAAACATCGCAATAGGTGTAGATTAAGTGTTGCGTTAAATAAATTATAAAGGAATAAATTTATAGAAACGTAGGAACGGAAGAATGAACATTATAGTAACGTAAAACGTATTGTAGGATAATAATTAAGTATAGGCTTGTAAATTAGATGTATGACAATAAATTTTGTACGTAAATCTTTCTATTAGTTGATAAGTCTTATTTTGATCAATTTAAAGGAATACACTAAATTTTGTAGTTAGTACGGAATATTGATGAGTGAATGAATAAGATGAAACAAAGGTGTAATGTATTAGTTGAGGTTTTAAGTTATTTATGTGATAAGTTACCAAAATTACAATTTTATCTAAATACAGTAATTTATGCAAACAAAAGATGAACATTTTGAAATATTACCACAGTGATATATAAAAGAAACGTTAACTATGTAGTTGGAGAATAATTGATATATTTTGAGTTGGATAATAGAAATCAAGTTATTTATATAATTAGATTTAAGATGAGAGTATAAGTATATGATTAAATAATTGGGTTTTGCGAATAAAATTTATAATTCCCAAATAATAAGAAAACGCAGAGGTTAACACTGCGAAATTTATATACTTATAAATTTTAATTCACATCCAAGCTTGCTAAATTATTGGGAATTGATTGGATTATATAAGTAATGAAATTTGGCCAATATTTAAAGTTGAAAGAAAATTTGGATTTTATGATTTATTTTAATTTATTTAATAAATATTAAAAATAGCCATTTTTGTCACGGACTCGGATTTCGACGAAACTAGTTTCATCGGATCCGTAACGGTGAATTATAATAATGTTTCAAGTTTCGTTGCGATCGGACTTGTCGTTTGATCGTACGGACTCGAAACGCCTTGAAATTTACGCATTTTGAAATCAATTTGAAAATTTTATTTTTTTAGCATAACTTCTTCATACGATCGAATTTGGTCGCGAAACTTTTTCCATCGCGTTCAGAATATTTTGAAACACCTATTTGGATATATAGTTTTAACAAATTCGACTCCGGAGGCAGAACGGGCTTTTTGGGCCAACTATCGTTTAGCACGTTCGTTATCCGTACCCACCTAGCCTTCTTTTATCTGTCTATATATTTGCGATTATAAACCCTAGCCACTCCTTATTTTCATTTTTCTATACGTACATCTCCTTCTCAACTCCTCATTCCAATGGCAGAAAAAAACCTAATTCCCAAATTCCAAAATTTTATTTCAAAAAAAAAAAAAAAAAAAAAAAAAAAAAAATTTTGTGGATCTGCAGCAGCTTCTGGTCGCGCTTCGGGTTTCAGAGGAGAAAACCCTAGAGCAACTTCGGGTCAGGAAGAAAATGACTCGGGTCGCTCCGGGTCGTTTTGGCGAAAACTTCAAGCAAGCATCGGGGAAATGAGGCGGCGCCCCGAAGTCGAACCCGAAGTTGACCCAGGACCAGAATTTTTCATTTTTCATAACTTTTGCATACGAGCTCGGATTCACGCACCGTTTGTTTTGCTGGGATCGTATCGGAATTTCTGACGTTTTGGCACTGGTTTGGATGAATTTGGAGACTGTCCAATTTTTGGGTTTAAATTGGATTTGAATTCAATTTAAATTCAAAAGGTGAGTGTTTTAACCCACTCACAACTACTAGAAGCTTTTATGTTTGTTAAATAAATTTTAGAAATGAATAGAAATTTATTTATGAGCTTTTGGCATGTTATTTCATTCATATCTGTTGAATTGCATTTTATTGAATGTAACTGTTAATTTAATTGATTTATTGCGTGTTAATTGGCTGTTAGAAATTTTTGGTTGCATATGAACTGCTAGTTAACAGTTATGTCAATTATCACTGAATATAAATTGTTAGATTAATAGTTGAAAAATTTAATTTGAATAAACTGCCAGTTATCACCTGTTATATATGATCATATATATAATTGTTATTGATTGATATTGTTTGATGTTTGTGACTGGATGATGGATGTTTTGTTGAATGGATGTTTTATTTGATATCATTAAACTGCAAGTTAGCATACATTTTACATTTCATTCGGGATTGTGGTTTGAAATGATAAAACCGCAAAGTTTTATTTTTTTAAATTGCGGATTGAAATGATAAATATCCGTATCACTTGACCATAGGATAGAAAATTATATACAGGCACCGCGGTCTATATATAACTATTTTAATGTGATTTCTATGGTTTGGATTGAATACGGTCTATAAATCTTAAATTTATATTGTATAAATATTTTATTTCATATTTATATACCTATGAAGTTGAAATTTTGAAATTAAAAGGAATATAAATTTCTTTATTGAAAATGGAAGAAATTAAGAAAATGGAGTTTGATGATTTATATCCTATGTTTAAATATTAAGTTGGAAATTTTAAAGATATGATATTTATAATTGGATTTTTCCCAAAATATTTTGAAATGAATATTCTAGTAAAAATTGAATTTGGAAATATATATATATATATATTTTACTAGAAATTGAAGTCTTATTAATTATGGATTTTATGTGAATGGTCAAGATTAATTAATAGAATATTGATTTTGAAAGGATAAAAATCCAACTTTAGTTGAAATACTAATGCTCAAAAATGGATATAAATATATATAAAATTGAAATGGTTTTGGGACTTGAAGTAATATTTTGGATTTTGGTTTAACTTTAAAAGAAGAAATATTTGGAAAGCCATGTAATTTATTTCTTTGTAAAGCAACAGTAAAGTTAAACCTTTTTAATTCGCATACCGTTGAATATCCAAACCATTTAGTTTTGAAAATAATGGTTTTAAAATACTATGGATTTTCGAAGAATTATGTTGAAAGTTACAAACAGAATATTGGTTACATGGGATATTAAATAATAAAAAGTGACATAATTTTTTTGGAAAGGAATAATTTTATTTGGGATAAACGATATCATATTGTTTTGGGTTTTAAAAGAAGAAATGATATCGTAATATTACGGTTTGAAATGGATTATATTCTGGTTTTAAAAGTATAAACTATTTTTAAATGACCGCGGTGTTATAATAACGATTGGTTGGCAAAGAGACCGGGATCGGATATGGACATACTCTCTGTCGATACCGAAAACCACTTTGACTAACCGTGTACGCGGTGGAGATTCCAGAATGAAGTAGGTGGTGGCGACGTTTCCTGTAAGGTAAATACGTGGACCCAACTCCCATGAGTTGGCATAAGGTGGCTAAAACAGGAGCGATTCTCAGGCCAATGAGGTCATTCCTCTGATCGGACGCTCCTCTTCGATATTATAATTTGACTTGGATTTGATTCAGTGGCCACTTCTATATTTTGATTTTGGGGAGTTAGTCCGAGGTGGGCGGTAACTGCGGCTACGCGTTTCCACCAGCCTGGATAGCAATTGGTATATCTACCCTGGCATTGCCTAGTTGTGCCGTGTCACCTACCATATCGCGCCTTGTACGAGTTTGGTTTTCTCCCGTAGCCCGTGTGGTATCCTCTAGTGGCTTCCCGATCAGGAGGGGCTATGATATTGGACGGACTACTGGGACTATTACGTGTTAAGGTGGAAAATGTAAAGCCTTAACGCTATTTAAAAGTAAGTTTATTTTATAAATAGACACTATTATAATAGCGCAATATACTACATAGTAAATAGTTTAACGGATCCTTAGGAGATGTAAATCCCGAACATCTCTTGAGTTACTGTACTCATATTTATATTCTGTTTATTTAACTCACATAAGATATTCTAGTCTGACTCGGGTGTTTTTGTCTATTCAAATTCGCTCGGGTCAGTCCGAGCATTTCAGGATAGCAGATTTTAGCTTTGGAGGACGAAGACGAAGAATAAGTATTATGTTATATATAGTATTACACCACACTCTTTCTATTCCGCTGCATTGCTTGTATTGGTATGTGTAACTCTGATATTTATTGTAAAAGAAGGATCAAGCTTTTGTAAACTGTTTATGAACTGTATATTTGTTATTATATTTTATCCTTCCGCTGTGAGATTCTGTTTTTGTTTTTATTTCTTCTCTGTTTTCTTATTTACCCCATAACAATCCGCCCTTGCGTATGCTTTGAATTGGCACGTGTGTCGGTTTAAAGTGTGCAAAAAGGCGGGATGTTACAGTTGGTATCAGAGCTTTGGTTTAGCGATAAACCTTGGCTTTGTGGGGTTTGACTCTTTGTTAATAGGGTAGAAATATCCTATGGGAGTCGCTGAGTGTATATATAAGAGAGAGCGTACTTGTTAGTATTAATAAAAAGATTTTAATATTGTGTTAATCTGTTCCGCTTTGTATTTATAAATTCTGGTTGATGCATGGGACGCTATGTCATCAATAGGGATTTCTAAACACTTAATAGGACAGACCGACATAATATTTGTTTTTAATATAGGTGAATGAAATAATTTTGCCTATTATATTTCTATGTATAAAAATAGTTTTATAAAGATATATATATATATTTGGTTGCTATAGATTGGATGTTAGGCAATAAAAATATTTATAATAACTGAAGCTAAGTGAAATTATAATAAACCAAATTTGGAGATTTAGTACTTAAGTCCGGGATTTTTGAAAATTTGCTTTCAAAGAATTTGTGAAATTTATTGATTTGGTTTATAAGTATTTTCTTATATAAATATTTCGTATAAATTGGAAGAATTGTTTTAAAGAAGATTTTGGAAAAGAATTAAATTCTGTACTTTCCTCTCTGTCGCTGGAAAATAAATTCGGTGATGACGGCCGCATCATCGACTTTCATTTTCGAGTTTCGAAGGGGAAAGGCCACTGTAGTAAATTCTACTGCAGATTTATTTTTGAAATTTTCTAAAAATTTTCTTTTATTGTTCTAAATATAATTAGAGATATAAAAGTTGTAAGAACTTATTTATCTATTATTTTGAAATAGATTAAAATTTGACCCGGTATTTAATTCTAAATTTTTCCGTTAATTAATTGTTTAAACTTTGTTAGTGAAATATTAAGTAAGAAAGTTAATGCTAGGGATAAGGGAAGTAAAAGTTTTTAACTGATAAATAATGGAAAAGATTTATTGAAGAATGAATGAATTGAAACCTCTAATTGGAATAAGAGAATAACTGCAAAGCTATAAAGAGGAATTTGCATACATATGAGACAAAGGGTAATATGAATAAACATTAAATTTAATTAAAAGAATGGAGATTAAACTTGTATAAGTTCAATTGCAATTTCCTTAACATAAATAACTTACCCAAATATAAAAGTTGAAGTGTTAAATGAGAAACTGGAATTGAATATTTTACAAGTAGGAATTTAGGAAATAATGAAAGAATTTATTGGTATAAACTTAAGTGATAATTGAAATTTTACCCAAATTAAAGGTGAGTATTATTAATAGGTGATTTTAACTTAAGTAAATAAAATGAAATTCTTTAATATTGATGTGTAGGGTTATAAACTTAAGTATGATTTAAAATGCTACTAGTAATATAATAAAAAGTAGGTAATATAAATAAATGTCTGTAAACCCTAGATAATGAATTAATAAAATCCTTTATTTATAAAAATGGAGGTTTTAAGGTTAATAATTTAAGTGTAAGTAGAGGGTTACTGTAATTAAATATAATAAAACATAAACATTAAATAAAGGAATGAAATTAAGGGTAAGTTGAAATTGTAATTTATAAAACGAATATATATTTATTGAACCATTAATAAATAAAAAGGAATTGAGAAGAAACTTGTAAATTTTCACTTGCATTCTTAAATATACATAACTTACCATATAATAAAAGTTGCAATGTTAGTAAGAAAATGTAAGGGGAAATCTTACAAGTGAAGCTTGAGGTAATTAAGGTATTCAATAAATTTGCTGTTATAAATGAGAATTAACTGTATAAACTTAAGTTAAATTGGAAATTTTACTATATAAGAAAGGGTAAGTAGTATAAATAGTTGATATAAACCTTAGTCAATAAATTGGAATACAATATAATGAATTTTGTAACAAATGGAAAATGAAAATTGTAAGAAACAAAGAAATCCCTCCATAAATGAAAGAAAGAAAATCAAACCACCGAAGCATGAAATAAATGTATAATAAGTTAATTTGGCTGTTAGTTTGAATTGTTATTGTTTGATTTATGTTTGTTGGGTAAGGAATTTGAAGTTGTTGGGGAATAAATAATCTATCCTTGTTCCATCTAAGACTGTTGAGTAAAGGATGCACTTGATAGTTAATTTCATTTCATACAAATTTCAAATTTGAACCCAGACAACTAATTGTTTGATGGTTTAAATGGTTGCTTCACTTTGTGTATGTATGTTATTTGTAAGATTGATAATTGTTGTATTGATTGGGTGATTAATGGTTGAAACCACCTAAACATTTCACTTTAATATAAATATTTAACCTTTTAGATTATATAAGTGAATGCAGGTGATGGAAGCAACTGCTTTTGGTTCCATAATAATAAGCGTATTGCCCGACAAATAGGTACGTTTTCGGATTACGTTTAAAGCGCTATTTTATATAGTTGCCCGTGTTGGGATATAATATTTTGATAATATCTGTAATATATTTGTTATATTTTGATATTTTATTTTCTCCCGAGCCTCTCCGTACAAAGGAGACTCTGCCAAAATTTTCCGTAAATTTTGGACTTAGAATTTTGTTGAAAATGTTTTTCCAACTTTAATTATTTAAGTATAAAAGTTTATAATGGCTATAAAACGGGTATATTTCATTAAAGGAAATTAATCCAGTAAATTATTATTTATAAGCTAATATTGAATTGAGATGTACTGTTTTATTCTTCCTTCTCCCTTCTTTTTCCTTTTCGGGGACGAAAAGTTTTGAGTGGGGGAGAGTGTAACGACCCGTTAAGTTCGACCATTTAAAATTGTTTGTTTAATAGGATTTTGTAATTTATTTTAGTTGAAAGAATAAAGGTGGTAGATAAGTATTAAAATGAAGGCTAGAATAAATTATATAGAAGTGACTTAGAAACCTATTTAAAGACATTTGAATAAAATTCAAATGAATTAAGTAGAGAAAGAAAGAAAAATTCTTACCTGTACATAAAATTTAATATGGGAATATTAAACCAATTTAATGCAATAAAAGATTGTGAACGATAAATTGAATAGATTAAGAAACCCTGTTATTGCAAGTCAATAAATTTGTAAACCCTAATGAACATCTCAAAATTTATAAATTTATTGAAATTTAAGACATAGCATAAGCGTAGAACTATAGGTATGATGACAAACTTTTATAAATTGTCTAATTAAGGGTCAGCAAATTTATTTGGAAATCAAACTCAATTAAGGGTAAGTAATTATGATGGATTGATGGCATAAACGTTACTAATTTTTATCATAGTAACGGAAGTGCAGATGGAAGGCAACTGTAGAAATTTAAGTACGTATTAACAATTGAAAGGGACTGTCGATTGAGTGGAGTACTTTAGGTTGTCTTACTAAATTTAGAATTTAACATAAGACAAATAGAAATAAATCAATAAACGTATAGATTTTAAGTTTATTATGATGAATTATTTTAGTGATATGACTTAGAATAAATGAAATAATTTGGGTTAATTGGTATTTAATGGAATTAAAGGTTGCAATATTCATAGGTAAGGATTTAGATGAAATAGATTGATGTATGAAAAATTTAATTTGATAAATGGCAATTAATTCCTTTAATTTGTGCAATTAATGTATGTTTAATTGATAACGATAAAAAGTTGATTTTTTTTCAGTGTAACCAACGTAAAATATTATCATAGCATGATACTTGGTTTGAATAGAAGGATTTGATTTAATGTGAAAATTTTTGTTCTAAGTATTGAATAAAATTGGGAATCAAATTTTTTTTTTATGATAATAACGTTAGTATTGGTTAATAAATAGATTTCAATGCAGTAACCAAATAAATGGAATAAGATGAGTATATATTGCATAGAAATGAAATGATAAATTATTGATGTAATGGAAGATATAACCATGTCAATTATGCATATAAGGTAATAAGGTAATGAAACCGAGGTAAATTAATTAATTGAGACTTTAAGTAAAATTAACGTGTGGAATTGACCAAGGTTTAATAAAATGAGAATTTGATTGGTTATATTTATTGGTTGAGAAATGTAAATGTGTATTTGGGGAATAAATTTAGTCAGACTTAAGTATTGAATTTAATTAATTAATATATATGATAAATGATGATTAAATAAAAACCCAATACTCTATATATATGTATAATATTTGAGTGAAAATAATAATACACTTATAAATGTGGAATTAAGAGTTTACAACAACTATTTTAAGTAAAGAAATTGTTCATTCAAGTAAATTTGAAACATCGCAATAGGTGTAGATTAAGTGTTGCGTTAAATAAATTATAAAGGAATAAATTTATAGAAACGTAGGAACGGAAGAATGAACATTATAGTAACGTAAAACGTATTGTAGGATAATAATTAAGTATAGGCTTGTAAATTAGATGTATGACAATAAATTTTGTACGTAAATCTTTCTATTAGTTGATAAGTCTTATTTTGATCAATTTAAAGGAATACACTAAATTTTGTAGTTAGTACGGAATATTGATGAGTGAATGAATAAGATGAAACAAAGGTGGAATGTATTAGTTGAGGTTTTAAGTTATTTATGTGATAAGTTACCAAAATTACAATTTTATCTAAATACAGTAATTTATGCAAACAAAAGATGAACATTTTGAAATATTACCACAGTGATATATAAAAGAGACGTTAACTATGTAGTTGGAGAATAATTGATATATTTTGAGTTGGATAATAGAAATCAAGTTATTTATATAATTAGATTTAAGATGAGAGTATAAGTATATGATTAAATAATTGGGTTTTGCGAATAAAATTTATAATTCCCAAATAATAAGAAAACGCAGAGGTTAAACTGCGAAATTTATATACTTATAAATTTTAATTCACATCCAAGCTTGCTAAATTATTGGGAATTGATTGGATTATATAAGTAATGAAATTTGGCCAATATTTAAAGTTGAAAGAAAATTTGGATTTTATGATTTATTTTAATTTATTTAATAAATATTAAAAATAGCCATTTTTGTCACGGACTCGGATTTCGACGAAACTAGTTTCATCGGATCCGTAACGGTGAATTATAATAATGTTTCAAGTTTCGTTGCGATCGGACTTGTCGTTTGATCGTACGGACTCGAAACGCCTTGAAATTTACGCATTTTGAAATCAATTTGAAAATTTTATTTTTTTAGCATAACTTCTTCATACGATCGAATTTGGTCGCGAAACTTTTTCCATCGCGTTCAGAATATTTTGAAACACCTATTTGGATATATAGTTTTAACAAATTCGACTCCGGAGGCAGAACGGGCTTTTTGGGCCAACTATCGTTTAGCACGTTCGTTATCCGTACCCACCTAGCCTTCTTTTATCTGTCTATATATTTGCGATTATAAACCCTAGCCACTCCTTATTTTCATTTTTCTATACGTACATCTCCTTCTCAACTCCTCATTCCAATGGCAGAAAAAAACCTAATTCCCAAATTCCAAAATTTTATTTCAAAAAAAAAAAAAAAAAAAAAAAAAAAAAATTTGTGGATCTGCAGCAGCTTCTGGTCGCGCTTCGGGTTTCAGAGGAGAAAACCCTAGAGCAACTTCGGGTCAGGAAGAAAATGACTCGGGTCGCTCCGGGTCGTTTTGGCGAAAACTCCAAGCAAGCATCGGGGAAATGAGGCGGCGCCCCGAAGTCGAACCCGAAGTTGACCCAGGACCAGAATTTTTCATTTTTCAAATTTTCATAACTTTTGCATACGAGCTCGGATTCACGCGCGGTTTGTTTTGCTGGGATCGTATCGGAATTTCTGACGTTTTGGCACTGGTTTGGATGAATTTGGAGACTGTCCAATTTTTGGGTTTAAATTGGATTTGAATTCAATTTAAATTCAAAAGGTGAGTGTTTTAACCCACTCACAACTACTAGAAGCTTTTATGTTTGTTAAATAAATTTTAGAAATGAATAGAAATTTATTTATGAGCTTTTGGCATGTTATTTCATTCATATCTGTTGAATTGCATTTTATTGAATGTAAGTGTTAATTTAATTGATTTATTGCGTGTTAATTGGCTGTTAGAAATTTTTGGTTGCATATGAACTGCTAGTTAACAGTTATGTCAATTATCACTGAATATAAATTGTTAGATTAATAGTTGAAAATTTTAATTTGAATAAACTGCCAGTTATCACCTGTTATATATGATCATATATATAATTGTTATTGATTGATATTGTTTGATGTTTGTGACTGGATGATGGATGTTTTGTTGAATGGATGTTTTATTTGATATCATTAAACTGCAAGTTAGCATACATTTTACATTTCATTCGGGATTGTGGTTTGAAATGATAAAACCGCAAAGTTTTATTTTTTTAAATTGCGGATTGAAATGATAAATATCCGTATCACTTGACCATAGGATAGAAAATTATATACAGGCACCGCGGTCTATATATAACTATTTTAATGTGATTTCTATGGTTTGGATTGAATACGGTCTATAAATCTTAAATTTATATTGTATAAATATTTTATTTCATATTTATATACCTATGAAGTTGAAATTTTGAAATTAAAAGGAATATAAATTTCTTTATTGAAAATGGAAGAAATTAAGAAAATGGAGTTTGATGATTTATATCCTATGTTTAAATATTAAGTTGGAAATTTTAAAGATATGATATTTATAATTGGATTTTTCCCAAAATATTTTGAAATGAATATTCTAGTAAAAATTGAATTTGGAAATATATATATATATATTTTACTAGAAATTGAAGTCTTATTAATTATGGATTTTATGTGAATGGTCAAGATTAATTAATAGAATATTGATTTTGAAAGGATAAAAATCCAACTTTAGTTGAAATATTAATGCTCAAAAATGGATATAAATATATATAAAATTGAAATGGTTTTGGGACTTGAAGTAATATTTTGGATTTTGGTTTAACTTTAAAAGAAGAAATATTTGGAAAGCCATGTAATTTATTTCTTTGTAAAGCAACAGTAAAGTTAAACCTTTTTAATTCGCATACCGTTGAATATCCAAACCATTTAGTTTTGAAAATAATGGTTTTAAAATACTATGGATTTTCGAAGAATTATGTTGAAAGTTACAAACAGAATATTGGTTACATGGGATATTAAATAATAAAAAGTGACATAATTTTTTTGGAAAGGAATAATTTTATTTGGGATAAACGATATCATATTGTTTTGGGTTTTAAAAGAAGAAATGATATCGTAATATTACGGTTTGAAATGGATTATATTCTGGTTTTAAAAGTATAAACTATTTTTAAATGACCGCGGTGTTATAATAACGATTGGTTGGCAAAGAGACCGGGATCGGATATGGACATACTCTCTGTCGATACCGAAAACCACTTTGACTAACCGTGTACGCGGTGGAGATTCCAGAATGAAGTAGGTGGTGGCGACGTTTCCTGTAAGGTAAATACGTGGACCCAACACCCATGAGTTGGCATAAGGTGGCTAAAACAGGAGCGATTCTCAGGCCAATGAGGTCATTCCTCTGATCGGACGCTCCTCTTCGATATTATAATTTGACTTGGATTTGATTCAGTGGCCACTTCTATATTTTGATTTTGGGGAGTTAGTCCGAGGTGGGCGGTAACTGCGGCTACGCGTTTCCACCAGCCTGGATAGCAATTGGTATATCTACCCTGGCATTGCCTAGTTGTGCCGTGTCACCTACCATATCGCGCCTTGTACGAGTTTGGTTTTCTCCCGTAGCCCGTGTGGTATCCTCTAGTGGCTTCCCGATCAGGAGGGGCTATGATATTGGACGGACTACTGGGACTATTACGTGTTAAGGTGGAAAATGTAAAGCCTTAACGCTATTTAAAAGTAAGTTTATTTTATAAATAGACACTATTATAATAGCGCAATATACTACATAGTAAATAGTTTAACGGATCCTTAGGAGATGTAAATCCCGAACATCTCTTGAGTTACTGTACTCATATTTATATTCTGTTTATTTAACTCACATAAGATATTCTAGTCTGACTCGGGTGTTTTTGTCTATTCAAATTCGCTCGGGTCAGTCCGAGCATTTCAGGATAGCAGATTTTAGCTTTGGAGGACGAAGACGAAGAATAAGTATTATGTTATATATAGTATTACACCACACTCTTTCTATTCCGCTGCATTGCTTGTATTGGTATGTGTAACTCTGATATTTATTGTAAAAGAAGGATCAAGCTTTTGTAAACTGTTTATGAACTGTATATTTGTTATTATATTTTATCCTTCCGCTGTGAGATTCTGTTTTTGTTTTTATTTCTTCTCTGTTTTCTTATTTACCCCATAACAATCCGCCCTTGCGTATGCTTTGAATTGGCACGTGTGTCGGTTTAAAGTGTGCAAAAAGGCGGGATGTTACAAAACCCCTTCAATTTAGGGGTGATGAAGCTCTCTAAGTTTATGTAATTTCAACATTTTTATGATGTATGATCTCTTTGTTTATGCTTCATGAATGTGAATTTTGATGTAAGTTTATACAAGTGGGTTTGATAGCTTATATTGCTTATGCAAATGAGCTATTCTTACTCAACATAAACACAATTTACATCAACATTTGCTAATTAATTTTTGATTATGAAATAAAAGTAAAAATGAAATTTGATGATCTATGTT
Source organism: Allium cepa (assembly GCA_030765085.1). NCBI lineage: Eukaryota > Viridiplantae > Streptophyta > Magnoliopsida > Asparagales > Amaryllidaceae > Allium > Allium cepa. The sequence continues at coordinate 766,687,938 of CM060937.1, read as the reverse complement.
ACTAGTTACAATAGTAAATAGATCATACTTAAAATAGTTTTTGCTTTGGCTTCTTTTTCATGAGAATTGTAAGTGGTATAATTGTTGTATTATAGTTTGATGGTTTGAGTTATGTTAACTAATAACATAAACAAACCATACTTATGATAAGTGCAATGATTATTTCACTTAATATCAAAGTTAGAGATCATAAATTATGTGTTTGTTGATTTACAAAAATTTGATCAATAATTTTTGAATCACATTTTCTAATGTTAGCCTCATAATTTCTAGTTAACAAATCCTCTTCGACTTTGGTATAATTTGACTGAATAGAATTTTAAAATCATCAATTCCCTGCGGATCGACCTGTATTCGTCGTGCGCTACATTCGTACACCGTGGGCTTGTGGTATAAATTTTATTTCTAAATTCGTTCGACGGTTTTCTAATCCGATAGAATTTCCGTTGACGAATATGAGGTCCGACGAAGTCTCGTCCACAAAGCCACACTTTATACAAAAGCTGTGCTTTGGGTCAACAAATGATCAAAGTAATGATCATCAAGATAAATGATCAAACAAATGATCAAACAATGATCATTTCACAGCAACACTCAGCATGCCACATTACCAATTTGGGAATATATCACTAGTAACCTTCAACTACATAACCTCTGAGTTCGTACGTCTCAGAGAAGGGTGTTAAGCTAAGAGAATAAATTCTCCGCCACTAACAGAAATATATTTGAAAGAAATCAGCTTTATATCTCAACTTGTAATGTCAGACATACAATCCATACAAGTCTGTTCCGGGATCGAACAGAACCGAAGGAACTTCCAAAGAAGCCTTTGCAATCCAAATATTCACTAATCACATCCGGACTTCTCGTCACTAGGGGTGATAAAACCTCTGTATCGGAGATCAACCGATGCAGAGTAACTCGACGGTAATCCATCCGTTTTCACAAATATCCGGTCTTCAACACCGGCCTTCAAATGCAATCCATAACGACGTATCACATATTCGGAATGGGTTATACGACCCAAAGGTCCTTTCCCGGCTAACCCGAATAGTGAGCGCTTATTCAAAAATAAGTGTGGCAATCAAATTCAAACAATCACAACAAATACCTATTTAAAGGTAAATATTGATAGTCGGTTATTTAACTATCAATAGGCGTGTTCAACATCACCAGATTCCAAATAATTATCCAAATTATTTACTTTCCAAACTATCTTTAATAGATATAAAATTTCCCACACTTCAACATTTGAAAACTAATTTTCAAATCACTTTTCACCTTTGCCACTTTTGAAAACAAATTTCAAACATTTTCCTTACACGGAATTTCTTTCATTTCAACATGGTTCATTTAAAACAATTAAATAAATCCTTAACGATTTACTTTATATTTACGTTCCAAATCCGTAAATTAATTCCCACACTTCAAAAATAAATCAACTTTTATTTTTAAACCAATTCCCCTTTTCATTTATAAATTCCATAACGAATTTACATTCCAAAATATTTATGAATATATGATTCCCAAATCGATTCCTAATATTCATTTTCAATTTGTCTTCAAAAAGATAAATTCTCAAAATGTTTCATCTCACATTGGGAAAACATTTCCATACTTATCTAATAATAAGTAATTCACAAATCCATTTATTTTCAACACTTGGAAAATATTCAATATACTTAAACCGAAATTAAGTATATATTTCATTCTTTAAGGAAATCATTCTCTTAAACATATTTATTTAGGCCAAAACGAATGTTGCGCAAAACATCATTACGACAACCCAAAATCACTAGTATAGGGATTCGAAATTTAGATAGATATATAAATCCCAATACTATAAAAAAACATTTCCTTTCGGAAATCATTTACTATAACAACAGTGTTATAGTCCATCATTTCCTTCTATTTCTCGAAAACGTCTATTTCAACAATAAATGTTGAAATCTATGTATTCGATTCATAATACATTTTAAAACATCGTTAAAACGATTAACTTCATTTTATAATATTCATTTCCCAAGCATATCCATTTTATTTGACAATATATTCACTGTCCAAAATCGTGAATATACTTCCTTAACCAATTTCAACATTCAATTTATCAAATTCCATTGATTTCGAATTTATAAACAATGTCTATAAATTCCATTTCTATTTATAAGCTTCGGTTTATAAATCTCCTTTATTAATCCAATTTATATTTCGTTTATATGCCGAATCTAACTTATAAGTAAATTACTTATAATCCATTTATTCACAAATCCATTCTTTTATATCATCATTTGTTTATAAATCTAAAATTCTTATCTACTTATAGAACTAAGCACAACTTTATTTTAACACTTATAAAAGCTCGTTTTATAATTCCAATATCTTTAACTTATAAAATATAAATTTTATAAATCTTTTATATAAACTGTTTGTAATAATTCAAAAATCTCAATTTAAATAAACCAATCACTTTATTAATTTACAAAACGTTATTTAAAACTTATATAACTCCAAAATTACACTTAAGTATTATTTTCCCAAAAATATAACTTTTATAACCATAAAATTAAAATGTTTATTTATTTTAACAATTCGAAATTAAATAAAATGTATACTTTCAAAAATCACTTTAAAAATTCTTTTAAAAACCAAAATCATTATTTTAAAACTTCAAAAATGGATCCGATGATGCAACAACACCAAATAGTCAGTCACGACATCCAAATATCATATATCAATATGATAATCAACCAATGTCACAATATCTATAAGTAAATCAATGCAGTTGAGGAATCCAGTTGGATCCCTCCAACCTGTTTCCCTGCAACCACAAACATTAGCACAATACCAATTCCATTCCAGTGCGGAATTATCGCGGTATATGAGATTTGTAAAATATTATCCGCTTAATAGGCGGCGCAATAGGGTCTCATCCGCTATATAATGCGGGAAATCAATTCCAATATATACATATGCCAATATATATATATATATATATATATATATATATATATTTCTATATATAGATATATCCTATTATATCTAATATTACAACCAAACAGCAATCAATAACTGCAATTATCATTCAACATACATTCAAGCAATTTTCAAACTAACTATTTAAAATTTAAAATCGAAACCGATTCGATTGAGTGAGAAGTTGTCACCTTGATTTCAATTCCGTTCCAGCGTTTTATTTCGAATAAAATTAAACGGACGTTTAATTTTACCTGAAATTTTCACTTGCTCCAAACGACTCCAATCCTGTCCCATTGCGAAGAGCTCCTCGAAACGATTCCAACGCAACTGATTTCGCATTTTTTGATCTCGTATGAAAAATATACACATTTTTAAACATCGTACAAATATTCATATGTAAATTGATCAACATTTATTCCATTTTAACCTAGCGCTGAATCAGGGCCGCACAATTTTGTTTTCCAAATCCTGGCCGTAGCTTGCATCTTCTCCCCTCACATTACCAGGTTACTCACGCACGACCGAACCCATAAACCCAAATTAGGGTTGAATATCGCGGCCTCCACGATCAACTTTTGGTCGATCGACGACCATCAAAATGCTCGCCTCCATCTCCTCTACTCTCGTCCGTGACAGGGTTGAACTCGGTCCCCTCCTTCTCTCGAAAAGCATGCGCGAAGGTAGCATGAACGCGGCTCTCTGGCGACCCCTACGATGCTCCAAATTCGATCATCACCGTATGGAATCGAAGCTCTCTTCGAGCTCTTCGATTTACTAGTTGGTGACTTTTGCTATAAGTTGATGGATTGCAAGAGATTAAAGAATGAAATTCGACGATTTTCGGCCTTTAAATTTAAAGATGGAGGCCGGCCATTGAATTGAAACCCTAACCCTTTTTTTTTATTTTTTCGTGAATAAAGGTGGGCTATTTATAGAAAATATCGAACACTATTCATTCCGGAATTTCCAAACTCCGATTTACGCACGGTGACCGGCGTTTCTAGATTTTATCCCGCATTCCGGAAACAGTGGAATAGGTTTCAGAGGCTAATTCGATCATCTGTGCAAGATATGGCAATACACGATCGATTTAAAATTAAATTGATTAAACCGATTTCTAGGCGTTTTCGCTTGCCCCGGACAAACGGCAAATCCGATTGACTTATATATGATATTATACTATGTATTACTCCGCTGTGTATTCTGTATGAGGACAAGTTTATATAACTGTCCATTGATGTATTGACTCTGTTGTCTATTGTTGTTGTAAACTCTGATTATGATGTAATGTATAAAATGTATAGTTCTTTGTTTTAATGATATTCATTTATCTACTATATGTTGTTCCGCTGCGATTGTGAGATTCTGATATTGTTTTATTGTTCTTTCTGCTCTGTTCTACTTTTTTTGTTCTATCTTCTACCTCTTTCTTCTATCTTTTTCTTTTTCTTCTTCTTTAACCCTAACATTTCGGTTTTTCGGCAACGAAAAATCACAAATGTTTCGTCGAAATCCGAGACATTTTGAAAAATGGCTATTTTAACTCGCCAAATTAATATTAAAACAATTTCGATGCGTTTCGAGCTGCCACGGTCAAATGAAAATTCCAACTGCTACGAAAATTGAAATCCGATAACAAACTATTACGGATCCAATGGAACTAGTTTCGTCCAATTCTGAGACTGTTCGAAATTGGCTATTTCTCAATCGATAATTAAACAATAAAATATTCAATTTTCAAAAATTAACTTTTAATTCGATTTTAAAAGTTCTAAAACATCATTCTAACTCCAATATGATAAAATAAAATTTTACAAATCATTTTTAATCATATTAAACCAAATTTTCAATTATTTCTGGAATTTCAACTATTAAATTATCGATTTAATTATCCAATTAAATCCAACATTCGAAAAGTAAATTATTCGACTTATAAATTCCACTTATTAATAATCAATTAAATATTCAAATTTAAATTATCAAAAATCCTGGGTCGTTACAAACTTCCCCCCTTAAAAGAATTTCGTCCTCGAAATTACCAAGTAAGAAAAGTTACACAATCCATTAACTTTTCAAAACCATAGTTAAACTTCTTATAATACTTTACTATGTTTCAAATCATACTTAGTTATCTTTTCAAAACAAACTACTATAGTTTAACTTCCAATTCCAAATCAAATTTATAGTTTTCACAAATTTTTCTAAAGCCTTAAATTTTCAAAAAAATTCGCCATAGTCTCCTTTGCGCGGCTCGATCCGAAAAAAAATGACAGTATATATATCACAAATATACATCTCATCAAGTGATGAGGCATCCCGCAGGGAAAAAAGTGTAAAAGTACGGTATGTGATCCGAGATATGTACCTTATTTATTATTAGCGAGCATATACGGCTAATATAGCGTGAAAGCGAGCTCCAAATGCGAAGCAAGCGCAATCCGCACCTACTAAACACTCAACAAATAGATGAGAAGCATGTATATAGACAATAGTATCAATATACAACATATAGCAACATAATAACTATATATGTCAATATAGAAAATGCAACAAAACAACAAATGCAACCACTAAAATCAATATAAATTTTACTTCTCATTAATATTCATTGAAATGGTTTTCCAATTGATTCCTTAACATTGGAATTTACTAACATTTATTCTCAATTCAATTAGATAACATTCACTAATTTACATTGAAGTTGGTTCATTTCCAAATCAAATTTCAATTCTATTCAAGTTCATTTTCTTCCAGGTTGGATTTAATTACTTTAGCTTCTAATTTTACTAATTCAATTTCATTAACTCTTAATGAATTTATATACAATCAATCAACAATCAAATAACAACCAACGTTTATCCAACACAACCAAATTTATTAAATTTACAGTCAATTTGGTCCAACACTTTTAATTCCAATTGGTTTGATATTCTATTGATTTTCATTCAATTATTCAACTTCTAATTTCATTGGCTTGCAATGAATTAACACTTTCATCCATTATCCCATATCAATTTTATTTGCATTCAATTGATTTACATTCAATTCATTAGTTTAATTCAATTGCTAATTCCTTTAACAATATAAAGTTGAATTTCTTTCATAAAACTCAAGTTCAAATTCTTAATGACTTCATTTCATTAATTCACTTATTAATTTACTTTGACACCAAAAATAAACTTCATTCAACATCACTTAAGTTATATTCCATTTCAAATATCTTATCAAATCCAAATCAAATCCAAATTTTCCAAACAACTTTCTTTTAAACAATTTGGAAGCAACCCCTCTTTTGGAAACCCGAAAATGAACACCAATGATGTCATGATCATCATCGGAATTATTTTACGGCGACCGAAAAGAGTTTAGAGCTTTAATTTCTCCAAAATAATTTTCCCCAAATATCAAATCCTTTCAAAACACTTCTTTGGAATTTTGTTTTCAGAATATAAATCACATTTATAAGTCTTTTACTTATATAATTTCACTTCTTGTATATAAGATCATTTCACAATTGTAAATCACATTAATTATAGTTCCATACTTATAATTCATTTGCTTATACAATTATTCTTTAAAAATTGTTGTTTTATTCAACAACCAAACAATCAATTCATATACACTTTAATAATTTTGAAAAATAATTTCCTTTATATGTAAAATATAACCAAGGTAAAATTATTTCATTTACCCAATTTAAAACAATACTGTGTCGAATTGTTCTATTCAAGTGTTTAGAGATCCCTATCAACAACGTTAATTACTCATGTTGACCAAAATCCATATACCACTCAACAAACCAATCATCACAATATAAAACAATTTATATTCACTAACAAATATGCGCTCGTATCTATTATTACACTCAAACTCATTCTAGAGTACTACTGACTCTATCTCTAATGAGTAATACCCAACAGAGCTAAGGTTGTCGCTTGACCATATGCTCTGATACCAAATGTAACGTTTGCGATTTTTCGTTGCCGAAAAACCGAAATGTTAGGGTTAAAGAAGAAGAAAAAGAAAAAGATAGAAGAAAGAGGTAGAAGATAGAACAAAAAAAGTAGAACAGAGCATAAAGAACAATAAAACAATATCAGAATCTCACAATCGCAGCGGAACAACATATAGTAGATAAATGAATATCATTAAAACAAAGAACTATACATTTTATACATTACATCATAATCAGAGTTTACAACAACAATAGACAACAGAGTCAATACATCAATGGACAGTTATATAAACTTGTCCTCATACAGAATACACAGCGGAGTAATACATAGTATAATATCATATATAAGTGGTACGTCTCGATATGTAGCTCGCCTCATGAGCTCCATAGCACTCCTAAATCCAGAATAACCTGATAAACCAGACTCTAGACTGCCTGTGTGGAAATTGGTGGGCACCTAGAGTTTAGGAAGGGAAACAATAAACTCCAGGTCAGTCATGTGACTGGTGTGAGAGCTTAAAACAGTTATTTATCTTTAAAACAAAGAACGGGATAATTTTAAAATCAATTCGTGATGCTTTTTGAAAATGTAACTACCATAAGACCTCCCACCACACACACACTACAAACGCAGACTTGGAGGAGATTTCTTCTTATGTTAGTCAAAGATGCTTACTACGTAAAATCAAATCATTTTTGATATTATTATTAGTGCATAGTGTGGAAAACATTTCGAAAGTAAAATATAAATCTTAGCTAGCATAGGTACCATTATATTATGCCTACTATAGCTACCATATTAGATGGCAGGTTCCACAACTAAAACCGTACAAGTCTTGTATTGTTTCTTTGGATTTCCAACAAATGGTCAAGCCAAGGAACTTCCCATTGCCACATGGAAAAGCCTCTGGAATGACGTCCCGAGAACCAAACCGGATCTCTGCCAACACAAGGTCGGGTTACCCCTAACTGGGTAACTACTGACACGAATATGTCATCCCCCGATCGTAACCGATCTATCCGAGGATCCTCGATTTCCAACAATAATTTTGCAGCAACAACATAGGTTAAGTATCTGGGATCCATACCATGATACCACCTCTATCCAGAAGGAATGACATACACTAAAGGGGCGCTACCCCCTAATAACCTTGCTGCATCCTTCCTGTTTTGACCATTTCCGAGGTGTGAGGTGCGACGAAGTCTCGTCCACAAAGCCACACTTTATACATAAGCTGTGCTTTGGGTCAACAAATGATCAAAGTAATGATCACCAAGATAAATGATCAAACAAATGATCATATCACAAATGATCAAACAATGATCATTTCATAGCAACACTCAGCATGCCACATTACCAATTTGGGAATATATCACTAGTAACCTTCAACTACATAACCTCTGAGCTCGTACGTCTCAGAGAAGGGTGTTAACCTAAGAGAATAAATTCTCCGCCACCAACAGAAATATATTTGAAAGAAATCATCTTTATATCTCAACTTGTAATGTCAGACATACAATCCATACAATTATATTCCGGGATCGAACAGAACCGAAGGCACTTCCAAAGAAGCCCTTGCAATCCAAATATTCACTAATAACATTCGGACTTCCCGTCACTAAGGGTGATAAAACCTATGTAACGGAGATCAGCCGATGCATAGTAACTCGACGGTAATCCATCCGTTTTGACAAATATCCGGTCTTCAACACCGGTCTTCAAATGCAATCCATAACGACGTATCACATATTCGGAATGGGTTATACGACCCAAAATTCCTTTCCCAGCTAACCCGAATAGTGAGCGCTTATTCAAAAATAAGTGTGGCATTCAAATTCAAACAATCACAACAAATACCTATTTAAAGGTAAATATTGATAGTCGGTTATTTAATTTCAATAGGCGTGTTCAACATCACCAGATTCCAAATAATTTTCCAAATTATTTACTTTTCAAAATATCTTTAATAGATATAAAATTTTCCACACTTCAACATTTGAAAACTAATTTTCAAATCACTTTTCACCTTTACCACTTTTGAAAACAAATTTCAAACATTTTCCTTACGTGGAATTTCTTTCATTTCAACATGGTTCATTTAAACCAATTAAATAAATCCTTAACGATTTACTTTATATTTACGTTCCAAATCCATAAATTAATTCCCACACTTCAAAAATAAATCAACGTTTATTTTTAAACCAATTCCCCTTTTCATTCATAAATTCCATAGTGAATTTACATTCCAAAATATTTATGAATATATGATTCCCAAATCGATTCCTAATATTCATTTTCAATTTGTCTTCAAAAAGATAAATTCTCAAAACGTTTCATCTCACAATGGAAAAACATTTCCATACTTATCTAATAATAAGTAATTCACAAATCCATTTATTTTCAACACTTGGAAAATATTCAATATACTTAAACCGAAATTAAGTATATATTTCATTCTTTAAGGAAATCATTCTCTTAAACATATTTATTTAGGCCAAAACGAATGTTGCGCAAAACATCGTTACGACAACCCAAAATCACTAGTATAGGGATTCGAAATTTAGATAGATATATAAATCCCAATACTATACAAAAACATTTCCTTTCGGAAATCATTTACTATAACAACAGTATTATAGTCCATCATTTCCTTCTATTTCTCGAAAACGTCTATTTCAACAATAAATGTTGAAATCTATGTATTAGATTCATAATACATTTTAAAAAATCGATAAATGATTAACTTCATTTTATAATATTCATTTTCCCAAGCATATGCATTTTATTTGATAATATATTCACTGTCCAAAATCGTGAATATACTTCCTTAACCAATTTCAACTTTCAATTTATCAAATTCCATTGATTTCGAATTTATAAACAATGTCTATAAATTCCATTTCTATTTATAAGCTTCGGTTTATAAATCTCCTTTACTAATCCAATTTATATTTCGTTTATATGCCGAATCTAACTTATAAGTAAATTACTTATAATCCATTTATTCACAAATCCATTCTTTTATATCATCATTTGTTTATAAATCTAAAATTCTTATTTACTTATAAAACTAAATACAACTTTATTTTTAACACTTATAAAAGCTCGTTTTATAATTCCAATATCTTTAACTTATAAAATATAAATTTTATAAATCTTTTATATAAACCGTTTATAATAATTTAAAAATCTCAATTTAAATAAACCAATCACGTTATTAATTTACAAAACGTTATTTAAAACTTATATAACTCCAAAATTACGCTTAAGTATTATTTTCCCAAAAATATAACTTTTATAACCATAAAATTAAAATGTTTATTTATTTTGACAATTCAAAATTAAATAAAACGTATACTTTCAAAAATCACTTTAAAAATTCTTTTAAAAACCAAAATCATTATTTTAAAACTTCAAAAATGTATCCGATGATGCAACAACACCAAATAGTCAATCACGACATCCAAATATCATATATCAATATGATAATCATCCAATGTCACAATATCTGTAAATAAATCAATACATTTGAGGAATCCGGTTGGATCCCTCCAACCTGTTTCCCTGCATCCACAAACATTAGCACAATACCAATTCCGTTCCAGTACGAAATTATCGCGGTATATGAGATTTATAAAATATTATCCGCTTAATAGGCGGCACAATAGGGTCTCATCCGCTATATAATGCGGGAAATCAACTCTTATATATACATATGCCAATATATATATATATTTCTATATATAGATATATCCTATTATATCTAATATTACAACCAAACAGCAATCAATAACTGCAATTATCATTCAACATAGATTCAAACAATTTTAAATCTAACTATTTAAAATTTAAAATCGAAACTGATTCGTTTGAGTGAGAAGTTCTCACCTTGATTTCAATTCCGTTCCACCGTATTATTTCGAATAAAATTAAGTGGACGTTTAATTTTACCCGAAATTTTCACTAGCTCCAAACGACTCCAATCCTGTCCCATTGCGAAGAGCTCGTTGAAACGATTCCAACGCAGCTGATTTCGCAATTTTTGATCTCGTATGAAAATATACACATTTTTAAACATCGTACAAATTTTAATATGTAAATTGATCAACATTTATTCCATTTTAACCTAGCATTGAATCAGGGCCGCACAATTTTGTTTTCCAAATCCTGGCCGTAGCTTGCATTTCTCCCCTCACATTACCAGGTTACTCACGCACGACCGAACCCATAAACCCAAATTAGGGTTGAATATCGCAGCCTCCACGATCAACTTCTGGTCGATCGTCGACCATCAAAATGCTCGCCTCCATCTCCTCTACTCTCGTCCATGACAGGGTTGAACTCGGTCCCCTCCTTCTCTCGAAAAGCGTGCGCGAAGGCAGCATGAACGCGGCTCTCTGGCGACCCCTACGATGCTCCAAATTCAATCATCGCCGTATGGAATCGAAGCTCTCTTCGAGCTCTTCGATTTACTAGTTGGAGATTTTTTCTGTAAGTGGATGGATTGCAAGAGATTAAAGAATTAAATTCGATGATTTCCGGCCTTTAAATTTAAAGATGGAGGCCGGCCATTGAATTGAAACCCTAACCCTTTTTTTTATTTTTTTGTGAATAAAGGGGGCTATTTATAGAAAATATCGAACACTATTCATTCCGAAATTTCCCAACTCCGATTTACGTGCGGTGACCGGCATTTCTAGGGTTTATCTCATGTTTCGGACACAATGGAGTAGGTTTCGAAAGCTAATTCGATCATCTATGCGAGATATGGCAATAAACGATCGATTTAAAATTAAATCGACTAAACCGATTTCTAGGCGTTTTCGCTTGCCCCGGACAAATGGTAAATCCGATTGACTTGAAATTTGAAACCTTACAATAATATCACATTACGGATCCGATGAAACTAGTTTCATCGAAATCCGAGAATTATTGAAAAATGGCTATTTTAACTCGCCAAATTAATATTAAAACAATTTCGATGCGTTTCGAGCTGCCACGGTCAAACGAAAACTCCAATTGCTACGAATATTGAAATCCGATAATTACAAACTATTACGGATCCAATGGAACTAGTTTCGTCCAATTCTGAGACTATTCTAAAATTGGCTATTTTCAATCGATAATTAAATATTAAAATATTCAATTTTCACAAATTAACTTTTAATTCGATTTTAAAAGTTCTAAAACATCATTCTAACTCCAATATGATAAAATAAAAAATTTCAAATCATTTTCAATCATATTAAACCCAATTTTTAATTATTTCTGGAATTTCAACTATTAAATTATCGATTTAATTATCCAATTAAATCCAATATTCGAAAAGTAAATTATTTGACGTATTAATTCCACTTATTAATAATTAAAATTAATTAAATAGTCAAATTTAAATTATCAAAAATCCTGGGTCGTTACACAAAATTTATTATTTTCAAATAAAATTAAATATGTGTTTGTTTAAAAATATATTTATATATGAGTTGATTTTAAAATTTAATTTAAATTTAGATTTGGAATTCAAATAAATATACTGAAAATGTTACTTTGTAATAAATAAATGTATATTTAAAGATTATCGTGAAATGAAAATACATTGGTAAACATATATATATATATATATATATATATATATATATATATATATATACTTATGTTAATATAAAAGGAAAATGCATTAATTTATATAGGAAAGTATAATATATATATATATATATAATTGAAATTATAATATGAGAATTAAAGTACACGTGAGATAATTTAATTCACAAATTAATAAAGGATTTAAAATAAAATCTATAAATTTAATAAGATAAAGGGGTATACCTAAATTTATACATAAATTAGTCAAGGGTTTAAAACATAAAAGACTTTATCTTGACATTTGTAAATCTATAAAGTATGCATTAAAACAAATGTAAATATCACTCTCTAAATCAAACTAGTGCTAGCGTAGAAAAGATACATATGGCAAAAACTTTATTTTCCTTAATTTGAATTTCAAGTAACATAGGTTGAAGATGAACCATGTTTTCATTTTTTTTTCTTTCCACTTTCAATAAAAAAAATCAGTGGAATCAAATTCAAATTACAATCATCTTTGCAATTGCAACCTGAAGCATCTTCAGGTTTATCAAGATAACAAATTCAACCTCAGACAAGATTAGAAGTTACAGCTCAACCTGAAGCAGGGATTCAACCTCAATCTAAAACAAATTCAAAGTTATAAGCAAATCAGGATTATAATTCCAGATCAAGTTTCAATCAACTGTCAAATTCCTATTTATGGCTTTCTGTCCAGACATTTGAACAGTGAGTACTTAAACCCAGCCTCCTCTGTTTTTGATTTGAAATGCCTATAAGAAAATATTTAAATTAAACTAAGGAACAAATATCTCTTGCAAGTGAATTACTGTATTGATGGATGCTTAGCAGGTATGTTTGAAATTGTGTATGCATGTTTTTTTTTTAGTTCTGAACATGTTTATATGAATGGAGTTTATCTGCATATGTAAGATCTCTGTATGTTTGTATTTGTTGAATGTGCACACTTATGTTCCTCTGATTCCAGGTTATAGAATTAAGAAAAAAATAATCATCAAATCTCTTTTAAATAAACCACTGTTAGGATTTGATTTTCAAAACCAAATAATTCAATTAAACTATAATCAAGTACTACAAATACATATAAGTAGATTAGTTAAAATATGCCTGCATTTGGAAAAAATACGGTAGCAATTCTAAATATTATGATAAAATCAAATGTAAAATTTATTGAATCAAGTATATATTTGGATTGTTTCTGAAATTCAGGATTTTTAAACCAAAATTTATGATCTTTAGTTGAAAATTCTGTGAGGAATTCTGGGTTAACCAGAAGATGGTTTTAGAGGGATTCATGGTGATCAACGACACTGGGAAGGCCAGGGCTTGGGTTAAAGCAGGAATGATGATCAGGGATATTGGCAAAAATAGTCAAATGGTGTCTGGATCGTTGTGGTGAGGGGTGACGACGATCTAGGGTTTAGTTTGTGGAGGAGTTGAGGTCGATTCTCGAATCAAATGCGATACTGTTGTTGGATCGAGTTGGATCAGATGATGGTGTTGTGGTGCGTAAGGCTCTAGTGATAGTGGAGGTTCAACGGCGAGGCTTAGTTTGGTCGGAGTTGAAGGTCAACGTTGATTTTGATATCGGTTATGGGTTATCGTCTTGACCAAATTGTTCGATTTGGTCTTGGCATCAAATCCGTGGTTCTGAAGGGTGGGTCTGTTTGTCGTGGTCATGTGTAGCTGGGTGAAGGCCAGAGGGATGATCGCCGTCGGCCTGAAGCATTGTGCATGTGCACATGGTTGAATTCGTGCATCTGGAAGATGATTTGGGGAAAAAAGGGATTTCGTGGGAAAGGCTCGAGAAAGTGGATTTATGACCCGAGTTGTTGTTCGAGATTGTCTCGTGCGTGCGCTGTAGGGATAAGGGGTGAAGTACTGATAGTAGAACAAATTAGGACTTGTGAATTCACTCATGTTTGGTTAGAAGTAAACACGGAAGTTGCCTCAGGCATACTAACAAATTGTCAAGGTAGAATTTAAAAAAAATTTATCTTAACTATTTTAAGTAATAATGGATTAATTAAAGTTGGATGGTTTAAACTAAAGTCTGTTTTAAGTTTTTAATAATTAAGTTAATACTTAAAAATGTTTTTGAGATAAATCAGATAATTAAGAATTTTAATTAAAAGATTTGTGTTTTAGTTTTTATTTAAAAAACTTATTGACTTAAGTTAAAGATATTAATTCCAAAGTTTATATCATTCTGCATATAGTGAAGAATGTGATTGTTGTAAATAATGCATCTTTCCAACTAATTAAGGTTGAATAATTTAGATTAAGTAATTAATTTAAGAAGGTTAATCAATTTATTTATGAGAATAATTAATTCTAAATTAATTAAGTATAATCCCGTGTGGAAGAGATTAAAGCATAATTGCTGAAGGAAACTATTAAATATATTTATTTTGCATAAGTAATTAATGGACAACTACTTTAAGAGAAATTACCTAGAGAGGTAAACAACGAATAATTAGTTGATGAAGTAATTAAGGGAATTAATTACTCAGAGTAATTAATTAAGTTAATAAGGTTAATTATAGTTAATTAATTAGGTTTAACTAATTAAAGTAATCTTCGATGTTGGGTTATCTATAATTATTTGAGATGGTTTATGAGGTGCAATTACATGATGAAGTAATAAATGAATAATTACTGGATGAATTAATTAAACGAAAATTACTTGATGAGAAGTAACTAAAGGATTGTTACTTTTGATGAAAGAAATTAAGTAATGGTTACTTATTGTAATTTGAGGATTAATTTATGTAATTAAATCGAGGAGTTGATTTAATGAATGAAGTAATTAAGGGAAATTAAGTACTAATGTGATTGATCAGGATTGAATAATGAATGAAATTGTTTGAAGATAATTAATTGGTGTAATTAATTAAAAGTTAATTACTTAATGTAATTAAAGAATAATTAATTGAGGGTGATTAATTAAGAAGGGTAATTGGAGAATAATTAATTAACTTGCTGTAATTAATTAAGGATTAAATACGCAGGATTTATAGTAATGTAAGAAATTAATTTAATTTATTTTAAATTAATTAAAGATCGTGTGATTAAAGTCTTGATTATGAATGACTGAATGTTATTGGATGTTCGGATGGTTGTTGTACTTGGCATTGATTGTGATTTTAGGGTGTTAGATATGGATTATCTATCAGAAAATAGAATTGCTATGTGAACCTGTTATTATGGGTATACATGTAAATGTTTAAAGCTTAAACAGTTTGCCTTAGGATAATATTGAATTCGAAGAGACCGAAGTCGGGTATTAGTAAATACCCGAAACCACTTCAATTCATTATAAATTGCTATGTGAAATCGATATGCTGAATGAAATGATTTAAGTAAATTTAATCCTTAAATCTAAGTTATGGTACTTAGAATTTGATGTGTAAAATAAGTGATGTCTATAACAGCTTGTGAGTTGTAAATTGATATAAGTTACCCCGGGTTTGTATAAGTTGTTGGCTTTTGTATTCCATGTTAGATGGGTTTACTCACGCTGGTTTCCAACCTGACCCGGGTGTTACTTTGATGTAATGCTCGGGTCAGACCGAGTATTACAGATTTTCAGGTAAGGACGTTCTGGAACTCAGAAGGTGAGCTGGATGGCAGGGTCGTATGGAGAGTTTACTCTATGATATTGTAGTATCTGGATATGATTGTTTTATCCAGTGTTTATGTATATGTGAAACTCTGATATATAAAATGTAAATATACTGATACGGTTTTTTTTTGTAAACTGTTATTATGTGATATTATATTTTGATCCACTGCGAATGTGAGGTTTCTGTGTCTTGTTTTCTTCTTTTTTCTTTTTCTTCTTTTCACTAACTATAAGGAATTTTCGGAATCGAAATTTCTGGGTCGTTACATCCTTAGCGACTATCATTGAGGGGAGATAGAAGATGAAGAGAGAAAAAGGGCCAAAAGTCCTTTATTTGCTATAGATGCTGGGATACTGTTCAGTGGAGTCGCTAGATTTGAATATACATAGTCTTACTTTAGATTCGAATAAACATGAGGGCTAGATGGAGTCCCCATAGCCAAAAAAGCAATTTGGTACCGTCTAGAAGTGGTCAGTATCGACCTGTTTTTTGGATGGGGAATCACTCCTACTATCCTTTAGTCTTCTATCTCTGATCCAATGTGTTTCGGGTACTTTTCCTTAGAGTTCGTGTTTATTCTGAGAGATTTCGATATTACTTGTATTTTATCTATTTCCTCTAGAACTTCTACGGAGTTATTCGTTTAATCCTTGTGAAGTGCACCTCACGATGATTACGCAAGACATCTATCTATAAACCATATATTCAAGGGCCTATTGGGTGCCAAAAAAGGTCGCTACCGAGTACATCGCTCTGTACCAAGTACTTTTCGCAGCTCCAATTATATTGCAATCTCTTGAGTCCATTCCTATGGTATTTCCAAATATGTTACCAAGTCCATGGATCGCTTTTTCTTCATTCTAACGTCCAGAGTCATCTAAAGGCTGCTTGGATATACTTTCCTCGTAAAGTACGCTTATGTTAGATACAAAGCATGCTCTGGAATAAGACAAGTACTTACTATTATCCATGTACATTCATTGTTTATTAAAAGTTGCTTCAAACCATTGTCCCCTTTCCGTAGATATCCATCGATCGCCTTTTATCGTAAAAATTCCATTTTCCACGCTAAGGACAAGATCTACGTTCTGCAGTTTGTTCCATGCCCTAGCTAGGTATGCTATAACTTTCCCTTGCCTTTTCTCCATTTTTTGCTAAAAATACAAGTCGGTATCGAGTAGTTCTTCTTGGTACCAAGCTGTTTTGCCTACTTACCAAGTACTATATATATTCGGTACTTGGAATTTTTTCTTACTTTCTCTTCAATCATTTCATGATCGAGCCTTTTGTGCTACCAAGTACCTTATGATCTTTGATTTCAAAGCTCGGATTGACTGCCGCCGACTTCAGAACTCCGCTACCGACTTTTGATATCCATTTTAATAGCCCAGGTTTCCTCAATCTCATTCAATACTGAACTCTCCTTATCATCAAATCTTGATCTAAGACTTATATATGGGTTATAGCGTTGGTGCTGGTGAAGCTTTTGGGCGATCACGGTTTGTGATGTTAGCGATATAGGCTTGGGTTATCTTAACAAGTGTTCAATCAGAACAATTATTGGTTCTTTCAAGATTGTTTTTGGATCGACCCAAAGTGCACTCGAGTTCGACCTAGGTTGTGCTTGGGAGAAGTGATTGATTACTAAAGCTCAACTCTTCGCATTCACGTTTCTTTGGTTTGCTCTGACCAACACTCGATCGATCAAATATCACCATTTGAATGTTAATAGTACGGTTCTCTCCCTAAAGAATAGCCATAATGAACTTACCCAAATATTTAACTCCTCCATTCCAAAGCATTTCTGATTCTCTTCCTATATTGCAATAAAATAAAAACTTCCACGTCATTCCAGATAGCATTTCCGTTATCGATTATCTGATGATAATGAATAAAATCTGATGCATAGTTCCTTCATGCGATGTGGCTTGTTTTCCTGGCACGAGCGAGTTATCTACATAGGATGGCCCATTCGTGGTGTATAGGACACAACACACACACTGCATAGTTCAACATTTTCACTTGCCCCGGTTGATGTTTAGAATTTGATTGGTCAACACATGTCCACTCCTGCTGGATTCTTGTTGCCAATCACATGGGTTTAATTGTAAGACAGAATTCACAATAAAACATATCTGGCAATGTTGAACACCAATTTTTCCTATTTAGAATGACTCAACATTCTCCCAAATTCCATAGTAGAACTGGACCATCAACTTCTCCCAAAGCAGGACCTACCACTACTCAGACTTCAACTTCCATGCCTTCAGGCCTAGGAAATCGATTACTGCTGAATTAGAAAGAATGATCGTTCCAGCACATCCAAATCAAGAGCAGGCTACTCCACTAACAGAGTCTATCGGTTTAAGAGTTCTAGACAATTCACCCAAACAAGTGTTGATAATCCTTGTTTCCAAGATGGTTTAAACCAACCGCCGATAGCATAGAATTCCCAAAGGCGATATCTTGCTTCCTACTCGAGGCCAGTGACCACATAATCTTTCGATGAGCTATATGGCTTGCAAAATATACATGTGTTTAGGCACATCGTACCAACTATTAATCCATTGTGGTGCATGATTCTCTAAGAGCTCGGGTTGGCTCCATCCCAAGTTCATCCCAATGGATATGCACTATCAAGGATATATGTCATTCATGAAGCGATTCCAATGACCTATCAATTTCAAGGAGTTAACTCACATCCTGAGCTTTAAACAATGGCTAGACTCGTTGTCTTTAATCATTAAGGCCTGGTGCAAATGCAACTTCATTGAAGCGCTTCACAAAAAACGCCCGTATTTCAAGAATGGGTGTTTCTTCATCCGGTGTCCATATGGCTTCAACATATCTTACGCTTTCGGTAGTAAGGTTTCCTTTCCTTCTACTTCTTCCGACATTTGAATCCCTAGTGTCTAAGCGTTTAACTTATTATTCAATTCTTTCGCAAACGTTCCCACTTGAGATAAAGTGACGAGCATGTGAAACTCTGAAAGTTCACAAGAGAGTCAGCTTCCAACATCGCACCACAGCTTACGTTTTGATGAACGAGAATCTTTGATGGTGTAATTTGTTAAATCCTAAATGTTTGTTGTTGTCATAACCACTATTCCATTCAGTTCCAGAATGAAGTCGATCTTCAGCCCCTACTTCCAGTTTTGGCAAAAATTTCAAAGGGGAAGTTGAAGGTCCATCTAGTACAACAAATGTTGATGACCAAGACAATAGAGCCTTAGAAGAACCTATTCTGGGTGAAGTTTGAGAAGAAGGAAATAGAGGAATTGGAATGCGAACAATTCAGGAAGAGAGCAACGAGAGAGAAGAAGGGAGGAAAAAGAAGAGAAGAGAGAAAAAGAAAAGGAAGAAAGCAAAGAAGGGAGCGACGGCAATGCAGACATCGACCGAGAGGCGGATAGATCAAATGGAGAAATGTCTCCCAAGCACATCGATCTTCTTGCCTCACCATATACTGAGGGTATAATTATCCATACTCCTAAAGAACTCGTCGAAACGAGCATGAAGCCATTAGCCAAGGAGACTCCTCTGACTAGTTTCTCAAGAGAGATTTTTGATTTGTTAAGCGATTTAGATATTTCAATCATTGATTCTCTTTTCCATCTGATTATATCCTAGCTAAAGGAGGTGAGATCCCATCTTTATTTCCTTCTAAAACATGGTTCGTATCCTGCTTATGGGGACATTAGCACTTTACACACTTCTAGGTCTAGGAACACACATTTCTTGTATCAATCTGAATTCCAATATTCTAAGACTTATATGATCCTTTCACTTATTTCAGGTACCATAGGCAGAGATAGATTCACAACCTTTACAATGGCGTTGGTGAAGAAAGAAGACATAGTCCTGAACTACCACCTTCCAGCTATCGTAGTTGTAAAGAAATAGAGGAGAAGCGATTTCAAAGGAAGGAGAAATAATAAGAGGAGGGAAACTACCAGGCCAAGTGGGACAAAAAGAAAAGATAATATAAAGAGAGGCAGCTATATGACCAGGGAAAATGTCATAAAGACACACATGATTGACATGACTCATCTTCCTGCATTCCACTACCTCGTTCTCAAATCCAAAGGAATCACCGCTTCTTCAATTCCCAATCCAACTCCATCATCTTGCATGCATGCTGCTTTTCCTGACCTCTACATAACCAGTGTTATGTTCAATCATTACATCAAGAACATTCCCAAGGAAGGAGCAGACCAAAAATCTGATGGGTCCATGAGCTCGTCGATCAAGGTTATGAATAGAAGAAACTCACTTATGCCTCTCTAAGGTCAATCAAATGAACATTCAGTCAGTTGAATAATATGAGAGGAAGACTTATGGCAGTCAAATAGAGTGGTACAAAGGAGATTCGAAGAAGATGCAGATAGAGAGAGAGCGCGGGCTCCGATGACCAAGCCAAAACCGATAGCCTGATAGAGGAAATGAGGAGAGCACACACCAACATAGAGATCACGCACAAAAATTTGCTAAAAACTGGCTACAAAGACAATGCTACTTTAAAAACATAGCTTACTAAAAAGGACTTTCCTGCAAGGAGAAGGATGAAACCGATCAGGCCATGGCTAAAATGATTGAAGACCAGGCAGCTGAAATTCAAAGGCTTTTAGCTGAAAAAGACAAGCTCGAAGACAGTCTATAATTAGCAAAATCCAAGAAATTAAATATTAAGCTCAACTATGATATCGCCTCACACAATCTAAAAGGGCTCAAAGAGAAAAAGGCTAAATATTAAGAGGAAGTCAACACCACCCGTCAACACTTCTTTACCACTGTAATACGATACAAGAACCTAAAGTGATTAAGTAGTAGGTATGTTGTTACCCTCGCAGATGCCTAGAAGGAGGTATTGCATCGTGTAAAGGCAACCATTAAAGGCCTCATCGAAGATGAGTTGATGGCCAAGTACATTAATGCAGATGACATAGCCAAACTTGAAGAGGGAAAGGTTATCCTGGCTGAGGAAGATGCTGATGCTGCCGATCCAAGTGCATCGGTTCAGATGGAATTGTCAACTCTCAAATCCCAGGAGCTTGTAGTGGATATTCCTATAATTAAGAAGGCCAACTATGAGGCTACCCAAGTCATTCCAGTTTCAACAGCAATCACCCCGGTTGAACCTTATGTTCCCCTCATCATTGATCCACCACTCAACATTTACTTAAAGCGGGGGACATCTCTAAATTTCCAGTTCGACGATCGAGTCTAGGCGATGGTATATCTCTCATTTCTTTAGTTTTTAAGAAACTCTAGTTCTCGTCTGAATCTTCATTTAGCCTTTAGCACTCCGTTTGCCAACTTACAGGTCATCCGCATTTCCTTCTCCATCACCGGCTAATCAAGGCCTGAGTTCTACATCAATCTTTACTACATCAGCCTCTGTATCTATACGAATCATCTCTTATGTTCCCACTTCCAACTATAGTACAAGGCCCGGCTCTATGACGATAGAAGCTTTGGTGAACCTAGAGGACTTGTCTTTGTCCTTGGAGGAAGATGCTACTATTATTAGCGCGACAGGCCCAACTAACCAAATCACCATCACTGAAACTAATAAAGACTGATTTTTCTAAGGTTAAGATTAAACATGAGCCTGGTCTTGATAAGCCTTCAAGTGCCAAAGAGCCAAGTCTTATTCTTACATTCCCTATATTACCCGTCCTCCAAAAAGCAGCAATATTGGCGCTACTATAGAGACTTCCGAGCTTTCTTTCGGCCAACCTGAAAATCCTGGCCCCCTCATTTTTGAAAATGACAATACCACTTCGGAAGGTAGTAATCTGAAAGATGATAAGGGCCAGAAGAAACTTCTGATGGTTTAGCAAGCTCGGCTGGGAAGAAAAAGTAGACTTCTCGGCTATCCGCCAAAGAAAACGATGCATTTTATGTTTATTTGTTTAGGACATACCTCTTATTTTTCATTTTGTTGTATATAGGCTGGATTTCTGTAGGAGAGACCCCCGTAATCCTTGATGTAAATAAGCTAAAGTAATGACAAACTACTTTTCTTTTGTAATCTCTATTCTGTTTAACTTTTTCATACTTTTATACAATGTACATACTCATATACATTTGCCTGAATATATAATATAATTGCTTGTATGCAATATACATCTGTGTGTGTGTGTGTCTATTTCAACGTAATGCTTTTATTTATCGCAATTTTATGCATATAAATAAAATTCCTACAATTGTTTCAGTTATATTCTATTGCTCGGTCTTTTTTTAGCTGTGAAAGTGTTCCATTTGGCCAAACAAAACCATAGTGTAATCCACTCCATATTTATTCTTGTTCGTTTGAGGTTGCATTTCCTTCGACCACTACCAACAATCCAAGTTCCATTCTATTCCCTATCTTCGAGGAGCAATGGTTTGGATATCCATCGTTCGACGTCCCCAATCTCGCCGATAATAGAGCAATATCTCCGTTACCCATATGTTTGCACTGTCAAACCATGGTAAAGTGTATGCTGATTAGCTGTGAGTGAAACTATGGCTCTTATATAGTTTTATCACTTAGCAAGCCTTGCTTTTAGGTCTTATTACTCCAAATGCCGATGTCCGAGCATTGTTCTTCAACCTCACATATTTTTGGGCATGAGTCGATGATTAGCCATATGAGTAAAATTATCTGATTGCCCCCAGTCCAACTCTACTTCCTCGGTTCTAATCCTAGACCGAAGTAGTGAAATATTTTCTCCAACCTTCAATGACTACCCTTACTCATCCTCAGACAACGTGTACTGTAGGGCCATAAGAAAAGTCGTGAATATCTCGTCTGTAGACTGGTCCACATATCCGAGAACCTGTTCCTTAGGACACCGATCTCTGGGCATCCGCTTTCATAGCTACCAATCTCCAAGTGCTGACCAAGAGTATCTCCTAGCTATTTTCTCTTATCCTCGGCCTAGCATATCCTGCAAGGCCGCCAACGTGCGCCAGAAATCTACCCATGCTCTAGTTTCATTCTTACAAAGCTATGGCTTTTGGCAACCTACCCCTTGACATTCCTTGCTAACCTAGCCTATTTTCGGGCAATAGTCAATACTAAGTGTTATCCCATTTTTGGTCAAAATTGGAATATCAATGTTGTGTGCATTTCCACCACGACCGAACCAAGAAGAAGCATCCAGCAAGCGTATATAAGTCTGGGATTTCACTCATGATTCAAGTATAAAAGTCCATTCGGTATCAAAGGTTTAAAGTTTCATTCGACAATGTAGAGCGAAATCTCATTCGGCATTCAAGATGCCTTGGTTCATCCGGCATTCCCAATACAAGAGCTCATTCGGCATTCCCAACTCACTGCCGAACCAAGTACACCCCTTCAATACCGAACCAACTCCACTTCCAAGCAATGCCGAACCAGAGTGCCTGCCGAACCAGCTCTTCTCCAAGGAACGCCGAATCAACTCCACCGGTCCAAGGCCTCACCGGACCGGCCTCCACCGAACCAACTCCTACCGAACCAGGTGACAACCGGACCGGCTCTCCAAGCATCCATCACCGGACCAACCTCTACTGGTCCAACACCTCTCCCTGCAGAGTCGAACCAACTCTTCACCCAAGCCATGCCGAACCAACTCACTCCAACCACTACCGGACCAAGTGGATACCGAACCAACATCGCCACACCAGATTGCTTCAGCCCAAGCCCACCAGCAGCTGTAAACATCCAAGACCCCTGCCCCCAACCCCACTCTATAAATAGAGGGGCAGGGGTACAACAATGGCAGACAAGTTTGAGAGCTCAAGCACGGAAGGAACTTTCAGACAACTTTCATATACTTGTAACCAAAGCTTCGTACTTGTAATCTGAAGAGAAACAAGAGAATAACATATAACGTGGATGTTGGAACGTTCTGGCCGAACCACTATAAATCTGTGTGTCTTTTACAGTTTAGTCCCTGCTTTTTACATATTTGCATAAATCACCCAAATCGCTAAGAACAACATATAATAAACTAAATCGTACGACTTTGAGGTGTTTGCCCATTTTTTGCGCAAACATTTTTGGTGCTTTCACTGAGAATTGAACTCAGGGACTTACCGCTTGGAAGTTGAATTTGAGAGTTTAGAGATTCAGATTAGAAGAGTCATGGCGAGACAATCAAGCAGAAGGCCAAGGCCAAAGCAGAGTCAACAGGAAGGGAGTCAAGAGGCTTCCTCAGGAGCAAACCAAGCTTCAGCCTTCATCACCAGGGATGAGATGGAGGCTATGATGAGAAGACAAGAAGAGATGATCCAGAACTTGCTTCAGCAAATTGGGCAACTTGGAGCATAAAACCAGGGAGCAACTGGAGTTCAGAACGGAGCAGGACCATCTGGCGTAGCACCAGAGCTAGGGGGCACTCACGCAGAGCATGTTGATCCGACCCCGGGAGCAGAGATGGGGGCATCCGAGCCACCTGGTAGCAATAGAGGAATGAACGTTCAGCCAGGGAGGCATACACATGAAAACTCCCACGGACTCGGGAGGCAGGTCGAAGGCAGTGAACGATGACTACAGCTTGGAGACAATGAAAAATTAGCAGATATGGTAAGAAGAGCTATGAGAGGCGGTTTAGTAAACAGAGACTTGGAAGATGTAAACAGGAGTCCTTTTTCTTCTACGATTAGGATGGCTAGGAACCCACCAGAATTAAAGCTACCATCAGTAGAGATGTACGATGGGGAACAGACCCTGCGTCCATCTTACTAAGTATATGAGGCACATGGAAGTGCTAGGGGCATCACAGGAGATCATGGCCCGGTGCTTTCCACTGTATTTAACGGACATTGCAGCTTCGTGGTTTAGGCAACTGGAGAGCGGCTCCATAGGAACGTGGGCAGATTTAACTGAGAGATTCATGAGGCAATTCAGGGTTCATATTGCGAGACCCAAGAATGTGATGACTTTGGCAACCTTGAAGCAGAAAACTGGAGAGACTTTGAGGAGCTTTCTAATGCGATTTAATGCGGCGGCAGCATCAGTGGATCGACCAGATCCATCTATGGTCATGATGGCGGCTGTATCTGGAATAGCTGATAGTACAGAGTTCAAGAATTCATTAACCAAGGACCCGCCTATGAATCTGGGAGAGTTCTATCATGAGGCTGAAAAGTTTCTGCGTTTGGAAGATGCTAGTGCAGAAAGAGAGGAAGAAGATGACGTTTACACAATCAAGAGCGGAAACCCACCTTAAAAGGGTGCGGAGACTAGCAAAGAAAGAGAAAGGCTGAGGATAATGATGACAGGACAAAGCGGCTATGGAGGGAGCCGCGATTCACCACTTACACTGAGCTGAGTGAGAGTCTGGAACAAATTTTTCAGGATACCAAGGAGCAGGTTCCGTATCGTAGACCAATGCGAAAGGGATCCAACCTCTGACGAAAGAAAATCAGATAAGTTTTGTGTATTCAATGAATTAAACGGTCATAACACTAATGATTGTAGGCATTTGAAGGACGAGGTGGAAGGGCATATCAGGAACGGTATGCTCCTTCAGTATGTGAGGAGGCGAACTCCAGCTGTGCAGCCAGAGCGACCACCGACTACATCGGCTAGAGGTGACCCTGGATCGGGGCACCGTTTGATTATCCATTGATTGCTTGATTAAAATAACGATGAACAAGTTGTAAACCTCTCGCTAACATGGTTAAATCATTTACACATGTGAGCGATCGCACACGATCCATAGGCATGCTCTAAATGACTACTGGCCGCGTTATAGTAAGAGTATACGCTTTGGCATCGTCATTCTGCTCTTTGCTTTAATTTTGATTTGAACATTTAAATTCTTCCTATTTGGACATGTCTGCTGTAAGATTCATATGATTATTGCTTTAACATTTACAATTCTATGGAAAAGTTACTTGTATGCCCGTGGATCGCGAACGGTCCACGAGCACCTCTTGCATGGCAGTGAACTGCCGAAGTCTTTGATTCGGAAACTCCCCCAAACAATAACTCCGACACTGATAATATTAAGTCCCCCCGGGCACACACAACTCGCCTCGAACGGCACCCGACTACGAACAGTCGCAAACTCGCCTCGAACGGCACCCGACTACGAACAGTCGCAAACTCGCCTCGAACGACACCCGACCACGAACGGTCACAACTCGCCTCGAACGGCACCCGACCTCGAACGGCCACAACTCGCCTCGAACGGCACCCGACCTCGAACGGTCACACACTCGCCTCGAACGGCACAACTCATCTCGCCACAAATGGCTCGATCGCGAAAGGTCGCCATTTGAGGTCCACCCCCTGACCGCCAACAGTCGCACCTTACCACGAATGGCTCAATCTCGAACGATCGTCATCCGAAGTAAGGCGCTTGACCGCGAACGGTCCCATTTCATATTTTGACGCGAACGGCACCGGCCGTGAACGGTCACATTTCACCCCAAGTGGCTTGAGCGCGAACGGTCGCCATTTGAGGTCCGCCCTCTGACCGGGCTCGGTCGCACTTTACTTCGAATTGCTCGATCCCGAACGGTCGTCATTTGAAGTAAAGCGCTTGACCGTGAACGATCACATTCCACCACAAATGACTCGATCTCGAATGATCGTAGCATGGATTTAGACGCTTGACCACGAACGGTCATCATTTGAAGTTAGGCGCTTGACCATGAACGGCCGCGCTTCATCCCAAATAGCTTGATCCCGAACGGTCGTCATTTGGGGCCATATAAAATATCAAGCTCTTTACAGGTTGTCAATAGGATATGAACATCCGGCTCAGGGCATTACAAAACACGCCTTCCTATCGCAAGGCATGTTTTGGGGGGCAAAGTGTTATCCCATTTTTGGTCAAAACTGGAATATCAATGTTGTGTGCATTTCCACCACGACCGAACCAAGAAGAAGCAGCCAGCAAGCGTATATAAGTCTGGGATTTCACTCATGATTCAAGTATAAAAGTCCATTCGGTATCAAAGGCTTAAAGTTTCATCCGGCAATGTAGAGCGAAATCTCATTCGGCATTCAAGATGCCTTGGTTCATCCGGCATTCCCAATACAAGAGCTCATTCGGCATTCCCAACTCACTGCCGAACCAAGTACACCCCTTCAATACCGAACCAACTCCACTTCCAAGCAATGCCGAACCAGAGTGCCTGCCGAACCAGCTCTTCTCCAAGGAACGCCGAATCAACTCCACCGGTCCAAGGCCTCACCGGACCGGCCTCCACCGAACCAACTCCTGCCTAACCAGGTGACAACCGGACCGGCTCTCCAAGCATCCATCACCAGACCAACCTCTACCGGTCCAACACCTCTCCCTGCAGAGCCGAACCAACTCTTCACCCAAGCCATGTCGAACCAACTCACTCCAACCACTACCGAACCAAGTGGATACCGAACCAACATCGCCAGACCAGATTGCTTCAGCCCAAGCCCACCAGCAGCTGTAAACATCCAAGACCCCTGCCCCCAACCTCACTCTATAAATAGAGGGGCAGGGGTACAACAATGGCAGAAAAGTTTGAGAGCTCAAGCATGGAAGGAACTTTCAAACAACTTTCATATACTTGTAACCAAAGCTTTGTACTTGTAATCGGAAGAGAAAGGGGAGAATAACATATAAAGTGGATGTAGGCACGTTCTGGCCGAACCACTATAAATCTATGTGTCTTTTACAGTTTAATCCCTGCATTTTACATATTTGCATAAATCACCCAAATCGCTAAGAACAACATATAATCAACTAAATCGTACGACTTTGAGGTGTTTGCCCATTTTTTGCGCAAACATTAAGGGAATGAGGTTGAATTATCCGACCAACACTGTTAGCCGTGCTGTTTTGTTCGAATCTTGGACTAAAGGAGCCAATATTCGATTTTATTGCTAATCAAGCAGTGTATGATTTTTCTTTCAAGAATACTATTCCATTGGTTTAAAAAGCTAATTTTTACTTATAAACAGAAAACAGGCAAGTCCCACATTATTACATTGCCCTAGAATCTGTTGGTGGCTTATTTGCAAAATATAAATTAAATAAAACCAAGAAGATAGTGTCGTAGTAAGTTGCTATTCCATGCCCATGGAATCGAGATTCTTTCAACAATAGCCAAATTGAAAGTTCTATCTCCAAGCTTCTGTTCGATTGTATACAGACCTTCCCAATTCAGACTAAGTGCCTAGTGCTTGGGAGAAAACATTTCAAAACAAGGTCCCTTACCCTAATGGTATAACTTTGTGTTAAAGTGTCCAGCTACCTATTTCAGTTGAGTAACAACCCTCAATTCCGCTTCTTCCCTTTTTCATCAACCAAATCTAAGGACTCAAGCAATAGTTCCTCGTTTACCTTTGGATCGTAATACCTTTTACGATTAGAAGGGACCCTGAATTCTATCGAGATCATGGCCTCTGATCCGTAGGCTAAAGCGAATGGCGTATGTCTAGTCGTGGATTCTGAGTCATCATATTAGCTTGCAATGCTAGTGGAAGTTCATTGACATAGTTGCCCTTGGCCTTAGTTAAACGTTTCTTCGAGGTGGAGTTTATCATTAGAACCTCCATTCTAGGATTTCAATGACAACAACCATAGAATCTCATATACAAGATATATCTTATCATGTTACAGGTATATACTAGAAAAAGATCACTATGCATAACAAAATTCATGGCTCAAAGACGATTGAGGAAAGATGAATCATACTATTTAAAAGTAAGGTCATATTATTATATTATAATCATAGATAAATGTTATGCAATCTCCTTAAGTGATCATAACATACGCGATTCATATCAAAAAAATTCTATAGCAAACTGCCTAATGTCTACAAATTCTACAATGACAACCATTTGTCGATATGCCATAGACGCCCGTGATGTGTTTCGGGTTTCTGTTTTTTTGAAATGCCACAAATGTCTAACATAAAATGATAGATTACTAAGGGAAGTTACTCCTTGTATATCTTAAACTGCAACTGTAAGTTTTCTGAATGAAGCTTCTCTTTGCTTTGAATAAACATCCTCCTCTTTCAACAGTTGCAATCATTAATCAAAGAGCAATCTTCCAAGGAGTAACAACTTTTTAAATACAACATTTTGATTCTATAAATACTTCAATCAATTGAAATTTAAGTTAACTTATTTTACTACTACCTAACTTCTATATTCATATTCTCTCGTATTATCACTGATTTCATATTCTCAATCATTTACAGCCAAAATCTTCATTTTAGTTAAGTTATTTCATACAAATCCAAGCACTCACACTCACTATCACTCAAAGCTGATTATAGGAAGAATTATACCGACATTCAATATCTGTGCTATATAGAACACAAGATTCTCAAAGGAACACTTTTGTATTAGCATGTTCCTTCGGGCAAAGCAAGGGTTATTGGTTAGTGAAATTCGAAGGGGGCTTTGGGACTAGACATAGGATGTGAGGTCTGAACTAGTATAAAAACTCTGGTGTGATCATTTCACTTTTTTTTTTTATACTTTGAATTGCCTTTTTGATTATCACACATGTTAGCATATATTCACACAAGCTATATTTTACGATCTCAAGACACTTGGAGTCAAATTTACTGATTTTGATTTAGTCGTAAAAATTTAAAACTCTTTGACTATTGAATAGGAAAGAAAAGTTTAGGCCAACGAAGTGGCCAACGATCTCTTTCAACTAAAAGCTGATGAGATAATAGGAAATTTGATGTCGTGCGAGCTAACTTGCAAGCAAGAAAGGAGAAAAACCAAGAAAAGAATAATATTACTTTTCAAGTTAATGATGACAATTCCGACTTAGAAGAAGATGAAATTGTGTTTATTGCCAAGAAATACAACAAATTTTAAAAAATTAAGAAGATGATGAAATTTCAAAATGATGCGAATCGAAACTCTTCAATCAAACATCGATCAAATGTTATAGATGTGACAAATTTGGCCATTTAAAGAAAGAATATCCGTAGGTGAATAACGAAAAAAGAAATATAGCTTTAGAAGTTCAAGAAAAAGCGAAGTGCCTTTCAAGTAACTTAGGATGATTCTGACTCGTCCTCCTCATTAGACAGTCAGAGTGATTCAAAACAAGCAAATGTCTACTTTCTGGCTAGGACATTAAGGTACACCCTGAATTAAAGTATGATGAAATTATGAAAATTGACATAGAATTGGACGATGAACATAGAGAATCATAGAAACTAAACAAGGAATATGTTGGAAAGTTAGATAGTGTAGATTTTTTATCTTAGGAACAAGTTCGATAAAATAACCAATAATGTGTCAAAATTTAGTAAGGGAAAATAAAATTTAGAAAATTTGATTAAAATATCAAAACCATCTGAAAATCGAAATGGATTAGGTATAATGGCAAGCAAAAACCTATGAATTATAATGACAAAATCTAAGACTAAGATTAAGGCTTCAAACTCAAAAATGGTCAAGGTATGGATTCTAAAAGAAATATCAAGTTGATTAGACAGAAACACATAGATACTTATTCAAAAAATGTTGTCTACAATGATATTTATATTTCTAAAGGTCCTAAATCCTTTTGGATATGGCTACATTCTTCCACTAACACATAGGACCCCAATGAAGGAAGTGGATACCATTAAATCTTTATTATTTTGTAGATACCTAAAATCAAGACTAAAAGCAAGAAGAAATGGATAATCGATAGCGGGTGCTCCAAGATCATGACAAGAACGCACACATGTTATCCAACACAACATATATCGATGGCGACACTGTGACATTCGAAGTAATTCAAAAGGTGTCGTCATTGGCATTGGAGAAGTCATCACCGTCGGTATATCCACTTCTCCCATAATTACTAATGTTTTACTTATAGGAACTTAAATCATAATCCATTAAGTATAATTCAACTATGTGATAAAGGATTTAAAATTAATTTCGAAAAAAATAAATGTAATATTTTCGATAAAAATAAAAATCTAATATGTGAAGGATTGAGAAATCGAAATACATATGTTTTAAACATGAATATCAAACATAATAATGATTTATGCTTAGTTCCAAATAATAATGGTCCATGGTTATGACACAAATGTTTTTGCCACATAAATTTTAAATATATTAACAAGCTAATGAAAAAATGAATTAATTAGAGAATACCAAAATCAACTATAATGTAAAGAATTTATGTGATGCAAGTCAACTCGAAAACTTAAAGAAAAACTCTTTTAAACGTAGAAAAGAAATTTTGACAAAACAACCACTTGAACTACTTCATCTAGATTTATTCAGACCAACTCAAGAACGTTTAATAAATCGTAACAAATATGTTTTTTAACTGTTGATGATTTTTCAAGATACACTTAGACATTATTTTTGAAACATAAAAGCAACAAATTTGAGATGTTTAAAAAAATTTCTAAAAGAATTAAAAATTTAACGAACTTAAAAATTAAAAGCATATGAAGTGATCATGAAGGAGAATTTGAAAATGAACTTTTTACGAATTTTTTCCATAAAAGGGTATTAGTCATAATTTTCCATTTCCATGAACACCATGGCAAAATAGTGTAGTAGAAAGGAAAAATGGCACATTGAAAGAATGTGCATGAACATTACTTAACAGAAGTACCTTACGAAAGAATTTTTGGACCGAAGCCATTACCACTTCATATTATGTATTAAATCACGTAATAGTTAGATAACTGACTAAGGATACATGCTATGAAATATTTTTCAAAAGATACCCAAAGTATAATATTTTTGTGTAATTGATTCTAAATGTTTTATTTTAAATACTAAAGATAATCTTGGAAAATTCGATTGAAAAGCCGATGAAGGAATTTTTGTTCGTTATTCAGATCGAAGTAAGGCTTATAGAATTTTTATAATAAATCAAAACATTACAGAAGAAAGTCTTCATGTTTAAAATAATAAAAATTGTAATGACGAAGAAGTTCTAGACAATAATAACACTAATAGTGTTATTGAAAACAATGATAATGATATCATTAATGTAACCTCCCGCATTTTCGCAAGCTTTAAATCGATGATAAACCACACACATCAGACTTAAAACGTACAAAAGGGTGGATTGTTATGGGGTAAATAAGAAAAACAGAGAAGAGAAAAAACTAAACAGAATCTCAGAACGGAAGGATAAAATATAATAATAAATATATAGTTCATAAAACAGTTTACAAACATTTGATTCTTTTTATACAATAAATATCAGAGTTCACATACCAATAAATATCAATGCAGCGGAATTAAATAGTGTAGTGGAATAATACAGTAGATAGCAATACTACAAATCTTCGTCTTCGTCCTCCAGAACTAAAGTCTTCGATCCTGAAACGCTCGGACTGACCCGAGCAAATTGAAAAGACAAAACACTCGAGTTAGAACTAAAAGATCTTATGTAAGTTAAATTAACAGAAATAAATATGAGTGCAGTAACTCAAGAGATGCTCGGGATTTACATCTCTTATGGATTCGTTAAACTATTTACTATGTAGTATATTGCTATTATAATAGTGTCTAATTGTAAAATAAACTTACTTTTAAATAGCATTAAGGCTTTACATTTTCCACCTTAACACGTAATAGTCCCAGTAGTCCATCCAATATCAAACTCCCTCCTGATCGGGAAGCCACCAGAGCATACCACACGGGTTACGGGAGAAATCCAAACTCGTACAAGGCACGATAGGGTAGGTGATACGGCACAATTAGGCAATGCTAGGGTAGATATACCAATTACGCTTCCAGGTCGGTGGTAACGCGTAGCGCGCAGCTACCGCCCACCTCGAGCCACACCCCTAAATAAAATCAAAAGTGGCCACCGAATCAATCCAAAAGTCAAAGTATAATATCGAAGGGATGTGTCTGATCAAAGGTGCTACCTTATTAACCCATCAATCGATCCTGTTTTAGCCACCTTATGCCAACTCACGGGAGTTGGGTCACGTATTTACCTTACAGGAAACGCCGCCACCAACCTACTTCATTCTGGAATCTCCAGCGCGTACACGGTTGTTAAAGTGGTTTTCGGAGTTGGCAGAGAGTATGACAACTTCCGATCCGGATATGACTTCCGATCTTTAAAAATAGTTTATACTTTAAAACTAGAATATAGCTATCGATTTCAAAACCCATAAATACGATATCATTTCCATTTCCAAAACAATTCATTTTGATATTATTTTTATAAAACCCAAATCAATAATATCATTTTATTTCATATATATTTCTTTTCCAAAATCATACTGCTTTAAAAATTTTAATATCTGGAAATTAGACATTTGAATTATAACTTTCAAAACATAATACTTCAAAACTGATAGCTTTAAAACCAAAACTTCTAAAACTTAAATGGTTTGGGTATCCAACGGTATGTAAAATAGTTGATTTTATATTACTTTATAAAGTAAATAATTTCCACGGCATTACAAATTTATTCATTTTAAATTAAGTCCAATCCATACATTTTAAATTGACTTCAGTTTACAAAACCACTTCAAATTTTACATATTTCGAACTTTAAGTATTACACTTCCAAAATTTAAGATAGGAAATTATTATTCAACAATTAAATGTCCTATTATTTAGTTTTGAAATAACGCATACTAAATCCATAACCATTTAAATAAAACTCAAATTACCTATAACTAAATATTTACTTTAATTCACTCATAATAGAAATATTCATTTAATTCATTTTGAATAAAATTTCAGTTTTACATATCATACTTTAAAATTTCAAGCTATAAGTTCTACACAACTTATGGAGTTAAATTCTTAAATACGCTCGATTCCAATTAAATTCTAATTCACCTTCCAATCTTAAATGATTTAAACCATTAACTATATATACATACAATATCTTAACACATATTTAACCATATAATATAAATATTCAAACTCATTATTCAACTTATTCATTTTTTATCTAACAGATTATACATAGCTTAAATTCAAAGTTTAACTTTATGTATATAATTATAAATAATATTTATATAATATCAAAATTTAATATTTATTAAACCGCATCCTATCCAAACCATAGAAATCATTTCAAAAAAAATAATTATATATATATACACACACACACATACCGTGGTGCCTGTATAAAATTTTCTATCCTATGGTCAAGTGATCCGAATATTTATCATTTCAATCCGCGGTTTAAAATTAAAAATGCGGTCGTATTTCATTTCAAACCACAATCCCGAATGAAATGAAATGCATGATAACTTGCATACTATAAAATATAGAACACATCATCCATTCACCAAACATCATTCATCAACCATTTATTACAATCATCATCAAATTTGAAAAAACATCAATAAATAGCATATAAAAATATAACAGGTATCAACGAATAGTTTCTATTCACTAATAAATTAATAACTGTTTAATTGGAAGTTTATATGCAAAAATAAATAAATTTAACTGTCAATTTATATGCAATAATAAAATTAAATAACAATTTATTTTAAATGAAATGAAGTCTAACTGAGATGATGAATAAAATATGCCAAACAGTCATAAATAAATTTCTACTCATATCATAAATCAATTTAACAAACATAAGAAATTTTAGAAGTTGTGAGTGGGTTAAAACACTCACCTTTGATTTTAGCCCATAAAAGTCCAAACAGAAGCACAAAACTCAACAATCTCCACATTCAAGTAATTCAATTTCATGTTGTCCGGAATATAAATTATAATCCAACAGAAGAAATCGCGCGTGAATCAAAGTTTATATGCAAAAGATTTTCATGTTAGAAGAAATATTATTAAAATAAAAATTAGTACGCGTTAAAAATATATATAAATAAACAAATTTTAATACTTACATTTTCTCAAGATGAGGCTTCAGGAAAAGATTGAAGAACAACTAAGATGAGGATAGGAAGTGTACGAAAAATGAAAAAAAATCATTTTTATAAAAGAATGCTTTCGGAGTTGCAAGAATAAGAGCTTTTGAATATGAGGTGTTAGGAGAAACAAAATGTAGGAGAAGAAATAAGATGTAGGTTATTTATAATTAGAAAATGAATGTGGAGGGACAAAAATAAATGTCACGTTTTATTATTAAAGCTTCAGGCATTAATAATAGATAAGAGAATGTACGTAGGAACAGAAAAGTTTGCAAACGAAAGTAGAATTTTGTATGCATTTGGGTTTTTATCCGTGCATAATAAAATATTTATACACCTTAAAAATGAGAAGTTCAATTTTGTTTTCTCAAAATGATCTTTTATTTCCATTAAAACACCCTTTTTGTTTAACACAAAACGTGCGTTTCTTTTATTAAATCTATTAATTGCAATCAACATTTCCTTTCTTTTTAATTGAAACATTTGAATTACATTAATTGCAGTTACTTAAATTTTAAAACAGACAACTAAAATGGATAAAGAAATAGAACAATTGTTTATTTAAACACGTTTATAAATTTATTGTTTACACAGAAGAGTAATAAATATACTATTTTCCTATTTTTGTAATCAGTCTGTAAGCTAAAACACAGTTTAAATAAACATATATTTCTTTCTTTAAAATCAATCTTTCTGTTCATATTTTAATAAAATTAAACGTATATTCACAGATGAAACATTCATTTTATTTTTTTTAAATTTTTCTTTTTATTAAATCAAACTTTCCCTATATTTTCACAAAACATATGCTGCTTTTATTTACACCTATTAATTTACAATTAGTATTCTCTCTCCTATTATCGTGTATTAAATTAAAAATATTTGGATAAAAATTTATTCCATCCCTTATATTCAACCAATAGTCATTACTTCAAATTATTAATTACAATTGTTGAGATCTTACCATTGGTTCTATAAATTTATTTGCACAAAATTCCATTATCATAAATTAAATATATTGATAAACTTTATTTCCCATTATTTCCCTAATTATATTAACGTAAACTAAAATACGGATTTATTTCAATTGGTTAACCGTTTTAAATTAAATAAACTAGATGAATTTAAAACAGCCGTTATCATAATCTTTAAATTACATATATGAATCCACTATTTACAACAATTGTTACATTCCCCATATAATATTGATTTTATTAAATTTATTCCGTATTTCCTTCTTAGTTAATAACCTTCCTATTTCCATTTATTATATCTAAGCAAGTTATATCCATAAATTATGATTAACTATTCTAAATAAATTGATTCACTTGGTTTCACGCCTTTTTATTACATCAATTATCCTATCATGATTGGAATTTTATCTTGGTTATATCTTATTGAATCCGACATTCTTCACTTACCAATTTATTCCACATTAACTACTATAATTTAGTGAATTAATTGAAATTGATTAAAAATTAACTTAACAACCTAATAAAATAAGTAATGTACAATAAATATTTCATTAACTCTTAATTACACTTTTAGAGGTTCATTATTTACACCCCAATATTGTAATTACATACGTAACACTGGTTTTACTCAATTATCATTTATTACAAACTATTCCAAAATTTATTCAATATTTATTAGTTCTCTTATATTATATTTATAATCAAATGTAACTTTTAACTTGAATTGGTTGGATTTCCTTTCACGTTATTAATAATTGACTTATACTAACATATTCCTTAATTTATTCCAATTACCGTTAAAATGTTTTTATTACATAATCAATTAAATACTTTCCTTTCTCGTATTAAATTATACACCTGTATAATCCTTTCCACTATTCATTCATTAGAATTCTATTTAAATTTCAATCTCCCGCAATAACTCATTTATTATACTTTTGCATATCAATAAAAAAGGTTCCAAATAAATAGGGTTTATTAAATTCAATTTTTATAATTAAGTCTACTACAACCGATGTAATATTTCATTACCTAAATATACACCTATTTACATTTTAAATTTGAATGAATATTATGTTTTTAAATGTGTATTTATATATATTGAACCCATAAATTATGGTCTTCAAATACTTTACATTCTATAACTTACCCTACATTTTATAACTTACTTTACATACTTTTTCGTAATAATTTCTTAATCATCAAAATTTCAACTTATTCCCTAAATCGATAAATTATTACTTAACATAAATCTACGCTTTTATTACTTTACATTCACACTTCCTTTACTCTATAATTAATCGCCAAGTAACGTTATCATCAATCCAATGTTAATTAATATATTAAATGCTTACATTTATTTCTCTATATCCAATTTGTTCCAACTTTATTTATATTAATGTTATTCCCTTATTTTGGTTATTATTTATCAACTTGTTCTAACCTTATTACCTAAATTTCCGTTATTGTAAACCTTTAAGATTTTCATTTAAATTAAATATAAATTCCAATTCAGTCAACCCTTTCAACATGCAACTTATAATAACTGCATACAAGTACGAATGGAATTATCATTTATTCTGATATTTTCTAAATTTACACTAACATATTAGTTAATTCCCTTTAAATGAAATTTATATCCATGTATAATACTTACCCCATTTCATTAATTGAAATTATTCAAATTATTAGTAAATAGGTTTTAAGTCACCATTTATATAATTTAATTTATCGTTCATTTCAAAATTTGTTTATAAAGTTTTTATTTCTATTAAATTAAATTACAAAACTCATTAGGTCAACCAAATTAAATCAACGAAATTTACGGGTCATTACACTCTCCCCCACTCAAAACTTTTCATCCCCGAAAAGGAAACAGAAGGGAGAAGGAAGAATTAAAAAAACAATACATCTTATTCAAAATATTAACTTATAAATAGTAGTTTGCAAAATTTATTACTTTAAATAAAATATACCCATTTTATAATAAATATATGTTTTTATACTTGAATAAATAAAGTTTGGAAAAACATTTTCAAAATAATTTCTATGTCTTAAAATTTACAAAAAACTTCGGCAGAGTACCCCTTGTATGGAGCGGCTCGGGAGAAAAAATAATATAAATATAGCAATATATAACATATATTTACCTAAATAATATATATCCCAACCCGGGAAAAATATAAAATAGCGCTATAAAACTGAAATCCGAAACGTACCTATTAGTCGGGCAACTTACGCTTAATTTATGGAACCAAAAGCAGTAGCAATTGCTTCCACAACTTGTATTTCACTTCTAAAATCCAAAGGGTTAACAATTTATATAAAGTGAAATATTTAAGTGGTTTTAGTCACTAACAACAAATCAATACGACAAACATCACCTTCAACAAACAGCATACACAACAAATACAAAACAACTATTCAACCAAACAAACAAGTAGTTGTTCGGGTTCAAAACTTTTAAATTATACGGAATGAAGAATAAACTACTAGCGCATCATTTACTCAACAGTCTTAGATAAAACTAAATAGATTATTCATTCACCCAAATTCAATTTTAAAGTATCCTTGCCCAAACAACCATCAACTAGACAACAACAATTCCAAACAACAATCATGTAACAGCCCAAATTTTTAACAAGTATTTTTCACTTGTATTTTAAAAAAAACTTTGGGGTTTATTATATAAAAATCTAAATTTAAAGTGATTAAAAATAAAAATAAAAACAATTGACCAAATTTTTAATTAAATAATAAGATCTCTGAAATTTTGACATGGTTAAGAATTAACTTTAATTTGGAAATTTGGGTTTTTGTCGAAGATGGTAAATAGCTTAATTTCTAGCAAAATCAAGTTTTAATTATGAAAACATTAATAGCTTAGGTGGTTAAGACATCTGGGCTATTCACGACAGGTCATAAGTTCGAGTCTCAGCACGGTCAGAATTTTGAATTTTTTTAGTGTATAAATGAATTGGGTAATTACGCGTTAAAAAGGGCGCCTAAATTTAGGGAATAAATAGCGTATATATATATATATATATATATTTGATGTAAATCTTTTTCCAAAGGTCTAAAAATAAAATTTTGAAAGTTTTGAAGTTTTTAACTTTGTTAAAAGACGACTCAATTCGCAATGTTAATAAAATGAATTTTGTATATGTATAATATATGTAAACCAATAAAATTTTGGTAAGTAATAACTTTGTAAAAAAATATAGTGTACTAATGAACTGTTGGATTTTGCGTTTAAAGGACGCGTAAAATTTATGGTATAAGTAACGTAATAAACGTATAAACTAAAAAAGTTATTTTATATAAATTTAGGTGTTTTGCATTGCTTCGGTTTGGCATATTTTAAAAATTATATTTATATCTGTATGGATTTAAATATCAGTTAGTAGTTTATAGTAAACGTTACATTTTCCATAGTTGTCAATTGGGTTTTAATTTTTGTATATGACTTTTTCATTCCAAAATCTTTGCCAATTCTTGCCGTTTCATTTAATTCAATCAAAATAAAGATCAAAATTTCATATAGCTGATCCGCAACTATAAATGGTATAAAATGTTGAAATCAAATTTTCATAAATTGGCAGCATAAATCACGCATATAAAATAACGTTCAAACTAAAGAAACTGGAAAGTAATCAACGCATGCATTTAATCAAGATTTTCGTATAACTGGGAATAGTGAATCACGCTCCTCTATTTCATAAAGCACGAATCCATATCTCTTGCTTCTTTTTTCCCACTGCAATTTGTTTTGCAAATTTTCGTACAACTGATCAAGCAAATAATGTAAACATTTATTTCATTTGCCTTTTCAATACAGAGCAAATTTATATTCGCTGACCGTTTTGTCTAAAATCACGCAAGCTTATC
This sequence comes from Allium cepa, assembly GCA_030765085.1. NCBI lineage: Eukaryota > Viridiplantae > Streptophyta > Magnoliopsida > Asparagales > Amaryllidaceae > Allium > Allium cepa. The sequence continues at coordinate 766,648,089 of CM060937.1, read as the reverse complement.
CATGAAAAAAAAAAAGAAACAACGTTCAAGCATAACAAACTGGAAAGTAAATCGCGCATATTTTTTTTAGAGATCTCTTGCCAATTTTCACCTATTTGTTTCCCTGCATGCCGTGCCTATGTTCCATTTTGGACCAAGTATACTTCACTTCCTTGCATACAAAGCAACTCCTCTTTATAAATACATAGCCTCGTCCAAAACTTTCCTCTGCATCTCATAGTTTAGCCTTCTTCTTCTTTTGTGCTGAAGCCTCTATCAGGTAATGGTTTTACTTTTTCTTTTCTTCTTCCAGTTTTTCCCTTTCTTCTTCTTGTTGTTCTCTGTTTCCCTTTAGCCTTGCTCGACTACTTCCCTCTAAGTTTTCATAACCGAGCTTATATCCCGAACAAGCCCATGGTTAATATATTATAATATTTTTCTAAAAATTATTAAGTATTTTTGAAATAAAATTTATGTAATTTAACTAAAAATTTGACTTAAGGCTTTAAAATTTAAAGGTGTTTTGTTTTCTATAAGTTAAATTTTTGTAAGTTAATAATTGGTTTTAAAGTGAATTTAAAGATTTTATTTACGATAAATGACATAATAATTAAATTTGATGTAATATGGAGTTGAAATCTAACCTAGAAATTTTAATAAAAGTTATTTTCGAAAATGGATATGTTTGGTATAATAAATAATGTACTTTGAATTGATAAAATGAAAGACGGTTGAAATGGAACATTTGGGAATAACTTTTATTTAACTTGAATCATAGTTGAATTGATGTCTAAATGAATAAAGTTGTGAAGAAAATTTAGTGTATATTAACTATAAAAGGGAAAAAAATAAATTTATGGTACTGGATGGGTTTTGTAAGTAAATAATTGAAAATGTTGTTTTCAAATGGAAAGGTGAAATTTCCATTTATGACTTAACTTGAAAATTGGAAATTTGGTTTTAAATAAAATTGTTAAGTTAAGTAAATAAATGAGAATTTAGTTTTATTTAGGAAGTGGATATTTTTAAATTAAGTGTAAAGTTATTTGGAAAAATATATATACAAGTTAAGTAAAATCGGGAAATTCTGACTTACAAATGATTCTTAGTAAATTTGGATATTTTATTTATAAAATTTATTTTATTTAATCATAAGACAAATGGTATCCAAATGAACATTTTTCTGAAGCAGGAATTTGATTTTATAAGTTAAGAACGGTTAAAAATTTAAATTTTTATGTTTCTGAATTCGACAATGTTTTGAAATTAAAGTGGCAGAGACGTGTTGTATTTATGAACAGAGAGAGTTTGCATTAGGCAGAGACGCAAGTTTTGTGTAAATACATATTTTTCAAACTAGATAAGGGACATGCCGTTGGAAAAATATATATATATATATATGTATATATATATATATATAATAGTAATAATAAATAGTATTGCCAAGCCTATGAAGTTGGGGTCGGGATGTGGGGTGAGGCAGTCGAGCAAAAGTTGAACCAAAATTTCTTTTACTCCATTCGTTCCAGTTGTTTCAAAATATTTGCTTTAACCGTAAATTTAAGTCGCGTATTGGTTTTATTTGGATTTTCTTCTAGATTTTCATCAAGTCGTTACTTCCGCTGTAAATTGATCGTGCTTTCTATACTCTTATTTCGGGATTTTCCTTTTATCAAATTTTTCTGCAGCATTTAGGTGAGTATTTCTCACCAGACAAACATACCTATATTTCTGTGAATTATCGCAAGTGTATTTGTAAATTATTTATTAAATGTCATCTGTTTGTAATATAACGTATAATGTTAAACCCCATTTTAAATTGACACCTCATCAGTTGTTTATCTGTTGTAATATAGTTGCAGTTATATTATTTAATGCTTATTTACTGTTAAATCATCACTGCAAGTTCCCTGTAAATTGAGATCGTTATAGGCTGAAATGATAGGCCTGAACGACAATTATTATCAATATATATTATTTAATTGTTTAAAATTTGATTTGTTAACTTGGGATTGCGGGTTTGAAATGATAGAACCCGGGGTTTTGTAAATTTCGGATTGAAATGATATAAATCCGTATCACTTGACCTAGGCTAGAAAACTATATACAGACCCGTGCTTTATATAATGTTTTTCTGAAATATTTTAAATTTATTTTAAAATGGAAGTTTATAATATTCTGGTTCAAATATATTTAAAGGATTTTTATGAGATTTATAATGTTTTGAATGAGTTAAAAATGTTAAATAAATAAATAAATGTTTAAATAAATTTTGGAATATAACTTATTTTGGGAATTTCTGAATTTTGTTAAAAATAAGGTTTCAGTTAAGAAAAAAAAATATTTTTTGATAAAAAGTTATATTGGGAATTTAAAACTTGATGGTTAAGTTAATAGTCTATTTTCAGCACTTAAATGCTGTCTTTTATAAACAAACTGTTTTAACCTATAGACTTTAGGTAGCATTTCATAAGTGCTACAGAAACTAGGATTTTGAATTATTTAAAAATTAAAATTATGGAAACAATCTTTAGGGGAAAAGGCCAATTTAATATGTAATTGATAAAAATAAGAAATTGACTTTGGATGGTTTTAAAGGAAGAATTTAACTTTAAAATTTGGTAAAAAGGGGAAATAAATTCCTAAATAAATTAAATAGATTTAAATGTATTTTTATAAAATGACTAATGTTTAAAAACAATATTTTGATATTGAAGGTATTTGAAATTTGTATTGATTTCAAAATATAAATACCATTTTTAAAGGTTGTGACCACGGGTTATAATAACGCTTGGTTGTTAAAGAGACCGGGATCGGATATCTGGCATACTCTCTGTCGATACTGAAAACCACTTTGACAACCGTGTACGCGGTGGAGATTCCAGAATGAAGTAGGATGGTAGTGACGGTTCCTTTGAGGTAAATACGTGGGCCCGACTCCCGTGAGTTGGCATAAGGTGGCTAAAACAGGAGCGATTCTCGGATTAATGAGGTAGCACGTCTGATCGGACGCACTTCTTCGTATGCCATTCTATTACTTTTGTGATTGTTTTGGTGCGCACCTTTGATTTGGGAGTGTTGTTCAAGGTGGGGGGCAGCTGCGCGCTGCACGTTTCCATCGGTCCGGATAGCAATTGGTATATCTACCCTGACATTGCCTAGTTGTGCCGTGTCACCTACCATAGCGAGCCTTATACGATTTTGGTTTTGTACCATACCTATGGAGTGCCCTCTGACGACGTCCAGTACGGGGGAGATTACGGTACTGTATAGACTATGGGAATATATTCTGTGTTAAGGGCTATATGGGTAACCCCTTAACGCTATTAAAAAGTAAGTTTATTTTACTAATAGACATTATTATAATAGCTAAATATTACTACATAGTAAATAGTTTAACGGATCCTTAGAGGATGGGCGGTCCCAAGCATCCTTTAAGTTACTTGCTCTATACTACAGTACACTTGAATTAACTTACACTATATAAGTATGTATGTCCTGACTCGAGTGTTTATGTTTTATTTTACGCTCGGGTTAGCCTGAGTTGCAGTTTCAGTTTTCTTCCGGAGCTAGGACATTCTGTAGATCTTTCGAGCTGCTGGCAAAATCTTCCAGTCTATATCTTATTTATGTAATGGAGACTTTGGAATATTTGGATTTCTATTGATGTTTTAAACTGTACCGGAGATACTAAACCATGTAAAATTTTATCTGGTTGAGATGTTTAGTGGCTTCATGAACCACTAAGTATTTTAAATTCCGCTGCGAGATTTCTGATATCTGTGTCTGTGATTCTGTGATTTATTTACTGCATATTCTGAGTTTTGCCAAAAATTTATTTACGACGCGGTATTTTGAACAATTCAAGTCCGACATGTGCGGATGCGAATGGTTGAAAATACTTGGTCGTTACAAATCAACTTAACTTATTATTAATTTCATTTGATACCTTTGTTTTCTTTTTATTTATACAGTGATTTATCTTTTTAATTTACATTTACTCATTAAATGCTTGCTTTAGTTATTATTTTATTTATTTTTTGACTTATTACTTATAATTATTCAATCCCATTAACTAAGGTCAATGCCAGTTCCTTTTATTTCGTTATAACCATTCATTCGTTTATTATTGCATGCCCTCATTTATTTATTACTTAATTTCATTTGTTACAGTACTCATTTTTCTACTAATTTTATTTTTAAATATTGTCAACTGTTACTTAAGTTCATTATCATTCATTTATACTACTTCATTTCATTTACTTATCAATTTAAACTTAAGTTTATAACTCTATACCACCAAACCAAATAAATAAAAGCAATTTATTGAACACTTTGATTACATACTTTTACTGCACAATTTTCATTACATTTCCTATTAAACATTTCAACTTTTAGTATTTGGTAAGTTATATATATGCTTTTAAAGAATGTAATTGAAAGTTATACAAGTTTTCTCATTTCTTTTAATTAATTTATTGTTCAATAAATTTTTACCCTTTTTCCTTATAAGTTACAATTTCAACTTCCTTTTTATTTCTTTTATAACTTGGCATTAAATCTCTTACCTAAATTAGAGGTTTCAATTATTAATTACTTACTTTTCCTTTCTCTACAATAATTGAAACAATTAATTAACGGAAATTTAAGAATTTAATACCGGGTTAAATTTCAAATTATTTTAAAATTATTGATAAATATATTCTTACAACTTATATATCTCTAATTATATTTAAACAATTCAAAATATATATATATATATATATATATATATATATATATTTATCAAAAATGAATCTGCAGTAAAACTACAACAGCGGCTTTCCCCTTCGAAATCGGAAATGAAAGTCGATGATGCGGCCGCCATCACCAAAATTATTTTCCAACGACAGAGAGGAAAGTACAAAACTTATTTTCTCCAAAATCTTCTTTAAAACAATTCTTCCGAATTATATTGAAATATTTATATCAGAAAATACGTATAAACAATATTATAATATTCCAAATTTATTCGAAAGAAATTTCAAAACACCGGAACTTAAGTTCGAAATTTTGAATTTCATTTATTTTATTTTTCAATCTTATTTCTATTATTATTTATACACTTTATTACCTAACAATCAATCTATTGCAGCCAAATATAGATATCATTTGCAAAAAAAAATTTGTATATAGAAAATATAATAGGAAAAATTATTTCATTCCCCTATATAAAACAAATATTATGTCGGTCTATCCTACTAAGTGTTTAGAAATCCTTATTGATGTCACAACGTCTCATGCATCAACCAGAATTTATAAATACAAAATGGAACGGATAAACACAATATTAAAACCTTTTTATAACACTTACCAATACGCTCTCTCATATATATATATACGCTCAACGACTCCCATAGGGTATTATTACCCTATTAGTAAAGAGTCAAACCCCAAAAAGCTAAAGTTTATCGCTAAACCAAAGCTCTGATACCAACTGTAACGTCCCGCCTTTTCGAATGCTTTAAATCGACGATAAACCACACACATCAAACTTAAAACATAAAAAAGGGCGGATTGTTATGGGGTAAATAAGAAAAACAGAGAAGAGAAAAAACTAAACAGAATCTCACAGCGGAAGGATAAAATATAATAATAAATATACAGTTCATAAAACTGTTTACAAACATTTGATTCTTTTTATACAATAAATATCAGAGTTCACATACCTATAAATATCAATGCAGCGGAATTAAATAGTGTAGTGGAATAATATAGTATATAGCAATACTACAAATCTTCGTCTTCGTCCTCCAGAACCAAAGTCTTCGATCCTGAAACGCTCGGACTGACCCGAGCGAATTGAAAAGACAAAACACTCGAGTCAGAACTAAAATATCTTATGTAATTTAAATTAACAGAAATAAATATGAGTGCAGTAACTAAAGAGATGCTCGGGATTTACATCTCCTAAGGATCCGTTAAACTATTCACTATGTAGCATATTGCGCTATTATAATAGTGTCCAATTGTAAAATAAACTTACTTTTAAATAGCATTAAGGCTTTACATTTTCCAACTTAACACGTAATAGTCCCAGTAGTCCATCCAATATCATAGTCCCTCCTGATCGGGAAGCCACCAGAGGATACCACACGGGCTACGGGAGAAATCCAAACTCATATAAGGCGCGACAGGGTAGGTGACACGGCACAACTAGGCAATGCCAGGGTAGATATACTAATTACGTTTCCGGGTCGGTGGTAACGCATAGCGCGCAGCTACCGCCCACCTCGAGCCACACCCCTAAATAAAATCAAAAGTGGCTACCGAATCAATCCAAAAGTCAAAGTATAATATCGAAGGGATGTGTCCGATCAACAGTGCTACCTTATTAACTCGTCAATCGCTCCTGTTTTAGCCACCTTATGCCAAATCACGGGAGTTGGGTCCACGTATTTACCTTACAGGAAACGCCCCCACCAACCTACTTCATTCTGGAATCTCCATCGCGTACACGGTTGTTAAAGTGGTTTTCGGAGTTGGCAGAGAGTATGTGTAACGACCCATAATTTTGAACAATTTAAATTGAAAATATTTAATTAATTTTAAATATTTGAGTGATGGTTTGACTTGAATTTCAAATTATCAGAATGAATATAGCGATTAAATTTTTAAAATTTAATCTATTCAAAGTTGAATAAAAATTTGAATCTTCAATTTTAAGCCGATTAAAAATATTTCAAAGGCTTGCAAAATTCATATTGATAGTATTGAAGATAATGGAAGCTTCAGAATTTAATTTGAAACTGTTTTGTTCAGTTTTAAAATTTTATCGTTTAAATCGATATGTAAAAATAGTCTTCCAAGGCACAGCCTTGGAATTCGACGAAATTAATTCCATTGAGTCCATAATATTGAATTATTACCGGATTTCAAATTTCGTAGCATTTGGAGTTGTTGTGTGATCATACGACATATAAACGCATTGAAATTAAGTCGAATTCGATTTAAATTTAAAATTTAAAACTGGTCAACATCAGCCACTTTTCTTCCTTAAACCACACAGAGAATCACGCCCAAAAATCACGGGGAAGAGATCGTGGAAAGCAAGGCCACTGTCTTTAAACTTCGAATCAAAATCTTCCCTCGTTCAAAACAAAATCAACAGCAGCTTCAACGTGAAGAAAAAATGGCTGCTTTCCTTATTAATGTCAAATTCGATTCCTTCCCCTCTCGTTTCAAAATCAATGGCCGCTCCCCTAATTCGTAGTTCGAAAAAAACCAACCTCTCCCTAAATCGAAATTCAAAATCAAAGCTCAGGAATCTATGGCCGCCTCTCTTCCTCCAGTATTCGAAACAAATTCGAATCGTTCGACCGAGATTTGGCCGCGCACGTGAAGCAATGGCTAACGAAGTCCAATCGAAGTCGATTTTGACTTCGATGGGAATCGCGATGGGGGGGTACGCTTTCGAGCGGCGATGGCTGGAGTTTCTCGTGGGAACAGTGGGACGAAGGCCGTGGGGCATTCGCGTATGGCTCGAGTGGGATCTGGGTCGAGGGTGCCAGTGAAAGGGTATTGATACCGGTTAAGAAGGCAGTCAACGATGCAGGCAATGGTATCGAGGATCGGCGACTTCGACTTGGAATCGATGGGAGGACATAGGTTGGTGGGACGTATCGCGAGCAGAGTGGTGGGTTTGTCTGGTAATTTAAATTACTTAAGTTATTCCCTTAAATCCAAATTTAGTACCAGGAAATATTTGGCATTAAGTTAAATATTGAATTTTTAACATCTTGATTTAAATTATTACAGTTTGTTTGATTTAAAATTTATAACACATCTATGAATCTATGTATATTTGTTTAATTTACTTGTTTTAGAAATGGTTAGAGAATATTATTTTAAAATAAAATCACGGGTTTAAAATAATTTATTTAAAGGGAATTTAGTTTCAAAATTTAAATTTTTAGTTAAACAAATTTATTAAAAGAAATTGATTTAAAGATTTTAATTTAAAGTAAAATAATTAGTTAAAATAAATTTATTAAAGGAAAAATTGGTTTAAATGAAACTATTAATTAATTAAACAATCAAGAACGGAAATTGGTTATTTGATTGGTTCGAATATTAATTAATTTGTATAATATTTATACAAGGTATAAATCGAGAAAAAACAAGTCTGGAATGGAAATGGACTGCAAATAAAAGCTAAGGTGAGAACATCTCACTCAAAGGGTTTTGTTTAAATTTTAAATAGTTAGATTTAAAAATTTTGATTGTCTTGATTGTTGCTTGGATGATAATATAGTATTGTCCATTGTATTGAAATAGACCCTATACGCCGCCTATTAAGCAGAGGTTATTTATTAAACACATATACCGCGATATTCCACCCCGAAGTGGAATTGGTATTATATATGTAATTGGAGTTGATTTCCCGCATTATATAGCGGATGAGACCTTATTGTGCCGCATAATAGCGGATAATATTTTATAAATCCCATATGCCACGATATTCCGTCTCGAAGCGGAATTGGTATTGTGCTAACATCTTTAGATGCAGGGAAACAGATTGTAGGGATCCAGCTGGATTCCTCAAACATTAGAATTGGTTTCAATGTTGTGTTGATCTATTTATTGATCTATTTATAATATGCGTGATTATCCTTGTGATTGGAATCATTAAAGGCTAAATTTTAGCCGAATATTTTTTTTTGGTATCGTTTGATGCCGAAAATAAATGAAATTTGATTTTTGGAAATTTAAGTAGAGAATTCATAATAAAATTTAATTTTGGAATTGATTCATTTTAAATAAATAAACGTTGTAATTTTTATGTTATAAAAATTATGATTTGCGTGAAATATAACCAAAATGTGATTTTTGGAATAAATAGTTGATAAATTTGTAAAATGGTTTAAATTGGGATTTTTGAATTATTATAAACGATTTATATAAAAGATTTATAAAATTTATATTTGTAAGTTAAAATATTGGAATTATAAAACGAGTTTCTATAAGTGTTAAAATAAAGTATAAACGAATTTCATAAGTGAATGAAATTTATAGATTTATAAATTGTGAATTTATAAAATGGATAGATTTTGTAAAAATAAAAGATTTATAAGTAATTTAATTATAAATTGGATTTTGGCATTTAAATGAGATATAAATAGAATTTGTCCATTAAGGGATTTTATAAGTGGAAGTTTTTATAAAATAAATATGCGTGGAATTTATAAACATTGTTTTATAAATCCGAAATCGACTTATTTTGATAATTTAAGTATTATAGCTTATTAAAGGAGATATATCTACGATTTTGGACAGTGGAAAATCCTTTAAATAAAAGGCGCGGAAATGTTGAATTTGGTTAACGAAGTATATTCACGATTTTGGTCAGTGAATAATATATTAAAGAAATGTTTTGGGGAAGTGATGTTTTAAATAGAATTAAAACGATTTAAAGATGTTTTAAAATGTATTAAGTATCGAAACCATAGATTTCAACATTCATTGTTGAAATAAACGTTTTCGAGAAATAAGGAAATAAGGAAATAGTGGATTATAACACTGTTGTTATAGTAAAAGATTTCCGAAAGGAAATGTTTTATATAGTTTTGGGATCTATATATCTATCTTAATTTTGAATCCCTATACTAATGATTTTGGGTTGTCGTAACGATGTTTTACGCAACATTCGTTTTGACCCAAATAAAAGTGTTTAAGAGAATGTTTTCCTTAAAGAATAAAATCTGTACTTAATTGTGATTTAAGTATATTGAATATTTTCCAAATGTTGAAAATAAATAGATTGGTGAATTACTTATTATTAAATAAGTATGGAAATATTTTTCCAATATGAAGTGAATGTTTTGAGATTTTATCTTTTAAAGATAAATTGAAAATGAATATTAGAAATCGATTTGAAAATCGTATATTCATAGATATTTTGGAAAATGTAAATTCACTATGGAATTTATAAAGGAAAGAGAAATTTGTTTAAAAATAAACATTGATTTATTTTAACGTGTGGAAATAAATTTACGGATTTGGAACGTATGTTTAAAATAAAACGGTAAGGATTTATTTGATTGATTTGAATGAACCATTTTAAATTTAAAATGGATAAATATTTGGAACTGTTTCCGTTTACGGAAATTGATTTGAAACTTGTTTTCAAAGGATTGAAAAGTGATTTGAAATTTGTTTTCAAATGGTTGAAGTGTGGAAATTATATCTTGTAAAGATATTTTTGAAAATAAATAATTTGGGAAGATTATTTATAATCGGGTGATGTTGTGAATATTAATTGATAGCTAAATAACCGACTATCAATATTGACCTTTAAATAGGTATTTGTTGTGAATTGGTTGAAATTGAATGCTACACTTATTTTTAAATTATTGGGCTTGTTATTCGGATTACCCATTCCGAATAATGATACGACGTAATGGATAGCATTGAAGACCGGTGGTGAAGACTGAGTATTTGTGAAAATGATAGGATGACCAGTCGATTGTCTCTGCACCGTTAACCATAGTATGGAGATTTCCTTTATGATGGGAAATTCGATCGGGATTGTGAATACCTAGATTGCTGGGCTTCTTTGGAAGCGCCTTCGATTCTGTTCGAACCCGGAACAGACTTGTATGGTTACATGTCTGACATTACATTTTGAGATATAAAGCACATTTCTTTCAAATACATTTCTGTTGGTGCAGACGATTTATTCTCTTAGCTTAACACCCTTCTCTGAGACGTACAAGCTCAGAGGTTATGTTGTTGAAGGTTATCAGCGATATATTCCCAATTTGGTAATGTGGCATGCTGAGTGTTACTGTGTGATGATTATTTATCAATCATTTGTTGATCAAAGCGTGGCTTTGTGAAAAAGCGTAGCTTTGTGGACGAGACTTCGCCGAGCCTCACAGACCGGTTATGGTCGAAACAGGAATCGTGGCAGCAAGGTTATTTGGGGGTTGCTCCTCCTGAGGGTATGTCATTTCCTTCGGGATCATAAGTGGTATCATGGTATGGAGCCCAGATACTTACTTTTGTGGACACACTATATTTATTACTGTGTGATGTTGGTTATCGAGCGCTCGGATAAAGGTCGCAAACGACCGGGGGATGACATATTCGTGTCAGTTGTTACCTAGTCACAGAGGTAAGTCGGCCTTGTGTAGCAGAGATCCGATTAGGATCCTGGGACGTCCTTCCAGAGGCGTTCCATTTTACTTGGGAAGTTCCTTACCCCGACCATTTGTTGGAAATCCAAACAAAACAATACGAGGCTTGTACGATTTTAGTTGTAGAACCTGCCATTTAATATGGTAGCTATAGTAGGCATACTATAGTGGTACATATGCTGGCTAAGATTAATATTGTTTTTTCGAAAATGTTTTTCTACACTATGCACTAATAATATTAATCATCAAATGTTTCTATGTAGTAAGCATATTTGACTATCATAAGGAGAAATCTCCTCCAATTCTGCGTTTGCATTGTGTGTGTGGCGGGAGGCCTTATGGTAGTTTCATTTTCTAAAAGCATAGAGAAATTCTTTTGATTTTCTTTGTGAAAATAACTGTTTTAGTTCCATACCAGTCCCATGACTGAACTAGAGTTTATTGTTCCCTTCCTAAACTCTGGGTGCCCATCAATTTCCACGCGGGCAGTCTAGAGTTAGTTATCAGGTTATTTCAGATTCGGGAGTTGCTGTAGAGATTTGGAGGCAAGCTGGATGGCATGGCGTATCCACTACTATATAGTATTTCTTTTCCGCTGTTTTGTTGTTGTACACTCTGATAATGTAATGTAATGTGATGTGATGTAATAACTGATATAGTTCTTGTTTTAAAGATTATTCATTTATTTGTTATATGTTAATCCGCTGCGATTGTGAGATTCTAATATTGTTCTGTTGTTTCATTCTATTCTGTTCTATCTTTTTCTCTCTTCTTCTACCTCTTTCTTCTTCTTTAACCATAATGGTTCGTATTTTCGTTCATCTTGAGTTAATCAATGGAGATTAGTGTTTATTCAAGGAATACGGATTTTCGTGCCTTTACATGTGGTATCAGAGCATATGGTTAGGCGACAACCATGCCTCTGTTGGGTGTTACTCATTAGAGATAGAGTCGGTAGTACTCTAGAATGAGTTTGGGAGTAATAATAAATATGAGCGCGTATATGTTATTGAATATATAAAAAATTATTGTGTTGACTTATCGGTTGATTGTTTATAGATTCTGGTTGATGCAGTCTAGCTAACTTTCATCGATAGGGATTTCTAAACTCTTGAACAAGATAAACTGACACGGTATTGTTTAAAAAAAAGGGTAAATGAAATAATTTTACCCAAAATTATTTTCGTATATAAAAAGGAATGGTTTTCCATAAATTATTATAGCATATGGATGCTTGGATGTTAGGAATTAATAATACTAAAATTATTACAATTGATTGTTGAATAGGAAATTGAAATTGAAATTCCAAAGTTAAGAAATAAATCTAGATACAAATGGAATTTATGGATATGAATTGTGAATGTGATTTGTAATTTGAAGTAAAATTCCAGAGAAGTGTTTGGAAATGTTTTGAAAAGAATTTGAAAATTTTGAAGATTTGGAAGGTTTAAATCCCTTTTGATTTTGAAAATAATTTTCAAAGATTTTGGAGAAATGTTTTAAAGGAATAAAAGCTCTAAACTCTTTTCGGTCGCTGGAAAATAATTCCGATGAAGATCGTGACATCATCGGTGTTCATTTCGGGTTTCCAAAAGAGGAATTGCTGCCAAGTTGTTTTAAATGAAAATTGCTTGGAAAATTTGTGTTTGGGTTTTGAAATTCAAAGGATAATTTGAATATTTTTCAATAATGGTTTTGAAAGGTTGAAAAGACTCTGGAAATCCTATTTAAAAAATATTATGGCTAGCAGGATATACAGGTATATTAAAGGAAATAGAATTGGAATTTTGATTTCGAAGATAAATTTGAATTGCTCGACAAAAAGGCACGTATTTCAATTTCAGTATGAAATTTGTTGACTTTCTCGACCAGCCGCTTAGCTTTTCGTTTTCTTTTTGAATCTGAGGGGCCGTTGTGCCATTTGGTAGTCGTACCGAGCTAGCCGCGCAAAGGAGACGCTGGCGAAATTTTTGGAAAATTTAGAGTGTTAAAAAAATTTTGAGAAAATTTTGAAATTTGAATTTAAATTTAAATTTGAATTGTTATGAAAACGATGTTGTTTGGAACCAAAAAATTGAAGTTGGAAAGCTAGTTGTAATGATAATGGATCTTTAATAAAAAGATTTGTTTTGGTAAGTTGATAAAACCGTTTAGTTTTCGAAAGATAGAGAATGAGTTGAGAATCATTTTTCCAAACTTGTAATTTCGGGACGAAATTCTTTTAAGGGGGGAGTTTGTAACGACCCAGAATTTTGAACAATTTAAATTGAATATATTTAATTAATTTTCAATATTTGAATGATGGTTTGACTTGAATTTCAAATTATCAGAATGAATATAGGGATTAAATTTTTAAAATTTAATCTATTAAAAGTTGAATAAAAATTTGAATCTTCAATTTTAAGCTGATTAAAAATATTTCAAAGGCTTGTAAAATTCATATTGATAGTATTGAAGATAATGGAAGCTTCAGAATTTAATTTGAAACTGTTTTGTTTAGTTTCGAAATTTTATCGTTTAAATCGATATGTAAAAATAGCCTTCTGAGGCATGGTCTCGGAATTCGACGAAACGAGTTCCATTGGGTCCGTAATACTGAATTATTACCGGATTTCAAATTTCGTAGCATTTGGAGTTGTTGTGTGATCATATGACATATAAACGCGTTGAAATTAAATCGAATTCGATTTAGATTTAAATTTTAAAATTGGTCAACATCAGCAACTTTTCTTCCTTAAACCACGCAGAGAATCATGCCCAAAAATCATGGGGAAGAGATCGTGCAAAGCAAGGCCGCTGTCTTTAAACTTCGAATCAAAATCTTCCCTCGTTCAAAACAAACTCAACAGCGGCTTCAACGCAAAGAAAAAATGGCTGCTTCCCTTATTAAGTTCAAATTCGATTCCTTCCCCTCTCGTTTCAAAATCAATGGCCGCTCCCCTAATTCATACGTTCGAAAAAAACCCAACCTCTCCCTAAATCGAAATTCAAAATCAAAGCTCCAGAATCTATGGCCGCCTCTCTTCCTCCAGTATTCGAAACGAATTCGAATGGTTTGACCGAGATTTGGCCGCACACGTGAAGCAATGGCGAACGAAGTTGAATCGAAGTCAATTTTGACTTCGATGGGAATCGCGATGGGGGGGTGTGCCTTCGAGCGGCGATGGCTAGAGTTTCTCGTGGGAACAGTGGGACGAAGGCCGTGGGGCATTCGCGTACGGCTCGAGTGGGATCTGGGTCGAGGGTGCCAGTGAAAGGGCGTTGATACCGGTTAAGAAGGCAGTCAACGATGCAGGCATTGGTATGGAGGATCGGCGACTTCGACTTGCAATCGATGGGAGGACGATAGGTTGGTGGGACATATCGCGAGCAGAGTGGTGGGTTTGTCTGGTAATTTAAATTACTTAATTTATTCCCTTAATGTAACGATTTCGATTTTTCGTTGCCAAAAACCGAATAGTTAGGGTTTTAAGAAAAAGAAAAAGGTAGAAAAGAGAAAGAAGATAGGAAAAGATAGGAAATAGAACATAGAACGGAACAGAAAACTACAGAACAACATCAGAATCTCACAATTCGCAGTGGAACAACATATAATAATAAATGAATAATCTTTAAACAAAGAACTATATCAGTTATTACATTTTATACATTACATCATATCATCAGAGTGGACAACAACAACAACAAACAGCGGAAAAGAAATACTATATACTAGTAATACGCCATGCCATCCAGCTTGCTTCCAGCAACTCCAGAATATCCAGAGTATCCTGATAAACCTTCACTCTTGACTGCCCGTGTAGAAATTGGTGGGCACCAAGAGTTTAGGAAGGAAAACAATAAACTCCGAGTCAGTCATGTGACTGGTGTGAGAACTCAAAACAGTTTATTTATCTTTAAAATCAAAAATAGAGGAATATTTTTAAAGTCAATTCGCAATGCTTTTAAAAATGAGACTACCATAAGACCTCCCGGCACACACACAATGCAAACGCAGACTTGGAGGAGATTTCTCCTTATGATAGTCATAGATGCTTGATACGCATTTAAAAAGAACATTTTATATTATTACTAGTGCATAGTGTAGAAAACAATTTCGAAAGTAGAAAATAAATCTTAGCCAGCATAGGTACCATTATATTATGCCTACTATAGCTACCATATTAGATGGCAGGTTCTACAACTAAAACCGTACAAGTCACGTATTGTTTCTTTGGATTTCCAACGAATGATCAGGCCAAGGAACTTCCCATTGCCACACGAGAATGCCTCTGGATGGACATCCCTGAGAACCAAACCGGATCTCTACCAACACAAGGCCAGGTTACCCCTAACTGAGTAACAACTGACCGAATATGCAATCCCCCGGTCCTTTGGGACCTTTATCCGAGAGCTCTCTAATCAATTCATACAATCATAAAGTGTTTTCAACATGAGTAAGTATCTGGGCTCCATACCATGATACCACCCTTTTCCAGAAGGAAATGCACATATCCTAAAGGGCGCTACCCCTCATAACCTTGCTGCATCTTTCCTGTTTTGACCATTCACGGGGTGTGAGGCTCGACGAAGTCACGTCCACAAAAACATACTTTATACAAAAGCCATACTTTGGGTCAACAAATGATCATAGAAATGATCACCAAGATAGACGATCAAATAAACGATCCTATCACAAATAATCAACACAATGATCATTTCACAGCAACACTCAGCATGTCACATTACCAAATTGGGAATATATTGCTGATAACCTTCAACTACATAACCTCTGAGCTCATACGTCTCAGAGAAGGGTGTTAAGCTAAAAGAATAAATTCTCCGCCACCAACAGAAATATATTTGAATGAAATCGGCTTTATATCTCAATTTGTAATGTCAGACATACAATCCGTACAAGTCTGTTCCGGGCTCGAACAAAACCGAAGGCACTTCTCACGAAGCCCTTGCAATCCGGGTATTCACAATCCCGATCGAATTTCCCATCACTTAGGAAATCTCTATACCAGGAGCTACCCAGTGCAGAGACAATCGATAGGTCATCCTATCGCTTTCGCAAATACCCGGTCTTCAACACCGGCCATTAAATGCAATTCATAACGACGTATCACATATTCGGAATGGGTTATACGTCCCCATGGTCCTTTCCCGGTTAACCCGAATAGTGAGGGCTTATTCAAAAATAAGTGTGGCATTCAAATTCAAACAAATCACATCAATTACCCATTCAAAGGGAAATATTGATAGCCGGTTATTGAACTATCAATGGATATGCACACATCACCAGTTTCCAAATAATTTTCCCAATTATTTATTTCACAAAATATCTTTACAAGATATATAATTTCACACTTCAAAAATAAATCAATATTTATTTTTAGACAAATTCCCCTTTCCTTTGTAAATTCCTTAGTGAATTTATAATCCAAAATATCTATGAATATTCGATTTCAATCATTCATTTCAATTTATCTTCAAAAAGATAAATTCTCTAATATTCACTTTATATTGGAAAAACATTTCCATACTTATTTATTCATAAGTAATTCACAAATTTTATTTATTATCTACACTTGGAAAATATTCAATATACTCAAATAGAAATTTAGTATATATTTCATTCTATAAGGAAAACATTCTTTTAAACATATTTATTTGGGCCAAAACGAATGTTACGTAAAACATTGTTACGACAACCCAAAATCACTAGTATAGGGATTCGAAATTAAAATAGATATATAAATCCCAATACTATACAAAATATTTCCTTTCGGAAATCATTTACTATAACAACAGTGTTATAGTCCACTATTTCCTTTTCATTTCTCGAAAACGTCTATTTCAACAATAAATGTTGAAATCTATGGTTTCGAATCTCAATACATTTTAAAACATCATTAGATCGTTTTAATTCTATTTAAAACATCAAATCTAAACATTTCTTTAACATATTATTCACTATTCAAAAACGTGAATATACTACGTTAACAAATTTCATCCTTTCTATACATTTTATTTTAAAGGATTATTCACGGTCAAAAACGTGAATATAACTCCATTAATAGGTTACAACAATTTTCTTATCAAAATAAGTCGTTTGCGGATTTATAAAACAATGTTTATAAATCCCATTTCTATTTATTTTACAACAACTTCCTTTAGAAATTCCTTTATTAACCTATTCAATTCATAACTCAATTATAAAACAAAAGTTCATATCATAAGTGAAATACTTATAATTTATTTGTTTCAAAAATCGTTCCTTTGAACTTCATAATTATAAATCTTATAACTCATAAGATTCAATTATTTATCCAAAACCATTCTTTTAATAACTTTATAAATTTTATAAACCTACTGCTTATAAAATTCTATTTATAACTTCACCGTTTATAATTCTATGAATTTCATTCATTTATGAAATTCATTTTCACTTCATTCAAACACTTATAAAAACTCGTTTTATAATTCAAATATTTTCATTTATAAATATCCATTTATGAATCTCTTAATATAAATCAATTTATATTATTCTTTAAAAACGTCTTCAAATTCCTTTATAATTTCACCATTTTGATTTATAAACTAATTAAATTTTATAAATCCTTTATTTAACTTTTTATAATAAATTCAGAAATCCAATTTAACTATTTTAAAAAAAATCATTAATCCATATTTTCTCAAAAATCAACCTTTAACTGTATTTCTTAAAAATCATAATATTATACGACATTAAACATTATACGTTTATTTATTTAAAATGGATCTATTTCAAAAATAAAGTATATTTTCAAAAATCACTTTAAAAATCATTTGAAAATCCCAAAATCTGGGTCCAATGATGCTACACACCCAATAGTCAATCACGACGAACAACGATATCATATATCGATATGATAATCCATCAAATATCAAAATATCTGAAATCAACAAAAACTGTTGAGGAATCCAGTTGGATCCCTCCAACCTGTTTTCCTGCATCCAAAAACATTAGCATAATACCAATTTCGTTCCAGTACGAAATTATCGCGGTATATGTTTTTAATAAATACTATCCGCTTAATAACGGCGTATTAGGGTCTCATCCGCTAAAAAATACGGGAAATCAACAACTGCAATATATACATATGCCAATATATATATATATATTGATATTATATATAATACCTATTTCATTGTTTATGAAATATTCACGGTATATGTTTTTATTAAATAACATCCGCTTACTAATGGCGCATAATGTCTATTTTAACAATCAATAGATAACAATCATCATTCAAACATGCATTCAAATATTTTAAATCTAACTATTTAAAATAAAATCGAAACCGATTCGATTGAGTGAGAAGTTCTCACCTTGATTTCAATTTCGTTTTAGCGATTTATTTCGAATAAAATTAAACGCGCGTTTAATTTTACCCAAAATTCTCACTTACTCCAAACAACTCCAATCCAATTCCATCGTGTAGTGCTCGTCCATACGATTCCAACGCAACTGGTTTCGCGCGTTTTCGACCTTGTATGAAAAAGTTATGAATATTTGAACATTACACAAATTTTTTATATAATAATTTCAACATAAATTTTATATGATAAACCTATTTTATTTGGACCGTTGGATCTCCTTCCACCAGATCATAGCCGCATGCTCCTTCTCCTCTCCCTCACTTTCTTGTTCTACAGGCCGAGCACGCACAGCAAACCCATATAGCAAAAATTAGGGTTTAATCTTGCAACATCATCTCTCATCTATACTTCATCAAACCACCTCCATGCGACTCGCCTTGCCAAGAGCCACCTTCACCATCCATGGCATGAAGCTCGTCCTCCCCAAAAACCCTCGATTTGCGCACGAACGTGGGCACTTCACGGCCAGATTCTGGCGACCACGAAGCACCGATGATGATCACAACCGTATGGATGTGAAGCACTCGGAGTGCTCGACGTTTTTGTAGTTGATGACCTTTTTCAAAAGTGAAAGGATTGGGAGAAAAAGGAGGAGGAAGGAGGTTGTTTTTTGGCCGTGTAGTTAGGTGGAGGCGGCTAGGGTTTTAGAATTTAGGTTTTTATTTTTATTTTTTATTTCTAAAGAGAAGGGTGCTATTTATAGAAGAACGAACAAACACTATTCATTCCGATTTTCCAAACTCCGATTTACATGCCGAAACTGACGTTCCTAGGGTTTATCCCGCGTTCCGGACACAATGGAACAGGTTCGGAAGCTAATTCGGATATTTGTGCGAGTTATGGCTATAAACGATCAATTTAAATTAAACCGATTTATACCTATTTCGAGGCGTTTTAATTCGTACCGGACAAACGGTAAGTCCAATTGACTTGAAATTTGAAACATTACAATAATATCACATTACGGATCCGATGAAACTGGTTTCGTCGAAATTCGAGACTTTTTGAAAAATGGCTATTTTAACTCGCCAAATTAAAATTAAAAATAAATTCGATGCGTTTCGAGCTGCCACGATCAAACGATAACTCCGATTGCTACGAAAATTGAAATCCGGTAATAACTAACTATTGCGGATCCAATGGAACTAGTTTCGTTCAATTCTGAAACTGTTCAAAAATTGGCTATTTTCACTAGTCGATTAAATATTAAAATATTCAATTTTCACAAATAAACTTTTAATTCAATTTTAAAAGTTCTAAAATATCATTCTAACTTCAATATGATAAAATAAAATTTTACAAATCATTTTCAATCATACATAACTCAATTTTCAATTATTTCCATAATTTAACATATTAAATTATCGATTTAATTATTCAATTAAATCATATAATTCGAAATAAATTTATTCGACTTATAAATTTCACTTATTAATATTTAAAATTAATTAAATATCCAAATTTTAATTAATAAAAATTCTGGGTCGTTACAATCTTCCCCCCTTAAAAGAATTTCGTCCTCGAAATTACAAGTAAGAAAAGTTACAGAATCTATTAACTTTCCAAAATTTATAATTAAATTTCTTACAATACTTTACTAAGTTTTCCAAATCATACCTAGTTATCTTTTCAAAAACAAACTATATCATTTAACTTTCAATTCCAAATCAAAGTTATAGTTTTCAAAATTTTCCAATTTTCTCAAAATTTTTCTAACGCCTTAAATTTTCGGAAAAATTCGCCATAGTCTCCTTTGCGCGGCTCGATCCGAAAAAAAATGACAGTATATATATCACAAATATACATCTCATCAAGTAATGAGGCATCCCGTAGGGAAAAAAATGTAAAAGTACGATATTTAATCCGAGATATGTACCTTATATTTTATTAGCGAGCATATACGGCTAATATAGCGCGAAAGCGAGCTCCAAATGCGAAGCAAACGTGATCCGCACCTACTAAACACTCAACAAACAACATGAGAATCATGCATATATGAAAATAATCTCAATATACAACATATATTCAACCATCAACCAATTATCATTCATAACCAATAATATTCATTCTTATTCTCATTAATATTCAATGAAATAGGTTTTTCAATTTAATCACATTTGATTTATTAACAGTGGATGTTCTTTTACTAACATTCACTCTCAATTAGTTTATATTCACTAATTCATATTCAAGTTTGTTCACTTCCAAATCAAATTCAATTCTATATAAGATTATTTACCTTTAATTTGAATTCAATTTCATAACTTCCAATTTCGCTAGTTCACTTTCATTGACACTTAATGAACTTATATTCAATCAATTAACATCCATATAACAACCAATATATATTGATTACAACCAAATTCCTTTGCTTATATTAATTCAATTTGGTTTAACACCATCACTTTTAATTGGTTTAATTAAATTGATTTTCATTCAATCTTTCAACTTCCAATAATATTAGATTTTAATGAATTGACACTTACATTCATTATTTCATGTCAACTTAATTTACATTCAATTGATTAACATTCAATCCATTCATTCAATTCAATTTCTAAAGTTGAATTTCATTTACATAACTTAAGTCCATATCTATCACTTCACTTTATTATTTTACTTTGATACTAATATCAACTTCATTCAACATCTCTTAAGTTATATTTCATTTTATAAACGTCACTTGGTTTTACATAACTTAAATTCCCACTTATAAATCAATTCAGATTCCAAATTCTAAAGTAAATTTTCCATTTAACTTTAAATTCATTTCCATTTACAACTCATATTCATAAACATATTCACATAGTTTCACTTCTCATATATATAAGTTTATTTCACAATTGTAAATCACATTAATTATAATTCAATTCTTATAATTCATTTTACTTATACAATTATTCTTTTATTTAGATTATTCAAACATCTAAACAATCAACTTATATACACTTTAATAATTTTGAAAAATTATTTCTTTATATATAAAATATAATCAAGGTAAAATTATTTCATTTACCCAATTTTAAAATCAATATTGTGCCGAATTGTTCTATTCAAGTGTTTAGAAACCCCTTCGGCATAGTCCTTCGGAACACGCTGACGAAAGTTCATATGCCACTCAATAAACCAATCATCACAATATAAAACAATTTTATATATTCACTAACAAATACGCTCTCATAGCTATTATTACACTCAAACTCATTCTAGAGTACTACTGACTCTATCTCTAATGAGTAATACCCAACAGAACCATGGTTGTCGCTTAACCATATGTTCTGATACCAAATGTAACGATTTCGATTTTTCGTTGCCGAAAACCGAATAGTTAGGGTTTTAAGAAAAAGAAAAAGGTAGAAAAGAGAAAGAAGATAGGAAAAGATAGGAAATAGAACATAGAACGGAACAGAAAACTACAGAACAACATCAGAATCTCACAATTCGCAGCGGAACAACATATAATAATAAATGAATAATCTTTAAACAAAGAACTATATCAGTTATTACATTTTATACGTTACATCATATCATCAGAGTGGACAACAACAACAACAAACAGCGGAAAAGAAATACTATATACTAGTAATACGCCATGCCATCCAGCTTGCTTCCAGCAACTCCAGAATATCCAGAATATCCTGATAAACCTTAACTCTTGACTGCCCGTGTAGAAATTGGTGGGCACCCAGAGTTTAGGAAGGAAAACAATAAACTCCGAGTCAGTCATGTGACTGGTGTGAGAACTCAAAAAGTTTATTTATCTTTAAAATCAAAAATAGAGGAATATTTTTAAAGTCAATTCGCAATGCTTTTAAAAATGAGACTACCATAAGACCTCCCGCCACACACACAATGCAAACGCAGACTTGGAGGAGATTTCTCCTTATGATAGTCAAAGATGCTTGATACGCATTTAAAAAGAACATTTTATATTATTACTAGTGCATAGTGTAGAAAACAATTTCGAAAGTAGAAAATAAATCTTAGCCAGCATAGGTACCATTATATTATGCCTACTATAGCTACCATATTAGATGGCAGGTTCTACAACTAAAACCGTACAAGTCACGTATTGTTTCTTTGGATTTCCAACGAATGATCAGGCCAAGGAACTTCCCATTGCCACACGAGAATGCCTCTGGATGGACATCCCCGAGAACCAAACCGGATCTCTACCAACACAAGGCCGGGTTACCCCTAACTGAGTAACAACTGACCGAATATGCCATCCCCCGGTCCTTTGGGGCCTTTATCCGAGAGCTCTCTAATCAATTCACACAATCATAAAGTGTTTTCAACATGAGTAAGTATCTGGGCTCCATACCATGATACCACCCTTTTCCAGAAGGAAATGCACATGTCCTAAAGGGCGCTACCCCTCATAATCTTGCTGCATCTTTCCTGTTTTGACCATTCACGGGGTGTTAGGCTCGACTAAGTCACGTCCACAAAAACATACCTTATACAAAAGCCATGCTTTGGGTCAACAAATGATCATAGAAATGATCACCAAGATAGACGATCAAATAAACGATCCTATCACAAATAATCAACACAATGATCATTTCACAGCAACATTCAGCATGTCACATTACCAAATTGGGAATATATTGCTGATAACCTTTAACTACATAACCTTTGAGCTCATACGTCTCAGAGAAGGGTGTTAAGCTAAAAGAATAAATTCTCCGCCACCAACAGAAATATATTTGAATGAAATCGGCTTTATATCTCAATTTGTAATGTCAGACATACAATCCGTACAAGTCTGTTCCGGGCTCGAACAAAACCGAAGGCACTTCTCACGAAGCCCTTGCCATCCGGGTATTCACAATCCCGATCGAATTTCCCATCACTTAGGAAATCTCTATACCAGGAGCTACCCAGTGCAGAGACAATCGATAGGTCATCCTATCGCTTTCGCAAATACCCGGTCTTCAACACCGGTCATCAAATGCAATTCATAACGACGTATCACATATTCGGAATGGGTTATACGACCCCATGGTCCTTTCCCGGTTAACCCGAATAGCGAGCGCTTATTCAAAAATAAGTGTGGCATTCAAATTCAAACAAATCACATCAATTACCCATTCAAAGGGAAATATTGATAGTCGGTTATTGAACTATCAATGGATATGCACACATCACCAGTTTCCAAATAATTTTCCCAATTATTTATTTCACAAAATATCTTTACAAGATATATAATTTCACACTTCAAAAATAAATCAATATTTATTTTTAGACAAATTCCCCTTTCCTTTATAAATTCCTTAGTGAATTTATAATCCAAAATATCTATGAATATTCGATTTCAATTATTCATTTCAATTTATCTTCAAAAAGATAAATTCTCTAATATTCACTTTATATTGGAAAAACATTTCCATACTTATTTATTAATAAGTAATTCACAAATTTTATTTATTTTCTACACTTGGAAAATATTCAATATACTCAAATCGAAATTTAGTATATATTTCATTCTATAAGGAAATCATTCTTTTAAACATATTTATTTGGGCCAAAACAAATGTTACGTAAAACATTGTTACGACAACCCAAAATCACTAGTATAGGGATTCGAAATTAAAATAGATATATAAATCCCAATACTATACAAAACATTTCCTTTCGGAAATCATTTACTATAACAACAGTGTTATAGTCCACTATTTCCTTTTCATTTCTCGAAAACGTCTATTTCAACAATAAACGTTGAAATCTATGGTTTCGAATCTCAACACATTTTAAAACATCGTTAGATCGTTTTAATTCTATTTAAAACATCAAATCTAAACATTTCTTTAACATATTATTCACTATTCAAAAACGTGAATATACTACGTTAACAAATTTCATCCTTTCTATACATTTTATTTTAAAGGATTATTCACGGTCAAAAACGTGAATATAACTCCATTAATAGGTTACAACAATTTTCTTATCAAAATAAGTCGTTTGCGGATTTATAAAACAATGTTTATAAATTCCATTTCTATTTATTATACAACAACTTCCTTTAGAAATTCCTTTATTAACCTATTCAATTCATAACTCAATTATAAAACAAAAGTTCATATCATAAGTGAAATACTTATAATTTATTTGTTTGAAAAATCGTTCCTTTGAACTTCATAATTATAAATCTTATAATTCATAAGATTCGATTATTTATCCAAAACCATTCTTTTAATAACTTTATAAATTTTATAAACCTACTGCTTATAAAATTCTATTTATAACTTCACCGTTTATAATTCTATGAATTTCATTCATTTATGAAATTCATTTTCACTTCATTCAAACACTTATAAAAACTCGTTTTATAATTCAAATATTTTCATTTATAAATATCCATTTATGAATCTCTTAATATAAATCAATTTATATTATTCTTTAAAAACGTCTTCAAATTCCTTTATAATTTCACCATTTTGATTTATAAACTAATTAAATTTTATAAATCCTTTATTTAACTTTTTATAATAAATTCATAAATCCAATTTAACTATTATAAAAAAAATCATTAATCCATATTTTCTCAAAAATCAACCTTTAACTGTATTTCTTAAAAATCATAATTTTATACGACATTAAACATTATATGTTTATTTATTTAAAATGGATCTATTTCAAAAATAAAGTATATTTTCAAAAATCACTTTAAAAATCATTTTAAAATCCCAAAATTTGGGTCCAATGATGCTACACACCAAATAGTCAATCATGACGAACAACGATATCATATATCGATATGATAATCCATCAAATATCAAAATATCTGAAATCAACAAAAACTGTTGAGGAATCCAGTTGGATCCCTCCAACCTGTTTTCCTGCATCCAAAAACATTAGCACAATACAAATTTCGTTCCAGTACGAAATTATCGCGGTATATGTTTTTAATAAATATTATCCGCTTAATAACGGCGTAATAGGGTCTCATCTGCTAAAAAATACGGGAAATCAACAACTTCAATATATACATATGCCAATATATATATATTGATATTATATATAATAACTATTTCACTGTTTATGAAATATTCGCGGTATATGTTTTTATTAAATAACATCCGCTTACTAACGGCGCATAATGTCTATTTTAACAATCAATAGATAACAATCATCATTCAAACATGCATTCAAATATTTTAAATCTAACTATTTAAAATAAAATCGAAACCGATTCGATTGAGTGAGAAGTTCTCACCTTGATTTCAATTTCGTTTTAGCGATTTATTTCGAATAAAATTAAACGCTCGTTTAATTTTACCCAAAATTCTCACTAACTCCAAACAACTCCAATCCAATTCCATCGCGTAGTGCTCGTCCATACGATTCCAACGCAACTGGTTTGGTGCGTTTTCGACCTCGTATGAAAATGTTATGAATATTTGAACATTACACAAATTTTTTATATAATAATTTCAACATAAATTTTATATTATAAACCTATTTTATTTGGACCGTTGGATCTCCTTCCACCAGATCATAGCCGCATGCTCCTTCTCCTCTCCCTCACGTTCTTGTTCTACATGCCGAGCACGCACAGCAAACCCATATAGCAAAAATTAGGGTTTAATCTTGCAACATCATCTCTCATCTATACTTCATCAAACCACCTCCATGCGACTCGCCTTGCCAAGAGCCACCTTCACCATCCATGGCATGAAGCTCAGCCTCCCCAAACACCCTCGATTTGTGCGCGAATGTGGGCACTTCACGGCCAGATTCTGGCGACCACGAAGCACCGATGATGATCACAACCGTATGGATGTGAAGTACTCGGAGTGCTCGACGTTTTTGTAGTTGATGACCTTTGTCAAAAGTGAAAGGATTGGGAGAAAAAGGAGGAGGAAGGAGGTTGTTTTCTGGCCGTGTATTTAGGTGGAGGCGGCTAGGGTTTTAGAATTTAGGTTTTTTTTTTATTTCTAAAGAGAAGGGTGCTATTTATAGAAGAACGAACGAACACTATTCATTCCGATTTTCCAAACTCCGATTTACATGCCGAAACTGACGTTCCTAGGGTTTATCCCGTGTTCCGGACACAATGGAACAGGTTTCGGAAGCTAATTCGGACATCTGTGCGAGTTATGGCTATAAACGATCGATTTAAATTAAACCGATTTAAACCGATTTCTAGGCGTTCTAATTCGTACCGGACAAACGGTAAATCCAATTGACTTGAAATTTGAAACCTTACAATAATATCACATTACGGATCCGATGAAACTTGTTTCGTCGAAATCCGAGACCTTTTGAAAAATGGCTATTTTAACTCGCCAAATTAAAATTAAAAATAAATTCGATGCGTTTCGAGCTGCCACGATCAAACGATAACTCCGATTGCTATGAAAATTGAAATCCGGTAATAACTAACTATTACGGATCCAATGGAACTGGTTTCGTTCAATTCTGAGACAGTTCAAAAATTGGCTATTTTCACTAGTCGATTAAATATTAAAATATTCAATTTTCACAAATAAACTTTTAATTCAATTTTAAAAGTTCTAAAATATCATTCTAACTTCAGTATGATAAAATAAAATTTTACAAATCATTTTCAATCATACATAACTCAATTTTCAATTATTTCCATAATTTAACATGTTAAATTATCGATTTAATTATTCAATTAAATCATATAATTCTAAATAAATTTATTCGACTTATAAATTTCACTTATTAACATTTAAAATTAATTAAATATCCAAATTTTAATTAATAAAAATTCTGGGTCGTTACACTTAAATCCAAATTTAGTTCCAGGAAATATTTGGCAGTAAGTTAAATATTGAATTTTTAACATCTTGATTTAAATTATTATAGCAATACAGTTTGTTTGATTTAAAATTTATAACACATCTATGTATCTATGTATATTTGTTTAATTTACTTGTTTTAGTAATGGTTAGGGAATATTAGTTTAAAATAAAATCACGGGTTAAAAATAATTTATTTAAAGGGAATTTAGTTTCAAAATTTAAATTTTTAGTTAAACAAATTTATTAAAAGAAATTGATTTAAAGATATTAATTTAAAGTAAAATAATTAGTTAAAATAAATTTATTAAAGGAAAAATTGGTTTAAATGAAACTATTAAATAATTAAACAATCAAGAACGGAAATTGGTTATTTGATTGGTTCGAATATTAATTAATTTGTATAATATTTATACAAGGTATAAATCGAGAAAAAACAAGTCTGGAATGGAAATGGACAGCAAATAAAAGCTAAGGTGAGAACTTCTCACTCAAAGGGTTTTGTTTAAATTTTAAATAGTTAGATTTAAATTTTTTGATTGTGTTGATTGTTGCTTGGATGATAATATAATATTATCTATTGTGTTGAAATAGACCCTATACGCCGGCTATTAAGCGGAGGTTATTTATTAAACACATATACCGCGATATTCCACCTCGAAGTGGAATTGGTATTATATATGCACTTGGAGTTGATTTTCCGCATTATATAGCGGATGGGACCCTATTGCATCGCATAATAGCGGATAATATTTTATAAATCCCATATACCACGATATTTCGTCTCGAAGCGGAATTGGTATTGTGCTAACATCTTTGGATGCAGGGAAATAGATTGGAGGGATCCAACTGGACTCCTCAAACATTTGAATTGGTTTCAATGTTGTGTGTTGATCTATTTATTGATCTATTTATAATCTGCGTGATTATCCTTGTGATCGTAATCGCTAAAGGCTAAATTTTAGCCGAATATATTTTTTTGGTATCGTTTGATGCCGAAAATAAATGAAATTTGATTTTTGGAAATTTAAGTTGAGAATTCATAATAAAATTTAATTTTGGAATTGATTCATTTTAAATAAATAAACGTTGTAATTTTTATGTTATAAAAATTATGATTTGTGTGAAATATAACCAAATTGTGATTTTTGGAATAAATAGTTGATAAATTTTTAAAATGGTTTAAATTGGGATTTTTGAATTATTATAAACGATTCATATAAAAGATTTATAAAATTTATATTTATAAGTTAAAAATATTGGAATTATAAAATGAGCTTTTATAAGTATTAAAATAAAGTATAAACGGATTTCATAAGTGAATGAAATTTATAGATTTATAAATTGTGAAGTTATAAAATGGATAGATTTTGTAAAAGTAAAAGATTTATAAGTAATTTACTTATAAATTGGATTTTGGCATCTAAATGAGATATAAATAGAATTTGTCCATTAAGGGATTTTATAAGTGGAAGTTTTTATAAAATAAATATACGTGGAATTTACAAACATTGTTTTATAAATCCGAAATCGACTTATTTTGATAAGTTAATTATTATAGCTTATTAAAGGAGATATATCCACGATTTTAGACGGTGGATAATCCTTTAAATAAAAGGCGCAGAAATGTTGAATTTGGTTAACAAAGTATATTCACGATTTTGGTCAGTGAATAATATATTAAAGAAATGTTTTGGGGAAGTGATGTTTTAAATAGAATCAAAATTCAAAACGATTTAAAGATGTTTTAAAATGTATTAAGTATCGAAACCATAGATTTCAACATTCATTGTTGAAATAGACGTTTTCGAGAAATAAGGAAATAGTGGACTATAACACTGTTGTTATAGTAAATGATTTCCGAAAGGAAATGTTTTATATAGTATTAGGATTTGAATCCCTATACTAATGATTTTGAGTTGTCGTAACGATTTTTTACGCAACATTCGTTTTGACTCAAATAAAGGTGTTTAAGAGAATGTTTTCCTTAAAGAATAAAATCTATACTTAATTCTGATTTAAGTATATTGAATATTTTCCAAATGTTGAAAATAAATAGATTGGTGAATTACTTATTATTAAATAAGTATGGAAATATTTTTCCAATATGAAGTGAATGTTTTGAGATTTTATCTTTTAAAGATAAATTGAAAATGAATATTAGAAATCGATTTGAAAATCGTATATTCATAGATATTTTGGAAATGTAAATTCACTATGGAATTTATAAGGGAAAGGGAAATTTGTTTAAAAATAAACTTTGATCTATTTTGAAGTGTGGAAATAAATTTACGGATTTGGAACGTAAGTTTAAAATAAATCGGTAAGGATTTATTTGATTGATTTAAATGAACCATTTTAAACTTAAAATGGATAAATATTTGGAAGTGTTTCCGTTTAAGGAAATTGATTTGAAATTTGTTTTCAAAGGATTGAAAAGTGATTTGAAATATGTTTTCAAATGGTTGAAGTGTGGAAATTATATCTTGTAAAGATATTTTTGAAAATAAATAATTTGGGAAGATTATTTATAATCGGGTGATGTTGCGAATATTGATTGATAGTTAAATAACCGACTATTAATATTGACCTTTAAATAGGTATTTCTTGTGAATTGGTTGAAATTGAATGCTACATTCATTTTTAAATTATTGCGCTCGTTATTCGGATTACCCATTCCGAATAGTGATACGGCGTAATGGATAGCATTAAAGACTGGTGGTGAAGACTGGGTATTTGTGAAAATGATACGATGACCTATCGATTGTCTCTGCACCGTTAGCTACGGTATGGAGATTTCCTTTGTGATGGGAAATTCGATCGGGATTGTGAATACCCGGATTGCAAGGGCTTCTTTGGAAGCGCCTTCGGTTTTGCTCGAACCCGAAATCGACTTGTATGGTTACATGTCTGACATTACATTTTGAGATATAAAGCAGATTTCTTTCAAATACATTTATGTTGGTGCAGAGGATTTATTCTCTTAGCTTAACACCCTTCTCTTAGACGTACGAGCTCAGAGGTTAAGTAGTTGAAGGTTATCAGCGATATATTCCCAATTTGGTAATGTGGCATGCTGAGTGTTGCAGTGTGATGATTATTTATTGATCATTTGTTGATCAAAGCGTGGCTTTGTGAAAAAGCGTAGCCTTGTGGACGAGACTTCGTCGAGCCTCACAGACCAGTTATGATCGAAATAGGAATCGTGGCAGTAAGTTTATTTGGGGGTCGCTCCTCCTGAGGGTATGTCATTTCCTTCTGGATCATAAGTGGTATCATGGTATGGAGCCCAGATACTTACTTTTGTGGACACACTATATTTATTACTGTGTGATGTTGGTTATCGAGCGCTTGGATAAAGGTCGCAAACGACCAGGGGATGACATATTCGTGTAAGTTGTTACCTAGTCACAGAGGTAACCCGGCGTTGTGTAGTAGAGATCCGATTCGGATCCGGGGACGTCCTTCCAGAGGCGTTCCATTTTACTTGGGAAGTTACTTTACCGGACCATTTGTTGGAAATCCAAACAAAAAAATACGAGCCTTGTACGGTTTTAGTTGTAGAACCTGCCATTTAACATGGTAGCTATAGTAGGCATACTATAATGGTACGTATGCCGGCTAAGATTAATACTGTATTTTCAAAAATGTTTTTCAACATTATGCACTAATAATAATAATCATCAAATGTTTCTGCGTAGTAAGCATATTTGACTATCATAAGGAGAAATCTCCTCCAATTCTGCGTTTGCATTGTGTGTATGGCGGGAAGCCTTATGGTGGTTTCATTTTCTAAAAGCATAGCGAAATACTTTTGATTTTCTTTGTGAAAATAACTGTTTTAGTTCTCACACCAGTCCCATGACTGACCTGGATTTTATTGTTCCCTTCCTAAACTCTGGGTGCCCACCAATTTCCACACGGGCAGTCTAGAGTTAGGTTATCAGGTTATTCTGGACTCGGGAGTTGCTGTAGAGATTTGGAGGCAAGCTGGATGACATGGCGTATCCCCTAGTATATAGTATTTCTTTTCCGCTGTTTTTTTGTTGTGCACTCTGATAATGTAACGTGATGTGATGTGATGTAATAACTGATATAGTTTTTGTTTTAAAGATTCATTTATTTATTATATGTTGTTCCGCTGCGATTCTGAGATTCTGATATTGTTTTGTTGTTTCTTTCTGTTCTGTTCTATCTTTTTCTCTCTTCTTCTACCTCTTTTTTCTTCTTTAACCATAATGGTTCGTATTTCCGTTCATCTTGAGTTAATCAATGGAGATTAGTGTCTATTCAAGGAGTACAGATTTTCAGGCCTTTACAGTATGACAACTTCCGATCCCGGTGTAACAACCCGCATATTTATCTCTTTTTATATTTAAATATTTGATTTGAATCTTTTTTCGTTAGTCGGATTTTGGTCCAAAATTCTACTTTTTGCATACGATCAAATCAGGGCTCGAGACCACTTCCATTGAGTTCAAAGTGACGTTTGTAATCTTTTTGAGTATAAACATTGATAGGTTTGGAGTTAGTGGAATTTCTCTACCTTTTCCCGCTTTGGACTTTGGGTTAGTTTAGTCTTTATAACTCAAGCCCAATTCCCTCCTTCTCCTTACTCTTCATAAATTCCAACCAACTCAAGCTTTTGCATTAACGGTGAGTGGAAAGGGAAATTAAAAATCCAAGCCTAGGTATCAACTTCAAATCCATCATTCAACTCCAAATTCAAAGAGAGGATATTGGATTCAAGCTTCTTGGGTTGAGATTGAAGTGGATTAATTCTTGCTTTGCTTCAAAGCTTCATTTTCATTGACTTTTGGTGCAAAGGTGAGATTTTTATCTCACAATTCTAGCCTATAACTATATTGGACTGTTGGGAATGACTCCCTATCATTTTTGCATGCATATTAGCATTTTGTTTGGATTGGATTGGCGAAAAACTCCAATTTTTAGAATTTTGGTGTATTTTCTTCACTTAGGTCGTTCTGGCCATTTTTCTGTGTTCGGAGTTAGGTCGCTCGCGACCTAACCCTTAGGTCGCTCGCGTGTTATCGCGCTATGTCGCACTGCATTGAATTTTCTCTTCGGAGTTAGGTCGTAGGTCGTATGGACCTTAGGTCGTAGGTCATATGGACCTTAGGTCGTAGGTCGTTCTGGCCATTTCTAACTTCTTCAGAGGTAGGTTGTATGGACCTTAGGTCGTAGGTCGTATGGACCTTAGGTCATAGGTCGTATGGACCTTAGGTCGTAGGTCGTTCTGGCCATTTCTAACGTCTTCGGAGTTAGGTCGTAACTCGTGGGTTTTAGGCCGTAACACGATGGCTTTAGGTCGCGTGTTTCACTAGGTCATTAGGCCATTACCTCATTAGGTCATAGGTCGCTCGACCTCACTCACCTAGATTGACCGCTCCAGTTAGGTCGCATGACCCTTAACCCTTTAGGTCGCATGGCCTTAGGTCGCGTGACCTTGTTTTTGACCTTAGGACGTATGACCTCTAGGTCGCTCCAGTTAGGTCGCTTGGCTACTTATGTTAGGTCGCTCGTCCTGATGACTTGATAGGACGCACTCCCTTTTGACCTCTTGAGTTGCTCGGACATGTCTTGTGTTAGGTCGTTAGACCTTAAAACCTTTAGGTCGCATGACCTTTACTCCCTTAGGTCGCTCAATCCTATTCTCCCTTAGGTCTTCACTAGGTCGTACCGTTTTGGTCGGGGCGCTGCGCCCTGGGCCCCCGTGACCTGACCGGGCAGGTCAAACCCCGTACCAGGGGCGTTGCCCCCGCACCCCCACCTTGGGGGGTTTCCACCCCCCCCGGACCCTTCCTCCGTAGGTGATCTTATCTGAAAAACATTCAACAGAACTTGCTTTGTTGAGATGCTGAGTTTACCATTCTTCGAGACAAACTATCTTAGGCTTCTCAGTCGATTTTATGGATTTTTGAATATCTATTTCGATGGATTCTTTATCGGTTTCTTTGGATTTTATTCACGTCTTCGAATGTGAATTTTTATGATTGATTGTTTCTACAATCACTTCTATGATTTGTCACTTTAAAATATAAAGGATTTCTTTACTAGTAGTAAATATCAAAACTCTTTCTTCAAATGATTTCAACACTATTTTATAACAAAGCTCGTTTTCTCAAACCGATTTCCAATCTATTAGTATATGCAAACATTTACCTCAGTCGTTTGAGAAATCTAACTAAACGACTTAGTAAAACAAGTGGTATGAAACGCTTGCGTTTACTTCGTCAGTTAATTCTTGGACTTGTTCGATTGAATCTCTTGTGATAATTTTCTAGTGGAGATCTACAATTTGTTCGTAAATATTTAAGTTAAGCTAGTGGTTATGGGACATGATGCTAAGCTCATATATTTACTAGCTTACTGTAATTGACACTTCTCGTTGATCATGACGATCATTTTATGATTTAGACTTGCAATTGTGCGATGTCTCTTTGTTTGCAAGGTTAGGCTAGACACCATTTGTGTGATTCCACTCACATATACCTTTTTGCTTTTTGGTTAGCCTAGACACCATTTGTGTGATTGCACTCACACATACCTTTTCAATGCGAGGTCAGGCTAGACACCATTTGTGTGATTCCACTTACATATACCTTTTTGCTTTTTGGTTAGCCTAGACCTCATCTGGGTGATTCCGACTCACCCATATGGGGTAGCTCCCCATGGTCTTCGGGCCGTCATGTGATAGGCCTCTTTCCCTTTTTCGGTGATTTTTGGATTTCTTGTGTTGATTTCTGGAACTTATGTCATTGACTTGTTATGAGTACCAGTTTAGGGTATGATGCCCTCTTTGGATCTTTGAGAAGATTCTTGTGATATTGATTTATCTCTTATTGATCGATCTTCTGTTGATCATCATTTGCATACTTATAATAGTATGTCAGTATGGATATTTTATGTTTATGCCATATCTTTTATTCTATATCATGTCATCTGATATTTATAGCTAGACTGATCCATTTATTATTTTCTTAAATAATTCTGGGGTCAGACCGAGATGTTACAAGTGCTTCTGCTTGATTTCTTCCCGGGATTTGCTACTCTGACTTTTGGCTAACTATTTAGATTAACAGTTTTTGTTGTATACACTTGAGATATAGACTCATAGTTGTATTCTTTTGTATAGCACGTGTTGCTATTCTTTTGTATTATTGTGGATCTTTTCGGCCACTACTCCGATGTACACTTTCATGTGTTAGTTATATATTCATATCTTCT
Organism: Allium cepa; assembly: GCA_030765085.1. Taxonomy (NCBI): domain Eukaryota; kingdom Viridiplantae; phylum Streptophyta; class Magnoliopsida; order Asparagales; family Amaryllidaceae; genus Allium; species Allium cepa. Next base: position 766,613,507 of record CM060937.1, on the reverse strand, counting down.
TACGCCTTTGTGATATGGATGTCTATGACTGATTTGTGTTATGCTTATTTCTATGTTTGTTTCCGAAGATTATTTATAGCCACCGTGTGATAAGCAATCACATGGATGGTCGCTCCTCAACAGCCTTATTCTCCGCGCTAGTTGACAGCACTACACCGTAGTGTTCTTGGCTAGCGTGGGTATAGTGGTGGGGCGTCACAGCTTGGTATCGGAGCCAAACTTTGGAACAATGTAGAATAATTTAACAAGGATCATCGTCCTAAGTCCACCTTAGGAGTTATGTCTTAGGATTAATTCGAGTCGTCGTACCGATTCATCCTATATCCTTTATGATTCCTTGTTTTATCTAGCAAGATTGCTTGATATTCATTTGTGAATAACCTTCTTCTTTCTCTTCTTTCTTTCTTAGGGAAGAGAAATGGTTAGACCTGGTCGTCCCAGAGCTGGACCATCTACTGCAACTCCCCAAGATGGAGTTTTTATGACTACCCAGCAACTTCTTGACCTTGTCACGAATGCTCAAGCAGCTAGTTCTAATCCGGTACTTATCAACCTTAATCTGTGTTTGCACGTTTGTGCAATGATTACACCAACCTGGGTGGGAAGCCATTTAAAGGTTCTGAAACTATCATCGAGGTCCAGGCTTGGTTGAGGACCTGCGATCGAATCTTCATTCGCATGAATCTTGTCGATCTTCACCGTGTTCAGGTGGCTTCCAGTATGCTCCAAGAGAGAGCATTGGACTGGTATGAACTTCTTTATTCTGAATTCAACGAAGCGGACCTTACCTGGGAGCAATTCCGGACACGCTTCGAGTTAAAATTTGTACCAGAAGCAAAGAAGGTAACTCTGGCTCGACGCTTTATAGACCTTGTTCAAGGTAAGTCCTCCGTGACTGATTACATCGCGGCCTTTAAGTCTCTTTCCAAATATGGGGTTGAATACATCAACAACCCATTGAAGAAGAACCAGTGGTTCGTTTATGGCTTAAACAAAAGCCTCAAGAAGCCATTTCTTCTAAAGTTAGAAGTTCGTTTTGACCAACTTATAGATATCGCTCTTCGTTTGGAAGAGGCTGATAAAGAAAGTGATATTGAAGTAGTAGCTACCAAACCCAACTTCAACAACAAAAAAAGGCCCAGTAAATTCAAAGGCCCTTATCCCAACGAAAAGGGTAAGCAAGCAACCGCTGCTGCAAAGTCTCCTTCTCCTGGTGGTGCGAGGTGCTTCAATTGTGGATCTGGGGATCATTTTGCGAATAAGTGCTCTAAGCCCAAATCTTGTCGCTATTGTAAGAACCCAGATCATTACATATATCAATGCCTCAAACGTGAACGCAAGAAGGAAGGAAAGTTGAATGTGGCTCAAGCCCCTGGCAACACATCTCGTGGCCAAGGTATTTCTCACTCCATTCTTGATAGTATTATTTTATTTCATGATCAATCTATTAGAGTTCTCTTTGATACGGGTGCATCCCATTCTTTTATATCAAAGGAACTGGTAGACACTTTTTCCTTAAGTGTTACTGCAATAATGACTTCTTTAAAAATTGCGAATGCTATTGGTGGATCCGCAACTCTTAGTTTGCTTTGTAAAGATGTGAAGATTCATTTATGCGATTTTTCTTTCCTAGACGATTTGCATGTTATGCATTACTTAGGCTTTGGAATGATATTGGGTATGGACTGGCTTAACCGTTATGAAGCTCATATCCTATGTCCTGAGCGGACTATTTATCTCCGACATCCGCAATCTGTAAATCAAATTTCTTTTATTCTTAAAGATTCGGATTCTGCATTGACTGCATCTTTATATTCTTTAAATCCTTATGATGATGATGATGGGGAAGATTTCATTTCTCGAATTCACGTCGTTCGTGAATTTTCCGACATATTTGAGCCCGTTTTAGGTTTACCACGTAAATGAGCAATTGAGTTCAGAATTAATCTTAACCCTGAAGCTCAACCTATTACTCGTCCTCCTTATCGTATGTCTAATAAGGAAAATGAGGAGATGCGCAAACAATTATCCGAATTGGAGACGAAGCAATTTATTCGCTCTAGTTCCTCGCCTTGGGGAGCTTCGACTATTTTCGTAAAGAAGTCCGATGGTACTCTTGGGCACTGCGTTGATTATTGCAAGCTTAACGATCTTACTATTGAAAATAAACATCCTTTACCTCGGATTGATGATTTATTCGATCAGCTTTGTGGTGCTAAGGTCTTTTCACAATTGGACTTGGCTACCGGTTTCCATCAGCTTCGTATCACAGAGGATAGCATTCCTTTGACATCGTTCCGTACTCGATATGGATCTTATGAATGGCTTGTTATGCCATTTGGGTTAACGAATGCTCCAGCTTATTTCGTTGACCTCATGAATCGAGTTTTCAAAGATTTCATCGATCGGTTTGTTCTCATATTCATTGATGATATTCTTGTGTATTCAAAAACCGAGGAACATGAGAAACATCTTCGGATTGGCGAGTTATTACCGTCGTTTCATTAAAGATTTTTCTAAGATTGTCGTGCCTCTTACTGGCTTGACTAAAAAGGGAGTTAAGTACATTTGGTCGGACAAATGTGAAGCCTCTTTTCAGAAATTGAAAGAACTCCTTTCCGATGCTCCTATTCTTGTTATTCCCGAAGGGAATCAAGATTTTTTTGTTTATACTGATGCTAGTCATGTTGGTTTGGGTGTCGTTCTTATGCAAAAAGAACGTGTTATTGCTTATGCTTCTAGGCAATTGAAGCCGGACGAGACTAGATATGCCATACATGATTTAGAACTCGCGACTATTGTTTTCACCCTTCGAGTTTGGCGTCATTATCTATTGGGGGAGAAATTTATTCTTTACACGGATCATAAGTCTTTGAAATATTTATTTTCTAAAGGAACTTAATTTGCATCAACAGCGTTGGCTCGAGTTCCTTGCACCTTACGATCTTGATATTCTTTATACCCTCGGTAAGGTTAATCGTGTCGCCGATGCTCTTAGTCGTAAACAACAAGCAGTTGTTTTTATGATGATATCCGAATGGAATGATCTCGAGATTATATCCACTTGTGAGATTCGAGAGCGCGTATCCGATTTATGCTCATCACTTGTTTTATGTAGCCTTGAGGCTCTTCCTTCTCTTTTAGACCGCATTCTTGAAGCTCAAGGGCTAGATCCTGAATTGTCTCTTCTTGGCCAAAATGTTAAGGATAAAATTGATATTGAAGGTTTGAAAGACTTTGATATTGATTCTCGTGGCCGCATTCGAAAATTTGGTAGACTTATCGTACCGAATATTGGTGATCTTCGTAAAGATATTCTAGAAGATTCCCATCGTTCTAAATTCATCATTCATCCCGGTAGTCGTAAAATGTACGCTGATATGAAGTGACTTTATTGTTAGGAGGGAATGAAATCTGATATTGCTAACTTTGTTAAGTGTTGCATGACTTGACAACTTGTCAAGGCCGAACATCAAAGGCCTGATGGGTTATTGCAACCTTTAGAAATTCCAATTTGGAAGTGGAACCAAATTTCCATGGATTTTATAGATGGCCTTCCCCGTTCTCGTTCGGGTCATGATAGCTTATGGGTGATCGTTGATAGACTTACTAAATCCGCCCATTTTATTCCCATTCGGTCTAACTGAACTGTTCCTCTTTTGGCCAAACTCTTTATCAAAGAAATTGTTAAATTGCATGGAGTTCCTACTTCTATTGTTAGCGATCGAGATCCATTGTTTACTAGTGGATTTTGGAAGAGTCTTCAAAAAGCTTTAGGAACAAAGCTTAATTTTAGCACTGCTTATCACCCCCAATCCGATGGACTAACCGAGCGTGTGAATCAAACTCTTGAAGATCTTCTTCATGCTTGTGTGCTCGATTTTGGTGGAAGTTGGGAAGATCATATTTCACTTGTTGAATTTTCCTATAATAATAGCTTCCAATCTATTATTGGTATGGAACCTTTCGAGGCACTCTATGGAAGGCCATGTCGATCTCCTTCTTGTCGGCTTGAGGCCGGTGAGAAGCTGGTTTTAGGTCCAGACTTTATTCGTGATTCCACAGAGAAGATTGAACTTATTCGACATAGGATGAAAGAAGCCCAAAGTAGATAAAAATCCTATGCCGATAATCGAAGAAGGAAGGTAGAATTTTCTGTGGGAGATTCTGTTTTTATCCGTGTTTCACCAATGAAAGGTGGTGTACGTTTCAGTCGATCGGGAAAGTTAGCACCCTGATATATTAGGCCATTTCCTATCACTGAACGTATTGGATCTATGGCTTATCGCCTTACATTACCTGCTCAGTTTTCTGTTATGCATGAAGTGTTTCATGTTTCTTAATTACGGAAATGCCTACGAGATTCCGATTCTATTCTTGAGCCTGGTGTTATGGAAGAAATTGAAGTTTCCCCGAATTTAACTTAGGAGCAGCATCCTATTCGAATTACTGTTTTGGAGGTCAAACGACTTCGAAATAAAGATGTTCCGCTTGTGAAGGTTCAATGGTCCTCAAATCCTAAGGATTGCTCTTGGGAAACCAGAGAATTCATCGAGCGAACACATCCGGACTTGCTTACCTCTGCTCTTTGAGGTGAACTTCCTATTTCAAAATTCTTTTGTGATAATTTGCTTTTATGGTTGTTACTTTTTATTTACATCTTATATATTGCGAGGACGCAATTTCTTTAAGGAGAGGAGTCTGTAACAATCCGCATATTTATCGCTTTTTATATTTAAATATTTTATTTGAATCTTTTATCGTTAGTCGGATTTTGGTCCAAAATGCTACTTTTTGCATACGATCATATCAGGGCTCGAGACCAGTTCCATTGAGTTCAAAATGACTTTGTAATCTTTTTAAGTATAAACATTGATAGGTTTGGAGTTAGTGGAATTTCTCTAACTTTTCCAGCTTTGGACTTTGGGTTAGCTTAGCCTTTATAACTCAAGCCCAATTCCCTCCTTCTCCTCACTCTTCATAAATTCCTACCAACTCAAGCTTTTGCATTAATGGTGAGTGGAAAGGGAAATAAAAAATCGAAGCCTAGGTTTCAACTTCAAATCCATCATTCAACTCCAAATTCAAAGAGAGGATATTGGATTCAAGCTTCTTGGGTTGAGATTGAAGTGGATTGATTCTTGCTTTGCTTCAAAGCTTCATTTTCATTGACTTTTGGTGCAAATGTGAGATTTTTATCTCAAAATTCTAGCCTATAACTATATTGGACTGTTGGGAATGACTCCCTATCATTTTTGCATGCCTATTAGCATTTGGTTTGGATTGGATTGGCGAAAAACTCCAAGTTTTAGCGTTTTGGTGAATTTTCTGCACTTAGGTCGTTTTGGCCATTTTTCTGTGTTCGGAGTTAGGTCGCGCGCGTATTATCGCGCTAGGTCGCCCTGCCCTGAATTTTCACTTCGGAGTTAGGTCGTAGGTCGTATGGACCTTAGGTCGTAGGTCGTATGGACCTTAAGTCGTAGGTCGTTCTGGCCAGTTCTAACGTCTTTGGAGTTAGGTCGTATGGACCTTAGGTCGTAGGTCGTATGGACCTTAGGTCCTAGGTCGTTCTGGCCATTTCTTACGTCTTCGGAGTTAGGTCGTAACTCGTGGGTTTTAGGCCGTAACACGATGGCTTTAGGTCGCGTGTTTCACTAGGTCGTTAGGCCTTTACCTCGTTAGGTCGTAGGTCGCTCGACCTCACTCACCTAGATAGACCGCTCCAGTTAGGTCGCATGTCCCTTACCCCTTTAGGTCGCATGGCCTTATGTCACGTGACCTTGTTTTTGACCTTAGGTCGTATGACCTCTAGGTCGCTCCAGTTAGGTCGCTTGGCTACTTATGTTAGGTCGCTCGTCCTGATGACTTGATAGGACGCACTCCCTTTTGACCTCTTGAGTTGCTCGGACCTGTCTTGTGTTAGGTCATTAGACCTTAAAACCATTAGGTCGCATGACCTTTACTCCCATAGGTCGCTCGATCCTATTCTCCCTTAGGTCTTCACTAGGTCGTACCGTTTTGGTCGGGGTGCTGCCCCGCACCCCGCACCCTGCCGGGGGCGCTGCGCCTTGGGCCACCACGACCTGACCGGGCAGGTCAAATCCCGTAGCCGTGGCGTTGCCCCCTCACCCCCACCTTGGGGGGTTGCCATACCCCAGGACCCCCCCTTCGTAGGGGATCTTATCTGAAAAAACATTCAACGGAACTTGCTTTGTTGAGATGCTGAGTTGACCATTCTTCGAGACAAACTATCTTGGGCTTCTCGGTCGATTTTATGGATTTTTGAATATCTATTTCGATGGATTCTTTATTGGTTTGTTTGGATTTTATTCACGTCTTCGAATGTGAATTTTTATGATTGATTGTTTCTACAATCACTTCTCTGATTTGTCACTTTAAAATATAAAGGTTTTCTTTACTAGTAGTAAATATCAAAACTCTTTCTTCAAATGATTTCAACACTATTTTATGACAAAGCTCGTTTTCTCAAACCGATTTCCAATCTATTAGTATATACAAACATTTACCTCAGTCGTATGAGAAATCTAATTAAACGACTTAGTAAAACAAGTGGTATGAAACGCTTGCGTTTACTTCTTCGGTTAATTCTTGGACTTGTTCGATTGAATCTCTTGTGACAATTTTCTAGTGGAGATCTACAATTTGTTTGTAAATATTTAAGTTAAGCTAGTGGTTATGGGACATGATGCTAAGCTCATATATTTACTAGCTTATTGTAATTGACACTTCTCGTTGATCATGACGATCATTTTATGATTTAGACTAGCATTTGTGCGATGTCTCTTTGTTTGCAAGGTTAGGATAGACACCATTTGTGTGATTCCACTCACACATACCTTTTTGCTTTTTGGTTAGCCTAGACACCATTTGTTTGATTCCACTCACACATACATTTTCGTTGCGAGGTCAGGCTAGACACCGTTTGTGTGATTCCACTCACACATACCTCTTTGCTTTTTGGTTAGCCTAGACCTCATCAGGGTGATTCTGACTCACCCATATGGGGTAGCTCCCCATGGACTTCGGACCGTCATGTGATAGGCCTCTTTCCCTTTTTCGGTGATTTTTGGATTACTTATGTTGATTTCTGGAATTTATGTCATTGACTTGTTATGAGTACAAGTTTAGGGTATTATGCCCTCTTTGGATCTTTGAGAAGATTCTTGTGATATTGATTTATCTCTTATTGATTGATCTTCTGTTGATCATCATTTGCATACTTATAGTAGTATGTCAGTATGGATATTTTATGTTTATGCCATATCTTTTATTTTATATCATGTCATCTGATATTTATAGCTAGACTGATCTGTTTATTATTTTCTTAAATAATTCTCGGGTCAGACCGAGATGTTACATGTGCTTCTGCTTGATTTCTTCCCGGGATTTGCTACTCTGACTTTTAGCTAACAATTTAGATTAGCAGTTTTTGTTGTATAAACTTGAGATATAGACTCATAGTTGTATTCTTTTGTATAGCACGTGTTGCTATTCTTTTGTAATATTGTGGATCTTTTTGACCACTACTCTGATGTACACTTTCATGTGTTAGTTATATATTCATATCTTCTTCCGCCTTTATGATATGGATGCATGTGACTGATTTGTTTTATGCTTATTTCTATGTTTGTTTTCGAAGATTATTTATAGCCACCGTGTGATAAGCGATCACATGGATGGTTGCTCCTCAACAGCCTTATTCTCTGCGCTAGTTGACAGCACTACACCGTAGTGTTCTTGGCTAGCGTGGGTATAGAGGTGGGGCGTCACACCCGGTCTCTTCAACAACCAAACGTTATTATAACACCGCGGTCTGTAAAAATAGTTTATACTTTAAAACCAGAATATAACTATCCATTTCTAATCCCATATATACGAAATCATTTCCATTTCCAAAACAATTCGTTTTGATATTATTTTTATAAAACCCAAATCAATAATATCATTTTATTTCAAATATATTTCTTTTCCAAAATAACACTGCTTTAAAAATTTAAATATTTGAAAACTGGACATTTAAATTATAACTTTCAAAACATAATACTTCAAAATTCGTAGCTTTAAAACCATAACTTCTAAAACTTAAATGGTTTGGATATTCAACGATATGTAAAATAGTTGATTTTATATTACTTTATAAAGTAAATAATTTCCACGGCTTTACAAATTTATTCATTTTAAATTAAGTCTAATCCATACATTTGAAATTCACTTCAGTTTCCAAAACCACTTCAAATTTTATATATTTCAAACTTTAAATATTACACTTCCAAAATTTAAGATAGGAAATTATTAATCAACAATTAAATGTCCTATTATTTATTTTTGAAATATCGCATACTAAATCTATAACCATTTAAATAAAACTCAAATTACCTATAACTAAATATTTCCTTTAATTCATTTATAATAGAAATATTGATTTAATTCATTTTGAATAAAATTTCAGTTTTACATATCATACTTTAAAATTTCAAGCTATAAGTTCTACATCAACTTATGGATTTAAATTCTTAAATACGCTCAATTCCAACTAAATTCTAATTCACCTTCCAATCTTAATTGATTTAAACCATTAACTATATATACATACAATATCTTAACACGTATTTAACCATATAATATAAATATTCAAACTCCATTATTCAACTTATTCATTTTTTTATTTAACAGATTATACATAGCTTAAATTCAAAGTTTAACTATATGTATATAATTATAAATAGTATTTATATAATATCAAAATTTAATACTTATTAAACCGTATCTTATCCAAACCATAGGAATCATTTCAAAAAAAAATTACACACACACACACACATACCGCAGTGCCTGTATAAAATTTTCTATCCTGTGGTCAAGTGATTCGGATATTTATCATTTCAATCCGCAATTTAAAATTAAAAATGCGGTTGTATATCATTTCAAAGCGCAATCCCGAATGAAATGAAATGCATGATAACTTGCAGATTATAAAATATAGAACACATCATCCATTCACCAAGCATCATTCATCAACCATTTATTACAATCATCATCAAATTTGAGCAAACATCAATAAATAGCATATAAAAATATAACAAGTATCGAAGAACAAATTATATTCACTAATAAATTAATAACTGTTTAATTGGAAGTTTATATTCAAAAATAAATAAATCTAACTGTCAATTTATATGCAATAATAAAATTAATAACAATTTATTTTAAATAAAATGCAGTCTAACTGAGATGATGATAAAATATGCCAAACAGTCATAAATAAATTTATACTCGTATCATAAATCAATTTAACAAACATAAGAAATTTTAGAAGTTGTGAGTGGGTTAAAACACCCATCTTTGATTTTAGCCCATAAAAATCGAAATAGAAGCGCAAAACTCAACAATTTCCAAATTCAACAAATTCAATTTCATGTTGTCCTGAATATAAATTTGAATCCAACAGAAGAAATCGCGCGTGAATCAAAGTTTATATGCAAAAGTTTTTCATGTTACAAGAAATATTATTAAAATAAAAATTAGTGCGTGTTAAAAATATATATAAATAAACAAATTTTATTACTTACGTTTTCGCAAGATGAGGCTTCAAGAAAAGATTAAAGAACAACTAAGATGAGGATAGGAAGCGTACGAAAAATGAAAAAAAAATCATTTTTATAAAAGAATGCTTTTGGAGTTGCAAGAATAAGAGCTTTTAAATATGAGGTGTTAGGAGAAACAAAATGTAGAAGAAGAAATAAGATGTAGGTTATTTATAATTAGGAAATGAATGTGGAGGGACAAAATAAATGTCACGTTTTATTATTAAAGCTTCAGGCATTAATAATAGATAAGAGAATGTACGTAGGAAAAGAAAAGTTTGCAAACGAAAGTAGAATTTTGTATGCATTTGGGTTTTTATCTACGCATAATAAAATATTTATACTTACCTTAAAAATGAGAAGTTCAATTTTGTTTTCTCAAAATGATCTTTTATTTCCATTAAAACACCCTTTTTGTTTAACATAAAACGTGCGTTTCTTTTATTAAATCTATTAATTGCAATCAACATTTCCTTTCTTTTTAATTGAAACATTTGAATTACGTTAATTGCAGTTACTTAAATTTTAAAAAAGACAACTAAAATGGATAAAGAAATGGAACAATTGTTTATTTAAACACGTTTATAAATTTACTGTTTATACACAAGAGTAATAAATAGATTATTTTCCTATTCTTGTAATCAGTCTATAAGCTAAAACACAGTTTAAATAAACATATATTTCTTTCTTTAAAATCAATCTTTCTGTTCTTATTTTAATAAAATTAAACGTACATTCACATATAAACCATTCATTTTATTTGACGTAAAATTTTCTTTTTATTAAATCAAACTTTCCCTATATTTTCACAAAACATATGCTGCTTTTATTTACACCTATTAATTTATAATTAGTATTCTCTCTCCTATTATCATGTATTAAATTACAGTATTTTGATAAAAATTTGTTCCATCTCTTATATTCAACCAATAGTCATTACTTCAAATTATTAATTATAGTTGAAATCTTGCCATTGGTTCCATAAATTTATTTGCACAAAATTCCATTATCATAAATTAAATATATTGATAAACTTTATTTCCCATTATTTCCCTAATCATATTAACGTAACATAAAATACGGATTTATTTTAATTGGTTACCCGTTTTAAATTAAATAAACAAGATAAATGGTTAACTTAAAACAGCCGTTATCATAATTTTTAAATTACATATATGAATCCACTATTTACAACAAATGTTACAGTCCCCATATAATATTGATTTTATTAAATTTATTACGTATTTCTTCCTTAGTTAATAACCTTCCTATTTCCATTTATTATATCTAAGCAAGTTATATCCATAAATTACGATTAACTATTCTAAATAAATCGATTCACTTGGTTTCACGCCTTTTTATTACATTAATTATCCTATCATGATTGGAATTTTACCTTGGTTACATCTTATTGAATCCGACATTCTTCACTTACCAATTTATTTCACATTAAGTGCCATAGTTTAGTGAATTAATTGAAATTGATTACAAATTAACTTAACAACCTAATAAAATAAGTAACGTACAATAAATATTGCCATTAACTCTTAATTACACTTTTAGAGGTTCATTATTTACACCCCAATATTGTAATTACTTATGAACACTGGTTTTACTCAATTAACATTTATTACAAACTATTCCAAAATTTATTCAATATTTATTAGTTCTCTTATATTATATCTATAACCAAGTGTAACTTTTAACTTGAATTGGTTGGATTTCCTTTCAAGTTATTAATAATTAACTTATACTAACATATTCCTTAATTTATTCCAATTATCGTTACAATGTTTTTATTACATAATCAATTAAATACTTTCCTTTCTCGTATTAAATTATACACCTGTATAATCCTTTCCACTATTCATTCATTAGAATTCTATTTAAATTTCAATCTCCCGCAACGACTCATTTATTATACTTTTGCATATCAATAAACAAGGTTCCAAATAAATAGGGTTTATTAAATTCCATTTTTATAAGTAAGTCTATTACAACCGATCTAATATTTCATTACCTAAATATACACCTATTTACATTTTAAATTTGAATGAATATTATGTTTTTAAATGTGTATTTCTATATATTGAAACCATAAATTACGGTCTTCAAATACTTTACATTCTATAAATTACTCTACATTTCATAACTTACCTTACATACTTGTTTGTATTAATTTCATAATTATCAAAATTTCAACTTATTCCCCAAATCCACAAATTATTACTTAACACAAATCTACGCTTTTATTACTTTACGTTCACACTTCCGTTGCTCTATAATTAATCACCAAGTAACGTTATCATCAATCCAACGTTAATTAATACAGTAAATGCTTACATTTATTTCTTTATATCCAATTTGTTCCAACTTTATTTATATTAATGCTGTTCCCTTATTTTGGTTATTATTTATCAACGTGTTCTAACCTTATTACCTAAATTTCCGTTATTGTAAACCTTTAAGATTTTCATTTAAATTAAATATAAATTCCAATTCAATTTTCAACATGCAACTTATAATAACTGCATACAAGTATGAATGGAATTATCATTTATTCTAATATTTTCTAAATTTACACTAACATATTAGTCAATTCCCTTTTAAATGAAATTTATATCCAGGTATAATACTTACCCCATTTGATTTATTGAAATTATTGAAATTATTAGTAAATAGGTTTTAAGTCACCATTTATATAATTTAATTTATCGTTCATTTCAAAATTTGTTTATAAAGTTTTTATTTCTACTAAATTAAATTACAAAACTCATTAATTAAACCAAACTAAATCCATGAAATTTACGTGTCGTTACAATTAACAATAAGATAGTATTTTAACATCATCACCTCGAATTTTAAAAGACCATCCGATTAACAATATAAACAGTGACTTAAACACCAAAGTTACAACTAGAAATGAACTAAATCATATAAGTCAGGTAGCATTCATATCCAACTTCAAACCCAAGAATTATAAAGATACATCAAAAGATTATTTTTGCATTTTAGCAATGCAAGAGGAGCTTAACAAATTTGAATGAAATGATGTTTTGGAACTCGTACCAAGACCAGGTGATCAATCCATAATAGAAACAAAATGGCTTATCAAAAATAAAGCAGATCAAAGTGGAAAATTTTTTCACAATAAAGTAAGATTAGTTACTCAGGGATACAATCAAGAAGAAGGAATTGGTTATGAAGAAATGTTTTACCTGTTGCTCATCTTGAAGCTATAAGATTATTACTAACATTTGCAGATTTTTACAATACAAAATTATTTCAACTAGATGTTAAAAGCATTTTTAGATGGTTTTATAGAAGAAAAACTTTATGTTGAACAACCACCTCTATTTTCTCATGAAAAATTCCCAAATCATGTTTACAAACTTAAAAAGCATTACACGGATTAAAACAAACACCATGTGCATGGTATGAGCAACTAAAAATACATTTACCTAATTCTGGCTTTCAGATTGACAAAATTGACGCAACACTTTTTATGAAAAGAGAAAATAAAAATATATTAATTGTACAAATCTATGTCGATGATATTATATTTGGTACCACTGGTGAGAATTAATGTAATGAGTTTTCTAATATAACAAAAAATGAATTCTAAATATCACATATGGGAGAAGTAAACTTTTTCATAGGTCTAAAAATAAAACAATTAAATAGTGGAATCTTTATAAATCAAGAAAAATATCATCGAGATTTATTAAAATGTTTTGGAATGGATAGTATTTCAAGTAAACTGGCTCATATGAGCATGAGTTTACATTTAGTGAAAGATGAAACTGGAAAGGATTTCGAACAAAATTGCACCGGAGTATGATAGTCTCTTTTTTATTTTTAACGGCTATTAGACCGGATATAATGATGAGAATTTGTTTATGTGCAAGATTTCAAGCACAACCTAAAGGGTCACATGATCGAACGGTTAATAGAATTTTATGATACTTAAACAAAACCAATGATTACAGGTTTTTTACCCAAAAGGCAGCTTTTTCAAACTCATATCACATAGCGAAGCAGATTTTGGTGGATGCAAAATGGATAGAAAAATCACAAGTGGTGCATATCAGTTTATTAGTCAATCTATGGTTTTATGGTTCAGTCAAAAAAAAAAATTGTTTCTCTCTCGACATGTGAAGCCCAGTATATATCTACGGCCTTAGCTTTTGAACAAGTAAGTTATATGCAACAAACACTTTAAGATTTTAGAAAAATTACCACTAAATTTCCTATATTTTATGGTAATACAATTGTGATAAATTTGTTCAAAATGCAATTAGTATTTCTCGAACAAATCATCGATATTCGTCACCATTTTTATGTGATAATATAGAAAAAGGAACCATTTCTCGTGAATTTATTAACATTGGTGCATCCAATTTTATAAAGCTAAGATGAGATCTTGGTATTTGTTCATTTAATGAATTGGTTAATTAATATGTCATAAATATTTGTCGTTAAGATTAACTATATTCTTTTACAAGATTTTAAATATAGCATTTTTAGGAAATCATAAAAACAACCTTAACTAAAACTGTTAGTAATTCCATAGTTAAATAAATTCCGAGCTTATAATGTTTCATATTAAAAATAGATTATATTATTCTATTTATACGCAGAATTGGTTGAAGGAAAATAAAACCGAAATATTATTCACTAACATAGAAAATTTTAACATGTCTTCTGATCATGACTCCACTTACTCAACTATGGACTTTAGCTCACCTTCATCTAATAACACCGTTGTCCCACCAATAAAAATCATACCACCTTCAAAATGATCGGCCTTGTAACGGTCTGTTTTTCCGTACCTTTTGAATCGATAATAAGCCACACATGTCTAACTCAAATTGCACAAAAAGACGGATCATTAAGGGTAGAATGAAATATAAGGACAAAATAGAATCTCACATGAATGGAATAACATATATTATTTCATAATAACACTAACACCGAAAAGTTCTAAATACGATATCAGAGTCTAACCTAGATTCAGCATGGATAGTTATAAACACGTGTCCTTACAATTGCTGACAACCATCAAACTAAAACTAACAAACCATAGTGGATTGTAACGTTGCGATTTTTCGACGCTCAAAAACCGACATTAATACGTCCACTGTATCAACTGCCGAGCAATCGAAAGCCGAAAAATCGAACCATTAGGGTTCAAGAAGAAGAAAAAGGTAGAAGAAGACAGAAAAAAAAGATAGAATAGAACAGAAAGTAATAACAGAACAACATCAGAATCTCATAATCCGCAGCGGAACAACATATAATAGATAAATGAATAATCTTTAAACAAAGAACTATATCAGTTATTACATTTCATCATATTACGTTACATTACATCATCAGAGTGTACAACAACAAACAAACAGCGGAAAAGAAATACTATATACTAGTGAATACGTCATGCCATCCAGCTTGCCTCATGCAACTCCTGAATTACAGAATATCCTAATAAACCTTACTCCTGACTGCCCGTGTGGAAATTGGTGGCCACCCAGATTTTAGGAAGGAAAACAATAAACTCCGAGTCAGTCATGTGGCTGGTGTGAGAACTAAAACAGTTTATTTATCTTTAAAATCAAAATAGAGGAATATTTTTAAAGTCAATTCGCAATGCTTTTAAAAATGAGACTACCATTAGGCCTCCTGCACACACACACAATGCAAACGCAGAATCGAAGGAGATTTCTCCTTATGATAGTCAAAGATGCTTGATACGCATTAAAAAGAAACATTTGATATTATTACTAGTGCATAGTGCAGAAAACTTTTCAAAAGTAAAGATATAAATCTTAGCCAACATACGACCATTATCGTATGCCTACTATAGCTACCATCTAAACAGTGGGGTGCCACCATAAGCAAATGGCAGGCTCTACAACTAAAAGCAAACAAGTCTCGTATTGTTTCTTTGGATTTCCAACAAATGGTCAGGCCAAGGAACTTCCCATTGCCACATGGAAACGCCTCTGGAATGACTCCCCGAGAACCAAACCGGATCTCTGCCAACGCAAGGCCGGGTTACCCCTAACTGGGTAACTACTGACACGAATATGTCATCCCCCGATCGCAACCGATCTATCGGAGGATCCTCGATTTCCAACAACCACAAAATTTGCAGCAACAGCATAGGTTAAATATCTGGGCTCCATACCATGATACCACCTCTATCCAGAATGAATGACATTCACTAAAGGGGCGCTACCCCCTAATAACCTTGCCGCATCCTTCCTGTTTTGACCATTTCCGGGGTGTGAGGTCCGACGAAGTCTCGTGCACAAAGCCACGCTTTATACAAAAGCGGTGCTTTGGGTCAACAAATGATCAAAGTAATGATCACCAAGATAAATGATCAAACAAATGATCATATCACAAATGATCAAACAATGATCATTTCACAGCAACACTCAGCGTGTCACGTTACCAAATTGGGAGTATACCACTAATAACCTTCAACTACATAACCTCTGAGCTCGTACGTCTCAGAGAAGGGTGTTAAGCTAAGAGAATAAATTCTCCGCCACCAACAGAAATATATTTGAAAGAAATCAGCTTTATATCTCAACTTGTAATGTCAGACATACAATCCATACAAGTCTGTTCCTGGCTCAAACAGAACCGAAGGCACTTCCAAAGAAGTCCTTGCAATCCGGATATTCACTAATCACGACCGGACTTCCCGTCACTAAGGGTGATAAAACCTCTATATCGGAGATCAGCCGATGCAGAGTAACTCAACGGTAATCCTTCAGTTTTCAAAAATATTCGGTCTTCAACCCCGATCATCAAATGCAATCCACAACGACGTATTACATATTCGGAATGGGTTATACGACCGCAAGGTCTTTTCCCGGCTAACCCGAATAGTGAGCGCTTATATTAAAAATAAGTGTGGCATTCAATTTCAAACAATCACAACAAATACCTATTTAAAGGTTAATAATTATAGTCGGATTATTTAACTATCAATAGGCATGCTCAACATCACCAAATTCCAAATAATTTCCCAAATTATTTACTTTCCAAAATATCTTTACTAGATATATCTTTCCACACTTCAAAAATAAATCAACGCTTATTTTTAATCAAATTCCCCTTTCCATTTATAAATTCCATAATGAATTTACATTCCAAAATATTTATGAATATACGATTTCAATTATTCATTTTTAATTTATCTTCAAAAAGATAAATTCTCAAAACGTTTCATTTCACACCGGAAATACATTACCATACTTATTTATTAATAAGTAATTCACAAATCAATTTATTTTCAGTACTTAGAAAATATTCAATATACTTAATATCGGAATTAAGTATATATTTCATTCTTTAAGGAAAACATTCACTTTACACATTTATTTGGGTCAAAAACGAATGTTGCGTAAAACATCGTTACGACGACCCAAAATCACTAGTGTAGGGATTCGAAATTTAGACAGATATATAAATCCTAGTACTATACAAAAACATTTCCTTTCGGAAATAATTTACTATAACAACTGTTTTATAGTCCACCATTTCCTTATTTCTCGAAAACGTCTATTTCAACAATGAACGTTGAAATCTATTTTTTGATGGTTAATACATTTTAAAACACTGTTAAAACGGTTAACTTCATTTATAATATTCATTTTCCCAAGCATATCCATTTTATCTGATAATATATCCACTGCCCAAAATCGTGAATATACTTCCTTAACCAATTTTCAACTTTCAATTTATCAAATTCCATTGATTTCGAATTTATAAACAACGTCTATAAATTCCATTTCTATTTATAAGCTTTGATTTAAAAATCTCCTTTATTAATCCGATTCAATTATATATATCTCAAATATATACCAAAAGTCCATATTATAAGTTAAATACTTATAATTCATTTATTTACAAATCGTTCTTTTAAAACTTTACAAATTGCAAATCTTATTCACTTATGAATTCATTTATAATTCATTTTAACGCTTATAAATACTCGTTTTATAATTCCTATATTTTTAATTTATATATATATATATATCAAATTTTAAATCTTTTATATAAATTGTTTTTAAAACAATTCAAAAATCCCAATTTAACTAAATTTATTCTTTTAATAATTTAAAAATCGTTATTTAAAGCTTATATACTTCACAATCACACTTAAGTATTATTTTCCAAAAATCATAACTTTTATGAAAATAAAATTATAACGTTTATTTATTTTAACAATTCAAAATTTAATAAAACGTATACTTTCGAAAATCACTTTAAAATCCCTTTTAAAACCAAAATCATTATTTTAAAACATCAGAAATGGATCCGATGATGCAGCAGCACGAAATAGTCAATCACGACATCCAAATATCATATATCGATATGATAATCAACAAATATCACAATATCTGTAAATAAATCAATACAGTTGAGGAATCCAGTTGGATCCCTCCAACCAGTTTCCTGCATCCAAATATGTTAGAACAATACCAATTCCACTCCAGTAGAATTATCGTGGTATATGGGATTTATAAAATATTGTCCGCTTAATAGGCGGCGCAATAGGGTCTCATCCGCTATATAATGCGGGAAATCAACAGCTCTAATATATACATATGCCAATATATATATATTGCTATATATAGATATATCCTACTATATATACTATCACAATCAAACAGCAATCAATAACTGCAATCATCATTCTACATACATTCAAGCAATTTTAAATCTAACTATTTAAAATTAAAATCGAAAGCGATTCGATTGAGTGAGAAGTTCTCACCTTGATTTCAATTTCATTTTCAGCTTTTATTTCGAATAAAATTAAACGTGCGTTTAATTTTACCTGAAATTCTCACTAACTCCAAACGACTCCAATCCAATTCCATAGCGTAGTGCTCGTATATACGATTCCAACACAGCTGGTTTCGCACGTTTTCGACCTTGTATGAAAAAGATATGAATTTTTAAAGTTACACGAATTTATATATATTAATTTACAACTTATTTTATATTTTTAAACCTAACTGATCTCAGCCCTTGATCCAAGCCCATGCAAATCCTGGCCGACCATCCTCTTCTCCTCCCTCACGTTCCCTCTACAGGAAATAGCTGTATACATGAAACCCATAGCTCGAAATTAGGGTTGAATCTTTCGACCACCACAAGCATCGATAAGTTGATCGGAGACCCCCATCACGTGCGCCCACACGAGAGCCACGCACGGCCAGAAGAGCACCAAGCTTGGCCCCACTATGACCTAGAAAGGCGTGCGCAACCTGCAGGCCGTCGGCCCCTCCTAGCGACCTCCTCGTTGCTCCAATTCCGATCATCACCTTATAGAATCGAAGTACTCGATGAACCCTATAACTTTGTAGTTGAAAGCTTCGTGAAATATTGCATGGATTGAGAGTGATTAATGGAAGAAAGGTAGAAATTTTCGGCCATTAATATATGAAGTGGCGGCTGAAGGTTTTTGAAACCCTAGGTTGTTTTTCTTTTGCAAAAATGAATTGTTAAGGGCTTTTATAGAAAAATCGACGTACACTATTCATCCCGGAATTTTCAAACTCCAAACGAAGCATGCCGGTTGGCGTTCCTATGGTTTACCCCGCGTTTCGAACACAATGGAACGTATTTCGGGAGCTAATTCGATCATCTGTGCGAGTTATGGCAATAAAAGTTCAATTTAAATTAAATCGATTTAAACTAATTTCTAGGCGTTTTGGCTTGCACCAGACAAATGGTAAATCCAATTGACATGAAATTTGAAACCATACAATAATATAACATTACGGATCCGTTGAAACTAGTTTCGTCGAAATCCGAGACTGTTTTAAAAATGACTATTTTAACTCGCCAAATGAATATTAAAACAATTTCGATGCGTTTCGAGCTGCCACGATCAAACGACAACTCCGATTGCTACGAAAATTGAAATCCGATAATAACTAACTATTACGGATCCAATGGAACTAGTTTCGTCCAATTCTAAGACTGTTTGAAAAATGGCTAATTTCACTAGTCGATTAAATATTAAAATATTCAATTTTCACAAATAAACTTTTAATTCAATTTTAAAAGTTCTATAACATCACTATAACTTCAGTATGATATAATAGAATTTTACAAATCATTTTCAATCATATTTAACCCAATTTTCAATTACTTCTGTAATTTCACATATTAAATTATTGATTTAATTATCCAATTAAATTCAATTATTCGAAATAAAATTTATTCGACTTATAAATTTCACTTATTAATATTAAAATTCAATTAAATATATAATTTTTAATTGATAGAAATTCTGGGTCGTTACATACTTCCCCCCTTAAAAGAATTTCGTCCTCGAAATTATCGAGTAAGAAAAGTTACAGAATCCATTAACTATCCAAAACCAACCATTCAATTTAGATTTTTCAAATCTCTTAAGTGTTTAACTTTCTAAAAATTCATAGTTAAACTTCTTACAATATCTTTACTAAGTTTTCAAATCCAAAATTTAGTATTCAAAAATTTCCCAATTTTGTCAAAAATATTCTAACGCCTTAAATTTTTCGAAAAATTCGCTAGAGTCTCCTTTGCACGGCTCGATCCGAAAAAAAAATGATAGTATATATACTACAAATATACATCTCATCAAGTGATAAGGCATCCCGCAGGGAAAAGTGTAAAAGTACGGTATGCAATTTGAGATTATATTATTAGCGAGCGTATACGGCTAATATAGCACGAAAGCGAGCTCCAAAAGCGAAGCAACGCCATCCGCACCTACTAAACACTCAACAACAACATGAGAATCATGCATATATGAAAATATTATCAATATACAATATATAACAACATAACAACTACATGTGCCAACATAGCAAATGCAACAAAACAACTAATGCAAACATCAAACAACTATCATCCAATAAATCCATAACAAAATCAATATTCTTTCATTTCTCATTAATATTCAATGAATTTGTTTTCCAATTTAAATCACATTTGATTCATTAACATTGGATTTACTAACATTCATTTATATTCAATTTTAATTAGTTTGCATTCACTAATTTTCATTCAAGTTGGTTCACTTCCAAATCAAATTCAATTCTATTCAAGTTCATTTTCTTCCAAGTTGGATTCAATTACTTTAGCTTCTAATTTCTCTAATTCAATTTCATTAACACTTAATGAATTTATATACAATCAATCAACAATCAAATAACAACCAATGTTTATTCTATACAACCAAATTTATTCACTTTACATTCAATTTGGTTCAACACATTTAATTCCAATTGGATCATATTAAATTGACTTTCATTCAATTTATTCAATTTCTAATAGTATTAGCTTCTAATGAATTAACACTTACATTCATTATTTTCATATCAATTATTTACATATAATTGATTAACATTTAATCCATTAGTTCAATACAATTGCTAATTCCTTTAACAATATAATGTTGAATTTCATTTATATAACACAAGTTCAAATTCTTAATGACTTCATTTCATTAATTCACTTATTAATTTAATTCGATAACAAAATTAACTTCATTCATCTTCACTTAAGTTATATTTCATTTCAAGCATCTTATCAAATCCAAATCAATTTATTTAACTTTCCTTTTGTTAAATTTCAAATCACATGTCTTCGATGACAACTCAAATTTATTTCGACTTGGATTTTATTGATTTACTTACACTTCCTTTAATTTATCTTCATCCTATAAGTTAGATTTATTCTATCAAAATTCAATCTGTATAAGTTATCAACTCATTTATCATTCCCATAAATATCTTAAATAGGATTCCAGAGTCCTTTCAAATCTTTCAAAACCATATTTGAAATCAATTCAATTATCATTTGAATTTCAAAACCCAAACTCAAAATTTTCCAAACAACTTTTGTTTAAAACAATTTGGCAGCAATTTCTCTTTTGGAAACCCGAAAATGAATTCTAATGATGTGGCCATCATCATCAGGATTATTTTCCAGTGACCGAAAAAAATTTAGAGCTTTAATTTCTCCAAAACAATTTTCCAAATTTTCAAATCCTTTCAAAACACTTCTCTGGAATTTTATTTTCAGATTATAAATCACATTTACAAACCCTTTTTACTTATATAATTTCACTTCTTATATATAAGACTATTTCACAAGTGTAAATCTTTTTAATTATAACCCCATACTTATAATTCAATTGCTTATACAATTATTCTTTTACAACTGTGGTTTTATTTAACTTATTCAACAATCAACAATCGATTCATATACACTTTAATAATTCCGAAAATTTATTCCTTTATATACAAAATATAATCAAGGTAAAATTATTTCCGTTACCCAATTTAAAATGATACTATGTCGGCCTGTCTCGTTTAAGAGTTTAGAAATCCCTATCGATAATATGGCATCCCACACACCGATCAGAATCCACAAACAGCTCAATTGATAAGCAAACACAATATAATATTTTTTTATATTCACTAACAAATACGCGCTCATAGCTATTATTACACTCAAACTCATTCTAGAGTACTGCTAACTCTATCTCTAATGAGTTATACCCAACAGAGCCATGGTTGTCGCTTAACCATATGCTTTGATACCAAATGTGACGAACGCGATTTTTCGTCGCCGAAAAACCGAATCGTTAGGGTAAAGAAGAAGAAAAAGGTAGAAGAAGAGAGAAAAGGATAGAACAGAAACCGAAGAACAACAGAGCAACAGAAAGAAATAACAGAACAACATCAGAATCTCACAATTCGCAGCGGAACAACATATAATAGATTAATGAATAATCTTTAAACAAAGAACTATATCAGTTATTACATTTCATCATATTACATTACATTACATCATCAGAGTGTAGAACAAAAAACAAATAGCGGAAAAGAAATACTATATACTAGTGAATACGTCATGCCATCCAGCTTGCCTCCTGCAACTCCTGAATTCCAGAATATCCTGTGTTAACGCTAAAATTTGAACGCTAACACCCCGATATATGAAGTGAGATTGTGAAAGCACCACCCGATAGCTCGGGAACAGATTATAAGCAGATAATAGTGAAAAAGCAGTAAACAACAACAATCTTATAGTGGTTCGGCTTAAGAGAGAGCCTACGTCCACTTTGAATATCTTTTTTGACGATTTGATTACAAATCAATGCAGTTACACTTTGATTACAACACACTTTGAGTTTCAAGTGACTTAGAACAAGTAGTCTAAACTTCAATGTCGATCCAGATCTTTGAACACATGTTGGACATGTTTGATTTCTTCGTGAAGTTCCTTGAAGGTGTTGAAGTGGTTCAGAACGCAGCAGAGTAACAGCGCTTGAAATGAATGAGCCAAATGTCCTCTGAATGTTGGAGGTGGCCATGTATTTATAGGCAAATCTGGATAGAAGTTTTTCGCCCAAGTCCTGAGTCGTGACCGACTCAGGCTAAGCCGTGGCCGAGTCAAGTTGAGTCGTGGCCGGCTTATCTGATTAAGCATTTGGTCTTCTCACTAGCTCATTCTCTTGCTGGATTCTAAGCCAAGTCCTGAGTCGTTGGCGAGTCAATTCTCACTGGGACATGCATTGTGGCAACGGAATACGACTCAGTGGCTTTAAGTCGCGGACGAGTCATCCTGAGTTATGAGTCGTCAAGTCATTTCTTAGGTCGTCAATCCTCTTGAGTCGTTTCTTATGATGAGTCGTGGACCTATTGAGTCGCTGAGGCAATACCTTTGATGAGTCGGTAATGCATTGAGTCGGTCTGTCTTGTGAACCGTTAACCCCTTGACTCGTAACCCTTTAAGTCGCTTTGAGCTTTAGGTCATTAACTTATTGAGTCGGTGACTCGATGAGTCGTGAGGCTTCCTGAGTAGTAGATCCTTCCTGAGCCGTTAAACACCTTAAGTCGTGGCTCATCCCAGGCCTTAACTCGTTGACTCCTTTAACTCGTGGGCCCCTTAACTTGTAGGCTGGAACGCGGTTAACATTTGCCCCTCGAAGCACACGCTTAAGTCGTAAGTCGTGTGCTTCGACTTATCATAACTCGGGCGTGCCGATTCGAGTTCCAGCTCTTCCAGATATAAAACGCTTGACTCGTTCCTCCTATCTCCCACTTCTTATCAGCGATCCTCTAAACCGTATCCGCCATTAACGCATCTCCAAGTTCTCACAGGCGATTCCAACTCGACTCTCCTCTGATCATCTTTGACACCACATTACGTAAGCAATCTTGCTTCCCTTCCGATTGTCGATCATCATTAACCTATGAGCTCCGTCCTTACCTCCAATTTACTCCCTTGAGTCTTGCAAGTTTGGTCACTCTAACCATCAATGGATGTAGGGTTGTCTAATCTGATGATTTGCGTCTTGAGGTGATTTAGTGGCGTGATAAGTCCAGGGTTGTTGATTGAGAGTTTTGTTGGGTTAATGGGTTAAAAGTTGGAATATTAACGGGTTAGGAGTGAAATGGTTTATGGGTTAAAAGTTAGAAGGTAAACTGGTTAGGAGTTAGGTGATTAGTTGGCCAGATAGAGTCGAATACTGCCTTAGGTATGACTAGGCCATTTTTGTATGATCCAGCAA
The DNA here is from genome assembly GCA_030765085.1 of Allium cepa. Lineage (NCBI taxonomy): Eukaryota > Viridiplantae > Streptophyta > Magnoliopsida > Asparagales > Amaryllidaceae > Allium > Allium cepa. Next base: position 766,589,303 of record CM060937.1, on the reverse strand, counting down.
CCTTTGCGATTTAACCATGATCCGACCCAACATGCTCCACGACCTAAGCCTTGAGTCGTGGCCGAGATAAGACTTGGAGATTTTCTTATTACTTTGAACCAGAGCTTTTCCCTTTTTCTACGACTTACGACTTAGGGCACTGCCGACTCAAAACACCAACAACTCAAAATCGAAGTGACCTGACTTAACTTGCTTCCCAATCCTTAGGTCGTGGACGAGCTAGCCATAGAATCAGTGATCTATCTTAACCCGGAGGAAATTTTTTTGAACCGTTGACGAGTTAGGACTTGTGTGAATTCTGCTCGAACTTTGAACCATTGCATAAACTTTGAACTGTCGAATTTTATTGCATTCATTCACAGGTTATTTTGACTTGCAGGCTAACAATCTGTTCAATACAACATTCACAGAAAATTGGGATGAATATACTGTCATCGACCGCCCATATCAAATGACAGATTAGTTAATAACAGATAATTAACTTAAACAAATCGTGTGAACGAAGTGCTATCGATTTCAAGTAGAATATTAAAGCAACACTGAAATAGTCAATTGAAACTGACCAGCCTGCACTAATATTATGCTTGAACTTTAAATTAACAAGTTCTGAAATTACCATAGTCGATCAATCGTTGACCAGTTTAATTCCAGTTATATTTACTTGTTATTTTCATTAGTTCTGCACAACACTTCACACTTTTAGGAAACGTGCACCTACGCCTTTGAACATCCAGTTGCTTGTGTAGAATGACATCTCAACAAGAAGAACCGATGGGCCAGGCTGAAGATGTCTTCCCAGTAGCCAACCTGTTGGATAACCCTCCGGAGAGAACTTCCACAACTCTGAATCAGCGGGTGTTTAACCAATTGCTCACCCAGTTTGGCATTGCCGAAGCTGATGCCTTACTGCCGGGGCAAAATGATACTGCATATAGGCCCCCTTCTGGCTTTATTGCTGTCAATCGCCAAATGTGCTTGAGCGGTGCCATACCACCTTTTAATGACTTCCTTCAGCAGTTCCTGCTTCGATTATCTATCTCTCCATTCCAATTGCACCCCAATGGCCATGCCATTCTGATGGGGTTATGTGTGCTATTTAGTAGAGTTCTGGACCGATTACCGAGCTTTGAGGAAATCTGTTACTTCTGCTCATTCAAAAAAATTAAAGATCATCCCTCTATCGTAGTTATAAGGAGTGCTCGAAACCGCAAACTCATCACCGATCTTCCTGAAAGCATTCATGGATTTCTAAATCAGTATTTCTTTGTTCGCTGCCCTCCAGGGTTTTATGCCATCTGGAGAGTAGGAAGTAAGATTTTCCTATTTTTATTTCTCCATTCTTGGGCTTTTCGAAATCTGAGTTGCTAAATACTAACTTTGCTTCTTTTTTCCTGTTTTAGCACTTCCTCCTCCCTCTAGAGATCCATGCTATAAGCAAATTTTTGAGAGATTGAACGCCGTGGCGGCAGAAGAGAGGGGTATAAAGTTTTTGTTAAATGATGGATTTTTACATCAATATGGGCTTCTTCATTCCTCTCGCTTCACTCAGCTTCGTGAAGTCCCAACTGAAATTCCCGATTCTCCAACGGAAACTCCTGATGCCCCGGTCTCTACTAAAGAGCACATGCAGGAGGAACCTCTATAGAAACTCCACTAGTGAAGTGTTCAATTCCGAAGGATGTTGCGGGGCCGTCTGACAAGTCTGTACTTGCCCCAGTTATCGAAGAGGAAGAACCTCCACGATCTTCCGGAAGATCTGCTAACGAAGGAGTTGAGAAAGCAAGTCCCAAAAAACATGATGGTGATGATGTTTTCGAGGGGTTGAGCGATTTAATTGTGACTTCTCAAGAACTTTTCAAAGATGATGTTTCCAAAACCATCTCTTCTGTAATTGAGGCGACATCTTCTCTACAAAAAATGTCAACTCCTTCTACTCAAGTTATCACTACCTCTACTCCACAGAGTGGTCTGTAACTTGATGCGTGTAGTTTACACGTTACACAACACTTAGGATTTTTCAGCACTTCTACGCATTCATCTTCTTATACTTTAAAGATTTCTAAAGCTTATTATTTTTATTCCAGATTCTCCAATGGGGCGCAGCAGCTCATACTATGATGATTTCCAGCGCTACGGGAGGCGTAGCCAATATGATTATAGGCATCACCTCCCCTCTTACAGAGAATCTGATGAAGAGAGGGCCATCAGGAAAGCAGACGAGAGACGATCATATGAAGAACGTCACCGAAGAGAACAAGAAAGACATGACCCTCCCCAAAGAGATGATGATATTCAAAAAAGAAAGACTCACGATGAGAGAGGTAAAGGTCACATGGACGATTCTTCTAGCAAGCGGGCTAAACTTACTGAAGAAACAATGCCGACAGTTTCTCAAAATGTTCCTGCTCAATCTCCTGCCCCTGTTCGTTCCGACATTCAAACAATCATCAACCGGCCCGCATACCAAGTTGGGCAAGGTCCTCCCACTCTTCAAAGTCGATTCCCTCAGTGGTGCCTGAGAGGGGTTCAATTTGATCTCGACTTGGTTCCTCTCGACAAATCGGCTATGCTGCGAAATCTTGATACTGTCAGGACCGATATTGAAAGAATGTCGAACTGGCAAAAACTTGTCGACGAGCTTCAGAGGGTTAACCGAGCCAATCTCGAGGCCATGCTCACAATGGAGAACGATAAGGCTGAGTGGCAGAAGACTCTCGAACAGCATGACGCCGAAATGAGAAGTATTGCTTCCTATAATGAAAAGCTGGAAGCGGAAGTAGAAAAGCTTAAGGAAGAATTAGCTACTTCATCTACTTTCTATTCTCAAAAGGAGAGCATGCTTCAGCAACAAGTACGAGATGCGCATGCCAGTCAAAGGGCAGTCGAAGATAAGCTTACACACAAGGAGAAGGTCATAGAAGAATATCGCGCTGAAACTTTACAGCTGCGAGAACAGACCGGCTCTCAAAGCTTGGAGATAGAGATGTTAAAAGCTCGACTTGCTATGGCCGAAAAGGAGCGTGACGAGGCTGTTGCTGGTAAACTCGCGACCGAAGAGGCCCATCAAGCAACCAAAGCTGACATTGGCTCCACACTATTTGATTTTTATCTGCACAGCATTTTGGGGCGTGGCAGCCTTGCCTTTCTAGGCCCTAAGTATGAAATTACACTAGCTGAAATTTGGGAAGCAGCACTCGATATGCTCGGTGGTAAAGGTGCTGGCTACGCTGAGTCAGCTCTTGAAGAGCATTATCTTGATGATGATGCCCGCGCCGCTCTTGCTAAGGGAAAAGAGCAACTCGCCAGAGTGCGGGCCGGAATGGCGGAAGGGGAACGTTCTGAAAAAGAAATACCACCTACTACCTCTGAACGTCCTTTAGTTTCTTCTGAAGTTGACATCACAGGTTCTAGTGCTCATTCGCTGCCTCCTACAAGAACCGGGGTAATTACCCCTACTGATGATGAGGCTTTGGAGGATATCGGGGCTCAAAATTATGAGATTGAACTAACGAAGCAAACATCTTCAGGTAATTTTGACATTGGTCCGATTCAGGTGGATCGCTTGCTTGCTCCTCAAAAGTTTGATGAGCTTCTCGATTATTTCTTGAATCTCGACGAACCCATATCTCCCTTCTTTTGGGGAGATACTAATATTTTTAATTTCTCTTCTTCTGCAGTTGAAACACCAAGTGCTGTGCAGACTTCGCCTCCTCCGGTTATCCCTCCTCCGTCTCTTCAGGTGACTCCTCCTTCTGCTTCACAGCCCGGGTCACAAGAGGAGCAAATTGAGGCTCTTCATGGCTTGGATGACCCTATCGCTTCGCAAGAGCAGAAAGACGAGGGACTTGAAGGAGGCGAGATCTCTCCGTAGCGGACTCCTTCTGATGACGTAGTTTTGTCCGCTCTTGTTACTCCAGGGAGTGAGTCTTCTTCGAAGAGATGAAAGAAGCACGGAACATCGAAGAGGAGGGGGAAGAAAATCATTGCTACTGAAGAAGAACCGGAAGTTGCACCGGTTGCACCTCCCTCTCCTTCTTCCCTTATGCCTATAGATAGACCTGAAAAGCTAATCATTCGGCCGGGCAAAGGGTCCAAAGGTGGTAAGAAGAAGTGAAGAGTCGGGCTTCGGGCTTTTTGATTCCTTTTTTGTGTAATGGTCGGATGTTGTGCAGGCACCGACCCCTGCTTTTTTATTTTGAAACCTGTATCTGCAATTGAATAAAATGATCCTTTATTTGTACAGACTCTTGTTTGAATTTGAGAATGCATTTATTATTCATTTTTGCACAAGTTTATTTAGATGATATTGCGGTGAACTTGTGGTATGTTGTTTGAGCGTACTTTATCGATGTAGCTATACCATTTTGTATGTAACTATACCATGTTGCCCCCATACCATAAGCTTGCTGCAATATTTTATACTTTGAGGGGACTTGCACTCTTATTTTCTGAAGAATAATTACTTCATTCTTGAAGAAATTTTTCGTAGAGTACAACTTCCTTCATATAAGTTTTTACGCTTTGTCCTTCGAAGAAATCACTTTTTTTTCTTTTGCTTATGTACGCATTTTGCCAAGTGAATTCTTCTTTGTGGTAAAGCGGGCCTCTGAAGGGTACTTTAACTTTCTTCCTTTTTTTTTTTTTTAGGGAGGTCATTTTCTAGAATAGGTAAATCACTCTTCCTTTGAAAGTTAAAGTATGCCCTTGATGAGGATTTTTTTTTAAATAGAAATTTGTGCCTCTGAGGAGGGATTTTTCACGTTTCAACACTTGGAAGTTTTATTTCAATCTTGGTGAAACGTGTACCTCCAAAGAGTTATGCCTTTGAAGAAAGCCTTTTCACGTTTCAACACTTGGAAGTTTTATTTCAATCTCGGTGAAACGTGGGCTTCCGAAGAGGTCTTTCTTTTTGATTGTGTCCCCGGGAGGGGGTTGTACCTCTGAGGACGGATTTTTCACGTTTTAACACTTGGAAGTTTTATTTCAATCTTGGTGAAATGTGTACCTCCAAAGAGTTGTGCCTTCGAAGAAAGCCTTTTCACGTTTCAACACTTGGAAGTTTTATTTCATTCTCGGTGAAACGTGGACTTCCAGAAAGGTCTTTATTTTGTTTTGCATTTCAACTTTGGTGAAGTGAAATTCCGAAGAGCGGCTGTTACACTTCAACACCTGGTGAAATGTGCCTCCGAAGAGGTCTTTATTTTGTTTGCATTTCAACCCTGGTGAAGTGAAATTCCGAAGAGCGGTCGTAACACCTCAACTCCTGGTGAAATGGGCCTCCGAAGAGGGCTTTTATTTTGTTTGCATTTCAACTCTGGTGAAGTGAAATTCCGAAGAGCGGTCGTAACACTTCAACTCCTGTTGAAATCGGCCTCCGAAGAGGGCTTTTATTTTGTTTGCATTTCGACTCTGGTGAAGTGAAATTCCGAAGAGCGGTCGTTACACTTCAACTCCTGGTGAAATGTGCCTCAGATAGGGTTTTCATCGCCCGGAAGTTACTCTCTCATGGTTGGAGGGTCATGACTCCTCCAATCTTTTTTGTTGAGTAGAGAACTTTCTTTTTTGTGGTTTATGACCCATTAGAGGTCTTTATCCTCCGAAGAGTTGCGCCTCCGAAGAGGACTTGTGCTGCCGGTGATGGCTTTGGTGTTCCCTTGTCCACTTGCTTATGCCTTTTCAGCGATCCTCTTTTTTTTTTTTTTTTTTTTTTTTTTAAAAGCTTTCCTTCCCTTTTCTTACAAGTAACTTGTTTAATCCAAGGAAGTGTACTTCATTGTCAGGCAAGTTCGTGAGAACGAGCATCGGCTTCTTAATTGGATGTTTGTTTGTCCAAACGATCTCAATTTATTAGCAAAGGCCCGTTTCTGTCGAAATCATAGGCCGTTCAATTGAAGTACTTCCTATCTAGGATTTGAATTCGGAGCTTTTGTGACTTGAAATTTGGCGAGAATCACTTGGTCTTATTATGTGCAAGTTTCACTTCCATTGTCTGCAAAAATTTAAATCGACATTTCAGCAATACATTCTATGTACTTTTTATATCGAAAATAAAGCAAACATGTAATAATAATAAGGAACACAAGATTTATAGTGGTTCGGCCAGGAAATTGGGCCTACATCCACTTTATATTTTTTTCATTATTTACTTGCATCAGTTTTACAATTGCCTTCAATTACAAGAATCATACATTCATAATTCCTTTTACAATATTTCAACAAAATTTTCAAGTAAAGTATGGACGCAAATGATTGCTGTTCCATGCCCTTGGAATTTGATCTCCTTCAACAGTAGTGAGTTTGAATGTGCCGTCAAGAAGCTTCTGACCTATGACATATGGTCCTTCCCAATTTGGCCCAAACACACCTGTCCCTGTCATAATTCTCTTCAGGACTAGGTATCCAATCTCAAAGTTGCGTTGGCGAACTTTGGAATTGAAATGTCTGGCTATCCTTTGCTGATGAGCTGCAATTCTGAGATTAGCCTCATCTCGTTTTTCATCAAGGAGATCTAGCGCTTCAAGCTGTAGCTTTTCGTTTTCGGCTTGATTGAAATGGATTCTTCTACGTGAAGGGACCTCTATTTCTACCGGAATCATTGCCTCTGACCCGTATGCTAATGAAAACGGGGTGTGCCCAGTCGCAGTTTTGTGAGTGGTTCTGTATGCCCATAGTGCCAGTGGTAGCTTATCGACCCAACCACCTTTTGCTCTTTCAAGTTGCTTTTTGATGGTTGACTTAATAATTTTGTTCACGGCTTCCACTTGCCCGTTTGCCTGCGGATGAGCCACTGCTGAGAAGCTTTTCTGGATTTTGAATCGCTTGCAAAAATCTTGGAATTCTTCACTTTCAAACTGAGTACCATTGTCTGTAATTATTTTTTGAGGCACACCGTATCTGCAAATGATGTTTTTAGTCACAAAACTTATCATCTTCTTTGAGGTGATAGTAGCCAGTGGTTCAGCTTCTGCCCACTTAGTAAAATAATCTACAGCAACAATGGCATATTTAATTCCAGGTTTGGCAGTTGGTAACGGTCCTACAAGGACTATCCCCCATATTGCAAACGGCCATGGACTGACCATCTGTGTGAGTTCAGTGGAAGGAGCTCTAGGAATTTTGGCGAATCTTTGGCATCTGTTACTCTGCTGCATCTCGATTAATTTCTGGCCAAAAATATCCGTATCGGAGAATTTTCTTTGCTAATGTTTGGCCTCCTGAATGATCACCACATTCTCCTCCGTGTACCTCCGCTAGGATTGCTTTGGACTCTTCCCTGGATACACATCGAAGTAATGGCATTGAGAATCCCCGTCTGTATAATCGGCCATCCTAGATTATATATCGAGAGGCTTTTCTCAGTAGCTTTTGTCGTTCTTTTGAGTTCCCTGGTAAGGATCCATTGAGAAGATATTCTGTTATCGGAGTCATCCATGATTCTTGCTCTTGAGACATGCTCATGATCCAATCAATGTCCATCTCATCAATGCCAGGAGTCGACAGGACCTCCACTGGAGTTAACCCCAGAAATTGAGCTTCGCCTGTGCTAGAATACTTTGCGAGAGAATCTGCTTTCATGTTTTCTTCTCGAGGAATGTGACTTATCATGTAATGATCGAAATCACCCAGGAGTTCCCAAGCCTTTGACAAGTAGGCGGGCAAATTCCCCCCTTTTGCTTGGAATTCCTTTTTGACTTGGCATACAATAAGCTGAGAATCACTGAATATCTATAACGCTCGGATGTTTAATTCTTTAGCAATCCTTAAGCCAGCGATAAGGGCTTCGTATTCTGCTTCATTGTTTGTTGAAGGAAATTCCAATCTTAGTGCATAGCATAATGATCGGCCTTCAGGGGTCTCAAGTACAACTCCGGCTCCAAAACAGTAGTCGATTCTCGCACCATCGACATATAACTTCCATTGGATTGGGGAATCGTCGACCGTTTCCTCCTCACTGTTACCCTTATCTGTGAATTCTGCGATGAAATCCGCTAAAGCTTGTCCATTGATTGCTTTTCGGGGATGATAAGTGATGTCATACTGACTGAGTTCAATATTCCACTTTAGAAGACGACCCGAAGTCTCAGGGCGAAACAGGACTTGCTTTAAAGGTTGATCAGTGAGGACTCTGATAGGATGAGCTTGAAAATATTGCCTCAACTTCCAAGATGCAATTAGTAGGCAATAGGAGAGTTTTTCCAACTTAGAGTAATTCATCTCTGCCCCAGTGTGTCTTTTGCTGATATAGTAAACTGGATGTTGAATCCTTTTGTCTTCTCGTATCAGCGCTGCACTTAAAGCATGAGATGATACTGCCAAGTATATAAGAAGATCCTCGCCATCGCTAGGCCTAGAAAGTATTGGAGGCGTTTCCATATGGCAAATCAATTCATCAAAGGCTTTTTGGCATTCGGTAGTCCAATCGAAGTTTTTCTTTCCTTTCTTTAGGACGTCAAAGAATGGGATGCATTTATCTGTGGCTTTGGAAATGAACCGACTCAAGGCGGCGACTTTTCCATTGAGACTTTGCAATTCCTTCTTTGTTCTAGGGGCTTTGACTTCTTTCAATGCAGTAATTTGAGCTGGACTGGCCTCAATGCCCCTAGCGCTCAAGATGAAACCTAAAAACTTGCCGGATTCCACTCCAAATGAACATTTTAAAGGATTGAGCTTCATTCTGTATTTTCGGAGGACTGCGAACATGTCTGCTAAGTGTTCTATGTAATCCACTGCTTTCTTAGACTTTACTAACATGTCATCGACGTAGACTTCCATAGTCTTGCCCAGTTGCGGTTTGAACATAGCATTAACAAGTCTTTGGTATGTTGCCCCTGCATTCTTCAACCCGAAGGGCATAACTCTGTAGCAGTAAAGACCAGTGTCGGTGATAAAGCTCGTGTCCTCCTGATCTGGCTCATGCATCATGATCTGGTTATATCCGGAGTAAGCATCCATAAAAGATAACAATTCGTGTCCCGTTGTTCCGTCGACCAGTTGGTCGATTCTGGGTAATGGGAAGCAGTCTTTGGGGCAGGCCTTGTTTAGATCTGAAAAATCGATGCATGCTCTCCATTTCCCATTGGCTTTCTTAACCAGCACTGGATTTGAAACCCAATTCGGATAGGTAGATTCTTTGATAAAATTATTCTCCATGAGCCGATCAACTTCTTCTTTTAATGCCGCCGACCTTTCTGGTCCTTGAGTTCTCCTTTTCTGTTTCACAGGTGTAAATTTTGGATCAATATTTAGAGCGTGTACTGCAACTTCTGGGGATATTCCGCACATATCGGCATGAGTCCAAGCAAAAACATCCAGATTTGCCTTTAAAAAAGATATTAAGATATTCTGAATTGACGCATTAAGTTGTGAACCCACATTCAACACCTTGTTTGGGTCCTTTGGGTCAACAGGTATTGGTATTGTCGTTTCCACTGGTACCACTCTATTTTCCCCTGCACTGACTTTTCTAGGGTCCATCTCTTTCCTTGCTCCGCTGTGCTCGCCAGTGCAGGGTCCGCCCTGTAATTGCTACAAGGCTGGTTCTTTGATGCGGACTGGGGCTGCCGCATTCTTTCCCATTTCTCTTTTTCTGGTTTCTTGTAGCTCTGTCAAATAACATTCTCGCCCAGCATTTTGATCCCCTTTTATAACTCCTACTCCATTGTCTATAGGGAATTTAATAGTGAGGCACCACGGGGCAAGAACAGCTTTGAACGCTGCCAGAGTTGGACGACCAAGGAAAGCATTGTAAGCAGAAAATTCGTCGACAATCACAAAAGTTTGCTTACGGACCACTTTTCTCTCTCCTTCTCCAAGTTCCACAAACAAATCAATGGTTCCTACCGGCTGCTTTGGCTCCCCAGTGAAACCAGCAATTTTCTGCGATGAAGCCTGCACATCAGCCATAGGGATCTTCATTTGGTCGAATGTTTTCTTGAAGAGGATATTGCAGGATGCGCCACAATCAATGAGAACTCTTCTGACAATAGCTGGCCTGATACCAGCCGAGATGACTAAGGGATCCAAAGTAGGAGCTTCAATACCTGCGGAATCCCTAGCTTTGAACACAATATCATCATCAAGAGTTCTTTGTTGCTTCAGGGGCATGGCACCTTCCAAAACGAATACATCTTCCTCGGTCGGTACGTACTTCAAAGCTCGGGTATACCTTTCCATCTCACCCCAGCTTCTGCCTGCTGGGTGAGGTCCTCCTGTAATGACATTGATAATGGGCCTTCCAGATTGATGCCCTGCAGCCTTCTCACTCGTCCTGGGCTGATGAGTAGGAGCCTGTTGCCCCTGACTAGACGAAGCAGGATTGTTGCTATTCTTTTTCACAAATTGCTGCAGTTTGTTTTCCCTTAGCAACTCTTCAATCAGATTTTTCAACTGGCGGCATTCGTCGGTCTCGTGACCGGGTTGATTATGGAAGCGGAAGAACTTCCCACTCTGTATAGCCTTTTTCCCGGTCCTTAGAGGAGGAGGTTTAGGAAAGTCAATAGAATCTTTAGTGGCAAGGTAGATACGCTCCGGCGTATCTGATAAAGGAGTATATTCTGATGGCTTGAAGGATCGGGGCTTCTTAAGATTACTCGGTTTCTTCCCATTGTTATTTTCTCTTTTTTGCCATACAGATTCATTCTTGCGTGGAGCAACAGTGTTATCTTCAGCTTTTTCCAGCACTGCCTTTACCGGTACGGGACGGCTTTCCAAACGCATGAATTCATCTGCTTTTTTATAGAATTTTTCAAGGGAATTTGGCTCCTTCATGTTTAGCCATTTCCCAAATTCGCTCGACTTGTCGATGGCCCTCATTAGATAGGTCAAGATCATCCGTGGTTCTGCATTGTCTACCTCGGCCAGCGCTATATTAAAGCGATTCAAGAAAGATCTGATAGTTTCACCCGGATTCTGTTCTAAACTTGACAATGACATAATATCTTTGGCTTTTGAAGCGTATAGTCTGAACTGCTCCTTGAACTTCCGGGTTAAGTCAGAAAACTGATCGATAGATCGGACTGGCAGCTTGGTGAACCAAAGCAGAGCTACGCCTTCGAGATACACAGGAAAATATCGGCACTTTATTTCATCAGAGGCTCTGTCACCTGTCATGTGCCAATCATACTTGTATAAGAATTCGTTCGGATCACTTGTCCCCTTGTAAGCTGGAATGGTTGGAGGGACAAACTTCCATGGGAATTCATCCTTTAAGATTTTCTCTGTAAATAGAGTTTTACTTGGGGCGAAACCCCATTCTTTCTCGTCTTCAACCCTCTGCATACTCTCTTTCATGATTTGTCGGACCATTCCAGAAAGATACTCCTCATCATGTCGAGTTCTAGATCCACCAACTTCAGGAAGTGTTTGTTCAAAGGGGCTAGCAGCCCTTTCAGGAGCATTCCTTTCTTCAGCCTCATGAATGTTGCAAGCAAAATTCCTTTCATTACCTGCCGGTTGACGGTTTGCCCCAAGCAAATCGTTCAACCTATTCAGAATTAGGGCATTCTGGGCATTCTGAGCCTCGAATTGTGCATTTTGGGCATTGATCTGTTGGTTCTGCCCTAAGATTGCAGCATCCAGCTCTGCCTTTGTAACTCCGACAGCTGGAGTGGCTTGATTTGATATAGGGGAAGCGGAGGTTCCCTCTTGAATATTCCCAGATCTGACAGATCTACTTTTCCTTCCAGGAGCCATAATCTCGGATAGACTTCTGGTTTTCAAGGAAATTCTCTCTACAAACCTCTGTGAAGCAATGATGATAGTTCACCAGAGTTCAGTTCTCAGTGAAAGCACCAAAAATGTTAACGCTAAAATTTGAACGCTAACACCCCAATATATGAAGTGAGATTGTGAAAGCACCACCCGATAGCCCGGGAACAGATTATAAGCAGATAATAGTGAAAAAGCAGTAAACAACAACAATCTTATAATGGTTCGGCTTAAGAGAGAGCCTACGTCCACTTTGAATATCTTTTTTGACGATTTGATTACAAATCAATGCAGTTACACTTTGATTACAACACACTTTGAGTTTCAAGTGACTTAGAACGAGTAGTCTAAACTTCAATGTCGATCCAGATCTTTGAACACATGTTGGACATGTTTGATTTCTTCGTGAAGTTCCTTGAAGGTGTTGAAGTGGTTCAGAACGCTGCAGAGTAACAGCGCTTGAAATGAATGAGCCAAAAGTCCTCTGAATGTTGGGGGTGGCCATGTATTTATAGGCAAATCTGGATAGAAATTTTTCGCCCAAGTCCTGAGTCGTGACCGACTCAGGCTAAGCCGTGGCCGAGTCAGGTTGAGTCGTGGCCGGCTTATCCGATTAAGCATTTGGTCTTCTCACTAGCTCATTCTCTTGCTGGATTCTAAGCCAAGTCCTGAGTCGTTGGCGAGTCAATTCTCACTGGGACATGCATTGTGGCAACGGAATACGACTCAGTGGCTTTAAGTCGCGGACGAGTCATCCTGAGTTATGAGTCGTCAAGTCATTTCTTAGGTCGTCAATCCTCTTGAGTCGTTTCTTATGATGAGTCGTGGACCTGTTGAGTCGCTGAGGCAATACCTTTGATGAGTCGGTAATGCATTGAGTCGGTCTGTCTTGTGAACCGTTAACCCCTTGAGCCGTAACCCTTTAAGTCGCTTTGAGCTTTAGGTCATTAACTTATTGAGTCGGTGACTCGATGAGTCGTGAGGCTTCCTGAGTCGTAGATCCTTCCTGAGCCGTTAAACACCTTAAGTCGTGGCTCATCCCAGGCCTTAATTCGTTGACTCCTTTAACTCATGGGCCCCTTAACTTGTAGGCTGGAACGGGGTTAACATCCTGATAATCCTTACTCCTGACTTCCCGTGTGGAAATTGGTGGGCACCCAGAGTTTAGGAAGGAAAACAATAAACTCCGAGTCAGTCATGTGACTGGTGTGAGAACTAAAACAGTTTATTTATCTTTAAAATCAAAATAGAGGAATATTTTTAAAGTCAATTCACAATTCTTTTAAAAATGAGACTACCATAAGGCCTCCCGCACACACACACAATGCAAACGCAGAACCGGAGGAGATTTCTCCTTATTATAGTCAAAGATGCTTGATACGCATTAAAAGAAAAAATTTGATATTATTACTTGTGCATAGTGCAGAAAACTTTTCGAAAGTAAAGATATAAATCTTAGCCAACATACGACAATTATCGTATGCCTACTATAGCAACCATCTAAACAGTGGGGCGCCACCATAAGTAAATGGCAGGTTCTACAACTAAAACCGTACAAATCTCGTATTGTTTCTTTGGATTTCCACAAATGGTCAGGCCAAGGAACTTCCCATTGCCACATGGAAACGCCTCTGGAATGACGTCCCGAGAACCAAACCGGATCTCTGCCAACACAAGGCCGGGTTACCCCTAACTGGGTAACTACTGACACGAATATGTCATCCCCCGATCGTAACCGATCTATCCGAGGATCCTCGATTTCCAACAACCACAAAATTTGCAGCAACAGCATATGTTAAATATCTGGGCTCCATACCATGATACCACCTCTATCCAGAAGGAATGACATACACTAAAGGGGCGCTACCCCTTAATAACCTTGCCGCATCCTTCCTGTTTTGACCATTTTCGGGGTGTGAGGTCCGACGAAGTCTCGTCCACAAAGCCACGCTTTATACAAAAGCTGTGCTTTGGGTCAACAAATGATCAAAGTAATGATCACCAAGATAAATGATCAAACAAATGATCATATCACAAATGATCAAACAATGATCATATCACAGCAACACTCAACGTGTCACATTACTAAATTGGGAGTATATCACTAATAACCTTCAACTACATAACCTCTGAGCTCGTACGTCTCAGAGAAGGGCATTAAGCTAAGAGAATAAATTCTCCGCCACCAACAGAAATATATTTGAAAGAAATCATCTTTATATCTCAACTTGTAATGTCAGACATACAATCCATACAAGTCTGTTCCGGGCTCGAACAGAACCGAAGGCACTTCCAAAGAAGTCCTTGCAATCCGGATATTCACTAATCATGACCGGACTTCCCGTCACTAAGGGTGATAAAACCTCTATATCGGAGATCAGCCGATGCAGAGTAACTCAACGGTGATCCTTCCGTTTTCAAAAATATCCGGTCTTCAACAACGGTCATCAAATGCAATTCACAACGACGTATCACATATTCGGAATGGGTTATACGACCCCAAGGTCCTTTCCCGGCTAACCCGAATAGTGAGCGCTTATATTAAAAATAAGTGTGGCATTCAATTTCAAACAATCACAACAAATACCTATTTAAAGGTAAATATTGATAGTCGGACTATTTAACTATCAATAGGCATGCTCAATATCACCAAATTCCAAATAATTTCCCAAATTATTTACTTTCCAAAATATCTTTATTAGATATATCTTTCCACACTTCAAAAATAAATCAACGTTTATTTTTAATCAAATTACCCTTTCCATTTATAAATTCCATAGTGAATTTACATTCCAAAATATTTATGAATATACGATTTCAATTATTCATTTTCAACTTATCTTCAAAAAGATAAATTCTCAAAACGTTACATTTCACATTGGAAAAACATTTCCATACTTATTTATTAATAAGTAATTCACAAATCCATTTATTTTCAATACTTAGAAAATATTCAATATACTTATTAACGAAATTAAGTATATATTTCATTCTTTAAGGAAAACATTCACTTAACACATTTATTTGGGTCAAAAACGAATGTTGCGTAAAACATCGTTACGACGACCCAAAATCACTAGTATAGGGATTTGAAATTTAGATAGATATATAAATCCCAATACTATACAAAAACATTTCCATTCGGAAATCATTTACTATAACAACTGTGTTATAGTCCACCATTTCCTTATTTCTCGAAAACGTCTATTTCAACAATGAACGTTGAAATCTATGTTTTCGATGGTTAATGCATTTTAAAACACCGTTAAAACGATTAACTTCATTTATAATATTCATTTTCCCAAGCATATCCATTTTATCTGATAATATATTCACTGTTTAAAATCGTGAATATAATTCCTTAACCAATTTTCAACTTTTAATTTATCAAATTCCATATATTTCGAATTTATAAACAATGTCTATAAATTCCATTTCTATTTATAAGCTTTGATTTAAAAATCTCCTTTATTAATCCGATTCAATTTATATATATCTCAAATATATACCAAAAGTCCATATTATTAGTTAAATACTTATAATACATTTATTTACAAATCGTTCTTTTAAAACTTTACAAATTACAAATCTTATTCACTTATGAATTCATTTATAATTCATTTTAACGCTTATAAATACTCGTTTTATAATTCCTATATTTTTAATTTATAAATATCAAATTTTAAATCTTTTATATAAATTGTTTTTAAAGCAATTTAAAAATCCCAATTTAACTAAATTTATTCTTTTAATAATTTAAAAATCGTTATTTAAAGCTTATATACTTCACAAGCACACTTAAGTATTATTTTCCAAAAATCATAACTTTTATGAAAATAAAATTATAATGTTTATTTATTTTAACAATTCAAAATTTAATACAACGTATACTTTCGAAAATCACTTTAAAATCCCTTTTAAAACCAAAATCATTATTTTAAAACTTCAGAAATGGATCCGATGATGCAGCAGCACCAAATAGTCAATCACGACATCCAAATATCATATATCGATATGATAATCAACATATCACAATATCTGTAAATAAATCAATACAGTTGAGGAATCTAGTTGGATCCCTCCAACCTGTTTCCTGCATCCAAAGATGTTAGCACAATACCAATTCCGCTCCAGTACGGAATTATCGCGGTATATGGGATTTATAAAATATTATCCGCTTAATAGGCAGCGCAATAAGGTCTCATCCGCTATATAATGCGGGAAATCGACAACTCCAATATATACATATGCCAATATATATATATATATATATATTGCTATATATAGATATATCCTACTATATATACTACCACAATCAAATAGCAATCGATAACTGCAATCATCATTCAACATACATTCAAGCAATTTTAAATCTAACTATTTAAAATTAAAATCGAAACTGATTCGACCGAGTGAGAAGTTCTCACCTTGATTTCAATTTCGTTTTCAGCTTTTATTTCGCATAAAATTAAACGTGCGTTTAATTTTATCCGAAATTCTCACTAACTCCAAACGACTCCAATCCAATTCCATAGCGTAGTGCTCGTCCATACGATTCCAACGCAACTGGTTTCGCGCGTTTTTGACCTTGTATGAAAAAGATACGAATTTTTAAAGTTACGCGAATTTATATATATTAATTTACAACTTATTTTATATTTTTAAACCTAACTTATCTCAGCCCTTGATCCAAGCCCCTGCAAATCCTGACCGACCATCCTCTTTTCCTCTCTCACGTTCCCTCTACAGGAAATAGTCGTATACATGAAACCCATAGCTCGAAATTAGAGTTGAATCTTGCGACCACCAGAAGCATCGATAAGTTGATCGGAGACCCCCATCACGTGCGCCCACACGAGAGCCACGCTCGGCCAGAAGAGTACCAAGCTCGGCCCCACTATGGCTTAGAAATGCGTGCGCGACCTGCAGGCCGTCGGCCCCTCCTAGCGACCTCCTCGTTGCTCCAATTCCGATCATCACCTTATAGAATCGAAGTACTCGATGAACCCTATAACTTTGTAGTTGAAATCTTCGTGAAATATTGCATGGATTGAGAGAGATTAATGGAAGAAAGGTAGAAATTTTCGGCCATTAATATATGAAGTGGCGGCTGAAGGTTTTTGAAACCCTAGGTTGTTTTTCTTTTGCAAAAATGAATTGTTAACGGCTTTTATAGAAAAATCGACGTACACTATTCATCTCGGAATTTCCAAACTCCAAACGAAGCGTGGCTGGTTGCGTCTCTAAGTTTTACCCCGCATTCCGAACACAATGGAACGTGTTTTGGGAGCAAATTCGGTCATCTGTGCGAGTTATGGCAATAAACGTTCAATTTAAATTAAATCGATTTAAACTAATTTCTAGGCGTTTTGGCTTGCACCGGATAAACGGTAAATCCTATTGACATGAAATTTGAAACCATACAATAATATAACATTACGGATCCGATGAAACTAGTTTCGTCGAAATCCGAGACTGTTTGAAAAATGACTATTTTAACTCGCCAAATTAATATTAAAACAATTTCGATGCGTTTCGAGCTGCCACGATCAAACGACAACTCCGATTGCTACAAAAATTGAAATCCGATAATAACTAACTATTACGGATCCAATGGAACTAGTTTCGTCCAATTCTAAGACTGTTCGAAAAATGGCTAATTTCACTAATCGATTAAATATTAAAATATTCAATTTTCACAAATAAACTTTTAATTCAATTTTAAAAGTTCTATGACATCACTATAACTTCAGTATGATATAATAAAATTTTACAAATCATTTTCAATCATATTTAACCCAATTTTCAATTACTTCTGTAATTTCACATATTAAATTATTGATTTAATTATCCAATTAAATTCAATTATTCGAAATAAAATTTATTCGACTTATAAATTTCACTTATTAATATTAAAATTCAATTAAATATATAATTTTGAATTGAAAAAAATTCTGGGTCGTTACATGGATAGTAGAATACGTCCATACGATGATGAAGATCTCCAACTCTCCTCTGGGAACTCCAAGCGTCTTCAGGTAAACCTGAAACTACTCGGATCTGACCCGGGTATTGAAAATACCCAAACCAGGCTTGATAAAACGGCGTGAGAAAACTTGGTAATAAATGACTGTCATATATCAGAATTGGAATAAAATAATATGAAAATAAAGAGTATCTCATAAGACCACGCCCACACATAAACACAGACAGGTTTTTACCTTATGATAACTAAAACACTTTTATATATCAAAACGTTTGATTTTATTTCTAGTGACATTCTTTGAAAATATTCGCAAACAAACTTATTAATCTAAGCCGAAATTGTTACCATTATTAAATTCCAGCATACTATGCTCTACAAACAAAACCGTAGGTTCTTATTGGAGAATGGATTTCTATACATATGACCAGGTGAAGGATCTACCTTCTGAATGGGTACACCGCTAGATGGATGTGGTGAGGACCATCGCAAAGGATCCTCTGCCAACACAATACCGGCCTACCTCTATAACTAGATAGTACTGAATATGTCATCCCCCGGTCGTTGTCGACCTTTAACTGAGCGCTCGTTTCCATACACCACATTAATTTAAACAGATACAATTTCAACTTGTATAATATAATTTCCATAAATATATACATACACACAACACAATTATTATTATTGTTTAAGATAATAATTTTTATCAATTTTAATTAATTTATTAAAAGAGAATATCACATTTAAATTTGGTTTATAAATTCTGGGATATCACAATAGGTTTCGCCTAAAGATTATCGAAAAGACCCTAACTAAGGAAAGATCAAAGATCAAAATAGGATATTGAAGTGTACCTTCAAATAAAAAAGGAAAAGAAGTTCAAATTCTCTCCTCAGATTCCCATGTGCACTCCTTGGGGTCATCTCCCCACTGAACCTTCACTAGACGAACTTCCATGTTGTGTAATCTCTTGACGCCATGTTACAATATACGGGTGGGTGTACAACGCATAAGTGATTCGCGCTCTACCTCCACTTCCCTAGCTGATCAGGTTCTACTACTACTGTGGAATCATGTAGACACTTCCTCAGCTGCGAAACATGAAAAACATCATAAAATCCTGCTAACTTATCGGAAGATCAACTCTGTATGCCACTTTTCAAGTCCGTGCGGTAATATCGAAGGGTCCTACAAATCTAAGTGCCAACTTACCCACTGAGCCAAATCTAATAACGTTTCTTAGAGGAGAAACCTCGACAAAAAACATGTCTCCAACCTTAAAATCCAAATCTAAACGCCTTTTGTCGGCATATGACTTTTGTTTATCTTGTGCAGTCTTCAACCTCTTACGAATCTAATCAACCTCGTAAATTCCCTCACTAAGTCTGATCCAAGAAAGATCCCATCGGTGGTATCAAACCAATATATGGTGATCTACGTGGTCTGCTCTAACGACCTGTAAATTTTAATGGTTTTAACAATGTATTTAATTGAAATTTAAAATAATTAAATTTGAAAATCAAAATTTAATATTTGGAATACGTATACTTTAACATAGCAAATGGTAATTTTTCATATAAAAACATGGATGTTTATTTTCCTATGTAAATTTTATTTTAATTCAAATCAGTTAATATTTGATGATAATAAATTATTTTCCAACCCTGAATATTTTATACAATAAATTTGTAAATCATCTTCTGAGTGAGATGTCATATTTTGCTTCTCCAAATATGGACCGCTGTTGCTCCTTTTATCTTATTTCCAATGGATTAGCAGCATTTTCGGTAACGATTATCGACTTTTGACTGGATGATCGTACCACTGATATCTATATAACATTTTGATCGTCTTGTCGTGTTGATCTACGTATTCTATTTGTTTGTGTGTTTCGAGGTACGGTATATGGCGGAATTTATGAAATGGTGATCGGTACCGGTACCATTTTTGAGTTCTAACGTTTGTGACCTTTCAATTTTCAACCGTATGAAAACCAGTGGTCATTTGCTTTTATTACCTCATAAATTATCGTGCTACACAATTCCCATCTGTTAAATTTCATTAGTTTGTTTCCATGTCCCGTGCTCTTTTAATTGTCCGATCACTCGTACAATATAAAGTATATTGTATATATTACTCAAGAAAGATTTTTATTCCTCTACTTTTACCTGTTGCCTATTTTTTCAAGCCTCAGCGATTTTATTTCTCATAGCCGAGTTGTATCTACATCTCCACTACCAATATCCTGCATCCCCACCAGACCAAGATTCGTCGAAGCCTATGCTCGGCCGAACACACACTCATCGCCTCTGCCTGTAGCTACATAACATGCCTCTCCTCCCTTGCCGAAGTCACCGTTTGGTCCTGACGTAGCCTCCGACAACCCGCAACTCCACTTGCACCATTCCCTGGCTCCGGTCTTTTATTCCCTTGCTTTAACCAGCCTCGGCCTTCATTCCGCCACCGTCCCCATTACCGTGTTGTTTCCTTCTCAGGTTTTGATTTTTAAACATGGATATATTATGTTAGGTAAATCATTTTAGCGTATATATATATATATGTGTGTTTTAATATATCAAGTTTTGTCTATATTGTTAGTGTATATATCTTGAATGGAACGGAGAATATATATATATATGTTTTGTTATTTATAATAGTATATAAGTTGTTATAATATGTTGTTTTAGTATTATATACATTACTGTATTTTATTGCAGTGATATGTAAAGGGATAAAGTACTTTTATAAAACTGGCTTCTGTATATATATGTGTGTGTTTATATATATATTTAAGTATATTTGGTTGTAGATAGAGTCTGCACATATTTATTTACAACCATTGAGTTTGTATTGATCTATTTATATATAAAATATGTTGTTTGGTGGCTAGAAAAAATATATAGTAATATACGTACATGAGTTATAATATGATGTTTTGTATATGGTTTGTTAGTGTTTGTTTAAAGATGTATAAGTATTATTCATAAGCATAATTTGTTTCAGGTTGTATAAGTTATATAGGTTGTTTGTGTTATGTATATTTTTTAGGTGGACAACCTGTTGTATATATATACATAAATTTATATGTAAGCGTATATAACCTTAAAATATTGTTGTTAATAAATTTTGATTTACATGTTTGTAACCTTAACATAATATATGTAAGTTATATAGCTAATATGATCTAGTTATTTATATATATATATAGGTATATATATAGCTATATATCCGAGTATATGATTTGTTAATATAATTATATTTCAATAAAGTAAGTATGTATGTTTACATATTAGTTCAAAGGCCAGTTTTATATATATACCATATGTGAGTTACATATAGGATATATAATTGTATCCGTTAGTTTTTTTTATATAACAATTACATTACATATAAGCTAATATATAACTTTATATATTACACTAGTGGATATCAATATATTTATAATATGTTCAAAAATGTTACAAAATATAAGATCTATATATATATATATATAGTTGTGGCATGACAGTTTAAATATGAAACTATATTTAGTTTGATGATTGTTTTGTATATGTATGTCAGCCTGCATATATATAACTGAGAGATATGCATATGTGCATGGTAGTTATAGACATATAGGGTCTACGCCAGTTCTAATATTATCATATTAAGTATGTTGCTGGCAGCCTGCATGAGACATATTGATTTCCAAAATTTAATATATAAGTTTCAATGTATAAAGGGTTTTATTTAGAAATTTTATGACCTATCTTGCTGCATATATAAGTCGATATAAGATTAAAACAATATATTATAAAAACTAAGTTATGTTTGTTTTCATAATAAATATTGATTTTGAAATATAATACAATGGTTTTATTTGGACAATTGGCTTTAAAATACATATAGGTGTAAACAGATTTTAAATATGTGTTTTATTGAATATTGGTTTAGGGAAATAATAATAACATAATAATGTATATATTTTCCGTTTATATCAAAACTGGTTTAATTTGTTTTCATCGATTCCTATCCATTAGTTTGTCCTACGAATTCGTGCCAATCTAACTTTGCTTTGGAATTCGTAGCTTGTTGTGTTGTCTATCTTCTGTAGCCTCGAAAGGTGAGGAATCACTCACGATTAACGTTCTAATATTTATTAAATTTGATTTCAATTGAAACGACAATTGAAATATGCTGCTGTCAGTTATTTACATTGCAATATATATGTAATTATCTGTATCTTTTCACCTATGACATCTGACACCATTATCTGTTATTTATATTGATGATATATGCCTGTGATGTAATTATCTTGTCTCTTATCACTCTGTAAGTTTTCTGTAAGTTTAGAATTCCCTATGGGTTGAAATGATACAAACCCGAACGATCTGTAGAATAGGAGAAAATCGTTATGGGTTGAAATGACACATACCCGAACGATCTGTAGAATAGGAGAAAATCGTTATGGGTTGAAATGACACATACCCGAACGATCTGTAGAATAGGAGAAAATCGTTATGGGTTGAAATGATAAACCCACCTGATTTTCATTTGAATTGAATTTAGGATTGCTAGTTGAAATGATATATACCCGTATATATTTAGATTGCGGATTGAAGTGATAAATATCCATATCACTTGACCATAGGATAGAAAATTTTATACAGACGCCGTTGGTCTATATGTATATATTTTGAAATGACTTCCAAGGTTTAAAAAGATATATATATATATATAGTTTTATATAAATATTGATTTTTAAATATTATATATATATTATTAATATATATATAGTTAAATTCTTGATTTGTAAAATTATGTGTTTTGAAAATTATAAAGGTATAAGTTAGTTTTGAAATTATAAATTTTAAGAATTTAATTATAATTTTGCTTTTTTAAAATACGTATAAATTAGTTTTAATATAAAATAATTTTAATAATAAAATTTAATTTAATTTAATAAAGTTGATTTAATTCTTATATAATATGTTTAAGTTTATCTAAAAAATTATATTTTAAAAATAGATTTTATAATAACTATTATAAGTTAAGGTTGGGAAGATAAATTAGAATTTAATTGAAATTGTATTTAATTAAAAATTTTATTTAATTAAATCGATTTGAAACTTATTGAATTTGAGATTTTTTAAAGGATATGATTTTATAACTTGATTTTGGTTTAAGGTGATTAAATGAATATCTCAAGTTTAAATAAAATGAAGGAAATATTTAGTGATTTGAAATTAGGGGTTTTATTTAAATGATATTGGATTTATTAAGTGAATATTTCAAAACTAAATAATAATGAAGTTAAATTAAGATATATATGAAATTATCAAATTTAGTTTCCAAATTATGGAATATTTAATGCTTTGAAATGTATCTAAATTGAAATGGTTTATTTTGTGGTTCAAATCTGTATTTGAAATCGATATAATTTGAAACGGTATATATGGTGGTTCAAATCTGCATTTGAAATCGTTGTAATTTGAAAAGGTTTATTGAGAAATTGAATTGAATTGAAATTGATGAATTGAGAATCAATTAAATTGAATTTTTGAATTTGAATGGATTTGAATCGATTTGTGAACTTTGAGGGAACTATTTATTACATAAATTATTTTAAATGTATATATATATATATATATCTTACTTTATAAATTATTTTAATATAAAGCTATTATTAATATACTAATTATTTCTAACATATATAAACTATTTTAATATAAGACTATTTTATGTATATATACTATTTTACTGTATAAACTATTTTATTTATATATACTATTTTATTTCATTAACTATTTTATTTATAAATACTATTTTCTACATCAAACTATTTAAGTGGGAAGTGTTATGATTTCAAAGTGTTATGATTTTCAAAGTGCTATGATTTTAAAGTGTTATGGTTTTCAAAGTGACATGATTTCAAAATGTTATGATTTCCAAAATGTCATGATTCCCAAAGGGTTATAATTTCAAAGTGTCATAATTTCAATGAGTTATAATTTTGGAAAGTGCTATGATTTTGGAAATGAATATTATTTAAGTAAGAAAAGATATCGTATTGATATGGTTTTGAAATGGATATGATATTTTGGTTTTGAAGTATGATATTTTGAAATTACCATGGTGTTATAATAAATTTTGGTTGTTAAAGAGACCGGGATTAGATATTGTCATACTCTTTGCCAATACTGAAAACCACTTTAACAACTGTGTACGCGGTGGAGATACCAGAATGAAGTAGGATGGCGGCGACAGTCCTATTTGAGCTATATCCGTGGACCTAACTCCCTTGAGTTAGCATAAGGTGGCTAAAACAGGAGCAATTGACAGGCCAAGTGAGATAGTTCATCCGAACGGACACATTTCTTCGATTGCCATTCTATTACTTTATGATTGATTCTGTACGCACCTTTGATTAGGGAGTATGGCTCGAGGTGGGCGGTGGTGGCTGCTATGCGTTACCACCAGCCCGAAAGTGTAATCGGTATATCTACCTTGGCATTGCCTAGTTGTGCATTGTCACCTACCTTAGCGAGACCACTACGAGTTTGTTTTGTACCATACCTATAGAGTGCCCTCTGATAAGCCCAATTTATAGGAAGTTACGGTACGGTATAGAATATGGGAATATATAAAATATGTTAAGGGGGATAAGGGCAACGCCTTAACACTATTTTAATAGTTTATTTTACAATAGACATTATTATAATAGCGTATCACTACACCAAATACTGTGATTTGCCACTAACCATCCGCTCATTTAGCAACGGTTAATAACCGTTGCCATTTAGCAACGGTTAGTAACCGTCTTGGTTAAATTAGCAACGGTTTTTAATCGTTGCTAATTGGGAACGGTTATTAACCGTAGCTTCTTTGGAGACAAATGGGCGCGGTGAATTTCATCCTTTCGCGCCATACTTTTTGGCGCGCTTCGTTACAATTAACAACGATTTTGAACTGTGATTAAGTAGCAACGGTTAGTAACCGTTGTAAATCTTTTAGCTAGGACCGGCCCAGGGGCAAGCCCGTGGGATGGGGCAACCAACTGAACCGGGCAACACCAAAAATCTGTTTTACTTCAAAGTTACAGCTCAATAGCAATCTCCATGTCGGCGATGCTCGAACCCAAAAAACTAGGGTTTCAAAAATCAACGCTTTCTAAATAATCGTCGCTGCATACTCGGCTATTCCATCAGCCATCGTCGCGTCTTGCTTGCCTCCTACGCGATATTTTGTACTGCTGATTTGAAGTCCTGCTACAGTCTCTATACTGCCATTGCTAATTAAGTATGCGAATTTCTTTTGCTTAATTTGTCGTGTTCCAATTTTGTTTTGCTAAAAAGGTAAATAAATTTCATTAAGGTAAAAAAGATTAATTTATTTACTTTATTTTATAGCCATCAGCCATCGTCGGCTCTTGCTTGCCCCTACGCGATATTTTGTACTGCTGATTTGAAGTCCTGCTACAGTCTCTATATTGCCTTTGCTAATTAAGTATGCGAATTTCTTGTTTTGAGTTGTCTAATTTTCTAAAATTGAGTCGCCCTTTTACTGCTTTCGATTTCATTAACCTTGAAAACATCTGAAGCTAATAACTTATTAGTATTTAGTTACAAACAACTGGTTTTCTGTAAATAATCGTTTAGGAATTGAAATTTGAAAGCTGAAGCTAACAAACTAATAATTATTTAGGAACTGATATTTACATTGATGTACTTTTTCCTGCAGTGTGTGTATGTCTACCCGCAAACATTTAGGCAGAACCCAATATGATTTGCCTGTACACGTAACGAGATACACTAGTTCGTAAACTTGATACATTTCGTTCAAAATTAAATACACTGTTTTGTAAACTATTTGAGACTATAAGTAGTGCAGCCCACTTAATGTGGCAACTTTTGTATAAAAAGTTGGTACTTTGTTATGTTATAGTTTTATATGTGATTTTACAAATTGCAATGTATTGTACTGTACTGCACTGCATGCTAGTTAGACATAGCTGCTTATAGTGACTGCTAGGGTATAAGTTGATGCAATGAATTTTGTTTTACTAAATATGAGACCATATTTAGTAAGTGGATAAAATTGTTGTTAATGGCACAAGCCAAGTATCAGGAGAGGGGTAATGCATAGACATTACTCTGGTGCTACAAAATGGCGCCGTTGTAATGGCAAATTTTTTGGAAACAGTTTGATGCTAATGTTAAATTTTAAGTGAAATCAGAAGAATAGACATCTGTTCAGTTAATATCAGAGTTGAACTTGGTGGAAAGCCATAAGATATTGTTACCCATGATTTCTTATTAGCTTTTGTTATTTTCTTTCAGTATGTCTTTTAGTATAGACAAACAATGGATGAATCAATCTAATCGAAGAAATACAGAATATGTGGAAGGTGTGAGAAATTTCGTTAAATTTATTGCTGAAAACGGTGGCAATAAGGAAAAGTATTCGTGCCCTTGCACACGGTGCAAAAATGAAGATACATTCAAATTAAATGACATTCATTTTCATTTGCTTAGATATGGTATTGTTCAATCATATACCGTGTGGTGTTTTCACGGGGAAAGAATACCGGAGAAGCCAAAACAACAACCGGTTAGTCATGCCACAAATACTAATGAGTCCGAACATATTAGGATGGAGGATTTGATCGATGATGCAGATAGATTCCATCACTTTCAACCTACAAGTCAGTTGCATGATAATTCTAATATTGGTGTGGAGTTTACGGATAAATCATTTTTTGATAGTGCAACTGCAACAGAGCCATTGTATCCTTCTTGTCCAAAAGAGATTACAAAGTTGTATGCCATTGTCAAACTGAATAGCCTGAAGACCCAATACGGCTTTTCTGACAATGGTGTGACTGCCCTACTCGAATTCATAAAGGAGTTACTCCCCAAAGGTAACACGCTACCGTCAAAGTACCCCGACGTGAAGAAGATCATTAAGCAAGTTGGGATGAATTACATAACTTATGATGCATGCACTAATGACTGCATCTTGTACTAGAAAGATAATGCCAACAAAGTTTCATGTACAAATTGCAAAGCACCAAGATATAAGACATCATTCGACGAAGAGAGAAAAGCTACCACAGTACCTCGAAAGACCTTAAGACATTTTCCTTTAATTTATAGATTGAGAAGACTGTATACTGTACCATGGATAGCAGAAGCGATGACCTGGCATGGTCGTGCCAAGTCCGGTACAACCGCAATGCGTCATCCGCGTGATACTTCTCAATGGAAAACTATAGATTCTTTTGATCCTTCGTTTGCTACTGAACCACGAAATATCACGCTTGGAATAGCAACAGATGGTTTCTGTCCGAATGCTTCTTTAACTAACCCTTACAGCTGTTGGCCAGTAATTGTAGTACCATATAACCTTCCTCCGTCTTTATGCATGAAAAGAGAGTTCTCAATGTTAACACTGTTGACTTCTGGGCCAAAACAACCGGGGAAGGATATTGATGTTTATTTAGAACCTTTGATAGACGAGTTAAAGCAGTTATGGGAAGGAGTCGTTACATTTGATTCATTTAAGAAATCTGAGTTCATAATGAGAGCTAGAGTGTTGTGGGCAATCCATGATCATCCCGCTCTTGGGACGTTATCGGGATGTACAACTCACGGCTACTTTGCATGTCCTATTTATGGAGAAGAAACTACATCTATTTATCTCCCTGAAAGTAAGAAGATTTGTTACATGGGACATCGTAGATTTCTTCCGTCCGGACACAAGCTTCGATACGATAAGACAAATTTCAACAACGAGCAAGAACTTAAGCGTCCTCCAAAACCACTGACTGGTTATCAAGTTGAAAAAAAGGTAGCGAATATAAAAATGAAAGTTGGTAAAAACATACTGTAAATTGGTCGAAAACGGAAAAAGACAATCGACGAAGAAGTTCCTGCATGGT
Source organism: Allium cepa (assembly GCA_030765085.1). Lineage (NCBI taxonomy): Eukaryota > Viridiplantae > Streptophyta > Magnoliopsida > Asparagales > Amaryllidaceae > Allium > Allium cepa. Next base: position 766,561,695 of record CM060937.1, on the reverse strand, counting down.
ATAGGAGGTCGAAATTCTTTGATTTGCCATATTGGAAAACAAATTTGACCCGACATAATATTGATGTTATGCATACGGAGATGAATGTCACGAAACATTTGATCAACACAATTATGAACCATAAAGACATGTCAAAAGATGGGATCAATGCACGGAAGGATTTGAAAATCATGGGTATAAAACAAAAGTTGTGGGTGATAGAAGATCCTGAAACAAGTAAAGTAACCATACCAAATGGGACTTTCACTATGAGAAAAGAAGAAAAGATACGGTTTTGCACCGTTTTGAAAAATTTGAAAGTGCCAAGCAAATTCTCTTCAAACTTCCATAACAGTGTGAGCATCAACCCTCCTGAACTAAAAAATATGAAGTCACATGATTACCACGTCATAATGGAACATTTACTTCCAGTATTGCTTCAGCATTGTTTTCTCCAACATAAGGATCTACGAAATGCTATTCACCGCATTAGTCTCTTTTATAACATTTTGTGCTCAAAGGTGATCAACAAGGGACATCTTCTAAAAGCAAAGGCTAGTTTGGTAGAAGCAATGTGTGTTATTGAAAAACATTTTCCGCCTGCATTTTTTGATATCAGTATTCATCTTATGGTTCATTTAGCCGATGAAGCATTGATTTCTGGTCCTGTTAGATATAGGTGGATGTACCTATTTGAACGGTAAATTACTAATTTTAGTTATGTACATAATTATTCGATTTAAATAGCTATTGATGTCTACATTTTACAATTATTCATCTTCATAGGTTGATGAAAACATATAAAGGATATGTGCGCAACAAAAGATATATTGAAGGGTGTATTGCAGAAGGATATATTGTACAAGAAGCTAGTCTTTACTGCATGGAGTATATGCCAAAAGGAGGTGCTGGAACTCACAAACATACCCGTGAAGCGTTTTTAGACGAGGATGATGAGTTTGCTGATGAAATAGCACTAGATAATGGTAAAGATATAACGTTAACTCAAGTGCAATTTCAGCAAGTGCGTAAATGGGTCCTTGATAAGTACGACGGATTGGATGAATGGAAGAAGTAAATTCATGAATTTGTTCTGAATTCTTATTATTGTAAATCAATTAATATATATAGTATTTATTGTGTTTTTTGTAGGAGGTATAAATCCTATGTTCAAAGCACCAAATCTCAAACTCGAGGCGGGGGTAAATCTGGGGAAACTATTAAAATGTTCACTTTTTGCTTACGTGAGGAGGTATATGTATTAAATATTTAACGTATTTTCAAGTTGACCATACACCTCCTTGACAATGTTTTTTTACTTATTGTGTTTGTTGTAGTTGTTGAAGACCGTCGATGTTGACTCAACTCTTTGGCGGTTAGTTAACGGGCCGAAGTTTGATGCCCGTAGTTATATGAAGTACCAAGTGAATGGGTTTTTATTTTCTCCGAAGAGTTATGAAGAGCGAAAGCTAACACAGGATAGTGGTGTATGCATGAGAGCAATTACACAATTTAGAGCGAGTGGGAAGGATAAAAATTTTAAGGAAGCATAAACAACTTATTACAGAGTCATTCAACAGATAATTGAGTTGGATTACATTGACTTCAAACAAACAGTTTTTTATTGTGATTGGGTAAAGGTCGAAGATAAGATCAATGGTTGTAAAATAGATTCTGTTTCAAGCTTGATCACAGTTAACTTGGGAAAATTGAAGAATAAAGATAGCGTGAATGATGAGCCATTTATTCTTGCATCGGAAGCGAGTCAAGTGTTCTACTCAAAAAATTTACAAAATAGTGGATGGTTTGTGGTTTTGCATACACCAAAACGGTTGACCATAAATGTGGATGACACTGAATTTCCCACCGTTTATCAATCCGCTTTTGAAGATAATGAAAAATTAGAAGATCTTAGCAAATGCATATGTTAACTTTGTATTTCAGAGCAGTTATTGTACCTTAACAAAATATTTATTTAAAATGGTGTAAAATGTAGAATGGTGTGTTATATGATAGTAATAGATGCATTATATTTTGTGTTTGTATTTCAGAGCAGTTATTGTACCTTAACAAAATAAGGATAGATATATTGCAAGAGTTCATTTTTTGTTTGTAGTTGTAGGTACTTGCATATGATCACATACATACACACATGTACACATACAAACATATGATCAGCTTGACTATTCTTTCTTTCTTTGTGTTTGTAGGTGGACAGGCAGTTCAAGATATTATATTTGCACCCTTTAGTTCAGCAGTGCTAAGGTAATATATTTTTGTATTTGCATCCTTTATTTCAGTCAGTATTTTTGATATTGCTTAAGTTTAAAATTCTGGTGATGCAGGAAGACTTTATCATTGCCGCATAAAAGTGAATGTTCCCCTTCCCGCACATCCCTATGATGCCCGATTGTTGTTAGCCAGATTATTGCATGGACTCCCCTCCACAACAAGATCAAATGCATTATATGACTTAATAAAATTGCTCCAAGCGATTACTGGTAAGCTACTGTACATCTGATATAGCAAACAACGTCCCTTTCTGATTTGTCTGATCCCACCAGTTTCTCATCACATTACGATTATTATAAGTCGGACTGACAAAAATCGTAATGTGGTGAGAAATTGGTGGGATCAGACAAATCAATAAGGGGACGTTGGTTTATATATCAGATGTACAGCAGCTTAACAGTGATCGCTTGGAGCAAATTTTATTTAGACATATAAGGCGTTTGATCTTGTTGTGGAGGGAAGTCCGTGCAATAATCTGGCCGACAGCAATCGGGCATCATAGGGATGGGCTGGAAGGGGAAGAAATGTACGTCATAATGTTCTTGGGATTATTTTAGGAGTTTAAACTTTGCAGGACATAATGTCACAAGATGCCACACCACCATCAAATAATACAACTTCACAATCATCCACTTTAAAACGGGAGAAAGTTGATATGGACAACTACGGTTCTCCAGTTGGAAAAAATGGTTCAAAGGTCGCTACGAAGATTGGTAAACTAGTAAGAAATCATGTGCCAATCTCATATCCAAGTTGGAAAAAAGTTCCGCCAAATTACAAGGAAGACGTGTGGAATTAGTTGGAGGTATCTTTACATTAATCATTTTTTTTAAATTTTGTTAATATGAATATGGTGTACATATTGATATTTTTATAAATTAGTAAACGAATTAACGAATATTAGTTAGTTAGATTTATCTAATTAGTTTAAACTTAAATCGCACAATTAAATGATACATATAGGGTGAGAAGTAAAATATTAGAAGAAAAGTGAGGTAAATTTTGTGAATAATTATGATAATTTTAAATGTAGGTATTTGAAGTTAAAGTAGAATTTACAATGAAATGTATGATAAATTTATTGAAATGTAAAAATCCATATACTTTGAAACGTAAACTGCATGAACTTTGATGGTTTAAATTCATTTATAATGCTTTCAGTACATAAATAAAAAATGGTTTACATGCATTTTTTTGTTATGCGGAAATATTATGAGCTCGATCCTCTATCAAAGGACCTTATTATGAAAAAAATGTCCGAGGCTTTTAGGAGACACAAGAATGATTTGCGCAAGAATCATTATGACCATTTCATCACTGACGAAGATAGAATGAGAAATCGTCCACCGAAAATTGCTCAAGATGATTGGGATGAGTTCATAAGAAACGAATCAAAACCCGAGGCGAAAGAAAAAAGGAAGCGAGGCAAACAAAATAGATCGATGCTCGAATATGCTCATCATTCGGGACGTAAGAGTCACGCTATGATTACACAAGAAATGGTATGTGTCATTGAATTTGTGCATCACATTGCATATACCATTAGTTCCAAATATAATTTTAGGTCTTTGTATGCAGGTCGATTCAAGTAGTCCGGGAACAGAAGTATCACGTCTTCAAGTATGGGAGAAAACGCATAAGAAAAAAGATGGCAGCACGTCAGATGCGACATCTTCCTACTTTGTAAGTTAAGAAAATAACAACGCCTCTAAATTAAATTTTCATTATTCATAAATTTTCATTATTCATATATATATATATATATATGTATTTACTTTTTAGGAAAAAATTGAAAAAGTAAAGGAAACGACGAGTGGTGGTGATGAAGCCGTCTTTATATCAGTGTTTGGTAAAGATGTAAAGGGCAGGAGCCGAAGTATTGGGACCAATATAGCTCCTAGCCAAGTTAAGAGTGCTGCCATTCCATGCAAACGGCTCAAACAGGCCCAAGGAGTATATGAGCAGCGACTGCAAAATGTGGAGCAAAAATTGATGAAGCTGGACAATATGGATGATAAACTGGAGCGTCTTCTCAGCATAGCCCAAGATAATCGTCTAGTAGGCAGTGAAATCGCATCTTCTCAGTTTGCCACTCCGAACAATCCGTTAATCGACCAAAGATGTGAAATCCTGAACTTCGACGACGAAGTAATTGCAACAGGTACTATTTTATTAAAATTTGAAGAAAATAATAGGTTGCAAAGTCAGTGATTGCTTAACTTCGTGAACGGGAGAGTACGCTGCATTTTCTTGCATTTTACATTTTTCATTTAACATAGCCGAACAATAGTGAGGCTGTTAGTCAAAAAATAAAACAAGTTTGTTATCTCGTTTACAATTGCTGAGACATATTAGTAAACAATTAACAGAGAAGCAAGGCAATGGGTGAAAACATTAATTCAAAAGCAAGTTGAACTTTACACTACTCTGCCACAGCACAGAGAAGCAAGGCAATGGGTGAAAACAATTCAGAAATTTAAAACTCACACATTAATATATATGTTGCCTGGTTGCCAAAAAATTTCTCTGTAATTCTCTTCTGGCATTAAACCTAAGTCATTATTAGGCAAATTTGGGTCTAGTTCACATGCTATGAAACTTGGGCCATCGCTGCATGTTTGTGAAATGGTTTTGGGTAGCATGAGTTTTTTTTTTGTTTATATAAGTTTTCATGCTAAAAAAATCCGGTGCACTGTCCCCGATGCATGCGAGTAAATCCTTTTGTACCTGCGTATGCACTGCCCCTGAACAATGCAAGTTTATTTCTTTGTTACCTGCGTGTGTTATTTTTGCAAATTACATGCTTTATACGTGTGTTTTACTTTGATTTTTCTGTGGAAATTGTTGCATGCATGATATATATTGCATGTATAATTTCTAAAGGCAAATGGTTCCAAGATTTAAAACTTTTATTCTTGCGTGTGTTCTATAAATGTGATTCCATATATTCACTCCAGAAATGCTTATATAACAGGCACTATATGCCGAGATTCCACAGCATTAGTAATTCATGGAAAACCAGTACCACCCACCTATGAAAAAGTGTTGTTGGACAAAATTTTATTGTCGGATGAGCTAACCGCCAAAATATGTCGACAATTTACCGAGACCTTTGGGGATGTTGGAGCCGGAGGTTATGTGAGCCATCAAAAGGGTTTGATACGATATCTTTAGATGGAGGTATTGATATTTCTGACTTGTTCTTTGCATATATTGTTGATTTTCTTTTGTTTGCTGTATATGAAATTTGCATATGCAAATGCATGTGCATTTTGTCTTGGTCTGTCTTGTTTACAATTTGAACTGTTGTCATCAATTTGAACTGTTGTCATCAATTTGAACGACAATAGTTTTGACTGCTTCTTCATCTAACTGTGCAGTTACCACACTGTGCCATCAACAATACATCTTACCGCTTGCCACTTTCATTGACAGCCACTTCAAACTCTCCTCTGTCAAACTTCTACAGCGATCATACATCGACTCACTGTCCTCAACCACCTAATTTCATCACTCTGCCCCTTCCCAAACACCAACACACCATATCACAGTCATATCTCTACACTCCTCTAGCCTCGACAAACTTCATCATCAAACTTCACTCGAAACTGAGCTCTGCAGTTCAACAGCAACCTGCCAGTGCTTCTACCACACTACCCGCAAACTACTTCACCATACTACCATAACTCCAAACTCCTCATCCTGTCACCAAAACTGCTAACAACTGCCAACATATCCCCTCCCCCTGCACACAGTTCAACATGAAATTCCTGCCTCAACACAAGCCTGTCACCAAAATACAATACAAACTTCATACTTTCCTCCCACTTCACACTCTAACTGAAACCATTCCACTCCCTGAAACCATTCCTCCATCAACCACCATGCAAAACTGTCCACTTCCTATCTCTAACCATCTCTGCATAAACTTCATACCATTCACTGTCTCTACTGTCATCTAATTCACATCATCACCACCCTCTTCAAAATCATACAAACAGACATCTGCCACACACCACATCCATTGTCAACCACGGTTCTTAGCCATTCAAACCACCTTCCTCCTCATCAAAATTTCCACCTGACCATTAACAACAACCATACTTCACTGCTCATCAAACCACTCGTTCACCACCATTCATTACAACTCCATTACAACTCCGTTGCATCACTAGTCTTCACAGTTTCATACCTGTCTTCACCATTCTTCTACAGACCACCACAAAACTACAACATCACTGATACTTGCTCCTGCCACTGCCTTCTACATTTTAACACCTCATATCCACTTCAGTTTTATGCACTCAAATCATCTTCTATCCACTTCTGTCAAACTACATACCCAATGCCTTCTTGCACTGTTGCACACTGCAGTTCAACACCAATATATCATCTTCTAACTTACTTTTCTGCTCACAATGCATTCAACAAGATAGGCACTACAAACACATCAGCATATCAAACATCCCCCTACTCTCCACTACCTTTGACCTCTGACCTTTGACCTCCCTGCCTGATCATTCACTGATCATACACTGATCATTCATCTTCAATCACTCTTCCATCCACCCACTATCCATCACATACAAACACTACTGCCTTCATATTGCAAACTGCTGCTACCAGCAGCAAACACCCAAATCCGCATATAGATAACAGTAAATTTTGGCTAATTATCACATATATATGAATTTTAGGTAGTTTCAAAGATTTCAAAGTAAAAACAAAGGATTTATCACTATGCTTGTTTACATCTCTGATCATGTGCACGTTATCGATATCACACAACAAGGCATCAATACCCTCATCAGAAATATTAACATTACTACAACCAGTACCAATACATACATCAATATTCAGACAGCTTTCCAAGACTCTACAATCCATCAAAGTTTCCTGCACATTTATTTGTATCACTACATCACAATATACAAAATGGAGTAACTGAACAAGATTCCAAACCCTTATTTCCTCGACTGATACATTCAGAACCTTTGTATTTACTGCCATATCTTCAATCCTATCCCATAAAACATGTATAGCCTCCTCGCCATGTAAAGTGATTACCAGTACACAATCGTACACACAGTCATGCATGTTGCCTGTACATAATCGTACACACAGTCATGCATACGTAAATACAAGCATGCACGCACCTTTCACAATTTAAATTCAAGACTTATCACATGCAAAATAGATATATCAAGTTTTAAGAATTTATAAGGGTGGTTTGCTCACCTTGATAGTTTGACAGAGATGAAAGAGAACCTGAAAAAGAATTCAAAATCTGGAAACTGAGGCCTGATCAAATTTGCTTTATCCTAACCGTTGTTTGCTTTGAATTGCTTTGCATTATTTTATTTTCTCTTTGCTTGGGTTCTACTTTGTTTTAATTTGTTTCAGACTTTTTGAATCAGGTAGATGCTGTTTGTTTTTGAACTGGAATATTCTTTCCAGATTTATGAAGTTGAACTGCCTCTGAATTTAATCTTCGAGTTGCGCATGAACCAGGTTGAACATTGAAGTCTGAAAACTGGAATGCTTTGACCTTTTGATTTTATTTTCCTCTCAGGTGAAAGACTTTTTAGCTTGCAAAACAATGTAGTGTAATTAATGAAATCTTTGTACTGTAGTGATAATAAACAATGCAGTGTAATAAGTATGATTTTCCGGCACGGCAGCATTTGTTTGCAAAACAATGAGCGTAATTATGAGTTTGATAATTTTATATGTATGGTATATGTGCAATATGTTTATAGTGCTTGTGTACCAATATTTTGATATTCTGGCATATTTTGATATATATTGATATTCTGTTATGTACACTGAGATATGCGCGTAACGCAGTAGTGAGTTACGGAGCAGGAGCAAACATTATGTGCAACGGGTGTTAACCGTTGCTTTATGTGTGACGTTGGTCATAAAGCAACGGTTTTTAACCGTTGTGTACTTGGCAGAAAGAAACGGTTTATGTCCGTTGATATTTTGCCCATTAAGCAACGGTTTGTAACCGTTGCTTAATGTATAGTAAGCAACGGTTTACACCCGTTGCCTATTGCAAATAAAACAACGGTTAATACCCATTGCGTTTGTCTCTGTTTGCAACAGTTTGTAACCGTTGTCTTTGTTCAAGTTTGCAATGGTTACTTCCCGTTGCCTTTCCTTCATTTGCAACGGTTTTTACCCGTTGCGTTTTGGACATAAAGCAACGGTTTTTTCCCGTCGCGTAATTCAACCACTCCTCTTTTGAAGACGGTTTTTACCCGTTGCTTTTTTCCTTAACAACGGTTTTTACCCGTTGTTAATAGCTTATAATGGTGTAGTGCATATTACTACATAGTAGATAGTTTAGAGGCTGGGTATCCCAAACTCCTTTAAGTTACTTGTATTTCGGTTGATATTTCAATTGAGTTGGATTTATTGATATAAGAATGTTAATCCTGACTCGAGCGTTTTGTGTTTTTCTTTACGCTCGGGTCAGACTGAGTGTCATAGCATTCGAGACTCACATTTAGGGTTGGAGCTTCGCTTTGAGATACATTTATCTATTTAGCTTGCAGTTATTCAGTTGACTCCCGTGATATATTCTGATTTTGTATTTGACTATTGTATTGAGACTTCTATGTATTCGAGACTTCTGTTGTATTTTGTTTAACTCTGCTATACATATAGTAGCTTCATGAAGTACTATTCTTTTGTTTCCGCTGCTCACCATTATATTACTCTGTGCTGTGATTCTATGATTATTTTATTTACTGTATATGCCGAGTTTGCCAAATATAAATTAACAATCTGATATTTTGAGCAATTCAAGTCCGACATTTGTGGTTGCGAATGGTTGAAATATCGGGATGTTAAAGTTGATATCAGAGCTTTGGTTTTAGGTAAACCTTAGCATATGTAGTAAATTTAATTATAGAATCGCCTTTGTTCGAGCTTAAAGCCCTCCCTCTTTGACTCGGATTTCCTTTGAATTTTGGAACGTCCCCTCGGTTCCAAAATATAATATTGTCTCTCCCATTCATTCCGAAATCCATTCTTGTCTCTCCCTATTCGTGTTCCCTTGATTCGGGAGCGTCCCATAGCTCCACTATATGATTTGTAAAATGGTGGAACTCATTTACAATAGGCATTGATTCACCGGAGATTTTTGTATCATCGATTTACGATGCTGCTATCTTTTGCTATACCTGATTTCTATCTCTGGCGATAGAATGTCAATTTGCTATAGAATTCTGCCACGATCTTATTTTGAAATCATGGTTGACACGGTTAAAGTCGTCTGCGATTTATATTAGTATATCCATCTTCCTATTTTATAATTAAATCTTCTTATCTTCGTTTCGAGCTTATCTTCTCGTTAGAATTATCTGGATTAGGTTTCCTCTAATTTGAATCTCTATCGTTGTTCTTGAATCCATTCTGGAATCATCGAGTGAGGGAGTGTATTTGTAATTAAAATTAATTTTTTTTATAATGTGTTGTTTGAGTTGTTGTGACGACCGCCCATGACTCCCGCACGGAAATAAGGGAATAGTGCGCTCAAAGTGTGCCAGGCAGCCATGAGTGACCGTCAAGGGTAAAATAAACATCGCAGACTCTATCGTAAAACTCACAGCGCATGGATAAAATACAATAGAGAAATGTAATACAGTGAAGCTCCCATAGAACAGAATGTCATCATCTAATCATAATAGCTTTATACAAACATATGAATCATCCATACATCAAAGCCTCACTACATAACACTCAAACAAATACAGCAGCGGAACACCCAGTACATATAATAGGAAATAATATGCAAAAGCCTCCTACTCGTCTTCGTCATCATCAACGTAGATCTCCAAGAACAGCACCTGTCACCTGCTACCTAGTCTGCCCATCCCAACATGGATGAACAGCCCAAGGTAATAAGAGGAGACATAAAACCTTTAATCAGACAAAGTCTTAGTGAGCAGTAAATCAACCATCAAACATACCAAAAGAGCATAAGGGATAAAGGAATAGGAACCAAACCATCCCACTCCACCTCGTTCTACAGTGATAGCCCCCAGACACACATTAAGGAGAAGCAAGCATAACATAGCAAGCAATTAAAGTAAAGCAATAATCACTCGAGTCAAGGTCGATGTTCTACAAATACAAACCCCCAAGGCCTAAACCAAGATCAGATAAGCACCCAGAAAACACCGCTCCTGAGATCGAATGATGATACAATCAAATGTCCAAACATCCATGACTCTGGCTATCACTGTTATCATTGCCTTGATTTCACCGTTAGTTGAACGACCATCTGTCAAGGGCTAATGGTAACCCCGGTTCTAGACATAACTCCGCACGTCGTCGCAGCCCGTGCCTAGGAATTTTCGCAACTACCCAGAGTACTAGCACGTCGTCGCAGCCCGTGCTTGGAACGTCGTCGCAGCCCGTTCCAACGTACTCTTGCTTTGAGCATGCTAGAACCTTCAACAATGATGAGATCTCAGCCTCCTAGTCATCCTCCTTGACGACTATTTTCATACTAGCTCAAGCGCCTCTCAAGCTAACCATTATCATCAACCCGGATCGCATCACCAAGTTATCAACATAGCTTCGCACGTCGTCGCAACCCGTGCTTGGAACGTCATCATGACCCGTCCCATCTCATCGTCATGCTTTGCCTCCTCGCATCATGGCAAAGTCCATCTCAATACCATACTTTGCCTCCTCGCATTATGGTAAAGTCCATCTCAACATCACCTAATCCATACATATGAGCTTCAACATCCGCTTCATATGCCACAAGCAGCTTTCACCATTCAAGAGCCTTTCCACTTAGCTTTTGAATCATCTTCGACCATCTTGTCTAGATCTAACTATCAATCAACTAACATACATAGCAATCAATCAAATCAATCATTAGCTTAAGCAATCAAGTAATCAAATATGGTCTAAGTAGGCATTTATAACTACAATGGCAATTTCGTAAATAAATGAGCATAGATATAACATACATGAATCATGGGTTTCTAGCATAGATCTAACAAATATAAATCATGGGTTTTGTCTCTACAACTTGATGAATGAACTTGCATAAGCAAACATCTTCATAAGTAATGGATCTACACTTGGATCTAAGGAAAATGTATGAAATCACTATCTACAACACTCCAACAAACCACCAATCCAATATACTCCTTTGGGTCCGCGTGAGAGATAACCACCACTCACCGAATCACCCAAACACTTCAAAAGAAACTCACTTCAGATCTGGACAGCAAATACCCAAGCTTGATCCGGCAAAATCTCGCTTCAATCGATGAAATCTCACTCGAACGGATGAAGATCTTCAACTTTGGCCCTTGAATCTTCGATCTTGGATGGATGTTAGAACTAGATTGGAATGGAGAAAAGGAGATGAAGAAATGTTGTAGTCGAGCTCTCAAAATGGTAGCACTTCGTCGCTTCAAAATCCGGTGCCAAAAAGTGAAGAAATGGTCACATATTTATAGGCTGGTCGCCCCCTAACTCGGTCAGGTCCTAACTCGGTCAGGTCCTAACTCGCTCGGAGTTAACTCGCCCGGTCTTAGGTCGTTGCCGACCTAAGAATCTCCCCGACCTAACTTAGGTCGCTGCCGACCTAACCCACCCCACACAAGGCCTATCCAACGACCTTAACAAAAACGCGGGTTAACTAGGTGGTTAACGACCTAACTCCAAAGCCCCTCTACAACCTATAAGATCCAACGGCTCACAATCCCTATGACCTAAAAAGAACGTAGATCCGCTAACTCGTAAACGAGTTACGACTTACGACATAGCGAGCTACTAAGTCGCACACACGATCTAACGGTCCTAAAGCTGCGCGACTTAAAATGAATGCAGATCCACGATGCCGCGACTTAACTTCTTAAGTTGCCAACGACTTAACTCGTAAGCCGCTGCTCCACCTAACTCGCTCACACACTAACTCGCTAGCCCCTAAGTCGGTCAAAACCTTAAGTCGCTAGCCCTTAACTCATCCCAAACCACTAAGTCGTAGCACACTATCTCACTAAATCTTATAACTCGTAAACGACTTAAAACCCTATTAACTCGAACACGACTCAACACTTAACACCTTAGCTCGTAATTCCTTAAGCCTTAACTCGTTAGCACTAACACGCTAACTCATCCAAATCTATAGGTCGCTCCACTCGACCTACTCTCACACGACCTAAGCTTAAGTTGCCTACACGAGATATCTTCCTTACAACCCAAACAACGCACGAGTTAACCTCCCATACGACTTAGGCTAGGAATAACATAACACTAACGACCTGTAAATTCTACGATATATCGACACGTAAAATACGGGTCGTTACATTCTCTCCCCCTTAGGAATTTCGCCCCCAAAATTCCAAACAAACAACAGCAATCAAAGCTATTCTACATGCCTACCATCCATAGCAATCAACAAATCATGCATCCAATTTCTAACCTAGCATGCAGAATTCTAAGATCAGAATCAAGTTACAAATTCATGAGATGTCACGACACCTTAGGGCCATACCTTGAAGAGTTCAGGATGAGCTGCCTTCATCCTCTCTTCCTCCTCCCACGTACAGTCGTTAACATCATCACTCCATTGTATCTTGAGCAACGTAATCGTCTTCCTCCTAAGCTGTTTCGTGTCGGTTTCAACAACACGGAGCGGCTTACGAGGTCTCGTAACCACTGGATCAACCTCCAAATCTTCACAGCTATCAGCAGAAACCACTGTATTCGAGTCGTGCACATACTTTCATAGATATGATACGTGAAAAACATTGTGCACATCCGACATCTTTTCCGGTAACTCCAATCTATAAGCGAGCTTTCCAATTCGCTCGATGATCGGGAATGGTCCAACAAATCTCGGAGTCAATTTCCCTTTCTTCCCGAATCTAATAACATTCTTCAGAGGAGAAATCTTCACAAAAACCCTATCTCCTATGTCAAATTCCAAATCCTTACGACGCTTGTCAGCATAACTTTTCTGACGATCTTGGGCTGCCTTCATTCGTTGCCGAATGATCTCTATACAATCCGAAGTCTGACGAATCATCTCTGGCCCAAGTATCAGCTTATCTCCTGTTTCCAACCAACACGTCGGAGAGTTACATGGTCTTCCATACAGTGCCTCATATGGTGCCATACCAATGCTTGACTGGTAACTGTTGTTATACGCAAACTCCACCAAATGAAGATGATCTTCCCATGATCCTCCGAAATCCAAAACACATGCCCTCAGAAGATCTTCCAAAACTCGGTTGACCCTCTCAGTCTGTCCATCTCTTTGGGGATGATAAGCTGTACTCAAACACAACTCAGTTCCCAAAACCTCCTGGAAGCTCTTCCAAAATCCACTGGTGAACAATGGGTCTCGATCGCTCACTATACTCTTTGGAATACCGTGGAATCGAACTACCCACTTAACATACAATTCAGCCAACTTCGATGCAGTCCTAGTTGATCGAACAGGAATAAATCTTGCACTCTTAGTCAAATGATCTACAATGACCCAAATCCCTTCATTTCCTGTTCTGGTTCTAGGTAAACCATCGATAAAATCCATCGATATTTGCTCCCACTTCCATGTAGGAACTTCTAACGGCTGAAGCAATCCATTGGGCTTCTTATGCTCTGCTTCAACCAACTGGCAATTCATGCATTTGGAAATAAAATTCCCAACATCCTTCTTCATACCTTCCAAGTAATAGGTTCTCTTCATGTCCCGATACATCTTATTTCCTCCTGGATGAATTGTCAACTTTGAGTGATGACTTTCCCTCAGAACTTCATCTCTCAATTCATCTATATCGGGAACAACTAGTCTTCCTTGCTTCCGAAGCCAACCCTCTCCATCGACTTCGAATCCTTTATCCTTTTCTGATTCCAGTCCAGATTCCAGATCACCGATAATCTTGACAATCTTATCATCTCGTTTTTGGCTCTCGCCAATTCTTTCCACAAGAGTAGTTCTTATCGATAAGTTTGCCAACATTTCAGGTTCCAATTCACATCTGGGCCTGAAGTCAAATCTAGCTAAAAACTCGAGACTCTTCCATTCCGAAAACATGGCTCCCAATCCTGCATATCTTCGACTCAACGCATCAGCTACTTCGTTACCTTTTCCCGGAGTATAAGCTATACCAAAATCATATGATGCTAAAAACTCTAGCCATCGTTGCTGCCGAAGATTCAAATCCTTTTGGGAGAAAAGATACTTCAACGACTTATGTTCCGTAAACAACTCGAATCGAACCCCCAATAGATAATGTCTCCACATCTTCAGAGCAAACACAATTGCCGCTAACTCCAAATCATGAGTCGGGTAATTCCTTTCATGCGGCTTCAGTGGTCGACTCGCGTACGCAACAACTTTATCCTTCTGCATTAGCACTGCCCCAAGTCCAGTACCACATGCATCGGTGTAAACCACCATCTCATCATTCCCACTTGGAATAGTCAAAACAGGAGCACTCGTCAGTCGCTCTTTCAGGATTCCAAAGGCCTGCTCACACTTAGCATCCCAACTGAATACCTGATTCTTCTTCGTCAATCCTGTCAATGGTGCAGCTATCTTGGAAAAGTCTTTGATAAACCGTCGATAATATCCTGCTAGTCCAAGAAAACTTCTCACATCTGATGCATTTTTAGGTCTGACCCAATCCTGGATCGCTGCCACCTTAGCGGGATCAACCGCTATTCCGTTTCCAGAAATAACATGGCCTAAGAATCTCACTTCACTCTTCCAGAATTGACACTTCGAAAAATTAGCCTTCAGCTGATGTTTCCGTAAGATTTCCAAAACAATACGCAAGTGCGTTTGTGCTCTTCCTCAGTTCTGGAATAAATCAGAATATCATCCACGAATACAAGTACGAACTTGTTCAACTGATCTCTGAATACTCTATTCATAAGATCCACAAAATATGCTGGTGCGTTAGTCAATCCAAACGGCATTACCAGCCACTCATAAAAACCGGATGGTGTCCTAAAAGCAGTCTTCGGCACACTATCCTTAGCCACTCTCAACTGGTGAAATCCCGTTGCCAAATCCATCTGAGAAAACACCTTAGCCTCGTGAGGCTGATCAAACAAGTCATCTATTCTCGGCAATGGATACTTGTTCTTCTTAGTCACCTTATTCAGCTCATGATAATCCACACACAACCTCAACGATCCATACGCTTTGGTTGCGAACACAACTGGTGCACCCCATTCGGACACACTACGCCGAATGAATCCTTTCCGAAAAAGGTCATCAACTTGCACCTTCAACTCTTGCTGTTCCCTAGGCGCCATCCTCCTAAGAGGCATCACAACGGGTCTGGCTCCCTCAAATAGATCAATACGAAACTCGATCTCTCTATGCGGCGGTAACCCTTTGACTTCGTCAAAGACATCCTCGAATCCATTCACGATTGGCACCGATGACAGTCCATCCCGTGGAACAACCAGCGAATACATGAAGCTCATGAAGACGCCTTCTTCATGCATACATCGTATCACAACCTTTCGCCCCTCCACATTCTCGACTGTCACCTCCAATCTCTCACAATCAAACTTTGCCGCATACTTCCTAAGCCAGTCCATACCCAAAATAATTCCGAACCCCGTAAAGTTCAGAACAAAACAATCACAAACAAAAGAGCAATCATGACTCGACACAACTAGACCACGGCATATCATACACAAACATGACGAGCCCCCAACTGGATTAGTCACAACCAATGGCCTATCAAAAATATCCGGTTCCAAACCTAACCGGCCTACAAGATCACCACAAACAAAAAAATGCGACGCTCCAGTATCAAACAACACTCTAACTGGAACACCACAAATGGAAAGAGTACCTTGAACCACCACACTCTTCCCTTTCTCTTCAGTAGTAAAAGCTTTTGAAAACGAAGGAATAGCTCCCAAAGCATAAACTTGCACAATTTGCCTGTCCTTCCTCGGTTCTGGACAATCTTTCCTGAAATGCCCTGGCTTGTCACAGTTGTGGCATTTCGCCGGCGCCTTTGGATTCCTACAATCCTTGGAGAGATGGCCCTTCTGCTGGCAATTATGGCAAGTCATTTCTCCCCTCGGCTTCTTCTGGCCATCCTTACCCTTCTGTTGCTGTTGCTTCCTCTTCTTGTTTCCACCCTGCTGTGGTTTGAGCTCTTCCTTGGTCACAGCAACAACAGACCCTTCCTTAGGAAACAAACTCTCATGCCTGAGAGCTTTTTCCCCAAGCTTCTCAAATGGATCGTCCAGGTGATCCACCAACTGTCTTCCAAGATAAGCATCCAAACCGGTCACAAACTTCTCATTCTTCTGATAGGGAGAATCAATATACGATCTGGCATACTTGGACAAAGCTTCAAACTCAGAAACATACTCAAGAACTGGTCTCCCACCTTGCTTGAGCTCCACAAACTTCTTAAACAGAACAGATTTCTGAGCCGTAGAGATGAACTTAGCTTCAAATCTAACTTGGAATTGCTCCCAAGTAATCTCCTCCTCCGGAGTATCAATGGTGATAGAGTTCCACCAGTCAGAAGCCCTTCCTTGAAGCTGCCTTGATGCAAGCTTCCTTTTAGTTGCATCATCAATTCCCAAGTCACCAAAGATCCTTCTACAAGCATCTATCCATCTCTGGACTTCAATAGTAGATTCTGTCCCCAAGAAAACCTTTCCTCCAAGAGCGGTATAATCCTTGCACAACCTAGCAAAATCCACTGGCTTTGGAGTTTGAACTTGAATTCCAACATCTACCGCTGACCCTGGAGTTGGTATCCTTCTCGTGATCGAAGTCATCATCGCTTCGAACATAGCTCCATAATCAGCAGCTCCATCAGCAGCACGACCTTCCCTGGCAACTGGTCTCCCTTTTCGACCCATCCTTAATATCTACAAAAAGGAATGATTAGAACACCTTTGAGAAACAACTGCATAAGGAGTTCAAATCCACCTAAACTACTATATTATATATATAGTAATCATCCATCAAAATACAATTACGTCTCTCTTACGTAGTTACGTCAGCGAGCGTTGGCTAAAATCGATTAACCAGGGCTCCGATACCAAATGTGACGACCGCCCATGACTCCCGCACGGAAACAAGGGAATAGTGCACTGAAAGTGTGCCAGGCAGCCATGAGTGACCGTCAAGGGTAAAATAAACATCGCAGACTCTATCGTAAAACTCACAGCGCATGGATAAAATACAATAGAGAAATGTAATATAGTGAAGCTCCCATAGAACAGAATATCATCATCTAATCATAATAGCTTTATACAAACATATGAATCATCCATACATCAAAGCCTCACTACATAACACTCAAACAAATACAGCAGCGGAACACCCAGTACATATAATAGGAAATAATATGCAAAAGCCTCCTACTCGTCTTCGTCATCATCAACGTAGATCTCCAAGAACAGCACCTGTCACCTGCTACCTAGTCTGCCCATCCCAACATGGATGAACAGCCCAAGGTAATAAGAGGAGACATAAAACCTTGAGTCAGACAAAGTCTTAGTGAGCAGTAAATCAACCATCAAACATACCAAAAGAGCATAAGGGATAAAGGAATAGGAACCAAACCATCCCACTCCACCTCGTTCTACAGTGATAGCCCCCAGACACACATTAAGGAGAAGCAAGCATAACATAGCAAGCAATTAAAGTAAAGCAATAATCACTCGAGTCAAGGTCGATGTTCTCCAAATACAAACCCCCAAGGCCTAAACCAAGATCAGATAAGCACCCAGAAAACACCGCTCTTGAGATCGAATAATGATACAATCAAACGTCCAAACATCCATGACTCTGGCTATCACTGTTATCATTGCCTTAATTTCACCGTTAGTTGAACGACCATCTGTCAAGGGCTAATGGTAACCCCGGTTCTAGACATAACTCCGCACGTCGTCGCAGCCCGTGCCTAGGTATTTTCGCAACTACCCACAGTACTAGCACGTCGTCGCAGCCCGTGCTTGGAACGTCGTCGCAGCCCGTTCCAACGTACTCTTGCTTTGAGCATGCTAGAACCTTCAACAACGATGAGATCTCAGCCTCCTAGTCATCCTCCTTGACGACTATTTTCATACTAGCTCAAGCGCCTCTCAAGCTAACCATTATCATCAACCCGGATCGCATCACCAAGTTATCAACATAGCTTCGCACGTCGTCGCAGCCCGTGCTTGGAACGCCATCATGACCCGTCCCATCTCATCGTCATGCTTTGCCTCCTCGCATCATGGCAAAGTCCATCTCAATACCATACTTTGCCTCCTCGCATTATGGTAAAGTCCATATCAACATCATCTAATCCATACATATGAGCTTCAACATCCGCTTCATATGCCACAAGCAGCTTTCACCATTCAAGAGCCTTTCCACTTAGCTTTTGAATCATCTTCGACCATCTTGTCTAGATCTAACTATCAATCAACTAACATACATAGCAATCAATCAAATCAATCATTAGCTTAAGCAATCAAGTAATCAAATATGGTCTATGTAGGCATTTATAACTACAATGGCAATTTCGTAAATAAATGAGCATAGACATAACATACATGAATCATGGGTTTCTAGCATAGATCTAACAAATATAAATCATGGGTTTTGTCTCTACAACTTGATGAATGAACTTGCATAAGCAAACATCTTCATAAGTAATGGATCTACACTTGGATCTAAGGAAAATGTATGAAATCACTATCTACAACACTCCAACAAACCACCAATCCAATATACTCCTTTGGGTCCGCGTGGGAGATAACCACCACTCACCGAATCACCCAAACACTTCAAAAGAAACCCACTTCAGATCTGGACAGCAAATACCCAAGCTTGATCCGGCAAAATCTCGCTTCAATCGATGAAATCTCACTCGAACGGATGAAGATCTTCAACTTTGGCCCTTGAATCTTCGATCTTGGATGGATGTTAGAACTAGATTGGAATAGAGAAAAGGAGATGAAGAAATGTTGTAGTCGAGCTCTCAAAAAGGCAGCACTTCGTCGCTTCAAAATCCGGTGCCAAAAAGTGAAGAAATGGTCACGTATTTATAGGCTGGTCGCCCCCTAACTCGGTCAGGTCCTAACTCGCTCGGAGTTAACTCGCCCGGTCTTAGGTCGTTGCCGACCTAAGAATCTCCCCGACCTAACTTAGGTCGCTGCCGACCTAACCCACCCCACACAATGCCTATCCAACGACCTTAACAAAAACGCGGGTTAACTAGGTCGTTAACGACCTAACTCCAAAGCCCCTCTACAACCTATAAGATCCAACGGCTCACAATCCCTATGACCTAAAAAGAACGCAGATCCGCTAACTCGTAAACGAGTTACGACTTACGACATAGCGAGCTACTTAGTCGCACACACGATCTAACGGTCCTAAAGCTGCGCGACTTAAAATGAATGCAGATCCACGATGCCGCGACTTAACTTCTTAATTTGCCAACGACTTAACTCGTAAGTCGCTGCTCCACCTAACTCGCTCACACACTAACTCGCTAGCCCCTAAGTCGGTCAAAACCTTAAGTCGCTAGCCCTTAACTCATCCCAAACCACTAAGTCGTAGTACACTATCTCACTAACTCTTATAACTCGTTAACGACTTAAAACCCTATTAACTCGAACACGACTCAACACTTAACACGTTAGCTCGTAATTCCTTAAGCCTTAACTCGTTAGCACTAACACGCTAACTCGTCCAAATCTATAGGTCGCTCCACTCGACCTACTCTCACACGACCTAAGCTTAAGTTGCCTACACGAGATATCTTCCTTACAACCCAAACAACACACGAGTTAACCTCCCATACGACTTAGGCTAGGAATAACATAACAATAACGACCTGTAAATTCTACGATATATCGACACGTAAAATACGGGTCGTTACAGTTGTTAATGTTTATTTGGGGTTTCAATCGATTCGTCTGATCAACGTTATCAACAGAAATTCAAAAACACTTGAACAGAGCAAATTAACACAATATTGATTCAAATTTGGTAAATGGAGTAAATTTTGTATGATTATATTACATATATATAATATAATTTTCTGAAGTTAACTTGTTAAATAAATTGGTTGTTAAAAACGATAATATTTGATTTCATTAATGGTTTTGTAAAGCTTTGACCATTGCCAAATGGTATAAATAATGAAATTATAAAACTTAGTTTATAAATTGATTTGGAATTCAAATGAATTTAATTGATTTGCAAATTACAATGAATTTAAATTGATTTGGAATTCAAATGAATCTAAATTAAGAATTTGAGAATTTAAATTTTCGATGATTCCAAACATTGGTTTTAAATTTTAGAAATTATATTATTTAAAAGTATTTTCGAATATAAATCGTTTCCAAAGACTTTTAAAAGTTTTAAATCATTGCTCTCCTCTTTTGTTGCTGGAAAATAATTTCGGTGATGCCGGCCGCATCTTCGAAATTCATTTTCGAGTTTCGAAGCGGAGAGACCAATCAGTAGCTTTTCTGCACTTTTGTTTTGGAAAATGAATTTGATTTGAATTTCTGAAGTATGACTTAATTTGTAATAGATATGTATATGTTTATATATTTGCTTTGATTTATATATAGTATATATGTTTGTCTCCAAATTGTTTGAAGTTAATTGAAATTTTAATTCTTTAAATTTTTATGATTAAAGGATGATTTCAACTATTATAATAAAGCCAAAATTTTGAATAAATGATTAAATTGAAATAATTGAATTGATAAATTTTTCTTGTATAATACTTAATTCCATTCCAATATATAACTTACCTAAATTATTCAGAAGTTGAATTTGAAATTTAATAGTATACAATATAAAATAATGTTAATGAAATTTATAAATTGAAATCAAATCAATTTAATGAAATACCTAGAATTTAAAATCAATTATTGAATATTAATTAATTTAAATTGAAATTTATATGGTTTAAATTAATTGTTTTATTTTGTTTTCAAATCTATTTTCTTTCTGCTTGTTTCTATTCTCCTGCCTCGTTCCTTTTCGGGGAAGAAAAGTTTTGAGTGGGGGAGAGTGTAACAACCCTAAATTTTAATGGCTTTAACAATATATTTAATTGAAATTTTGTGGAATTTTAAATAATTAAATTTAGAAATAAAAATTTGATATTGTAATATGTCTACATTAACATAGCAAATGGTATTTTTCATATAAAAACATTGAAGTTTACTTTCTTGTGTAAATTTTATTTTAATTCAAATCGGTTAATATTTGATGATGATAAATTATTTTCCAAACCTGAATATTTTATACAATAAATTTGTAAATCATCTTCTGAGTGAGACGTCATATTTTGTTTCTCTAAATTTGGACAGCTAGTGGTCCATTTATCTTATTTTCGACGGAATAGCAGCATTTTCGGTACCGATTATCGACTTTTGACCGGATGAACGTACCATTGATATCTATATACTGTTTTGATCGTCCTGTCGTGCTGATCTCCGTAGTCTATTTGTTTGTGCGTTTCGGGGTCCGGTACGCAGCTGAATCTATGAAATGACGATCTGTATCGGTATCATTTTTGAGTTCTCACGTTTGTGACCATTCAATTTTCAAGCATTTGAAAACCGACAGTCATTTTCTTTTATTACCTCATAAATTCTTATGCTACATAATTCCCATTAGTTAAATTTCATTGGTTCGCTTCAATGTCCCTTGCTCTTTCAATTGTCTGATTACTCGTATAATATAAAGTATTATATATATATATATATATATATATATATATTACTCAGGAAAGACTCCTATTCCTCTTCTTTTGCCTAATGCCTGTTTTTTCAAGCCTCGACCATTTCATTTCGCACAGCCGAGGTGTATCTCCATCCCGACCACCAACTTCTCCGCATCCCCACCAGACTAAGATTCGCCGAAGCCTCCTCCTATCCTCGGTTGAACACACACTCATCTCCTCTGCCTGTAGCTTCGGCCTCTCCTCCCTGACCGAAGCCGCCGTTAGGTCCAGACGTCGCCTCCGACAACCCGCAACTGCGCTTGCACCATTCGCTGGCTCTGGCCTTTTATCCCATTGCTTTATCCAGCCTCGGCCTTCATTCCGCCACCGTCCCTTCTGCTGTGTTGTTTCCTTCTCAGGTTTTGATTTTTAAACACGCGTATATTATGTTAGGTGAATCATTTTAGTGTATATATATATGTATGTATGTATGTTTTAATATATCAAGTTTTGTCTATATTGTTAGTGTATATATTTTGAATGGAACGAAGAATATATATATATATATATATATATATATATATATATAAAAACATATATATACATACGCATATATATGTGTGTGTGTATTTATGTATATATGTATATGTTTTTTTATTTATAATAGTGTATAAGTTGTTATTATATGATGCTTTAGTATCATATAGATTACTGTATTTTATTGCATTGGTATATAGAGATCAAGTACTTTTACAAAACTAGTTTCTGTATTATATATATATATATATGTATGTATGTATATATATATATAAGTATATTTGGTTATAGATAGAGTCTGCACATATTTATTTACAACCATTGAGTTTGCGTAGATCTGTTTATATATATAATATGTTGTTAGGTGGTTGGAAAAGAAAAATATAGTAATATATGTACGTGAGTTATAATGTGATGTTTTGTATATGGGTTTGTCGGTGTTTTTTTAAAGATGTATAAGTATTATTTAAGAGCATAAGTTGTTTCAAGTTATATAGGTGGTTTGTGTTATGTATATTTTTTAGGTGGACAACCTGTTGTTTATATATACATTAATTTATATGTAAGCGTATATAACCTTAAATTATTCTTGTTAATAAATTTTTATTTACATGTTTGTAATCTTAACATAATATATGTAAGTTATATAGCTAATACGATCTTGTTATTTATATACATAGTTATATATATAGCAGTATATCTGAGTATATGATTTGTTAATATAATTATATTTCAATGAAGTAAGCATGTATGTTTACATATTAGTTAAAATGCCAGTTTTATATATATACCATATGGGAGTTACATATAGGCTATATAATTTTATCTGTTAGTTTTTTTATATAACAGTTACAATCTATAAAAGCTAATATATACCTTTATATATTACATAATGGATATCAATATATTTATAATATGTTCAAAAATGTTACAAAATATAAGATCTATATATATAGTTGAGGCACGACAGTTTATATATGAGATTATATTTAGTTTGATGATTGTTTTGTATACATATGTTAGCCTGCATATTATAACTGAGAGATATGCATATGTACATGTTAGTTATAGAGATATATGGCCCACGCCAATTCGAATATTATCATACTAAGTATGTTGTTGGTAGTCTGCATGAGACATATTGATTTCCAAAGTTTTATATATATGTTTCAATGGACAAAGGGTTTTATGTAAGAAGTTTATATAAAAATTTTATGACCTATCTTGCTGTATATATAAGTCAATATAAGCTTAAAACAATATATTTTAAAAACTAAGTTATGTTGGTTTCATTAGAAATATTGATTTTGAAATATAATACAATGGTTTTATCTGGACAATTGGCTTTAAAATACATATAGGTGTATATAGATTTTAAATATGTATTTTATTGAATATTGATTTAGGGAAACAATAATAATATAATAATGTATATTAATTCAGTTTATATCAAAACTGGTTTAATTTGTTTTAATCGATTCCTATCTATCAGTTTGTCCGTCGAATTCGTGCCAATCTAGCTTTGCGTTGGAATTCGTAGCTTATTGTGTTATCTATCTTCTCTAGCCTCGAAAGGTGAGAAATCACTCACGATTAACGTTCTTATATTTATTAAATTTGATTTCAATTGAAACGACAATTGAAATATGCTGCTGTCAGTTATTTACATTGCTACATATATGCCATTATTTGTATCTCTTCACCCGTGACATCTAACACCATTATCTGTTATTTATATGGATGATATATGCCTATGATATTATTGTATCTTTTATCACTCTGCAAGTTCCCTGTTAGTTTAGAATTCCCTATGGGTCGAAATGATACAAATCCGAACGATTTGTAGAATAGGACATGATTGTTATGGGTTAAAATGATATACCCAAGCGATTTTAATTTGAATTGAATTTGGGATTGCGGTTTGAAATGATATATACCTTTATATGTTTAAATTGTGGATTGAAATGATAAATATCCATATCACTTGACCAAAGGATAGAAAATTTTATACAGACACCATTGGTCTATGTATATTTATATATAATGAAATGACTTCCAAGGTTTAAAAACATATATATATATATATATATATGGTTTTATATAAATATTGATTTTTAAATAGTATATATATAAATGTTATTTATAAATATAGTTAAATTCTAGATTTTTAAAATTATGTGTTTTGAAAATTTTAAAGGTATAAGTTAGTTTTGAAATTATAAATATTAAAAATTTACTTATAATTTTGCTTTTTAAAATATGTATAAATTAGTTTTAATACAAGATAAGTTTAACAATAAAATTTAATTCAATAATGTTGATTTAATTCATATATAATATGTTTAAGTTGATTTAAAAAAATTATATTTTAAAAATAGGTTTTATAATGATTTTTATAAGTTAAGATTGGGAAGATAAATTTGAATTTATTTGAAATTGTATTTAATTAAGAATTTTATTTATTAAATCGATTTGAAACTTATTGAATTAGAGATTTTTTAAAGGATATGATTTTATAACTAGATTTTGGTTTAAGGTGATTAAATGAATATTTCAAGTTTAAATAAATTGAAGGAAATATTTAGTGATTTGAAATTTGGGGTTTTATTTAAATGATATTGGATTTATTAAGTGAATATTTCAAAACTAAAAAATAATGAAGCTAAATTAAGATATATATGAAATTATCAAATTTAGTTTGAAATTGTGGAATATTTAATGCTTTGGAATATATCGAAATTGAAATTGTTTATTTTGTTGTGATGCCCCACCTCTGTGCTCACAATAACAAAGAGTATTAGAAGAAATACTGTCTGTTATCACGAAGAACAAGGCTGGATAGGAGCGACCATCCGTAGTAAGGCCTTACACTAGTATTGGTTACCTCGATAGGAGTGGTATATATATTTTTAATTTTTTATCTCTTATTTGTTTACTCCCATCGACATACCCAATTCCAGTATAAAACGAACTGTGATGGTTCATAATAGTTTAGGACAATAAATATAATAATAACACAGATAATATAAATGCGGAACACAGATAAAACAAAAAGTCTCATATATATATAATAGCTGATGTCAGTTACAATACATGTGATACAATACATATGTTACCACTACAACTGTCGGCATAGGAAGTTACATATACAAGTACATTATCGTATATAATATACATGAATACATATCTTCCTATACAAATACACTAACTACTATAAATGACGACGACTATTCCAAAAGATATGAAGAGACTTCATAGCTCAAGCAGCAACTCAAAGTAAGATATCAACAACCTGTAAATACTCGGTCTGACCCGAGTATTACATTCAAAAGAAAATAATACACGGGTCAGTCTAATTCAAACTCGGTTATCAATGCACAGAAGCAATAATAATTAAACAACATTTAGACGACAGTAATAGAATCTCGCTTATCCAATTCTTCAATAAGAAATCGGATAACGGTAAATATAAAACATACAGTGTTAAACCACAAATCAGCAAATTCAAAATATCATTAAAGATAAATGAAAAGGTTATCAATAAAGATAATTTAGAAAACATTAGAATTGCCTAAACGGCAATTAACAACGAAATCTAATTATTTAACTAAATAATTAGAAGCTCATAATCTAATTATCAAAAGATACTTAGATATCAACAATTTGATCAAATAGAACCAAATCGAAATATAATTTCAAAATATTGAATTGAACACTCAAAACAATTCAAACGATTGAAATATCCATTTAAAATGCCAACTCGGGTACGGCTGCAGTACACGCACGTGTGTACTGCCTGACCACTACAGCCTCTGGAATACGCAAAAGATTAATAAATCGAAAGCAGATAGAATATTAATAAAAGCAATACCGTGTGGCTGTAGTACACGCTTGCGTGCACTGCCTTGCCACTACAATGATGATGTACCCAAAAGATCAACGAACCAAAATCACTGAAGATTCAAATATCAATGCCACAGACTCAATGGTCAAAGCAGACAGACATGGACAATGTGCACGAATGTACACAATGAAAATTCACAAACGAACACAAGGTAAAGCCCGAATTACCGGATTCAACTCAAGTGAATTCGAAAAACAAATCCAATTGCATCAATGATCAAACACACTTCAAGAAGTGGCAACTGGAGCATCAGACCAAACAATGTACAATGGACATAGATTGGCAACACATGAATTGTGCACGCAACCTGAACATCCTAATGTTCATGAAATCCATACAGTGGCACTGCATAGCATATAAAGAAATAGCAACGAGGCACAAAGGCCAGAGTGTACACAAATTCACAGGCAAACTGCAAATAAGAACTGCAGCCACCACATGAATACAATAGGATGAGTGTGAAAGCACCAAAAATATAACAACACCGCTCACAACAATAGTGAGTCAAATACAACAACATGAAGGGAACAGACCACAAAGATAATCAAAGTGGTCAGGCAGTCCACAATACAAGGCAATGCGTTGATGCACAGCACTGTGCAACAACTAAAACAATAAAAGCTGCAAATGTATGAAGGCAGCAAAGTCAACAGACCTGAGTCATCATGAAACCAAAATATAAGGACTGCAATATACTCAATGAACATGTCTCAAAACAACTTAATGCGGCCTCGACCCATAATAAAAAAGAAACAAATACAACTCAGTATCCAACCAAATGCACTGCATCACATATACAAGATACATGCACCTGTGGAGCAAAATGTCACAGCCTATACATGAATCAAAAGCAACTACAAAGAGCAACATAAATTTGCAAGAATACACCAGATAAATTCAAATGAAATGGTCAAGACACAAAATAATGTCTCGACCATAGTTTAAATCAACCAGCAGAAAACAGAGACTCCAACAGCTCTGAACAATCAATAAAGTTCAATATCCAGTCAAGTATGGATACAAATACAACATGGCAACGTACAGATTTCGAAATAACACCCTAGATTCAACTGAAAATAGTGGCATGATGAAGAAGTGCAAATCAATGAATAAGGCAGAACAACGTCAACCCAACTTCAACAAATGACCAGATCTAACTATAAAAGGCACAAGAGTAGTGTACAGTGCATGGAGACTTGAACAAGATATCAAATGCGCCAGTAAAAACAGTGATACCGGTGACTGTAAATGCAAGTAGGTAGGTACAAAATCAATGTAACAGTCCGTACCCAAGCGCGAACCAACTAAGCAAGTGAACGCAAGGGTTAAGGGTAGAGCATAAGGACACAGATTCAAGTGAAGTGAAATAGTGCAACCCATACCTAGCCACGTGTAGTGACACGCAAGTGCACAGGTGAAAGCATAACGGTTACAAACATCAAACAAAGAAAGACATATTCCCAGGTTGAAATATCATCTAGAATCAGTTATATTCGAAATATATGGAATCAAAATTTCCAAATATAACAAAATCGAACAAAACAAGTAAGTGCAGACAACTACAAAATCAACATCGTCCAAAAAAAATCAAATGACCAGAATCAAGTTAAACCGAGGTGACCATGAAAACCAACAGTGCCAGAAAACCCAACAATCAAGGAGTCGAACCATGTCGCAGTTCAAAATCGCGCAATAAAAAAATCAGAGAAACCAACAACATTCAAAAGATTGAATTGAATTAGATGTGAGTGATGAATAATCACCTTGTTTCGACGAACACACCCCGAGATCACACAGTTCAAATCGAAGCCGTGGCACTCATAAATCGAGCAGAGACAAAAGAAAAACGAAACCCTTGTTCGAAGAACCTGATTTCAAATTGCAGCCGCGAACAACCGGAATCAAAGCCGTGGTATCGCGAAGACGATCGAAACCCAAATCTTTTTTTTTTCATAGAGGACCGAACGAAAGAATAACACGAGGCCGCCATTTATTTTCTCCTTCGTTTTATTTAGGGTTTACGAAAAAGTGAATGGGGGAGGAAAGTAATGGGCATCGGCCTTGACAAGTACCGCAACACTTCGAAAATCAACGTGGCCCAAAATCAATTTTTAAAGCCCGCATACCCTTACCAAATTTTTGAAAAGAATATCAACCGATTATAACACCCAACAGCAATAACCACCTAACTAAATCACCAATAGCAATTAGCAACCAAATTAAATCGTCATTTGACGATAATTTATATGTTACAAAACCCTGGGTTGTTACAGACTCCCCTCCTTATAAAAATTGCGTCCCCGCAATTTTCATAAATAAAGTCGTCAAAATCAATTATTTTTCTAACATAAACTGGTTAAGCTAGAAAAATAAAGGTCAAGAACACAAACGCCTAAGCAATCTTTTAATTCCAGTAAAAGAAATATACAAATTCTCAACTAAATCTAAATACCAATTAGATAATCAGAAAACAACAAAACTGAATAAATACAGTTATCAGCAATATTCAATTATCAATTAGATAATTAGAATACAGATTTCACAAAACAACAATATCTAATTATCGATACGATAATTAGAAAATAGTAAAATCTAATTATCAACAAAGATAATTAGGAAACACAAATCAAAAACCGCCAAAACAACAATTATCTAGTTACCAAAAACGATAATCAGAAATCTCAAATCAGCCAATATTTAATTTTCTCAAACGATAATCGAATTTCATATCAACAAATATTCAATTATCAAAAACGATAATCAAATTTCAAATCAACAAATATTCAATTATCAAAAACGATAATCAAATCTCAAACCAATAAATATTTAATTATCACAATCGATAATCAAATCTCAAATCAACTAATATTTAATTATCATAATCCATAATCAAATCTCAAATCAACTAATATTTAATTATCACAATCGATAATCAAATCTCAAATCAATTAATATTTAATTATCACGATTGATAATCAAATCTCAAATCAATAAATATTTAATTATCACAATCGATAATCAAATCTCAAATCAACTAATATTTAATTATCACAACCGATAATAAAATCTCAAATCAATAAATATTTAATTATCACAATTGATAATCAAATCTCAAATCAATAAATATTTAATTATCTCAAACGATAATCATATCTCAAATCAACAAATATTCAATTATCAAAAACGATAATCAAATTTCAAATCAACAAATATTCAATTATCAAAAACGATAATCAAATTTCAAATCAACAAATATTTAATTATAACAATCGATAATCAAATCTCAAATCAACTAATATTTAATTATCACAATCGATAATCAAATCTCAAATCAATAAATATTTAATTATCACAATTGATAATCAAATCTCAAATCAATAAATATTTAATTATCGCAATTGATAATCAAAACTCAAATCAACAAATATTTAGTTATGTCAAACGATAATCAAATTTCAAATCAACAAATATTCAATTATCAAAAACCATAATAAAATTTCAAATCAACAAATATTCAATTATCAAAAACGATAATCAAATTTCAAATCAACAAATATTTAATTATCTCAAACGATAATCAGAAACAACAAATATCTAATTATCAAATGCGATAATTAGAATCTACAAATATCTGATTATCAAAAACGATAATCAGAACTCATATCCACAAATATCCAATTATCACAAGCGATAACCAGAAACAACAAATATCTGATTATCAAAAACGATAATCAGAAAATATCCAATTATCACAAGCGATAATCAGAAAAAACAAATATCCGATTATCAAAAATGATAATCAGAACTCATATCAACAAATATCCAATTATCACAAGCGATAATCAGAAACAACAAATATCCAATTATCAAAAACGATAATCAGAACTCATACCAACAAATATCCAATTACCTGCAGATAATTGGAAAAAACAAATATCTAGAAATCAATTAAGATAATCTAGAAAATCAACATAAAAGGTTGGATCGATCCAATCCGATGGCGAGTTTTAGCTACGCCGCATGTGCATCAACAAATGGCCGAAGCCTGCCAAGTACCCAACATAATTTAGGCACCAAACAAATGACCCGGAGGTCCAACAAATGACCCGAAGGTCTGGTACTGGTATTGACCCGAAGGTCCAACATATGACCCGATGGTCCAACATAGTGGCTCGAAAGCACGCGAAAATCATCAAATATTTCAATTAACGAGTCCGGAATTAACCAAAATAGCAAACGCACATGTCCCATAACCATGAGTTTTACTAAATCGTTTAATTCTCTTCATCGTTTCCTTGAAAGTGCAAAATTGTGTATTCAAAATAACATTTCACATTCTCAAACGGAAAAGTCCGGAATTAAGTGAATCAGTAAAAGAAAGGGGTCATAGTCCTCGATTTTGCTGAATCGTTTAAATCACTTTCTCATTCGTCTTAAAGAGCAAACTGTAAAAATTATGAAAATAATTTTTATTTTATTTAATAACAATTTACATTCTCAAACGGACAAGTCCAAAATTGAGCGAATCAGTAAAAGAAAGGGGTCATAGTCCTCGATACTGCCGAAACGTTTAAGTCGCTTTCTCATTCTTTTGAAAGTGCAAACTGTAAAATTTTGAAAACCATTTTTTTATTTTTTTATTTTTAAACGATTTTTAAAAACACGTGATCAAATCAGCAACATAAGTAGCAACTTCAACAAGGAAATTGTATTTCTCAAAACACCGTAAAAACGGATCTCAAAATTAGCATTGCGGAGTAACCGCTTGAAAATCCACTTTAAAATTGACGGTTACTGAAGCCAAAGTGACAGTAATTTTTTTTATACGTCAAAATTTCATCAAAATAATTCGCATCAAAATATAATACTAGTGAATTTTCATTCATCAAAATGTCAACAAAACACCGCGCTTCAAAAATATAGCATTGGTGTAAAATCCCGTTATAAAAATAACGGCAACAAAATACGTTTCATAACCAAGCATCGGTTCAACGTAAAGTTAATGTAGTAACGTGCAACTCAAATTTGCACGTACACTACAAAATGAACAAAGAAATCATTCTATTATATCTTCAATGAAGATATTTTAAAACAGCAAAAATCTAATCAAATATGTGATTAGCATCAAAGAAAACTAGTAAGAGTTTCAACAAATCAAAAATACGGGTTAAACAACATAATGAAATTAAATTCATTTTCATATTTTGATTTTTAAATCAAAATAATTATCAGCTGTGCTCAGCGAAGCAGTCTCACTGTCTCCACTCCGCACTCTGATAAACAGAACACAAATCGATCGAATCATCAAAACACAAATTCACTTTTATTTGTAAAAAAGATATTTAAAAATTTCATCCAAATTTCAAAACTTTAGTTTTGACTCGAAACATAAATAAAACATCGACAAATTGTTGTAACACATGTTCCATCTAAGTTATGTTTTATATTATGTCCATAAACCCCAAGCTCTGATACCAACTGTGACGCCCCATCTCTATGCTCACAATAGCAAAGAGTATTAGAAGAAATACTATCTGTTATCATGAAGAATAAGGCTGGATAGGAGCGGCCATCCGCAGTTAGGCCTTACACTAGTATTGGTTACCTCGATAGGAGTGGTATATATTTTTAATTTGTCATCTCTTATTTGTTTACTCCCATCGACATACCCAATTCCAGTATAAAACGAACTGCGATGGTTCATAATAGTTTAGGACAATAAATATAATAATAACACAGATAATATAAACGCAGAACGCAGATAGAACAAAAAGTCTCATACATATATAATAACTGATGTCAGTTACAATACATGTCAATACATATGATACCACTACAACTGTCGACACAGGAAGTTACATATACAAGTACATTATCGTATATAATATACATGAATACATATCTTCCTATAAAAATACACTAACTACTATAAATGACGACGACTACTCCAAAAGATATGAAGAGACTTCATAGCTCAAGCAGCAACTCAAAGTAAAATATCACAACCTGTAAATACTCGGTCTAACCCGAGTATTACATTCAAAAGAAAATAATACACGGGTCAGTCTAATTCAAACTCAGTTATTAATGCACAGAAGCAATAATAATTAAACAACAATTAGACGACAGTCACAGAATCTCGTCTATCCAATTCTTTAATAAGAAATCGGATTACGGTAAATATAACACGTACAGTGTTAAACCACAAATCAGCAAATTCAAAATATCAACAAAGATAAATGAAAAGGTTATCAATAAAGATAATTTAGAAAACATCAGAATTGCCTAAACGGCAATTAACAACGAAATCGAATTATTTAAACAAATAATTAGAAACTCATAATCTAATTATCAAAAGATACTTAGATATCAACAATTTGACCAAATCGAACCAAATCGAAATATAATTTCAAAATATTGAATTGAACACTCAAAACAATTCAAACGATTGAAATATCCATTTAAAATGCCAACTTGGGTAGGGCTGCAGTACACGCACGCGTGTACTGCCCCGCCACTACAGCCTCTGGAATACGCAAAAGATTAATAAATCAAAAGCAGATAGAATATTAATAAAAGCAATACCGTGTGGCTGCAGTACACGCTTGCGTGCACTGCCTTGCTACTACAGTGATGATGTACCCAAATGATCAACGAACCAAAATCAATGAAGATTCAAATATCAATGCCTCAGACTCAATGGTCAAAGCAGACAGACATGGACAATGTGCACGAATGTACACAATGAAAATTCACAAATGAACACAAGGCCAAGCCCGAATTACGGATTCGACTCAAGTGAATTCGAAAAACAAATCCAGTTGCATCAATGATCAAACACACTTCAAGAAGTGGCAACTGGAGCATCAGACCAAACAATGTACAATGGACATAGATTGGCAACACATGAATTGTGCGCGCAACCTGAACATACTAATGATCATGAAATCCATACGGTGGCACTGCATAGCATATAAAGAAATAGCAACAAAGAACAAAGGCCAGAGTGTACACGAATTCAAGGGCAAACTGCAAACAAGAACTGCAGCCACCACATGAATATAACAGGATGAGTGTGAAAGCACCAAAAATATAACAACACGGCTCACGACAATAGTGAGTCAAATACAACAACATGAAGGGACCAGACCACAAAGATAATCAAAGTGGTCAGGCAGTCAAAAATACAAGGCAATGCCTTGATGCACAGCACTGTGCAACAACTAAAACAATAAAAGCTACAAATGTATGAAGGCAGCAAAGCCAACAGACGAGAGTCATCATGAAACCAAAATATAAGGACTGCAATATACTCGATGAACATGTCTCGAAACAACTTAATGCGGCCTCGACCCATGATCAAAAAAACAAATACAACTCAGTATCCAACCAAATGCACTGCATCACATATACAATATACATGCACCTGTGGAGCAAAATATCACAGCCTATACATGAATCAAAAGCAACTACAAAGAGCAACATAAATTTGCAAGAATACACCAGATAAATTCAAATGAAATGGTCAAGGAACAAAATCAAATCTCGACCATAGTTTAAATCAACCAGTACAAAACAGAGACTCCAACAGCTCTGAATAATCAATAAAGTTCAATATCCAGTCAATTATGGATACAATACAACATGGCAACGTACAGAAGTCGAAATAACACCCCAGATTCAACTGAAAACAGTGGCATGATGAAGCCGTGCAAATCAATGAATAAGGCAGAACAAGGTCAAACCAACTTCAACAAATGACCACATCTAACTATATAATGGCACAAGAGCAGTGTACAGTGCATGGAGACTTGAACAAGATATCAAATGCGCTAGTAAAAACAGTGATACCGGTGACTGTAAATGCAAGTAGGTA
Source organism: Allium cepa (assembly GCA_030765085.1). NCBI lineage: Eukaryota > Viridiplantae > Streptophyta > Magnoliopsida > Asparagales > Amaryllidaceae > Allium > Allium cepa. The sequence goes on along the minus strand of CM060937.1, from coordinate 766,527,386 downwards.
GGTACAAAATCAATGTAACAGTCAATACCCAGGCGCATGTTGAATGATTTTTCTCCTCTTGAAAAGTTATTCAGAGATTTCTCAAGATTTTGGACTTTGGTTTTTAGTGTTGTGTTTTCAGTGACAAGTGAGGTGCATCTATTTATAAAATCCTTTTTCCTAGTGTCAATGATTTCCTTAAGACTCAAGTTTTCTTTTTCAAGATTCTCAAAGCTTTTCTTAAGTCTTGATAATTCTGAATCTAAAATTTTACATTTATTACAGTCTAGGTTTTGAATATTTTCAAGTTCAGTTTCTAACCTAAAATTTTCACGGGCAAGTTCTCTCCAATCAGATTTCAGTTTTTCAATTTTAGCTTCAAGAGCATCAACTTCTTTAGTAAGATCAAGACACATAAAAACAAGTTCTTTATAAGAATAGTCACCCGCCTCACCAGATTCCTCTGAGCTTGCTTCTAAATCTAATTTTGCCATAAAACACAAGTTAGCGTCCTTTGAGCTACTATTCGAAACTTCCTCTCCTTCTTCATTATCCCAAGTTGCTGCAAAGGCCTTTTTCTTCTTTTTCTTTCCTTGGTTGTATTTGAGAAGTGGGCATTCTTGTTTAAAGTGGCTAGGCTTGTTGCAGTTATAGCACGTCAATTCATTATCGGAATTGTTAGACTCTCTTGACCTATTACCAGATGTTTTCTTCTTGCGTGGCTTGAATCTTGACCATTTTCTAAGATTATTGACAGCCATCGCAAGCTCTTCAATTGGATCTTCTTCATCGCTTTCTTCTTTGCTCTTTAAGGCAATCGTCTTCTTCTTTGATTCGGACTTGTTGCGTTCTTCCTTTGCTTTTAGCTCAAGCTCATATGTCATCCAGTTTCCAATCAACTCCTCCATGCTTAATTTACTCAGATCTTTTGATTCTTGGATTGCCGTGACTTTTGCCTCAAAGTTCATTGGTAAGACTCATAGCACCTTCCTCACAAGCTCTACTTCAGTGAATACCTTCCCAACCGCTCTAGCATTGTACACCAAAGTTGAAAAGCATCCAAACATGACCTTTATGCTCTCGCCTTTGTCCATCACAAAGTTCTCATATTCATTGCTGAATAGGGCTAGACGAGACTCCTTGACTTTAGAAGTTCCTTCATGTGTCACCTCTAAGGTATGCCAAATTTCCTGTGCTGTTTTACAATGAGAAATTCTATTAAATTCATTCTTATCAAGAGCGCAGATCAAAGCATTCATGGCTTTAGCATTTGTGGATTTTAATTTCTTATCGTTAGCATCCCACCTATCCCTAGGTTTAGGAATCTCAGTATCACCAACAGTTATAGTGGGAGATTTATAGCCAGTTTCAATAATATCCCAAACATCATAATCAACAGAACTAAGATAAATGCCCATCCTAACCTTCCGATAAGCATAATCATCCCCGTTAAACATGGGTGGCCTAACAATAGATTGCCCCTCAGAAAAAGCATTATTTGATGAATTCATGACTCTAGAGTTAAAGAAAAATACCGTGCTATGATACCACTTGTAGGATCTAGATTAACCCTAGAGGGGGGGTTGAATAGGGTTATAGAAAATTTTCTCGATTTAAACACAGAAACAAACTGCAGAAATAAATATGCTAAAAAGTAAATCACACACAAAATTTACCCGGCTTCGGCAACCCCTGCCTACTGCTGTATTCCCAGATTTCTATTAGAATTAAACAGTATCCCGCTTACAAACACTCTAACAGACTCGCAAACCCTTGCTCCCGCTCACAAACACTCTACTAGACTCGCACCCTCTGCTCCGCCTATAGAGCTTTGCAAACTCGCAAGCTCTGCTCCCGCCTATAGAGTTTTGCAAACTCGCACACCCTACTCACTGAACTAATTCTAACTAGACAATCTGACACTACCTACAACCTAGGTGGTGATTTACCAATACTTTGAAAAGAACAGAAAAACAGACTTCAAAAATAAAAGCAAGAGAAAAAATTAAAATACAAACTTGAATCCATAATTTTTGCTCAAATAAAAAATAAGATAACCCCCTTTAATAAAAACAAATCCCCTTTATAATAATAAAGGCCGGCCCTTTTATTCTTCAACCCGATCCTTTGTTCTTGCTTGTGAAGTAATTGTGGTCGATCTTCCTTCTGAAATTAGGGCTTCGGCTCGCGATCCAAATTTGGGGCTTTGACTGGTTTGTGATGCTCTTACTTGCGCTCGTTCTCTGATGATTGATTCTAGTTTGTGTTGCTCCTCTGTTGATCGATTCTTGTTGCTTGGCTCGCTTGTTCTCTGATGATCGAGTTCGTTGTTGATTCTATGTAATTTCTCTGTTTATGCTATTGTGATTTTCGTACTCAAACTCGATGCCTATGATGCGTTTTGGTGTTTGGTATTTATATGAATTCGTGACACTTGTATTTGCTCGTATCAATTTGATACTTTCCTAATTTTCAATTGCCTGATGCGCACGACTTTCCTGATATATTTTCAACCATGATGCTCACGGCTTTGATTTTCAAACGTTCGATTTGTACTTGACCGATACGGCAGAAACTTTCCTATTTTACTTTGCTTTGACTTTTTAAAGGTATATTTGCGTTGAATTCTGACTTTGGCTTGATGCAGTAACTTGGTCAATTTTGACTTTGGCTTGAGATCATTGATCTGCATTTCTTTATTTCTTATGGCTTCACCGTTGCACTCGAGTGGTTTCAAACATGTGCGTTATTCACCATGTTGCATACAGTTTTCATTCACTTGAGTCTGCCCTGTTGAGTTCCTGTAGTTGCATTCATTTCATGTAGTTGCATTGTAGTTGCACACTTTAACTTCAGTGAGTCTCTGGATGGTGCATTGCCACTCACTGTTGCACTTGTTCATTTGCACTGCTTCATCAGTTCATATTGTATTTGAGCATTCTGGTCTTGCTGTAGTGTTCATTTGAGTTGTGTCTCCTCTGTCATGTTGTATGCTCTTTGAATACATACTGTTGGCATTCTTCATTTTTGCTGTATGCATTACTAGTTTTTCATTTGATCTGCTGTCATGTTTGATGTCATATTTTTGGTGCACTCACTTATGTATATGAGCAATTTGAAATTGCTGACTTGTAGTCAAGTTGCTTCACTATTCTTTGGTTTAGGCCTTGTTGTTCCGTGTTTGGTCACTGATGCATACATGAACTGTTGCTCCAACTTGAACTTGTCATTGTGGTATTTGCTTGTTATTGCATTCACTTCATGTTTGCTGTCATTACTATATTGAGATCACTGTATTTCGAGGCTATACTTGTGCAGTTCTTTGTTCTTGCTTCTTCATTTGGTTGTTGCATTCTTGATGCACTTTACTTGTTGTCTGGTCATTATTAGCACTGAACTTGATTCATGCTTGTTGTTCCCTGTACTTGGTGCATTGAGCATTTTCACTGTGTTGCATTACCATCATTGCTGCCTGGTCGACTTGATATTGTTGAACATGATTTTCATTATGGGTCTGTTCATTGTGTTGGTTACTACTTGATGTTGTAGTCTTCCAGCATTTTTGATTGCCATGTGCATCACTTGTTCATTCCACTGTAGCAACTTTGTGCATTTCTCTGGCCATTAGTGTTGGGCATTTCTTACATCACTGGTGCACTTTATATCATGGTGTACATGTGAGTTCATGCTTTGATGTTGTTTCAGTCTTCATGTACTGATGCATTTGGAGTTGGTCTGTTGCACTTTGGTCTTGCATTTGTGATCTGATGCAGTTTTGATTTATTGAAGCTTTGCATTTGAGTTGAGTCATGACAACAATGACTTGACCTTTGCATTCAGTTTATTGTGCCTTGTGTTGAACCCAGTTTTAAAAACTCGGGTTTGACTTGTGCTCGTGTCGTGATTTTCAATATATTGCACGTGAGTTGAACCCGGTTTTTCATTTGGGTTTAACCTGTGCTCACCTGTCCCTGTAGCATTATCAAGTGTATATTGATGTGCACGGCCTTGTGGCATGTACAGTGATACATTATGCATGTCACATTGTTCGTGTATGATGAATTCAAATGTAAATGATGACGAACAACCCAAATAACTGAGGCAAATATTATTTTCAAAAACCATATTTTATTTTATATTGCAAAAATATTTCTTTTTCAATTTTATTGCGTTGGTGAATATTTTTGCAGATTGCTCAGATGCTGGATTCAAACTGGAATGCCGTTGAAGACAAAATACGAGTGTGAGTGATATGTAGTGAGGTAATTAATGTAAAAACAATTGTGATGTATTCAAAATTGTATATGTATAGCGAGAGCTTGAATTTGTACTATTCAATATTGTAATAAATATTTGTTTGAATAAAATTTCTGTTTGAATTCAAATCCCATTCAAATTCTGTGTAATTTATTTTATTCAACATATATTTATTTAATCTACGAAAAATAAAATAGTACATTATCAAATACATTTAAAGAATATATATGTTTATTATCATCAAAAAAAAACATATAAGCTCATATTCATACAAATATCAATCTTTTGGTCATCTTGTCTTAATCTTATTTCATTTCTATTTTTCTGTGCTTTCCCGTACCTCGTTCCTTTTCGGGGACGAAAAGTTTTAAGTGGGGGAGAGTGTAACAACCCTAAATTTTGTGATTTATTTTAATTGTTTATTTTATTTGAAATTTTGATTTAAAAATTTTATTCTATTTATTAAATGAATAAGTTATGTTATTTTAAATATAAATGTGACTTTTAAGTGATTTATAGTTCAAATTAGTATAAATTGAATATTTTACTGAAAAGTGAATTTCTGGTCAAACTGTTCAAACTGTGACTTTTAAACTTCAAATTTTTTTTAAAATCTTACATTTTATCTTTTATTATGAAAATAGAGGTAATAACTTGAACACGGCTTTTCATTTTGTTGAAAACGGAGTTAAACTGTGAAAGTTATGTATATTTCAATATTGAGTGCAATTTGTTTATTCTGCAATTTTGTTATTTTTAAATTGTGTAAAGTATATTTTATTGTCATATTTCATGTTAATCTGGGTCAATATGTTATTGTATGTATATTTTTGTATTATAATAATTTTAAAATGAAGTAAACAATTTTCCAAAGTCAATGGTGATTTATTTGTAATTTCTGGACGCTGTTTTGGATTTTTAAGCAATTTCTTTAAATATTTTTCTATTTTCTTTAAATTTAATTTAATTTTAATATGTGTTAATATGTTATTTTAAATATATTTTGTCTTTTAATATTTTAAAGTGATAATATAAAAAATTTCTAAAGTCTATTGAAATTTATTTCTACTTATTAAGCCTAGTTTCTATTTTTCTTTGCTATTTTCTTCATTTAAATTATATTAAATTAAAATTTATTTATTTATTTTGTGAAGACATTTTCATTTTGTTTTCTTATCTTTATTTTTAAATATCACCTAAGTCCATAATAATTTTTCCAAGTTTGTTCCATTTAATTTCAAATTTTCTAGACTAGTTTTCATTTTGTGCTATTTTCTTATTTTAATCATATCTAATTAATATTTAATTATTAATATTTTGTTTATCTGTTATAGTTTCGAATTTGAACTGAAATTTATAAGTATTTTTAGTTATTTAAAATGTATACAAATATATATAGGAAATTTAAAAGGTTTTAATGGCTTTGAAACGTAAAGTCGTTTCACCGTTTTTTACCGTTTCTTTTTCAATCAATACACCATTATTTTGGCTGTTCGCTCCTTATCTCCTTGCCGTTTATTCTCCTTCGGTTTTCATGTGAAATATTTCTTCTCACCATCACAAAAAGTCCCGGCTAAGAAAAAATGCAATGGCTTCTTCTTTGCTCACTTTTCTTCCTCTTTTTTTTCCCATGTTTTCACTTGAATTTGCATTGATTCTTCCATGTGTTTGCTCGGCCATAGCCTCACAATCACCACCGCCGACCACCACCACTTCTTTCCCACACAATCCACGGCCAAACCATTCCCCTTGTCTGACCTGAGAGTGCTTTGACCATCCAATGATCCAATCTCCACAAAAACTATGCAAAATCCCTTAAAACATTGCCTAGCCTAGTTGTTTCACCACCTTCATACACCACCATGGCCGTACCTATTTGCTCCACCATCACCTCCTCCATCTACAGTAGCCATCAGCCCCTCCTCCAACAAAAAAATCCAGGCCATGACCATTGGATGAAGCATCACCACAAACTTTGCACAAAAACTTCACAAACATGCTAACAGAACTCATGTTTCATCACTAAGCTTCCATACCTTGCCTTGGCCACCTCATAGCCACCACCTCCAGCCATCACATCACCTTTGACATCAGTTCCAGACCTGTACCTGACATGACCAGACCTGTAGCAATGAAGGCCGAACCCAAACATGAACATAGGTCGAGCCTATGTTGTACCAAAACCACTTTGCCTTGACCTTTAGCATTCTTTACCTTATAACTTACCATACCCCTTCTCGTTTCCATTGTAGCCATGCCTTTTCGAGTCCAAACCTGACCTATATGATGCCATACCTGAGCCAAAACATCATTATGGACAAACTAAAGAGTCACTTAGGCCAAGCATTGAAGTGATTGAGGCATGGTAAAATCGTCTTGTTCATGGTTGCTTTTATTTCAATCTGTTTCAATGTTGTTTTGTATTAGAAATTCATGTGTTATATTTTGTTTTGTTTTGGGTTGTAACACAAGTTCTAAGCTTGGATCTCTTCCCACTTGAGCCTATTGTTGTGTAATTGTGCATTCGGGAATCCGTTGTGTCATTTGTATTGCAATCTCCAGCACCAAAAAAGTGAGTTATTCTCACCAGAATATGTACATATATAACTAGTAAATTGACCCCTTTTGAATCTGTAAAATGCATTATCACGTTACACCTGCTATATTATGATTTTATGATGTTCACCCATGCTTAAACACCTGTTATAACATCTGTTACTGTTATATTATGTTGTTCTGCTATTTTATCAGTTTATCACGCTGCAAGTTCCCTTTAGATTAGAATCACTATGGGTTGAAATGATACATAACCGAACGAACTTTAGAATAGGGGAAAGTCGTTATAGGCTGAAATGATAGGCCTGAACGATTTTCGACTTATTTTATTTACTGTAATGAATGCGGATTTTGTCCGTTCGAAAATCGACATCCATACTTTACATCGTACTCGAATGCCGCAGATTCGACCGTTCAAATCCGAGTCGCCGGAGCTTATAACACCATTAAGTAAACAACACAGCGGAAGAAATAAAGAATATCAATATACAACATCTGATACAACAGATGATACAATAGATATCGATATACATCAGAGATATGATAAAATAAAATAGCAGCGGAAAAGAAATAGATAACATCAGCAGCGGAACAAATAACTCTAAGATAGTCTTCAAGAAAGAACTCCAACAGCTCGAACCAACATCACATTTCACTAAGAGAGCAAGACTGGTGTGCATCCAAAGACTGAAACTAGCTCCAGATGATCAACTGAACCTAACTATCTGAAAAACCCAACTCTAGACTGCTCGTGTGGAAAATAGTGAGCACCCAGAGTTTAGGAAAGGAACAATAAACTCCGAGTCAGTCATGGGACTGGTGTGAGTAACAAAAACAGTTTATCTTTAAAATAAACAAGATTTATAAAAGAAAATCCGATATGCTTTTTAGAAAATGAAACTACCATAAGACCTCCCGCCGCACACACAATGCAAACGCAGAATTGGAGGAGATTTCTTCTTATGATAGTCAAACATGCTTAATACGTAGAAAGTTCTTTGATATTATTATTATAAGTGCAAAGTGCAGAAAACATTTCGAAAGTAGAATATTAATCTTAGCCAGCATACGACCATTATCGTATGCCTACTATAGCTACCATCCAAACAGTGGTGACCACCATAAGTGAATGGCAGGTTCTACAACTAAAACCGTACAGGGTTTCGTATTGGATGAATGGATTTCCAACAAATGGTCAGGCTAAGGAACTTCCTACTGCCACGTGGGATCGCCTCTGGCGGGACGTCCCGAGAACCTAACCGGATCTCTGCCAACACAAGGCCGGGTTACCTCTTTAACTAGGTAACTACTACTCGAGCAAGTCATTCCCCGGTCCTTTGGGACCTTTATCTGAGGCGCCTCTAAGCAACAACCACACAGTAAATAAGATTGGAGCTACCACATAGGTCAATATCTGGGCTCCATACCATGATACCACCCTTTACCAGAAGGGAATGACACACCCTAAAGGGCGCGACCCTCATAACCTTGCCGCATCTTTCCTTTTTTGACCATTTCCGGGGTGTGAGGTCCTGATGCAGTCTCGTCCACAAAGCTATGCTTTGGTACAAAGCCATGCTTTGGGTCAACAAATGATCAAAGTAATGATCACAAAGATAAATGATCAAACAAATGATCATATCACAAATGATCAAACAATGATCATCAACACACAGCAGCACTCAGCATGCCACACTACCAAATTGGGAGTATATTGCTGATAACCTTCAACTACATAACCTCTGAGCTCGTACGTCTCAGAGAAGGGTGTTAAGCTAAGAGAACAAATTCTCCGCCACCAACAGAAATATATTTGGAAGAAATCTGCTTTATATCTCAATGTGTAGTGTCAGACATGTAACCATACAAGTCTGTTCCGGGTTCGAACAGAACAGAAGGAACTTCCAAAGAAGCCCTTGCAGTCCGAGTATTCACAATCCCGATCGGACTTCCCATCACTTAGGGAATCTCTATACCGTAGCTACTCGGTGCAGAGACAATCGATAGGTTATCCTATCGTTCTCGCAAATACCCGGTCTTCAACACCGGTCTTCAAATGCTATCCATATACGTCGAATCACATATTCGGAATGGGTTATATGACACAAAGGTCCTCTCCCGGCTAAACCGAATAGTGAGCGCAACTTTTAAAAATATATGGATATAGGATTTCAATTAAGTCACAACTTAATGATTCAAAACTTTTCTTTAAATGGTTTAACGAATACCATTTTAAACCTTTTTTAAATAAAAATATTCAATTCACAAAATTCACCCAAATTTCACAAAGATTCATTTATGGATTTCAAATCAATCTCCATTTCAATTGGATTAACTCGTTTAATATCTTTAAATTAAAGATTTAACTTATAGCTTTCAAACCGTTTCCATGACTTGGAAAATCATTTTCATTTTTAACTTGAAATCATTTTTAACACAAATTGGACGTTCACTACTTATATGAAAGCTTTTATTATTTGAAAACAAATAGTTTTCGTGTTAGAAAGATCCAATTCTATTTACACGAGTTAAAGCCTTTGAATTTAAATTCAAATTCCCAAATCAATATTTTTAAATAGTTTAACCCCTATAAACTGGTATAACATTTTTAGTCCCTAGTTTCCAGATCATAGAATTCAATTTCAAATATCGAATTCAAATTTAAATCAAATTATTTAAATTTCAAAACTTAATCAAGTTATTCCAAATAAATTTCATCTTTGAAATTCCATTTCAAAAGCTTTTCACTTTTAAACCAAATCTTATTTTCAAACCATTTGAATTTAAAATTCAAATTCAAAACTATTTCAAAATCTGTGACTTAATCGATTTCCTCATGAAATCCATAATTGTGTGTGTATAAGTGTGGTCCAGGGGTTTAACACAATAGTGCAACAACATTCAATCATCACAGATTAAAACACAGAAATATAGTCGATAAGCAATATAAACTATAATGCTTATCGCTCATTCACAGACTCACAGATAATATGCAAATGGAAGTAAATGAATAAATTGTACACGGCACAAACCACAGAATAAAATATCACAGATGAGACATGACAATCAATATAATCATCGATTTAAATCAACAGTTTTGATTTGTTTAAACTTAATTGCATAATTAAAAATGAATTATATTTTATTCTTTGCTTAATCAATTACTAATAAATTAACTTATTTCAATTCATTAATTACCTATTAAGTATACACTTAATTAATGAATTAATTCTTAATTACTAATCAATAACCTTAATTATTGACTTATAAAACTTAATTAGACAATTAATTATTATTATTTGCTTAATTAATCCATTATTATTAATTAACTTAATCGTTCCACCATTAATTATTTATTTAATCAGTTATCTATGATTTGTTAATTAACCAACTTCAATTGATTAACTAAAATCTTGATTTCAAATGATTTTATACACGATTATTAAATTCTTTAATTACAAATTCAATTAAGTTTTAAATTACTTATGAAATTACCATTATAAATTTTATTACACACATCATTAACTTCTATTTTAAATTAATTACTCAAATTTGTTTTAGCAAGGTTTCAAGATCATCAGAGTTAAAAAAAAATTGTTTAAATACTTAATAACATAGTTTATGCTTAACTTAATTACTTTTACTATCATATTACAGTCTATTTGCAAATTCAAACCCAAAGACAACACCGTGCGCAACTCGGGAAAGACTCGAGAACCCTCAGGAAATTATCGCATTGAACTCCCCTGTTTCTCCTTCTTCTTCCCTGATTCTCTTCTCTCCTATTTTTTTTTTTGAACTTAATTTCTTTATAAACTGTTACAACTTAAAAACTCACGCGCATAAATCACTCAACCCAGTTACGACTCAAAGCAGAGAGCGTTCAAACTCGAGATTACCTCGAGTCGCCCCAAAAACATGATCATCTCCGCCGCCGTGCACGTGCACGGCGGTCCCACCACGCCACCAACTCGCGACGCCATCAGCAAGCCTCTAGCCATCCCCTCTCTCGAATACCAATCCCAGATTAATTCCAAAATCACAAAATCAAAATTCGACCAAAAAGTCGAACGGCTCCCTGAACCCACTGGACACAAATCACCTCGTCCTCACTGACGCGACCGCCAGTGGCGGCGTGGCTCTGGTCAAACCATGCCGACCTCACCTCCTAACTTCTCCCAAACCCATGCGTCACTCGGTTGCGCCATCGTGTCGCAATCATCAAGAAACCGAACCCAAAACATACAGTACCCATAACCCTACTTTTGATCTTCCTTCATAAATCTTGCAATTAAAAAATTTTCTAACATTTTTCTGTTGATCTATAATCAATACACTATCTTCATGTTGAATCACAACTGCTATAATTGTTTGTATAATCAGAGTTTCACCAAAATACAATTTTGGCTTATCATTTAACTGCTCCCAAATTTGCTAACTATAAATTATAATTTTTATCTTAAAAATCCTATCTTTGTATGTAGTATCAATATACAAATTCAAGTTTACAATTCGAATTATTCGAATTTTACCCTTACTTCTTTTTTTTACTGTAAAATTTGGTTTTAGTGTTTTACAATTAACTTCTACTTAGAGTTATACAATTTATTTTACTGTAAAATTTTATTAAGTTAAAGTACTAATTTAAGAAGATAGCTTTATATAAAAAGTATGAAATATTCTTTAGATTCTTTGTTTCAATAGAAAATTTTAAACCTGTAAGAACATGATATACACACTGACAGAACATAATAAACATTCCAGAACTTAAGCACCCATATAACCATTCTGCATAACAACTTATCAAAAGTATATTTTAAACCAGTTTACTCACCAAGATTGTAGCAACTTGAAACAGAGGCTAATTAGAAGCCTGTAGTTTACAAAAATGGTTTTCCAGTAACTTTCTTTTTTCTCAAATTTGTATTTGAACTAGAAAACATGTAAATTTGTTTTATTTTCTTTCTTCTCCTCGGTTTTGTTTCATGAGTTACTAAGTGAGCTAAAAATGGAATAACAAATGATGAATACATATATAACTTGAACAAGTTGCCTTCTTGCATAAGCTTAAACATAAATAATATTTGCCTTATCTACAATTGTACTAAGACCTGTAAATGACATAAGTATTTCGGCTGAGATATTTTGTTTCAGACAAAAATATGTGCTAATTACTATTTATGTCTCCTTTAAGTTAGCATAGATTAAATGCTTGCTGACACTACATATTAAGTACAATACACTTGCAGGCTTTTGTTTGTGCTTGTACTAATGTTTCATTTTAATTAACACTAATGAGTATTTGCTGTCATGAATGTATATAAAGATATTTGCAGTTTTGTTTTCTTATGCACTAATATGTTTACAAAGATGTTTACAGTTTTTATACATTTGACTTCAAACTTGAGTTAACATATAAATAACATGTTTGCTGAGCAGATTTTATTTCTTTTGTTTGAACATATTTATGCTAATATATAACAAAAATGTGTGCTGCAGGTTTTGTTTTATTTTTAACTTTGACTGAGATTATGTTATTTTATTTGTTTGTCTTTGTTGCTTTACATAAGTACATGAGTTTGCATAATTTATATGCATATGTTCTACAGTTTTATGCAGGTACCTAGTTTGTTTTATTTCTTGTTCTTGTTGGCTTTCAAACTCGGCTGGAAATGATATTGAGAAGATTTTTGTTTGTTCTTGTTTTATAAGCTTTCATATGTATTTATTCTTATTATTTACTTTGCAGGTACATGTATATACTTACTTTTGCTTGGTGGCTGAAGTTATACTTTGCATTTATTAGCTTGTACTTTATGTTTTCATGTTTGTAGTTTATTTGTTTTAAATATTTTTCTTGCCTGCATACTCTTTGTTTGGTTTTTTCTATTTTATTTTACTCAACGTACTTGTAATATATTTTTATCTTTTCTTAGGTTGACTATATTCTCTACTTACTTTGTTTTATTTATTTATGTTTGTTTTGTTTATTTGTTTTGTCTTTATCTTTTCATTTCTTTTGTTACTTTGTTTGTTTATATACTTTTTAATCTAATGAAGTTTCTTTTATTATTATATGTTAGATTTTTATTTAATATGTTTTCTTACTTTATATTTTATAAAACTATATATATATATATATTCATTTTCAAAATATAGATGAATTTCTAGGTTTTTATTTTGTTGTTTAAATCTTATCTAATTTATTTACTTTATGGTTTTATTATGTATATTTTTAAAACCATTTATTGAAGATTTTATTTCAAATCCAATATATTTATATATATACAAAAATCAAATTTTGATTTATGCAGAATTTATTCAAATTTGGGGAAACTCGCTTCCATTTATAATTAATTTCACAATTTTTTTATTCAAAAATTCATTTAATTATCAATTTAAATTAAATTATAATCTAGGGTCGTTACAAACTTCCCCCCTTAAAAAGAATTTCGTCCTCGAAATTCGCCAGAGAGAGGTAGCGAAGATAGATGAAAGAGAAATATCTTTCCAGATCAACTAGAATATATTTATTCTGCATTTGGCTTACCAAATAAGAATATCAACAATATGAGATCAAACCCATACAATACTACATAGGATACTCGGGTCATAAATCCTACGAAACTTTCAAAGCACTGGTTAGTTCGAAGGATAACCAACCATTCGTAAAATATTTTTGGACTCAAATTGTATTCACATATCTGTCTACTTTTGGGTATAATTTCAAAAATTTTAATTTAGAAACCAAAGTATATCTGTCAACCATAGCAACCAAAGCAAACAAAACAATCAATACATCCAAACAAACAATTTTGGCTTATTGGAGTTTATGTCCCATACAAATATATCAAAACTTCTTCCTGTATCTACCAGGAACCATCGAAGAATTGACAAGAGATGCTGACCAAAAGAGATAGATTCAATCTTCTATAATTTTCAACACAAGATATGGATTCTAAATTAAAGTCGGAACATCTCAAACTATATATATAATTTGTCCCTCTTCGGGCTTCGATTAACCCAAGAAATCTCAATAGAATTTCAAATTTGGTTTTAACCGATATCGTTTTACCGATTCAATTCAATTTATCCTTCATATTCTATTAATCAATTTTAACTCAATTTAAATTTTCCAATATATTTAAAATTTTCAATTTCAAATTTCAAATTCATATTCATTTCGGTTTAAATCAAAAACTGATAAGAAATCGATGAAACACGAAGTAAGAATTTCCTACAACGATTCGTAGGCCATCATCACACCGAACTTCTTCTGGAGCCATCACGAAACAATCAAAAGAATTTGGAAATCGAATCAAAGGAAATTCATAGACAATGATTGTTTCCACTGTTGCAGGGTATTGACCAATTATAGTCATATGTCCCTGTCCCCTATCTCGTTCTCTTCTTGCACTCATACTCACTATCACTGGATAGTAAAAGAATTTACTGAGGCATACGAACGGATATATTAGGGATTTACTCATTCTAGGGTTTACTTCACCCTATCTCTAATGAGCTACTTAATGTGTTATACTCCTGAGCTAAAGTTCAACCTTAGCTCTGATACCAAATGTAACGAATGCGGATTTTGTCCGTTCGAAAATCGACATCCATACTTTACATCGTACTCGAATGCCGCAGATTCGGCCGTTCAAATCCGAGTCGCCGGAGCTTATAACACCATTAAGTAAACAACACAGCGGAAGAAATAAAGAATATCAATATACAACATCTGATACAACAGATGATACAATAGATATCGATATACATCAGAGATATGATACAATAAAATAGCAACGGAAAAGAAATAGATAACATCAGCAGCGGAACAAATAACTCTAAGATAGTCTTCAAGAAAGAACTCTGACAGCTCGAACCAACATCACATTTCACTAAGAGAGCAAGACTGGTCTGCATCCAAAGACTGAAACTAGCTCCAGATGATCAACTGAACCTAACTATCTGAAAAACCCAACTCTAGACTGCTCGTGTGGAAAATAGTGAGCACCCAGAGTTTAGGAAAGGAACAATAAACTCCGAGTCAGTCATGGGACTGGTGTGAGTAACAAAAACAGTTTATCTTTCAAATAAACAAGATTTATAAAAGAAAATCCTATATGCTTTTTAGAAAATGAAACTACCATAAGACCTCCCGCCACACACACAATGCAAATGCAGAATTGGAGAAGATTTCTTCTTATGATAGTCAAACATGCTTAATACGTAGAAAGTTCTTTGATATTATTATTATAAGTGCAAAGTGCAGAAAACATTTCGAAAGTAGAATATTAATCTTATCCAGCATACGACCATTATCCTATGCCTACTATAGCTACCATCCAAACAGTGGTGACCACCATAAGTGAATGGCAGGTTCTACAACTAAAATCGTACAGGTTTTCGTATTGGATGAATGGATTTCCAACAAATGGTCAGGCTAAGGAACTTCCTACTGCCACGTGGGATCGCCTCTAGCGGGACGTCCCGAGAACATAACCGGATCTCTGCCAACACAAGGCCGGGTTACCTCTGTAACTGGGTAACTACTAATCGAGCAAGTCATTCCCCGGTCCTTTGGGACCTTTATCCGAGGCGCCTCTAAGCAACAACCACACAGTAAATGAGATTGGAGCTACCACATAGGTCAATATCTGGGCTCCATACCATGATACCACCCTTTACCAGAAGGGAATGACATACCCTAAAGGGTGCGACCCTCATAGCCTTGCCGCATCTTTTCTGTTTTGACCATTTCTGGGGTGTGAGGTCCTGATGCAGTCTCGTCCACAAAGCTATGCTTTGGTACAAAGCCATGCTTTGGGTCAACAAATGATCAAAGTAATGATCACAAAGATAAATGATCAAACAAATGATCATATCACAAATGATCAAACAATGATCATCAACACACAGCAGCACTCAGCATGCCACACTACCAAATTGGGAGTATATTGCTGATAACCTTCAACTACATAACCTCTGAGCTCGTACGTCTCAGAGAAGGGTGTTAAGCTAAGAGAACAAATTCTCCGCCACCAACAGAAATATATTTGAAAGAAATCTGCTTTATATCTCAAAGTGTAGTGTCAGACATGTAACCATACAAGTCTGTTCCGGGTTCGAACAGAACAGTAGGCACTTCCGAAGAAGCCCTTGCAATCCGGGTGTTCACAACCCCGATCGGACTTCCCATCACTTAGGGAATCTCTATACCGTAGCTACTCGGTGCAGAGACAATCGATAGGTTATCCTATCATTCTCGAAAATACCCGGTCTTCAACACCGGTCTTCAAATGCTATCCATATACGTCGAATCACATATTTGGAATGGGTTATATGACACAAAGGTCCTCTCCCGGCTAAACCGAATAGTGAGCGCAACTTTTAAAAATATATGGATATAGGATTTCAATTAAGTCACAACTTAATGATTCAAAACTTTTCTTTAAATGGTTTAACGAATACCACTTTAAATAAAAAGATTCAATTCACAAAGTTCACCCAAATTTCACAAAGATTCATTTATGGATTTCAAATCAATCTCCATTTCAATTGGATTAACTCGTTTAATATCTTTAAATTAAAGATTTAACTTATAGCTTTCAAACCATTTCCATGACTTGGAAAATCATTTTCATTTTTAACTTGAAATCCTTTTTAACACAAATTGGACGTTCACTACTTTTATGAAAGCTTTTATTATTTGAAAACAAATAGTTTTCGTGTTAGAAAGATCCAATTCTATTTACACGAGTTAAAGCCTTTGAATTTAAATTCAAATTCCCAAATCAATATTTTAAATAGTTTAACCCCTATAAACTGGTATAACATTTTTAGTCCCTAGTTTCCAGATCATAGAATTCAATTTCAAATATGGAATTCAAATTTAAATCAAATTATTTAAATTTCAAAACTTAATCAAGTTATTCCAAATAAATTTCATCTTTGAAATTCCATTTCAAAAGCTTTTCACTTTTAAACCAAATCTTATTTTCAAACATTTGAATTTAAAATTCAAATTCAAAACTATTTCAAAATCTGTGACTTAATCGATTTCCTCATGAAATCCATAATTGTGTGTGCATAAGTGTGGTCCAGGGGTTTAACACAATAGTGCAACAACATTCAATCATCACAGATTAAAACACAGAAATATAGTCGATAAGCAATATAAACTATAACGCTTATCGCTCATTCACAGATTCACAGATAATATGCAAATGGAAGTAAATGAATAAATTATACACGGCACAAACCACAGAATAAAATATCACAGATGAGACATGACAATCAATATAATCATCGATTTAAATCAACAGTTTTGATTTGTTTAAACTTAATTGCATAATTAAAAATGAATTATATTTTATTCTTTGCTTAATCAATTACTAATAAATTAACTTATTTCAATTCATTAATTACCTATTAAGTATACACTTAATTAATGAATTAATTCTTAATTACTAATCAATAACCTTAATTATTGACTTATAAAACTTAATTAGACAATTAATTATTATTATTTGCTTAATTAATCCATTATTATTAATTAACTTAATCGTTCCACCATTAATTATTTATTTAATCAGTTATCTATGATTTGTTAATTAACCAACTTCAATTGATTAACTAAAATCTTGATTTCAAATGATTTTATGCATGATTATTAAATTCTTTAATTACAAATTCAATTAAGTTTTAAATTACTTATGAAATTACCATTATAAATTTTATTACACACATCATTAACTTCTATTTTAAATTAATTACTCAAATTTGTTTTAGCAAGGTTTCAAGATCATCAGAGTTAAAAAAACAAATTGTTTAAATACTTAATAACATAGTTTATGTTTAACTTAATTACTTTTACTATCATATTACAGTCTATTTGCAAATTCAAACCCGAAGACAACACCGTGCGCAACTCGGGAAAGACTCGAGAACCCCCAGGAAATTATCGCATTGAACTCCCCTGTTTCTCCTTCTTCTTCCCTGATTCTCTTCTCTCCTATTTTTTTTTTTTGAACTTAATTTCTTTATAAACTGTTACAACTTAAAAACTCACGCGCATAAATCACTCAACCCAGCTACGACTCGAAGCAGAGAGCGTTCAAACTCGAGATTACCTCGAGTCGCCCCAAAAACATGATCATCTCCGCCGCCGTGCACGTGCACGGCGGTCCCCCACCGCGCCACCAACTCGCGACGCCATCAGCAAGCCTCTAGCCATCCCCTCTCTTGAATACCAATCCCAGATTAATTCCAAAATCACAAAGTCAAAATTCGACCAAAAAGTCGAACGGCTCCCTGAACCCACTGGACACAAATCACCTCGTACTCACTGACGCGACCGCCAGAGGCGGCGTGGCTCTGGTCAAACCATGCTGACCTCACCTCCTAACTTCTCCCAAACCCATGCGTCACTTGGTTGCGCCATCGTGTCGCAATCATCAAGAAACCGAACCCAAAACATACAGTACCCATAACCCTACTTTTGATCTTCCTTCATAAATCTTGCAATTAAAAAATTTTCTAACATTTTTCTGTTGATTTATAATCAATACACTATCTTCATGTTGAATCACAACTGCTATAATTCTTTGTATAATCAGAGTTTCACCAAAATACAATTTTGGCTTATCATTTAACTGCTCCCAAATTTGCTAACTTAAATTATAATTTTTATCTTAAAAATCCTATCTTTGTATGTAGTATCAATATACAAATTCAAGTTTACAGTTTGAATTATTCGAATTTTACCCTTATTTCTTTTTTTACTGTAAAATTTGGTTTTAGTGTTTTACAATTCACTTCTACTTAGAGTTGTACAATTTATTTTACTGTAAAATTTTATTAAGTTAAAGTACTAATTTAAGAAGATAGCTTTATATAAAAAGTATGAAATATTCTTTAGATTCTTTGTTTCAACAGAAAATTTTAAACCTGTAAGAACATGATATACACACTGACAGAACATAATAAACATTCCAGAACTTAAGCACCCATATAACCATTCTGCATAACAACTTATCAAAAGTATATTTTAAATCAGTTTACTCACCAAGATTGTAGCAACTTGAAACAGAGGCTAATTAGAAGCCTGTAGTTTACAAAAATGGTTTTCCGGTAACTTTCTTTTTTCTCAAATTTGTATTTGAACTAGAAAACATGTAAATTTGTTTTATTTTCTTTCTTCTCCTCAGTTTTGTTTCATGAGTTACTAACTGAGCTAAAAATGGAATAACAAATGATGAATACATATATAACTTGAACAAGTTGCCTTCTTGCATAAGCTTAAACATAAAATAATATTTGCCTTATCTTCAATTGTACTAAGACCTGTAAATGACATAAGTATTTCGGCTGAGATATTTTGTTTCAGACAAAAATATGTGCTAATTACTATTTATGTCTCCTTTAAGTTAGCATAGATTAAATGCTTGCTGACACTACATATTAAGTACAATACACTTGCAGGCTTTTGTTTGTGCTTGTACTAATGTTTCATTTTTATTAACACTAATGAGTATTTGCTGTCATGAATGTATACAAAGATATTTGCAGTTTTGTTTTCTTATGCACTAATATGTTTACAAAGATGTTTACAGTTTTTATACATTTGACTTCAAACTTGAGTTAACATATAAATAACATGTTTGCTGAGCAGATTTTATTTCTTTTGTTTGAACATATTTATGCTAATATATAACAAAAATGTGTGCTGCAGGTTTTGTTTTATTTTTAACTTTGACTGAGATTATGTTATTTTATTTCTTTGTCTTTGTTGCTTTACATAAGTACATGAGTTTGCATAATTTATATGCATATGTTCTGCAGTTTTATGCAGGTACCTAGTTTGTTTTATTTCTTGTTCTTGTTGGCTTTCAAACTCGGCTGGAAATGATATTGAGAAGATTTTTGCTTGTTCTTGTTTTATAAGCTTTCATATGTATTTATTCTTATTATTTACTTTGCAGGTACATGTATATACTTACTTTTGCTTGGTGGCTGAAGATATACTTTGCATTTATTAGCTTGTACTTTATGTTTTCATGTTTGTAGTTTATTTGTTTTAAATATTTTTCTTGCCTGCATACTCTTTGTTTGGTTTTTTCTATTTTATTTTACTCAACGTACTTGTAATATATTTTTATCTTTTCTTAGGTTGACGATATTCTCTACTTACTTTGTTTTATTTATTTATGTTTGTTTTGTTTATTTGTTTTGTCTTTATCTTTGCATTTCTTTTGTTACTTTGTTTGTTTATATACTTTTTAATCTAATGAAGTTTCTTTTATTATTATATGTTAGATTTTTATTTAATATGTTTTCTTACTTTATATTTTATAAAACTATATATATATATATATATTCATTTTCAAAATATAGATGAATTTTTAGGTTTTTATTTTGTTGTTTAAATCCTATCTAATTTATTTACTTTATGGTTATCTTATGTATATTTTTAAAACCATTTATTGAAGATTTTATTTCAAATCCAATATATTTATATATATACAAAAATCAAATTTTGATTTATACAGAATTTATTCAAATTTGGGGAAACTCGCTTCCATTTATAATTAATTTCACAATTTTTTTATTCAAAAATTCATTTAATTATCAATTTAAATTAAATTATAATCTAGGGTCGTTACATTTACTTGGGACTACGGGTTTAAAATGATAAAAACCGGATTTTTCTTTGTAAATTACGGGTTGAAATGATATATTACCCGTATCACTTTACCTAGCGTAGAAAATTATATACAGGCCCGTAGTTAAAATATGTTTTTCTAAAAATTTTAAATTATTAAAGAAATTTAATTTTTATAATATTTTGATTTAAAATTTAATAAAAATATAAAGTTTGCAAAGTATTACTGATTTTCTGGAAATCTATAAGTTAAATAAATTATGGAAAAGTTAGAAAAATCTGAATGTAAGTTAT
Source organism: Allium cepa (assembly GCA_030765085.1). Taxonomy (NCBI): domain Eukaryota; kingdom Viridiplantae; phylum Streptophyta; class Magnoliopsida; order Asparagales; family Amaryllidaceae; genus Allium; species Allium cepa. Next base: position 766,506,637 of record CM060937.1, on the reverse strand, counting down.
TTTGGAAATTTTGATTTAATTTTTAATGGAATTTAAATTAACTTTGAAATATGACAAATTTATGATATTTTGAATTTAAATTAATTTAAAATGATTTTATATAATATTAATGATTTCTGAATAAAGTAAAAATGTTAATGAGTGAATATTGAGTTGAATTTGGAAATATAACTTAAATTGGAATTTATGAATTTGGTTTAAAAATGAAATTTTAAGTTAAGTTAAATAAAATGGAATTAAGTTATATTTGAAATTTTAAACTTAAGTGTGAAGTTGAAATTTAATGTAATGAATTTAAATTTGAATGTTGAAATATAATAAGTGAATAATTAGTAAATATTGATTTTTCAAAGGAAACTTAACTATATAAAATCATGAATTTAAGGAAAATTAAATGATGCTTATAAATGTGAAAATGTAAGATTTTATAAGTTAAAAATGATTTTAAAATAATAATAATAAGTGTTTGTGAAATTCTATTGAATATTTGAAGTTAATTAACAGCATTTTTAAACGCTGTCTTTTGATAAATTGAATTGTTTTGAATGTAACTTTCTGTAGCATTTTCCAAATGCTGTGAAACTTGAATTTTCATTGTTTTAATAAATTTAAGTGCATAAACGAACATTGAAAGGTTTAAAATTTTGGAATTTAATAATTTAATTATTAAATGTAATAACTTCAATTTTATGATTTAAAATGAAGTAATTTGTTTTGAAATATAACTATTTGATGTATTAAAATGATTGAAATGTGGTTTCGAAAAGATTTGATATTTTGATATATTAAAATGATTTGAAATGTGGGTTGAAAAATATATAGCTATTTTGATATATTCAAATGATTTGAAATGTGGTTTTGAAAAGATATAGTATTTTGATATATTAAAATGATTTGAAACGAAGTTTTGAAAGATATTGTATTTTGATATTAAAATGATTTGAAAAGAAGTTCTGAAAGATATGATATTTTGGAAATGAAGCTTTGAAAGGTTATGATATTTTGATATATTAAAATGATTTGAAAGGAAGTTTTGAAAGGATATGATAATTTAATATGTTGAAATGGTTAGAAATGACTTGATATTTATTTTGATAAATATTTGAATTGAAAATATGGTATGATGATATATTGAAATGGTTTGGAAATGATTTAATCTTTATTTTGATAAAGATTTGGGTTGAAATGATATTTTATTTTGAAGTATAAAATAATGTTTTTAAAGTTATAACTACGGGTTATAATAACGATTGGTTGTTAAAGAGACAGGGATCGGATATTGTCTTATAGCCCGCCAATACCGAAAACCACTTTAGCAACTGTGTACGCGGTGGACATTCCAGAATGAAGTAGGATGGTGGCGACATTCTCGAGGTATATTACGTGGACCCAACTCCCGTGAGTTGGCATAAATGACTAAAACAAGAGGTATACCGGGCTACACAAAGGGTCGCACCCTTTCATCGAGCATGCTCCATCGGAAACCATTTTATTACTTTTGTGATTCGATATGTGGCGCCACTTTGATTCGGGGGTATTGTTCGATGTGGGCGGAAGCTGCTGGCTTGCCGTCACCACAGGTCCGGAAGTGCAAACGGTGTATCCACCCTGGCATTACCTCACGTGCTGTGTCATCTCCCTATAGCGAGCCCACTACAATTTTGGTTTTAAAGATCCGACCGCGTTAAGGTTCACCAACCCCTTAACGTTATTTTCTATATGATTATACTTTACTGATTAGACACTACTGTATATAGCGTATATTACTACATACTAAATAGTTTAACGGATCCTTAGAGGATGGACGGTCCCAAGCATCTTCTAAGTTACCTGTACTTTTACTACAGTTCACTTGGGTTGGTTACATTGTATAAATATGTATGCCTGACTTGAGTGTTTGTATTTTTATTTACGCTCGGGTCAGCCTGAGTTATTCACAGATTTGGATTCCACTTCTAGAGATTTGAATCGCTGGAGATTATCTGCTTATGTAGTTTTATCTATTTCAGTTCGGTTGTTCTATTCATCTTGTACTTGGTTATCATATTGAAACTTCTGTTGTACTTTATTTCTTCTGTTGTATCTTATGTAACTTTGATATATTTATATAGTAGCTTTGTGAACTACTATCTCTTTTACTTCCGCTGCATTATGATTACTCTGTGTCTGTGATCTGTGATTTTTATTTACTGTATATTCTGAGATTTGCCACATTTTTATTTACAACGCGGTATTTTGAGCAATTCAATTCTGGCATGAGTGTCTACCTATACATTTATAATGGATGCAAATGTTTGAAAATATCAGGTCGTTACAACCAAAGGTTGGTGGTCCTCCCAAGAGCCTTTGAAGTCAATGGTGCACAATCTGAGCAAATCTTCCAAAACCGTATTTACCCTCTCAGTCTATCCATCCGTCTGAGGGTAATATGTCGTGCTCATATTCAATTCCATTCCTAAGGCTTGCTGATGACTCCTCCAAAACTTGCTGGTGAAAAATGGATCTTTATTGCTCACAATGCTGGCGGAACTCCATGAAGCCTAACTATCTCCCTTACATAAAGAGTTTCCAAAGAAGCTACCGTCATATTACTCATAATGGGTATAAAATGAGCGCTCTTCGTCAGTCTATTCACAATGATTTAAATGCTCATATTGCCACTCTGTGACCTTGATAATCCATCCACGAAGTCCATAGAGATGCTCTCGCATTTCTATAATGGAATATCCAATGGCTGCAAGAACCCTCCAGGTTTCTTTTTTTCCGCCTTTACCCTTTGACAAGTGATGCACTTCGACACATACTCCGCCACACTCTTCTTCATTCCGGTCCAATAGAATACCCTCTTTATATCCCGATACATCTTGTCACCACCGAGGTGCATTGTCATCCTAGAATGATGTGACTTGTCCAACACCGCATCTACTAAATCCTCACTATGGGGAACACAAAGTCTACCATCCATTCCAAGACATCCCCCAGTGTCCACGGTATAGTGCCTAAGATGAGGTGATGACGCTCCTCTACCACGCTTATCTAAAATGTCCCTTAACACTACGTACTCACCTTGCCTTGCTCCAATCTGCTCCATCAAAGTAGGATGGACGTCGAAGGCTCCTAATAATCCCAGAGACAAATTCGATGGAGGTCTAAAATCAAAGTAGTAGTGTACTTCAAATTCATCCATTCCAAAATCAGAGGACTTAAAACCACTTTGCGTCTGTTCAACGCATCTGCCAATACATTACCCTTGCCAGGGGTATACGAAATCTCAAAGTCATAAGAGGCTAAAATCTCCAGCTATCTTCACTGTCTCAAATTCAAGCCTTTCTAAGAGAATAGATACTTTAAAGACTTATGATCCATGAAAAGCTCAAATCTTTCTCCTAAGAGATAATGACTCCAAGACTTGAGAGCAAAAACTACAGCTGCCAAATCAAGATCATGGGTCGAGTAGTTCTTCTCATGCGTTTTCTACTGTCTACTCACACATCACACTATCCTACCCACTTTCATCAGTACCGTCCCTAGTCCCATACCACAAGCATCCGTATAAACTTAGAATGGCTTGGTTCCATCTGGTAATACCAATACGGGAGCGGTAGTCAAAGCTTTCTTCAATCGACAAAGGCATCATCACACTTGGCATCCCAAACAAAAGCTGAGTTTTTCTTGGTAAGGCAAATTAGTGAAGCTGATATCATAGCGAAGTCCTTATTAAACTTCCTACAGTAGCCCACAAGACTAAGGAAACTCGTTATGTCCGTGGCATCCTTAGGGGTCTGCCAGTCCTGTACTGCTGCCACTTTCGTCGGATCTATTGCCCTGCCGTCCCATCCACCAACTGATCGATCCTGGGCAGCGGGAAACAGTCTTTGGGGCAGGCTATGTTCAAATCTGAAAAGTCAATGCATACTCTCCATTTTCCGTTAGCTTTTTTAACCAACACTGGATTTGATACCTAATTTGGATAAGTAGATTCTTTGATCAAACCGTTCTCCATGAGCCGATCCACTTCTTCTTTCAATGCTGCTGACCTTTCTGGACCCTGAGTTCTTCTTTTCTGTTTCACGGGTGTAAACTTTGGATCAATGTTCAGAGTGTGTACTGCAATCTCTGGGGATATTCCACACATGTCAGCATGAGTCCAAGCGAATACATCCAAATTTGCCTTCAAAAATGAAAGCAGAACATTCTGAACTATTGTGTTGAGTTGTGAACCCACATTCAGCACTTTGTTCGGGTCCTTTGGGTCAACGGGTATCATCACTGTTACTTCTACCGGTACTACCCTATTTTCACCTGCACCTGCTTTCCTTGGATCCATCTCTCTTTGTGCGCCACTATGTTCACCAGGTCAGGGTCCACCCTGTATTGCTACATGGTTGGTTCTTTGATGCGGACTGGAGCCGCCGCACCTTTTCCCGTTTCTCTTTTCCTTGATTCACGCAACTCCGTAAGATAACATTCTCGCCCCGCATCTTGGTCTCCTTTAATCACACCAACTCCATTATCTGTGGGGAATTTTATAGTCAGACACCATGGGGCAAGAACAGCTTTGAATGCAGCAAGAGTTGGTCGGCCTAAAAAGGCATTGTAGGCAGAGAATTCTTCAACAATTATAAAGGTTTGCTTTCGAGCCACCTTCCTCATCCCTTTTCCAAGTTCCACAAACAAATCTATGGTCGCAATTGGCTGTTTGGGTTCCCCAGCAAACCGAGCAATCTTAAGTGATGAAGCTTGAACGTCAGCCATTGGAATTTTCATTTGATCAAAGGTCTTTTTGAAGAGAATGTTGCATGAAGCTTCACAATCAACTAAAACTCTTCTCACAGTAGCCAGCCCAATACCAGCGGATATGACCAAAGGATCTATGGTAGGAGCCTCGATACCCAAAGAATCTTTGGCACCGAATACAATATCTTCTGTGGAAGTCTTTTGTTGCTTTAAAGGCGCGTCATTTTCTAAAACAAAAACATTCTCTTCAGTCGGTACATGCCTCAAGGCCCGGGCATACCTTTCCATCTCGCCCCAGCTTTTGCTTGCTGGGTGAGGCCCTCCAGTTATTATATTGATGATGGGTCTTTCCGATTCATGTTCTACGGCCTTCTCACTTGAGCCAGGACGGTAAGCGGGAATTTGTTATCCTTGAGTCGACGAGGCTGGGGCATTTCTATTCCTTTTCACATACTGCTGGAGCTTGTTTTCCTTCAAGAGTTGTTCAATTACCTCTTTCAACTGACGGCATTCGTTGGTGTCATAGCCAGGTTGGTTGTGGAACCGGCAGAACCTTCCACTTTTTTCCATCTTACTCCCAACTCTCATTTTAGGTGGTGTCAGATAACTGACATCATCCTTGGTCGCAAAGAAGATGTTCTCAGGGGTATCGGTCAAGGGTGTGAAATTGAAAGGACGGCCTTTCTTAGCATCTCCTTGTTTCTTTCCACCATCATTTCCCCTTTTCTGAGTGTTAGGTTCTGTCTTGTTCGAAGCGGCACCACTGTTCCCAGCTTCTACTGATACTACCTTAGCCGATGTTTGGAGGCTCTCCAAACGCATGAATTCATCCGCTTTCTTGTAGAACTTGTCAAGCGAGTTTGGTTCTTTCATTTTCAACCTTTTTCCAAATTCGCTTGATTTGTCAATCGTCCTCATCAAGTATGTTAGGACCATGCATGGCTCAGCATTATCTACCTCAACCAATGCTATGTAAAATGATTCAAAAATGATCTGATCGATTCTCCTGGATTTTTCTCTAGACTTGACAGCGACATTATATCCTTTGCTTTTGAAGCATATAATCGAAATTGCTCCTTGAATTTCCTGGTCAAATCGGAGAACTGATCAATGGACCTGACTGGCATCTTTGTAAACCACAATAGAGCCACACCTTCCAGATATATCGGGAAATATCGACATTTGATTTCATCAGACGCTCTGGCACCCGTCATATGCCAATCGTACTTATACAGAAACTCATTAGGATCGCTTGTCCCTTTGTATGCCGGAATAGTAGGAGGAACGAATTTTCTTGGGAATTCTGCCATCAAGATTTTCTCAGTAAACGGAGTTTTGCTTGGAGCAAAACCCCATTCTTTCTCGTCTTCGTCCCTTCTCATACTTTCCTTCATGATCTGACGAACCATGCCGGAGAAATATTCTTCATCATTTAAAGGCTCTGGAGGGCAAACATTAGCCATTCTCTCTGAATTCTGTCTTGACAACCGTTCATGGAGGGTCGGCTGCGGTCCTGATACTCTATCCTGGAGGGGTGTCTTTTCCACAGGGTCTGTGACTCTTTGAGAAACGTTCCCTCCTACATCATCTTGAACTCCTACAGTAGGATTTCCATCATTATCAACCGGTTGACGGTTAGCCCCAAGTAGATCATTCAACTTACTTAAAATCAGGGCGTTTTGGGCATTCTGAGCTTCCAACTGTGCATTCTGGGCATTCAATTGTTGATTCAACCCCAAAACTACGGCGTCCAATTCTGTCCGTGTAACTCCAACAGTTGGAGCTGCTTGACTTGAAGGAGGAGAGGTAGCGGTATTCTCTTGAACATTGTCGGATCTAACAGAACTTCGTTTTCTCCCAGGAGCCATTATTTCCAATAAACTTCTGGTTTTCAAAGAAATCCTTTCCACGAACTTTTTCGGAGCAATGATGGAAGTATCCTGAGTTGGGTTCTCAGTGAAAGCACCAAAAATGTTAACGCTTAAAATCGAACGCTAACACCCCGGTGTGTGAAGTGTGAATGTGAAAGCACCACCCGACGGTTCGGGAGCAGAATATCAGCTAAAATAACAGAAAGTACAGTAAGAGACAACGATTTTATAGTGGTTCGGCTTAAGGAGTAGCCTACGTCCACTTTAAGTATCTTTATTACTGATCTTGTTACAAATCGATACAATGCTCTTCAAGTACAAATCTCTTTAGTTACAAAACACTTCGAGCAAGTAGCTTGAGCTTCGATGTAGATGAAAGTCTTCAAATCCATGTTGGACGTGTGAAAGTCTTTCAAAGTAGCTTGTAGTGTTTTTCCGAAACTTCAAGTATAAAGTTGGTTTAGAAACTGGCAGAGTATCGGCGCTTGAAGAGATTGTCCAAAAAGTCCCTTTCATGCTTGAGGTAGGTTGGTACTTATAGGAAAATTTCACCCATGGGTCGTAAGCCGTGATCGACTTATGGTAGGTCGTGGCCGACTTATTTGGCCAAGCCCCATGGTCTCACAAAGGTTCACTTGTATAAGTCCTAAGTCGCCCACGAGTCAACATACTCTTGTATAAGTAACGCGGCATCGGACTTTTACTCAGCAGCTTTAGGTCGTGGACGACTCAAGCTAGGCCGTGAGTCCTGGCTTAACTGGTAAGCTTGTTTATTTCAGATAATAACCCAAGTCCTGAATCGTGTACGAGTTAAGAGGCCACCGTGTTAAGTAAGGAGCAGCGCTTCATTTGCTAAGTCGCTCATGACACATGCTAGGTCGTAAGTCGCGGATAACTTTAAGTCGTTAACTCATTTCCTTCTTAAGTCGTGCCATCTCTTGAATCGTTAAGTCATCCTGTCCTTAAGCCGTGGACTTCCTTAAGTCGTAGACTGTATACTCCCTTAAGTCATAGAAACCTTAAGTCGTTGATGCCTTAGGTCGTGAAGCATCCCTTCTCTTTTAAACCGTTAAGTCGTAGACTACTCTATGTCGTAAGTCACCATGTCCTTCAACTCGTTAAACCGTTAGGTCATCCATACCTTGAGTCGGCAACTTCCTTAAGGTATTGAGTCGGTCTATTCTCTTAGGGCAGTTAGGTCGGCAAGCTCTTAGATCATCATCCTTTTAAGTCGCTGAGTCTCCTTAAGTCGTGAGCCCCTTTTTGAGTCGTTGAGCATAGGAGTTAACAGCAGTACTCTCATCTATTTCAGAATCAGAGTTGTGCAGTGGAAGCAAGGTAGCTGCTGTGCAAGGAAGGAAGTAAGTTCCGTTTTCTATTGCTTTGGAGTAGAGCATGTGTTCTGGATTTCAACGGATTTTGGAAGACTTTTATGTTGAAAAGAATCCAGAAATTAGTTTGCTTTGGTCTAGTTGTTTCTGGAAGTATCAACATAGGTTGAGCTGATCAGGAAGAAGATTGGAAGCCCAGGATTTGTCTATTGAGTTATACAGATATGAGATAAGGAGATTGGAATTCGAAGTTGGAGACTTCAGTGTTGTTAAGAATTCTCTGGTTAAGAGAACAGATATTGGATAAGATTGGTTGGTTAGTGCTGAGGCATTTGAAGATTTCTTATCTGTGTTTTTGATAGGATAAGACTGAATTGCAAGTTTGGATAGCTGGAATTCAGTGTGTATCACGTATCTCTGAGGGAATACGTGTATGATTCATCATTGGTTATTGAATCTGTAGTTCAGTTGGAGTTGGATGTTGAGCTGGATTTGGAAGTGATTTTATGTTCTGTTCAGATTGATGGATCTGGAGGTGAGAGGAGCTCTGGATTTTGGTTGTGTAGTTAGTTTGTTGGCTTTTGTAGAGCGAGTCTCCCGGTGATTTATACTTAGGAAACTCGAGATAGTATTAGAGATTTATTCTGATTTGTGTCAGAATAATTAGTTAGGTTTGTTTGTTTGATTGATTGCTATGGTTGTTAGTAACTAGTTGTTAGGAATGCATTTCTGTTTGAAATTAAAATATGTACTGGATTATTAAATTACCTTTTCTTTTAAATTTTGGGGACGAAATTATTTTAAGGGGGAGGATTGTAACAACCCAGAATTTTGGGCAATATAAATTTAATAATCTGTATAAATAATTTAATTGGTTTGATAATTTTCATATTATAATTTTAATTCAATCTGATAATTGTGATCAATATCTTTTTAATAATTTAAATTTGATAAGAATTGTTTTTCAAAAGCTAATCAAATTTTATTCTGTTTATAATATATATATTTGATATATATTGTGAATAGAATTTGTTTTGTTTTAAATAAAGGTAGAATTTTCAAATTTGTAATATATATGTATGTATATGTTATAATTTGATATTGTTTTGAAATTTAATTAAATCCATTGATAATTTATAATGTATTAATATTGTAGATTGAAGCTCTGTTTTAAAATCAATGTTTTCAAAATTTAATTTAAAGGTTAATTCATTTGTTCTCAAAATGTAAGATAATTGTTGTTTTAAAAATATGATAATTTAAAAACGATTTAAAAAAGTTTTTTTTGTTCTCTTTTAAAATGTTTAAATTTTAAAATGGTTATAAAATGCATGTATAAGGAATTTCTTTATATTTTAATTAGTTTTAAAGCATTTTTCTTTTAAAGGTAAATTTATATTTATATATGTAAGCATTTATTTACAAAGTAACATAAATAAGTAAGTTTATATCATCATTTAAATTAAATAAAAATTTGTTTAAAACGCTTAAGTATTATGTGTAAACATATTAACATATTAGTGACATTTGTAAAGCAATTAAGTACTTAAATGACATTTGATCAAACTTTTACAAGTGGCATATTCATTTTAATGGCAACCTGAAATCTTTCTAAAATCTGTAATTTCCAAATCCGGCAAAAATAAAGCTTGAATTCAAATTAAGATCAATCTGCAAAATTATAAACTGAAAATTCAACCTGCAAATTGAAATCTGCAACTTCAACTCAATTGCAATGCAAATGGAGTTCATCAGCTATTAAAGCATCATATCTCCTGCAATTCAATTAAAGAGCAACTGCAAGTTTCCACTTTTAATCATCAATCTGAAAGCATGCAAAGGAAATTTCAAAAGCAAAATCAAAATCTTTTTCCAGATTAAAGTTCAAGAACCTGGAAAATTCACAAAACCGCTCTGCATATTTTAATTGGTGAGTAAATAATTTTAAAAATAGTTTGTTATGTTTTCATTTCTATGAATGTGATGATATTTATTTGTATCAAAGTTGTTTTGCTTGAATTTAAATAAGTTGGTATGATTTTGTTATGAACTTGTCTGCTTACATTCAAATTGTATCCTGTTAGTTTACAGTAAATGATTTTGCTTAAAAAAATTTAATATCTATAAATCTAATTCCATATAGGCCTAAGTATGTGAATGAAAATTGTTTGTAGTTATATGATGGAGGTTATAAAAAAGTTTTAGAATTTTTAAATACCTCAAATCATGTTTAAAGTAAAATTTATAGTGAAACTTAAATTTTGGTTAGAAATTTATTATCTTAAATTTAAAATTTAACTATATGAATGTGATCTTGATGTAAAATCATGAATTTAGAGACGAAGTTTGTACTTTATAATTTAGTAATTCATTCGAAATTTGGGTTTAAATGAAATTGGGAATTTTGTTGATTTTTTACTATATGTACATTAATTTGATTTGATTATTGAATCGTAGCTACCTTGTATGTAATAGATTTTAGGAAAAATGAAATGGAATTTTTCAACTGAGCGAATCGTTCGAAATTGGATGAACTAGGGTTTTAGTTACAGTTTGTTTCGGTCGTACTATAATGGCTTGTGCAACTTGGATGATGAACCGAGTTCAATCGCATTTGGGGTGTTGAAGCTCGCGATCATGGCGAGTTGATGTGGGGGTCGGCGGAGTTAACCGGCGTTGAGATGTTCGGCGTTGGAGGGATTTTTACTAGTGAATTTGGTCGTGGTTTCTGCAGTTTTTCCAAGCGTAGGGTCAATTTTCGATTCGCGTGTTGATTTTTGAATCTGAGTTTGGTTTCTTGCTTGAGGGGGTTTGTGTGATGGATGTTGATGGTCGCGATGATCATCGCTGGCCAGAGGTGATGTGCTAGGTGCACATGCACGTTAGTGTGCACGGCTTGGATCTGAGGGTTCAAGTTTGGGGAAGACGAGTGAAGAATCGGGTGGGCCCTCGCGTTATGCTGGGGAATGTCTCGAAGAAAATGGATTTTGCTGTGGGGAAGATGTGTTGTGACCGAAGTATTGTTCTCGTATTCGTGGGGGTCACCTCAAAGGAAGGATGCTGGGTTGCTTTCTGGACATACTCGAGTGATAGGTTATTGTGTTTAGTTAGGTTCTGTATAATACTAAGTTACAGAATTTACTTGTTGTTGAAGTAAATGTGATCAAGCTTCGATTATAAACAAGTTTATATAAGAAACAAATATATAAAGTAAAACTCGTTGATTTGAAATTAAGTTAATCAAACTTTAAAAATGTAAGTCGAATGTACTTTCAAAAGTTTAAATGTTAAGATGATTTCTATGAAAGTAATTTAACTTAATTAAAGTTTGAATTTTATAAAAAAGAATGTTTTAAATTTAATTATTAAAACAAAGTTTTAAGTTATTATTTGAAGTAATGTTTTCAAAAACAAAGTTTTCAAATTATTTTAAAATAGATAAGTTTAAATTGATAATTAAAGAATTTTAATTTTCAAATAAGGTTATCATTATGATTTTGAATTCTAAATTGCATAAGTTGTTTAAGTTGTTAAAATTGGATTAATTCAAACAATTTATTTATATAATTAAATAAGTTTAAATTCTTTGAATGATTTACTTAAGAATGCTTATTTATTAATGTGTTAAATTAAGATTTATGATTTCTTAATTAATTGAAGATTTAAAAATATAAGAAGTTAATTATTTAAATAATTAGTTAATTGTTTATTTAATTTTAATTAAGTGTAATTACTTAATAAAGTAATCAATGGTTAATTGTTGAATGTAATTAAGGAAGTTAATTACTCATAAAAGTAATTAAAGTGGAAGTGATTATGGGCAATCACTTATTGTTATCAATTAAGGAATTAAATTAATATAATTGTTTTGAGTTAATTAATTATGAAGTAATTAATTAATGATCATTTAATGATGGAATTAATTATTTATTAATTACTTAATTAAGAGATTAATTAAGATTTATTAATGAAAGTAATTAGAGATAATTACTTATGTAAGTAATTAAGAGTTAATTACTTAATTTATTTTAGTTAATTAATTAATGTGATTAATTAATTAATGAATGAGATTAATTTAAGATTAATAACTAAGTGTAATTAATTAAAATTATAATTAATTAATAAAGTAATTAATTAAGGATTAATTGTTAGTTTAAATTGATTAATGAAGTAATCAAAGATTAATTAATTGAATTAATTAATCAAGGATTAATATAATTAAATTAGAAATTAATTAATTAAGAAGTTCATTAATTAAAATAGGTAATTACAAATTGCTAATTACTGTTTATGATTAATAAGATGATTAATTATAAATTAATTATTTAATTAATTAAAGGTATTATTAATTTATAAGGATCATTAATAAATGTGATTAATGATATTAAAAAAGGTTGATTAATATAAGTAATTAATTTAAGGGCGATTACTTATTGTAATTAATTGAGGTATAATGCAATTAATTATAGTTAATTAATAGAAGTAAATGAATGATCATTAATTATTGTAATTAATGATAGTAATTAAGGTCAATTACTAAATATGGTTAAGGATAATTACTTAAATGTAATTAAATATAATTAATCAAGGAAGATTAATTAAGGAAAATTCATTAGAGATGATTAATTTACTTTATTTGGAATAATAATTAATGAAGACGGATTATAGTAATTCAATTGATTAAGAGATAATCAATTCGGTTTTAGATGTTTGATTAATATGGGTTGATTGATTAATATTGGTTAATTGATTGATATTGGATGATCAATATTTGGAGATTCATTTGGGATGATTGATTGATACTGGGTGTTTGATATTGGTTTGATACTGGATGATTTGGATATATCTGTTATGTGATATGTTGCTTTGTGAAGATGAATATCGATATGAATTATCTCTTGTGATAATATGATTCATCTATTTGTTTATATCATCCTGTATATAAGTTTAAATTGTTTAAACCCTTAAGTACAACTTGGACATTAAAAAGGCGTTTGGTTTCGATGAGACCGGGATCGGGTTTCCATATTTGGAATCCAAAAACCACATGGATTCCAATTAAACGTTAGGACGTGAATCCAAGTGGAGCAAGTGAAGACTCTAGGTGTAAGGGCTATACGTCAGTATAACTCTGTGGGTGATTCTGTAATGAGTTGACGGAATAGTGCTTATAGATTCGAGGTGGTGATTTAGAGTGCAAGGGCTATGGTCGTTGACTCTGATGGTGATTCCAAAATGAGTGCAGCGAGATAGTGCCTTCGGTTTCATTCGAATACGGAACGAATTTGTATGGATTAAATGCTTTCAAAACATCGTCAGGTGGACGATGAGCATCCTAAGATAGATGTGTTCTATAAAGGTAAGCATAACCTCAAGCCTCATCAACCAGGAATGGCTAAAACAGGGGAGGTGCAGCAAGGCTTTGTGGGTAGCTCCCACTTGAGAACGAGATTTACCCGTCTAGAGGTCCCTTTCTATTTCGGCTTAGTGTGTGGTTAGTCGCGCCAACTACAGGGTGGTCTTGTTCGGGACTGTTCAGTAAGGAATGGTTCTGGGCTTGTGTTGCAGGGGAGCGGGCGTACTCCTCGGTACGTTGATCTAGGCCACGTACTGTGACGGGCGGTACCCCAGTAGCCCTGCCATTGATGGAAACTCATTCTTCCTAAGAGACCCTACAGTTTTGATTGTATTACCCACTTTTGTGGCTAGTAGCTGGAATTTAATCATGTAACAATTTTGGCTATTTCTTATTTACTTGAAAACCCTAGACATTATTATAATATCACTGGATTTCCTATCAAATGTTTTGGTTAGGGTAAGGTAAAAACTTTTCCATGTTTATGTGTGCGAAGTCTTACGTGATACCTTTTCTTTTCAAAGGTTTTTTCTAAATTTAAGCAACTTTAACCCATTTACTCACACCAGACCCCTGTCTGACCCGAGTGTTTATTTTCTGTTTTATTAAACTCTTAGGTACTCATGTTATTTATGAGTAGTCAAGTGATTCAGGTTTACTTGACGAATTCTGGAGGAGTTTTGGAGCAGGAGGCTTCGACGTATAGATATATTATGGTTTCGGTGAGTTTGAGATTGTGTCTATAGTTGTTGTACTTGAGTTGTATAGTTAGACAGATGTTTATAACTGTCTAATATGTGTTGTATAAGTTGTTTACTCTGATGTAAAGAGATACTATGTAATATTTTATATGATATATTTTATTTCATTCGTTCCGCTGTGAGTTCTCTGATGTTGTTTGTGTTCTTCTTTCGCTTTCTTTTCTTCTTCTATCCCTTTCTTTCTTCAAGATGATGCGATTTCCTGAAGATAGGAAGTCGGGTCATCTCACAAATCGAAAACCATAAGAACTCAAGATGCTGCAAGCCCTAAGCCTAAATAAGATTGGAGGCTGAAGCTAGCAAAATTAAACTCCATAATTTTATAAAGAATTTCGAGAGGAGCGGAAGCAATTTGGGAAATTTGGAGAAACCCTAGAAATTGCAAACCCAAGATGTTTTTAAAGTGGGAACTGAGAAATGAATAAATTGTGCACCGCAAACATTATCTCAATGTATTAAATTAGGAGCGTGGGTGCAAAAACATAGAAGAAGCATGGCAGAAAAGGCCCAATAGTTTGTACAACTTGTGCACTATAAATGCGAAAGAAATGTATCAATGAACATATACTAATATCATCAACTATTGTGTCATTGAAATTCAAATTTTCTCTTCGTAGTATTTCCGCTCATCAAAAATGATTAACTTACTTTTGAAATCTAATATTTTTTAAGAACTTTGTGAAACCTATTGAGTATTTATATGCGAAGGTTAATTATGCCAATATTTTATTTCTAATAAGTTGTGGCCACTTCCAAAATGGATGCAAATCACTTGTACCATTTTGTCCTTTGGTAGGAAGTTTGAAATTTTGCAAAAGGATTTATGCTTAAATCTAAAATTAATTTCTTTGTAAAATTTAGTGAGAAATCCATATGATTCTATTATTGTTAAAAAATTGTCGGTAGTAGTGTAATATGTTAATCTAATGGTGTCCACTTCAGTGGTATATGAATAGATCATGAATGTTATACAAATAAGTTAGTTAACTGAATTGATTGGGGATTAGAAAGTTAAAATTATATATATCGCATCCCCCTATTTAGCATCATCACCTGGCCCCTGATTTCAACCCACGTGTTTATATTTAAATAATATGCCCTTGTAACAAGAGAGAGAAAGAGACGTAATTTAAATATATAAGCATATGGTTGAAATCAAGTGGCTTGGTGATGGTACTAAAATAAAGAAGGTTGTGGATCATATACATACATACGCACACACATACGCACACACACACATATACATATACATACATATATATATATATATATATATAGCGTTTAATGTCACCCCCAAACAGTGGAATACCACAATTGCTCCCTAATTTCCATCCCAAGTTTCTATTTAAATAATGAAGTGAGTGGAAAGGAAGAGAAAGAAACATAATTTAAACATATACACGTGAGGTGGAAATCAGAGGGCAATTGTGGTACTGCACTGTTTGTAGTACCATTGAACGCTCCTTATAGACACACACACACATATACATGTACATATACATACATACATATATATAACTGATGCAAATAAGTTAGAATATATATTTATATTTTTTGTTTGTACACATGAAAGAGAAGATATATAATCATTTTATGTTAAACATTGCCTTTAAAGGTGTAGAGGGTCTCTTATTCATCATGAACATCTTTGTCGTTGCTTCTCTAGATCTATTGGTATGCCTTCTCTTCTATAGCTTTGATATCTTTCTTTAGTAATATGGGTTGTGTATGTATTTTATTTTTGTCTCCAGTTGCTATACTTGGCATTAATTACTCCCATTACGCATGATTTCTACAGCTATGACATTCAACACAAAGAGTTTATTCTTACATTAAATTCATTTGGGTTTTGATTCTCACGTTTTCTTGTTTGAACCCGTGTAATTATTTACCATTTAGAGTTGTGGAATAATTAATTTGTGTTCAAATGTGTAGATTTTGGCTCTATTTGAATAGGAATAATTAATTTGTGTTCAAATGTGTAGATTTTGGCTCTATTTGAATATTGGGAAGGTTGTGTCTGAGGATGTGAATTTCCCCGAGTGGGTTCGGTCCGTGGTAAGAGAAGAGTGGACGCGAAGTTTTTGACCATGAACTTGTAAGGCACATAGTTTCATGTAGTATTTTCCTCCTTTGCTAATGTTTATTGATAATTATGTTAAACCTTGAGTTGTGATATAATTAATAATTTAGGGGCGGGCACGGTCGATTAACTACGTCGATCGTCAACTTCAGCAGTTAACTGCTCAATAATAATGGTTCGTCCTACCGAATGGCAATTAGCTTTAGTTCATACATGTTGACTGAATTGTCAAATATTAACCGTGGTTAACCATTGGGTTTAATCGGTCAACCATCAAAACGACTAATCACGATTAACCACCAATTAACTGAATCTTTTAGCAGAACACTTATGTACTGTAACGACACAGAATTTAATCGCCATTTAAACGGATATTTAATTGTATTTTTAAATAATAAATAAATGAATTGTTATTAGCAAAGGAATTATTTTAAATAATGACTAATGATGTTATAATCGTTACAATTTTTTTTTCTAATGTATATAGTTCATAGAAAAATAGAAAATGTTATCGGAAATTATTTTCTGAAATATTGATCTTTCATTGGTTAAAAGTTATTTAAAATGTCATAACACTATGTTAACATGGTGTGTACATATATGGGCTCGGTGTGTGCATTTACATATGCATGTACCATTTTAACATGGTGTGTACATGTATATATGCATGTACATATTTTCACGCTTATTCATATTAACATATATAAGATTGTATTTAATAAAAGTATACATATGAACATATAAAATATATCCTTTTTTCAACAAAGGTTACAAGTGCATGGTATGAATAGTGCAAGGAGAGGGGTGAAGTACATGAGGACAGAAATGATGAAGGGCGAGGACTGGAGAGCATGCATACACATATATGTAACAAAAAGCATTTACACATTTTCAATTAATTTCCCAACCCATAAATACCACTACTCTTTCACGTTTCTCATTTTATAACCTTCATTTTCATTCTAAAATTCCTAAGAGCTTGAGCTAACACATCCATGGCTTCCTTCACAAATTCTAAAGTAAGAAAAAATCACTTCCTTTGCTAAAAATGTCCTATTTGGTTCACAAAAACACTTCTACAACCATCCTCTTCAAGAATACAAGCACCCAAAACTCCCTAGCCTTTATGGTCGAGCCTAAATAGTGCATGGCCGAGCCCAAAGTTTCCAAGGCCGAGCCCAATTTGAGTACGTAGGTGTTCAAAGTCTTCGATTTTACAAGATCCTAGATTGTTTCAAAGTTAAGTTTGGTTTGAATTATTAAGCTTCACTGAGTAAATCTCTCATTTTTGGAAAAGAAATTAACTTTATTATATTGAACTATATGTTGTAAAAATATATTGCTTGGTGTGTTGAATTATCATGTTGTTTTGATAACATTTGATTATATGATTATGTTGAGCTTAGATTTGTGATTTGTTGGGTGAATAATATGTTTGGATATGGATATGTGATTTGTTGGTTATGATATGATGGTAGTACGTTTATGAAACCAAAACTAAGTGCATGTAATGAATTTATTGTGAAGTTAGCATTTTGATAAGTTGCAAAGGACTTGAGATCCAATTTGAACACGAAAGCTCTTTTTTTAGCTTTAGATTTTTGAAAAGGTTTTCTAAGATTTTACCTTTTGTTTATGTTTTAAAAAATCTTACAACTGTGTTTTCAAACATGTGGTAGCTAGAGTTAAAGTGAAGATTTCTCCTAAAAAATCAATACCGGTGAACTCTGCTTATAGCTATTGTAATGACCCGTTTTTCCATGCCCTTTGAATAAAAAATAAACCACACATTTCCTACTCAAATTGCACGAACAAGCGTATCATTAAAGGTAGAAAGAAAAATAAAAATAGAACAAAATAGAAACACGGAATCTCATATGAATGGATAACATTTATTATTTCGACAATAACCTTTACAGTGGAAAATTTTAAAACATATATCAGAGTCTAACCTAGATTCAGCCTGGATAGTTATAACATCTGGCCTTAGAAATGCTGACCCAAAGGTCCTCTCCCGGCTAAACCGAATAACGAGTGCTTATTTTAAAATAAGTGTAGCATTGAAATTCAAGCAAATCACAACAAATACCCATTTAAAGATAAATATTGATAGTCGGTTAATTAACTATCAATAGATATGCACAACCTCACCAGATTCCAAATAATTTCCCAAATTATTTATTTTCCAAAAATATCTTTACAAGATATATTTTTCCATATTTCAACCGTTGAAAAGCAAATTTCAAATCACTTTTCAATTGATCTTTAAAAGATATAATCTCAAAACATTTCGCTTCGTATTGGAAAAACATTTCCATACTTATTTAGTAATAAGTAATTCACAAATCTATTTATTTTCAACATTTTGAAAATATTCAATATACTTAAATCACAATTAAGTATATATATTTTATTCTTTAAGGAAAACATTCTCTTAAAAACATTTATTTGAGTCAAAACGAATGTTGCATAAAACATCGTTACGACAACCCAAAATCACTAGTATAGGGATTCGAAATTAAGACAGACATATAAATCCCAATACTATATAAAACATTTCCTTTCGAAAATAATTTACTATAACAATAGTGTTATAGTCCACTATTTCCTTTTATTTCTCGAAAACGTCTATTTCAACAATGAATATTGAAATCTATGGTTTTGATACATAATACACTTTAAAACATCTTTAAATTGTTTTAATTCCATTTAAAATATGACTTCCCCAAAACATTTCTTTAATATATTATTCACTGTCCAAAATCGTGAATACACTTCGTTAACCAAATTAAACATTTCTACACATTTTATTTTAAAGGATTATCCACTGTCCAAAATCGTGAATATATCTCCTTTAATAAGCTATAATAATTAACTTATCAAAATAAGTCGATTTTGGATTCATAAAACAAGGTTTATAAATTCCATTTATATTTTATAACAACTTCAACTTATAAAATCACTTAATTAACAAATTCTATACATATCCCATTTACATGCGAAAATCCAAATTCTAAGTAGATTACTTATAATTCTCTATTTACAAATTGGTTCATTCTATAACTTCACAAATCGTAGATTCTATTCTTTTATAAAATCCATTTATAACATCGTTTGAAAACATTTTCAAAACTCCTTTATAATTTCATCACTTTGATTTAAAAAAAATCCAAATTTATAAATCTTTTATATAAAGCTTTTATAATAAATTCAAAAATCACCATTTAAATTATTTTATAGCAAAATCAACTTCATATTTTCAAAAATCAAATTTTTATTTATTTCGGTATCTAACGATACCAAAATTATATTCGGCTAAATTTTAGCCTTCAACGATTTCAATCACAAAGACAATCACACAAAGATTATAAATAATCAACACACAATATTGAAAAAAATTCAATTATTTGAGGAATCCAGTTGGATCCCTCCAACCTATTTCCCTGCATCCACAGATGTTAGCACAATACCAATTCCACTTCGAGGTGGAATATCGCGGTATATGGGATTTTATAAAATATTATCTGCTATTATGCGGTGCAATAGGGTCTCATCCGCTATATAATGTGGGAAATCAACTCCAAGTACATATATAGTACCAATTCCACTTCAAGGTGGAATATCGTGGTATATGTGCTTAATATAATAACCTCCGCTTAATATGCGATGTATAGGGTCTATTTCAAAACACTGAAAACAAATATATTATCCAAACACACAATCAACACAATCAATAATTTTAAATCTAACTATTTAAAATTAAACAAAACCCTTTGTTTGAGTGAGATGATCTCACCTTAGCTTTTGTTTCGCAGTCCGTTTCCATTCTGACTATTTCTCCACAGTTTCAAACCTTGTAACACAATTATATGATTTTTATTAATATTTGAATTGAATAGAACAAATCAATTATCATTCATTTATTTAATTAAATTTAAACTAATAATCCCTAAAAAAATCTTTTAGTGTCTTCAAATAATTGAGTAGGTTAATTTAAGCCAAACTAGTAAATTCAAAATGTATGTTTATTTACTTAAATTAAAACCAAAAACTGTTATACCTCAGACAAAAACCCACTTCCATACTCGGCCTCACCATCATCCCGCAATACATCAGTAACCCTCTTACGCGAGCCTAACCTCGTCATCAAATCAAAGCCCTATCCAACCCTATATGAATGTAGCCGCCACAAATCTGTAGAGCATTGCCGCTAGTGCTTGAATCCCCTACGATATCGCATCGCGATCCATCAAAGTGAATGTCGCCCGCTCCTCCCTTGCTAAACTTCGCTGCAACCTAGTCGAAGAAGGAGGCATCGAACCCCTTAACGGTACCAGGAGACTCGATGATACCTCCCCTGCTATCGGTGTAACATGGTGACGGACATGAGGAGGCAACCCTAGTGGTCATGCTTAAAGGAAGCAGCGAGTCGAGCACGTGCCCGACAATGCGATCTTCCTAGGGAAAAAGTTTTGAAGGATGTTCTGCACGGCTTCGATTCTGTGATTAATTTTGAGAGGAGAGCTGAATAATAAAAAAAATCATGGTCCCAGAAAATATTTCAAGGATTCGGAAGACATTATTAATTTCATTTGGAGGAGGGAGAAGGTTATGATTTGAGAATCAGATGAAAGATTAAGCAAAACAAATGACTTAATTTACTTGTGAAGAAGGAAGGAGGCGAAGCATACTGGAGAGAGAAATTTTTTTTTACGTTCGGCCATGAGAAGCTCGCGTTTCTTTTATTTGATCTCTAATGATTTTCGAACAGGATATCACGATTTTAAAAGAAAAGGAGGAGGAGACACGAACAGATGGTAGCGTGTAGCAGATGGGTACAGTAATTCTATAAAAGCTTTGATATTGATAGAAAGTAGGCTGATGCGACTTTGTTTTGACTGGGGACAAATATAATTGTATTGTTTAAATTTTAAATTTCAAATCGTCTCGATATCGCAACACGAAATTTGACTTCCTATCGGGGCGTGCCGCTAGGCGTTCCTAGTGTTATATCCCTATTTCGAACGCAATGAAAAAGGTTCCGAGGCCAAATTCTATCGTATGGAGAAGATAGCTTTTTGAACCAGTTAAAATATCGAATTTTCGATTTAAATTTAGCGCGTTTGTTTATCGTACGGCCACACGGTCACTCCAAATACTACGAAAATTGAAATCCGATAATAATACAATATTACGGATCCAATGGAACTGGTTTCGTCGAATTTCGAGGCTGTGCCTCAGAAGGCTATTTTTAAATATCCATTTGAACGACACAAATTTAAAACTGAACAAATCACTTTCAAATTCAATTCTGAAGCTTCTATTATCTTTGGTATTATCAAATGTGAATTTTCTAAGCCTTAAAAAATATTTCTAATCAGTTTAAAACTGAATATTCAAATTATTATCCAACTTCAATAAATTGATTTCAATAATTTAAATTGCCAAATTCATATCAACACTTGAAATTTAAGTTAAACTATCCTTCAAATATTTAAAATCAATTAAATATTTTCAATTCAAATGTTCAAAATTAAGGGTCGTCACAAACTTTCCCCCTTAAAAGAATTTCATCCTGAAATTACAAGTTAAGAAGAATGATTCTTGACCCTTTTCTATTTACCGAATCCAAACAGTTTTATCAACTTTCCAAAATTTAACCGTTTCAACTTTTCAAAACAAATCTTTTTACTAAAGGCCCATTATTATCGCTTCAACTAATTTTCCAAAACCTTTCATAACTTCCAATAATATTGTTTACTTCACAATTCAAATTTAAATTTAAATTCAAATTCAAACTTTCAAAATTTCTCAAAAAGTTTCTGACACCCTAAATTTTTGAAAAATTCCGCCAGCGTCTCCTTTGCGCGGCTAGCTCGATACGACTACAAAATTGGACCACAGGCCCTCAAATCCGAAAAGAAAACAAAAAGCCAAGCGGCTGGCAAAGAAAATCACCCAATTTCATACTGAAATTGAAATACGTACCTTTTTGTCGAGCAATTCAATTTTATCTTCGAAATAAAAATCCCAATTCCATTTCTTTTAATACATCTGTATATCCTGCTAGCCATAATATCCAATTACAATATCCAAATATCATTTTGCACATTTTATTACAAAATTTCGATACTTACTTCTTATATCATCTTTAGTTTGCTATTGAAGTTATATATTCATTTTCATTCAATCTTACATTTCCAATTTCATTTGAATTCAATTTACACTTTCAACTCTATTTGTATTTAGTTTACCTCCTGAATATTGAATTTTATCAATTATCTTTTATTCACAACTGATTCATAGCATTATTTGAAATTAGTTTTATTTGCTAATTCATTTACAAATTCCAATTCATTTTATTTCCAGCTTTATTAACTTTAATTCACTTCGAACTAATTTTTTCAACTTCATTTTATTTCACACAATTCAAATTGGTTTTCTATATTCAGTTTCAATTCCAGTTTTATTCTTTTGTTCATTTCCAAACACAATTCAATTTCAATTCACCATTTCAGTTTACCACCCCAAATTTATTTTTTTAACTTAATAAATTTTTCTTTAAGTAATCATTTCACTTAGCCTCCTTAGACCTTTCTTCAAATTCACTTTATTTAATTGATTCACTTATACTTACTTTAATTTAACTCCATCTTATAAGCTAAATTTATTCTATCAAAATTTAAATTGTGTGAGTTATCGACCTATTTATTATTCCCGTTAATATTTTAAATAGGATTCCAGAGTCTTTTCAACCTTTCAGAACCATTTTTGAACCAATTCAAATTATCTTTCGAATTTCCAAAAGCAAACTCAAATTTTCCAAACAACTTTAATTTAAAACAATTTCGCAGCAATTCCTCTCCTGGAAACCCGAAAATGAACACCGATGATGTCGCGATCATCATCGGAATTATTTTCCAGCGATCGAAAATAGTTTAGAGCTTTTATCCCTTCAAAAATATTTCTCTAAAATCTCTGAAAATCATTTTCAAACCAAAAAGGATTTAAACTTTCCAAATCTCCAAAATTTTCAAATTCTTTTCGAAACATTTCCAAATACTTCTCTGGAATTCCTTTTCAAATTATAAATCACATTTTCAATTTATTATTTACAAATCCCATTTATATATGGATTTTATTTCATAGCTTTTGGTTATGCTTTCAATTTCTTATTCAATAACTATGATAATAGTTTAATATTATCACTTCCTAACAACCAAGCAACCATAATAATTTTCAAAAAATCATTCCTTTTATATACGAAAATAGTTTGGGTAAAATTATTTCATTTACCCTATTTTAAAACAATACTGTGTCGTTTTATCTTGTTTAAGAGTTTAGAAACTCCTATCGATACAGTTAGCTAGATTGCACCAACCGGAATATATAAACAATCAACCAATAAGTCAACATAATACAAAAAAAATTATATTCACCAACAAATACGCGCTTATATCTATTATTACACTCAAACTCATTCTAGAGTACTACTGACTCTATCTCTAATGAGTAATTCCCAACAGAGCCAAGGTTGTCGCTTAACCATATGCTCTGATACAACATTGTAAAGAACCGATTCTTCGACTTTCGAAAATCAACATTAATACGTCCACTGTATCAACTACCGAGCAATCGAATGCCGTAAAATCGAACCCTTAGGGTTTAAGAAGAAGAAAAAGGTAGAAGAAGAAGAAGATAAAAGAAGAAAATAGAAACAATAACAGAATCTCACATATCGCAGCGGAACAACATATAATAGATAAATGAATATCTTTAAAACAAAGAACTATATCAGTTATTACATTACATCACATTACATTACATTATCATAGTTTACAACAATAAACAACGGAAAGGAAATACTATATACTAGTTGATACGCCATGCCATCCAGCTTGCCTCCATATTTCTAGAGTAACTCCTGAATTCCAGAATGACCTGATAACCTGACTCTAGGCGGCCCGTGTGGAAAATGATGGGCACCCAGAGTTTAGGAAGGGAACAATAAACTCCAGGTCGGTCATGGGGCTAGTGTGGGAACTTAAAACAGTTATTCTTAACCATAAGAAAACTAAGGAGTTTAAAAGGAATCTGCAATGCTTTTGGAAAATGATACTACCATAAGGCCTCCCGCCACACACACAATGCAAACGCAGAATTGGAGGAGATTTCTCCTTATGATAGTCAAAGATGCTTACTGCGCAGAATCATTTGATTATTATTATTAGTGCATAGTGCAAAAAACATTTCGAAAGTATAATACAAATCTTAGCCAGCATAGGTACCATTATATTATGCCTCCTATAGCTACCTCCTGAGGAGGCAGGTTATACAATTTGCAATCGTAAAGGGTTCGTATTGTTTCTTTGGATTTCCAACAAATGGTCAGGCCAAGGAACTTCCCATTGCCACATGGGTACGCCTCTGGAAGGACGCCTCGAGAACCTAACTGAATCTCTGCCAACACAAGGCCGGGTTACCCCTGCCTGGGTAACTACTGGCAAGAGTATGCCATCCCCCGGTCGTAACCGACCTTTATCCCAAGATTCACCAGCTACTACAAAATAACAAGTTTGCAGCAACAACATAGGTTAAGTATCTGCGCTCCATACCATGATACACCTCTATCCAGAAGCAAAAAGGCATACACTAAGGGGGTGCTATCCCCTAATAACCTTGCTGCATCTAACCTGTTTTGACCATTACCGGGGTGTGAGGTTCGACGAAGTCTCGTCCACAAATCTACGCTTTTCATAAAAGCTACTTTGTTCAACAAATGATCATCAGCACTCTGTATGCCACATTACCAATTTGGGAATGTATCACTAGTAACCATCAACTACATAACCTCTGAGCTCGTACGTCTCAGAGAAGGGTGTTAAGCTAAGAGAATGAATTCTCCGCCACCAACAGAAATGTATTTGAAAGGAACCAGCTTTACATCTCAAATTGTAACGTCAGACACACATCCATACAAGTCGGTTCCGGGATCGAAACCGAAGGCACTTCCAAAGAAGCCCTTGAAATCCGGATATTCACTAATCACGTCCGGAATTCCCATCACAATGGTTGATAAAATCTCTATATTGAAGATTAGCCGATGCAGAGACATTCGACGGTAATCCTTCCGTTTTTGAAAATATCCAGTCTTCAAAACCGGTCTTCAAATGCTATCCATTACGACGTATCACTATTCGAATGCGGTTCATGACCCAAAGGTCCTCTCCCGGCTAAACCGAATAACGAGCGCTTATTTTAAAATAAGTGTAGCATTGAAATTCAAGCAAATCACAACAAAAACCCATTTAAAGGTAAATATTGATAGTCGGTTATTTAACTATCAACAGATATGCACAACATAACCAGATTTCAAATAATTTCCCAAATTATTTATTTTCCAAAAATATCTTTACAAGATATATTTTTCCACTCTTCAACGTTTGAAAACAAATTTCAAATCACTTTTCAATTTATCTTTAAAAGATATACTCTCAAAACATTTCACTTCATATTAGAAAAACATTTCCATACTCATTTAATAATAAGTAATTCACAAATCTATTTATTTTCAACATTTGAAAAATATTCAACATACTTAAATCACAATTAATTATATATTTTATTCATTAAGGAAAAAATTCTCTTAAACACATTTATTTAAGTCAAAACGAATGTGGCGTAAAACATCGTTACGACACCCCAAAATCACTAGTATACGGATTCGAAATTAAGACAGTTATATAAATCCAAATACTATATAAAACATTTCCTTTCGAAAATCATTTACTATAATAACAGTGTTATAGTCCACAATTTGCTTTTATTTCTCGAAAACGTCTATTTCAACAATGAATGTTGAAATCTATGGTTTCGATACTTAATACATTTTAAAACAACTTTAAATCATTTTAATTCCATTTAAAATATGACTTCCCCAAACATTTCTTTAATATATTATTCACTGTCCAAAATCGTGAATACACTTCGTTAACCAAATTCAACATTTCTGCACATTTTATTTTAAAGGATTATCCACTGTCCAAAATCGTGAATATCTCTCCCTTAATAAACTATAATAATTAACTTATCAAA
The DNA here is from genome assembly GCA_030765085.1 of Allium cepa. Taxonomy (NCBI): domain Eukaryota; kingdom Viridiplantae; phylum Streptophyta; class Magnoliopsida; order Asparagales; family Amaryllidaceae; genus Allium; species Allium cepa. The sequence continues at coordinate 766,480,403 of CM060937.1, read as the reverse complement.
ATATGTCGATTTCAGATTTATAAAACGATGTTTATAAATTCCATTTATATTTTATAACAACTTCAACTTATAAAATGACTTTATTGACAAATCCTATCCATATCCCATTTACACGCCAAAATCCAAATTATAAGCAGATTACTGATAATTCTCTATTTACAAATTCATTCATTCTATAACTTCACAAATCATAGATTCTATTCTTTTATAAAATCCATTTATAAAAACATTTGAAAACATTTTCAAAACTCCTTTATAATTTCACCACTTCGATTTAAAAAAATCCAAATTTATAAATTTTATAATAAAGCTTTTATAATAAATTCCAAAATAACCATTTAAATTATTTTATAGAAAAATCAACTTCATATTTTCAAAAATCAAATTTTTATTTATTTCGGTATCTAACCAAAATTATATTCGACTAAATTTTAGCCTTCAACGATTTCAATCACAAAGATTATAAATAGTCAACATGCAACATTGAAACAAGTTCAATTATTTGGGGAATCCAGTTGGATCCCTCCAACCAGTTTCCATGCATCCACAGATGTTAGCACAATACCAATTCCACTTCGAGGTGGAATATCGCGGTATATGAGATTTTATAAAATATTATCCGCTATTATGTGGCGCAATAGGGTCTCATCCGCTATATAATGCGGGAACTCAACTCCAAGTACATATATAGTACCAATTCCACTTCAAGGTGGAATATCGTGGTATATGTGTTTAATATAACAACCTCCGCTTAATATGCGACGTATAGGGTCTATTTTAAAACACTGAAAATAAATATATTATCCAAACATACAATCAACACAATCAATTATTTTAAATCTAACTATTTAAAATTAAACAAAACCCTTTGTTTGAGTGAGAAGATCTCACCTTAGCTTTTGTTTCGCATTCCATTTCCATTCTGACTATTTGTCCACAGTTTCAAGCCTTGTAACACAATTATATGATTTTTATTAATATTCGAATTGAATCGAACAAATAAATTACATTCATTTACTTAATTTAATTTAAACTAATAATCCCTAAAAAAAATCTTTTAATGTCTTTAAATAATTCAGTAGATTAATTTAAGTCAAACTAGTACATTCAAAATGTATGTTTATTTACTTAAATTAAAACCAAAAACTGCTATACCTCAGACAAAAGCCCACTTCCATACTCGGCCTCACCATCATCCCGCAATTCATCAGTATCCATATTACGTGAGCCTAACCTCGTCCCCAAATCGAAGCCCTATCCAACCCTATACGAACGCAGCCGCCACAAATTGGTAGATCATCGCTGCTAGTTCTTGAATCCCCTTCGATATCGCATCGCGATCCATTAAAGTGAATGTCGCCCGCTCCTCCCTTCCTAAACTTCGATGCAACCTAGTCGAAGACAGAGGCATCGAACCCCTCAACGGTACCAGGATACTCGATGATACCTCCCCTGCTATCGGCGTAACTTGGTGACGGACACGAGGGGGCAACCCTAGTGGTCGTGCTTAAAGGAAGCAGCGAGTCGAGCACGTTCCTGGCCACGCGATCTTCCTTGGGAAAAAGTTCCGGAGGATGCCTGCACGGCTTTGATTCTGTGATTAAGTTTGAGAGGAGAGCTGAATAATAATAAAAAAGCATGGTCCCAAAAAATATTTCAAGGATTCGGCAGACATTAGTACTTTCGTTTGGAGGAGGGAGAAGGTTATGATTTGAGAATCAGAAGAAAGATTAAGCGAAAAAAATGACTTAATTTACTTGTGAAGGAGGGAGGTGGCGAAGCATACTAGAGATAGAATTTTTTTTTAAGTTCGGCCATGAGAAGCTCACGTTTCTTTTATTTAATCTCTGATTAATTTCGAACAGGATTTCTCCATTTTAAAAGAAAAGGAGGAGGAGACACGAAGAGATGGTAGCGTGTAGTAGATGGGGTACAGTAATTCTATAAAAGCTTTGATACTGATAGAAAGTAGGCTGATGCGACTTTGTTTTGACTGGGGACAAATATAATTGTATTATTTTAATTTTAAATTTCAAATCGTCTCGATATTGCAACACGAAATTTGTCTTCCTATCGAGGCATGCCGCTAGGCGTTTCTAGTGTTATATCCCTCTTCCGAATGCAATGAAAAAGGTTCTGAGGCCAAATTCGATAGTATGGAGAAGATAGCTTTTTGAACCAGTTAAATTATCAAACTTTCGATTTAAATTTAGCGCGCTTGTTTATCGTACGGCCACACGATCACTCCAAATACTACGAAAATTGAAATCCGATAATAATACAATATTACGGATCCAATGGAACTGGTTTCATCGAATTCCGAGACTATGCCTCAGGAGGCTATTTTTAAATATCGATTTAAACGATAAAAATTTAAAACTGAACAAATATACTTTCAAATTCAATTTTGAAGCTTCTATTATCTTCAGTATTATCAAATGTGAATTTTCTAAGCCTTAAAAAAATATTTTTAATCAGTTTAAAATTGAAGATTCAAATTTTTATCCAACTTGAATAAATTAAATTCAGTAATTTAAATTGCCAAATTCATATTAACATTTGAAATTTAAGTTAAACTATCCTTCAAATATTTAAAATAAATTAAATATTTTCAATTTCAAATGTTCAAAATTCAAGTTCATCACATCCAGCTTTCCTTTGTAAACTCGAAGCGTCTTCGGCTAATCCTGAAACTATTCAGATCGGACCCGAGTATTAAAAGTACCGGGATCATGCTTGATAAACCAACATGAGATACTCGAAATTTTAAATGTATAGCTCATGACGATGTTATCAAAACCTTTGAAAAGAAGGGTGTCTCATAAGACCACGTCCACACATAAATATGGACACGTTTTTACCTTATGATAACCAAAACACTTTTATTACCAAAATAATTTGATATTATATTTAGTGACATTCTTTTGGAAAACATCTTTCAAATAAACTTATTCTAGGAAGGTATCAATACTCGGACTAAGTCAAAGGGAATATATTCGGACTATGTCAACTGGAATATACTAGACGGGATATACGATACTAAAAGGGGCAGTTGAAATGTTTTGTAACGACCTGCCTTTTTGGTCGTTTTAAGCAAACACATATGTAAGACTCAAACATTTCAAAAGGGCAGATTGTTATTGGGGTAAATAAGAAAAAGAGAAAGAAATAAAAAAAAAGAATCTCGTAGTGGAATGACAAAATTTAATGATCAAATAACAATTCATTAAGCGGTTTAAAAATATATTTGATTATACTTTACACACAAATATTAGAGTTACATAAACAGGAATAAATAAATGAACTCCGCGGAACAACATGATGCAGTGGAATAAATATCATAAATAATAATTGTAACATCGCCGAATTTTTTTAAATTTAATTTAGTGATTTATTTGAACTTTTAAATTTAAATTGTGAAATTTCAAGAAAAATAAAATATTGTTAATATTAATATTATAAAGATGTATGGAATAAAATAAATATGTGATAAATTACATGTTAATGGCTAAAACTTTAAATTTAAGAAAATGTACGTTTGTAATAAAATTTATATAATTTTAAATGACATACACATAAGTGCATGTGAATTATAAAACAAGAAAATTGTTTAAAACAATAAAATGAAATATGTACAACTTAAATTGTTTTTTTGTTCAACCTTTGAATAGAACTAAAAAGAAATTGTGAATGTATATTATGATAAAATTATAAAATAAATAATCTAACATATGGCTGTAAACAACAAGATAACAAAAACAAAAGTGTATGCAAAGAAAAATCTACAAAACAAAATGATACAATCTAAAGGAAGGAAGAATATAAACTGTAAAGGAAAAGCAAACATCACCATTCGTTTACAGTAAAGGAAAAAAAATCTATTAACAAATCAAATTTGTACTTGCATGGAATTGAAATAAGTTGGCTGTAACATACAAAGGGAGCATGAACAATACATAACCTGCTTTCATTAAATGCTCTTTCTCTCCAACATGAACAAGATCATATCAGCCACCATTAAATAAATAAAATAATGAATGATAAGTATGAGCTGCAAAAGAGGACGATGCAGTTAATGCAAGCCTCCACAATATCATTATCAGCCTCCTTATAAGAAAAAAAATTCTCTGATTTAAGATATATTAATGTTTCAAGTACAACTAAAATCTTGCTTCAATATTTTACAAAGACCTGTACACTTCTTTATATATCAATTATGGATCAGTTCGTTCATCTAGAAAAAAACCTGAGCATTAGAAAAAAAAGGAGAAAAAAAGAAAGAAAACAAACATCACCTTATTCTACAAACTGGAGCAAATTTATTCAACTAACCAAAATATGATTCAAGAGTAGATCCAGGAAGATCAAAACTGCAGCCTTTAAATGCAAAAATATTTCTCTGTTTCAACCATATTAAGGTGAGTGAACATCAACTGTAAAACCTCAAGTTAACAGTAAGATAATTTGTTGATTGTACATAGTATTATATGTGTTTTGTTTTTGAATAACATTTTGAATATATATAGGTTACCCTGCATATTCGTCTTCTCTATTGTTAATTACAGAGTTGATCATTGATTCAAAAATTTAATTTATTTGCATTGATCATTGTTAAGTGTTGAAGTCTTCAATCAAACAAGAAGTAAATCTGTAGTCAAGGTTTTTAAAACATATTTCAACATGATTTGAGGAAAGTAACCACTGTCATCTTAATTTACAGTGAATCGAGTAAAAACTTGATAAATTCGATTGCTACACAAAGTTAATTTAAATTCATAACTCGAATCTCTACTTTAAGTTATGATTTTTAAAACAAAAATAAAGGTTTTTAGTTTAGTATTCACAGAGTAGTTAGTTTTTGAACAAAAATTTCATTTTTTCGAATTTCCAGTGATTGATCAAATGATATATGTTGAAACTTGGATTTAAGCTAGTTTGTGAATCGATGGTTTCAGGAAAATTGTTGAAAAAAAATTCTATTGCGTAATTTGATGAGTCGAGAGTGATTTAGGGTTTAAGAACCCATTTCTGTCGAGTTCGAGAATGATGGTGTCGCGCCGCCCACGTGTGATCGGAGTTCGATAACCAGTGCCGATCGCGGCATTGCACGATGGCGAGATGAGGCTCCGAAGTTGGTGGCCGGTAATGGCTTGCGGCGGTGGCGTGGGTTTTTTTCTGGTGATTTACTTTTGGGTTCGTTTGGTCGAGACGTCTCGATTTTGCTCTTGAGTTTAATTCAAGTTTCTGGGTGTTCTTTCTGTTTTGGGGAATGGGAAGCGACTCGTGGATGGCCGCAGCACCGACCCACGTTGGCGAAGTTGGCCGTGCACGTGTACGTTCAATGGTTGTGTGTCAGTGGTGAAGTCTGGGAGTGTGACTCGAAGTCTCACATGGGGAAATAGGGTGGAAACTCGAAGAAGAACTCGAGTTGTCTCAAAGTTGTAGCGTGATTGATTTGGGACTTAAAAAAATCTTTGTGAAAATTATCACTCGTGTTAGTTTTGGCTAGAACCCGAAGCGGGGGGGGGGGGGCCTGTACCTCGGGGATAACTCGAAGTAAGCCACAGGTTGGACATAAAAACGAGCCAATCCCGTTTTAACTAAAATTTTGAAACTCACGTTAAATGATTATTTCAAATAAATGTTTTAGAAATAAAGAAGAGTTGTTGATGGGATATGAAGTAGATAATATTGAATCAATTATTTAGAATACATTTTTTTTACGAAGTTTAAGATTATTTCAAATTTTATATTTTTTCTTTATAATAAAAAGTTTGTTTTAAAACTAACTTAGTAAAACGCTTAAGTGTAAATCAAATGTTTATGTGTTAATTTAAAACCCAAATTTATTTAGAATGATGAACTAGTATTAACAACTAACTGTTTTGAGTTAAGAACTTATTCTCAAGTTTAATTAATTTAACAAATATTTAATAACGTTTTAAAAATCTAACTAATTTGATAATTCAAGTTAATCAATTTATAATTAGCAGTTAATTAAAATAATAAATTAAGGAATAATCAATTTATCAAGTTGATTAAGATTTATTAATTTATCATTAAGAATAATGAATCAATTGATTTAAAATAAGCAATAAAAATAATTATTTGGTTAATTTATTAAATCACACTCACTTTGATTTGTAAATAATTAACCATGGCTATGTACTAGATTGATATTTCTGTTATGATTGTGATACTATGTGATGCACCATGACTGTGATTTGTTTCTGTATTGAGGTGAAAACCCTTTTGCCCGTAAAACGACATTTAAACTTCGACGCGACAGGGAGTCGGATTACAGTTTGTTATCCGAAACCCACATCGAACCCTAAATATGAATCTTTATGATTGATATATCCACGTGTTTTAAAAATTGAGCGCTCGCTATTCGGTTTAGTCGGGAAAGGACCTTTGTGTCATTGAACCCATTCTGAATAGTGATACGTCGAAATGGATAGCATTTGAAGACCGGTGGTGAAGACCGGGTGTCTTCGAAAACGATAGGATAACCTATCGATTGTCTCTGCACTGAGATGCTCCGGTATAGAGATTCCCTAAGTGATGGGATGTCCGATCGGGATTGTGGATATCCGGATTTGCAAGGGCTTCTTCCTTTATTGGACGAAGTGCCTTCGGTTCTGTTCGAACCCGGAACAGACTTGTATGGTTGTGTGTCTGACACTACACCTTGAGATATAAAGAAGATTTCTTTCAAATACGTATCTGTGGTGGCGGAGAATTTATTCTTTTAGCTTAACACCTTTCTCTGAGACGTACGAGCTCAAAGGTTGTGCAATTGAAGGTTATCAGCGATATATTCCCAATTTGGTAGTGTGACATGCTAAGTGCTGCTGTTTGTTGATGATCATTTGTTGATCATTTGTGATCAAAGCAAGGCTTTCGTGTGAAGCATAGCTTTGTGGACGTGACCTCATCGGACCTCACAACCCGGGAATGGTCGAAACAGGAATGATGCGGCAAGGTTATGAGGGTCGCGCCCTTCAGGGTATGTCATTTCCTTCTGGAAAAAGGTGATGTCATGGTATGGAGCCCAGATATTTACCTATGTGGTAGCTCCAATCTCATTTAGTGTGTGGTTGTTGCTTTGTGATAGAGGGCCCTCGGATAAAGGTCCCAAAGGACCGGGGAGTGGCATACTCGAGTAGTAGTTACCTAGTTACAGAGGTAACCCGGCCTTGTGTTGGCAGAGAGCCGGGTAGGTTCTCGGGACGTCTCGCCTGAGGCGTACCCATGTGGCAGTAGGAAGTTCCTTAGCCTCACCATTTGTTGGAAAATCCAAAAAAACAATACGAGCCCTTTACGATTGCAATTTGTATAACCTGCCACCTCAGGTGATAGCTATAGTAGGCATAATATAATGGTACCTACACTGGCTAAGATTAATATTCTATCTTCGAAATGCTTTCTACACTATGCACTAGTAATAATATCAAAGAAATTTTCAAGTATTAAGCATATTTGACTATCATAAGAAGAAATCTCCTCCAAGTGTGCTTTCGCATTGTGTGTGTGGCGGGAGGTCTTATGTTAGTTCCATTTCCAAAAACATACCGGATTTTCTTCTGTGGATCTGGTTTATTTAAAAGCAACTATTTTTGTTTACTCATACCGGTCCCATAACTGACCCGGAGTTTATTGTTTCTTTCCTAAACTCTGGGTGCCCAAAATTTCTACACGGGCAGTCTAGTAGCAGGTTTTCGTATTTTGGAGTTAGCAGTATTTTGGAGCTTTTGATTTAGAGATATTCTAGAAGCATTTTGGATCTCAGGTGTTTAGTTCTTGGGAGATTGTTATCACTTCTTTCATTCGAAGACTTTTGGATATATGATCATCGATGTATTATTATGATGTTATTTGAAGTTGTGGTGTATGTATTAAAAATACTCTGATGTATTATTAGAAATTATGATGTTGTATCTGTGATGTGTGTATGATATTCATTTTGTTCTATTGTTTTATATTCATCCGATGTTGTTATAAGCTCCGGCGATACGAATTTAATGTCGTTTGTCGGACATCGAGTTCGGGTCGTCACAAGTGGTATCAGAGCTGAAGGTTGAGTAAGAATTTTAGCAACGGAGTATAACACATCATATGGCTCATTAGAGATAGGGTGAAGTATATCGTAGAATGCGTATAATCAAGACTGAAACTCTAAATTTTCTTAGTCTATTTCTTTTTACTGCTGATATTCCTTAATATATTTTGTCCGTATATCTAAATCAAATTTTTTGCTAATTACATATAGTAAGAATTAGCGGACGTCAAGGGAATGCCACAGTACCTAATCAAGATCCCCCAACAGCAGTAACAACAGCACCTATTCAGCAACAGCCGAATCTGGCTGACTTACATAAAAATTTCTCAAGACTTGGTGGTAAGCCGTTCACCGGCAAGGAGTCAGTTGTTGAGGTTCAAGCATGGATAAGATCATGTGAGAAAATCTTTAGAGGTCTAAAACTGCAAGACGATCAGAAGAAACTCATAGCTTCTTGGCAACTTCAAGATGAAGCCTCGGCCTGGTGGGAGACAATCACGGTAGATAAGCCAGAAGACGAGTTTTCTTGGGAGAAATTCAAAGAAGCGTGTGGGAAGTGATATTTACCATTAGCTGGAATATCTCGAATGTACCAGGAATTTATGGACATGAAGCAGGGAAGTTTATCATTCGAGGAATATCTGAACAAATTTATTGAATTGTCTCGTTTTGGTTCCGAATTGGTGAATACGCCTTTAAAGATGAGTGAAAGATTCATTCGCGGGATGAATAAGAAATTCCACGAAAGAATGACGGGCCACGTTAAGGAATCTTTTTCAGATTTAGTTGATATGGGGCACAGATATGCCACACTTGATATGCAAGAAGCCCTGGCAGAGGAGGGAAATTCGGGCAATCCAAATTGGAAAAAACAGAAATTTAGAGGCAAGAAACCATGGCAAAGCAAGGACAAAAAGAAGAGCATTCAGGGAAGCGTGGCAGAGAATGTCACTTGCTATAATTGTCGAGAGAAAGGCCACTACGCAAACAGCTGCAAGAAGCCAAAGAGAGACCAATCCGCTCAAGCAAATCCTAGGAAGTGCTATTATTGTCAGAAAGTGGGGCATGAAGTTAAAGACTGTCCAACCATGAAGCAAGCTCAAACAGCAAAGGTGTACACAGTCAAAGACCAACCTGCATCTTCCAAAGAAGAAAAAGGAAAAGGAGTTCTGGAAGGTAATCTTACCATTTATGATAGAATTGTTAGAGTTCTATTTGACACGGTTGCTACATATAGTTTTCTCTCAACAAGATATTAATGAATTAAATCTTGAACCTGATTTTGTTGATGAGCCCATATGCGTAAGTAATCCAGTTGGATGTCCCGCGAATCTTTGTCTTCGATGCAGAGACGTTCCTATCTCATATTCTCATTAACAATTCCCTATTGGTCTCTTCGTTCTTTATTTTAACGTGTTTGAAGTCCTACTCGGAATGGATTGGCTAGCGCAATACGAAGCCAAATTAGATTTCATTAATCGATTGATTTCGATTAAAACTAAATTTGGAGATCTCATCTAAATTTCTTGTGAGGACCCTAGTCATAAAAGGAAAGGATTGATGTATAATTTGGGTTATCCCGAACCCAGTTTGGAGTCTATACCAATTGTTAGAGATTTTCCGGACGTGTTTGGAGAAGTGAAATCTCTACCTCCACATCGAGAAATAGAATTCATAATTGACCTTGTACCCAATGCTCATCCTGTCGTTCACGCAAATCGCAGGATGGCACCCAGGGAAAAGATTGAATTGGTTCAGCAAACTGATGATCTACGAGCAAAAGGATTAATTTGACCCAGTGTTTCTAAATGGGGTTCAGCCGTTGTGTTCATCGCTAAATCGGATGGATCTTTGAGATTATGTGTAGATTACCGCGATCTCAATAAGATAACTCTTAAGAATAAGTTTCCTTTACCCAGGATCGACGATTTATTTGATCAATTGCATGGTGCTCATTTCTTTTCAAAGATGGATCTAGCTCATGGTTTCCATCAACTATGAATCGCCGAAGATTGTGTACATTTAACTGCTTTCAGGGGTCCCAATATGTTCTATGAATGGTTATTCATGCCTTTTGGGCTAACCAATGCTCCAGCGTACTTCGTAGATTTGATGCCCCGTGTGTTTCGGGAGGTGCTGAATAAATTTATTCTTGTATTAATTGATGATATCCTAATCTTCTCCAAAACCGAAGAGGAGCATGATGAACATCTCAAAATTGTTTTGGAAATTTTGAGAATGAACATTTATTTGCAAAATTTTCCAAATGCCACTTTTGGGTCAAAGAAGTCAAATTGCTTGGCCATATTGTTAATGAAGAAGGAATTTCGGATGATCCTAGAAAAATTTCCGCTATACTTGGTTGGAAGCGACCCACGTCTCCGAAAGAAGTTCGAAGCTTTTTAGGTTTATTAGGCTATTACTATAAGTTCGTTCAACATTTTTCTAAGATAGCTAGTCCGTTGACTAAGCTAACAACGAAAGATGTAAAATTCAATTGGACTCCAAAATGTGATGAAGCTTTTCAGGAGTTGAAGAAGAGATTAACTACTGCTCCTGTTCTTGCTATCATTAACGGGAACAAAGGCTTATCTATTTATACCAAAGCGTGTGGTGATGGGGTAGGTGCAGTATTAATGCAAAATGGGAAGGTAGTTGCTTACGCGAGTAGACAATTACATCCTCATGAAAGAAATTATCCAACACATGATTTGGAACTTCTACTTGTTATTTTCGCCTTAAAAATCTGGCGACATTATCTTCTGGGTAAGAATCTTCTCAGCTTTCTTAATAATTTATGAAATTAGCTTAACTTAAACAATATACTTAATGAACTCTCTTTCTCTAGGTGAAAAAATCGAATTATTCACCGACCATAAATCTTTGAAATATCTCTTCACCCAGAAAGATCTAATTCTGCGACAACAACGTTGGTTTGAATTTCTGGCATCTTATGTCCTGGATATTCTGTATACGCCGGGAAAGCCCAATGTAGTTGCAGACGCTTCGAGCAGAAAGCACGCTATTCTTGCTCATCTAGTTATCACTCCTACTCTTCTTGAAAGGATTTCCATCCTACAAAAGGAGATGAGTTTCTTCGTCAAATTTATGAGAAAATGCGTCGTGGAGAAAATACTAGTTTTGAGATTGACAACAATAATGTTATAAGATTGAAAGGAAGGATTTGTATTCCAGACTTCCCTAATCTGAAGCGTGAAGTTTTAGATGAATGCCACAAGTCCAAAATTTGCCTCCATCCAGGAGTCAATAAATTGTATCATGATATCAAAAGAACGTTCTGGTGGAAAACGATGAAAAGAGACATATCCATTTATGTGAGTCATTGTGCTACTTGTCAACAAGTCAAAAGCGACCAAAAGAAAGTGGTCGGTTTACTTCAACCTTTGGATGTACCGAAATGGAAATGGGATCAGGTATCGATGGATTTCATCGACGGATTGCCACGAACCAAGAAGGGAAATGAAGCAATTTGGGTTATAGTTGACCGTCTAACCAAAACTGCTCACTTTATTCCAGTGAAATCCACTCGGATCGAAGCAAGCTTGGCAGGTATATACATAAAGGAAATTGTTCGTCTCCATGGTATTCCCAGCGGTATAGTGAGTGATCGTGACCCGATCTTCACTAGGAGATTTTGGGAGGCATTCCAAGCTGCTTTGGGAACAAAATTGAATTTCAGCACTGTTTATCACCCGCAATCTGATGGGCAAACTGAGAGGGTTAACCGAATTCTAGAAGACCTTTTGCGGGCTTGCATTCTCGATTTTGGTGGTTCTTGGGAGGACCTTTTACATCTGGTCGAGTTTTAATATAACAACAGCTATCAGACCAGTGTAGAATGGCTCCTTTCGAAGCTTTATATGGTCGTCTGTGTCGATCACCTGTACGTTGGATCGAATTAGGTGATAGACTCGTCCTTCGACCAGATATGATTAAAGAAGCTACGAAGAAGGTAGATTTTATTCGAAAGAAATTAATATCTGCTCAAAGTCGTCATAAGAGCTATTATGACCGCCGAAGAAGAGATTTGGAATTTCAAGTTGGAGATTCTGTATTTCTGAAAGTGTCTCCAATGCGGGGTGTATTGAGGTTTGGGAAAATTGGAAAGCTAGCACCGCGTTATATTTGTCCTTTTCCTATTCTGGAAAGGATTGGTCCTCTAGCATATCGAGTGCGGCTACCCAGCTGGCTGTCTAGCGTGCATGATGTGTTCCACATTTCTAATCTTCGAAAGTATGTGCACGATCCAGATGATATTATTGAAGAAGTTGCTCAGCATGATCTTGAAATCACTCCTAACATGGCAGTTAAAAGAGTGCCGATAAAAATTATTGATCGTGATGAAAATCAATTGCGAAACAAAGTTGTGAAATTGGTCAAAGTTCAATGGAGTGGTGATCCAAAGGACTGTACTTGGAAATCTGAAGATAATATGAAGAAATCATATCCCAATTGCACAGTAGACATCCCGACTTAAATTGGTAAGCCATTTCCTTAATTTTTTTTGAATTCGTATATTCTTTGTTTACTATTATTCTCTCTTTCAATTTGGAGGACGAAATTTTCATAAGAAGGGGATATTGTAACATCCCGGAATTTTGTTAAATTTAATTTAGTGATTTATTTTAACTTTTAAATTTAAATTGTCAAATTTCAAGAAAAATAAAATATTGTTAATATTAATATTATAAAGATGTATCGAATAAAATAAAATATGTGATAAATTACATGTTAATGGCTAAAACTTTAAATTTAAGAAAATCTATGATTGTAAATTTTTTTTATATAATTGTAAAATGACATACACATAAGTGCATGTGAAATATAAAATAAGAAAATTGTTTAAAACAATAAAATGAAATATGTACAAATTAATTTTTTTTTTTGTTAAACCTTTGAATAGAACTAAAAAGAAATTGTGAATGTAAGTTATGATAAAATTATAAAATAAAATCACATAATTATAATCTTACATATGGCTGTAAACAACAAGATAACAAAAACAAAAGTGTGTGCAAAGTATAATCTACAAAACAAAATGATACAAACTAAAGGAAGGAAAAATATAAACTGTAAAGGAAAAGCAAACATCACCATTCATTCTCAGCAAAGGGAAAAAAAATCTATTAACAAATCAAATTAGTACTTGCATGGAATTAAAATAAGTTGGTTTTAACATACAAAGGGAGCATGAACAACACATAACTTCCTTTCATTAAATGCTCTTTCTCTCCAGCATGAACAAGATCAAATCAGCCACCATTAAATAAATAAAAGAAATGAATGATAAGTATGAGCTGCAAAAGAGGACGATGAAGTTAATGCAAGCCTCCACAATATCATTACCAGCCTCTTTATGAGAAAAAAAAACTCTGATTTAAGATATATAAATGTTTCAAGTACAACTAAAATCTTGATTCAATATTTTACAAAGACCTATACACTTCTTTATATATCAATCTATGCATCAGTTCGTTCATCTAGAAAAAAAAACTGAGCATTAGAGAAAAAAAGAGAAAAAAAAGAAAGAAAAGAAACATCACGTTATTCTACAAACTGGAGCAAATTTATTCAACTAATCAAAAGTGGATTCAAGAGTAGATCCAGGAAGATCAAAGCTGCAGCCTTTAAATACAAAAATATTTCCCTGTTTCAACCATATTAAGGTGTGTCAACATTAACTGTAAAACCTTAAGTTAACAGTAATTTATTGATTGTACATAGTGTTGTATGTGTTTTGTTTTTGAATAACATTCTGCATATATATAGGTTACCCTGCATATTCATCTTTTAATAACCCGAATTTTAGAATACGTGTAATTTATAGATTAACTGAATTTAATTAATGAAAATATTTGATTGTAGATTTTACAAACGAATCTAACCGTAAATATTTATGTTTGGATAAATATTTATTTGATCATATCTTAATATAATCACTTAAAAGTGACAAATTATTCTTTTAAAAATAAATAATAATGATTCTTTATATAAGTAAATTATTTAAATTGGAAAAAAAATTGTTAATTTCAAACCAATAATATTTCTGTGTTATTTTTAGATAAATAGAGTTAAGAAAAAAATAGTGATTATTAATTTAAATTGAATTAAGGCTTGTTTAAGTATATAAATTTATTTGAATGGATCTTGAATTGGATTTTTTTAATTGAATTTAAAGGATTGAATTTGAATTTAAAATTTTAAAAAGGAAGTATATCTTAAATATATTTTGGTTTAAATTAATTTGGTTCAAAACATAAGTTATTTATAAACAAATATTTACATAAATTCACATTTATATATATAACTTGATTTTTAAACTAGGTTTTATAATTTAATTTTGAATTCAATAGTTTAAAATTTTAAAAAAAAAAATTGAATAAGTTTATATCTATAATTTGTTTTGTTTTCTAAAATTAAAAGGGAATTTATATATATACATAAGTAATAATAAATTAAGATTTAAAGTTTTATTAACATTTTAAATTAAAAATTAAAATACTTTTATTACATGTGTTAATCTCTTAACACATAAATGACATGTGTAAGGCATAAATCAATAGTATGACAAGTGTTATGTTAGTTTATTTTCTTTTTATTTTAATTTCTAATAATGAAGGAAAATTAAGAATGTAAATATTAATATGCTTCTACATTTTCTTTTCTTGCATGTCTAAATTTATACAAACCTGAGAAGAAATCAAAACTAAAACTTAAGAGAAAAGCAAGCAATCAACCTGAGTAACAAATCATGTACAAGCAGATCAAAAGCAAGATAAACCCAAAATAGAATTAAAAAGTTGCAAACTGGAAATTTGAAAATGTGAAGATCAAAGCAGTAAAACTACTTCAAAATCTGAAGCATTCCAGAGCAAGGATTTCAGTTTTAAAGAGTTCAAAGGAGTTGTTTTTCAAAAAAGAAAAAAAAGAAAAAAAAAAAGAAGATGCTCTGTCTTCTGTTCTACAGGTGAGTGAACATTGATCCAATTTGTTTATATTCCGATATATATGATGAGTGTAATGTTTTGATTATGTATGTATGCATATATGTGTATGAAGATTTTATATGCATGTTGAGCATATGATATCTTGACTTTGATTTGGCTTTCAGACCAAATGAATCACTCAAAAACCCATTGTCTCTTCACCAAATCAATTATAGGATAATGTTAAAAGGGAAGATGTTTAATTTGGTGAAATCCTAATTTAAAAAGTTAACTCAAGTAAATTTATTGATTTATTATCTGAAAAAAATTTAACAGTAGAAAAGAAAAAGTAAATATGTGCAGGAACGAACTATTCTCTGTTCTTCAAACAAAGTGAGAAACTAAATCCTTAAGACTTTAATCTATGTATATATTTTGTTATACGTGAATTAAGTAGTGAAAGTTCTTTGCAGAAAGGTAAATGCATTATACATATGTTTATATTTTGTAAAATTTTTGTATGCATGTCTGGAAAGGCAAATGAATGCCACTGTCTGTGTTTATAGGTTTCCAAAAGTAAAATAAAAAAAATAAAGAAAAAGTGATCAAAATTTAAACCATCCTGCCTAGATGATTTTAGAATTCAATCCCTAAATGGAAAATGTCTATGGCAATGTAATATAAATTTCAAAAGGGATTTCTAGTATGTTTATTGAATAATTTTTTTAATTGAATTTACTGTAACGAACATTTCAAATCTGAAAATTTAAGTATTAAAATTCCTGGATATGAATGCATGATTGAGTTCAAGCTTCGAAACCATGATTTTTGGAATGAATTTTATGATTTTAAAGTTTGCAAATTGGGGGATATTATGAGTTGATCAGAACTAGAACTTTGGTCGAATGCTAGCGATCTCGTGATTCTATGGCATTGGGCTTGGAATATATGGTGGCTCGTCGATCGTTGATCAATGGAAAATTAGTGCGAAAACATATAATCACTCATGGTGGTCAGTGAATGATGATTTAGGGTTTGTTTAACCAATTGGGTACGTTCGAGTTCTCGAACAATTTCTCTGTCTTGAGTGTTTCGAGCTCAATTAGATCAAGGGGAATTCTTTGTATATCGATGAGGGAGCTGTAGTCGTGGTGGCATGGGTTCTTAAGAGAGGGTTCGGCGGCGATTGGAGGATTTCCGATGTGATGGTTTCAATTTTTTGGAATGAGTGGCTCGATTTCGTTCGATTATTGAAATCATCAATCTGGGTATATGTATGGGTCGGCAAGATGATGAGCACTGAGTTGATGATCGGAAAGTTGATCGGAGAGGGGCGTAGTTGTTGTGCACGTACATGAGTTCACGTTCGTGTCAATGGGTGGTTATGGTTTCAGGAAGATGAAGATTTGCACGGGGCGACTCAAGGGGTTTGGCTTGTTGAACTCGAAGTTGTTGAGTATCTTAGGTTTTGAGGGGAAACTCGAAGGTTAACTCAGGAATTTTGAGTGATGGCTCGGGTTTGATATAGCAGGTTATTGAAAAGTAACAAGTTAAGATCAAGTTTTGTTCCAGTAGTAACAATTTATCTACTTTTTCAATAAAATGATTAAGGGTTAATCCAAGTTGAAAATTTATTTAAGATTTGAGGACAGAAGTATTTTGGGTTTAGGAATTTCAATATTTATAATTTCTAGAAGAGTTTATTTAAATAAACTTGGTAATGTAATTAGATTAATGCAAGGAAATTAAGTATAAAGGATTAATTAAGAAATTAATTAAGGGCAATTAATTTACTTGATGTATAAATGATTAAGGATAAAAAATTAATTAATTTAAGGGTTATTTAATTTGTAATTAAGTTCTTGTATTAAATAATGAAGATTTTTAATTAATGATTAAAGATTGATAAACTAAGCAATCTAGTGTAACTAAGAATTAATTAAGTAATTAAAGATGAATTAATCAAGATTAATAGATTAATAAATAATTGAGTAATAAGTAATTAAGAGGTTAATTACTTAATGTAAATCACTTGATGAGTAATTAAAGGAACTGATTACTTGGTATTAATTGGATGTGGTTAATTTTGGTTAATTAATTCAGTTTAATTAATTAAAGTCAATCATTTGAGGTTGAGTTAAGTATAATTACTTAAGGTAATTAATGAGGTATAATTACTTAGTGAGTAATTAGTGGATAATTACCAGATGTAATTAATTTAAGGAAATTACTTGATGGTTAGTAATTAAAGGATATTTACTTGATGAGAGGAATTAAGTAATGATTACACAGTGTAATTGAAGGATTAATTTATAATTAATCAAGGAGTTGGTTTAATTGATGAAGTAATTAAGAAAAGTTAATTTCTGATTGTGATTAATCAAGATTGATTAATAAATGTAATTAAGTTAAAAGTTAATTGTTATATGAAATTTAAAGATAATTAACTAGTGAAAATAATTTGAGGATCATGAATTAATGTAAGTAAGGAAGTGATAAATCTTGTATAATAAGGATTGAATGATGATGAGTGCTTTAGACTGGTTGATATCTCCGATATGAATTGCTTTGTAATATGATATATGGGATAGATGGTGATAATATGATTATCTATCAACTATGAATTGAAGTGCAAAAATGTTATTTGGTATTTAAGTTGAATTGTATTTAATTGGATAACTTATGACATTGGATTCGAAGAGTCCGGAGTCGGGTATGGTGAATACCCGAAACCACTTCGATTCTTTATAATTTGATGTGTGGAATTAATGGGCTAAAGTGAAATGGAATGTTTTAAGTAAATTGGACCATTTAAATCTAAGTTTTGGCACTTAGAAATTGATGTGTGAAATGGTTAATGTTTATAACAACTTGTGAAGTTGTAAATTAATATAAGTTACCACGGGTGTTAACGCTAAAATTTGAACGCTAACACCCCGGTGTATGAAGTGTAATTGTGAAAGCACCACCCGATGATTCGGGAGCAGAGTATAAGCAGAAAATCATAGAAAAAGCAGTGAATAACAACGATTTTATAGTGGTTCGGCTCAAGGCAAGCCTACGTCCACTTTAATTCTCTTTATTGCTAAACCGATTACAACTTTACAACAATCTCAATTACAATTATGACGAGACAAACAACTAGAACTTTGGTAGAGAAGAATTCTTCGAATCCATGTAGATTGCGTTAGATTTTCCCTTGAAGTTAGTTGAAATGTCTTTCGAACTTGAAGTGTTGGGTGAGTTGAGAATTCAGCAGAGTATTGGCGCTTGAAATGATTGGCCAAAAAAGGTCCCCTTGAAGTCGGTGCGCATGCCATATTTATAGAGTTTCCTAGACTAAGCCGCGCGCGACTTATAGAACTTCACGGGTCAGTATAACTCGGCTGCGACTTAAGGTAAGTCTTCACGAGGTAGAGGATCTCACGGGTTAGCTTGACTCGTTTGCAACTTAGGGTAAGCATTCGCGAGTTAACGTGTTATAGGGACACGGGTTACGACTTAAAAGGTCGTGAACGACTTAAAAACAGTAAGTCATTTGGTGATTGTTTCGGATTGACTTAAGCCGCTCGGACCTCTCATTAGTTAAGTCGTTCATTTCCTAAAACGTGAGCCTGTTAACTAGCTAACCCGCCTGCTTGCTCACTAACTCGCTAACTCGCTAACTCGTTAGCTTGCTCACTAACTCGCTAACTCCCTAACTCGCTAACTCGTTAACTAGCTCACTAACTCACTAACTCGTTAACAAGCTAACTCGTTAGCTTGCTTACTAACTCACTAACTCGTTAAGTGCCTTAACCCGTTAAGTCGTTGATCCACCAAGTTGTTACAAACCCCGAGTCGTTGAGTCGTTCCATTCCTCTAAGTCGCCTCTAACCTTAACTCGCGAGCTAATTGAGTCGTAACCAGTTGAGTCGGTCCGTTCCTTAAGTCGCGAGGTTTCTTGAGTCGTTAGGAACTTTAAGTTGACGAGTCGCTTGGTCTCTTGGCCCGCTAAGTCGCATAACTCTTAAGTCGTGAATCACAACAGCGTTAACATTTGCCCCTCGAAGTACGCGCCTACGTCGTAGGTCGTGTGCTTCGACTCATCTTAACTCATGCTACCCTGAGTCGTTGAGTCGCGAGCGACTTATAAGAGGCTTGAGTTGTTCGTGTCGATTCGAGTCCCCCTGTTCGTGTATATTAGCTGGTGAGATGCCTTCTCCTTCCCTTTTACTCACATTCATATCTTAACTCACTTAGCAGATCCCCAAGCTCCCTGAAGAAGAATTCGAATCAATAAGCTCCGATCCACCAATCATTATCACAACGTAAGTGATTTCAATCATTATCGAATCACGATCTCGGCTGAATTGTAAATCTTCTAATTTCTGTTCCTACCTCGATTCCATTGAACCATGAATTTCACGACCTCCATTTACTCCGCCGCTTCCTTTCGCTGTGAATCATAACCTTTAATCATTGATAAACGCGTCGTTACTGCGATTCGCGAGATCGCACTAGGCTTATGATAGATTGGTGGTGACTTGATTTTTAGATGGTTTGGTGGCGTGGAGGAATGATGAATTTCATGGAGAGGATGGTGAATCTCCTTATGCAGCTGTTAACGGGTTATCGGGTTGCAATTAGAGATAGTGAAATGTTACGTGGAGGAGAAGTTTGTGAGTGAGCAGATCTGAACGACTCAGGGATCTTGAGCGACTTAGCAAATCTGAACAGTTCTGGAGTTTTGAGCGACTTAGCATGCTAAGCCGTGCTCGACTTAGGAGTTAGGATCTTTGAATAGCGTGGTCTTCCCAAAGACTTAGTAGCTTAGGACCTTCTAATGACTTAGTAAGTTAAGTCTGGTTCGACTTAGGACTTAACCAATTTTTTCGCTACTGCACAGCCTTGTTTCTTGTGACCTGAAACTTAAGCAATCTTGCTTTGCCTTGATTTGAAGCATCGAACTTTGACCCCTTAACTCATATTGTGACTTAAAGACTTGCATCAAGCTTGACAACTTCAAGATTTTGACGAAACTTGAACGAGTTTCCAAACTGAACAGCTTGAATTCGTTTATAAATTGCACCAACTAACAACCTGCTAAAATCAATTTCTGCAGAAAACAAAGGCGAATATACTGCCATTGACTGCCTACATCAAATGACAGATCAGCCGATAAAGGATAAATATTTCAAATGAATTATGTGAATGGAGTGTTATTAATCATTCAAACTTTAAATGGCGTATTAGGGCAAAATTAAAACAATCAACTAAAGATGATTGGTTTGCATCAATACTGCATTCAAACTTTGAAACAACAAGCTCTGAAATTTAATAATCGATAAGTATCGACTAATTTGATTTCAATTATCTTTACTTGTCATTCTTATCAATTTTGCACAACACTTCACACACACTTTTAGGAAACGTGCACCTTCATATTTGAACATCCAGTTGCTTATATAGAATGTCTTCTCAACAAGAAGAGTCGATGGGCCAGGCTGAAGATGTCCTCCCAATGGCTAACCCATTGGTTGACCCTCCAGAGAGAACTCCTACTACCCTGAATCAGCGGGTGTTCAACCAACTGCGCATCGAGTTTGGTATTGCTGAAGTTGACGCCTTACTCCCGGGACCAAATGTCACTGCAGATAGGCCCCCTCTCGGCTTTATTGCTGTTAATCGCCAAATGTGCTTGAGTGAAGCCATTCCTCCTTTCAATGACTTCTTACGACAGCTTCTTCTTCGCTTAACTATCTCTCCATTTCAATTACACCCAAATGGTTATGCCATTTTAATAGGGCTATGTGCACTGTTCATGAGGACATTTAATCGCTTTCCCAGCTTTGAGGAGATTTGCTATTTATGCTCATTCATAAAATCTAAGGACCATCCCTCTATTACACTCGTGAGAAGCGTGAGAGGCCGTAAATTGATTATGGGTCTCTCTGAAAGTGCTCATGGGTTTCTGAATCAGTACTTCTTTGTTCGTTGCCCCCCTGGGTTTTATAGCATCTGGAGAGTTGGAAGTAAGTTTTGTTCTTTCCATTTGGGCTTTTCCGAAATTCAGTTGTCGAGTGCTAACTTTTGCCCTTTACCTTTGCAGCATTTCCTCCTCTTTCAAGAGATTCAAGACATAAGGTGACTTTTGAAAGATTGAGTGCTGTGCCAGTGGAAGAGAGGAGCGCTAGGTTCTTACTGAGGGATGAGTATTTGCACCAACTCGGGCTTCTACACCCTTCTCGATCTATCCATCCTTGCGAAGTCCCTGATTCTCCGGCTGAAGCATTAGATGCCCCAGCTCCCATTGAAGAGCCTGTGCGGAGTGAAACAGCTATCGAGGCTTCACTAGTGAAGTGTTCAACTCCGAAGGATGTTGCAGGGCCGTTTGACAAGTCTGTACTTGCCCCAGTCATTGAAGAAGGAGAGCTTCCGCATCGGGCAGAAAAGACCATCGAAGAAGGAGCTGATGGAAGGAGCCTTGCAGGGCGTGATGGTGAAGACAAGTTTGGGAAGTTAAGTGACATAATAATCACCTCTCAAGAACTCTTTAAGGATGACTCTACCACTGCTAAAATTATATCTTCGGCGGCCGAAACGACTTCTGCTCTTAAGCAAACTCCTTTGGCACAAGAACTGCCATTAGTTACAAAGCCTGTCACTACCCCCCCGACTGTCGAGCGGTTCGTCGTTCGGCGCGTATAGTTTGCATGTCACACACACCTTAGGATTTTTCAGCACTTTTATGCACTTATCTTCTTATACTTTAAAGATTTCTAAAGCTTATCTTCTTATTTCAGATTCTCCGATGGGACGCAGCGGATCCTATTACAAAGACTTTCAGCGCTATGGAGGGCATGGCAACTATGATTATAGACGCTACCTTACTGGTCCCAGAGAAACCGATGAGCAGAGAGCTGCTCGAAAAGCTAGAGAGAGGAGAGAATATGAAGAACGTCATGAGAGGATAGATGTGCGACATGAGTCTCCTTCAAGAGGCGATGACTCTCACAAACGTAAAACACATGATGGTCGTGGGAAGAGCCACATTGTTGAGGACCCGAGCAAGCGGGCCAAACCTAGTGAGAGGCACGCATCTGCAATATCTGAAAAGTTTGACACTCCCATCTCTATCGACATTCCTTCCAAATCCCCTGCTCTTGAAGGAAGCGCTATTCAAACACTTCTTAATAGGCCTTCATATCGTGTTGAAAGGGGCCCACCGACCCTACAAAGCCGATTCCCGAATTGGTGCTTGAAGGGGGTGCGCTTCGATCACGATTTAGTCCCCATTGATAAAGAAGGCATGTACCAAAATCTTGATGCCGTCAGACTTGATATTGAAAGAATGTCTGGATGGCAAAAGCTTGTTGATGAACTTCAAAGGGTCAATCGGGCCAATATCGAGGCGATGCTAACTATGGAGAACGATAAGTCGGAATGGCAGAAGATTCTTGACCAGCACAACATCGAGATGAAAAACATAACTGAGTATAACGAGAAACTTGAAGCTGAAGTCAAGCAGCTTAAAGACGATCTTACCACCTCTTCTAACACTTACACTCAAAGAGAAGAGGTGCTACAAAAACAAGTGCGGGATGCACATGCTGGCCAAAGAGATGCCGAAGCTAAAGTTGAGAGGCTAGAAGAGGTCGTAGAGAATTACCGCACTGATGCCGCTCAGTTGCGGAGTAAAATGAGCGCCCAAGACATGGAGATTGAAGCGTTAAAAGCTCAACTTGCTAAAACTGAAAAAGAACGAGATGAGGCCATGGCTGGTAAAATCGCAGCTGAAGAATCTATTCAAGCCATGGAAGCCAACGTCAGTTCAACTCTATTCGACTTTTACTTGCACAGCGTCTTGGGGCGCGGCAGTCTCTCTTTTCTCGGTCCTAAATACGAAACCACCTTGGCTGAAGTGTGGGAAGCCGCTCTCGACATGTTCAGAGGCGCCGGGTATACCGAGGAAGAGCTTGAGGCGCGCTATCTAGATGAGGAAACTCGCGCTGCTCTTGCGAAGGGAAAAGAGCAACTTGCACAATTAAGAACTGGAGCGACAGAAGGGGACCAGTTGGGAAAAACTACTTCAACTACTCCAGTCCAGCCTCCTTCTTCGTCTGAAATCAACATTATTGGTTCCAGTTCCTATTTTGTATCTCCTACCAAAGTTACTACCGAGTTTACAAGCATACAGGGTGCAGATGACGGTGACGAGAGTGCTGACGTGCAGGCTTATGAGGTTGATGTTAGGAAACCAACTTCTCCAGGTAACTCCACCGTTAATCTCGCTACTGTAAACCTCACTCAAGTTGACTGCTCACTTGTTTCTTATGGGTTCAATGAGCTTCTTGACTATTTTCTGAATCTTGACGAGCCTTTATCTCCTCTTTTTACTGACTTTACCCTCTTTTCTCCTGTAGAGAAAGTATCGAGCATCTTTCAGACTTCGCCTCCTCCGGTTATCCCTCCTCCGTCTCTTCAGGTGGCTCCTCCTTCTGCTTTACAGCCCGGGTCACAAGAGGAGCAAATAGAGGCTCTTCATGGCTTAGATGATCCTATCGCTTCGCAAGAGCAGAAAGACGAGGGACTTGAGGGAGGTGAGATATCTCCGGAGCGGACTCCTTCTGATGACATAATTTTGTCTGCTCTTATTACTCCAGGGAGTGAGTCTTCTTCGAAGAGGAGAAAGAAGCACGGAACATCAAAGAGGAGGGGGAAGAAAATCATTGCTACTGAAGAGGAACCGGAAGTTGGACCAGTTGCACCTCCCTCTCCTTCTTCCCTTATGCCTACAGACCGACCTGAAAAGCTAACCATTCGGCCGGGTAAAGGGTCCAAAGGTGGTAAGAAGAAATGAAGATCCAGCTTTTAGCTTTTAGCTTCTTGTCTTTTGCATGTACTGGTCGAGAATTGTGCGGGTACCGGCCCCTGCTTTTTTATTTTGAAACTTGTATCTGCAATACAATTGAATAAAATGATCCTTTATTTGTACAGACTCCTGTTTGAATTTGAGAATGCATTTATTATTCATTTTTGCACAAGTTTATTTATATGATATTGCAGTGGGCTTATGGCATGTTGTTTGAGCATTACTTTCGCCGATGTGGCTATACCATATTGTATGTAACTATATCATGTTGCCCCCATACCATAAGCTTGCTGCAATATTTTATACTTCGAGGGGATTTGCACTCTTATTTTCTGAAGAATAATTATTTCATTCTTGGAGAAATTTTTCGTAGAGTACAACTCCCTTCATATAACTTTTTACGCTTTGTCCTTCGAAGAAATCACTTTTTTCTTTTGCTTATGTACACATTTTACCAAGTGAATTCTTCTATGAGGTAAAGCGGGCCTCTGAAGGATACTTTAACCTTTTTTTTTTTTTTTTTGAGGAAGATTATTTTCCAGAATAGGTAAATCACTCTTCCTTTGAAAGTTAAAGTGTGCTTTTAATGAGGATTTTTTTTTAAAAAACATAGAAATTTGTACCTCTGAGGAGGGATTTTTCACGTTTCAACACTTGGAAGTTTTATTTCAATCTTGGTGAAACGCGTACCTCCAAAGAGTTGTGCCTTTGAAGAAAGCCTTTTCACGTTTCAAAACTTGGAAGTTTTATTTCAATCTCGGTGAAACGTGGGCTTCCGAAGAGGTCTTTCTTCTTGATTGTGTCTCCGGGAGGAGGTCTTTATTTTGTTTTGCATTTCAACTCTGGTGAAGTGAAACTCCGAAGAGCGGTTGTAACACTTCAACTCCTGGTGAAATGGGCCTCCGAAGAGGGCTTTTGTTTTGTTTTACATTTCAACTCTGGTGAAGTGAAATTCCGAAGAGCGGTTGTAACACTTCAACTCCTGGTGAAATGGGCCTCCGAAGAGGGCTTTTATTTTGTTTTACATTTCAACTCTGGTGAAGTGAAATTCCGAAGAGCGGTTGTAACACTTCAACTCCTGGTGAAATGGGCCTCCGAAGAGGGCTTTATTTTGTTTTACATTTCAACCCTGGTGAAGTGAAATTCCGAAGAGCGGTTGTAACACTTCAACTCCTGGTGAAATGGGCCTCCGAAGATTGCCTGGAAATTACTCTCTCATGGTTGGATGGTCATGACTCCTCCAGTCTTTTTTGGTTGAGTAGAGAACTTTCTTTTTTACGGCATACGCTTCGTTAGAGGTCTTTATCCTCCGAATTGTTGTGCCTCCGAAGAGGACTTTAGTTGTTCCTTGTCCACTTGCTTATGGCTTTTCAGTGATCCTCTATTTTTTTTAAGCTTGCACTCCCTTCTCTTACAAGTAGCTTGTTTAATTCAAAGAAATGTACTTCATTGCTAGGCCAGTTCACGAGAACGGACATAAGCTTCTTAATTGGATGTTTGTTTGTTCAAACTTCTCAATTTATTAGCTAAAGCCCGTTTTCGGCGAAATCATTGACCGTTCTATTAAAGCACTTCTTATCTAGGATTTATGCTCGGGAATTTTGTGACTTGGAATTTGTTTGTTGAACGATAACAAGAATCACTTGGTCTTGTAATGTGCAAGTTTTGTTTTCGTTGCCTGCAAAAATTTAAATCGACATTTCAGTAATACATTTAATGTACTTTTCATATCGAAAATACGGCAAACATGTAATAATAATAAGGAACACAAGATTTATAGTGGTTCGGCCAAGAATTTGGGCCTACATCCACTTTATAGTCTTTCATTATTCACTTGCACCGGTTTTACAATCGCTTTCAATTACAGGAATCATACATTCATAATTCTTTTTACAATATTTCAACAAAGCTATCAAGTAAAGTATGGACGCAAGTGATTGCTGTTCCAAGCTCTTGGAATTTGATCTCCTTCGACAGTAGTGAGTTTGAATGTGCCGTCAAGAAGCTTCTGACCTATGACATATGGTCCTTCCCAATTTGGCGCAAACACACCTGTCGCTGTCATAATTCTCTTTAGGACTAGATCTCCAATTTCAAAGCTGCGTTGGCGAACTTTGGAATTGAAATGTTTGGCTATCCTTTGCTGATGAGATGCGATTCTGAGCTCAGCCTCTTCTCTTCTTTCATCAAGGAGATCCAGTGCCTCAAGCTGTAGTTTTTCATTCTCCGCTTGATTGAAATGGATTCTTCTATGTGAAGGGACTTCTGTTTCTACCGGAATCATTGCCTCTGATCCATATGCCAATGAAAACGGAGTATGCCCAGTCGCAGTTTTGTGGGTAGTTCTGTATGCCCATAGTGCTAGCGGTAGCTTATCGACCCAACCACCTTTTGCTTTTTCAAGTTGCTTCTTGATGGTTGACTTGATAATTTTATTTACTGCTTCCACCTGCCCGTTTGCCTGCGGATGAGCTACTGCTGAGAAGCTTTTTCGGATTTTGAATCATTTGCAAAAATCTTGGAATTCTTCACTTTCGAACTGAGTACCATTGTCTGTAATTATTTTTTGGGGCACACCATATCTGCAAATGATACTTTTAGTCACAAAACTTATCATCTTTTTTGAAGTGATCGTAGCCAGTGGTTCAGCTTCTGCCCACTTAGTAAAATAATCTACAGCAACAATGGCATATTTAATTCCATATTTGGCAGTTGGTAACGGTCCTACAAGGTCTATCCCCCATATCGCAAACGGCCATGGACTAACCATCTGTGTGTGTTCAGTGGAAGGAGCTCTAGGAATTTTGGCGAATCTTTGGCATCTATCACATTTTCGGGAATAGTTTGCTGCATCTCGATTAATTTCTAGCCAAAAATATCTGTATCGGAGAATCTTTTTCGCTAAAGTTTGACCACCTAAATGATCACCACATTCTCCCCCATGCACCTCAGCTAGGATTGTTTTGGACTCTTCCCTGGATACACATCGAAGTAACGGTATTGAGAATCCCCGTCTGTATAACTGGCCATCCTGGACTATATAGCGAGAGGCTTTCCTCAGTAGCTTCTTTCGTTCTTTTGAATTTTCCGGTAAAGATCCATTGAGCAGATATTCTGTTATTGGAGTCATCCATTGTAACATCCCGCCTTTTCGCACACTTTAAACCGACACACGTGCCAATTCAAAGCATACGCAAGGGCGGATTGTTATGGGGTAAATAAGAAAAATAGAGAAGAAATAAAACGAAAAAAAGAATCTCACAGCGGAAGGATAAAATATAATAACAAATATACAGATCATAAACAGTTTACAAAAGCTTGATTCTTCTTTTACATTAAATATCAGAGTTACACATACCAATATAAGCAATGCAGCGGAATAGAAAGAGTGTGGTGTAATACTATATATAAAATAATACTGATTCTTCGTCTTCGTCCTCCAAAGCTAAAATCTGCTATCCTGAAACGCTCGGACGGACCCGAGCGAATTTGAAAAGACAAAAACACTCGAGTCAGACTAGAATATCTTATGTGAGTTAAATAAACAGAAATAAATATGAGTACAGTAACTCAAGAGATGTTCGGGATTTACATCTCCTAAGGATCCGTTAAACTATTTACTATGTAGTATATTGCGCTATTATAATAGTGTCTATTTATAAAATAAACTTACTTTTAAATAGCGTTAAGGCTTTACATTTTCCACCTTAACACGTAAAATGCCAATAGTCTATACAGTACCGTAATACCTCCTGATCGGGAGGCTACCAGAGGATACTCCATAGGTACGACACAAATAGAAACTCGTAGTAAAGGCTCGATATGGTAGGTGACACGGCACAACTAGGCAATGCCAGGGTAGATATACCAATTGCTATCCAGGCTGGTGGAAACGCGTAGCCGTAGTTACCGCCCACCTCGGACTAACTCCCCAAAATCAAAATATAGAAGCGGCCACTGAATCAAATCCAAGTCAAAGTATAATATCGAAGAGGAGCGTCCGATCAGAGGAATGACCTCATTGGCCTGAGAATCGCTCCTGTTTTAGCCACCTTATGCCAACTCACGGGAGTTGGGTTCACGTATTTACCTTACAGGAAACGTCGCCACCACCTACTTCATTCTGGAATCTCCACCGCGTACACGGTTAGTCAAAGTGGTTTTCGGTATCGACGGAGAGTATGTCAGATATCCGATCCCGGTCTCTTTGCCAACCCATCGTTATTATAACACCGCGGTCATTTAAAAAAATAGGTTATACTTTAAAAATCAGAATAAACATTCCATTTCATAACCATGAATACGATATTATTTCAAAACCCAAAACCATATTTTATCACTTATCCCAAATATAATTCTTTTCCAAAATCAAAATGCTTTAACTTCATAACGTCTGAAAATCAAATATTTTCAAAGCATAGTATTTTGAAAATCATAATTTAAAACCATAACTTCTAAAACTGGAATGGTTTGGACATTCAACGGTATATGAATTAAATGGTTTAACTTAAATGTTACTTTGTAAAGAAAATAGTTCTCATGGCTTTACAAATACATTTCTTTATTAAAGTCTAAACCAAAATTTATATTATCTCTCTCAAGTTCCAAAACCACTTCAATTTATTCATATATATACGTATATCCATTTTGAGTATAAATATTTCAACTAAAGTTGGATTTTATTCTTTCAAATCAAATGTTCTATTAATTAGCCTTGAATATTCATATAGAATCCATAATTAATAAGACTTCAATTTCTAGTAAAATATATATATTTCCAAATTCAAATTTTACTAGAAATTTCATTTCAAAATATTTTGGGAAAAATCCAATTATAAATATCATATCTTTAAAATTTCCAACTTAATATTTAAACATAGGATATAAATCATCAAACTCCATTTTCTTAATTTTCTTCCATTTTTAATAAAGAAATTTATTCACCTTTTAATTTCAAAATTTCAACTTCATATGTATATAAATATGGAAGAAAACATTTATTCAGTATAAAATTTAAGATTTTTATAAACCGTATTCCATCCAAACCATAGAAATCACATTAAAAATAGTTATATATAGACCGCGGTGCCTGTATATAGTTTTCTATCCTATGGTCAAGTGATACGGATATTTATCATTTCAATCCGCAATTTAAAAATAAAACTGCGGTTGTATATCATTTCAAACCGCAATCCCGAATGAAATGAAAAAAATGCATACTAACTTGCAGTTTAATGATATCAAATAAAACATCCATTCAATAACACATCCATCATCCAATCACAACCATCAAGCAATATCAATCAATAAAAATATATGTTTGGTAATATACAACAGGTAATAATTGGAAGTTTTATTTCAAATTATATTTATCAACTATTAATCTAACAATTTATATTCAGTGATAATTGACATAACTGTTAACTAGCAGTTCATATGTAAACAATAATTTCTAACAGCCAATTAACACGCAATAAATCAATTAAATTTACAGTTAAATTCAATAAAATGCAATTCTACAGATATGAATGAAATAACATGCCAAAAGCTCATAAATAAATTTCTATTCATTTCTAAATTTTATTTAACAAACATAAAAGCTTCTAGTAGTTGTGAGTGGGTTAAAACACTCACCTTTTGAATTTAAATCGAATTTAAATTCAATTTAAACTCAAAAATTCGCCCGTCTCAGAATTCGTCCAAACCAGCGTCATCAGGTCCGAAATTTAATTTCGATCCTAACAAAAAAAATCTCGCGTGAATCAGAGTTCGTATAAGGAAGTTATTGCGAAAAACGTTTGAAAAATCAAATTTTATTTAAACAAAATGGATCAACTCACCCCTACCCTCAAATTCCACGTCATCCACTACCATCCATTTCTCCCTCACGTGATAAAGCTTCCAGCACGCAACCAGACAACCCACAACCCTAGCGCACGCATGCTATATCCCAGGCCGCCGCCTTTGCTACGCGAAACACTGCTAAATCTAACAACGCCTTCACCTTCCTGACCACAGCCGCCCCCCCTTCGGCCCCATGCGCCACCTCCAGACGTGTCTAGACCAGTTGACGAACCCACAAAGAGGACAGCCGCCACAAGCACCTTAAACCCTAATGAATTTTAACTCCAAATCTAACTGTTGATACGCCAAACTAACCACATAGATGCGATCCCCATCGTCCACTCTACAAAACCCAGAAATGTTTTTCCGATCCGACAACTTTTGTTACGGCGATGATGAACGGTTTTGGGGCTGTTTGAATTTATTCTGGATGAACGACAGCTCCAATTGAAAAACGAATTTCACCATGGGTTACGTGTTTCGAGAAGATCAACATATATTTTTTTGAGAATTTTCTGAATTTTTTTGAGTTTTGACTTTTGATTTTGAACTGTGGATAGATCTGGAATTGGATCTGAGATGTATACATTTGGGGAAGAGAAAAGAGTGAAGAAATGAACGTACAGCAAATGAAAAAGAAAGGAGCTAGGGTTTATAGCTGTATACTTATAGATAGGCTAGAGGTAGGGTAGCTAGACTGGATACGCGAACGTGCGTGACAAACCATGGTCCAAAAAGCCCGCTATGCCTCCGGAGTCGAATTTGTTAAAACTATATATCCAAATAGGTGTTTTAAAATATTCTGAACGCGATGGAAAAAGTTTCGCGACCAAATTCGATCGTATGAAGAAGTTATGCTAAAAAAACAAAATTTTCACATTGATTTCAAAATGCGTAAATTTCAAGGCGTTTCGAGTCCGTACGATCAAACGACAAGTCCGATCGCTACGAAAATTGAAACATTATTATAATTCAACGTTACGGATCCGATGAAACTGGTTTCGTCGAAATCCGAGTCCGTGACAAAAATGGCTATTTTTAATATTTATTAAATAAATTAAATAAATCATAAAAACAAACTTTATTTTTCAACTTCTATTATTAGCCAATTTCATTACTAAGATAATTCAATCAGTTCCAATTGATTTAACACGCTTGAATTTGAATTAAAATGTATAAGTATATTAATTTGCAGCGTTAATATCCGCACTTTCTTATTATTAGGAAATTTAAAATTTTATTCTAAAACCCAATTATTAAAACTTATACCCTTATACTCTCAACAAAATCTAACTAAATAAATAATTGGATTTCCATTTCAACTCATTATCTTGATTGCAATTAGCCTTTTTACCATAATTAAATTCCAAATTATTAATTAACCCTTATTTTTCTTAACTATTTATTAATTCCAATCCAATTGAATTCAACACTATAAATTTGATTAATTTATTATATTCACTTCCTTTCTATTATTCAAAGTTATTGTTGTAAATACGACGAATATTAACATTAGTTTAAGATTTCACTCAATGTTTACAAATTCCATTTCCATTTAATAACGTAATATTTTACGTTCAATTCTATTTCATTTGTCGTAAATACCACTTGTTGAATTAAATACTCAAATCATAAATAAATCTTGCTTCTAAAGTTATACCAACAATGGTCCAGTTAAATTTGAATTAGCTTTACCTTTATTTTATGAAATTAACTATTGCAATAAATCCAAATTTATAAAGAAGGTTAGATTCCTATACTACTTCTTTGGTCTCAATTAACCTTTTATGGCGAGTATGAATTTCCATGTATAATTGAAACTTTTATATCCCTTAAATTTTTCTTTTTTTTACTATCATTCAATATCTACACATTCTAGCTAATTTCAACTAACATATAAATTAGCTATTCCAACTTCCATTAATTTCGATTATCATACTATAGAAATTAAATTCCCTTAACCACATAAATAAAAGTTGATCCCCATCTATTTACATTATATCACGTTTGCATAAATTTATTCAATGGTCACTTTTAATTAATAACTATCAAATTTCCAATCCAAATGTAAATCTTCCACCTTTGAATTCTTATATTAAATGGAATTTAATATTTACTGATTCAACATTTATATGTTTCTAAAAATTAGCTCCAACCAAATGTGACAATTTACATTTCATTTCTATGCAATATATACTCATCTTATTCCATTTATTTGGTTACTGCATTGAAATCTATTTATTAACCAATACTAACGTTATTATCATAAAAAAAATTGCTTCCCAATTTTATTCAATACTTAGAACAAAAATTTTCACATTAAATCAAATCCTTCTATTCAAACCAAGTATCATGCTATGATAATATTTTACGTTGGTTACACTGAAAAAATCAACTTTTTATCGTTATCAATTAACATATATTAATTGCACAAATTAAAGGAATTAATTGCCATTTATCCAATTAAATTTCATACATCAATCTATTTCATCTAAATCCTTACCTATGAATATTGCAACCTTTAATTCCATTAAATACCAATTAACCCAAATTATTTCATTTATTCTAAGTCATATCACTAAAATAATTCATCATAATAAACTTAAAATCTATACGTTTATTGATTTATTTCTATTTGTCTTATGTTAAATTCTAAATTTAGTAAGACAACCTAAAGTACTCCATTCAATCGACAGTCCCTTTCAATTGTTAATACGTACTTAAATTTCTACAGTTGCCTTCCATCTGCACTTCCGTTACTATGATAAAATTTAGTAACGTTTATGCCATCAATCCATCATAATTACTTACCCTTAATTAAGTTTGATTTCCAAATAAATTTGCTGACCCTTAATTAGCCAATTTATAAAAGTTTGTCATCATACCTATAGTTCTACGCTTATGCTATGTCTTAAATTTCAATAAATTTATAAATTTTGAGATGTTCATTAGGGTTTACAAATTTATTGACTTGCAATAACAGGGTTTCTTAATCTATTCAATTTATCGTTCACAATCTTTTATTGCATTAAATTGGTTTAATATTCCCATATTAAATTTTATGTCCAGGTAAGAATTTTTCTTTCTTTCTCTACTTAATTCATTTGAATTTTATTCAAATGTCTTTAAATAGGTTTCTAAGTCACTTCTATATAATTTATTCTAGCCTTCATTTTAATATTTATCTACCACCTTTATTCTTTCAACTAAAATAAATTACAAAAATCCTATTAAACAAACAATTTTAAATGGTCGAACTTAACGGGTCGTTACATTCTCCCCCACTCAAAACTTTTCGTCCCCGAAAAGGAAAAGGAAGGGAGAAGGAAGAATAAAACAGTACATTTTATTTCAAATATTAATTTATAAACAGTATTTTACTGGATTAATTTCCTTTAATGAAATATACTTGTTTTATAATCATTCTATTCTTTAATACTTGAATTATTAAAGTTGGAAAAATATCTTTAACAAAATTCTAAGTCCAAAATTTACGAAAAGTTTTGGCAGAGTCTCCTTTGTACGGAGGGACTCTGGAGAAAATATAATATCCAAATATACAAATATATTGCACATATATCCAAAATAAAATATCCCAACTCGGGAAAATATATAAAATAGCGCTTTAAACGTAATCCGGAAACGTACCTAATTGTCGGGCAATACGCTTATTATTTTGGAACCAAAAGCAGTAGCAGTTGCTTCCAACACCTGTATACACTTATATAATCTAAAAGATTAAATATTTATTTTAAAATGGACTATTCAAATGGATTCAATCATTCATACTCAATCAAATGCAACAACCATACATTTTTACCAAACAGCACACACCACAAACAAACAATCATTCACTCAACAAACAATCAGTTGTTCGGGTTCAAATTCTGAAGTTGTACGAACGAAGAATAACTATCAAGTACATCCGTTGCTCAACAGCCTTAGATGGAACAAAGATAGATTATTTGTTCATCCAACAACTCCACAATTCCTTACCCAACAAACATACATCCACCAAACAATTCAAATCAACACCAAAATAGCTTATTATACATTTATTTCATAATTCAGTGTTTGATTTTCATTCCTTCATTTATGGAAGAATTTCTTTATTTCTTACAAGTTTTATTTGCCAATTATCCCAAAATTCATTATATTTGTATTTCCTTTTATTACTTAAGTTTCCTTTTATTACCTAAGTTTATAAAATAAATTCTCATTAATAACAACAAATATTTGAATATCTTCATTTCCTTACTCTTCACTTGTAAGATTTCCCTTAAATTCGTAATCTGCTAACATTCATTCTTATAAGTGGAAGTTTTTATTTATCTATTAACTATGGATTACAGTCATTTCAATTCTTCCTACTTTCCATTATATTGGAATAGGGGAGATTAAAACATACTTAAGTAAATAATCTTACAACATGTTACCTATTAATAATACTTAACTTTATTTTCAATAGAATTTTTAATTATCACTTAAGTTTATACCATTTAATTCTTATTTATAACGGTAATTTATTGAATACTTCATTTTCCTACATTCCTACTTGTAAAATATTCAATTCTAGTTTCACATTTAACATTTCAACTTTTATGTTTGGGTAAGTTATTTATGTTAAGGAAATTGCAATTGAACTTATACAAGTTAAATCTCCATTCTTTAATTAAATTTAATGTTTATCCATATTACTCTTTGTCTCATGTGTAGTCAAATTCCTCTTTATAGCTTTGCAATTATTCTCTTATTTCAATTAGAGGTTTCAATTCATTTATTACTTAACTTTTATTTCACTAACAATTTATTAATGGGAGATTTTAGAATTAAATTCCGGGTTAAATCTCAATTTATTTCAAAATAATAGATAAATAAGTTCTTACAACTCAATATCTCTAATTATATTTAGAACAATAAAAGAAAATTTTTAGAAAATTTCAAAATAAATCTGCAGTAGAATTTACTGCAGTGGCCTTTCCCTTCGAAACCCGAAAATGAAAGTCGATGATGCGGCCGTCATCACCGAATTTATTTTCCAGCGACAGAGAGGGAAGTACAGAATTTAATTCTTTTCCAAAATCTTCTTTAAAACAATTCTTCCAATTTATACGAAATATTTATATAAGAAAATACTTATAAACCGAACCATTATTTTTCATAAATTCTTTGAAAACATATTTGGAAAAATCCCGGACTTAAGTTCTAAAATCTCCAATTTGATTTATCATAATTTCAACTTAGCTTCAGTTATTATAGATATTTTTATTTTCTAACACCCAATCTATAGCAACCAAATATATATATATATATATATATATATATATTTCTTAAAAAAACTATTTTTATATATAGAAAATATAATAGGCAAAATTATTTCATTCACCTATATTAAAAACAAATATTATGTCGGTCTGTCCTATTAAGTGTTTAGAAATCCCTATTGATGACATAGCGTCCCATGCATCAACCAGAATTTATAAATACAAAGCGGAACAGATTAACACAATATAAAAATCTTTTTATAATACTAACAAGTACGCTCTCTCATATATATACGCTCAGTGACTCCCATAGGATATTACTACCCTATTAACAAAGAGTCAAACCCCACAAAGCCAAGGTTTATCGCTAAACCAAAGCTCTGATACCAGCCGTAACATCCCGCCTTTTCGCACACTTTAAACCGACACACGTGCCAATTCAAAGCATACGCAAGGGCGGATTGTTATGGGGTAAATAAGAAAAATAGAGAAGAAATAAAACGAAAAAAAGAATCTCACAGCGGAAGGATAAAATATAATAACAAACATACAGATCATAAACAGTTTACAAAAGCTTGATTCTTCTTTTACATTAAATATCAGAGTTACACATACCAATGTAAGCAATGCAGCGGAATAGAAAGAGTGTGGTGTAATACTATATATAAAATAATACTGATTCTTCGTCTTCGTCCTCCAAAGCTAAAATCTGCTATCCTGAAATGCTCGGACTGACCCGAGCGAATTTGAAAAGACAAAAACACTCGAGTCAGACTAGAATATCTTATGTGAGTTAAATAAACAGAAATAAATATGAGTACAGTAACTCAAGAGATGTTCGGGATTTACATCTCCTAAGGATCCGTTAAACTATTTACTATGTAGTATATTGCGCTATTATAATAGTGTCTATTTATAAAATAAACTTACTTTTAAATAGCGTTAAGGCTTTACATTTTCCACCTTAACACGTAAAATGCCAATAGTCTATACAGTACCGTAATACCTCCTGATCGGGAGGCTACCAGAGGATACTCCATAGGTACGACACAAATAGAAACTCGTAGTAAAGGCTCGATATGGTAGGTGACACGGCACAACTAGGCAATGCCAGGGTAGATATACCAATTGCTATCCAGGCTGGTGGAAACGCGTAGCCGCAGTTACCGCCCACCTCGGACTAACTCCCCAAAATCAAAATATAGAAGTGGCCACTGAATCAAATCCAAGTCAAAGTATAATATCGAAGAGGAGCGTCCGATCAGAGGAATGACCTCATTGGCCTTAGAATCGCTCCTGTTTTAGCCACCTTATGCCAACTCACGGGAGTTGGGTCCACGTATTTACCTTACAGGAAACGTCGCCACCACCTACTTCATTCTGGAATCTCCACCGCGTACACGGTTAGTCAAAGTGGTTTTCGGTATCGACGGAGAGTATGTCAGATATCCGATCCCGGTCTCTTTGCCAACCCATCGTTATTATAACACCGCGGTCATTTAAAAAAATAGGTTATACTTTAAAATCAGAATAAACATTCCATTTCATAACCATGAATACGATATTATTTCAAAACCCAAAACCATATTTTATCACTTATCCCAAATATAATTCTTTTCCAAAATCAAAATGCTTTAACTTCATAACGTCTGAAAATCAAATATTTTCAAAGCATAGTATTTTGAAAATCATAATTTAAAACCATAACTTCTAAAACTGGAATGGTTTGGACATTCAACGGTATATGAATTAAATGGTTTAACTTAAATGTTACTTTGTAAAGAAAATAGTTCTCATGGCTTTACAAATACATTTCTTTATTAAAGTCTAAACCAAAATTTATATTATCTCTCTCAAGTTCCAAAACCACTTCAATTTATTCATATATATACGTATATCCATTTTGAGTATAAATATTTCAACTAAAGTTGGATTTTATTCTTTCAAATCAAATGTTCTATTAATTAGCCTTGAATATTCATATAGAATCCATAATTAATAAGACTTCAATTTCTAGTAAAATATATATATTTCCAAATTCAAATTTTACTAGAAATTTCATTTCAAAATATTTTGGGAAAAATCCAATTATAAATATCATATCTTTAAAATTTCCAACTTAATATTTAAACATAGGATATAAATCATCAAACTCCATTTTCTTAATTTTCTTCCATTTTTAATAAAGAAATTTATTCACCTTTTAATTTCAAAATTTCAACTTCATATGTATATAAATATGGAAGAAAACATTTATTCAGTATAAAATTTACGATTTTTATAAACCGTATTCCATCCAAACCATAGAAATCACATTAAAAATAGTTATATATAGACCGCGGTGCCTGTATATAGTTTTCTATCCTATGGTCAAGTGATACGGATATTTATCATTTCAATTCGCAATTTAAAAATAAAACTGCGGTTGTATATCATTTCAAACCGCAATCCCGAATGAAATGAAAAAAATGCATACTAACTTGCAGTTTAATGATATCAAATAAAACATCCATTCAATAACACATCCATCATCCAATCACAACCATCAAGCAATATCAATCAATAAAAATATATGTTTGGTAATATACAACAGGTAATAATTGGAAGTTTTATTTCAAATTATATTTATCAACTATTAATCTAACAATTTATATTCAGTGATAATTGACATAACTGTTAACTAGCAGTTCATATGTAAACAATAATTTCTAACAGCCAATTAACACGCAATAAATCAACTAAATTTACAGTTAAATTCAATAAAATGCAATTCTACAGATATGAATGAAATAACATGCCAAAAGCTCATAAATAAATTTCTATTCATTTCTAAATTTTATTTAACAAACATAAAAGCTTATAGTAGTTGTGAGTGGGTTAAAACACTCACCTTTTGAATTTAAATCGAATTTAAATTCAATTTAAACTCAAAAATTCGCCCGTCTCAGAATTCGTCCAAACCAGCGTCATCAGGTCCGAAATTTAATTTCGATCCTAACAAAAAAATCTCGCATGAATCGGAGTTCGTATAAGGAAGTTATTGCGAAAAACGTTTGAAAAATCAAATTTTATTTAAACAAAATGGATCAACTCACCCCTACCCTCAAATTCCACGTCATCCACTACCATCCATTTCTCCCTCACGTGATAAAGCTTCCAGCACGCAACCAGACAACCCACAACCCTAGCGCACGCATGCTATACCCCAGGCCGCCGCCTTTGCTACGCGAAACACTGCTAAATCTAACAACGCCTTCACCTTCCTGACCACAGCCGCCCCCCCTTCGGCCCCATGCGCCACCTCCAGACGTGTCCAGACCAGTTGACGAACCCACAAAGAGGACAGCCGCCACAAGCACCTTAAACACTAATGAATTTTAACTCCAAATCTAACCGTCGATACGCCAAACTAACCACATAGATGCGATCCCCATCGTCCACTCTACAAAACCCAGAAATGTTTTTCCGATCCGACAACTTTTGTTACGGCGATGATGAACGGTTTTGGGGCTGTTTGAATTTATTCTGGATGAACGACAGCTCCAATTGAAAAAGGAATTTCACCATGGGTTACGTGTTTCGAGAAGATCAACATATATTTTTTTGAGAATTTTCTGAATTTTTTTGAGTTTTGACTTTTGATTTTGAACTGTGGATAGATCTGGAATTGGATCTGAGATGTATACATTTGGGGAAGAGAAAAGAGTGAAGAAATGAACGTACAGCAAATGAAAAAGAAAGGAGCTAGGGTTTATAGCTGTATACTTAT
Organism: Allium cepa; assembly: GCA_030765085.1. NCBI lineage: Eukaryota > Viridiplantae > Streptophyta > Magnoliopsida > Asparagales > Amaryllidaceae > Allium > Allium cepa. The sequence continues at coordinate 766,441,663 of CM060937.1, read as the reverse complement.
AGATAGGCTAGAGGTAGGGTAGCTAGACTGGATACGCGAACGTGCGTGACAAACCATGGTCCAAAAAGCCCGCTATGCCTCCGGAGTCGAATTTGTTAAAACTATATATCCAAATAGGTGTTTTAAAATATTCTGAACGCGATGGAAAAAGTTTCGCGACCAAATTCGATCGTATGAAGAAGTTATGCTAAAAAAACAAAAATTTCACATTGATTTCAAAATGCGTAAATTTCAAGGCGTTTCGAGTCCGTACGATCAAACGACAAGTCCGATCGCTACGAAAATTGAAACATTATTATAATTCAACGTTACGGATCCGATGAAACTGGTTTCGTCGAAATCCGAGTCCGTGACAAAAATGACTATTTTTAATATTTATTAAATAAATTAAATAAATCATAAAAACAAACTTTATTTTTCAACTTCTATTATTAGCCAATTTCATTACTAAGATAATTCAATCAGTTCCAATTGATTTAACACGCTTGAATTTGAATTAAAATGTATAAGTATATTAATTTGCAGCGTTAATATCCGCACTTTCTTATTATTAGGAAATTTAAAATTTTATTCTAAAACCCAATTATTAAAACTTATACCCTTATACTCTCAACAAAATCTAACTAAATAAATAATTGGATTTCCATTTCAACTCATTATCTTGATTGCAATTAGCCTTTTTACCATAATTAAATTCCAAATTATTAATTAACCCTTATTTTTCTTAACTATTTATTAATTCCAATCCAATTGAATTCAACACTATAAATTTGATTAATTTATTATATTCACTTCCTTTCTATTATTCAAAGTTATTGTTGTAAATACGACGAATATTAACATTAGTTTAAGATTTCACTCAATGTTTACAAATTCCATTTCCATTTAATAACGTAATATTTTACGTTCAATTCTATTTCATTTGTCGTAAATACCACTTGTTGAATTAAATACTCAAATCATAAATAAATCTTGCTTCTAAAGTTATACCAACAATGGTCCAGTTAAATTTGAATTAGCTTTACCTTTATTTTATGAAATTAACTATTGCAATAAATCCAAATTTATAAAGAAGGTTAGATTCCTATACTACTTCTTTGGTCTCAATTAACCTTTTATGGCGAGTATGAATTTCCATGTATAATTGAAACTTTTATATCCCTTAAATTTTTCTTTTTTTTACTATCATTCAATATCTACACATTCTAGCTAATTTCAACTAACATATAAATTAGCTATTCCAACTTCCATTAATTTCGATTATCATACTATAGAAATTAAATTCCCTTAACCACATAAATAAAAGTTGATCCCCATCTATTTACATTATATCACGTTTGCATAAATTTATTCAATGGTCACTTTTAATTAATAACTATCAAATTTCCAATCCAAATGTAAATCTTCCACCTTTGAATTCTTATATTAAATGGAATTTAATATTTACTGATTCAACATTTATATGTTTCTAAAAATTAGCTCCAACCAAATGTGACAATTTACATTTCATTTCTATGCAATATATACTCATCTTATTCCATTTATTTGGTTACTGCATTGAAATCTATTTATTAACCAATACTAACGTTATTATCATAAAAAAAATTGCTTCCCAATTTTATTCAATACTTAGAACAAAAATTTTCACATTAAATCAAATCCTTCTATTCAAACCAAGTATCATGCTATGATAATATTTTACGTTGGTTACACTGAAAAAATCAACTTTTTATCGTTATCAATTAACATATATTAATTGCACAAATTAAAGGAATTAATTGCCATTTATCCAATTAAATTTCATACATCAATCTATTTCATCTAAATCCTTACCTATGAATATTGCAACCTTTAATTCCATTAAATACCAATTAACCCAAATTATTTCATTTATTCTAAGTCATATCACTAAAATAATTCATCATAATAAACTTAAAATCTATACGTTTATTGATTTATTTCTATTTGTCTTATGTTAAATTCTAAATTTAGTAAGACAACCTAAAGTACTCCATTCAATCGACAGTCCCTTTCAATTGTTAATACGTACTTAAATTTCTACAGTTGCCTTCCATCTGCACTTCCGTTACTACGATAAAATTTAGTAACGTTTATGCCATCAATCCATCATAATTACTTACCCTTAATTGAGTTTGATTTCCAAATAAATTTGCTGACCCTTAATTAGCCAATTTATAAAAGTTTGTCATCATACCTATAGTTCTACGCTTATGCTATGTCTTAAATTTCAATAAATTTATAAATTTTGAGATGTTCATTAGGGTTTACAAATTTATTGACTTGCAATAACAGGGTTTCTTAATCTATTCAATTTATCGTTCACAATCTTTTATTGCATTAAATTGGTTTAATATTCCCATATTAAATTTTATGTCCAGGTAAGAATTTTTCTTTCTTTCTCTACTTAATTCATTTGAATTTTATTCAAATGTCTTTAAATAGGTTTCTAAGTCACTTCTATATAATTTATTCTAGCCTTCATTTTAATATTTATCTACCACCTTTATTCTTTCAACTAAAATAAATTACAAAAATCCTATTAAACAAACAATTTTAAATGGTCGAACTTAACGGGTCGTTACATCCATGATTCTTGCTCTTGAGACACGCTCATGATCCAATCAATATCCATCTCATCAATGCTCGGAGTCGACAGGACCTCCACTGGAGTTGACCCCAGAAATTGAGCTTCGCCTGTGCTAAAGTACTTTGCGAGAGAATCTGCTTTCATGTTTTCTTCTCGAGGAATATGACTTATCATGTAATGATCGAAATCACCCAGGAGTTCCCAAGCCTTTGACAAGTAGGCGGGCAGATTTCCCCCTTTCGCTTGGAATTCCTTCTTAACTTGGCATACAATAAGTTGAGAATCACTGAAGATCTGTAATGCTCGGATGCTTAGTTCTTTAGCAATCCTTAGGCTAGCGATAAGGGCTTCGTATTCTGCTTCATTGTTTGTTGAAGGAAATTCCAATCTTAGTGCATAGCATAATGATCGACCATTAGGGGTCTCGAGTACAAATCCGGCTCCAGAACAGTAGTCGTTTCTCGCGCCATCGACATATAACTTCCATTGGATTGGGGAATCGTCGATCGTTTCCTCCTCACTGTTACCCTTATCTGTGAATTCTACGATGAAATCCGCTAAAGTTTGTCCATTGATTGCTTTTCGGGGATGATAAGTGATGTCATATTGACTGAGTTCAATATTCCACTTTAGAAGACGGCCCGAAGTCTCAGGGCGAAACAGGACTTGCTTTAAAGGTTGATCAGTGAGGAATCTGATAGGATGAGCTTAGAAATATTGCCTCAACTTCCTAGATGCAATTAGTAGGCAATTGGCGAGTTTTTCCAACTTAGAGTAATTCATCTCTGCCCCAGTGAGTCTTTTGCTGATATAGTAAACTGGATGTTGAATCCTCTTGTCTTCTCGTATCAGCGCTGCACTTAAAGCATGAGATGATACTTCCAAGTATATAAGAAGATCCTCGCCATCGCCAGGCCTAGAAAGTATTGGAGGCGTTTCCATATGGCGAATCAATTCATCAAAGGCTTTTTGGCATTGGGAGTCCAATCGAAGTTTTTCTTTCCTTTCTTTAGGGCGTCAAAGAATGGGATGCATTTATCTATGGCTTTGGAAATGAACCGACTCAAGGCGGCGACTTTTCCATTGAGACTTTGCAATTCCTTCTTTGTTCTAGGAGCTTTGACTTCCTTTAAGGCGGTAATTTGAGCTGGACTAGCCTCAATGCCCCTAGCGCTCACGATGAAACCTAAAAACTTGCCGGATTCCACTCCAAATGAACATTTTAAAGGATTGAGCTTCATTCCGTATTTTCGGAGGACTGCGAACATGTCTGCTAAGTGTTCTATGTGATCCACTGCTTTCTTAAACTTTACTAACATGTCATCGACGTAGACTTCCATAGTCTTGCCCAATTGCGGTTTGAACATAGCATTAACAAGTCTTTGGTATGTTGCCCCTGCATTCTTCAGCCCGAAGGGCATAACTTTGTAGCAGTAAAGACCAATGTCGGTGATAAAGCTCGTGTCCTCCTGATATGGCTCATGCATCATGATCTGGTTATATCCGGAGTAGGCATCCATAAAAGATAACAATTCGTGTCCCGCTGTTCCGTCTACCAGTTGATCGATCCTGGGTAATGGGAAGCAGTCTTTGGGGCAGGCCTTGTTTAGATCTGAAAAATCGATGCATACTCTCCATTTTCCGTTGGCTTTCTTAACCAACACTGGATTTGAAACCCAATTCGGATAGGTAGATTCTTTGATAAAATTATTCTCCATGAGCCAATCAACTTCTTCTTTTAACGCTGCCGACCTTTCTGGACCTTGAGTTCTCCTTTTCTGCTTCACAGGTGTAAATTTTGGATCAATATTTAGAGCGTGTACTGCAACTTCTGGGGATATTCCGCACATATCGGCATGAGTCCAAGCAAAAACATCCAAATTTGCCTTTAAAAAAGATATTAAGATATTCTGAATTGACACATTAAGTTGTGAACCCACATTCAACACCTTGTTTGGGTCCTTTGGGTCAACAGGTACTGGTATTGTTGTTTCCACTGGTACCACTCTATTCTCCCCTGCACTGACTTTTCTAGGATCCATCTCTTTCCGTGCTCCGCTGTGCTCGCCAGTGCAGGGCCCGCCCTGTAATTGCTACAAGGCTGGCTCTTTGATGCGGACTGGGGCTGCCGCATCCTTTCCCATTTCTCTTTTCCTTGCCTCTCGCAGCTCTGTCAGATAACACTCCCGCCCAGCATTTTGATCCCCTTTTATAACTCCCACTCCATTATTTGTGGGAAATTTAATGGTGAGGCACCATGGGGCCAGAACAGCTTTGAATGCTGCGAGAGTTGGACGGCCAAGGAAAGCATTATAAGCAGAAAATTCGTCGACAATCACAAAATTTTGCTTGCGGACCACTTTTCTTTCTCCTTCTCCAAGTTCCACAAACAAATCAACGGTTCCTATAGGCTGTTTTGGCTCCCCAGTGAAGCCAGCGATTTTCTGTGATGATGCTTGCACATCAGCCATAGGGATCTTCATTTGGTCGAATGTTTTCTTGAAGAGGATATTGCAGGATGCGCCACAATCAATGAGAACTCTTCTGACAATAGCTGGCCCGATACCAGCCGAGATGACTAAAGGATCTAAGGTAGGAGCTTCAATACTTGCGGAATCCCTGGCTCTGAACACAATATCATCATTGAAAGTTCTCTGTTGTTTCAGGGGCGTAGTGTCTTCCAAAACAAAGACATCTTCTTCGGCCGGTACATATTTCAAAGCCCTGGTATATCTCTCCATCTCACCCTAGCTTCTGCATGCTGGGTGAGGTCCTCCTGTAATGACATTGATAACAGGCCTTCCGGATTCATGCCCTGTAGCCTTCTCACCTGTCCTGGGTTGATGAGCAGGAGCTCGTTGCCCCTGACTAGTCGAAGCGAGATTGCCGCTATTCTTTTCCACAAATTGCTGCAGCTTGTTTTCCCTTACCAATTCTTCAATCAAATTTTTCAATTGGAGGCATTCATCGGTATCATGACCAGGTTGATTATGAAAGCGACAGAACTTCCCACTTTGCACAGCTTTTTTCCCGGTTCTCAGAACAGGAGGTTTAGGATATTCAACAGAATCTTTAGTGGCAAGGTATATATGCTCCGGCGTATCTGATAAAGGAGTATATTCCGATGGTTTGAAGGAACGAGGCTTCTTCAGATTTTTCTGTTTCTTTCCATCGTTATTTTCCCTTTTGTGTCCTACAGATTCACTCTTGCGTGGAGCAGCAATGTTATCTTCAGCTTTTTCTAACACTGCTTTTACCGGTACAGGACGGCTTTCCAGGCGTATGAATTCATCTGCTTTCTTGTAGAATTTTTTAAGGGAATTTGGTTCCTTCATGTTTAGCCATTTTCCAAATTCGCTCGACTTGTCGATGGCCCTCATCAGATAGGTCAACATCATCCGTGGTTCTGCATTGTCTACCTCAGCTAGTGCTATGTTAAAGCGATTCAAGAAAGATCTGATAGTCTCCCCAGGATTCTGCTCTAAACTTGACAAAGACATAATATCTTTGGCTTTTGAAGCGTATAGTCTGAACTGCTCCTTGAATTTCCGGGTTAAGTCAGAAAACTGATCTATAGACCGGACTGGCAGCTTTGTGAACCAAAGCAAAGCTACACCTTCCAGATATACAGGAAAATATCGGCACTTTATTTCATCAGAAGCTCTGGCACCTGTCATGTGCCAATCATACTTATACAAGAATTCGTTCAGATCACTTGTTCCTTTGTAAGCTGGGATAGTTGGAGGGACGAACTTCATTGGGAACTCAGCCTTTAAGATTCTTTCGGTAAACGGGGTTTTACTTGGAGCGAAACCCCATTCCTTCTCATCTTCATTCCTTTGCATGCTTTCCTTCATGATTTGTCGAACCATTTTAGAAAGATATCCCTCATCATTTCGAGCTTTAGATCCACCAATTTCAGGAAATGTCCGCTCAAAGGGGCTAGCAGCCCTCTCAGGAATGTTTCTTTCTTCATCCTCATGAATGTTTCCAACAAAGTTCCTTTCATTACCCGTTGGTTGACGATTTACCCCAAGCAAGTCATTCAACTTATTCAAAATTAGGGCATTTTGGGCGTTCTGAGCTTCCAATTGTGCACTTTGGGCATTTATCTGCTGGTTCAGCCCTAAGATTACAGCATCCAACTCCGCTTTTGTAACTCCAACAGGTGGAGTGGCTTGATTAGGTACTGGGGAAGCGGAGGTTCCCTCTTGAACATTTCCAGATCTAACAGATCTACTCTTTCTCCCCGAAGCCATGATTTCAGATAAACTTCTAGTCTTCAGAGAGGTTACTTCAACAAACTTTCGTGGAGCAATGATGACGGTTTGCCTGAGTTTAATTCTCAGTGAAAGCACCAAAAATGTTAACGCTAAAATTTGAACGCTAACACCCCGGTGTATGAAGTGTAATTGTGAAAGCACCACCCGATGATTCGGGAGCAGAGTATAAGCAGAAAATCACAGAAAAAGCAGTGAATAACAATGATTTTATAGTGGTTCGGCTCAAGGCAAGCCTACGTCCACTTTAATTCTCTTTATTGCTAAACCGATTACAACTTTACAACAATCCTCAATTACAATTATGACGAGACAAACAACTAGAACTTTGGTAGAGAAGAATTCTTCGAATCCATGTAGATTGCGTTAGATTTTCCCTTGAAGTTAGTTGAAATGTCTTTCGAACTTGAAGTGTTGGGTGAGTTGAGAATCCAGCAGAGTATTGGCGCTTGAAATGATTGGCCAAAAAAGGTCCCCTTGAAGTCGGAGCGCATGCCATATTTATAGAGTTTCCTGGACTAAGCCGTGCGCGATTTATAGAACTTCACGGGTTAGTATAACTCGGCTGCGACTTAAGGTAAGTCTTCACGAGGTAGAGGATCTCACGGGTTAGCTTGACTCGTTTGCGACTTAGGGTAAGCATTCGCGAGTTAACAGGTCGTGAACGACTTAAAAACAGTAAGTCATTTGGTGATTGTTTCAGATTGACTTAAGCCGCTCGGACCTCTCATTAGTTAAGTCGTTCATTTCCTAACACGTGATCCTGTTAACTCGCTAACCCGCCTGCTTGCTCACTAACTCGCTAACTCGCTAACTCGTTAGCTTGCTCACTAACTCGCTAACTCGCTAACTCGTTAGCTTGCTTACTAACTCACTAACTCGTTAAGTGCCTTAACCCGTTAAGTCGTTGATCCACCAAGTTGTTACAAACCCCGAGTCGTTGAGTCGTTCCATTCCTCTAAGTCGCCTCTAACCTTAACTCGCGAGCTAATTGAGTCGTAACCAGTTGAGTCGGTCCGTTCCTTAAGTCGCGAGGTTTCTTGAGTCGTTAGGAACTTTAAGTTGACGAGTCGCTTGGTCTCTTGGCCCGCTAAGTCACATAACTCTTAAGTCGTGAATCACAACAGGGTTAACACTGGGTTTATATAAGTTGTATGCTTTTGTATTCCATGTTAGATGAGTTTACTCACGCTGGTTTCCAGCCTGACCCGGGTGTTACTTTGATGTAATGCTCGGGTCAGACCGAGTATTATAGATTTTCAGGTAAGGACATTCTGGAGCACAGGAGGCGAGCTGGAGTGCTGTAACATATGGAGAGCTTCAGATATGATATATTACAGTATCTGAAACAGATTGATTTATCTGTTCTGTGATTATAAATCTATTGTAACTCTGATATATGTATATTAAACTGTAATTTGACAAGTACAGTTTCCTTTGTATAACTATTATTTATGTGATATTATATTTTGATCCGCTGCTGTCAGGACCCGATTGTTCGACTTCCGAAAATTCAACATCGATACTCACTTTATCGACTGCCGAGTAATCGAACGACGGAAAACCGAACACTGAGGGTTTTAAGAAAAAGAAAAAAACAAAGAAAAGAGAAGAGAAAAAGATAGAAAATTTAGATAGGGAAAAGAAGATAGAAAATTTTTAAATATAGAATAGAAGAAAAAGAGAATAGAAAATGGAAAATAGAACAGAAAGAAAATAGAACAGAACAGAAAACAACAGAACAGAACAACATTAGAATCTCACAATTCGCTGCGGAACAACATATAATAATAAATGAATAATCATTAAACAAAGAACTATATCAGTTATTACATTTTATACATTTCATTTCATTACATCATATCATCAGAGTATACAACATCAAACAAACAGTGCAGCGGAAAAAAAGAAATACTATATAAACTAGTAATACGCCATGCCATCCATCTTGCCTCCAGCAACTCCAGAATATCCAGAATATCCTGATAAACCTTAACTCTTAACTGCCCGTGTGGAAATTGGTGGGCACCCAGAGTTTAGGAAGGAAAACAATAAACTCCGAGTCAGTCATGTGACTCGTGTGAGAACTCAAAACAGTTTATTTATCTTTAAAAATCAAAATAGAGGAATATTTTTATTTCAATTCGCAATGCTTTTAAAAATGAGACTACCATAAGGCCTCCCGCACACACAATGCAAACGCAGAATCGGAGGAGATTTCTCCTTATGATAGTCAAAGATGCTTGATACGCATTTAAAATAACATTTGATATTATTACTAGTGCATAGTGTAGGGGAAAAATTCATTTTGAAAGTAGAATATAAATCTTAGCCAACATACGACCATTATCGTATGCCTACTATAGCTACCATCCAAACAGTGGTGACCACCATAAGTGAATGGCAGGTCCTACAACTAATACCGTACAAGTTTCGTATTGGGAATTGGATTTCCAACGAATGATCAGGCCAAGGAACTTCCCATTGCCACATGAGAATGCCTCTGGATGGACATCCCCGAGAACCAAACTGGATCTCTACCAACACAAGGCCGGGTTACCCCTAACTGAGTAACAACTGACCGAATATGCCATCCCCCGGTCCTTTGGGACCTTTTCACCGAGCGCTCGTAATCAATTCACACAATCATAACAAAGTGTTTTCAACATGAGTAAGTATCTGGGCTCCATACCATGATACCACCCTTTTCCAGAAGGAAATGGACACATCCTAAAGGGTGCTACCCCTCATAACCTTGCTGCTTCTTTCCTGTTTTGACCATTCACGGGGTGTGAGGCTCGACGAATTCACGTCCACAAAAACATACTTTATACAAAAGCCATGCTTTGGGTCAACAAATGATCAACACAATGATCACAAGGATAGACGATCAAATAAACGATCCTATCACAAATAATCAACACAATGATCATTTCAGCATCACTCAGCATGTCACATTACCAAATTGGGAATATATCGCTGATAACATTCAACTATATAATCTCTGAGCTCGTACGTCTCAGAGAAGGGTGTTAAGCTAAAAGAATAAATTCTCCGCCACCAACAGAAATATATTTGAAAGAAATCTGCTTTATATCTCAATTTGTAACGTCAGACACACAATCCATTCAAGTCTGTTCTGGGCTCGAACAAAACCGAAGGCACTTCTTACGAATCCCTTGCAATCCGGGTATTCACAATCCCGATCGAATTTCCCATCACTTAGGAGATCTCAATACCAGGAGCTACCCAGTGCAGAGACAATCGATAGGTCATCCTATCGCTTTCACAAATACTCGGTCTTCAACACCGATCTTCAATGCAATTCACAACGACGTATCACATATTCGGAATGGGTTATACGACCCCATGGTCCTTTCCCGGTTAACCCGAATAGTGAGCGCTTATTCAAAAATAAGTGTGGCATTCACATTCAAACAAATCACATCAAATACCCATTCAAAGGGAAATATTGATAGTCGGTTATTGAACTATCAATTGATATGCATACATCACCAGATTCCAAATAATTTTCCAAATTATTTATTTTCCAAAATATCTTTACTAGATATAAAATTCAATATCTCAAAAATAAATCAATATTTATTTTTAATTAAATTCCACTTTCTTTTATAAATCCCATAGTGAATTTATATTTCACAATCCACACATATATGATTTCAATTATTCATTTTCAATTTATCTTCAAAAAGGTAAATTCTCAAAATATTCACTTTATATTGGAAAACATTTCCATACTTATTTATTCATAAGTAATTCACAAATTTTATTTATTTTCAACACTTAGAAAATATTCAATATACTTAAATCGAAATTAAGTATATATATCACTCTTTAAGGAAAATCATTCACTTTAACATATTTATTTGGGCCAAAACGAATGTTTCGTAAAACATCGTTACGACAACCCAAAATCACTAGTATAGGGATTCGAAATTAAGATAGATATATAAATCCCAATACTATAAAAAACATTTCCTTTCGGAAATCATTTACTATAACAACAGTGTTATAGTCCATTATTTCCTTTTATTTCTCGAAAACGTCTATTTCAACAATGAATGTTGAAATCTATGGTTTTGAATCTTAACACAGTTAAAACATCATTAGATTGTTTTAAGTTCTATTTGAAACATCACATTCAAAACAATTTCTTTAACATACTATTCACTATTCAAAAACGTGAATATTCTACGTTAACCAATTTCATCCTTTATTCATTTTATTTCTAAGGATTATTCACAGTTCAAAAATGTGAATATAACTCCATTAATAAGTTTCAACAGTTTACTTATCAAAATAAGTCATTTGCGGATTTATAAAACAACGTTTATAAATTCCATTTGTATTTATTCTATAACACTTCCTTTTATAAATTTTCTTTATTAACCTATTCGATTTATAACTCAATTATAAAACAAAGGTTCATATTATAAGTGAAATACTTATAATTTATTCGTTTGCAAAATCGTTCCTTTGAACTTCATAATTATAAATCTTATAACTTATAAGATTTAATTATTCATCCAAATATATTCTTTAATAATTTCACAAAATTTATAAATCTTACTATTTATAAATGTCATTTATAACTTCAACATTTATAATTTTATAAATCCCATTCATTTACAAAATTCATTTCCACTTCATTCAAACACTTATAAAAACTCGTTTTATAAGTAAATATTTCAATTTATAAATATCCATTTATAAATCTCTTAATATAAATCAATTTATATTATTCTTTTAAAACGTCTTTAAATCCCTTTATAATTTCATCATTCTCTTGATTTATAAAATAATCAAATTTTATAAATCCTATATTTAAACTCTTTACAATAAATTCTAAAATCCCGATTAAACTATTTTATAAAATCATTAGCATCATATTCTCAAAAATCAGTTTTTAACTATTTTTCTCAAAAATCATAATTTTTATAGCTTTAAAAATTATAACGTTTATTTATTTAAAATGGATCAAATTCCAAACATATAGTATATTTTCAAAAATAACTTTATAAATCATTTTAAAATTCCAAAACTTGGTCCAATGATGCTACATATCAAATAGTCAATCACGACTACAACGATATCATATATCAATATGAAAATCCATCAAATATCAAAATATCTGAAATCAAATAAAAACTGTTGAGGAATCCAGTTGGATCCCTCCAACCTGTTTCCTGCATCACAAACATTAGCACAATACCAATTTCGTTCCAGTACGAAATTATCGCGGTATATGTTTTTAATAAATATTATCCGCTTAATAACGGCGTAATAGGGTCTCATCTGCTAAAAATACGGGAAATCAATCAAGTGCAATATATACATATGCCAATATATATATATATATTGATATTATTTATAATACCAATTTCACTGTTTATGAAATATTCGCGGTATATGTTTTTAATAAATAACATCCACTTACTAACGGCGCATAATGTCTATTTTAACAATCAATAGATATCAATCATCATTCAAACATGCATTCAAATATTTTAAATCTAACTATTTAAAATAAAATCGAAACTGATTCGATTGAGTGAGAAGTTCTCACCTTGGTTTTAATTTCCGTTTTAGCTTTTTATTTTGAATAAAATTAAACGTGCGTTTAATTTTACCCAAAATTCTCACTAACTCCAAACGACTCCAAACCAACTCCATCGCGTAGTGCTCGTCCATACGATTCCAACGCAACTGAGTTTACATTTTTTCGACCTCGTATGAAAAAGATATGAATTTTTGAAGTTACACGAATTTTATAACAAATTTACTAACTTAAATAAACTAATTTATAACTAAACTTAATCAAGGCCGTTAGATTAGCTTCCCTTGCATCATGACCGTGCATCATGTTCTTCTCCAACACGCGCAACTACCAGTATTGAAGCCGAACCCACTCTAGAATCTAGGGTTAAATTATTCTCCAAACACACACCACATCGACACGATCAAGAACCTCCATTCGACACGCCTCCCCTAGCTCCACCCATGCCCAGCACCATACGAAGCTCGGTCATGTATTGCTCCATGATTTTCGTGTGCAAACATCAACTGTCGGCCCCCCATATCTCCCTCCACACAACACTAAACCCCATCATATCCGTATAGATTTAAAGCCCTCGTTATCCTCTACAATGTTGTAGTTAACAACTTTCATTGATTTTTGACGGATTGAAATAAATTAAAGGAAGAAGGAAACGAATTTTCAGCCCTTGGTTCAAAGTGGCGGCCTGATGAATAAAGCTAGGGTTAGGTTTTTATTTTTCTAAAATTTTGAAAGGTAGGGGCTATTTATAAGGAATTTTCGAACACTATTCATCCGGAAATTCCGAACTCCGATTTACGCGCCGAAACTGACGTTCCTAGGGTTTATCCCACGTTCCGGACACAATGGAACAGGTTTCGAAAGCTAATTCGGAAGTATGTGCGAGTTATGGCTGTAAACGCTCAATTTGAATTAAACCGATTTAAGCGATTTTCTAGGCGTTTTAATTTGTACCGGACAAACGGTAAATCCAATCGACACGAAATTTGAAATCTTACAATAATATCACATTACGGATCCGATGAAACTGGTTTCGTCGAAATCCGAGACTTTTTGAAAAATGGCTATTTTAGCTCGCCAAATTTAAATTAAAAATAATTCGATGCGTTTCGAGCTGCCACGATCAAACGGTAACTCCGATTGACACGAAAATTGAAATCCGGTAATAACTAACTATTACGGATCCAATGGAATTAGTTTCGTTCAATTCTGAGACTGTTCAAAAATTGGCTATTTTACAGTCGATTATTAAATATTAAAATATTCAATTTTCACAAATTAACTTTTAATTCGATTTTGAAAGTTCTAAAATATCATTCTAACTCCCATATGATAAAATAAAATTTTACAAATCATTTTCAATCATATTTAACTATATTTTCAATTATTTCCATAATTTAACGTATTAAATTATCGATTTAATTATCCAATTAAATCCAAAAATTCAAATAAAAATTTATTTGACTTATAAATTCACTTTTTATATTTAAAATTAATTAAATATTCAAATTTTAATTTCTAAAAATTCTGGATCGTTACAATCTTCCCCCTTAAAAGAATTTCGTCCTCGAATTTATTAGTAAGAAAAGTTATAGAATTTATTAACTTTCCAAAAATTCATAGTTAAACTTCTTACAATCTTTACTAAGTTTTCAAATCATACTTAGTTATCTTTTCAAAACAACTACTACCGTTTAACTTTCAATTCCAAAATCAAAGTTATAGTTTTCAAAAATTTCCAAATTTCTCAAATTTTTTCTAACGCCTTAAATTTTCGGAAAAATTCGCCATAGTCTCCTTTGCGCGGCTTGATCCGAAAAAAAAAATGACAGTATATATATCACAAATATACATCTCATCAAGTAATGAGGCATCCCGAAGGGAAAAAAGTATAAAAGTACGATATTTAATCCGAGATATGTACCTTATATTTTTATTAGCAAGCATATACGGCTAATATAGCGCGAAAGCGAGCTCCAAATGCGAAGCAAACGCGATCCGCACCTACTAAACACTCAACAAACAACATGAGAATCATGCATATAGACAATAATCTCAATATACAACATATAGCAACATAATAACTATATATGCTAACATAGCAAATGCAACTAAACAACAAATGCAATATATATTCAACCATCAACCAACTAACATCCATAACCAATAAATATTCATTCATATTCTTATTAATATTCAATGAATTGGGTTATCAATTTAATCATATTTGATTCATATACAGTGGATGTTCTTACTAACATCCATTCTCAATTAGTTTATATTCACTAATTAAATCCAATTCACTTTTAATTCTATTCAAATTTATTTACTTTCAATTTGAATTCAATTTCATAGCTTCCAATTTCGCTAATTCACTTTCATTAACAATTAATGAACTTATATACAATCAACTAACAATCATATAACAACCAAAGTATATTAATTACAACCAAATTCCTTTGCTTATATTCATACATTCAATTATTCAACTTCTAATAACATTAGAATTTAATGAATTAACATTTATATTCATTATTTCATATCAACTTAATTTACATTTAATTGGTTAACATTCATTTCATTAATTCAATTCAATTTCAAAAGTTGAATTTCATTTATCTTTGAATTCACTTTCATTTACAACTCATATTCATAAATATATTCAAATAATTTCGCTTCTTATATATACAAGTTTATTTCACAATTGTAAATCACTTTAATTATAATTTAATTCTTATAATTCTTTTCTTATACAATTATTCTTCTATTTAGATTATTCAAACAACCTAACAATCAACTTATATACACTTTAATAATTCTGAAAAATTATTTCTTTATATATAAAATATACTCAAGGTAAAATTATTTCATTTACCCAATTTAAAACAATATCGTGTCGAATTGTTCTATTCAAGTGTTTAGAAACTCCTTCGGCATAGTCTTGCGGACCACGCTGACGAAAGTTCATATGCCACTCAACAAACCAATCATCACAATATAAAACAATTTTATATTCACTAACAAATACGCTCTCATAGCTATTATTACACTTAAACTCATTCTAGAGTACTGCTGACTCTATCTCTAATGAGTAATACCCAACAGAACCATGGTTGTCGCTTAACCATAAGCTCTGATACCAGATGTAACGTACGCGGATTTTCGTTGCCGAAAAACCGAATAGTTATGTGTTTTAAAAAGAATTTAAGAAGAGAAAAAGAAAGAAGAAGAGAGAAGAAGATAGAAAATAGAGAAACAGAAAAATAGAGAATTTGAAAATGGAGGGGAAAGAAAAATAGAACGGAACAGAAAACAACAGAACAGAACAACATCAGAATCTCACAATTCGCAGCGGAACAACATATAATAATAAATGAATAATCTTTAAACAAAGAACTATATTAGTTATTACATTTTATACATTTCATTTCATTACATCATATCATCAGAGTATACAACATCAAACAAACAGTGCAGCGGAAAAAAAGAAATACTATATAAACTAGTAATACGCCATGTCATCCATCTTGCCTCCAGCAACTCCAGAATATCCAGAATATCCTGATAAACCTTAACTCTTAACTGCCCGTGTGGAAATTGGTGGGCACCCAGAGTTTAGGAAGGAAAACAATAAACTCCGAGTCGGTCATGTGACTCGTGTGAGAACTCAAAACAGTTTATTTATCTTTAAAAATCAAAATAGAGGAATATTTTTATTTCAATTCGCAATGCTTTTAAAAATGAGACTACCATAAGGCCTCCCGCACACACACACAATGCAAACGCAGAATCGGAGGAGATTTCTCCTTATGATAGTCAAAGATGCTTGATACGCATTTAAAATAACATTTGATATTATTACTAGTGCATAGTGTAGGGGAAAAATTCATTTTGAAAGTAGAATATAAATCATAGCCAACATACGACCATTATCGTATGCCTACTATAGCTACCATCCAAACAGTGGTGACCACCATAAGTGAATGGCAGGTCCTACAACTAATACCGTACAAGTTTCGTATTGGGAATTGGATTTCCAACGAATGATCAGGCCAAGGAACTTCCCATTGCCACATGAGAATGCCTCTGGATGGACATCCCCGAGAACCAAACTGGATCTCTACCAACACAAGGCCGGGTTACCCCTAACTGAGTAACAACTGACCGAATATGCCATCCCCCGGTCCTTTGGGACCTTTTCACCGAGCGCTCGTAATCAATTCACACAATCATAACAAAGTGTTTTCAACATGAGTAAGTATCTGGGCTCCATACCATGATACCACCCTTTTCCAGAAGGAAATGGACACATCCTAAAGGGTGCTACCCCTCATAACCTTGCTGCTTCTTTCCTGTTTTGACCATTCACGGGGTGTGAGGCTCGACGAATTCACGTCCACAAAAACATACTTTATACAAAAGCCATGCTTTAGGTCAACAAATGATCAACACAATGATCACAAGGATAGACGATCAAATAAACGATCCTATCACAAATAATCAACACAATGATCATTTCAGCATCACTCAGCATGTCACATTACCAAATTGGGAATATATCGCTGATAACATTCAACTATATAACCTCTGAGCTCGTACGTCTCAGAGAAGGGTGTTAAGCTAAAAGAATAAATTCTCCGCCACCAACAGAAATATATTTGAAAGAAATCTGCTTTATATCTCAATTTGTAACGTCAGACACACAATCCATACAAGTCTGTTCCGGGCTCGAACAAAACCGAAGGCACTTCTTACGAAGCCCTTGCAATCCGGGTATTCACAATCCCGATCGAATTTCCCATCACTTAGGAGATCTCAATACCAGGAGCTACCCAGTCCAGAGACAATCGATAGGTCATCCTATCGCTTTCACAAATACTCGGTCTTCAACACCGATCTTCAATGCAATTCACAACGACGTATCACATATTCGGAATGGGTTATACGACCCCATGGTCCTTTCCCGGTTAACCCGAATAGTGAGCGCTTATTCAAAAATAAGTGTGGCATTCACATTCAAACAAATCACATCAAATACCCATTCAAAGGGAAATATTGATAGTCGGTTATTGAACTATCAATTGATATGCATACATCACCAGATTCCAAATAATTTTCCAAATTATTTATTTTCCAAAATATCTTTACAAGATATAAAATTTAATATCTCAAAAATAAATCAATATTTATTTTTAATTAAATTCCACTTTCTTTTATAAATCCCATAGTGAATTTATATTTCACAATCCACGCATATATGATTTCAATTATTCATTTTCAATTTATCTTCAAAAAGGTAAATTCTCAAAATATTCACTTTATATTGGAAAACATTTCCATACTTATTTATTCATAAGTAATTCACAAATTTTATTTATTTTCAACACTTAGAAAATATTCAATATACTTAAATCGAAATTAAGTATATATTTCACTCTTTAAGGAAAATCATTCACTTTAACATATTTATTTGGGCCAAAACGAATGTTTCGTAAAACATCGTTACGACAACCCAAAATCACTAGTATAGGGATTCGAAATTAAGATAGATATATAAATCCCAATACTATACAAAACATTTCCTTTCGGAAATCATTTACTATAACAACAGTGTTATAGTCCATTATTTCCTTTTATTTCTCGAAAACGTCTATTTCAACAATGAATGTTGAAATCAATGGTTTCGAATCTTAACACAGTTAAAACATCATTAGATTGTTTTAAGTTCTATTTGAAACATCACATTCAAAACAATTTCTTTAACATATTATTCACTATTCAAAAACGTGAATATTCTACGTTAACCAATTTCATCCATTATTCATTTTATTTCTAAGGATTATTCACAGTTCAAAAATGTGAATATAACTCCATTAATAAGTTTCAACAGTTTACTTATCAAAATAAGTCATTTGCAGATTTATAAAACAACGTTTATAAATTCCATTTGTATTTATTCTATAACACTTCCTTTTATAAATTTTCTTTATTAACCTATTCGATTTATAACTCAATTATAAAACAAAGGTTCATATTATAAGTGAAATACTTATAATTTATTCGTTTGCAAAATCGTTCCTTTGAACTTCATAATTATAAATCTTATAACTTATAAGATTCAATTATTCATCCAAATATATTCTTTAATAATTTCACAAAATTTATAAATCTTACTATTTATAAATGTCATTTATAACTTCAACATTTATAATTTTATAAATCCCATTCATTTACAAAATTCATTTCCACTTCATTCAAACACTTATAAAAACTCGTTTTATAAGTAAATATTTCAATTTATAAATATCCATTTATAAATCTCTTAATATAAATCAATTTATATTATTCTTTTAAAACGTCTTTAAATCCCTTTATAATTTCATCATTCTCTTGATTTATAAAATAATCAAATTTTATAAATCCTATATTTAAACTCTTTACAATAAATTCTAAAATCCCGATTAAACTATTTTATAAAACCATTAGCATCATATTCTCAAAAATCAGTTTTTAACTATTTTTCTCAAAAATCATAATTTTTATAGCTTTAAAAATTATAACGTTTATTTATTTAAAATGGATCAAATTCCAAACATATAGTATATTTTCAAAAATCACTTTATAAATCATTTTAAAATTCCAAAACTTGGTCCAATGATGCTACATATCAAATAGTCAATCACGACTACAACGATATCATATATCAATATGAAAATCCATCAAATATCAAAATATCTGAAATCAAATAAAAACTGTTGAGGAATCCAGTTGGATCCCTCCAACCTGTTTCCTGCATCACAAACATTAGCACAATACCAATTTCGTTCCAGTACGAAATTATCGCGGTATATGTTTTTAATAAATATTATCCGCTTAATAACGGCGCAATAGGGTCTCATCCGCTAAAAATACGGGAAATCAATCAACTGCAATATATACATATGCCAATATATATATATTGATATTATTTATAATACCAATTTCACTGTTTATGAAATATTCGCGGTATATGTTTTTAATAAATAACATCCGCTTACTAACGGCGCATAATGTCTATTTTAACAATCAATAGATATCAATCATCATTCAAACATGCATTCTAATATTTTAAATCTAACTATTTAAAATAAAATCAAAACTGATTCGATTGAGTGAGAAGTTCTCACCTTGGTTTTAATTTCCGTTTTAGCTTTTTATTTCGAATAAAATTAAACGTGCGTTTAATTTTACCCAAAATTCTCACTAACTCCAAACGACTCCAAACCAACTCCATCGCGTAATGCTCGTCCATACGATTCCAACGCAACCGAGTTTGCATTTTTTCGACCTCGTATGAAAAAGATATGAATTTTTGAAGTTACACGAATTTTATAACAAATTTACTAACTTAAATAAACTAATTTATAACTAAACTTAATCAAGGCCATTAGATTAGCTTCCCTTGCATCATGACCGTGCATCATGTTCTTCTCCAACATGCGCAACTACCAGTATTGAAGCCGAACCCACTCTAGAATCTAGGGTTAAATTATTCTCCAAACACACACCACATCGACACGATCAAGAACCTCCATTCGACACGCCTCCCCTAGCTCCACCCACGCCCAGCACCATACGAAGCTCGGTCATGTATTGCTCCATGATTTTCGTGCGCAAACATCAACTGTCGGCCCCCCATATCTCCCTCCACACAACACTAAACCCCATCATATCCGTATAGATTTAAAGCCCTCGTTATCCTCTACAATGTTATAGTTAACAACTTTCATTGATTTTTGACGGATTGAAATAAATTAAAGGAAGAAGGAAATGAATTTTCAGCCCTTGGTTCAAAGTGGCGGCCTGATGAATAAAGCTAGGGTTAGGTTTTTATTTTTCTAAAATTTTGAAAGTTAGGGGCTATTTATAAGGAATTTTCGAACACTATTCATCCGGAAATTCCGAACTTCGATTTACGCGCCGAAACTGACGATCCTAGGGTTTATCCCGCGTTCTGGACACAATGGAACAGGTTTCGAAAGCTAATTCGGAAGTATGTGCGAGTTATGGCTGTAAACGCTCAATTTGAATTAAACTGATTTAAGCGATTTTCTAGGCGTTTTAATTTGTACCGGACAAACGGTAAATCCAATCGACACGAAATTTGAAACCTTACAATAATATCACATTACGGATCCGATGAAACTGGTTTCGTCGAAATCCGAGACTTTTTGAAAAATGGCTATTTTAGCTCGCCAAATTTAAATTAAAAATAATTCAATGCGTTCCGAGCTGCCACGATCAAACGGTAACTCCTATTGACACGAAAATTGAAATCCGGTAATAACTAACTATTACGGATCCAATGGAACTGGTTTCGTTCAATTCTGAGACTGTTCAAAAATTGGCTATTTTACAGTCGATTATTAAATATTAAAATATTCAATTTTCACAAATTAACTTTTAATTCGATTTTAAAAGTTCTAAAATATCATTCTAACTCCCATATGATAAAATAAAATTTTACAAATCATTTTCAATCATATTTAACTATATTTTCAATTATTTCCATAATTTAACGTATTAAATTATCAATTTAATTATCCAATTAAATCCAAAAATTCAAATAAAAATTTATTTGACTTATAAATTCACTTTTTATATTTAAAATTAATTAAATATTCAAATTTTAATTTCTAAAAATTCTGGGTCGTTACAGCTGCGAATGTGAGGTTTTCTGTGTTGTGTTCCGTTTCTTTCTTCTATCTTTTCTTCTTTTCTCTAACTATCTGGAAATTTCGGGATCGAAATTTCCGGGTCGTTACATTTGGTATCAGAGCGAAGGTTAAGAGAGAGCCTTGGCTCTGGTGGGGATACTCATTAAGGAAATGGTCAATGATACCCTAGAATGAGTTGAGTGTATATATATATATGAGAGAGCGTACTTGTTATTTTCTTATATATAGTTTTTTTTAATGATTTTAAAGGTAAATGAATCTTATATAAGAAATAGATTATCTATTATATTAAGGAAATTGGTTGTAGTATTAATTAAATTAAAAGTAATAATAAGAACTAAATTAAGAAGTAATAGAATGCAACCAAATTGAAGTTGGAATTAAATAAAAATAAGTTTAAAATGGATTCAAACTAAAATTGAAATCATGAATTGGAGAAGTATTTCAAAATAAGATGAATTAGAATTGGTTTTAAATTAAAGAAATGGATGGTAATTGTGTTTAATAATGGAGTAATTGTTCTTCAATAAACAATAAAATGCTTAAGGAAGTAAACATTTAAAAGGAGAATAAACTTGTAAATTTGGAAGAATGTAAATTAAAGAGGGTTTCAAATTGTAAAGTTCTGAATTATAAATTTAAACATTTGAAATTGTTTTCAAAATGTTAATGGAAATTATATTATTCAAACTACTTTGAATGTAATCTTATTTTAGAACAAGAAATTGTTTGTAAACTTAGAAGAAATTTGTTTTGGATTAAAAACCAATGTGATGCAGCTAAGGCCAGAGAAGAAGTTGTGCAAACTATAATTCCTGAAAACAAGAGTTTGTGGTGTAGTGTGATGAGTCATTCACGACTCAGTGAAGGCATGAGTCATTGCCGAGCTAAGGAAGGAGGGCCACGAGTCAACAAGCCAAAGGGGAAGGTAGTCCGACCTAAGAAAGCATGGTCACGACCTAACAACGGAGTTTTGAGTCGTCTCCGACCTAAGAAAACACAGGAAGAAGCATTCCGACCTAACAAGCTCCGACCTAATGATATTGAACGAGATAACTGTGCCGAGTTACGAGCTAGTGATGTTGAACAGGATAACTTCGCCGAGTTCCGATCGAAGCAAGCTGAGCTGTCTTCTATTTTAGGTCGTAGGGGACTGGATCGTGTTGTATTTTAGGTCGTTACCGACCTATGAGTTGTGTGGGTGTTAAGTCGTGTACATATGTTGTGTGTTGTATTGCTTAACTCGGTCATGAATGGGAAGTGTTAGGTCGCGTACGACCTATGATGAGTCGGTCACGTTAAGTTGTATGTTAGGTCGTACTTGTTAAGTCGGCCAGGTTTTGAGTCGTTATGTCGAGTACTTTGTGTTGTAAATAGTAGGTCGGTATGAAGTTGATTCAGTTGAGTCGCTTTGTGTTAAGTCGGTCACGACTTAAGGTGAGTCGTAGGTCGGCAACGACTTAGGGACTGGGTCGAAAACTCTATAAATAGGGGCGTGTGTTGTACATTTGTTATGGTTGATTTTTGAATAAAATTCTCTTTTGTTAGCTTTGTGCTTTCATACCAATTGGTAGTTGAGTGTAATCTCCTATCTCCTCTTTCGGTTAATCGAGTGCGCTCGATTCAACGATCGTAGAAGCCGATTCACGGTATCTAGTGCACTAGATCAACGTGCGAAGAATCGTAGATCTTTAAACACGGTATAGTGCGCTATCAACGTGTTTGAGATAGCTAGAGTTCGGTATCTTTGGATCAACGAACTTGGGCATTTTGGTATCTTCAACTCACCGATTGCTACATTTCATCGATTGAAGTTTTGTTTGATTAATCCGCTGCGTCATTATTGGTATCAGAGCCATACTTAGCCAATCATAGCTAAGTTGATTCTTGGAGCCAAATTTTTGAAGTTTTTGAAGTTTGAAGTGAGTTCATATTGAAATTGCAACAAGAGGGAGAACTTTCGATCTATTCCATTTTGGATCAAAGTGTTGAAGGTGTTTGAAATTGAAGTAGGCCGTGTATACTTGGGAAGTAGCCGAGCCTAGTGAAGGGTTGTAGTAAGGTCGAGCCGTGAATTGTTGAGCCGATCTAAGTGTTGCCGAGTTAAGTTCAAGGCCGAGCCTTGTGAAATTGTTGTTTGTGAAAGCTTTGGAGTTTTTGTTCGAATTGTTGAAGTTTTGTGAAATTTTCAATCATGCTACCAAGGAGAGCTAATCGTCATCAAAACGTTGAAACTTTGTATCGTAGAGAAGAAGCCGAGCTTATGGAACAACGTATTAATGAGAAGTTTGATGAAGGCATTGGTAAATTGGAGAAATTGATGAATGATTTGAATCAAAGGAGGAGATCACCAAACTCGAACCATGGAGGAAACCGAGTTTCGCCATCGGTTACGGAAGCGAGGAGGGTATCGCCACATTCTTGTAGAGATAGAAGAGAAACGTCAATTTCATCACGAAGAGATCATCATGACTATGCACATGAAGAGAGAAGAAGTCAACGTGAATTTGACCATGAAGTATATAGGGATGATAATGGTCGAGATCGATGTAGACGTACTTTTGATTTTGTTGAAGAAGGTGATAGAGCTAGTGTTCATTATCGAGATCGGGAACAAGTTCGAAATTCTTATCGGGATGTTGAAGATGATCGTCGATGGGAATCGGGTATGAAGATGGAAATTCCGGAGTTTAAAGGCGGGATGGTTGCTGAGGAGTTCTTAGATTGGGTTTCAAATGTTGAAGAGATCTTTGATTTCAAGGAAGTTCCTGAGCATAGAAGAGTGAAGTTAGTTGCTACTAGGTTGAGGGGGAGAGCTTTGGCGTGGTGGCAGCAAACTAAACTTACCAGGGAGAGAATGGGAAAGTCAAAGATAGAATCGTGGGATAAGATGAAGAAGTTGATGAGATCTACTTTCTTACCTTACAACTATCAATCACTTATGTACCAAAGGTTGCAGAATCTGAGGCAAGGGACAAAGTCTGTTAGTGATTATGCTGATGAATTTTACCAACTCATTGCCAGAAATGATATTATGGAAACAGAGGAACAGCTAACTGCTAGATTCATTGGGGGATTGAGAATGCAGATCCAGGATATGGTTAATATGTTCGATCCTAGATCAGTTGCAGAGGCACATCAGAAAGCGTTGGCTTGGGAGAAACAAGGAAGGCGTGGAGGTGGTGTGTTTACTAATTCCAATAATCAAGCAAGGGGTGTTGGTGGAAGTTCTAATGTTCCTAAACCTGTTTCAAAGCCAGTGGTGAAGGAGGCTGAGAAGGCGAAGGTTAGCAGTGGGTTCAAGTGTTATAATTGTCAGGAGTTGGGTCACAAAAGCAATGAATGTCCGAAGCCGAAGAAGAGAACCATGGTTGCAGATGTTGAGGAGGATGATGATGAGGAGGCAGAATGTTCAAATATACCTTATGTTGAGGAGGAAGAAGAATTGTTTGGAGATGAAGGTTGTAATCTTATGATGAGGAGGTCATGTCTTACACCAAAGCAAGAGGAGGATTGTAGTTGGTTGAGGAGTAACATATTTCAGTCAACATGCACTATTCTGGGAAAAGTTTGCAAGTTCGTTATTGATGCTGGGAGTTGTGATAACATTATTTCTACAGAAGCAGTGAGAAAATTGAACTTGAAGACTGAAAAGCATCCTAAACCGTACAAGCTAGCATGGTTAAGGAAGGGTGGTGAAGTGAAAGTGTGTCGAAGAGCTTGTGTTAATTTTTCTATTGGGAAGAAGTACAAAGATGAAATTTGGTGTGATGTAGTGGACATGGATGTTTGTCACTTGTTGTTGGGCAGACCGTGGCAGTTTGATAGAGCAGTACAACATGATGGTCGTGCCAACAGTTATAGTTTCATGTTCGAGGGTACGAAAATCACTTTGGTTCCTAAGAAGCAACAGCAGAAGGAGAGCAAGCTAGAGGAGATTGAGGAATTAAAAACTCTGTTGACTTTGAAAGAGTTTGTTAAGGAAGTTGAAGAAGAGCCTGAAGTGTTTTTGTTGATTGGGAGAGAGAGTCGTGAAGAAGTTGAAATTCCAGAAGCAGCAAAGCCAATTTTGAAAGAATTTGAAGATGTCTTTCCAGAGGAGTTGCCTAAGGAGTTACCGCCCCTTAGAGACATTCAACATCAAATTGATCTTGTTCCGGGAGCAGTGTTACCACATCGACCACATTACCGAATGAGTCCGAAGGAACATGAGGAGTTACGAAGGCAGGTGGAAGAGTTGTTGGAACAGGGACGTGTTCAGGAAAGCTTGAGTCCTTGTGCCGTGCCAGCATTGTTGGTGCCGAAGAAGGATGGAACATGGAGAATGTGCACAGATAGTAGAGCTTTGAATAAGATCACTGTCCGATATAGGTTTCCTATGCCAAGGTTGGATGATTTGTTAGATCAATTGAGTGGGGCAACTATATTTTCGAAGATTGATTTGAAGAGTGGTTATCATCAAATTCGAATCAGACCTGGAGACGAATGGAAGACAGCTTTCAAGACGAGAGAGGGGTTATACGAATGGTTGGTTATGCCATTTGGTTTGTCGAATGCACCTAGTACATTCATGCGGGTGATGAATCAAATCTTTAGACCATTCATTGGGAAGTTCGTCGTGGTTTACTTCGATGATATTCTGATTTACAGCGGGAGTATGGAGGAGCATGTTCTACATTTGAGGGAAGTGTTGATTATTCTGCGTGAAGAACAATTTTATGCTGCTACGAAGAAATGTGTGTTTATGACGCACAGTGTTTTATTCCTGGGTTATGTTGTTTCAGGAAAGGGTATTCAAGTGGACCAGAGTAAAGTTGAAGCTATTAGAAATTGGCCACAGCCGAGAACTACCACTGAAGTTAGAAGTTTTCATGGATTGGCATCATTCTACCAAAGATTCATTCCACATTTCAGTAGTGTGATGGCACCAGTTACTGATTGCATGAAAGGGAAACAGTTTGCATGGTCAGAGGAAGCGGGAGTTGCTTTTGAAAAGATCAAGGAACTGTTGACAACAGCACCAATTCTTGTTTTACCGAATTTTCAGTTATTGTTTGAATTTCATACTGATGCTTCGAAGGTTGGTATTGGAGGAGTTCTGAGTCAGAATGGGAAGCCAGTTGCTTATTTTAGTGAAAAGTTGTCAGGGGCAAAGATGAGATACAGTACATATGACGTTGAATTCTATGCTGTGATGCAAACGATTAAACATTGGAGACATTACTTATTTCAGAACGAGTTTGTTTTGTACACTGATCACGAAGCTTTGAAGCATTTACAAGGACAGGACAAAATCTCAGCGAGACATGCATCATGGATTGCTTATTTACAGCAGTTTACTTTTGTCGTTAAGCACAAATCAGGGGTGACAAATCGGGTAGCTGATGCTTTGAGTAGGAGGAGTCATTTATTAACGACAATGAAGGTTGAAGTGACGGGGTTTGAATTATTGCCAGAAATGATTAATGAAGATCCTTACTTTGTGAAATATGTTGAGAAAGTGAAGGATGGGAGTACCGATGAATTTATGTTGGTTGATGGTTTCCTGTTTAAGGGGTATCAGTTATGTATTCCAGACTGTAGCTTGAGGTTGAAAATTGTCAAAGAGTTACATGAGGAAGGACATGTGGGCCGTGATCGTACTTTGCAGTTGATTTCGCAGTTTTACTTTTGGCCGTCGATGAGAAAAGAAGTGGAAAGATTTGTGGAGCGATGTCATATTTGCCAAGTTTCAAAGGGAACAGCGACGAATGCAGGGTTGTATATGCCATTACCTGTACCGTCTAAGCCATGGGTTGATATTAGCATGGATTTCGTTTTGGGTTTGCCTCGAACTCAAAGGGGAAATGATTCGATATTTGTTGTAGTGGACAGGTTTTCGAAGATGGCACATTTTATTGCCTGCAAGAAGACAGCGGATGCAGTTCGAGTAGCACAGTTATTTTTCAAAGAGATTTATCGACTTCATGGTTTGCCAGAGTCTATTGTGTCGGATAGAGATACTCGTTTTCTGAGTCACTTTTGGTTGAGTTTGTGGAAGATGGTGGGAACGAAACTGAAATTTAGTAGTGCTTATCATCCACAAACTGATGGACAGACAGAAGTTGTTAACAGGTCATTGGGAAATTTGTTGCGATGACTTGTACAGGATAATTTGAGAAGTTGGGACATGAAGTTATGCCAAGCTGAATTTGCACATAATCATGCAGTGAATCGTAGCACGGGATTCAGTCCGTTTCAGATTGTGTATTCAAATTTACCCAGGGGACCGTTGGATTTAGCAGTCGTACCACAGACGAAGGGAGCAGTTAAACGAGCTGTCGATTTTGTTGATGAGCTGACTGAATGTCATAAGATCGTTCAGGAATGATTGGAGAAATCGAATGAGAAATATAAGAAGTTTGCAGATTCGAAACGACGAAATGTTGAATTTAAAGAAGGTGATTTAGTTTATGCTGTATTAACGAAGGATCGTTTTCCGGTAGGTGCTTATAATAAGTTGAAAGCCAGGAAAATTGGTCCTGTCGAAATTGTGAAACAAATTAATAACAATGCTTATAAGTTGAAGCTGCCGGAGGATATTTACACTTCTGATGTATTCAATATTAAGCATCTTGTGCCATATTATGGAGATGAACATTTTGATGAGAAAGAATTTGCAAATTCGAGGACGAATTTTTCTCAACCAGGGGAGGATGATGCAGCTAAGGCCAGAGAAGAAGTTGTGCAAACTATAATTCCTGAAAACATGAGTTTGTGGTGTAGTGTGATGAGTCATTCACGACTCAGTGAAGGCATGAGTCGTTGCCGAGCTAAGGAAGGAGGGCCACGAGTCAACAAGCCAAAGGGGAAGGTAGTCCGACCTAAGAAAGCATGGTCACGACCTAACAACGGAGTTTTGAGTCGTCTCCGACCTAAGAAAACACAGGAAGAAGCATTCCGACCTAACAAGCTCCGACCTAATGATATTGAACGAGATAACAGTGCCGAGTTACGAGCTAGTGATGTTGAACAGGATAACTTCGCCGAGTTCCGATCGAAGCAAGCTGAGCTGTCTTCTATTTTAGGTCGTAGGGGATTGGATCATGTTGTATTTTAGGTCGTTACCGACCTATGAGTTGTGTTGGGTGTTAAGTCGTGTACATATGTTGTGTGTTGTATTGCTTAACTCGGTCATGAATGGGAAGTGTTAGGTCGCGTACGACCTATGATGAGTCGGTCACGTTAAGTTGTATGTTAGGTCGTACTTGTTAAGTCGGCCAGGTTTTGAATCGTTATGTCGAGTACTTTGTGTTGTAAATAGTAGGTCGGTATGAAGTTGATTCAGTTGAGTCGCTTTGTGTTAAGTCGGTCACGACTTAAGGTGAGTCGTAGGTCGGCAACGACTTAGGGACTGGGTCGAAAACTCTATAAATAGGGGCGTGTGTTGTACATTTGTGATGGTTGATTTTTGAATAAAATTCTCTTTTGTTAGCTTTGTGCTTTCATACCAATTGGTAGTTGAGTGTAATCTCCTATCTCCTCTTTCGGTTAATCGAGTGCGCTCGATTCAACGATCGTAGAAGCCGATTCACGGTATCTAGTGCGCTAGATCAACGTGCGAAGAATCGTAGATCTTTAAACACGGTATAGTGCGCTATCAACGTGTTTGAGATAGCTAGAGTTCGGTATCTTTGGATCAACGAACTTGGGCATTTTGGTATCTTCAACTCACCGATTGCTACATTTCATCGATTGAAGTTTTGTTTGATTAATCCGCTGCGTCACAATGGTGGCTTAAAATTTTAAAGTATAACTTGGTAGGTAAAAGAAATTTATATGTATATGTGGATATACATAATATCAAAGATGGTTTGAGATAAACTCTAAATATTGAGTTTTAAATTTGGAATGAGATAAGATACCCAAAGTGATAAGTTTTTGAACTTATAAGTGGGAAAGTATTTTGAAAATTTGAAATGGAGAATTCAAATTTGGGTAAGGTTAAACGGGATTGATTGAATTTAACTCGGAGGAAGTTAAATAAGATTGAATGAACAATTTGATTTGGAAATTTCAAAGGTGAAATTGAGATTTAACTTGGGATGTTAAATGGTTAATCTGAACGGGGAGTTTGCGTGATCTCAAATGGGTTTGAGATCTAGAGTTTGAAATTGGTTGGATGTTTTAGAATGGAATTTCGAAATTTGGACTCAGAATTGAATTATTTAAAAACTTTAAGGGAAAATTGATTTAAAGGAATTAAATCAACATTTGAAGTATTAGCTCGAATTTATATAATTCGAGATGGTTTAAATTTGAAATTTGAATTAGTTCAAATTTAATTTGATTTGAATTAATTGAAATTGTGATTGAAGGTGTATAAGTATAAGTTCAAATGGAAAATTTGAATTGGGTTAATTTGAAACAAAGGTTGAAGTGATTTGACATTGAAGTGGGTTCAATTTGAAATTAGTCCAAATTGATTTGAATAATTTGGAATTGTAATTAAAGATTGAATAGATTTAAAATTCAAATGGAATTTGAATTTAGTTTGGGAAGAAATCAAGAATAATTCAACTTGATTTGGAAAAGGAGTTTGAAATTGGAATTAATTCAAACTGAAGTTTAAATGAATTGAAAACTGGAACTAGTTCAACTGAAATTTATTTGAATTAGTAGAATTTTAGATCAAGGCTAAATAAAATTAAATTTGGAAAGAACTCAGGTTAATTCAACTTGAATTTGGATTGAATCAATTTCAATGGAAATTGAAGTTATTTAAAATCGGAATTGGGTCAATTTAAATGAAAGTGGAAATTTAAGTTGAATTGATAAGTATGGAGATTGGGAAGAGAACAGTTTTGACTCTGGACTATTTTTAATATAAACTGTTTTTAACATAAACCTATTTTTCCAAGCTATTTATTATGTGTGCAATTTTTCTTTTAAATATTAAACTATTTTATATTTTTGGAACTGTTTAACAATTTTCTAACTATTCTATAAACTAATTACTATTTTCAACTACTAATTACTATTTTATAGCTATTTTGCAATTATTTAAAATTTCTATGACTATTTGACTATTTACCAATTATTTTACAATTACTGAACTATTTTACAGCTATTTTACAAGCTAGTAATTATTTTTCTACTACTTATTTATTTTTAAAATTTTCAAGCTATTTTCTAAATAAACTGGACGGGGTCTAAACTATTATTGGTTAAATACCCAATCGAGATAAGAATAGAGGTGATAATCCGAATGAATTTAAGCAATTGGTGAGTAAGTGAAGAATAATCAAAATGAATGTGAATAGAAACGGAATTGATTTTGGCTAATAATCAATGAAGTTAAATACGTAGGATGTACGTATATTATTCTATTTGCATAGTGATTTGATCCAGATTCGAGCACAGAATTTTGAGATAGTATATCCGTCCGAGTGGGATTTTTCACTCGATTTTCGACGGCGAACCTGGATATGGGTTGTTGATTGGTTCTGAATATTCTCTATCATAGTTATGACTATGCAAGGAGAATGACAGTTTCTGATCAAGAAACCAGATCTGTGTACGCACTAGGAAGTCGGGTGGACGATACTAGTTCGGAAGTGAAATTGTGTGATCGAGTGAGCAATCAGATTGGTATGTCGTACGAATGGTATGTGTACATCGTACGGATGTGAATGAAAATGGTATTGAAAGGGTAATCAAATTTGAATATTTGATTTTTGAATAAACAAAGTTATATATATCTTTGTTATATAAGATAAAACTTCCCTTGATGAATCTTTTGCCGGAAGAAAATGGTTTTTGGAGTTGTTTGAATTATAAAGGAGATTTATACAAGTTTATAATGATCCAAAGATTTTTATAAAGGATTTTATATATATATCTATATATATAAAGGATCATATGAGGATTTTGGAAAAAGGTTTTGGGAACCTATGGTTTGGAAAGGCTTTTGATTTTTGGGTAAAATCAATATACTATTTGGAAAGCCTAGTTTGAGAATTATCGATTTTGAGATAATCGATTTGTGTAAAGGAGCTTTGTATGAGATCATACTAGGTGTATGATTCAAAGATACTATATATGTATAGTATAAAATGTTTTGATGATGCTCTGGGGAAAAAGGCACTCCCTTGGAATGGACTTCTCGGGAGTACCACCGGGTGGTGCTGCCATGAGCCCCAAAAGGGGGGTTCTAAAGTTGATCCTGTGAGGAGTCCGGACAAAACTAGTTCCTGAGGATTTTTGGGTAGCGAAAGTCGATGGCGCTGATGCCTACAAGGGCATTTGGGTTATGCTGTGACGACAGTGTAACTCGATGTCGTTGCGATCTACTTTGGGGACCATAGCGAAAATCGTGTGGAGGATGAGCGTCAACGGTCTACACTTGATTTTGCCGGGAAGGCAACGCAACATCGGTAGACTGCGATCTATGGTCAAGTGGAGTGGAGAAGTTTCATTTTTGGCAGCGAAATTCGAGGGCGCTGATGCCTACAGTTATATGGGCTTTTGCTGTGATAGCTACGTAACCCCAGTTGTAGCTGCGATCTGTAGCGGGTTCCATGGTGTAATCGTGGGGCGCGGAGGCCTACAGTTATCTATGGATTTTGTCGGGATGGCAACGTAACCATCGGGTTAACTGCGACCATGGATGGGGGTGATGATTTCCAGAGCATTGTCACCAAAGATATATCCTCTATTTTTAAAAACTATTTTCTATAAAAAAAATATTTTCAAATTATTTTCGCTGGATGTTGAAAACGGGTCTGCCAAGCACTTGTAGATTTTCAATCTCACGCCTGATCAACATATGACCGAATTTCTACGAGAACAAGGATCGACCGGTTGAAGCATCAAGTTAAAATGATATTTTCTATGAAAACTATTTTGAAAATATTATATAGATTTTCAAGTGTTTTAAAATGATCAAAGAATATTTTAACTGGTTTTAAAATAGTTAAGAAATTCTGGTTTCGTACTTTTCGAGGACGAAAAGATTCTAAGGGGGGAGGAGTGTAATAACCCGGATTTTAGAATACGTGTAATTTATAGATTAACTGAATTTAATTAATGAAAATATTGGATTGTAGATTTAACAAACGAATCTAAACGTAAATATTTATGTTTGGATAAATATTT
Organism: Allium cepa; assembly: GCA_030765085.1. NCBI lineage: Eukaryota > Viridiplantae > Streptophyta > Magnoliopsida > Asparagales > Amaryllidaceae > Allium > Allium cepa. The sequence goes on along the minus strand of CM060937.1, from coordinate 766,409,344 downwards.
ATTTGATCATATCTTAATATAATCACTTAAAAGTGACAAATTATTCTTTTAAAAATAAATAATAATGATTGTTTATATAAGTAAATTATTTAAATTGGAAAAAAAAATTGTTAATTTCAAACCAATAATATTTCTGTGTTATTTTTAGATAAATAGAGTTAAGAAAAAAATAGTGATTATTAATTTAAATTGAATTTAGGCTTGTTTAAGTATATGAATTTATTTGAATGGATCTTGAATTGGATTTTTTTTAATTGAATTTAAAGGATTGAATTTGAATTTAAAATTAAAAAAAGGAAGTATATCTTAAATATATTTTGGTTTAAATTAATTTGGTTCAAAACATAAGTTATTTATAAACAAATATTTACATAAATTCACATTTATATGTATAACTTGATTTTTAAACTAGGTTTTATAATTTAATTTTGAATTCAATGTTTTAAAATTTAAAATAAAAAATTTGAATAAGTTTATATCTATGATTTGTTTTGTTTTGTTTTCTATAATTAAAAAGGGAATTTATATATACATAAGTAATAATAAATTAAGATTTAAAATTTTTATTAACATTTTAAATTAAAAATTAAAATACTTTTATTACATGTGTTAATCTCTTAACACTTAAATGACATGTGTAAGGCATAAATCAATAGTATGACAAGTGTTATGTTAGTTTATTTTCTTTTTATTTTAATTTCTAATAATGAAGGAAAATTAAGAATGTAAATATTAATATGCTTCTACATTTTCTTTTCTTGCATATGTCTAAATTTATACAAACCTGAGAAGAAATCAAAACTAAAACTAAAGAGAAAAGCAAGCAATCAACCTGAGTAACAAATCATGTACAAGCAGATCAAAAGCAAGATAAACCCAAAAAAATTTGAAAATGTGAAGATCAAAGTAGTAAAACTACTTTAAAATCTGAAGCATTCCAGAGCAAGGATTTCAGTTTTAAAGAGTTCAAAGGAGCTGTTTTTAATAAAAAAAAAAAAAGAAGATGCTATGTCTTCTGTTCTACAGGTGAGTGAACAATGATCCAATTTGTTTATATTCTGATATATATATATGACGAGTGTAATGTTTTGATTATGTATGTATGCATATATGTGTATGAAGATTTTATATGCATGTTATGATATCTTGACTTTGATTTGGCTTTCAGACCAAATGAATCACTCAAAAACCCATTGTCTCTTCACCATATCAATTATAGGATATAATGTTAAAAGGGAAGATGTTTAATTTGGTGAAATCCTAATTTAAAAAGTTAACTCAAGTAAATTTATTCATTTATTATCTGAAAAAAATTTAAAAGTAGAAAAGAAAAAGTAAATATGTGCAGGAACGAACTGTTCTCTGTTCTTCAAACAAATTGAGAAACTAAATCCTTAAGACTTTAATCTGTGTATATATTTTGTTATACGTGAATTAAGTAGTGAAAGTTGTTTGCAGAAAGGTAAATGCATTATACATATGTTTATATTTTGTAAAAATTTTGTATGCATGTCTGGAAAGGCAAATGAATGCCATTGTCTGTCTTTACAGGTTTCCAAAAATAAAATAAAAAAAATAAAGAAAAACTGATCAAAATTTAAACCATCCTGCCTAGATGATTTTAGAATTCAATCCCTTAATGGAAAATGTCTATGGCAATGTAATACAAATTTCAAAAGGGATCTCTAGTATATTTATTGAATATATTTTTTTAATTGAATTTTACTGTAATGAACATTTCAAATCTGAAAATTTAAGTATTAAAATTCCAGGTTATGAATGCATGTTTGAGTTCAAGCTTCGAAACCATGATTTTTGGAATGAATTTTATGATTTTAAAGTTTGCGAATTGGGGGATATTATGAGTTGATCAGAATCGGAACTTTGGTCGAATGCTAGCGATCTCGTGATTCTGTGGCATTGGGCTTGGAATATATGGTGGCTCATCGATCGTTGATCAATGGAAAATTAGTGGGAAAACATATAATCACTCATGGTGGTCAGTGAATGATGATTTAGGGTTTGTTTAACCAATTGGGTACGTTTGAGTTCTCGAACAATTTCTCTGTCTTGAGTGTTTCGAGCTCAATTAGATCAAGGGGAATTCTTCGTATATCGATGAGGGAGCTGTAGTCGTGGTGGCATGGGTTCTTAAGAGAGGGTTCGACGACGATTGGAGGATTTCCGATGTGATGGTTTCAATTTTTTGGAACGAGTGGCTCGATTTCGTTCGATTATTGAAATCATCAATTTGGGTGTATGTATGGGTCGGCCAGATGAGGAGCACTGAGTTGATGATCGGAAAGTTGATCGGAGAGGGGCGTAGTTGTTGTGCACGTACATGATTTCACGTTCGTGTCAGTGGGTTGTTTTGGTTTCAGGAAGATGAAGATTTGCACGGGGCGACTCAAGGGGTTTGGCTTGTTGAACTCGAAGTTGTTGAGTATCTTGGATTTTGAGGGGAAACTCGAAGGTTAACTCGGGAATTTTGAGTGATGGCTCGGGTTTGATATAGCAGGTTATTGAAAAGTAACAAGTTAAGATCAAGTTTTGTTCCAGTAGTAACAATTTATCTACTTTTTCAATAAAATGATTAAGGGTTAATCCAAGTTGAAACTTCATTTAAGATTTGAGGACAGAAGTATTTTGGGTTTAGAATTTCAATATTTATAATTTCTAGAAGAGTATTTAAATAAACTTGGTAATGTAATTAGATTAATTCAAGGAAATTAAGTATAATTAATAAGTATAATTAATTATAAAGGATTAATAAAGAAATTAATTAAGGGCAATTAATTTACTTGATGTGTAAATGATTAAGGATAAAAAATTAATTAATTTAAGGGTAATTTAATTTGTAATTAATTTCATGTATTAGATAATGAAGATTTTTAATTAATGATTAAAGATTGATAAACTAAGCAATCTAGTGTAACTAAGAATTAATTAAATTAAGTAATTAAAGATGAATTAATCAAGATTAATATATTAATAAATAATTGAGTAATAAGTAATTAAGAGGTTAATTACTTAATGTAAATCACTTAATGAGTAATTAAAGGAACTGATTACTCGGTATTAATTGGATGTGGTTAATTTTGGTTAATTAATTCAGTTTAATTAATTAAAGTCAATCATTTGAGGTTGAGTTAAGTATAATTACTTAAGGTAATTAATGAGTATAATTACTTTGTAAGTAATTAGTGGATAACTACCAGATGTAATTAATTTAAGGAAATTACTTGATGGTTAGTAATTAAAGGATATTTACTTGATGGGAGGAATTAAGTAATGATTACACAGTGTAATTAAAGGATTACTTTATAGTTAATCAAGGAGTTGGTTTAATTGATGAAGTAATTAAGAAAAGTTAATTTCTGATTGTGATTAATCAAGATTGATTAATAAATGTAATTAAGTTAAAAGTCAATTGTTATATGAAATTTAAAGATAATTAACTAGTGAAAATAATTTGAGGATCATGAATTAATGTAAGCAAGGAAGTGATAAATCTTGTATATTAAGGATTGAATGATGATGAGTGCTTTAGACTGGTGGATATCTCTGATATGAATTGCTTTGTAATATGATATATGGGATAGATGGTGATAATATGATTATCTATCAACTATGAATTGAAGTGTTAAAATGTTATCTGGTATTTAAGTTGAATTGTATTTAATTGGATAACTTGGTCTTAGATGACATTGGATTGGAAGAGTCCGGAGTCGAGTATGGTGAATACTCGAAACCACTTCGATTCTTTATAATTTGATGTGTGGAATTAATGGGCTGAAGTGAAATGGAATGTTTTAAGTAAATTGGACCATTTAAATCTAAGTTTTGGCACTTAGAAATTGATGTGTGAAATGGTTAATGTCTATAACAACTTGTGAAGTTGTAAATTAACATAAGTTACCCCGGGTTTATATAAGTTGTATGCTTTTGTATTCCATGTTACATGAGTTTACTCACGCTGGTTTCCAGCCTGACCCGGGTGTTACTTTGATGTAATGCTCGGGTCAGATCGAGTATTACAGATTTTCAGGTAAGGACATTCTGGAGCTCAGGAGCCGAGCTGGAGTGCTGTAACGTATGGAGAGCTTCAGATATGATATATTACAGTATCTGAAACAGATTGATTTATCTGTTCTGTGATTATAAATCTATTGTAACTCTGATATATGTATATTAAACTGTAATTTGACAAGTACGGTTTCCTTTGTATAACTATTATTTATGTGATATTATATTTTGATCCGCTGCGAATGTGAGGTTTTCTGTGTTGTGTTCCATTTCTTTCTTCTATCTTTTCTTCTTTTCTCTAACTATCTGGAAATTTCGGGATCGAAATTTCCGGGTCGTTACACATCTTCTCTGTTATTGATTACAGAGTTGATCATTGATTCAAAAATTTAATTTATTTGCATTGATCATTGTTAAGTGTTGAAGTCTTCAATCAAACAAGAAGTAAATTTGTAATCAAGGTTTTTAAAACCTGTTTCAACATGATTTGAGGAAAGTAACCACTGTCATCTTAATTTATAGTGAATCATGTAAAAACTTGATAAATTCAATTGTTACACAAAGTTAATTTAAATTCATAACTTGAATCACTACTTTAAGTTATGGTTTTTAAATCAAAAATAAAGGTTTTTAGCATAATATTCACATAGTAGTTAGTTTTTGAACAAAAATTGCATTTTTTCGAATTTCCAATGATTCATCAAATGATATATGTTGAAACTTGGATTTAATCTAGTTTGTGAATCGATGGTTTCAGGAAAATTGTTGAAAAAAAAAATTCTATTGCGTAATTTGATGAGTCGAGAGTGATTTCGGGTTTAAGAACCCTTTTCTGTCGAGTTCGAGAACGATGGTGCCACGCCACTTACGTGTAATCGGACTTCGAGTAACCAGTGCCGATCGCGGCGTTGCACGATGGCGAGACGAGGGTCCAAAGTTGGTGGTCGGTAATGGCTTGCGGCGGTGGCGTGGGTTTGTTTTCTGGTGATGTACTTTTGGGTTCGTTTGGTCGAGACGTCTCGATTTTGCTCTTGAGTTTAATTCAAGATTCTGGGTGTTCGTACTGTTTTGGGGAATAGGAAGCGACTCGTGGATGGCCGCAGCACCGACCCACGTTGGCGAAGTTGGACGTGCACGTGTACGTGCAACGGTTGTGTGTCAGTGGTGAAATCTGGGAGAGGAGCAGTGTTACTCGAAGTCTCACACAGGGAAATAGGGTGGAAACTCGAAGAAGAACTCGAGTTGTTTCAGGGTTGTATCGTGATTGATTTGGGTCTTAAGAAAAATTTCTGTGAAAATTATCACTCGGGTTAGTTTTGGCTAGAACTTGAAGCGGGCGGGCATGTACCTCGGGGATAACTCGAAGTAGGCCACGGGTTGGACATAAAAACAAGCCAATCCATTTTTAACTAAAATTTTGAAACTCAAGTTAAATGATTATTTCAAATGCACGTTTCAGAAATAAAGAAGAGTTGTTGATGGGATATGAAGTAAATAATAGTGAATCAATTATTTAAAATAATTTTTTTTACGAAGTTTAAGATTATTTCAAATTTTATATTTTTTCTTTTTAATAAAAAGGGTTGTTTTAAAACTAACTTAATAAAACGCTTAAGTGTAAATCAAATGTTTAAGTGTTAATTTAAATCCCAAATTTATTTAGAATGGTGAACTAGTATTAACAATTAACTGTTTTGAGTTAAGAACTTATTCTCCAGTTTAATTAATTTAACAAATATTTAATAACGTTTTAAAAATCTAATTAATTTGATAATTCTAGTTAATCAATTTATAATTGGCAGTTAATTAAAATAATAAATTGAGGAATAATCAATTTATCAAGTTGATTAAGATTTATTAATTTATCATTAAGAATAATAAATCAATTGATTTAAAATAAGCAATAAAAATAATTATTTGGTTAATTTATTAAATCACACTCGCTTTGATTTGTAAATAATTAACCATGGCTATGCCCTAGATTAATATTTCTGTTGTGATTGCGATACTATGTGATGCACTGTGACTGTGATTTGTTTCTTTATTGAGGTGAAAACCCTTTTGCCCGTAAAACGGCATTTAAACTTCGATGCGACAGGGAGTCTGATTTCAGTTTGTTATCCGAAACCCACATCGAACCCTGAATATGAATCTTTGTGATTGATATATCCACGTGTTTTAAAAATTGAGCGCTCACTATTCGGTTTAGCCAGGAAAGGACCTTTGTGCCATATAACCCATTTCAAATAGTGATACGTCGAAATGGATAGCATTTGAAGACCGGTGGCGAAGACCAGGTGTCTTCGAAAACAATAGGATAACCTATCGATTGTCTCTGCACTTAGTTGCTCCGGTATAGAGATTCCTTAAGTAATGGGAAGTCTGATCGGGATTGTGGATACCCGGATTTGCAAGGGCTTCTTCCTTTATTGGACGAAGTGCCTTCGGTTCTGTTCGAACCCGGAACATACTTGTATGGTTGTGTGTCTGACACTACACCTTGAGATATAAAGCAGATTTCTTTCAAATACGTATCTGTGGTGGTAGAGAATTTATTCTTTTAGCTTAACACCCTTCTCTGAGACGTACGAGCTCAGAGGTTGTGCAATTGAAGGTTATCAGCGATATACTCCCAATTTGGTAGTGTGACATGCTAAGTGCTGCTGTGTGTCGATGATCATTTGTTGATCATTTGTGATCAAAGCAAGGCTTTCGTGTAAAGCATAGCTTTGTGGACGATACCTCATCGGACCTCACAACCCGGGAATGGTCGAAACAGGAATGATGCGGCAAGGTTATGAGGGTCGCGCCCTTTAGGGTATGTCATTTCCTTTTGGAAAAAGGTGATGTCATGGCATGGAGCCCAGATATTTACCTATGTGGTAGCTCCAATCTCATTTAGTGTGTGGTTGTTGCTTTGTGATAGAGGGACCTCGGATAAAGGTCCCAAAGGACCACGGAGTGGCATACTCGAGTATTAGTTACCTTGTTACAGAGGTAACCCAGCCTTGTGTTGGTGGAGAGCCGGGTAGGTTCTCAGGACATCTCGCCAGAGGCATAACCGTGTGGCAGTAGGAAGCTCCTTAGCCTGACCATTTGTTGGAAAATCCAAAGAAACAATACGAGCCCTTTACGATTGCAATTTGTATAACCTGCCACCTCAGGTGATAGCTATAGTAGGCATAATATAATGGTACCTATGCTGTCTAAGATTAATATTCTATCTTCGAAATGCTTTATACACTATGCACTAGTAATAAAATCAAAGAAATTTTCTCGTGTTAAGCATATTTGACTATCATAAGAAGAAATCTCCTCTAAGTGTGCATTTGCATTGTGTGTGTGGCGGGAGGTCTTATGTTAGTTTCATTTTCCAAAAACATACCAGATTTTCTTTTATAAATCTAGTTTATTAAAAAGCAACTATTTTTGTTTACTCATACCAGTCCCATGACAGACCCAGAGTTTATCGTTTCTTTCCTAAACTCTAAGTGCCCAAAATTAATACACGGTCAGCCTAGTAGCATATTTTTTCGTATTTTGGAGTTAGCAGTATTTTGGAGTTTTTGCTTTGGAGATATTCTAGAAGCTTTTTGGATCTCAGGCGTTTAGTTTTTGGGAGATTGTTATCACTTCTTTCATTCGAAGACTTTTGGATATATGATCATCGATGTATTATTATGATGTTATTTGGAGTTGTGGTGTATGTTTTAGAAATACTCTGATGTATTATTGGATATTCTCAGGGTGTATCTGTGATGTGTGCATGATGTTCATTTTGTTCCGCTGTTTTATATTTATCTGATGTTGTTATAAGCTCCGGCGATACGAATTTGATGTCGTTTGTCGGACATCGAGTTCGGTTCGTCACAGTAATAGTACAAATCTTCGTCTTCGTCCTCTAGAAATAAAGTCTTCAAATCCTGAAATGCTTAGCTGACCCGAGCGAATAGAAAAGACAAAACACTCGAGTCAGATCTAAAAGATCTTATGTAAGTTAAATCAACGATAAATATGAGTGCAACAACATCAAAGATGTTTACGGGTTTTGACATCTCCTATCTGGTGTCTAACGTGAGTGCAGTAACTTAAGAGATGTTCGAGATTCACATCTCCTAAGGATCCGTTTAACAATCTACTATTTAGTACGATACGCTATTGTAATATGTCTACAGTAAAGTAAAAGTACTAAAATAGCATTAAGGCATTACCCATATCCCCCTTAACGCATTTTATATATTCCCATATTCTATAATACAATACCGTAGCTCCCCCCGTAAATTGGAGGGCTATGAGAGGGCGTTCCATAAGTATGGTACAAAACAAACTCGTAGAAGGCATGATAGGGCATGCGCCACGACATACGAGGAAATGCCAGGGTAGATACACCATTTGCGTATCCGGACTGGTGGTAACGCATAGCAGCTACTACCGCCACCTCGGAACACACTCGCAAATCAAAATCAAGGGTGGCCACCAAAACAAATCACAAAGTCAGAATACAGTACTGAAGAAGTGTGCCCAATCGGAGGATTGACCTCACTTGGCCTGGCGTGGCTCTTGATTTTAGTCGCATTAAGCTGACTCACTGGAGTCAAGGTCACCTAAATACCTTATATAGAATCGTTCACCAAACCATCCAACTTAATATCTAGAATCTCCACCACGTACATAGTAGTTAAAGTGGTTTTCGGTATTAGCAGAGAGTATGACAATATCCGATCCCGGTCTCTCTAACAACCAATCGGTAATTACACACCGGATGGTTCTTTTATATTTCAAAAGTCAATTCACAATTTATATCCAAAATATCATATGATCAAAACCGTATCAATTTCAAAATTATATTCACTTTTGAAATCAAATCATTTTCGAAATCGTATTTCCTTTTAGAAATCATAATTTCAAAATAGTTTAACCCTCATTTCAAAACTTCATATTTACTCAAAATATGTTATAAAAATCCCAATTTAGGTTATAACACCATTTAACCGTATTCGTTTTAAATAAGGATTTTTAATATATACACTTCCACCTTACTTAATCTAAAATTTAGAAATAGTGTAAATGGTTATCAGTAGTTTAAATAGTTATAAATAATTAAAATAAAATTTTAAATAGTTAAAATACTCTAAAAAGATAAATATAGATTAAAAATATTTTTCTTATTTTAAGATAGTTAAATAGATTTAAAGTAGATTAAATATAATTAAAATAGATTAAATAACTTTAAAATAGATTAGTTAGATTTAAAATAAGTTAAATTGGTTAATTAATTTTAAAATAAATTAATTGGTTTAAAATAGGTTAAAATGATTTAATTGAGTTAACATAAGTTAAAGTAGTTTAATAATTTGAAAATCTTAATGATTAGAAATTTTTAACAATATATTTTCAACCAGTTTATAATAAAATATGATTTTAGAATTAATATCAATTTAACTATTTATCTCATTTTAACACATCTGAACCATTTCAATTTGCAAATCAACAAACCCAATTGCATATCTTCCAATTAAAATTTGAAATAAACTACTAAATTATATATCGATTTCAATCCATGTTAGAAATATCAATTTAAATTATTCCAATTTCAATACATTTCATAGTTATATTTCAAACCCAAATAACTCAATTCGGACAAATTTAACTTATATGTCAAATTCGACTTTAAAATTTCAATTCAATTTCTTAAGCATTTCCTTTAAACCGATTCACATTTCAACATTTGATTTTTTTCAATAATAATTCAACTTATATAGATCAAATTTTATTTCAAAAATATCATTTAATTAAATTCAAAAATTAAGAATTTTAAAATCATTTAATTTAACCAATCCATTGTCCGTATATAATTCTCTACCCTAGGGTCAAGTGATACGGATATTTATCATTTCAATCCGCAATTTAAAATTTTACGGTTATATATCATTTCAAACCGCAATCTGGAATTAAATATTAAAATCCATAAAATCGCTCGAATCTATCATTTCAACCCATAACGATTTTTCTCTAATCTATAGATCGTTCGGGTATATATCATTTCAACCCATAGTGATTTTCCTAATAGTGACTAAGGGAACTTGCAATATTATAACAATATAAAGTACAACATCAGTCATCCAATATCAACAATCAAACATACATCACCATCATCATCCAAATCAATCAAAAAACATCAATAAATAACTGGTAATCAATACAGGTATTAAATTGACACTTTAAATTCAATAATAAAATAAATGGCTATTTAATACAATGCAAATTCAAATTAATAGAAATAGAAATTTAAAAATATCAAACATCTATAAATAAATTCCTAATCACGTCTTAAATTTAATTTAACTAACATAAGAAATTTTAGAAGTTGTGAGTGGGTCAAAACACTCATCTTTGAATTTAAGTTGATTTAAAGTCCAATATAGGGTCCAAATTCAAACAGTGTAAGAATTCGTCCAAAGTAGTGTCAAAATGTTTGGAATTTCCTTACGATCCCAATGAAACAAACCGCGTGTGAATTGGAGCTCTGTAACAGCCCTAGATTTTCATATATTTTAATATTTGGCTTTATTTTATTTTGAAATTATTTTAAACTTATTTTATTTCAAACATTTCATTTTTTTAAATATAAGTGTTGATTATTATGTGAATTATAATTTCAAACCAGTATAAATTGGATATTTTACTAAAAGATGAATTTCTGTTCAAACTGGTCAAATCTTGACTTTTAAATTTCAAATTTAAATATTTAAATTCTTAATTAACTTTTATTATGAAAATAGATTTATAACTTGAATACTGCTTTTCGTTTCATTGAAAACGGATTTAAATTGTAAAAGTTATGTACATTTCAATTTCGGGTATAATTTGTTTTATTTTGCAATTTTGTCTTTTTTAAATTTTTTTAAAAATTATTTTCTTTGCTATATTTTATTTTAGTATGTGTTAATATGTTATTTTATATATATTTTGTCTTTTAATATTTTTGAAAGCGATAACAAAATTTTTTCAAAATTTACTATATTTATTTCCTATTTTTAAAGGCCGTTTACTATTTTTCTGCTATTTTCTACATTTAAATTATATTTAATTAAAATTTATATATTTATTTTGTGAATGAATTTTTATTTTATGTTCTTATCTCTATTTATAAATATTTTTCATGTACATAAAAATTTTCCAAAGTCATTGCATTTATTTTCAAATTTTCTAAACTAGTTTTCATTTTCTATGCTATTTTCCTAATTTAATCATATATTATTAATATTTATTTATTTATATTTTTTTTATTTGTGATATTTTCGTATTTTAACTGAATTTATATACATATTTCAGTTATTTAAAATTATAAAAAGAAATAAGAAAAATTTGAAAGGTTTTGTGACTTTTTATTTCTTAAGGCTCTTTGTATTCTCACATTTTCAACTCCAGCCATTACTTTCATTCAATTGGCCGCCTTAACTCATTTCTCCAGCCGACTCCTCTATCATTTCACGTGATTTTTCTTTCTCAAACTCTGGAAAAAAGTACGGCCTCTCCTATGTGAAAAGCTTGGTAAAAATTTTCTTCTTTTCTATGCAACTTCTACTTGTTTTCTTATGATTTTGCACTTGTTTTCTCACCTTCTATGCTCAGCTCCTCCTTCCTCCTCCACCTTGGCCTCTTCCACCACCACCACATCTGGTCATCACCTCCTCCAGCCCAGGCCCAAGCCATGGCCGTGCCCCTTGATGAAGAAGACCCGCCTAAAAATGAACAAAACTCCACCTAAATGTTCATAGCCTAGCCTAACTTGTTCCACCACCTCTCTCCATCACTTTGGACGACCATACACCACCACCACCAGCAAATTCCTGACCTGAACCCACTTGCACATCATCCTCCAGCCGACTAAAGACCTGGCCGTGCTCTCCTTGGCCTTGGCCGAGCCCTCTAGTGCATAGGAATCCATGATATTTGCCTTGTAGTGTTAGTTCATGCTCATATATCTTTGCTCCATCATTTTGCCATGCTAGGCCGGCCTTTAAGAACCCAAACCAGATCCAAACCATGCCTTTAGCCGTGCCATTTCAGATCTGGAGTTGAAGCATAGGTGGTAGAAAGCAAGTGCAAACACTTCGGTGATGTTTTCTGTATTCATTTCTAGCTTTGTTTAATTGAATTTGGGTTGAAAACTTATGTTATATTTATTGTTTTGTCTCATGTATCCAAGGAGAATTAATCTTTGGCTCTTCCACTCATCTTTGTGTCGTGTTATCGTGCTTGTTTGGATCTCATTCGTGCATTCGTTGTTGTGTCTCCAGCTCAAAACAGTGAGTAAATCTCACCAGACTAATATGTACTTATGTAGTGATAAACTGACATCACCTGAATCTGTAAATGCATATCATCCTATTATAACTGCTATATCATATTTATATGATGTTCACACCTATATTTGCACCTGTTATATCATATGCTACTGTTATTTCATGCTATTCTGTTACTTTCATCAGTTTATCACACTGCAAGTTCCCTGTAGACTAGAATCACTATGGGTTGAAATGATACATACCCGAACGGACTTTAGAATAGGAGAAAATCGTTATGGGTTGAAATGATAGGCCTGAATGATTTTCAATTATTTTCTTTTACTTGGGATTGCAGATTTGAAATGATCAAACCCGGGTTTTCTTTGTAAATTGCGGGTTGAAATAATATATTACCCGTATCACATTACCTAGGCTAGAAAATGAAATACAGACCCGTTGTTAAAATATGTTTTTCTAAATTTTTTTTAAATTTTTTTAGAAATGTAAATATTATAATATTTTGATTAGATTTGATAAAAAATGATTTTTGTAAAGCATTATTGATTTTTTGAAAATTTATAAGTGAAATAAATAAAGGGCAAAGTTAGAAATCTGAAATGTAAGTTATTTTGGAAATTATAATTTGGTGATAAATGGAATTTAAATTAAATATGAAAATATGATAAATTTATGATATTTTGAATCAAATGAATTTAAAATGATTTTGTAATACATTAATGATTTTTGAATAAAGTTAAATGTGAAATGAATGAATATTTATGTTGAAATTTTGAAATATAACTAAAATTGGAAATTTGTGAATTTGTCTTAAAAGTGAATTTTAAGTTAAGTAAATAAAAATGAAATTAAGTTATATTTGAAAATTTTAAACTTAAGTGTTTAGTTAAATTTAATTTAATGAATTTTAAATTTTATGTTGGAATTTAATAAGTGAATTATTATTAAATTTTGATTTTTGAATGGAGATTTAACTTTATAAAATCATGAATATAAGGGTATTTGAATGATTGTTTTAAAAGAGAAATTATATGATTTTATAAGTTAAAAATGATTTAAATAAAAATATAATTATTTGTGAAATTATATTGAATATTTGAAGTTAATTAACTGCATTTTAGAAATGCTATTAATTCAAATGTAAATGATAACACAGCATTTGTAAATGCTGTAGTTGATAATAATGAACCAAATGGCTAAGTTTAATTAAAGGCTATCATAGCATTTTTGTAAATGTTGTAATTGTTGAATTTAACTAAGTTTTATTTGAAACTAATGTAACCCTATCACAGCATTTTTATGCTATCTTTTGTTAAATTGAACTGTTTTGAATGTAACTTTCTGTAGCAATTTCTAAATGCTGCGAAAGTTAAATTTTCATCTGTTTTAATAAATTAAGTGGATAAATGAATTTTGAAAGACTAAAATTTTGTAAATTTAATAATATAATTATTAAATATAATAATTTCATTTTTATGATTTAAAATGAAGTAATTTGTTTTGAAATATAAATTATTTTGAAATGTGTTCTGTAATGGTATTTAAATTAAATAAAAATGAATGTGGTTTGGAAGATATTATATTTTTGATATTTTGAAATGGATTTTAAATGATATTGAATTTTGAAATGATATTTGATTTTGAAGTATAAAATACCATTTTGAAATTTTAACCACGGGATGTAATTAATTTATTGTTTAAATGATTCTTAAAGGATGGGCGATCCCAAGCATCCTTTAAGTTATTGTGCATTTCTACTACAGATCACTTGAGTTAGTTTACATTATATAAGTATATATTGTCCTGACTCGAGTGTTTTGTGTTTTACTTTACGCTCGGGTCAGCCTGAGTATTTACAACTTAGCTTTGGATTTCTTTCTGGAGATAGGAATTGCTGGAGATTCTGCTTGTCTAGTTATCTATCCCTTCAGTTTCAGTTGTTCTATTTCAGCTTTGGTATTGATAAATTGCTATGTAATTGAGATTTCTATTGTAAATGTTTTTCAGACTGATATTATGTATTATGTTTTGAGAGTTTATTATAGTAGCTTCATGAACTACTATGGTATTTTAGTTTCCGCTGCGAGTTATTTTGATATTTCTGTGTTTGTGATTCTATGATTGTATTTCATTTGCTCCAAATTTATTTACAACGCGGTATTTTGAGCAATTCAAGTCCGACATGTGCGGATCCGAATGGCTTAAAATATCGGGTTGTTACAGTTGGTATCAGAGCTTTGGTTTTTAGGCAAACCTTATCCCGTGGAGCAAAAACTCATTAAAGATAGGGTAGAAATATCCTAGAATGGGTGAAATCAATCTCAGAATCATTTCCTTGTGAGAGAACGTATTTTCGAAGTATAAAATGATTTCTAAATGATTTTTAAAGTAGTTTCAAAGATTATTTTGGTATAATTTTTTTTTTTTTGAAACCAAGATTTTCTAAACTTCATTCCTTCTGTATCAACCTTGTTAGAAACCTCTTGGTTAGAATTCTTATCGATTAGGGTTCCCTGAACTTTGGAACACTCCCTCTTGTTCCGAAGTCCAGTCTTGTCTTCCCTATTTTACTTTTTTGATTTTGGAGCATTCCATAACTCCACTTTGGAATGACCTTTCTAAAGATCGATGATTCCGCCAATCTTTGAATGATCTATAAAGAGGTGAAACTCCTTTACAAATTACAATTGATTCACCAAAGATTTCTGTATCCACGGTTTACGATGCTATCTATCTCCTGCTCTACCGGGATTCTATCTTCGACGATCTAATGTCGAATTTCCTTAGATTTCTGCATCGATCATATTCCTGAAGTCACGGTTGACCGGTTAAGGTAGCCCACGATTTATATAGGCTTATCCATCTTCTATTTGGTAATTAAATTATCTCATCTTCATTTGAGTTTATCTTCGAACTAGAATTCTATTTGATTAGAGTTCCTCTAATTTTGAATCTTTGTTTGTTTGAAATCCTTCCTTGAATAATCCTTTGGAAATTTGTGTTTGGTTGTATTTTGAAATTGTGCATACATCGAAATTATTAAGGATGACCATATTTTGTATATAAAAAGTGAAATGTTTCCAATAAGGATTATATACCTTTTAAAATGAAAATTGGAAGCTTCAAAAGAATTTGAAATTTTGAAATTTTTATAAGAACTTGATTTATATAAAAATGATTTATAATTGAAGGGTTTTGAATTTGAATTTCGAGGAATCGAACTCCGGTGTTTTGAAATCGGTTTTAAGATTTTGGAAAATATATAATAATAATATGATTTAAAGATATTTTTTTCAAATAAAAAATGTTTCAAATGTATTCGAATGAATTTCAATGATTTCTAAGGAATTTCAAAGAAGTTTTTCAAAGTTAGTTGAAGTCCAGAATTCACTTGTGTCACTGGAAAATAATTTCGATGATGAATGCATGCATCATCGACATTGATTTTTGAGTTTCTGAGTGGGGGAGAGGCCACTCTAGTAGCTTTGCTATGCGAGTGATTTTGTGAAACCAATTTTGATTTCGGATTTTGAAATATTGTTTGATATTCGAAAGATATATGTATATGTATATATATATTTGAAATGATTTAAAGTAAGTCGGTGTTCAGTCCTCGAGATTCAGATTTGTTTTGATATAACCTTATCTATTGGAACTGATTAATTATTTGTTAGTGATTTCCCACTCTTGGATTTGAAATTATGATTTCTTCGACTATTTTGAAGGTTCGAGCACTTCCAAATCAACTTTAACTTTTCAAAGGTAAGAAATTTTGAAAGGTATAAGGTATTTGATAAAGAATATAAGTTTAGTTTGTATGCTTCAATTATGAAATAATATGATTTGTATAAGTTGAAACTATTTTGTTAAGTAAATAAATAAGTCTATTTTGAATTATACTACTACGAAATTTAGTTTGAAATGTTTTGGATAAAAATTAGTCTTCAAATGTTTGAGAAAAATTTGGTTTTAAATGTTTTAACTTAGTAACATCTTTATAAAACTATTTATTTAACAAGTTGGAATAGATACATAAGTTTTACGTATGTTGTTTTATTCGCATAATTAATTTGATCCAAGTCTGAGTACACAAGTTCGAGGTGAATTACACCATTTCATGTTAGGATTTTTCATTTGATTCTTGATGGGCAATATTAGATATGGATTTTGGGCTTGATTCTAGAATTCTCTATCATAGTATATGGCTATGCAAGGAGACTGATGGTTTCTAGTCGAGAAACCATATCGAAGTCCACATTAGGGAAGTCGAATGGGCAATACTAGTTCGAAAGCGAACTTGTGTGATCAAGCGAGCGATTGAATGTAATGTTGCGAAATGATGACATATGTAAGTAATAATTAAGAAAATTTTGGATATATGAAATTATAAAATTTAGTTTGAAATATGGCATATTTAAGCCTTGAAAAATATTTAAGATTTAATAGTTTATTTTGTAAATCAAATCTATATTTGAAATTTGGTAATATTTGAAATGGTTTTGTTGGAAAACTAAATTGAATTGAAACTGATGGTTTGAATTGAATTAAAATTGGAAATTTTAGATTTGGGTTTAATTGAATAAATTTGTGAAATGTAAAGAATTAAAGGAATGTTTTATGATTTCAAATGTATGATTTCAAAGGGTTATGATTTTCAAAGTGTAAAGATTTAAAGTATTTTGGTTTCGAAAGATTTACAACTTTGAAAGTATTATGATTTTTGATAATGAATATATGTTTGAAATAGAAATGAATTTGTTTGGAATAAATGTTGTTGATTTAGAAGTTTGGATTATCTTCTAAATCTTTGGCTTTAAGAAAATTTATAACTGAATATACGTAATTTGGAAGAAAGGATTTGGTGAAATCATATATGATTTTTGAAACTGAATTGATATTGAACAAATTAAAGTTGAGAACCTTGATTTACTAAATACTTGATTTGGGAGTTATCGAACTTATATAAAAATTGATTTGTGTAAGTATGTAGTTGATTTGAAAACTATTGGTTCGGAAACTATTGAATTTGAAAAGGTACTCAATTTTGAAAAAATGAAATCTTATATAATCGAAATTTATATAAGTGTGATTTGATATACTATTATTTTGAAAAGTATTTGATCTGAAATGAAATCTTATATAAAATGGACTTTATATAAGTATGATATTTGAAAGTGATTTTGAAAGGTACTATATGATACATATCTTCGAAGTAAAGATATGGAAAGTGCCTTCTGCTTGATATCCGCTTTGTGGCCACACTGTGGATTCATTCTATCGATATTATTCTCTCTCTTTGATTTGGGTTTTCCGGATATGATACTCGAGTGTCCATCGAATTCCACGGCGATCCCCGTGGTCTTATGATCGCGACTACATAGCGCAACTACCTGGCTGAGTCTTGCCTAGGGGTACGGATTGTTTCCTGGGGGATCCAGGCGTAACCATTGTGTATCCTGCAATCTGTGTAGGTCGCGAAGAGTAGCGCAAGTGCCTGGCTGAGTCTTGCCTAGGGGTACGGATTGTTTCCTGGGGGATCCAGGCGTAACCATTGTGTATCCTGCATTCTACTCGTCATCATGGCGTAACTCGCAGGGCTGAGAAAGCTTACGAATACGGATTGTTTCCTGGGGGATCCAGGCGTAACCATTGTGTATCTGCGATCCATGGTTAGACAACTGTTTCGGTTTGGTTGATTTGTTTGGATTGTACTTTCCATATCTGTTTTTAAAAGTGTTTTCATTTTTTTCACTGGGTGTTGAAACAAGTCTATTAAGTACTTGGAGAATTCTAGCTTTGCGCCTGATCAACGCATAGCCAGAGTCTGCAGGAACGAAAGTAAACTTGTTAAGACATCGAGTTATAAAAGTATTTGATAAAAGTATCTTGATGAAGTACTATACAAAGAATATTTTGATCAATTATTTTCCTTTCTAAAAATTTAAAATGTTTAAATATTGTTTACCTTGAACCATCAGATTTGAATCAAATGACTATTCATCATATTATAAAATGTTTTAAATGGTATAAATTTTAATTGAAATGTATAATGGTTTAATTAATGGTTCATCCTTGTCTTTCAACCTGCTTTCCCTCCTAGCAACTTTTTCCCTACCTTCTTTCAGGATGTCTTCCAACCAATTGTTCTTTCTTGTTGTTTCTACGATTCCTTCCTTTTGGAGGACGAAAAGATTAGAGTGGGGGAGAGTGTAACAGCCCTAGATTTTCATATATTTTAATATTTGGCTTTATTTTATTTTGAAATTATTTTAAACTTATTTTATTTCAAACATTTCATTTTTTTAAATATAAGTGTTGATTATTATGTGAATTATAATTTCAAACCGGTATAAATTGGATATTTTACTAAAAGATGAATTTCTGTTCAAACTGGTCAAATCTAGACTTTTAAATTTCAAATTTAAATATTTAAATTCTTAAATTTTATCTTTTATTATGAAAATAGATTTAATAACTTGAATACTGCTTTTCGTTTCATTGAAAACGGATTTAAATTATAAAAGTTATGTACATTTCAATTTCGGGTATAATTTGTTTTATTTCGCAATTTTGTCTATTTTAAATTTTTTTAAATAATATTTTCTTTTCTATATTTTATTTTAGTATGTGTTAATATGTTATTTTATATATATTTTGTCTTTTAATATTTTTTAAAGCGATAACAAATTTTTTTCAAAATTTAGTGTATTTATTTCCTATTTTTAAAGGCTGTTTTCTATTTTTCTACTATTTTCTTCATTTAAATTATATTTAATTAAAATTTATATATTTATTTTGTGAATGAATTTTTATTTTATGTTCTTATCTCTATTTATAAATATTTTTCATGTACATAAACATTTTCCAAAGTCATTGCATTTATTTTCAAATTTTCTAAACTAGTTTTCATTTTCTGTGCTATTTTCCTAATTTAATCATATATAATTAATATTTATTTATTTATATTTTGTTTATTTGTGATATTTTCTTATTTTAACTGAATTTATATATATATTTCAGTTATTTAAAATTATAAAAAGAAATAAGAAAAATTTGAAAGGTTTTGTGACTTTTTATTTCTTAAGGCTCTTTGTATTCTCACCTTTTCAACTCCAGCCATTACTTTCATTCAATTGGCTGCCTTAACTCATTTCTCCAGCCGACTCCTCTATCATTTCACGTGATTTTTCTTTCTCAAACTCTGAAAAAAAGTACGGCCTCTCTATGTGAAAAGCTTGGTAAAAATTTTCTTCTTTTCTATGCAACTTCTACTTGTTTTCTTATGATTTTGCACTTGTTTTCTCACCTTCTATGCTCAGCTCCTCCTTCCTCCTCCACCTTGGCCTCTTCCACCACCACCACATCTGGTCATCACCTCCTCCAGCCCAGGCCCAAGCCATGACCGTGCCCCTTGATGAAGAAGACCCACCTAAAACTGGACAAAACTCCACTTAAATGTTCATAGCCTAGCCTAACTTGTTCCACCACCTCTCTCCATCACTTTGGACGACCATACACCACCACCACTAGCAAATTCCTGACATGAGCCCACTGCCACATCATCCTCCAGCCCACTAAAGACCTGGCCGTGCTCTCCTTGGCCTTGGCCGAGCCCTCTAGTGCATAGGAAACCATGATATTTGCCTTGTAGTGTTAGTTCATGCACATATATCTTTGCTCCATCATTTTGCCATGCTAGGCCGACCTTTAAGAACCCAAACCAGATCCAAACCATGCCTTTAGCCGTGCCATTTCAGATCTGGAGTTGAAGCATAGGTGGTAGAAAGCAAGTGCAAACACTTCGGTGATGTTTTGTGTATTCATTTCTAGCTTTGTTTAATTGAATTTGGGTTGAAAACTTATGCCATATTTATTGTTTTGTCTCATGTATCCAAGGAGAATTAATCTTTGGCTCTTCCACTCATCTTTGTGTCGTATCATCGTGCTTGTTTGGATCTCATTCTTGCATTCGTTGTTGTGTCTCCAGCTCAAAACAGTGAGTAAATCTCACTAGACTAATATGTACTTATGTAGTGATAAACTGACACCACCTGAATCTGTAAACGCATATCATCCTGTTATAACTGCTATATCATATTCATATGATGTTCACACCTATATTTACAACTATTATATCATATGTTACTGTTATTTCATGCTATTCTGTTACTTTCATCAGTTTATCACACTGCAAGTTCCCTGTAGACTAGAATCACTATGGGTTGAAATGATACATACCCGAACGGACTTTAGAATAGGAGAAAATCATTATGGGCTGAAATGATAGGCCTGAATGATTTTCAATTATTTTCTTTTACTTGGGATTGCGGGTTGGAAATGATCAAACCCGGGTTTTCTTTGTAAATTACGGGTTGAAATGATATATTACCCGTATCACTTTACCTAGGCTAGAAAATGAAATACAGACCCGTTGTTAAAATATGTTTTTCTAAAAACATTTTAAATTTTTTTAGAAATGTAAATATTATAATATTTTGATTAGATTTGATAAAAAATGGTTTTTGTAAAGCATTATTGATTTTCTGAAAATTTATAAGTGAAATAAATAAAGGGCAAAGTTAGAAATCTGAAATGTAAGTTATTTTGGAAATTATAATTTGGTGATAAATGGAATTTAAATTAAATATGAAAATATGATAAATTTATGATATTTTGAATCAAATGAATTTAAAATGATTTTGTAATACATTAATGATTTTTGAATAAAGTTAAATGTGAAATGAATGAATATTTATGTTGAAATTTTGAAATATAACTAACATTGGAAATTTGTGAATTTGTCTTAAAAGTGAATTTTTAGTTAAGTAAATAAAAATGAAATTAAGTTATATCTGAAAATTTTAAACTTAAGTGTTAAGTTAAATTTAATTTAATGAATTTTAAATTTTATGTTGGAATTTAATAAGTGAATTATTATTAAATTTTGATTTTTGAATGGAGATTTAACTTTATAAAATCATGAATATAAGGGTATTTGAATGATTGTTTTAAAAGAGAAATTATATGATTTTATAAGTTAAAAATGATTTAAATAAAAATATAATTATTTGTGAAATTATATTGAATATTTGAAGTTAATTAACTGCATTTCAGAAATGCTATTAATTCAAATGTAAATGATAACACAACATTTGTAAATGTTGTAGTTGATAATAATGAACCAAATGGCTAAGTTTAATTAAAGGCTATCATAGCATTTTTGTAAATGTTGTAATTGTTGAACTTAACTAAGTTTTATTTGAAACTAATGTAACCCTATCACATCATTTTTATGCTATCTTTTGTTAAATTGAACTGTTTTGAATGTAACTTTCTGTAGCAATTTCTAAATGCTGCGAAAGTTAAATTTTCATCTGTTTTAATAAATTAAGTGGATAAATGAATTTTGAAAGACTAAAATTTTGTAAATTTAATAATTTAATTATTAAATATAATAACTTCATTTTTATGATTTAAAATGAAGTAATTTGTTTTGAAATATAAATTATTTTGAAATGTGTTTTGTAATGGTATTTAAATTAAATAAAAATGAATGTGGTTTGGAAGATATTATATTTTTGATATTTTGAAATGGATTTTGAATGATATTGAATTTTGAAATGATATTTGATCTTGAAATATAAAATACCATTTTGAAATTTTAACCACGGGATGTAATTAATTTATTGTTTAACTGATTCTTAAAGGATGGGCGATCCCAAGCATCCTTTAAGTTATTGTGCATTTCTACTACAGTTCACTTGAGTTGGTTTACATTATATAAGTATATATTGTCCTGACTCGAGTGTTTTGTGTTTTACTTTACGCTCGGGTCAGCCTGAGTATTTACAGCTTAGCTTTGGATTTCTTTCTGGAGCTAGGAATTGCTGGAGATTTTGCTTGTCTAGTTATCTATCCCTTCAGTTTCAGTTGTTCTATTTCAGCTTTGGTATTGATAAACTGCTATGTAATTGAGATTTCTATTGTATATGTTTTTCAGACTGATATTATGTATTATGTTTTGAGAGTTTGTTATAGTAGCTTCATGAACTACTATGGTATTTTAATTTCCGCTGCGGGTTATTATGATATTTCTGTTTTTGTGATTCTGTGATTGTATTTCATTTTCTCCAAATTTATTTACAACGCGGTATTTTGAGCAATTCAAGTCAGACATGTGCGGATGCGAATGGCTGAAAATATCGGGTTGTTAAAAGCTCATATGCAAAAGATATGCGCATTAGAACATTGAAAAAAAGAAGTACCCAAACGCAAGCTGCCACGTCACCTGCTGCATCCTCTCTCTCACGCGATCTCACATCCCAGCCGAACCCATCGTTCAAACCCTAGCCGCCCCTTTGACTGGACTTTTCCGCTACCACGACGCTATGGACTACGATCGAAAGCCACCAATGCCTCCCCCATGGCCAAGCGCCTCCAACGACCCCACCCCGATGGACGCGACGCCCCCCAAAGCACACGGCCGCCGCACCATACGTGACCCTAATTGAATTTTTGCAGGAAATCCGACCATTGAATCGACGAACCACCTACACCGATGAACTCCACTCATGAATCTCTACGGCCTAGTACCTTTCGTTCGACGATCGATCGAAGTTGACCGACGATTGATGAACGGTCGAGAAAACTCTGGCCAATTCCGGCCACACAGAAACCCAAATCCAAAAACAAACTGCAGATTTGGCTTGCGCTCGTTGAGAGCTTCAAATCGATATATAATATGATATAGTTCGAGGAGTTTGAATTTTCATTTGATATTTGATTTGAAATTGAATTGGGCATTTGTTTGTCTGCCATTGAGAAGGAGAAGTGGACAGTTGAAATGTACGTATTGAAATGAGGAATAAGAAATAACTAGGTTTTATAACATGCTATTTATAGGCAAAGCTGAAAATAGAAAGAATGGACAAGATTTGATTGAACGATAAACCATGAACGACCCGGAAAGCCCGTTTCGTTCCCGAAACGAAAATGGAAATCCAATATATCAAAACAAATGTTTTGCATAGTTTTAAACTCTATGGAACAGGTTTCAAGTCTTAATTCCATCGTATGGAGAAGTTATATTAAAATCAGCTTATTTCAAGTTTATTTCAATTAAATTAATTTCTACACATTTTGAGTCTGTACTATCAAACGACAAGTTCGATCGCTACGAAACTTGAAATCATACAATAATTCACCGTTACGGATCCGATGAAACTGGTTTCATCAAAATCCGAGTGAGTGGCCAAAATGGCTATTTTCACAATAATTAAATAGGTTAATAATTAAATTAAATTTTGTAACGACCCAGAATTTTTAATTAATTAAAATTTGGATATTTAATTAATTTTAAATATTAAGAAGTGAATTTATAAGTCGAATAAATTTTTATTTGAATTTTTGGATTTAACTGGATAATTAAATCGATAATTTAATATGTTAAATTATGGAAATAATTGAAAATTGAGTTAAATATGATTGTAAATGATTTGTAAAATTTTATTTTATCATATGGGAGTTAGAATGATATTTTAGAACTTTTAAAATCGAATTAAAAGTTTATTTGTGAAAATTGAATATTTTAATATTTAAATCGACTAGTGAAAATAGCCAATTTTTGAACAGTCTCAGAATTGAACGAACCAAGTTCCATTGGATCCGTAATAGTAAATTATTACCGGATTTCAATTTTCGTGTCAATCGGAGCTATCGTTTGATCGTGGCAGCTTGAAACGCATCGAATTATTTTTAATTTTAATTTGGCGAGTTAAAATAGTCATTTTTCAAAAAGTCTCGGATTTCGACGAAACTAGTTTCATCGGATCCGTAATGTGATATTATTGTAAGGTTTCAAATTTCGTGTCAATTGGATTTACCGTTTGTCCGGTACGAATTAAAACGCCTAGAAAATCGCTTAAATCGGTTTAATTCAAATCGAACGTTTATAGCCATAACTCGTACAGATGTCCGAATTAGCTTCCGAAACCTGTTCCATTGTGTCCGGAACGCGGGGTAAACCTTAGAAACGCTGGTTACGGCGCGTAAATCGGAGTTCGGAATTTCCGGATGAATAGTGTTCGATTTTCTTCTATAAATAGACACCCACACCCTTCATCTATTAAAAAAAAAAGAAAATAAAAACTAAAACCCTAGAAGCAAGCAGCCGCCACCCCCCTAACCTACGGCCGAAATGCTTCCTCCTTCCTCCCTTATAGTCTTCCAATCTATTCACTATTTGCGAAAACTTTCAACATAAAAGATGTAGAGGGCAACGAGACGAAGAGATCCATACGGTTGTGATTGCTTCTAGGCGAGTGGATCAATGTGGATTCGTGTTCAAAGGGTGGCCGTTCAGCCTCGAACCGCGTGAAGATGAGTTGACCGAGTTTGCCGTGGTCTTGGCCGATGGTGCGTGGTGGATGGGGCTTCAACATGGCAGCGTTTGATCGACGTATCGTCGAGTGAAGTGGTCGATTTGTTCGAAACCCTAGTTGCTATGTTGGGTTCGGCTGTAACATGTTGCGTGCGTGAAAAAGGAGGTTGGGGGAGAAGCTAATTCACAGTGATGATGGAGGGATATTTGATCCTATGGCCTGAGATAGTTAGGTTGAGTTTTAAAAAGAAAATTTGTAATTTATTTATATTATAATTGTTCAAACTTTAAACTGCGATATCTCTTTCATACGAGGTCCGTTTCGAACGAGATTTTTTGCGTTGGAATCGTATGGACGAGCACTACGCAATGAAATTGGATTGGAGTCGTTTGGAGTTAGTGAGAATTTTGGGTAAAATTGAACGTCCGTTTAATTTTATTCAAAATAAATCGCTAAAACGGAATTTAAAATCAAGGTGAGAATTTCTCACTCAATCGAATCAGTTTCGATTTTATTTTAAATAGTTAGATTTAAAATATTTGAATGCATGTTTGAATGATGATTGATGTCTATTGATTGTTAAAATAGACATTATACGCCGTTAGTAAGCGGATGTTATTTATTAAAAACATATACCGCGAATATTTCATAAACAGTGAAATTGGTATTATATATAATAGCAATATATATATATTGGCATATGTATATATTGGAGTTATTAATTTCCCGCATTTTTTTGTTTAGCGGATGAGACCCTATTGCGCCATTATTAAGCGGATAATATTTAAATCCCATATACTGCGATAATTTCGTACTGGAGCGAAATTGGTATTGTGCTAATGTTTGTGGATGCAGGAAAACAAGTTGGAGGGATCCAACTGGATTCCTCAACAGTATTTATTTGATTTCAGATATTTTGATATTTGATGGATTATCATATCGATATATGATATCGTTGTTGTCCTGATTGGCTATTTGGTATGTAGCATCATTGGACCAAATTTGGAATTTTAAAATGATTTTAAAAGTGATTTTTGAAAATATACTATATGTTTGGAATTTGATCTATTTTAAATAAATAAACGTTATAATTTTCAAAGTTATAAAATTTTGGGTTTTGTGAAATATAGTTAAAAGCTGATTTTTGAGAATATGATGCTAATGATTTTATAAATTAGTTTAATCGGGATTTTTGAATTTATTGTGAAAAGTTTAAATATAGGATTTATAAAATTAAATTATTTTATAAATCAAAATGGTGAAATTATAAAGGAGATTAAATATGTTTTAAAGAGTAATATAAATTGACTTATATTAAGTGATTTATAAATGGATATTTATAAATTGAAATATAGACATTATAAAACGAGTTTTTATAAGTGTTTGAATGAAGTGAAAATGAATTTTGTAAATGAATGGAATTTATAAAATTATAAATGGTGAAGTTATAAATGAAATTTATAAATAGTAAGATTTATAAATTTTGTGAAATTATTAAAGAATATATTTGGATGAATAATCGAATCTTATAAGTTATAAGATTTATAATTATGAAGTTCAAAGGAACGATTTTTGTAAACGAATAAATTATAAGTATTTGACTTATAATATGAACCTTTGTTTTATAATTGAGTTATAAATTGAATAGGTTAATAAAGGAATTTATAAAAGGAAGTTGTTATAAATAAATAGAAATAGAATTTATAAACGTTGTTTTATAAATCCGCAAACGACTTATTTTGATAAGTAAATTGTTGAAACTTATTTTTGAAGATAAATTGAAATGAATAAAAGGATGAAATTTGTTAACGTAGTATATTCACGTTTTGAATAGTGAATAATATGTTAAAGGAAATGTTTAGAATGTGATATTTTAAATAGAATTAAAACGATCTAACGATGTTTTAAGATATGTTGGGATTCGAAACCATAGATTTCAACATTGATTATTGAAATAGACGTTTTCGAGAAATAAAAGGAAATAGTGGACTATAACACTGTTGTTATAGTAAATGATTTCCGAAAGGAAATGTTTTGTATAGTATTGGGATTTATATATCTATCTTAATTTCGAATCCCTATACTAGTGATTTTGGGTTGTCGTGACGATGTTTTACGCAACATTCGTTTTGGCCCAAATAAATATGTTTAAGAGAATGATTTCCTTAAAGAATGAAATATGTACTTAATTTTGATTTAAGTATATTGAATATTTTCCAAGTGTTGAAAATAAATAAAATTTGTGAATTACTTATGAATAAATAAGTATGGAAATGTTTTCCAATATAAAGCGAATATTTTGAGAATTTATCTTTTTGAAGATAAATTGAAAAGGAAATTGAAATGAATAATCGAAATCGAATATTCATAGATATTTTGGATTATAAATTCACTATGGAATTTATGAATGAAAAAGAGAATTGGGTTTAAAAATAAATGTTGATTTATTTTTGAAGTGTGAAAATTTTATATCTTATAAAGATATTTTTGGAAAATAAATAATTTGGAAAATTATTTGGAATCTGGTGATGTTGTGTATATCCATTGATAGTTCAATAACCGACTATCAATATTTCCCTTTGAATGGGTATTTGATGTGATTTGTTTGAATGTGAATGCCACACTTATTTTTGAATAAGCGCTCACTATTCGGGTTAACCGGGAAAGGACCATGGGGTCGTATAACCCATTCCGAATATGTGATACGTCGTTGTGAATTGCATTGAAGATCGGTGTTGAAGACCGGATATTTTCTAGAGCGATAGGATGACCTGTCGATTGACTCTGCATCGAGTTGCTCCGGTATTGAGTTCTCCATATGTGATGATGAATCCGATCAGGATTGTGAATATCCGGATTGCAAGGACTTCTTTGTAAGTGCCTTCGGTTTTGTTCGATCCCGGAACAGACTTGTATGGATAGTATGTCTGACATTACAAGTTGAGATATAAAGCCGATTTCTTTCAAATATATTTCTGTTGGTGGCGGAGAATTTATTCTTTTAGCTTAACACCCTTCTCTGAGACGTACGAGCTCAGAGGTTATATAGTTGAAGTTATCAGCGATATATTCCCAATTTGGTAATGTGACATGCTGAGTGTTGCTGTGAAATGATCATTGTGTTGATTATTTATGATAGGATCATTTATTTGATCGTCTATCTTTGTGATCATTTCTATGATCATTTGTGACCCAAAGCATGGCTTTTGTATAAAGTATGTTTTTGTGGACGTGACTTCGTCGAGCCTCACACCCCGTGAATGGTCAAAACAGGAAAGATGCGACAAGGTTATGAGGGGTAGCGCCCTTTAGGATGTGTGCATTTCCTTCTGGAAAAGGGTGGTATCATGGTATGGAGCCCAGATACTAACTCATGTTGAAAACACTTTGTTATGATTGTGTGAATTGATTACGAGCGCTCGGTGAAAGGTCCCAAAGGACCGGGGAATGGCATATTCGGTCAGTTGTTACTCAGTTAGGGGTAACCCGGCCTTGTGTTGGCAGAGATCCGGTTTGGTTCTCGGGGATGTCCATCCAAAGGCATTCTCATGTGGCAATGGGAAGTTCCTTGGCCTGATCATTCGTTGGAAATCCAAAGAAACAATACGTGGCTTGTACGGTTTTAGTTGTAGAACCTGCCATCTAATATGGTAGCTACAGTAGGCATAATATAATGGTACCTATGCTGGCTAAGATTTATATTCTACTTTCGAAATGAATTTCTTCTACACTATGCACTAATAATAATATCAAAATTGATTTGATTTTAATGCGTATCAAGCATCTTTGGCTATCATAAGGAGAAATCTTCTCCAAGTCTGCGTTTGCATTGTGTGTGTGGCAGGAGGTCTTATGGTAGTCTCATTTTTAAAAGCATTGCGAATTGAATTTAAAAATATTCCTCTATTTTGATTTTAAAGATAAATAAACTGTTTTGAGTTCTCACACCAGTCCCATGACTGACTTGGAGTTTATTGTTTTCCTTCCCAAACTCTGGGTGCCCACCAATTTTCACACGGGCAGTTAAGAGTTAGGTTTATCAGGATATTCTGGAGTTGCTGGAGGCAAGCTGGATGGCATGGCGTATTACTAGTATATAGTATTTCTTTTCCGCCGCACTGTTTGTTTGATGTTGTATACTCTGATGATATGATGTAATGAAATGAAATGTATAAAATGTAATAACTGATATAGTTCTTTGTTTAAAGATTATTCATTTATTATTATATGTTGTTCCGCTGCGAATTGTGAGATTCTGTTATTGTTCAGTTGTTTTCTGTTCCGTTCTATGTTCTCTATTCTCTTTTTCTTCTATTTAAAAATGATCTATTTTCTATGTTCTTTTCTCTCTATTTTCTTATCTTTTCTCTATCTTCTACCTTTTTCTCTTTTTCTTTTCTTAAATTCTTTTTAAAAACCCTAACTATTCGGTTTTTCGGCAACGAAAAATCGACATGTTACATTTGGTATCGGAGCTTATGGTTAAGCGACAACCATGGTTCTGTTGGGTATTACTCATTAGAGATAGAGTCTGTAGTACTCTAGAATGAGTTTGAGTGTAATAATAGCTATGAGAGCGTATTTGTTAGTGAATATATAAAATTGTTTTATATTGTGATGATTGGTTTATTGAGTGGCATATGAACCTTCGTCAGCGTGGTCTCGACTACTATGCCGAAGGGGTTTCTAAACACTTGAATAGAACAATTCGACACAATATTGTTTTAAATTGGGTAAATCAAATAATTTTTCCTTGAGTATATTTTATATATAAAGGAATAATTTTTTAGAATTATTAATGCATATAAGTGGATTATTTAGTTTGAATAATCTAAATTGAAGAATAATTGTATAAGCAAAAGAATTATAAGATTGAATTATAATTAAAGTGATTTACAATTGAGAA
Source organism: Allium cepa (assembly GCA_030765085.1). Classification (NCBI taxonomy): domain Eukaryota; kingdom Viridiplantae; phylum Streptophyta; class Magnoliopsida; order Asparagales; family Amaryllidaceae; genus Allium; species Allium cepa. The sequence goes on along the minus strand of CM060937.1, from coordinate 766,379,723 downwards.
ATAAAATTATATATATATGAGAAGTGAAACTATGTGAATATATTTATGAATATGAGTTGTAAATAAAAGTAAATTTAAGTTAAGTAAAAACAAGTGATGTTTGTAAAATGGAAGTATAACTTAAAAGATGTTGAATGAAGTTGATTTAGGTATTAAAGTAAATTAATAAAGTTAAATGATAGATATGAACTTAAGTTATGTAAATGAAATTCAACTTTAGTAATTGAATTGAATTAATGGGTTAAATGTTCATCAATTGAATGTAAATGAAATTGATATGAAATAATGAATATAAGCAAAGGAATTTGGTTGTAATCAATGTACTTTGGTTGTTATTTGATTGTTGATTGATTGTATATAATTCATTAAGTGTCAATGAAAGTGAATTAATGAAATTGAATTAGCAAAATTTGAAGCTAAAGGAATTGAATTCAAATTAGAAGTAAATAAATTTGAATAGAATTGAATTTGATTTGGAAGTGAACCAACTTGAATATGAATTAGTGAATATAAACTAATTGAAAATGAATGTTAGTAAAAACATCCACTATTAATGAATCAAATGTGATTTAAATTGAAAACCAATTCATTAATATTAATGAGAATATAAATGAATGTTTATTGGTTATGAATGCTAGTTGGTTGATGGTTGCATTTGTTGTTTGTTTGCATTTGCTATGTTAACATATATAGTTATTATGTTGCTATATGTTGTATATTGATACTATTATCTATATGCATGGTTCTCATGTTGTTTGTTGAGTGATTAGTAGGTGCGGATCGCGTTTGCTTCGCATTTGGAGCTCGCTTTCGCGCTATATTAGCCGTATATGCTCGCTAATAAAATATAAGGTACATATCTCGGATTACATACCGTACTTTTATACTTTTTTTCCCTTCGGGATGCCTCATTACTTGATGAGATGTGTATTTGTGATATATATACTGTCATTTTTTTTCTTTTCGGATCGAGCCGCGCAAAGGAGACTATGGCGAATTTTTCCGGAAATTTAAGGCGTTAGAAAAAAAATTTGAGAAAATTTGGAAAATTTTGAAAACTTTAACTTTGATTTTGGAATTGAAAGTTAAACAATAGTAGTTGTTTTTGAAAGGATAACTAAGTATGATTTGAAAACTTAGTAAAGTTTTGTAAGAAGTTTAAATTGTTTTGGGAAAATTAATAAATTCTATAACTTTTCTTACTTGATAATTTCGAGGACGAAATTCTTTTAAGTGGGGAAGATTGTAACGACCCAGAATATTTAATTAATTAAAATTTGGATATTTAATTAATTTTAAATATTAACAAGTGAATTTATAAGTCGAATAAATTTTTATTTGAATTTTTGGATTTAATTGGATAATTAAATCGATAATTTAATATGTGAAATTATGGAAATAATTGAAAATTGAGTTAAATATGATTGTAAATGATTTGTAAAATTTTATTTTATCATATGGGAGTTAGAATGATATTTTAGAACTTTTAAAATCGAATTAAAAGTTTATTTGTGAAAATTGAATATTTTAATATTTAAATCGACTAGTGAAAATAGCCAATTTTTGAACAGTCTCAGAATTGAACGAAACCAGTTCCATTGGATCCGTAATAGTTAATTATTACCGGGTTTCAATTTTCGTGTCAATCGGAGCTATCGTTTGATCGTGGCAGCTTGAAACGCATCGAATTATTTTTAATTTTAATTTGGCGAGTTAAAATAGTCATTTTTCAAAAAGTCTCAGATTTCGACGAAACTAGTTTCATCGGATCCGTAATGTGATATTATTGTAAGGTTTCAAATTTCGTGTCAATTGGATTTACCGTTTGTCCGGTATGAATTAAAACGCCTAGAAAATCGCTTAAATCGGTTTAATTCAAATCGAACGTTTATAGCCATAACTCGCACAGATGTCCGAATTAGCTTCCGAAACCTATTCCATTTTGTCCGGAACGCGGGGTAAACCTTAGAAACGCTGGTTACGGTGCGTAAATCGGAGTTCGGAATTTCCGGATGAATAGTGTTCGATTTTCTTCTATAAATAGACACCCACACCCTTCATTTATTAAAAAAAAAAAGAAAATAAAAACTAAAACCCTAGAAGCAAGCAGCCGCCACCCCCTAACCTACGGCCGAAATGCTTCCTCCTTCCTCCCTTATAGTCTTCCAATCTATTCACTATTTGCGAAAACTTTCAACATAAAAGATGTAGAGGGCAACGAGACGAAGAGATCCATACGGTTGTGATTGCTTCTTGGCGAGTGGATCAATGTGGATTCGTGTTCAAAGGGTGGTCGTTCAGCCTCGAACCGCGTGAAGATGAGTTGACCGAGTTTGCCGTGGTCTTGGCCGATGGTGCGTGGTGGATGGGGCTTCAACATGGCAGCGTTTGATCGACGTATCGTCGAGTGAAGTGGTCGATTTGTTCGAAACCCTAGTTGCTATGTTGGGTTCGGCTGTAACATGTTGCGTGCGTGAAAAAGGAGGTTGGGGGAGAACCTAATTCACGGTGATGATGGAGGGATGTTTGATCCTACGGCCTGAGATAGTTAGGTTGAGTTTTAAAAAGAAAATTTATAATTTATTTATATTATAATTGTTCAAACTTTAAACTGCGATATCTCTTTCATACGAGGTCCGTTTCGGACGAGATTTTTTGCGTTGGAATCGTATGGACGAGCACTACGTGATGAAATTGGATTGGAGTCATTTGGAGTTAGTGAGAATTTTGGGTAAAATTTAACGTCCGTTTAATTTTATTCGAAATAAATCGCTAAAACGGAATTTAAAATCAAGGTGAGAATTTCTCACTCAATCGAATCAGTTTCGATTTTATTTTAAATAGTTAGATATAAAATATTTGAATGCATGTTTGAATGATGATTGATGTCTATTGATTGTTAAAATAGACATTATACGCCGTTAGTAAGCGGATGTTATTTATTAAAAACATATACCGCGAATATTTCATAAACAGTGAAATTGGTATTATATATATTAGCAATATATATATATTGGCATATGTATATATTGGAGTTATTAATTTCCCGCATTTTTTTGTTTAGCGGATGAGACCCTATTGCGCCGTTATTAAGCGGATAATATTTAAATCCCATATACCGCGATAATTTCGTACTGGAGCGAAATTGGTATTGTGCTAATGTTTGTGGATGCAGGAAAACAGGTTGGAGGGATCCAACTGGATTCCTCAACAGTATTTATTTGATTTCGGATATTTTGATATTTGATGGATTATCATATCGATATATGATATCGTTGTTGTCGTGATTGGCTATTTGGTATGTAGCATCATTGGACCAAATTTGGAATTTTAAAATGATTTTAAAAGTGATTTTTGAAAATATACTATATGTTTGGAATTTGATCTATTTTAAATAAATAAACGTTATAATTTTCAAAGTTATAAAATTTTGGGTTTTGTGAAATATAGTTAAAAGCTGATTTTTGAGAATATGATGCTAATGATTTTATAAATTAGTTTAATCGGGATTTTTGAATTTATTGTGAAAAGTTTAAATATAGGATTTATAAAATTTAATTATTTTATAAATCAAAATGGTGAAATTATAAAGGAGATTAAATATGTTTTAAAGAATAATATAAATTGACTTATATTAAGAGATTTATAAATGGATATTTATAAATTGAAATATAGACATTATAAAACGAGTTTTTATAAGTGTTTGAATGAAGTGAAAATGAATTTTGTAAATGAATGGAATTTATAAAATTATAAATGGTGAAGTTATAAATGAAATTTATAAATAGTAAGATTTATAAATTTTGTGAAATTATTAAAGAATATATTTGGATGAATAATCGAATCTTATAAGTTATAAGATTTATAATTATGAAGTTCAAAGGAACGATTTTTGTAAACGAATAAATTATAAGTATTTGACTTATAATATGAACCTTTGTTTTATAATTGAGTTATAAATTGAATAGGCTAATAAAGGAATTTATAAAAGGAAGTTGTTATAAATAAATAGAAATAGAATTTATAAACGTTGTTTTATAAATCCGCAAACGACTTATTTTGATAAGTAAATTGTTGAAACTTATTTTTGAAGATAAATTGAAATGAATAAAAGGATGAAATTTGTTAACGTAGTATATTCACGTTTTGAATAGTGAATAATATGTTAAAGGAAATGTTTAGAATGTGATATTTTAAATAGAATTAAAACGATCTAACGATGTTTTAAGATATGTTGAGATTCGAAACGATAGATTTCAACATTGATTGTTGAAATAGACGTTTTCGAGAAATAAAAGGAAATAGTGGACTATAATACTGTTGTTATAGTAAATGATTTCCGAAAGGAAATGTTTTGTATAGTATTGGGATTTATATATCTATCTTAATTTCGAATCCCTATACTAGTGATTTTGGGTTGTCATGACGATGTTTTACGCAACATTCGTTTTGGCCCAAATAAATATGTTTAAGAGAATGATTTCCTTAAAGAATGAAATATGTACTTAATTTTATTTAAGTATATTGAATAATTTCCAAGTGTTGAAAATAAATAAAATTTGTGAATTACTTATGAATAAATAAGTATGGAAATGTTTTCCAATATAAAGCGAATATTTTGAGAATTTATCTTTTTGAAGATAAATTGAAAAGGAAATTGAAATGAATAATCGAAATCGAATATTCATAGATATTTTGGATTATAAATTCACTATGGAATTTATGAATGAAAAAGAGAATTGGGTTTAAAAATAAATGTTGATTTATTTTTGAAGTGTGAAAATTTTATATCTTGTAAAGATATTTTTGGAAAATAAATAATTTGGAAAATTATTTGGAATCTGGTGATGTTGTGCATATCCATTGATAGTTCAATAACCGACTATCAATATTTCCCTTTGAATGGGTATTTGATGTGATTTGTTTGAATGTGAATGCCACACTTATTTTTGAATAAGCGCTCACTAATCGGGTTAACCGGGAAAGGACCATGGGGTCGTATAACCCATTCCGAATATGTGATACGTCGTTGTGAATTGCATTGAAGATCGGTGCTGAAGACCGGATATTTGCGAGAGCGATAGGATGACCTGTCGATTGACTCTGCACCGAGTTGCTCCGGTATTGAGTTCTCCATATGTGATGGTGAATCCGATCAAGATTGTGAATATCCGGATTGCAAGGACTTCTTTGTAAGTGCCTTCGGTTTTGTTCGATCCCGGAACAGACTTGTATGGATAGTATGTCTGACATTACAAGTTGAGATATAAAGCCGATTTCTTTCAAATATATTTCTGTTGGTGGCGGAGAATTTATTCTTTTAGCTTCACACCCTTCTTTGAGACGTACGAGCTCAGAGGTTATATAGTTGAAGTTATCAGCGATATATTCCCAATTTGGTAATGTGACATGCTGAGTGTTGCTGTGAAATGATCATTGTGTTGATTATTTATGATAGGATCATTTATTTGATCGTCTATCTTTGTGATCATTTCTATGATCATTTGTGACCCAAAGCATGGCTTTTGTATAAAGTATGTTTTTGTGGACGTGACTTCGTCGAGCCTCACACCCCGTGAATGGTCAAAACAGGAAAGATGCGGCAAGGTTATGAGGGGTAGCGCCCTTTAGGATGTGTGCATTTCCTTCTGGAAAAGGGTGGTATCATGGTATGGAGCCCAGATACTAACTCATGTTGAAAACACTTTGTTATGATTGTGTGAATTGATTACGAGCGCTCGGTGAAAGGTCCCAAAGGACCGGGGAATGGCATATTCGGTCAGTTGTTACTCAGTTAGGGGTAACCCGACCTTGTGTTGGCAGAGATCCGGTTTGGTTCTCGGGGATGTCCATCCAGAGGCATTCTCATGTGGCAATGGGAAGTTCCTTGGCCCGATCATTCGTTGGAAATCCAAAGAAACAATACGTGACTTATACGGTTTTAGTTGTAGAACCTGCCATCTAATATGGTAGCTATAGTAAGCATAATATAATGGTACCTATGCTGGCTAAGATTTATATTCTACTTTCGAAATGAATTTCTTCTACACTATGCACTAATAATAATATCAAAATTGATTTGATTTTAATGCGTATCAAGCATCTTTGGCTATCATAAGGAGAAATCTTCTCCAAGTCTGCGTTTGCATTGTGTGTGTGGCAGGAGGTCTTATGGTAGTCTCATTTTTAAAAGCATTGCGAATTGAATTTAAAAATATCCCTCTATTTTGATTTTAAAGATAAATAAACTGTTTTGAGTTCTCACACCAGTCCCATGACTGACTTGGAGTTTATTGTTTTCCTTCCTAAACTCTGGGTGCCCACCAATTTTCACACGGGCAGTTAAGAGTTAGGTTTATCAAGATATTCTAGATATTCTGGAGTTGCTGGAGGCAAGCTGGATGGCATGGCGTATTACTAGTATATAGTATTTCTTTTCCGCTGCACTGTTTGTTTGATGTTGTATACTGATGATATGATGTAATGAAATGAAATGTATAAAATGTAATAACTAATATAGTTCTTTGTTTAAAGATTATTCATTTATTATTATATGTTGTTCCGCTGCGAATTGTGCGATTCTGTTATTGTTCAGTTGTTTTCTGTTCCGTTCTATGTTCTCTATTCTCTTTTTCTTCTATTTAAAAATGATCTATTTTCTATGTTCTTTTCTCTCTATTTTCTTATCTTTTCTCTATCTTCTACCTTTTTCTCTCTTTTTCTTTTCTTAAATTCTTTTTAAAAACCCTAACTATTCGGTTTTTCGGCAACGAAAAATCGACATGTTACAATTTATTACTTCTTGTATTCAAATTAATTAACTACCCAATTTTATCATTTTTGATTACAAAGACATTTTTAATAAATTAAAATAAGTTTACATATCAGTGTTAAATATTTCACAAATTACGGTGTTGAATTACAGCCATAATTAAATCCAATTAATATAATTTAATTTCAATAAATTTATTAAATTTTGTTTCGATCTTCCAATTCAATCAATTATTTGTCTACATTCATAGTTAACATTGTTATACATCTCATTACATTAATATTTTACAATTTCATCCAAATTTCTATTAATGCAATATTTAATTCCACTTAATTACAACTAATTTCCAATTTAATATAACGGATTAAATATATAGGTAACTTATATTAATTGTTACCATGACTCTTAATCACACTTCTATAAGTATCATTTTCAAACAAATATTATAATTCTTACAGAACACTGATTTTATTCGATTGCCATTTATTATATACTATTTCATTAATTAATTCCATATTTACATTTGTTTTCATATATTCAATTTGTAACCTACTATAACATTTAAACTATTTCTATTGATTGGACTATCATTCAATTTATTAATAATTAAATTAGATTAACATTATTACATTTCATTTTAGTCATTAGTTAATTATTAAATTACAAATTTTTATTTCTTTCAATATTAAATCACATAATTTTATTACATTAACTATTTTTAATTGTCAAAATTTATGGGTCGTTACACTCTCCCTACTCAAAACTTTTCTTCCTCGAAAAGAAGAAAGAAGGGAAAAGAAAGAATTAAGAAATCAATATATCTTATTCAAAATATAAAATTTATAAGAATTAAAGTTACAAAATCAAATAATTCAAATAAAATATTTCAATTTATAACACTTAAATTCTTTATATTGAAGTTAACAAAAGTTTGGAAAACATTTCACAAAATTTTTCTAAGTCTAAAATTCACGAAAAGTTTCGGTTGTCTCCTTTGTACGGAAAGGCTCAAAAGAAATAATAATGTCAATAGCAACAATATATATATCATATATTTCAAAATAATATATCCCAACAATGGAAAAATAATATAACATCGCTATAAAACTGTAATCCGGGAACGTACTTATTTGTCAGGCAATTAGCGCTTATTTTATAAAACCAAAAGCAGTAGCAATTGCTTCCATAACCTGTATTTCACTTATATCATCCAAAGAAGTCAATAATTATATAGAAGTGAAATATTTAGGTTGTTTCAACTAATAACAAAACAAATCAATGCAACATAATACAACAAGCACTTGCAGTAGAACCATACAACCATCACATGCAATCAAAATAATCAACCATCCATCCATACAACCAAAAAAAATGGTTTCTTTGGGTTTAGACACTTTTAAATCTTATAGAATGACAATACACTTTAAGTACACCATACACTCAATAGTCTTAGATAAAACTCAACAGGTTATTCATACATCCAAACAATTAGAAGTATCCTTTCCCCAAACAATCCATATGCCAAACAAACAACAATTTCCAAACATCATTTAAGTTTACTCTTATTAGTTTCCTTTTTATATCATTAGTTGTTCACCATTTGAATTCATACCATGATTATTTCTTTAGCATCCCTTCAAAAATTAAAATTCCATATATTTATTTATATATGTTACTTACATTTTCTAACATATATGACTCATATACAATTGTTTAAGCATCTGTAAATCAATTCTTAAAGTAGTATATAGGTTTCTTTGTAAATAAATTCACATTCATTCATTCATCACTTACTTTCAGTTTTTTTTCAGTCATTACTTACAAAATACGTTTTTCTTCATTTATTTATATAAAGAAAAAAAATCATTACTTCACATTCATTTCTTACATAAATTATTTCCATTTAATTTTATATAATGATCAATGAATTCATTATTCAAGTATTACATATATTTTATTCCAGTCTAGTTCACATTTATTAATTGATATCCTTGATTGCCATTAGATAATAATATTCATTAATGTAGAAGTTCATACTTCAGTTTCTTACTTTTTAATTTACATTCATCCTTTCTTAAAAATTGTCATTGAATATTAAATCCAATTTCTAAATCATTGCAATAATTTCTGAAGTTATAATCATTTAATTTAATATAGTATTCATTTAACTATTAAATGGCTTCCATCATTAACTAGAGTTTATAATCATCTACTTATATTATTCATCTTTTCTACTCATTTTTAATTGTAATTAACATCAAACATTTACTTAAGTTTTACTTATTTATTTATAGTATTCATGTTTAATTCAATTACTTAGCATATTAATTCATTAACTGGTCATTTATAATTATTTGTATACAATACTTACTTTCCATTACATTCAATTTATAGCATTTCAATTATAACTTAAGTTTATAACAACTATAATATCAAAGTTCTTATTTATAAGAGAATTACATTGAACACATTCATTTTCCAAATTTTACTTGTATAATGTTCTATTACATATTCCTATTAACATTTCAACTTTTAATAATTCGGTAAGTTATATATGTTTTTCAGAATGCAATTGAAAGTTACACAAGTTTATCATATTTCATTTTAGCAAATAAATGTTCGATAATTTCCATTTCTTACTTTCATATCCTTTTTATTTACAGGATACAAATTTCAATTTCTTGTATATTTCATTTATAACTTATCACTTAATTTTTTATTTTCATTTTAGAAGTTCCAATTATTAAATGATAAAATTTCATTTCATTCAATAATTAAAATCTCTAAATTTATAGAAATTTAAGAACTAAATGCCGGATTTCGTTTCAAATCATTTAAGACAATATACACGCACACACACACACATATAACCATATCTTTATATATCTCAAATCATATAAAAAAAATTAAAATTCAAGATTTATTTATCAAACAAGGTGTAATTAACTACCACAACAGACTTCCCACTTTGAAACTTGAAAATGAACGTCGATGATGCGTGCACTCATCACCGAAATTATATTCCAGCGACTGAAAGGGGAGTATAGAACTTATTTCCTTCCAAAATTCTTTCAAACATTTCTTTCAAATCATATTGAAATATTTATATCGAAAAATACTTCCAAATAATACAAATATTATAGTCCAAAAAATTTCAAAAGTAATTTTCAAAAATCCCGAAAATCAAGTTCTCAAATTTTCAGTTTATATTCTGTTTATTTGTAAATCTCATTTTCCACTCAATACATATAAATTTCACTACCTAAAAAACAAATATATTACAACCAAATATATCATTTAAAAACTTTACTATTTTATATAAAAAATATATAATAGGCAAAATTATTTTATTCACCTATATTTCCAAACAAGTATTGTGTCTATCTGCCCTATTAAGTGTTTAGGAATCTCTATCAATGTCATAGCGTCCTATGCACCGACCAGACCAATAAGTAAACCCAAACCCCTTACCATATACATCCCACTCCACTCCTCTTCTCTTTATTCATTTCATTTATAAAATTCCAAACACTCTCAAAGGAAATGGGGGAAAAGAAAAGAAATCAAAATTCCTGAGCCCTATATTCTTAGGAAATTCAAATTCAAGTTTTAGAAATCAAGAAGAAGCTTTGGTTAGCATCCTCTTCATCTTTTCCATCTCAATTCCACTTCAATTTTCAAAATTTTCCTATAACCTAATTGAGAAAATATTCGTCTATGATCATAGATTGGAGCTTCTAGAGTCGAAGTGGAAGAGTGGTTGATCTTTCCTTTGTTTTAGAGCTTCTCGTTCATGTTTTTGGGTTTAAAGTTGAGTTCTTGAACCCACATCTATGACTATACTTTTGATAGTTGTTAGGTATGAATTCCTAACATTTATTTCACGTCCATTTTCTATTAAATTGAATTGGTTTGGTGAATTTTCCAATTTTGGTATCTTGGGGTCAAAATCTATGAAAATCCTATTATGGATATTTGGACATGTTGTTTGGAGTGTATTGATGAGTCTATAGGGATGGGTTGTCGCTTGGCATAAATCCCTAGCCATCGTCGCTCATTCAATTGCTTTGAAATTGATTTGGCCATTAATGGCCTAGATAAAATGTGCTCTTAGCTTCAGCTCAGGCGTCTGGTAATATGCTCAGATGTTTGAAGCTACGAAATAACATTTCCAGACTTACAGCTCAGACGTCTGAGCTTGCATCCTAAACGTTTCGGTGATCAAAAAGAAAATTTCAGACTTTCAGGTCAGATGTCTGGGATAACCATCAGACGTCTGATGTTGTTAATTCCAGCCAAATTACATATTTTTGACTGGATTTCCTTTTTATCAATTTTTGGTTGATCCGATTGGTCGTTGTCATTTATTATCGACTTTGATGACTTCTTTTCTAGATTTTTGTGAACATCCATTTTGATTGATTTGATATCGATTTCTATGGTTTTGATTCAAGTCGTCGAATGTGAATTTATGTTGATAGATTGTTTTTACAATCGCTTCTGTGATTTGTCACTTTTAAAATACAAAGATTTCTATACTAATAGTAAATACTAAAACTCTTTCACAAAAATTATTTCAATGTTACTTTTAATACAAAGCTCATTTTTAAATCCGTTTTTCAATCTATTAGTATATACAAACCTTTACCTCATTCGTATTAGATATCTAATTAAATGGCTTAGCAAAACAAGTGGTATGAAACGCTTGCATTTACTTCATCGGTTAATTCATGGACTTGTTCGATTGAACTCTTGTGACAATTTTCATGTGGAAATCTACAATTTGTTCGTAAATATCTAAGTTAAGCCTGTGGTTAAGGGACGTGAAGCTAAACTCATTTATTTACCATCTTAGTGTAAATTACACTTATCGATCAATGATGATCCTTTGGTGATTTAGACTAACGATGTGCGATGTCTCTTTGTCCGGAAAAGGAGGACTATACCCTGTTAGGAGGAGCTTCGGCTCATAGTCCACAAAAGGGTGACTATACCCTGTTACGAGAAGCTTTGGCTCGTAGTCTGCAAAAGCGGTACTATACCCTGTTTGGAGGAGCTTCGGCTCATAGTCCGCGGAGGGGGACTATACCCTGTTAGCAGGAGCTTCGGCTCATTGTTCGCAAATGGGGACTATACCATCTTAGGTGGAGCTTCGGCTCATAGTCTGCGAAGGGGGACTGTACCCTGTTAGGAGGAGCTCTGGCTCATTTTATGGGATAGCGACCCGTTTGTGCTACACGTGTTGGCGAGTTTTCATGCTCCCGTTTGTGATAGGCCTTTTTCCCCTCCTTTTTATGCTTTCTCGATTTCTAATTATTGATTTCTGGAATTTTTGTGTTTTACCAATTTTTGTGGTTTGTATTGATAAGCTTTATAAAAATTTGAAGTTTGGTGAATAAGCTAAAAAATATGACATTCTTTTTGGTGATTTGAGTAGATTTGAGATATTGCATGATTTTTATTATTATCATATATTTCTATTCTATATCTTATCCTATCTCATTTTACACGATATTTATAGCTAGACTGATCTATTTATTATTTTTCTTCTTAATAATCCTCGAGTCAAACCGAGATGTTACAGGTGCTTCCACTTGACCTGTTAGCTGAGACTAGTTTCTGACTTTTGGCTAACTACTTTAGCTTAGTAGTTTTTGCTCATATACATTCGAGATTGAGACTCGTTAATGTATACATATTCTTTGGTCTAGCACTTATATTTTTTTTTTGTGATGTAGTGGATCTTGTATGACTACAACTTTGATGTACACTTCTATGTGATATATTCATATCTGTTCCCTACTTTGTGATATGAATATCTATTACTGATTTTCTGTTATGCTTATTTTATATTTGTTTTCAAAGACCGTATAGCCACTATGTAGTAGCTTTGTATTTGTATTTGTATTTGATATGTCAGATTTCCTCTTAAAATGAGATGCGTGCCATGCTATCTGACATATCGGTACTCGCATAAAGCAATTGCATAGATGGTCGCTCCTCAACAGCCTTATTCTTCACACTAACTGACGTCATTACCCAGTAGTGTCCTTGGCTTGTGTGATTATAGAGGTGGGGAGTCACGGCTTGGTATCAGAGCCAAACTTCGAAACAATGTAGAATAATCTAGCAAGGATCAAGTCTCTCTTAGGAATCGTGCCTTCAGATTTAATTCGTGTCTTAGGACCCGTTCTATCCTATTTTCTTTTATGATGCCTTGTTTTATCAATCAAGTTTGTTTGAAGTTCATTCTGAGAATAACCTTTTTCCTCTTCGTACTTTCTTTCTTAAAGAAGAAGAGATGGTTAGACTTGGCATTCCAAGTGCTGGTCAATCCAGTAGTCCTCCTCTGGATGGCCAATTCATATCCGTCCAATAACTTTTGGATCTTGTAAAGAGTCAAAGGTTTATCTGTGCTCTGAATAAGAACCCAAAAAAGGTTTTACCTCTGAAATTAGAACTGCCTTACGACCATCTTATAGATATCACTCTTCAACTTGAAGAGGCCGATAAAGGAAGTGATAGTGATATTGGAGGTGCCAAGAATGGCCTTAATAACAACAAGAAGAGGCATATTAAGTTCAAAAGCCCTAATCCCAAAAAGAAATTGAAGCAAACAACTTCGGTAGCCAAGACTCCAATCCCTAATCGTGGAGAATGCTACAATTGCAGTTCTAAGGACCACAATGCAAATAAGTGTCCGAGGCCCCTTACTAGTCACTATTGCGAAGGTTTGGGTCACCTTTTATCTTCATGTTGCACACTTCAATGCAAGAAAGAGGGCAAGCTAAATGTTGTGCAAGCGACTAGTAACAATTCTCCTGGTCAAGGTATTTCTCATTCTATCCTTGATGGCATTATTACGTTTCATGATCATCCTACTCGAGTTCTTTTTAATACGGTTGCATCTCACTCTTTTATATCAAAAGAACTTGTTGATTTTTTTCTTTAAATATTATGGGATCGATGACTTTTCTGAGAATTGCGAATTCGGTTGGTGGATCCACGACACTCGGGTTACTTTGTAAAGATGTCGAGATTATTTTATGTGATTATGCTTTCTGAGCCGATTTGCATGTTACGTGTTACTTGGGTCTCAAAATGTTTTTGGAAATGGATTGGCTTAACCGTTACGAAGCCCACATCATATGTCCCTAGAGGACTATACATCTCCGACATCCCCAAATTGATAAGCAGATTTCTATTGTTCTTAATGATTTCGATTCCAATTCGGTGGCATCATTTCATTCTTTAAACCCAAATGATGAGGAAGATGTTATTTCCCTCATTCAAGTAGTTCGTGAGTTTCCCGATATTTTTGAGTCTGTCTTAGGATTACCACCTAAGCGATCTATTGAGTGGCGCTAATGTCTTTTCAGCTCGACCTTGCCATCGGTTTTCATCAACTACAAGTTGCGGAGGATGGCTTTCCACTTATCGCATTCCCCACTCATTATGATTCTTATGAATGGTTGTTATGCCATCTGGTTTGACGAACCATCCGGCTTTTTTAATCCATCTTGTGAATCGAGTATTCTGTGAGTATCTCGATGACTTCATCCTTGTATTCTTTGAGTATGGGTGAAAACAGCAATTTAAAATTGCAAATCTTTCTAATAAGATATATTTATAAGTATAATTGGATTTTGTTATTAAAACAAACAAATAATATTCGTAAAAATTTTAAGAGATATTTTTATCATATAGAAGATGATCAACGCTATCGATATGAATCTCCTAAACGCTATGATGAGACTGTCAGACACAGCAAATTGACATGGAATAATTAATTCTTCTAGAAAGATGATTACATAAAGTTAATTATAATTTCGAAAGTCTTAGCTTTTCGGGAAAGATGATTAATTGAAAGAATTCTTTTCCGATACTCCTATTCTTGTGATTCCCGAAGAGAACCAAGACTTCACTGTGTGTACCGATGCTAGTCTTATTGGTTTGGGTGCCATTCTCTTGCAGAAGGGAACGTGTTATCGATTATGCTTCTATACAATTAAAGCCTACCGAGACTATGCATGCCACTCATGATCTAGTGCTCGTGGCCATTGTTTTCGCCCTTAGAATTCGGCGTCATTAGCTTTTGGGAGAGAAATTTTTTCTCTACACCGATCATAAATCTTTGAAGATTTATTTTGTCAAAAGGAACTTAATTTGCGTCAACAACGTTGGCTCGAATTCCCTGCATCTTACGATCTGGATATTCTTTATACTCCCAGAAAGGGGAATCGTGTTGCCGATGCCCTTAGCCGAAAGCAACAAGCGGTTGTTTCTATGATGATATACGAATGGAATGATCTCGAGACTTTGTCCACTTGTGAGATTCGAGATCGTGTATTCGATTCATGTTCGTCTCTTTTTTATGTTGCCTTGAGGCTCATCCAACATTTTTAGACCGCATTCTTGAAGCTCAAAAGCATGATCCCGAATTGGCTCATCTCAGCCAAAGTTGTTGGGATAGGAAAATTGATAGTTTGAAAGACTTTGAAATCGATGCTCATAGGGGCATTCAAAAATTTGGTAGACTTATCGTGCCAAATATTGGTGACCTTCGTAAAGACATTTTAGAAGATTCTCATCGTTCTAAGTTTACCATTCATCCCGGTAGTAGTAAAATGTATGCAGACATGAAACGACTTTATTATTAGGATGGAATGAAATATGATATTGCTAACTTCGTTAAGCGTTGCATGACTTCCAACTCGTAAAGGCCGAGCATCAAAGACCCGGTGGGTTATTGCAACCTTTAGACATTCCCATTTGGAAGTGGGATCAAGTATCCATAGACAGTATTGACGGTCTTTCCCTTTCTCATTTGGGTCATGACAGTCTATGGGTAATAGTAGATAGACTAACAAAATCCCCCCATTTTATTCCCGTTCGGTCCAATCGGACCATACCTCTTTTGGCCAAACTCTATGTAAAAGAAATTGTTAAATTGCATGGAGTTCCTACTTCTATTGTTAGCGATCATGATCCATTATTTACTACTGGAATTTGGAAGAGTCTTCAAAAAGCTTTGGGAACGAAGCTTAATTTTTGCACCGCTCATCATCCTTAGTCTGATGGACAAACCGAGCATATGAATCAAACTCTTGAAGATATTCTTTTTGTAGGTGTTCTTGATTTTGGTGGAAGTTGGGAAGAACATATTTCCCTTGTTGAGTTTTGTTATAAGAATAGTTTCCAATCTAGTATTGGTATGGCACCTCTTGAGGCACTCTACGGAAGGCCATGTCGATCTCCTTCTTGTTGGCTTGAAGCCGGTGAGAAGCTGGTTTTAGGTCCAGATTTTATTCGTGATTCCATAAAAAAGGTTGACCTTATTCGTCATAGGATGAAAGAAGCTCAAAGTAGACAAATATCCTATGTCGATAACCGTAGAAGCAATTTGGAATTTTCTGTGGAAGATTTGGTGTTTATTCGTGTTTCACCTATGAAGGGTGTTGTGCATTTTAGTCGTTCGGGAAAATTAGCACCTCGATATATTGCCCCACTTCCCATCATCGAACATATTGGTTCCACGACTTATCGCCTTTTATTACCGGCTCAAGTTACTGCTATTCATGACGTATTCCATGTCTATCGACTACGGAAATGCCTTAGATATTCCCATTTTTTCTTGAGCCCGGTGTTATTGAAGAAATTGAAGTTTCGCCCAATTTGACTTATAAGAAACATCATATTCGTATCTTTGCTATGGAGGTTGGACGCCTTCGTAATAAATATGTTAACCTTATGAAAGTTCAATGGTCCTCAAATCCTAAGGATTGTTCTTGGGAATCTAGTGAATTCATCGAGCGAACACATCTGGATTTACTTTCTCGTGCTCCTTAAGGTGAACTTCTCATTTCAAAAATTTATTTTGTGTTACTATACCATAGTGTGGTTGTTACATTTTTTTCGTTTCCTTCTTAAGTATTGCGAGGCCGCAATTTCTTTAAGGAGGGGAGTTTGTAAGAACCCGCATATTTTACGATTGTATATTTAAATGTTTTATTTAAATATAGCATCGTTAGTCGAAATAAATTCCAAAATACTACTTTTGTAAACAGTCAAATTATGGCTCGAGACTACTGCCATTGAGTCCAAAACGGTGTTTGCAATATTTTTGAGTATAAACATCGATATGTTTGGAGTTGATTAGGAATTTGGTATTTTTGTTTGGGCTTTGGGTTGTGTTCTAGCCCACTAACCTAATAAGAGAACGCAAAACCCCTTACCATATACATCCCACTCCACTCCTCATCTCTTCATTTATTTCATTTCTGAAATTCCTAACACTTTTAAAGGAAACGGGGGAAAAGAAAAGAAAAGAAAATTCCTAAGCCCTATATTCTTAGGATATTCAAATTCAAGTTTTAGAAATCAAGGAGAAGCTTAGGTAAGCATCCTCTTCGTCTTCTCCATCTCAATTCCTCTCCAATTTTCATAACTTTCCTATAACCTAATTTAGGAAATATTTGTCTATGATCATAGATTGGAGCTTCTAGAGTTGAAGTTGAAGAGTGGTTGATCTTTCCTTTGTTTTAGAGCTTCTCATTCATTGTTTTAGATTTAAAGGGGAGTTCTTGAACTCACATCTATGTCTATACTTTTGATAGTTGTTAGGAATGAATTCCTAAAATCTATTTCATGTCCAATTGCTTCTGAATTGAATTGGTTTGGTGAATTTTCCAATTTTGGTATCTTGGAGTCAAAATCTAAGAAAATCCTATAATGGATTCTTGGACATGTTGTTTGGAGTGTATTGATGAGTCTATAGGGCTAGGTTGTCGTTGGCATAAATCCCTTGCCATCGTCGCTCATTCGATTGCTTTGAAATTGATTTGCCATTAATGGCTTAGGTAAAATATGCTCTGAGCTTCAGCTCAGACATCTGGTAATATGCTCAGACGTTTGAAGCTACGAAATAAAAATTACAGACCTACAGCTCAGGCGTCTGAGCTTTCATCCTAGATGTCTGGGCGATCTAGAAGAAAATTCCAGACCTTCAGCTCAGACTTCTGGGATAACCACCAGACATTTGACGCTGTTAATTCCCGCCAATTTGCGTAATTTTTACTGGATTTCAGTTTTATCGATTTTTGGTTAATCTGATTGGTCGTTGTCACTTATTATCGACTTTGATGACTTCTTCTCTGGATTTTTGGGAATATCCATTTTGATGGATTTGATATCGATTTCTTTGGTTTTGATTCACGTCATCGAATGTGAATTTTTGGTGATACATTGTTTTTACAATCGTTTCTATGATTTGTCACCTTTAAAATACAAAGGTTTCTATACTAATAGTAAATACTAAAACTCTTTCATAAAAATGATTTATACGTTACGTTTAATACAAAGCTCGTTTTTTAATCTGTTTTTCAATCTATTAGTATATACAAACCTTTACCTCATTCGTATGAGAAATCTAATTAAACGGCTTAGCAAAACAAGTGGTATGAAATGCTTGCGTTTACTTCGTCAATTAATTCTTGGACTTGTTCGATTGAACTCTTGTGATAATTTTCGAGTGGAAATCTACAATTTGTTCGTAAATATTTAAGTTAAGCCAGTGGTTATAGGATATGAAGCTATACTCATTTATTTACCAGCTTAGTGTAATTTACACTTATCAATGAATGATGGTCCTTTGGTGATTTAAACTAGCGATGTGTGATGTCTCTTTGTTCGAAAAAGGGGGATTATACCCTGTTAGGAGGAACTTCGGCTCATAGTACGCAAAAGGGGGACTATATCCTATTAGGAGGAGCTTTGGCTCATAGTCCGCAAAAAGGGGACTATACCCTGTTTGAAGGAGCTTCGGCTCATAGTCCGCAAAGAGGGACTATACCATGTTAGGAGGAGCTTTGGCTCATAGTCTACAAAGTGGGACTATAACCTATTAGGAGGAGCTTCGTCTCATTATCCGCAAAGGGGGACTATACCCTGTTTGGAGGAGCTCCGGCTCATTTTATGGGATGGCGACCCATTTGGCTACACGCGTTGGCCATTTTTCATGCTCCCATTTGTGATAAGCCTTTTTTACCTCCTTTTTATGCTTTCTAGATTTCTAATTATTGATTTCTGGAATTTTTGTGCTCCACCTATTTTTGTGGTTTATATTGGTAAGCTTTATCAATATTTGAGGTTTGGTGAATAAGCTAAAGAATATGATATTATTTTTGGTGTTTTGAGTAGATTTGAGGTATTGTACGATTTTTATTGTTATCATATATTTCTGTTGTATCTCTTATCCTATCTCATTTTACATGATATTTATAGCTAGACGGATCCGTTTATTATTTTTCTACTTAATAATACTCGGGTCAGACCGAGGTCTTACAGGTGCTTCCACTTGAATTATTAGCTGGGACTAGTTTCTGACTTTTGGCTAACTACTTTAGCTTAGTAGTTTTTGCTCATATATATTCGAGATAGAGACTCGTTAATTTATACATATTCTTTTGTCTATAACTTGTACATATCCTTTTGTGATGTAGTGGATCTTGTATGAAGACTACTTTGATATACGCTTCGTGATATATTCTATCTGTTTCCGCCTTTGCGATATGAATATCTGTGACTGATTTTGTGCTATGCCTATTTTTTATTTATTTTCAAAGACCCCATAGCCACTGTGTAGTAGCTTTGTGTTTGTATTTGATCTGTCAGATTTCCTCTTGAAATGAAATGTGTAGCATACTATTTGACATATTGGTACTCACACAAAGCAATTAAATACATGTTCGCTCAACAACAACCTTATTCTTCACACTAATTGATGGCATTACCCAGTAGTGTCCTTGGCTAGTGTGAGTATAGAGGGGGGGGCGTCACAATAGTCTTCAATAAACTGAAAAGCTCAGACTGACCTAAGCGTAATAAAAATAAAACACTCAAGTCAGAACTAAAAGATCTTATCTAAGTCAAATTAATCTAAAATAAAATGTGAGTGAAATGGCTTCAGTGATGTTATGGGATTTTCCATCTCCTATCAAGTATACAACGTGAATATAATTGTTTAAAGATTTCAAATAATTCGAGGTATCAATTTTAACCACTTTAATTAAAAAAAATTGAAGTTTAACTTAAATCTTTTCAATAATTTAGTTCCAATACATAATCCAAATTCAAGAAATTGTATGGATGAATATATCATTTTAGTCGGTGTCTAAAATTAAAATTTTCAAATTAATTAAAACCACTCGGGTTTATCATTTCAACCCAAAATGATTTCCCTAATCTATAAGATCATTCGGCTATGTATCATTTCAACTAATAATGATAACAGAGATATAGGCATAAATAAATATCCAATCATCCAAAATTTCAACTATTAACATCCATCATGGTCAACATCCAAATTAGCAAATAAATCACAATAATTAATTGATTATCATTATTAGGTGTTTAACTAGAAATTAACTCAATATTAATTTGATGGCTGTAAAATTCAATATCAATTCAAATTAAATCTAAATGAAAAATTAAAACACTAAACAGCAATTAATAAACTTCTAATCACATCATAAATCTTATTTAACTAAAATAAGATAATTTAGTAGTTGTGAGTGGGTTAAAACACTCACTTTTGATTTGTCGACGATTAAAAATCCAATTAAGTGCCTAAATTTGAATAGCAGACAAATTAGAAACTATGTCATTTTTAAGAAAATATACGGACCAGCATAATACTGAATCCACAAAAGTTACTAACTAGAAAGTTGTTGCAAATTATTTTCTCTTCAGTTTCAAATAAGAATCACTTAAAAAGCTTCTGTCTTGAGGAAGTTATGGTCAAAACAAACAGAGTGTTTTCTGAGTTGAAAATCTATGTTCAAATATACTTCGAAAAGATTTGAGTTTTTTGGCACAGAAAATTAGAGAGTTTGTTAATACTGATCTAAACGGCGACTCAAGCACCTAAGGAAAACGACTTAACGACTTGACAACCTAAAGGACTAAGCGACTCAGTGGTTCAACGACCTACAACTTAATGAGCTAAAGGCTCTAGTGATTCTACGGGTTGAAGGCCTATGACCTAACGACCTAGCTATCAACACAGGGCAACAGTATATCGCAAAAGAGAAATGCAGCGACCTAGCGACTTAATGATCTAAGCGACCTAGCAACCTAATGAACAACACGAACTAGCGAGCTAACGACCTAGCAAGTTTACGACCTAGCGGACCACAAGCTTCATATCCTTAGGTCGCTTAGTACTAGGTCGAACCTACACTAGATCGCTGCTGCTCCTAAACCTAGCCTACGTCGCTCCACCGGGTGCTTTGACATGTCTAGGCCGCCTACCATCCTCCCATAGGTCACTACGACCTACTAACTCGCTCGGTTGACCTAGAACAACTCTATTAAGCCGTAAACCGTGTTCTCTAGGTTGCTCGCGACCTACGGCCTACCTTTAAGTCGTTCGCGACCTACGACCTATCCCCAAGTTTTCCCAATAAATACTACACCTGCTCCCACTGGAGGGGGGCTTTTTGGCTCACTTGTGGAACGCCTACACTCTGCTGTTTTCTCGACTCATCCGACACTTCAAACACCGAAGACACTTCAATGAACTTCAAGAAGAGATCCAACACATTCAACATGAATTTGAAGAATTCTTCTACATCGGAGTTCTAGCTACTTGCATTAGGAGTGTTGTAATCAAAGATTGTTGTAAAAGTTGTAATTGAATCAGCAATAAAGAAGATTAAAGTGGACGTAGGCTTGACTTTAAGGCGAACCACTATAAAACTGTTGTCTCTTTACTGTTCTTCTGTGATTTTCTGCTTATTTCTAGTTCTCGTACCAACGGGTGGTGCTTTCACTTTATCTCTACTTACACCGGGGTGTTAGCATCCAATTTTAGCGTTAACAGAGTTTGAAGAATTGATGTAAGCAACAGTTGAAGCCACTAGAAACATAAATGTTATGAAAAAAAGAATCACATAATTTTATTCATTCTTGAAGGAGGTACGATTGATACAATATGGGGTATTTTCGTCCAAAACTGGACCCGATAAAGGACTTGAAAAATGGAGTTTTTGATATAGAAATATTCGGAATTGGAAGAAGGGTTCAATAACAAAGTTGTTGCCATTGAAATTATACACTGTTTCAAAAAATATTAATTGAATTGGAGTAGTTTAGTGGATGATAGAAGCCATGGAAATAAGGGGAATGAAGAGGGAAAAGGGAAGGGGAATAGAAGGGAAAAAAGAGAATGAAGAGAATAGGAAAGATGAGGCTTAGGCCATGGGTTACTACCATGGGTTGTAGGTGGTTATGGAGGTGGGTGGCGGTAAGAGGAGAGATGTAGGCTCGGGTTTTAAAGGGGGAAGGATGGAATTTTATTTGGAGATTTAGGAGTTTTAAGGTTTGGAGTTATCTGTACATTTGAGGAGGAAGAAGAAGAGTACGCAGCAATTTCTCGAATGAGGAATTTTTGTACGTACTTGGTTTTAGTAAGATAGGAAAATAGAAGATCAACGTGTGAGAAAAGGAAGGATCCAAAGTCTCTTAGAGTTCCAAGGGTTTCTTTCTTTATTAAGAAGCCTATTAATCTAAAACAAACCTAATAAGACTTAGCCAAAAAAAATTAGAACACAAATAATATACACTGCAAATGAAAGAAATAAGCTGCATGTTATTTAATAATTAGGAAATTAAGGCGGAGAGAAAGATATAAATGTCATATTTTATTTTGAAAGCTTCAGGCATTAATAATGCATAAAGAAATGCATGTAGAAATGGAAAATTTTGCAAACCAAAGGAAAGTGAAATTTTATATACGCGGAAATGAGGTGTTAAGAATTAAATACAACATAAAAGTCTAGGCTTAGGTATTAAATAGAAGGAGAAATGAATGGACTAAGTGTTAATAATAAGATGACTATTTTAAATTGTACATGCAACAATTAATAACAAAAGAAATGAAGGTACCATGTACATCGCACAACCTTTACGAAATTTAATTTGTGAAACGTAACCAAATTAACTTCATTAACTCAAATAATATTCAAATTTGTACGCATTTAGTTTTTTTATCTATGCATGATAAATAAAATTACTTACCATAAAGATGAAAATGTTCGATTTGTTTTTTCCAAAATGATCTTTTATTTCCATTAAAACATTCTTTTTGTTTAACACAAAAGTTGCGTTTCTTTTATTAAATCTATTAATTGCAATCAATGTTTTCTCCCTTCTAATGGAAATATTTCAATTATATTAATTGCAGTTACTTACAAAGTTAAATTTCAAAACTTACAACTAAAATGGATGAAAAGTAGAATAATTGTTTCCTTTAGTCATTTAAACATGTTTATAAATTTGTTATTTATACTACAGAGCAATAAATAACTTACTTAAATAAATTATTTTTCTACTCTTGTAATCCATCTATATGCTAAAACACAGTTCAAATATACGTATATTTCTTCCTTTAACTCAATCATTCTATTCTTTATTTTAATGAAATTAAACTTACATTCACAAATGAAAACATTCATTTTATTTGATATAAATTTTCTTTTCATTAAACCAACTTTCCTTATATTTTCGCAAAACATAAGCTACGTTTAATTACACCTATTAATTTACAATTTGTTGTCTTCTCTATCAGTAATTGAAATTATTCAATTACATTAATTTCAATTGTTTACAAAGGTGATTTCAAAATGGAAAAAATAAATATAATGAGAAATAGAACAACTATTTTCAATAAAATAGTGATTTAAACATATTGATGCACTATTGGTTGCAAACAGGATTATACATTTCTTACCAAATAATACTTTCTCATCTCTGCAATCAATCTTTCAGCTACCAAACATTTCAAATAAATAAACATGTAATTTATTTTTTCAATAAAGAAACATTTATTATTCCTTATTAACATTTATTATTCCAATCTATTGGAAATCTACATTCATACAATTGTTAATTTCATTCAAACCAATGTTATTAAAATACACACAAATATTTGTTATCATCCTTATATTATTGCAAACATATGTCATTAATAGAAATTTTATTAAAGCTCATAACTTGTATTATAATTTAATTTGTGTCAAAAAAAATAATTTTCTCTCCTAACAATTTTATTCAAAAATCTTGTTTAATACTTTTAAATGTTTAAAAATACGGGTTGTTACAAAGATTTTATTATTATTCTCTATATTATTCCACTACATCATGCTGTTTTGCTACATTGTCATTTATTTATCTCTGATATGTGTAACTCTGATTCTGTTTTGTATATGTATAATCAATGTTTGTGAATAGCTTCATGAACTGTTATATTGATTATTATATTTTGTCATTCTGCTGCGAGATTTTGTATTTACTTTTGTTTCTTCTCTTTTTCTTATCAACCCCATAACAATCTGCCCTTTTTAATGGTTTGAGTTCGACATCTATGTCTGCTTAAAACGTCCATAAAGGCACGTCGTTACATTTGGTATCAGAGATTTGGTTTAGCAATAACCTTAGCTTTGTAGCGTCTGACTCACTAAATTGGGTAGTAATACCCTAGAATGAGTCACAGAGTGTGTATATATGAGAGAGCATGTTTGTTAGTGTTATAAAAGGATTTTATATTGTGTTAATTTGTTCCGTTCTGTATTTATAAATTCTAGTTGGTGCATAGGACGCTATGACATCGATAGGGACTCCTAAATGCTTAATAGGACACACCGACATAATATTTATTTTGAAATATAGGTGAATGAAATAATTTGGCCTATTATATATTTTTTATATAAAATAATAATTTTATAAATGTTATATTTGGTTGTAATATGTTTGTTTGTAATATATTTGTTTGTTAGGTAGTGTAAATTTATAAATTGATTGAATATGAAAATTTGTACAAATAAATATAAATTGGAAAATTAAGAACTTAAATTCCGGGATTTTCGAAAACTCCTTTCGAAAGATTTTGGAATATATTAGTATTATCAAGAATTATTTTCTATAAAAAATATTTCGATATAATTTGAAAGAAATGTTAAAAAGGTAATTTTGGAAAGAAATAAGTTCCGTACTCCCCTCCTATCGATGATAAATAATTTCGGTGATGAGTGCACGCATCATCGACGTTCATTTTCGGGTTTAAACGTGGGAAGACTTTTGTAGTAGTTAACTACGTACTAGTTTGACAAAAAACTTGATTTTATTTTTAAATATGATTTGATATATATAAAAGCTATGAGTATATATTTATATATTATTTTATAGGATTTGAAATAGAACCCGGAATTTACCTTCTAAATTTCTATAAATTAGAGATTGCAATTATTGTAACGAAATGAAAGTTTAACTATTTAATAACTGGAACTTCTGAAATGAAAATGAGAAATTGAATGCCAAGTTATTAATGAAAATATAAGAATTGAAACTTCTAATAGCAAATCAAAAGAATATGATGTAAGTCTATAGGATGGATCGTGTAGTGTAAATGCAAGTATATATGAGTAAATATATGATGCACCTAAGACAAAATTAATCTCGATAAATATAGAATAAGCACACCAGGATTTTATACTGGTTCGGACCTCTCGTCCTACGTCCAGTCCCGAAGCTGCCCTTCGGAATTCGACTATCAAACACCCTCACTTCGCCCGAAAGAATAGGCTTGGTTACAATAACTTGTTCTTGTCAAGTATGTGTTCTATAACACGGATATTGACTATTAAGTACAAATGCTTCCAATATATATATCTAGAGGGAATTGATTGAGAAGAACTGAATATATGGAAGAGTGAAATACAAGCAAAGATTGCTAGAGATCAAGAATAGAACAGAGTATGTAAGTAAAGAGCACAAGTAAGTAAAGTAAGTAAAGTGAATATTCTCCTTGATTCTTGATGTTATATATAGTTGTTGAGAGATTCCTTGAGTAGTTGCATCCATTAGCAAGTGCTCTACATTTGCTTCTGATGATGATGAAGAGTTGCAGCGAAGGGAAGCGAAGATGTCTATTCAAATGTGGCAGTTGAAATTTGAATTTAAATTCCGATTTGGAAATCGGATGTCTGGTATTTGATTCAGATGTCTGACTCTATATATTTTTTGTATACAGTAGTCTTTCAGACGTCTGTGTGCATCTACGAGACGTTTGATCCCGTCTGTTTTATTGTTCCAGAGGATTTTTCTAGAAGTCTAAGTAGTGCATCCAGATGTTTGAAAACTGTGCATGTTTTCTTTGTGTATCTCTTTTGTTGCTTCTTTACTTAAGATAATAGAATGGTTGGAATTTAATTTAAAGGTGATCTGTTCAATTCTGAAAATATATCGTTTAAATTGAATATAAAAATAGCCTTCCGAGACACATTCTCAGAATTCGACGAAACCAGTACCACTGGATCCGTAATAGTTAGTTATTATCGGATTTCAAATTTCGTAGCGTTTGGAATTACCGTTTGCTCGTACGGGAGAGAAACGCGTTGAAATTAAAATCGATAATTTAATATTTTAAATCGATTTATAAAGCTAACTTCCACATTCGACCAAATTAGCCTCTGAAAAACGTTCCATTGCATTCGGAATGCGGTTAAAACCTTATAAACGTCTGTCGGCATGTCTGATTCGGGGTTCGGGATTTCGCGTTATACAACGCGAGATATTTTCAATATTTCATAATAAATTTAAAGTACATTGGTCAGTGATATTTTATAAACAAACAAGCTTACACAAGAAGCCATTCCTAAGTCATATACATCTTCGTCTTCCCCAAATCCATATATCGAAATCAACCTCGTTCAAAAGAAAAGGGCTTTTTCGTTCAAAAATTAATACAATGGCTTCCAATATAAGGACCGAGCCTTTCATTTTAAAATCGAGCAAGATATAATGACTGAAATCTTCTGGTAAATTGATTTCTCTTCCATCCTCAATTCGATGCCAACAAAATGGAATTTCCTTTCCACCTTCCAAATCGCAAAGACGTTCAACATCGAACATCCTTTCTTAACCCCTGATCAGATCGAGGAGCAACTTGGGCTCACTAGCGAGGCCGATGCGAGCTAGGATTCGGGAGGCGCGGCGACGATAGAACGGGAAGGTGATGCAAGGTAGCACGCCTGTGGATGCTGGCCTGGGCTGGAATGGATTATCAAGCTTGATCTTGGCAGCGATTTGGATCGAAGGCATGACCTAGGATTCACTAGCTTCAACTGGCAATTGGAGAAGTGCGACTTCGTGTACGTGAGGTGATGGGCTGGCAAAGATAATCGACGATAGCTAATAGATGCTGCAGACTGACGGTGGCAAGGCATCTAGAGTTTACTGTGCTCAAATTTTGGAGGCCGAGCATGTTGGGTTTTGAGTATAGGCTGAAAAGCAAAAGCGTGAAAACTAAAAAAAGAAAAAGAAAAGCATTGGTTTAAGGTCCAATACTATGAAGAGAACGAGTCAGTAAGGTATTTTCCTTAAACATTTATTTATATAATTATTTACGCAGAAAAGAAAAAAATAATAGAAATCAAATATTTGCAGTAAGGAACACTGTCTGTTTACAGGATATTAAAAGAAAATATTATATGCATGTATTTTGATTTATTAAGTTACGTTAAAAATAATTTAATAAGGTAATAAATTTATTCGTTATAAACCAAATGATTTTTTTCAAACTAAATTATTGGTCAATTTAATTCATTGAATGATAAGTTACTTAGAGATTATTTTAGATGTTAATAAATTATGTAATGTTTATTTTAGATGTTAATAAATTATGTAATGTTTTACAAGGTCAATGATTGTGAAGAACAAGTCATAAAGGAAATGGGCTGCAAACGATAAAGGTGAGTAAATCTCGTGCTTTTGGATTTCCATTTAAATTTAAATGGTTAAATGTAAATGATTGGTTGAATGATTGGTTTGTTTTGATGTGCTATATTATATATGGAAGTATAATATATATTGGGTGATTTATATTCTGTGATGGATAGTATTGGTAATTGGAAGTTTGAATGATGTGGTGTGCTTGAATATTTTGGTATCCTGAGTTATCAAAATATATAAAAAATTGGATTTTTGAAAAAAATATAAGGGTGAAATTTTGAAAGTGAAATAATTATAGAATAAAATAAGAATGATTTGGAAGGAAATATAAGTGATATTTAAAAGCTAGAGTTAAATTGTAAGTAGAGATTTAAAACTAGTTCTAAATCAAAAAAATAAAGTGTTTTTAAATATTAAGTGTTTAACAACTTGAATTTTAAAGTGTAGTTGTAAATTGACTTGAATTTAAAAATAAATTTTGTTTTAAAATTCCTTTAAGCTTCCATTATAAAAAGAGTAATGAAATCAGATTAGAATGAATTGAAATGTAAATGAGAAATCATTAATTTATTTAATTAATGAAGTGAATAGAGATAGATTAGATAAGAAAATAAATCAATGTAAGAGACTTATGAGAAGTTATTTAATATAAGTATTGAAGGATTAATGTAATTAATATTGTTAATTAATTTATGAAGCAATTAGGATTACTTATTGATTGGGAATTAAGGATAATTAATATCTTGAAATTAATTAAAGATAATTACTTGAATTTAATTGAAAAAATAATTAATCCATGGTGATTAATTCAGATGAATAATGATGAGTTGACCAATAAATTGATTTGGAATTAATTTACGTTGAATGAAGGAATCTAAGTAATTGGAGTTTGAAATTCAAGTAGAATCAATTGAATTGATTTGTATGTGATTAAGCTTTGCTTGTGGGTGATTGAAAGGTATTGGATGCTTGAATGAGTTGATATCTTTGATATGAATGTTGTGTATTTCATTTGGATATCTCGGGTTAGGATGACATGAGTTTCGAAGAGGCCGGGGTCGGGTATTAGGAAATACCCGAACCCGCTTCGAATTTTTATATATTGATTTGTGAAATCAATAGGCTGGAATGAAATGATTGAAGTGAATTGGATTGTTTATCTAAGTTTGGTTCTTAGAGATTGATATGTGAAATAAGTGTTGCCTATAGCAAATTGTGAATGGGTTATGTTGTTATAGGTTACCTCGGGTTTATATAAGTTGTTTGCTTGGGTATTCCATGTTAGTTGGGTTTACTCACGCTGGTTTCCAGCCTGACCCGGGTGTTACTTTGTTGTAATGCTCAGGTCAGACCGAGTAATACAGATTTTCATGTCGGTACATTCTGGAGCTCAGGAGGCGAGCTGGATGGCTATAGCGTATAGAGTATTTCCGCTGTCTTTATGTTATTGTTAATCCGAGACATGATAATTGTATATATTCAGTGACTGTATATATGTGAAACTCTGATGTGTATTAAATGAAATTGAAAGATATGGTATTCTTTTGTAAACTGTTGTTATTTATTATTATATTTTATCCGCTGCGAATGTGAGTTGTTGATGTTTCTGTTCTTCTTCTTCTATCTCTTTCTTCTTTTTCACAACTATTTGGAATTTTGGGTTCGAAATTTCCGGGTCGTTACAAATACCAATCCAGTACACAATATTTGATAATAGTTAATCATCTAATTAAGGTGAATGTAATTTAAATGAATTAACCACATAATTAACATTTTTATTAATTATTCTATTTAAATTAATTACATTCAGTAATTATCTATTAATTACTTCTCTAAGTAATTATACTTTCCAAATCGTCAAGTGATTATTCTAAATTAATTGAACTTAATTAATTAACTTAAACTAATCCAGTTAAACTCAATTAATTACACTGAATAATTAATTCCTTAATTACTTCCATAAAGTAATTACACTTAACAATTTCACAAATGATTAATTATTCTTAACGATAAATTAATTTAATCTTAATTAACTTTATTAATTAATTAGTCCTTAATTAATTATCTTAATTAACTACTAATTGTAAATTAATTAACTTTAATTATCTAATTAACAATTCTTATCATTACCCATTTAACTATTCACCAATTACTTAATTGATTTCTTAATCAATTAGTTATTATTTGTTAATTAAATTTTAAATTAGTGAACTCTTAATTATAAATTAACTTTAATTAGTTTATTTAAAAATTTCTTAATTACAAATTTATTAAGCACTTAGATTCCAACGATAAAGTATTAACATTTTTAATTAACTTACCATATAAATTATCACATACCATTTATCTTTCCAAAAAACAAAATCAGTTTATATTAATAACTTAAAAATAATTAAAATTCACATGTTGATAATAACCCGAGCAAACAACCCAGGTAACTCGGGTCGAACCCCGAGTACTTCCCAACTTTTCCTGAGTTTTTCCCCCTGCTTCGCCATCTCTATATATTTGTTTGTAAAAGTTTAAGTATAAAACCTATTACACTCGCATACCTCTCCACGCTCTCGAACTCAAACCTGAGGCATGAACCTACCTGCACGAGTACTCCTTCGAGTCTCATATGAAAACTCAAGCCTGATGCACGAACAATGTCGTGCACGTGCACCGCACCACCAACGACCTCCGACCGACCACTACCCCTCCGACCTGTCGACGAACTCATCGACAACGAACCTTGATAGACTAAAAATTCGAACAAAACCTCAATCAAAATCGAGCATAGCTCGAGCGATCACGAACAGACCTCCGACCCAAAATTTACTCGCCTGAACGTTTCTGTTAACTCCTATGTTAAGTGACTTAGCGACCCAAGGCAATAGCGAGGCAACTAGAATGAGACTCTGCATCACAACTTAGCGACTTAAAGACCGAAGCGACCTACGAGTTAACAAGATAAGGAGCTAACGACCTAACCCATGAAGCGGCTCATAAGCGACTTAAAGCATAAACAAGTTAACAATTATGGACCCCGCAACCAAAAGGTTGAACGACCTAATGACTTCAGTCCTCAGCGACCTAAGAGCTCCAACGACTTAAAAGATAGAACACTGCCAAGCGACGTAACAGGTAACGACTTAAGGAAAGCAGCGACCTAAAAGATTAGATGGCCCAACGACCTAACAACTTGAAGGCTAGGCGACTCAATGGTCCAACGATTCACGACCTACTGAGTTAACGATATAAGAAGTAAAGTATGGCTCAACAACCTAGCCTAAGTCGCTACATTGGATATCTCAGCATTTTTCGCTAACTACTCCCATAAGTCACCTGTTAACGTAAAAATCAGATGCTAACACCCCGGTGTATGTAGAGTAAACGTGAAAGCACCACCCGTTGGCACAGGAATCAGAAAATAAGCAGGAAAATCTCAGAAAGACAATAAAAGGCATAGTTTTTATAGTGGTTTAGCTTATAGTCAAGCCTATGTCCACTTTATATCTCTTTATTGCCGATTCAAGTACAACGTATACAACTTTCTTCAATTACAACACACTTTAGACTAATAGTCCCAAACTTTGATGGAGAATAATCTTTCGAATTCACGTTGAATGATGTAGATTTTCTCTTGAAGTTTGTCGTAGTGTCCTTGGTGTTTGGAGTGCTAGAAGTGCTGTTCGTGTTGAGAAAATGGTAGAGTATCGGTGCTTCCAGAATGAGCCAAAAGATCCCCCGAACGTTGGAGCTCACACTGTATTTATAGAAGCTTTTCGGTTATAAGTCGTAGGTCGGAAGCTGCGACTTAAAGTAAGTCGTGGATCGAAGGTTGCGACCTAAAGTAGGTCGCAGGTCGAAGATTACGACTTAAGGTAGGTCGTAGACCACATGTGAGCGACCTAGCAGAGGGAAGCTTCGGCCTTTCCTGGCAATACTGGTCTCTTTTGGATGAAGTACTAAGTCGTGGGCGACTTAGGGGAATGGTTGGCAAACTTATAGCGCTAAGATATCCGATGTAGCGACCTAAGCTAACTCGTTAACCCACTATGTCGCATAGTCCATTAGGTCATTAGGTCGCTTGTGATTTTAGGTCGTTAGTTCGCGGTCCTCTTAGGTCGGTAGGTCACTGCCTGTTAGGTCACTAACTTGCTTCTTACTTTAGGTCGCTAAGCCGCCAGGTCTTTTAGGTCGCTGAGTCGTGACTTCCTGTAACCAGTTAGGTCGTCCACCTCTTGAGTCGTTAGGTCGTCCACTTCTTTAAGTCGTTAGGTCGCCTACTCCCTTAAGCAGTTAAGTCGTCCCATCTCTTAGGTCGGTAAGTCGCTGCCTGTTAGGTCGCTAACTCGCTTCACATTTTAGATCGCCGTGCTTATGTAAGTCGCTAGGTCGTTTCATCTTGTTAGCCTCTTTAGGTCGCTCCGGCTATTGAGCCGCTAAGTCGCGTAACAAAGGAATTAACATTTTCCCCTCGAAGTACATGCCTAGGTCGTAGGTCATGTGCTTCGACTTAGCTCCTTAGGTTGTAAGCGACTCATTGCGTTTGCTAGTTCGCGTGACGATATGCCTTCCTTTCTTTTCCCATATAAATCGCTTAACCCACTCCTTCTTTACTTTATCTGTTCCAACATTCTAAGTCGTCATTAACGAACCTTCGAGCTTAAAGACTTAGCACGAAATCTTTTCCTCTTTCAACCATCAATTCCATCAGTAAATTTAGGTAATCTTGAGCATTTGCTCGTTGCATTCGTTGCCGATTCCATCATAACCATTTTCACACAATTTTTTGTTACGACGCAATTTGGCATTCGAATTTGCCTTTCGATTCTCTGTCGAATTGTTAGTGGTTGTTGTAGGAACGAATCGGCCTAGGGTTTCATGGGGTTCCTGGAAACTTGGAGAGGACGATGAGGCTTCAGGAATTTGGAGGAGGTAAAGAGATTCTTGGTTATTGGGTTATTGGATAGCGGGTTATGTGATTTGTTAAGTGGAGAGAAGCGAATGGGTTAGAAGGGGATCGGAAACGATCGGTTTAAGTACCTCAGGCGACCTTGTGGCTTGGATGTAAACTAACCGACTCATCTTCCTTGCGACCTAACCCACCTGCGACTTATCACATCTGCGACTTAGGTCTTAGGTCGCGGCCGAGCATGGACCTAGATAATTTTGCACTGCCGAGCAGCTCCTTGCGGCTTATACCAACCTTATATACTTGTTAGGTCGCGAACGACCTAATAATTGGGCATAATTTTACTGTCTTAATTTAAAGCTTTGTGAATTAACTTTTAGATCATGTGAACGACTTAACACTTGGATGCACACTGCAATGCCTTGCATTCTTTAACTCAAACCATATGGTCTAGGACTTGAACAACTTGAGAGCTTCAAAATTTTGATAAAATTTGATTGCACTTTCAACTTGAACCTTGAACTACAGAGATAACTTGCATGACCTTTCTATGCCTTCTTAACAGATTAAATTAACTTTAATGCTAATGACCTGTTAAATACAACATTTGCAGAAAAATGGGACGAATATACTGCCACTGACAGCCCACATCAAATGACAGATTAGTCGATAAAAGATGATCAACTTAAAGAAACTATATGAAATGTTGTGAATCAATAAATCCAAGCTAAGTATTAAAGCAATGTTAATCAACTAAAGTTGATTTGTTTGCACCAATACTGCACTTGTGTTTGAGCGACAAGTCTTGAAATTTTACGATTGACACATGTTTATTATTTTAATTTCAGTTATATTTACTTGTCACTTTGTTAGCTTCACACAACACTTCACACATTTAGGAAACGTGCACCTTCACATTTGAATATCCATTTCCTTGTGTAGAATGTCTTCTCATCAAGAGGAAGAAGTAGTACAAACCGGAGAGGCCCTCCCGATGGCTGGTCCACTGGTCAACCCACCGGAAAGAACTCCAACTACCCTGAGTTACCGGGTGTTCAATCAGTTACGCGCCCAGTTTGGGATTGTAGAAGCAGATGCTATTCTCCCTGGGCCAAATGATTTTGCTGATAGTCCTCCCTTCGGCTTTGTTGCCATTAACCGCCAAATGTGCCTTTGTGGTGCCATTCCTCCCTTCAACAATTTTCTCCAACAACTCTTTTGTCGATTGGCTATTTCACCTTTTCAATTGCACCCCAAGGGCTATGCCATTTTGATGGGACTATGCGTTCTCTTCAGAAGGAGCTTGACCGCCTCCCAAGCTTTGAGGAAATCTGTTATTTATGCACATTTGCGAGAAGTAAAGACCATCCTTCCATTATATATGTGAGAAGCGCCAGAAATCACAAGCTTATCACTGATCTCTCTGATAGCGCTCATGGTTTCCTAAACCAGTTCTTCTTTGTCCGTTGCCTCCAGTGGTTTCACGCTATCTGGAGAGTAGAGGGTAGGCTTAATTATCCCTATCCTTCCCTTTTCTGAGCTTTGCGAGATCCAAATGTTAACTTCGCTTTCTACTTTTGCAGTAATTCCTCCTCCTTGTAGAGATCCAAGCCACAAGCAGATTTTTGAAAGACTGAACGTTGTGGCTGGTGAGGAGAGAAGTATAAAATTTCTGCTCAATGATGAATTCTGACGCCAGTTCGGCCTTTTACACCCTTCTCGCTCTACTCAGCCTTATGAAGTTCCTAACTCTCCATCCGATGCACCGGATGTCCCAGTTTTTGCTGAGGAGCCTACACTGAAAGAACCTGCTCCTGAGGCCTCTCTGGTGAAGTGCTCTACTTCTACTGATGTTGCGGGGTCATCTGGCAAATTTGCACTTTCCTCGGTCATTGAAGAAGAAGAGCCTCGAGAATCTCCCCAACATTCAGGGAAGTCCGGTGATGAAGGAGCCGGGAAAACAAGTCCTGTCAAGCAGAGCGGGGATGACACTTTTGAAGGGTTGAGCGACCTGTTTATCACCTCACAGGTGCTCTTTAAAGATGACTACTCTGCTACCACTAGGGTTTCCTCTTCAGTAGTTGTGGCAACTTCTATCTTGCAACAGATTCCATCGACTCAAGAGTTGACGTCAGCTACTACACCCATCATTTCTCCGCAACCAAGGAGTGGTTCATAGTTTGACGTGCGTAGTCTGTACGTTACGCACACTTATGATTTTTCAGCACTTGTATGTAATCTCATGCATTTTACTTCCAAGATTTTCAAGTTTTGCCTCTTCCTCATTTTCAGGTTCTCCAATGGGGCGTAGCGGTTCCTATTATGACGACTATCAACAGTACGGAAGGCGTGGTCAGTATGATTATAGGCGCTATCTTCCCACCCACAGGGAGATTGATGAAGGGAGAGCTGCTCGAAAGGCTCAAGAAAGAAGAATGTATGAGGAAAGGTACGGAAGAAGGTATGAGCAACATGACTCTTCTCGCAGAGGCGATGACTCTCATAAAAGAAAAACTTATGACGATAGAGGAAAGAGTCATGACATCGGAGACCCAAGCAAGCGGGCCAGGCTTGATAAAAAGACCGCATCTACAACCTTAGAAAAAGCCGCTGCTCTCACTTCTCTTAAAATTCCTTCAAAGTCTCCTGCCCTTGAAGGAGCTGACATTCGGACACTTCTCGGCAGACCCGCATACCAAGTTGAGAGAGGTCCGCCAACCCTTCAAAGTCGGTTCCCGCATTGGTGCTTAAAGGGAGTCCGTTT
The DNA here is from genome assembly GCA_030765085.1 of Allium cepa. NCBI lineage: Eukaryota > Viridiplantae > Streptophyta > Magnoliopsida > Asparagales > Amaryllidaceae > Allium > Allium cepa. The sequence continues at coordinate 766,344,500 of CM060937.1, read as the reverse complement.
CGACCTTGACTTGGTTCCCATCGACAAAGAGGCCATGCTACGAAATCTTGACACTGTTAAACTTGGTATTGAGAGAATGTCAGGGTGGCAAAAGCTCGTCGATGAGCTTCAGAGGGTGAACTGGGCCAACCTTGAAGCTATGTTGGCGATGGAGAATGACAAGTCTGAATGGCAGAAAATTCTCGATCAGCACAACACCGATATGAAAAACATCACCGAGTACAACGAAAAGCTTGAGGCGGAGGTCGACAAACTTAAGCACGAGCTCGCCACTTCTTCCACCTCATATACTCAAAAGGAAGAAGTGCTTCAAAAGCAAGTTTGAGATGCTCATGCCGCTCAACGGTATGTTGAAACCGGACTTGAAGCTACACAGAAGACGGTGGAAAAATATCATGCAGACTTTGTAGAGTTATGGGAGAAAGCTAACTCCCAGGACTTAGAAATCATGAGGCTGAAAGCTCAATTAATAAAGACTGAGAAAGAGCGTGATGAGGCCATGGCTGGAAAGAAAGCCGCTGAACAATCTCATGAAGAGACAAAAGCCAACATCAGCTCTACTCTATTTCATTTTTACGTCCAAAGCGTCTTGGGGCATGGAAGCCTTGCATTTTTGGGGCCTAAATATGAAATCACTTTAGTTGAAGTGTGGGAAGCTGTACTGGATATGCTCAGAGGTGCCGGTTATTCCGAAGATGAACTTGAGGCACCTTACTTTGATGGCGAAACTCATGCCCCTCTTGCTAGAGGAAAGGAGCAGCTTGCTAAAGTACGAGCCGAAACGATGGGATGGGAGCATCCAAAGAAAGAAGCACCTTTAACTGCCCCTGTCCCTCCTTCGACTTCGGCCGACATTGGTATCATGGGCTCCGGTTCCCATTCTCCGCCCACGACTAAAGTCTTAACTGAGATTACAAGCGCACAGGGCGGAGACGAAGGCGAAGAAAGCACTGAAGCACAAGCTTATGAAATTGATGTTAGAAAGCCAACTTCTCCAGGTAACTTTAATGCTGATCTTGCTCAAGTAGACTGCTCATTTGCTTCATATGAGTTTGATGAGCTTCTTTATTATTTCCTGAATCTCAACGAGCCTTTGTCTCCTCTCTTTATTGATTTTAACTTCTTTTCTTCTGTAGAGAAAGCACTGAGCATTGTTCAAACTTCCCCTCCTCCAGTTATTCCTCCCCCGTCTCTACAAGTCGCTCCTCCTTATGCCTCTCCACCGGGATCACAAGAGGAGCAAATAGAAGCTCTCCAAGACTTGGACGATCCCATTGCTTCTCAAGAACGTACGGGAGAAGAAACTGAGGAGGGCGAAAAGACTCCGGAACTAACTGGCTCTGACGATATGCTGTTGGCCACACTTTTTACTCAGGGAAGCGGGTCTTCTCCTAAGAAAAGGGGGAAACGCGGAGTCTCAAAAAAGAAAGAAGCTTCAGCTGGCGAGGAAAAAGCAGAAACAAGTCCGATCGTTCCCCTTTCTCCTTCTTCTCCTACTCTTTCAAGCCGGCACAGGAAGTTGGTCATCCGGCCAGGTGCAGGCTCAAAAGGTGGAGGGAAGAAGAAATGATGGCTTTGGTCCTGTGCTTTTTATCTCGCTCTTTTCTTTTTTGCTCATATATAAGCTTGTGTTGACTGGAGATTGTGCAGGTACGAGTCCCCGCTTTCTTTTTTTTGAAACCTGCGTATGTATAAAATTCTCATAGTATGGAATAAAATGGTTCTTTTACTTATACAAATTTCTGTCTGTATTTGAGAACACTTTTATTTTCTGTTTTCATGCAAGTTTCTTTATCCTCTTTATGTGAAGTTGCAGTAAACCTATGGTATGTTTCTTGAGCATTGTTTTCATTTTAATGATGACTATATTGTATTGCCCCCATACCATGGTTTATTACAATCTCTTTCACATTGGCAAAGTTTCGGAGGACAACTCTTCTGTTTCGAGAAGACTTGTGCTCTTTCTTTAGAGAATAACTCTTCCATTTGGAGGAAGTTTGCATTTGTACTTTATAGGATAATATTTCCGTTCTAAGGAAATATTTTTCTAATTTAGTAGAATGCACTTCATATTGGAGGAGTTTTCTTTTTTTTGTTGCGAAGTTTTTACACTTCACTTTTTTGAAAAAGTCACTTTTGCTTTGGCAAGTGAATTTTACTTCATAGTACAGTGGGCCTTCCGAAAAAGGGCCTCAAGCTGCTTGAGCCTCCGAAGAGAGTTTTTTGTTTGACTGTGCCTTTGGGAAGAGGTCTTTTTGTTTGGTTGCGCCTCTGGGAAGAGGTCTTTTTGTTTCTGCCTCTTGGGGGAGGCTTTAACTTTTCCCTGTTCGTTGGGAAGTGGGCCTCCGAAGAGGGCTTTTCACATTTCGACTCGTGTGAAGTTTTATTTCAGATCATGGTGAAATGTGTGCCTCTGAATAGGGCTTTTGCGTGGAAGTTTGGAGTTTCTTTCTCTTAGTTGGATGGATTCACGGGGCGGACACGAGTGTTCTGTGCCATCGATCAGTTCGCAACTTTCTGTCGAGAAAGAACTCTCTTTTTCTGGCGAGGCCCGCTCGAGGTCTTTTAGCATTTCAACTATGGTGAAATGGGCCTCCGAAGAGGGCTTTTCACATTCCAGCACTTGTGAAGTTTTATTTCAAATCTCGGTGGAATGCGTGCCTCCGAGTATGCCTGGAAGTTTCTTCCTCATGGTTGGCTGGATTCACGGGGCGGACGCATGTTACTTGGACACTTATTTTCGCAGATTGTCTCAACTAGTGAATAAGGGCCTTGCCTTCCACTTGGGAAGGTGCCTCCGATCATCGTATGGATTCACGGGGCGGACGCAAGTTACTTGGACGATTGTCTGCGCAAACTATCTCAGCTAGTGAACAAGCGCCTGGCCTTCCAGTCGGGAAGGTGCTCCCGGTCATTCCATACCAATCTTTTTTTTTAGAGAAAGTCTTCTGGCATGCCCCGTTTGAGGTCTTTATCCTCCGAAGAGTTGTGCCTCCGAAGAGGGCTTGTGCCTCCGAAGAGGTCTTTTACTGTCTGATGCTTGCTCGCCCATGTCTCTTTGCCATCTATTCATATCGGCGACCCCCGTTATCTTTTCCAAATAAACTTCCCTTTCAGTTGCCAACAATTTCCTTTATCCAAATAAGTATACTTCATAGTTAAGCAAGTTGGTGGTGGCAGGCACAGGCTATTTAACTGAATGCTCGTTTGTACAAACATCCACAATTAGTTAACAAGGGCCCACTTCCAGCAGAATTACTAACTTTTTATTTGTAGCACTTCTTCCGTATGATCTAAGTATGGAAATTTTGAATGGCTTAGCGTTTACTTGTCGGGTGATGTCGGGGATTGCTTGGTCTTGTGACGGGCAAGCTTTGTTTTTATGGCCTGCATTATTAGATCGACATTTTAGTAATACAATTGACGTATTTTATATATCGAAATAAAACAAAGCAATTTATAATAGTAAAGAACACAAGATTTATAGTGGTTCGGCCAAGAACTGGGCCTACATCCACTTTATAGTTCTTATTATTCACTTGCACTGGCTTTACAATGGCTTTCAATATAAGAATCGTACATTCATCATTCTTTTACAATATTTCATTAAAGCCTTTAAGTAAAATATGGGCGCAAATGATTGCTGTTCCAAGCTCTTGGAATTGGGTCTCCTTTGATAGCTACGAGTTTGAATGTGCCATCAAGAAGTTTTTGGCCTATAACATACGGCCCTTCCCAGTTGGTCCAAACACGCATGTAGGTGTCATAATTCTTTTTAAGATTAGATCCCCAACTTCAAATCTGCGTTGGCGAACATTGGAATTGAAGTGTCTGGCAATTCTTTGCGGATGAGCCGCAAATCTGAGCTCAGCTTCTTCTCTTTTTTCATCAAGGAAGTCAAGGGCTTCAAGTTGCAGCTTTTCATTTTCGGCTTGATTGAAATGGATCCTTCTATGTGAAGGGATTTCTATTTCTACCGGAATCATTGCCTCTGATCCATATGCCAATGAAAATGGAGTGTGCCTCATCGCAGTTTTATGTGTAGTTCTATATGCCCACAGTGCTAGTGGAAGCGTATCGACCCAACCAGCTTTCGCTTTTTCCAGCTGCTTTTTGATGGTCGATTTGTTAATTTTGTTTACTGCTTCCACTTGCCCGTTTGCCTGGGGATGAGGCACTGCTGCGAAACTTTTCTGGATCTTGAATTTCTTGCAAAAATCTTGGAACTCTTCACTTTCGAATTGGGTTCCATTGTCTGTGATTATCTTTTGAGGCACACCATACCTGCAAATGATATTCTTAGTTACAAAGTTTATCATTTTCTTAGAGGTAATAGTAGCTAAGGGTTCAGAATCAGCCCATTTAGTAAAATAATCAACAGCAACAATAGAATATCTGATTCCGGATTCTGCAGTCGGCAAAGGCCCTATGAGATCTATTCCCCAAATAGCAAATGGCCACGGACTGACCATCTGTGTTATCTCAGTGGAAGCTGCTCTTGGGATTTTGCAAATCTCTGGCATCGGTCACATTTTTGGGCGTAACTTGCGGCATCACGATTAATATCTGGCCAAAAATACCCATAACGGAGAATTTTCTTTGCTAATGTTTGACCACTTGAATGATCTCCACACTCTCCTCCGTGTACCTCAGTTAGAATTGTCTCAGCTTCTTCCTTGGTCACATTGGAGTAATGGCATTGAGAATCCCCGCCTATACAATCGGCCATCTTAAATTAAGTGCCTGGATGCTTTTCTTAACAACTTCTGCCGTTCTTTTGAGTTTTCTGGTAGAGAACCATCGCACAGATATTCAAATATCGGAGTCATCCATGATTCTTGCTCCTGTGATATAGTCATGATCCAGTCAATATCCATCTCATCAATGCTTGGAGTTGACAGGACTTCCACAGGAACTAATCCCAGTAATTGAGCTTCACCAGTGCTTGCATACTTTGTGAGAGAATCTGCCTTCATGTTCTCTTCCCGGGGTATATGATTTATCGTATAATGGTCAAGGTCCTCGAGAAGTTCCCAGGCTCTTAAGAAATAAGAAGGCAGATTTCCCCCTTTAGTCTGAAACTCTTTCTTGACTTGACATACAATAAGTTGTGAATCACTGAAGATCTGCAACATTTTGACATTCAATTCTTTAGCAATTCTCAAACCGGCAATGAGAGCTTCATATTCTGCCTCATTATTAGTCGAAGGAAATCTAATCTCAATGCATAACACAGAGACCGTCCTTCAGGGGTTTCAAGCACAACCCCAGCCCCGGAACAGTAATCGTTTCTTGCGCCATCAACATACAATTTCCATCGAATTGGGGAATTACCAGTTACTATTTACTCACTATCATCTTTGTCTGTACATTCTGCGATAAAATCTGCCAAAGCTTGTCCATTGATTGCTCTTCGGGGATGATAAGTGATGTCATATTGACTGAGTTCAATATTCCACTTCAGAAGACGACCCGAAGTCTCAGGGCAAAAGAGGACTTGCTTCAGAGGCTGATCAGTGAGGTCTTTGATTGGATGAGTTTGAAAATATGGCCTCAATTTTCTTGATGCAATCAGTAGACAATAGGCAAGCTTTTCAAACTTTGAATAGCTCAATTCCGCCCCAATGAATCTCTTGCCGATATAGTAGACTGGGCGCTGAATTTTGGCGTCTTCTCGCACCAGTGCCGCACTAAGCGCATGAGCTGAGATCGCCAAGTATACAAAGAGATCTTCACCATCGTCAGGTTTAGAAAGTATCAGAGGTATTTCCATATGACGAACTAACTCATCGAAAGCTTTCTGGCATTCTGGAGTCCAGTCAAAGTTTTTCCTTCCTTTCTTCAGAGCATCAAAGAATGGAATGCATTTATCAGTAGCTTTAGAAATGAATCGACTAAAGGCGGCGAATTTTCCATTGAGACTTTGCAGTTCCTTCTTCGTTCTAAGAGCTTTGACTTCTCTTAAGGCAGTGATCTGAGCAGGATTAGCCTCAATGCCCCTAGCGCTCACAATGAAACCCAAGAACTTTCCGGACTCCACCCCAAATGAACACTTCAAAGGATTAAGCTTCATTCCATACTTTCGTAGGACGGCGAACATTACCGCTAAGTGGCCCATATGGTCTGCTGCTTTCTTTGATTTAACCAACATATCGTCGACAAAAACTTCCATGGTCTTTCCAATCTGTGGCTTGAAAATCACATTAACAAGCCTTTGGTAAGTTTCCCCAGCATTCTTCAGTCCGAAGGGCATGACTCTGTACCAGTAGAGACCGACATCGGTAACAAAGCTCGTGTTATCTTGATCTGGCTCATGCATCATGAACTGGTTATATCCGGAGTAAGCATCCATAAAAGATAACAATTCATGTCCCGCTGTTCCTTCAACCAACTGGTCAATCCGAGGTAGCGGAAAACAGTCTTTGGGGCAGGCTTTGTTTAAATCTGAAAAGTCGATGCATACCCTCTACTTTCCGTTAGCTTTCTTAACCAGTACGGGATTTGAAACCCAATTCAGATAAGTAGATTCCCTGATAAAACCATTCTCCATGAGCCAATCAACCTCTTCTTTCAATGCCCTTGACCTTTCAGGACCTTGAGTTCTTCGTTTCTGCTTTACCGGTGTAAACTTTGGATCAATATTCAAGGTATATACTGCAACTTCAGGTGATATTCCACACATATCAGCATGGGTCCAAGCGAATACATCCAGATTTGCTTTCAGGAATGATATAGAAACATTTTGAACCGTTGCATTAAGCTGTGAACCCACATTCAGCACTTTGTTCGGGTCTTTTGGGTCAACAGGTACTGGCACTGTTACTTAAACTGGCACCACTCGATTCTCCCCTGCACTGGCTTTTCTGGGATCCATCTTTCTTCGTGCTTCGCTACATTCGCCAGTACAGGGTCCGCCCTGTAATTGCTACAAGGTTGATTCTTTGATGAGGACTGGGGCTACCGCATCCTTTCTCATCTCTCTCTCTTTCTTGCTTCACGTAGTTCTATTAGATAACATTCCCGCCCCGCATTCTGATCCCCTTTTATAACAACAACTCCATTATCTGTGGGGAACTTCATGGTAAGGCACCACGGTGCGAGGATTGCTTTGAAAGCTGCAAGAGTTGGACGACCTAGGAAGGCATTGTAAGCAGAAAATTCATCAACAATTACAAAATTCTGCCTTCGAACGACCTTCTTCTGCCCATCGCCAAGTTCCACGAACAGGTCAATAGTCCCAACCGGCTGCCTGGGTTCCCCAATAAACCCAACGATCTTTTGCGATGAAGCTTGAACATCAGTCATTTGGATCTTCATCTGATCAAAAGTCTTCTTGAAAAGAATATTGCAAGAAGCACCACAATCAACAAGTACTCTTCTTACAATAGCTGGCCAATGCCAGCAGAAATAACCAAGGGATCTATGGTGGGGGCTTCAACACCCATAGAATCCCTGACTCTGAAGATAATGTCATCATTAAAAGTTTTCTGCCGTTTCAAAGGTGCAGCATCTTCCAACACAAAAACATTCTCCTCTGTTGGGGTATATTTTAATGCACAAACGTACCGTTCCATCTCACCCCAGCTTTTGCCAGCTGGGTGAGGTCCTCCTGTAATCACATTAATAACGGGCCTCCCAGATTCATGATCCGCTGCCTTTTCACTTGAGCTAAGACGATGAACAGGAGCCTGTTGTTCTTGAGTTGGCGAAGTTGGGCCATTCTTGTTCCTCCTTACATATTACTGGAGCTTGTTTTCTTTCAATAATTCCTCAATCAATTCCTTCAAGTGACGACACTCATTGGTATCATGCCCGGGTTGGTTATTGAACCAGCAAAACTTTCCATTCTTCTCGACTTTCTTATTAACCCTTTGCTTAGCTGGTGCGGGGAACTCGACTGTGTCTTTGTTTGCAAAGTAGATGTTTTCCTCGGTATCCGTCAGAGAGGTGAAGTTGAAAGGGCGACTTTTCTTTGCATCTCCTTGCTTCCTCTGACCATCAATCCCCCTCTTTTGATTACCAGATTCCTTCCTATTCGGGACAGCGTTACTATTTTCAGCCCCTATCGTTACCACCTTAGCCGGTGCTTGGAGGCTTTCTAGGCGCATGAATTCATCGGCTTTCTTATAAAACTTATCGAGCGAATTCGGTTCTTTCATTTTCAACCACCTCCCTAACTCACTTGCCTAATCAATAGCCTTCATCAAGTATGTCAAAATCATTCTCGGCTCTGCGTTGTCTACTTCAGCCAGAGCTATATTGAAGCGATTCAAGAAAGCTCTAATGGATTCTCCAGGATTCTGCTCCAAGCTGGATAATGACATTATATCTTTCGCCATCGAAGCGTACAATTTGAACTGTTCCTTGAACTTTCGAGTCAAATCAAAAAATTGGTCTATCGACCGAACCGGCAATTTTGTGAACCAGAGAAGAGCAACTCCTTCTAGGTATACCGTAAAATATCGGCATTTGATCTCATCTGAAGCTCTGGCACTAGTCATGTGCCAATCATACTTGTATAGAAATTCATTAGGGTCACTTGTCCCCTTATAAGCCGGTATGGTAGGAGGATCAAACTTCCTAGGAAATTCTGCTTTCAAAATCCATTCAGTGAATGGAGTCTTGCTCGGAGCGAACACCCATTCTTTTTCGTCTTCCTCTCTTTGCATACTTTCCTTCATGATTTGTAGGAACATCCCTGAGAAATATTCCTCATCATTAAGGGGCATAGCAGGACAAGCATCAGCTAGTTTTTCAAAAGTCTGCCTTGACAGACGCTCGCGGAAAGTTGGCTGTTGTCCCGATCCTCCAACCTGGGGAGATGTGTCTTTGACTGGACCAGTTGCCCTTTGAGGAACATCTCTTTCTTCCTCATCATGAAATTATCAGCAAAGTTTGTTTCTATTTTATTGGTTGACGGTTAGCCCCAAGCAAAGAGTTCAACCTTTCCAACATTAGATTGTTTTGGGCTTCCATCAGCTGATATAGCCCAGAAACCGCGGCATCCAATTCTACTCGCGTTACTCCAACAATTGGAGTTGTTTGACTTAAAGGAGGAGAAGTGGTATTAGTCTCCCGAACATCGTCGGATCTAACAGACTTGCACTTTCTTCGAGGAGCCATTATTTCTGACAAACTTCTGGTTTCTAGAGAGATCCTTTCCATAAATTTCTGCGAAGCTATGATGACTGCACCTGAGTTGGGTTCTCAGTGAAAGCACCAAAAATGTTAACGTAAAAATCAGACGCTAACACCCCGGTGTATGTAGAGTAAACGTGAAAGCACTACCCATTGGCACGGGAATCAAAAAATAAGCAGGAAAACCTCAGAGAGACAATAAAAGGCACAGTTTCTATAGTGGTTCGGCTTATAGTCAAGCCTACGTCCACTTTATATCTCTTTATTGCTGATTCAAGTACAACTTATACAACTTTCTTCAATTACAACACACTTTCGACTAATAGTCCCAAACTTTGATGGAGAATAATCTTTCGAATCCACGTTGAATGATGTAGATTTTCTCTTAAAGTTTGTCGTAGTGTCCTTGGTGTTTGGAGTGCTTGAAGTGCTGTTCGAGTTGAGAAAATGGTAGAGTATCGGCGCTTCGAGAATGAGCCAAAAGATCCCCCGAACGTTGGAGCTCACACTGTATTTATAGGAGTTTTACGGTTATAAGTCGTAGGTCGGAAGCTGCAACTTAAAGTAAGTCGTGGGTCGAAGGTTGCGACCTAAAGTAGGTCGCAGGTCGAAGATTACGACTTAAGGTAGGTCGTAGACCACATGTGAGTGACCTAGCAGAGGGAAGCTTCGGCCTTTCCTGGCAATACTGGTCTCTTTTGGATGAAGTACTAAGTCGTGGGCGACTTAGGGGAATGGTTGGCAACCTTATAGCGCTAAGATATCCGATGTAGAGACCTAAGCTAACTCGTTAACCCACTATGTCGCATAGTCCATTAGGTCATTAGGTCGCTTGTGATTTTAGGTCGTTAGGTCGCGGTCCTCTTAGGTCGGTAGGTCACTGCCTATTAGGTCGCTAACTTTCTTCTTACTTTAGGTCGCTAAGCCGCTAGGTCTTTTAGGTCGCTGAGTCGTGACTTCCTGTAAGCAGTTAGGTCGTCCACCTCTTGATTCGTTAGGTCGTCCACTTCTCTAAGTCGTTAGGTCGCCTACTCCCTTAAGCTGTTAAGTCGTCCTATCTCTTAGGTCGGTAAGTCGCTGCCTGTTAGGTTGCTAGCTCGCTTCATATTTTAGATCGCCGTGCTTATGTAAGTCGCTAGGTTATTTCATCTTGTAGCCTCTTTAGGTCGCTCCGGCTGTTGAGTCGCTAAGTCTCGTAACAAAGGAATTAACATCACCACCGACCTACGACTTACCTTAGGTCGTTCACGACCTAGTACTTGGTGATAAAATCGTGCCGATTTCCTCTAAGTCGTTATGATCTACCAGCTAATTCAAATGACCAAGTGAGAACCAGTTAAGTTGTAGCTCGTATTCCCTTAACTCGTTAGCGACCTAGGACCCACCTTAGGTCGTGCACGGCTTATACCTCGCCCAGGAAATCTCTTATAAATACAGCCCTTACTCCAATATGAGGGGGGACTTTTAGCTCATTCTCAAAGCGCCAATACTCTGCCATTTTCTAAACCCGAACAGCACTTCAAGCACTCCAAACACCAAGGACATCACGACAAATTCAAGAGAAAATCTACATCATTCGACATGGATTCGAAAGATTATTCTACATCGAAGTTTGAACTACTAGTCTAAAGTGTGTTGTAATTGAAGAGAGTTGTATAAGTTGTATTTGAGTCAGCAATAAAGAGATTGATAGTGGACGTAGGCATGACTATAAGCCGAACCACTATAAAAACTGTGTCTTTTACTGCTTTTTTGAGATTTTCCTGCTTATTTTTTATTCTCGTATCGACGGGTGGTGCTTTCACACTTACACAACTCGCACCGGGGTGTTAGCATTTGATTTTTACGTTAACATTTTTGGTGCTTTCACTGAGAACCCAACTCAGGATACTGTCATCGTAGCTTCGCAGAAATTTGTGGAAAGGATCTCTCTAAAAACCAGAAGTTTATCAGAAATAATGGCTCCTGGAAGAAAGCGCAAGTCTGTTAGATCCGACGATGTTCGCGAGATTACTGCCACTTCTCCTCCTTTAAGTCAAATGGCTCAAACTGTTGGAGTAACGCGAGCAGAATTGGATGCTGCATTTCTGGGCTATATCAGCAGATGGAAGCCAAAAACAATCTGATGTTGGAAAGGTTGAACGCTTTGCTTTTGGCTAACCGTGAACTAGTGAATAACGAACCAAACTTTGCTGATAATGTTCATGATGTTGAAGAAAGAGATGTTCCTCAAAAGGCAGTTGGCCCAGTCAAAGACACTCTTCCCTAAGTTGGAGGATCGGGACAACAGCCAACTTTCCGTGAGTGCCTGTCAAGGTAAACTTCTGAGAAGATGGTCGATGTCTGTCCTGCTGAGCCACTTAATGATGAGGAATATTTTTCAGGGATGGTCCGACAAATCATGAAGGAAAGTATGCAAAGGGAGGAAGACGAAAACGAATGGGGGTTCGCTCCAAGCAAGACTCCATTCACTGAAAGGATTCTGAAAACAGAGTTTCCTACGAAGTTCGTTCCTCCTACCATTCTAATTTTTGTACAAGTATGATTGGCACATGACGGGTGTCAGAGCTTCTGATGAGATCAAATGCCGGTATTTTCCGGTATACCTGGAAGGAGTTGCTTTACTTTGGTTCACAAAGCTGCCGGTCCGGTCGGTAGACCAGTTTTCTGATTTGACTCGAAAGTTTAAGGAACAGTTCAGATTGTACGCTTCGAAGGCGAAAGATATAATATCGTTATCCGGCTTGGAGCAGAATCCTGGAGAATCCATAAGATCTTTCTTGAATTGCTTCAATATAGCTTTGGATGAAGTAGACAACGCGCCAAGAATGATTTTAACGTACCTGATGAGGGCTATTGATAAGGCAAGTGAGTTCGGGAAGTGGTTGAAAATGAAAGAATCGAATTCGCTTGACAAGTTTTATAAGAAAGCCGATGAATACATGCGCTTGGAAAGCCACCAAGCACCGACTAAGGTGGTATCGACAGGGGCTGGAAATAGTAATGATGTTCCGAATAAGAAGGAATCTGGCAATCAGAAGAGGGGAAACGATGGTCAGAAGAAGCAAGGAGATGCAAAGAAAAATCGTCCCTTCAACTTCACCCCTCTGACTGATACCTCGAAGAATATCTACTTTGCAAACAAAGACACGGTTGAATTCCCCGCACCAGCTAAGCAGAGGGTTAATAAGAAAGCTGAGAAGAATGGAAGGTTTTGCCGGTTCCATAACCAACCCGGGCATGATACCAATGAGTGTCGTCACTTGAAAGAGTTGATTGAGGAACTATTAAAGGAAAACAAGCTCCAGCAATATGTAAAGAGGAACAGGAATGGTCCAACTTCGTCAACTCAAGGACAACAGGCTCCTGTTCATCGTCCTAGCTCAAGTGAAAAGGCAGCAGCTCATGAATCAGATAGGCCCGTTATTAATGTGATTACTGGAGGGCCTCACCCAGCTGGCAGAAGCTGGGATGAGATGGAACGGTACGCTCGTGCATTGAAGTTTGCGCCAGCAGAGGAAAGTTTTTTTGTGTTGGAAGATGCTGCACCTCTGAAGCAGCAGAAAACTTTTAATGATGACATTGTCTTCAGAGTAAGGGATTCTATGCGTGTTGAAGCCCCTACCATAGATCCCTTGGTTATTTCTGCTGGCATTGGGCCACCTATTGTAAGAAGAGTACTTGTTAATTGCGGCGCTTCTTGCAATATTCTTTTCAAAAAGACCTTCGATCAGATGAAGATCCCAATGGCTGATGTTCAAGCTTCGTCGCAAAAGATTATTGGGTTTACTGGGGAACCCAGGAAGCCGATTGGGACTATTGACGTGTTCGTGGAACTTGGAGAGGGCAGAAGAAGGTCGTTCGAAGGCAGACTTTTGTAATTGTTGATGAATTTTCTGCCTACAACGCCTTCCTAGGCCAGCCAACTCTTGCAGCCTTTAAAGCAATCCTCGCCCCGTGGTGCCTTATCATGAAATTCCCCACAGATAATGGAGTCGGTGTGGTTAAAGGGGATCAGAATGCGGGGCGGGAATATTATCTGATAGAACTGCGTGAAACAAGAAAGAGAGAGATGGGAAAGGATGCGGCCGCCCCAATCCGCATCAAAGAATCAACCTTGTAGCAATTACAGGGCGGACCCTGTACTGGCGAATGTAGCGAAGCACGAAGAAAGATGGATCCCAGAAAAGCTAGTGCAGGGGAGAATCGAGTGGTGCTAGTGGAAGTAACGGTACCAGTACCTGTTGATCCAAAAGACCCAAACAAGGTGCTGAATGTGGGTTCACAACTTAATACGGCTGTTCAGAATATTTTGATATCATTCCTGAAAGTAAATCTGGATGTATTCGCTTGGACCCATGTTGTATTTGTGGAATATCACCTTAAGTTGCAGTACATACTTTGAATATTGATCCGAAGTTTACACCTGTGAAGCAGAAAAGAAGAACCCACGGTCCCGAGAGGTCAGCGGCATTAAAAGAAGAGGTAGATTGGCTCAAGGAAAATGGCTTTGTCAAAGAATCTACTTATCCGAATTGGGTTTCAAATCCAGTACTAATTAAGAAAGCTAATCGAAAGTGGAGAGTATGTATCCACTTTTTAGATTTAAACAAGGCCTGCACCAAAGATTGTTTCCTGTTACCCAGGATCGATCAGTTGGTGGATGGAACAGCGGGGCATGAATTGTTGTCTTTTATGGATGCTTACTCCGGATATAACCATATCATGATGCATGAACCAGATCAGAAGGACACGAGTTTCATAACCGATGTAGGTCTGTAACGCTACAAAGTCATGCCTTTCGGACTGAAGAATGCAGAGGCAACTTACCAAAGACTTGTTAATGCAATGTTCAAGCCATAGATTGGAAAGACCGTGGAAGTTTATGTTGACGATATGTTGGTTAAATCAAAAAAAGAAGTAGACCATATGGACCACTTAGCGGAAATGTTCGCGGTCCTACGAAAGTATGGAATGAAGCTTAATCCCTTGAAGTGTTCATTCGGGGTGGAGTCCGGAAAGTTCTTGGGTTTCATTGTGAGCGCTAGGGGCATTGAGGCTAATCCTGCTCAAATCACCGCCTTAAGAGAAGTCAATGCTCCTAGAAAGAAGAAGGAACTGCAAAGTATCAATGGAAAAGTCGCTGCCTTAATTCGATTCATTTCCAAAGCTACTGATAAATGCATTCCATTCTTTGATACTCTGAAGAAAGGAAGGAAAAACTTTGACTGGACTCCAGAATGCCAGAAAGCTTTCGATGAATTAAATCGTCATATGGAAACTCCTCCGATACTTTCTAAGCCCGACGATGGTGAAGATCTTTTTGTATACTTGGCGGTCTCAGCTCATGCTCTTAGTGTGGCACTGGTGCGAGAAGACGCCAAAATTCATCACCCAGTCTACTATATTACCAAAAGGTTTACTGGGGCAGAAATGAATTATTCGAAGTTGGAGAAGCTCGCCTATTGTCTACTGATCCATCAAGAAAATTGAGGCCATATTTTCAAGCTCATCCAATCAAAGTCCTCACTGATCAGCCTCTGAAGCAAGTCCTCTTTCGCCCTGAGACTTCGGGTCGACTTTTGAAGTGGAATATTGAACTCAGTCAATATGACATCACTTATCATCCCTGGAGAGCAATCAATGGACAATCTTTGGCAGATTTCGTCGCAGAATGTACAGAAAAAGGTGATAGCGAAGAAGTAGTAACCGATAATCCCCCAATTCGATGGAAATTGTGTGTTGATGGCGCAAGAAACGATTACTGTTCCGGGGATGGGGTTGTGCTTGAAACCCCTGAAGGGCGGTCATTGTGTTATGCTTTAAGATTGGAATTCCCTTCGACAAACAATGAAGCAAAGTATGAAGCTCTTATTGTCGGTTTGAGAATTGCTAAAGAATTGAATGTCA
The DNA here is from genome assembly GCA_030765085.1 of Allium cepa. NCBI lineage: Eukaryota > Viridiplantae > Streptophyta > Magnoliopsida > Asparagales > Amaryllidaceae > Allium > Allium cepa. The sequence continues at coordinate 766,329,452 of CM060937.1, read as the reverse complement.
AAATGTTGCAGATCTTCAGTGATTCACAACTTATTGTATGTCAAGTCAAGAAAGAGTTTCAAACTAAAGGGTGAAATCTGCCCGCTTACTTGTCAAGGGCCTGGGTGCTTCTCGATGACCTTGACCTTTATACGATAAATCATATACCCCGGGAAGAAAACAAGAAGGAAGATTCTCTCGCAAAGTATGCAAGCACTGGTGAAGCTCAATTATTGGGACTAGTTCCTGTGGAAGTCCTGTCAACTTCAAGCATTGATGAGATGGATATTGACTGGATCATGACTATATCACAGGAGCTAGAATCATGGATGACTCCGATATTGAAATATCTGCGCGACGGTTCTCTAGCAGAAAACACAAAAGAACGGCAGAAGTTGTTAAGAAAAGCCTCCAGATACATAATTCAAGATGGTCGATTGTATAGGCAGGGATTCTCAATGCCATTGCTCCGATGTGTAACCAAGGAAGAAGCTGAGACAATTCTAACTGAAGTACACGGAGGAGAGTGTGGAGATCATTCAGGTGGTCAAACTCTAGCGAAGTAAATTCTCTGTTATGGGTATTTTTGGACAGATATTAATCGCGATGCTGCAAGTTATGCCCCAAAATGTGACCGATGCCAGAGATTTGCAAAGATCCCAAGGGCACCTTCTACTGTGATAACGCAGATGGTCAGCCCATGGCCATTTGCTATTTGGGGAATAGATCTCATCGGGCCTTTGCCAACCGCCAAATCCGGAATCAGATATGCTATTGTTGCTGTTGATTATTTTACTAAATGGGCTGAATCTGAACAATTAGCTATTATTACTTCTAAGAAGATGATAAACTTTGTAACTAAGAATATCATTTGCAGGTATGGTGTGCCTTAAAAGATAATCACAGACAATGGAACCCAATTTGAAAGTGAAGAGTTCCAAGATTTTTGTAAGAAATTCAAGATCCAGAAAAGCTTCTCAGCGGTAGCTCATCCGCCGGAAAATGGGCAAGTGGAAGCAGTAAACAAAATTATCCAATCGACCATCAAAAAACAGCTGGAAAAAGCGAAAGGTGGTTGGGTCGATAAGCTTCCACTAGCACTATGGGCTTATAGAACTACACTTAAAACTGCGATGGGGCACACTCCATTTTCATTGGCATATGGATCAGAGGCAATGATTCCGGTAGAAATAGAAGTCCCTTCACATAGAAGAATTCATTTCAACCAAGCAAAAAATGAGGAGTTACAACTTGAAGCACTTGACTTCCTTGATGAAAGAAGGGAAGAGGCTCAGCTCAGAATTGCGGCCCATCAGCAAAGAATTGCCAGGCACTTCAATTCCAAAGTTCACCAACGCAGCTTTGAGATTGCAGATCTAGTCTTGAAAAGGGTCATGATAGCAACATGAGTGTTTGCGCCAAACTGGGAAGGGCCGTATGTCATAGGCAAAAAACTTCTTGATGGCACTTTCAAACTAATAACTGTCGAAGGAGATCCAATTCCAGGAGCTTGGAACAACAATCATCTGCTCCCATATTTTACTTAAAGGCTTTAATGAAATGTTGTAAAAGAATGATGAATGTATGATTTTTGTATTGAAAGCCATTGTAAAGCCAGTGCAAGTGAATAATAAGAACTATAATGTGGATGTAGGCCCAGTTCTTGGCCGAACCACTATAAATCTTGTGTTCTTTACTATTATAAACGGCTTTGCTTTATTTCGATATATAAAATACGTCAATTGTATTACTAATATGTCGATTTAATAATGCAGGCCATAAAAACAAAGCTTACCCATCATAAGACCAAGCAAACCCAGACATCACCCAACAAGCAAATGCTAAGCCGCTCAAAATTTCCATACTCAAATCCTACGTAAGAAGTGCTTGAAGCAAAAAAGTTAGTGATTCTGCTAGAAGTAGGCCCTTGCTAACTAATTGTGGTTGTTTGTACAAACAAGCATCCGATTAAATAGCCTGTGTCTGCCCCCATCAACTCGCTTAACTATGAAGTACACTTCTTTGCATAAAGGAAATTACTGGCAATAGAAAGGGAGGTGTGTTTGGGAAAGATAACGGGGATCGCCGATATGAATAGATGGCAAAGAGACATGGACGAGCAACCATCAAACAGCCAAAGACCTCTTCGGAGGCACAACTTTTTGGAGGATAAAGACCTCAAACGGGGCATGCCAGAAGACTTTCTCAAAAAAAAGATTGGTATGGAATGACCGGGAGCACCTTCTCGACTGGAAGGCCAGGCGCTTGTTCACTAGCTGAGACAGTTTGCGCAGACAAGCGTCCAAGTAACTTACGTCCGCCCCGTGAATCCATACGATGATCGGAGGCACCTTCCCAAGTGGAAGGAAAGGCGCTTATTCACTAGTTGAGACAATCTGCGAAAATAAGTGTCCAAGTAACTTGCGTCCGCCCCGTGAATCCAGCCAACCACGAGGAAGAAACTTCCGGGCATACTCGGAGGCACGCATTCCACCGAGATTTGAAATAAAACTTCACATGTGCTGGAATGTGAAAGGCCCTCTTCGGAGGCCCATTTCACCATAGTTGAAATGCTAAAAGACCGCTAACGGGCTTCGTTAGAAAAAGAGAGCTCTTTCTCGACAGAAAGTTGCGGACTGATCGGTGGTATAGAACACTCGTGTCCGCCCCGTGAATCCATTCAACTGAGAGAAGGAAACTCCAAACTTCTAGGCGAAAGCCCTATTCGGAGTTACACATTTCACCGTGATCTGAAATAAAACTTCACATGAGTCGAAATGTGAAAAGCCCTCTTCGGAGGCCCGCTTTCCAGCGAACAGGGAAAAGATAAAAGCCTCTCCCAAGAGGCAGAAACAAAAAAGACCTCTTCCCAAAGGCACAATCAAACAAAAAGACCTCTTCCCAGAGGCGCAACCAAACAAAAATACCTCTTCCCAGAGGCACAATCAAACACAAAAAAAACCCCTTTGGACGCACGAGCAGGTTGAAGCCCTTTTTGGGGAGGCCCACTGTACTATGAAGTAAAATTCACTTGCCAAAGCAAAAGTGACTTTTTCCAAAAGTGAAGTGTAATAACTTCGCAACAAAAAGAAAGAAGAGAAGACTCCTCCAATATGAAGTGCATTCTACTAAAAAAAATTATTTCCTTGGAACGGAAATATTATCTTACAAAGTACAAATGCAAACCTCCTTCAAATGGAAGAGTTGTTCTCTAAAGGAAGAGTATAGGTCTTCTCGAAACAGAAGAGTTGTTCTCCGAAACATTGCCAATGTGAAAGAGATTGTAATAAACCATGGTTTGGGGGCAATACAATATAGTCATCACAAAAATAAAAACAATGCTCAAGCAACATACCATAGGTTTACTGCAACTTCACATAAAGAGGATAAAGAAACTTGCATGAAAACGGAAAATAAATGCGTTCTCAAATACAGACAGAAATTTGTATAAGTAAAAGAACCATTTTATTCCATACTATGAGAATTTTATACATATGCAGGTTTCAAAGTAAAAGAAGGCGGGGACTGATACCCGCACAATCTCCAGTCAACGCAAGCTTATACACAAGAAAAAAGCAAAAAGAGAGATAAAAAGCATAGGACCAAAGCCATCATTTCTTCTTCCCTCCACCTTTTGAGCCTGCGCCTGGCCGGATGACCAACTTATTGCGCCGGCTTGAAAGAGTAGGGGAAGAAGGAGAAATGGGAACAATTGGACTTACTTCTGCTTTTTCCTCGCCGGCTGAAGCTTCTTTCTTCTTTGAGACTCCACTTTTCCCCTTTTTCTTAGAAGAAGACCCGCTTCCTGGAGTAAAAAGTGTGGCTAACGGCGTATCGTCAGAACCAGTTAGTTCCGGAGTCTTTTCACCCTCTTCGGTTTCTTCACCCCTATGTTCTTTTGAAGCAATGGCATCGTCCAAGACTTGGAGAGCTTCTATTTGCTCCTCTTGTGACCCCGGTTGAGAGGCAGAAGGATGAGTGACCTGAAGAGACGGAGAAGGAATAACTGGAGAAGGGGAAGTTTGAACAACATTTTGTGCTTTTTCTACAGGAGAAGAAAAGTTAAAGACAGTATTCCTCATAAAAAGAAGGATAATGGTTCATCGACGCTTAAGAAATAAGCAAGAAGCTCATCGAACTCAGTCGAAGCGAACAAGCAGCCCACTTGAGCAAGATCAACATTAAGGTTACCTGGGGAAGTAGACTTCACAATGTCAATTTCGAAGTCCTGCGCTTCGGCGCATCCTTGAGCCTCATCTCCAGTGTGGGCGGTGGTGCTTTCGGTAACGACTTTAGTAGGAGGCGGAGAATGGGAACCAGAACCAGCGATGTCGATATCGGCTGAAACCGAAGGTTGAACTGGGTCGGTTAAAGTTGCCTTTCCTGCATGTTCTCCTTCGGCCATTCCGGCAGTCTCTTCGGCCAGTTGCTCCTTTCCTCTGGCAAGAGCGGCGCGGGCATCGTCATCAAGATAGTTTGCCTCTAAATCCGCCTCGGCATAGCCAGCACTGCCAAACATGTGAAGTATGGCCTCCCACAATTCGGCCAAAGTTATTTCATATTTGGGCCTAGAAAGGAGAGACTACCACGCCCCAGGACGCTATGCAAGTAGAAGTCAAACAATGTTGAGCTGATATTGGCCTTCGTTGCTTCGTAAGACTCTTCAGCTGCAATTTTTCCGGCAACAGCCTCATCACGCACTTTTTCAGCTTTAGAGAGTTGAAGTTTTAGCATTTCGATCTCCACGTCTTTGGAACTAGCCTTCTTTCGCAGCTCTGCAATATCGGCAATATGGCCCTCATTAATTCTTTTTTGCACATCAAGCCTATCTTCGGCATCCCTTTGAGCGACATGAGCATCTCGCACCTGTTGTTGTAGCACTTGCTCCCTTTGCGAATAGGAAGTGGAGGAACTGGCAAGATCTTCTTTGAGTTTTTCAACTTCCGCTTCGAGCTTTTCATTATAAGTAGCAATGCTTCTCATTTCCGCATCATGTTGCTCAAGAATCTTCTGCCACTCAGATTTGTCATTTTCCATTGTTAACATGGCTTCAAGATTCGCGCGATTTACCATTTGGAGCTCATCGACAAGCTTTTGCCAACCTGACATTCTTTCGATATCAATTTTGACAGCATCAAGGTTGCGCAACATAGCCTGCTCATCGATCGGGACCAGGTCATGATCAAAGCGCACTCCTTTCAGGCACCAGTTCGGGAATCGGCTCTGAAGAGTAGCTGGGCCTGGACCAACTCGATATGGGGGCCTTCCAATGATTGTTTGAATATCAGTACGTGCCAGGGCAGGAGATTGAGGCAGTACAAAAGTAGCAGGTTGTTCGGAAATCTCGGATGCTGGTTTATCGCCATGTTTGGCTCTTTTACTCACATCTTCGGCAATCTGACTTTTCCCCTTGTCGTCACGGGACTTTCGTTTAAGAGAATCATCTTCCTTCTGGGAAGAATCGTGTCACTCATCCCGTCTTTCATGGCGTTCTTTGTAGGCACGCCTTTCACGAGCTTTTCGTGCGGCTCTTTCTTCGTCAGTTTCCCTATAAGAAGGAAGATATCTCTTGGGATCAAAAGAGCCACGTCTCCCGTAGCCCTGAAAGTCGTAGTAATAAGAGTGTCGCCCTATTGAAAGACCTGAAAATGGAAAAGAGGCAAAGCTTGAGAATCTTTGAAGTAGAGTGCATGTAAGTGCATAAGAATGCTAAAAATCCTAAGTGTGTGAAACGTGCAAACTACGCGCGTCGAACAACGAACCACTCCTCGGTTGCGGGAAAATGATGGGTTTTATAGCTAACGTCAACTCTTGAGCTGACGAAGTCTGTTGTGAAGTGGATGTTGCTTCAACTGCTGAAGAGGTAGCTCTAGCAGAAACAATGTCGTCTTTAAAGAGCTTCTGTGAAGTGATCATCAGATCTCTCAACCCTTCAAAAATGTCATCCCCATTCTGCTTGGCAGGACTCGCTCTCTCAGTTCCCTCATCACCGGATTTCCCTGAATGATGAAAAGGCTCTTCCTCTTCGATGATCGGGGCAAGTGTAAGCCTGTCAGATGGCCCCGCAATACCAGTAGAAGTAGACCACTTCACCAGTAAATCTTCAGAAGTAGGTTCCTTCAGTATAGGTTCCTCAACAGGAATGGGGGCATCTGGCGATTTGGCCGGAGAATCGGGATCTTCGTGAGGTTGAGTGGAGCGAGAAGAGTGCAAAAGCTCGTATTGGTGCAGAAGTTCATCTCTCAACAAAAACTTAATACTTCTTTCTTCAGCCGGCATGACACTTAATCTATCAATGGTCGTCTTGTGAATGGGGTTTCTAGAGGGAGGAGGAAGTGCTGTAAAAGAAAAGAATGAAGTTAGCACTTAGCAATTCGAATCTTTGAAAGCTGAAACGAAGAAACGGGGATGAGCAATCTCACTTCCTTTTCTCCAGATGGCATAAAACCCTAGAGGACAGCGGAAAAAGAAGAATTGATTCAGAAACCCGTGAGCACTTTCAAAAAGATCAATAATAAGTTTGCGATTTCTGGCACATCTCACAAATATAAAGGAGGGGTGGTCTTTATTCTTTGCAAATGTGCAGAAGTAGCAAACTTCTTCGAAGCTCGGGAGGCGGTTAAGCGTCTTCCTGAATAAAACACACAATCCCATCAGGATGGCGTATCCATTGGGATGTAGTTGGAAGGGAGAGATGGTTAGCCGGAAAAGGAGTTGATGAACATACTCGTTGAAAGGGGGAATGGCACCACAAAGGCACATCTGACGGTTGACGGCAACAAAACCAAGAGGCGGCCTGTCGGCGGTATCAGTTGGGCCAGGAAGTCTAGCATCTGCTTCGGCAATCCCAAATTGAACACGTAGTTGATTGAATGTCTGCTCACTCAAGGTAGTTGGAGTTCTCTCCGGAGGATCAACCAATGGTTCAGCTATTGGGAAGACTCCTTCAGGTTGCTCGATTATTTCTTGTTGAGAAGATATTCTACACAAGGAACTGGATATTCAAATATGAAGGTGCACGTTTCCTAAATGTGTGAAGTGTTGTGTGAAACTAACAAAGTGACAAGCAAGTATAACTGGAATTAAAACTAATAAACATATGACAAGTGTACAATTTCAGGACTTGTCGCCTTAAGTCCAGATGCAGGTGCATATTGATGCCAACAAATCGACTTTAGTTGATTAACATTGCTTTACTACGTCACTTGAATTTGTTGGTTCACAGCATTTCATATAATTTCTTTAAGTTGATTATATTTTATCGGCTAATCTGTCATTCCATGTGGGCAATCAGTGGCAGTATATTCGTCCCATTTTCTGCAAATGTGGTATTTAACAGGTTCTTAGCTTGCAAGTTAGTATAATCTGAAAAGAAGTGCAACAGAGTTCAGGCAGTTCACTCTAGCTGTTCATGTTGGAGATTCAAATTAAGTTCTGTCAATTTTTTGCAAGAAAACAAGTTTAAGCAACTTAATATAAGACAAAGTTCCATTAAGTCGTTCTTTTAAGTCAAAAAAAAAGTTCATTATCATCCTCCGGCGAGTTAAGCTTGTGATGCATGTTAAAGAATAAAGCTTCAAGTCAAAATGCCGCAAAATTGCTCAAGTCCAAGCTCGGCCACGACTTAAGAAGTTAAGTCGCATACAATTAAGGTCGTCAAGAAGCTAACATGACCTAAGAAGTTAAGCCGCATGCAATTAAGGTCGCAAAAGTTCTTAGGTCGGTCAATTCGAAAACCATGCAAATCAATTAAATTGAAAGAATTTCAAGGCCGGCCAAAATCTGTTAGGTCGCTTCAGGTGGTTATTCGGCAATTTCAAGTTATCTCCTTAACCCGCTATCTCATATCCAACCCGATAACCCACTATCGCCCAAACAACAAAAAATCCATCATCCTCTCCGCTAAGTCCGTTATTCATACCACCAGCACACCCAACTCCGATTCGAATCATCTCAAATTCGTCTCACTGCTTTGCTCCCATGAATCGCAACAGTAGCACAACTCATCGCGATCGAAAGTGAAGCGAAGCACACAAAGTTGGATTGGATCAGACGATGGGGTTTCAAGGTTTAAAGGTGATCGTGGTTGGATAAAAGTTGAATTCACTTACACAATGTGAAAGTAGTGATGAATTGGCAGCTTGATTGGAAAGGATTTGCCTTAGAAAGCTCGAAAAATCATTAATGGAGGAGGAAGTTATTAAGACAGTTCAGTTAAGGGGAAGGAAAGAGTTAATGTTTTAAATAGGGTAAAAAGAAGAAGAGGAATGGCCATACGAATTATCTCTTGGGTCGCTCACGACCTAACGAAACTAGATCGAAGCACACGACCTACGACCTAGGTGTGTACTTCGAAGGGCAAATGTTAACTTCTATGTTAAGCGACTCAGCGACCCAAGGTAATAGCGAGGCAACTGGAATGAGACTCTGCATCACAACTTAGCGACTTAAAGACCGAAGCGACCTACGAGTTAACAAGATAAGTACCTAACGACCTAACACATGAAGCGGCTCATAATCAACTTAAAGCATAAACAAGTTAACAATTATGGACCCCACGACCTAAAGGTTGAACGACCTAATGACTTCAGTCCTCAGCGACCTAAGAGCTCCGGCGACTTAAAAGACAGAACACTGCCAAGCGACCTAACAGGTAACGACATAAGGAAAGCAGCGACCTAAAAGATTAGATGGCCCAGCGACCTAACAGCTTAAAGGCTAGGCGACTCAATGGTCCAACGATTCACGACCTACCGAGTTAACGATATAAGGAGTAAAGTGTGGCTCAACAACCTAGCCTAAGTTGCTACATTGGATATCTCAACATTTTTCGCTAACTACTCCCATAAGTCACCATCGACCTATGACTTACCTTAGGTCGTTCACGACCTGGTACTTGGTGATAAAATCGTGCCGCTTTCCTCTAAGTCGTTACAATCTACCAGCTAATTCAAATGACCAAGTGAGAGCCAGTTAAGTCGTAGCTCGTATTCCCTCAACTCGTTAGCGACCTATGACCCACCTTAGGTCGTGCACGGCTTATACCTCGCCCAGGAAATCCCCTATAAATATAGCCCTTACTCCAATATGAGGGGGGACTTTTAGGTCATTCTCGAAGCGCCAATACTCTGCCATTTTCTCAACTCGAGCAGCACTTCATGCACTCCAAACACCAAGGACATTACACAAACTTCAAGAGAAAATCTACATCATTCGACATGGATTCGAAAGATTATTTTACATTGAAGTTTGAACTACTAGTCTAAAGTGTGTTGTAATTGAAGAGAGTTTTATAAGTTGTATTTGAGTCAGCAATAAAGAGATTGAAAGTGGACGTAGGCTTGAATATAAGCCGAACCACTATAAAAACTGTGTCTTTTACTACTTTTCTAAGATTTTCCGGCTTATTTCTGATTCCCGTATCAACGGGTGGTGCTTTCACACTTACACAACTCGCACCGGGGTGTTAGCGTTTGATTTTTACGTTAACAGATTTCGACCATCAAAAAATCCCCACATCCAGTCACGAACGCGTCAACCCCAAATCCATCATTCCCTAGACGTACGTGTAGCTCATTGCACGAGAGAAGTCGTGACGGACAAATTTTCTACCATGGCCAAAACTAGGTTTAGAAACGAAAATTCCTCGCCGCCGTCGCCTCGATGATCGGGTACACCTCCAACCATTTTTCACAGCAGCACCGTAGGCTCCTCCACCTCCGAGTGAAACCCCGACCTCTCTAGTGCCTCTGACCATCGAAATTTGATCGAAACCCATTTTTCGTTCATCTTCGAACTGCTCTTAAACCATGATGCTAAAAATCACCAAACTATTCTCAAAAATCCTATTTTAAAGTAAGGATTTAGATTATATAATTAAATCTTCAAATCACTATGGTTGAATTATGTCAAAATTTGAATTTGCACTGTAAAACCAAATTTGTTCATGCTGTATATTCTTTTGTTTTCTTGAGACTATTTTTAAATTATAGTTCATACGTAAATACATATGTTTTGTTTGGAAATCAAAGTCTAACAATGATCAAGTGATTTAATATTCAATTTTTTTGATCGAGCCTTATGCCGTGAAACAAGAAACAGGAATGTTAACATGTACAGGCAGAGGAGATTTGTATATGTATATACATAATAAAGCAATTTCAAATCTCAGATTAACAGGCAACAAATAAATATACCTAAATTTTTTTAAGTTGTTTAATCACTTTGCTTCAGAAGAAAGAACAGAGCTTGGTATTTTGAAACAGCCTGTGAACTGCTAGCAAAACAAAATCCTTTCTTTAATCTTCTTGTTATTAAGCTGTAATGGTGTTCAAGTTTGGGTTTTGTTTAAGTTTTGATGGACGAATTGAAATGAAAAGCTTGATGTATAAAAAGAAGCTTACAGGATAACCTTATCCTGTACAATCAAGATCAGAGATATTTCTCTTGTTCTTTGACTCAACTGATTTTCTTCTTTACTTTGGTGGATGAAATGATGTATTATGGTGTGCCGCATTAATGATATTTGTCTTGTTTTATAAGCTTATGCTTATAAATTTTTCAAATTTATCCTTTGTTTAATTTTTTTCATAGATGTTTATTCTTTTTGCTTGTACATGGAAATATTTTACTGTCTTCTTTTGGAAGACATTCATATATACTTATTTTTCTGTTGTCTTGTTGCATACTCTTCTTATTTATCCTTTAATTGTAAAACATATCTGAATGTATTTGTTTCTTCCTTTGTTTGTATTAATACATACTATTTAAATTTGAGGTATTCAAATATACCCAAAATTCTATTTTGAATCAACATATAAAACACATATATTTTTGTTCGAATTTAGAGAAACTCAAATCAATTTACCAATTAATTTCACAATTTTTATTCAAAAATTAAATTAATTATCAATTTATAAAAATACGAGACCGTTACAATTTATAAATTAAAGTTTAATACCACATCATTATATTTCAACACATTTATTAGTTAATTAATTAAATACCAAAACAATTTATATTTAAAAACATTTAACTTTAAATATCTAAACGTTAAACTCGTTTGAAATCTTGTTTTACATTTTCTTTACCATTCATTTGTATTTAAAAAAAAAATTCCCAAACATGGTTCATGTTTCTGTTAGAATTTTAAACCTGGAATCAAATTTTCTTTTCAAACTTTAAAACTGGTACTCAAGCTCAAACGAAGTTTACCCGAGCAACTACACGAGCCAGTGCCCATCTTCCCCGAAACCATCTTCGAGGCCATTATTTTTTCTTTGAACCCAAATCTCCTGACACAAATGTCTACGTGTGCGCGAGCACAGTCGCACGGCGATGCTCCGGCGATCGCGGTGACCATCCACTAGTCAACGATCACCTCCTCTAATGACTCGACCATCCATAATCATCGAATTGTTTGAAATTCAAAAACAAGCGAATCAACCAAAAATTGGAACAATATCCCCTTGACCAAATCGCCTCGCACCACCATTCCCGATCATCAGAGACTTCACCATCTCGACCAGAGTTGCTTCAACGACCCACGAACCCTTTACCTTGGGTGCGATCTTCTCCGATCCCCCGTGGTTGACGAAACGTCGCATTTTCCCATCGAACCAAACTTGCTTAAAAACCCTAGATCGACGTCGCATCACCGCCACAACCTCCTAAAAAACTAGCGACTATTTTTCTGATGATCAGCATCCTCTAAACTATCTTCAGCACGAACCCCGCCATACAATTCATGGACGATCGCCAGAAAAACTTGAAATTCCATTTTCTGGACAACTTCGAATTGCACCCTCGATCCCAAACTAAAAATTATCATCTTATTACTAAAATTCATCATTTTTGATGTTGATTCTAATCATGTGATCAAATCATAAAAACCTAATAGTCGAATTTCCTGCCATTGTTTTATTTTTACTATAATTAATAGGTTTTGGGATAATTACTCATTAAATTATTTTGAATCTATTTTTAAAAACGATGTTAACATATTGCGAACATTTTTCTTTTAGAAATCAAAGCCTAAATTCGATTGTACAGTAAGTAATTAAATTTATTTTCATGTGTTGGAGCTTGTATATTAACAGAGTGATGTTATTTATGTTTATACAGACATGCACAAGCATATTTTTACTTTTATTCATACACATGCATTTATATTTATAACAAAAAAACATTTTCGAAGTACCACACACATTTATCATTACAGGCAAACCAAATTATATATACAGGATGAAGAGTTTACTCACCTGACTTTAAACAGAGGCAGTATATAATTTTTCTTTGATCTGGAATCCCTGATTCACTTTGAAATTTGATCTGATCTGAACTGATCTTTGTTTGATTTGATTTATTATTGAATCAAATTCCAAATTGATGAACCTGAGCTTCATTCCAGGTTGAAAACTTGAATCTAGACTTGATTTCCAGGTTTAAGCTTTTGCTTTCCAGGTTTATGGTTTGAGATTGAAAGCTTTCAAGTTTAAAGATGCTGAAGTTTTGATTTTCTTTGATCTTTGCATTGATTTCTTGTTTCCAGACTTGATTTTAGTTTGAAGTTTTAGTGAAAATTGTTTGATCTCAAGTTTCTTTGCTTAGGTTGAAGTAGACCTTTCTTTTTCTTTGATCTGTACATTTTTTTCTTTTGTTTGCTTTTTGTTTTAGGTTTTCAAATATGAAAAAAAAATAAAGAAGCCTGGTCTCACTAATAACATTTTATTTAATTTTATAAATTTTTAATTAAATCAATTGCCACTTGTTAATTCATCTTACACTTGTTATCTTCATGATATATATATCCTACATTTGTCCTAAACCATTAAATTATGTTTAAGTCCTAAATTTTAATTAATTTATAGATTTATTTTTAAACCTTATCATAAAATTTTTGAATTTATTTATCTCTTATATTTTATTATATACAATTTATGTTCAACTCATTAATTTCAAAAACATATATATATATATATAATTAATAAATATTCTTATATTTTCAAAAAAAAATTCATATAAAAGCTTAATATTTAATTACATATATGCTACTATATTTATCTTCCAGTGCATAAAAGAAAGTATTTCAAATTTTTTACAAAATCTCACTTTGTATATTTACAAACCAATTCTAAACATATATATGTTTTCTTATTAATTTCCAAAAGATATGTATAATTTAAAACTTTTATTAATTCTTATTTTAGTATCATAGATACATTATTTATACTTATACAACTTTCAAATCCAATTAATTTTATAGAATATTTATTCTTGAATTTCAAATTCAAATTTCAAATTACAATCTATTTATATAAATAAACAAGCACATATCTTGTTTATTTTGGAAAAATCCAAATTAATTTACAATTTAATCCACAAATTTATATTAATTACTAAATTTAATTTAACTCAAAATCTGGATCGTTACATTCTTTTAACATGTTATCCTTTTCTAATTTTGTTTTATCAACATCACTAGTAATAGACTTATTTTCGACCAAATTATTTTTAATTTTTTCAACTTTTAACATTCCTACTTCAAGTTCTAATCTATTTATTTTGGCAATATGTTCTTTGTTCAATTTTTTAATTTTTTTAAATTTATCATCTAATTCCATGCTAAGTTCTAATAATTCGTCATAGCTAAGTTTGGGACATACCTTATTAATTTGTGCCATAAAACACACATTAGCTTGTTCTCCGTCACTATCGCTATCACTATCTGATGATGAAGAATCCAAGTCATCCCATGTTACTTTGAAAGCCTTCTTCTTTTTGAATTTTCAAATTTGTTCTTCTTTTTATCATTGTTTAGCTTGGGACAGTCTTTCTTCATATGTCCAAATTGGTCACATCATAGCACTTGATTGATGTTTGATTTGTTGAGCTTGATTTTCCTCTTTTCTAAAATCTAGTCATTTTCCTAAACTTCTTGAATTTGTTGTAGTTCTTGGCAATAAATACAATTTCTTCTTCATCTAAGTCGGAGTCTTCATTAGCTGTTGGGAATGCTATGTTCTTCTTTTTTGAATTTTGTTCTTTTCGTGCCTGCAAATTAGCTTCATATGACATTAAATTTCTTATCAATTCTTCAAATAAGAGTGTTGAGAGATCATTAGCTCTTCGATAGCTAATATTTTTCTTTCCCACTCTGGAGTTAAAGAATTGAGTATTCTAGATACTAAATCAAAATTTATGAATTTGACCCCAAGTGTCATTAAATCATGTTGAATAGTTTAGAATCTAGAGTACATGTCTACTATAAATTCATTTTGTTTCATTTTAAATGATGAAAATTGATTTTGTAAAATTGAAATCTTAGTTTGTTTAACTTTATTTGTGCCTTCGTGCTTAATTTGTAAAGTACGCCAAATATCAAATGCAACGTTACATAACACGATACGTGAAAATTCATTTTTATCTAGTGACCAAAATAAAACATTCGTAGCTTTGGAATTATTAGAAGCTGATGTTTTTGTGCATCGGTCCATGTGTTCGTAACAGTGTTAGGTGCTTCATATTTATTTTGAGTGGCTGACCAAATTTCTCGTCCATTAGCTTCCATAAAAATTCTCATATGTGTTGACCAATATGCATAGTTAGAGCCATTAAAAAGTGGGGGTTGTGTTGTGGATTGTTCTTTTGGAAAAATACTTGCCATATTAAACTGATTCAAAAACGTGTTACTATACTTTGGTCAAACCTTGCTCTGATACCAATTGTAATTCTATAGGGTGGATCGTGTAGTGTATATGCATGTATATGTGACTAAATATATGATGCAACTAAGTCAAAATTAATCTAGGTAAATATAGAATAAGCACACTAGGATTTTATACTGGTTCGGACCTCCCGTCCTACATCCAGTCCCGAAGCTCCCCTTCGAAATTCGACTATCAACCACCCGCACTTCGCCCGGAGGAATAGGCTTGGTTACAATAACTTGTTCTTGTCAAGTATGTGTTCTATAACACGGATATTGACTACCAAATACAAATGTTTCCAATATATATCTAGAGAGAATTGATTGAGAAGAACTGAATATATGGAAGAGTGAAATACAAGTATAAATTGCTAGAGATCAAGAATATAACCCAGTATGTAAGAAAAGAGCACAAGTAAGTAAAGTGAATTTTCTCATTGATTCTTGATGTTATGCATAGTTGTAGAGAGATTCGTTGAGTAGTTGCGTCCATTAACAGGTGCTCTACAGTTGCTTCCGATGATGTGCAGCAAAGAGAAGCGAAGGTGTCTATTCAAATGTGGAAGTTGAAATTTGAATTTAAATTCCGAGTTGGAAATTAGACGTATGACACTATATTTTTTTTATACAGTAGTCTTTTAGACGTTTGAGTGCATCTACCAGACATCTGATCATGGCTATTTTGTTGTTCTAGAGGGTTTTTCCAGAAGTCTGAGTAGTGCATCCAGACGTTTGAAAACTTTGCATGTCTGCTTTGTTTATCTCTCTTGTTGCTTCTTTGATCCAATCGACTTGTTGTCTCTTGTAGTGTCCTTTAAGCCATGTTCTTGTCTTTCTAGTGAAGTTACTCGAGCAAGTACCTATAAAATAGAAATATATATGCATATTCGATTTCCATTGTATAGTTGTTGTCATCGAAACCGTAGATTTGATTTCCCAACATATGAAAATCTGAATGAGATGATTATTGAACATCTTTGCCAATTTAAAAATAAATAAATAAACTTGTGTAACTATCAGTTGCATTCTTAAAAACATATATATAACTTACCTAAATATTTAATGACTTGTAATGTTGAGTAGGATATATGATAGAATATTATACAAGTAAAACTTAAGTTATGAACGTGTGCAATAAAAATTTATTTTATAAATAAGAACTATGACATTAATGTTGTTATTACTTAAGTTATAATAGAAAGTTTACTTATAAAATGTAATAAAAAAGGTAAGTACTGTAAGTAAAAGGATTATAAACTTAAGTTAATAATTTAAGCTAATTATAATTAAGGTAAATAATAAAATGAATACTATATTTTGTTAGTGGTTATAACTTTAGAAAAGTTAAAATGATTTAGAAAATAGATTTCATATTCAGTGACATTATATAAGAAAATGAATGTAAATTTAGAAGTAAAAAAACTTAAGTGTGGACATATGCACTAATGAATATTAATATCTAATGGAAATCAAGTATATAAATTAATAAATGTAAACTACAATAAAATGTATGTGAACTTAAATAATGAATCCATTGATTTTATAAACAATTGAATGGAAATAACTTATGTAAGAAATGAATATAAAATAAATAAACGAAATGACATTGTATAAATAAATGAAAAATGAATAAATGGAAAAGAAAAAGGAGAAGAAATTATGTAAGAAAATAAATATAGATTAATAGAATTTGGTAATGTATGAATAAATGGGAAAAAAATGAATTTTGTAAGTAATGAATGAAAGTAAATGAAATTGTGTATTGAATAAATGAATGTGAATTTATTTACAAAGAAACCTATATAGTGCTTTAAGAATTGATTTACGTATGTTTGAATAATTGTATATGTGGGACATATGTAAGAAAATATAAATAACATAGGCAGATAAATGAATGTAAATTAATGGAATTAAGTATTATATGGATAAGTGGGAATTGAATTTGTCAGAAGTAAAGGTAAATTAAAAAAAATCTTTGTGGGGAAAAAAATTGGACAATAAATGTTGTGAAATGAAATTTATAAGAATAAACTTGAATAACATTGTAAAATGAATATTTCTTTTGGCTTATGGGTTGTTTGGGAAAGGATATTTCTAATTGTCTGGATGTATGAATAATCTGTTGAGCTTATCTAAGACTGTGGAGTAAATGGTATACTTAGAAGTTATTAGTCATTTTAGATAATAAAAAAAATTCTAAACCCAAAACAGACCATTTGTTTTGCTTGATATGGATGAATGGTTGATTTCTTTGATCCCTTGTGATGATTGTATGCTTGTTTGCAAGTGATTGTTGTTATGTTATATCGATTTGTTTGTTAGTGGTTGAACCAACTTTAAATATTTCATTTATATAATTATTAACCTCTTTGGATTGTAAAAGTGAAATATAGGTTATGGAAGCAATTGCTACTGCTTTTGGTTTCATAGAAATTAGCGTTATTTGCCCGACAAATAGGTATGTGCTCGATTACGGTTTTTTAGCGATATTATATTATTTTCACACTGTTGTGATATATTATTTTGAAAAATATGAAATATATTGTTATTATTGATATTATCATTTCTCCCGAGCCTCTCCGTACAAAGTAGACACTGCCGAAATTTTCCGTGAATTTTGGAATTAGAAAATTTCGTGAAATGTTTTCCAAATTTTAAATAGTTTGAGTATAAAAGGATTTAATTGTTTATAAATCAGTATATTTTATTGAAATTATTTGATTATGTAAATCAATTTTTTATAAACTTAATATTTTGAATAAGATATATTGATTACTCAATTCTTTTTCCCTTCTTTTTTCTTTTTGGGGACGAAAAGCTTTGAATGGGGGAGAGTGTAGTGACCCGTAATTTTTGATAATCAAATTAGTTAATTTAATAAGATTTTGGTAATTAAATTTTCGAAGAAATAAAATTTTGTAATTTATTAATGAAATATTAAATAGAATGAAAGGTAACCATGATATTTAAGTCAATTATTAACAATTTGAGTGAAGTTCCAACCAATTGAAATAATTGAATGGTATAACTTGGTTATAAATTTAATATAAGAAAAATGGAATGTAAATATGAATTAATTTATGAGATAATACATAACTAATAGTAATTGAATAAAATTAGTGTTAGGAAAATAATTGGAACATTCGGTTGAAATAATAAACTTATTAATGTGAATTTATTTAACATGTTAAGTTAAATTTGAATTTATATTATAATAAATTGGATTTATTGCAATCAAGAGTAATTAAATGTTACGTTAATGTGAGTTAGTTCAATAACTGAAAAGTGGTAAGGTAATAAAATAAATAGGAATGTTAGTTTTATTCATAAGGCAATGATTGATTTAATAAAAGAATGAAACTAAGATAAATAAATTTGTTGGGATTCTTAAACTATATTTAATGTGTGAAATTTGACAAAAATTCAATAAAATGGAAATAAAATAGTTAACACAAATAAAGATGGAAATTTGTAACATCCCGCCTTTTCACACGATTTAAATCGACACACGTGCCTATTCAAACCATACGGAATGGCGGATTGTTATGGGTAAATAAGAAAAACAGAGAAGGGAAAAAACTAAACAGAATCTCACAGCGGAAGGATAAAATATAATAATAAATATACAGTTCACAAAAACTGTTTACAAGACATTTGATTCTTCTTTAAACAATAAATATCAGAGTTCACATACCAATAAATATCAAAGGAGGGGAGTCTGTAACAACACGCATATTTATCGAGTTTGTATTTAAATATTTTATTTAAATATTAACTCGTTAATCGGATTTTGGTCCGAAAAGCTACTTTTTGCAAACGGTCAAATTAGGACTCGAGACCACTTCCATTGAGTTCGAAATGTCGTTTACAACTTTTTAAGTATAAACATCGATAGGTTTGGAGTTAGTGAAATTTCACTAACTTTTCCCGCTTTGGACTTTGGGTTAGTTTAGCCTATTAAGCCCAAGTTCCAACCCTCTTCTCCTCACTCTTCATAAATTTCCTAACTAATCAAGCTTTGGCATTAATGGTGGAGGGAATGGGAAATTAAAACTCCAAGCACAAATTCAATTGCAAATCCAACATTCAACTCCAAATTCAAGTAGAAGATATTGGATTCAAGCTTTGGATTGCTTCTCCTTGCTTTCAAGCTTCATCTTCATAAACTTTAGTGCAAAGGTGAGATTTTTGTCTCACAAATCTAGTCTATAACTATATTGGACTGTTGGGAATGATTCCCTATCACTTTTGCATGCACATTTGCATTTGGTTTGGATTGGATTGGCGAAAAACTCCAATTTTTAGCATTTTGGTGAATTTTCTGCACTTAGGTCGTTCTGGCCATTTTTAGGTCGTTCGGAGTTAAGTCGTTCGTCCATGGGTCGTGAGTCGTTCACGAGTTAACTTTAGGTCGTTCTGGAAGAATTGGCACTTCGGAATTAGGTCGCTCACGAATTAAGTCGTTAGGTCGCTCGCGAGTTAGTACCATAGGTCGCAGGGCTTTAGGTCATTCTGGAAGTATTGGCACTTCGGAGTTAGGTCACTCGCGAGTTAAGCCTTAAGTCGTAGGTCGCTCACGAGTTTGGCCTTAAGCCGTAGGTCGCTCGCGAGTTAAGCTTTAAGTCTTAGGTCGTTTCCGACCTATAATCTCTAGGCAAACGTTAAGTCGCTCGCCCTGGTTTATCTCGTAGGTCGTCTCCGACCTAAGCTCCAGATAAGTCGTTCGAGTTAGGTCGTTGGACCATTTACCTTAGGTCGCTCGTCCACTAAGTCGGCCTGGTTTATCTCGTAGGTCGTCTCCGACCTAAGCTCCAGATAAGTCGTTCGAGTTAGGTCGTTGGACCATTTACCTTAGGTCGCTCGTCCACTAAGTCGGCCTGGTTTATCTCGTAGGTCGTCTCCGACCTAAGCTCCAGATAAGTCGTTCGAGTTAGGTCGTTGGACCATTTACCTTAGGTCGCTCGACTCTGTTAAGTCGGCCATGTTGGGTCGTGAGTCATCGTTAGGTCGCGAACACCTCTAGGTCGCAACCACTAAGTCGCTTGACCCCTTAGACCCCTAGGTCGCAGCCGTTAGGTCGTATGACCCTTGAGTCGTTAGGTCGTTAGACCTCATTTTGTCTTCACTAGGTCGTACCGTTTTGGTCGGGGCGCTGCCCCGCACCCCGCCGGGGGCGCTGCCCCCTGGACCCCCGCGACCTGACCGGGCAGGTCGAACCCCGTAAGCGGTGGCGTTGCCCCCGCACCCCCAGCTTGGGGGGTTGCCACCCCCCCCCCGGACCCCCCCTCCGTAGGGGATCTTATCTGAAAAACATTGAGCTGATTTCCTTGGATTTTATTCACATCTCCGTATGCGATTTTTGTGACTGATTGTTTCTACAATTGCTTCTGTGTTTTGTCACTTTATAATATAAAGGTTTCAATACTAGTAGTAAATATCAAAACTCTTTTAACAAACAATTTCAACTCTATTTTTAATAACAAAGCTCTTTTCTTAAACCGTTTTCCAATCTATTAGTATATACAAGCCTTTACCTCACTCGGATGAGAAATCTAATTAAACGACTTAGTAAAACAAGTGGTATGAAACGCTTGCGTTCACTTCGTCGGTTAATTCTTGGACTTGTTCGATTGAACCTCTTGTGACAATTTTATTAGTGAAGATTTACAGTTTGTTCGTAAATATTTAAGTTAAGAAAGTGGTTATGGGACATGAAGCTAAACTTCTATATTTACTAGCTTAGTGTAATTGACACTTCTCATTGATCTTGATGATCGCTTTATGAATTAGACTAGCAATTGCGCGATGTCTCTTTCATTGCAAGGTTAGACTAGACACCACTTGTGTGATTCCATTCACACATACCTTTCTGCTTTTTGGTTTGTCTTGACCTCAATCTGTGTGATTCCACTCACACATGTGGGGTAGCTCCCCATGGTCTTCGGACCGTCATGTGATAGGCCTCTTTCCTTTTTTATGATTTCTGGATTTCTCGTGTTGATTTCTGGAATTTATGTCATTGACTTGTTATGAGTACAAGTTTAGTGTATGATGCCCTCTTCGAATCTTTGAGAAGATTCTTGTGATATTGATTATCTCTTATTGATTGATCTTCTGTTGATCATTATTTACATACTTATAGTGGTATGTCGTTATGGATATTTATGTTTATGCCATATCTTTTATGTTATATCATGTCATCTGATATTTATAGCTAGACTGATCCGTTTATTATTTTCTTAAATAATACTCGGGTCAGACCGAGATGTTACAGGTGCTTCTGCTTGACTTCTTCCCAGGGATTCATCACTCTGACTTTTGGCTAACTGTTTAGATTAGCAGTTTTTGTTGTATACACTTGAGATATAGACTCATAGTTGTATTCTTTTGTATAGCACGTGTTGCTATTCTTTTGTATTATCGTGGATCTTACTGACCACTACTCTGATGTACACTTTCATGTGTTAGTTATATATTCATATCTTCTTCCGCCTTTGTGATATGGATATCTGTGACTGATTTGTGATATGATTATTTCTATGTTTGTTTCCGAAGATTATTTATAGCCACCGTGTGATAAGCAATTACATGGATGGTCGCTCCTCAACAGCCTTATTCTCCGTGCTAGTTGACAGCACTACTCCGGAGTGTTCTTGGCTAGCGTGGGTATAGAGGTGGGGCGTCACAGGAACACAGTGTGAACCATATAATATAATAATAATAATAATAATAATAATAATAATAATAATAATAATGAAATCTTTGTCTTCGTCCTCCAGAAATAAAGTCTTCAAATCCTGAAACGCTCGGACTGACCCGAGCGAATTTGAAAAGACAAAAACACTCGAGCTAGAACTAAAAGATCTTATGTAAGTTAAATTAGCAGAAATAAATACGAGTGCAGTAACTCAAGAGATGCTCGGGATTTACATCTCCTAAGGATCCGTTAAACTATTTACTATGTAGTATATTGCGCTATTATAATAGTGTCTAATTGTAAAATAAACTTACTTTTAAATAGCATTAAGGCTTTACATTTTCCACCTTAACACGTAATAGTCCCAGTAGTCCATCCAATATCATAGTCCCTGCTGATCGGGAAGCCACCAGAGGATACCACACGGGCTACGGGAGAAATCCAAACTCGTACAAGGCTCGATAGGGTAGGTGACACGGCACAACTAGGCAATGCCAGGGTAGATATACCAATAGCTATCCGTGCTGGTGGAAACGCGCAGCGCGCAGCTGCCGCCCACCTCGAACAAACTCCCCCAAAATCAAAAATAAAGGTGGCCACAGAATTAATCCAAAGTCAAAGTATAGTATCGAAGAGGAGTGTTCGATCAGAGGAATGACCTCATTGGCCCGAGAATCGCTCCTGTTTTAGCCACCTTATACCAACTCACGGGAGTTGGGTCCACGTATTTACCTCAAAGGAAACGCCGCCGCCAACCTACTTCATTCTGGAATCTCCACCGCGTACACAGTTGTTAAAGTGGTTTTCGGAGTTGGCAGAGAGTATGACAACTTCCGATCCCGGTCTCTTCAACAACCAAACGTTATTATAACACCGCGGTCATTTAAAATAATTTATGCTTTTAAATGCCGAATAAAATATCCATTTCAAAACCATATAAATATGATATCATTTCCTTTTAAAACCTAAATCAATATGATATCATCTTTATTTTCCAATATATTCTTTTCCAAAGTCATAGGGTTTTAAAAAAAAATATTTATAAATCAAAACTCTTGAATATAATATTTTCAAATTATACTACCTTGAAAATCATAACTTTGAAACAAGTTTCCATTTCTTAAATGGTTAAATATTAAATTACTTTTATAAAACAAAATAGCTTCTTTAGATTTCACAAATCAATTTCAAATATCGATTTAAACTACCAAATACCATTTCAATTTTTATGTTTCAAAGCTTTAAATATTTTCACCATTTCAAAACAACTCATTTGACAAACCCATATATATTAAATTCAATTACTTATTTTTTTTTAAACTTGAAATCTTTACTTAGTGAATTCAATATAATTTAAGAAACCTTTAACTTCACATGACAGGAAAATCTTTTAATTTATTATATATTCATTTAAATCAACCTGATATTCATTTAAATCACTTTACACAAAAATCAAGTTATAAAAATCATATTCTTTTAAAATTCTAACTTTTCATTAAATTTTAATTTAACTTAAAATTCATCTTCCAATCTTGTTCTCTTTTAAGTCATTAAAACTCCAGAAATTAAATTTTAAATAAATTCTTAATCATATTTGATCTCGAAAATCAAACTTTATTTTATACTTCAAATCAAATTTATACAAAGCTTAAAACCCGAAAATTACTATATATATAAATAACCAAATCAATATCCATAAACCATATATATATAGCTTTACAAAACCAAAAACATTTCAAAATATATTTTACATATATACCGCGGTGCCTGTATAAAATTTTCTACCCTATGGTCAAGTGATACGGATGTTTATAATTTCAATCCGCAATTTAAAATAAAAATGCGGTTTTATATCATTTCAAACCGCAATCCCGAATGAAATGAAATGCATAGCAACTTGCAATTAATAAAATTAATCTTCCATTCATCCATTTATCACAGTCATCATCCAATTTCAAACAATCATCAATATATAACAGGTGATAAATAATGGTATCAATTACCAGTTTATACTCAAAATAAATTTAATAACTGTTAATTGGCAGTTTATATGCGAAAATAAACGTAAATTTAACTGGCAGTTAATATGAAATAAATTTTTATCATACCTATGACTGGCAGTTAATATGCAAATAAATAAATCCTAACTGTCAAATTTATATGCAATAGATTAATTAACAGTTATATTAAATAAATGCGATTTAACAGAGATAATGAATAAAACATGCCAAACAGTCATAAATAAATCTCTACTCATATCTAAAGTCAAACTAACAAACATAAGAAATTTTAGAAGTTGTGAGTGGGTTAAAACACTCACCTTTTGAATTTAAATCGAATTTAAATCCGATTCAAACCCAAAAATTCAACGGTCTCCAAATCTGTCCAAACCAGTGTCAAAAGATCTGGAATTTTATTACGATCCTAACAAAAAAATCTCGCGTGAAATAGAGTTCGTAGGAGAAAGTTATACGCATTAATGGCGATTGAAATTTCAAAAAAAAGAAAAAAAATAGAAATAAAAGAACACCTTCAAGCGCCACATCATCCCCCTTTCTTTCCTTCTCTTCCTCATGCGTTTTGCTTCCAGATTTTTCTGAGAAGTTTGAATTTTAGCTTTTGATTTGGTTTGGAATTTTTATTTGGATCTAAGATTTGTTTGTCTGCCATTGAGGAGGAGAAGGAGCTGATGAAATTTTACGCGCAGACAAATGAGAATAGGCGGAGGCTAGGGTTTAGCGGGGTATTTATAGATGAAGTTGGAATAGACAGATGGATCCGAATTTAAATGAATTCACAATTTGTCAAATTTAAATTCCAATAATCCATTTATTTGATTTTTAGATCTTATTATGAATAAATGGTCAACTTACCATTCCTATCATTTCTGATTGCAATTAGCTTCAAATTTATTAATCAAACCTCCATATCAAATAAAGATTTATTGCAAAAAATTTAGTGTTTACCTTTAATTAAAGTAAATTCAATAAATTATAAAATCTTATTTCAAATGAAATTTTATACCATTCGTATTCAATTCTCTTTGTTAAATCAATCATCATCTTATGTATATATTTAACATTAGCATATATCAATTTACCCCAATTAAATAAAATTTTATTCCCAAATTGATTTACAGCCTAATATAACATTTGAATTTTATTCCTAATTCATAAATTACTACCTTAACTAAATTTTACGTTTCCCTTTTAATTTATATTTTGACCTTACGTTACTACATTAATTATCGTTAAAGTAACGTCTATTATTAATAACAATATTATAATTACTTACCATTTTATTTCATAAATTAATCCATTTCATCTAAATTCTTATCTATGTAATATTTCAACATTTAATTTCATCAAATGTAATTGTTTTCCAATACGTTAATAACTTTATTTCCAAGTCTTATATTGCAACAAACTATCCAATACGAAAGTCTTAACATTGTTACAAATACTACTTTAATTCACATTGACGCAATACTCAATTAAAAATTATTGTAACTGATTTCAAAATTGTAAATTAACAAGCTACCAAAATAGGAAACATAAAATAATCATACTCTAACCTTTAGTCACATTAATATGCTTTTATTTCTCAAAATCAAAGTTCCCATTTAACTAAATCTCCATAAATGAATTTGACGTTATCTTCAAAAAGTACTTTATATTAACATTAACGTAAAAATTTATTTATATCTATTGCAATTGATTTAGTACTATTTTCTCAATATTTAAAATGATTTAACAAATTTTAAATGTCAATTTATTTAAGATTAAATCAATATAAATATTCAATTCCATAAAATCCAAGATTGTTGATAAATTTCCAAAACTTCCTTTTTTATCGAATCAACCTATATTTATTCCTTTCATTAATCTCAAATATAAGGGTTTACCCTTTGGATTAAAAATTATCACATAAATATCCTATTTCAACGTAATTCTTAATTTAACGTAATAAATATAATTTGATTTCATTTATCTCATTAAGTACTACTATTATAAATTAACCAATTGACTCACTACTCAAATTCACCATCTATAATTCAAAATTTTTCTATCACCTTGATTTACTTAACTTTATAATTCCTTAGACAAATCTCTATCTCAAATCTTAAATGTAAGTCATTCTACTAATTATAGTACTTAATAATTTCTTAAAATAATCTTTCTATTACGCTTGAATCCAATTTATTAAATAAGTTTCCAATTAGATCCAATTTCAACCTTGCACATAAGTTTAGGTTATAATTAACTTATAACGTATACTTCCCTAGTTATTTCTTTATATACTCCCCATATTAATTCAACAATTAACCATTATTATTAGAATAACGTTTATAATAAATACGATCCTATAATTTACTCAACACTTAATTATTTCCTTTTCCATTAGGGTAACATTCCTTTATCTGATTATTACTTATTACACATTCTAATTCCATTAACAAGGAAGCAGGTAAATTATGATATATGCTACAAATTTTCAATTTATTACTATTCATTATTATTAACCTAAATTCAGCATTACTTACCTCGCATTAACCTTATTACTTAAAATCCTTATCCAATTGAAATTAATACTCTAAATAAATACATTTACTCCTTTCATTATTTTATAAATTACAATTAAGGCACTTGTATATGGTTATTTTACCCTTTTATAATCCCTTTATAAATATATGCACATCTACAAATTAAGATTCTAAATCCAATTTCTTATTCTATCTAGGTTCCATTTCTTCACTTCATGAATAACTAGCATTTCCTATTCATTTGTTACATCTACTTATATTCACTTTATGAATAGTTTTGATATTCCATTTATTACTATTGTAATTTATTATCTACATACAATTTGAATCTATTTTCAAATTTTCACCTTTTTAATAATTTACCTTCCAATAATAAATAAAAAGGATTGTACTAAATAAAATTTTATTTTCATTAATGAATTCAATCCTTGCCTTTATTTACTTATTTCTTACCTTATATCCAGTTGCAACAATTTCCACTATTACACTTAATTGCAATAAACACAAAATTTGTAAATTTCAATTAACCTAGATACATCTAATTTCAACATTCTCTTTCATATAAATAAATTGGATTTCCGTTTCTTTCTAAATTAAAATTAAAAATTAAAAATCCTATTAATTTAATTCATTTTAAGCATCGAATTTACACGGGTCGTTACACTCTCCCCCACTCAAAACTTTTCGTCCCCGAAAAGGAAAGGAAGGGAAAAGAAGAATTAAATAACAATACATCTTATTAAAAATATTAACTCATAAACAATAACTTACTAAATTTATTACCTTAAATAAAATATACCCATTTATAATCATTATATCCTTTTATACTTAAATTACTAAAGTTCGGAAAACATTTTTAAAATATTCTAAGTCTAAAATTTTACGGAAAATTTTGGCAGAGTCTCCTTTGTACGGAGAGGCTCGGGAGAAAATATAATTTTAAATATAACAATATACAACATATATTTTTCAAATTAAATATTCCTACACGGGAAAATATATAAAATAGCGCTATAAACCGTAATCCGAAACGTACCTATTTGTTGGGCAATTTACGCTTAATTTATGGAACCAAAAGCAGTAACAATTGCTTCCATAACCTGTATTTCACTTATAAAATCCAAAGCGTTAACAATTTATATAAAGTGAAATATTTAAGTGGTTACAATCACTATCAACAAATCAATACAACAACCAACAATTTCAACAAACAGCTTGCACAACAAATACAAAACAACCATTCAAATCAAACAAACAAATAGTTGTTCGGGTTCAAAACTTTTAAGTTATACGGAATGAAGAATAAACCATCAAGTGCATCATTTACTCAACAGTCTTAGATTAAACACAATGGATTATTCATCCATCCCAACAAGAATAAAGTTCCCTTACCCAACAACTCCAAACCACGACAAACAACAATTTCAATCAACAAATCAAATTAACTTATTATAAATTTTATTTCATACATTAGTTGTTTGATTCTTTTCATTTATTTCATTCAATTTTATTTCCAATTTATTTCTTTCAATTATATTCAGAAATAACTCTACCCTATTTCTTAAATTTACAATTTCTCTTTATTATATTACATTCATTTATTTTCACTTTAATTACTTAAGTTTATAATCGTTTATTTACCATACTTACCTTTAATTATATTTACTTGGTAAAATATCATTTATAACTTATGTTTATAACATTAAATTCTCATTTAACAGCAATTTCATTGAATACTTCATTACCTACCTTACTTGTACAATTTTCATTACATTTCCAATTAAACATTTCAACTTTTAATATTTGTTAAGTTATATATGTTATTTAAGAGTATAATTAAAAGTTATACAAGTTTGTTCTATTTCCTTAAATTAAATTAAAGTTCAATAATAGTAATCTTTATTTCATAGGTTACTAATTTCCAGTTTCGTTTAGTACCATTTTTACATTACTTAAAGGTTCACATTTGCTACACTTAATTGTCCTATTAATTAACTGGAACCTAAGAACCAAATACCGGGTTTAATTTTAAATCATTTTAAATAATAGATAGATATCTACACTTAACATATATATCCAATTATAATTAAAACGATAAAATTTCTTAACGATTCTGCAGTAAATTACTTCAGTGGCCTTCCCACTTCGAAACTCGAAAATGAATGTCGATGATGCGTGCACTCATCATTGAAATTATTTTCCAGCGACAGAGAGGAAAGTACAAAACTTATTTTCTCCAAAAATCTTCTTTAAAACAATTTCTTTTAAATTATATTAAATATTTATATCAGAAAATACTTATAACAATATTATTATATTCCAAATCATCTGAAAGAAGTTTTCAAAAACCCCGGAACTTAAGTTCTAAATTCCCAAATTACATTTATTTATTTTTAATCTTATTTACCTATTATTTATAAATTTTATTCCTAACAACCAATATATTGCAACCAAATATAGAAATCATTTGAAAATTTTATTTTATATATAGAAAATATAATAGGAAAAATTATTTCATTCACCTATATTAAAAACAAATATTATGTCGGTCTGTCCTATTAAGTGTTTAGAAATTCCTATTGATGTCACAGCGTCCCATTCACCAACCAGAATTTATAAATACAAAACGGAACAGATCAACACAATATTAAAACCTTTTTATAACACTAACAAATACGCTCTCTCATATATAAACACTCAGCGACTCCCATAGGGTATTACTACCCTGTTAGTAAAGAGTCAAACCCCCACAAAGCTAAGGTTTATCGCTAAACCAAAGCTTTGATACCAGATGTAACATCCCGCCTTTTCAAACGATTTAAATCGACACACGTGCCAATTCAAACCATACGGAATGGCGGATTGTTATAGGTAAATAAGAAAAACAGAGAAGGGAAAAAACTAAACAGAATCTCACAGCGGAAGGATAAAATATAATAATAAATATACAGTTCACAAAAACTGTTTACAAGGCATTTGATTCTTCTTTAAACAATAAATATCAGAGTTCACATACCAATAAATATCAATGCAGCGGAACACAGTGTGCAATGGAACCATATAATAATAATATTATAATAATAATAATAATAATAATAATAATAATAATAATAATAATAATAATGAAATCTTTGTCTCCGTCCTCCAGAAATAAAGTCTTTAAATCCTGAAACACTCGGACTGACCCGAGCGAATTTGAAAAGACAAAAACACTCGAGTCAGAACTAAAAGATCTTATGTAAGTTAAATTAGCAGAAATAAATATGAGTGCAGTAACTCAAGAGATGCTCGGGATTTACATCTCCTAAGGATCCATTAAACTATTTACTATGTAGTATATTGCGCTATTATAATAGTGTCTAATTGTAAAATAAACTTACTTTTAAATAGCATTAAGGCTTTACATTTTCCACCTTAACACATAATAGTCCCAGTAGTCCATCCAATATCATAGTCCCTGCTGATCGGGAAGCCACCAGAGGATACCACACGGGCTACGGGAGAAATCCAAACTCGTACAAGGCTCGATAGGGTAGGTGACACGGCACAACTAGGCAATGTCAGGGTAGATATACCAATTGCTATCTGGGCTGGTGGAAACGCGCAGCGCGCAGCTGCCGCCCACCTCGAACAAACTCCCCCAAAATCAAAAATAAAGGTGGCCATCGAATCAATCCAAAGTCAAAGTATAGTATCGAAGAGGAGTGTTCGATCAGAGGAATGACCTCATTGGCCCGAGAATCGCTCCTGTTTTAGCCACCTTATGCCAACTCACGGGAGTTGGGTCCACGTATTTACCTCAAAGGAAACGCCGCCACCAACATACTTCATTCTGGAATCTCCACCGCGCACACGGTTGTTAAAGTGGTTTTCGGAGTTGGCAGAGAGTATGACAACTTCCGATCCCGGTCTCTTCAACAACCAAACGTTATTATAACACCGCGGTCATTTAAAATAATTTATGCTTTTAAAACCCAAATAAAATATCCATTTCAAAACCATATAAATATGATATCATTTCCTTTTAAAACCCAAATCAATATGATATCATCTTTATTTTCCAATATATTCTTTTCCAAAATCATAGGGTTTTCAAAGAAAAATATTTAGAAATCAAAACTCTTGAATATAATATTTTAAAATTATACTACCTTGAAAATCATAACTTTGAAACAAGTTTCCATTTCTTAAATGGTTAAATATTAAATTACTTTTATGAAACAAAATAGCTTCTTTAGATTTCACAAATCAATTTCAAATATCGATTTAAACTACCAAATACCATTTCAATTTTTATGTTTCAAAGCTTTAAATATTTGCACCATTTCAAAAGAACTCATTTGACAAATCCATATATATTAAATTCAATTACTTATTTTTTTTTTAAACTTCAAATCTTTACTTAATGAATTCAATATAATTTAAGAAACCTTTACCTTCTCATGACTGGAAAATCTTTTAATTTATTATATATTCATTTAAATCAACCTGATATTCATCTAAATCACTTTACACAAAAATCAAGTTATAAAAATCATATTCTTTTAAAATTCTAACTTTTCATTAAATTTTAATTTAACTTAATATTCATCTTCCAATCTTGTTCTCTTTTAAGTCATTAAAACTCCAGAAATTAAATTTTAAATAAATTCTTAATCGTATTTGATCTCGAAAATCAAACTTTATTTTATACTTCAAATCAAATTTATACAAAGCTTAAAACCTGAAAATTACTATATATATATATATAACCAAATCAATATCCATAAACCATATATATATAGCTTTACAAAACCAAAAACATTTCAAAATATATTTAATATATATACCGCGGTGCCTGCATAAATTTTTCTACCCTATGGTCAAGTGATACGGATGTTTATCATTTCAATCCGTAATTTAAAATAAAAATGCGGTTTTATATCATTTCAAACCGCAATCCCGAATGAAATGAAATGCATAGCAACTTGCAATTAATAAAATTAATCAGCCATTCATCCATTTATCACAGTCAGCATCCAATTTCAAACAATCATCAATTATAACAGGTGATAAATAATGGTATCAATTACCAATTTATACTCAAAATAAATTTAATAACTGTTAATTGGCAGTTTATATGCAAAAATAAACGTAAATTTAACTGGCAGTTAATATGAAATAAAAATTTAACATAACTATGACTGGCAGTTAATATGCAAATAAATAAATTCTAACTGTCAAATTTACATGCAATAAATAAATTAACAGTTATATTAAATAAATGCGATTTAACAGAGATAATGAATTAAACATGCCAAACAGTCATAAATAAATATCTACTCATATCTAAAGTCAAATTAACAAACATAAGAAATTTTAGAAGTTGTGAGTGGGTTAAAACACTCACCTTTTGAATTTAAATAGAATTTAAATCCGATTTAAACCCAAAAATTCGACGGTCTCCAAATCTGTCCAAACCAGTGTCAAAAGATCTGGAATTTTATTAGGATCCTAACAAAAAAAATCTCGCGTGAAATAGCGTTCGTAGGTGAAAGTTATACGCATTAATGGTGATTGAAATTTCAAAAAAAAAAAGAAAAAAAAATAGAAATAAAATAACACCTTCAAGCGCCACATCATCCCCCTTTCTTTCCCTCTCTTCCTCATGCGTTTTGCTTCCAGATTTTTCTAAGTAGTTTGAATTTTAGCTTTTGATTTGGTTTGGAATTTTTATATGGATCTAAGATTTGTTTGTCTGCCGTTGAGGAGGAGAAGGAGCTGATGAAATTTTACGCGCAGACTAATGAGAATAGGAGGAGGCTAGGGTTTAGCGAGGTATTTATAGATGAAGTTGGAATAGACAGATGGATCCGAATTTAAATGAATTCACAATTTGTCAAATTTAAATTCCAATAATCCATTTATTTGATTTTTAGATCTTATTATGAATAAATGGTCAACTTACCATTCCTATCACTTCTGATTGCAATTAGCCTCAAATTTATTAATCAAACCTCCATATCAAATAAAGATGTATTGCAAAAAAATTAGTGTTTACCTTTAATTAAAGTAAATTCAATAAATTATAAAATCATATTTCAAATGAAATTTTATACCATTCGTATTCAATTCTCTTTGTTAAACCAATCATCATCTTATGTATATATTTAACATTAGTATATATCAATTTACCCCAATTAAATAAAAATTTATTCCCAAATTGATTTACAGCCTAATATAACATTTGAATTTTATTCCTAATTCATAAATTACTACCTTAACTAAATTTTACGTTTCCCTTTTAATTTACATTTTCACCTTACGTTACTACCTTAATTATCCTTAAAGTAACGTCTATTATTAATAACAATATTATAATTACTTACCATTTTATTTCATAAATTAATCCATTTCATCTAAATTCTTATCTATGTAATATTTCAACATTTAATTTCATCAAATGTAATTGTTTTCCAATACGTTAATAACTTTATTTCCAAGTCTTATATTGCAACAAACTATCCAATACGAAAGTCTTAACATTGTTACAAATACTACTTTAATTCACATTGATGCAATACTCAATTAAAAATTATTGTAACTGATTTCAAAATTGTAAATTAACAAGCTACCAAAATAGGAAACATAAAATAATCATACTCTAACCTTTAGTCACATTAATATGCTTTTGTTTCTCAAAATCAAAGTTCCCATTTAACTAAATCTCCATAAATGAATTTGACGTTATCTTCAAAAAGTACTTTATATTAACATTAACGTAAAAATTTATTTATATCTATTGCAATTGATATAGTACTATTTTCTCAATATTTAAAATGATTTAAAAAATTTTAAATGTCAATTTATTCAAGATTAAATCAATATAAATATTCAATTCCATAAAATCCAAAATTGTTGATAAATTTCCAAAACTTCCTTTTTTATTGAATCAACCTATATTTATTCCTTTCATTAATCTCAAATATAAGGGTTTACCCTTTGTATTAAAAATTATCACATAAATATCCTATTTCAACGTGATTCTTAATTTAACAT
The DNA here is from genome assembly GCA_030765085.1 of Allium cepa. Classification (NCBI taxonomy): domain Eukaryota; kingdom Viridiplantae; phylum Streptophyta; class Magnoliopsida; order Asparagales; family Amaryllidaceae; genus Allium; species Allium cepa. The sequence goes on along the minus strand of CM060937.1, from coordinate 766,296,488 downwards.
AATAAATAAAATTTGATTTCATTTATCTCAATAAGTCCTACTATTATAAATTAACCAATTGACTCACTATTCAAATTCACCCTCTATAATTCAAAAATTTTCTATCACCTTGATTTACTTAACTTTATAATTCCTTAGACAAATCTCTATCTCAAATCTTAAATGTAAGTCATTCTACTAATTATAGTACTTAATAATTTCTTAAAGTAATCTTTCTATTACGCTTGAATCCAATTTATTAAATAAGTTTCCAATTAGATCCAATTTCAACCTTGCACATAAGTTTAGGTTATAATTAACTTATAACGTATACTTCCCTAGTTATTTCTTTATATACTCCCCATATTAATTCCACAATTAACCATTATTATTAGAATAACGTTTATAATAAATACGATCCTATAATTTACTCAACACTTAATTATTTCCTTTTCCATTAGGGTAACATTCCTTTATCTGATTATTACTTATTACACATTCTAATTCCGTTAACAAGGAAGCAGGTAAATTATGATATATGCTACAAATTTTCAATTTATTACTATTCATTATTATTAACCTAAATTCAGCATTCCTTACCTCGCATTAACCTCATTACTTATAATCCTTATCGAATTGAAATTAATACTCTAAATAAATACATTTACTCCTTTTGTTATTTTATTAATTACTATTAAGCACACTTAATTATCTCTATAGGTAAATGAGTGAATTTACTAGTATCCTACTATTACAACCTTTAATATACTTGTATATGGCTATTTTACCCTTTTATAATCCCTTTATAAATATATGCACATCTACAAATTAAGATTCTAAATCCAATTTCTTATTCCATCTAGGTTCCATTTCTTCAATTTATGAATAACTAGCATTTCCTATTCATTTGTTACATCTACATATATTCACTTTATGAATAGTTTTGATGTTCCATTTATTACTAACTTTAATTATTGCAATTTATTATCTACATACAATTTGAATCTATTTTCAAATTTTCACCTTTTTAATAATTTACCTTCCAATAATAAATAAAAAGGATTGTACTAAATAAAATATTATTTTCATTAATGAATTCAATCCTTGCCTTTATTTACTTATTTCTAACCTTATATCCAGTTGCAACAATTTCCACTATTACACTTAATTGCAATAAACACAAAATTTGTAAATTTCAATTAACCTAGATACATCTAATTTCAACATTCTCTTTCATATAAATAAATAAGATTTCCGTTTCTTTCTAAATTAAAATTAAAAATCCTATTAATATAATTCATTTTAAGTATCGAATTTACACGGGTCGTTACAAAATTGGAGTATATTAGTGTAATGAAATGTAAAACAAATATTAACTATGTTTGTAGAGTAATAATGGATTTAATAAAAGATTGAAATTGAACAAAATCAATTATTGGAATTAATTATAAATAATTGGACTTAATTACAACTGAAATTGAACACTAAATTTTTTTTGAAATATTAAACACTGAAGTTGATATGAACATTTGTTTTAAAGTATTGTTAATGTCTATGAAATCAGAAATGATAAAAAATTGTTAGTTATTAACTTTGAAAATAAAAAATGTGTGATAGATTAATTTAATTTATTAACGTGAAAATAGCCATTTTGTTAACAATCTCGGATTTCGAAAAAACTAATTTCATTGGATCGGTAACGATGAATTATTGTAGGATTTCAAGTTTCGTAGTGATCGGACTTGTCGTTTGATCGTACGGGCTCGTAACGCCTAGAAATCAAATTAATTAAAATCAATTGAAATCAATTTGAAATAAGATGATTTTACCATAACTTCTTCATATAATGGAATTAGGACCCGAAACCTGTTCCATTGAGTTTAGAAATATTTAAAACATCTATTTTGATATATGGAATGATCCATTTTCGTTCCAGAGACAGAACGGGCTTTTCGGGTCGTTCATCGTTCAACTTTCCAGACCAATCTGATCCATTCATTTCTATTTCTAATCTGCCTATAAATAGCTCATTACAAACCCTACTGTTTCTCAACTCACTTTTTCTGTACGTAAACTTCCATCAGCTTCTCACTTTCCAATGGTAGACAAACAAATTCCCAAATTTCAAATTCAAAATCAAAACCATTCCGAAAATTTAAACTCCTCAAAATATATCGAATTATATATCGATTTGAAGCTCTCGACGAGCGCAAGTCAAATATTCTATCTGTTTTCTGATTTGTGTCTTTGTGTGACCAGAATATGGGAAGCAATTTCGGTCATTCGTACGTTGTGGTGGAGAATCAACGGTGTATCGTCGATTTAGGGTCGATCAGTTGGTACGGTTGTGTAAGGGGGGTCATATTTTTTCGATCCATGGGTTTACTTGGTTTCAATGGCGCCGTCATTCACCACGATTGAAGGTTGAACGAGAGGGAGGCTTCTGCGTTCGAGATGGCTATAGGGGGTCGCATGGCCACAGAAGGGTCCGCCAAAGGAGGCCTGGCCGTTGGCTTGGCCAAATCGTGGGTCAAGGGCGGTTGGTGGCGATGAATGCACGGTCAATGGCGTGGGTTTGAAGGCGGCAGTTCGTGTGCATACTAGATGGAATTAGGGTTTGGAGAGAGAGAGAGCATTGTTGACGTAGCAGTATACGTGTAAACCTACTTATTTTGTTTTCAATTTTAATTTTGATGTTCTAATGGCTATAACTTTCACATGCAAGATCCAGTTCATGCGTGGTTTGTTCCGCTAGGATGTATCAAAATTTTGGACAGTTTGATGCTGGTTTGGATGAATTCTGAGATTGTTTGAATTTAGGCCCTAAATTGGATTTAAATTCGATTTAAATTGAAAGGTGAGTGTTTTAACCCACTTTCAAGTTCTAAAATTTCATATATTGGTTAAATTAATTTATGATGTGATTAGAAATTTATTTATGGTTGTTTGGTATATTTTAAATCGTCATTCTAGTTAATTTGAATTTAATTGAATTAAACTATTATTTAATTTATTATTGAGTTTAAATTGCCAGTTAATACCTGTTATTGATTATCAATTTTCTATTGATGTTTATTGATTGATTTGGATGACGACTGTGATGGATGCTTGATTTTTGATATTGGATGAATGGATATTTTATTTTATATCGTTATAAACTATAAGTTCACTATGGGTTGAAATGATACATATCCTAATGATCTATAGATTAGGGAAAAATCATTAATGGGTTGAGATGATAGACTGGAGCAATTTTATGGATTTTTATTTAATTCAGGATTGCAGTTTAAAATGATATATTACCGTAAATTTTAAATTGCAGATTGAAATGATAAATATCTGTATCACTTGACCCTAGGGTAGAGAATTTATATACGGACACTGGATTGGTTAAATTAACTGATTTTAAAATTTTTAATTTTTGAATTTAGTTTAATGATATTTTGAAATAAGAATTCGATTTATATAAATTGAATTATTATTGAAAATCAAGTTTATGTTGAAGTTGGAATTAGTTTAAAGGAATTGTTTACAGAAATTAAATTGAGATTTTAAAGTTGAATTTGGAGTATAAGTAAAGTTTGTCGAAATTGAGATACTAAAATTGTTCGAAATGTAACGTTCAAATATATTGAAATTGGAATAATTTAAATTGATATTTCAAACATGTTTTTGGTAGCGACAGTGAAATTAATATTTTATTGAGAAATTGAATTGAAAGATATGAAATTGGGTTTTGGAAATTGAAATAGCCCAAATGTGTTGGAAGGAAATGAATAGTTTAAATTGATAATAAATTCAAATTCATATTTTTCATCTAAACTACTTTATAAAAAAATTATATTATTGTAAGGATCTTAAATTTTAAGATTTTCAAATGACTAAACTATTTTAACCCATTTTAACTATATTAAATCAATTTAACTTATTTTAAACCATTGAAATTGATTTTCAGACTAATTAACCCATTTTAACTTATTTTAAATCTAATTAATCTATTTTAAAGCTACTTAATCTATTTTAATTATATTTAATGTATTTAAATCTATTTAACTATCTTAAATCAATTTAATAGAATCTTTAATCTATAATTAAACCACTTTAGAGTATTTAACTATTTATAACTATTGTAACTATTCCTAAGGTTTCAGACTAAGTAAAGGGGAATTGTTTATATTCAAAGTCATTGATTTAAAAGCAAATATGATGAAATGGTGTAATAATCTAAGTTGGGATTTATATAACATAATTTGAGTAAATACGATGATTTGAAATGAGGGTTTTACCTATTTTGAAAATATGATTTCGAAAGTGAATATGATTTCGAAAGTGATATGGTTTGAATTGAATACGATATTTTGGTATCAACTATGAACTGATTTTGTCAATTTAAAAGAGCCATCCAGTGTGTAATAAGCGACTGGTTGTTAAAGAGGCCAAGATCGAATATTGCCATACTCTTTGCCACCGAAAACCACTTTAACAACTGTGCATGTGGTGGAGATTCCAGAAATGAAGTAGGATGGTTTGATGAAAGATTTTTGTATAAGGTATGACGTGATCTGACTCCCCTGAGTCAACATAGATGTGACTAAAACAAGAGCAATCGATGGGCCAAGTGAGGTCATTCCTCCGATCAGGCACATTCCTTCGATACTATATTCTGACTTTGTGATTTATTTGGTGGCCACCCTTGATTTTGATTTGGAAGTGTGTTCCAAGGTGGACGGTAATAGCTGCTATGCATTACCACCAGCCCGAAAGTGTAATTGGTATATCTACCTTGGCATTGCCTAGTTGTGCCGTGTTCACATGCCTAGCGTGTCTTCTACGAGTTCGTTTTGTGTCGTACCGATGGAACGCCCTCTGTTAGCCTCCCGATCAGGAGGTATTATAGTACCGTATAGATTATGGAACTATAAAATGTGTTAAGAGGGATATGGGTAACGCCTTAACGCTATTTAAATAGATTATTTTACTATAGACATATTATAATAGCGTATTATACTACATAGTAGATAGTTTAACGGATCCTTAGGAGATGTGAATCCCGAACATCTCTTGAGTTACTACACTCACGTTAGACACCGGATAGGAGATATCAAACCTCGTAAACATCTCTGATGCCGTCACACACATATTTACCGTTGATATAATTTACATAAGATCTTTTAGTTCTGACTCGAGTTTTTTGTCTTTTAAATTCGCTCGGGTCCGCCTGAGCATTTCAGGATTTGAAGACTTGTTTTGGAGGATGAAGATGAAGATTTTATTATTATTTACTATATTATTCCACTACATCATGTTGTTCTGTTTCATTATCATTTATTTATCTCTGATATGGGTAACTCTGATTCTGTGTTGTATAAGTATAATCAATGTTTATAAACAGCTTCATGAACTGTTATTTTGATTATTATATTTTGCCATTCCATGACAGATTTTGTACTTGCTTTTATTTCTTCTCTTTTTCTTATTTACCCCATAACAATCTGCCCTTTTGAATGGTTTGAGTTCAACGTGTTTATCTGCTTAAAACGTCCAAAAAGGAAGGTCGTTACAGTTGGTATAAGAGTTTTGGTTTAGCGATAAATTTAGCTTTGTGGAGTCTGACTCACTAAATATGGTAGTAATACCCTAAAATAAGTCGTAGAGTGTATATATATATGAGAGAGCGTATTTGTTAGTGTCATAAAAGGTTTTTATATTGTGTTAATTTGTTCCGTTCTATATTTATAAATTCTAGTTGGTGCATAGGACGCTATGACATCGATAGGGATTCCTATATGCTTAATAGGACAGACCGACACAATATTTATTTTGAAATATAAGTGAATGAAATAATTTTTCCTATTATATTTTTTGTATATAAAATAATAATTTTATAAATGATATATTTGGTTGTAATATATTTGTTAGTGATATATTTTGTAGAAGTTTCAAGCACTTCTACATGACTTCTTAGCAGGGACTAGCTTCTGATTTTGGCCAACTACTTTAGCTTAGTAGTTTTTGCTTTTATACATTCGAGATAGAGACTCCTTGATATATACTTATTCTTTTGTGATATTGTGGATCTTGTTTGGCCACTACTTTGATGTACACTTCTATGTGTTATTTTCATATCTGTTTCCGCCTTAGTGATATGAATATCTATGACTGATTTTGTTTTGTGCTTTTTTTATATCTGTTTCTGAACGCCACATAGCCATTGTGTAGTATCTTTGACTTTATATTTGATATGTCAGATTTCCTCTTGAAATGAAATGCATGACATACCATCTAACATATCGGTACTCGCACAAAGCCATTACACAGATGGTCGCTCCTCAACCTCCTTATTTTTTCGTATTAATTGACGGTATTACCCAGTAGCATCCTCGGTTAGTGTGAGTATAGAGGTGAGGCGTCACAAATTATGTTTTCAAATTTTTCAAAAATTGAAGATATGTTTAAGAGAATTGGGATTTTATTTTTGGGAAAAAACAAAGAATATTTTGAGTATTATATATGAGATTGCCATTTTTGGCATATTTTGTGTTTGAGACTTCTCTATTTAGACAATATTTTTGTGATTGCCATTTATAGCGAGTTTTGAGTTTGAGATTTGGGATTCTCCTATTTTGGCGATATGGTTCATAGAAACCATTTTAGTGGTTTTTGGGATTTCATCGATGATATGAGGCATTAATTATACTTTGTGTTATTTTTTGACTTTACCTATTTCGAGGACATATATTTAGTGTAATTACCTTATTTGAAGCAGTGGCACGCTCTTGTTATTGTTTCTTCTCATTCGAGAGGATATCTTACCCTTTACCTTATGCTCGTATTATTACTTATCCTTATAAACTGATTTGTTTAGCTAGACTGACCCGTGTATTCGATACTCGGGTCAAGCTGTGACGCCCCATACATAAACGACTGCATAAATATACGTTGTTGGAAAAGAGCACAAGTGTAACAACCCGCATATTTAACGATTTTATATTTAGATGTTTAATTTAAATATAGCATCGTTAGTCGGATTTTGGTCCGAAATGTAACTTTTTGCAAATGGCCGAATTGGAGCTCGAAACTACCTCCATTGGTTCCAAAATGGCGTTTGTGATCTTTTTGAGTATAATCTTTGATATGTTTGGAGTTTGTGAAATTTCGGCTACTTTTTCTATTGGGTTTGGGTTTGGGTTCAGCCCACTAACTATCTAATTAACCCTAACTCAGCCCTCTCCTCTCATTCACTTATTCATTTCTTAAAAACTTAAGCTTAGAACTGAAAATGGTGGAAGGGAAGGAGAAATAGAAATTTGCAAGCCCTAGTTTCAACTTCCAACTTGATTTCTTGCTCCAAAATCAAAGAGAATCCATTGGTAAGTTCATCTCCATCTTCTCCATCTCTTCTCCTCTTCAATTTCAGTAAATTCCTAACCCTAACTTAGGAAATACTTGCTTTGATTCTAGATTGAAGCTTGTAGTGTTGAAGTGGAGTGTAGTTGGTTGATTCCTTGCATTTGTGCTTCTTCATCTTCTTTGTTTTGTGTAAAAAGGTGAGTTTTGAACTCACATCTACTTCTCTTGATTTCATGGGTGTTGGGTATGAATTCCTAACAATTATGCATGTGCCATTGTTTTGGATTTGGAAAGGATTTGCATTTCATTGAAAAAGGCTGGAATTGCAAATTCATCAGGTTCGGCCGACCGAGCTCCCTGGGCCGGTCGACCGACCTGCTGCCCCGAGCCAGAATTTGGTTTCTGCATCTGGCCGGCCGACCGAGCCCTGCAGTCCGGTCGACCGACCTGCTTTGTTTTGCCTGTTTTCCTTATTTTGCATATTTGATTGATTTTTCCGGATTCTATCGATTCAAGTTGCTTTTTAGTGTTTGTTATCGCATCTTTGACTTTGATAACTTACTCTTGACTTCATCCACGGGTTTATAAAATGATTTCTCAAATCGCATTTAAAAGCTCGTTTCTCCAATTCATAAATTCCATTTAAACCCACACACACGATTTCGCACTTCGAGCGAAGTGGAAGGAAGATTAAACGGTTGGGTAAAACACGGACCATGAATCCATGCGTTTATCTTTCCGATTAATCCCCGAACTATTCGATTGATCGTTGACCCTTGTGTCTGGTTTACCGATGAGATGAGGTAAATTTGTAATGCTTCGAGTGTGAAATTAACTAATGGATAGTAAACCGTTTAGTGCGAACAGGTGGTTATGGGACTCACGTTACCACTTTTTGGATTCCTCTCTGGGAGTTTGTGACACATGTTGCTTTTGGGATAGTGTCTTCGAAGTGTCTCCTCTGGCTTGTTTCCTTTAAATATCGCTTTTGGAGTTGGTCCTTTGCCCCGACTCGAAAGATATTTGGGGTTGTCGGTTACCTTTAGTATTGCTTTCGGAGTGGTTTCTTCACCACCGCTCAAGAGATATTGGAGTGGTTTCTTCACCACCGCTCAAGAGATATTGGAGTGGTTTCTTCACCACCGCTCAAGGGATAACGGAGTGGTTTACTCACCACCGCTCATGATGTTTCATTTATAGTATATTCCCTAGGTATTGCTTTTCTGTATTGGTTCTTTAGAGCCACACAAAATATAACGTTTACCTTGTGGAACTCGTATTTATTGGTATTTGTTGTTCGCCTTTATGGCTTGCCTTGGGATATTCTTATCCTTTGTTTCTATATGTTGCCGATGATATGAGGCTTGATCTATATGATTCATCTTTCGTGAGATGATTGTGTTATCTCTTTTAGAGATGTCTATTATGCTTTGTAACCTTGCAGGTTTATTGTTGTTCAGTTTATCTAACTGATTTGTTTAGCTAGACTGATCCGTGTATTTTATACTCGGGTCAGACCTAGATGTTTCAGGTTAGGTGCTTTTGGACTTAGCCTATTTTGCTTCCGCATGGACTACTACGCTAGCTTCTTTTTGTCATAGCTTTTTGTGTAGTCCCCTTTTGTAGTAACTTTGATATGTATTCATCTGGAACTCGTCTGTATATTGTGGTTTGCTATACCACTTGACTTGTATTATTTTGTATACTCTGAAATGTATCAGTATATGGGTATATGTTGATTTACTGTTCTGTGATGTATATTACATTTGAGTTGTTATATTTTCTTCTGATAGATCCTATAGCCATTGTAGTTTTGCTTTAAATATTTATTGAATAAGTCGAATTTTTAATGTTTCTACTTTTCGACGTAATTAGTGAATAGTTAAGGTAAGATTACACATGGTCGCTTCCATTATACTCTATTGTCCGCGTTAGCGGACAGTATTATCTGTGTAATACTCTTTGTTAACGAGGCTCTCGGAGTGGGGCGTCACAACAAGAGTAAGACAAACACAAGGAACTAAAATTTATGTATTAACTCTTAACCAAAAATTCTTAGAATTTCAAAAATTCAATATCTTTATAATCATAACCACAATCTTCAATACTTGAAAAAATTTCAAAACTCATCACTATAGTACATACTAAGTATTCAGCGACTCAAATCCAAATTCATATTCCTCTTGTTACAACCAAAATATTTTTATAAATCCATATCATCAAATGTTTTAAATAAAATTTTAAATCTCTTCACTCTTGTTTTACCAAACCACCAAATGTTTTGAAAACAAGCTTTACATTTTATTACATATAACTTTTAAACTAAAATATACAAGATACATTTTAAATTTTGAAACCCTAAACATATTTTATCTAGTATATAATATTTTAACAATAAACCTATTTATATTTAACTCTATAAATTCAAAGTGGAAAAAATATAGAGCGCTATTTGACGTATTCAATAGATATTTAAGACAAGACTATAGATGCTCGCTCCTAACCAGCCTTATTCTCTGCATTAGCAGACAGTATTACCCAGTAATACTCTTTATTAACATGGGTCTCGGGATGGGGTTTACAGGTTGGTATTCGAGAAAATAAATAAGTGTTAGTTTAGAAAATTTACTATAAATTTGTGAGCCGGTTGTCGTTTTAAACTTAATTGGTATCATAATTTCGGACTTCTTTCAGTTGATAGATTGCATGTTATACTTTATCCCTGCAAAAATTCAATGTAAAATAAGGTCATATGCTATGCCATTATATTGTTTTGAATTTATAGAGTTAAATATAAATATGCTTTTTGTTAAAATAATTCAACCTATCTTAACTTTCAGCTCATGGCTGGAAGAGAAAGAGGTCAAACATTATCCGAAACATCCAGCCTCTAGCCCCAACTCATTCTATGCCTTTGCGCAAATCCGAATTTGTGTGTATGTGTAGTGATTATTCTCATTTGGGAGGCAAGCCTTTCAAAGGTTCGGAGACCGTTCTTGAGATTCAGGCTTGGCTACGGACATGCAAGCGCATCTTCTCTCGCATGGATTTATCTGATCATCATCAAGTTCTTGTAGCATCGAGTATGATGCAAGAATGTGCTCTCGACTGGTATAAGCTTCTTATTGCCGAGATTGATGAGTCTACCCTCACTTGGCAACAGTTTAGAGAGCGGTTCGAGCTTAAATTTGTGACCGAGTCCGAGAAAGCTTCCCTTACCCGTCGCTCCTAACCATCCCTATTCTCCGCATTAGCACTGTTCATATGCCTATTTTCAAACTTTGCCCTTCAACCTAAAATTGAAACTTTTTGTCCTTCATCCTAATTTTTTTTCAAAATTTTTCCTTCTCCCTAATTCCCTCTTTTATAAAATAGCATTTTTTTTCTATTTTGCCCTTGAAAAAATTTCAAACTTAGAATATATTTTAATATTAATTTAAAAGGGTTTCGTAACCAAAAGAAAATAATATTACATATTTATAATTTGAGGTTTTTAGGCTCAATGAAAAAGTTTGGAAATGGTTTAGTTTCAGAGACAAGAAGTTTGCTTTTTAGGCTGAAGGACACTTTTTAGTGTAAATCACAGAATGATAGGTGTAACTATCATTTTCAGTTTACACTAAAAAGTGTCCTTCAGACTAAAAAATAAACTTGTTGTCCCTGAAACTAAATTTTTTTGTAACTTCTTCCTTGTGCCTATTTACCTGTTATAATTATATATGAATATATTCGAAAAAAGCTAAATTGAATAATAGTAAAATATTCATAAAACACTTTTAATAAAATTTCAAAACCCTTAATAATTTTCAAAAACTTTCAAAAATCATTTAAATAAATAACTAAATATATAATTATGGAATAAAATTACTTAATAAAAATTTATCAAATAATCAACAAATATAAATTTATTGTGACCCGAGTCGAGTTCTATCGAACTTCGATCATCCATAAATTACACACTTCTACATACTATATATATATATATTTCAAATATATGTATGTGTGTGTGTCTATATATATATATATATATTCAAAAATGAACAAAGTTACGTTTGCAATTTGATACTTCCAACTAACATAATATCAACTAATACACCCAACAATCACAAATAATTCAAGCAAGCTGTGTAATCAATCGTCGGGATAATATATATATTTTAAAGGGATGCATATATTACTGTAACGACTCGCAAATTCGTACTCCTTGAGTCATCAATATTCTACCTAAAGCAACTCAAGTTATACAGAAATACGAATCATTTGGGTTAAAGAAGAAGAGGTAGAAGAGAAAATAGAAAACAACAATAGAATCTAACCATCGCAGCGGAATAAAATATAATAGATATTAACATATCTTTACACCAAAACAAATATATCTGTTTATATATTACATCATCAGAGTACATCAATCACAGCTCAACATCAATAACCTACAAATGGATATACAGCGAATCAACACAGCGGAATATCTATATAAAAAAGTACGAAAGTATGTATCGTCGTCCAGCTCGTCTCCTGAGCTCCACAACATCATATCCTGTATCCTATAATACTCGGTCTGACCCGAGCATTACAGTTAAATAACACCCGAGTCTGTCTGGAATACCAGCATGAGAAAATCACACCCAATTGATTATTAAAGTTTCAAAAATCCTTTGAAAACAAAAGCATCTCGTAAGACCACGCCACGAATAAATATGTCGGGTTTTTACCTTACGATAGCTAAAACAATTTTTATAGAAATCCTCTGATATTATAATAGGGTCTATATACAAATACTTATATAAAATAGCCGAAATTGTTACATGATTAAATTCCAGCTACTAGCCACAGAGTGGGTAATAAAAAAAATTCGTACAAGGCTCGTAGGAAGAATGAATTTCCAACTAATGATTAGCACTGGGGTACCACCTGTCACAGTACGTGGCCTAGATCATAGTACCGAAGAGTACACCCGCTCCCCTGCAACACAAGACTGGGACTACCCCTTACTGGATAATCCCGAGTGAGATCACCCCGCGGTTGGGATCGGCAACCGCCTACTAAGCCGAAATAAAAAGGGACATCTAGGCAGGGATGACCTCACCCTGCTTGGGTGCTACCCACCTAGCCTTGCTGCATAACCCCTGATTTTCAGTCGTTCCCATTTGATGAGGCTTGAGGCTAAGCCTTACCTTCACAGAACATATCCCTTAAAATGCCCATCGTCCACCTGACGATGTTTCGCAAGCATTCATCCATACAAGTCCGTCCCGGGTTCGAACGGAACCGAGGGCACTATTCCTACTACATCCATTTTGGAAATATCCTCAGGATTAGTAGCGACTAGCCCTTGCACTTCACTGCTCCATCTTCGAATCCAAACTCGCTTCCATGAAACGTACAAACCGGATCGAGGAGGTTTTCGAGAAATAAATCTCGATCCAGTCTCTTTGAAACGATCAGCGCATTTGGCCAATATTAATAGTTGGTGATTTAACTATCAATTAATATTCACAAACAACCATCAACCCATAAATAATTTCCCAAATTATTCATTAATCCCAAAAATATCTTCACAAGATAAATTTCCACTTTTCAAATCCTTTTTAAAACAGTTTCAAACTATCTTCCTTTCTCAGAATAAATTCCACGTATTTTCTATTTCCACTGAAATCACCAAGCATAAAACTTTAGATTTTTAAAATAATTTAAAACACTTTACTTTGAAATATACTTTAAAACATCTAAGTTAAAAACTATTTCAATAATTTATTAAAAATTCATACTATATGAATATTTGAAAATAAGGTTACTTTATAAATATAAAACTAGGTTTCCACCTTTTTAAAACAAAACACGAAGTCTCCTTTAAATAATTATTATAATAATAGATTTGAAAAATATTTACTTTAGAATTTAAACGATTGGAAATAATAAATTTTCTATAACATACTTTTTAAAACAACATTAAACTTTTATCTTATATTTTAAAAGATTATTTTGAAAACGTACTTGGCTATCCAGGGTATATCTTCACATTTCTTTAAAAATAAATCACTATTTATTTTTAAACAAATTTTCTCACTTCCTCTAAATAAATTCCCACCTTGAATTTATTCTTCCAGATATCAAATTTCAAACACTTAAATCAATTTCCAGATTGATTTCCAATTTACTTCATTTATTCCAAAATCCTTTAATTTCAGGTTTCATTCCTTACTTATGATTTAAAATACTTTTAACTGAAAACTCCAATTTTAGATTCCTCAATTTACTTCTTAATCCTTTTAAATAAATTTAAACTTTGGAATTTAAAATAATTCTTTATTCTTTTAATTGATATCACTTAAGTTTACTATTTATTAATTTCTGCTTATTCAAATCCTTTATCCTCCATGCTCGAAATTATTTATTAGTATTTTAATTTCATTTCCATTCCTTTTCAATTCATTCTTAATTTATTTAAATTCACTATAATTATTTTACTTAAAATTTACTCTTTTATTTTCTTTTCAAAAATCCAATTCTATATATTTCGACAACTCAGTGCACCAAAATATATTCAAGCAAATCATAGCAATCAATATTTCCAATTAACAATAATATTCATCACAGAATACCAAATACCCATAACACAGAATATCAAACAATTCCACTTCGTTGCTACAATGATTTTTATGGAAATTATTTTGGTTTCCCTTTTTGAACATTTCTGTATAAAAAAATAGATTACTCATCGCCTTTTAGTAACCAAAACTCCTTGGTTTTCTGTTTTAGAGCATTTGCTTGAATATCCAAATTAGTTTTTTCCACTTGCTTTCATACAGTTCCAACTTAATGCAGTCACTAGGCCTTTCTTTTGGCCCGCTGTTTTTTTACTCAAAATTATGTATATAGAAATGCATAGCTTAGTGATGCGGTTGCTAGTGCAAATGCTTTGGCAGTCGTTGACTGATTTTGGAGCAAGTGATAGATATAGGAAAGATGTTGTAATTTGTCTATATATTTCATGAAAAAAGTGAATGTTATGCAAGTGTTTCCATTGTTTTTGAAGTCTGATTAGGTGTGTGAACATAATCAATTCTTTGTACTATGTAAATATGTACAATAATGTTTGTTGCTAACATACAATAAAATGTGTTCTAATATGGCATTCTTTATTTTTGTAGTGGCCTCTTACTTCAAGGAATAACTTTCCAAATACCAAAGAGGATCTTGATGAAATTCGGATAGAAGTTGCATGTGTCCTTACGAACATGATCGACATTCAAAAAGTGGGAGAAGTGTATTGTAACGTCCCGCCTTTTCGCACGCTTTAAATCGACACACGTGCCAATTCAAACCATACGGAAGGGTCGATTTTGATGGGGTAAATAAAAAAACAAGAAAGAATAAAAGAAAACAGAATCTCACGGCGGAAGGATAAAATATAATAATAAAATATACAGTCCATAAATCTGTTACAAAAGCATTTGATTATATTTATATAATACATATCAGAGTTACACATAGCAATAACAATGCAGCGGAACAGTATGAGTGTAGTGCAATAATATAAATAATAATGATACAAATCTTCGTCTTCGTCCTCCAGAGCTAAATCTTCAAATCCTAAAACGCTCGGACTGCCCCAGCGAATTGAAAAGATAAAACACTCAAGTCAGAAATAAAAGATCTTATGTAAGTTAAATCAACAGAGATAAATATGAGTGCAGTAACTTAAAAGATGCTCGGGATTCACATCTCCTGAGGATCCGTTAAACTATTTACTATGTAATATATTTCGCTATTATAATAGTGTCTAATTGTAAAATAAACTTACTTTAAAATAGCATTAAGGCTTTACATTTTCCACCTTAACACGTAATAATGCCAATAGTCTATACAGTGCCTGCATATCTCCTAATCGGGAGACTACGAGAAGACACTCCATAGGTACGACACAAATAGAAACTCGTAGTAAAGGCTCGGTATGGTAGGTGATATGGAACAATTAGGCAATGCCAGGATAGATATACCAATTACGCTTCTGGGTCAGTGGTAACGCATAGCGTGCAGCTACCGTCCACCTCGGACAAACTCCCTCAAATCAAAGAAATCAAAAGTGAAGGTGGCCACCAAATCAATCCAAAGTCAGAGTATAATATCGAACAGAAGTGTCCGATCAAAGGTGCTACGACCATCCTAAAAGAAACGCCGCCGCCATCCTATTTCATTCTGGAATCTCCACCGCGTACACGGTTGTTAAAGTGGTTTTCGGAGTTGGAAGAGAGTATGACAACTTCCGATCCCGGTCTGTTCAACAACCAAACGCTATTATAACACCGCGGTCATTTAAAAATAATTATACTTTCAAATCCATAATATAATATCCATTTCAAAATCATATAAATACGATATCATTTCCTTTTAAAAACCCAAATCAATATGATATCATTTTTATTTCACATATATTTCTTTTCCAAAATCATACCACTTTTAAAATTTATAATACCTCGAAACCAAATATTTGAATTTTAACTTTCAAACATAATACTTCGAAATCCATAGTTTTAAAACCATAACTTCCAAAACTTAAATGTTTTGGATATTCAATAGTATGTAAAAAAGTTGATTTCAAATTACTTAATAAAGTAAATAATTTCCACGCCTTTAGCATTTATTCACTTTAATTTTAGTCTAAAACCCATAAGTTAGATTCACTTTCAGTTCAATAAAACACTTCGATTTCAATATATTTAGACTTTGAGTATTTAACCATTCCAAAACTAAGGTTGGAAATTCTATTCAACAATTTATTGTCCTATTATTTAGTATTGAAATATTCACAAAATAAATCCATAAAATAAAACTCAAATTTCGAACAATTAAGTATTTCCTTCAATTTATTTATACTAGAAATATTTATCTAATTTATCTTGAATAAAAATCCAGTTATAAATACCATACCTTTAAAATTTCCAAGTTTAATAAGTTTACACCAAATTGTGGAGTTTAATTTTTAAATAAGCTCAATTCCAAATAAATTTCCAATTTATTTTCCAATCTTAATTGATTTGAACCATTTAAAACTCTATATGTATACAATATCTTAAACCTGTACTTAATCATATTATATAAATTATCAAACTCCATTATTCAACTTATTTATTTTCGTTTAACAAAATTCATACATAGCTTAAATTCAATAATTTAACTATATATATGCATATACAAAATAAGATTTGTATAAGATCAAAAATTTATATTTATTAAACCGGATCCTATCCAAATCATAGAAATCATTTTCAAAATATTTATATATATATATAGACTGACGGTGTCTGTATATAATTTTCTACCCTATGGTCAAGTGATATGGATATCTATCATTTCAATTCGTAATTTAAAATAAAAATTACGGTTATATATCATTTCAAAACGCAATCCCAAATGAAATAAATGCATAACAACTTGCATTCAATATAAATAAATATCCATCCATCCATCAAAATCATACATCCATTTATTTCAATCATCATCCAAATTCCAAAAATACATCAAATATATCACGTGATAAGTAACTGGTATCAACTATCAGTTTATATTCAAAATAAATTATAACTGTTTAACAGGTACTTTATATGCAACAAAAATAAATATAAATTTAACTGGCAGTTAATATGCAATAAATAATAAATAACTGTTCAATTCAATAAATGCAATTAACTAAGATGATGATTAAAAATAGGCCAAACAAACATAAATAAATTTCAAATCACATCATATATCAATTTAACATGTGTAACGACCCGTGTGAATACGATATTTAAAATGAATTAAATTAATAGGATTTTTAATTTAAATTTAGAAAGGAATGAAAATCTTATTTATTTATATAAAAGAGAATGTTAAAATTTGATGTATCAAGGGTAATAAAAATGTACAAATTAAATTATTTATTGCAATTAATTGTAATAGTGGAAATTTTTGTAATGGGATATAAAGTTAGAAATAAGTAAATAAAGGCAAGGATTGAATTCATTAATGAAAATAAAATTTCATTTAGTACAATCCTTTTTATTTATTATTGGAAGGTGAAAATTTGAAAATAGATTCAAATTGTATGTAGATAATAAATTGCAATAATTAAAGTTGGTAATAAATGGAATACCAAACTATTCATAAAGTGAATATAAGTAGATGTAACAAATGAATAGGAAATTCTAGTTATTCATAAAATGAAGAAATAGAACCTAGATGGAATAAAGAAATTGGATTTAGTATCTTAATTTGTAGATGTGCATATATTTATAAATGGATTATAAAAGGGTAAAATAACCATATACAAGTATATTAAAGGTTGTAATAGTAGGTTACTAGTAAATTCACTCATTTACCTATAAAGATAATTAGGTGTGCCTTAATTGTAATTAATAAAATAACGAAAGGAGTAAATGTATTTATTTAGAGAATTAATTTCAGTTGGATAAGGGTTTTAAGTAATAAGGTTAATGCGAGGTAAGTAATGCTGAATTTAGGTTAATAATAATGAATAGTAACAAACTAAAAATTTGTAGCATATATCATAATTTACCTGCTTCCTTGTTAATGGAATTAGAATGTGTAATAAGTAATAATCAGATAAAGGAATGTTACCCTAATGGAAAAGGAAATAATTAAGTGTTGAGTAAATTATAGGATCGTATTTATTATAAACGTTATTCTAATAATAATGGTTAATTGTTGAATTAATATGGGGAGTATATAAAGAAATAACTAGGGAAGTATACGTTATAAGTTAATTATAACCTAAACTTATGTGCAAGGTTGAAATTGGATCTAATTGGAAACTTATTTAATAAGTTGGATTCAAGCGTAATAGAAAGATTATTTTAAGAAATTATTAAGTACTATAATTAGTAGAATGACTTACATTTAAGGTTTGAGATAGAGATTTGTCTAAGGAATTATAAAGTTAAGTAAATCAAGGTGATAGAAAATTTTTGAATTATAGAATGTGAATTTGAATAGTGAGTCAATTGGTTATTTTATAATAGTAGGACTTATTGAGATAAATGAAATCAAATTTTTATTTATTACGTTAAATTAAGAATTACGTTGAAATAGGATATTTATGTGATAATTTTTAATCCAAAGGGTAAACCCTTATATTTGAAATTAATGAAAGGAATAAATATAGATTGATTCAATAGAAAAAAGGAAATTTTGGAAATTTATCAACAATTTTGGATTTTATGGAATTGAATATTTATATTGATTTAATCTTTAATAAATTGACATATAAAATTTGTTAAATCATTTTAAATATTGATAAAATAGTACTAAATCGATTGCAATATATATAAATAAATTTTTACGTTAATGTTAATATAAAGTACTTTTTGAAGATAACGTCAAATTCATTTATGGAGATTTAGTTAAATGGGAACTTTGATTTTGAGAAATAAAAGCGCATTAATGTGACTAAAGGTTTGAGTACGATTATTGTATGTTGCCTATTTTGGTAGCTTGTTAATTTACAATTTTGAAATCAGTTACAATAATTTTTAATTGAGTATTGCGTTAATGTTAATTAAAGTAGTATTTGTAACAATGTTAAGACTTTTGTATTGGATAATTTGTTGTAATATACGACTTGGAAATAAAGTTATTAACGTATTGGAAAACAATTACATTTGATGAAATTAAATGTTGAAATATTACATAGATAAGAATTTAGATGAAATGGATTAATTTATGAAATAAAATGGTAAGTAATTATAATATTGTTATTAATAATAGACGTTACTTTAAGTATAATTAATGTAGTAACGTAAGGTGAAAATGAAAATTAAAAGGGAAACGTAAAATTTAGTTAAGGTAGTAATTTATGAATTTGGAATAAAATTCAAATGTTATATTAGGCTGTAAATCAATTTGGGAATAAAATTTTATTTAATTGGGGTAAATTGATATATACTAATGTTAAATATATAAATAAGATGAGGATTGATTTGATAAAGAGAATTGAATACGAATGATATAAAATTTCATTTGAAATAAGATTTTATAATTTATTGAATTTACTTTAATTAAAGGTAAACACTAAAATTTTCTCAATAAATCTTTATTTGATATGGAGGTTTGGTTAATAAATTTGAAGCTAATTGCAATCAGAAATGATAGGAATGGTAAGTTGACCATTTATTCATAATAAGATCTAAAAATCAAATAAATCGATTTTTGGAATTTAAATTTGACAAATTGTGAATTCATTTAAATTCAGATCCATCTGTCTATTCCAACTTCATCTATAAATACCCCGCTAAACCCTAGCCTCTGCTGTGACGCCTGTGACGACCGCCCATGACTCCCGCACGAAAACAAGGGAATGGTGCGCTGAAAGGTTTGTCAGGCAGCCATGGACGATAGTCAGGATAAGACAAAGCAGAATAGTCCATCGTATTACTCACAGCGCATGGATAAAATACAATAGAAAGTATACATAGTGAAGCTCTATAGAACAGAAGTCTCATCATATAAACTCATAATAGTTTGATACAGCAATCAGCAAAGTCAATACATCAAGCCTCACTACATATCACTCAGAGAATATACAGACAGCGGAACACCCAGTACATATAGTAAGAAAATAATATGCAAAAGCCTCCAGCTCGTCTTCGTCATCAACAGCGCTGACCACTAAGAACAGCACCTGTCACCTGCTACCTAGTCTGTCCATCCCAACATGGATGAACAGCCCAAGGTAATAAGAGTTAAACATAAAACCTTGAGTCAGACAGCAGTCTTAGTGAGCAGTAAATCAACTATCAAACATACCAAAAGAGCATAAAGGGTAAAAGGAATAGGAACTCAATCATCCCACTCCACCTCTTTCTACAGTGATAGCCCCCAGACACACTAAACAGAAGTAAACATAGCAATTCAGACATTTAAAGCAAGGTAAATATCACTCAAGTCAAGGTCGGTGTTTTCCAGATGCAAACCCCCAAGGCCTAAACCAAGATCAGATAAGCACCCTGAAAACATCGCTCCTGACCCAAATGACAATACAACCAAACATCCAAACATCAATGACTCTGGCTGTCACTGTTATCATTGCCTTGAATTCACCGTTAGTTGAATGACCGCCTGTCAAGGGCTAATGGTAACCTCGGTTCTTGACATAACTCCGCACGTCGTCGCAGCCCGTGCCTAGGAATTTTCGCAACTACCCAGAGTACTAGCACGTCGTCGCAGCCCGTGCTTGGAACGTCATCGTGACCCGTGCCAACGTACTCTTTCTTTGAGCATGCTAGATCCTTCAACAACGATGAAATCTCAGCCTCCTAGTCATCCTCCTCAACGACTATTCTCATACTAGCCCAAGCGCCTCTCGAGCCCACCATTATCAACCAAATCGAACCGCATCATCGAGTTATCAACATGCTTGGGATGATCCCGTCTGGATTAAATCAAGGCTATCTCACATCATGCTTTGCTTCATCGCATCATAGCAAAGTCCATCATCATCGAATCTATCCATATGAACTTTAACATCCGCTTCATATGCCACAAGCTACTTTCACCACTCAAGAGCCTCTCCACTTAGCTTTTGAATCATCTTCGACCAACTTGTCCAAATCAACTATTAGCTAATTTGCAACAATCTTTCAATCAAATCAATCATTAATCCAAGCAGTCAAACATTCAAACAAGATCTAATAAGCAATTATACAAGAATGGCAATTTCGTAATTAAAATGTCCAAATCTAACAAGTATGAATTATAAGAAAATATCTCTAAAACTTGATGAATAAACTTATATAAGTTAACATGTAACAAAATGGGTATCCAAAACATCATAGACAATGGATCTACACGCAGACTTAAGGAAAATGCAAGAAATCTCTATCTTTAACACATAAACAAGCCACCGATCCAATATACTCCTTTGGGTCCGTGTGAGAGATAACTACCACTCACCGAATCACCTAAACACCTCAAAAGATAACAACTTCAGATCTGGACAGCAAAGGATCTAGCTTGATCCGACAAGATTTCCCTTCAAACGATGAAATCTCTCTTCGATGGATGTAGACCTTCAACTTTGACTCTTGGATCTTCGATTTGATATTCAATCTAGATGAATGGAAGCACAAGATTAAAGTGGACAAAATAAGTGAAGAAGTGTTGTAGTCGAGCTCTCAAAATGGCAGCACTTTGTCGCTTCAAAATCCGGATTCCAAAAATGAAGATAGGCACTCCTATTTATAGGCTGAAATCCTTAACTTGTATGCCCCCTTAAGTCGGTCACGACTCATCAAGGCCCACGACTTACGACTTAAGACTTACGACTTAAGACTTACGACTTAAGACTTACGACTTAAAGCTTACGACTTAAGCCTTACGACTTAAGCCTTACGACTTAAGACTTACGACTTAAGACATACGACTTAAGACATTCGACTTAAGACTTACGACTTAAGGCTTACGACTTAAGGCTTACGACTTAAGGCTTACGACTTAAGCCTTACGACTTAAGCCTTACGACTTAAGGCTTACGACTTAAGACTTACGACTTAAGACTTTCAAATTAAGACTTACGACTTAAGACTTAGGATTTAAGACTTTCGACTTAAGACTTACGACTTAAGGCTTACGACTCAGGCTTACGACTTAAGGCTTACGACTTAAGGCTTTCGACTTAAGACTTACGACTTAAGACTTACGACTTAAGACTTACGACTTAAGACTTACGACTTAAGACATACGACTTAAGACTTTCGACTTAAGAGTTTCGACTTAAGGCTTACGACTTAAGGCTTACGACTTAAGGCTTACGACTTAAGCCTTACGACTTAAGCCTTACGACTTAAGACTTACGACTTAAGACATACGAACAACAATTCTACGATCCTTTGATCCGTAAAAATACGGGTCGTTACATTCTCTCCCCCTTAGGAATTTTGCCCCCGAAATTCCAAACAAACAAGAGCAATCAAAACTATTCTGCATGCCTACCATCCATAGCAATCAATAAACCATGCATCCAATTACTAGCCTAGCATGCAGAATTCTAAGACTAGAACAAGTTACAAATTCATGAGATGTCACGACACCTTAGGGCCATACCTCGAAGAGTTCAGGATGAGCTGCCTTCATCCTCTCTTCCTCCTCCCATGTACAGTCGTTAACATCATCACTCCATTGTACCTTGAGCAACTTGACTACCTTCCTCCTAAGCTGTTTCGTGTCAGTTTCCACAACACGAAGTGGCTTACGAGGTCTTTTAATAACTGGATCAACTTCCAAATCTTCACAGCTATCAGCAGCAACCACTGTATTTGGGTCGTGCACATACTTCCGTAGATACAACACGTGAAAAACATTGTGCACACCCGACATCTTTTCTGGTAACTTCAACTTATAAGCGAGCTTTCTAATTCGCTCGACGATCGGGAATGGTCCAACAAATCTTGGAGTCAATTTTCCTTTCTTCCCGAATCGAATAACATTCTTTAGTGTAGAAATCTTCACAAAAACCATATCTCCTACGCCGAATTCCAAATCTTTTCGACGCTTATCGGCATAACTTTTCTGACGATCTTGGGCTGCCTTCATTCGTCGCTGAATGGTCTCTATACAATCTGAAGTCTGTCGAATCATTTCGGGCCCAAGTATCAGCTTTTCTCCAGTTTCCAATCAACATGTCGGAGAGTTACACGGTCTTCCATAAATGCCTCATATGGTGCCATACCAATACTTGACTGGTAACTGTTATTATATGAAAATTCCACCAAATGAATATGATCTTCCCATGATCCTTCGAAGTCCAAAACACATGCTCGGAGAAGATCTTCCAAAACTCGGTTGACTCTCTCAGTTTGACCATCTGTTTGGGGGTGATAAGCTGTACTCAAACACAATTCAGTTCCCAAAACTTCCTGGAAGCTCTTCCAGAATCCACTAGTGAACAATGGGTCTCGATCGCTCACTATACTCTTTGGAATACCATGGAATCGAACTATCCACTTAACATACAACTCAGCCAATTTCGATGCAGTCCTAGTTGATCGAACAGGAATAAATCTTGCACTCTTAGTCAAACGATCTATGATGACCCAAATCCCTTCATTTCCTGCTCTGGTTCTAGGTAGTCCATCGATAAAATCCATCGATATTTGCTCCCACTTCCATGTAGGAACTTCTAATGGCTGAAGCAATGCACTTGGCTTCTTCTGTTCGGCTTTTACCAACTGGCAGTTCATACACTTGGAAATAAAATTTCCAACATCCTTCTTCATACCTTCCCAGTAATAGGTTCTCTTCATATCCCGATACATCTTATTTCCACCTGGATGAATTGACAACTTTGAGTGATGACTTTCCTTCAAAACTTCATTTCTCAATTCATCTATATCGGGAACAACCAGTCGTCCTTGTTTCCGAAGCCAACCCTCTTGATCAACCTCGAATCCTTTATCCTTCTCTGGGTCCAATCCAGATTCCAAATCACGGATAATCTTGACAAGCTTATCGTCTCGCTTTTGGCTCTCGCCAATTCTTTCCACTAGAGTAGGTCTTATCGATAAGTTTGTCAACATCTTAGGTTCCAATTCACATCTAGGCCTGAAGTCAAATCCAGCCAAATACTCAGGACTCTTCCATTCCGAAAACATGGCTCCCAAACCTGCATGTCTTCGACTTAACGCATCTGCCACTACGTTACCTTTTCCCGGAGTATAGGCTACACCAAAATCATATGATGCTAAAAACTCTAACCATCGTTGCTGTCGATGATTCAAATCCTTTTGGGAGAAAAGATACTTCAATGACTTATGATCTGTAAAAAACTCAAATCGAACTCCCAATAGGTAATGTCTCCACATCTTCAAAGCAAATACAATCGCTGCTAACTCCAAATCATGAGTCGGATAATTCCTTTCATGCGGCTTCAGTTGTCGACTTGCATATGCAACAACTTTATCCTTCTGCATTAGCACTGCTCCAAGTCCAGTACCACATGCATCGGTGTAAACCACCATCTCATCATTTCCACTTGGAATAGCCAAAACAGGAGCACTTGTCAATCGCTCTTTCAGGATTCCGAAAGCTTGCTCACACTTAGCATCCCATCTGAACACTTGGTTCTTTTTCGTCAACCCTGTTAATGGTGCAGCTATCTTGGAAAAGTCTTTGATAAACCGACGATAATATCCTGCTAATCCAAGAAAACTTCTCACATCAGATACATTCTTAGGTCCAACCCAATCCTGGATTGCTGCCACCTTAGCGGGATCAACCGCTATTCCATTTCCAGAGATAACATGGCCTAAGAACCTCACTTCACTCTTCCAGAAGTGACACTTCGAAAACTTAGCCCTCAGCTGATGTTTTCGCAAGGTTTCCAAAACAATACGCAAATGCGTCTTGTGCTCTTCTTCAGTCTTGGAATAAATCAAAATATCATCCACAAACACAAGTACAAACTTGTTCAACTGATCCCTGAACACTCTATTCATAAGATCCACAAAATATGCCGGTGCATTGGTCAATCCAAACGGCATTACCAGCCACTCATAGAAACCGGATGGTGTCCTAAAAGCAGTCTTCGACACACTATCCTTTGCCACTCTCAACTGGTGAAATCCCGTTGCCAAATCCATCTGAGAAAACACCTTAGCCCCGTGAAGCTGATCAAACAAGTCATCTATTCTCGGCAACGGATACTTGTTCTTCTTAGTCACTTTATTCAGCTCACGATAGTCCACACACAACCTCAACGATCCATCCGCTTTGGTTGCGAACACAACTGGTGCACCCCATTCGGACACACTACGCTAAATGAATCCTTTCTGTAAAAGGTCATCGACTTGCACCTTCAACTCTTGCTGTTCCCTAGGCGCCATTCGCCTAAGCGGCATCACAACAGGTATGGCTCCTTCAACTAGATCGATACGAAACTCGATCTCTCTATGCGGCGGTAACCCTTTGACCTCGTCAAAGACATCCTCAAATCCATTCACGATAGGCACCGATGACAGTCCATCCCGTGGAACAACCAGTGAATACATGAAGCTCATGAAGACGCCTTCTTCATGCTTACATCGTATCACAACCTTTCGACCCTCCACATTCTCGACTGTCACCTCCAGCCTCTTGCAATCAACCCTTGCCGCATACTTCCTAAGCCAGTCCATACCCAAAATAATTTCGAACCCCGCAATGTTCAGAACAAAACAATCACAAACAAAAGAGCAATCATGACTCGATACAACTAGACCACGGCATATAATACACAAACATGACGAACCCCCAACTGGATTAGTCACAACCAATGGACTATCAACAATATCCGGTTCCAAACCCAACCGGCCTACAAGTTCACTACAAACAAAGGAATGCGGCGCCCCAGTATCAAACAACACTCTAACTGGAACACCACAAATGGAAAGAGTACCTTGAACCACCACACTCTTCCCCTTCTCTTCTGCAGTAGGAGCTTTCGAAGATGATGGAACAGCCCCCAAAGCATAAGCTTGCACAATCTGCTTGTCCTTCCTCGGTTCCGGACAATTCTTCCTGAAATGCCCCGGCTTATCACAGTTGTGGCACTTCGCCGGCGCCTTCTGATTCTTACAATCCCTAGAGAGATGGCCCTTCTGCTGGCAATTGTAGCAGGTCACTTCACCCTTCGGCTTCTTTTGACCATTCTTACCCTTCTGCTGCTGCTGCTTCCTCTTCTTGTTTCCACCTTGCTCCTTGGTCACAACAACAACAGATCCTTCCTTAGGAAACAGATTCTCATGCCTAAGAGCCTTCTCCACAAGCTTCTCAAACGGATCGTCCAAATGATCCACCAACTCCCTCCCAAGATAACTGTCCAGGCCTGTCACAAACTTCTCATTCTTCTGATAAGGGGATTCAATATATGACCGAGCATACTTGGACAAAGCTTCAAACTCAGAAACATACTCAAGAACTGGTCTTCCACCTTGCTTGAGCTCCACAAACTTCTTAAACAAAACAGATTTCTGAGCTGTAGAAATGAACTTAGCTTCAAATCTGACTTGGAATTGCTCCCAAGTGATCTCTTCCTCTGGAGTATCAATGGTGATAGAGTTCCACCAATCAGAAGCTCTTCCCTGAAGCTGTCTTGATGCAAGCTTCCTCTTAGTCACATCCTCAATTCCCAAGTCACCAAAGATCCTTCTACAAGCATCTATCCATCTCTGGACTTCTATGGTCGATTCTGTTCCCAAGAAAACCTTCCCTCCAAGAGCAGTATAGTCCTTACAAAGCTTAGCAAAATCCACTAGTCTTGGGGCTTGAACCTGAACTCCAACATCTACCGATGGCCCCGGAGCTGGCATCCTTCTCATGATCGAAGTCATCATAGCCTCGAACATAGAAGCATAATCAGCAGCCCCCTCAACAGCATGGCCTCCCGTAGCAGCTGGTCTCCCTCTTCGACTCATTCCTAATATCGAAAAGAAATGATTAATATACCCTGAGAAACAACTGCATAAGAAGTTCAAATCCTTCTAAGCTACTATATTATATATACAGTAATCATCCATCAAAATTATAATTACGTCTCTCATACGTAGTTACGTCAGCGAGCGTTGGCTAAAATCGATTAACCAAAGCTCTGATACCAAATGTGACGACCGCCCATGACTCCCGCATGAAAACAAGGGAATGGTGCGCTGAAAGGTTTGTCAGGAAGCCATGGACGATAGTCTGGATAAGACAAAGCAGAATAGTCCATCGTATTACTCACAGCGTATGGATAAAATACAATAGAAAGTATACATAGTGAAGCTCTATAGAACAGAAGTCTCATCATATAAACTCATAATAGTTTGATACAGCAATCAGCAAAGTCAATACATCAAGCCTCACTACATATCACTCAGAGAATATACAGACAGCGGAACACCCAGTACATATAGTAAGAAAATAATATGCAAAAGCCTCCAGCTCATCTTCGTCATCAACAGCGTTGACCACTAAGAACAGCACCTGTCACCTGCTACCTAGTCTGTCCATCCCACCATGGATGAACAGCCCAAGGTAATAAGAGTTAAACATAAAACCTTGAGTCAGACAACAGTCTTAGTGAGCAGTAAATCAACTATCAAACATACCAAAAGAGCATAAAGGGTAAAAGGAATAGGAACTCAACCATCCCACTCCACCTCTTTCTACAGTGATAGCCCCCAGACACACTAAACAGAAGTAAACATAGCAATTCAGACATTTAAAGAAAAGTAAATATCACTCAAGTCAAGGTCGGTGTTTTCCAAATGCAAACCCCCAAGGCCTAAACCAAGATCAGATAAGCACCCTGAAAACATCGCTCCTGACCCAAATGACAATACAACCAAACATCCAAACATCCATGACTCTGGCTGTCACTGTTATCATTGCCTTGAATTCACCGTGTTGAATGACCGCCTGTCAAGGGCTAATGGTAACCTCGGTTCTAGACATAACTCCGCACGTCATCGCAGCCCGTGCCTAGGAATTTTCGCAACTACCCAGAGTACTAGCACGTCGTCGCAGCCCGTGCTTGGAACGTCATCGTGACCCGTCCCAACGTACTCTTTCTTTGAGCATGCTAGAACCTTCAACAACGATGAAATCTCAGCCTCCTAGTCATGCTCCTCAACGACTATTCTCATACTAGTCCAAGCGCCTCTCGAGCCCACCATTATCAACCAACTCGAACCGCATCACCGAGTTATCAACATGCTTGGGATGATCCCGTCTGCATTAAATCAAGGCTATCTCACATCATGCTTTGCTTCATCGCATCATAGCAAAGTCCATCATCATCGAATCTATCCATATGAACTTTAACATCCGCTTCATATGCCACAAGCTACTTTCACCACTCAAGAGCCTCTCCACTTAGATTTTGAATCATCTTCGACCAACTTGTCCAAATCAACTATTAGCTAATTTGCAACAATCTATCAATCAAATCAATCATTAATCCAAGCAGTCAAACATTCAAACAAGACCTAATAAGCAATTATACAAGAATGGCAATTTCGTAATTAAAATGTCCAAATCTAACAAGTATGAATTATAAGCAAATATCTCTAAAACTTGATGAATAAACTTGTATAAGTTAACATGTAACAAAATGGGTATCCAAAACTTCATAAACAATGGATCTACATGCAGACCTAAGGAAAATGCAAGAAATCTCTATCTTTAACACATAAACAAGCCACCGATCCAATATACTCCTTTGGGTCCGTGTGAGAGATAACTGCCACTCACCGAATCACCTAAACACCTCAAAAGATAACAACTTCAGATCTGGACAGCAAAGGATCTAGCTTGATCCAACAAGATTTCCCTTCAAACGATGAAATCTCTCTTCGATGGATGTAGACCTTCAACTTTGACTCTTGGATCTTCGATTTGATCTTCAATCTAGATGAATGGAAGCACAAGATTAAAGTGGAGAAAATAAGTGAAGAAGTGTTGTAGTCGAGCTGTCAAAATGGCAGCACTTCGTCGCTTCAAAATCCGGATTCCAAAAATGAAGATAGGCACTCCTATTTATAGGCTGAAATCCTTAACTTGTATGCCCCCTTAAGTCGGTCACGACTCATCAAGGCCCACGACTTACGACTTAAGACTTACGGCTTAAGACTTACGACTTAAGGCTTACGCCTTAAGGCTTACGACTTAAGGCTTACGACTTAAGGCTTACGACTTAAGACTTACGACTTAAGCCTTACGACTTAAGCCTTACGACTTAAGACTTACGACTTAAGCCTTACGACTTAAGCCTTACGACTTAATGCTTACGACTTAAAACTTTCGACTTAAGACTTTCGACTTAAGACTTACGACTTAAGGCTTACGACTTAAGGCTTACGACTTAAGGCTTACGACTTAAGGCTTACGACTTAAGGCTTACGACTTAAGCCTTACGACTTAAGCCTTACGACTTAAGCCTTACGAGTTAAGACTTACGACTTAAGACTTACGACTTAAGACTTTCGACTTAAGACTTACGACTTATGACTTTCGACTTAAGACTTACGACTTAAGACTTAGGACTTAATACTTACGACTTAAGACTTACGACTTAAGGCTTTCGACTTAAGGCTTACGACTTAAGACTTACGACTTAAGACTTACGACTTAAGACTTACGACTTAAGACTTACGACTTAAGACATTCGACTTAAGACTTTCGACTTAAGACTTTCGACTTAAGTCTTACGACTTAAGGCTTACGACTTAAGGCTTACGACTTAAGGCTTACGACTTAAGGCTTACGACTTAAGGCTTACGACTTAAGGCTTACGACTTAAGCCTTACGACTTAAGCCTTACGACTTAAGACTTACGACTTAAGACTTACGACTTAAGACTTACGAACAACAATTCTACGATCCTTCGATCCGTAAAAATATGGGTCGTTACAACGCCCCACCTCTATACCCACGCTAGCCAAGAATACTACGATGTAATGCTGTCAACTAGCACGGAGAATAAGGCTGTTGAGGAGCGACCATCCATGTAATTGCTTTGAGCGAGCACCGATATGTCAGATAGTGCAACATGCATTTTATTTCAAGAGAGGAAATCCGACATACCGATACAAACTCAAAACTACTACACAGTGGCTATATAAATCCTTCGAAAACAAATATAGAAATACGCATAACATAAATCAGTCACAGACAATTCATATCACAAAGACAGAAATAGATATGAACATATAATTAACACATGGAAGTGTATATCAGAGTAGTGGTAAAAAAGATCCACAATATCACAAAGGAATAGTTACACGAACTACACAAAAGAATAAGTATACATTATGGAGTCTATATCTTAAATGTATACAACAAAAACTACTAATCTAAGTAGTTTGCCAAAAGTCAGAGTAATGAATCCCTGGAGAGAAGTCAAGCAGAAGCACCTGTAACATCTCGGTCTGACCCGAGTATTATTTAATAAGAAAATAATAAACGGATCAGTCTTACTATAAATATCAGATGAAACGATATAGAATAAGAGATATGACTAAACACATAATAATCACAATGCCAAGCTGTGATATATAAGCAGTTGAAAATCATCAAGGGATTATTCAACGTCACAAAATCTACACAAGAATCACAGAAACGTCATACTCCTAATTTAGTTCACCAAACCATAAATATTGACAATGATATCAATGTCAATCACAAAAGTCAATGACACACCAATTCCAGAATTCAACGCACGAAATCCAGAAATCACAAAAGTCAATGACGCACAAATTCACCAATGCACAAATATCGATAAAGCTTATCAATGGAAATCACGAAAATTAGTGAAGCACAAATTCTAGAAATCATCTCAAGAAATCCAGAAATCACAAAGGGGGGAAAAGGCCTATCACAAACGGGAGCATAAAGCTCGCCAACACGTGTATCACAAGCGGAACGCTAATTCCATGGTTGCTAACCATCACAAATTGAGCCGAAGCTCCACAAATGGCCTGACGACCATGGATTGCTACCCCACTAATTTGAGTCGAAAATCCACAAAACGGGGTTTAGTCTCCCTCGCAGACAAAGAGACATCGCACATTGCTAGTCTAAATCACAAAGATGGTTGTCATGATCAACGAGAAGTGTCAATTACACTAAGCTAGTAAATATATGAGCTTAGTTTCATGTCCCATAACAACTAGCTTAACTTAAATATTTACGAACAAATTGTAGATCTCCACTAGAAAATTGTCACAAGAGATTCAATCGAACAAGTCCAAGAATTAACAGACGAAGTAAACGCAAGCGTTTCATACCACTCGTTTTACTAAGTCGTTTAATTAGATTTCTCATACGAGTGAGGTAAAGGTCTGTATATACTAATAGATTGGAAATCGGTTTAAGAAACGAGCTTTGTACTAAAACAGAGTTGAAATCATTTGAAGAAGATTTTTGATATTTACTACTAGTATAGAAAACCTTTATATTTTTAAAGTGACAAATCATAAAGAAGATTGTAGGAACAATCACTCACGAAAATTCACATATGAAGATGTGAATAAAAATCCAACGAAATCGATAAAGAATACATCGAAGTGGATATTCAAAAATCCCTAAAAAGGAGTCATCAAAGTCATAATAAATGATAACAACAAATAGGAAACAACACGAATCGATTAAAGTTGGAAATTCAAGCAACTAGGCGAAATAGGCAAAAATGCACCAGGTCGGTCGGCCGGCTACAGAGCTCGGTCGACCAGACCCTGTTCTCAAAATTCCTCGGGAATCGGGTCGGTCGGCCGAACCCTGTACTCGGTCGACCGAACCTTAAATAGAGAAGTGCTTATGCACTTGGCAGTAGGTCGGTCGGCCGGCAGCAGGGCTCGGTCGACCGGACCTGCTGCCAGTCCCCTCCCAGTCCATCCAATTGAGGTCCAACCTCGACCAAATTACACTCTCTCGAGCAACAACACTATGGGATTATGCCAATCAACTACCCGGCCCTATATGCTCCTCGATGCATCACCAAACACATGTTCAAACATCAAAGTTAGGATTTTTAACGAATTGAACTCAAAACACCAAAAATTGGAATATTCTCCAAATCAATCCAAACCAAAAGCAAATGCACACGAATAAGTGTTAGGAATTCATACCTAACATTCGAAGATAAATATAAGCATAGATGTGAGATAAAAATCTCACCTTTGAACCCAAACGATTGAAGAAGAAGCTTGAAAGAAAAGGAGAATCAACCACTCTTCAAATTCAACTCAAGAAGCTTCAATCTAAGTTTAAAAGAGAAACATTTCCTAAATTAGGTTTAGGAAATTTCTGAAATCAAAGAGAGAATGAGTTGGAGAAGAAGAAGAAAGAGCTTACAAATGGGTTCACTTGAGTTTGGAGCAAGAAGAGGGATTTGCTAATGGAAACTAAGGCTTAGTATTTCCTAATTCTTTTTCTCTTCCCCCATTTTTGATGAAGCTAGAATGTCTTAGGAAATTATGAAGTAATGAAGAGGAGAGGAGATTGAAACCGAGCTAGTAAGTGGGGTTATTGGGCTCAGCCCAAACCAAAGCCCTAAGCAAAAAGTACCAAAATTCAACTTTCTCCAAACATATCGAAGCTTATACTCAGAAAGGTCGCAAATGGTATTTTAAACTCAATGGGAGTGGTCCCGAGTCCTAATTCGACCGTATGCAAAAAGTAGCTTTTCGGACTAAATTCCGAGTATCGATAAAATATTTAAATAAAATATTTAAATATAAAAATCGACAAATATGCGGGTTGTTACAGACTCCCCTCCTTAAAGAAATTGCGTCCTCGCAATATTTAAGAAGAAGATATATAGTAACAACCATAAAAGCATATTCAACACAAAAGAAGTTTGAAATAAGAAGTTCACCTCAAAGAGCACGAGAAAGTAAGTCCGGATGTGTTCTCTTGATGAACTCTCTAGACTCCCAAGAACAATCCTTAGGATTTGAAGACCATTGAACTTTCATAAGCGGAACATCTTTATTTCGAAGAGTCTTGACCTCCGAAGCAATAATTCGAATAGGATGCTGCTCATAAGTTAAATTAGGCGAAACTTCAATTTCTTCCACAACACCGGGCTCAAGAATAGAATCGGAATCTTGAAGACACTTCCGAAGTTGAGAAACGTGAAACACGTCATGGATAGTAGAAAACTAAGCCGGTAATAAAAGGCGATAAGCCATGGAACCAATACGTTCAGTGATAGGAAATGGCCCAATATATCGAGGCGCTAATTTTCCTGATCGACTGAAACGTACAACACCCTTCATAGGTGAAACACGAATGAACACAAGATCCCCCACAGAAAATTCTAACTTCCTTCTACGGTTATCGGCATAGGATTTTTGTCTACTCTGGGCTTCTTTCATCCTATGTCGAATAAGTTCAATCTTTTCTGTGGAATCACGAATAAAATCTGGACCTAAAACCAGCTTCTCACCGGCCTCAAGCCAACAAGAAGGAGATCGGCATGGCCTTCCATAGAGTGCCTCGAAAGGTGCCATACCAATACTAGATTGGAAGCTATTATTATAGGAAAATTCGACAAGTGAAATATGATCTTCCCAACTTCCACCGAAATCAAGCACACAAGCACGAAGAAGATCTTCAAGAGTTTGATTCACACGCTCGGTTTGTCCATCGGACTGAGGATGATAAGCGGTGCTAAAATTAAGCTTCGTTCCCAAAGCTTTTTGAAGACTCTTCCAAAATCCACTAGTAAACAATGGATCACAGTCGCTAACAATAGAAGTAGGAACTCCATGCAATTTAACAATCTTTTTGATAAAGAGCTTGGCCAAAAGAGGAACGGTTCGGTTAGACCGAACGGGAATAAAATGGGCAGATTTAGTAAGCCTATCAACAATCACCCACAAGCTATCATGACCCGAACGAGAACGGGGAAGGCCATCTATAAAATCCATGGAAATATTGTCCCACTTCCAAATTGGAATTTCTAAAGGTTGCAATAGCCCACCGGGCCTTTGATGATCGGCCTTAACGAGTTGGCAAGTCATGCAATGCTTAACGAAGTTAGCGATGTCAAGTTTCATTCCCTCCCAATAATAAAGTCGCTTCATATCCGCGTACATTTTACTACTACCGGGATGAATGGTAAATTTAGAACGATGAGAATCTTCTAAAATATCTTTACGAAGATCACTAATATTTGGTATGATAAGTCTACCAAATTTCCGAATGCCGCCACGAGAATCGATATCAAAGTCTTTTAAACCTTCATTATCAATTTTATCCTTAATATTTTGGCCAAGAGGAGCCAATTCAGGATCTAGCCTTTGAGCTTCAAGAATGCGGTCTAAAAGAGAAGGATGAGCCTCAAGGCTACATAAAACAAGAGATGAACATAAATCGGAAACACGGTCTCGAATTTAGCAAGTGGATAAAATCTTGAGATCATTCCACTCGGATATCATCATAGAAACAACAGCTTGTTGTTTACGGCTAAGGGGATCGGCGACACGATTACCTTTACCGGGAGTATAAAGAATATCAAGATCATATGGTGCAAGAAATTCGAGCCAACGCTGTTGACGCAAATTAAGTTCCTTTTGAGAGAATAAATACTTCAAGGATTTATGATTGGTATAAAGAACAAATTTCTCTCCTAAAAGATAATGACGCCAAATCCGAAGAGCAAAAACAATAGCCGCGAGCTCTAAATCATAAGTGGCATATCTAGTCTCAGCAGGCTTCAATTGCCTAGAAGCATAAGCAATAACATGTTCTCTTTGCACAAGAACGGCACCCAAACCAATGCGACTAGCATCGGTATAAACAACGAAATCTTGATTCCCCTCGGGAATAACAAGAATAGGAGCATTAGAAAGAAGTTCTTTTAATTTTTGAAAAGAAGCCTAACATTTGTCCGACCAAATGTATTTAACACCTTTCTTTGTTAAGCCAGTAAGAGGGACAGCAATTTTAGAAAAGTCTTTAATGAACCGACGGTAATAACCCGCCAATCCGAGAAAGCTGCGGATTTCAGTCACACTCTCCGGTCTCTTCCAATCTTGAATCGCTTCGATCTTTGAAGGATCCACGAAAATTCCAGATTCGAAAATAATATGACCGAAAAACTTCACACGAGATTGCCAAATATGACATTTGGAAAAAAATTCTTTTAATTGATTACTCCTATGAGTTTCCAACACAATCCGAAGATGTTTTTCATGCTCCTCCTCGGTTTTAGAATACGCAAGAATATCATGAATAAAAATGAGAACAAACCGGTCGAGAAAATCTTTGAAAACTCGATTCATAAGGTCAACGAAATAAGCCGGAGCATTCGTTAGACCAAATGGAATAACAAGCCATTCATAAGATCCATAACGAGTACGGAACGATGTCAAAGGAATGCTATCCTCTGCAATACGAAGCTGATGAAATCCAGTAGCTAAGTCTAATTGTGAAAAGACTCTAGCACCACTAAGTTGATCGAATAGATCATCAATCCGACGTAAAGGATATTTATTTTTGATAGTAAGATCATTAAGCTTGCGGTAGTCAACACAAAGCCTAAGTGTACCATCGGATTTCTTCACGAAAATAGCCGAAGCTCCCCAAGGCGAGGAACTAGAGCGAATAAATTGCTTCGTTTCCAAATCGGATAATTGTATGCGCATCTCCTCATTTTCTTTATTGGACAAAAGATAAAGAGGACGAGTGATAGGTTGAGTTCCAGGAATAAGATTAATTCTGAACTCAATTGCTCGCTTAGGTGGTAATCCAAAAACGGGCTCGAATATGTCGGAAAATTCACGAACGACGTGAATAAGAGAAATAATATCACCCTCATCATCATCATCGTCATCACGAGGATTTAAAGAATATAAAGATGGAACCAAGCTGGAATCTGAATCTTTAAGATTAATAGAAATCTGCTTAACAGATTGAGGATGTCGAAGATGAATAGTCCGCTCAGGACATAGGATATGAGCTTCATAACGGTTAAGCCAATCCATTCCCAAAATCATTCCAAAGCCTAAATAACGCATGACATGCAAATCGACTAGGAAAGAAAAACCACACAAAATAATCTCAACATCTTTACACAATAAACTGATTGTTGCAGATCCACCAACCGGATTCGCAATTCTCAAAGAAATCATTAAACACATAACATCCAAAGAAAAAGTATCAACAAGTTCTTTTGATATAAAAAAATGGGGCGCACCCGTATCGAAAAGAACTCGAATAGGATGATCACGAAATAAAATAATTCCATCCAGAATAGAATGAGAAATACCTTGGCCACGAGATGTGTTGCCAGGGGCTTGAGCAACATTAAGCTTTCCCTCCTTCTTGCCCTGAAGCTTGTGGCATGAAGATATAACATGACCGGGAATCTTGCAGTAGTGACAAGAGAGAGACTTTGGGCACTTGTTCGCATAATGGTCCTTCGAACCACAATTATAGCATTCCCCACGACCAAAGGAAGAAGTCTTTGCCACAGAGGTTGCGTGTTTCCCTTTCTTATTGGGATAAGGGCCTTTGAATCTATTAGTCTTTTTCTTGTTGTTGTTGAAGCTCGGTTTGGAACCCACCACTTCGACACCATTCTCCCTATCCGCCTCTTCAAGACGAAGAGCGATATCAATGAGTTGGTCGAAAGAAACTTCTAATTTTAGAAGTAATGGCTTCTTGAGATTTTTGTTTAAGCCATAGACGAACCTCTGGTTCTTCTTTAAAGGGGTGTTGATGTATTCAACCCCATATTTGGAAAGCGACTCGAAGGAGGCGACGTAATCAGTCACGGAGGACTCACCTTGAACAAGGTCTATAACTCGTCGAGCCAATGTCACTTTCTCTGCTTTTGGTACAAATTTCAACTCGAAGCGTTCCCGGAATTGCTCCCAGGAGAGATCCGCTTCATTAATCTCAGAAATAAGAAGCTCGTACCAGTCCAATGCTCTTTCTCGGAGCATACTAGAGGCCACCTGAACTCGGTGAAGGTCAATAAGATTCATGCGAGAAAAGATTCGATCGCATGACCTTAGCCAAGCCTGTACTTCAATAATAGTTTCGGAACCTTTGAATGGCTCCCCACCCAAATTAGTGTAATCGCTGCACAAGCGTGCAAATCCCGACTTTGGGTGATTAGGTTCCGGGTTAGCTCCAGCTGCTTGAGCATTTGTCACTAAATCAAGAAGCTGTTGAGTGGTCATAAATACTCCATCTTGGGGAGTAGCACTGGGTTGACCGGCGCTGGGACAGCCAGGTCTAACCATTTCTCTTCTTTAAGAAATAAAGAAAGAAGAGGAAAAAGTTATTCTCAAAATAAATATCAAGCAATCTTGATAGATAAAACAAGGAATCATAAGGAAAATAGGATGAATCGGTACGAAGACTCGAATTAAATCCTAAAGCACGACTCCTAAGATGGACTTAGGACGATGATCCTTGTTATAATATTCCATATTGTTCCGAAGTTTGGCTTTGATACCAATCTGTGAGGCCCCACCTCTATACCCACGCTAGCCAAGAACACTACAATGTAATGCTGTCAACTAGCACGGAGAATAAGGCTGTTGAGGAGTGACCATCCATGTAATTGCTTTGAGCGAGCACCGATATGTCAGATAGTACAACATGCATTTTATTTCAAGAGAGGATATCCTAAATACCGATACAAACTCAAAACTACTACACAGTGGCTATATAAATCCTTCGGAAACAAATATAGAAATACACATAACATAAATCAGTCACAGACAATTCATATCACAAAGGCGGAAATAGATATGAATATATAATTAACACATGGAAGTGTATATCAGAGTAGTGGTCAAAAAGATCCCCAATATCACAAAGGAATAGTTACACGAACTATACAAAAGAATAAGTATACACTATGGGTCTATATCTCAAATATATACAACAAAAACTACTAATCTAAGTAGTTTGCCCAAAGTCAGAGTAATGAATCCCTGGAGAGAAGTCAAGCAGAAGCACCTGTAACATCTCGGTCTGACCCGAGTATTATTTAATAAGAAAATAATAAACGGATCAGTCTTACTATAAATATCAGATGAAACGATATAGAATAAGAGATATGACTAAACACATAATAATCACAATGCCAAGCTGTGATATATAAGCAGTTGAAAATCATCAAGGGATTATTCAATGTCACAAAATCTACACAAGAATCACAGAAACGTCATACTCCAAATTTAGTTCACCAAACCATAAATATTGACGATAATATCAATGTCAATCACAAAAGTCAATGACACACCAATTCCAGAATTCAACACACGAAATCCAGAAATCACAAAAGTCAATGACGCACAAATTCACCATTGCACAAATATCGATAAAGCTTATCAATGGAAATCACGAAAATTGGTGAAGCACAAATTCTAGAAATCATCTCAAGAAATCCAGAAATCACAAAATGGGGAAAAGGCCTATCACAAACGGGAGCATAAAGCTCGCCAACACGTGTATCACAAACAGAACGCTAATTCCATGGTTGTTAACCATCACAAATTGAGCCGAAGCTCCACAAACGGCCCGAAGACCATGGGTTGCTACCCTACCAGTTTGAGTCGAAACTCCACAAAACGGGGTTTAGTCTCCCTCGCAGACAAAGAGACATCGCACATTGTTAGTCTAAATCACAAAGATGATCGTCATGATCAACGAGAAGTGTCAATTACACTAAGCTAGTAAATATATGAGCTTAGCTTCATGTCCCATAACCACTAGCTTAACCTAAATATTTACGAACAAATTGTAGATCTCCACTAGATTATTGTCACAAGAGATTCAATCGAACAAGTCCAAGAATTAACCGACGAAGTAAACGCAAGCGTTTCATACCACTCGTTTTACTAAGTCGTTTAATTAGATTTCTCATACGAGTGAGGTAAAGGTCTGTATATACTAATAGATTGGAAATCGGTTTAAGAAACGAACTTTGTACTAAAATAGAGTTGAAATCGTTTGAAGAAGTGTTTTGATATTTACTACTAGTATAGAAAACCTTTATATTTTTAAAGTGACAAATCACAAAGAAGATTGTAGGAACAATCACTCACGAAAATTCACATATGAAGATGTGAATAAAAATCCAACGAAACCGATAAAGAATCCATCGAAGTGGATATTCAAAAATCCCTAAAAAGGAGTCATCAAAGTCATAATAAATGATAACAACAAATAGGAAACAACACGAACCCATTAAAGTTGGAAATTCAAGCAAAATAGGCAAAAATGCACCAGGTCGGTCGGCCGGCTACAGAGCTCGGTCGACCGAACCCTGTTCTCAAAATTCCTCGGGAAGCGGGTCGGTCGGCCAGTCCCCTCCCAGTCCATCCAATTGAGGTCCAACCTCGACCAAATTGCATTCTCTCGAGCAACGGCACTAAAGGATTATGCCAATCAACTACCCGGCCCTATATGCTTCTCGATGCATCACCAAACACATGTTCAAACATCAAAGTTAGGATTTTTAACGAATTGAACTCAAAACACCAAAAATTGGAATATTCTCCAAGTCAATCCAAACCAAAAGCAAATGCACACGAATAAGTGTTAGGAATTCATACCTAACATTCGAAGATAAATATAAGCATAGATGTGAGATAAAAATCTCATCTTTGAACCCAAACGATTGAAGAAGAAGCTTGAAAGCAAAGGAGAATCAACCACTCTTCAAATTCAACTCAAGAAGCTTCAATCTAAGTTTAAAAGAGAAACATTTCCTAAATTAGGTTTAGAAAATTTCTGAAATCAAAGAGAGAATGAGTTGGATAAGAAGAAGAAAGAGCTTACCAATGGGTTCACTTGAGTTTGGAGCAAGAAGAGGGATTTGCTAATGGAAACTAGGGCTTAGGATTTCCTAATTCTTTTTCTCTTCCCCCATTTTTGATGAAGCTAGAATGTCTTAGGAAATTATGAAGTAATGAAGAGGAGAGGAGATTGGAACTGAGCTAGTAAGTGGGGTTATTGGGCTCAGCCCAAACCAAAGCCCTAAGCAAAAAGTAACAAAATTCAACTTTCTCCAAACATATCGAAGCTTATACTCAAAAAGGTCACAAACGGTATTTTAAACTCAATGGGAGTAGTCCCGAGTCCTAATTCGACCGTATGCAAAAAGTAGCTTTTCGGACTAAATTCCGAGTATCAATAAAATATTTAAATATAAAAATCGACAAATATGCGTGTTGTTACATCCGCCTATTCTCATTTGTCTGCGCGTAAAATTTCATCAGCTCCTTCTCCTCCTCAATGGTAGACAAACAAATCTTAGATCCAAATAAAAATTTCAAACCAAATCAAAAGCCAAAATTCAAACTTCTCAGAAAAATCTGGAAGAAAAACGCATGAGGGAGAGAGGGAAAGAAAGGGGGATGACGTGGCGCTTGAAGGTGTTCTTTTATTTCTATTCTTTTTTCTTTCTTTTTTTTTGAAATTTCAATCACCATTAATGCGTATAACTTTCTCCTACGAACTCCGTTTCACGCGAGATTTTTTTTGTTAGGATCGTAATAAAATTCCATATCTTTTGACACTAGTTTGGACAGATTTGGAGACCGTCGAATTTTTGGGCTTAAATTGGATTTAAATTCGATTTAAATTCAAAAGGTGAGTGTTTTAACCCACTCACAATTTCTAAAATTTCTTATGTTTGTTAAATTAATTTTAGATATGAGTAGAAATTTATTTATGACTGTTTGGCATGTTTTATTCATTATCTTTGATAAATAGCATTCATTTAATATAAATGTTAATTAATTTTATTTATTGCATAAATTTGACAGTTAGAATTTATTTAATTGCATATTAACTGCCAGTCATAGTTATGTTAAATTTTTATTTCATATTAACTGCCAGTTAAATTTACGTTTATTTTTGCATATAAACTGCCAATTAACAGTTATTAACTTTATTTTGAGTATAAACTGATAATTGATACCATTATTTATCACCTGTTATGTATTGATGATTGTTTGAAATTGGATGATGACTGCGATAAATGGATGTATGATTTGATGGATGAATGGATGATTAATTTTATTAATTGCAAGTTGCTATGCATTTCATTCATTCGGGATTGCGGTTTGAAATGATATATAACCGCATTTTTTTTCATTTTAAATTGCAGATTGAAATGATAAACATCCATATCACTTGGGATAGAAAATTTTATACAGGCACCGCGGTATATATATATAAATTTATTTTTTGAAATGTTTTTCTATGGTTTTTGCAAAGCTATATATATATGGTTTATGGGTTTTTGATTTGGTTATTAATAAAGGTTATTTATATATAGTAATTTCCGGTTTTATGCTTTGTATAAATTTGATTTGAAGTATAAAATAAAGTTTGATTTTCGAGATCAAATACGATTAATAATTTATTTAAAATTTAATTTCTGGAGTTTTAATGACTTAAAAGAGAACAAGGTAGGAAGATGAATACTAAGTTAAATTGAAATTTAATGAAAACTTAGAATTTTAAAAGGATATGATTTTTATAACTTGATTTTGTGTAGAGTGATTTAAATGAATATCAGGTTGATTTAAATAAATATATAATAAATTAAAAGATTTTCAATCATGTGAAGTTAAAGGTTTCTTAAATTATATTGAATTCATTAAGTAAAGTTTTCAAGTAAAAAAAATGGTAATTGAATTTAATTATATGGATTTGTCAAATGAATTGTTTTTGAAATGGTGAAATATTTAAAGCTTTGAACATAAGAATTTAAATGGTATTTGGGAGTTTAAATCGATAATTGAAATTGATTTCTGAAATCTAAAGAAGCTATCTTGTTTTATAAAGGTAATTTAATATTTAACTATATAAGAAATGGAAACTTGTTTCAAAGTTATGATTTTCAAGGAAGTATAATTTGAAAATATTATATTCAAGAGTTTTGTTTTCTAAATATTTTTCTTTGAAAACCCTATGATTTTGGCAAAGAATATATATTGGAAAATAAAATGACATTATATGATTTTGGGTCTAAATGATATCGTATTGATTTGGGGTTTTAA
This sequence comes from Allium cepa, assembly GCA_030765085.1. Lineage (NCBI taxonomy): Eukaryota > Viridiplantae > Streptophyta > Magnoliopsida > Asparagales > Amaryllidaceae > Allium > Allium cepa. The sequence goes on along the minus strand of CM060937.1, from coordinate 766,254,612 downwards.
AAATATAAATGATATCGTATTTTTATGGGTTTAAAATGGATATTTTATTCTGGTTTTTAAAGTTTAAATTATTCTAAATAACCGCGGTGTTATAATAACGTTTGGTTGTTAAAGAGACTGGGATCGGAAGTTGTCATACTCTCTGCCAACTCCGAAAACCACTTTAACAACCGTGTACGTGGTGGAGATTCCAGAATGAAGTAGGTTGGTGAGCGTTTCCTATAAGGTAAATACGTGGACCCAACTCCCGTGAGTTGGCATAAGGTGGCTAAAACAGGAGCGATTCTCGGGCAAATGAGGTCATTCCTCTGATCGAACGCACTCCTTCGATACTATACTCTGACTTTGGATTGATTCCGTGGCCACTATTGATTTCTTTGTTTTTGGTGGTGTTTGTTCGAGGTGGGCGGTAGCTGCGGCTATGCGTTACCATCAGCCCGGATGCGTAATTGGTATATCTACCCTGGCATTGCCTAGTTGTGCCGTGTCACCTACCCTAGCACGCCTTATACGATTTTGGTTTTGTACCATACCTATGGAGTTCCCTCTGACGACGCCCAGTACGGGGGAGATTATGGTAATGTATAGACTATGGGAATATATAAATGTGTTAAGGTGGAAAATGTAAAGCATTAACGCTATTTAAAAGTAAGTTTATTTTACAATTAGACACTATTATAATAGCGCAATATACTACATAGTAAATAGTTTAACGGATCCTTAGGAGATGTATATCCCGAGCATCTCTTGAGTTACTGCACTCATATTTATTTCTATTAATGTAACTCACATAAGATCTTTTAGTTCTGACTCGAGTGTTTTTGTCTTTCCAAATTCGCTCGGGTCAGTCCGAGCGTTTCAGGATTGAAGATTTTATTTCCGGAGGAAGAAGACGAAGATTTTATTATTATTACTATAGATAATATGGTTTCACTACACTCATATTGTTCCGCTGCATTGTTATATGGTATGTGTACTCTGATATGTATTGTATAAATAAATCAAAGGTTTTTGTAAACAGATTTATGAACTGTATATTTGATTATTATATTTTATCCTTCCGCTGTGAGATTCTGTTTCTTTCTTTGTTTTCATATTTATCCCATAACAATCCGCCCTTACGCATGGTTTGAATTGGCACGTGTGTCTGTTTAAATCATGCAAAAAGGAGGGACGTTACATCTGGTATCAGAGCTTTGGTTTAGCGATAAACTTTACCTTTGTGGGGTTTGACTCTTTACTAATAGGGTAGTAATACCCTATGGGAGTCGCTGAGTGTATATATATGAAAGAGCGTATTTGTTTGTTTTGTAAAAGGTTTTAATATTGTGTTAATTTGTTTCGTTTGGTATTTATAAATTCTGGTTAGTGCATGGGATGCTGTGACGTCAATAGGAATTTCTAAACACTTAATAGGACAGACCGACATAATATTTGTTTTTAATATAGGTGAATGAAATAATTTTGCCTATTATATTTTCTATATATAAAATAAAATTTTCAGTTGATATTTATATTTAGCTGCAATAGATTGATTGTTAGGCAATAAAGTGTAAATAATAATAGAAATAAGATTGAAAAATAAGATAAATGAAATTTGGAAATTTAGAACTTAAGTCCGGGGTTTTTCTTTTGAATAATTTTGAAATATATTAATAATTTTTTTTATAAGTATTTTCTGATATAAATATTTAACATAATTGGGAAGAATCGTTTTAAAGAAAATTTTTGGAGAAAATAAGTTTTGTACTTTCCTCTCTGTCGCTGGAAAATAGTTTCGGTGATGAGTGCACGCATCATCGACATTCATTTTCGAGTTTCGAAATGGGAAGGCCACTGTAGTAATTTACTGCAGAATAGTTAAGAAATTATATCGTTTTAATTATAATTGGATATATATGTTAAGTGTAGATATCTATCTATTATTTTAAATGATTTAAAACTAAACCCGGTATTTGGTTCTTAGATTCCAGTTAATTAATAGGACAATTAAGTGTAGCAAATTTTAACCTTTAAGCAAAGTAAAAATGTTATGAAATGAAATTGGAAATTTGTAACCTATGAAATAAAGATTACTATTGTTGAACTTTAATTTAATTTAAGAAAATAGAATAAACTTGTATAACTTTCAATTATACTCTTAAATAACATATATAACTTACCAAATATTAAAAGTTGAAATGTTTAATAGGAAATGTAATGAAAATTGTACAAGTAAAGGTAGGTAATGAAGTATTCAATGAAATTACTGTTAAATGAGAATTTAATGTTATAAACTTAAGTTATAATTGAAATTTTACCAAGTAAATATAATTAAAGGTAAGTATGGTAAATAAACGATTATAAACTTAAGTAATTAAAGTGAAAATAAATGAATGTAATATAATAAAGAGAAATTGTAAATTTAAGAAATAGGGTAGAGTTATTTATGAATATAATTGAAAGAAATAAAATGGAAATAAAATTGAATGAAATAAATGAAAAGAATCAAACAACTAATGTATGAAATAAAATTTATAATAAGTTAATTTGATTTGTTGATTGAAATTGTTGTTTGTCGTGGTTTGGAGTTGTTGGGTAAGGGAACTTTAATCTTGTTGGGATGGATGAATAATCCATTGTGTTTAATCTAAGACTGTTGAATAAATGATGCACTTGATGGTTTATTCTTCATTCCGTATAACTTAAAAGTTTTGAACCCGAACAACTATTTGTTTGTTTGATTGAATGGTTGTTTGTATTGTTGTATATGCTGTTTGTTGAAATTGTTGGTTGTTGTATAGATTTGTTGATAGTGATTGAAACCACTTAAATATTTCACTTTATATAAATTGTTAACCCTTTGGATTTTATAAGTGAAATACAGGTTATGGAAGCAATCGCTACTGCTTTTGGTTCCATAAAATAAGCATAAATTGCCCGACAAATAGGTACGTTTCGAATTACGGTTTATAGCGCTATTTTATACATTTTCCCGTGTAGGGATACATATTATTTTGGAAAGTATTTGTGTATATTGTTATATTTATATTATATTTTCTCCCGAGCCCTCCGTACAAAGGAGACTCTTCCAAAATTTCCCGTAAAATTTTAGACTTAGAATATTTTGAAAAAGTTTTCCGAACTTTAGTAATTTAAGTATAAAAAGACATAATGATTATAAAACGGGTTTATTTTATTTAAGGAAATAAATTTAGTAAATTATTGGTTACAAGTTAAATATTTTGAATAAGATGTAGTGTTATTTAATTCTTCTTTTCCTTTTTCTTTTTTTCCTTTTTGGGGACGAAATTTTTTGAGTGGGGGAGAGTGTAATGACCCGTGTGAATACGATATTTAAAATGAATTAAATTAATAGGATTTTAATTTAAATTTAGAAAGGAATGAAAATCTTATTTATTTATATAAAAGAGAATGTTAAAATTTGATGTATCAAGGGTAATTAAAATGTACAAATTAAATTATTTATTGCAGTTAATTGTAATAGTGGAAATTTTTGTAATGGGATATAAGGTTAGAAATAAGTAAATAAAGGCAAGGATTGAATTCATTAATGAAAATAAAATTTTATTTAATACAATCCTTTTTATTTATTATTGGAAGGTGAAAATTTGAAAATAGATTCAAATTGTATGTAGATAATAAATTGAAATAATTAAAGTTAGTAATAAATGGAATACCAAACTATTCATAAAGTGAAAATAAGTAGATGTAACAAATGAATAGGAAATGCTAGTTATTCATAAAGTGAAGAAATGGAACCTAGATGGAATAAGAAATTGGATTTAGAATCTTAATTTGTAGATGTGCATATATTTATAAATGGATTATAAAAGGGTAAAATAACCATATACAAGTATATTAAAGGTTGTAATAGTAGGTTACTAGTAAATTCACTCATTTAACTATAAAGATAATTAGATGTGCCTTAATTGTAATTAATAAAATAACGAAAGAAGTAAATGTGTTTATTTAGAGAATTAATTTCAATTGGATAAGGATTTTAAGTAATAAGGTTAATGTGAGGTAAGTAATGTTGAATTTAGGTTAATAATAATGAATAGTAATAGACTAAAAATTTGTAGCATATATCATAATTTACCTGCTTTCTTGTTAATGGAATTAGAGTGTGTAATAAGTAATAATCAGATAGAGGAATGTTACCCTAATGGAAAAGGAAATAATTAAGTGTTGAGTAAATTATAGGATCGTATTTATTATAAGCGTTATTCTAATAATAATGGTTAATTGTTGAATTAATATGGGGAGTATATAAAGAAATAACTAGGGAAGTATACATTATAAGTTAATTATAACCTAAATTTATGTGCAAGGTTGAAATTGGATCTAATTGGAAACTTATTTAATAAATTGGATTCAAGCATTATAGAAAGATTATTTTAAGAAAATATTAAGTACTATAATTAGTAGAATGATTTACATTTAAGATTTGAGATAGAGATTTGTCTAAGGAATTATAAAGTTAAGTAAATCAAGGTGATAGAAAAAATTTGAATTATCGAATGTGAATTTGAATAGTGAGTCAATTGGTTATTTTATAATAGTAGGACTTATTGAGATAAATGAAATCAAATTTTTATTTATTACGTTAAATTAAGAATTACGTTGAAATAGGATATTTATGTGATAATTTTTAATCCAAAGGGTAAACCCTTATATTTGAGATTAATGAAAGGAATAAATATTGATTGATTCAATAAAAAAAAGGAAGTTTTGGAAATTTATCAACAATTTTGGATTTTATGGAATTGAATATTTATATTGATTTAATCTTTAATAAATTGACATATAAAATTTGTTAAATCATTTTAAATATTGAGAAAATAGTACTAAATCGATTGCAATAGATATAAATAAATTTTTACGTTAATGTTAATATAAAGTACTTTTTGAAGATAACGTCAAATTCATTTATGGAGATTTAGTTAAATGGGATGTGACGCCCCACCTCTATACCCACGCTAGCCAAGAACACTACGGTGTAGTGCTGTCAACTAGCACGGAGAATAAGGCTGTTGAGGAGCGGCCATCAATAGTTGACCTTACACTAGTATTGGTTATCTTGATAGGAGTGATATATATATATATATATATATATATATATATATATATATATATATATATTCTTTCATTTTTCATCTCTGATTTATTTTCTCCCATCGAAATACCCCAATTCCAGTATAAAACGAACAACGATGGTTCATAATAGTTTAGAACAGCAAATATAAAATAATAACACAGATAAATATAAATGCGGAACACAGATAAAACAGAAATTCTCATATATACAATAACTGATGTCAGTTACAATACATTTGACACGGTACATATGATACAACTACAACAGTCGACTCAGGAAGTTACGTATACAAGTACATTAACGTATATAATATACATGAATACATATCTTCCTATACAATCATATAGACTACTACAAATAACGACGACTACTCCAAAAGATATGAAAGAACTTCGTAGCTCTAGCAGCAACCCAAAGTAGAATATCTACCACCTGAAATACTCAGTCTGACCCGAGTATTAAATTCAAAAGAAAATAATACTCGGGTCAGTCTAATTCAAACTCAGTTATTAGTGCACAGAAGCAATAATAATCAAATAATGAATAGACGACAGTAATTAAACCAAATCAGAATGCAATTCAGAATATTGAATTGAAATAAACAGAACAGTTCAAACCATTGAAATATCAATTAAAATATTAAGATGAGTAGGGCTGCAGTACACGCACGCGTGTACTGCCTCGCCACTACAGCACATGAACTACGCAAAAGATTAATAAATCAAAACAAAATAGAATATCACAAAACCATACTGTGTGGCTGCAGTTCACGCTTGCGTGCACTGCCTTGCCACTATAGTGATGTCGTACCCAAAAACTCAATACCGTGTGGCTGCAGTTCACGCCTGCGTGCACTGCCTTGCCACTACAGTAATGATGTACACAATCGGGCACAAGGTCAAACCCAAAATAAAAAGACGGGTTCAACACAGGTGAAATTCCAAAATCAATATGAAACTCAGGTGCAATAAAAATTGAATAGTGACATGCACAAACATAAGAACATGTAAGAGAAACATGTCGTAACTACAAAGCTAAGTCAGTTACGAAATGCAGAGGTCAAGTCAGTGACTCAACACAACCGCGGCAGCAACAACAGTGCAGTAGTGCACAGAGAACTCCACAAGTCCAGTAAGATAACCAATATAACAAGCTAAATGTTCAAGCTACTGCACAATGCAAATGAAGACCAGTCCACAAGTATACCCAGTCACACGCATATATATATGATCATGAGGCTTCACAGTGTACAGACCATATGAAGGAAGTGCACATGTTAATTGGATAGCAAGTGCCACCCAATGATGTAAGAAAATGAACAGACGGGATGGAATTAAATCACTGGAAACCTCACAACCAAGTCAGACTTCACTAAAACAATGGACCAGTGCATAGTGACAGTAAGGAATGTATGCAACAATATAAACATGGAATGGAATGCAACTACAAGGCATGAAACCATAATGAAACAGATCAGTTTTGAATACAAGTCAAAACTAGGGACATGTAACAAATGAATGGTCGGCTACAAGTAAATGGTCAAAGACCAGTTCACAAGTAAGAAGGCATAAACCCACACCAACATAGTCTGCATATGCACATGAAGGTCAATGTAAGTTATATCAATGTACACCATCAAAAGAAATGAAACAAGACCACAGATCAAGTGAAGCCTCATCCAAGACACGGAGCAGACAAAAATTTAACTCGAAGGAGATCAAGTTCGAATGCCAGTTCACACGAATATGCAAACATGCTACATGGAACAGAGATGAAACCCAAACAACAACATAATATGAACAAGGTACATAAAACAGTGAGACAGTGGTTCAATATAAATGTACAAGTAGTCAAGCATCAGCTCAGACCAGAGCAGTGTAACTCACATTGGACCATATATACGCAGCAAAATAAAGGCATGAAAACAACACAGCAATGAACACATTGGAGCTGCAGTAATGCCATTCACACACACATATATACATACAAATATGTATGTATATACGTAGTGATAACCAGCAGACATTTCATAAGAAATAATTAGCAAACTACTGCAAATTTAAAAGGAAAAAACTTTATTCAAATGCCAAGTTTCAAAAATACTCATGTGTACAACCAGACGAAAAAATAAAGAGCAAATATAAATTCGAATGTGTAAATACACCAGAAATTCGACACCAAAACAGCAAAGGATCAAGCAGAAAGCATTCTTGAAACAAAAATGCTCACTGAATCAACTATCACAAAATACAGCACATCCACCAATATCAATGCAACGATGATGGCCGAAAACACAGCAGTGAAATTTAATAACCAAATCAAATCAAGACCGAAGTGAATGTACAACTCAATGCAATCCCAACAGAAATGCGCAGGTATCATGAAACCAAAGTGAGTGTGCAAGTGCAGACAAATGTAAATTCAAATACATGAATTCTCAAGCCTATGCCGATGCTACAGGGATGGACAAAATTAAACAGTGCTGTGTTGGCTGAAGCCAAATGCAAAATGGAGGGTATGCGACATGATGAAGCAGTGTAGAATCTCAAGTCAAGGCCGCCGAGGAGCAAGAAAATTCACAAAACCAAACTTACCAGAAATAAAAATCATGGTAGTCAAAGAAATCAACTCCAAGGTCAGAGAATTCGAGGCCTTGGAAGTCACCATACAAATGTAACTAAAACTCACTGTTTCAAAATCATCTCAAGACAGAAAAATATCGACATCGAACAAAAGAAATCAATCGAAGCTGAATACTACGAAAGCATAACAAGCAAACGAGGTCGATCGAGTTTGAAATAGATGTGAGTAATATAAATTACTCACCTGGTTTACCCAATCGAAGCAGCCGAGGGGAGACGAAGCCATGGTCCTCACGAAGACGTTCGAAGCCATCAACGTCGGCATCTTCAATTTCGAAAAGCCCTAATTTTTGCCGATGAAGGACGAACAATACGAGGCCGCCATTTTTGTTCTTTTGAGGGTTTAAGGGTTACGAACGAAAAATAGAGAAAAAAGAAAGAGGGGATCGGGTCGAATTGGATAAAAAGGAACGGCAACGAAATAAACATGGGCCTATATTAAAACGTTAAAGCCCGAAATTTCTTTTAACAATTTATAAAAGAAATTTAAAAATTCAAAATTTAAAACTTCAAATGGAAATTTGTGTCAATATTAATCATTTAAATTGTTGATTATAATTGATGCAAAATACCGGGTTGTTACAGACTCTCCTCCTTAAAGAAATTGCGTCCACGCAATCCTAAGGAATAAATGGACAAAAGGTAACAACCATAAGAGCATGAGAAGGTAAGCTTTTAATTTCATAAAAGAAATTCCCAAATTCTCAACAAAGTTTGATTATCAAATAGATAATCAGAATAAAGAAATCTTAAAACAGCAAATCTAATTATCAACAAAGATAATTAGAAAACACAAATATCTAACTATCAAAAACGATAATCAGGAATTACCTCAACGGTACCAAATCAGCAAATATTCAATCATCAAAACGATAATCAAATCTTGAATCACTAATTATCACAAGTGATAATCAGAAACAATAATTATCTGATTACCAAAAACGATAATCAGAAATCACAAATCAACGAATATTTAATTATCACAACCGATAATCAAATTTTAAATCGTAAATATTTAATTATCACAAACGATAATTAAATCTCAAATATCTAATTATCACAAATGATAATTAGAAATAATAAATATCTGATTATCAAAAACGATAAATCAGAAATCTTAAACATCCAATTATCAAAACGATAATCTGAAATTACCACAACGGTAATCAAATTTCAAATCACAAATATTTAATTATCACAATTGATAATCAAATCTCAAATCGCAAATGTTTAATTATCACAAACGATAATTAAATCTCAAAAATCTGATTATCATAAGCGATAATCAGAAACATAAAATATCTGATTATCACAAACGATGATCAGAAATCACAAATTTTCAATTAACGAGTCCGAAATTAATCGAAATAGCAAACGCACATGACCCATAACCATGAGTTTTACTAAATCGTTTAATTCACTTCATCGTTTCCTTGAAAGTGCAAAATTGTGTATTTTAAATAAATAACATTTTACGTTCTCAAACGGACAAGTCCGGAATTAAGCGAATCAGTAAAAGAAAGGGGTCATAGTCCTCGATTTTTCTGAAACGTTTAATTCGCTTCCTCATTCTTTTGAAAGCGCAAATCGTAAAAATTTTGAAAACAATTTTGATTTATATTTTGAAATATTTTGAAGAATAACAAATTTTTTTAAACACGTGATTAAAATAGCAATGTCGGTAGCAACTTCGACATACGTCAAAATTTCATCGAAATAATTGGCATCAAAATATAATACCAATGAATTTTCGTTCATTAAAAATGTCACAAGAATCTTCTCAAAGATAGAAAGGGATATCATACCCTAAACTTGTATTCATAACAAGTCAATAACACACGAATTCACCAATGCACAAGAATTGATAAAACTTATCAATAGAAATCACGAAAATTGGTGAAGCAAAAATTCTAGAAATCTACACAAGAAGTCCAGAAATCACAAGATAAGAGTATGAGAACTCAAACGTAGTATGAAAACTCGAACGGAGTATGAAAACTCGAACAGAGTATGACATAGAATAAAAGATATGGCATAACATAAAATATCCATAATGACATACTACTATAAGTATGTAAATAATGATCAACAGGAGATCAACCGATAAGAGGTATGGCATAAATATGAAATACCCATACTGACATACAACTATAAGTATGCAAATAATGATCAACAGGAGATCAACCGATAAGAGATAATCGATATCACAAGAATCTTCTCAAAGATCCAAAGAGGTATCATACCCCAAATTTGTACTCATGACAAATCAATAACATATGAATTCACCAATGCACAAAAATAGGTGAAGCATAAAATTTCCAGAAATCAACATAAATAATATAGAAATCACAGAAAAAGGGAAAGAGGCCTATCACATGACGGTCCGAAGACCATGGGGAGCTACCCCACGTGTGTGAATGGAATCACACAGATTGAGGTCAGGACTAACCAAAAAGCAGAAAGGTATGTGTGAATGGAATCACACACGTGGTGTCTAGTCTGACCATCAGAACGATCATCATGATCAACGAGGAGTGTCAATTACACTAAGCATGTGTGAATGGAATCACACAGATTGAGGTCAAGACTAACCAAAAAGTAAAAAGGTATACGTGAGTGGAATCACACAAGTGGTGTCTAGTCTAACCTTGCAATGAAAGAGACATCGCGCAATTGCTAGTCTAATTCATAAAGCGATCATCAAGATCAACGAGAAGTGTCAATTACACTAAGCTAGTGAATATAAAAGTTTAGCTTCATGTCCCATAACCACTAGCTTAACTTAAATATTTACGAACAAATTGTAGATCTTCACTAGAAAAATGTCACATATGGTTCAATCGAACAAGTCCAAAAATTAACCGACGAAGTAAACGCAAGTGTTTCATACCACTTGTTTTGCTAAGCCGTTAAATTAGATTTCTCATACGAGTGAAATAAAGGTTTGTATATACTAATAAATTGGAAAACGGTTTAGGAAAAGATTTTGATATTGAAAATAAAGTTGAAAACATTTTGATAAAAGAGTTTTGATATTTACTACTAGTATTGAAACATTTATATTTTTAAAGTGACAAATCACAAAAATGATTGTAGAAACAATCAATCACAAGAATTCACATACGAAGACGTGAATAGAATCCAAAGAAATCGATACTGTATCCATCCAAAAGTATGTTCACGAAAATCCCGAAGAAAATGTTATCAAAGTTGCTAATAAATGATAGCAATAAATCGGGAAATTAACAAGAATCGATTAAATTTGGAAACCAAATCAATTCACTAAAATTCACCTTCAAAGACGTGAATAAAATACAAAGAATTCGATTCTAAATCCATCAAAGTAGGAATATCCAAAAATTCCAGAAATAGAAGTTATCAAAGTCAACAAAGGAGATATCATCTAATCGGAAAAGAAGAATCGATTAACAAATGGGATAACGAAGCAGAACGAGCATAAATGCATAAATGACTTCAACAAAAATAAAAATCAAGTCGAAGTCGATGTCAACAATTAATGGCCATAATAGAGTACAAAACGATTCAACATCATCATCAAAGGACTCAACGGCAAACAAAGTCAGAGTCTTGGAAATCAAGAAATTAGAAAATTCTCAAAAACACAGTGACCGAAGTCGAATGGAAATCAAGCCGAGGAAAACATAAAATATCAAGTTTAGAATAGCTGAGATTCGAACAAAATCAATCATCGGCTAAATCAAATCAAAGCCGAAAACACAAGAATCAAAATCAAATGCATATGAATAAGCGTTAGGAATTCATACCTAACAATTCAAAGACAATCATATGCAAATATGAGAGATAAAACGTCGACAAATAGTTGTAACACATGTACTATCTAAGTTATGTTTTACATTTGTTCTAAACCCCAGGCTCTGATACCAAGCTGTGACGCCCCACCTCTATACCCACGCTAGCCAAGAACACTACGGTGTAGTGCTGTCAACTAGCACGGAGAATAAGGCTGTTGAGGAGCGGCCATCAATAGTTGACCTTACACTAGTATTGGTTATCTCGATAGGAGTGATATATATATATATATATATATATATATATATATATATATATTCTTTCATTTTTCATCTCTGATTTATTTTCTCCCATCAAAATACCCCAATTCCAGTATAAAACGAACTACGATGGTTCATAATAGTTTAGAACAGCAAATATAAAATAATAACACAGATAAATATAAATGCGGAACACAGATAAAACAGAAATTCTCATATATACAATAACTGATGTCAGTTACAATACATTTGACACGGTACATATGATACAACTACAACAGTCGACTCAGGAAGTTACATATACAAGTACATTAACGTATATAATATACATGAATACATATCTTCCTATACAATCATACAGACTACTACAAATAACGACGACTACTCCAAAAGATATGAAAGAACTTCATAGCTCTAGCAGCAACCCAAAGCAGAATATCTACCACCTGAAATACTCGGTCTGACCCGAGTATTAAATTCAAAAGAAAATAATACTCGGGTCAGTCTAATTCAAACTCAGTTATTAGTGCACAGAAGCAATAATAATCAAATAATGAATAGACGACAGTAATTAAACCAAATCAGAATGCAATTCAAAATATTGAATTGAAATAAACAGAACAGTTCAAACCATTGAAATATCAATTAAAATATTAAGATGAGTAGGGCTGCAGTACACGCACGCGTGTACTGCCTCGCCACTACAGCACATGAACTACGCAAAAGATTAATAAATCAAAACAAAATAGAATATCACAAAACCATACCGTATGGCTGCAGTTCACGCTTGCGTGCACTGCCTTGCCACTATAGTGATGTCGTACCCAAAAACTCAATACCGTGTGGCTGCAGTTCACGCCTGCGTGCACTGCCTTGCCACTACAGTAATGATGTACACAATCGGGCACAAGGTCAAACCCAAAATAAAAAGACGGTTTCAACACAGGTGAAATTCCAAAATCAATATGAAACTCAGGTGCAATAAAAATTGAATAGTGACATGCACAAACATAAGAACACGTAAGAGAAACATGTCGTAACTACAAAGCTAAGTCACTTACGAAATGCAGAGGTCAAGTCAGTGACTCAACACAACCGCGGCAGCAACAACAGTGCAGTAGTGCACAGAGAACTCCACAAGTCCAGTAAGATAACCAATATAACAAGCTAAATGTTCAAGCTACTGCACAATGCAAATGAAGACCAGTCCACAAGTATACCCAGTCACACGCATATATATATGATCATGAGGCTTCACAGTGTACAGACCATATGAAGGAAGTGCACATGTTAATTGGATAGCAAGTGCCACCCAATGATGTAAGAAAATGAACAGACAGGATGGAATTAAATCACTGGAAACCTCACAACCAAGTCAGACTTCACTAAAACAATGGACGAGTGCATAGTGACAGTAAGGAATGTATGCAACAATATAAACATGGAATGGAATGCAACTACAAGGCATGAAACCATAATGAAACAGATCAGTTTTGAATACAAGTCAAAACTAGGGACATGTAACAAATGAATGGTCGGCTACAAGTAAATGGTCAAAGACCAGTTCACAAGTAAGAAGGCATAAACCCACACCAACATAGTCTGCATATGCACATGAAGGTCAATGTAAGTTATATTAATGTACACCATCAAAAGAAATGAAACAAGACCACAGATCAAGTGAAGCCTCATCCAAGACACGGAGCAGACAAAAATTTAACTCGAAGGAGATCAAGTTCGAATGCCAGTTCACACGAATATGCAAACATGCTACATGGAACAGAGATGAAACCCAAACAACAACATAATATGAACAAGGTACATAAAACAGTGAGACAGTGGTTCAATATAAATGTACAAGTAGTCAAGCATCAGCTAAGACCAGAGCAGTGTAACTCACATTGGAGCATATATACGCAGCAAAATGAAGGCATGAAAACAACACAGCAATGAACACATTGGAGCTGCAGTAATGCCATTCACACACACATATATACATACAAATATGTATGTATATAGGTAGTGATAACCAGCAGACATTTCATAAGAAATAATTAGCAAACTACTGCAAATTTAAAAGAAAAAAACTTTATTCAAATGCCAAGTTTCAAAAATACTCATGTGTACAACCAGACGACAAAATAAAGAGCAAATATAAATTCGAATGTGTAAATACACCAGAAATTCGACACCAAAACAGCAAAGGATCAAGCAGAAAGCATTCTTGAAACAAAAATGCTCACTGAATCAACTATCACAAAATACAGCACATCCACCAATATCAATGCAACGATGATGGCCGAAAACACAGCAGTGAAATTTAATAACCAAATCAAATCAAGACCGAAGTGAATGCCAAGTGAATGTACAACTCAATGCAATCCCAACAGCAATGCGCAGGTATCATGAAACCAAAGTGAGTGTGCAAGTGCAGACAAATGTAAATTCAAATACATGAATTCTCAAGCCTATGCCGATGCTACAGGGATGGACAAAATTAAACAGTGCTGTGTTGGCTGAAGCCAAATGCAAAATGGAGGGTATGCGACATGATGAAGCAGTGTAGAATCTCAAGTCAAGGCCGCCGAGGAGCAAGAAAATTCACAAAACCAAACTTACAAGAAATAAAAATCATGGTAGTCAAAGAAATCAACTCCAAGGTCAGAGAATTCGAGGCCTTGGAAGTCACCATACAAATGTAACTAAAACTCACTGTCTCAAAATCATCTCAAGACAGAAAAATATCGACATCGAACAAAAGAAATCAATCGAAGCTGAATACTACGAAAGCATAACAAGCAAACGAGGTCGATCGAGTTTGAAATAGATGCGAGTAATATAAATTACTCACCTGGTTTACCCAATCGAAGCAGCCGAGGGGAGACGAAGCCATGGTCTTCACGAAGACGTTCGAAGCCATCAACGTCGGCATCTTCAATTTCGAAAAGCCTTAATTTTTGACGATGAAGGACGAACAATACGAGGCCGCCATTTTTGTTCTTTTGAGGGTTTAAGGGTTACGAACGAAAAATAGAGAAAAAAGAAAGAGGGGATCGGGTCGAATTGGATAAAAAGGAACGGCAACGAAATAAACATGGGCCTATATTAAAACGTTAAAGCCCGAAATTTCTTTTAACAATTTATAAAAGAAATTTAAAAATTCAAAATTTAAAACTTCAAATGGAAATTTGTGTCAATATTAATCGTTTAAATTGTTGATTATAATTGATGCAAAATACCGGGTTGTTACATGGGAACTTTAATTTTGAGAAATAAAAGCGCATTAATGTGACTAAAGGTTAGAGTACGATTATTGTATGTTGCCCATTTTGGTAGCTTGTTAATTTACAATTTTGAAATCAGTTACAATAATTTTTAATTGAGTATTGCGTTAATGTTAATTAAAGTAGTATTTGTAACAATGTTAAGACTTCGGTATTGGATAGTTTGTTGTAATATAAGACTTGGAATAACTTATTGGAAAACAATTACATTTGATGAAATTAAATGTTGAAATATTACATAGATAAGAATTTAGATGAAATGGATTTCTTTATGAAATAAAATGGTAAGTAATTATAATATTGTTATTAATAATAGACGTTATTTTAAGGATAATTAATGTAGTAACGTAAGGTGAAAATGTAAATTAAAAGGGAAACGTAAAATTTAGTTAAGGTAGTAATTTATGAATTGGGAATAAAATTCAAATGTTATATTAGGCTGTAAATCAGTTTGGGAATAAAATTTTATTTAATTGGGGTAAATTGATATATACTTATGTTAAATATATACATAAGATGAGGATTGATTTAATAAAGAGAATTGAATACGAATGGTATAAAATTTCATTTGAAATAAGATTTTATAATTTATTGAATTTACTTTAATTAAAGGTAAACACTAAATTTTTTGCAATAAATCTTTATTTGATATGGAGGTTTGGTTAATAAATTTGAAGCTAATTGCAATCAGAAATGATAGGAATGGTAAGTTGACCATTTATTCATAATAAGATCTAAAAATCAAATAAATGGATTATTGGAATTTAAATTTGACAAATTGTGAATTCATTTAAATTCGGATCCATCTGTCTATTCCAACTTCATCTATAAATACCCCGCTAAACCCGAGCCTCCGCCTATTCTCATTTGTCTGCGCGTAAAATTTCATCAGCTCCTTCTCCTCCTCAATGGTAGACAAACAAATCTTAGATCCAAATAAAAATTCCTAACCAAATCAAAAGCTAAAATTCAAACTTCTCAGAAAAATCTGGAAGAAAAATGCATGAGCGAGAGAGGGAAAGAAAGGGGGATGATGTGGCACTTGAAGGTGTTCTTTTATTTCTATTCTTTTTTCTTTTTCTTTTTTGAAATTTCAATCACCATTAATGCGTATAACTTTCTACTACAAACTCCATTTCACGCGAGATTTTTTTTGTTAGGATCGTAATTAAATTCCAGATCTTTTGACACTGGTTTTGAAAGATTTGGAGACCGTGGAATTTTTGGGTTTAAATCGGATTTAAATTCGATTTAAATTCAAAATGTGAGTGTTTTAACCCACTCACAATTTCTAAAATTTCTTGTGTTTGTTAAATTAATTTTAGATATGAGTAGAAATTTGTTTATGACTGTTTGGCATGTTTTATTCATTATCTCTGATAAATCGCTTTCATTTAATATAATTGTTAATTAATTTTATTTATTGCATAAATTTGACAGTTAGAATTTATTTAATTGCATATTAACTGCCAGTCATAGTTATGTTAAATTTTTATTTCATATTAACTGCCAGTTAAATTTACGTTTATTTTTGCATATAAACTGCCAATTAACAGTTATTAAATTTATTTTGAGTATAAACTGATAATTGATACCATTATTTATCACCTGTTATGTATTGATGATTGTTTGAAATTGGATGATGACTGTGATAAATGGATGTATGATTTGATGGATGAATGGATGATTAATTTTATTAATTGCAAGTTGCTATGCATTTCATTCATTCGGGATTGCGGTTTGAAATGATATATAACCGCATTTTTTTTTCATTTTAAATTGCGGATTGAAATGATAAACATCTGTATCACTTGACCATAGGATAAAAAAATTTATACAGGAAACGCGGTATATATATAAAATTATTTTTTGAAATGTTTTTCTACGGTTTTTACAAAGCTATATATATATGGTTTATGGGTTTTTGATTTGGTTATTAATAAAGGTTATTTATATGTAGTAATTTTCGGTTTTATGCTTTGTATAAATTTGATTTGAAGTATAAAATAAAGTTTGATTTTCGAGATCAAATACGATTAAGAATTTATTTTAAATTTAATTTCTGGAGTTTTAATGACTTAAAAGAGAACAAGGTTGGAAGATGAATACTAAGTTAAATTGAAATTTAATGAAAAGTTAGAATTTTAAAAGGATATGATTTTTATAACTTGATTTTGTGTAGAGTGATTTAAATGAATATCATGTTGATTTAAATGAATATATAATAAATTAAAAGATTTTCCAGTCATGTGAAGTTAAAGGTTTCTTAAATTATATTGAATTCATTAAGTAAAGTTTTCAAGTAAAAAAAATAGTAATTGAATTTAATATATATGGATTTGTCAAATGAATTGTTTTTGAAATGGTGAAATATTTAAAGCTTTGAACATAAGAATTTAAATGGTATTTGGAAGTTTAAATCGATAATTGAAATTGATTTGTGAAATCTAACGAAGCTATCTTGTTTTATAAAGGTAATTTAATATTTAACCATATAAGAAATGGAAACTTGTTTCAAAGTTATGATTTTCAAGGAAGTATAATTTGAAAATATTATATTCAAGAGTTTTGTTTTCTAAATATTTTTCTTTGAAAACCCTATGATTTTGGAAAAGAATATATATTGGAAAATAAAATGACATTATATGATTTTGGGTCTAAATGATATCCTATTGATTTGGGGTTTTAAAAATATAAATGATATCGCATTTTTATGAGTTTAAAATGGATATTTTATTCTGGTTTCTAAAGTTTAAATTATTTTAAATAACCGCGGTGTTATAATAACGTTTGGTTGTTAAAGAGACCGGGATCGGAAGTTGTCATACTCTCTGCCAACTCCGATAACCACTTCAACAACCGCGTACACGGTGGAGATTCCATAATGAAGTTGGTTGGTGAGCGTTTTCTATAAGGTAAATACGTGGACCCAACTCCCGTGAGTTGGCATAAGGTGGCTAAAACAGGAGCGATTCTCGGGCCAATGAGGTCATTCCTCTGATCGAACGCACTCCTTCGATACTATACTCTGACTTTGGATTGATTCGGTGGCCACTATTGATTTCTTTGTTTTTGGGGGTGTTTGTTCGAGGTGGGCGGTAGCTGCGGCTATGCGTTACCATCAGCCCGGATGCGTAATTGGTATATCTATCCTGGCATCGCCTAGTTGTGCAGTGTCACCTACCCTAGCGCGCCTTATACGATTTTGGTTTTGTACCATACCTATGGAGTGCCCTCTGACGACGCCCAGTACGGGGGAGATTACGGCACTGTATAGACTATAGGAATATATAAATGTGTTAAGGTGGAAAATGTAAAGCCTTAACGCTATTTAAAAGTAAGTTTATTTTACAATTAGACACTATTATAATAGCGCAATATACTACATAGTAAATAGTTTAACGGATCCTTAGGAGATGTAAATCCCGAGCATCTCTTGAGTTACTGCACTCATATTTATTTCTGTTAATGTAACTCACATAAGATCTTTTAGTTCTGACTCGAGTGTTTTTGTCTTTCCAAATTCGCTCGGGTCAGTCCGAGCGTTTCAGGATTGAAGATTTTATTTCCGAAGGAAGAAGACGAAGATTTTATTATTATTACTATAGATAATATGGTTTCACTACACTCATATTGTTCTGCTGCATTGTTATATGGTATGTGTACTCTGATATGTATTGTATAAATAAATCAAAGGTTTTTGTTAACAGATTTATGAACTGTATATTTGATTATTATATTTTATCCTTCCGCTGTGAGATTCTGTTTCTTTCTTTGTTTTCTTATTTATCCCATAACAATCCGCCCTTACGTATGGTTTGAATTGGCACGTGTGTCTGTTTAAATCGTGCAAAAAGGCGGGATGTTACAACAAACATAAGAAATTTTAGAAGTTGTGAGTGGGTTAAAACACTCACCTTTTGAATTTAAATCGAATTAAAATCCAATTTAAACCCAAAAAACTAACAGCTTTAGAATCTGCGCAAACTAGCGTCAAAATGTCATAAATCTCAATACGATCCTAAAAAAAATATTGCGCGTAAATCAGACATTGTATGCGAAAGTTATTCAAGTTATAAGTTGACTATTGCCATACTAAAGTGTATATATATAGTGATATTGAAATAAACAAAATAATACTAAATTTCACATTCTGGGATGAGGAGGCTAAGGTACCTGCTAACAAGGTGGTGGCAAGGCTTGGGTGAGGTGGAGAGGCTTTCACGCAACTCAAAGCTTCAAGAAGGATTAGGAAAAGTGTTGCAAGCAGGTGAGGAGAAAATGAAATAGGGTCATGTTTGCATAATGAAGTTCAGTGAGATTGGAAAATTGAAATGAGGCTAATGGAGGATGGAACCAATGAAATGAATGCTTCAGGAAGCAAAAATGAAAATTTATATATTGCAAACAAAGAGTTGGTAACGAATAATAAATATAGAGTAACAAATGGACCACTTGTACTAAAACTTTGAGATCCAATTTCAAAATGTCTACTCCGCTAAATTTATTTCTATTAACCGTAAATATACACCTTCTTAACACCCAATTAAATTTTATTAACACACATTTAATAAAATGTAACACTCAAATTAATGTCACTGGGGACCACCGCTGTACACAATAAAAGATGAACCGAGACTGGAAATTCAAATTTAAAGACGACATTTTTCTCAGCGCGCAATCACGATTCAAAATATTAAATTTACTTTAAAATATAAGGTTAGCATTAAAAATCATTTCTATACTGCCTCTAATTGTTATAAAATGAATGTAAAATGTTGTTTCAAAATACAAATTTTTCCCTTTTTATAAAATTTTACTTATCTTTAAAATGAAACGCTCGTTTTATTTTTCTCAGACTGTTCTTTTATTTTCATTAAAAATGCCCTTTCTATTTAACCCACTAATATACACTTCTTATATTAAATACCATAAATTTCAACTAACTTCTCTTTTATTTTAATTTAAAGATTCCTCATATGGATTAGATGTTGCAAATTTCACACTTTCAGAGCTTTAACTTCTATTTCAATTGTTTATAGATTATAAATTAATCTTCCAAAATTTTCAATGAAATTAGCTTTCCATTTATTTTCAATACATTCTTCTTGTGGTATAATTATTTTGTTTCATATCTATTATTCAATTCACTATTCTTAAACGGATAAAAAATTTCATTGAATTTGCAAACTATTACCCTTACTAATTAAGGTTTTAAAACAAATAAATAAAATTTCCTTAGTCCAATCCTTTTTGCCAATTATTTACCTTATAAATAACTTCATGTTTATTAAGTTTACATTCACACTTCCGTTAATATTTTAACCATTATAAAAAAAATGTTTATCCTCAACAACAAACATTATGATTAATTATCTAACATTGATTTGTATAAACTTTCCATTTATTACGTATTATTTTATCAATTGATAAAATTTTAAATCTATTTCCCAAATCTACTACTTTAAATCAATCAAAACTTCACAATTGTTTAAATCAATTGGTATTACCTTATATTTATTATAAATCAACTTGTTCTAACCTTATTACCTAAATTTACGTTCATTTTCTATTCAATACAATTTACATTCATTAACACGTTTCCTAAGTTTAAAATCAAATACCATTCACAATGTTTTATTACTTAAATCAATTTAATACTTACCTCTAATTTCTCATATTCAATTTATATGCAGGTATACACCTTTCACTACTTCAGTCCTTAGAAATTTATTCAAATTACAATCTCTTGCAATAACTCATTTATTAGAAATTTGCATACCAATAACTTAGGCTCCAATAAATAGGATTTCATTTAATTCAATCTTTTTAATTAAGTCTACTTTAATCAATATAATATTTAATAGGTTAATTCTTAACATTTACTGCATTACAAATTAATATTCAATCAATTATTACTCAACTAACATAGTTAACATTGTTTTATATTTCATTACATTAATATTCATATATACATCTTAGATTTGTATCAATGGTAATACTTAAAAATGTGAATCTTGTCAATTACGCGTATTAATTTAGGTTTTCAACTCAATTAACAAAATTTCCTAAGTCAAATCCCTTTTTACCAAATTTGACAATCCCTAACCATTTGTACTACATCCCATATGTAACATCCCGAAAATTATGAATTTAAATTTTAGTAATGTATTTGAACTTTTTGAAATTTAAATTGAAAAGTTATAAAGAAATAAAATATGAACAAAATTTAGTGCTTTTAGTTAAAACTTTTAATAGAATTAAAACAAATATTGTAATAAAATCACATAGTTATTTAATGTTAATAACTAAAACAACTTTTCCTTCTAATAAAGTAAAATAATAAATTGTGGTAGATGAGCTTTTAATAGAAATAAAATTGTTAAAGTAAGTTATGATGAAAATTATAAAATTTAAATCACATAATTATAATCTAACATCTAAACAAGTAAACAAATAGTTAAACAAATAAACAAATAAACAAATAAACAAATGAACAAGTAAACAAATAATTAAACAAATAACAAAACAGTAAGAAGAAATAATAAATTAAGATTTCTGTAAGCATACAAGGGAGCAAATGAACATTGCATACCTACTTAGAATTAATGCTATACACTTCAGCCATAAAACAAGATCTGCCAAACCAAACTTGTACTGGCAAGAATTTAAATAAAGACTGCTGTAAACATGCTCTCATTAAATGCTATTTCTCCTCAGCCCATACACAAACATACATCAGCCAAAATCAAAGCATGAGCACGGCATGCTGTAGATACATGAAAGTGTTACATACATTAAATGCTTTCAAACTTCAACCAGTAAATTGAAATATTCACAAAGTACAAATACAGTATAAGGAAGCTGTCCAAAAAAAAAAAAAAAATTATTTCAGTACTTCACTTAAACCTGCCCACTTCTTTATATACTTGAGAATTGTCTTAGTTCATTCGTTCAACAAACTGAGAAAGAACAGAAAATTAAAAAGAAAGAAAAACATAAGTGTCACTTATTCACAAGCTCAACTTCATTCAAGCTTGAAAACAAATTTTTGAAGAAAGAAGAACAGAGGGAAATTCAAACTGCAGTTGCAAAACAATTATAGTCTCTGCTCACCCATTATACAGGTGAGTAAACATGATTTGTAAAGGACATTAAGTTTATTTAAAACAGTTTAAACTTCCATTATAACTTTTGTTCATTTTACAGTATGATAATATACCAGTTATGCTCTGTGTCATTCACGCAGGGATACATTTGTTATTAGAACTAAAGTCCGTTTTCTTTAAATCACTGTCATGCTTGGATTCTTTTCAAATAAATCAAGTAGTTTTAATCTTCAAACAAGTTTTGTAAAGTTGTTTGAACGTACAGTAGTTTTTTTTTCCACTGTAAACTTGTTTACAGGTATCCAACAAATACTTGACAAAAATAAAAAATGATTTTTACAGTAACCATAGATTTTATAATAAATTCAAAAATTTTAATTTAATGATTTGAATATATAACTTGAGTTCTTACTTCCATTTATGATTTTTAAAAACAAAATGAGGATTTTTAGTTTGTTATTTTAAAGGGTAATCTGTAAGTGAATAAAATTTTAACTTTTATGAATTTGTAACAATCAATTCAATTATAAATGCTAAAATTTGGTTGGTAGCAAGTTTGAACATCAGAGATTGCACGAAAATTGTCAAAGAATTTTTCTATGGCGTGAGATTTGGATTCGAGGTCGCATTAGGGTTTTAATACCTTTTTTTTTAGTTCTGTAAAAATTTCGATTGCGCCCTCTTGAGTTGATCAAGCTTCACGAGGACCTGGGGAATGGTGGCTCGGGGTATGAACGTGGTAAGACCGCAGTCACGGATTTTCTGGTGGACCGAGGAGCGTTGGCGAAGGGGCTTTTGTGTGGTGACGTTGAGTTACGGTTCGTCAACACGGTGAAATTTCGATGCCGTGTTCTTTGGGTCAAATCGATGAGGGATTTCGAGTGTATGGGGTGTTAGTGACTTGCTGGAGTCATAGGTGATCGCCAGAGAGGCGTCGCTGCCGTGTACATGTGCACGACTTGGCCTCTGTGTCAGTAAAAGGGGGTGTGGTCTGGGTACTCGGTGATGTTATCGAGCAGAAGGGGGTCAAACTCGGGGTCGAACTCGAGTGCGTGGTGGAGGCTTATTTCCAGTTTTGATTATAAGCGTTAATAAAAAAAAAAAAAGAAACTGGAAGGAGATAAGAAACTGGGATGAGGAAAGAAATGGGAAGTCTCGGGGAGAAGACGTGATGGAACCGGGGTGGACGCGAGTGAAACACTGCTTTTACTCGGGTTGTTTTATATGGGCTAAGCCCATTAAAATCTTTAAGTCAACAATGTTAATAAAAAATTTGTGTTTTGCAATATAAACAGTTTAGATTTTGTTAAGTAAAATTTTTAACAAATGCTTTAGAATTTGTTAATTCTTTAATTAGATAAAGAAAGTTTAAAAATCAAAATTTATTTAACTCTTTAAATTAAATGATTAAGTTTTAAAAGAAGAATTTTAAATTAATTTACATTAAAATTTCAATGTAACAATAAATTAATTTTTAAAGTATAAAACAGATTTTCAAATGAAAATTAAGGTAAACGATTTTTATCAATAGTTTTGAAAAGGAATTTAGAATAATTTAAAGATTGTGATTAAAATTGATTTAATAAACAATTACGTACTCAAATAAATTTATAATTAAGAATTTATTGATTTGATAAAGCAAGTTAATTAATTTAATTGGCAGTTAATTAAAATAACTAATTAAGGAAAAATCAATGTATCAAGATGATTAAGATTAATTTAATTATCATTAAGAATAATAAATCATTGATTGAATAATCAATAAAATAATTATTTGGTTAATTTATCTCATTCGTTTTGATTAGTAAATAATTAACTGTTGTTGTTAACTTATATTGATATCTCTGTTCTGTTTGTAATTCTATATGATGTAATTGCCATGTTATTGCACTGTGATTATGATTTGTTCTGTATTGATGTGAAAACCCTGTTGTCCGTAAAACGACATTTAAACTTCGATGCGACAGGGAATCGGATTTCAGTTGGTTATCCGAAACCCACATCGAACCTGTGAATATTTGTGAATGACATCCACGTGTTTTAAAATTTGACACTCACTATTTGAATTAGCCGGGAAAGGACCTTTGTGTCATATAACCCATTTCGAATATGTGATTCGACGTTATGGATAGCAATTGAAGACCGGTGTTGAAGACCGGGTATTTGCGAGAGCGATATGATGATCTGTTGAGTGACTCTGCACCGATTTGCTCCGGTATAGAGTTCTCCATATGTGATGGGGAATCCGATCAGGATTGTGGATATCCGGATTGCAAGGACTTCTTTGGAAGTGCCTTCGGTTCTGTTCGAGCCCGGAACAGACTTGTATGGATAGTATGTCTGACATTACAAATTGAGATATAAAGCCGATTTCTTTCAAATATATTTCTGTTGGTGGCGGAGAATTTATTCTTTTAGCTTAACACCCTTCTCTGAGACGTACGAGCTCAGAGGTTATATAGTTGAAGGTTATCAGCAATATATTCTAAATTTGGTAATGTGACATGCTGAGTGTTGTTGTGAAATGATCATTGTGTTGATCATTTGTGATGGGATCATTTGTTTGATCGTCTATCTTGGTGATCATTTCTATGATCATTTGTTTACCCAAAGCACAGCTTTTGTATAAAGCGTGTTTTTGTGGACGAGACTTCGTCGGACCTCACACCCCGAAATGGTCGAAACAGGAAAGATGCGGCAAGGTTATTGGGGGTAGCACGCCTTAGGGTATGTGCATTTCCTTCTGGATAGAAGTGGTATCATGGTATGGAGCCCAGATACTTAACTTATGTTGATATCGCAGATATATATATATTACTTGTGATTTGTCGCTGGGGCCCCGGTTAAAGGTTGGTTACGACCGGGAGATGGCATACTCGTGTCAGTAGTTACCCAGTTAGGGGTAACCCGGCCTTGTGTTGGCAGAGATCCGGTTTGGTTCTCGGGGACGTCCTTCCAGAGGCATTCTCATGTGGAAATGGGAAGTTCCTTAGCCTGACCATTTGTTGGAAATCCAATTCCCAATACGAAACCCTGTACGGTTTTAGTTGTAGAACCTGCCATTTACTTATAGTGGTCGCCACTGTTTAGATGGTAGCTATAGTAGGCATACGATAATGGTCGTATGCTGGCTAAGATTAATATTCTATTTTCGAAATGATTTACTTCACTATGAACTAATAATAATATCAAAGAATTCTTTTCTCGTATCAAGCATATTTAACTATCATAAGAAGAAATCTCCTCCAATTCTGCGTTTGCATTGTGTGTGTGGCGGGAGGTCTTATGGTAGTTCCATTTTTAAAAGCATACCGAAAATTCTTTTATAAATCTTGTTTTTATTTAAATGCAACTGTTTTTGTTTACTCATACCAGTCCCATGACTGATCCGAAGTTTATTGTTCCACTCGGGCAGCCGAGTAGCAGGTTTCCATATTTTGGAGTAGCAGTATTTTGGAGCTCTTATCTGGGAGATATCTTAGGAGCTTTTGGAGATTACAGGTGTTAGCTTTTGGGAGTTCGTTATCATCTCTCTCATTTGAGGACCTTTGGATATATGTTCACTGTTGTATTATCATGATGTTGTATTTGGAGTTGTAGTGTATGTATTATGTACTCTGTTGCAGTATGGATATTATGTTGATGTTGTAACTGTGATGATATTTATGATATTGATTCTGTTCCGTTGTTTTATATTCATCTAATTGTTGTTATAAGCTCCGGCGATGCGAATTTGATGTTGTTTATCGAACATCGAGTTTGGGTCGTCACAAGTGGTATCAGAGCTGTTGGTTGAGTAAGAACTTTAGCTACGGAGTATAACACATTAGATGGCTCATTAGAGATAGGGTGAAGTATACACTAGAATGAGTATAACCAAGACTGAAACTCTAAAATTTTCTTAGTCTATTTCTTTTTACTGCTGATATTCCTTGAGATATCTCGTCTGTATATCTAAATCAATTTTCTTACTAATCTCAGATAGTGAAAATGAGTGGACGCAGAGGAAGAGCTAGGGGTCAAGGCAATGCTGCAGCACCAAATCAAATTCCCCCAGCCGCAGAAGCAGTAATAGAAATTCAGCAGCAGCCGGACTTGGCTGATTTATATAAGAAGTTCGAAAAGCTTGGTGGCAAACCGTTCATTGGCAAAGAGTCAATTATTGACGCTCAAGTTTGGGTAAGATCGTGTGAAAAGATTTTTAAAGGGCTAAAACTGCAGGATGAGCAAAAAAGACTTATAGCTTCTTGGCAACTCCAAGGAGAAGCTTCAGCTTGGTGGGAAACCATCATTATAGATGAACCCGAGGAAGAATTTACTTGGGATCGTTTTAAGGAAGTGTTTGAGAAACGTTACATGCCATCGGCGGGAGTTTCCAGAATGTATCAGGAATTTCTGGATTTGAAGCAAGGAAGTTTGTCGTTTGAAGAATATTTGAATAAATTCAGCGAACTATCTCGGTTTGGCCCGGAATTGCTAAACACACCTCTTAAGAAAAATGAAAGGTTTATCCGGGGAATGAACCAGAAATATCATGGAAGAATGACGGGTCGTGTTAAAGAATCTTTTTCAGATTTAGTAGATATGGGGTACAGGTACACTACTCTTGATATGCAAGAAGCAACTGTGGAGAAAGGTAATTCAGGTAGTCCGAATTATAAAAAGCGGAAATTCGGAGGCAAGAAACCTTGGCAAGGCAATGAGAAGAAGAGGAGCACTGAAGGAAGCGCAACAGAAAATGTCACTTGTTACAACTGCAAAGAGAAAGGCCACTATTCAAATGACTGCCCAAAACCGAAGAAGCCAGCTAAAGAATGCTACAATTGTCATAAACCGGGACATTTAGTTAAAGATTGCCCGGTGATGAAGCCAGCGCAGGTGGCAAAAGTTTATGCGATAAAGAAGGACCCCTCATCTTCAAAAGCTGATAAAGGGAAAAGTGTTTTGGAAGGTAACCTTACTATTAATAATAGAACTGTTAGAGTTTTATTTGATATAGGAGCTTCACATAGCTTTATCTCCCAACAAACCGTAAATGAATTAGGACTTGAAACTAAATTTGCTAATGATCTTATTTGCGTGAAAAATCCGGTTGGAGGTCCCGCAAATCTTTGTTCATATTGTAAGAAAGTTCCTATTTCATATGCTAGCTATAAATTTCCTATCAACCTTTATGTCCTCGAATTTGACGAATATGAAATCTTACTCGGTATGAACTGGTTATCGAGATACGAAGCTATATTGGAGTGTAGTAATCAGACAGTTTTAATCAAAACGAGTTTTGTAAATTTTATTGAAATCTCTTGTGAGAATCCAAGTCCAAGGAGTGACAGATTGATGTATACTTTGGGAAATCTTGAACCCACTTTGCAGTCTATACCTATTGTTCGGGATTTTTCCGACGTATTTGAAGAAGTGAAATCTTTACCTCCTCATCGAGAAATAGAATTCCGAATCGATCTTGTACCTAATACTCGTCCTGTGGTTCACGCAAGTCGCAGGATGGCACCCAGGGAAAAGCTTGAATTGGTTCATCAAACTGATGAGCTACGAGTAAAAGGATTAATTCGACCAAGTGTTTCTGAATGGGGCTCAGCCGTCGTATTTGTTGCTAAATCAGACGGATCTTTGAGATTGTGTGTAGATTACCGCGATCTAAATAAACAAACTCTCAAAAATAAATTCCCTCTACCAAGAATTGATGATCTATTCGACCAACTTCATGGCGCTCGTTTCTTTTCAAAAATGGATCTAGCCCAAGGATTCCATCAATTACGAATCGCCGAAGATTGTGTACATCTGACTGCTTTCAGAGGTCCTGATATGTTCTATGAATGGTTAGTTATGCCTTTCGGGCTAACCAATGCTCCAGCATACTTCGTAGATTTTATGACTTGTGTGTTTCGGGAAGTTCTGAATAAATTTGTGCTCGTATTCATTGATGATATTTTGATCTATTCTAAGACTAAAGAAGAGCATGCCGAACATCTTAAAATCGTATTGGAAATATTGAGGAGAAATGTTCTATTTGCAAAATTTTCCAAATGCCACTTCTGGGTCAATGAAGTCAAATTCCTTGGCCATATTGTTAATGAAGAAGGAATTTCAGTAGATCCTAGCAAAATTTCCGCTATTCTTGATTGGAAACAACCTACTACTCCAAGAGAAGTTCGAAGCTTTTTGGGTTTAGCAGGCTATTACCGGAAATTCGTTCAAGATTTTTCTAAGTTGGCTAGTCCGCTGACTAAGTTAACAATGAAAAATGCAAAGTTCATTTGGACTCCAGAATGTAAGGAAGTTTTTCAAGAGTTGAAAAAGAGATTGACCACTGCTCCTGTTCTCACTATTGTTAACGGGAACCGAGGCCTATCTGTCTATACTGATGCATGTGGTGAAGGAGTAGGTGCAGTATTAATGCAAAATGGAAAGGTGGTTTCCTACGCGAGTAGACAATTACGTCCGCATGAGAAAAACTACCCAACACATGATTTGGAACTTTTGGCTGTTGTTTTCGCTTTGAAAATATGGCGACACTATCTTCTGGGTAAGAATCTTTTCAGCTTTCTTAATAATTTGCGAAATTAACTAAAGAAATATACTTAATAAACTCTCTTTGTTTTAGGTGAAAAATTCGAATTATTCACCGACCATAAATCCTTGAAATATATTTTCACCCAGTAGGATCTGAATCTGCGACAACAACGTTGGTTGGAATTTCCGGCATCTTATGACTTAGATATTCTGTATACACTCGGAAAGGCCAATGTGGTTGCTGATGCTTTAAGCAGAAGTTATGCTGTTCTCGCATATCTAGTTATCACTCCTACTCTTCTTAAGAAGATCGCGAGCAAGCAAACTGAAGACAAGTTTCTTCGAGAAATGCGTAGAAGAATAGATCGAGGAGAGGATACTAGTTTTGAGATAGATAATAGAGAAGTTATAAGGATGAAGGGCAGAATTTGTGTCCCTGACATTCCAGAATTGAAACGTGAAGTATTGGACGAATGCCACAAGTCAAAATTCAACATCCATCCAGGAGTCAACAAAATGTATCGAGATGTTAAAAGGACATTTTGGTGGAAAACGATGAGGAGAGACATATCTATTTATGTTAGTCGCTGTGCTACTTGTCAGCAAATCAAGAGCGACCAAAAGAAAGTGGCCGGTTTACTTCAACCTTTGGAAGTACCGAAATGGAAGTGGGATCAGGTATCGATGGATTTCATTGATGGATTGCCTCGTACCAAGAAAGGCAATGAAGCGATTTGGGTTATTGTGGATCGCCTAACCAAAAATGCTCATTTCGTTCCAGTTAAATCTACTCGGACTGCAGCAAGCTTGGCAGGTATATATATAAAGGAAATTGTTCGCCTCCATGGTATTCCCAGCAGTATAGTGAGTGATCGTGACCCGATCCTCGCTAGTAGATTTTGGGAAGCATTTCAGGACGCATTGGGAACGAAATTAAATTTCAGTAGTGCTTATCACCCACAATCTGATGGGCAGACTGAGAGAGTTAACCGAATTCTAGAAGACCTATTGCGTGCTTGTGTTCATGATTTTGGTGGTTCTTGGGAAGACCATTTGCATCTGGTTGAATTCTCCTATAACAACAGTTATCAGGCCAGTTGGGAAATGGCTCCTTTTGAAGCTTTATATGGTCGTCTGTGTCGATCACCTACATGCTGGATCGAATCAGGTGACAGACTTGTTCTTGGACCGAATATGATAAAAGAAGCCACTGAGAAGGTAGACTTTATTCGAAAGAAGTTATTAACTGCCCAAAGCCGTCAGAAGAGCTATTATGACCGTCGAAGGAGAAATTTGGAATTTCAAGTTGGAGATTCTGTATTTCTGAAAGTATCTCCGATGCGGGGTGTATTGAGATTCGGGAAAACTGGAAAGTTGGCACCGCGTTATATTGGTCCTTTTCCTACTCTGGAAAGGATTGGTTCTCTAGCATATAGAGTGCAGTTACCCAGCTGGTTGTCTGGCGTACATGATGTGTTCCATATTTCTAATCTTCGAAAATATGTGCACGATCCAGATGATATAATTGAAGAAGCTGCTCAGCAGGATCTTGAAATCACTCCCAACTTGGCAGTTAGAAGGGAACCGATTAAAATTGTTGATCGTGATGAGAAGCGATTGAGGAACAAAATTGTGAAATTGGTCAAAGTTAAATGGAGTAGCGATCCAAAGGACTGTACTTGGGAGACCGAAGATAATATGAAGAAATCATATCCCAAATGCAGAATTAACATCTCGACTTAAAACTGTAAGTCATTTCCTTATTTATAAATTCGTCTATTCTTTGTTTTCGTTTCTCTCTCTTTCAATTTCGAGGACGAAATTTTCTTAAGGAGGGGATATTGTAACATCCCGAAAATTATGAATTTAAATTTTAGTAATGTATTTGAACTTTCTGAAATTTAAATTGAAAAGTTATAAAGAAATAAAATATGAACAAAATTTAGTGTTTTTAGTTAAAACTTTTAATAGAATTAAAACAAATATTGTAATAAAATCACATAGTTATTTAATGTTAATAACTAAAACAACTTTTCCTTTTAATAAAGTAAAATAATAAATTGTGGTAGATGAGCTTTTAATAGAAATAAAATTGTTAAAGTAAGTTATGATGAAAATTATAAAATTTAAATCACATAATTATAATCTAACATCTAAACAAGTAAACAAATAAACAAATAAACAAATAAACAAATGAACAAGTAAACAAATAATTAAACAAATAACAAAACAGTAAGAAGAAATAATAAATTAAGATTTCTGTAAGCATACAAGGGAGCAAATGAACATTGCATACATACTTACAATTAATGCTATACACTTCAGCCATAAAACAAGATCTGCCAAACCAAACTTGTACTGGCAAGAATTTAAATAAAGACTGCTGTAAACATGCTCTCATTAAATTCTATTTCTCCTCAGCCCATACACAAACATACATCAGCCTAAATCAAAGCATGAGCACGGCATGCTGTAGATACATGAAAGTGTTACATACATTAAATGCTTTCAAACTTCAACCAGTAAATTGAAATATTCACAAAGTACAAATACAGTATAAGGAAGCTGTCCAAAAAAAAAAAAAAAATTATTTAAGTACTTCACTTTAACCTGCCCACTTCTTTATATACTTGGGAATTGTCTTAGTTCATTCGTTCAACAAACTGAGAAAGAACAAAAATTAAAAAGAAAGAAAAACATAAGTGTCATTTATTCACAAGCTCAACTTCATTCAAGCTTGAAAACAAATTTTTGAAGAAAGAAGAACAGAGGGAAATTCAAACTGCAGTTGCAAAACAATTATAGTCTCTGCTCACCCATTATACAGGTGAGTAAACATGATTTGTAAAGGACATTAAGTTTATTTAAAACAGTTTAAACTTCCATTATAACTTTTGTTCATTTTACAGTATGATAATATACCAGTTATGCTCTGTGTCATTCACGCAGGGATACATTTGTTATTAGAACTAAAGTCTGTTTGCTTTAAATCACTGTCATGCTTGGATTCTTTTCAAATAAATCAAGTAGTTTTAATCTTCAAACAAGTTTTGTAAAGTTGTTTGAACATACAGTAGTTTTTTTTTCCACTGTAAACTTGTTTACAGGTATCCAACAAATACTTGACAAAAATAAAAAATGATTTTTACAGTAACCATAGATTTTATAATAAATTCAAAAATTTTAATTTAATGATTTGAATATATAACTTGAGTTCTTACTTCCATTTATGATTTTTAAAAACAAAATGAGGATTTTTAGTTTGTTATTTTAAAGGGTAATCTGTAAGTGAATAAAAATTTAACTTTTATGAATTTGTAACAATCAATTCAATTATAAATGCTAAAATTTGGTTGGTAGCAAGTTTGAACATCAGAGATCGCACGAAAATTGTCAAAGAATTTTTCTACGGCGTGAGATTTGGATTCGAGGTCGCATTAGGGTTTTAATACCTTTTTTTTGAGTTTTGTAAAAATTTCGATTGCGCCCTCTTGAGTTGATCGAGCTTCACGAGGACTTGGGGAATGGTGGCTCGGGGTATGAACGTGGTAAGACCGCAGTCACGGATTTTCTGGTGGACCGAGGAGCGTTGGCGAAGGGGCTTTTGCGTGGTGACGTTGAGTTATGGTTCGTCAACACGGTGAAATTTCGATGCCATGTTCTTTGGGTCAAATCGATGAGGGATTTCGAGTGTATGGGGTGTTAGTGACTTGCTGGAGTCATAGGTGATCGCCAGAGAGGCGTCGCTGCCGTGTACATGTGCACGACTTGGCCTCTATGTCAGTAAAAGTGGGTGTGGTCTGGGTACTCGGTGATGTTATCGAGCAGAAGGGGGTCAAACTCGGGGTGGAACTCGAGTGCGTGGTGGAGGCTTATTTCCAGTTTTGATTATAAGCGTTAATAAAAAAAAAAAAAAAGAAGAAACTGGAAGGAGATAAGAAACTGGGATGAGGAAAGAAATGGGAAGTCTCGGGGAGAATACGTGATGGAACCGGGGTGGACGCGAGTGAAACACTGCTTTTACTCGGGTTGTTTTATATGGGCTAAGCCCATTCAAATCTTTAAGTCAACAATGTTAATAAAAATTTTGTGTTTTGCAATATAAACAGTTTAGATTTTGTTAAGTTAAATTTTTAACAAATGCTTTAGAATTTGTTAATTCTTTAATTAGGTAAAGAAAGTTTAAAAATCAAAATTTATTTAACTCTTTAAATTAAATGATTAAATTTTAAAAGAAGAATTTTAAATTAATTTACATTAAAATTTCAATGTAACAATAAATTAATTTTTAAAGTATAAAACAGATTTTCAAATGAAAATTAAGGTAAACGATTTTTATCAATAGTTTTGAAAAGGAATTTAGAATAATTTAAAGATTGTGATTAAAATTGATTTAATAAACAATTACGTACTCAAATAAATTTATAATTAAGAATTTATTGATTTGATAAAGCAAGTTAATTAATTTAATTGGCAGTTAATTAAAATAACTAATTAAGGAAAAATCAATGTATCAAGATGATTATGATTAATTTAATTATCATTAAGAATAATAAATCATTGATTGAATAATCAAAAAAATAAATATTTGGTTAATTTATCTCATTCGTTTTGATTAGTAAATAATTAACTATTGTTGTTAACTTATATTGATATCTCTGTTCTGTTTGTAATTCTATATGATGTAATTGCCATGTTATTGCACTGTGAATATGATTTGTTTTATATTGATGTGAAAACCCTGTTGTCCGTAAAACGGCATTTAAACTTCGATGCGACAGGGAATCGGATTTCAGTTGGTTATCCGAAACCCACATCGAACCTGTGAATATTTGTGAATGACATCCACATGTTTTAAATTTTGACACTCACTATTTGAATTAGCTGGGAAAGGACCTTTGTGTCATATAACCCATTTCGAATATGTGATTCGACGTTATGGATAGCAATTGAAGACCGGTGTTGAAGACCAGGTATTTGCGAGAGCGATATGATAACCTGTTGATTGACTCTGCACCGAGTTGCTCCGGTATAGAGTTCTCCATATGTGATGGGGAATCCGATCAGGATTGTGGATATCCGGATTGCAAGGACTTCTTTGGAAGTGCCTTCGGTTCTGTTCGAGCCCGGAACAGACTTGTATGGATAGTATGTCTGACATTACAAATTGAGATATAAAGCCGATTTCTTTCAAATATATTTCTGTTGGTGGCGGAGAATT
This sequence comes from Allium cepa, assembly GCA_030765085.1. Taxonomy (NCBI): domain Eukaryota; kingdom Viridiplantae; phylum Streptophyta; class Magnoliopsida; order Asparagales; family Amaryllidaceae; genus Allium; species Allium cepa. Next base: position 766,220,693 of record CM060937.1, on the reverse strand, counting down.
TATTCTTTTAGCTTAACACCCTTCTCTAAGACGTACGAGCTCAGAGGTTATATAGTTGAAGGTTATCAGATATATATTCTAAATTTGGTAATGTGGCATGCTGAGTGTTGCTGTGAAATGATCATTGTGTTGATCATTTTTGATAGGATCATTTGTTTGATCGTCTATCTTGGTGATCATTTCTATGATCATTTTTTGACCCAAAGCACAGCTTTTGTATAAAGCGTGTTTTTGTGGACGAGACTTCGTCGGACTTCACACCCCGAAACGGTCGAAACAGGAAAGATGCGGCAAGGTTATTGGGGGTAGCACCCCTTAGGGTATGTGCATTTCCTTCTGGATAGAAGTGGTATCATGGTATGGAGCCCAGATACTTAACTTATGTTGATATCGCATATATATATATATATATATATTACTTGTGATTTGTTGCTGGGGCCCCGGTTAAAGGTTGGTTACGACCGGGAGATGACATACTCGTGTCAGTAGTTACCCAGTTACGGGTAACCCGGCCTTGTGTTGGCAGAGATCCAGTTTGGTTTTCGGGGACGTCTTTCCAGAGGCGTTCTCATGTGGAACTGGGAAGTTCCTAGGCCTGACCATTTGTTGGAAATCCAATTCCCAATACGAAACCCTGTACGGTTTTAGTTGTAGAACCTGCCATTTACTTATGGTGGTCACCACTGTTTAGATGGTAGCTATAGTAGGCATACGATAATGGTCGTATGCTGGCTAAGATTAATATTCTATTTTCGAAATGATTTACTTCACTATGAACTAATAATAATATCAAAGAACTCTTTTCTCGTATCAAGCATATTTAACTATCATAAGAAGAAATCTCCTCCAATTCTGCGTTTGCATTGTGTGTGTGGCGGGAGGTCCTATGGTAGTTCCATTTTTAAAAGCATACCGAAAATTCTTTTATAAATTTTGTTTTTATTTAAATGCAACTGTTTTTGTTTACTCATACCAGTCCCATGACTGATCCGGAGTTTGTTTTCTTTCCTAAACTCTGGGTGCCCATTATTTCCACACGGGCAGCCTAGTAGCAGGTTTCTGTATTTTGGAGTAGCAGTATTTTGGAGCTCTTATTTGGGAGATATCTTAGGAGCTTTTGGAGATTTCAGGTGTTAGCTTTTGGGAGTTCGTTATCATCTCTCTCATTTGAGGACTTTTGGACATATGTTCACTGTTGTATTATCATGATGTTGTATTTGGAGTTGTAGTGTATGTATTATGTACTCTGTTGCAGTATGGATATTATGTTGATGTTGTAACTGTGATGATATTTATGATATTGATTCTTTTCCGTTGTTTTATATTCATCTAATTGTTGTTATAAGCTCCGGCGACGCGAATTTGATGTTGTTTATCGAACATCGAGTTTGGGTCGTCACACCATATTAATGTAATATTTATTAGATTTTATTTCAAATTAACGTACAACTTAATTTCCCTTAATTGCGATATGATTCCCAAATTTTTTATCTAACGCAGTAAATGAATAAATAACCTAAATAAATGGTCACCTACTTACTTCTTTCATTTATAAGTTTACTACTCACCCTGTAACATTCCTGAAAATTCATCAAGTTTAATTTGGCAATTAAATTAATTTTTTGAAATAGATTGTGAATTAATTAGAAAATTTCTAGAATAAATAAATAATTTTGATTATAAATAGAAATTTATATTAGAAATTTAGGAATAAGTGAATTAGAAAAAAAAACAATTATTGAATTTAAATATATAATGTATTAAAAATAAAAATAGAATTTAAAAGCTTGAGATTAATAAAATGATAGTAATAGTTGTTTTCTAAAATATTAATTTTATTTGGAAGATGTATTTATTTTCATAATATTATTTTTAAGTTAAATTTTCATACATAAATAAGTGTGACTAATTGTTAATATGAAATCAAAGTGTTTGATCCATTCTTTTCTTTTTGTAGAGTTGTACAAAATAAATAATAAAAAAATATATGAATGTAAATTGTGTAAATATAAATTTTTAAATAAATGTATGAACTAAATTAAAGATTGAGTGTGAAAATAATAAATTGTGATATATATGTTGATAAATGTTTACAAAAGTAAATACGATATAAAAATAAAAATAAACATTCTTTTGTCTTTAAGAATTTAAATGTAAACATATGCATACATTCACATGGATTTGAATTAAAGAGATGGAGTGTAGGAGTTAACAAAATCTAAAGGTTATAATGATTTCTTACAAATGGCATTCCATATCATTACTTTTATTAAATAATGAAATTTAAAATTTCAAGAAAACTCTCCATTTTCCCATATTCAAATCTAATAACATCTCAGCAAATCTGAACAAAAAGTATCAAAGGTTGAGCATCTCAAAACAACAATACAGAAGTAGAAGAAAAAAATTAGAAAAAGAAAAAGAAATAACAAACCTGGAAATAAAAGCATGGATCCAAGTTAGCAAAGTTTTCAAGCTTGAAACAAATTTGGAGCAAATCTGTTTTTAAAAAGCATCAGCATTTTCAACCTGGAAAGCCTGAAGTGGATTTCTAAAACAAACTCAAAGGCAAGTAAATTTCCTTTTTAAAAGAATTTGAGTTTAATGTTGAAATCAGCAAATAAGAAAAGATTTAAACAACTTTATTTAATAAGTTGCAGGAAAACAAACTTTCTTCAAATTTGAATCTGCAGTTCCAAAAACCTGAAGTGATCAAACTCAGGTAATTCAGAAGAAAACCCCATAATTTTTTTTAAAATAAAAATTAAACCTGAAGTAATTTGAAAACCATAATTAACTTGAGTGTTTTCAACTTGAGGAAATAATAACCAAACCAAAGAGAATCTAGAAATCAGATTCTGGAGATTCTAAATGCAAGCAAGTTTTCAAAACCTGGAAGCAAAGTAAGTTTAAAGGCCTGGAAAGTAAAAACTGCAAATTCATTTCAAATTCTTCTCTGTTTGCAAAACTCCAGGTGAGCAAATTACACCCCAAATCTCTATAATCTGGTTCACATTATGATTTCATGTGATAATGTTTTGGTATGGACTTGAATGTGCCTGCATGTTGAATGTATACATAGATTTAATGTGTGTGTGTCTGTGAATTAGGCAGATTGCCTTTGCCTTGTTCACAGTTATGTCTACAGCTTTCCAAGAAAATCTATTTCTTCCTGCTAAACCTCCTATGTGAGTAAACTTCTGATCAATCCAGATTACCTGTTGTTGTAAGCATGCCTGAAATGATGTGAAAACCCTTTGCATGTGAAAAGGGAAAAAAAGACAGTCAAGTTTGAAATTGTGTAAAAAAAAATTCAAATATGTAAATTAAACAATCCAGTAATATAAATTGAATCCCTATACTAACTCATGTTTTTACAAAGCAAAATCACAACTTTTAAGTTAGAAAGGAAAGTGCATTTCTAGTTTAACCAGAATTTGGATTTTTATGAAATCCTGATGAACTCGATGATATTTGAGGTCATAATTCTTTCTGGAGTTAGTTGAATGATCGTAGATTTGGGGGAAAATACCAAGAACATTAATCAAACCATTTTGGGGAAGTGCGAAGTGGATTTGGGTTTATAGCCCTAGGTTTCACTGGGTTGAATATCTCGATTTGTTCTCTCCCCCTGATGGATCGAGTTGCATGGGAATTTGGGTAATGCTGGCTTGGGTGTTGACGAGGACTTTGCCGAAGTGTCATAGGTAGCGGTGGTCGGAGCTTCGAGAAAATGGCGTTGACAGGTTTTGGTGGAGGGGGTCTTCAGTGGTTCCAGGTTTGATGATGAACATGCAAATTCGAATTCGTGATAGTATCGATCGATTTTATGATCAGTATGGGATGCGGGGGTGCTCGCCGACCTGAGGAGATCATCGATGATGATCGGAGCTCGCTGCGATGATGGGGCACGTGCACAGGGTAGTGGGTTGTGTCAGTGTATGGATTGAAGCAGAGGGCAAATGCTTAAGTTTTTTTTCTATGGTCAATATCGTGAGTGACTCGAAGTTGTGGGATGTTTTACTCGAAGCAAAGAGGTTCTGACTCGAAGTAAAAATAAAAATAAAAAATCCCATGTATTAAGTTCAGGTTTTAAACAGAAGGCCTGTTTTGTTTTCAAAGTATTAAAGAAAGTTTTAAAATATGAACTAAAAATTTAAACTAATTTTAAAACCTTAAATTGAATTTGAATCCAAGAAGTTTGAATCTAAATTTGAAATTTAGATTTGGTTTTAAACAACTTTCAAAGTAAAAAGAATATTGGTTTTAAAATTAAACTGAAAGTTTAAATTATAAAATAGAAAAAAAATATAGTTTAAATCTGAGTTTTGAAATCTGGACTTGGGTTTAAACTTTAGTTTTTAAAATAAAATAAAGTTTTAGATTTTATTTGTTTAGCTACTTTAAAAATGGTTAAATGTTTTGAAATTTAAAATGATGTTAAATGTAAGTAAGTCTTTGAATGTATGTAGCCTGAAATCAATAATTTAAATATGTATTCTAGTTTTAGAATAAAAGGAAGTTTTAAAATTTAAAAATAATTCAAACAACTTTGAATGTTATAGTGTATTCTTAATTGACTTGAATTTAAAAAAATGAATTTGGTTTAAAATTCTTTTAAACCACTTTTATAAAATGAATATTTCTTTAACTTGTGAGATAGAAAGATTTTTGAATTGTTTTTAAAATTTTGTTTAAGTTAAATTCGTGTTCATTTTAAATCCTAAATTTAAAATGAAATTTAAATTAAAATTTGAAAGCAAATTGTTTTTAAATGCTTTATTTAAGTAAGAGATGTTTTATCTTAAAAATTAATAAATAGAATTTAATGATTTGGATTCATTAAATTATTAAGTAAATTAATCAAGTAATTAATGAATGATCAAAATGAAAATAGTAATTACTTAGTGAAAGTAATTAAGAGAAGATAATTAAAGGTTAGGAATTGATTAATCAAATATTTAAGGTTAATTACTTTAAAGTAAAATTAATTAATGTGGTTAATTAATTAACATAATTGAATCAAGAATAATAAATTAAGGTTAATTAACTTAAAGTGATTAAGAAATCATTTTTAATTAAGGAGTAATTAATTTTTGTAATTAATTAAGGAAAAATAAATCTATTGGTAATCAATTAAGGGCAATTAATTATAACTAAGATAAATAAATTAATAATTAAGGGTCTACCAATTAAAGTAATTAATTGAGGAATAATCAATTAATAAAAGTAATTAAGGTTTAATTAATTACAATTAAATGTTAATTAATTAATATAATTAATTAAAGAGATGATTAATAAATGAAGGTGGTTAAGGCTTAATTAATTATAGTTAATGATAGTTAATCATTGATTTAAAGATTTCAAATAGAAGTAATTATGTTGATAATAGATTTAAACCACACGATTTATTCACCTTAATTGTAGATATTTGATTGCTATTGAATGATGTGTACTGGATTGATATATTTGATATGTGATGTGATGCTACGTGATGCTTTGTGCTAGGCTGTTATATCTGTGATGTATATATTGTTATGCAAATCCTTTACCCGTAGAACAACATTTGAATTTCGATGCGACGGGGAGTCGGATTCCAGCTGGTTATCGAAACCCACATCGAATCATAATGGTAACCTCTGTGATTGATAATTTATTTTATCTATGAATCTGTGAATTAAGATAAGCGTTATGGGTTATACCGCTTACCGATATGATTGAATCTGTGTTGATTGATTATGTGGCACTTTTATTGTGTAAAAACCCTGGACCACACTATACACACACAAATATGGATTGCACGTGGAAATGGGTTAAGTCGCAGATTTTGAAATTGGTTTAAATTTGAATTTTTGAATCCAAAGTGGTTTTGGAATTAGAATTGAAGCTTTTGAAAAATGAATTTCAAAAATAATAGTTATTTGAATAACTTGATTGAGTTTTGAAATTTAAATAATTTAATTTAAATTTATACTCAATATTTAAAATCGAATCCTATGATTTGGAAACTACGGTATGAAAAAGGTTATTCAACTTATAAATGTGTTATATAGGTTTTTAAACCATTTTAAAAGCGTTGTTTTGGGAACTTTAAATTTAACCCAAAATTTTTAACTTGTAAAGATGAAATTGGATTTTTCTGAAACGAAAACTATTCGTTTTCAAATGATTGGAGCTTTCACATAAGAATGAATTTCCAATTTGTATTAAAGGATTTCAAGTCTAAAATGAAAATAGTTTTCCAAATTATAGATAAATCTTTGGAAACGTGTTTTGGAAGCTATAAATCTTTAATTTAAAGATTTAATTGGATTAACCCAAATTGAATGGGAATTGTTTTGAAATCCATGAATAGATCTTTGTGAAACTGGGTGAACTTTGTGAAATAAAGTCTTTTTGTGTAAAGATTTAAAATGGTGATTTGTTTAACCATTCTGAAAGAAAAAAAAACTTTGAATTTTTAAGTTGTGACTTAACCGAAATCCCATATCCATATGTTTTTAAATATTGCGCTCACTATTCGGTTTAGCCGGGAGAGGACCTTTGTGTCATATAGCCCATTCCGAATATGTGATACGTCGTTATGGATAGCATTGAAGACCGGTGGTGAAGACCGGGTATTTGCGAGAACAATAGGATGACCTATCGATTGTCTCTGCACTAAGTCGCGCCGGTATAGAGATTCCTTAAGTGATGGGAAGTCCGATCGGGATTGTGAATACCCGGATTTGCAAGGGCTTCTTCGGAAGTGCCTACGGTTCTGTTCGAGCCCGGAACAGACTTGTATGGTCGTGTGTCTGACACTACACTTTGAGATATAAAGCCGATTCCTTTCAAATACATATCTGTTGGTGGCGGAGAATTTATTCTCTTAGCTTAACACCCTTCTCTGAGACGTACGAGCTCAAAGGTTATGTAGTTGAAGGTTATCAGCGATATACTTCCAATTTGGTAGTGTGGCATGCTAAGTGCTGCTGTGTGTTGATGATCGTTTGTTGATCATTTGTTGATCAAAGCATGGCTTTGTGGAAAAGCGTAGCTTTGTGGTCGAGACCTCATCGAGCCTCACAAACCGGTAATGGTCAAAACAGGAAAGATGCGGCAAGGTTTCAGGGGTAGCTCCCCTAGGGTATGACCATTCCTTCTGGAAAAGGGTAGTATCATGGTATGGAGCCCAGGTACTAACTCATGTGGACACACTATATTCTTACTGTGCGATGTTGTTGTTGGAGAGCTCTCGGATAAACGTCCCAAAGGACCGGGGGTGGCATATCTCAGGTTTTATTCCCCGGGAAGGGGGTAGCCGGCCTTGTGACAGCAGAGAACAGGTTGGTTCTCGGGGCGTCCCGCCAGAGGCGTTCCCATGTGGCAATAGGAAGTTCCTTAGCCTGACCATTTGTTGGAAATCCATTCAATCCAATACTAGCCTTGTACGGTTTTAGTTGTATTACCTGCCATCTACTTATGGTGGCGCCCCACTGTTTGGATGGTAGCTATAGTAGGCATAGTTCGAAATGTCTATGCTGGCTATGATTAATATTATACTTTCGAAATTGTTTTCCATTGTGCACTTATAATAATAATATCAAATGCAAGCATTTTTGACTATCATAAGGAGAAATCTCCTCCAATTCTGCGTTTGCATTGTGTGTGTGGCGGGAGGCCTTATGGTAGTTTCATTTTCCAAAAAGCATTGCGGATTTATTTTAAATTCTTTTGTTTATTTTAAAAAGACCAAATGTTTTTGTTTGCTCACACCAGTCCCACGACTGACCTGGAGTTTATTGTTCCTTTCCTAAACTCTGGGTGCCCACTATTTTCCACACGGGCCATCTAGTGTTGGGGTTTTCAGATAATCCCATAGTAGGTGTAGATTCGATAGCTTCCAGCCTTTTGGATTTGTGGATCACATTTGTACGAGCTAGCTTTGGATTAGAGATGGAGTCCTTAGAGTTTGGCATTTGAATGCATTATCTTTCCGCTGCTGACGTTATCTTTTATTTCCGCTGCTATTGTCTTGTATCATTTCTCTGATGTGTATTGATATCTATTGTATCATTTTATTGTTTCGTCATTGTATCTGAATATTGTATCGAATGTTGTATATCAAATGTATTATTTAGTTTCTTCCGCTGTGTTGTACTTAATGTGTTATAAGCTCTGGTACGACTCGAATTTCAACGTTTGGATCTGCGGCATTCAAGTACAAGTGGAGTACGGATGTCGATTTTCGAACGTCGGAATTCGGATCGTGACATTTTGGTATCAGAGCTGAAGGTTAAAACTTTAGCTCAGGAGTATAACACATTAAGTAGCTCATTAGAGATAGGGTGAAATATACCCTAGAATGAGTATATCCCTAAGATATCCGTTCGAATGCCTCAGTCAATTCTCTTACTATCCAATGATAGTAAGTATGAGTGCGAGAAGAGGATGAGATAGGGGACAGGGGAATACCACTACCAATGGTCAATACCCCGCAATGGCGGAAACAACTTTTCTCTATCAATCTACTTTGATTAGATTTCGTATTCTTTTGATTGCTTCGTAGTTGCTCCAGAAAGAAGTTTCGGTGCGATGATGGCCCTACGAATCGTTGCAGGAAAATTCTTACTTCGTATCTTCATCGGTTTCTAATCAGCTTTTCGTTCTAAACTCTAATGAATTTGAAGATTTAAATTAAATAAATTGAAAATTTTAAATTGAGTTAAATTGGTTAATAGAATGTAAAGCTAAATTTGAATTGTATAAATAAAACGATATCGGTCAAAACCAAATTTAAAATTGTAATTTCATGTGTATATCAAAGTCTATATACTTTGGAGTATTCTGGCTTGAATTTGGTATCCATATCTAGCATTTGGGAATTGTTGAAAATTAAGTCCATCTATCTTTTCCCTGGGATCCGATATATTTTACGAACGATTAGTTATCCTTCGAACTAACCAATGCCCTTACATATTCGTAGACCGGTGGACCCAAATATCTTGTGTAATAATTATATGAGTTTGTTCTCATACTGTCGATATTCTGATTTGGTAAACCGACTGCAGAATAAATATTTCGATCTGATCTGATCAATCATTTCCTTACCTATCGTCTACTCTTTCTTGTCTTCCTTGCAATTTCGAGAACGAAATTCTTTTAAGGGGGGAAACCTGTAACATTCCTGAAAATTCATCAAGTTTAATTTGGCAATTAGATTAATTTTTTGAAATAGATTGTGAATTAATTAGAAAATTTCTAGAATAAATAAATAATTTTGATTATAAATAGAAATTTATAATAGAAATTTAGGAATAAGTGATTTAGAGAAAAAAATATTGAATTTCAAAATATAACGTATTAAAAATAAAAATAGAATTTAAAAGCTTGAGATTAATAAAATGATAGTAATAGTTGTTTTCTAAAATATTAATTTTATTTGGAAGATGTATTTATTTTCATAATATTATTTTTAAGTTAAATTTTCATACATAAATAAGTGTGACTAATTGTTAATATGAAATCAAAGTGTTTGAATCCATTATTTTCTTTTTGTAGAGTTGTACAAAATAAATAATAAAAAAATATATGAATGTAAATTGTGTAAATATAAATTTTTAAATAAATGTATGAACTAAATTAAAGTTTGAGTGTGAAAATAATAAAAAGATTGTGATATATATGTTGATAAATGTTTACAAAAGTAAATATGATATAAAAATAAAAATAAACATTCTTTTGTCTTTAAGAATTTAAATGTAAACATATGCATACATTCACATGGATTTGACAAAATCTAAAGGTTATAATGATTTCTTACAAATGGCATTCCATATCATTACTTTTATTAAATAATGAAATTCAAAATTTCAAGAAAACTCTCCATTTTCCCATATTCAAATCTAATAACATCTCAGCAAATCTGAACAAAAAGTATCAAAGGTTGAGCATCTCAAAACAACAATACAGAAGTAGAAAAAAAAATCAGAAAAAGAAGAAGAAATAACAAACCTGGAAATAAAAGCATGGATTCAAGTTAGCAAAGTTTTCAAGCTTGAATCAAATTTGGAGCAAATCTGTTTTTAAAAAGCATCAGCATTTTCAACCTGGAAAGCATGAAGTGTATTTCTACAACAAATTCAAAGGCAAGTAAATTTCCTTTTTAAAAGAATTTGAGTTTAATGTTGAAATCAGCAAATAAGCAAAGATTTAAACAACTTTATTTAATAAGTTGCTGGAAAACAAACTTTCTTCAAATTTGAATCTGGAGTTCCAAAAACCTGAAGTGATCAAACGCAGGTAATTCAGAAGAAAACCCCATAATTTAAAAAAAAATTAACCTGAAGTAATATGAAAACCATAATTAACTTGAGTGTTTTCAACTTGAGGAAATAATAACCAAACCAAAGAGAATCTGGAAATCAGATTCTGGAGATTCTAAATGCAAGCAAGTTTTCAAAACCTGGAAGCAAAGCAAGTTTAAAGGCCTGGAAAGTAAAAACTGCAAATTCATTTCAAATTCTTCTCTGTTTGCAAAATTCCAGGTGAGCAAATTACACCCCAAATCTCTATAATCTGGTTCACATTATGATTTCATGTGATAATGTTTTGGTATGGACTTGAATGTGCCTGCATGTTGAATGTATACATAGATTTAATGTGTGTGTGTCTGTGAATTAGGCAGATTGCCTTTGCCTTGTTCACAGTTATGTCTACAGGTTTTCAAGAAAATCTATTTCTTCCTGCTAAACCTCCTATGTGAGTAAACTTCTGATTAATCCAGATTACCTGTTGTTGTAAGCATGTCTGAAATGATGTGAAAACCCTTTGCATGTGAAAAAGGAAAAAAAGACAGTCAAGTTTGAAATTGTGTAAAAAAATTCAAATATGTAAATTAAACAATCCAGTAATATAAATTGAATCCCTATACTAAGTCATGTTTTTACAAAGCAAAATCACAACTTTTAAGTTAGAAAGGAAAGTGCATTTCTGGTTTAACCAGAATTTGGATTTTTATGAAATCCTGATGAACTCGATGATATTGGAGGTCATAATTCTTTCTCGAGTTAGTTGAATGATCGTAGATTAGGGGAAAAATACCAAGAACATTAATCAAACCATTTTGGGGAAGTGCGAAGTGGATTTGGGTTTGTAACCCTAGGTTTCACTGGGTTGAATATCTCGATTTGTTCTCTCCCCCTGATGGATCGAGTTGCATGGGAATTTGGGTAATGCTGGCTTGGGTGTTGACGAGGACTTTGCCGAAGTGTCAGAGGTAGCGGTGGTCGGAGCTTCGAGAAAAAGGCGTTGACAGGTTTTGGTGGAGGGGGTCTTCAGTGGTTCCAGGTTTGATGATGAACATGCAAATTCGAATTCGTGATAGTATCGATCTATTTGATGATCAGTATGGGATGCGGGGGTGCTCGCCGACCTGAGGAGATCATCGATGATGATCGGAGCTCGTTGCGATGATGGGGCACGTGCACAGGGTAGTGGGTTGTGTCAGCGTATGGGTTGAAGCAGAGGGCAAATGCTTAAGTTTTTTTTCTAGGGTCAATATCGTGAGTGACTCGAAGTTGTGGGATGTTTTACTCGAAGCAAAGAGGTTCTGACTCGAAGTAAAAAAAAAAAAAAATCCCATGTATTAAGTTCAGGTTTTAAACAGAAGGCCTGTTCTGTTTTCAAAGTATTAAAGCAAGTTTTAAAATATGAACTAAAAATTTAAACTAATTTTAAAACCTGAAATTGAATTTGAATTCAAGAAGTTTGAATCTAAATTTGAAATAATTTAAATTTTGAAATTTAGATTTGGTTTTAAACAACTTTCAAAGTATAAAGAATATTGGTTTTAAAATTAAACTGAATGTTTAAATTATAAAATAGAAAAAAAATATAGTTTAAATCTGAGTTTTGAAATCTGGACTTGGGTTTAAACTTTAGCTTTTAAAATAAAATAAAGTTTTAGATTTTATTTGTTTAGCTACTTTAAAAATGGTTAAATGTTTTGAAATTTAAAATGAAGTTAAATGTAAGTAAGTCTTTGAAGGTATGTAGCCTGGAATCAAAACTTTAAATATGTATTCCAGTTTTAGAATAAAAGGAAGTTTTTAAATTTAAAAATAATTCAAACAACTTTGAATGTTATAGTGTATTCTTAATTGATTTGAATTTAAAAAAATGAATTTGGTTTAAAATTCTTTTAAACCACTTTTATAAAATGAATATTTCTTTAACTTATGAGATAGAAAGGTTTTTGAATTGTTTTTAAAATTTTGTTTAAGTTAAATTCGTGTTCATTTTAAATCCTAAATTTAAAATGAAATTTAAATTAAAATTTGAAAGCAAATTGTTTTTAAATGCTTTATTTAAGTTAGAGATGTTTTATCTTAAAAATAAATAAATATAATTTAATGATTTGGATTCATTAAATTATTAAGTAAATTAATCAAGTAATTAATGAATGATCAAAATGAAAATAGTAATTACTTAGTGAAAGTAATTAGAGAAGATAATTAAAGGTTAGGAATTGATTAATCAAATATTTGATGTTAATTACTTTAAAGTAAAATTAATTAATGTGGTTAATTAATTAAGATAATTGAATCAAGAATAATAAATTAAGGTTAATTAACTTAAAGTGATTAAGAAATCATTTTTAATTAAGGAGCAATTAATTTTTGTAATTAATTAAGGAAAAATAAATCTATTGGTTAATCAATTAAGGGCAATTAATTATAACTAAGATAAATAAATTAATAATTAAGGGTCTACCAATTAAAGTAATTAATTGAGGAATAATCAATTAATAAAAGTAATTAAGGTTTAATTAATTACAATTAAAGGTTAATTAATTAATATAATTAATTAAAGAGATGATTAATAAATGAAGGTGGTTAAGGCTTAATTAATTATAGTTAATGATAGTTAATCATTGATTTAAAGATTTCAAATAGAAGTAATTATGTGGATAATAGATTTAAACCACACGATTTATTCACCTTAATTGTAGATGTTTGATTGCTATTGAATGATGTGTACTGGATTGATATATTTGATATGTGATGTGATGCTACGTGATGCTTTGTGCTAGGCTGTTATATCTGTGATATATATATATTGTTATGACAACCCTTGACCCGTAGAACAACATTTGAATTTCAATGCGACAGGGAGTCGGATTCCAGCTGGTTATCCGAAACCCACATCGAATCATAATGGTAACCTCTGTGATTGATAATTTATTTTATCTATGAATATGTGAATTAAGATAAGCGTTATGGGTTATACCGCTTATCGATATGATTGAATCTGTGTTGATTGATGATGTGGCACTTTTATTGTGTAAAAACCCTGGACTACACTATACACACACAAATATGGATTGCACGTGGAAATGGGTTAAGTCGCAGATTTTGAAATTGGTTTAAATTTGAATTTTTGAATCCAAAGTGGTTTTGGAATTAGAATTGAAGCTTTTGGAAAATGAATTTCAAAAATAAAAGTTATTTGAATAACTTGATTGAGTTTTGAAATTTAAATAATTTAATTATTATACTCAATATTTGAAATCGAATCCTATGATTTGGAAACTAGGGTATAAAAAAGGGTATTCAACTTATAAATTTGTTATATAGGTTTTTAAACCATTTTAAAAGCGTTGTTTTGGGAACTTTAAATTTAACCCAAAATTTTTAACTTGTAAAGATGAAATTGGATTTTTCCGAAACGAAAACTATTCGTTTTCAAATGATTGAAGCTTTCACATAAGAAAGAATTTCCAATTTGTATTAAAGGATTTCAAGTCTAAAATGAAAATAGTTTTCCAAATTATAGATAAATCTTTGGAAACGTGTTTTGGAAGCTATAAATCTTTAATTTAAAGATTTAATTGGGTTAACCCAAATTGAATGGGAATTGTTTTGAAATCCATGAATAGATCTTTGTGAAACTGGGTGAACTTTGTGAAATAAAATCTTTTTGTGTAAAGATTTAAAATGGTGATTTGTTTAACCATTTTGAAAAAAAAAAAACTTTGAATTTTTAAGTTGTGACTTAACCGAAATCCCATATCCATATGTTTTTAAATATTGCGCTCACTATTCGGTTTAGCCGGGATAGGACCTTTGTGTCATATAGCCCATTCCGAATATGTGATGCGTCGTTATGGATAGCATTGCAGACCGGTGGTGAAGACCGGGTATTTGCGAGAACGATAGGATGACCTGTCGATTGTCTCTGCACTAAGTCGCGCCGGTATAGAGATTCCTTAAGTGATGGGAAGTCCGATCGGGATTGTGAATACCCAGATTTGCAAGGGCTTCTTCGGAAGTGCCTACGGTTCTGTTCGAGCCCGGAACAGACTTGTATGGTCGTGTGTCTGACACTACACTTTGAGATATAAAGCCGATTCCTTTCAAATACATATCTGTTGGTGGCGGAGAATTTATTCTCTTAGCTTAACACCCTTCTCTGAGACGTACGAGCTCAAAGGTTATGTAGTTGAAGGTTATGAGCGATATACTCCCAATTTGGTAGTGTGGCATGCTAAGTGCTGCTGTGTGTTGATGATCACTTGATGATCATTTGTTGATCAAAGCATGGCTTTGTGGAAAATCGTAGCTTTGTGGTCGAGACCTAATCGAGCCTCACAAACCTGTAATGGTCGAAACAAGAAAGATGCGGCAAGGTTTCAGGGGTAGCTCCCCTAGGGTATGACCATTCCTTCTGGAAAAGGGTAGTATCATGGTATGGAGCCCACGTACTTACTCATGTGGACACACTATATTCTTACTGTGTGGTGTTGTTGTTGGAGAGCTCTCGGATAAAGGTCCCAAAGGACCGGGGGTGGCATATCTCAGGTTTTATTCCCCGGGAAGGGGGTAGCCGGCCTTGTGACAGCAGAGAACAGGTTGGTTCTCGGGGAGTCCCGCCAGAGGCGTTCCCATGTGGCAATAGGAAGTTCCTTAGCCTGACCATTTGTTGGAAATCCATTCAATCCAATACGAGCCTTGTACGGTTTTAGTTGTATTACCTGCCATCTACTTATGGTGGTGCCCCACTGTTTGGATGGTAGCTATAGTAGTCATAGTTCGAAATGTCTATGCTGGCTATGATTAATATTATACTTTCGAAATTGTTTTCCACTGTGCACTTATAATAATAATATCAAATGATTTTCGCGTATCAAGCAT
The DNA here is from genome assembly GCA_030765085.1 of Allium cepa. NCBI lineage: Eukaryota > Viridiplantae > Streptophyta > Magnoliopsida > Asparagales > Amaryllidaceae > Allium > Allium cepa. The sequence goes on along the minus strand of CM060937.1, from coordinate 766,205,517 downwards.
TTTTGACTATAATAAGGAGAAATCTCCTCCAATTCTACGTTTGCATTGTGTGTGCGGCGGGAGGCCTTATGGTAGTTTCATTTTCCAAAAAGCATTGCAGATTTATTTTAAATTCTTTTGTTTGTTTTAAAAAGACCAAATGTTTTTGTTTGCTCACACCAGTCCCATGACTGACCTGGAGTTTATTGTTCCTGTCCTAAACTCTGGGTGCCCCAATTTTCCACACGGACAGTCTAGAGTTGGGGTTTTCAGATAATCCCATAGTAGGTGTAGATTCGATAGCTTCCAGCCTTTTGGATTTGTGGATCACATTTGTACGAGCTAGCTTTGGATTAGAGATGGAGTCCTTGGAGTTTGGCATTTGAAGGCATTATCTTTCCGCTGCTGACGTTATCTTTTATTTCCGCTGCTATTGTCTTGTATCATTTCTCTGATGTGTATTGATATCTATTGTATCATTTTATTGTATCGTCATTGTATCTGAATATTGTATCGAATGTTGTATATCAAATGTATTATTTCATTCTTCCGCTGTGTTGTACTTAATGTGTTATAAGCTACGGTATGACTCGAATTTCAACGTTTGGATCTGCGGCATTCAAGTACAAGTGGAGTACGGATGTCGATTTTCGAACGCCGGAATTCGGATCGTGACACACCCACCCAGGTATAAATTCCATATATAACACTAATTAATTTCCATTAATAATGCATATCCAATTATCCTAAATTTGTTCAATATATACTCTTGTTTACTGTAAAATAAATTTATGTTTTCCATAAATTCTCATTCACTCTTCCGTTACGAAATTAAAAATCATTTAGTAATGTTCATTACCAAAACAACATTAATTTATTACCTTTTACATCCCACTATAAATCAGTGTAACCATTAATACCACACATATTACAATTCCTTACCCCATACTGATCTTTTTTAATTACCATTAACTATCTAATTTGTACAATAACTAAATGTTTACATTTGTTACTTATATGTAGTTTTACAACCAAGCATAGCATGTTTAAATACGATGAATTGGAGCATTAAGATTGTATACGTTTTCCATTAATTGCGTATTACTTCATCGGTTACTATACATTGAATTCATTAAATTATCATAAATTACTTTATTGCATTAGTATACACAATATTCCCATTCGTTTTCTTATAATAAATTTCTTATCCTAGAATAACAATTCACATTACTTCAATACATCGTAATTTCCTTTTTTTATTTTTTACACAGCTTAAATTTCAAATGTTGCATTTTCTTTCTACACTTACTTCAACATGAATTAGAAAATTTTTCTTTCTTTCTAAATTAAATTACAAAATCAAATTAAATTAACAAATTAAATGGTCGAAATTTATGGGTCGTTACACTCTCCCCCACTCAAAACTTTTCGTCCCCGAAAAGGAAAAGAAGAGAAAAGAAGATTTGGGAAATTCATATATCTTATTCAAAACATTGACTTTATAATAATTAAACTTACAAAATTAATTAACTAAAATAAATATAACAATTTATAACAATTAAATCTTTTTATACTCAAATTAAATAAAGTTTGGAAAACATTTTTTCCAAAATTTTCTAAATCCAAAATTTACGAGAAATTCTGGCAGAGTCTCTTTTGTACGGGAAGGCTCGGGAGAGAATACAATATCGATTATAATAATATACAACACATATTTTCCAAAATAAGATATCCCAACATGGGAAAAATAATATAATAGCGCTATAAACCGTAATCCAAAAACGTACCTATTTATCGGGCAATTTACCCTTAATTATGAAACCAAAAGCAGTAGTAATTGCTTCCATAACCTGTATTTCACTTATAAAATCTAAAAGGGTTAAAAAAATTGTAAAATGAAATATTTAAGTTGTTTTAATCACAACCAACCAAACCAATACAACAACAGCGAACAACCATCACATAGAATCAATATAATCAACCATTCATTCATATCAAATAAAAACAAATAGTTGTTTAGGTTTAGACACTTTTAAATTGTATAGAACGACAAATAAAATATTAAGTATGCCATTTACTCAACAGTCTTAGATGAACTCAATAGGTTATTCATACATCCAACCAATTGTAAAGTATCCTAACCTAAAAACCATAAACCAAACAATAACAACAAATTTCGAAGAACAGATTTATTTATCCTTATTAATTCTATTCATTTCCATTTATTGACTTCAATTATTCATTTTCATTTGTTCAGGTCATGTAATTTTCTTTTTATTGCATTACATTTATGCATTTCTCAATTTCATTCATTTATTTAATGCTTACCTTTCTATTATACTTAATATAGTAACATTTTAATTACACTTAAATTTATAACTTTATAACATCAATTCTTACAAATAAAGAATTTCATTAGTTCATTTACTAAGGTTTGCAATCATTTATTTATATTATCATATACAATCGAATTCCTTAGCAGGTAAATTTATTAACTTAAGTTTTTAATCATTCTTTCTTTTCCCTTTTTCTTATTCATCTTTTATTCTTATTTTATTCAGAAGTAACTTCAATATATTTACTTAAGTCTCTAATTGCTTACTCACAATACTTTACTTTCTATTATATTTAATTAGTATCTTCTCAATTATACTTAAGTTTATAACAATTACAATATCAATTCTTAAGGATAAAAGAAATTTTTAATGAACGCTTCATTACATATTTTTACTTGTACCACTTCCATTACATTTTATTATTAAACATTTCAACTTTTATATTCGGTAAGTTATATATAAGTTTTTGAGGATGTAATTGAAAGTTACACAAGTTTTCTCAATTCTTTTAATTAATTAATGGTTCAATAGTTACATCTTTGTTTTATAAGTTACATTCTCAAATTACCTTTAACTTTCATTCATATCCTAGCATTAAATTACTTATTTGAATTAAAGGTTCCAGTTATTTTAACTTCCATTTTACCACACTAATTGAAGCTGTAAATTACGGAAACTTAAGAAATTAAATACCGGTTTAATTTCAAATCATTATAAGGATAATAGATAAATATACTCTTACAAATTTATATATATATATATCAAATTATGTTTAAACAATTTAAAATTTATATTTGTTTATCAAAATCAATCTGCAGTAAAACTACCACAGTGGCCTTCCCACTTCAAAACTCGAAAATGAATGTCGATGATGCGTGCACTCATCATCAAATTTTTTTTCCAGCGACAGAGAGGGGAGTACAACTTATTTCTTTCCAATTTTTTTTAAAACCATACTTTCTAATTATATTGAAATATTTATATCAGAAAATATTTGTAAATACTATTGGTTTATTTCAAAATCCTTTGAAACCAATTTTTCAAAATCCCGGACTTAAGTTCTAAAATTTCCAGTTTTCATTGATTTTATTTTCAAATCTTAATTTACCTATTATTTATAAATTTTATTCCTAACAACCAATGTATTACAACCAAATATATATATATATCATCTATAAAATTTATTTTATATATATAGAAAATATAATAGGCAAAATTATTTCATTCACCTATATTAAAAATAAATATTGTGTCCGTCTGTCCTATTAAGTGTCTAGAAATCCCTATTGATGTCACAGCGTCCCATGCATCAATCAGAATTTGTAAATAAAAAAGGGAACAGATTAACACAATATAAAACCTTTTTATAACACTAACAAATACGCTCTCTCATATATATACGCTCAGTGACTCCCATAGGGTATTACTACCTTATTACTAAAGAGTCAAATCCCACAAAGGTAAGGTTTATCGCTAAACCAAAGCTCTGATACGACATGTAACGTCCCGCCTTTTCGCATGCTTTAAATCGACACACGTGCCAATTCAAACCGTATGAAAGGGCCGATTTTTATGGGGTAAATAACAAAAAATAAGAAAGTATAAAAGAAAACATAATCTTACAGCGGAAGGATAAAATATAATAATCAAATATACAGTTTATAAATCTGTTACAAAAGCATTTGATTATATTTATATAATACATATCAGAGTTACTGTAACGACCCAGAATTTTCCAACCCGAAAATTCTAGATAGTTATGAAAAAGAAGAAAGAGATAGGAGAAGAAGAACAGAAACACCAAACATCTCACAATCGCAGCGGATAAAATATAATAATAAATAATAACAGTTGCAAAAGAATACTATATCTGTCGATTACATTCTAATACATCAGAGTTTCACATTATATACAGTCACTGAATATTTATTTTCAATTATCATGTCTCAGATTAACAATAATACAAATACAACGGATATACTCTATACGATATTGCCATCCAGCTCGCCTCCTGAGCTCCAGAACGTCCTACCTGAAAATCTGTAATACTCGGTCTGACCTGAGCATTACACGAAAGTAACACCCGGGTCAGGCTGGAAACCAGCGTGAGTAAACTCGACTAACATGAAATACCATAGCAAACAACTTATATAAAACCCGGGTAACTTATTTCAATTTAACCAATTCTCAATTTACCATAGACAACACTTAATTCACATATAAATTTCTAAGTACTAACTTAGCTAAGATAACCCAATTCACTTAAATCATTTTATTCCAGCCTATTGATTTTCCATATCAATCTATAAAGATTCGAAGAGGTTTTCAGATATTTCCCAATACCCGACCCCAGTCTCTTCGAAACTCAAGTTATCCTACCCAAGTTATTCAAATGAAATACATCACATTTCATATCAGAGATTTCAACTTATCCAAACATCCAATACCATTCACCTATCCATAAGCAAACTTAACTTCATACAAACCAATTCAATTGATTCCAATTGAATTTCTAACCATATTCACTTAGATTTCTTCATATTATATTAATTAGTTCCAATCAATAATTCAATATTCCCTTCGACATTCATCAGCATTAATTAACCTGGATTAATTATTCTTCAATTACGTTCAAGTAATTATCTTTAATTCATTTCACGATATTAATTTTACTTGACCCAAATCAATATGAAATCTTAATTGGTTCAGGAATTAACTAAGTATTTTAATCACATTTGACCATAATCATTTATATTAATTAACTTCTCATAAGTCACTTGTATTGATTTGTTTTCTTAACCAATCAATCTCTATTTACATTATTGATTTCATGTATTAATGATTTCTCCTCTACATTCCTAATCAAATTTAATTATATTAAATAATTAATCATTAATTAAAACATATATATGTGTATATCATTCTTGATTTATCTCAACCGATGATTAGTTATCTTATTTGTACTTTATTTTATAAATTAATTTCTCGTTAATTAACCATTATAATTTATCTCTCGATTAATTCCACAAGGTAATTATATTTTTATTAATTCCATTAAGCAATTATTTATCAATCCATCCAATGATCATTTCAATTAATTTAGACCCAATTAATTAACCCAAATCATAAATTAATTTAATTAAGTAATTATCCCATAAATTATTCTTTTATTTAATGAATCACTAATCATTAAACCTTTATTAATTTTAATCTGAACCATTTTTCTTATTTACGATTTAAGTTCCCAAACGCTTCGAGTCAAACAACAATCAACTCGAAAATCAATCAAAAACCAAAATCAACCGGTCATCAATTCACAGTGCACATCAAAACAAATTCAACCCCTCAACCAAATATTCAAATTAACTACTTAGATTCAAATAAAACTCCAACAGAGTGAGATTTACTCACCTTTGCTTTTATTTGCAAATCCACTTCAACCTCGAGTTGATTTCTTGATTATTGACCTTGAATAAACATTTATATGGTTTATTAATAATTGGAACGATTAAATTATCAATTATCGTTTAATAAAATTTTGATTCACGAATTATTTGTTCGAACCAATTTTCCAAAAATAGGTAATTATGTCCTTTCTTTTGAAACCCATACTAAAAATTAATTTATAGTTCTCACAAAACTAATTTTATATAAATATTCAACATGTTAAACTTTCTTTCTAGCCGATATATACATATTGAATTTCAAAATAGAATAGTTTTGAATCTTACTGCAAATTTAAAATCTCATATATATATATATTAAATAAATTTTAAGAATAACTACCTTACTGTAAAATTTCTGTGTATATATATATATATAGACTTCATTTAATTAATTAAAGCAAAATATGGAAACTACCTCACTGACGACGCCTCCTCTCGACCGAACCCCTAATCGAACCCTAGTTTAATCCCTCTGCGCGGCCACCCTCCTTCCCGTGCACGAACGACATCACCATCACATACTACTGCCGCGCGCTCACCAGCGAACGATCGAAGGCCTCACGAATCACCACATCAGCAACCTAAATCTCGGCAACCATGGCATACACGATATGAAACCCTGCCTCACGACGAATTCTCTGGCGCTGCCTCATGCGTCACTCCTCCTCTGGTTCGCGCCTGCGGTGATCGCGATTAGGAGTTGTGGCCTGGTTACGATATCCATAGGTCGAAGACGCGGCTTAAGGGTTGCGGTAGGGATTCGGTTTGTCGAACGAATTCGATTCGCCCCTTTCTTTTTCTTTTTTTCTGTTCGGTCTGCAAATAGAAATGAGAAAGGGACCGAAAGAAGTAGAAATTGGGGAAAGATTCTTGAATACGCTTGGGTAAAATATCTTTGGTTATTTATTATATTATATTATAAAACTCCCCAAATCGTCTTGTTAATTGCCATTAAAAATTTCGACTCCTCTTACGCAATGTCGTTAGGTGATTACAAAGTTTACCTACGTTCCGAACACGATGGAACGTATTGCGGAAGCTAATTCAATCATATGCGCGGGTTACAAAAGAAAACAATCAATTTAAAATTAGAATGATTAAAATAGTACGAAACGTTTTGAGCTGTCACGGTCAAACGACAACTCCGATTGCTACGAAATTTGAAATCCGATAATAACTAACTATTACGGATCCAATGGAATTGATTTCGTCGAATTCCGAGACCGTGCCTCGAAAGGCTATTTTTAAATTCAATTTAAACGATATATTTTTAAAATTGAACAAATTACTTTTAAATTAAATTTCAATTATCCTATTATCTTCAGTTTCATCGTTATAAATTTTATAAGCCTTCAAATTATTTTTAATAGGCTTAAAATCTCAAATTCAACAATTTACCCAATTTCAATTATATAATTCAATACTTTAATTGTTTAATAAATATTAATATTTGGAATTCAAGCTAAAATTACCTTTCAAATGTTAACATCAAATTTGTTATTCCATTTTAAATTGCTAAAATTTCCGGGTCGTCACATTCCTCCCCCCTTAAAAGAATTTCGTCCCCGAAATTACTAGATAGGAAGAATGTTCCAATACCCGTTTACTTTTCTCAAAAATCAAAATCAACTTTCTACCAATTATCCATTATCAATGACCCACTACCACCTTAACCAACTTCCCAAAACCTTCTATAGTTTCAAAAAATACCCTCTTGCTTACTCATTTAAATTTCAATTTAAAACCAAATTTGGGATTATCCAAAATTTTCTCAAAATTATTCTAACTCCCTAAATTCCCGAGAAATTTTTCCAGCGTCTCCTTTGCGCGGCTAGCTCGGTACAACTACAAAAGGCCTCTACGGGCTTCCCAATTCCAAAAGAAAACAAAAGCCAAGTGGCTGCATCAAAAACCCAATCCAAATTTCATATAGAAACTAAAATACATACCTTTTTGTCGGGCAATTCACATTAATCTTTTGGAATCAAATCCAATTTCCTTTTCTCTTCAATACATGCATATCTCACTTAGCAACAATATCCCATCGCAACCTTACAAATCATTTTATACATTCTCATACATAGGTTTTCACATACACTGCTATTCAATTTTGTTGTTCCCGTTTTCATATGAATTCAATTTTATTTCGATTGCTAATATTGAATTTTATCTTTCATTAGAACTTATTCATGTTAGTTTCATTTACTAGTTTACTGTAAATTTCCAAATTTGACATTGTTTCGTTGTTAACCAAATTTTTCAAAAAAAATTTCTAACTCCCAAAATTTTTAGAAAATTTTGGCAGAGTCTCCTTTGTACGGAGGAGCTTTTGCAATTTGACAATATATATAAATATGTATACATCGACCCACACGGTCGAAAAAAGCAAAAACAGTTCATATTTCCTATTTTTATGGCATAGGCGTACCTTATTTAGAATTTTAAGCAAGCAGCTTATTAATTTAAGCAATTAGCGCAATCCAAATCAACCAAACAGTCTTCAGGTACCTGTACTTACTCAATTTAAATATGTAAGTGCCATATATATGAAGTTTATAACATTTCTCTTGCTTAAAAAAAACTTCAACACATCAATTCTAAGAGAAATGCATTCTAAATAACTTCCACAAGCACTTTATATGATTCCAAAACTAATTCCATTGTTTTCAACCAATTTATATTCCATTTCATTCAATTTTAATGGTTTACTACTCAAGTGCTTACATTCATTTCATTGATTTATAATTCAAGTAAGCTCATTTTCACTTCACATGATTCAGAATCAAATTTATTTAATCCCTAGTAACTTATAGAATTTAATTACTTTGGTTTACGCCAAACAACAATTATTGTTATGCAATCTCGACGATATTCGCTTCATAGGGTATTCTATTTAATTTTATATTTAACTCCATTTCATTTCTAATTTACCTACCAACCAAACATTGCATTTCATTTTATTTCTGCATTAGATTCATGCAAACAATTTATTAAGCTTGGCGCATTCAAATTTATAAATTAATGACCATTTCCAAATTAATTTAATCCAAGCTTCTATTTAATGGGCTTCCATTCTTATTCGAAGCCAAACCTCCATAAATTCTAAACTTATGTGAATTTACTTTAGTTTATTTCAAGACTAAACTTAAGTTTCTTCAATTTGATTCTCATTTAATCAAATTCCATTTAATTTAGTTAGCCCATCCATTTTAAATTTTAAATTTACTTACTTAATTCATTTCCAAATTTATTTTATTAATACAAAGCCATTCTCAATTTATCACTATTCACTTGGGTTTTGTTTGCAACTCTAACCATTTCTATTATAATTCACTTCACTTCATTCGACAACATTTCCATCATATCAAATTTACTTGCAAATTTCATTAAATATTATTCAAATCACACTTGGATTTTATTTGCAATTCAAACCATCACATTTTTAATCCAACTCCATTTTATTTTTATTTTTCAACATCGCTTCTTATTTAATTCATTATCAAACCCAAGTCGAATTCTATTTATAACTCGAATTTATTTCCAAACTTCATTATCTACTTACAAAACATTTTAGTTATCCGGTTAAATTTTATATACATACTCTATCAAATAATTATTTAGCGCATTAGCTTACTTCTAATTTTATACCAAGATTCGATTTTATTACAAAAATCACATCATTTAAATGTTTCCCGAGTCCAATTTTTATTTTATAATTCCATTTTGGATTCCCCCTTTATTTTTAAATTTAGAAATGCCTTTAAATTCAGGTAATACAATTAAAATAGCTTTTTATAAAAATATTTCTTATAACTCGATGTCTCAACCAGTCCATCCTTGTTCTCGCAGAAATTCAGTCATACGTTGATCAGGCGTAGGACTGAAAATCTATAAGTACTTGGTAAACCCGTTTTCAACATCCAGTAAAAATACTTCGAAAATAATTTTACTAAAAATATCGAAAACAGTTTTTGAAAAATAGAGGAAATATCTTTAGTGATGATGCTCTGAAAATCATCACCCCCATTCCATGGTCACAGTTACATACCAGGGTTACGTTGCAGTCGCAACAAAAGTCCATGTAACTGCAGGCTCTCCGCGGCACTCTCGATTACGCCATGGAACCCACACAACAGATCACAGTTACATCCAGGGTTACGTTGCAGTCACAACAAAAGTCCATGTAACTGTTGGCTCTCCGCGGCCTCTGATCTCGCTATCAAAATGAAACTTCTCCACTCCTACATAGGTCGCAGTCTACCGAGATAAACTCAAACGCAGACTGTTGGCTCTCAGCAGCACACACGACTTTCGCAATGTTACCATAGGTCGCAGTTACATCCTGGGTTACGTTGCAGTCACAACAAAAGTCCATGTAACTGTTGGCTCTCCGCGGCACACACGACTTACGCTATGGTAAACTCAACTTATAATCCTCAGGAACTAGTTTTGTCCAGACTCCTCACAGGATCAACTTTAGAACCCCCCTTGGGGCTCAAGGCAGCACCACTCGGTGGCACTCCTGAGAAGTCCATTTCAAGGAAGCGCCTTTTTCCCCAGAGCCATCATCAAAACATTTTATACTAAACACATATAGTATCTTTCAAATCATACACCTAGTATGAATTTTATCAAAGCTCCTTTACACAAAATCGATTATTCCCAAAATCGATAATTCTCAAAATAGGCTTCCCAAAACTCAATATTGATTTTTTTCCCAAGAATCAAAAACCTTTCTCAAAATCCTCATAAGATCCTTTATATATATTCAGATATATATATATATATATAAATTTTAAAAACTTTGGATCCTTGCCTTCTTGTATAAAACACCTTTTATATTCCAAATACTTCTCAAAAACCATAGAAATATCCAATTTTCATCTTTATTCATTTCATATTTCTCAAAATATTCTTTCAGTTCAAAAGAACCATTTCACATTCCTTATTCACCTTTACATTAATCCCCATTTGGATTATTACTTCAATCCTTATCACAGTTGGGTGCTTAATCAATAACAGTTTGAACTCCGACCAATTTAGAAAAATAGCTTGAAAATTTTAAAAGTAGGTAAGTAGTTGAAAAATAATTAATAGTTTGCAAAATAGCTTTAAAATAGTTAACCAATTATAGAGTAGTTGAAAATAGTTAAATAGTTATAGAAATCTTAATAATTGCAAAATAGTTGTAAATTAGTAATTAATTCATCACTCAGTTGAAAATTAGTAATTAGTTTATAAAACAGTTGTAAAATAGTTAAATAGTTCCAAAAGTAGTGGCAAAAACCAGTATAAAATAGTTTGGGTTTCAAAAAGAAAGTTGTTTAGTAAATAAATAAGAACATAGATTTAAAACCATTTATATTAAAACAATTTATATTGAAAATGGTCTAGAGTCAAAACTGTTCACTTCCCCAACAATTCAATTTAAATTTCCACTCTATTTAAATTAACCCAATTCCAATTTAATTAATCTTCAATTTCTATTGAAATTTATTTAACTCCAATTCAAGTTGAATCAATCATGATTTCTTTTCCAATTCAAATTAAATTCTATTTGATCTTTAAACTTGTATAACTTTAATTAAAATTTCAATTTTACACCTTCTATTTATAATCAATTACAATCACATTTACTTTTAACTTAGAATTATACATTTTATTTAGCCAATATATTTTTATTATTCCATAAACATTTAATCAAGATTCCAGAGTTTAAACAAATTTCCAAAGTTCAATATCACCTTAGAATCCAACTATATCCAAAATTCTTTGGCTAATTCAATTATCCCTTTGAATTTCAAAACCAAACCCAATTCACAAACAATCCCAATTTAAAAAAATTTGGTAGCAATTTCTCTTCTAGAAACTCGCAAACGAACATCGATGATGCTGCAGTCATTACCGATGTTATTTTCCAGTGACCGAAAGAGTTTAATGCTTTTATCTCTTTAAAAACATTTCCAAACATTTTTAATTTCAAATCTTCCAGATTTCAAGTCCAACACAAAATATTTTTGAAATGATATTATTATCTCTCCAAAACCTTTGGAAACCATTTTCAAATCCAAAGGAATTTTAAATTTTCCCAAAAATTTGAAATTCCCAATCCATCCAATTCATATTTAAACATTTCCCTGGAATTTTCATCTTACTTTATTTGCAAATATTCTCTGGAATTTCAACTTATAATCTCATTTATTTATAAAGTTTATTTCAATTAATAAATTACATTTACAATCTATATTTCAAATTCCTTTTTGATTTTAAACCAATTCCACTTTAATTAGAATTCCAAAGTTATTCCAATTACTTTGGACTAATATTCATTCAATTGAACTCACTTCAATTTCAATCATTCAAATTCAATCCAATTCAAATCTCCATTTAAATTTTTGAACTTTTACATCTTCAATCATATATTCAATTAATTCAAATCAAATTCAATTTGAACCAATTCAATTCCAATCTCAATTTTAACCCATCTCGAATTAGATAAATTCGAGTTCAATTCTTAGAGGTTGGTTTAACTTTTTAAACCAAATTAACTTTGTTCACTTAAAGTTTCAAACAATTCTAATTTCTGAGTTCTAATTCTAGAACTTCATTTTTAATTAATTTAATTTTAATTTGGTTGTATTCTATTCCTTCTTCACTTAGTCCCAATTCAAGATTTCAATTTGATTGTATTACATTACTTCTTAATTTAATTCCAATAATTTAGCAACTAATCTCCTTAATATTTATTAGAAGAAGATATAACTTTATATATCAAATTACATTCTTATATAAAATCATTTAAAACCTTTATATAAGAAAATAACAAGTACGCGCTCATATATATATATAAGGTCACTCAACTCATTATAGAGTACTACAGACTCTATTAAATGAGTAATCCCCACAAGAGCCAAGGTTCTCGCTTAACCTGGCTCTGATACCAAATGTAACGACCCAGAATTTTCTAACCCGAAAATTCCAGATAGTTATGAAAAAGAAGAAAGAGATAGGAGAAGAAGAACAGAAACACCAAACATCTCACAATCGCAGCGGATAAAATATAATAATAAATAATAACAGTTGCAAAAGAATACTATATCTGTCGATTACATTCTAATACATCAGAGTTTCACATTATATACAGTCACTGAATATTTATTTTCAATTATCATGTCTCAGATTAACAATAATACAAATACAACGGATATACTCTATACGATATTGCCATCCAGCTCGCCTCCTGAGCTCCAGAACGTCCTACCTGAAAATCTGTAATACTCGGTCTGACCCAAGCATTACACAAAAGTAACACCCGGGTCAGGCTGGAAACCAGCGTGAGTAAACTCGACTAACATGAAATACCATAGCAAACAACTTATATAAAACCCGGGTAACTTATTTCAATTTAACCAATTCTCAATTTACCATAGACAACACTTAATTCACATATAAATTTCTAAGTACTAACTTAGCTAAGATAACCCAATTCACTTAAATCATTTTATTCCAGCCTATTGATTTTCCATATCAATCTATAAAGATTCGAAGAGGTTTTCAGATATTCCCCAATACCCGACCCCAGTCTCTTCGAAACTCAAGTTATCCTACCCAAGTTATTCAAATGAAATACATCACATTTCATATCAGAGATTTCAACTTATCCAAACATCCAATACCATTCACCTATCCATAAGCAAACTTAACTTCATACAAACCAATTCAATTGATTCCAATTGAATTTCTAACCATATTCACTTAGATTTCTTCATATTATATTAATTAGTTCCAATCAATAATTCAATATTCCCTTCGACATTCATCAGCATTAATTAACCTGGATTAATTATTCTTCAATTACGTTCAAGTAATTATCTTTAATTCATTTCACGATATTAATTTTACTTGACCCAAATCAATATGAAATCTTAATTGCCTCAGGAATTAACTAAGTATTTTAATCACATTTGACCATAATCATTTATATTAATTAACTTCTCATAAGTCACTTGTATTGATTTGTTTTCTTAACCAATCAATCTCTATTTACATTATTGATTTCATGTATTAATGATTTCTCCTCTACATTCCTAATCAAATTTAATTATATTAAATAATTAATCATTAATTAAAACATATATATGTGTATATCATTCTTGATTTATCTCAACCGATGATTAGTTATCTTATTTGTACTTTATTTTATAAATTAATTTCTCGTTAATTAACCATTATAATTTATCTCTCGATTAATTCCACAAGGTAATTATATTTTTATTAATTCCATTAAGCAATTATTTATCAATCCATCCAATGATCATTTCAATTAATTTAGACCCAATTAATTAACCCAAATCATAAATTAATTTAATTAAGTAATTATCCCATAAATTATTCCGTTATTTAATGAATCACTAATCATTAAACCATTATTAATTTTAATCTGAACCATTTTTCTTATTTACGATTTAAGTTCCCAAACGCTTCGAGTCAAACAACAATCAACTCGAAAATCAATCAAAAACCAAAATCAACCGGTCATCAATTCACAGTGCACATCAAAACAAATTCAACCCCTCAACCAAATATTCAAATTAACTACTTAGATTCAAATAAAACTCCAACAGAGTGAGATTTACTCACCTTTGCTTTTATTTGCAAATCCACTTCAACCTCGAGTTGATTTCTTGATTATTGACCTTGAATAAACATTTATATGGTTTATTAATAATTGGAACGATTAAATTATCAATTATCGTTTAATAAAATTTTGATTCACGAATTATTTGTTCGAACCAATTTTCCAAAAATAGGTAATTATGTCCTTTCTTTTGAAACCCATACTAAAAATTAATTTATATTTCTCACAAAACTTATTTTATATAAATATTCAACATGTTAAACTTTCTTTCTAGCCGATATATACATATTGAATTTCAAAATAGAATTGTTTTGAATCTTACTGCAAATTTAAAATCTCATATATATATATATATTAAATAAATTTTAAGAATAACTACCTTACTGTAAAATTTCTGTATATATATATATATATAGACTTCATTTAATTAATTAAAGCAAAATATGGAAATTACCTCACTGACGACACCTCCTCTCAACCGAACCCCTAATCGAACCCTAGTTTAATCCCTCTGCGCGGCCACCCTCCTTCCCGTGCACGAACGACATCACCATCACATACTACTGCCGCGCGCTCACCAGCGAACGATCGAAGGCCTCACGAATCACCACATCAGCAACCTAAATCTCAGCAACCATGGCATACACGATATGAAACCCTGCCTCACGACGAATTCTCTGGCGCTGCCTCACGCGTCACTCCTCCTTTGGTTCGCACCTGCGGTGATCGCGATTAGGAGTTGTGGCCTGGTTACGATATCCATAGGTCGAAGATGCGGCTTAAGGGTTGCGGTAGGGATTCGGTTTGTCGAACGAATTCGATTCGCCCCTTTCTTTTTTTTTTGCTGTTCGGTCTGCAAATAGAAATGA
Source organism: Allium cepa (assembly GCA_030765085.1). Lineage (NCBI taxonomy): Eukaryota > Viridiplantae > Streptophyta > Magnoliopsida > Asparagales > Amaryllidaceae > Allium > Allium cepa. Next base: position 766,190,249 of record CM060937.1, on the reverse strand, counting down.
GAAAGGTACCGAAAGAAGTAGAAATTGGGGAAAGATTCTTGAATACGCTTGGATAAAATATCTTTGGTTATTTATTATATTATATTATAAAACTCCCCAAATCATCTTGTTAATTGCCATTAAAAATTTCGACTCCTCTTACGCAATGTCGTTAGGTGATTACAAAGTTTACCTACGTTCCGAACACGATGGAACGTATTGCGGAAGCTAATTCAATCATATGCGCGGGTTACAAAAGAAAACAATCAATTTAAAATTAGAATGATTAAAATAGTACGAAACGTTTTGAGCTGTCACGGTCAAACGACAACTCCGATTGCTACAAAATTTGAAATCCGATAATAACTAACTATTACGGATCCAATGGAATTGATTTTGTCGAATTCCGAGACTGTGCCTCGAAAGGCTATTTTTAAATTCAATTTAAACGACATATTTTTAAAATTGAACAAATTACTTTTAAATTAAATTTCAATTATCCTATTATCTTCAGTTTCATCGTTATAAATTTTATAAGCCTTCAAATTATTTTTAATAGGCTTAAAATCTCAAATTCAACAATTTACCCAATTTCAATTATATAATTCAATACTTTAATTGTTTAATAAATATTAATATTTGGAATTCAAGCTAAAATTACCTTTCAAATGTTAACATCAAATTTGTTATTCCATTTTAAATTGCTAAAATTTCCGGGTCGTCACAGTTACACATACCAATAACAATGCAGTGGAACAGTATGAGTGTAGTGCAATAATATAAATAATTATAATACAAATCTTCGTCTTTGTCCTCCAGAGCTAAATCTTCAAATCTTGAAACGCTTGGACTGACCCGAGCAAATTGAAAAGACAAAACACTCGAGTCAGAACTAAAAGATCTTATGTAAGTTAAATCAACAGAGATAAATATGAGTGCAGTAACTTAAAAGATGCACGGGATTCACATCTCTTAAGGATCCGTTAAACTATTTACTATGTAGTATATTTCGCTATTATAATAGTGTCTAATTGTAAAATAAACTTACTTTGAAATAGCGTTGAGGCTTTACATTTTCCACCTTAACACGTAATAGTGCCAATAGTCTATACAGTGCCTACATATCTGCTGATCGGGAGACTACGAGAAGACACTCCATAGGTACGACATAAATAGAAACTCGTAGTAAAGGCTCGATATGGTAGGTGACACGGCACAACTAGGAAATGCAAGGGTAGATATACCAATTACGCTTCCGGGTCGGTGGTAACGCGTAGCGTGCAGCTACCGTCCACCTCAGACAAACTCCCCCAAATCAAAGAAATCAAAAGTGAAGGTGGCCACCGAATCGATCCAAAGTCAAAGTATAGTATCGAAGGGAAGTGTCCGATCAAAGGTGCTACCTTATTAACCCGTCGATCGCTCCTGTTTTAGCCACCTTATGCCAACTCATGGGAGTTGGGTCCACGTATTTAACTTAATGGAAACACCGCCACCATCCTACTTCATTCTGGAATCTCCACTGCGTACACGGTTGTTAAAGTGGTTTTCGGAGTTGGTAGAGAGTATGACAACTTCCGATCCCGGTCTCTTCAACAACCAAACATTATTATAACACCGCGATCATTTAAAAATTATTATACTTTCAAATCCAGAATATAATCTCCATTTCAAAATCATATAAATACGATATCATTTCCTTTTAAAAAACCAAATCAATATGATATCATTTTTATTTCAAATATATTTCTTTTCCAAAATCATACCACTTTTAAAATTTATACTACCTCGAAACTAAGTATTTGAATTTTAACTTTTAAACATAATACTTCAAAATCCATAATTTTAAAACCATAACTTCCAAAACTTAAATGGTTTGGATATTCAACAGTATGCAAAATAGTTGATTTAAAATTACTTAAGAAAGTAAATAATTTCCACTCCTTTACCATTTATTCACTTTAATTTTAGTCTAAAACCCATAAGTTTAGATTCACTTTCAGTTTCAATAAAACACTTCGATTTCAATATATTCAGACTTTAAGTATTTAAAAATTTCAAAACTAAGGTTGGAAATTCTCAATAATTTATTTTCCTATTATTTAGTTTTGAAATATACACAAAATAAATCCATAAAATAAAACTCAAATTTCGAACAATTAAATATTTCCTTCAATTTATTTATACTAGAAATATTAATTTAATTTATCTTGAATAAAAATCCAATTATAAATATCGTACCTTTAAAATTTCCAAGTTTAATAAGTTTACACCAACTTGTGGAGTTTAATTTTTAAATAAGCTCAATTCCAAATAAATTTCCAATTTATTTTCCAATCTTAATTGATTTGAACCATTTAAAACTCTATATATATCCAATATCTTAAACCTGTACTTAATCATATAATATAAATGACCAAAATCCATTATTCAACTTATTTATTTTCATTTAACAAAATTTATACATTGCTTAAATTCAATAATTTAACTATATATATGTATATACAAAATAAGATTTATATAAGATCAAAAATTTATATTTATTAAACCGTATCCTATCCAAACCACGGAAATCATTTTCGAAATATTTATATATATATATATATATAGGTGTCTATATATAATTTTCTAGCCTATGGTCAAGTGATATTGATATCTATCATTTCAATCCGTAATTTAAAATAAATATTACGGTTATATATCATTTCAAACCGCAATCCCGAATGATATGAAATGCATAACAACTTGCATTCAATATAAATAAATATCCATCCATCCATCAAAATCATACATCCATTTATTTCAATCATCATCCAAATTCAAACATACATCAAATATATCAGGTGATAAATAACTAGTATCAACTAACAGTTTATGTTGAAAATAAATTATAACTGTTTAACTAGTAGTTTATATGCAACAAAAATAAATATAAATTTAATTGGCAGTTAATATGCAATAAATAATAAATAACAATTCAATTTAATAAATGCAATTAACTAAGATGATGATTAAAAATAGGCCAAACAAACATTAATAAATTTCAAATCACATCATATATCAATTTAACAAACATAAGAAATTTTAGAAGTTGTGATTGGGTTAAAACACTCACCTTTTGAATTTAAATTGAATTAAAATCCAATTTAAACCCAAAAATTCAACAGCCTTAGAATCTTCCCAAACCAGCGTCAAAATGTCATAAATCTCAATACGATCCTAACAAAAAAATTGCGCGTAAATCGGACATTGTATGCGAAAGTTATTCAAGTTATAATATGACTATTGCCATAATAAAGTGTGTATATATAGTGATATTAAAATAAACAAAATAAATACTAAATTTCACATTTTGGGATGAGGAGACTAAGGTACCTGCTAACAAGGTGGTGACAAGGCTTGGGTGAGGTGGAGAGGCTTTCACGCAACTCAAAGCTTCAAGAAGGATTAGGAAAAGTGTTGCAAGCAGGTGAGGGAGAAAATGAAATAGGGTCATGTTTGCATAATGAAGTTCAGTGAGATTGGAAAATTGAAAATGAGGCTAAAGGAGGATGGAACCAATGAAATGAATGCTTCAGGTAGGAAAAATGAAAATCTATACATTGCAAACAAAGAGGTGGTAACGAATAATAAATATAGAGTAACAAATGGACCACTTGTACTAAAACTTTGAGATCCAATTTCAAAATGTCTACTCCGCTAAATTTATTTCTATTAACCCTAAATATACACCTTCTTAACACCCAATTAAATTTTATTAACACATATTTAATAAAATGTAACACTCAAATTAATGTCACTTGGGACCGCCGCTGTACACAATAAAAGATGAACCGAGACTAGAAATTCAAATTTAAAACCATGTTTTTTCCAACGCGCAATCACGATTCAAAATATTTAATTTACTTTAAAATATAAGGTTAGCATTAAGATCACTTCTATACTGCCTCTAATTGTTATAAAATGAATGTAAAATGTTGTTTCAAAATCCAAATTTTTCCCTTTTCATAAAATTTTACTTATCTTTAAAATGAAACGTTCATTTTATTTTTCTCAAACTGTTCTTTTATTTTCATTAAAATGCTCTTTCTATTTAACCTAAACATATACGTTTCTTATATTAAATGCCATAAATTTTAATTAACTTCTCTTTTCTTTTAATTTAAAAATTCCTCATATGGATTAGATGTTGCAAATTCCACACTTTCAAAGCTTTAACTTCTATTTCAATTGTTTATAGATTATACATTAATCTTCCAAAAATTTCAATGAAATTAGCTTTCCATTTATTTCAATACATTCTTCTTATGGTATAATTATTTTATTTCATATCTATTATCCAATTCACTATTCTAAAGCGGATAAAAGTTTTCATTGAATTTGCAAACTATTACCCTTACTAATTAAGGTTTCAAAACGAATAAATAAAATTTCCTTAGTCCAACCCTTTTTGCCAATTATTTACCTTATAAATAAATTCATGTTTATTAAGTTTACATCGCACTTCCATTAATATTTTAACCATTATAAAAGAAACGTTTATCCTCAACAACAAACATTATGATTAATTATCTAACATTGATTTGTATAAACTTTCCATTTATTACGTATTATTTTATCAATTGATAAAGTTTTAAATCTATTTCCCAAATCTACTACTTTAAATCAATTAAAACTTCACAATTGTTTAAGTCAATTGGGATTACCCTACATTTATTATAAATCAACTTGTTCTAACCTTATTACCAAAATTTACGTTCATTTTCTATTCAATATAATTTACATGCATTAGCACGTTTCCTAAGTTTAAAATCAAATACCGTTCACAATGTTTTATTACTTAAATCAATTTAATACTTACCTTTAATTTCTCATATTCAATTTATATGCTGGTATACACATTTCACTACTTCAGTCCTTAGAAATTTATTCAAATTACAATCTCTTGTAATAACTCATTTATTAGAAATTTGCATACCAATAACTTAGGTTCCAATAAATAGGATTTCATTTAATTCAATCTTTTTAATTAAGTCTATTTTAATCAATATAATATCTAATAGGTTAATTCTTAACATTTACTACATCACAAATTAATATTCAATCAATTATTACTCGACTAACATAATTAACATTGTTTTATATTTCATTACATTAATATTCCTATATACATCTTAGATTTGTATCAACGGTTATACTTAAAAATGTGAATCTTGTCGGTTACGCATATTAATTTTGGTTTTCAACTCAATTAACAAAATTTCCTAAGTCAAATCCCTTTTTACCAAATTTGACAATCCCTAACCATTTGTACTTCATCCCATATTAATGTAATATTTATTAGATTTTATTCCAAATTAACATACAACTTAATTTCCATTAATTGAGATCTGATTCCCAAATTTTTTTATTTAACACACTAAGTGAATAAATAACCTAAATAAATGGTCACCTACTTACTTATTTCATTTATAAGTTTACTACTCACCCATCAAGGTATATATTCCATATATAATACTAATTAATTTCCATTAACACTGCATTATCCAATTATCCTAAATTTGTTCAATATATACTCTTGTTTACTGAAAAATAAATTTATGTTTTCCATAAATTCTCATTCACTCTTCCGTTACAAAATTAAAAATCATTTAGTAATGTTCATTATCAAAACAACTTTAGTTTATTACCTTTTTCATCCCACTATAAATCAGTGTAACCATTAATACCACACATATTGTAATTCCTTACCCCATACTGATCTTTTTTAATTAACATTAACTATCTGATTTGTACAATAACTAAATATTTACATTTGTTACTTATATGTAGTTTTACAACCAAGCATGGCATGTTTAAATACAATGAATTTGAGTTTCATTAAGATTGTATACATTTTCCATTAATTACGTATTACTTCATCGGTTACTATACATTAAATTCATTAAATTATCACAAATTACTTTATTGCATTAGTTTACACAATATTCCCATTCGTTTTCTTATAATAAATTTCTTAGCCTAGAATAACAATTCCCAATACTTCAATACATCGTAATTTCCTTTTTTTATTTTTTTATACTTTACTTAAATTTCAAATGTTGCATTTTCTTTATACATTTACTTCAACATGAATTAGAAAAATTTTCTTTCTTTCTAAATTAAATTACAAAATCAAATTAAATTAACAAATTAAATGGTCGAAAGTTATGGGTCGTTACATGTACACATTTGATGTTAATGCATATGAGGTGTAGTCTATGAGTATGAATGTTTAACATTATGTAATACGTATTAAATTTGTACTATGAAATATTATGCATTTAAACAATTGTTTGTTGTATATATAACCATTTTAACATTATTCAGTATTATATATTGTGCATAAAACAAACTAGCATCACAAATTAAAATTATAAAATTGATTACAATTATAACAAACTGGTGTATATGATATTCAATAATATCATGTCTGATAGAATAAGTGAAGTGTAGCTAAACTAATTTACATCGCTAACAAGTTTAAAACTGATTTTGGGTCTACGTATAGGCATCAACTATAAACCAATGTCTAAACTTTGGCGATGTTTGACATCATCCACTAATAAATTGCTATATTTTTTCATAGACATCGGTCCTGGCCCGAAGTCCACGAACAAAATTCTAGTACTATAGTTTGAGAGTCACTAGTACAAGTATTTGACAAGTCTAACAACATAGAAATGCCAAGAGTAGCTTCCTTAGCGACTATCGTTGAGGGGAGATAGAAGATGAAGAGAGAAAAAGGGCCAAAAGTCCTTCTTTTTTTGCTATAGATGCTGGGAAACTGTTCAGTAGAGTGGCTAGATCTGAATATACATAGTCTTACTTCAGATTCGAATAAACATGAGGGAAATATGGAGTCCCCATAGCCGAAAAATAAATTTGGTACCTTCTAGAAGTGGTCAGTACCGACCTTTTTTTGGATGGGGAATCACTCCTTCTACCATCCTTTAGTCTTTTGTCTCTGATCCAATGTGTTCCGAGTAATTTTCCTTAGAGTTTGTTTTTATTCCGAGAGATTTCGATATTACGTGTATTTTATCCATTTCCTCTATAACTTTCATGGAGTTATACGTTTAATCTTTGCGAAATGCACCTCACGACGATTACGCAGGACATCTATCTATAAACCATATATTCAAGGGCCTATTAGGGGCTAAAAAAGGTCGCTACCGAGTACTTCGCTCCGTACCAAGTACTTTTCCCTGCTCCAATTATGTTGCAATCTCTTGAGTCCATTCCTATGGTATTTCCAAACATATTCCCATGTCTATGAATCGCTTTTTCTTCATTCTAACATCCAGAGTCATCTAAAGGCTGCTTGGTTAAAAAGCCGGATAATACTTTCCTCGTAAAGTACGCTTCTGTTAGATACAAAACATGCTCTGGAGCAAGACAAGTATTTACTATTATCCATGTACATTCATTGTTTATTAAAAGTTACATCAAACCAATGTCCCCTTTCCATAGATATCCATCGATCTCCTTTTATCGTAAAAATTCCATTTTCCACGCTAAGGAAAAGATCTACATTCTGGAGTTTTTTCCATGCCTTAGCTAGGTATGCTTTAACTATCCCTTGCCTTTTCTCCATTTTTTGCTAAAAATTCAAGTCGGTACCGAGTAGTTCTTCTTGGTACCAAGATATTTTGCCTGCTTACCGAGTACTATATATTCGGTACTTTGAATATTTTCTTACTCTCTCTTCAATCATTTCGTGATCGAGCCTTTTCTGTTACCAAGTACCTTATGATCTTTGATTTCCAAGCCTGGATTAATAGCCGCCGACTTTAGAACGCCACTACCGACTTTAGATATCCATTTTAATAGTCGAGATTTCCTCACTCTCGTTCGATACTGAACTCTCCTCATCATCAAATCTTGATCTAAGACTTATATGTGGGTTATAACGTTGGTGTTGGTGAAGCTTTTGGGTCATCATGGTTTGTGATGTTAGCGATATAGGCTTGGGTTATCTCAACAAGTGTTCAGTCGGAACAATTATTGGGTTCTCTCTGATTGTTTTTGGTTCTGACACAAAGTGCACTCGAGTTCGACCTGGGGTGTGCTCGGGAGAAGTGATTGATTACTAAAGCTCAACTCTTCGCATTCACGTTTCTTTGGTTTGCTCTGACCAACGCTTGATCGATCAAATATCACCATTTGAATGTTTATAGTACGGTTTTCCCCCCAAAGAATAGCCATATTGAACTTACCCAAATATTTTAACTACTCCATTCCAAAGCATTTTTGATTCTCTTCCTATATTCCAATAAAATAAAAAATTCCACTTCATTCCAGATAGCATTTCCGTCATCGATTATCTGATGATAATGAATAAAATCTGATGCATAGTTCCTTCATGCGATGTGGCTTGTTTTCCTGGCACGAGCGAGCTATCTACATAGGATAGTCCATTCGTTGTGTATAGGACACAACACACACACTGCATAGGTCAACATTTTCACTTGCCTCGGTTAACATTTAGAATTTGATTGATCAACACAAGTCCACTCCCGCTGGATTCTTGTTGCCAATCACATGGATTTAATTGTAAGATAGCATTCACAATAAAACATATCTGGCCATGTTGAACACCAAGTTTTCCTATTTAGAATGACTCAACATTCTCCCAAATTCCATAGTAGAACTGGACCATCAACTTCTCCTAAAGCAAGGTCTACCACTACTCAGACTTCAACTTCCACGCCTTCAAGCCCAGGCAATCGATTACTGTTGAATTAGAAAGAATGATCGTTCCATCACATCCAAATTAAGAGCAGCCTCCTCCACTAACAGAGTCTATCAGTTTAAGAGTTCTAGACAATTCACCCAAACAAGTGTTGATAATCCTTGTTTCCAAGATGGTTTAGACCAGTCGCCGATAGCATAGAATTCCCTTAGGCGATGTCTTGCTTCCTACTCGAGGTCAGCGACCACATAATCTTCCGATGAGCTATACGGCTTGCCAAATATACATGTGTTTAGGCACATCGTACCACCTATTAATCCATTGCGGTGCATGATTCTCTAAGAGCTCGGGTTAGCTCCATCCCAAGTTCATCGCAGTGGATATGCACTATCAAGGATATATGTCATTCATGAAGAAATTCCAACGACCTCTCAATTTCAAGGAGTTAACTCACATCCTGAGCTTTAAACAATAGCAAGACTCGTTGTCTTTAATCATTAAGGCCTGGTGCAAATGCAACGTCATTGAAGCGCTCCACAACCAACGCCTGTATTTCAAGAACGAGTATTTCTTCATCCGGTGTCAATATGGCTTCAACATATCTTAGGTTTTCGGTAGTAAGGTTTCCTTTCCTTCTGCTTCTTTCGACGTTTGAATCCCTACTATTTAAGCTTTTTAACTTATTATTTAATTCTTTCGCAAACGTTTCCACTTGAGATAAAAGTGATGAGCATGTGAAACTCTGAAAGTTCTCAAGAGAGTCAGCTTCCAACATCACACCATAGCTTACGTTTTGATGAACGAGAATCTTTGATGGTGTAATTTGTTACATCCCGAATGTTTGTTGTTGTCACAACCACTATTCCATTTAGTTCCAGAATGCCAGTCGATCTTCATCCCCCACTTCCAGTTTTGGAGAAAATCTCAAAGACGAAGTTGAAGGACCATCTACTACAGCAAATATTGATGACCAAGACAATAGAGCCTTAGAAGAACCCATTCTGGGTGAAGTTTGAGAAGAAGGAAATAGAGGAATTTGAATGCGAACAATTCAGGAAGAGAGCAACGAGAGAGAAGAAGGGAGAAAAAAGAAGAGGAGAGAGAAGAAGAGAAGGAAGAAAGCAAAGAAAGGAGCGACAACAATGCAGACATCGATCAAGAGTCAGATGGATCATATGGAGAAATGTTTCTCGAGCACATCGAACTTCCTGCCTCACCATATCCAGAGCGTATAATTATCAAGACTCCGAAAGAACCCGTCGAAACGAGCATGGAACCATTAGCCAAGGAGACTCCTCTGACTAGTTTTTCAAGAGACATTTTTTGTTTTGTTAAGCGATTTTGATACTTCAATCATTGATTCTCTTTTCCATCTGACTATATCCTAGCTAAAGGAGGTGAGATCCCATCTTTATTTCCTTCTAAAACATGGTTCGTATAGTGCTTATGGGGACATCAGCACTTTACACATTTCTAGGTCTAGGAACACACATTTCTTGTATAAATCTGAATTTCAATATTCTAAGACTTATACAATCCTTTCTCTTATTTCAGGTACCATAGGCAGAGATAGATTTACAACCTTTACATGGCGTTTGTGAAGAGAGAAGACATAGTCCTGAACTACCACCTTCCAGCTATCATAGTTGTAAATAAATAGAGGAGAAGCAATTTCAAAGGAAGGAGAAATAATAAGAGGAGAAGGGAAACTACCAGGCCAAGTGGGACAAAATGAAAAATAGTTTGAAGGGGACAAAATGAAAAATAGTTTGAAGAGATGCAGCTATATGAACAGGGAAAATGTCATAGAGACAAACATGTTCGACATGACTCATCTTCCGGCATTCCACTGCCTCGTTCTCAAATCCAAAGGAATCATCGCTTCTTTAATTCCCAATCCAACTCCATCATCCTGCATGCTTGCTGCTTTTCCTGACCTCTACTTAACCAATGTTATGTTCAATCATTACATCAAGAACATTACCAAGGAAGGAGCAGACCAAAAAGTCCGATGGGTCCATGAGCTCGTTGATCAAGGTTATGAATAGAAGAAACTCACTTATGCCTCCCTAAGGTCAGTCAAATGAACATTCAGTCAGTTGAATAATCTAAGAGGAAGACTTATGGCAGTCAAATAGAGTGGTACAAAGGAGATTTGGAGAAGATGTAGATAGAGAGAGGGGGCTCCGATGACCAAGATCAAAACCGATATACTGATAGTGGAAATGAGAAGAGCACGCACCAACGTAGAGATCACGCACAAAAATTTGCTAAAAACTGTCTACGAAGATGATGCCAGTTTAAAAACATAGCTTGCTAAAAAGGATTTGCCCTCACGGAGAAGGATGAAACCGATCAGGCCATGGCTAAAATGATTGAAGACCAGGCAGATGAAATTCAAAGGCTCTTAGCTGAAAAAGACAAGCTCGAAGACAATCTACAATTAGCAAAGTCCAAGAAATTAGATATTGAGCTCAACTATGTTATTGCCTCACACAATCTTAGGGGGCTCAAAGAGCAAAAGGCTAAAGAGCAAGAGGAACTCAACACCACCCTTCAACATTTCTTTACCGTTGTAATACGATACAAGAACCTGAAGTGACAAAGTAGTAGGTATGTTGTTACCCTCGCAGATGCATAGGGGGACGTATCGCATCGTGTAAAGGCAACCATTGAAGGCCTCATAGAAGATGAGTTGATGGCCAAGTACCTTAATGCAGATGACATAGCGAAACTTGAAGAGGGAAAGATTATCCTGGCCGAGGAAGTTGTTGATGCTGCCGATCCAAGTGCTTCAGTTTAGATGGAATTGTCAACTCTCAAATCCCAGGAGCTTGAAGTGGATATTCCTATAAATAAGGAGCCCAACTATGAGGCTACCCAAGTTATTACAGTTTCAACTGCAATCACCCCGGTTGAACCTTATGTTCCCCCCATCATTGATCCACCAACTCAACATTTACTTAAAGTGGGGGACATCTCTAAATTTCCTGTTCGACGATCGAGACTAGGCAAGGGTATATCCCTCATTTCTTCAGTTTTTAAGAAACTCTAGTTCTCACCCGAATCTTCCTTTAACCTTTAGCACTCCGTTTGCCAACTTATAGGTCATCCGCATTTCCTCCTCCATCACCGGCTAATCAAGGCCAGAGTTCTACATCAATCTTTACTACATCTGCCTCTGTATCTATAGGACTCATCTCTTATGTTCCCACTTCCAACTCTAGCCCAAGGCCCGACTCTATGAAGATAGCAACTCTGGAGAATATAGAGGACATGTCTTTGCCCTTGGAGTAAGATGTTACTATTATTAGCACGGTAGACCCAACTAACCAAATCACCATCATTGAAACAACTGAAGACTGGTTTTTCTAAGCTTAAGATTAAACATGAGCCTGGTCTCCGTATGACTTCAAGTGCCAAAGAGCCAAGTCTTATTCTTACATTCCCTATATTATCCATCCTCCAAAAAGCAGCAATATTGGCGCTACTATAGAGACTTCCAAGCTTTCTTCCGGCCAACCTGAAAATCCTGCCACCCTCATTTTTGAAAATGACATTACCACTTCTAGAGGTAGTACTCTGAAAGATGATAAGGGCCAGAAGAAGCTTTTGATGGTTTAGGAAGCTAGGCTAGGAAGAAAAAGTAGACTTCTCGGTTATCCGCCAAAGAAAACGATGCATTTTATGTTTATTTGTTTAGGACATACCTTCTTATTTTTCTTTTTGTTGTATATAGGCTGGATTTCTGTAGGAGAGACCCCCGTAATCCTTGATGTAAATAAGCTAAAGCAATGAAAGACAACTTTTCCTTTGTAATCTCTATTCCGTTTTACTTTTCCATACTTTTATATAATGCACGTACTCATATACATCCGCCTGAATATATAATATAATTGCTTGTATGTAATATATATATATATATATATATATATATATATATATATATATATCTGTGTGTGTGTGTTTCTATGTAATGCTTTTATTTACCGCAATTTTGAGCATATAAATAAAATTCCTACAATTGTTTCAGTTATATTCTATTGCTCGGTCTTTTTTTTAGATGTGAAAGTGTTCCATTTGGCCAAACAAAACTATAGTATAGTCCACTCCATAGTTATTCTTGTTCGTTTGAGGTCGCATTTCCTTTGACCACTAACGAGCTACCAATAATCCAAGTTCCATTTCGTTCCCTATCTTCGATGAGCAATGGTTTGGATATCTATCTTTCGACGTCCCCAATCTCGTCGATAATAGAGCGATATCTGCGTTACCCATAAGTTTACACTGTCAAACCACGGTAAAGTGTGTCCTAATTAGCTGTGAGTGAAACCACAGCTCTTCTATAGTTTTATCACTTAGCAAGCCTTGCTTCTAGGTCTTATTACTCCAAATGCCGATGTCCGAGCATTGTTCTTGAACCTCAAATATTTTTGGGCATGAGTCGATGATTAGCCATGTGGGTAAAATTATCCGACTGCCCCAGTCCAAATCTACTCCCTCGGTTCTAATCCTAGACCGAAGTAGTGAAATATTATCTATTTCCAACCTTGAATGACTACCCTCACTCATCCACAGGCAAACATGTACTGTAGGGCCATAAGAAAAGTCGTGAATATCTCGTCTGTAGACTAGTCCATATATTCGAGAACGTGTTCCTTAGGACGCCCATCTCTGTGCATCCACTTTCATACCTACCTATCTCCAAGTGCTGAGCAAGATTATCTGCTAACTATTTTCGCTTATCCACCGCCTAGCATGTCCTGCCAGGCAGCCAACGTGCACCAGAAATCTACCCGTGCACTAGTTTCTTTCTTCGAAAACTAGGGCTTTTGGCAACCTACCCCTTAACATTCCTTACTAACCTAGCCTATTTTCGAGCAATAGTCAATACATAAGGAATAAGGTTGAATTATCCGACCAACACCATTAGTCATGCTGTTTTGTTCGAATCTTGAACTAAAGGAGCAAATATTCGATTTTATTGCTAATCATGCAGTGTATGACTTTTCTTTCAAGAACACTATTCCATTGGTTTAAAAAGCTAACTTTTACTTATAAACAGAATACGGGCAAGTCTCTCCTTATTACATTGCCCTAGAATCCATGGGTGGCTTATTTGCAAAAATAAAATAAATAAAACCAAGATAATAGTGTCCTAGCAAGTTGCTATTCCATGCCCATGGAATCGATATTCTATCAACAATAGCCAACTTGAAAGTTCCATCTCTAAGCTTTTGTTTGATTGTATATAGACCTTCCCAATTCGGACCAAGTGCCTCATGCCTGGGAGAACACATTTCAAAACAAGTTCTGTTACCTTAATGATATGACTTCAAACTTTGGTGTTAAAGTGTTCAACTACCTATTTCAGTTGAGTAAGAACCCTCAATTCCACTTCTTCCCTTGCTCATCAACCATATCTAGGGACTCAAGCAATAGTTCCTCGTTTACCTTTGGATCCTAATACCTTTTACGATGAGAAGGGACCCTGAATTCTACTAGGTCGTGGCCTCTGATCCATAGGCTAAAGCGAACGGCGTATGTCTAGTCGTGGACTTCTGAGTCATCATATTAGCTTGCAACGCTAGTGGAAGTTCATTGACCCAGTTGCCCTTGGCCTTAGTTAAACATTTCTTCTAGGTGGAGTTTATCATCAGAACCTCCATTCTAGGATTTCAATGACAACAACCATAGAACCACATGTACAAGATATATTGTATCATGTTACAGGTATATACTAGAAAAAGATCACTATGCATAACAAAATTCATGGCTCAAATACGATTGAAGAAAAATGAATCATACTATTTAAAAGTAAAGTCATATTATTATATTATAATCATAGATAAATGTTAGGCAATCTCCTTAAGTGATCATAACAGACGCGATTCATATCGACAAATTTCTATAACAAACTGCCTAATGTCTACAAATTCAACAACGACAACCATCTGTCAATATGCCACAAACGTCCGTGATGTGTTTCGGGTTTCTTTTTTTTTGAAATGCCACAAATGTCTAACATAAAATGATAGATTACTGAGGGAAGTTACTGCTTGCAAATTTTAAAGTACAATTGTAAGTTTTCTTAATGAAGCTTCTCTTTACTTTGAACAAACATCGTCCTCCTTCAACAATTGCAATCATTAATCAAAGAGCAATCTTCCAAGGAGTCACAACTTTTCAAATACAGCTCTTTAATTCTATAAATACTTCAATCGATTGAAATTTAACTTAACTTGTTTTACTACTACCTAACTTCTATATTCATATTCTCTTGTGTTATCATTGATTTCATATTCTCAATCATTTACAACAAAAATCTACATCTTGGTTAAATTATTTCATGCAAATCCAAGCACTCACATTCACTATCACTCAAAGGTGATTATAGGAAGAATTGTACCGACGGTCAATATCTGTACTATATAGAACACAAGATTGTCAACATGTTCCTTCGGGCAAAGCAAGGGTTATTGGTTAGTGAAATTCGAAGGGGAGCTTTGGGACTGGACATAGGATGTGAGGTCTGAACCAGTATAAAAACTCTGGTGTGATCATTTTACTTTTAGTATTTATACTTTGAATTGCCGTTTTGATTATCACACATGTTAGCATATATTCACACAAGCTATATTTTACGATCTACAACACTTTCATTTGGTATCAGAGCATGGTCATTTCAATTATAGTAATAGGTGATTGAAATTTTTATTTTAATATGGCAAGTACATTTCAAGAAGGTCAATCAACCACTCATCCCCGACTATTTACTGGTTCTAGTTATGGTTATTGTTCATCACATATGAGAATTTTTATGAAAGCAAATGGTTTAGAAATATAGCTAGGTGCACAAACTAAATGTGAAGCACCTACCACTGACATTAGCACTTGGACTAATGCACAAAAGGCTACGGCATCTAATAATGCCAATGCTATGAATGTATTGTTTTGCTCGCTTGAAAAATGAATTTTCACGAGTTATACTTTGCAACACTACATATGATATATGGCACACTTTACAAATTGCACATGAAGGCTCAACAAAAGTCAAGCAAACAAAAATCTCTATTTTACAAGATCAATTTTCATCTTCTGAAATGAAAGCGAATGAATCAATTATTGATATGTATGCTAGAATCCAAACTACTTAACACAATCTCATGACACTTATAGTCAAATTTACTGATTTTGATTTAGTCGTAAGAATTTAAAACTCTTTGACTAATGAATATAAAAGAAAAGTTTAAGCCAACGAAGTGGCTAACGATCTCTTTCAACTAAAAGTCGATGAGTTAATAGGAAATTTGATGTCGTGCGAGCTAACTTGCAAGCAAGAAAGGAGCAAAACCAAGAAAAGAAGAATATTACTTTTCAAGTTAATGATGACAATTCCGACTTAGAAGAAGATGAAATTGTGTTTATCGCCAAGAAATACAACAAATTTTAAAAAATCAAGAAGATGAAGAAATTTCAAAATGATGGGAATCAAAACTCTTGAAATCAAACATCAATTAAATGTTATAGATGTGACAAATTCATCCATTTAAAGAAAGAATATCCATAGGTGAATAATGAAAAAGGAAAAATAGCTTTAGAAGTTCAAGAAAAAGCGAAGTGCCTTTCAAGTAACTTGGGATGATTTTGACTCGTCCTCCTCATTGGATAGTGAGAGTGATTCAAAACAAGCAAATGTCTACTTTATGGCTAGGACATTAAGGTACACCCTGAATTAAGGTATGATTAAATTATGAAAATTGACATAGAATTGGATGATAAATATAGAGAATCATAGAAACTAAACAAGGAATATGTAGGAAAGTTAAGTAGTGCAGAGCTAGAAATTGGTTCATTAAAAGATGAGAAAACAATCTTTGAAGAAGAATTGGAAATAGATCAAAAGGAATGTTAAAAATTATTTTCTCAAAATACTACTGTACATAATTTTGAAAATAGTAAATTAGAAAATTCCAAACTTGGAAAGGAAAAGCTAGAACTAAAGACAAGTTTAGATTCTAGCAATATTGAAATTTTTGATCTTTGGAACAAGTTCGATAAAATAACCAATAATGTGTAAAAATTTAATAAGGGAAAATAAAATTTACAAAATTTGACTAAAATATCAAAACCACCTGAAAATCGTAATGGATTATGTATTAATAGCAAGCAAAAACCTAAGAACTATAATAAACTATATATTATGATCAAAAGACAAAATCTAAGACTATGATTAAGGCTTCAAACTCAAAAATGGTCAAGGTATGGATTTTGAAAGAAATATCAAGTTGATTAGACAGAAACACATAGATACTTATTTAAAAAATGTTGTCTACAATGATATTTTTATTTCTAAAGGTCCTAAATCCTCTTGGATATGGCTACCGTCTTCCACTAACACATAGGACCCTAACGAAGGAAGTGGATACCAATTAAATCGTTATTATTTTGCAGGTACCTAAAATCAAAACTAAAAGCAAGAAGAAATGGATACTCGATAGAGGGTGCTCCAAGCACATGACAAGAATGCACACATGCTATCCAACACAACATATATCGATGGCGACACTATGACATTCGAAGATAATTCAAAAGGTGTCGTCATTGGTACTAGAGAAGTCATCACCGTCGGTATATCTACTTCTCCCATAATACTAATGTTTTACTTGTAGGAACTTAAATCACATCAATTAAGTATAAGTCAACTATGTGATAAAGGATTTAAAATTAATTTCGAAAAAGATAAATGTAATATTTTCGATAAAAATAAAAATCTAATATGTGAAGGATTAAGAAATTGAAATATATATGTTTTAAACATGAATATCAAACATAATAATGATTTATGCTTAGTTTCAAATCATAATGGTCCATGGTTATGGCACAAACGTTTTTGCCACATAAATTTTAAATATAATAACAAGCTAATGAAAAAATGAATTAGTTAGTGATTACCCAAAATCAACTATAAAGTTAAGAATTTATGTGATGCATGCCAACTCGAAAAATTAAAGAAAAATTCTTTTAAACTTTTCTTTCCTTTTTGAAAACGCAAAAATAAGATAAAGAGAGAAGGCGTTCATGAAGAAGGCAAGAATTTGATTGAAACAAAATGGGATGCAATATAATTTTGAACGTGATTTTTGAATTCTAGAGAAGTTGCATGATTTAAGCCAAAGAAAATATGGCTAGAAATAATATTCATTTACCACTTAGAATTTTACGTCTACTGTTTAATTTATCCATTTATAGCTAAGGTAAAAATTAAGAATGCGTACTACAGACGCAACATTTTATGCCTAAATTTAAAACGAAAATAATATTTTTTACATTTATACGTTTAAAGAGTATCCATTAAATACATACTATTGATACCACCAAATTAATCAAAACGGATATATATGTGCAAATTAAAACGCACCTTTTTATAAAGCTTATTTATACACTATATTTTTTTCCAAATTTTGTTGCTTAAATAAAACATGATTTTGCTTAAAATTTAGTTATTTACCATTTCAACAAAATAAACCAAATTTCCAATTAAAGTAAATCCTTAACCAAAGTCAAAATTTCATAAATCTTATCCTTTAATTAAAAATTTGGGCAATGTTTTGATCAGTTTTAAAATTTTAGATTTTTATATAATAAACCCCAAAGTTTTATAATTAAAAGAATGAAATATTTATTAAAATTTTGGGCTGTTAAACTCTGCCCCCACTCAGAACCTTTCGTTCTCGAAAAGGAAGAAGGTGGAGGAAAAGAAACAACCTGAAAGAAAACTAAATTGAAACTCAAAATAGAATCATTAATCTAAACAATACAAATTAAATTTTAAATTAATAATTGATTTCGTCTATTTAATTTCACTTAAGTTAAATTTTACTATTTCAAATTTCATTACTTCATATTCCAATTATCTTAAAATAAAATTTCTAAAACCATAAGTTTGAAAATCATTTGTTATACTCAAAAATGTGTTCAATAAAATAATATCTTTTTAATTCCTAATTATAACTAAATTTATTTCTCTCAATATATTTTTATCATCTATGTTAAATATGTTTACACTTATTACAACTGCTTAAATTTATTCTTAGTTCCTTTAACATCATTTTATATTGTAAATTATTCCATTACCTTTGATAATCTTTTTATAATTAGAATCTAAGTGTATAACATTTATTATAACTACTCAAATTTTATTTATAAAATCATTTTATATTGTATATTATCCAATTACATTGTTAACTTCTGAAAATCAAGGTAAGTTATATTGAAATTAAATTAAGTATTATGCAAATAAAACTTTCAAATTCAATTATCTCAAGTTCGAATCATTTACTCAAAAAATTTATTTTCTTTTTTTATAATTGAAATTATTCCTCAAGATAAAATTTAAGAATTGAATTTATGATTCCCTTCAAACCATTTAGAGATAAATAAATATATGTACATAATATGTCAAATCAAATTTAAATCATATATCTATATATTATAAATCAAGTCATATTTTAGAGATTCAAATCAATTAAATACTCAAGGTAACACTATAGCCAGACTACAGAATGGTCTCTTCACTTCGAAACTCGAAAATGAACGTCGATGACGTTGCAATCATCACCGAAATTATTTCCTAGCGACAAAGAGAAGAGCATTGATTTTTAAGCCTTTAAAATTCTTTGGAAACAAATTTCTATTCGAAAATAATTTAAATAATATATCCTTTTAAAACTTTAAACACAAGGTTTGAAACTATCGGAAATTGAATTCTCAAGTTCTTGTTGTAAATTCATGTTTGTTTCCAAATTAATTTATAACCATTGTTTATAGTTCAATTATTTATATGAGACAAAACCCATGGTTTACAAAACCATAAATAAAATCAAACACTATTATCTCTTGACAACTAGTTAAATTAATTATAAAAATTCGAAAAATTATACTTATATATATAATATTATATTTTTTCTCCAAATATAGGAATAAATTTTTCAAAACAAGGATAGAGATTCAAATTTGATGGACTCAAATCAAAGAGAATTTTGATTTAAAGATAAGTTGGAATCAAAAGATCCGATGATTAAATAACAGAACAAGGAACTGGATAAGTTTATATAAATCACGGGCAACCTTAACCTGGTCAACCGTGACTTAAAGCATAAGATCGATGTGGATTTTCTGGGGTAGATCTACATTCAATCTGAAGAGATAGAGTTCGGAATTACCAAAGATACTAGCATCTAAGCCGAGGATAGATATAAATCTCTGGTGAATCAATGCTAATTGTAAAGGAGTTTCACCCCTTTATTAGAATATTGGCGAGACCGCCAATTCACTATAAAGATCATCCGAAGTGGAGCTATTGGATACTCCAGAATCGAAAGAAGTTGGATAGTGAGGGACACGAATAAACTTTGGAACCGCATGGAACGTTCCAAAATTCAAAGGAAATTGAATCAAAAGGAAGAAATTCAAGCTCGAATGAAGTGATTCTGTAAATCAAATTTACTATACATTCTATGTTTTTCCTAGAGCCAAAGCACTGATACCAAATGTAATGACCCAATATTTCAACCATTCGCATCCGCACATGTCGGACTTGAATTGTTCGAAATACCGCGTTGCAAATAAAATTTGGAAAATCTCAGAATATACAGTAAATAAATAATCACAGAATCATAGACACATAATCAGAATACTCACAGCGGAATTTATAGATAACTTAGTGCTTCATGAAGCCACTATCAATGGTCTCGAAATAAGTATAAAGTTCGTAGTCTTAAACCAAATATAGTTTGAGATCTCCACAGAAAATATCAATATTAGTTTGTCTTGATTACAAAGCCTAAGAAGAACTGAACAGAAACTTGACGGCAGCTTCAAAAGAGATGATCAGCAGAAGTCAAAGCTCCGGAGGTGAAGTCTGAACCAAAACTCAGGCTGACCCGAGTGTAAAATAAAACATAAACACTCGAGTCGGGACATGCATAATTATACAGTGTAAGCTAATTCAAGTGTACCGTAATATAAAGCAGGTAACTTAAAGGGTGCTTGGGACCGCCCATCCTCTAAGGATCCGTTAAACTATTTACTATGTATTAGTAATTTCGCCATTATAATAGTGTCTATATTAAAAAATTATTTTTAAATAGCGTTAAGGGGTTACCCATATAGCCCTTAATACGTAGTAGTCCCAGTAGTCCATCCAATATCATAGTCCCTCTTGATCGAGAAGCCACCAGAGGATACCACGCGGGCTACGGGAGAAAACCAAACTCGTACAAGGCACGATAGGGTAGGTAACACGACACAACTAGGCAATGCCAGGGTGGATATACCAATTACACTTCCGGGCCGGTGGTAACACGCAGCTGCTACTACCGCCCACCTCGAACAACACCCCCAAATCAAAGAAATCAAAAGTAGCCATTGAATAAATGCAAAGTCAGAGTAGAATAACGAAGGGATGTGCCCGATAAAAGGGGCTACCTTCTTAACCGTCAATCGCTCCTGTTTTAGCCACTTTATGCCAACTCACGCGAGTCGGGTCCACGTACATACCTCAAAGGAAACGTCACCACCATCCTACTACATTCTGGAATCTATACCGCGTACACGGTTGTCAAAGTGGTTTACGGTATCAACAGAGAGTATGCCCATATCCGATCCCGATCTCTTTGCCAACCAATCGTTATTATGACCCGTGGTTATAAATTTCAAAAATAGTTTATACTTAAATCAAAATACTTCATTTTAGCTTTCAAAAGTGAAGTTATTATATTTTCAAATCAAATATTCAAAAATCTCATTTCAGCCAACGGCAACACTTAACAAGTGCTACTGTCGCCCTTTTTTTGGGGGTTCAGTTTTAAATTTCGCAACCACGACACTTGCCAAGTACTGCAATAGCCTTTAATTAATTTTAGCCTTTAGTTCATTTGCATCAACTACGGCACTTACAAAGTGCGATAATATCCCTTACAACAGTATTTAAGTAAATTAAAATTTTGACTTTAATATAAATTTCAATAATAAACTTAAATTTAACCAATTTAACTTATAAAATCATATTTTCACTTTTAAATAGTCATTTAATTTACTCGATAATTTATGATTTTTATAAAGTAAATTTTGCAAATATATATCTAACTTCTTTATACTTTATTTATAAAAAAAATCAAGTGCAAAATTTTCTATGAATTTTCTTAGCAATTAAGTTTATTTTTCGTTTCAAAAATAAACTAAATTTCCAATTAATTTCTTTACTTACCTTTATTTTAAAACCAACCTCTCATTTCTAAATCAAGTTATATTTCAACTTCCATATTTTTCACAAATTTACCTATTTAATTTAATAGAAACTTAACCTTTATTAATTTGCTTTATATTCAAGTTATACCAAATTTTCATATTTTATTTCTTAAATTAAATTCCATTTATCTTACAAATCAAATTTTACAAGATAAATTTATACTTTAAATTTTTAACATTTATTTATTTACATATTCAACTTGTATAATATCACTATACTAAAAAAACATTTTTAATCCCTTTTTTAAACCAAATATTACAACATTCTAATTTAAAAATATTTAACATTTCCAATATATATATATATATATATGTGTGTGTGTGTGTATATATATAATGATGGGTCTGTATATTAATTTCTTACCTAGGTCAAGTGATACGGATAATATATCATTTCAATTCGTAATTTACAAAAAAATCCGGGTTTTATCATTTCAAACCCGCAATCCCAAGTTAAATAAATAACTAAATAAATAAATAGATATCGTTCAGGCCTATCATTTCAGCCTGTAACGATTTAATTCTATAGGCAACTTGCAGTGGTAAACAGTAAATAAATAAATAGTATAACAGTTTAAATATAACAATATAAAATATGACTGATGATGTGTCAAAGTAATAACAGGATTTTTAACATCATAAATTTATATCGCAGGCGAGAAAAATAAAATATAAATATTCTACAATTACACATGTTATTAATTTACAGATCTATAAGTACGTTTGTCTGTTGAGAATACTCACCTTTTCGCTGTCGAAGATTAGGCTCAAAACTAAGATAACCACACCGAAACAGCGTAGAAAGCACGATCAAATATTGGAAGATGAGATGAACTGACTTCGATCTTGAAACAAGATAAATTAATAAAACTGAGTATGCGAATTCCAATTACGGACAAAGCAAATTTTTAAATAAAACAAAATTGGAACGAGCTAAAATAAAATGAAAATTGGCTCAAATCGCTCGACCACTCCACCGCACGACTTGACCCATTAAAACAAAAGCTCAGCCTGCCCATTTATTTCTTCCAAATCAAAATTTACAAAATAAATTTATACTCTATTTTTTTACCCTTTTTACAAAATATTATGACGTGTTAATAAAAAAGTGGCAAATCTTATGTGGGCAACATGCAATTCACGGTAGTGATACATAAAGGTGGCACAAGCAATATTTATTTATTTATTATTATTTTTTTCTTTTGTTTTCTTTTTTTTTCTCTGTCAGGAAACAAGTAAAATATCAAAATCTCCAAATCAAAACAACTTTATACTGCTCTTACATATATCATATATCCTCATACGTAGTGTTTTTAAATTTTAAAACACATGTGACCAACAAAAAAAACGCGTACGGTCTGGAAATACTTCTTCCCTGAACACTTGCATAAACAAAGCAGTGGAATTATCCGAAAGTTTTTAGTATGAGCTAACCTTAGGTGGCGTATGCCTTTATATTATTATTTTTTTCAAACTGAAGTGCGCCTATACTCAAACAAGTATGCAGTTAATCCTTAATTACATGATTAATTAACCTTGATTATAACTTATTGCTTAATTAATAAATCTTTAATCATTAATTAATAATCTTTAATTATCTAATTAATGATCTTTAATTTCAAATTGATTAACCCGTAATCAATTATTTATTAATCCCTAATCATTAATTAATTAAATTAACTAATTATTCCTTAATTATCTCATTAATTTAATAAATTTCAAATCATTAAATCTTAATTTAACTTCAATATAAAAACATTTCTTAATTATGACTAAATTGTTATTAACAAAAACATTTGAAAACAATTTACTTCTGAATTTACTTTAAAATTTTCATTTCAAAAATGAGATGTAAAATGAATACAATTTAACTTAAAAAAAGTTTAAACAATTTAAAAACCCTTTTAAATTACATGGTAAAGAAATGTTTGTCTTATAAAAGGATAAGAATATACAGGTGGCGATAAAATAAATATTCAAGTGCTAGGTTAAAACTGCATCAGAGATGCTCGACAATGCATGACCAGATCGGAGAGGAGGGGAAGGAAGTTAGGTGTTTGTTATGCGGTGGAGTAGTTTGAACAAAACAATGGAAAAATAACAAAAGAAGGAAATAAAGTTGTAGCCATTACCTGATGCCACTGATTCTCACGCGCGCAAGGAAGAAGAGGAGAAACCAAATACAGTGAATGATGGAATTTTTTGTGCACTCGATTTATATATATAACATAGGGTGCGCAAATCAAGGGAGTAAAATATTTTTTTGTTGGTAATTATTCGTACGTTTTAAATTAAGTAAGAAAATGCGTTGATTAATTAAAAGATGGCAAGAATTTATTGGAGCAAATAATTGCAATGGGTATGAATTAATCAACGAAAGAATACGATAAGCAATTATATTTTCTTTGAAACGGGTAAGGAAATTGGGAAAAATTCTGCACGTTTAATAATTTAGCAGAAAGTTATGCGTTTGAATTGGTGGAAGCGGGAAAATGGCAAGTAATAAATTTTATTTCGGTAGGCTTTGCAATTTCAAATATTTTATATGTAAACTTCAGGTTGCTAAAGTGGGAAAGCCCAAATTAATGCGTGCGTAATTTAAGGCAAACAAGGATTTAAAATTTTTGAGTGTTATAGGAAAAATGATTTGTTTCATTATCAAAGGGATGCGTGGGTTAATTTTTAAATAGGGAAGTTTTGCACATGTATGCGGGAATTTAGGTGAAATAAAATAGCAAAGAATAATTTATAAATCGTTAGAGGAAATTTCGAAGATTTATTCCATAGTTACATGCGAATCAAAGGAAATACGTGAATTTTTTTGAACACGTTTTATAAATAAAAACTTCCGTTGATTTGGGAACAATGGCAAGGAAAATAAGTTGATTTTCAGAACGTTAAAGTAAGTAAATGATCACTTTATTATCAACGGGTGTGTGGTTTTATTCAAAGAAGTAATTTTCCATTGCAAGAAATATTTGATAAAGTGTAATGCGAAAATAAAGGAGGAAGTAAATTTTCGTTTACACGAAAAGTTGCCTTGATTGAATGAGGTATAGCCAACAGTAATTATTTTTGAATGATTGAATTTGGAAGGCTATTGCTAAAACAAAGATTCCATTCCACATTTAAATGATTTATGAAAAACAAACATGTTATATAAAAAAAATTCTTATTAAAGAAGCTTGCGTTGATTTATACAAAGAAATGGCTAGGACTACTTGGCAAACATTTATATTTGTTTAAAAATTTCGAAGTAAATGCGTTGATAAACTTTTCTTTCCTTTTTGAAAACGCAAAAATAAGATAAAGAGGGAAGGCGTTCATAAAGGAGGCAAGAATTTGATTGAAACAAAATGGGATGCAATATAATTTTGAACGCGAATTTTGAATTCTAGAGAAGTTGCGTGATTTAAGCCAAAGAAAATATGGCTAGAAATAATATTCATTTACCACTTAGAATTTTACGTCTACTGTTTATTTTATCCATTTATAGGTATGCTAAAAATTAAGAATGCGTACTACAGACGCAACATTTTATGCCCAAATTTAAAACGAAAATAACTTTTTTCCATTTATACGTTTAAAGAGTATCCATTAAATACTTACTATTGATACCACTAAATTAATCAAAACGGGTATAAATGTGCAAATTAAAACGTGCCTTTTTATAAAGCTTATTTATACACTATATTTTTTTCCAAATTTTATTGCTTAAATAAAATATGATTTTACTTAAAATTTAGTTATTTACCATTTCAACAAAATAAACCAAATTTTCAATTAAAGTAAATCCTTAACCAAAGTCAAAATTTCAGAAATCTTATCCTTTAATTAAAAATTTGGGCAATGCTTTAATCAATTTTAAAATTTTAGATTTTTATATAATAAACCCTAAAGTTTTATAATTAAAAGAATGAAATATTTGTTAAAATATTGGGCTGTTACATTCTTGAGTGATCATAATACACACGATTTCATATCGACAAATTTTTATAACATACTGCCCAAAGTTTACAAATTAAACAGCGACGTACATTTGTCAATATGCCATAGATGTCTATGATATATTTCTGGTTTTTGTTTTCTGAAATGCCATTCTACATATAATGGCAAATGTCTGAGGAGGTTTTGGCCTGCATATTTTAAACAACAATCGTTACTTTTTGACCGAATGCTTCTCTTTGCTTTGAACAAACATCCTCCTCCTTCAATAGTTGCGACCACTAATCAAACAACAATTTACCAGGAATTCACAACTTTTTAAATACAATTCTTTAATTCTATATATATTTCAGTCTATTGAGACTTAACTTAACTTGATTTACTGCTCTCTAAATTCTATATTCATATTCTCTTGTGTTATCTTTGATTTCATATTCTCAATCACTTAGAGGAAAAATCTATATTTTGGTTAAATTATTTCCTACAAATCCAAGCACTCACACTCATTATCACACAAAGGAGACTGTGCCTTTTTTTGTCATAGGTGGAAACTTCAGGTCCACATTAAAGTGTGTTGCACGTTATCTCCGATGATATCCCCCACATATTTGAATATGTCCAAGCAAACACATCCAAGTTCGCTCATAGAAAACTAACCAACTCCTTTCACAATCTTGCACTGAGTTGAGATCCGATATTAAAAGCACGAGTATGATCATCTATGTCGATCGGAACATTTACTGTCAACTCGACCGATGCTGCCCGCACTTGCTCTAACTTCTTTTATGGATACATAGAACCTGCTATGGTTCCCGTGTCAGGGCTTGGGCTTTAGTTATAGTGATGTAGAGAACATAAGTTATAATGCTTTCAAGTTCTTAATGTAGAGAACTTCCTCTACATTCTTGCCTTTCTCTCGTCGCTCTGCCTTTCGCAGCTCAGCGATATATCATTCCCTTCTTGCTCTTTGGTCTCCTCTAATCGATCTGAACTCATTCTCAATGGGGAATTTCATCATTAAGCACTAAGAAACCAGTGCTATCCTAAAATCATCCAAGGCTAATCGACACAAAAAGGTGTTGCATGTCGAATATTCATCCATTATAATAAACTTTTGAATCTGCACCACCTTGCGGTCTCCATTACATTACTCGATGGACAAATCAATTATCCTAATCAGTTTTTTGCTTGGCCTGTAAATCCTCGAATCATGGATTTATGATGTTTGACGTCCTTCATATTGATCATCATACGATCTAATGTCTTCATAAATAATATTCACCAAGCTTCCACCATCCACCAAAACTCGGCGTACTGTTGCAGAACCAACAACAGTGGTTATCACTATGGGGTTGAAGTTTAGTGCTTCAACTCGATCGAAATCCCTATTCTTTAACACAATATCACCAGTTACCATTCTTTGTTGCTTAGCCATAACTCCGACCTTGATGGCAAAGTAACTTCCTATGGTAAGTGCTTCAGCAATCTCGCATACCGCTCCATTTCCCTCCATCTTTTCTCTACTGTATGAGTTCCTTCTAAGACTATTCTTCCATCAGCCCGCTTGGGCTCCTCACCGTTGGGTCCAGGCTAATCCTCTTGGGCATTTGGCTTTATGGGTCTAACATTCTAGCCGCTATCTAGTGGCTTTCTTACATATTTTTGTAATTTTCTCTTCTTTATATATTCCTCGATGAAATCCCTAAGATGCCAACACTCGTTTGATGTTATGTCTATGGGTCTCATGAAAACAACAGTACTTATATTAGCACCGCTCTTCCTCAATTGCCTCCCTCCTAGGCGGCCTTTTATACCATTTAGTCCTTTATGTAGTAATGTATATATTCTCTAATATATCATTCAAAGGAATATACCCATCTAGCCTGGTATTTCTTAAGAGATTTTTTAGCTTCATTCTACCTACCTATAAAGCCCTGATTTCTCTCTTTCTAATTATTGGAATGCAAACATTTACTGCCTATTACCATAACTATCACTGGTTTTCTTAATTTCCACATTGCTTTGAACTACCTCCTTTGACTGTCTACCGTCAGTCTTTTCAGCAACTTAACTTGCTTCTTCCAAACGCAAGAACTAATTAGATTTTCGGTGGAATTCCTCCATAGTCGTTGGTTGTTTCATCTTTAGCCATTTCCTGAAGTCTGTGTCTAATTGTATGTCGTGGACCAACACCATAAACAATATATATTACTTTAGATTATTAATCTTCGTTACTACAACATTAAACCGATTCAAGAACACCTTCAAAGACTCCTTAGGTTCTTGAGCTAGGCTCGACAAGGACATTACATCCTTAGGGAAACCAGTGTGGAGCCTGAGCTCCTCCATAAACCTCTTTGCCAACTCATCAAAAGTTTATATGCATTTCAACGTAAGTCGAGTAAACCACATTAATTCAACACCTTCAAGAAAAATACCTACACCATACCGCATCCATTGTTCCAGCACCATCCATGTATCATTTATATTTAAACAAGTGTCGCATAGGATCGGTAGTCTCATTAGGCAATGGCATTATTGGCACCGTAAACCTATTGACACACTCCATCCTTGGAATATTATCCATGAATGGAGTTCAACTTGGCGTAAAACCCACTTCCTTGTTCTTTCTCCATTTATTTTTGTCAACCAAACACTTAACCATATTTTCTATGTACTCCTCACTTGCTTGGAACTTTGAAGGTCAACTATTAGGAGCTACACCGAGTGTTTGACTTTAGAAATGAACTATGTTTGCTCGTTGACGTCTAGGTTCTCAATTCTTTGGGAAACCACTCTTTTTGCACTTTTGAACGTCTAATTGGCTCCGTAGCGGTTGTCTGCACACCAACACCCTGAACTCCAACATCAACCTGTGATGCCCCACCTCTATGCTCACAATAACAGAGTATTAAAAGGAAATACTGTCTGTTATTGCGAAGAATAAGGCTGGATAGGAGCGGCCACTCGTAGTTGGGCCTTACATTAGTATTGGTTACCTCGATAGGAGTGGTATATATTTTTGTTTTTCAGCTTTTATTTATTTACTCCCATCGACAAACCCAATTCCAGTATAAAACGAACTACGATGGCTCATAATAGTTTAGGACAATATATATAATAATAACATAGATAAGCTAAATGCGGAACACAGATAATATAAAATCTCATATATGTATAACTGAAGTCAGTTACAATACATGTGATACAATACATATGATACAACTACAACTGTTGACTCTAGAGTTATATATATATATATAAGTACATTATTGTAAATAATATACATGAATACATATTATCCTATACAAATACACTAACTACTCCAAAAGATATGAAGTGACTTCATAGCTCAAGCAGCAACCCAAAGCAAGATATCAAGAACCTGAAATAACTCGGTCTGACCCGAGTATTAATTCAAAAGAAAATAATACACGGGTTAGTCTAATTCAAACTCAGTTATTAATGCACGGAAGCAATAATAATTAAATAATCAAATAGACGACAGTCGTAAAAATCTCACCTATCAAATCCTTTAATAAGAAAATCGAATAATGGTAAATATAACACATAACAGTTTTAAACGACAAATCAGCAAATTCAAACTATCAATGAAGATAAATGAAAGGATTATCAATGAAGATAATTTATAAAACAACAGAATTGCCTAAACGGCAATTAACAGCTAGTGGCCAAAGCAAAACTCAAGCCATTGAAATAGCATAAACAACAAAATCGTCAAATTAAACCAAATCAAAATACCACTTCAAAATATATTGAATTGGCAACAAAAAACAATTCCAGCAACTGAAATCATCAATTAAAACATCAAATCTTGTATGGCTGCAGTATACGCACGTGTGTACTGCCTCGCCACTACAGCATGAAATACACAAAAGATCAAGGAGCCAGATGACAACAGTGGTGTAGAAGACCACAATGAAACCAGACATGATGAATAACAAGGCTAAAATGTCAACTAGCAACAAGTGGATGACCAGACTACATGAAACAGTCCAATATCCAAGTGCTAACAGGTACAACATGATGGGGAATCTCAAATATCTTGTACCAGAATGGAAACAACATGTGCTCGACCAGTTCAAGTTACAATGTTCAATATTACAACTTAAAACAACTCAAAGTTAGTGTTACCAGATCACCCTGTGTGAACCAAAACTGATGCAAGTTGAACCAAATAAATGCCAAAATCAACATAATCAAATCAGCTGAAACAATACCACAATGCATCAGATATCAAGGATGCAATTAAACAATGTATAAGTAAATGTGCAAAGACTCCAAGCCTGCAAGTATTTCAAACTTGAAGACTACATGAAACTGCACCCTAGAAATGGCAACAAATGAAACAGTTGCACACAACATATATGTCGAAATCATGGATCAGTAGTTGAATCCTGAAAGTGACCAAAGTGGCAGCAAACACAAATGGCCATAGTCGCGTACAAAGTGTTAGTAACCACCAGATTATCAAAATGCAGACATGATGAAGTCAGTGCCAACGGTAATGGCAGCAACTCAATCAAGTCACGACTTATAAAAATGCAGACCGAGTGCAAGTGTAGAGCAAGTGATGCACTAGAGTTCCAGATGGTACACAAGATAATGATATGATACAAGTGAAGCACATAAGTATTCCAGATCCAAACAACACAAGTGCAACAGGCAGTATTATCAAAATCGAACAATAAAAAACCTCAACAGCAACATGACTCAATGCATAAGCACTATGCCGAGCTCGAGGCTACCAAGATAAACAATTTGTCTCAAAGTAAAATGACAAGTTACAAGATGAAATGCACAATGCCACTGCAAATGCAAACCAATGGATTGCAAAAGTCAACCAGGATACACAATGAACTCAATCTCATGTGAATACAAGTCAGAATACAACAAGCTCCAATTTGTTGATAACGCCCAAGAACAAAATGAAACAGAGGTGACAACATGGAGCTACAAACCAACAAAACACCAAAACAAATGTACACAAAAATACATATATGTGTATAACTCAAATAAACAAGTAGACAGATATATCAAGCTAATGATACCTAAACAAGACTCAAGGATAATGCACAAATCAAATGAGGTGTTCAATGCAACATGGAGCAACAGAACAACGATGGCACTGCACAGCAACTTGCAGCCACAATTAATCAAGCACAGTTTAATGAAATCTCAAGCCAAGGCCGAAGCCAGCAAACTCATGAAATCAAAGAGTGAAGTGAATCATCAAATGCAAAGTCGAATTGAATTCTCATCAAAAATATATTTTCCCAAAATCAAGCTTGCAAATTTCAAACAAAAATCGGTGTTGTGGTATACAGAAATCGAACCAAGACAGATAAAAATCATCAACATCGGAACAAAGTCGAACGACCTAAGCACAGTATTAAGAATGAACTAGATGTGAGTGATAATTCACTCAGCTTGATTCGAAGAGCCAAACCCAACAATTCGGGATCGAAACCGAGCACTCAAGAAATCGAGCGAAGCCCAAAAATCGAACACTAGCAGCCTTTGGACAAAGCAAGGAAGTTGAAATCACTTATTTTGATCCATCTAATTTAAAGCCGGCGTCCTTGAATTTCTTTCAAAACCCTAATTTGAATTTGGAATGAAGAAGAGTAACACGGGGCCGCCATCTTTTTCGTTCGCTTTGTTTAGTTTTAGGGTTTGCGAATGAATGAATCCAGAGAGAGTGGAACGGGTATCCACTTGAGATAACACAGCACCAAAAATGAAAAGAAACGTGAGCTAAAATAAATTGTAAAGCTCGCATAACCGCTTAACCAATTATTCAAAGAATTTCAACTCGATTAAAAATTCCAATAGCAATTTGTTAGCAATTTTAATCGTCTAATGACGATAACTAACTGGTGTAAAACCCCGGGTTGTTACAGACTCCCCTCCTTATAAAAATTGCGTCCTCGCAATTTTCATAATTAAGGTCGTCAATAACGATTATTTTTCTAACATAAACTGGTTAAGCTAGAAAAATAAAGGTCAAATATACAAACGCCAAAGAAATCTTTTAGTTTCATAAAAGAAATTCACAAATTCTCAACAAAATCTAATTATTAAGTAGATAATCAGAAAACGCAGTTATCTATTTATCAACAAATATCTAATTATCAACAAAGATAATTAGAGCTCATAACAGCAAATACCTAATTATCAATCAAAGATAATCAAAACTATCAAATCAACAAATTTCCAATTATCAAAAACGATAATCAGAAATCTCAAATCAACAAATATCAAATTATCAAAAACGATAATCAGAAATCTCAAATCAACAAATATCTAATTATCAAAAACGATAATCAGAAACAACAAATATCTAATTATAAAAATTGATAATCAAAAATCTCAAATCAACAAATGTCTAATTATCACAAACGATAATCAAAAATCTCAAATCAACAAATACCTAATTATCAAAAACGATAATCAGAAACAACAAATATCTAATTATCAAAAGCGATAATTAGAAACAACAGATATCCAATTATCAAAAACGATAATCAGAAACAACAAATATCTAATTATCAAAAACGATAATCAGAAATCTCAAATCAATAAATATTTAATTACAAAAAACGATAATCAGAAATCTCAAATCAACAATATCTAATTATCAAAAATGATAATCAGAAAACATCAAATATCTAATTATCAAAAACGATAATCAGAAAACATCAAATATTTAACTATCAAAAACGATAATCAGAAACACAAATATCTAATTATCAAAAACGATAATCAGAAACCACAAATATCTAATTAGCAAAAACGATAATCAGAAAAATCAAATATCGAATTATCAAAAACGATAATCAGAAAAAATCAAATATCGAATTATTAAAAACGATAATCAGAAACAACAAATATCCAATTATCAAAAACGATAATCAGAAACAACAAATATCCAATTATCAAAAATGATAATCAGAAAACATCAAATATCGAATTATCAAAAATGATAATCAGAAAACATCAAATATCTAATTATCAAATAGATAATCAGAAAATAGCAAAACTGAATAAATACAATTATCAGCAATATTTAATTTTCAATTAGATAATTAGATTACAAAAATCACAAACAACAATATCTAATTATAGATACGATAATTAGAAATCAGCAAAATCTAATTATCAACAAAGACAATTAGAAAACTCAATTCAGCAAATATCTAAATATCAACAAAGATAACTAGAACTTAAATCAGCAAATATCTAATTATCAACAAAGATAACTAGAACTCAAATCAGCAAATATCTAATTATCAACAAAGATAATTAGAACTCAAATCAGCAAATATCTAATTACCCATAGATAATTAGAAATAACAAATATCTATAAATCAATTAAGATGACTAGAAAATCAACATAAAAGTTTGGATCGATCCCATGAGATGGCGAGTTTTAGCTACGCCGCACGTGCATCAACAAATGGTCGAAGCCTACCAAGTACCGTCATCATAAGTTTGGTGCCCAACAAATGATCCGAAGGTCTAACATATGACCCGAAGGTCCATTAGAGTGGCTCGAAAGCCAAATAAAATCATCAAAATCCTCAAACAACAGATGTTTCAATTAACGAGTCCGGAATTAACCAAAATAGCAAACGCACATGTCTCATAACACGAGTTTTACTTTCGTTTAATTCTCTTCATCGCTTCCTTGAAAGTGCAAAATTGTGTATTAAATAAATAACATTTTACATTCTCCAACAGACAAGTCCGGAATTAAGCGAATCAGCAAAAGTAAGGGTTCATAGTTCTCAATTTTGCTAAAACGTTTAAATCGCTTCCTCATTCTTTTAAAAGCGCAAACTGCAAAAATTTTGGAAAACAATTTTATTTTAAAACGATTTGAAAACCCGTGCTCAAAACAACAACATCTGTAGCAAATTCGATAAGGAAATTGCACTTCTCAAAACACCGTAAAAGGGGATCTCAAACTCAACATTGCGGGATAACCGCTTGAAAATTCACTTTAAATTTGACGGTTACTGAAGTCAAAGCAACATTAATTTTTATACGTCAAAATCTCATCTAAATAATTCGCATCAAAATATAATACCAGTAAATTTTCATTCATTAAAAATGTTAACAAAACACCGTGCTTCAAAAATTTAGCACCGGTTTAAAAATCCCGTTATAAAAATAACGGCAACAAAATACATTTAAAACCAAACACCAGTTCAACGTAAAATTAATCCAGCAACGTGCAACTCAAATTTGCACGTATACTACAAAATGAATAAAGAAATATCTTGATTAAATCTTCAATGAAGATAATTCAAAACAGCAAAAATCTCAACAAAATCACATGACTGCAATCGCTTCGGATCCTCAATCGGATTCAAATTTTCAAAGAAATCAGAAATAAACACATCTATGTAACAACATAATGAATTTAATTTCATTTTCATATTTTGATTTTGAAATCCAAAAGAGTTATCAGCTGTGCTCATCGAAGACAGTCTCACTGTTTCCGCTGCGTACTCTGATAAATAGAACATAAATTACTTAATCATCAAACACAATTTCACTTTTATTTTTAAATAAAGATATTTAAAAAAATTCATCATAATTTCAAAACTTTAGTTTTGACTCATAGCACAACTACAAACATCGACAAATAGTTGTAACACATGCTCCATCTAAGTTATGTTTTATATTATGTCCCTAAACCCCTAGCTTTGGTACCAACTGTGACGCCCCACCTCTATGCTCACAATAACAAAGAGTATTAAAAGGAAATACTGTCTGTTATTATGAAGAATAAGGCTGGATAGGAGCTGCCATCCGTAGTTGGGCCTTACACTAGTATTGGTTACCGCGATAGGAGTGGTATATATTTTTGTTTTTCATCTTTTATTTATTTACTACCATCGACATACGCAATTCCATTATAAACGAACTACGATGGTTCATAATAGATTAGGACAATATATATAATAATAACACATATAAGCTAAATGCGGAACACAGATAATATAAAATCTCATATATATATATATATATATATATATATATATATATATATATATATATATATATATATAACCGAAGTAAGTTACAATACATGTGATACAATACATATGATACAACTACAACTGTCGACTCTGGAGTTATATATACAAGTACATTATTGTAAATAATATACATGAATACATATCATCCTATACAAATACACTAACTACTCCAAAAGATATGAAGTGACTTCATAACTCAAGCAGCAATCCAAAGCAGGATATCAACAACCTGAAATAACTCGGTCTGACCAGAATATTAATTCAAAAGAAAATAATACATGGGTCAGTCTAATTCACACTCAGTTATTAATGCACGAAAGCAAAAATAATTAAATAATCAAATAGACGACATTCACAAAAATCTCACCTATCCAATCCTTTAATAAGGAAATCGGATAACGGTAAATATAACACATAACAGTGTTAAACAACAAATCAGCAAATTCAAACTATCAACGAAGATAAATGAAAGGATTATCGATGAAGATAATTTATAAAACAACAGAATTGCCTAAACGGCAATTAACAGCAAGTGGACAAAGCAAAACTCAAGCCATTGAAATAGCATAAATAACAAAATCGTCAAATTAAACCAAATCAAAATACCACTTCAAAATATATTGAATTGGAAACACAAAACAATTCCAGCAATTGAAATCATCAATTAAAATGGTAGGCCCGTAGTACACGCACGCGTGTACTGCCTCGCCACTACAACATGAAATACACAAAAGATCAACGAGCCAGATGACAACAGTGATGTAGAAGACCACAATGAAACCAGACCCGGTGACTAACATGGCTAAATGTCAACTAGCAACAAGTGGATAACCAGACTACATGAAACAGTCCAATATCCAAGTGCTAACAGATACAACATGCTAGGGAAACTCAAATATCATGTACCAGAATGGAAACAACATGTGCTCGACTAGTTCAAGTTACAATGTTCAATATTACAACTTAAGACAACTCAAAGTCAGTGATACCAGATCACCCTGCGTGAACCAAAACTGATGCAAGTTGAGCCAAATAAATGCAAAAATCAACATAATCAAATCAGCTGAGACAATACCACAATGCATCAGATATCAAGGATGCAAGTAAACAATGTATAAGTAAATGTACAAAGACTCCAAGCCTGCAAGTATTTCAAACTTGAAGACTACATGAAATTGCACCCTAGAAATGACAACAAATGAAACAGTTGCACACAACATATATGTCGAAATCATGGATCGTTGGTTGAATCCTGAAAGTGACCAAAGAGGCAGTAAACACAAATGACCATAGTGTAGTACAAAGTGTCAGCAACCACCAGATTACCAAAATGCAAACATGATGAATTCAGTGCCAACATTAATGGCAACAACTCAATCAAGTCATGACTTATAAAATTGCAAACCTGACTGCAAGTGTAGAGCAGGTGATGCACTAGAGTTCTAGATGGTACACAAGATAATGACATGATACAAGTGAAGTGCATAAGTATTCCAGATCCAAAAAACACAAGTGCAACAGGCAGTTTTATCAAAATCGAACAATACAAAACCTCAACAGCAACATGACTCAATGCATAAGCACTATGCAGAGCTCGAGGCTACGAAGATAAACAATTTGTCTCAAAGTAAAATGACACGGTTACAAGATGAAATGCACAATGCCACTGCAGTAGCAAACCAATGGATTGCAAAAGTCAACCAGGCTACACAATGAACTCAATCTCATGTGAATACAAGTCAGAATACAACAAGCTCCAATTAGTTGATGATGCCCGAGAACAAAATGAAACAGAGGTGACTGCATGGAGCTATAGACCAACAAAACACCAAAACAAATGTACACATAAATACATATATGTGTACAACTTGAATAAACAAGTAGACAGATATATCAAGCTAATGATACCTGAATAAGACTCAAGGATAATGCACAAATCAAACGAGGTGTTCAATGCAACATGGAGCAATAGAACAATGATGGCATTGCATAGCAACTTGCAGCCGCAATTAATCAAGCACAGTTAAATGAAATCTCAACCCAAGGCCGAAGCCAGCAAACTCATGAAATCAGAGTGTAACGACCCAAAATTTAACCACTTCAAAATATAACATTTAAAGTGATTTTAAATATAAAATATAAAAGGTTTTATGATTTAAACAATCTTAGATATGATTTGGAAATAGAAATATACATAAAAATAGTAACATTTGCTTATATCGACAAAAGTGACAAAATCCTATTTTAAAAAGTATGTTTAAATGGTTTAATAAATTATTTTAATTTATTTATGCGTGTTTATAATTTTAAATGACATTATATAAATTTATTTTCAAATTTGGTTTACATAAATAAATAGTTGAACTAAAACGTCAAAATACGACCGTAAAACATTTTGTCAAAAATCAACGTTTTGTCGATTTAAAGTTGTCGCAACTTTGTTGCACCTTTATGTATACAATTTAATAAATATGGTAACATATAAAGATAATTAACAATTAACTAAACAAGGTTACTTTTAGTAATCACACTTAGAAAATTCTAGAAAGTAATTAGCAAAAGTAAACTAAAAAAGCCAAAACACACGTCACATCAAAAGTGACATAAAGTAAAGGAAGTGACATAAAGTAAAGTAATCATTCTTATTCTTTACTTAACTTCAAAGTATTTGAATTTTAAAAGTGTGATGTGATGTGGATGGTAAGTTTTGAATTAAAAAAGTTTACTTAATTCTTAAGGATTGTTATTTAAGTAAAAACACAAATCTATATTTTATTCTCAAATATTTTGTATATATACATACCCACTTTCTCACTTTCTTTCACATTTCTTCTTCTCAAAATTTCAATCTTCTTCTTACATCCTTTAATGGCTTCCAACCGTAACAAAGTTATGCCAAAATATTTCAAAAAATAAAATAAAGAAAATATCAACAAAACACCGTGTGAACCACTTCAAACTCCTCTTCCTTCGTCACATTGCTCACGCCTCTCTCTTCCTACATTTGGCTGAGCACTTTTAGCCTTCTACAAGCTAGGGCGAGCCATCTAAGTCGAAGCATTCAAGGAATCATAAGCTTAAAA
The DNA here is from genome assembly GCA_030765085.1 of Allium cepa. Lineage (NCBI taxonomy): Eukaryota > Viridiplantae > Streptophyta > Magnoliopsida > Asparagales > Amaryllidaceae > Allium > Allium cepa. The sequence continues at coordinate 766,152,126 of CM060937.1, read as the reverse complement.
TGTCGAGTAACGAAGCTATAGCCGATTTTCCATTTACCAAAACCAAACAAAGTGAGAAATCCTAATTTATATGTATTTATTTGGTTATGATGTTGTGATATGTTTGTTTGGATGTTAATAATTATATTTGATAAGTGTTTGAAAAAGAAAGCAACCTCCTTTAAGTCATTCGCAAAAGTTAGTAAGCAAATATGTACACAAATGAGAATTATGTGACATTGTAATTAAAATGTTGTTAAATTGATATGCAAGTTCATATGACATATTAGAATATGTTAAAATGATTATATATATTATTTTGGAAATCACATGGAAAATGTTGTTAAATTGATATGCACGGCGTATAATCACATGGAAATCACTTTCCAAAAGTAATGAAATATGATATGCAATCATTTATACCTTTGAAAAATGTTTGAAAATACATTAGAAATGATTCCTAAGTGTTTAAACTTGTTTCGACAAAGTTTGGATATGAATCTCAAAATACGCCAAAAATTTGACGCGTCGCGTAACTGTAGTTCGCGTTTTCGCGTCAAAAGTTCAAACGATCATACGAAGTGAACTATAGTTTGGAATTCTACGAAGTAAGAATTTTTCGAATCCTTATATCCGTATCTTTCATAAAAAATTAAAAAAATCAAGATTTCATCTTGTATATTTTGAAATATGGAAAAATCAAATTTCAAGAAAAATCCAGCTTTTGCACTAAATGACCAAAGTTGAAAATTGCTAAAATAATCATTTTAAAATATGAAATAAATTCTAAAAATCTTTTAAAATGTTTTAAAAGTGATTTAAGTTAGAAAGATGGTTTTCTAAATGATATGAAAGTTGTTTTGAAGAATATAGCTTTTAAAGCACTTATCCGGGGAGGTCCGTTTGATATCCAAAAACTGCTTTTGCAATACTTTCTGCAAACGCTTTTCAATAACTTTTGAGATAAAGTTTGAAACTTAACAATCCTTTCTTAAAATCCTTAGTAATATTTTTAAGGGAATAATAAAGCATTTCAAAAGAAATTTGAACAATTTAACATTATTTCAAAGAGGGTTAAACAAGAAGTTAAGTGATTTAAAATGGGAAAAAGAGTATGCGGAAACGACTAGTACATTTGTCCCGCCTGTGAGAACTAATAATGAAAACAAGGTGTGCAACTAAGATTAGGGATGGAGCAACCAGTGCCCTGAACTTACCTGGCCTAAGTTTTCTCTTTTAGGCGAGGGGTCGAACATATCGAAAGAAAATCTCGGATGCTCAACTTGGATTTTATAGAAATAATCTTCTTATACTCATTATTAAAATCCGAAGAGGAAACTTGTCCCATTCGTGAAATTTAAAAGGTGATCTCACCGTTATTCTGCCCATATCACTCGTTGAATACGGAAATTGATTTTGGATAAAAGTAGAATGATTTCTATAGTCCTATTTTCACAAAAGATACTCTATAAAAATGATTGAGAAATATTCAAAAAGAGGTTTAAATGATTCCATATTCACTAAAAGAAGATTTTTGAAAATATATATCTCTCGAAGATATTTGGTAAAGGAAATGAATGAATCAAAAAACAATCACCTAATTACATGTGAGGACCCGCAAATCCGTACTCCTTGAATATTCACTAATCTCCATAGATTAACTCAAGATGAACAGAAATACGAATTCTTATTATTTAAGAAAAAGAAAAAAAGTAGAAGAAGAGAGAAAAAGATAGAAAATAGAGAGAAAAGAAAATAGAACGGAAGGAAAACAGCATAACAACATCAGAATCTCACAATCGCAGCGGAACAACATATAATAAATAAATGAATAATCTTTAAACAAAGAACTATATCGGTTATTACATTTTATTCATTACATTACATCATCAGAGTGTACAACAACAACAACAACAACAATAAAAAACAGCGGAAAAGAAATACTATATATTAATAATACGCCATGCCATCCAGCTTGCCTCCAGCAACTCCTGAATTCCCGAATATCCTTATAAACTTGTCTCTTGACTGCCCGTGTGGAAATTGGTGGGCACCCAGAGTTTAGGAAGGAAAACAATAAACTCCGAGACAGTCATGTGACTGGTGTGAGAACTCAAAACAGTTTATTTATCTTTAAAATCAAAATAGAGGAATATTTTTAAAGTCAATTCGCAATGCTTTTAAAAATGAGACTACCATAAGGCCTCCCGCACGCACAAACAATGCAAACGCAGAATCGGAGGAGATTTCTCCTTATGATAGTCAAAGATGCTTGATACGCATTAAAAAGAACATTTGATATTATTACTAGTGCATAGTGTAGGAAAAATTCATTTCGAAAATAAAGATATAAATCTTAGCCAGCATAGGCATTCCACACTTATGCCTACTATAGCTACCATCCAAACAGTGGGGCGCCACCATAAGTGAATGATAGGTTCTACAACTAATACCGTACAAGATCGTATTGTTTCTTTGGATTTCCAACGAATGGTCAGGCCAAGGAACTTCCCATTGCCACATGAGAACGCCTCTGGAAGGACGTCCCCGAGAACCAAACCGGATCTCTGCCAACACAAAGCCGGGTTACCCCTAACTGGGTAACTACTGACACGAGTATGCCATCCCCCGGTCCTTTGGGACCTTTAACTGAGCGCTCCTAATCAACATCGCAACAAATAATAAGTGTTTCAACATGAGTAAGCATCTGGGCTCCATACCATGGTACCACCCTTTTCCAGAAGGAAATGCACATACCCTAAAGGGAGCTACCCCTCATAACCTTGCTGCATCTTTCCTGTTTTGACCATTCCGGGGTGTGAGGCTCGACGAAGTCTCGTCCACAAAACCACGCTTTATACAGAAGCTGTGCTTTGGGTCAACAAATGATCATAGAAATGATCACAAAGATAAACGATCAAACAAATGATCCTATCACAAATGATCAACACAATGATCATTTCACTGCAACACTCAGCATGTCACATTACCAAATTGGGAATATATCGCTGATAACCTTCAACTACATAACCTCTGAGCTCGTACGTCTCAGAGAAGGGTGTTAAGCTAAGAGAATAAATTCTCTGCCACCAACAAAAATATATTTGAAATAAATCAGCTTTATATCTCAATTTGTAATGTCAGACATACTGTCCATACAAGTCTGTTCCGGGCTCGAACAGAACCGAAGGCACTTACAAAGAAGTCCTTGCAATCCGGATATACACAATCCTAATCGGATTCCCCATCACATATGGAGAACTCTATACCGGAGCAACTCGGTGCAGAGTCAATCGACAGGTCATCCTACCGCTCTCGCAAATACCCGGTCTTCAACACCGGTCTTCAAATGCAATTCAAAACGCCGTATCACATATTCGGAATGGGTTATACGTCCCCAAGGTCCTTTCCCGGCTAACCCGAATAGTGAGCGCTTATTCAAGAACAAGTGTGGCATTCAAATTCAAACAATCACAATAAATACCCATTCAAAAATAAATATTGATAGTCGGTTATTGAACTATCAATGGATATGCACAACATCACCAGATTCCAAATAATTTTCCAAATTATTTATTTCCCAAAAATATCTTTACAAGATATAAATTTTCAATATCTCAAAAATAAATCAATATTTATTTTTAAACAAATTCCACTTTCTTTTATAAATTCCATAGTGAATTTATATTTCACAATATCTACTGATATACGATTTCATTTATTCATTTTTTTTCAATTTATCTTCAAAAAGATAAATTCTCAAAATATTCACTTTATACTGGAAAACATTTCCATACTTACTTAATAAGTAATTCACAAACCTTTTTATTTTCTACACTTGGAAAATATTTAATATACTTAAATCGAAATTAAGTATATATTTCATTCTTTAAGGAAACCATTCTCTTAAACATATTTATTTGGGCCAAAACGAATGTTGCGTAAAACATCGTTACGACAACCCAAAATCACTAGTATAGGGATTCGAAATTAAAAATAGATATATAAATCCCAATACTATACAAAACATTTCCTTTCGGAAATCATTTACTATAACAACAGTGTTATAGTCCACCATTTCCTTTTATTTCTCGAAAATGTCTATTTCAACAATGAATGTTGAAATCTATGGTTTCGAATCTTAACACATTTAAAACATCGTTAGATCGTTTTAATTCTACTTAAAATATCACATCCAAAACATTTTCTTTAACACATTATTCACTATTCAAAAACGTGAATATACTACGTTAAACAATTTCATCATTTCTATTCATTTTGTTTCAAAGAATTATTCACTATCTAAAATGTGAATATAACTCCATAAATAAGTTATAAAAATTAACTTATCAAAATAGGTCGTTGCGAATTTATAAAACAACGTTTATAAATTCCATTTCTATTTATTTTATAACTACTTCCTTTTTTAAATCTCCTTTATTAACCTATTCGATTTATAACTCAATTATAAACCAAAAGTCCATAATTTTAGTTAAATATTTACAATTTATTTGTCTGCAAAATTGTTCCTTTAACTTCCCAAATTATAAATCTTATAACTCATAAGATTCATTTATTTACCCAAATTTATTCCTTTAATAATTTTACAATTTTATAAACCTACTGCTTATAAAATTCCATTCATAGCTTCACCGTTTATAATTCTATAAATTTCATTCAATTTTGAAGTTCATTCACAGTTCATTCTAACACTTATAAAAACTCATTTTATAATTCAAATATTTTTAATTTATAAATATCAATTTATAAATCTTTTATATAAATCAATTTATATTATTATTTCAAAACGTATTTAAAGTCCTTTATAATTCCACCGTTTTTATTTATAAAATAATTAAATTTTATAAATCCTATTTTTAATCTTTTTATAATAAATTCAGAAATCCCAATTTAAACCATTTTATAAAATCGTTAACCCCATATTTTCGAAAATCAACTTTTAACTATTTTTCTCAAAAATCTAATTTTATAACATTAAAATTATAACGTTTATTTATTTAAAATGAATCAATTCCAAAAATATTTTATAAACGTATACCCTTCAAAAATCACTTTAAAAATCATTTTAAAATTCCAAAATTTGGCGCAATGATGCTACACACCAAATAGTCAATCACGACAACAACGACATCATATATCGATATGATAATCAACGAATATCAAAATATCCATAATCAAATAAATATTGTTGAGGAATACAGTTGGATCCCTCCAGCCTGTTTTCCTGCATCCAAAGATGTTAGCACAATACTAATTCCGTTCCAGTACGAAATTATCGCAGTATATGGGATTTAAAATATTATCCGCTTAATAGACGGCGCAGTAGAGTCTCATCCGCTATATACTCTGGGAAAATCAATTCCAAGTATATAAATAATACCAATTTCACTGTTTATGAAATATTCGCGGTATATGTTTTTAATAAATAACATCCGCTTACTAACGGCGCATAATGTCTATTTTAACAATCAATAGATAACAATCATCATTCAAACATGCATTCAAGAATTTTAAATCTAACTATTTAAAATTAAAATCGAAACCGATTCGATTGAGTGAGAAGTTCTCACCTTAATTTCAATTTCGTTTTAGCGATTTATTCCGAATAAAATTAAACGCGCGTTTAATTTTACCCGTAATTCTCACTAACTCCAAACGACTCCAATCCAATTCTATAGCGTAATGTTCGTCCATACGATTCCAACGCAACTGGTTTCGCGCGTTTTCGACCTCGTATGAAAAAGATATGCATTTTTAAAGTTACACGAAATTTTAATATAAAATTTACAACATAATTTTTCTTTTTATAACCTAAATTAAATCCTGGTCGTCCATCATCTAGCTTGAAATCCAGGCCGTGCTTCCTACTTCCCCTTTCTTCTATCTTCACGCGTCCAGGCAATAAAATACGCACGCAAGAACCCATCTTCATGAATTAGGGTTTGAAACCATCCCCTCCTCGAACAGGCGCCTCCATTTTGAAGAGCATCTCTTCCTCCACCTTCGGCCACCACCCTATGCAACTTGGCCCCCTACAGCACCTCTAAATTCGTGTGCAACTGGTCATGAACACGACTAATTTCCCACCAATCCGTAGCACCATTCGCGATATCCATCGTTGATCTTGTAGTTCGTGAGGTGCTCTACAAGTTTCATGTAGAAAGTTTCTTGTAAATGTTGATGGATGAAGAGATAATCGAGGAAGAAGATCATTGTTTTCTGGCCATTCATTTTACATGAGGCGGCGGCTGCAGAAATTGACCTAGGGTTTTAGGTTTTTGGCAAATGTGAGGATAGCAACTCCTTTTATAGAAAAAACGACGAATTACTATTCGTCTCCAAATTTCCAAACTCCAAATCTCGCGCCGTGACCGGCGTTTCTAGGGTTTACCCCGCATTCCAAACACATTGGAATAGGTTTCGGAGGTTAATTCGATCATCTGTGCGAGTTATGGCAATAAACGTTCGATTTAAAATTAAACCGATTAAACTATTTTCTAGGCGTGTTAGCTTGCACCGGACAAACGGTAAATCCGATTGACATGAAATTTTAAACCATACAATAATATCACATTACGGTTCCGATGAAACTGGTTTCGTCGAAATCCGAGACTGTTTGAAAAATGACTATTTTAACTCGCCAAATTAATATTAAAACAATTTCGATGCGTTTCGACCTGCCACGGTCAAACGAAAACTCCGATTGACACGAAAATTGAAATCCGATAATAACAAACTATTACGGATCCAATGGAACTAGTTTCTTCCAATTCTGAGACTGTTCGAAAAACGGCTAATTTCACTAGTCGATTTAAATATTAAAATATTCAATTTTCACAAATAAACTCTTAATTCGATTTTAAAAGTTCTATAACATCATTCTAACTTCAATATGATATAATAAAATTTTACAAATCATTTTCAATCATATTTAACCCAATTTTCTATTATTTCTGTATTTCCCACTATTTAATTATCGATTTAATTATCCAATTAAATCCAATTATTCTAAATAAAATTTATTCGACTTATAAATTTCACTTATTAATATTTAAAATTAATTAAATATGCAAATTTTAATTAATTAAAATTTTGGGTCGTTACATACTTCTCCCCTTAAAAGAATTTCGTCCTCGAAATTACCAAGTAAGAAAAGTTACATAATCCATTAACTTTCCATAAATCCATAGTTAAACTTCTTACAATACTTTACTAAGTTTTCAAATCATACTTAGTTATCTTTTCAAAAACAACTACTATTGTTTGACTTTCAATTCTAAATCAAATTTATAGTTTTCAAAAATTTTCCAATTTTTCTCAAAAATATTCTAACGCCTAAAATTTTCGGAAAAATTCGCCAGAGTCTCCTTTGCGCGGCTCGATCCGAAAAAAAAATGACAGTATATATATCACAAATATACATCTCATCAAGTAATGAGGCATCCCGCAGGGAAAAAAGTGTAAAAGTACGATATGTAATCCGAGATATGTACCTTATATTTTATTAGCGAGCATATACGGCTAATATAGCACGAAAGCGAGCTCCAAAGGCGAAGCAAACGCGATCCGCACCTACTAAACACTCAACAAACAACATGAGAACGTGTATATAGACAATAGTATCGATATACAACATATAGCAACATAATAAATATATATGCCAACATAGCAAACGTAGTAAAAGCAACGTATTCAACCATTAACCAACTAGTATCCAACTATCATCCATAACCAATAAATATTCATTCATATTCTCATTAATATTCAATGAAATGGGTTTTCAATTTAATCACATTTGATTCATTAACAGTGGATGTTCTTACTAACATTCATTTTCAATTAGTTTATATTCACTAATCCATATTCAAGTTGGTTCACTTCAAAATCAAATTCAAATTCAAATTCACTTAACTTCCAATTTGATTTATAGCTTTTAATTTCGCTAATTCACTTTCATTAATACTTAATGAATTATATACAATCAACTAACAACCAATGTATATTAATTTCAACCAAATTCCTTTGCTTATATTCATTCAATTTGGTTTAAAACCATCACTTTCAATTGGTTTAATTAAATTGATTTTCATTCAATTATTCAACTAGCTTTTAATGAATTAACACTTCATCCATTATCCAATTCAATTTCAAAAGTTGAATTTCATTGCATAACTTAAGTTCATATTTATCACTTAACTTTATTAATTTACTTTGATACCAATATCAACTTCATTCAACATCACTTAAGTTATATTCCATTTTATAAACATCACTTGGTTTTACATAACTTAAATTCCCACTTATAAATCAATTCAGATTTCAATTCTAAAGTAAATTTCAATTTAACTTTAAATTCATTTTTATTTACAACTTATATTCATAAATATATTCATATAGTTTCACTTCTTATATATATAAGTTTATTTCACAATTGTAAATCACATTAATTATAATTTCATACTTATAATTCTTTTGCTTATACAATTATTCTTTTATTTAGATTATTCAAACATCTTATTCAACAACTAAACAATCTACTTATATACACTTTAATAATTCTGAAAAATTATTCCTTTATATATAAAAATATAATCAAGGTAAAATTATTTCATTTACCCAACTTTATAACAATATCGTGTCGAATTGTTCTGTACAAGTGTTTAGAGATCCCTATCAACAACGTTAATTACTCGTATTAACCAGAATCCGTATACCACTCAACAAACCAATCATCACAATACAAAACAATTTTATATTCACTAACAAATACGCTCTCATAGCTATTATTACACTCAAACTTATTCTAGAGTACTACTGACTTTATCTCTAATGAGTAATACCCAACAGAACCATGGTTGTCACTTAACCATATGCTCTGATACCACCTGTGAGGACCCGCAAATCCGTACTCCTTGAATATACACTAATCTCCATAGATTAACTCAAGATGAACGGAAATACGAATTCTCATTATTTAAGAAAAGGAAAAAAAGTAGAAGAAGAGAGAAAAAGATAGAAAATAGAGAGAAAAGAAAATAGAACGGAAAGAAAACAGCATAACAACATCAGAATCTCACAATCGCAGCGGAACAACATATAACAAATAAATGAATAATCTTTAAACAAAGAACTATATCAGTTATTACATTTTATTCATTACATTACATCATCAGAGTGTACAACAACGACAACAAACAGCGGAAAAGAAATACTATATATTAATAATACGCCATGCCATCCAGCTTGCCTCCAGCAACTCCTGAATTCCAGAATATCCTTATAAACCTGTCTCTTGACTGCCCGTGTGGAAATTGGTGGGCATCCAGAGTTTAGGAAGGAAAACAATAAACTCGGAGTCAGTCATGCGACTGGTGTGAGAACTCAAACAGTTTGTTTATCTTTAAAATCAAAATGGAGGAATATTTTTAAAGTCAATTCGCAATGCTTTTAAAAATGAGACTACCATAAGGCCTCCCGCACACACACACAATGCAAACGCAGAATTGGAGGAGATTTCTCCTTATGATAGTCAAAGATGCTTGATACGCATTAAAAAGAACATTTGATATTATTACTAGTGCATAGTGTAGGAAAAATTCATTTCGAAAATAAAGATATAAATCTTAGTCAGCATAGGCATTCCGCACTTATGCCTACTATAGCTACCATCCAAACAGTGGGGCGCCACCATAAGTGAATGATAGGTTCTACAACTAATACCCGATAAGATCGTATTGTTTCTTTGGATTTCCAACGAATGGTCAGGCCAAGGAACTTCCCATTGCCACATGAGAACGCCTCTGGAAGGACGTCCCCGAGAACCAAACCGGATATCTGCCCACACTAGGCCGGGTTACCCCTAACTGGGTAACTACTGACACGAGTATGCCATCCCCCGGTCCTTTGGGACCTTTAACCGAGTGCTAGTAATCAACATCACACCAAATAATAAGTGTTTCAACATGAGTAAGCATCTGGGCTCCATACCATGATACCACCCTTTTCCAGAAGGAAATGCACATACCCTAAAGGGAGCTACCCCTCATAACCTTGCTGCATCTTTCCTGTTTTGACCATTCCGGGGTGTGAGGCTCGACGAAGTCTCGTCCACAAAGCCACGCTTTATACAAAAGCTGTGCTTTGGGTCAACAAATGATCATAGAAATGATCACAGAGATAAACGATCAAACAAATGATACTATCACAAATGATCAACACAATGATCATTTCACTGCAACACTCAGCATGTCACATTACCAAATTGGGAATATATCGCTGATAACTTTCAACTTCATAACCTCTGAGCTTGTACATCTCAGAGAAGGGTGTTAAGCTAAGAGAATAAATTCTCCGCCACCAAAGAAATATATTTGAAAGAAATCAGCTTTATATCTCAATTTGTAATGTCAGACATACAAGTCTGTTCCGGGCTCGAACAGAACCGAAGGCACTTACAAAGAAGTCCTTGCAATCCGGATATCCACAATCTTGATCGGATTCCCCATCACATATGGAGAACTCTATATTGGAGCAACTCGGTGCAGAGTCAATCGACAGGTCATCCTATCGCTCTTGCAAATACCCGATCTTCAACACCGGTCTTCAAATGCAATTCAAAACGACGTATCACATATTTGGAATGGGTTATACGACCCCAAGGTCCTTTCCCGGCTAACCCGAATAGTGAGCGCTTATTCAAAAATAAGTGTGGCATTAAAATTCAAACAATCACAACAAATACCCATTCGAAGGTAAATATTGATAGTTGGTTATTGAACTATCAATGGATATGCACAACATCACCAGATTCCAAATTATTTTCCAAATTATTTATTTCCCAAAAATATCTTTACAAGATATAAAATTTCAATACCTCAAAAATAAATCAATATTTATTTTTAAACAAATTCCACTTTCTTTTATAAATTTCATAGTGAATCAATTATTCATTTTTTTCAATTTACCTTCAAAAAGATAAATTCTCAAAATATTCACTTTATATTGGAAAACATTTCCATACTTACTTAATAAGTAATTCACAAACCTTTTTATTTTCTACACTTGGAAAATATTTAATATACTTAAATCGAAATTAAGTATATATTTCATTCTTTAAGGAAATCATTCTCTTAGACATATTTATTTGGGCCAAAACGAATGTTGCGTAAAACATCGTTACGACAACCCAAAATCACTAGTATAGGTATTCGAAATTAAAATAGATATATAAATCCCAATACTATACAAAACATTTCCTTTCGGAAATCATTTACTATAACAACAGTGTTATAGTCCACCATTTCCTTTTATTTCTCGAAAACGTCTATTTCAACAATGAATGTTGAAATCTATGGTTTCGAATCTTAACACATTTAAAACATCGTTAGATCGTTTTAATTCTACTTAAAATATCACATCCAAAACATTTTCTTTAACACATTATTCACTATTCAAAAACGTGAATATACTACGTTAACCAATTTCATCATTTCTACTCATTTTGTTTCAAAGAATTATTCACTGTCTAAAATGTGAATATAACTCCATAAATAAGTTATAAAAATGAACTTATCAAAATAAGTCGTTGCGAATTTATAAAACAACGTTTATAAATTCCATTTCTATTTATTTTATTACAACTTCCTTTTTTAAATCTCCTTTATTAACCTATTCGATTTATAACTCAATTATAAACCAAAAGTCCATAATTTTAGTTAAATATTTACAATTTATTTGTTTGCAAAATCGTTCCTTTAACTTTCCAAATTATAAATCTTATAACTCATAAGATTCATTTATTTACCCAAATTTATTCCTTTAATAATTTTACAATTTTATAAACCTACTGCTTATAAACTTCCATTTATAACTTCACCGTTTATAATTCTATAAATTTCATTCATTTTTGAAGTTCATTCACAATTCATTCTAACACTTATAAAAACTCATTTTATAATTCAAATATTTTTAATTTATAAATATCAATTTATAAATCTTTTATATAAATCAATTTATATTATTATTTCAAAACGTCTTTAAAGTCCTTTATAATTCCACCGTTTTTATTTATAAAATAATTAAATTTTATAAATCCTATTTTTAATCTTTTTATAATAAATTCAGAAATCCCAATTTAAACCATTTTATAAAATCGTTAACCCCATATTTTCAAAAATCAACCTTTAACTATTTTTCTCAAAAATCTAGTTTTAAAACATTAAAATAATAACGTTTATTTATTTAAAATGAATCAATTCCAAAAATATTTTATAAACGTATACTCTTCAAAAATCACTTTAAAAATCATTTTAAAATTCCAAAATTTGGCTCAATGATGCTACACACCAAATAGTCAATTACGACAACAACGACATCATATATCGATATGATAATCAACGAATATCAAAATATCCATAATCAAATAAATAATGTTGAGGAATCCAGTTGGATCCCTCTAACCTGTTTTCCTGCATCCAAAGATGTTAGCACAATACCAATTCCGTTCCAGTACGAAATTATCGCGGTATATGGGATTTAAAATATTATCCACTGAATAGACGGCGCAATAGGGTCTCATCCGCTATATACTGCGGGAAAATCAATTCCAAGTACATAAATAATACCAATTTCACTGTTTATGAAATATTCGCGGTACATGTTTTTAATAAATAACATCCGCTTACTAACGGCGCATGATGTCTATTTTAACAATCAATAGATAACAATCATCATTCAAACATGCATTCAAGAATTTTAAATCTAACTATTTAAAATTAAAATCAAAACAGATTCGATTGAGAAGTTCTCACCTTGATTTCAATTTCGTTTTAGCGATTTATTTCGAATAAAATTAAACGCGCGTTTAATTTTACCCGAAATTCTCAATAACTCCAAACGACTCCAATCCAATTCCATAGCGTAGTGCTCGTCCATATGATTCCAACGCAACTGGTTTCGCGTGTTTTCGACCTCGTATGAAAAAGATATGCATTTTTAAAGTTACACGAAATTTTAATATAAAATTTATAACATAATATTTCTTTTTATAACCTAAATTAAATCCTGGCCGTCCATCATCTAGCTTGAAATCCAGGCCGTGCTTCCTACTTCCCTTTTCTTCTATCTTCACGCGTCCAGGCAACAAAATACGCACGTAAGAACCCATCTTCATGAATTAGGGTTTGAAACCATCCCCTCCTCGAACGTTTATAATTCGATCAGGCACCTCCATTTTGAAGAGCATCTCTCCCTCTACCTTCGTCCACCACCCTATGCAACTCGGCCCCTACAGCACCTCGAAATTCGTGCGCAACTGGTCATGAATGCGGCTAATTTCCCACCAATCCATAGCACCATTCGCGATCTCCACCGTTGATCTTGTAGTTCGTGAGGCGCTCTACAAGTTTCATGTAGAAAGTTTCTTGTAATGTTGATGGATGAAGAGATAATCGAGGAAGAAGATCATTGTTTTCAGGCCATTCATTTTACATGAGGCGGCAGCTGCAGAAATTGACCTAGGGTTTTAGGTTTTTGGAAAATGTGAGGATAGCAACTCCTTTTATAGAAAAAACGACGAATTACTATTCATCTCCAAATTTCCGAACTCCAAATCTCGCGCGGTGACCGGCGTTTCTAGGGTTTACCCCGCATTCCAAACACAATGGAATAGGTTTCGGAAGCTAATTCGGTCATCTGTGCGAGTTATGGCAATAAACGTTCGATTTAAAATTAAACCGATTAAACGATTTTCTAGGCGTTTTAGCTTGCACCAGACAAACGGTAAATATGAGGACATGAAATTTTAAACCATACAATAATATCACATTACGGATCCGATGAAACTGCTTTCGTCGAAATCCGAGACTGTTTGAAAAATGACTATTTTAACTAGCCAAATTAATATTAAAACAATTTCGATGCATTTCGTGCTGCCACGGTCAAACGAAAATTCCGATTGACACGAAAATTGAAATCCGATAATAACAAACTATTACGGATCCAATGGAACTAGTTACGTCTAATTCTGAGACTGTTCGAAAAACGGCTAATTTGACTAGTCGATTTAAATATTAAAATATTCAATTTTCACAAATAAACTCTTAATTCGATTTTAAAAGTTCTATAACATCATTCTAACTTCAATATGATATAATAAAATTTTACAAATCATTTTCAATCATATTTAACCCAATTTTCTATTATTTCTGTATTTCCCACTATTTAATTATCGATTTAATTATCCAATTAAATCCAATTATTGTAAATAAAATTTATTCGACTTATAAATTTCACTTATTAATATTTAAAATTAATTAAATATACAAATTTTAATTAATTAAAATTTTGGGTCGTTACATTACATCATTTTATCGATGATTGAATTTCGAAGGAACCGAGGTCGGATTTGGTTAATTCTTATCCGAAAACCACTTCGAACCAGTTTACATGTTCGAAGAATGAAGATGTTTGAAGACGGAGATACTGAGACGAATAATAAGGAGAGACTACTTGTTGATTAATTGGGGATAAACTCTTGATTCACTATACTATAGCAGTGGTCTCTTTGTTATGAAAAAACTCAAAACCACAAGGGCTTCTCACCTAGCAATGGCCGAGGAAAGTGCCTTCGGTTTCGTTCTGTTCCAGAACGAACTTGTATGGATGAATGTCTGACCTTTCATTCCAAATCATAATGAGTGGTTTCTATAAACGTATATCAGTCGGTGGCGGAGAAGACGCCTTCTCTTAGCTTAACGCCCTTTCCTGAGACATACGTGTTCAGTAAGTTATACGTTTGTAGAAACAGTCGTGTGAATGTGGAATAACAATGTGGCATTCAAAGTGAAAGAATATGTGCTATATGAAAAGGTAATCGTAGCCTCAAGCCTCATCAACCGGAAATGAGCGAAACATGGTTAGATGCAGCAAGGCTAAGCGGGTCATTCCCAAGTAGGGTATGATCATTCCCTTCTAGATATATTTCTTCCCGCTATGACGTTCGGGATGTGAATTAATGTGGATGTATACGAAGAGAGCCCTCGGATAAAGGTCGGTAACGACCGGGGGATGACATATTCGGTACTATCTAGTTACAGAGGTAGGCCGGTCTTGTGTTGGTAGAGGGCAGATGTTCTGTGCCTCGGGGCGTCCATCTAGAGGTGCACCCACCGGAAGGTAGTCCAATCACCTGGTCATTTGTATGGAAATCCACTCTCCAATAAGAACCTTCAGACTTGATTATAAACCTATTATGCTGGAATTTAATCAATGTAACAATGACGGCTAAGATTAATAAGTTTATTTGGAAATATTTTCAAAGAATGTCACTAAAAATAATATCCCTAAATTTTGCGTAGCAAAGAGTTTTGGTTATCATAAGGTAAAAACCCGTTCCGTGTTTATGTGCGGCGTGGTCTTATGAGATACCTTTTTGTTTTCAAAACATCGTACTTTGAGTTCTCATATCAGTCCCATAACTGACTCGGAGTTTGTTTTTCTCTTTAAACTTTGGGTGCCCTATTTTCCGGGCAGCCGTGTAGTCAGGATACCTTTGGAGCATTTTGGAGCATGTTGGGGAGCATTTTGGACAAGTCTTTTGGAGCGATGAAGATGAGGTAACTTATGTAGTTTTCTGCCCATTTTCCGCTTTGTTATGTAGTATGTATTTCTAGCATATGTATGGATAGACGGTTATAGCTATCCTGCTAGATTTGTATTTGACTCTAATCATTATGTATAATTATAAATGTTGAATGCGATGTGAGATTCTATTATTATGTTATCTTCTATCTTTATTTTCTTTTACACCATGATAATCTGCCTCCCCGGCACTTGGATTTACGGCACGTGAATACCGTGGATGTATTAATGTCGATTTTTGACGGTCGAGGAGACGGGTCGTCACACGTGGTATTAGAGCTG
This sequence comes from Allium cepa, assembly GCA_030765085.1. Taxonomy (NCBI): domain Eukaryota; kingdom Viridiplantae; phylum Streptophyta; class Magnoliopsida; order Asparagales; family Amaryllidaceae; genus Allium; species Allium cepa. The sequence goes on along the minus strand of CM060937.1, from coordinate 766,136,205 downwards.
AAGGCTAAGTGAGAACCTTAGCTTTGTTGGGGTATGACTCATTAGAGGTAGGGTTAGTAATGCCCTAGATGAGTTTAGTTTGAGAGAGCGCATAATTAAACTTCTAATATGAATAAGTATATTCATACTATATAGCATTCCATAAGATATCTCGTTTGTATATGCTAAAAATCTTTTTCTTACTATATATAGATAATAGAAAATGAGTGGAAGAAGAGTACGATGTAGGGGAGGAAGTAATGCCACAAATGGTCAAACTCCCGCAGCTACAGTAGTCGAGGAAGTAGTAGTTCCAGTGCAGCCACAAATTAACTTTGCAACTTTATGCAAGAACTATGTCAGCCTTGGTGGTAAACCTTTCAAAGGGACCGAAACCATCATTGAAGTACAAGCTTGGATCCGCTCTTGTGAAGAAAAATTCAAAGGACTGAATATTGGAGATGAGCAGAAGAGATTCTTAGCCTCTTGGCAATTACAAGACGGAGCTCTAGTTTGGTGGGAATCTATTACTCAGAATGAGTCAGAAGATGATTTCTCATGGGAATGATTCAAAGAAGTTCTGGAGGAGCAGTATATGCCGGAAGTTGGAAAATCTCGTCTTTATCGAAATTTCATGGATTTTAAACAAGAGGAGGAAATGTCATTTGAGGAGTATGCTAACAAGTTTAACGAATTATCTCGTTTTGGGCCTGGATTGATAGATACGCCTCTAAAAAAGAATGAAAAGTTTATTTCTTGAATGAAGAAGCAATACCATGTTAGGATGACTAGGCATGTGAAAGAACCATTTGTAGACTTAATAGATATGGGATACAAATATGAAGCTTTGGATATGATAGATCCACCTGTAGTACAAGAAAGCAACAACAATAACTGGAAGAAGAGGAAGTTCAATGGAAAGAAGCCGTTGCAGGGAAAACATAAAGGAGGATCTCAAGAGAACTGCTCTAAAGACATTACTTGTAACAATTGTAAGAAAAAGGCTATACTGTGAAGAATTTTTGGGGTCCTAAAGCTCAGAGTGTTGCCTCTCCGGTGGCTCAGAATTATCTCTGCTATAATTGTCATAAACCAGGTCACGTGATTAAGGATTGTCCCTTAATGAAGAAAGGAGAACAAGCCAAAGTTTACGCTATCAAGGATGAGCCTTCAACCTCTAAAGATGTGGAGGGCAAAGGAGTGTTGGAAGGTAATATTTTTATCAAAGATTTTTTAGTTAGAGTATTATTTGATACAGGAGCTTCTCATAGATTTATTTCTAAAACAACTGTTGAAGAATTGGAAATTAAACCTAAAATTGTTGACGACCCTATCTGCGTAACAAATCCTATAGGAGGTTCCACTAATCTTTGTATGCACTGTGAAAAAGTCCCAATTTCCTATCCTCCCCGTCACTTTCCTTTCGATCTTTTCGTCTTAGATTTTATTGGATTCGAAATTTTACTTGGTATGGATTGGTTAACTAAAAATGAAGTTATTTTAGATTGTTTGAAGAGAATAGTTGTAGTGAAGACAAAGTTAGGAAAACTCATAAAAATACCTTGTCGAGGTCCTAGTCCAAGAAGGGATAGTTTTCTTTATGCTTTAGATACATCCCAGACAGGATTAGGAACAATACCAGTTTTTAAAGAATTTGCAGATGTCTTTGAGGAAGTAAAAAGTTTGCCTCCACATCGAGAAATTGAATTTCGTATCGATTTAGTTCCTGGTGTGAGGCCAATTAAACAACAAGATAGAAGCATGGCTCCAAAAAAAAGGGATGAGTTAAATAACCAAACCCAAGAGCTATTAAAGAAAGGACTGATAAGGCCCATCCGTTCAAGTTGGGGATCAGCCGTAGTTTTTGTTGACAATTCAGATGGATCTTTGAGATTGTGTGTAGACTGTCGAGATCTAAATAAGCAAACCATTAAGAACAAGTATCCTCTACCCCGAATAGACGACTTGTTTGACCAGTTACATGGAGCTCGAGTTTTCTCTAAAATGGACCTAGCTATAGGATTCCATCATTTAAGGATCGTAGAAGATTGCATCCATTTAACTGCATTCAAAGGTCCGAATACTTTCTATGAGTGGTTGGTTATGCCTTTAGGGCTGACTAATGCACCGTCTTATTTTTTTGACCTTATGAATAGAGTGTTTAGAGATGTGCTAAACAAATTCGTGTTAGTCTTTACCGATGATATCCTCATCTACTCAAAGACAGAAGAAGAACACGCAAGGCATCTAGAAGCTGTGTTGGAGATATTGAGAAATAACATGCTAAAAGCTAAATTCTCAAAGTGCCATTTTTGGGAGAATGAGGTAAGATTCCTTGGACATATAATATCAAGGATGGAATTTCAGTAGATCCAGGGAAAGTTGCAGCTATTCAAGATTGGAAGCAGCCACAAACTCCTAAAGAGATACGTAGCTTCTAAGGTTTTGCAGGATATTACAGAAGATTCGTTCAAGACTTCTCTAAAATTTCCTATCACCTAACGAAGTTGACAATGAAGGATGCTAAATTTATCTGGCTCCTAAGTGTGAAGAAGCTTTCCAAGAACTAAAGAAGAGATTGACAATCGCTCCAGTTTTAGCAATTATAAATGGGAATAGTGGATTGACCGTTTATGCAGATGCTTGTGGAGAAGGAGTTGGTGCAGTTTTAATGCAAGATGGGAAGGTTGCTTATGCAAGTAGACAGCTGTGGGCACATGAAAAGAATTATGCAACACACGACTTAGAATTATTAGTCGTTGTGTTCGCTCTAAAGATATGGTGACATTATTTGCTGGGTAAGAATTTTTCATAGTTTATTTCGATAAAACTTTGAATTGACCTTAGTAAATAATATTCCATCTTTTAGGTGAAAAATTCAAACTCTTCACGGACCATTAATCTTTGAAGTATCTTTTCACCCAGATGGATTTGAACATGAGACAACAATGCTGGCTAGAATTTCTCGCGTCATATGATCTAGATATTCTATATACACCCTGGAAAGCCAATGTAGTAGCTGATGCATTGAGTAGAAAGTTAGCTACTATTTCTTATTTGGTAGTAACTCCAACTCTTCAGGAGAAAATAACTAGCAAGCAAAAAAAAAGATCGATTTCTAATGGGGATTATTGAAGATATACATAGTGGAAGGAGTTCAAGCTTTAAAATAGACAACCATGGAGTACTGCGGTTAAATGGGAGAATTTGTGTTCCAGATGTTGGAAATCTTAAGCAAGAAGTATTAGCTGAATGCCACACAGCCAAACTTAGCATTCGTCCAAGGATTCATAAGATGTACAAGGACATGAAGCGTACATTTTGGTGGAGAAGCGTGAAGAGGGACATATCTGTCTATGTTAGCCGTTGTGAAAATTGCCAAAGAATCAAAAGTGACCAACAGAAGATTGGCATGATTACTTCAACCCCTGGAGATTCCAGCTTGGAAGTGGGATCAAATATCCATGGATTTCGTTGATGGCTTACCCCGAACAAGGAAAGGAAATGAAGGTATTTGGGTTATCATAGACCGATTAACCAAAAGTGCACACTTTATTCCGGTAAAGCCAACAAGAACTGCAGAAAATCTTGCAGATTTATATAAGAAGGAGATTGTCCGATCGCATGGAGTTCCAAGCAGTATAGCAAGCGATCATGATCCAATCTTCACTAGTCAGTTTTGGGAAGCACTGCAGACAACTTTGGGAACCAAGCTGAGTATAAGTACTGCATATCACCCCTAAACTAATGGATGGACGAAAAGAGTTAACCGTGTTTTGGAAGATCTTTTGAGAGCATGTATTCTAGACTTTGGAGGCTCATGGGAGAATCATTTACATTTAGTAAGTTCTCCTATAATAATAGTTATCAAGCCAGTATTAGCATGGCTCCGTATGAAGCTTTGTATGGTCGTCCATGTAAATCGCCGGCATGTTGGATATAAACCGGAGATCGGTTAGTGCTTGGCCCAGATATGATACGAGAAGCTTCAGAGAATGTTGATATGATTAGAAAGAAGCTAATAGAAGCCCAAAGTAGGCAAAAGAGTTATGCAGACCGAAGGCGTAGAAATATGAAATTCTCAGTTGAAGATCCAGTCTTTTTGAAAGTCTCTCCAATGAGAGGAGTAGTAAGATTTGGAAGAGCTGGAAAGTTAGCACCTCGATATATTAGATCTTTTCCCATTCTCGAATGAATTGGCCCACTAGCTTATCGAGTACAATTGCCTGAAAGATTGTCTGGTGTACATAATGTTTTTCACGTATCACATTTGCGGAAGCATATATATGACCTAGAACAAATCATAGAAACAGCTGCTCAGGATGACTTGGCAATAGAACTAAACTTAGCAGTTATTAGAAGACCGGTTCGAATCGTGGATCAAGATGAGAAACGATTTAGAAGGAAGGTTGTCAGGTTAGTAAAATTTCAATGGAGCGGGGATGCTGATGATTGCACATGGGAAACAGAAGATAGAATTAGAAAAACATATCCCGATTTTAGGATTAGTGTATAGACTTTATCTATCATTTGAGTGTACTCACCGCCGGTGGTGTAATCACTTATTGTATATATTCCAACTTGTTGAGTATATTTCCTTTTGAGCTATTTTGTTCTTATCTAATTTCGAGGACAAAATTCCTTTAAGTAGGAGAGAATGCAACGACCCAAAATTTAACCACTTCAAAACACAATATTTAAAGTGATTTTAAATATAAAATATAAAAGGTTCTATGATTTAAACAATCTTAGATATGGTTTGGAAATAGAAATATACAAAAAAATAGTAGCAGTTGCTTATATCGACAAAAGTGACAAAATCCTATTTTAAAAAAAGTATGTTTAAATGGTTTAATAAATTACTTTAATTTATTTATGAGTGTTTATAATTTTAAATGACATAATACAAATTTATTTTTAAATTTGGTTACATAAATAAATAGTTTAACTAAAACATCAAAATACGACCGTAAAACATTTTATCAAAAATCAACGTTCTGCCGATTTAAAGTTGTCGCAACGTTGTTGCACCTTTATGTATACAATTTAATAAATATGGTAACATATAAAAATAGTTAACAATTAACTAAATAAGTTTACTTTTAGTAATCACAATTAGAAAATTCTAGAAAGTAATTAGCAAAAGTAAACTAAAAAAGACAAAACACATGTCACGTCAAAATTGACAAAAAGTTAAGGAAGTGACATAAAGTGAAGTAATCATTCTTATTCTTTACTTAACTTTAAAGTATTTGAATTTTAAAAGTGTGATGTGATGTGGATGGTAAGTTTTGAATTAAATAAGTTTACTTAATTCTTAAGGAATGTTATTTAAGTAAAAATACAAATCTGTATTTTATTCTCAAATATTTTCTATAAATACATACCCACTTTCTCACTTTCTTTCACACTTCTTCTTCTCAAAATTTCAAGCTTCTTCTTACCTCCTTTAATGGCTTCCAACCTTAACAAAGTTATGCCAAAATATTTCAGAAAATAAAATAAAGAAAATATCAAAAAAACACCGTCCGAACCACTTCAAACTCCTCTTCCTTCGTCACATTGCTCACGCCTCTCTCTTCCTACGTTTGGCTGAGCACTTTTAGCCTTCTACAAGCCAGGGCGAGCCATCTAAGTCGAAGCATTCAAGGAATCATAAGCTTAAAATGTCGAGTAGTGAAGCTATAGCCGATTTTCCATTCACCAAAACCAAACAAAGTGAGAACTCCTAATTTATATGTATTTATTTGGTTATGATGTATTGATATGTTTGTTTGAATGTTAATATTGATGTTTGATAAGTGTTTGAAAAAGAAAGCAACCTCCTCTAAGTCATATGCAAAAGTTAGTAAGCAAACATGTACATAAATGAGAATTATGTGACATTGTAATGAAAATGTTGTTAAATTGATATGCAAGTTCATATGACATACTAGAATATGTTAAAATGATTATGTATATTGTTTTGGATGTTTATTAGTTGTATATTAAATAGATATGTTGAAACAAGTCACGGATTTACACGACGTATAATCACATGGAAATCACTTTCCAAAAGAAATAAAATGTGATATGGAATCATTTATACCTTTGAAAAATGTTTGAAAATATATTAGAAATTATTTCTAAGTATTTAAACTTGTTTCGACAAAGTTTGGATATGAATCTCAAAATACGCCATTCCGCTCATAGCACTCATTGAATACGGAAGTTGATTTTGTATAAAAGTAGAATGATTTCTATAATCATATTTTTCCCAAAAGATACTCTTTAAAAATGATTTGAGAAATATTCAAAAAGAGGTTTAAATGATTCCGTATTCACTAAAAGAAGATTTTTTAAAATATATATCTCTCGAAGATATTGTGGTAAAGGAAATGAATGAATCAAAAATCAATCACCTAATTACATCATTTTTATCGATGATTGGATTTCGAAGGGACCGGGGTCAGATTTGGTTAATTCCTATCCGAAAACCACTTCGAACCAGTTTACATGTTCGAAGAATGAAGATGTTTGAAGACGGAGATACTGAGACGAATAATAGCGAGGGACTACTTGTTGATTAATTGGGGATAAACTCTCGATTCACTATATTGTAGCAGTGGTCTCTTTGTTATGAAAAACCTCAAAACCACAAGGGCTTCTCGCCTAGCAATGGCCGAGGAAAGTGCCTTCGGTTTCGTTCGGTCTCAGAACGAACTTGTACGGATGAATGTCTGACCTTGCATTCCAAATCAAAATGTGTGGTTTCTATAAAAGTATATCAGTCGGTGGCGGAGAAGACACCTTCTCTTAGCTTAACACCCTTTCCCGAGACATAGGTGCTCAATAAGTTATACGTTTGTAGAAATCAGTCGTGTGAATATGGAATGATAATGTGGCATTCAAAGTGAAAGAATATGTGCTATATGAAAAGGTGATCGTAGCCTCGAGCCTCATCAACCGGAAATGACCAAAACGGGGTTAGATGCAGCAAGGATAAGTGGGTCATTGCCAAGTAGGGTACGATCATTCCCTTCTAGATATATTTCTTCCCTCTATGACATTCGGGATGTAAATTAATGTGGATGTATGCGAAGAGAGCTCTCGGATAAAGGTCCGTAAGGACTGGGGATGACATATTCTGTACTATCTAGTTACAAAGGTAGGCCGGTCTTGTGTTGGTAGAGGGTAGATGTTCTGTGCCTCGGGGCATCCATCCAGAGGTGTACCCAACAGAAGGTAGTCCCTTCACCTGGCCATTTGTATGGAAATCCATTCTCCAATAAGAACCTTCGGACTTGATTGTAAACCTATTATGTTGGAATTTAATCAATATAACAATTTCGGCTAAGATTAATAAGTTTATTTTGAAATATTTTCAAGGAATGTCATTAAAAATAATATCCCTAAATTTTGCGTAGCAAAGAGTTTTGGTTATCATAAGGTAAAAACCCGTTCGATGTTTATGTGCGGCGTGGTCTTATGAGATACCTTTTTGTTTTCAAAACATCGTACTTTGAATTCCCACACTAGTCCCATGATTGACCTGGAGTTTGTTTTTCCCTTTAAACTCTGGGTGCCCTATTTTCCGGGCAGCTGTGTAGTCAGGATACCTTAGGAGCATTTTGGAGCATGTTGGGGAGCATTTTGGACTAGTCTTTTGGAGCGATGAAGCTGAAGTACCTTATGTAGTTATCTACCCATTTTCCGCTGTGTTATGTAGTATGTATTTCTAGCATATGTACGGATAGACGGTTATAACTATCCTGCTAGATTTGTATTTCACTCTGATCATTATGTATAATTATAAATGTTGAATGCGATGTGAGATTCTATTATTCTGTTATCTTCTATCTTTATTTTCTTTTACACCCCCGATAATCTGCCTCCCCGTCACTTGGACTTACGGCACGTGAATACCGTGGATGTATTAGTGTCGATTTCTGAGGGTCGAGGAGACGGGTTGTCACACAGAGAGTGAAGTGAAAAATCATCAAATGCAAATTCAAATTGAATTCTTATCAAAAATATATTTCCCTAAATCATGCTTGCAAATTTCAAACAAAAATCAGTGCCATGGTATACAGAAATCGAACCAAGACAGATAAAAATCATCAACATCGAAACAAAGTCGAACGACCTAAGCATAGTATTAGGAATGAACTTGATGTGAGTGATAATTCACTCACCTTGATTAGAAGAGCCAAACCCAACAATTCGGAATCGAAACCGAGCACTCAAGAAATCGAGCGAAGTCCGAAAATCGAACCCTAGCAGCCTTTTAACAGAGCAAGGAAGTTGAAATCACTTATTCTGATCGATCTAATTTAATGCCTGCATCCTCAAATTTCTTTCAAAACCCTAATTTGAATTTGGAATGAAGAAGAGTAACACGGGGCCGCCATTTTTTTTCGTTCGCTTTGTTTAGTTTTAGGGTTTGCGAATGAATGAATCCAGAAAGATTGGAACGGTATCCACTTGAGATAACATAGCACCAAAAATGAAAAGGAACATGGGCTAAAATAAATTTTAAAGCCTGCAAAACCGCTTAACCAATTTTTCAAAGAATTTCAACTCGATTAAAAATTCCAATAGCAATTTGTTAGCAATTTTAATCGTCTAATGACGATAACTAACTGGTGTAAAACCCCTGGTTGTTACACAACCTCACAATCACCATTGTGCTAGAGTCCATCCTCTGAATTAGTCAAGTCCACAACTTCATCTCCTTATCCCTCCATAGTGCGAAAATTATTCTTGATACCGACCTGATTTTGGTTGGTACCAAGTTGAAAGGAGACTCTTCGATTTTCTCCAACTACTAACCTAATAGTTTTTTCCTTCTCCCTTTGTTTCCCATCTCTTCTATTTTGTCCACAAACAAAAATGTTGTGACGACCCGAAATTTTTGAGCAATTGAAATTGGGATATCCAATTGATTTTGAATATTTAAATGTTAAATTTTAACTAGAATTCTAATATCATCAATTATTTGATAATTAAACCATTGAATTAGATAATTTGAAGTTGGGTAAATTGTTGAATCAAGAGTTTAAGCCTATTAAAAATAAGTTAAAGGCTTGTAAAATTTATATTGATAACACTGAAAATAATAGAAGTTGTAAAATTGAAATTAACAGTGTTATAATTCAGTTTTGAAAATTTGATCGCTTAAATTGAATTTTAAAATAGCCTTCCGTGGTGCAGTCTCGGAATTCGATGAAACCAGTTCCTTTGGGTCCGTAATATTGAATTATTATTGGATTTCAAATCTCGTAGTGATCGGAGTTGTTGTGTGAGCGTACGATATATAAACGCGCTGAAATTTATATCGAAATTTAATATTATACTGGGTCCAAAAAGCTATCTTCTCCATACGATCGAATTTGGACTCGAAACTTTTTTCCAGTGCGTTCGAAATAGGGGTATAACATTGTGAACGCCCAGTGGCATGCCTCAATATAAGATCAGAATTTTTGATTGCTTAACGAGACGAGTTTAATTTAGGGTTATTACAATATGTGATATTTTGATAGAAAGAAACTATAATAATAAAATTTAATAGCAAGTCAACACTGTCCATCAGCCGACCTACACTTCTCTAGCCAACCTATATTCTATAACGAGCAGCCTTGTTCGATGTTATCGCGTACGTCTCCTTCTTTTCCAGTTCAAAGTACGCAAATACCTCTCTCTTTTATTATTCTTTTTCGAATCATGACCAAAAATCCTCCTTTACCCCACGTTAAAAAAAATCCCAATTGAAATAGAATCGCATCTCCTTAAAATCGAATAAATTCAAGAAAAATGGCGGCTTCCTCCTTTACCTTCCCTGCCGATTCGATTTGAATTGGGAATCGAGTGCGCGTGAATTGGAGGGCTCGAGTTTGAGGCCGCGTGATGATGGTAGCGGATCGCGAGGGCAGAAGAGAATTTACTTGTAACCTGGGTGTCGATCTGGAAGGCAATCGAAGAGTGCGGCATCTGGTTTTGAACTCGACAGTTCGAAGTCAAATCGAACTCGTCGTTCTTTTGGGTTCATGGTGAATCGAGTTCTAGTGGAAGCTTGCGAGATGGTTGTTGCAAGGCTAACATGCGAGCAGGGTCCTGTGGGAGGTGGTCGCGATCCAGATCGGTCAGGGGTCGTCGTTGTTATGGAGAATTTTGGGCGTCACGATGGTTTGAAGGGGGGTTCGATGTGATTAGGGTTGGATTAGCGACGTAGTGGATCGGCAGGGGCTGATGTTGAGTTTGGTAGGGAGGTTCGCAGAGGTAATCGTAAACATGGAAGTCTACCTGGTGGCAGTAGCAGCACGAGACGGCGGTCGCGATCATGGTGAGGTTATTTATCGATTGTTTTTTTTCAATTTAAAAGAAAAATAAAATGTGTTGATAATAAAATTTTATATAAATACACATACAAATTTTATAACAATGTCAGTAGATTAGTTTCAAGTTATTTTAGATGCTAAAAATAATTTATCTAAAAGAAATTTTGTTCTAAAACAATATATACGTATTTTCGCCCTTTAAGTTAAACTTTGAAGAAATGAAGATGAAATTTGGTTAAGTAGTTTAAAATTATTTAGACACCTAAAATATTTTTTTTATTTAGGGAAGAAAATAATAAAGATCAAGGGCACGTTTTAAAAGTACTAGTTTATTTTAAATAGTGGATTTGATGATTTAATTGTAAAATTAACTAATTTAATTTATTTTAGTTACCAAATTTATTTTAAAAGGAAATTAGTTAAAACCAAATTATTTATTAAATTAAATTAGTTTGTTAGTTAACTGAGTGATAATTAATTGTGGGATCGATTCAAGTATTAATAAACTGTATAAAATGTTATACAACGTTAAATTCTGAAAGAAATCAAGCCGGTGTGGATTGGATTACTAATCTTCGGTCAAAGGTGAGTTAATCTCACTCAGTTTAAATTTAAATTTAAATGATTGAATTTAAATAATTGATTGAATGGTTGAATTGAGTGATGTGATATAGTATAGTATCATTTGAAATTGGCATATTATGTGATGCTAACGTTTGTGGATGTAGGGAAAACAGGTTGGAGGGATCCAACTGGACCCCTCAACTTTTATTTAAATTATTTAGTATTCTCTGTTCTGATTATTTGATAATTCTATAGTGAATTATGTGGAAGTATTGAATGCTATGGCTTTGTTGATATAATTGGGTATAATGAATTATTAAAATATAAATTTGATTTTGGAAATGAAAATAAAAGAAGTGAAATTGCAAGTAAAATAATTATTGAGTAAATTCAAGAATAACTTGGGAAAAAGAAATAAAGTGACTTTAAAATTTTATTAAATAATCTTGCGTATGGGAAGGTAAATTTAAATAAACAGAAAGTTAATGAAACTTAAACTTCAATGTTATTGTTTAAAAGAACAAAACATTTATTTTAAATTTAGGATTTAAGTTATTTAAGAAGAATAAAGAAGGAATTGGGAATAACCTGAAATTTGTATATTTCAGATAAAGGATTTAAAAATCAATCTGAAAATAATAATAAAGTCCATAATTAATGAATTTTGAAATGAACTGATAAGTAAAGAGATTGATTTCAAATGGAATAAATTGGGAATCGATTTGGAAGATTGATTTAAGTGATTGAGATTGGAAATTTCTCTTTGAATAACCAAGTACGTTTTCAAAGTAAATTTTTAAATATAAATTAAAAGTTTAAAGTTGTTTTAAGAAGTATGTTTTGGAAAAATTTACCATTTCTAAATATTCAAATTCTAAAGTAAGTATTTCCTTTTAATCTATTATAGCAATAATTATTTTAATCTATTATAGAAACAATTAGATAAAGAGTGACTTAGTATTTTATTTTTAAAAGTGAAATCTAGTTTTATATTTATTTTAGTAACATTATTTTCAAATATTCATATAGTATGTATTTTTAACAAATCATTGAGGTAGTTTTAGCTTATATGTTCTAAAGTATATTTCTAAGTAAAGTGTTTTAAATTATTTTAAAAATCAAGTTTGTGCTTGGTGATTTCAGAGGCGATAGAAAATATTTGGGAAAGTTTATTCTGAAAAGAAAGATGGTTTTGAAACTGTTTTCAAAGGATTGAAGATAGAAATATATCTTGTGAAGATATTTTTGGGACTAATAAATAATTTGGAAAAATTATTTATTGTTTGATGGATGTTTGTGAATAGAAATTGATAGTTAAATAACCGACTATCAATATCGGACAATGCGTTGATCGTTTCGAAGAGACCGGGATCGAGATTTATTTCTCGAAAACCACTTCGATCCGGTTTGTACGATTCGTGAAAACGATTTTGGATTCAAAGATGGAGCATTGAAGTGCAAGGGCTAGTCGCTACTAATCCTGAGGATATTTCCAAAATGGATGTAGTAGGAATAGTGCCTTCGGTTCCGTTCGAACCCGGGACGGACTTGTATGGATGAATGCTTGCGAAACATCGTTAGGTGGACGATGGGAATTCTATGGGATATATTCTAAAAGGTAACGCTTAGCCTCAAGCCTCATCAAATGGGAATGGCTGAAAATCAGGGGATATGCAGCAAGGCTTCGTGGGTAGTCCCCACTAGAGGGTGAGGTCATCCTTGTCTAGATGTCCCTTTATTTCGGCTTAGTGGGCGGTAGCTGATCCCAACCGCGGGGTGATCTTGCTCGGGACTGTCCAGTAAGGGATGGTTCCGGTCTTGTGTTGTAGGGGAGTTAGGGTGGCTCCTTGGTACGCTGATCTAGACCAGGTACTGTGACAGGTGGTACCCCAGTGCCTAGCCATTAGTTGGAATCCATTTTCCCTACGTGCCCGTACGGTTTTGATTGTGCCCAACTATTGCTGAAACGTGAGATGCAAGCATTTCAGCTAGATTCTATTTTACTTTCTATAGACACTATTATAATATCAGAGGACTTTAATAAAAATGTTTTAGCTATCGTAAAGTAAAAACCCGACATGTTTATTTGTGGCGTGGTCTTACGAGATGCTTTTGTTTTCAAAGGACTTTGAAACTTTAATAATCAATTGGGCATGGTTTTCTCACGCTGGTATTCCATACTGACTCGGGTGTTATTTAACTGTAATGCTTGGGTCAGACCGAGTATTGTAGGATATACAGGATACGATGCTGTGGAGCTCAGGGGGCGAGCTGGATGATGATACGTACTCTCGTACTTGTATATATATATATATATATATATATTCCGCTGTGTTGAGTTGTTGCGTATCCATTTGTATGATATTGATGTTGAGCTGTGATTGATCTACTCTGATGATGAAATATATAAACAGATATATTTGATTTTGAGTAAAGATCATTTAATATTTATTATATTTTATTCCGCTGCGATGGTTAGATTCTGATGTTGTTTTCTATTTTCTTCTTCTACCTCTTCTTCTTTAATCCAAATGGTTCATATTTTTGTACAACTGGAGTTGATTGTTGTAGAATAGTGTTGACTCAAGGGGTACAGATTTGAGGGTTGTTACACTTGGTATCAGAGCGAGGTTTGGTGATAACCTTGGCTCTGGTGGGAATTACTCATTTAAATTAGAGTTCGTAGTACTCTACAATGAGTTTGAGTGTATTAATAGATATGAGCGCGTATTTGTTAGTGAATATAAATTATTTTAATATTGTGTTGATTGGTTTATTGAGAGGCATATGAACCTTCGTCGGGTCTGGACAACTGTATCGAAGGGGTTTCTAAACGCTTGAAGAGAACAATCGACATGGTATTGTTTTAAATATGGGTTAATGAAATAATTTTACCCAAAATATATTTTTGATATAAATAAAGTTTTTTAAACTATTTTAGCTAATATATGGTTGCTTGGATGTTAGAAATGATAATATTAAAGTATTATCATTGTTAAGTGAAAATTTAACTAGGAATTGAAATATAACCAAAGTTTAAGGGAATAAATTCATCATTATAAAATAAAATGGATAAATATGAATTGTGAATGTAATTTATAAATTGAAATATAATCAAACAAGAATTTATGTGAGAATAAACTATACAAATGTATTATAGTTAAAACTGATTTAAGCAGGATTTGGAAATTTAAATCCCGGAAATTTGGCAGTGTTTATTGAAGTGTTTTAATGATAAATGATAGCATTGTTGTGTTGGAGATATTTCTGTATGGAAATCTGTTTTAAATGGATTTTGAAAGTGATATAGCATTGAAATCACTTGGATTATTGGAAAATAATTCTGATAATGACGGCCGCATCATCAGTATTCATTTTCGAATTTCTAAGTGACGGTCGCTGCCAAAAATTGATTTGTTCAGAAAAGCTGGTTGTTACTGGAAATCTCAAATGAAATTTGTTGGAAATAAAACAGGTTTGGTTTGACTTTTGAGAAATGTGATTTGAAATGTTGGAGATTTCAAAATGTTTTGAAACAAAAGTTGGGTCTTTAAAAATCCTGTTGAGATAATTGTAAGTTTATAAATTGAGATGATTTTTAAATCAGGAAGAAAATATAGGCTTTGAATGTCGGAAATTTAAATTTAAAAGGGAAAAGTTAAAAATAAAATTTAACTGGATTGAAATTGATTGAATAGGCTGAAAAATAATATCCATTTGTTTTCGAAGTAAGTAGAAATCAAAATGAGATTAAATAAATCTGAGTTTAAAATAAAATTTGAACTGGAATAAAAATTCAATTGAGTTATCAAATGGAATTAGATTCTTACCTGAATAAAAATGGAAATTAAACTGGATAAGGATTGGAATTGAAATAGACAGTAAGAATAACGAGTAAGAGAATTAAAAATCCATAGCAATAAAATATGCTTGGGCTATAAATAAATAGAAGGCTTGAGTTAAAAAAAAAAGATGAACATATTTAAGCCTAAAATGAATGGAAATGTGTGAAAATAATAAGTTGTGACTTATAAAATTGAAAATGGAATACAAAGCCCAAAATTAATATTTTGATGAATTGGAAAATGAAAAGAAAATTCAAACTTGAATTATATAACTAAGATAATAAAATGAAGTGGTATTTGGAATAAAAAAAATCAAGTATTGTACTATAAATAGGGAAGAACTAATTTGTTAATAAATTAGTTAATGGAATGAGTAAATGGAACCTATTGTAGTTAAATAAAGCTGAATTGTGAGTTAACAATGAAGTTTGAAAATAAAACTCAAGTTATAAATTAAATTCGACTTGAATCATTAGTGAAGAAATATAATTGAAAGTGGCCTTGCAATTAATGAAATGAACTGAGAATGTAATTGAATTGTGAGTCCATGAAATTTTGGTGAAAAATTGGAAATGGATAGTGGATTCGGAACTTGAGTTATAACTTAAAATTTAACTTGAAGTGTTAACAGATTTAATATAGTTAGGAATGTGTCGAATAAATAAAAAATGTAAATGGATTAAAATAGTAATGGTTTGAATGTGCAAATGAAATCCAATAAGTGGAAATAAATTGGATATGGCCTTGGAATCAATTGAGTTAAGTTGAGTATAAAAGAGTAAAATGTACTTGTAAAATGTAAATGAGCTTAAGTATAAAATTTGAAGAAATTGAAGTAAATTGACTTAAGCTGAATAGATGGAAGAGAGTTGAATTTAATTCAACTTAAACTAAGTTCAATAATAATGGATTGGTTTTAAATCAAGTGAAAATAAATTTAAATCGAAATAGAATTCGGTGAGTTATAAATAATATTTAATGCAAAGAAAATACTTAAATAAATAATTGTAAATCATTTAAATTGTTACGGAATTGAAATAATTAGGGACAATAAGGAAATGGAATGCTTTTAAGTTAATAGAATGAATGAATGCATATAAGGAATGAAACGCTATTGAATAGATCGTGAATAAAATTGAAATAGTTATTGGATGAAATAGCTTGGATTGTCTTTGAGCTAAATAAAATAGTTTGGAATAAACAAATATGGAGTGAAATGGGTTGTAAATGAAATTTAAATGGAATGTGTCGAGCTAAATAAATGATTGTGAATGGATTAAGATAAAAGGGAAATTTAATTGGTAATGAAGATGAACCTAAATTGTTAATGGTTTTGAATGAACTGGTTTGGTTAATAAAATGAAATGCAAGTTAATGGATTCAAACTTGAAATGCAATGAAAATGAGAATATATGAATTGTGAATAAATTTAAAAACGGAATAGAATTAAGTATCAATTGAGTTGAAATCCATTTAAATTGGTTATAAAACATAAATACTTATGTATTCACATGGACCTTGTCAATTTTGCATAAAACAAATTATCATTGGATGCAAATAGAAGTAATTAAAATCCAATGAATTGATAGAAGTAAAATGAATTGATTTTGAGAGCAACTGAATTAAGTATGAGTTCAGTTGCTTAAAATAAATTAAATGTAAGCTATTGTGTTTTAAACCATTCAAATTGATGAAGTTGTGTATGAGTGGATTAAAAACCATTCAAATTGAATGAAAATAGGTTGTAAATTAATTGGGACAGTGGAATTGGTATGGAAATTGTATAATTTGCTTACGGAGAAATGTTTGATGTGAATTTCTTTTAGAATTCATGTGTTTAACCATTGTAACTAAGGGAAATATAGTTAAACTGCATATATTTGGTACTTACATGTTTAAATTGAGTAAGTACATGTACCTGGGAACCGTGTGGCTGGATTTGGTTGTGCTATTTGCTAAAAAGTAATAAGCCGCTTGTTTACAATGCTAAATAAGATACGCCTACGCAATAAAAATAGGAAATATGAACTGTTTTTTGTTTTTCCGACCGTGTGGGTCGATGTATATATTTATCTCTTTTGTAAAATTGCAAAAGCTCCTCCGTACAAAGGGGGCTCTGCCAAAAAATTTCAGAAATTTTGGGAGTTAGAAAATTTTTGAAAATTTTTGGAAAATTTTGTTAACGACAAAAATATTTAGAATTGGAAACTAAAATAAGATAGTAAATGAAACTAATTAAAGTAATGACATAAATTAGTTATAAATGAAAAGATAAAATTAAAAGTTCAAAGTTGAAAATAAATGAAATTCATATGTAATGTGGAAATCAATTTGAATAGAAATAGATATTAACTAAAGTAGTAAAGTGAAAACAAACAAAGAAGCATATAGAATGCTTATACTAAACTTAAGTAAGGAATGGTGAATTCTTGATTGGAGATTGATATTACAAATATATTCCAAATTGATATTTGAATGAGTAAATAATTGACACTTGTAAGGAAGTCGATAAAATGTTTTTGGAATATTGTGAATGGATATTAGAGCTAAGCAGGATATGCAGGTATTATAAAGGGAAAAGAAAGTTGGATTTGATTTCAAAGAATAAAATTTGAAAATGCCCGACAAAAAGGTATGTATTTAAATTTGGTGTGAAATTTGATTGGGATTTTGGATTGAGCCACTTGGCATTTTTTTTTCTTTTTGGATTTGGGAGGCCATAGAGCCATTTTGTAGTTGTACCGAGTCAGCCGCGCAAAGGAGACGCTGGCGAAATTTTTCGAAAATTTAGAGAGTTAGAAAATTTTTGAGAAATTTTGGAAAAATTAAATTGGGTTTAAAATTTAAATTCGAATGGATTGGGTCAATGATATTGGTAGAAACCTAATGGAAGAGTTTTGGAAAATTTGCAAGTTGGATAGTGTGTCTTTAATAAAGATTGTTGGGTTATTAAAAAACTGCTAGTTTTGGGAAAATAGTAAACGGGTATTGGACCATTTTTCCTAATTAGAAATTTCGGGGATGAAATTCTTTTAAGGGGGGAGGAATGTGACGACCCGAAATTTTTGAGCAATTGAAATTGGGATATCTAATTGATTTTGTATATTTAAATGTTAAATTTTAACTCGAATTCTAATATCATCAATTATTTGATAATTAAACCATTGAATTAAATAATTTGAAGTTGGGTAAATTGTTGAATCTAGAGTTTTAAGCCTATTAAAAATAAGTTGAAGGCTTGTAAAATTTATATTGATAACACTGAAAATAATAGAAGTTGTAATAACAGTGTTATAATTCAGTTTTGAAAATTTGATCGCTTAAATTGAATTTAAAAATAGCCTTCCGAGGCGCAGTCTCGGAATTCGACGAAACCAGTTCCTTTGGGTCCGTAATATTGGATTACTATCGGATTTTAAATTTCATAGTGATCAGAGTTGTTGTGTGAGCGTACGATATATAAACGCGCTGAAATTTATATCGAAATTTAATATTATACTAGGTCCAAAAAGCTATCTTCTCCATACGATCGAATTTGGACTCGAAACTTTTTCCAGTGCGTTCGAAATAGGGGTATAACATTGTGAACGCCCAGTGGCATTCCTCAATACGAGGTCAAAATTTTTGATTGCTTAACGAGACGAGTTTAATTTAGGGTTATTACAATATGTGATATTTTGATAGAAAGGAAATATAATAATAAAATTTAATAGCAAGTCAACACTGTCCATCAGCCGACCTACACTGCTCTAGCCTACCTATATTCTATAACGAGCAGCCTTGTTCGATGTTATCGCGTACGTCTCCTTCTTTTCCAGTTCAAAGTACGCAAATACCTCTCTCCTTTATTATTCTTTTTCGAATCGTGACCAAAAATCCTCCTTTACCTCATGTTAAAAAAAATCCCAATTGAAATAGAATCGCATCTCCTTAAAATCTAGTAAATTCAAGAAAAATGGCGGCTTCCTCCTTTACCTTCCCTACCGATTCGATTTGCATTGGGAATCGAGTGCGCGTGAATTGGAGGGCTCGAGTTTGAGGCCGCGTGATGATGGTAGCAGATCGCGAGGGCAGAAGAGAATTTACTTGTAACCTGAGTGTCGATCTGGAAGGCAATCGAAGAGTGCGACATCTGGTTTTGAATTCGACAGTTCGAAGTCAAATCGAACTCGTCGTTCTTTTGGGTTCATGGCGAATCGAGTTCTAGTGGAAGCTTGCGAGATGGTTGTTGCAAGGCCAACATGCGAGCAGGGTCCTGTGGGAGGTGGTCGCGATCCAGATCGGTTAGGGGTCATCGTTGTTATGGAGAATTTTGGGCGTCACGATGGTTTGAAGGGGGGTTCGATGCGATTAGGGTTGGATTAGCGACGTAGTGGATCGGCAGGGCTGATGTTGAGTTTGGTAGGGAGGTTCGCAGAGGTAATCATGAACATGGAAGCCAACCTGGTGGCAGTAGCAGCACGAGACGGGGGTCGCGATCATGGTGAGGTTATTTATCGATTGTTTTTTTTCAATTTAAAAGAAAAATAAAATGTGTTGATAATAAAATTTTATATAAATACACATACAAATTTTATAACAATGTCAGTAGATTAGTTTCAAGTTATTTTAGATGCTAAAAATAATTTATTTAAAAGAAATTTTGTTCTAAAACAATATATACGTATTTTCGCCCTTTAAGTTAAACTTTGAATAAATGAAGATAAAATTTGTTTAAGTAGTTTAAAATTATTTAGATACCTAAAATTTATTTTTTATTTAGGGTAGAAAATAATAAAGATCAAGGGCACGTTTTAAAAGTACTTGTTAAAACCAAATTATTTATTAAATTAAATTAGTTTGTTAGTTAACTGAGTGATAATTAATTGTGGGATCGATTCAAGTATTAATAAACTGTATAAAATGTTATACAAGGTTAAATTCTGAAAGAAATAAAGCCGGTGTGGATTGGATTACTAATCTTCGGTCAAAGGTGAGTTAATCTCACTCAGTTTAAATTTAAATTTAAATGATTGAATTTAAATAATTGATTGAATGGTTGAATTGAGTGATGTGATATAGTATAGTATCATTTGAAATTGGCATATTATGTGATGCTAACGTTTGTGGATGTAGGGAAAACAGGTTGGAGGGATCCAACTGGACCCCTCAACTTTTATTTAAATTATTTAGTATTCTCTGTTCTGATTATTTGATAATTCTATAGTGAATTATGTGGAAGTATTGAATGCTATGGCTTTGTTGATATAATTGGGTATAATGAATTATTAAAATATAAATTTGATTTTGGAAATGAAAATAAAATAAGTGAAATTGCAAGTAAAATAATTATTGAGTAAATTCAAGAATAACTTGGGAAAAAGAAATAAAGTGACTTTAAAATTTTATTAAATAATCTTGCGTATGGGAAGGAAAATTTAAATAAACAGAAAGTTAATGAAACTTAAACTTCAATGTTATTGTTTAAAAGAACAAAACATTTATTTTAAATTTAGGATTTAAGTTATTTAAGAAGAATAAAGAAGGAATTGGGAATAACCTGAAATTTGTATATTTCAGATAAAGGATTTAAAAATCAATCTGAAAATAATAATAAAGTCCATAATTAATGAATTTTGAAATGAACTGATAAGTAAAGAGATTGATTTCAAATGGAATAAATTGGGAATCGATTTGGAAGATTGATTTAAGTGATTGAGATTGGAAATTTCTCTTTGAATAACCAAGTACGTTTTCAAAGTAAATTTTTAAATATAAATTAAAATTTTAAAGTTGTTTTAAGAAGTATGTTTTGGAAAAATTTACTATTTCTAAATACTTAAATTCTAAAGTAAGTATTTCCTTTTAATCTATTATAGCAATAATTATTTTAATCTATTATAGAAACAATTATTTAAAGAGTGACTTAGTATTTTATTTTTAAAAGTGAAATCTAGTTTTATATTTATTATAGTAACATTATTTTCAAATATTCATATAGTATGTATTTTTAACAAATCATTGAGGTAGTTTTAACTTATATGTTCTAAAGTATATTTCTAAGTAAAGTGTTTTAAATTATTTTAAAAATCAAGTTTGTGCTTGGTGATTTCAGAGGCGATAGAAAATATTTGGGAAAGTTTATTCTGAAAAGAAAGATGGTTTTGAAACTGTTTTCAAAGGATTGAAGATAGAAATATATCTTGTGAAGATATTTTTGGGATTAATAAATAATTTGGAAAAATTATTTATTGTTTGATGGATGTTTGTGAATAGAAATTGATAGTTAAATAACCGACTATCAATATCGGACAATGCGTTGATCGTTTCGAAGAGACCGGGATCGAGATTTATTTCTCGAAAACCACTTCGATCCGGTTTGTACGATTCGTGAAAACGATTTTGGATTCAAAGATGGAGCATTGAAGTGCAAGGGCTAGTCGCTACTAATCCTGAGGATATTTCCAAAATGGATGTAGTAGGAATAGTGCCTTCGGTTCCGTTCGAACCCGGGACGGACTTGTATTGATGAATGCTTGCGAAACATCGTCAGGTGGACGATGGGCATTCTAAGGGATATATTCTAAAAGGTAACGCTTAGCCTCAAGCCTCATCAAATGGGAATGGCTGAAAATCAGGGGATATGCAGCAAGGCTTCGTGGGTAGCCCCCACTGGAGGGTGAGGTCATCCCTGTCTAGATGTCCATTTATTTCGGCTTAGTGGGCGGTTGCTGATCCCAACCGCGGGGTGATCTTGCTCGGGACTGTCCAGTAAGGGATGGTTCCGGTCTTGTGTTGCAGGGGAGTTAGGGTGGCTCCTAGGTATGCTGATGTTGACCAGGTACTGTGACAGGTGGTACCTCAGTGCCTAGCCATTAGTTGGAATCCATTTTCCCTACGTGCCCATACGGTTTTGATTGTGCCCAACTATTGCTGAAACGTGAGATGCAAACATTTCAGCTAGATTCTATTTTACTTTCTATAGACACTATTATAATATCAGAGGACTATAATAAAAATGTTTTAGCTATCGTAAGGTAAAAACCCGACATGTTTATTTGTGGCGTGGTCTTACGAGATGCTTTTGTTTTCAAAGGACTTTGAAACTTTAATAATCAATTGGGCGTGGTTTTCTCACGTTGGTATTCCAGACTGACTCGGGTGTTATTTAACTATAATGCTCGGGTCAAACCGAGTATTGTAGGATATACAGGATACGATGCCGTGGAGCTCAGGGGACGAGCTGGATGACGATACGTACTCTCGTACTTGTGTGTGTGTGTGTGTGTGTGTATTCCGCTGTGTTGAGTTGTTGTGTATCCATTTGTATGATATTGATGTTGAGCTGTGATTGATGTACTCGGATGATGAAATATATAGACAGATATATATGATTTTGAGTAAAGATCATTTAATATTTATTATATTTTATTCCGCTGTGATGGTTAGATTCTGATGTTGTTTTCTATTTTCTTCTTCTACCTCTTCTTCTTTAATCCAAATGGTTCGTATTTCTATACAACTTGAGTTGATTGTTGTAGAATAGTGTTGACTCAAGTGGTACGGATTTGCAGGTTGTTACATATGTTCACCTCTTCAGATCCGACAGGTGAAATCTCCATCCCGCTTCTCCTAGATCTCTATGACTTCTAGGTTAGAAAAGCTATTCTAGCATTCATCTTTTCCAAAAGAGCCTTTTGACAGTTAACCATCCTCGGATTCAGCCCCTTCATCATCTCATCAAACTCTACCCTTGTGACCATCTCCTCAGGAGTAGATGGCCTCATCAATGTTGTTATTTGTTGATTTGACACCTCATCATGGCGAGAAGCTCCTTCTTTTACAGTAGAAATTTCAGGTTTCCTAGTTGCCATTAATTCCGGTATGCAAATTCTTCAAGTTCCTTAATGAAAATCTTCTGGACCTAACCTCTAATGCTTTTGTCCAAGATAGAAAGCTAGATTTGCTTTGGAGAATCCTCTTTCCCAATGAAAGAACCAAAATATTGAGCCTAAAGATGTCATAACACCCGAAGTCCTGTAGAATTATAGAAATCTAGCAAAAAATGTATGAAAAACAGAGAGAACACCAAGATTATTAAAGTGATTTAGAAAACTCTGACCTACTTACGTTGTAGTTTTTATTGATTAAATATTTAAGTGTCACTAGTACAAGGATTTGACAAGTCTAATAGCCTATAAATGCCAAGAGTAAATTCCTTATTGAGTATAGTAAAGGGAAGATAGAAGAGGAAGAGAACAAAGTGCCAAAAGTCCTTCTTTAGTTGCTATAGATATTGTATTTATAGGAAAACCATCTAGTAATGTTGTCAGATCCAAACATACTTGGTCTTAATTTAGATCCAAAGAAGCAAGAGAAAAAGATGGAGTTCCTAGAGCCTAAAAACCAATTCGATACCGATTAGAAGTAGTCGATACCAATCTGTTTTTTATATGGGGAACCACTCTATCCCTCATCTGTCTTCTATCACCAATCCAATGTGTTTGAAGTACTTTTTCTTAGAGTTCGTGTTGATTCCGAGAGGTTCTGATATTACTTGTACTTGTCTGTTTCTTCTAAAACTACATGGAGTTATTTATTTATTCCTTGTGGAATGCACCCCAAAACGATCACATAAGCCATCTATCTATAAACCATATCTTTGAGGGCACACTGGGGGCCAAAAAAAAGGTCGATACCGAGTACATTAGATTTCTACTAAGTACTTTCCTTAGCTCTAACTGTGTTGCAGTCTCTTGAGTCCATTCCTGTGGTTCTTCCAAGCATATTTGCAAGTCTATGAATCAGTTTGTCTCCATCCAAACGTCCGGATTTGTCTAAATGTTTCTTGGTTAAAAATCCGGATAACATTACTAATGATGAGTCAGCATGTTTAATCCTTTGCTAGACTTATTTAACATTTCAGGCTTACATTGTTCCCATTCGAGAGTAGAGTTGTTACTATTGATGATAGAGAGATGCAGATGACGAAACATCACATTTCCAATAGCTTATCTAGTAATGGTAGTGATGTTCATAACACTAGAGAGGATTCAGTTCATGATGGAGTTGTTGGTAATTAAGGCGATGATGGAGCCATTCGAGCTGGTCGATATATCAGGAAGGCGCCAAAGAGATATGGAGAGTGACATTATGCAAACCAAACTTTGGTGATCAATTTGACTATGCATCACATGTGGTGCAAGACGAACCTTTAGACTTTTATGGTACATTGAAGTCAAGTGGCAGCTCAAAGTGGATTTCTGCTTTGGAATAGGAGATGCAGTCTTTGCAGAGGAACAAGACTTGGAATTAGTTCCATTACCTTGGAGAAATAAGGCCATAGGATGCAAGTGGGGATTCAAGGTGAGGGACAACAAAATATGCAAGGCTAGATTAGTAGCAAAAGGACTTGCATAAATAAAAGGGAAACAGATGCGCTGACAGCTTTTTACATCGATACTTGGAAGAGACCATTTATATGAAGCGGCCAAATGGATTTATTATAGATGGAAAGTTTGATTCGGTTTACAGATTGAAGAAGTCACTTTATGGTTTGAAGCAGTTTCATGGACAATGATCTAAGAGGTTTGATTCTTTTATGCTTAGTATTAGTTTTGATAGAAGTATAAAAGATGCTTGTTTTTGTTACAAGCATTAGAATAGTGGAAATTGGGTGTACTTATTTTCACATGTGGCTGACATGCTTATTGCGTCTTAAGGTAAAAAGGAAATAAATAACTTAAAGTTACGTTCAAAAGAGGAATTCAGAATGAACGATCTTAGCGAAGGAATGATATTCTTAGGCATGGTAATCTGTATAAAAAAACATCGACTTATAAGACTGACTCCCAAAGCATATATCAGTAAAGTGCTTGCTCATTTTAGCATAGAGAAGGCTATAGCCATTGGTACACCAATGCCTTTGAAACTTTTAAAAAGACTCTCTGATATATGATGAAGTCAAGGCCTTTATGGAAGAAGTGTCCTTTGTTAGTGCAGTTTGAAGTTTATGTATGTTATTGTTTGTACTAGGCCTGATTTTGCATATATTGTTGGAATGGGTAGTTGCAACATGGCTAATCCTAGACAGTCTCGTTGGCTAGCTGTCAAAGTGAGTTTAAGATCTTTAGAAGGGTCATTAGATTTTGGACTTTTTTTTTGTGATGAAAAGGATTGTAGTTTAATTGGCTAGTGTGATTCAAATTATGTTGGAGATAGAGATCGAAGATAGTCAACCTTTGTATACGTATTTACTTTTGGTGGTACATCCATTAGCTGGAGAGTGAGGTTGTAAACTTAGTAGCGTTATCAACTACAGAAGTTGAGTTGACATCTGATGTTGAAACAACTAAGGAAGCAATCTATTTGAAGCGGTTATTGGGTGACTCAGGCTTCGTACATGATAATGTAATGGTGAATTGTAATAGCGATAGTGCAATTTACTCAACTAGATATTTACCTTTCAGCTCGAGGTTAAAGCTATAGTGGTGAAAGAATCTTTTCTTGTAGCTATGAACAAAGAAAAGTTAGTTTGCTGTGGAAAATTCATACAAATGATAATGCAACAAACATGTCTACTAAGTCATTGCATGTTTTAAGTTTGAGATTGCTCGAACCTGATTCTCTTATTGAGATGGTATGATAGGTGCGACGTAGTGGCACAATATAAAAGAGAGAGGCCTAGTAGGAGCTTGTACGTAGAAGATATAGTATTCTTCTTGCATTTATGACATCGGTTATTTCTACCTTTAGATTGGATACTTTCCATACTTTTTTGACGTGCAGGGACTTCGTCGGAGCTTGCTAACAAAGTGCAATGGGCGGTGAAATTGGCAAAGATTATTTGGAAAGTATTCGTGTTTGTATCATCTTAGATTAGATGAATATTTGTTGAAGGGAAGTCTGACGTAGGATTTGTTTCGATATATATTTAATTCAAGGTGGAGTATTGACATTATGACGTCAAATGTATGTTGGGGAATAATAATTTATTAATTGCATGTTTCATGCATTAATGAAAGGAAGCAATTATTGACTGGAATAACAAAATTTGACATATGATTAGGTAATCAATCAATTTTCTAATCAGTTGATTAATGGAGTCAAGTTAACACATGCACATTGAAGAAAAACTGAAGATTATAATAATAGATATATGTTTTCATATGAATCGGTGAATTCATGTGACATTGAATTGTCAACCTAAATCGATTACCTCAATCCCAATTATTGAACTTTATATAAACGTAGTCATCCATCAGAGATTATTTTCCTCTCAAATTTTAGCTCTTATGTATTCTTGTATTAAATCTCTGTTAAAATAGATATACCAATTTCTTTATTCCTCTCTAAAAGTATTAACAAAATTTCTTTTTAAAAAATTAAATTGGATGTACGCTATTATGTGCAATTTTTCCCTATCAATTGCTATATCTAAAATAATTTAGTGGCCATTAATGAATTAACTGTTATAAAACAAGAAACTAACACATAAAGACGCTATTAAATATGCCATTAGTGGAAAGCGGCAGCAAATCACCTTACCAAACTTCTAATTTAGATGCTTAAAAGTTCCATTTAATAGTTATTATAACTAAGAAATAATTCACGTTGTTTTTTCTTTAACAGCACAATTCCTCTGTTCGTGTATCCATTTTTAATTATGGTAAGAATCTAAAACCTCTTCTTTTCCAAACCATCTATTACTCGGCGTGTGTCGCTTTTTAATTATGGTAAGAATCCAAAACCTCTTCTTTTCCAAACTTTCCCGATACGAAACAGAAAGAAGATTTTATATTAGGAATAATTCTCATTAATGGCTCTATAAATACATCTGCACAGTTGCCTTTTTTCTAAAAAAAAACATAGAAATTTACTGTTCACACCTTCTGCTCCTTATAACTGTTCTCCGAAATAACCATGGATAAGTTTATCATTCATCCGTTAGATGGCGATGAAGAAGAAAATCCCTCATCAGTGCCTTTCAAGCGTCCATACAAGAAGCTTTCCTCGTCCAAAAAAGGACCATGGCTTGAAACATGGATCAAAATGGGAGTAAGGCGACCAGTGCTTCATTTAAGAAGGAAGAGGATCATTCTTTCCGACACAAAACCCGATCAACATGAACTGCAGTTGACAGCTACTGATGTATTTATACATGCTTCTGATGAACTACGTGAACTAGCAAAGACGGCTTATCAACTCAAAGACACAGGTTTTGATGTGAAGATAATGGATAGACACGGTAACAAGTAACATAACACATCGTTTAAGTATATTTCCAGTTCTGACACGTATGGATTCAGTGGCCCGGGTTATGGGGAGTTTCTTATTCGGAGTGATTTGAAAGAGAATCGGTTTTTAAACATCTGGGGGTTGCCTAAAAATAGAGGCGACGATGGAGAGATATGGTTTGCTTTGGTCGATTATTCTTAAGATGAAACCATACGTAGTTGGCAACAACCATTAACTTTTAATAGTATAGCACTTATCATATGTTGGCTGAATAATGTTTTTATTGTACAATTGATTGTCATATCGTGAGGTTCTCTGTTGTACAACTTGTATGTTAGAAATGTTTAAAATTCATTTATTAGTACATCTAGTTGATAATGCACAAATATAATTTTATCTTGCATTTTCGTTTGTAAGCTGGTGGGATACAGTTAGTTAATATTTTCATTAATAATACACGCATTAGATTATAAAGGTGCTTTTATGAAATATATTTTCAAGCTGGCGGAGTGGAGGAAGTGAAATGTTTCGAACTGGTGAAGGACCGTAAAGAAGAAAAAAAAGAGGAAACGTACCTTATTGTGCTTAAATGTGAGGATAGGTCATGTATATGATATGGTTGTTTCCATGTTGTTACATGATAAAAATTTATTGTCCATGCACTTAATAATTGTGGTTATAATATAACGCTAACATCAAAATTAGTAATGTGGATACACTTGAGGACTATGCGTGAGCGGTAGACTGTTTCTGTGAACTCAATAAGAAAGAACATCCAAATAAATGTATTGTTTGCTGCAGTGCTGATTCTAACGCTTTGGTTGTCCTGGACAAAAATGGAGGAAAAAAATGTAGTTAAAAAAAGTTGAGGTTCTAAAAGTTGAACTTGGATTGTCAGCACCGCGTGTAAGAGCTATAAACCACTATGCTACAATTTTTACTACATTTATTGCACTGTGAAGTTTATATATCAGTATTACTAAAAGCATCTAAAACATGTTGTTGCCCATTTCGTCATCTCCGATGGTGATGTCCTAGACGAATATCTCATTTGTGTTGCCTTTGGGCCGGGCTTGGTTTGCTGTCTATGACGAAGTAGAGTTTATGAGAAATATTATTATTATTATTATTATTATTATTATTATTATTATTATTATTATTATTATTATCATTATTATCATTATTATCATCATCATCATCATACTTGAATCAATTTATATAATGAACGTCTTTAATGAATGTGATGTTATGCATTATGTTACAAAACGTGTGGTGCGTTTAAGGTGGATGTTTTTGAAAACAATAACAAAATATTGCAAATAGAATTAGTTATATATAAGTGGAGTTATATGTGTAAATTTAAATAGAAATGAACGTCTTGGAAATCAAGAAACCGAGATCTGTCTATATTAGTGTTATCAACTCAACGGCGAACCGGACCTTAAAAAATCCTAAACATGACCCACCATTATGGTCCGGACCTCAGTTACCCTTCAAGCATGTACGAATTAAAAGTCGAATCATCAAAATGACGGTTAAACCATCAATTTTAACTGGTTGAACTACGATTTTCTTCTTTTCCTCTTATTTTTTCCGTCGTATGTCATTTTCATTCTCTTTACTTGTTGGAAGAAAAGAATCAAAATTACATTTAGAACATAATCATCGTTCTAAAATGTAGACAGTGACTCTACCACTTCGTTCATTGATGCTTAAAGCACCGACTCCGTTAAGTTTGCTTGATACTAAGTTTCGGCCGTTGTGTACTACTACTATGTAGATAACAACAGTTATGCTAGTATAGTTATGCAAATGCAGTTGAGCACAATTGAAGTAGTTGTGCATTACTACAGTACATAATTTCAATTTTACCACTTCTTGTAGACATTTAAGGCTCTCAAAAGCTCGTCTACGCAATATTTTTTCCTATATAGCTTGTAATGTGTAAATATTTGAAATATAAAAAATGTACGATTCTAACTGTTCAACTGGTTGAAATATCAAAACTTTAAATCTTCAGTCGTCAATTCGACTTACGATTCTATCACGATAACTATCGTTTCGAAATTCAGAAATTAAATATTTTTTGAAAATCTTTTACACTTCATTATATTTACCCCATAAGATATGAATGAAGTTAGAAAAACTATTGTACAAAATATTATTTGGCATACTACATTAAAATTTGAAGATAAAAGATGATTTTGAAAATCATTTGATACATAAATGTTAATTTCCACTTCCACCGATAGCAAATACATTAACTAGCAATTAAGAAAAGCTCATACAGACTTCTCCTCAACACAGCTGACCAAACCAAAATCTGTATAAAGTCTATATGGTACTATTACTAATGAGGTACAACGAATTGATTTCATATAATACCATTGTAGTGTATATGACATTACCATTGCTATGGCATGAAAATTAATTTTATGTAATACCATTTGCAGAGTACATGACATTAACTGATAAGGTATGCGAAATTTTCAAGTACATAACTTCTATTATTTCATAAGACATTAGATTTAATTGTTGAATTTTTCCTACCCATGCATACTTATGGTTACAAAATAATCATGTCACCATAACCCATATCATTTTTCAATATCATTTTTTCCCATGATTCAAAAGGAAAGCATATCAGAACCGCCACATGATCCACATGATCCACGCGAATCACGCAATGAAGGCGGCTGCTTAGGAACTGAAGACATAACGGGTCTAATCGATACTCGTCTCATCTCGCTTTGAACAGCAAACCAACAATAAACCCAGATGTACAAAAATAACTGCGAAGATTGCAGAGATCAAGAAAATTAAGCATTGCGTTCTTCATTGCATGGGTTCACTGTTGATGAGACTGAATGCGACTGTTTCTGCAAATCCCAATTCGCACAAACCCTAGTGAATTAGGGATTCGATTCCCGTTGCAAAAGCGAAGATGATAGCAGTATCGATGCAATCTCCTTTATCGGTGCCTCATGAAGATCCGGTTAAAACATCCATTCTCATTTTCCACAATTGCCTGCCTTACATTTCCAGTACTGTCTAGTGACATTCAACTGAGGCAATCTTGATTATTTTCAGAGGCAATTTCCTACCAAATCTGGGCATAACAATGATACTTTTATGTAGATCTTAGAGCTATGATAATCATTGATCGCCGAAGAACAAAACTAGGATTGCAGTGCGATTGTTGAGAGGAAAACCGCGAAACCTGGTTTTGAATCTCGATTTCAACATAGATCTGCAAACTAGATGCAGATCGACAGAAGTTTTGTGGGAACGAAGGATATTCGCCAAACCATCAGCATCAAAGAGGCGTCAATTAGAACTCGTTGGTCTGAGAAGACGACTGGCACATGAGTGGAGCAATTATTTTAGGAAACGTGATCCTTGCAAGCCTCACGTAAGTAGAAGAGTTTCACGTTTTCAGATGATTTTTCCTTCTACGGGAAAAACGAATTGATATTTGGGCTACGGGAAAAACGAATTGATGTGTTGGGCGACAAATATGTTGGGATTAAATGCAGCATTTTTTTCCAATTGAGTGGAACACATGAAAATGGCATGAAAAACGGTGCAAGTACCTTAGAGGGATTTGGAAATCCAGTTGAAGAGTGCTCCAGCCAAACGTCTCGAGCAGTTTAGAAATGCGATGTACAATTATTATTTTATTTCACCATGTAGGCCTATTATACAATGATATATTTGATTTTATGCATGTCTATTATTGCTAGAACATTTTTATTTGATTGTACTTTGTAATGTATATAATAATATAATAATAATAGCAATAAAAGAAACTCATTTTATATAAAGACAAACAACATTAATATACATCGTAAAGCTATTATTATTATTTACATAATCAAATAGAGCTTGGCAATATAAAATTATAAATTAAGACAAATGTATATATTAACAAATTCATCTAACCATTACACATGATATTAAATACTTTCTCCGACAAAACAAATTATATTGTCTGGTGTTTTGTCTACATTTAGTAAAACTTCGTGTGGCCCTGCTTCCATTATTACTCCTTTTTCTTATTTTGCAATTTCTCAACATATATTTGTTAGTGCCTCCTTATATTTTCTAGGTTGGCTACAATATTTCTTCAAGTCTACATCTATATGATGATTGCAGCAGTAAATATTGCAATATTAAAGGTAAATAGTGGATAATAATGTTTAACCAATAAACAAATTATGCTAATATGATACTACATGAATTGCATTTGAACGTTTTAATGATCTAGTAACCTTTTTCGCACTGTTTTGTTACTACAAATGTGTATAATTTTATTATGCAAACATTATTTGTTAAAGACTATGCATGCAAGTTAATATAGAAATCTTATAAGATATCATATAGTTTGTGCAAATTTGGGAATAAAACATAGAAAAAACAATCATGGAATTCAATTGAACAAATAAAAATAAGCCCACTACACCAGGAAGAATGCTAAAAAAAGTAAGAATAAAAAATATTAGTATACACAGGTATTATGTTATTTTTTGAAAATTATTCCTTTCATATATAAAAATAATCTGGATAAAATTATTAAATTTACCTCATTTCAGAACAATACCATGTCGAGCTGCTCTGTTCAAGTGTTTAGAAATCCCTATCAATAACGTTAATTACTTATATTGACAAGAATCTATAAGTCACTCAATAAATCAATCAACACAATACAAAACAATTTTTATATTCACTAACAAATACGCGCTCATATCTATCAATACACTCAAACTCATTCTAGGGTGCTACTGACTCTATCTCTAATGAGTTACCCCATCAAAGCCAAGATTCTCGCTTAACCTTCAGCTTTGATACCACGTGTAATAGACGTGGATTTTTGACCCTCAAAAATGGACGTCAATACGTCTATTATATAACATGTCGAGCAATCAAGTACCGAAAATACCAGATCATTAGAGAAAAAGAAGAAAGAGGTAGAAGAAAATAGAAATAACAACAAAGAATCCCATAATCACAGCGGAACAATATATAATAAATAGTAACATGTCTTTATACAAAAAGAACTATAAATGTTACTTATACATTCATCATCAAAGTACATAATCAATAACTCAATATTGGATAGTTATAATAACTTGTCCTCACTAGTGCAATACATACAGCCTACAATACACAGCGAAATAAAATCAAATACGTTTAATTCGTTTTCGTCATCCATCTTGTCTCCTGGGCTCCATAGCATCCTAACCTAAATCAATAATACTCGATCTGACTCAAGCATTATAATAAAATAACACCCGAGTCAGTCTGGAAAACCAGCATGAGAAAACACGCTCAATTTGAATTATATAAGTTATCAAAACCCTTTGAAAAATAAAAGTATTTCGTAAGACCACGCTACACACAAACACGCCGGGTTTTTGCCTTACCATAACCAAAACATTTTGTATCAAAATCATCTGATATTATAATAGTGTCTAGGTACAAGTACTTATTCAAATAGTCGAAATTGTTACATTAATTAAATTCCAGCATACTAGGCTCTACAACCAAAACCGTAAAGGCATATATTGGAGAATGAATTCCATACAAATGACTAGGCACAGAGGTACCACCTATCACAGTATACATCTAGAAAAATATACCGAGGAACTCGCCGGGATCCCCTACAACACAAGACCGGACTACCCCTAACCTAGATAGTACCGAATATGCTATCACCCCGATTGTTATCACCCTTACCGCGTTCTTCCACACATCGTAGTAATGATATCCGAGGATATCTAGAAAGATGATAAACGTACCCTAATTTAGTGTGATCCACTTAGCCTTGCAGCATCTCTTTTGATTTTCAGTTATTCCCAGTTGATGAGGCTTGAGGCTACGATAACCTTTTAAGGAATTTATACTTTGAATGCTAATTGTCCTCCAATGTGTAACGATCCAGTTTTAATGACGAATTTAAATTTGTAATTTAATTAAATTCTTGGATTTAATTATGGATTTATTTGAAAATTTTCAATTTTGATAAGATATGTATACTTATTTATTTTATAAATTGGATTTGAAACTTATTATAAATGTAATTGAATTGGATTAGAAATAAAATGTTTAAAGAAACTACTTATTAATATAGAATATAAGTGTATAGAATAAAATATGTGTTATAAATGTAATACTTAAGTTAGAAATATAATTAGAAGATAAATTACAAAATAAAAACATGTACAAATGGAAAAGTAGTCAGTTTAAACTTTGAATAGAAATCTACAAAATATATGCAAACTATCTATGTATAAAAGAATTTAAAGAAAAGACTTGAAGTATGAAGCAAGATGTAAATAAGAAGCAAAGAAATTCAAAGCCTGCAAAAGTAGATTTGTGTACATGGCAAAAGTACATATGAATATGCTTACAAAACAAAGCAGAACTGTGCATATACATACACAACAAATAGTATAAGTTGTAAACAAATAGGACATTGCATTTAATGCAACATACCAAGGCAATTAATGCAAGCCTCTACAGCATGCTTTCTGTGCAAATAATAAACTGCACATCTCTTTATATATACGAGTTGCCTCCAATTTGTTCAAAACCTTTTACTGAAGAAAGAAAGAAAAATAGCAAAGAAAAAAAAACAGAAATTAAAAAGAAAGCAAAAGCAAGTTCAAACCTGGGATTCAAAAAGGAAAAATCAATAATGTAGTTTTCAAAAGCAACAACTCTCTGTTTTTCAAAAATTTTCAGGTGAGCAAGCTTTCTTTCTTTTATTTGACTTCTTTGTTTTTACCTATGAGTAAACTTTCTACTTTGAATCTGTATGGTTGTTTGTGTGTGAACATACTACTCTAAGGATTTTAAATCTGTATATTGGTTTTATAAATGATCTTTGTGCTTGGTTGTGTGCTTTTAAATAACTTAGTTCTGCATCTATATATGTTGTTCTGTGAAATTTTGAAGAGTTGTTCTTCCGATTTCTAGTCTCAGTATGATCATAAACAGAGATATCAAAAAAATCTAATAAGTTTTCATATAAATTTTTATATAAAACATTTTTACTTAGGATTTTAAACAAATCAGGTTGTTTAAACTTAAAAATCGAAATTTGGAAATTGCTTGAAGTTGACAGTATGATTTAGACTCTGTACATTCAAATTTCTGTAAAAAGGAAATCAATGGCTAAAAGTCGAATACTACAAATTCTTAATTTGACTTTATATTTAGAATTATTACCACAAGTTATGATTTTTAAAAGTTGAATGAAAATTTTTAGTTCAATAATTCAAAAGCAATTCGTGTTGGAATAAAAATGGAACTTTTACCAATTTCTTGAAATTGAATCAATTTAAATTGTTGAAACTTGAATCGTAGCAAATATAGCCACCCCTGATCTCAAGAAAAATGTCAAATAATTTTTTCTATTTAGTGGATTGAGAGGACGAAGCAATTTTAGGGTTTAAGGACTGTGAAATGGCGTATGAGTATTTTTCGCTCATGCACACTCGTCGAGGCGTCGAGTGGGATAGGACCGGGGGAGAGGCTTCGTGGGTCATCGAAGTAGCCGCGGATGGA
Source organism: Allium cepa (assembly GCA_030765085.1). Classification (NCBI taxonomy): domain Eukaryota; kingdom Viridiplantae; phylum Streptophyta; class Magnoliopsida; order Asparagales; family Amaryllidaceae; genus Allium; species Allium cepa. The sequence goes on along the minus strand of CM060937.1, from coordinate 766,101,716 downwards.
GTTTCGTGATAGCCAGTGACGTGACGTGGGGATGCGATCTAAGGCAAAACTCTTTGGAGGTACACGTTTCACCGAGATTGAAATAAAACTTCCGAGTGTTGAAACGTAAAAAATCCCTCCTCAGAGGTACAACTTTCTATATAAAAAAAAAATCCTCATCAGGGGCATACTTTAACTTCCGAAGAAAGAGTAATTTACCTATTCTGGGGAATAATCTTCCTCGAAAAAAAAAAGAGAGAAAAAGAGAGAGAGGGAGTTAAAGTACCCTTCAGAGGTCCGCTTTACCGCATAAAAGAATTCACTTGGTAAAAAATGTACTTAAGCAAAAGAAAGAAGTGATTTCTTCAAAGGTCAAAGCGTAGAAACTTATACGAAGAGGGTTGTACTTTGCAAAAATTTTCTTTAAAGAATAAAATAATTATTCTTTAGCAAATATGAGTGCAAGTCCCCTCGAAGTATAGAATATTGCAGCAAACTTATGGAATGGGGGCAATATAGTATAATTACACACAATATGGTATAGCCAAACCAGCAAAAGGTAACGCTCAAGTAACATGCCATAAGCTCGCTGCAATATCGTGTAAATAAACTTGTGCAAAAAATAAATAGTAAATGCATTCTCAAATTCAAACAGAAGTTTGTACAAACAAAGAATCATTTTATTCAACTATAATGCAGATACAGGTTTCAAAATAAAGAAAAGCGGGGGCCGGTACCCGCACAACTCTCGGCCAGTTCATACAAAAGACAAAAAGCTAAAATCTTCACTTCTTTTTACTGCCTTTGGACCCTTTACCCGGCCGAATGATCAGCTTTTCAGGGCGGTCAGTGGGCATAAGGGAAGTAGGAGAGGTAGGCGCAACCGGTCCAACTTCCGGCTCCTCTTCAGTGGCGGTGATTATCTTCCCCCTCCTCTTTGATATCCCACGCTTCTTTTTCCTATTTGAGGAAGACTCACTCCCTGGAGTGACAAGTTTAGATAGAGCAATGTCGTCAGAAGGAGTCCGCTCCGGAGATATGTCACCTCCCTCAAGTCTCTCATCTTTCTGCTCTTGCGAAGCGATGGGATCATCCAAGCCATGAAGAGCCTCTATTTGTTCCTCCTGTGATCCAGGTTGCGAGGCAGAAGGAGGCGCCACCTGAAGAGATGGAGGAAGGATAACCGGAGAAGTAGAAGTTTGAGCAGTGCTTGGTACTTTCTATACAGAAGAAAAGAGGTTAAAGTCAGTAAAGAGAGGCGATGAAGGCTCACCAATAAAGTTAGTGGAGAGAGGAGATGAAGGCTCATCAAGGTTGAGAAAATAGCCAAGGAGCTCATGAAACTCATGCGAAATAAATAAGTAACCCGCTTGAGTAGAATTGACAGTAGCAAGATTAACAGTGAAGTTACCTGGAGAAGCTGGTTTCCTGATATCGACTTCATAAGCTTGCGCGTCAGCGCTCTCATCACCCTCGTCTCCACCCTGTACGCTTGTAATCTCAGTGGTAACTTTGGTAGGAGATGCAAAATGGGAACTGGAACCAACAATGTTGACTTCAGACGAAGAAGGTGGCTGGATTAGAGTAGTTGAAGTGGTTTTTTCCAGCTGGCCCCCTTCCATCACTTCAGTTCTTAATTTGGCAAGTTGTTCCTTTCCCTTGGCAAGGGCAGCGCGAGCATCATCATCAAAATAATGCCTTTCCAGGGCTGATTCGTCATAACCAGCACCTTCAACACCAAGCATATCAAGGGCAGCCTCCCACACTTCAGCTAAAGTGATTTCATACTTGGGACCAAGAAAAGCGAGGCTTCCACGCCCCAAGACGCTATGCAAGTAGAAGTCGAATAATGTTGAGCCGAAGCTGTTTTTGGTCGCCTCATGAGATTCTTCAGCTGCGATTCTGCCGGCGACGGCCTCATCACGTTCCCTCTCAGTTTTGGAAAGCTGAAGCTTAAGCATTTGTATCTCTGCCTCTTGGGACTTGTTTTTATTTTGAAGCTCAGCAATATCAGAGACATAGCCTTCACTGATTCTTTTTTGTGCTTCGAGCCTGTCTTCGGCATCCCTTTGGCTAGCGTGAGCGTCTCTCACTTGTTTCAGGAGCACTTCTTCTTTTTGAGAATATGAAGTAGAGGAAGCAGCAAGCTCATGTTTCAAATTCTCAACCTTTGCTTCGAGCTCCTCATTGTAGGAAGCAATGCTCCTCATTTCGGTATCATGTTGCTCAAGGACCTTTTGCCATTCAGCCTTGTCATTTTCCATAGTGAGCATGGTCTCTATGTTGGCACGATTAACTCTCTGAAGCTCATCAACAAGCTTCTGCCAGTTTGACATCCTCTCGATATCAAGTTTGACGGCGTCGAGATTTCGTAGCATGGCAGGCTTGTCAATAGGGACCAGGTCAAGGTCGAACCTCACACCCTTTAAGCACCACTGTGGAAAACGACTTTGTAAAGTGGCTGGGCCCGGTCCAACTTGAAATTTGGGCCTGCTTATTATTGTTTGGATGTCCGCCTTCCCGAGAGCAGGAGAATCGGAAGGAATGTCAAGAGGAGCAGGGGCAGTAGCCTTTTCGGGAGTAGTGGAAGCATGTCTCTCACCATATCGGGCTCGTTTGCCTGAATCTTCGGCTACATGACCTTTTCCTCGGTCATCGTGAGATTTCCTTTTGTGAGAATCCTCACTTCTCTGCAAAGAATCGTGGTGCTCATCCCTATCCCTTCTGTCATAACGCTCTTCTTCATCCCTCCTTTCACGAGCCTTTCGAGCAGCCCTCTCTTCGTCAGACTCTCTATAGGAGGTGAAGTAGCGCCCATAATTATATTGACCACGCCCCCCGTAGCGTTGGAAATCCTGATAATATGATCCGCCGCGTGTCATTGAAGGATCTGAAATAAGAAAAGATAAGCTTTAGAAATCTTTAAAGTATAAGAAGATAAGTGCATAAATGTGCTGGAAAATCCTTAGTTGTGTGTGAAGTGCAAACTACTCGCGTTGGACTAACGAACCACTCCTCAGTTGGGGGGAAGTAATAGGTCCCACTATCGGTGACAATTCTTGGGATAAAGGAGTCGGAGTCTGTTGGAGGGCAGATGTCGCTTCAACCATCGGGGGTACAGTTTTACCACAGGCAGGGTCATCTTTAAAGAGCTCTTGGGAAGTGACAATTATGTCACTTAAATCCCCAAAGACGTCATCACCATCATGCCCAACCTGATTCCCTCCATCAGCTCCTTTGTCGGCACTCTTCCTGGTTTGGGAAGGGGACTCCTCTTCTTCTTCAATTATGGGAGCAAGTGCGGGCTTTTTGGAGGGTCCCGCATCATCTCTTGGAGTAGAGCACTTTACTAGTAAGGTTTCTGCAGAAATTTCTCCTCGCATGTGCTCTTTAGTGGAGATCGGAAGATCAGGAGTTTTCACTGGAGAATCAGGAACCTCCGTTGGAGCTTCATGAGGCTGAGTAAAGCGAGAGGGATGGAGGAGTCCGTATTGATGTAAAAATTCATCGTTTAGCAGAAACTTTATGCTCCTCTCTTCTACCGGCACGGCATTTAATCTTTCAAAAATTTGCTTAAGGCTCGGGTCCCTAGCAGGGGGTGGAAGTGCTAAAACAGGAAAAGAATGAAATTAGCAACTGAGGGTTCAGATCTCGAGAAAGTTTCAAAACGGAAAAAGTAAAGATAGGAAATCTTACTTCCCACTCTCCAGATGGCATAAAACCCTGGAGGGCAGCGAACAAAGAAAAACTGATTCAAAAATCCGTGAGCGCTTTCGGAGAGATCAGTAATAAGTTTGCGGTTTCGAGCGCTTCTTATAACCACGATGGAGGGATGGTCTTTAATTTTCGTGAATGAGCAAAAATAGCAGATCTCCCCGAAGCTTGGTAATCGATCCAAAACTCTCCTAAATAGAACACATAACCCCATCAGAATGGCGTAGCCATTGGGGTGTAATTGGAATGGAGAAATAGACAACCGAAGCAGAAACTGTTGAAGAAAGTCATTAAAAGGAGGATTGGCGCCGTTCAAGCACATTTGGTGATTAACAGCAACAAAGCCAAGAGGGGGCCTATCCGCGGTATCATTTGGCCCCGGAAGTAAGACGTCAGCGTCATCAATGCCAAACTGGACGCGCAGTTGGGTAAACACCCGCTGATTCAAAGTTGTGGATGCTCTCTCCGGAGGGTTATCTACCGGGATAGCTACTGGGAAAACATCTTCAGCCTGGCCCATCGGCTCTTCTTGATGAGAGGTCATTCTACACAAGCAACTGGATGTTCAAATACGAAGGTGCGCGTTTCCTAAAAAATGTGAAGTGTTGTGCAAGACTAATAAAAAGTGACAAGTATATTTAACTGGAATTATACTGATCGATGCTTGATCGATTGTAAACATTTCAGAACTTGTTAATCTAAAGCTCAAGCATAATATTAGTGCAAGCGGGTCGATTTCAATTGACTATTTCAGCATTGCTTTGGTATTTTGTTTGAAATTGATAAGTTAAAGGCACTTCATACACACAATTTATTCAAGTTAATCATCTATTGTTAACTAATCTGTCATTCGATGTGGGCAGTCAATGACAAGTATATTCGTCCCAGTTTTCTGTGAATGTTGTATTGAACAGGTTGTTAGCCTGCAAGTCAAAATAACCTGTGAATGAGTGCAATAAAATTCAACAGTTCGAAGTTAATGCAATGGTCCAATGTTCAAACAGAATTTACACGTCATAACCCATCAACGGTTCAAAAGTTCTGAGTCGGCAGTGCCCTAAGCCATGAGTCGTGGAGATAAGGAGATTATCTCCAAGTCTTATCTCGGCAACGACTCAAGGCTAAGTTTTATTTCGGCAACGACTCAAGGCTAAGTCTTATCTCGGCAACGACTCAGGGCTTAGGTCGTGGAGTATGTTAAAGGAGCTCTGGTTCAAAATAATAAGGAAATCTCTAAGTTTTATCTCGGCCGCGACTCAAAGGTTTTATCTCGGCCGCGATTCAAAGGTTTTATCTCGGCCACAATTCAAGGTTCTGTCTCGGTCGCGACTCGAGGCTCAAGTCGAGGAACATGATGAGTCGTACCATGATTAAATCGTGAGGGTCACTGGGTCATACGAAAGGAGCCGAGTCAAACCTACAGCAGCATTCGAATCAACCATATTACCCGTTAACCCAATAAACCCTCATTCTACAACCCTAGTCTTATCGCGTCAAGTAGATCGCCTCGAGTCGCAAATCATTGGATCAGACAATCCTCAATCCATCAATGATTAAGGCAACCTAACTCGCAAAGCTCAAGGGGATAGATTGAAGATAAGGACGGTGTGCACAGGGAAATGATGATCGACAATCAGAAAGGGGGCGAAATTGCTTACGTGGTGTGATGTCAGAGATGATCGGAGGAGATTCGAGTTGAAATTGCTTTTGGGAGCTTGAAGATGTGTTAATGGCGGAAAACGACTCACGAGATCGGTAAAAGAAGAAGAAGATAAAAGCGACGGTTCATACTTTTTATACCAGGATAGTAGGACATGAGTCGGCACATGCGAGTTAAGATAAGTCGAAGCACGCGACCTACGACTTAGGCGTGTGCTTCGAGGGGCAAATGTTAACCCTGTTGAAGCTTGGGCCGACTCATCAGACAAGGCAGTCAGCGACTCAGAAGGTTTACGACTCACCATGAGTCGTTAGCGGTTCAAGTGTGCAAGCCTACAGTTAACTCGCGTACGACTCAATGACCCGAGAAGGAACTGCACGACTTAAGGGACTCATCAAGGACCGACTCAACAAATCCCCGACTCAACTGTTATGCGACTCACGACTTAAGGAGCCTAATGAGTTAAAGCATTAACGACTCATTGAAAGGACGACTTAGGGAAAAGTATCGACTCAATTGGTAGCGACTCAACGCATTACCGACTCACCAAAGGAATTGCCTCAGCGACTCAACAGGTCCACGACTCATCATAAGAAACGACTCAAGATGATTGATGACCTAAGAAATGACTTGACGACTCATAACTCAGGATGACTCGTCCGCGACTTAAAACCACTGAGTCGTATCCTACAATGCATGTCCTAGTGAGAGTTGACTCGCCAACGACTCAGGACTTGGCATAGAATCCAGCGAGAGAACGAGCTAGTGAGAAGACCAAGTGCAGATGAGTCGGCCACGACTCAATTTGACTCGGCCACGACACAACTTGAGTCGGTCGCGACTCAGGACTTGGGCGAAAAAACTTCTGTCCAGGCTTGCCTATAAATACATAGCCACCTCCAACTTTCAAGGGACTTTTTTGCTCATTCTCTTCAAGCGCCGATACTTTGCTGCATTCCAAACCAATTCAACACTTGAAGCTTTCGAGACACTAAGAACGCTACAAACAACATCAAGAAGAGATCACGTACATCCAACATGGATTCGAAGACTCTCATCTCCATTGAAGTTTAGAATAATTGTTCTAAGTTTCTTGTAATTCAAAGTGAATTGTACTTGGGAAGAATTGTATCAACTTGTAACGAGATCATCAATAAAAGTACTTAAAGTGGACGTAGGCTATACCCTTAAGCCGAACCACTATAAAATTGTCGTTGTTTACTGCTTTTCCGCTATTACTTGCTTGTAATTCTTTCCCGATCTATCGGGTGGTGCTTTCACAACTACACTTCACACACCGGGGTGTTAGCGTTCACATTTTAGCGTTAACATTTTTGGTGCTTTCACTGAGAACCCAACTCAGGAAAACTGTCATCATTGCTTCACAGAGATTTGTAGAAAGAATTTCTTTAAAAACCAGAAGTCTATCTGAGATTATGGCTCCTGGAAGGAAAAGTAGATCTGTCAGATCTGGAAACATTCAAGAGGGAACCTCCGCTTCCCCTGTGCCTAATCAACCCACTCCATCTGTTGGAGTTACGAAAGCGGAGTTGGATGCTGTGATTCTAGGGCTAAACCAGCAGATAAACGCCCAAAATGCACAATTAGAGGCTCAAAGTGCCCAGAATGCTCTGATTCTGAATAAGTTGAACGACTTACTTGGGGCAAACAATCAACCGGCTGGTAATGAAAGGAACTATGCTGGCAACGTTCATGATGTTAATGAAAGGAATGCTCCTGAAAGGGCTACTAGTCCCTTTGAGCAGGCAGTACCTGAGGCCGGTGGATCTAGAACTCGGCATGATGAGGAATATCTTTCTGGAATGGTCCGGCAGATCATGAAAGAAAGTATGCAAAGGGTTGAAGATGAGAAGGAATGGGGTTTCGCCCCAAGCAAAACTCCGTTTACTAAAAGAATCTTAAAGGCGGAATTTCCAAGGAAGTTTGTCCCTCCGACTATCCCAGCTTATAAAGGGACAAGTGACCCGAATGAATTCTTGTATAAATATGATTGGCACATGACAGGTGCCAGAGCCTCGGACGAAATAAAGTGCCGATATTTCCCCGTATACCTGGAAGGTGTGGCTCTACTATGGTTCACCAAGTTGCCAGTCCGATCTATTGATCAGTTTTCAGACTTGACCAGAAAATTCAAGGAGCAGTTTAGACTATATGCTTCGAAGGCCAAGGACATCATGTCACTGTCAAGTTTAGAGCAGAATCCTGGTGAATCTATCAGATCTTTCTTGAACCGCTTTAATATAGCGCTGGCCGAGGTGGACAATGCTGAACCACGAATGATATTGACTTATCTGATGAGAGCTATTGATAAGTCAAGCGAATTTGGGAAATGGTTAAATATGAAAGAGCCAACCTCTCTCGAAAAGTTCTACAAAAAAGCAGATGAATTCATTCGCTTGGAAAGTCGTCCTTTGCCAGTGAAGACAGTGTTGGAGAAAGCAGAAGACAACACTGTCGCTCCACGCATGAATGAATCGGTGGGGCAAAAAAGGGAGAATAATAATGGGAAGAAACAGGGTAATCTGAAGAAGCCCCGATCCTTCAAGACATTAGAGTATACTCCATTATCACATACGTCGGAGCACATCTACCTTGCCACTAAAGATTCCGTCGATTTCCCTAAACCTATCCCTTTGAGGACTGGGAAAAAAGCCATACAAAGTGGGAAATTCTGCCGCTTCCACAATCAACCCGGTCATGAAACTGATGAATGCCGTCAGTTGAAAAATCTGATTGAAGAGTTGCTAAGAGAGAACAAATTGCAGCAATTTGTGAAGAAGAATAGCAATTCGTCAAGTCAGGGGCACAAGTTCCTGTTCATCAGCCCAGGACGAGTGAGAAAGCTACGGGACATGAATCTGGAAGGCCCGTTATCAATGTCATTACAGGAGGGCCTCACCCAGCTGGCAAGAGCTGGGGTGAGATGGAGAGATATTCCAGGGCTTTGAAATATGCTCCAGCCGAAGAAGATGTCTTTGTTTTAGAAGACACTACGCCCCTGAAACAACAGAAAACTTTCAGCGATGATATTATTTTCAGAGCCAGAGATTCCACAGGTATTGAATCTCCTACTCTAGATCCCTTGGTCATCTCGGCTGGTATTGGACCGGCCATTGTCAGAAGAGTCCTCATTGACTGCAGAGCATCATGTAATATCCTCTTCAAGAAGACATTTGACCAGATGAAAATCCCTATGATCGATGTACAAGCCTCATCACAGAAGATCGCTGGCTTCACTGGGGAGCCAAAGCAACCAATTGGGACCATCGATCTGCTTGTAGAACTTGGGGAAGCAGAAAGGAAAGTGGTCCGCAAGCAAACATTTGTGATTGTCGATGAGTTTTCTGCTTATAATGCTTTTCTTGGCCGTCCAACACTCGCAGCATTCAAAGCTATCCTAGCCCCGTGGTGCCTCACTATTAAATTCCCTACTGACAATGGAATAGGAGTTATAAAAGGGGATCAAAATGCTGCGCGAGAGTGCTATTTGACAGAGCTGCGAGAGTCAAGAAAAAGAGAAATGGGAAAGGATGCGGCAACCCCAGTCCGCATCAAGGAACCAGCCTTGTAGCAATTACGGGGCGGACCCTGCACTGGCGAGCACAGCGGGGCACGGAAAGAAATGGATCTCAGAAAGGCCAGTGCAGGGGAGAATAGAGTAGTGCCGGTGGAAACGACAGTTCCGGTACCTGTTGACCCGAAGGACCCAAATAAGGTGTTGAATGTGGGTTCACAGCTTAATGTGTCAATTCAGAATATCTTGATATCTTTCCTGAAAGCAAATCTGGATGTCTTTGCTTGGACTCATGCCGATATGTGTGGGATATCTCCAGAAGTTGCAGTACACGCTCTGAATATTGACCCAAAGTTTACGCCAGTTAAACAGAAAAGAAGAACTCAAGGTCCAGAAAGGTCAGCAGCATTAAAAGAAGAAGTTGATCGACTCATGGAAAATAACTTCATCAAAGAATCTACATATCCGAATTGGGTTTCAAATCCTGTGTTGGTCAAGAAAGCTAATGGAAAATGGAGAGTGTGCATCGATTTTTCCGATCTAAACAAGGCTTGCCCCAAAGATTGCTTCCCATTACCCAGGATTAATCAACTGGTAGACGGAACTGCGGGACATGAATTGTTATCTTTCATGGATGCCTACTCCGGTTATAACCAAATCATGATGTACGAGCCGGATCAGGAGGATACAAGCTTTATCACAGATGTTGGACTTTATTGCTACAGAGTTATGCCCTTCGGATTGAAAAATGCAGGGGCAACCTACCAAAGACTTGTTAATGCTATGTTCAAACCGTAATTGGGCAAAACTATGGAAGTCTACGTTGACGACATGTTAGTGAAGTCCAGGAAAGCAGCGGATCACATTGAACACTTAGCAGAAATGTTCGCAGTCCTTCGGAAATACAGAATGAAACTTAACCCTCTGAAATGTACATTTGGGGTCGAGTCCGGAAAGTTCTTAGGTTTCATCGTCAGTGCTAGGGGCATTGAGGCTAGTCCAGCTCAAATTACTGCCTTGAAAGAAGTTAAAGCTCCTAGAACGAAGAAGGAATTGCAGAGTCTCAACGGAAAGGTCGCCGCCCTGAGTCGGTTCATTTCCAAAGCCACTGATAAATGCATCCCATTCTTTGACGCCCTGAAGAAAGGAAAGAAGAATTTTGAATGGACTTCCGAATGCCAAAAAGCCTTCGATGAGTTGATCCGTCATATGGAAACGCCTCCAATACTTTCTAGGCCAGGCAATGGTGAGGATCTTCTTATATACTTGGCAGTATCATCTCATGCTCTAAGTGCAGCGCTGATTCGGGAAGACAAAAGGATTCAACATCCGGTTTACTATATCAGCAAAAGACTCACTGGGGCAGAGCTGAATTACTCCAAGTTGGAAAAACTCGCCTATTGCCTACTAGTTGCATCAAGGAAACTGAGGCAATATTTCCAAGCTCATCCTATCAAAGTACTCACTGATCAACCTCTAAAGCAAGTCCTATTTCGCCCTGAAACTTCGGGTCGCCTTCTAAAATGGAACATTGAACTCAGTCAATATGACATCACTTATCATCCCCGAAAAGCAATCAACGGACAAGCTTTAGCTGATTTCATTGCAGAATTCACAGAGAAAGATAATGGTGAGGAAGAAGCGGTCAATGATTCCCCAATCCAGTGGAAGATGTATGTTGATGGCGCAAGAAATGACTACTGTTCTGGAGCCGGAGTGGTACTTGAAACTCCTGAAGGTCGATCATTATGTTATGCACTAAGATTGGAATTTTCTTCAACAAACAATGAAGCAGAATATGAAGCTCTTATTACAGGTCTGAAAATCGCTAAAGAGCTAAACATTCGAGCATTACAGATCTTCAGTGATTCTCAGCTTATTGTATGCCAAGTCAAGAAGGAATTTCAAACAAAAGGTGGAAACTTTCCTTCCTACTTGTCAAAGGCTTGGGAACTCCTATGTGAACTGGATCATTATTCAATAAGCCATATTCCCCGGGAAGAGAATACGAAGGCAGATTCCCTCGCAAAGTATTCAAGTTCTGGTGAAGCTCAACTATTGGGATTGGTTCCCGTAGAAGTCCTCTCAGCACCAAGTATAGACGAGATGGATACAGACTGGATTATGAATGTATCTCAAGAACAAGAGTCGTGGATGACTCCAATATTAAATTACCTACTCAACGGTTCTCTGCTAGAAAATTCAAGAGAGAGACAGAAGCTACTAAGGAAAGCCTCTCGCTATGTAATTCAGGATGGCCGATTGTACAGACGGGGATTCTTAATGCCTTTACTTCGATGTGTATCCAGGGAAGAATCCAAAACGATCCTAGCTGAGGTACATGGAGGCGAATGTGGTGATCATTCAGGTGGCCAAACATTAGCAAAGAAAATTCTCCGATACGGATATTTTTGGCCGGAAATTAATCGAGATGCTGCAGATTACTCCCGAAAATGTGACAGATGCCAAAGATTTGCCAAAATTCCTAGAGCACCTTCTACCGAACTCACACAGATGGTCAGTCCATGGCCGTTTGCGATTTGGGGAATGGATCTCATTGGGCCGCTACCAACTGCCAAATCAGGGATTAAATATGCTATTGTTGCAGTTGACTACTTTACTAAATGGGCTGAAGCTAAACCATTGGCTACTATCACCTCTAAGAAAATGATAAGTTTTGTGACCAAGAATATCATTTGCAGATACGGTGTGCCTCAGAAAATAATCACAGACAATGGTACTCAGTTTGAAAGCGAGGAATTCCAGGATTTTTGCAAACGATTCAAAATCCAGAAAAGCTTCTCGGCAGTAGCTCATCCGCAGGCAAACGGGCAAGTGGAAGCAGTGAACAAGATCATCAAATCAACCATCAAAAAGCAACTCGAAAGAGCAAAAGGTGGTTGGGTCGATAAACTACCACTTGCACTATGGGCATACAGAACTACTCACAAAACTGCGACTGGGCATACTCCTTTTTCGTTAGCATACGGATCGGAAGCAATGATCCCGGTTGAAACAGAGGTCCCTTCACACAGAAGAATCCATTTCAATCAAGCAGAAAATGAAAAGCTACAACTTGAAGCGCTAGATCTCCTTGATGAAAAAAGGGATGAGGCTAGTCTCAGAATTGCAGCTCATCAGCAAAGGATAGCCAGACATTTCAATTCCAAAGTTTGTCAACGAAGCTTTGAAATCGGAGATCTAGTCCTGAAAAGAATTATGACAGCGACAGGTGTGTTTGGGCCAAATTGGGAAGGACCATATGTCATAGGTCAGAAGCTTCTTGACGGCACATTCAAACGCACTACTGTTGAAGGAGATCAAATTCCAAGGGCATGGAACAGCAATCACTTGCGTCCATACTTTACTTGAAAATTTTGTTGAAATATTGTAAAAAGAATTGTGAATGTATGATTCTTGTAATTGAAAGCAATTGTAAAACTGATGCAAGTGATTAATGAAAGAATATAAAGTGGATGTAGGCCCAAATTCTTGGCCGAACCACTATAAATCTTGTGTTCCTTATTTTTATTACATGTTTGCTTTATTTTCGATATAAAAGTACATAGAATGTATTGCTGAAATGTCGATTTAAATTTTTGCAGACAGTGGAAATAAAACTTGCGCATAATAAGACCGAGCGATTCTCACCATCATTCAACAAACAAATTTCAAGTCACAAAGGCCCCGAATTCAAATCCTAGATAGGAAATACTTCAATTGAACGGCTAATGATTTCTATAGAAACGAGCCCTTGCTGATAAATTGAGATTGTTTGAACAAACAAACATCCAATTAGGAAGCTAGTGCTCGTTCTCACGAACTTGCCTGACAATGAAGTACACTTCCTTGGATTAAACAAGCTACTTGCAAGAAAAGGGGAATGAAAACTTGAAAAAAAAAAAAAGAGGATCGTTGAAAAGGCATAAGCAAGAAGACAAGGAAACAACCAAAATCCATCATCGGCAGCACAAGTCCTCTTCAAAGGCACAACTCTTCGGAGGATAAAAGACCTCTAATGGGTCATATGCCACAAAAAAGAAAGTTCTCTACTCAACAAAAAAGATTGGAGGAGTCATGACCCTCCAACCATGAGAGAGTAACTTCCAGGCGATGAAAACCCTTTCTGAGGCACATTTCACCAGGAGTTGAAGTGAAATAGCCGCTCTTCGGAATTTCACTTCACCAGAGTTGAAATGCAAACAAAGAAAAAGACCTCTTCGGAGGCACATTTCGCCAGGAGTTGGAGTAGTTACTCTTCGGAGTTTCACTTCACCAAAGTTGAAATGCAAACAAAATAAAGACCTCTTCGGAGGCATATTTCACCAGGAGTTGAAGTGTAACGGCCGCTCTTCGGAATTTCACTTCACCAGAGTTGAAAGACGAACAAAATAAAGACCTCTTCCGAGGCACAATCAAGAAGAAAGACCTCTTCGGAAGCCCACGTTTCGCCGAGATTGAAATAAAACTTCCAAGTGTTGAAACGTGAAAAGGCTTTCTAAGGCAAAACTCTTTGGAGGTACACGTTTCACCGAGATTGAAATAAAACTTCCGAGTGTTGAAACGTAAAAAATCCCTCCTCAGAGGTACAACTTTCTATATATAAAAAAAAATCCTCATCAGGGGCATACTTTAACTTCCGAAGAAAGAGTAATTTAGCTATTCTGGGGAATAATCTTCCTCAAAAAAAAAGAAGAGAGAAAAAGAGAGAGAGGGAGTTAAAGTACCCTTCAGAGGTCCGCTTTACCGCATAAAAGAATTCACTTGGTAAAAAATGTACTTAAGCAAAAGAAAGAAGTGATTTCTTCAAAGGTCAAAGCGCAGAAACTTATACGAAGAGGGTTGTACTTTGCAAAAATTTTCTTTAAAGAATAAAATAATTATTCTTTAGCAAATATGAGTGCAAGTCCCCTCGAAGTATAGAATATTGCAGCAAACTTATGGAATGGGGGCAATATAGTATAATTACACACAATATGGTATAGCCAAACCAGCAAAAGGTAACGCTCAAGTAACATGCCATAAGCTCGCTGCAATATCGTGTAAATAAACTTGTGCAAAAAAAAAAAGTAAATGCATTCTCAAATTCAAACAGAAGTTTGTACAAACAAAGAATCATTTTATTCAACTATAATGCAGATACAGGTTTCAAAATAAAGAAAAGCGGGGGCCGGTACCCGCACAACTCTCGGCCAGTTCATACAAAAGACAAAAAGCTAAAATCTTCACTTCTTTTTACTGCCTTTGGACCCTTTACCCGGCCGAATGATCAGCTTTTCAGGGCGGTCAGTGGGCATAAGGGAAGTAGGAGAGGTAGGCGCAACCGGTCCAACTTCCGGCTCCTCTTCAGTGGCGGTGATTATCTTCCCCCTCCTCTTTGATATCCCACGCTTCTTTTTCCTTTTTGAGGAAGACTCACTCCCTGGAGTGACAAGTTTAGATAGAGCAATGTCGTCAGAAGGAGTCCGCTCCGGAGATATGTCACCTCCCTCAAGTCTCTCATCTTTCTGCTCTTGCGAAGCGATGGGATCATCCAAGCCATGAAGAGCCTCTATTTGTTCCTCCTGTGATCCAGGTTGCGAGGCAGAAGGAGGCGCCACCTGAAGAGATGGAGGAAGGATAACCGGAGAAGTAGAAGTTTGAGCAGTGCTTGGTACTTTCTCTACAGAAGAAAAGAGGTTAAAGTCAGTAAAGAGAGGCGATGAAGGCTCACCAATAAAGTTAGTGGAGAGAGGAGATGAAGGCTCATCAAGGTTAAGAAAATAGCCAAGGAGCTCATGAAACTCATGCGAAATAAATGAGTAACCCGCTTGAGCAGAATTGACAGTAGCAAGATTAACAGTGAAGTTACCTGGAGAAGCTGGTTTCCTGATATCGACTTCATAAGCTTGCGCGTCAGCGCTCTCATCACCCTCGTCTCCACCCTGTACGCTTGTAATCTCAGTGGTAACTTTGGTAGGAGATGCAAAATGGGAACTGGAACCAACAATGTTGACTTCAGACGAAGAAGGTGGCTGGATTAGAGTAGTTGAAGTGGTTTTTTCCAGCTGGCCCCCTTCCATCACTTCAGTTCTTAATTTGGCAAGTTGTTCCTTTCCCTTGGCAAGGGCAGCGCGAGCATCATCATCAAAATAATGCCTTTCCAGGGCTGATTCGTCATAACCAGCACCTTCAGCACCAAGCATATCAAGGGCAGCCTCCCACACTTCAGCTAAAGTGATTTCATACTTGGGACCAAGAAAAGCGAGGCTTCCACGCCCCAAGACGCTATGCAAGTAGAAGTCAAATAATGTTGAGCCGAAGCTGTTTTTGGTCGCCTCATGAGATTCTTCAGCTGCGATTCTGCCGGCGACGGCCTCATCACGTTCCCTCTCAGTTTTGGAAAGCTGAAGCTTAAGCATTTGTATCTCTGCCTCTTGGGACTTGTTTTTATTTTGAAGCTCAGCAATATCAGAGACATAGCCTTCACTGATTCTTTTTTGTGCTTCGAGCCTGTCTTCGGCATCCCTTTGGCTAGCGTGAGCGTCTCTCACTTGTTTCAGGAGCACTTCTTCTTTTTGAGAATATGAAGTAGAGGAAGCAGCAAGCTCATGTTTCAAATTCTCAACCTTTGCTTCGAGCTCCTCATTGTAGGAAGCAATGCTCCTCATTTCGGTATCATGTTGCTCAAGGACCTTTTGCCATTCAGCCTTGTCATTTTCCATAGTGAGCACGGTCTCTATGTTGGCACGATTAACTCTCTGAAGCTCATCAACAAGCTTCTGCCAGTTTGACATCCTCTCGATATCAAGTTTGACGGCGTCGAGATTTCGTAGCATGGCAGGCTTGTCAATAGGGACCAGGTCAAGGTCGAACCTCACACCCTTTAAGCACCACTGTGGAAAACGACTTTGTAAAGTGGCTGGGCCCGGTCCAACTTGAAATTTGGGCCTGCTTATTATTGTTTGGATGTCCGCCTTCCCGAGAGCAGGAGAATCGGAAGGAATGTCAAGAGGAGCAGGGGCAGTAGCCTTTTCAGGAGTAGTGGAAGCATGTCTCTCACCATATCGGGCTCGTTTGCCTGAATCTTCGGCTACATGACCTTTTCCTCGGTCATCGTGAGATTTCCTTTTGTGAGAATCCTCACTTCTCTGCAAAGAATCGTGGTGCTCATCCCTATCCCTTCTGTCATAACGCTCTTCTTCATCCCTCCTTTCACGAGCCTTTCGAGCAGCCCTCTCTTCGTCAGACTCTCTATAGGAGGTGAAGTAGCGCCCATAATTATATTGACCACGCCCCCCGTAGCGTTGGAAATCCTGATAATATGATCCGCCGCGTGTCATTGAAGGATCTGAAATAAGAAAAGATAAGCTTTAGAAATCTTTAAAGTATAAGAAGATAAGTGCATAAATGTGCTGGAAAATCCTTAGTTGTGTGTGAAGTGCAAACTACTCGCGTTGGACTAACGAACCACTCCTCAGTTGGAGAGAAGTAATAGGTCCCACTATCGGTGACAATTCTTGGGATAAAGGAGTTGGAGTCTGTTGGAGGGCAGATGTCGCTTCAACCATCGGGGGTACAGTTTTACCACAGGCAGGGTCATCTTTAAAGAGCTCTTGGGAAGTGACAATTATGTCACTTAAATCCCCAAAGACGTCATCACCATCATGCCCAACCTGATTCCCTCCATCAGCTCCTTTGTCGGCACTCTTCCTGGTTTGGGAAGGGGACTCCTCTTCTTCTTCAATTATGGGAGCAAGTGCGGGCTTTTCGGAGGGTCCCGCATCATCTCTTGGAGTAGAGCACTTTACTAGTAAGATTTCTGCATAAATTTCTCCTCGCATGTGCTCTTTAGTGGAGATCGGAAGATCAGGAGTTTTCACTGGAGAATCAGGAACCTCCGTTGGAGCTTCATGAGGCTGAGTAAAGCGAGAGGGTTGGAGGAGTCCGTATTGATGTAAAAATTCATCGTTTAGCAGAAACTTTATGCTCCTCTCTTCTACCGGCACGGCATTTAATCTTTCAAAAATTTGCTTAAGGCTCGGGTCCCTAACAGGGGGTGGAAGTGCTAAAACAGGAAAAGAATGAAATTAGCAACTGAGGGTTCAGATCTCGAGAAAGTTTCAAAACGGAAAAAGTAAAGACAGGAAATCTTACTTCCCACTCTCCAGATGGCATAAAACCGTGGAGGGCAGCGAACAAAGAAAAACTGATTCAAAAATCCGTGAGCGCTTTCGGAGAGATCAGTAATAAGTTTGCGGTTTCGAGCGCTTCTTATAACCACGATGGAGGGATGGTCTTTAATTTTCGTGAATGAGCAAAAATAGCAGATCTCCCCGAAGCTTGGTAATCGATCCAAAACTCTCCTAAATAGAACACATAACCCCATCAGAATGGCGTAGCCATTGGGGTGTAATTGGAATGGAGAAATAGACAACCGAAGCAGGAACTGTTGAAGAAAGTCATTAAAAGGAGGAATGGCGCCGTTCAAGCACATTTGGCGATTAACAGCAACAAAGCCAAGAGGGGGCCTATCCGCGGTATCATTTGGCCCCGGAAGTAAGACGTCAGCGTCATCAATGCCAAACTGGACGCGCAGTTGGGTAAACACCCGCTGATTCAAAGTTGTGGATGCTCTCTCCGGAGGGTTATCTACCGGGATAGCTACTGGGAAAACATCTTCAGCCTGGCCCATCGGCTCTTCTTGATGAGAGGTCATTCTACACAAGCAACTGGATGTTCAAATACGAAGGTGCGCGTTTCCTAAAAAATGTGAAGTGTTGTGCAAGACTAATAAAAAGTGACAAGTATATTTAACTGGAATTATACTGATCGATGCTTGATCGATTGTAAACATTTCAGAACTTGTTAATCTAAAGCTCAAGCATAATATTAGTGCAAGCGGGTCGATTTCAATTGACTATTTCAGCATTGCTTTGGTATTTTGTTTGAAATTGATAAGTTAAAGGCACTTCATACACACAATTTATTCAAGTTAATCATCTATTGTTAACTAATCTGTCATTCGATGTGGGCAGTCAATGACAAGTATATTCGTCCCAGTTTTCTGTGAATGTTGTATTGAACAGGTTATTAGCCTGCAAGTCAAAATAACCTGTGAATGAGTGCAATAAAATTCAACAGTTCGAAGTTAATGCAATGGTCCAATGTTCAAACAGAATTTACACGTCATAACCCATCAACGGTTCAAAAGTTCTGAGTCGGCAGTGCCCTAAGCCATGAGTCGTGGAGATAAGGAGATTATCTCCAAGTCTTATCTCGGCAACGACTCAAGGCTAAGTTTTATTTCGGCAACGACTCAAGGCTAAGTCTTATCTCGGCAACGACTCAGGGCTTAGGTCGTGGAGTATGTTAAAGGAGCTCTGGTTCAAAATAATAAGGAAATCTCTAAGTTTTATCTCGGCCGCGACTCAAAGGTTTTATCTCGGCCGCAATTCAAAGGTTTTATCTCGGCCACAATTCAAGGGTTCTGTCTCGGTCGCGACTCGAGGCTCAAGTCGAGGAACATGATGAGTCGTACCATGATTAAATCGTGAGGGTCACTGGGTCATACGAAAGGAGCCGAGTCAAACCTACAGCAGCATTCGAATCAACCATCTGACCCGTTAACCCAATAAACCCTCATTCTACAACCCTAGTCTTATCGCGTCAAGTAGATCGCCTCGAGTCGCAAATCATTGGATCAGACAATCCTCAATCCATCAATGATTAGGGCAACCTAACTCGCAAAGCTCAAGGGGATAGATTGAAGATAAGGACGGTGCGCACAGGGAAATGATGATCGACAATCAGAAAGGGGGCGAAATTGCTTACGTAGTGTGATGTCAGAGATGATCGGAGGAGATTCGAGTTGAAATTGCTTTTGGGAGCTTGAAGATGTGTTAATGGCGGAAAACGACTCACGAGATCGGTAAAAGAAGAAGAAGATAAAAGCGACGGTTCATACTTTTTATACCAGGATAGTAGGACATGAGTCGGCACATGCGAGTTAAGATAAGTCGAAGCACGCGACCTACGACTTAGGCGTGTGCTTCGAGGGGCAAATGTTAACCCTGTTGAAGCTTGGGCCGACTCATCAGACAAGGCAGTCAGCGACTCAGAAGGTTTACGACTCACCATGAGTCGTTAGCGGTTCAAGTGTGCAAGCCTACAGTTAACTCGCGTACGACTCAATGACCCGAGAAGGAACTGCACGACTTAAGGGACTCATCAAGGACCGACTCAACAAATCCCCGACTCAACTGTTATGCGACTCACGACTTAAGGAGCCTAATGAGTTAAAGCATTAACGACTCATTGAAAGGACGACTTAGCGAAAAGTATCGACTCAATTGGTAGCGACTCAACGCATTACCGACTCACCAAAGGAATTGCCTCAGCGACTCAACAGGTCCACGACTCATCATAAGAAACGACTCAAGATGATTGATGACCTAAGAAATGACTTGACGACTCATAACTCAGGATGACTCGTCCGCGACTTAAAACCACTGAGTCGTATCCTACAATGCATGTCCTAGTGAGAGTTGACTCGCCAACGACTCAGGACTTGGCATAGAATCCAGCGAGAGAACGAGCTAGTGAGAAGACCAAGTGCAGATGAGTCGGCCACGACTCAATTTGACTCGGCCACGACTCAACTTGAGTCGGTCGCGACTCAGGACTTGGGCGAAAAAACTTCTGTCCAGGCTTGCCTATAAATACATAGCCACCTCCAACTTTCAAGGGACTTTTTTGCTCATTCTCTTCAAGCGCCGATACTTTGCTGCATTCCAAACCAATTCAACACTTGAAGCTCTCGAGACACTAAGAATGCTACAAACAACATCAAGAAGAGATCACGTACATCCAACATGGATTCGAAGACTCTCATCTCCATTGAAGTATAGAATAATTGTTCTAAGTTTCTTGTAATTCAAAGTGAATTGTACTTGGGAAGAATTGTATCAACTTGTAACGAGATCATCAATAAAAGTACTTAAAGTGGACGTAGGCTATACCCTTAAGCCGAACCACTATAAAATTGTCGTTGTTTACTGCTTTTCCGCTATTACTTGCTTCTAATTCTTTCCCGATCTATCGGCTGGTGCTTTCACAACTACACTTCACACACCGGGGTGTTAGCATTCACATTTTAGCGTTAACAACATTCAAATTTCTGTAAAAAGGAAATCAATGGCTAAAAGTCGAATACTACAAATTCTTAATTTGACTTTATATCTAGAATTATTACCACAAGTTATGATTTTTAAAAGTTCAATGAAAATTTTTAGTTCAATAATTCAAAAGCAATTCGTGTTGGAATAAAAATGGAACTTTTACCAATTTCTTGAAATTGAATCAATTTAAATTGTTGAAACTTGAATCGTAGCATATATAGCCACCCCTGATCTCAAGAAAAATGTCAAATAATTTTTCTATTTAGTGGATTGAGAGGACGAAGCAATTTTAGGGTTTAAGGACTGTGAAATGGCGTATGAGTATTTTTCGCTCATGCACACTCGTCGAGGCGTCGAGTGGGATAGGACCGGGGGAGAGGCTTCGTGGGTCATCGAAGTAGCCGCGGATGGAGTTTCGTGATAGCCAGTGACGTGACGTGGGGATGCGAGGCAATTTGCTGAGGAGGGTTTGGGTGACAGTTTCGAACGCGAGGCTTATTTTCGATTGGGAAATTTTGGTGCCGAGTCGAGTGTCGATTTCGTATGTGGGGGTGTTTTGCGACTTGTTAGAGGTCGCGATAGCCAATGGAGGTGGCGGCGGTTCGTGTGCACGTGCACGACATTGATCGGTGTCAGGAAAGTTTGGCTGAGGGGGTAACTCGAAAGAACGCTGAGTACGTGATGCTTTGGCTCGTGTTTTTTTTGGGGTTTGCGTGAGCATCTTGTAGCATCAGGTTAGAATAAATAAAAAAAATGAAAGGAAGAAGAAGAAACATGGGAGCAGGGAGAGGTCTCGGGGGAGATAGGGAAGAAATTCGAGTGTTACTCGAGAAAACTAGGGAGATGGCTCGGGTCTTTCTTCCCAAGGCTGTAAAACATAATAGTAGACCAAGTAAACTATTTTAAAACAAAATTAAGTGATCATTGATTTATAATTTAGATTTTTAGTTAATGATTTAAAGTAATAAATTTAGTAATTAAGACCTAATAATTGATTTCAAAATAATTTATTAATTTAATAATTTGAAAAGGAATAGGAATTAATTTGTAAATTAAGTTAATTAAAATGGATAATTTATTATTTAAATTAATTAATTGTTTGGGTTAATTAAATAAATAATTAAAGATTTAATTACTTAATTAAGGTTTAATGATTTATTAATTAAGGAGTAATTACTTAGTTATTGCAAATTTATTTAAAGAATAAATTAAGGATTAATTATTAATGAAGAGTTAATTAATGATTTCATTAAAAGATAATTTATTAAATGTTTTGAAATTAATTGATTATTAATTTACTGTGACTAGCGAATTTACTCATAGAAATTAATCTGATTTAAATTAATCAGATGATTAAATTGACCCTATTTATGGATGTTTGGATTATATTAGATGATGAATTGTTTGATATCCCCGACATGTGATGCTTTGTGTTATATCCTGATTCGTATTGTGATCTATAATATAATTAATTATCTGTGATGTAATTCATTACTTGTGATATGTATATCTGTGATCTGCGAATGAAGACAAGCGTTATAGTTTATATCGCTTATCGGATATATTGTCGTATTTGATCTGTGATGATTGAATGATGTTGCACTATTGTGTTAAACCCTTGGACCACACTTATACACACACAAATATGGATTTCACTAGGAAATCGGTTAAGTCACGGATTTTTAAATAAGTTTGAATTTGAATTTTTAATTCAAATATTTTTGGAAATAAATTAAGTTTTAATGTGGAAAAGCTTTTGAAAAGCTATTTTAAGAATAAAAGTTATTTTTGAATAACTAATAAAGATTTGGAATTTAAATAATCGGATTTAGATTGAAATTCAAAAGAAATCTGAAATTGAATTCTATATTCAGTATTTATGATTTAAAAAGGACTTTACAAGTTATACGGGTTTAAACTGATTTTAAGCGTTGATTTGAAAATTCGAATTAAAGATTGTAACTTGTATAAATCGAATTGGGGTTTTTCCAAAATAAAACTATTGTTTCTAAGTGATAAAAAGCTTTCATATGAGTAATGAACTTCCAATTTATATTAAAGAGATTTCAAGTTTGAATCGGAAATGATTTTCCAAGTTATGAATGAATCTTTGGAAATACGTTTTAAAAGCTATGAGATAAATTTTTGATTTAAATATTTAAATGAGTTAATCCAATTGAAAGGAAAATTGTTTTGAAATCCGTAAATGAATCTTTGTGAAACTGAGTGAACTTTGTGAAATAAATCTTTTTGTTTAAAAGATTTGAAATGGTAATTGGTTTAAACCATTTGAAAGAAACTTTGGAATTATTAAGTTGTGACTTAATCGAAATCCCATATCCATATGTTTTAAATTTTGCGCTCACTATTCGGGTTAGCCGGGAAAGGAACTTTGGGTCGTATAACCCATTCCGAGTATGTGATACGTCGTTATGGATAGCATTTGAAGATCGGTGTTGAAGACCGGGTATTTCCGAGAGCGATAGGATGACCTGTCGATTGACTCTGCACCGAGTTGCTCCGGTATAGAGTTCTCCATATGTGATGGGGAATCCAATCAGGATTGTGGATATCCGGATTGCAAGGACTTCTTTGTAAGTGCCTTCGGTTCTGTTCGAGCCCGGAACAGACTTGTATGGATAGTATGTCTGACATTACAAATTGAGATATAAAGCCGATTTCTTTCAAATATATTTCTGTTGGTGGCGGAGAATTTATTCTTTTAGCTTAACACCCTTCTCTGAGACGTACGAGCTCAGAGGTTATGTAGTTGATGATTATCAGCGATATATTCCCAATCTGGTAATGTGACATGCCGAGTGTTGCTGTGAAATAATCATTGTGTTGATCATTTGTGATATGATCATTTGTTTGATCTTTTATCTTTGTGATCATTTCAATGATCATTTGTTGACCCAAAGCACAGCTTTTGTATAAAGCGTGGCTTTGTGGACGAGACTTCGTCGAGCCTCACAAACCGGTAATGGTCGAAACAGGAATTGTGCGGCAAGGTTTTCAGGGATAGCTTCCCTAGGGTATGACCATTTCTTCTGGAAAAGGGTAGTATCATGGAATGGAGCCCAGATACTTACTCATGTGGGCACACTATATTATTTACTGTGTGATGTTGTTGGTTAGAGAGCTCTCGTTTAAAGGTCCCAAAGGACCGGGAGTGGCATATCTGAGGTTTGGTATATTCCCCAGGAAGGTGGGTAGCCGGCCTTGTTTGGCAGAGATCCAGTTGGGTTCTCGGGGCGTCCTTCCAGAGGCGTTTCCATGTGGTAATGGGAAGATCCTTGGCCTGACCATTTGTTGGAAAAATCCATTCATCCAATACGAGCCTTGTACGGGTTTAGTTGTATAACCTGCCATGGAATGTGGCGGTAACCTGTTATTGAACATGGTAGCTATAGTTGGCATAAGTTCGAAATGCCTATGCTGGCTAAGATTTATATCTTTACTTTCGAAATGATTTTTACTACACTATGCACTAGTAATAATATCAAATGTTTCTTTTAATGCGTATCAAGCATCTTTGACTATCATAAGGAGAAATCTCCTCCGATTCTGCGTTTGCATTGTGTGTGCGTGCGGGAGGCCTTATGGTAGTCTCATTTCTAGAAAGCATTGCGAATCTATTTTAAAATATTTCGTTGTTTGTTTTTAAAGATAAACTGTTTTTTTTTCTCACACCAGTCCCACGACTGACCCAGAGTTTATTGTTTATTTCCTAAACTCTGGGTGCTCAAAATTTTTCCACACGGGCAGTCTAGAGTTTGGTTTTTCAGATAATTAGGTTCAGTAGAAAAGCTGGAGCTAGTTCAGTTTTCTTTGGATATGGATGAGACTTGCTTAGCTTGGCGCAATCTTGATGGTGGATCGAGATAGGAGTTTTGGAGCTCTGTCTTTGGAGCTTTTTGGATCAGAGTTGCAGTATTATATTCTGAGAAGACTTATTTCATATTGTATCGTGTTCCGCTGTATTCTATGTTGTACATTCTCTGATGTTGATGATTATCATCGTATCAAATTGATGTATCGGATATTGTATTCATGTTATATCAGTGATATCATCTTTTATTTCCGCTGTGTTATTTATCATTTAATGGTGTTGCAAGCTCCCGCGAAACGAATTTGATGTTGTTTGTTGGACATCGAGTTCGGGACGTGACAGGTTGGTATCAAAGCTGAAGGTTGAGTAAAAACTTTAGCTACGGAGTGTAACACCTTAGAGGTCTCATTAGCGATAGGGTGAAGTATACCCTAGAATGAGTACAACCAGTGGAATTAAAAACCCAAATTTCTTAGTCTATTCTTTTTATCTGGTTGTTATTCTCTAAGATATTTCGTCTGAATGTCTAAATCGGATTTCTTACTGTTTACAGATAGTAAGAATGAGCGGAAGAAGAGGACGAAATAGGAGACAGGAAAGTACTACTTTAGTTGGTCAAAACCCTGCAACGACAGATATTCCTATTCAATCTCAATTGAATTTGGATGATTTATATCAAAAGTTTTCTAGACTTGGTGGAAAGCCATTCACTGGCAAAGAAACCGTTATCGAAGCACAAGCATGGATTCGATTGTGTGAAAAGATTTTCAAAGGACTAAAATTAGAAGATGATCAGATGCGATTGATAGCTTCTTGGAAACTCCAGGAAGAGGCTTTAGTTTGGTGGGAAACTGTTACCGTGGATGAGTTGGCAGATGAATTTACTTGGAGTCATTTCAAGGAAGTGTTTGAGCAGCGATATATGTCGTCTGCTGGTATCTCTAGAGTGTATCAGGAGTTTATGGATTTAGAGGAGGGGAGTTTATCGTTTGAAGAATACTTGAACAAATTTATTGAATTATCTCGATTTGGTCCAGAATTGGCGAATACACCGTTAAAGAAGAATGAAAAGTTTATTCGGGGAATGAACAAGGAGTTTCAGGAACGGATGACTACTCACGTCAAGGAATCTTTTTCTGAATTGATTGATATGGGCTATAGATATGACACTCTGGAAAGCAAAAAAATCCGAAGGAGAATGGAGATGCAAGTAATCTGAATTGGAGAAAAAGGAAGTTTGGCGGAAAGAAATCAAAGAAAAACAAAGGAAAGAAGAGTATACCGAAGAAAAAGAAGGATGTTACTTGTCTCAATTGTTTGGAGAAAGGTCACTACTCAGATAAATGTAAGAATTCTTGGATGCTAGGAATGAGAGAGCCATTTATGAGGCCAGATCAGGAATCTACGGGATGCTATAAATGCCGCAAGCCGGGACATAGGATCAAAAATTGTCCAGCCAAGGAGCAAACTTTAGTAAAGAAAGTATATGCAATCAGAGACGATTCTTCAACCTCAACAAGCTGATTTAGGAAAAGAAATTTTATAAGGTAATCTTCACGTTTACGATTAAATTGTTCGAATTTTGTTCGACACTGGAACTATCATTAGTTGTATTTCTCAGCAAATCGTAAATGAATTAAATCTTGAATCTGAAATTGTAAACGAATCTATTTATATCTATTTCGCTGGGTTTCGATATAATCTATGAATGGTTAGTTATCCCTTCGAACTAACCAATACCCATGTATACTTTGTTGATCAGGAAACTCAATTTTTCGTAAGTTGTTCTCATATCTATTGTTGATATTCTGATTTGGTAAGCCAAATGAAGAATTGATATCTAGTTTGATCTGGAAAGATATTTCTCTATCTTTCATCTATCTTCGTTATCTCTCTCTAGCGAATTTCGAGGACGAAATTCCTTTTGAGGGGGGAAGTCTGTAACGATCCAGTTTTAATGACGAATTTAAATTTGAAATTTAATTAAATTCTTGGATTTAATTATGGATTTATTTGAAATTTTTCAATTTTGATAAGATATGTATACTTATTTATTTTATAAATTGGATTTGAAACTTATTATAAATGTAATTGAATTGGATTAGAAATAAAATGTTTAAAGAAACTACTTATTAATATAGAATATAAGTGCATAGAATAAAATATGTGTTATAAATGTAATACTTAAGTTAGAAATATAATTAGAAGATAAATTACAAAATAAAAACATGTACAAATGGAAAAGTAGTCAGTTTAAACTTTGAATAGAAATCTACAAAATATATGCAAACTATCTATGTACAAAAGAATTTAAAGAAAAGACTTGAAGTATGAAGCAAGATGTAAATAAGAAGCAAAGAAATTCAAAGCCTGCAAAAGTAGATTTGTGTACATAGCAAAAGTACATATGAATATGCTTACAAAACAAAGCAGAACTATGCATATACATACATAACAAATAGTATAAGTTGTAAACAAATAGGACATTGCATTTAATGCAACATACCAAGGCAATTAATGCAAGCCTCTACAACATGCTTTCTGTACAAATAATAAACTGCACATCTCTTTATATATATGAGTTGCCTCCAATTTGTTCAAAACCTTTTACTGAAGAAAGAAAGAAAAATAGCAAAGAAAAAAAAAACAGAAATTAAAAAGAAAGCAAAAGCAAGTTCAAACCTGGGATTCAAAAAGGAAAAATCAATACTGCAGTTTTCAAAAGCAACAACTCTCTGTTTTTCAAAACTTTTCAGGTGAGCAAGCTTTCTTTCTTTTATTTAACTTCTTTGTTTTTACCTGTGAGTAAACTTTCTACTTTGAATCTGTATGGTTGTTTGTGTGTGAACATACTACTCTAAGGATTTTAAATCTGTATATTGGTTTTATAAATGATCTTTGCGCTTGGTTGTGTGCTTTTAAATAAATTAGTTCTGCATCTATATATGTTGTTCTGTGAAATTTTGAAGAGTTTTTCTTCTGGTTTCTAGTCTCCGTATGATCATAAACAGAGATATCAAAAAAATCTACTAAGTTTTCATATAAATTTTTATATAAAACATTTTTACTTAGGATTTTAAACAAATCAGGTTGTTTAAACTTAAAAATCGAAATTTGGAAATTGCTTGAAGTTGACAGTATGATTTAGACTCTGTACATTCAAATTTCTGTAAAAAGGAAATCAATGGCTAAAAGTCGAATACTTCAAATTCTTAATTTGACTTTATATCTAGAATTATTACCTCAAGTTATGATTTTTAAAAGTTGAATGAAAATTTTTAGTTCAGTAATTCAAAAGCAATTCGTGTTGGAATAAAAATGGAACTTTTACCAATTTCTTGAAATTGAATCAATTTAAATTGTTGAAACTTGAATCGTAGCAAATATAGCCACCCCTGATCTCAAGAAAAATGTCAAATAATTTTTCTATTTAGTGGATTGAGAGGACAAAGCAATTTTAGGGTTTAAGGACTGTGGAATGGCGTATGAGTTTTTTTTCGCTCGTGCACACTCGTCGAGGCATCGAGTGGGATGGGACCAGGGGGAGAGGCTTCGTGGGTCATCGAAGTAGCCGCGGATGGAGTTTCGTGATCGCCAGTGACGTGACGTGGGGATGCGAGGCAATTTGCTGAGGAGGGTTTGGGTGACAGTTTCGAATGCGAGGCTTATTTTCGATTGGGAAATTTTGGTGCCGAGTCGAGTGTCGATTTCGTATGTGGGGGTGTTTTGCGACTTGTTGGAGGTCGCGATGGCCAATGGAGGTGGCGGCGGTTCGTGTGCACGTGCACGATATTGATCGGTGTCAGGAAAGTTTGGCCGAGGGGGAAACTCGAAAGAACGCTCGAGTACGTGATGCTTTGGCTCGTGGTTTTTTTGGGTTTGCATGAGCATCATGTAGCTTCAGGTTAGAATAAAGAAAAAAATGAAAGGAAGAAGAAGAAACATGGGGGCAGGGAGAGGTCTCGGGGGAGATAGGGAAGAAATTCGAGTGTTACTCGAGAAAACTAGGGAGATGGCTCGGGTCTTTCTTCCCAAGGCTGTAAAACATAATAGTAGACCAAGTAAACTATTTCAAAACAAAATTAAGTGATCATTGATTTATAATTTAGATTTTTACTTAATGATTTAAAGTAATAAATTTAGTAATTAAGACCAAATAATTGATTTCAAAATAATTTATTAATTTAATAATTTGAAAAGGAATAGGAATTAATTTGTAAATTAAGTTAATTAAAATGGATAATTTATTATTTAAATTAATTAATTGTTTGGGTTAATTAAATAAATAATTAAAGATTTAATTACTTAATTAAGGTTTAAAGATTTATTAATTAAGGAGTAATCACTTAGTTATTGCAAATTTATTTAAAGAATAAATTAAGGATTAATTATTAATGAAGAGTTAATTAATGATTTCATTAAAATATAATTTATTAAATGTTTTGAAATTAATTGATTATTAATTTACCGTGACTAGCGAATTTACTCATAGAAATTAATCAGATGATTGAATTGACCCTATTTATGGATGTTTGGATTATATTAGATGATGAATTGTTTGATATTCCTGACATGTGATGCTTTGTGTTATATCCTGATTCGTATTGTGATCTGTAATATAATTAATTATCTTTGATGTAATTCATTACCTGTGATATGTATATCTGTGATCTGCGAATGAAGAAAAGCGTTATAGTTTATATCGCTTATCGGATATATTGTCGTATTTGATCTGTGATGATTGAATGATGTTGCACTATTGTGTTAAACCCTTGGACCAGACCACACTTATACATACACAAATATGGATTTCACGAGGAAATCGGTCAAGTCACAGATTTTTAAATAAGTTTGAATTTGAATTTTTTATTCAAATATTTTTGGAAATAAATTAAGTTTTAATGTGGAAAAGCTTTTGAAAAGCTGTTTTAAGAATAAAAGTTATTTTTGAATAACTAATAAAGATTTGGAATTTAAATAATCGGATTTAGATTGAAATTCAAAAGAAATCTGAAATTGAATTCTATTTTCAGTATTTATGATTTAAAAAGGACTTTACAAGTTATACGGGTTTAAACCGTTTTTAAGCGTTGATTTGAAAATTCGAATTAAAGATTGTAACTTGTATAAATGGTATCGGGGTTTTTCCAAAATAAAACTATTGTTTCTAAGTGATAAAAAGCTTTCATATGAGTAATGAACTTCCAATTTATATTAAAGAGATTTCAAGTTTGAATCGAAAATGATTTTCCAAGTTATGAATGAATCTTTGGAAATAAGTTTTAAAAGCTATGAGATAAATCTTTGATTTAAATATTTAAATGAGTTAATCCAATTGAAACGGAAATTGTTTTGAAATCCGTAAATGAATCTTTGTGAAACTGAGTGAACTTTGTGAAATAAATCTTTTTGTTTAAAAGATTTGAAATGGTAATTGGTTTAAACCATTTGAAAGAAACTTTGGAATTATTAAGTTGTGACTTAATCGAAATCCCATATCCATATGTTTTAAATTTTGCGCTCACTATTCGGGTTAGCCGGGAAAGGACCTTTGTGTCGTATAACCCATTCCTAGTATGTGATATGTCGTTAAGGATAGCATTTGAAGACCGGTGTTGAAGACCGGGTATTTGCGAGAGCGATAGGTTGACCTGTCGATTGACTCTGCACCGAGTTGCTCCGGTATAGAGTTCTCCATATGTGATGGGGAATCCGATCAGGATTGTGGATATCCGGATTGCAAGGACTTCTTTGTAAGTGCCTTCGGTTCTGTTCGAGCCCGGAACAGACTTGTTTGGATAGTATGTCTGACATTACAAATTGAGATATAAAGCTGATTTCTTTCAATTATATTTCTGTTGGTGGCGGAGAATTTATTCTTTTAGCTTAACACCCTTCTCTGAAACGTACGAGCTCAGAGGTTATGTAGTTGATGGTTATCAGCGATATATTCCCAATCTGGTAATGTGACATGCTGAGTGTTGCTGTGAAATGATCATTGTGTTGATCATTTGTGATATGATCATTTGTTTGATCTTTTATCTTTGTGATCATTTCTATGATCATTTGTTGACCCAAAGCACAACTTTTGTATAAAGCGTGGCTTTGTGGACGAGACTTCGTCGAGCCTCACAAACCGGTGATGGTCGAAACAGGAATTGTGCGGCAAGGTTTTCAGGGATAGCTTCCTTAGGGTATGACCATTTCTTCTGGAAAAGGGTAGTACCATGGAATGGAGCCCAGATACTTACTCATGTGGGCACACTATATTATTTACTGTGTGATGTTGTTGGTTAGAGAGCTCTCGTTTAAAGGTCCCAAAGGACCGGGAGTGGCATATCTGAGGTTTTGTATATTCCCCGGGAAGGGGGGTAGCCGGCCTTGTTTGGCAGAGATCCAGTTGGGTTCTCGGGGCGTCCTTCCAGAGGCGTTTCCATGTGGCAATGGAAAGTTCCTTGGCCTGACCATTTGTTGGAAAAATCCATTCATCCAATACGAGCCTTGTACGGGTTTAGTTGTATAACCTGCCATGGAATGTGGCGGTAACCTGTTATTGAACATGGTAGCTATAGTAGGCATAAGTGCGAAATGCCTATGCTGGCTAAGATTTATATCTTTACTTTCGAAATGATTTTTACTACACTATGCACTAGTAATAATATCAAATGTTTCTTTTAATGCGTATCAAGCATCTTTGACTATCATAAGGAGAAATCTCCTCCGATTCTGCGTTTGCATTGTGTGTGTGTGTGCTGGAGGCCTTATGGTAGTCTCATTTCTAAAAAGCATTGCGAATCTATTTTAAAATATTTCGTTGTTTGTTTTTAAAGATAAACTATTTTTGTTTGCTCACACCAGTCCCACGACCGACCCAGAGTTTATTGTTTATTTCCTAAACTATGGGTTCCCAAATTTTTTCCACACGGGCAGTCTAGAGTTTGGTTTTTCAGATAATTAGGTTCAGTAGAAAAGCTGGAGCTAGTTCATTTTTCTTTGGATATGGATGAGACTTGCTTAGCTTGGTGCAATCTTGATGGTGGATCGAGATAGGAGTTTTGGAGCTCTGTCTTTGGAGCTTTTTGGATCAGAGTCGCAGTATTATATTCTAAGAAGACTTATTTCATATTGTATCGTGTTCTGCTGTATTCTATGTTGTATATTCTCTGATGTTTATGATTATCATCGTACAAAATTGATGTATCGGATATTGTATTCATGTTATATCAGTGATATCATCTTTTATTTCCGTTGTGTTATTTATCATTTAATGGTGTTGCAAGCTCCCGCGAATGTTGTTTGTTGGACATCGAGTTTGGGTCGTGACAAACGGCTATGTGCTGATAGCATTCATCCATACAAGTCCGTTCTGGGTCTGAACGAAACCGAAGATACTATTCCTACTACATCCATTTTGGAATTGTCCTTGGGATCAGTAGCGATTAGCCCTTGCAATCCATTGCTCCATCTTTGATTCCATGCTCTTGTTTTCACTTCGCAAATATACTCGTTAAATCGAAGTGATTGTCAGATAATATCCGATCCCGGTCTCTTCAAAACAACGTTAGATATTTCAGGTAAACCCAACCCCAGTTCTTTAGGAAGTAAATAGACGAAGACAAGATCAGAGATCATCTCCTAACCGTTTGTTGACAGATTTCCTTATCTCCTAGAAGAACGAAACGAGTTTATATGTACAGTAGCACTTTCAACGGTAACCCTACCATATAATTCACATGTTTCTTCTAGATATATCCAAAGTTATGTTTGGGGTCCAGATTTGATAGTCGGTTATTAACTATCAAATAAACAATCATTCAACCAAAAAGTTCATTTTCCATTAAAAAACCTAAGTCCCATTTAATTTAATTTTAGTAAATTAAACCTCTTTATCAAAAGGTATGTACTTCTCTTATCGAAGTAAGTACATTTACTAACCATTCTTTTCAAAAATATTTGAAAAACCTTTTTTAAAATAAATATGGAAAACACCACGCGGTGTCCACCATGGATTTACAACTCAATGATTACGTCTCTATCCCAGAGAAATCCAAACTTACTTGCAGGCAATCTTTGCCTCCGATTTCGCCATGAAAGTATACCATCACTTTCCGAAAACCTTATTTAATAATTTTCCCAAAATAATACTTATATAAATTTCTATATAAATTTACCAAGTTCAATTAGGAATATACCCTTCTATAAAAGTTATTATATAAAATAATATTAATATTGAATAATATATCTTTTAAAATAATAATACTAATTTTATTCTTAAATAATAATAAACTTAATATCAACTCATTATAAACTAACTTAATTAGTAATTAAGTAGACTTTAAGCAATTTAAAATAATTACATGACTTTGAAACAATAATTAATTCTGACTTATTAATAAGATTCTAGTCAATTTGCAAGACTTGTTTATAAAACTTATAATTAATTTTGACAATATAAAAATATTTAAAGAACTAACTTTCTGAAATATTTTTAGACAATTTTAAATTACCTTGTTTAATAATTTAAAATCCTCTTTTTAAAACAAACTTAACTTCTCGATAAAATATAATTTTCAATTCCAATATAGCCAGTTTAATATTTATAATTCCCTCTCGATTTATCAACAATTGGATTTATGTCCCAATTCCATAAATCCTCGTTTTCACATTTCTAGATGTAAATCTATCATTTATTTTTAAACCAATTTTCCCATCTCATTATAAATTCTCACCATGAATTTACATCTTCAATTTATCAACTAATAATCACTTCACTTTATTTATAAACATTGTTTATAAATCCCATAGTCTCATTTCCATTTTACAACGGTTTCACATCACTAAATTCCATCGTAATTTGATTTCTAAATTAAATTCCATTTATAAATCAATTTCTCAAATAATCCTAACTATATTCCAAACCCAACCCAATCTCGATTATATTTCCATTTGTAATTAAGAAATCTTATTTAAGATTCGGTATATTCAATTTCACATTTATTTCCAAATGCACTTCTTTTCCCAATCCATTTAAATTCTTGGTTTAAAAAACTTTTATACTTAAAACAAGTATCATTATGGAACTACTATTTCAAATCCTTATTTCAAATCTCTATTTACCATATTTCAAAATTGTTTAAGTACAAATTTAAAGTCAAACTATTTATTTTACCCAAATTCATTTCTTTTAATTAATCCAAAATTCACTATAAATTTTTCACTTCCAAATTTCTTTCAAATTCAAAACATATGTTATTGGTATCTAAAAATACCAAAATCTAGGCCAAAACTACCATAACACCCAATAAGTTCAAATCACACTATAATCTACCATAGATTATTCAAACAGATCGTATATCAATATATATGAAATTTAATTCAATATTTTTGAGGAATCCAGTTGGATCCCTCCAACCTGTTTCTCTGCATCCACGGATGTTAATACAATATAAAAATACAAATCCCGCTTTGAGGCAGGATATCGCCGTAATATAGGGTCATCCGCTATTATGCAGGCCGCATAGGATCTCATCCGTTAAAAATATGCGGGGATATCAATCCAACTACTAATATATATTCTACTATATATATTATAACATCCAACTGATAATATTAATTATCAAATCATCTAATCAACCAACAATTTAAATTATTAATAACTTAAATTAAAATAGTAATCCAAAAATGAGTGAGATTTAACCACATTGTTTACAATCGTTGTTGATACATTCTGTTTATATCAAAATTAAACAGATGTTTAATTTTAACCAAAATCATTGCTAACTCCATTTTACTCCAATCTAATTTCTATGCGTAGTATTCGTAGGTACGAGTGAAGCGCAACTTGTTTCATTAATTCTGATATTGTATGAAAAAGATAAAATATTTCTACGAATAACGATTTATACAAGTAAATAATTAACTAAAATTTAAATCATCGTTTTTAAATCATTACCCATTCATAAACATCGTTCCACAAAGCCCACGAATGAGAAGAAAAAAACATCCAAACCAGAGCTTCCTCTTCTTTCCTTCTCTTCTTCTCCTTTCCTAAATATTTTTTTTTTCTTTCTTTTTTTTCTAAACGACTTCGGCCACACCCCATCTACTACAAAACTCAAACTGAAGTCTGCCTCTTCTTCTACCTTTTTCTTTTTTTCCAAATAAAAAGAAAATTGCATGCCATTAATGTGCACGTGCACGCTTCCTCCTCTCACCACACTCCACGAAACCCCACCACAACTCCGCCGATCAACTCATGATCAAAATCTCCACCACTCCATACCCATCCCGACAACCCCGCTTCACTCAATCAAAATGTGACTTTGCCCTCCTCCCCTTCTGCCATCGCTCGTTTTTGACTCCCAATAGTCGATCACACATCACCACAATAGCAGCACTCACTCCATCGTCCTACCTGAGTTCAACGCCGGCATCAAATTCACATATCCCCTCCTAAAACTCGCCAAAACGCAAACCCTAGCACTGCCGAGTGTGAATCCCCAAACTGTCGATCACCATAAAATGATGCCGCAACCCACTCGAGCATACAAGATTGAAGGTTGAGCCAAAGCATGATTTTTAAAGCAATTTTCGAATTTTTTATGAAGTATAAATGAAGATTTAAATTTTTGTTTGAAGCTGTTTATTTTTTTCGCCGCTTGCTTGTCACTGTCGTGCCCTGTTTTTAAAACGGGGGAAAGGTGTGACTTTTTACATGCTTGAATAGGTTAGGTCAAATCTTAGGTTGTAGAAGAAAAGACTGTTGTGAATATATATATATATATATATATATATATATATATATATATATATACACACACATTAATTTTTGAACATCTCGATTACGTAACTTGAAATCTTGAATCCCTAACGAGGAATGCCGCTAGGAAATTATAATGTTATAACCCTATTTCGAACACAATGAAAAAGGTTTCGAGTCCTATTTCGATCGTATGGATAAGATATCTTTTTGGACCCAATTATTATGTTGAATTTTCAATATTAATTTCAATGCATTTATACCCTGTACGATCAAACGATAACCCCAAAAGTTATGAAATTTGAAATCCAATAATAACATACTATTACGGATCCAATGGAACTGGTTTCGTTGAAATCCGAGATTGTGCCCCGGAAGGCTATTTTTATACGTTAATTTAAACAAGATATTTTTAAATCGAGTGAATCGCTTTTAAATTCAATTTAAAAATCTT
This sequence comes from Allium cepa, assembly GCA_030765085.1. Taxonomy (NCBI): domain Eukaryota; kingdom Viridiplantae; phylum Streptophyta; class Magnoliopsida; order Asparagales; family Amaryllidaceae; genus Allium; species Allium cepa. The sequence goes on along the minus strand of CM060937.1, from coordinate 766,066,624 downwards.
ATTATCTTCATTCTTACTAATATAAACTTAGTAAGCCTTCAAATTATTTTTAAAAAGCTTAAAACTCAAAATTTCACTATTTTAACGAAATTTCCATTTATTAAACTCAATTATTAAATCATCCAATAAATCGTTATATTTGAAATTTAAGTTAAAAATTAACTTCTAAATATTTAAAATCAATTAAATATTCTAATTTTAAATAACCAAAATTCTGGGTTGTTACATTCCTCCCCGGTTAAAAGAATTTCACCCCTCGAAATTTCCAATGTAAGAAGAATGGCCCAAAACCTAATAACTTTCCCAAACCCAATCAGTTTAAACAACTTTCTCAAAATCAGTTTGTTGAAACCACACTATTACTTTTACTAATTTCCAAACTCATCCACAAATTCCCAATAATACAATTTTCTCAACCATTTCAAATTATAATCAAAAATCAAATTCTAGTTTGTTAACCCCATTCCGGCCTACAAGTTAAGGGGCCCACGAGTTAAAGGAGTCAACGGGTTAAGGCCTGGGATGAGTCACGACTTAAGGTGTTTAACGGCTCAGGAAGGATCTACGACTCAGGAAGCCTCACGACTCATCGAGTCACCGACTCAATAAGTTAATGACCTAAAGCTCAGAGCGACTTAAAGGGTTACGACTCAAGGGGTTAACGGTTCACAAGGCAGACCGACTCAGTGCATTACCGACTCATCAAGGCTATCGCCTCAGCGACTCAACAAGTCCACGACCCATCATAAGAAACGACTCAAGAGGATTGACAACCTAAGAAGATAAGTCCCTAAGTCGCTTCACCTATGCACCGCTACCTGATAAGTCGTCAACGACTTAACGACTCATGACTCGGAATGACTCGTCCGCGACTTAAAGCCATTGAGTCGTATTCCATTGCCACAGTGCCTATTCCTATGAGAACTGACTCGTAAGCGACTCATGACTTGGAATTCTGGAAAGCGAACTATTGAGAGACCAAAGGCTTAAGCAGATAAACCGGCCACGACTCAACTTGACTCGGCCACGGCTTAGCCTAAGTCGGTCACGACTCAGGACTTGGGTGAAAAACTTCTATCCAGATTTGCCTATAAATACATGGCCACCCCCAACATTCAAGGGACTTTGGGGCTCATTCATTTCAAGCGCCGTTACTCTGCTGCATTCTGAACTACTTCAACACCTTCAAGGAACTTCACGATGAAATCAAACATGTCAAACATGTGTTCAAAGATTTGGATCGACATTGAAGTTTAGGCTACTTGTTCTAAGTCACTTGAAACTCAAAGTGTGTTGTAATCAAAGTGTAACTGCATTGACTTGTAATCAAATCGTCAATAAAGATATTCAAAGTGGACGTAGGCTATCTCTTAAGCCGAACCACTATAAAATTGCTGTTGTTTACTGTTTTTTCGCTACTATCTGCTTATAATCTGTTCCCGAGCTATCGGGTGGTGCTTTCACGATCTCACTTCATACACCGGGGTGTTAGCGTTCAAATTTTAACGTTAACATTTTTGGTGCTTTCACTGAGAATTGAACTCAGGCGAGTTATCATCATTGCTCCACAGAGGTTTACAGAGAGAATTTCCTTGAAAACCAGAAGTCTATCCGAGATTATGGCTCCTGGAAGGAAAAGTAGATCTGTCAGATTTGGGAATATTCAAGAGGGAACCTCCGCTTCCCCTATATCGAATCAAGTCACTCCAGCTGTCGGAGTTACAAAGGCAGAGCTGGATCCTGCAATCTTAGGGCTAAACCAACAGATAAATGCCCAAAATGCACAATTCGAGGCTCAGAATGCCCAGAATGCCCTAATTCTGAATAGGTTGAACGATTTGCTTGGGGCAAACCGTCAACCGGCAGGTAATGAAAGGAATTTTGCTGGCAACATTCATGATGCTGAAGAAAGAAATGCTTCTGAAAGGGCTGCTAGCCCCTTTGAACAAACACTTCCAGAGGTTGGTGGGTCTAGAACTCGACATGATGAGGAGTATCTTTCTGGAATGGTCCGACAAATTATGAAAGAGAGTATGCAGAGGGTTGAAGACGAGAAAGAATGGGGTTTTGCCCCAAGTAAAACTCCGTTTACTGAGAAAATCTTAAAGGCTGAACTCCCAAGGAAGTTTGTCCCTCCAACCATCCCAGCTTACAAGGGGACAAGTGATCCGAACGAATTCTTATACAAGTATGATTGGCACATGACAGGTGCCAGAGCCTCTGATGAAATAAAGTGCCGATATTTTCCTGTGTATCTCGAAGGTGTAGCTCTGCTTTGGTTCACCAAACTTCCGGTCCGATCTATAGATCAGTTTTTTGACTTAACCCGGAAATTCAAGTACCAGTTCAGACTATACGCCTCAAAAGCCAAGGATATCATGTCACTGTCAAGTTTGGAGCAGAATCCAGGAGAGACTATCAGATCTTTCTTAAACCGCTTTAATATAGCGCTAGCTGAGGTGGACAATGCAGAACCGTGAATGATATTGACTTATCTGATGAAGGGTATTGACAAGTCGAGCGAATTTGGGAAATGGTTAAACATGAAGGAACCAAATTCCCTTGAAATTTTTTATAAAAAAGCAGATGAATTCATACGCTTAGAAAGCCGACCCGTACCGGTAAAGGCAGTGTTGGAAAAAGGTGAAGATAACACTGTTGCTCCATGCAAGAATGAATCTGTAGGGCAAAAAAGGGAAAATAACAATGGGAAGAAGCAGAGTAATCTGAAGAAGCCCCGATCCTTCAAGCCATCAGAATATACTCCTTTATCAGATACGCCGGAGCGTATCTACCTTGCCACTAAAGATTCTATTGACTTTCCTAAACTTCCTCCTCTAAGGACCGGGAAAAAAGCTATACAGAGTGGGAAGTTCTGCCGCTTCCATAATCAACCCGGTCACGAAACCGACGAATGCCGCCAGTTGAAAAATCTGATTGAAGAATTGCTAAGGGAAAACAAACTGCAGCAATTTGTGAAAAAGAATAGCAACAATCCTGCTTCATCTAGTCGGGGGCAACAGACTCCTACTCATCAGCCCAGGACGAGTGAGAAGGCTGCAGAGCATGAATCTGGAAGGCCCATCATCAATGTCATTACAGGAGGACCTCACCCAGCAGGCAGAAGCTGGGGTGAGATGGAAAGGTATACCCGAGCTTTAAAGTATGTACCGACCGAGGATGATGTATTCTTTTTGGAAGGTGCTACGCCCTTGAAGCAACAAAGAACTTTTGATGATGATATTGTGTTCAAAGCTAGGGATTCCGCAGGTATTGAAGCTCCTACCTTGGATCCCCTAGTCATTTCGGCTGGTATCGGGCCAGCTGTTGTCAGAAGAGTTCTCATTGATTGTGGCGCATCCTGCAATATCCTCTTCAAGAAAACGTTCGACCAAATGAAGATCCCTATGGCTGATGTGCAAGCCTCATCGCAGAAAATTGCTGGTTTCACTGGGGAGCCAAAGCAGCCGGTAAGAACCATTGATTTGTTTGTGGAACTTGGAGAAGGAGAGAGAAAAGTGGTCCGCAAGCAAACTTTTGTGATTGTCGACGAATTTTCTGCTTACAATGCTTTCCTTGGTCGTCCAACTCTGGCAGCGTTCAAAGCTGTTCTTGCCCCGTGGTGCCTCACTATTAAATTCCCTACAGACAATGGAGTAGGAGTTGTAAAAGGGGATCAAAATGCTGGGCGAGAGTGTTATCTGACAGAGCTACGAGAAACCAGAAAAAGAGAAATGGGAAAGAATGCGGCAGCCCCAGTCCGCATCAAAGAACCAGCCTTGTAGCTATTACAGGGCGGACCCTGCACTGCCGAGCACAGTGGAGCAAGGAAAGAGATGGACCCTAGAAAAGTCAGTGTAGGGGAAAATAGAGTGGTACCAGTGGAAACGACAATACCAATACCTGTTGACCCAAAGGACCCAAACAAGGTGTTGAATGTGGGTTCACAACTTAATGCGTCAATTCAGAATATCTTAATATCTTTTTTAAAGGCGAATCTGGATGTTTTTGCTTGGACTCATGCCGATATGTGCAGAATATCCCCAGAAGTTGCAGTGCACGCTCTAAATATTGATCCAAAATTTACACCTGTGAAACAGAAAAGGAGAACTCAAGGTCCAGAAAGGTCGGCGGCATTAAAAGAAGAAGTTGATCGGCTCATGGAGAATAATATTATCAAAGAATCTACCTATCCGAATTGGGTTTCAAATCCCGTACTGGTTAAGAAAGCCAACGGAAAATGGAGAGTATGCATCGATTTTTCAGATCTAAACAAGGCCTGCCCCAAAGACTGCTTCCCATTACCCAGAATCGACCAACTGGTAGACGGAACAGCGGGACACGAATTGTTATCTTTTATGGATGCTTACTCCGGATATAACCAGATCATGATGCATGAGCCAGATCAGGAGGACACGAGCTTTATCACCGACGTTGGTCTTTACTGCTACAGAGTTATGCCCTTCAGGCTGAAGAATGCAGGGGCAACATACCAAAGACTTGTTAATGCTATGTTCAAACCGCAACTGGGCAAGACTATGGAAGTCTACGTCGATGACATGTTGGTAAAGTCTAAGAAAGCAGTGGATCACATAGACCACTTAGCAGACATGTTCACTGTCCTCCGAAAATACAGAATGAATCTCAATCCTTTAAAGTGTTCATTTGGAGTGGAATCCGGCAAGTTTTTAGGTTTCATCGTGAGCGCTAGGGGCATTGAGGCTAGTCTAGCTCAAATTACTGCATTAAAGGAAGTCAAAGCTCCTAGAACAAAGAAGGAATTGCAAAGTCTCAATGGAAAAGTCGCCGCCTTGAGTAGGTTCATTTCCAAAGCCACAGATAAATGCACCCCATTCTTTGACGCCCTAAAGAAAGGAAAGAAAAATTTCGATTGGACTCCCGAATGCCAAAAAGCCTTTGATGAATTGATTCGCCAGATGGAAACGCCTCTAATACTTTCTAGGCCTGGCGACGGCGAGGATCTTCTTATATACTTGGCAGTATCATCTCATGCTTTAAGTGCAGCGCTGATACGAGAAGACAAAAGGATTCAACATCCAGTTTACTATATCAGCAAAAGACTCACTGCGACAGAGATGAATTACTCTAAGTTGGAAAAACTCGCCTATTGCCTACTAATTGCATCTAGAAAGTTGAGGCAATATTTTCATGCTCATCCTATCAGAGTCCTCACTGATCAACCTTTAAAGCAAGTCCTGTTTCGCCCTGAGACTTCGGGTCGTCTTCTAAAGTGGAATATTGAACTCAGTCAGTATGACATATCTTATCATCCCCGAAAAGCAATCAATGGACAAGCTTTAGCGGATTTCATCGCAGAATTCACAGATAAGGGTAACAGTGAGGAGAAAACGGTCGACGATTCCCCAATCCAATGGAAGTTATATGTCGATGGTGCGAGAAACGACTACTGTTCTAGAGCCGGAGTTGTACTTGAAACCCCTGAAGGCCGATCATTATGCTATGCACTAAGATTGGAATTTCCTTCAACAAATAACGAAGCAGAATACGAAGCCCTTATCGCTGGCTTAAGGATTGCTAAAGAATTAAACATCCGAGCGTTACAGATATTAAGTGATTCTCAGCTTATTGTATGCCAAGTGAAAAAGGTATTCCAAGCAAAAGGGGGGAATCTGCCCGCCTACTTGTCAAAGGCTTGGGAACTCCTAGGTGATTTCGATCATTACATGATAAGTCACATTCCTCGAGAAGAAAACATGAAAGCAGATTCTCTCGCAAAGTATTCTAGCACAGGCGAAGCGCAATTTCTAGGGTTAACTCCAGTGGAGGTCCTGTCGACTCCAAGCATTGATGAGATGGATATTGATTGGATCATGAGCACGTCTCAAGAGCAAGAATCATGGATGACTCCGATAACAGAATATCTTCTCAATGGATCTTTACCAGGGAACTCAAAAGAACGACAAAAGCTACTGAGAAAAGCCTCTCGATATATAATCCAGGATGGCCGATTATACAGACGGGGATTCTCAATGCCATTACTTCGATGTGTATCCAGGGAAGAGTCCAAAGCAATCCTAGCGGAGGTACACGGAGGAGAATGTGGTGATCACTCAGGAGGCCAAACATTAGCAAAGAAAATTCTCCGATATGGATATTTTTGGCCAGAAATTAATCAAGATGCAGCAGAGTATTCCCGAAAATGTGACAGATGCCAAAGATTCGCCAAAATTCCTAGAGCTCCTTCCACTGAACTCACACAGATGGTCAGTCCATAGCCGTTTGCAATATGGGGGATAGACCTTGTAGGACCATTACCAACTGCCAAATCTGGAATTAAATATGCCATTGTTGCTGTAGATTATTTTACTAAGTGGGTAGAAGCTGAACCACTGGCTACTATCACCTCAAAGAAGATGATAAGTTTTGTGACTAAAAACATCATTTGCAGATACGGTGTGCCTCAAAAAATAATTACAGACAATGGTACTCAGTTTGAAAGTGAAGAATTCCAAGATTTTTGCAAGCGATTCAAAATCCAAAAAAGCTTCTCAGCAATGGCTCATCCGCAGGCAAACGGGCAAGTGGAAGCCGTGAATAAAATTATTAAGTCAACCATCAAAAAGCAACTTGAAAGAGCAAAAGGTGGTTGGGTCGATAAGCTACCACTGGCACTATGGGCATACAGAACCACTCACAAAACTGCGACTGGGCACACCCCGTTTTCATTAGCATACGGGTCAGAGGCAATGATTCCGGTAGAAATAGAGGTCCCTTCACATAGAAGAATCCATTTCAATCAAGCAGAAAACGAAAAGCTACAGCTTGAAGCGCTAGATCTCCTTGATCATAAAAGAGATGAGGCTAATCTCAGAATTGCAGCTCATTAGCAAAGGATAGCCAGACATTTCAATTCCAAAGTTCGCCAACGCGGCTTTGAGATTGGAGACCTAGTCTTGAAGAGAATTATGACAGCGACAGGTGTGTTTGGGCCAAATTGGGAAGGACCATATGTCATAGGTCAGAAGCTTCTTGACGGCACATTCAAACTCACTACTGTTGAAGGAGATCAAATTCCAAGGGCATGGAACAGCAATCATTTGCGTCCATACTTTACTTGAAAACTTTGTTGAAATATTGTAAAAAGAATTATGAATGTATGATTCTTGTAATTGAAGGCAATTGTAAAACTGATGCAAGTAAATAATGAAAAAATATAAAGTAGATGTAGGCCCAATTTCCTGGCCGAACCACTATAAATCTTGTGTTTCTTATTATTATTACATGTTTGCTTTATTTTCGATATAAAAAGTACATAGAATGTATTGCTGAAATGTCGATTTAAATTTTTGCAGACAATGGAAGTGAAACTTGCACATAATAAGACCAAGTGATTCTCGCCAAATTTCAAGTCACAAAAGCTCCGAATTCAAATCCTAGATAGGAAGTACTTCAACTGAACGGCCTATGATTTCGACAGAAACGGGCCTTTGCTAATAAATTGAGATAGTTTGAACAAACGAACATCCAATTAAGAAGCTGGTGCTCGTTCTCACGAACTTGCCTGACAATGAAGTACACTTCCTTGGATTAAACAAGTTACTTGTAAAAAAAAAAAAAAAAAAAAGAGGATCGCTGAAAAGGCATAAGCAAGTGGACAAGGGAACAACCAAAGCCATCATCGGCAGCACAAGTCCTCTTCGGAGGCACAACTCTTCGGAGGATAAAGACCTCTAATGGGTCATACGCCACAAAAAAGAAAGTTCTCTACTCAACAAAAAAGATTGGAGGAGTCATGACCCTCCAACCATGAGAGAGTAACTTCCAGGCGATGAAAACCCTCTCTGATGCACATTTCACCAGGAGTTGAAGTGTAACAACCGCTCTTCGGAATTTCACTTCACCAGAGTTGAAATGAAAACAAAATAAAAGCCCTCTTCGGAGGCCCATTTCACCAGGAGTTGAAGTGTTATGACCGCTCATCGGAATTTCACTTCACCAGAGTTGAAATGCAAACAAAATAAAGACCTTTCTGGAAGTCCACGTTTCACCGAGATTGAAATAAAACTTCCAAGTGTTGAAACGTGAAAAGGCTTTCTTCGAAGGCACAACTCTTTGGAGGTACACGTTTCACCAAGATTGAAATAAAACTTCCAAGTGTTGAAATGTGAAAAATCCCTCCTCAGAGGTACAACCCCCTCCCGGGGACACAATAAAAAAGAAAGACCTCTTCGGAAGCCCACGTTTCACCGAGATTGAAATAAAACTTCCAAGTGTTGAAACGTGAAAAGGCTTTCTTCAAAGGAACAACTCTTTGGAGGTACACGTTTCACCAAGATTGAAATAAAACTTCCAAGTGTTGAAACGTGAAAAATCCCTCCTCAGAGGTACAAATTTCTATTTTAAAAAAAAAATCCTCATCAAGAGCATACTTTAACTTTCAAAGGATGAGTGATCTACCTATTCTAGAAAATAGCCTTCCTTAAAAAAAAAAGGAGGGGAAGAAAGTTAAAGTACTCTTCAGAGGCCTGCTTTACCACATAGAAGAATTCACTTTGCAAAATGCGTACTTGAGCAAAAGAAAAAAGTGATTTCTTCGAAGGACAAAGCGTAAAAACTTATATGAAGGAAGTTGTACTCTACGAAAATTTTCTTCAAGAATGAAGTAATTATTCTTCAGAAAATAAGAGTGCGAGTCCCCTCAAAGTATAAAATATTGCAGCAAGCTTATGGTATGGGGGCAACATGGTATAGTTACATACAAAATGGTATAGCTACATCGGTAAAGTACGCTCAAACAACATACCACAAGCTCACCGCAATATCATATAAATAAACTTGTGCAAAAATGAATAATAAATGCATTCTCAAATTCAAACAAAAGTCTGTACAAATAAAGGATCATTTTATTCAATTGCAGATACAGGTTTCAAAATAAAAAAGCAGGGGGCCGATACCCGCACAATTCTCGACCAGTACATGCAAAAGAAAGACAAAAAGCTAAAAGCTGAAGTCTTCATTTCTTCTTGCCACCTTTAGACCCTTTACCCGGCCGAATGGTTAGCTTTTCAGGTCGGTCTGAAGGCATAAGGGAAGAGGTAGAGGGAGGTGCAACCGGTGCAACTTCCGGTTCTTCTTCAGTAGCAATGATTTTCTTCCCCCTCCTCTTCGATGTTCCGTGCTTCTTTCTTCTCTTCGAAGAAGATTCACTCCCTGGAGTAACAAGAGCGGACAAAACTACGTCATCAGAAGGAGTCCGCTCCGGAGAGATCTCGCCTCCTTCAAGTCCCTCGTCTTTATGCTCTTGCGAAGCGATAGGGTCATCCAAGCCGTGAAGAGCCTTAATTTGCTCCTCTTGTGACCCGGGCTGTGAAGCAAAAGGAGGAGTCACCTGAAGAGACGGAGGAGGGATAACCGGAGGAGGTGAAGCCTGCACAGCACTTGATGTTTCAACTGCAGAAGAAGAGAAATTAAAAATATTAGTATCTCCCCAAAAGAAGGGAGATATGGGTTCGTCAAGATTCAAGAAGTAATCGAGAAGCTCATCAAACTTTTGAGGAGTAAGAAGGCGATCCACCTGAATCGGACCAATGTCAAAATTACCTGAAGATGTTTGCTTCGTTAGTTCAATCTCATAATTTTGAGCCCCGATATCCTCCAAAGCCTCATCATCAGTAGGGGTAATTACCCCGGTTCTTGTAGGAGGCAGCAAATGAGCACTGGAGCCTGCGATGTCAACTTCAGAAGAAACTAAAGGACGTTCAGAAGCGGTAGGTGGTATTTCTTTTTCAGAACGTTCCCCTTCCGCCATTCCGGCTCGCACTCTGGCGAGTTGCTCTTTTCCCTTGGCAAGAGCGGCGCGGGCATCATCATCAAGATAATGCTCTTCAAGAGCTAACTCAGCGTAGCCGGCACCTTTACCACCGAGCATATCGAGTGCTGCCTCCCAAACTTCAGCTAGTGTAATTTCATACTTAGGGCCTAGAAAGGCAAGGCTGCCACGCCCCAAAATGCTGTGCAGATAAAAATCAAATAATGTGGAGCTAATGTCAGCTTTGGTTGCTTGATGGGCCTCTTCGGCCGCAAGTTTACCAGCAACAGCCTCGTCACGCTCCTTTTCGGCCATAGCAAGTCGAGCTTTTAACATCTCTATCTCCAAGCTTTGAGGGCCGGTCTGTTCTCGCAGCTGTAAAGTTTCAGCGCGATATTCTTCTATGACCATCTCCTGGTGTGTAAGCTTATCTTCGACTGCCCTTTGACTGGCATGCGCATCTCGTACTTGTTGCTGAAGCATGCTCTCCTTTTGAGAATAGAAAGTAGATGAAGTAGCTAACTCTTCCTTAAGTTTTTCTACTTCTGCTTCCAGCATTTCATTATAGGAAGCAATACTTCTCATTTCGGCGTCATGCTGTTCGAGAGTCTTCTGCCACTCAGCCTTATCGTTCTCCATTGTGAGCATGGCCTCGAGATTGGCTCGGTTAATCCTTTGAAGCTCGTCGACAAGTTTTTGCCAGTTCGACATTCTTTCAATATCGGTCCTGACAGTATCAAGATTTCGTAGCATAGCCGATTTTTCGAGAGGAACCAAGTCGAGATCAAATCGAACCCCTCTCAGGCACCACTGAGGGAATCGACTTTGAAGAGTGGGAGGACCTTGCCCAACTTGGTATGCGGGCCGGTTGATGATTGTCTGAATGTCGGAACGAACGGGGGCAGGAGATTGAGTAGGAACATTTTGAGAAACTGTCGGCATTGTTTCTTCAGTAAGTTTAGCCCGCTTGCTAGAAGAATCTTCCATGTGACCTTTACCTCTCTCATCGTGAGTCTTTCTTTTTTGGGTATCATCATCTCTGTGGGGAGGGTCATGTCTTTCTTGTTCTCTTCGGTGACGTTCTTCATATGCTCGTCTCTCGTCTGCTTTCCTGATGGCCCTCTCTTCATCCGATTCTCTGTAAGAGGGGAGGTGACGCCTATAATCGTATTGGCTACGCCTCCCGTAGTGCTGGAAATCATCATAGTATGAACTGCTGCGCCCCATTGGAGAATCTGGAATAAAAATAATAAGCTTTAGAAATCTTTAAAGTATAAGAAGATGAATGCGTAGAAGTGCTGAAAAATCCTAAGTGTTGTGTAACGTGTAAACTACACGCATCAAGTTACAGACCTCTTTGTGGAATAGAGGTAGTGATAACTTGAGTGGAAGGAGTTGACATTTGTTGTAGAGAAGATGTCGCCTCAATTACAGAAGAGATAGTTTTGGAAACATCATCTTTGAAAAGTTCTTGAGAAGTCACAATTAAATCGCTCAACCCCTCGAAAACATCATCACCATCATGTTTTTTGGGACTGCCTTTCTCAACTCCTTCGTCAGCAGATCTTCCGGAAGATCGTGGAGTTTCTTCCTCTTCGATAACTGGGGCAAGTGCAGACTTGTCAGACGGCCCCGCAACGTCCTTCGGAATTGAACACTTCACTAGTGGAATTTCTATAGAGGTTCCTCCCTGCATGTGCTCTTTAGTAGAGACCGGGGCATCAGGGGTTTCCGCCGGAGAATCGGGAATTTCAGTTGGGACTTCACGAAGCTGAGTGAAGCGAGAGGAATGAAGAAGCCCATATTGATGTAGAAATCCATCATTTAACAAAAACTTTATACTCCTCTCTTCTGCCGCCACGGCGTTCAGTCTCTCAAAAATTTGTTTATAGCATGGATCTCTAGAGGGAGGAGGAAGTGCTAAAACAGGAAAAAACAAAGAAGCCAAGTTAGCATTTAGCAACTCAGATTTCGAAAAGCCCAAGAATGGAGAAATAAAAACAGGAAAATCTTACTTCCTACTCTCCAGATGGCATAAAACCCCGGAGGGCAGCGAACAAAGAAATACTGATTTAGAAATCCATGAACGCTTTCAGGAAGATCGGTGATGAGTTTGCGGTTTCGAGCACTCCTTATAACTACGGTAGAGGGATGATCTTTAATTTTTGTGAATGAGCAGAAGTAGCAGATTTCCTCAAAGCTTGGTAATCGGCCCAGAACTCTACTAAACAGCACACATAACCCCATCAGAATGGCATGGCCATTGGGGTGCAATTCGAATGGAGAGATAGATAATCGAAGCAGGAACTGCTGAAGGAAGTCATTAAAAGGTGGTATGGCACCGCTCAAGCACATTTGGCGATTGACAGCAATAAAGCCAGAAGGGGGCCTATCTGCAGTATCATTTGGCCCCGGCAGTAAGGCATCAGCTTCGGCAATACCAAACTGGATGAGCAATTGGTTAAACACCCGCTGATTCAGAGTTGTGGGAGTTCTCTCCGGAGGGTTATCCAACAGGTTGGCCACTGGGAAGACATCTTCAGCCTGGCCCATCGGTTCTTCTTGTTGAGATGTCATTCTACACAAGCAACTGGATGTTCAAATGCGAAGGTGCACATTTCCTAAAAGTGTGAAGTGTTGTGCAGAACTAATGAAAATAACAAGTAAATACAACTGGAATTAAACTGGTTGACAATTGGTCGACTATGGTAATTTCAGAACTTGTTAATTTAAAGTTCAAGCATAATATTAGTGCAGGCTGGTCAGTTTCAATTGACTATTTCAGTGTTGCTTTAATATTCTACTTGAAATCGATGGCACTTCGTTCACACGATTTGTTTAAGTAAATTATCTGTTATTAACTAATCTGTCATTTGATATGGGCGGTTGATGACAGTATATTCGTCCCAGTTTTCTGTGAATGTTGTATTGAACAGATTGTTAGCCTGCAAGTCAAAATAACCTGTGAATGAATGCAATAAAATTCGACAGTTCAAAGTTTATGCAATGGTTCAATAGTTCGAGCAGAATTCACGCAAGTCCTAACTCGTCAACGGCTCAAAAATTTTGAGTCGGCAGTGCCCTAAGTCGTGAGTCGTATAAAAAGGGAGAAGCTCTGGTTCAAAGTAATAAGAAAATCTCCAAGCCTTATCTCATCCACGACTCAGGGCTTAGGCCGTGGAGCACGTTGGGTCGGATCATGGTTGCTGGATCATAACAAAATGACCGAGTCATACCTAAAGCAGTATTCGAATAAATCTGACCAACTAATCACCTAACTCCTAACCAGGTTACCTTCTAACCCATAAACCATTTCACTCCTAACTCCTAACCCGTTAATCTTCCAACTTTTAACCCATTAACCCAATAAAACTCTCAATAAACAACCCCGGTCCTATCACGCCACTAAATCACCTCAAAACGCAAAATCATCAGATCAGACAACCCTACACCCATTGATGGTTAGAATGACCGAACTTGCAAGACTCAAGGGAGTAAATTGAAGGTAGGGACGGAGCGCATGGGTTAATGATGATCGACAATCGGAAGGGAAGCAAGATTGCTTACGTAATGTGGTGTCAGAGATAATCAGAGGAGAGTCGAGTTGGAATCGCCTGTGAGAACTTGGAGATGCGTTAATGGCGGATGCGGTTTAGAGGATCGCTGATAAGAAGTGGGAAATAGGAGGAGCGAGTCAAGTGTTTTATATCTGGAAGAGCTGGAACTCGAATCGGCACGCCCGGGTTATGATAAGTCAAAGCACACGACTTACGACTTAAGCGTGTGCTTCGAGGGGCAAATGTTAACCCCATTCCGGCCTACAAGTTAAGGGGCCCACGAGTTAAAAGAGTCAACGGGTTAAGGCCTGGGATGAGTCACGACTTAAGGTGTTTAACGGCTCAGGAAGGATCTACGACTCAGGAAGCCTCACGACTCATCGATTCACCGACTCAATAAGTTAATGACCTAACGCTCAGAGCGACTTAAAGGGTTACGACTCAAGGGGTTAACGGTTCACAAGGTAGACCGACTCAGTGCATTACCGACTCATCAAGGCTATCGCCTCAGCGACTCAACAAGTCCACGACCCATCATAAGAAATGACTCAAGAGGATTGACAACCTAAGAAGATAAGTCCCTAAGTCGCTTCACCTATGCACCGCTACCTGATAAGTCGTCAACGACTTAACGACTCATGACTCAGAATGACTCGTCCGCGACTTAAAGCCATTGAGTCGTATTCCATTGCCACGGTGCCTATTCCTATGAGAACTGACTCGTAAGCGACTCATGACTTGGAATTCTGGAAAGCGAACTATTGAGAGACCAAAGGCTTAAGCAGATAAACCGGCCATGACTCAACTTGACTCGGCCACGGCTTAGCCTAAGTCGGTCACGACTCAGGACTGGGCGAAAAACTTCTATCCAGATTTGCCTATAAATACATGGCCACCCCCAACATTCAAGGGACTTTGGGGCTCATTCATTTCAAGTGCCGTTACTCTGCTGCATTCTGAACTACTTCAACACCTTCAAGGAACTTCACGAAGAAATCAAACATGTCAAACATGTGTTCAAAGATTTGGATCGACATTGAAGTTTAGGCTACTGGTTCTAAGTCACTCGAAACTCAAAGTGTGTTGTAATCAAAGTGTAACTGCATTGACTTGTAATCAAATCGTCAATAAAGATATTCAAAGTGGACGTAGGCTATCTCTTAAGCCGAACCACTACAAAATTGCTGTTGTTTACTGTTTTTTCACTACTATCTGCTTATAATCTGTTCCCGAGCTATCGGGTGGTGCTTTCACGATCTCACTTTATACACCGGGGTGTTAGCGTTCAAATTTTAACGTTAACATAGTTATTAAAAATTTCTTTAAAATATTATAACTCCTTAAATTTTCGAAAAATTTCGCCAATGTCTCCTTTACGCTGCTAGATTCGAACAACTATAAATCGCCTCTAAGGGCCCAAATCATCAAAAGAAAAAAAGCCAAGTGGTTCAATCATAAAATCATCAATTTCAAACAACAATTTAAACATGTACCTTTCTGTCGGCCAATCCAATTTTCTTATGATGTTAAAGACATCAATTCAGTTCTTGCTTTTATATTCGTGCATCTAATTTACTAATGATATCCAATCATATAATTCAAAATCATTTCATTCAGAAATTTTCAAATTCCAACATTTATCTCATAAAAATCCATACGATGTATGTATATCATCCGTCCGCAAAATCAAATCTAATCGCTCACCCGATCACACAACTTCACTTCCAAACTAGTATCGTTCACCCGACTCCCTAGAGCGGACTCAGATCTGGTTCCTTGATCAAAAATTATCATTCTCCTTAAATAGCCATAATTATGATAGGGAACTCCAGAATCAATCAAAAATCCATATCTAGTGCTCGCCGTCGAAAATCAAGTGGAAAATCCTAACTCGGATCGATATAAATTATCCCGAAATTCTCTTCTCGAATTTGGATCAAACTGTGATGCGAATAATATACATACAACTTACGTCTTTATTTCATTTGATTCTTAGATATATCAAATTCTTTTTATTCAAATGCATTTTACTTATAATAGTCATCCATAATTATTATACTCATTGCTTTATTCACATTCGTTAATCACTTAGTATATCCTTCCCAAACTAATTTCATTTAAGAATTATTCCACGTTCATTTCATTTTAACCAATTTTCAACTTCACTATTTTCTTAATACATTTCTTTAATACCAATTTCACTTAAGAACTTTCACCATCAATTTTCTTAAGTCTATTATAACATTTTATACAAATGTTCTTAGCTTTATTTCCACCCCAACTCTTAAGTTATATCCATTTATATTCAAATTCTATTCCAATTTTCCAGTTTCATATTTTATTATTATCAATCAATATTCCAAACCATATCCAAATAACTAATTGATTTAATTAGTTTATCCACTAATTTATTTCCAATCTCAATAAATTCTATTTTCAACAATTACTTCATTTAGACAACCGAGGCTACATTTTTTCAAGTTTCACTTTAATTAACTTAACTTAAGTCAAATTTTTATTTCCTAGTTCACATTTCAAATTTTACTTTCCTTGCATCCAAATTCAATACTTTAAACTATTGCTTTCTTGCAATTTACAAATTTTATAAGTTATTGTTAATTCCTCTTTTCCACGACTCAAGGACCTAACGAGTTAATTTTGGCAGCGACCTAACGACCTAAAGAATGAGCAAGCTAACATAGATGCGACTTAGCGACCTAAAGCATAGACCAGTTCAATGCGGCACAACCTAACGACCTAACGAATTAAGAAGTTAAACGACCTAACGGGTTAACACACAAGCGACCTAACGAGGATGAAGTTCTACAGCGAGCTAACATGTGACGACCTAAGCGACCGAGCACTCAGCGACCGAGCGACCTAGTAACTAAATGTCCTATGCGACCTAGTGAGTTAACGACCTAGCGAGTTAACGACCTAGCGAGTTAACGACCTAGCGAGCCACAAGCTTTATATCGTTATGTCGCTTAGTTATAGGTCAAACCAACACTAGATCGCTGCTACTCCTGAACTCAGCCTAGGTCGCTCCACTAGGTACCTCGACATGATTAAGTCACCAACTATTCTCCCCTAGGTCACTCACGACCTAAAACCTACCAGCTTGTTCAGGTGATCAAGTGCAACAATGATGAGCCGTAACTTGTTCTCCCCTAGGTCGCTCACGACCTACGACCTACCCCTAGGTCGCTCACGACCTACGACCTACCTTCAGGTTTTCCCTATAAATACCCCGCCTGCTCCAACTTAAAGGGGACTTTTGAGATCATTTCTGGAACCCTATACTTTGTTGTTTTCTCGACTCATCTGACACTTCAAACACCGAAGATGCTTCAACGAACTTTAAGAAGAGATCTAGCACATTCAACATGAATTCGAAAGAGCTCTTCTACATCGAAGTTCTAGCTACTTGTCTTAGTGGTGTTGTAATTGAAGATCATTATAAAAGTTGTTATCGAATCAGCAATAAAGAAGATTAAAGTGGACGTAGGCTTGACTTTAAGCCGAACCACTATAAAACTTGTTGTCTCTTTATTGTTTTTTCTGTGATTTTCTACTTATTTCTAATCCCCATGTGGTGCTTTCACTTTATATCTACTTACACCAGGGTGTTAGCGTCCAATTTTAGCTTTAACATTTTTGGTGCTTTCGCTGAGAAGAATCGAACTCAGGAGTGCTCCAATCATTGCTTCGCAAAAGTTTGTTGAAAAAAATCTCTCTCAAAACCAGAAGTCTATCAGAGATCATGGCTCCTGGAAGAAAGCGCAGATCTACTAGACCTAGTGATGCTCATGAGAATACCGCCACTTCTCCTTCGTTAAGTCAAGAAGCTCCAAGTGTTGGAATTACACGGGCGGAGTTAGATGCTGTAGTGTCTAGGTTATATCAGCAAATGGAAGCCCAGAACACTTTAATGCTGGATAGGTTGAATGCCTTGCTCGAAGCTAACCATCAACCAATGAATAATGAAGGAAACTTTGCTGATGATGTTCATAATTCTGAAGGGAGGAATATTCCTCAAAGGGCAGCTGGCCCTGCTGAAGGGGCACCTCCCCAAGCTGGAGGATCAAAGCAGCAGCCGACTCTCCGCGAACGTTCATCCGGGCAAACTTCCAAGAAAATGGCTGACGTCTGTCCCGTAGAGCCTCTAAACAATGAGGATTACCTCTCGGGAATGATTCGACAAATCATGAAAGAGAGCATGCAGAGGGATGAAGATGAGAATGACTGGGGGTTTGCTCCAAGCAAGACTCCGTTCACCGAAAGATTTATGAAAGCAGAATTTCCAAGGAAGTTTGTTCCCCCACCATTCCAGCTTATCGAGGGACAAGCAACCCTAATCAATTCTTGTACAAGTATGACTGGCACATGACAGGTGTCGGGGCGACAGATGAGATTGAATGCCGGTACTTTTCGATATATTTGGAAGGAGTGGCCCTACTCTGGTTTACAAAGCTTCCAGTACGATCTGTATACCAGTTATCCGATTTAACTCGGAAATATAAAGAACAACTCAGATTGTATGCTTCAAAGGCCAAGGATATGATGTCACTGTCCATCCTGGAACAGAATCCCCGAGAGCCTATTAGATCTTTCTTAAACCGCTTCAACATAGCCTTGCCTGAAGTCGACAATGCGGAGCCATGAATGATTTTGACTTACTTGATGAGGGCTATCGACAAATCGAGTGAATTTGGAAAATGGCTAAAGATGAAAGAGCCAATTTCGCTTGAGAAATTCTAAAAAAAAGCTGACGAGTTCATGCGCTTGGAAAGCCTTCATGCATCGGTAAAAGTGGTATTGATAGAGGTTGGGAATAATAATGCTGCTTCAAATAAAAAGGAATATGGTACTCAGAAGAGGGAGAACGATGGTGGGAAGAAGTAAGGAAATGCAAAGAAAACTCATCTTTTTAGACCCTCAAACTTCACTCCCTTAACCGATACTCTAGAAAATATTTTCTTTGCAACCAAGGATACTTTTTAATACCCCAGACCAGCTAAGTTGAGGCTTGGGAAAAATGCTGTGCAAAATGGAAGATTCTGTCGATTCCACAATCAACTCGTCCATGACACTAATGAGTGCTGCCATTTGAAGAGTTTGATTGAGGAGCTGTTGAGCGAAAATAAATTTCAGCAGTATGTGAAGAGAAACAGGAACGACCCAACTACATCTACTCAGGGGCAACAAGCTCCTATTCATCAACCCAGTTCAGGTGAGAGGGCTGCAGCGCATGAATCTGAAAGGCCCGTCATTAATGTGATTACAGGGGGTCCTCACCCAGTAGGCAGAAGTTGGGGGTAAGATGGAAAGATGTGCACGTGCTTTGGGATATACTCTGGCCGAAGAGAGTGTTTTTGTTTTGGAAGATGCCACACCTCTAAAACAGCAGAGAACTTTCAATGATGACATCATATTCCGGGCACGAGACTCTGTTGGTGTAGAGGCCCCTACCATCGATCCTTTGGTGATATCTGCTGCCATCGGACCAGCCATTGTAAGGAGGATGCTTGTTGATTGCGGTGCCTCTTGCAATGTCCTCTTCAAAAAGACATTTGATCAAATGAAAATTCCCATGGCTGATGTCCAAGCTTCTTCTCAGAAAATTGTTGGGTTCACTGGAGAACCAAAACAGCCTGTTGGGACTATAGACCTATTTGTGGAACTTGGAGAAGGGGAAAAGAAGGTGGCCTGAAAGCAAACTTTTGTAATTGTTGACGAATTCTCTGCTTACAACGCGTTCTTGGGTAGACCAACTCTTGTTGCATTCAAGGCCATTCTCGCCCCATGGTGCTTGACTATGAAGTGCGTCGGTGCTGTGAAAGGGGACCAAAACGCCGGGCATGAATTATTGTCTTTTATGGTTGTGATCAAATCACGATGCATGACCCAGATCAGGAGGACACGAGCTTCATCACCGATGTTGGTCTTTACTTCTTTAAAGTCATGCCCTTCGGACTAAAGAACGCGAGGGCTACTTATCAAAGACTTGTTAATGCCATGTTCAAGCCCCAGATTGGCAAGACTATGGAAGTATATATAGATGATATGTTGGTAAAATCAAAGAAGGCAGTAGAACATATGGATCATTGGGAAGAAATGTTCGCGATCCTCCAAAAGTACGGAATAAAGCTAAACCCTCTGAAATGTTCATTCGGAGTGGAGTCCGGATAGTTCTAGGGTTTCATTGTGAATGTTAGGGGCATTGAAGCTAATCCTGCTCAGATTACAGCCTTAAGAGAAGTCAAAGCCCCAAGAACGAAGAAGGAATTGCAAAGCCTTAATGGAAAAGTTGCTTCTTTGAGTCGGTTTATTTACAAAGCTACTGATAAATGCATTCCCTTCTTTGATGCTCTGAAGAAAGGAAAGAAAAACTTTGAATGGACTCCTGAATGCCAGAAAGCTTTTGATGAGTTGGTTCGCCACATGAAAACACCTCCAGTACTTTCTAAGCCCAACAATGGTGAAGATCTTTTCATATATCTAGCAGTTTCATCTCATGCTCTCAATGCGGCATTGGTACGGGAAGACGCAAAAGTTCAGCACCCGGTTTATTACATCAGCAAAAGATTCACTAGGGCAGAGATGAATTATTCAAAACTGGAAAAGCTTGCCTGTGGCCTATTGATTGCGTCCAGAAAGTTGAGGCCATATTTCTAAGCTCATCCTATTAAAGTCCTCACTAATCAACCTCTAAAGCAAGTCCTATTTCGCCCTGAAACTTCGGGTCGTCTTCTGAAGTGGAATATTGAACTCAGCCAATACGATATCACCTATCATCCCCGAAGAGAAATCAATGGACAAGATTTAGCAGATTTCATCACAGAATACAAAGATAAAGGTGATAGTGAGGAAGAGGTGACTGATAACATCCCAATTCGATGGAAATTATATGTTGATGGTGCAAGAAATGATTACTGTTCCGGAGCTGCGGTTGTGATTGAAACCCCTTAAGGGCGGTCACTGTGCGATGCATTGAGATTAGAATTTCCTTCGACAAATAATGAAGCAGAATATGAAGCTCTTATTGCCGTCTTGAAGATTGCTAAAGAAATGAACATCAGAGCATTGCAGATCTATAGTGATTCTCAGCTTATTATATGCCAAGTCAAGAAAGAGTTTCAAGCTAAAGGGGCAAATCTGCCTGCTTACTTGTCAAAGGCCTGGGAGCTTCTTGATGATTTTGACCATTACACAATAAGCCATATACCCCGGGAAGAGAACATGAAGGCAGATTCTCTCGCAAAGTATTCAAGCTTTGGCGAAGCTCAATTGTTGGGATTGGTCCCTGTAGAAGTCTTGTCAGCTCCAAGCACCGATGAAATGGATATTGATCGGATCATGGCTGTATCTCAAGAGCAGGAGTCGTGGATGACTCCGATTAAGGAATATCTACTAAACGGCTCCCTGCCAGAAAACTCAAAAGAATGCTAGAAGCTGTTAAGAAAAGCCGCCAAATATGTAATTCAAGATGGCCGGTTGCACAAACGGGGATTCTCGATGCCATTACTTTGATGTGTAACCAAGGAAGAGGCTAAGACAATTTTAGCTGAGGTGCACGGAGGAGAGTGTGGGGATCATTCAGGTGGCCAAACTTTAGCAAAGAAAATTCTCGGCTATGGGTATTTTTTGGCCAGATATTAATCGAGACGCTGCTAGCTATTCCCGAAAGTGTGACAGATGCTAGAGATTTGCAAAAATCACAAGAGCACCTTCCATCGAACTAACACAGATGGTCAGTACATGGCCATTTTCCATTTGGGGGATAGATTTCATTGGTCCTTTACGGACTGCCAAGTCCAGAATCAAATATGCTATTGTTGCTGTTGATTATTTCACTAAATGGGATGAAGCAGAACCATTGGATACTATTACCTCTAGAAAGATGATAAATTTTGTGACTAAAAATATCATTTGCAGGTATGGTGTGCCTCAGAAGATAATCACAGACAATGGTACCCAATTCGAAAGTGAAGAATTCCAGAACTTTTGCAAGCAATTCAAGATCCAAAAAAGCTTCTCAGTAGTGGCTCATCCGCAGGCGAACGGGCAAGTGGAAGCAGTAAACAAAATTATCAAGTCAACCATCAAAAAAGCAGCTAGAAAAAGCAAAAGGTGTTTGGGTCGATAAGCTGCCACTAGCACTATGGGCATACAGAACTACTCACAAAACTGCGACTGGGCACACTCCATTCTCATTAGCATATGGATAAGAAGCAATGATTCCGGTGTAAATAGAGGACCCCTCACACAGAAGAATCCATTTCAACCAAACTGAAAATGAAGAGCTGCAACTTGAAGCACTTGACTTCCTTGATGAAAGAAGGGAAGAGGCTAAGCTCAGAATTGCAACCCATCAACAAAGGATAGCCAGGCACTTCAATCCCAAAGTTTGCCAACGCAGCTTTGAAATTGGGGATCTTGTCTTGAAAAGGATCATGACAGCAACAGGAGTGTTTGGGCCAAACTGGGAAGGGCCGTATGTCATACACAAAAAACTTCTTGATGGCACTTTCAAACTCACAACTTTCTAAGGAGATCCAATTCCAAGATCTTGGAACAGCAATCACTTGCATCCATATTTTACTTAGAAGCTTTGCTTAAATTTGTAAAATGATTGTGGATGTCTGATTCTTGTATTGAAAACCATTGTAAAACCATTGCAAATGAATAATAAGAACTATAAAGTGGATGTAGGCCCAGTTCTTGGCCGAACCACTATAAATCTTGTGTTCTTTATTACTATAAAATGCCTGTTTCATTTCGATATGCAAATATTTACGCTTATTGCTAAAATGTCGATTTAATATCGCTGGCTATCAAAGCAAAGCTTACCTATTAAACATATCCCAAGGCTCAGCGATTTCTACAAATACTCAACAAACAAATGTCAAGCCACAAAAATTCCAAATTCAATTCCTACATAAGAAGTGCTTCTCACAAATAGTTGGTGATTCCACCGAAGGGGCACCTTCACACAGTGAAGGTTCCAAGCCCTTGCTAACTGATTGCGATCGTTTGTGAAAATGGACATCCGATTAAATAGCTTGCATCTGCCCTGTGGAATCACTTAACAATAAAATACACTTCTTAGGAAAAAAGAAAATAACTTGCAAAGAAAGATAACATGTGCTTGGAAACAACAACGAGGAATCGCTGAGGGGAAGATGGTGAAAAGACATGGGCAAGCAGACATAAACAGCCAAAAAGAAGTCTTGTCTCTCGGCAAAAAGGTTGGCGGAACCACCGGAGGGGCACCTTCCCACAGTGAAGGTTCCAGGCCCTTGCTAACTAATTGCGATCGTTTGTGCAAACGAACATCCGGTTAGGTAGCTTGCGTCTGCCCCATGGATCCATTTAACCGTGAGATGCAACCTTTCTGGCGAGCCAACCACAAATAAATTCAAGCCCTCTTCGGAGGCACAACTCTTCGGAGGAAAAAGCCCTTCTCCCGAGGCACACAAAGCCTTCTTCGGAGGCCCATTTCATCGGAGTTGAAGTACAAAAAGCTCTCTTCGAAGACCCACTTCACCAGTGTTGAAATGCCAAAAGCCCTCTTCGGAGGCCCATTTCACCAGAGTTGAAGTGCAAAAAGCTCTCTTCGGAGACCCACTTCACCAGAGTTGAAATGCCAAAAGCCCACTTCGGAGGCCCATTTCACCAGAGTTGAAGTGCAAAAATGCACTCTTCGGAGACCCACTTCACCAGAGTTGAAATTCCACAAAGCCCTCTTTGGAGGCCCGCTACCCGTGTAAAGGCAAAAACAAAGCCCTCTTCGGAGGCCCGCTACCCCACGTAAAGGGAAAAAAGAAAGCCCTCCTCGGATGCACAAAAAAAAAGCCCTCTTCGGAGGCACACTTCTACTCTCAAGGGAAGATCAATTACTCCATAATGAGAATATTCTTCTCCGAAAATTGAAGTGCCAAATCAAAGCCTTCTTTAGAAGCCCGCTTCACCGCGTAGGAGAATCCACTACTAAAAAAATGGTCATCTCCGAAAGTTGAAGTGTACAAATTTTTTCTAAAAAAAAGAGAGAAGACTTCTCCAATACAAGGCACAATCTACTAGAGCAGAATAATACTTCCTCAAAATGGAAGAATTATTCTTTAAAGTAAGAATGCAAGCCTTCTCAAAATGGAAGAGTTGTTCTCCAAAGTAAGAGTACAAGTCTTCTTAAAACAGAAGAGTTGTTCTCCCAAATCTTACCAAAGTGAAAGAGATTGCATTAAGCCATGGTATGGGGGTAATACAGTATAGCTACATTAATAAAAGCAATGCTCAAGCAACATAACACAAGCTTACTGCAATATCACACAAAGAAAATGAAGAAACTTTTGCGAAAATAAGGAGTAAATGCATTCACAAATACAGTCAAAAGATTGTACAAGTAAAAAGAATCGTTTTATTCCATGCTATAAAATTTTATACATGTGCAGGATACAAAAAAGCGGGGGCCGGTACCCGCACAATCTCCGGTCAATACAAGCCTTTATATACAAGCAAAATGCAAAAAGGCAAAACAAGAAGGATAAAACGAGACTCGTCATTTCTTCTTCCCGCCACCTTTAGAGCCCTCGCCTGGCTTAATAGGTAGCTTTTGGAGCCGGCCTAAACGAGTCTGTGAAGAAGGGAAAGAGGTACAATTGGGTATACTTCCGCTTTCTCTTCACTAGCAGAAGTGCTTTTCTTTCTCTTCTTCGAAGTTGTGCGCTTCCCCTTCTTCCTTGAAGAAGACTCGCTGCCCGGAGTGATAAATTCAGACAACTTTGTGTCGTCGATAATAATTTTCTCCTGAGTCCTTTCACCTTCTTCAAGTTCCTCAGCCTTCTGCTCTTGTGAAGCGGCCGGGTCGTCCAAGCCTTAAAGGGCTTCTATTTGTTCTTCCTGCGACCCCGGTTGAGAAGCAAGAGTGATTTGAAAGGATGGAGGAAGAACAGTTGGAAGAAGAGAAGTCTGTGCAGCACTTGGTGTTCTCACTACAGAAGAAGAAAAGTTAAAATCAGTATTCCTCATAAAAAGAGGAGATAGTGGCTCGTCAAGATTTAAGTAATAAGCAAGAAGTTCATCAAGCTCAGTCGAAGCAAACGAGTAATCCACTTGAGCTGGATCAACGTTGAAGTTACCTGGAGAAGTTGGCTTTATCACGTCAACTTCAAAGTCCTCTACTTCAACGCTTTCTTGAGCCTCATCTCCAGTTTGAGCAGTTGTAATTTCAATGTCAGCTTTAGTAGGAGGCGAAGAATGGGAACTAGAGCTAATGATATCAATGTCGGCCAAAACCGAAGGATGAGTCGGGTCGGTCGAAGGTGCCTTCCCTAAATGTTATCCTTCTGTTGTTCCGGCTCGCTCTTTAGCAAGTTGCTCCTTCCCCCGGCAAGGGCGGCACGTGCCTCATCATCCAGATAATGCGCCTCAAAATCTGCCTCAGCATAGCCAGCGCCTCCAAGCATATCAATTGCGGCCTCCCACACTTCGGCCAAGGTAATCTCATACTTAGGGCCCAGAAATGAGAGACTACCACGCCTCAGGACGCTGTGCAAATAAAATTCGAATAAGGTAGAGATGATGTTTTCTTTAGTTGCCTCATGAGATTCTTCGGCTGCTGCTTTGCCGGCAATGGCCTCATCACGCTCTTTTTCAACTTTAGAAAGCCGAGTTTTTAACATTTCAATCTCCATGTCCTGGGAGCTAGTTTTTTCCCGCAACTGAGCAACATCAGTGCGGTAGCTTTCTACAATTTTCTCCTGTGCCTCAAGTCTAGCCTCAGTATCTCTTTGACTAGCATGGGCATCTCCCACTTGCTTTTGAAGCACCTCTTCCTTTTGAGTGTAGGAAGTGTAAGAGGCAGCAAGGTCGTCTTTAAGCCGCTTGACTTCAGCTTCGAGCTTCTCATTGTATTCGGTGATATTTTTCATCTCCGTGTCATGATGGTCAAGAACTTTTTGCCATTCGGTTTTATCGCTCTCCATGGTTAACATAGCCTCGAGATTTAAGCGATTTACCCTTTGAAGCTCGTCAACTAGCTTTTTCCATCCATACATTCTCTCAATGTCCAGCTTAAAAGCGTCAAGATTCCTTAGCATGTCCTGCTTGTCAATGGGAACAAAGTCCAAGTCAAAGCATACTCCTTTTAAACACTAGTTTGGAAACCGGCTTTGCAGTGCAGGCGGAGCATTCTCAATTTGACACGGAGGCCTACTGATGATCGTTTGAATATCAGCTCTTTCAAGGGCAGGAGAGCTGGAGGGGATTTCCAAAGAGATGGGAGCAGCGGGCTTTTCAGAAATTGCAGACGCCGGCCTTTCACTAAGCTTGGCCCGCTTGCTCGGATCTTCAGCGACATGACCTTTCCCTTTGACATCATAATATTTTCTTTAGTGGGAATCATCATCTCTCTGGGAAGAATCATGTCGTTCGTCCCTTCTCCCATATCGCTCCTCATAAGCCAACCTCTCGCGAGCTTTTCTTGCGGCTCTTTCTTCGACGATCTCCCTAGGGGCAGGAAGATACCGTCTTGGATCATAAGAGTCGTGTAACGACCCGGAATTTTGGGTCGCCAAAATTTAACATTTAATTCATTTTAAATGTTGGATATGGATTCTAATTTGAATCTTGATAATAGAAGACTATGGTTGAGTTAATAAGATGAGTTATAGTTTCAAAATATGGTGATTCCATTTGAATTGGAGTAATAATAATAATTATTAGAACTGAGAATAAATTGGAAATTGAATGGGAATTGTTATAAAATTGATGTTTAAATGCATTTTTAAGTTCCATAGGTTATACATGATATTGTTAGATTTTTGGAAGAATTTAAAAGTTAATAGATTATTATTTGGAATTTTTTTTTTATGAATTTAAAATGAATTTAATATTATTAAAAATGCAATTAATCAGATTTTGGTCCGGAATGAGCCAAAACGATTTTTAATGTGTTTATAAATTTTATATGAATTATTGTTAAGTTAATAAAATTTTAAAAGTGGAGATTTGGAGTGATTTCGATAATTTCGAAAATCGCTTAATTAAATAGACGAGTTAAAATAGCCTTCCGGGGCACAGTCTCGGAATTCGACGAAACCAGTTTCATTGGATCCGTAATAGTTAGTTATTATCGGATTTCAATTTTCAAAGCAATCGGAGTTGTCGTTTGACCCCGGCAGCTCGAAACGCATCGAAATCGTTTTAATCGGTTTAATTTGAAATTGATCGTTTTATTCCGTAACTCGTGCATACGATCGAATTAGCTTACGAAACCTGTTCCATTGTGTCCGGAATGCGGAAAAATCCTAGGATAGCCTGTCGGAACGTGAGAATTGGAGGTTGTTTGCATTTGTGGTTAAATTGAGAAATTTATTGATTAAAATATTATTAAACAACATTTATATATATATTAATTGGGCCGAAACCCTAGCATTTATTCAGGCCGCCTCTTTTTACACCAATGGCCGATATTTTCTGATTTTCTTTCTCAAATTCGTCGAAATCCAAGCAACGATTTTCAAAGATTCCAACTGGAAAATCGTAGATCTCGTCGAACACTTCGAATCCAATGGTGGTGATTTGTTTTCGTGGCCGTTTCTCTTCAGGCCGAGCTTGTGTTCGTGTTCCGTTCGAAGGGGGTTTTCTCGCAATTTATGGGGGCGAGCTCGTCGTGTTGACCGGTGGTAGCGCGTGAGGGGAAGGGCGATGCGTGGGTGGTGGCTGATCGATGGAACGAGGATCGAGGGAAGGTGGACGTTCAACCCTAATTCGCGTCTGATGGGTTCGACCTTCTTGGTGTTTGCGTGCGTGATCTTGCTGAGGGGGAGAGATGCGGGGCCGTGCTTTGGTATAAAAAAATAAATAAATTATATAATATGAAATTTGTTTTCGAATCGATATTGAAACTTTATAAAATCATAACTGTTTCATACGAAATCAGATTGGGACGAATTTGGTAGCGCCGGAATCGCAGGAAAAAGTACTATGCAGTGGAACAGTTCCGGAGTCAATCCGGGCAAGTAGGAATTTGGGTTAAATCGGACACCGTCCGGTTTAATTTTAATTTCGAACGCTCGCCGAAACTCAAGGTGAGTTATCCTCACTCACATCTGGATACTAGTAAAGTAGACAGCTAGTATTGATTGTTTGTTTGGATGTTTAGCTGAATATGTTAATTATTATCAAATTGAATTGATATATATTTGTTGTGCTACTATTTGTGGATGCAGGGAAAACAGGTTGGAGGGATCCAACGGGATTCCTCACAAAGTAGTAATATTTTTATATTGATGATTATGCCTGTTTATATATTGTGATTGATAAGTTGGAATTTAATTGCATTGTGATATTGTGGTTTAAACTATAAACCCAGAATATTAGTTATAAAGAAATTGCAGTTTTAATTATAAAGAAATTAAATTGGGTTTCAAAGAAATTGAGAAATGGTTAAATAAGAAATTAAAAGAATATAAATATTTGAAACCTGATTTGGATGGAAAACTGAAATAAATTTGTATAGAAATATTACTGGATAAATTATAAATCCAAAATTAATTATATTTGATAAATTGAATTTAGAGGAATAAAGGTATTGTTAAAAATGGATTTAAAAGGGATTAAAATTTGAAATCTATTTTAAAATGTAAATTGGAAGTTTTAAAATTTGGAATGATAATTAATTTAAATGTTATTAGTTGAAGTTTTGGGAAATAAATTTATGTTATAAAACCCTAAAACTAAATTTAATAAATGGACAGAAATCGTGAGAAGGATTTCTGTGATGATTTAGTAGAAATGAGATTTTCTTGGGAAAAACCAAGTTCGAGTTTTAAATTGATTTTATAAAAAGAAGTTTTAAAATCTTAAACTGGTCTTAAAGAATGTTTAGAAATTTATTATTTTAAAGTGATTATTTATAAATTAGCAATAGTAGAATTTTGTAAATATTTTAATAATTATGTTTACAAATGGATTTGTTTTAAAAGTTAGTTTTGACCTAAGTATATTGAAAAAAAAGAGTTAATCTTTTACAACTCTATTTTTATTATATAATATAACTAAAACTTATTTTCAATTAAGTTATATCTTATAAATAGTTTGCTTTTTAAATATTTTGAAAGTTATATTTTGAGTAAATAATTAGTAGTAAATTCATCTATTTAAAAGTATATTTTAAATTAAAATGTTTTTAACAGTTTTAAATCTAAACTGTTTTGAACTTGGATATTTCCAATGGAAATATATGGTAAATGATTTACCTTGTAAAGGAGGAATTTTGAGAAATGTTTTCAAATGAGATTTGGAAATTTGGTAATATATCTTTTAAAGCTATTTGAGGTAAATAAATAATTTGGGAATTATTTATTGTGTGATGGATGCTATGGATGTTTATGAATATAAATTGATAGTTAAATCACCGACTATCAATATTGGACAAATGCGATGATCGTTTCGAAGAGACCGGGATCGAGATTTATTTCTCGAAAACCACTTCGATCCGGTTTGTACGGTTTCGTGCGATAAACGTTTTTCGGAGTCGAAGATGGAGCAGTGAAGTGCAAGGGCTAGTCGCTACTAATCCTGAGGATATTTCCAAAATGGATGTAGTAGGAATAGTGCCTTCGGTTCCGTTCGAACCCGGGACGGACTTGTATGGACGAATGCTTCGTGACATCGTCAGCGGACGATGGGCATTCTAAGTGAAACGTTCTAAAGGTAACGTTAAGCCTCAAGCCTCACCAACCGGGAATGACTGAAAATCAGGGGATATGCAGCAAGGCTTCGTGGGTAGCCCCCACTGGAGAGTAAGGTCATCCCTGTCTAGAGGTTCCTTTTTATTTCGGCTTAGTGGTGCGGTTGCTGATCCCAACCGCGGGGTGATCTTATTCGGAATTGCCCATAGGTGATTCCGGTCTTGTGTTGCAGGGGACGAAGGGAGTAGTCCTCGGTACTGTGATCTAGACCACGTACTGTGATAGGTGGTACCCCAGTGCCTAGTCATTGTTGGAAATCCATTTTTCCTACGAGCCTTTTACGAGTTTTGTTTGTATTACCCACTTCGGTGGCTAGTAGCTGGAATTTAATCATGTAACAATTTCGGCTATTTTATAAGTATTTGTAATTAGACCCTATTATAATATCAGAGGATTTCTATAAAAAGTGTTTTAGCTATCGTAAGGTAAAAACCCGACATGTTTATTTGTGGCGTGGTCTTACGAGATGCTTTTTGTTTTCAAAAGGATTTTTGAAACTTTAATAATCAATTGTGTGCATTATTATCAGCTGGTATTCCAGACTGACTCGGGTGTTATTTCGTTATAATGCTCGGGTCAGACCGAGTATTATATGTTCAGGATAGGTTGCTATGGAGCAGGAGAGGAGCTGGAGTTCGAGACGTATTATATGTACCTATATATATATCCGCTGCTATGTTGTATGGTATGTCTGTTATGTGATGATTGATGTATGAGTTACTCTGATGATATGTTGTATAAACAGTTATAGATTTCATTTTGTGTAAAGATATATAGTTGCTATTATATTTTATTCCGCTGCGACTGTGAGATTCTGATATTGTTTAGTTTCTTCTTCTTCTATCTCTTTTCTTTTAACCTCAATGGTTCGTATTTCTGTTCCACTTGAGTCAATTAGGGTAGAATAATGTTGATTCAAGGGGTACGGATTTGCGGGCTGTCAAACTTGGTATCAGAGCTTAGGTTGGCGACAACCTAGGCTTTGGTGGGGTAATTACTCATTTAATAGAGTCGATAGTACTCTATAATGAGTTGAGCGTATTAATAGATATGAGAGCGTACTTGTTAGTGTTTATAAAATTGTTTTTTATACTGTGTTGACTTATCGGTTGAGTGTTTATGAATTCTGGTCGGTGCGGGAAGTACAACCGTATCGATAGGGGTTTCTAAACTCTTAAACAAGATAAACCGACATAGTATTGTTTTAAAATGGATAAATGAAATAATTTTATCCAAAATTATATTTTGATATAAAGAGAATAATTTTTGGAAATTATATATATTTGACTATTTGGTTGCCAAATTTTGAAAATCAAATAAGAATCTTGAATTTGACCAAATTTGAAATGATAAGCGAATAAGAATATAAAATATTAAAATGGTTTATAACCAAATAGAATTAAGTAATATGGTGCAAATAAGAATCCAAAATTTAATCTAAAAACTTGAAATTTGTTATAATCAAATAAATTTTGTAAGTATAGATTATTTAAAAGAGAATAACTAAATTTGAATTAAACCAGAATTTAAAACCCGGAAGTTTTGGAAAGGATTTTAAATGTATTGAAAATAAAAGTTTGGGAATGTTTTCCAATGTATTGAAGACAATAATGGAATGTTGTTTGGGAAATATTTTTGAATGGCAACTGTTTGAAAAGAATTTGGGAAAAATAAGAAGCATTGAACTCACTGCAGTCGCTGGAAAATAATCCTGATGATGCTGGCCACATCATTAGAATTCATTTTCGAGTTTCTAAAGTGATGGATTGCTTCCCTAGTAATTGGTTATGGTATTGTTTGGATTTGTTGGGGATAACAGTTGTTTTGGATATTTCAAAAATGGAAATTTGTTTGGGATATGAACAAATTGTTTTGGGTACAAACAAATTGGTTTGGAAAACATGGAAATTTGATTTGATATACCAAATGGGTATATATATTTGATATATTTCAAAATGGTTTTGAGATAAAACCGGGTAAATTGAATTTCAGTTGTGTAATAAATAATATTGAAAGAAATTTAGATTCTATTTATAGGAGTAAAAAGGAAAGGTAGAAAATTTAAATGTGCCAAATGAAATAATTGGAAAATGGTGATATTATGAACGAATTCAGAGTAAATTAAGAAAGTGGATTGAAAACTAATATGGATTATGTTATTGACTGAATTAAATTACAAATTAACTGGGATTTGTATTGTAATGGAGAATTTTGATAGTTTAGTCAAGTTTGGAAAGTAAATAGAAATCCTGAGTTGAATTGGGATTCAATTATGGAAATGAATATTGGAGGTGTGAATGAATAATGGAATTTGAATATATTTATGATGATTTGGATTGTAAATAAAATTCAAATGAGTAAAATAATTTAAATGGCCTCTTTGTAAATAAAATAAGTTTAATATGAATTGGATAACTAAACAAAGAGCATTAAATTTGTTTATGAATGGAAATTTGATTTGAATGAGAATCAAATGAAATAAAATTTGATTTATAAAGAAATAATGAGAATATTGTTAAAGAACTTAAGCAAATTGAAAGAAAAACAAAATGGTTGAGAATGAGCCTTATTAAGTAATGTTGAATGAAATTTGTTAGATAATAATTGCAAGAAATGATATTAATAAGTTATTGTGATAAATTAAGGATGTATGGGTTGTAAATAATCCAGGAGGGAGAGATATTAATATAAACTTGGATTGGTTAATGAAACTAATATAAATCCAAGTTGGAATTAATTTTAAAGGGTTATAAGCTTAAGTGGCAATTGTTTTGCTTGAATAACATGAATATTTGAATGTATTTAGAATTGAGTTGTTTAAACAACTAAATTGGTTTTGGATAAATTAGAATTTGATTAAGTGAAGTCAAATTAAAATGAAACTAAATTTGGTATGCAAGAAAGAATTGAGATATTATGCAATTGAATTGATGTTTGAATAAATTGATATGGATTAGGATCCAATTCAAAGAGTTGGTAAATGAATGCAAGTAAATTGGTTTCAAGTTGCAAATGGAATTGAGTTGGAATCAATTGGGATGAATTAACATTTTAATAAGCAATGTTTGCATATATATGGAAATAAATCATGAAAGAATTGCAAATGTTTCAAGTTTAAATAAAATTTGATTTAAAATCAAATTTGGGAATGTAAGTTAAAATAAAATTTGATTACAAATCAAATTGGAAGGGTAAGTTAAAAAAAAAAAGTGTGAACAAGGCATATGTTAATTATTTTGAAATAGAAATAAATTGGTTATAAGAAATATGAATGGTGTATAGAAAGCTTGAATGTAAATCATTCAAGTGAAGTAAAATGAGGTTAGTTGGAGGAAACTAAAATGTGCGAAATTTTAATAAAGGAATGTGAGTGCTTCAAATTGGAAATAAGGATTTGATTGAAAATCAAATTAAATAATGTTGCATATAAATGAATTAAAGCACCTATTCATAATATTGAAGTGAATATGAATGAGTTGTCTTAGTGTATTCAACACTGAACTTGGTTTTGTATTAATTGGAATGCATTGAAATGTTATTAAGTAATTTTGCATAAGAATGAAGATGCTTCTACCCTGAAGATAAAGGTGGTTTGTAAATCAATTAGGAATTGTATTGAAATAGATTGCTATTAGTGAAGCATATGTTAATCCTATTGAGATAAATATGAATTGTATATGGTTGATTTGAGTATAAATCATTCAAGTGAAAGTAAATAATGTTGGACTTGAATAGATAATTGGAAAGATGATTTAAAATCTTGAATTGTTGGTAAAAGATGGTTAATATTAGTAAATTTTGAAATTTGCTTGGTTTGGATTATGCCATAGATATGTTGGATTGCTTTTATATTGGAAAATGTTGATTAAAATGCACATATCTTGTAACTAATGAGTATGTTGAGTAAGTGCAGGAATGCGAGGCGTTCGAGAGGGTTTGAAGCGCGTTTATGCATTATATATTAGCTACTTGCTATTAATTTTGCTTAAAGGTACGCCTACGCAAATAAAATTGGAAAAGATATATATCTTGTGTTATATTTTGGTTTCCGGCCGTGTGGGCCGATGTATATATATTTGTGTATCCTGCGATATCGCAGAAGCTCCTCCGTACAGGGGAGACTCTGCCAAAATTTTCCGTAAATTTTGAGAGTTAGAAAATTTTTGGGTTTTGGGAAAAGTTAAGTAACTTATGAAGTTATAAGTTAAAATTAAAGCTTTAGAATTAATAAAGCAAATAGGTTTGGGAATTGAACAAAAAGGATTTTGTGAAGTGTATATAAGCTTTTAACTAAGCTAATGGGATAAGTAAATGGGTTTAAGTGTATGTTCTACCTTATACAAATTTCGGGGACGAAATTTTTATAAGGGGGGAGGAATGTAACGACCCGGAATTTTGGGTCGCCAAAATTTAACATTTAATTCATTTTAAATGTTGGATATGGATTCTAATTTGAATCTTGATAATAGAAGACTATGGTTGAGTTAATAAGATGAGTTATAGTTTCAAAATATGGTGATTCCATTTGAATTGGAGTAATAATAATAATTATTAGAACTGAGAATAAATTGGAAATTGAATGGGAATTGTTATAAAATTGATGTTTAAATGCATTTTTAAGTTCCATAGGTTATACATGATATTGTTAGATTTTTGGAAGAATTTAAAAGTTAATAGATTATTATTTGGAATTTTTTTTTTTATGAATTTAAAATGAATTTAATATTATTAAAAATGCAATTAATCAGATTTTGGTCCGGAATGAGCCAAAACGATTTTTAATGTGTTTATAAATTTTATATGAATTATTGTTAAGTTAATAAAATTTTAAAAGTGGAGATTTGGAGTGATTTCGATAATTTCGAAAATCGCTTAATTAAATAGACGAGTTAAAATAGCCTTCCGGGGCACAGTCTCGGAATTCGACGAAACCAGTTTCATTGGATCCGTAATAGTTAGTTATTATCGGATTTCAATTTTCAAAGCAATCGGAGTTGTCGTTTGACCCCGGCAGCTCGAAACGCATCGAAATCGTTTTAATCGGTTTAATTTGAAATTGATCGTTTTATTCCGTAACTCGTGCATACGATCGAATTAGCTTACGAAACCTGTTCCATTGTGTCCGGAATGCGGAAAAACCCTAGGATAGCCTGTCGGAACGTGAGAATTGGAGGTTGTTTGCATTTGTGGTTAAATTGAGAAATTTATTGATTAAAATATTATTAAACAACATTTATATATATATTAATTGGGCCGAAACCCTAGCATTTATTCAGGCCGCCTCTTTTTACACCAATGGCCGATATTTTCTGATTTTCTTTCTCAAATTCGTCGAAATCCAAGCAACGATTTTCAAAGATTCCAACTGGAAAATCGTAGATCTCGTCGAACACTTCGAATCCAATGGTGGTGATTTGTTTTCGTGGCCGTTTCTCTTCAGGCCGAGCTTGTGTTCGTGTTCCGTTCGAAGGGGGTTTTCTCGCAATTTATGGGGGCGAGCTCGTCGTGTTGACCGGTGGTAGCGCGTGAGGGGAAGGGCGATGCGTGGGTGGTGGCTGATCGATGGAACGAGGATCGAGGGAAGGTGGACGTTCAACCCTAATTCGCGTCTGATGGGTTCGACCTTCTTGGTGTTTGCGTGCGTGATCTTGCTGAGGGGGAGAGATGCGGGGCCGTGCTTTGGTATAAAAAAATAAATAAATTATATAATATGAAATTTGTTTTCGAATCGATATTGAAACTTTATAAAATCATAACTGTTTCATACGAAATCAGATTGGGACGAATTTGGTAGCGCCGGAATCGCAGGAAAAAGTACTATGCAGTGGAACAGTTCCGGAGTCAATCCGGGCAAGTAGGAATTTGGGTTAAATCGGACACCGTCCGGTTTAATTTTAATTTCGAACGCTCGCCGAAACTCAAGGTGAGTTATCCTCACTCACATCTGGATACTAGTAAAGTAGACAGCTAGTATTGATTGTTTGTTTGGATGTTTAGCTGAATATGTTAATTATTATCAAATTGAATTGATATATATTTGTTGTGCTACTATTTGTGGATGCAGGGAAAACAGGTTGGAGGGATCCAACGGGATTCCTCACAAAGTAGTAATATTTTTATATTGATGATTATGCCTGTTTATATATTGTGATTGATAAGTTGGAATTTAATTGCATTGTGATATTGTGGTTTAAACTATAAACCCAGAATATTAGTTATAAAGAAATTGCAGTTTTAATTATAAAGAAATTAAATTGGGTTTCAAAGAAATTGAGAAATGGTTAAATAAGAAATTAAAAGAA
This sequence comes from Allium cepa, assembly GCA_030765085.1. Lineage (NCBI taxonomy): Eukaryota > Viridiplantae > Streptophyta > Magnoliopsida > Asparagales > Amaryllidaceae > Allium > Allium cepa. Next base: position 766,031,217 of record CM060937.1, on the reverse strand, counting down.
TATAAATATTTGAAACCTGATTTGGATGGAAAACTGAAATAAATTTGTATAGAAATATTACTGGATAAATTATAAATCCAAAATTAATTATATTTGATAAATTGAATTTAGAGGAATAAAGGTATTGTTAAAAATGGATTTAAAAGGGATTAAAATTTGAAATCTATTTTAAAATGTAAATTGGAAGTTTTAAAATTTGGAATGATAATTAATTTAAATGTTATTAGTTGAAGTTTTGGGAAATAAATTTATGTTATAAAACCCTAAAACTAAATTTAATAAATGGACAGAAATCGTGAGAAGGATTTCTGTGATGATTTAGTAGAAATGAGATTTTCTTGGGAAAAACCAAGTTCGAGTTTTAAATTGATTTTATAAAAAGAAGTTTTAAAATCTTAAACTGGTCTTAAAGAATGTTTAGAAATTTATTATTTTAAAGTGATTATTTATAAATTAGCAATAGTAGAATTTTGTAAATATTTTAATAATTATGTTTACAAATGGATTTGTTTTAAAAGTTAGTTTTGACCTAAGTATATTGAAAAAAAAGAGTTAATCTTTTACAACTCTATTTTTATTATATAATATAACTAAAACTTATTTTCAATTAAGTTATATCTTATAAATAGTTTGCTTTTTAAATATTTTGAAAGTTATATTTTGAGTAAATAATTAGTAGTAAATTCATCTATTTAAAAGTATATTTTAAATTAAAATGTTTTTAACAGTTTTAAATCTAAACTGTTTTGAACTTGGATATTTCCAATGGAAATATATGGTAAATGATTTACCTTGTAAAGGAGGAATTTTGAGAAATGTTTTCAAATGAGATTTGGAAATTTGGTAATATATCTTTTAAAGCTATTTGAGGTAAATAAATAATTTGGGAATTATTTATTGTGTGATGGATGCTATGGATGTTTATGAATATAAATTGATAGTTAAATCACCGACTATCAATATTGGACAAATGCGATGATCGTTTCGAAGAGACCGGGATCGAGATTTATTTCTCGAAAACCACTTCGATCCGGTTTGTACGGTTTCGTGCGATAAACGTTTTTCGGAGTCGAAGATGGAGTAGTGAAGTGCAAGGGCTAGTCGCTACTAATCCTGAGGATATTTCCAAAATGGATGTAGTAGGAATAGTGCCTTCGGTTCCGTTCGAACCCGGGACGGACTTGTATGGACGAATGCTTCGTGACATCGTCAGCGGACGATGGGCATTCTAAGTGAAACGTTCTAAAGGTAACGTTAAGCCTCAAGCCTCACCAACCGGGAATGACTGAAAATCAGGGGATATGCAGCAAGGCTTCGTGGGTAGCCCCCACTGGAGAGTAAGGTCATCCCTGTCTAGAGGTTCCTTTTTATTTCGGCTTAGTGGTGCGGTTGCTGATCCCAACCGCGGGGTGATCTTATTCGGAATTGCCCATAGGTGATTCCGGTCTTGTGTTGCAGGGGACGAAGGGAGTAGTCCTCGGTACTGTGATCTAGACCACGTACTGTGATAGGTGGTACCCCAGTGCCTAGTCATTGTTGGAAATCCATTTTTCCTACGAGCCTTTTACGAGTTTTGTTTGTATTACCCACTTCGGTGGCTAGTAGCTGGAATTTAATCATGTAACAATTTCGGCTATTTTATAAGTATTTGTAATTAGACCCTATTATAATATCAGAGGATTTCTATAAAAAGTGTTTTAGCTATCGTAAGGTAAAAACCCGACATGTTTATTTGTGGCGTGGTCTTACGAGATGCTTTTTGTTTTCAAAAGGATTTTTGAAACTTTAATAATCAATTGTGTGCATTATTATCAGCTGGTATTCCAGACTGACTCGGGTGTTATTTCGTTATAATGCTCGGGTCAGACCGAGTATTATATGTTCAGGATAGGTTGCTATGGAGCAGGAGAGGAGCTGGAGTTCGAGACGTATTATATGTACCTATATATATATCCGCTGCTATGTTGTATGGTATGTCTGTTATGTGATGATTGATGTATGAGTTACTCTGATGATATGTTGTATAAACAGTTATAGATTTCATTTTGTGTAAAGATATATAGTTGCTATTATATTTTATTCCGCTGCGACTGTGAGATTCTGATATTGTTTAGTTTCTTCTTCTTCTATCTCTTTTCTTTTAACCTCAATGGTTCGTATTTCTGTTCCACTTGAGTCAATTAGGGTAGAATAATGTTGATTCAAGGGGTACGGATTTGCGGGCTGTCAAAAGTCGCATCTTGCATAGCGCCGAAAGTCATCATAATATGAGCTACTACATCCCATTAGAGAACCTGAAAGTGAGGAAGAGACAAAACTTAAGAATCTTCAAAGTAAAAAATGTAAGTACATATAAGTGCCAAAAATCCTAAGTGTCTGTGATGTGCAAACTACGCGCGTCAAACTACAAACCACTCTTCGGTTGGGGAGTGATGACGGATTTTACAGTGGGTGTCAACTCTTGGGCTGACGGAATTTGTTGCAAGACGGATGTCGCCTCAACTGCTGGGGAAATAACTTTAGTAGTCGTAGTGTCATCTTTAAAGAGCTCCTGTGAAGTAACCACCAGGTCGCTCAGTCCCTCAAAAATGTCGTCACCATCATGCCTAGCGGGACATTCTCTCTCAGCTCCTTCATCGGCAGCTTCCCGGAGTGTTGAGGAGGTTCCTCTTCTTCGATAACTGGGGGAAGTGCAAATTTGCCGGAAGACCGCGCAACGTCAACGGAAGCAGAACATTTCACCAATGAAGCCTTGGTAGTAGGTTCCTCCGGTGCAAGTTCTTCGGCGGAAACCGGGGTATCTAGTGTCTCTACTTGAGAACCAGGGGCATCATGAAGCTGAGTGGATCGGGAAGAATGCAAAAGTGCGAATTGGTGCACAAATTCGTCCTACAGCAAAAATTTAACGCTTCTCTCCTCAACCGTCACAGCACTTAGTCTTTCAAAAGTAGGCTTATGGCTGGAATCTTTAGAAAGAGGAGGAAGTGCTGTAAAAGTAAAGAATGAAGTTAGCACTTTACAACTTGGATTTTGAAAATCTCAAACAGAAAGAACGGAGATAGGCAAGCTTACTTCCTACTCTCCAAATGTCGTAGAATCCCGGGGGGCAACGGACGAAGAAAAATTGGTTCAAAAACCCGTGGGCACTTTCAGGAAGATCAGTGATCAGTTAATGGTTCCTTGCGCTTCTCACAAGTATGATAGAAGGATGATCTTTGTTCTTCGCAAATGTGCACAAATTGAAAATCTCTTCAAAGCTCGGAAGACGGTCGAGTGTCCTCCTGAACAGTACACACAGTCCCATCAAGATGGCGTAGCAATTGGGGTACAACTGGAAGGGAGAGATAGTTAATCAGAGAAGGTGCTATTGAAGAAAATCATTAAAGGGAGGGATAGATCCACTCAAGAACATCTGACGATTAACTGCGATAAAACCAAAATGTGGCCTGTCAGCAGTATCATTTACCCCAAGAAGCAAAGCGTCCGCTTCAGCGATACGAACTGAATACATAATTGATCGAACACCCGTTGGTTCAGAGTAGTTGAAGTTCTTTCCGGGGGATTATCCAAGGGGCTAGCTATTGGGAAGACCTCTCCAGCTTGCCCTACTATCTCTTCTTGTTGAGAAGTCATTCTACACAAGTAACTGGATATTCAAATATGAAGGTGCGCGTTTGCTAAAAGCGTGTGAAGTGTTGTGCAAGACTACTAAAATAACAAGTAAATGAAATAAAACTTGAAATAGTACTGATTAATGCATGTCAATTCAGGAAGTTTTAAGGCTTGTTATTAAACCAAAGTTAAGTGTAGTATCAATGCAGACGATATTTAGCAACAAGCAGGTATAACTGTATGAATTTTGCGTTGATACTTCATTTAATCAGTTGATTCACATCACTTCATCTTTAGTCAGATTAATACTATTTAACTTAAGTAAAATATCGTTTCTTTGATCTAATCCATCACTCGTTGTGGGCAGTCGATGATGAGTATATTTCTCCCATTTTTCTGCAAACGTTGTGTTTAACAGGTTGTTAGCGTTAAAGTTAATATAATCTGTAAGAAAAGCTGCAACAAGTTCAGGCAGGTTATCTCAACAGTTCAAGTTGAAAATTCAATTAAGTACTGTCCAATTTTTACAAGCAGTCAAGCTCAAACGACTTAGCATAGGTCCAAGCTTCCTTAAGTCGCATTGTTCAAGTCAAAAAGTTCAGCAATATCATGTTCCCACGAGTTAAAAGGTTATGATGCAGATTAAGGCTTCAAGTCAAGGCAGTGCATATTTGTCTAAGTGTTAGGTCGTTCGAATATACTCACGACCTAAAGTTTATGTCGCAAACAGTTAGGTCGCTGGTTCGTTAAGTCGTTTGGCTTTCCTTAGGTCGCAAGGGCTATTAGATCGATCAAGTTCATTAGGTCGCTCCTAAAGTAGCTCGGCAGTATAACACTATCTCCAATCAACAAACCCTAAGGCCTGCCCTCCACTCATGCGCTGCCACGCGTCCGCCACCTCGCATCACTAGGAATGCAACGGTTCAACCTAGAACCCACTAACCCGTTAACCAAAGATCTCCATGTCTCCTCCAAACTCACAAACCAGTTAACCTGAGACCCAATAACCCATCATCATCTCCCCACATTGCCAAAATCACCTAAAACCAAATCAAATCACCTCAAGTCCATCATAAATCCGACTCATTACTATGTTCATTGCAATGGTAACGTAACCAATGATGATCAGAAATCGATCGTAACGTGATTTATAGTGAAACGCGCCATGTGAAATTGGGTTAGAGACGAAAAATGGGGAATTCGTGATTCGATGGTGATCGTGGATTGGATAATAAACGGATCCACTTATGTGATGAGATAATGGAGATGATCGGCGACCGGTTAGTTCGAATTCGTCTTTGAAAGTTCAGAGTTCTTCAATGGCGGTTTTGAGAGTTGGAGCAAGTAAAGAGAAGAAGGAGTGTTATGCGACTTATATACAGGGACAAAGGAATCTGAATCGGTGCATACGACCTAACTCCCTCATTAAGTCGCTCACGACCTAACGCTCAGCAAGGCGTGAGTTAAGAAGTATCGAAGCACAGGACCTAGTCTCTAGGCGTATACTTCGAGGGGCAAGTGGTAACTCCCCTTTTCCATGACTCAAGGACCTAACGAGTTAATTGTGGCAGCGACCTAACGACCTAAAGAATGAGCGAGTGAACATAGATGCAACTTAGCGACCTAAAGCATAGAGCAGTTCAATGCGGCACAACCTAATGACCTAACGAATTAAGAAGCCAAGCGACCTAACGGGTTAATACACAAGCGACCTAACGAGGATGAAGTTCTACAGCGAGCTAACAGGTGACGACTTAAGCGACCTAGCACTCAGCGACCGAGCGACCTAGTAACTAAATGTCCTATGCGACCTAGCGAGTTAACGACCTAGCGAGTTAACGACCTAGCGAGCAACAAGCTTCATATCGTTATGTCTCTTAGTTATAGGTCGAACCAACACTAGATCGCTGCTACTCTTGAACTCAGCCTAGGTCGCTCCACTAGGTACCTCGACATGATTAAGTCACGAACTATTCTCCCCTAGGTCGATCACGACCTGCGACCTACCAGCTTGTTCAGGTGATCAAGTGCAACCATGATAAGCCGTAACCTGTTCTCCCCTAGGTCGCTCACGTCCTACGACCTACCCCTAGTTCGCTCATGACCTACGACCTACCTTCAGGTTTTCCCTATAAATACCCTGCCTGCTCCAACTGAAAGGGGACTTTTGGGCTCATTTCTGGAACGCCTATACTTTGCTGTTTTCTCGACTCATCCGACACTTCAAACACCAAAGACGCTTTAACGAACTTTAAGAAGAGATCTAGCACATTCAACATGAATTCGAAGAGCTCTTCTACATCGAAGTTCTATCTACTTGTCTTAGTGGTGTTGTAATTGAAGATCATTATAAAAGTTGTAATCGAATAAGCAATAAAGAAGATTAAAGTGGACGTAGGCTTGACTTTAAGCCGAACCACTATAAAACTTGTTGTCTCTTTACTGTTTTTTCTGTGATTTTCTGCTTATTTCTAGTTCCCCTATCAACGGGTGGTGCTTTCACTTTATATCTACTTACACCGGGGTGTTAGCGTCCAATTTTAGCGTTAACAGTTATCAACTTACTTATATCTCATTCACTAATTTTCTTCCAATTCACTTCATTTACTTGGTTTACTTTACTAATTTATTTCATACCACACTCACCTTCATTTAACTTCTCTTAAGTTAAATTTCATTTTCCATTTTCAACATTCAATTTTGCTTTCCAAATTATATAACTTCAATCTTATTCTCTCATATTTCCGATAAACGTGGAAATAAAATCCCAAAGTTTTAAACATTTTTAGTTCTAAGTATTTCAAAATCAATTTTGAAATTATATGTATATATATAGACAAATTCCTTGGTATGTCAAATCCTCCCTTTTGCATTTTAAACCAAAACCAGTTTTACCGAACAAAATTATAATATCAAATCATTAAGGTAGCAATTCATCACTTAGAAACTCGAAAATGAACACCGATGATGCCACGATCATCATCAGAATTATTTTCCAACGACCTAAGTGAGTTCAGTTCTTTTATTTCCTTTAAAAACCATTTTAAAAATATTTCAATTCGCAAATATTCTCTCTAATAATATCATTATTGTTTTCCAAGACATCGAAAAACATTTCGAAACCAACGGGAAATAAACTCCCAATTTTCCCACTGTTAAATCTTTAGTAAAATCGTTTTTATAAACCATATCAATTTTTTAAATCACATTTACAGAACCATATTTACACAATCCTATTTTGTTATACAAAATTATTTCTTAACTTTTGACTATAATATCAACTTTTATTCAATCACCAAAACAACATATGATTATGGTTTCGTATTATCATTTCCTAACAACCAAGCACACCATATATAACTATAATAATTTCTAAAAATTATTCCTTTCGTATATAAAAATAATATGGATAAAATTATTTCATTTACCTCATTTCAAAACAATACCATGTCGAGTTGCTCTTTCAAGTGTTTATAGATCCCTGACAATAACGTTAATTATTCGTATTAACCAGAATCCATAACCCACTCAATAGATCAATCAACACAATGCAAAACAAATTTTATATTCACTAACAAATTTGCGCTTTTATCTATCCATACACTCAAACTCATTCTAGGATGCTATTGACCCTATCTCTAATGAGTTACCCCATCAAAGCCAACTCGCTTAACCATTATTTTCCTATCATACTCTCAAACTCATTCTAGGATATAAACAGACGAAAATAAGGTCGGAGATCACCTTCTAACCATTGATGGATGGATTTCCCTATCATCGTCCTAGAAGAACAAAATGAGTTTATACATACAATATAACACCTTTGACGGTAATTATACCATATAATTCCTGTGTTTCTCCTAGATATTCCCAAAGTTATGTTTTGGGTCCATATTTAATAGTCGGTTATTTAACTATCGAATAAACAATCATTCAACCAAAGAGTTTGTTTTCCACTAAAAAACTAAGTCTCACTTAATTTAATTTTAATAAATTAAACCTCTTTATCAAAAGGTATGTACTTATCTTATCGAAGTAAGTACGATCACTAACCATTATTTTCAAAAATATTTGAAAAAACTTTTTTTAAATAAATATGGAAAACATCACGTGGTATCCACCATGGATTCACAGCTCAATGATTATGTCTCTATCTTGGAGAAATCCAAACTTAACTTTATGCAATCTCTGCCTCTGATTTCTCTATGAAAGTATACCATCCCTTTCCAAATAATTTAGTTAATAATTTTCTCAAAATAATAGTTATAAAAATTTCTATATAAATTTTCCAACTTTAATTAGGATAATATCCTTCTATAAAAGTAATTATATAATATGGTATTAATGCTAAATAACTTAATTTGTAGAATAATAATGCCGATTAATTCTTGAATAATAATTAACTTAATATCAACTCATTATAAACTAACTTAATTATTAATTAAATAGACTTTAAACAATTTAAAACAATTACATAACTTTGAAACAATAATTAATTCTGATTTATTAGTAAGATTCTAGATAATTTACAAAACTTGTTTACAAAACTGTTTTACAATACTTATAATTCATTTTACCAATTTAAAAATATTTAAATAATTAAGTTTCTAAAATATTTTTAAACATTTTTAAATTACCTAGTTTAATAATTTAAAATCCTCTTTTTAAAACAAACTTAACTTCTCGATAAAATATATTTTTCAATTCCAATATAGTCGGTCTAATATTTATAAATCCCACTCGATTTATCAACAATTTGATTAACGTCCTAATTCCGTAAATCCCCTTTTTCACATTTCTAGAACTAAATCTATCATTTATTTTTAAATCGATTTACCCATCTTATTATCAATTCTCATCGTGAATTTACTCTTCAATTTATCAACTGATAATCACTTCACCTTATTTATAAACATTGTTTATAAATCCCATAGTCTCATTTCCAGTTTACAACAGTTTCACATCACTTAAATCCATTGTAATTTGATTTCTAAATTAAATTCCATTTATAAATCGATTTCTCAAATAATTCAAACTATATTCCAAACCCAACACAATATCTATTATATTTCAATTTGTAATTAAGAAATCTTATTTAAGATCCGGTATATTCAATTTCACATTTATTTCCAAATGCACTTCTTTTCCCAATCCATTTAAAATCTTGGTTTAAAAACCTTTTATATTTAAAACAAGTATCACTAAGGAATTACAATTTAAAATCGTTATTCCAAATCTCTATTTACCATATTTCGAAATTGTTAAGTACGAATTTAAAGTCAAACTATTTATTTTACCTAAATTTAATTCTTTTAATTAATCCATAATTCACTATAAATATTTCACTTCCAAATTTCTTTTTAATTTCTTTCAAATTCAAAACATATGTTATTGGTATTTAAAAATACCAAAATCTAGACTAAAACTACCACAACATCCAATAAATTCATACCATACTATAATCTCCCACAGATTAGTTAAACAGATCATATATCAATATATATGAAATTTAATTCAATATTTTTAAGGAATCCAGTTGGATCCCTCCAACTTGTTTCCCTGCATCCACAAATGCTAATACAACACAAAATACCAATCCCGCTTCGAGGCGGGATATCACAGTAATATAGGGTCATCCGCTATTATGCAAGCTGCATAGGGTCTCATCCGCTAAAATATGCGGGAATATCAATCCAACTACTAATATATATACTACTATATATATTATGATATCCAACTGACAATAATAATTATCAAATCATCCAATCAACCAATAATTTAATTATTAATAATTTAAATTAAAATAGCAATCCAAAAATGAGTGAGATTTACTCACATTGATTACAACCGTCGTTGATATGTTCTGCTTAAATTAAAATTAAACAGACATTTAATTTTAACCAAAATCCTTGCTAGCTTTAATCGACTCCAATCCAATTCCTATGCGTAGTATTCGCAGGTATTATTGCAACGCAACTCGTTTATTTAAATTCTAACATTGTATGAAAAAGATACAGTCTTTTACGAATAACAATTTATATAAGTAAATTAATTAACTAAAATTTAAATCACTATTTTTAAATCATTTCCCATTCATAAACATTGGTCCACAAAGCCCACGAATGAGAAGAAGAAAAAACATCCAGACCAAGCTTCCTTCACTTCCCTTCTCTTCTTCTCCTTCCCCAAATATTCTTTTTTTTATAAACGACTTCGGCCCACAACCATCTACCACAAAACCCAAACCGAACCCCACCTCTTCTTCCTCTATTTTAATTTTTTTTCTAGAGCAAAGGAAAATGCACGCCATTAACGTGCACATGCATGCTTCCCCTTCGCTCCACACTCCACGAAACCCCACCATAACTTCGCCGATCAACTCACCATCGAAATCTCCACCACTCCATACCCATCTAGACAACCCCGCTTCACCCAATCGAAACGCGACTTCACCCTCCTTCCCTTCAGCCACCACTCGATCGTGACTCCCAATAATCGATTGCACTTCACCACAATGGTAACGCTCACCCTATCGCTATCATGACCCGCCCTTCTCGACTCTTGAAAATCGACACAAAATACTCCACAGTATAATATGCCGACAATCAAGTGCCGGAAGAGATAGATTGTTAAGGGAAAGAAAGAAGATAGAAGAAAGAAGGAATTGAACAATATCAGAATCTCACAATCGCAGTGGAATAAAATATAATATATAATAATGATCTTTACACAAAATGAAAAATATATCTGTTTTATACAATATATCATCAATGTATCTCAAACAAACAACAATTACTAGTCAGACATCTTATACAATCACAGCAGCGGATACAAACAAGTATGGATAATACATCTCGGACTCCAGCTCCTCTCCTGCTCCATAGCATCCTATCCTGACATATAATACTCGGTCTGACCTGAGCATTATAATGAAATGACACTCGAGTCAGTCTGGAATACCAGCTGATAAAAATTCACCCAATTGATAATTATTTGATTCCCAAAGATTTATTTTCAAGTACTAAATAAATTTTCAAATGGATTTCCAAATTTATAATCTTTTAAAATAAACCCCTTTATTTTTTCAAACTATTTAAAATCCATATTTTAAATAAATCTTTCAACTATCAATGACATTACTCAAAACCCATTTATTAAAATCTTTTACCATATTTTGGAATTTATTCAATAGGATTTCACTATAGATTTTTCTACTTAAATTCAAAAATCCGATTTCATTTCTTTCTGGTATCTGACGACACCACAAATATATTCGGTTAAATTTTAGCCTACAATGATTCCAATTACAATATAATACATAGAGATTATAAATAATTTAACACACAACAAATGAAACAAATTCAAATGTTTGAGGAATCCAGTTGGATCCCTCCAACCTGTTTCCCTGCATCCACAAACGTTAGCACAACAATTAAATACCAATTCCACTTCGAGGTGGAATATCGCGGTATATGGGATTTATAAAATATTATCCGCTATTATGCGGCGCAATAGGGTCTGTATCATGCAAACACACAATCAACAATTTTAAATTTAACTATTTAAAATTAAACATAACCCTTTGTTTGAGTGAGAAGATCTCACCTTTGTCTTTATTTTGCAATCCATTTCCAATCCCGTCATGACTTGTTTTCATGTCTTTTGACCTTGTATAAACATTATGTGATTTTATTAATATTCGAAATAATCGAAAATTCAATTTCATTTTATAATTTGACTTAACAAAAAAATTAGTTTTAAACTAATTTCTTTTAATAAAAAATTTCTAGTTACCAAAATACTTATATTAGTTAAAATGTATATATGTATATATATTTTATTTTCCATTTCCAAAATCTTATTCCCATAAAAATATTTGCATGTATCTATATATTTTTATAAATTTAAAAGTACAATAACACCTTCACTGCTCAACATTTAAAATCTTTATATTTTCCAAACCTTGTTTCAATATATATTTTAATATTAAACTGAAATCAAAATAAAACTTGAAAATATACCTTACTGTAAATAAAATCTTTCCTCTGTAAATAAACAAAATAGAATTTGCTTTACTATGTAACTATATACATATACATAAATTCATAAATTGAAAGAAATTGATATTTTTATAAAATCCTATTTTTTTATACTGTTTTATTTTCTTTTTCCTTTATAAATGCTATCGGTAAAAATTTGAAAAGAACCACATGTATACCTTAATAATCGATCGATTGAACATGCGCAACAAACAGGCTATCATCTCTTCAGACATCAACTCTACCCAAACCCACGTGTGCGACAACCCAGATCCACCGCCTTCATCGATCGACGAGCCACGACCCATCAGCGAACCACCCTAGCTCGTGAGCACTTCGACGCCGTGACTACTAGGTTGTTGACGCCGCATGCCCTAATTCCAGATGGCCATAGCTCGTGAAACCCTAATCTCTCGGCTCTTCCTAGACAATTCGATTGCGACCAACTGTTTGCCTCACGAATCACCATGCTCTCCCCCTTGCCTCAACGTCGCTCGCAATCCCCATCGAACGAAATCGAGTCGCGCCTCTATTGCTATGATGCCCTCATTTATTTTTTCCGATTTGAAACCACGGCCCTTTTTTTTCTTATCAATTCGATTTCGATTTCGTGTTTTTGAAGAGAAGTTCGACTGTTCATTTGATTTTGATTTTTGCCGAAGCTCAATTCGATTTCGAATAGTTTTATTTGGAGAAGGGAGAGAGCTCGGCCATTCCCTTTTTTTCTTGGGTTTACCTTCAGAAAAGAATGGAAGGAAGATACGTGATTTAACAGGGAGAGAAGATAAACTAGGTCGGCGCAATTCAGACACTAGGTTGGCTCGAGTACAATTATGGTGGCTGGTTTGACTTAATTTAATTTTTAATATTATTGAATTTCCAAAATATCTCATTTAGCATAATTCAAAATCTCAAACTCCAAATCAGACATGCCGCCAGGCGTTGATAAGGTTTTATCCACATTCTGAAAATAATGAAACGTGTTTCGGAGGCTAATTCGATCGTATGTGCAAGTTACGGAAGTAAACGATCAATTTTAAATTAAATCGATCAAAATAGTTTCTATGAGTTTTCAGCTGCCAGGGTCAAACGACAACTCTGATTGCTACGAAAATTGAAATCCGATAATAATACAATATTACGGATCCAATGGAACTGGTTTCATCGAATTCCGAGACTGTGCCTCGGAGGGCTATTTTTAAATATCGATTTAAATGATAAATTTTCAAAACTGAACAAATTATTTCCAAATTCAATTATGAGGCTTCCATTATCTTCACTATTATCAATATAAATTTTCTAAGCCATTAAATTATTTTTAATCAGCTTAAAACTGAAGATTCAAATTTTTATCCAACTTCAAAATTAAATTCAATAATTTAATTGCCAAATTCATATTTATATTCGAAATTCAAGTTAAACTAACCTCCAAATATTTAAAATCTATTAAATATCACATTTCAAATGTTAAAAATTTCCGGGTCGTCACAGATTGTTAAGGGAAAGAAAGAAGATAGAAGAAAGAAGGAACTAAACAATATCAGAATCTCACAACCGCAGCGGAATAAAATATAATATATAACAATGATCTTTACACAAAATGAAAACAATATCTGTTTGTGCAATATATCATCAGAGTATCTCAAACAAACGACAATTACCGGCCAGACAATTTCATACAATCACAGCAGCAGATATAAACAAGTACGAATAATGCGTCTCGGACTCCAGCTCCTCTCCTGCTCCATAGCATCCGATCCTGATATATAATACTCGGTCTAACCCGATCATTATAACGAAATAACACTCGAGTCAGTCTGGAATACTGGCTGATAAAAATTCACCCAATTGATTATTAAAGTTTTAAAAATCCTTTTGAAAACAAAGGCATCTCGTAAGACCACGCCACACATAAACATGTCGGGTTTTTACCTTACGATAGCTAAAACACTTTTCATGAAAATCCTCTGATATTATAGTGGGGTCTATATACAAATACTTATAAAATAGTCGAAATTGTTACTGTGACGCCCCACCTCTATACCCACGCTAGCCAAGAACACACCGGAGTAGTGTTGTCAACTAGCACGGAGAATAAGGCTGTTGAGGAGCGACCATCCATGTAATTGCTTATCACACGGTGGCTATAAATAATCTTCGGAAACAAAGATAGAAATAATCATATCACAAATCAGTCACAGATATCCATATCACAAATGCGGAAGAAGATATGAATATATAACTAACACATGAAAGTGTACATCAGAGTAGTGGTCAGTAAGATCCACGATAATACAAAAGAATAGCAACACATGCTATACAAAAGAATACAACTATGAGTCTATATCTCAAGTGTATACAACAAAAACTGCTAAACTAAACAGTTAGCCAAAAGTCAGAGTGATGAATACCTGGGAAGAAGTCAAGCAGAAGCACCTGTAACATCTCGGTCTGACCCGAGTATTATTTAAGAAAATAATAAACGAGTCAGTCTAGCTATAAATATCAGATGACATGATATAACATAAAAGATATGGCATAAACATAAACATCCATAACGACATACCACTATAAGTATGTAAATAATGATCAACAGAAGATCAATCAATAAGAGATAATCAATATCACAAGAATCTTCTCAAAGATTCGGAAAGGGCATCATACCCCAAACTTGTACTCATAACAAGTCAATGACATAAATTCTAGAAATCAATGCAAGAAGTCCAGAAATCATAGAAAAGAGAAAGAGGCCTATCACATGACGGTCCGAAGAAAAAGGGGAGCTACCCCACATGTGTGAATGGAATCACACAGATTAAGGTCCAGACTAACCAAAAAGCTAAAAGGTATGTGTGAGTGGAATCACACAAGTGGTGTCTAGTCTAACCTCGCAACAAGAGACATCGCACAGTTGCTAGTCTAAATCATCGGAATGATCGTCATGATCAACGAGAAGTGTCAATTTCACTAAGCTAGTAAATATAGAAGTTTAGCTTCATGTCCCATAACCACTTGCTTAACTTAAATATTTACGAACGAACTGTAAATCTTCACTAATAAAATGTGTCACAAGTGGTTCAATCGAACAAGTCCAAGAATTGACCGACGAAGTGAACGCAAGCGTTTCATACCACTTGTTTTACTAAGTCGTTTAATTATATTTCTCATCCGAGTGAGTTAAAGGTTTGTATATACTAATAGATTGGAAAACGGTTTAAGAAAAGAGCTTTGTTACAGAAAATAGAGTTGAAATCATTTTGTTGAAAGAGTTTTGATATTTACTACTAGTATTGAAACCTTTATATTTTTAAAATGACAAATCACAGAAGAGATTGTAGAAACAATCATCACAAAGATCACATTCGGAGATGTGAATAAAATCCAAGGAAATCAGCTCAAAAGCATCAAAGTGGAAGTTCCCCAACGACCAAACGTGGCCGAGATAACCAGAGATGGTTTTTCTCAAAGAATGGTCAACTCAGCATCTCAACAAAGCAAGTTCTGTTGAATGTTTTACAGATAAGATCCCCTACGGAGGGGGGGTCCAGGGGGGGTGGCAACCCCCCAAAATGAGGTCTAACGACCTAACGACTCAAGGGTCTAACGACCTAACGACTCAAGGGTGATACGACCTAACGACTCAAGGGTCTAACGACCTAACGACTCAAGGGCCATACGACCTAACGACTCAAGGGTCATACGACCTAACGACTCAAGGGTCATACGACCTAACGATTCAAGGGTCTAACGACCTAACGACTCAAGGGTCATACGACCTAACGACTCAAGGGTCATACGACCTAACGAGTCAAGGGTCATACGACCTAACGACTCAAGGGTCATACGACCTAACGACACAAGGGTCATACGACCTAACGACTCAAGGGTCATACGACCTAACGACTCAACAGAGTCGAGCGACCTAAGGTAAATGGTCCAATGACCTAACTCGAATGACTTATCTGGAGCTTAGGTCGGAGACGAGCTACGAGATAAACCAGGCCGACTTAGTGGACGAGCGACCTAAGGTTTGCCTAGAGATTATAGGTCGGAAACGACCTAAGACTTAAAGCTTAACTCGCGAGCGACCTACGGCTTAAGGCTTAACTCGTGAGTGACCTAATTCCGAATTGCCAATTCTTCCAGAACGACCTAAAGTTAACTCGTGAACGACTTACGACCCATGGACGAACGACCTAAAAATGGCCAGAACGACCTAAGTGCAGAAAATTCACCAAAACGCTAAAAATTGGAGTTTTTCGCCAATCCAATCCAAACCAAATGCTAACATGCATGCAAAAATGATAGGGAATCATTCCCAACAGTCCAATATAGTTATAGGCTAGAATTGTGAGATAAAAATCTCACCTTTGCACCAAATATCAATGAAAATGAAGTTTTAAGCAAGCAAGAATCAATCCTTCTTCTATCTAAGCACAAGAAGCTTGAATCCAATGTCTTCTTCTTGAATTTGGAGTAGAAAGATGGATTGCAATTGAATTTGAGTTTTGGAATTTTAATTTCCCATTCCCTCCACCATTAATGTCAAAGCTTGATTAGTTAGGAAATTTATGAAGAGTGAGGAGAAGAGGGTTGGAACTTGGGCTTAATAGGCTAAACTAACCCAAAGTCCAAAGCGGGAAAAGTTAGTGAAATTTCACTAACTCCAAACCTATCGATGTTTATACTTAAAAAAAGTTGTAAACGACATTTCGAACTCAATGGAAGTGGTCTCGAGTCCTAATTTGACCGTTTGCAAAAAGTAGCTTTTCAGACCAAAATCCGATTAACGAGTTAATATTTAAATAAAATATTTAAATACAAACTCGACAAATATGCGGGTTGTTACAGTTACATTCATTAAATTCCAACTACTAGCCACAAAGTGGGTAATACAAACAAAACTCTTAAAAGGCTCGTAGGGAGAATGGATTTCCAACTAATGACTAGGCACTGAGGTACCACCTATCACAGTACCTCGTCTAGATTAGTGTACCGAGGAACACTCCCGATCCCCTACAACACAAGGCCGGGACTACCCCTTACTGGATAATCCCGAGTAAGATCACCCCAAGGTTGGGATCAACAACCTCACCACTAAGGTGAAGTAAAAAGGACATCTAGACAGGGATGACCTCACCCCGAAATGGGTGCTACCCACCTAGCCTTGCTGCATAACCCCTGATTTTAAGTCATTCCCGGTTAATGAGGCTTGAGGCTAAGCGTTACCTTTTAGAACGTTTCACTTAGAATGTCCGCCCACCTGACGATGTTGCGAAAGCATTCATCCATACAAGTCCGTCCCAGGTTCGAACGGAACCGAAGGCACTACTCCTACTACATCCATTTTGGAAACATCCTCAGGATTAGTAGCAAATAGCCCTTGCACTTCACTGCTCCATCTTCGAAACTGAACTCGTTTTTCCCATGAAAACGTACAAACTGGATCGAAGTGGTTTTCGAGAAATTAGTCTCGATCCCTGTCTCATCGAAACGATCAACGCATTGGCCAATATTGATAGTCGATGATTTAACTATCAATCAACATTCACAAACATCCATCACACAATAAATTATTTCCCACATTATTTATTTTCCTCAAAAAAAATCTTTACAAAGATATATTTCCATTTTCAAAATCCTTTTGAAACACCTTTCAAACCCAATTCTTCTCATGGAATAGATTCCCAAATCTTTACTTCCTTTGAAAACACCAAAGTACCAATATTTAAGGTTTAAAATAACTTAAATAATTTATTCTTGAAAATACATTAAAACATTTATATTAAATTTACTTACATCTTATTTAAAATATACGTATACTTTTAAAAATATTTCGAATAAAACTGCTCTATAAAATATAAACTATTTTCTTTAAAATAAAATAAAGTCGTACTAAATTTTAAAATAAAGCTATGAAACCCTATACAAGTTTCGAATAAAACTTTAGTTGATTATCTTTAAAATGCAACCATTTTATAAAGTATAAATATTAATAATATTCTTGAAACATAATACTAACTACCTCTTTAAAATAATTACTTCTATGTCAAATTTGATAAATGTTCACCTTTAAAATTCTTATAACTTAAATAATTTTCTTGAAACCATTCTTTAATACAACTTGAAATCTTCTAATTTTTTAAAAAATCAGCTTTAAAAACATACTTGGCTTTTCAGGGAAATACACTTCCATTTTGGGGTAACCTAAAGAATTCTTTTTATAAATCCTATACGATTTACCCCAATTCAATTTTATGTTCATCACTTAAATTCCTTTCCATATTTTAAAAATAGCTCATTTTATTTTTAAACACATTGCTATTTCCTGGGAATCACTTTCGAATATATGTTTAAAATATCTAAAATTAAGCTTCTAAAAATTATTTAATTGAAAATAATACTTAAGGAAATATATAGAGGTTTCCTATGTACTTTAACTCAAATTTAACTTTTAAACTAAAGTTATTAAATCAAATATTTATATTACAATTTACTTTTTGAAAACTTAATACTACTTTACTTTAAAAATAATTAAATACCATAATTACTTAAATAAATATTTACTTACACTTTAAACAATTTAAAATAATATTTCCTTCTAAAATATTCTAAACATATTTAAACTGCAAATTTATATTTTGAAAGCTTTTCTTAAAAACAAACTAAAGTTTACGGGAGAAAGCACACTTCCCATCCTTTAAAAATAAATATCACTATTATTTTAAACAATTCACATTTTCCCTTTATAATCACAATTTCAAACACTTCAAATTACCAACCAATTTCTTGAATTTAATCCCTTTTAAATTCTTTAATTAAAAATTTAATTCCTTTTAAATTCCTTTCTTAAGAATTCCTTTTATTTCCTTTAAACCCAATTTATTTATTTATATTTAAATTCCCAGGTTGTATTCATCCAATCATAGTACAACACAATTTATTCTTCAATTTAATCTATCGCAGTATATAAATAGAACACAGCATAACAAGATCTAAATCAATTTATCACAGAATATAAATGAGATATAACACAGAATATAAATAAGTTTCTATTTGTGGGGAATCCTGTTGGATCCCTCCAACCTGTTTCCCTGCATCCATAGATATTAGCACAACCAATAAATATCGATTCAATTTGATAATAATTATCATATTCAGCTAAACAACCAATCAAACATTTAAATATTATCTATTTAAATTACTGGTAGCTAGATGTGAGTGAGATTAACTCACATTGGGTTTTCGACGAGCGTTCAAACTTAAATTAAATCGAACGACGTTCGATTTAACCTAAATTTTTACTTGCTCAGAATGATTCCAGAATTTTCTCTACTGCGTAGTACTCGTCCCTGCGATTCCGGCGTCGCCAGTTTTGTCAAAATCTGATAACGTACGCATAAGATGTAACGACACCGGATTTTTATGAATTTAAATTGATAATTTAAATAAATTTTTGAATTAAAATTGTAAAATTGATTATAAATGGCTACGAGTTTCCCCGATTCAAATAGAAAATATATTAAGTCATATGAATTTGAAAATTTGTATATATGTGAATATATATGTATATATTGGATTTGAAATAAAATCTTAAATAAATAGTTTTAGAAATAAATAGAAATAAGTAGTCATGTAAGAATAGAAACAAATATACAAGATGATAAGTAATATATTTAATGAAAGTAGAAATGTATTTATATTCTAAAGTAATAAGGCCAAAGTTAAGAAAATATATTCGAGTAATAAATAGAAAGACAAAAGAAAACAACATATATGTCAAAACAATATTCATCACAACCTTACATAAACAAAAGTATGCAATACAAAATAATACAAACAAATAGATAAAAAAATAGATACTAGCACAATATAGTATTATCAGCTGAAACAAATTGATAAAGTATGAATAAACAAAATAAGAAACAAAACAAAGTAAAAATAACAAACAAAGACATAGATAAGCAGGCAAACAAAATAAAGCTGTAGCCACCAAATAAAAACAAGCTAGGCAATGCAAATAAAGTTTTCAAACAAATAAATATAAGTACAAAATAAAACATAAACAAAGAAATAACAAGATCCTTAGTACACTGTAAAATATCCTAGCACACATTTTTCATCTCAGCCGATGTAAGGCTGAAGTAAACAAATGCATTAACATGCATAATCAAGTACAAGCAAGCATATTCACCCATGCCTATTGTACAAACAAAGTGATATCCCTGTGCATTCTTTTTCTTAGATATATCAAGACTTATACCATCTCAGTCTCATTTATTCGAAGTTAAGAAAACTAAAGCAAGCATTGTTTAAAAACTTAAACAAAAAAAAAATAATAATCAAATGCAATGATTTAAAATCCAAATCATCTAGATCAAGCATGCAAGTTCAGGTCTGTGGTGAGGGAGCTTCATTTAAAACTTAAGTAAAACATTCAACATCAACAAGCAACCCAGCAAAACAAAAATCAAAGTTAAAGAAAAAAATGTGTGCAGGCTCAAAATTTATTCTCTATTCTTCTTCCAAAAACATCAAGGTGAGCAACTTTCCACCCATGATCTACTTCTATATCTCAATATTGTGGTTGATACTTGAATGCATTATGAAATGTTGTTAGCTGTTAAATATGTCTGTATGTTTAGATATATATATATATATATATATATATATGTAGATATGGAGTGCATGTCTGTAACATATTTTTGTTTACAGGCAACAGGTTTCAATCTTGTTTAAAATATATGCTCTGTGTGTTAGTAACAGGTTCAATTTTCAAAACAAATTAAATAACTTAATGTTGAATTCGAATTGGTGTATGATTTGTAAATAAAGGTTGTTTGAAATCAAGTAACATTTCATCTAAAAATAATTATAGGTTTTTAAAATGAATAATTGGTTCGGAATCTTTGAGTTTACAGTAAAAAGGAATTAATGTGAAAAAAATTCGAATGTTGTAAATTGTTGATTCGATTTCATAACTTGATTTAACATACAAAGCTAAGATTTTTAAAACAAAGATGATGATTACTAGTTAAGTATTCTAGGTGCTGTTCATTTTTGAACCAAAAATGCTTTTTTGTAAAATTCTGGAGATTCAACAATTCTTAAATGCTGCAACTTGATGTAAAGCTAGTTTGATGATCCTCGAGTATAGGAAAAATGCTAAAGAAAATTTCTACTTCAAGGATTAGTTGGTTGGATCGAAAGTAGGGTTTGGCTCGAGTGTATTTTGGTGTTCTGTAACTCGATGATTTCGTCGTCGATGGTGGACCGAGTGCCACGCGACTTTGCGAAAAGATAGAGGGGACATGGATGGATTTGTGGCCGGGGTTTCACGTTTTCTGGTGATGGGTGTCGCGAGTACGGCCTGTTGACAGGTGGAAGGGGTGTTCGCTGTGTGTTTCCAGGTTTCGAGAATAAACTCGGTTTCGTTTTTCGAGGTGACTAGGTGGTTTGGATGATCGTGGTGGGATGCGAGGGTGGTTTGTGACTTGCGGTGCTCATCGGTGATGATCGACGTCGTCGATCGCGACTGTGCAGGTGCACAGGCAAGTGGAGTTGAGCCTGTGGGGTTTTAAGTGTCTGCTTTGATTGTCTCGGGTAGAAGCTCGAAGCGATTAAGTGTGTGACTCGAAGCGAGATGTCAATACGAAGTAAAACACTTAGAAAATTTTTGAATTGAAATTTTGGGATACCGGGGTAAGAATTTGGGAAATCTCGAAGCAGAGCTCGAGTTTGTGAGGGTTTAGCTCGGGGAAATCATGATGGGACTCGGGTATAAGGTGTGGTACAGGTTTCAAAACCTGTTTCTGTTTTAAACTTTTAAAAAAAAATTGTTCAAGTATATTCTATAAAATGGTTTGGAAATAAATAATTGAGTTTAAACTATTTTGAATTCCTTTCAGATGATTAATATTACTTTAACATGAAATCTTAAAAGTAAATTTAAAATGAATGTTTTCAAACTTAAGGAAGTAATAAATAAAATCATTAATAAGAATAAATTATCTTTATAGTTAATGAAACATATTAATTTGTTATTCATAAATTATTAAGTTGATTTGAATGAGTAATTTGAAATTGGTTTAAAGGTTAATTTAATTAATATGGAAATTAAAGAATAATTTATTTGATTTTAAATTTATAATTTAGATTAATTTATAATCAGGGATGATTTATAATAATTAACCTAAGAAAATTTCTTAAGAAAGTAATTAAGAAATGTAATTAGTTAATGAAGATAATTAACTAAGGATCATTAAGTATTATTAAGGCGATTAATTTTAATAATAAATTGGATTGATTAGTTTAGATAATCAATTGTAAATGGTGTAAGTGTAATTACTTTATGGTAAGTAATTAAAGGTTAAATTTCTTTAACTAATTAATTAGAGTTAATTAATTAGGAAATTGGTTTAAAGGTTGATTTAATTAATATGATGAATTAAGAAAAATTTAATTAATTAAAAAGGTTTGATAAATTAATTGATATTAAATGATTTGAAATTAGTTAATCGGAATTTGATAATTAATTCATAAGAAATTAATTTGACTGGAAATTAATTGAATTAATCAGGACAAAATGATTAATTAAACCTTACTTATAAATGACTATTGAATACTTGACCTTGCTTATGAATGATTGTATTGTATGAAATGCCTTGAATTGATTATCCTATCTGATTTGTGATATTTTGTTCTGTAGATTCAGCAGTGTATATTTATTTGCATTTGTATATTATCTATGAATCTGTGAATGGACGATGAGCGTTATAAGTTTTATATCGCTTATCAACTATATTTCTGTATTCTGATCTATGATGATTGTATGATGTTGCACTATTGTGTTAAACCCTGGACCACACTTATACACACACCAATATGGATTTCACGAGGAAATCGATTGAGTCACAGATTTTTGAAATAGTTTAAATTTGAATATTTGAATTCAAATGTTTTGGAAATGGATTGGGTTTAAAGTGGAAAGCTTTTGAAATGGGATTTCATAGATGAAATTTATTTTGAATAACTCGATAAGATATGAAGTTGAATAATTTGATTTGAACTTAAATTAAAGATTTGAAATTGAATTCTATGATTCAAAACTAGGGATTAAAGATGTTATACCAGTTATATATGGGTTAAACTATTTTAAAATGAATTTATTTGGGAATATGAATATAAATTAAGAACTTTAACTCATGTAAATATAATTGGATTTTTCTGAAACGAAAACTGTTTGTTTTGAAATAATAACAGCTTTCACATAAGAAATGAATGTCCAATTTGGGTTAAAAAGAATTTCAAGTTTGAGAATGAAGATAATTTCCAAGTTATGAAAATGATTTTTATGAAAGCTATAAGTTGAATCTTTGATTTAAAGATTCAACAAGTTAATTGAATTTTGAAAGTTATAAGTTAAATCTTTGATTTAAAGATTTAATGAGTTGATCCAATTGGAATGGAAATTGTTTTAAAGTCTATAAATCGATCTTTGTGAAATAAATCCTTTTTTGTAATATAAAGATTTGAAATGGTAATTGGTTTAAACCATTTGAAAAGGATAGTTTTGGGTAATAAGTTGTGACTTAATTGAAATCCCAATATCCATATATTTCTTGTAAATACTGCGCTCACTGTTCGGTTTAGCCGGGAGAGGACCTTTGTGTCATATATCCCATTCCGAATATGTGATATGTCGTTATGGATAGCATTTGAAGACCGGTGGTGAAGACCGGATATTTTCGAAAACGTAAGGACAACTCGTCGAATGTCTTTGCATCGAATGGTCCCCGGTATAGAGACTCCATATGTGATGGGAAGTCCGAACGTGATTAGTGAATATCCGGATTGCAAGGACTTCTTTGTAAGTGCCTTCGGTTCTGTTCGAGCCCGGAACAGACTTGTATGGATAGTATTTCTGACATTACAAATTGAGATATAAAGCTGATTTCTTTCAAATATATTTCTGTTGGTGGCGGAGAATTTATTCTCTTAGCTTAACACCCTTCTCTGAGACGTACGAGCTCAGAGGTTATGTAGTTGAAGGTTATCAGCGATATATTCCCAATTTGGTAATGTGACATGCTGAGTGTTGCTGTGAAATGATCATTGTGTTGATCATTTGTGATATGATCATTTGTTTGATCATTTATCTTTGTGATCATTTCTATGATCATTTGTTGACCCAAAGCACAGCTTTTGTATAAAGCGTGGCTTTGTGGACGTGACTTCGTCGAGCCTCACACCTCGGAATGGTCAAAACAGGAAAGATGCAGCAAGGTTATGAGGGGTAGCTCCCTTTAGGGTATGTGCATTTCCTTCTGGAAAAGGGTGGTATCATGGTATGGAGCCCAGATAGTTACTCATGTTGAAACACTTATTATTATGGTGTGATGTTGATTAGAGAGCTCTCGGTTAAAGGTCCCAAAGGACCGGGGGATGGCATACTCGTGTCAGTTGTTACCCAGTTAGGGGTAACCCGGCCTTGTGTTGGCAGAGATCCGGTTTGGTTCTCGGGGACGTCCTTCCAGAGGCGTTCTCATGTGGCAATGGGAAGTTCCTTGGCCTGACCATTTGTTGGAAATCCAAAGAAACAATACGAGCCTTGTACGGTATTAGTTGTAGAACCTGCCATCTAATATGGTAGCTATAGTAAGCATAATATAATGGTACCTATGCTGTCTAAGATTTATATTCTACTTTCGAAATGAATTTTTCCTACACTATGCACTAGTAATAATATCAAATGTTTCTTTTTAATGTGTACAAGCATCTTTGACTAACATAAGAAGAAATCTCCTCCAAGTCTGCGTTTGCACTGTGTGTGTGGCGGGAGGTCTTATGGTAGTCTCATTTTTAAAAAGCATTGCGAATTGACTTTGAAAATCTTTTGTTGAATGTTTTAAAGGATAAACTGTTTTTGTTGCTCACACCTGTCTCACGACTGATCCGGAGTTTATTGTTTCTTTCCTAAACTCTGGGTGCTCATTATTTTCTACACGAGCAGTCTAGAGTTGGGTTTTTTTCAGATAGTCAGATGTAGTAGATTATCTGGAGTTTGTTCAGTCTCTGGACCACACCACGCTTGCTTATCTTTGTGCATCGTTATTAGGAGTTCGAGCTATTTGCTGGATTGGTTCTTGGAGATGGAGTTGCAGTTCTCGGAGTTCTCTTTTGAATACTATCTTAGAGTTATATTGTTCCGCTGCTAGATGTCATCTATTTTCTTTTCCGCTGCTATTTATTGTATCATATCTCTGATGTATATTGATATCTATTGGATCATCTGTTGTATCAGATATTGTATCAAAGCTGTATATCAATGTATTATTCTTTTATTCCGCTGTGTTATTTACTTAATGTTGTTACAAGCTCCGGCGAATCGGATTTGAACGGTCGAATCTACGGCATTCGAGTACGATGTGAAGTATGGCTGTCGATTTTCGAGTGGGCAAAATTCGTCTCGTCACATAAGATATTAATTTTTAAAGTTCGAACTATAATTTATATAAACAGTTAACTTTTTTTTGTTACCAACGAATCATGGCCGCACAATACATCTTCCTCCTCACGCACGATCCAATTTCGAACGAACCCAACAGCCGCCTCCAACCCAAGATGCCGCACCTACCACGATCGCCTAAGGGAAGATCTAACACCACCTCAACTCCACCCATGGCCCAATTCTCGACGAGCTCGGTGCTATGCTCGATGTGAAAAACGAGCACGCTTCTCTGACGAACGCGGCCCCATTGCCCCCTCTCTGGTGAACGATAGACGATCACCACCGTTGATTATGTAGAGCTCCTCGAGCTCTTCGATCTTGCAGTAGAAAGTTTTTGGAATAAAAGCTTGGATTAAGAGAAAAATCGAGATGAAATTCAGGGGTTTTCGGCCATTGAATTGATATAAGGGGCGGCTCAAGAATTATGCTAGGGTTAGGCTTATAAACGTGAATATATATACGTATATAAACAATATTTTAATATTAAATCCAGTTAAAGCAACTTTTACAAGCGATCTCCAACAACGCGTGTCGACAGGCGTTTCTAAGGTTTTACCAACGTTCCGAAGTGTTTCGGAAGCTAATTCGATCATACACGTGAGTTACGGAAATAAACGATCAATTTTAAATTAAATCGATCAAAATAGTTTCTATGCGTTTTGAGCTGCCAGGGTCAACTGACAACTCTGATTGCTACGAAAATTGAAATCCGATAATAATTAACTATTACGGATCCAATGGAACTTGTTTCGTCGAATTCCGAGACTGTACCCCGGAATGCTATTTTAACTCGTCGATTATTTCGAGCGATTTTCAAAATCGTCGAAATCACTTAAAATTTCACCTTTAAAATTTTATTAACTCTAATATAACTTGTATAAAATTTATATTCACATTAGAAATCATTCTGATTCAGTTTAAATCAAAATCTGATTATTTGCATTGTTATATTATTAAATTTCATTATTAAATTAATATAAAATTCCAAATTCAACCTATCGACTTTTAGTCCTATCCAACAGTCCAATATTGTAATTCAAATACAAATAAACTTAAAATAAATTTTAGAATCTATTTTTTTATCTATTTACACCCATACTCACGAATTATCCCAATTCTAATATTAAATTATTATTATTCAAATTTCAATTAAATTCCTGTATTTGAAATTTAAGTAATTCTATTAACTTAACCAAACTCTTTTTATTCGAAATCGAATTAAAATTCATATTTAACATTTAAAATGAATTAAATGTTCAAAATTAACGACTAGAAATTCTGGGTCGTTACAATCGTCCTACCTGAGTTCAAATCTGACGTCAAATCCACCTATCTACTCCTAAAACTCGCCAAAACACGAACCCTAGCATTGCCGAGTATAAATCCCCAAACTGTCGATCATCATAAAATGATGCCACAACCCACTCGAGCATACCGGATTGAAGCTCGAGCCTAAACATGGTTTTTAAAGCAATTTTCGAATATTTTTATGAAGTTTAAATGGAGATTTAATTTTTTTTAAAGTTGTATATTTTTTTCTCCACTTATATTTCACTATCGCGCTCTGTTTTTGAAAAGGGGGAAAGATATGACTTTTTGCGTGGTCGAATAGGTTAGGTCGAATCTTAGGTTGTAGAAGAAAATAATGGTTTTAATATGTATATATACATATACATAAATATATATGTATGTATGTATGTATGTATTAAATTTTCAAACCATCTCGATTACGTAAATCAAAATCTAATCCCTAATGAGGCATACTGCTAGGCGTTTATATTGTTATACCCCTATTTCGAATGCAATGGAAAATGTTTTGAGTCCTAATTCGATCATATGGAGAAGATAGCTTTTTAGACCCGATAAATATATTGAATTTTCGACATAAATTTCAACACGTTTATACCCCGTACGATCAAATGATTACTCCAAAAGCTACAAAATTTGAAATTCGATAATAACACATTATTACGGATCCTATTGGAATGGGTTTCGTCAAAATCCCAAAAAGTTCCTCGGAAGGCTATTTTTATACATTAATTTAAAAAAGATATTTTTAAAATCGAGTGAATCGCTTTTAAATCCAATTTAAAAAATTTATAATCTTTACTCTTACTAATATAAATTTAATAAGCCTTTAAATTATTTTTAACAAGCTCGAAACTCAAAATTTCACTATTTTAACCGAATTTCCATTTAGTAAACTTGATTATTAAATCATCCAATAAACCGTTATATTTGAAACTTAGTTAAAAATTAACTTCTAAATATTTAAAATCAGTTAAATATTCTAATTTAAAAAATAACCAAAATTCTGGGTCATTACACTTACTTTAAACTACATATAATAATAATAAACTTCAAAAGATGGTTAAATAATTATTTAAAATATCAAATCACTTTTCAAATAAATATTAATAACTAACCCCAATTCATTTATATTATTTATAATCGATTTACAAAATTTGTTTATAAAACATAGAATTCATTTCAACAAATTTAAGTATTTAAATAACTAACTTTCTGAAATATTTAATCCAATCAATAGTATTTAAAACTACATAGTTTAATAATTAAAAATCCTTTTCTAAAACAAAACTTAACTTGTGAAAAACTAATCTTAAAATTCAACATACCCATTTTTTACGTATAAATCACTCTCGATTTATCCAAAATCGATTTACGTTTCCAATTACATAGCTATTCCTGAATTCCAAAATAGAACTTACTATTTCTTTCTAAATTGATTTCCATATTTCATTTTAAATTCACACCTTGAATTTATATTTTCAATTTATCGAATGATAATCACTCCACTTAATTTGTAAACATTGTTTATAAATTTCATGAACTCATTTCCAATTTTATAACAGGTTCATATTACTAAAATTCATTTATTAATCGATTTCTAATTAAATTCCATTTATAAATCTATTTCTTAAATAACCCAAACTATATTCCAAAACTATCAAATCTCGATTTCGTCTTCCATTCCATATTTTTCAGAATCTTATTTAAAATCCATTGTTAAAAATTTCCAATTAAAAGTCCTCTATTTGGAACCATTTTACTAAATAGCTGAATAAATACTCAAAATCCTATCATTTATTTTATCCAATTCAATATCCCTTTTAAATAATCCAAAAATTCAATATAAATATCTTCATTTCCAAAATCGCCCTTAAATTCCCTTTTTAAATTCAAAAATATTATTTATGTATTTATAATACCAAAATTAAGGCTAATGCTACTATAGCATCCAATAAATTCAAATCACACAATCCATAAAAGTTTATTCAATCATACCATATATCGCTATGAAAACAATCAATATATTTGAGGAATCTAGTTGGATCCCTCCAATTTATTTCCCTGCAATAACAGATGTTATATAACATAAAATTCCAATCCCTTTCGAGACGAGATATCGCGGTAATATATGGTCATTCACTATTATGCGGGGTGCATAGTGTCTCATCCGCTCCAATCCGCGGAAAATATATCAAATACTAATATATATATATATATATATATATATATATATAATAACATCCAACTGATATTAATTTATCAATTCATCAATTCAACCAATAAATAATTTTTACCACTTTAAAATAAAATTAGTTATCTAAGATGAGTGAGATTTACTAACTTTGATTTTGTAGTCGCCAAACGTTTCGTTTTTTTCAAAATAAAATTGAACTGGCATTCAATTTTAAACCTAAATTCTAATAAGCTCCAAATTCATCCAAACTAGTTTCATTGTGAAGCTCTCTTCATCACAATCACCAAGAAAAAAATTTGTTCGAATCAAACCTCGCATGAGGAGGTATGAATTTTTGAAGTAATCGATTAAATTTATAATAGTAAAATAAAAACTTGGGCAAGTTTGGCGCACATCCCTAATAAGTTTCAAAATAGAGAAAACATCCTTCCCAAACTAAACTTACATTTTCGGTCCCTATTTTCAAATTCACGCATGCAAAAAGACCCAAATACCCTTTATGTTTTTCACATTTCAAACGCGTATAACTTTATGTAGAAAAATCGGTTCAACGTACCGTTTTCACCAAAAAATCACAAATTTTATGATCTTTAAAATGAGATCAATTATTGATACCAAAAATTCATATTGTAGTAAATGTGCAATTATTTCATATATTTGTAGACAATTCAGCAAATTTTGAACACTTTATATGTTTTTTCAAATTTACAATATTTGCAAATAATTGCTGACACTTCTACAACTGTATGGTATAGTTGCAGAAATGTCTGCAACTATTGCATATAGTTGTAGACATTTTTTATGACGCCCCATGTAACAGCCCGGGAATTCGTAGCAATTAATTCCTGTCACTAGGTGATTAAATTTTTTGCAAATTGCTATTGGGATTTTGGGTTAAAAATTCTTTTAATAATTTGTTGAGTATTGTGTGGGCTTTGAAATTTAATTTGTAGCCCAAGTTTCATTTGTTGTTTGAGGCTGAGAGGTTTATCATTGTCGTTTCCTTCTTATTCCAATTCGACCCGATCCCCCTTCACATGGAAAACCCTACCTAATAACATACGAGAGAAATAAATGGCGGCCCCAAAATTTTATTCGTTCGCTCGTCTTCAAAGTTAGGGTTTTGGTCTAGTCAAAGATGCCGACTTTTGTAGAGGATGATTTTCGTGGTTGCCGATTTGAGATGCTCATTCGTGTTCAACTTTCTTGCTCTAAAGATCCATCGTCTCTTGGGATGTTCGCGGCCACCTGTTTGAGCTATCCGTGCTTTGATTCAGGTGAGTAATTTTAATTACTCACATCTATTCAATCTCGAGTTTGTAGAGTTGAATTTTTGTGGTTTTTGTTCGTATAAAATTGGTTTGAGATCGTTGCTTGATTTTTCGGCTGTTCCATGTTGTTTCGATGTTGGTGATTTTTCTGTCTTAGTTCGATTTTTGAATTTTCCAATGCTTCGCCTTTGTTGTGACGATGATTTCTTCTTTGGGTTTGATGATTTGTTGTTCTGCTGTCATCATCACGGTTCGTTGGGAAATTCTTTAATGACCCACGGCTTTGAATCTTAGTTGGTATCAGTAGCTCTGGCATTTTTGATTCGACTTGCAGTGTTTTCGATTTCAAACTTGATTTTTGAATCTTTGGCATTTTTGTTCATCCCTGTAGCATGCATTGTTCATGTATTCTTGGCTCTGGTTAGTCGTGCAGATTATAGATGATGTTTACACATGCATATGCTTCAATTGTTTGCATTCATGAGCTTGCACTGTCCAGCACTTCACATTCATGAGTTTATACTCACGCTTCTAATTTATAATTAGTAGCTCTCTGACTTTGTTTTGAAAACACAGCTTCTTTTGTTTAGAATTTTGTTTTGTTGTGATTTTTGTTAACACTGCAACCTGAGTTTTTAACTGCCTTTCTCTACTATGATTTTGAGACAGTGCGTGAGAGGAAATTTCGACTGCAGTGAAATTGTATCCAACATTTGTTTATAGTTCAGGAAACAAGCCATTTTAAACTAGTGTGCAAGCATTTTGCATTATTGAAATGTTTACTTCTGGGTTGCATGCGTGCGCATCATATTAGTTGTGTAAAAAAAAAAAAAAAATTAAATAACTAAATGGATTGCCAGTAGCTTCAGAGCATAAACATATACTCTTGCATATAAAAGATTTCATGTGCAATAATGCATGCTGTTATATTCAAATATAAATGCATATGGGCCACTACTTTATAAGGCACTGCAGTAAAACGTGCATATGCACGTTTCTATCTTAATGTACATGAGAAATTTTTGGATCCTTGCATGGAAATATTTCATGTGCAACCTGGTGACATATGTATCCAAGTTTATATTACATATGCTTTGTTTAGATGCAGGTACTTAAATAAGTGGCTATCTTAATTTGTTTTATAGTTTTCCTAAGCAAAAATATGTCCAGAACCTTGTTTTAATTCATGTGTGTGGCCTCAATACATGGGTTGTATAAATAGTTATAGTTTCTTAGCTTTATCCCTTGCGTACGTAAATATCAATGCAAAATTTCCAAATGCAAGTGAAACGTGTTGATTATTTATGTTCAAAAAAGAAAAGTATGTTAGGTGTTACGTACAAATTAAATAAAACGCATGTGCATGGTGATAGTACAACATTGGGTTGAATTATGATAGTGCAACCTACCGGTTAATTTACGTCGAACTCATTTGCGTCTGCAGTTTTCACTGCAACCTTTGTCTGCGTAGCGTGTTGTTTCACTGATGCATTCATTTGCACATTTCTTGGTTGCCTCTTTTATTGCCTGTTCTTGGAGACATGTTGTCTTGTACACTTGTGATCTTGTGGTGGCTGCAGTTTTTGGGTGCAGTTGCCCTTGTTGTTTTGCGTTGCATTGATGCAAATGGATTGTTTTTCTGACTACACTTGAGTTGAATCCAGCTTAAACGCTTGGGTTTGACCTTGTGTTCATTTGTGAATTTTCATTGTGTACATCATCACTGTGGTGGCAAGGCAGTGCACGCAAGCATGAACTGCAGCCACACGGTATCAATTTTATTGGTATTTCTTTTGCTTTTGATGCGTTGATCTTTTATGTAATGCATGTTGTAGTGGCGAGGCAGTACATGCGTGCGTGTACTCCAGCCCTACCCGTGTTGACCTTTTTATTTGATGTTTCAATTTGTTTGAAATGATTCGTGTGTCTAATTGTATAATTTGAATTTGTCGATTTATTGTTTAACACTGCTATGTGTTATATTTATTGTTATCCGATTTCTTTATTTAAGGATCGGATAGACTTATTATGACTGTAGTCTATTTGTTACTTAATTATTATTGCTTATGTGCACTAATAACTGAGTTTTAATTAGACTGACCCGTGTATTATTTTGTTTTGAATTTAATACTCGGGCAGATCCGAGTTATTTCAGGTTGTAGATATCTTGCTTTGGGTTGCTGTTTGAGCTATGAAGACTTTGCATATCTTTTGGAGTTGTCATGTCATAGTATAGGTTGATATGTATTCATGTATATTAGTCGATAATGTACTTGTATATGTAACTTCCTGAGTCGACCACTGTAGTTGTATCATATGTATTGTATCACATGTATTGTAACTGACTTCAGTTATTATATATATGTGACATTTTTGTTTTATCTGTGTTCCGCATTTTTATGATCTGTGTTATTATTATATATATTGTCCAAACTATTAAGAACCATCGTAGTTCGTTTTATACTAGAATTGGGTATGTTGATGGGAGTAAATAAATATGAGATGAAAAACAAAAACATATACCACTTCTATCGAGGTAACTAATACTAGTGTAAGGCCTAACTACGGATGGCCGCTCCTATCCATCCTTATTCTTCGTGATAACAGACAGTATTTCTTTTAATACTCTTTGTTACTGCGAGCATAGAGGTGGGGCATCACAGTTGGTATCAGAGCTTGGGGTTTATGGACATAATATAAAACATAACTTAGATGGAACATGTGTTACAACTATGTGTCGATGTTTTATATGTGTTTTGAGTCAAAACTAAAGTTTTGAAAATACGATGGAAATTTTTAAATATCCTTATTTAAAAATAAAAAGTGAATTTGTGTTTTGATGATAGATTGGTTTGTGCTTTGTTTATCAGAGTGCGCAGCGAAAACAGTGTGACTGCTTCGCTGAGTACGACTGATAATTATTTTGATTTAAAAATCAAAATATGAAAATGAAATTAATTTCGTTATTTTGTTTAACCAGTGGATTTGATTTGTTGAAATTTCTTACTGGTTTTCTTTGATGCTAATCATATCTGATTAGATTTTTGCTGTTTTAAAATTTCTTTATTGAAGATATATTAGAATGATTTTTTTTGTTTATATTGTAGTGTGCGTGCAAATATAAATTGCACGTTACTGCATTGATTTTATGTTGAACCGATGCTTGGTTATGAAACGTATTTTGTTGCGTTATTTTTATAACGGGATTTTTACATCGATGCTAGAATTTTGAAGCACGGTGTTTTGTTGACATTTTAATGAATGAAAATTCACTGATATGAAATTTTGATGCAAATTATTTTGATGAGATTTTGACGTTTAAAAAAAAAATTACTGTCAATTTGACTTCAGGAACCGTCAAATTTTTAAAGTGGATTTTTCAAGCGGTTATCCAGCAATGCTGATTTTGAGATCCGTTTCTACGGTGTTTTGAGAAGTATAAATTTTCTTATTGAAATTGTCACTAATGTTGCTGTTTTTATCACGGATTTGCAAATCGTTTTAAAAATAAAATTGTTTTTCAAAATTTTTATAGTTTATGCTTTCAAAAGAATGAGGAAGCGATTTAAAAGATTCAGCAAAATCGAGGACTATGACCCTTTCTTTTACTGATTCGCTTAATTCCGAACTTGTTCATTTGAGAATGTAGATTATTTACTTTTATAAAATAAATGAAATTGTTTTCAGAATTTTTACAGTTTGCGTTTTCAGAAGAATGAGAAAGTGACTTAAACGTTTCAGAAAAATCGAGGATTGTAACCCCTTTCTTTTACTGATTCGCTTAATTCCAGACTTGTCCGTTTGAGAATGTGAAATGTTATTTTTGGAATACACAATTTGCACTTTCAAGGAAACGATGAAGAGATTTAAACGATGTAACAAAAGTGCGGAGTATGGAACCACACTTTTACTATTTCGGTTAATTCCGGACTCGTTAATTGAAACATTTGCTGTTTGATGATTTTGATGATTTTACAAGTTCAAGGAAACGATGAAGAGAATCAAACGATTTAGTAAAACACGTGGTATGGGACATGTGCGTTTGCTACTTCGGTTAATTCCGGACTCGTTAATTGAATATATGATGATTTTCGTGTGCTTTCGAGCCACTATGTTGGACCTTCGGGTCATATGTTGGACCTTCGGGTCAATACCAGTACCGGACCTTCGGGTCATATGTTGGACCTTCGGGTCATTTGTTGGGCGCCAAAATTATGTTGGGTACTTGGTAGGCTTCGTCCATATGTTGATGCACGTGCGGCGTAGCTAAAACTCGCCATTTGTTGGGATCGATCCACCTTTTATGTTGATTTTCTAGGTCATCTTAATTGATTTCTAGAAATTTGTTGTTTCCAATTATCTGCAGGTAATTGGATATTTGTTGATATGAGTTCTAATTATCGTTTTTTATAATTAGATATTTGTTGATTTGATTATCGTTTTTGATAATCGAATATTTGTTGATTTGATTATCGTTTTTGATAATCGAATATTTGTTGATTTGATTATTGTTTTTTATAATCGAATATTTGTTGATTTGAGATTTGATTATCGTTTTTGAAAATCGAATATTTGTTGATTTGATTGTCGTTTTTGATAATCGAATATTTGTTGATTTGATTATCGTTTTTGATAATCGAGTATTTGTTGATTTGATTATCGTTTTTGATAATCGAATATTTTTTGATTTGAGATTTGATTATCGTTTTTGATAATCGAATATTTGTTGATTTGATTATGGTTTTTGATAATCGAATATTTGTTGATTTGATTATGGTTTTTGATAATCGAATATTTGTTGATTTGATTATCGTTTTTGATAATCGAATATTTGTTGATTGGAGATTTGATTATCGTTTTTGAAAATCGAATATTTGTTGATTTGATTATCGTTTTTGATAATCGAATATTTGTTGATTTGATTATCTTTTTTGATAATCGAATATTTGTTGATTTGATTATCGTTTTTGATAATCGAATATTTGTTGATTTGATTATCTTTTTTGATAATCGAATATTTGTTGATTTGAGATTTGATTATCGTTTTGGAAAATCGAATATTTGTTGATTTGATTATCGTTTTTGATAATCGAATATTTGTTGATTTGATTATCGTTTTTGATAATCGAATATTTGTTGATTTGATTATCGTTTTTGATAATCGAATATTTGTTGATTTGATTATCGTTTTTGATAATCGAACATTTGTTGATTTGATTATCGTTTTTGATAATCGAATATTTGTTGATTTGAGATTTGATTATCGTTTTTGATAATCGAATATTTGTTGATTTGATTATCGTTTTTGATAATCGAATATTTGTTGATTTGATTATCGTTTTTGATAATCGAATATTTGTTGATTTGAGATTTGATTATAGTTTTTGAAAATCGAATATTTGTTGATTTGATTATCGTTTTTGATAATCGAATATTTGTTGATTTGATTATCGTTTTTGATAATCGAATATTTGTTGATTTGATTATCGTTTTTTATAATCGAATAATTGTTGATTTGAGATTTGATTATCGTTTTTGAAAATCGAATATTTGTTGATTTGATTATCGTTTTTGATAATCGAGTATTTGTTGATTTGATTATCGTTTTTGATAGTCGATTTTGTTGATTTGAGATTTCTAATTGTCGTTTTGATAATTGGACCTTTGTTGTTTTCTAATTGTCTACTTGATAGTAAGATTTTGTTAAAAATTCGCGAATTTCTTTTATGAAATTAAAAGATTTCTTTGTCATTTGTGTTCTTGACCTTTATTTTTCTAGCTTAACCAGTTTGTGTTACGGAAATATTTGTTAGTGACGACCTTAATTATGAAAATTGCGGGGACGCAATTTTCATAAGGAGGGGGAGTCTGTAATAGCCCGGGAATTCGTAGCAATTAATTCCTGTCACTAGGTGATTAAATTGTTCGCAAATTTCTATTGGGATTTTGGGTTAAAAATCCTTTTAATAATTTGTTGAGTATTGTGTGGGCTTTGAAATTTGATTTGTAGACTAATTTTCATTCGTTGTTTGAGGCCGAGAGGTTTATCATTGCCGTTTCCTTCTTATTCCAATTCGACCCGATCCCCCTTCACTTGGAAAACCTTGCCTAATAACATACGAGAGAAATAAATGGCGCCCCCAAAATTTATTCGTTCGCTCGTCTTCGAAGTTAGGGTTTTGGTCTAATCAAAGATGCCGACTTTTGTAGAGGATGATTTTAGTGGTTGCCGATTTGAGATGCTCATTCGTGTTCAACTTTCTTGCTCTATAGATCCATCGTCTCTGGGATGTTCGCGGCCACCTGTTTGAGCTATCCGTGCTTCGATTCAGGTGAGTAATTTTAATTACTCACATCTATTCAATCTCGAGTTTGTAGAGTTGAATTTTTGTGGTTTTTGTTAGTATAAAATTGGTTTGAGATCGTTGCTTGATTTTTCGGCCGATCCATGTTGTTTCGATGTTGGTGATTTTTCTGTCTTAGTTTGATTTCTGAATTTTCCAATGCTTCGCCTTTGTTGTGACGATGATTTCTTCTTTGGGTTTGATGATTTGTTGTTCTACTGTCACCATCACGGTTCGTTGGGAAATTCTTTAATGACCCACGGCTTTGAATCTTAGTTGGTATCTGTAGCTCTGGCATTTTTGACTCGACTTGCAGTGTTTTCGATTCAAACTTGATTTTTGAATCCTTGGCATTTTTGTTCATCCCTGTAGCATGCATTGTTCATGTATTCTTGGCTCTGGTTAGTCGTGCAGATTATAGATGATGTTTACACATGCACATGCTTCAATTGTTTGCATTCATGTGCTTGCACTGTCCAGCACTTCGCATTCATGAGTTTATACTCACGCTTCTAATTTATAGTTAGTAGCTCTCTGACTTTGTTTTGAAAACACAGTTTCTTTTGTTTGGAATTTTGTTTTGTTGTGATTTTTGGTAACACTGCAACCTGAGTTTTTAACTGCCTTTCTCTACTATGATCTCGAGACAGTGCGTGAGAGGAAATTTCGACTGTAGTGAAATTGTATCCAACATTTGTTTATACTTCAGGAAACAAGCCATTTTAAACTAGTGTGCAAGCATTTTGCATTATTGAAATGTTTACTTCTGGGTTGCATGCGTGCGCATCATATTAGTTGTGTAAAAAAAAATTAAATAACTAAATGGATTGCCAGTAGCTTCAGAGCATAAACATATACTCTTGCATATAAAAGATTTCATGTGCAATAATGCATGCTGTTATATTCAAATCTAAATGCATATGAGCCACTACTTTATAAGGCACTACAATAAAACGTGCATATGCACGTTTCTATCTTAATGTACATGCGAAATTTTTGGATCCTTGCATGGAAATATTTCATGCGCAACTTGGTGACATATGTATCCAAGTTTATATTACATATGGTTTGTTTAGATGCAGGTACTTAAATAAGTTTCTATCTTAATTTGTTTTATAATTTTCCTAAGCACAAATATGTCCAGAACCTTGTTTTAATTCATGTGTGTGGCCTCAATACATGGGTTGTATAAATAGTTCCAGGTTCTTAGCTTTATCCCTTGTGTACGTAAATATCAATGCAAAATTTCCAAATGCAAGTGAAACGTGTTGATTATTTATGTTCAAAAAAGAAAAGTATGTTAGGTGTTACGTACAAATTAAATAAAACTCATGTGCATGGGGATAGTACAACATTGGGTTGAATTATGGTAGTGCAACCTACCGGTTAATTTACGTCGAACTCATTTGCATCTGCAGTTTTCACTGCAACCTTTGTCTGCGTAGCGCATTGTTTCACTGATGCATTCATTTGCACTTTTCTTGGTTGCCTCTTTTATTGCATGTTCTTGGAGACATGTTGTCTTGTACACTTGTGATCTTGTGGTGGCTGCAGTTTTTGGGTGCAGTTGCCCTTGTTGTTTTGCGTTGCATTGATGCAAATGGATTGTTTTTCTGACTACACTTGAGTTGAATCCAGCTTAAACGCTTGGGTTTGACCCTGTGTTCGTTTGTGAATTTTCATTGTGTACATCATCACTGTAGTGGCAAGGCTGTGCACGCAAGCGTGAACTGCAGCCACACGGTATCAAATTTATTGGTATTTCTTTTGCTTTTGATGCGTTGATCTTTTATGTAATGCATGTTGTAGTGGCGAGGCAGTACATGCGTGCGTGTACTGCATCGCTACCCATGTTGACCTTTTTATTTGATGTTTCAATTTGTTTGAAATGATTCGTGTGTCTAATTGTATAATTTGAATTTGTCGATTTATTGTTTAACACTGCTACGTGTTATATTTATCGTTATCTGATTTCTTTATTTAAGGATCGGATAGACGAGACTTATAATGACTGTAGTCTATTTGTTACTTAATTATTATTGCTTATGTGCACTAATAACTGAGTTTTAATTAGACTGACCCGTGTATTATTTTGTTTTGAATTTAATACTCGGGCAGATCCGAGTTATTTCAGGTTGTAGATATCTTGCTTTGGGTTGCTGTTTGAGCTATGAAGACTTTGCATATCTTTTGGAGTTGTCATGTCATAGTATAGGTTGATATGTATTCATGTATATTAGTCGATAATGTACTTGTATATGTAACTTCCTGAGTCGACCACTGTAGTTGTATCATATGTATTGTATCACATGTATTGTAACTGACTTCAGTTATTATATATATGTGACATTTTTGTTTTATCTGTGTTCCGCATTTTTATGATCTGTGTTATTATTATATATATTGTCCAAACTATTAAGAACCATCGTAGTTCGTTTTATACTAGAATTGGGTATGTTGATGGGAGTAAATAAATATGAGATGAAAAACAAAAACATATACCACTTCTATCGAGGTAACTAATACTAGTGTAAGGCCTAACTACGGATGGCCGCTCCTATCCAGCCTTATTCTTCGTGATAACAAACAGTATTTCTTTTAATACTCTTTGTTATTGCGAGCATAGAGGTGGGGCGTCACACCCCACCTCTATATCCACGCTAGTCAAGAACACCACGGTGTAGTGCTGTCAACTAGTACGGAGAATAAGGCTGTTGAGGAGCAACCATCCATGTAATTGCTTTGTAAACCCAATGCTACTACATAGCGGCTATAATAATCTTCAGAAACAAACATAGAAATATACATAACATAAATCAGTCACAGATATCCATATCACTAAGGCAGAAAAAGATATGAATATAACACATGAAAGTGTACATCAGAGTAGTGATCAAACAAGATCCACACTATCAAAAAAGAATAGCTTCAAGTGCTGGACAAAAGAATATGAATACATCAATGAGTCTATATCTCAAATGTATAAAACAAAAACTACTAATCTAAGTAGTTAGCCAAAAGTCAAGGTAAAGATCCTGGATGAGAAGTCAAGCAGAAGCACCTGTAACAACTCGGTCTGACCCGAGTATTATTTAATAAGAAAATAATAAACGGATCAGTCTAGCTATAAATATCAGATGAAATGATATAGAATAAAAGATATGGTATAAAGGCATAATAACCGTAATGACGTACTATGAAAAGTATGTAAATGAACATCAACAAGAGATTAATCAATACACAAGAATCTTCTCAAAGAACCAAAGGAATGTCAAACTCCATAAATTTGGATACACAAAAAGTCAATGACACACAAATTCACCAATGCACAAATATTGATAAAGCTTATCATTGAAATTCACGAAAATTGGTGAAACACAAAATTCTAGAAATCTGCACAAGAAATCCAGAAATCACAAAAAGGGGGAGGCCTATTAAAAATGGGAGCATGAAAACTCACCAACACGTATATCACAAAATAGAACGCTATTCCATGGTTGCTAACCATTAATTTTGAGCCGAAGCTCAACAAACGATCCGAAGACCATGGGTCGCTACCCACCAAAATTGAGCCTAAGCTCTGCAGAAACGGGGTTTAGTCTCCCTCGTAGACAAAGAGACATCGCACATTTGCTAGTCTAAATCACAAAAATGATCATCATCGATCACCAAGAAGTGTCAATTACAGTGAGCTAGTAAATATAAAAGTTTGGCTTCATGTCCCATAACCACTAGCTTAACTTAGATATTTACGAACAAATTGTAAGTTTCCACTAGAAAATTGTCACAAGCGATTCAATCGAACAAGTCCAAGAATTAACCGACGAAGCAAACGGAAGCGTTTCATACCACTTGTTTTACTAAAACGTTTAATTAGATTTCTCATCCGAGTGAGGTAAAGGTTTGTATATACTAATAGATTGGAAAACAGTTTAAGAAAAGAGCTTTGTAATAAAATAGTGTTGAAATCTCTTTGATGAAAGAGTTTTGATATTTACTGCTAGTATTGAAACCTTTATATTTTTAAAGTGACAAATCACAAAAATGATTGTAGAAACAATCAATCATGAAAATTCACATTCGAAGACGTGAATAAAATCCAAGGAAATCAGTTCAAATGCATCAAAGTAGAAATTCCCTTGCGACCTAACATGGCCGAGCTAAGGTGGCCGAGCAATATGCAATGGAACGACCTACAGGGCAAGCGACCTAAGGTAAAACAGGTCGAATGACCTAAGGATAAAAGGTCGAGCGACCTAGTTGGTTGCGACTTAAGGTGGTGAGCATGCGGCCTCGGTAGTGCTACCCAAGGGATACGCGACCTAAGAAGTCCGCGGCCTAAGTAGTTACGAGCTAACGACCTAAAGGCCGAGCGACCTAAGGGGAAAATGACCCAAGCATGCGACCTAAGGGGGAAACGACCCAAGCACGCGACCTAAGCACTTAACCAGTGGATGGAGCGACCCAAACACAAGAGCGACTTTACATGGCGCGACCTAAGGTTGAAGGCCGAGCGACCTAGCGACCTAGTCTTGCTGCATCTCCCCTGATTTTTAGTCATTCCCGATGTATAAGGCTTGAGGCTACGACTACCTTTCAGGAAATTTACACTTAGAATGCTCATTACCCTGCAATAAAAATGTCCTGATAGCATTCATCCATATAAGTTGTTCTGGGTCTGAATAAACTGAATCTCCAAAATCACCATCTTCATTATCTTCATGATATCACAATTTGTAATGCACAAATCGGATCGAAGTGGTTTTCGCATAATTAAATCAGATCCAGCTCTCTTCGAAAATGATCATGAAATTGGCCACATTTGATAGTCGGTGATTTAACTATCAAATTTACACATATAAGCAGTCACTAGGCCAATATTATAAAACTTTCAGACATTTATTTTCGGATATCTTTACAACGATATATGTATTCAAATCTCTTTCAGTATTCCAATATTTAAAAACAATTCCAAATACTTATATCCATAACAGGGTGTTTTCAAACCATATCAACACTTATAATATTTCAAACTCCAACTTATAATTCATTACTTAGAAAAATATTTCTATATAAATCATCTCATAGTTAGAATACTTCCAAACCATTTAACTCCAATAC
Source organism: Allium cepa (assembly GCA_030765085.1). NCBI lineage: Eukaryota > Viridiplantae > Streptophyta > Magnoliopsida > Asparagales > Amaryllidaceae > Allium > Allium cepa. Next base: position 765,989,815 of record CM060937.1, on the reverse strand, counting down.
TTAGGAATATTCCGTCATATCGCACAAATCTCCAAAAAAATTTTAAAAATTCCCTTTATAATTCCCAAAAATTATTGATTATACTTATTTAAAATCCTACTGCACTTTATAACTTCTTTAATGAATTCAGATTTATTTTACGAAGTTCCCGTATCTAAATAATTTGGAAATTTCCTTTTCTCTAATTTTCTTAAGTTCTCGCATTCCATTATAAGATTTCCCTTATAAAATCACATCCAGTTTAAAACCCGATTTACCAATCTCGAGGGCATTTATAAATAAATTTTGATCACTTACTTTAAACTATATATGTAATAATAATAAATTTAAAACATGGTTAAATAATTATTTAAAATATCAAAACACTTTTAAAATAAACGTCAATAACTAATTCCAATTCATTTATAAAATTTCTAATCGATTTAAAAAATTTGATTATAAAACTTAGAATTCATTTCAACAAATTTAAATATTTAAATAACTAACTTTCTGAAATATTTAATCGAAGTAATAGTCTTTAAAACTACATACTTTAATAATTAAAAATCCTTTTCTAATTTTTTTTTAAGTTGTTGTGAAAAACTATTCTTAAAATTCAACATACCCATTTTTTATGTACAAATCTCTCTCAATTTATCCTAAATCGATTTACATTTCCAATTCCATAGCTATTCCCAAATTCTAAAATAGAATTAACTATTTCTTTCTAAACTAATTTCCATATCTCGTTTTAAATTCACATCGTGAATTTATATTTCCAATTTATCGAATGATAATCATTCCATTTAATTTATTAACATTGTTTATAAATTTCATAAACTCATTTCTAGTTTTATAACAGGTTCATATTACTAAAATTCATTTATCAAATGATTTCTAATTAAAATTCCGTTTATAAACCAAATTTCTTAAATAATCCAAACTATATTACAAAACTAGTGTAACAACCCCTATATTTTGCGATTTATTTTTTTGTATATTTTAATTATTTTAATTAAATTTTTGATTTAAAAACTTATTTTATTTATTTTTAATGATAAACTTTAGTTTTGATATGAATTATCATTCCAATACATGACTAAAAAGAATATTTTCCAAAAAGTGAGTTTTTGGTCAAAATAGTCAAACTTTGACTTTTATTTTAAAATTTTAAAAGCTTGAAAATTTAAATTTTATCTTTTATTATGAAAGTACAGAAAATATTAAGAACACTGCTTTTTGTTTCGTTGGAAACGGATTTAAATTGTGAAAGTTATGTATATTTCGATATTGAGTGCAATTCGTTTATTCTGCAATTTTGTTATTTTAAATAGTATAAATTTTATTTTTCTTTGTCATATTTTTTTGTAATATGTATCGATATGTTATTTTATGTATGTTTTTGTCTTTAAATATTTTTTGAAGTGAGGTAGGAATTTTTCTAGAGCTAGTTGTATTTTTCTTGTAATTTCCATGCCCTGTTTTCAATTTTTAAACATTTTCTTTAGTTCTTTTATATTTTTCTCCCATTTAATTATTTATTTTATTTTAGAAATGACAAATAAATTATTTTATTTTAAAATTTTTCTTTAGAATATTTTTAAAATGAAGTAGATATTTTTCTAAAGCCATTGATGTTTTAATTGTAATTTTTGAACCATGTTTTCAATTTTTAAGCAATTTCCTTAATTCTTTTTATATTTTCTTTAAATTTAATTATATATTTTTATATTTTTTCACTTTTTTTCAGTTTTAGATGTACTTGCTAAAGTTTATTTTGTTTTACTTGATTTAAAAGAAAAGGAAGTATGGAAGGTTTTAAAAGCTAAGAAACGTAAAGTCGTTTCACCGTTTCTTTTACCGTTTCTTTTTCAATCAATACACCATTTATTTTGGCCGTACCTTTCTATATTCTTTTCAGCTGCATTCTCTCATCATTTTCACGTATTTTCAAAGCTTCTCAACCCTTAAAAAAAATCATGGCCTCCATCTTGCAAAAATTTGGTAAAATCTTCTTCTCTTCTCTTGTTTTCTAGTTTTTCTATGTGATTTTGCAACTTGTTCTCAACTTCATGGCTCCCCTCCTCCTCAACCATATCTAGGCCAACCTCCAGCACTTTATTCTCTAATCATCATCCACCCTAGATCACCACCATGGCAGGCCAAGCGACCCCAAGGCAAACACCACCACCAAAATCCACAAATCCATCACCTATGCACTCAAGCTGACCTAGTTTTGGTACCATCGCCTTCATCCACCTTTTGCCGCCACTTCACCACCACCACCTTTGACCTAACCTCCATCCTCTTCCACATCACCCACCACCACCTGGACCCACTGTCCATGCCCCTAGAGCCTATGGCCGAACCCATTTATAGCATAGAAGTGATGAATTTGCCTTGTAGTCGTTGTTTTGTCGCACAAATGTCCATCCATCTTTGCACCATTACTTCCAAGCTATGGCTGACCTTTATGAGCCCAAGACCTGATCCTAACCCACTCCATAGACATGTATTTCAGATCTATAGCTGAATTATAGGCGGTAGAAAGCAAGTGCAAAAACTTTGGCTTTGTTTTATGCATTTAATTCTAACATTGTTTTATTGAATTTGGGTTTGAAAACTTATGTTATTTGTTTGTTTTGTTTGAATGTTTGCAAGGCTATTAGCCTTGTCTCTCCCACACTCATATCATCATCATGGCTAAGAAAACGAACCCCTTAGTCGAGCTTTTGAATGGTTGTAGCAAGGTCAAGTTATCTTGTCTTTGTTGCCTTGAAATTGCCTTGTAGTGTTGACTTGTTGCACCTATAAATCTCCACACTTTTAAACCATGATAGGCTGACCACTATGGACCCAAACCAGACCTTTATACATGCCTTGGCTGTGCTATTTCAGTTCATAACTGAAGTATGTGAAGTTGAGAACAAGTGCAAAGCATTTGTCTTTGTTTTGGGCTTCGATTCCTAGTGTCGTTTAGTGTAATTTGGCTGTGAAAAACTTATGTATTTTGAATTGTTTTGTTTATATGTATACAAGGCAATTATATTTGTCTCTCCACTCTCAAATCATGGTAGTGTTGTCGTTCCTTCGTTGTGCCTGTATCGTGTGTTTTGGTGTCGTTCTCCAGCTTGTGGCATGTGAGTATTTCTCACCAGACATTATGTACTTATATAAGTAGTAAATTGACACCCTGCGAATTTGTAGAACTATATTAACGTTATAATTGCTTATATTATTATCATATGATGTTCACACCTGTTATTACACCTGTTATATCATATGTTACTGTTATTTCATGCTATTCTGTATGTTTTATCAGTTTATCACACTGCAAGTTCCCTGTAAATTAGAATCACTATGGGTTGAAATGATACATACCCGAACGGACTTTAGAATAGGGAAAAATCGTTATGGGCTGAAATGATAGGCTTGAACGGTTTTTATTTAATTTATTTTAACTTGGGATTGCGGGTTTGAAATGATAAAGCTCGGATTTTCTTTGTAAATTACGGGTTGAAATGATATATTACCCGTATCACTTTACCTAGCGTAGAAAATTATATGCAGGCCCGTAGTTAAAATATGTTTTCCAAAAATTTTAAAATATTTTAGAAATTTAATTATTATAATATTTGACTTGAAATTTAATAGTAATATAACTTTTGTAAAGTATTATTTATTTTCTGGAAATCTATAAGTTAAATAAATTATGGAAAAGTTAGAAATTATGAACGTAAGTTATTTTGGAAATTTTGATTTAATTTTTAGTGGAATTTAAATTAACTTTGAAAATATGATAAATTTATGATATTTTGAATTTAAATTAATTTAAAGTGATTTTATATCATATTAATGATTTTTGATAAAGTTGAATGTGAAACGAATGAATATTTAAGATGAAATTTTGAAATATAACTAAAATTGGAAATTTAGGAAATTGACTTAAAAGTGAACTTTTAGTTAAGCAAATAAAAATAAAACTAAGTTATATTTGAGAATTTGAACTTAAGTGTTAAGTTGAAATTTAATGCAATGAATTTAAAATTGAACATTGCAATTTAATAAGTGAATTATTATTAAATCTTGATTTTTGAGTGGAAATTTAACTTTATAAAATCATTAACTTAAGGAAAATTAAATTATGTTTATAAATGTGAAAATGTATGATTTTATGAGTTAAAAATGTTACAAATAAAAATATAATTGGTTGAGAAATTATATTGAATATTTGAAGTTAATTGACTGCATTTTTAAAATGCTATTAATTACAATGTAAATGATATTACACTATTTGTAAATGCTGTAGTTGATGATAATGAACTAAAAAGCTAAATTGAATTAAAAACTACTATAGCAATTTTGTAAGCGCTATAATTTTTTTATTTAACTAAGTTTAGTTTAAATTTAAGTAAACCCTATTACAACATTTTAAAATGTTGTCTTTTGTTAAATTGAACTGTTTTGAATGTATCTTTCCGTAGCGTTTTCTAAATGCCACGAAAAGTGAATTTTCATTTTTTTTGATAAACTTAATTGAATAAATGAACTTTTGAAGTTGAAAATTTTGAAAATTTAATAATTTAATTATTGAACATAATAACTTCATTTTAATTATTAAAAATGATTTTTTTTAATATAAACTGTTTTGAAATGTGATTGAAATGGTATTTTAAATTGAATAAAATGAATAATGATTTGAAATGAATGTGGTTTTGACATTTTGATATATTAAATGATTGAAATGTGGTGTGAAAAGATATGATATTTTGATATATTAAAATGATTTGAAAATGGAGTTTTGAAAGATATGACATTTTGATATTAAAATAATTTGAAAGGAAGTGCTGAAAGATAAGATATTTTGAACGAAGTTTTGAAAGGTTATGATATTTTGATATACTAAAATAATTTGAAAGAAAGTTTTGAAAGGATATGATAATTTAATATATTGACATGGTTAGAAATGACTTGATATTTATTTTGATAAATATTTGAATCGAAAGATATGGTATGATGATATATTGAAATGGTTTGAAAATAATTTAATCTTTATTTTGATAAAGATTTGGGTTGTAATGATATTTTATTTTGAAGTATAAAATTTCTTTTTTAAAGTTATAACTATAGGTTATAATAACGATTGGTTGTTAAAGATACCGAGATCGGATATTGTCTTATTACCGGCCAATACCGAAAACCACTTTAACAACTGTGTACGCGGTGGAGATTCCAGAATGAAGTAGGATGGTGGCGACGTTCTCGAGGTATATTACATGGACCCAACTCCTGTGAGTTGGCATAAATGACTAAAACAGAAGCTATACTGGGCTACACAAAGTGTCGCACCCTTTCATCGAGCATGCTCCATCGGAAACCATTATATTACTTTTGTGATTCGGCATGTGGCGCCACTTTGATTCGGGGGTATTGTTCGAGGTGGGCGGAAGCTGCTGGCTTGCCGTCACCATCGGTCCGGGAGTGCAAACGGTGTATCCACCCTGGCATTGACTCGCGTGCCGTGTCATCTCCTTATAGCGAGCCCACTACGATTTTGGTTTTAAAGATCCGACCGCGTTAAGGTTCACCATCCCCTTAACGCTATTTTCTATATGATTATACTTTATTGATTAGGCACTACTGTATATAGGGCAAATATACTATATAGTAAATAGTTTAACGGATCCTTAGAGGATGGGCGGTCCCAAGCATCTTCTAAGTTACTTGTACCTTTACTATAGTTCACTTGAGTTGGTTTACATTGTATAAGTATGTATGTCCTGACTCGAGTGTTTGTATTTTTATTTACGCTCGGGTCAGCCTGAGTTATTCACTGATTTGGATTTCCACTTTCTAGAGATTTGAATCGCTGGAGATTATCTACTTGTCAAGTTTCATCTTTCCAGTTCGGTTGTTCTATTCAGCTTGTACTTGGTTATCATATTTAAACTTCTGTTGTACTTTATTTCTTCTATTGTATCTTATGTAACTCTGATATATTTAAATAGTAGCTTCATGAACTACTATCTCTTTTGCTTCCGCTGCATTATTATTACTCTGTGTTTGTGATCTGTGATTATTATTTACTGTATATTCTGAGATTTGCCAAATTTTATTTACAACGCGGTATTTTGAGCAATTCAATTCCGGCATGAGTGTCTACCTATACACTTATAATGGATGCAAATGGTTGAAAATACCTGGTCGTTACAGTTGGTATCAGATCTTTGGTAGCTCTAGGCAAAACTCAGCATATGGAGTAAATGTATTTACAGAATCACTTTCATTCGAGTTTGAATCTCTTCCTTTTTGACTCGATTCCTTTGAATTTTGGAACGTTCCCTGCGGTTCCAATATCCATTCGTGTTCTTCACTATTCATCTTCTTTTGATTCTGGAGTATTCCATAACTCCGCTTCGAATGATCTTTCTAGTGAGTCGGCAGTCACGCCAATTTCAAATTGAATTGAGAAAAAGGGAAACTCCCTTACAATTAACATCGATTCACTAGAGATTCTTATATATCCTTGGTTTAGATGCTAAGATCTTTTGTTATGCCAAACTTTATCTATTGAGATCGAATGTAGATTTACCCTAGAAAAATCCACATTGATCTTATTCTTTAAGCCACGGTTGACCCGGTAAATGTTGCCCGTGATTTCTTTAAGCTTATCCACCTCCCTATTTTGTTATTTAATCATCTTGTCTTTTGTTTCCAACCTATTTTCAAACATTTTGAATTGTACTTGTAAAACTATGTTTTGTTTATATATTGTGTTGTTTGAGTTGTTGATGTTGATTTGGGTTTCCGATCGATTCGTCTGATCAACGCTATCGATAGGATTTCTAAAACACTTTGACGGAACAAACTTACACAATATTATTTTAAAATTTGGTTAGTGAAATAAAATTTTGATATATAAGTAAATTTATGGAACTTAATCAGTTGATTTAAAATTGATTATATGAAATGATAATACTTAATTTATAATTTATTGTTCTATAAATGAATTTATAGATAGTTGTTTATAAATTGATTTGGTAACTAAAATGAATTTTGAACAAGAAATTTGAGAATTTAATTTTCGATGGTTTCAAACCTTGTGTTTAAAGTTTTAAAAGGTTATATTATTTAAAGTATTTTCAAATAGAAATTTGTTTCCAAAGAATTCCAAGTTTAAAATTAGCGCTCTTCTCATTGTTGCTGGGAAATAACTTCGGTGATGACTGCAACATCATCGACGTTCATTTTCGAGTTTCGACGTGAAGAGGCCGCTCTGTAATATTGCTACAGCTTTGTTTTGGAAATCAATTTGATTTGAATTTCTAAAATATGACTTGATTTATAATATATATAGATATATGATTTAAATTTGATTTGATAAACTATGTACATACATTTAGTTATCTATAAAATGGTTTGTAGAAATCGAAAATTTTATTCTTAAATTTTATTTTTAAAGAATAATTTCAATTATAAAAAAAAAGAAAATCAAATTTTTTTTGAATAAATGATTTAAGCTTGAAATGATTGAATTGGAAAGTTTTATTTGTATAATACAATTGCATTCAAATATAACTTACCCTAAATTCAGAAGTTAAAAATGTAATTGGATAATATACAATATAAAAAGATTATAAATAAAATTTGAGTGGTTATACTAGATGTTATACACTTAAATTTTAGTTATAAAACGATTAACAGAGGTAAATATAATAAGGGGTAATTGAATAACTTACAATAAAATAATGTTAAAAGAACTAAGAATAAAAAAAAGCGGTTATAATAAGTGTAAGTATGTTTAACATAAGTGATAAATATATTGGGAGGAACAAATTTAATTTTAATTAGGAATAAAGAAGAATAAAATGTATTAAGTACATTACGAGTATAATAAATGACTATTTTTCGAACCCATGGTTTTGAAAATTGTTAATTTTAGATGATTGGATAATAAGATAATGAAATTTGAGATAGTTAAGATTTATTTGACTTGTGTAAAAGATTTATTCTCTATTTAAGATGAAATTTCCGTGCTTTCAAATTTATTTGCTTATTTTGTTTTTCAAACTATCTTTTGGTTGCCCTTATCATCCTCATCTTGCTATAGATTGGTATAGGCATCTTTCTATAATCTTTGACAGATCTTTGGTAATCATTTTGAATCCACCTTTTCGTGCTTGTGTTCTTGATTCTGGAGGATCTTGGAAAGATCATATCCACCTTGTTAAACTTACCTATCATAATAGTTGTCATGTATAATTTCCTTCTCCTTGTCATCTTGTCCTAATCTTGTTTCACTCTATCTTTTTCTGTGCTTTCCCGTACCTCATTCTTTTTCGGGGAGAAAAAGTTTTGACTGGGGGAGAATGTAACAACCCTGTATTTTGTGATTTATTTTTTTGTATATTTTAGTTATTTTAATTAAATTTTTTATTTAAAAACTTATTTTATTTATTTTGAATGATAAACTTTAGTTTTGATATGAATTAACATTCCAAAGCATGACTAAAAAGAATATATTCCAAAAAGTGAGTTTTTGGTCAAAACAGTCAAACTTTGACTTTTATTTTAAAATTTTAAAAGTTTGAAAATTTAAATTTTATCTTTCAATATGAAGTACATAAAATTTTAAGAACACTCCTTTTTGTTTCTTTGGAAACAGATTTAAATTATGAAAGTTATGTATATTTCAATATTGAGTGCAATTCGTTTATTATGCAATTTTGTTATTTTAAATAGTATAAATTTTATTTTTCTCTGTCATATTTGTTTGTAATATGTATTGATATGTTATTTTATGTATGTTTTTGTCTTTTAATATTTTTGAAGTGAGGTAGGAATTTTTCTAGAGCTAGTTGTATTTTTCTTGTAATTTCCATGCCCTGTTTTCAATTTTTAAACATTTTCTTTAGTTCTTTTCTATTTTTCTCCAATTTAATTATTTATTTTATTTTATAAATGATAAATAAATTATTTTATTTCAAGATTTTGCTTTAGAATATTTTTAAAATGAAGTAGATATTTTTCCAAAGCCATTGATGTTTTAATTGTAATTTTTGAACCATGTTTTCAGTTTTTAAGCAATTTCCTTAATTCTTTTTATATTTTATTTAAATTTAATTATATATTTTTATTTTTTTTCAATTTGTTTCGGTTTTAGATATACTTGCTGAAATTTATTTTGTTTTACTTGATTTAAAAGAAAAGGAAGTATGGAAGGTTTTAAAAGCTAAGAAACGTAAAGTCGTTTCACCGTTTCTTTTACCGTTTCTTTTTCAATCAATACACCATTTATTTTGGCCGTACCTTTCTCTATTCTTTTCAGCTGTATTCTCTCATCATTTTAACATATTTTCAAAGCTTCTCAACCCTAAAAAAAAATCATGGCCTCCATCTTGCAAAAATTTGGTAAAATCTTCTTCTCTTCTCTTGTTTTCTAGTTTTCCTATGTGATTTTGCAACTTGTTCTCAACTTCATGGCTCCACTCCTCCTCAACCAGATCTAGGCCAACCTCCACCACTTTATTCTCTGATCATCATCCACCCTAGATCACCACCAAGGCAGCCAAGCAACCCCAAGGCAAACACCACCACCAAAATCCACAAATCCATCACCTATGCACTCAAGCTGACCTAGTTTTGGTACCATCACCTTCATCCACCTTTTGCCGCCACTTCCACCGCCACCACCACCTCTGACCTAACCTCCACCCTCTTCCACATCACCCACCACCACCTGGACCCACTGGCCATGCCCCTAGAGCCTATGGACGAACCCATTTATAGCATAGAAGTGATGAATTTGCCTTCTAGTTGTTGTTTTGTTGCACCTATGTCCATCCACCTTTGCACCATTACTTCCAAGCTATGGCTGAACTTTATGAGCCCAAGACCTGATCCTAACCCACTTCTTAGACATGTATTTCAGATCTATAGCTGAAGTATAGGCGGTAGAAAGCAAGTGCAAAAACTTTGGCTTTGTTTTATGCATTTAATTCTAACATTGTTTTATTCAATTTGGGTTTGAAAACTTATGCTATTTGTTTGTTTTGTTTGAATGTTTGCAAGGCTATTAGCCCTGTCTCTCCCACACTCATATCATCATCATGGCTAAGAAAACAAACCCCTTAGTCGAGCTTTTGAATAGTTGTAGCAAGGTCAAGTTATCTTGTCTTTGTTGCCTTGAAATTGCCTTGTAGTGTTGACTTGTTGCACCTATAAATCTCCACACTTTTAAACCATTATAGGCTGACCACTATGGACCCATACCAGACCTTTATACATGCCTTGGCTGTGCTATTTCAGTTCATAACTGAAGTATTTGAAGTTGAGAACAAGTGTAAAGCATTTGTCTTTGTTTTGGGCTTTGATTCCTAGTGTCGTTTAGTGTAATTTGGCTGTGAAAAACTTATGTATTTTGAATTGTTTTGTTTATATGTGTACAAGGCAATTATATTTGTCTCTCCACTCTCATATCGTGGTAGTGTTGTCGTGCCTTCATTGTGTCTGTATCTTGTGTTTTGGTGTCGTTCTCCAGCTTGTGACATGTGACTATTTCTCACCAGTTATTATGTACTTATATAAGTAGTAAATTGACACCCTACGAACCTGTAGAACTATATTAACATGTTATAACTGCTTATATTATTATCATATGATGTTCACACCTGTTATTACACCTGTTATATCATATGTTACCGTTATTTCATGCTATTATGTATATTTTATCAGTTTATCACACTGCAAGTTCCCTGTAAATTAGAATCACTATAGGTTGAAATGATACATACTCGAACGGACTTTAGTATAGGGAAAAATCGTTATGGGCTGAAATGATAGGCTTGAACGATTTTTATTTAATTTATGTTAACTTGGGATTGTGGGTTTGAAATGATAAAACCTGGATTTTCTTTGTAAATTACGGGTTGAAATGATATATTACCCGTATCACTTTACCTATCGTAGAAAATTATATACAGGCCTGTAGTTAAAATATGTTTTCTAAAAACTTCAAAATATTTTAGAAATTTAATTATATAATATTTGATTTGAAATTTAATAATAATATAACTTTTGTAAAGTATTATTTTTTTTCTGGAAACCTACAAGTTAAATAAATTATGGAAAAGTTAGAAATTATGAATGTAAGTTATTTTGGAAATTTTGATTTAATTTTTAGTGGAATTTAAATTAACTTTGAAAATATGATAAATTTATGATATTTTGAATTTAAATTAATTTAAATTGATTTTATATCATATTAATGATTTTTGATAAAGTTGAATGTGAAACGAATGAATATTTAAGATGAAATTTTGAAATATTACTAAAATTGAAAATTTAGGAAATTGACTTATAAGTGAACTTTTAGTTAAGAAAATAAAAATAAAACTAAGTTATATTTGAGAATTTGAACTTAAGTGTTAAGTTGAAATTTAATGCAAAGAATTTAAAATTGAACATTGCAATTTAATAAGTGAATTATTATTAAATCTTGATTTTTGAATGGAAATTTAACTTTATAAAATCATGAACTTAAGGAAAATTAAATGATGTTTATAAATGTGAAAATGTATGATTTTATGAGTTAAAAATGTTTTAAATAAAAATATAATTGGTTGAGAAATTAAAATCTAAATGATATTACAGTATTTGTAAATGCTGTAGTTGATGATAATGAACTAAAAAGCTAAATTGAATTAAAAACTATTATAGCAATTTTGTAAGTGCTATAATTTTTTTTATTTAACTAAGTTTATTTGGAATTTAAGTAAACCCTATTACAACGTTTTAAAATGTTGTCTTTTGTTAAATTGAACTGTTTTGAATGTATCTTTCCGTAGCATTTTCTAAATGCCACGAAAAGTGAATTTTCACTGTTTTGATAAACTTAAGTGAATAAATGAACTTTGGAAGTTGAAAATTTTAGAAATTTAATAATTTAATTATTGAACATAATAACTTCGTTTTAATGATTAAAAATGATTTTTTTAATATAATCTGTTTTGAAATGTGAATTGAAATGGTATTTTAAATTGAATAAAATGAATAATGATTTGAAATGAATGTGGTTTTGATATTTTGATATATTAAATGATTGAAATGTGGTTTGAAAAGATAAGATATTTTGATATATTAAAATGATTTTAAAATGGAGTTTTGAAAGATATGACATTTTGATATTAAAATAATTTGAAAGGAAGTGCTGAAAGATAAGATATTTTGAACGAAGTTTTGAAAGGTTATGATATTTTGATATATAAAAATAATTTGAAAGGAAGTTTTGAAAGGATATGATAATTTAATATATTGAAATGGTTAGAAATGACTTGATATTTATTTTGATAAATATTTGAATCGAAAGATATGGTATGATGATATATTGAAATGGTTTGGAAATAATTTAATCTTTATTTTGATAAAGATTTTGGGTTGAAATGATATTTTATTTTGAAGTATAAAATATATTTTTTAAAGTTATAACTACGGGTAATAATAACGATTGGTTGTTAAAGAGACCGAGATCGGATATTGTCTTATAGCCGGCCAATACCGAAAACCACTTTAACAACTGTGTACGCGGTGGAGATTCTAGAATGAAGTAGGATGGTGGCGACGTTCTCGAGGTATATTACGTGGACCCAACTACCGTGAGTTGGCATAAATGACTAAAACAGGAGCTATACCAGGCTAAACAAAGGGCCGCACCCTTTCATCGAGCATGCTCCATCGGAAACCATTCTATTACTTTTGTGATTCGATATGTGGCGCCACTTTGATTCGGGGGTATTGTTCGTGGTGGGCGGAAGCTGCTGGCTTGCCGTCACCACCGGACCGGGAGTACAAACGGTGTATCCACCCTGGCATTGCCTCGCGTTGTAACAACCAGGTATTTTCAACCATTCGCATCCATTATAAGTGTATAGGTAGACACTCGTGCCGGAATTGAATTGCTCAAAATACAGCGTTGTAAATAAAAATTCGGCAAATCTCAGAATATACAGTAAATAAACATCACAGATCACAGACACAGAGTAATAATAATGCAGCGGAAGTAAAAGAGATAGTAGTTCATGAAGCTACTATCTAAATTTATCAGAGTTACATAAAATACAACAGAAGAACAAAGTACAAAGGAAGTCTAACTACATAGAAGTCTACTGATACAAGAACTGAAAAGAACAATAGACTGCAAAAGATAAAACTTGACAAGTAGATAATCTCGGTCGGATCTTTAAAAATAAAATTGTAGTGGGCTCGATATAAGGAGATGACATGGCACGCGAGGCAATGCTAGGGTGGATACACCGTTTGCACTCCCGGACTGGTGGTGATGGCAAGCCAGCAGCTTCCGCCCACCTCGAACAATACCCCCGAATCAAAGTGGCGCCACATATCGAATCACAAAAGTAATAGAATGGATGGAGCATGCTCGATGAAAGGGTGCGACCCTTTGTGTAGCCCGGTATAGCTCCTGTTTTAGTCATTTATGCCAACTCACGGGAGTTGAGTCCACGTAATATACCTCGATAACGTCGCCACCATCCTACTTCATTCTGGAATCTCCAATGCGTACACAGTTGTTAAAGTGGTTTTCGGTATTGGCCGACTATAAGACAATATCTGATCCCGGTCTCTTTAACAACGATCGTTATTATAACCCGTAGTTATAACTTTAAAAAATATATTTTATACTTCAAAATAAAATATCATTTCAACCCAAATCTTTATCAAAATAAAGATTAAATTTTTTCCAAACCATTTCAATATATCATCATACCATATCTTTCGATTCAAACATTTATCAAAATAAATATCAAGTCATTTCTAACCATTTCAATGTATTAAATTGTCATATCCTTTCCAAACTTCCTTTCAAATCATTTTAATATATCAAAAGATCATAACCTTTCAAAGCTTCATTCCAAAATATCATATCCTTTAGAACTTCTTTTCAAATCATTTTAATATCAAAATGTCATATCTTTCAAAACTTTGTTTCAAATCATTTTAATATATCAAAATATCATATCTTTTCAAAACAACATTTCAAATCATTTTAATATATCAAAATAGTTATATTTTTTTCATAACCACCTTTCAAGTCATTTTAATATATCAAAATAGTTATATTTTTCCAAAACCACCTTTCAAACCATTTCAATATACCAAAATATCATATCTTTCAGTACCACATTTCAAATCATTTTAATATATCAAATAGTTATATTTCAAACAAATTACTTCATTTTAAATCATAAAAATGAAGTTATTACATTTAATAATTAAATTATTAAATTCCAAAAATTTAAACTTTTCAATGTTCATTTATGCACTTAAATTTAATAAAACAATGAAAATTCAAGTTTCGCAGCATTTGGAAAATGCTACAGAAAGTTACATTTAAAACAATTCAATTTAACAAAAGACAACATTTAAAAATGCTATTAATTAACTTCAAATATTCAATTGAATTTCACAAACACTTATTTTTTTATTTAAATCATTTTTAATTTATAAAATCATAGATTTTCACATTCATAAGCATCATTTAATTTTTCTTAAATTCATGATTTTATAAAGTTATGTTTCCTTTTAAAAATTAATATTTATTAATAATTTACTTATTAAATTCCAACATTCAAATTTAAATTCATTACATTAAATTTTAACTACACTTAAGTTCAAATTGTCAAATATAACATAGTTTTATTTTTATTTACTTAACTAAAAATTCACTTTTACGTTAATTTCATAAATTTCCAATTTTAGTTATATTTCAAAATTTCAACTTAAATATTCATTCATTTCACATTTCAACTTTATTAAAAATCATTAATATGATAAAAAATCACTTTAAATTCATTTAGATTCAAATTATCATAAATTTATCATAATTTCATATTCAATTTAATTTCCAATTATAATTAAATCAAATTTTCCAAAATAACTTACATTCAAAATTTTCTAACTTTTTCATTAATTCATTTCACTTACAATTATTCAAAAAATCAATAATATTTTGCAAAAATCCTTTTTAATTAGATTTAAATCAAAATATTTTAATATTTACATTTCAAAAATAATTTTAAAATTTTTAGAAAACACATATTAACAACGGGTCTGTATATAATTTTCTACGCTAGGTAAAGTGATACGGGTAATATATCATTTCAACCCGTAATTTACAAAGAAAATCCGGGTTTTATCATTTCAAACCTGCGGTCCCAAGTAAATGAAATAAATTGAAAATCATTCAGGCCTATCATTTCAAGCCATAACAATTTTCCCTTATTCTAAAGTCCGTTCGGGTATGTATCATTTCAACCCATAGTTATTTCTAATTTACAGGGAACTTGCAGTGCGATAAACTGATAAAATATACAGAATAGCATGAAATAACAGTAACATATGATATAACAGGTGTAATAACAGGTGTGAACATCATATGATAATAATATAAGCAGTTATAACATGTTAATATAGTTCTACAGATTCGGTGGGTGTCAATTTACTACTTATATAAGTACATAATGTCTGGTGAGAAATACTCACATTTTTATGCTGGAGATATTAATTTGAATGACACAATGGATCCAGAAGGCACGACCTTTGATTTTGAGTGGAGAGAAATAGCAAAGATATCATCTTTTAAACAACCCCAAAACAAGACAATATAACTTATGAATATTCAACCAAAACAATACAGAAATAATTGGAAATTGAAAGGCAACAAAGAGAAGACAACTTGACCTTGCTACAAACATTCAAAAGCTCGACTAAGGGGTTCGTTTTCTCGGCCATGATGATGATATGAGTGTGGAGAGACAAGGCTAATAGCCTTGCAAACATTCAAGCAAAACAAACAAATAACATAAGTTTTCAAACCCAAATTCAATAAAACAATGTTAGAATTAAATGCATAAAACAAAGCGAAAGTTTTTTGCACTTGCTTTCTATCACCCATGCTTCAGCTATAGATCTGAAATACATGTCTAAGGAGTGGGTTAGGATCAGTTCTTGGGCTCATAAGGGTCATCCATAGCTTGGAAGTAATGGTGCAAAGGTGGATGGACATAGGTGCAACAAAACAACAACTACAAGGTAAAATATATCACTTCTATGCTATAAATAGGGGGGCCATAGGCTCTAGGGGCATGGCCAATGGGTCCAGGTGGTGGTGGGTGATGTGGCAGAGGGTGGAGGTCAGGTTAGAGGTGGTGGTGGTGGTGGAAGTGGCGGCAAAAGGTGGATGAAGGTGAAGGTACCAAACTAGGTCAGCTGAAGTGCATAAGTGATGGATTTGTGGTTTTTGGTGGTGGTGGTCGGTGGAGGAGATGGTGGAGGTGTTAGGCCAAACAAAGCAATGAGAGGTCATGACAAAAATCAAGCAAAACAAAGAAGAAGAAGTAGAAAAATGAGAGGAGGAAGAGAGGCCATTGTTTATTTTTCTTTGCTCAGATCTGAAACGGATGTGTATTATTGATGGAATAAGAAACTTTCATGTGAATAAGCAAAAGAAAAGGAACGGCTACAATAAATTGATGCATTGATTGAAAAAGAAACAGTAAAAGAAACGGTGAAACGACTTTACGTTTCTTAGCTTTTAAAACCTTCCATACTTCCTTTTCTTTTAAATCAAATAAAACAAAATAAAATTCAGCGAGTACATATAAAAACCGAAACAAAGAGAAATAAAATAAAAATATATAATTAAATTTAAAGAAAATATAAAAAGAATTAAGGAAATTGCTTAAAAATTGAAAACCGGGTTCAAAAATTACAATTAAAACATCAAAGGCTTTGGAAAAATATCCACTTCATTTTAAAAATATTCTAAAGCAGAATTTTGAAATAAAGTAATTTATTTATCATTTCTAAAATAAAATAAATAATTAAATTAGAGAAAAATAGAAAAGAACTAAAGAAAATGTTTAAAAATTGAAAACAGGGCATGGAGATTACAAGAAAAATACTACTAGCTCTAGGAAAATTCCTTCCTCACTTCAAAAATATTTAAAGACAAAAACATACATAAAATAACATATCAATACATATTAAAATAAAATATGACAAAGAATAATAAAATTTATACTATTTAAAATAATAAAATTGCAGAATAAACAAATTGCACTCAATATTGAAATATACATAACTTTTACAATTTAAATCCATTTCCAACGAAACAAAAAGCAGTGTTCTTAAAATTTTACGTACTTTCATGATAAAAGATAAAATTTAAATTTTCAAACTTTTAAAATTTTAAATTGAAAGTTAAAGTTTGACTAATTTGACCAAAAATTCACTTTTTAGAAAATATTCTTTTTAGTCATGCTTTGGAATGATAATTCATAACAAAACTAAAGTTTATCTTTCAAAATAAATAAAATAAGTTTTTAAATCAAAAATTCAATTAAAATAATTAAAATATACAAAAAAATCACAAAATACAGGGTTGTTACACTCTCCCCACTCAAAACTTTTTGTCCCCGAAAAGGAATGAGGTACGGGAAAGCACAGAAAAAGATAGAGTGAAACAAGATTAGGACAAGATGACAAGAAGAAGGAAATTATACATGATAACTATTGTGATAGGTAAGTTTAACATGGTGCAGATTTATCAAAGATTATAGAAGATTTCTAAACAGAAAGATGCTTGTACCAGTCTATAGGAAGATAAGAATAATAAGGACAACGAAAGATAATTTGAAAAACAAAATAAGGAAATAAATTTGAAAGCATGTAAATTTCAACTTAATTTTTTTTTTCCTTTTTGTCATAAGTTAAATAAATCGTTAACTATCTAAAATTTCATTATCTTATTATCCAATCATCTTAAATTAACAATTTTTTTAAACCGTGGGTTTGAAAAATAATCATTTATTACACTCACAATGTACTTAATAAATTTTATTCTTCTTTGTTCCTAATTAAAATTAAATTTATTCCGCTCAATATATTTATCACTTATGTCAAATATACTTACACTTATTATAATTGCTTTCTTTTATTCTTAGTTCTTCTAACATTATTTTATATTGTAAATTATTCAATGTAACAACCCGCATATTTTTCGATTGTATATTTAAATATTTTATTTAAATATTTCACCGTTCATCGGATTTTGGTCCGAAAAGCTACTTTTTGCAAAAAGTCGAATTGGGACTCGAGACTACCCCCATCGAGTTCAAAATGACGTTTGCGACCTTTTTGAGTATAAACTTCGATATGTTTGGAGATAGTGAAATTTTGCCACTTTTTCACTTAGGGCTTTGGTTTGGGCTGAACCCATTAATCACTTACTAACTCAGTCCCAACCCACTCCAACTCTTCATTACTTCATTTCATATTCCAAACACTCAAGCTTAAGAAAAAATGGTGGAAGAGAATGGGAATTAGAAACTCCAAGCCCTAGTTCCTCTTGCTAGCTCAAGTTCTTGCTCCAAAATCAAAGAGAACCCATTAGTAAGCATCTCCTTCTTCTTCTCCAACTCATTCTCTCTTTGATTTCAGAAAATTCCTAAACCTAACTTTGGGAATGTTCTTCTTTTTGAGCATAGATTCAAGCTCGTTTGGGTTGTGTTGAAGAGTGGTTGATTCTCCCTTTGCTTTCAAGCTTCTTCTTCATTTGTTTAAGTTCAAAGGTGAGATTTTTATCTCACATCTATGTCTATATCTATCTTTGATTGTTGGGTATGAATTCCTAATAGTTATTTATGTTCATTTTCTTTTGATTTGGATTGAATTGGTGAATATTCCAATTTTTGGTGTTCTGTAGTTAAATCTTTAAAAATCCAATCTTTGATGTTTGAACATGTTTTTGGTGATGCATCGAAGAGCCTATAGTGCTGCGTTGTCGATTGGCATAAATCCTTACCATCCATCGCTCGTTCGATCGCATTTTGGTTTGGATTTGCCATTTTTGGTCTTGGCTGTTTTTTTTGCCTAGCAGAAGATTTCAGACGTCTGAAATTAATTTCAGACGTCTGAAACCAAATCCAGACATCTGGTTGAATAATCCAGACATCTGGAAAGGGGTCTGGAAAAGGCAGAGACTAAATCCAGATGTCTGAAACAAAATCCAGACGTCTGAAATCAAATTCAGACGTCTGGTTGAAAATTTCAGACCTTTGAAATGGCCCAGGAATTAAAAATAGAAGGGAGAAAACACATATACTTCCAGAACCTAGGTGTAACAACCCGCATATTTATCGATTATATATTTAAATATTTTATTTAAATATTTCACCGTTCATCGGATTTTGGTCCGAAAACCTACTTTTTGCAAACTGTCGAATTGGGACTCGAGACCACTTCCATCGAGTTCAAAATAACGTTTGCGACCTTTTTGAGTATAAGCTTCGATATGTTTGGAGAAAGTTGATTTTTGGCACTTTTTCCCGCTTAGGGCTTTGGTTGGGCTGAGCCAATTAACCATTTAACTCAGTTCCAACACTCTCCTCTTCATTCACTTCTCTTCTATTTTCCTAATACTCAAGCTTTTATGTTAATGGAGGGTGGAAGAGGAAATTAAAACTCCAAGCCCTAACTTCCCTTGCAAATCAAATTCCTAACTCCAAACTCAAGAAGAACCCATTGGTAAGCTTCTCTTCTTCTTCTCCAACTTATTCTCTTACCAATTTCAAAAATTCCGAAACCTAATTTTGGGAATGTTCTTGTTTTTGAGCTTAGATTCAAGCTTCTAGAGTTGGTTTTGAAGAGTGGTTGATTCCCCTTTGCTTTCAAGCTTCATCTTCATAAATTTAGTTCAAAGGTGAGATTTTTATCTCACATCTATGACTATAATTATCTTTGATTGTTAGGTTTGAATTCCTAACACTTCTTCATGAGAATTGGATCTTGATTTGGATTGGTTTTGTGAATATTCCAATTTTTGGGTTTTTAAGTCAAATTTGTGTGAAAATCCTTTTATGGATGTTTGATCATGCTTTTAGTGATGCACCGAGGAGCATATAGGGCCAGGTTGCCGATTGGCATAAACCCTTAGAGCCAATATTCGTCCGGTTGCATTTTGGAAGAATTTGCTCTTCATTTGAATAGGCTGAAAAACAACCCAGGCATGATTCAGTCGACTGAAAAGTCTGTTCAGTCGACTGAACCTGAAACCCGAAAGTTCCCAGGCATGATTCAGTCGACTGAATCTTCTGTACAGTCGACTGAACCTGGAAACAGAACGTTTCCTGAACCTGGAAAATTACCAGGTACAGGGTCAGTCGACTGAAAACTCTGTTCAGTCGACTGAACCTGCTGTTTGAGTCCATTTTGCCTTTTTGGATTGAATTTCCAATTTAATTCGATTCGTGTTGTTTCCTATTTGTTGTTATCATCTATTATGACTTGATGACCTTTTGTTTGGGAATTTTATATATATCCACTTTGATGGATTTGATATCGATTTCTTTGGATTTTACTCACGTCTTCGAATGTGAATTTTTATGATTGATTGTTTCTACAATCAATTCTATGATTTGTCACTTAAAAATATAAACGTTTCAATACTAGTAGTAATTATCAAAACTCTTTCAACAAAATGATTTCAACTCTATTTTCAATAACAAAGCTCGTTTTCTTAAACCGTTTTCCAATCTATTAGTATATACAAGCCTTTACCTCACTCGTATGAGAAATCTAATTAAATGGCTTAGTAAAATGAGTGGTTTGAAACGCTTGCGTTTACTTCGTCGGTTAATTCTTGGACTTGTTCGATTGAATCTCTTGTGACATTCTTCTAGTGGAGATTTACAGTTTGTTCGTAAATGTTTAAGTTAAGCAAGTGGTTATGGGACATGAAGCTAAACTTTTATATTTACTAGCTTAGTGTAATTGACACTTGTCTTTGATCATGACGATCATTTTATGGTTTAGACTAGCAATGTGCGATGTCTCTTTGTCTATGTGGAGGACCGTACCTCATTAAATGGAGCTTCGTCTCATTTCTTCGTGGGCTAGCGACCCATGTACTTTCTAATGTGTTTCGATTCATCAGATGTACCGTTTGTACTACATGATGTTTTGGCTTTTGGATTCATTGGATGTACCGTTTGTACTACATCAATGTCTTGACCATCCTTTTTATTGTGATTTCTGGATTTCGTGTGTTGATTTCTGGAATTTGTGTTTCACCAACTTTTACGATTGGCATGGATATATATATATATGTCATTTATTATGGCTTGGTGAATGAAATCAGCAGTATGACATTCCTTTTTATCTTGAGTAGATTATTGTGATATTGATTAATCTCTTGTTGATTTTCAATTACTTATTTATCACAGCTTGGCATTGTGATTATTATATGTTTATGTCATATCTCTTATTATATATCACTTCATCTGATATTTATAGCTAGACTGATCCGTTTATTATTTTCTTATAAATAATACTCCTGTCAGACCGAGATGTTACAGGTACCTCTCCTTGACTTCTCTTCTGGGGTTATCATCCCGACTTTTGGCAAACTACTTAGATTAGTAGTTAATTTGTTGTATAGACTTGAGATTTAGACTCATAGATGCATTCTTTTGTATAGCACGTGTTGCTATTCTTTTGTATTATTGTGGATCTTTTTGACCACTACTCTGATATACACTTTTATGTGTAGTATTCATATCTATTTCCGCCTTTGTGATATGAATTGTCTGTGACTGATTTATGTTATGTTTATTTCTATATTTGTTTCCGAAGATATTATAGCCACTGTGTAGTAGCTTTGAGTTCGTGTCGCTATGTCGGATTTCCTCTTTTATATTTTATCCGGTATATCGGTACTCGCACAAAGCAATTATACAGATGGTCGCTCCTCAACAGCCTTATTCTCCGTGCTAGTTGACAACATTCACAGTAATGTTCTTGGCTAGCGTGGGTATAGAGGTGGGGCGTCACAGCTTGGTATCAGAGCCAAACTTCGGAACAATATGGAATATTATAACAAGGATCATCGTCCTAAGTCCATCTTAGGAGTCGTGCTTTAGGATTTTATTCGGGTCTTCGTACCGTCCTATCCTACTTTCTTTTATGATTCCTTGTTTTATCTATCAAGATTGCTTGATATTTATTTTGAGAATAACTTTTTCCTCTTCTTTTTTTCTTTCTTAAAGAAGAGAAATGGTTAGACCAGGCCGCCCCAGCGCCGGTCAATCTAGTGCAACTCCCCAGGATGGAGTTTTTATGTCTGCCCAGCAGCTTTTAGATCTTGTCAAGAACGCTCAAACAGCGGGTCCCAATCAGGAGCCTACTCATCCTAGATCCGGTTTTGCACGCTTGTGCCGAGACTATACCGATTTGGGTGGAAGGCCATTCACGGGATCCGAGAGTGTTATAGAAATTCAAGCTTGGCTCAAATCATGCGATCACATCTTTTCTCGCATGAACCTTATTGACCTTCATCGAGTCCAAGTAGCTTCTAGCATGCTCCAAGAAAGAGCATTGGATTGGTATGAGCCTTTAATTTCTGAAATGGTTGAGGCGGATCTTACTTGGGAGCAATTCCGGGGAAGATTCGAATTGAAATTTGTGCCGGAGGCTGAAAAAGTAACCTTAGCCCGGCGTTTCATAGACCTTGTTCAAGGTGAATCTTCTGTGACAGACTATGTCGCATCCTTCGAATCTCTGTCCAAATACGGGGTTGAGTACATTAATACCCCATTGAAGAAAAATCAGAGATTTGTCTATGGCTTGAATAAGAATCTTAAGAAGCCATTACTCCTGAAACTTGAGGTTTCATTTGATCAGCTTATTGATATTGCTCTTCATCTTGAAGAGGCTGATAATGAAGGTGATGTTGAAGTTGTGCGTGCCCAACGGAACTTCGACAATAGCTTGAAGAGGCCTATCAAATTCAAAGGCCCCGATTCTTATAAGAAAGGGAAGCAACAAACTCAGGTAGCAAAAGTTCCTACCTCTAGTCGTGGACGATGCTACAATTGTGGTTCCACAGACCACCAAGTAAAGGAGTGCCTGAAACCCCTCTTTTGCCGTTATTGCAAAGGTTTGGGTCATCTTTTATCTTCGTGTCCTAAGCTTCCAAGCAAGTGAGAAGGAAAGCTGCAACTTTTGGTCAAGGTATTTTCATTCAATCCTCGATGGCATTGTTTTAATTCGTGAACTTTCTATTTGAGTTCTTTTTGATATGGGTTTCATCTCATTATTTTTATATTAAAAGAACTTGTCGATTCTTTTCTTTGAATATTTTGGGCTTGTTGGCTTCATTGAGAATTGCGAATCCGGATGGTAGATCCGCAACACTCAATTTGCTTTTGTTTAGATGTCGAGATTGTTTTATGTGACTTTTCTTTCTGAGCCGATATTTTTGCTTTGGCTTCGGAATTGACCTTTCTGTAAGGATTGGCTTAATCATTGTGAAGCCCTTATCCTATTTTTCCGAGTGGATTATTCATCTTCGACACTTTCAATCTGTTAAGCAGATTTCTATTTTTCTTTGTGATTTTGATTCCATCTTGATGGCATCATTTTATTCTTTAAAGTCCTTATGGTGAGGAAAGTGTTATTTCTCTCATCTAAATAGTTTGAGAATTTTCCGGTATATTTAAATTGTCTTAGGATTATCACCTAAGTAATCTTTTGTGTGGTGCTAAGGTCTTTTTAGTTTGACTTTACCACCGTTTTCATTTGCTACAAGTTGCGGAAGTTAGCATTTCACTTATCGCATTCCGCACTTGTTATGATTCCTATGAATGAATTATTATGTCATTCAATTTGTCCAGCTTATTTCATCCATTTTATAAATCGAATATTCTATGAAAATTTTGATAAGACCATTCTTATTTATGGATTTTGGATAGAAATAGAAATTTAAAATTTTGCAAATCTTTTTCATAAGTTTTATTTATAAGTAAAACTGGATTTTGTTCTTGAAACGAACAAAGAATATTCTTAAAACTTTTTAAGAGATTTATTTATCCTATAAAAGATGATTTTGTAATTGTATTGCCCGTTGAGTGCTTTATGAATTTTGGTCGATGCGCTTGATCAACGTTATCGATAGGAATTTCCTAAACGCTTTGATGTGACAATCAGACACGATATATTGACTTGTAAAATGTAAATTCTTCTAGAAATATTTTTACATCGAAATAATTTTGATTTTTGGAAGTTCTAACTTTTCAGGGAAGAGAATTATTTAAAAGAAGCCTTCCTTTCAATACTCTTATTCTTGTGATTCCCGAAGGGGAACCAAGACTTTGCTATTTGTACCGATACTAGTCGTATTGGTTTGGAATGCCATTCTCTTGCAAAGGAGAACGTGCTATCACTTGTGCTTCTAAATCATTATAGCTTATCGAGACTAGATATGCCACTCATGATCTAGTGTTCGCGGCTATTGTTTTTACTTTTGGAATTTGGCATCATCATTTTTAGATGAGAAATTTGTTCTCTACCTCGATCATAAATCTTTGGAATATTTATGTTCTCTTTAGGAACTTCATGTTGACTCGAGCTCCTAGCATCTTATGATCTTGATATTCTTTTATTCCCGAGAAGGGAAGTCGTGTTGCCAATGCGCTTTGTCGTAAGCAACAAGTGGTTGATTCTTTGATGTTGTCTGAATGGAATTATTTTTCTATCAAGTTCATCGGACGTTTTGGTATACTTCGTTTTATTGAGTTTTATCTCATTCCTTTTAAGGACTTGCGTCCGATGTCCTTTTATTGTGTTCGTTTCATTGGACGTACCGTTTTGGTACTACGTCGGTGTTTCAAAAATCATTAGGGCTTTGGTTCATTGGACGTACCGTTTTTGTATTGCGTCAGTGTTCCGAATTATTTGGGTTTTGATTCATCGGATGTACCGTTTGTACTACATCGATGTCTTTGCTTTTGATTCATCGGATGTACCGTTTGTACTACATCGATGTCTTTGCTTTTGATTCATCGGATGTACCGTTTGTACTACATCGATGTCTTTGCTTTTGATTCATCGGATGTACCGTTTGTACTACATCGATGTCTTTGCTTTTGATTCATCGGATGTACCGTTTGTACTACATCGATGTCTTTGCTTTTGATTCATCGGATGCACCGTTTGTACTACATCGATGTCTTAGCTTTTGATTCATCGGATGCGCCGTTTGTACTACATCGATGTCTTTGCTTTTGATTCATCGGATGTACCGTTTGTACTACATCGATGTCTTCGCTTTTGATTCATCGGATGTACCGTTTGTACTACATCGATGTCTTTGCTTTTGATTCATCGAATGTACCGTTTGTACTACATCGATGTCTTGGCTTTTGATTCATCGAATGTACCGTTTGTACTACATCGATGTCTTTGCTTTTGATTCATCGGATGTACCGTTTGTACTACATCGATGTCTTTGCTTTTGATTCATCGGATGTACCGTTTGTACTACATCGATGTCTTTGCTTTTGATTCATCGGATGTACCGTTTGTACTACATCGATGTCTTTGCTCTTGATTCATCGGATGTACCTTTGTACTACATCGATGTCTTTGCTTTTGATTCATCGGATGTACCGTTTGTACTACATCGATGTCTTTGCTTTTGATTCATTGGATGTACTGTTTGCACTACATCGATGACTTGGCTTTTTGGTTCACTGGACGTACCGTCTTTGTACTACGTCGGTGCTCCAAATTATTCGAGTTTCTAGTTTCTCGGGCGTACCGTGATTGTACTACGCCGTTGCACCGGCTCAACTTTCTGCTATTCTTGACGTTTTCCAAGTCTTTTACCTACGGAAATGCCTTAGGGATTCCGGATTTCATTCTTGAGCCCGGTGTTATTGTGGAAATTGAAGTTTCACCAGATTTCTTGCTAACTCTTTTGTGCACTTTATGGTGAACTTCTTGATTCAAATTTTCTTTTGTGTTAATATGCTTCTATGGTTGTTACTTCTTATATTTCCTTCTTAATTATTGCATGGACGCAATTTCTTTAAGGAGGGGAGTCTGTAACAACCCGCATATTTATCGATTATATATTTAAATATTTTATTTAAATATTTCACCGTTCATCGGATTTTGGTCCGAAAACCCACTTTTTGCAAACTGTCGAATTGGGACTCGAGACCACTTCCATCGAGTTCAAAATGACGTTTGCGACCTTTTTGAGTATAAGCTTCGATATGTTTGGAGAAAGTTGATTTTTGCCACTTTTTCCCGCTTAGGGCTTTGGTTGGGCTGAGCCAATTAACCACTTAACTCAGTTCCAACACTCTCCTCTTCATTCACTTCTCTTCTATTTTCCCAATACTCAAGCTTTTATGTTAATGGAGGGTGGAAGAGGAAATTAAAACTCCAAGCCCTAACTTCCCTTGCAAATCAAATTCCTAGCTCCAAACTCAAGAAGAACCCATTGGTAAGCTTCTCTTCTTCTTCTCCAACATATTCTCTTACCAATTTCAAAAATTCCTAAACCTAATTTTGGGAATGTTCTTGTTTTTGAGCTTAGATTCAAGCTTCTAGAGTTGGTTTTGAAGAGTGGTTGATTCCCCTTTGCTTTCAAGCTTCATCTTCATAAATTTAGTTCAAAGGTGAGATTTTTATCTCACATCTATGACTATAATTATCTTTGGTTGTTAGGTTTGAATTCCTAACACTTCTTCATGTGAATTTGCTCTTGATTTGGATTGGTTTTGTGAATATTCCAATTTTTGGGTTTTTAAGTCAAATTTGTGTGAAAATCCTTTTATGGATGTTTGATCATGCTTTTAGTGATGCACCGAGGAGCATATAGGGCCGGGTTGCCGATTGGCATAAACCCTTAGAGCCAATGTTCGTCCGGTTGCATTTTGGAAGAATTTGCTCTTCATTTGAATAGGCTGAAAAACAGCCCAGGCATGATTCAGTCGACTGAAAAGTCTGTTCAGTCGACTGAACCTGGAACCCGAAAGTTCCCAGGCATTATTCAGTCGACTGAATCTTCTGTACAGTCGATTGAACCTGGAAACAGAAAGTTTCCTGAACCTGGACAATTCCCAGGTACAGGGTCAGTCGACTGAAAACTCTGTTCAGTCGACTGAACCTGCTATTTGAGTCCATTTTGCCTTTCTGGATTGAATTTCCAATTTAAATCGATTCGTGTTGTTTCCTATTTGTTGTTATCATCTATTATGACTTGATGACCTTTTCTTTGGGAATTTTAGATATATCCACTTTGATGGATTTGATATCGATTTCTTTGGATTTTACTCACGTCTTCGAATGTGAATTTTTATGATTGATTGTTTCTACAATCAATTCTATGATTTGTCACTTAAAAATATAAAAGTTTCAAACTAGTAGTAAATATCAAAACTCTTTCAACAAAATGATTTCAACTCTATTTTCAATAACAAAGCTCGTTTTCTTAAACCGTTTTCCAATCTATTAGTATATACAAGCCATTACCTCACTCGTATGAGAAATCTAATTAAACGACTTAGTAAAACGAGTGGTATGAAACGCTTGCGTTTACTTCGTCGGTTAATTCTTGGACTTGTTCGATTGAATCTCTTGTGACATTCTTCTAGTGGAGATTTACAGTTTGTTCGTAAATGTTTAAGTTAAGCAAGTGGTTATGGGACATGAAGCTAAACTTTTATATTTACTAGCTTAGTGTAATTGACAGTTCTCTTTGATCATGACGATCATTTTATTGTTTAGACTAGCAATGTGCGATGTCTCTTTGTCTATGTGGAGGACCGTACCTCATTAAATGGAGCATCGTCTCAATTCTTCATGGGCTAGCGACCCATGTACTTTCTAATGTGTTTCGATTCATCGGATGTACCGTTTGTACTACATCGATGTTTTGGCTTTTGGATTCATTGGATGTACCGTTTGTACTACATCAATGTCTTGACCATCCTTTTTATTGTGATTTCTGGATTTCGTGTGTTGATTTCTGGAATTTGTGTTTCACCAACTTTTACGATTGGCATGGATATATATATATATATATGTCATTTATTGTGGCTAGGTGAATGAAATCAGGAGTATGACATTCCTTTTTATCTTGAGTAGATTATTGTGATATTGATTAATCTCTTGTTGATTTTCAATTACTTATTTATCACAGCTTGGCATTGTGATTATTATATGTTTATGTCATATCTCTTATTATATATCACTTCATCTGATATTTATAGCTAGACTGATCCGTTTATTATTTTCTTATAAATAATACTCGGGTCAGACCGAGATGTTACAGGTACCTCTCCTTGACTTCTCTTCTGGGGTTATCATCCCGACTTTTGGCAAACTACTTAGATTAGTAGTTTATTTTGTTGTATACACTTGAGATTTAGACTCATAGATGTATTCTTTTGTATAGCACGTGTTGCTATTCTTGTGGATCTTTTTGACCACTACTCTGATATACACTTTTATGTGTAGTATTCATATCGATTTCCGCCTTTGTGATATGAATTGTCTGTGACTGATTTATGTTATGTTTCTTTCTATATTTGTTTCCGAAGATATTATAGCCACTGTGTAGTAGCTTTGAGTTCGTGTCGGTATGTCAGATTTCCTCTTTTATATTTTATCCGGCATATCGGTACTCGCACAAAGCAATTATACAGATGGTCGCCCCTCAACAGCCTTATTCTCCGTGCTAGTTGACAGCATTCACAGTAATGTTCTTGGCTAGCGTGGGTATAGAGGTGGGGCGTCACACTAGGGTCAGAAGTCTGGGAACACCTACCACACGTCTGGAACTGTTTAATTTGCCTATTTTAGCTATTTTTGAGTATATTTCCAACTTTAATCGATTCTTGTTGATTCTCTTTTTGTTGTTATCATTTATAATGGACTTTGATGACATTTTCATCGTGATGTTTGGGAATATCCATTTTGATGGATTCCGTATCGATTTCTTTCGATTTTATTCACGTCTTCGAATGTGAATTTTTATGATTGATTGTTTCTACAGGCAATTCTATGATTTGTCACTTTAAAATATAAAGGTTTTCTATACTAGTAGTAAATATCAAAACCCTTTCCTCAAAACGATTTCAACTCTATTTCAATACCAAACTCGTTTATAAAACCGTTTTCCAATCTACTAGTATATACAAACTTTTACCTCACTCGTATGAGAAATCTAATTAAACGACTTAGTAAAACGAGTGGTATGAAATGCTTGCGTTTACTTCGTTGGTTAATTCTTGGACTTGTTCGATTGAATCTCTTGTGACAATTTTCTAGTGGAGATCTACAATTTGTTCGCAAATATTTAAGTTAAGCTAGTGGTTATGGGACATGATGCTAAACTCATATATTTACTAGCTTATTGTAATCGACACTTCTTGATGATCAATGATGATCATTTTATGGTTTAGACTAGCAATGTGCGATGCCTCTTTGTCCATGAGAGGACTATACCTCAATTTTATTGAGGTTCGGCTCACCAGGAGGAGCTTCGGCTCAATGTCCGCAATGGGGGACTATACCCTGTCAGGAGGAGTTTCGACTCACCAGGAGGAGCTTCGGCTCAATGTCCGCAATAGGGGACTATACCCTGTCAGGAGGAGTTTCGACTCACCAGAGGGAGCTTCGGCTCAATGTCCGCAATGGGGGACTATACCCTGTCACGAGGAGTTTCGACTCACCAGGAGGAGCTTCGGCTCAATGTCCGCAATGGGGGACTATACCCTGTCAAGAGGAGCTCCGGCTCATTTTTATGGGATTGGCCATCCTTTTATTGTGATTTCTGGATTTCTATTTGATGACTTCTGGAATTTATGTTTCACCACCTTTTACAATTGGCATTGATATGTATGTCATTTTATTATGGCTTGGCGAATGAATTAAAGAATGTGACATTCTTTTTGGATGCTATGAGATTCTTCGAGATATTGTATGACTTTTGTGGATTTTCTAATGTATACTTGTCGTAGTATGACATTTTTTGGTTATCATACGTCTTTTTATTATATCTCTTCTTATATCTCATTTTAACTGATAATTATAGCTTGAGTGATCCGTTTATTATTTTCCTCTTGAATAATACTCGGGTCAGAATAAGATTTTGCAGGTGCTTCTGCTTGACTCCTTATCTGACCTCCATCTGATCCTTTGGCTAACTACTTTAGTTTTAGTAGTTTTTGTTGTATACTATTGAGATATTGACTCTATGGTGTATACTTATTCTTTTGTCTAGCACTTGTATCTATTCTTTTTGATATTGTGGATCTTGTTTGACCACTACTCTGATGTACACTTTCATGTGTTATATTCATATCTATTTCAGCCTTTGTAATATGAATTATCTGTGACTGATTTGTGTTGTGTTTATTTCTATATTTGTTTCCGAAGACCTTCATAGCCACTGTGTAGTAGCTTTGAGTTTGTGTCGTATGTCAGATTTCCTCTTGAGATGAAAAGTTATATTTTTATTCGGCATATCGCTACTCGCACAAAGCAATTATACAGAGGGTCGCTCCTCAACAGCCTTATTCTCCATGCTAGTCGACAGCATTACCCCGTAGTGCTCTTGGCTAGTGTGGGTATAGAGGTGGGGCGTCACAGCTTGGTATCAAAGCCAAACTTCGGAACAATATGGAATATTATAACAAGGATCATCGTCCTAAGTCCATCTTAGGAGTCGTGCTTTAGGATTTAATTCGAGTCTTCGTACCGATTAATCCTATTTTCTTTATGATTCCTTGTTTTATCAATAAAGTTTGATTGAAATTGATTTTGAGAATAACTTTTTCCTCTTCTTTCTTTCTTTCTTAAAGAAGAGAAATGGTTAGACATGGCCGTCCCAGCGCCGGTCAATCTAGTGCTACTCCACCGGATGGAGTATTTATGTCTGCCCAACAGCTTCTTGATCTAGTAAAGAATGCTCAAGCTGCTGGTCCCATTCCAGAGCCTACTCATCCTAGATCCGATTTTGCACGCTTGTGCGGAGAGTACACTTATTTGGGTGGAAGGCCATTCAAGGGATCCGAAGGTGTTATAGAAATCCAAGCTTGGCTCAAATCATGCGATCGTATCTTTTCTCGCATGAACCTTATTGATCTACATCGAGTCCAGGTGGCTTCTAGCATGCTCCAAGAAAGAGCATTAGATTGGTATGAGCTTTTAATTTCTGAAATCGTTGAAGCGGATCTCACTGGGGAGCAATTCCGAGAAAGATTCGAAATGAAATTTGTGCCGGAGGCTGAAAAAGTAACTTTAGCCCGGCGTTTTATTGACCATGTTCAAGGTGAATCTTCTGTGACAGACTATGTCGCATCTTTCGAATCTCTTTCTAAGTACGGGGTCGAGTATATAAATACCCCATTGAAGAAAAATCAGAGATTTGTCTATGGCTTGAATAAGAATCTTAAGAAGCCATTACTCCTGAAACTTGAGGTTTCATTTGATCATCTTATTGATATCGCTCTTCGTCTTGAAGAGGCCGATAGAGAAAGTGATGTCGAGGTTGGGAGTGCCAAACCGAGCGCCAACAACAACAAGAAAAGGCATCCCTTTATTAGGTTCGAAAGTCCTAATCCTAACAAGAGGGCGGAGCAAGAGACTTCTATAGATAATACTCCCATCCCTAATCGTGGAGAATGCTACAATTGTGGCTCTAGGGACCACTATATAAATAGGTGTCCTAGGCCTATTTCTTGCCGCTATTGCAAAAGTGCGGATCATTATATATCTTCGTGTCCCAAGCGTCAAAGCAGGAGAGAAGCAAGGCTGCAAGCCCCTAGCAACTCTTCTCTCACTCAAGGTATTTTACATTCAATCCTTGATGGCATTATTTATTTCGTGACCTTCTTATTCGAGTTCTTTTTTATATGGGTTTCATCTAATTATTTTTATATCAAAAGAACTTGCCGATTCTTTTTCTTTGAATATTTTGGGCTTGATGACTTCTTTGAGGATTGTGAATCTGGATGGTAGATCCGCAACACTCAATTTGTTTTTATTTGATGTCGAAAATTATTTTATGTGATTTTTCTTTCCGAGCCGATATTTTTACTTAGGCTCCTTGCGATAGGATTGGCTTAATCATTAATGAAGTCTATATCCTATTTTCTCAAGTGGACTATTCATCTTCGACATTTTCAATCTGTTAAGCAGATTTCTATTTTTTTTCCTTTATGATTTTGATTTAAAAATTGATGGCATCATTTTATTCCTTAAGCCCACTTATAAGGAAAGTGTTATTTCTCTCATTCATGTAGTTTGAGAAATTTTTTGGTATTTTTGAGCTTGTCTTAGGATTATCACCTAAGTAATATTTTGTGTGGTGCTAAGGTCTTTTCAGTTTGACCTTACCACCGGTTTTCATTTGCTACGAGTTGCGGAAGTTAGCATTCCACTTACCGCATTCCGCACTTGTTATGATTCCTATGAATGAATTATTATGTCATTCAGTTTGTCCTGCTTATTTCATCCATTTTAGGTATCGAGCATTCTATCGAATATCTCGATGATTCCATTTTTTGCTTTTATTGATTTTGGATGAAAATAGCAATTTAAAATTTTGCAAAATCTTTTTCATAAGATTTATTTATAAGTACAATTTGATTTTTGTTCTTAAAATGAACAAAGAATATTCTTAGATGTTTTTGAGAAACTTACTTATCCTATAGAATATGATTTTGTGATTGTATTTCCCATTTAGTGTTTTAAAAATTCTGGTCGATGCTCTTGATCAATATTATCGATAAGAATCTCCTAAACGCTTTGATGAGACAGTCAGACACGATATATTGACTTGTAAAAATGTAAATTTTTGTAGAAAGATTATTACATAAAAATAAAAATGTAATTTTGAAAGTTTTAACTTTTCGGGAAAGAGGATTATTTAAAAGAACTCTTCCTCTCGGTACTCTTATTCTTGTGATTCGTAAAGGGGAACCAAGACTTTGCTATTTGTATTGATACTAGTCGTATTGGTTTGGATGCCGTTCTCTTGCAAAGGAGAACGTGCTATCACTTGTGCTTCTAAATCATTATAGCCTATCGAGACTAGATATACCACTCATGATCTAGTGCTCGCGGCTATTGTTTTTACTTTTAGAGTTTTGCATCATCATTTTTAGGGAGGAATTTGTTCTCCATCTCGATCATAAATCATTGGAATATTTAATTTCTCATAAGGAACTTCATGTTGACTCGAGTTCCTAGCATCTTATGATCTTGATATTCTTTTATTCCCGAAAGGGAAATCGTGTTGCCAATGCGTTTAGTCGTATGCAACAAGTGGTTGATTCTTTGTTGATGTCTGAATGGAATTATCTTTTTATTAAGTTCACCAGACATTTTGATGTACTTCGTTTTATTGAGTTTCATCTCATTTCTTTTATGGACTAGCGTCTGATGTTCTTTTATGGTGTTTGGTTCATTGGACGTACCGTTTTTGTACACGTCGGTGTTTCGAAATTATTCGGGCTTTGGTTCATGGGGTGTACCGTTTTTGTACTACGCTGATGTCCCAAATTATTTGAGTTTCGAGTTTCTCGGGCGTACTGTTATTATACTACGTCGTTGCACCAGCTCAATTTTCTACTATTCTTGACGTTCTCCACGTCTTTTACCTACGGAAATGCCTTAGGGATTTTGGTTTTTGTTCTTGTGCCTGGTGATATTGTGGGGATTGAAGTTTCACCAAATTTGACTTTGAGCAACATTCTATTCGCATCATTGCGTCGGTGGTTGAGCGCCTTCGATATAAAGATATTCTTTTTGGTAAAAGTTAAATATTTCTCAAATCCTAAGGATTTCTCTTGAGAAATCTTGAGAATTCATCGAACGAAAACTTTCGGATTTACTCCTTCGTGCTCTTTATGGTGGACTTCTTGATTCAAATTTTCTTTTGTGTTGATATGCTTCCATGGTTGTTACTTCTTATTTTCCTCTAAAGTATTGCGAGGACGCAATTTCTTTAAGGAAGGGAGTCTGTAACAACCCGCATATTTATCGATTGTATATTTAAATATTTCACCGTTCGTCGGAATTTGGTCCGAAAAGCGACTTTTTGCAGACAGTCGAATTGGGACTCGAGACCACCCCCATTGAGTTCAAAATGACGTTTGCGACCTTTTTGAGTATAAACTTCGATATGTTTGGAGATAGTGAAATTTTGCCACTTTTTCACTTAGGGCTTTGGTTTGGGCTGAACCCATTAATCACTTACTAACTCAGTCCCAACCCACTACAACTCTTCGTTACTTCATTTCATATTCCTAACACTCAGGCTTAAGCAAAAATGGTGGAAGAGAATGGGAATTAGAAACTCCAAGCCCTAGTTCCTCTTGCTAGCTCAAGTTCTTGCTCCAAAATCAAAGAGAACCCATTAGTAAGCATCTCCTTCTTCTTCTCCAACTCATTCTCTCTTTGTTTTCAGAAAATTCCTAAACCTAACTTTGGGAATGTTCTTCTTGTTGAGCATAGATCAAGCTCGTTTGGGTTGTGTTGAAGAGTGGTTGATTCTCCCTTTGCTTTCAAGCTTCTTGTTCATTTGTTTGGGTTCAAAGGTGAGATTTTTATCTCACATCTATGTCTATATCTATCTTTGATTGTTGGGTATGAATTCCTAACACTTATTTATGTTCATTTGCTTTTGATTTTGACTGAATTGGTGAATATTCCAATTTTTGGTGTTTTGTAGTTAAATCTTTAAAAATCCAATCTTTGATGTTTGAACATGTTTTTTGTGATGCCTCGAAGAGCCTATAGTGCTGGGTTGTCGATTGGCATAAATCCTTAGCATCCATCGCTCGTTCGATCGCATTTCGGTTTGGATTTGTCATTTTTGGTCTAGGCTGTTTTTTTTGCCTAGCAGAAGATTTCAGACATCTGAAATTAATTTCAGACGTCCGAAACCAAATCCAGACGTCTGGTTGAATAATCCAGACGTCTGGAAAGGGGTCTGGAAAAGGCGGAGACTAAATCCAGACGTCTGAAACAAAATCCAGACGTTTGAAATCAAATTCAGACGTCTGGTTGAAAATTTCAGACGTCTGAAATGGCCCAGGAATTAAAAATAGAAGGGAGAAAACACATATACTTCCAGAACCTAGGGCCAGACGTCTGGGAACACCTACCAGACGTCTGGAACTGTTTAATTTGCCTATTTTGGCTATTTTTGAGTATATTTCCAACTTTAATCGATTCGTGTTGTTTCGCTTTTTGTTGTTATCATTTATTATGGACTTTGATGACATTTTCATCGTGATTTTTAGGAATATCCATTTTGATGGATTCGGTATCGATTTTTTTGGATTTTATTCACGTCTTCGAATGTGAATTTTTATGATTGATTGTTTCTACAATCAATTCTATGATTTGTCACTTTAAAATATAAAGGTTTTCTATACTAGTAGTAAATATCAAAACTCTTTCCTCAACATGATTTCAACTATATTTTCAATACCAAACTCGTTTATAAAACCGTTTTCCAATCTAATAGTATATACAAACTTTTACCTCACTCGTATGAGAAAGCTAATTAAACGACTTAGTAAAACGAGTGGTATGAAACGCTTGCGTTTACTTCGTTGGTTAATTCTTGGACTTGTTCGATTGAATCTCTTGTGACAATTTTCTAGTGGAGATCTAAAAAATTTTCGCAAATATTTAAGTTAAGCTAGTGGTTATGGTACATGATGCTAAACTTGTTTATTTACTAGCTTATTGTAATTGAAACTACTTGATGATTAATGATGATCATTTTATGGTTTAGACTAGCAATGTGCGATGTCCCTTTGTCCATGAGGAGGACTATACCTCAATTTTATTGAGCTCCAGCTCACCAGGAGGAGCTTCGGCTCAATGTCCGCAATGGGGGACTATACCCAGTCAGGAGGAGTTTCGACTCACCAGGAGGAGCTTCGGCTCAATGTCCGCAATGGGGGACTATACCCTGTCAGGAGGAGTTTCGACTCACCAGAGGGAGCTTCGGCTCAATGTCCGCAATGGGGAACAATACCGTGTCAGGAGGAGTTTCGACTCACCAGGAGGAGCTTCGGCTCAATGTCCGCAATGAGGGACTATACCCTGTCGGGAGGAGCTCCGGCTCATTTTTATGGGATTGGCCATCCTTTTATTGTGATTTCTGGATTTCTATTTGATGACTTCTGGCATTTATGTTTCACCACCTTTTACAATTGGCATTGATATGTATGTCATTTTATTGTGGCTTGGCGAATGAAATAAAGAATATGACATTCTTTTTGGATGCTATGAGATTCTTTGAGATATTGTATGACTTTTATGGATTTTCTAATGTATACTTGTCGTAGTATGACATTTTTTGGTTGTCATACGTCCTTTTATTATATCTCTTCTTATATCTCATTTTAACTGATAATTATAGCTAGACTGATCCGTTTATTATATTCTTCCTAAATAATACTCGGGTCAGACTGAGATTTTGCAGGTGCTTCTGCTTGACTCCTTATCTGACCTCCATCTGATCCTTTGGCTAACTACTTTAGTTTTAGTTGTTTTTGTTGTATACTATTGAGATATTGACTCTATGATGTATACTTATTCTTTTGTCTAGCACTTGTATCTGTTCTTTTTGATATTGTGGATCTTTTTTGACCACTACTCTGATGTACACTTTCATGTGTTATATTCATATCTATTTCCGCCTTTGTGATATGAATTATCTGTGACTGATTTGTGTTATGTTTATTTCTATATTTGTTTCCAAAGACCTTCACAGCCACTGTGTAGTAGCTTTGAGTTTGTGTCGGTATGTCGGATTTCCTCTTGAGATGAAAAGTTATATTTTTATCCGGCAGATCGGTACTCGCACAAATCAATTATACAGAGGGTCGCTCCTCAACAGCCTTATTCTCCGTCCTAGTCGACAGCATTACTCTGTAGTGTTCTTGGCTAGCGTGGGTATAGAGGTGGGGCGTCACATTCAATTACCCATTTATTCTATTTACCTATGTTAATCATTTTATAATTAAAATTTAAGTGTATAACATTTATTATAACCACTCAAATTTCATTTATAAAATCTTTTTATATTGTATATCATCCAGTTACATTGTTAACTTCTGAAATTAAGGTAAGTTATATCGGAATGCAATTGAGTATTATACAAATAAATCTTTCCAATTCAATTATCTCAAGTTTAAATCATTTATTCAAAAAAAATTGATTTTCTTTTTATAATTGAAATTATTCTTTAAAAATAAAATTTAGGAATTAAATTTCCGATTTCTTCAACCCATTTAGAGATAAATAAATGTATGTACATAATTTATCTAATCAAATTTAAATCATATGTCTATATATATTATAAATCAAGTCATATTTTAGAAATTCAATTCAAATCATTTTGATTTATCAAAACAAAGATGTAGTAAGTTTACAGAGCAGTCTCTTCACTTCGAAACTCAAAAATGAATGTCAATGATGCTGCAGTCATCACCGAAATTATTTCCCAGTGACAAAGAGAAGAGCACTATTTTTTTTTTAACTTAAAATTCTTTGGAAAGAAATTTCTATTCAAAAATACTTTAATTAATATAACCTTTTATAACTTTAAACACAAGGTTTGAAACCATCGAAAATTAAATTCTCAAATTTCTTGTTCTAAATTCATTTTAGTTCCCAAATCAAGTATTATCACTTCAAATAATCAATTTAAACCACTTTATTATTAAGTTTCATAAATTTACTTATATATAAAAATTTATTTCATTAACCAAAATTTTAAAATATATTGTGTCAGTTTGTTCTCTCAAAGTGTTTTAGAAATCCTATCGATAACGCGGATCAAATGGATCGATCAAAAACCCAAATCAATATCAACAACTCAAACAACACAATATATAAAACAAAACATAGATATACAAGTACAATTCAAAATGTTTGGAAGAATAGATTGGACACAAAAGACAAGATGATTTAATAACAGAGTAGGGAGGTGGGTAAGCTTAAATAAATCGCGGGCAACCTTAACCGGGTCAACCGTGACTTAAATAATAAGATCAATGCGGATTTTTTTCTGCGGTAAATCTACGTTGATCTCAAGAGTTAGAGTTTGGGATAACAAAAGATATTAGCATCTAAACCAAGGATAGATATAAATCTCTTGTGAATCGATGCTAATTGCAAAGGAGTTTCACCCT
This sequence comes from Allium cepa, assembly GCA_030765085.1. Taxonomy (NCBI): domain Eukaryota; kingdom Viridiplantae; phylum Streptophyta; class Magnoliopsida; order Asparagales; family Amaryllidaceae; genus Allium; species Allium cepa. The sequence goes on along the minus strand of CM060937.1, from coordinate 765,951,746 downwards.
TTTACAATTCAATTTGAAATTGGCGTGACCGCCGACTCACTAGAAAGATCATTCGAAGCGGAGTTATGGAATACTCCAGAGTCAAAAGAAGATGAATAGTGAAGGACACGAATGGATTTTGGAACCGTAGGGAATGTTCCAAAATTCAAAGGAATTGAGTCAAAAAGGAAGAGATTCAAACTCGAATGAAAGTGATTCTGTAAATACATTTACTCCATATGCCGAGTTTTGCCTAGAGCTACCAAAGCTCTAATACCAACTGTAACAACCAGGTATTTTCAACCATTCGCATCCATTATAAGTGTATAGGTAGACATTAATGCCGGAATTGAATTGCTCAAAATACCGCGTTGTAAATAAAAATTCGGCAAATCTCAGAATATACAGTAAATAAAAATCACAGATCACAGACATAGAGTAATAATAATGCAGCGGAAGTAAAAGAGATAGTAGTTCATGAAGCTACTATCTAAATTCATCAGAGTTACATAAAATACAATAGAAGAACAAAGTACAAAGGAAGTCTCACTACATAGAAGTCTACTGATACAAGAACTGAAAAGAACAACAAACTGCAAAAGATAAAACTTGACAAGTAGATAATCTCGAGCGATTTTAATCTCCAGAAAGTGGAAATCCAAATCTATGAATAACTCAGGCTGACCCGAGTGTAAATAAAAATACAAACACTCGAGTCAGGACATACATACTTATACAATGTAAACCAACTTAAGTGAACTGTAGCAAAGATACAAGTAACTTAGAAGATGCTTGGGACCGCCCATCCTCTAAAGATCCGTTAAACTATTTACTATGTAGTATATTGCGCTATATACAGTAGTGTCTAATCAGTAAAGTATAATCATATAGAAAATGGCGTAAATGCGATGGTGAACCTTAACGCGGTCGGATCTTTAAAACCAAAATCATAGTGGGCTCGATATAAGGAGATGACACGGCACGCGAGGCAATGCCAGGGTGGATACACCGTTTGCACTCCCGGACTGGAGGTGACGGCAAGCCAGCAGCTTCCGCCCACCTCGAACAATACCCCCGAATCAAAGTGGCGCCACATATCGAATCACAAAAGTAATAGAATGGTTTCCGATGAAGCATGCTCGATGAAAAGGTGCGACCCTTTGTGTAGCCCGGTATAGCTCCTGTTTTAGTCATTTATGCCAACTCACGGGAGTTGAGTCCACGTAACATACCTCGAGAACGTCGCCACCATTCTACTTCATTCTGAAAACTTCACCGCGTACACAGTTATTAAAGTGGTTTTCGGTATTGGCCGGCTATAAGACAATATCCGATCCCGGTCTCTTTAACAACGATCGTTATTATAACCCGTAGTTATAACTTTAAAAAAATATTTTATACTTCAAAATAAAATATCATTTCAACCCAAATCTTTATCAAAATAAAGATTAAATTATTTTCAAACCATTTCAATATATCATCATACCATATCTTTCGATTCAAATATTTATCAAAATAAATGTCAAGTCATTTCTAACCATTTCAATATATTAATTTGTTATATCCTTTCAAAATTTCCTTTCAAATCATTTTAATATATCAAAAGATCATAACATTTCAAAGCTTCATTTCCAAAATATCATATCTTTCAGAACTTCTTTTCAAATCATTTTAATATCAAAATGTCATATCTTTCAAAACTTCGTTTCAAATCATTTTAATATATCAAAATATCATATCTTTTCAAAACCACATTTCAAATCATTTTAATATATCAAAATAGTTATATTTTTTTCAAAACCACCTTTCAAATCATTTTAATATATCAAAATAGTTATATTTTTCCAGAACCACCTTTCAAATCATTTCAATATACCAAAATATCATATCTCTCATACCACATTTCAAGTCATTTTAATATATCAAATAGTTATATTTCAAACGAATTACTTCATTTTAAATCATAAAAATGAAGTTATTACATTTAATAATTAAATTATTAAATTCCAAAAATTTTAACTTTTCAATGTTCATTTATGCACTTAAATTTATTAAAATAATGAAAATTCAAGTTCGCAGCATTTGGAAAATGCTACAAAAACTTACATTCAAAATAATTCAATTTAACAAAAGACAGCATTTAAAAATGCTGTTAATTAACTTTAAATATTCAATAGAATTTCACAAACACTTATTTTTTTTATTTAAATCATTTTTAACTTATAAAATCATACATTTTCACATTCATAAGCATCATTTATTTTTTCTTAAATTCATGATTTTATAAAGTTAAGTTTCCTTTCAAAAATCAATATTTATTAATAATTTACTTATTAAATTCCAACATTCAAATTTAAATTCATTACATTAAATTTTAACTACACTTAAGTTCAAATTCTCAAATATAACATAGTTTTATTTTTATTTACTTAACTAAAAATTCACTTTTAAGTCAATTTCATAAATTTCCAATTTTAGTTATATTTCAAAATTTCAACTTAAATATTCATTCATTTCACATTTCAACTTTATTAAAAATCATTAATATGATATAAAATCACTTTAAATTCATTTAAATTCAAATTATCATAAATTTATCATAATTTCATATTCAATTTAATTTCCAATTATAATTAAATCAAATTTTCCAAAATAACTTACATTCAAAATTTTCTAACTTTTTCATTAATTCATTTCACTTACAATTATTCAAAAAATAAATAATATTTTACAAAAATCCTTTTTAATTAGATTTAAATGAAAATATTTTAATATTTACATTTCTAAAATAATTTTAAATTTTTTAGAAAACATATATTATCTATGGGTCTGTATATAATTTTCTACGCTATGTAAAGTGATACGGGTAATATATCATTTCAACCCATAATTTACAAAGAAAATACGGGTTTTATCATTTCAAACCCGTAGTCCCAAGTAAATGAGATAAATTGAAAATCATTCAGGCCTATCATTTCAGCCCATAACAATTTTCCCTTATTCTAAAGTCCGTTCGGGTATGTATCATTTCAACCCATAGTGATTTCTAATTTACAGGGAACTTGCGATGTGATAAACTAATAAAATATACAGAATAGCATGAGATAACAGTAACATATGATATAACATGTGTAATAACAGGTGTGAACATCATATGATAATAATATAAGCACTTATAACATGTTAATATAGTTCTACAGATTCGCAGGGTGTCAATTTACTACTTATATAAGTACATAATGTCTGGTGAGAAATACTCACATTTTTATGCTGGAGATATTAATTTGAATGACACAATGGATCCAGAAGGCACGACCTTTGATTTTGAGTGGAGAGAAATATCAAAGATATCATCTTTTAAAAAAACCCCAAAACAAGACAATATAACTTATGAATATTCAACCAAAACAATACAGAAATAATTGGAAATTGAAAGGAAACAAAGACAAGATAACTTGACCTTGCTACAAACATTCAAAAGCTCGACTAAGGGGTTCGTTTTCTCGGCCATGACGATGATATGAGTGTGGGAGAGACAAGGCTAATAGCCTTGCAAACATTCAAGCAAAACAAACAAATAACATAAGTTTTCAAACCTAAATTCAATAAAACAATGTTAGAATTAAATGCATAAAACAAAGCCAAAGTTTTTTGCACTTGCTTTCTATCGCCTATGCTTCAGGTATAGATCTGAAATACATGTCTAAGGAGCGGGTTAGGATCAGTTCTTGGGCTCATAAGGGTCATCCATAGCTTGGAAGTAATGGTGCAAAGGTGGATGGACATAGGTGCAACAAAACAACAACTACAAGGTAAAATTCATCACTTCTATGCTATAAATAGGGGGGCCATAGGCTCTAGGGGCATGGCCAGTGGGTCCAGGTGGTGGTGGGTGATGTGGCATAGGGTGGAGGTCAGGTCAGAGGTGGTGGTGGTGGTGGAAGTGGCGGAAAAAGGTGGATGAAGGTGATGGTACCAAAACTAGGTCAGCTTGAGTGCATAGGGGATGGATTTGTGGATTTTGGTGGTGGTGGTCGGTGGAGGAGATGGTGGAGGTGTTAGGCCAAACAAAGCAATGAGAGGTCATGGCAAAAATCAAGCAAAACAAAGAAGAAGAAGTAGAAAAATGAGAGGAGGAAGAGAGGCCATTGCTTATTTTTCTTTGCTCAGATCTGAAATGGATGTGTATTATTGATGGAATGAGAAACTTTCACGTGACTAAGCAAAAGAAAAGGAACGGCTACAATAAATTGATGCATTGATTGAAATAGAAATGGTAAAAGAAACGGTGAGACGACTTTACGTTTCTTAGCTTTTAAAACCTTCCATGCTTCCTTTTCTTTTAAATCAAATAAAACAAAATAAAATTTAGCAAGTACATATAAAAACCAAAACAAAGTGAAATAAAATAAAAATATATAATTAAATTTAAAGAAAATATAAAAAGAATTAAGGAAATTGCTTAAAAATTGAAAACCGGGTTCAAAAATTACAATTAAACATCAAAGGCTTTGGAAAAATATCTACTTCATTTTAAAAATATTCTAAAGCAGAATTTTGAAATAAAGTAATTTATTTATCATTTCTAAAATAAATCAATAATTAAACTAGAGAAAAATAGAAAAGAACTAAAGAAAATGTTTAAAAATTTAAAACAGGGCATGGAGATTACAAGAAAAATACTACTAGCTCTAGAAAAATTCCTTCCTCACTTCAAAAATATTAAAAGACAAAAACATACATAAAATAACATATCACTACATATTTAAATAAAATATGACAAAGAAAAATAAAATTTATACTATTTAAAATAATAAAATTGCAGAATAAACAAATTACACTCAATATTGAAATATACATAACTTTCACAATTTAAATCCGTTTCCAACGAAAAAAAAAGCAGTGTTCTTAAAATTTTATGTACTTTCATAATAAAAGATAAAATTTAAATTTTCAAACTGTTAAAATTTTAAATTAAAAGTCGAAGTTTGACTAATTTGACCAAAAATTCACTTTTTGGAAAATATTCTTTTTAGTCATGCTTCGGAATGATAATTCATATCAAAACTAAAGTTTATCATTCAAAATAAATAAAATAAGTTTTTAAATCAAAAATTCAATTAAAATAATTAAAATATACAAAAAAAATAAATCACAAAATACAGGGTTGTTACACGCGTGCCATGTCATCTCCTTATCGCGAGCCCACTACGATTTTGGTTTTAAAGATCCGACAGCGTTAAGGTTCACCATCCCCTTAAAGCTATTTTCTATATGATTATACTTTACTGATTAGACACTACTGTATATAGGGCAAATACTATATAGTAAATAGTTTAACGGATCCTTAGAGGATGGGCGGTCCCAAGCATCTTCTAAGTTACTTGTACCTTTACTACAGTTCACTTGAGTTGGTTTACGTTGTATAAGTATGTATGTCCTGACTCGAGTGTTTGTATTTATATTTACGCTTGGGTCAGCCTGAGTTATTCACAGATTTGGATTTCCACTTTCTGGAGATTTGAATCGTTGGAGATTATCTACTTGTCAAGTTTCATCTTTTCAGTTGGTTGTTCTATTCAGCTTGTACTTGGTTATCATATTTAAACTTCTGTTGTACTTTATTTCTTCTATTGTATCTTATGTAACTCTGATATATTTATATAGTAGCTTCATGAACTACTATCTCTTTTACTTCCACTGCATTATTATTACTCTGTGTCTGTGATATGTGATTATTATTTACTGTATATTCTGAGATTTGCCAAATTTTTATTTACAACTCGGTATTTTGAGCAATTCAATTCCGGCATGAGTGTCTACCTATACACTTATAATGGATGTGAATGGTTGAAAATACCTGGTCGTTACAACTAATCAAATCTTGATTTTGTCTTCCATTCAATATTTTAAAAATCTTATTTAAAATCCATTGTTTAAAAATTTCCAATTTAAAATTCTCTATTAGGAATCATTTTACGAAATAGCTAAATAAATACCCAAAATACAATCATTTATTTTATCCAGTTCAATTCCCTTTTAAATAATCCCAAAATTCAATATAAATATCTTCATTTCCAAAATCGCCATTTAAATTCCCTTTTATATTCAAAAATATTTATAATACCAAAATTGAGGCCAGTGCTGCTATAGCATCCAATAAATTCAAATCGCATAACAATCCATAACAGATTATTCAATCACACCATATATAGCTATGAAAACAATCAATGCATTTTAAGAATCCATTTAGATCCCTCCAACCCATTTTCCTACAACCACAGATGTTATATAACATAAAATAACAATCCTCCTTCGAGGCGGGGTATCGTGGTAATATATGGTCATCCGCTATTATGCGGGGTGCATAGTGTCTCATCCGCTACAATCGGTGGAAAATATATCCAACTACTAATATATATATATACACATATATATATATATATACACATATATATTTATATTAATATATATAATATAACATCCAACTGATATTAGTTTACCAATTCATCCAACCAATCAATAAATAATTTTTACCACTTTAAAATAAAACTAGTTATCAAAGATGAGTGGATTTACTCACTTTGATTTTGTATTCGCCATACGTTTCGTTTTTTGAAATAAAATTGAACTAGCATTCAATTTTAACCAAAAATTCTGACCAGCTCCAAATTCATCAAAACCTGTTCCATTGCGATGCTCTCTTCATGACGATCACAATGTAAAAAGTTTCGTTCCAATCGGACTAATAGCATCCATCACAATCAATCATCCAAATAGTCAATAGATTTACTACAATTTAATAATTATGAATATCTGGTATTTTACAAGCAATTAAAGTCTAATCCATTTTGATGGTCAATTCAAATTCTATCAATTAATTCAGATGTCAACTAAACTTATCAAACAACAACCAATAAATTTCAATCACCTCACGATATAAATTTAACTACATAAAAAATTATTTTAGTCAATTGTGAGCGTACAAACACTCATCTTTGATTTATCGACGATTTAAAATCCAATTTAGATCCAAAAATCTAGCTATCCTAGAATCCAACCAAACTTGTTCCATGTTGTAGGCGACTTCAATGCCATGCCAACGCAATTCGTTTCGCTCGAATTGAACTCGTATGAAGAAGTTATACAATAATTAGCCTAACGTTAATTAAAATTTATATTAACTAGTAATATAATAATAATAAAAACAACATACCCTTTCTTCTCGATTACGAACACACAACCGAAAACCAATACGCGACCTAAATCTTTCAGCGGTATAAAACAACGACGACCGGAACCAGATCAATCCACCCCCTTCGAGGCGCCCCTCCATGCTCCACCATCGTTGATAACGGCGCCGTCTCTACTTTCCCCATTGACGCGCGAGAACCACTAAGACGTGCCACTGTTTCGTCCAGATTCTGGCGACATCAGGCGTCAATGACGAAACTCAACCGTATAGATGCAATGAGGATGTTGAGCTCTACAATTTCTCTGTTGGGGTCGATGAAAATTGATGAGTAGATTGAGAGAAATCAAGGGTTAAAAGTGAACGAATTCTGGCCTTTGAAAACAGCACAGGTGGCGGCCATGAATTAAAACTAGTGTTTAGAATATTTTAATATAACACAGTCTCTATATGCGTGCCGTATTTATATTGTTATGTCTAAAATCGTCCGTACTCAGATCGAAGTATTCCTCCTGGCGTTTATAATGTTTTATCCCCATTCCAAATGCAATGGAATTAGTTTCGAAGCCTAATTAGATCGTATGTGGAAGATAGCTTTTCAAAGTCAATTTATTTTATTGAATTCCTTAAATTGATTCCTACGCGTTTCAAGCTTGTACGGCCAAATGACAAGTCTGATTGCTACGAAACTTGAAGTCCTACAATAATTTGTTATCACGGATCCGATAAAATTGGTTTCGTCAAAATCCAAGAAAGTAGCCAAAATGGTTATTTTTACTCGTCGATTAATATATAAAATTTTCAAATTCTAATAACTCACATTAAAATCAAATTTTGAAAGTAAATGATCTTCATTCATACTTATATCAAATTTGAGTCAATTTTCGATTTCATTTTCATTCGCATAAATTAAAAATTACACTTTTTAAAAAATTTTAAAAAATTATTTACCCGATTCATCAATACTAATAGTTCATTACATTTTATTTTTAACCTTTTTATTCAATAATTATATCAAGTCCTGTAATTTAAAACAGTTAAAAATACGGGTCTTACATACTCCCCCACCCAAAACTTTTCATCCTCGTAAAGGCATTAAGTAAAGAATTTAACATACAATAATTTATTCAAAATTATCAAATTATAAAACATTAAAATCTTATTTGAAAACTATTTCCATGCTTCTACTACGCCACTCCGATATCGATTTTTTGGAAAATATAACTTATATAGAAAAACAAGCTATAAAATTTTTAGAACTTCAAAATTTTTCTAACTCCCGGATTTATATAAAATTTCGGCAGTCTCCTTTGCGTGGCTCGATTGGAAATTTTTTTACAGTACAATATATATCACAATATACCAAATAGATATCAAATATACATCTCATCTCAATGGCGAGGCATCCCGATGGGAAAAAATATAAAATCGTGAAAATAATTCGCTTTACTAAGTTATCTAGTTTCATTGAATATCCAATTCAATTTATTTAATATTAAATTAAACTTCATTTCATTTAATTCAATACTCATTTTATTTAATCTTATTCAAATTAAATTTTCCTTATCTTTTCACATTCAACAATTTTAAATTTGTTTTCAGCTTATTGATTCTCAAATCCACAAGTTATTCAATTTATTCAATCAAAATTTCATTTTATCTAATTCATTTCAAATACATTTCATTTTATTTAAGCTTCTTGAGTTAGACTTCATTTTATTTACCTAATTTCACTACCTCCATTTAATTTAACAATGCTAAGCCAATTATCTTATTTCGTATCACAAATTCAATTTTTTTTCCTTGTTTCCTTAACCAAAATTTACCCATTTTAAACTTGGTTTATTTTACTATTTAAATTTATAAGTTATAACATATTTATTTTCTATACTTGTTTTATTTTAAACTTGGTTTATTTTAAACTTGGTTTATTTTAAACTTGGTTTATTTTAAACTCATTCCTTATATACTACTTTCAATTATAAGTTCAAATTTGTTTTCAAACATTTATTAAATTATACTTAGAATATTTTTCATAATCAAAACTTGTTTAATTGAAAAATAAATTTCTTTTGGTAGCAATTTTCACTCAGAAACTCAAAAATTAACATTGGTGATGCTGTAGTCATCCTCGAATTATTTCACAACGACCAAGCGAGTTTAATGCTTTTCAAAATATTTTTCTAGCAATTTTTTTTTTCAAATAATACTATTATTAATTTTTAAGGGTTTGAAAAACTATTTTGAAAACAAAAGTAGTTTAAATTCTAAAATTCTCAGTTTTGAAAATCACTTCTATTTGTACGCTACATTTAAATGTACTCATACAATTTCATTACTTCATTATGAATATACTTTGGTACTTTATATATTTGTTATTTCAAACAGTTTTTTTAATTAGATTTCAATTCAATTTTAATTATCAAAGGCTTCATCAAATAAAATTCATTAAGTATTCGCTCTTTTTTAATTCAACCAATAATTGATGATAATTAAATATTATCATGTCCTAACAACAATTTTCGTAAAAATTATCATTATATATAATATAATACAGTTTTGGTAAAAAAAATCATTTACCCCATTTTAAAACAATATTATGTCGACTTGCCTTGTTTAAGTGTTTAGAAATCCCTATCGATGACACGTCGTCCTGCATATCGACCAGAATTCATAAACAACTCAATGGATAAATAAACACAATATAAAACATTTTACAACACTAACAAGTACGCCTCTCATATACGCACACGCATATACTCAAACAGACCACTCTACGGTACTACTACCCTATCTCCAATGAGTCTAACCTCACAAAGTCAATATTATCGCTAAACCTTGCTTTGATACCAATTTTGATGACCCACATTTAAGAAGGTTTAAATCAACAATAATCCACACATGTCTAAATTGAACAATCTGAAACGTAGATAATCAATGGGGTTGAATAAGAAAAATAAGAAAAGAAGAAAACAAACAGCGGAAATGATAAAATATAATAATCAAATAACAGTTCATGAAGCTGTTTACTATACATTTGATTATAATCTACACACATTTATCAGAGTTATATATACACACACATCAGGGATAAGTGATCAATATACAGGATAGCATGAATAAGGAAATAACAATAGTAATAATATACCAACTTCATCCTCGTCTTCGTCCTCCAGCGCTTTTGATCTTCAATACATTGGAAAAACTCAGAACTGATCTGAGCGTAATGAAAAGATAAAACACTCGAGTCAGGACTAAAATACTCTTATTTAAGTCAAATCAATATCAGAAATATGGGCGCAATAACTTAAGAGATGTTACAGGATTTTCCATCTCCTAAGGATCCATTAAACTATTTATATATAATAGTATACGCTATAACAGATAATGCCTATCAGTAAAGTAAATATTAAAATAGCGTTAAGGCTTTACATTATTTACCTTAACACATTTTTATAGGTTCAAAACCAAAGTCGTAATGGGCTCATATCGGGATAAATATGACAAGGCACGTAAGGCAATGCCCAATGTAGGATTCTACCAGTTTACCATTTCTGGCTGGTCGTAACCCATCTGTGGCCGACCGCGACAATCAATCCAAACAAAAGGTGCACTCATCGAGTCAAAAATCACAATAGTAATACGAGTGATCAACGTCGCTAGAGATAGCTAACCTCATTGGCCAAGCATAGGATCATGTTTTAGTCATTTTAATTATGACACGGCTGTAAAGGCTATCCATCAGCGTTCTCTTACTTCAGTAAACATTGCCAATTCAAGCACTACATTCTGGATATCATCCACCGCGTACACAGTTGTCAAAGTGGTTTCAATATTGATAGAGAGTATGCCAATAAGAGGCCCCGGTCTCTTTAACAACCAAACATCATTTTATACACCGGTTGATTCTTTTTTAATTCGAAAATAATTCGTACTTGATATCAAAATATCATATTCACTTCAAAATCTAATCCATTTTGAAACCATCGTATTCACTTCAAAAAAAAATCATATTTTACCTCACAATTGTCAATGCATTTCGATAAATCAATGTCTCTTCAAACTTTGATTCGAATTAAATTTAGGTTATAACTTCACTTTAACTCAATTCACATTTAAATCCAAGATTTAAATATAAACATTTCACCCTTTTGACCATTTTGATTTTTTAAAAATAGTTAAATAGTTTTAAAATAGTTAAATAATTAATAAAAATGGTTTGAGCAATAAAAATGGTTTATATAGTAAAATATTTTGGAAAATCAAAATAATTTGAATATTTAAAGAATATAGATTTGAAATCATTTATACTAAAAATATTCATTTAAAAATAGTTCAAAAGTCAAACCGGTTCACTTTTCAAATTTTCAATTCGAATCATTTCTAATTTCCATTTCGATTTAATCGATTCATTTTCGATTTCATGTCAAATTTTACTTCGATTCCAAATAATTTTAAAGCCCATTTCCAAATTAATTTCAACTCCAATTCCAAATTATTTAAATTTCAATTCCGATTTAATTTAAATTTCAATTCTCAAATTTAAACCATTTTGGTTTATATCAATTTCGAGCTTGATTTTCAAAATATCGATTTTAAACACTTAAATCAATTTTCCTTCAATATCAAATTAAAAATCCAAATCTTTAAATATAAATAAATTTCGAACTCAATTTCGAAATCTAACTTTATATCACTTTTACTTAGCAATATTCAAAGAATAAAAGCAAATCTTTTAAAACAAATCAATTTCTAAAATTCACATTATATTTCGATTTTAACTTTAAAATCTTACTACGATTATTTAAATAATTTTGTTTACCAATTTTAAATTTCAACATTCCGAGCTCCAGTTTGAAACTAATTCGGTTTCCATAAATTCGATTTTTATTTCTTAAATCAAATCATTTTAAATAACTTCAAATTGAAAATTTCAAAATCATTTAACTTAACCAATCCGGTGTCCGTATATAATTTTCTATCCTATGGCCAAGTGAATCAATTATTTCGACTTAATTCGGGGATGGATATATGTATATATTTCAATCCAAAATAAATATCATTTCAACCTATTTCTTATTTATTTGAAATAATTCAATTTACAGTTCTATATACTGTAAATAATATATGAGATGATAACATGATATATCTAAATAAATAAACATCCAAATATCAACCAATAGCATCCAACACAATCAATCATCCAAACAGCCAATAGTTCACAACAATTTCATAATTATGAGTAACGGGTATTTTACGGGCAATCAAATTCTAATTCAATTTAACAGTCAATTCAAATTCTATAATTTAATTCAGATGTCAATTTAAATGTCAATTTTACTTATCAAACAAAAACCAATAAATTTCAATCACTTCACGATGTAAATTTAACTACATAAAAAATTATTTTAGTCAAGTGTGAGCGTATAAACACTCAGCTTTGATTTATCCACGATTTAAAATTCAATTTAAGCCCAAAAATCTAATTGTCTCAAAATCCAACCAAACCAGTTCCATGTCGTAAACGAATTTAATGCGAGTCCAACGCAATTCGTTTTGCTCGAATTGGACCTTGTACGAAGAAGTTATGCAATAACTAGTCTAACGTTAATTAAAATTTATATTAACTAATAACATAATAATAATAGTAACAACGTGCCCTTTCTTCTCGATTAAGATCACACAGCCGTACGTGACCAAAATCTTACAACCGTGCAAAACAACGATGACCAGAACCAGATCAGTGCACCCCCTTCGAGTCGCCCCTCAATGCTTCACCATCGTTGACTACGGCACCGCCTCTGCTGCCCCCAGTGATGCGCGAGAACCCCAAAAACGTGCCACTGTTTCGCCCAGATTCTGGTGATACCAGGCGTCGACAACGAAACTCAACCATATAGATGCAAAGAAAACGGTGAGCTCTACAATTTCTCTGTTGGGGTCGATGAAAATCGATAAGTAGATTGAGAGGAATTAAGGGTTAAAAGCAAATGAATTCCAACCGTAGAAAATAGCATAGGCGGCGGCCATGAATTAAAACTAGGGTTTAAAATATTTTGATTTAAAAAAGTCTCGATATGCATGCCGTATATATATAGTTATGTCTGAAATCGTCCGAACTCAAATCTTAGCGTGCCGTCTGACGTTTATAATATTTTATCCTCATTTCAAACGCAATGGAACTAGTTTCGATGCGATCGTATGTGGATGATAGCTTTTCAAAGTCAATTTATTTTATCGAATTCCTTAATTGATTTCTACACATTTCAAGCTCGTACGACCGAACGACAAGTTCGATCGCTACGAAACATGGAATCCTATAATAATTCAATATTACGGATCCAATGAAACAGGTTTTGTCGAAATCCGAAATAGTGGCCAAAATGGCTGTTTTTACTCGTCAATTAATATATAAAATTTCCAAATTCTGATAGTGTTAACCCCGTTTCGACCACGAGTTAAGGCGTCTACGAGTTAAAGAGCTTACGAGTTAAGGAGTTAACGACGTAACAGGTTAAGACCTAAACGACTTAGGGAATGTCACGACTCAACAGCCTTAGCTCATTGCCAACCTAAAATGAATGACGACTCAACTGATTGCCGACTTAACGACTCAAGGTACTTCACGGCTCAAGATACTTCACGACTCAGCAAGTTACCGACTCAACAATTGAGGAGTTGCACGAGTTAAAGAATTGTGCTTACGACCTACCTTGAATCGTCAGCGACTCAAGCAAGCAAACAAGAAGCTGCGACCAATTAACTCATGCGCGACCACAGCTCACAACTTACGACTTAAGAAAGTCCTCGACCTAAAGGAGTGACGACTCAAAGCACTACAAGGAAGAGTCAACAACACTTAAGTCGCTGCTGACTTATAACTACAGATAAGTCGTTCACGACCTAAGACTTGGAGACAAGTTCAATACCATGCTGTAATAAAATGACTCGTTGATGACTTACGACTTATTATGACTCGTGTACGACTGATGCTAGCATAAAGGAAGTTGCATTTGGTTAACTCAGGAACGACTTAGAACTTGTATCATTCATTCAAATGGGTGCATAACTTTGAACCAAGCCATGAGCTAAACCCAGTAGGTCGGCCGCGACCTACCATGAGTTATCTACGAGTTACGACTTATCATGAGTCGTGTACGAGTTACGACCTAACTCTGAGAAATGTCTATAAATACGACCCTAGCTCCAACTAGAGAGGGGCTTTTTGGCTCATTCTTTTCAAGCATCGATACTCTTCTGAATTCCAAACCAACTCGACACTCAAAGCTTTCAAGACACGTAGAACGCTACCAACAACTTCAAGAAGGAATCTCATACATCCGACATGGGTTTGAAGACTTTCACTTACATTGAAATTTAAGCTACTCGTCCAAAGTGTTTAGTAATTCAAAGTGTATTGTACTTGGGAAGAATTGTATCGACTTGTAACGAAATCATCAATAAAGACATTCAAAGTGGATGTAGGCAAACTATTAAGCCGAACCACTATAAAACTGCTGTTGTTTACTGTTTTTCCTGCGGTTTTCTGCTTATACTCTGTTCCCGAATCATCGGGTGGTGCTTTCACAACTACAATTTACACACCGGGGTGTTGGCATTCAAATTTTTGCGTTAACATTTTTGGTGCTTTCACGGAGAATTGAACTCAGGCTACTTCCATCATTGCTTCGCAAAGGTCTACGGAAAGGATTTCTTTTAAAACTAGGAGTTTATTGGAAATAATGGCTCCTAGAAGAACACGAAGTTCTGCAAGGTCTGATAATGTTCATGGAAATACAGCCACCTCTCTTCCTTCAAGTCAAGCAGCTTCGACTGCTGGAGTTACACGAGCAGAGCTGGACGCTGTGATTCTGGGACTGAATCAGCAGTTGAATGCTCAGAATGCACAATTAGAAGCACAGAATGCTCAGAACGCCTTGATTATGGATAGGTTAAACGCCCTGGGGGGCAACAGGTTTTATAGCTAACGGCACGCGCTGATGTGTAAACTACACGCGCTGAACCACGAACCGCTCGTCAGTCGAGGGGTAACAACAGGTTTTATAGCTAACGGCAATTCTCCAGATGAGGGGGTTTGTTTAAGGGCAGAAGTTGCTTCAACTGTCGGAGATATAACTTTGGTAACAGCGGTATCATCTTTGAAGAGCTCTTGAGAGGTGACCATTATGTCGCTCAAACCTTCGAAGATGTCATCACCGCCATACTTAGCAGAGCTCCCTCCATCAACTCCTTTCTCAATGTTCTCCCAGGTTTGAAGAAGAGGTTCCTCTTCTTCAATAATTGGGGCCAGTGCAGGCTTATCGGAGGGCCCCGCAGCATCTTTTGGAGTCGAACATTTCACTAGCGAGGCCTCAATGGTAGTTCCTCCCTGCACAGGCTCTTTAACAGGAGATGAGGCATCCGGAGTTTCAGCTGGGGAGTCTGGGATTTCATGAGGATGTGTAGAGCGAGAAGTATGCAAAAGTCCGTACTGATGCAAAAATTCATCTTTCAACAGAAATTGAATGTCTCTCTCCTCAACTAGCACGGCCTTGAGCCTCTCGAAAGTTGGCTTACGACTGGGATCCTTAGAAGGAGGGGGGAGCGCTGAAAGTAAAAAAGAAGCGGAGTTAACACTTAACAATTCAGTCTCGCAAATGTCGGATAACAAACGTAGTAACAAAGATGGATGATCTTACTTCCTTCCCTCCACACAGCATAAAACCCCGGGGGGCAACGAACAAAGAAGAACTGGGTTAGGAACCCATGAGCAGTGCCTGGAAGGCCAACGATCAATTTGCGGTTTCGGGCGCTTCTCAGAACAGTAATAGAAGGATGATCTTTGGTCCGGGTAAAGGAATATAAGTAACAGATTTCATCAAAGCTTGGAAGTCGATCAAGCGTTCTCCTAAATAGCACACCCAACCCCATTAGAATGGCATAACCGTTGGGATGTAGCTGGGATGGAGCGATGGCCAGTTGACGAAGAAGATGCTGGAGAAAGTTGTTGAAAGGAGGGATGGCCCCGCTCAGGCACATTTGTCGGTTAACTGTCACAAAGCCAGGGGGTGCTATGCCAGCAGTGTTACTTCTCTCGGGAAGAATGGCATCTGATTCAGCAATGCAAAACTGAGCGCACAACTGGCGAAAAACTTTGTATGATAGCGTGGTAGGGGCTCTTTCGGGAGGATTGACTAGTGGAGCCGGAATAACAGTTGCCTCTCCAGCCTGAACTTTTGTATCTTCTTCCTGAGAAGTCATTCTACACAAGCAACTGGATATTCAAATGTGAAGGTGCACGTTTCCTAAATGTGTGAAGTGTCGTGCAAAACTAATAAAAATAGCAAGTAAATATAACTGGAATTAAACTAGTCGACGATTGATCGACTACAAAATTCCAGAACTTGTTAATCTAAAGTTCAAGCATAATATTAGTGCAGGCTGGTCAGTTTCAATTGACTATTTCAGTGTTGCTTTAATATTTTACTTGAAATTGAAGAAAGCACTTCGTTCACACAATTTATTTGAGTTAATTATCTGTTATTAACTAATCTGTTGTGGGCAGTCGATGGCAGTATATTCGTCCCAATTTTCTGTAAATGTTGTATTGGACAGATTGTTAGCTCGCAAGTTAAGGTGATCTGTGAATGAATGCAATAAAGTTCAACAGTTCAAAGTCCATGCAACGGTTCAAAGTTAGGTCAGGTCATTGGTTTTTTGGCTAGCTTGCCCATGACTTAAGGATTAAGGGGCGAGTCAGTTTAAGTTGCTTCAATTTTAAATCAATGATGTTCTAAGTCGGCAGTGCTTTGGGTCAAAGGCCACGAAACAGAGGAAGGACTCCAGTGGAAAAGCAGTGGGAAATTTCCTAAGTACTAACACAGCCACGACTTAAGATTTCAAGCTTTAACTCGGCTACGACTCAGGGTTCGAGTCGTAAAGGTTGCTAAGTCGCAGAGAATACTTGGTCGCATAAGACTGCTGAATCATACTCAAAACAACGGTTCACTCTTAACCCGTTAACTTCTTCTCCTAACCCGTTAGTCTTTTCTCCTAACCCACAAGCTTTTTCCTCATGACCCATTAATCAAGTAACTTCACAATCCTTAACTTTAATCTTATCACACCACAAAATCGTTATAAATCGCGAGTTATCCTGAATCAAATCAAATAGCCTTAAGTCCACCGATGATCCATGCAGTAGTATTTGCAAGGCTCAAGGATGTAAATCGTGGGCGGAGATCGATGATGGTGATCGGCGATTGGGAAAAAGAGAAAGTTGCTTACGTGGTGTGAAGCTAGAGATGGTTGGAAGTAAAATTGGGTCAAGATCGCCTTTGGAAGCTTGAAGACGTGATAATGGCAGGAATGGCTCAGGGGATAAGTAATGAGAAGAGTGAGATAGGAGGAACGACTCAAGCATTTTATATCTGGAGGCACTATAACTCGAATCGACGCGCCAGGGTTATGATGAGTCGAAGCACACGACTTACGACTTAAGCGTGTGCTTCGAGGGGCAAATGTTAACCCCGTTTCGACTACGAGTTAAGGCGTCTACGAGTTAAAGAGCTTACGAGTTAAGGAGCTAACGACCTAACAGGTTAAGACCTAAACGACTTAGGGAATGTCACAACTCAACAGCCTTAGCTCATTGCCAACCTAAAATGAATGACTACTCAACTGATTGCCGACTTAACGACTCAAGGTACTTCACGACTCAAGATACTTCACGACTCAGCAAGTTACCGACTCAACAATTGAGGAGTTGCACGAGTTAAAGAATTGTGCTTACGACCTACCTTGAATCGTCAGCGACTCAAGCAAGCAAACAAGAAGCTACGACCAGTTAACTCGTGCGTGACCACAGCTCACAACTTACGACTTAAGAAAGTCCTCGACCTAAAGGAGTGACGACTCAAAGCACTAAAAGGAAGAGTCAACAACACTTAAGTCGCTGCTGACTTATAACTGCAGATAAGTCGTTCACGACCTAAGACTTGGAGACAAGTTCAATACCATGCTGTAATAAAATGACTCGTTGACGACTTACGACTTATTATGAGTCGTGTAGGACTCATGCTAGCATAAAGGAAGTTGCATTTGGTTAACTCAGGAACGACTTAGAACTTGTATCATTCATTCAAATGGGTGCATAACTTTGGACCAAGCCATGAGCTAAACCCAGTAGGATATCGAATATTCAGAACAGAGAATATTAAATAAATAAATAAAGTTGAGGGGTCCAGTCGGATCCCTCCAACCCGTTCTCCCTGCATCCACAGATGTTAGCACAATATAAAATGCCAATTCCAAATATATATACCACACTACAGCACATAAATCAATTCAACCATTTCAAGCAATTATTTAAATTTAATCATTTAAAGTTAAATTTGACTGAGTGAGATTAACTCACCTTTGCTTTAAACTTGCAGTCTAATTCCATTCACTTCCATTTCAGCTTATTAAATTTTTAGACCTTGAAGAAATATTTATGTAATTTATTAATATTTGAGTAATTGAACAATTAATTTTCATTTAATTAACAAATCATTTAATTATACAATTTTCCCTTAAACCATTTGGTAACTGAAATATTTAAATATGTTAAATAAACAGGTTAATCACTAAATCTACTAAAAAAAATAAAGTAGTAACTTTAAAATAGGTATGTGTATATTAATTTATTTTTCTGAAACTACATATACTTTTGAAACTTGAATTATATATAGATCAAAACTGATTTCCTATAATTCCTTCAATCATTTAAAATTCATATCCAAAACTAGCTCTGCAATTAAAAATCTAGAGGGTAAAATTTCTTTACTGTAAAAACATAGTTTCTATGTATATACATAACCATATAGATTAAATAAAATAAATAAAAGATACCTCACCGTACGTTCTCCCCTCCCCCAAAATCGAACCCTACCCTAACAAAATGCAACTGCATTGAAAACTTGGACGACGAACGAGGTTCGGTCCTCACACCGTCGAATTCGCGACGCTGTCGCCTCAGCGCCATCCAATCCCCGCGACTTCGAGCAAACCCTACATCCAATTGAAACCCTAGCCTCACGATGTCCTAACTCGAATCCATCACCCAGAGTCGCTACTGTCGATACCGAGAACATGAACACACTCCCTCACAGGCTCGAGAAACTCATCGGCATCCCATCTCCACGTGCGTGAGTAGCCGCACTTCCCCCAGCACTCGCGATTCTCGATTTAAGGAAGGGTATAAATTTCGACTTCATAGGGTACGTGATTTAAAACGAGATCGTATATCTAATTTCGAGAATAAAAGGAGACGAGGGATTAAGAGTTTATGTTCGGCTATTACTTTGTTTTTCTGAAATTCGTTCCAATTACAAAGGATAGGGTGTGCGAATCTATTTACAAAGGCTTGATTTTGGCTTCCAGGAGAAGGAAGGAGGGAACAAGAGTAGGTGCGGTCGTACCGAAAACTGAGAAAGGGTGATAAGATTTGAAAGAAGGCAGCTGATAGGAATAGTACGTGAATATAAATAGAATTTTATATAGAATTTCCAACGCGTTTTTATATCGTGCACTCACACGCTAACTCCGATCAATACAAAATTTGAAATCCGATAATAATTCAATATTACGGACCTAATGGAACTGGTTTCGTCAAATTCCAAGACTGTGCCTCGAAAGGCTATTTTTAAATTCAATTTAAACAATATCTTTTTAAAACTGACCAAACCACTGTTAATTTCAATTTTACAAATTTTATTATTTTCAGTGCTATCAATATAAAACTTTGCAGCCTTCAAATTATTTTTAACAGGCTTAAAACTTCAAATTTCATATTTCACCCAATTCCAAATTATTTAATTTAATAATTTAATCATCAAATAAATTGTGATATTTAAAATTTAAGTTAAAATTACTCTATTGAATATTCAAAATCAATTAAATATTCCGATTTAAAGGCTTAAAAATTCCGGGTCGTCACATTCCTCCCCGTTAAAAGAATTTCGTCCCCGAAATTACTAATTAGGAAGAATGGTCCAATACCCGTTTACTTTTCCCAAAACCAAACAGTTCAACACCTATCCAACTTTTTTTTTTAATAAAAGACCATTTCCTAGTTTGTAAACATTCCTATTTGCCCAACCATCCAAGTTTTAATCTTAAAACCAATTTTGGATTATCAAAATTTTCTCAAAATTTTTCTAACTCCCTAAATTCCCGAAAAATTTCGCCAGCATCTCCTTTACGCGGCTGACTCGGTACAACTACAAAATGGCTCTACGGCCTCCCAAATCCAAAAAGAAAATAAAAAGCCAAGTGGCTCAATCCAAATCCCAATCAAATTTCATACCAAATTTAAAATACATACCTTTTGTCGGGCAATTCAAATTTTATCTTTTGATATCAAACCCAATTTCCGTTTTCCTTTATAATACCTGCATACCTGCTTAGCACCAATATCCAAACACAATATTCCAAAACATTTTATCGACTTTCTCACAAAATGTCAACATCTATTCATTCCAATATTGACTTAAATTACATTGGTAGTATCAATTTCCATTTAAGACTTCACCATTCTTTCTTAAGTTTAGTATAAGCATTTTATATACTTCTTTATTTATTTTCATCTTACCATTTTAGTTTATATCCATTTCTATCCACAACGATTCTTTCATTTCTATACGAATTCAATTTATTTTCAACTCTAAACTTTAAATTTTATTTTTCATTTATAACTAATTCACGTCATTATTTTAATCAGCTCCATTTACTAACTTATTTCAATTCTTAGTTTGAAATTGTTTTGTCGTTAATAAATTTTCCAAAAATTTTCAAAAATTTTCGAACTCCCAAAATTTCTGAATTTTTTTGGCAGAGTCTCCTTTGTACGGAGGAGCTTTTGCAATTTGATAAAAGAGATAAATATATATACATCGACCCACACGGTCGAAAAAACCAAAAACAGTTCATATTTCCTATTTTTATTGCGTAAGCGTACCTTATTTAGCATTTTAAGCAAGCAGCTTATTATTTTTAGCAAATAGCACAACCCAAATCCAGCCATACGGCTTCCAGGTACCTGTAGTTACTCAATTTAAACATGTAAGTGCCAAATATATGCAGTTTAACTATATTTCACTTATTTATAATAGTTAAAACATATGAATTCTAAAAGAAACTCATACCAAACATTTTCCTGTAAGCAATTTATATGGTTTCCATGCTAATTCAACTGTTCTAATTTATTTATAACCATTTTCACTCAATTCGGATTGTTTTCGATTCATTCGTATACAACTCCATCAATTTGAATGGTTTAGAACTCAATTGCTTACTTTTAATTTATTCTTAAGCAAATTTATCTCATATTTAATTCAATTGCTTGCAAAATCAATTTATTTTACTTCTATCAATTCATAGAATTTTAATTACTTCCATTTACATCCAATGATAATTTATTCTTTGCAATTTGACAAGATCTATGTGAATAAATAAGTATTTATGGTTTATAACCATTTTAAATGGATTTCAACTAAATTCTATTCCGTTTTTAAATTTATTCACGATCCATATATTCTTATTTTCATTGCATTTCAGATTTGAATTCATTCACTTTACATGTCACTTTATTAACCAACTAGTTCATTCAAAACCATTTACAACCTAGGTTCATCTTGATAGCCACTTAAATTTCCCCTTTTATTTTAATCCATCCTCAATCATTTATTTAGCTCAACACATTCCATTTAAATTTCATTTACCATCCATTTATTTACATTTCATTCCATTTTAGTTTATTCCAAACTATTTTATTTAGCTCGAAGATAATCCAAGCTATTTCATTCAACAACCATTTCAATTTTATTCATGATCTATTCATTTGCATTTCATTTAAAACCATTTCTATTTTTCTCATTGACTCCAAGTTAAATGGTTTACAATTTCTTATTTAAGAATTTCATTCCTTTAAAAATTATCGGCAACTCACCGAATTTTATTACAATTAAAATTCATTTTTACTTGATTTAAAACCAATCCAATATCATTAAACTTTGCTCAATTTGATTTCCATTCAACTCCTCATCTATTTAGCTTAAGTCAATTTACTTCAATTTATTCAAATTTTATACTTAAGCTCATTTTCATTTTCAAGTAAAACCTCTCTCAAGTAAATCTCATTTTTTTTAAATCTGCAACTTCATTTGATTGGTTATTATAAAATTTAACTTTCCAGATTCACTCATTCAATTTATTACAAGGTCGTTTCCAATGTACTTCCACTTATTGGATTTTATTTGTAATTCAGTCCATCACAATTTTAATCCATTTCATTTTTATTCTATACTTTTCAAATTATATTTATTTTGTTAACACTTCAAGTCTAATTTTAATTAATAACTCAAGTTCAGATTCTGTTATTCACTTTTAATTTACCATCCAATTTATTAACTCACAATTCAGCCTCATTCTCAATTACTTTCACTTCATCAACAATTTGAATCAATTTTAATTTATAACTTGAGTTTATTTCCAATTTCATCATAAACTCACAATTCAATTTCATTAACTAATTTATTACCTAATTAGTTCTTCCCTTATTTATAATCCAAAACTTGAAATTTTAATTTCAATATCACTCTATTTAATTTTTTTTCTTAGTTCAATTTATTTTATAATTCAAGTTTTGATTTTTATTTTATCCTCCAATTCATCAATAATATTTATTTTGGAGTTTTGTCTCTCACTTTTCAAATTTAATAAGTCACAACTTATTATTTACACAATTCCATTCCTCATAGGCTTGAATATACTATTCTTTTATTTCAATTCCAATCCTTATTCCACTTTTTTCCATTTATTCAGGTAAGAATCTAATTCCATAAAATAATTTAATTGAATTCTTATCCCAATTCAATTCTATCTTAACTCAATTTAATTCTTATCCAACTTATTTCCCAGTTATCTAGGTAAAAATTTAATTCCATTTAATAACTTAGTTGAATTTTAATTCCAATTCAATTTCATTTTAACTCAGTTTTATTTAATTCAATTCGTTTGCAACTAAATTCGAATACAACTGGATATTATTTTCAGATTATTCAATTTATTTTAATCCAGTTAAGTTTTATTCTCCAACCCAAGTTAATTTCATTCTAACTTTTCACTTTAGATTTATATTCCATTATCCAAAGCTTAAATTTCAACATTCAAAGCTCATATTTCCATCATGATTTAAAACTCATCTCAATTTATAAACTTACAACCCATCTCATCAAGATTTTAAAACATCTGATCTTTGGTTTCAAATTATTTTTTAAATCTCCAACACCTCAAATCATATTTCTCAAAAATTAAACCAAATCCTGGTTTTATTCCCAACAAATTCCCTTTGATATTTTCAAAAACAACTAACTTTTCTGAACAAATCAATTTGACAGCAATCCATCACTTAGAAACTCGAAAATGTCATCGATGATGCTGCAATCATCACCGAAGTTATTTTCCAGTAAAAGAAGTGAATTCAATGCTATATCCCTTCTCAAAATTTATTGAAACAATTCCTTTCAGAAATACCTTTTAAAACAATAATGCTATTATTTATTCTTCAAAACACTTCCAAAATCACTTCCAAAATCTCCGGGATTTTTAAATTTCCAATCTAATTTGAATTCAATTTTAATTATAACCCAATTTTACAATTTATGCTCATATAATTTATTTCCGTTTGATCATACAAGTAATTTCAATTTTTATAATTTTATTTGTTTAAAATATGATCATCCAAACATCCAAGTTATATAATAATTTAAGAAAATATTTCTTTTATATCAAAATATATTTTGGGTAAAATTATTTCGTTCACCCACATTTAAAACAATACTGTGTCAATTGTTCTATTCAAGTGTTTATAAACCCCTTCGATACAATTGTCCAGACTGTGCCGACGAAGGTTCATATGCCACTCAATAAACCAATCAACACAATATTAAAACAATTTATATTCACTAACAAATACGCGCTCATATCTATTAATACGCTCAAACTCATTTAGAGTACTACGGACTCTAATTGAGTAATTTCCCACCAGAGCCAAGGTTATCACCAACCTAAGCTCTGATACCAACTGTAACAACCCGCAAATCCATACCCCTTGAGTCAACACTATTCTACCTAAATCAACTCAAGTTGTACAGAAATACGAACCATTTGGGTTAAAGAAGAAGAGGTAGAAGAAGAGAAAACAAAATTTACATCAGAATCTAACCATCGCAGCGGAATAAAATATAATAGATAATAAAAATCTTTACTCAAAACCAAATATCTTTGTTTATATATTACATCATCAGAGTACATCAATCACAGCTCAACATCAGTATCATACAAATGACTGCATAGCAACTCAATACAGCGGAATATATATATATATATATAAACAAGTACGAGAGTACGTGTCGTCATCCAGCTCGTCTCCTGAGCTCCATAACATCAAATCCTGTATCCTATAGTACTCGGTCTGACCCGAGCATTACAGTTAAATAATACCCGAGTCAGTCTGGAATACCAGCGTGAGAAAATCACACCCAATTGATTATTAAAGTTTCAAATATCCTTTGAAAACAAAAGCATCTCGTAAGACCACGCCACAAATAAACATGTCGGGTTTTTACCTTACGATAGCTAAAACAATTTTTATAGAAATCCTCTGATATTATAATAGGGTTTATATACAAATACTTATAAAATAGCCGAAATTGTTACATTATTAAATTCCAGCAACTAGCCACAAAAGTGGGTAATACAAACAAAACTCGTACAAGGCACGTAGGGAGAATGGATTTCCCATCAATGACTAGGCACTGGGGTACCACCTGTCACAGTATGGGGCCTAGATCACCGTATCGAGGATTACTCCCTTCATCCCCTGCAACACAAGGCCGGAACCATCCCTTACTGGACAGTCTCGAGTGAGATCACCCCGCGGTTGGGATCAGCAACCGCACCACTAAGCCGAAAATAAAAGGGACATCTAGACTGGAATGACCTCACCCTGCTTGGGTGCTACCTACCTAGCCTTGCTGCATAACCCTTGATTTTCAGTCATTCCCATTTGATGAGGCTTGAGGCTAAGCGTTACCTTTATACAACATATCCCTTAGAATGCCCATCGTCCACCTGACGATGTTTCGCAAGCATTCATCCATACAAGTCCGTCCTGGGTTCGAACGGAACCGAAGGCACTACTCCTACTACATCCATTTTGGAAATATCCTCAGGATTAGTAGCGATTAGCCCATGCACTTCACTGCTCCATCTTCGAATCCAAAATCGTTTTCACGAAACGTACAAACCGGATCGAAGTGGTTTCGAGAAATAAATCTCGATCCCGGTCTCTTCGAAGCGATAAGCGCATTTGTCCAATATTGATAGTCGGTGATTTAACTATCAATTAATATTCACAAACATCCATCGAACAATAAATAATTTTCCAAATTATTTATTTATCTCAAAATATCCTCAAAGATATATTTCTATTTTCAATCCTTTGAAAACAGTTTCAAAACCATCTTTCCTTTCAGGATAAACTTTCCCGAATATTTACTATCTCCTTTGAAATCACCAAGTACAAAAATAGATTTTTAAAAATAATTTTAAATACTTTACTTTGAAATATATACTTTAAAACACTTAGGATAAAACTACTTAAATAATTTGTTAAAAATACACATTATATGAATTTGAGAAAATAAGGTTACTTTATAAAATATAAAATCAGGTTTTCACTTTTAAAACAAGTACTAAATCACCTTTAAATAATTAATGCTATAATATATTTAAAGGAAATATTTTCTTTAGAAATTAAATATTTGAAATGATAAATTTTTCAAACATACCTTTTAAACATTTTTAAATCTATTAACATATATTTAAAAACTTACTTTGAAAACGTACTTAGTTATTCAGAAAGAAATTCCCAATCTCGATCACTTAAATCAATTTTCCAAATTGATTCCCAGCTCATTTCATTTAAAATAAATTTCTTTACTTATCAGTTCATTTCAAACTTCATTAATTATGGACTTTATTATATATTTCAATTTGATTTTTAACTCCTTTAGCGGAAATATACAAATCTCAGGTTATTCCCAATTTTTTCTTTATTCTTCTTAAATAATTTAAATCCTCAATTTAAAATAAATATTTTGTTCTTTTAAACAATAACATTGAAGTTTAAATTTCATTAACTTCCTGTTTGTCTAAATTTTCCTTTCCATACTCAAGATTTATTAATTAAAATTTTAAAGTCACTTTATTTCCTTTCCAGTTCATTCATAATTTATTCAACTTTTCTTTAATTATTGACTTACAATTTCACCGGTAATTCATTATTGCCCGATTATAACCATCAAGCCATAGCATTCAATATTACCACATAATTCATTACAGGATATCAAATATTCAGAACAGAGAATATTAAATAATTAAATAAAGTTGAGGGGTCCAGTTAGATCCCTCCAACCTATTCTCCCTGCATCCACAGATGTTAGCACAATGTAAAATGCCAATTCCAAATATATATACCACACTACAGCACATAAATCAATTCAACCATTTCAAGCAATTATTTAAATTTAATCATTTAAAGTTAAATTTGACTGAGTGAGATTAACTCACCTTTGCTTTAAACTTGCAGTCTAATTCCATTCACTTCCATTTCAGCTTATTAAATTTTTAGACCTTGAAGAAATATTTATGTAATTTATTAATATTTGAGTAATTGAACAATTAATTTTCATTTAATTAACAAACCATTTAATTATACAATTTTCCCTTAAACCATTTGGTAACTGAAATATTTAAATATGTTAAATAAACAGGTTAATCACTAAATCTACTAAAAACAAATAAAGTAGTAACTTTAAAATAGGTATGTGTATATTAATTTATTTTTCTGAAACTACATATACTTTTGAAACTTGAATTATATATAGATCAAAACTGATTTCCTATAATTCCTTCAATCATTTAAAATTCATATCCAAAACTAGCTCTGCAATTAAAAATCTAGAGGGTAAAATTTCTTTACTGTAAAAACATAGTTTCTATGTATATACATAACCATATAGATTAAATAAAATAAAATAAATATAAGATACCTCACTGCACGTTCTCCCCTCCCACAAAATCGAAGCCTACCTTAACAAAATGCTACTGCATCGAAAACTTGGGAGACGAACGAGGCTCGGTCCTCACACCGTCGAATTCGCGACGCTGTCGCCTCAGCGCCACCCAATCCCCATGACTTCGAGCAAACCCTACATCCAATTGAAACCCTAGCCTCGCGATGCCCTAACTCGAATCCATCACCCAGCGTCGCTACTATCGATACCGAGAACATGAACACACTCCCTCACAGGCTCGAGAAACTCATCGGCTTCCCATCTCCACGTGCGTGAGTAGCCGCACTTCCCCCAGCACTCGCGATTCTCGATTTAAGGAAGGGTATAAATTTCGATTTCATAGGGTACGTGATTTAAAACGAGATCGTATATTTAATTTCGAGAATAAAAGGAGATGAGGGATTAAGAGTTTATGTTCGGCTATTACTTTTTTTTTATGAAATTCGTTCCAATTACAAAGGATAGGGTGCGCGAATCTGTTTACAAAGGCTTGATTTTGGCTTCCAAGAGAAGGAACGAGGGAACAAGAATAGATGCGGTCGTACCGAAAACTGAGAAAGGGAGACAAGATTTGAAAGAAGGCAGCTGATAGGAATAGTACGTGAATATAAATAGAATTTTAAATAGAATTTCCAACGCGTTTTTATATCGTGCACTCACACACTAACTCCGATCAATACGAAATTTGAAATCCGATAATAATTCAATATTACGGACCCAATGGAACTGGTTTCGTCAAATTCCGAGACTGTGCCTTGGAAGGCTATTTTTAAATTCAATTTAAACAATATATTTTTAAAACTGACCAAACCACTGTTAATTTTAATTTTACAACTTTTATTATTTTCAGTGCTATCAATATAAAATTTTTAAGCCTTCAAATTATTTTTAACAGGCTTAAAATTTCAAATTTCATATTTTACCCAATTCCAAATTATTTAATTTAATAATTTAATCATCAAATAAATTGTGATATTTAAAATTTAAGTTCAAATTACTCTATTGAATATTCAAAATCAATTAAATATTCCGATTTAAAGGCTTAAAAATTCCGGGTCGTCACATTGACGGAATAGTACATATAGATTTGATATGGTGATTCAGAGTGCAAGGGTTATTGTCGTTAACTCTGAGGGTGATTCGAATACGAGTGTAACGAGATAATGTCTTCGGTTTCGTTCGAACCCGGAACGAACTTGTGTGGATTGAATGCTTTCAGAACATCGTCAGGTGGACGATGAGCATTCTAAGTGATATGTCCTATAACGGTAATCGTAGCCTCAAGCCTCATCAACCAGGAATGGCTAAAACAGGGGAGGTGCAGCAAAGCTTCGTGGGTAGCCCCCACTTGAGAGCAAGATTTATCCCTGTCTAGAGGTCCCTTTATTTTCAGCTTAGTGGTGCGATTGCTGATCACAACTGCGGGCTTGTCTTGTTTGGAACTGTTCAGTAAGGAACGGGTCTGGATTTGTGTTGCAGGGAATTAGGAGTAATCCTCGGTACGGTGATCTAAGCCACGTACTGTGACGGGCGGTACCCCAGTAGCCCAACCATTGTATGGAATCCAAAATCCAATAAGTGGCAACGGTTTTGATTGTATTACCCACTTTTGTGGCTAGTAGCTGGAATTTAATCATGTAACAATTTCTGCTATTTCTTATTTACTTGAAAACCATAGACACTATTATAATATCATCGGATTTTCTATCAAATGTTTTGATTAGCGTAAGGTAAAAACTTTTCCATGTTTATGTGTGGGAAGTCTTACGTGATACCTTTTCTTTTCAAAGGTTTTTCAAAGTTAAGCAACTTTAACCTGTTACTCACACCAGACCCATGTCTGACCTGGAGTTATTTCTGTTTTTCTTTAACTCTTGGGTACTCAAATTTTTACGAGTAGCCAAGGGAATTCAGGTTAGCTTTGATGAATTGTGGAGGAGCATATGGAGCAGGAGGCTT
Source organism: Allium cepa (assembly GCA_030765085.1). NCBI lineage: Eukaryota > Viridiplantae > Streptophyta > Magnoliopsida > Asparagales > Amaryllidaceae > Allium > Allium cepa. The sequence goes on along the minus strand of CM060937.1, from coordinate 765,922,436 downwards.
CTGCGTATAGTTATATAGTTTTCCGCTGTGTTGGTATCTCTGAGTGTTTGTCTGTTATGTTTTGAGTTGTAATAACTAGACAGGTGTTTATAATTGTCTAGTATGTGTTGTATATGTCTGTGTAACTCTGACATTTGATGTATACTATGTAATACTTATGTTATTAATATAGTCTATTCGTTCCGCTGTTGAGATTCTTGTGTTGTTTCTTCTTTCTCTTCTTTCTTTCTCTTTTCTATCCCTTTCTTTCTTAAGGATGATGCGATTTTCCAGGAGTGGAAAGTCGGGCCGTCACAGTTGGTATCAGAGCATTAGGTTGAGTGAATACCTAGTCTCTGTAGTGGTGTCTATTTTGAGAGAGCGTATTTGTATTTTTTATTATATATATATATATATTTATGTTTCTACCTATTTGTTGGTTTACCTGTTCGGGTTTATCCAATATAAGTATAAAGGTAGATGAGGTAGAAGTGTGTGTAACACGACTACCATTGGTTGGAGTTTGATAGTTGAGGTTGGAAGTGTATTTGTCGAGACTGTAGACTTAATACCGTCTCGAGTGAGTTTTGTTGTGATGAAGGACTTCATCGATCTCTGAAGCTAACCTGTAAAGGTTCGGTGTTCATCTTTGAAGTGCAGAATTGAGTTGGATCTGTCGGTAGGGCAGAAGCAAGCAAGTGATGATATCTTAATATCTCAGGAAGTAGTAGCTATGTGATGAGATAAAGTGACTATGGATATTTTCGAAGATGTTTCTTTGGAACAAGAGTATGAAGTGAGTCTGCTCGGTGATGTGGCTGAGTTTAGCAGAATGTTCTAAGTTGGTAGGAGTCTTCTGGCTGAGTAGTTTTTCTGAAGTGGAGTTCAGAAGCAGCAGAGTGGATCTTTTTCTCTAGTAAGTTGGCTAAGCGAGCATAAGCTGTTCTGTTTGGTAGAGAGAGAGCAGTTTTCTTTGGATTTAGGCTGAGTTGATCGCAAAAGTGACTTGCGATAGTGTGTTCTTTTGGATAGTCAGAGTTTGTCTGCATTTGAAGATCGAGTTTTCTTTTCAGGAATGGAACTGGTAGTTCAGTTAGTAGATGGATGGTTTCTTGAGATAGAAGTTGGTGAAGCAACTCTGGTTTTGGGGAAACATATGAGTTTTCTTATGGATATATGGAACCATATTTCTGTGCTGGGTTGTCTAGTCTGTGCTTGTGTTCTTCAGCATTTTCTTCTGTTTCGGATCAGAGTTGTGCAGCGGAAGCAGTTTGGGAGTGTTTCTGTTTTTCTTTTCCGGATAAGGAGAAGTTTGTTCTGTCTTCTGTTATTGAGAAGCAGGTGTGTGTTCTTGGCTTCTGAGTGATCTTGAGGAGATCATTGGATTGTTTTGATTCAGTCTGTTTCTAGATGGAATCAGCAAGAGTGAAGCTGATAAGGATGGGTGTTGGTAGCCCAAGATCGTCCGAAGAGTTGTTATGGATAAGAGAGACAGAAAAATTTGGATTCTGGAGTCGGAGATTTGTTTGGGATAAGTTTTTCTCTGATTCAAAGAGCTATAAGTTTGGGAAGCCAGCTCCGAAGTGTTTTGGTTTCTTCTGTGTTTTGGGTTAGATAAGTGATTGGTTTTCTAGAGTTGAATTGTCAGTTTGGATAACTAGGATTCAGTGTGTTTCATGTATCTCTGAGGGAGTACGTGTTTGATATTTTTGGTTGTAGAACAAGCAGTTTAGGTTGGTTTGTTTGTTGAGTCAAACTCGTTTGTAGTCTGATATTCTGTATAGAATTGTTGTTAGAAGCTCTATAACTTAATAGTATTGATTGATTGTATTCTATAGAGCGAGTATCCCCATATATATATATATATATATATATATATATATACCGGGGAAACTCGTGAAAGTTTTACCCAAAATTCTTTTGGATAATTAGATTTGTTCTGATTGTGTGAATTGGTTGCTTAGGTTGTTGGCATATGATTAACATATGCTGTGTTTTAAAATAAAATCTGTAAATAGATTATTAAATTACATTTGTTTAAAATTTCGGGGACGAAATTCTTTTAAGGGGGAAGGATTGTAATATCCCGGAATTTTGGACAATTTAAATTGAATAATCTGAGTTTAAATTTAAATTGAATTGATGAATTTTGTTAATAAATTTGATTTGATTTAATAATCTTCTTTATTTAAATATCTAATTTGTGAAATTATTTTTAATAAGTTAATAAATTGTTTTATATTTATAAATATATATGTATATTTTAAATAGATAAGTTGTTAAATTAGTATAGCATAATTTCTAATGTTTTAAAAATAGGAATTGAGATTTATTTTTGGATTTAAGATTTTCAAAAATATTAAATAAAATACTATATGATTTTAAATATGTAAGATAAATATTTTATTGGTTTAAAATTCATTTTAATTTAAGTTTGTATATTAAAATAAGTTATAAAATATTTGTGTTATTCTTTGTAAAATATTAATTTATAAAAATGTGATTTGTTAATTTAATATGAAATTTAAAATATAATTTAATTTATGAAACATGTATTCATATAGGTTACAAACTCTTTTATAAATTTTAATTTAATTATTTAAAAGTTTCTTTTTCAAATGATTAATTTGTATATTGTTTATTTAGAATAATACTTTGCTTTATTCTTTAGAAAGTATATACAAACTAAGTATAATAACTAATTAATTTAATTTAAACATTCATTAACACTTAATTAAATAACAAAAACATTTAAAATACATGTGTAAACTTATCAGCATTTTAAAGTGACAAATGTAATAGCTTGAGACAAGTGTCATGTTTCAATTTTTATTTTTCTTTGATTTCTAAATTAAATCAAAATATTGTTTTAAAAACTTGCATTCTTTCTTCCTTTGCCCTTTTCTCATTTTCATCTCTTAACTAAAGAAAAACATTCTCAGCTGAAAACTCTTCATACCAAAAATCTGAGAATCAAATGCATTTCAAAATTCCTGTAAACCAAAATTCTGTAATATTCTTCATCCTCATATCCAAACACATGCAAACTCCTCATTTTCAAATTGCATATCAATCCCTGTAAACAAACAAGCAAACACCTGCATTTCTCAAACCTATAAACTAACTTGCATTCAAACTCCTTGTTAACCCTCAATTTCCTATGACTCAAAAACTGCACGACTCAAACAAATTACGTGACTTAACAAGTCAAGGTTGGCCGACTTAAAGGAGTCAACGACTTAAGGAAGTGGACGGTCTACGACTCAAGTTATGGACGACCTAACGGTTTAGCGAGTTGAAGGACTTGGTGACTTACGACTAAAGAAATCTGTGACTTAACAGTTTAAAAGGGAAGGGATGCTTCACGACCTAAGGCATCCAAGACTTAAGGTTTCTACGACTTAAGGAAGCCCACGACTCAAGGACAGGATGACTTAACGGTTCAAGAGAGAACACGACTTAAGAAGGAAAAGAGTCAACGACTTAAATCTATTTGCGACTTACGACCTAGCATGTGTCGTGAGCGACTTAAGAAAATGAGGCGCTGCTCCTTACTTAACACAGTGACCTCTTAACTCGTACACAATTCAGGACTTGGGTTATTATCTGAAGGGAACAAGCTTATCAGTTAACTCGTACACGACTCACGACCTAGCTTGAGTCGTCCATGACCTAAAGCTACTGGGTGAAGGTTCAATGCCGCATCAAGAGGACCAGTTGACTCATTTGCGACTTAGATGTTGACTCGTGGGCGACTTAGGACTTGAACAAATGAACTTTTGTGACACCATGGGGCTGGGCCAGATAAGTCGGCCACGACCTACCATAAGTCAATGACAACTTACGACCCAAGAGGAAAATTTCCCTATAAATTCCAACCCACCTCAAGCATGAAGGGGACTTTTTGGACGATCTCTTTAAGCGCCGATACTCTGCTGAATTCTCGACTCACTCGACCCTTCAAGTACGAAAGGCATCTCAACTAACTTCGAGAGGAAATCTAATGCAATCTACATGGATTCAAAGAATTCTTCTACATCAAAGTTCTAGTTGTTTGTCTCATCAGAATTGTAATTGAACATTGTTGTAAAAGTTGTAATCAATTCAGTAATAAAGAGAGTTAAAGTGGACGTAGGCTTACCCTAAGCCGAACCACTATAAAAGCTGTTGTCTTTTCTGCTTTCTCTGTGACTTTTCTACTTGTTTTTAGTTCCCGTGTTCACGGGTGATGCTTTCGCTCAACTTCAATCTACACCGGGGTGTTAGCGTCTGAATTTTACGTTAACATTTTTGGTGCTTTCACTAAGAAACCAACTCAGGAAACTTCCACTATTGCTCCGCAAAGGTCTGTTGAAAGGATTTCTTATAAAACCAGAAGTTTATTGGAAATAATGGCTCCTGGGAGAAAACGAAGTTCTGTAAGATCCGACAATGTTAAAGAGAATACTGCTACCTCTCCTCCTTCAAGTCAAGCAGCTCCAACTGTTGGAATTACACTAGCAGAATTGGACGCCGTATTTTTGGGGCTGAATCAACACTTGAATGCTCAGAATGTGCAGTTGGAAGCTCAGAATGCCCAGAATGCCCTGATCTTGAGTAAGTTGAACGATATGCTATGGGCAAATCGTCAACCGGTTAATAATGATGGGAACCCTACTGTGGGAGTTCAGGATGTTGAAGGGAACATTTCTCAAAGAGCCGCAGTCCCTGTAGAAAGGACTCCTCCTCAAGCTGGAGGATCAGGGCCGCATCCGACCCTCCGTGAACGATTGTCAAGGCAGAATTCAGAGAGAGTGGCTGATGTGTGCCCTCCAGAGCCTCTAAGTGATGAAGAGTATTTTTCGGGTATGGTTCGTCAAATCATTAAGGAAAATATGCGAAGAGATGAAGATGAGAAAGAGTGGGGTTTTGCTCCAAGCAAAACTCCATTTACTGAAAAGATCTCGAAGGCAGAGTTCCCAAGGAAATTCGTTCCCCCTACTATTCCGGCTTACAAGGGGACGAGTGATCCTAACGAGTTTCTGTATAAGTACGACTGGCATGAGACTGGTGCCAGGGCGTCGGATGAAATTAAATGTCGATATTTCACGGTATATCTCGAAGGTGTGGCTCTATTGTGGTTTACAAAGCTGCCGGTCAGGTCCATCGATCAGTTCTCCGATTTGACCAGGAAATTCAAGGAGCAATTTCGATTGTATGCTTCTAAAGCAAAGGATATAATGTCACTGTCAAGTCTAGAGCAAAATCCGGGAGAATCCATCAGGTCATTTTTGAATCGGTTTAACATAGCTTTGGCCGAGGTAGATAATGCTGAGCCACGCATGGTCCTAACATACTTGATGAGGGCGATTGACAAATCGAGTGAATTTGGGAAATGGTTGAAAATGAAGGAACCAAACTCACTTGACAAATTCTATAAGAAAGCGGATGAATTCATGCGTTTGGAGAGCCTCCAAACACCGGCTAAGGTGGTATCAGCGGAAGCCGGGAACAATGGTGCTGCTTCGAACAAGAAAGAACCTAACACTCAGAAAAGGGGAAATGATGGTGGAAAGAAACAGGGAGATGCTAAGAAAGGCCATCCTTTCAATTTCACACCCTTGACCGATACCCCTGAGAACATCTTTTTTGCGACCAAGGATGATGTCAATTATCCGACACCACCTAAAATGAGAGTTGGGATTAGGATGGAAAAAGTGGAAGGTTCTGCCGGTTCCACAACCAGCCCGGCCATGACACCAACGAATGCTGTCAGTTGAAAAAGGTAATTGAACAACTTTTGAAAGAGAACAAGCTCCAGCAGTATGTGAAAAGAAGTAGAAATGCCCCAACCTCGTCGACTCAAGGACAGCAAGTTCCCGCTCACCGTCCTGGCTCAAGTGAGCGTAGAACATGAATCAGAAAGGCCTGTCATCAATATAATAACTGGAGGACCTCACCCATCAGGCAAAAGCTGGGGCGAGATGGAAAGGTATGCCCGGGCCTTGAGGCATGTACCAGCTGAAGAGAATGTTTTTGTTTTAGAGAATGATGCGCCTTTAAAGCAACAAAAGACTTCCACAGATGATATTGTATTCAGTGCCAGAGATTCTTTGGGTATCGAGGCTCCTACCATAGATCCACTGGTCATATCCACTGGTATTGGGCCGGCTACTGTGAGAAGAGTTCTAGTTGATTGCAGAGCTTCATGCAACATTCTCTTCAAGAAAACCTTTGATCAAATGTTGATTCCAATGGCTGACGTTCAAGCTTCATCACTTAAGATTGCTGGGTTTACTGGAGAACCCAAACAGCCGATTGGGACCATATATTTGTTTGTAGAACTCAGAAAGGGAATGAGGAAGGTGGCTCGAAAGCAAACCTTTATAATTGTTGAAGAATTCTCTGCCTACAATGCCTTTTTAGGCGACCGACTCTTGCTGCCTTTAAAGCTGTTCTTGCCCCATGGTGTCTGACCATAAAATTCCCCACAGATAATGGAGTTGGCGTGATTAAAGGAGACTAAGATGCGGGACGAGAATGTTATCTTACAGAGCTGCGTGAATCGAGGAAAAGAGAAATGGGAAAAGGTGCGGCGGCTCCAGTCCGCACCAAGGAACCAACCTTGCAGCAATTATAGGGTGGACCCTGCACTGGCGAATGTACTGGCGCACGAAGAGAGATGGATCCAAGGAAAGCCAGTGTAGGGGAGAATAGGGTAGTACCGGTAGAGGTAACAGTGCCGGTGCCCGTTGACCCAAAGGAACCAAACAAAGTGCTTAATGTGGGTTCACAACTCAACACAACAGTTCAGAATGTTCTGATTTCATTTTTGAAGGCTAATTTGGATGTGTTCGCTTGGACTCATGCTGACATGTGTGGAATATCCCCAGAGATTGCAGTACACACTCTGAACATTGATCCAAAGCTTGCACCTGTCAAACAGAAGAGAAGAACCCAGGGTCCTGAGAGAACGGCAGCGTTAAAGGAAGAAGTGGATCGGCTCATGGAGAACGGTTTCATCAGAGAATCTACTTATCCAAATTGGGTATCAAATCCAGTGTTGGTGAAAAAGGCTAACGGAATGTGGAGAGTATGCATTGACTTTTCAGATTTGAACAAAGCTTGCCACAAAGACTATTTCCCGCTGCCCAGGATCGATTAGTTGGCGGATGGGACGGCAGGGCATGAATTGTTATCTTTAATGGATGCATACTCCAGATATAACTAGATTATGATGCATGAGCCAAATCAAGAGGATACAAGCTTCATCAACGATGTTGGACTCTACTGCTACAAGGTCATGCCTTTCGGACTCAAGAATGCAGGGGCAACTTACCAAAGGCTTGTTAATGCCATGTTTAAACCACAGATTGGCAAGACAATGGAAGTTTATGTTGATGACATGCTAGTAAAGTCTAAGAAAGCAGTGGACCACATGGATCACTTAGCAGAGATGTTCGCAGTACTCCGAAAGTACAAAATGAAGCTTAATCCCCTGAAATGTTCATTTGGAGTGGAGTCCGGAAAGTTTTTGGGTTTCATTGTGAGCGCTAGGGGTATTGAAGCCAATCCAGCTCAGATCACTGCCCTGAGAGAGGTCAACGCTCCTAGAACGAAGAAGGAATTGCAATGTCTCAATGGAAAGGTTGCTGCTTTGAGTCGGTTCATTTCCAAAGCTACTGACAAATGCATTCCATTCTTTGATGCTCTGAAGAAAGGAAGAAAAAACTTTGAGTGGACTCCTGAATGTCAGAAAGCATTTGATGAGTTGGTTCGTCATATGGAAGTGCCTCCGATACTTTCAAAACCTGACAGTGGTGAAGATCTCTTCATATATTTGGCGATTTCGTCTCATGCTCTCAGTGTAGTGTTGGTACGGGAAGACGCAAGGATTCAACGCCCAGTCTATTATAGCAGCAAAAGATTCTCTGGGGCAGAGATGAACTATTCAAGATTAGAAAAGCTCTCCTATTGTTTGTTGATCGCATCAAGAAAATTGAGGCCGTATTTCCAAGCTCATCCCATCTAAGTCCTCACTGATCAACCTCTAAAGCAAGTCCTATTCCGTCCTGAGACTTCGAGGCGTCTTTTGAAATGGAATATTGAACTCAGCTAATATGCCATCACTTACCATCCCCGAAAAGCAATCAATGGACAAGCTTTGGCAGATTTCATTGCAGAATGTACGGATAAGGGTGATAGTGAGGAAGAAGTCACTGATAGCGTCCCAATCCAATGGAAATTGTATGTCGATGGCGCAAGGAATGATTACGGTTCCGGAGCAGGGGTTGTCCTTGAAACCCCAGATGGGCGATCCCTATGTTATGCGCTGAGACTAGAATTCCCTTCGACAAACAATGAAGCTGAATATGAAGCTCTCATCGCTGGTTTAAGGATCGCTAAAGAACTAAACATCAAGGCATTATAGATCTTCAGTGATTCTCAACTTATTGTTTGCCAAGTCAGGAAGGAATTTCGAGCTAAAGGAGGGAATCTACCCGTCTATTTATCAAAAGCCTGGAGCTCCTTCAAGATTTTGACCGTTATTCAATAAACCATATACCCCGAGAAGAGAACATGAAGGCAGATTCTCTCGCAAAGTATTCAAGTACTGGTGAAGCTCAACTATTGGGATTAATTCCCGTCGAAGTCTTGTCAGCTCCAAGCACAGATGAAATGGATGTTGATTGGATTATGAATGTATCCCAAGGTCAAGAATCATGGATGACTCCGATACTTGAATATTTGCTCAATGGTTCTTTGCCAGAAAGTTCAAAAGAACGACAAAAGCTGATGAGGAAAGCCTCCAGATATATAGTTCAAGATGGTCGTTTGTACAGACGAGGATTTTCAATGCCACTACTCCGATGCATGACAAAGGAAGAAGCAAAGACAATTCTGACTAAAGTACACGGAGGAGAATGTAGGGATCATACAGGTGGTCAAACTTTAGCAAAGAAAATCCTCCGTTATGGATACTTTTGGCCAGAAATTAATCAGGATGCTGCTGACTATTCCCTTAAGTGTGATAAATGCCAGAGATTCGCTAAAATTCCTAGGGCACCTTCCACTGAGCTAACACAAATGATCAGTCCATGGCCGTTTCCCATCTGGGGAATAGATCTCAATGGGCCTTTGCCGACTTCCAAATCGGGAATTAAATATGCTATTGTTGCTGTTGATTACTTCACTAAATGGGCTGAAGCCGAACCATTGGCTACTATTACCTCTAAGAAAATGATAAGTTTTGTGACTAAAAATATCATTTGCAGGTATAGTGTGCCTCAGAAGATAATCACAGAAAATGGTACTCAGTTTGAAAGTGAGGAGTTTCAAGATTTCTGCAAACGATTCAAGATCCGAAAAAGCTTCTCAGCAGTGGCTCATCCGCAGGCAAACGGGCAAGTGGAAGCAGTAAACAAAATCAACAAATCAACCATCAAAAAGCAGCTGGAAAGAGCAAAAGGTGGTTGGGTCGATAAGTTACCGCTTGCACTATGGGCATACAGAACCACCCACAAAACTGCGACTGGGCATACTCCATTTTCATTGGCATACGGATCAGAAGCGATGTTTCCAGTGGAAACTGAAGTCCCCTCACACAGAAGGATCCATTTTGATCAAAATGAAAATGAAAAAATGCAATTGGAAGCACTTGACCTCCTCGATGAAAGAAGAGAAGAGGCTAGACTTAGAATTGCAGCTCACCAGCAAAGAATAGCCAGGCACTTCAATTTCAAAGTTCGTCAGCGCAGCTTTGAAGTTGGGGACTTAATCCTGAAGAGAATTATGACAGCCATAGGTGTGTTTGGGGCAAACTGGGAAGGGCCATATGTTATAGGCGCGAAACTCCTTGATGGCACATTCAAACTCACAACTATCGAAGGAGAACCAATCCCAAGAGCTTGGAACAGCAATCATTTGCGTCCCTATTTTACTTGAAAGCTTTGCTGAAATGTTGTAAAATAATTATGAATATATGATTCTTGTATTAAAAGCAATTGTAAAGCAAGTGAATAATGAAAAGCTATAAAGTGGATGTAGGCCCAGTTTTGGCCGAACCACTATAAATCTTGTGTTCTCTACTATTATAAACTGCTTTGTTTTATTTCGACATATAAAATACGTTAACTGTGTTACTAAAATGTCGATTTAATAATGCATGCCATAAAAACAAAGCCTGCCCATCGCAAGACCAAGCGATCTCCGACATCACCCAGCAAGCAAATGCTAAACCATTCAAAATTTCCATACTCAAATCCTACAAAAGAAGTGCTTCGAACAAAAGTTAGCGATGTGGATGAAAGTGGACCATTTCTAACTAACTGCAAATGTTTGTACAAACAAACAACCAGTTAAATAGCTTGTGTCTACCACCACCAACTCACTTAACTATGAAGTATGTTTCTTTGGATAAGGGAAATTATTGGCAACTAAAAAGGGATGACACTTGCAAAAGACAACGGGGATCGCCAACATGAATAGATGGAAAATAGACATGGGCGAGCAAGCATCAAACAGCAAAAGACCTCTTCGGAGGCACAAGCCCTCTTCAGAGGCACAACTCTTCGGAGGATAAAGACCTCGAGCGGGCTTAACCAGAAAAAGAGAGACCTTTCTCGATACAAAGTTGCGGACTGATCGGTCGATACACTCCCGTGAATCCGTCCAACCGAGAGAAAGAAACTCCAAACTTCCAGGCAAAAGCCCTACTCGGAGACACACGTTTCACCGAGATTGAAATAAAACTTTCAAGTGTTGAAACGTGAAAAGCCCTCTTCGGAGGCCCATTTCACCACAGTTGAAATGCTAAAAGACCTCGAGCGGGCTAAACCAGAAAAAGAGAGATCTTTCTCGATACAAAGTTGCGGACTGATCGGTCGATACACTCCCGTGAATCCGTCCAACCGAGAGAAAGAAACTCCAAACTTCCAGGCAAAAGCCCTACTCAGAGACACACGTTTCACCGAGATTGAAATAAAACTTCCAAGTGTTGAACGTGAAAAGCCCTCTTCGGAGGCCCATTTCACCACAGTTGAAACGCTAAAAGACCTCGAGCGGGCTTAACCAGAAAAAGAGAGATCTTTCTCGATACAAAGTTGCGGACTGATCGGTCGATACACTCCTGTGAATCCGTCCAACCGAGAGAAAGAAACTCCAAACTTCCAGGCAAAAACCCTACTCAGAGGCACACATTTCACAGTGATCGGTGATACACTCCCGTGAGACGAAATGTGAAAAGCCTTCTTCGGAGGCCCGCTTCCCAGCAAACAGGGAAAAATAAAAGCCTCTCCCAAGGGGCAGAAACAAAAGACCTCTTCCCAGAGGCGCAATCAAACAAAAAGACCCCTTCCCAGGGGCACAATCAAACAAAAACCCTCTACCCAGAGGTGTAATCAAACAGTAAGACCTCTTCGGAGGCACACGTTTCACCGAGATTGAAATAAAACTTACAAGTGTTGAAACGTGGAAAGCCCTCCTCGGAGGCACAACTCTTCGAAGGCACACGTTTCACCGAGATTGAAATAAAACTTCCAAGTGTTGAAACGTGAAAAAAAGCCCTCCTCAGAGGTACAACTCTTCAACGAAGCATTTCGTCAGAAATGCAAAGCAAAGAACAAAAGCACTCTACCGAGGCGCAATATAAAAAAAAAGAGAAGAAGCCCTCTTCAACGGCACAGTTTAGCTTTCAAAGGAAGACTGGTTCTTCTATTCTTGAAAATACTCTTCCTCAAAAAGAGGTAAAGTGCCCTTCAGAGGCCCGCTTTACCACATAGGAGAATTCACTTGGTAAAAATGTGTGAAAGCACAAAAGGAAAAGTGATATCTTCGAAGGATGAAGCGTAGAAACTCATATGGAGTGAGCTGTACTCTATTTTGAGCAGAATAGTATTCCTCCAAGTATGGAATAGTTATTCTCTAGAAAATAAGAGTACAAGTCCCCTCAAAGTATAAAATATTGCAACGAGCTTATGGTATAGGGGCAACATGGTATAGCTACATCGGTAAAAATTACGCTCGAACAACATACCACAAGCTCACTGCAATATCATATAAGGAAACTTGTACAAAAATGAATAGTAAATGCATTCTCAAATATAGACAAAAGTTTGTACAAACAAAAAGAATCATTTTATTCAATACTTTCAAAATTTTGTACAGGTATAGGTTTCAAAATAAAAAGAAAAAGAAAAGCGGAGGCCGGTACCCGCACAATCTCCGGCCAGTACATGCAAAAAGCAAAAAGTAAAAATAAATCGAAGCAGGACCCCTTACTTCTTCCTGCCACCACCCTTAGAGCCTTCACCTGACCTAATAGGTAGCTTTTCAGGACGGCTTGGGAGAGTCGGGGATCAAGGAGAGAGGGTTACTGCCGGACCAACTTTCGTTTCCTCTTCAGAAACAAGAATGTCCTTCCTTCTCTTCTTGGAAGTGACACGCTTCCTCCTTCTCCTTGAAGAAGACTCACTTCCCGGAGTAACGAGAGCAGATAATTTTATGTTATCAGAAGTGGTTCGCTCCGGAGACTCATTGCCTTCACCAAGCCCTTCTCCCCCGTGTTCTTGAGAAGCAATAGGATCATCTAAGCCATGAAGAGCCTCTATTTGCTCCTCTTGCGACCCGGGTTGAGAGGCGGAGGAGGAATAATTGAAGGAGGAGGAGTCTGAACGATGCTCGACACTTTCTCTACAGAAGAAAAGAAGTTAAAGTCAGTAAAGAGAGGAGATAAAGGCTCATTGATGTTCAGGAAATAGTCGAGAAGCTCATCGAACTCATAAGAAGCAAATGAGCAGTCTACTTGGGCAAGATTAATAGTAGAGTTACCTGGAGAAGTCGGCTTCCTGATATCAACCTCATAAGCCTGTGCTTCGGTGCTCTCTTCGCCTTCATCTCCACCCTGTGTACTTGTAATCTCAGTTGTAACTTTGACCAGGGATGGAGAATGAGAACTGGAGCCGACAATGTCGATTTCGGCCGAAGGTGAAGGCTGGACTGGAATAGTTGAAGTAGTTTTTCCTAAATGTTCCCCTTCGGCCATCTCGGCTCTTAATTTTGCAAGTTGTTCTTTTCCCTTCACGAGAGCGGAGCGAGCATCGTCATCCAAGAAATGCTCCTCAAGAGCTGATGCGACATAGCCAACACCTTCACCGCCAAGCATGTCAAGTGCGGCCTCCCACACTTCAGCCAGAGTAACTTCATATTTGGGGCCTAGAAAGGCGAGACTACCGCGCCCCAAGACGATATGCAGGTAGAAGTCAAATAATGCCGAGCTGATGCTGGTCTTCGTTGCCTCATGAGATTTTTCAGCTGCAATTTTACCTGCAACGGCCTCATCACGCTCTCTTTCAGCTTTGGAGAGTTGAAGCTTAAGCATTTCGATCTCCGCCTCTTGAGAGTCAGTTTTCTTCCGAAGCTCTGCAATATCAGCAATATAGCCCTCATTGATTCTTTTTTGCACTTCGAGCCTGTCTTCGGCGCCTTTTTGGCCGGCACGAGCATCTCTCACTTGTTTCTGAAGCACCTCTTCTTTTTGAGTGTAAGAAGTAGAAGAAGTGGCGAGTTCTTCTTTAAGTTTCTCGACCTTCGCCTCAAGCTCTTCATTATAAGTAGTGATGCTCCTCATCTCGGTATCATGCTGCTCAAGAACCTTCTGCCATTCAGCTTTGTCATTCTCCATAGTAAGCATGGCCTCGAGATTCACACGGTTTACCCTTTGAAGCTCGTCAACAAGCTTTTGCCAGTTCGACATCCTTTCAATATCAAGTCTGACGGCATCGAAATTTCGCAACATGGCAGGCTTGTCAATAGGGACCAAGTCAAGATCGAACCGCACTCCCTTTAGGCACTAGTGCGGGAACTGGCTTTGCAGAGTAGCCGGGCCTGATCCAACATGGAATTTAGGCCTGCTGATTATTGTCTGAATGTCTGTCTTCCCGAGAGCAGGAGAGCCAGAAGGAATGTCAAGTGAGACGGGGGCAGTGACCTTTTCAGGAGTTGTAGAAGCATGCTTTTCACCGTGCCGGGCACGCTTGCTTGGGTCCTCAACTATATGGCTTTTTCCCCGATCATCATGCGACTTTCTCTTGTGAGAATCGTCACCTCTCTGGGAAGAATCATGGTGCTCCTCCCTTTCTTATCTCTCATAACGCTCTTCTTGAGCCCTTCTCTCCTGAGCCTTTCGAGCGGCTCTCTCTTCATCAGTTTCTCTGTGAACGGGAAGGTAGCGCCTATAATCATATTGACTACGCCTCCCGTAGCGCTGAAAGTCGTCATAGTAAGAGCCGCTGCGTCCCATCGGGGAATCTGAAATAAAAAAACAAGTCTTAAAGGTCTTCAGAGAAAAGAAGCATAACTTTAGAATCTTCAAAGTACAAAGAGTTAGGAGTATAAAAGTGCCGAAAGATTCTAAGTGTGTGTGATGTGCAAACTACGCGCATCAAACTACGAACCACTCTTTGATTGCGGAGTAATCGTGGGGGTAGTAATTAACGTTAACTCTTGGGTCGACGGAGCTTGTTGCAAAGAAGAAGTCGCTTCCACTACTGAAGAAGAAACCCTAGTAGTTACAGGGTCGTCTTTAAAGATCTCCCGTGAGGTGGAAAAGAGGTCGCTCAACCCTTCGAAAGTGTTGTCCTCGCTCTGCCTGATAGGACTTGTTTTCCCGGCTTCTTCGCCAGACTTCTGTGAATGTCGGGGAGATCCCTGAGGCTCTTCTTCCTCAATGACTGGGGCAAGTGCGGATTTTCCAGATGACCCCGTAACATCGACAGTAGTAGAGCACTTCACCAGAGAAGCCTCGGAGGCAGGTTCTTTTGGTATGGGTTCGTTAGAAGAAACTGGGGCATCTAATGCTTTAGGTGGGGAGTCTGGAACCTCATGGGGGTGTGTGGAGCGAGAAGGGTGAAGAAGTCCGAACTGGTAAAGGAATTCGTCGTTCAACAAAAATTTCATATCCCGCTCTTCAACCGGTACAGCTACGAGCCTCTCCAGAGTTGGCTTGTGGCTGGGATCTCTAGAAGGAGGGGGAAGCGCTGAAATGAAAAAAATAAGTTAACACTTGGCAATTCGGACTTCACAAAACTCAAAGTATAGAAGAGGTAGATGTAGATGATCTTACTTCCTTCCCTCCACACAGCATAAAACCCCGGGGGGCAGCGGACAAAGAAGAATTGAGTTAAGAACTCATGGGGAGTGTCAGGAAGGCCAACGATCAATTTACGATTTCGGGCGCTTCTCACGACGGTGATAGAAGGATGATCCTTAGTCCTAGTAAAGGAGCATAGGAAGCAAATCTCGTCAAAGCTTGGAAGTCATTCAAAGGTTCTCCTAAATAGCACGCACAACCCCATCAGAATGGCATAGCCATTGGGGTGTAGCTGGAATGGGGAGATAGCTAGTCGACGAAGAAGATTCTTGAGAAAGTTGTTGAATGGGGGAATGGCCCCGCTTAGGCACATTTGTCGGTTAACCGCTACAAAGCTAGTAGGCGCCACATCAGCAGTGTCACTTTTCTCAGGAAGAATGGCATCTACTTCAGCAATGCCAAACTGACCACATAACTGATGAAAAGCTTTGTACGATAAGGTGGTAGGGGTTCTTTCTGGAGGATTGACTAATGGAGCTGGAATAAGAGTGGCCTCTCCGGCCTGGGCTGTTATATCTTCTTGCTGAGAAGTCATTCTACACAAGCAACTGAATATTCAAATATGAAGGTGCACGTTTCCTAAAATGTGTGAAGTGTTGTGTAAAATCAACAAAGCAATAAGCGAATAAAACTGGAATGAAAACTAGCAAGCATTTGTTAGTTATGAAGTCCAGGGTTTGTTGTTTTAAAATATGAAAGGGAAATGTAGATGCAAACAAATCAGTTCAAGATAGCAATGCTTTGCATTAATATTTCACTTCGGTTGATTGGTTCACAGCATTTCATACAGTATGTTTAAGTTGATTACTCTATGTTGACTAATCTGTCATTTGATATGGGCAGTCAGTGACAGTATATTCGTCCCAATTTTCTGTATATAATGTATTGAACAGATTGCTAGTTAACACAAGTCAAAAGTGATCTGCGAAAGAATGCAACAAAGTTCAAACAAAGCTTAAAGTACAAGTGCTAACTCGCCAACGACTTAAGAAATTTTTTCTACAGGGTTAGGTTGAGTCGTTGGTTCTCTGGCTAACTCGTCCGCGACCTAAGTCAATAAGTTAAGTTAGGTCGTGTTAATCTTGAGTTGTTGGAACTTTAAGTCGGCTGCGCTCTAAGTAGTAAGTCATGGAAGATAAAGGAAACTTCAATGCAAAGCAACGAGAAACTCTCAAGTCCTAACTCGGCCACGACTCTTGGCTTAAGTCGTAAGGTATGTTAAGACGGTTCATAATTAAGTCGCTAAAGTTGCTGGATCACGCAGAGGTGCCAAATTATACCTAAGGCGATATTCCACTCTCTTTAGCAAACATACCCTCTTACTCCTAACCCATTAATCTTCTTACTCCTAACCCGTTAACTATCTAACTCCTAACCCGATAACCATTTAACTCCTAATCCGTTAACCCAATAACCTCACAATGGATAACCCTAGTTCTACCACACTACTAGGTCGCCTCAAATCATGAATCATTGCAAGATAGATCGAACCTCCTGCCTTAAGTCCATCAGTATAACAGTATTCGCGAAGGTCATGGGGGAAAATCAGAGACAATGATCGACGATGATCGGCAATTGGAAAAGAGGCACAATCTCTTACGCAGTGTGGCGATGAGGATTGTAGGAACTTGATTGGTGGCGAGGTAAACTGATTGGATCTGTTTCTGGAAGCTTCAAAGGTCAATAATGGCGAAATTAAACACGGAAACAAGTAGGTGAAGAAGAAGCGACCTAAGACTTTTATATCTCGAGGCAGAGGAATTTGAACCAGCACACTAGTTAAGATAAGTCGAAGCACACGACCTACGACCTAGGCGTGTACTTCGAGGGGCAAATGTTAACCCTCAATTTCCTACGACTCAAAAACTGCACGACTCAAACAAATTACATGACTTAACAAGTCAAGCATTGGCCGACCTAAAGGAGTCAACGACTTAAGGAAGTGGACGGTCTACGACTTAAGTTATGGACGACCTAATGGTTTAGCGAGTTGAAGGACTTGGTGACTTACGACATAAAGAAATCTGTGACTTAATGGTTTAAAAGGGAAGGGATGCTTCACGACCTAAGGCATCCACGACTTAAGTTTTCTACGACTTAAGGAAGCCCACGACTCAAGGACAGGATGACTTAACGGTTCAAGAGAGAACACGACTTAAGAAGGAAATGAGTTAACGACTTAAAGCTATCTACGACTTATGACCTAGCATGTGTCGTGAACGACTTAAGCAAATGAGGCGCTGCTCCTTACTTAACACAGTGACCTCTTAACTCGTACACGATTCAGGACTTGGGTTATTATCTAAAGGGAACAAGCTTATCAGTTAACTCGTACACGACTCACGACCTAGCTTGAGTCGTCCACAACCTAAAGCTACTGGGTGAAGGTTCAATGCCGCATCAAGAGGACCAGTTGACTCATTTGCGACTTAGATGTTGACTCATGTGCGACATAGGACTTGAACAAATGAACTTTTGTGAGACCATGGGGCTAGGCCAGATAAGTCGGCCACGACCTACCATAAGTCAATGACGACTTACGACCCAAGAGGAAAATTTCCTATAAATACCAACCCACCTCAAGCATGAAGGGGACTTTTTGGCCGATCTCTTTAAGCGTCGATACTCTGTTGAATTCTCGACTCACTCGACACTTCAAGTACGAAAGGCATCTCAACTAACTTCGAGAGGAAATCTAACGCAATCTACATGGATTCAAAGAATTCTTCTACATCAAAGTTCTAGTTTTTTGTCTCATCATAATTGTAATTGAAGATTGTTGTAAAAGTTGTAATCAATTCAGTAATAAAGAGAGTTAAAGTGGACGTAGGCTTACCCTAAGCGGAACCACTTTAAAAGCTGTTGTCTTTTCTGCTTTCTCTGTGACTTTTCTACTTGTTTTTAGTTCCCGTGTTCACGAGTGGTGCTTTCGCTCAACTTCAATCTACACCGGGGTGTTAGCGTCTGATTTTTACGTTAACACTCCTCAAATACAAATCTGCACCCTCCAAAACTAAATCTGCATGCAACAATTTCAAGTTGCATCTGCATTTCAATTTTAATCAAAATATAGCCTGCATCTTTTTCAAAATAATCTGGAGATAAATGCAAATGAATCTGGAAGCAAGGGCCTGTAGTTCATGAATTTTCAAAATTGGAAAAAGGCAAGATGTCTACATGCAAGAATTTTTCAAAATTCTGGGCTCTGCAATTTTAAAACGGTGAGTAACTCATTTTTTTAAAATTTTATTAGGTAAACTTGTACATGCTTTTTAAATTAGGAATATACATAATTGTGAATGTGCTGTGGACATTTTTGCATATGAATATAATTGTGTGTATAGTGTTAACTGTAAATTTCTGTTTCAAAACTTCTATCTCCTATTGATTTTAGGTTCTTTCCTTTGATTTGTTTTGCTATCAGGATTTAATTTTGAAATGGAATTTGTATTTTAAGATGAAGTAAGTTTTAAAATTATATATGTGATTAATCAAAGCCTATGTTACTTGGAAGTAAAATCCAACAGATCAACAATTTATATCTGTGGAAATTCAAAATATAGAAATGCATGTATTCATGTTTATAAATAAAAACATCAAACAAATTCATAAATTTTAAATCAAGTATTACAATTTATAGTGTTTAAAACAAGGTACAGCTTAAAATTTACTGTATCATACATATTTGTTTAGTATAAGTGATACTTGCTTTTGATTTAGTTAAATTTGTTTCTGGAGGCAGTGTAGCTATCAATGATTATAGGAAAAATACCAAATTGGATTACAATTAAATATTGATGTTGAATTTGGAATGTCTAGTTAAGAACCCTAGTTTTTACTGGGTTCAAGAATTTGGGTGTTGTGGCTTTCAAAGTGAATCGAGTTCTGAGATATTTAGGGGATTGGTAGATGAAGGGTTGATGGAGTCATCGCCGGAGTTTGGAGTGGAATAGTGGCCGGAGTTGGGTGAGCTTGCCGTTGACAGGCTAGGCACTGATAAGGGGAAAGTTGTTTCCAGGTTTTTGTTTAAAAACTTGAATTCAAATTCAAGTTGAATCATGGAATTTTGAAGGTGGAAGGTTGTTGAGAGGTCACTGGTGGATGGGGGATGGTCGTTGATAATGGTCGGAGATGGCCGGAGATGGGGAGTGGGCGCACAGTGTGGTTGTTGTGCAGGTGGGTATTTGTTTTTTGTTGCAGGGTTATTTTCTCGGGATGATCTCGGGGGAACTGGGAAGTGACTCGAAGTTAGGAAGTGATTTACTCGACGTAAATTATGTGATGCTCGGGTATAATCTAAGTTTCAGGTTTTAACAAAAACCTGAACTGTTTTTTTTTTAAATTTTAAAGCAAGGTTTTGAAATGCAAACTTAAAATTAAACCTAGGACTTAGAACTGAATTTAAATTTGAATTCAACCAGTTAAAACCTTAGGTTTGAAATAATTTAAATTTTGAAAGTTTTAATTGGTTTTAAGCAAAACCAGAAAACCTGTTTTCCAGGTTTCTAAAATTTGAAATGAAAGTAAATTGCGAACTAAAATTTGAAACCAAGTTGAAAACCTGAATTTAGATATAAATTCAAATAATTTGAATCTTGTTTGTGTAATTATTGGGTTTTTAAAATTTAGTTTGGGTTTTAAACAAAACAGAAACTGTTTTCTGTTTTTAGATTTAAAAGTAAATTTAAAATTTGTAAGTTGAATTTCAATCTAGATTTTTTTTTAAAATCTGGAATTTAATTATGAATTCAGTAATTTAAATCTGGGTTTTTGAAACATGTTTGAATTCAAAATTTAAGATGTTATACCAAAACAGGAAACTGTTTTCTGTTTGAATTTTAAAAGTAGATTTTTAAAATTTCAACTGAAATTTAAAAGTTTAAATCTGGAAACTGATATTTGAAATAGATGAACCTGAGTTTGAATTTAAATCTGGAATTTAAATTTAGATTTTAAACTTTTTAAGGTGTGAAGAACATTGATTTGAATTTAAAACAATAAGTTTTAAATTTATGAAATAAAGTTTAAAATAAGGTTAAATTCAGTTTTAAATCTGGAATTTGATTTTTATGTTAGCTTTAAAAATAAAGTAAATTTTTAAATTTAATTTGTTTAATATAAAATTGTTTTATAAACTTTTAAACTTTAGTTTATAAAAAGTACGTTTTTGAACATGTGAGATAAAAAGGATTTTTTTAAAATTGGTTTAAAAACCTTGTTTAAATGGATTGTTTAATTTTAAAATCTTAAAATTTAAAATGAAATTTAAAGTGAAGTTTGAAATAAATAAGGAAACTAATTGTTTTAAATACTTTATATAAAAAGAAATGTTTCATAAATTAAGATTTGAACTTAAGAAAATTGGTTTCATTTAAATTATTAAATTAATTTGAATGGAATATTAATTAGTATTTAATTATTAATGTGGATGGTTAACTAGGTAATTAATAGTTTTAAAATTGATTAATTAGATTTGAGATTAATTAAGGTTAATTAATCTATAATTAAGGATGGTTAATTAAATTTTAATTAATGTTTAAGATTTATTTAATCAAGTGATTAAAGATAATTTAGATTTTAATTAACACCTAATTAATTAATAATTAGAGATTAATTAAATTTTAATTAAAGATTAATTAATTGATAATTAATAATGATTTATATGAGTTAATTTCTTAATTAAGTAATTAAGAAATGTTAATGAAGGTCATTAACTTAAGATTATTTAACAATTAATTAATGTGATTAATTTTGATAATTAATTAGATTAATTAATTAATAATAATCAATTGTTTAATTAGTTAAGGAAAGTAATTAATGAATTAATTACTTGGTGTAATTAATTTGATTAAGGCGATTAGTTTAGATTAATTAAGTTAAATTAATTTAAACATTTGTGTTTTGTTGATAATTACTTTATGTAATTTATGAATTTGTAATTACTTAAAGAAGTAATTAAATTAATAATTACTGAATGTAATTAAAGATATTTATTATAGAAGTAATTTGATTTAAATTACTTTGAAAATTAATCAAGTGATTAATGAAGATAATTAATTAAGAATAATTAATTATGGAAGGAGTAATTAAAGTAGTTAATCACTAGTATTATTAATCATGGGTGATTAATATTTATATATGGATTAATTTTAGATTAATTACTTATGTAATTAATTTATATTGGGAGATTGATTAAATGTAATCATTAATTAATTAATCAATGATGTAATTTGGAATTGATTGATTAAGGTATAATTAATAATGAATAAATGATTAATGTAATTAATTAAAGCAATTACAAGTTAATCATTTGCAAAGGGTTTAATATAATTAACTTGTGAAATTAATTAGAGATGGTTAATCAATAATGATTAAGTGAAAAGAATATTGAGATGATGATTTATAAATTGATTTGTAATCGGTTGATGATTAAGTTAAGCAGGATTTTGATGATGAAGTAATTAATTTAATTCATTTTAAATTAATTAGAGATTAAGTAATTAATTTAATTCATTTTAAATTAATTATAAATGGTGTGATCATTAGATCATTGCTTATGTTTGATGATTGGTATTGGTTGCCTGGTATGGTTTGTAATCTCATTTATGAGATTAGTAATGTATGTAATATGGATGCATTGGTTGTTTTGGATGATAATATTGATTATCTGATTATGATATGAATTATCTGTTGATAATGATAAGGTTGATTATCTATTGTGTTGTGAATTATCTTTCTGTGTGTATTTAGATAATTGAATTGTTTTAAACTTAAAACAACTTGGACCTTAAAAGACACGCTTTGGATTTCGATGAGACCGGGATCGGGTTTCCATATTTGGATATCCGAAAACCACATCGATTCCAAATAACGTTAGGTCGTTAACCCAAGTGGAGCGAGTGAAGAATCGATGTGTAAGGGCTATACGTCAGTATAACTCTGTGGGTTATTCTATAATGAGTTTGACGGAACAGTACTTATAGATTCGAGATGGTGATTCAGAGTGCAAGGGTTATTGTCGTTAACTCTGAAGGTGATTCCAATATGAGTGTAACGAGATAATGCCTTCGGTTTCGTTCGAACCCTTAACGAACTTGTATGGATTGAATGCTTTCAGAACATCGTCAGGTGGACGATGAGCATTCTAAGTGATATGTCCTATAAAGGTAATCGTAGCCTCAAGCCTCATCAACCGGGATTGGCTAAAACAGGGGAGGTGCAGCAAAGCTTCGTGGGTAGCCCCCACTTGAGAGCAAGATTTATCCCAGTCTAGAGGTCCCTTTATTTTCGGCTTAGTGGTGCGGTTGCTGATCACAACTGCGGGGTTGTCTTGTTTGGAACTGTTCAGTAAGGAACGGGTCCGGCTTTGTGTTGCAGGGGATTGGGAGTAATCCTCGGTACGGTGATCTACGCCACGTACTATGACGGGCGGTACCCCAGTAGCCCAGCCATTGTATGGATCCAAAATTCAATAAGTGCCAACGGTTTTGATTGTATTACCCACTTTTGTGGCTAGTAGCTGGAATTTAATCAAGTAACAATTTTGTCTATTTCTTATTTACTTGAAAACCCTAGACACTATTATAATATCATTGGATTTCCTATCAAATGTTTTGGTTAGCGTAAGGTAAAAACTTTTCCATGTTTATGTGTGGGAAGTCTTACGTGATACCTTTTCTTTTCAAAGGTTTTTCAAAGTTAAGCAACTTTAACCTGTTACTCACACCAGACCCATGTCTGACCCGGAGTTATTTCTGTTTTTCTTTAACTCTTGGGTACTCAAATTTTTACGAGTAGCCAAGGGAATTCAGGTTAGGATTCAGGTTAGCTTTGACGAATTGTGGAGGAGCATATGGAGCAGGAGGCTTCTGCGTATAGTTATATAGTTTTCCGCTGTGTTGGTATCTCTTAGTGTTTGTCCGTTATGTTTTGAGTTGTAATAACTAGACAGGTGTTTATAACTGTCTAGTATGTGTTGTATATGTCTGTGTAACTCTGACATTTGATGTATACTATGTAATACTTATGTTATTAATATAGTCTATTCGTTCCGCTGTTGAGATTCTTGTGTTGTTTCTTCTTTCTCTTCTTTCTTTCTCTTTTCTATCCCTTTCTTTCTTAAGGATGATGCGATTTTCCGAGAGTGGAAAGTCGGGTCGTCACAGCCAAGGTTCTCGCTTAACCTTCGACTCTGATACCACGTGTAACAGATGTAGATTTTCGACCATGGAAAATCGATATCCATATGTCCACTGCATAACATGCCGAGCAATCGAGTGCCGGAAATACTAGATCGTTAGAGAAAAAGAAGAAAGAGCTAGAAGAAAATAGAAATAGAAACACTAAATCTCACAAATCACAGCGAAACAATGTATAATAGATAATAACATGTTTTTACACAAAAAGAACTATAATTGTTACTTATACATTACGTCATCATAGTACAACAATCAATAACTCAATACTAGATAGTTATAATAACTTGTCCTTATTAGTGCAATACGTACAACCTATAATACATAGCGGAATAAAATCAAATATGTGTAATACGTCTTCGTCATCCAACTCGTCTCATAAGCTCGATAACATCCTAACCTAAATCTATAATACCCGGTCTAACAAGCATTATAATAAAATAACTCCTGAGTCAGTCTTGAAAACCAGCGTGAGAAAACACACTCAATATGAATTTTTTAATTTATCAAAATCCTTTGAAAAACAAAGGTATCTTGTAAGACCACGCCACACATAAACACGATGGGTTTTTACCTTAAGATAACCAAAACATCTTATATCAAAATCATCTGAATTATAATAGTGTCCAGGTACAAATACTTATTCAAATAGCCGAAGTTGTTACATTAATTAAATTCCAACATAATAGGGATCTACAACCAAAATCGTAAAGGCGCTATTGGAGAATGTATTCTATACAAATGAATAGGCACCATGGTACCACCTATCGCAGTACACATTTTGAAAATTGTACCGAGCACTTCACCGAGATCCCCTACGACACAAGACTGGAATACCCTTAACCTGGATAGTACCGAATATGCTATCACCCCCGGTGTTCCCACACTTACCGAGTTCTTCCGCGCACCGTAGTAATAATATCCAAGGGTATCTAGAAAGGTGATAAACATACCCTAATTGGGTGTGACCCACTTAGCATGGCTGCATCTTCCTTGATTTTCAGTCATTCCTTATTGATGAGGCTTGAGGCTACAATCACCCTTTTAAGGAATTTAAATTTGGAATGCTCATTGTCCTCCAATGAAAATGTGCAAATAGCATTCATCCATACAAGCTCCTTCTGGGTCTGAATGAAACCGAAGGCACTATTCCTACCACTTCCATTTTGGAATTGTCCTCGGGACTAGTAGCGATTAGCCATTGCACTTCACTGCTCCATCTTTGATTCCATGCTCTTGTCTTTACTTTGCAAACGTACTCGTTGGATCGACGTGGTTTTCGGTTAATTTATCTGATCCCGGTTTCTTCGAAACAACGTTCGATATTTTCGGTAAACTCAACCCCGGTTCATTAGGATATAAACAGATGAAAATAAGATCGAAGATTACCTTCTAACCGTTAGTGGACGGATATCCTTATCATCATCCTAGGAGAACAAAACGGGTTTATATGTACATCATAGCACTTTTAACGGTAATTGTATCATATAATTCCTGTGTTTCTCCTAGATATTCCCAATGTTATGTTTTGGTTCCAGATTTAATAGTCGGTTATTTAACTATCAAATAAACAATCATTCAACCAAAGAGTTTGTTTTCCACTAAAAACACTAAGTCTCATTTAATTTAATTTTAATAAATTAAATCTCTTTATCAAAAGTTATGTACTTATCTTATCGAAGTATGTACGTTCACTAACCATTATTTTCCAAAATATTTGAAAAACCTTTTCTTAAAATAAATATGTAAAACATCACGCGGTATCCACCATGGATTCACAGCTCAATGATTACGTCTCTATCTCAGAGAAATCCAAACTTAACTGTATGCAATCTCTGTCTCCCATTTCTCCATGAAAGTATACCATCACTTTCCAAAAAAATTATTTAATAATTTTCTCAAAATAATACTTATAAAAATTTCTATATAAATTTTCCAAGTTTAATTAGGAAAATACCCTTCTATAAAAGTAATTATATAATATAATATTAATATCGAATAACTTATCTCTTAAAATAATAATACTGATTAATTCTTAAATAATAATTAACTTAATATCAACTCATTATAAACTAACTTAATTAATAATTAAATAGACTTTAAACAATTTAAAATAATTACATAACTTGGAAACAATAATTAATTTTGATTTATTAGTAAGATTCTAGATAATTTACAAAACTTGTTTATAAAACTTATAATTCACTTTGACAATTTAAAAATATTTAAATAATTAAGTTTCTGGAATATTTTTGGACATTTTTAAATTACCTCGTTTAATAATTTAAAATCCTCTTTTTAAAACAAACTTAACTTCTCGATAAAATATATTTTTCAATTCCAATATAGCCAGTCTAATATTCATAAATCCCTCTTGATTTATCACCAATTGGATTTGCATCCCAATTCCGTAAATCCCCTTTTTCACATTTCTAGAAGCACATCTATCATTTATTTTTAAATCGATTTACCTATCTTATTATCAATTCTCAACGTGAATTTACATCTTCAATTTATCAAATGATAACCACTTCACCTTATTTATAAACATTGTTTATAAATTCCATAGTCTCATTTCCAGTTTACAACGGTTTCACATCACTTAAATCCATTGTAATTTAATTTCTAAATTAAATTCCATTTGTAAATCAATTTCTCAAATAATCCAAACTATATTCCAAACCCAACCCAATCCCGATTATATTTCAATTTGTAATTAAGAAATCTTATTTAAGATCCGGTATGTTCAATTTCACATTTATTTCCAAATGCACTTCTTTTCCCACATTTAAAATCTTGGTTTAAAAACATTTTATATTTAAAACAAGTATCACTAAGGAATTACTATTTAAAATCCTTATTCCAAATCTCTATTTACCATATTTCGAAATTGTTAAGTACAAATTTAAAGTCAAAATATTTATTTTACCCAAATTCATTTCTTTTAATTAATCCATAATTCACTATAAATATTTCACTTCCAAATTTCTTTTTAATTTCTTTCAAATTCAAAACATATGTTATTGGTATTTAAAAATACCAAAATCTAGACTAAAACTACCATAACATCCAACAAGTTCCTCTTATACTATAATCTACCACCGATCATTCGAACAGATCATATATCAATATATATGAAATTTAATTCCACATTTTTGAGGAATCTAGTTGGATCCCTCTAACTTGTTTACCTACATCCACGGATGCTAATGCAACATAAAAATACCAATGCCGCTTCGAGGCGGGATATCGTAGTAATATAGGGCCATCCACTATTATGCGTGCCACATAGGGTCTCATCCGCTAAAATATGCAGGAATACCAATCCAACTACTAATATATATATACTACTATATATATTATAACATCCAATTGATGATAATAATTATCGAATCATCCAATCAACCAATAATTTAAATTAAAACAGCAATCCAAAAATGAGTGAGATTTACTCACATTGATTACAGTCGTCGTTGATATGTTCTGCTTAGATTAAAATTAAACTGATATTTAATTTTAACCAAAATCCATGCTAACTCCAATTGACTCCAATCCAATTCCTATGCGTAGTATTCGCAGGTATGATTGCAATGCAACTCATTTCGTTAAATTCTAACATTGTATGAAAAAGATATAGTCTTTTGCGAATAACAATTTACATAAGTAAATTAATAAACTAAAATTTAAATCACTATTTTTAAATCATTTCCCATTCATAAAAATTGGTCCACAAATCCCACGAATGAGAAGAAAAAAAACATCCAGACCAGAGCTTCCTCCTCTTCCTTTCTCTTCTTCTGCTTCCCTAAATATTCCTTTTTTTATAAACGACTTCGGCCCACAACCCATCTACCACAAAATCCAAACCGAAGCCCGCCTCTTCTTCCTTCATTTTATTTTTTTCTAGAGCAAAGGAAACTGCACGGCATTAACGTCCATGTGCATGCTTCCCCCTCTCTCCACACTCCACGAAACCCCACCACAACTGCGTCGATCAACTAACCGTCGAAATCACCACCACTTCATACCCATCTAGACAACCCCGCTTCACCCAATCAAAACGCTACTTCGCCCTCCTACCCTTCAGCCACCGCTCAATCGCAACTCCTAATAGTCGATTGCACTTCACCACAATAGTAGCGCTCACCCCATTGTCCTACCTGAGTTCAAAGCCGACGTCAAATCCACCTATCTCCTCGTAAAACTCGCCAAAACACAAACCCTAGCATTGCACAGTATAAATCCCCAAACTGTTGATCACCATAAAATGATGCCACAACCCACTCGAGCATACCAGATTGAAGCTCGAGCCTAAACATGATTTGTAAAGCAATTTTTGAATATTTTTATGAAGTTCAAATGGAGATTTAATTTTTTTTTATAGCTGTATATTTTTCTCCACTTACATTTCACTATCGTGCTCTGCTTTGAAAAAGGGGGAAATATATGACTTTTTGCGTGCTCGAATATGTTAGATCAAATCTTAGGTTGCAGAAGAAAAGAATGGTTTTAATATATATATATATGTATGTATGTATGTATATGTATGTATGTATTAAATTTTCAAACCATCTCGATTACGTAAATCAAAATCCACTCCATAACGAGGCATACTGCTAGGCGTTTATGTTGTTATATATATATTTCGATCGCAATGGAAAGGTTTCGAGTCCTAATTCGATCATATGTGGAAGTTATCTTTTTGGGCCCAATTATTATATTGAATTTTCGATATTAATTTCAACGCGTTTATAGCCCGTACGATCAAACGATAACTCCAAAAGCTACAAAATTTAAAATTCGATAATAACACACTATTACGGATCCTATTGGAGCTAGTTTCATTCAAATCCCAAAAAGTTCCTCGGAAGGCTATTTTTATACATTAATTTTAAAAAATATTTTTAAAATCGAGTGAATCGCTTTTAAATCCTATTTACAAATTTTGTTATCTTTATTCTTACTAATATAAATTTAATAAGCCTTTAAATTATATTTAACAAGTTCAAAACTCAAAATTTTACTATTTTAACCGAATTTCCATTTAGTAAACTTGATTATTAAATCATCTAATAAATCGTTATATTTGAAATTTAGTTAAAAATTAACTTCTAAATATTTAAAGTATGTTAAATATTCTAATTTCATATAACTAAAATTCAGGGTCATTTCACTTACTTCAAACTATATAATAATAATAATAATAATAATGATAATAATAATAATAATAATAATAATAATAATAAATTTCAAAACATGGTTAAATAATTATTAAAAATATCAAAGCACTTTTAAAATAAATATTAATAACTAACTCCAATTCATTTATAAAAATTCTAATAGGTTTACAAAATTTGTTTATAAAACTTAGAGTTCATTTCAACAAATTTAAATATTTAAATACAAACTTTCTGAAATGTTTAGTCCAATCAATAGTATTTAAACCTACATAGTTTAATAATTGAAAATCCATTTCTAAAACACACCTTAACTTGTGAAAAACTATCCTTAAAATTCAACATACCCATTTTTTACGTATAAATCTCTCTCGATTTATCCAAAATCGATTTACATTTCCAATTTCATAGCTATTCCCAAATTCCAAAATAGAATTTACTATTTCTTTCTAAACTGATTTCCATATTTCATTTTAAATTCACACCGTGAATTTATATTTCCAATTTATCGAATGGTAATCATTCCACTTAATTTATAAACATTGTTTATAAATTTCATAAACTCATTTCCAATTTTATAACAGGTTCGTATTACTAAAATTCATTTATCAAATGATTTCTAATCAAAATTCCATTTATAAATCTATTTCTTAAATAATCCAAACTATATTCCAAAACAATCAAATCTCGATTTTGTCTTCCATTCCATATTTTTAAGAATCTTATTTAAAATCCATGGTTAAAAATTTCCAATTTAAATTTCTCTATTAGGAACCATTTTATGAAATAGCCGAATAAATACTCAAAATCCTATCATTTATTTTATCCAATTCAATTCCCTTATAAATAATCCGAAAATTCAATATAAATATCTTCATTTCCAAAATCTCCTTTTAAATTCCCTTTTTAAATTCAAAAATATTATTTTTTTATTTATAATACCAAAATTAAGGCTAGTGCTACTATAGCGTCCAATATATACAAATCACACAACAATCCACAACTGATTATTCGATCATACCATATACCGCTATGAAAGCAATCAGTATATTTGAGGAATCCAGTTGGATCCCTCCAATTTATTTCCTTGCAATAACAGATGTTCTATAACATAAAATTCTAATCCCGCGTCGAGGTGGGATATCATGGTTATATAACATAATTTCGATTTTGGCACTTCTATTGTAGACATTTAAGGCCCTGAAAAGCTCGTCTATGTAATATTTTTTCCTATATAACTTATAATGTGGAAATATTTGAAAAATAAAAAAAAAAATACAATTCTAACTGTTCAACCAGTTGAAACATCAAAACTTCAAATCTTCAGTCACCACGATTCGACTTATGATTCTATCACGATAACTATCGTTTCGAAATTCAGAAATTAAATATTTTTTGAAAATCTTTTACACTTCATTATATTTACCACATAAGATATGAATGAAGTTAGAAAATCTAAAGTACAAAATATTATTTGGCATACTACATTAGAATTTGAAGATAAATGATGATTTTGAAAATTATTTGATACATAAATGTTAATTTTCACTTCCATCGATAGCAAATACGTTAACCAACAATTAAGAAAAGCCTATACAGACTTCTCCTCAACTCAGCTGACCAAACCAAAATCTGTATAAAGTCTATATGGTATTATTACTAATGTGGTATAAAGAATTGATTTCATGTAATACCATTGTAGTGTATATAACATTACTATTGCTATGGCATAAAAATTAATTTTATGCAATACCATTTGCAGAGTACATGAGATTAATTAATAAGGTATGCCAAATTTTCAAGTACATAACTTCTATTATTTCATAAAACATTAGATTTAATTGTTGAATATTTCCTGCCTATGCATACTTTTGGTTACAAAAAAATTATGTCACCATAACCCGTATCATTTTTCAATATCATTTTTTCCCATGATTCAAAAGGAAAGCAAATCAGAACAACCACATGATCCACACGAATCACGCTGCTTTGGTGCTGAAGACATAACGGGTCTAATCGATACTCGTCTCATCTCGCTTTGAACAGCAAACCAACAATAAATCCAAATCTACAAAAATAACTGTGAAGATTGCATAGATCTAGCAAATTAAGCATTGCGTTCTTCATTGGTTGGGTTCACTGTCGATGAGACTGAATGCGACTGTTTTTGCAAATCCCAACTCACACGAACCCTAGTGAATTAGGGATTCGATTCCCGTTGCAAAAGCGAAGATGGTAGCAGGATTGATGCAATCTCCTTTATCGGTGCCTTATGAAGATCAGGTTAAAACATTCATTCTCGCTTTCCACAATCGCCTGCCTTACATTTCCAGTACTGTCTAGTGACATTCAACTGAGGCAATCTTGATTATTTTCAGAGGCAATTTCCTACCAAATCTGGGCATAACAAAGACACTTTTATGTAAATCTGAGAGCTATGATAATCATTGATTTTCGAAGAACAAAACTAGGATTGCAGTGCAATTGTTGAGACAAAAACCGCGAAACCTGGCTTTGAATCTCGATTTCAACATAGATCTGCAAACTAGAGGCAGATCGACAGAAGTTTTGTGGGAATGAAGGATATTAGCCGAAGCATTAGCATCAAAGAGGCATCAATTAGAACTCGTTGGTCTGAGAAGATGACTAGCACATGAGTGGAGCAGTTTTTTTAGGAAACGTGATCCTTGCAAGCACCCTCACGTTAGTAGAAGAGTTTCATGTTTTACGTTTCAGATTATTTTTACTTCTACGGGAAAAACGAATTGATGTTTTGGGCGACAAATGTGTTGGGCTTAAATGCACCATGTTTTTCCAATTGAGCGGAACACATGAAAATGGCATGAAGAACGGTGCAAGTACCTTAGAGGGATGTGGAAAACCTGTTGAAGAGTGCTCCAGCCAAACGTCTCGCGTAGTTTAGAAATGTGATGTACAATTATTATTTTATTTCACCATGTAGGTCTATTATAGAATGATGTATTTTATCTTATGCATGTCTATTATTACTGGAACATTTTTATTTTATTGTACTTTGTAATGTATATAATAGCAATAGAAGAAACTCATTTTATTTAAAAACAAATAACATTAATATACATCGTAAAGCTATTATTGTTTACACAGTCATATAGAGCTTGGCAATATAAAATTATAAATCAAGACAAACGTATATATTAAAAAATTCATCTAACCATTACACATGATATTAAATACTTTCTCCGACAAAAGAAATTATACTGCCTGGTGTTTTGTCTGCATTTAGTAAAGCTTCGTGTGGCCTCGCTTCCATTGTTGCTACTTTTTCTTATTTTGCAATTTCTCAACATACATATTTTTTTAGTGTCTCCGCGTACTTCTCTAGGTTGGCTACAATATTTCTTCAAGTCTACATTTATATGATGATTGCAACAGTAAATATTGCAATATTAAAGGTAAATAGTGGATAATGATGTTTAACCAGTAAATAAATTATTTTAATTTGATACTACATGACTTGAATTTGAACATTTTAATGAATCTAGTATCCTTTTTCGCACCCTTTTGTTACTACAAATGTGTACTATTATATTATGCAAACATAATTTGTTAAAGACAATACATGCATGTTAATCTAGAATTATTATAAGACATCATATAGTTTGTGCAAATTTGGGAATAAAACATAGAAAAAACAATCATGGCATTCATTTGAACAAATAAAAATAAGCCAACAACACCATGAAGAATGCTAAAAAAAAGTAAGGATAAAAAATATTAGTATACATATGTATTATGTTAATTTCTAAAAAATGTTCCTTTCATATATAAAAATAATCTAGGTAAAATTATTTCATTTACCTCATTTCAGAACAATACCACGTCGAGTTGCTCTGTCCAAGTGTTTAGAAATCCATATCAATAACATTAATTACTTATATTGACCAGAATCTATAAGCCACTCAATAGATCAATCAACACAATACAAAACAAATTTTATTTTCACTAACAAATACACGCTCATATCTATCAATACACTCAAACTCATTCGAGGGTGTTACTGGCCCTATCTCTAATGAGTTACCCCATCAAAGCCAAGATTCTCGCATGACCTTCAGCTTTGGTACCACGTGTAATAGACGTGGATTTTTGACCCTGAAAAATCGATGTCAATACGTCCATTGTATAACATCCCGAGCATTCAAGTACTAGAAATACCAAATCATTAGAGAAAAAAGAAGAAAGAGGTAGAAGAAAATAGTAATAACAACACAGATTCTCACAATCACAGTGGAACAATATATAATAAATAATAACATGTCTTTATACAAAAAGTACCATAATTGTTACTTATACATTACATCATCAGAGCACAACAATCAATAACTCAATACTGGACAATTATATTAACTTGTCATTACTAGTGCAATACATACAGCCTACAATACACAGCGAAATAAAATCAAATACGAGTAATTCGTTTTCATCATCCAGCCCGTCTCCTGAGCTCCATAGCATCCTAACATGAATCTGTAGTACTCTGTCTGACTCGAGCACTATAACAAAATAACACTCGAGTCAGTCTGGAAAACCAGCGTGAGAAAACACGCTCAATTTGAATTATTTAAATTAGATCAAAATCTTTTGAAAAATAAAATTATTTCGTAAGACGACGCTACAAATAAACACGTCGGGTTTTTACCTTACGATAACCAAAACATTTTGTATGAAAATCATCTGATATTATAATAGTGTCTAGGTACAAATACTTATTCAAATAGTCGAAATTGTTACATTAATTAAATTCCAGCATACTAGGATCTATAACCAAAACCGTAAAGGCACATATTGGAGAATGAATCCCATACAAATGACTAGGCAATGAGGTACCACCTATCACAATAGACATCAAGAAAAATGTACCGAGGACCTCGCAGGGATCCCCTACAACACAAGACAGGACTACCCCTAACCTGGATAGTACCGAATATTCTATCACCCTGGTTGTCCCCACCCTTATCGAGTTCTTCCACGCACCGTAGTAATGATATCGGAGGATATCTAGAAAGATGATAAACATACCCCAATTTAGTGTGATCCACTTAGCCTTGCTGCATATCTTTTGATTTTCAGTTATTCCCGGTTGATGAGGCTTGAGGCTACGATAACCTTTTAAGGAATTTATACTTGGAATGCTCATTGTCCTCCAATGGCAATGTGTTGATAGCACTCATCCATACAAGTCCGTTCTGGGTCCTTGGGATTAGTAGCGATTACCCCTTCAATTCATTGCTCTATCTTCGATTCCATGTTCTTGTCTTCACTTCGTAATTATACTTGCTAAATCGAAGTGATTTTCAGATAACTTATCTGATCCCCATCTCTTCGAAACAATGTTAGATATTTTCGGTAAACCCAACCCTAGTTTTTTAGGAAATAAACAGACGAAGACAAGATCGGAGATCATCTCCTAACCGTTAATTGATGGATTTCCTTATCATCATCCAAGAAGAACAAACGAGTTTATACGTACAGTAGCACCTTCAATGGCAACTATACCATATATTTCTCATGTTTCTTCTAGATATCCCCAAAGTTATGCTTTGGGTCCTGATTTGATAGTCGGTTATTAACTATCAAATAAACAATCATTCAACCAAAAAGTTCGTTTTCCACTTAAAACACTAAGTCTCATTTAATTTAATTTTAGTAAATTAAACCTCTTTATCAAAAGGTATGTACTTATCTTATCGAAGTAAGTACATTCACTAACCATTCTTTTGAAAAATATTTGAAAAACCTTTTCTAAAATAAATATGGAAAACACCACCCAGTATCCACCATGGATTCATAGCTCAATGATTACGTCTCTATCCCAGAGAAATCCAAACTTAACGGTTGGCAATCTCTTTCTCCGATTTCGCCATGAGAGTATACCATCACTTTCCAAAAACTTTATTTAATAATTTTCTCAAAATAATACTTTTATAAATTTCTATATAAATTTTCCAAGTTCAATTAGGAAAATACCCTTCTATAAAAGTTATTATATAAAATAATATTAATATCGAATAATATATCTTTTAAAATAATAATACCAATTTTATTCTTAAACAATGATAAACTTAATATCATCTCATTATAAACTAGCTTAATTAATAATTAAATATACTTTAAACAATTTAAAATAATTACATGACTTTGAAACAATATTTAATTCTGACTTATTAATAAGATTCTAGTCGATTTACGAGACTTGTTTATAAAACTTATAATTCATTTTGACAATTTAAAAATATTTAAATAACTAACTTTTTGAAATATTTTTAGACACTTTTAAATTACCTTGTTTAATAATTTAAAATCCTCTTTTTAAAACAAACTTAACTTCTCGATTTAATTTAATTTTCAATTACAATATAGCCAGTCTAATATTTATAAATCCCTCTCGATTTACCAACAATTTGATTTACATCCCGATTCCATAAATCCCCTATTTTACATTTCTAGAAGTAAATCTATCATTTATTTTTAAACCGGTTTACCCATCTCATTATAAATTCTCACCATGAATTTACATATTCAATTTATCTACCAATAATCACTTCACTTTATTTATAAATATTGTTTATAAATCCTATAGTCTCATTACCAGTTTACTACGGTTTCACATCACTTAAATCCATTGTAATTTGATTTCTAAATTAAATTCCATTTGTAAATCAATTTCTCAAATAATCCAAACTATAGTTCAAACCCAACCCAATCTCGATTATATTTCCATTTGTAATTAAGAAATCTTATTTAAGATCCGGTATATTCAATTTCACATTTATTTCCAAATGCACTTCTTTTCCCAATCCATTTAAAATATTGGTTTAAAAACGTTTTATATTTAAAACAAGTATCACTAAGGAACTACTATTTAAAATCCGTATTTCTAATCTCTATTTACCATATTTCAAAATTGTTAAGTACAAATTTAAAGTCAAACTATTTATTTTACCCAAATTCATTTCTTTTAATTAATCCCAATTGACTATGAATATTTCACTTCCAAATTTCTTTCAAATTCAAAACATATGTTATTGGTATCTAAAAATACCAAAATCTAGGCCAAAACTACCATAACACCCAATAAGTTCAAATCGCCTAATAATCTACCACAGATTATTCAAATAGATCATATATCAATATATACGAAATAATTCAACATTTTTTAGGAATCCAACTGGATCTCTACAACCTGTTTCCCTGCATCCACGGATGTTAATACAAGAAAAAGTACCAATCCCACTTCGAGGCAGGATATCGCGGTAATATGGGGTCATCCGCTATTATGTGGGCCGCATAGGGTCTCATCCGCTAAAAATACACAGGAATATCAATCCAACTACTAATATATATGCTACTGTACATATTCTAACATCCAACTGATAATAATGATTATCAAATCATCTAATCAACAAATAAGTAAAATTATCAATAATTTAAATTAAAATAGATATTCAAAAATGAGTGAAATTTACCCACATTGATTACAGTCGTCGTTGATACATTTTGTTTGTATCAAAATTAAACAGTCGTTTAATTTTAACCAAAATCCTTGCTAGCTCCACGAAACCCCACCACAACTCCACCAATCAACTCAACATCAAAATGTCCACCACTCCTACCCATCCCGACAACCTGGTTTCACCCAATCAAAAAGCGAATTCGCCCTCCTCCCCTTCAGCCATCATTCGATTGCGACTCCAAATCGTCGATCGCACATCACCACAATAGTAGCACTCACTCCATCGTCCTGCCTGAGTTCAAAGCCGACATCAAATTCACCTATCCCCTCCTAAAACTCGCCAAAACACAAACCCTATCCCTGCCGAGTGTGAATCATCAAACTGTTGATCACCATAAAATGATGCCGCAACCCACTCGAGCATACCAGATTGAAGTGTGAGCCAAACCATGATTTTTAAAGAAATTTTCGAATTTTTTATGAAGTATAAATGGAGATTTAAATTTTTGTTTGAAGTTGTATATTTTTTTTTCGCTGCTTGCTTTTCACTGTTGTGCCCTGTTTTTAAAAAGGGGGAAAGATGTGACTTTTTGCGTGCTAGAATAGGTTAGGTCAAATATTAGGTTGTAGAAGAAAAGACTGGTATGAATATATATATATATATATATATATATATATATATATATATATATTAAAATTTGAACCGTCTCGATTACGTAGCTCGAAATCTTAAATCCCTAACGAGGCATGCCGCTAGGCAATTATAATGTTATAACCCTATTTCGAACGCAACGAAAAAGGTTTCACGTCCTAATTCGATCGCATGTATAAGATAGCTTTTTGGACCCAATTATTATATTGAATTTTGGATATTAATTTCAACGCATTTATACCCCATAAGATCAAACGATAACTCTAAAAGCTACGAAATTTGAAATCCAATAATAACACACTGTTACGGATCCAATGGAACTGGTTCCGTTGAAATCTTAGACTGTGCCGCGAAAGACTATTTTTATACGTTAATTTAAAGAAGATATTTTTAAAATCGAGTGAATCGCTCTTAAATCCAATTTAAAATTTTTATTATCTTCATTCTTACTAATATAAATTTAGTAAGCCTTCAAATTATTTTTAACAAGCTTAAAACTCAAAATTTCAAGATTTTAACAAAATTTCCATTTATTAAACTCAATTATTAAATCATCCAATAAATCGTTATATTTGAAATTTAAGTTAAAAATTAACTTCTTAATATTTAAAATCATAAATATTCCAATTTCAAATAAACAAAATTCTTGGTTGTTACATTCCTTCCTGGTTAAAAGAATTTCACCCCCGAAATTTCCAAGGTAAGAAGAATGGCCCAAAAAATATAAACTTTCCCAAACCTAATCCGTTTAAACAACTTTCCCAAAACCAATTTATTAAAACCACACTATCACTTTTACTAATTTCCAAACTCATCCACAGATTCCGAATAACACTATTTTTTCAACCATTTCAAATTATAATCCGAAATAAATTCTAGTTATTAAAATTTTCTTCAAAATATTCTAACTCCTTAAATTTTCGAAAATTTTCGCTAGTTTCTCCTTTACGCTGCTAGATTCGAACAACTATAAATCGACTCTACGGGCCCAAATCATCAAAAGAAAAAAAGCCAAGTGGCCCAATCATAAAATCATTAATTTCAAACAACAATTTAAACATGTACCTTTTGCCAAGCAATACAATTTTCTTATGATGTCAAAGACATCAATTTAGTTCTTTCTTTTATATTCCTGCATCTAATTTACTAATGACATCCAATCATATAATTCAAAATCATTTCATTCAGAAATTTTCAATTTCCAACAGTTATGTCATGAAAACCCGTACGATGTACATATATCGTCCGCACGCAAAATCAAATCTAATCGCTCACTTGATCACATAACTTCACTTCCGAACTAGTATCGTTCACCCGACTCCCTAGTGCGGACTCAGATCTGGTTCCTTGATAAGAAACTGTCATTCTCCGTGCATAG
Organism: Allium cepa; assembly: GCA_030765085.1. Classification (NCBI taxonomy): domain Eukaryota; kingdom Viridiplantae; phylum Streptophyta; class Magnoliopsida; order Asparagales; family Amaryllidaceae; genus Allium; species Allium cepa. Next base: position 765,884,433 of record CM060937.1, on the reverse strand, counting down.
CCAATACTATGATAGGGACTTCTACAATCAATCAAAAATCCATATCTAGTGTTCGCCGTTGAAAATCAAGTGGAAAATTCTAACCCGGATCGATATAAATTATCTCGAAATTCTATTCTCGAATTTGGATCAAACAGTCATGCGAATAATATATGTACAACTTATGCCTTTATTTCAATTGATTCTTAGCTATGTCAAATTCTTTTTATTCACTTGCACTTTACTTATAATAATCATCCATAATTATTATACTCATTGCTTTATTCACATTCGTTATTCACTTAGTATATCCTTCCCAAACTGATATCATTTATGAATTATTTCACATTCATTTCATTTTAACCAATTTTCAACTTCGCTATTTTCTTAATACATTTCTTTAATACCAGTTTCACTTAAGAAGTTTCACCATCAATTTTCTTAAGTCTATTATAACATTTTATACTAATGTTCTTAGCTTTATTTCCACCCCAACTCTTAGTTTATATCCATTTATATTCAAATTCAATTCCAATTTTCCAGTTTCATATTTGAATTATTTTTCAATATACCAAACCATATCCAAGTAACCAATTGATTTAATTAGTTTATCCACTAATTTATTTCCAATCTTAATAAATTCTATTTTCAACAATTACTTCATTTAGCCAACCGAGGCTACATTTTTTCAAGTTTCACTTCAATTAACTTAAGTTAAATTTTTATTTCCTAGTTCACATTTCAAATTTTAATTTCCTTTCATTTAAATTCAACACTTTATAATATTGCTTTCTTGCAATTTACAAATTTTATAAGTTATCAGCTTACTTATATCTCATTCACTAATTTTCTTCTGATTCACTTCATTTAATTAGTTTACTCTACTAATTTATTTCATTACCATACTCACTTTCATTTAACTTCTTTTAAGTTAAATTTCATTTTCCCTTTTCAACATTCAATTTTGCTTTCCAGATTATATAAGTTCAATCTTATTCTCTCATATTTCAAATAAACGTGGAAATCAAATTCTTAGAGTTTTAAACATTTTTGGTTTGAGTATTTCAAAATCAATTTTGAAATCATATGTATATATATAAACACACAAATTCATTGGTATGTCAAACCATCCCTTTTGCATTTTGAACCAAAACCAGTTTTACCATACAAAATTCCAATATCAAATCATTAAGGTGGCAATTCATCACTTAGAAACTCGAAAATGAACACCGATGATGTCGCGATCATCATCGGAATTATTTTCCAACGACCTAAGTGAGTTCAGTGCTTTTATTTCCTTTAAAACAATTTTAAAAATATTTCAATTCGCAAATATTCTCTCCAATAATATTCTTACTGTTTTCCAAGACTTCGAAAAACATTTCAAAACCAACGGGAAATAAACTCCCAAATTTTCAACTGTTAAATCTTTAATAAAATCGTCTTTATAAACTATATCAATTTTTTAAATCACATTTACAAAATCATATTTACACAATCCCATTTTTTTATACAAAATTATTTCTTAACTGTTGACTATAATATCAACTTTTATTCAATCACCACAACACATATGATGGTTTAGTATTATCATTTCCTAACAATCAAGCACACGATATATAACTATAATAATTTTTGAAAATTATTCCTTTCACATATAAAAATAATTGGGTAAATAATTTCATTTACCTTATTTCAAAATAGTACCATGTTGAGTTGCTTTGTTCAAGTGTTTATAGATCCCTATCAATAACGTTAATTATTCTATTGACCAGAATCCATAACCCGCTCAATAGAGCAATCAACACAATGCAAAACAATTTTTATATTCACTAACAGATATGCGCTTTTATCTATTTGTACACTCAAACTCATTTGAGGGTGCTAATGACCCTATCTCTAATGAGTTACCCCATCAGAGCCAAGGTTCTCGCTTAACCTTTAGCTCTGATACCATGTGTAATAGATATAGATTTTCGGCCCTCGAAAATCGATATCACTATGTCCACTTTATAACATGTCGAGCAATCGAGTGCCGGAAATACCAGATCGTTAGAGAAAAAGAAGAAAGGGCTAGAAGAAAATAGAAATAAAAACACAGGATCTCACAATCGTAGCGAAACAATATATAATAGTTAATAACATGTCTTTATACAAAAAGAACTATAACTGTTACTTAAACATTACATCATCATAGTACAACAATCAATAACTTAATACTGGACAGTTGTAATAACTTATCCTTACTAGTGCAATAGATACAGCCTATAATGCACAACAGAATAAAGTCAAATATGTGTAATACGTCTTCGTCATCCAACTAGTCTCCTAAGCTCCATAATTTTCTAAACTGAATCTATAATCCTCGTTCTAACCCAAGCAATATAATAAAATAACACCTGAGTCAGTCTTGAAAACCAGCGTGTGAAAACACACTAAATTTGAATTATTTAAGTTATCAAAATCCTTTGAAAAACAAAGGCATCTCGTAAGACCACGCCACACATAAACATGACGGGTTTTTACCTTAAGATAACTAAAACATTTTATATCAAAATCATCTAATACTATAATAGTGTCTAGGTACAAATACTTATTCAAATAGCCGAAGTTGTTACATTAATTAAATTCCAACATACTAGGCTCTACAACCAAAACCATAAAGGCACTATTGGGGAATGGATTCTATACAAATGACTAGGCACCGAGGCACCACTTATCGTAGTACACATTTAGAAAAACTTACCGAGGACTTCGCCGAGATCCCCTAAAACACAAGACCGGACTACCCCTAACCTGGATAGTACCGAACATGCTATCACCTTCGGTCTTCCTACCCTTACCGAGTTCTTCCGTGCAACGTAGTAATAATATCCAAGGGTATCTAGAAAGGTGATAAACATACCCTAATACGGTGTGACCCACTTAGCCTTGCTGCATCTTTCTTGATTTTCAATCATTCCCTGTTGATGAGGCTTGAGGCTACAATTACCATTTTAAGGAATTAAAATTTGGAATGCTCATTGTCCTCCAATGACAACGTGCTAATAGTATTCATCCATACAAGCTCGTTCTGGGTCTGAACGAAACAGAAGGGACTATTCCTACCACTTCCATTTTTTAATTGTCCTCAGTATTAGTAGCGATTAGCCCTTGCACTTCACTGCTCCATCTTTGATTCCCTTCTCTTTTCTTCACTTCGCAAACCTACTCGTTGGATCGACGTGGTTTTCGGATAACTTATCCGATCCCGATCTCTTAGAAACAACTTTTGATATTTTCGGTAAACTCAACCCCGGTTCTTTAGGATATAAACATATGAAAAAAAGATCGGAGGTCATCTTCTAAGCATTAGTGGACGAATTTCCTTATCATTGTCCTAGAAGAACAAAACGAGTTTATACGTACAACATAGCACATTTGACGGTAACTATACCATATAATTCCTGTGTTTCTCCTGGATATTCCCATAGTTATGTTTTGGGTCCAGATTTAATAGTCGGTTATTTAACTATCAAATAAACAATCACTCAACCAAAGAGTTCGTATTCCACTAAAAACACTAAGTCTCAATTAATTTAATTTTAATAAATTAAATCTTCTTATCAAAAGGAATGTACTTATCTTATCGAAGTAAGTACGTTCACTAACCATTATTTTCAAAAATATTTGAAAAACCTTTTTTTAAAATAAATATGGAAAACATCACGCGGTATCCACCATCGATTCACAGCTCAATGATTACATCTCTATCTCAGAGAAATCCAAACTTAACTGTATGCAATCTCTGCCTCCGATTTCGCCATGAAAGTATACCATCACTTTCCAAAATAATTATTTAATAATTTTCTCAAAATAATACTTATAAAAATTTCTATGTAAATTTTCCAAGTTTAATTAGGAAAATACCCTTCTATAAAAGTAATTATATAAAATAATATTAATATTGAATAACTTATCTTTTAAAATAATAATATCGATTAATTCTTAAATAATAATTAACTTAATACCAACCATTATAAACAAACTTAATTAATAATTAAATAGACTTTAGACAATTTCAAATAATTACATAACTTTGAAATAATAATTAATTCTGATTTATTAGTAAGATTCTAGTTAATTTACAAAACTTGATTATATGACTTATAATTGATTTTGACAATTTAAGAATATTTAGATAATTAACTTTCTGAAATATTTTTAGACATTTTAAAACTACTTAGTTTAATGATTTAAAATCCTCTTTTTAAAACAAACTTAACTTCTCGATAAAATATATTTTTCATTTCTATTATAGCCAGTCTAATATTTATAAATCCCTCTCGATTTATCACCAATTTGATTTACGTCCCAATTCCGTAAATCCCCCTTTTCACATTTCTAGAGGTAAATATATCATTTATTTTTAAATCAATTTACTCATCTTATTATCAACTCTCACTGCGAATTTACTCTTCAATTTATCAACTGATATTCACTTCACCTTATTTATTAACATTGTTTATAAATCACATAGTCTCATTTCCAGTTTACAACGGTTTCACATCACTTAAATCCATTGTAATTTGATTTCTAAATTAAATTCCATTTGTTAATCAATTTCTCAAATAATCCAAACTATATTCCAAACCCAACCCAACCTCGATTATGATTCAATTTGTAATTAAGAAATCTTATTTAAGATCCGGTATATTCAATTTCACATTTATTTCCAAATGCACTTCTTTTCCCAATCCATTTAAAATCATGGTTTAAAAACCTTTTATATTTAAAACAAGTATCACTAAGGAATTACTATTTAAAATCCTTATTCCAAATCTCTATTTACCATATTTCGAAATTGTTAAGCACAAATTTAAAGTCAAACTATTTATTTTTCCCAAATTCATTTCTTTAATTTATCCATAATTCACTGTAAATATTTCACTTCCGAATTTCTTTTTAATTTCTTTCAAATTCATAACATATATTATTGTTATCTAAAAATAGCAAAATCTAGACTTAAACTACCATAGCATCCAATAAATTCATATCATACTATAATCTACCACATATTATTCAAACAGAACATATATCAATATACATGAAATTTAATTCAACATTTTGAGGAATCCAATTGGATCCCTCCAACTTGTTTCCCTGCATCCATAGATGCTAATACAACATCAAAATACCAATCCCGCTTCGAGGCAAGATATCGTAGTAATATAGGGTCATCTACTATTATGCGGGCCGCATTGTGTCTCATCCGCTAAAATATGCGAGAATATCAATCTAACTACTAATATATATACTACCATATATATTATGACATCCAACTGATAATAATTATTATCAAATCATCCAACCAACCAATAATTTAAATTATTAAAAACTTAAATTGAAATAGCAATCCAAAAATGAGTGAGACTTACTCACACTGATTATAGTCGTCGTTGATATGTTCTGTTTAAATTAAAATTAAATAGACGTTCAATTTTAACCAAAATCCTTGCTAGCTCCAATTGACTCCAATCCAATTCCAATGCGTAGTATTCGCAGGTATGATTGCAATGCAACTCGTTTCGTTAAATTCTAACATTTTATGAAAAGATATAGTCTTTTACGAATAACAATTTATATAAGTAAATTAATTAACTAAAATTTAAATCACTATTTTTAAATCATTTCCCATTCATAAACATTGGTCCACAGAGGCCACGAACGAGAAGCAAAAAAAAACATCCAGACCAGAGCTTCCTCCTCTTCCCTTCTCTTCTTCTCCGTCCCTAAATATTCTTTTTTATAAACGACTTCGGCCCACAAACCATCTACCACAAAACCCAAACTAAAGACCGCCTCTTCTTCCTCCATTTTATTTTTTTTCTAGAGCAAAGGAAAATGCACGCCATTAACGTGCACGTGCATGCTTCCCCCTCGCTCCACACTCCACGAAACCCCACCACAACTCTGCCGATCAAATCACCGTCGAAATCTCCACCACTCCATACCTATCAAGACAACCCCGCTTCACCCAATCAAAACGCGACTTCGCCCTCCTGCCCTTTAGCCACCGCTCGATCGCGACTCCCAATAGTCGATTGCACTTCACCTCAATAGTAGCGCTCACCCGATCGTCCTACCCGAGTTCAAAGACGACGTCAAATCCACCTATTTCCTCCTAAAACCCGCCAAAACACAAACCCTAGCATTACCGAGTATTAATTCCCGAACAGTCGATCACCATAAAGTGATGCCACAACCCACTCGAGCATACAAGATTGAAGATCGAGCCTAAACATGATTTTTAAAGCAATTTTCGAGTATTTTTATGAAGTTTAAATGGAGATTTAGTTTTTTTTAAAGCTGTATATTTTTTCTCTACTCACATTTCACTATCGTGCTCTGTTTTCAAAAAGGGGGAAAGATATGACTTTTTGCGTGCTCGAATAGGTTAGGTCAAATCTTAGGTTGCAGAAGAAAAGAACGGTTTTAATATATATATATATATATATATATGTATGTATGTATGTATGTATGTATGTATGTATGTATGTATATGTATGTATGTAAGTTTGTATGTACGTATGTATGCATGCATTAAATTTTAATACCTTCTCGATTACGTAAATCAAAATCTCTAATCCCTAACGAGGCATACTGTTAGGCGTTTATATTATTATACCACTATTAAGAACGCATTAGAAAAGTTTTATGTAACGACCCAGAATTTTTGAACATTTGAAAATAAAATATTTAATTAATTTTAAATATTTGAATGATGGTTCGATTTAAATTTCAAATTATCAGAATGAATTTGGCGATTAAATTATAAAATTTAATCTATTGAAAGTTCAATAAAAATTTGAATCTTCAATTTTAAGCTGATGAAAAATATTTCAAAGGCTTGTAAAATTCATATGGATAATACTGAAGATAGTAGAAGCTTCAGAATTGGATTTGAAAGTGCTTTGATCAATTTTGAATTTTTATTGTTCGAGTTGATATTTAAAAGTAGTCTTCCGAGGCGCAGACTCGGAATTCGACGAAACCAGTTCCATTGGGTCCGAAATGTTCGGATTTCAAATTTCGTATTATTCGGAATTGTTGTGTGAACATACGACATATAAACGCTTTGAACTTAAATCGTATTCAATTTAAATTTAAAATTGAATTTAGTCAAACATCATACTTTTCCTTCCCATCAAAATGTTGTGGCAAGATAAAGCAAACACGATCTATTTCCCTACCCAGCACGCAATCTTTTTCTTTAATAATAGAACCGAACCCCTTCTTGCAAAACAAAAGAAAAAAATTATACAGCGATTTCATAATTTTAATGGCCGCATTCATCTCTTCTTTCCCAAATCGAATGGCGGAGCTTCGCAAGTGGGTGACGACTTGGGGCTCGATTCGAGCAGCTCGATTTGGTCGAGGCTTCGACACGGCGGCGACCTTAGGTAGGCAAACAGAGAATGGGCCGGAGCTCGAGTTGAAGGCGGAAGACGCGATTGGTTGTAGGAGGTGAAGTTAGGCACTCTGGGTCGAAGCCGAAGTCGGAGACGTCAATGTCATGGTGTGGCTGCGGTAGGTATTAGGGTTTCGATTGCGAGAGGAAGGCGATGGGGGCTCGAACGATTGCAGTGAGGTATTTTAGCAATCTATTTATTAAATTTACATATTTATATGTATACATTTTACAAGAAAAAAATAAACTATGCATATATGTTCAGAAACTAGTAAATATTGATTTAAATTTAATATATTGCAGATTTTTATAAATTTACTGAAAAATAGAAGAATGTATATACAAATAAAGTTTTTTTTAAAAAAAAATAGAAGTTTTGGTTAAGTTTATATTAGCAAAGTTATAAAGAAAAAAATGTACTGTGATAATTTTTGTTATTAGGTAGAAGTATTTAAAGTAAATAAATATATATATAGTTTAAAGGAAGTATATATGATAGACAAATATGGAAAATAAAAATGCAAGTTTTTAAGTATTTAATAAACTTATATAATTATTTTTAATTACTAAATATAATGTATAAAAGAAAAATATTTTGTTAAAAGAAGGAATTAGTTAAAAATAAAAAAATAGAAATGGAAATTCATTTTCGACTAGCGGAATTAATTTGTATAAATGGTTCATTTAATTTTTGGCATTAAAAAAATAAATTATAAAAGGAAATTTAGTTTTAAAATTAAATTTTAATTAAATAAAATTAAAAAAGGAGAAATTGGTTAAGTAAAACTATCAAAACGAAAAATTGTTTATTTGATTGGTTCGAATGTTAATTTATTTGCATAATATTTATACAAGGTATAAATCAAGAAAAATCGAGTCAAGATGGAAATGGATTGCAAAAATAAAATCAAGGCGAGACCTTCTCACTCAAATTGAAAATTTGGATTGCAGTTATTGATTGCTGTTTGGTTGTGATATTAGATATAGTAGAATATATCTATATATAGCAATATATATATATATATATATATATATATATATATATATATATATTGGCATATGTATATATTGGAGCTGTTGATTTCCCGCATTATATAGCGAATGAGACCCTATTGCACCGCCTATTTAGGCGGATAATATTTTATAAATCCCATATACCGCGATATCCTGTCTTGAAACGGGATTGGTATTGTGCTAATGTCTGTGGATGCAGGGAAACAGGTGGGAGGGATCCAACTGGATTCCTCAACCGTATTTATTTATTTACATATAGTGTGATATTTGTTGATTATCATATGACGATATATGATGTTTGGATGCCGTGATTGATTATTTGGTGTGTTGCATCATCGGATCCATTTTTGAAGTTTAAAAATAACGATTTTGATTTTTAAGGGATTTTTTAAAGTGATTTTCGAAATTATACGTTTATTAAATTTTCGAATTGCTTCATCTTAAATAATTAAAACGTTATAAATTTTTATTATACAAAAATTAGGATTTTTTTTGTGAAATATAACCAAAGCATGATTTTTGTAATAAATAGTTGATAAATTTATAAAATGGTTTAAATTGGGATTTTTTTTTGAATTATTATAAATGATTTATATAAAAGATTTATAAAATTGATATTTTATAAGTTAAAGATATTAAAATTATAAAACGAGCTTTTATAAGTGTTAAAATAAAGTTGTACCTAGTTTTATAAGTAAATAAGAATTTTGGATTTAAAAATAAATGATGATCTAAAAGAATGAATTTGTGAATAAATGGATTATAAGTAATTTACTTATAAGTTGGATCGACATGTAAACGAAATATAAATAGAATTGGTTATTAAAGGAGATTTATAAATCGAAGTAGTTATGAAATAGAAATGGAATTTATAAACGTTGTTTTATAAATCCGTAATCAAATAAATTTGATAAGTAAACATAGAAATTATTAAAGAAATTATATCCACAATTTTGGAATGTGGAAAATCCTTTAATTAAATATGTGGAAGTGCTGAATTGGGTCAATAAGGTATATTCACGATTTTGGACAATGAATATATTATTGAATAAAACGGGTATGATTTGGAGAAGTGAAATTTTAAAATGAAGTTAATTGTTTTAAAAGATGTTTTAAAATGTATTAACTATCGAATCCATAGATTTCAACATTCATTGTTGAAATAGACGTTTTCGAGAAATAGAAGGAAATGGTAGACTATAACATTGTTGTTATAGTAAATGATTTTCGAAAGGAAATGTTTCTGTACAGTATTAGGATTTCTATATCTATATAAATTTTGAATCCCTATACTGGAGATTTTAGGTCGTCGTAACAATGTTTTACACAGCATTTGTTTGGACTCAAATAAAAGTGTTAAAGAAAATGTTTTTCTTAAAGAATAAAATGTATACTTAATATTGATTTAAGTATATCGAATATTTCCCAAATGTTGATAAATAAATAGATTTGTGAAATACTTATTACTTAATAAGTAGGGAAATGTTTTCCAATATTAAATGAATGTTTTGAGAATTATCTTTTTGAAGATAAATTGAAAGTGGATATTTGAAATCGATTTGAAAATCGTACATTCACAGATATTTTGGAAATGTAAATTCAATATGAAATTTATAAATGAAGTTGGTAAAATTGGTTTAAAAATAAATATCGATTTATTTTTGAAGTATGGGAATTATATATATATATATATATATATATATATATATATATATATATATATATATATCTTGTAAAAATATTTTTGGAAGATAAATAATTTGGAAAATTATTTGGAATCTGGTGATGTTGTGCATACCTATTGATAGCTAAATTACCGATTATCAATATTTACCTTTAAATAGGTATTTGTTGTGATTGCTTGAATTTGAATGCTACACTTATTTTTAAAAATAAGCGCTCACTATTCGGGTTAGCGGGGAAAGGACCTTGGGTCGTATAACCCATTCCGAATATGTGATACATCGTAATAGATAGCATTGAAGACCGGTGTAGAAGACCGGATATTTGTGAAAATGGAAGGATTACCGTTGAATGTTTCTGCATCGGCTGATCCCCGATATAGAAATTTATTACCCTTTGTGATGGGAAGTCCGGTCGTGATTAGTGAATATCCGGATTGCAAGGACTTCTTTGTAAGTGCCTTCGGTTCCGTTCAATCCCGGAACGGACATGTATGGAGATGTGTCTGACGTTACAATTTGAGATGTAAAGCTGGTTTCTATCAAATATATTTCCATTGGTGGCGGAGAATTTATTCTCTTAGCTTAACACCCTTAGAGGTTATATAGTTGATGGTTACTAGTGATACATTCCCAAATTGGTAACGTGGCATACGAAGTGCTGTTGAGCATTAAATGATCAAAGCACAGCTTTTATATAAAGCCTGGCTTTGTGGAAGAGACTTCGTAGGACCTCACACCCCGGAAATGGTCAAAACAGGAAGGATGCAGCAAGTTTATTTGGGGGTAGCGCCACTTTACCGTATGCCATTCCTTCTGGACAGAGGTGGTATCATGGTATGGGGCCCAGATACTTAACCTATGTTGTTGTTGCAAATTTATTACATTGTGGTTGTTGGAAATCAAGGATCCTCGGATATAGATCGGTTACGATCGGGGGAAGACATATTCGTGTCAACAGTTACCTAGTTAGGGGTAACCCGGCCTTGTGTTGGCAGAGATACGGTTAGGTTCTCGGGACGTCATTCCAGAGGCGTTTCCATGTGGCAATGGGAAGTTCCTTGGCCGGACCATTAGTTGGAAATCTAAAGAAACAATACGATCTTGTACGGTTTTAGTTGTAGAACCTATCATTCACTTATGGTGGTCACCACTGTTTAGATGGTAGCTATAGTAGGCATAAGTGCGAAATGCCTATGCTGGCTAAGATTTATATCTTTATTTTCGAAATGATTTTTCCTATACTATGCACTAGTAATAATATCAAATGTTTATTTTTAATGCGTATCAAGCATCTTTGACTATCATAAGGAGAAATCTCCTCCGATTCTGCATTTGCATTGTGTGTGTGCGCGGGAGGCTTTATGGTTGTCTCATTTTCTAAAAAGCATTGCGAATCTATTTTAAAATTACCCTGTTCTTTGTTTTAAAGATAAATAACTGTTTTAAGTTCTCACACCAGTCACATGACTGACCTGTAGTTTATTGTTTCCCTTCCTAAACTCTGGGTGCCCACCAATTTCTACACGGGCAGTCTGGAGTTAGGTTATCAGGATACTTTGGAATTCAGGAGTTGCTGGAAGCAAGATGGATGGCATGACGTATTCACTAGTATATAGTATTTCTTTTCCACTATTTTTTGTTGTAAACTCTGATAATGAATGTAATGTGATGTAATGTAATAACTGATATAGTTCTTTGTTTTAAATGATTATTCATTTATCTATTATATGTTGTTCCGCTGCGATTGTGAGATTCTGATATTGTTCATGTTCTATGTTTTTCTTCTTCTTCTACCTCTTTCTTTTTCTTAAAACCCTAAGTGTTCGGTTTTCCGGCATTCGATTGCTCGGCAGTTGATACGGTGAACGTATTGATGTCGGTTTTTTGGAAGTCTTAGAATCAGGTTCTTACAAAGTGGCATCAGAGCATATGGTTAAGCGACAACCATGGCTCTGTTGGGTATTACTCATTAGAGATAGAGCGAGCAGTACTCTAGAATGAGTTTGAGAGTAATAATAGATATGAGCGCGTATTTGTTAGTGAATATGAATTTGTTTTATATTGTGTTGACTTATCGGTCGATTGTTTATAGATCTGGTCGGTGCAGTCTAGCTAACTGTGTTGATAGGAGTTTCTAAACTCTTAAACAAGATAAACAGACATAGTATTGTTTTTGAATCGGGTAAATGAGAAAATTTTGCCCAAAACTATTTTTGTATAGAAAAGAAGTGATTTTCAATGAATTATTATATTATATGGATGTTTGGATGTTTGGAAGTGATAATATTGAATTATTATCATTGTTATATGGAATTAAATAAGAAATAAAATGGTATAACCAAAGATTTGAAAATAAATTCACTTAACAAATGAAATTTATAAATATGAATTGAACGTATAAGGAAATGAACTCGTATATGAATAAAATTGTGAATATAAATGGTAAATGTAATTTATAATTGGAAATAGAATTCCAGGAAAATATTTGAAATAAAATTCAATAATGGAATAGATTTGATAAATGAAAACCAATCAAAGAAAATAAATTGGAAAGTGTTTATAAGGAAGAAAAAAATAAAAGATAAACTTGAGTTTGAAGTGAAATAGCTTAAGTAAATATTGAATAAATACTCGACTTAAGAAAAATCTTGTGAATTAATTGCAAATGAAGTGGAATTAAAATAAATTGAGTTGGCATCAATTTAAACTAGTTATAAACTAGAATGGATATTCTATTAAGTGAATATCATTAAATTAGCATAGAAATAATTGTCGTTTGACACAAACGAGATTGTATAAAATTATATGAGTTAATGAAAGCAAATAAAATTGATTTTTGAATCAATTAAAATTGATTTTTGAATCAATTAAAATGGTATGAATTCGTTTTGCTTAGAAATGAATAGAATGAAGAAAATGAGTTGTAAACCACTTGATTAAACGGAAATGGCGTGTGAATTGGTCGTAAGCGACTAAAGATGAATTGAAACCATATGAATTGCTAATGGAATTTATCTTGAATGTATTGCTAATGAAATCTATATATTTGTTATTGAAAATGAATGAAATGTTAATAGATTTCTTATATTTGTCACTGACGTGTTTAAACTGAGTAAGTGCAGGTTTTGGAAGGCGTTTGGCTGTATTTTGGGTTACGCAAATGTTAAAAATAAACTGCTTTGCTTAAAAATGCTAAAAAGGTACGCCTATGCAATAGAAAATGGGAAATATGAACTGTTTTTCTGTTTTTCCGACTGAGTGGGTCGATGTATATATATTTATATCTATTGTCAAATTGCAAAAGCTCCTCCGTACAAAGGAGACTCTGCCAAAAAATTTCGAAAATTTTAGGAGTTAGAATTTTTCTGAAAATTGTTGAAAATTTATAGTTAACGACAAACGATTTCAAATTGCAAACTGAAGTAAATTAGTAAATGAAACTAATTTAAAATAGTGATATGGATCAATTGTAATTGAAAGTTAATCGATAAAATTCAATATTTAGAATAGAAGATAAATTGAATTCAAATAGAATTGTTAAGATGATTTAAGAAGCATATGTTGAAAATTTTGTAATGAAATTGGCAAAATGGTTTGAATGTTGTAATTGGATATTATGGCTAGCAGGATATACAGGTGTATTAAAAGAAATGGAATTGGGATTTTGATTTCAAAGATAAAATTGAATTGCTCGACAAAAAGGTACGTATTTCAATTTCAATATGAAATTTGGTGATTTTCTTGTCCAGCCGCATGGCTTTTCGTTTTCTTTTTGAATCTGAGGGGCCGTGTGCCATTTTGTAGTCATACCGAGCTAGCCGCGCAAAAGAGACGCTGGCGAAATTTTTCGAAAATTTAGAGTGTTAGAAGAATTTTGAGAAAATTTTGAAAGTTAGAAATTTGAATTTGAATCTAAATTCGAATTGTTAAGTAAAACAATGTTGTTTGAAACTTATAATTGAAGTGGGAAAGCTAGTTGAAATGATAATGGATCTTTAATAAAAGATTTGTGTTGGTAAGTTGATAAAACTGATTAGTTTTAGAAAGAGAGCGAACGAGTTAAGGATCATTTTTCCTAACTTGTAATTTCGGGATGAAATTCTTTTAACGGGGGAAGATTGTAAAGACCTAGAATTTTTGAACATTTGAAAATAAAATATTTAATTAATTTTAAATATTTGAATGATGGTTTGATTTAAATTTCAAATTATCAGAATAAATTTGGCGATTAAATTATAAAATTTAATCTATTAAAAGTTGAATAAAAATTTGAATCTTCAATTTTAAGCTGATTAAAAATATTTCAAAGGCTTGTAAAATTCATATGGATAATACTGAAGATAGTAGAAGCATCAGAATTGGATTTTAAAGTGTTTTGATTAATTTTGAATTTTTATTGTTCGAGTTGATATTTAAAAGTAGCCTTCCAACGCGCAGTCTCGGAATTCGACGAAACCAGTTCCATTGGGTCCGAAATGTTGAACTATTATCGGATTTCAAATTTCGTATTATTTGGAATTGTTGTGTGAACATACAACGTATAAATGCGTGGAACTTAAATCGTATTCAATTTAAATTTAAAATTGAATTTAGTCAAACATCGGTACTTTGCCTTCCCATCAAAATACTGTGGCAAGGTAAAGCAAACACGATCTATTTCCCTACCTAGCACGCAATCATTTTCTTTAATAATAGAACCGAACCCCTTCTTGCAAAACAAAAGAAAAAAAATTATACAGCGATTTCAAAATTTTAATGGCCGCATTCATCTCCTTCTTTCCCAAATCGAATGGCGGAGCTTCGCAAGTGGGAGACGACTTAGGGCTCGATTCGAGCAGCTCGATTTGGTCGAGGCTTCGACATGGCGGCGACCTTGGGTAGGCAAATAGAGAATGGGCTGGAGCTCGAGTTGAAGGCGGCAGGCGCGATTGGTTGTAGGAGGTGAGGTTAGGCACTCTGGGTCGAAGCCGAAGTCGGAGACGTCAATGTCGTGGTATGGATGCGGTAGGCATTACGGTTTCGATTGCGAGAGGAAGGCGATGGGGGCTCGAACAATTGCAGTGAGGTATTTTAGCAATCTATTTATTAAATTCACATATTTGTATGTATACATTTTACAGGAAAAAAAATAAACTATGCAGATATGTTCAGAAACAAGTAAATATTGATTTAAATTTAATATACTCTAGATTTTTATAAATTTACAGAAAAATAGAAGATTGTATATACAAACAAAGTTTTTTTTTTTAAAAAAAAGAAGTTTTGGTTAAGTTTATATTAGCAAAGTTATAAAGAAAAAAAATGTACCGTTATAATTTTTGTTATTAGGTAGAAGTATTTAAAGTAAATAAATATATATACATTTTAAAGGAAGTATATATGATAGACGAATATGGAAAATAAAAATGCGAGTTTTTAAGTATATTTATATAATTATTTTTAATTACTAAATATAATCTATAAAAGAAAAATATTTTGTTAAAAGAAGGAATTAGTTAAAAATACAAAAATAGAAATGGAAATTTATTTTCGACTAGCGGAATTAATTTGTATAAATGGTTCATTTAATTTTTGGCATTAAAAAAATAAATTATAAAAGGAAATTTAGTTTTAAAATTAAATTGTAATTAAATAAAATTATAAAAGGAGAAATTGGTTAATTAAAACTATCAAAATGAAAAATTGATTATTTGATTGGTTCGAATGTTAATTTATTTGCATAATATTTATACAAAGTATAAATCAAGAAAAATCGAGTCAAGATGGAAATGGATTGCAAAAATAAAATCAAGGTGAGACCTTCTCACTCAAATTGAAAATTTGGATTGCAGTTATTGATTGCTGTTTGGTTGTGATATTAGATATAGTAGGATATATCTATATATAGCAATATATATATATATATATATATATATATATATATATATATATATATATATATATATATATATATATATATATATATATATATATATTGGCATATGCATATATTGGAGTTGTTGATTTCCCGCATTATATAGCGGATGAGACCCTATTGCACCGCCTATTTAGGCGGATAATATTTTATAAATCCCATATACCGCAATATCCCGTCTTGAAACGGGATTGGTATTGTGCTAATGTCTGTGGATGCAGGAAAACAGGTTGGAGGGATCCAACTAGATTCCTCAACCGTATTTATTTATTTACATATAGTGTGATATTTGTTGATTATCATGTGACGATATATGATGTTTGGATGCCATGATTGATTATTTGGTGTGTTGCATCATCGGATCCATTTTTGAAGTTTAAAAATAACGATTTTGATTTTTAATGGATTTTTTAAAGTGATTTTCGAAATTATACGTTTACTAAATTTTTGAACTGATTCATCTTAAATAATTAAAACGTTATAAACTTTTATGTTATAAAAATTAGAATTTTTTTGTGAAATACAACCAAAGCATGATTTTTGAAATAAATAGTTGATAAATTTATAAAGTGGTTTAAATTGGGATTTTTTTGAATTTTTATAAACGATTTATATAAAAGATTTATAAAATTGATATTTTATATGTTAAAGATATTGAAGTTATAAAACGAGCTTTTATAAGTGTTAAAATAAAGTTGTACCTAGTTTTATAAGTAAATAAGAATTTTAGATTTATAAATAAATGATGATATAAAAGAATGAATTTGTGAATAAATGGATTATAAGTAATTTACTTATAAGTTGGATTCGACATGTAAACGAAATATAAATAGAATTGGTTATTAAAGGAGATTTATAAATCGAAGTAGTTATGAAATAGAAATGGAATTTATAAACGTTGTTTTATAAATCCGTAATCAAATAAATTTGATAAGTAAACATAGAAATTATTAAAGGAATTATATCCACGATTTTGGACTGTGGAAAATCCTTTAATTAAATATGTGGAAGTGTTGAATTGGGTCAATAAGGTATATTCACGATTTTGGACATTGAATATATTATTGAATAAAATGGGTATGATTTGGAGAAGTGAAATTTTAAAATGAAGTTAATTGTTTTAAAATATGTTTTAAAATGTATTAACTATCGAAACCATAGGTTTCAACATTCATTGTTGAAATAGACGTTTTCAGAAATAGAAGGAAATGGTAGACTATAACACTGTTGTTATAGTAAATTATTTCCGAAAGGAAATGTTTTAGTACAGTATAAGGATTTCTATATCTACATAAATTTCGAATCCCTATACTGGAGATTTTAGGTCGTCGTAACAATGTTTTACGCAGCATTTGTTTGGACTCAAATAAAAGTGTTAAAGAAAATGATTTTCTTAAAGAATAAAATGTATACTTAATATTGATTTAAGTATATCGAATATTTCCCAAATGTTGAAAAATAAATATATTTGTGAAATACTTATTATTTAATAAGTAGGGAGATGTTCTCCAATATGAAATGAACGTTTTGAGAATTATCTTTTTAAAGATAAATTGAAAGTGGATATTTGAAATCGATTTGAAAATCGTATATTCACAGATATTTTGGAAATGTAAATTCAATATGGAATTTATAAATGAAATTGGGAAAATTGGTTTAAAAATAAATATCGATTTACTTTTGAAGTATGGGAATTATATATATATATATATATATATATATATATATATATATATATATAAAATATATATATCTTGTAAAGATATTTTTGGAAGATAAATAATTTGGAAAATTATTTGGAATCTGATGATATTGTGCATACCTATTGATGGCTAAATGATCGACAATCAATATTTACCTTTAAATAGGTATTTGTTTTGATTGCTTGAATTTGAATGCTACACTTATTTTTAAAAATAAGCGCTCACTATTCGGGTTAGCCGGGAAAGGACCTTGGGGTCGTATAACCCATTCCGAATATGTGATACGTCGTAATAGATAGCATTGATGACCGGTGTAGAAGACCGGATATTTGTGAAAACGGAAGGATTACCGTCGAATGTTTCTGCATCGGATGATCCCCGATATAGAAATTTATTACCCTTTGTGATGGGAAGTCCGGTCATGATTAGTGAATATCCGGATTGCAAGGACTTCTTTGTAAGTGCCTTCGGTTCCTGTAACAACCCGCATATTTATCGATTTTATATTTAAATATTTTATTTAAATATTTTGTCGTTAATCGGATATTGGTCCGAAAAGCTACTTTTTGCAAACGGTCAAATTAGGACTCGAGACCACTTCCATTGAGTTCGAAATGCCGTTTACAATTTTTTTAAGTATAAACATTGATAGGTTTGGAGTTAGTGAAATTTCACTAACTTTTCCCGCCTTGGACTTTGGGTTAGTTTAGCCTATTAAGCCCAAGTTCCAACCCCCTTCTCCTCACTCTTTATAAATTTCCTAACTAACTCAAGCTTTGGCATTAATGGTGAAGAGAATGGGAAATTAAAACTCCAAGCACAAATTCAATTGCAAATCCAACATTCAACTCCAAATTCAAGTAGAAGATATTGGATTCAAGCTTTGGATTGCTTCTCCTTGCTTTCAAGCTTCATCTTCATAAATTTTAGTGCAAAGGTGAGATTTTTATCTCACAATTCTAGCCTATAACTATATTGGACCGTTGGGAATGATTCCCTATCACTTTTGCATGCACATTTGCATTTGGTTTGGATTGGATTGGCGAAAAACTCCAATTTTTAGCGTTTTGGTGAATTTTCTGCATTTAGGTCGTTCTGGCCATTTTCGTGTGCTCGGAGTTAGGTCGGTCGTGACATAACCCTTAGGTCGCTTGCGTGTTAGCGCGCTAGGTCGCACTGCACGTATTGTCATCTCGGAATTAGGTCGTTGGGCTTTAAGTCGTAGGTCGTTTGGCCCATAGGTCGTTAGGTCGCTAACACTTAGGTCGTTTCTGGCCTTAAACCCCCTCTGTAGTGTTAGGTCGCTCGCGAGTTGAGTCTTAAGCCGTAGGTCGTTCGCGAGTTAAGCTTTAGGTCGTTTGGCCTTTATAACGTTAGGTCGCTCGCGTGTTAAAACGTTAGGTCGCGTGATCTATATCCCGTAGGTCGTTGAACCCTTGAGTCGTAGAACTGATAGGTCGCTCGCGAGTTAAAATCGATAGGTCGCTCGACCACCAGATCGTATGACCTGTTAGGTGTTAGGTCGCGTGGGTTTTAAGCCGCGTATCAGTTAGGTCGTTCCACCATATAACCCTTAAGTCGCTCACCTCTGTTAGGTCGCGAGTCCCTTAAGTCGCTCGCCTCCGTTAGGTCGTGCATCCCCCTAACTCGTTCGGCCTTGCCTTCGTTAAGTCGCGTGACACATTAGGTCGCGCATCACCTTAACTCGCTCGACCTTGTTTAGGTCGTTAGGTCGCGAAGACCCTTAGGTCGCAACCATTAGGTCGAACCCCATAAGCGGTGGCGTTGCCCCCGCACCCCCACCTTGGGGGGTTGCCACCCCCCCTGGACCCCCCCTCCGTAGGGGCTCTTTGATGAAAGATGCATTTTGAGTTGATTTCCTTGGATTTCATTCACGTTTTTGAACGCGAAGTTTTTGTGATTTGTCACTTTAATAAAATAAAGGTTTCAATACTAGTAGTAAATATCAAAACTCTTTCAGCAAAACGATTTCAACTCTATTTTTAATAACAAAGCTTTTTCCTTAAACTGTTTTCCAATCTATTAGTATATACAAACCTTTACCTCACTCGTATGAGAAATCTAATTAAATGACTTAGTAAAACAAGTGGTATGAAACGCTTGCGTTTACTTCGTCGGTTAATTCTTGGACTTGTTCGATTGAATCTCTTGTGACAATTTTCTAGTGGATATCTACAGTTTGTTAGTAAATATTTGAGTTAAGCAAGTGGTTACGGGACATGAAGTTAAACTTTTATATTTACTAAATTAGTGTAATTGACACTTCTTGATGATCATGACGATCATTTTTATGTTTTAGACTAGCAACTGTGCGATGTCTCTTTGTCTGCGAGGGAGACTAGACCCCGCTCTTGTGATATTTCGCCATCTCATTTGTGTGATGTTTCGCCATCACATATGTGGGGTAGCGCCCCACCGGTCTTCGGGCCATTCGTGTGTCAAAATTAATGGCTTGCAACCATGAGATAGCTTCTCGCTTTGTGTTACACGTGTAGGTGAGTTTTCATGCTCCCATTTTGTAAGTTTTCATGCCCCTATATTGTAATTTCTGGATTTCTTGTGTAGTCTTTTGGAATTTGTGCTTCACCTATTTTCATGACTTTCATTGTTATGATTTTCCAACTTTTATGTTTAGGTGAATCTGGATCTTTTAGAAGATTCTTTTGATATTGTTTGATCTCTTGATGATCTTCATTTACATGCTTATCATAGTATGTCTTTATGGTTACTATATGTTCTTGCCATATCTATTGTTTATATCATGTTATCTGATATTTATAGCTAGACTGATCCGTTTATTATTTTCTTATAAATAATACTCGGGTCAGACCGAGATGTTACAGGTGCTTCTGCTTAACTTCTCCACCAGGGATTTACTACTTTGACTTTTGGCTGACATTTTAGAATAGCAGTTTTTGTCGTTTACACTTGAGATATAGACTCATAGATGTATTCTTTTGCATAGCACGTGTTGCTATTCTTTTGTATTATTGTGGATCTTTTTGACCACTACTCGGATGTACACTTTCATGTGTTAATTATATATTCATATCTTCTTCCGCCTTTGTGATATGGATGTCTGTGACTGATTTGTGTTATGCATACTTCTATGTTTGTTTCCGAAGATTATTATAGCCACTGCGTGATAAGAAATCACGAGGATGGTCGCTCCTCAACAGCCTTATTCTCCGTGCTAGTTTACAACTCTACACCGTAGTGTTCTTGGCTAGTGTGGGTATGGAGGTGGGGCGTCACGGTTCCGTTCAATCCCGGAACGGACTTGTATGTAGGTGTGTCTGACGTTACAATTTGAGATGTAAAGCTGGTTTCTATCAAATATATTTCCGTTGGTGGCGGAGAATTTATTCTCTTAGCTTAACACCCGTAGAGGTTATATAGTTGATGGTTACTAGTGATAAATTCCCAAATTGGTAATGTGGCATACGAAGTGCGGTTGAGCATTAGATGATCAAAGCACAGCTTTTATATAAAGCGTGGCTTTGTGGACGAGACTTCGTCAGACCTCACACCCCAAAAATGGTTAAAACAGGAAGGATGCAACAAGGTTATTAGGGGGTAGCGCCCCTTTAGTGTATGTCATTCCTTCTAGATAGAGGTGGTATCATGGTATGGAGCCCAGATACTTAACCTATGTTGTTGCTGCAAATTTATTGCTTTGTGGTTGTTGGAAATCGAGGATCCTCGGATATAGATCGGTTACGATCGGGGGATGACATATTCCTGTCAGTAGTTACCCAGTTAGGGGTAGCCCGACCTTGTGTTGGCAGAGATACGGTTTGGTCCTCGGGACGTCATTCCAGAGGCATTTCCATGTGGCAATGGGAAGTTTCTTGGCCTGGCCATTTGTTGGAAATCCAAAGAAACAATACGATCTTGTACGGTTTTAGTTGTAGAACCTATCATTCACTTATGGTGGTCACCACTGTTTGGATGGTAGCTATAGTAGGCATAAGTGCGAAATGCTTATGCTGGCTAAGATTTATATCTTTATTTTTGAAATGATTTTTCCTACACTATGCACTAGTAATAATATCAAATGTTTCTTTTTAATGCGTATCAAACATCTTTGACTATCATAAGGAGAAATCTCCTCCGATTCTGCGTTTGCATTGTGTGTGTGTGCGGGAGGCCTTATGGTAGTCTCATTTTCTAAAAAGCATTGCGAATCTATTTTAAAATTATCCTTTTCTTTGTTTTAAAGATAAATAACTGTTTTAAGTTCTCACACCAGTCACATGACTGACCTGGAGTTTATTGTTTCCCTTCCTAAACTCTGGGGGCCCACTAATTTCTACACGGGCAGTCTAGAGTTAGGTTACCGAGATACTTTGGAATTCAGGAGTTGCTGGAAGCAAGATGGATGGCATGACGTATTCACTAGTATATAGTATTTCTTTTCCGCTGTTTGTTGTTGTAAACTCTGATAATGAATGTATTGTGATGTAATGTAATAACTGATATATTTCTTTGTTTTAAACGATTATTCATTTATATATTATATGTTGTTCTGCTGCGATTGTGAGATTATGATATTGTTCCTGTTCTATCTTTTTCTTCTTCTTCTACCTCTTTCTTTTTCTTAAAACCCTAAGTGTTCGGTTTTTCGGCATTCGATTGCTCGGCAGTTGATACAGTGAACGTATTGATGTCGGTTTTTCGAAAGTCGAAGAATCGGGTTCTTACATTTTGAGTCCTAATTCGATCATATGGAGAAGACAGCTATTTGGACCAAATTATTATATTGAATTTTCGATATTAATTTCAACGCGTTTATACCCCGTACGATCAGATGTAACTCCAAAAGCTACAAAATTTGAAATTTGATAATAACACACTATTACGGATCCTATTGGAACTGGTCTCGTTGAAGTCCTAAAAAGTTCCTCAGAAGGCTATTTTTATACATCAATTTAAAAAAGATATTTCTAAAATCGAGTGAATCGCATTGAAATCCTATTTAAAAATTTTATTATCTTTATTCTTACTAATATAAATATAATAAGACTTTAGATTATTTTTAACAACCTCAAAACTCAAAATTTCATTATTTTAACCGAATTTCCACTTAGTAAACTTGATTATTAAATCATCCAATAAATCGTTATATTTGAAATTTAGTTAAAGATTAACTTCTAAATATTTAAAATCAGTTAACATTCCAATTTCAAATGACCAAAATTCTAGGTCGTTACACTTACTTTAAATTATATATAATAATAATGATAATAATAATAATAAATTTCAAAACATGGTTAAATAATTGTTTAAAATATCAAAGCACTTTTAAAATAAATATTAATAACTAACTCCAATTCATTTTTTAAAATTTCTAATCGATTTACAAAATTTGTTTATAAAACTAAGAATTCATTTCAACAGATTTAAATATTTAAATGACTATCTTTCTGAAATATTTAATCTAATCAATAGTATTTAAAACTACATAGTTTAATAATTAAAAATCCATTTCTAAAACAAACCTCAACTTGTGAAAAACTATTCTTAACATACCCATTTTTTACGTATAAATCTCTCTCGATTTATCCTAAATAGATTTACATTTCCAATTCCATAGCTTTTCCCAAATTCAAAAATAGAATTTACTATTTCTTTCTAAACTGATTTCCATATTTCATTTTAAATTCACACCGTGAATTTGTATTTCTAATTTATGGAATGATAATCATTCCACTTAATTTATAGACATTGTTTATAAATTTCTTAAACTCATTTCCAATTTTATAACAGGTTCATATTACTAAAATTCATTTATCAGTCGATTTCTAATTAAAATTCCATTTATAAATCTACTTCTTAAATAATTCAAACTATATTCCAAAACAATCAAATCTCGATTTCGTCTTCCATTCCATATTTTTAAGAACCTTATTTAAAATCCATTGTTGAAAATTTCCAATTTAAAATTCTCTATTTGGAACCATTTAACAAATTAGCTAAATAAATACTCAAAATCCTATCATTTATTTTATCTAATTCTATTCCATTTTAAACAATCCCAAAATTCAATATAAATATCTTCATTTCCAAAATCGCCTTTTAAATTCCCTTTTTAAATTCAATAATATTATTTTCGTATTTATAATACCAAAATTAAGGCCAGTGCTACTATAACATCCAATAAATTCAAATCACACAACAATCCATAATAGATTATTCAATCATACCATATATCGCTTTGAAAACAATCAATATATTTGAGGAATCCAGTAGGAACCCTCCAATATATTTCCCTGCAATAACAGATGCTATATAACATAAAATTCCAATCCCGCTTAGAGGCGGGATATCGTGGCAATATAGGGTCATCCACTATTATGCGAGGCACATAGCATCTCATCTGCTCCAATCGGTGGAAAATATATCCAATCTTAATATATATATATATATATTAATATATATAATATAATATCCAACGATATTAATTTATCAATTCATCAATTCAACCAATAAATAATTTTTACCACTTTAAAATAAAATTAGTTATCTAAGATGAGTGAGATTTACTAACTTTGATTTTGTAGTCGCCAAACATTTTGTTTTTTTGAAATAAAATTGAACTGACATTCAAATTTGAACCAAAATTCTAATAAGCTCCAAATTCATCCAAACCAGTTGCATTGTGAAGCTATCCACGCCACGATCACAAAGAAATTTTTTTGTTCCAATCGAACCTCGTGTGAGGGAGATATGAATTTTTGAAGTAATCGATTAAATTTATAATAATAAAATAAAAAGTTAGGTAAGTTCGGCTCACATCCATAATAAGTTTCAAAATAGAGAAAACATCCTTTCCAAACTAAACTTACATTTCCGGTCCCTATTTTCAAATCCGCGCATGCAAAAAGACCTAAATCCTTATTTTTTTGACATTTCAAACGCGTATAACTTTATGTAGAAAAATCGGATCAACATACCGTTTTCACCAAAATCACAAATTTTACAATCTTTAAAATGAGATCCATTGTTAATCCAAAAAATTTATATTCGTAGTAAAGGTGCAATTATTTCATATATTTGCAAACAATTCAGCAAATTTTGAACACTTTCTTTTTTTTTTCAGGTTTACAACATTTGCAAATAATTGCAGACATTTCTGCAACTATATGGTATAGTTGCAGAAATGTCTGGAACTATTGCATATAGTTGCAGACATTTCTGAAACTATTGCATATTTGCAGAAATGCAACTATTGCATATACTTGTAGAAATGTCTACAACTATTGCATATAGTTGCAGAAATTTCTGCAACTATGTGGTATAGTTGCATACATTTCTGCAACTATTGCATATAGTTGCGAAATGCAACGATTGCATATAGTTGTAGAAATGTCTGCAACTATTGCATATAGTTGCAGAAATTTCTACAACTATTTTACATAGTTGTAGGCATGTTTGCAACAATTGCATATAATAGCTGAATTGTCTGCAACCATTGCATGTAATTGCAGACATTTCTACAACTATTGTATATAATTGCAGTTTTCCATTGAAATCGAGAAAGATGAGCTCGCCATTGAAGAAGAAGATGAAATCAAGAAAAATAAGTTCGCCAATGATGAGGAAGATGAAATCAAGAAAGATAAATTCGTTATTAAAATAATCGTGCAAAAAGCGGAGGGGTATTTTAGGAAAAAAAACAGCAGAAATGAAAAAAGGGACCTGCAAATTATGTTTTCGTAAGGGAGGAGTTTAGTTAATTAAGTTTGCGTTTAGGGATGCATGCCTAATATTCACTAAAAGCTTTGTATATATTACAAGATTACCCCCAAATACTTTTTGTGACGCCCCACCTCTATGCTCACAAAAACAAAGAGTATTAAAGGAAATACTGTCTGTTATCACGAAGAATAAGGCTGGATAGGAGCGGCCATCCATAGTTAGGCCTTACACTAGTATTGGTTATCTCGATAGGAGTGGTATATATATTTATTTTTCATCTCTTATTTATTTACTCCCATCAACATATCCAATTCCAGTATAAAACGAACTATGATGGTTCATAATAGTTTACGACAATAGATATAATAATAACACAGATAATATATATGCGGAACATAGATAAAACAAAAATGTCTCATATATATAATAACTGATGTCAGTTACAATACATGTGATACAATACATATGATACAACTGCAACAGTCGACCCAGGAACTTATATACACAAGTACATTATCGTAAATAATATACAAGAATATACAACATCCTATACTATGACAACATCTATTCCAAAGAGTATGAAAAGACTTCATAGCTCTAGCAGCAACTCCAAAGTAAGATATCTACAACCTGTAAACACTCGGTCTGACCCGAGTATTAAATTCAAGAGAAAATAATACACGGGTCAGTCTAATTCAAACTCAGTTATTAGTGCACAGAAGCAATAATAATTAAATATGAATAGACGACAGTCACAATAAATCTCGTCTATCCGATCCTTAAATAAAGAAATCGGATAACGATAAATATAACATGTAACAGTGTTAAGCAACAAATCAGCAAATTAAATCGAATCAGAATACAATTCAGAATATTGAATTGAATAAACAAAACAGTTCAAACCATTGAAATATCAAATAAAATATTAATTTGGGTAGGGCTGCAGTACACGCACGCGTGCACTGCCTCGCTACTGCAACATATGGAATACAAAATAGTTCCATAAATCAAAAGCAAAAGAAATAACAATAAAACCAATACCGTGTGGCTGCAGTTCACGCTTGCGTGCACTGCCTTGCCACTATAGTGATAATGTACTCAAAAGACCAACGAACAAAAATCAATGAATTAAAGCGAATGGCACCAACTCAAATCACAATGGACCAGATGGAACTGCAATGTCTAGCACAACATCCATCCAGTGACCATCAAATGAACAAAGTGTACATGAAGGCACAATGAAAATTCGCCATCAAACACAAGGTCAAACCCAGAATACCGGATTCAACTCAAGTGCAATAAGAAACAAATCCAAACACATATCAGACAATGCTGCGAGATTCAAAACGCGTTCATGTATACTCAAGACTAAAAGCAAAGGAAACACAACTCAAATACAAAGCACAAAGGCTCGAATGACCAAGTGCACAAGGCAGTGGTATAACATGAAGACACAACAGGATGAAGGTGAGAGTACCATAGATATGGCACCACAACACACAACAGAAGGTAACACAGAGCAGTTCAAATGAGAGTAATGTCACCTGTGAATACAGAGACCAAATGAAAATGCAATGTGAACCAGACAGTACGCGAGTGAACGAAGTGCGTATGAAGGCATGGTGCAAACTACTGCACCCACTAAGTGGCAACATGTACCACAGTGAAAGGTAGTGAATGGCTGTCTCAAGCAACAGCAAGTATACGTGCTCGATCAAAGCGAAGAAATGCCAAAGTTTAGCATCATGTCAGAGCCATAGTGGTCAAGGCTAAAAATTGAAAAACAAAGAAGTTGTAACGACCCGTATTTTACGTGTTGATAAATTGTAGGATTTACAGGTCGTTAGTATTGTTTATGTTGTTTCTAGCCTGAGTCGTTTAGAAAGTTAACTCATGTGTTTAGTGATGAGTTTGAGTTCTCAAGTTTTGAGTCGTTAACGAGTCAACATGTTGAGGGTTGAGTTTGGACCGAGTTAAGGTAGGCAGCGACTCATGGTCTTGGACGAGTCAGTGGGTTAGCCTGTTAGAGTTTGGACTGAATTAAGGTAGTGGGCGACTCATATGGTGACCGACTCATAGGGGTGACCGACCTAAGAGGATAGTGAGATAAGAAGTGTGGCCGAGTCAACGAGTTACGACTCATAGGGTTTGCCGAGTTAAGGAGTTAACGAGTTAAGGGTGTAACGACTTAAGGTTTTGACCGACCCAAGGGGATAGGTCGTTATATCGCGTGTGGATTAGGTCGCGCGCCTGGTTGAGTCGTAGCTTGTAAGGTCGTATGCAGTTGAGTCGGCTAGGGCTTAGGTCGGCCATAAGACTAAGTCGTTAGGTCGGTAGGTACCCAGTATGGTTTAGTGTAGTTGAGTCGGCATGTTAGTTGAGTCGCCATACGACTTAGGACTTAGGAAAATACGGCAGTCTTATGTCGTAAGCCATTGAGTCGTTAGCATGCTGTGCCGTATTTGGTTAGGTCGGTAGGTCGTGTGACCCTTCGTGTGTGTTGTGTTAGTTAGGTCGTATGAGTCGTACACGGGTTAAGGTTGTTAAGTCGTTAGAGGCGTTGAGTTGTGTCTGGGATAAGTCGCGTATGAGTTAAGACATGAGGCCCTGTGTTGTGTTGAGTCGGCAAGTGGCATGGGCGACTCAGGGAGATGAGTCGGCAACGACTTAAGAGCGGCCGAGTCAGGGAGAAATCAGCCTATAAATAGAGGGGTTTGGCTCACTTTTTGGCACCGGATTTTGAAGCGACGAAGTGCTGCCATTTTGGGAACTCGACTACAACATTTCTTCATCTTCTTTTCTCCATTCCAATCTAATTCTAACATTCATCCAAGATCGAAGATCGAGATCAAAGATTCAAGTGCCAAAGTTGAAGATCTTCATCCGTTGGAGCTAGATTTCATCGATTGAAGCGAGATGTTGCCGGATCAAGCCTTGATCTCCGCTGTCCAGATCTGAAGTGTTTAGTTTTTGAGGTGTTTGGGTGATTTGGTGAGTGGTGGTTATCTCTCACGCGGACCCAAAGGAGTATATTGGATTGGTGGTTTGTTGGAGTGTTGTAGATAGTGATTTTATGCATTTTTCCTTAGATCCAAGTGTAGATCCATTACTTATGAAGATGTTTACTTATGCAAGTTCATCCATCAAGTTGTAGGGACAATACCCATGATTTATATTTGTTAGATCTATGCTAAAAACCCATGATTCACGTATGATAGATCTATTCTCATTTATTTACGAAATTGCCATTTTAGTTATAAATGCCTATTTAGATCTTGATTGACTACTTATTTGTTTGGATTAATGTTTGCCTTGTTTGATTGTTGTGAATGAGTTATCTAGTTGATAGATTTGGACAAGTATGGTCAAAGACGATTCAAAAGCTATGGAAGAGGCTCTTGAATGGTGATAATTGCTTAAGGCATATGGAGGGGATGTTGACGCTCATATGTATGGATTGGATGATGTTGAGATGGAATTTTGCCATGATGCAATGAGGCAAACCATGACGTTAAGATGAGCCTTTGCTATGATGAAGATGAGGCGAGGCATGATTTAATGTAACCTTGGTATAGTCGAGAAGGATTACTCCAAGCATGTTGATAACTTGAAGGGTAGTTTGAGTTGATTGATAATGGATGGCTCAAGAGGTAGTTTGGGCTATGTTGAGAATAGTCGTCAAGGAGGATGACTAGAAGGCTTGGATTTCATCGTTGTTGAAGGTTCTAGCAGACTCAAAGCAAGAGTACAAGAGTTGCCCTAAAGACTACAGGTAGGTGGTCTGGGTACCCTAAAGACTACAGGTAGGTGGTCGAGTACTCTGGGTAGTTGCGAAAATTCCTAGGCACGGGTCATGATGACGTGCAGAGTTATGTCTAGAACCGGGGTTACCATTAGCCCTTGATAAATGGCTCAGGAAGGAGCCGGTCATTCAATTAACGGTGATTTCGAAGCAAGGTTAACAGTGATAGCCAGAGTCATGGATGTTTGGACGTTTGGTTGTATCATCATTCGGTCTCAAGAGCGGTATTTTCTAGGTGCTTATCTGATCTTGGTTTAGGCCTTGGGGATTTGTATTTGGAAAACATCGCCCTTGACTCGAGTGATTATTGCTTTACCTTAATTATCTGCTATGTTATGCTTACTTCTCCTTGGTGTGTGTCTGGGGGCTATCACTGTAGAAAGAGGTGGAGTGGGATGGTTTGGTTCCTATTCCTTTTATCCTTTATGCTCTTTTGGTATGTTTGATAGTTGATTTACTGCTCACTAAGACTTTGTCTGACTCAAGGTTTTATGTCTCCTCTTATTACCTCGGGCTGTTCATCCATGTTGGGATGGGCAGACTAGGTAGCAGGTGACAGGTGCTGTTCTTAGAGATCTACGCTGATGATGACGAAGACGAGCAGGAGGCTTTGCATACTAGTTTTCTTACTATATGTACTGGGTGTTCCGCTGTATATCTGATTGAGTGTTTGTAGTGAGGCTTTGATGTATGGATGATTCATGTTTGTATAAAACTACTACGATGCTTATATGATGATTTTTCTGTTATGGAGCTTCACTATATATTTCTCTATTGTATTTTATCCATGCGCTGTGAGTTGTACGATAGAGTTTGCTGTTTTATTTTACCCTGACTATCGTCCATGGCTACCTGGCACGCCTTTCAGCGCACTATTTCCTTGTTTTGGTGCAGGAGTCATGGGCGGTCGTCACATTTGGTATCAGAGCCAGGTTAATCGATTTTAGCCAATGCTCGCTGACGCAACTACGTATGATAGACGTAATTGTATTTTGATGGATGATTACTATATATAATATAGTAGTTTAGAAGGATTTGAACTCCTTATGCAGTTGTTACTTAAGGTGTTCTAATCATTCTTATTATAGATATTAAGGATGAGTCGAAGAGGGAGACCAGCTGCAAGGGAAAGCCGTGCTACTGAAGGAGCGGTTGATTATGGAACTATGTTCGAAGCGATGATGACTTCGATCATGAGAAGGATACCAGCTCCAGGGCCATCTGTAGATGTTGGAGTTCAAGTCCAAGCTCCAAGACCGGTGGATTTTGCCAAGCTTTGCAAGGATTATACTTCTCTTGGAGGAAAAGCTTTCTTGGGGACAAAGTCGACAATTGAAGTGCAGAGGTGGATTGATGCTTGCCGAAGAATCTTTGGGGACTTGGGAATTGAGGATGCAACCAAGAGGAAGCTTGCATCGAGACAGCTTCAGGGAAGAGCTGCTGATTGGTGGAATTCTATCACCATAGATACTTCAGAAGAAGAGATTACTTGGGAGCAATTCCAAGTTAAATTTGAAGCCAAGTTCATCTCTACTGCTTAGAAGTCTGCTTTGTTCAAAAGGTTTGTAGAGCTCAAGCAAGGTGGGAGGCCTGTTCTTGAGTATATTTCCGAGTTTGAAGCCTTGTCCAAGTATGCCAGATCTTATATTGATTCTCCCTACCAGAAGAACGAAAAGTTTGTGACTGGTCTGGATGCTTATCTTGGGAGGCAGTTAGTGGATCATTTGGACGATCCATTTGAGAAGCTGGTGGAGAAAGCTCTTAGGCATGAGAGTCTGTTTCCTAGGGAAAGTTCTGTTGTTTCTGTGACCAAGGAAGGATCTAAACCCCAGCAAAATGGAAACAAGAAGAGGAAGCAGCAGCAACAGAAGGGAAAGGATGGCCAGAAGAAGCCGAAGAGCGAAGTGACTTGCTATAACTGCCAGCAGAAGGGCCATCTTTACAAAGATTGTAAGAATCCCAAGGTGCCGGGAAAGTGTTACAACTGTGATAAGCTGGGACATATCAAGAAGGATTGCCCAGAGCCGAGGAAAGATAGGCAGATTGTGCAAGCTTATGCTTTGGGAGCTGTGCCGTCGTCTTCAAAAGCTCCTACAGCTGAAGAGAAGGGGAAGAGTGTGGTAGTTCAAGGTACTCTTTCTCTTTGTGGTGTTCCAGTTAGAGTGTTGTTTGATACTTGAGCGTCGCATTCTTTTGTTTGTGATGATTTGGTAGGCCGGTTAGGTTTGAAACCGGATATTGTTGATAGGCCATTGGTTGTGACTAATCCAGTCGGGGGTTCGTCATGTTTGTGTATGATATGCCGTGGTCTAGTTGTGTCGAGTCATGATTGCTCGTTTGTTTGTGATTGCTTTGTTCTGAACTTTGCGGGATTCGGAATTATTTTGGGTATGGACTGGCTTAGGAAGTATGCGGCTAGGATTGATTGTGAGAGGCTGGAGGTGACAGTCGGGAATGTGGAAGGGCGAAAGGTTGTGATACGATGTAAGCATGAGGAAGACGTCTTCATGAGCTTCATGTATTCGCTGGTTGTTCCACGGGATGGACTGTCACCGGTGCCTATTGTGAATGGATTTGAGGATGTCTTTGACGAAGTCAAAGGGTTGCCGCCGCATAGGGAGATCGAGTTTCGTATCGATCTAGTTGAGCGAGCCAGACCTGTTGTTATGCCTCTTAGGCGGATGGCACCGAGGGAGCAGCAAGAGCTGAAGGTGCAAGTTGATGACCTTTTACGGAAAGGATTCATTCGGAGAAGTGTGTCCGAATGGGGTGCACCAGTTGTGTTCGCAACCAAAGCGGATGGATCGTTGAGGTTGTGTGTGGATTATCGTGAGCTAAATAAGTTGACTAAAAAGAACAAGTATCCATTGCCGAGAATAGATGACTTGTTTGATCAGCTTCACGAGGCTAAGGTGTTTTCTCAGATGGATTTGGCAACGGGATTTCACCAATTGAGAGTGGCGAAGGATAGTGTGCCGAAGACTGCTTTTAGGACACCATCCGGGTTTTATGAGTGGCTGGTAATGCCGTTTGGGTTGACTAACGCACCAGCATATTTTGTGGATCTTATGAATAGAGTATTCAGAGATCAGTTGAATAAGTTCGTGCTTGTATTCGTGGATGATATTTTGGTTTATTCCAGAACTGAAGAAGAGCACAAGACACACTTGAGGATTGTTTTGGAAATCTTGCGGAAACATCAGCCGAAGGCTAAGTTTTCAAAGTGTCACTTCTGGAAGAGTGAAGTGAGGTTCTTAGGCCATGTTATCTCTGGAAATGGAGTAGCGGTTGATCCCGCTAAGGTGGCAGCAATCCAGGATTGGGTAAGACCTAAGAATGCATCTGAAGTAAGAAGTTTTCTTGGATTAGCAGGATATTATCGTCGGTTTATCAAAGACTTTTCCAAGATAGCTGCAACGTTGACAGGATTGACAAAGAAGAACCAAGTGTTCAAATGGGACGATAAGTGTGAGCAAGCTTTCGTAATCCTGAAAGAGCGACTGACGAGTGCTCCTGTCTTGACTATTCCAAGTGGGAATGATGAGATGGTGGTTTACACCGATGCATGTGGCACTGGACTTGGAGCAGTGCTAATGCAGAAGGATAAAGTTGTTGCGTATGCTAGTCGACAACTGAAGCCGCATGAAAGGAATTATCCGACTCATGATTTGGAGTTAGCGGCGATTGTGTTTGCTTTGAAGATGTGGAGACACTATCTATTGGGAGTTAGATTTGAGTTATTTACAGATCATAAGTCGTTGAAGTATCTGTTCTCCCAAAAGGATTTGAATCTTCGACAGCAAAGATGGCTAGAGTTCTTAGCATCTTATGATTTTGGTATAGCCTATACTCCGGGAAAAGGTAACGCGGTGGCTGATGCGTTAAGTCGAAGACATGCAGGTTTGGGAGCCATGTTTTCGGAATGGAAGAACCTTGAGTATTTGGCTGGATTTGATTTCAGGCCCAGATGTGAGTTGGAACCTGAAATGTTGGCAAACTTATCGATAAGACCTACTCTTTTGGAAAGGATTGGCGAGAACCAAAAGAGAGATGATAGGCTTGTTAAGATTATCCGAGATTTGGAATCCGGATTGGACTCAGAGAAGAATAAGGGATTTGAGGTCGATCGAGAGGGTTGGCTTCGGAAGCAAGGACGATTGGTTGTTCCCGACATTGATGGATTGAGAGATGAAGTTCTGAGGGAAGGTCATCACTCGAAGTTGACAATTCATCCAGGTGGGAATAAGATGTATCGGGATATGAAGAGAACTTACTACTGGGAAGGCATGAAGAAGGATGTTGGAAATTTTATTTCAAAGTGTATGAACTGCCAGTTGGTGAAAGCTGAGCAGAAGAAGCCCAGTGGATTACTTCAGCCATTAGAGGTTCCTACTTGGAAGTGGGAGCAGATATCGATGGATTTTATCGATGGTCTACCTAGGACCAGGGCAGGAAATGAAGGAATTTGGGTCATAGTAGATCGGTTGACTAAGAGTGCAAGATTCATTCCTGTTCGATCGACTAGGACTGCATCGAAGCTGGCTGAGCTTTATGTTAAGTGGATAGTTCGATTCCATGGTGTTCCGAAGAGTATAGTGAGCGATCGAGACCCATTGTTCACTAGTGGATTTTGGAATAGCTTCCAGGAAGTTTTGGGAACCGAGTTGTGTTTGAGTACAGCTTATCACCCTCAAACAGATGGTCAGACTGAGAGAGTCAACCGAGTTTTGGAAGATCTCCTTAGAGCATGTGTTTTGGACTTCGGAGGATCATGGGAAGATCATCTTCATTTGGTGGAGTTTGCATATAATAACAGTTATCAGTCGAGTATTGGTATGGCACCATATGAGGCATTGTATGGAAGACCGTGTAACTCTCCGACATGTTGGTTGGAAACTGGAGAAAAGATGATACTTGGTCCAGAGATGATTCGACAGACTTCGGATTGTATAGAGATCATTCGGCAACGAATGAAAGCAGCCCAAAATCGTCAGAAAAGTTATGCCGATAATCGTCGTAAGGATTTGGAATTCGATGTAGGAGAGATGGTTTTTGTGAAGATTTCTCCATTGAAGAGTGCTATTAGATTTGGGAAGAAAGGAAAGTTAATTCTGAGATTTGTTGGACCATTCCCGATTATCGAAAGAATTGGAAAACTCGCTTACAGGTTGGAGTTATCGGAAAAGATGGCGGGTGTGCACAATGTTTTTCATGTATCTTATCTACGGAAGTATGTGCATGATCCAACTACAGTGGTTTCTGCTGATAGCTGTGAAGATTTGGAGGTTGATCCAGTGGTTACGAAACCTCGTAAGCCGCTTCGTATTGTTGAAACCGATACGAAACAGCTTAGGAGGAAGACGATTACGTTGCTCAAGGTACAATGGAGTGATGATGTTAACGACTGTACGTGGGAGGAGGAAGAGAGGATGAAGGCAGCTCATCCAGAACTCTTCAAGGTATGGCCCTAAGGTGTCGTGACATCTCATGAATTTGTAGCTTGTTCTAAGTTTTAGAATTCTGCATGCTAGGCTAGAATTGGATGCATGGTTTGTTGATTGCTAAGGATGGTAGGCATGCGGAATAATTTTGATGGCTGATGTTTGCTTGGAATTTCGGGGGCGAAATTCCTAAGGGGGAGAGAATGTAACGACCCGTATTTTACGTGTTGATAAATCGTCGGATTTACAGGTCGTTAGTATTGTTTATGTTGTTTCTAGCCTGAGTCGTTTAGAAAGTTAACTCATGTGTTTAGTGATGAGTTTGAGTTCTCAAGTTTTGAGTCGTTAACGAGTCAACATGTTGAGGGTTGAGTTTGGACCGAGTTAAGGTAGGCAGCGACTCATGGTCTTGGACGAGTCAGTGGGTTAGCCTGTTAGAGTTTGGACTGAATTAAGGTAGTGGGCGACTCATATGGTGACCGACTCATAGGGGTGACCGACCTAAGAGGATAGTGAGATAAGAAGTGTGGCCGAGTCAACGAGTTACGACTTATAGGGTTTGCCGAGTTAAGGAGTTAACGAGTTAAGGGTGTAACGACTTAAGGTTTTGACCGACCCAAGGGGATAGGTCGTTATATCGCGTGTGGATTAGGTCGCGCGCCTGGTTGAGTCGTAGCTTGTAAGGTCGTATGCAGTTGAGTCGGCTAGGGCTTAGGTCGGCCATAAGACTAAGTCGTTAGGTCGGTAGGTACCCGGTATGGTTTAGTGTAGTTGAGTCGGCATGTTAGTTGAGTCGCCATACGACTTAGGACTTAGGAAAATACGGCAGTCTTATGTCGTAAGCCATTGAGTCATTAGCATGCTGTGCCGTATTTGGTTAGGTCGGTAGGTCGTGTGACCCTTCGTGTGTGTTGTGTTAGTTAGGTCGTATGAGTCGTACACGGGTTAAGGTTATTAGGTCGTTAGAGGCGTTGAGTCGTGTCTGGGATAAGTCGCGTATGAGTTAAGACATGAGGCCCTGTGTTGTGTTGAGTCCGCAAGTGGCATGGGCGACTCAGGGAGATGAGTCGGCAACGACTTAAGAGCGGCCGAGTCAGGGAGAAATCAGCCTATAAATAGAGGGGTTTGGCTCACTTTTTGGCACCGGATTTTGAAGCGACGAAGTGCTGCCATTTTGGGAACTCGACTACAACATTTCTTCATCTTCCTTTCTCCATTCCAATCTAATTCTAACATTCATCCAAGATCGAAGATCGAGATCAAAGATTCAAGTGCCAAAGTTGAAGATCTTCATCCGTTGGAGCTAGATTTCATCGATTGAAGCGAGATGTTGCCGGATCAAGCCTTGATCTCCGCTGTCCAGATCTGAAGTGTTTAGTTTTTGAGGTGTTTGGGTGATTTGGTGAGTGGTGGTTATCTCTCACGCGGACCCAAAGGAGTATATCGGATTGGTGGTTTGTTGGAATGTTGTAGATAGTGATTTTATGCATTTTTCCTTAGATCCAAGTGTAGATCCATTACTTATGAAGATGTTTACTTATGCAAGTTCATCCATCAAGTTGTAGGGACAATACCCATGATTTATATTTGTTAGATCTATGCTAAAAACCCATGATTCACGTATGATAGATCTATTCTCATTTATTTACGAAATTGCCATTTTAGTTATAAATGCCTATTTAGATCTTGATTGACTACTTATTTGTTTGGATTAATGTTTGCCTTGTTTGATTGTTGTGAATGAGTTATCTAGTTGATAGATTTGGACAAGTATGGTCAAAGACGATTCAAAAGCTACGGAAGAGGCTCTTGAATGGTGATAATTACTTAAGGCATATGGAGGGGATGTTGACGCTCATATGTATGGATTGGATGATGTT
The DNA here is from genome assembly GCA_030765085.1 of Allium cepa. NCBI lineage: Eukaryota > Viridiplantae > Streptophyta > Magnoliopsida > Asparagales > Amaryllidaceae > Allium > Allium cepa. The sequence continues at coordinate 765,847,843 of CM060937.1, read as the reverse complement.
GAGATGGAATTTTGCCATGATGCAATGAGGCAAACCATGATGTTAAGATGAGCCTTTGCTATGATGAAGATGAGGCGAGGCATGATTTAATGTAACCTTGGTATAGTCGAGAAGGATTACTCCAAGCATGTTGATAACTTGAGGGGTAGTTTGAGTTGATTGATAATGGATGGCTCAAGAGGTAGTTTGGGCTATGTTGAGAATAGTCGTCAAGGAGGATGACTAGAAGGCTTGGATTTCATCGTTGTTGAAGGTTCTAGCAGACTCAAAGCAAGAGTACAAGAGTTGCCCTAAAGACTACAGGTAGGTGGTCTGGGTACCCTAAAGACTACAGGTAGGTGGTCGAGTACTCTGGGTAGTTGCGAAAATTCCTAGGCACGGGTCATGATGACGTGCGGAGTTATGTCTAGAACCGGGGTTACCATTAGCCCTTGATAAATGGCTCAGGAAGGAGCCGGTCATTCAATTAACGGTGATTTCGAAGCAAGGTTAACAGTGATAGCCAGAGTCATGGATGTTTGGACGTTTGGTTGTATCATCATTCGGTCTCAAGAGCGGTATTTTCTAGGTGCTTATCTGATCTTGGTTTAGGCCTTGGGGATTTGTATTTGGAAAACATCGCCCTTGACTCGAGTGATTATTGCTTTACCTTAATTATCTGCTATGTTATGCTTACTCCTCCTTGGTGTGTGTCTGGGGGCTATCACTGTAGAAAGAGGTGGAGTGGGATGGTTTGGTTCCTATTCCTTTTATCCTTTATGCTCTTTTGGTATGTTTGATAGTTGATTTACTGCTCACTAAGACTTTGTCTGACTCAAGGTTTTATGTCTCCTCTTATTACCTTGGGTTGTTCATCCATGTTGGGATGGGCAGACTAGGTAGCAGGTGACAGGTGCTGTTCTTAGAGATCTACGCTGATGATGACGAAGACGAGCAGGAGGCTTTGCATACTAGTTTTCTTACTATATGTACTGGGTGTTCCGCTGTATATCTGATTGAGTGTTTGTAGTGAGGCTTTGATGTATGGATGATTCATGTTTGTATAAAACTACTACGATGCTTATATGATGATTTTTCTGTTATGGAGCTTCACTATATATTTCTCTATTGTATTTTATCCATGCGCTGTGAGTTGTACGATAGAGTTTGCTGTTTTATTTTACCCTGACTATCGTCCATGGCTACCTGGCACGCCTTTCAACGCACTATTTCCTTGTTTTGGTGCAGGAGTCATGGGCGGTCGTCACATAAGTCCTGCAGCAGTTTCAATTCAACACAACAAGATAGGTCAGTGAACCCAAATACTACAGGAAACAAGTATACATACCGTCTTAATGGTGAAAACAGCTACAAGAAATGATCAACTCAAGAAATACCTCCACTACACGTGAACAGTGAACAACAACGGACCTAAATGCAGCAGTTCTAACCAAGACGGTGTCATGGTTGAATCAACAGCAAAACACATGTCAACAACGAAACATCATCATCCGAATAATGCAACAGTCAAGTAAAATGACTCAACTCAAGTGAATGCAACTCACAAGCTACGGGAATACTAACCACACATAAAGACGAGGCCAGTGGAAGGAGTATTCAAATGAAATCCAAACAGTATAGAGTATAGACACTACAAGCCCAACAACCCAGATCAAAAATAAAGAATGAAGACAACAGGCTGGTCAAACAGACAAGGGGTGCACAAGTGAACCATGAACAACATTAAATACAAGTGTACTTGCATGTCTATATATGTGTACACATGGTATCAGTATACAACTGCATATCATCATCAATGAAACAGGACTAGCAAAGCCCAGAGTACAAGTGCTGTGCCCACAGATATGAGAAATGGCAAGTTAAAACCGAAGTCATACCTTAAACTAGTTGTTCAAATCCGAGTGAACTGTAAGCATCAGAGAAATCATGACAAACACTGATACAAGGATGGCAAGAGCCAAAGTACACAAGAGCCAGAAGTTCAAGAGGTCAGAATACAAAATTTGGAAAAAAGTCAGCAACCAACATAGGTCAAAGTCATACATTATCCCGTATCAAGCCGAAGTCAACTATGCCACAGAGGAACCATGCTAAAGCCATGGAATACAAAGCAACTTAAAGTCGATGCCAACCCAAAAATGCAATTCAAATTAAACTATGTCTACATCAACATCATAATAACCCTAAAATCAAACAAAACGATACACAAAATACATCTGATCAAAGTCAAATGAAGTCGTGGTGGCCGCGAGATACAACGATACGGCGATAACTAGAAAACAAGCAATCATCACATCAAAACAAAATAGAACTGCTAAGATACACAATAATGAGAAAGAACCAGATGTGAGTGATAATTCACTCACCTTAATTTGAAGCGAAGACGAACTCAGAGACGAAGCCAGAAACACGATGTTGATTGAAGAAACCCTAGCCGAATCAATTATTCAACCGAGCATTTCAAAGTCGCCACCTTCGCATTCATGAAAACCCTCAGTTGCATAGACGAAGAACAAAGCCCTAATTCACTTGAAAGAGGAACGGCAGCGATTTTTTCGATCGTTTTGGTTTAGGGTTTGTGAATAATGACTGAAGGGGGAAAAGAACGGGTCTTTAATTTTGGCTAAGGCCAAATAAAATAAAATAATAAATAAATAAATAAAAAGAACTTGGGCCAAGAATAAAGCCCACATACTCTTAACAACATTTGAAAAGAATTTCAGCCGAGTAAAACTCACGATAGCAATAAACTAACCGATTTAAAAACTCTAAATGACAACACCTAGCAAAATCAGTCGTCTAATGACGATAATAAAATAAATGCAAAACCCCGGGTTGTTACAGACTCCCCTCCTTATAAAAATTGCGTCCCCGCAATTTTCATAATTAAAGGCGTCAATAACAATTATTTCTCTGACATAAACTGGTTAAGCTAGAAAAATAATGTCGGGAATACAAACGCCAAAGAAATCTTTTAATTTCATAAAAGGAATTCACAAATTCTCAACAAAGTGTAATTATCAATAGATAATTCAGAAAACAGCAAAACTGAATAAGAAATATTCAATTATCAATTAGATAATTAGAATAAAGAAATCACAAAACAGCAATATCTAATTATGGATACGATAATTATAAAGCAGAAAAATATAATTATATCAACAAAGATAATTATAAAACCCAAATCGCAAATCGCAAAACCGTAAATATCTGGTTATCAAAACGGTAATCAGAAAACAACAAAGGTCTAATTATTAAAAACAATAATCAAATTTCAAATCAACAAATATTTAATTATCAAAAGCGATAATTAAATCTCAAATCAGCAAATATTTAATTATCAAAAGCGATAATCAAAATCAACAGATATCTAATTATCACAAGCGATAATTAGAAACAACAAATATTCGATTGTCAAAAACGATAATCAAAATCAACAGATATCTAATTATCACAAGCGATAATTAGAAACAACAAATATTCGATTCTCAAAAACGATAATCAAAATAAACAGATATCTAATTATCACAAGCGATAATTAGAAACAACAAATATTCGATTATCAAAAATGATAATCAAAATAAACAGATATCTAATTATCACAAGCGATAATTAGAAACACAAATATTCGATTATCAAAAACGATAATCAAAATCAACAAATATCTAATTATCACAAGCGATAATTAGAAACAACAAATATTCGATTATCAAAAACGATAATCAAAATCAACAGATATCTAATTATCACAAGCGATAATTAGAAACAACAATTATTCGATTATCAAAAACGATAATCAAAATCAACAGATATCTAATTATCACAAGCGATAATTAGAAACATCAAATATTCGATTATCAAAAACGATAATCAAAATCAACAGATGTCTAATTATCACAAGCGATAATTAGAAACAACAAATATTCGATTATCAAAAACGATAATCAAAATCAACAGATGTCTAATTATCACAAGCGATAATTAGAAACAACAAATATTCGATTATCAAAAGCGATAATCAAAATCAACAGATATCTAATTATCACAAGCGATAATTAGAAACAACAAATATTCGATTATCAAAACGATAATCAAAATCAACAGATATCTAATTATCACAAGCGATAATTAGAAACAACAAATATTCGATTATCAAAAACGATAATCAAAATCAACAGATATCTAATTATCACAAGCGATAATTAGAAACAACAATTATTAGATTATCAAAAACGATAATCAAAATCAACAGAAAACTAATTATCACAAGCGATAATTAGAAACACAAATATTCGATTATCAAAAACGATAATCAAAATCAACAAATATCTAATTATCACAAGCGATAATTAGAAACAACAAATATTCGATTATCAAAAACGATAATCAAAATCAACAGATATCTAATTATCACAAGCGATAATTAGAAACAACAATTATTCGATTATCAAAAACGATAATCAAAATCAACAGATATCTAATTATCACAAGCGATAATTAGAAACATCAAATATTCGATTATCAAAAACGATAATCAAAATCAACAGATATCTAATTATCACAAGCAATAATTAGAAACAACAAATATTCGATTATCAAAAACGATAATCAAAATCAACAGATGTCTAATTATCACAAGCGATAATTAGAAACAACAAATATTCGATTATCAAAAACGATAATCAAAATCAACAGATGTCTAATTATCACAAGCGATAATTAGAAACAACAAATATTCGATTATCAAAAGCGATAATCAAAATCAACAGATATCTAATTATCACAAGCGATAATTAGAAACAACAAATATTCGATTATCAAAACGATAATCAAAATCAACAGATATCTAATTATCACAAGCGATAATTAGAAACAACAAATATTCGATTATCAAAAACGATAATCAAAATCAACAGATATCTAATTATCACAAGCGATAATTAGAAACAACAATTATTAGATTATCAAAAACGATAATCAAAATCAACAGAAAACTAATTATCACAAGCGATAATTAGAAACAACAAATATTCGATTATCAAAAACGATAATCAAAATCAACAGATATCTAATTATCACAAGCGATAATTAGAAACAAGAAATATTCGATTATCAAAAACGATAATCAAAATCAACAGATATCTAATTATCACAAGCGATAATTAGAAACAACAAATAATCGATTATCAAAAACGAAAATCAAAATCAACAGATTTCTAATTATCACAAGCGATAATTAGAAACAACACTTATTCGATTATCAAAAACGATAATCAAAACAACAGATATCTAATTATCACAAGAGATAATTAGAAACAACAAATATTCGATTATCAAAAACGGTAATCAAAATCAACAGATATCTAATTATCACAAGCGATAATTAGAACTCAGATCAACAAATATCCAATTACCTACAGATAATTGGAAACAACAAATATCTAGAAATCAATAAAGATACTCTAGAAAATCAACATAAAAGGTTGGATCGATCCCAGCAGATGGCGAGTTTTAGCTAAGCCGCACGTGCATCTCACTGTGGCCGAAGCCTACCAAGTACTCAACATAATTTTGGCGCCCATCAGATTGACCCGAAGGTCCGCAGAGTGACCCGAAGGTCTAGTACTGGTATTTGACCCGAAGGTCCAGCAGAGTGGCCCGAAAGCCCAACAAATGACCCGGAGGTCTAGCAGAGTGGCTCGAAAGCCAAATAAAATCATCAAATATTCAATTAACGAGTCCGGAATTAACCGAAAAAGCAAACACACATGTCCCGTACCACGTGTTTTACTAAATCGTTTGATTCTCTTCATCGTTTCCTTGAACGTTTAAAATCATCAAACAGCAAATGTTTCAATTAACGAGTCCGGAATTAACCGAAATAGCAAACGCTCATGTCCCATACCACGAGTTTTACTAAATCGTTTGATTCTCTTCATCGTTTCCTTGAAAGTGCAAAATGGTGTATTCAAAAATAATATTTCACATTCTCAAACAGACAAGTCCGAAATTAAGCGAATCAGTAAAAGAAAGGGGTCATAGTCCTCGATTTTTCTGAAACGTTTAAATTGCTTTCTCATTCTTTTGAAAGCACAAAAATGTAAAACTTCTGAAAACAATTTCATTTATTTCACAAAAGTAATAATTTACATTCTCAAACGAACAAGTCCGGAATTAAGCGAATCAGTAAAAGAAAATGTTCGTAGTCCTCGATTTTTCTGAATCGTTTAAATCTCTTTCTCATTCTTTTGAAAACGTAAACTGAAAATTTTTGAAAACAATTTTTTTTTAAACGCCTTTTTATAATCACGTGATTAAATCAGCAACATAAGTAGCAACTTCAGCAAGAAAATGGTACTTCTCAAAACACCGTAAAAACGGATCTCAAAATCAGCATTGCGGGATAACCGCTTGAAATCCACTTTAAAATTTGACGGTTACTGAAGTCAAAGTGACAGTAATTTTTTTTTAAACGTCAAAATCTCATCAAAATAATTCGCATCAAAATGTAATACCAGTGAATTTTCATTCATTTAAAAATGTCAACAAACACCGTGCTTCAAAATATAGCATTGGTGTAAAAATCCCATTATAATAATAACGGCAACAAAATACGTCTCATAACCAAGCATCGGTTCAACGTAAAATTAATGCAGTAACGTGCAACTTGAATTTGCAAGTATACTACGAAATGAACAAAGAAATCATTCAATTATATCTTCAATGAAGATATTTTAAAACAGCAAAAATCTAATCAGATATGATTAGTATCAAAGGAAACTAGGAAAATTTTTAACAAAACCACATAGCTGCAATCGCTTCGAATCCTCAAATCGAATTCGAAATTTTAAAGAAAACAAAATAAACACAGCTATGTAAACAACAAATGAAATTTAATTCAATTTCATATTTTGATTTTAAATCAAAATAATTATCATCTGTACTCAGCGAAGCAGTCACACTATTTTCGCTGCGCACTCTGATAAACAAAGCACAAATCAATCAATCATCAAAACTCAAATCAACTTTTATTTTTTAAATAAAGCTATTTAAAAATTTCATCAAAATTTCAAAACTTTAGTTTTGACTCAAAGCACATATAAAACATCGACTAATAGTTGTAGCACATGTTCCATCTACGTTGTGTTTTATATTATGTCCATAAACCCCAAGCTCTGATACCAAACTGTGACGCCCCATCTCTATGCTCACAATAACAAAGAGTATTAGAGGAAATACTGTCTGTTATCACGAAGAAAAAGGCTGGATAAGAGCGGCCATCCATAATTAGGCCTTACACTAGTATTGGTTATCTCGATAGGAGTGGTATATATTTTTATTTTTCATCTCTTATTTATTTACTCCCATCAACATATCCAATTCCAGTATAAAACGAACTATGATGGTTCATAATTTTTTAGGACAACAGATATAATAATAACACAGATAATATATATGCGGAACACAGATAAAACAAAAATGTCTCATATATATAATAACTGATGTCAGTTACAATACATGTGATACAATACATATGATACAACTACAACTGTCGACTCAGGAACTTATATACACAAGTACATTATCGTAAATAATATACAAGAATATACAACATCCTATACTATGACAACATCTACTCCAAAGAGTATGAAAAGACTTCATAGCTCCAGCAGCAACTCCAAAGTAAGATATCTACAACCTGTAAATACTCGGTCTGACCCGAGTATTAAATTCAAGAGAAAATAATACATGGGTCAGTCTAATTCAAACTCAGTTATTAGTGCACAGAAGCAATAATAATTAAATATGAATAGACGACAGTCACAATAAATCTCGTCTATCCGATCCTTAAATAAAGAAATCGGATAATGATAAATATAACACGAAACAGTGTTAAGCAACAAATCAGCAAATTAAGACGAATTAGAATACAATTCAGAATATTGAATTGAATAAGCAAAACAGTTCAAACCGTTGAAATATCAATTAAAATATTAATTTGGGTAGGGCTGCAGTACACGCACGCGTGTACTGCCTCGCCACTACAACATATGGAATACAAAATAGTTCCATAAATCAAAAGCAAAAGAAGTAACAATAAAACCAATACCGTGTGGCTGCAGTTCACGCTTGCGTGCACTGCCTTGCCACTACAGTGATAAGATGTGCTCAAAAGACCAACGAACCAAAATCAATGAATTAAAAGCGAATGGCACCAACTCAAATCACAATGAACCAGATGGAACTGCAACGTCTAGCACAGCATCCATCCAGTGACCATCAAATAAACAAAGTGTACATGAAGGCACAATGAAAATTCTCCATCAAACACAAGGTCAAACCCAGAATACCGGATTCAACTCAAGTGCGATAAGAAACATATCCAAATACATATCAGACAATGCTGCGAGATTCAAAACGCGTTCATGTATACTCAAGACTGGAAGCAAAGGCAACACAACTCAAATACAAAGCACAAAGGCTCGAATGACCAAGTGCACAAGGCAGTGGTATAACATGAAGACACAACAGGATGAAGGTGAGAGTACCATAGATATGGCACCACAGCACACAACAGAAGATAACACAGAGAAGTTCAAATGAGAATAATGTCACCTATGAATACAGAGACCAAATGCAAATGCAATGTGAACCAAACAGTACGCGAGTGAACGAAGTGCGTATGAAGGCGTGGTGCAAACTACTGCACCCACTAAATGGCAACATGTACCGCAGTGAAAGGTAGTGAATGGCTGTCTCAAGCAACAACAAGTATACGTGTTCGATCAAAGCAAAGAAATGCCAAAGTTTTCATGTCAGGGCCAAAGTGGTCAAGGCTAAAAATTGAACAACAAAGTAAGTCCTGCAGCAGTTTCAATTCAACACAACAAGTTCGGTCAGTGAACCCAAATACTACAGGAAACAAGTATACAAACTGTCTCAATGGTCAAAACAGCTACAAGAAATGATCAACTCAAGAAATACCTCCACTACACGTGAACAGTGAACAACAATGGACCTAAATGTAGCAATTCGAACCAAGACAGTGTCATGGTTGAATCAACAGCAAAACAAATGTCAACAACGAAACGTCATCATCTGAATAATGCATAAGTCAAGTAAAATGACTCAACTCAAGTGAATGCAACTCACAAGCTACGGGAATACTAACCACACATAAAGACGAGGCTAGTGGAAGGAATATTCAAATGAAATCCAGACAGTATAGAGAATAGACACTACAAGCCCAACCACCCAGATCAAAAATAAAGAATGAAGACAACAGGCAGGTCAAACAGACAAGGGGTGCACATGTGAACCATGAACATCATTAAATACAAGTGTACTTGCATGTCTATATATGTGTACACATGGTATCAGTATACAACTGCATATCTTCATCAATGAAACAGGACTAGCAAAGCCTAGAGTACAAGTATTGTGCCCACAGATATGAGAAATGGCAAGTTTAAACCGAAGTCATACCTTCAACTAGTTGTTCAAATCCGAGTGAAGTGTAAGCATCAGAGAAATCAAGACAAGCACTGATACAAGGATGGCCAGAGCCAAAGTACAAAAGAGCCAGAAGTTCAAGAGGTCAGAATAAAAAATTTGGAAACAAGTCAGCAAACAACATAGGTCAAAGTCATACATTATCCAGTATCAAGCCGAAGTCAACTATGCCACAGAGTAACCATGCTAAAGCCATGGAATAACAAAACAACTTAAAGCCGATGCCAACACAAAAATGCAATTCAAATTAAACTATGTCTAAATCAACATCATAATAACCCCAAAATCAAACAAAACGATACACTAAATACATCTGATCAAAGTTCAAATGAAGCCGTGGTGGCCGCGAGATACAACGAAACCGCGACAACCAGAAAACAAGCAATCATCACATCAAAACAAAATAGAACTGCTAAGATACACGATAATGAGAAAGAACCAGATGTGAGTGATAATTCACTCACCATAATTTGAAGCGAAGACGAACTCAGAGACAAAGCCAGAAACATGATGTCGATTGAAGAAACCCTAGCCGAATCAATTATTCAACCGAGCATTTCAAAGTCGCCACCTTCGCATTCATGAAAACCCTCGATTGCATAGACGAAGAACAAAGCCCTAATTCACTTGAAAGAGGAACGACAGCCATTTTTTTTGATCGTTTAGGTTTAGGGTTTGTGAATAATGACTGAAGGGGGAAATGAACGGGTCTTTAATTTTTGCTAAGGCCAAATAAAATAAAATAATAAATAAATAAATAAAAATAACTTGGGCCAAGAATAAAGCCCACATACTCTTAACAACATTTGAAAAGAATTTCACCCGAGTAAAACTCCCGATAGCAATAAACCAACCGATTTAAAAACTCTAAATGACAACACCTAGCAAAATCAGTCGTCTAATGACGATAATAAAATAAATGCAAAACCCCGGGTTGTTACACTTTTTCCCCAAATGCTCTTTCCTATGCACATGAAAACTCAGGCCACCATTATCGTGCTCGTCATTTGAGTGACACGGAGCACCAATCGACGGTTTCCAAAACCGTCTTCGTCGATAGCCCCCACTCAACATTCTCCATTCGCTTATACCAAAATCCACATGCTCAAACCTACCTCGTAAATCGCGACCGTACCCTTCCTCCGCAAAATACTGTAGCGATGCGAATTACAAGAAGACATCGAGCTTCACCGACTCTCACCCATAGGTGCTACTCCATTAGCTGAACTCGAATATACACTCACTTCGAGCTATAGCTTCTTCTAATCGACAAGAAAGCTAACCCTAGTAGAATTCCTAAAGCCATTACCGTCGAATGCCCTTCTACTGATGTCGCACCTTCCCAAACTCCATATACACGAAGATTTTAGCTAAACTAACTCAAAGAATCGAGTTTTACAAATTTTAAAAATTTATTTTGATCGTTGTTGAATTTTGAAGCTCTCATTTTATTTCATTTTTCTTTCTCACTATCCATAGGAAGGAAGAACTATTTAAAGGGTTAAGGTGTATGGGTTTGTGGGCTTATTTCAGGATATGGTAGCTAGAATTTAAGGATAGGGTGGCTGAAGTCAAATCAAGTAAAAATATATTACTTAAATTCAAAATAACTCGCTTATAGTAACTTTAAATCCCGAACCCCTATCGAGGTATGCCGCCTGGCATTTCTATTGTTATACCCCTATTCCGAACGTAGTGGAACAAGTTTCGAGACCTAATTCGATCGTATGCAGAAGATAGATTTTTGAACCCAATTATAATACTAAATTTTCAATATTAATTTCAATGTGTTTCTATCCCATACGACCAAACGGTAAATCCAACCATTACGAAATTTGAAATTTGATAATAATACACTATTACAGATCTAATGGAACATGTTTCGTCGAATTCCGAGAGTATGCCCTGGAAGGCTATTTTTATGTGTTAGTTTAAACGAGTTATTTCTAAAATCGAGTAAATCACTTGTAAATCGAATTTTAAATTTTTATTATCTTCCTTCTTATTAATAGAAATTAAATAAGCCTTTAAATCATTTTTGTCCAAATAAAATCCAATATTTAAATTATTTAAACAATTTCCAATTATTAAATTCAACAATTAAATTGCCCAATAAATTATTATATTTGAAATTCAAGTTGTCAAATCTATAAAATTAACATTCAAATATTTAAAATCAATTAAATATTCCAATTTCAAATAACCAAAATTATGGGTTGTTACGTTCTTCCCCCCTTAAAAGAATTTCATCCCCGAAATTGCCAAGATAAGAAGAATGGCACAAAACCCATTAACTTTCCCAAAAACAATTTGTTGAAACCACGTTATCACTTTTACTAATTTCCAAATTCATCCGTCTGTCCTAATTAATATTATCCATTCAATCATTTTAGGTTATAATCCAAAAATCAATTTTTTAGTTATCAAAATTTCCTTAAGAATTTCTAACTCTTTAAATTTTCGAAAACTTGCATCAGCGTCTCCTTTGCACGGCTAGATCTGAACAACTACAAATCGCCACTACGGGCCGAACCAATTAAAGGAAACAAAAGCCAGCGGCTCAATCATAAAACCATCAAATTCGAAATTTAACCATGTACCTTTTTGTCGGGCAACCTAATTTTTTTATGATATCGAAGGCATCAATTTAGTTCTTGCTTTATACACTTGCATCTTATTTACAGATATCACAAAATTCAAAATCATATGGTTTTGCTTTTTAAATTACCAATATTTGCTTTACTTAAGCCCGTACGATGTACATATATCATCCGTATGCAGTACCAAATCTGACCGCTCACTCGATCATATAATTCCACTTTCGAACTAGTATCGTTCACGTCACCACTCTAGTGTGGACTAAGATCTAGTTTCTTAATTAGAAACTGCCATTCTCCTTGCATAGTTATATACCGTGATAGAGAATCCCAAAATCAATCAAACATCCATATCTAGTGTTCGCCGTCAAGAATCGAGTGAAAAATCCCAACTCGGATTGATATAAATTATCTCAAAATTCTGTGCTCGAATCGGGATCAAACCTTTATGCGAATAAAATAATATATGGACAACATACTTATTTATGTTGACTAATTTCTTAGTTATACCAAATTTTCTTGTTCACATTTATTTCACTTACAATCAATTATTCACAATCATTATTCACATTCTCTTATTTACTTAGTATATTCCATTCAATACTAATCACCCTTAAAAATTATTCCATCCAATTTCATGTTTAACAACACTTCACTCTATATCAATTCCATTTATGAGTTACTTCATAAATTTTTTAATAAAATTCATATACATTTATTCAGCACTTCCCGTTACTATTTAACAACTTAAGTTCATATCCATTTCTAACCAAACTCAATTTCATTTTCCAATTAAATCAATCCATTTGTTTAAATTTCAACCATAATCAAGTTTGTTTCCAAAATCATTGCACTTAGCGTAACCCAAACAAAATTTCCAAAATTCCCTTTATTTAACTTAATTAAATTTAAATTTCATTCCATAGTTCAATTCCAAATCTTTACTTTTCTTGCATTCAAATTCTAAATTTTAAAATAGCGCTTTAACTTGCAAATTTTCAAATTTTATAAGTTATCAAAATTTATTTTCTCATATTTTCAATAAAACAATTTTATGAAAATCCTAGAGTTTAAATACCTTACTCTAAAGTATTTCAAACCAGTTTTGAAATCATACACACACACACAAAATCCTTTGGTATATCAAATTACCCTTTTGAATTTTAAAAACAAAATCAGTTTTACTAACCAAACTCTAATGGTAGAAATTCCTCTCTTGGTAACTCGAAAATGAACGTCGATGATGCTGCAGTCATCACCGAAATTATTTCCAGCGACCAAAGTTAATTTAGTGCTTTTATTTCCTTTAAAACTTAAAAATATATCAAAAAATTTTCCCATTAATATGCCTATTATTTCCCAAAACCCTTTGAAAACAGTTTTCAAAACCAAGAGGTTTTAAATTTCCAGCCTTTAAACCCTTTTAATTTATAAACAGCTTTTATAAACCATATTTATATTATACATTTGAAATTTTATTTCCTTTCCATTTATAAATCACATTTATAAACCATATATTTATATGATTTCACTCTAGTTATACAAACCATTTCTTAACTGTTTATCTTGTTTGCATTATAGTATTAACCTTTATTCGATCATAAATAACAATCAATAAATGGTAATAATGTAACATTATGATGTCCTAATAACCAAGCACACCATATGTACCCTGATTTCTAGAAAATTATTTCTTTATATACAAAATTAATATAGGTAAAATTATTTCATTTACCAAATTTCAAAACAATACCATGTTGAATTTCTCTGTTCAAGTGTTTAAAGATTCCTATCAATAACGTTAACCACTCATATCGACCAGAATCCATAAGCTGCTCAATAGACAAACCAACACAATACAAAACAATTTATCACTAACAAATGCGCGCTCATATATATACACACTCAAACTCATCCTAGGGTGCTACTGACCCTATCTCTAACAAGTTACCCCACCAAAGCTATGGTTCTTGCTTAACCTTCAGCTCTGTCACCAAATGTACGACCGAGATTTTCAAACCTCGAAAATCGACACAGATACATCCACTCTATCACATGCCGAGCAATCAAATGTTGGAAAACCCGATTGTTATGGGAAAAGAAAGAAGGAAGAAGATTAGAAGAAAACTAAACAACACAGAATCTCACAGCGAAAAGAATAATCTATAATATACCATAAATCTTTACACAAAAACAAAACTGTAATATACATATATACAAACATCAATCAGAGTGTACTAACATATTTCAGTCTGGATGGTTATAACAGTCCGTCCTCACAATTGCTGGTAATACACCAATGAAAATAGTAGAAAATATAACCATCTACGTGAATACATATCTGGGCCTCCAACTCGTCACCAAAGCTCCAAGTATCCAAACTAATCTGTAATATGCCCGGTCGGACCCGAGCATTATAATAAATAACACCTGCTTTAGTCTTGAAATATAGCGTGAGAAAACACACTCAATTTGAATTCAATTATTTTCCAAAATCCTTTTGAAAAACAAAGGTATATTGTAAGATCACGGCACACATATATACGACGTGTTTTTACCTTACGATAGCAAAACCACTTTCTATATATAAATCCTATGATATTATTATAGTGTTGACGCAGCGGATAATTAACAAAACGATATAGATCGATGAAAGTAGCAAACGGTGGATTGACGATACTAAAATGCCCAAATTCGTTGATCACAAAGATACCGAATTCTAGCTATCTTCGACACGTTGATCGCGCACGATACCGTGAAAGAAGATCTACAATTCTTCAAACGTTGATCAAGCGCACTTGATACCGTGAATTGGCTTCAACAATCGTTAAATCGAGTGCACTCGATTATCCGAAAGTGGAGATAGGAGATCACACTCAACTACCAATTTAAATGAAAGCACACAGCAATCAAGCAAGAATTTTATTCAAAAATCAACCACCTCCAAAGTTACAACACACTCCCTATTTATAGCATTTTTGACCCAAACCCTTAAGTCATTGCCGACCTAGTTCCCCACGACTCACGACTCATCCTTAGGTCGTACGTGACCTATCACATCACATACATACACGACTCAAAGCATTTACATCATAACAGCCTTCGGCCGACTCAACACTTGAACGACTTAAGGAAACACACAAATATACAACACCTAGGTCGTATTCGACCTTACTACTCATGTGACTTAAGAAGCTAACGACATACGACTTAAAGACAGTACCAACATATTACAACACCTCACACCTTCGGCCGACTCATCGACATACCGACCCATGACTTAACTTCTTGCCGACTTACGACTTAACTTCTTCAGCCATATTTCGTTAGGTCGCAACCTGTTAGAGTTAGGTCGTTAACTCGGCACAACCTCCCCTCTGGTCTCCAGTTAGGTCGGAAACGACTTAACTCTTCTTCATTAACTTGCATCTCTTCCCCACGTGATTCCTTAGGTCGGGAACGACCTATATCTTCCTTCTTATGTCGTGGACGATTTAACTCCTCCTTAAGTCGTATACGACTTATCTCTTCTCTTCTAACTTGAGCTGCATCATCCTCCCCATGTTGAGAGAAATTCGTCCTCGAATTTATAAATTCTTCTACATCAGATTGTTCATCTCCATAATATGGCAAAAGGTGCTTAACATTGAACACGTCAGACGTGTACACATCCTCCGGCAGCTTCAACTTATAAGCATTTTCATTGATTTTCTTTAGAATTTTAACTGGGCCAATTTTCCTAGCTTCCAACTTGTTATAAGCGCCTACTGGAAAACGATCCTTTGTTAACACAGCATATACCAAATCTCCCTCATTAAACTCGACACTTCTTCGCTTCATATCTGCGGATCTTTTATACTTCTTATTTTCTTTCTCCAATCGCCCCTGAATGATTTTATGACATTCAGTCAACCCATCAACAAAGTCTACAGCTCGTTTAACCGTCCCTTTCGTTTGTGATACTACCGTTAAGTCCAACGGTCCCCTTGGTAAATTTTAATATACAATCTGAAATGGACTATAACCTGTGCTTCTATTAACCGCATGATTATGTGCAAACTCTGCTTGGCATAACTTCATGTCCCAACTTCTCAGATTATCTTTCACAAGACATCGTAACAAATTTCCCAATGATCTATTAACCACTTCTGTCTGTCCATCTGTTTGCAGATGATAAGCGCTGCTGAAGTTCAACTTCATTCCCACCATCTTCCACAGACTTAACCAAAAGTGACTCAGGAAACGAGTATCCCTATCCGACACAATAGATTCTGGCAATCCATGAAGTCGATAGATCTCCTTGAAAAATAACTGAGGGACATGAACAGCATCCGCCGTCTTCTTACACGCAATAAAATGCACCATCTTCGAGAAACGATCCACCACAACATATATAGAGTCATTCCCCCTTTGAGTTCTCGGCAATCCCAACACGAAATCCATGCTAATGTCTACCCATGGTTTTGTAGGAACAGGTAATGGCATATACAATCTCGCATTTGTAGCTGTCCCTTTCGAAACCTGACAATCATGACATCTATGCACAAACCTTTCAACTTCCCTTCTCATTGACGGCCAATAATAAGACTGAGAAATTAACTGCAAAGTACAATCTCTACCCACATGGCCTTCTTCGTGCAACTCTTTCACAATTGTCATTCTCAAACTGAAATCTGGTACACATAATTGATTCCCTTTGAATAAGAATCCATCTATCAACACAAATTCATCAGTACTCCCATCCTTGACTTTCTCAACAAATTTCATAAAGTAAGGATCTTCTTCAACCAATTCTGGTAATAGCTCAAATCCTGTCACTTCAACTTTCATCGTTGTCAACAAATGATTCCTCCTGCTCAATGCATCAGCCACGCGATTCATTATCCCTGATTTTTGCTTCACGACAAAAGTAAACTGTTGCAAATAGGCAATCCATGATGCATGCCTTGCTAAAATCTTGTCATGCCCCTGCAAATGCTTCAAAGCTTCATGGCCTGTGTAAAGAACAAACTCCTTATGGAACAGATAGTGTCTCCAGTGCTTTACTGCTTGAACAATTGCGTAAAACTCAACATCATAAGTGCTATATCTCAACTTAGCTCCTGATAACTTTTCATTGAAATAAGCAATTGGTCTTCCTTTCTGACTCAACACTCCACCAACTCCAACCTTCGAGGCATCAGTATGTAATTCGAATAACAACTGAAAGTCTGGTAATATAAGAATTGGTGATGTCGTCAAAAGTTCTTTGATTCCTTCAAAAGCAACCCCTGCTTCCTCCAACCAAGAAAATTGCTTCCCTTTCATACAATCAGTAACTGGAGCCATCACGCTACTAAAATGTGGAATGAATCTTCGATAGGAAGATACAAATCCATGAAAACTCCTCACTTCAGTAATCGTCTTGGGCTGTGGCCAACTCTTGACAGCTTCTACTTTACTTTCATCCACTTGGATTCCTTCTTTCGATAGAACATATCCCAGAAATAAAACACTGTCCGTCATAAACACGCACTTCTTTACTGCTGCATAGAACTGCTCTTGACGTAGAATCAACAGTACTTCACGCAGATGTTGGACATGCTTTTCCATATTCCCACTGTAGATCAAAATATCATCAAAGTAAACAACCACGAACTTCCCAATGAATGGTTTGAAAATCTGGTTCATCACTCTCATAAAAGTACTCGGTGCATTCGATAAACCAAACGGCATAACCAACCATTCGTATAAACCTTCCCTGGTTTTGAAAGAAGTCTTCCATTCATCGCCTGGTCTAATACAAATTTGATGGTATCCACTCTTCAAGTCAATCTTTGAGAACACAATAGCTCCACTCAACTGATCTATCAAATCATCAAACCTCGGCATAGGAAACATGTATCTCACAGTGATATTGTTCAAAGCCCGACCATCCGTACACATTCTCCACGAACAATCCTTCTTTGGCACCAATAAGGCTAGCACTGCACAAGGACTCAAGCTCTCCTGAACACGCCCTTGTTCTAACAACTCCTCCACCTGCCTTCTCAGTTCCTCATGCTCCTTAGGACTCATCCTATAATGTGGCCTGTGTGGTATTACTGCCCCTGGCATAAGATCTATCTGATGTTGAATATCCCGCAACGGTGGTAACTCCGTTGGCAACTCTTCAGGAAACACATCACTGAATTCTTCCAATACCGGTTTTACTTCCTCTGGAACTTCTACAGATTCAGTGGTTTCATGTCCAATCAAAAAAAATACCTCTGGACTCTCTTCTACTTCTTCAATAAATTCCTTCAAAGTCAATAAAGTTTTAAGCTCCTCAATCTCTTCAGATTTACTCTCTTCCTGTTGTCTCTTCTTTGGAACTAAAATAATCTTAACACCTTCAAACATAAAACTGTAGCTATTGGTCCGACCGTCATGTTGCACTGCTCGATCATACTGCCATGGTCTTCCCAACAGTAAGTGACAAACATCCATCTCCACAACATCACACCAAATCTCGTCTTTATACTTCTTCCCAATAGAAAATGGAACTCGAACTCGCCTATCCACCTTCACTTCTCCTCCTTTTCTTAACCACGCTAACTTATAAGGATTTGGATGCTTCTCCGTTTTCAGCTTCAACTTTCTCACGGCTTCGGTAGAAAGAATATTTCACAACTTCCTGCATCAATTACAAACTTACAAACCTTTCCCAGAATTGTGCATGTTGACTGAAAGATATTACTCCTCAACCAACTAGCTTCTTCTTCTTGCTTCGGTATTAAACAAGACCTCCTCATCATTAGATTACATCCTTCATCTCCTGACGCAACATCATGTTCATGCTCCTCAAATGGACTAGGATAACCTTCACCAACATCCTCACCTTCAACTTCAGCAATCATAGTTCGTTTCTTTGGCTTCGGACATTCATTACCCTTGTGACCCACTTCCTGGCAATTGTAACACTTGAAACTGTTGTTGACCTTCGTCTTCGCAACTTCATTCACAACTGGTTTACTGATAGATTTAGGAACATTAGAGCTTCCACTAACACCCTTCACTTGATTGTTCGAATTAGTAAACACACCACCTCCACGCCTTCCCTGCTTCGCCCAAGCCAACGCTTTCTGATGTGCTTCTGCTACAGATCTAGGATCAAACATATTCACCATATCTTGAATCTGTATCCTCAACCCTCCAACAAATCTAGCAGTCAGCTGTTCCTCTGCCTCCATAATGTCATTTCGAGCAATCAGTTGATAAAATTCATCAGCATAATCATTAACAGTTTTCGTCCCCTGCCTCAGATTCTGCAACCTCTGAGACATAAGTGATTGACAATTATATGGCAAGAATGTAGCCATCATCAACTCCTTCATCTTCTCCCATGATTCAATCTTCGACTTTCCCATTCTCTCCCGTGTAAGTTTAGTTTGTTTCCACCATGCCATAGCTCTACTTCTCAAACAAGTAGCAACCAACTTCACTTTTTGATTCTCGGGAACCTCCTTGAAATCAAAGATCTCTTCAACATTAGACAACCAATCAAGAAATTCTTCAGCTACCATTCCACCCTTGAACTCTGGAATTTCCATCCTCATACCCGATTCCCATCGTCGATCATCTTCTACATCCCTATATAAATTTCGCACTTGGTCTCGATCTCGATAATGAATGCTAGCTCTATCACCCTCTTCATCACAATCAAATGTACGTCTATATCGATCTTGACCATCAACATCCCTTTGATCACGCATGTCTCTTCTACTAGGTCTCTCTTCATCTCTATATGGCTCATTTTCATACTCTCGTGGAGTTCTCCTTTCTTCATGTCCATATTCATTGTGATCTCTCCTTGATGAAATTGATGTTTCTCTTCTCTCTCTAAAAGATTGCGGTGATACCCTTCTCGCTTCCGTAACCGATGGCGAAACTCTGTTTCCTCCATGGTTCGAGATTGGTGATCTCCTCCTTCGATTTTGATTCAAATCATTCATCAACTTCTCTAACTTTCCAATGCCTTCATCAAATTTCTCATTAATGCGTTGTTCCATTAGCTCGGCTTCTTCTCTTCTATAAAACGCTTCAACATTTTGATGACGATTAGCTCTCCTTGGCGGCATGATTGAACTTCACAACACTTCAACAACTACTTCAAAAATCTTCAACACAAGTCAAACAAACACGGCTCCAACTCAACTTGGATCGGCCTCAACATTTCAACACAAACTTTGGCGCGCAAACTCTCACCGCCAAAAATTCAAACAACTCTCTCACTTTGATCCAAAATGGAATGGATCGAAAGTTCTCCTCTTGTTGCAACTTTAAGATGAACTCAATGAACACCAAACTTCAACTCCTTGGCTCCAAGACTCGTCTTAGCTATGTTTGGCTAAGTCAAGCTCTGATACCAAAACCAACGCAGCGGATAATTAACAAAGCGATATAGATCGATAAAAGTAGCAAACGCTGGATTGAAGATAATGAAATGCCCAAATTCGTTGATTACAAAGACACCGAATTCTAGCTATCTTCGACACGTTTATCGCCCACGATACCGTGAAAGATGATCTACAATTCTTCAAACGTTGATCAAGCGCACTTGGTACCGTGAGTTGGCTTCAACAATCATTGAATCGAGCGCACTCGGTTATCCGAAAGTGGAGATAAGAGATCACACTCAACTACCAATTTAAATGAAAGCACACAGCAATCAAACAAGAATTTTATTCAAAAATCAACCACCTCCAAAGTTACAACACACTCCCTATTTATAGCATTTTTGACCCAGACCCTTAAGTCGTTGCAGACCTAGTTCCCCACGACTCACGACTCATCCTTAGGTCGTACGCGACCTAACACATCACATACATACACGACTCAAAGCAATTACATCACAACAGCCTTCGGCCGACTCAACACTTGAACGTGTAGGATCTAAATTAACCCTAGAGGGGGGGGGGTGAATAGGGTTATAGCAAATTTTCTCGAATTAAACACAGAGATATAATTGCAGAAATAAATATGCTGAAAAGTAAATCACACACAAAATTTACCCAGCTTCGGCAACCCCTGCCTACTGCTGCATTCACAGATTTCTATTAGAATTAAACAGTATCACGCTTACAAACACTCTACTAGACTCGCAGACATTTGCTCCACGCTCACAAACACTCTACTAGACTCGCACACCCTGCTCGCAAACATTTGCTCCACGCTCACAAACACTCTACTAGACTCGCACACCCTGCTCCGCCTATAGAGTTTCGCTTACTCGCAAACTTTGCCTCCCGCCTATAGAGCCTCGCTTACTCGCAAACTCTGCTCCCGCCTACAATAGAATTTTGCAAACTCGCACACCCTGCTCACTGAACTAATTCAAAATAGACAATCTGACACTACCTAAACCCTAGGTGGTGATTTACAAAGTTTTATTTTGAAAAATAAAAACGATAACAACAAAAAATAGAAATATAACTCTAAACCCTAATTAATATAATAAACCCCTAAATTAAAACACTAAACCCTTTTTAATAATAAGAAAGGCGGGCCCCCTTCACTTTTTGTTAGCCCGTTCCTTTATCTCTTGTAAAAAAAACAATGGCGACCGTTCTTCTCTTTTGTTCCTCTCAGTTCTGAATTTAGGGCTTCGTCCCTGATTTCCAAAATAGGGTGTGTGCAAAATTAAAGGCGCCGACTTCGTTGATCGTTCAGATGGTTGTAGTCGTGATTGCTTTGACGATCCTTTATTTCTTCGATTTGCTTACGGCTTCTTTAATTTTGGATCGAGGTCGTTCTGTTCTTCGGTATGTACTTTTTTTTTTTTTGCTTTGCTGTTCGATGCTTGAACTCGATGAAAAAAATGCCGATGATGATTAGGGTTTTAATAGGATTTGATTTCCTATTTTTGCGTTTGACTGGTTGCTTCAAAAATTCTTTCTTTGCCGTTCGATTACACTTTGATGTTGAGGATTAATC
The DNA here is from genome assembly GCA_030765085.1 of Allium cepa. Classification (NCBI taxonomy): domain Eukaryota; kingdom Viridiplantae; phylum Streptophyta; class Magnoliopsida; order Asparagales; family Amaryllidaceae; genus Allium; species Allium cepa. The sequence continues at coordinate 765,825,779 of CM060937.1, read as the reverse complement.
TGACTTTGTCAATTTCGTATTTCTAGTGGCTTGATTCACACGGCTTTTAATTGATTTCGTGATTTGTGATATTTGACTTTGTCACACATTGAGATTTAGATCACGGCTTTGGCTTGATGCTGAATAATGTTTGACTTCGACTTGATTTTGGGTATGCTTATTTCGAAAATTCTGACTTCACTGCTTCGGCCCATCTTGTGTTTGCCCCTGTCTTCATCTCTGGCCATCTTCACTATCACTTGGTACTGCTGCATCCATTCTGTTGCACTTAAGTTGTTCACCATGTTGCATTCACTCCATTTTGCATTGCATTTGTAATTGATGCAGTTTTGTCATTTTGTCATGTTGCAGTATTCATTGTTGTTGTGTTCCTCACTGATGCATTGTTGTAACTCCATCTTGACTTAGGCTTTTCACTGTAACAGATGCTACACTTGTTCATGTATATATTCTTGGAGTCTGCAACTACACTGTGTACTGATGGTCTTGAGCATTTGTACATTTGTTCATAAATGCTTCGAGTCATTCTCTTCTATGTTCACTGGCCTGTACATTTGAGTTGCAGTGTTGATGGTTTTGTGGTTATAACTGGACATTATTTGTTTTAGTGCAGATTCACGTATAAGTTTGGTCATTGATCATCTTGATGTTTTCTTGATTTGGTAAGAACTTGATACTGTCACATGGTCGTGCACTGGCTTGTGTTCATATCATAATTTGACATATAATTTTCCTCTTGCATTCTTTGATGGTTCATTGGTTGAAATCTGTAGCATCTTGATCAACTTGATGCTGTAGCTTGCTGTGTTGATCTTCCTTGCTACCTGGTTGACACTTGCACTGATATTCATTTGAGTTGTGCATCATGTATTTGTTGCAGTCCATGTTGTAGCAGTATTATCTCGAGCTCGACATTGTTGTTTTCTTGCTTTGATGCATTCACATGTTATGTTCATGTTGGCACTAGTTGTTGGGTCTGTTCCATGAGTCTTGGTCTGCACTCTCACTGTTGTGTCTGGTTCCATTTTCCCTATTGAGTCTTTGGTGATGCTTCACCGTTTACTGCACTTGTGAACTTTGTGGTTGTACTTCATGTTGTATTCATGCAGCTTGTTTTCAATGTTGCATTTGAACTGGCTGTTGTCTTTGTGTACACTACTGCCTTGAAATTGATTCACTTCATGTTGTTGTTTGGACTTTTGCATTTTTACACTCCATACTTGGTCGTGCTGGAGTCTTCAAGCATGTTGCTATCTTGGGTTTGGCCTTGTTTTTGATTTCTGTGCTTTTGTTTGATTTTTGCACATGAGTTGGCGAGGCAGTGCACACGTATATGAATGTACACGTGTGTACTGCAGCCACTTATAATTGCCTATCCCTGATAAAAAATACTGATATGCACAGATATTGCACAGTCAAAAATGATGACGAACAACCCAAATAACTGAGGCAAATCATATATTCAAAAATTATCTTTTATTTTTGAATTGCAAAAATATTTCTTTTTCAATTTTACTGCGTTTGAAAATATTTTTGCAGATTACTCAGATGCTGGATTCAAACTGGATTATAGTTGAAGACAAAAATATGAGTGTGAGTGATATGTAGTAAGGTTTTGATGTAAATGTGAAATGTCATGTATTGTAGTCAAAATTGTATATGTATAGTGAGAGCTTGAAATTGTACTATCAAAGTTGTAATAAATATTTGTTTGAATAAAAATTTCTGTTTGACTTCAAAATCTGTTTAACTTGTTCTGTTTGAATTCAAATTCGAATTCTGTGTAATTTAATTTTATTCAACAAATATTTATTTAAACTATGAAAAACAAAATAGTACATTACCAAATACATTTAAATGAATGTATATATGTTTATTATCATCAAACAAAAATCATATAGCGCAAAGCGCATATTCAACAATCTCCCCCTTTTGATGATAACAAACATATATTTAAGATTTTGAATATATTAAATGTATTTGATAATTTCATTTGCTCCCCCTATTTGAATGCTTCCTTTCTATATGATACTCCCCCTACATATATGGCTCCCCCTACATATATGCATACAAATAAAAATATGTAAATGAGCCTATATGCAAATTGAAAGTTATTTGACATTTGCTTGATTCTATTTGACAAAATCTTAACTTTTCTCTCCCCCTTTTGTTATCAGCAAAAGAATAACAGTGTTATAAAATAGGGATGAAGTGATAGACATGAATCAAACATTTAACTCAATTAAATATAAATATCAAATTTCAATAAAACTCAAACAAAAATCATAATTACCCTTGTCAAGCGCATATTCCACTTTCAGAAGTGATGAAGATAGAATCATCAAAAATTCATATAGATATGTCTATTTGTGGTATATTTATTTCAGGAAATTTGAATATCTACTAACCATGCATAACCGTTAGGACTTTTATATGAGATTAGTAGTATTCAAAAAAAATTTTTTTTAAAAAAATGAAATCAAGTATCTTCTAACCACGCATGACCGTGAGGACTTTTAAATGGGATTAGAATCAACTCGTCTATTAAATCAATTATTTTTAATATGTGTTCCATACATGCATAGCCGTGAGGACTTTTAAATGAGCATGGAAGCACATAATCAAAAATCCAAGTAATTCACTCATGCATAACCGTGAGGACTTTTAAATGAGAGTGAATACTTTGGATATTTATTTTTTATTGCTAAATATAATAAGTTGAAGCACAAATAATTTTCCTTCACAGATTTAAAGATATTGAAGAACGAATGATTTCCTTTGTAAACTACCACAAATTTACATACTATGTGTAATTTTGATGAGTGATGGTCGATAGAAAGATGATAGAAATAGAAATGATCATGGAATTTTTACCCAACAAAAAGTTTTTATAACTCTTGTTATGTAATTCTAAAGAAATTTCCTAATTATATTTTCTCGAGTTTTAATATATGATAAATATCAACACTCATCACTTTTTCAATCACTATTCATCTTTTCGATAATCATTAGGGAGTTAGATTAGTAAAAAAATTTTGTCATTTAGAATCAAATTCAAAAAATCAAATTTTAAAAAATGATCAGTCAATCTCTATAATTCCCAAATCTAATCGTAATTTGGAAAATCTGTCTTCGGGAAGAGGTTTTGTGAAAATATCAGCAAGTTGAGTTTCAGTTGAAATATATTCAATGCAAATGTCTTCTTTAGCAATGTGATCTCTAAGAAAGTGGTGTCTCACATCAATGTGTTTTGTGCGAGAATGATGAATAGGATTATTTGACAAATCTATAGCACTCCTACTATCACATTTTAATGGGACTTGTTTATAGACTAAGCCAAAATCAGAAAGAGTTTGCATCATCCATAGAATTTGAGCACAACAACTTCCCAAAGCAATATATTCTGCTTCAGTGGTGGATAATGCAACACAATTCTGTTTCCGACTTGACCTTGAGACTAATGAATGTCCTAGCATGAAACATGTCCCACTAGTGCTTTTTCTGTCAACTAATGAACCAGCATAATCAGCATCGGAATAACCTACTAAATCAAAATTTTCACAAGAAGGGTACCATAGTCCAAATTTGTGTGTGTGTGAAAGATATCTCAAAATTCGTTTAGTAGCTTTTAAATGAGATTCTTTGGGATTAGCTTGAAAACGTGCACACAAGCACACAGCAAACATAATATCAGGTCTAGAAGCAGTAAGATAAAGAAGTGAACCGATTATCCCTCGATATTTCTTTTGATCAATTGCAATTCCTTTCTCATCTTTGTCCAACTTTGTTGATGGACTCATAGGAGTTCTCAATGGTTTGGAATTTTCGATTCCAAATTTCTTCAATAGCTCCAACACATATTTGGATTGTGAAATGAAAATACCATCACTGCTTTGCTTAATTTGAAATCCAAGAAAGTATTTCAATTCGCCAACCAAACTCATCTCATATTTAGCCTGCATGACTTGTTCAAAATTCTCACACAAGAGCTCATTAGTAGCACCATAAATAATATCATCCACATAAATCTGAACAATCAAAAAATTACTTTCTTTATGTAATAGAAACAGTGTCGTGTCAGCACTACCCTTTTTAAAACCATTTTCCAAAAGATATGTACAGAGGCAGTCATACCAAGCTCTTGGAGCTTGCTTAAGACCATATAATGCTTTTTCTAGCTTATACACATGATTTGGAAATTCATGATTTTCAAAACCGGGTGGTTGTTCAACAAAAATTTCTTCTTTTAAATCACCATTCAAAAAGGCACTTTTTACATCCATTTGTTTAAGTTTGAAACCCTTGTAACATGCAAAACTTAGCAAGATTCTAATGTCTTCTAACCTAGCAACCGGAGCAAATGCTTCATCAAAGTCTATGCCTTCTATTTGGTTATAACCTTTTGCAACCAACCTAGCCTTGTTTCTAATTACATTTCCTGATTCATCAAGTTTATTTTTAAACACCCATTTAGTCCCTACAATTGGATAGTCATTAGGCCTAGGAACTAATTTCCAAACTTTGTTTCTCTCAAATTGATTAAGTTCATCTTGCATTGCTAAAATCCAATTTTCATCATTAAGAGCCATTTCAACAGAATCAGGTTCAATCTCAGAAATAAAACCACTATGACAACAAAACGCACACAAATTTTAATTAAATGAAGAACGAGTACGTATACCTTCCGTAGGATCACCAATAATTAATTCAGGAGGATGATTAGGTTTGAACCTTAATTTATCAGCATCAACAGTCCTTCTTTCAGTTTTCTCACTAAATGTCCCTTCTTCAGTGCCTTCAGGATCCACCCCATCGTCAACCATCTTTTCAGTCGTTCTATATTGGTCAGATTCATCAAATTTCACATTGATTGATTCAACAATTGTTTTTGTTCGTTTGTTGTATATTCTGTAAGCCTTGCTCCTTGTTGAGTATCCCATGAAAATTCCCTCATCAGCCTTAGATTCAAATTTTCCAAGTTGATCACCCGTGTTAAGAATAAAACAAGGACATCCAAATACACGAAAATAAGAAATGTTAGGTTTTCTTTCATGCCACAATTCATAAGATGTTTTGCCAAGTATTGGTCTAACCATTACTCTATTCATTACATAGCATGACGTATTTACTGCCTCTGCCCAAAAGGTTAGAGGTAGATTATACTCACTCAACATGGACCTTGCCAATTCTTGCAATGTACGATTTTTTCTTTCAACCACACCATTTTGTTGAGGTGTTCGTGGAGCAGAAAATTCATGTTTTAAACCATTTTCTTCACAAAAACTTTCGAATTCCAAATTTTCAAATTCGCCTCCATGATCACTTCTCAAGTTTTTAATTGAAACTCCTTTTTCATTTTGAACAAGTTTTGCAAATTTTGAAAAATATTCAAAAGATTCAGACTTTTTGGCTAAGAAATAAACCCATGTAAATCTAGAGTAATCATCAACTAATACATAACAATAACGTTTTCCATTTAAGCTTGCAATTTCATTTGGTCCAAATAAATCCATGTGAATTAATTCAAGAACCCTTGATGTGCTAACAATGTTTTTAGGACGAAATGATGATCGACTAAGCTTCCCCAAGGAACATGCTTTACACACTTTGTTATTTTTAAATTTCTGATGTGGTAACCCCCTGACTAATTCTTTTGTTTCAAGTTTTTCTAAGAGGCTCATGCTAGCATGACCAAGTCTTTTATGCCATAAAAATGCTTCTTCATCTGTGACTACCAAACATCTAGACAGATTTAGATTATCAAATGAAAGTGAGTAAACATTTACTTTTCTATTGCCCATAAAAACAATGTTATTAGAATCTTTATCAATGATTTTGCAGGTATCACTATCGAAGACAACATTCATACCTTTGTCACATAGTTGGCTAATAGAAATGAGATTGTGATGCAAATTCTCAACATATAAAACATTAGTTTAAGAAAAATTACCGTTACCTACTTCACCTTTACCAATGATCTTACACTTACTGTTGTCTCCCATGATCACATTTCCGCCTTTAAAATTCTCTAGACTAAGGAACTTCGATTTGTCACCTGTCATATGTCTAGAACAACCTGAATCTAGAAACCATTCCTGTTGCTCCTTAGCCCGCCAACAAATCTCACTAGTTTCCTCTGAGCTGGCTTCTGAATCTGATTTTGCCATCAAACATATATTAGCTTCCTCTCCTTCTTCACCATTCCAAGTTGCTGCAAAGACTTTGTACACAAAAGTTAAAAAAACGTTTAAACATATCTCTAGAGTTAAAAAAATATACCGGGCTCTGATACCACTTGTAGGATCTAAATTAACCCTAGAGGGGGGGTGAATAGGGTTATAGCAAATTTTCTCGAATTAAACACAGAGATATAATTGCAGAAATAAATATGCTGAAAAGTAAATCACACACAAAATTTACCCAGCTTCGGCAACCCCTGCCTACTGCTGCATTCACAGATTTCTATTAGAATTAAACAGTATCACGCTTACAAACACTCTACTAGACTCGCAGACATTTGATCCACGCTCACAAACACTCTACTAGACTCGCACACCCTGCTCGCAAACATTTGCTCCACGCTCACAAACACTCTACTAGACTCGCACACCCTGCTCCGCCTATAGAGTTTCGCTTACTCGCAAACTTTGCCTCCCGCCTATAGAGCCTCGCTTACTCGCAAACTCTGCTCCCGCCTACAATAGAATTTTGCAAACTCGCACACCCTGCTCACTGAACTAATTCAAAATAGACAATCTGACACTACCTAAACCCTAGGTGGTGATTTACAAAGTTTTGTTTTGAAAAATAAAAACGATAACAACAAAAAAAAGAAATATAACTCTAAACCCTAATTAATATAATAAACCCCTAAATTAAAACACTAAACCCTTTTTAATAATAAGAAAGGCCGGCCCCCTTCACTTTTTGTTAGCCCGTTCCTTTATCTCTTGTAAAAAAACAATGGCGACCGTTCTTCTCTTTTGTTCCTCTCAGTTCTGAATTTAGGGCTTCGTCCCTGATTTCCAAATTAGGGTGTGTGCAAAATTAAAGGCGCCGACTTCGTTGATCGTTCAGATGGTTGTAGTCGTGATTGCTTTGACGATCCTTTATTTCTTCGATTTGCTTACGGCTTCTTTAATTTTGGATCGAGTTCGTTCTGTTCTTCGGTATGTACTTTTTCTTTTTTTTTTGCTTTGCTGTTCGATGCTTGAACTCGATGAAAAAAATGCCGATGATGATTAGGGTTTTAATAGGATTTGATTTCCTATTTTTGCGTTTGACTGGTTGCTTCAAAAATTCTTGCTTTGCCGTTCGATTACACTTTGATGCTGAGGATTAATCTGACTTTGTCAATTTCGTATTTCTAGTGGCTTGATTCACACGGCTTTGAATTGATTTCGTGATTTGTGATATTTGACTTTGTCACACATTGAGATTTAGATCACGGCTTTGGCTTGATGCTGAATAATGTTTGACTTCGACTTGATTTTGGGTATGCTTATTTCGAAAATTCTGACTTCAGTGCTTCGGCCCATCTTGTGTTTGCCCATGTCTTCATCTCTGGCCATCTTCACTATCACTTGGTACTGCTGCATCCATTCTGTTGCACTTAAGTTGTTCACCATGTTGCATTCACTCCATTTTGCATTGCATTTGTAATTGATGCAGTTTTGTCATTTTGTCATGTTGCAGTATTCATTGTTGTTGTGTTCCTCACTGATGCATTGTTGTAACTCCATCTTGACTTAGGCTTTTCACTGTAACAGATGCTACACTTGTTCATGTATATATTCTTGGAGTCTGCAACTACACTGTGTACTGATGGTCTTGAGCATTTGTACATTTGTTCATAACTGCTTCGAGTCATTCTCTTCTATGTTCACTGGCCTGTACATTTGAGTTGCAGTGTTGATGGTTTTGTGGTTATAACTGGACATTATTTGTTTTAGTGCAGATTCATGTATAAGTTTGGTCATTGATTATCTTGATGTTTTCTTGATTTGGTAAGAACTTGATACTGTCACATGGTCGTGCACTGGCTTGTGTTCATATCATAATTTGACATATAATTTTCTTCTTGCATTCTTTGATGGTTCATTGGTTGAAATCTGTAGCATCTTGATCAACTTGATGCTGTAGCTTGCTGTGTTGATCTTCCTTGCTACCTGGTTGACACTTGCACTGATATTCATTTGAGTTGTGCATCATGTATTTGTTGCAGTCCATGTTGTAGCAGTATTATCTCGAGCTCGACAGTGTTGTTTTCTTGCTTTGATGCATTCACATGTTATGTTCATGTTGGCACTAGTTGTTGGGTCTGTTCCATGAGTCTTGGTCTGCACTCTCACTGTTGTGTCTGGTTCCATTTTCCCTGTTGAGTCTTTGGTGATGCTTCACCGTTTACTGCACTTGTGAACTTTGTGGTTGTACTTCATGTTGTATTCATGCAGCTTGTTTTCAATGTTGCATTTGAACTGGCTGTTGTCTTTGTGTACACTACTGCCTTGAAATTGATTCACTTCATGTTGTTGTTTGGACATTTGCATTTTTACACTCCATACTTGGTCGTGCTGGAGTCTTCAAGCATGTTGCTATCTTGGGTTTGGCCTTGTTTTTGATTTTTGTGCTTTTGTTTGATTTTTGCACATGAGTTGGCGAGGCAGTGCACACGTATACGAATGTACACGTGTGTACTGCAGCCACTTATAATTGCCTATCCCTGATAAAAAATACTGATATGCACAGATATTGCACAGTCAAAAATGATGACGAACAACCCAAATAACTGAGGCAAATCATATATTCAAAAATTATCTTTTATTTTTGAATTGCAAAAATATTTCTTTTTCAATTTTACTGTGTTTGAAAATATTTTTGCAGATTACTCAGATGCTGGATTCAAACTGGATTATAGTTGAAGACAAAAATATGAGTGTGAGTGATATGTAGTAAGGTTTTGATGTAAATGTGAAATGTCATGTATTGTAGTCAAAATTGTATATGTATAGTGAGAGCTTGAAATTGTACTATCAAAGTAGTAATAAATATTTGTTTGAATAAAAATTTCTGTTTGAATTCAAAATCTGTTTAACTTGTTCTGTTTGAATTCAAATTCGAATTCTGTGTAATTTAATTTTATTCAATAAATATTTATTTAAACTATGAAAAACAAAATAGTACATTACCAAATACATTTAAATGAATGTATATATGTTTATTATCATCAAACAAAAATCATATAGCGCAAAGCGCATATTCAACAGAACGACTTAAGGAAACACACAAATATACAACACCTAGGTCGTATTCGACCTTACTACTCATGCGACTTAACAAGCTAACGACATACGACTTAAATACAGTACCAACATATTACAACACCTCACACCTTCGGCCGACTCATCGACATACCGACCCATGACTTAACTTCTTGCCGACTTACGACTTAACTTCTTCAGCCATATTCCGTTAGGTCGCAACATGTTAGAGTTAGGTCGTTAACTCGGCACAACCTCCCCTCTGGTCTCCAGTTAGGTCGGAAACGACTTAACTCTTCTTCATTAACTCGCATCTCTTCCCCACGTAATTCCTTAGGTCTGGAACGACCTATATCTTCCTTCTTAAGTCGTGGACGATTTAACTCCTCCTTAAGTCGTATACGACTTATCTCTTCTCTTCTAACTTGAGCTGCATCAAGTGTCTAGGTACAAATACTTATTAATATAGCTGGAATGCATGCATCTCACATTTCAACATAGTTGGGCATAATCAAAACTATACGATGCTTATTGGATAATAGATTCCAACTAATGATTAGGCACGGTGGTACCACTTATCATAGTGCACGTCTAAAAAATGTACCGAGATCGAACCCTATCGATCCCTGCCAACACAAGACCGACCTACCCCTTATTGGATAGTACTGAATATGTCATCACCCGGGTTGCTTTGCAACCCTTTTGATTTCAAGCCCAACGAATCCATAAATATGTAGATGTAGGGTAACCTAGAAAGGTGACACAACATACCCTAATATGTGCGACCCATTTAACCTTGCTGCATCTCCCTTGATTTTCAGTCATTCCCGATTGATAAGGCTTGAGGCTATGATTACCTTTCAGGAAATCTACACTTAGAATGCTCATTGCCCTCCAACAAAAATGTCCTGATAGCATTCATCCATACAAGTTGTTCTAGGTCCGAACAAACCAAATCACCAAAATAACCACCTTCATTATCTTCACGATATCGCAATTCGTAATGCACAAATTTGATCGAAGTGGTTTTCGGATAATTAAATCCGATCTAGCTCTCTTCGAAAATGATCCACAAAATTGGCCATATTTGATAGTCGGCAATTTAACTATCAAATTTACACACATAAGCAGTCACTAGGCCCATATTATAAAACTTTCAAACATTTATTTTCAGATATCTTTACAAAGATATATATTCAAATCTCTTTCAATATTCCAATATTTAAAAACAATTTCAAATACTTATACCCATAATAGGGTGTTTTCAAACCATATCAACGCTTAGAATATTTCCAACTCTAACTTACAATTCATTACTTAGAAAAATATTTCTATATAAATCATCTCGTAGTTGTAATACTTCCAAAATCATTTAATTCCAATACCTAGGAATATTTCGTCTTATCGCACAAATCTCCGGATTTTTTGAAATTCCCTTTGTAATTCCCAAAAATTATCGATTATACTTATTTAAAATCCAATTATCACTTTATAGCTTCTTTAATGAATTCAGATTTATTTTACGAAATTCCCGTATCTAAACAATTTGTAAATTTCCTTTTCTCAAATTTTCTTAAGTTACTGAATTCCATTATATGATTTCTCTTATAAAATCACATCTAGTTTAAAACCCGGTTCACCAATCTCGAGAGCATTTATAAATAAATTTCAATCACTTACCTTAAACTATATACGTAATAATAATAAATTTCAAACATGATTAAATAATTACTTAAAATATGAAAACACTTTTAAAATAAACGTCAATAACTAATTTCAATTCATTTATAAAATTTCTAATCGATTTAAAAAAATTGTTTATAAAACTTAGAATTCATTTCAGCAAATTTAAATATTTAAATAACTAACTTTCTAAAATATTTAATCCAATTAATAGTCTTTAAAACTACATACTTTAATAATTAAAAATCCTTTTCTAAAAAATTTAACTTGTTGTGAAAAACTATTCTTAAAATTCGACATACCCATTTTTTACGTATAATTCTCTCTCGATCTATCCTAAATCGATTTACATTTCCAATTCCATAGCTATTCCCTAATTCCATAATAGAATTTACTATTTCTTTCTAAACTAATTTCCATATCCCATTTTAAATTCACATCGTGAATTTATATTTCCAATTTATTGAATGATAATCATTCCACTTAATTTATTAACATTGTTTTTAAATTTCATAAACTCATTTCTAGTTTTATAACAGGTTCATATTACTAAATTCATTTATCAAATGATTTCTAATTAAATTCCATTTATAAATCAAATTTCTTAAATAATCCAAACTATATTACAAAACTAATCAAATCTTGATTTTGTCTTCCATTCCATATTTTTAAAAATCTTATTTAAATTCCATTGTTTAAAAATTTCTAATTTAAAATTCTCTATTTGGAACCATTTTACGAAATAGCTAAATAAGTACCCAAAATCCAATCATTTATTTATCCAACTCAATTCCCTTTTAAATATCCCAAAATTCAATATAAATATCTTCACTTCCAAAATCGCCTTTTAAGTTCCCTTTTTAAATTCAAAAATATTATTTATGCTATTTATAATACAAAAATTAAGGCCATTGCCACTATATCATCCAATAAATTCAAATCACACAATAATCCATAACAGATTATTCAGTCACACCATATATCGCTATGAAAACAATCAATGTATTTTAGGAATCCAATTGGCTCCCTCCAACCCGTTTCCCTGCAACCACAAATGCTATATAGCATAAAATATCAATCCCCCTTCGAGGTGGGATATCGCAGTAATATATGGTCATTCGCTATTATGCGGGGTGCATAGTGTCTCATCCGCTACAATCGGTGGAAAATATATGCAACTACTAATATATATATATATATATATATTGATACATATAATATAACATCCAACTGATATTAATTTACCAATTCATCTAATCAACCAATAAATAATTTTTACCACTTTAAAATAAAAATAGTCATCAAAGATGAGTGGATTTACTGACATTGATTTTGTAATCGCCAAACGTTTCGTATTTTCGAAATAAAATTGAACTAGCATTCAATTTTAACCAAAAATTCTGACCAGCTCCAAATTCATTGAACATGTTCCATTACAATGCTCTCGACATGACGATCGCAATGCAAAAAAATTCGTTCCAATCCGACCTTGTATGAGAGAGATATGATTTTTTGTAGTTATCGATCAAATTTATAATAATAAAATAAAAACTTTATATATATTACAAGATTACCCCAAACACTTCTTCCCTAAACGTTTTTTCTTATGCATGCAAATAATCAGGCCACCATTATCGTGCACGTCATTTGAGTGACACGGAGCACCACTCGATGGATTTCGAACCCCTCTTCGCCAATAGCCTCCACTCGACTTTCTCCTTTCTCCTATACCAAAATCCACACGCTCGAGCCTACCACGTAAATTGCGACTGTACACTTCCTCCGCAAAATATTGTAGTGACATGAAATGCAAGAAGCCATCGAGCTTCACCAACTCTCGACCTTAGGTGATGCTCCCTTTGTTGAATCGAATATACACTCACTTCGAGCTATAGCTTCTTCAAATCGATAAGAATGCTAACCCTAATCAAATGCCCAAAGCATTTGGGTCAAATACCCTTCTAATGCCGCCGTACCTTCCCAAGCTCCATGTACATGGAGATATTCGCTAAACTAACTCAAAGAACCGAGTTTTACAAATTTTAGAAATTTATTTTGATTGTTGTTGAATTTCTGAAGCTCTTATTTTATTTTATTTTTCTTTCTTACTGTTCAGAGGAGGGAAGAAGTATTTAAAAGGTTAAAGTGTATGGGTTTGTGGGCATATTTTAGGATAAGGTGGACTGGAAGTGTAATGACCCCTATTTGTCGGTAAATAAAATATTAAATTTAATAAGATTTTAAAATATTAAAATGGTAAGAAAATAAAATTTATGATTTGTAATGATAAAACAATTAGAATGCAATATAGTAATGTTGATTTAATGCGATTGATAACCATTTTAATCCAATTTCAATAAATGGATATCATGTAAGGTTATTTGGTTATAATCGTAAATAATGAAACAAATAAAATGATGCATTTAACGATGAGATTGTATGTAATTGATTGGAATTGGTTAATATAGAATATAAAATTGTTTTGTTATAACCCTTGGTTGTAAATGATAAGATAATGGATATGAACTATTATTATAAACGATGGTTGTAATTATCTTCTAATTAATTTTTCATTTGAATATTAAATGGGTAATTAATGGAATTAAGGCAATTTAATGTTGGAATTATATGTTGCTAAGTGAAATTGAATATAATTAGTGATGTGTAAGTAGTCAGAACATTTGTTGTAGATAATAAGCTTATAAATATGATTATATTACTTAAAGGTAACAATTGTTCATTTATCATCTTATTATTTAATATGTTTGGAATTAATTTGAAAATCAATGAAAATTTATGTAATTAATTATTGCAGTTAATAAGGTAAAAGATGTTAACGGTAAAATAATGAATGTAATAAAATGTAAAATTATTTTAGTATAATCCATAAGGTATTATTGATTGAATAATAAACTTATTCTAATATAATCCATAACGTATTGTTGATTGAATAGTAAGGATGATAACATAGGTTTGAATGTAATTGGACGAGAATTGGATGCGTAGTTAATGGCATTTAACCCTTTTAATATGATAAGGGGAAACAAATTAATACTGCATTAATTAATATTACATCTTTAATTAAGATAAAGTGTAACAATACGTAACTTTTAACAACTTTAAAATGGCAGTATTTTGAATTTAAATATAAATTAAATAATTTTTTTCTGAATATGTGACGTTGAGTGTTTTATTTGACAAAATTTAATAGAATAAAAATTTTGTTAAATTTCAAATTTTGGTCAAACTTAGTCAAAGTTTGACTTTTGGTTGAAAAAATTAAATTTGAATTTTAAAATTTTATTCTTTTTATATGATGCTAGAATGAATTCTGATCTTCCCACCACGTTTCATTTCATTGAAATCAAATTCCTATTGCTCTAAAAATTTGAATTACTGTGAAAAAATAACATTTATTTATAGTGTTTAGTTGTGTTTTGCCTGGCTAAGGCATATTGGGTTTGTTTGGTCTATTAGGCCTTGGTTAACCAAGGGACTCAAATTAGTCATGTGACCATTCCTTTGTCCACAACCTTATGCTCCTTATCTGATAACATCTACGAACATATTTTTTCTCCTGAGAAACTTTCTCTTCACACTTCTTCCTCCTCCTCAAAATCTACAGAGAACTCTAAATCTAAGACTCCAAAAAACTAACAAATCAAAATTCCTTTCCTTCTCTCCTTCTACCCTTCCTTCCCCTATAGCCTCCGCCTTCTCAACCATCTCCAAGGCCTTCTCCTTCCACCTTCCCTGTCCTTTTCTTTCTCCTTTTTCCCTTCTTTTCCCTTCCCTATTTTCCCTCTTTCTTCCCCGTATTTCCATGGCTTCTATATTCCACTAAACTACTCCAAATCAAGTAATTTTTTCTGAAATCGTATATAATTTCAATAGCAAAAACTTTATTGTTGAACCCTTCTTCCCATTATGAATATTTTAATAGCAAAAGCTCCATTTTTCAAGTTCTTTCTCGGGTCCAGTTTTGGCCGAAAATAGCCATACTGTATCAATCATATCTCCTTCAGGTATGAACTAAATTATATCATTCATTTTTCCAAACCATTTATTTTTCCAATGGCTTCAACTTTCTTTTCGACCAGTTCTTCGAATTCCTTAATTTGTTATGCCAAAAACTCAAATCTTTTCGAAGTATTCTTGAACTTAGATTTTCAACTCGGAAAACACCTCTGTTTGTTTTGACCGTAACTTCCTCAAGACAGAAATTTTTCAAGTGTTCTTTTTTGAAAGTGGAGAGAAAAGAATTTGCAACAACTTTCTTGTTAGTCACTTCTAGTTATTCAGTTTTTGGTCTAAATATTTTCTTAAAGATGACATAGTTTCAGGTTTATCTGTAGTTTAGATCTTGGGTAGTTTGGAAGTTGGAAGTATTTGAAACTTGTTTATTAATTTGTGTTCGTGACTAAGCTTTGTTGGATTTGCTTTGCAATTGAATCTTTGCTAGGAATCTGCATATTGCTCCATTTTTATGATCACACTCCCAACTACTAGATTTTCTTATGTTAGTTAATTTGAATTTATGATGTGATTAGAAATTGATCGGTTGCTGTTTAATATATTTCAATTTGTCATTCCAGTTAAATCTTACTTTTATCGAATTTAATTGCCATTTAATTTAATATTGAAATTTAAATTGTCGGTTAATTACCTATTAATGATAACCAGTAAACTGTTGATAGTTATTTGTTTATTTCAATGATGATTATGTTGTATGTTCAATTGTTAATATTTGGGTGATTTAATGAATGTTTTATGGTTGATATTTTGGATGATTGGATTTTATTTATGTTTATATCTCTATTATCCCAATGGGTTGAAATAATACATACCCGAACAATCTTATAGATTAGAGGAAAATCTTATGGATTGAATTCATAAACCCGAGTGGTTTTCATTGATATGGAATTTTGACTTTTGATACTGACTGAAAAGATATGTCCTATCTTTCAAAATAGGATTATCTATTGGAATTGAATTATTTTTAAGGTATAAGTTAATTTAAACCTTGGATTTATTTTAATTAAAATGATTACGATTAGCATTTCGAATCATTTGAAATCATTAAATATTATATTCATGTTGTACATTAGATAGGAGATGGAAATCCCGTAACATCTCTAAAACCATTGCACTAATATTTATAAATTTTTATTTTTATTTGACTTACATAAGATCTTTTGGTTCTGACTCGAATGTTTTGTCTTTTCATTACGCATGGGTTAGTCCGAGCTTTTCAGTGTATTGAAGACTATTTTCTGGAGGACGAAGACGAATATTTAGTATATTATTGCTATTTATTATTCCACTGCATTTTGTGCTCCGCTGCATTATTTGTTTATTTTTGATGTATGTATAACTCCGATTTGAACTGTAAAGTGTAATCAAATGTTGTTTTGTAAAACAGCTTCACGAACTGTTTAGTTGATTATTATATTTTGTCACTCAACTAATTCTGTGTTTTGTTTTCTTTTTTCTTTTATTTTCATATTCACCCCATTAACCATCCTCCCTTTTGAATGGTTTGAATTAGACATATGTGGTTTATTGTCGATTTAAACCATCCAAAAAGGCGAGTCCTTTCAGGAATTGTGGGGTATGGTAGCGGAAGTCAAAACAAATAAAAATATATACTGTTTAAATCCAAAATATCTCGCTTATAGTAACTTAAAATCCCGAACGCCTATCGAGGCGTCCCATCTGGTATTTCAAATGTTATATTGCTATCTCGAACGTAATGGAACAAGTTTCAAGACCTAATTCGATCATATGCAGAAGATAGATTTTTGAACCCAATTATAATATTAAATTTTCGATATTAATTTCAACGCGTTTCTATCCCGTACGGCCAAACTGTAAATCCAACCGCTATGAAATTTAGTATCCGATAATAGTACACTATTATGGATCTAATAGAACTGGTTTCGTCGAATTCCAAGACTGTACCCCGGAAGGCTATTTTTATGTGTCAATTTAGATGTGTTATTTTTAAAATCGAGTAAATCACTTATAGATCCAATTTTAAAATTTTTATTATCTTCCTTCATATCATCAGAAATTAAATATGCCTTTAAAGCATTTTTATCCAAATAAAATCCAAGATTTAAATTATTTAAATGATTTTCAATTATTAAATTCAACAATTAAATTAACCTATAAATCATTATATTTGAATTTCAAGTTATTAAATATATAAAATAAAACTTCAAATATTTAAAACCAATTAAATATTCCAATTTCAAATAACCAAAATTCTAGGTCGTTAAATATTCCATTGGCGACGGCGTCCATGTGGCTTGGCAATTTTCCTTTAAGCCGTTGTTAGCCATCATACGCCATCGAAAATTTCGCTAGGAAAGCCGTCGAAAGCCATCGAAATATATGGCTAATAAGCCGTCGGTAGCCATCGATGATCTGGGTAATTTATTTTTTGCAGCATAATGTTACTTCCATCCAAAAATATAACACAACTCATCAAAATCAATATATAAACCACATATATAAGCTGAAATCAATATCAATATTAATATAAAACTCAAACACCATAATATCAAACCCAAACATACCCAATCAATACAGAACAAACCTTATATCTTCACTTTTAACCATCCAACACCAATATTTACATCCAACATCAAAATCCACATATCAGCTTCCCAAATCAACACTCAAATCAACCACATAAATCAATGTCACACACCACATGTCCATAACTTAACCTTAATGTCACTCAATGTTTATATACACGAATTACATCCAACACCACATGTCCATATAATAAAATTGCAAATCGTACCTCAAGGCTCATCATTGGCTCTCGATCCACCAAACGAAGGGAATGTTTCATGATGCTCCACACACTCGACCAAACACTGGTTGAGCTGCTCCATTTTCACTACTCGGAGGAGGTCCTGATTCTGCAGCTGTGCAATCTACTATCTAAGCTCATTAATCTCTGCGTTGTCCTGAGCTCTTCGGTAAGCCCTTTTATGATGTCCAAGCCTATGAAACAAGTTGAAATATGTTTAAGTTATTACATAACTTTTATAAAAATTAGACAAATTTTACAACGTAGTTAATTTTTATAAATTATCGATTGGTTGTCGTAGCTGTAGCGCCTGTTTCGTTGAGTAGGGTCCATAACAGAGTCAAAGATCGCATCCTCCTCGTTAGTGGTCAACTGCTCCCGTCCAGAATGCTCATGCATCTTCACACGTGCTTGCATTAATTTTTCCTACAACACAAAATTATATACAAATAAATATTACATGACATTATTATAATATTTTATAACCAATGAATTAAAATGATCATCATTAATAGCTTATAACTTAAAATATACTTAAATGTGTGGCATACGCTATACCATCCTTATGCCTGACATATGACACCGATCCCTCGTCCTTTATCTGCCTAACGACATGAGTATACTCAAACACGCCTATATATGAAACGAGATCCCCACGCGCTCTTTCTTGCAATAATTTGTGTATATTATTGTTGTTTATACAAATTTATACGAAAATGTAATAAATGTTCGTAGCTTCAATTAATTAATTTACCCGGTCCTCACGATGGTGCTGGAATGATTTTGAGCAACCACGGTATTGTGACAGGATTTTTCTGCCTGTTCGTAGAGTTCCTGTCCGACTCCGCATGCAAATTAAAAGTTAAAATTTTATTTTACAAGTAAAAATTATGTATTCTGTAATGAATAAATTAAGGTGATATCAGATAAACTTAACTTGAATTTGTCACTACCCCACCATGCGACCTAAGCATCCCACACCATGGCGCCCATCCATTATGGCTTCTTCCTGATATTTCTTATGGTAGACATTGTTTCCCTATAATTCTTTGCCACTTTTGAGTTCCACTAGCGCTGGCAAAGAGACACATCCTCCTCTTGTAAGTCTACTGCCCCTTGTATATATGTTGAAAAAAATATAAATTATACACTTATACTTAGTTAGTAAATTATAAGGTGATTACATATAATGGTATATAATTTTACACGTACCAGGAAGTTCTGCCATATGCTCTCTCGTACATGGTTCGGGATCCTGCTCTACTTCGGCCAGCATGCAGTCATACGGCTCATGTATGCCTGCTTCGATATGCTGAGCACAATGTTAGAAAGCTCAAACTCAAAACACTGCGTTAAATATGATACATACAAATCATGACTAATATATCATACAAAATATTTACAATGATGAAGTAAATTTAATACTTACGAGCCATCAGCTTCCGGTACCAATCTAACTACCGTATGTGCCGCCTCCAACAAAGGTCCCCTTCCATCACCACCGCCGCAACCTGTCGTATGTTTCAACACTTTCATACCATTGTGTTTTCAACTCTTTAATAAACGATTCCTAATGTATGTTGATTCCCCATGTCGAATCATCAGGGCTAGGGTCATCAGGGCTAGGGATAATAATAGTGAGAAACATATACGAAGTTTTCATACACATCCACGAAGGTAAATTGTAAGGTGTAACGATTATAGGACAAGATGAAATTTTAAACAAAATTGAAGGAACAATGAAAATCCATCCATACATAAACCAAGTCTAACTTTACAATTCTCCACCGCAAAAGCTGGGTATGTCTTATCAAAATGATTCCATGCTTCACCATCTGCTGGGTTTGTTAACGTACCTTCTTCCTGTGTCTCACACAGTGCCATCTTATATGATGCACGGTTACACAAGATGCATAAAACATTTAAAGCCAAAGAGTGATGGGTAATTAATGCATACGCTTGTACCGAACTTCCTTTCCCATCTTTTTTCTTAGTTTGTATCTTTTCTGATTGCATATTTTACAATTCCTAAGGATGATGTCTTATTTCCAAAACAACATGCAACCATTTAAATATGTATCTATTTTTTCATATGGAAAACACAAAGCAGACATAAGTTTTTTCACTTCATAATGATTTTCGCATGTTAAATTATCTGGTGGCATATGCCATTTTGCAGCTTGTACTATACCTGTAAACCTGGCTTTTGTGAATTTGTATTTTTATTTCATCGCAATGAATGTTGTTGTTACTGATAGTTGAGTACCGCTTGTATAACCATCCCCAAGGAGTTTCTTAGCAGCCTCCAATAAATCATAATTTTTTTGCTCCAATACTTGGTTCTTCTTCGACATTAACATCGTTACCATCAACTTCAACAGTAGGGAACATTAAACGTGCTGTATCTTAAACCATGTCTTTTACGAGATTCGTTGGAACAAGTTCATTACCTACCTCCTCCTGTGAATGTACGGGATTTGGTGCTGTAAGTTTTCCATGATGATCCCAAACCAAATAATTCAGCACAAAACAATATTGGCGCAAATAAATTATTACCATATTTGGTATCAAATGCTTCAATAGTTTGGACCTACTACATGGAAAATGAATTTCTTTTGTCGTTTCCATTATTAAGTAAAGATAATTCAATAAAGATGTGTACACCATTTTGAAATTTTTCACTCATTGAGCCTCCAATTTCTCTTCTTCATTGGTGCATTCAGCTTCGATCGATAAAATAATTGACCATTTTTTCTACTTTAAAGCATAAAAACACATTAATCATTTACGTCTTAACATTTTATTTTTTAAATAAGTCACACATTTAAATTTTAGCAAATATATAATATTATTCTATTTAACTTTATTTTAAAATGGATTTATACACAAATTATTATATGAATATAATCTACAATTTTTTGGTTATTATTTTACACTTTGATGGTTGGTCATCCTACTCCCATTACAAACACAGTAGTAATT
Source organism: Allium cepa (assembly GCA_030765085.1). Taxonomy (NCBI): domain Eukaryota; kingdom Viridiplantae; phylum Streptophyta; class Magnoliopsida; order Asparagales; family Amaryllidaceae; genus Allium; species Allium cepa. The sequence continues at coordinate 765,805,031 of CM060937.1, read as the reverse complement.
ATATTTTGCAAATCATTTTATTTTAAACGATTCAACAAAATTTTGGTAGCACTTCCCTTTTGTTCCCTGTATCATAAACATATGTGTGCACATGGAACAAAAAGAAAGTGGTGCCAAATTTTATGAACCGTTTAAAATAATATGATTTGCAAAATATAATTACTACTGCGTTTGTAACTTGTCTAATACACGACAAATTTGAAAAATATTGTATTGGATGAATATAAATGTTTATTCTGTGATAAAAACGAATATCCATGCAACGATCATATACAATATTTGTTAGATGGGGCCAAAAGCAATCTAAGGGATTTACAAAATGTAAAGTGTATTATACAATAATTTATTTACATTCGAAAAAACGCATGCACTAAATCGTCGTTTTTGTCATCTTGAAAACACATACACAAAATTTTGAGCATCGACTCTAATTAATCCAAAGTGGCCTAATGTGCATATGCACTAATTAATCAATGTGTATCAACCACTTAACACACATATACATTAAAAAAAAATTCTCAACATTTCAATGATAAACAATTATAATAACGACCTAATTAGCATTCAATAGGGTATACCAAACGATCAATGGGTTATTATACAACTATAATAAAAAATTAACCCTAATCTAACAAATCAAAATTAAATAGGGTTTAGGAATTAAACCTTCTTAGAGAGAAATAAGTAATTGAGCTCGTTGAAAATCGAAGATGGAAACATGCTAGTGGCGTGGAAGCTTGTTGACGGCGTGGAGGAGGGTTTGGAGGAGGGGTTGGAGGGGCGGAGGTCTGATTTAGGGAAGAAAAGGAATGAATGAAACTATCGGCCTGGGCTAAGCTATTCGCAACTTTTCGAGGACTTCCGACAGCTGCCAATGACTTCATTTGAGATGGCATTCAATGGCTTCATGCGGCTAGTTTACTTTATTTTCATTTATGACACAAAAATTGCTTCCCATCGATAGCCATCGCAAAGAGATCGATGCACCTTCGGCGGGCGTCGGAAACGGGCATCACAATTTACTGTGTTTCTAGTAGTGTGGGTTGGCGGTAAAAGAAACTCATTTTATGATTATTTCAAATGTAATGAACTTTGGGAAGAAGTATATCATCATTCGATACATTATTTTATGTGAGTACTTTATCGTCAAATTTGGTTTTTGAGGTTATATGTTCATCCATGACATTCCCTTTCATGTTTGGATCCTAATCTAGCTTTAAAAAACTCTTAAGTTATGCAATTAGTTTATGGATTAAATATAATGCAGTGAATTAGCAAAGTTATAGTTGAATTTCTAACATTCCAACACAATGATCTCAAAATGTTGGTCATGGAGTTTGACTTATGCAATCTTACCAAATTGAAATATAATTTACGGTCTATCCTACCACTATTAGATTAGGGGCTATTTGCGGTGGAGCGTTCTAACGGCCATCAACGGCTTCTCATTCAATTTTTTAGATATATCGATGGTCAGTAACTTTAACTAAATAAATTTATTACATTATTATAACTTATTAGTTATATATAAATTTGAATTTTTTTTGAAAATACTAATTTAACTTCTAGAGATTGATAAAGATTATTTTATTCAATTATTCAGTGTTATGACAGTTTTTGATTAATAAAATTAGTTTTATCGATAATCTTTTATTTAATAATTGATATCTAACTTTATTGGAAATTGAACGCAAACAATCGTTCTATGCAACATTCAGTCTGTCAGTTATACAATTTGGTAAAACTTACGATGCTTATAGTTTTATGAATTTAAATATATTTTTTAACCATTGTGTGACTAATAAAAATTTGTAAATTGATCTAAAAAGACATGTAAGAGTTTGTAATCATTAATATTGATTTCATATTTATTGAGAACTAACATAATCTAGGGCTGTTATTGTAATGGTAAATTTTCTGTTACCTTATCATTACCAGTCATTCAGTTATCATTTTTAATTGAAATCGATATACTAGTTTAATCGGTATGGTAATGGTTAATTTACCATTTTCTACGGTAAATTATCGGTAACATTTCTTCAAAACCAACGGTAATTGTAATTTTACCAATCAATTTAAAATACATCTATATTCATGTGATATGCTTTAATATAGGTATTTAGAACCGAACAAATGATTAAATGTAGTTCAGCAATCAGGTGAAATAATGCCGAATACACTTCTTTTCTTCCTCATTTACATCTTTTATTAAGTAACACCATAATAGTATAATAAAGATGCGTTAGTGTAAAAACATGTCAAGTTATGGACTTTTTTGGGCAAATGGTAATTTACCATTACTAATGTAACGATTACTAGGCTATTGGTACACTAATCTTAGGTATACCAACCGATTGGTAGTGGGAACTGTAAGTAATTTTAGCTTACCAGTAAAAATGATACCACGATGGTATTTGCGCAATAGTACAGATAACCATTACCGTAGCAACCCTAATATAAGCTATTCAATTTTTGCAACAAATTAAAATTTTCTTACAAACTAAATTGCATTAAATTTATTTTAAAATAGTGAACATTTAATTGTATATCTAAAGTTGCATTCGTAAATTGTCAAAAATCATCGCCAATCAACACTGTTAACCCTACTTTTTCACGACTTAGCGACCTAATGGATTAGAGGACTCAACGACCTTGACAGTTAAGAGGTCTTACGTCCTAATGAGCTAATGACCTAAGCTAATCAATGAGCTAACGACTTAGTAACTCAATGAAACAACGACCTAATTACCTAAAAGGTGGAGCGACTTAACGACCTAAATCATAAAGCGGTACAACATGTCGCGACTCAACGGCTTAAGGGGCCCTAATGACCTAACGAGGTAAGAGGGGAGCGACCTAGCAACCTAGCAACCTTGCGACCTAGCGTGTTAAAAGCAGAGAAAGACCGCATGCCTTCTGTCTCCTTCATTAGGTCGCTGGCGACCTAAACAAGACCAAGACAACTTCTTATGCCGCTTCTCCCCTAGGTCGTTCACGACATATGGCCTACCAGTGTGTTCAAGTGATCAAGTGCACCCCTGTTAAGCCGTAAACCATGCTCACTAGGTCGCCCACGACCTACGACCTACCCCTAGGTCGCTCACGACCTACGACCTAACTCTATATTCTCCCTATAAATACCCCACCTACTCCAACTGAAAGGGGACTTTTAGGCTCACTTCTGGAACGCCTACACTCTGCTGTTTTCTCGACTCATCCGACACTTCAAACACCGAAGACACTTCTACGAACTTCAGGAAGAGATCTAACACATTCGACCTGAATTCGAAGAATCCTTCTACATCGGAGTTCTAGTTACTTGTCTTAGTAGTGTTGTAATCGAAGATTGTTGTAAAGTTGTAATTGACTCAGCAATAAAGAAGATTAAAGTGGACGTAGGCTTGACTTGAAGCCGAACCACTATAAAACTGTTGTCTCTTTACTGTTTTTTTTTGTAATTCCTGCTTGTTTCTAATTCCCGTATCGACGGGTGGTGCTTTCACTTTGTCTCTACTTATACCGGGGTGTTAGCATCTAATTTTAGCGTTAACATTTTTGGTGCTTTCACTGAGAACCCAACTCAGGCTGTTTTCATCAATGCTTCGCAAAAGTTTGTTGAAAGAATCTCTCTCAAAACCAGAAGTCTATCAGAGATAATGGCTCCTGGAAGAAAGCGCAGATCTGCTAGATCCGGTGATGTCCATGAGAATACCGCCAATTCTCCTCCGTTAAGTCAAGCAGCTCCAAGTGTTGAAATTACACGGGTGGAGTTAGATGCTGCAATGTCTAGGTTATATCAGCAAATGGAAGCCCAAAACACTCTAATGCTGAAAAGGTTGAACACTTTGCTCGGAGCTAACCATCAACCGGTGAATAATGAAGAAAACTTTGTTGATGATGTTCATAATGTTGTAGGGAGAAATATTCCTCAAAGGGCAGCTGGCCCCGTCGACGGGATACCTCCCCAAGTTGGAGGATCAGGGCCGCAGCCCACTCTCCGTGAATGCTTGTCAAGGCAAACTTCTGAGAAAATGGCTGACGTCTGTCCCGCAGAGCCTCTAAACGATGAGGAATATCTCTCGGGAATGGTTCAACAAATTATGAGAGAAAGTATGCAAAGGGAAGAAGATGAAAAAGAATGGCGATTCGCTCCGAGAAAAACTCCTTTCACAGAGAGAATTCTGAAAGCGGAATTTCCAAGGAAGTTTGTCCCCACCCACCATTCCGGCTTATCGGGGGACAAGTGACCCTAATCAATTCTTGTACAAGTATGACTGGCACATGACAGTTGCTAGGGCATCGGATGAGATGAAATGCCGGTACTTTCCGGTATACTTGGAAGGAGTGGCTCTACTATGGTTTACAAAGCTACCGGTCTGATCTATAGACCAGTTCTCCGATTTAACTCGGAAGTTTAAAGAACAATTCAGATTGTATGCTTCAAAGGCGAAGGACATAATGTCACTGTCCAGCCTGGAACAGAATCCCGGAGAATATATTAGATCTTTCTTAAACCGCTTCAACATAGCCTTGGCTGAAGTTGACAATGCAGAGCCACGAATGATCTTGACTTACTTGATGAAGGCTATCGACAAATCAAGTGAATTTGGGAAGTGGCTGAAGATGAAAGAGCCAAATTCGCTTGAGAAATTCTATAAGAAAGCTGATGAGTTCATGCGCTTGGAAAGCCTTCTAGCACCGGAAAAAGTGGTATTAACAGAGGTTAGGAACAATAATGCTGCTTCGAATAAAAAAGAATCTAGTACTCAGAAGAGGGAGAACGATGGTGGAAAGAAGCAAGGAAATGCGAAGAAAAATCGTCTTTTTAGACCCTCAGACTTAACTCCCTTAACCGATACCCAGAAAACATTTTCTTTGCAACCAAGGACACTATCGAATACCCCACACCAGCTAAATTGAGGCTTGGGAAAAATGTTGAGAAAAATGGAAGATTTTGCCGATTACACAATCAACCCGGCCATGATACTAATGAGTGCCGCCATTTGAAGAATTTGATTGAGGAACTATTGAAAGAAAATAAACTTCAGGAGTATGTGAAGAGGAACAGGAACGAACCTACTTCATCAACTCAGTGGCAACAAGTTCCTGTTCATCAACCCAGCTCGAGTGAGAGGGCGGCGGCGCATGAATCAGAGAGCCTATTATTAATGTGATTACGGGAGGTCCTCACCCAGCAAGCAGAAGCTGGGTTGAGATGGAAAGATATGCCCGTGCCTTGAAGTATGCACCAACAGAAGAAAATGATTTTGTGTTGGAAGTTGTTGCACCTTTGAAGCAACAGAAATCTTTTAATGATGACATCGTGTTTAGAGCCAGGGACTCTATGGGCATTGAAGCTCCTACCATGGATCCCTTGGTCATCTCCGCAGGCATTAGGCCGGCTATTGTAAGAAGGGTGCTTGTTGATTGCGGCGCCTCTTGTAATATCCTCTTCAAAAAGACATTCGATCAAATGAAAATTCCAATGGCCGATGTTTGAGCTTCATCGTAGAAGATGGTTTGGTTTACTGGGGAACCGAAGCAGCCGATTGGAACCATTGACTTGTTCGCGGAGCTTGGAGAGGGGCAGAAAAAGGTGGTTCGAAAGCAGAATTTTGTGATTGTTGACGAATTTTCTGCTTACAACGCCTTCGTAGGCCAACCAAATCTTACGGCATTTAAGGCAATTCTTACCCCGTGGCGCCTTACTATGAAGTTTCCGACAGATAATGGCGTTGGTGTTATTAAAGGGGATCAAAATGATGGGCGAGAATGTTACCTTATAGAGTTGCGTGAAGCAAGGAAGAGAGAGATGGGAAAAGATGCGGTAGCCCCAGTCCGCATCAAAGAATCAACCTTATAACAATTACAGGGTGGACCCTGCACTAGTGAGCATAGCGGTGCACGAAAAAAAATAGATCCCAGAAAAGCTAGTGCGGGCGAGAATAGAGTGGTGCCGGTGAAAGTAACGGTGCCGGTACCTGTTGACCAGAAAGATCCTAACAAGGTGGTGAATGTGGGTTCGCAACTTAGTGTGACGGTTCAAAATTCTTTGATATCATTCTTGAAAGAAAATCTGGACGTATTCGCTTGGACTCATTCCGATATGTGTGAAATATCCCTAGAGTTGCAGTACATACTCTGAATACTGATTCGAAGTTTACACCCGTAATGTAGAAAAGAAGAACCCAGGTCCTTAAAGGCCAGCAGCATTAAAGGAAGAAGTAGATCGGCTCATGGAGAATGGCTTCATTAGGGAGTCTAATTATCCGATTTGGGTTTCGAATCCAGAACTGGTTAAGAAAGCTAATGGAAAGTGGATAGTATGCATCGACTTTTCAGATTTGAACAAAGCCTGCCCCAAAGACTGCTTCCCGTTACCCAGGATTGATCAGTTGGTGGATGGAATAGCAAGGCATGAATTGTTATCTCTTATGGATGCTTACTCCAGATACAATCAGATTATGATGCATGAGCCAGATCAGGAGGACACGAGCTTCATCACCGATATTGGTCTTTACTGCTACAGAGTCATGCCCTTCGGACTGAAGAATGCGGGGGCAACTTACCAAAGACTTGTCAATGCTATGTTCAAACCTCAGATTGGAAAGACTATGGAAGTTTATGTTGACGATATGTTGGTGAAATCAAAGAAGGCAGTGGATCATATGGATCACTTGGCAGAAATGTTCGCAGTCATTCGAAAGTTTGGGATGAAGCTTAATCCTTTGAAATGTTCTTTTGGGTGGAGTCCGGAAAGTTCTTGGGTTTCATTGTGAGTGCTAGGTGCATTAAAGCTAACCCTGCTCAGATTACTGCCTTAAGAGAAGCCAAAGCTCCTAGAACGAAGAAGGAATTGCAAAGTCTCAATGGAAAAGTTGCTGCCCTAAGTCGGTTTATTTCCAAAGCTACTGATAAATGCATTCCATTCTTTGATGCTCTGAAGAAAGGAAAGAAAAACTTTGACTGGACTCCTGAATGCCAAAAAGCTTCTGATGAGTTGATTCGTCATATGGAAACGCCTCCAATAATTTCAAAGCCCAACAATGGTGAAGAACTTTTTGTATATTTGGCAGTCTCATCTCATGCTCTCAGTGCAGCGTTGGTGCGGGAAGACGTAAAAGTTCAGCACCCGGTTTATTACATCAGTAAAAGTCTCACTGGGGTAGAGACGAATTATTCAAGATTGGAAAAGATCGCCTATTGTCTACTGATTGCATCAAGAAAGTTGATGCCATATTTCCAAGCTATCCTATTAAAGTCCTCACTTATCAACCTCTAAAGCAAGTCCTATTTTGCCCTGAAACTTCGGGTCGTCTTTTGAAGTGGAATATTGAACTTAGCCAATACGACATCACTTATCATCCCCGAAGAGCAATCAATGGACAAGCTTTAGCAGATTTCATCGCAGAATGTACAGATAAAGGTGATAGTGAGGGAGGGGTGATTGATAACACCCCAATTCGATGGAAATTATATGTGGATGGTGCAAGAAATGATTACTGTTCCGGAGCTGGGGTTGTGCTTGAAACCCCTGAAGGGCGGTCACTGTGTTATGGGTTGAGATTAGAATTTCCTTCGACAAACAATGAAGTAGAATATGAAGCTCTTATTGCCGGCTTGAAGATTGCTAAAGAACTGAACATCAGAGTATTGCAGATCTTCAGTGATTCTCAGCTTATTGTATGCTAAGTCAAGAAAGAGTTTCAAGCTAAAGGGGGAAATCTGCCTACTTACTTGTCAAAGGCTTCGGAGGTTCTTGATGATTTTGACCATTACACGATAAGACATATACCCTGGGAAGAGAACATGAAGGCAGATTCTCTCGCGAAGTATTCTAGCACAGGTGAAGATCAATTATTGGGATTAGTTCCTGTGGAAGTCTTGTCAGCTCCAAGCACTGATGAGATGGATATTGACTGGATCATAACTATATCTCAAGAGCAAGTATCGTGGATGACTCCGATAAAGAAATACCTGCTCAACGGCTCTCTGCCAGAAAATACAAAAGAACTACAGAAACTGTTAAGAAAAGCCGCCAGATATGTAATCCAAAACGGTGGTTTGTACAGATGGGGATTCTCGATGCCATTACTCCGATGTGTAACCAAGGAAGAAGCTACACAATTCAAGCTGAGGTGCACGGAGGAGAGTGCGGAGATCATTCAGGTGGCCAAACTTTAGCAAAGAAAATTCTCCGCTATGGGTATTTTTGGCCAGGTATTAATCGAGACGCTGCTGACTATTCCCGAAAGTGTGAAAATGCCAGAGATTTGCAAAAATCCCAAGAGCACCTTCCACCGAGCTAACACAGATGGTCAGTCCATGACCATTTGCCATTTGGGGAATAGATCTCATTGGACCTTTACCGACTGCCAAGTCCGGAATCAAATATGCTACTGTTGTTGTTGATTATTTTACTAAATGGGCTGAAGCTGAACCATTGGCTACTATTACTTCTAAAAAGATGATAAATTTTATGACTAAATATATCATTTGTAGGTATGGTGTGCCTCAGAAGATAATCACAAACAATGGTACCCAGTTCGAAAACGAAGAATTCCAGGACTTTTGCAAGCGATACAAGATCCCAAAAAGCTTCTCAGCAGTGGCTCATCTATAGGCAAACGGGCAAGTGGAAGCAATAAACAAAATTATCAAGTCAACCATCAAAAAACAGCTAGAAAAAGCAAAAGGTGGTTGGGTCGATAAGCTGCCACTAGCACTATGGGAATACAGAACTACCCACAAAACTGTGACGGGGCACACTCCATTCTCATTAGCATATGGATCAGAGGTAATGATTCCGGTGGAAACAGAAGTCCCTTCACATAGAAGAATCCATTTCAACCAGACTGAAAATGAAAAGCTGCAACTTTAAGCACTTGACTTCCTTGATGAAAGAAGGGAAGAGGCTAAGCTCAGAATTGCAGCACATCAACAAAGAATAGCCAGGCACTTCAATTCCATAGTTCGCCAACGCAGCTTTGAAATTGGAGATCTAGTCTTGAAAAGGAGCATGACAGCAACATGAGTGTTTTGGCCAAACTGGGAAGGGTCGTATGTCATAGGAAAAGAACTTCTTGATGGCACTTTCAAACTCACAACTGTCGAAGGAGATCCAATTCCAAGGGCTTGGAACAGCAATCACTTGCGTCCATATTTTACTTAAAAGCTTTGCTGAAATATTGTAAAATAATAATGGATGTATGATTCTTGTATTGAAAGCCATTGTAAAACCAGTGCAAGTGAATAATGAGAACTACAAAGTGGATGTAGGTCTAGTTCTTGGCCGAACCACTATAAATCTTGTGTTCTCTACTATTATATGCTCGTTTTATTTTGATGTGTAAAGTACTTTAAATGTATTGCTAAAATGTCGATTTAATATTGCAGGCCATTCAAACAAAGCCTACCCATCACAAGACCAAGCGATCCCTGACATCACTCAAATTCCAGATTAAAATCCTATATAAGAAGTGCTTCAAGCAAACAGTTAGTGATTCCGCCGGAGGTAGGCCATTGCTAACTAATTATGATTGTTTGTGCAAACAGACATCCGATTAAGTAGCCTGTGTCTGCCCCTACGAACTCACTTAACAATGAAGTACACTTCTTTGGATAAAACAAACTACTTGCAAAAGAAAGGGACATGTGTTTGGAAATGATAATAGGGAATCGCTGATAAGCAAATGACGAAGAGACATGGGCGAGCAGACAGAAAACAACCAAAGACCTCTTCGAAGGCACAAGCCCTCTTCGGAGGCACAACTCTTCGGAGTATAAAGACCTCCAACGAGGCATGCTGGAAAAATAAAGTTCACTTTCTCAACCAAAAAGATTGGTGGAATCACCGGATGGCACAGGGCCCTTGTTAACAGGTTGCGATCGTTTGTGTAAACGAACATCCAATTAAGTAACTTGTGTCCGCCCTGTGAGTCCATTCAACCATGAGAAAGTAACTTCCAAGCAATAAAAGCCCTCCTCGGAGGCACACATTTCACCAGGATTTGAAGTGCAAACTGCTCTCTTCGGAGATACACTTCACAAGAGTTGAAATGCTGAAAGCCCTCTTCGGAGGCCCATTTCACCAGAGTTGAAATGCCAAAAGCCCTCCTCGGAGGCACACATTTCACCAGGATTTGAAGTGCAAACAGCTCTCTTCGGAGACACACGTCATAAGGGTTGAAATGATGAAAGCCTTCTTTGGAGGCCCATTTCACCAGAGTTGAAATGCCAAAAGCCCTCTTCAGAGGCCCACTACCCTGCATAAAAAGAAAGAAAGAAAAAAGCCCTCTTCGGAGGCGTACTTCTACTCTCAAGTGAAGATCAATCTCTCCACAATGAGAATATTCTTCTCCAAAGTTGAAGTGCCAAATCAAAGCCTTCTTTTGAAGCCCACTTCACCGCACAGGAGAATTCACTATTTTTCTTTAAAAAAAAAAGAGTGATCATCTCCAAAAGTTGAAGTTTAGAAATTTTTTCCTAGAAAAAAGAGAAGACTTCTCCAATACAAGGCACATTCTACTAAATCAGAGAAATATTTCCTTAAAATGGAAAAATTATTCTCTAAAGTACGAATGCGAGCCTTCTCAAAATGTAAAAATTGTTCTCCGAAGAAAGAGTACAAGTCTTCTCGAAACAAAAGAGTTGTTCTCCAAAAAATTTCCAATGTGAAAGAGATTGCAATAAACTGTGGTATGGGGCAATATAATATAGTTACATTTATAAAAGCAATGCTCAAGCAACATACCACAGGCTTACTGCAACATCACACTAAGAAAATAAAGAAACTTATATGAAAATGAAGAATAAATAAATTCTTAAATACAGACTGAAGTTTGTACAAGTAAAAGAATCATTTTATTCCATACAATGAAAATTTTATACATGTGCAGGTTTCAAAATAAAAAGAAGGCGGGGACCAGTACTCGCATAATCTCCGGTCAACACAAGTCTTTATATATACAAGCAAAAAAGCAAAAAGCAAGACGAAAAGCATAGGACGAAACCCATTACTTCTTCTTCCTGCAACTTTTTTAGCCCTCACTTGGCTGGATGGTTAACTTTTTGGGTCGACTTGTAAGAGTAGGGGAAGAAGGAGAAAGGGGTGCAATTGGATTTTCTTCTTCTTTTTCTTCGTTGGCAGAAGCTTCCCTGTTTTTCTTTGAGATTCCACGCTTCCCCTTCTTCCCTGAAGAAGATTCGCTTCCCGGAGTGATAAGTGCAGACAATTTTGTGTCATCAGAAATAATTTGCTCCGGAGTTCTTTCGCCTTCTTCAAGTTCTTCAGCCTTCTGTTCTTGTGAAGCAACAGGATCATCCATGCCTTGAAGAGCTTCTATCTTCTCCTCTTGCAACCCCGGTTGGGAAACAGAAGAAGGAAAATCTAAAGAGGCGGAGGGGGAACAGCTGGAAGAGGGAAAGTCTGAACAACACTTGGCGTTTTCACTATAGGAGAAGAGAAGTTAAAATCAGTATCTCTCGTAAAGAGAGGAGATAATGGCGCGTTAAGACTTAAGTAATAGTCAAAAAGTTCATCAAGCTCATGTGAAGTAAAAAAGCGATCCACTTGAGCTAGATCAGCATTGAAGTTACCTGGGGAAGTTAGCTTTATCACGTCAACTTCAAAGTCTTATGCTTCAGTACTTTCTTGAGTCTCATCTCCAGTGTGAGCTGTTGCAATTTCGATGTTAACTTTAGCAGGAGGCGGAGAATGGGAACTGGAGCCAACAATATCAATGTCGGCCGAAACCAAAGGTTGAATTGGGTCGGTTGAGGTTGCCTTCCCTAAATATTCTCCTTCCGCCATTTCGGCTCGCTCTTTAGCGAGTTGGTCCTATCCCCTGGCAAGAGAAGCACGTGCATCATCATCTAGATAGTGCGCCTCGAGATCTTCTTCAGTATAGTCAGCGCCTCCACGCATATCAAGTGCGGCCTTCGACACTTCGGCTAAGGTAATCTCATACTTAGGGCCCAAGAATGAGAGACTACAACACCCTAGAACACTATGCAGATAGAAATCAAATAAAGTAGAGCTGACATTGGCCTTGGTCACTTCGTGCGATTGTTCGGCTGCTGCTTTTCCAGCAATGGCCTCGTCACGCTCTTTTTCGACCTTTAATAGTTGGGTCTGCAACCTCATGATCTCAACATCCTAAAAGCTGATCTTTTCTCGCAACTGAGCAATATCAGTGCAGTAGCTTTCCATAATTTTCCCTTGTCCCTCGAGCTTAGCTTCAGCATCTCGTTGAGCGGCATGAGCATCCCTTACTTGTTTTTGAAGCACTTCTTTCTTTTGAGTATAGGAAGTGGAAGAAGTGGCAAGCTCTTCTTTGAGTTTTTCAATTTCCGCTTTAAGCTTCTCATTGTAAGCAGCGATGCTCTTCATCTCTGCATCATGCTGGTCGAGAGTTTTCTGCCACTTGGATTTGTCATTTTTCGTAGTCAGCATGGCTTCAAGGTTTGCATGGTTTACTCTTTGAAGTTCGTCAACAAGTTTTTGCCAACCAGGCATTCTCTCAATATCGAATTTGACGGCATCAAGATTTCACAACATAGCTTGCTTGTCGATTGGGACCAAATCAAGATCAAAACGCACTCCTTTTAAGCACTAGTGCGGAAACCGGCTTTGAAGAGCAGTCGGACCCTGTCCAACTTGATACGAGGGCCTACTGATGATTGTTTGAATAGTTCTTCCAAGGGCAAGAGAGCTGGAAGGAATTTCCAAAGAGATGGGAGCAGCGGGCTTTTCAGAAATTGCAGACCCCGGCTTTTCAATAAGCCTGGCCCGATTACTTAGATTTTCAGCGGCATGACTTTTCACATTGTCATCATTAGATTTTCGTTTGTGGGAATCATCATCTCTCTGGGAAGAATCATGTCGTTCGTCCCTTCCCCCATAATGCTCCTCATAAGCCCGCCTCTCACGAGCTTTCCTCGTAGCCCTTTCTTGGTCGGTCTCTCTAACGGCAGGAAGATACCTCTTGGGATCGTAGGAGCCGCGTCTTCCGTGGCGCTGGAAGTCATCATAATATGAGCTGCTATGCCCCATTGAGGAACCTGAAAGTGAGAAAGAGGCAAAGCTTAAGAATCTTCGAAGTAAAGGAGCTAAGTACATGTAAGTGCAGAAAAATCGTAAGTGTGTGTAACGTGCAAACTACGCGCCTCAAACTACGAACCACTCTTCGGTTGAGGGGTGATGGCTGATTTTATAGAAGGTACCAACTCTTGAGCCGACGAAGATTGTTGCAAGACTGATGTCACTTCAACTGCTGGAGAAACAACTTTAGTAGTAGTGGTATCGTCTTTAAAGAGCTCCTGTGAAGTAACCATCAGGTCGCTCGATCCCTAAAAAATATCGTCACCACCGTGCTTAGCGGGACTCTTTCTCTCGGCTCCTTCATCAGCAGCCTTCTCGGAGTATTGCGGAGGTTCCTCTTCTTCAATAACCGAAGAAAGCGTAAGCTTGCCAGATGACTCCACGATATCAGTAGGAGTGGAACACTTAACTAATGAGGCTTCTACGGCAGGTTCTTTCAATGTGATTTCTTCTACAGAAACTGGAGCATCTGATGCTCTGCTTCAGAATCAGAGACTTCATGAGGCTGAATAGAACGGGAAGAGTGCAGAAGTCCGAATTGGTGCAGAAACTCGTCTTTTAGCAAAAATTTAATAAATCTCTCCTCAACCGCCACGACACTTAGCCTTTCAGAAGTTGGCTTATGGCTAGAGTCTTTAGAAAGTGGAGGAAGTGCTGAAAAAGTAAAGAATGAAGTTAGCACTTGACAACTCGGACCTCGAAGAGCTCAAAAATGGGAAGAACGGAGATAAGCATCGTACTTCCTACTCTCCATATGCCATAAAATCCCGGGGGGCAACGAACAAAGAAAAATTGGTTCAAAAACCCGTGAGCACTTTCAGAAAGATCAGTGACCAGTTTACGGTTCCTGGCACTTCTCACAAGTATTGTAGAAGGATGATCTTTATTCTTTGCAAATGTGCACAAGTAGCAAATTTCTTCAAAGCTCGGAAGAGGATCAAGTGTTCTCCTAAACAGCACACACAGTCCCATTAGGATGGCGTAGCCATTGGGATGCAGCTAGAAGGGGGATATAGTTAATCGAAGAAGGAGCTGTTGAAGAAAATCATTAAAAGGAGGAATAGAACTACACAGGCACATCTGACGATTAACCGCGATAAAACCGGGGGGTAGCCTGTCAGCAATATCGTTTGCGCCAGGAAGTAAAGCATCTGCTTCAGCAGTACCAAACTGAATGCATAGTAGGTTGAACACCCGTTGATTTAGGGTAGTTGAAGTTCTTTCCGGGGGATTATCCAGTGGATTGGCTATCGGGAAGACCTCTCCAGCTTGCCCTACTGTTTCTTCTTGTTGAGAAGTCATTCTACACAAGGAACTGGATATTCAAATATGAAGGTGCACGTTTCCTAAATGTGTGAAGTGTTGTGCAAAACTAATAAAATGACAAGCAGATATAACTGTAATTAAACTAATAGGCATCTGTCGATTATAAAGTTTCAAAGCTTGTTGTTTTAGGTTCAAGTACAAGTGCAGTGTTGATGCGAACAGATCAGCTTTAGTTGATTAACTTTTCTTTGCTTTAATACTTCACTTGAATTTGTTGATTCATAGCATTTCATTCGTATAATTTCTTTAAGTTGATTATTCTTTATCGACCAATCTGTCATCCGATGTGGGCGATCAGTGGCAGTATATTCGCCCTAGTTTTCTGCAAATGTTGTATTTAACAGGTTGTTAGCTTCAAAAGTTAATATAATCTATGACAAAATGCAACAAGTTCAAGCAGTTCATTCTGGCTGTTCAATTTGGAAATTTAATCAAGTGCTGTCATATTTTTGCAAGTAATCAAGCTCAAGCGACTAAGCATGGGTCGAAGATCCATTAAGTCGTTCTGATCAAGTCAAATAGTTCATTATTCATGCTCCTAAAGTTAAAGTTATAATGCATATTAAGGAATAAGGCTTTAGGACAAGACAATGCAAATTTGTCTAAGTACTAGCTCGTCCGCGACCTATAAGATTGTGTCATGAAAATTTAGCTCTCCTAAGTCCTAATGCGACCTAAAGGTAGGTCGTTAAAAGGGATGACTCGTCCGAAGCGACATGCCATACATAGTAGGTCACAAAGTTCATAAGATTAGCATAGATCGAGCTTCCTTAAGTCGCTCTGCGTTAAGCCTTATGATATTCCAGCAAGTTAAGACGCAAGTAAGTTAAGTCGTCCTAAGCTCCTAAGCCGATCATTTCTTAACTCTCTTTAACCCGTTCGCTCCTCTCCACTCAGCAAACGCATAACTTGCTATCCATTAACCCGTTAACCAAGTATCTCTTCGCCTCCTCCAAACTCCTGAAACCTCATCGTCTTCTCCAAATTTCCAAAAACTCCATGAAACCCTAGGCCGATTCGTTCTTACAACAACTACTAACAACTCGACAAGAATCGAAGGGCAAATCCGAATGCAATTTTGCAACATAACAACAAAAAGCGTATGGAGGTGATTATGGGGGAATCGATGACAAATGCGGATGCTCGAAATAACCTAAATTCACTGATGGAATTAACGATTGCAGAAGAAAAAGGAAAGATTTCCTGCCAAGTCGCTGAGCTCTGGTGTATCAATGGCGACAGAGGTAAACAATTCAGTGAAGAAGATGAAGCGAGCTAACGGCTTATATAGGGGAAAGAGCAAAGGATGCTTCAGCACGCGACCTAACTCCTTCATTAGGTCGCTCACGACCCAACGACTTAGCAAGGCACGAATTAAGAAGTATCGAAGCATACGACCTATGACATAGGCGTATACTTCGAGGGGCAAGTGTTAACCCTACTTTTTCACGACTTAGCGACCTAATGGATTAAAGGACTCATCGACCTAGAAAGTTAAGAGGTCTTGCGACCTAATGAGCTAATGGCCTAAGCTACTCAATGAGTTAACAACTTAGTAACTCAATGAAGCAACGACCTAATTACCTAAAGGGTCTAGCGACTTAACAACCTAAATCATAATACGGCACAACATGTCGCGACTCAACGGCTTAAGGGGCCCTAACGACCTAATGAGGTAAGAGGGGATCGACCTAGGGTCCTAGAAACCTAGCGACCTAGCATGCTAAAAGCAGAGAAAGACCGCATGCCTTCTGTCTCCTTCATTAGGTCGTTGGCGATCTAAACAAGACCAAGACAACTTCTTATGCCACTTCTCCCCTAGGTCGTTCACGACCTATGGCCTACCAGTGTGTTCAAGTGATCAAGTGCACCCCTGTTAAGCCGTAAACCATGCTCACTAGGTCGCCCACGACCTACCCCTAGGTCGCTCACGACCTACGACCTAACTCTAGATTCTCCCTATAAATACCCCACCTACTCCAACTCAAAAGGGACTTTTATGCTCACTTCTGGAATGCCTACACTCTACTGTTTTCTCGATTCATCCGACACATCAAACACCGAAGACACTTCTACGAACTTCAAGAAGAGATCTAACACATTCGACATGAATTCGAAGAATCCTTCTATATCGGAGTTCTAGTTACTTGTCTTAGTAGTGTTGTAATCGAAGATTGTTGTAAAGTTGTAATCGAATAAGTAATAAAGAAGATTAAAGTGGACGTAGGCTTGACTTGAAGCCGAACCACTATAAAACTGTTGTCTCTTTACTGTTTTTTCTGTAATTCCTGGTTATTTCTAATTCCCGTATCGACGGGTGGTGCTTTCACTTTATCTTTACTTATACCGAGGTGCTAGCGTCTAATTTTAGCGTTAACAAACACCATTGACAATGTCGAAAACCGTTGGTGTGTCATGATTATATCTACAGCCTAGCCAGCCCGATTCATTATCTTCCTCCCCAAAACCTAAAATTCTCCCCCAAATTCAACCAAGCTCTGTTGTCGGTCGCCGATCACTGTCCTCGGTCGCTGGTCGCTATCCTCTGTCAACATCTGTTGGAATCTTCATCAATTTTCAATCTTTAACCATCTACGCATTCAATTCATTAAAAATCAGGTATATTTTTACCTTAAACTAATTAATTCGAATTATGTTAAAATTTGTGTTAATTTGTGATTATAGTTGTTGATAATAGCCCATTGATTGTTTATAATTGAACATGGTTGATTGAGATATATTTATTAGGGTTATTAATGTTTAAATCCGATAATTAACGCACAATTAGGGCTAATTTGGTTTAAGTGGTGTATGTGCTTATTAATGTAACATAAATCAGTGCTATTTAGTACATGTGTTAGCTAAAACATCGATGGAAATAATTTATTTACATAATCCTTTATTAGTTTATACCCATAATTATATATAGATCTAGTTTATGTGTACATGGTATGTGTTCATATAAACAAATTAGTGTATAATGTTAATCTTTTATTACTGTGTAATAAATTCAAATTAGTGTTAGCTAAATGTTGGAAAACCAATTTTTCATTACTTATTATTGTTACGAATTCTAATAATGAATTTGTATTAACGATAATACAAACAAATTAGTATATAGTGATAACATATTATATAATTAATAAGACACTAAAATATATAAATAAAATAAAATGTCAACCCAAAAAATGGTCAATAATTTTTTGAATTTCTGTCATATTTTTTGAACTAAGAAAAAATGGTCAAATATTTTGTCGATCGGAGGAGCTGGATGTATCAACAAAAGGGAATGAGAGGCTCAATAAAATAACATTTTCATAATGGTGTACACATACTTATTAAAATCGTTTTAAGTAATAATAGAAACGATGAAGAAATTCGTTGTCTATGTAATAATTGCAAACATTTGAAGCATTTGAAACCGGGTATGATTATAGTACATTTGTGTCAAAATGGGTTTTTGGCAGAATATTTTGTGCGGGATCGTCATGGAGAACTTGTTGCACCTAATCTTGTAGTGTCAGAGGAGGAGGTGTGTCACGTTCCAAATTCCCATCTTCTTCTTCTTTTCTTTACTAAATTAGTTTTGTTTTAAATGAAAAAGAAAAAGAAAATTGTTACAACTAGTTTAGCATCCGTGTTCCACAAACTTTGAGCCAACGTTCGAAAAATTCGAGTACAAAGCCGA
The DNA here is from genome assembly GCA_030765085.1 of Allium cepa. Taxonomy (NCBI): domain Eukaryota; kingdom Viridiplantae; phylum Streptophyta; class Magnoliopsida; order Asparagales; family Amaryllidaceae; genus Allium; species Allium cepa. The sequence continues at coordinate 765,786,915 of CM060937.1, read as the reverse complement.
GCACACCAACCAAAATCACAGAGTCAATCACATTTTCCCTCCATTTTGAGACATTCGCGAATCAACTCGAGTTCGTACCCGAGCACAGCAACATCTTCCCTAAAATTTTGCAATAACCCACATCACCGCACACCATGTGCACGTGCACGATTGCCGTAATCACCTTCGGTCGACTACGTTGCTTTCAACATGTCACTGATGACTCCCATGAGTTTCTTCACCACCCAGATCATCCAATTTGATGAGGAATAGAAATTTTGCATCTCGAATCGAGATGGAACCCAAACTTCATCAACGAAAATCGACTCGCGCCAATGATTCCCGTCACTGGAATTCACACGAACTCGACTAAAGCTTCGACACTCACCCTTGACCCTCCTTCCCATGGTCCGATCTCCTGAAGCAACTCGATGACGTCGCGGCAATCGCTTCTTTGCCATCATTCAAAAGAACCCTTAAACCCTACAAATTAATCGTGCCACCACAACGTCCCATTATAAATGCTTCGAATATTTTTCTGATGATCATCGACATGTAAGCTACCTTCACCATTGATCACGGTGTTCAATTCAATTTTAATTGCCGGAATTTGATCAATTTGTGTTTTCCGTTCAAACCCATAATCCCACTTCAATTTGAAACTAAAAATCAAAATTTTATTATTAAAATTCAACATTTTCGAGCACTAATAAGATTGTATGATCAAATCCAGGAGTTAAATCATTAGATTTTTATCATTGAAAGGTCATTACTGTGAATTTTTAATTTCTAATAAACTATCTGTTAATTTTGCTTATGTACATTTTTATAAATAATGTTATACCCATATAAACATTACTCATTCAGTAATCAAAACCTAATATGTTTTGTGTTGGGATAATTTTGAATTTTCAAATAGGGTTTAAAACATTGAACAGAGGCACGTTTTTCGCCTGTACACTAATATGCACATAGTCGTTCATATTTATCAAGGCATGCAAACACATTCACACCATCATTCCAACATAATTCACATCATTCATCTAATACAAATCCAAACACTTAGAAATAGAGCAGAGTTAAGGGGTTTTCTTATAGGGAGTTTGGAAAGAACAGAGAAAGGCAGAGACAAAGAACAGAAAGCAGGGTCTTCAGTTGCAAAGTAGAAATTGATTTTTTTAATCTTTGAACTTGATTTTCTCCTGAACTGATTAACATAATTTGCTTAAATTCTTGCTTTACTACTGATTAACAACTTCAAATTCAAATCTTTTAATGAAATTTACTTGCCTTAATCTATTTCAGAAATCTTGCCCTGTCTCCTTAGCCAAAAACTAAAGCTGCGTTTCAAACTAAATCTGCAGTTGAATTTGTTTTTGTGTTAAAAAGTTGATTTTAAAATTACAAATTCACCAAGCTATGAAATTTAAAGGTTACCTGAGAGATGGAGTACAAATCTAGTGCTAGATGTTCAAGAAGATTTTCAGATTTTTCTTTACTTTAAATCCTAGAAAAAATGTTTTCAGCCTTTTCTGTTTTTTCCTTTCTTTGGGTGTTGGAATTTGAAATGCCCAAATCTTTCTACTATTCTTTCAGAGATTGGGAGACTAAATAAATTTAAAAATGGGGAGCTGAAAAGTTTTTGTGAATTTTTTAATTTTATTATTTTATTCAAGTAATCATAAGGAATGCCATTTGTAAAAAAATAATCATGAGGTCTCAATTATGTTAATTCCTTTACTCCATCTCCTATATGTATGTTTAACATTTGAAACTTTACAAAGACAAGAGAATTTTTAAATAAATTTTTTTATATCACATTTGCTTTATAAATAAAAATACCCCTTTATTCATTTGCATATATGTATATATACAATGTTAAAAGAAGAATTGTTTTTAACCAATCTTTACATTATATAAAATATGGATTACACCTTAATGTTTTTCAAACGCCAAATATTCTTTCTAAAACATTTATTTTAAATTTAAATTCAAGTTCCAATTCACTTGAATTAAAATTCATTTACGTCTATATATATACTCGTACCCATACTTTAAATTCAAATTCAATGTTTACATTCAAAACTACTCATATGTGCATTACACATATATATAAAATTTTAAACTCAAATGACTTTTTTTTAAAAACATTCATTATTTCAAAAAAAAAATTAAACTCAAAAGAAATTAGAATTGTATTCATATAAATTTATCACTCATTTTATTTGTTTGAAACTTTTCAATTTTTTTTCAAATTAATTTCCAAAAGTTAAATTATATTACAAATTTTAATTGATAATTTTTTTTGGGATGTTACTTTTTTTTATTTATAAGATTTTAAATATAGAATTTCAAAGCCCTAGTTAAATTTTAAAAATAATGTCCAAATAAACAAATATCCTTTTAAATCTTGGAAAAATTAATTTAATTTACAATTTAAATTCACAAATCTATATCAATTACTAAATTTAATTTTTTCTCAAAAATCGGGATCGTTACAGATTCTCCCCTAAAAAGAATCTCGTCCACGAAATTTGCAAGAGAGATAACAAAGAAAAGAGAAAGATAGAGAAATATCTTTTCATAACAAGTGGATATCTATTTTGTATTTGGCTTACCAAATCAGAATATCAACAATATATACAAGAACGAATCTATTTAACACTTCACAAGATACTCGGATCATCCAGATCTACGAATATGTAAGAGCACTGGTTAGTTTGAAGGGATAACTAACCACTCGTAGAGTATATCGAGATCCAAAAGAACAAATAAATGGATTTAATCCTTCGAAATTCTCCAATGCTAGATATGGATTCCAAACATAAGTCGGAACACCCAAATTATATATAACTTGTCCCTCTTCGGACTTTGATATTCACAAGAAATTACAATAGAATTTGGAATTTGGTTATAATTGAAATCGTTTTATTGATACAATTTATTTAACTTTATATTTTAGTTAACCAATTTATTTCAATTTAAATTTTCAAAATTATCAAAGTTTAAAACGAAAAGCTGATAGAACTTTGACGAAGAGAATACGAAATAGAGACTTATCTACACGATTCGTAGGGCCACCATCACAACGAAGCTTCTTTCCGGAGCTGCCACGAAGACATAAAAGAAATTGGAATCGAATCAAAGGAGGTTGATAGAGAAAGTTATTTCCACTGTCGTAGGGTATTGACCATTTGTACTGGTATCCCCTGCCCCCTATCTCGTTCTCTTCTTGCACTCATACTTACTATCAGTGGATAGTAAGAGAATTTACTGAGGCATTCAAACGGATATCTTAAGGATTACTCATTCTAGGGTATACTTTACCCTATCTCTAATGAGTCACTTAATGTGTTATACTCCTGAGATAAAGTTCCAACTCTGATACCAAGATGTCACGTTCCAAATTCCCATCTTCTTCTTCTTTTCTTTACTAAATTAGGTTTTTTTAAAATTAAAAAGAAAAAGAAAACTGCTATAGTTTAACATCCGCGTTCCACACAACTTCGAGCCAACGTTCGAAAAATTCGAGTATAAAGCCGAGCACACAAACCAAAATCACCGAGTCACTCACATTTCCCCTCTACTTTGAAACATTCGCGAACCAACTCGAGTTCGTACCCGAGCACATCATCTTTCCTAAAATTTTGCAATAACCCACTCCACCGTACACCACGTGCACGTGCACGATCGCCGCAATTACCTCTGATCGACTGCGTTACTTTCGACATGTCACTGATGACTCCCACGAGTTTTTTCACCACCCAGATCATCCAATTTGACGAGGAACCCAAATTTAGCATCTCGAATCGAACTGGAACCCAAACTTCATCATCGAAAATCATCTCGTGCCAATGATTCCCGTCGCCGAAATTCACGCGAACTCGATCAAAGCTTCGACACTCACCCACGACCCTCCTCCCCTTGGTCCGATCTCCTGAAGCATCTCGACGACGTCACGGCAATCGCGTCTTTGACATCATTCAAAACGAACCCATAAACCCTACAAATTCATCGTGCCACCACTACGCCCTAAATGCTTCGAATATTTTTATGATGATCATCGACATGCAAGCAACCTTGACCATTGATCACGGTGTTAAATTCAATTCTAATCGTTGGAATTTGATCAATTTGTGCTTTCCGTTCAAACCCATAATCCCACTTCAATTTGAAACTAAAAATCAAAATTTTATTATTAAAATTCAACATTTCCGAGCACTAATTAGATTGTATGATCAAAACCAGGAATTAAATCATTTGATTTTATCATCAAAAGATCATTACTGTGAATTTTTAATTTCCAATAAACCATATGTAAATTTTGCTTATTTACATTTTAATAAATAATGTTATACCCATATAAACATTATTCATTCAGCAATCAAAAACTAATATGTTTTGTGTTGGGATAATTTTAAATTTCAAATAGGGTTTAAAACCTAGAACAGAGGCATGTTTTTGGCCTGTACACTAATATGCACATAGTCATTCATATTTATCAAGGCATGCAAACACATTCACACCATCATTCCAACACAGTTCATATCATTCATCTAATACAAATCAAACACAAAGAGATAGAGCAGAGTTAAGGGGTTTGCTCATAGGAAGTTTGGAAAGTACAGAGAAAGGGAGAGACAAAGAACAGAAAGTAGGGTCTTTAGTTGTAAAGCGGAAACTGATTTTTTATCTTTGAACTTTATTTTCTCCTTAACCGATTAACGTAATTTTCTTAAATTCTTGCTTTACTACTGATTAACAACTTCAAATTCAATTCGTTTAAAGAAATTTACTTGCCTAAATCTCTTTTAGAAATCTTGCCATGTCTCCTTAGCCAAAAAATGAAGCTATGTTTCACACTAAATCTGCAGTTGAATTTGTTTTTGCGTTAAAAACTTGATTTTAAAATTACAAATTCACCAAGCTATGAAATTTAAAGGTTACCTGAGAGATGGAGTGCAAATCTACTACTTGATGTTCAAGAAGATTTTTTAGACTTTTCTTTACTTTGAATCTAAGAAAAAAATGTTTTTAGCCTTTTATGTTTTCTTTTTTTTCTTTCTCTGGGTGTTGGAGTTTGAAATGCCCAAATCTTTCTACTGTTCTTTCAGAGATGGGGAGGCTAAGTAAATTTAAAAACGGGGAGCTGAAAAGATTTTTATGAATTTTTTAATTTTATTATTTTATTCAAGCAATCTTAATGAATGCCATTTGTAAAAAATAATCATGAGGTCTCAATTATGTTAATTCCTTTACTCCATCTCCTATATGTATGTTTAACATTTGAAATTTTACAAAGACAAGAGAACTTTTAAATAAATTTTTTATATCGCATTTACTTTATAAATTAACATACCCCTTTATTTATTTTTGTGTGTGTGTGTATGTGTGTATATATACAATGATAAAAGAAGAATTGTTTTTAACCAATCTATACATTATATAAAATATGGATTACACATTAATGATTTTCAAAAGCCAAATATTCTTTCTAAAAAATTTATTTTAAATTCAAATTCCAATTCACTTGAATTAAAATTCATTTATGCCTATATATATACTCATACCCATACTTTAATTCAAATTCAATGTTTACATTCAAAATTACTCATATGAGTATTATACATATATATAAAATTTTAAACTCAAATGACTTTTTTTAAAACATTCATTATTTCAAAAAAAAAATATTCAAAAGAAATTGGAATTTTATTCATATAAAATTTATCGCTCATTTTATTTGTTTGAAACTTTGGAAATTAATTTCAAATTAATTTCCAAAAGTTTAAATATATTTCTAATTTAAATTGATAAATTTTTTTGGGATGTTACTTTTTTATTTATAAGATTTTAAATATAGAATTTCTAAGCCCCAATTGAATTTTAAAATCAATGTCCAAATAAACAAATATCCTATTAAATCATGGAAATATTAATTTAATTTACAATTCAAATTCACAAATCTATATCAATTACTAAATTTAATTTTTTCTCAAAAATGGGGATCGTTACAAGGTGGGTAATGACATTGTTATAATGAATCTCATAGAAGATACGCTTGAAGATGCAACACGGTTATTGTTCCCTATGGTTGAAGTTAATGACGACGATGTAAATGTCGAAGAAGAACCAAGTACTGAGCAAAGAAAATCTATAATTTACAAGATGCTGCTAAGAAATCCCTTTGGGATGGCTGTAAAAGCGACACCCAATTATCAATAACCACCAATTACATTCTTATGAAATCTATAGTCAACTTAACATAAGGTAAATTTAAAGTTGTTATACAAGTTGCAAAACGACATATGTCATCCGATAATTTAATATGCGAAAATCATTATGAAGTGAAAAACTTATGTCTTATTTCAGTTTGCTATACCAAAAGATAGATACATGTTTAAATGTTTGCATGTTATTTTGGAAAGAGGACATCGATCTTAGGAAGTGTAGAATATGTAACGAGGGAAGATACAAATCAAGAAAAAAAAGGAAACAGAGTTCCATACAGAATAATGCATTACTTATTTGTCACTTCTAGAATTTAAAGATTTTATGCATCTTTTGTTAATGCACCGCATATGAGAGGCACAGTGTGAAAACTCATAAATAAGGTAATTTAACACACACACCTAATGTAGAAGCATGGACACATTTTAATAAGACTTACTTCGTAGTTCGAGAATTCGCAATTCTATGGCAGAGTTGTGGCAGTGTTTTGAGCGTAGGGTAAAAGCAAAGAGGTAAGCAATAGTCACAATTTTATAGGGTTTGTAAGCAGCCGTTTGTTTAATTCCTCGTAGAAACCTTAGGGGCAACAGTAGGTGGGTTTTGCCAAAGCTGGATAAACTTGTGTGTCATTTTTTATTTCCACATTTACTCTATTATTATCCGTGGTGCAATTTTTATTTATCTGTGAATTTTTGATAAACCTTATTCACCCCTCTCTAGGGTTAATTTGATCCTACTAATGTATCAAAACCTGGTTTTTAGCACAAATGTCGAACTCTAGTTGTAGATCTAGCGAAAGTTAGTCCAGTGTTAGTCAATATATTTTTGATGGAACAGACTATTTTAAAATAGAAATCAAAAATGGAATTTTATTTAAAAATTTAAGTTTGAATGTTGGGATATTACTGAATATGGGTGTGATATGGAAGATAAGAAAAATATTTTGATTAATGCTCTTTTAATGCATATACTCTATTCTCATATTAATCAAGATGAATGTTAACTCCGCCTCGGTTTAGACTCTGCAACTCAAGGAGATGCCGACCTAAGGCTCAACAAGGGTGCCGACCTAAGGCTCAACAGGGGTGCCGACCTAAGATTCGAAGGGTTGCCGACCTAACACTTTAATGAGGCTACCGACTCAACTGGTTGCCGACCTAACTGCCTTATCAGGGAGACCGACCTAAGGCACGAAGGGATACCGACCTAAGGAGCTTGAGTAGCATGCCGACTTAAGACTCGAAGAGGTGCCGACCTAACAGGCTAAGGAGATGCCGACTTAAGGCCCAAATGGATACCGACTTAGGGCTAAACAGTTGCCGACCTAAAACTTAACAAGATGGCTACCGACCTAAGATAGCTACCGACCTAAGACAGAAGACGACCTAACCATCCAGAGAATTTACCGATCTAACCACTTAGGACAGGGACAAGATCATGAACTACACCTAAGTCGCGACCGACCTATGACCTATGTTAAGTCGTTCACGACCCAAGGCCACTGAATATAAGTCCGATGCCACATTACTGAGGAGAGGTGGTTTTGACTCGGAGGCGACCTTAGACCGGTCACGACTCAACTTAAGTCGGCTGCGTCTTAACTTGAGTCGGCCGCGGTTTAGGACTTGGCAAATTTCAGAATCAGAACTCTCTATAAATAGGCACCCATCTCCAACATTCAAAGGACTTTTGGCGCATTCTCTTCACACACCGTTACCTTGCTGCATTGAGAACTTCATCAACACTTAGAGCTTCCAAGATTAGAGGAATACATCAAAGAAATTCACAAAGAAACCACACATTTTCAACATGAATCTAAGAACTTTAATCGACATTGAAGCTTAAGACTTGTTCCAAATCACTTGTAACTTGAAGTGTATTGTACTTGAGCAGAATTGTATCAGTTTGTAACGGGATTATTAATAAAAGTACTTAGAGTGGACGTAGGCTATACCCTTAAGCCGAACCACTATAAAATCGTTGTTGTTTACTGCTTTTCCGCTATTCTTTGCTTGTAATTCTTTCCCGATCTATCGGGTGGTGCTTTCACAACTACACTTTACACACCGGGGTGTTAGCGTTCACATTTTAGCGTTAACATTTTTGGTGCTTTCACTGAGAATTGAACTCAGGAAAACTGTCATCATTGCTTCACAGAGATTTGAAGAAAGAATTTCCTTAAAAACCAGAAGTCTATCTGAGATTATGGCTCCTGGAAGGAAAAGTAGATCTATCAGATCTGGAAACATTCAAGAGGGAACCTCCGCTTCCCCTGTACCTAATCAACCCACTCCGTCTGTTGGAGTTACGAAAGCGGAATTGGATGCTGTGATTCTAGGGCTAAACCAGCAGATAAACGCCCAAAATGCACAACTAGAGGCTCAAAGTGCCCAGAATGCTCTGATTCTGAATAAGTTGAACGATTTACTTGGGGCAAACAATCAACCAGCTGGTAAGGAAAGGAACTATGCTGGCAACATTCATGATGTTAGTGAGAGGAATGCTCCTGAAAGGGCTACTAGTCCCTTTGAGCAGGCAGTTCCTGAGGCTGGTGGATCTAGAACTCGGCATGATGAGGAATATCTTTCTGGAATGGTCCGGCAGATCATGAAAGAAAGTATGCATAGGGTTGAAGATGAGAAGGAATGGGGTTTCGCCCCAAGTAAAACTCCGCTTACTGAAAAAATATTGAAGGCGGAATTTCCAAGGAAGTTTGTCCCTCCGACTATTCCAGCTTACAAAGGGACAAGTGATCCGAATGAGTTCTTGTATAAATATGATTGGCACATGACAGGTGCCAGGGCCTCTGACGAAATAAAGTGTCGATATTTCCCCGTATACCTGGAAGGGGTGGCTCTACTATGGTTCACCAAGTTGCCAGTCCGATCTATCGATCAGTTTTCAGACTTGACCAGAAAATTCAAGGAGCAGTTTAGACTATATGCTTCGAAGGCCAAGGACATTATGTCACTATCGAGTTTAGAGCAGAATCCTGGTGAGTCTATCAGATCCTTCTTGAACCGCTTTAATATAGCGCTGGCTGAGGTGGACAATGCTGAACCACGAATGATATTGACTTACCTGATGAGGGCTATTGATAAGTCAAGCGAATTTGGGAAATGGTTAAATATGAAGGAGCCAACCTCTCTCGAAAAGTTTTACAAAAAAGCAGATGAATTCATTCGCCTGGAAAGCCGTCCTTTACCAGTAAAGACAGTGTTAGAGAAAGCAGAAGACAACACTGTCGCTCCACGCAAGAATGAATCGGTGGGGCCAAAAAGGGAGAATAATAATGGGAAGAAACAGGGTAATCTGAAGAAGCCCCGATCCTTCAAGCCATCAGAATATACCCCATTATCACATACACCGGAGCACATCTACCTGGCCACTAAAGATTCCGTCGATTTCCCTAAACCTATCCCTTTGAGAACCGGGAAAAAAGCCATACAGAGTGGGAAATTCTGCCGCTTCCACAATCAACCCGGTCATGAGACTGATGAATGCCGCCAGTTGAAAAACCTGATTGAAGAGTTGCTAAGAGAAAACAAACTGCAGCAATTCGTGAAGAAAAAGAGCAACAATCCTGCATCGTCAAGTCAGGGGCAACAGGTTCCTGTTCATCAGCCTAGGACAGGTGAGAAAGCTACGGGACATGAATCTGGAAGGCCCGTTATCAATGTCATTACAGGAGGGCCTCACCCAGCTGGCAAGAGCTGGGGTGAGATGGAGAGATATTCCAGGGCTTTGAAATATGCTCCAGCCGAAGAAGACGTCTTTGTTTTAGAAGTCACTACGCCCCTGAAACAACAGAAAACTTTCAGCGATGATATTGTTTTCAGAGCCATAGATTCCACAGGTATAGAAGCTCCTACCCTAGATCCCTTGATCATCTCGGCTGGTATTGGACCGGCCATTGTCAAAAGATTCCTCATTGACTGCGGAGCATCATGTAATATCCTCTTCAAGAAGACATTCGACCAGATGAAAATCCCTATGATCGATGTACAAGCTTCATCACAAAAGATCGCTGGCTTCACTGGGGAGCCGAAACAACCAATTGGGACTATTGATTTACTTGTAGAACTTGGAGAAGCAGAAAGGAAAGTGGTCCGCAAGCAAACATTTGTGATTGTCGATGAGTTTTCTGCTTATAATGCTTCTTGGCCGTCCAACACTCGCAGCATTCAAAGTTATCCTAGCCCCGTGGTGCCTCACTATTAAATTCCCTACTGGCAATGGGGTAGGAGTTATAAAAGGGGATCAAAATGCTGCGCGAGAGTGCTATTTGACAGAGCTGCGAGAGTCAAGAAAAAGAGAAATGGGGAAGGATGCGGCAACCCCAGTCCACATCAAAGAACCAGCCTTGTAGCAATTACGGGGCGGACCCTGCACTGGCGAGCACAGCGGGGCACGGAAAGAAATGGATCCCAGAAATGCCAGTGCAGGGGAGAATAGAGTGGTACCGGTGGAAACGACAGTTCCGGTACCTGTTGACCCGAAGGACCCAAATAAGGTGTTAAATGTGGGTTCACAGCTTAATGTGTCAATTCAGAATATCTTGATATCTTTCCTGAAAGCAAATCTGGATGTCTTTGCTTGGACTCATGCCGATATGTGTGGAATATCCCCAGAAGTTGCAGTACACGCTCTGAATATTGACCCAAAGTTTACGCCAGTTAAACAGAAAAGAAGAACCCAAGGTCCAGAAAGGTCAGCAGCATTAAAAGAAGAAGTTGATCGACTTATGGAAAATAACTTCATCAAAGAATCTACATATCCGAATTGGGTTTCAAATCCTGTGTTGGTCAAGAAAGCTAATGGAAAATGGAGAGTGTGCATTGATTTTTCTGATCTAAACAAGGCTTGCCCCAAAGATTGCTTCCCATTACCCAGGATCGATCAACTGGTAGACGGAACTGCGGGACATGAATTGTTATCTTTCATGGATGCCTACTCCGGTTATAACCAAATCATGATGCACGAGCCGGATCAGGAAGATACAAGCTTTATCACAGATGTTGGACTTTATTGCTACAGAGTTATGCCTTTCGGATTGAAAAATGCAGGGGCAACCTACCAAAGACTTGTTAATGCTATGTTCAAACCGCAATTGGGCAAAACTATGGAAGTCTATGTCGACGACATGTTAGTGAAGTCCAGGAAAGCAGCGGATCACATTGAACACTTAGCAGAAATGTTCGCAGTCCTCCGGAAATACAGAATGAAACTTAACCCTCTGAAATGTACATTTGGGGTCGAGTCCGGAAAGTTCTTAGGTTTCATCGTCAGTGCTAGGGGCATTGAGGCTAGTCCAGCTCAAATTACTGCCTGGAAAGAAGTTAAAGCTCCTAGAACAAAGAAGGAATTGCAGAGTCTCAACGGAAAGGTCGCCGCCCTGAGTCGGTTCATTTCCAAAGCCACTGATAAATGCATCCCATTCTTTGACGCCCTGAAGAAAGGAAAGAAGAATTTTGAATGGACTTCCGAATGCCAAAAAGCCTTCGATGAGTTGATCCGTCATATGGAAACACCTCCAATACTTTCTAGGCCAGGCAATGCTGAGGATCTTCTTATATACTTGGCAGTATCATCTCATGCTCTAAGTGCAGCGCTGATACGGGAAGACAAAAGGATTCAACATCCGGTTTACTATATCAGCAAAAGACTCACTGGGGCAGAGCTGAATTACTCCAAGTTGGAAAAACTCGCCTATTGCCTACTAGTTGCATCAAGGAAACTGAGGCAATATTTCCAAGCTCATCCTATCAAAGTACTCACTGATCAACCTCTAAAGCAAGTCCTATTTCGCCCTGAAACTTCGGGTCGCCTTCTAAAATGGAACATTGAACTCAGTCAATATGACATCACCTATCACCCCCGAAAAGCAATCAACGGACAAGCTTTAGCTGATTTCATTGCAGAATTCACAGAGAAAGATAATGGTGAGGAAGAAACGATCAATGATTCCCCAATCCAGTGGAAGATGTATGTTGATGGCGCAAGGAATGACTACTGTTCTGGAGCCGGGGTGGTACTTGAAACTCCTGAAGGTCGATCATTATGTTATGCACTAAGATTGGAATTTCCTTCAACAAACAATGAAGCAGAATATGAAGCTCTTATTGCAGGTCTGAAAATCGCTAAAGAGCTAAACATTCGAGCATTACAGATCTTCAGTGATTCTCAGCTTATTGTATGCCAAGTCAAGAAGGAATTTCAAGCAAAAGGTGGAAACCTACCCTCCTACTTGTCAAAGGCTTGGGAACTCCTATGCGAACTTGATCACTATTCAATAAGCCACATTCCTCGGGAAGAGAATATGAAGGCAGATTCCCTCGCAAAGTATTCAAGTTCTGGTGAAGCTCAACTATTGGGATTGGTCCCTGTAGAAGTCCTTTCAGCACCGAGTATAGACGAGATGGATATAGACTGGATTATGAATGTATCTCAAGAACAAGAGTCATGGATGACTCCAATACTGGACTACCTACTCAGAGGTTCTCTGCCAGAAAATTCGATAGAAAGACGAAAGCTACTAAGGAAAGCTTCTCGATATGTAATTCAGGATGGCCGATTGTACAGACGGGGATTCTCAATGCCATTGCTTCGATGTGTATCCCGGGAAGAGTCCAAAACAATCCTAGCTGAGGTGCATGGAGGAGAATGTGGTGATCATTCAGGTGGTCAAACATTAGCAAAGAAAATTCTCCGATACGGATATTTTTGGCCAGAAATTAATCGAGATGCCACAGATTACTCCCGAAAATGTGATAAATGCCAAAGATTTGCCAAAATTCCTAGAGCACCTTCTACCGAACTCACACAGATGGTCAGTCCATGGCCATTTGCAATTTGGGGAATGGATCTCATCGGACCGCTACCAACTGCTAAATCAGGGATTAAATATGCTATTGTTGCAGTTGATTATTTTACTAAATGGGCTGAAGCTGAACCATTGGCTACTATCACTTCTAAGAAAATGATAAGTTTTGTGACCAAGAATATCATTTGCAGATACGGTGTGCCTCAGAAAATAATCACAGACAATGGTACTCAGTTTGAAAGCGAGGAATTCCAGGATTTTTGCAAACGATTCAAAATCCAGAAAAGCTTTTCGGCAGTAGCTCATCCGCAGGCAAACGGGCAAGTGGAAGCAGTGAACAAGATCATCAAATCAACCATCAAAAAGCAACTCGAAAGAGCAAAAGGTGGTTGGGTTGATAAACTACCACTTGCACTATGGGCATACAGAACTACTCACAAAACTGCAACTGGGCATACTCCTTTTTCGTTAGCATACGGATCGGAAGCAATGATCCCGGTTGAAACAGAGGTCCCTTCACACAGAAGAATCCATTTCAATCAAGCAGAAAATGAGAAGCTACAACTTGAAGCGCTGGATCTCCTTGATGAAAAAAGAGATGAAGCTAACCTCAGAGTTGCAGCTCATCGGCAAAGGATAGCCAGACATTTCAATTCCAAAGTTCGTCAACGCAGCTTTGAAATTGGAGATCTAGTCCAGAAAAGAATTATGACCGCGACAGGTGTGTTTGGGCCAAATTGGGAAGGACCGTATGTAATAGGTCAGAAGCTTTTTGACGGCACATTCAAGCTCACCACTGTTGATGGAGATCAAATTCCAAGGGCATGGAACAGCAACCATTTGCGTCCATACTTTACTTGAAAATTTTATTCAAACATTGTAAAAAGAATTATGAATGTATGATTCTTGTAATTGAAAGCAATGGTGAAACTGATGCAAGTAAATAATGAAAGAATATAAAGTGGATGTAGGCCCAATTTCATGGCCGAACCACTATAAATCTTGTGTTCCTTATTGTTATTATATGTTTGCTTTGTTTTCGATATAAAAATACATAAAATGTATTGCTGAAATGTCGATTTAAATTTTTGCAGACAATGGAAATAAAACTTGCGCATAATAAGACCAAGTGATTCTCACCATCATTCAACAAACAAATTTCAAGTCATAAAGGCCCCGAATTCGAATCCTAGATAGGAAATACTTCAATTGAACGGCTTATGATTTCGATAGAAACGAGCCCTTGCTAATAAATTGAGATTGTTTGAACGAACAAACATCCAATTAGGAAGCTAGTGCCCGTTCTCACGAACTTGCCTGACAATGGAGTACGCTTCCTTAGATTAAACAAGCCACTTGCGAGAAAAGGGGAATGAAAACTTGAAAAGAAAAAAAAAAAAGAGAGAGGATCGCTGAAAAGGCATAAGCAAGTGAACAGAGGAACAACCAAAGCTACCATCAGCAGCACAAGTCCTCTTCGGAGGCGCAACTCTTCGGAGGATTAAAGACCTCTAATGGGTCATACGCCACAAAAAAGAAAGTTCTCTACTCAACAAAAAAGATTGGAGGAGTCATGACCCTCCAACCATGAGAGAGTAACTTCCAGGCGATGAAAACCCTCTCTGAGGCACATTTCACCAGGAGTTGAAGTGTTATGACCGCTCTTCGGGATTTCACTTCACCAGAGTTGAAATGTAAACAAAATAAAAGCCCTCTTCGGAGGCCCATTTCACCAGGAGTTGAAGTGTTATGACCGCTCTTCGGGATTTCACTTCACCAGAGTTGAAATGTAAACAAAATAAAAGCCCTCTTCGGAGGCACATTTCGCCAGGAGTTGAAGTGTAACAACCGCTCTTCGGAATTTCACTTCACCAAAGTTGAAATGCAAAAACAAAATAAAGACCTTCCTGAAAGCCCACGTTTCACCGAGATTGAAATAAAACTTCCAAGTGTTGAAACGCGAAAAGGCTTTCTTTGAAGGCACAACTCTTTGGAGGTACACGTTTCACCAAGATTGAAATAAAACTTCCAAGTGTTGAAACGTGAAAAATCCCTCCTTAGAGGTACAACCCCCTCTCGAAGACACAATCAAGAAGAAAGACCTCTTCGGAAGCCCACGTTTCACCAAGATTGAAATAAAACTTCCAAGTGTTGAAACGTGAAAAGGCTTTCTTCAAAGGCACAACTCTTTGGAGGTACACGTTTCACCGAGATTGAAATAAAACTTCCAAGTGTTGAAACGTGAAAAATCCCTCCTCAGAGGTACAACTTTGTATAAAAAAAAAAAAAAAATCCTCATCAAAAGCGTACTTTAACTTTCAAAGGAAGAGTAATTTACCTACTATGGAAAATGATCGTTAAAAAAAAAGAAAAAGAAAAGAAGTTAAAGTACCCTTCAGAGGTCCGCTTTACCACATAGAGGAATTCACTTGGTAAAATATGCACATAAGCAAAAGAAAAAAGTGATTTCTTCGAACGACAAAGCGTAGAAACTTATACGAAGGGAGTTGTACTCTACAAAAATTTTCTTTAAAGAATAAAATAATTATTCTTTAGCAAATATGAGTGCAAGTCCCCTCGAAGTATAGAATATTGCAGCAAACTTATGGAATGGGGGCAATATAGTATAATTACACACAATATGGTATAGCCAAACCAGCAAAAGGTAACGCTCAAGTAACATGCCATAAGCTCGCTGCAATATCGTGTAAATAAACTTGTGCAAAAAATAAATAGTAAATGCATTCTCAAATTCAAACAGAAGTTTGTACAAACGAAGAATCATTTTATTCAACTATAATGCAGATACAGGTTTCAAAATAAAAGCGGGGGCCGGTACCCGCACAACTCTCGGCCAGTTCATACAAAAGACAAAAAGCTAAAGTCTTCACTTCTTTTTACTGCCTTTGGACCCTTTACCCGACCGAATGACCAGCTTTTCAGGTCGGCCAGTGGGTATAAGGGAAGAAGGGGAGGGAGGTACAACTGGCGCAATTTCCGGTTCCTCTTCAGTGGTGATAATTTTCTTCCCCCTCCTCTTCGATGTCCCAAGCTTCTTTCTTCTCTGCGAAGAAGACTCACTCCCCGGAGTAACGAGAGCGGACAAAACTACGTCGTCAGAAGGAGTCCGCTCCGGAGAGATCTCGCCTCCTTCGAGTCCCTCATCTTTTTGCTCCTGCGAGGCAACAGGGTCATCCAAACCATGAAGAGCCTCAATTTTCTCCTCTTGTGACCCAGGTTGTGAAGCAGAAGGAGGAGTCACTTGAAGAGATGGAGGAGGAATAATCGGAGAAGGCGAAGTCTGCACGGCACTTGTTGTTTCAACTGCAGAAGAAGAAAAATTGAAAATGTTAGTATCTTCCCGAAAGAAGGGAGATATGGGTTCATCGAGATTCAGGAGGTAATCGAGAAGCTCATCAAATTTTTGAGGAATAAGCAGGCAATCCACCTGAATCGGACCAATGTCGAAATTACCTGAAGATATTGGCTTTGTCAGTTCAATCTCATAATTCTGAGCCCCAATGTCCTCCAAAGCCTCTTCATTAGTAGGGGTGATTACCCCAGTTCTTGTAGGAGGTGGCAAATGAGCACTAGGGCCTGTAATGTCCACCTCGGGAGAAACTAGAGGACGTTCGGGGATGGTAGGCGGTACTTCTTTTTCAGAACGCTCTTCTTCTGCCATCCCGGCCCGCGCTCTGGCAAGCTGCTCCTTACCCTTGGCAAGAGCGGCACGGGCTTCGTCATCAAGATAATGCTCTTCAAGGGCTGACTCAGCATATCCAACACCTTTACCTCCGAGCATATCAAGTGCTGTCTCCCAAACTTCAGCCAGTGTGATTTCATACTTGGGGCCTAGAAAGGCAAGGCTTCCACGCCTCAAGACGCTGTGCAAATAGAAGTCGAATAATGTTGAGCTGATGCTGTTTTTAGTCGCCTCATGAGATTCTTCAGCTGCGATTCTGCCGGCGACAGCCTCATCACGCTCCCTTTCAGTTTTGGCAAGCTGAAGCTTAAGCATTTGTATCTCCGCCTCCTGGGAGTTGTTTTTCTTTCGGAGCTCAGCAATATCAGTAGCATAGCCTTCACTGATTCTTTTTTGTACTTCTAGCCTGTCTTCGGCATCCCTTTGGCTAGCGTGAGCGTCTCTCACTTGTTTCAGGAGCACTTCTTCTTTTTGAGAATAGGAAGTAGAGGAAGCAGCAAGTTCATGTTTCAATTCCTCGACTTTTGCTTCAAGCTCCTCATTGTAAGAAGCAATGTTCCTCATCTCGGTGTCGTGTTGCTCAACGACCTTTTGCCATTCGGCCTTATCGTTTTCCATGGTAAGCATGGCCTCAATGTTGGCACGGTTAACTCTTTGAAGCTCATCGACAAGCTTCTGCCAGTTTGACATCCTCTCGATATCGAGCTTGACTGCATCAAGATTGCGCAACATAGCAGACTTGTCGATGGGGACCAAGTCTAGGTCGAACCTCACCCCCTTAAGGCACCATTGAGGAAATCGGCTCTGCAGAGTGGCAGGACCCGGTCCAACTTGAAATTTGGGCCTGCTAATTATCGTTTGAATATCTGATTTCCAAAGAGCGGGAGAGTCAGAAGGGATGTCGAGTGAGGCAGGAATAGTAACTTTCTCAGGAGTAGTAGAGGCCTGCTTTTCACTGTGACGAGCTCGTTTGCTTAAGTCTTCGCTCAGGTGACCTTTTCCTCGATCGTCATGAGATTTTCTCTTGTGAGAGTCATCGCCTTTTTGCCAAGAATCATGGCGCTCTTCTCTCTCCCTTCTTTCACGATGTTCTTCTTCGGTCCTCCTTTCATGAGCCTTTCGGGCAGCCCTCTCTTCATCCGACTCTCTGTAGGAAGGAAGGTAACGCCTGTAATCATACTGGCTACGCCTCCCGTAGCGCTGGAAATCGTCATAATACGAGCCGCTGCGCCCCATAGGAGAATCTGGAATTAAAATAATAAGCTTTAGAAATCTTTAAAGTGCAAGAAGATAAGTGCATAGAAGTGATGAGAAATTCTAAGTGTGTGTGTTGTGCAAACTACGCGCATTAATCTACGAACCACTCTTTATTTGGGGAGTGGTTGTGGGTGTAATAGTTAACGTCAACTCTTGAGTCGACGACGGCTGTTGCAAAATAGAAGTAGCTTCAACTACTGAAGAAGAAATCCCGGCAGTAGTAGGGTCATCTTTGAAGATCTCTTGTGAAGTAGCGAAGAGGTCGCTCAATCCTTCGAAGGTATCGTCCCTGCTTTGCTTGACAGGACTGGATTTCTTAGCCTTTTCACCAGATTCTTGTGAATGGTGAGAGGATCCCTGAGGCTCTTCTTCCTCGATAACCGGGGCAAGTTTACCAGATGGCCCCGCAACATCGACAGAAGTGGAGCACTTCACCAGCGAAGATTCAGGAGTCTTTATCGGAGAATCGGGGATTTCCGTTGGAACTTCATGAGCATGCATAGAGCGAGAAGTGTGTAGAAGCCCATGTTGATGTAAAAATTCATCCCTCAACAGAAATTTTATGCTCCTCTCTTCTGTGGCCACGGCACTCAACCTCTCAAAAACCTGCTTGTGAATTGGATCTCTAGAGGGGAGAGGAAGTGCTGGAAAGAATAAAGGATGAAATTAGCAACTGAAAGTTCGGATCTCGAAAATGTTTCAAAATGGAGAAAATAGAAATACTAATCTTACTTCCTACTCTCCAGATGGCATAAAAGCCTGAGGGACAGCGGGCAAAGAAAAATTGGTTCAAGAATCCATGAACGCTTTCAGTAAGATCGGAAATGAGCTTGCGGTTCCTGGCACTTCTCACAATAATAAGGGAAGGATGATCTTTACTCTTTGCAAACGAGCACAGATAACGAATTTCTTCAAAACTCGGTAGGCGATCAAGGGTTCTTCTAAACAAAACACATAACCCCGTCAAGATGGCATAGCCGTTGGGATGAAGTTGAAACGGAGAGATTGTCAACCGAAGGAGAAGAGTTCGAAGGAAGTCGTTAAAAAGAGGAATCGCCCCACTTAAGCACATTTGGCGATTGACTGCAACAAAGCCATAGGGAGGATTGTCAGCAGTATCACTTGGCCCAGGGAGAAGAACATCACTTTCAGCAAAGCCAAATTGAGTGCGCAGCTGGACAAACGCTCTCGAAGTTAGAATAGTCGGGGTTCTCTCCGGAGGATTCTCTATGGGAACAGCTATCGGAAAAGTTTCTTCCTCTTGAGTTACCACTTCTTCTTCTCGGTGGGAAGTCATTCTACATAAACAACTGGCAGGTTAGCAGCTTATAAGTTAATGCGGTCTGTGAAATAATACAATGAGATTCAAGCAAATTTAAAGTTGGGGCAGTTCAAAATTCAGGCAACTTAGTTTGGCAGTTCAAGTTAGAAACTCAAAGTGGATCTATGCTCTCAACAAGTCAGCATGCCCAAAGCTTAAGTATTAACTCGGCGGCGACCCAAGGAGTCTCTCGCAAATGAAGATTAAGTTTCTAATTCTTTAGATCGGTAGCTCTTTAAGTTGTAAGAAGTAGGAAGGGTAAAGGCTCTGGTTCAAAAAGTGGTGTGAAATTCTCCAAGGGTTAACTCGGCCACGGTTTAAGGGATAACTCGGCCACGGTTTAGGGTTTAACTCGGCCACGGTTTAGGGTTTAACTCGGCCACGGTTCAAGGGTTAAATCGGTAGAAGATTAGATCGGCAGATTTCCCCCAAGGGTCAATTCGGCTACGATTTAAGGATAAAGGCGGTCAAAGGTTAGGTCACCCAAAATTACTGGGTCGCGTCCAGGTCAGTATCCCACTCCACTCAACCTGTTAACCCGCTAGCCGCTCCATCCACAAAAAACCCTCACTCCATTCACGCTGTCTCATTCATGATATCGGATCATCCACTAAGTCAGTTCAAAATCACCCAAATTCAATGCTTAACCATCCTATCGCAAATCAAAAATCAACTAGCCAGAAGCAGTAAACCATCTCCATCGTCTCGTCGATCATTTAAAGCCAAAACCAAGCAAACTCGAGCTCACAAACTGCTGGTGCAATGAGGTTCGCAGTAAAGCAGCACGCAAGGGGTGGGTTCGGTTTGAATGGAATTCGTGAATCGATGACAATAAGGAATCAAGAGAAGAGCAGGTTTTACTTACGTGATGAACAACAAAGATTATCGGTGATTGTTTGGAATGGAATCGCCTTTTGGAGCGTGAGAAAGTTTTTAATGGCAGAAGCAAGAGAGTAAGTAATGAGAAGAGAGGAGAGAATATACGACTTATAGTAGAGAGACCTGAAGCGGCGCGTGTGACCAAACTGTTAGGTCGTACACGACCTACCGACCTAAGAGGGGACGGGTTAAGGACTATCGAAGCACACGACCTAACCAGTAGGCGTATACTTCGAGGGGCAATTGTTAACTCCGCCTCGGTTTAGACTCTGCGACTCAAGGAGATGCCGACCTAAGGCTCAACAAGGGTGCCGACCTAAGGCTCAACAGGGGTGCCGACCTAAGATTCGAAGGGTTGCCGACCTAACACTTCAATGAGGCTACCGACTCAACTGGTTGCCGACCTAACTGCCTTATCAGGGAGACCGACCTAAGGCACGAAGGGATACCGACCTAAGGAGCTTGAGTAGCATGCCGACTTAAGACTCGAAGAGGTGCCGACCTAACAGGCTAAGGAGATGCCGACTTAAGGCCCAAATGGATACCGACTTAGGGCTAAACAGTTGCCGACCTAAAACTTAACAAGATGGCTACCGACCTAAGATAGCTACCGACCTAAGACAGAAGACGACCTAACCATCCAGAGAATTTACCGATCTAACCACTTAGGACAGGGACAAGATCATGAACTACACCTAAGTCGCGACCGACCTATGACCTATGTTAAGTCGTTCACGACCCAAGGCCACTGAATATAAGTCCGATGCCACATTACTGAGGAGAGGTGGTTTTGACTCGGAGGCGACCTTAGACCGGTCACGACTCAACTTAAGTCGGCTGCGTCTTAACTTGAGTCGGCCGCGGTTTAGGACTTGGCAAATTTCAGAATCAGAACTCTCTATAAATAGGCACCCATCTCCAACATTCAAAGGACTTTTGGCGCATTCTCTTCACACACCGTTACCTTGCTGCATTGAGAACTTCATCAACACTTAGAGCTTCCAAGATTAGAGGAATACATCAAAGAAATTCACAAAGAAACCACACATCTTCAACATGAATCTAAGAACTTTAATCGACATTGAAGCTTAAGACTTGTTCCAAATCACTTGTAACTTGAAGTGTATTGTACTTGAGCAGAATTGTATCAGTTTGTAACGGGATTATTAATAAAAGTACTTAGAGTGGACGTAGGCTATACCCTTAAGCCGAACCACTATAAAATCGTTGTTGTTTACTGCTTTTCCGCTATTCTTTGCTTGTAATTCTTTCCCGATCTATCGGGTGGTGCTTTCACAACTACACTTTACACACCGGGGTGTTAGCGTTCACATTTTAGCGTTAACAATGAATTTAACTATTTTTCTTAATGTTTAACTGCATAGGAAATCTAGAATACTCTCGGTGCAATATATGGAAGAAAAGTCAACAAGGATGATAAAATCTTCACAATCGACTCAATTAAAGAAATTTTCTCGAAAGGATTTACCAAAGACAATAGTGACAGAGATGCAACAGCTAAGTTATTTTTGATTCAACGATATAGTTCTCTTGTGTCAAAAGATAATTAAAAATAATGATGATCTTGAAATGAAAAATAAAAAATTAAAAAAGGAATAATTTGAATTGTGTCAAAAAAATAATGATTTGGAAATTGAGTTAAATATACTAAAAAGAATAAAAATTCTAGTTGCAAAGGGCATTTAGACTATGAAAAAGAATTTGCTCGTTTTCATGAGAATTTTTGAAAGCTAGAAAAGAAATTTTGATTTTAGTAAAAAAAAATAAACTGAGTTGATTTGCAAAAATAATATTTTACAAAGGAGTTAAACAAGGTCAAGGAAAATTTCAAAACCCTTGAAAAAGAAAACACGATTTTGAAAAATTGTGAAACTGAAATTATTCGGATAAATCACGAATTTGAAAAACAGATTGAAAAAATCAAGGATTTTGAAAAACTTGAATTTGAAAAAGGAAATTTTTTTGAAATCGAGATGCCTAAAATTGTGTGACGCCCCACCTCTATACTCACAATAGCCAAGGATACTACTGGGTAGCCTTCGACTAGCACAAAGAACAAGGCTGTTGAGGAGCGACCATCTATGTAATTGCTTTGTACGACTACCGATATGTCAGATAGTATAACATGCTTTTCATTTCTAGATGAAATCCAACATATCAAATACAAACTCAAAGCTACTACATAGTGGCTATATGACCTTCGAAAACAAATATAAAATAAGCCCAACACAACAGTCACAGATATTCATATCACTAAGGCGGAAACATATATGAATATAACACATAGAAGTGTACATCAAAGTAGTGGTCAAACAAGATCCACAACATCACAAAAGAATAAGTATACATCAAGGAGTCACTATCTCAAATGTATAAAAGCAAAAACAACTAAGCTAAGTAGTTATCCAAAAGTTAGAAGCTAGTCTCTGCTAAGATGTCAAGTGGAAGCATCGGCAACACCTCGGTCTGACCCAAGTATTATTTAAGACGAAAAATAAAAAATGGATCAGTCTAGCTATAAATATCATATAAGATGAGATAGAATAAGAGATGCAACAAAAATATATGATAACAATAATGTCATACTTCGACAAGCATACATTTGATAACGACAAAAATCATATAATATCTCAAATCTTCTCAAATATCCATAAAGAATATCATATTCTTTAGCTTATTCACCAAACCTCAAATATTGACAAAAATAACAATATCAATCGCAAAAAAAATTGGTGAAACACAAATTCTAGAAATCAATAATTAGAAATCTAAAAAACACAAAGGGGGAGGCCTTTCACAAATGGGAGCATGAAAACTCACCAACACGTGTATTACAAACGGGTCGTTATCCCATGGTCGCTAACCATAGAGCAAGTGCAACGATGTAGTTCAACGGTAAGCCCGAGGAACCTGAATCTCAAATAATCTGAAACAACAACGTAGTGCAACGGTAGGCCTGATGAACCAAACTCCACAAAACCCAAAGGTCTCTAGCCTATAAAAAAACGAAATGAAGCTCAACAGAACGGGATACGGTCCCCCATGCGGACAATGTGACATTGCATATCGCTAGTCTAAATCATAAAATGATCATCATTGATCAATAAGAAGTGTGAATTACACTAAGCTAGTAAATAAATGAGTTTAGCTTCATGTCCTATAACCACTGGCTTAACTTAAATATTTACGAATAAATCGTAGATTTCCACTTGAAGATTGTCACAAGAGTTAATTCGAACAAGTCCAAGAATTAAACGAAGAAGTAAATGCAAGCGTTTCATACCACTTGTTTTGCTAAACCATTTAATTAGATTTCTCATACGAATGAGGTAAAGGTTGTATATCTTAATAGGTTGGAAAACAGTTTTGAAAACAAACTTTGTATTAAAATTAGTGTTGGAATCTTTTTTGTGAAAGAGTTTGAATATTTACTACTAGCATAAGAACCTTTGTATTTTAAAGAGACAAATCACAGAAATGGTTATAAAAACAATCTATCGTGAATAATCCACATTCGACAACGTGAATTAAAACCATAAAAATCGATATCAAATTCATCAAATGGATATTCCCAAAAATCCAGAAAAGAAGCCATCAAAGTCGATAATAAATGACAACAACTAATCGCATCAATATGAATCGATAAAAATAGAAATTCCATACAAAAATAATCGAAATGGCAGAATTACACAGAACCAGACGCCTGGTTGGATTGGCCAAACATCTGACCTGGGGTTTGGGCAATTTATTTTCCTTTTCCCCATTTTCTTTTTGATGCCAGAGGCCATCCAGACATCTCGTATAGTCTAACCAGACGTCTGTTCGAGTGGTCTAAAATTTTCTTTTTCCTGCCATCTTATTATTTTTTTCTCTAGGTACCATAACCAGACGTCTGGACTTAACCAACCAGACATCCGCTCCACTGGACTGGGCAACAGTTTGCCTGGGCAATTGATGGCCAAAACGATTCAGAAGCGATCAGATAAGCAATGAAGACTAGGGATTTATGCCAAGCGACAACCTAGCCTTATAGGCTCTTTGGTACACCCTCAATAACTTGTCCAAACATCCAAAATAGGATTTTTAAAGATTTTGACTTCAAAACACCAAAATTGAAAAATTCACCAAATCAATTCAAATCAAAGAAAATGAACATGAAATGGATGTTAGGAATCCATAGGTAATAACAATGAAAGCTGTAGACGTAGATGTTATTTCAAGAACTCACCTTTAAACCCAAAAACATCGAACGAGAAGCTCAAAAACAAAGGAAAGATCAACTACTCTTCAACTTCAACTCTAAAAGCTCCAATCTAAGATCATAAGCAAATATTTCCTAAGTTAGGTTATAGAAAATTTCTGAAAATACAAAAGGAATTGATGGAGAAGATGAAGAGGATGCATGCCTAAGCTTCTCTTTGATTTTGGACTTGAATTTGAATTTCCTAATAAAATTAGGGTTTAGGAATTTTAATTTCCCATCTTTCCTGGATTTCCTTTTAGCTTGAGAGTGTTAGGAAATTAGAAATGAAATGAATAAAGATGAGTGGAGTTAGGGTATTTGTTGGATGAGTTCGGTTCCTTGTTAGGCTAGTGAGCTGAAACCCAAACGCAAAGCCCCAAATGAAAGTATCAAAATTCTAATCTACTCCAAACATATCGATGTTTATACTCAAAAAGGTCGCAAATGCCATTTTGTACTCAGTGGAAGTGGTCTCGAATCCGGATTCAGCCTTTTACAAAATGTCACATTTTGGAATTTAAATTCAACTAACGATGCTACATTTAAATAAACGTTTAAATATATAATCGTAAAATATGCAGGTGGCTACAAATTGAGACCAAAATAATAGAACTCGAATATGAAAATTTGGGCTTAAAATGAAATAATTTTGAAAAATGAGAAATTGCTATTAGTCGTTGTTTAAAGCTAATGAAAGAAAACAAACTTTTAAATTCAAAGCTAATGAATTCTAGTTGATTATTAGATAATTTTCTAATTGTGAAAAATCTTTTAATATGCTTAAGAAATCCAACTTTTAATGAAAATAGAAAAGGACATGGTTTTGATAAAGTTGAACCTTTTAAGAAAAGGACTTGAGATAATGTTAAATTTCTAAAATATTTTTCAAAATGTTTAATTTGTGGAAAAAGAGGGCATAATCAAAACAAATGCTGGAATAGAAACAAAAACAAGACCGTTTAACAAATCTGGTTCCAAAAGGTATAAAAGTGAATTCTCTTAAATTTAAACAAGTTTGGGTTCCTAAGAATATGATTGTTAAGATTAACGGTTTTCCATATAAACAAATTTGGGTCCTAAAGATTTCAATCGAAAATGAAAGTGGTCCTTCATCCTTTGTTAGGCCACTCATTTCTTCTACAGTTTAGATGCAAAAGCGGGCTAAGGAACAACTTCGATAGAGAAATATTTCAAGTTGTTTCATACGGTTGAATAGCTATAATTCTAATGTTTCTTAGCCCAGAAAATGAGATGGAGATCTACAAATTTCAGATATCACGACATCAAATGGAAGCAAGGTATCTCTAAACTATATTTTGTTCACTTATTATTAATTCTATTTTTGTCATCACCGCTATAGTAAAATTGTCATATCTTGAGCTTCTTGCTCTAATTTGAAAAATTAAAGATTTTCTAGAAAATAGATTGAAAAATCTATAATTTTTAGTTTTTGTGTTTCTTTAGAATTTGAACATAAATAGGTGAAAAACTGCAAATCATTTAGAGCATTGTTTGAAAAAAGTTTCTTGATACAGCTGTAGTATTTCAATCATAAATTGGATAATTTTACTCCGATTTTTGAGTTTCTTGGAGTTCTGGAAAGCTAACTAATAATTATACAATTTTACTATCCAACTTTTTGCTGATTCATTTTGGAAAGTCTTCAAAAACTGCAATCATTTTGGCACGCTACTTGAAAGATATTTCTAATTTTCACAAACAAGTTGTAGTATTTCGTTCATAAATTTTGATTGATTTATCGTTTTGACTTGAAGCCAATTTTGATAAGTAGCATTTTTGAGTATCTAAAACATTCATGTTTTGTCCTAAATTCAAATTACTAACTAAAAGCTTTCAAATAGTGGTTTCAAACGGATTGAATTTTCAATTGCTTTGGTAAAATTGTTATCTTTCATTGTCTTGTTCACAACTATTAATGTAATGTTTGAAGAAATATTTTTATTTTCGCTTCAGTGGTAGAACTGAAAAGAATAAGACTTCTGGTTGGATTGGCCAGTAGTCTGATCTAGGGTCTGGGGAATTTATTTTCCTTTTCCCTTTTTTTCTTTTTGATGTCAGAGGCCACCTAGACGTATGGTATAGTGTAACGACCCGCTATTTTGGACCATTCAAATCGACAATAAAACCATACATATCCGACTTGAATAATTCAAAATACCAAATGTTAATTAAAATTTGGCAAAACTTAAAATATACGGTAAATTAAATCAATCACAGATCACAGAGTAATATAATGCAGCGGAATAGATAAAGAATAGTAGTTCATGAAGGTACAATATACATCAGAGTTAGAAAAATACAACCGAATAGTTCAAAAGCAGTAAAGTCTCCAATGCAACAGATGTCTTCTCTGAACCAATCAACTGGAAAGGTTGGAATCTGAACCGATAGTTGGATTTCCAAATGAAGCTCCGAACTCCAAAGGTGAGTCTCAAATGCTGTACCACTCAGTCTGACCTGAGCGTAAAGCAAAACACAAAACACTCGAGTCAGGATTAACATTCTTATATTAATAAATCCAACTCAAGTGAAATATCAACTGAAATACAAATAATCTTAAAGGATGTTTGGGATAACCATCCTCTAAGGGTCCATGGATCTTTCTACAAGGTAGAAATATATACTATAACACCGTGGTCATTTCAGCTTAATTTATACTTCAAAACCAAATCTCATTTTCACTTCAAATATCTATATATTTCCCAAAATAGTATTTATATATATTAAATAATTTATACAGTAAAGTATTTTCAATTTCCTCAACTTAACAAATCGTTCCAACATCAACCCGACCTTCCCATCCAAATTAAATTCAATCTCAATTTATCAATTTAAATTCAACTCAATTTCTAAAATAACCACTTAAATTATATCGATCTCAAATTTGGATTTATAATCACAAATACCCCTTTATATTTCCATATATTTCAAAACTTTAAGTATTCAACGTTTCATCTAGATTTTCATTCAATTTATTTTTCTAAATAACAAATTCAAATTTAGTTCACTCTAAATTTTCATTTTAATTCAATTTAGTTGCTAAATAACAAATTCAACTACGTTGATTTTAAATACAGATCCGAATCTCAACATAAACCATTTAAATTCCAATATAGTTTAAAGCTTTAATATTGAAATGTCCTATATAACAGTTTCATATAGATCTCGATTTAAGCTCATTATTATTTCGTCTTGAAATACTCTCTTAATAGATTCAATATCATTTAAGTAACCTTAAATTACATTTTACTCAATACTTTCTTTAATTTATTTAAACGTGAAATATTCATTAAATCACTTAAATCAAAAATCCAGTTATAAAATCATACCTTTTGAATTTCCCATTCAAAAATTTCAAATCGATTTAATTAAATAAATCCTTATTTAAATACCATTTTTATAAACCCAAATTTATCTCCCAATCTTAATTATTCAATTTATTACAAGTGAATCTATTTGAAATATAGATTTACATAAATACTTAAACCATATTATACGTATTAAATCAATCTAATTTAAATCAAATATTACTACTAAATCTATATATACAATTTTCATTTATATAATATCTTAAGAATCAAATTTATTAAACCATATATTTCTTTCCAAAGTTATAGAAATTATTTTCAAAATATTTATATGGACCAACGGTGTCTGTATATATTTCCTATCATATAGTCAAGTGCTACGGATATTTATCATTTCAATCTGTATACGAAACATATACGGGTGTGTTAATTCCACCTTGGTCAAGTGTTACCAATCCAAGAATAACCGACCTAAAAGACCCACCGATCTAGCATATCAAACAGTTAGCGAACCAGCGTTCTGCCGACCTAAGGCACAGAGGGATGCCGACCTAGTATCTTAGCATGGAAGACCGACCTAACTGCATAAGGCTTAAGAGGAATACCGACCTAAGGGACTTGAGAAGCATGCCGACCTAATTCCTCAAAGAGAGTTCCGACCTAACATCTTGAAATGATGCCGACTTAAGGTTCAAGGGGATTCCGACCTAGGGCTTACATAAGTCCACCGACCCAACGCGTGTACCGATCTAACTACCCAAGTTGGTCGCCGACTTAACTGTTAAGAACAAATTGGTCCACACTTGAGTCGTGACCAACTTATGATTATGCTAGGTCGGCCGCGACCTAAGGATACAAAGGAGATACGGTGTTAAAACCTAACGCAGAGCACATTAACTCGGCAACGGCCTAAGACTTAAGAAACAAGGCTGGAAAAACATTGGTCTTTGGCTTAAGCTGTAGACCGGGCATAAGAGATCGGTGCCGACCCACGACCTAGTTTAACCCGGAGCCGACTCACGATCTAACCTGCCTCGGCTACTACCTGCAATGTGACACCAAGAACTCCTATAAATACGCGACCACCTCCAACTTGCAGGGGACCCGGGGGGCCAATCATTTCAAGCGCCAATACTCAGCCGAATTCTCAACTCACCCGACACTTCAAGTTCGAAAGGCATCTCAACTAACTTCAAGGGAAAATCTAACGCAGTCTACATGGATTCGAAGAATTCTTCTCTACCAAAGTTCTAGTTGTTCGTGTCGTCGTAATTGTAATTGAAGATTGTTGTAAAGTTGTAATCGGTTTAGCAATAAAGAGAATTAAAGTGGACGTAGGCTTGCCTTGAGCCGAACCACTATAAAATCGTTGTTATTCACTGCTTTTTCTGTGACTTTCTGCTTATACTCTGTTCCCGAATCATCGGGTGGTGCTTTCACAACTACACTTTATACACCGGGATGTTAGCGTTCAAATTTTAGCGTTAACATTTTTGGTGCTTTCACTGAGAATTGAACTCAGGCAAATCGTCATCATTGCTCCACGGAAGTTTGTTGAAGTAACCTCTCTGAAGACTAGAAGTTTATCTGAAATCATGGCTCCGGGGAGAAAGAGTAG
This sequence comes from Allium cepa, assembly GCA_030765085.1. Lineage (NCBI taxonomy): Eukaryota > Viridiplantae > Streptophyta > Magnoliopsida > Asparagales > Amaryllidaceae > Allium > Allium cepa. Next base: position 765,757,511 of record CM060937.1, on the reverse strand, counting down.
ATCTGTTAGATCTGGAAATGTTCAAGAGGGAACCTCCGCTTCCCCAGTACCTAATCAAGCCACTCCACCTGTTGGAGTTACAAAAGCGGAGTTGGATGCTGTAATCTTAGGGCTGAACCAGCAGATAAATGCCCAAAGTGCACAATTGGAAGCTCAAAACGCCCAAAATTCCCTAATTTTGAATAAGTTGAATGACTTGCTTGGGGTAAACCGTCAACCAACGGGTAATGAAAGGAACTTTGCTGGCAACATTCATGAGGATGAAGAAAGTAACATTCCTGAGAGGGCTGCTAGCCCCTTTGAGCGGACATTTCCTGAAATTAGTGGATCTAAAGCTCGAAATGATGAGGGATATCTTTCTGAAATGGTTCGACAAATCATGAAGGAAAGCATGCAAAGGAATGAAGATGAGAAGGAAGGGGGTTTCGCTCCAAGTAAAACCCCGTTTACCGAAAGAATCTTAAAGGCTGAGTTCCCAAGGAAGTTCGTCCCTCCAACTATCCCAGCTTACAAAGGAACAAGTGATCCGAACGAATTCTTGTATAAGTATGATTGGCACATGACAGGTGCCAGAGCTTCTGATGAAATAAAGTGCCGATATTTTCCTGTATATCTGGAAGGTGTAGCTCTGCTTTGGTTCACCAAGTTGCCAATCCGGTCTATAGATCAGTTTTCTGACTTAACCCGGAAATTCAAGGAGCAGTTCAGACTATACGCTTCAAAAGCCAAAGATATTATGTCGTTGTCAAGTTTAGAGCAGAATCCAGGTGAAACTATCAGATCTTTCTTGAATCGCTTTAATATAGCGCTGGCCGAGGTAGACAATGCAGAACCACGGATGATCTTGACCTATCTGATGAGGGCCATCGACAAGTCGAGCGAATTTGGAAAATGGCTTAACATGAAGGAACCAAATTCCCTTGAAAAATTCTACAAGAAAGCAGATGAGTTCATACGTCTGGAAAGCCGTCCTGTACCGGTAAAGGCAGCATTGGAAAAAGATGAAGATAACGTTGTTGCCCCACGCAAGAATGAATCTATAGGACAGAAAAGGGAAAATAATGATGGGAAGAGACAGAAAAATCTAAAGAAGCCTCGTTCCTTCAAGCCATCGGAATATACCCCTTTATCAGATATGTCGGAGCGTATTTACCTTGCCACTAAAGATTCTGTTGATTATCCTAAACCTCCTGTTCTGAGAACCGGGAAAAAAGCTGTACAAAGCGGAAAGTTTTGCCGCTTCCATAATCAACCTGGTCATGATACCGATGAATGCCGCCAGTTGAAAATTTTGATAGAAGAATTGATAAGGGAAAACAAGCTGCAGCAATTTATGGAAAAGAATAGCAGCAATCCCGCTTCGACTAGTCAGGGGCAACGAGCTCCTGCTCATCAACCCAGGACAGGTGAAAAGACTGCAGGGCATGAATCCGAAAGGCCTGTTATCAATGTCATTACGGGAGGACCTCACCCAGCAGGCAGGAGCTGGGGTGAGATGGAAAGGTATACCCGAGCTTTGAAGTATGTACCGACCGAGGAAGATGTATTTGTTTTGGAAGGTGCTATGCCCCTGAAACAACAAAAAACTTTCAATGATGATATTGTGTTCAGAGCCAGGGATTCCACAGGTATTGAAGCTCCTACCTTGGATCCCTTGGTCATCTCAGCTGGTATCGGGCCAGCTATTGTCAGAAGAGTTCTCATTGATTGTGGCGCATCCTGCAATATCCTCTTCAAGAAAACATTCGACCAAATGAAGATCCCTATGGCTGATGTGCAAGCATCATCGCAGAAAATCGCTGGCTTCACTAGGGAGCCAAAACAGCCGATAGGAACCGTTGATTTGCTTGTAGAACTTGGAGAGGGAGAAAGAAAAGTGGTTCGAAAGCAAACTTTTGTGATTGTTGACGAGTTTTCTGCTTATAATGCTTTCCTTGGCCGTCCAACTCTCGCAGCATTCAAAGCTGTTCTGGCCCCATGGTGCCTCACCATTAAATTTCCCACAGATAATGGAGTGGGAGTTATAAAAGGGGATCAAAATGCTGGGCGGGAGTGTTATCTGACAGAGGTACGAGAAACAAGGAAAAGAGAGATGGGAAAGGATGCGGCAACCTCGGTCCGCATCAAAGAACCAGCCTTGTAGCAACTACAGGGCGGACCCTACACTGGCGAGCATAGCGGAGCACGGAAAGAGATGGATCCTAGGAAAGCCAGTGCAGGGGAGAATAGAGTGGTACCAGTGGAAACGACAATACCAGTACCTGTTGACCCAAAGGACCCAAACAAGGTGTTGAATGTGGGTTCACAACTTAATGTGTCAATTCAGAATATCCTAATATCTTTTTTAAAGGCAAATTTGGATATTTTTGCTTGGACTCATGCCGATATGTACGGAATATCCCCAGAAGTTGCAGTACACGCTCTAAATATTGATCCAAAATTTACACCTGTGAAGCAGAAAAGGAGAACTCAAGGTCCAGAAAGGTCAGCAGCGTTAAAGGAAGAAGTTGATCGGCTCATGGAGAATAATTTTATCAAAGAATCTACCTATCCGAATTGGGTTTCAAATCCAGTGCTGGTTAAGAAAGCCAACGGAAAATGGAGAGTATGCATCGATTTTTCAGATCTAAACAAGGCCTGCCCCAAAGACTGCATCCCATTACCCAGAATCGATCAACTGGTAGACGGAATAGCGGGACACGAATTGTTATCTTTTATGGATGCCTACTCCGGATATAACCAGATCATGATGCATGAGCCAGATCAGGAGGACACGAGCTTTATCACCGACGTTGGTCTTTACTGCTACAGAGTTATGCCCTTCGGGCTGAAGAATGCAGGGGCAACATACCAAAGACTTGTTAATGCTATGTTCAAACCGCAATTGGGCAAGACTATGGAAGTCTACGTCGATGACATGTTAGTAAAGTCTAAGAAAGCATTGGATCACATAGAACACTTAGCAGACATGTTCGCAGTCCTTCGAAAATACGAAATGAAGCTTAACCCTTTAAAATGCTCATTTGGAGTGGAATCCGGAAAGTTTTTAGGTTTCATCGTGAGCGCTAGGGGCATTGCGGCTAGTCTAGCTCAAATTACCGCCTTAAAGGAAGTCAGAGCTCCTAGAGCGAAGAAGGAATTGCAAAGTCTCAATGGAAAAGTCGCCGCCTTGAGTCGGTTCATTTCCAAAGCCATAGATAAATGCATCCCATTCTTTGACGCCCTAAAGAAAGGAAAGAAAAACTTCGATTGGACTCCCGAATGCCAAAAAGCCTTTGATGAATTGATTCGCCATATGGAAACGCCTCCAATACTTTCTAGGCCTGGTGATGGCGAGGATCTTCTTATATACTTGGCAGTATCATCTCATGCTTTAAGTGCAGCGCTGATACGAGAAGACAAGAGGATTCAACATCCAGTTTACTATGTCAGCAAAAGACTCACTGGGGCAGAGATGAATTAATCTAAGTTGGAAAAACTCGCCTATTGCCTACTGATTGCATCCAGGAAGTTGAGGCAATATTTCCAAGCTCATCCTATCAGAGTCCTCACTGATCAACCTTTAAAGCAAGTCCTGTTTCGCCCTGAGACTTCGGGTCGTCTTCTAAAGTGGAATATTGAACTCAGTCAATATGACATCACTTATCATCCCCGAAAAGCAATCAACGGACAAGATTTACCAGATTTCATCGCAGAATTCACAGATAAGGGTAACAGTGAGGACGAAACGATCGACGATTCCCCAATCCAATGGAAGTTATATGTCGATGGCGCGAGAAACGACTATTGTTCTGGAGCCGGAGTTGTACTTGAGACCCCTGAAGGTCGATCATTATGCTATGCACTAAGATTGGAATTTCCTTCAACAAACAATGAAGCAGAATACAAAGCCCTTATCGCTGGCTTAAGGATTGCTAAAGAACTAAACATCCAAGCGTTACAGATCTTCAGTGATTCTCAGCTTATTGTATGCCAAGTCAAGAAGGAATTCCAAGCGAAAGGGGGAAATCTGCCCGCCTACTTGTCAAAGGCTTGGGAACTCCTGGGTGATTTCGATCATTACATGATAAGTCATATTCCTCGAGAAGAAAACATGAAAGCAGATTCTCTCGCAAAGTACTCTAGCACAGGCGAAGCTCAATTTCTGGGGTTGACTCCAGTGGAGGTCCTGTCGGCTTCGAGCATTGATGAGATGGATATTGATTGGATCATGAGCGTGTCTCAAGAGCAAGAATCATGGATGACTCCGATAACAGAATATCTGCTCAATGGCTCTTTACTGAAAAATTCAAAAGAACGAAAGAAGCTACTGAGGAAAGCCTCTCGCTATATAGTCCAGTATGGCCAGTTATACAGATGGGGATTCTCAATGCCGTTACTTCGATGTGTATCCAGGGAAGAGTCCAAAACAATCCTAGCTGAGGTGCATAGGGGAGAATGTGGTGAACATTTAGGTGGTCAAACTTTAGCGAAAAAGATTCTCCGATACGGATATTTTTGGCCAGAAATTAATCGAGATGCAGCAGACTATTCCCGAAAATGTGACAGATGCCAAAGATTCGCCAAAATTCCTAGAGCTCCTTCCACTGAGCTCACACAGATGGTCAGTCTATGGCCGTTTGCAATATGGGGGATAGACCTTGTAGGACCGTTTCCAACTGCCAAATCTGGAATTAAATATGCCATTGTTGATGTAGATTATTTTACTAAGTGGGCAGAAGCTGAACCACTGGCTACTATCACCTCAAAAAAGATGATAAGTTTTGTGACTAAAAATATCATTTGCAGATATGGTGTGCCTCAAAAAATAATTACAGACAATGGTACTCAGTTCGAAAGTGAAGAATTCCAAGATTTTTGCAAACGATTCAAAATCCAAAAAAGCTTCTCAGTAGTAGCTCATCCGCAGGCAAACGGGCAGGTAAAAGCAGTAAATAAAATTATCAAGTCAACCATCAAGAAGCAGCTTGAAAGAGCGAAAGGTGGTTGGGTCGATAAGCTACCACTAGCACTATGGGCATACATAACTACCCACAAAACTGCGACTGGGCATACTCCGTTTTCATTGGCATACGGATCAGAGGCAATGTTTCCGGTAGAAACAGAGGTCCCTTCACATAGAAGAATCCATTTCAATCAAGCGGAGAATGAAAAACTACAGCTTGAGGCACTAGATCTCCTTGATGAAAAAAGAGAAGAGGCTGAGCTCAGAATCGCATCTCATCAGCAAAGGATAGCCAGACATTTCAATTCCAAAGTTCGCCAACGCAGCTTTGAAATTGGAGATCTAGTCCTAAAGAGAATTATGACAGCGACAGGTGTGTTTGGGCCAAATTGGGAAGGACCATATGTCATAGGTCAGAAGCTTCTTGACGGCACATTCAAACTCACTACTGTCGAAGGAGATCAAATTCCAAGAGCTTGGAACATCAATCACTTGCGTCCATACTTTACTTGATAGCTTTGTTGAAATATTGTAAAAAGAATTATGAATGTGTGATTCCTGTAATTGAAAGCGATTGTAAAACCGATGCAAGTGAATAATGAAAGACTATAAAGTGGATGTAGGCCCAAATTCTTGGCCGAACCACTATAAATCTTGTGTTCCTTATTATTATTACATGTTTGCTTTATTTTCGATATGAAAAGTACATTAAAAGTATTACTGAAATGTCGATTTAAATTTTTGCAGGCAACAAAAACAAAACTTGCACATTACAAGACCAAGTGATTCTTGTTATCATTCAACAAACAAATTCCAAGTCACAAAATTCCCGAGCTTAAATCCTAGATAAGAAGAGCTTCAATTGAACGGTCAATGATTTCGCCGAAAACGGGCTTTAGCTAATAAATTGAGAAGTTTGAACAAACAAACATCCGATTAAGAAGCTTATGTCCATTCTCGTGAACTGGCCTAGCAATGAAGTACACTTCTTTGGATTAAACAAATTACTTGTAAGAGAAGGGAGTGCAAGCTTAAAAAAAAATATAGAGGATCACTGAAAAGGCATAAGCAAGTGGACAAGGAACAACTAAAGCCCTCTTCGGAGGCACAAGTCCTCTTCGGAGGCACAACTCTTCGGAGGATAAAGACCTCTAACGAAGCATATGCCGAAAAAAGAAAGTTCTCTACTCAACCAAAAAAGATTGGAGGAGTCAGGACCCTCCAACCATGAGAGAGTAACTTCCAGGCAATCTTCGGAGGCCCATTTCACCAGGAGTTGAAGTGTTACAACCGCTCTTCGGAATTTCACTTCACCAGAGTTGAAATGTAAAACAAAATAAAAACCCTCTTCGGAGGCCCATTTCACCAGGAGTTGAAGTGTTACAACCGCTCTTCGGAATTTCACTTCACCAGAGTTGAAATGTAAAACAAAATAAAAGCCCTCTTCGGAGGCCCATTTCACCAGGAGTTGAAGTGTTACAACCGCTCTTTGGAATTTCACTTCACCAGAGTTGAAATGTAAAACAAAATAAAAGCCCTCTTCGGAGGCCCATTTCACCAGGAGTTGAAGTGTTACAACCGCTCTTCAGAATTTCACTTCACCAGAGTTGAAATGTAAAACAAAATATAAGCCCTCTTCGGAGGCCCATTTTACCAGGAGTTGAAGTGTTACAACCGCTCTTCGGAATTTCACTTCACCAGAGTTGAAATGTAAAACAAAATAAAAGCCCTCTTCGGAGGCCCATTTCGCCAGGAGTTGAAGTGTAACAACCGCTCTTCGGAGTTTCACTTCACCGGAGATGAAATGCTAAAAAAAAAACAGAGAGCCTCTCCCAAGGGGCAGAAACAGAAAGACCTCTTCCCAGAGGCACAATAAGACAGAAAGACCTCTTCCCAGAGGCAGAAATCAAAAGACCTCCTCCCGGAGGCAAAATCAAGCAGAAAAGACCTCTTCGGAGGCACACGTTTCACCAAGATTGAAGTAAAAATTTCAAGTGTTGAAACGTGAAAAAATTTTCCTCAGAGGTGCAACTTTTCAAAGAAACAAAAATCAAGAAGCCCTTTACTGTGGCAAGTAAAAAAAAAAATCCTCATTAAGAGCACACTTTAACTTTCAAAGGAAGAGTGAATTACTTGTTCTAGAAAATTCTCTTCCTCAAAAAGAAGTTGAAGTACTTTACAAATACCCGCTTTACCACATAGAAGATTTCATTCAATAAAATGTGTATATGCACAAAATAAAGAGTGATATCTTCGAAAGTTGAAGCGAAGAAACTTATTTGTGCTCTATTTTTTAATAAAATCATATTCCTCCAAATGTGGAATAATTATTCTCTAAAAAATAAAAGCACAAGTTCCTCATAAAATAAAATATTACAATGGGCTTATGGTAAAGGGGCAGCATGACGTAACTACATCGGTAAAATTGCACTCGAACAATATATACCACATGCTCACTGCAATATCGTACAAAGAAACTTGTACAAAAATAAATAGTAAATGCATTCTCAGATATAGATAGAAATTTATACAAAGAAAAAGAATCATTTTATTTAACACTATTCTATATACAGGTACAGGTTCCAACAAAAGAAAAGCGGGGTGCCGGTACCCGCACAATTTCCGGTCATTGCATGCAAAAAAAAAGGCAAAAAAGCGATATGAAAACCACAGAACCAGAGCCATCATTTCTTCTTCCGCCCACCTTTTGAGCCCGCACCTGGCCGAATGACCAACTTTTTAGGTCGGCTTGTAAGGGTAGGGGATGAAGGAGAAAGGGGCTCGATCGGACTTTCTTCCATCTCTTCTCTGCCAGTTAAAGATTCCTTCTTATTCTTCTTCTTGGAAACTCCCTGCTTCCCTCTCTTCTTGGAGGAAGGCCCACTCCCTGGAGAAAGAAGTTTGGATAACGGTTCAGCGTCGGAGCCAGTGGGTTCTGGCATCCTCTCGCTTCCTTCAGTTTCTTCTCCTTTCGGATCTTGAGAAGCAACGGGATCATCTAAGCCGTGAAGCGCTTCTATTTGCTCTTCCTGTGACCCGGGTTGCGAGGCAGAAGGAGGAGTGACCTTAGGAGGCGGAGAAGGAATAATTGGAGGAGGAGAAGCCTGAACAATGCCCGACGTTTTCTCTGCAGAAGGAAAAAAGTTTAATTCAGCAAAAAGCGGAGATAAAGGTTCGCTGAGATTCAAGAAGTAGTCAAAAAGCCCATCAAGTTCATAAGAAACAGATGAGCAGTCTACTTGGGCAAGATTGTCAGTAGGGTTACCTGCAGAAGTCGGTTCCCTGATGTCAACTTCGTAAGCCTGTGCCTCGGCACTCTCGCCGCCCTCATCTCCACCTTGTATGCTTGTAATATCAGTGGTGACTTTAGTAGGAGATGGGGAATGAGAACTAGAACCGATAATGTCAATTTCGGTTGAAGGAGAAGGTTGAATAGGAGTAGTTGAGGTGATTTTTCCTGAATATTCTCCTGCCGCTGTTTCAGCCCTTAATCTTGCAAGCTGTTCTCTCCCCTTGGCAAGAGCGGCGCGAGCATCATCATCAAGATAATGCTCTTCAAGAGCTGACTCAGCGTAGCCAGCGCCTTTACCACCGAGCATATCGAGTGCTGCCTCCCAAACTTCAGCTAGTGTAATTTCATACTTAGGGCCTAGAAAGGCAAGGCTACCGCGCCCCAAGATGCTATGCAGATAGAAATCAAATAATGTTGAGCTGATGTTGGCCCTCGTTGCCTCGTGAGATTCTTCAGCTGCAATTTTGCCAGCAACGGCCTCATCACGCTCCATTTCAACTTTAGAAAGTTGAAGCTTAAGCATTTGGATCTCCGCCTCTTGGGAGCTATTCTTCTTCCGAAGCTCTTCAATGTCAGCGACATAGCCCTCGCTAATTCTTTTCTGCACTTCGATCCTGTCTTCGGCATCCCTTTGGCCAGCATGGGCATCTCTCACTTGTTTGAGGAGCACTTCTTCTTTATGAGAATAAGAAGTAGAGGAAGCAGCAAGCTCTTGTTTCAGTTCTTCAACTTTTGCTTCAAGCTCCTCATTGTAAGAAGCAATGCTTCTCATCTCGGTGTCATGTTGCTCGAGCACCTTTTGCCATTCGGCTTTATCATTTTCCATGGTGAGCATGGCCTCTATGTTTGCACGATTAACCCTCTGAAGCTCGTCAACAAGTTTCTGCCAGTTCGACATCCTCTCAATATCAAGCTTAACGGCGTCAAGGTTTCGTAACATGGAAGACTTGTCATTGGGGACCAAGTCAAGGTCAAACCTTACTCCCTTCAGACACCACTGAGGAAATCGACTTTACAAAGTGGCAGGACCCGGTCCAACTTGGAATTTGGGTCTGCTAATTATAGTTTGGATATCTGACTTCCCGAGAGCGGGAGAGCCGAAAGGAATATCAAGCGAGGCAGGGGTGGTAACCTTTTCAGGAGTTGTAGTGGTGTGCTTCTCACCATGTCGGGCTCGCTTGCTCGAATCTTCAACCACATGACCTTTTCCTCTGTCATCATGGATTTTTCTTTTATGGGAATCGTCACCTCTCTGTGAAGAATCGTGGCGCTCTTCCCTCTCTCTTCTTTCGTAGCGCTCCTCTTGAGCCATCTTCGCTTGAGCCTTTCGGGCGGCTCTTTCTTCATTAGATTCTCTGTAAGAGGGGAGGTAACGCCTATAATCATATTGGCTACGCCTCCCGTAGCGCTGGAAATCATCGTAGTATGAGCTGCTGCGCCCCATCGGAGAATCTGAAATAAAAAAAGATAAGTTTTAGAGGTCTTCAAAGTACAAAAAGTGAGAAACATAAAAGTGCCGAAAAGAAATTCTAAGTGTGTGTGGCGTGCAAACTACGCGCATCAAACTACGAACCACTCTTTAATTGAGGAGTGGTTGTGGGTGTAATAATCAGGGTCAACTCCTGAGTTGACGGAGTCTGCTGCAGGACAGAAGTTGCTTCAACTACTAAAGAAGAAACCCCAGTAGTGATAGGATCATTTTTAAAGATTTCCTGCGAGGTGGCAAAGAGGTCGCTCAGCCCTTCGAAAGTATCATCCCTGCTCTGCTTGGCAAGGCTAGTTTTCTCGGCTTCTTCGTCGGATTTCTGTGAACGTCGGGGAGATCCCTGCGGCTCCTCTTCCTCAATAACCGGGGCAAGTTCGTCAGATGGCCCCGCAACATCAACAGAAGTGGAACATTTCACTAGCAAAGCCTCGGGAGCAGGTCCTTTTGGTTTGGATGTATCTGTAGAAGCTGGGGCATCCCATGCTCTAGCCGGGGAGTCTGGGATTTCATGAGGATGTGTACAACGAGAAGTATGCAAAAGCCCGTATTGGTGCAATAATTCATCCCCCAACAAAAACTTGATGCTTCTCTCTGCTACAGCCACGGCACTCAATCCATCGAAAGTCTGCTTATGGACCGGATCTCTAGAGGGAAGAGGAAGTGCTGAAAAGAGCAAAGAATAAAATTAGCAATTGGTAATTCGGATCTCGAGAAAGTTTAAAAATGGAGACAAGTAATCTTACTTCCTACTCTCCAATCGGCATAAAACCCTGGGGGGCAGCGAGCAAAGAAAAATTGGTTCGGAAATCCATGAACGCTTTCGGTATGGTCGGAAATAAGTTTGCGGTTTCTAACACTCCTCACAATTATAAGGGAAGGATGATCTCTACTCTTTGCAAACGAGCATAAATAACGGATTTCTTCAAAACTTGGTAAGCGATCAAAAGTTCTTCTGAACAAAACGCACAACCCCATCAAGATGGCATAACCATTAGGATGAAGTTGGGATGGAGAGATTGACAACCGAAGGAGAAGAATTCGGAGAAAGTCATTAAAAGGAGGGATCGCTCCGCTTAAACACATTTGACGATTGATTGCAATAAAGCCACGGGGAGGATTGTCGGCAGTATCACTTGGCCCAGGGAGCAGGACATCACTCTCAGTAAAACCAAATTGAGTGCGCAGCTGAGTAAATGTTCTCGGGGTTAGAATGGTTGGAGTTCTCTCTGGAGGGTTCTCTATAGGTAGAGCTACCGGAAAAGTTTCTTCCTCTTGAGCTGCCATTTCTTCTTGATGGGAAGTCATTCTACATAAATAACTGGATATTCAAACATCAAGGTGCACGTTTCCTAGAATGTGTGAGGTGTTGTGTAAAATTAACAAAGCAATAAACAAATATAACTGGAATGAAAAATAGCAAGCATTTGTTAGTTATGAAATCCAGGGACTATTGTTTTAAGCCTAAATATGGAAGTATAATGTTGATGCAGACAAATCAGTTCAGTCTGTTGATACTTTGCATTAATGTTTAACTTTAGTTGATTGATTCACAAGCATTTCCTGCAATATATTTAAGTTGCTTGTCTTGTCTCGACTAATCTGTCATTTGATGTGGGCAGTCAATGGCAGTATTTTCGCCTTGGTTTTCTTTGTTTGTTATTTTCAGCAGGTTGTCAGCTTATAAGTTAATGCGGTCTGTGCAATAATATAATGAGATTCAAACAAGTTTAGAGTTGGGGCAGTTCAAAACTCAGACAACTTAGTTTGGAAGTTCAAGTCAAATACTCAAAGTGGGTCTATGCTCTTAAAATGTCAACAGGCCCAAAGCTTAAGGGTCAACTCGGCTACGGTTTAAAAGTCTCTTGTAGGATAGCACTAAGTCGGTAGCGGGTTGAAGCCTGGATAGTTTAGTTCGGCAACTCATTCCTCTAGGTCGCAAGGGGGAGATAAGAAAGCAAGCTCTGATTCGAAAGGCAGGAATTTCTCAATGTATTATCTCGGCCACGACTTAAGAGCCAGGTCGGCCAAAAACTAAGTCACCTAAACTCACTAACTCGTTCCCGAACCAACATCTCATGGCATTCAACCCGTTAACCCAATAACCATTTCATCAGCAGCCACCTCTACTCATGCTATCGAATCACCCGCCTCTACTCATGCTATCGAATCACCCAATTAAACAATTCGAAATCGTTATAAATCCAGCATTCTGCCATCAGACATCATCGAACTTGAGGTGGTAAACTGCCTTTGTTGAATCAGCGATCATCTTGAGCAACCTAAGCTTCGTCAACTACAAATATGATGGGATTCGTGGTGGAGAATTGCTCAAGAAGATGATTCGAATTCGAGCGGCAGGACTTATGAATTGACAGTAATCTACGATCGAGAGAAGAGTGAAATTACTTACGCGATGGATAGTAGAGGTTATCGGTGATCAGTTGGGATGAAATCGCCTTTAGGAATTTGAGAATACTTCAATGGCGGAATTAAGCAAGAGAGTAAGTGACGAAGAAAGAGGAAGAAGGCTAACTTATACCCTGCAATGGAAGACTTGAAGCGACACGTACAGTCTAACTGTTAGGTCGCATACGACCTACCGACTTAAAAGGGACGAGTTAAAGGCTATCGAAGCACACGACCTAACCATTAGGCGTGTACTTCGAGGGGCAAATGTTAATTCCACCTTGGTCAAATGTTACCAATCCAAGAATAACCGACCTAAAAGACCCACCAATCTAGCATATCAAACAGTTAGCGACCCAGCGTTCTGCCGACCTAAGGCACAGAGGGATGCCGACCTAGTATCTTAGCATGGAAGACCGACCTAACCGCATAAGGCTTAAGAGGAATACCGACCTAAGGGACTTGAGAAGCATGCCGACCTAATGCCTCAAAGAGAGTTCCGACCTAACATCTTGAAATGATGCTGACTTAAGGTTCAAGGGGATTCCGACCTATGGCTTACATAAGTCCACCGACCCAACGCGTGTACCGATCTAACTACCTAAGTTGGTCGCCGACTTAACTGTTAAGAACAAATTGGTCCACACTTGAGTCGTGACCGACTTATGATTATGCTAGGTTGGCCACGACCTAAGGATACAAAGGAGATACGGTGTTAAAACCTAACGCAGAGCACATTAACTCGGCAACGGCCTAAGACTTAAGAAACGAGGCTGGAAAAACATTGGTCTTTGGCTTAAGCTGTAGACAGGGCATAAGAGATCGGTGCCGACCCACGACCTAGTTTAACCCGGAGCCGACTCACGATCTAACCTGCCTCGGCTACTACCTGCGATGTGACACCAAGAACTCCTATAAATACGCGACCACCTCCAACTTTCAGGGGACCCGGGGGGCCAATCATTTCAAGCGCCAATACTCAGCCGAGTTCTCAACTCACCCGACACTTCAAGTTCGAAAGGCATCTCAACTAACTTGAAGGGAAAATCTAACGCAATCTACATGGATTCGAAGAATTCTTCTCTACCAAAGTTCTAGTTGTTTGTCTCGTCGTAATTGTAATTGAACATTGTTGTAAAGTTGTAATCGGTTTAGCAATAAAGCGAATTAAAGTGGACGTAGGCTTGCCTTGAGCCAAACCACTATAAAATCGTTGTTATTCACTTCTTTTTCTGTGACTTTCTGCTTATACTCTGTTCCCGAATCATCGGGTGGTGCTTTCACAACTACACTTTATACACCGGGGTGTTAGCGTTCAAATTTTAGCGTTAACAGGGTGGATATCATTTCAACCCGTAATCCCAAATTCAATTAAATGAAAATCGCTTGGGTTTATCATTTTAAACCATAATGATTTTCTCCTATTCTAAAGTCTGTTCGGGTATGTATCATTTCAACCCATAGTGATTTCTAAACTACAGAGAACTTGCAGAGTGATAACAGAAAATACAATAAAATAACAGGCATATATCATCAATAACAATATAATATAAACAATAGGATATGGTGTCATATCCCGCAGGTGAACAGTTACAGATAATAGCATATATAACAAATTTAAATAACTACAGCAGCATATTTCAATTGTCGTTTCAATTGAAATCAAATTTAATGAATAAAAATATGTTAATCGTGAGTGATTACTCACCTTTCAAGGCTAGAGAGATTTGAAATGGGTTATGGATCCAAGAACGAATTTCCAAAATGAACATGATTAGCACGAATAGGACGAATAGAGCTGATAAATAGAGATCGACGAAAATAGATTAGAAACTGCTCGATGTAGACCGAAACAAAATATATAAAATCCCAAAATATTTATTTGCTTACTAATATTAACTTTGAGACTCATTAAAATTGTATACATACGTTTTCCAAAAATATAAATAGTTTAGAAACAACTATTGACCATACGTTCTGTATAATCAACATATATCCATTATACATTTAAACTAGACTATATTTAGATTATACTATGTATAGTAACGTAATATTGTATACAGTACACTTATTACAATACACGTTAAGACTACAAATATAATATTTAACAATACACTTATAACAAAATACTTGCCTGTATATTTTCAGTTTTAATATAAACACAGAGAACAACCTTATATATTTATTAATATTCATTTATATAAAAACTCTTGCTATATGTTTATATTCAAAAGCTAATAACATAACTATAATGCAAACGTATATGTAGTCGAGAATATATAATACATTTTTATACTTTCTTATGCACTTAATATACTCAACAACTAGTTATATATATATATATATAAGCGGTCATGCATTTTTATATGAAACAACAAGTATAAAATAACTTTTAAAACTTTATCATTATATATATATATATATATATACTTTTTATACACTGAACAGTTAAAATAACTTCTAAAACTTTTTTTTTAAAACTTTCTCATTGTAAAATAACTTTTAAAATATACATCATACGAATGTTTTTAACCCACACAAAAAATATATGCTTCCTTATACATATTATATATATCTAATTTATTTATTCTTATTATTATTAATTTTTTATATATATTAAAGAAAAGTGGTGCCTGAATAATATTTTCTCATTCTCCTAGAGCATAGATGACTAACAAAACACGCATGGTCTAACATGTGATAACATTTATTTTCTATTTTTATAAAAGTGGTGTAAACATATTTACTCTATCTTAGAGTACAAGTGGAGCAAATGAATTTTTTCAAGGCCTTAGCCAAATGCATATTTTTCTCAAACCAAAATACTTATTAACGTTAAGAACTTGAACGAACAAAGCTGAGGAGAATATTTTTACTGATTTAAAACCTGAAGTAAAACAGCGATGCCACCTACATCCTTTTGCAACGTGTTTATAAATGATATAAGCAAGAATCTGTCTATACTGTGGGAGGTGCTCATGATTATGAAGGAGGGTAGGTGTCACGTGGTGAAATAGTAGAGCCAAAAATTGGAGCAGAACAATGAAGAAAAGGAAAAAAAAGAAGGAGGAAAAATAATTCGGTCATTACCTGATGCTTTGCTCACACGCAAGGAAGAAGGAGAGGAATCCAAAATGAGATGCAGATGAAGTTTGATACATGGTTTGTATTTATTTGTGACAACACAATTGTTAAAGTGGGAAAGCAAAAATTAAGGCATGCAAATTTTAAAGCAAGGAAGAAAACATGTTTAACATTTAAAGAAAACTTGCATGCATCAAGGGAAAAATGAAAAGAAATTTACACGTTTTGGAACGGTTAGTAATATGTGGATCACGTTCCTATTAAATAAGAAGGCAAAAGGAAAGTGAATATAGTTTGCATGTAAATGGTGAGGCACATTTTATATTTAAAGGAAGTAATTTGCGTTGATTGAGTGGAGGAAACAGTATGAAATAAATTGCTTTAGGAATGGTAGAGAAGTATGAAATGAATCGTGTTTTATAATCAAACACGCGTTGATAATGGTGAAAGAAAAAGGCAGGAGGAAAGTTGACTTTTAACCGGATTGGAATTTAAAGATTTTATACCAATTTTAAACGAGAGGCAATTGGAAAGAGTAGAAAATTTTCCGCATGAATCCAAGGCAAACATTTTAAACTAATTGAATGGTTAGGGAATTTATTTCTTTCCCACTTTAAAAAAATACGCCTACGGATAAATTTAATTATTATCCAAGGTAAGAAAATGAGACATGCGTAAAACTGACGTAAAAATGTACGTCGAATTTATAACAAAGAAACGCTTTTAAATTTGTACGTTTTTCTTATGTAGTAAATATAGGTTTTAATATTACATCAAATTCATACCATTTGTATGCCAACTAAATTGTACAAATTAAAACGTGTATCTTAAATAGCTTATTTACACTATTAACTCAAATTTTATTACTTAATTAAAATATGATTTGTTTATTTCTTTGTGATTTACTTAACAGTTAAGAAATAAACTGTTGTATATACGTATAAAAGAAAACGTAGAATGCGTACAACAGACGCAGTGATTTTTGTCCAAAAAAATGAAAATAATGGATTTAAATTTTATACGTTTTCTTTTATGTATACATACATTATTTATTCCATCAAATAACGCGCCTTTTAAACGCGAAATTAAACAGTTTATTTATACACAAAGTTCTGGAAATTTATTACTTATATAAAAATATGATTTGTTTACACATTTACTAAGAAATTTATATTCAAAAATGTATATAAGTAAATGTTAACGCTAAAATTTGAACGCTAACACCCCGGTGTATGAGTTGTAGTTGTGAAAGCACCACCCGATAGCTCGGGAACAGATTACAAGCAGATAATAGCAGAAAATCAGTAAACAACAACAATTTTATAGTGGTTCGGCTTAAGGGTATAGCCTACGTCCACTTTAGGTACTTTTATTAATGATCTCGTTACAAGCTGATACAATTCTTCCCAAGTACAATACACTTTGAATTACAAGAGACTCAGAACAAGTAACCTAAACTTCGATGAAGATGAGAGTTTTCGAATTCATGTTGGATGTATGCGATCTCTTCTTGAAGTTGTTTGTAGCGTTCTTAGTGTCTTGAGAGCTTCAAGTGTTAGATTGGTTCGGAATGCAGCAGAGTATCGGCGCTTCAAGAGAGTCAGCCAAAAGTCCCCTTCTAGTTGGAATTAGGGGTGTATTTATAGGCTTTGCTCGGACTTAGGTCGTAGGTCGTGACCGACCTAAGTAAGGTCGTAGGTCGTCTCCGACCTATGAAGCTCCGGTTTTCCTTATTCATGAGTAGGCGCATGCTTTTTTCAACAAGTCCTAGGTCGTGCGTGACCTAACACTCAGCGGCATAGTAGAGGCGGCCACTTTATTTACGTGTTTAGGTCGTTAGCGACCTACACTAGGTCGTGAGTACTTTCCTGTAGCCATAGCTGATCTTAGGTCGCTGAATCCCTTAGGTCGCGACCTTCCTTAGGTCGAAGCACTCCGCTAGGTCGTGTGAATTCTATAGGTCGCGGTCTTCCTTAGGTCGCGGAACTTCATAGGTCGGTGGACAGTTAGGTCACATAAAGTCTTTAGGTTGCTTGCTTGCTTATCTGGTTAGGTCGTGAAGCTTGGTAGGTCGCGGCCTCCTTTAGGTCGCAGCTCTCTGTTAGGTCCCAAAGCTTGATAGGTCGCTCCATATCTTCAGGAATTAAGTCGCTACTCCCCATAGGTCGTAGGTCGTGACAATGCTTGAGTCTTTAGGTCGCATAGCTGCTTCGTGGAGTTAGGTCGCTAATACAATTATGCCGTTAGGTCGTTGAGATCATTAAGTCGTCAGGTACTCTTAGGTCGTTGGGCTGCTGAGTTAAAGGTCGCGGAGATCTAGGTCGTGGTAGAAATAGGAGTTAACATTTGCCCCTCGAAGTACAGGCCTATGTCATAGGTCGTGGGCTTCGACTTAACTTTGCTAGGTCGTAAGCGACCTAAAACATACGCTAACTCGCGTGTCTACTCGCCTTCTTCTTTCAGCTCCATATAAATTGCTAGGTCGTTTCTTCTCCATTACCTAACTGCTTCAATTTCTTGCTCTGCCATTAACAGAATTCTGCGATTTTAAAGACGAATTCAACCAAATCATTCATCAATTCATTCTTGCTATCAAATTACGTAAGCATCTTCGATCTTTATTCATTCCATAATCACCATCGAACCACGAACCCCAACCTCTGAACTTCAAATCGATTTTGCGCGTCGCGCTTCACATTGAGTTGCGCTGTGATCGATTTTTGATCGTCACTGGTTATTGTGGTTGTTGCGATTCACGAACGCACAGTAGTGAGTTAGATTTATGATAGATCGGAGATACTTTGAATCGGTTTTCGAATGGTTTGGTGGTATGAAAAGATGATGAACTTCACGAATAGGATGATGGATTTCGGTGTAGTTGATAACGGGTTATCAGGTCCGGTGAAGCATTGCGTGGAGAGGAAGCTAACGACCTAGTGAATCTGAGCGATTTAAGATAATTCGTGATCTAAGAACCCTTGCGACCTAAGGAATAGTTTCGACCCATACTAGGTTGCTGAACGACCTAATATTTGCGCGACCTAAGACTTTTCATGAGCTAAGAGTTACTCGAGCTAGGAACCGCACGACCTAACTTTCTTGCGACATAGACTCTAGGTCGCGGCCGAGCTAACACTATGACGAGATTGAAATGCCTTATCCTTTACTTTGCACAGCGCGACCTAAGAAGGTTCCGACCTATGCTAGGTCGCCGGACGACCTAGGACTTGTGACATTTTGAGACAACTTTGATTGAACTGTTTGAACTTGGATTTTGTTGTACTTCCTTGCAGATTATCTCTAATGCTAATAACCTGTTAAACATAATATTTGCAGAAAACTGGGACGAATATACTGCCATTGACTGCCCACATCGAATGACAGATTAGTCGATAAAAAGTAATTAACTTAAATGAATTGTGTGAACGAAATGCTGTGAACCAATGAATTCAAGTGAAGTGTTAAAGCAAAACTAAAATATCCAGTTAAAGTTGATTCGTTCGCATTAACACTTCACTTGAGCTTTATATTAACAAGTCCTGAAATCTCATAGTCGACTAATTGTCAACTAGTTTAACTTCAGTTATGTTTGCTTTCTTCTTTTTTTTTAAAAAGTTCTGCACAACACTTCACACTTTTTAGGAAACGTGCACCTTCTCATCTGAACATCCAGTCGCTTATGTAGAATGATGTCTCAACAAGAAGAGATGATAGAACACGCTGAAGGGGTTTTCCCGATTGCTATTCCACTAGAGAATCCTCCGGAAAGAACTCCTACCCTTTTGAAACAGCGGGCGCTTAATCAATTATGCGTTCAATTTGGCATTGCCGAGGCAGAAGTTTTACTCCCTGGACCAAATGACTCTGCTGATAGACCACCTTACGGTTTTGTTGCCATTAATCGACAAATGTGCTTGAGTGGAGCAATTCCTCCTTTTAATGAATTTCTCCGGCAAATCTTACTTCGACTGACGATCTCTCCTTTCCAGCTGCACCCCAATGGCTATGCTATTTTGATGGGATTGTGTGTTCTGTTCAGGAGGACTCTTGATCGTCTTCCGAGTTTTGAGGAAATCTGTTACTTGTGCACTTTTGCGAAGAACAAGGACCATCCTTCAATTGTACTTGTAAGAGGTGCGAGGAACCGCAAACTTATTTTGGATTTGCCGGAGAGTGCACATGGATTCCTGAATCAATACTTCTACATTCGTTGCCCCGTAGAATTTTACGCAGACTGGAGAGTAGGAAGTGAGATCTTTTTTCTCTTTAATTTCATTCTAAGTTTTACCTGGTTCGTATTGCTAGATGCTGATTCCATTCCTTAATTTTCCAGCACTTCCTCCTCCTTCTAGAGATTCCACCCATAAGTCAGTTTTTGAAAGGCTAAGCACTGTGGCTGCTGAAGAAAGAAGCGCAAAATTTCTATTGACAGAAGGACTTCTTCATCAGTTTGAGCTTCTACATCCTTCTCGTTCCACTCAAATACATGAAGTTCCAACGGAGGTTCCTGATTCTCCGACGAGTACTCCTGATGCCCCAGTCTCCACTAAAGAGCACTTGCAGGGAGGAACCTCTATAGAAACTTCACTAGTTAAGTGTTCAATTTCGAAAGATGTTGCGGGGCCATCTGACAAGTCTGTACTTGCCCCAGTTACTGAAGAGGAAGAACCCCCTCGATTTACTAGTGAAGGAGTTAAGAAAGCAAGCTCCAAAAAACAAGATGGCGATGATGTTTTTGAGGGGTTGAGCGATTTAATTGTGACATCTCAAGAACTTTTCAAAGATGATGTTTCTAAAACTGTCTCTTCTGTAATCGAGGCGACATCTTCTTTTCAACAAATGTCAACTCCTCCTACTCAAGTTATCACTACCTCTATTCCACAGAGTGGTTTGTAACTCGATGCGCGTAGTTTACACGTTACACGACACTTTGGATTTCTCATCACTTTTATGCACTTATCTTCTTGTACTTTAAAGATTTCTAAAGCTTATTATTTTAATTCCAGATTCTCCTATGGGGCGCAGCGGCTCGTATTATGATGATTTCCAGCGCTACGGGAGGCGTAGTCAGTATGATTACAGGCGTTACCTTCCTTCTTACAGATAGTCGGATGAAGAGAGGGCCATCAGGAAAGCCGACGAGAGAAGAGCATATGAAGAACGTCGCCGAAGGGAACAAGAAAGACATGATCTTCCCCACAGAGATGATGATACCCAAAAGAGAAAAGCTCATGATGAGAGAGGAAAGAGTCACATAGACGATTCTTCTAGCAAGCGGGCTAGACTTACTGAAGAAACAACTCCTTCAGCTTCTGAACATATCCCTGCTCAATCTCCTGCTCCCGTTCGCTCCGACATTCAAGCAATCATCAACCGGCCCGCATACCAAGTCGGGCAAGGTCCTCCCACTCTTCAAAGTCGATTTCCTCAGTGGTGCCTGAGAGGGGTTCGATTTGATCTTGACTTGGTTCCTCTCGACAAACCGGCTATGCCGCGAAATCTTGATACTGTCAGGACCGATATCGAAAGAATGTCGAACTGGCAAAAACTCATCGACGAACTTCAGAGGGTTAACCGAGCCAATCTCGAGGCCATGCTAACAATGGAGAATGATAAGGCTGAGTGGCAGAAGACTCTCGAACAACATGACGCCGAAATGAGAAGTATTGCTTCCTACAATGAAAAGCTGGAAGCGGAAGTAGAAAAACTTAAGGAAGAATTAGCTACTTCATCTACTTTCCATTCTCAAAAGGAGAGCTTGCTTCAGCAACAAGTACGAGATGCGCATGCCAGTCAAAGAGCAGTCGAAGATAAGCTTGCACACAAGGAAAAGGTCATGGAAGAATATCGTGCTGAAATTGTACAACTGCGAGAACAGACCGGCTCTCAAAGCTTGGAGATAGGGTTGTTAAAAACTCGACTTGCTATGGCCGAAAAAGAGCGCGACGAGGCTGTTGCTGGTAAGCTTGCGGCCGAAGAGGCTCATCAAGCAACCAAAGCTGATATTAGCTCCACATTATTCGATTTTTATCTGCACAGCATTTTGGGACGCGGCAGCCTTGCCTTTCTAGGCCCCAAGTATGAAATCACACTGGCTGAAGTTTGGGAGGCAGCTCTTGATATGCTCGGTGGTAAAGGTGCTGGATATGCTGAGTCAGCCCTTGAAGAGCATTATCTTGATGATGAAGCCCGCGCCGCTCTCGCCAAGGGAAAAGAGCAGCTTGCCAGAGCGCGGGCCGGGACGGCGGAAGAGGAGCGTTCTGAGAAAGAAGTACCGCCTACTACCTCTGAACGTCCTCTAGTTTCTCCCGAGGTGGACATTACAGGCTCTAGTGCTCATTCGCCGCCTCCTACAAGAACCTGGGCAATTACCCCTACTGATGAAGAGGCTTTGGAGGACATTGGGGCTCAAAATTATGAGATTGAACTGACGAAGCCAACATCTTCAGGTAATTTCGACATTGGTCTGATTCAGGTGGATTACCTGCTTATTCCTCAAAAATTTGATGAGCTTCTCGATTACTTCTTGAATCTCGATGAACCCATATCTCCCTTCTTTCGGGAAGATACTAACATTTTCAATTTTTCTTCTTCTGCAGTTGAAACAACAAGTGCCGTGCAGACTTCGCCTTCTCTGGTTATTCCTCCTCCATCTCTTCAGGTGACTCCTCCTTCTGTTTCACTACCTGGGTCACAAGAGGAGAAAATTGAGGCTCTTCATGGCTTGGATGACCCTATTGCTTCGCAGGAGCAAAAAGATGAGGGACTCGAAGGAGGCGAGATCGCTCCGGAGCGGACTCCTTCTGACGACGTAGTTTTGTCCGCTCTCGTTACTCCAGGGAGTGAGTCTTCTTCGAAGAGAAGAAAGAAGCATGGGACATCGAAGAGGAGGGGGAAGAAAATTATCACCACTGAAGAGGAACCGAAAATTGCACCAGTTTCACCTCCCTCCCCTTCTTCCCTTATGCCTTCAGACCAACCTGAAAGACCTGAAAAGCTAACCACTCGGCCGGGTAAAGGGTCTAAAGGCGGCAAGAAGAAATGAAGAGTTGAGCTTTTTCATTCCTTTTTTGTGTAATGGTCGGATGTTGTGCAGGCACCGGCCCCTGCTTTTTATTTTGAAACCTGTATCTGTAATATCTGCAATTGAATAAAATGATTCTTTATTTGTACAGACTTTTGTTTGAATTTGAGAATGCATTTATTATTCATTTTTGCACAAGTTTATTTATACGATGTTGCGGTGAGCTTGTGGTATGTTGTTTGAGCGTACTTTACCGACATAGTTATACCACTTTGTATGTAACTATACCATGTTGCCCCTATACCATGAGCTTACTGCAATATCATATACTTTGAGGGGACTTGCACTCTCGTTTTCTAAAGAATAATTACTTCATTCTCGAAGAGAATTTTCGTAGAGTGCAACTTCCTTCATATAAGTTTCTACGCTTTGTCCTTCGAAGAAATCACTTTTTCCTTTTGCGTATGTATATATTTTGCCAAGTGAATTCTTCTATGTGGTAAAGCGGACCTCTGAATGTACTTTAACTTTCTTCCCCCTTCTTTTTTTTTAGAATAGGTAAATCGCTCTTCCTTTGAAAGTTAAAGTACGCTCTTGATGAGGATTTTTCTCTTTTTTTTTTAATAAAAATTTGTGCCTCTGAAGAGAGATTTTTTCACGTTTCAACACTTGGAAGTTTTATTTCTATCTCGGTGAAACGTGGACTTCTGAAGAGGTCTTTCTTTTTAATTGTGTCCCCGGGAGGGGGTTGTACCTCTGAGGAGGGATTTCTCACGTTTCAACACTTGGAAGTTTTATTTCAATCTTGGTGAAACGTGTACCTCCAAAGAGTTGTGCCTTCGAGGAAAGCCTTTTCACGTTTCGACACTTGGAAGTTTTATTTCAATCTCGGTGAAACATGGGCTTCCAGGAAGGTCTTTATCTTGTTTTGCATTTCAACTTTGGTGAAGTGAAATTCCGAAGAGCGGTTGTTACACTTCAACTCCTGGCGAAATGTGCCTCCGAAGAGGGCTTTTATTTTGTTTGCATTTCAACTTTGGTGAAGTGAAATCCCGAAGAGCGGTCATGACACTTCAACTCCTGGTGAAATGGGCCTCCGAAGAGGGCTTTTATTTTGTTTGCATTTCAACTCTGGTGAAGTGTAATTCCGAAGAGCGGTCATAACACTTCAACTCCTGGTGAAATGCGCCTCAGAGAGGGTTTTCATCGCCTGGAAGTTACTCTCTCATGGTTGGAGGGTCATGACTCCTCCAATCTTTTTTGTTGAGTAGAGAACTTTCTTTTTTGTGGCGTATGACCCATTAGAGGTCTTTATCCTCCGAAGAGTTGTGCCTCCGAAGAGGACTTGTGCTGCCGATGATGGCTTTGGTTGTTCCTCTGTTCACTTGCTTATGCCTTTTCAATGATCCTCTGCCCCCTTCTTCTTTTTTTTTTACAAGTAACTTGTTTAATCCAAGGAAGTGTGCTTCATTGTCAGGCAATTTCGTGAGAACGAGCACTAGCTTTTTAATTGGATGTTTGTTTGTTCAAATGATCTTAATTTATTAGCAAAGACCCGTTTCTGTCGAAATCATAGGCCGTTCAATTGAAGTACTTCCTATCTAAGATTTGAATTCAGGGCTCCTGTGACTTGAAATTTGGCGAGAATCACTTGGTCTTTTTATGCGCAAGTTTCACTTCCATTGTCTGCAACAATTCAAATCGACATTTCAGCAATACATTTTATGTACTTTTATATCGAAAATAAAGCAAACATGTAATAATAATAAGGAACACAAGATTTATAGTGGTTTGGCCAGGAATTTGGGCCTACATCCACTTTATATTTTTTCATTATTCACTTGCATCAGTTTTACAATTGCTTTCAATTACAAGAATCATATATTCGCAACTCTTTTTACAATATTTCAAAAAAAATTTCAAGTAAAGTATGGACGCAAGTGATTGCTGTTCCATGCCCTTGGAATTTGATCTCCTTCAACAGTAGTGAGTTTGAATGTGCCGTCAAGAAGCTTCTGACCTATGACATATGGTCCTTCCCAATTTGGCCCAAACACACCTGTTGCTGTCATAATTCTCTTCAGGACTAGATCTCCAATCTCAAAGCTGCGTTGGCGAACTTTGGAATTGAAATGTCTGGCTATCCTTTGCTGATGAGCTGCAATTCTGAGATTAGCTTCATATCTTTTTTCATCAAGGAAGTCTAGCGCTTCAAGCTGTAGCCTTTCATTTTCTGCTTGATTGAAATGGATCCTTCTGTGTGAAGGAACCTCTGTTTCTACCGGGATCATTGCTTCCGATCCGTATGCTAATGAGAAAGGAGTGTGCCCAGTCGCAGTTTTGTGAGTGGTTCTGTATGCCCATAGTGCAAGTGGTAGCGTATCGACCCAACCACCTTTTGCTCTTTCAAGTTGCTTTTTGATGGTTGATTTGATGATCTTGTTTACTGCTTCCACTTGCCCGTTTGCCTGCGGATGAGCAACTGCTGAAAAGCTTTTCTGGATTTTGAATCGTTTGCAAAAATCTTGGAATTCCTCGCTTTCAAACTGAGTACCATTGTCTGTGATTATTTTCTGAGGCAGACCATACCTGCAAATGATATTCTTGGTCACGAAACTTGTCATCTTCTTAGAGGTGATAGTAGCCAACGGTTCAACTTCAGCCCATTTAGTAAAATAATCAACTGCAACAATAGCATATTTAATCCCTGATTTGGCAGTCGGTAGCGGCCCAATGAGATCCATTCCCCAAATTGCAAACGGCCATGGACTGACCATTTGTGTGAGTTTAGTTGAAGGCGCTCTAGGAATTTTGGCAAATCTTTGGCATCTATCACACTTTCGGGAATAGCTTGCAGCATCATGATTAATTTCTGGCCAAAAATATCCGTATCAGAGAATTTTCTTTGCTAATGTTTGGCCACCTGAATGATCACCACATTCTCCTCCCTGTACCTCAGCTAGGATTGTTTTGGACTCTTCCCTGGATACACATCGAAGCAATGGCATTGAGAATCCCCGTCTGTATAATCGGCCATCCTGAATTACATAGCGAGAGGCTTTCCTTAGTAGCTTCCGTCTCTCTATCGAATTTTCTGGCAGAGAACCTCTGAGTAGGTAGTCCAGTATTGGAGTCATCCATGACTCTTGTTCTTGAGATACATTCATAATCCAGTCAATATCCATCTCGTCTATACTTGGTGCTGAAAGGACTTCTACGGGGACTAATCCCAATAGTTGAGCTTCACCAGAACTTGAATACTTTGCGAGGGAATCTGCCTTCATATTCTCTTCCCGAGGAATGTGGCTTATTGAATAGTGATCGAGCTCACACAGAAGTTCCAAAGCCTTTGACAAGTAAGCGGGCAGGTTTCCCCCTTTCGTTTGAAATTCCTTCTTGACTTGGCATACAATAAGCTGAGAATCACTAAAGATCTGTAATGCTCGGATGTTTAGTTCTTTAGCGATTTTCAGTCCTGCGATAAGAGCTTCATATTCTGCTTCATTGTTTGTTGAAGGAAATTCCAATCTTAGTGCATAGCATAATGACCGACCTTCAGGAGTTTCAAGCACCACCCCTGCTCCAGAACAGTAGTCATTTCTTGCGCCATCAACATATAACTTCCACTGGATTGGGGAATCATTGATCGCTTCTTCCTCACCATTACCTTTCTCTGTGAATTCTGCAATGAAATCAGCTAAAGCTTGTCCGTTGATTGCTTTTCGGGGGTGATAAGTGATGTCATATTGACTGAGTTCAATGTTCCACTTTAGAAGACGACCCGATGTTTCAGGGCGAAACAGGACTTGCTTTAGAGGTTGATCGGTGAGTACTATGATAGGATGAGCTTGGAAATATTGCCTCAACTTCCTTGATGCAACTAGTAGACAATAGGCGAGTTTTTCCAACTTGGAGTAATTCAGCTCTGCCCCAGTGAGTCTTTTGCTGATATAGTAAACCGGATGTTGAATCCTTTTGTCTTCCCGAATCAACGCTGCACTTAGAGCATGAGATGATACTGCCAAGTATATAAGAAGATCCTCACCATTGCCTGGCCTAGAAAGTATTGGAGGCGTTTCCATATGACGGATCAATTCATCAAAGGCTTTTTGGCATTCGGGAGTCCATTCAAAGTTCTTCTTTCCTTTCTTCAGAGCGTCAAAGAATGGGATGCATTTATCAGTAGCTTTGGAAATGAACCGACTCAGGGCGGCGACCTTTCCGTTTAGACTTTGCAATTCCTTCTTCGTTCTAGGAGCTTTAACTTCTTTTAAGGCAGTAATTTGAGATGGACTAGCCTCAATGCCCCTAGCGCTGACAATAAACCCTAAGAACTTTCCGGACTCGACCCCAAACGTGCATTTCAGAGGGTTAAGCTTCATTCTGTATTTCCGGAGGACTGCGAACATTTCTGCTAAGTGTTCAATGTGATCCGCTGCTTTCTTAGAATTTACTAACATGTCGTCGACGTAGACTTCCATAGTTTTGCCCAATTGCGGTTTGAACATAGCATTAACAAGTCTTTGGTAGGTTGCCCCTGCATTTTTCAATCCGAAGGGCATAACTCTGTAGCAATAAAGACCAACATCGGTGATAAAGCTCGTGTCCTCCTGATCCGGTTCATGCATCATGATCTGGTTATATCCGGAGTAGGCATCCATGAAAGATAACAATTCATGCCCCGCTGTTCCATCTACCAGTTGATCGATCCTGGGTAAAGGGAAGCAATCTTTGGGGCAGGCCTTGTTCAGATCTGAAAAATCGATGCACACTCTCCATTTTCCATTAGCTTTCTTAACCAGCACAGGATTTGAAACCCAATTCGGATATGTAGATTCTTTGATGAAGTTATTTTCCATGAGTCGATCAACTTCCTCTTTTAATGCTGCTGACCTTTCTGGACCTTGGGTTCTTCTTTTCTGTTTTACTGGTGTAAACTTTGGGTCAATATTCAGAGCGTGTACTGCAACTTCTGGAGATATTCCACACATATCAGCATGAGTCCAAGCGAAGACATCCAGATTTGCTTTCAGGAAAGATATCAATATATTCTGAATTGACACATTAAGCTGTGAACCCACATTCAACACCTTATTTGGGTCCTTCGGGTCAACAGGTACCGGTACTGTCGTTTCCACCGGTACTACTCTATTCTCCCCTGCACTGGCTTTTCTGGGATCCATCTCTTTCCGTGCCCCGCTATGCTCGCCAGTGCAGGCTCCGCCCCGTAATTGCGACAAGGCTGGCTCTTTGATGCGGACCGGGGCTGCCGCATCCTTTCCCATTTCCCTTTTTCTTGACTCTCGCAACTCTGTCAAATAGCACTCTCGCGCGGCATTTTGATCCCCTTTTATAACTCCTACTCCATTATCTGTAGGGAGTTTAATAGTGAGGCACCACGGGGCTAGGACAGCTTTGAACGCTGCGAGCGTTGGACGGCCGAGAAAAGCATTGTAAGCAGAAAACTCATCGACAATCACAAATGTTTGCTTGCGGACTACTTTCCTTTCTCCTTCCCCAAGTTCTACAAGCAGATCGATGGTTTCTATTGGTTGCTTTGGCTCCCCAGTGAAGCCAGCGATCTTCTGCGATGAGGCTGGTACATTGACCATAGGGATTTTCATTTGGTCGAATGTCTTCTTGAAGAGGATATTACATGATGCTCCGCAGTCAATGAGAACTCTTCTGACAATGGCCGGTCCGATACCAGCTGAGATGACCAAGGGATCTAGGGTAGGAGCTTCGATACCTGTGGAATCTCTGGCTCTGAAAATAATATCATCACTGAAAGTTTTCTGTTGTTTCAGGGGCGTAGTGTCTTCTAAAACAAAGACGTCTTCTTCGACTGGAACATATTTCAAAGCCCTGGTATATCTCTCCATCTCACCCCAGCTCTTGCCAGCTGGGTGAGGTCCTCCTGTAATGACATTGATAATGGGCCTTCCAGATTCATGCCCCGTAGCTTTCTCACTTATCCTAGGCTGATGAACAGGAGCCTGTTGCCCCTGACTTGAGGATGCAGGATTGTTGCTATTCTTTTTCACAAATTGCTGCAACTTGTTTTCTCTTAGCAACTCTTCAATCAGATTTTTCAACTGGCGGCATTCATCGGTCTCATGACCGGGTTGATTATGGAAGCGGCAGAACTTCCCACTCTGTATAGCCTTTTTCCCGGTCCTCAAAGGGATAGGTTTAGGAAAATCAACAGAATCTTTAGTGGCAAGGTAGATGTGCTCGGGCGTATGTGATAATAGAGTATACTCTGATGGCTTGAAGGATCGGGGCTTCTTCAGATTACCCTGTTTCTTTCCATTATTACTCTCCCTTTTTTGCCCCACCGATTCATTCTTGCGTGGAGCGACAGTGTTATCTTCAACTTTCTCCAACACTGCCTTTACTGGTAAAGGACGGCTTTCCAGGCGTATGAATTCATCTGCCTTTTTGTAGAACTTTTCGAGGGAGGTTGGCTCCTTCATGTTTAGCCATTTCCCAAATTCGCTCGACTTATCAATAGCCCTCATCAGATAAGTCAATATCATTCGCGGTTCAGCATTGTCCACCTCTGCCAGCGCTATATTAAAGCGGTTCAAGAAAGATCTGATACATTCACCAGGATTCTGTTCTATACTCGACAACGACATGATGTCCTTGGCCTTTGAAGCATATAGTCTGAACTGCTCCTTGAATTTTCAGGTCAAGTCTGAAAACTGATCAATAGATTGGACTGGCAATTTGGTGAACCACAGTAGAGCCACACCCTCAAGGTATACGGGGAAATATCGGCACTTTATCTCGTCAGAGGCTCTGGCACCTGTCATGTGCCAATCATATTTATACAAGAATTCATTCGGATCACTTGTCCCTTTGTAAGCTGGGATAGTTGGAGGGACAAACTTCCTTGGAAATTCCGCCTTTAAGATTTTCTCTGTAAATGGAGTTTTACTTGGGGCGAAACCCCATTCTTTCTCATCTTCAACCCTTTGCATGCTTTCTTTCATGATTTGCCGGACCATTCTAGAAAGATACTCCTCATCATGTCGAGTTCCAGATCCGCCAACCTCAGGAAGCGTTTGCTCAAAGGGACTGGCAGCCCTTTCAGGAGCATCATGAATGTTGCCAGCATAATTC
Organism: Allium cepa; assembly: GCA_030765085.1. NCBI lineage: Eukaryota > Viridiplantae > Streptophyta > Magnoliopsida > Asparagales > Amaryllidaceae > Allium > Allium cepa. The sequence continues at coordinate 765,728,146 of CM060937.1, read as the reverse complement.
CTTCCATTACCAGCCGGTTGATTGTTTGCCCCGAGCAAATCATTCAACTTATTCAGAATTAGAGCATTTTGGGCACTCTGAGCCTCTAATTGTGCATTCTGGGCGTTTATCTGCTGGTTCAGCCCTAATATTACAGCATCCAACTCCGCTTTCGTAACCCCAGCAGACGTAGTGGGTTGATTAGGTGCAGGGGAAGCGGATGTTCCCTCTTGAACGTTCCCAGATCTGACAGATCTACTCTTCCTTCCAGGAGCCATAATCTCAGACAGACTTCTGGTTTTCAAGGAAATTCTCTCTACAAATCTCTATGAAGCAATGATGATAACTCACCTGAGTTCAATTCTCAGTGATAGCACCAAAAATGTTAACGCTAAAATTTGAACGCTAACACCCCGGTGTATGAGTTGTAGTTGTGAAAGCACCACCCGATAGCTCGGGAACAGATTACAAGCAGATAATAGCAGAAAAGCAGTAAACAACAATAATTTTATAGTGGTTCGGCTTAAGGGTATAGCCTACGTCCACTTTAGGTACTTTTATTAATGATCTCGTTACAAGCTGATACAATTCTTCCCAAGTACAATACACTTTGAATTACAAGAGACTTAGAACAAGTAACCTAAACTTCGATGAAGATGAGAGTTTTCGAATTCATGTTGGATGTATGCGATCTCTTCTTGAAGTTGTTTGTAGCGTTCTTAGTGTCTTGAGAGCTTCAAGTGTTAGATTGGTTCGGAATGCAGCAGAGTATCGGCGCTTCAAGAGAGTCAGCCAAAAGTCCCCTTCTAGTTGGAATTAGGGGTGTATTTATAGGCTTTGCTCGGACTTAGGTTGTAGGTCGTAACCGACCTAAGTAAGGTCGTAGGTCGTCTCCGACCTATGAAGCTCCGGTTTTCCTTATTCATGAGTAGGCGCATGCTTTTTTCAACAAGTCCTAGGTCGTGCGCGACCCAACACTCAGCGGCATAGTAGAGGCGGCCTCTTTATTTACGTGTTTAGGTCGTTAGCGACCTACACTAGGTCGTGAGTACTTTCCTGTAGCCATAGCTGATCTTAGGTCGCTGAATCCCTTAGGTCGCGACCTTCCTTAGGTCGAAGCACTCCGCTAGGTCGTGTGAATTCTATAGGTCGCGGTCTTCCTTAGGTCGCGGAACTTCATAGGTCGGTGGACAGTTAGGTCGCATAAAGTCTTTAGGTTGCTTGCTTGCTTATCTGGTTAGGTCGTGAAGCTTGGTAGGTCGCGGCCTCCTTTAGGTCTCAGCTCTCTGTCAGGTCGCAAAGCTTGATAGGTCGCTCCATATCTTCAGGAATTAAGTCGCTACTCCCCATAGGTCGTAGGTCGTGACAATGCTTGAGTCTTTAGGTCGCATAGCTGCTTCGTGGAGTTAGGTCGCTAATACAATTATGCCGTTAGGTCGTTGAGATCATTAAGTCGTCATGTACTTTTAGGTCGTTGGGCTGCTGAGTTATAGGTCGCGGAGTTTTAGGTCGTGGTAGAAATAGGAGTTAACAGTAAAATATAAAATATTAAATTTTTTGAAAGTATAAAATCAAATTTTTTTTAAAGAACAAAAGGTGAAATAAACGTTGTTACGAACTTATTAAATTAAACCAAAAGATTAAAAATTAAAAATTTAAATATTTATAACTTCAAAAAAAAATGTTAAGTTTTAACCAAAATAAGAATTTTAGAATTTTCACACTAATAAAAATCTTGGGTGATTATTTATAATTAAATTTAGACAATCAAATTTTCGAAAAATAAAACCCCAGAGTTATAAATAAAGAATAAATTATTGCTAAAATTTGGGCTGTTACACTCTCTCCCACTCAAAACTTTTCATCCCCGAAAAGGAAAGAGGTACGAGAATTAAAATAACCAGAAAGAAAATTGATTGAAAGACAAGATAAACAATAAATTTTAAAATTATATAAATTTTACTTGAAATATTCATTTGAAAACTTCACTTGGAAATCATTTTTTTTTACTACTTTATCTTAAGATACTTTCAACATTATAGATACATCAATAATCATTTTATTTAAACATGTTTTATTAAATTAATAACTTCAAAATATTTATAACACTAAAATTTTCTATTAAACAATGTGCTATACAAATAAGCAATATTTAAAAAGGATATATCCAATAAGGAAGGAAGGTGGATTTGGAAAACAGAATCAAGGTGAATAACTAACTGAGCAGATAAGGTAGATGCAAGGAATAGTATCGGGCACGAATAATTAATCTAGAACCATAAGAATTTAAATTTCAAATATTAATTCAAAATTTCTTTGTTGGGAAAAATACTTTTATAATAAATACCTTTATAATAATATAATAAAATACTATTACATTGAAATAAATTTTCCTTTCGAAAATACTTTTATAACTCGATGTTTCAACAAGTTTATCCTCGTTCTTGCAGACTCTGGCCATGCGTTGATCAGGCGCAAAGCTAGAATTCTTCAAGTACTTAGTAGACCTGTTTCAACACCAACTGAAAATACTTGAAAAACTGTTACGTTTGCGATTTTTCGACGCTCGAAAATCGACATCAATACGTCCACTGTATCAACTGCCGAGCAATCGAATGCCGGAAAACCGTAACGTTAGGGTTAAATAAGAAGAAAGAAGAAGAGAGAAAAGATAGAACAGAATAGAAAGAAAACAACAGAACAATATCAGAATCTCACAATCGCAGCGGAACAACATACAATATATGAATGAATAATCTTTAAACAAAGAACTATATCAGTTATTACATTACATCATATTACATTACATCATCACAGTGTACAACAACAAGCAACAACAAACAACGGAAAAGAAATACTATACACTACTAATACGCCATGCCATCCAGCTTGCCTCCTGCAACTTCTGAATTCCAGAATATCCTGATAACCTAACTTTAGACTGCCCGTGTGGAAATTGGTGGGCACCCAGAGTTTAGGAAGGAAAATAATAAACTCCGAGCCTGTCATGTGACTGGTGTGAGAACTTAAAACAGTTTATCTTTAAAACAAAATAGAGGAATATTTTTAAAGTCAATTCGCAATGCTTTCTAAAAATAAGACTACCATAAGGCCTCCCGCACACACACACAATGCAAACGCAGAATCGGAGGAGATTTCTCCTTATGATAGTCAAAGATGCTTGGTACGCATTAAAAAGCAACATTTAATATTATTACTAGTGCATAATGTGGGAAAAATTCATTTCGAAAATAAAGATATAAATCTTAGCCAACATACGACCATTATCGTATGCCTACTATAGCTACCATCCAAACAATGGGGCGCCACCATAAGTGAATGATAGGTTCTACAACTAAAACCATACAAGATCGTATTGTTTCTTTGGATTTCCAACAAATGGTCAGGCCAAGGAACTTCCCATTGCCACATGGGTACGCCTCCGGAAAGACGACCCGAGAACCAAATCGGATCTCTGCCAACACAAGGCCGGGTTACCCCTAACTGGGTAACTACTGACACGAATATGTCATCCCCCGATCGTAACCGATCTATCCGAGGATCCTCGATTTCCAATAACCACAAAGCAATAAATTTGCAGCAACAACATAGGTTAAGTATCTGGGCTCCATACCATGATACCACCTCTATCTAGAAGGAAAGACATACACTAAAGGGGAGCTACCCCCTAATAACCTTGCTGCATCCTTCCTGTTTTGACCATTTCCGGGGTGTGAGGTCCGACGAAGTCTCGTCCACAAAGCCACGCTTTATACAAAAGCTGTGCTTTGGGTCAACAAATGATCAAAGTAATGATCACCAAGATAAATGATCAAACAAATAATCATATCACAAATGATCAAACAATGATCATCCCACAGCAACACTCAGAATGCCACACTACCAAATTGGGAGTATACCGCTAATAACCTTCAACTACATAACCTCTGAGCTCATACGTCTCAAAGAAGGGCGTTAAGCTAAGAGAATAAATTCTCCGCCACCAACAGAAATATAATTGAAAGAAATCAGCTTTATATCTCAACTTGTACTGTCAGACATACAATCCATACAAGTCTGTTCCGGGCTCGAACAGAACCGAAGGCACTTACAAAGAAGTCCTTGCATTCCGGATAATTTCTAATCACAGCCGGACTTCCCGTCACTAAGGGTGATAAAACCTCTATATTGGAGATCAACCGATGCAGAGTAACTCAACGGTAATCCTTCCGTTTTCAAAAATATCCGGTCTTCAACACCGGTCATCAAATGCAATCCATTACGACGTATCGCATATTCGGAATGGGTTATACGACCCCGAAGTCCTTTCCCGACTAAACCGAATAGTGAGCGCTTATTCAAAAATAAGTGTGACATTCAAATTCAAACAATCACAACAAATACCTATTTAAAGGTAAATATTGATAGTCGGATTATTTAACTATCAATAGGCATGTTCAACATCACCAAATTCCAAATAATTTATTTTCCAAAATATCTTTACAAGATATATATATTTTCCACACTTCAACATTTGAAAACTAATTTTCAAATCATTTTTCACCTTTACCACTTTTGAAAATAAATTTCAATCATTTTCCCTACGCGAAATACTTTCATTTCAACATGGTTCATTTAAACCAATTAAATAAATTCTTACCGATTTACTTTATATTTACGTTCCAAACCCATAAATTTATTCCCATACTTCAAAAATAAATCAACGTTTATTTTTTTAACAAATTCCCGTTTTCATTTATAAATTCCATAGTGAATTTACAGTCCAAAATATCTATGAATATACGATTTTAAATCGATTTCTAATATTCATTTTCAATTTATCTTCAAAAAGATAAATTCTCAAAACGTTTCATTTCACATTGGAAAAACATTTACATACTTATTTATTAATAAGTAATTCACAAATCCATTTATTTTCAATACTTAGAAAATATTCAATATACTTAAACCGAAATTAAGTATATATTTCATTCTTTAAGGAAATCATTCTCTTAAACATATTTATTTGGGCGAAAACAAATGTTGCGCAAAACATCGTTACGACAACCCAAAATCACTAGTATTGGGATTCGAAATTTAGATAGATATATAAATCCCAATACTATACAAAAACATTTCCTTTTGGAAATCATTTACTATAACAACAGTTTTATAGTCCATCATTTCCTTCTATTTCTCGAAAACGTCTATTTCAACAATAAATGTTGAAATCTACGTATTCGAATCATAATACATTTTAAAACATCGTTAAAACGATTAACTTCATTTTATAATATTCATTTTCCCGAGCATATCCATTTTATTTGATAATATATTCACTGTCCAAAATCGTGAATATACTTCCTTAACCAATTTCAACTTTCAATTTATCAAATTCCATTGATTTCGAATTTGTAAACAATGTCTATAAATTCCATTTCTATTTACAAGCTTCGATTTATAAATCTCCTTTATAAATCCAATTTATATTTCATTTATATGCCGAATCTAACTTATAAGTAAATTACTTATAATCCATTTATTCACAAATCCATTCTTTTATGTCATCGTTTGTTTATAAATCTAAAATTCTTATTTACTTATAAAACTAAGTACAACTTTATTTTAACACTTATAAAAGCTCGTTTTATAATTCCAATATCTTTAACTTATAAAATATAAATTTTATAAATCTTTTATACAAACCATTTATAATAATTCAAAAATCTCAATTTAAATAAACCAATCTCTTTATTAATTTACAAAACATTATTTAAAACTTATATAACTCCAAAATTACACTTAAGTATTATTTTCCCAAAAATAAAACTTTTATGACCATAAAATTAAAATGTTTATTTATTTTAACAATTCAAAATTAAATAAAACGTATACTTTCAAAAATAACTTTAAAAATTCTTTTAAAACCCAAAATCAGTATTTTAAAACATGAAAAATGAATCCGATGATGCAACAGCACCAAATAGTCAATCACGACATCCAAATATCATATATTGATATGATAATCAACAAATATCACAATATCTGTAAATAAATCAATACAGTTGAGGAATCCAGTTGGACCCCTCCAACCTGTTTCCCTGCATCCACAAACATTAGCACAATACCAATTTCTTTCCAGTACGGAATTATCGCGGTATATGTGATTTATAAAATATTATCCGCTATTATGTGGCGCAATAGGGTCTCATCCGCTATATAATGCGAGAAATCAACTCCAAGTACATAAATAATACCAATTTCACTGTACTGTGAAATATTCGCGGTATATGTTTTTAATAAATAATATCCGCTTACTAATGGCGCATAATGTCTATTTTAACAATCATCATTCAAACATGCGTTCAAGAATTTTAAATATAACTATTTAAAATTAAAATCGAAACCAATTCGATTGAGTGAGAAGTTCTCACCTTGATTTTCAATTTCGTTTTCAGCTTTTATTTCGAATAAAATTAAACGTGCGTTTAATTTTACCCGAAATTCTCACTAACTCCAAACGACTCCAATCCAATTCCATAGCATAGTGCTCGTCCATACGAACCCAACGCAACTGGTTTCGTGCGTTTTCGACCTCGTATGAAAATGATACGAATTTTTAAAGTTACACGATTTATATAATTATAAATTTACAACTTTTATTTCTATTTTTAACCCTCAACCTAATCATCACCCTTGGATCTGGGCCTGCAAATCTCGCCGGTGACTTTGTTTTCTTCCACACGCGTGCCCTCTCCAGTACTTAGCACGCAAGAAACCCATCTCCATTCAAATTAGGGTTGAATTATGCGACCACCACAAGCCTCTCCAACTCGATCAGCAAGCGCCAAACGAACGAGCATCCCCTATTCCATGCTCATCCAGAACCAAGTGCAGCTCTGCCTCCAGTTGAGCACGCAATTCGATGTTACACGGCCACGAACGCAGCCCTCCAGCTCCCTCCACGTCCCGCCGTTTTCGATCAACTCCGTATAGATTCGAAGATCCCATCGTCCTCTTCAATTTTGCTGTTGAACACTTTATCTAATTGCTTACGGATTCGGAGAAATTGAGGAGGAAAGAAGATGAATTTCTGGCCATCGGTTTCAAAAATGGCGGCCACTGAATAGAAACCCTAGGGTTTTTTTCTTTGCAAATGTGAATATTAAGGGGCTTATATAGAAAATTTTGCAAACACTATTCATCCCGGATTTTCCGAACACCAAACGAAGCATGCCGGTTGGCATTTCTAAGGTTTACCCCGCGTTCCGAACACAATGGAACATGTTTTGGGAGCTAATTCGATCATCTGTGCAAGTTATGGCAATAAACGTTCGATTTAAAATAAATCGATTTAAACTAATTTCTAGGCGTTTTAGCCTGCACCGGACAAACGGTAAATCCTATTGACCCGAAATTTGAAACCATACAATAATATCACATTATGGATACGATAAAACTAGTTTCGTCTAAATCCGAGACTGTTTGAAAAATGGCTATTTTAACTCGCCAAATTAATATTAAAACAATTTCGATGCGTTTCGAGCTGCCACAGTCAAACTAAAACTCCGATTGCTACGAAAATTGAAATCCGATAATAACAAACTATTACGGATCCAATGGAACTAGTTTCGTCCAATTCTGAGACTGTTCGAAAATTGACTAATTTCACTAGTCGATTTAAATATTAAAATATTCAATTTTCACAAATTAACTTCTAATTCGATTTTAAAAGTTCTAAAACATTGTTATAACTTCAACATGATAAAATAAAATTTTACAAATCATTTTCAATCATATTTAACCCAATTTTCAATTATTTCTATAATTTAACATATGAAATTATCGATTTAATTATCCAATTAAATCAAATTATTCGAAATAAAATTTATTCGACTTATAAATTTCACTTATTAATATTTAAAATTAATTAAATATACAAATTTTAATTAATAGAAATTCTGGGTCGTTACATACTTCACCTTTAAAAGAATTTCGTCCTCGAAATTATCAAGTAAGAAAAGTTACAGAATCTATTAACTTTCCTAAAATTCATGGTTAAACTTCTTATAATAACTTTACTAAGTTTTCAAATCATACTTAGATATCTTTTCAAACATAACTACTATTGTTTAACTTTCAATTCCAAATCAAAGTTATAGTTTTCAAAAAAATTCAATTTTTCTCAAAACTATTCTAACGCCTTCAATTTTCGGAAAAATTCGCCATAGTCTCCTTTGCGCGGCTCAATCCCAAAAAAATGACAGTATATATATCCCAAATATACATCTCATCAAGTGATGAGGCATCCCGTAGGGAAAAGTGTAAAAGTACGATATTTAATCCGAGATATGTACCTTATTAATTATTAGCAAGCATATACGGCTAATATAGCGCAAAAGTGAGCTCCAAATGCAAAGCTAACGCAATCCGCACCTACTAAACACTCAACAACAACATGAGAATCATGCACATATGAAAATAGTATCAATATACAACATATAGCAACATAATAACTATATATGCCAACATAGCAAATGTAGTAAAAGCAATATATTCAACCATCAACCAACTATCATCCAACTTGCATTCAACTAACATCCATAACCAATAAATATTCATTCATATTCTCATTAATATTCATTGAAATAGGTTTTCAATTTAATCACATTTGATTTATTAATAGTGGATGTTTTTACTAACATTCATTTTCAATTAGTTTATATTCACTAATTCATATTCAAGTTGGTTCACTTCCAAATCAAATTCAATTCTATTTGAGATTCACTTAACTTCCAATTGGATTCAATTTCATTAGTTTAATTCAATTGCTAATTCCTTTAACAATATAAAGTTGAATTTCATTTATATAACTCAAGCTTGTATTTTTAATGACTTCATTTCATTAATTCACTTACTAATTCACTTTGACACCAAAATCAACTTTATTCAACTTCACTTAAGTTATATTCCATTTCAACCATCATTTGTTTATTTTATTAATATCAACATCACTTAATAGGTTCAATAGTTGGTTCATTTTAACTTGTCACATTATCTAGATAAAGTTTTCGGAATTCAATTACCCGGGTTTTTTTTTACTCCAAAACCATTTTTTTGAAATTATAATCAACTCAAACCCTATTTCCTATGGAAGCAATCCATCACTTTAGAAACTCGTAAATGAATTCTAATGATGTGGCCATCATCATCAGGATTATTTTCCAACGACCGAAGTAAGTTCAGTGCTTCCTCACTTCCATAAATTCACTCTAAAACAATTTTCCTCCAAAAATATTTCCTAAAATAATATTCAGTCGTTTCCCTCAATACTTTGGAAAACATTTCAACATTCCCAAGAGTTTTAGATCTCAAAACCTTTGTTTTCATTACATTTAAAACACTTTTCAAAATTCCCGGGATTAAATTCTGCTTTAAATCAAATTTAGTTATTCTTCCTTAAAATAAATCATACTTATAAAATTTTATTTGGTTATAAATCCTTTCAAACTCTAAGTTCTTATATTTGACTATTTCATTAACAACCAAACATCCAAAGATATATAATTTATTCAGAAAATTATTTCTTTTATATCAAAATATAATTTTCAGGCAAAATTATTCATTTACCCACTTTAAAACAATATCGTGTCAAATTGTTCTGTACAAATGTTTAGAGATCCCTGTCAACAACGTTAATTACTCCTATTGACCAAAATCCATATACCACTCGACAAACCAATTATCACAATATAAAACAATTTATATACACTAACAAATACGCGCTCGTATCTATTATTACACTCAAACTCATTCTAAAGTACTACTGACTCCATCTTTAATGAGAAATACCCAACAGAGCCATGGTTGTCGCATAACCATATGCTATGATACCAAATGCAACGTTTGCGATTTTTCGACGCTCGACAATCGACATCAATACGTCCACTGTATCAACTGCCGAGCAATCGAATGCCGGAAAACCGTAATGTTAGAGTTAAAGAAGAAGAAAGAAGAAGAGAGAAAAGATAGAACAGAACAGAAAGAAAACAACAGAACAATATCAGAATCTCACAATCGCAGCGGAACAACATATAATATATAAATGAATAATCTTTAAATAAAGAACTATATCAGTTATTACATTACATCATATTACATTACATCGTCAAAGTGTAAAACAACAAACAATAACAAATAGCGGAAAATAAATACTATATACTACTAATACGCCATGCCATCCAGCTTGCCTCCTGCAACTTCTGAATTCCAGAATATCCTGATAACCTAACTCTAGACTGCCCGTGCGGAAATTGGTGGGCACCCAGAGTTTAGGAAGGAAAACAATAAACTCCGAGTCAGTCATGTGACTGGTGTGAGAACTCAAAACAGTTTATTTTATCTTCAAAAAAAAATAGAGGAATATTTTTAAAGTCAATACGCAATGCTTTTTAAAAATGAGACTAACATCAGGCCTCCCGCACACACACACAATGCAAACGTAGAATCGGAGGAGATTTCTCCTTATGATAGTCAAAGATGCTTGGTACGCATTAAAAAGAAACATTTGATATTATAACTAGTGCATAGTGTAGGCAAAATTCATTTCGAAAATAAAGATATAAATCTTAGCCGACATACGACCATTATCGTATGCCTACTATAGCTACCATCCAAACATTGGGGCGCCACCATAAGTGAATGATAGGTTCTGCAACTAAAACCGTACAAGGTCGTATTGTTTCTTTGGATTTCCAACAAATGGTCAGGCCAAGGAACTTTCCATTGCCACATGGGTATGCCTCTGGAAAGACGACCCGAGAACCAAACCGGATCTCTGCCAACACAAGGCCGGGTTACCCCTAACTGGGTAACTACTGACACGAATATGTCATCCCCCGATCGTAAACGATCTATCCGAGGATCCTCGATTTCCAACAACCCAAAGCAATAAATTTGCAGCAACAACATAGGTTAAGTATCTGGGCTCCATACCATGATACCACCTCTATCCAGAAGGAATGATATACACTAAAGGGGCGCTACACCCTAATAACCTTGCTGCATCCTTCCTGTTTTGACCATTTCCGGGGTGTGAGGTCCAACGAAGTCTCGTCCACAAAGCCACGCTTTATACAAAAGCTGTGCTTTGGGTCAACAAATGATCAAAGTAATGATCACCAAGATAAATGATCAAACAAATGATCATATCACAGATGATCAAACAATGATCATCCCACAGCAACACTCACCATGCCACACTACCAAATTGGCAGTATACCACTAATAACCTTCAACTACATAACCTCTTAGCTCGTACGTCTTAGAGAAGGGCGTTAAGCTAAGAGAATAAATTCTCCGCCACCAACAGAAATATATTTGAAAGAAATCAGCTTTATTTCTCAACTTGTAATGTCAGACATACAATCCATACAAGTCTGTTCCGGGCTCGAACAGAACCGAAGGCACTTACAAAGAAGTCCTTGCATTCCGGATAATTTCTAATCACGTCCGGACTTCCCGTCACTAAGGGTGATAAAACCTCTATATCGGAGATCAGCCGATGCAGAGTAACTTAACGGTAATCCTTCTGTTTGCAAAAATATCCGGTCTTCAACACTGGTCATCAAATGCAATCCATTACGACGTATCACATATTCGGAATGGGTTATACGACCCCAAAGTCCTTTCCCGACTAAACCGAATAGTGAGCGCTTATTCAAAAATAAGTGTGACATTCAAATTCAAACAATCACAACAAATACCTATTTAAAGGTAAATATTGATAGTCGGATTATTTAACTATCAATAGGCATGTTCAACATCACCAAATTCCAAATAATTTATTTTCCAAAATATCTTTACAAGATATATATATTTTTTCCACACTTCAACATTTGAAAACTAATTTTCAAATCACTTTTCACCTTTACCACTTTTGAAAATAAATTTCAGTCATTTTCCTTACGCGAAATACTTTCATTTCAACATGGTTCATTTAAACCAATTAAATAAATTCTTACCGATTTACTTTATATTTACGTTCCAAACCCCTAAATTTATTCCCATACTTCAAAAATAAATCAACGTTTAATTTTTTAACAAATTCCCCTTTTCATTTATAAATTCCATAGTGAATTTACATTCCAAAATATCTATGAATATACGATTTTAAATCGATTTCTAATATTCATTTTCAATTTATCTTCAAAAGGATAAATTCTCAAAACGTTTCATTTCACATTGGAAAAACATTTCTATACTTATTTATTAATTAGTAATTCACAAACCCATTTATTTTTAATACTTAGAAAATATTCAATATACTTAAACCGAAATTAAGTACATATTTCATTCTTTAAGGAAATCATTCTCTTAAACATATTTATTTGGGCCAAAACAAATGTTGCGCGAAACATCGTTACGACAACCCAAAATCACTAGTATAGGGATTCAAAATTTAGATAGATATATAAATTCCAATACTATACAAAAACATTCCCTTTCGGAAATCATTTACTATAACATCAGTGTTATAGTCCATTTCCTTCTATTTCTCGTAAACGTCTATTTCAACAATAAATGTTGAAATCTATGTATTCGAATCATAATACATTTTAAAACATCGTTAAAATGATTAACTTCATTTTATAATAGTCATTTTCCCAAGCATATCCATTTTATTTGATAATATATTCACTGTCCAAAATCGTGAATATACTTCCTTAACCAATTTCAACTTTCAATTTATCAAATTCCATTGATTTCGAATTTATAAATAATTTCTATAAATTCCATTTCTATTTATAAGCTTTGATTTATAAATCTCCTTTATTAATCCAATTTATATTTCGTTTATATGCCGAATCTAACTTATAAGTAAATTACTTATAATCCATTTATTCACAAACCATTCTTTTATATCATCGTTTGTTTATAAATCTAAAATTCTTATTTACTTATAAAACTAAGTACAACTTTATTTTAACACTTATAAAAGCTCGTTTTATAATTCCAATATCTTTAACTTATAAAATATAAATTTTATAAATCTTTTATATAAACCGTTTATAATAATTCAAAAATCTCAATTTAAATAAACCAATCTCTTTATTAATTTACAAAACGTTATTTAAAACTTATATAACTCCAAAATTACACTTAAGTATTATTTTCCCAAAAATAAAACTTTTATAACCATAAAATTAAAATGTTTATTTATTTTAACAATTCAAAATTAAATAAAACGTATACTTTCAAAAATCACTTTAAAAATTATTTTAAAAACCAAAATCATTATTTTAAAACTTCAAAAATGGATCCGATGATGCAACAGCGCCAAATAGTCAATCACGACATCCAGATATCATATATTGATATGATAATCAACAAATATCACAATATTTGTAAATAAATCAATACAGTTGAGGAATCCAGTTGGACCCCTCCAACCTGTTTCCCTGCATCCACAAACATTAGCACAATACCAATTCCGTTCCAGTACAGAATTATCGCGGTATATGGGATTTATAAAATATTATCCGCTATTTTGCGGCGCAATAGGGTCTCATCCGCTATATAATGCGGGAAGTCAACTCCAAGTACATAAATAATACCAATTTTACCGTACTGTGAAATATTCGCGGTATATGTTTTAATAAATAACATCCGCTTACTAGTGGCGCATAATGTCTATTTTAACAATCAATAGATCACAATCATCATTCAAACATGCATTCAAGTATTTTAAATATAACTATTTAAAATTAAAATCGAAACCAATTCGATTGAGTGAGAAGTTCTCACCTTGATTTTCAATTTCGTTTTCAGCTTTTATTTCGAATAAAATTAAACGTGCGTTTAATTTTACCCGAAATTCTCACTAACTCCAAACGACTCCAATCCAATTCCATAGCGTAGTGCTCGTCCATATGAACTCAACGCAACTGGTTTCTCGCGTTTTCGACCTCGTATGAAATGATACGAATTTTTAAAGTTACACGATTTATATAATTATAAATTTACAACTTTTATTTCTATTTTTAACCCTCAACCTAATGATCACCGTTGGAACTGGGCCTGCAAATCTCGGTCGTGACTTTGTTTTCTTCCCCACGCGTTCCCTCTCCAGTACTTAGCACGCAAGAAACCCATCTCCATTCAAATTAGGGTTGAATTATGCGACCACCACAAGCCTCTCCAACTCGATCAGCAAGCGCCAAACGAACGAGCATCCCCTACTCCATGCTCGGCCAGAACCAAGTGCAGCTCGGCCTCTAGTTGAGCACGCAATTCGATGGTACACGGCCACAAACGCAGCCCTCCAGCTCCATCCACGTCGCGCCGTTTTCGATCAACTCCATATAGATTCGAAGCTCCCATCGTCCTCTTCAATTTTGCTGTTGAACACTTTCTCTAATTGCTTACGGATTTGGAGAGATTGAGGAGGAAAGAAGACGAATTTCTGGCCATCAGTTTCAAAAATGGTGGCCACTGAATAGAAACCCTAGGGTTTTTTTTCTTCGCAAATGTGAATATTAAGGGGCTTATATAGAAAATTTTGCAAACACTATTCATCCCGGATTTTCCGAACTCCAAACGAAGCGTGCCAGTTGGCGTTTCTAAGGTTTACCCCATGTTCCTCACACAATGGAACGTGTTTCGGGAGCTAATTCGATTATCTGTGCGAGTTATGGCAATAAACGTTCGATTTAAAACAAATCGATTTAAACTAATTTCTAGGTGTTTTAGCCTGCACCGGACAAACGGTAAATCCGATTGACACGAAATTTTGAAACCATACAATAATATCACATTACGGATCCGATAAAACTGGTTTCGTCTAAATCCAAGACTGTTTGAAAAATAGCTATTTTAACTCGCCAAATTAATATTAAAACAATTTCGATGTGTTTCGAGCTGCCACGGTCAAACGAAAGCTCCAATTGCTACGAAAATTGAAATCCGATAATAACAAACTATTACGGATCCAATGGAACTAGTTTCGTCAAATTTTGAAAATGTTCGAAAATTGACTAATTTCACTAGTCGATTTAAAATTAAAATATTCAATTTTCACAAATTAACTTCTAATTTGATTTTAAAAGTTCTAAAACATCGTTATAACATCAACATGATAAAATAAAATTTTACAAATCATTTTCAATCATATTTAACCCAATTTTCAATTATTTCTGTAATTTAACATATTAAATTATCGATTTAATTATCCAATTAAATCAAATTATTCGAAATAAAATTTATTCGACTTATAAATTTCACTTATTAATATTTAAAATTAATTAAATATAAAAATTTTAATTAATATAAATTCTGGGTCGTTACAAAAACCTTTAAAAACAGATATGGAAAGTACAATCCAAACAAACAGCCAAACCAAAACCTTTGTCCAACCATGGTTCGCAGATACACAATGGTTGCGCCTGGGTCCCCCAGGAAACAATCCATATCCGTAAGGTTTCTCAGCCCTGCGAGTTACGCCATGATGACTAGTAGAGTGCAGGATACACAATGGTTACGCCCGGATTCCCCAGGAAACAATCCGTACCCCTAGGCAAGTCTCAGCCAGGCAGTTTCGCTACTATTCGCGACCTACACAGATTGCAGGATACACAATGGTTATACCAGGATCCCCCAGGAAACAATCCGTACCCCTAGACAAGACTCAGTCAGGCAGTTGAGCTATGCAGTCGCGAGAGAAAAAAGAAACCATAGGTTACGCCACGGTGGGAACACTCGAATATTACATCCGGAAAACCAAAAATCAGAGAGAATAATATCGATAGAATAAATCCACGATGTGGTCACAAAGCGGATATCAAGCAGAAGGCACTTTCCATATCTTTAATTCGAAAATATATATCATATAGTACCTTTTCAAATCACTTTCAAATATCGTACTTATATAAAGTCCATATATATATGATTCCATTTTTCCCAAATCGAATACTTTCCAAAATCAATAGTAGATCAAATCATACTTATATAGACTTCGATTATATAAAATCTCTTTCCAAATTGAGTACCTTTCAAATCAACAGATTTCAAATCAACTTCATACTTATACAATCCATTTTATATAAGTTCGACCACTCCCAAATCAAGTGCTTAATAATATAAGGTTCTCAAATTTCAAGTCATTTCAATATCAATTCAGTTTCAAAATCATATACGATTTCACCAAATTTTCTTCCAAATTAAATATCTAAATTTCAAAGTTCCCAAAATAATAGGCTTAGAAAATAATCCCAGTTTCCAAATTAAAATAATTCAAGTCAAACAAATTCATTTCCAAAATCACCATATAAGTACTGGTTTTTAATTTCAATTTAATTTTCAAAACCAAATATTTTCTCAAAGTCAATTATACTTAAAATGGTTTCCAAATTTATAATTATCCCTTTAAAACTTTTAAAATATCTATTTCTATTTGAAATATCCAATTTACCTTTCTAAAAACCATTATTCAAAACTATTTTTTTTAAAACATTTCAAAACTAAATTTATTTTCTTTATCAAACATTTTACACTCTTCGAAATTTCTTAGCTTTGAAAATTTAATCTCGATTTGGAAGTGTCCGAACATTCAAAATAGTTAGGGAAATCAAATTTTCAATTCAAGAGTTGAAAATCAACAATAAATCAATAAATCAATTATTAAATCTGAAACTCGAGGACTGAAAACCGGTCTCATTTTATATTGTTTCAAATATATACTTATATCTTTCTAAAATATCAAATTATACTTCGGAATTTGAAATCAAAAACGGTTTTACAAAAACACTTGCATAGCGAAGCTATTAAAGTGGCCTCTCCCCCACTCTGAAACTCGAAAATCAATGTCGATGATGCGTGTACTCTTCACCGAAATTATTTTCCAGCGATATAAGTGAGTTCTGGATTTCTATTCTCTTGAAAACTTCTTCGAAATTTCTTTAAAATTATTGAATTTCTTTGAACTCATTTGAAACATTTCTTATTCGAAGAAATAATTTTAAATCGTATTATTTTTATATATTTTCCAAAATCTTAAAACCAATTTCAAATACCGGAATTCAATTAACGAATTTCAAATTTAACTTTACAGTTATAAATCATTTTTATATAAATCAATTTCTTATAATTTTTCAAAATTTCAAATCCTTTCAAAACTTTTTATATAAAATAACATTTCTTATTTGCTTATAGGTAAATAATCCTTATCGAAAACATTTTCACTTTTATATATATAAAAAATCATAGTTATCAAAATAAAATTTCGGTATAAACAATTTCAAAAATACAAACAAAACCCGATTTTCAAAGGATGATTCAAGAATGGATTTCAAAACAAAGATAAAGATTTAATTTAGAGGAACTCCAATCAATAGAATCCTGATTCGAAGATAGACTCGATCGAAGATTAGATAATTAAATTACAAAATAGAAGATGGATATACTTCTATAAATCGCGGGCGACCTTAACCGGATCAACCGTGAATTTAGCAATATAATGGATGCAGAATTCTAAGGCCCATCGACATTTGATCGCTATAGATAGAATTCAGAATAATAAGAGATAGTAGCGTCTAAACCGAGGATACAGAAATCTTCGGTGAGTCAATGCCAATTGAAATGGAGTTTTCACCCCCTTTACAAATCATTCAGTGGAGTTATGGGATACTCCGGAATCAAACGAATATAAATAGCGAGAGACAAAATGAATTTCGAAACCAAGGGACATTCCAAAATTCAAAGGAAATCGAGTCGAAAGGAAGATATTTAACTCGAGGGAAAGTGATTTCGTAAATAAATTTACCATATATGCTAAGTTTTGCCTAGAGCCAAAGCTCTGATATCAAATGTAACGACCCGTTATTTTGGACCATTCAAATCGACAATAAAACCATATATATCCGACTTGAATAATTCAAAATACCGAATTGTTAATTAAAATTAGGCAAAACTTAAAATATACAGTAAATTAAATCAATCACAGATCACAGGGTAATGTAATGCAGCGGAATAGATAAAGAATAGTTGTTCATGAAGCTACTATACACATCAGAGTTAGAAAAATACAACCGAATAGTTCAAATGCAGTGAAGTCTCCAATGCAACAGAAGGCACAAAGAGACGGTTCTTCTTACGAAGACACCCATGAGAATCAATGCTGAAATCTCGCAACGCCTCATCGCAAGATCCAGACTCACAAAGCTGAATAAAATGCAACAATTCAGGATCACGCCGCTAAGCATCGGCAATACGATCCAACAAAATAGGTCGAGCTCCCAAACTAAATAATAGAATAGGAGAATCAGAAGATGAACCTCGATCACGAATTTCACAAAAAGATAGAGTCTCAAGAACACTCCATTCGGCAAGCATCATAGAAATAACAGCCGAATGTTTGCGACGAAGCGCATCTGCAACACGATTACCCTTACCAGGGGTATACTGGATATCAAATTCATAAGAATCAAGAAACTCGAGCCAACGCTGTTGCCTCATATTGAGTTCCTTCTGAGTAAACAAATACTTCAAGGATTTATGATTGGTATAGAGAATGAAGCGCTCGCCCAATAAATAATGTCGCCAAATCTTCAAGGCAAAGACAATGGCGGCAAGCTCAAGATCATGAATGGCGTAGCGAACTTCATTCGGACGCAGTTGCCTAGAAGCATAAGCAACCACCCGATCTCTCTGCATAAGCACAGCACTGAGACCACTACCACAAGCATCGGTGTAGACAACAAGATCATGATTCCCTTCGGGAACCACAAGAATAGGAGCATTAGTGAGAAGTTCTTTCAATGCCTGAAAGGAAGTTTCATACTTGTCGGACCAAGTAAAACGAATGCCTTTCCGGGTAAGGCAGGTTAGAGGAAGCACAATACGGGAAAAATCCTTAATGAACCGACGGTAATACCCCGCTAATCCAAGGAAACTACGAATCTCATGAACATTCTCAGGCCTCTTCCAATTCTGAATGGCTTCGACCTTTGAGGGATCGATAGAAATGCCATCGGAAGATACAACATGGCCTAAGAACTTAACTTTATTCTCCCAAAAGTGGCATTTGGAGAATTTGGCTTTAAGCTGATGATGACGGAGAGTACTCAAGACTATTCTCAAGTGATTAGCATGCTCAACTTCAGACTTAGAATAAATAAGGATATCATCAATGAAGACAAGCACGAACTTATCGAGATATTCCCGGAATACCCGATTCATGAGATCAACAAAGAAAGTAGGAGCGTTCGTCAAACCGAACGGCATAACGAGCCACTCAAAAGATCCATATCGATTGTGGAAAGCAGTAAGAGGTATGCTATCCTCCGCGACTTGTAACTGATTAAAACCTGTGGCAAGGTCAAGCTGAGTAAAGACCTTAGCACCACTCAATAGATCGAACATATCATCGATCCTAGGTAATGGATACCTATTCCTAATGGTCAACCCGTTAAGCTTGCGATAATCAATGCAAAGCCTAAGAGTTCCATCAGACTTCTTCACGAAAACGACCGCGGATCCCCACGGAGAAAAAATGGACTGAATCAACTGCTTGGACTCAAGCACTAAAAGTTGCTTCTTGAGTTCCTCATTTTCCTTTGTAGACATCCTCGTGGAAGGACGACTAACTGGCTGCGCGCCTGGAATGAGATCAATGCGGAACACAATTGCCCGTTTGGGTGGCAAACCCGATACAGGCTCAAAAACATCTGAAAAGTCACAAGCAATAGGAATACGAGATATATCATCATCATCTCGCGAATCAAGAGAATATAAAGCCATCTCGGAATTATCCACATCCCGAAGAACAAGAGATAACTGAGAAGGCGAATCAGGATGACAAAAATATAAAATTCTCTTGGAACAAATAATCCTGGCATCGTACCTCACTAGCCAGTCCATACCAAAAATCATATCAAAACCCAAATGGGAAATAACGTGCAGATACGCACGGAAAGAAAAGCCACATAAAACAATCTCAACATTATCACAAAGCAAACTAAGGGTCGCGGATCCCCCAATAGGATTCACAATCCTTAAAGAAGTAACCATACAAGAAACATCCAAAGATAAATCATCAACGAGCTTTTTCGATACAAAAGAATGTGAAGCACCCGTATCGAAAAGAACTCGTATACTATGGTCATAAAATAAAATAGAACCTTCCAAAATAGATGGAGATATACCTTTAGATTGAGAAGGACCTCTAGAAGCATTCGCTACATTTAACTTGCCAGATGAAGAATTATTCGGAGCAATGGGACAAGTGGAACTACGATGACCTTCCCTCTTGCAGTAACGGCAGAAGAGAGGCTTAGGACAAGCTTGAATAATATGATCAGGAGAACCACAATTAAAACATTTTCGAACGAAAGGAGTTCTGGAAGACTGAGGCTGAGAACTAGGACCACCGGTCTTCTTTTTCTTAGAAGGAAAAGGCTTCTTCTGAATTGGAAACGGCCTCTTGTTGGGGTTCTTAAAAGCTTCAACATCTACATCACTATCACACTCCTTCTCGACGGTCTCGAGATGAAGCGCCGAATCAACCAATTCCTCGAAAGAAAGTTTAAGCTGGAGCAACAAGGACTTCCTAAGATATTTCTTAAGGCCAGAAACAAACTTCAAATTCTTCTTGTAAGAAGTGCTGATGAATTCAAGACCGTACTGAGATAAAGCCTCGAACGATGCGACATACTCAGAAACAGAAGATTTCCCTTGCTTCAACTCAAGGAAGCGACGGGTCAATAAAACTTTTTCAGATTCAGGAACGAACTTGAGTTCAAATCGTCCCCAAAACTGAGTCCAAGAAAGAGTAGACTCATCAATCTCAGCTACAAGAAGCTCATACCAATCAAGAGCACGCTCTTGTAATAAACTAGAAGTCACAAGAACTCTATCATGGTCAGAAAGTTCCATGCGAGAAAAGATACGTTCGCACGTGCGAAGCCAAGCTTGAACTTCAAGAACGGATTCAGAGCCTTTAAACGGCTTTCCTCCAAGATGAGCAAAATCACTACACTGACGTGCAAAAGCAGATTTGCGAGGTGGAGACACTCGAGGAGGAACGGGAGGCTGAGTGCTCCTAAACAACTCCAAAAACTGATCGACAGAAATATATACGCCATCCGGATGTGAGCCACTAGATTACCCAGCATCCGAACGTCGACCTCTCCTTCTTCCAGACATAAGCTGAAAGTCAAGATAAGAAAAAGATTATTCACAAGGTAGATATTTCAATATGGGATACTACGGAATAATGCTAGACGTATTCCCAACTCTATCTAACCTTGATGGAATAAAGAGACACGATGATTCAAAAATTTGTATCACTTGTACACTTTGATGTACCATAATATGTGCATCTATTCTGTGTTTATCATATTTTGTTCTGAACCTGGCTCTGATACCACGCTGTGACGCCCCACTCCGAGAGCCTAGTTAACAAAGAGTATTACATAGATAATACTGTCGGCTAACGCGGACAATAGAGTATAATGGAAGCGACCATGTGTAATCTTACCTTAACTATTCACTAAATATGCCGAAAAGTAGAAACATTAAAAATTCGACCTATTCAATAAATATTTAAAGCAAAACTACAATGGCTATAGGATCTATCAGAAGAAAATATAACAACTCAAATGTAATATACATCACAGAACAGTAAATCATCATATACCCATATACTGATACATTTCAGAGTATACCAAATAATACAAGTCAAGTGGTATAGCAAACCACAATATACAGACGAGTTCCAGATGAATACATATCAGAGTTACTACAAAAGGGGACTACACAAAAAGCTATGACAAAAAGAAGCTAGCATAGTAGTCCATGCGGAAGAAAAATAGGCTAAGTCCAAAAGCACCTAACCTGAAACATCTCGGTCTGACCCGAGTATAAAATACATGGATAACAAATCAGTTAGATAAACTGAACAACAATAAACCTGCGAGGTTACAAAGCATAATAGATATCTCTAAAAGAGATAACACAATCATCTCACGAAAGATGAATCATATAGATCAAGCCTCATATCATCGGCAACATATAGAAACAAAGCATAAGAATATCCCAAGGCAAGCCATAAAGGCAAACAACAAATACCAATAAATACGAGTTCCACAAGGTAAACGCTATATTTCGTGTGGCTCTAAAGAACCAATACAGAAAAGCAATACCTAGGGAATATACATATAAATGAAACATCATGAGCGGTGGTGAGTAAACCACTCCGTTATCCCTTGAGCGGTGGTGAAGAAACCACTCCAATATCTCTTGAGCGGTGGTGAAGAAACCACTCCAATATCTCTTGAGCGGTGGTGAAGAAACCACTCCGAAAGCAATACTAAAGGTAACCGACAACCCCAAATATCTTTCGAGTCGGGGCAAAGGACCAACTCCAAAAGCGATATTTAAAGGAAACAAGCCAGAGGAGACAGTCCGAAGACACTATCCCAAAGGCATCATGTGTCACAAACTCCCAGAGAGGAATCCGAAAAGTGTAACGTGAGTCCTATAACCACCCGTTCGCACTAAACGGTTTACTATCCGTTAGTTTATTTCACACTCAAAGCAGTACAAATTTACCGCATCTCATCGGTAAACCAGGCACAAGGGTCAAAACGATCAATCGAATAGGTCGGGGATTAATTGGAAAGATAAACGCATGGATTCATGGTCTGTGTTTTACCTAACCGTTTAATCTTCCTTCCACTTCGCTCGAAGTGCGAAATCGTGTGTGTGGGTTTAAACGGAATTTATGAATTGGAGAAACGAGCTTTTAAATGCGATTTGAGAAATCATTTTATAAAAACCCGTGGATGAAGTCAAGAGTAAGTTATCAAAGTCAAAGATGCGATAACAAACACTAAAAAGCAACTTGAATCGATAGAATCCGGAAAAATCAATCAAATATGCAAAATAAGGAAAACAGGCAAAGCAAAGCAGGTCGGTCGACCGGACTGCAGGGCTCAGTCGGCCGGCCAGATGCAGAAACCCAATTCTGGCTTGGGGCAGCAGGTCGGTCGACCGGCCCAGGGAGCTCGGTCGGCCGAACCTGATGAATTTGCAATTCCAGCCTTTTTCAATGAAATGCAAATCCTTTCCAAATCCAAAACAATGGCACATGCATAATTGTTAGGAATTCATACCCAACACCCATGAAATCAAGAGAAGTAGATGTGAGTTCAAAACTCACCTTTTTACACAAAACAAAGAAAATGAAGAAGCACAAATGCAAGGAATCAACCAACTACACTCCACTTCAACACTACAAGCTTCAATCTAGAATCAAAGCAAGTATTTCCTAAGTTAGGGTTAGGAATTTACTGAAATTGAAGAGGAGAAGAGATGGAGAAGATGGAGATGAACTTACCAATGGATTCTCTTTGATTTTGGAGCAAGAAATCAAGTTGGAAGTTGAAACTAGGGCTTGCAAATTTCTATTTCTCCTTCCCTTCCACCATTTTCAGTTCTAAGCTTAAGTTTTTAAGAAATGAATAAGTGAATGAGAGGAGAGGGCTGAGTTAGGGTTAATTAGATAGTTAGTGGGCTGAACCCAAACCCAAACCCAAACCCAATAGAAAAAGTAGCCGAAATTTCACAAACTCCAAACATATCAAAGATTATACTCAAAAAGATCGCAAACGCCATTTTGGAACCAATGGAGGTAGTTTCGAGCTCCAATTCGGCCATTTGCAAAAAGTAACATTTCGGACCAAAATCCGACTAACGACGCTATATTTAAATTAAACATCTAAATATAAAATCGTTAAATATGCGGGTTGTTACAAACACACTCTTCTT
This sequence comes from Allium cepa, assembly GCA_030765085.1. NCBI lineage: Eukaryota > Viridiplantae > Streptophyta > Magnoliopsida > Asparagales > Amaryllidaceae > Allium > Allium cepa. The sequence goes on along the minus strand of CM060937.1, from coordinate 765,704,344 downwards.
CTTCCTCGTTTATCTCTTCATTCATCGACTTTTACCAAAAACTTCCAACATGAAACTTGTAGAACACGTTGCGAACTATCTATTCAACGGTCATGATCTAAACCGACTTCATGAATCAACGGCAAATCGAGCTAAAAGTGCTGAAGTTGCACACAGTTTTTCGTGCAGAGGGGGGAGCCAAGTTCAAGGGGGTTCTGGCCGAAGGAAGAGCACGACGCGAGCTTCGATGTGGTGCATATGTGATGGGGTTTCGTCGTCGTTTGGGTGGTGCGGCTATTAACCCTAGTATACAATATGGGTTCGGCTATTACCTGTAGGAACGCGTGAGGGAGAGGGAAGGGGGGTCACGGCCCTAATGCATTCAAACTTGATCAACGGCCCAGAGGAGGTGTGGGTTAAAAATATAAAATATGTTGTAAATAATTTATAGTTTTAAATTCGTGTAACTTTGAAAATGCATATCTTTTTCATACGAGGTCGAAAACGCGTGAAACAAGTTACGTTGTGTTCGTATTGACGAATACTACGCTATGGAATAGGATTGGAAGCGATTGGAGTTAGCAAAAATTTCGGGTAAAATCAAACGTCCGTTTAATTTTATTCGAAATAAAAGCTGAAAACCAAATTGAAATCAAGGTGAGAACTTCTCACTCAATCGAATCGGTTTCGATTTTAATTTTAAAAAGTTAGATTTAAAATTCTTGAATGTATGTTTGAATGATGATTATTATATATTGATTGTTAAAATAGACATTATACGCCGTTAGTAAGCGAATGTTATTTATTAAAAACATATACCGCGAATATTTCATAAACAGTGAAATTGGTATTATTTATGTACTTGGAATTGACTTCCGCATTATATAGCGGATGAGACCCTATTGCGCCGTCTATTAAGTGGATAATATTTTAAATCCTATATACCGCGATAATTTCGTACTGGAACGGAATTGGTGTTGTGCTAACATCTTTGGATGCAGGAAAACAGGTTGGTGGGATCCAACTGGATTCCTCAACAGTATTTATTTGATTATGGATATTTTGATATTTGTTGATAATCATATCGATATATGATGTCGTTGTTGTCGTGATTGACTATTTGGTGTGTAGCATCATTGGGCCAAATTTTGGAATTTAATAGGATTTTAAAGTGATTTTTTGAAAGTATACGTTTATAATACTTTTGGAATCGATTCATTTTAAATAAATAAACGTATAAATTTTAATGTTATAAAAATTATGATTTTTGAGAAATATAGTTAAAAGTTGATTTTTAACAATATGAGGCTAATGATTTTATGAAAAATTTTAAATGGGGATTTTTGAATTTATTGTAAAAAGTTTGAAATATAGGATTTATAGAATTTGGTTATTTTATAAATCAAAATGGTGAAATTATAAAGGAGTTTAAAGATGTTTTAAAATAATTGTATAAATTGATTTGTATAAGAGATTTACAAATTGATATTTATAAATTAAAATATTTGAATTATAAAATGAGTTTTTATAAGTGTTAGAATGAATTGTAAATGAATTTCATAAATGAATGAAATTTATAGGATTATAAATGGTGAAGTTATAAATGGAATTTTATAAGCAGTAGGTTTATAAAATTTAAAGTTATTTGAAGAATAGATATGGGTAAATAAATGAATCTTATAAGATTTAAGATTTATAATTTGGGAAGTTAAAGAAACGATTTTGCAAACAAATAAATTATAAGTATTTAACTTAAATTATGGGCTTTTGGTTTATAATTGAGTTATAAATTGAATAGGTTAATAAAGGAGGTTTATAAAAGAAAGTTGTTATAAAATAAATAGAAACGGAAATTATAAACATTGTTTTATAAATCCGCAAACGACTTATTTAGATAAGTAAATTATTATAACTTATTAATGGAGTTATATTCACGTTTTAGACAGTGAATAATCCTTTAAAATAAAATGTATAGAAGTGATGAAATTGGTTAACGAAGTATATTCACGTTTTTGAATAGTGAATAATATGTTAAAGAAAATGTTTTGGTTGTGATGTTTTAAATAAAATTAAAACGATCTAACGATGTTTTCAAAATGTGTTAAGATTCGAAACCATAGATTTCAACATTCATTGTTGAAATAGACGTTTTCGAGAAATAGAAGGAAATGGTGGACTATAACACTGTTGTTATAGTAAATGACTTCCAAAAGGAAATGTTTTATTTAATATTAGGATTTATATATCTATCTTAAATTCGAATCCCTATACTAGTGATTTTGGGACGTCGTAACGATGTTTTACGCAACATTCGTTTTGGCCCAAATAAATATGTTTAAGAGAATGATTCCCTTAAAGAATGAAATATATACTTAATTTCGAATTAAGTATATTGAATATTTTCCAAATGTTGAAAATAAATAGATTTGTGAATTACTTATTAATAAGTAAGTATGGAAATGTTTTTCCAATGTGAAATAAAACGTTTTGACAATTTATCTTTTTGAAGATTAAGTGAAAATGAATGATTGAAATCATATATTCATAGATATTTTGGAATATAAATTCATTATGGAATTTATAAATGAAAAGGGGAATTTGTTTAAAAATAAATGTTTATTAGTTTTTGAAGTATGGGAATTAATTTACGGATTTGGAACGTAAATATAAAGTAAATCGTTAAGGATTTATTTAATTGGTTTAAATGAACCATGTTGAAATGAAAGTATTTCCACGTTGGGAAATGTTTGAAATTTGTTTTCAAAAGTGGTAAATGTGAAAAGTGATTTGAATTTTTTTTTCAAATGATTGAAGTGTGAAAATTATATATCTTGCAAAGATATTTTTGGAAAATAAATAATTTGGAAAATTATTTGGAATCTGGTGATGTTGTGCATATCCATTGATAGTTCAATAACCGACTATCAATATTTACCTCTGAATAGGTATTTGTTGTGATTGCTTGAAATTGAATGCCACAATTATTTTTAAATAAGCGCTCACTATTCGGGTAAGCCGGGAAAGGACCTTGGGGTCGTATAACCCATTCCGAATATGTGATACGTCGTTATGAATTGCATTTGAAGACCGGTGTTGAAGACCGGATATTTTTGAAAGCGAAAGGACAACTCGTCGAATGTCTTTGCATCGACTGGTCCCCGGTATAGAGACTCCATATGTGATGGGAAGTCTGAACGTGATTAGTGAATATCCGGATTTGCAAGGATTTCTTTGTAAGTGCCTTCGCTCGATCCTGGAACAGACTTGTATGGATAGTATGTCTGACATTACAAATTGAGATATAAAGCTAATTTCTTTCTAATATATTTCTGTTGGTGGCGGAGAATTTATTCTATTAGCTTAACACCCTTCTCTGAGATGTACGAGCTCAGAGGTTATGTAGTTGTTGGTTATCAGCGATATATTCCCAATTTGGTAATGTGACATGCGGAGTGTTGCTGTGAAATGAACATTGTTTGATCATTTGTGATATGATCAATTGTTTTATCACTTATCTTTGTGATCATTTCTTTGATCATTTGTTGACCCAAAGAATGGCTTTGTACCAAAGCGTAGCTTTGTGGACGAGACTTCGTCGAACCTCACACCCCGGAATGGTCAAAACAGGAAAGATGCGGCAAGGTTATTGGGGTTAGCGCCCCTTAGGGTATGTGCATTTCCTTCTGGAAAGGGGTGGTATCTTGGTATGGAGCCCAGATACTTACTCATGTTGAAACACTTTATTTATCATTGTGTGATGTTGGTTATCGAGCGCTCGGATAAAGGTCTTAAAGGACCGGGGGATGACATACTCGTCTCAGTGGTTAGGGGTAACCCGGCCTTGTGTTGGCAGAGATCCGGTTAGGTTCTCGGGGCGTCTTTCCAGAGGAGTTTCCATGTGGCAATGGAAAGTTCCTTGGCCTGACCATTTGTTGGAAATCCAAAGAAACAATACGATCTAATGCAGTTTTAGTTGTATAACCTGCCATGGAATGTGGCGGTAACCTGCTATTGAACATGGTAGCTATAGTAGGCATACGATAATGGTCGTATGTTGGCTAAGATTTATATCTTTATTTTCGAAATGATTTCCTCTACACTATGCACTAGTAATAATATCAAATGTTATTTTTAATATGTATCAAGCATCTTTGACTATCATAAGGAGAAATCTCCTCCGATCATGCGTTTGCATTGTGTGCGTGTGCGGGAGGCCTTATGATAGTCTCATTTTTAAAAGCATTGCGAATTGACTTTAAAAATATTCCTCTATTTTGTTTTTGAAGGTAAAATAAACTGTTTTGAGTTCTCACACCAGTCACATGACTGACTCGGAGTTTATTGTTTTCCTTCCTAAACTCTGGGTGCCCACCAATTTCCACACGGGCAGTCAAGAGTTAAGGTTTATCAGGGTATTCTGGAGTTCAGGAGTTGCTGGAGGCAAGCTGGATGGCATGGCGTAATCACTAGTATATAGTATTTCTTTTCCACTGTTTGTTGTTGTTTGTTGTTGTTCACTCTGATAATGTAATGTAATGTATAAAATGTAATAACTGATATAGTTCTTTGTTTAAAGATTATTCATTTATCTATTATATGTTATTCCGCTGCGATTGTGAGATTCTGATATTGTTCTGTTGTTTTCTTTCTGTTCTGTTCTATCTTTTCTCTCCTCTTCTATCTTTTTCTTTTCCTAAAACCCTGAGTGTTCGGTTTTCCGGCATTCGATTGCTCGGCAGTTGATACAGTGGATGGTTTCCGGAAGTCGAAGAATCGGGTCCTCACAATGTGGTATCAGAGCATATGGTTAAGCGACAACCATGGCTCTGTTGGGTATTACTCATTAGAGATAGAGTTAATAGTACTCTAGAATGAGTTGAGTGTAATAATAGATATGAGTGCGTATTTGTTAGTGAATATAAAATTGTTTTGTATTGTGTTAACTTATCGGTTGATTGTTTATAGATTCCGGTCGATGTAGTCTTGCTAACTATCGTAGATAGGGATCTCTAAACACTTGTACAGAACAATTCGACACGATATTATTTTAAATTGGGTAAATGAAATAATTTTACCTCGATTATTTTAAATATAAAGGAATAATTTTTCAGAATTATTAAAGTATTTATAAGTAGATTGTTTGGTTATTGAATAAGTTAAATAAAAACATCTAAATAAAAGAATAATTGTATAAGTAAAAAGAATTATAAGAATTGAATTATAATTAATGTGATTTACAATTGTGAAATAAACTTATATATATAAGAAGTGAAACTATATGAATGTATTTATGAATATGAGTTATAAATAAAAAAATGAAGTATAACTTAAAGATGTTGAATGAAGTTGATTTTGGTATCAAAGTAAATTAATAAAGTTAAGTGATAGATATGAACTTGAGTTATATAAATGAAATTCAACCTTATATTGTTAAATGAATTAGCAATTGAATTGAATGAATGGATTGGATGTAAATCAATTAAATGTAAATAATTGATATGAAATAATGAATGTAAGTATTAATTCATTAAAATCTTATGTTATTGGAAGTTGAATAATTGAATGAAAATCAATTTAATTAAACCAAATTGAATGAATTTAAGCAAAGGAATTTGGTCGAAATTAATATACATTAGTTGTTATATGATTGTTAGTTGATTGTATATAATTCATTAAGCATTAATGAAATTGAGTTAATGAAATTGAAAGCTAAAGTAATTGAAATCCAATTGGAACTTAAGTGAATCCTAAATAGAAGTGAATTTGATTTGGAAGTGAACCAACTTGAATATGAATTAGTGAATATAAACTAAATGAAAATGAATGTTAGTAAAAACATCCACTGTTAATGAACCAAACGTGATTAAATTGAAAACCCATTTCATTGAATATTAATGAGAATATGAATGAATATTAATTTGATATGGATTAGTTGGATGATAGTTGGTTGATGGTTGAATATTTTGTTTTTGTTGCATTTGCTATGTTGGCATATATAGTTATTTTGTTGCTATATGTTGTATATCGATACTATTGTCTATATACATGTTTCTCATCTGTTTGTTGAGTGTTTAGTAGGTGCGGATCGCGTTTGCTTCGCATTTGGAGCTCGCTTTTTTGCTATATTAGCCGTATATGCTCGCTAATAAAATATAAGGTACATATCTGGAATTACATACCGTACTTTTGCACTTTTTTCCCTGCGGGATGCCTCATCACTTGATGAGATGTATGTTTGTGATATATATACTGTCATTTTTTTCGAATCGAGCTGCGCAAAGGAGACTATGGCAAAAAAATTTGAAAATTTGAGGCGTTAGAATATTTTTGAGAAAATTGAATTTTTTTGTGAAAAATATAATTTTGATTCGGAGTTGAAAATTAAACAATAGTAGTTGTTTTTGAAAAGATAACTAAGTATGATTTGAAAACTTAGTAAAGTTATTATAAGAAGTTTAACCATGAATTTTGGGAAAGTTAATAGATTCTGTAACTTTTCTTACTTGGTAATTTCGAGGACGAAATTCTTTTAAGGGGGAAGTATGTAACGACCCAGAATTTAAATTAATTAAAGTTTGAATATTTAATTAATTTTAAGTATTAATAAGCGAAATTTATTAGTCGAATAATTTTTTTCGAATAATTGGATTTAATTGAATAATTAAATCCATAATTTAATATTGGAAAATACAGAAATAATTGAAAATTGAGTTAAATATGATTGAAATGATTTGTAAAATTTATGTTATCATATTGAAGTTAGAATGATGTTATAGAACTTTTAAAATCGAATTAGAAGTTAATTTTTGTGAAAATTGAATATTTTAATATTAAATCGACTAGTGAAATTAGGCATTTTTCGAACAGTCTCAGAATTGGACGAAACTAGTTCCATTTGATCCGTAATAGTTTGTTACTATCGGATTTTAATTTTCGTGTCAATCGGAGTTATCGTTTGATCGTGGCAGCTCGCAACGCATTGAAATTGTTTTAATATTTAATTGGCGAGTAAAAATAGGCATTTTTCAAAAAGTCTCAGAATTCGACGAAACCAGTTTCATCGGATCCGTAATGCGATATTATTGTATGATTTCAAATTTCGTGTCAACCGGATTTACCGTTTGTCCGGTGCAAGCTAAAACGCCTAGAAATTTGATCTACCGATTTAATTTTAAATCGAACGTTTATTGCCATAACTCGCACAGATGATCGAATTAGCTCCCAAAACACGTTCCATTGTGTTCTGAACGTGGGGTAAACCTTAAAAAAGCCAACCGGAACACTTCGTTTGGAGTTCGGAAAATCCAGGATGAATAGTGTTTGCAAAATTTTCTATATAAGCCCATGTTATTCACAAATTTGCAAAATTCCTAAAACCTAACCCTAAAACATTCAGAGCCGCCACCAACTATTTCAATGGCTGAAACACACTCTTCTTCTTCCTCGTTTATCTATTCATCCATCGACTTTTACCAAAAACTTCCAACATGAAATTTGTAGAACACGTTGCGAACTAGCTATTCAAAGGTCATGATCTAAAACGACTTCACGAATCAACGGAAAATCGAGCTAGAAATGCTGAAGTTGCGCATGGTTTTTCGTGCAGGGGGGGGAGCCGAGTTCAAGGGGGTTCTGGTCGAAGGAAGAGCATGACGCGAGCTACGATGTGGTGCATATGTGATGGGGTTTCTTCGTCGTTTGGGTGGTGCGCTTATTAACCCTAGTATACATTATGGGTTCGGCTATTACCTGTAGGAACGCATGAAGAAGAGGGAAGGGGGGTCATGACACTGATGCATTCAAACTTGATCAATGGCCCAGAGGAGGTGTGGGTTAAAAATATAAAATATGTTGTAAATAATTAATAGTTTTAAATTCGTGTAACTTTAAAAATGCATATCTTTTTCATACGAGGTCGAAAACGCACAAAACAAGTTGTGTTGGGTTCGTATTGAAGAATACTACGCTATGGAATTAGATTGGAAGTGATTGGAGTTAGCGAAAATTTGGGGTAAAATTAAACGTCCGTTTAATTTTATTCGAAATAAAAGCTGAAAACGAAATTGAAATCTAGGTGAGAACTTCTCACTCAATCGAATCGGTTTCGATTTTAATTTTAAATAGTTAGATTTAAAATTCTTGAATATATGTTTGAATGATGATTGTTATCTATTGATTGTTAAAATAGACATTATACGCCGTTAGTAAGCGGATGTTATTTATTAAAAACATATACCGCGAATATTTCATAAACAGTGAAATTGGTATTATTTATGTACTTGGAATTGACTTCCCGCATTATATAGCGGATGAGACCCTATTGCGCCGTCTATTAAGCGGATAATATTTTAAATCCTATATACCGCGATAATTTCGTAATGGAACGGCATTGGTATTGTGCTAACATCTTTGGATGCAGGAAAACAGGTTGGAGGGTTCCAACTGGATTCCTCAACAGTATTTATTTGATTATGGATATTTTGATATTCGTTGATTATCATATCGACATATGATGTAGTTGTTATCGTGATTGACTATTTGATGTGTAGCATCATTGGGCCAGATTTTGGAATTTTAAAAGGATTTTAAAGTGATTTTTTGAAAGTATACGTTTATAATACTTTTGGAATCGATTCATTTTAAATAAATAAACGTATAAATTTTAATGTTATAAAAATTATGATTTTTGAGAAATATAGTTAAAAGTTGATTTTTAAAAATATGAGGCTAATGATTTTATGAAAAAGTTTAAATGGAGATTTTTGTATTTATTGTAAAAAGTTTGAAATATAGGATTTATAGAATTTGATTATTTTATAAATCAAAATGGTGAAAATACAAAGGAGTTTAAAGATGTTTTAAAATAATAGTATAAATTGATTTATATAAGAGATTTATAAATTGATATTTATAAATTAAAATATTTTAATTATAAAATGAGTTTTTATAAGTGTTAGAATGAATTGTAAATGAATTTCATAAATGAATGAAATTTATAGGATTATAAACGGTGAAGTTATAAATGGAATTTTATAAGCAGTAGGTTTATAAAATTTAAAGTTATTTGAAGAATAGATATGGGTAAATAAATGAATCTTATAAATTATAAGATTTATAATTTGGGAATTTAAAGAAACGATTTTGCAAACAAATAAATTATAAGTATTTAACTTAAATTATGGACTTTTGGTTTGTAATTGTGTTATAAATTGAATAGGTTAATAAAGGAGGTTTATAAAAGGAAGTTGTTATAAAATAAATAGAAACGGAAATTATAAACATTGTTTTATAAATCCGCAAATGACTTATTTTGATAAGTAAATTGTTATAACTTATTAATGGAGTTATATTCACGTTTTAGACAGTGAATAATCCTTTAAAATAAAATGTATAGAAGTGATGAAATTGGTTAACGAAGTATATTCACGTTTTTGAATAGTGAATAATATGTTAAAGACAATGTTTTGGATGTGATGTTTTAAATAAAATTAAAACGATCTAACGATGTTTTCAAAATGTGTTAAGATTTGAAACCATAGATTTCAACATTCATTGTTGAAATAGACGTTTTCGAGAAATAGAAGGAAATGGTGGACTATAACACTGTTGTTATAGTAAACGATTTCCGAAAGGAAATGTTTTATTTAGTATTAGGATTTATATATCTATCTTAAATTCAAATCCCTATACTAATGATTTTGGGACGTCGTAACGATGTTTTACGCAACATTCATTTTGGCCCAAATAAATATGTTTAAGAGAATGATTTCCTTAAAGAATGAAATATATACTTAATTTCGATTTAAGTATATTGAATATTTTCCAAATGTTGAAAATAAATAGATTTGTGAATTACTTATTAATAAGTAAGTATGGAAATGTTTTTCCAATGTGAAATAAAACGTTTTGACAATTTATCTTTTTGAAGATTAAGTGAAAATGAATGATTGAAATCGTATATTCATAGATATTATGGAATATAAATTCATTATGGAATTTATAAATGAAAAGGTGAATTTGTTTAAAAATAAACGTTGATTAGTTTTTGAAGTATGGGAATTAATTTACGGATTTGGAACGTAAATATAAAGTAAATCGTTAAGGATTTATTTAATTGGTTTAAATGAACCATGTTGAAATGAAACTATTTCCGCGTAGGGAAATGTTTGAAATTTGTTTTCAAAAGTGGTAAATGTGAAAAGTGATTTGAATTTTTTTTTTTCAAATTATTGAAGTGTGAAAATTATATATCTTGCAAAGATATTTTTGGAAAATAAATAATTTGGAAAATTATTTGGAATCTGGTGATGTTGTGCATATCCATTGATAGTTCAATAACCGACTATCAATATTTACCTCTGAATAGGTATTTGTTGTGATTGCTTGAAATTGAATGCCACACTTATTTTTAAATAAGCGCTCACTATTCGGGTTAGCCGGGAAAGGACCTTGGGGTCGTATAACCCATTCCGAATATGTGATACGTCGTTGTGAATTGCATTTGAAGACCGGTGTTGAAGACCGGATATTTTTGAAAGCGAAAGGGCAACTCGTCGAATGTCTTTGCATCGACTGGTCCCCGATATAGATACTCCATATGTGATGGGAAGTCCGAACGTGATTAGTGAATACCCGAATTTGCAAGGACTTCTTTGTAAGTGCCTTCGGTTCTTTTCGATCCCGGAACAGACTTGTATGGATAGTATGTCTGACATCACAAATTGAGATATAAAGATGATTTCTTTCAAATATATTTCTGTTGGTGGCGGAGAATTTATTCTCTTAGCTTAACACCCTTCTATGAGACGTACGAGCTCAGAGGTTATGTAGTTGATGGTTATTAGCGATATATTCCCAATTTGGTAATGTGACATGTTGAGTGTTGCTGTGAAATGATCATTGTTTGATCATTTGTGATATGATCAATTGTTTGATCACTTGTCTTTGTGATCATTTCTTTGATCATTTGTTCACCCAAAGCATGGCTTTGTACCAAAGCGTGGCTTTGTGGATGAGACTTCGTCGAACCTCACAACACGGAATGGTCAAAACAGGAAAGATGCGGCAAGGTTATTGGGGGTAGCGCCCCTTAGGGTATGTGCATTTCCTTCTGGAAATGGGTGGTATCATGGTATGGAGCGCAGATACTTACTCATGTTGAAACACTTTATTTATCATTGTGTGATGTTGGTTATCGAGCGCTCAGATAAAGGCCCTAAAGGACCGGGGGATGGCATACTCGTGTCAGTAGTTACTCAGTTAGGGGTAACCCGACCTTGTGTTGGCAGAGATCCGGTTAGGTTCTCGGGGCGTCTTTCCAGAGGCGTTTCCATGTGGCAATGGGAAGTTCCTTGGCCTAACCATTTGTTGGAAATCCAAAGAAATAGTACGATCTTGTACGGTTTTAGTTGTATAACCTGCCATGGAATGTGGCGGTAACCTGCTGTTGAACATGGTAGCTATAGTAGGCATACGATAATGGTCGTATGTTGGCTAAGATTTATATCTTTATTTTCGAAATGATTTCCTCTACACTATGAACTAGTAATATTATCAAATGTTCTTTTTAATACGTATCAAGCATCTTTGACTATCATAAGGAGAAATCTCCTCCGATTCTGCGTTTGCATTGTGTGTGTGTGTGGGAGGCCTTATGGTAGTCTCATTTTTAAAAGCTTTGCGAATTGACTTTAAAAATATTCCTCTATTTTTTTTGAAGATAAAATAAATTGTTTTGAGTACTCACACCAGTCACATGACTGACTCGGAGTTTATTGTTTTCCTTCCTAAACTCTTGGTGCCCACCAATTTCCACACGGGCAGTCAAGAGTTAAGGTTTATCAGGATATTCTGGAATTCAGGAGTTGCTGGAGGAAAGCTGGATGGCATGGCGTAATCACTAGTATATAGTATTTCTTTTCCGCTGTTTGTTGTTGTTTTTTGTTGTTCACTCTGATAATGTAATGTAATGTATAAAATGTAATAACTGATATAGTTCTTTGTTTATAGATTATTCATTTATCTATTATATGTTGTTCCGCTGCGATTGTGAGATTCTGATATTGTTCTGTTGTTTTCTTTCTATTTTGTTCTATCTTTTCTCTCTTCTTCTATCTATTTGTTTTCTTAAAACCCTGAGTGTTCGGTTTTCCGACATTCGATTGCTCGACAGTTGATACAGTGGATGTATTGATGTCAGTTTTCGGAAGTCGAAGAATCGAGTCCTCACACCAACTAAATTTTTCAAATTAAAACGTGTATCTTAAATAGCTTATTTACACTATTAACTCAAATTTTATTACTTAATTAAAATATGATTTGTTTAAATCTTTTTGATCTACTTAACATTTAAGAAATAAACCGTTGTATATACGTATAAAGAAAACGTAGAATGCGAACAACAGACGCAGTGATTTTTGTCCAAAAAAATGAAAACAATGGATTTAAATTTTATACGTTTTCTTGTATGTATATATACATTATTTATTCCATCAAATAACGCGCCTTTTAAACACGAAATTAAACAGTTTATTTATACACAAAGTTTTGGAAATTTATTACTTATATAAAAATATGATTTGTTTACACATTTACAAAGAAATTTATATTCAAAAATGAATATAAGTAAAATATAAAATATTAAATTTTTTAAAAGTATAAAATCAATTTTTTTTAAAGAAAAAAGGTGAAATAAACGTTGTTACGAACTTATTAAATTAAAACAAAAGATTAAAAATTAAAAATTTTAAGATTTATAACATCAAAAAATAAATGTTAAGTTTTAACCAAAATATGAATTTTAGAATTTTCACACTAATAAAAATCTTGGGCGATTATTTATAATTAAATTTAGATAATGTTAACGCTAAAATTTGAACGCTAACACCACGGTGTATGAAGTGAGATTGTGAAAGCACCACCCGATAGCTCGGGAACAGATTATAAGCAGATAGTAGTAAAAAAAACAGTAGACAACAGCAATTTTATAGTGGTTCGGCTTAAGAGATAGCCTACGTCCACTTTGAATATCTTTATTGATGATTTGATTACAAGTCAATGCAGTTACACTTTGATTACAACACACTTTGAGTTTCAAGTGACTTAGAACAAGTAGCCTAAACTTCAACGTCGATCCAAATCTTTGAACACATGTTTGACATGTTTGATTTCTTCGTGAAGTTCCTTGAAGGTGTTGAAGTAGTTCAGAATGCAGCAGAGTAACGGCGCTTGAAATGAATGAGCCAAAGGTCCTTTGCTAGTTGGAACTAGGGTCGTATTTATAGGCATTTTTCGGAGTTAGGTCGTAGGTCGTGACCGACCTAAGCTAGGTCGTAGGTCGTGACTGACCTAAGATACACTGTCCTCTCTTTCACAAGAACACGCATGCTGATTTACACAAGTTCTAGGTCGTGAGCGACCTTACTAGTAGTGGCATAGAAAAGGCGGTCTTCTAATGCAATATCCTTAGGTCGTGAGTGACCTATCTTAGGTCGTGAGAGCTCTATAGGTCGCAGAATTCCATGGGTCGCAGAATTCCATAGGTCGCAGCTTCCTTTAGGTCGCAGAGTTCTGTAGGTCGCAGCTTCCCTTAGGTCGCAGCTACTTTTAGGTTACTTGATAAGTTAAGTCGCTAGGCCGCTCCATCTCTTAGGTCGCTAAGGACTAAAGGTACTAGGTCGCATAAAGACTTTAGATCGCTAGGTCGCATTAAGACTTTAGGTCGCTAGGTCGCATTATCCTTTAGGTCGCTAGGTTGCATTATCCTTTAGGTCGCTAGGTCTGTTAGGTCGTTGGTCTGGTTAGGTCGTTGGTCTCCATAGGTCGTAGGTTGTGACCATGCTTAAGTCTTTAGGTCGCAGAGCTGCTTTGTGGAGTTAGGTCGTTGAGACTATTATGCCGTTAGGTACTCTTAGGTCGTGAAGTAATGATAGGTCGCTAGGTCGCATGACATTTTAGGTCGCTTCAAAGTGGGAGTTAACACTTGCCCCTCGAAGTACCGGCCTATGGCATAGGTCGTGTGCTTCGATCTATCTCTGCTAGGTCGTGAGCGACCTAAAACATATGCTTACTCGCGTGCCTATCTAAATTCTCCTTTTTGCCCCATATAGACTGTTTGGTCGTTTCTTCCTCTCTACCTTACTGTTCCGATTTTTCACTCTCATTGACGAATTTTTCAAACTTCCAAAGGCGAATTCAACCCAGCTAATCAACGATTCACCTTTTCCAACGTATTACGTAAGTGAATTCGATCTCCATCCCACCATAATCACTGTTGAATTACGAATCCCCATTTTCTGACCTTGACCCAATTCCTTGCATCGTGCCATATTTTGAATCGTTGCAATCGATTTTCGATCGCCGCTTGAGTAGGCACGAAAATGTATTGAATGTACGATGGATTGGAGATTCTTTGAATCGCTTTTCAAGTGATTCGGTGATGTGTGGAGACGATGGACTTCACGAAGAGGATGATGGATTTCTGTGTAGTTGATAGCGGGTTATCTGGTCTGGTGAAGCATTGCGTGGAGAGGAAGTTAGTGACCTAGCGGATTTGAGCGACTTAAGATAATTCGCGATCTAATGACCCTTGCGACCTAAGGAATAGTTTCGACCTACACTAGGTCGCTGAACGACCTAATATTCATGCGACCTAAGACTTTGCATGAGTTAAGAGTTACTCGAGCTAAGAACTGCACGACCTAACTTCCTTGCGACATAGGCTTTAGGTCGCGGCCAAGCTAACACTAGGACGAATTTGTAAAGCCTTATCCTTTACTTTGCACAGCGCGACCTAAGAAGGCTCCGACCTATGCTAGGTCGCTAGACGACCTAGGACTTGTGAAATCCTGAGACAACTTTGATTGAACTGTTTGAACTATATGGACTTGAATTTTGTCGTATTTCTTTGCAGATTATCTCTAATGCTAACAACCTGTTTAAACATAACATTTGCAGAAAAATGGGACGAATATACTGTCATTGACCGCCCACATCGAACGACAGATTAGTCGATAAAGAATAATCAACTTAAATGAACTGTGTGAGTGAAATGCTGTGAATCAACCGACTCAAATGAAGTGTTAAAGCAAAGCTAAAATTTTGTTTGAATTAACACCGCGCTTGAGTTTTAAATTAACAAGTCCTGAAATCTCACAGTCGATCAGTTGTCAATTAGTTTAATTTCAGTTATTTCGCTTGTTATTTTTATTAGTTTCGCACAACACTTCACACTTTTAGGAAACGTGCACCTTCACACCTGAACATCCAGTTACTCATGTAGAATGACGTCTCAACAAGAAGAGATGATAGAACACGTCGAAGGAGCTTTCCCGGTTGCTATTCCACTAGAGAACCCTCCGGAAAGAACTCCTACCCTTCTGAAACAGCGGGTGCTTAATCAATTATGCATTCAATTTGGCATTACCGAGGCAGAAGTTTTACTCCCTGGAACAAATGATTTCGCTGATAAGCCACCTTCCGGTTTTGTTGCCATTAATCGCCAAATGTGCTTAAGTGGATCAATTCCTCCCTTTAATGACTTTCTTCAACAAATCCTTCTTCGACTGACGATCTCTCCTTTCCAACTGCATCTCAATGGCTATGCCATTTTGATGGGATTGTGCGTTCTGTTTAGGAGAACTCTTGACCGTCTTCCGAGTTTTGAGGAAATCTGTTACCTGTGCACTTTTGCGAAGAACAAGGACCACCCTTCGATTGTACTTGTAAGAGGTGCGAGGAACCGTAAACTAATTTTGGATTTGCCGGAGAGTGCACATGGTTTTTAGAATCAATTCTTCTATATCCATTGCCCCGCAGGATTTTACGCAGACTGGAGAATAGGAAGTGAGATCTTTTTTCCCTTCTTTCTTCAATTCCATTCTAAGTTTTTCATGGTTCGTATTGCTAGATGCTGATTCCATTCCTTATTTTTACAGCACTTCCTCCTCCTTCTAGAGATTCCAGTCATAAACCAGTCTTTGAAAGGCTAAGCATTGTGGCTGCTGAAGAGAGGAGCACAAAATTTCTATTGACAGATGAACTCCCTTCATCGATTTGAGCTTTTACATTCTTCTCGTTCTACTCAACTTCATGAAGTTCCGACTGAAGTTCCCGATTCTCCGATGAAAATTCCTGATGCCCCGGGTCCCTACTAAAGAGCACATGCAGGGAGGAACCTCTATAGAAACTTCACTAGTAAAGTGTTCAATTCCGAAAGATGTTGCGGGGCCGTCTGACAAGTCTGTACTTGCCCCAGTTATCGAAGAGGAAGAACCTCCACGATCTTCCAAAAATCTACTAACGAAGGAGTCGAGAAAGCAAGTCCCAAAAAACATGATGGTGATGATGTTTTCGAGGGGTTGAGTGATTTAATTGTGACTTCTCAAGAACTTTTCAAAGATGATGTTTCCAAAATATCTCTTCTGTAATCGAGGCGACATCTTCTCTACAACAAATGTCAACTCCTCCTACTCAAGTTATCACTACCTCTATCCCACAGAGTGGTTTGTAACTCGATGCGTGTAGTTTACACGTTACACGACACTTCGGATTTTTCATCACTTCTACGCACTTATCTTCTTGTACTTTTAAAGATTTCTAAAGCTTATTATTTTTATTCCAGATTCTCCTATGGGGCGCAGCGGCTCGTACTATGATGATTTCCAGCGCTACGGGAGGCGTAGCCAGTATGATTATAGGCGTTACCTCCCTTCTTACAGAGAATCCGATGAAGAGAGGGCCATCAGGAAAGCAGACGAGAGACGAGCATATGAAGAACGTCACCGAAGAGAACAAGAAAGACATGACCCTCCCCACAGAGATGATGATACCCAAAAAAGAAAGACCCACGATGAGAGAGGTAAAGGACACATGGAAGATTCTTCTAGCAAGCGGGCTAAACTTGCTGAAGAAACAATGCCGACAGTTTCTCAAAACGTTCCTGCTCAATCTCCTGCCCCCGTTCGTTCCGACATTCAAACAATCATCAACCGGCCCGCATACCAAGTTGGGCAAGGTCCTCCCACTCTTCAAAGTCGATTCCCTCAGTGGTGCCTGAGAGGGGTTCGATTTGATCTCGACTTGGTTCCTCTCGACAAATCGGCTATGCTGCGAAATCTTGATTCTGTCAGGACCGATATTGAAAGAATGTCGAACTGGCAAAAACTTGTCGATGAGCTTCAGAGGGTTAACCGAGCCAATCTCGAGGCCATGCTCACAATGGAGAAGGATAAGGCTGAGTGGCAGAAGACTCTCGAACAGCATGACGCCGAAATGAGAAGTATTGCTTCCTATAATGAAAAGCTAGAAGCGGAAGTAGAAAAGCTTAAGGAAGAATAAGCTACTTCATCTACTTTCCATTCTCAAAAGGAGAGCATGCTTCAGCAACAAGTACGAGATGCGCATGCCAGTCAAAGGGCAGTCGAAGATAAGCTTACACACCGGGAGAAGGTCATATAAGAATATCGCGCTGAAACTTTACACCTGCGAGAACAGGCCGGCTCACAAAGCTTGGAGATAGAGATGCTAAAAGCTCGACTTGCTATGGCTGAAAAGGAGCATGACGAGGCTGTTGCTGGTAAACTCGCGGCCGAAGAGGCCCATCAAGCAACCAAAGCTGACATTAGCTCCACATTATTTGATTTCCATCTGCATAGCATTTTGGGGCGTGGCAGCCTTGCCTTTCTAGGCCCTAAATACGAAATTACATTAGTTGAAGTCTGGGAGGCAGCACTTGATATGCTAGGTGGTAAAGGTGCTGGCTACGCTGAGACAGCTCTTGAAGAGCATTATCTCGATGATGATGCCCGCACCGCTCTTGCCAAGGGAAAAGAGCAACTCGCCAAGGTACGGGCCGGAATGGCGGAAGGGGAACGTTCTGAGAAAGAAATACCACCTACCACTACTGAACGTCCTTTATTTTCTTCCGAAGTGGACATTACAGGCTCTAGTGCTCATTCGCTGCCTCCTATAAGAACCGGGGTAATCACCCCTACTGATGATGAGGCTTTGGAGGATATCAGGGCTCAGAATTATGAGATTGAGCTAACGAAGCAAACATCTTCAGGTAATTTTGATATTGGTCCGATTCAGGTGGATCGCTTGCTTACTCCTCAAAAGTTTGATGAGCTTCTCGATTACTTCTTGAATCTCGACGAACCCATATCTCCCTTCTTTCGGGGAGATACTAATATTTTTAACTTCTCTTCTTCTGCAGTTGAAACACCAAGTGCTGTGCAAACTTCACTTCCTCCGGTTATCCCTCCTCCGTCTCTTCAGGTGACTCCTCCTTCTGCTTCACAACTCGGGTCACAAGAGGAACAGATTGAGGCTCTTCACGGCTTGGATGACCCTATCGCTTCGCAAGAGCAGAAGGACGAGGGACTTGAAGGAGGCGAGATCTCTCCGGAGCGGACTCCCTCTGATGACGTAGTTTTGTCCACTCTTGTTACTCCAGGGAGTGAGTCTTCTTCGAAGAGAAGAAAGAAGCACGGAACATCGAAGAGGAGGGGGAAGAAAATCATCACTACTGAAGAGGAACCGGAAGTTGCACCGGTTGCACCTCCCTCTCCTTCTTCCTTATGCCTATAGATAGACCTGAAAAACTAAACATTCGGCCAGGCAAAGGGTCCAAAGGTGGCAAGAAGAAGTGAAGAGTCGGACTTCGGGCTTTTTGACTCCTTTTTTGTGTAATGGTCGGATGTTGTGCAGGCACCGGCCCCTGCTTTTTTTTATTTTGAAACCTGTATCTGCAATTGAATAAAATGATCCTTTATTTGTACAGGCTCTTGTTTGAATTTGAGAATGCGTTTATTATTCATTTTTGCACAAGTTTATTTATATGATATTGCGGTGAGCTTGTGGTATGTTGTTTGAGCGTACTTTACCGATGTAGCTATACCATTTTGTATGTAACTATACCATGTTGCCCCCATACCATAAGTTTGCTGCAATATTTTATACTTTGAGGGGACTCGCACTCTTATTTTCTGAAGAATAATTACTTCATTCTTGAAGAAATTTTTCGTAGAGTACAACTTCCTTCATATAAGTTTTTACGCTTTGTCCTTCGAAGAAATCACTTTTTTCTTTTGCTTAAGTACGCATTTTGCCAAGTGAATTCTTCTATGTGGTAAAGCAGGCCTCTGAAGAGTACTTTAACTTTCTTCCTCTTTTTTTTTTGAGGAAGGTTATTTTCTAGAATAGGTAAATCACTCTTCCTTTGAAAGTTAAAGTATACCCTTGATGAGGATATATATTTTTTTTTTTGAAATAGAAATTTGTACTTCTGAGGAGGGATTTTTCACGTTTCAACACTTGGAAGTTTTATTTCAATCTTGGTGAAACGTGTACCTCCAAAGAATTGTGCCTTCGAAGAAAGCCTTTTCACGTTTCAACACTTGGAAGTTTTATTTCAATCTCAGTGAAACTTGGGCTTCCGAAGAAGTCTTTCTTTTTGATTGTGTCCCCGGGAGGGGGTTGTACCTCTGAGGAGGGATTTTCCACGTTTCAACACTTGGAAGTTTTATTTCAATCTTGGCGAAACGTGTACCTCCAAAGAGTTGTGCCTTTGAAAAAAGCCTTTTCACGTTTCAACACTTGGAAGTTTTATTTCAATCTCGGCGAAACGTGGGCTTCTAGAAAGGTCTTTATTTTGTTTTGCATTTCAACTTTGGTGAAGTGAAATTCCGAAGAGCGGTCGTAACACTTCGACTCCTGGTGAAATGGGCCTCCGAAGAGGACTTTTATTTTGTTTACATTTCAACTCTGGTGAAGTGAAATTCCAAAGAGGGTTGTTACACTTCAACTCCTGGTGAAATGGGCCTCCGAAGAGGGCTTTTATTTTGTTTACATTTCAACTCTGGTGAAGTGAAATTCCAAAGAGCGGTTGTTACACTTCAATCCTGGTGAAATGTGCCTCAGAGAGGGTTTTCATCGCCTGGAAGTTACTCTCTCATGATTGGAGGGTCATGACTCCTCCATTCTTTTTTGTTGAGTAGAGAACTTTCTTTTTTGTGGCGTATGACCCATTAGAGTTCTTTATTCTCCGAATAGTTGTGCCTCCGAAGAGGATTTGTGCTGCCGATGATGGCTTTGGTTGTTCCCTTGTCCACTTGCTTATGCCTTTTCAGTGATCCCCTTTTTTTTTACAAGTGACTTGTTTAATCCAAGGAAATGTACTTCATTGTCAGGCAAGTTCGTGAGAACGAGCATCAGCTTCTTAATTGGATGTTTGTTTGTTCAAACGATCTCAATTTATTAGCAAAGGCTCGTTTCTGTCGAAATCATAGGCCGTTCAATTGAAGTACTTCCTATCTAGGATTTGAATTTGGAGCTTTTGTGACTTGAAATTTGGCGAGAATCACTGGGTCTTATTATGTGCAAGTTTCACTTCCATTGTCTGCAAAAATTTGAATCGACATTTCAGCAATACATTCTATGTACTTTTTATATCGAAAATAAAGCAAACATGTAATAATAATAAGGAACACAAGATTTATAGTGGTTCGGCCAGGAAACTGGGCCTACATCCACTTTATATTTTTTCATTATTTACTTGCATCAGTTTTACAATTGCCTTCAATTACAAGAATCATACATTCATAATTCTTTTTACAATATTTCGACAAAATTTTCAAGTAAAGTATGGACGCAAATGATTGCTGTTCCATGTCCTTGGAATTTGATCTCCTTCAACAGTAGTGAGTTTGAATGTGCCGTCAAGAAGCTTCTGACCTATGACATATGGTCCTTCCCAATTTGGCCCAAACACACCTGTCGCTGTCATAAATCTCTTCAGGACTAGGTCTCCAATCTCAAAGCTGCGTTGGCGAACTTTGGAATTGAAATGTCTGGCTATCCTTTGCTGATGAGCTGCAATTCTGAGATTAGCCTCATCTCTTTTTTCATCAAGGAGATCTAGCGCTTCAAGCTGTAGTTTTTCGTTTTCTGCTTGATTGAAATCGCTTCTTCTGTGTGAAGGAACCTCTATTTCTACTGGAATCATTGCTTCTGACCCGTATGCCAATGAAAACGGGGTGTGCCCAGTCGCAGTTTTGTGAGTGGTTCTGTATTCCCATAGTGCCAGTGGTAGCTTATCAACCCAACCACCTTTTGCTCTTTCAAGTTGCTTCTTGATGGTTGACTTAATAATTTTGTTCACGGCTTCCACTTGCCCGTTTGCATGCGGATGAGCCACTGCTGAAAAGCTTTTCCGGATTTTGAATTGCTTGCAAAAATCTTGGAATTCTTCACTTTCAAACTGAGTACCATTGTCTGTAATTATTTTTTGAGGCACACCGTATCTACAAATGATGTTTTTAGTCACAAAACTTATCATCTTCTTTGAGGTGATAGTAGCCAGTGGTTCAGCTTCTGCCCACTTAGTAAAATAATCTACAGCAACAATGGCATATTTAATTCCAGATTTGGCAGTTGGTAACGGTCCTACAAGGTCTATTCCCCATATTGCAAACGGCCATTGACTGACCATCTGTGTGAGTTCAGTGGAAGGAGCTCTAGGAATTTTGGCGAATCTTTGACATCTGTCACATTTTCGGGAATACTCTGTTGCATCTCGATTAATTTCTGGCCAAAAATATCCGTATCGGAGAATTTTCTTTGCTAATGTTTGGCCACCTGAATGATCACCACATTCTCCTCCGTGTACCTCCGCTAGGATTGCTTTGGACTCTTCCCTGGATACTCATCGAAGTAATGGCATTGAGAATCCCCGTCTGTACAATCGGCCATCCTGGATTATATATCGAGAGGCTTTTCTCAGTAGCTTTTGTCGTTCTTTTGAGTTCCCTGGTAAAGATCCATTGAGCAGATATTCTGTTCTCGGAGTCATCCATGATTCTCGCTCTTGAGACATGCTCATGATGCAATCAATATCCATCTTATCAATGCTAGGAGTCGACAGGACCTCCACTGGAGTTAATCCCAGAAATTGGGCTTCGCCTGTGCTAGAATACTTTGCGAGAGAATCTGCTTTCATGTTTTCTTCTCGAGGAATGTGACTTATCATGTAATGATCGAAATCACCCAGGAGCTCCCAAGCCTTTGACAAGTAGGCGGGCAGATTCCCCCCTTTTGCTTGGAATTCCTTTTTGACTTGGCATACAATAAGCTGAGAATCGCTGAATATATGTAACGCTCGGATGTTTAATTCTTTAGCAATCCTTAAGCCAACGATAAGGGCTTCGTATTCTGCTTCATTGTTTGTTGAAGGAAATTCCAATCTTAGTGCATAACATAATGATCGGCCTTCAGGGGTCTCAAGTACAACTCCGGCTCCAGAACAGTAGTCGTTTCTCGCACCATCGACATATAACTTCCATTGGATTGGGGAATCGTCGACTGTTTCCTCCTCACTGTTACCCTTATCTGTGAATTCTGCAATGAAATCTGCTAAAGCTTGTCCATTGATTGCTTTTCGGGGATGATAAGTTATGTCATACTGACTGAGTTCAATATTCCACATTAGAAGACGACCCGAAGTCTCAGGGCGAAACAGGACTTGCTTCAAAGGTTGATCAGTGAGGACTCTGATAGGATGAGCTTGAAAATATTGCCTCAACTTCCTAGATGCAATTAGTAGGCAATAGGCGAGTTTTTCCAACTTAGAGTAATTCATCTCTGCCCCAGTGAGTCTTTTGCTGATATAGTAAACTGGATGTTGAATCCTTTTGTCTTCTCGTATCAGCGCTGCACTTAAAGCATGAGATGATACTGCCAAGTATATAAGAAGATCCTCGCCATCGCCAGGCCTAGAAAGTATTGGAGGCATTTCCATATGGCGAATCAATTCATCAAAGGCTTTTTGGCATTCGGGATTCCAAT
This sequence comes from Allium cepa, assembly GCA_030765085.1. NCBI lineage: Eukaryota > Viridiplantae > Streptophyta > Magnoliopsida > Asparagales > Amaryllidaceae > Allium > Allium cepa. The sequence continues at coordinate 765,681,523 of CM060937.1, read as the reverse complement.
CGAAGTTTTTCTTTCCTTTCTTTAGGGCGTCAAAGAATGGGATGCATTTATCTGTGGCTTTGGAAATGAACCGACTCAAGGCGGCGACTTTTCCATTGAGACTTTGCAATTCCTTCTTTGTTCTAGGAGCTTTGACTTCTTTCAATGTAGTAATTTGAGCTGGACTGGCCTCAATGCCCCTAGCGCTCACGATGAAGCCTAAAAACTTGCCGGATTCCACTCCAAATGAACATTTTAAAGGATTGAGCTTCATTCTGTATTTCCGAAGGACTGCGAACATGTCTGCTAAGTGTTCAATGTGATCCACTGCTTTCTTAGACTTTACTAACATGTCATCGACGTAGACTTCCATAGTCTTGCCCAGTTGCGGTTTGAACATACCATTAACGAGTCTTTGGTATGTTGCCCCTGCATTCTTCAACCCGAAGGGCATTACTCTGTAGCAGTAAAGACCAGTGTCGGTGATAAAGCTCGTATCCTCCTGATCCGGCTCATGCATCATGATCTGGTTATATCCGGAGTAAGCATCCATAAAAGATAACAATTCGTGTCCCGCTGTTCCGTCTACCAATTGGTCGATTCTGGGTAATGGGAAGCAGTCTTTGGGGCAGGCCTTGTTTAGATCTGAAAAATCGATGCATACTCTCCATTTTCCGTTGGCTTTCTTAACCAGCACTGGATTTGAAACCCAATTCGGATAGGTAGATTCCTTGATAAAATTATTCTCCATTAGTCGATCAACTTCTTCTTTTAATGCTGCCGACCTTTCTGGACCTTGAGTTCTCCTCTTTTGTTTCATAGGTGTAAATTTTGGATCAATATTTAGAGCATGCACTGCAACTTCTGGGGATATTCCGCACATATCGGCATGACTCCAAGCAAAAACATCCAGATTTGCCTTTAAAAAATATATTAAGATATTCTGAATTGACACATTAAGTTGTGAACCCACATTCAACACCTTGTTTGGGTCCTTTGGGTCGACAGGTATTGGTATTGTCGTTTCCACTAGTACCACTCTATTTTCCCCTGCACTGACTTTTCTAGGGTCCATCTCTTTCCTTGCTCCGCTGTGCTCGCCAGTGCAGGGTCCGCCCTGTAATTGCTACAAGGCTGGTTCTTTGATGCGGACTGGGGCTGCCACATTCTTTCCCATTTCTCTTTTTCTGGTTTCTCGTAGCTCTGTCAGATAACACTCTCACCCAGCATTTTGATCCCCTTTTATAACTCCTACTCCATTGTCTGTAGGGAATTTAATAGTGAAGCACCACGGGGCAAGAACAGTTTTAAACGCTGCCAGAGTTGGACGACCAAGGAAAGCATTGTAAGCAGAAAATTCGTCGAAAATCACAAAAGTTTGCTTGCGGACCACTTTTCTCTCTCCTTCTCCAAGTTCCACAAACAAATCAATGGTTCCTACCGGCTGCTTTGGCTCCCCAGTGAAGCCAGCAATTTTCTGCGATGAGGCTTGCACATCAGCCATAGGGATCTTCATTTGGTCGAATGTTTTCTTGAAGAGGATATTGCAGGATGCGCCATAATCAATGAGAACTCTTCTGATGATAGCTGGCCCGATACCAGCCGAGATGACTAAGGGATCCAAGGTAGGAGCTTCAATACCTGCGGAATCCCTAGCTTTGAACACGGTATCATCATCGAAAGTTCTTTGCTGCTTCAAGGGCGTAGCACCTTCCAAAACGAATACATCTTCCTCGGTCGGTACATACTTTAAAGCTCGGGTATATCTTTCCATTTCACCCCAGCTTCTGCCTGCTGGGTGAGGTCCTCCCGTAATGACATTGATAATGGGCCTTCCAGATTCATGCCCTGCAGCCTTCTCAATCGTCCTAGGCTGATGAGTAGGAGCCTGTTGCCCCTGACTAGATGAAGCAGGATTGTTGCTATTCTTTTTCACAAATTGCTGCAGTTTGTTTTCCCTTAGCAACTCTTCAATCAGATTTTTCAACTGGCGGCATTCGTCGGTTTCGTGACCGGGTTGATTATGGAAGCGGCAGAACTTCCCACTCCTATAGCCTTTTTCCCGGTCCTTAGAGGAGGGGGCTTAGGAAAGTCAACAGAATCTTTAGTAGCAAGGTAGATACGCTCCGGCGTATCTGATAAAGGAGTATATTCTGATGGCTTGAAGGATCGGGGCTTCTTCAGATTACTCTGCTTCTTCCCATTGTTATTTTCCCTTTTTTGCCCTACAGATTCATTTTTGCGTGGAATAACAGTGCTATCTTCATCTTTTTGCAACACTGCCTTTACCGGTACGGGACGTCTTTCTAAGCGTATGAATTCATCTGCTTTTTTATAGAACTTTTCAAGGGAATTTGGTTCCTTCATGTTTAGCCATTTCCCAAACTCGCTCGACTTGTCAATACCCTTCATCAGATAAGTCAATATCATTCGCGGTTCTGCATTGTCCACCTCAACTAGCGCTATATTAAAGCGGTTTAAGAAAGATCTGATAGTCTCCCCTGGATTCTGCTCCAAACTTGACAGTGACATGATATCCTTGGCTTTTGAGGCGTATAGTCTGAACTGCTCCTTGAACTTCCGGGTTAAGTCAGAAAACTGATCGATAGATCGGACTGGAAGTTTGGTGAACCAAAGCAGAGCTACACCTTCGAGATACACAGGAAAATATCGGCACTTTATTTCATCAGAGGCTCTGGCACCTGTCATGTGCCAATCATACTTGTATAAGAATTCGTTCGGATCACTCGTCCCCCTATAAGCTGGAATGGTTGGTGGGACAAACTTCCTTGGGAATTCAGCCTTTAAGATTTTCTCAGTAAAAGGAGTTTTACTTGGGGCGAAACCCCATTCTTTCTCGTCTTCAACCCTCTGCATACTCTCTTTCATAATTTGTCGGACCATTCCAGAAAGATACTCCTCATCATGTCGAGTTCTAGATCCACCAACCTCTGGAAGTGTTTGTTCAAAGGGGCTAGCAGCCCTTTCAGGAGCATTTCTTTCTTCAGCATCACGAATGTTGCCAGTAAAATTCCTTTCATTATCTGCCGGTTGGCGGTTTGCCCCAAGCAAATCGTTCAACCTATTCAGAATTAGGGCATTCTGGGCATTCTGAGCCTCGAATTGTGCATTTTAGGCATTTGTCTGTTGGTTCAGCCCTAAGATTGCAGCATCCAGTTCTGCCTTTGTAACTCCGACAGCTGGAGTGGCTTGATTCGATATAGGGGAAGCGGAGGTTCCCTCTTGAATATTCCCAGATCTGACAGATCTACTTTTCCTTCCAGGAGCCATAATCTCGGATAGACTTCTGGTTTTCAAGGAAATTCTCTCTACAAACATCTGTGAAGCAATGATGATAACTCTCCTGAGTTCAACTCTCAATGAAAGCACCAAAAATGTTAACGCTAAAATTTGAACGCCAACACCCCGGTGTATGAAGTGAGATTGTGAAAGCACCACCCGATAGCTCGGGAACAGATTATAAGCAGATAGTAGTAAAAAAAACAGTAGACAACAGCAATTTTATAGTGGTTCGGCTTAAGAGATAGCCTACGTCCACTTTGAATATCTTTATTGATGATTTGATTACAAGTCAATGCAGTTACACTTTGATTACAACACACTTTGAGTTTCAAGTGACTTAGAACAAGTAGTCTAAACTTCAACGTCGATCCAAATCTTTGAACACATGTTTGACATGTTTGATTTCTTCGTGAAGTTCCTTGAAGGTGTTGAAGTAGTTCAGAATGCAGCAGAGTAACGGCGCTTGAAATGAATGAGCCAAAGGTCCTTTGCTAGTTGGAACTAGGGTCGTATTTATAGGCATTTTTCGGAGTTAGGTGGTAGGTCGTGACCGACCTAAGCTAGGTCGTAGGTCGTGACTGACCTAAGATACACTGTCCTCTCTTTCACAAGAACACGCATGCTGATTTACACAAGTTCTAGGTCGTGAGCGACCTTACTAGTAGCGGCATAGAAAAGGCGGTCTTCTAATGCAATGTCCTTAGGTCGTGAGCGACCTATCTTAGGTCGTGAGAGCTCTATAGGTCGCAGAATTCCATAGGTCGCAGAATTCCATAGGTCGCAGCTTCCTTTAGGTCGCAGAGTTCTGTAGGTCGCAGCTTCCCTTAGGTCGCAGCTACTTTTAGGTTACTTGATAAGTTAAGTCGCTAGGCCGCTCCATCTCTTAGGTCGCTAAGGACTAAAGGTACTAGGTCGCATAAAGACTTTAGATCGCTAGGTCGCATTAAGACTTTAGGTCGCTAGGTCGCATTATCCTTTAGGTCGCTAGGTCGCATTATCCTTTAGGTCGCTAGGTCTGTTAGGTCGTTGGTCTAGTTAGGTCATTGGTCTCCATAGGTCGTAGGTTGTGACCATGCTTAAGTGTTTAGGTCGTTGAGACTATTATGTCGTTAGGTACTCTTAGGTCGTGAAGTAATGATAGGTCGTTAGGTCGCATTACATTTTAGGTCGCTTCAAAGTGGGAGTTAACAGATAATCAAATTTTCGAAATATAAAACCCAGAGTTATAAATAAAGAATAAAATATTGCTAAAATTTGGGCTGTTACATATAGCCTAACCAGGCGTCTGGTCGAGAACTCTGAAATTTTCTTCTTCCTACCGTCTTATATATTTTCTCTAGGGATCACCACCAGATGTTTGGACTTGACCAACCAGACGTCCGGTCACCTCGACTAGGCAACAGTTTGCCTAGGCCATTGTTGGCCAAAACAATTCGGAAGCGATCGGACAAACAACGAAGTCTAGGGACTTATGCCAAGCGACAACCCAGCCTTTTAAGCTCTTCGATACACCCTAAATATTATGTTCAAACATCCAAAATAGGATTTTTAACGATTTTGACTTCAAAACACCAAAATTGGAAAATTTACCAAATCAATTATGATCGTGAAATTGATGTTAGGAATCCATACCTAACAACAATGAAAGCTATAGACGTAGATGTGAGTTCAAGGACTGACCTTTAAACCCAAAAACAACGAATGGGAAGCTCAAAAACAAAGGAAAGATCAACCACTCTTCAACTTCAACTCTAGAAGCTCCAATCTAAGATCATAAGCAAATATTACCTAAGTTAGGTTATTGGAAATTTTGAAATTTGAAGAGGAATGGAGATGGAGAGGATGATGAGGATTCTTACGTAAGCTTCTCTTTGATTTTGGACTTGAATTTGAATTTCCTAATAAAACTAGGGTTTAGGAATTTTAATTTCCCATCTTTTCAACCATTTCCTTTTAGCTTGAGAGTGTTAGGAAATTAGAAACGAAATGAACAAAGATGAGTGGAGTTAGGGTACATGATAGAGGAGTTGGGTTCCATGTTAGGTTAGTGGGCTGAAACCCAAACCCAAAGCCCCAAATGAAAATGTAAAAATTCTAATTAACTACAAACATATCGTTGTTTATACTCAAAAAGGTCATAAACGCCGTTTTGGACTCAATGGAAGTGGTCCCGAGTCTGGATTCGACCGTTTATAAAAATTCTAATTTTGGAATTTAAATTTTACTAACGATGCTTTATTTTAATAAAACATTTAAATATACAATCGTAAAATATGTGGGTTGTTATAGACTCCCTTCCCTAAAGAAATTGCATCCTTGCAATACTTAAGAAGAAAATTAAGGGTAACAACCACACTAAGGCATAACAACACAAAAGAAATTTTTGAAATGAGAAGTTCACCTTGAAGAGCACGAGAGAGTACGTCTGGATGTGTTCGCTCGATGAATTCTCCGGATTCCCAAGAGCAATCCTTAGGTTTTAAGGACCACTGAACTTTCATAAGTGGAAAATCTTTATTTCAAAGGCCTTTAACCTCTGTAGCAATGATACGAATAGGATGGTGCTCATAAGTCAAATTAGGTGAAACTTCAATTTCTTCAATAACACCGGGCTCAAGAATAGAATCGAAATATCTAAGGCATTTCCATAGTTAAGAGACATGGAATACGTCATGAATAGCATAAAATTGAGTTGGTAATAAATGGCGATAAGCCACGGAACCAATGAGTTCGGTGATGGGAAATGGACCAATATATCGAGGTGCTAATTTTCCCGACCGACTGAAACCAACAACACCCTTTATAGATGAAACACGAATGAATAACAAATCTCTCATAGAAAATTCCAAATTCCTTCCTCGATTATCGTCGTAGGATTTTTGTCTACTTTGAGCTTCTTTCATCCTATGACGAGTAAGGTCGATCCTTTTTGTGGCATCACGAATAAAATCTGGACCTAAAATCAGCTTCTCACCGGCTTCAAGCCAACACAAAGGAGATCGGGATGGCCTTCCGTAGAGTGCCTCGAAAGGTGCCATACCATTACTTGGTTGGAAGCTATTATTATAAGAAAACTCAACAAGAGAAGTATAATCTTCCAAACATCCACCAAAATCAAGAACACATGCAAAAAGAAGATCTTCAAGAGTTTGATTCACACGCTCTGTTTGTCCATCGGATTCAGGATGATAAGCAGTGCTAAAATTAAGCTTCGTTCCTAAAGCTTTTTGAAGACCCTTCAAAAATCCACTAGTAAATAATGGGTCACGATCACTAACAACAGATGTTGGAACTCCATGCAATTTAACAATTCTTTAATATAGAGTTTAGCTAAAAGAGATACGGTCCGGTTGGACCGAACGGGAAGAAAATAGGCGGATTTTGTAAGTCTATCAACTATCACACATAAACCATCATGTCCCGAATGAGAACGGGGAAGACCGTCAATAAAATTCCATGGAAATTTGATCCAGCTTCCAAACTGGAATGTCTAAAGGTTGAAATAACCCACTGGGCCGTTGATTCTCGGCCTTTTTGAGTTGGCAAGTCATGCAATGGATTATGAAGTTAGCAATATCAGACTTCATTCAATCCCAATAATAAAGTCGTTTCATATCCGCGTACATTTTACTACTACTAGGAGGAATGGTAAATTTAGAACGGTGAGAATCTTCTAAAATGTCTTTACGAAGATCACTAATATTTGGCACAATAAGTCTACCAAATTTTCAAATACCTCCACGAGCATCAATATCAAAGTCTTTCAAACTATCAATATTCCTATCCCTACAACTTTGGCTAAGATGAGCCAATTCAGGATCATGCTTTTGAGCTTCAAGAATGCGGTCTAAAAGAGATGGATGAGCCTCAAGGCTACATAGAACAAGAGATGAACATGAATCAGATTCACGATCTCGAATCTCAAAAGTGGATAAAGTCTCGAGATCATTCCATTCAGATATCATAATGGAAACAACCACTTGTTGCTCATGACTAAGAGCATCGACAACACGATTTCCTTTTTTAGGAGTATCGAGAATATCAAGATTATAAGATGTAAGGAATTCGAGCCAACGTTGTTGATGCAAATTATGTTCCTTTTGAGAAAATAAATACTTCGAAGATTTATGATCGGTGTAGAGAACAAATTTCTCTCCCAAAAATTAATGACGCCAAATTCTAAGGGTGAAAACAATGGCCGCGAGCTCTAAATCATGAGTGGCATATCTAGTTCTGGTAGGCTTTAATTGCCTAGAAGCATAAGCGATAACACGTTCCCTTTGCATGAGAACGGCTCCCAGACCAACACAGCTAGCATCGGTATAAACAATAAAGTCTCGGTTCCCTTCGGAAATCACAAGAATAGGAGCATCGAAAATGAGTTCTTTTAATTTCTTAAAAGCAGCTTCACATTTATATGACCAAATGTACTTAACTCCCTTCTTTGTCAAACTAGTAAGAGGCATAGAAATTTTTGAAAAGTCTTTTATGAACCGACGGTAATAGCCCGCCAATTGAAGGAAGCTACGAATTTCCGTCACACTCTCCAGTCTCTTTCAATTTTGAATCGCTTCAATCTTTGAAGGACCCATGAAAATTCCGGATTCAAAAATAATATGTCTTAAAAATTTAACACGAGATTGCCAAAAGTGGCACTTATAAAATTTTGCTTTCAATTGATTGCTTCTAAGAGTTTCCAATACAATCCGAAGATGTTTTTCATGCTCTTCCTCGATTTTATAATAAACAAGAATATCATCTATATAGATGAGAACAAATCGATCGAGGAAGTCATTGAAAACTCGATTCATAAGGTCAACAAAATAAGTTGGAGCATTTGTTAAACCAAATGTCATAATAAGCCATTCATAAGATCCATAACGAGTATGGAACGATGTCGATGGAATGCTATCCTCTACAATAGGAAGTTGATGAAAACCGGTTGCTAAGTCTAATTATTAAAAGACTATAGTACGCTAGGTTGATCGAATAAATTATCAACCCGTGGTAAAAGATGTTTATTCTTGATGGTGAGATCATTAAGCTTGCGGTAGTCAACGCAAAGCCTAAGTGTACATCTAATTTCTTCACAAAGATAGTTGAGCTCCCTAAGGAGAGGAACTAGAACGAATAAATTGTTTAGCTTCCAATTCGGATAATTGTCTACGCATCTCCTCATTTTCCTTATTGCACGTACGATAAGGAGGATGAGTGATAGGTAAAGCTCCAGGTATTAATTCTGAACTCGATTGCTTGCTTAGGTGGTAATCCTAGAACGGGCTCAAATATATCGGGAAATTCACGAACAACGTGAATGAGGGAAATGACATCTTACTCATTATCATTATCGTCATCATGTGGATTTAGAGAATATAAGGATGACGCCAAATTAGAATCTGAATATTTTAGAACAATCGAAATCTGATTTACAAATTGGGGATGTCGACGATGGATAGTCCTCTCGGGACATAGGATGTGGGCTTCATAACGATTAAGCCGATCCATTCCCAAAATCATTCCAAAACCTAAGTAACGCATATATGAAAATTGGCTCGGAAAGCATAATTACGTAAAATAATCTCGATATCTTTACAAAGGAAACTAAGTGTTGTGGATCCACTAACCAAATTCGCAATACTCAATGAAGTCATCAAGCCCATAATATTTAGATGCAAAGTATCAACAAGTTCTTTTGATATAAAGAGTGAGATGCACCCCTGTCAAAAAGAACTCGAATAGGGAGATCATGAAATATAATAATGCCATCAAGGAGAGAATGAGAAATACCTTGACCAAGAAAAGTGTTACTAGGATCTTGCACAACGTTAAGATCTCCCTCTCTCCTACTTTGAAGTATGGGATATATAGATATAAGATGACCCGAACTTTTGCAATAACGACAAAAAGGGGTTTCAGGCACCTATTTACATAGTCGTCCGTAGAACCACAATTGTACCATTGTCTACGACTAGAGGTAAGTCTTTGCTACGAAAGTTGCTTGCTTCCCTTTCTTGTTGGGATTAGGGCCTTTGAACTTAATATGCCTCTTCTTGTTGTTGTTGAAGTTCTTATTAACACCTACAATTTCAACATCACTTTCCTTATCGGCCTCTTCAAGTCGAAGAGTGATATCTACAAGCTGTCGAAAGGCAATTTTAATTTCAGAGGTAAAACATTTTTATGGTTCTTAGTCAGGGCACAGATAAACCTTTTATTCTTTACAAGATCCAAAAGTTGTTGGGCAGTCATGAATACACCATCCAAAGGAGGATCACTGGATTGACCAGTGCTAGGACTGCCAGGTCTAACCAATTCTTCTTCTTTAAGAAAGAAAGAAAGAACAAAGAGGAAAAGGTTATTCTCAAAATGAATTCAAATAAGCTTGATTGATAAAATAAGGCATCATAAAAGGAAATAGGGTAGAATGGGTCCTAAGACTCGAATTAAATCCTAAGGCACGATTCCTAATAGAGACTTAGGACAATGATCCTTGCTAGATTATTCTACCTTGTTTCGAAGTTTGGCTCTGATACCAAGCTGTGACGCCCTACCTCTATACTCACACTAGACAAGGATACTATTGGGTAATGGTGTCGACTAGCATGAAGAATAAGGCTATTTAAGAGGGACCATCTATGTAATTGCTTTGTACGAGTACCGATATGTCAGATAGTATAACATCCTTTATATTTCAAGAGGAAATCTGACATATCAAATATAAACTCAAAGCTACAATACAGAGGCTATATGGCCTTCGGAAACAAATATAAAATAAGCACAACACAAAATCAGTCATTGATGTTCATATCACTAAGGCGGAAATAGATATGAATATAACATATAGAAGTGTACATCAAAGAAGTGGTCAAACAAGATCCACAACATCACAAAAGAATAAGAATACATCAAGGAGTTTCTATCTCGAATGTATAAAAGCAAATACTATTAAGCTAAAGTAGTTAGCCAAAAGTCAGAAGTTAGTCCCTGCTAAGAAGTCAAGTTGAAGCATTTGGAACACCTCGGTCTGAACCGAGTATTATTTAAGAAGAAAAATAATAAACGGATCAGTCTAGTTATAAATATCATATAAGATGAGACATGATAAAATATACAACAAAAATATATGATAACAATAACGTCATACTTCGACAAGCATACATTTGATAACAACAAAAATCATACAATATCTCAAATCTCCTAAAATATCAAAAAAGAATATCACATTCTTTAGCTTATTCACCAAACCTCAAATACTAACAAAACATATCAACGTCAATTGCAAAAAGAATTGGTGAAACACAAATTCTAGAAATCAATAATTGGAAATCCAAAAAACACAAAGGGGGAGGCCTTTCACAAACGGGAGCATGAAAACTCACCAATACGTGTATGACAAACGGGTCATTATCCCATGGTCACTAACCATAGAGCTGGTGTAACGACGTAGTACAACGATACGCTCGAGGAACCTAAAAATCAAATAATCCGAAATAGCAACGTAGTACAACAGTAGGCCCGATGAACCAAACTCCATAAAACCCATAGGTCGCTAGCCTATAAAAAATGAGATGAAGCTCAACAGAACGCGGTACGATACCCTACACGGATGAAGTGACAACGCATCTACGCAGATTAGCGAGAGGTATAGGGTATGATGGAAACCATCACGACGTGGACGTACCCAGGGTGAGATGGCAATATTCTGGTCAGAGCCTGCCTTGAATCTTAATCACTTTTTCCATTATATTGCTAATCTAAATCATAAAATGATCATCATTGATCGATAAGAAGTGTGAATTAACTAAGCTAGTAAATAAATGAGTTTAGCTTCATGTCCCATAACCACCAGCTTAGCTTAAATATTTATGAACACATTTTCGATTTCCACTCGAAGATTGTCACAAGAGTTCAATCGAACAAGTCCAAGAATTAACCGACGAAGTAAACGCAAGCGTTTCATACCACATGTTTTGCTAAGTCGTTTAATTAGATTTTCCATACGAATGAGGTAAAGATTTGTGTATATTAATAGATTGGAAAACAGTTTTAAAAACAAGCTTTGTATTAGAATTAGTGTCGAAATCATTTTTGTGAAAGAGTTTGAATATTTACTACTAGTATAAAAACCTTTGTATTTTAAAGTGACAAGTCACAGAAATGATTTTAAAAACAATCTATCACAAAAGATCCACATTCGACGACGTGAATTTAAACCATAAAAACAATGTCAAATCCATCAAATGGATATTCCCAAAAATCCAGAAAAGAATCATTCAAAGTCGATAATAAATGACAACAACTAATCGGATCAATACAAATCGATAAAAATAGAAAATTCACACAAAAATAGGCAAAATGGCAGAATTGCATAGAATCAGACGTCTGGTTGGATTGGCCAGACGTCTGACCTGGGGTTTGGGGAATTTATTTTCCGTTTCCCCATTTTCTTTTTGATGCCAGAGGCCATCCAGACGTTTGGTATAGCCTAACCAGACGTCTGGTTTAGTGCTCTGAAATATATTTTTTCCTGCCGTCTTATATTTGTTTCTCCAGGTACCATAACCAGACATTTGGACTTAACCAACCAGACGTCTGGTCCACTGGACTGGGCAATAGTTTGCCTAGGCTATTGATGGCCAAAACGATTTAGAAGCGATCAGAAGAGCAACAAAGACTAGAGATTTATGCCAAGCGACAACCCAGCCTTATTGTACCAACCCGAAATTTTCGATCCTGAAAATTCCAGATAGTTAGGAAAAAGAAGAAAGAGATAGAAGAATAAGAAGATCAGAAACACCAACCTCTCACATTCATAGCAGATAAAATAATAATAACAAATAATAACGATTATACAAAGGAAAACTATACTTGTAAACTTTCACTTTAATACATCAGAGTTACCACATATATACATATACAATGAACATGAATCAGATATATACAACAATATAATACAGAGGGAACACTCCATACGTTACTGTCATCCAGCCCGTCTCCTGAGCTCCAGAACATCCTTACCTGAAAACCTGTAATACTCGATCTGACCCGAGCATTACATCAAGGTAACACCCAGGTCAGGCTGGAAACCAGCGTGAGTAAACCCATCTAACATGGAATACAAAGCACAGAACTCATATAATACCCAGGGTAACACGTATCAATTTACAATTCACAATTTGTTATAGACATCACTTATTTCACATATCAATTTTCTAAGTACCAAAATTTAGATTAAATAGTCTAATTCACATAAATCATTTCGTTCCAGCCTATTGATTTCACATATCAATCTATAAAAATCCGAAGTGGTTTTGCGTATTTTCTAACACCCGACCCCGTTCTCTTCGAGTCTCACGTCATCCTAACCCGAGTTATTCAAATGAAATACACTTCAACTTTTAAATACATGATCCTTTACAAAACAATTCATCATTGTTAGATAAACCACAATATCCCGCCCGCCCAAACAGATGATACCACAAAACATTTCATACCAGAGATATCAACTCATTCAAGGCACCCAATACCATTCAATCATCCATAAGCTATGCTTGATCACATCCAAATTAATTTAATTAATTCTAATTGACTTACTAACCTCAATCACTTAGATTCATTCACTTAACATTTATTAAATTCAGATTAATTAATTAATCATCCCTTAATTATCCGTCTTAATAAATCACCCTGGATTAATTATCCGTCAACTACATTCAAGTAATTATCTTTAATTAGTTACTTAAACTAATTATTCTTGACCAAAAACAGTAATTAATCTTTAATTACTTTACAAAACTATTACTTATATAGGAAAATAAAAACCAGATCGCTTATATGAAGACATGTGTCCTCTTTCACTTAGGGTATTTTTGGAAGCATAACATTATCACTCGGTAACCGATGTGTTTTCTCCTAAATCCACTGCTTTGAATTCCAGTCCGCACGATCTGTTTTTTCCTACAACCGTTACTGACAATTCCAAAATCATATTCGTCTTCCTCCTCCTCCCTTCTGTATCCACGCTCTACAAACCCTACTCCTTCTTTCTTTCTTTTCCTGCCAACTAATCTTACCCCAAAAATAATCAACATTGCTGATGTTATACTGATGGTGAAATCGCGAAGTCGAATTGGGGATCAACATTACACATGTTATATTGCCGGTGAAATCGCGAAGTCAAATTGGGGATTTACAACAATTAGGTCAGTTATTTGTTGATTTTTATTGCTCGACTTACATAGTTCTATTTTTCTGAACACATAGTTGGTAGGATTTACAATTACAGTTTATCCTATTATTTGTTACTTTAAAATTGTGCTGCATCCCTTTTATATATATCAAATAAAGGCTTTCATGTAATTAATTTGTTAACCTAACAATCTTGATTTAAACAAACAGCTATTACAATTTAGATTCAATTTTGAGCAACGCAATGAAAACTAACTATGGATGTTAACATCATATTGCAGTTTTGGTTCAGTTTTTCTACACAGTGGCAGTTGCTATCAATTCCACGATCTACCTCAACTCAATTGCAGTTATCACATTCAATTTCGATTATTTATTCTTTGTGATCCGCAACTTCCACCTTCATCTTCATAAGCATTCATCTTCTTATTGAATAGGTAATTAGATTTTAATCCTTCAGTTAAATGTATACGTTAGTTTGGTCTTTGTTTTACAAATTTACTGTTTATTACGGAAGAGTAATCTTCAGTTGCTTAGTTCAAATTATTTGTGGAGAATAATAACTTCCTAAATCCTTCAATCTATTGAAAATTAACTTGTTTTCTGATTTCTGTATATAAAATTTTGTCTGCTTTTCATCTTAATTCAGTTGTCTTAATTCAGTTTTGGCAGTGTACTTGCTGTTAAATTCGATGCTTTTTTTGGTCGCAATTACTAACCTTTTGTTACCAAAATACATTAACAAAGATTAATAATGATAAAATTTGTCCTTTTTAGGCTGTAAGATTCTTTACTTTTATTACCAGTTAGAACATGGAATTTCCGTCACCTACAAATGATAGTCTTTTCCTCATTATTGGGTTACAAACTTACAATCTTACTGTTTATGCCTTTTCTTCAAAGAATATTACAAACAATATGATACATAATTTGCATATACCCTATAAGAAAATTATGTCTACCTATGAATTTAAAATTTGTAAGTTTCAGCCATGAATAACAATGACGATGTAAGTATTATGTTTAGATACTTTGTGATCATTTACAACTTCATTCTCATTCAAGAGTAAAGATGCAATTTTTCATTCAGTTAACATACCTGTATCAATATGGAGTTGCATTCATAAAAAATAACGCAAGGAATACACATACAATACATGTGCTACAAACAAAAGCTAGAATTGTGCGTTAAGTTACATACAAATGTAATTTATTTGTTAGAATTAACGATGCATAGCTGAAATTTAATTGTGAATGGGTCTTACTAATTCTTTTATGTGAAATAAAATAAATGAATGTCATATGATACTAAAAGTATGATTTTAATTATGAATTTTACTACGTATCAAATAATAAATGAATATTATTCACCAATAAAGAGTTACCAATGTCATGGCACAAAAGGTCTAAAAAAGGATTCTGGATTTCAATTCTTTATAGTTAGGGATATGTGCATATAGTCCAAAGCTACGCATGACAAAAATATGTGAAAAAGAAGACTGCAACGGTGGAACAAGAACGACCGCCTGCACCAACTAGGGACGCCTCAGGATCAAACCGTCGACCTATCATCGAATAATTGAGGTTTGACGAATAAGTGGAAAAATCTACATCAACACAATTAAGTTGTTTACACATGTATGGGACCATGATCGATCCCCAGGCATGCTCTGATACAACTATAAATCATACTGATGTAGATGTTTGCACCCGGACGTCAATCCTTGGCTTTTGAATTTTACTACTAATGGTTGACTACTTTACTTTTGTATTTTACTTCTAATGATTGATTACTTTGCATTCTGTTTTTGGACTAGGCTTGACGTTGCTTTCATGATTTGTTTCTGATGATTGAGTTTTACTCTACATGGCCTTCATGTTTTGCTTCTGATGTTTAAGTTTGACTCTACTTTGCTTTCGTGTTTTGCCTCTGATGTTTGGATTTAATTCCACTGTGCTTTCATGATTTGCTTCCGATATTTGGATTTGATTCCACATTGCTTTCACGATTTGCTTTGAATGTTTGGATTTGACTTTTCCAGGCATTTCTACTTGACAACTTTTCCACGCATTTCTACTTGACAAATTTCAGTTGAATATTTGATTTTTCATGATTTCGAAATGTGTAAGCCCTACAAACAGGCATCATCAAGCCCTACGAACAGGCACCCGACTTCGAACAGTCTTAATGATTAAGTCCTATGAACAGGCACCAGACTTTGAACAGTCAAAAACTCATGGATTAAAATGCTTGACCGCCAACAGTCCCTTGACTGTGGTCGGCCGCGCTTCAATTCATAACTCAATCCTAAGTGATCGTTGCATAGATTTAAGTGCTTGACCGCGCAGGGCCGCACTTGACCTCAAATGACTTGATCACGAATGGTCGTCATTTGAAGTTAAGCGCTTGACCATGAGCGACCGCGCTTCCTACCGCCAACAGTGGCACTTTCACCTCAAATGGCTCGACCCCAAATGGTCGTCATTTGAAGTAAAGCGCTTGATTGTGAACGGTTGCACTTCAGCTCACTTGGCTCGATCCCGACCATCATGTAAAGTTGAGTGCTTGATCACGGACGGCCGTGCTTCACCTCAAATGGCTCGATCCCGGACGATCGTCATTTGAAGTTAAGCGCTTGACCTCGAGCGGCCGCACTTTACCACTTGATCGCTCAAGGCCGCACTTTACTACAAGTGGCTCGACCCCGAATGGTCGTCATTTGAAGTAAGGCGCTTGACCATGAACGGTTGAGCTCTACCACAAGGCCGCGCAGGGCCGCACTTTACCACAAATGACTCGACCCCAGATGGTCGTCATTTGAAGTAGAGAGCTTGACCATGAACGGTCATCATTTTGATCGCACAGGGTCGCACTTTACCATGAATGGTTTGACCCCAAATGGTCGTCATTCGAAGTAAAGCGCTTGACCATGAATGATCACATTTCATCGCAAGTGACCCGATCCTGGACGATCGTCACATGGATTTTAAACGCTTGACCGCGCAGGGCCGCACTTCACCTCAAATGATTCGATCACAAATGGTCATCATTCGAAGTAAAGCGCTTGACCATGAACGACCGCGCTTCGTTCCAAATAAATCGATCCCGAACGGTCGTCATTTAAGGCCATGTAAAACTGTCAGTTCTTTTACAGGTTGCCCACAGGATATGAACGTCTGGATTGTGACATTACAAAACATACCTTCCTACCGCAAGGCATGTTTTGGGGGGCAAGTGTTATCCCGCCTTTTTCAGCAAGGCTGTGATATCAAAAAATCGACCAAGAAAAGCAAGATAGCTCGTCTCAAAGATCGGTCAACTCAACATCTCAACAAAGCAAGTTCCGTTGAATGATTTTTCATCTAAGATCCCCTACGGAGGGGGGGTCCAGGTGGGGTGCCAACCCCCCAAGGTGGAGGTGAGGGGGCAACGCCACCGCTACGGTGTTTGACCTGACCGGTCAGGTCGCAGGGGTCCAGGGGGCAGCGCCCCCGGCGAGGTGCGGGGCAGCGCCCCGTCCAAAATGGTATGCGACTTAGAGCATGGAGTCTCCAACGAGCTAAAGCTTCCAGCGAGTTAACGAGTTAAAGCTTCCAGCGACCTAACTGCTTGAAGGAGTTCGCGACCTAAGCCACCACGAAGACTTCGCGACCTAAAGCATGACCGATTCAAGCAGCTCCGCGACTTAAGGCATAAAGTGGTCCACCAACCTAAAACTAAACGACTTAACAACTCATAGGAAGCCGCGACCTAAGGGTGCAGCGACTTAAAAGATATCGCGAACTAAAAGTGGGACGACCTAAAAGTGGGACAACTTAAAGAGTCCACGACTTAAGGCAGCTCATAACGACCTAGCGACTATTTAGTTAGGTTGCCACTCCTTTAGCTCGTGCCCCTCTTAATGATTAGGTTGCTAACGACCTACTGCCAACTCCATAAATCATTACCTTCCTTCCTTAACCCATAGGTCGCTCACGACCTAAACCGTAAGTCGCTCCTGGTACCTCAGCATGATAAGCCACTTGCCAACCCATCCTCTTAGGTCGTAACTCGGTAACACACGACCTAAGACCTACCTTAGGTCGCTCACGACCTAAACCCAGCCGACCTAACTCCAAATCTCCTACACGACCTACAACCTACCTTAGGTCGCTCACGACCTAAACCCAGCCGACCTAACTCCGAGCTCTCCTATAAATACTCCGCTTACTCCAACTAGGAGGGGACTTTTCTGGATTTCAAGGCGCCTACACTCTGCTGATTTCTGGACTCTCCGAGCACCTCAACCGTCGAAGATTCTTCATCAAGAGATCTACTTCATCTAAGAGAGATTCGAAGAGCAATTCACCATCAACGTTCTAACTTCTTTCTCCGTTCATGTTGTAATTGTAAGATCGTGTTGTAATCGAGAGATCATGCTGTAAAAGTGTTGTAATCTTGTAAACGTATGTACAAAGAAGATAATGAAGAATGTAAGATGTAGGCTTACTAGAATCCGAACCACTATAAAAATCTCTGTCTCTTTTACTTTTCGGCGACTTTTCTTTTTACTTTGTTTCCCGTATAAACGGGTGGTGCTTTCACTTCATCACGAGATACACCGGGTGTTAGCGTTAAGACCATTCTGATCGCTAACATTAGTGTTAAATTCAATTTTAAAACTTTTATTATCCTCAACACTATCAATATAAATTTTACAAGCCTTCAAATTATTTTTAACAGGCTGAAAACTCCAGATTCAACATTTTACCCAACTTTCAATTATTTAATTTAATAATTACATACCCAATAAATGGTGATTTTTGAACTCAAGTTAAAAATTAAGTTTTAAATATTTAAAATCAATTAAATATTCCAATTTTCAAACATCCAAACATTCCGGGTCGTCACATTCCTCCCCCCTTAAAAGAATTTCGTCCCCGAAATTACTGGTTAAGAGGAATGGTCCATAACCCGTTACTTTTCCCAAAACCAACAATTCAACATCCTACCAGGTAGCCATTTTATAGAAGACCCATTATCATTCTTACTAATTTGCCAAACTCTCCCATAGTTTTCAAACAATACAATTTGCTCAACCATTCAAAATTTTAATTTAAAACCAAATTTTGAATTCCCAAATTTTTTTCAAAATTTTTCTAAAATTTTCTAACTCCCTAAATTTCTGAAAAATTTCGCCAACGTCCCCTTTGCGCGGCTAGCTCAGCACAACTACAAAGTGCTCTACGGGCTCCCAAATTTCAAAAGAAAACAAAAGGCCAAGTGACTAGATCAAAAACCTAATCAAATTTCATATAGAAATTTAAACACATACCTTTTTGTCCAGCAATTCAAATTTATCTGCTGAACAAAACCAATTTTCCATTCCCTTTATAATACCCGCATATCCTACTTAGCAATAATATCGAATCATAGCTTTTAAAATCATTTTATACATTTTCTTATAAAAGTTTTGATATCTACTTCTATTCAAATTAGTTTTCCCATTTCCATATGAATTCAATTTATCTTCAACTCTGAATATTGAATTTTATCTTCCATTTATAACTGATTCATATCATTATTTTAAATTAGTTTCATCCACTAATATATTTCAATTTCAAATTTGAAATCATTTTGTCGCTAACAAAAAATTTTCAAAAATTTTCAAACTCCCAAAATTTTCGAATTTTTTTGGAGGAGTCTCATTTGTATAGAGGACCTTTTTCAATTTGACAAGAGATATAAATATATATACATCAACCCACATGGTCGGAAAAACAAAAACAGTTCATATTTCCTATTTTTATTGCGTATGCGTATCTTTATTTAGCATTTTTAAGCAAGCGGCTTATTATTTAGCAATTAGCGCGACCAAAATCCTACCAGACGTGCTCCCGGTACCTGTACTTACTTAATTCAAACTTGTAAGTATAAAATATAGGCAGTTTATTTCCATTTCACTCATTTTCAATAGCTAACACATGGAATAAGCAATGCACACTAAACAATTCTTATAATCAATTTTAAGGTTTCGACGCTAATTCGAATAGCTTCCAACCAAATTTTTATTTAGTTAGAATGGTTTATTATTCAATCGCTTATATTCAATTTCTTTTTAGTCCAAACGAACCCAGTTCACTTCAATTGATTCCAAAATCAATTTTTATTAAAGTCTTTTTACATATTAACTTATTTACAATCCATACACCTGCATTTGATAAGCAACATGCACCAAACACTTTCCATGAGCAATTTATATCATTTTAAAGCTAATTCAATTGCTTCCAACCAATTCATATGCCATGTCACTCAATTTTAATGGTTTACAACTCAATTTCTTACATTCAATTTATTTTTAATCCAAACAAGCTCATATTCAATTCAATTGATCTTAAAATCAATTTACTTAATCTCTATCAACTCATAGAATTTTACTTACCTTCGTTTACGTCAAGGACAATTCATTCTGTGCAATTTGACGATATCCATGTGAATAAATAATTACTTAAGTTTTATAATCAATTTAAATCTTATTAACATACTCACTTAACTAATTTATTTAGCTAACTAGCTTACTCCTTTATTTTAAAATTTTAGAAATACTTTTAAATTCATATTATACTATTAAAATAGCTTTTTATAAAAATACTTCTTATAACTCGATGTCTCAACCAGTTCATCCTTGTTCTCACAGAAATTCGGTCATACTTTGATCAGGCGTTGGACTGAAAATCTATAAGTACTTAGAAGACCCATTTTCAACATCCAGTGAAAATACTTGGAAAATATTTTTATTGAAAATATCGAAAACTTTTTTTTTTTTGAAAACAGAGGAAATTTCTTTGCTGAGAATGCTCTGGAAATCATCTCCCCCATCCATGTTCGTAGTTACATCCTGGGTTACGTTGCCATCGCAGCAAAAGTCCATGTAACTATAGGCACTCCACGCCCCTCGATTACGTCATGGAACCCACAACAGATCGCAGTTACATTTCAGGGTTACGTTGCCATCACAGCAAAAGTTCATGTAACTATAGGTATCAGGCCCACAATTTTCGCTGTCAAAAATGTAACTTCTCCACTCCCACATAGGTCGCAGTCTACCAATGTAAAATCAAACGCCGACTGTTGGCTCTCAGCGGCACACACGACTTTCGCTATGTTACCATAGGTCGCAGTCTACCGATATAAAATCAAACGCAGACTGTTGGCTCTCAGCAACACACACGACTTTCGCTATGGTCTGTAGTAGATCGCAGTAACATCGAGTTACACTGTCGTCACAGCATAACCCAAATGCATCTATAGGCATCAGCGCCCCATACTCCGCTACACACTACACATAATCCTCAGGAACTAGTTTTGTCCGGACTCCTCACAGGATCAACTTTAGAACCCCCCTTAGGGTTCAAGGCAGTACCACCCTGTGGCACACTTGAGAAGTTCATTTCAAGGGAGCGCCTTTTTCCCTAGAGCCATTTTCAAAACACTTTATGCTAGACACATATAGTATCTACCAAATCATACACCTAATATGAATCTCATATAAATCTCCTTTTCTCAAAATCGATAATTCTCAAACTACGCTCTCCAAATTCCAGTATCGATTTTATCCAAAAATCAAAAGCCTTCCAAATCCAAAGGTTCACAAAACCTTTTTCCAAAATCCTCATAAGATCCTTTATATATATAGATATATATAAAAAAAATTTAAAAAACTTTGGATCATTTTAAACTTGTATAAAACTCCTTTTATACTTCAAACACTTTCAAAATCCTTTTCTTCCGGCAATAGATTCAACAAGGGAAGATTTTTCTTATATAACAAAGATATATAACTTTGTCTATTCAAAATCAAATATTCAAATTTGATTACTCTATAAAGTCACTAATCATTTTACTTGCTTCCATGAAGTAAATTTTTACCATAGAAATAACCAATTTCCACTTGATTTCATCATATATTACACAAAATATACCTTTCATTTCAAAAACCATTTCACATTTCTTATCCACAAATTTCCAATATCAATTTCATTCAAATCCTTATGATGTACACATCTCATCCGTACGCTATACCCATCCGATCGCTCACTCGATCATACGGTTTCACTTTCGAACTAGTATCGTCCAACCGACTTCCTAGCGCGGTCACAGATCTGGTTTCTTGATAAAAACCTTCATTCTCCTTGCATAGTCATAACTGTGGTAGAGAATAAATATCCCGAACCAATCAACAATCCATATCCAGGTTCGCTATCGAAATTCGAGTGAAAAATCCCAACTCGGTTCGATAGACTATCTCGAAATTCTATGCTCGAATCCGGATCAAACCACTATGCGAATAGAATAATATACGTATATCCACGTCTCTATCCTCATTGATTTATTAGCCAAAACAATTCCCTTTCTATTCACATTCACTTAAATTTTCATTCACTCATTTACAATTGCTTCGATCCCATTTGGATTATCACTTTAATCCTTATCTCAATTGGGTAATTTAATCATAAACAGTTTGCACTCTGACCGACTTCAATTTAGAAAATAGCTTGATTTTTTTAAAAAAATGGATAAGTAGTTGAAAAATAATTATTAGTTTGTAAAATAGCTGTAAAATAGTTAAATAACGATAAAATAGTTGGAAAATAGTTAAATAGTTATAAAATTGTTAGATAATTACAAAATAGTTTAAAATAGTAATTAGTTGTAAAACAGTTGAAAAACAGTAATTAGTTTATAAAACAGTTACAAAATAGTTAAATAATTCCAAAAGTAATTATAAAATAAGTATAAGATAGTTTTGGGTTTAGTAAGAAAGGTTGTATATATAACAAATAACTTGGAAAAATAGATTTGTACTAAAACAAATTATTTTAAAAATAGTCTAGAGTCAACTATTCAATTCCCAACCTCCATATCCAATCAACTAAATTTAAATTTTCACTTCCAATTAAATAGAATCAATTCCAATTAATTCAAATCAAATCTAATTTGAACAAATTCAATTCAAATTTCAAATTTAAACCATCCCGAATTGTATAAATTCGAGTTAAATTTTAAATGTTGATTTAATCCTTTAAATCAAATCAACTTATATCTTTAAACCATTTAATTATGAATCCAAATTCCATTTTTAACCTATTTCGAGGTTCAAATAATAATTCAAATCAACACAATATTAAAACAATTTATGTTCGCTAACAAATACGCACTCATACCTATTAATACGCTCAAACTCATTCTAGAGTACCATGGACTCTATTTAATGAGTAATCCTCCAAGAGCCAAGGTTCTCGCTTAACCTCGCTCTGATACCGAATGCAACAACCCGAAATTTTCGATCCCGAAAATTCCAGATAGTTAGGAAAAAATAGAAAGAGATAGAACAATAAGAAGAACAAAAACACTAACCTCTCACATTCGAAGCGGATAAAATATAATAACAAATAATAACAGTTATACAAAGGAAAACTGTACTTGTCAAATTTCACTTTAATACATCAGAGTTACAACATATATACATATACAATCAACATGACTCAGATATATACAACAATACAATACAGAGGGAACTCTCCATACGTTCCTGTCATCCAGCCCGTCTTCCGAGCTCCAGAACGTCCTTACCTGAAAACCTGTAATACTCGATCTGACCCGAGCATTACATCAAGGTAACACCTGGGTCAGGCTGGAAACCAGCGTGAGTAAACCCATCTAACATTGAATACAAAGCATACAACTCATATAATACCCGGGGTAACTCGTATCAATTTACAATTCACAATTTGTTATAGACATCACTTATTTCACATATCAATTTTCTAAGTACCAAAATTTAGATTAAATAGTCTAATTCACTTAAATCATTTCATTCCAGCCTATTGATTTCACATATCAATCTATAAAAATTCAAAGTGGTTTCGGGTATTTTCTAACACCCGACCCCGGTCTCTTCGAGCCTCACGTCATCCTAACCCGAGTTATCCAAATGAAATACGCTTCGAACTTTAAATACAAGATGTCCCTTTACACAACAATTCATCATTGATAGATAAACCACAATATCCTGTCCGCCCAAATAGATGATACTACAAAACATTTCGTATCAGAGATATCAACTCATTCAAGGCATCCAATACCATTCAATCATCCATAAGCAAAGCTTGATCACTTCCAAATTAATTTAATTAATTCTAATTGAATTACTAACCTCAATCACTTAGATTCCTTCACTTAACGTTTATTAAATTCAAATCAATTAATTAATCATCCCTTAATTATCCATCTTAATTAATCACCCTGGATTAATTATCCTTCAACTACATTCAAGTAATTATCTTTAATTAATTACTCAAATTAATTATTCTTGACCAAAAATGGTAATTAATCTTTAATTACTTCACAAATTAATTAACTATAATTAATTACATTAATCCTTAATTACTTATATTAATTAATTTCTCATAATTCACTTATTATTGATTAATTTATCTTAATTAATCAACCTTTAATTACATCATTAATTATATAAATTAATTATTTCTAATTACATTTAGTTTATCGTAATCTAAATTAATTACTTTAAGTAATTAATCATTAATTAAACCACAAATATCAATCACTCTTGATTTATCACAACCAGTAATTACCTTTTTATTTACTTCATTAAATAAATTAATTACTCATTTTATAAAAGAAGTTTAAAGGAATTTAAAACCAAATTCAATTTTAAATTCAAATCAATTTAATAATGCACTTTAACATTCAAGTTGTTAAAACAATTTAAATTTAAAAACTTTATTTGTTTAAAAACCGAGATTCACTAACTTGAATTGCAGATTTAAGTTTGATTTAAAACTAGTTTTTAAGTCTCTACTTTACAGTTTAACTTCTATTTTTAAAAATCACTTTTATTTCTTTCCAATTCATTCTTATTTTTATTCTATGATTATTCCACTTCCAAATTTCACCTTATATTTCTCAAAAATCCAATTTTATATATTTTGATAACTCAGTGCACTGGAATATATTCAAGCAAACCATGATATCCAATATTCCAATTATCGATATAATTCATCATAGAATATCAAATATTCATAACACAGAATATTAAACAAACTAAATAATTTTGAGCAATCCAGTTGGATCTCTCCAACCTGTTTTCCTGCATCCATAGATGTTAGCACAATACTAATTCCACTTCGAGGTGGAATATCGCGGTATATGGGTTTTAAATATAAAACCATCCACTATTATGCGGCGCATTGGGTCCCATCCGCTATATAATTCGGAAAATCAATCACTCCAATATATATTATATATTACTATATATAATATAGAACATCAATCAATTCAACCAATTATTTAAATTTAATCGTTTAAATTTAAATCAAACCCAGATGAGTGAGATTAACTCACCTTTGTTTTTTAATTTGCAATCCATTCCAAACCAGCTTGTTCTTCATTATTTTTTGACCTTGTATAACATTATACGGTTTGTTAACAATTGAACTAAATCGAACCATCAATTACCATTTAATAATTTTAATTAGCTAAAAATTTAGTTTAAACTAGTTTCCCTTTAACAAATTATTTTTAGTAACAAAAATAATTATATAAGTTTATTAAACAAATTTATCTCCATACTACAAAGTTTTAAATTTAACTAGTAAGAGAAAATATTTATACATGTATATTTATTTTTCTTTAAAACCACATGTATAATAAAAAGATCAATAGATTTCAAAAACTATTTTGTACAGACTTTCAGCGTTTCCGAATTCCTATATATTTTTTTGTAAAATATCAATAAAAATAAAAATCTGATAAAAATTCCATCTCACTGCTAATTTATTTCATTTTCTACATACATATAGATTTATAAACAGAATTGTTTCCTTCAGCAAATTCTTTTCAGTTAAACTCAATTGAATACAACATTTAAAAAGTACTATATATATAATTAATTTTATTTTAAACTGTATGTATCTATATATTTTCAGTACATAGCCAAAATAAATATCTTCTCTGTTGTAAACTTTTCCTCACATATATACATTTTATTGAATAAAAGTCTGGTTCCAAAATCTCTTCTCTTCTTTCATATATAAAAATTTCAGTCTATATATATTTAAATTAAATTAAAATGAACAAAAAAAACTGATATACCTTACCCAAATCGAACGCAACCCTATCCTTGCACTGCCTCGATTCGCACTGTGCCTAGTTTCGCCCCCTCTCTCGCGTGCCATCCAGGCGTTGCCGCACCTTCCTAAACCCACGACCCATGCCGCGCTGCTACATCACGAAACCCTTACCATCCTTGCCTCAATGCCAATCACGCGCTCGAGCCCGCGACCACCCCCATGCTTAGCCTGCACCATCACACAAGACATCGCTATCCCCAAACTAGTGAAGTCGATGCACTGAATCGCCCAAATCTCGCTCGAGACTGTCACGACGAGCTCAAGAAAATTGGAGCGGTAGCAACACGAATTGATTTCGATGAAGATTGTTTTGGGGGGTTTTCAACTGAAGATGGATTCAAAAAAATTGAGGTACAGGAGAAGAAGAAGAAGAAGGAAGTTCGACCATATATTTTTTCTTTGAAATCGAACTGATTTGTTCGATTAATATATATATATATATATATATATATATATATATATATATATATATATATATATGTATGTATATATATGTATATATATCTTCAAAATATCGGATTGCTTTCAAAGGAAGACAGGGTAGTGGTATGATAAGGATACTGGATAGTGTGTTTGAAAAGGAGCATAAATGTTCTGAAAAGAAGGGAAAAAACATTGATGTGAACGCTGTAAATCAATGTAAATATATTGTATTATTCAAAATTTTAAAACTTCTCGTTTCACGGAACTAAATATCTCGAACTCTTATTGAGGCGTGCCACTAGGCATTTATAATGTTGTATCACTATTCCGAATGCAATGGAAAAGGGTTCGTGTCCTAATTTGATCGTATGGAGAAGATAGTTTTTTGGACCCAGTTATTATATTAAATTTCGATAAAATTTTAGTGCGTTTATATATCGTATGCTCACACAACAACTCCAATCGCTGCAAAATTTGAAATTCGATAATAATACAGTATTATGGATCCAATGGCACTGGTTTCGTTGAATTTCGAGATTGTGCCTCGGAAGGTTATTTTTAAATTCAATTTAAACGATAAAATTTCAAAATTGAACAAATCAGTGTTAAATTCAATTTTAAAACTTTTATTATCCTCAAGACTTTCAATATAAATTTACAAGCCTTCAAATTATTTTTAACAGGCTTAAAACTCCAGATTCAACATTTTACCCAACTTCAAATTATTTAATTTAATAATTAAATTACCCAATAAATGGTGATTTTTGAATTCAAGTTAAAAATTAACTTTTAAATAATTAAAATCAGTTAATTATTCCGATTTTCAATCATCCAAAAATTCCGGGTCGTCACACTTATAGGCTCTTTGATACACCCCAAATATCATGTCCAAACATCCGAAATATTTTTAAAGATTTTGACCTCAAAACACCAAAATTGACAGATTCACCAAATCAATTCACATCAAAGCAAATGAACACTAAATAGATGTCAGGAATCCATACCTAACAACAATGAAAGCTATAGACGTAGATGTGATTTCAAGAACTCACCTTTAAACCCAAAAACAACGAACGAGAAGCTCAAAAACAATGGAAAGATCAACCACTCTTCAACTTTAACTCTAGAAGCTCCAATCTAAGATCATAAGCAGATATTTTCTAAGTTAGGTTATATGAAATTTATGAAAATTCAAAAGGAATTGAGATGGAGAAGATGAAGAGGATGCTTACCTAAGCTTCTCTTTGATCTTGGACTTGAATTTGAGTTTCCTAATAAAATTAGGGTTTAGGAATTTTAATTTCCCATCTTTTCTCTCATTTCCTTTTAGCTTGAGAGTGTTGGGAAATTAGAAATGAAATGAATAAAGATGAGTGGAGTTAGGGTATTTGATAGGGGAGTTGGGTTCCTTGTTAGGTTAGTGGGCTGAAACCCAAACCCAAAGCCCCAAATGAAAATATCAAAATTCTAATCAACTCCAAACATATCGATGTTTATACCCAAAAAGATCGCAAATGGCATTTTGGACTTAATGGAAGTGGTCTCGAGTCCGGATTCGACCATTTACAAAAAATCACATTTTGGGTTTTAAATTCAACTATCGATGCTACATTTAAATAAAACATTTAAATATATAATCAAAAAATATGTGGGTTGTTAGAAATTGAGACCAAAATAATAGAATTCCAATATGAAAATTTAGGCTCAAAAAGATATAATTTTGAAAAAAGAGAAATTGCTATAGTCATTGTTCAAAGCTAATGAACGAAAATAAACATTTAAATTCAAAGCTAATGAATTCGAGTTGATTATTCGAATAATTTTCTAATAGTGAAAAATGTTTTAGTATGCTATTATGAAATCCAACTTTTAATGAAAATAGAAAAGGACATGGTTTTGATAAAGTTGAACCATTTAAGAAAAGGGATTGAGATAAAGTTAAATTTCTAAAATATTTTTCAAAATTTTTAATTTGTGGAAAAAGAGGGCATAATCAAAACAAATGCTGGAATAGAAACAAAAACATGACCGTTAAACAAATCTAATTCCACAAGGTACAAAAGTGAATTCTATTAAATTTAAACAAGTTTGGGTTCCTTAGAATATGATTGTTAAAATTAACGGTTTGCCATATAAACAAAATTGGGTCCTAAAGATTTCAATCGAAAATGAAAGTGGTCCTTCATCCTTTGTTAGGTCACTCGCTTCTTCCTTAATTTTGATACAAAAGCAGGTAAGGAATAACTTCGATAGAGAAATATTTCATGCTATTCTATATGGTTGAATAGCTATATTCCAATGTGTCTTAGCCTAGAAAATGAGATGGAGATCTACACATTTCAGATATCACATCATTGAATGGAAGCAAGGTGTCTCAACTCTATTTTATTCACTTATTATTAATTCTATTTTTGTCAACACTGTTGTAGTAAAATTGTCATATCTTGAGCTTCTTGCTCTAATTTGCAAAATTAAAGATGTTCTAGAAAATAGATTTAAAAATTTATAAGTTTTAGTTTTTGTGTTTCTCTAGAATCTGAACATAAATAGGTGAAAAACTGCAAATAATTTAGAACATTGTTTGAAAACAGTTTCAAAACTTGTTGATACAACTGTAGTATTTCAATCATAACTTGAATAATTTTACTCTGATTTTTGAGTTTCTTGAAGTTCTGGAAAGCTAACTAATAATTCTACAATTTTAATATTTCGAGTTTTTGCTGATTCATTTTGGAATGTCTTGAAAAACTGCAATCATTTTGGCACACTACTTGAAAGATATTTCTAATTTTCACAAACAAGTTGTAGTATTTCGTTCATAAATTTTGATCAATTTATCGTTTTGACTTGAAGCCAATTTTGATAAGTGGCATTTTTGAGTATCTAAAACATTCATGTTTTTTGCTAAATTCAAATTACTAAATTAAAGCTTTCAAATGGTGGTTTCAAATGGATTGAAATTTCAATTGCTTTGGTAAAATTGATATCTTTCATTGTCTTGTTCACAACTAATAATGTAATGGTTGAAGATATATTTGTGTTTTTGCTTCCGTATATATGATTTTGCATTTGACTAATATAAATGGCCATGTTGCACTTTTTCAAAATCAATTCGAGTGATCTTGGGAAGTAAAAGTTTTGCTAGTGTTCCAATATACCACTGTATGTCACCTTGGTAATCCAAATACAAGTGGTAACAAACATCATGTTGAAATCATATTTGCATTTAATTGAATATTTTCAACTGGTTTTCAACTAGCATACATTTTTAGAAAATCCAATATAGAAAATTGATCTTCACATATATTTTTACAAATAATTTGGATTTTTTACTTTAATGTAAATACACTTGTTTATTTTGATAAGGAATTTATTCTTGAAAAGATAATCTTTGACTAATTGAACCTTCTTGAATTTTAGCAAAATTATTAATAGTGTTTGAGAAAGTGATGGATAGTGATTAAATTATACTTCATAACAAGAGGAAGTATAATTTAAAATTTCATGAAAATTAAACAGATTTTATATTATTTTCTAAATTAGTACTTATTCCATGATAATTTCTATCACTATCGCCTTTCTTTCAATCCATACACCATAATTTACTGTAGTGTGCAGTAGTTGATATTTCAAAACAAGGAAACATTTCTTTTTGTAAAAAATTCTATCTCAATGTATTCACACTCATTTAAAAGTCATCGCCGTTATGCATGCGTGAATCGCTTTAATTTCTATATATGTGCTTCCATTCTCATTTAAACGTTCTCACGGTTATGCATGGATGAGACTCATATAAGAAAGGGATAAATATTCAAGTAAATTGTAATCTAATTTAAAAGTCCTTATGGTTATACATGGTTAGAAAATACTTGACATACATTTTTAAGTAACCATTATCTACTTTAAAAGTCCTAACGATTATGCATGATTAGAAAGTGCTTAACTTTTTTGTATAATATTTAAAAGGAAAATTATCAAATTTCTTCTTTTTTGAAAATACTAAACTCCTATCATTGTATAAAATTAACCATAATCCTATCAATTCTCTAAATTGCAAAAAAAAATGAGAATTAATTTTAATATTGCCTTAGTTTATGCGTTTGTTTTTCTCTTCATATTAAGATAGGGACAAATATACATGTGCACAGATAACTCACGATATGCATAGTGTATCACTGTGAACATAACAAGGCCGAACCTCGATCCAATCTCACAGACAATTGCAAAGGTCAAGCTCAAAGGCTCGACTCAGAGCAAGTGTGCACATGGTCAAGCCCAAGCCGCTCGAGGTCAACTAAGGTGCACTTTCATAAAACAAATTTACAAGTGCACATGTGCAGGCAAAAGGAAAGACCAGTGCACAAGACATGTTTCAAGAGCAACTGAGCAGTTCAACATGAAACAAATGCATGAATACATATAAGAAATTCAAACAACATCAGGCCAGAGTAATTGATAGTCAGGGACAAATGCAAGTGCAACAGCAAGATCAACAAGAGAAATGCACAATATGGTAGGGCATGGTATCAGTATAAAGCAAGATATGCACAGGCCAGAAATAGCAAAAAATGCAGCATGTAGAATGATACATGCATGATCAAGTGCATAAATAAACAATAAGGTCGGGTTAAGGTGTGCATCAAGTCAAATGAACAGGCTTAGGCTATTAAAGGATCAGAGCTCAACATGAACCAAGACAGCAAATGTTAGTGCACAAGCAAAACAAGGAAGTACAAGTACATAACCAAAGCCATGAATAAGCAACACAAACAAGTTTAAGGACATGCACACACGATGGACTTACATGATCACGTAAGAAAATGTAAGCAACACACACAAAAACAAGTCCAGAGTATTAGAAACTGAAAGCATGAAATAAATAGTACAAGCAGTGTTAATGCTGCACAACAATGAACACATGCACATAGGGTACGATACTCCAACTAATGCAACACACATAAGCGCCAGGCTTTTAAACAAGGCAAGGAAGTATCAGTGCACATGTAAGGACAGTGACCACTTAGGCAAATGAGTAGCAAGTCAAAGGGGAAATATGGATTTGCAATGATCAATGAAACATATATTTCCAACATCTCAACATTGAAAGATTCAAAGCCCCAAACATGAAAAGAGCAACCAAATCGATATCAGCCAATCAAAGATATTTCCAAGTATAATCAAAATATATGCAAATATATATATCACTATATTCGAATATATATCAGGAGTGAACTAGTTAGAAATGCATACATATGAAATAGAAAATTCAAAACAGTGTATAGAAATATAAACGAATATATAGCAGTGTTGATTTAGTCGGAAATCAAAACACCATTCATCAGAAAATCAAATGGCCAAGTAAAGCAGTTGGAGAATTCAAATAAATTTTCCAAGCAAAAGCGTAAACGAAAATATAGGAAATCAATCCCTATATAAACCCAACATCATCATCGACATAATTGATTCGAGCTCAAGCAAAATCAGAGAGCAAGTCTTAAAATAAATAAAGAGACAATTCTTAACTCAAATCAAAGTCAAGAATATTAATAAATCGGAAAGGAGCAAAAATCATACTATTTATCAATCAAATATCACAGACAATTGAAGCAGCCGCACAATCAATTTTGGCTAATTTTGAGAACGCAAGCATTAAAGAAGAAGGGCAACGAGTTGGATATCACCTTCAAGCAACAGCTTTCACAAACCCTAATTTAAAAATTCAAGAGAACGGCGGCCATATGCAAAGTCTTGGGCTAAAGTTATATTGGGAGAAGGCATATCAGTTGAGCCAGCTGAAGTTGTTGCGGTTTAAGATAGAAAGAGACTGAAAGTGCGATGGAAGTTAGAAATTTCTTAGGATTGGCTGGTTTTTACCATAGGTTCATCAAAGACTTCTCGAAGATTGCTTCTCATCTGACGAAGTAACAAAGAAAGATGTTAAGTTTTTGTGGATGTCTAAGTGTGATCAAGCATTCAATGATTGAAGGAGAAGTTGACTAGTGCTCTTGTTTTATGTATTCTAGATGGGAGCGAAGGTCTAGCTATATTTACGAATGCTTGTGGAACCGGATTGGGAGTTGTTTCAATGCAACATGAGAAAGTTACTGACTATATGAGTCAAGAGTTAAAGTCGAATGAGAAAAATTATGCCTCGCATGATTTGGAGCTTTTAGCTTTTGCCTTCGCACTTAAGATGTGGAGGCACTATCTTTTGGATAAAAAGTTTGAGCTATACATAGATCAAAAATCCTTAAAATTAATCTTACCTATAAAGATTCGAATTTGAGGCAGTAGAGATGGCTGGAGTTTCTCACTTCTTATGATTTAATGATTCTTTATACCCTTGAGAAAGAAAATGTTATTACGGATGCATTAAGTAGAGATGTAGCAATGGTTTCTAAGTTACAAAACCAGTGTTAATAAAGAGGACTGCATCTAGTCAGGAGGCAGATAATATTTTGGCTCGATTAAATAAGGGTGTTAAAGAAGCTATTGTTTCTAGTTTTGAGATTGATCCTAGGGGCGTATTGAAAACAAATGGCATGTATGCGTTCCAAATGATATTGGGCTTAGGCAAGAAGTGTTAGCTGAATGCCACTATTTGGAGTTATCTTTCTATCCATGACTGACCAAGATTTTTAAAGATATGAAGAGGGTATACTGGTGAAGGGAATGAAGGGAGATACTTTGATCTTTGTGAGTCAGTGTGTAAACTGCTAGTAGATTAAAAGTGACTAGCAAAAGGCTGCTGGACTAGTTCAGCAACTTATGATCCCAAAGTGGAAGTGGGAGCATATATTTATGGACTTTAATGATGCGCTTCCTAGGTCAAGAAGAGGGAATAAAGCATTTGGGTTATAGTCGATCGGCTGACCAATAGTGCCAATTTCATTCCTATTAAGTCGACTAGGACCGCTACAAGACTGGTGAGTTTGTACATATACGAAATTGTGAGACTCTATAGGATTCCTTTTAGTATTGTTAAGTGAATGAGACCTAATATCCACTAGCAGGTTCTAGGAGGGACTGCAAATCGCTTTAGGGACAGAGCAAAGTATGATTATAGCTTACTATCCCTAGACAAATGGGCAAACAAATAAGGTCAATTGGATCTTGGAAGATTTATTGCGAGCATGCATTCTAGAATTTTTGGGTTCTTAGGAAGATCATTTACCCTTATTTGAATTAACTTACAAC
This sequence comes from Allium cepa, assembly GCA_030765085.1. Lineage (NCBI taxonomy): Eukaryota > Viridiplantae > Streptophyta > Magnoliopsida > Asparagales > Amaryllidaceae > Allium > Allium cepa. Next base: position 765,648,241 of record CM060937.1, on the reverse strand, counting down.
AACGACTTTTAGGAAAGCATTGGCATAGCCCATTTCGAAGCTCTTTATGGCCGTCTATATCGTTCTCCATCGTGTTGGGTTGAATATGGAGATAGACTTGTTCTTGAACCCGACATGATCCTAGAAGCCAGTGATAAGGTAGCTAATATTAAAAGGAAGATGAAGGAGGCGTAGGATCGACAGAAGTGTTATGCTAATCGAAGGCGCATGGATCTAGAGTTCTCAATAGGAGATTCTGTGTTTATTAAAGTTACATCATTGAGAAGTGTTGTGAGGTTTAAGAAATCAAGGAAGCTAGCCCCTCGATATATTGGCCCTTTTCCCATCCTGTACTGGAATTGTAGACCTGCATACAAAGTGACATTACCAGATAGACTATTAGATATGCATAATTTATTTCATGTGTCTCATTTATCTAAGTTTATACACGACCCTTCGACAATAGTGGAACCCTCACAACAAGTTGATTTGGAAGTTCAGCCTAACCTAACCATTCTTAGACAGGCAATTTGTATCGTTGCTCGAGATATAAAGTGATTTAGAAAGATGGTTGTGAATCTTATAAAGGTTCAGTGAAGTAGAGATGATAAAGATTGTACTTAGGAAATTGAGGACTATATTAGGGATTCTTATCCTGAGTTGTTATAGTTGTTTGTATTTTGTTGTACTCACCAGCCATGGTGGGGTCACTTTCTTTGTAGTTTGTTGAATGATGTCACTTGGGTTTCTTTTGAGATCTTTTATTATGTGTGATTAATTTCGAGGGTGAATTTTCCTATAAGGTGGAGAGGACGCAAAGATACATAATTTAATCACTTTGAATTTGAATATTTAATATATTTTTAAATATTTAAAATTGGATTTCATAACTTAAATTGACCTTTTTTAAAGATAACCAATGATGATAAAGTTGATTTAAAATTTGGTTTACAAAAATAATTAGTTCAGAGAAAAATCGAAAATGTGACCAAAAATTGTTTTTTGGATTTTCGATTTTTCATTGTCTAAATGTTGTTGGAACACATTGTGTTCACTAGAGTATACACACACACATATAAATAATATAATCTTTAGTTAAAGAATTGGTTAGAGTCAAATAAGTTTAAATTATTTACTTAAGTAATAAAGTGAATGTTGACATTTCTTTCAAAATTTTAAAATAAAAGAGAATGTAAACGGTAACATCAAATCATGAAAAAGTGATGAAGTGATGGAGACAAGGAGGGTAATGGGTTGCATATAGAGTAAGGTAGGAAGAAGGGGAAGTGGCTGAAACGACCCGCAGTTCTACCCCTTCAATCAATACTATTCTACATCAATCAACTCAAGTTGAACAGAAATACAAACCATTTGGGTTAAAGAAGAAGAGGAAATTGAAAACAACAACAGAATCTTACCATCGCAGCGGAATAAAATATAATATATATTCAGTGATCTTTACACAAAAGAAAACTATATCTGTTTATACATACATGATCAGAGTACATCATCAGAGTTCAACAACATCAATAACATACAACTGGATACACAGCGGAACAATAATCAAGTACGGAAGTACGTATCGCCATCCAACTCATCTCTTGAGCTCCACAGCATCCTTCGCTGTATCCTATAATACTCGGTCTGACCCGAGCATTATAGTTAAATAACACCCGAGTCAGTCTGGAATACCAGCGTGAGAAATCACACTCAAATTGATTATTAAAGTTCAAAATCCTTTGGAAACAAAAGCATCTCGTAAGACCACGCCATAAATAAACATGTCAGGTTTTTACCTTACGATAGCTAAAACACTTTTTATTAAAAATTCTCTGATATTATAATAGTGTCTATAAAAAGTAAAATAAAATATAGCTGAAATGCTTGCATCTCACGTTTCAACAATAGTTGGGCATAATCAAAACCGTACAGGCGCATATGGAAAATGGATTTTGGACTAAAGACTAGGCACTGGGGTACCACCTGTCACCGTACGTGGCCTAGATCACAGTATAGAGGATCACTCCCAACCCTCTTCAACATAAGACCGGGACTACCCCTTATTGGATAATCTCGAGTAAGATCACCCCACGGTTGGGATGAGCAACCGCACCACTAAGCCAAAATAAAAAGGGACATCTAGACAGGGATGACCTCACCCTGAAATGGGCGCTACCCATCTAGCCTTGCTGCATAACCCCTGATTTTAAGTCAATCTCGGTTGATGAGGCTTGAGGCTAAGCGTTACCTTTTAGAACATTCACTTAGAATGCCCATCGTCCACCTGACGATGTTCCGAAAGCAATCGTCCATACAAGTCTGTCCCGGGTTCGAACGGAACCGAAGGCACTATTCCTACTACATCCCCTTTGGAATTATCCTCAGGATTAGTAGCGACTAGTTCTTGCACTTCGCTGCTCCATCTTCGAATCCAAATTCGTCTTTTCCACGAAAACGTTCAAACCGGATCGAAGTGGTTTTCGAGGAATAAATCCCAATCTCTGTCTCTTCGAAACGATTAGCGCATTGGCCAATATTGATAGTCGGTTATTTAGCTATCAATTAACATTTACATACAACCATCAAACAATAAATTATTTCCCAAATTATTTATTTATCTCAAAATATCTTCGCAAGATATATTTCCACTTTTCAATCCCTTTGAATACAGTTTCAAAACATACTTTTCTCATAAAATAAATTTCCAAATATTTATTTCCACTGAAAACACCAAGTTCATACATCTTAGATTTTAAAATAATTTAAAACCCTTTATTATAAAACATACTTTAACATTTAAATTTAGAAGAACTACTTTAATACTCTATTAAAAATATATACTTTAGGAATATTTAAAATGAGGCTACTTTATAAAATATAAAACTAGATTTTCTTCTTTAAAATAAAATACCAAGTCACCTTTAAATAATTACTACGATAATAGATTTGAAAAATATTTACTTAGAATTTAAATATTTAGAAACAATAAATTTCCTAAAACATGGTTTTAAAAACAACATCAAACTGTTTAATTTATATTTAAAAATTTGCTTTGAAAACGTACCTGGCTATCCAGCGAAATACGCTTCCCTTCACATCCTTTTAAAAATAAATCACTATTTATTTTTAAACAAAATTTCCCATTTCTTTAATAAATTCCCATCCTGAATTTATTTTTCCAGATATCCATTGATATATTGCTTTACTTTTATAAACCCAGTTTGTAAATTTCTTAGTTTCAACTTCCTTTTAAAATCTCGATTTTACATACTAAAATCAATCTCCAATTTGATTTCCAATTTACTTCACTTTTTAAATAATTTCCTTACTTACTACATTTATTCAAAAATCCATCTACTTTAGATTTAATTTCTTCGTTACGATTTAAAATCTTGTTAATTGAAAATACCAACTTTATATTTTCCAAATTTCTTCTTTATCCTTCCAAATAAATTTAAACCTTGAATTTAAAGTAAATATCTTTATTCCTTTAAATAATTTCACTTAAGCTTGCAATTCATTATTTCCTGTTTGTTCAAAATCACCTTTTTCCCATACTCAGAATTATTTATTAAAATTTAAAATCACTTTCATTCTTTTCCAATTCATTCTTAAATTTATTCAAATTTTCTAAAATTATTTTACTTAAAAGTCCACTCTTTTTTTTTTCAAAAATCCAATTCTATATATTTTGATAACTCGGTGTACGGAAATGTTCAAACAAACTATAGCATTCAATATTCCAATATAATTCATCACAGAATATCAAATAATCATAACAGAGAATATTAAATAATCTAAATAAATGTTGAGGAATCCAGTTGGATCACTCCAACCTGTTTCCCTGCATCCATAGACGTTAGCACAATATAAAATACCAATTCCACTTCGAGGTGGAATATCGCGGTATATCGGATTTTATATAATGTCATCTTCTATTATGCGATGCATAGGGTCTCATCCGCTATATAATGCAGGAAATCAATCATTCCAAGTTATATTATATACAACTATATATATAGTATTGCACATCAAAACAATTCAATCATTCAACCAATTATTTAAATTTAACTATTCAAATCTAAACGACCCAGATGAGTGAGATTAACTCACCTTTGCCCTCTTAAATTTGCAAATCCACTTCATTCTCGATTTGATTCACGATTATTGACCTTGTACAAATGTTTATACAATTTATTAATATTTGATTTGTTCGAACAGTTAATTACTACTTACTTATTTAATTTAAACAAATAATTTGGTTTTAATTGAATAATTAATCTAACAAATTAATCACCTAAATAAATTATTTGAAATAAACTGGTCAATGAAAATGTGTATTTTTATTTTCTTCGAAATTACACCTATAAAAATAATCTGTATGTGTTAAAAATCTGATTTTTATATAACTTTCAACATTTAAAAATCCCTATTTTTTTCTAATCTTATATAGGCTTTTCGACTTTACTTCATGCCCATATATCTATCTATATATATTATTATTAAATTTCAAAATATGTAAACTGGGTATATATATACACTTTGCTGTAGTAAAAACTTTTTTTTATGTTTATAAATTGGAAAAAGAAGAATTATACCCACTGTCTCACTAACCAAACCCTAGCTGAAGACTGCCGAACGACGAATGAACACGACCCACAATCGCTTGAACTCCTTCATACATTGACAATCTCGAAAAGTCGTGACCGCCACCCTTGGAGATCGCGCCCCTCCATGCCTTGACAGAACACAAACGAGCATTTCTCCTCATGCGAAACGAACCGAGCCTCCTTACCACCGCGAGGACATACCACGCGATTGCCACTGCCACCGATATCGCGACCACCATATCCTAGCCAGCATGCAAGGACAACCCACCAACCCTAGGTCGCAGCAACTCTCAATCGCCTAAACACTCGCGGCCTCCTTCAAAACCGAAGCTCGAACTCGATTCGATTTGAGAGAGCATTGATTTCAATTTTTGAATGGAGGAAGAACGATTTTGAAGGGCACGAGACTTCTTTTTTTTTAATGTAAGTAATCGAACAATCCCACTTCGCTTCAAACTAAGACGAAACGGTGAACTAAAATGAGGGGAACGAAGAAATAGATTTGCTCGGCTGTTAATATAAAAGAAGAAGGAGACACGTTGTGATAATGGCGTATAGAGGAAGGTTGCAATGATTTGAAGGGAAAAGTATCGATGTGAAAGGAATATGGGGTTGACTAGAATACACATATTTATCTATATTAAATTCAAATTATGATATCCCGGAATTTCAAACCCAATTTAAATATGATAATCTTTATAATAAACTAATTTAAATTGATAAATTTATTACTTTATTCAAAAGCAAATAAATGAATTGTAAATATACATTTATTCTAATTAAAACTAATACATATATAAGGGTAATGAATGTGTCCAAAATTGTACTCTTATCAGATTTGATTTTGAATTGAATTTAAAAACTTAAATTGAATTTGAATTGATAAATTAAAAAATTAAAAATATGTTAATTTTTATTCTAATTTTACTTTGAGTATTAAGGAATATTCTCATGATTTTATTTAAGATACAACATTTGTTTTATATTCATTCTTTAAGGGAAATTGATTTTATAGGAATTTAAAAATGAATTTGTATAAGAAAAATCAATTAAGAAAAACATTTTAATTCTTTTTGCATGAAATTAACACTTGTTAAACATTTAAATCTTATTAATAACATGTGCTAGAGAATTAAGCTATATAGTGACAAGTGTCATAATTTAAGTTTATTTTCTTTAAATTTTATAAAACAAATTTTTTATAAAAGATACTTCTTATTGTGACGCCCCACCTCTATACCCACATTAGCAAAGAGTATTATTAGATAATACCGTCTGCTAATACGGAGAATAAGGCTGGATAAGAGCGACCATCTATAGCCTTGCTTTAACTATCTATTAAATACATCGACAATTGCCCTTACCTAGCAGATCGACACGTCCAATGAATACTTAAAACAAAACCATAGTTGGCTAGAGGATCTATTAGAACAGAATATAACAACTCAAATGTTATATACATCATAGAACAATAAATCATCACATGCACATATACTGATATATAACAGAGTATACAAAACGATACAAGACAAGTGGTATAGCAAACCACTATATACAGACGAGTCAATAATACATATCAGAGTTACAACAGATGAGGACTACACAAAGGCTATGACAAACAAGAAACTAGCGGAATAGTCCATGCGGAAGGAAAAGAGGCTAAGTCCAAAAGCACCTAACCTGAAACATCTCGGCCTGACCCGAGTATAAAATACACGGGTCAGTCTAGCTAAACAAATCAGTTAGATAAACTGAACGATAATGAACCTGCAAGATCATATAGTATAACAAATATCTCTAAGGGAGATGACACAATCATGTAACAAAAGATGAACATAATAAAACAAGCCTCATATCATCGACAACATAGATAACCAAAGGATATAAATATCCCAAAGCAAGCCAAAAAGGCAAATAACAAATACCCATAAGGTATACAAGTTCCACAAGGTAACCGCTACACATCATGCGGCTCAAAAAGACCAACATCGATGGGCGATACCAAGGGAATATAATCATATCAGTGAAACAACAGAAAATTCCAATTGCAGCAAACCTAAATATCTCATGAGCGGTGGTGAAGAAACCACTCCAATATCTTTCGAGCGGTGGTGAAGAAACCACTCCAATATCTCTCGAGCGGTGGTGAAGAAACCACTACGAAAGCGCTACTAAAAGCAACAAGCCAGAAGGCGACAGTCTGAAGACACTATCCCCAAGGCAACAGAAAATCCCAAATATCTCTCGAGCTGGGGCAAAGGACCAACTCCAAAAGCGATAGTAAAGGTAACAAGACAAAAGGAGACAGTCCGAAGACACTATCCCAAAGGCGGCATGTGTCACAAACTCCCAGAAAGGAACCCGAAAAGCGTTAACGTGAGTCCCATAACCACCCGTTCGCACTAAACGGTTTACTATCCGTTAGTCAATTTCACACTCAAAGCAGTACAAAGTTTACCTCATCTCATCGGTAAACCAAACCCAAACGTCAAAACGGTCAATCGAATAGGTCGGGGACTAATCGGGAAGGCAAACGCACAGATTCATGGTCCGTGTTTTACCTAACCATTTAATCTTCCTTCCACTTCGCTCGAAGTGCGAAATTGTGTATGTTTTAAATAGAATTTATAATTTGGAGAAGCGAGCTTTTAATACGATTTGAAGAGATCATTTATAAAAAAACCCATGAGTGAAGTCGAAAACAAGTCATCAAAGTCAAATATGCAATAAAAACTAATTGGAATCAACACGAATCGATAAACGTTGGAAATATACTAAAAACAGCCAAAATAGGCAAAACTGCACATTTCAGACGTCTGAAATTACCTTCTAGACGTCTAAACCACTAACCAGACGTCGGAATGGATTTCCAGACGTCTGGATTTTGTCTCTGCATTTTTGCGTCTTCCAGGGACCAATTCCAGACGTCTGAATTTCCAAACCAGACGTCTGAATTTGAAACCAGACGTCTGAAATTAGAGTTTAGACGTCTGAAATCCCCCTGTAGGCAAAAATCAGCCAAGCCCATAAAGGCAAAATCCAAATGAATTGCAAACGAATGAGCGATGGATGCTATGGGTTTAGCCATACGACCACCCAGCACTATTGGCTTTTTTATACACCTCCAAAAACATGATCAAATATCATGGTTAGGATCTTTAAAGAATTGAACCCAAACACTAAAAATTTGGATATTCACCAATTCAATCCAAACCAAAAGCAAGTGCATATGAACAAGGTGTTAGGAATTCATACCCAACATCAATGAAATCAAGAGAAGTAGATGTGAGCTCAAAACTCACCTTTTTAACTCAAGAACAAGAAGAAGAAGCTCAAATGCAAAGGAACAAGGCCAACCACTCTCTACTTCAACTCTACTAGCTTCAATCTAAGATCAAACAAATATTTCCTAAGTTTAGGTTTAGGAATTTGTGAGATTGAAGAGAGAAAGAGATAAAGAAGATGAAGAAGAGGCTTACCAATTGCTTCTCTTTGATTTTGGAGCAAGAATATGAGCTAGCAAGAAGAACTAGGGTTTGCAATTTCTATTTCCCTTTCCCTTCCACCATTTTCAGTTGGAGCTTGGGTTTAGAAGAGTGGAATGAGAGAATGGAGAGGAGAGGGCTGAGTTAGGGTATTAGTTAAGCTAGTGGGCTGAACCCAAACCCTAAACCCAATAGAAAAAGTAGCGAAATTCAACTTACTCCAAACATATCAAAGATTATACTCAAAAAGATTGCAAACGACATTTTGAACTCAATGGAAGTAGTCTTGAGTCCCAATTCGACCGTTTGCAGAAAGTAACTTTTCGGACCATAATCCGACAAACGACGTCATATTTAAATAAAATATTTAAATATACAACCGATAAATATGCGGGTTGTTACAGACTCCCCTCCCTAAAGAAATTGCGTCCTCACAATTCTTAAGATGAAAAATAAAGAGTAACAACCAAAACATATCAACACATAAGAATAACAGAATAAGAAGTTCACCATAAAGAGCGCGAAAAGATAAGCCTGAACTTGCTTGCTCAGAGAATTCTATGGATTCCTAAGCTCAAAACAGTTCGGAACACTGACGTGGTACAAACAATACGTCAAATGATCCAAAGCTCAACAAAAGAAGTGCAACAAAACGTCCGATGAACTTGGTAAAAAGATCATTCCATTCGGACATCAACAAAGAAACAATCACTTGTTGCTTACAACTAAATGCATTGGCAATACGATCCCCTTTTTCGGTAATAAAAAGAATATCAAGATCATAAGATGCAAGGAACTCGAGCCAACACTAAGTTCCATATGATAAATTAAACATTCAAAAATTATGATTAGTGAAGAGAACAAAATTCCTTACCCAAAAATAATGATGCCAAATATAAAGAGCGAGAACAATAGCCGTGAGCACTAGACCATGAGTGGCATACCTAGTCTCTATCGGCTTCAATGATTTAGAAGCACAAGTGATAGCACGTTTTCTTTTGCAAGAGAACGACATTCAAACCAACACGACTAGTATTGGTAAAAAGATAAATCTTGGTACCCTTCGGGAATCCCAAGATAAGAGTACCGGAAAAGAGTCCTTTCAAATAATCTGCTTTCTTAAAAGCTAAAACTTTCAAATAAAATTCGTTACCAAAAAGATAAAGCTTCAAAATTTCAATTACCTTCACGAAATCATATTTCGAGAAAAATTTTCTTATTTCAAATCAATTTATTGTGTCAAATTGTCTCATCAAAGCGTTTAGGAGATTGCTATCGATAACGTTGATCAAGCGCGTCGACCAGAATTCTTAAAGCACTCAATGCGCAATACAATCACAAAACCATCTTTTATAAGATAAACATGTTTGTAAAAACTTTTTAAAAATTCACTTTGTTCGTTTTAAGAACAAAAATCCCATTTATACTTATAAAAAAATATTATGAAAAAGATTTGCAAAAATTTTAAATTACTAATTTTCATCCAAAACCAATAAAATACTAAAAATGGAATCATCGAGATATTCGCAGAATACTCGATTCATAAAATGGATGAAATGAGCTAGACAACTGAATGACATAAAAAATCATTCATAAGAATCACAACGAGTGCGGAATGTGGTAAGTGGAATCCTAACTTCCGCAACTCGTAGCCAAATGAAAACCGATGGTAAGGTCGAGCTAAAAAGACCTTAACACTACTCAAAAGATTGCTTAGGTAATAATCCTAAGACAAGACAAAAAATACCCGAAAATTCTTAAACTACAAGAATTAGAGAAATAACACTCTCCTCATCATGAGGGCTTAAAGAATAAATGATGCCATCAAATTGGAAATCGAGATCACAAAGAAAAATAGAGACTTTCCAAAATAGATGGAGACATACCTTATCCCTGAGAAGAACCTCCAGAAGCATCTGTTACATTTAACTTGCCAGATGGAGAATTATTCGGAGCAATGGGACAAGTGGAACTACGATGACCTTCCTTCTTGCAATAACGGCAGTAGAGAGGCTTAGGACAAGCTCGAACCTTATGATCAGGAGAACCACAATTGAAACACTTTCGAATGGAAGGTGTTCCAGCAGACTGAGACTGAGAATCAGATTCATCGGGCTTTTTCTTCTAGGAAGGAAAAAATTCCGGCTCATCCAATGGAGACTGCTTTTTGTCGGGGTTCTTACGAACCTCAACATCATCAGCACTATCACACTCCCTCTCGATGGTTTCGAGATGCAGTGCAAAATCAACTAACTCCTCAAAAGAAAGCTTAAGCTCAAGCATCAAAGATTTTTTAAGATATTTCTTAAGACCAGAAACAAACTTCAAATTCTTCTTATAAGAAGTGCTAATGAATTCAAAACCATACTTAGATAAGGCCTCGAAAGATGAAACATATTTAGAAACGGAAGACTCCCCTTGCTTTAATTCAAGGAAGCGCAGAGACAACAAAGCTTTCTCAGACTCAGGAACGAACTTGAGTTCTAATCGCTCCCGAAACTGAGTCCAAGAAAGAGCGGACTCATCAATTTCGGCTACAAGAAGCTCGTACCAATCAAGGGAACACTCTTGCAATAAGCTAGAAGTTACCAGAACTCTATCATGATCAGAAATATCCATTATAGAGAAGATACGTTCGCACGTGCGAATCCAAGCTTGGACTTCAAGAACAAACTCGGAGCCCTTAAACGGCTTTCCTCCAAGATGAGAAAAATCACCGCACAGGCGTGCAAAGGTAGACTTGCGAGGTGGAGATACACGAGTAGGAGCTGGAGGCTGAATGCTCCTAAACAACTCCATAAACTTATCGGCTGACATATAAACGCCATCCGGATGTGAGCCACTGGATTGCCCAGCATCCGAACGTCGTCCTCTGCCTCTTCCAACCATAAGCTGAAAGTTAAAGAAGATAAGGATTAACCACAAGGTAGATATTTCAATACGGAATACTACGGAATAAAAATACATTCCTGGATGTATTCCCAAATTCTATCTACCCAAAAACACGGAAGGAATAGAGACGCGAAGATTCAAGGATTTGTAACACTTGTTACACTCTAATGTATCCTAATATGTGCTTGTATTCCGTGTTTATAATATTTTGTTCTGAACCTAGCTTTGATACCAAGCTGTGACGCCCCACCTCTATACCCACGTTAGCAAAGAGTATTATTAGATAATACCGTCTGCTATTACGGAGAATAAGGCTGGATAGGAGCGACCATCTATAGCCTTGCTTTAACTATCTATTAAATACATCTACAATTGCCCTTACCTAGCAGATCGACACGTCCAATGAATACTTAAAACAAAACCATAGTTGGCTAGAGGATCTATCAGAACAGAATATAACAACTCAAATGTAATATACATCACATAACAATAAATCATCACATGCACATATACTGATACATAACAGAGTGTACAAAACGATACATGACAAGTGGTATAGCAAACCAAAATATACAGACGAGTCAATAATACATGTCAGAGTTACACCAAATGAGGACTACAAAAAAGCTATGACAAACAAGAAACTAGCGGAATAGTCCATGCGGAAGCAAAAGAGGCTAAGTCCAAAAGCACCTAACCTGAAACATATCGATTTGACCCGAGTATAAAATACACGGGTCAGTCTAGCGAAACTAATCAGTTAGATAAACTGAACGATAATGGACCTGCAAGATCATATAGTATAATAACTAAGGGAGATAACACAATCATCTAACAAAAGATGAACATAATAAAACAAGCCTCATATCATCTGCAACATAGATAATAAAAGGATATAAATATCCCAAAGCTAGCCAAAAAGGCAAATAACAAATACCCATAAGGTATACAAGTTCCACAAGGTAACCGCTACACATCATGCGGCTCAAAAAGACCAACACCGATGGGCGATACCAAGGGAATATAATCATATCAGTGAAACAACAGAAAATTCCAATTGCAACAAACCTAAATATCTCATGAGCGGTGGTGAAGAAACCACTCCAATATCTCGAGCGGTGGTGAAGAAACCACTCCAATATCTCTCGAGCGGTGGTGAAGAAACCACTACGAAAGCGCTACTAAAAGCAACAAGCCAGAAGGAGACATTCCGAAGACACTATCCCAAAGGCAACAGACAATCCCAAATTTCTCTCGAGCTGGGGCAAAGGACCAACTCCAAAAGCGATACTAAAGGCAACAAGCCAGAAGGAGACAGTTCGAAGACACTATCCCAAAGGCGGCATGTGTCACAAACTCCCAGAAAGGAACCCGAAAAGAGTTAACGTGAGTCCCATAACCACCCGTTCGCACTAGACGGTATACTATCCGTTAGTCAATTTCACACTCAAAGCAGTACAAAGTTTACCTCATCTCATCGGTAAACCAAACCCAACGTCAAAACGATCAATCGAATAGGTCGGGGACTAATCGGGAAGACAAACACACAGATTCATGGTCCGTGTTTTACCTAACCATTTAATCTTCCTTCCACTTCGCTCGAAGTGCGAAATTGTGTGTGTATGTTTTAAATAGAATTTATAATTTGGAGAAGCGAGCTTTTAATAAGATTTGAAGAGATCATTTACAAAAAACCCGTGAGTGAAGTCAAAAACAAGTCATCAAAGTCAAATATGCAATAACAACTAATTGGAATCAACATGAATCGATAAAAATTGGAAATATACTAAAAACAGCCAAAATAGGCAAAACTGCACATTTCAGACGTCTGAAATTACCTTCTAGACGTCTAAACCACTAACCAGACGTCTGAATGGATATCCAGACGTCTGGATTTTGTCTCTGCATTTTTGCGTCTTCCAGGGACCAATTCAAAACGTCTGAATTTCCAAACCAGACATCTGAATTTCAAACCAGACGTCTGAAATTAGAGTTCAGACGTCTGAAATCTCCCTGTAGGCAAAAATCAGCCAAGCCCATAAAGGCAAAATCCAAATGAATTGCGAGCGAATGAGCGATGGATGTTATGGGTTTATGCCATACGACAACCCAGCACTATTGGCTCTTTTATACACCTCCAAAAACATGATCAAATATCATGGTTAGGATCTTTAAAGAATTGAACCCAAACACTAAAAATTTGGATATTCACCAATTCAATCCAAACCAAAAGCAAGTGCATATGAACAAGGTGTTAGGAATTCATACCCAACATCAATGAAATCAAGAGAAGTAGATGTGAGTTCAAAACTCACCTTTTTAACTCAAGAACAAGAAGAAGAAGCTCAAATGCAAAGGAACAAGGCTAACCACTCTCTACTTCAACTCTACTAGCTTCAATCTAAGATCAAACAAATACTTCCTAAGTTTAGGTTTAGGAATTTCTGAGATTGAAGAGTGAAAGAGATAAAGAAGATGAAGAAGAGGCTTACCAATTGCTTCTCTTTGATTTTGGAGGAAGAATATGAGCTAGCAAGAAGAACTATGGTTTGCAATTTCTATTTCCCTTTCCCTTCCACCATTTTCTGTTGGAGCTTGAGTTTAGAAGAGTGGAATGAGAGAATGGAGAGGAGAGGGCTGAGTTAGGGTATTAGGTAAGCTAGTGGGCTGAACCCAAACCCCAAACCCTATAGAAAAAGTAGTGAAATTCAACTTACTCCAAACATATCAAAGATTATACTCAAAAAGATCGCAAATGACATTTTGAACTCAATGGAAGTGGTCTTGATTCCCAATTCGACCGTTTGCAGAAAGTAACTTTTCGGACCATAATCCGACAAACGACGTCATATTTAAATAAAATATTTAAATACCGATAAATATGCGGGTTGTTACAGACTCCCCTCCTTAAAGAAATTGCGTCTTCGCAATTCTTAAGAAGAAAAATAAAGAGTAACAACCAAAAACATATCAACACATAAGAATAACAGAATAAGAAGTTCACCATAAAGTGCACGAAAAGATAAGCCTGAACTTGCTTGCTCAGAGAATTCTATGGATTCCTAAGCTCAAAATAATTCGAAACACTGACGTGGTACAAACAATACGTCAAATGATCCAAAGCTCAACAAAAGAAGTGCAACAAAACGTCCGATGAACTTGGTAAAAAGATCATTCCATTCGGCATCAACAAAGAAACAATCACTAGTTGCTTACAACTAAATGCATTGGCAACACGATCCCCCTTTTCGGAAATAAAAAGAATATCAAGATCATAAGATGCAAGGAACTCGAGCCAACACTAAGTTCCTTATGAGAAATTAAACATTCAAAAATTATGATTAGTGAGGAGAACTAAATTCCTTACCCAAAAATAATGATGCCAAATATAAAGAGAGAGAACAATAGCCGTGAGCACTAGATCATGAGTGGCACACCTAGTCTCTATCGGCTTCAATGATTTAGAAGCACAAGTGATAGCATGTTTTCTTTTGCAAGAGAACGGCATTCAAACCAAAATGACCAGTATTGGTAAAAAGATAAAATCTTGTTTCCCTTTGGGAATCCCAAGATAAGAGTACCGGAAAAGAGTCCTTTCAAATAATCTGCTTTCTTAAAAGCTGAAACTTTCAAATAAAATTCTTTACCAAAAAGCTAAAGCTTCAAAATTTCAATTACCTTCATGAAATCATATTTCGAGAAATTTTTTATTATTTCGAATCAATTTGTTGTGTCAAATTGTCTCATCAAAGCGTTTAGGAGATTCCTATCGATAACGTTGATCAAGCACATCGACCAGAATTCTTAAAGCACTCAAAGGGCAATACAATCACAAAACCATCTTTTATAAGATAAACATGTTTATAAAAACTTTTTAAAATTCACTTTATTCGTTTTAAGAACAAAAATCCCATTTATACTTATAAACAAATCTTATGAAAAAGATTTGCAAAAATTTTAAATTGCTAATTTCCATCCAAAACCAATAAAATACTAAAAATGGAATCATCGAGATATTCACAGAATACTCGATTCATAAGATGGATGAAATGAGCTAGACAACTGAATGACATAACAAATCATTCATAAGAATCACAACAAGTGCGGAATGTGGTAAGTGGAATCCTAACTTCCGCAACTCGTAGCCAAATGAAAACCGGTGGTAAGGTCGAGCTAAAAAGACCTTAACACTACTCAAACGATTGCTTAGGTAATAATCCTAAGACAAGACCAAAAATACCGAAAAATTCTTAAACTACAAGAATTAGAGAAACAACACTCTCCTCATCATGAGGGCTTAAAGAATAAAATGATACCATCAAATTGGAAATCGAGATCACAAAGAAAAATAGAGACTTTCCAAAATAGATGGAGACATACCTTATCCCTGACAAGAACCTCCAGAAGCATCTGTTACATTTAACTTGCCAGATGGAGAATTATTCGGAGCAATGGGACAAGTGGAACTACAATGACCTTCCTTCTTGCAATAACGGCAGAAGAGAGGCTTAGGACAAGCTCGAATCATATGATCAGGAGAACCACAATTGAAACACTTCCGAATGGAAGGTGTTCCAGCAGACTGAGACTGAGAATCAGATTCATCGGGCTTTTTCTTCTTGGAAGGGAAAAATTCCGGCTCATCCAACGGAGACTGCTTTTTGTCGGGGTTCTTGCGAACCTCAACATCATCACCACAATCACACTCCCTCTCGATGGTTTCGAGATGTAGTGCAAAATCAACATACTCCTCAAAAGAAAGCTTAAGCTCAAGCATCAAAGATTTCTTTAGATATTTCTTAAGACCAGAAACAAACTTCAAATCTTCTTATAAAAAGTGCTAATGAATTCAAGACTATACTTAGATAAGGCCTCGAAAGATGCAACATATTCAGAAACAGAAGACTCCCCTTGCTTTAATTCAAGGAAGCGCCGGGACAACAAAGCTTTCTCAGATTCAGGAACGAACTTGAGTTCTAATCCCTCCCGAAACTGAGTCCAAGAAAGAGCGGACTCATCAGTTTCGTCTACAAGAAGCTCGTACCAATCAAGGGCACGCTCTTGCAATAAGCTAGAAGTTACCAGAACTCTATCATGATCAGAAATATCCATTCTAGAGAAGATACGTTCGCACGGGCGAATCCAAGCTTGGACTTCAAGAACAGACTCGGAGCCCTTAAACGGCTTTCCTCCAAGATGAGAAAAATCACCGCACGGGCGTGCAAAGGTAGACTTGCGAGGTGGAGATACACGAGTAGGAGCTGGAGGCTGAATGCTCCTAAACAACTCCATAAACTGATCGGCTAACATATAAACGCCATCCAGATGTGAGCCACTGGATTGCTCAGCATCCGAACGTCGTCCTCTGCCTCTTCCAGCCATAAGCTAAAAGTTAAAGAAGATAAGGATTAACCACAAGGTAGAAATTTCAATACAGAATACTACGAAATAAAAATACATTCCTGGACGTATTCCCAAATTGTATCTACCCAAAAACACGGAAGGAATAGAGACGCCAAGATTCAAGGATTTGTAACACTTGTTACACTCTAATGTATCGTAATATGTGCTTCTATTTTGTGTTTATCATATTTTGTTCTGAACCTAGCTTTGGTACCAAGCTGTGACGCCCCACCTCTACACCCATATTAGCAAAGAGTATTATTAGATAATACCGTCTGCTAATACGGAGAATAAGGCTGGATAGGAGCGACCATCTATAGCCTTGCTTTAACTATCTATTGAATACATCGACAATTGCCCTTACCTAACAGATCGACACGTCCAATGAATACTTAAAACAAAACCATAGTTGGCTAGAGGATCTATCAGAACAGAATATAACAACTCAAATGTAATATACATCATAGGACAATAAATCATCACATGCACATATACTGATACATAACAGAGTATACAAAATGATACATGACAA
The DNA here is from genome assembly GCA_030765085.1 of Allium cepa. Taxonomy (NCBI): domain Eukaryota; kingdom Viridiplantae; phylum Streptophyta; class Magnoliopsida; order Asparagales; family Amaryllidaceae; genus Allium; species Allium cepa. The sequence continues at coordinate 765,631,340 of CM060937.1, read as the reverse complement.
GTGGTATAGCAAACCACAATATACAAACGAGTCAATAATACATATCAGAGATACAACAGATGAGGACTACACAAAAGCTATGTCAAACAAGAAACTAGCGGAATAGTCCATGCGGAAGCAAAAGAGGCTAAGTCCAAAAGCACCCAACCTGAAACATCTCGGTCTGACCCGAGTATAAAATACACGGGCCAGTCTAGCTAAACAAATCAGTTAGATAAACTGAACGAAAATGAACCTGCAAGATCATATAGTATAACAAATATCTGTAAAGAGATAACACAATCATCTAACAAAAGATGAACATAATAAAACAAGCCTCATATCATCGACAACATAGATAATCAAAGGATATAAATATCCCAAAACAAGTCAAAAAGGCAAATAACAAATACCCATAAGGTATACAAGTTCCACAAGGTAACCGCTACACATCATGCGGCTCAAAAAGACCAACACCGATGGGCGATACCAAGGGAATATAATCATATCAGTGAAACAACAGAAAATTCCAATTGCAACAAACCTAAATATCTCATGAGCGGTGGTGAAGAAACCACTCAAATATCTCTCGAGCGGTGGTGAAGAAACCACTCCAATGTCTCTCGAGCGGCGGTGAAGAAACCACTACGAAAGCGCTATTAAAAGCAACAAGCCAGAAGGAGACAGTCCGAAGACACTATCCCAAAGGCAACAGACAATCCCAAATATCTCTCGGGCTGGGGCAAACGACCAACTCCAAAAGTGATACTAAAGGCAACAAGCCAGAAGGAGACAGTCCGAAGACACTATCCCAAAGGGGGCATGTGTCACAAACTCCCAGAAAGGAACCCGAAAAGCGTTAACGTGAGTCCCATAACCACCCGTTCGCACTAAACGGTTTACTATCCATTAGTCAATTTCACACTCAATGCAGTACAATGTTTACCTCATCTCATCGATGAACCAAACCCAAAGGTCAAAACGATCAATCGAATAGGTCGGGGACTAATCGGGAAGACAAACGCACAGATTCATGGTCCGTGTTTTACCTAACCATTTAATCTTCCTTCCACTTCGTTCGTAGTGCGAAATTGTGTGTATATGTTTTAAATAGAATTTATAATTTGGAGAAGCGAGCTTTTAATACGATTTGAAGAGATCGTTTATAAAAAACCCATGAGTGAAGTCAAAAACAAGTCATCAAAGTCAAATATGCAATAACAACTAATTGGAATCAACACGAATCGATAAAAGTTGGTAATATACTAAAAGCAGCCAAAATAGGCAAAACTGCACATTTTAGACGTCTGAAATTACCTTTCAGACGTCTAAACCACTAACCAGACGTCTGAATGGATTTCCAGACGTCCGAATGGATTTCCAGACGTTTGGATTTTGTCTCTGCATTTTTGCGTCTTCCAGGGACCAATTCCAGACGTCTGAATTTCCAAACCAGACGTCTGAATTTGAAACCAGACGTCTGAAATTAGAGTTCAGACGTCTGAAATCCCAATGTAGGCAAAAATCAGCCATGCCCATAAAGGCAAAATCCAAATGAATTGCAAACGAATGAGCGATGGATGCTATGGGTTTATGCCATACGACAACCCACCACTATTGGCTCTTTTATACACCTTCAAAAACATGATCAATTATCATGGTTAGGATCTTTAAATAATTGAACCCAAACACTTAAAATTTGGATATTCACCAATTCAATCAAAACCAAAAGCAAGTGCATATGAACAAGGTGTTAGGAATTCATACCCAACATCAATGAAATCAAGAGAAGTAGATGTGAGTTCAAAACTCACCCTTTTAACTCAAGAACAAGAAGAAGAAGCTCAAATGCAAAGGAACAAGGCCAACCACTCTCTACATCAACTCTACTAGCTTCAATCTAAGATCAAACAAATATTTCCTAAGTTTAGGTTTAGGAATTTCTGAGATTGAAGAGAGAAAGAGATAGGGAAGATGAAGAAGAGGCTTACCATTTGCTTCTCTTTGATTTTGGAGAAAGAATATGAGCTTGCAAGAAGAACTAGGGTTTGAAATTTCTATTTTCCTTTCCCTTCCACCATTTTCAGGTAGCGAAACTCAACTTACTCCAAACATATCAAAGATTATACTCAAAAAGATCGCAAACGACATTTTGAACTCAATGGAAGTGGTCTTGAGTCCTAATTCGACCGTTTGCAGAAAGTAACTTTTCGGACCATAATCCGACAAACGACGTCATATTTAAATAAAATATTTAAATATACAACCGATAAATATGCGGGTTGTTACACTTATGCTTCAAAATATACTTTCTCATTTTATTAAGCAAGAAATTTTTACACTCTTCATTTCCAAATCTGAAAATCTTCACTTCAATTTTTAATCAAACTCAAACCCTATTTCAGAATCTAAACCTACAAAGAAATTTCTGTGATAAAATCTGCATTTCAAATTACTTTTGAAACTGCAATATAGACTCCTGCAATCAGCCAAATTCTGAAACAAATTTCAAGTTTTATCACTTATTGATTCAAGATTTGAAGCATCATCAAAGTTAAGCAAGCAATTTCAAGAAGTGGAAAGTGAAATTTGCAGTTCATATTTTTTTCCAACAGCTTGAGTCTTAGCAATAAAATCAGGTGAGTAGATTTTAAATCAAGATTTAAGTATAAAAAAAAATATGGTGCATGAGAATGTTAGCTCGGAAATGATTGCATGTTTTCTATTTTGAAGAATATCTATTTACAGGTTTAAAATTTGGTGTACATGTTTAAAAGGCAATTGAAACTCCTTTGTATATTCAAGTTCAGAGTAAATTTCTGAACAAAACTTCAAATTTAAATACAGTAAGGTAATACTGACTTGATATCTTCAAATGTGCAGGTCTGATTCAATATGAATTAAGTGTTAAAAATAAATATGCAAATGAAAACAGTTAAAATTTGCAGAAATTAAGATATGTAGTAAAAACAAATATTTATATCATGAAAATCATGTTCGAACATTTATATCCTAAATCTACTATGCATAATATGAATTTTAAGATAGAAATCAGAATTTTTAACTTAAAGATGAAGATGAATATTGGGAATAACTAAAATTGGGGTTTTTGTCAAATTCTTATGACTGGGTTGTTTATAAGCTTTGAAATTTGAATCGAAGTTGTGTTAAATGTTGCTTAACACTAGAAAAATAATAGATGAATTTATCATGCAACACAGAATTTAGAATTTTGATTTTTAGGGTTTGTGCTCTGTGTGTTTTTTGAGTTGAGGAGTTCGATTTTGTGAGGCATAGAGATGACCGAGTTACGACCGGCTTGGGGTGGAGGTGTGTTAGGGTTATGCGAGTGCATGGCCGGAGTTTGGAGGCGAATGGTGGTCGGCTTGCCGTGGACGGAGGGTTTTTCCTGGCGACTGCAGTTTGAGTTTTGGGTTCGAGCAACCCATTTTGCGTTCGAGCTTGAATAGATGAGTTTTGGGGTTTGGAATTGGGTCATGGGATGATTTGTGGTTTGTGCGAGATGTCGGCGGTGGCGGTGGAGGCGCCGGAGCATCGTGCATGTGCACGGGGTGCGTTGCTGTGTCAGTAGTGGTTGTTCGATGCGAGTGTGTTTTGGACTCGAAGCCGTGCTCGTGTTTTCGACAGTGAGACTCACATGTGCGCTCGGATGAGTGGCTGTAGCTCGAGTTTGCTGTTGGGTTCAGGTAAGATGAAGAAGGGTAGGGGAGAGATGGAGTAGAGGTTTGTGTTTAGCCTGTGTTTAGAAGGGTAGGTACGAAACCCTAGATCCTATTATAATATCACTGAATTTCCTATCAAATGTTTTGGTTAGCGTAAGGTAAAAACTTACCCGTGTTTATTTGTGGGAAGTCTTACGTGAAACCTTTTGTTTCAAAATGATTTTAAAGTCAAACAACTTTAACTGATTTACTCACACCCGACCCATGTCTGACCCAGGGTTTATTTTGTTTTTCGTAAACTCTTGGGTACTCATATTTTTATGTGTAGCCAAGTGACTAGGTTTGGATTAGCAAATGTTTTGGAAGCTGGAGCTGGAGTCCACACGTATTATCTATCTATATTCGCTGCAGTGGCATTTTGATGTTGTGTTTTAAGTTGTATGGTTGGGAAAACACTTACGAATGTCAGATGTAATGGTGTAGTATTATTTTGTGTACTCTAGTATGTAAACTTATGTAAGGGATATGTGTAATATTATATTTTGTTCGTTTCCACTGTGAGATTCTGATGATTGTTGTTCTTTTCTTTCTATCTTTCTGTTTCTATTTCTTTCTTTTCTTATTGATGATACGTCTTTTTGGATATTGAAAGACGAGTCGTCACACAAATCATCTCGATAAATGCAACTTACAATTCTGAATTCCTATCGAGGCATGCCGCTAGGCATTTATAATGTTATACCCCTAATCCGAACGCAATGGAAAAAATTTCGAGTCCTAATTCGATCGTATGGAGAAGATATCTTTTGGGATCAGTTATTATATTGAAATTTCGATATAAAATTTCAGCGCCTTTATATATCGTACGTTCACACAACAATTCCAAACATTACGAAATTTGAAATCCGATAATAATACAATATTACGGATCCAATGGAACTGGTTTCGTCGAAATCCGAGACTACGACTCGGAAGGCTATTTTTAAATAACGATTTAAACGATAAAATTTCAAAACTTAACAAAACACTTCCGAATCAAATTTTAACCCTTTTTCTATCTTCAGAACTCTCAATATAGATTTTACGAGCCTTAAAATTACTTTTAATGGTCTTAAAACTCTAGATTTTAATAATTTACCCAACTTCAAATTATTTAGTTCAATAAATTTAATCGCCAAATTCAAACTGATATTTGAAATCCAAGTTAAAATAACTTGCAAATATTTAAAATTAATTAAATATTTCGATTTCAAACATCCAGAAATTCCGGGTCGTCATAGTGGCGTCATGATATGGAAGGTATGCTACTTTGAAATTATCAAAGGCATTTTAGGCATTTCACTTATTCAATTTATATAAAAGTAATTCATTTTTTAATTTCTCATATTATTTCCATTTTCAAACCCTTATCTTCATTTTTTAAGCTCCCTTCTCCATGTCCATGGCTTCTTAAAGGGTTCAACTTTCAAAAATTACTTCTTTTCTCTTTAGAACACTAAACAAGTCCTTAAATCACTTCTACTCTTCTCTATCATCACTAATCCTGTAACGACCCGCTATTTTGGACCATTCAAATCAAAAATAAAACCATACATATCCGACTTGAATAATTCAAATACCGAATTGTTAACTAAAATTTGGCAAAACTTAAAATATACAGTAAATAAATCAATCACCGATCACAGAGTAATATAATGCAGCGGAATAGATAAAGAATTGTAGTTCATGAAGCTACTATATACATCAGAGTTAGAAATAAAATACATTTGAATATCCCAGATGCAGTGAAGTCTCCAGTACGAGCAGATGACTTCCCTGAACCAATCAACTGGATGACTGAATGGATAGATAGCTGGATCTTCAAGCAAAGCTCCAACTTCGAAGGTGAGTCTCAAATGCTGTATCACTCAGTCTGACACGAGCGTAAAGAAAAACACAAACACTTGAGTCAGGATTAACATTCTTATATCAATAAATCCAACTCAAGTGAAATATCAACTGAAATACGAATAACTTAAAGGATGTTTGGGATAACCATCCTCTAAGGGTCCATGGAACTATCTACAAGGTAGAAATATACACTATAACACCGTGGTCATTTCATCTTTATTTATACTTCAAAACCAAATCTCATTTTCACTTCAAATATCTCTATACTTCCCAAAATAGTATTTATATATATTAAATAATTTATACAGTAAAGTATTTTCAATTTTCTCAACTTAACAAATCGTTCCAACACCAACCCGACCTTCCCATTCAAATTTAGTTCAATCTCAATTTATCAATTTAAATTCAACTCAATTTCTACAATAACCACTTAAATTTTATCGACCTCAAATTCGGATTTATAGTCACAAATACCCCTTTATATTTCCATATATTTCAAAACTTTAGGTATTCAACGTTCATCTAAATTTTCATTCAATTTAGTTTTCTAAATAATAAATTCAAATTTAGTTCAACCTAAATTTTCATTTTAATTCAATTTAGTTTCTAAATAAAAAATTCAACTACGTTGATTTCAAATGCAGATCCGAATCTCAACATAAGCCATTTAAATTCCAATATAGTTCAAGGCTTTAATATTTAAATGTTCTATACAATAGTTTCATACAGATCTCGATTTAACCTCATTATTTTTTTAGTCTTGAAATACTCCTTTATTAGATTCAATATCATTTAAGTAACCTTAAATTACATTTTACTCAATAATTTCTTTAATTTATTTAATTGTGAAATATTCATTAAATCGCTTATATAAAAAAAAATCCAGTTATAAAATCATACCTTTTAAATTTCCCATTCAAAATTTTCAAATTGATTTAATTAAATAAATCCTTATTTAAATACCATTTTAATAAACCCAAATTTATCTCCCAATCTTAATTATTCAAATTTTTTTACAACGGTAAAATTTAAAATATAAATCTTAAATGATACTCAAACATATTATATGGATTAAATCAATCTCAAAAATATTATTTATAAATCTATATATAAAATTTTCATTTATAATAATTTAAGAACCAATATTTATTAAATCTCATATATTTCTTTCAACTGTAGAAATTTATTTTCAAAATATTTATATGGACCAGCGGTGTCTATATATATTTCCTATCATATAGTCAAGTGCCACGGATATTTATCATTTCAATCCGTACACTAAACATATACGGGTGGATATCATTTCAACCCATAATCCCAAATTCGATTAAATGTAAATCGCTTGGGTTTATCATTTCAACCTATAACGAATACTATACTAACAGGGAAGTTGCATAGTGATAACAGATAATAAATTAATAACAGGCAGATATCATCAATAATTTAAATAGAATATAAACAATAGGATATGGTGTCATATCCCACAGGTGAACAGTTACAGATAAAGGCATAAATATAACAAATTAAATAACTACAGTAGCATATTTTAATCGTAATTTCAATTGAAATCAAATTTAATAAATTAAAGAACGTTAATCGTGAGTGATTGCTCACCTTTTGAGCCTAGAGGAGAGGGCAAGAATTTAACGATCAAAGCTGATAAAGAGGAATTTGCCGAAAATCAAATCAGAGTTGGGTCGATTGAAGATAAATAGAATAAGTGAGCTATATATAACTATATATAAATAAAAATGTATTCTAAATTTAACCATATATTAAATTAAATATATATTTTCAAATACCATTGGTGTAAACAAAACATATCTATATGTAGTATAGTCTAAAATAACGTATATGTTTAAACCCATATACAAACCAATATCAAACACCATCTAAAAATTCAAATCTTTATAAAGTAACCTTTGTAAATAAAATATTAAAATCAATATTAAAGCATATTCTAAATTTAGTATACATATATTCCCAAATCATTTTTTTAAACTTAACACATATATACTAAAATCAGACATGTATGCAATATATATGTTAAAATAATACTTATTAAAATATAAATACATATATATAAAATGCATGTTTATTTGCAACACATCAACTACCACATATATAACTTTTAACCATTATATATCTTATAAAATATAAACTGTACCAACTTTTTATAACTTGAGATATTTTATATTATATATACTGTAACTTTTATGACCTAATTTATATAAACAGACCGAATCAACAATTTATACTTACGTAAACATACACATAACACATAAAAGAAAAATCAAGGCACGACCTGACATATTATAGTTCAATTCAAAACTAATGGAACTAATATTATAACTTGTAAAATATATATAAACATAACATATTGTAAAATTCAATACTACAATATGGTTTGAAATATATATATATATATATATATATATATATATATATATATGACAACACTTGAACAACTCCATATTATTTCGTACGTATATTTACACGCTAGCATCAAGACAACCTTTAAAATGAAAAAAATATAGATACACACTCTTATATAAGTTAGTATGTTATTAAAGTTTTCAAAAATCTGTACTAGTTTGAAAGAACGGGGAAAGGACGTCTCGGGAAAATTATAAAGGCAACAAAAATAAGAAGGAGAATAGAAAGAAAGGAAAAGAAAAAACCTGGGTATAAACAAGCAGAGGCTGACAAGAGGTCGTGCACATAGCATACAAACGCGTACATATACGTATACATCTAGAAGAAGAGAAGAAGGTGGATCCAGGATGGGCAGTAGATCAAGGACCGGAGCAAGGCCGACCGGTGGGAGGGGCAACGGCTGATCAGGTGGTGTTGCTGCTATGCACGGTCAAACGGTGGTTGCTGGTAGTAGCTTCGGCTACTCGGAAGGAGGTGAGATGATGGGGTCGGTTTGGTGTTTGTAGGAAGGTTAGGCGAGTCGTGTTGCGGAGATTGGCGGAGGGCAGGAGTTGGAGGTGGAGGAGCATCGGTGGCAGGCTTGGAGGAGGCGGAGGCTTCAGTTGGAGGGAGAGGATGAAAAGAAAATAAAGGAGAGGAGGAATACGTGTATAGGGCTCAATATAAATGCTAGATTAAAGGATGAGCTGTCACTTTAAGTTTTTATTTCCAAGCAAAAGAAAAAAAAAGAATGCGGAGAGGTTACGCAATTTCAATCAGAGAGAAAAATATATAGCTTTGTTGATTTTGTAACCGAACACATGGAAAAAGGAAACGCTAGGACAAATAAAGCCAAATGGATTTTTTTTGAATCGACAATTAGAAGAAATTGTAACGGTCAGATGCAGATTTAAAGCAATTAATTTTTGTTTGGACCACAAGTTTAAAATTTGAAACCGAAGGAAAGAAATAAAGTCACAATTAAAGGTATCGTGATGTCAACAATAATTGAAACAAAAACGTACAGAAATAATTGAAATTTATAACAGTCTCCCATTGAATTCAGCTGACAAAAATAAAGCAATTGATTGATGCGCATTTAGATTTTGAAACGCAAAAGAAATCAATTGGTAACGGATCCGGTACCGATACGGTTACCGGTTTCAAGGGTTCCGCTGTGTATCGGACTTCAAAACACAGAAATAAATATACTATTGAGATCAGCTCGATGAGAAAATCACAACGGTATACAGATATTAGTATTATGTACCTACGATCAAAAGTCGATTATCGTCACCAAAATGCTGTTAATTTGTCAGAAATAAGGTAAACGGAGCAGTAGACGTCCGAATTTGGAAAAACGAAAGATAACGACTCACTCAGAAGAGGATTTAGAAATTTTCTATAGAAAAATATCCAAGCTTGAAAATAAATTTATTATCAGCAATTATTAGCTAGCTTGAATTTAATAGAATTTCGTAATGAAATAAACTTTGATAAAATAAATTGAAAATTTAAAATCTGCTATGTTTGATTGGACGTAATCCTAATATTAAATTTTTATTTCAAAATATTATTAATAAAAATTTCACAAATATTCAGTTAAATATATAATAAAAATCAATTAAAATTATTAAAATTTTACGGGTCGTTACCCTCCCCCCCACTGAAAACTTTTCGTCCCCGAAAAGGAAGGAGGTAGGAGAATAGAACAACCAGAAAGAAAGTAGATTGAATGTCAAGATTAAAAAATTAATTTGAAACTAAATAAATTTTACTTGAAATTTGAAATCCTTATTTGCAATTCAGTTATCTTTAATACTTTAAAACCTTTCAAAACTCGTTTGTAAAATTTCCTGCTTCCTTTATAAATTACATTTATATGTTTAACTGACACCTCTACCAATATATGAAACTCTTTGAAAATAATTATTTGCATTATTAGTATATTTGCAAAAAGCTATTGAAACATAAAATCCAAAATTCTCAATTTATAAATTTTATTTAAAATACTTTTCAGATTTTATAAAAAAATCAATAATTATTTACTTTATATATGTTTTATTAAATTAATACTTCTAAAATATTTATAACACCAAAAATTTATGATTAAATCATGCAGTATATGAATAAACCATATTTTAAAAGGATATATTCAAAAAAAAAAAGAAGGTAGAGTTAGAAAACGGAATCTAAGTGAATAACTAAAGCCGAACAGATAAAGGATTCAAAAGAATAGTATCGGGCACGAATAGTTAATTCAAACCATAAGATTTTCTTTGTTGGAAATATTTTTATAATAAAATACCTTTTATAATAAAATCTTTTATATCAAAATGATTTTTTTTAACTCGATGTTTCAACAAGTTTATCCTCGTTCTTGCAGACTCTGGCCATTTGTTGATCAGGCGCAAAGCTAGCATTCTTTAAGTACTTAGTAGACTTGTTCAACACCTAGTGAAAATACTTGACAAACCCTTAAAAACAGATATGGAAAGTACAATCCAAGTAAAACAACCAAACCAAAACCTTTGTCCGATAATGGTTCGTAGATACACAATGGTTGCACCTCGGTCCCCCAGGAAACAATCCATATCCGTAAGCTTTCTCAGCCCTGCGAGTTACGCCATGATGACTAGTAGAGTGCAGGATACACAATGGTTACGCCTGGATCCCCCAGGAAACAATCTGTACCCCTAGCAAGACTCAGCCAGGCAGTTGCGCTACTATTCGCGACCTACACAGATTGCGGGATGCACAATGGTTACGCCTGGATCCCCCAGGAAACAATCCATATCCCTAGGCAAGACTCAGCCAGGCAGTTGCGCTATGCATTCACAAGAGAAAAAAAGAAACCATGGGTTACGCCACGGTGGAACACTCGAGTATCACATCTGGAAAACCAAAATCAAAGAGAATAATATCGATAGAATGAATCCACGATGTGGCCACAAATCGGATAGCAAGCAGAAGGCACTTTCCATATCTTTACTTCGAATATATATATATATAGTACCTTTTTAAATCCGTTTCAAATATCATACTTATATAAAGTCCATAATATACAGGATTCCATTTTCAAATCGAATACTTTCCAAATCAATAGTATATCAAATCATACTTATATAGACTTCGGTTATATAAAATCTCTTCCCAAATTGAGTACCTTTCAAATAAATAGATTTCAAATCAACTTCATACTTATACAATCCATTTTATATAAGTTCGACCACTCCCAAATCAAGTTCTTAGTAATCTAAGGTTCTCGATTTCAAATCATTTTAATATCAATTCAGTTTCAAAATCATATATGATTTCACCAAATTTTCTTCCAAATTAAATATCTAAATTTCAAAGTTCCCAAAATAATAGGTTTAGAAAATTATCCCAGTTTTGAAATTAAAATAATTCAAGTCAAACAAATTTCATTTCCAAAATCACCATTTAAGTACTGATTTTTAATTTCAATTTAATTTTCAAAACCAAATATTTTCTCAAAATCAACTATACTCAAAATGGTTTCCAATTTATAATTATCCCTTTAAAACTTTTAAACTATCTATTTCTATTTGAAATATCCGATTTACCTTTCTGAAAACCATTATTCAAAACTATTTTTTTTCAAAACATTTCAAAACTAAATATATATTCTTTATCAAACATTTTATACTCTTCGAAATTTCTTAGCTTTGAAAATTTAATCTTGATTTGGAAGTGTTCGAACATTCAAACTAGTTAGGGAAATCAAATTTTCAATTCAAGAGTTGAAAATCAACAATAAATCAATAAATCAATTATTAAATCCGAAACTCGAGGACTGAACACCAGTCTCATTTTAAATTGTTTCAAATATATACTTATATCTTTATAAAATATCAAATTATACTTCGGAATTTGAAGTCAAAAACGGTTTTACAAAATCACTTGCATAGCGAAGCTAAAGTGGCCTCTCCCCTACTCTGAAACTAAAAAATCAATGTCGATGATGCGTGCACTCATCACCGAAATTATTTCCCAGCGACATAAGTGAGTTCTGGACTTCTATTTTCTTGAAAACTTCTTTGAAATTTCTTCAAAATTATTGGAATTCATTTGAACTCATTTGAAACATTTCTTATTCGGAGAAATACTTTTAAATCGTATTATTTTTATATATTTTCCAAAATCTTAAAACCAATTTCAAATACCGGAATTCAATTCACGAATTTCAGTTTAATTTTACAGTTATAAATCATTTTTATATCAATAAATTTCTTATAATTTTTCAAATTTCAAATCCTTTCAAAACCTTTTTATATAGAATAACATTTCTTATTTGCTTTATATATATAGGTATATAATCCTTATCGAAAACATTTTCACTTTTATATATATATATATATATATATATATATATATATATATATATATATATAAGTCATAGTTATCAAAATAAAATTTCGGTATAAACAATTTCAAAAATACAAACAAAACCCGATTTTCAAAGGATGATTCAAGAATGGATTTCAAAACAAAGATAGAGATTTAATTTAGAGGAACTCCAACCAATAGAATCCTGATTCGAAGATAGACTCGATCGAAGATTAGATAATTAAATTACAAAATAGAAGATGGATATACTTCTATAAATCGCGGGTGACCTTAACCGGATCAACTATGAATTTAGCAATATAATGGATGCAAATTCTAAGGCAAATCGACATTCGATCGCTATAGATAGAATTCGGAATAACAGGAGATAGTAGCATCTAAGCCGAGGGATACATAAATCTCCGGTGAATCAATGCCAATTGTAAAGGTGTTTCATCCCCTTTACAAATCATTCAGTGGAGTCATGGGATACTCCAGAATCGAACGAATATAAATAGGGAAAGACATGAATGAATTTTGGAACCGAGGGAAATTCCAAAATTCAAAGGAAATCGAGTCAAAAAGGAAGAGATTCAACTCGAAATGAAAGTGATTCTGTAAATAAATTTACCACATATGCTAAGTTCTACCTAGAGCCAAAGCTCTGATACCAACTATAACGACCCGGTATTTTGGACCATTCAAATCGACAATAAAACCATACATATCCGACTTGAATAATTCAAAATACCAAATTGTTAATTAAAATTTGGCAAAATTTAAAATATACAGTAAATAAATCAATCACAGATCACAGAGTAATATAATGCAGCGGAATAGATAAAGAATAGTAGTTCATGAAGCTACTATATACATCAGAGTTAGAAATAAAATACATCAGAATATCCCAGATGCAGTGAAGTCTCCAGTACGAGTAGATGACTTCCCTGAACCAATCAACTGGATGACTGAAAGGATAGATAGCTGGATCTTCAAGCAAAGCTCCAACTTCGAAGGTGAGTCTCAAATACTATATCACTTAGTCTGACCCGAGCGTAAAGCAAAACACAAACACTCGAGTCAGGATTAACATTCTTATATCAATAAATCCAACTCAAGTGAAATATCAACTGAAGTACAAATAACTTAAAGGATTTTTGGGATAACCATCCTCTAAGGGTCCATGGAACTATCTATAAGGTAGAAATATACACTATAACACCGTGGTCATTTCAGCTTAATTTATACTTCAAAACCAAATCTCATTTTCACTTCAAATATCTCTATATTTCCCAAAATAGTATTTATATATATTAAATAATTTACACAGTAAAGTATTTTCAATTTTCTCAACTTAACAAATCGTTCCATCATCAACCCGACCTTCCCATTCAAATTTAATTCAATCTCAATTTATCAATTTAAATTCAACTCAATTTCTAAAATAACCACTTAAATTTTATCCACCTCAAATGCGGATTTATAATCACAAATACCCCTTTATATTTCCATATATTTCAAAACTTTAGGTATTCAACGTTCATCTAAATTTTCATTCAATTTAGTTTTCTAAATAATAAATTCAAATTTAGTTCAACCTAAATTTTCATTTTAATTCAATTTAGTTGCTAAATAACAATTTCAACTACGTTGATTTCAAATACCGATCCGAATCACAACATAAGCCATTTAAATTCCAATATAGTTCAAGGCTTTAATATTTAAATGTTCTATATAATAGTTTCATACAGATCTCGATTTAACCTCATTATTTTTTTAGTCTTGAAATACTCCCTTATTAGATTCAATACCATTTAAGTAACCTTGAATTACATTTTACTCAATAATTTCTTTAGTTTATTTAAACGTGAAATATTCATCAAATCGCTTATATGAAAAAAAAATACAGTTATAAAATCATACCTTTTAAATTTCCCATTCAAAATTTTCAAATTGATTTAATTAAATAAATCCTTATTTAAATACCGTTTTAATAAACCCAAATTTATCTCCCAATCTTAATTATTCAATTTTTTTTACAACGGTAAAATTTGAAATATAAATCTTAAATGATACTCAAACATATTATATGGATTAAATCAATCTAAAAAATATTATTTATAAATCTATATATAAAATTTTCATTTATAATAATTTAAGAACCAATATTTATTAAATCTCATATATTTCTGTCAACTGTAGAAATTTATTTTCAAAATATTTATATGGACCAACGGTGTCTATATATATTTCCTATCATGTAGTCAAGTGCTACGAATATTTATCATTTCAATCCCTACACTAAACATATACGGGTGGATATCATTTCAACCCGTAATCCCAAATTCGATTAAATGACAATCGCTTGGGTTTATCATTTCAACCCATAACGAATACTATACTAACAGGGAACTTGCAGAGTGATAGCAGATAATAAATTAATAACAGGCAGATATCATCAATAATTTAAATAATATATAAACAATAGGATATGGTGTCATATCCCACAGGTGAACAGTTACAGATAAAGGCATAAATATAACAAATTAAATAACTACAGCAGCATATTTCAATCGTTGTTTCAATTGAAATCAAATTTAATAAATAAAAGACGTTAATCGTGAGTGATTGCTCACCTTTTGAGCCTAGAGGAGAGGACAGAATGAGAAGAGATACGAATCCAAGCATAGATTTTGAAGCAACGCAATATTGGCAAGAATTTAAAGATCAAAGCTGATAAAGAGGAATTTGCCGAAAATCAAATCATAGTTGGGTCGATTGAAGATAAATAGGATAAGTGAGCTATATATAACTATATATAAATAAAACTGTATTGTAAATTTAAACATATATTAAATTAAATATATATTTTCAAATACCATTGGTGTAAACAAAACATATCTATATGTAGTATAGTCTGAAATAACGTATAAGTTTAAACCCATATAGAAACCAATATCCAACTCCATCTAAAAATTCAAATCTTTATAAAGTAACCTTTGTAAATAAAATATTAAAATCAATATTAAAGCATATTCTAAATTTAATATACATATATTCCCAAATCATTGTTTTTAAACTTAACACATATATACTAAAATCTGACATGTATGCAATATATATGTTGAAATAATACTTATTAAAATATAAATACATATATATAAATGCATGTTTATTTGCAACATATCAACTACCACATATATAACTTTTAAACATTATATATCTTATAAAATATAAACTGTACCAACTTTTTATAACTTAAGATATTTTATATTATATAAACTGTAACTTTTATAACCCAATTTATATAAACCGACCGAATCAACAATTTATACTTACGTAAACATACACATAACGTATAAAAGAAAAATCAAGGCACGACCTGACATATTATAGTTTAAGTCAAAACTAACGGAACTAATATTATAACTTGTAAAATATATAGAAAAATTAACATATTGTAAAAATCAATACTACAATATAGTTTGAAATATATATATATATATATCTGTGTGTGTGTGTGTGTGTGTATAAATGTATATATAATAATATAAGACAACACTTGCACAACTCCATATTATTTCATACGTATATTTACACGCTAGCATCAAGACAACCTTTGAAATGAAAAAAATATAGATACACACTCTTATATAGGTTAGTATGTTATTAAAGTTTTCAAAAATCTGTACTAGTTTAAAAGAACGGGTAAAGGACGTCTCAGGAAAAATTATAAAGGCAACAAAAATAAGAAGGAGAATAGAAAGAAAGAAAAAGAAAAAACCTGGGTATAAACAAGCAGAGGCTGACAAGAGGTCGTGCACATAGCATACAAACGCGTACATATACGTATACATCTAGAAGAAGAGAAGAAGGTGGCTCAAGGATGGGCAGCGGATCAAGGACCAAAGCAAGGCCGACCGGTGGGAGGGGCAATGGCTGATCAGGTGGTGTTGCTGCTATGCACGGTCAGACGGTGGTTGCTGGTAGTGGCTTCGGGAAGGAGGTGAGATGAATGGGTCGGTTCGGTGTTTGTAGGAAGGTTAGGCGACTCGGGTTGCGGAGATGGGCGGAGAGCAGGCGTTGGAGGTAGAGGAGCATCGGTGGCAGGCTTGGAAGAGGCGGAGGCTTCAGTTGGGGAGAGAGGAAGAAAAGAAAATAAAGGAGAGGAGGAAGACGTGTATAGGGCTCAATATAAATGCTAGATTAAAGGATGAGCTGTCACTTTAAGTTTTTATTTCCAAGCAAAAGAAAAAAAAGAATGTAGAGAGGTTACGCAATTTCAATCAGAGAGAAAAATATATAGCTTTGTTTATTTTGTAACCGAACCCATGGAAAAAGGAAACGTTAGGACAAATAAAGCCAAATGGAATTTTTTTTGAACCGACAATTAAAAGAAATTGTAACGGTCAGATGCAGATTTAAAGCAATTAATTTTTGTTTGGACCACAAGTTTCAAATTTGAAACCGAAGGTAAGAAATAAAGTCACAATTAAAGGTACCATGATGTCAACAATAATTGAAACGAAAATGTACAAAAATAATTGAAATTTGTAACAGTCTCCCATTGAATTCAGCTGACAAAAATAAAGCAATTGATTGATGCGCGTTTAGATTTTTGATACGCAAAAGAAATCAATTGGTAACAGATCCGGTACCTATACGGTTACCGGTTTCGCGGGTTCCGCTGTGTATCAGACTTCAAAACACAAAAATAAATATACTATTGAGATCAGCTCGATGAGACAATCACAACGGTATACAGATATTAGTGGTATGAACCTCTGATCAAAAGTCGATTATCGTCACCAAAATGCTGTTAATTTGTCAGAAATAAGGTAAACGGAGCAGTAGACGTCCGAATTTGGAAAAAACGAAAGATAACGTCTCACTCAGAAGAGGATCTAGAAATTATCTATAGAAAAATATCGGAGCTTGAAAATAAATTTATTATCAGCAATTATTAGCTTGCTTGAATTTAATAGAATTTCACAATGAAATAAACTTTGATAAAATAAATTTAAAATTTAAAATCTGCTATGTTTAATTGGACGTAATCCAAATATTAAATTTTTATTTCAAAATATTATTAATAAAAATTTCACAAATATTCAGGTAAATATATAATAAAAATCAATTAAAATTATTAAAATTTTACGGGTCGTTACAAATCCAATTAATAAAAGATCCAAGACCTCATTTTCCTCCCTAGCCGAGCCTAATACCCCCTAGGCCAAAAATAAAAGTCCCCCTTAGGTCTTAAAGTTGAATTTTTTAAGGAGAAATTAATGCTTATATGTCGAGTGAATAGTTGTGCTGGTTTGGTTACAACTGAAAAAAAAAATTCGTAAACTACTATGACTACAAACATAATAAGTGCGCACTTCATCTGCAAAATGGTACATTTGCTCAAAAAGTGGTAAAAAAAATCATAAACTACTACTACAATTCATAAACTGCTACTACAATTTGTAAATACTATTAAATGTGTATAAACTACTGCTACAACTCAAAGAAAAGAAACTACAATTAAGAAACTGCTACTACAAGCGTAATAAGAATTTAAAAATAAAATAGAATGATAATACAACTGTAATTTTTATTACAAGTAAAATACAAAAAACAACGTGGAACAAAACTGATACTATATAGTATTATTTTATTCTTATATAATTCAATTAAAAATATTATTACAACTCGTAAAATACTACTACAAATTAGCATTGTAGTCTAAGATTGCACACTCCACCTACAAATGATATTACAAATATAAAAATACTACTACAAATAAAAAAATGTTAAAATACTTCAAAACAGCTAATGCCGTTCACAAAACCGATACTGCATAGTAGCACTATCCTTCTGCAATACTGTATCAAAAATTTTGTCGTTCTAACTAAAAAATTGAGAGCAAGACCTTGAAGTTAAAAAATTGATGAATTTTGTCCTTCATACTGTTTTCCTATTGAGAAAGGTTGTAAATGATTTTCAAATATGGTTTTCAGAGGTTATATAAGTATTTTAAAAGAGACCTATGATATAAACGATTTATTTCGAGATATTTGAACAACTGGTTTATTTAAATGAATTAGGTTTATTTTTTGAAGTCATATTCTTTTTAAAAGGTGATGGTTTTAGTCATGATTTGAATGCAAGTTAAAACTTCTTTTAAAAGGTATTTGAAATTATATAAGAGGATTAAAAATATTATTTGATATAATAAAGTAAGTGTTTACTTGTATATGAAGGAAAAATGTGTATTCTTTCAAATCAAATGTGGTTTAAAACAACGATATCTAAAGGAGATTTGATAAGCAAATTTAGTAGTCCTATATTTGACATCAAAAGTCGATGAGTATATCGATCCTCTTCCTATGAGATCTAGAATCGAGGTGCCTATGCAAGGATATAACATACCTTGCTTTGTTTCTAGGTGGGGGATAGGGTAAGTTGAAATCACGATAATGTGACAGGCATAGGAGATTCAATTTCCATAAAAGATTTTTTTAATTTACAATGGTATGGAAAATATTCTTTTCATACTTAACACCAAATTCCGAGGTATGGACATTCGTCTTTACCTTGAGAATTAAGAATGTATGTTGGGGCAATGATAGTTTGCTAACTTGTCCGACTACATTATTAATCGAGGCATAGTACTATTCGAAATCGGAAAGTAGTGGTAAGTATATTTGGTCTAAATGCCATAAGGTCTATTAACTTTCACCAAAAGAAAAAGTTGTTTGGGTTTATAGCAAACAATGTTCTCAAATGATAGTTGATTTTAGTCACCATTAAGTATGGTTTTGGAAGTGAAATTTCCTTAAGATTTTGTGAATATACTTATACCATTAAGATAAGTATATGGTTATATTTTCAAAGTATTGATAGTGTTGTGTTTTGTGGATATACTTATACCATTGAGATAACTATACGGTTACATTTTCTAAGTATCGAAAGTGTAGTATTTTGTGAAAATATTTATACAGTTGAGATAATATATGTATATGCTTCCAAGCATTGAAAGGATATAAATGAATAGTGAATGAGTAGTATACATATATATAATTTTTTGGAAGTATTTAAATACAGGTATTCCCAAAGTCATTTTAATCAATGAAAGGATTAACTAAAGAGGCTTAGTGATTGCTTATGTGCTTAACCATGGTTGGTTTCCATATCAAATAAAATCTCTGAATTGATTGTTTGTTTGTTTGATAGTTAAATAGCCAACTATCAAATCTTGATCAAATATAACTTTTCAAATGACAAGAAAAAACATGAGAATTATATGGTACAGTTACCTTCAGTGATGCTATACTATACTCTCGCTGTGCTCTTCTAGGACAAATGATAAGGAAATTCATCCACTTAAACAGTTAGGAGGCAATCTCCACTCCTACATATTGTCTGTTTATTTCCGAAAGAATCGGAGTTGAGTACCGAAAACTATTGATTGGTTTTGGAGCGACCAGTAAGTGGGGGAGCATACATTTGAATGTAATTATTGGTATCAATTCCAGATAAGTTTTATATTTATTTTAAATCCAAGACATTATTATAATATCATTGGATGTTCTATCAAATGGTTTGGTTATCGAAAGGTAATAACCCGTCTATGTATATTTCTGGCATGTTTACGAGATACCATTATTTTTGAAATGTTTTATAAGATATAAAAAACTATATGATTTGAGTTTCGCACGCTGGTTGTAACGGATGAGATTTTTGACCCTCGAAAATCGACATCAATACGTCCACTGTATAAAATGCCGGGTAGTCGAGTGCTAGAAATACCAGTTCATTAGGGGTGAAGAAGAAAAGTTAGGAGGAAAGAAACAGAACAATATAGGATCTCACAATCGCAGCGGAACAAAATATAATATATAATAATAGATTTTTAAATATAAAAGAACATGTGACTGTTTAACACTTACAATCATCATAGTACAATGGTCGGTACATCAAAGTGGACAGTTGTATAACTTGTCCTTACACGGCGGCCAAGTACGGAGATACGTCTCTGTCATCCAGCTCGTCTCCTGAGCTCCATAGCATTAAATCCTAAATCTATAATACTCGGTCTGACCCGAGTATTATAATGAAATAACAACCGAGTCAATTTGGAAAACCAGCTAGAGAAAAACACACTCAATTTGAATTACTAGAGTTATCAAAATCGTTTGACAAACAACGGTATCTCGTAAAACCGCGTTATACACAAGCACGACAGATTTTTCCCTTATGATAACCAAAACATTTTATAGATAATCCAGTGATACTATAATAGTGTCTAAATACAAATACTTATTCAAATGGATGAAATTGTTACATTAATTAAATTCCATCATTCTAGGCTCTACAAACAAAACTGTAAGCTCATAATGGAATGGATTTCAACGAATGACTGGGCCACTGGGGTATCGCCTGTCACAGTACACCTCTAGAAACATGTACCGAGGACCATGCCTGGATCCTCTGCTACACAAGACCGACCTACCCCTAACTTGGATAGACCGAATATGTTATCACCCCGAGTCTTCCCACCCATACCATCGAGCGCTTCTTCTTTCATGTGTACCCATATCTAAGATATATAGGGTTTTCGAGGACATCTAGAACGGTGATAACATAAACTACTTGGGTGCGACCCACTTAGCCTTGCTGCATTTCCCTTTTTTTAATCATTCCCGGTTGATGAGGCTTGAGGCTAAGTGTTAACCCTATCTCGGTTACGACTCAGCAGGTCTAGTGTGTGGAGATGGCGCCGACCCAAGAGATGCCGACCTAACTGAGTAAGAGTTGTGCGGGGTCTGCCGATCTAAAGGACATACCGACCTAACTGCTTAAGGACTTAACATGCTTACCGACCTAATGCTTTAAAGGCTACGCCGACCTAGGGCTATGCCGACCTAATGTGTTAACAAGAATGACCGACCTAAAATAGCTCAGGACTTAAAGAGATAACCGACCTAACTAATTAGAGGGTGGCCGACCTAGCTAATTAGAAAGGGGTCCGACTTAGCATGGTTGCCGACCCAATGCCTCACATAATTGCCGACCCAATGCCTCACATGGTGCCGACCTAACTACGATGAATCGCGACCGATCCAGAGAGATGAAGGGAGAAGCGGTTCAACCATTTAAGGCGTAGCGCGTTAGACCGGAGGCGACTTAGTCTAAGTCGGAGACGACTTAGGACTTGTGCAAATTCAGCGAAGAAGGATCAACACAGCTTGACCATATCAGAGCTCCTATAAGTCGGCCGCGACTTAACTAGATCGGTGAGGAGTTAAGACCGAGTTTAGGTCCAAAATCTTTGCCTATAAATACCAACCTACCTCCAACATTCAAAGGACTTTTGGGGGTTGATCAATTTCAGGCGCCATTACTCTGCCGAATTCCAGACTACTTCAAAGCTTTTGAGATCCAACAAACTTCTAAAAGAACTCCGTGAAGAAATCATCTACATTCACCATGGATTTGAAGATGATTGTTAACATCAAAGCTTGAGCTACTTGTTTTACATATCCCATCACTTGAAGTATGTTGTAATTGAAAGATTTTGTAAAGGATTGTAATCAAACTAGTGATAAAAAGATTAAAGTGGACGTAGGCTGGATTATAAGCCGAACCACTATAAATACTGTGTCTCTTACTGTTTTTCTGCATACTTTCTGCTTATTTCTGTTTCCCGTACGAACGGGTGGTGCTTTCACAATCACATCCTACACACCAGGGTGTTAGCGTTTAAATTTGAGCGTTAACATTTTGGTGCTTTCACTGAGAATTGAACTCAGGAAGATTGTCATCATTGCTCCACGGAAATTTGTTGAAAGAATCTCTCTGAAAACTAGGAGTTTATCTGAAATAATGGCTCCAGGGAGAAGAAGTAGATCTGTGAGATCTGGAAACTATGCTCAAGAGGGAACCTCCGCTTCCCCGGTACCTACTCCGGCCACTCCAGCTGTTGGAGTTTCAAAAGCGGAATTGGACGCTGCTATCTTTGGGTTGAATCAGCAAATAAATGCCCAGAACGCGCAATTGGAAGCTCAGAATGCTCAGAATGCTCTGATTCTGAATAGGTTAAACGATTTGCTCGGGGCAAACCGTCAACCTGCGAATAATGAAAGGAACTTTGTCGGTAATGTCCATGATGCTGAAACTAGAAACATTCCCGAAAGGGCTGCTAGCCCCTTTGAACGGACATTGCCTGAGGCTGGAGGATCCAGAAATAGGAATGACGAAGAATATCTTTCTGGTATGGTTCGACAGATTATGAAAGAAAGTATGCAAAGGGTCGAAGATGAGAAAGAGTGGGGTTTCGCTCCGAGCAAGACTCCGTTTACTGAAAAGATCCTAAAAGCTGAATTCCCAAGGAAGTTCGTCCCTCCGACCATTCCAGCTTACAAAGGGACAAGCGATCCAAATGAGTTCCTGTACAAATATGATTGGCACATGACAGGTGCCAGAGCTTCTGACGAGATAAAATGCCGATACTTCCCCGTATATTTGGAAGGCGTAGCTCTGCTTTGGTTCACAAAGCTACCTGTCCGGTCCATCGATCAGTTTTCAGACCTAACCAGGAAATTTAAAGAGCAATTTAGGCTATATGCTTCAAAGGCAAAAGACATCATGTCGTTATCCGGTTTGGAACAGAATACGGGGGAAACTATCAAGTCTTTTTTAAATCGCTTTAATATAGCGTTAGCTGAGGTGGATAATGCAGAACCCCGCATGGTCTTGACCTATTTGATGAGAGCTATTGATAAGTCAAGTGAATTCGGAAAGTGGCTGAACATGAAGGAGCCAAATTCTCTGGAAAAGTTCTACAAAAAGGCGGATGAGTTCATGCGTTTGGAAAGCCGTCCTGTCCCGGCAAAGGCAACAGTAGAGAAAGCTGAAGACAACACTGCTGCGCCACGTAAGAATGGATCTGTGGGACAGAAAAGAGAAAATAATGATGGAAGGAAACAACACAATTCAAAGAAGCCTCGATCCTTCAAGCCATCAGAATATACTCCTTTGTTAGAGACACCAGAGCGCATCTACCTGGCTACAAAAGACTCTTTTGAGTATCCCAAACCTCCTGTTCTCAGAACCGGAAGAAAAGCTATGCAAAGTGGGAAGTTCTGTCGCTTCCATAATCAGCCTGGTCATGACACAGACGACTGCCGTCAATTGAAAAATATAATCGAAGAATTGCTAAGAGAAAATAAGCTGCAGCAATTTGTGAAGAAGAGTGGTAATGATCCTGCTTCGTCAAGTCAGGGGCAACAAGCTCTTGCTCATCAGCCCAGGACAAATGAGAAGGCCGCAGGACATGAATCTGGAAGGCCAGTTATTAATGTCATCACAGGAGGACCCCACCCAGCAGGCAGAAGCTGGGGTGAAATGGAGAGGTACACTCGAGCTCTGAAACATGTGCCAACTGAAGAGAATGTCTTTGTTTTAGAAGACTCTACACCCCTGAAACAACAAAG
The DNA here is from genome assembly GCA_030765085.1 of Allium cepa. Classification (NCBI taxonomy): domain Eukaryota; kingdom Viridiplantae; phylum Streptophyta; class Magnoliopsida; order Asparagales; family Amaryllidaceae; genus Allium; species Allium cepa. The sequence goes on along the minus strand of CM060937.1, from coordinate 765,607,540 downwards.
GACTTTTAATGATGATATTGTGTTCAGGGCTAGAGATTCCACGGGCATTGAGGCCCCTACTTTGGACCCGTTAGTCATCTCGGCCGGTATTGGACCGGCTATTGTCAGAAGAGTTCTTATTGACTGCGGCGCATCTTGCAACATCCTCTTCAAGAAAACGTTTGATCAGATGAAAATCCCGATGGCGGATGTGCAAGCCTCATCTCAGAAGATTGTTGGCTTCACTGGGGAGCCAAAGCAACCAGTTGGGACCATTGATCTACCTGTTGAACTTGGAGAAGGAGAAAGGAAAGTGGTCCGCAGACAAACTTTTGTGATCGTCGATGAATATTCTGCTTATAATGCTTTTCTTGGCCGTCCAACACTCGCAGCATTCAAGGCTATCCTAGCCCCGTGGTGCCTCACTATTAAATTTCCTACTGACAATGGAGTAGGAGTTATAAAAGGGGATCAAAATGTTGCGCGAGAATGTTATTGGACAGAGCTGCGAGAGTCAAGAAAAAGAGAAATGGGAAAAGATGCGGCAACCCCAATCCGCATCAAAACACCAACCCTATAGCAACTACAGGGCGGACCCTGCACTGGCGAGCATAGCGGGGCACGAAAAGTGATGGATCCTAGAAAGGCCAGTGCGGGGGAGAGTAGGGTGGTACCAGCAGAAACAACGATACCGGTGCCCGTTGATCTGAAGGACCCAAACAAGATGCTGAATGTGGGTTCACAACTTAATGTGTCAGTTCAGAATGCCTTGATATCTTTTTTGAAAGCAAACCTGGATGTATTTGCTTGGACCCATGCCGATATGTGCGGAATATCCCCAGAAGTTGCGGTACATGCTCTGAATATTGACCCAAAGTTCACGCCAGTAAAGCAGAAAAGAAGAATCCAAGGTCCAGAAAGGTCGACAGCATTGAAAGAGGAAGTTGACCGGCTCATGGAGAATAATTTCATCAGAGAATCTACCTATCCAAATTGGGTTTCAAATCCAGTGCTGGTTAAGAAGGCCAATGGTAAATGGAGAGTGTGCATCGACTTTTCAGATCTAAACAAGGCCTGTCCCAAAGACAGCTTCCCATTACCCAGGATCGATCAACTGGTAGATGGAACAGCGGGTCATGAATTGTTGTCTTTTATGGATGCCTACTCCGGATATAATCAGATCATGATGCATGAGCCAGATCAGGAGGACACAAGCTTTATCACCGATGTCGGTCTTTACTGTTACAGAGTTATGCCCTTTGGGTTGAAGAATGCGGGGGCAACATACCAAAGACTGGTCAATGCTATGTTCAAACCGCAGTTGGGAAAGACTATGGAAGTTTACGTTGATGACATGCTAGTAAAATCTAAGAAAGCAGTGGATCACATCGAACACTTAGCAGAAATGTTCGCAATCCTCCGAAGTTACGGAATGAAGCTTAACCCTTTAAAATGTTCTTTCGGGGTAGAATCTGGAAAGTTCTTGGGTTTCATCGTGAGCGCTAGGGGCATTGAAGCTAGTCCAGCTCAAATCACTGCTTTAAAAGAAGTCAAAGCTCCTAAAACAAAGAGGGAATTGCAAAGTCTCAATGGAAAAATTGCCGCCTTAAGTCGGTTCATATCCAAAGCTACTGATAAATGCATTCCATTCTTCGACGCTCTAAAGAAAGGAAAGAAAAACTTTGACTGGACTCCCGAATGCCAGAAAGCCTTTGAAGAATTGATTCAACATATGGAAACGCCTCCAATACTTTCTAGGCCCGGCGATGGCGAGGATCTTCTTATATACTTGGCAGTTTCATCTCATGCTTTAAGTGCAGCGCTGGTACGGGAAGACAAAAGGATTCAACATCCAGTTTACTATATCAGCAAAAGACTCACTGGGGCAGAAATGAATTACTCCAAGTTGGAAAAACTCGCCTATTGTCTATTGATTGCCTCAAGAAAGTTGAGGCAATATTTCCAGGCTCATCCTATCAAAGTCCTCACTGATCAACCTTTAAAGCAAGTCTTGTTTCGCCCTGAGACTTCGGGCCGCCTTTTAAAGTGGAATATTGAATTGAGCCAATATGACATCACTTATCATCCTAGAAAAGCGATCAACGGACAAGCTTTGGCAGATTTTATTGCAGAATTTACAGACAAGGGTAACAGCGAGGAAGAAACAATCGAGAACTCCCCAACCCAATGGAAGTTATTTGTAGATGGCGCAAGAAATGATTACTGTTCAGGTGCTGGAATTGTTCTTGAAACTCCTGAAGGCCGGTCATTATGCTATGCGCTAAGATTAGAATTTCCTTCAACAAACAATGAAGCAGAATATGAAGCTCTGATTGCTGGTTTGAAAATTGCTAAAGAACTAAACATTCGAGCGTTACAGATCTTCAGTGATTCTCAGCTTATAGTCTGCCAAGTCAAGAAGGAGTTTCAAACGAAAGGAGGAAATCTGCCCGCTTATGTGTCAAAGGCTTGGGAACTTTTATGTGAATTCGACCATTACACGATAACTCATATTCCTCGAGAAGAAAACATGAAAGCAGATTCTCTCGCAAAATACTCAAGTTCTGGCGAAGCCCAATCCTTAGGGTTAGTTCCAGTGGAAGTTTTGTCAAATCCGAGCATTGATGAAATGGATATCGATTGGGTTATGAGTATGTCGCAAGAGCAAGAATCATGGATGACTCCAATAACAAAGTATCTACTCAATGGCTCTTTACCAGAAAACTCTAAAGAACGACAAAAGCTACTGAGAAAAGCTTCTCGATATATAATCCAGGATGGTCAATTATACAGACGAGGATTCTCAATGCCATTGCTTCGATGTGTATCCCGGGAAGAGTCCAAAACAATCCTAACTGAAGTGCATGGAGGAGAATGCGGTGATCATTCAGGTGGTCAAACATTAGCAAAGAAAATTCTCCGATACGGATATTTTTGGCCAGAAATTAATCGGGATGCCGCAGATTACTCCCGAAAATGTGACAAGTGCCAAAGATATGCCAAAATTCCTAGAGCACCTTCTACCGAACTCACACAGATGATCAGTCCATGGCCATTTGCAATTTGGGGAATGGATCTCATTGGGCCGCTACCAACTGCTAAATCAGGGATTAAATATGCTATTGTTGCGGTTGATTATTTTACTAAGTGGGCTGAAGCTGAACCATTGGCTACTATCACTTCTAAGAAAATGATAAGCTTTGTGACCAAGAATATCATTTGCAGATACGGTGTGCCTCAGAAAATAATCACAGACAATGGTACTCAGTTTGAAAGTGAGGAATTCCAGGATTTTTGCAAACGATTCAAAATCCAGAAAAGCTTTTCGGCAGTAGCTCATCCGCAGGCAAACGGGCAAGTGGAAGCAGTGAACAAGATCATCAAATCAACCATCAAAAAGCAACTCGAAGGAGCAAAAGGTGGTTGGGTCGATAAACTACCACTTGCACTATGGGCATACAGAACTACTCACAAAACTGCAACTGGGCATACTCCTTTTTCATTAGCATACGGATCGGAAGCAATGATCCCGGTTGAAACAGAGGTCCCTACACACAGAAGAATCCATTTCAATCAAGCAGAAAATGAAAAGCTGCAACTTGAAGCGCTGGATCTCCTTGATGAAAAAAGAGATGAAGCTAACCTCAGAGTTGCAGCTCATCAGCAAAGGATAGCCAGACATTTCAATTCCAAAGTTCGTCAACGCAGCTTTGAAATTGGAGATCTAGTCCTGAAAAGAATTATGACCGCGACAGGTGTGTTTGGACCAAATTGGGAAGGACCATATGTAATAGGTCAGAAGCTTCTCGACGGCACATTCAAGCTCACCACTGTTGATGGAGATCAAATTCCAAGGGCATGGAACAGCAACCACTTGCGTCCATACTTTACTTGAAAATTTTGTTGAAACATTGTAAAAAGAATTATGAATGTATGATTCTTGTAATTGAAAGCAATTGTGAAACTGATGCGAGTAAATAATGAAAGAATATAAAGTGGATGTAGGCCCAATTTCATGGCCGAACCACTATAAATCTTGTGTTCCTTATTATCATTATATGTTTGCTTTGTTTTCGATATAAAAATACATAAAATGTATTGCTGAAATGTCAATTTAAATTTTTTGCAGACAATGGAAATGAAACTTGCGCATAATAAGACCGAGTGATTCTCACCATCATTCAGCAAACAAATTTCAAGTCATAAAGGCCCCGAATTCAAATCCTAGATAGGAAATGCTTCAATTGAACGGCTTATGATTTCGATAGAAACGAGCCCTTGTTAATAAATTGAGATTGTTTGAACGAACAAACATCCAATTAGGAAGCTAGTGCCCGTTCTCACGAACTTGCCTGACAATGAAGTACGCTTCCTTGGAATAAACAAGCCACTTGCGAGAAAAGGGGAATGAAAACTTGAAAAAAAAAAAAAAAAAAAAAAAAAAAAGAGGATCGCTGAAAAGGCATAAGCAAGTGAACAAAGGAACAACCAAAGCTACCATCAGCAGCACAAGTCCTCTTCGGAGGCGCAACTCTTCGGAGGATAAAAGACCTCTAATGGGTCATACGCCACAAAAAAGAAAGTTCTCTACTCAACAAAAAAGATTGGAGGAGTCATGACCCTCCAACCATGAGAGAGTAACTTCCAGGCGATGAAAACCCTCTCTGAGGCACATTTCACCAGGAGTTGAAGTGTTATGACCGCTCTTCGGGACTTCACTTCACCAGAGTTGAAATGCAAAAAAAAATAAAAGCCCTCTTCGGAGGCCCATTTCACCAGGAGTTGAAGTGTTATAACCGCTCTTCGGGATTTCACTTCACCAGAGTTGAAATGTAAACAAAATAAAAGCCCTCTTCGGAGGCCCATTTCACCAGGAGTTGAAGTGTTATAACCGCTCTTCGGGATTTCACTTCACCAGAGTTGAAATGTAAACAAAATAAAAGCCCTCTTCGGAGGCACATTTCGCCAGGAGTTGAAGTGTAGCAACCGCTCTTCGGAATTTCACTTCACCAAAGTTGAAATGCAAGAACAAAGACCTTCTTGAAAGCACACGTTTCACCGAGATTGAAATAAAACTTCCAAGTGTTGAAACGTAAAAAGGCTTTCTTCAAAGGCACAACTCTTTGGGGGTACACGTTTCACCAAGATTGAAATAAAACTTCCAAGTGTTGGAACGTGAGAAATCCCTCCTCAGAGGTACAACCCCCTCCCGGGGACACAATTAAGAAGAAAGACCTCTTCAGAAACCCACGTTTCACCGAGATTGAAATAAAACTTCCAAGTGTTGAAACGTGAAAAGGATTTCTAAGGCATAACTCTTTGGAGGTACACGTTTCACCGAGATTGAAATAAAACTTCCAAGTGTTGAAACGTGAAAAAAATCCCTCCTTAGAGGTACAACTTTCTATATATAAAAAAAAAATCCTCATCAAAAGCGTACTTTAACTTTCAAAGGAAAAGTAATTTGCCTACTATGGGAAATGATCGTAAAAAGAAAAGAAGTTAAAGTACCCTTCAGAGGTCCGCTTTACCACATAGAGGAATTCACTTGGTGAAATATGCACGTAAGCAAAAGAAAAAAGTGATTTCTTCGGACGACAAAGCGTAAAAACTTATACGAAGGGATTTGTACTCTATAAAAATTTTTCTTTAAAGAATAAAATAATTATTCTTTAGCAAATAAGAGTGCAAGTCCCCTCGAAGTGTAAAATATTGCAGCAAGCTTAAGGTATGGGGGCAACATGGTATAGTAGTATAGTTGCATCAGTAAAGTAATACTCAAACAACATACCATAAGCCCGCTGCAATATCGTGTAAATAAACTTGTGCAAAAAATAAAATAAATAGTAAATGCATTCTCAAATTCAAACAGAAGTTTGTACAAACGAAGAATCATTTTATTCAACTATAATGCAGATACAGGTTCTCAAAATAAAAGCGGGGGCCGATACCCGCACAACTCTCGGCCAGTTCATACAAAAGACAAAAAGCTAAAGTCTTCACTTCTTTTTACTGCCTTTGGACCCTTTACCCGACCGAATGACCAGCTTTTCAGGTCGGCCAGTGGGTATAAGGGAGGAAGGAGAGGTAGGCGCAGCTGGCCCAACTTCTGGCTCCTCTTCAGTGGCAGTGATTATCTTCCCTCTCCTCCTTGATGCTCCTTGCTTCCTTCTCCTCCTCGAGGAAGACTCACTTCCTGGAGTGACAAGTTTAGATAAAGTTATATCGTCAGAAGGAGTCCGCTCCGGAGATATGTCACCTCCCTCAAGTCCCTCATCTTTTTGCTCTTGCGAAGCAATGGGATCATCCAGGCCATGGAGAGCCTCTATTTGTTCTTCTTGTGACCCAGGTTGCGAGGCAGAAGGAGGCGCCACTTGAAGAGATGGAGGAAGGATCACCGGGGGAGAAGAAGCTTGAGTTTGACTCGGTGCTTTCTCTACAAAGGAGAAAAAACTTAAAATATCAGTATCTTTCGAAAAGAGAGGGGATGACGGCTCGTCAAAAGTCGGGAATTCATTAACATTTGAGGAATAATCAAAAGTCGGGAATTCATTGACATTTGAAAAATAATCAAGAAGATCGTCAAGTTCACAAGGAGCGAACGAGCAGTTCACCACTTGGGCTGGTCCGGTGTCAAGTTTACCTGGGGCAGTTGGATCTCTGAGGCTGATTTCATATCGCTGTGCTTCGTTGCTTTCACCACCTTCATCCCCGCCTTGTGCACTTGTAGTTTCAGTTACTGTCTTAGTTGCAGGCGGAGTAGAGGAGCTAGAACCCGTGATGTCAACCACAGGAGAAACTGGAGGTTGGACAGAGGAAGTAAGCGTTAATTCCTTTCCAGAACGTTCCTCTTCCGCCATTCCAGTTCTCATCCTGGCAAGTTGTTCTCGCCCCTTCGCAAGAGCAGCGCGAGCTCCCTCATCCAGGTAACGCGCCTCAAAATCTTCATCGCCATACCCGGCGTCTTTAAACATGTTAAGAGCAGCTTCCCACACCTCGGCCAGGGTGATTTCATACTTAGGACCAAGAAAAGAGAGGCTGCCGCGTCCCAAGACACAGTGTAAATAAAAATCGAATAAAGTCGAATTGATATCGGTTTCCATGGTCTGAGCAGTTTCTTCGGCTGCAATTTTGCCAGCCATGGCCTCATCTCGATCTTTTTCGGTCTGAGCAAGTTGGGCTTTTAGCGCTTCAATCTCCATGTCCCGGGCGCTCAGTTTATTCTGCAACTGGGTGACATCAGTGCGGTGGTTCTCTACAGCTTGTTCTAACCTCTCAGCTTTAGCTTCAGCGTCCCTCTGGCTGGCGTGCGCATCTCGCACTTGTTTTTGCAATACCTCTTCTCTTTGGGTGTAAGTATTAGTAGAAGAGACAAGATCATCTTTGAGCTGCTTTACTTCAGCTTCGAGTTTTTCATTGTATTCGGCTATCTCCTTCATCTCAGCGTTGTGTTGATCAAGAATCTTCTGCCATTCTGATTTGTCATTTTCCATGGTCAGCATTGCTTCGATGTTAGCCCGATTAACTCTTTGAAGTTCATCAACCAACTTTTGCCATCCAGACATTCTATCGATATCAAGCTTGACAGCATCGAGATTTCTGTACATAGCTTCTTTGTCGATGGGGACCAAATCGAGGTCGAAGCGTACCCCCCTCAAACACCAATTCGGGAATCGGCTCTGCAAGGTCGGGGGGCCCCTTTCAACATGGTATGAAGGCCTGTTGAGAAGTGTTTGGATGGCACTTCCTTCAAGAGCAGGAGATTTGGAAGGGATGTCAATAGAAACTGAGGCACCAGGTCTCTCAGATGTCACGGGCACGTGCTCCTCGCCAAGTTTGGTCCGCTTTCTCGAATCCTCAATATGGCTCTTCCCCCTATCATCGTGCGTTTTACGTTTATGGGAATCATCATCTCTTGGGAAGGATTCATGTCGCGTGCCCGCTCCCTCATGACGTTCTTCGTACCTTCTCCTCTCTTCAGCTTTTCGCGCAGCTCTCTGCTCATTGGTCTCTCTGGGATCGGTATAATATTGCTTGTAATCATAGCTGCCACGCCCTCCATAGCGTCGAAAGTCTTTATAATAAGAACCGCTGCCGCTGCGCCCCATAGAGGAATCTGAAAAGGCAAAAATGGCAAGTCTTAGAAACTTCCGGAGAAAAGAAGTTAAATGTTAACAAACGCCAAAAAATCCTAAGTGTTGTGTGATGTGCAAGCTACGCGCATTAAGCTACAAACCACTCATTGGTGTAGAGGTGATGATAGCTTGGGTATGAGGAGTTGGTGTTTGTGTTGGTGTTAGTCGAAGAAGGGACGTCGCCTCAACTATAGGAGAGATAGTTTTAGACACGTCATCTCTAAAAAGCTCCTGTGAGGTCACTATTATGTCGCTCAACCCATCATAAACATCGTCACCATCATGCTCGGTGAGACTTGTTTTCTCAGTTCCTACATCAGCTAATCCCCCGAGAGGCTGTGAAGGTTCTTCTTCTTCCTCAATCGGGGCAAGTGCCGCCTTACTAGATGACCCCATAATGTCGGTAGGGGTGGAACATTTCACCAATGAAGCTTTGATGTTAGACTCTTTTGATGAGGGTTGTTCGATAGTAACGGGGGCATCCGATGCTTCAGTCGGAGAATCGGGAACTTCAGTCGGAGCTTCACAAAGCTGAGTATAGCGAGAAGGGTGGAGGAGTCCGTATTGATGTAGAAATTCGTCGCTTAGTAGAAACTTGATACTTCTCTCTTCTGCAGCTACAGCGCTCAGTCTATCAAAAGTCTGCCTATGTATCGGATCTCTAGAGGGAAGGGGAAGTGCTGAAAAAAGCAAAGAATGAGATCAGCAATTTGGACCCCGAAAAGAGTTAAAAAAGAAAGTGGAAAGACGGAAATAAATGATCTTACTTCCTACTCTCCAAGAAGCATAAAACTCTGGGGGACTGCGGGCAAAGAAAAATTGGTTTAAAAATCCATGGACACTTTCAGTAAGATCAAGAATGAGCTTGCGGTTTCTTGCACTTCTCACAATAATAAGAGAAGGATGGTCTTTGCTCTTTGCAAACGAGCATAAGTAGCGAATTTCTTCGAAGCTCGGCAGTCGGTCAAGATTTCTTCTGAACAAAACACCCAACCCCATCAAGATAGCGTAACCATTAGGATGAAGTTGGAACGGAGAAATTGACATCCGAAGAAGAAGAATTCGAAGAAAGTCATTGAAAGGTGGAATCGCCCCACTTAAGCACATATGACGATTAACCGCGACAAAACCATAGGGAGGTCTGTCAGCAGTATCATTCGGTCCAGGAAATATGACATCATCTTCAGCAAAGCCGAATTGAGTACGCAACTGAATAAATGTTCTCGAAGATAGAATAGTCGAAGTTCTTTCCGGAGGATTCTGTATAGGAACAGCTATCGGGAAAGTTTCTTCTTCTTGACTTGCTGCTTCTTCTCCTTGATGGGAAGTCATTCTACATAAACAACTATATATTCAAATATCAAGGTGCACGTTTCCTAAAATGTGTGAGGTGTTGTGTAAGATCAACAAGACGATAAACAAATATAACTGGAATTAAAAAAAAAAAAAACTGGCAAGCATTTGTTAGTTGTGAAAATCCAGGGGTCATTGTTTTAAGTCTGAATATGTAGGCACAACATTGATGCAAACGAATTAGTTCAAATTGTTCATACTTTGCATTGATATTTGGCCTTAGTTGATCGATCCACAAGCATTTCATGCAATGCATTTAAGTTAATTACTTTGTCTCAACTAATCTGTCATTTGATGTGGGCAGTCAATGGCAAAATTTTCGCCTTGGTTTTCTTTGTTTATTATTTTCGACAGGTTGGCAAGTTAACACAATCTGTGGAGTAATGCAATGAGATTCGAGCAAATTCAAGGTTGGAACAGTTCAAAGTACAAATCAGGTGCTCGAGGAAGGCCAATGCTCCTAAGTGTCAGCACGTTCAGGGCTAAAGTCCTAACCCAGCTACGGTCTAAAAAATCCCACGAGATAAAACTAAGACGGTAAGAGATCAGATGCTTAAGTCCTAACTAAGCGATATGATTCGGCTACTCAGGTTAGATGCTCAAGTGTTAACCCGGTCACGACCTAAGGATCTCTTACAAGTTAAAGCCGGTTTGTTAGTTCCCTAACTCGGCAGTCATCTAAGTTGCAAGCGACAGATAGGGATCTCTCCAAGTATTAACACGGCCGCGGTTCAAAGGCTTAGGTCGGCAAGTTCCACCGAGCGATTAACTCGGCTTCGATTCAAGTTTTAAAGTTTAAGTCGGCAGAAATTTGAGTCACTCAAATTCCCTGAAAACCACCATCTCACGGCATTCAACCCGTTAACCCAATAACCTTCCCATCAACAGCCACCTTCATTCACACCAACCAATCATCCAACAAAGCAAACTGAGATTGTCACAAGTTCAATGCCCAGCCATTGGAGATCATCAAGCCTGAAGCGATCAACCGCCTTCATGGTATTAACGATCATCTGAAGCCGAAATCGGGCAACCTAAGTTTCATCAACTGTAAACATGATAGGATTCGCGATGAAGCATCGTGCAAGGAGGCGATTCGAGTTCGAACAAACAAGAAATGTGAATCGGCAATAAATTACTATCAGGAAAACCACTTACACGATGCGTAGCAGAGATTATTTGTGATCGATTGAATAAAGTTGCCTTTAAGATCTGAGGGTGCTTTAATGGCGGAATTGAGCAAGGGTTCGAATGAAGAAAAAGGAGGAAGGGGGCTAATTTATATCTCATGGTGAAGGAATGTTAAACAATACTAACTGGTAAGTCGTACGCGATCTACCGACCTAAGAGAAGCCGAGCTAAGATATTTCGAAGCACACGACTTAAGTCTAAGGCGTATACTTCGAGGGGCAGATGTTAACCCTATCTCGGTTACGACTCAGCAGGTCTAGTGTGTGGAGATGGCGCCGACCCAAGAGATGCCGACCTAACTGAGTAAGAGTTGTGCGGGGTCTGCCGATCTAAAGGACATACCGACCTAACTGCTTAAGGACTTAACATGCTTACCGACCTAATGCTTTAAAGGCTACGCCGACCTAGGGCTATGCCGACCTAATGTGTTAACAAGAATGACCGACCTAAAATAGCTCAGGACTTAAAGAGATAACCGACCTAACTAATTAGAGGGTGGCCGACCTAGCTAATTAGAAAGGGGTCCGACTTAGCATGGTTGCCGACCCAATGCCTCACATAATTGCCGACCCAATGCCTCACATGGTGCCGACCTAACTACGATGAATCGCGACCGATCCAGAGAGATGAAGGGAGAAGCGGTTCAACCATTTAAGGCGTAGCGCGTTAGACCGGAGGCGACTTAGTCTAAGTCGGAGACGACTTAGGACTTGTGCAAATTCAGCGAAGAAGGATCAACACAGCTTGACCATATCAGAGCTCCTATAAGTCGGCCGCGACTTAACTAGATCGGTGAGGAGTTAAGACCGAGTTTAGGTCCAAAATCTTTGCCTATAAATACCAACCTACCTCCAACATTCAAAGGACTTTTGGGGGTTGATCAATTTCAGGCGCCATTACTCTGCCGAATTCCAGACTACTTCAAAGCTTTTGAGATCCAACAAACTTCTAAAAGAACTCCGTGAAGAAATCATCTACATTCACCATGGATTTGAAGATGATTGTTAACATCAAAGCTTGAGCTACTTGTTTTACATATCCCATCACTTGAAGTATGTTGTAATTGAAAGATTTTGTAAAGGATTGTAATCAAACTAGTGATAAAAAGATTAAAGTGGACGTAGGCTGGATTATAAGCCGAACCACTATAAATACTGTGTCTCTTACTGTTTTTCTGCATACTTTCTGCTTATTTCTGTTTCCCGTACGAACGGGTGGTGCTTTCACAATCACATCCTACACACCAGGGTGTTAGCGTTTAAATTTGAGCGTTAACACTAAGCGTTATCTTTCAAGGAAAGATTACTCTTAGAATGCTCATCGTCCTCCCATGACGATGTTTCTAATAGCATTCGTCCATACAAGTTGCCCTTGGTCTGGACAGACCGAATCACCGTCTTCATCATCTTCAGGTATTCATTCGTAACATTTCAACCGGATCGAAGTGGTTTTCGGATAATAATATCTGATCCCAGTCTCTTCGAAACGATTAACGAAATTGGCAAAAATTGAAATTCGGTTATTTAATTATCAACACACATCCATAAATAATCATTAGGCCTTTTTATAAATTTTCCAAAATTTATTTCAAAATATCCTTATAAGATATTACTTCCAATTCTTCAACATTTGAAAACAGTTTTCAATTCCTCATATCTTCAAAGGAATATTCCCACCCATTTTCAACATTTAGAATATTTTTTCCACTTCATTTTATATTCGACACTTAGGAAGTATTCTATTTGTTTCCCATTTCTTTTCTCAAAAACATTTACAAATTTTATTTGTAATTCCTTGACTAGTTTATAACAAATTCTATAAATTTCAAAATTCTTTAATTAATCCGTTAAATATTCAAAAGCCAATTTTACTTGCTTGTAAACTCAATTTTCCCTTTGTACTTCTTTATGAATTCTATTCCATTCTTCGAAGTTCAACTTTATCAACTACTACGAAAATTTTCTTACTTCTCTTCCAAATCCTATTTTAAGAATTTTTTTTTCTAAAATCCAATCTACTAAATAACCCCATTTTTAGACTTTCGAGAAGTTTTATAAATAAATTTTAAAACATTTCAAAACTTTATATATACACACACATATTTAAATAAAAATTAGTATTTTAAAGAAAATAATAATAATTTGTTTTAAAGACATATCCAAATAATTATTTAAAATATTGAAAACACTTTCTTAGAACACCGTTTTTCAAAGCAGTTTTAAACCTTAGGATTTATTAAAATAGATATTAAGTATTTAAAAATTCACTTCTGAAGTATTTCAATACTAACTTTAAAATTACATAATTTAATAAATAAGAATTTTCCTTCTTAAATAAAACTTAACTTATCAATAAAAAGAACTTTTAAAATCTCAATAACCAAATTTCAGTTTATAAATCCTTCTTGATTTCCATCACATAACTTCCCTTTCGGTCTCCTTAAAAATTTTCATGTCAAAATAGTTTTCACTATTTTTCTCTAACCCTATTTCCATATTTTTAAATATAAATTCTTCCTATGAATTTTATATTTCGAATTTATCACCAGATATATATTTTCTTTATTTATAAACATCGTTTATAAATTTTATAACTTCTTTGAGTTTCGCTAAAATAATCTCATTTATAGTATTCCATTTTTTATACATTCAATTTCTTATAAATTCCATTTGTCGATCTATTTTTAAAATCGATTTCAAATTCTTTCTATATTTCCCAAATATCATTTTTAAATTCCAATCTCAAAAATCCCTTCGTATAATTTTATTTTTAAACCTCTGTTTAAAATATTTTCCCGCATTATTTTGTATCACCAAAAATCTATTTTTGCTTATTCAAATTAGTCTCTTTTAAATATCCAAATTTCAATGTATATATTTTTAACTTAAAAATCTCTTTTTAATTCCTTAAAATTTTAAAAAAATATTTATGGTATTCATTATATCCAAAATTAATTTCCATGCCATTATAGCATTTCAACATTTACAACACACAATAACCCAGCATTTTACATATATATGAAAAATACCATTTATTTGAGGAATCTAGTTGGATCCCTCTAACCTGTTTCGCTGCATCCACATATGTTAGACGGCAATAAAAGTACCAATCCTATTTTGAGGGGGACATCGCGGTATATATGATTATCCACTATGCTGAGGGGCGCATAGGGTCCCTTCCATTACAATGTGCGGAAATTTCACTCCAATAATAATATATATACTACTAAATATATATAGTCATCCATCAGATAAATTATAAATTTATCAATCAATCAAGCATTCAATAATTTAAATATAAACATTTAAATTTAAATATGGTAATCCAAATAAGTGGGAAATTCTCACCTTGATTTTTAATTTTCCCGAACCTCCAGATTTTATTTCTTCTAAAATCTCATCGAACTCTGAAAAATCCTAAACTAATTTCTGATTATCCATTTTGCAGCTACGGATCCATCGTGACTGATTTCGTGATATTTGTATCTTGTGTACAAATTTAATTTAGTTCCATTAGCGGTTTTAGATTCTAAATTCTAAATTAAATAGAGTAATTATAAAATTTAATTAAATCATAGTGATATACCTCTTCCCGTAGCCATCATGTTCACGCGAGCAAAAAATAATAGGTTGTTTTTCCCAAGTCGATTTTCCTCGTCTCTGCTACTTCGATCGCACATCACAGAAGTTTTCCCATCCATCGCCGCCGTGCATGGCGCCGCCTCCACCCTGCCGTGCGAACGTGTTTTCACTCAGTTCGAGCAGCCACCCACAAAGCCTTCTTGATAGTTACGACCCAACATCTAAAACCCTAGACGCGCATCGAAAAACATCTTCTCCTGCCTCTGCCCAACGCGCTCATGCATGCCACCTCTAACTGTGCCGCTTCCATCGTCGTCCTCCCTTCAGTCGCGAGCGCCACGCGATCCGCCCTATTCCCTTTTTTCAAACAAACTCGATTTCGTAAGTTCGAATTCCAGAGGAAGCAACAAAAGTAATGCGATTTATTTAATCTTTTACTGATTTTTCTCGAATCAAATGATATGGAGAGGGGAAACGGTTTGAGTCTCGACCATTTTTTCCTTTGTGTGTATATATATATTTCGTTTTTTGAATCTACCTATTTTCATGCATTTTAAAAAGAAGAGGGAGGGGGCCAAGACACGACGGTGGCCTGTAGGAGAGGAAAAGGGTACAATGAAAAGATAAGGTCACGTCTGAAAGAAGCTTGACTAACTTATGAAATAATGTCAAATCCAAAATGTCTCAATCTATGCAACTTAAAATCTCGAATTCCTATCGAGGTGTATCGTTAGGCATTTATATTGTTACACCCCTATTCCAAATGCAATGGAAAAGGTTTCGAGTTCTAATTCGATCGTATGGAGAAGATAGCCTTTTGGACATAATTATTATATTAAATTTTCGATATAAATTTCAGCGCGTTTATATACCTACGACCAAACGATAACTCTAAATGCTATGAAATTTGAAATCCGATAATATTACACTATTACGGATCCAATGGAACTTGTTTCATCAATTCTGATTCCAAGACTATGGCTCAGAAGGCTATTTTTAAATGTCAATTTAAACCATATATTCTTAAAACTGAACAAATCACTTTTAAATTAAATTTAAAAACTTTTATTACCTTCATTATTATCAATATAAATTTTACAAGCCCTTTAAATTACTTTTATCGAGCTTAAAACTCACGATACAAAAATTCAACCAATACTCAATTATTAAATTCAAAAATTAAGTTATCCAATAAATCGCTGTATTTAAATTCTGAATTTATTTTTATAAATAAAAATCCAAATTTTCCATATTCAAAATCAATATAAATTCAAATTTAATGTTTAAAACCATTTAAATATTCAAAATCGAACAATGAAAAATCCATGTCATTACACTGGTTCACCAGACTGATTTGGGTGTTACTTTCTTATAATACTTGTGATGACCTGGAATTTTATCGATTGATTTTTGGATATTTAATTTATTTAAATATACGATTAATTATTTTAATAATTAAAGAACCTTATTTTAATTTATAACTAATATTAGAAAATTTATTTTTGTATTTTGTTTACAAAAACATGTAGTTCGATGAAAAACAGAAATGTGACCGAAACTCGTTTTTTAGATTTTCGGCCTTTTATCAAGTGACAAGTTGTTATACTTTTATTTACATTTTTAAAACAACAATTTTATGTTCAAGAAACAAATTACTTAGTTTAAAATGTAATAATAAATAAAATAATAATAATAATAAGGATTTATAAAATATAAAATATATTAATATTTTAAATGAAAGGATGGATTTGAAATCTTAAGTGTAAAAATCAACTAACATACTTGAACCACGCTAATATCCACTATATTTTCATAGGGGTGACATTTTATGGCCTATGAAATGATGGCAAGGTTGAAAATTTGATTTTAGGGTATTTTGTTCCTTATTTTCTATGAATTTATAAAAGTAAGTTTTATTTCACTTATCATTTGTTTTTCATCTTCATTTTATACTTTCTAACTTCTTTTTCCCTTCTCCTCCACCCTTCATTAATAATAGAAATCTTCTTATCTAGGTTAAATGTTTGAAAATTAAGTGGTATAGTTGTATTTGGGTTGATTGCTAAGAGAAAGCTAGGATTTTGCATATGTCGGGAAGGTAATAACTCTATATTATTGTTACAAACTTTTGAAAATAGTAAATGTTGTGAAATCTCAAACTCCGCCTCTTGCTTTTGAAGATGGTGAATGCTGTAGAAATTATAAATAGTTTGATTTTGATTTTGGATAAATTACTCAAATTTATATGAAACTGTTGTAAATCATAATATGTTGAATATGTGTGGTAAATGAATGTTGATGAAAATAATGATGCTTGTTGCAAATTGAAATGCATACATGCACCTGGACATATGCATACAGACATTCATATGGGCTCTGTTTCCATCCATGCTTCCTTTTATATTTTCTGACATAAAGAACGAACATCCCCCATCTCCCTTTCAAAATACAACATTTCTTAATCCACGCAAAATTATCCATTTAGATCAATGTAGTTTTTGTGTCTGGTTTTTCCTAAAAAAATAGTTGCTAGATGTTTCGTCGACTAAGGTGGTCGATATTGTCTGATTTCAAGAGTGTTAGGAAATGGTGAAAATTTGCCGATAACAGAATGGAAAATAGAGGATGAGATTAAGTTCGTATCATTGATATGAGATTTTTAGGCTAATCGCAGGATTTTAGGGTGTTGGATTGTGTCTTAGTGGCTAGATGACTGAATTTGGGTCATCTTAGTTTTCCGACGGACCGGGGGTTGAAGGGGGGAAGAGATCGCTTTTGGTGGAAGCCTTGGGTTTAGGGGGAGTCATGTTAGAATCGATGGTGGTACGGTCCACGAGGGCTGCGGTAGGGTCATCCAAGGTTTCGATGGGTTGTTTTTTGGTACTTAGGTTTTTGCTTGTTGGAGGCAGAGATAGCAATGAGTTGGCCATGTCTAGGTTAGAAGTAAGGTGCAAAGTTAGCCGAGCTTCTGGTGGCGGCGTCAACATTTGTCAATGGGTGAGGCGGGATGGTTCGTGAGTTGTTGTGGGTCGCGAGTGTTACGCCCCTCCTCTATACTCATATTAGCCAAGGACATTACAGAGTAATGTCGTCAACTAGCAAGAAGAATAAGGCTGTTGAGGAGCGACCATCTATGTAATTGCATTTTGCGAGCACCGATATGACAGATAATATTACATGCATTTCGTTTCAAGAGGAAAGCCGACATATCAACACAAATCTAAAGCGATTACACAGTGGCTATGAGGTCTTCGAAAACAAATATAAAATAAGCATAACATAAAATCAGTCACAGATATCCATATCACTAAGGCGGAAACAGATATGAATACAACACATAAAAGTGTACATCAAAGTATTGGTCATATAAGATCCACTACATCACAAAAGCATAGGTACAAGTGCTAGACAAAAGAATATGTATACATCAAGGAGTCTCTATCTCCGATGAATAAAACAAAAACTACTAAGATAAGTAGTTAGCCAAAAGTCAAATGACGGACCCTGATAACAAGTCAAGTAGAAGCACCTGAAATACCTCGGTCTGACCTGAGTATTATTTAAGGAGAAATTAATAAACGGATCAATCTAGCTATAAATATCATATTAAATGAGATAGCATAGGAGATATGACAAAAACATATGATAATAATAATGCCATACTGTGACAAATATACATTAAATAACAACAAAAATCATACAATATCTCAAATTTTCTCAAACACGAAAAAGAATGACATATTTTTTTTTATTCACCAAGCAACAAATATTGATCAAGCTTATTGATATAATCACAAAAATTGGTGAAACACAAATTTTAGAAATCATCATTAGAAATCCATAAAACACAAATGGGGGAGGCCTATTACAAACGGGGGCATGAAAACTCACTAACACGTGCATCACAAACGGAATGCTATTCCATGGTCGCTAACCATCATATTTGAGCTGAGGCTCCACAAACGGCCCGAAGACCATGGGTCGCTACCCCACCAATTTTGAGCCGAAACTCCACAAACGGCGTTTAGTCCCCCACACGAACAAAGAGACATCGCACATCGCTAGTCTAAATCACAAAATGATCATCATTGATCGATAAGTGCAAATTACACCAAGTTAGTAAATAAATGAGTTTAGCTTCAGGTCCAAAACCACGGGCATAACTTAAATATTTACGAAAAGATTGTAGATTTCCACTTGAAAATTGTCACAAGATTTCAACCGAACAAGTCCAAGAATTAAACGACAAAGTAAACACAAGCGTTTCATGCCACTTGTTTTGCTAAGTCGTTTAATTGGATTTCTCGAACGAATGGGGTACAGGTTTGCATATACTAATAGATTGGAAAACAGTTTTAAAAGCGAGCTTGGCATTAGAATTAATGTTGAAATCATTTTTGTGAAAGAGTTTGGATATTTACTACTAGTATAGAAATCTTTGTATTTTAAAGTGACAAATCACAGAAAACGATTGTAAAAACGATCTATCACCAAAAATTCACATTCGACGACGTGAATTAAAACCCCAAAAATCGATATCTAATCCAATAAATTAGATATGCCCAAAAATCCAGAAAAGAAGTCATCAAAGTCGATAATATATGACAATAACCAATAGCATCGACAAAATTCGATAAAAATTGGAAATCCACTAAAAAACAGCCAAAATAGGCAAAATTGATAGTTTCAAACGTCTGGTAGGTATTTCCAGACATCTGGCCCTAGGTTCTGGAAATATATATGAGTTTTCTCCTTTCTCTTTTTAATTCCACAACCATTTCAGACGTCTGGATTTTGTTCTGGACGTTTGGATTCTTGTTCCAAACGTCTGGATTTTAGCTCTGCCCATTTTTGTTTTCCAAGGACCCTTTCCAGACGTCAAGATTTTTCAACCAAACGTCTGGATTTCGTTTCAGATGCCTGAATTTTATTCCAGACTTTTGGATTTTTCTGCTAGGCAAAAAAATCAGCATAGCCCAAAAAGGGCAAATCCAAACCGAAATGCGATCGAACGAGCGATGGATGCTAGGGATTTATTCCAATCGACAACCCAACACTATAGGCTTTTAGATACACCACCAAAAAACATGGACAAACATCCAAGATAGAATCTTTAAAGATTTTGAAAAATTCACCAAATCAATTCAAATCAAAAGCAACTGAACATGAAATAGATGCTAGGAAATCATACCTAACAAAAATGAAAGCTATAGACATAGATTTGAGTTAAAGAACAAGGAATGAGGAGTCTTAAAACAAAGCAAGACCAATTCCTCTTCAATACACCTCTAGAATCTTCAATCGATTATCATAGGTGAAGTTTTTCCTAAGTTAGGTTATAGGTATTTCTGAAAATTGAAGAGAGATTGAGATAGAGAAGATGAAGAGGATGCTTACCTACTCTTCTCTTTGATTTTAGAGAAAGAACTTGAATTTTCTAAGAGAACTATGGCTAAGGAATTTCTAATTTCCTTTCTTTTCCCCCATTTTTCTCTTTAGCTTGAGTGTTAGGAAATGTTACGAATGAATGAAGAGGAGTGTAGGCGGAGTTAGGGTATTAGATGAGTTGGGTTCTCTTGTTAGGTTATTGGGCTGAAACCCAAACCCAATGCCCCAAATAAAAATACCAAAATTCAACTCAACTCCAAACATGTCGATGTTTATAATTAAAAGGTCCCAAACACCGCTTTGGACTCAATAGAAGTAGTCTCGAGTCCTAATTCGACTGTTTACAAAACGTAGCATTTTAGACTCTAATCCGACTAACAATGCTATATTTAAATTAAACATTTAAATATATAATCGTAAAAATATGCGGGTTGCTACAGACTCCCCTCCTTAAAGAAATTGCGTCCTTGCAATACTTAAGAAGAAAACAAAGAGTAAAAAACATACTAATGCATAACAACACAAAAGAAGAAATTTTGAAATGAGAAGTTCACCTTAAGGAGCACGAGAGAGTAAGTCCGGATGTGTTCGCTCGATGAATTCTATGGATTCCTAAGAACAAACATTAGGATTTGAGGACCATTGAACTTTTACAAGCGGAACATCTTTATTTCGAAGGCGTTTAACTTCCCTAGTAATGATACGAACAGGATGTTGCTCATAAGTCAAATTAGGTGAAACATCAATCTCTTCAATAACACCGGGCTCAAAAATAAAATCGAAATCCATAAGGAATTTCTATAGTTAAGAAATAAGGAAAACTTTGTGAATAGCAGAAAATTGAGCCGTTAATAAAAGGAGATAAGCCATGGAACCAATGCGTTCGATGATGAGAAATGGGCCAATATATCGAGGCGTTAGTTTTCCCGATCGATTGAAACGCACAATTCCCTGCATAGGTGAAACACGAATAAACACAAAATCTTCCACAGAAAATTCCATATTCCTTCTACGGTTAATGACATATGATTTTTGTCTACTTTGAGCTTCTTTCAACCTATGGCGAATAAGGTCAATCTTTTATGTGGAATGACGAATAAAATCTGGACCTAAAACTAGCTTCTCGTCGGCCTCAAGCCAACAAGATGGAGATCGACATGGCCTTGCGTAGAGTGCCTCGAAAGGTGCCATACCAATACTAGATTGGAAGCTATTATTATAGGGAAAACCAACGAGAGAAATATGATCATCCTAACTTCCACCAAAATCAAGGACACATGCACGAAGGAGATCTTCAACAGTTTGATTCACACGCTCGGTTTGTCCGTCGAACCGACGATGATAAGCAATGCTAAAATTAAGCTTCGTTCCTAAAGCTTTTTGAAGACTCTTCCAAAATCAACTGGTAAATAGTGGATCACGATTGCTAAAATTAGAAGTAGGAACTCCATGCAATTTAATAATCTCTTTAGCATAATGTTGGACCAAAAGAGTTACGGTCCGACTAGATCGAACGGGAATAAAATAGGCGGATTTTGTATGTCTATCTACTATCACTCATAAACTGTCATGACCCGAACGAGAATGGGGAAGACCGTCAATAAAGTCCATGGTGACTTGATCCCACTTCCAAACGAGAATGTATAAAGGTTGCAATAACCCACCGAACCTTTGATGCTTGGCCTTTATGAGTTGGCAAGTTATGCAACTCTTAACGAAGTTAGCAATATCGGATTTCATTCCATCCCAATAATAAAGTTGCTTCATAACCGCGTATATTTTACTACTACCGGGATGAATAGTATGTTTAGAACGATGAGAATCTTCTAAAATGTCCTTACGAAGATTATTAATATTTGGCACGATAAGTCTACCAAATTTCGAATGCAACCATGAGCATCGATTTCAAAGTCTTTCAAACCATCAATATTTTTATCCCTACAACTTTGGCTAAGATGCGCCGATTAGGGATCAAGAATACGATCTAAAAGAGAAGGATGAGCCTCAAGGCTACATAAAACAAGAGGTGAACAAGAATCGGATTCACGATCTCGAATCTCATAAGTGGATAAAGTCACGTGATCATTCCATTCAGATATCATCATGGAAACAACCGCTTGTTGCTTACGACTAAGGGCATCAGCAAAACAATTTTCCTTTCCGGCAATACAAAGAATATCAAGATCATAAGATGCAAGGAACTCGAGCCAGCATTGTTGACGCAAATTAAGTTGCTTTTGAGAAAATAAATACTTCAAAGAATTATGATCGGTGTAGAGAATAAATTTCTCTCCTAAAAGATACTGACTTCAAATTCTAAGGGCGAAAACAATAGCCGCGAGCTCTAAATCATGAGTTGCATATCTGGTCTTTGAAGGCTTTAATTGCCTAGAAGCATAAGCAATAACATGTTCCCTTTGCATTAGAATGGCTCCCAAATAAACACGACTAGCGTCGGTATAAACAATAAAGTCTTGGTTCCCTTCGGGAATCACAAGAATAGGATCATCGGAAAGGAGTTCTTTTAATTTCTGAAAAGCAGCTTCACATTTGTCTGACCAAATTTACTACTCCCTTCTTTGTCAAACTGGTAAGAGGCAAGGAAATTTTAGAAAAGTCTTTTATGAACCGACGGTAATAGCTCGCCAATCCCAGGAAGCTACGAATTTCTGTCACACTCTTTGTTCTCTTCCAATTTTGAATCGCTTCAAACTTTGAAGGATCCATGGAAATTCCAGATTCAAAAATGATATATACTAAAAATTCACATGGGATTGCCAAAAGTGGCACTTAGAAAATTTTTCTTTCAACCGATTGCACCTAAGAGTTTCCAACACAATCCGAAGATGTTATTCATGCTCTTTCTCGGTTTTAGAATAAACAAGAATATCATCTATAAAAATGAGAACGAATCGATCGAGGTAGTCTTTGAAAACTTGATTCATAAGGTCAACGAAATAAACTGGAGCATTTGTTAAAACAAATGGCATGACAAGCCATTCATAAGATCCATAACAAGTACGGAACGATGTTAAAGAAATGCTATCCTCTGTAATACGAAGCTGATGAAAACCGGTTGCTAAGTCTAACTGTGAAATGACTCTAGCACTTCTAAGTTGATCAAATAAATCATCAGTTCGATGTAAGGGATATATATTCTTGATGGAGATCATTAAGCTTGCTATAGTCAACGTAAAGCCTAAGTGTACCATCAGATTTCTTCGCAAAAATAGCTGAAGGTCCCCAAGGAGAGGAACTAGAATGAATGAATTGTTTTGTTTTCAATTCAAATAATTGTTTACGCATCTTCTCATTTTCTTATTGGACATACGTTAAGGAGGACGAGTGATAGGTAGAGCTCCAGGGATTAAATTAATCCTGAACTCAATTGCTTGCTTAGGGGGTAATCCTAAAACTGGCTCAAATATGTCGAAAAATGCAGGAACAATGTGAATGAGAGAAATAACATCTTCCTCATCATCATTATAGTCATCATGTGGATTTAGAGGATATAAGGATGCCACCGAATATGAATCTGAATCTCTAAGAACAATAGAAATGTGCTTAACAGATTGAGGATGTTGAAGATATATAGTCCTCCAAGACATTGGATATGGGCTTCATAACGGTTAAGCCAATTCATTACCATAATCATTCCGAAGCCTAAGTAGCGCATAACATGCAAATCGACTCGAAAAGAATAATCACACAAAATAATCTCGACATCTTTACAAAGCAAACTGAGTGTTGCGGATCCACCAACCGGATTCGCAATTCTCAGTGAATTCATCAAAGCCATAACATTTAAAGAAATTTATCAAGAAGTTCTTTTCATATAAAAGAGTGGGATGCACCCGTATCAAAAAGAACTCGAATAGGATGATCATGAAACATAATAATGTCATTGAGGATAGAATGAGAAATACCTTGACCAAGAGAAGTGTTACTACGCGCTTGCACAACATTTATTTTTCCCTCTTTCTTGCTTGAATGTTTGGGACATGAAAATATATCACGACCCGAACTTTTGCAATAGCGACAAGTAAAGGGCTTCGGACACTTATTTGCATAATGGTCCATAGAACAATAATTGTAGCACTCTCCAGGACTAGAAGTAGGAGTCTTTTCTATCGAAGTTGCTTGCTTCCCTTTCTTGTTGGGATTAGGGCCTTTCGAACTTAATAGGCCTCTTCTTGTTGTTGTTGAAATTCTGTTTGGCACCCACAGCTTCAACATCACTTTCTTTATCAGCCTCTTCAAGTCGAAGAGCGATATCAACAAGCTGATCGAAAGAAACTTCTAATTTCAAAAGTAATGGCTTTTTGAGGTTCTTATTCAACCCATAAATAACCCTCTGATTTTTCTTAAATGGGGTATTAATGTACAGACCCCATATTTAGAGAGAGATACAAATGACACGACGTAATCCATCACAAAAGATTCACCTTGAACAAGGTCAACGAACTTTAACTCGAGTCTTTCCCGGAATTGCTCCCAAGTAAGATCCTCTTCGATAATCTTAGAAAACAAAAGCTCATACCAATCTAATGCTCTCTCTTGGAGCATAGTAGAAGCCACTTGGACTCGATGTAGATCTACAAGATTCGTGCGAGAAAAGATGCGATTGCATGTTCTAAGCCAAGCTTGAACTTCTATAATGCTTTCGGAAGCCTTGAATGGCCTTCCACCCAAATTGGTATAGTCACTGCACAGGCGTACAAACCCAGATTTAGGATGAGTAGGCTCTGGAATGGGTCCGACAGCTTGAGCATTCTTTACAAGATCTAAAAGCTGCTAAGCAGACGCAAATACTTTATCCTGAGGGGTAGCACTCGATTGACCGGCACTGAGACGGCCAGGTCTAACCATTTCTCTTCTTTGTGAAAGAAAGAAAGAAGAGGAAAAAGGTTTTTCCTAGAATCAATATCAAAAAACTTGATTGATAAAACCAGGCATCATAAAAGAAAATAGGATAAAACGGGTCCAATGACTCGAATTAAATCCTAAGGAACGATTCCTAAGAGATACTTAGGACAATGATCCTTGCTATTATATTCTTTATTGTTCCAAAGTTTGGTTCTAATACCAAGCTGTGATGCTCCACCTCTATACTCACACTAGCCAAGGACACTACGGAGTAATGCCGTCAACTAACACGAAGAATAAGTCTATTGAGGAGTGACCATTTGTGTATTTTCTTTGTGCGGGCACCGATATGCCAGATAGTATTACATGCATTTCATTTCTAGTGGAAATCGGACATATCAATACAAACCCAAAGCTACTAAACAGTGGCTATGAGGTCTTCGAAAACAAATAAAAAATTAGCATAACACAAAATCAGTCATAGATATCCATATCACTAAGGCGGAAACAAATATGGATACAACACATAAAAGTGTACATCAAAGTAGTGATCATATAAGATCCACTACATCACAAAAGAATAGGTACAAGTTCTAGACAAAAGAATATGTATACATTAAGGAGTCGCTATCTCGAATGTATAAGACAAAAACTACTAAGCTAAGTAGTTAGCCAAAAGTCAAATGACGGACCCTGATAAGAAGTCAAGTAGAAGTGCCTGAAATAACTCGGTCTGACTTAAGTATTACTTAAGAAGAAAATAATAAACATATCAGTCTATCTATAAATATCAAATAAAAGGAGATAGGATAAGAGATATGACAAAAACGTATGATAACAGTAATGCCATACTATGACTAGTATACATTAAATAACAACAAAAGTATACAATGTCTCAGATTTTCTCAAACACCAAAAAGAACGTCATATTCTTTATTTTATTCACCAAGCCAAAAATATTGATAAAGCTTATCGATATAAATCACAAAAATTGGTGAAACACAAATTCTAGAAATCATCAATCAGAAATCCAGAAAACACAAACTGGGGAGGCCTATCACAATTGGGAGCATGAAAACTCACCAACACGTGCATCACAAACGGAACGCTATTCCATGGTTGCTAACTATCAATTTTGAGCCGAGGCTCCACAAACGGCCCGAAAACCATAGGTCGCTACCCCACCAATTTTGAGACGAAACTCCACAAACGGGTTTAGTCCCCCACACGAACAAAGAGACATCGCACATCACTAGTCTAAATCACAAAATGATCATCATTGATCGATAAGTGTAAATTACACTAAGCAAGAAAATAAATGATTTTATATTCATTTCCTATAACCATTTGCTTAACTTAAATATTTACGAGCAGATTGTAAATTTCCACTTGAAAATTATCATAAGATTTCAACCAAACAAGTCCAAGAATTAACCGACAAAGTAAACGCATGCGTTTCATACCACTTGTTTTGCTAAGTCGTTTAATTGGATTTCTCGAACGAATGCGGAAAAAGTTTGCTTATACTGATAGATTGGAAAGCGGTTTCAAAAGCGAGCTTTGTATTAAAAGTAACATTGAAATCATTTTTGTGAAAGAGTTTGGATATTTACTACTAGTATGGAAACCTTTGTATTTTAAAGTGACAAATCACAGAAAATGATTGTAAAAACAATTGGTCACCAAAAATTCACACTCGACGACGTGAATTAAAATCCCAAAAATCGATATCAAGTCCAATCAATTGGATATTCCCGAAAATCCAAAAAAGAAGTCATCAAAGTCGATAATAAATGACAACAATCATTCGGATCAACACAAGTCGATAAAAATTGGAAATCCACTCAAAAACAGCCAAAATAGGCAAAATTGATAGTTCCAGATGTCTGGTGGGTATTTTCAGACGTTTAGCCCTAGCTTTTGGAAAAATATATGCTTTTTCTCCTTTCTTTTTTCAATTCCAGAACCATTTCAGACGTCTGGATTTTTCAACCAAACGTTTGGATTTTGTTCAGACATCTGGATTTTGTTCCGTAAGTTTGGATTTTTCAACTAGCCGTCTGAATTTTGTTCTAAAAGTCTGAATTTCGTTCGAGACGTTTGGATTTTTCTTCTAGGCAAAAAAATCAGCCTAGCCCAAAAAGGGAAAATCCAAACCAAAATGCGATCGAACGAGCGATGGATGCTAGGGATTTATGCCAATCGACAACCCAACACAATAGGCTCTACGATACACCACCAATAACATGGCCAAACATCCGAGAAAGGACCTTTAAAGATTTTGACTTCAAAACATCAAAATTAAAAAATTCACCAAATCAATTCAAATGAAAAGCAGTTGAAAATGAAACAGATGTTAAGAATTCATACCTAACAACAATGAAAGCTATAGACATATATATGAGTTCAAGAACTCACCTTTAAACTCAAAAACAAGGAATGAGGAGCTTTAAAACAAAGCAAGACCAATTCCTCTTCAATACACCTCTAGAATCTTCAATCTACTATCAAAGGTGAAGTTTTTCCTAAGTTAGGTTATAGGAATTTTTGAAAATTAAAGAGAGATTGAGATGGAGAAGATGAAGAGGATGCCTACCTAAGCTTCTCTTTGATTTTAGAAAAAGAACTTGAACTTTCTAAGAGAACTAGGACTTAGAAATTTTTAATTTCCTTTCTATTCCCCATTTTTCTCTTTAGCTTGAGTGTTAGGAAATTTTATGAATGAATGAAGAGGAGTGGGGGGAGGGGAGTTAGGGTATTAGATGAGTTGAGTTCTCTTGTTAGGTTATTGGGCTGAAACCGAAACCCAAAGCCCCAAATAAAAATACCAAAATTATAGTCAACTCCAAACATATCGTTGTTTATACTCAAAAAGGTCGCGAACACCGTTTTGGACTCAATGGAAGTGATCTCGAGTCCAAATTCGACTGTTTACAAAAAGTAGCATTTCGAACTCTAATCCAACTAAGATGCTATATTTAAATTAAACATTTAATTATACAATCGTTAGAATATGCGAGTTGTTACAGAAGGCGTGTTTTGATAAGCTTGGATGCGCGTTAGTTGTAGAAGAGGGTTGTGGCTTTTGGGCGTGGGTATCGGATTGGATGGGAGGAGTAAGCAGGCCTTAGTCCTGGAGTTTTGGGCTAGGGTGAAATTGTATTGTTTTGTCCTAGCTTATAAAAATAAGTCATTGATTTCTAAAAATGTGATAACAACTCCATTTTACATTTATTTGACCCGTGGGTTTTTACTCTAGGTTCGAGTTATTGAGTAGCATACTTTGGCATAAATAGTTGGTAATTTTGTTGAAGTATAATTTATAGATAAAATAATATAGACCGATTATAATTATGTTGATAATTACATATTTATTTAATTTTACTTCATTGACGGTATCTGTTAGGAGAATAAATCCACATTCTACTATAATTAAATTGAGTGGATTAGTTGGATATCTATTAGGCAGAATAAATCCCTGTTCCATTATCATGCTAATTTGGACATTTAATTGACCAGTTAATTAATATTGGAAAAGTGATGTGTTAACTATTGATGGTTAATTATGGAATTGATTTACATATATGTTGCTTGTGTAAAACCGATTGTTTGACATGAAACGTCAAATTGAATTAAATGGTAACTTGACTAAGTACCGTTGGGTCACTACACCTCTTTTTGAATATGTAAAGTTATGGTCTAAATTAACTTCAATTTTATAACAACTTGAGGATAAGTGTTTATTCAATTATAAACGATTTTAATTTTTTTTTAATGATGATTAAGGCATTTAATCATATTGTTAATGAGGTAAACGTTAATTAATTATTTTAATTAATGGTGTTTAAGTTAACTAATCATTTAATTAATGGTATTTAAAGCTAATTAATTGATGTAATTAAGGATGTTTAAAGTCAATTAATTGATTTAATTAATTGTGTTTAAGTTAATAAAGTGATTTTCTAAAAGTGTTTATATTTTTAGAAATAGAGTTATAAAAGGAATTTCACTTAGTAAATGATATTTCGTAAAGGAGATTTACGAAATATCATTTGGTAAAGGAAATTATAAAATGAGATTTTTTTGTTGGAGTTTTATAGGAGATATTTTTTCAAGGGAGATTTACAGATGGTATAATATAAAAAAAAGAGATTTATTGATGGTAATTTATAGAATAGAAGACTGGATCTATAAGTGATATTTTAAAGATAATGAAGATTTTGGTTAAATATATATAAGATTTATAAAAATGAGTTGGATTTATATAAAGGATTTTACAAAAGATTTGTGTAAAGAAGTTTATAAAGGGAGATTTATAAAAGAGTTTTATAAATAGAAAAGAGTTTTATAAATCATTTTAAAGATTTAAGAAAGAAGTTTTATAAATTATTTGGATATTTATAAAACGATTTGAAATATGAAATGGGCTATTGAAAAGAGAATTTAATAAAGTAATGATATTGATTTGATAAATTATCCTCCAACCATTAAAAGCTACCAATAATTTAAGTTTCATGTCATTCCCTATCTCCGAGGGGCAGTGGTTTGGACATCTATCTCTCGATGTCCCCAATCTTGCTGATAACCTTGCTTGATATGCATTACCCATAAGTTGACACTGTCAAACCACGGAAAAGCATATCTTGCTTAGCCACGAGTGAAACCATGACTCTTCCGTAGCTTTATCACTTAGCTATTCCTGTTTTTGGGAATCGTTGCTCCAAGTGCCGATGTTCGAGCAATGTTCTTCAATGTCACCTATTTCTAGGCATTAGTCGACATTGGCCATGCGAGGAAAATTATCCGATTGCCCCTACTCAAGCTCTACTTCTTTTTTCCTAATCCTAGACCAAAAATATTATTTGTTTCCATCCTTTAATGACTACCCTCGCTTATCCTCGGCCATAGTGCCATAAGTGAATCTTGAATATCTCGTCCATAGACCGTTCACATATCCGAGAACCTGTGTAACGACCTGTAATTTTTGATAATTTAAATTTGTTAATTTAATAAGATTTTGTGATCTAATATTAGGAGAAATAAAAATTTGTGATGCATTAATGAAATAATAAATAAATGAATTGTAATAGGGTAAATTTAAGTAGTCATTAACAATTTGAATGATATTCCAATCACTTGAAATGATTTAAAGGTTATACCAAGTTATAAAGTGAATATAGGAAAGCAAATGTAAATATCAAATTAATTAATGAAATAATACATAATTAATGGTAATTGAATAAAATCAGTGTTATGTAAGTAATTACAATTTTTATTTGAAAATAATAAACTCATAAGTGTGATTAACAGTTAATGGTAACTATCATTATACGTTACCTATTTATTTAGTCTATTAAATTAAATTGGAAATCAATTGCAATTAAATGAAATTAAATATTAGTTAATAGAAATTAAGGTGAAATTGTAAATTACTATTGTAATAAGAGATAAACTAATGTTATTAAATCCTTACAAGATAATTGATTGAATAACAACATTTAAAATCAAATAAATGGATTTATTAAGATTTTAATTTATAATTACTAAACTTATTAAAAAATTGAAATTAGATACTGAAAATTTTGAAATATTCAATAATAAATTGATGTAGAAAATTGTTTTAAAAGGATTATAAATTACTAAGTAATCCAAAATGATTGAAATTGAAAATTATTAAATTTGAAATTAAAAGTGAGTTAATTAATTTAATATTAATTTTTTGAAATAGCCATTTTGGCCACTAAGTCGGATTTCGGCGAACCTGTTTCATTAGATCCGAAACGATGAATTATTGTAGGATTTCAAGTTTCATAGCGATCGGACTTGTCGTTTGATCTACGGGCTCGGAACGCCTAGAAATACATTTAATTGAAATCAATTTGAAATAAGCTTGTTTTATGCTAACTTCTTTATACGATGGAATTTCGACCTGAAACCAGTTCCATTGAGTTGAATATTATCGAAAACATCTATTTTGATATATGGGATTACCCACTTACGTTCCGAAAGCCAAACGAGATTTTCGGATCATTTATCGTTCAAACCAAAAACCAATTTGATCCATTCATTTCTATTTCTTATCTGCCTATAAATAGCTTGTTATAAACACTAGTTATTACTTATTCCATTTGTTTGTATGTGCATTTCCTTCTCAACTGCTCATTCCAATGGAAGACAAACCAAAACCAAAATCCCCCAATTCAATTTCAAATTCAATTCCAAAATTTAAACTCCCCAAACTATGTCATATCATATATCAATTCGAAGCTCTCGACAAGCGTAATCCACTCCAACGATTCGATTTTCATTTTAGTACGTCATCTAATCAGTAAACGTTGAAGAATTCTCGGCCGTTCTTTTCGTCGCGATCTACCGCAACCGATCGGTGAATCAATAGTGCTAGGTTGTAGAGAGAGGCAATCGTAGTTCATCGTAGTGTGTTACTTGACGAGTTGATGGTTGGATCGTCGGGATTAATTCAATTAGGGTTGGTATACGTGGCGGCGGTTGCTTGCTTTAGGTGCCTCGTTTTTCGTTCACGAGGCTCAGGGAGGGTTGAGATGCGGCGCGGCAGTTCTGGCATGGGTGTGGCGTCAACGACATGAGCGGCGATGGGTGGTACCCGGTCTCGTGCGCGCGAAGCTTTGGGGTCGCGTGCGATATGGTTTCTAGGGATGGGGGGGGAGGACGTGCTAACATGTGCTAGTTGAGTTGAAATTTCTTTAATCTAGTTTATTTAAATTTAATTATAAATCATATAACTTCTAATCATCATAATTTTTGTGTACGAGGTCGGATTTACGTATGGTTTGCTCCATTAGGGTTGTATCGAAATTTTGGACATTTTGATACTGGTTTGCACGAATTCTGAAACTGTTTGAATTTGGGCCCTAATTTGGACCCTAAATTGGATTTTAAATCGTTTTAAAATCAAAGGTGAGTGTTTTAACCCACTCGCAACTTTTCAAATTTCTTTGGTTAGTCAAATTAAATTTGTGAGGTGATTAGGAATTTATTTATTGCTATTTGGCATGTTTAAATCGTCATTCCAATTAATTTGAATTTATTGTTATTTAATTTATTATTGAATTTAATTTACCAGTTAATTTCCTGTTGTTGATACCCAGTTATTTGTTGAAATTTATTAATTAACTTGGATGATGATTATGGTGGATCTTTGGTGGTTGATATTGGATGATTGGATGTTAAGTTTGATTTATATACTGTTATCACTCTGCAAGTTCCCGTAGTTATTGTTTAGGAAAATCATTATGGGTTGAAGTGATATATACCCAAACGATCTATAGATTAAGAAAAATCGTTATAGGTTGAAACGATAGACTCGAGTGATTTTATGAATTTATAAACATTAATTCCGAATGCTCTTTGAAATGATATATAACCATAAAATTTTAAGTTGCCGATTGAAATGATAAATATTCGTATCACTTAACCCAAGGTTAGAGAATTATATATGGATACCGGATTGGTTAAATTAAATGTTTTTCAATCCTTAATTTGTTTGAATTTAGTTAAATGATATTTTGAAATAAAATTTGATTTATATAAATTGAATTATTGTTGAAAATCGAGTTTATGTTGAAATTTGAATTGGTTTAAAGGAATTGTATAAAGAGATTTAAGTGAAGCTTTTAAGTTGAATTTTGAAGTATAAGTGAAGTTTAGCGAAATTGGATTATTAAAATTGTTTGAAATATAACTTTGAAATATAGTGGAATTGGAGTAATCTAAATTGATGTTTCAAACATGGTTTGGAAGCGATAGAGAATTAAATATTTTATTGAGAATTTGTATTCAAAGATCTAATTAGGTTTTTGGAAATTGGAAATGGTCCAAATATATTGAAATGAAATAAATAGTTTAAATTGGTATAAATTTCAAATTCATGTTTAATATAAACTTCTTAAAAATATATTATTTTAAAGATTCTAAATTTTAATAATTATCAAATTATTAACCTATTTTAATTTATATTAACTATATTAAATCATTTAGCATATTTTAAACCATTAAATTTATTTTAAAACTAATCAACCCATTATAACTTATTTTAAATCTAATTAATCTATTTTAAAGCTATTTAATCTATTTTAGTTATATTTAATTTATTTTAAATCTATTTAACTATCTTAAATCAACTTAACAAGTACCTTTATTCTATAATAAAAGTGTTTTAGAGTATTTTAACTATTTATAACTATCTTAACTATCTATAACCATTTAAACTATTTTCTAAATTTTCAGACTAAGCAAAGGGAAAGTGTTTATATCCAAATTTGTTGGTTAAAAAGCAAATATGGTTAAATGGTGTTGTAACCTAAGTCGGGTTTTAAATGTTATAATTAATTGAATATGATGATTTTGAAGTAAGAATTTAACCTAATTGGAAACCTGATTTTAAAAGAAATTATGATTTCAGAAAAGATATGATGTCAAAAGTGAATATGATTTGGGAAGTGATATGGTTTTGAGAATATGATATCTTGATATAAATTATGAATTGACTTTTGAAATGTAAAAGAGCCCTCCAGTGTGAAATAAGCATTTGGTTGTTAAAGAGATGGGGATCAGACATTGTCATACTCTCCGCCATTATCGAAAACCACTTTAACAACTGTGTACGTAGTGGAGATTGCAGAAATGATGTAGGATGGTTTGGCGAACGATTCTATATAAGGTATTTACGTGACCTTGGCTCCCGTGAGTCAACTTGATGTGGCTAAAATCAGGAGCCATACCGGCCAAATGAGGTCATTGCTCTGATCGGGCACACTTCTTCGATGCTATATTCTGACTTTGTGATTGATTTGGTGGCCACCCTTGGTTTTGATTGTTGAGTGTGTTCCGAGGTAGGCGGTAGTAGCTTCTATGCGTTATGTAACGATCGACATTTTTCGACGCTCGAAAACCGACATCAATACGTCCACTATATCAACTGCCAAGCAATCGAACGCCGGAAAACCGTACCGTTAGGGTTAAAGACGAAGAAAAAGATAGAAGAAGAGAGAAAAAGATAGAACAAAACAGAAACAACAGAACAATATCAGAATCTCACAATCATAGTGGAACAACAAATAATAGATAAACGAATAATCTTTAAACAAAGAACTATATCAGTTATTACATTACATCATATTACATTACATTTCATCATCAGAGTGTACAACAACAAACAATAACAAACAGCGGAAAGGAAATACTATATACTAGTGAATACGCCATGCATCCATCTTGCCTCCAGCAACACCTGAATTCCAGAATATCCTGATAAACCTTACTCTTGACTGTCCGTGTGGAAATTGGTGGGCACCCAGAGTTTAGGAAGGAAAACAATAAACTCCGAGTCAGTCATGTGGCTGGTGTGAGAACTCAAAACAGTTTATCTTTAAAAAAAAATGTTAACGCTCAAATTTAAACGCTAACACCCTGGTGTATAGGATGTGATTGTGAAAGCACCACCCGTTCGTACGGGAAACAGAAATAAGCAGAAAGTATGCAGAAAAACAGTAAGAGACACAGTATTTATAGTGGTTCGGCTTATAATCCAGCCTACGTCCACTTTAATCTTTTTATCACTAGTTTGATTACAATCCCTTTACAAGATCTTTCAATCACAACACACTTCAAGTTATAGGATATGTAAAACAAGTAGCTCAAGCTTTGACGTTGACAATCATCTTCAAATCCATGGTGAATGTGGATGATTCCTTCATGGAGTTCCTTTAGAAGTTTGTTGGATCTAAAAAGCTTTGAAGTAGTCTGGAATTCGGCAGAGTAATGGCCCTTGAAAATTTATCGACCCAAAAGTCCTCTTAATGTTGAAGGTAGGGTGGTATTTATAGGCAAAGATTTTTGGACTTAGGCTCGGTCTTAACTCCTCACCGACCCAGTTAAGTCGCAGCCGGCTTATAGGAGCCCTTATATGATCAAGCTGTGTTGATCTTCCTTCGTTGAATTTGCACAAGTCCAAAGTCGTTACCGGGTCAAGCTAGGTCGCGACCGACTTATCTTATCCCTTCGCCGATCTAACGAGTCAAGCCCTACGACTTAATGGAAACAAGCTAGGTCGCTACCGAGTTAGTATGTCACATGCTAAACTGCCCCGCTACTCCATCCTTTACACCCTTAGATCGGTTACGACTTACTATAAGTCGGTAAAGTCCTCGAGTTGCTAGATCGGAACATACACTAGGTCGGCTTCCATACTAGGTCGGAACTTTCCTTAGGTCGGCATAGCCTCGTTAGACCGGCATCCCTTCAAGCCTTAGGTCGGAATTTCTTCATGCCTTAGGTCGGTATCTATGGGAAAGCATTGGATCGGCGCGTTTCTTAACTAATTAGGTCGGCACCGAACTAAGTCGGCCACCTTGTTAATTGGTTAGGTCGGCATCGAATTAAGTCCTGAGCTGTTAGATCGGCAAAGTCTTTGGGTTGTTAGGTCGGCAACTCTTCTGAGTCGGCATCTCTTGAGTCGGCGCCATCTCCACGTACTAGACCTGCTGAGTCGTAACCGAGATAGGGTTAACATTTGCCCCTCGGAGTATACGCCTTAGGCTTAAGTCGTGTGCTTCGAAACATCTCTTATCTCGGCCCTTCACTGAGTCGGCACGTTATTAGATCGGGCACGGTCCAAAAGTTAAGCCGGCGAATTGCCGCTTCAGTTCCTTTCACTACGAGGTATAAATCATATCCCCTTCTTCTTTCTCATTACCTGCTCTCTTAACTCCGCCATTGAAATTCTCTTGAGTTCTTTAAGGCGATTCCATCCTACCTGATCACCAGCAATTCCTACTATTCAGAGCGTAAGTGAATCCGTCCCCTTCTCGATCATAGATTGCTATTGGTTCATGAATTCTGTCACTTGAATACGAATTGTCTCTTCGCGCAACGTTCCATCACGAATCTCACTATACCTGTAGTCGATGAAGTTTAGGTTACTCGATTTTGGCTTCAGATGATCGTTGAGATGATGAAGAAGGTTTTATCACTCAGGTTCAATGATCTCTGAAGGCAGAGCAACGGACTTATGCGATTTGGAGCTGTTTTATTGGATGATCCGATAGCTTGAATGAAGGCTGCTGTTGAAGAAATGGCTATTGGGTTATCGGGTTTAATGCTATGGGATGTTGGCTCGAAGGCGAGTTAGTGGGTTTAGGTGGCTTAGCCTTCGACCGATCTAGCTCTTACACGACCTTAAATCGTGGTTGAGATAATGCTTAAAAGAATCTCGCCGACCTAAACATTAAAGCTTAGATCGTGACCGAGTTAAGACTTGGAGGAATTCCTGCCTTTCGACTTGGAGCTTGCCTTCTTATCTCCCCCATGCGAACTAGAGGAAATGAGTCGCCAAGCTGAACCACCTAGATTTTGACCCGTTACCGACTCAGTCTTATCTCGCATGAGAATTTTTGAATCGTAGCCGAGCTAACACTTGGGCTCTGGACGTATTGACACTTAGAAACATAGGCCTTCTTCAAGTATTTTAACCCGGACTACCGAACTAAATTGAATAAACCTTGAACAGGGATTAAGATTTGAAATGCCCCAACTTTAAATTTGTTTGAATGTCATTGTGTCACTTCACATATCATTCTCACTTTTGAGCTGTAAACCTGTTGATAATAACATACAAACAAAGAAAACCAAGGCGCACATACTGCCATTGACTGCCCATATCAAATGACAGATTAGTTAAGACAAGATAAGAGATATGAACATATTGCATGAAATGTTGTAAATTAATTGACTAAAGTAGAATATTAATGCAAAGTATCAACAATTTGAACTGATTTGTTTGCATCAACATTGTATTTGCTTATTCAAACTCAAAACAAAGATTCCTGGTTTTTATAACTAACAAATGTTTGCTAGGTTTTATTCCAGTTACCTTTGCTTATTGTTTGATTGATACTTGTACAACACTTCACACACTTTAGGAAACGTGCACCTTCATGTTTGAATATCCAATTGCTTGTGTAGAATGACTTCCCATCAAGGAGAAGAAGCAGCAAGTCAAGAAGAAGAAACTTTCCCGATAGCTGTTCCTATAGAGAATCCTCCGGAAAGAACTTCGACTATTCTATCTTCGAGAACATTTATTCAGTTGCGTACTCAATTCGGCTTTGCTGAAGATGATGTCATATTTCCTGGACCGAATGATACTGCTGACAGACCTCCCTATGGTTTTGTCGCGGTTAATCGTCAAATGTGCTTAAGTGGGGCGATCCCACCTTTCAATGACTTTCTTCGAATTCTTCTTCTTCGGATGTCAATTTCTCCGTTCCAACTTCATCCTAATGGTTACGCTATCTTGATGGGGTTGGGTGTTTTGTTCAGAAGAAATCTTGACCGACTGCCGAGCTTCGAAGAAATTCGCTACTTATGCTCGTTTGCAAAGAGCAAAGACCATCCTTCTCTTATCATTGTGAGAAGTGCAAGAAACCGCAAGCTCATTCTTGATCTTACTGAAAGTGTCCATGGATTTTTAAACCAATTTTTCTTTGCCCGCAGTCCCCCAGAGTTTTATGCTTCTTGGAGAGTAGGAAGTAAGATCATTTATTTCCGTCTTTCCACTTTCTTTTTTAACTCTTTTCGGGGTCCAAATTGCTAATCTCATTCTTTGCTTTTTTCAGCACTTCCCCTTCCCTCTAGAGATCCGATACATAGGCAGACTTTTGATAGACTGAGCGCTGTAGCCGCAGAAGAGAGAAGTATCAAGTTTCTACTAAGCGACGAATTTCTACATCAATACGGACTTCTCCACCCTTCTCGCTATACTCAGCTTTGTGAAGCTCCGACTGAAGTTCCCGATTCCCCGACTGAAGCATCGGATGCCCCCGTTACTATCGAACAACCCTCATCAAAAGAGTCTAACATCGAAGCTTCATTGGTGAAATGTTCCACCCCTACCGACATTATGGGGTCATCTAGTAAGACGGCACTTGCCCCGATTGAGGAAGAAGAAGAACCTTCACAGCCTCTCGGGGGATTAGCTGATGTAGGAACTGAGAAAACAAGTCTCACCGAGCATGATG
Organism: Allium cepa; assembly: GCA_030765085.1. Taxonomy (NCBI): domain Eukaryota; kingdom Viridiplantae; phylum Streptophyta; class Magnoliopsida; order Asparagales; family Amaryllidaceae; genus Allium; species Allium cepa. The sequence continues at coordinate 765,569,992 of CM060937.1, read as the reverse complement.
GTGACGATGTTTATGATGGGTTGAGCGACATAATAGTGACCTCACAGGAGCTTTTTAGAGATGACGTGTCTAAAACTATCTCTCCTATAGTTGAGGCGACGTCCCTTCTTCGACTAACACCAACACAAACACCAACTCCTCATACCCAAGCTATCATCACCTCTACACCAATGAGTGGTTTGTAGCTTAATGCGCGTAGCTTGCACATCACACAACACTTAGGATTTTTTGGCATTTGTTCACATTTAACTTCTTTTCTCCGGAAGTTTCTAAGACTTGCTATTTTTGCCTTTTCAGATTCCTCTATGGGGCGCAGCGGCAGCGGTTCTTATTACAAAGACTTTCGACGCTATGGAGGGCGTGGCAGCTATGATTACAAGCAATACTATACCGATCCCAGAGAGACCAATGAGCAGAGAGCTGCGCGAAAAGCTGAAGAGAGGAGAAGGTATGAAGAACGTCATGAGGGAGCGGGCACGCGACATGAATCCTTCCCAAGGGATGATGATTCCCATAAATGTAAAACGCACGATGATAGGGGGAAGAGCCATATTGAGGATTCGAGAAAGCGGACCAAACTTGGCGAGGAGCACGTGCCCGTGACATCTGAGAGACCTGGCGCCTCAGTTTCTATTGACATCCCTTCCAAATCTCCTGCTCTTGAAGGAAGTGCCATCCAAACACTTCTCAACAGGCCTTCATACCATGTTGAAAGGGGCCCCCCGACTTTGCAGAGCCGATTCCCGAACTGGTGTTTGAGGGGGGTACGCTTCGACCTTGATTTGGTCCCCATCGACAAAGAAGCTATGTACAGAAATCTCGATGCTGTCAAGCTTGATATCGATAGAATGTCTGGATGGCAAAAGCTGGTTGATGAACTTCAAAGAGTTAATCGGGCTAACATCGAAGCAATGCTGACCATGGAAAATGACAAATCAGAATGGCAGAAGATTCTTGATCAACACAACGCTGAGATGAAGGAGATAGCCGAATACAATGAAAAACTCGAAGCTGAAGTAAAGCAGCTCAAAGATGATCTTGCCTCTTCTACTAATACTTACACCCAAAGAGAAGAGGTATTGCAAAAACAAGTGCGAGATGCGCACGCCAGCCAGAGGGATGCTGAAGCTAAAGCTGAGAGGTTAGAACAAGCTGTAGAGAACCACCGCACTGATGTCACCCAGTTGCAGAATAAACTGAGCGCCCGGGACATGGAGATAGAAGCGCTAAAAGCCCAACTTGCTCAGACCGAAAAAGATCGAGATGAGGCCATGGCTGGCAAAATTGCAGCCGAAGAAACTGCTCAGACCATGGAAACCGATATCAATTCGACTTTATTCGATTTTTATTTACACTGTGTCTTGGGACGCGGCAGCCTCTCTTTTCTTGGTCCCAAGTATGAAATCACCCTGGCCGAGGTGTGGGAAGCTGCTCTTAACATGTTTAAAGACGCCGGGTATGGCGATGGAGATTTTGAGGCGCGTTACCTGGATGAGGAAGCTCGCGCTGCTCTTGCGAAGGGGCGAGAACAACTTGCCAGGATGAGAACTGGAATGGCGGAAGAGGAACGTTCTGGAAAGGAATTAACGCTTACTTCCTCTATCCAACCTCCAGTTTCTCCTGTGGTTGACATCACGGGTTCTAGCTCCTATACTCCGCCTGCAACTAAGACAGTAACTGAAACTACAAGTGCACAAGGCGGGGATGAAGGTGGTGAAAGCAACGAAGCACAGCGATATGAAATCAGCCTCAGAGATCCAACTGCCCCAGGTAAACTTGACACCGGACCAGCCCAAGTGGTGAACTGCTCGTTCGCTCCTTGTGAGCTTGACGATCTTCTTGATTATTTTTCAAATGTCAATGAATTCCCGACTTTTGATTATTCCTCAAATGTCAATGAATTCCCGACTTTTGACGAGCCGTCATCCCCTCTCTTTTCGAAAGATACTGATATTTTAAGTTTTTTCTCCTTTGTAGAGAAAGCACCGAGCCAAACTCAAGCTTCTTCTCCCCCGGTGATCCTTCCTCCATCTCTTCAAGTGGCGCCTCCTTCTGCCTCGCAACCTGGGTCACAAGAAGAACAAATAGAGGCTCTTCACGGCTTGGATGATCCCATTGCTTCACAAGAGCAGAAAGATGAAAGGCCTGAGGGAGGTGACACATCTTCAGAGCGAACTCCCTCTGACGAGATTGTTCTATCTAAACTTGTTACTCCCGGGAGTGAGTCTTCCTCAAAAAGAAGAAAAAAGAAGCGTGGGACACCAAAGAGGAGGGGGAAGATAGTCACCACCACTGAAGAGGAGCTGAAAGCTGGACCGGTTGCGCCTTCCTCTCCCACTTCCCTTATGCCCACCGACCGCCCTGATAAGCTGATCATTCGGCCGGGTAAAGGGTCTAAAGGCAGCAAAAAGAAGTGAAGATCTTCAGTTTCTAGTTTTTTGTGTTTTGCATGCACTGGCCGAGAATTGTGCGGGTACCGGCCCCCGCTTTTCCTTATTTTGAAACCTGTACCTGCATTGTAATTGAATAAAATGATTCCTCGTTTGTACAAACTTTTGTTTGAATTAAAGAATACATTTGTTATTCGTTTTGGCATGAGTTTATTTGATATTGCAGCGAGCTTATGGTATGTTACTTGAGCGTTACCTTTTGCTGGTTTAGTTATACCATATCGTGTGTAATTATACTATATTGCCCCCATTCCATGAGTATGCTGCAATATTCTATACCTCGAGGGGACTTGCACTCTTATTTGCTAAAGAATAATTATTTTATTTTTATTTTAAAAAGAATTCTTGTAGAGTGCAACCCCCTTCATATGAGTTTCTACGCGCTTTGTCCTTTGAAGAAATCACTTCTTTCTTTTTTGCTTAAGTACATTTTCTTTTTTACCGAGTGATTTCTTTTATGTAGCAAAGCGGACCTCTGAAGGGTACTTTAACTCCTTTTCTCTTCTCTTCTGCCTTTTTTTTTTTTTTTTTTTTTTTTTAAAAAAAGAAGATCATTTTCCAGAATAGGTAAATTACTCTTCCTTTGTGAGTTAAAGCATGCCCCTGATGAGGATTTTTCTTTTTTATATATGGAAAGTTGTACCTCTACGGAGGGATTTTTTCACGTTTCAACACTTGGAAGTTTTATTTCAATCTCGGCGAAACGTGTACCTCCAAAGAGTTTTGCCTTAGAAAGCTTTTCCACGTTTCAACACTTGGAAGTTTTATTTCAATCTCGGCGAAACGTGGGCTTCCGAAGAGGTCTTTCTTCTTGATTGTGCCTCCGAAGAGGTCCTTATTTTGCTTGTCTTTCAACTCCGGTGAAGTGAAATTCCGAAGAGCGGCTGTTACACTTCAACTCCTGGTGAAATATGCCTCCGAAGAGGTCTTTATTTTATTTGCATTTCAACTTTGGTGAAGTGGAACTTTGAAGAGTAACTACCCCAACTCTTGGTGAAATGTGCCCCCGAAGAGGTCTTTATTTTGTTTGCATTTCAACTTTGGTGAAGTGAAACTCCGAAGAGCAACTACTTCGACTCCTGGTGAAATGTGCCCCCGAAGAGGTCTTTATTTTGTTTGCATTTCAACTTTGGTGAAGTGAAACTCCGAAGAGCAACTACTTCGACTCCTGGTGAAATGTGCCTCCGAAGAGGTCTTTATTTTGTTTGCATTTCAACTTTGGTGAAGTGATACTCCGAAGAGTAACTACTTCGACTCCTGGTGAAATGTGCCTCAGAGAGGGTTTTCATCGCCTGGAAGTTGCTCTCTCATGGTTGGAGGGTCATGACTCCTCCAATCTTTTTTGTTGAGTAGAGAACTTTCTTTTTTGTGGCATATGACCCATTAGAGGTCTTTTATCCTCCGAAGAGTTGTGCCTCTGAAGAGGACTTGTGTTGCTGATGATGGATTTTGGTTGTTTCCTCGTCTTCTTGCTTATGCCTTTCAATTCCTCTATTTTTCCTTTCCAAGTCGTCATTTCCCCTTTTTTGCAAGTAGCTGGTTTAATCCAAGGAAGTATACTTCATTGACAGGCAAGTTCGTGAGAACGGGCACTAGCTTCCTAATTGGATGTTTGTTTGTTCAAACAATCTCAATTTATTAGCAAGGGCTCGTTTTTACGAAATCATTAGCCGTTCAATTGAAATATTTCCTATCTAGGATTTGAATTCGGGTTTTTTATGACTTGAAATTTGTTTGTTGAATGATGGAGTGAATTGCTCGGTCTTATTATGTGCAAGTTTTACTTCCATTGTCTGCAAAAATTTAAATCGACATTTTAGCAATACATTCTATGTACTTTTTATATCGAAAATAAAGCAAACATGTAATAAAAGTAAGGAACACAAGATTTATAGTGGTTCGGCCAAAAATCTGGGCCTACATCCACTTTATATTCATTCATCATTCACTTTCATCAGTTTTACAATTGGTTTCAATTACAAGAATCATACATTCACAATTCTTTTTACAATATTTCAACAAGAATTTCAAGTAAAATATGGACGCAAATGATTGCTGTTCCATGCCCTTGGAATTTGATCTCCTTCAACAGTAGTGAGTTTGAATGTGCCGTCAAGAAGCTTCTGACCTATCACATACGGTCCTTCCCAATTAGGCCCAAACACACCTGTCGCGGTCATAATTCTTTTCAGGACTAGATCTCCGATTTCAAAGCTGCGTTGGCGAACTTTAGAATTGAAATGTCTGGCTATTCTTTGTTGATGAGCTGCAACTCTGAGTTCTGCTTCTTCTCTTTTCTCATCAAGAAGATCTAGTGCTTCAGATTGCAACTTTTCATTTTCCATTTGACTGAAGTGGATTCTTCTATGTGAAGGGATCTCTGTTTCTACCGGAATCATTGCTTCCGACCCGTATGCTAATGAAAACGGAGTATGCCCAGTTGCAGTTTTATGGGTAGTTCTATATGCCCATAGTGCTAGTGGTAGCTTATCGACCCAACCACCCTTAGCTCTTTCAAGTTGCTTTTTGATGGTTGACTTGATAATTTTATTTACTGCTTCCACTTGCCCGTTTGCCTGCGGATGAGCTACTGCTGAGAAGCTTTTCAGGATTTTGAATCGTTTACAAAAATCTTGGAATTCTTCACTTTCAAATTGAGTACCATTATCTGTAATTATCTTTTGAGGCACACCGTATCTGCAAATGATATTCTTAGTCACAAAATTTATCATCTTTTTGGAGGTGATGGTTGCCAATGGTTCAGCTTCAGCCCATTTAGTGAAATAATCTACAGCAACAATGGCATATTTGATTCCAGATTTGGCGGTTGGTAAAGGTCCGATCAAATCTATTCCCCAAATTGCAAACGGCCACGGACTGGTCATTTGTGTGAGTTCAGTAGAAGGTGCTCTAGGAATTTTGGCAAATCTTTGACATCTGTCACATTTTCGAGAGTAATCTGCAGCATCTCGATTAATTTCTGGCCAAAAATATCCATATCGGAGAATTTTCTTTGCTAAAGTTTGACCACCTGAATGATCCCCACATTCTCCTCCATGTACCTCTGATAGGATTATTTTGGCTTCTTCTTTGGATACACATCGAAGTAGTGGCATTGAGAATCCTCGTCTGTATAATTGACCATCCTGGATTATATATCGAGAAGCTTTTCTCAGTAGCTTTTGTCGTTCTTTAGAGTTTTCTGGTAAAGAGCCATTGAGTAGATACTTTGTTATTGGAGTCATCCATGATTCTTGCTCTTGCGACATACTCATAACCCAATCGATATCCATTTCATCAATGCTTGGATTTGACAAAACTTCCATTGGAACTAACCCTAAGGATTGGGCTTCGCCAGAACTTGAGTATTTTGCGAGAGAATCTGCTTTCATGTTTTCTTCTCGAGGAATATGACTTATCGTGTAATGGTCGAATTCACATAAAAGTTCCCAAGCCTTTGACACATAAGCGGGCAGATTTCCTCCTTTCGTTTGAAACTCCTTCTTGACTTGGCATACTATAAGCTGAGAATCACTGAAGATCTGTAACGCTCGAATGTTTAGTTCTTTAGCAATTTTCAAACCAGCAATCAGAGCTTCATATTCTGCTTCATTGTTTGTTGAAGGAAATTCTAATCTTAGCGCATAGCATAATGACCGGCCTTCAGGAGTTTCAAGAACAATTCCAGCACCTGAACAGTAATCATTTCTTGCGCCATCTACAAATAACTTCCATTGGATTGGGGAGTTCTCGATTGTTTCTTCCTCGCTATTACCCTTGTCTGTAAATTCTGCAATAAAATCTGCCAAAGCTTGTCCGTTGATCGCTTTTCTAGGATGATAAGTGATGTCATATTGGCTCAATTCAATATTCCACTTTAAAAGGCGGCCCGAAGTCTCGGGGCGAAACAAGACTTGCTTTAAAGGTTGATCAGTGAGGACTTTGATAGGATGAGCCTGGAAATATTGCCTCAACTTTCTTGAGGCAATCAATAGACAATAGGCGAGTTTTTCCAACTTGGAGTAATTCATTTCTGCCCCAGTGAGTCTTTTGCTGATATAGTAAACTGGATGTTGAATCCTTTTGTCTTCCCGTACCAGCGCTGCACTTAAAGCATGAGATGAAACTGCCAAGTATACAAGAAGATCCTCGCCATCGCCGGGCCTAGAAAGTATTGGAGGCGTTTCCATATGTTGAATCAATTCTTCAAAGGCTTTCTGGCATTCGGGAGTCCAGTCAAAGTTTTTCTTTCCTTTCTTTAGAGCGTCGAAGAATGGAATGCATTTATCAGTAGCTTTGGATATGAACCGACTTAAGGCGGCAATTTTTCCATTGAGACTTTGCAATTCCCTCTTTGTTTTAGGAGCTTTGACTTCTTTTAAAGCAGTGATTTGAGCTGGACTAGCTTCAATGCCCCTAGCGCTCACGATGAAACCCAAGAACTTCCCAGATTCTACCCCGAAAGAACATTTTAAAGGGTTAAGCTTCATTCCGTATCTTCGGAGAATTGCGAACATTTCTGCTAAGTGTTCGATGTGATCCACTGCTTTCTTAGATTTTACTAGCATGTCATCAACGTAAACTTCCATAGTCTTTCCCAACTGCGGTTTGAACATAGCATTGACCAGTCTTTGGTATGTTGCCCCCGCATTCTTCAACCCAAAGGGCATAACTCTGTAACAGTAAAGACCGACATCGGTGATAAAGCTTGTGTCCTCCTGATCTGGCTCATGCATCATGATCTGATTATATCCGGAGTAGGCATCCATAAAAGACAACAATTCATGACCCGCTGTTCCATCTACCAGTTAATCGATCCTGGGTAATGGGAAGCAGTCTTTGGGACAGGCCTTGTTTAGATCTGAAAAGTCGATGCACACTCTCCATTTACCATTGGCTTTCTTAACCAGCACTGGATTTGAAACCCAATTTGGATAGGTAGATTCTCTGATGAAATTATTCTCCATGAGCCGGTCAACTTCCTCTTTCAATGCTGTCGACCTTTCTGGACCTTGGATTCTTCTTTTCTGCTTTACTGGCGTGAACTTTGGGTCAATATTCAGAGCATGTACCGCAACTTCTGGGGATATTCCGCACATATCGGCATGGGTCCAAGCAAAAACATCCAGGTTTGCTTTCAAAAAAGATATCAAGGCATTCTGAACTGACACATTAAGTTGTGAACCCACATTCAGCACCTTGTTTGGGTCCTTCAGATCAACGGGCACCGGTATCGTTGTTTCTGCTGGTACCACCCTACTCTCCCCCGCACTGGCCTTTCTAGGATCCATCACTTTTCGTGCCCCGCTATGCTCGCCAGTGCAGGGTCCGCCCTGTAGTTGCTATAGGGTTGGTGTTTTGATGCGGATTGGGGTTGCCGCATCTTTTCCCATTTCTCTCTTCCTTGTTTCTCGCAGCTCTGTCATATAACATTCTCGCCCAGCGTTCTGGTCTCCTTTAATAACTCCTACCCCATTGTCTGTAGGGAATTTAATAGTAAGACACCATGGGGCAAGGACAGCTTTGAATGCAGCAAGAATAGTTCGACCAAAGAAAGCATTATAAGCAGAAAATTCATCTACTATCACAAAAGTCTGCTTGCGAACTACTTTTCTTTCTCCTTCTCCGAGTTCCACAAGCAAGTCAATGGTTCCTACTGGTTGCTTTGGCTCCCCTGCGAAGCCAGCAATTTTTTGCAATGATGCCTGCACTTCAACCATAGGAATCTTCATCTGGTCGAAGGTTTTCTTAAAGAGGATATTACAGGATGCGCCGCTGTCAATAAGAATCCTTCTGACGATGGCTGGCCCAATGCCAGCCGAGATGACCAAAGGATCCAAGGTTGGTGCTTCAATACCGATGGAATCCCTGGTTTTGAATACAATGTCATCATTGATTGTCTTTCGTTGCTTCAAAGGCGTGGTGTCTTCTAGAACAAAAACATTTTCTTCCTCCGGTGCATATTTCAGGGCCCGGGAATACCTTTCCATCTCACCCCAGCTTCTGCCCCTGGGTGAGGTCCGCCTGTAATGATATTGATAACAGGCCTTCCAGACTCAAAACCTGCATCTTTGCCATTAGTCCCAGATTGATGAGCAGGAGTTTGTTGTCCTTGGTTCGACGAAGCAGGATTATTATTATCATTCTTCTTCACAAATTGTTGTAGTTTATTTTCCCTTAACAATTCTTCAATTAGATTCTTCAATTGACGGCAGTCATCAGTATCATGACCGGGCTGATTATGGAAGCGACAAAACCTCCCACTTTGCACAGCTTTTTTCCCGGTTCTCAAGACTGGGGGTTTAGGATAATTGACAGAATCTTTGGTAGCCAGGTAGATTCGTTCTGGAGTATCTGACAAAGGTGTGTATTCTGATGGCTTGAAGGATCTATGCTTCTTCTGATTATTCTGTTGTTTTCCATTGTTGTTCTCCCTCTTCTGTCCCACAGACTCATTTTTGCGTGGAGCATTGGTGTTAGCTTCAACCTTTTCCAATGCTGCTTTTGTCGATACAGGGCGGCTCTCCAGACGCATGAACTCGTCTGCTTTCTTGTAGAACTTTTCGAGAGAGCTTGGTTCCTTCATATTCAACCATCTTCCAAACTCACTAGATTTATCTATGGCCCTCATCAAATAGGTCAAGACCATGCGGGGTTCTGCATTATCCACCTCAGCCAACGCTATATTAAAGCGATTTAAAAAAGACTTGATAGTTTCCCCCGGATTCTGTTCCAAACCGGATAACGACATGATGTCTTTTGCCTTTGAAGCATATAGCCTAAATTGCTCTTTAAATTTCCTGGTTAGGTCTGAAAACTGATCGATGGACCGGACAGGTAGTTTTGTGAACCAAAGCAGAGCTACGCCTTCCAAATATACGGGGAAATATCTGCATTTTACTTCATCTGAGGCTCGGGCACCCGTCATATGCCAATCATACTTATACAGAAATTCGTTTGGATCACTTGTCCCCCTATAAGCTGGGATAGTTGGAGGAGCAAATTTTCGTGGGAATTCAGCCTTTAGAATTTTTTCAGTAAATGGAGTCTTGCTTGGAGCAAAGCCCCATTCTTTCTCATCTTCGACTCTTTGCATGCTCTCCTTCATAATTTGGCGAACCATTCCAGAGAGATATTCTTCATCATTGCGAGCCCTAGATCTGCCAACCTCAGGAAGTATTTGCTCAGCGGGGTTAGTGTCCCTTTCGGAAACATTCCTTTCTTCAGTTTCATGAATATTACCAGCAAAATTCCTTTCATTAGCTGTTGATTGACGGTTTGCCCCGAGCAAATCGTTCAACTTATTCAGGATTAAGGCGTTTTGGGCATTCTGGGCTTCCATTTGCACATTTTGAGCATGTATCTGTCTGTTCAACCCCAAAATTGCGGCATCCAACTCTGCTTTCGTAACCCCAACAGTCGGAGTAGCTTGATTTGGTGTTGGGGAAGCGGAGGTTCCCTCTTGAACGTTTGCAGATCTCACAGATTTACTTTTCCTTCCAGGAGCCATGATTTCGGATAGACTTCTGGTTCTTAAAGAAACTTTATCTACAAATCTTTCTGAAGCAATGATGATAGATGTCCTGAGTTCAATTCTCAGTGAAAGCACCAAAATGTTAACGCTCAAATTTAAACGCTAACACCCTGGTGTATAGGATGTGATTGTGAAAACACCACCCGTTCGTACGGGAAACAGAAATAAGCAGAAAGTATGCAGAAAAACAGTAAGAGACACAGTATTTATAGTGGTTCGGCTTATAATCCAGCCTACGTCCACTTTAATCTTTTTATCACTAGTTTGATTACAATCCCTTTACAAGATCTTTCAATCACAACACACTTCAAGTTATAGGATATGTAAAACAAGTAGCTCAAGCTTTGACGTTGACAATCATCTTCAAATCCATGGTGAATGTGGATGATTCCTTCATGGAGTTCCTTTAGAAGTTTGTTGGATCTAAAAAGCTTTGAAGTAGTCTGGAATTCGGCAGAGTAATGGCCCTTGAAAATTGATCGACCCAAAAGTCCTCTTAATGTTGAAGGTAGGGTGGTATTTATAGGCAAAGATTTTTGGACTTAGGCTCGGTCTTAACTCCTCACCGACCCAGTTAAGTCGCAGCCGGCTTATAGGAGCCCTTATATGATCAAGCTGTGTTGATCTTCCTTCGTTGAATTTGCACAAGTCCAAAGTCGTTACCGGGTCAAGCTAGGTCGCGACCGACTTATCTTATCCCTTCGCCGATCTAACGAGTCAAGCCCTACGACTTAATGGAAACAAGCTAGGTCGCTACCGAGTTAGTATGTCACATGCTAAACTGCCCCGCTACTCCATCCTTTACACCCTTAGATCGGTTACGACTTACTATAAGTCGGTAAAGTCCTCGAGTTGCTAGATCGGAACATACACTAGGTCGGCTTCCATACTAGGTCGGAACTTTCCTTAGGTCGGCATAGCCTCGTTAGACCGGCATCCCTTCAAGCCTTAGGTCGGAATTTCTTCATGCCTTAGGTCGGTATCTATGGGAAAGCATTGGTTCGGCGCGTTTCTTAACTAATTAGGTCGGCACCGAACTAAGTCGGCCACCTTGTTAATTGGTTAGGTCGGCATCGAATTAAGTCCTGAGCTGTTAGATCGGCAAAGTCTTTGGGTTGTTAGGTCGGCAACTCTTCTGAGTCGGCATCTCTTGAGTCGGCGCCATCTCCACGTACTAGACCTGCTGAGTCGTAACCGAGATAGGGTTAACAAAAAAATAGAGGAATATTTTTAAAGTCAATTTGCAATGCTTTTTTTAAAAACGGGACTACCATAAGGCCTCCCGCACACACACACAATGCAAACGCAGAATCGGAGGAGATTTCTCCTTATGATAGTCAAAGATGCTTGATACACATTAAAAGGAAACATTGATATTGTTACTAGTGCATAGTGTAGGAAAAATCATTTCGAAAGTAAAGATAGAAATCTTAGCCAGCATAGGCATTCCACACTTATGCCTACTATAGCGACCATCCAAACAGTGGGGCACCACCATAAGTGAATGATCGTTTCTACAACTAAAACCGTACAAGATCGTATTGTTTCTTTGGATTTCCAACAAATGGTCAGGCCAAGGAACTTCCCATTGCCACATGGGTACGCCTTTGGAAAGATGACCCGAGAACCAAATCAGATATCGCCAACACAAGGCCGGGTTACCCCTAACTGGATAACTATTGACACGAATATGTCATCCCCCGATCATAACCGATCTATCCGAGGATCCTCGATGTCCAACAACCACAAAATTTGAAGCAACAACATAGGTTAAATATCTGGGCTCCATACCATGATACCACCTCTATCCAGAAGGAATGACATACACTAAAGGGGCGCTACCCCCTAATAACCTTGCCGCATCCTTCCTGTTTTGACCATTTCCGGGGTGTGAGGTCCGACGAAGTCTCGTCCACAAAGTCACGCTTTATACAAAAGATGTGCTTTGGGTCAACAAATGATCAAAGTAATGATCACCAAGATAAAGGATCAAACAAATGATCATATCACAAATGATCAAACAATGACCATTTCACAGCAACACTCAGCATGTCACATTACCAAACTAGGAGTATATCGCTAATAACCTTCAACTACATAACCTCTGAGCTCGTACGTATCACATATTCGAAATGGGTTATATGACCCCAAGGTCCTTCCCCGGCTAACCCGAATAGTGAGCGCTTATTCAAAAATAGTGTGGCATTCAAACTCAAACAATCACAACAAATACCCATTTAAAGGTAAATATTGATAGTCGGATTATTTAACTATCAATTAGGCATGCTCAACATCACCAGATTCCAAATAATTTTCCAAATTATTTACTTTCCAAAATATCTTTACTAGATATAAAATTTCCACACTTCAATCATTTGAAAACAAATTTTCAAATAACTTTTCAATCCTTATCACTTTTGAAAACAAATTTCAATCATTTTCCTTACTCGAAAATACTTTCATTTCAAAATGATTTCATTTAAACCAATTAAATAAATCCTTACCGATTTACTTTATATTTACGTTCCAAAATCGTAAATTTATTCCCACACTTTAAAAATAAATCAACGTTTATTTTTAAACAAATTCCCCTTTCTTTTATAAATTCCATAGTGAATTTATAATACCAAAATATCTATGATATACGATTTTCAATCGATTTCAAATATTCACTTTCAATTTATCTTTACAAGGATAAAATCTCAAAACATTCACTTCATATTGGAAAACATTTCCCTACTTATTTAATAATAAGTAATTCACAAATTCATTTATTTTCAACACTTGGAAAATATTCAATTTACTTAAATCGAAATTAAGTATATATTTCATTCTTTAAGGAAATCATTCTCTTAAACACATTTATTTGGGCCAAAAAAAATGTTACGTAAAACATCGTTACGACAACCCAAAATCACTAGTATAGGGATTCGAAATTAAAATAGATATATAAATCCCAATGCTATACAAAAACATTTTCTTTCGGAAGCCATTTACTATAACAACAGTGTTATAGTCCATCATTTCCTTCTATTTCTCGAAAACGTCTATTTCAACAATAAATGTTGAAATCTATGTATTCGATTCATAATACATTTTAAAACATCGTTAAAATGATTAACTTCATTTTATAATATTCATTTTCCCAAGCATATCCATTTTATTTGATAATATATTCACTGTCCAAAATCGTGAATATACTTCCTTAACCAATTTCAACTTTCAATTTATCAAATTCCATTGATTTCGAATTTATAAACCATGTCTATAAATTCCATTCCTATATATATAAGCTTCGATTTATAAATCTCTTTTATTAATCCAATTCAATTTATATAACTCAATTTTATACTAGAAGTCCATATTATAAGTTAAGAACTTATAATCCATTTATTTACAAATCGTTCTTTTAAAACTTTACAAATTACAAATCTTATTCACTTATGAATTCATTTATTATTCATTTTAACGCTTATAAATACTCGTTTTGTAATTCCTATTTTTTTAATTAATAAGTATTAAAATCATAAATCTTTTATATAAATTGTTTTTTTTAAAACAATTCAAAAATCCCAATTTAACTAAATTTATTCTTTTAATAATTTACAAATCGTTATTTAAAGCTTGTATACTTCAAAATCATACTTAAGTATTATTTTCCCAAAAATCATAACTTTTATGAAAATAAAATAATAACGTTTATTTATTTTAACAATTGAAAATTAAATAAAACGCATACTTTCGAAAATCGCTTTAAAACTCCTTTTAAAAAAACCAAAATCATTATTTTAAAACTTCAGAAATGGATCCAATGATGCAGTGGCACCAAATAGTCAATCACGACATCCAAATATCATATATCGATATGATAATCTACAAATATCACAATATCTGTAAATAAACCAATACAGTTGAGAAATCCAGTTGGATCCCTCCAACCTGTTTCCCTACATCCGAAGAGGTTAGCACAATACCAATTCTGTTCCAGTACGGAATTATCGCGGTATATGTGATTTATAAAAATATCATCCGCTTAATAGACGGCGCAATAGGGTCTAATCTGCTGTATAATGTGGGAAAATCAACTCCAAGTACATATATAATACCAATTTCACTGTACTGTGAAATATTCGCGGTATATGTTTTTAATAAATAACCTCCGCTTACTAACGGCGCATAATGTCTATTTTAACAATCAATAGATAACAATCATCATTTAAACATGCATTCAAGTATTTAATATATAAATATTTAAAATAAAAATCGAAACCGATTCGATTGAGTGAGAAGTTCTCACCTTGATTTTCTGATAGCAATTCGTAGCGTTTTATTTCGACTAAAATTAAACGGACGTTTAATTTTACCCGAAATTTTCGCTAGCTCCAAACGACTCCAACCCAATTCCATAGCGTAGTGCTTGTCCATACGAACCTAACGCAAAATGCTACGTCGAATTCCGACCTCGTACAAACAAGTTATCAATTTTTAAAGATTGTACGATTTAAAACATAAAACAATTTAAATATTTATATTTCATTTTACAACCTTATTCATATCTAGTCGTCCATTCTCTGGAAACAAATCAAGTCCGCACCTCACTTCATCTCTCCCACGCGAAAGCTTCCAGGCAACGAATGAAGGCCGAACCAAATTCAACATGCTAGGGTTAATAACAGCTCCCTCCACGTTGACCAAACCTCCATCATTTCGCCACCGTTTGAAGCGCCATCTCCAGAACCACCCACGCCGGCCGACCGCACCTCCCTAGTGCCCCCATCTCCTCGAAAAACATGACCAAAGCCAGCCACTTCAAACCCAAATTCGCGACAATCCAAAGCTCCATTTCCCATCATAGCCGTTCACTTTGCAGAGCTCGACATGCTCTTTGATTTTCTAGTTGAGAGTTTTACACGAAAGTTAATGGATGTGGAGAAATCGAGGGAAGAAAGGCGTGGGTTTCTGGCCATCGAACAGATAATGGCGGCTAGGGTTAGGGTTCTAGGCTTGAGTGTAAAATTGTGAAATATGGGGCCTTTTATAGAAAAAACGACGTACACTATTCATCGAAAATTTTCCGAACTCCAAACAAAGCGTGCCGGTTGGCGTTTCTAAGGTTTACCCCTTGTTTCGAACACAATGGAATGTTTTTCGGGAGCTAACTCGATCATCTGTGCGAGTTATGGCAATAAACGTTCGATTTAAAATTAAATCGGTAAATCAAATTTCTAGGCGTTTTAGCTTGCACCGGACAAATGGTAAATCCAATTGACACGAAATTTGAAACCATACAATAATATCACATTACGGATCCGATGAATCCTGTTTCGTCGAAATCCGAGACTGTTTGAAAAATGGCTATTTTAACTCGCCAAATAAATATTAAAACAATTTCGATGCGTTTCAAGCCGCCACGGTCAAACGAAAACTCTGATTGCTACGAAAATTGAAATCCGATAACAACAAACTATTACGGATCCAATGGAACTAGTTTCGTCGAATTCTGAGACTGTTCGATAATTGACAAATTTCACTAGTCGATTAAATATTAAAGTATTCAATTTTCACAAATTAACTCTTAATTCAATTTTAAAAGTTCTAAAATATCGTTCTAACTCCAATATGATTAAATAAAATTTTATAAATCATTTTCAATCATATTTAACTCGATATTCAATTATTTCAGAAATTTCAACTATTAAATAATCGTTTTAATTATCCAATTAAATTCAATTATTCGAAATAAAATTTATTCGACTCATAAATTCCACTTATTAAAAATTAAAATTAATTAAATATTAAAATTTTAATTAATAGAAATTCTGGGACGTTATAGACTTCCACCTTAAAAGAATTTCGTCCTCGAAATTACCAAGTAAGAAAAAGTTGCAGAATTCATTAACTTTCCAAAACAAATTTATACTTCTTACCATACTTTACTAAGTTTTCAAATCTATACTTAGTTATCTTTTCAAAACCAAACTATATCGTTTAATTTTCAATTCCAAAACCAAAATTATAGGTTTCACAAATTTCCCAAATTTTCTCAAAATTTTTCTAACGCCTTAAATTTTCGGAAAAATTCGCCATGGTCTCCTTTGCGCGGCTCGATCCGAAAAAAATGACAGTATATATATATCACAAATATACATCTCATCAAGTAATGAGGCATCCCGCAGGGAAAAAAGTGTAAAAGTACGGTATGTAATCCGAGATATGTATCTTATTTATTATTAGCGAGCGTATACGGCTAATATAGCGCAAAAGCGAGCTCCAAATGCGAAGCAAGCACAATCCGCAAGTACTAAACACTCAACAACAACATGAGAATCATGCATATATGAAAATAGTATCAATATACAACATATAGCAACATAACAACTACGTATGCCAACATAGCAAATGCAACAAAACAACAAATGCAAACATCAACCAACTATCATCCATAACCAAATCAATATTCATTCATATTCTCATTAATATTCAATGAATTGGTTTTCAATTTAAATCACATTTGATTTATTTACATTGGATTTACTAACATTCATTCATATTCAATTTTTATTAGTTTTCATTCACTAATTTAAATCTAATTCACATTCAATTCTATTCAAATTTATTTACTTTCAATTTGAATTCAATTTCATAGCTTTTAATTTTGTTAATTCCATTTCATTAATCACCTAATGAATTACATACAATCAACTAGTAATCATATAACAACCAATGTATATTCAACATAACCAAATTATTTAATTTACATTCAATTTGGTCCAACACTTTTAATTCTAATTGGTTTGATGTTCTCTTGACTTTCATTCAATTTATTCAATTTCCAAAAACATTAGCTTTTAATGAATTAACACTTATACTCATTGTTTCATACTAATTATTTACATTCAATTGATTAATATTTCATCCCTTCATCAATTCAATTGTTAATTCTTTTAACAATATAAAGTTGAATTTCATTCATATAACTCAAGTTCAAATTCTTAATGACTTCACTTCATTAATTCACTTATTAATTTACTTCGACGCCAAAATCAACTTTATTCAACATTATTTAAGTTATGTTCCATTTCAAACATCTTATCAAATCCAAATTAATTTATTTAACTTTCCTTTTGTTAAATTTGAAATCACATGTCTTTGAGGACAACTAAAATTTATTTCAACTTGGATTTTATTGATTTACTTATACTTCCTTTAATTTAACTCCATCCTTCAAGTTAAATTTACTCCATCAAAATTTAAATTGTATAAGTTATCAACTCATTTATCATTCCCGTAAATATTTTAAATAGGATTCCAGAGTCTTTTCAACCTATCGAAATCATTTTTGAAACCAATTCAATTATCCTTTGAATTTCGAAACCCAACTAAAATTTTCCAAACAACTTCCATCAAGACAATTTGGCAGCAATCCCTCTTTTGGAAACCCGAAAATGAACACCAATGATGTTGCAATCATCATCGGAATTATTTTCCAGCGACCGAAAAGAGTTTAGAGCTTTAATTTCTCCAAAACAATTTTCCAAAATATCAAATCCTTTCAAAACACTTCTCTGGAATTTTATTTTCAGATTATAAATCAAATTTATACATCTTTTACTTATATAATTTCACTTCTTATATATATAAGATTATTTCACAATTGTAAATCATTTTAATTATAATTCCACACTTATAATTTATTTGTTTATAAAATTCATTCTTTTTCAACCGTTGTTTTTATTTAACTTATTCAAACAACTTTTGTTTACTTGCATGCATTCTTACATTTTCAACAATCAACAATCAATTTATATACACTTAATAATCCTAAAAAAATTATTCCTTTATATATAAAATAGAATCAAGGTAAAATTATTTCATTTACCCAATTTAAACAATACTGTGTCGAATTGTTCTATTCAAGTGTTTAGAAACCCCTTCGATACAGTTGCGCAGACTGTGCCGACGAAGGTTCATATGCCACTCAACAAACCAATCATCACAATATGAAACAATTTAATATTCACTAACAAATACGTGCTCATATCTATTATTACACTCAACTCATTCTAGAGTACTACTGACTCTATCTCTAATGAGCAACACCCAACAGAGCCATGGTTGTCGCGTAACCATAAGCTCTGATACCAAATGTAACGATCGACATTTTTCGACGCTCGAAAACCGACATCAATACGTCCACTGTATCAACTACCAAGCAATCGAAGGCCGGAAAACCGTACCGTTAGAAGAAGAGAGAAAAAGATAGAACAGAAAAGAAACAATAGAACAATATCAGAATCTCACAATCGCAGCGGAACAACATATAATAGATAAATGAATAATCTTTAAACAAAGAACTATATCAGTTATTACATTACATCATATTACATTACATTTCATCATCAGAGTGTACAACAACAAACAATAACAAACAGCGGAAAGGAAATACTATATACTAGTGAATACGCCATGCATCCATCTTGCCTCCAGCAACTCCTGAATTCCAGAATATCCTGATAAACCTTACTCTTGACTGCCCGTGTGGAAATTGGTGGGCACCCAGAGTTTAGGAAGGAAAACAATAAACTCTGAGTCAGTCATGTGACTGGTGTGAGAACTCGAAACAGTTTATCTTTAAAACAAAATAGAGGAATATTTTTAAAGTCAATTCGCAATGCTTTTTTTAAAAATGGGACTACTATAAGGCCTCCAGCACACACGCACAACGCAAACGCAGAATCGGAGGAGATTTCTCCTTATGATAGTCAAAGATGCTTGATACGCATTAAAAAGAAACATTTGATATTATTACTAGTGCATAGTGTAGGAAAAATCATTTCGAAAGTAAAGATATAAATCTTAGCCAGCATAGGCATTCCGCACTTATGCCTACTATAGCTACCAACCAAACGGTGGGGCGCCACCATAAGTGAATGATAGGTTCTACAACCAAAACCGTACAAGATCGTATTGTTTCTTTGGATATCCAACAAATGGTCAGGCCAAGGAACTTCCCATTGCCACATGGGTATGCCTTTGGAAAGACGACCCGAGAACCAAACCGGGTCTCTGCCAACACAAGGCCAGGTTACCCCTAACTGGGTAACTACTGACACGAATATGTCATCCCCCGATCGTAACCGATCTATCCGAGTCTCGATTTCCATCAATCACAAAATTTGCAGCAACAACATATGTTAAATATCTGGGCTCCATACCATGATACCACCTCTATCCAGAAGGAATGACATACACTAAAGGGGCGCTACCCCCTAATAACCTTGCCGCATCCTTCCTGTTTTGACCATTTTCGGGATGTGAGGTCCGACGAAGTCTCGTCCAAAAGTCACGCTTTATACAAAAGCTGTGCTTTGGGTCAACAAATGATCAAAGTAATGATCACCAAGATAAATGATCAAACAAATGATCATATCACAAATGATCTAACAATGACCATTTCACAGCAACACTCAGCATGTCACATTACCAAAGTGGGAGTATATCACTAATAACCTTCAACTACATAACCTCTGAGCTCGTACGTCTCAGAGAAGGGTGTTAAGCTAAGAGAATAAATTCTCCGCCACCAACAGAAATATATTTGAAAGAAATCAGCTTTATATCTCAACTTGTAATGTCATACATACCATCCATACAAGTCTGTTCCGGGCTCGAACAGAACCGAAGGCACTTACAAAGAAATCCTTGCATTCCGGATAATTTCTAATCACGACTGGACTTCCCGTCACTAAGGGTGATAAAACCTCTATATCGGAGATCAACCGATGCAGAGTAACTCAACGGTAATCCCTCCGTTTTCAAAAATATCCGGTCTTCAACACCGGTCATCAAATGCAATCCATTACGACGTATCACATATTCGAAATGGGTTATACGACCCCAAGGTCCTTTCCCGGCTAACCCGAATAGTGAGCGCTTATTCAAAAATAAGTGTGGCATTCAAACTCGAACAATCACAACAAATACCCATTTCAAGGTAAATATTGATAGTCGGATTATTTAACTATCAATTAGGCATGCTCAACATCACCAGATTCCAAATAATTTTCCAAACTATTTACTTTCCAAAATATCTTTACTAGATATAAAATTTCCACACTTCAATCATTTGAAAACAAATTTTCAAATAACTTTTCAATCCTCTATCACTTTTGAAAACAAATTTCAATCATTTTCCTTACTCGGAAATACTTTCATTTCAAAATGGTTCATTTAAACCAATTAAATAAATCCTTACCGATTTACTTTAAATTTACGTTCCAAAACCGTAAATTTATTCCCACACTTTAAAAATAAATCAACGTTTATTTTACACAAATTCCCCTTTCTTTATAAATTCCATAGTGAATTTATAATACCAAAATATCTATGATATACGATTTTCAATCGATTTCAAATATTCACTTTCAATTTATCTTTACAAGGATAAAATCTCAAAACATTCCCTTCATATTGGAAAACATTTCCCTACTTATTTAATAATAAGTAATTCACAAATTCATTTATTTTCAACACTTGGAAAATATTCAATATACTTAAATCGAAATTAAGTATATATTTCATTCTTTAAGGAAATCATTCTCTTAAACACATTTATTTGGGCCAAAACAAATGTTACGTAAAACATCGTTACGACAATCCAAAATCACTAGTATAGGGATTCGAAATTAAAATAGATATATAAATCCCAATACTATACAAAAACATTTCCTTTCGGAAATCATTTACTATAACAACAGTGTTATAGTCCATCATTTCCTTCTATTTCTCGAAAACCTCTATTTCAACAATAAATGTTGAAATCTATGTATTCGATTCATAATACATTTTAAAACATC